>LR990353.1:0-5000000 GCA_905147345.3 Mythimna impura | reverse complement strand
TCCAGGCCCACAAAATGCATAGACATGCGCATCATGGGCCTGGATGACTCCGTTAGGGTGGATGAGGTGGTGGCCGCCGTCGTCAGGACGGGAGGGTGCCAGGCCGATCAAGTGCGGGCGGGCACCATCCGTGCTGACAGCACGGGTATGCGAGCCGTTACGGTTAGCTGCCCCGTGTCGGTGGCCAAAGCCATCACGGGCGAAGGCCGAAGGCTCTTGGTGGGCTGGGTCTCCGCAAGGGTAAAACTGCTGGAGCCCAGACCTCTGCGGTGCTACCGCTGCCACGTGGGGCACCACGTGGGGGCCTATTGCCCGCGGAGGTGGACCGCAGTGACCGCTGCTACCAGTGCGGTCAGGCTGGCCACAAGGCCGTTGAATGCCGTGCAACGCCGCACTGCTACGCATGTGCGGCGGCAGGCAAGCCGGCCGACCACCGGGCTGGGGGCAGGTCCTGCGACCCCCCCGCCAAGGCTAAGGGCAAGGTACGACGGCCCATCCACCCGGACCTACTCACCGCTGCAGCCGCCTCCTTGGCTGCCGCCGCTGCAGCCGCCTCCTTGGCTGCCGCCGCTGTCGCCGCCGCACCCGCCGCGGCGGAGCCCTCACAGGGGGCTCGGGAGGAGACTGTAATGGACTGTCAATAACGACTCCATTGCGTCTCCTCCAGGCGAACATCAACCACTGCGCCTCCGCTCAGGATCTGTTGCTCCAGAGCATGGCGCAGTGGTCGATCAATATCGCCGTGGTCTCCGAGTCGTACTATGTCCTGCGCAGGGGAGACTGGGTTCAGGACCTGGCTCGGTGACCCTAATTTCGTCGGCCGCCGCCGGTACCCCGACCCTCGAGGCTGTCACGAGGGGGCGGGGTTGCGTGGCAGCACGGTTCGGGGACATTGCAGTGGTAGGCGTCTACCTGTCCCCGAACAGATCTCTCGGCGATCTTCACATCTCCCTAATGGAGCTGAAAGCCGTCGTCGCTGGGTTTGGTTCCCTCCCCGTGGTCGTGTGCGGGGACTTCAATGCCAAGAACTTGGCTTGGGGTTCCCGGTTCACGAACCAGCGGGGTCGGATGGTAGAGGACTGGGCTCTGGAGACAGGCCTGGTCGTCCTAAACCGGGGTTCTGTCCCCACGTGTGTGCGGATGCGGGGTGACTCAGTGGTGGACATCTCGTTTGCCAGCCCCGCTCTGTTACCGCGTGTCGTCAACTGGCGCGTTATGGAGGGGGTGGAGACGTACTCAGACTACCGGTACATCCGGTTTGACGTCTCCGCCCAAACCTCGACCGCGCCGGTCCGACGGAACCCCTGTGGTCCGCGTTGGTTGCTGAGGCAGATGGACCGGGAGCTCCTCCCGGAAGCCGCGACGGTACAGGCCTGGGTGCAAGCACCGGACAGGCCTGTCGACATCGACGTCGAGGCAGAGTGGTTCCGGGAGGCCATGTCGCAAATCTGCGACGCGGCAATGCCCCGAGTCCATCCAGGACGTGCTCAGCGCCAGGTATACTGGTGGTCGCCGGAGATTGCGGCACTGCGCAACGCGTGCAATGCCGCGCGACGCCGGTATGCCAGGTACCGCAGGCGCCGCATCCGTCCACCGGATGCGGAGGCCAGAGAGGCGGAGCTGTACGAGGGATACAGAGAGGCAAAGCGCACCCTCCGAGCGGAGATAAGGCGGGCCAAACTCGAGGCCCGCAACGTGTGGCTGAGGACTCTGAATGGGGACCCATGGGGACGCCCCTATAAGGTGGTGCGGGACAAAATCCACCCCTGGGCTCCCCCGCTGACGCAGAGTCTCCGGCCCCAGCTTGTGGAGGGTGTGGTGAGCACTCTGTTCCCCGCGCGAGGGGAACACTCTCCCCCGCCCATGGCTCCGCCACCAGCGGTGTCCGACGTGGACCACGATGGCGACGAAGACGAAAATGCTCCAGAGGTGACCGAGGTAGAGTTGAGAGTGGCGGTACGAAGGCTGAGTGCCAAAAATACCGCAAGGCCTGGGTCCTGGCCATGGAGGCTCTCGGACCTCGACTAAGAGGGCTCTTCAGCGCATGCATGGAGAGGGGCCAGTTCCCACTTCGATGGAAGACGGGGAAACTGGTCCTCATCGCGAAGCCGGGACGCCCTGCGGACTCTCCGTCCGCGTACCGGCCCATTGTGCTGCTCGACGAGGTGGGCAAGCTCTTTGAAAGAGTAATTGCAGACCGCCTCGTCGCGCACCTAACACGGGTGGGGCCGGATCTGGCGGACGGCCAGTTCGGTTTCGCAGGAGGCGCTCCACGGTGGACGCCATCATGCGCGTGCGAGCTCTCACGACGGGGGATGCAGTGGCCCAGGGCAGGTGTGTCGTGGCGGTGTCTCTGGACATCGCCAACGCCTTCAACTCCCTGCCTTGGAGTAGCATTAGGAGGGCACTCCGGTATCACCGGACGCCCGACTACCTCTGTCGTGTGGTCGAGGCGTACCTGTCGGACAGGTACATCATCTATCCTGGTCACCAGGGAGAGTGGGAACGTCGAGAGATGTCGTGCGGTGTTCCGCAGGGATCGGTACTAGGGCCGCCCTTGTGGAACATCGGATACGACTACGTGCTGCGCGGCGACCTCCCTGACGGGGTCAGTGTAGTCTGCTACGCAGACGACACGCTGGTCCTGGCGCAGGGAGAGTCGTACCAGGCGGCGGTCGAACTAGCAACACGCGGGGTTGCGACAGTCGTGGGCAGGATCCAGGAGTTGGGACTCGAGGTGGCATTGCACAAGTCCGTGCCATGTGCTTTCACGGCCCTCGGAACGCGCCACCACGAGGTTCCCAACTAACGGTAGGAGGAGTCCACATCGGCGTCGGGTCGACGATGAAGTACCTGGGACTCGTTCTCGACAGCCGATGGGATTTCGAGGAGCATTTCCGACGTCTGGCCCCCAAACTAAATCGGACTGGGGCTGCCCTCGGGCGGCTCCTGCCCAACCTGGGGGGTCCAGACGCCTCCTGCCGAAGGCTTTACGCGGGGATCGTTCGGTCCATGGCCCTTTATGGCGCACCGGTATGGGCGCCGACGCTGCGGAAGCAGCCGGCGGCCCGGCTGAACGCATGCCAGAGGGTCATGGCCATACGGATGGTGCGAGGATACCGGACGATTTCCCGCGAAGCGGCGAGCCTCCTTGCTGGCCAGCCACCATGGGATCTGGAGGCAACAGTCCTTGCACACATGCACGATCTGCGCATGGAGATGCAACGCCGGGGCGAAACTCCGCTGCCGCAACAAGTCGCAGCATGGTGGACAGAGCTCCGGCGGGTTCTCATGGTGAAATGGCGACAGCGACTGTCGCAACCCAGTGCTGGGCACGCCACAATTATGGCGGTAAGTCCCTTCTTTGAGGCGTGGTTGGAAAGACCTCACGGCGTCCTCACCTTTCGCATGACGCAGGTTCTCACCGAACACGGTAAGTTCGGGAAGTTCCTGCACCGGATTCGTGCGGAAGCGACGCCCGGGTGTCGCCACTGTGTGGACCGCCCGGAGGACACGGTGGAGCACACGGTGGAGGTGTGCCCCGCTTGGGCAGAGCAACGCCGTGTCCTGGTGGGGGCGATCGGCGGCGGCGATCTCTCGCGCCAGGCTTTGGTACAGGCCATGGTCCGGAGCGAGGAGGAGTGGCAGGCGGTCGCCTCCTTCTGCGAAGCAGTAATGCTAGCAAAGAAGGCGGCCGATCGCGTGAGGCAACGGTCCTCACGCCCCAACCGCTTCCGGCCACCGTAGGCGCGGGCTTGCGGACGGCGAGCAATGGGTAGCCCGCCGTCCGACCGTCCGGTAACCGTCCGGACCGAGCCCAAGTCGTCGACGGCGCGTATTGTTCCACGCGCGCCTCAGGGAGATGTCAGCAAATCGTAGGGGCCCAGCAGGGTCGAAGCCTACTGGGGCCATGGGTAGTGTGAAAACGAAACCCGGGGCCCTGGGACGAAGGCAACGAAGGAACAGGAGTGGGTTTTTAGTCAGTAAAAGTCTGACACTATCTCCTGCTCCACCCAAGAGCGGGATTTGTCATTTAGATGATTTTCCCACCTAAAAAAAAAAAAAAGGCGTCGGGTGGTTTTTTGGAGTTTGAAGCCTCAAAATTAATTTTCAATAAATTGAATAACACAATATTGCAACATTACTTATACTTACATTGTTACATAGCTTCTGCCAGCGACCTCGTCCACTTGAAAGTAGGAAATTATTTCAATTGAAGTACTTCTGGAATAAAAAAGGTGCTATTCTAAGACAATATGGTCTACTTATGTGCATTTCATACGATTCGTTATATGCCTTTTTCGTTCGTTCAGGCTAAACCTACGCGGGCAAAATTTCATCCAATTGTTTTTTTTAGCTTTTTAGTGTAGGTACAGAAGTAAAAAGCATATAAACAAACTTCCGGCTTTATTATTTGTATACAGCTAATCAGTAGTTTATGAGAAAATTGCGATGATACATACGTAGGTACCTACATACTCAGTCGAAAACTGAACTTTCTTTTTTTGAAATCGGTTAAAATTTTATTGGGCTTGCCTTATTTTGAAACCCTAGGCACGCCACTGGTTTGAGCAGAGGGAACATTAAGAGGCTGATTATGGTTATGGTCCAACCATATGTACAATAAATTAAAAGCCCAAAAAACAGTCATGAATTTCATTTATAATTATATCTGAGAATCAAGCACAGTTGTTTTCTATGACTAACATCGGGGGTTTCGTCAATAATAATTGAAACAAATTTTCTTTGCCTAACTTCGTAATCGATGCAAGTTTGCATCACATCGGCTACGGAATGAATAATATCGTTTTGAATTTTGTTAGATAAATAACTCGGCCCCGGTTTGTCACTTTTCTAATGCTGCATATGCTTTTCTAAAACGACATCGTATTTTGAAATTAACGAGACCAGTTACCCCTAAAAAATTGCCTTTATTTTTGAATATTTAATTTCGTTATTTTAAAAAGTCGCTAGTTTTTATTGTTGCTAAATCTTAAAAAAAGTCTCTAAACTCGTTAAAAATCTCCAAGATCTCACAACGTCGCTAAAACGGCAACACTGCAGAGTTGGCAAGGTGACAAGGTCACGCATACGCGAGCAACTTCATACGAATGCCCGGCTTAAATCTTCCATACTGATCGATTTGTAGACGCTTAAGGTCCTAACTCGTTATACGGCACATCGCTATAAGTGCGAAAGTGACAGAGATAGTATTTGAAAGCCCGGTAAAAGCCGGTACGTGTAAGCGAGATAGATATAGCTCTCGCGTAGATGCTGCCAATGCGAAACTCTGCGCGCGCTGTGTAGTAGTGTGGCATAGGTAGATACTTTGTGTTATTTTGATAAGAATTAAAGCGCGCGAACTTTTAAATAGTTCGGGTTTGATATTGATTCTCTATCGAGCATTTTAGTAAGGCATGCCTGGCTTTTCTGCTTGTATGAAGGTACCGCCACTGGCTCAAACTCAGGCCTCCTCTCTAGGAGAGGGAATGGGCCGTAATCCACCACGCGGGCCCAGTGCGGATTGGTGGATGTCACATGTCTTCGAATTTTTGGTTCTAGGACATGGTTTCCTCACGATGTTTTCCTTCACCGTTTTGAGAGCAATAGTGATGAAATAAATTATACAAAATAGTGCGCCTGGCAGGGTTTGAACCCATGACCTACATACAACTCGTAAGTCGGGACTGCTACCACTGGGCCACCAGTGCATGTATGGTTAGACATCTGATATCACCGGTTGAAATGGAGTGGTTTTCTTCATGTGTGTGGTGTCATCTGGTGGGCTCATAGAGAATCAACGTAAATAATATTATAGACGCTGCCTGCTTTAGAAAATCGACCTTTATATACCTACTTTAATGGTATATGATTCAACTTCGTTCCATAATATTAGTAGCTGATTTATACCATATCATAAATATTATAAGTGAAAATCGTCCTACTAAGCATTCCATAATTATAGGTCGTCCTTAAAGACGTATAACTGTTTCTATGTACTTGGCAACAGTTATAGTAAGTAGGTTAAGGTATTAGCAAAATGTAAAAACGGCCCTCTGATGACACCTAACTCACCTTGAATGGATAAACCTTTGAAAATCTCAAGCATTTATGTGAATTATCTTCATCAATAAATATTAAAATTTTATATTTAAGCGCTGTGCTTTACTAATATCCTTTTTGATTATTAGAATGACGGATTTTTTTCATGGAAGTATTGATGAATGAATGAAAATTTTCACCAATTCAGGAAAGTTTCTACCGCTTTATTTATTCAGTGCGTGAGTATTGTTGGTCGATAGATAGATAAATGTGGTGGTTTGCGTGAGTATTGGTGGTTGTTGGTGGTTGGTGGTGGTGGTGGTGTCGTGGTAGTTTTATGGTAGACTACTAAGTAATTTGTTATGCGGGTTACTTCAGGGTCGGTGGTTGTAAAGGCCCTTAAGAGAGCGTGTAGCGAACCATTTTCTTGTTCTCATGTCTTTTCTTTATTACGCTTATTGGAAATTATGCGAAGGGTGAATAAAACATAATAGAACATGAAATAAATTTTATTTCAAGTTTCACAGTGTAAGTTAGGACCGAATGAGCAACTCCATGAGGTTGTTGTGGTAGTCTTGCAGCTGTGGGCCACGGGGACTCTCGCTCCGGATCTCACCCACCTTGCCCACCAGCCAGTACGTGTCCATACAACCCTTGCCCTGCACACAATACAAGAAGCACATGAAGTATAAACCTATGTATAATTAAGTGTAGCCTAATAATGGACTGGGCACAGAATTTGGTCACGGTAAACTGCTGTAGTGACCTATTCCTATTTATTATAAAAAACATTGCTTTTATGTTATGGCATTCTCAATTGTTAACAATTATTATTAATTATTGTTTTTAATATATAAAAGTATATCTATCTTTTTTTTTTAGGTGGGAAAATCATCTAATGACAAATCGCGCTCTTAAGATTAAGACTTTTACTGACTAAAAACCCACTCCTGTTCCTTCTTTGCCTTCATCCCGGGGCCCCGGGCTTCGCTTTCACACTACCCGTGGCCCCAGTAGGCTTCGGCCCTGCTGGGCCCCTACGATTTGCTGACATCTCCCTGAGGCGCGCGTGGAACAATACGCGCCGTCGACGACTTGGGCTCGGTCCGGACAGTTACCGGACGGTCGAACGGCGAGCCACCCATTACTCGCCGTCCGCAAGCCCGCGCCTACGGTGGCCGGAAATCGGGATCGGAATCCCGGCGGCGGTTAAGGCGTGAGGACCGCTGCCTCACGCGATCGGCCGCCTCCTTTGCTAGCATTACTGCTTCGCAGAAGGAGGCGACCGCTTGCCACTCCTCCTCACTCCGGACCATGGCCTGTACCTATGCCCGGCGCGTGCTCTGCCCAGGTGGGGCACACCTCTACCGTATGCTCCACCGTGTCCTCCGGACGGTCCACACAATGGCGGCACCCAGGCGTTTCTTCCGCACGAATTCAGTGCAGGAACCTCCCGAACTTACCATGTCCGGTGAGGACCTGCGTCATGCGGTAGGTAAGGACGCCATGTGGTCTTTCCAGCCACTCCTCAAAGAGGAGACTTACCGCCATAATTGAGGCGTGCCCAAAAGTATAATCTGTGAGACAATTTGCCACGCTAAAATCTCTTGTACGTTCTTTCTGTGTGTTCTATCATCATCTTATTGTTACCACTCCTTCTACTCTAGTGGAACCCTTGTGTGCAATGACTCTGTGTACAATAAAATTCTTTCTTTCTCTTGTGCACTTCGGACTTTCTTTCAACGTACTTCACACTACACCTACTCTAATTTCTACACTGCTAAACACAGTGCAAACTACAATTTATTTATAAAGGTACCAGGATATTAGGATACCACGAAATAAAATAAATATTTTGCAATAAATTTTGTTGATTTAAGTTGATGAAATGATTACAAATAAAAGAGACTGCTGTTATTCTACCGCGATTTGAGGTTTGGATTAAATTTTAAAGTTTCCCATAATAGTGAGTACAATATAATTTTTCAGGTTTGGGATGAAAATAAGTAAGCTCATATAAGGGGCATTAGAAAAGACAGGAATAACAGTTTTCTTACCGCAACATTGACGGGGCCTCTCGTCTCGAACTCATAGTCCCCAATCTCGTCGAGTGCTATTTTCGTTATGTATGAAATGTGAATTTTCATAGCTGTAGACAAAACTCGAGTTAGATAAGTCAGTTTTTAAATAGTAAGGCTATTTTAAATTAAGAGTAAACTGCTTGTTTACGGATTTTTTTACTTGAATAAATTGTAATTTTAAGGATTTAATAATGTGAATGGCTCGAAATCCATCAGATGCCGAATGAAACGATGAATGAACTGTGTGATATAGCCAGAGAAAGTAACTTTTAATAAGTAAATAATAATCTTACGTTTCGGACAAAGCTCAGTTGGTTAGTATGGTTAATTGATTGTCCTACTGATAGAAATTCTGTCATGGTAGCTGACATGGTTGCCCCAGTCTGTTGGTAACGAGTCCCACTCGCAAAACTAAGACACGCATTTAAAATTACCTACATAAACTATACAACGTTAAGAATAGAATAGAATAAATTAAGGCGCGCGCGTGCGTTTAACTTGCGTTGTATAGAAAGAAAGAAAGAAAAAACGTTTATTCGTACCTCACACATACAGTAGAATTACAAAAAAAATATGAAAGTATGCAAAGAATAACTTAAAATCTGTGCAAGGCCAAAAAGGCGCCTAACTCAGCATATGCTGCGATATTTACAGTTTATTTACTTTTTGTGGAGCTTTAAAGCGTCTGACAGAAGTTTTGGTCCATGGAAAGTGTCTGACACTTACAATACTACTTTAGAATAATATTCTACAAAACATATATAAAAATCAGCCATAAAAAATTAATTAAGTAACTCGTTATTTTTAGTTCCCTTTCGCACCTGGTACCTGCTCAGGGGCCCCAAGGGGGAGCTCCACAAGTACACAGGTATTCAAAGCACATGATACGCTACTGAGAACCTAAGGTTTCATCCATGTAAAAATAAGTTATGTCTGACAGATTTGGGATCTTAGTATATTAAAAATACGTATCTTAGTTTTGCAATAGGGGCGTATTACCGACTGGGTATAAATTCCTGGTTTACCATAACATAAATAATAATGCTGAATGCTCTTACAACCACATTACCAATGGGGCAGTTACTATAAGAGTAACTGCTAAGGTTATAAGTAATAGAGAAGTATATTGAAGAAGACATGTAACGCTGGCCCTAAATATGTACATTGCGAGGATGGAAAGATGATGTAGATGGCGTACCTTCACCCGTGCTTTCCATGCGGCTGGCCGTGTTGATAGTGTCTCCGAAGAGACAGTAGCGTGGCATGGTGGTGCCCACTACGCCCGCCACGCAGGGCCCGGTGTTGATGCCTACGCGGATCATAAGCGGCGCGCCCGGTCGGTGTGGCACGCACGCACCCTCCAGACTGCGCATCAGGGACAGCGACATGTCTGCTATTTCTGACGCGTGCCGGTTGCCTGATGATATAAACTATGAGCATAAACAATAGGTATGCAGAGTGGATATTTGAGAGGGCGCAATAAGATCAGGTAACTTAATGGTTGTAGCTACAAGAAAATGTTCTTAAGAAAGTTTTTTTAAAGACCAATGCAAACTATTGGCATGATTTACTTTTTTCTTTTCGCCAGAAACCTAAGTTATATGTAAGAGGCCAATTCCAAGAATAAATAGCAAAAAGAACCAGGTCTTTGAACCGTAACCGAACGAAGATACGTATACGCATTGCTAGTATATTTTTGTTAGGCGTTACCTATTTTCGTTACATTATATTGAAATGGAAACATAATACGTAATATTTTGAGGTTTCCATTGATAAAATAGATTGATTTGGTTAGTACTGTCATATTTTTTTCACAGTCGCAGTTTTTCATAACTAAAACTGGTAAAAAAATAAGTGATAAATGAATCGAAAAGATACATGTTAATGTTGTGATAGTGATTGACACTATTAAATGCGTACTCACCATAAAAACCGAAACTAAAACTATATTTAATGATGGGAAACTTAAAATACAGACATACAGTATTTTTATTTAAGAAAAATAACGCCTCATAACAAACTATAGCAATTTATACTAAATAGTCTCTAACTTCGTTTGGTTACGGTTGGCAGACATAATTCTTTTTGCTATTGATTTATCTTACAGTCCTTTTGGCCTAAGTTTCATTTTTGACGAAAAAAAAAAATACATGTCAGCAATGTATGGGAAAAGTTTCATTCCCCTTTTTGAGTCATTGCTAACTATCAAAATATATGTGATTTTTTTTGCACTTTGTAGCGTTGTTAGTCTCGTTTAAGATGTTTTAATATTAATCACTATCAGTCACAATCAGTTGGTAAACCAATTGATTGTGACCAGGATCAGGATCTGTCGTAGATTAGTTTGTGGTATTTGGTTGATTGATGATTGTGTGTCCAATGCAGATAACACGTTGTCATTAGCATAATAAGGGTGCCATTATTTATCAATTTGAAAGTTAGATTAAGTTTTCATACGGCTTTCTACAAAATGAGGCTCAAAAAAGTGAAATACGTGTCATAATATTGTAAATATCTAAATGACGAACCCCTCTATGTATTCAACATTACTACCTATATCAACTGAATAATATTTATTCGAAACCCCAAAAGAATATACTAATCTCAAAAGTAAAAGACTGTTGCTAGCTCACCGTTTCTCTGCGGCAGTCCCGACACGACCATGTAGGCATCACCGATGGTCTCCACCTTGTAGACGTCGTAATGAGTAATCTTCTCGTCAAACAACCTGCAAAAATATGAGTAACAGAAAATCATTGCCAGTGTTTTACATCATGTGAGTGTGACTATCCTTAAACGACCATAGACTGAATTTTTTTTTGTTTTTCCGAAAGCTTATCTTTTACTTCGGTTTCAATCGACTCTGTGCTGGGTTTCGTCCCGATGACTTGGATAAACCCCCACCGATTGTAATGAATCCCAAGAAGTATATTGCCTTGTCTCAACTTAGAAAACTAGGGGACAAGAAGGGGATGGAAGAAAACAATGTTGATATCAAACAGGATTGGAAATTTAATGGTAAGAAGATATGGAAGGAAAATCTACTTTTCTTTTGAGTTATAAAAATCATGAAACTGAGAGGATTACAAAAGAATATTTATGATACTTAAAGCTTGCATTGTGAAGTATATTATTTCGAATTACTTAAGAGACCCCGTAAACTGCAGACTTTCGATCGGCCGATAGTTTGGTTGGTTGCTTAATCAGTAAGAAGCTGTATGGAAGAGCGCACACTTCTTCTTCTTAGCGTATCGATGGCAAAACTAGTTAAATTCCTTGCTTGGCCCAGTAATCGGCCACGACATTGCCGTGGCCGAATACCCCAATGACAGCTCATTAGGTCCCTATGTGAACAGGTAACAGCGCACACTAAACGATTCAGAATCGACTGACAAAAAAGTTTAGCTTCTTCTCCTTCGCTCGAGCAATCCTAAGGTATAGGCCTACGCAGTGCCTCTGCCTTTAGGTGAGATACGCACCCTATAATAATTAATTCCTTATAACGGCCTACTCACCTATCATCAAGACAGTATTGTCTTGTATAGGTGAGTAGGCCGTAGGACGACGATGTGTCACGTTTGTTTATATCATCGTCGTCATAACGTCAGTCGGTTACAGAACTATTCACTGTTGCTTTGCTAGATACCGAAGTGGAATGAATCGTCACTTCTTACTTCCTTATCTTAGCCCACTTTGTGGTTACTCGCCACGTACACGTCCGTAGCAGAGTTTTCCTGCTGGGAGCCCAAAATTACGTATCTCGCTAATTATTATTTTTTTTTTGTATCAGTGAGAGGCCTACGGGGGCCAGGTGTGATTTAACGAGATACTTAGGGTTCCTTTGAACGTCTATGAATACAGTAGGGTACTTTGTGAAACCTACCCCGCTCCTGAGAAGTCTGTGTGCATCAAGGACAATTCAAACTATTCTACTGTCAGTCAGTCTTTAGAAGGGGTAGCCGTCGCTAACGTTTGGTGGTTTGAGTTTTTTTTTATTTTATAAAGACATTGATATACTTATAATTATTAGGAAAAAATATTTAATATTCATTCATTCCAAACTTCTGCTATACTGTCAATCTAAGGCGTAGATCGTGAACGTGAACCTCCTTCTTTTTGAAGTCGGTTAAAAATGACGTGACTGCAAACGTCGTTCGGAGACGTGTGAGAAAAATGCCGATACAAGTTGTGAAATTGTCATATTTGTTGGCAGTCTTTGATATACGCCTTAGATTGATAGTATGACAAAAGTTTTCTTTTTATGCACCAGCCATATTGTCGCTCCACTATCCTTGGTCGACTAGTAAGGCATTAAGTCCACTTTGTACGTTTATGTTACATGAAGATTTAATACATAAATATACACTTCTATAGATTACGAGTTATTTAAAGAAAAACTTTACTAATCCTTATAGTGGCCTCCTACTTGGCAGAAGAAAAGAAGAAAGAAAAAAAGTTTATAAAGAAGAAGCTTTTTTTTAAGATTTGATGGTAAGCGATGATGAGGCCGACGATGTAATATGCTTGCCTAGCAGTGACACTCTTGACTTAAAAATGCCTAGGTTGTAGCTATCAGGAAACAGACTCTGGCAGGGAATTCCGTACGTAATACGTACAACCGTACGTCTAATGATCCGATGATGGAACGGGCTTGGCGGAAAAGCTAGAAAGTACCATCGACCCAAAAAGAAGAAGTGAAGTAGGATTCGTTTTTGATTTAACAATTAACAAAATTGATGGAACGTGGTTTAGCCAACGGACCTGTACAGCATATTGAGCATGTTTATCACCTCCATGGGAGTACTACTGGCTGAAATGTTGGTGAACCCAACAATATCGCTGAAGAATATCGTAACGGCGTCGAAGGCTTCGGCTGGCACCGTTCGCTGTGCACGTAAACTCCTCAACACAGGTAATGGCAGCATTCTGGATAACAGCAGGTCACTCTTCTGTTTTTCTGCTACCAGCTTCTGTGTGCTCTGCTCGATTGAGTGGGTAAATGTCTGAAAAGAAGATAACAGCATACAGTGAGCATTATTGTAAAATAACAGCTGTGCCTGAATATTAAATACTTAATTGTTTCTTTTAATTCATTAACGCTCAGGCGGTAGCCGGCGCCCGCAAGCCATTGTCTTACTATTGTGTCTCTAATTACGCACGTCAAAAGGTTAAACCATGTACTAACATGGTTAAACCCACTAGTGTTTAAAGCAGAGGTCTCAGGAGGATAATGTCACCTATGGTAACATTATACCTACTTTTAAAATGTTAGTGGGTATTGAGCACTATTAAATACACTGTTAATTAAATTAATGGTATCAATTAAATTAATATTTACTAAGTAGGTAAGTACCTAAATTATTGTGGTCCAGTGATTACGTACTGGTTTTGAATAAAAATTCCATGTATGTTTACGTGACTTGTATAGTACCTACACAGTTGTAGAGAGATACCTGCTAAGTGCTCGGGCAAGTAATGAGCTAATCCAGTCCGAAAGAGAGGATATGGTAGAGCGTACGAATGTCTCACTTCAGGCAGTCTCCAACTGGGGTGAAGCTAATCTGGTGGAATTCAACGCCGCCAAAACACAAGCGTGTATGTTCACCGCTAAAAGAACGGGCACCGTTCACCTTGGCTCCTGCTTTTCAGAATGTATCCCTGGGGTGCACCGACCGCCTTCAGCTCTTGGGAGTAGAAATTTCCTCAGCCTTAATTTTGGATGGTTCATGGAGTCCAAAGTCAAGGCGGCTGCTAGGAAACTCGGCGTTCTTACAAAGATGCGGCGGTACTTCACACCGGGACGTCATACAAAGCACAGGTACAATCGTGTGTGTGTACTGCAGCCACATACGGGCTGGTGCTGCAAAATGCACCTAGCAGCTTTGGACTCGGTGGAAAAGTGTGCGAAGAGATTGGTGATCCAGATTTGGTTAAGTCCAATCTACGAAGCCTTTAGCAGGGGTGTAGGGTATCCAGCCTTTCAGTATTTTACGGGATGCATTTTGGAGAGTGTACCCGGGAATTGCATGACTTGATTCCGCCATCTTATCATTTCTAGCATCGGACAACCCTACATACGGCGAGTATCCACCCTTACGTTGGTGAAACCATTACGGTCCGCACTAAGCGTTTCACCTCGTCGTTTATACTGCGTACATCAAAGGACTGGAACAATTTGCCTGCTGTGGTCTTCCCTTCCGATTATAATTTAGGTGTCTTCTAGACTAAAGTGAATAGGCTCTTAATAAACTAGTGCGCCTCACCATCAACGATTGCATCACTGCTTATCAGGTGGGATCGCAGTCGAGCACTAGTTCATATCAATAAAAAAAAGTAATTACTAAAGAAAACCTCAGAAGGAATTCACATTGGTATAATTTTCAGGCCGAAAATATAAACAAAATGTTTTTCTGTGGTTTGTAGTTGCACAAGCAAATGCAATCATCTCTTATTTAGTGTAGTCTTTAACCTAGGCAGTGGCTGTTCCATTCGTGGAAAAACCTACTACCTTAATAAGTGTCTCGGTCCTACTGTATGATTAACACTTATTACATACGACTCATACAATAGCATACCTACTAGCATGAATATTTCGATTCATGCTAGTAGATATGCTGATAGACAGTCGAATAACTGTCTGTGGAGATGACTCTTGTTCAATATTTGAACGTTTAAGAGTCGATATTTATTGAAGTTTTTTCTTTTTTTTTTAATCGTAGGTTTTAAGGTGGGAAATCATCTAGATCAGCGGGGCTATTGCGTAACTCTGTTGACAGTTCAAGTGATGATCACTTGTTAACAATGTGCATCATTGAACTGTCAAACAGCTAGTTTCGTATTGCCTATCTTCAGTGACCAACTGCAGTGACGTCATTAGCCACTGGTGCCTTTGATAGCCACCGTAACACGTTTTGACAGATGTTATTGTATCGATACTTTTAAAATTGCGATTGTGTAAGCTTTTGAAGCTGTATAATAGTCGATAAAATTTTAGAGTGGTCACAATAGTCACCGTAAATTTTTATAATTCACAACATTTCCACCGTAGTTTGTTAGTCACTTGTGTGATACGTAATACCAATTTTATGAAATTGTCAGTTGACAACTAAGTTTAGTGTGCAACGAATGCTAGTTGTCAACTGTTATTGAAAAAGTTAGCCAATAGCCCCCCAGGGCACGGCGCGAGAGGTCACCGCCACCGATCGCCCCCACGAGGACTCGGTGGTGGTCCGGGCGGTCCGCACAATGGTGACACCCAGGCGTTTTTTCGTACGAATTAGGAATTGCAGGTGCGATCACAAACATATGAACTCGTACACAAGACACCCAGACCCAGAACAAGTATCTGTAGGTCATACAAATAATTGTTCGAAGCTGCGACACGCAAAATACGCGCTTTAGTCGCGGAGATGCGGACACCAGTCCAAAATACATATACAAAAGTCCCCTCTTTGAGGAATGGCTGGAAAGACGTCACGGCGTCCTCACCTTCCGCATCATTCGGGAGGTTACTGCACCTGATTCGTGTGGAAGATTCGTGTTTTGTCACTATTGTGTCGATCGTACGGAGGACACGGTAGAGCATACGGTAGAGGTGTGCCTCGTTTAAGCAGAGCACCGCCGTGTCCTCGTGGGGGCATCATCATAAGTAGCTACAGTTGGTCACGTCAGTGCAAACTTGCAATGGTCTTATGACGTGCGTTCGTATGTAATCACCATCGATAAATCTGTGAAATAATTATCTTAAACTGGAATTAGAATACGAATGGAATGGTTGGACAAAAGACACTTTGATCTTTGAGTTTGTTCCTTTTTTTCTTGCCAGAGTAGACAGGTAGCAAATACCGACCTCAGTCAACATAAACATGACTTCCTCGCACCCCAGCCGCCAGGACTCCGATCCCGGGTTTCCAGCCACCATAGGCGTTGGCTTTCGGATGACGAGTAATGGGTAGCTCACCGTCCAGACGAAGCCCAAGTTGTTGACGTAACGTAGTGCTTCACGCGCGCCTAAAACCGTAGGGTTCCAGCAGGGCCGAAACCTATCGTGGCCATGCATGGGTCGTCCGAAAAGAAACTCCGCAGTCCGAGGATGCAAAGCAAAGAAGGAACATAGGAGTGGGTTTTAGTCAGTTAAAGTCTGACACGCCCTCTCTTCGACCCTAGAGCGAGAGAAGTCATTGAATGATTTCCCACCTAAAAAAAAGTGGGTAAACATAAACATTTTTGATCTGTTACAAAAAAACGCAAACTATGCACATATTCTGGAAAAGAAGTATAAATCTGAAATCATTGACTTTAAATTATCAAAAAAAAAAAAAACTGCTCAAATAGGTATTTAAAGGGGTTTGATGATAATAAAACAAAGATAATAAAAATGCAGTATAATAAAATGCAACTATTTATTTATAGAAAATATAACTACCGTATACTTACTAACAACTATTTTAAGAAACAAACAGCTAATCTAAGTGCCCATTGACAAATAAACAATATTTCTTTGCCGATAGGTCGTGGCCAGATCTTAGACTGCATGATATGGCCAACAACTAAAACTGGCCAGATCGGGCGTCCCCGCTCAGCAGGAGTATGGGGCTGATGCTCCTTCGTCCACATAGGAGGACACACCTGACTTCACTGGAACCGCCTATTGACGTATCCGGTTCGAAGGACCAAAATGTAGAACCAATCACCAGGGCTCCACTTTACTGGGTTTTGAATAAAACACTAACAGGTATCCAAGTATCAACTGATGTATTAACTGAAATTCGACCAATACTGTAGCTAATACCTGTAGCTAATTCCAATTTAAGATAATTATTTCACAGATTTATCGATAGTGATTCTAGTAATTACATAGGAACGCACGTCACCATTGTTAGTTTGCACTGACGTGACCAATACTGTAGCTATTTACGATGATGCCCCCATGAGGACACGGCGGTGCTCTGCTTAAACGAAGCACACCTCTACCGTGTGCTCTACCTTGCCCTCCGTGCGATCGACACAATAGTCACACACGAATCTTCCACACGAATCAGGTGCAGGTCGCTGTCGCCATTCCACCATGAGATCCCGCCGGAACTCTGTCCACCATGCCGCGACTGGCCGTGGCAGCGGAGTTTCGTCCCGGAGCGTTGCATCTCCACACGCAAATCGTGCATGCGTGCAAGGACTGTTTGCTTAGGTACCATCAGGTGTGATCGCAGTCAAGCATTAGATTATATCATTAAAAAAATATTTATAAGATATTGCAATGCACAACGGTCGTGAAAATTTCAGAGATAGTATTAATCAATGTATTGATGACCCATATATTATCTTAAACTATTACTCCAAATAATCAAATGCACAAATAAATAAAGATGGTATCATTAATTTGCGGTTCACGGACCATTCACACTTGAATCGCAGAGTGAGAAAGTCGTGTTAACGTAACATGCATCATTTGATAAATCTTGTTGTTTTGTGCGCGTGCGCTAGTGTGAGTATATCTCACGTGTTGAGTCATACTACTAACGACCTTGTCAATACAGCCTCTGGCAGAATCTCCGACAATGCCATTGAAGATTCGGACGTTAATATCAGTTTGTTAGATATTTTTGTTGAATATACACTTACAAAATTTACAGTGTCGAGTGATATTATAGGTGTGAGCAGGTACAGAAGGAGTTTTATTAACACTAGTAATTGTCCTTCAGGTCAAGTTAGACTATCAGATAGATGCGTTACATGTTCACGGTAAGTACCTAATAGTTTGTATATTTTCGATTCCTTCCTTTCCACTACTGTCAACTAAGTCTTATGTTACTAAACGTTTTGAGTAATGTGGTGCAAATCTATATATCTGTTCTTATGTAGGGTCGTCTAGATAAAGAACAGCGTAATATATTGCATTGTACCGGTTCTTGATGTAGTGCTATAGTGAAAAACAAAAAGTCTACTATATAGTAGACTTTAGTAGAGGAAAATATTTTCGTAAGCTACTTTTGTGCGTAAAACTAACAGATATTAGTGTTGTTCAAACGTTAACGATCGTTTAGTTAGACGTTAACTTTTTATGGATTAAATTGCTGTGGCCACTTGTATAAACGAGCTATGGCGTGAATTGCCCACGCGCGTCCCGCGTTGAGCAACCCGCGCCACTTCCCGCGCCCGCCTGCCCACTATGAACACTCAAATGAAGTTCTTATGATTGAGATTGCCGCGCCGCACCCGCACCGCACCCGCTCTCCCAGTCTGGCCGATCACAAAATCGACGTATGACTTTATGATTGATACTGATACTCAATGATCAATCACGATCAAACACGCACCTCTCCAAAGATCTTACTCAACGTCAACGGTTAGTGAAGACAGAGAAAGTACATCTGTGTTTGCGAACATACTTTGTTTTTGAAGGTGGTATATCATCAAATAGCTTTTCCCGATCTGGGTGGAGCGAGAGACAAACTTTTACTGACTAAAATTCATCTGAGTTCCTATAGCTGCCCTGTACGTTCCAGGGCCACGATAACTTTTGAAAAATCTTCCATCCCAAGCCAAAGGTAAAGCTATCAGATAATTGCCTGTTAATTACTGCTCAAACTAGCTGTTCAAAGTGCACATTTATGAAACTCAATTCCACACATTTTATAGATAAAAAAACCGGGTAAGTGCGAGTCGGACTCGAGCACTGAGGGTCCCGTACAAACTTACCTATTCAAACAATTCAATTTAGTTCGAGGGGCTGTGCATCGAGGCCAATCGTTTCTTAAAAGCTGTGGCGCTACATCGTCAGGACTTCAAATGAGGCCGAAACTCTTAATCAATAGGGAATATGCATGATTTTTTTTATGTTTAGTACATAAAAAGTCCTGTGTTTATTCTATTGTTAATTTATTTTATTGTGAAATCTGTAAGACATTATTTATTTATATTAATTTTCATATTCCAACAACTTGTGACCCACGGATGCCTCTCAAGTTGAAGGATAAAATCCGTGATTAGACCTAAAAATAGATTGCATGTAGCGGAGATGAGAATGTTGAGATGGATGTGTGGTGTGACGAGAATGGATTAATTGAGAAATTAGTATATTAGAAGAAGTTTCAAAGTGGCGCCAGTGACTGAAAACTTGATGGGGAATCGTTTGTCTTGGTATGGTCATGTAAAGAGGAGGGTTGAAACGCATGGTACTAAAAGAGTTATGAGCATACATGTGGATGGATGGAGAGGGAGAGGGAGGTTCAAGAAAAGATAGATGGATTGTGTGAAGAGTGATATGAAAGAAAAGGAAGTTAGTGATAGCATGACGAGTGACAGGGCAGAATGGAAGAAAAAAACGTATTGCGCCGACCTCAAATAACACGGGACAAGGGCAGGAAGATGATGATGATTCATTTTCATATTCCAATTTAGTTACGTTGCTAAGTTTAGTAAGAGTTTAAAAGGTTATATGTTATTTGTCCTGATTTTTCCTTGTTTTGGCGTGTCATAATATTAAAGCTGTTGAATCATAACCTGTTAGGTAGTTGGGTCTTCACATATCTAGCTGTAAAAGGAAAGGAAATATATAATTGACATGTATTTTGCCAGGATTTTGTTTTCGCCTTAATTTATGGCCAATCGGTATAAATTCCTAGTAGTTTCCGACTGAATTTTCGGTTTCGGTCGAGTTCGGCAAAAAAACGAGTTTACGAGCCGAAACTACAACCAAAACCGAAACTGCATTCGGGAGTTCTCGCGCTGTGATCGGTCATATTCGGCACGTTAAATTCCATCCAAACGAGTAAGCGATGAAGACATTTACCGCGTCAACGTGCCTAATCATGTCGTGACTGGCTTGTGCTTGAGTTTTCGTGTGATTTATTTTGAATTCGGTAAGTTTTATTAAACATAAAAAAATAATTCATTATAACAAATTAATACATTGATTATTGTTGAATCAAGTTTGACCTATCTAATGATTTTTTGGTTGATTTCATTCTCTCGCTAATGCTAAACACTAGTTAAGTACTTGGTACTTAATGAACTATATTATTAGTGGTGATAATATAATGGATTCAGAGTTTACTACACATACCTCGGCCACGTTATATCTTTTAAAGACTGTAGTAGACAGTTACCACTATACAATGATAACTGTCTACCATCAGTCAGTGGAAACAGTGGAGTAGACAGTGGTCAGTGGAGTGGAGTGGTGGTGGGTCAGTGGAGTGGTGTAAGTGTGTGGTGTGGATGTGTCTGTCTGTCGGTGTGTGTGTGGTGTCTGTCTATCTACTGTGGTACACTACAGTCTTTAAAAGATAAAGAGAGATAAAGTTTGGTCATCGGCTGTCTGGGCCATTCCATAAAAGCTTTACGTTCCTATAAGTCCATTGTGAAAAGGGGTGGTGCTATCAATCGCGTATAACTCGGTTTCTCGCTAGCACTGGAAATAATAATGTCATTGACATGACATAGTACGTTTCTTGACCAGTTAAGACCTAACATTCTTTAGATGACTGACCTGTTGGTCTAGAGTCTAGAGGCTACTGTCTCTGACTGCTATGCCGGAGGTTGTTGGTTCGATTAACACCAAAGATAAATATTTACGGCGGAGCATAAGGTAGAGGTGTGCCCAGCCTGGAAAGAGCACCGCCGTGTCCTCGTGGGAGCGATCGGTGGCAGCGACCTCTCGCGCCGAGCCTTGGTACAGGCCATGGTCCGGAGCAAAGAGGAGTGACAGGCGGTCACCTACTTCTGTGAAGCAGTAATGCTAGCAAAGGAAGCGGCCGCACGCGCGAGAGAACGACCCTCACGCCCGAGCCGCCGGGATTCCGATCTCGATTTCCAGCCACCGTAGGCGCGGGCTTGCGGACGGCGAGCAATGGGTAGCTCGCCATCCGACCATCCGGTAACCGTCCGGACCGAGCCCAAGTCGTCGAAGGCGCATAGTGTTTCACGCGCGTCTCAAGGGGATGTCAGCAAACCGTAGAGGCCCAGCAGGGTCGAAGCCTACTGGAGCCATAAGTTGTGCGAAAGAGAACCCCAGGGCCCTGGAAGCTTCGTTCCAGGGCCTTTGTTTGCCTTCGCAAAGAAGGAACAGGAGTGGGTTGTAGTCAGTAAAACTCTGACACGCCCTCGCGCTCCGCCCAAGGGCGAGAGATGTAATTAGATGATTTCCCATCTAAAAAAAACCAAGGTAAATGTTTGTGTGATGAGCACGATCATTTGTCTTGTGTCTGGGTGTAATTTATCTGTAATATGTATATATATTTATTAAGAAATACACGAGTATGTGTATGTATATTAGTTGTCTAGTACTCATTGCACAAGCTCTGCTTAGTTTGGGACTAGTTTGGCTTTGTGTGAAAGTTATGGAATATTATTAAGTATATATTATCGAATTGCAGTGGCCAATCTGGAAATCTCTTAACCGATAGTGGACCCAGGTTGGCCGCTGTAAAAACAATTTGGCCAAGTGGGGCTTCCTCGACCCATCTCTAACTCTAACACAGTGCCAGTGTGGAGCCGCTGCTATGTTGTTCATCCTGCACAACCACCTGCAGTTTTCAGGATATATACGAGGCCAATAACAGAGCCGTAGAGGTTGCCAAATACTGGTCAGAAAAAATTTAGTAAGAGTACATCGACACGAAAAGAAGAAGAAGAAGATGGAATATTATATTCTTTACATTATAGCTCTGCAGCCAAAGTTACACTCATGAACTCGACGAGTCTTAACCGTGGTCACATTTTCTTTCTGATTTCCGATGCCCATGCGGCAGTTCGACGCGCATAATACACGAAATTATAGTCTAAGTTGATAATGATAACAGATAACGTTTTCACATTTTAGCGTTATTATTATTTCGTAGCTAAATACAAAGAGACATTTGCAAATATTTTCATACAGTTTAACTTGACAAAAGATAAAATTGTTTGTGCGTTTCAAATTGAAGATATTCTAGATTTTTTTAACACCTAGGTACAAAAGGTGTTGTAATAATATTTATATCGTTTCATTTTATTTTATGATAATGTAAAATTTCAGATAACCTTGGATTTTTTTTTTATTATATTAGTTTCACCAATAATTGTTCGCACAGTATAAGGTAGCATAAAACATTCGTCAAATTAAATTACCTACAGTGCAACAATTACCTATAGGTAAACACCACATACATAAAACAATAAATTATAAAAATAAACTAATTAACTAAATAACAAGCGCATTCAATTTTTAAATTAAATTATAATAGGAAATAATAAAAACGATAAAATTCATGAATATTAAAATTTATTAATTTTTAACAATGCACGTCATAAGTACAACAAATTAAAAATATATTACAATTGTAAAACTGATGTTTGACATGACAATGACATTTTAAGTTCATGGAATAAAATTGATAACAGTGATAATTTTTTAAACATAAAATACAAACCGGCCAAGTGCGAGTCGGACTCGCGCACGATTGTTCCGTACCATTATCTGTACAATTTTTTTTTACACAATTTATTTTATTATTTTTTAGTAAGTACCTATTTATTATAATAGCGGCAACATAATCTGTGAAAATTTATGAACGGTTTATGAGATACTGCCTGGTGAAAGATAGACGAAGTTTTAGGAAATAGGTGAAGTTTTAGTAATAGAGTAAAATTTTTACTCTTTGGGTACGGAACCCTAAAAAAAAATATAAGCATAATCAGCCTTTTAATGTTCCCACTGCTGGGACTCAGGCCTACTCTCTAGGAGAGGAAAAAAAAAATGAATAAGATTAATGTTATTGAATAGGGTCCCATTTTTATCCTTTGAGTACGGAACCCTAAAAATGAATAACATCAATGGTATTTTTCTAAAAAGAGGTGTAAATAATTCTGCAAATAGGGAAATTTGTTTGCCAGACAAATAGAAGCGACGATCGCTTATTCACGCGTAGATCTCATTTTGTTAGGATGCTTTGTCAAAGTATTTATGTTCAACTACGCACGCGAAATAGATGGTTAAGGAGGCCAGCATGAGCGGAGGTTCCAGCAGTTGCAGCAGCAGGCTTATTTCCAGCAGCGTTTTATACTATAGCATGGCAGTCAACTTCAATACAGTAAGCAAGGCAGATAGTGACATTGATACTTTCTCTAAAACTCTTAAATAAACATTGACAAATGAGGCCATAAGAACCATAGTAGCCTAATTCAATGGACAAGCTTTTTGAGTACCATAGAAAATAAAATCAGTATTTTTTTAATCAACTAGCACTCTTCAGAATACATACTTTTTATTACTTTTATGTTTTATTTGACCTATTAATGTTCCAATTTAAAATTTTAATCGTGAGGAAATAGCTTTATTGCTATTTTTCTACACTTTATACACAGATAGACCACTTTGGCAGTAGGTAGGTTTTTATAAAAAGGATAGAAAAAAACGGTTGTTAGGCCAACTGTCATCTAAGTAAATGTTTATGTCATCTAAAGGTAAAACTGACTGACTGACTGACATATCAACTCACGTTGCAAAGCCGACATGATTAGACCTCGGAACGTGAAATTTTGCATAAAACTTTCTATTATGATGTTGACGAGCACTAACGGAGGGGTTTTAAGGGGGTGAAAAGGACGAAATCCGGAACTACGAAAACTGTATTCCTTGGGAACACAAATAGGGATGAAACGAGATCATTGAGGTATCCATACCGTTATCGGACGTGAAGTATCGTTACTAATATATAATAATATTAATAATAATAATATTCACACAACGCCGTCTAGTCCCAAGCTAAGCAGATCTTGTGTTATGAGTACTAGACAACTGATAAACGTACTTAAATATTTCTAACAACATACATATTATAGATAAATTACACCCAGACACAGAACAAATGATTGTGCTCATCACACAAACATTTGTCCTGGGTGGGAATCAAACCCAAGACCTCTGAGTCGTATCGAATAGTTTTTGGAAAATTTAGAGTAAAAACCAAAAAAAGGTTTGGTATTCTTTATTTTATAAGAACAAAATTATTTAGACTTCGGAGGCCCCATTGTCAATCACTTCAAAAATTAAAATGCTTCAAATAGAAAACAAACACCTACTTCTATTAAAAGTTAGGTTAAGAACACGGATGGAAATAACGAAAAAACAATGACGACAAAATATGGCGGCGCTGGCTGACTATTTTTTTTTTTTCGGGCTTAGACCAACAATCTTGCCAACTATAGAAAACTAAGACAAAAAAAAAATGAGAAGCGAAAAATGGAAGCGTTCAAAAACTTCAATTTAATATATACAATTTTTTTTTATCAATGTTAAAATGAAATAGTGACATAGACATTGGTATTTACAGTGGTATATACTGATACGCCGCCAGGGCGAAACTCCGCTGCCGCGACGAGTCGCGGCATGGCGGAAAGAGTTCCGGCGGGATCTCATGGCGGAATGGCGACAGCGATTATCGCAACCCTGTGCTGGGCACGCCATAATTATGGCACTTCCAAATCCCCTCTTTAAGGAGTGGCTGGAAAGGCAACACGGCGTCCATACCTTCCGCATGACGCAGGTCCTCACCGGACATGGTAAGTTCGGGAGGTTCCTGCACCGGATCCGTGCGGAAGAAACGCCCGGGTGTCACCATTGCGTGCCACCAAAGAAAATGGATGCGCGTATGCTATTAATATTGGAAGTGGACTGTATTTTGCGGATTAGCGTTTCTCAGATAATGTATTTGACATCTTGCAGCAGATGGATCTTATTGGAGCCGTTTAGGATTAGGAAGCAGAGAAAAACAGCTCGTATATGAGAGGAAATTGCACCAACCTTTTAAACTCCACGTGTCCGTCAGCCGGCGTTCTCTGGATTTCGCGCTTCTGCTCCAGTGACGAGGAGATATAACACTCACGGAACACTGCACAGTTCTCAAGCACAAAGCGTTAGCGGTTCTAGAGTCTTTAGCAGAAAACCAACCGCCCGGAGGACACGGTGGAGTACACGGTGGAGGTATGCACCGCTTGGGAAGAGCAAAGCCGTGTCCTCGTGGGGGCGATCGGCGGCGGTGATCTCTCGCGCCGGGCCTTGGTACAGGCCATGGTCCGGAGCGAGGAGGAGTGGCAGGCGGTCGCCTCCTTCTGCGAAGCAGTAATGCTAGCAAAGGAGGCAGCCGATCGGGTGAGGCAACGGTCTTCACGCCCCGACCGCCGCCAGGATTCTGATCCCGATTTCCGGCCACCGTAGGCGCGGGCTTGTGGTGAGCAATGGGTAGCTCGCCGTCCGACCGTCCAGTAACCGTCCGGACCGAGCCCAAGTCGTCGACGGCGCGTACTGTTCCACGCGCGCCTCAAGGAGATGTCAGCAAACCGTAGGGGCCCATCAGGGTCGAAGCCTACTGGGGCCAAGGGTCTGATTCTGAAAGGTAGACTCGGCCCTGGTACGAAAGGCAACGAAGGAACAGGAGTGAGTTTTTAGTCAGTAAAAGTCTGACACTATCTCCCGCTCCGCCCAAGAGCGAGGGATGTCATAAGATGATTTTCCCACCGAAAAAAAGAGTGGTATATACTGAATTACTGATATTTCAAAGTATCGATTCTAAAAGTACTTGGTATCGGAAGAAAAGTATCAAGTAGGTATGTACCTGTATTTACTCGTATCATTTCATCCCTAAACACAAATTTAATAGTAACCTAGGTAAATTAAAAACAGTTTTAATTATTAATTATTCGAAACTACCGACACCAAAACAATTTAGAAGGTGATAAAGGTTGCGTGGGTCACAACCTGAAATACAGGTTTTATAAACCTAGCTCGGTAAAATCGTTAATTATACATAATTCTAGGTTTAAAGTTAATTTTCCTTAAACATTTAAATGTTGATAATTTAGTTACACGCATAGGTATTCGTTGGGCTCTAGCATAATTATTTGTTTAAGATTTACTTGTGGATATTATCTTATGTAGGTAGCATATAAGCATAGCATAATCAGCCTTTTTAATGTTCCCACTGCTGGGACTCAGGCCTCCTTTCTAGGAGAGGGAATGGGCCGTAATCCACCACGCGGGCCCAGTGCGGGTTGGTCTTATGTAGGTATATTAACTATATTGTGTAAAAAGATTTAATAAAGATTGTTATTATTATTTTTCCTTGGGTTAATAAACTTAAAACTTGACACAAATAATTATCCCAACCGCCGCTGGGATTCCGATCCCGATTTCCGGCCACCGTAGGCGCGGGCTTGCGGACAGTAAACAATGGGTAGCTCGCCGTCCGACCGTCCGGTAACCGTCCGGCCCAAGCAGTCGACGGCGTGTACTGTTCCACGCGCGCCTCAAGGATATGTCAGCAAACCGTAGGGGCCCAGCAGGGTCGAAACCTACTGGGGCCAAGGGTCTGTTCCTGAAAGGAAGACTCGGCCCTGGTACGAAAGGAAACAAAGGTGGTGGGTTTTTAGTCAGTAAAAGTCTGACATTATCTCTCGCTCCGCCTAAGAGCGAGGGATGTCATTAGATGATATACCCACCGAAAAAAAAAACAAATAATTATCTAAAAAAAATAAAATAGATGGATATTATTAGTTTTTCGAAACCACTCTCAGTCAGTTTCTATGAAATAATCATATTCCTTGGCTAAATAAACTTGAAAATTAACATGATTATTACTCGCGCGAACGAAGTCAAGTGCTGGTCATTGATATACATAATTAAAACCTGAGAACGAAGCCTCACCATCATCCTAATTTCAGCCCAAATAAGTCCAATGCTGAATGTAGGCCTCCTCTAGTGTCACCTAAATAAGCTGAATGTAGGCTACCTCTAGTGTCACCTACATTGATCACGTAACCGTGCCCACCACTTGAGTTGGGCGGTTCTCCGGCCGATACCGGTTACTTTGGTTGTTTTGCGAAAATTTTCATTCCTGATTCACTGTTCGCGTTGATCGAATTTTACTAGATTGGGGCAAACAACACGTTTCTAATTTATTTATAATTTATTAATCTTCATGCAACATAAAGTACAAAGGCGGACTTAATGCCTGAGGCATTCTCTACCATTCAACCTAGGGTGGTGAAGAGACAATATGGTAGGTGCATAAAAAGAAAATTTTATACAAAAAACAAGATTTAAAAAAAGTAAACTTATAATTTAAATACACATACATATATATTTAACATAATATATATATACAGTCATATTAATATAAAGTAACGAACGCAGTTTTAAGACGAGTTTTAGAAGAGTTAGTTTGTTTGTATTGTTTTTTTTTTGGGTTTTGATTGATTTAGTCTTTATTTTTTTTTTCCATATTACAATACTAATAATTATAGAGTCTGTGCGGAAAGTAAATAGTCGTAAGATTTGAGGGCTCTGCTTTATATTAAAATCGTTTTTCTTACGTTGACAAGATTGTTACGTCATTATAGTGCGACTGTTACATTTTGATATTTTAAAACTATGTTAGACTAGTTTCTTCCAGCGGCTCCACCCTCTAATAAAAAATATCCTACTTGTTGAACTTGCTCACGTGATGAACTTTATAATATTAAATATTATCTCTCTTGTGCAGCTGTTTAGGGTTTTTCCTTGTTTCGACTTAATTTAGATTGAAAATTACAATAAATAACAGACTTTGTCAACACGAAATGAAGTTTTGCATTTGACGGATGGCTAGATTAGATTGCCATATAAAAAACCTTAATGTTGATTTCACTTTAGTCCACAACCATTCTCTCATCGCACAGATTCTAACATTTATATTACCTTAATTTATAGGTATATTATAGAAACTGTAAATAATTAAAAATGTATTTTAATTGTTTACAGATATGAAGAAATCACAGAAGAAGATTGTCCACTAAATGAATAATGAACAGCCATGATCTATGCAGCAGCAGCAATACCTACTAGGTACTTCGAGGAAAATTATCAAACTGGACCAAATACCAAAAACTGTGTGACGCAAAATCTTCCCTTGTGATTCAAGTTTGCCAAATACTTCGCACATGGGTTTTAATACTATGAGTAGTAGTTATATTTGTGGATGTTGATCTGTATACAACCTATTTTTGGTTCAATTGTCAGTGCAAAGGTCATAGGGCGACCTGATTCGTCAGTAATCATTCAATGACGTTCGAACGCACTAGAAGCGTGGCGCCCTCTACGAATTTAGTTGAAAACGACTGGCCAAGCAGTCAACCTACACTTTTAATATGCTCCGTACGAGGGTGGCACTGAAAATTTCGGGAATCAAGGAAGTGACACAACATTACAATTTAAAAATGTATTTATGATATTGCTTTTCGAAGTATTCTCCGCGAAATTTGACACATTTTTCCATACGATGGAACGAATCATTGAAGCAACCATTCCATTCGGAAGTTGGGATCTCCAAAATGGCCGTTTTGTAGGCGTCCACAGCTTCTTCAGGTGATGAAAATCTCTGACCACGCAATTTATTCTTTATTTTAGGGAAAGTATAGAAATCATTAGGGCTTAGGTCAGGGCTGTACGGCGGATGGTCTAATAATTCTATGTTTTTTTGCTCTAAAAACTCTTTTGTTTTGTGCGCGGTGTCGCATTGTCGTGATGGAGGATGATGCGACGGTTGCAGATCTCTTTACGGAGTTCAGAAACGACCTGTGGCAAACAAATGCTAGCATACCATTCTGCATTAACCGTTCTTTGTCCCTCAAGAGGAATAGTCGCAACATGGCCGGTTTTTGAGATAAACGTGGCCACCATTTTTTTTGCAACACTCTGTGAACGAACAATTTTTGTTGGCTTTAACTCATTTTCGAACACCCAAACTCGTGACTGGTTTTTTGTTTCGGGTTCGTACGCATATATCCAGGATTCGTCACCTGATACGATGTTGTATACAGCATTTGAGGATCTTGCGTGGAATCTTTCAAGAGTTCTGACGCACCAAGTAACGCGAGCCGCTTTCTGCTCTTCACAGAGCGAATGCGGTATCCATTGGGAAAACAACATTTTTACACCTAATTGTTCATGCAAGATTATTTGTATTTGACTCATGCCAATGTCTAAAGTTTCCTGAATTTCTCGGTATGTTACATGTCGATCTTCCTCAATCAGCTTACGCACAGCATCAACGTTTTCTTGGGTGACTGCAGTTTTTGGACGACCTGGACGGGGATCATCACTGAGCTTGACACGTCCACGTTGAAATTCAGCAAACCAGCGGTAAATTGTGGTTTTGGATGGGGCTTCATCACCAAATGCAGAAATCATCCGGTCAACACACTGTTTTTGTGTTAAACCACTTCGAAAGTCATAATAAATCATCGCTCTTGAATTTTCTCGAGTCAATTCCATTTTCTCAACGACTAAACAAGTTTGACAAGACCTTGTGACAAGACCGAGAATCTTTTTTTAAATAAATAAATGGTATTCGATTTTTAAAACCAAGGAGTTTTCAATTAAAAAGATTTTAATATGACAGGAACAGTAGAAATATTCCATTCCCGATACTTTTAGTGCAGCCCTGTATAAAAACTATACATCAAGGACAAATGGTGTATAACCGTGTTGATAGCTTCAACAGCGCTGTTATCTCAAGAGCACTCCTAAGAAGACTGCTAGTCAGCGAGACGTAAGGTCGTACATGGCTTATTAGGTCATTTGGTTCCCTTCAAAATGGTTGAGCTGAATGGTGCTAATATTCGCGTCATGTCCGTGATCGGGCGCTGTCAGTTGAGACTGGTCATCTCTTAGCTGCCAATTGCTATTTTAATTATATTTAATTATATTTCAATATTTAGTTTTTATTTTTACTTTATTTACATTGTTCTCGTGTGATAGCGACAAGAAACATGTAACAGAGATATTTGTAATTAAAACATGATTGTAAAAGAGTATCCATAGAGTTTCTTGCACATTCTTCTCCATAGAGATCTACGCTTTGGAATGTGCAATTAGCATTATTTTTTTCTGACTGACTGACTTCTTGACATTTCAAAAGTGCCTGTAAATGGTTTATTTGAAATAAAATGCTTTGAATCATTGAATCTTATTCGTTGTCGTTGGTTCCAAGATTAGGTAAGCTCAAAGCGAGTACAGTACAGAACACCTCATTTCCTATCCACAACCAGCTTAATTCTAATAGTCCACACTCAAATCTACTGTGTTTGAAATTGTTTAAAGCGCCATTACTATTTAAAAAAGCAGTTTGCCATACTAACATATAACTAGGTATACAATTTATCGATTAAGTATTTATCACTCTCCTCCCCAGCCGCGGTTGAGTGCCTATAATTATCGTGTATATCCTGTATTTATCCTTTATTATACAAAGTATAATTATGTTAAAATGCAAAGTTACTATGACGTGTAAGCAATTTTTTATAAACTTTCTGAAATCCAGTAAGAGAGAGAACACTTACCATAACAACGTGGTACAAATTAAAGAACTGATTTGATTTTGTTGTTTTATTTCCTAAGATTTTTCATATACGACGTACGACGTACGGCGAGTATCCACTCTTACGTTGTTGAAACTTCAACGGTCCGGACTAAGCGTTTCGCTTTGTCGTTTATACCGCGTACATCGAAGGACTGGAACAATTTGACTGCTGCGGTCTTCCCGTCCAACTATAATTTAGGTGTCTTCAAGGCTAGAGTGAATAGGCTCTTAATAAACTAGTGCGTCTCACCATCAATGATTGCATCACTGCTTACCATCAGGTGGGATCGCAGTCAAGCACTGGTTTATATCAATTAAAATACAGGGTGGCCCAAAAGTCGTGGATCAAACGCAACTACGGGTTAGATGGGGTCATCAGCTGCAAAAAGTTGTTCTACCGGAGGTCCTTAAGGTCAACCCCTGCAGAGTTATAATTTATTTTGTGTTTTTATGGGAAATATGACTTTTTTTAACTAATTGTTATTAAAATTCGAAAAAATCTACATCCTGTATCTTTTTTATAATTTTTACTAGATTGGTACTGATGAGTCCTTGCGTTAGACATGCAATTTATGGTTGTTTATTGGGTGTGTTGAAGATAATATTAAGTTTTACGATTTATTTTTTTCTCAAATTATAACTTTTTATTTACTTCGGACCCCACTGTGAAAAAAAAATACTCTACCGAAAAGTGACCCTGTATTACAAGTTTTGGCGCATTTAATAGGGATTCTGAAAAGGTATTACACATGGCCATGAGTGGCTCTAATATCTTTCTAGGACGAAAAAATAAAACAACGATTGTGAAATAATTGTTTTATTAAGCAAAACATTTTACAATAAATGCTCAAAATTCCTGCCTCTGACCATAATACATAATCTGCACCGCCTAATAAAATTCCTACGTAACCTACGGAATGCACCTCTGTTGTTAGTAACTTGTACCCTAGCAAATTCGAGCTTTTGTCGTAGTTCTTGTTCGCTATTGTTCTCTCCTTGGTAAACTATTTCTTTAAAATAGCCCCAAAGAAAAAAATCTAATAGATTTAAATCGCCCGGTCGCCCGATTTTAATAAGAAAGAATTTTAATAACAATTAGTTAAAAAAAGTCATATTTCCCATAAAAACACAAAATAAATTATAACTCTGCAGGGGTTGACCTTAAGGACCTCCCGTAGAACAACTTTTTGCAGCTGATGACCCCATCTAACCCGTAGTTGCGTTTGATCCACGACTTTTGGGCCACCCTGTATATACCTATATATATAAATGGGTAATTTAGAATGAAAATAACTTTCACGTTTTGCAATATCTAAACTCGATGAAATTTAGGTATAAACTATTTTAAATAGGTTAATTGATGAGCGTATATATACCTTACACTAATACGCAAAATACAGTGACGACATATCATGGTAAGGCCCCGGACATTAGATTAGACGCCGTCAAATATGAGTTTTACCTAAACACGAGATAAGCCTTCTCCACCAAGCTTCTTCGGGCCTAAATACATTATGGTTCAGTCAGCATGCCCCATGAAAGTAGGTGTATAATAAATATTTTAAAATAGTAAAACTCATATTTTTCATATAATGTCTGGAATTAGATTAGACGCCGTCAAATATGAGTTTTACCTAAACACGAGATAAGCCTTCTCCACCAAGCTTCTTCGGGCCTAAATACATTATGGTTCAGTCAGCATGCCCCATGAAAGTAAGTGTAAGATAAATTTTCGTATACAGTTGTCATTACTGTATGTATATAATGTAGAAATATATTGAAGAACTAACTAGAAAGCAAATACGATTACAAAAGTAGAATTATAACAAAAACTTATACACTCAGTCTGACTTAATGAGAAATTTAAAAAAAAATTATTACAATAAAATTATCGGTTTCATAAATCAGTAAGTTTTATTTCCATTCTTTGTTACAGGTTTTCTAGGCACAAATTAATACAGGCTTGGTGACTCCGTCATTAATCCGTCAGTTTGCATGACTTTAGGATCATACTGCTTTAATACTTTTCACATGGTGGACACGTCTCATTTCCCGTAAGATCTATATACCTAAAATATAAAAAAGACCAGTTAGAATATATGTATATATTTATTAAATCTCAATAAGGAAAGAAAAGTATATGTATAATAAGAGGCGTATTGACCTCTCAGTTTAGCTTGCTAATAGCTTGGTTCCGTTTCCTAAAGTTAATTTTCAATTTAGAAACATATAAGAATTTTACTTTAGTTTTAACATTGCAATGGGAACTAAAAGTTTTTATTTTTTTGCAAATTAGTCTAATCATTATAAAATGACCAAACTAGTACTTTTTTGTCCACACACACATGCATTTTCACTTCGATTAGTTCATGCCTTAATAAATTTTGCACAAATAAGTTCTACATAGTCACTATAGCTAATTGTAATCAGTCCCCTCATGAAAAAGGGGGAAAAATATAAATAGTAAGACAAATAATAAATTTTTGAAATCTTCGACCGTAATTTTTTTTTTCGCACATTATTGTTGGAATGAACTTTTTCACAGTCTCAAAAAAAAAAATCTAATTATTCTAGGTTATAAAACTATCTGACATTTTTAATTTCGCTCACTTGTGCGGCGATACAAAGTAAATACACATGGGAAATAAAATTGTACTTACTTTTCACATGTCACGCATCTATTATTCAGGTATACTAGGTTCCCTGAACACGGGCAAGGAAAATTAACCATATGTTGTCCAACACACACCACGGCGAGTAACGCGACCATCATGACAAACATAAAAATGAACTTCATGGTGATAGACTGACTGCGACTGCCTGGGACTGCGCTGGCGTACTTATATACAAAACAAGTTGTTATCGAACAGGAAAATGGTAAAGGGCTCCTGTATAATAAGGAATTTATTAACAATAACCAAGTTTATTTCGATATTATTTGGTTTCATTTTCCTGGCCCTAACAACCCGTGATGCCGAAGAAGAAAAAGAAAAATATAGTTAGTAACCCCCCTCCCCCACTTTTATAACCAAGTAGGTAGTTAAAGTGGGAGTGGTCTGGCCACGCTTTTTATTTAGGTGATTTCTCCCGCTCTGGGTGAAGCGGGAGAGCATGTCAGACTTTTACTGACTAAAATCACACCTGTATCCTTCAGTTGCCTTTTGCGTTCTAGAAATACGGGTTTCCTTTTCAGAAATTCCTCGTGGTCCTAGCTAGCGGGCATCGGCCCTGCTGGGCCCCTACGGATTGCTGACATCTCTGAGGGGCGCGTGGATCACTACGCGCTGTTGACGACTGGGCTCGGTCCGGTCAATTACTGGACGGCCGGACGGTGAACTACTCATTGCTAGCCCGCGTCTACCGTGGTTGGTAGTCGGGGTCAGAATCTTTGCGGCTGGGGCGTGAGGACATTCGTTCCCTCACGCGTGCGGCCTCCCCCTTTGCTAGCCTTACTGCTTCGCAGAAGGAGGCCACCGCCTGCCATTCCTCCTCGCTTCGGACCATAGCCCGAGCCAGAACCCGGCGCGAGAGGTCGCTGCCGCCGATTGCCTAAACGAGAACACGACGGTGCTCCGCCCAAGCGGGGCACACCTCTACCGTATGCTCCACCTTGTCGTTTAAGCGGTCCACACAATTGTGACACTCGGGTGTTTCTCCCGCCTGAATCCGATACAGGATCCTCCCGAACTTGCCATGTCCGTTGAGGACCTGCGTCATACGGAAGGTGAGGACGCCGTGTTGCTGCTCCAGTCACTCCTCAAAGAGTGAACTTACCGCCATACTCTATCCATACAGGCGGAATATATCGAGATCCCTTCAGGTCAGCAAAGAAAACAAAAGCAAAAATAAGCAGCAGTTTTTTCACCTATAATTAAGAAGCTGAACAGAGTCATACAATCTGCCTAACTCAGATTATTTACAATGCTTGCTCAACCTTCACTCCACTGGTGCGCCCTGTTCAGTACCTTAATCAAGTTATTTCAATTAAACCTTAAAATAAAACCGGACTGAGCGTGTTTATCATTCCAAGAGGGAGTTCTATTACAGATCTCTCGGAAAAATAGTGACGGTCGGAAAGTTTTTGGCGGGTTTTCTTCGAGTGAAGTTCAGTGTCTGTCTTAATTATATGCAAATTGATTTCTAGTGAATATTGTGATGTAAAATTGGTGTAGTTTTGTATTTCAAGTGTCTGCGCAACTGGACAATGTGTGGAATCATTGAAACAGGCACGATCTTAGTAAAATGGAGCTTAGAATTATTGTAGTATTGACTACCACCGCGAAGCTCACCAAGAAGGCTGACCAGATACATTTACTGCCAAAAACATTAGAATGGGTTACGTCCGCGTTCTAATGGATTTCAAAGCAGCTTAAAGTGAATGATAACTTAATACTTTCTAAACTTGACACTGGCTGAAAACGGTTCAATTCCCGAATTGGTTACAAAGATGTTTGAATCGAAAAAAAAATGTTTTTTTTTTGTTTCGTAACCACAAATTTAAAGTTTTCAGATTTTTTCTTATACTTGTGCTATAAGACCTTGCTTCATGAAAAATTTCAGAATTGTAGGTCAACGAGAAATAACCTATGAATTTTGCTTCCCTTGAGAGTGTCAAATTATATGTTTTTGCGACATAAACGGCCGTAGTTTTTTTTTTTCGTTAACTTAGAATTTTGATTTTTTTACAGCTCAAGGGACCGCAGACCTGAGTATATGGTTTTAATTTCAACTCGATACCTCCACGCGTTCCCTAGATAAAGGGTCTTGCCAGACAGACAGATAGACTGACAGACAGACGGACGGACAACAAAGTGATCCTATAAGGGTTCCGTTTTTTCCTTTTGAGGTACAAAACCCAAAGAATAGTGGCGGTCGGTTTGGTTTGGGTTGACGGCTCGAGATATTATTTAAACCAGTTCTATTTTTAGGGTCAGGAACAACCACTTTACGAATACGAGTACAAAGTACACACAGGTTAAAAAGCTGTACCTAAACAATATTAAATTCACATTGAGGGCAAAGTGTTAAAAATGATGAATCACAATAACTACTATTAATTAATTAAATTTTATTACACATAATTAGGTAATACTTTAAATTACATAAGGTTACCGACATAGTTCGAAGAATCATCAAACTTAAATGGCAGTGGCCGCAGTGAGCAGGAACATTGCTCCAAGAACAGATGGTCGATGGGGACGAAAGGTTCTGGAGTCGCGACCAAGTATCAGAAAACGCAGCGTTGGAAGACCTCCCACAAGTTGGACCGATGACCTGGTGAGAGTCACGGGAATCCAATGGATGCTAGACGCACAGGACCGGTCATTATGGCGACACATAGGGGAGGCCTATGTCCAACAGTAGACGCCTTTTGACTGAAATGTTGATGATAATGATGACTTTAAATTGCAACCAACTGTTTATTCAGAAACAAATTTTTCAGTTATTATAGTTTTTATTTTCTCACAAATACAATGTACACAGATAACTTGTGGCACTTCTTCTTCAAATACTCGTTTTATTTTGGTTTCGATTATTATCATGTACAGGCTGGGCATGTGTCCTCTCCTGTTAAATCCATGAACCTAAAAAAAATATAAAATATATAGAATAAGGTATGTGTATTGAGACGTCTATAGTATATGGTCAATGTTGTCTGAAAATATAGTATAATTAGTTGAATCTACGAAGTATTTTAGTAAGACTATTGTAGTGGTCAAGACTATTATAATAAATTTTTTAGTCTATGAGAAGCATTTGATCATTTAATTTGTCAACCTAATTTTCAACACGGTCATTTTACCCGATATATTATTTTGTTTTTCAAATGCATATTGTTTTATTCGGGAACTGAAAACTAATATTTAAACAATCAACCCTACGGGTAGCCTCAGGACTTATTTAGATATAAGTTTACGTAGATATTCTACTTTTATGCCAAAGTTTGATAAATTTTCAAGGTTTAGTAGAATCGATCAATACACCTACTACAAATTTTTAAATAAAAAAACTAGAGTTAAGTTCAATTTAAAAACAATACCGATTACGAGCTCTTCTTTATTCATTCGTTTTTTTTTTATGAAATTACTTAGGGCTTTTCAAATACTACGGTTTAACATGTTTCTATTAAAACATATGAAGAGACAATAAAATTACATGAAAAACAAAGCCATTCAATATTTTAAATGTATCTACTTCTTCCTCAATAAGTCAATTTTTGTCCTCAAGGCATTAAAACAATAACACGAATAATTTTTATTTTTATGTAACAGAAAATAAACGGTACTCACTTTTCACAGGTAACACATTTCGTTTTTAAAAATATCAAATCCATCGGACACCTACACGCTGGTTTCCCGATAATCCATTGTCTCTTGACCCGTATTTTAGCTGAAGGTTCTGGTTGCTCGGCCGCTGAGCTATCAACCGGTTGCGCTGAACACATTGCGACGAGTAACATAACAATTAGGAAAATACTGTACAGCTTCATGTTGGGAGATGTTTACTACTAGAGTATTGGGAGGAAAAGAATATCATGTTGATGACAATGGTATTTATACCCAACGCTACAACGTCATTGAATTCCAGAATTATAATAGGTACGTTTTTGCTATGGAGAGTGTAATGACAAATGTCCACAGTTGACTATTTTAGCACATGAAAGATAGTAAATTAACATAAGTAAATGAATAAGAAGTTCATCATCATCATTATTTCAGCCGAATAACATCTACTGTTGGACATAGGCCTCCCCAACCGTCGCCACAGCGACCGGTCCTGTGCGTCTCGCATCCATCGGATTCCCGCGTCATCGGTCCACCTTGTGAGGACTTTCAACGCCGCGTCTTCCGGTACGTGGTCGCCAATCCAGAACCTTTCATCCCCATCGACCATCTGTTCTGCGTGCAATGTGGCCTGCTTATTGCCACTTATGTTTGGTGATTTTTCGAGCTATATCGGTAACCTTGGTTCTAATTAAGTAGTAAGTAGTTCGCTAACCCCAAATTGTCAAAACAGCCAGTACGAGCAGTGCAGTGCCAGAAGCACTAGAATAGAAGAATAGAAATAATTTACAAACATACAAAGACTAGGGTGTGACCCGCAGACTTTGTGCGTCAAGTGTTCGTTCGGACAATGTTGAATGATCGGAGCTGAAGACGCCGTTAATGTAGCCACTTGCTGGGCTCGAGGCTCAAATAATTTAGATTGTATCAATAACACTAAAAAATTAACCACATTCAACAAAACAAGTAAACTGAACCTCTTACAAAACATAACATCGCGGATTCATACTGTATTTAGCTCTAAGTATACCTCCGGCGGAGGGTTCTTAAAATACTCATACATTCTAAAAGTTAAGTAAAGTCCCTTGCTATTATCACTACGGTCGTAGGCCCTGCCGTCTACGGTCGCGTTTAACTAGACCCACTGTCGATTTTTAAAAGCCAACCAGTGTTCCTCAAAGTTAGTAACGAAAACAAATAATGGATGTCATAAAGAAGTGTGGTGTCTGTGACGACCAGCTGACTGATGGAGTGCGTTGCTCGGTATGCGGAAATGAGTTACATTTCCAATGTGCAGGCATCACTGAAGCTGGCCACCGTAAGCTGGGTGACAGGAGGCTCACATGGCGATGCATGAAATGCAAACAGACGGGCGCTCTTCATCCACCTAGTTCACCCATGTCGCCGAGTTTGGAACCGGAATCTGCAGTGTTACTGGAAATTCGAGCATTGGCTGCAAGGTTGGCACCATTGGATGGTCTGAAGGATGAAATTCTAACTCTTAAGAGTGAATTCGCCGACATGAAATCCTCTCTAAGCCAACAGTTCAATGATATTGTCAAAGAGTTCAATGGGAGAATGAGTAGCATGGAGCAGCGTGTTGCTCAACTAGAAGAGGTCCGAGGTCAAGTGGATAAGCTTCAGGTTAGACTGGATAAACTGGAGGAAGATTCAGATAACAGGGATCAATGGTCGCGAATGAACAACGTGGAAGTGAAAGGTTTATCACAATCGAATAATGAAAACCTGGTTCAAATTATCTCTAGTATTGGTGCCAAAATTAATTATCCCATTGCCAAAAGTCAGATCAACTTCATTACTAGAGTACCTACGCGCGAAAAAGATCACATAAAACCAGTAATTGTTTCATTCTGTAATCGTTACGTTAAAGAAGACTTTGTTGCTGCAGCCAGATATGTATCTAAGACATCGCCACTAACAACTAGCCAGATTGGATTAGCAGGAAACCATAGGATATATATAAACGACCATCTAACGACTAAAAATAAAATACTGCTTTCTAAAACTAAAAAATTGGCATCTGAAACGGATTTTCAATATGTGTGGGTCAAACATGCAAAAATACATGCGAGAAAAATGGACACCACCCCAGTAATAGTAGTGAAATCAGAAAAGGATCTCTCCAAAATTATATAATAGTAACAGTTAACTTTAATACATCAGTGTTTACATATTTTGTCATTTGTGCCCATAAACAGTTTGGGAACCGCAAGCTGTTGTGTGCTACTTGCGTTTTCCTAATTGTTCTGTGTTATTGCACGGTGCTAATGAGTAAGTTCACTAAAAAAATAACTTTTGCGAAACCATTGCGTCTAAGTAATCACGACCTAATAGCGTCAGTGATATGGTCTCATTTCAAATACTTTGATATGTTTGTTATTACCTTACTATGTTGCAAGCAATCCTTATCTTACTATCGCTCGTTACCTGTTGTTTGTATTCAAAACTCATATGATTTATGTTTTTTGAAGTTATTTATTTTTGGACACTGTGCTCTGCTGTGCCTAATAGTTTATTGCAAGTCATTGCCTTTTACCTCCGTAATTTTATTTTATCAAGAAAGTGAATCTTGTTCACACTATTTAGCACATAACTTGTTTCTGCTCGCCTTTTGTATGTGTTTATGTTATCCTGTCTTAGTTTTGACTAGTGATGGCTACTCTTAGTGTGTATTATCAGAACGTGCGTGGTCTGCGTACGAAAACGAACGATATATTTCGTAAAATATCACAGAGTGCATACGACATAATTGTGTTTACTGAGACGTGGCTTGTGGACGATATCTTTAATAGTGAGATGTTTGACAGTCGTTATTTAGTGTGGAGGCGTGATCGCAATTACTCTCGAACCTCTCAAAAGCGGGGTGGTGGAGTATTGATAGCGGTGAGAAGTGAGCTTACTGTTGTAGAACGACATGAATGGCGAAGTTCTGCCGAAGATATTTGGGTCTCAATTCTCTTAAAACGATCTAGGCCCGCGGCTAATTATAATTTACACATTTGTGCTTTATATCTTTGCAAAGAAAACCTTGGCAATTCGTATTATGATCAATTACATAATTTTAGTGTTAATGTAAATCATTTAACTTTAACCCACCCATTAGATAAATTCATTATTATGGGTGATTTCAATTTTGGTAACAATGTAGACTGGATATATTCTGACTGTAATGAACTGATCCCGCAAAATGTATCATGTAGCCGCATAGGCGAGTTTTTTAATGGAATTCTCACTTCTAACCTCTCTCAATATAACGGTGAAAGAAATAACAATGGTAGATTATTGGACTTAGTATTTTCTAACGATTTGGTTAATGTTACTGAATGCCATGACGCCTTGGCATTACCTGTTGACCTGCATCATAAGCCTTTAAGGATCACTGCTGACTTTGTTGAGATTCATAAATTGACCGATAAATTGACGACTAAATATGTATTTTCTAGGGGCGACTACACCACTATTAAATCTGAACTCGACCAAATCAATTGGAATGAGTTTTTACTTGCTGATTCGTTGGAAATTGCTGTGGAACTCTTTTATAGTAAGCTGTACGAGCTCAGAGACCAGTATATCCCAATTAAATCCGTTAGACAGTCGTCTTATCCGCCCTGGTATAGTTCTGCTTTGATCAAAATACTGAAAGAGAAATATAAATATCATCGCAAATTTAAAACATACGGTAACATGTCCGACTTTCACTCTTTTTCTCTTTTACGGAATAGGGCGGATAACTTGGAGAAAACTTGTTTCAATACATACATGGATAAAATAGAATCGTCGATCATTGAGAACCCTAAGTCTTTTTGGACATATGTCAAAAGCAAAAGAAACTGTGGTACTTTTCCAAAAGTAATGCATTATGGTGATAAGACCGTGAGTACAGGTGAAGAGATCAGCAATTTATTTGCATCCTATTTCCATTCAACTTTCCAGGAACCTGATCCTGTGCTCGCTACTTCTGGTGTCACTAGCGTTGAAGGCAGTGTGTCATGCATAGGCTCAATTAGTGTGTCTCAATCTCAAGTTTTATATTTATTAAAGACTATCCAAATCTGGTGGTCCTGATCTTATACCTCCAGTTTTTATTGTAAATTGTGCCGATAGTCTTGTTGTGCCATTGTGTATTTTATTCAGACGGTCTCTTTCAGAAGGCATAGTTCCAAAAATTTGGAAATCGGCATTCATCACCCCAGTTTTCAAAAAGGGTAATAAGTCAGATATCTCTAATTATCGACCAATATCTAAGATATGTCTGTTCTCTAAAATCCTCGAACGCATTGTATTTAATAACGTATACGCTGCAATGAGATGTAACTTTGGTGATGAACAGCATGGTTTTCTAAGAAAACGGTCTACTACATCTAACTTAATCTTATCCCATGAGTTTATATCCCAAGCTATGGAACAGCGTGCACAAGTTGACGTTATTTATACTGATTACAGTAAATGTTTTGATCGTATTGACCATAGACTGCTCTTAGAGAAGCTATTAAAAGCTGGAATACACGGAGATTTGTATCGTTGGTTCTCCTCTTATATTGATAACAGAACACAGGCTGTGGTGCTTCAGGGATACACATCTCGATGGGGTTTCGTCCCCTCTGGTGTTCCTCAGGGTTCGATTTTAGGATCTTTATTATTTACTCTCTTCATTGCTGACGTGAAACACTGTTTTGAAAATAGTTATATTTTACTTTATGCTGACGATATGAAAGTTCATAAAATTATAAGAAACATTTCTGATACACATCTATTGCAGGCCGATTTGAATAGGTTTGAAGAGTACTGTAGACTTAACAGGCTAGAATTAAATGTTTCGAAATGTTTTCACATATCTTTCACACGTCAAAAGTCTATAATTGATTCCACATACAGACTTTATAATAGCGATATAGGTAAAGTTAATAGTATTAGGGATCTTGGTATAATACAAGATAGTAAACTACTTTACGATCAGCATATTGATAGTGTAGTGAATAGGGCGTCAAGAGCACTTGGTTTCATAATGAGAACCTCAGCCGGTTTCCGATCACTAAAACCGATCAAAATCTTATATTGTTCGTTCGTACGCAGCCACCTTGAATATGCATCGCAGGTCTGGAACCCTCAATATGGGATATATAAGTCTCGTATTGAGGGCATCCAGAAAAAATTTCTTAAGTTTCTTGATTATAGAGCAAAGCAAGTATCTGTTAACTACATTCACCGATGCAAAAGATACCATTTTCTACCGCTTGACCAGAGACGTGATATTAATGATGTGTGCTACCTGATTAATATCGCAAATGGTTCAATTGACTGTCCTGAACTTGTCTCAAAATTATCACTACGCACTAATCAGATGGGGCTAAGACAGCGGCCACTTCTGCATGTACCTAGTGCAAACACTAATTATAGGCGTAATGCATTTTTTCTGAGAGCCAGTCGCAGTTTTAACAGGATTTCATGTGAACCTGGTATTGACATATTTTGCACCAACGCGAGCACAGTTAGGAAACTCTTAGCAAAGCCATTTTTTGAGCAACTAGCACCTATTTGCACCTGAAATTTATAAATTATTATTGTTTGTTTAAAAAATTAATTTACTAACAGTTTAAGGTATTGTGGGACCAACTTTAAATATATTTTTTTTTTGTCATTATATATGTGGAAGCTTGTAATTAGCAATTTAGTTATTTAACATTGTCATTATGTTGTTATTAGTCTGTAAGCTTTCCTAAAATGTGAAAAATAAAATAAAATAATAAATAAAATTATAATGTACACCTATTAGGGCCTTGAAAAGAAGAAAAACAAGTAAGCGTCAGTTTGTTATATTTAATTTCTAATTATAATTTAATTCCATTAAATTAATAAAAGCTTCATATACCATTTAAACACAATTACAGTCAGTCTTAATAATGTTCCCACTGCTGTCAGGCCTTCTCTCTGAGAGAGGGAATGAGCCGTAATCCACCACGCGGGCCCAAAGCAGATTGGTGGATGTCACATGTCTTCGAATTATTGGTTCTAGGACATGACTGATTCTTCACAATGTTTTTCCTCACCATTTTGAGTGCAGTGGTGATGAAATAAATAACACAAAACGGGTTCAAACCAAGGCAAACGCTTTTGCCTGGGTTTGAACCCACGTCGTATAACTACTATTATATAATCACATAACTCGGGAACGTTACACTGGCCCAGTGTAACCAGCACTCTTAATACATACAATTGCAATAACAAGTGAACGTTCACAAATACTAATTATTATTCATTCAACATAAATAAATAAATACATTTCATGAGGAACGGTTGTACTTACGAGCTGGAAATTATAGAATACGTGCTATTTATTCTATCACCATTACTCTAATAGCACAGAAAAAACCTGGTGGGTGGAGAAACCGACATGAACCGAGTAAAGCTAAAAACTCGAAGACCTGGGTCATTCTTCAAGCTGCACTAACCCGTGTGTCGCATTGCGGCCCATATTCCACACCTCCACAAAGGAGAGTAGAGGAAGCCTGACTCCTAACAATAAGGACTTTTAAACTGATATTTTGAAAATCTCCAAATCCAGACACAAATGGGATTGGGGGGGTCAGCCCCCCTAGCCAAGTCACAAACGATAAACGTAAACTCTCAGTAGTCTTTAATAGATTTTCAACTTTATGTTATTGGATATAAAGTTGAAAATCTATTGAAGATTACATAGTGTTTTCGTTCGTTCCGGTCGCTAACACTCAGTAGTCTTTAATAGATTTTCAACTTTATGCTCTTAGGTATAAAGTTGAAAATCTATTGGAGATTACTAAGCGTTCACGTTTATCGTTTGCAACTTGGCTAGGGGGGCAGGTCAGTCATATTCACAGAGACCACTGGTTGCCCAGTGGTCTCAACAACATTGCCACGCAGTGGGTTCTTGCTGAAGAGAAGCGCGGTCGAGGCCGGCCTAAAAAGAGGTGGCGGGATGATCTGGACGCGTACCGCGAGGAGTCGAGGACTGGTTTGAGATGGTGCGAGAAAAGAATGTCTGGAAGGACTTAGCTGTCTTGTTTATGCAAACAAAAAATATAATAAAACATAGCTAGGAATAGAGTCAAAACTCAGTTATTGTATTAATAAATCAAAACTTTATATTTATTTATCCGTGCATCGTGTAAACTTCTTTTTTAAGTATCGCAGAGATTTGGACAGCTATCCTCTCCTGTGGTTTCCATGTACCTGATAAAATAAAAAATAATTTTAACAAATGGATTCGATGTAAGTTACATTATTTATAATTCACGTGATGTAGGTTTAAAGCAATGTTACAAATAGGTACTAAATTATAAGAGTCTCCTTTCCTGGTTTTCCTGGTTAGATACATTACAAGTACATTACTGGTACAGTTATATCGTGCGCGAAAGCCGTAATTTCAATGACATATGCAAGGAATATGATTGGGATCCATTCACAATTAGTGTGAACTCGGCCAGAAGGTGTTTAAGCTTCAAATTCTTCAAGCAGCATTAGGTTTAATAGATTGTTTATAAGTTATTTAAGTGCAAACCAAGGATTTATGCTGTATCCTACTTAACTAAAAAAGGGAAGCTTTTTTGTTTTTTTATTTTATTCTAATGTCTATACGTGAGGATTTGTAATTGGCTTTCCAATGATTATGGTTTCTTTTTTTTTGTCTGGTTTTATTAGCTGTAAGTCCTCCATGTATTAAATAAATAAATACACAAAAATTAAGGTAAATTGAACAGGAACAAGCTCTTGTTCAATTTTATGTTGACCCATTTCCCACCTCTACAATAATCATACTTTCTATTTATATTAGAATTATTATTCCTAATTTCTTAACTTAAACTGACTATATCTCAAGTAATCCGCTAATTAATCTAATAAATGAAATTCCACTTACTTTTCGCAGGGAATGCAGTGCCCACTCAGTACAGTATGATTTTCGGGGCACGAGCACGGACCCCCATTTACAATGCTTTGCCTCTTAAATCGGGTAACCACTGAAGGTTGTGGATGATCGGCGATAGAGCCAGCAACTAGTGGCAGACATGATGTGGCGAGTAAGGTGAGAAGCACACACGTGTAAAAGAGCTTCATTGTTGTTATAACTGATGAACAAGTAACCTGTGCTTACTACAGAAAGTTACTATGCAGAATGTTGTAAACGACAATGTTGCTTCTATTTTATACTACTTACTTATAAACCTAATTTCTGAGAATTCGAGGCCATTTACCTCTGCGGAAAAATGTTGTGTTACCACTTGACGCATACGTTACCTACGTTTGCGTCAAGCGGCAACGTAACCTTTTTTTCAGTGCATCTAAAAATGCCACATCAAGCAATTCCTCCGAAAGTAAGTCATAATAGATCATTCCTTTAATATTTGTAAAATGAATAGACTCACACGTGTATGAGTCTTGTTTAGTTTTTTTAGGTTGGTAATCATCCAATGACTTCGAACGAGAAGGAACGAGAGTGCTTGTTAGACTTTACTAACTAAATCCCACTTATGCCCTTCAGTTGCTCAAATGTTCTAGAGCCACGTTCACTTTTTCAAACGTCCTCACAGCCCACCCAAAAACGTACTTTTCATACCACTAACTCAGTCTGTCCAAAGTTTGTCACTGATCAAGCTTACAGATTGACAATGATTCCCCAGACTTAGTAATAGTGTCAGAATAATTGTCAAGTGATGGTGAACTGCCCAAGCCCATCAAAGGAAATGAATGATTTGATCCAACACTGCGAGAAAACCATCCTCATCATCAAAGAACATTATATGAGAACTCAAACGCCCAGGTACTTCGCCCGATAAATCAACGGAATCCGGACGAGATAGCATGGTTTCAAAAATCGAATACACAATACATCACAAATGCTCATCAGTAGCTGTCTTAACTTTTATAAAAGGCACTTTCAACAAAATCGTGTTCCAAAATATCAGCATAGCCCTTGCGAGTCATAACGTGGACTTAACCTTGAGTGGCTGGATCACAAATATACTCAAACTGAAAGCAGTACAAGTCATCATAAATAACACGATAAGAGGCACCGGCGGCAGCGACTTCTCGTTTTCGGCCTTAGTCCAGGCAATATGGCTGGAAGCGAGCGAGGTACGGAAGTACGGTGCGAGAGGGAATGTGAAATAGTCACATCCTTCTACGAAGTAGTAATGCAAGCGAAGGAGATGGTGGAAACAGTAAGATAGAGGACATCCTCGTCTCAATCGTCGCAAGAGACGCCCCGGGTGTTGGAAGTCGTTGGGCAATTCCCGGCCACCGTAGTCGCAAACTTGCGGACGGTGAGTAACAGACGGTGAGTAACAGGTAGCTTGCCGTCCGAAGCAGTCACCTCCTTTTGCAAAGCAGTACTTAATGCGAGCAAAAGGAGGTAGTGGAAAGCGTGAGAGAGAGACAATCCTTGCGCCCCAGCCACTGCAGGAGATGCCTTATGCGTCGGGAGTCGCATGGCTTTTTCGGCCATCGTGGACATGCAGACTTCAAGTAATGGATAATTTACCGTTCGATAACAACCAGGTTCGGGTCGACGGCTTGTTGTCTTCCACGTGCGCCCCAAAGAGCTGTCAGCATAAGTGACGGCAGTTCTGGCAGGTGCTGGCCTTAACGGGCCCGTCAGGGCCAATACCTGTCAGGGCTGCGGGATTGTTGGAAAGAACTCGGGCCAGGAACCACCTGTGTTCCTACAGTTGCCTGGTTACTCTTTCGAATAATCTCGCAGCAAATAAAGAACCAAAAACAGAACACAAAGAATTTTATGTGTTCTGTTTCTGGTTCTTTATTCGTTATGTTTTCTGTATGTGCTAATTAAGCAATTCTCATACCACAAGCCTGCACGTACGAGTATCTAAATCGTAAAGGTTAATGCGTCAGTATGACGTAAAATTAATTAATAAAAATACTGAACATATTTGCCATTTGACATATTTATCCCGTTAGTTTCTGAGCCCACTTGACCGCTAAGATTAACAATATACGTATGTTTATTACAATATCAACCACGATTGAATTCATACCTGTAAAAGTTATGAGCAAGTCTCGAAAAATGATCTTATAAGTTATCTCTTTCCTACATTTTGTCAAGTTGAACATATGCTAAACAACTTTCAGGATTTTCCTTATTCACTACAGTCGATTTTAGCATAAACTGTGTTTCTGAATGATGCCTGGATTTGGGTAGTAATAAAAAAACAGGAAGTCTAAATTTTCTCTTCAATCAGATTTTTCCTGCTGAAACATTACTTTATGTTACTCCTTATTATTCTATGTTTCCTTGGATGCCTACAAAATAGACAGGTACAGAAGTAAATCTCATGTAAGTACTTCATTTTTCATACCCACGCTCGTCGGTCGCGCTAGGGTCGGCGCCGTTCTGTCGTGTCCGTGAGCGGTGTCTATGTGTGCGTTGTTCGAGCACGAAGTTATGCACATTATTGACTTCTGTACCTATCTATTTAATGGGATGCCTGTTAAATTTTATCTCTGATATCCTAATGTATATTTTTAAAATAAATAAATTCAATTCTACTATAACCTATTCCATTTTCGCCGGGGTGGTACTCCGCTGCCGCGACAAAATGCAGCACGGCGGGCAAAGTTCCGGTCGGATCTCATGGCGGTATGCAGACACCGACTGTCGTAGTCCAGAATTGGACACGCCATAATCGCAGTGGTAGATCCCCTCTTTGTGAAGTGGTTAGAGAGGCGCCAGGGTGACCTTCCGCCTGACAACACGACGCGCGACGGCGTGAAGATAGACTTACTTTCTGGATGGTATGGGAAGTTTGAGAGGTTCCAGTTTCAGATTCAAGTGGAAGAAGCACCCGGATGTCACCATTGTGTGCATTACCCGAAGGATACGATGGAGCATACGGTGGCAATCCGCCCCGCTTGGAGAAGATCGGCAGCGGTAACTTCTCGGGTTCGGCCCTTCAGTCCATGGTCCGAAGCGAGAGAGAATGGAAAGCGGTAGCTTTTATCTGAGGATCAGAAAGGACGCGCGCCTCAAGTTGATGTCAGCAAACCATAGGGGCCCAGCAGGGTCGAAGCGACATCAAGGGTCTCAATCTGGGGTCAAGGGTTCGCTTCTGAAAGGAAAACCCGGCCCTGGAATGAAAGGCAACGCAGTAACTAGGAGTGGGTTTTAGTCAGTAAAAGTCTGATACGAAGGGCGGGAGATGTCATTGAATGAATTCCTACCTAAAAAAAAACCACGACGTGTTAAATTATCATATTCCCGTTAGTAAAGAGACCGAGCTATTCAGATAGTATTGCGCTTTCACTCTCGCGTACTGAATTTACGATTAAGACGTTATTACCAAAACAAGTTGAAAGCTATTCTAGAAGCTCAAAGTTCTCAGCAAATACTTTATCTAGTACAAACAAGTTACCATCCTTGAATCAATATAATACTTTCCGAAACCCGTTTGAAGTCTATAAATATGTATGTAAACAGAGATGTCTGCAGTATGTGTATAAAAACTTTGTAGCAGCGCATCTGTCGACATTCGAGTGCCATATGTGAACACGTGAATATGAAGTGGTATCTTTTGTTACTTGTTGTGCTTTCCGCATTTGTTACGTTAGGGCTTGCCGACCCTGGGAAGTTTAATACCCCCAAAAAGTGCCCTGTTGGACATATTCGTGTTGGAGATACATGTTTTACGAAAGGAGTGAGTTCATTCAAGATTTTATTTATAGCTATCAACATAGGTTGTTGATTTTAAATCAGTTAAAAATAATGTATAATTAATGCAAAATAATATAGCCAGGTGAAACATACTAGTTGTAGGTCGTGGGTTTTAAGCCTTGCTAAACGCATTAGTCTAAGTAATTATTTCATATCCACTGACTCTCAAAACGTTGAAGTAAAACACAGTGAGAATAGTGGTATATCCTGGTACAAAAAAAAAACGAAGACATGTGTATCCCACCATGGGCACGCCATAACCACGGCGGTGAGTCCCCTCTTTGAGGAGTGGCTGGAGAGGCGCCACGGCGTCCTCACCTTTCGCTTGACACAAGTCCTCACTGAACATGGCAAGTTTGGGAGGTACCTGTTTCAGATTCAGGTCATCATATCCACCACCAATATGGAATCCACTAACTCGCACTGGGCCCGCACGGTGGATTACGACCCAGTCGCTCTTCCTAGAGAAATGACCTGAGTTCCAGCATTGGAAGCATTATAAGGCTGATTATGTCATGTATGCATCAGCATAATACTAACTTTATAATCCATATATAGGCTATGGGTTACCGCTGTCTATTTAATGTTTTGAAAATAGAACTTATTCGGTTCTGTTTAATATTTTTTTATTAAATTTTGATTTTCGTTTCATAACTTTAAACGCGCAGAACCGTATAACCTTGTATAGTTACCCGAATAAATAATGTGGTATTAGTTATTCAAATTAATATTCGTGGCTAAACACGTGACTTCCTAACAAAAACACGTGTGAACTGTATGTGATTTAGAAACTTTAAGCGTGTGTGACCTCTGCAAATCTTACCTCATGCATCTTAATTAATTATCATTCGAAGTTTTGCTTTAATTAAACATACACACAGGTAGTTACTGCATTCCTGAGCCAATTTCAAAGGTTTGGTAGCATAAAGCATAGCATAATCAGCCTTATAATGTTCCCACTGCTGCGACTCAGGCCTCCTCTCTAGAAAAGGGAATGGACCGTAATCCACCACGCGGGTCCAGTGCGGTTTGGTGGCTGTCACATGTCTTCGAATTTTTGGTTCTAGGACATGCCGGTTTCCTCACGATGTTTTCCTTCACCGTTTTGTGAGCAGTGGTGATGAAAATAAATTACACAAAGTAATGCGCCTGACTGGGTTTGAACCCGTGACCTACAACTCATAATTCGGGGCCGTTACCACTCGGTCACCACTGCAAAGGTTTGATATATGTTTGAAAATATATTAGCCAAGATTTTCAAAAAGTTTCAAACAGTACATTTTGATACAAGTAGAGAAGATTTGAAATTGCGACCGAGGCAGAATTATAATAATAATATTATGGAGCCGAGTACTGCAATGACAGATTTCCACGAGTATCAAACAAAGTTTTTCAATACATTTACGCAGATATAAAATAAACGGGGGTTGACGCGCGACTCGTGGGGGTCTCTTAACGCCCAACCTGATACGATACATGTAATAAATTGTGGCGGGGGCAACCTCGCGCACTTTTCCACCCTAGTGCGAAAAACAGTAAATTTTCGAGTAATTGTATTGAAAGAATAATTATCATATCGTCAAAGTAGGAACATTTTGTTTAGAGAACCGTTTATAGAACAATAGATGTACAGTCACGAGCAATAAGATATATTACTACATTTTCTATCTATTTCAACTTTTGCAATTATTCAAGAAATATACAATTTAGAACACATTGGTTCTAAATTATCAGTTTGATTGTTAGGTAATTAGGAATAAATTGTCGTACAGTTTTTGTTAAAAGGCAGAAGTTAAGATAGATAGAAAATGTAACAATGTATTATATCTTATTGATCGCGACTGAACCTCTACAGGGTTTGTTTTTAAGTAGGAAATAATCCAATGACTACTATAATTAGGAAAAAGCCGACGAAAAATTCCAGCACTGGGGGGTCCAGAATCATGTACTGGATCCGTAGTATTCGTTTGCGCATCAAGGACAAAGACACCGTGTATATGGTCAAATCCAAATTGTAAGGAGCGAGCTCGATTTTGATGAAAACTGCAGCGTGGCATTTTCAAAACATCATGTTTCTAAGCTAGGAATGGAACCTGATGATAGTTTTCAGTATAGTTATTTTAAAAATAAAGGGTGGGTTGGTCATATGTATCTAGGTTACGTTACTCTTTTCCAGCACGATTTTTTCAACTTTCTATACAATCTTATTGATGGACTATTATCTGTGAATATTATAAGTATGAATTTTTCTTTTCCAGAAATTGTGATCCATGAAAATGATGGTGCTTGAACTATCGGAACCTGATTTGAAACGTTGTTATACATCATTAAACAGTTAAATAGGAAGCAATTATGTATTAATTAAAAATAATTTCCAGTATTAGGCATTTTTCAGGTAAAGATGTTGGATATTAAAAGCACATGTTACTTAATGTTATAAACTCGAATTACATTTGTCATACAAGCTTATATGTATTATATTGCAAACATTGGAGCATCGGGTGAAGTGCAACTACTATACAATGTATCTCATAATAAATTATATAAAAAAATTAAAATAAATACAATGTTCCGACTATTCTGACACAGATGCTTAGATATAAGCTACTATCACAGAAAAGGTTAGAAATGTATAAAATTTTAAGCAATATTTTATTGTTTTTTTTATTTAGTGTTTAAATAATATACACAATGATAGTTTTTTCTTTTTTCAATGGAGCGACTTTTTATATTTATATATAGGTACACAAAATTATATACAAAAACACTTAACTAATTAAAACTATATATTATTATATACACTAAAGGCTACTCCTAACTAAAATATGGCGTCATAAAACTCCTCCGTATCGCTATTATGATATGTCGTAACAATGATAGTTAAATGTTTTTTAAATGTATAAATATTTGATAACCTGAAAATAAATAAGCAATCACAAGTTTTACCTTCTCCCTTCTTACATCTAAATAGGTCACCGGGCAAGACAAAGCGATTACCTAACAGCGAAAATAATGGTCATAGCTCAAAATATTAATGCCGTGAGATCGTTTTTTTTAAGCCTCGCAATAATTGACCACTATCTTTTTTTATTATTATTAATGATAGGCTCACGTTTGACCACCATCTTACCTGATGATAAGCGATGATGTGCAGGACGCTTGCTTTGAAGTAATCTATTCACTCTTGACTTAAGGACCCCCAGGTTTTCTTCTTAGTCGGCACAGTCTAGCCAGAGTGGTCGTGGTCATCATTGCGAAACACGATGAGTGATGGTCATGGTAATACGGTGCCATTCATCGTGGACTGCAGCTTTCCGGGTACATTTATAAACCAAGCACTTAGTTGCGGCCTTGATCTGGTCTGTCCATCTCATTGGTGATCTACCACGTGGCCTGGTGCCTTCAACTTTTCCCTGCACTACGAGACGCTCTATGGAGTCATTACCACGACGAGATACATGTTTTAGTTATTAGGAAAAACAAACTCCGGTAAGGAATTTTATTCCTTAGCTGTACACACAATAAATGTGTTCTTAAAACGTATATAAGTATATATTCCAAACATCTTTATGTTTTGTCAATCTTCGGTGTTGATAAAGTATATTTTATCCTGCTAGAGTCCTACTTCACAGGTCAACTTAGATAAGCTTCAAAAGGCATGTCAAACTTTGTTATAATTGATATAACAGCAAGAAGGGAGACCTCGCTTTATCGGTCATGGGCGAGATGCACACGATATGCATAATAATTTATTTATTATTTATTAAATGCTTCATGCACACAAAAGTACAGAGGCGGACTTAATGCCTTAGGCATTTTGTACCAGTCAAACTTTGGGTGATGCAGAGAAAAATATTGGTAGGTGCAATAAACGAGAGAGAGTAGACGAATAATTATGTATGTAAATTGAATTTTCTAGGCTTAATAACGGCTTACTTACAAATTCACACTGTTATACCGTCAAGGTGCAAAGTTCAACCAAGACGGCATTTTTAAAAGAGCGAGTCAGCATCGTGCCCTGATTTGAATTGAATTGAATTTTTTCATATACATAGCTTAAACTAGATTTTCATACATAACTAAGACTAGTTATCTTAAAATTGTGAAAAAGGCCATTATTTTGATAAGTCGCAATGTACCTACAGTTATGAAAGTTGTTTTTTTTTATTATTCTTTATATTCATAATAAAGGCAAGGGTTAACAAAAGTTCATAATGTTGTTCCTTTCAACTGAAACGGTTCAGTAGATTCGAAGAAAATTGGCTATGAGGAAAAATCTTTTGAAAACTGCGAATACCTATATTAAAAAAATTTGCTACGAAAAATCGTACCAACTGTAACTATTCGCAACCGTCTTAGGCGCTTTTATTATTTTTTGTTTTTTTTTTTTCAATTAATTTTATTATTTTATAATGTGGTTAAAATTGCGTAGGTAGGTATGAAGTCGGTGGCATTTTTTTTTTTGGTAAAATTTTTTTTTACACTTTTTAGTTGTGGTAGCACAACTAACTTTTTTTTTTTAATTGATATGTACTAGTTCTTGACTGTGATACCATCTTATGATAAGCAGTGCTGCAATCGTTGATGGCGAAGCGCACTAGTTTATTAATAGCCAATTCACTCCAGCCTTCAAGACACCTAAATTATAATCGGACGGTAAGACCGCAGAAGGCAAATTGTTCCAGTCTTTATGTACGCGGTATTAACGATGAGGCGAAACGCTTAGTCCGGATCGTAGAGATGTCAATAACGTTTTATTGTAGTTTATGCAACCATCGGTACCTACCTTACATGCCAGATGACGTCATCGTAAACAGTCCAGCGAGAGCGCGCGTTTCCAATTAGCCGTTCAGAAAAACTTTAATTTTTGAAAAACTTTTTTTTTTATTAATTAAAAAAATTTAATGCTCAGTAAATTATTACACATACGACTTACTTAGTAAAAATTGGATGTACAATTATGCGATTGATCCTCATTCCAATCATATTTTTGACATTTCGACCACCATAAGAAAATCAGGCTAGAGCCCTTCGGGCTCTACACAAAATCGTTCATCGTAGGCCATGCTTAATCTATCGTACCTGTATAGTGTAGGCGATATGGCGCAGCAGCAGCAGCATAAGGGGTGAGGCCAGCAGCACCAGTGCCAAGATGGCCACGCCGATGCCCAGTGTACGCCGTGCTACCCACACCACCGCGCGACCTGACGACCTAGGGGGTTACCACACTATTATGAAGCTTCTATAATATACTTTGCAGATGTGATGTAGATCAAACTTATTTATTTAAACTTCATGTACAGTAGTGGTACCATTTAATGCAACAAGGCATTCTCTACCTCTCAACCTTTGGGTTTGTTAACCAATTGGTCGGTTAAAACAGACGTGAGAGGTACTCAAATTATGGATTCCTCTCTAGAAAATAACTTTATATCGCTTAACAGCAGCATGGCAGCTCGAGGTAAGTTGGTGAATGGCACTTTACAACAGACGTCCCCGGATATTTCATTTGTCTCCTCTGACGTTGCAATAAAATTTTAATTGCACGTGTTTAATGAAAATCTGGGTAGTGATCACCTGATTATTAAAATAACAGAGCCTAACTTATCCTGTGATACACATATTATTAAAAAACGTAATTTTAAAAACCCAAATTGTAATGAATATCGTCAATCAATCTTTGAAAATATAAAAACTTTTAATGAAGGCGTTTTTAATGATAAGGTGCAAAAAATGTATGATTTCTTTATAAACCAAGTTAATTATGCGGCCAGTAAACATATACCCTATTTTAAATTCAGTTTAAAGCCAAACGAAAAATTTAAACAAAAAAACTACTGGTCCCCTAAATTGTTTGAAATAGTTGCTCAGGGAAAGTTGGCATTGTCAAATTTCCATAAAAATCCCACCCCTGATGTCTTAAAGAAACTTGAATCCAAGACCTTAGAATCTCAATCATTAACTGTCTGAATGCCGGGAGCGTAGATCCACGCGAGACACAATGTTTTTTAATTGTGTCTCTAATAGCCGGCATACGAAAGGTTAAGACACCCTATCGTCAACATCGAGCATGGTTTAAAAGCTTGGCAATCCGACGCGTTTTTTGATGAAAAGGCAACGCGAAAAAATAGAGATAATGCCTGAAAACTCTGTTAGCATTCGGTAGTTCCGTGATTTACTCGAAAATTTTACAAAACTTGTTCCAGGAAATACGTGTATTTTTTAAACCCTTAAAAGTTTATGAAAAAAAATTTCGTTATTTAGAATCTTGATTTTTGCAAGGCTGCTATTGTTAAACATTTTTGAGTTTTTAAATTTTTGAGTAAAATATGAAGTGTCAAAGTTCATGCCAAATAGCAGATTTTCAGAGGTCTTTACTGGATTAGTTTTACACAAATTTAAAAATTTATTTCACTAGAAGCCTAGATAATATCCACAACATACTGTGTTTCCAAAATATCTAATGAAAAATGTGTATTAACGTCATAATCGCGTAAGAGCGGTTGCATGAAAAACAGTGAAAATGTATGTCGAGTTGCATCCCCTAAATTATAAAAAGCTAGATATTATGGTTGGAATTTTTTTTGTGATTTGGTAGATGAAGTTACGTCGACACAGAAAATGCGGTGCCGTATGTAGATGGATGAAAGGTTTCAAGCAACAAAGATGGTGCCCTCCCATTGAGAAACAACTCGATCTTCTACGTTCTCTGACTCCAGACTATGTTCCGAATTTGTTGCCAAGTTTTAAGTCCCGAAATGAAATTTTAAAATCCGAATTTACAAGTCAAGAACTAGAAATTTGTCTTAAAAAAAAAAGATTCAGCCCCGGGGCAGGATGCTGTATCGTATTCAATGTTGTATAATTTACCAGACTCAGGAAAGGTTCTTCTACTGAACATTTACAATTATATAATATTTAAATTCGGGGTTGTTCCTTACCAATGGCGAAATATTCAAATTATTCCATTATCCAAAGCAAATTATTCCCATAAGCAAACAATGCTAATAGTGAGATTAAATTAAGGCCTATTTCACTGTTGTCGTGTGAGTGTAAAATCTTTCATCTTATGATTTATAAACGGATATAATGGTTTGCGGAAAAAAAACAAACTCTTGTCTCCATAAACAGTAGGATTTCGAAAGGCACAATCATGTTTGGACGCATTATCCCGGCTAGTTTCTACATTCAAGTTGGATTTACGAAAAACATCCCTACAGTCTTTTTTTTTTTGGTTGGGAAATCATCTTATGACATCCCCCGCTCTTGGGCGGAGCGAGAGATAGTATCAGACTTTTACTGACTAAAAACCCACTCCTGTTCCTTCGTTGCCTTTTGTACCAGGGCCGAGTCTTCCTTTCAGAATCAGACCCTTGGCCCCAGTAGGCTTCGACCCTGCTGGGCCCCTACGGTTTGCTGACATCTCCTTGAGGCGCGCGTGGAACACTACGCGCCGTCGACGACTTGGGCTCGGTCCGGACGGTTACCGGACGGTCGGACGGCGAGCCACCCATTGCTCGCCGTCCGCAAGCCCGCGCCTACGGTGGCCGGAAATCGGGATTGGGATCCCGGCGGCGGTTGGGGCGTGAGGACCGTTGCCTCACGCGATCGGCCGCCTCCTTTGCTAGCATTACTGCATCGCAGAAGGAAGTGACCGCCTGCCACTCCTCCTCGCTCCGGACCATGGCCTGTACCAAGGCCCGGCGCGAGAGATCGCCGCCGCCGATCGCCCCCACGAGGACACGGCGTTGCTCTTCCCAAGCGGGGCACACCTCCACCGTGTGCTCCACTGTGTCCTCCGGGCGGTCCACGCAATGGTGACACCCGGGTGTTTCTTCCGCCGAAAACACATGGCCTCGGACTTGTGCAGCGCCACCTCGAGTCCCAACTGCTGGATCCTATCAACGACTATCGCAACCCCGCGTGTCGCTAATTCAACCGCCGCCTGGTATGACTCTCCCTGCGCCAGGACCAGCGTGTCGTCTGCGTAGCAGACCACACTGACCCCGTCAGGGAGGTCGCCGCGCAGCACGTAGTCGTACCCGATTTTCCACAAGGGCGGTCCTAGTACCGATCCCTGCGGAACACCGCACGACATCTCTCGCCGTTTCCACTCTCCCTGGTGACCAGGGTAGATGATGTACCTGTCCGACAGGTAGGCCTCGATCACACGACAGAGGTAGTCAGGCACCCGGTGGTACCGGAGTGCCCTCCTAATGCTACTCCAGGGATCCCTACAGTACAGACAGACAGACATCGAAAATGCGTATAACAATGTTTCAATTGATTCTGTAACAAAATTATTGGATGAAATTCAAGTAAGTTCCCGAATGTGTCCCGAAACTTACCTTTGGTCGTTTATGAACAAGAGGCAATTAAAACTTAAATCGTTTAATAGTGAAGGTTTTGAAACAAGATTGACGAACAGGCGATTGGCACAAGGTGACCCTTTGTCGCCTTTATGTTTAACTTAGTTACGCATCAAATCTGCCGACACATTAAAACCGTTATGGTATCACAATATGCAGATGATTTTACCATTTATTTTAGTGATAAAAAAATGTGAGCGATATTTACAAGACGCCTTAAATTGTTTAATCATATTACTGGGTGAGAATGGATTGACTTTGTCACCAACCAAATCAAATGATTGTATATTTAGTAGGGGCCGAAGGCGAATATTGCCTTCATTAAAAGTATAATATGGTCAGTCTTTACCAGTGGTGGAATATGATAAATATTTAGGAGTTTGGTTAGACAGAAGTTTAAACTGGCGAAAACATATCAATGACATTGTTAGTAAATGTGAAAATTAATGTATTCAAAGTACTGGCAGGTTCTTCTTGGGGAGTACATGCTAAACATATACGTAGAATATATATATCGCTAGTAAGAAGTCGACTTGATTATGCGTGTTACTTGTATGATTCTAGTGCAAAGAACACATACAAACTAGATAAATTACAAAATCAAGCACTTAGAACAGTAAGAGGTTTCATAAACAGCTCACCTATCCATGTGATGGAGACTCAACTGCACATACCGCCATTATTATTGAGAAGGAAATATCTCGCATGTAAAATAATTATAAAGTCATTTTCATGGTATAATAATAACACTATAAACATAATTTCAGAATTGGACTCCCTAACAAGTACTAGACAATATAATGTATGTATTTAGAAATATATAAGTATGATAAACATACTTATATATTTCTAAATACATACATATTATAGATAAGTTACACCCAGACACAGAACAAATAATTGTGCTCATCACACCAACATTTGTCCTGGGTGGGTTTACCATTAGACCAACAAGCCAATCATAATCAAATAATTGTGAGGTATACAATAAAATTGAAGTACATTTGCTGATAGAATGTGCTAGGAACAAAGATGAAAGGGTATCTCTGGCTCGGGAGTTGATGTTGGACTTATTCAAAATATATTGGCATACCCTAAGTCAGAAGGACTAAACGCATAATTTGTGGGTTATTTCAGAAGTTTAGGCAGTAAATCCCTGTCCTATTTTATAGTATAAGAGTATGTTTATGATTATGTGTATAAATAGACTGTAACAACTTGTGTACAATGGGGTTGACGTATCCGTGTGGATAAAAACCCCTTAACAATAAAGAATTAAAAAAAAACCTTTGCATTAAAAAAGACAATACAATGGTAGGTGTGCACAATAAATAAATAATAGGTATTTCAAATAGAATGAATTATCATTAAATTAAGATGCTTATAATAATAAAATACTTACGAAATAATATGCTAAAATTATAAACTAATAAATACTTTGATAAATATCAATAATTTTAACTAAGAGAACTTGAAATATAACAATTATGACGAAGACCGGACTCAGGTTGAGAGGACTTCAAGTAGTAGTTCCAAATTTTACGCTTGATGGAAAATTTACTTTTGGCATTTATTCCAATTACTTAAACCATTTACAAGCACTTTTGCGTCCACTTTGCGGATATTCAACAAAGGAATAGCAAACAGGATAAAACAAATGTTGAACTAAACTTGGTAGGTACTCATAGTATTCAGTCAGAAAAGTATCGGGAATGGATGATTTGTTTATGGTTCCAAATTCAATTATTTTTTTTTTTGTTTGTAGATTGGCAATACATATTCACGAGATATGGCTCCAGCTAACTTCTTTCTTTTTCCTAAACTCAAATTACCACCGGTTTTCAATCCATAGAAGACATAAAGGAGAATTCGCGGCGAGAAATGAACTCAATTCCGGAAACAGCATTTAAAAAATATTTTGGTAATTGGATTATTCGTTGGCGTAAGTGTGTCGTTTCTGAAGGAGCATACTTTGAAGGTGATAAAATAAATTTGGATGAATAACAAACATTTTGTGTATTATTGATCTTTTCCCGGTACTTTCTTGACAGAGTAGTACTACCATCAAAGATAGAGTTAGAAAGACCATTTTTGTGAGAATTTTGTCTTCAGACACGACCACATGCCACAACAGCACGCCCGCTTAGCTTCACTGGTCACCGCACCCACGTGCATTTGGTCACGTAGGCCACCGCAATAGAGTATTAATCGTTTGTTCCAATCACGTCTCATTTTTCTTTACACAGTACTAGCGACTGACCCCAGCTTCGCACGGGTATTCCAATCCATTGAAATTCACGGTCGTTATCTACTATAATATGCACGTATTGTACTGAACCTTCATCATGAATTACTCTGTCTATTAATATAAACCGCATTTGGTTAGTATCTGTACTTTCCGCGTCTGTATGACTTGTTGTCTGCATACAATAGCGGTGAGCGACTTTGTTTAATAAATGCAAGAAGATAAAACGAAGCCACTTTTCGCGACTGTCTGTTTATTTGCTAACTCCTTTAAAACGACGTCAAAATGAATTTAATGAAGTTTTATTTGATTTGATTAATAGATAGAGCAATAAACGAGAAAGTTTTATGTAAATAATTAAAATTTTGCGCCCGTACTCGACGACTCGCCTCTGTTTTAGAGGCGAGTCACAGTTTTATCGTAAGATAAGAGGGTCTTTCCACTCGCCTATCGTCAACATCGATCATGTTTTAAAAGCTTTTTACTTCATCTAACGCAATCCAACGCGATGTTTGACGAAAAGGCAACGCGAAAAAAGAGAGATAACGCCTGAAAACTTTGTTAGCATTCGGTAATTCCGTGACTTACTCGAATATTTTACAATACTTGTTCCAGGAAAATGAGATAGGCTCTAAAAACCTTATCCGTCTTTTTTACAACGCTAACTAAATATTCTTAATCCAAGAGCGAACGAAGCGAGCTCGGAATTGTAGGGCACCCCGACACTGACAAGTTAGTTTGAAATGCTAAGGATGGAGCGAGCTGGAGCAGAGTACCCGCCTTAGCGTTCGTGGTTACTTTTTTTTACACCACCTGCTCGATAATGCCCTTTTATATGTCATACAACCATCACTTAAAGCAAGTCATTCTGTCCCTAGGGAGATAATGCAGTATGGGCGATCCCTAGGGAATAATGAGATTTGAATTTGGAACGTCAATTTGGTTTGAAATAAAAAAACAATATAATGTGAACTAAAATGTACTTGCGTTAAATAAGTTTATTCAAAAATTAAACTGGACAGTAACAATAAAAAAAATGTAGGAACTAAAAAAAGTAATGAAAGCGCGGGAGCGTTACAGAAAATTAAAACTATAGATCTTATAGAAGTGAATTTTGTTTATTTCAAATCTCAAAACATGTCGAGTGATAGTTATGATTAACTTTTTTTTATATTATTGATAGGCTCGCGTTTGACCACTATCTCACCTGATGATAAGCGATGATGTGGCCGACGATAGAGCACGCTTGCCTAGAAGTAACCTATTCACTCTTGACTTTAAGATAATACTTATATTTCTCTAATAGCTATATAATTTGTTTTAGTAAATTTTCTTTTTATTATCTCACAGATGGTGTAAAAAGTAGAGTATCCAACACGGGGATAAGGCTGTCTTTGTCTTGGGCGGCTTGAATTCCTCACTTCACACAGGTTTCTATATTAACTCCCTCGCGATGCTAGGGAGTTAATTATATAAATCCCTCACTAACGTTCGGGATTAAAACTTAGCAACCTTCGTTTCGTTCGGAATTCAACATACCACCCGTGACTTAAAGACACTGCTTTATCCCCTAGTCACATAATCTACTATTATAAGCACCCAGAAAGTGCCTTACATAGAAGACAACTAGTGGCTAAGATAGTAAGTATCATTCAGACGCTTGATAATTGTGGCTAACGTAGTCATTTAGAAGGCAGTGTAGATTTTTAGAGGTGAATAATGCTATTAAAAAGAAGTCTGTTTAATTAGCGCTCAAAATGTATGGGATCGATAAGCTTTAGAGATATGCGGAACAGGGTGTAAAGTTCGACAAACCTCCCCTGCTAGGGCCATGAACAAAAGTATAGAAAGGATATTCATAGTCCTAGAACGCAAAAAGCAACTGAAGGAACATATCAATCAATTCATATCAATATCAAAAGAGTCATAAATTAATTATTAAGTTTTTATGATATAATGTACACATCCTGAGACAGCAAAGCCACTCATATTTTTACTATTTTATGATGTCATAGAAATAATTGTATAACGATCGTTTCTCGCCATCAAACTATAAAGTTTGGCGAGCTAAAAATATGTTAAACAATTGTTAAAAATGTATGACATAAATAAATTAAAAAAAAAATCAATCATTTCAGCCGATAGACGTCTACTGCTGGACATAGGCTGCCCCCAAATATCGCCACAATGAACGGTCCTGTGCGTCTCGCATACATCGGATTCCCGCAACCTTCACCAGGTCATCGGTTCACCTTGTAGGGGGCCGCCCAACACTGTGTCTTCCGGTACGCGGTCGCCACTCCAGAACAATATGCTCTGCCCATTGCCACTTAAGTTTGGCGATTCTTCGTGCTATGTCGGCAACCTTGGTTCTCCTGCGGATATCTTCATTTTTGATTCGATCACGCAAGGAAACTCCGAGTATTTCTACTTTCCATTGCTCTTTGGGTGACTTTGAGCCTTCTGATGAGGCCCATTGAAAGAACATAGCTGTGGTTTGAATCAATAAAAGTTTGATTTGCCCTCTCGCCCCACCCTAGAGCTAGAGAAGTCATTAGATGATTTCCCAACTTAAAAAAGAACGTACAAAGATATTCATTAAGAAATTCTTAGCCGTTGCGGTCAACAGAGGTAAATAGGTTATGTAGAACGAGTCACCTACACCCATACTACACCAATTACGTATAATAAGTTTCCCAAAGGGTTTTTTGCCTTTTGATCGAACCACACAAATATACATACATGATAAATCAAAAGTTAATAGGTATGAGTTAGGTATTGTATGCGTCACATTGGCTATGGTATTGTTCGAAAGAGTTACCTTCGCCCAGGAACACAAAGGAATACAGGTGGGTTTTAGTCTGTGAAAGTCGAAAAATTTTTCTCGCTCCACAAAGAGCAGGAAAAGTTATGTGGTAATTCCTACCACAAAACCTAACGCGTAACTATTAACCTAAACTAATCTATACACCACTAGTTTTTAATTATTACAAATACTTAAAGGGCTTGTTAGAAAAGGTCTTGTTATAATTTAAGTAAAGTCTCAATAAATAATATTCATAAACAGCAAAGTTATTAGCGTTTGTTTATATCCCAAAATGTCACTCAATTTACGGAAATATTGTACCGGCTATTGATTATGAATGAATAAATGACGATCAAAATGGAAAAACACTGCGCGTAGTATTTTCTAGTAGCAATTGTTATGAATTATTAATTCAATTATGAATTTACCAATTATGACACATTTTCGTGGACAATTTTGGGATTACTTTTTTTTTACTTTTGACTACAAAAATATATCAGTAACAGGTACGGATAGAGCCCCATTTTTTTTTTGTACTATATAAAAAATTGTGGGGTTTAAACATGACAGCGTTAGTTAATGAGCGCATATTGACGCATATTTATTGATTGTATAGAAATGATTATGAAAGTAGTTTATCGTTGGTCATGAGTTAAGCCCGCTCTCCAGAGACAGGCGCTGAGATGTCTTATTCCCATTATAGGTAGAGACATCTTTGTTAGGTATAGGCAGGTTATACTTAAACATTAAAAGTTAATTTATCATTGCAATAACTGGTTTTGAAACGACGACACGACGAGTGTGATAGTTGAATCAATGGTTTTATCGACCTTATTTTCTTAGTAGTAAGATAACAATTCGCATACAGTAATTCGAAGACTGCAGGTTTGTGCAACGAAGACTGTTTGGTCGCAGTATGGAAAACGGTTCTTACGTTGCAGAACAAAAAACGGTCTTTGAAAACTGTTTGTTGTTGAAACGCCCACCGCTAGTTATTTTAAACAACAAGATTAATTAGATGTACTCACCCCACTATGACCCACAGGTCTTTCTGAACTATCTTCATCCTGTCTAGGTAGGTAGACCAGTCTACATCTGTGTATAAATATCGGCTTATATTAGAAGCCGTTGGTTCTATTCTCGGTTGATTCACTATTGTCTGCTTCAGCTCCTCGAAGCTAAAAATAAATCAATCATTATTTAAATTAATTATACAATATCTATATATATATAAAAGAAAGTCGTGTTAGTTACACTATTTATAACTCAAGAACGGTTGAATCGATTTGGCTGAAAGTTGGTGGGGAGGTAGCTTAGAACCAGGAGACGGACATAGGAGGATTTTTTTTTTTTTGAGTAGGTTAGAGTAGGGTAGAGTAGGGTAGAGTAGGGTAGAGTAGGGTAGAGTAGGGTAAAGTAGGGTAGAGTTGGGTAGAGTAGGATATAGTAGTCAGTTGACGGGAGCGAAGCCGCGGGCAAAAGCTAGTATCTGTAAAACTATTTTATAATTATGTTTGTAAAAGTTCATCTCTGGAACTGAAAATACTTCAAACGGTTCCGATGAATCCAAATTTAACCATCTGCCTAATTTAAATAAATCCATTTTTTTTTCGGGTGGGAAAATCATCTAATAACATCCCCCGCCTTGGGCGGAGCGGGAGATAGTGTCAGACTTTTACTGACTAAAAAACCCACTCCTGTTCCTTCTTTGCCATTGTTCCAGGGCTCCGGGGATCTCTTTCGCATCACCTATGGCCCCAGTAGGCTTTGACCCTGCTGGGCCTCTACGGTTGCTGACATCTCGTTGAGGCACACGTGGAACACTACGCGCCGTCGACGACTTGGGCTTGGTCCGGACGGTTACCGGACGATCGGACAGCGAGCTACCCATTACATGCCGTCCGCAAGCCCGCGCCTATTCTATAATTCCCTACAGCATTATGTTTCCTGATAGCTACCACCTGGGAGTTTTTAAGTCGACTTCTAAGCAAGCGTACTTCGGCGTCGACTACATTACCGCTTACAACAGCCCCCCTAGCCAAGTCACAAACGATAAACGTAAACTCTTAGTAGTCTTTAATAGATTTTCAACTTAATGTAATTGGATATAAAGTTGAATATCTTTTTTTTTTTTTTTAATTGATATAAACTAGTGCTTGACTGCGATCCCACCTGATGGTAAGTAGTAATGCAATCGTAGATGGTGAGGCGCACTAATTTATTAAGAGCCTATTCACTCTAGCCTTGAAGAGACCCAAATTATAATCGGACGGGAAAACCGCAGCAGGCAAATTATTCCAGTCCCTCGATGTACGCGATATAAACGACGAGGCGAAACGCTTGGTCCGGACTGTAGAGGTTTCAACAACGTAAGGGTGGATACTCGCTGTTCGTCGGCTTGTCCGATGGTAGAAATGAGATGGTGGAATCAAGTCATGCAATTCCTGCGCACACTCTCCAAAATGCATCCCGTAAAACACCGAAAGGCTGGCTACCCTAGGCCTGTGCTCAAGACTTTGTAGATTGGAATTAACCAGATCTGGATCACCAATTAGCCTCTTTGCACGCCTTTCCACCGAGTCCAAAGCTGCCAGGTGGCATTTTGCAGCACCAGCCCATATGTGGCTGCAGTACTCCACACACGAACGGACCTGTGCTTTGTATAACATTAGAAGCTGTCCTGGTGTGAAGTACCGCCGGACTTTTGCAAGTACGCCGAGTTTCCTAGCAGCTACCTTGGCTTTGGACTCAATGAACCGCCCAAAGTTAAGGTCTGAGGAAATTTCAATTCCCAAGAGCTGAAGGCAGTCAGTGTACTCCAGGGATACATTCTGAAAAACAGGAGCCAAGGTGAACGGGTTCCTTTTAGCGGTGAATAGACACGCTTGTGTTTTGGCGGCGTTGAATCCCACCAGATTGGCTTCACCCCACTTGGAGACTGCCTGAAGTGAGACATTCGTACGCTCTACCATAGCCTCTCTTTCGAACCGGATTAGCTCCTTACTAGCTCGAGCACCTGGCAGGTATCTCTCTACAACTGTGCTATCATCTGCATACCCATAGATACCGGGCATCAGCAGATCGTTGATATGCAGCAGGAAGAGAGTTGCAGAGAGAACAGACCCCTGAGGAACTCCGGCATTAGTCGTCATGGGCTCTGATGAGCATCCATCGATAACAACTCGGAGAGAACGTTCACTCAGGAAGTCTTTTACCCAGTTAATCAGACCAGGGGAAATGCCGTACGCTGAAAGCTTACTCAATAGACCAGCGTGCCATACCCTGTCGAAGGCCTTCGAGACGTCTAAGGAAACAGCAATCGCTTCCCCATTCCTCTCGAGGGTCTCGCCCCACAAGTGGGTGGCATAAACTAGTAGGTCCCCAGTAGACCGATTGTGGCGAAACCCGTACTGTCGGTCACTGAGGAGATCGTTACCTTCCAGGTATACCAAGAGGCGCGAGTTCAATACACGCTCCATAATCTTGCAGAGTATGGAGGTTATTGAAATCGGCCGATAGTTGGTAGGATCGGTACGACTGCCCTTTTTGGGCACGGGTTGCACGTTGGCAAGCTTCCAGGACTTGGGCACTATACCAGTCCCAAATGAGAGGCGATACAAACGCGTCAATACAGGAGACAACTCGGGCGCACAAGCCTTGAGAACAATCGCTGGTATACCATCTGGTCCACTAGCTTTATTCACGTCAAGACGACACAGTGCTCTCAGAACCTCCTTGTTCCTTATGCAGACCTCGGGCATCGAAGTATCGCAGTGAGGTAAAGTCGGTGGAGTAGCACTACCAGTGTCAAGACGAGAATTATGGGCGAAGAGAGATGCAAATAGACCCGCTTTCTCTCTCGCCGTATGAGCCAGTGTACCATCAGGTCTAACCAGCGGAGGCAATGAGGGCCGACAGAAGTTCGCTTCGACCGACTTGGCAAGGGACCAGAATGCTCTGCTACCGGACGGCTGCGCAGAGAGCTTTGTACCAATATGGGTAATGCGGTCGAAGCGAGCCTTCCTTAGTGCCTCTTTGTAGGACTTGGCAGCATGGTTGAAGGCTCTCTTCTTTGAACTCAGATCTGGAGCTTTGTGATCACGAGCGTCAACCCAGGCGAGAAACGCCGAATGCTTACGTTGTTCAGCTTGAACGCAATCGGCGTTGAACCATGGGTGAGCTAAGCCACCGATGGGTACGTCTCTATTGAAGATTACATAGTGTTTTCGTTCGTTCCGGTCGCTAACGCTCAGTAGTCTTTAATAGATTTTCAACTTTATGCTCTTAGGTATAAAGTTGAAAATCTATTGGAGATTACTAAGCGTTCACGTTTATCGTTTGCAACTTGGCTAGGGGGGCAGGTGAGATAGTGGTCGATTACGAGCATATCAATAATAATAGAACTAAGTTTTCTAAACAATTGCGTTCTTGGAAATATAGTTAAGTAGTAACTATCATAAATATGGTTTCCGTAGCTTCAAATTAAATAGATTTAATATTGTTTTTTAGAAAACAAGCAACTTTGAGTTTTTACGAATGACAGCGCCTATAAATACCGTATGCTGAACTATTAGGTTTTAAAGGTATTCCCCTAAACTTCGGCAGCGATCTCTCGCGCCGGGCCTTGGTATAGGCCATGGTCCGAAGCGAGGAGGCGTGGCAGGCGGTCGGCTCCTTCTGCGAAGCAGTAATGCTAACAAAGGAGGAGCCCGCACGTGCACGCGCGAGGGAGCGGCCCCCACGCCCCTGCCACAGGGATCCCGATTTCCGGCCACCGTAGGCGCGGGCTTGCGGACGGCGAGCTATGGGTAGCTCGTCGTCCGACCGCCCGGTAACCGTCCGGACCGAGCCCAAGTCGTCGACGGCGTGTATTGTTCCACGCGCGCTTCAAGAAGATATCAGCAAACCATAGTCCAGTAGGGTCGAAGCCTACTGGGGCCACTGTTAATGTGAAAGTGAAACCCGGGGCCCTGGAACGAAGGCAAAGAAGGAACAGGAGTGGGTTTTTAGTCAGTAAAAGTCTTTCACACCTTCCTGCTCCGCCTAAGAGCGTGAGATGTCATTGGGTGATTTCCCCACTTAAAAACAAAAGACCCCTGAACTTGTGAAGATTTTATTTTCGAGAATTACCACATGTATGCGGTTTTAACAGTTCCACAATTGTTTAATTAATTTTTTGATGAACTGGGAAATCCCGTAAGTTTCATTGAATAACGTTAATTAACCATTCAAATATCGTAATTAGAGACACAATAGAAAGACAATGAGAGAGCGAACGCCTCGCTTGGATTAATGAATTTAAAAAAAAAAACAGTAATATTATAATAATAATAATATTCCACAACTATTACCCAACGCCGTCTACTCCCAAGCTAAGCAGAGCTTGTGTTATGAGTACTAGACAACTGATAAACATACTTATATATTTCTAAATACATTAATAACTATTAATAAGTACTCACAATATCATAACTTCATTCAATTCTTTGATTTCTTTAACTATTTTCTCCGTTTCCAAATACTGTATGGTAGACTTAAGACTATCTTTGCCCGAGTCTATGTGCGTTTGTATACTGCTTATTACTAGTGAGTCCATCCGTTCTTCTTTTGTGTAGTACGAGTGGGACGTCAGGGCGAGTGACAGCTGTTCTCTTGATCTCAGGAGATCGGAGCAGGCGGACAGCTGTCTGAAAATAATAAATAATAATAATATAAGCCTGATATAGTGGTGATAGATCGACTAGAGCGTCGTACAGTGATTGTTGATATAGCGGTCCCTCATGACGAGAACCTCGTGAAAGCTGAGAAAGATAAGCAAACTAAGTATCTTGACTTGGCTCGCGAGGTTGTCGACATGTGGGAAGTGGATACAGCAGTCATTGTACCGATAGTCGTGACGGCCAATGGATTAATATCAAAGAGCCTCGACCAACATCTAAGGAGGCTCTCGTTAGGCAGTTGGATCAAGGGCTTGATCCAGAAAGCAGTACTCTTAGACACAGCGCGTATTGTCCGGAGGTTAATCTCTCCATTTTTAAATGTTTTTTTTTTTAATATGTTTTTTTTAAGGAAATATTTAAAAATGTATAAAATATGTATTTAAATATAAATAAATATAATAATAATATAATATTCCACAACGCCGTCTAGTCCCAAGCTAAGCAGAGCTTGTGTTATGGGTACTAGACAACTAATAAACATACTTATATATTTCTAAATACATACATATATAGATAAATTACACCCAGACACAGAACAAATGATCGTGCTCATCACACAAACATTTGTCCTGGGTGGGAATCGAACCCACGACCTCCGGCATAGCAGTCAGGGTCACTAACCACTAGACTAGAAAATTAATTAAATGTTAATTAATCAATAGCATAGTCGACGTTGATTATGGACGTAGGTAAAAAGGCTGCCAGGCTAAAATGGGATTGGGCGGGTCACATCAGCCGCATGCAGTCTGACCGGTAGGCAAGAGTCTCCACAAAGTGGGTACCTGAAGATGGACGACGCCGCCGAGGTCGACCTGGGAAGAGGTGGCGAGACGACCTAGATGCCTACCTAAGGACTGGTTCGAGGAGAAAAGAATACCTGGAAGATGTTGGAGAGGCCTTTGCCAAGCAGTGGGACAGAATAGGCTAAATAAAAAAATAAAAAAAAATAGTCGGCCTTATAATGTTCCCACTGTTGGGACTCAGGCCTCCTTTCTAGGAGAGGGAATAAGCCGTAATCCACCACGCGAGCCCAGTGCGGGTTGGTGGATGTCACATGTCTTCGAATTTTTGGTTCTAAGACATGCCGGTTTCCTCACAATGTTTTCCTTCACCGTTTTGAGAGCAGTGGTAATGAAATAAATTACAAAAAGTAATGCACCTGGCTGGGTTTGAACCCGCGACGTACAACTCGTAAGTCGAGGCCGTTACCACTCGGCCACCACTGCTCCAATTAGTCATTGGCTGGCATTAACCTTTTGAGTGCGTAATTAGAGACACAATAGTAAGACAATGGCGCGTGAACGCCGGCGTTAATGCGGGGATCAACAGCTTAATAGATCTTTCTCAGTCATTACGGATAGTCAAAAATTAAGACATCTGACAGCAGTCTTGGCCACAGGGTATCGTGTAACCAAATAACTTTATTGTGGAGGACAGATAGGCAGTCGTTTCATGTAAATCTACTCACTGATTCATCACAAAAACCTCAGAAACTATAACACCTACAAACTTAAAAATTAGCAAATAGGTTCCTTATAGGGTGTTGTCATCCGCTAAGAACGGATTTTCCGAAATTCGCCCCCGAAGGGGATGATACGGGGGTCCAAAGTTTGTATAGAGAAACCTACTTTTACGCGGACGAAACCGGTGGCAGAAGCTAGTTGCTTATATCCAGCATGCATTCAATTTAACTGGAAACCGAGTCCAAGTCGTCGACGGCGCGTAGTGTTCCACGCGCGCCTCAAGGAGATGTCAGCAACCGTAGGGGCCCAGCAGGGTCGAAGCCAACTGGGGCCATGGGTGATGCGAAGAAGGAACAGCAGTGGGTTTTTAGTCAGTAAAAGTCTGACACTATATCGCGCTCCGCCCAAGAGCGGGGGATGTCATTAGATGATTTTCCCACTCAAAAAAAAAAGAAATTATATCACAGTTGGGCTAGGCCGATTGATTGATCATGAAAACTTAAAATTACAAACTGGCACGCATCCTACAGAATCAGTATATTCATCTTTAAGATGTCGTTACACTAGCGAAAACCGTATTCCTAATTCGATATTCGAGCGAATCGCCACCATTTGATTCAACATCGACAGATGTTTAACAGAATGCTGAAGTATCGGTCTACTTTATCTAGCATTTCTGTGTCGATCTTGGCAATAGCTTCACAAAAAGAGTGTCTACAGAAGACGCAGTGCTAGATCTAACTGAACTTGTAGCTAAGAAACTAGATAATCAACATAAATGTCTAGGTCATCGATATATATGTACTACGCACTAGATTACGCGTGCCGAACACTCACTTCAATCGATTCAGGTGTAGTGTAATCCATAAACCTTGAACATTACACTATGTTGAACGAAACGCGTAAGTGTCACGAAATTCATGGCGCTTAAGAAATTTTGGTCGCGAAAAAAGTATCCTCTAAAAGCTATCTTAGCACTGTACCTATATTCAGTCTATGTATGTATGTATGTATGTTTGTTTCTATGTGGCGTTCTAAAGACCAAATGCATAGGCCGATTTTGATAATTCTTACGTCAATCGATTCGTCCTAACCTTGCGAGTGTCACTAAAGACATGACAGTAATCAAAATTCACCACAGCTACAACCAGACGCCATATTGTCAAAATGAAAAAAAAAAAAGTCGATGAACTATATCAAGTGGACACCCCACTTGATATAGTTCACTCACAGTCGGGGCCCCTTGGGAAGATTTGATTGGTAAAATTTGAATGGGCCCCGACTGTGAGTCGTTCTGTTCTGCATTAGAATTTATGATTTGTTTTATGTGTGTATCGATTATAAAACTATTTCAATTGTGTAGTTATTTAGTATTACATAACAGAATTCTAAACTACTGGGCTTGTTTGTTTCTTTTTAGTTTTTATTTAAGTTAATTTTTGACGTATTTTTTAAAATTAGTTTCGACGCAGTCGGGTTTTTTGTTTTTCTTTAAATATTTTTATTTTATTTTATACTTTTTAGTTACGATTCATTGACTTTTTCTCTTTCTAGGACATACCAGTTTTTTACGACGTTTCGTTTACCGTTTTGATCAGCGCCATTATATCGCCAATGATCATCATCATCATCATCATTTCAGCCGAAAGACGTCCACTGTTGGACATAGGCCTCCCCCAAGCGTCTCCACAACGACCAATCCTGTGCGTCTCGCATCCACCGCATTCCCGCGACTCTCACCAGGTCGTCGGTCCACCTTGTGGGAGGCCTTCCAACGCTGCGTTTTCCGGAGCGCGGTCGCCATTCTAGAACCTTTCGGCCCCATCGATCATCCGTTCTACGAGCAATGTGCCCTGCCTACTGCCACTTTAGTTTGGCGATTCTTCGGGCTATGTCGGCGACCTTGGTTCTCCTGCGGATATCTTCATTCTTTATGCGATCACGCAAGGAAACTCCGAGCATAGCCCTTTCCATTGCCCTTTGGGTGACTGTAAGCCTTCTGATGAGGCCCATTATAAGCAACCATGTTTCAGTGACATAATATGTCATCACTGGCAACACGCACTGGTCATAGACTTAATAATAATGCTTAATTAATATTGATGACGAATATAATTCAAAACCAATATAGGGTGACAGGCAATTAGTGTACGATACTTAAACACGTGATTGTGCTCATGTTATCAAACAATTTTTACTATGGTAGCAAAGCCGAAATCGCGAAAAAAATATCAGCTGTTCAGTACATTCGGCAAACATAAATGTACTGAACAGCTAATTTTTATTCGCGATTTCAGGTTTGTTCCCATAGTAAAAGTTGTTGGTTATCATGAGCACAATCACGTGTTTAAGTATCGTACACTAATTACCAGTCACCCTATATACAAAATTACAAAGGTTGGTTGTTGAAGGTAGAAATACCCAATAGGTATGTTCATTCGATGACTGGATTTTTTGTCGTTGTGGTATGTCATATCAAAAGCCTTGAGCCGTTTCAGAACTGCCTACTATATGAGTGATGCGTCACACTAATAAACTTCTATATAATTTTAAAGATTGTAATTGGTTGTGTAACGTTGAGGTAGCGTTGTGGTTTGTGACCGTAAAACAGTAACACATGTAATAAAAACGCAATAATGAAATGAATTAGCTCATCATAACACGAATGTGACTTCGCCGTCACCCAGACACGGCTACGTTGAATTCCTTGTATAGTTGCTTTGACTTAGAGCTCGTGTTGGTATACTTACAATATTTTATTTAACTGATTGAACATCATCATCTTCCTGCCCTTGTCTCATCTTATTTGGGGTCGGCACAACATGTTTTTTTCTTCCATTCTATCCTGTCAACGGTCATGCTGTCACTAACTTCCTTTTCTTTCATAATATCACTGTTCACACAATCCATCCATCTTTTCTTTGGCATCCCTCTCCCTCTCCACCCATCCACATGTATACTCATAACTCTTTTAGTAACATGCGTTTCATCTCTCCTCTTTACATAAACCAACACAAACGATTCCCTTTCAACTTTTCAGTCACTGGCGCCACTTTCAAACTTCCTCTAATATACTCATTTCTCATTTTATCCATTCTCGTCATACCACACATCCATCTCAACATTCTCATCTCCGCTACATACAATCTTTTTTCATCCGACTTTTTCACAGCCCAACATTTAACTGATTGAACAAATGTAATAATTTTACAAGCTTTTATTTAACTTCCAATTTTTATATCTTGATCTTATCCAAGGAGATGGCGAGGTAGACCGAGACGTAAAACATCGGATTAATTCAGGATGGATGAAATGGCGACAGGTCACTGGAACCACTTGTGACCCAAAGAGGCCCTTCAAGTTGAAGGAGAAAATCTACAAATCCGTGATAAGACCAGGCATACTGTATGGATCAGAATGTTGGGCAATGAAAAAGACTAATGAAAAAAGATTGCATGTAGCGGACATGAGAATGTTGAGGTGGATCTGTGGTGTGACGAGAATAGATAAACTGAGAAATGAGTATATAAGAGGAAGTTTAAAAAGTTGAAGGGGAATCATTTGCCCTGGTATGGTCATGTAAAGAGGAGGGATGAAACGCATGTTACTACAAGAGTTATGAACATAGATGTGGATGGACGGAGAGGGAGAGGGAGCAAAAGAAAAGATGGATGGATTGTGTGAAGAGTGATATGAAAGAAAAGGAAGATAGTGATAGCATGACGAGTGACAGGGCAGAATGGAAGAAAAAAACGTGTTGCACCGACCCCAAATAACACGAAACAAGGACAGGAAGATGATGATGATATTATATTATTTTTTCTGTAGGTACGTGCGTTTATGACTCCTCCTAAACGACTTGACCAATGTAAAGTAATTTTGTGTGTATCTTTGAGTGGGTCTCTGGATGGTTTAAAAATACAATTAGACCCGTTAGGTGGCGCTGCAATCGGGTTCTTAATTTTTTTTTCTCACAACGTGCTAGCTTTTGGGCAGGACAACGTCTGTTGGGACCGCTAGTGTACTTAACGGTTTTTTTTTTAAGGTGGGAAAATCATCCAATGACATATCCCGCCCTTGGGCGGAGCGAGTGGGAGAGTCAGACTTTTACTGACTAAAAACCCACTCCTGTTTCTTCGTTGCCTTTCATACCAGGGCCGAGTTTTCCTTTCAGAAACAAACCCTTGGCCCGGTAGGCTTCGACCCTGTTGGGCCCCTACGGTTTGCTGACATCTCCTTGAGGCGCGCGTGGAACAGTACGCGCCGTCGACGACTTGGGTTCGGTCCGGACGGTTACCGGACGGTCGAACAGCGAGCTACCCATTGCTCGCCGTCCGCAAGCCCGCGCATACGGTGGCCGGAAATCGGGATCGGGATGCCAACGGCTGGGGCGTGAGGGCCGATCCCTTGCGCGTGCTCGTGCGGCCTCCTCCTATGCTAGCATTACTGCTTCTCAGAAGGAGACGACCGCCTGCCACTCCTCCTCGCTTTGGAACATGGCCTGTACCAAGGCCCGGCGCGAGAGATCGTTGCCGCCGACCGCCCCCCCCCCCCCCCCATGGAGCACGGCGCCGGCGGTGCTCATGGTTAGTGCGGGAACCTCCCGAACTAACCATGTCTGGTGAGAACCTGCGTCATGCGGAAGATGAGGACGCCGTGAGGTCTTCCCAGCCACTCCTCAAAGAGGGGTCTTACCGCCATAATTATGGCGTGCCCAGCACTGGGTTGCGACCCACTGCGGTTTGGATGTATGGATGTACCTTAGGATGTATGGATGTTTGATACTCAAAACTTTCACGCAAAAACTACTAAATGGATTTCGATGAAACTTGGTACACGGGTGGACAATGTCTTCGAATAGCACAAAGGATATTCTTTATCCCGGAAGTATGTTCCCTTGACATTATTTTCTACTATCGCGCGGGCGAAAACGCTGGCAGCGGCATGCTATAGAAACTAACATAACTTATAGTATATGCTTACGGACTTTTACCATGGAATGCTCATAAAGCGAGCTGTTTTAACTCTATCATAGATAAAAAGCTGCCATTCAAAAATGTGATAGATTATTGCATGAATTAGTGCAGTGTTCCGCAAACTTTTTGTGTTTAAGGCACAACTAGAACATTAGAAAATTTTAGAGGTACACCATAAAACAAAAATTATTTTTTACATAATATTCCCTGAGCGCCGATTGTACATACGTCTGTATAACTTGAATGACCTTGAAAAACGCTTATTGTCTTACTGTCCAATAAATTTATTTGGCCGAAAATTTTATTAATATCTTTGTTTTTCCTAGAAAAATCAAAAAAAAATTAGTTTACGTAAAAACGCGCAATTACGTCAGTCGTGTGTGTGCGCGCTTGGCGTACGGCTGTTTCGTAGATCCACCTAAGTCAATAAGTATTTTGCGAAAGTGTTAAGTGTTTAATTATATATCAATAATGGTGAAATGCAAGAAGTGTAATAAGGTTGTATCCGCAACGAAAGAGGAGACCAGTAAATGCAAAGGTTCTTGTGAAGCAATCTTCCACAAAAAGTGCGTCACAAGAACTACCTTCAAAAATGAAAAATGTGAGGATTGTGTTTCCCTGCCCGGATCACATCCAAGTTCGCCTAGTATTGAAGAACCAGATATAGCATTGACCCTGGCAGCTATGAACAGGAAAATGGATGTGGTGTATAAGATGGAAAAAAAGCTGAGTGAGCTGGCCGAGCTGGTTGATTTTGTATCAGAAAAGTATGATAATCTAATGGCCTATCAAAAATCAATTGATACAAAAATGAAATCCTTACAAGATATGAATGCATACTTAGAAAGGTGCAATAAATCACTAGAAGAACGTGTGAACGAGCTAGAAGAAAAGGACAAGGAGAAAAAGGTGGAGATAGCCGGTTTGGAGAAGAAAGAAAAAGAGGATATGGAAAAAGTAATCGTTCAGATCGCTGATAAGCTTCAGATGGATATTAGTCAGATTGAGTCCGCAGAGAGGGTAGGCCGTCAAAAACCAGACGCCGACAAACCGCTACCAGTAGTTGTAACGCTGAGAACAAAAGAGGCCCGGGACAAGTGGATGGGATGTCGCAAAAAACGCTTAACTAATGGTGATATTTATGGCACAAATAATATGAATCGTATTTATATAAATGAGAATCTCACCAAATATAAAAGGAACCTTTTATGGGTTACTAAAAACAGGCTTAAAAAAACCTATAAGTACATATGGGTGCAAGATGGAAAAATACTCATAAGAAAAAGTGATGACCAAAAGAAAATAATGTCTATCAGGAGTGAACGTGATATTGAGCGATTCATAGAAAGCGACGTAGATACGGCAGCTAGCTAGATGGTGGTACCTACATGCCTCACGCACACACAGTGCGAAGTAAACACTGCGAGCTCAATCATTTGAAAAATGGATCGTTTCGACGCAATTACTACGTTAGAATGTCAATTTAACAGATTTAAAACAGTGAAGACCTGGACTCAAAGTATAACTAGCCAAAATAAATATCTACACATAGCACATTTAAATATACGATCGTTAAGAAAAAACTTTAACGAATTGCAAATCTTCGTAAATAAGTGTGCTGAAGAGATAGGATTATTATTGTTGACAGAGATCAACATTAAGGAGAACGAGCTGGCATTATATAACATAGAAGGATATAATCTGTACGCGAACACGAGGGAAAATACGAGAGGAGGAGGTGTGCTTATTTATGTGAAGGAGTGCCTTATGTTCAATGCGAGCAAAACCCCAACGAGTTCACTGGAAGGACTTCATGGTAAACTTACTGTTGACCACTTAACTATAAATATAATTGCGGTCTACAGACCACCAAAAACGAGTAAATTATTATTCGTTGATGAAATCGAGCAGATAATCAAGAGGATCCCAGCGAGCGAGCAAATTCTCATACTTGGTGACGTCAACATAAATCTATTAGGAGTGGGTGAAAGTCAACAAGTGACAAAGTATAAGGACTGCATGTGTGGACTAGGCCTACAGTGCGTAATACCCGATACGGAGGTGACGCGAGAAGCTATCGTCGCGGGTGTGAGAGAAGTGTCGTGTATCGATCATATTTGGGTGCGCGCGAGACAGATGAGAGACTACCATTCGTTTGTTATTGAGTGCTTCATGTCGGATCATCATGTGGTTGGCGTCTCGGTACCGTTAGGTGTGACGCAACACTGCACTGAAAGTGAGAACTTGGACACTAGGTATGTGATTAATAATAAGCTAGTAGTTAAGCAGATCGCTGATTACGATTGGTCTCAACTGTTGTTAATTGATTGTCCGACAACTATGTATTGTACTTTACATCATGTTTTTGATAATATTTATAAAAATAGTAAGATATTAGTGCCAAACATTAAAAAACGTGTGACACAACCGTGGATGAACCGAGCCTTAAATGAAATGTTGATGCGTAGGGATAGACTATACAGAGATTGGAAAGAAGCGCCTAACAATAACACGAAAAGATTAGATTACACACGATTTAGAAATAGGGTGAACAAATTCATATTTAAAGCAAAAAATAGGTTCAGGCAGGAAGAAATTAAGAAATGTAACGGAGACCCAAAAAAAATCTGGGAAAAAATTAATAGTTGGACAGGTAGGAAAAAAGCAAATATAGATGATATTATTAAAAGATATTTTGGTGATACAGATTCCATGTATAACATATGTAGCCATTTTGCAGATACCTTCACTAACGAAATTATTGCTATTAAGCATAATTGTAATGTTAAATTATTAGACAGATCTAAATATGTTAGGGTAAGTGATGTAACGTTTCGCTTTAGGCCGGTGACCGGTGATACAGTGTGTAAAGTTATCGATCAGCTGAGCAGTGATAAGGCGCCAGGCAGTGACGGCATTCGAGCTATAGACTTAAAAACAATAAAAAATAAGATCTCGCCAGTCTTGTCGCACTTTATTAACCTGTGTTTATCAAAGGGGGAATATCCTAGTCAACTTAAAAAAGCACTTATAAGGCCCATTTATAAGCAGGGAGCTTACTCAGTCTACGCTAACTACAGGCCGATTGCTATCTTATCAGTTATTAACAAAATAGTTGAGAAGATAGTAGTCGGCCAGGTTAGCGAATTCTTGGAGAAAAATAGTATTTTAGCGGATGTACAGCATGGCTTCAGACAGGGTCGAAGTACCATGACAGCACTATCACAGTTCTCCGAAGACCTGAATAGTAGTCTCGACAGCGGCCACCAGGTCCTGGCGGTGTTCATTGACTATAAAAAAGCCTTCGATACCCTGGATCATGAGGTGCTTTTGCAGGCTATGGATGAATGTGGGGTCAGGGGTCCCACAAATAGGTGGTTCCGTAGTTACCTAAGTGGCAGAACCTTACAGACCTGCGTTTCCGGTGTTGCTGGTAAGGAAGCGGCGGTGCAGCTAGGTGTTCCGACTGGTTCAGTCTATGGTCCCGTTGGCTATGTGATGCATGTCAATAGCGTCAGTAATGTGGTGGAAAAATGTCGGGTGTACATGTATGCAGACGACATGTGCCTTATGTATTCCTCTAAGAATATAGAGGAGGCCAGGGCTGTGCTGCAGGCAGACTTCGATAATATCACTCGGTGGGCGCATGACAATGGTATAATACTTAACCTAAATAAGACGAAAGTAATGCATATTCGCTCACCGCACAACTTGGTGGCAAAAAATGTCAAGAGTGAGGATATAGGTATCGTGGGTCACACATATGAGTGCATGCACGTTAAAAATGTCAATTGCGATTGTCAAAAGTTGGATTACGTGAGTAAATTTAAGTACCTGGGTCTGTGGGTGGACTCCAACATGAATTGGAAAACACAGGTTGATACAGTGTGTACAAAGCTTAGGGCAGTGTTAAGCAAGTTTTTTATACTAAAGGCACCGTTGAGCAGGAAAACGCTGCGAGTAATTTATTTTGCTCTCGCCGAGTCACTGCTATCCTATGGATTAAACACATATGGCCGTACATTTAAAACCTATCTTAACAGTATAAAATCACTGCAAATTCGTTTTATGAAATATCTTGTCAACTCACACACAAAAATTGCTAGTAAAGAAAACTATGAAAAACTCTTTGTTACATGTAAGGTGCTTCCAGTACATGAAAAGGTCGAGTACTTGTTGGTCCTAGAACAGTACTATAATGACCAATTTAAAATACGGGTGCAAAATAAATATAACACTAGAAGCGTTAGACAACGTAAACTCGTGCGACCAACAGTAAAAAATTACTATGGTAAAAGAACCAACAAGTATTTGATGCCTACAATTTTCAATGATTATGACTGGCTAAGAAACAATAACAGAATGTGTAAACGAACATTGAGAAATAAATTAAAGACGGTTCTCCTTAAGACAGTGGCCGAAAGATGTGAAAATACCCACTAACTTGAAATGTACTCGTAGATATAATTTAATTGCATTGCATTTGAACCAATTGTTACAAACAAGCGCTAATCCCGCCGACAAACTGTTACGCAGTTTGGTGGGATTTTAATATGTAAAACTTTGTTGGTCCAAATAAACGATTTATTATTATTATTATTATTATTATTATTATTACGTAATAATAATACCCCCCGCGCGCGAGGGGATATACATCAACTTTTATTACTAATCAAACGATTAAGTATTCAGTTTAAGAAATAATCTTATTTTTCCGAGGAACACCAACAAATCATCACGGCACACCACGCGGCACACCCTTTGCGGAACACTTAGTGGATAACTTGATCTTCAGCATGCCCAGGTGGATTACCCGCCTATGTTCTAGAGAGTGTAAAAAAATAAATAAAAAACCGGGCAAGTGCGAGTCGGACTCGCGCACTGAGGGTTCCGTACAAACTTACCTATGAAAACAGTTCAATTCCCAAATTGAGTTACGAAGAATTTTCCGAATCGCAAAAAAAGTAAACTACAAATTTACAGTTTTCAGACTTTTTCCTATAGGTACTTGTGCTATGGACACCTTGCTTCATGCCAAATTTCAGGATTCTAGGTCAACGGGAAGTATGAATTTTGATTTCCTTGAGTGTCAAAGTATACGTTTTTTGCGACATACCTAAATGGCCGTATCTTTTTTTTCGTTAACTCATAAGTTTGATTTTTTCACAGCTTCAAGACAGACTGACAGATAGACAGACAGACGGACGGACAACAAAGTGATCCTACAAGGAACCCTTTTGAGGTACGGAACCCTAAAAATAAATATACTGAATCATACGTACCTATTTTGTTGAGTGTTATTAATCATCCTCTTATCCTACGGTTCTTGCAGGAAAAGAAAATGACAATATACCGCAAAATTAAACGTAACGGACTAATTATCGTTTGTTACTTTCTGAACTGTAATGTAGTGTTTAAGGGCTTTAATTCTACGAAAAACTAACATAACACTTAATTAGTAATTTTAGTAATTTTAAAAAAGTAATTTCTTGCTTACCAAATGTTTTGTGGTTTTCAATAATTTCTCGGAAGCAATACAAAAGTACCTCATTCAGAAAAGTCCTAATTTTTAGGTGGGAAATCATCCAATGACTTCTCCCACTCTAGGGCAGAGCGCGATGGCATATCAGATTTTTACTGATTAAAATCACACACCTTTGTTCCTTCTTTGCCTGGCGTTCCAAGACCCCAAGTTTCCCTTTAGGAAGTCAACCCATAGCCCTAGATCTAATATTATTTGTGATTTGATCATTCATAGTCAGAAATATAAGTGCCTTGCTCAACCAAATGACTCATACATTTAACTTTTGATAAAAAAGGGTATATCTAGTAAGTCGTGAGGGTAAACGCAGGGAAAGAACATCCAAGACGTATTGCTGACCGTGATCTTGTACCTACTCACATTCGTCGTGAATCTATGTACATATAAAGCCAAAAAGCGTTTATTGTTTTTACCCATGCTTCTGGGTAGCTACCTGGTAAATACCCTGTTTATACCCAAATTGGGTAGGTATTTTTCTGGTAAAAATCTGATGAGTACCCACAGCTCATCTATATCTATGTTTTTAAGCTGGCAAATTTTTTTAAATGTCGATTGGAGCTATCAGTTTGAGTACCTACCTATAGTAACAACTGAACTCGAATAGCAAATCTCGCACTCAAACCGATTTTTACGATACTCGTATGAACTACAAAAAAAATTCATACGAGATCGTGTTTACATAAGTCGAGATTCTCCTAAGCAAGAATCTTTTTATTATAATTTTACTGTGTAAACAGACGCAGGACATTATCACCTAGCGATAACTGCTTACGAATCTCATATGATATAATAATAGGCGAGAATTCATTTCTTGTTTGCATAAAGACATTTTGGTACGATAATGCTATTATCATCTCCCTAGCCTTTTTCCAACCCGCATGGAGTTTGCCTTCAATCTAACCAGGTGCGGCTGAATACCCTTGTTTTACATGGAGCGAGAGCAGTGGTGGCCGAGTGGTAACGGCCCCGACTTACGAATTGTAGGTCGTGGGTTCAAACCCAGCCAGGTATTACTTTGTGTAATTTATTTCATCACAAAAACATCGTGAGGAAACCGGCATGTTCTAGAATCAAAAATTCGAAGACGTGTGACATTCACCAACCCGCACTGGGCCCGCGTGGTGGATTACGGCCCATTCCCTCTCCTAGAGAGGAGGCCTGAGTCCCAGCAGTGGGAACATTTAAAAAAAGGCTGATTATGCTTTATGCTTTACATGGAGCGACTGTCTATCCATATTAGCATTAAAAAGTGTTAAAATCGTTTGTTTAACAAAATTTTTGGGACAGGTTATCTCTGACACAATTTTTTTTGGAATAGAAAGTCATGAAATATTTCAATTAAATTTAATTCTTTATTGCTATATCACATGTGTTTCATAACATTAGATTTTGTTTTTTTGATGTGTTTTTTTTTGTTGTTTTTTTTTTAAGATTTCTGAAACTACTTAAACGTTTACAAAAATGATTTCATCAATGGAATTATTTACTATGGTTGTGTGTAATTTCATCAATATAATGCTTTACTATGGTTGTGTGTAATTTCATCAATGGAATGTTTTACTATGCTTGTGTGTAATTGACTACTTTTTATTTTGGTAAAAACATAGTTTCTGCAGAATAAACCACAGGAGTGACTAATAGTCACTCCTGTGGTTTATGGAGAACCTGTATGAGTTGACAACCCGACGACCTGCAACGTTGTCATCCTGAAAAGACCTCACAAAGTAGTGGCCGTCAGGGTGATAAAAGGATATCAAATGCTTTTTGTCGAGACAGTGAACCTCTTAGCTGGATTGCCATTCTGGGATCATTATGCTAAAATTCTCGCATCGCTATATCGATGGCACCGGGAAGTGTTTTGCAGGGCGAGTACCAGATTCCTGCTCATATTGAAGAGTACAGGACTGAGTTCAGCCTGAGCTTAGTGGTGAAATGGGGATATGGACTTGTGCAACCCAGTGCAGGGAACATGACAACAGTGGCGGTAAACTTCGTAATAAAGGAGTGGCTGGAAGGGTGGCATAGCACTCTCTATTGACACAGGCAAAGAAAGAAAGAAAACATGTTAAGAACACACAACTTAAATATAAAAAAAACTGTCCGGACAAGGGTACTTTCGAAAACACTTGTGAAAATCTGGATGATTGAAAATTCGGCCCTCAACGGCTAATTGGTAGACAATGAGCTTAGGTTTTATCTGGCAGGATCCCGTAGGATCATTTTCAACTTTTACACATGCTAAGCCACTTGAAAAGCTAGTATTGGCTGAAGCTTGGTTTAATAAAGAAGAAAAATACGTACTCTTACCTCCATAATGACGACGTGGTAGTTTTGACATTCTTCGCAACATTTATCAACAATAATGTGTTAATTTCTTCGTATACTCTCGTTCTCTTGAACGCTTCCGCCTTCAAATTCCTGAAATATACAAGAAAACAAAATGAATATACATAAATAAACAAAACAAAAAAAATAAAGAAAATAATATATATATACAATAAATATATAAATAATAATAAATATTGGTCCTTACATATTATAAAACAAAGTCCCATACAGTGTGTCTGCTTGTCTGAACGCGATAAATTCAAAAAATGCTGAACGGATTTTCATACAGCTTTCACCAATTGAAAGAGCAATTCATGAGGAAGGTTTAAATTTATAATACATGCAAACACATTGCGGTAACATACCGATTCATCAACGTAAACACATTGACTCATCAATGCCCAAGCTAAACCTTTTTTTTTATTCACACAACTATCACACAACGCCGTCTAGTCCCAAGCTAAGCAGAGCTTGTGTTATGAATACTAGACAACTGATAAACATACTTATATATTTCTAAATACATACATATTATAGATAAATTACACCCAGACTCAGAACAAATGATTGTGGTTTTCACACAAACATTTTTCCTGGATGGGAATCGAATACTCGACCTCCGGCGTAGCAGTCAGGGCCACTAACCACTAGACCAACAGGCCAGTCAATCTTTGGATCTAGAACGCTGAAAGTTTGCACAGAGGTTTTTCTTTTATGTATATATCGTGGTCAGATCTTGAAATTGATCACTTCATGATATGGCCAAGTAAAACTGGCTCTAGACTGACGTTAACCCCTCGGGCGCCGATTGTACACACATCTGTACAACTTGAGTGACCTTTTTTTTTCTCTCTTTATTTTGTATTGGGGACTTTTATACGAATGTACATGCCAGTCCCATCGGATATTATACTAGTAAATACTCGTACCTTACCTATTTTAGAAAAATGCTTTATTTTTTAAATTGATATAAGCCAGTGCTTGACTGCGATCCCACCTGAGGGTAAGCAGTGATACAATCATTGATGCTGAGGCGCACTAGTTTAATTGTCGTTTTGTATACACGGGTGTACGAAATGTATTCAGCCAAAAATGTTGGTCTCTATATCTTCGTTTTTCCTAGAAAAAGTTTTGTTTTGTCTCTTTTTTTTTTGGTGATTTTACGTAACAACGCGCAATTACGTAATAATAATAACTCTATACGAATCCTCGTTTGGCCTACTTCCTTTAGACCTTTTATTATCATAGGAATTCTACATCAATGATTGGCCAAACGAGGATTGACATAATTATCATCAAATGTCAACGTTTAAACGATCTGGCCAGTTATAGTTGGCCATATCATGAAATGATCAATTCTAAGATCTGGAAGGGAATGAAACGGGCGTCCAAAGTTTGTATGGATAAACCTACTTTCAAGTGCGGGCAGTCTCTGGCAGAAGCTCTTTTAGAAATCAGAAAAGTTTATTTCAATTAGACCAATTACAGGCACTTTTGAATTATCAAAATGTTGGTCAGTCAAAAAAAGTGAAGCTAAATTGCACGTTCCATAGCGTAGATCTCTATGGAAAAGAACATCCATGGACACTCTTTTAAATCATATTATGAGTTACATAAATCTTGGTATAATAATATGGGTTGTAAATTTCGAAATGTGCCTAAGTTTTATCGATTACAATAAAACGTTCCTTGTTCGTCTGAATCTCCAAGAATAAGGTTTCATTACACAGTTTTAATAAAATCAACTAGAATAAAAAAACAAAATGGACACAAACTTATGATTGTTTTGAACTTGGAGAAATCTCTATCATAGGAAAAGTTTTCCGACTACCCCACAAGATAAGACAGTTCTATGTATTCACATTTGTTCTTGGATTTCCTTACGATGCAAATCTAATAAGTTTTCTTCTTCCTCATATTCTTATCGTATTAGTTCTAAGAAAATATTTATCTGAAACTTCATGCCATGTGTGTTATATCACAAGACGGGAAGGCTAGCACAAAGTGATATAATAATAGTAATGCTAGAGGCCGCACGTGCACATGCAAGGCAATGGCCCCCGCGCCCCAGCCGCTGGTATTCCGACCCCGATTTCCGGCTTCCGTAGGCGCGGGCTTGCGAACGGCGAGCAATTGGTAGTTCGCCATCCGACCATCCGTTAACCGTCCGGACCGAGTCCAAAGCGTCGACAGCGTGTAGTGTTCCACGCGCAACTAAAGGCGATGTCAGCAACCGTAGGTAGCAGGGTCGAAGCTTACTGGGGCCAAGGGTCGGATTCTGAATGAAGACTCGGCCTTGGTATAAAAGGCAACGAAAGAACAGCAGTGGGTTTTTATTCAGTAAAAGTCTAACACTATCTCCCGCTCCACCCAACAGCGGGGGACGTGATTGGATGATTTTCCAAAAAAAACAAAGTGATATTATATCAGCGATAATGATTGACGAAAAATCCCAAATATTTTGGATTGACAAGTGCATTTCCAAATCCCAGAAATTTAATCCCCGTTCATTTTGAACTTAATGGAAAAAACAATATTATTGAAATGTATCCATGAGGATAGGCGGCAGATGGAAACAACTGTTGGTTGCAAGATCCATTTTATTAAAAATCAATTATAATGTACAAATAATACTACTACTTAACACAAAATACATTACTTAGTTACTAGAAAAACGTGATATGTTATTGCACCGACGACTGTCACAATGGGGATCAGCAAGACATGTCCTTATATTTGTGAACTTGTTACAACTAGCAATCATCTGACTAGCCTGTTCCCCAAATATGTATTTTTTCCCATCCAGTGTCTTCTCCCGCTTTAGGATGGGGCGAGAGAGCGTGTCAGACTTTTACTGATAAGGACTCACCTGTGTTCTTTGCGTTCCAGGGCCACGGTACCTGATGACGATTTTTTTTTTCAGCTGACTAACCATAAGTACAATTAATCATAAGAAACAATTGGATATTTTCACTAAATCAATCATTAAAATGATTTCAAATCATTTATTTAGTCCATTTACTTGATATTTAAGTGGGGTGGGGTATAAAAAAAGATGGACCAATAAACCTCCTGGCAACATCCAAGCTTTTCTGAGTTCAAAATTATTTACAGAATGCGGCCATCACATTTTACACACTCAACTTCCTTTGGCGTCTGCACTATACACCCCTATTTTTTAATTAGTACAAAGAAAATGGGGCTCTATCTGTACCCGTTACTGATCATATTTGTTAATTAAAAGTAAAAAAAAAACGAAATTCCAAAATTATCCACGAAAATTTGTCATAATTGGTAAATTCATAATTGAATCAATTATTCATAACAATTGCTACTAGAAAATACTACGCGCAGTGTTTTTCCCACAGATTTGACACATCTGTGGTTTTACCTGGTTTTTCCTGCCTGTACAATATTTCCTTATATTGAGTGATATTTTGGAATATAAACAAACTCTATTTATTATCTTTGCTGTTTATGAATATTATTTATTGAGACTTTACTTAAATAATAACGAGACTTTTTCTAATAAGCCCTTTAAGTATTTGTACTAATTAAAAATTAGTGGTGCATAGACAATGCAACAAAAGCACTTAAAAGACAAAATGTAGCCTTGTGCCAAGCGTTTTTTAGCATCAGCCCTACATCTCAAGAACCAGCGTCCCTAAAAATCATTTGGGTCATCAAAAACATGCTCTGCCTTGAATAAAAAAAACATTGTTTTAAACGGCTATAATTTATATTTCCATTCACTATGCCAAAAAGCCAACTTATTCTGTAAATCATCAAGCTTGTAATAAAACGTAGATTTAAGTACGCATTCCCAAAGTTCGCTATACGCACAGCTAACATGGGTAGTCCGCATTGCGTATAAGTGATTTCAGTCCGCGCGCAGTGTGCTTCAATCCTTATTCTACTTGATATATTCCTTGGGAGTTAGATTAAATTCTTTGATAAAAGTACCTATATAGACTATTTAATATTAATTACTAACAGATATAGTTGAACTTGTTGTTTGTTGAACTGGGAGCAATGGTGGCCGAGTGGTAACGGCCCCGACTTACGAATTGTAGGTCGCGGGTTCAAACCCAGCCAGGCGCATTACTTTCTGTAATTTATTTCATCACTACTGCTCTCAAAACGGTGAAGGAAAACATCGTGAGGAAACCAGCATGTCCTAGAACCAAAATATTCGAAGACATATATGTGACATTCACCAAACCGCACTGGGCCCGCGTGGTGGATTACGGCCCATTCCCTCTCCTAGAGAGAGGAGGCCTGAGTCCCAGCAGTGGGAACATTAAAAGGCTGATTATGCTATTGTTGAACTAAAAGCCTCACATAAATATGTGTGAGTAAGTTCCAAGAAAGGTTAAACTTCACGAGTTGATCTACTCTAATATTATAAAGAGGTAAAGTTCGTTTTTTTGTTTGTAGGAGGTAATCTCTGAAAGTACTGGTTTGATTGCGAAAATTTTTCACCAATAGAAAGCTTCTTTATTCTTGAGTGACATAGGCGTATATATATTTTATGTATCTGTTTTTCCTGATGGCTACAACCCGGGAATCTTTAAGTCAAGAGTGAATAGGTTACTTCTAGGTAAGCGCGCTCCATCGTCGACCGCATCGTCGCTTTCCATCAGGTGAGTTAGCGGTCAAGCGTGAACCTATCAAGAATAAAAAAATAAAATAAAATAAAATGTATGCGGGCGAAGCCGCGGGCAAAAGCTAGTAGCTAATATGTCGGATATAGGAATGAGATTATATTTATGAACCTGATTTTCTTTCAATTAATTTGAGCTCCGCAATGCATGTCTTCTTTCTTTATCTTTGAAATAATTACACTTACTGGATAGGAGGAAATACTATAGAATTTCTATTTTCATACAACATTGTCTTCATATGAAAAAAATCAAAAAAGCATACTTTGAAGATGCTATTACTAATGCTGGTAAGAAAAACAACCACTGACGTGCTATCGACTGTTACATCAGAAACTTATACCAGTTACGGTAGATACACAGGAACCATATAAAGGAGATTGGGCACTTATAGATTCACTTTTTGACGCGTATGGCCATTTGAGTTATTGTATAATTCATAACTATTATTTTTATTGATTTTTTAGTTAAATTCATTGAAATAATTTGTGGGGTTTCTATTTTCATTTTAATTAGTATTTATTACAATAAATACGTCATTTGCTCCATTATAGTGAAGCGACTCCTTTCTCAGTTATAATCGATCGATTAAATATTATCGTAAATCGTGGGTAGACAAAAATATCTACATTCGCAACTAAAAAATATTAAGAGTTGTAATTATTATTTTTCTTTGATATTGTTAATATTTCTTTCGTTAAAAACAATTTCTGGGCAAAAATAAAACAATTAAGATATAATCGATAATGTTATAACGCCGTAGTCAATTGATGTGTCACAACACTATTCGATGAAATGTCAAACAAAATATCGTTTACCGTGTTAACTGCCGGCAAGCCGAGAACATTGTTTTTAGCTTTTCTCTGCTAACAAATATAAACGTGTCGAGTTGAGTTTTAGGATTCTTCCACTTTCATTTACTACATCGAGCGATTTAACTCTTTTTGTGTGTCGCTGTGAAGTGAATTGTTAGAACGTTTTTACGTCCATGGTGATTTAATCTAGACTTAAAACAATATGTGGCGCTGTGTAATTGTTCTCTTTTATTAGGAAACCCACTGACTAGTCGCCAAATCAGAGAGGCAACTGTTTCCATGGCCCGGAGGCAGGGTTTCAAAACGAATTGTTTTGAGATGTAACATAACCTCAATACTCAACTTAATTTTTTTTTCAAAAACCCCAAAATATATCATTTTGAATTTAACCTTATTTTAAAGCATGACACTATCCCTTTTTTGTGTCTAATTTTCACTACTATACTGTGTCAAAATTTGCGCAACCAAGTGCCATAGTAACTTGCCCAATCTCCTTTGCCATAGCGGTCCTTAACCAACTTATTTTTATTGTCGTTCTTAATGTTAAAAGCAGAAATAAAAACATAAAGCTGTCTTGAATCGGCATCTAACGCAATCCTTTACATTTTCTTGTGAACAAAATGAACAGTTCCTTGTTCGTTTTTCAGGTACCTACGCAGAATATTAAGAAAAGGTCAAGTTAATGGAAAAATCTAGTTTAATTTACCTTATCTCATAACAAATACAGCTTTAGGAAAACTACATTCATTGTCATTACAGCCTTTTCAAATGAAGAAACGTTGGCTATATTTTTTTTTTAATTGATATAAACCAGTGCTTGACTGCAGTGATCCCACCTGATGGTAAGCAGTGATGCAATCATTGATGGTGAGGCGCACTAGTTTATTAAGAGCCTATTCACTCTAGCCTTGAAGGCACCTAAATTATAGTTGGACGGGAAGACCGCAGCAGGTAAATCGTTCCAGTCCTTCGATGTACGCGGTATAAACGACGAAGCGAAACGCTTATAATTGTATATACAGTACCTAATTTGAGTCATCATCTTCCTGCCCTTGTCCCGTGTTATTTGGGGTCGGCGCAACATGTTTTTTTCTTCCATTCTGCCCTGTCACTCGTCATGCTATCACTAACTTCCTTTTCTTTCATATCACTCTTCGCACAATCCATCCATCTTTTCTTTGGTCTCCCTCTCCTTCTCCATCCATCCACATGTAAACTCATAACTCTTTTAGTAACATGCGTTTCATCCCTCCTCTTCACATGACCATACCAAGACAAACGATTCTCTTTCAACTTTTCAGTCTGGCGCCACTTTCAAACTTCCCCTAATATACACATTAAGTACCTACTTTGAGTAATGAAAACAAATAATCGAGGGTACGCACATCAATGTTTTGAACTTTTTCCGCAACTGTAATTGCTCACCTGTGACCGTGTATTTTTCCCTAATAAATTATATAAAGAGCCTATGGCTCTCAACGATAATGAAGCCGTGATCATCAGTGAAAAAGTGTAATAAAAAGTTTTAGACAGGCGGTATCGGCCGAAAGTCTATAAGGAAGATAAGGAATTTTAGATAAAAAGTTTCGATTCTTTAACCGAAACTCCTTATTCGAAACTCTCTCTTTAGTTTCGAATAAAGAGTTTCAGTTAAGGACTTTTGGATAAGGACTTTCGGATAAAGAGTTTCGGTGAAGGAATTTCGAATCAGAAATATATCCAATGTCATCTCTCGCTCTTGGGCGGTGCGAGAAAGTGTGTCAGACTTTTACTAACTAAAAACCCACTCCTGTTCCTTCTTTGCCTTCGTCCTAGGGCCCCGGGTTACACTTTCACACTGCCCGTGGCCCCAGTAGGCTTCGACCCTGCTAGGCACCTACGGTTTACTGACATCTTGAGGCGTGCGTGGAACACTACACGCCGTCGACGACTTGGGCTCGGTCTGGACGGTTACCGGACGGTCGGACGGCGAGCTACCCATTGCTCGCCGTCCGCAAGCCCGTGCCTACGGTGGCCGGAAATCGGAATAGGAATCCCGGTAGCTGGGGCGTGAGAGCCGCTCCCTAATGCGTGCACGTGCGGCCTCCTCCTTTGCTTGCATTACTGCTACGCAGAAGGAGGCGACCGCCTTCCGGAGTGGTCGCTATGGACCATAGCATTTACGCGAGATATCGTTACCGCCGATCGCACTCGTGGGTGCGATCGGCAGTGCTCTGCCCAAACGGGGCACACCTCTACCGTATAAATAAGGCGTGCCCATCGGATATTACCTACTCCTACATCTAAACTTATAAACTTTACTTCCTTTTAGCACCTATTTGAGTTTACGCTCGACAAATGCTGAAAACCATTCCTCCATTATTTGAATAACTTAGGTTAATCTTATTCGAAGTACCTATATTTGAACCTCTATAATTTAGACAGCTATCAAGAATGATATGTAATTCATACGTCAAATATAAACTTGAAACAATTAATTTATGATACGAATCCCTTGATCCGAAAACTACCGCTTAAAGCGTGACAATTGTTCAGTTTCTTATTCTGTAGATAGGTACAGATAAAACAATTACTGTTATTTCGAGTGTTCATGAAAATTAGGTACGGTTTATTCAATCTTTTTTTTTGGGTGGGAAACCATTCAATGACTTGTCCCTCTCTAAGGTTGAGTGCGAGGGCGTGTTAGACTTTTACTGACTAAAACCCACCCCTATGTTCCTTCATTGCCTTGCATTCCAGAAAAAAAAGAAAAAGAAAAGAAAGAAAACATGTTTATTCTGCCTGAATAGACGCACAATTCATTACAAAAATACAAAAACCAAGTTCCCTGATAGGCCATGTGTGTATTGGGCATAACTGTGTTGCACTATATGACCATAGACAACACAGTTGTCTACGTCTAGGTTATCTGTTGCATTTTGACGCCGGCCTCAGCAGAGACAAACATAAACAAATATAAACATAAAAATAAATCAAAAATAAAGGAAAAAAAAACATAATTTTAACAATAAAGGACCCTGGGGTTCCCTTTCGGACAACCCATGGTCTCAGTAAGCATCGCCCCTGCTGGGCCCCTGCGGTTTTGCTGACATCTCTTTGAGGCTCGCGTGGAACACTACGCGCCGGCGACAACTGCTACCAATATCATGGTCTTTAACACCTGATTTGTTGTTGTGGATTTTTTTATAAACCAACACCTGTAACATTAGACCACCTCATACCCAAAAAGTGGTAACTCAAAGTGAGATACCTACAGAAAAACAGAATAAACTACGTTTTCTAGAAAAATCATTTTCAATACACTGACTCGAAAACCCGTTGTTATCCCCACCGCTTGTAGGCACATAATTAATTGTTTTTCGCACTAGTGCGGAAAAGTGCACAAGCTCGCCCCCACCCTTAATTGATTGTATTCATCGTAGATATTAGGCTGGGCGCTAAGCAATCGCTGTGAGTCTAGTCGCACAAACTCCGTCAAACCCCGTTTATTTATTTCTTCGTAAGTGTATTGAAAAACGTCGCTCAATACCCGTGGAAATTTGTCACTACAGCATTCGGCTCCATAACACCCTCGCCTGTGGTACGAGCAAATTCCGCCTCGGATAAACTTTCTCCACTTGTATCAAAATGTACGTACGTCGTCATAAAGATTAATATATTTCTGCGGCTTCGCACATGTTAAATGTTGATTACATTATCTTACGTATTTCTCCAAGACCAAAGCTATTGTTGCTCACTTGAAAAGATTAAGCATTGCCATACAACGTGGCAATGCCACCAGTCTATTGGGCACACTTTCAGTCCACAGCGACGTGGAGGAATTTTTGAACGCCATATTTTAAGAGTCATAGTCTTATAAGTTTAGTTTTAATCAGTTAAGTGTTTTTATTTTTAATATATGCGAAACCCGAAACACATGTCTAGTATTTTTATGTAAGGAATCTATGTACAAAATTTCATAACTGTATCATGAAAAATCACAAAGTTATATGCTTGATATGTTACCTGGTTGTCCGCACAAATACATGGTCACCGGACCATCCGGGCAATTGAGGGGTTGCTTTGCTCCCGCACCCAGCTGGCACCTAATACCCTCGGTATTAGGTGCCAGCGCACAGCTATCCTACCTACCGTGACCTGTGTTGTACTTAGTGTCGGTGTTGTTCAACTTTTTTTAATATTTTTAAGAAAAAAATATAACATGGTGTAAAAATGATTGGAATCAATTCAGTCGCTGATTCTGAACAAGGAAGAACAGGTTTCGTATATACTTAAAATAATGTTGTATAGATATACCGCTTTATCTCAGGAACGCAGTGAATTCGCTTCTTTTAACTTGTCGACAACTAATAATGTATTTTTCATGTACCCACAATTAAGGAAAATATTACTTCTTTTTATTTAAATTGTTTAATGCTCTCATGTAAGTGACAATTGTGTCTTAATGGGAATAAAAATACATTTTAAACCGATATAGTATATAGTTTTTAACATAGGTTAAAAACTCTTCTCGTGAGGTAGATATCTTTCCACTCTGCCCTTCTAAAGACACATTGATGTATAATTTCAATTTACGCCATTGAAAATGTATTTCCCTAACAATGACTGTCTTGAAGAGTGTTAGAGACGTACTTTACATAATAATACAAGGTCAGTTGGCTTAATATTAAGGGATAATACTCACTTGATATTCATAAGATCTTCCCTAAAATGGCTGCATGAAAAAGAGAAAACATTTTCATTTATTTTTACAGGTACAGTTTCCTCGCATAGCGCCTCTCCGCAGAGATCACAACGTGACAATAAAACAACAAATTCTATTGATTAAAATAAGTTGTATGAATTCTCTGTGGGAATTTGTCTTAAGAGTGGCCAATCCGAGATACATTTTCATACAACCGCTCTTATGTGATTATGGCGTTATTACACATTTTTCTCCAGATGCACACTACGACAAGAAAAACAGATATCTTGTGGATATTATCTAGGTTTTTATTGAAGTAAAAACATAAAGTGTAAAACTTATACAATAAAAATACCTCTGAAAATTTGCTATTTTACGTGATCGCCCTTCATAATGTACTCATAAATTAAAAATATTTAAAAAATATATCCATAGAAAATTTGCACATTTAATCGTAATTCTGAATGACGAAATTTTTTCCCAAAAACATTTAAGGTATTTAAAAAAAAAAACACGCATTTCTTGGAACACATTCTGTCAAATATTTACTGAGTTTTCAAATGGTAATCTTTCTTTTTTCAAATTGCATATTCATCAAACATTACGTTGAATTAAACCACAAGCTTTTAAACTAAGCTCACGTTGACGATAGATGAGCGGGGAAAGGCCCTCTTAAGCTTTCAAATTCACAAATGAATTTCGTGGTAAAGCAGACGACGTGATATCATGGGTTCCCGCTATTGTTTATTTTCATTATAAAACACTTAATTGAAAGGAGATCATTCAGGCTCCATAGATTTTTGGGCATTTTAAGAAGTTTAATAAAAAATATACGAATGTTTAGAACTAGTCCTTAGGAGCAATAGTTATTATGACACAAAAGTTATAGGATTACTTTCGGCCAAGTCCTACAAGTATGTTATTTTGTCATTTTCATACATTTATTGATATCTGAGGCCCTGCCTCGAGCTCTTAATCCATATAATGACCAAAACTGTTAAAAGGGATGGAGTTATATAGGATTAATGCTAGAACTACACTGCGCACACGTGTGCCACACACACCGATCTGGGCGCATCGGTCTCCATACATTTTATATGGAAACTGACTTGTAGAGCTACACTTGATCCACGCCACGCGACGCCACGCGACATCGTTCTACGTACAAATCAGGCGTGTTACACGTGTGCATCGGTCTAATAGAGATCTAGCTTTATAACTACATCCGTCTTTCTTGCTCGCAAGCTTGACAGATTAACACACAAAATGCAGAGAAACATAAAATATAGATAGATATTGGTAAAACTAATGATCCGAAGTCAATGTGAGGTACAACGATTTAACAGCCCTTCATTTTTATACCTAGACGTATAAACAGTGAGTTAATGTTATTTTCGGTTAAATTCCACGTCAAGAGAAACCTTTAAAGCCTTAATAGTGTCGTGCAACTCAGCCCTCAGTACCTAATGTAGGTGGTTCTTTTATTTTTGATATCTCCTGGTAATTATTTTGAATTCTCCCACAGTAAATGCGACACGGTGACACTTTTACCAGCTTTTATTTAACTAACAAGTTAGATAGTAACTCCAACTGACTTTTTTGTAGGAATTTACTTCTAGGCACCTTGTTCGTCGATACTACCTTCCACCTTGCTACTTCCCTACGTCTAGCCGCTCCCTGTTGCTTTCCTCATCGCTGCCACTGTGACGAAGTTGTCAACAGCCTCGGACACCACGGTCTGTCATGCAGCCGAAGTGCGGGACGCATAGCGCGGCACGTGAATATAAACGACATCATCCGACGCGCTCTTGTCACTGTCGGGGTTCCGGCCGTATTGAAACCACATGGCCTGGCTCGCGACCGGTCAGCATGTCTTTATGGGGATGAAACTCTCGAACCGTGGTGTTAAAAAATGAAACGCTTTGTTGATACTTCACGTGATAAAGGAGAAGCATTGCCATACAGCGTGGCAATGCCGCCAATCTTTTGTTTTACATTACCAGTCGACAGCAATACGGAGGAGCTTATCGCCTCCATTCTTGGGCTTTTATTTTTGTATATAATGATAATATGTGTTTTTTTCAATATGTGCTAATTTACTTCTTGAATTTGTTTATAGGTTAATTCTAGGCAAGCGTGCTCCATCGTCGATCACTCTGTCGTTTTCCATTAGTTAATATAGTGATCAAGCGCGAGCCTTTTTTTAAACAAAAAAAATTGCTGGTTTTTTAGAGTATTTTTGATAAATAAAATGAGTTCTATGCACCTATTGGGCCCAAACAGTTTGACGAGTTTACCATCAAATCGATAAGAAGAAGAAGTTCTATGAAATCACCTTATTTCACCTATTACCTTATTATATTAAAGCGCCACAAATGCCTAACGGCAATTAAATATAAGGATAAAGAATAAAGTAATTTTGAATCAACCACTTTATTTTTGCATGTTGCAATGGTGTTAATAAACATAATAATTACAGAATTCCCGTATATATCTTACGCACATTGTTTAATTATAGCATCGTTTTACGCAATCCTATAAAGTTAATTAGGAATAAACCACCTTGTCTTTAAACTTAATTTTACATGCGGCTCATCGTTGAGAGATTTTCCTTCCAAGTTCTGCGTCATTTACGATGACTATTAACATTTTAATAACAGAATATTAACCACATTATTACGAGTATCTAACACGCGAATATTTTCTGCATTTTTCAACACAAAATGTCTGCTGTCATCCTTATTAGGTATGCTGTCGTGTTTCCCATGCTATCACGTACTTTATCGGGCTCTGTGAATAATAGAAAGCTAGCGACTCCATTCGGTCGAGTCGGTTGGGATGGCACAAACGCAATCAATACCTTTACCGTACATGAATATTAACTACCACTGGCTAACCTCCGATATCAATACTGCCCACGATAATTGGTAAGAAAAACGTTTCTGACAAAAAGTAAATAATTATGGAGTAAAAGTATTTTAAATTGAAAAATTGAAAAATACATACCTACTGTGATTTAGTCATTGCCTTTAATTTATCAAAATTCTTTGAATGAATCATTTTTTGTACCGAATCTCCTTTTAATTTAGTAGTCTAACATTTTAGTATTGATAAATATATTTTATTTATTTAAAAAAGCGTTTCTTTTTAGCAAAAATAATCCGGAAAATTACCTGGAACTAAGTAGGAAAGTCGTAAAACTTCTTCGTCTTCTTTATTAGTAAAGAAGACGAAAGTGAACCACTTTTCACAACACCACTTTTTCAATAGACGATGTGGTAGATGCGTCTATAGAATTAAATTATTTATCAATTAATATCTAAATAACTGAATAAGAACTGAATAAGTAGTGTAGGTAATGATACTTAACTTACTATAATGTCATCAGATGATCCTGAATGTCAGGAACACTGGTGAACTGCTCAGCAATAGTCACGAACGCCCTTTGAAGAACATTTCTGAAATCGAATGAAGTGATTTATGTTATTATTTCATCTATTATTAACCACCAAAATTAATTAAGTATTATTCCATCACCACTGCTCTCAAAACCGTGAAGAAAAACATCGTAGATAAACCGGCATGTCCTAGAACCAAAAATTCGAAGACATGTTACATGCCACCAACCCACACTGGGCCCGCATGGATTACGGCCCATTCCCTCTCCTAAAGAAGAGACAATGGGAACATTATAAGGCTCGAATCTCCAGTCTCCAGCAGTGGGAACATTATAATGTTGATTATGTTATATGTTATGCTAATCACCAAAGTCCCTTTAATATAAATCTTGTCTTGACAATTAAGACACAACAACAAATAGTAGCCAAATCGATCTCATCTTACTTAAGACGATTGATTTTTACTTACATCTAGATTTAAATAGAAAAAAAAAGCCTACAGTCCACAGACGCGTAGCTTCATAAACGCTTCAAAATACGCCAGACTGCTTGAGCAGCTTAGCGTACTGACCCCTGTCCACGAAGCGTATTACACGCGTACATTTTTGATGAAAATTAAATTTGACTGCAAAGCTCGAGTCAGTAAATGGATCACCACCCTCGGTTATGAGGAGGTCGAAAGTATTCTCAAAACGTAACGATATACCCCTCCCCCTTTCCCAAATTTTCCCCACTCCCACATACACACACACACACACACAGACACCATCACCCACACACACTTATTTAATACGATTTCACTGGTGGTTTGCGTTTTTATGTTTAAATACTTTTGTCCCTCAAACGCCTCAACTTTTGTCACTTTTGAGAACAAAGATTTTATTTGTTAAATTTTTGTTTTCTTAATCGATGCCTTTTTCAATTCTTAGAGAGCCTTGACATCCATCACATAAGTTCAATCTTAGCTTGAGTGTCAGAGGTCTTGGGTGTCAGGTAACTCTGTGATAACTTACAATTTACCACATTATGCTTATGTTAAAGTACGGAGTCTTGTAAAATTGAGCTAAGGAAATAAAGATTTTTATTATATTATTTTCAATAATTGTGACAACGCCGTCGGACGACGAAAACGTTCTCGCCAATTTACAAAAATAAAGACGCGCTTTCGATCGATGTACGCCCCATATGTATGTTTATAATTATGTGTTATATTATTTAATTTAGATAATATAGTATATTTTTAATTTTCTGACTTATTTGTATACACTGTGTCTACATCTCTCATCCAACTCTCTTGTCGCAGGTCTACTGGAAGAAATTTTATTTGTAATAAGCAGTACCTTTGTACTCCCCTATCTGTTTGTGTGTACATACGGTACGGCAAGCGTCATGAAGCCTGCATGAATCGAGGCGAGCACGTTGCCGCTCCGTCGACAGAGTTTCATAGTTTTCTATGTAAAATATGAGCAGGCGTACACCAAGCGTATCATGACGAATACGCGTCTATGAAGCTACGCATCCGGGGACAGTAGGCCTAAGAGAAACAATAATAAGGTAATTATAAAACCATCAGTAGTGCCAGTGTAATGGAGTTTGGTGCGGTCAAAACATTATGCAGCCATAAACCAATAAGTTCATGAATGGCCTATAACTTGGTGTCACAGGCTTATGAGGGTGCTGTATAAATTTAAAACAGCTCTGAGCACGATCTTAATTTCGTGTATAAGGCGGTAGAGATTTTCGGATTCGGTGATAAGAAACGCCCCGGGCGTTACAATTGTGTGGAGCACCATAATGATAGCGGAAGTCTGCCGCACTTGGGCAGAGCACTGCCTTACCCTCATGGAAGCTATCGGCGGTAGCGAAAGCCATAGTATCTACCCCCTTTCAGGCATGTTATCTTTCACGCAGTTGTATGTTATAGTTCAATTTTCTGTTTTTTTTTTTTTTATTGAACTAAACTAGTGCTTGGCTGCAATCCCATCTGCTGGTAAGCAGTGATACAATCGTTGATGGCGCGCTAATTTATTAAGAGCTTATTCACTCTAGCCTTGAAGATACCTAAATTAAATCGGACGGGAAGACCGCAGCAGGCAAATTGCTCCAGTCCTTCGATGTACGCGGTATAAACGACGAGGCGAAACGCTTAGTCCATACATAACGAGCTAAATAAATGCAAGCAACTTCGTTAATATTGTTTTCAGCACATTCAAAGCTGCCATTAGCATCTAAACTTTCAATACTTAGAATAACATTCGTGAGACAAATATTTTTGTCTGTCTGTCCTAAACAGGGTTGTTTGTCAGAATCGATATTAAAATGTGACCTATTTTCTTGTGTGTGTTAAATTGTTATAGTTATTTATAGGTTAGTTAGTTCAGTGATAGATTTTTCATGAAACTCATGTAATACGAGGGTATACGTAAGGCAATCATATTAAATGATGAGGCATTAACCTAAACATGATTGTGTGTATCGTGTTATGTACTTTATGATTTATATAATACCTCTATATAATAATAATAAAATCTTTAATTCGAGCAAAACTCATGTATAATAGTAACAATTATCTTAAACTAAGTATTAGTAAATAAAATTATAGCACGGCACATGTAAATTACAGCAATGAACCATATAAGGACAGTCCACTCTATCAGCTATCATCTTCAGAAGCCTGTTGGGGCTAGCCATGACTCGTGCTACCAGTGATACCGCACGCTTGCGCATTGTAGCATAAAAACAGGTTCGCAGGTGGACAGCAGACTCCTCATACCTGACTGACTGACTGAGTCGCTTAGCAGCACCATGTCGTCTACGTAACTTAAGTTATTGACACAGACAGTCTATATGACAACCGACATGCTGGCTGCTAAGCGCCTCAATCAGAGAGTTCATATAAAGATTGAAGAGGGCACGGGAGGTTAAACCCCCCTGTCCCGCACTCAATTCGATATGTCTCAGATAATATACCAGCCCACCGAACAGTATTGACCTAGTTTCCATACCAGTGCTTGAATATATCTAATAAGCTCAAAAGGCATTGGCCTCAAGTTTCTTCCATAGTATATTATAGGAAACCAGGTCAAAAGCCCTGGACAGATCGAGGAAACAGGCTAAAACAGGTGTCTGACGCTTTGTGTAGTACCTAGCGGCCTGCTTGAGACACAAAATTGCACTTTCTGTAGAAAATCCGGGCCTAAACCCCCACCGAACACCTCCCACCTACCACCACCATCTAAAACCTCTCCACCTATAAAACCTCTGCAAAACCTGGAGCACAGGCGTAAGGTAGCCAGCCTATCGGTATTTTACAAGATGCATTTTGGAGAGTGTGCGCGGGAATTGCATGACTTAATTCCGCCATCACCTTTCTACCATCGCGATCGGACAACCTGACGTTCAGTGAGTATCCGCTCTTACGTTATTGAGAAACCTCTACGGTCCGTTTCGCCTCGTCTTTTATACCTGCTGTGATAATTTGGGTGTCTTCAAGGCTACAGTGAATAGACTCGTCATAAACTAGTGTGCCTCACCATCAACGATTGTATCACTGCTTACCATTAGGTGGGACCGCAGTCAAGAACTAGGTTATATATATTTTTTTTAAACCTGCCAAACTACAATATTTTTTCTAAGAAAGTTTGCCTAACTTTAGGTATGCTACCAGACCTTGCCCAGAGGATAAGGTGGAGCATACGGTGGAACTCCGCCCCACTTAGGTTAAGCAACGTCATGTCCTCGTGAAGGCAATCGGCGGTGGCCCCTCGCGTCCGGCCCCGGTTCAGGCCATGGTACGGAACGAGAAGGAACAGAGAATCACTTCCTTCTGCAAAACAGTAAAGCGAGCGAAAGTGGTTGTGGAAATCGTTAGGTAGAGGACATTCACGCCCCAGCTGCCACGGGAGATGCTCCAGGCGTTTGTTACTCGCAGGGCGATTCCTGGCCACCGCAGGCGCGGGCTTGCGGACGGCGAGCAATATTCTATCTTATGCTTTTCACCACCACCTTTACTCGTATTCCTGCTTCGTGGAAGGAGGTGACTGTTTCTCATGCCCCATCGCTCTGTACCACGGTCGGATGCAAGATATTGCTGCCACTAATCACCTCGCCTCGCAAGTGGGGTAGACCTCCACTATAAGCTCTACCGTGTAACATAGCAACACCTAATTGGCATAAATTTGAGGTCGATAAACAGATTCAACAGAAATGTTGTAAATATAGACATAACGTTTCCATAGAATACATCTGAAAAGAAATAGGTAAACAGTTCAATATTTGTTTGGTTTGCAAACAAATATGTTTGTCAAAATTGTTTTCATAAAAGGGAAATATGAATAAACGGACAAGATACTTCCTCAAACGAGTGGGTATATTTAGTAAAACGCTTCGTATTTATTGTTACTTTCCCTGCATAAATTACGTTTGTTTAAAGCTAGAAATAACCATGCTTACAACAATTACTCGTATATTTTGTTATATATTATTATTTGTACTTAACGCAAAATAAATTATTTTTACCAATGTTACTATGATAAGAATATAAGCATAGCATAATCAGCCTTTTAATGTTCCCACTGCTGGGACTCCTGGCCTCCTCTCTCTAGGAGAGGGAATGGGCCGTAATCCACCACGCGGGTCTAATGCGGGTTAGTGAATGTCACATATCTTCGAATTTTTGGTTCTAGGACATGCCGGTTTCCTCACGATGTTTTCCTTCACCGTTTTGAGAGCAGTGGTGATGAAATAAATTATACAAAGTAATGGGCCTGGCTGGGTTTGAATGCGCGACCGTTAGTCGGGGCAGTTACCACTCGGCCACCACTGCTCTCGATAAGAATATTGGGCTATTAAAAAGACCGAAGAAAAACATCTATTAGACACGAATTTTCAGATGGATGTGCAGTGTCGAGAATGGATAAAGTAAGGAATTAGTATATTAGAGGAAGTTTAAAAGTGGATCCAGTGACTATTTATTTATTTATTATATTCTTTATATACTACAACTATAACGTTGAAAGGGAATCATTTGTCTTAGTATGGTCATGCGAAGAGGAGGGATGAAACGCATGTTACTAAAAGAGTAAGGAGTATACTTGTGGATGGATGGAGAGGGAGACTAAAGAAAAGATGGATGGATTGTGTGAGGAGTAATATAAAAACCGGGCAAGTGCCTGCGTGCCGCGTGCGGACTCGCGCACTGAGGGTTTCGTACAAACTTACCTATGAAAACAGTTCAATTCCCGAATTGAATTACGATGATTTTTCGAATCCCAAAAAAAGTTTTTTTTTTGTGACGTAACTACAAATACTGTAAATTTGTAGTTACGCCACAAAAAAAACTTTTAGATTTTTTCCTATATTTCTGCTATGAGACCTTGCTTCATGCCAAATTTCGGGATTCTAGGTCAACGGAAAGTACCCTATGAATTTTGATTCCTTCGAGAGTGTCAAAATATACGTTTTTTGCGACATAAACGGCCGTATCTTTTTTCATTGTTAACTCAGAAATTAGATTTTTTTACAGCTTCAAGGGCCCTAAGTATATAGTTTTAATTTCAACTCGATAATACCTCCACGCGTTCCCGAGATAAAGTGTCTTGACAGACAGACAGACGGAAAAAAAAGTGATCCTATAAGGGTTCCGTTTTTCCTTTTGAGGTACGGAACCCTAAAAAACACGTTGTGCCGAGCTCACATAATAGTGACCTATTTATACATATTTACGTTACCGAGAAAGACCACACATTCATCTGTTTCGTCTAGTTGTTGTCTAGCCAGTTACCAAACTATGTTAAAGTTCGAGTAAATAACTAACCTACGGTAAAACTATGAAACTGCCTTTTACAGTGATACAAGTCTCTACAGACCTTTGGCTCAAAACACTCTGTCCATTGTTACTATTAAGAGCGACCAACCCGAGATACAATTTCATGCAACCACTCTTACGTGATTATGATGTTATTACACATGTTTTTCCAGATATTTTGGAAACGCTGATATCTATATTATCAAGGTTTCTATTTAAATCAAGACATTTTGTTTAAAACTAATCTAGAAAAAACCTCTAAAAATCTGCCATTTTGCGTGAACTTTGGGCCTTCATAATGTACTCATAAATTAAACAAGTAGGTAAAGAAAATATTATCTATACAAACCTTGAACGTATTCCTAAAAAAACGTATTTCCTGGAACAAGTTTTTTGAAATATTAGAGTGAGTGACGAAATTACTGAATGCCAACAGAGCCCTCAGGCCATATCTCCCTTATTTCGCGGTGCCTCTTTAATCAAACATTGCGTTGAATAGAAACAACAAGCTTTTAAACCATCCTCACGTTGACGATAGACAGGTAGAGAAGGGCCCTTTTAACACTGAAACTCTTCCTTGTTAAGGGGGATCGAAGCACCAAGGAAGCCCGCAAAATTCAAATATACTATCAAGTTTTTTATAGATTAAAATATGACTTTTTTTTTAATTGATATAAACCAGTGCTTGACTGCGATCCCACCTGATGGTAAGCAGTGATGCAATCATTGATGGTAAGGCGCACTAGTTTATTAAGAGCCTATTCACTCTAGCCTTGAAGGCACCACTTGCGACCATGACGTGTTTATTTACGAAATTCAATACAACCCTCTCAGTTCAGCTAACTCTATTGAATGAGTTTTTCATGAAACAAACATTCAATGGGGTTAGATGAACTCTCCTGGCGCTTTCAACCAAGGTGGATAAAACCGAGCAAGTGCGAGTCGGACTCGCGTATTGAGGGTTCCGTGCAAACGAAAATTTATTCGAATCACAAAAGAAGTTTTTTTTTTGTGACGTAACAACAAATTTAATGTTTTCCGATGTTTTCTTATACTTGTGAGTTAACGAAAAAAAAAGATGCGGCCATTTATCTCGCAAAAAAACGTATATTTTGACACTCTTAAGGGAATCAAAATTCATAGGGCACTTCCCGTTGACCTAGAATCCTGAAATTTGGCATGAAGCAGGCATCAATATAGGAAAGCACAAATATTGAAAAAAATCTGAAAACTGTAAATTTCTACATAATTATGTCAAAAAAAAAACTTTTTTTGCGATTCTGGAATTGAACTATTTTCTTAGGTAAGTTCGTACGGAGCCCTTAGTGCGCGAGTCCCACTCACACTGGCCTAGTTTTTTCTTATTTTATTATTATTAACAGATTCGCGTTTAACTACTATCTCACCTGATGGGAAGCGACGTTATACTTAGTCAACGTTCATCGTTGACTATAACGTCGCTTCCCATGCAGGCTTGCCTAAAAGTAACCAATTTACTCTTGATTTAAAGATCGCTACGTGGTAGGTAGCTACCAGAAAACAAAGCCTCTGGCAGGGAATTCCACTCCTTAGCTGTACGCCAGTTAAAAATATTCCCAAAACATTTTGTACGTACAGGTAGGGTGTCCACCATGTATCGGTAGCGCATTACCGTACGTGTAGACCAAAGATGGAACGGTCTTGACGGAATAGGCTTGTTCAATTCCAACTCGCACTCCCCGAAATGTAAACGTTAGAAAACCGACAAACTAGCAACTCGGCGAGTCAACAAATGAATGTGTTGTCTCAACTTTTTAAGAATCGATTGAACTTACTACTTCGATTAAACATACTTACTCGTAATTATGTAAGAATCTAACCTACATTTACTTCGAGAGTAAACAAACTTCATAACATCATTAGCATTGAAAATCAGAGTTCATACCTATAACGCATTGCTTCATTGTGAATCATAACAAAGCGTATAAATAAATTATGTACCTACTATAATATGGTATGTGGATTTCTGCCATTCATAAGTGAATGAAGTAAACGAGGTACAGTCAGGGATCAAAAATGCAGTTGCACTCTACCAATGCTAAAGTGTCTAAAATTTCTTTATTGTAGAAGTTCAATAGTCCACAACTAGTTTATTCAAAACTTTAGATCCTATGCTACCAATTAAATCATTCATGAACCTTTGACCCTCTTCTACAAAAAAAAATTAGACATTTTAGCGTTGGTAAGGTGAAACTGCACTTTTGACCCCTGACTGTACATTTTTCTTTTTCTATAAATGATAAATTATATTTTTTGCAAACACACATACAATTGTCGTCAACACGAGAAAGAAATGTAAAAACAATAATTCAACAATTACAACACGAAAATAAGACATTTTTTTAGGTGCCAAATAGTCCAATTACGCTTTAAGGCGGGCGTGTCAGACTTTTATTGGCTAGAACCAGCTAGAACCCACTCTCTGTTTCTTCTTTTCCTTGCATTCTAGGACCACAGGTATCCCTATTTAATTGATTAGACTTCGTAGTTAAAACCCTTGAATCATCAAATTGCAGAAAATAAAATAGTTTTTCGTCCATTCGAAATTCCAATCCCAAAATTTCAAAACCCTTGAATCATTAAATTGCAGGAAAAAAAATTGTTTTCGTCCATTCAAAATTCCAATCCCAAAATTTCAAAACCCTTGAATCATTAAATTGCAGGAAAAAAAAATTGTTTTTCGTCCATTCGAAATTCCAATCCCGAAATTTCAAAACCCTTGAATCATTAAATTGCAGGAAAAAAAATGTTTTTCGTCCATTCAAAATTTCAAGGTTTTTCATTCAAACTACATGTCAATAGGAAAATTCACGTTTTTTCTGCCGCCCTGCTATCTGTCTGCTCAAGTAACCTCAAATAATAAACAACATAGGTAATCGTTTGAGCTCATTAAAATATATTGTTCCGTTTTTGTTCCAGAACTAGGTAACGAGCGTAGAAAAGATCGAAGAAAGACCTAAACATATTCCCGCCATCTTCCACTCTTCCAAATACTAATCACTGCTTGATTTAGTAAACAATGCTGATGTTATTTTCAGAAGATTTATTTTTAGTGTTATTTACAATGAAATGCCCAATTATGTCGCCAAACTAAAGTGGCAATGGGCAGGGCACATTGCTCGCAGAACGGATGGCCGTTGGGGCCAAAAGGTTCTGGAGTGGCGACCGCGTACCGGAAGACGCAGTGTCGGAAGGCCCCCTACAAGGTGGACCGATGACCTGGTTAATATTGCGGGAATCCGATGGATACGAGACGCACAGGATCGTTCGTTGTGGCGACGTTTGGGGGAGGCCTATGTCCAGCAGTGGACGTCTATCGGCTGAAACGATGATGATGATGATGATGATGACCCAATTATGGCTCCAAACAATTCAGATATAGATGGGAAATCATCCAATGACTTCTCGTGCTCTAGAGCAGAGCGAGAGGACGTGTCAGACTTTTACTGACTAAAGCCCACTCCAATGTTCCTTGTTTGCCTTGCATTCCAGGACTCTGAGTTTCCCTTGCGGAACTAATGGCCCCAGTAGGCTTCGGCCCTGCTGGGCCCCTATGGTTTTGCTGACATTATCTTGAGGTGTGCGTGGAACACTACGCGCCGTCGACGACTCCAGTTCGGTCCGGACGGTTACCGGACGGGTGGACGGCGAGCGTCTCATTGCTCGCCGTCCGCAAGTCCACGCCTATGGAGGCTGGAAATTGGTTTTGGGATCCTGGCATGGTTGTATTAGTTATTCAAGATTTCTGACATTTATACATAAATAAATTAATGAGGTAAACAAAACAAGGTATATTAAAATTAGATAACTTGAGTATAAACAGTATTTTGTTTGTGAACTACGTCATTCAACTGCGGGGAAAAACCCATAATTATTAGACCCGCGAAAAATTTATTAAATAACACAACAGGAAAATATATATTTTTTTATTTAATTGTCTCACCTATTGAGGCCACAAATAACAACAACAATTCTGAGAATTAGAGAATACTCATAAAACCACTTGATCTTACCGCCATAATTGTGGCGTGCCCAGCACTGGGCTGCGACAGTCACTGTCGCCATTCCACCATGAGATTCCGCCGGAACTCTGTCTGCCATGCCGCGACTTTGCGTGGCAGCGGGGTTTCACCCCGGCGTTGCATCTCCACGCGCCTCTAAATTCCAAGGTGATAGGCCAGCAAGGAGGCTTCGCGGCAAACCGTGCGGTATCCCCGCACCATCTGGATGGCCATGACCCTGTGGTATGCGTTCAGCTTGGCCGCCGGTCGCTTTCGTAGCGAGGGCGCCCATACCAGCGCTCCATAAAGGGCCATGGACCGAACGATTCCTGCATAGATCCTCCGGCAGGAGGCGCTGCCCTCAAGCGGCTTCTGCCGAACCTAGGGGGGTTGGACAGGAGCCGCTTGATGGCAGCTCCACTCCGATTCAGTTTGGGAGCCAGACGTCGGAAATGCTCCTTGAAATTCCATCGGCTGTCGAGAACGAGTCCCAGGTACTTCATCGTCGACTCGACGCCGATGTGAGCTCCTCCTATCGTTATGGTAAGTACCCTGGTGTACGGTGGTCGTATTGATAAGTTTAAGGTTTTCTTTACAATTTCTATAATATCAGTCATTTTACAAGGTAACGTCGGAAGGATACATCATGGTTCTAAAAAGTGGCTCTAGTGTCTCTTGTATGGTAAACGCGTATAACCAAACGTACGGATGTCCATATTTTCACAATTTATATCTTAACTTATGACACTACATGACTTTCACACAGTTAATAATAAATATTTAATAGTTTCCTTCTACATAGTAGTAAACAAAACTTCTATACTAAGTAAAGCAATAATAAAAATAAACTTACACGTCAATTGGTGATGATTTGAGCAGGTAATCGCTGATGATATGTCTTTCATCTTGAAGACTGATGATGAGGTCTCCCATCGACAATATTGTGTGAACCTGGAGAAAACAAAACAAAAATAAGTCTGTATAAGACTTGTGAAAACATACCGGGGCTCCTATAAGCCGATGACCTTGAACCTTTGTCTACCCCTTTTCCCCTATATTATTACACTTGAACGATAAATCTACGTAAATACGGGAGCGTTCTGGCGAGAAAAATGACGTACATGTCCACCCATCCAAAGGGCTAGGCGACCTATGATTTAACATTTTGACATCGTGATTTGCAAAATTTGTTACCGAGAATTGAAAAATGATAAGACTCAAAAAAATGTAGTAAATAAAAAGTATTTGTACAATATTTACAATCATTATATACAGATATAATTTCGTGTTGGTAATTGCTTAGTTAAAAAGTTGAAACACAAACAATAAACGCAAATAGACATTTTTTTCCTGTTTGTAGAACAATAAATGAAAAAATATATTTGTATCTACAAAATTACCGACCATGAATTAAAATATTACATTTATTTTTTTTAATTTTATGATGCCTTTTTAAGGTACTTTAAACAAGTTGAAAACCGTGTATTTTAAAAAGGAGCCCCTTAAAGAAAATTCCAGTATTTTTTACCAGAGGAAACAAATTTTATCAGGGACGAGACTAATTTTTAAACATATTATGTACACGAACATGTGTTGCTATTACGTAGGTTTTTATTTACTTATGAAATGTCAAGAAGTCAGCCAGAAAAATGATGCTAATTGCACATTCCAAAGCGTAGATCTCTATGAAAAAGACTGTGAAAGAGAGAGAGAAACTCCATGGACACTCTCTTCAATCATGTTATGTATTATAAATATCTCGGCTACATGTGTACAATTTACAAATATCGCGGTATTACAAATTTGGGTACCTACTATGCTAATAATACTGGAATTCCCTAGGTTGACCTAGTGATTGGTCCATTATCACTGACAAGACTATTGTAGTCAATAAACTTGATATTGTGGTGGTACACCGAACCGAGAGACGTGCTAGGATTGTTAATACAAGGTGCAGTTTCCGGGAAGACGTCACAGTGTCCTCCCGGAAACTGCACCTTGTATCACCACGATGATCTTTCACATGACGCAAGTCTTTACCAGGCATGGTAAGTTCTGTAGGTTCCTGCACCTGATTCGTGTAGATGAGACGCCCGTGTGGTAACAACCATTGCGCTAATCGCCCGGAGGACACGGTGGAGCATACGTTGCAGGTATGCCCCGCTTGGGCGGAGCATCGCCGTGTCCTCATGAGGACGACAAGCGGCAGCGACCTCTCGCGCCGGGCCCTAGTACAGGTCATGGTCCGTAATGGTGAGGAGTAATGGCAGGCGGATGCCTCTTTCTACGAAACAGTAATGCTAGCGAAGGAGGGGGCCACACACGTGAGGGAACATTTGCTCACACGCCCTAGCCGAAGGGACACCGACCCTGATTTCCAGCCACCGTAGGTTTGGGACGACGAGCAATGGGCATCTCGCCATCCGATCGTCCGGTAACCATCGTCTTTGGCGCGTCTCAAAGAGCTGTCAGCAAAACTGTAGGGACCCAGCTGGGTCAAAGATTACTGGAGCCATTCATGGGGTTTGCCTTCCGAAAAGGAAACCCCCGGTTCTGGAACGCTAGGCAAAGGAGAAATACAGGTGTGGTTTTAGTCAGTAAAAGTCTGACACACCCTCTCGCTTTGCCCTAGAGAGAGAAGTCATTGGATGGTTTCCCACCTTAAAGAAAAAGGTTTCACAATAAAAGTAGGTAACAATTTGTACCTTTGATTATATAAGTAATGTAAAAAAACATTATCTTATATACTACTTGCGTGTTATTACGCACGCTTTAAACCAACAGACCTTCACACACCTAACATAATTATATATGTATGTATCAACGTATGTACGAAGCTTGTATGAAGGATTTGGAAAAAATAATTGCTTAAGCAATTGATTATAAACAACCTCATAATTATTCTGAACCAAACAGCTAAATAAAATAAAAAAATAGTTTTACGTACCTATTTTACACTTTGATGTCTTCGGATAACATTTTCTTCCGAAATAAAAAACTTCCCGGGCTTTAATCACAAACCTAATAGCATTGTGTTTTGTAAAACGGTAAAATGGCGTTCTTATTCAGCACAATTTTGTTATTCTCTTTTGTTTTTTTTTTACAAAACGCGATTTAAAATTTTAAAAATCGAACGTCAGGCTGACTCAAATCTGTATTTTTTTAAATTTAATTTTAAGTATGCATTTATTACCTGCCTCTTTGATGTTTTATTGACTTACACTCACTATAATAATTTGTTTTCCTCTTGTTTTAGGTGAGGTGATAAAGAGTCGCAAACAAGCCTAATTAGGGCAGTATGGGAAAATAGGAATATATGCGAGATTCAAGAAAAATGTCTAAGAAACCATCTAATCTTTTATGAAAATAATTTTATAAATGGTATAATATTTCTTTTTTAATTTTATTATTATTATTTTATTTTTTTGTCCACTTGAGGCAGCAGTACCTAGTAGAATAAAAACGTGTGAAAGTTTTAATAAATATTGTAAAAACCTATCTACTCTTTTTTCAAGAGAGTCTATTGGCCAGATCCAGCTCACGAATCTGAAGACCGAAGATGGCAGACTCATATTCGCCAAATCAGAGCTTCTAGGAGCGATCGAGGCTTTTTATGGACAGTTGTACACGTCAATCACCAAACCCACTGCGAATCTAACAAACGACCCAAGAGCTAGATTGACCCAACACTATACCGAAGATATCTCGGACTTCAGCCATCTGTACGAGATTAGAACGGCTCTGAAACAGCGTAATAACAACAAGGCATCGGGTGATTACGGAATTACGGCCGAACTCCTGAAGGCGGGTGGGAAACTGATTCTTAAGGCCCTTCAGAAGCTGTTTGAATCCGTCATACTCGAGGAAAAATCAGTGGTACTTTTCTTTAAGAGGGACGTCAAGGCCCTGCTCAAGAATTATAGGCTCATCTCACTTCTGAGCCACATGGCTCATGCGTGATGACTCTGGAAAACAGCTTGTAGACATCTACAAGCTGTTTTTCAGAGTCATCACACACCGTCTCGCGCGCAGGTTGGACGACTTCCAGCATCCCGAACAAGCCAGATTCCGAAAAGGCTTCAGCACAGTAGACCACATGCATATGCTACGACAGGTTATACAAAAAACCGAGGAGTATAATCTGCCTCTCTGCCTAGCATTTGTGGACTACGAAAAAGCCTTTGATTTGATCTAGACTTGAGCTATGCTGCAGTCTCTCCAACGGTGCCAGATTGACTATCGTTACATTGAGGTGCTGAAGTTTTTATACGAAAACGCCAGTATGTCAGTCCGACTTCAGGACCAGACCTCGAAACCTATCTTCCAGCAGCGGGTGTGAGGCAAAGAGACGTCATTTCTCCGAAACTATTCACGGCCGCAATGAAGGTGTCTTCAAGGGGAACCGATCACTTTTCCGATTTTTTTTTGTTTGAATTTCATTTTACCGAAAACTATTGACCGACGTCTTTTTTGCTATATGTATTATTTGACATATTTTTAGATCATCGAAGTATCATGTGTCATAAGTATTATTTTACCGAACTATATTTCGCCGATTTACAAAATAACTTTTTGCTATTGACCGAAGCCTCTTTTGAACTTTTTTCATTTGCCAAATGATTTATTTGCCATATTTTCACCACACCGAAACAACATTTTACAGAATTTTGGTCACAAATAATAGACGGTTACTTGGTACCATTTTCAATTAAATTAAATTAGTGTCATAAAAAGTCAACATGTTGTGCTACAAAATTTAGTGACAGAAACGAATCGCTGAAAAACCGACTTCACACAGTCTTGTCTGCCCTACCCCTAGAGTGTAATTAAAACCCGCGTAGGCGCGGAGGGGTAGGGCGGCCCGCGTGCTGAGGAGCAGGTGGTTTCAGAGAGAGAGCAGAGCCGGCCAGCAAGCCGAAGCTGCGGTGGTGAGCGTGAAAGTGGTTTTAATTGGTCCCAGTAAGAAGCTGCAAACAAGGATGCTTGTTTGCATGCCTGCTTGCATGCTGCATGCCTGCTTGCATGCCGCATGCCTGCTTGCGTGTTGCATGCCTGCTTCATGTTGCATGCCTGCTTGCATACATATACATACATACATATTCAGCCTTTTAATGTTCCCACTGCTGGGACTCAGGCCTCCTCTCTCTAGGAGAGGGAATGGGCCGTAATCCACCACGCGGGCCCAGTGCGGGTTGGTGGATGTCACATGCTTGCATACTGCATGCCTACTTGTATACTGCATGCTTGCTTGCATGCTACATACTTGCTGCATGTTGCATGCCTGCTTCCATGCTACATGCCTGCTTGCATGCTACATGCCTGCTTGCATGCTGCATGATTAAAGCAAGCATCCTTGTTTGCAGCTTCTTACTGGGACCAATTAAAACCACTTTTGTTCATAATCAACTATATTTTTAAGTGCCATTACGTTTAAATAATTAAATAAAATATTAGGTTAAACTATCTAAAATTAGCTTCTGTTGCCTCAATCATGCCAGTGTAATAATTACATTTCTAGGCATTAGGAGAATTGAAAATATGGTAATTAAAACAGTGGTTTAATGAATTTTCGGAAACATAATACCTCGAACACATGTTATTTCGGCTAAATGTAACATCGGTAAAAAGTTTTTCGGCCAAATGAAACGTCGGAGTAACGAAAAAAATCGAATTGATAATAGGTCAACTGATACAGTGGCAGACGTGACTTCGATGAAATAAAAAAAAAGAAACGAAAATAGTTGAAAAGTTTTAGGTGAAATGAAATTCGGTCAAATATTTTTCGAACTTATGATAGGTAACCGTCTTCAGGGTTCTGGACTGGAGTGGACTAGGCATTAATGTCAATGGTGAGTACATCACTCACCTTCGGTTTGCTGATGACATAGTAGTCATGGCCGAGACTACGGAAGAGCTCAGCACAATTCTCAATGACCTCAGTAGTGCTTCCGAAAGAGTGGGTCATAAAACGAACATGGACAAAACTAAAGTCATCATAAACAACCATGTAGCACCCACTCCTATCAAGATCGGAGACTCTATACTCGAAGTTGTTGACGATTACGTCTACCTCGGACAGACAGTCCAGTTGGGTAGATCTAATTTCCAACTCCATTAATCTAACTCGGCTGGGCAGCGTTCGGGGAGCTGCGCGGTATCTTCTCATAGAACATATAGTGTCTCAAGGCAAAAGTCTATGACCAGTGCATGTTGCCAGTGATGACATATGGTTCCAAAACGTGGTCGCTCACAATGGGCCTCATCAGAAGGCTTAAAGCCACCCAAAGGGCAATGGAAAGGGCTATGCTCGGAGTTTCCTTGCGTGATTGAATCAGAAATGAAGATATCCGCAGAAGAACCAAGGTTACCGACATAGCATGAAGAACCGCCAAACTTAAGTGGCAATGTGCAGGGCAGATTGCTCCCTGAACAGATGGCCGTTGGGGCCGAAAGGTTGAGGAGTGGCGACCGCGTACCGGAAGACGCAGCGTTGAAAGGCCTCCTACAAGGTGGACCGATGACCTTGTAAATGTTGTGGAAATCCGACGGATGCGAGACGCACAGGACCGTTCATTGTAGCTACACTTGGGGGAGGCATATGTCCAACAGTGGACGTCTATCGGCTGAAATGATGATGATGATGACTCTTTTTTCATGCGGTTCGTCTCAATTTCTCATAATGATTAATATAATTATTATGGAAGTACCCGTATAATTTTTTCACTTTTTTTGTCTGTCCGTCTTGAAGATTATGTGCCAGCTTACCTCTGAATCCAGATATATTGACGAGTCTAACGTCTGCGAAAGCTGTGCCATGTTGGAACAGTTCTGGATGAGCAGTGCCACGTGGGGCACGAAGCAGACGATCAACATCTGCAGCAGGAATATCCTCCGACCCCGTCTGGAACAGATAAAACCACTGTTCGATTAACTTTGTTTTAGTTTTGTCATGATTATTATCGCGAAATGCGATAAGGCGGGCGGCTTTTCCTTCATTGTACCTATGTGTTTTAGATATAAGTTTTTCTTTGTTGTTTCTTATACCTTTAGTAATGTATATAATAAATAAATAAATTATCTATTGGAAGAGCACTTAAATAATCATCAAACTTAAGTGGCATTGGGTAAGACACTTGCTCGCAGAACGTATAGTCCAGGGATGGCGAACGCTTATTGGATAACGTGCCACAATATATATTTAAAAAATATAGTTGTCATGACGCGCCGCCAAAGAATCTTGACTTAGTAATTTAATGGATAAACTTTGGAACTAAATACTATTTACTCTTAATTTGTAACCCAAAATTCGTATAAGTTGCGTAATGCTGCTGCTGGCTGCAGTCTTCCCGTCCGATTATAATTTAGGTGTCTTCAAGGCTAGAGTGAATAGGCTCTTAATAAATTACTGCGCCTCACCATCAACGATTGCATTACTACTTACCATCAGGTGGGATCGCAGTCAAGCAGTAGTTTAAAACAATAAAAAAAATAAGCTTACATAAAATGGTGACTTTATCAATTTGGAGGCCAAGAGGCAGATAAAAAGACTAAAAAATTAAGAGCATCCAACCCGACATACATTTTTACTGTTTTTCATACAACCCCTCTTACGCGACTTGGCCGTTATTACACATTTTTCATTAGATATTTTAGAAACACAGATATCTCATAGATATTATCTAGGCTTCTATTGAAATCAATTTATAAATTTGTGTAACTCGACGGTCGACCACTTTCTCGAAATTAGATCTACCCTAGTGGACTGTCTGTTCGAAGTAAACGTAATCGTCCACAACTTCGAGTGTAAAGTCTCCGATCTTGATAGGAGAGGGTGCTACATGGCTATTTATCATGACTTTGGTTTTGTCCCTGTTCATTTTAAGTCCACCACTCTTTCGGAAGCTATAATGAGGTCATTGAGCTCCTCCGTAGTCTCAGCCGTGACTACTATGTCGTCGGCAAACCGAAGGTGAGTGATGTACTCGCCATTGATATTAATGCCTAGTCCACTCCAGTCCAGAACCTTGAAGAAATCATCCATCGCTGTCGTTAACAGTTTCGGAGAAATGATGTCTCCCTGCCTCACACCCCGCTGCAGGAGATAAGTTAATAATAAGTACTGTTTTTGTAATGTGGGAAATCATCTAATGACTTCTCCCGCTCTGGGTTGGGCGAGAGGGTGTGTCAGACTTTTAATGACTAAAACCACACCTGTATCCTTCAGTTGCCCTTTGCGTTCTAGGACTACGGGTTTCCTTTTCAGAAATTCCCCGCGGTCCTAGCTAGCGGGCATCGGCCCTGCTGGGCCTCTACGATTTGCTGACATCTCTTTGAGGAGCGCGTAAGTCACTACGCGCTGTTGACGACTGGGTTCGGTCCGGTCAATTACCGGACGGCCGGACGGAAAGCTACCCATTGCTCGACGTCCACAAGCCCGGGTCTACCGTGGCTGGTAGTCGGGGTCAGAATCTGGGCGGCTGGGGCGTGAGGACATTCGTTCCCTCACGCGTGCGGCCTCCTCTTTCGCTAGCATTACTGCTTCGCAGAAGGAGGCCACCGCCTGCCATTCCTCCTCGCTTTGGACCATAGCCTGAACCAGGGCCCGACGCGAGAGGTCGCTGCCGCCGATTGCCTCAACGAGGATACGACGGTGCTCCGCCCAAGCAGGGCACACCTCGTCCTCCACCGTATGCTCCACCGTGTCCTCCAGGCGGTCCACACAATGATGACACCCGGGTGGTTCTTCCACCAGAATCCGATGCAGGAACCTCCCGAACTTGCCATGTCCGGTGAGGACCTGCGTCATGCGGAAGGTGAGGATGCCGTGTTGCCGCTACAGCCACTCCTCAAAGACACTTACTGTCATAATAATATGTACAGTGAAATAAAAGTGATTTTGAAGTGAATTGTTATTTTAATTCTATTCCATGAACCCTCTACCAGAAAACCTTACAGATGACGGCTGTGCCGTTAATTTATTGTTGTCACCTTTAAGTACAAAACTGGCATGTTCTGATAAAAAAAAAGTAACAGACGCCGTTTTACACAAAAAAAAAAACAATAATAAAAAACAAAAGTTAATGGCTTTACACATTTTTTAGCGTTAACCACCAGTAAGATGTTATATTTTAAATACTCGTGAAAAAGGCTGAATTAATTTTTTGTGCCGCAAAATATAAAAGGCTATTCATTTTCAAGATAAATATTTTATGCCCAACGGATGTAAAAAATGCTCAGCAGTTTCCTTTTCCAAGTATTTACAGGTCAGTTTTTTGCTGAAATTATATCATCAATTTACATAACTTTTTTTTTCATTGACAGGCTTTCAATCGCCTCGAGTCGGCCCCGCCTCCAATTCCTTTGTTTTGACGTCATCTCAACGCTCAGTCACGTGGTCAGAACAAAGGAATAGGAGGCGTGGCCGACTCGAGGCAGTCGACGGATGAAATGATTGTAACTTGGCTAGGAGGGCTGATGGTAAAAGATGATGTGGCCGACGATGGAGCACCTATTATAGAGAAGTAACCTATTCACTCTAAACTTAAAGACCCCCAGACTCCGGCAGGGAATTTGATTTCTTACCTGTATTCACAATAAATGTGTTCTCAAAACGTTTTATGTGTGTGGTTGGATTGTCCATCATGTACCGGTGGTGCATTGCTGTACGTCTGATAGTCTGATGCGGAACGGACTTGATGGAATTAAATTATGCAATTCCAACGTACACTCTTCGAAATGTAACTGGTAGAAAACCGACAGGCTAGCAACTCGGCGTCGATGTTGAGAATCGACTTTGAAGCTTCGACTCGACGAGTGCATCATTACCAATGGTCCTCATGGATTGCTTCTCAATTGGACTCAAGCGCATCAAACTAGTATCTAGCAGACCTGTCCCAGAGATGGAAGCAGTAGGTACTCCATATACGATTGAACTTGCGTTTGCAGTATCAGACCTTTAAGCGGTGTCTTTAACATCGAAGCACAAACGATCACCACGGATCCAGTACTTTTGCCTAATTTAAAAAAAAAATCTGTACTTTTTTTAAATGTTAGAATAACGATTTTTAAATGGGAAAAAAACCGACGAAAAATTCCACCACTGAGGGGTCCAGAATTATGTACAAGACACCCTGTTTATGGGGTTTTTGGGTTGCACTCTAGGGCCCCAAGAGTGAGAAAGCCTCCACACATTATTGGCAGTGTCTACAAACGAAAGTTTTTTAGTTTGAATATTAGGCAGGACCCCAAGCATTGATAGCCCGGTTTCGTTCACGGTCCGCCCCTGCAGGAAAGTGTTCAGGAGTGAGTTCCCTCTCCATGTGTTTGATTTGGTAGAAGCAATTGTTAAGAATACTAAACCTAATAATATCTCATCATCATCATTGGACATAGGCCTCCCCCAAGTGTTGCTATAATGACCGGTCTTGTGCGTCTCGCACCCATCGGATTCCCACGACCCTCACGAGGTCATCGGTCCACTTTGTTCCTTGTTGCTGGTCGCCCCTCCAGAACCTTTCGTCCCCATCGACCATCTGTTCTGCGAGCAATGTGCCCTGGCCACAGCCACTTAACTTTAGCGAGTTTTCGGCGATATCGGTAACCTTGGCCCTTCGGATAGTAATAATAATATCTAAAGCTCGGTATTTATAGACAATCACTAACTAAGAACGCATTATTACAGATTATCTATGAATTTGTCATGATTGTTCCAAGTTATAGCCATTGTTAACTCCTTAAATCTACCCTAACAGTGATCTATAGAGTTAATTTATTATTCCCGTAATGCCCGTTTTGGCTGCAATTTACGAAACTAAACGAAGAAGGCATATAAAGCACCTGATGAATATGATATTGGACAAAATAAGGCATAGAAAATAGTGGTATTACCTGTCACACACAAGTGATATCACTATGCCTACAACTTAGGAGTATTTAAGTCAAGAGTAAATAGGTTACTTCTAGGGAAGCGCGCTCCATCAGCCACATCATCACTAACCCATCAGGTGAGATAATAGTCAAACGCGAGCCTATTCATAATTAAAAAAAAAACTCCCCAACAGTCCAGAATGACACTGATTGTTTGATAAGTGCAAGATACTGACTTTAAATTAATATCCTGTAACAATCAAATAGACAAAAATAGCGACTTCTATATAAACGAAGACATATATAACATCAATTCCCGAAGAAAGAACTATCTATTACTACCTTTTACCAGAGTTTCACTCTTGTGGCTCATCCCGTGGGAACCGTGTATTTAAGCAAGATCAAAAAGCCACTCAGCGATAGAGTACCTTTCTTTCAGTGAATATACCTCTTTGTTTAAGTGCAGAGAAATCATGAAATGACTACTCTCGCTCTAAGTAGAGCGAGAGATAGTAGCTACAATGACTTTTTTAAGATAGGAAATCATCTAATGACATCCCTAGTGTAGCTGGGTGGAGTGAGAGGGCGTCTCAGATTTTTACTGTCTGAAACCACACATATTTTCCTTCTTTGCCCTTTACGTTTTAGAACCGCGGGTTTCCATTTTGGAATTAAAGCCATGGCCTCAGTAGCACATGGCCCCTATAGTTTTGCTCACATCTCTTTGAGGCGCGCGTGGAACACGACGCGCCGTCGACGACTCGCGCTCATTTCAGACGGTTACCGGATGGCAGGACGATGAGCTACCCATTGCACGTCATCCACAAGCCCACACCTACAGATGGTTGGCAGTCAAGTGAAATGTTAACTAGGCTTTTGGATAAATCTGCAAATAGTGTGAACAAGAAACTAAAATATAACAACCTCTTGGGCAATTACGTTTTCGTGCCATTTGGAGCTGGAACTCTTGGTTCTGAAGTGATCTTTTTTCTTTTTCCTAGCCTAGACTGTCCCACTACCCCAAAAGCCTCCCCCAAGTCCTTCAAGGCAATCTTCTCCCGCTCCGTCTCAAACCAGTGGGCAAAAAGACTGCCAAGCTCTCAAATGGGATAGGGCGGGTCACGTCATCCGCATGCAGAGAGACCGCTGAGCAAGCATCACCGAGGTTCGTGCAGAGGCGGAGGAAAGCGCCGTCGAGGCCGGCCTAGAAAGAGGTAGTGGGATGATCTGGACGCGAAATGATCATAGCATAGCATAGCATAGTCGGCCTTATAATGTTGGGACTCAGGCCTCCTCTCTAGGAGAGAGAATGGGCCGTAATCTACCACGCGGGCCCAATGCGGGTTGATGGGTGTCACATGTCTTCGAATTTTTGGTTCTAGGACATGCATGTTTCCTCACGATATTTTCCTTTACCGTTTTGAGAACAGTGGTGATGAAATAAATTACACAAAGTAATGCGCCTGGTTGGATTTGAACCCGCAAACTACAACCCGTAAGTGGGGGTCGTTACCACTCGGCCACCACTGCTCAAGTACACGTAAGTGTAAGTGCACTGTTCAAGTGTAAGTGCTCATATACTTAGAATATTACTTATTTTTGATTTAGATGTGTTCTCAACGTCTAACTTTTGTTTAAAAAAAAAAGAAAAAAAAGGAGAAAAGTATTTACATAGAACCAGTTGATGAAATAAAGAAAAAACCGCAGAGACGTAGTTAATGTTAATATTAACTCAATAAATGGAAATAGCATAGCATAGTCGGCCTTATAATGTTCCCACTGTTGGGACTCAGGCCTCCTCTCTAGGAGAGGGAATGGGCCGTAATCCACCACGCGGGCCCAGTGCGGGTTGGTGGATGTCACATGTCTTCGAATTTTTGGTTCTAGGACATGCCGGTTTCCTCACGATGTTTTCCTTCACCGTTTTGAGAGCAGTGGTGATGAAATAAATTACACAAAGTAATGCGCCTGGCTGGGTTAGAACCCGCGACCTACAACTCGTAAGTCGGGGCCGTTACCACTCGGCCACCACTGCTCATCGAATCCACTGCTCAATAAATGGAAATACTACTACTATAATATTTCCTTATTTGACGCACATACAATGTTCATGACGTTAATTGTTTTGGTATTCTCTTCATTGTTTTTTAGACCTGTTCATTACAACTAATTTCCTCATATTATTTAAACGTCATTTTGAAAGAGAAGCCTTTGAACGTTCTGGCTGGTTCCACTAGGTGTTACTTGGTTTCTCATTGTCATCATCGTTTCAACCCAAAAGACATCCATGAGCGGTCATGTGCGTCTCGCATCCTTTGTATTTTCCGCAACTCTCACTATGCCATCTGTCCATCTTGTGGGAGGTCTTCCAATACTGCTTCTTTTGGCCTGAGGTCCCCACTTCTGAATTTTTCAGCCCCATTAACCATCTGTTCTATGGGCAATGTGCCCTACCCACTGCCAGATTCTTCGGGCTATGTCGGCGACCTTGTTTCTTCTGCGGATATCTTCATACCTGAGTCACGCAAGGAAACTCCGAGCTCCAGTAGGTATAAACACATACATTCTTTTCGTGGTGACTCCGAAGCAGTATCAACTTTTGAACTTTGGACCTTTGTGTTTGTTTATTTGAATTACCCACGCAGGATTTAGATATTAAACAATAGCAAAGCAACAATACCTCAATCAATACAATAAAAGGAAATAATTGTTGTAATTCTTGTGGTTGATATTATTCTTTCGATTTACATTGTTCTCGCATAATTGTCCATTATAACTTTTGATCATTTATAGCCCAATAATAAAAATAAAATATCGAATACGTTCTTTTGAAAGCCATTTGTATTGAAACGAGTAACCATGGAGTTATTTAGTGTGTTTTAAATAATGCTATAATTTCAAACACTAGGGCCATGGAGTCCGAGCGTTCATCGAGTTGTCTATGATATAAGCAAACAGCTGGTCGACTCTTCGAGTGACCAGAGAGCTAAGCTTTTCTTTGGTCAACGAATCAGCATTGCTATTCGTCGTGGCAATGCTGCTAGCGTTCTGGGCACTGTGCACATAATAAACGTGACATACACCAAATTTTGAAATATTCTCCTTACATTTAATATATATATATATAATATACTCTTAAACTTATTTCATACTAGCTGACCCGGCAAACTTCGTACCTCCTAACAGTTAGTGAATGTAGTATATCTTTCGATATAGCCAACCGATTACGATGAAACAAAGCCTAAGTATTTATCAAGTTACACTCAATTTTATTGTATAATTTCGTATAATGTAATTGGATATAACGTATATTTAATCAAATATCATTATTCGTTTAAAATATACATTTGTCGCAGCTGTATCGCATAACGCACCGTATTACTAGTTGACGCGCCGTATTAAAAAATGGTGCTGTAGCGTAATGCGGCTAACGCACGTTCAGCCAGATTTCAATATGGCTGAAATAAAGTTCACCGCATTTTATGCGCTCGTTGCGTTCGCCAAAGGGCATAAGGGCCTATTACACTACCGTCTTAGTCGATGTCGCGTAGTGTAATAAGGGTTAGACCGGTCTTACTCGGAACAAAAAATAAGACAGTCTGAATATCGCGTTGTGTAATAGGCCCTTTAGTAACGTTGAGCCGTTGAGCCCAAATACAAACGGTCGCTCTGCTTAACAACCAAAATGACGTCACAATCGACAAAGGTGTCACAACAAATAAAATTAGAAATACATAATGTTAGCATGTTTTTGCAACAGAGTGAATTAATTTAGTTATACTTATTTATAACATCTTTAAAATGTAAAACTTACAAGTTCACTTACTATCAAACCAATTTATAATTTAATTTATCCGAACTCACCAGCCATATATAAGCCAGTAAAGGCTTTTGTGGTTTTTAGTATAAAAATGGAATGTATACTGCGATTTTGTACAAAAAAAAAATTGTCAGAGTGCGAGCAAAGAAAAAATAAAAACAAAAAAAGACAACGTAAAAATCTCTTGCTGCAGTCGATATGATCAATCAACGCAGCCGATGACAATATCCTGAGCTTTAGTGCAATTTGTCAGAGAGTTTTTCGAATGAAGTTTTAATTAGAATCAGTTTTAATTATTTACAAATTGATTCCAAGTAAAAATTGTGATTTAAAATAGGTGTTTACATCAAGAGTCCCCACAACTGCATAATATGTACGAGTAAAATCACTGAAACTGGCGTACAATGGAGCTCAGAATTTTATTGTAGTGTAATAAGTAAGGGTAATAGCTTAACTTTTTTTGTCAACCGACATTTTGACAATTCAAATATGCCTGTAAATGGCCTATTTGAAATAAACGTTTCTGATTTCTGTGAGGCTTGAGGTGCTGCAAATCACTAAACAGCGGTTGAGATTTGAAACGATTATTGTAGGTCAAAAAGTATAGATGTACAGTTATAGAAAGCACAGAAAGATAACAGAGAAGATGAAAAATTAAGATGAAAGTATAAGAAAGACCAGATATGAAGAGATAGGGCAATTTGTTTTCTTTTTTAATTGGGAAAATCATTCAATGATATCCCGCGCTCTTGGGCGGTGCGAGAGGGTGTGTCAGATGTTTACTGACAAAAAACCCATTCCTGTTCCTTCGTTGCCTTCCATACCAGAGCCAAGTCTTCCTTTCAGAACAGACCCTTGGCCCCAGTAGGATTCGACCCGCTGGGCCCCTACGATATGCTGACATCTCCTTGACGGTCGGACGGCGAGCTACCCATTGCTCGCCGTCCGCAAGCCCGGACCTACTGTGGGCGGAAATCGGGATCGGGATCCCGGAGGCTGGGGCGTGAGGGCCACGCCTTCGCGCGTGCACGTGCGGCCTCCTCCTTTGCTAACATTATTGCTTCGCAGAAGGAGGCGACCGCCTGCCACTTCTCCTCACTTCGGACCATGGCCAAGGCCTATCACGAGTGATCGCTGCCGCTGATCTCCCCCACGAGGACACAGCGGTGCTCTGCCTAAACGGGGCACACCTCTACCATGTGCTCCACGGTGTCCTCCGGGCGGTAAGAGATAGGTCTAGATTAGACGAGATACGCGTAAACACTAGCTATTATCTACCTCAGAAAAACTGCAGAAAAGCAAATACAGCAAAGCATTTGAATATGTTACCTACGTTCACATGGAAAATAAAGAGATCATATTATGTAGCAAATACTAAATACACTCTCTGAATTTAACACTGGCTAAGTGCAAAAAACATCGTGCAAAACCAGAAAAAAAATACTGGGCAAGTACGAGTCGGACTCGCGCACTGAGGGTTAAATTCAAACTTACGTACTTATGTAAATAGTTCAATTCCCGAATGGATTCTCAAAGATTTTACTGAATCGCAATTATTTTTTTGTGTGCAATTTAGCTTCACTTGTATTTTTTTCTGACTGACCGACATTTTGACAATTCAAAAGTGCCTGTAATTGGTTTATTTGAAATAAACGTTTCTGATTTCTGATTTCAGTGACTTTTCAAGAAATTTACTGTTTTCAGATTTATTCCTATATTTTTGCTATATTATAAGATCCTGCTTTATGCCAAATTTCAGGATGCTGGGTCAACGGGAAGTACCCTATGAATTTTGAGTCCCATGAGAGTGTCGGAATATATAATTTTTGCGATATAAACGGCCGTATCTTTTTTTTCGTTTACTTAGAAGTTTGATTTTTTCATAGCTTCAAAGGACTGCGTTCCCAAGATAAAGGATCTTGACAGACAGACAGACGGAAAAAAAGTGATCCTATAAGGGTTCCGTTTTTCCCTTTGATGTACAGAACCTTAAAAAATATCGCACTGGCCACATAGAGCAGCCATTTTGATTTTGAATACTTTGGAAACCTCAAAAAGCCGAAGATATACAAACTTTTTTATAGGCTGAATACATTTAAAAGAATGAATACCTATGCTTATTCATACTTTTCATTTGTTCTTGGTCTTTTGTGATTTACCTACTTGGCCTTTTGTTTCAATAACCTTATAATTGAAAAAATTACTGTGAAAATATTTTTTTTCTTGTTTGAACATAAAATGGGCTTTAAATAATTACCCTTACGTTGTTGAAACCTCTACGGTCCGGACTAAGCATTTCGCCTCGTCGTTTACACCGCGCACATCGAAAGACTGGAAAAATTTGCCTGCTGCGGTCTTCCCGTCAGATTATAATTTAGGTGTCTTCAAGGCTAGAGTGAATAGGCTCTTAATAAACTAGTGCACCTCACTATCAACGATTGCATCACTGCTTACCATCAGGGTGGATTGCAGTCAAGCACTAGTTAATATCTGTTAAAAAAGCAATCTTTTAAATTATGTCTGTTAAAACCACTTTATAATTGATTTAGGAATAACGCTGTTTTAAATCATTTCTAGGGTTCCCGAAGAGTAAAAACGGGACCCTGTTGCTATAACTCCGCTGTCCGTGTATCTATCACCAGCCCCCCTAGCCAAGTTGCAAACGATAAACGTGAACGCTTAGTAATCTCCAATAGATTTTCAACTTTATACCTAAGAGCATAAAGTTGAAAATCTATTAAATACTACTGAGCGTTAGCGACCGGAACGAATGAAAACACTATGTAATCTTCAATAGATTTTCAACTTTATATCCAATAACATAAAGTTTAAAATCTATTAAAGACTACTGAGAGTTTACGTTTATCGTTTGTGACTTGGCTAGGGGGGCAGGCTTTATTTTATTAAGGCGTACAGTCTCTTGAACATCTGGCCGGAGTTAAATGCACACACTCGTACAGCCGCCTGAGCCCGCATAGAGCCGCGCTGACCTTTAAAACCATTTTCATTGCGAAATATTGATTGATTTACATATGCTATGTACATTCTGCAGAACACTTAACCAGCTATTTTTTTGTGTAAAAATATTTCTAAAGATCCAAGTCGTTTGAAAGGAATAGGGATATAAATAACAAGTGAAAAAATATCATGTTGTTAAACATTCATATGTTGTTAATAATAATATTAATAATAATAAATCATTTATTATCAGGCATCTTGGCCCATAGATACATGCCTTACAGACTAACATATATAAAGTAAATACAATTTATCGTTAGTAAATAAGACTTAGGACTATGTTGGTAACACTTCACATTGCACTATGTTCACTTTGAGCTGTTCTGTGGCACCTGTCCGCGGAAGCGACGGAACACCACGCCTTGCGACCAAAAGTCTTCCTTCAGCATGAGGGACAGGAAAGTGTTCGGGACTCGCACAACAAACGCCTTGAAATTAACGTTTCGGTGCGACTCCAACAGCTGTACCCTCAGTACTAACTTCGTCTTTTGACACACGTACTCCACGATGTCTTCCACCCTTGTGGCGTGATGCAGGAGGGAAATGTACACTGGCGTGTTCGGCTGGGCGGCACGCAGGCTCACGTTAGGAGTTGCAGGAGCTATGCCGCAGCGATTCTTGATAGTTTGCGTTCGACGCTTCCTCCTTTGCACCGTAACGAAACCATCGTCGTTTTCAACCTTGTTCTTTGCCTATTTGTTTTTTTTTTTAATGTTGTACATAAATATATAATAAACACACATTTTTTCAAACCTATTAACCTAGTCGTTGCCGAAGAGTAGGCTTCAGGAAGTCACTGTTTTATGGCACTACTCGGAAGCTAGGGCATTAACCGTGATAGCTAGACTGTTGACATTTTCACAGACTATGTATTTCTGTTGCAGCTATAATATCAAATAGCATAGCATAATCAGCCTTTTAATGTTCCCACTGCTGGGACTCAGGCCTCCTCTCTAGGAGAGGGAATGAGCCGTAATCCACCACGCGGGCCCAGTGCGGATTGGTGAATGTCACATGTCTTCGAATTTTTGGTTCTAGGACATGCCGGTTTCCTCACGATGTTTTCCTTCACCGTTTTGAGAGCAGTGGTGATGATATAAATTACACACAGTAATGCGCCTGGCTGGGTTTGAACCCGCGACCTACAACTCGTAAGTCGGGGCCATTACCACTCGGCCACCACTACTCAATAAAATAACAAATACTAATATCAAATACTAAACAAGAATAAAATACCTAAATATTTAAGTAGGGCATACAACAAACATGATTTTTGCCGTTTTTTGCTACGGATGGTACAAAACCTATCGTGCGCGAGTCCGATTCGCACGTCTTGGCCGGTTGTTTTACGGTTTTTTTGTCCATAGCAAGTCAAGTTAGTTGCTTCGTCGACGGCGCGTATTGTTATAGAGAGATGTCAGCAAATCGTAGGGGCCCAGCAGGGTCGAAGCCTACTGGGGCCATGGGTAGTGTGAAAACGAAACCGTGGCCCTGGGACGAAGGCAACGAAGGAACAGGAGTGGGTTTTTAGTCAGTAAAAGTCTGACACTATCTCCCGCTCCGCCCAAGAGCGAGATTTGTCATAAGATGATTTTTCCACCTATAAAAAAAAAAGTTAGTTGCTATAAATCCTTTTCCGATACCGATTACCGAAGAATTACTGCGATCTGACCTCTACAACCTAATTACTGAACAATACCCATATCCCCTTCTCTAATCCGTAGTGATAATTTCATTCTAATTTACCTTACCTACAAAACCTACCTACCTTATTATCAAGCATACAATTAACTAAGTAGTATGTTCGGAAACAATTTCAACAGAACTTTTGGGATTACACTTGTTTCTAAATAACTTTGCCTGTAACATCGAGGGACTGGAACAATTTGCCTGCTGCGGTCTTCCCGTCCGATTATAATTGAGGAGTCTTCAAGGTTAAAGTGAATAGGCTCTTAATAGACTAGTGCGCCTCATTATCAACGACTGCATCACTGCTTACCATCAGGTGGGATTCCAGTCAAGCACTGGTTTATAACAATTAAAAACAAAAAAAAACAGATTAACAATAATAATTTTTAAATGTTTTATTATTATTTTTATTATTCTAATAAATATTAAAAAATGTAAACAATATGCTAAGAAGACGAATAATAATAATATTCCCAACTTTCACACAACGCCATCTAGTCCCAAACTAAATAGAGTTTGTGGTATGGGTAATAGACAACTGATAAACACACTATAGATTGTTTGGTGAAAGTTTCTCATTCAAGCTAGACGCACTTAAGACAATTGAGAAACGAGTAAGGAGGATCATTGGCTATGATGCGCTCGTTGAGTCGAGGCTTCAAAGTCTTGAGCATCGACGCCGAGTTGCTACAATGTCGGTTTTCTACCGATTGCATTACGAGGAGTTTTTTTTTTCGGTGGGAAAATCATATAATGACAAATCACGTTCTTGGGTGGTGCGAGAGATAGTGTCAGACTTTTACTAAAACCCACTCCTGTTCCTTCGTTGCCTTTCGTACCAGGGCCGAGTCTTCCTTTCAGAAGCAGACCCTTGGCCCCAGTAGGCTTCGACCCTGCTGGGCCCCTACAGTTGCTGACATCTCCTTGAGGCGTGCGTGAAACAGTACGCGCCGTCGATGACTTGGGCTCGGTCTGGACGGTTAGCGGACGATCGGACGGCGAGCTACCCATTGCTCACCGTCCGCAAGCATGACTCGGAATTGCATAGTCTGATTCTATCAAACCCGTTCCATCATCTGACCACTGGCATACGGCGATGCGCCACCGGTACATAGTGGATATCCCACTTATCTTTGTTGGTTATCTTTAAATATATAAAGTTTTAGTATGTAATATTTATTCACTAGCGGTCGACGGGTGGTCTTGGCAGACGTTGTCCTGCCCAAAAACTGACATTTCGTCAGAAAAGAAAATTGAGAACCCGATCCAAGGACCCACTCAAATATAAACACAAAGTTTTAACGGAATCTGGCAAGCCCTTTAGAAGGAGTGACAAACATACCTACAGAAGAATTTTATATAAAAAGATATAACAACTTCATTAGGTTGACCAAATTACACATACGTCTCGCAGTATCGTCTAGAAATTTTGATCCAATTATGGTTTCCTTTAATTAAATTTGATCCAATTTGACTTGGTATTCGGATTCTTATATACAGGTACTTTTTTCATCATTGATTTATATATCTATATATATATAAAAGGAGAAACTGACTGACATATCAACGCACAGCCGAAACTACTGGAACGTGAAACTTTGCACAAGGCTTCTTTTCATGATGTAGGCGAGCTCTAAGAAGGGGTTTTTGAAAATTTACCCCTAAGGGCTATATTTCACCGGGACACCATGGCGGCGCGACCAGTCGCCGCTACCAACAAAATTTATACAGCTCTATAGAGAGTTACTCACCTAGTGTCCGTGTGGTTGCGCAACCAATTTGGCGGCGCGACCAACTTGGATGCATGCACTTAAGGTCCATTTTGATACTGTCTCAGTGTGGTGTAGCGACTCTGGTGTCTGTATGGTGTCTAGTTTGGTAGCTTACGGACACCATGGCGGCGCAACTGGTCGCGCCACTATGGTGTCCCGGGGAAATATAGCCCTTAGGGGATGAAACAGGGATCCCAAGTTTGTATAAAGAAACCTACGTTCATGCGGGTGATGCCGCTAGCAGAAGCTGGTTTTTAATATATAGGTTCAATACAAATGTATAAGACGTAAGCAATCAATATATGAAATCGAAAGTAATCTTATTTTCATTTCTGCTTATCTCTCCGAGGAATCAGAAGCGTGTTTTTTTCCCTAGCTGTAACTGTTGCGCTAGTTGGACAAAGGCGTCCCCCAAGCTCTTCCAGACATTCTTGTGCGGAAGTAACGCCCGGGTGTCACCACTGTGTGGACCGCCAGGAGGACACGGTAGAGGTGTGCCCCGCTTGAGCAGAGCACCGCCGTGTCCTCGTGGGGGAGATCGACGGTAACAATCTTTCGCGCTGGGCCTTGGTACAGGCCGTGGCCCGAAGAGAGGAGGAGTGGCAGGCGGTCGACTTCTTCTGCGAAGCAGTAATGCTAGCAAAGGAGGAGGCTCACGCCCCAGCCGCCGGGATCCCGATCCCGATTTTCGGCCACCGTAGGCGTAGGCTTGTCCGGTAACCGTCCGGACCGAGCCTAAGTCGTCGACGGCACGTACTTTTCCACGCGCGCCTCAAGGAGATGTCAGCAAAACCGTACCCAGGCATCAAGCACATCGGACCCAGCAGGGTCGAAGCCTACTGGGGTCAAGGGTCTGCTTCTGAAAGGAAGACTCAGCCCTGGCATGAAAGGCAACGACAGAACAGGACATTCTCTTCTCCCACGCCGTCCCAAACCATGATTATTATGTTTGTAAACTTTAAACTCTTTGCTAGCTTAATATTTATTAATACCTAAAGACAAGTCACGGGATAAGCAATATAAGTACCTCTTTTTAAGATGGAAAAACATCAAATGATTTTTTCCGCTCTAGAGGTGCAGACCCGCTCTCTCCGAAATTATTTACAAGCACTCTCGAGGAGATCTTTAGAACACTGGCAACCTCATGGGCGACTAGGGGCATCGAAGTCGGTAGTAAGAGGCTGACAAACCTTCGGTTTGCCGACGACATTGCCTTTTTGCCCCTACTGCTCTAGAACTACAGTCCATGCTTCAAGAACTAAGCATGGCAAGTCTCAGGGTGGGGTTCGCGATGAATCGGTCTAAAACTAAATGTATAACCAACAGCACTAAACGTAGGGTCGAGGTAGATGGGCAGGATATAAACTATGTCGATGAGTATATCTACTTGGGTCAGTTAGTTTCTTTCGAAAACAGGCATAGCATAGCATAGCATAGTCGGCCTTATAATGTTCCCACTGTTGGGACTCAGGCCTCCTCTCTAGGAGAGGGAATGGGCCGTAATCCACCACGCGGGCCCAGTGCGGGTTGGTGGATGTCACATGTCTTCGAATTTTAGGTTCTAAGACATGCCGGTTTCCTCACGATGTTTTCCTTCACCGTTTTGAGAGCAGTGGTGATGAAATAAATTCCACAAAGTAATGCGCCTGGCTGGGTTTGTACCCGCGACCTACTAGCTACCTAGGAAATTGATCCCCTTATCAAAAACGCCTGGAAAAGCTACTGGTCCATGAAGACGCTAATGAAAGGAGATCTACCGATCTCCCTGAAGCGAAAACTCATTGATATGTGTATCCTGCCCGTCCTAACCTACGGTGCCCAGACATAGTCGCTCACCGATACGCAAAAGTTTCGCCTTGGGGTTTGCCAACGAGCAATGGAGCGCAGCATTCTGGGTGTCAAGAGGGCCGACAGAGTGAGCAACACCACGCTGCGTCAAAAGACGGGAATTATGGACATCAGAAAAAAGGCTGCCAGGTTAAAATGGGATTGGGCGGGTCACATCAGCCACATGCACTCTGACCGGTGGGCAAGAGTCTCCACAAAGTGGGTACCTGAAGATGGACGACGCCGCCGAGGTCGACCTGGGAAGAGGTGGCGAGACGACCTAGATGCCGACCGCAAGGACTGGTTCGAGGTGGCTCAGGAAAGGCATACTTGGAAGAAATTGGGGGAGGCCTTTGCCCAGCAGTGGGACAGTATAGGCTAATAAAAAAAATAAAAAAAGAGGTGCAGAACAATTTGCCTATTGCAGTTTTCCCGTTCGATTATAATGAAGATGTCTTCAAGGCTAGTGGTGAAGCGTCAATGCCTTTTCTTAAGGTATATGTATTTTTAGAGAATAAATAATATAAATTAGTTCCCTTTCCCGCATTCTCTAAGTTAATTGAGTCTCTGTTGACGATTTCCTTCACCAATATCTACGATCGCAACGCCCACTGGTGACGTATCGAATGCTTTCTTGAGACGCTCGCTAAAGACCGCTAGATGGCATCTAACCCGCTAACAAAACAGTTGTCCGCTACGCAAATCGACATTGCGTCGAATAAAAACCGCTCCGCCTATCAAAATCCCATATCTGTTGAAAACCTGAGAATTCTCCTGTAATAAGTGTATCTGCTACTGTGAGACGTTGAGACCTTAGAGTGCAGTGTTGGTTTCACGAGTTCTGACCAGCCCACCGGTGGATGGATGAAGATTTAGCTCGCCGGCCGGCAGCACACAGACAGACCACGCGTCCGTGGATGAAGCGCTTTCCTGACGACGAGTGGGGTCACTGGATTAGCAAGGTACGTGGGCTCTGAATTGCTATAGATGTCGCCAGATTCTGGTTCGCAGGGAATCGTCAACAGGGATTTAATTTTGTGTAATATAACCATAATTTCACCGCCATATTGGTAGTCTTAAAACACCATCCTAATTCAGGTTGAGGCTATTTACACGCCTCACCATAATTTTTTGGTCCTTTCGAGCCTGGATAGATAACCAGGTAACCGCTCCCTAGTTAGATTTTTACGTAATATTTGGTGAAAATCATAATAGGTATATATAGGTTATAGATATTTACGTAAACCTTTGGTAAATTATTCTTGCCTATAAACCGCTCTCCGCTTTATCATAAACATAATTGACAATAGATTCTACGTAGGTTTTGGTAAATCTGTCAATATTGTTTCATAGAATTTAATGAGTTACGTATTTCACTTTGATAACATATAATAGGAAGTAGTTTCACATCATTTCGGCTTTGTGCGTATTAGTGATTTTTATTCAGATACCGCCACAGAGCGGGATGATACTTTACGATTGCTAACCGCCTGATAAGTTTACCCGCGCATATTTTTAGATATTGCTCTTGATATTAACTTAACAAAATGACTGAGAAACAATTAAAGCCGGAAGATTTACTGACTATCCTTCATGAGAAGAAAGGATTGTTATTCAAACGCCTTAATCGATTATATGAATTATCGAAAAATATTTCGTCGTTCGATACGAGAAATAGTGAAAGTTTTATGACTGAATCGGAAACTATTGACGACATTCGTGACAAATTTGAATCTTATGTCGATCAAATTAACCACATAAACATTAATTTGAAACCTGGTTCGAGTCCCGACTATGCTTGTTTAGAATCCTTTGAAGATTTGTTTATTCGCATTAAGCGTATTAGGAATAAAATCGACAGTAGTCAATCTCAGTTATCTCAATGTAGTAATTCGAAAACGCTTTTTGAACCACTAAAAATAAAGCTGCCTCCGATTGCATTGCCATCTTTCGACGGGAAACCTGAGAATTGGCCTGTTTTCTATGAGTCGTTCAAGTCGAATATTCATGACAATGATCAGCTGACTGACTCGCAGCGTGTGCAGTATTTAGTAGGTAGACTTACACATAACGCGTTAAAGATTACAGCCGGTATTGTGCCTACGGCTGATACCTATCATTTTCTATGGGACAGCTTAGTTAATAAATACCAGGATAAGCGTACATTAGGTATACACTATTTAAATAATATATTAGGTTTAAAAAGTTGTTTGTGTAACGCAGATAGTCTCGATTCTTTCATTGAAACATTTAGTGCAAGTATTTCTGCCTTGAAACAACTTGGTATTCCGGATCTTGCGGATTTTATTCTCTTGCATTGCGCTATGAGAAAAATAGATTCACAGACTGGTCAATCGTTTGAACTTTCCGTTCGCGATGTTGAAATACCTACAACTGAATTGTTAATTAGCTTAGTTCAAGATCAGACTAAGATATTAGAACGCTTGAATTTATCTCATTCGAACGCGAAAAATAATTATAATAAACCTCATAGTCCCGCATCTCGCGAGCCTCGCACGCAAACGAAAGCGTTTGTTGTGAATGTATCGCCTAATTCTACCGCTCCAGCTCCGCCCCGCTTCGTCTGCGCGTATTGTAAAGATAACGCTCATGTTCATTTGTATAAGTGCGCTGAGTTTCAATCCGCGTTGACTCCTAGAACTAGGTTTGAGTTTATTAAATCCGTACATGGTTGCGCAAATTGTCTGAGCACGTCGCACGGTTTGAGTAACTGCAAGTCGACCTCAGTCTGTAACGTATGCAAAAAACGCCATCATACTTTATTACATTTTGAGAAAAATAATAAACAATCGCATGTAGCTGATGTTAAACCGACGAATTGCAATGTGGCCGTCGCGTCCAGCCTGGCTGTGCCGCTGGCCACTGCGCCCCCCGCGTTCCTCCCGCCCCGCGCGGCGTCTTGTGGTTCGGGTGACGTTGCTCAAACATGTCCGACCCATAACACGGCCGTATTATTGGCTGCAGATACGAGGGCTAAGTCGGCAGTCTTGTTGTCGACCGCTCAGGTTTATGCGCGCGCTAACAATAATAGTTCGGGCCATAAAACAATAGTTAGGTGCTTAATTGACAATGGTTCGCAAAATAATTTAATAACTACAGATTGTTGTAGAAAACTCAACTTAGTAATAATTCCTTTGAATAATTCTTTTGTCAAAGGAGTTGGTTCTGTGTCGCGGCCGATAATAGGTTATGTGAATCTAGATATCGAGTCTCGCGTATACCCGCATCAAAAATATACTATTCATGCGTTGGTAGTTGAGTGCATTACGGACAAGCTACCTTCGCACCATATTAAGTGGGATTGTCATGTGGACTTCCACTCGCTTCCGCTCGCTGATTTAAGCTGGAATATTCCAGGAGATATTGACATAGTGTTAGGCGCTCAACTGTTTCCGTATATTTATTTGGGGAATAGGGTAGACTTAGGTTCAAATGCGCCACCCGCATTATTGACCACATTCGGGTATGTCCTTATGGGTGATTTTCCGCCTAGTAAAGATAATTTAAATTTACCTAGCTCTTCTTTCACAGCATTAGCCCTTAATGATTCATTACAAAAGTTCTGGGAATTGGAAGAAGTTGAAAATAAACGTTTTTTATCTCCTGAGGAAACCGAATGTGAGAATATTTTTTCCTCGACCGTGTCACGTGACGATGCGGGACGTTATACTGTCGCGTTACCCTTTAGTAAGGATCCCAGCGAGTTGGGTAACTCCCGTACCGCCGCGTACCGTCGACTGGTTGCGCTGGAGAGAAAACTCCGCCAATCGCCGACGTTGCGGGAAAATTATAACGCAGTGATCCAAGAGTACATAGATAATGGATACTTAAGTCCAGTCGACGAATCCGCCATTTCGGATGACGGGTACTACATCCCTCATCACGCTGTCGTTCGGCCAGACAAGCCGATGCTGCGCGTCGTATTGGATGCGAGTGCCAGGATTCATACCGGTTTATCTTTAAATGATGTACTCCATATTGGTCCAAATTTACAAACAGATTTGTTTCTTCTTTTAATCAATTTTAGATTACTTCCTATCGCTATAAATTCTGATATAAAGCAGATGTACTTACGAATTTGCGCACCTGTTGAGCAGCGTAAGTACCTACGCATTTTGTGTCGATTCAGTGTGAATGATCCTGTGTTGACATTCGCTTTTAACCGCTCACCTTTTGGACTGAAGTCGAGTCCTTACATAGCTATGCGCACTGTGCGACAGCTGGCTTCGGACAGTCCGCATTATTATATACTTAAATTCGCTAGACCGAAGGTTCGTTGTGAACCCCGGTCGCCGCAGGGATTGTCAGCGGCGGAACGAGTTATGATCCGTGCTGTGCAATCTGTTCATTTCGCAGATGACATTGAGCTCATCATATGTGGTAAATTGTTGCCAAAGAAACTTGGCAGTTTATCTGTCTTTTTGGATGAAGAGGGTATATTACGCATTGGGGGAAGACTTTCAAAGTCATGCCTTCCCTTTGATGCTAAGCATCCTTTTTTACTCCCCAAACATGATCCTGTTGTGGATTTGATAATTCGTCATTACCATGTGATGAATTGTCACACTGGGCCAGGGCTACTTATGTCTATTTTACGACAGCGATTTTGGATACTAGATGCCAGGACTGTCATTAGGTCCAAGTTGCGACAATACAACACATGCTTTAGAGTTAATCCGACGCATCCCACTCCAATGATGGCGGCCCTTCTTGAATACCGTGTATCGGAATCAAAGGCTATTGTCCATACTGGAGTGGATTATGTTGGTCCCATACGCATAACTCTCTCTCGTCGCAGAGGTCAACACGCTCAAAAGGCTTACATCTGCTTGTTTGTGTGCTTGGTAACCAAGGCTGTCCATGTAGAGTTAGTCTCTGAACTTGCTACCGACGCCTTTTTATCCGCGTTTGAACGTTTTATCTCGCGTCGAGGGCCAGTATCCTGTCTCTATTCGGATAACGCTACCAATTTCGTTGGTGCTAAAGCTCAGCTAGATGAACTTTATAATTTCTTAATGAGGTCAAACCTCAATTCGTCTCTTTTAAATGAGTTATCAACTCGCCGCATTAAGTGGAAAATGATTCCACCTCGCTCCCCACATTTTGGCGTTATGTGGGAAGCCAATGTAAAACCATTAAAACCGCATCCTTATAAAGGGACTGACAATGTCGCTCGCGTTGCAATGGTGAGGACAAGGTTCGGTAATTTTAAACGCTCTGTCACAAAACTATATCCTATTCCAACGCAATAAAATTTCATTTTAACGATACTCGTAGTTTTTTAAGGTTTAGGATTAGTATTCTAAATGATTTTTATTTTCCGCATTTAGTCATAAAGCTTAGACTTTCCGATCATGATCTAGGTTAGTAAATCTTTACAATTTTAACCTTTCCCTTTGAAAGCACTTGCGTCCTTCCAAGGGGGGGAGCATGGTGAAGCGTCAATGCCTTTTCTTAAGGTATATGTATTTTTAGAGAATAAATAATATAAATTAGTTCCCTTTCCCGCATTCTCTAAGTTAATTGAGTCTCTGTTGACGATTTCCTTCACCAATATCTACGACCGCAACGCCCACTGGTGACGTATCGAATGCTTTCTTGAGACGCTCGCTAAAGACCGCTAGATGGCGTCTAACCCGCTAACAAAACAGTTGTCCGCTACGCAAATCGACATTGCGTCGAATAAAACCGCTCCGCCTATCAAAATCCCATATCTGTTGAAAACCTGAGAATTCTCCTATAATAAGTGTATCTGCTACTGTGAGACGTTGAGACCTTAGAGTGCAGTGTTGGTTTCACGAGTTCTGACCAGCCCACCGGTGGATGGATGAAGATTTAGCTCGCCGGCCGGCAGCACACAGACAGACCACGCGTCCGTGGATGAAGCGCTTTCCTGACGACGAGTGGGGTCACTGGATTAGCAAGGTACGTGGGCTCTGAATTGCTATAGATGTCGCCAGATTCTGGTTCGCAGGGAATCGTCAACAGGGATTTAATTTTGTGTAATATAACCATAATTTCACCGCCATATTGGTAGTCTTAAAACACCATCCTAATTCAGGTTGAGGCTATTTACACGCCTCACCAGCTAGAGTGAATAGACTCTTAGTAAACTAGTGCGATTCACCATCAACGATTGCATCACTGCTTACCATCAAGTGGGATCGCAGACAAGCACTGGTGTACATCATTTAAAAAAAAAAGTTAGAGCGAGGAGGTGCGTCAGACTTTAACTGATTAAAACCCACATGTGTCCTTCAGTTGCCATTTGCATCCCAGGGCCACTGTAAGTCTTTGAAACGTTCCCACAGAGACAATAAATTACCTTGATGACCTTTGATATAGAATTGTAGCGACATTTATGTCGCCACATAAGAATTAAAATTCTAAATTCTATATTGCTGTATCAGAAGTTTCTGTGGGATTAGAAAATAGTTATACAAAGCCTCGAGCACAGGCGCAGGGTAGCCAGCCTATCGGTATTTTACAAGTTGCATTTTGGAGAGTGTGCGCGGGAATTGCATGACTTGATTCCGCCATCTCCTTTCTACCATCGGACAACCCGACGTACGGCGAGTATCCACCCGTTGAAACTTCAACTGTCCGGACTAAGCGTTTCGCTTCGTCGTTTATACCGCGTACATCGAAGGACTGGAACAATTTTCCTGCTGCGGTCTTTAGTTATCTTCAAGGTTAGACTGAATAGGCTCTTAATAAACTAGTGCGCCTCACCATCAATGATTGCATCTCTGCTTACTGTCAGGTGGGATCGCAGTCAAGCACTGATTTATATCAATTAAAAAAAAAATACAACAGTCCGGAATCAACCATTGGGCAGATACCCAGACCTCCCTTTTCAAAAGGAGACTTTACTTTCTTAAAAACCCTACGAGAGAAACTTTATTAACAACAAGGTGTTTATTTATTTTACAAACTAGGCTAAGATATTACCAATTTCAGATATTATCAATTCAAAATCACGAGTAGGTACTAGGCGTAAATCACCGTAAAAGATGTCCTATTTACTATTCCAAAATCAATCTCAATACAGAGACATCGAGACGAATTATTTCCGATTGGTTTTCGATGTTTCGACGTTGAATATCCGAATATACATATATACGGATAGCTCACCAATGAAATGGATCTGACACGGATGGAGCATTGAGAACGTATGTATATAACATGATGTTATTGCTACAGGATATATTTTACTTTGAAACGAGAACTGCCAATTTACCAATGGAACAAATTTTTGTACCTCTTCAGGGCGTAAAAGGGCACTTATGTGGTTACCTTTACCGTCCTTATAAAGAGCTCAATTAATTAAAGCCCTTAGAGGGCTGAGTTGTTAGTCTACTTAATTCCGGGGTAAAAAACTCAGTGCCTTTATTTTTCTCCGTTTGTCTATGGTTCTGACAAATGATTTTGGAGCGCGGCATCAGGTGTCTGGTTCATTATTTATTACATTTTTATAAATTTCTCTAACACATTACACGTATTAACATAATTTCACGCTTTTTACCTTTTATTTTATGTATTTATTATTTTTTCAATGTTTGTTTCATCAATGTTTGTATTTGTTATTTTGTTTCGATACCTACCTAAATAGTTTATTTAACCTCCGTGAGTGTGACCGTGGCATCACCGTGGGCCCTAGCAGAATACCAGCGCTGCGTTATTTATCGTTTAAAATCGTTTTAAATATCGCAGCATATGCTGAGTTAGGCGCCTTTTTGGCCTTGCACAGATTTTATGTTATTCTTTTTATACTTTTTTTGTAATTCTACTGTATGTGTGAGGTACGAATAAAAGTTTTTTCTTTCTTTTCTTTCTTTCTTTCTTTCTATTGATCGTCTCTTCTTTGACTATTATCTCATGTAAAAGTTTTTTTGACTGGCTTATTGGTCTAGTGGTTAGTGGCTCTGACTGATATAATAATAAATCATTTATTATCAGGCATCTTGGCCCATAGATACCTACCTTACAGACTAACATATATATATAGAGTAAGTACAAGTAATCGTTAGTAAATAAGACGTAGGACTACGTTACGTTACGTTACGTTTGGTACGTTAGCTATGCCGGAGGTCGTGGGTTCGATTCCCACCCAGGACAAATGTTTGTGTGATGAGCACGATCATTTGTTCTGTGTCTGGGTGTAATTTATCTATAATATTTATGTATGTATTTAGAAATATTTATGTATGTTTATCAGTTGTCTAGTACTCATAACACAAGCTCTGCTTAGCTTGGGACTAGACCACGGTAATATTATCTATACAGTATTCCAACTTCATACAAACGGACGAAACGCGAGCTATACCAACGCGCCTCGATCTCGAGGTGCGCTCGGGATGCAGACAGTCGCGTCTGTGCCGCGCGATTTTTTCAATAAAAATAAGTTCAAGTACATATTTATATATTTAATATGACGAGTAGGATATATTGTGCTGTTTTTGGTTGCATGAATTCTTCATTTAAAACCAAACATATAAATTGTAAAGTAGCTGCAGGTATCTATAACAAAGTAAAAGATATTCCTTTTTCTCCACCTTGTCCATGTTTCCCAAAACAATTTTTAATTAAGCTTTAGAATGCGGATTTTTGTACTTTAAAATTTAATAATAAAGCATTTCGTATGTACGTCTCAGTCGAGGCGCAAATATTTTTCGGTCGCAAATATTGAACACTTCCTATTCAATTCACAAAGTATTTTATTTGTTTATAAAAAAAGTATATTTACAATCACAAAACTAAATGGAAACACAAAGTAGGCAAATGTAATTAAAATGCTGGAGGCGGGCAGCCATAGTGCGGGCAGCCCTATCGCATGTTTACGTACCGCGCGGCTGTAGGCATTTATTTCAAAGATACGGCCGAGTTACAATACTGTATAGATAATATTACCGTGACTAGACGGCGTTGTGTGATAGTTGTGGAATATTATTATTATTTATCGATGAGGCATGCTTGTCTAGAAGCGAAAACGCTTGACTTAAAGTACCCCAGGTTATTATAGCTATCGGAAAATAAGGTAGAGAATCAATTTCTTAGCTGTACGCATAATAATAGCATTTCCAATAATCACATCTAATCTAAAAAATAAATTAAACATGATGGAATCGCCAGTCAAGTGGGGAAAAAAGGTACGCAAAATAAGGTGGCGTTTTAGAAAACCATTAGCGGTTTTTTTAAGGTGATAATTCATCCAACGTTTTTTCTCGCTCTAGGTTGGAGTGGAAGGGCGTGTGCTTTTACTGACTAAAACTAGAAATTTATTTATTTATTTATTTAATTTATATTGCATTCATGTCGTTTACAAGGTTGTTAAAATTAAATATAAGATTCGTACATGAACCCTGCTAGGGCACCGCAACATTATGTTTCTTAATTATAAATTTAATTATTATTGCATGCATTATTATATTTAGAAATATATTATTACATTTTTAATGTCATCATTTCATTATTAATTAATTTATTATTGGATGTCTTTATTCAATTTCTACATTATTACATTGCGTCAATCTTCAAATAATCTAAAATAATGATTTTACAGAATGTCAATTTGTTAAAAACTCATTTAAGCTATAATAACACTTTTGTATTAGGTGCATTTTAAGTGCGTTTATAAATTTATTGTCAAATTCAATGTCTTTAATCTCATTGGGTAATTTATTATAAATTTTTATGCACATTACAAGAGGTCCTGAGTGAAACATAGCTAGTTTTGAACTCGGCATTGCTAATTCATTTTTTACTCTTAAGGAGCGTTGCAGCGGTCTTTGATTCTTAGCTACAGGGAATAACGACGCATGTTTTCTAACAAACTTGCTTACTTCCATAATGTAAATGCTTGTTAAGGTGAGCATTTTATATTTAATAAAATAAGGTTTACAGCTTTGCATTTGATCTATATTCGCTAGAATTCTCACACATCTTTTTTGTAAAATAAACAGTTTTTCTACGTCAACGCAATTTCCCCACACTGTAATGCCATAGGTTAACCATGAGTAGCCGTAGGCGTAGTATGCTGTCATCGCTGTTTTGAAGTCGGTTGATCTTTTCAACTCATTCAAAGCATACGCGAAACTTGCAAGTTTGTTTGCCACAACATTAATATGTGCCTTCCAATTTATGTTAGTGTCAACTGTCAGACCCAAGAGTCTAAATTCATCCACACACTGGAGCGGTATGTCATTGAACGAGTAGTTAATATTCAATGGACGTTTTTGATAAGGTCTGTATTGCATAAGTTTTGTTTTTGAGAAATTTATTTCCAAATTGTGGTCCTTTAGCCAATTTACTATTTTTAAAAGTATATCGTCCAGTATTAAATTTAATTTGCTACCGTCGTCACATGGAAACACTACTGAGATGTCGTCAGCAAAAAGGACACTCTGGACATTTATTTCTCTCGGCAAATCGTTGATATAGATTAGGAATAAAATGCACCCTAAGACACTGCCTTGTGGTATAGACATATTTACGTGCTCCATTTGTGATCTCACGTGGGTTACTATGCCAGTATCCGGGTGAAAATATTCCACTTCAACGTACTGTGTGCGATTTTTTAGGTACGAGCAAAACCACTCATACGCGATACCTCTCACACCTATTTGGTACAGTTTATTTAATAGTACTTTATATGATACTCGATCATAGGCTTTACTCATATCTAGCAGTAACCCAACTGCATATTTCTTATTATTTATTATTTTTAATGCTTCTTGGATGTAATTAAATACTGCTAATGTTGTAGACTTATTTTTCCTAAATCCATTTTGACTGGTGCTAAAGATCTTATACTTTTCGCAAAAACTATTTAGCCGTTTAGACATGGCAGTTTCAAATATTTTCGAAAATGTAGATAATAATGCAATAGGGCGATAATTTCCTGCGTCAGTTTTTTTGCCCTTTTTATAAATAGGTTTTACTATAGATATTTTTAGTAAATCTGGGACAACACCCTCCATGAATGATTGATTGATGAGAAAAGTCAAAGGTATTATTAATTCGTCTATACATGATTTAACAAGCAATGGTGGTATTTCGTCATGACCAAAACTTTGCTTATTTTTTAAGTTCTTAATGATAAGTTTTACTTCACTTGGATCAACTGTTTGCAAATATATGGAATTTTCGCAAGGAGTAACAACATGTCGACCAGGTGGGTTCTCGTCAGATCTCGTAGCATTTGTTTTTCCTACCGATACAAAATAGTCATTAAAGGCGTTTGCGACCAATCTCGGATCTTCAACAAGAATATTATTTACGTCAAGTTTTATACTTTCTCTAGTTTTTTTAGTCAGTTTGTTAGTACGACTTTTTATGATGTGCCACATTGATCTTATTTTGTTGCTCGATTTTTTCATAAGGTTTATATAATTTAGTTTTTTAGATGTAGTGACTGCCCTTTTGAGGATTTTCTCATATTGTTTGTAATATCTTCGAAGTGTATGGTTATTAGTAGTATTGATTAATGATTTTAGTTCACGTTTATGTTTACAAGCTATTTTTAGGCCAGTAGTTAGCCATGTTTTTGTTTTCTTATTTTTGACCTTTATCAACTTTTTTGGTATACATAGATTTAATAGTTTTTGTATGGTTTCATGGAAGGATGCGTAGTTTTCATTTACATTTTGGTTATTTTTGATGATTTGATTCCAATCTACTTTGCCGAGTTCTGATTTGAAAAGTGATATATTATGGGAATTATACAGTCTCTTTTTCGTAAAACGTAGTTTTGTTCGTTCCGATTGTATGTTGTTGTTTGGTAGGGTAATCAGGACTCCTTTATGGTCTGATAGTCCCAGTTCTTTAACATCTATGTTAATCTGATTATCAAAGTTGGTGAATATAAGATCTATACACGTTGAACTGGTAGCAGTTACTCTTGTAGGTTCAGTTACACGTTGGCGGAAGTTGTACCTATTCATTGTATTAAGTAATGTAAATGAGATTGGTTTCTTTTCTAAAATGTTTGTGTTGAAATCTCCACCAATTATTATTTGTTTTTTACTGTCTTTTAAATAAATTTTTTGTAAGAGTTTCTCTAGACAACTAAAGAATGTTTCGGTTTCCCTATTACATTGTGGCCAATATATTACAATTAATAAAGTGTTTAATTGGGGTATTTCAACTGCACACGTTTCAAATATAAATTCAACTGTCAAGTCTTTAATATCTGGCCTTTCATTAAAATCTAAATTTTCTTTAAGGAATATACATACGCCACCGCCCATATATTGGGTACGGCAGAAAACGGTAGCCAGGTTATATCCCTCAAGTTGTAGTAGATCTTTTTTTATATCTGATATCCATGTTTCTGACAAACAAAAAGCGTCTATATCATTACTGTCGTGTTTTAATGATTCTATTAAATGTCGTTTGGTTTTTATGCTTTGTATAACAATACCTATATTCTTCATTTGTTATCTCTTCTTAATCTGGATCTCTCTTATATTCTGTTAACGTGAGTTTCCTTTTCAGAAACTCCCCGCGGCCCCAGCGGCCATTGGCCCTACGGTTTTACAGACATCTTTTTCTTTCTGTCTCGTGTGCCTCACACGTGGAACATTACGTGCGGTCAACGACTTGGCACGGTCCAGACGGTTACCAGACGCCCGGAACGGGAGAAAACCCATTGTTCGCCGTCCGCAAGCCCGTGCCAACGGTGGTGGTGTGTGGTGGCACCCAAGCGTTTCTTCCGCCTTACTCTGAAACTGGAGCCTCCCTAACTTCCTATGTCTAGTCAAGACCTGCATCAGGCGGAAAGTGAGGACGCCGTGACGCCTCTCTAGCTACTTTTCAAAGATGGGACTTACCACCACGTATGGAGGTACAGCAGATCACAGCTCCGAACAATCACAGGAGTCTTCACGGGGCACTATGCCACTAACAAACAGCTCCAACATCATGGGATAGCAAGCGACCCGACTTGCAGGATTTGTGGAGATGCTGTGGAGACTATGCTAAACTTGCTGTGCGACTGTGCAGCACTAGGCTCCAAAAGACTAGAGTATCTGGGCCAACCATTTCCAAGTTCAGAGGACTACAGGCTCAGCCCCATCAAGGCCATACTGGGACTCATGAAGAAGGTGCACGGAGGGCTAGGGGTTGAGTAGACAGGAGGGGCATAGCACAAAAGATACAGAAGGGTCGAAGTGCTTTGGCCTAGGGCCAGCCCCACAACAAGATAAGATAAGATACCACCACGTATATGGCGTGTCTATTTTCGTGTAATATTACTAGCAAAATCACACTCTATTGAGGACCTCAACAAAAAATGTATACGACAAATCACTACATAGTATAAAACAAAGTCGCCGCTGTCTGTCTGTCCCTATGTATGCTTAGATCTTTAAAACTACACCATGGATTTCGATGCGATTTTTTTTTAATAGTTATAGTGATTTAAGAGGAAGGTTTATATGTATCATAAATGCATAATATAGTAGAGAAACATTGATAATTTTAGAGGTTTCTAATGTGATGTCGTAAATAAACACATTATTTTGCGCTTACATTGTAAACGCAGGCTGAACCCCACGAGATAAATCAAAATAATGTGCTACAGTATTGTACCTACACCTTAAAAAGGTTTACAAAAAAGTCCTGGATGGTATATGTCTATCTCTTAGGAATGACCCACAATAACCATGTTTTATTCTTTACTTTTTACGAGAAATAATAGCTTATTTACGAAGCGATTTTAAGCAATACAGCATTAATCCTTATCCAATTAAGTACCATAAATACATTGTGCATTTAATATAGATCAATATGGCCCTTTACAGCATGTAATTTAAATGAACATTTTCGAAGATATTTATTTATTAAAACTTCATGCAACCCTTTGCCTTTATAGGTACAAATGCGGACTTAATGCCTTAGGCATTCTCTACCAGTCAACCAAGGGTAGTGAAAAGAAAACATGGTAGGTGCATAAAAAAAAAGAAAAGATTAATAGGAAAACAAGGGATCAAATGTATATACACATTACAACACACATACATATTACAGATTTAAAATGCAGGGACATACTCGTAGCGGTTGCGGTGGTATCAGCATTGCACCCGGGCGAAGCCGGGGCGGGACGCTAGTGGAATATAAAAATTAATTAAGTTTCTGCCACGGCTAAGTTAAATTGACTTACTACTAGTCTTCTTCTTCTTAGTCGGGCACTCTTGTCAGAGTGGTCGTGGCTGAAGATGATGAACGGGACTGCGAGCCGCCGTCGTTTGCCTTCAAGGCTGCACCATGTCGAGCGATATCTCTCCATTTCTGGCGGTTGTTAGCATTGCGCTCACACTGTACTGCAATCGACAGCGTAGCCCTGGTGATAAGATCGATCCACAGAGTCGGATATCGACCGCAAGCTCTCATCTCTCTCTCATTCTTCAACGAGACCGTGAACTACAAGTCTTTCCATCGAATTCTCGTTTCTGGAGATGTTCCCAAAGAACTTCAGTATTCGTAACTGCACAATCGACGAAAATCTATCCCATACGTGAGTTATTGGTGCGGAATGCTGTCCACGGTATTTTTAACATCCGTCTTTTTATTATCCATCTCTTAGAAGGCATCGATTTTTCGGCGATCTTGTAGCCTTAATGTCCACGTCTCGGCCCCGTAGAGAAAGATTGGTAAAACCAAACACTTCATTTGACGAACTTCGCCTGTAATTCGGCTGTCTCTCCATATGTTTCCCAGACGCTCTACTGCCGTCCTGGTGATAGCTGATCGACGCTTGATCTCGTATTCATATCCTCCAACGTTCGAGTTAGAGGAACCGAGTTAGATGTAGCTCTGGATTACTTCGCAGTTAGCGATAGTCAGTACTCCTTTGGTGTGATGTTCAGCCCGGTCCACTATAATAATTTTTGTGTTGTCCCTATTAAGAGCCAGTCCGAATTGAAGGTTTATCGTTTCCAGACGAGTCAAGAGCTCTTCCAAATCCTCTTTAGTTGTTGTATGAAGGGTCGTATCATCAGCATATCTTAAGTTATTTATCACCCGCCCACCTAGTGACACATCTTTCCCCCAACCATCCAAGAATCGTCTTTGTTGATTGGCGCATCGGCGCATGATATATTCTGTGTAGGTTTTAAATAATAAGGGTGACTGCTGAACACCGGACTCCGTCTTAAAAGTTTCCGAAAGAATACCATCCACCCGTACTGCTGCAGTGCCATCTTCATATAAGAGTATCAAGTGCTATGGTACTCCCATCTCTAACAGGATTTTCCAGAGGCATTCCCTTATGACAGTGTCGAAAGCCTTGCGGAAATCAACAAAGCAAATGAAGAGTGGTGTGTTAAATTCAGTGGCTTTTTCAATGATCTATCGCATTATAAGTATCGGTTCGCACGTGCCGCTCCCTTTTACAAATCTGGCTTGTTCAGGCGCAATTTGGCGAGTAAGGTAAGCCTGCAGTCTAGTGTTAAGAATGTGCAGTAACACTTTGCTTGCGTGCGATATGAGAGAGATGAGCTGGTAGTTATTGCATTTCTTGGTGGAGCCTTTCTTATGCATTGCTTGATTGGGACCAATCTTCAGGCCATTTGCCAGAATCCCACGTCTTGCAACAGATAGTGTACAAAAAGTCTACTCCTGTCTCTCCCATGGCCTTGAATACTTCGATTGGAACCTCATCTACTCCAATTGCCTTATCGCTCTTCAGATGTCGAATAGCAGCTCGCACTTCATCTCGCATATATCAAGCTCCCGGTCACCGAGGTCTGCAGTGGTGTGATTAGCGAAGAGAGATTTGCAATAGTTCTTCCAAACATTCACTATGTCCTTAATCTCCGTAACAGTTACACCAGCGATATTTTCTATTACTAGTAATAGTTGAAAAAACAAATAATTTTAGTTGATAGTATACATGTATGCGTGTGCATGTGTATGTATATGATGGTGTGAGTGTGTGCATGTGTGTGTGTGCTACGGAAAAACACTTTGCCAAACAAAAAAACTTCATTGTTACCTATTCTTAGTATCTACTATTTGGTTGAAAGATTATCAACACTATCCTTCAGGCGACATGCGACAGTGCGACATAGATTTTCGCACTGTTGCATCGCGCCTGAAGGATCCTTTATAGCACAGTCGCATTACACAAACTGGTAATTATATTTTAACCGCTTATTGTGAATTCGCGAGATGTTGTCGTGCGTATGAAACACGATATTGTTGTGTGAAATCCGTTCTACATGCTAGCGTTGACACGTAGTTGGCTTGAGAAGATCAATGTAGCGTCACTAGAGTGCAGTTCATACCATTTTTCACAACGCTGAGGACTGTGATGGTTTTATAATACACAACACAGTGTTTGCCCTATTCAATTCCTACCAAGAGATATGCCGACTATCACTTTGGTTGACAATCCGATTGATATAGGTTGTAAAAAACCGTTGAGTGTTTGTTTAATAAATCACGTCTCGATAGGTGAACGAATTAGGCACACGGTGGCGCCACGTATTCTTATCCTAGTATGTAAAAATCGCACCATGAAAAGAAAACATAATAACGGTTTATTTTCTGGGTTGGGAAATTCATCATATAACTTTTCCAGCTCCAGGTGTAGCGAAAGGTAGATGGAGGGGCAGACCATGTCTCCCGAGTCCACATAATGGTGACACCTGGGCATTTCTTCTGCCTGAATCCAAAACAGGAACCTTCCAGGAACAGGAACTTGCCATGTCCGTTGAGGACCTGCGTCATTCCAAGAAGGTAAGACCACCGTGGCGCATCTCAAGCCACTCTAGGTGAAGTCAACATGAAATTAATTTAATTCCATTCAAAATATTGAGTTCTTATAAAATCCACCCAATCAAGGTGGAAAGACAGTTTTAAGTTCAGTCCACCTTAGATATTTACATACTAGACCGGCTGGATAATCTTATGTTGGATATTTATATCCCAGTACTTTGGGACAAAACACTTTTCATGTGGATAAAACTGTGTGCAGAAGAAGTAGAAAATAATTGTCAAGAAAAATCAGACTAATCGTGTACCCACCTAAACAGCGATCCCTTGCTGTCAGCCTGTAGCGACATCTATCATCATCATCATTTCAGCCGAAAGACGTCCACTGCTAGACATAGACCTCCCCCAAGTGCCGCCACAATGAATGACATCTATGAAGCAATGGAACTTTTTTTTTCTAACACATTGCTTTTGCAATATTTTTTATATTATTAGACCCCAACCACCATAAATTTGTTAGTAATTTATTTTGTTAACGTCTCATTTATTCATAGTTTTAATTATTTATTTTTCTTGCTTTTTTTATAAAGCCTCTTTTTTATTAAGTGAATATGAGAACACTGTAGACTCCGCGAATTTTTAGATTACTTCCTATCACGACTCACTTTTTATTATGATTATTTTTATTGTAATCTTGAGTACAATATTGACCATCCTAAGGTTGTCTGGTAGATATCGCTGTCAGCGATAAGACCACCTTTGTACCCATAGATTTAAGTTGCCTAGTATAAAAGTTTTGTTACTATTTTGGTGTGCAATAAAGTTTATTCTATTCTATTCTATTCTATTGACTGGTCTACACTGTCCTTACATAATATCTACTATTACTGTAAGCTGGAAATATTGTAAGAACAACCATTTTTTTTTTTAAAGAGTGACCATGGATTTTCTTGCCGGTTCTCCATAGGAAATGACAAATCTGGAACCGTGCACTAGCTTCTGACGTTTTACAAGTGCCCATGTAGGCCTATGTGAAATAAAAACATTTCAATTTTTAACTCAAATTCGCAAATTCGAAATCTTGCAACGTGGTATTAGAGTTCTCCACAAAAACAACCCGAAATCAAGTATCGGGCAGTTGCCCCAGCCCAACATAACACCCGTCTGCACGGAGGATCCTCCCTTTTCAACGGAGGTTTGCGGGACGTGTTCCGCATACCCTTTACGAAAAACAAACCGTTAACACACTTAAAATTAAAATTGCAACTGTTCCATCTCATAAAACTCAGTAAACAGAATCCAATATTGGCCGACTTGTCAGTTGCGGAACTTTTTACGATATTTCAGAGTTTCACAGTTTAAACGAAAGGTCAGCATGTAGCGCCAATGTTGGCAAGCGGCCTTACTAGCGTAATAAAAACTTTGCCATTTTAAATGAGGAATGTTCTCGAAATTAATTTGAACACCTTGCCTTTACGCTGGTTTGAGTGTTAAGGAAAATGAGAGGTATGTTTCTTCTTATTTTATAACCGACTAGTTTCTACCTTTTTTTTTATAGGTGGGAAAATCATCTTATGACAAATCCCGCTCTTGGGCGGAGCGAGAGATAGTGTCAGACTTTTACTGACTAAAAACCCACTCCTGTTCCTTCGTTGCCTTCGTCCCAGGGCTCGGGGTTCGTTTTCACACTACCCATGGCCCCGGTAGGCTTCGACCCTGCTGGGCCCCTACTATTTGCTGACATCTCCCTGAGGCACGCGTGGAACAATACGCGCCGTCGACGACTTGGGCTCGGTCCGGACGGTTACCAGACGGTCGGACGGCGGGCCACCCATTGCCCGCCGTCCGCAAGCCCGCGCCTAGACTAGTTTCTACCTACGGTTTCGCTCGCATACAAATTCTCAACCCCTTTCTGCGGTTCAGTACCGCATAGTTCCGTTTGTTTGTCTGCCTGTCCGCTTGTCAGCAGGCTGTATCTAATCAACCGTAAGAAATAGAGAGTTGAAATTTTCATGGAATATGTATATCTATTACTACAACTTTAAAGGAGGGTCTCCATATAAGAAACGTTATTTAGTCGGCGTTATTTTGATCGATTTTATTTTTTTTATTCATATAAACCAGTGCTTGACTGCGATCCCACCTGATGGTAAGCAGCGATGCAATCATTGATGGTGAGGCGCACTAACTTTATTTAATATTGTAGCACGGAACCCTTCGTTTGCGAGTCCCACTTGCACTTAGCCAGTATTTAGGGTTTCATAACTCAAAAGGAAAAAATGGAACCCTTATAACCCTTGTTTCATGTCATTTGTTTTGTTTACTAACATTAGCTCTTAAGTATTTTCGTGTTACTAACAATTTATGGAGAAATCTGAAATAAATTATATTATTATTATGTAGGATCACTTTGATATCCGTCTGTCGATCTGTCTGTCTGTCTTTCAAGACCCTTTACGTGGAACGCGTGGAGGTATCGAGTTGAAATTAAAACCATAGATATCAGGTCTGCGGTCCTTTGAAGTTGTGAAAAAATCAAATTACTAAGTTAACGAAGAAAAAAGATACGTCTGTTTATGTCGCAAAAAAAGTATATTTCGATACTCAAGGGAATCAAAATAGGGTACTTCCCGTTGACCCAGAATCCTAAAATTCAGCATAAAGCAAGGTCTTATAGCACAGGTATAGGAATAAATCTAAAAACAGTAGGTACCAAATTTTTTAAAGTTTTTTTTCGTAAAATTCGTTAATATTACTCGTTTACATCTTAAAAACAACACCTGTGAAAAAATTCAGCTTTCTATGTCCAAAGGTTTAAGCGAACTGGGTGTTGATAAGTAGACTATCTGTTTTTATACAGGGTTCTTTGTAAAACACTAACAACCTTGCAGGACTGTATTACTAACATCATAAACAACAACTTTTGTTCTACAACGACTTTTACAAAACATAATTAATTTACCAAAAACAAACCTTCAAGATTTCGTTGTTCTATCTAACACATTTCAACTCTGTATTTCGCTATACCTAAATACGTCTGTATGACACGACGCAAGCGCATCAAGCACCCCCGCCGCTCGATCCCCGCTCCCCTCCGCTATTGTACTATCACTTGCTTCGCATAGACTTTGTAATATTTAGAACGTTCAATTTAAGTATTTTCATTTTTGTAAGAAAATCTGATGAACTAAAATATGATAAATTAGTTGTTGTTTATGATGTTAGTAACATTGTCCTGAGAGATTGCCAGTGTTTTACAAATAGCCCTGTATATATGTATAGACTAGTTTAGCATGTAACCGGGATATAAATTTAGCCTGACTATCAACGTGTAGCTACCTATTTCTAACAGCAAAATATTTCTGTTAAAACCGTATGAGCAGCTTCGGATATTACCTCTTACACCCGAACTATAAAATAAGTTCAAACAAAGAGATCCTTTGTTGATTAGCATAGCATAGTCGGCCTTATAATGTTGCCACTGTTAGGACTCAGGCCTCCTCTCTAGGAGAGGGAATGGGCCGTAATCCACCACGCGGGCCCAGTGCGGGTTGGTTAATGACACATATCTTCGAATTTTTGGTTCTAGGACATGCCGGTTTCCTCACGATGTTTTCCTTCACCGTTTTGAGAGCAGTGGTGATGAAATAAATTACACAAAGTAATATGCCTGGCTGGGTTTGAACCCGCGACCTACAACTCGTAAGTCGGGGCCATTACCACTCGGCCACCACTGCTCCCTTGCTTTGTTGATTATCTGTTTTTAATAGTTTCATTCAGAAAAGAAATATAAATAAAAAGTCTAGGGGTTTTATTAATATATTTTACAAAAATTTTACAATGTGTTAAAACGAAGTCCAGTCAAGATCAGAGCGCGTGCGCGAGTGAGAGTCCTTTGTTTCTTTTTAGGAAAGAGCGGGGTCGCAGGTGCGGGCGCGGGTGGTAAGATGCTACCATTGGTTGGCGACACATTGTCACAAACCTAAAAACGATGTTAATGAATGGCCATTATACAAAAGAAAATAAAATTGAAAAAAAGGTCTTTTGAAATACGGTATTTACCCTCTTAAGCTGATAGGAAACTCACTGAACTGGGTAAACTACTTAGACTTTTCAAATATATTTTTTTTATAAGTACTGTAGGGGTGGAAAGCTCAAATGAAAGGCTTTATGTTTTTCGAGTGGATATTATTTAGTTTATAGCTCTTTCATTCCATATTTTTCATATATTATCAAATATATATGTGGACGTTCCTTGACGTCTCCTTTTCTTCTTCCTTCGAACGTCAATCCTCACTAAACTTTTTTATTACGTAAACCTTAAAAGTCTAACATGCCAGTTTTGCAAGTTAGTAATTAGTAGTGAAACCTACTCGGTTGCCACAGTACCTACTGCGATATTACAGAAAATACAAAACACAAAGAGACCAATAAATACCTAATTTCGAAAAAAGAATAACGTACCTTTAATATAAAGTTTATTTGAACTTATAATTCTAAGTCAATCCAAAGATACACACACACACACACACACAAACCGAAACACACTTGAAAGCAACCGTTTTAAAAAAACGGCAATTTCGTATGTAAAGACCTATTACAAGTAATAGAAAACCTGTATTTACGTTCGATGTATAGAAAGATGTAAGTAATCCTAGTTCGTTATTTGATTCAGTTGGTAGATCATATTGGGGCCCATCAATTACTTTACGTCTAGACGGTATTTACTTTAACTTTTTTACAAGCTTTTATTTTGTTTCACCTATCCCGATGTCTGTTTGTCTGTAATCAAATCTTGCATATTAAATTTGATCCACTTACCGGTTATTAAGCTGAAATTGTGCATGCATGTGTAAATCAGATGATAATACAAATTGTGATATAGAGCTGATCTGAAGATGGAACCGGAAGGTGGCCATAGGAACTCAGGTAACCCTATCGTGTTTAAGCTTTTTGGTTTGGTTTTTATTATATAGGCATATACCGTGGTATAAAAGTTTACTATGAAAAAAATATTTTCATTGAAAACTTGTAGTGTATGAGTTCTCGAATCTTCATAGTACTTTCATCTTTTTTTTACAGATGGTTGATGGGGACGAAAGGTTCTGGAATGGCGACCACGTACCGGAAGACGCAGCTTTGGAAGGCCTCCCACAAGGTGGACCGATGACCTGGTAAGGGTTGTGGAAATCCGATGGATGCGAGACGCACAGGAGCGGTCATTATGGCGACACTTGGGGGAGACCTATGTCCAACAGTGGACACCTCTCGACTGAATAGATGATGATGATCTACCTTTCAAACCAGGGCACAACGTTGCTCGGTTACAGAAACACTTAAGCATGGTGGCAGTACTTCCTTCAAAGAGAGCTCTTCTACAATTGAACTTTGTGATCTCAAAGTTCTTTGAAACTCCATAATCAGCACGTTTGAAGACCAAGTAAGGTAAACCAAGTTAGTCTTTGTCTCTTTGTACAACCAAGTATATGCTTAGTACAGTCAAACAAACGTATTGGTAAACGAGAATTGCTTTCGATGTAGGTACCATCACTGACAGTTATCGAGACATTACACTCCCATTTTTGAAGTGAGTAAGTGATACAGTAAACGTGAAAAGCAGTTATCTTTATATATAATAATTATTCTGTACGTGTGTTGGCCATCTAATTCCTCCTAAACGGCTTGACCGATTTGGATGAAACTTTGTGTATATTGTGGCGACTATAGAGGTCACATTAATACTAGTAACTTGCAAACTGGCTTGTTATACTTTTAAAGTTTATGTTTTAAAAAGTTTAGGATTGATAGATGTTCAAACAATATAGATAGGAGATATCAGTAAAAAAGTCGAGACGCAAATGAATTATACTGGTACTCTATTGTATTAGAGCAGTGGTGGCCAAGTGGTAGCGGCCCCGACTTACGAGTTGTAGGTCGCGGGTTCAAACCCAGCCAGGCGCATTACTTTGTGTAATTTATTTCATCACCACTGCTCTCAAAACGGTGAAAGAAAACATCATGAGGAAACCGGCATGTCCTAGAACCAAAAAATTCGAAGACATGTGACATTCACCAACCCGAACTGGGCCCGCGTGGTGGATTACGGCCCATTCCCTCTCCTAGAGAGGAGGCCTGAGTCCCAGCAGTGGGAACATTAAAAGGCTGATTATGCTATGCTATGCTATTGTATTAAGTACTTTCTTATTTGAGTGGGGTCCCTGGATGGTTTGAAAATACACTTCAACCCGGTAGGTAGAGCTGCAATCGGGTCCTTAATATTTTTTCTAACAAATGCTGGTTTTTGGGTAGGACAACGTCTGACAGGACCGCCAGTAGTTTTATAGCCTTTAATTATAATAAGCAGCCAATGAGAACAAATGGAGAGTACCTAGTTTGGATGTTTTTTTTTTTTGTAAAACTTATCTGGTTATGATGTTTCATGGATACCTATCTTTTTTCTCCTTCTCTGTCAAATCCATCCAAAGGTTGTCTGTAAAAAATCGCTTTTAGCGATAAGACCGCCCATTGTGACACCCTATTAATTTTAAGTTCCTAATGTAATTTGTATTTTTGGTGTACAATAAAAAATATCTATCTATCTATCTATCTATCTATCTATCTATCTATCTATCTATCTATCTATCTATCTATCTACCTATAAAACATATTAATCGTAATAATAATACGTGTAAATAACACTTATTGCGGTCACATATTGTTTTTTATGTAATCAAAAATAATAGAGGAAGAAAAAATCTTTTTTAAATTCTGGAGCGGGGGTTTGTGACGTCACATTAAGTTTTGATGCACTGTATTGTCTTATTTTTTATTTTAGAGGCTAAAAATAATTTTGTAACTAATATAAAGGTATTTTGTAATCTAAACGACGGCGATGGATCACAGAGAATTTACGGATCACAAAAGAATTTATTAGAAATCTGTCTGTGACAGGCAGTTAATCACCAAAATAACAATAAAGAACAGGCAGTTTACTTGCTATCTAAAATGCACTGTTTTTAAGTATGCTGAAGTCAAGACCTGACTCTTTTAAACGCGTTTCAAGGCCGCTTAACTAGTTTATTTTGACCAACCTTCTTTGCAAATTAAAATCATTCACATTTGTTCAAAAACAAAAGAATATCTTCACTACATATCTTTACGGAATTCTTCGAAAGATCTACTGCAGCTTTAGAACGCTAAGGGCAATTAAAGTAACATATTAGGTTTTAGTCGGTAAAAGTTTGACACTCTCCCTCTCCCTTCACCCAAAATGGCAGAAGTTATTTGATGATTTATGACCTAAAAAAAACTTTTAGGCACTCACCTTACACTTTGTTTGACTGTACCTAGACTACGTACCAGTAACGCGAACAATACGCACCGGGTCGACGAACAACTCACAACGCAAGCACAAGATAACACAATGTGACTTTGTATGAATTATTTATGCGCATTTATTAAAAATATTATATGTCACACGTGAAAATAAATTGGTTAGACTTGATTTCCATTTTTTTTTCTTCTTTAGGTTTTATTGTACCTTTGTATTGTATGTACGTTACCTTCAGAGTCGTAGGCACTTATGGAGATATATAATTTGAAAGACCTGAAATTCACAGCCTTACAAGTGCGAGTTAGTCATTTTCTAATGATTCCGCTCATCTAACATTGTCATGAATTTTATTGACGGCGCGTGTGTATGTGTGTGTGTGAGGATGTGTGTGTATGATGGTTGTGAGGGGAATGTAGAGAGGTTTAGATGTATGTACTTGTCATTGCTAAGTTGAGGTAGTTAATATTTTTTCTGTTTCTTCATAACTTTGTTCCATCAACCAAGCTTTTACTTTATTTCTGCACTGATGTCAGTTAAGTGTGTGTATTTTGAGCAATCTATTTACTCTATTATATAAATGTTCACTTAGGTACACAAACTGGTGTCTGAAAATGGCTGTATGGTGCTGAATTGGTGGGAAAACAATGTCAGCATGGCGTTTATACACGTTTTGTACTGGAAATCTATGTTTCCTAAGAATACACTGAAGCACAAACCGTCTTCTCACTTAATACTCTTACCGAAGGTATAGGTTCATGGTAGCTCGAGAAATGAATGTACTGAAGGATATGGGTAAGGCCTTCGTCCAGCAGTGAGACAGCATCATCATCATCAAAGGCGACCACTGTTGTGCGTCTCGCATCTATCGGTTTCACGCGACTTTCACCAGGCTTTCGGTCCACCTTGTGAGAAGAGAAGCCTTTCGACGCAGCGTTTTCCGATGCACAGTACCTATTACATTAACAAAAATCTACATCATCAATAAAATAAACATTTTGTTTAACAAAACATCTTTAACATATTTATTTTTTTATTCCGAGAAAAGACTTGAACAATCTATAATATCAAGAAACTCCTACAAAGCCTCACGACAGCTAACCTTTCACGTTTGAAACGGGACCCTAAACCATTTCTCTTCAAAATTATATTACATACGAAGTAATGATTCTCGACTTCTCGAATGCTACGGTAGAATTCATGTTTTTAGGTTTATAGGAGTATATAACGATGTGGTGAGTGACTTGGTGTATAATAATAAATCATTTTATTTCAGGCAACAGTATATTCCTACCGACCGAAGTTCGATTATGGTGGCTAATCTCTACGAGTTTAGCCAAGTTCGCAGGACATATTACTAGTATAGTGCACAAAACTGTGCGCAAACACATGTACACTCTCTGTTCCCTTATTCTCAGGCTTTAAGTGCTTTCTCAGGCACGGGGGCGTCACACCACCAACTTCCAAACTCCGAGCTGATACAAAACCTTGCGAAATAACAGTGTGCTACGAGAAACTGACGTCGCCGCTGCTACGCCGCCATCGAGCGCTGCTACGAGTGCTACGACATAGTTTGTGCTACGGATCGACTAAGAGTACTGCATCGGCTACGCGATGACGCAGTGGCTTGTTGCTGAACTAGAAAAATACTGACTTATAATTATAATAATAATTATTATTTGCTTACATTTACTGACTTAATTATTGTAAATATGGCAGGGGTACAAGCGCACCCCACCGAATACGCTTAGAACACAGTTCAGCAATATAAGTGTCGTGGAAACACGATCGGAACCTGATTATATCCACGGCCGTTTCCGAATGCGGCTATGTGAATACTAACAAGTCCAAACGCTCTCGCAATGAAGTCTTGCCGCAAGAAGCATTGAATCAGGAAATTAGTTCCAATTAGCGAAATGGAAGAAAGAGCAAGATGGTAGCATCGCGAAACAGTTTTTTTTTTGTAGGTGGGAAAATCATCCAATGACATCCCCCGCTCTTGGGAGCATAAGGGTGTGTCAGACTTTTACTGACTAAAAACCCACTCCTGTTCCTTCATTGCCTTTTATACCTGGACCGAGTTTTCCTTTCATAATCAGACCCTTGGACCCAGTAGGCTTCGACCCTGCTGGGGCCCTACGGTTTCCTTGAGGCGCGCGTGGAACAGTACGCGCCGTCGACGACTTGGGCTCGGTCCGGACGGTTACGCCGTCCGCGTCCGTGCCTAAGGTGGCTGGAAATCGGGATCGGGATCCCGGCTGCTAGGGCGTGAACGCCGCTCCCTCGCGCGTGCACGTGTGGCCTCCTCCTTTGCTATCCCAAAATAGTTAGCGGACCAAACAATCCTAATAGCTAAGTTATCGTCGGATATTGGTGATGTCAAAAAACAAAATAATCTGAACAGTTTTTTTTGTGACGTAACTACAAATTAAAAGTTTTCAGATTTTTCCTATACTTGTGCTATGAGACCTTACTCCATGCCAAATTTCAGGATTCTAGGTCAACGGGACGTACCCTATGAATTTTGATTTCCTTGAGAGTGTCAAAACATAGTTACGTTTTTTGAGACCTAAACGGCCGTATCTTTTTTTTTCGTTAACTCAGAAGTTTGATTTTTTTACAGCTTCAAGAGACCAAAGACGTTTATGGCTTTAATTTCAACTCGATACCTTCACGCGTTCCCGAGATAAAGGGTCTTGACAGACAGACGGACAACAAAGTGATCCTATAAGGGTTCCGTTTTTTCCTTTTAAGGCACGGAACTAATTTCTTTGGGAAAGTTGTTTGTAATCATGAGTACAATCATGCGTTTAAGTATCGGTCACTAATTACCAGTCATCCTATATAGTCCGGTCAATTTAGACATTCGAAGGTGCATAAAATCCCAACAAGTTGAAAATCAGTAAAATTGTTTAAAACATAATTATAAATAATATTTTAAAAGTTCCCCATCATTCCCGTGTATGGAAAAAAAATTATTCAAGGTCAAAGGTCAAAAAAATTAGTTTTTCGCGATTTTCAGCAAAACGGTAAGTTTTATCATAAAAGTACTTTGGTCAAAAATTGTAGGTCATAAAATTATCTATAAAAAATGTATCAATACTTTTTTCCTACGAGCCACCGTTTCTGAGATATAACGATTCAAAAAGTTATAAAAGTTGTTATCGTCATAATATGCACACGTTTCCACGCCACCTATGAGGTAGTGTACTTTTTTGGTCTAGATTGACCGGACTAATATAATATTCCCTTATTTTTATCCCTTTTCTTTTCTAACTTAATTTTATTTAGTGTTTTAAAATTATCAAGTGTATCAAACCACCCATTTTCACATATTATACTAAGCTTGTGTATTCAACTTTCAACAAAATTACTCAAATAAAAATCTACACTCACACTTACATAATACATTCAAAAATTTTATCTTATAAATTTCCTTCAAATCGGAATGCCAATGATTGCGTTAAATTCATTAGGTACCGTTAGATTACATGCATATATATACCGTTTGATTATATACACATTGTTTTTTAAAACGTTGCTACGCATAAGGTTCTAGACAGACGGACCGCATTTCAACTGCAATCCAACCGCAAATGGCAGTTCAAGTGCAGTTTGAATGCAGTTGACACGACTGCAATAGAACTGCAAACCAAACGTGCAGTCCGATTGCAGTTCAATTGCAGTTCTATTGCAGTCGTGTCAACTGCATTCAAACTGCATCCGAACTGCACCATACCCACCTGCCCGCACTACTTTAACGCTCCGCCCTCCCCCCGCGCATAGAATCAGTAGTAGTGCAGCTGTAATGCAGTTGACACGACTGCAATAGAACTGCAAACCAACCGTGCAGTTCGATTGCAGTCGGTGTGCAGTTCATACGATTGCACGCCGACTGCAATTGAACTGCTATCGGACTGCACGTTTGGTTTGCAGTTCTATTGCAGTCGTGTCAACTGCATTCAAACTGCATCCGAACTGCAATTTGCGGTTGGATTGCAGTTGAAATGCGGTCCGTCTGTCTAGAGCCTTACTCCTGTATCGTCTGTGCGATCATATACATGTAAACTGACATAGACAAGACACGCAGATCCGGAACACCTGCCCCCCTAGCCAAGTTACGACCGTTTCGTTTCGATACTCTTGTGTCGAACGCCTCGAGTAGGCCACGCCTCCGATTCCTTTGTTTTGACCACGTGACTGAGCGTTCAGATGACGTCGTACATTGTAGACATTGTAGGTTATACAGGTATTTATTTCGTGCCGGGATAGAACCCCCGACCCGCAGCGCAGCAATCCATCGCTCAACCATTGCGCCAACGATGCCGTCGACTTCGATTCAATAGGTTATAATTAATTTTTTCATCAATATTAAAATCAGGTTTCCTATTCATACCTCATCGAGACACGTGTAACTTAACAAAAAAATAAAAAAAATTGAATAGAAATATTTTTTTGGATTTTTCCTCTTTGTTTGGACTTTACTTATTTACCTACTGCGTTTTTTATGGAGGTGGGAAATCATCCAACGACTTCTTTCACTCTAAGTTGGAACGAGAGGGCAAAAATCACACCTGTGTTTTTCAGTTGCCCTTTGACCACGAGTTTCATTTTCAGAAAATCCCTGTGGCCATCGGGCATCGGCCCTGCTGCTAATCACCTCCTCCAAAACATGGCCATGTTCCGCCCAAGCGGGGCACACCGCCACTGTATGCTCCACCGTGTCCTCTTGGCGGTCCGCACAATGATGACACCCGGGAATTTCTTCCACCTAAATCCAGTGCAGGAACCTCCCGAACTTACCATGTCCGGTGAGGAGCTGCTTCATGCGGAAGGTGAGGACGCCGTGACGCCTCTCCAGCCATTTATTAAAGAGTGGACTTACTATCTATTTACTGGGTTGTGGTCTTGATGCCCCAAAAAAAGGTGGTAAAAAAACACAAACATACTGGAAAGGTTTGGTGGATTGCTTAGGTTTAGACATTGATAAACTAGCTGCCTTTCTCGTTCGTTCATCAGTCTATATATTGGGACTACTGTGGGTGTATATGAGAGGTCTGCCCCCCTAGCCAAGTTACAACCGATTCGTTTCGATTCTCTTTTCGTTGATCGCCTCGAGTCGGCCAAGCCTCCTGTTCCTTTGTTCTGACCACGTGACTTAGCATAGAGATGACATCAGAACATAGGATTCGGAGGCGTGGCCGACTCGAGGCGATCGACGAAAAGAGAATCGAAACTAAACGGTTGTAACTTAGCTAGGGGGGCAGCAATATCAAATTCGTTTGTAATCCGGGGTTCTCCGCGTGACCAATGTAAACTTGTTTGTACCTCCGATTTAAGTTCCGATTAAAATCAGAACCAAAATTAGAATCGAAAGTTCAAAATCAATCGGAAGTTCCAAACATTTTTTTTAAGCAGTGATGCAATCGTTGATGGTAAGGCGCACTAGTTTATTAAGAACCTATTCACTCTAGCCTAAGACATCTAAATTATAATCGGACGGGAAGACCGCAGCAGGCAAATTGTTCCAGTCCATCTATGAACGCGTTATAAACGACGACGCGTAACGCTTAGTCTGGATCGCAGAGGTTTCAACAACGTAAGGGTGGATACTCGCCATACGTCGGGAACTTTCGAATTTGGAATCGAACCTCCGTAACATTTCTGCATTCAACCTAATCCAAAAAGCTCCTGCTAGATATTTCTCGACAATCTTCATGACGGCCTTTCGCTTGGTCGTTTTGGCGCAGTATTTCGTAACTTAGCTAATCTGCTTCAATAATAAGGTGGCTATGGCATACTCATAAAGTGCAAAATAAAAGGAAAAAACCGGTCAAGTGTGAACCGGACACGCACACGAAGGGTTCCGTACCGTCCGTAGCAAACACAATACCAAAAAATCAAGTTTGTTCCTCCTCTCCTATAAAATCCTCTTAAATATTTATTTTATTCTGTTTTTAGTATTTGTTGTTATAATGGCAATAGAAATATAATATATCATCGATGAAAATTTCAACTGACTAGCTATTACGGTTCATGATAGCCTGGTGACAGACAGATGGATAAAGGAGTGACAGCAATAGGGTCCCGTTTTTACCTCTTGGGTATGGAACCCTAAAAAGTGACCAAACCCGCTTTGCGCCGCTGAAATGCTGCAGAAGCTCCAGGCATCGCGATAAGATTTAAATCCATGTGGGATTTATTGACGTAAATCCTTTCGCTTATCCTTACTACTCTATTTTGAACTGGAACAGAGACAGAAAACTATATCTATTTTATAACATTAATAAAAAATGAAAAAAACTGTTAATAGAAAATTATCCCAAGAAAATATACACCCAAGATAAAAAGTGATAGGGATTTTTATCCAGGAATTTTGCATTGAAAAACTTCCAGAAATTAAAAGCTTGTATTCCATTAAATATCAATATCAAGCTTGAAAGGTCTCAACTGATGAAGTCTACGCACCGTCCAGCACAAATCCAGATCCAAAACTCCGGAAGCTTTCAGCTCGAACTTCACAATCGTTTCGAGTGCCTAGGCGGCTCCGTGGACGAATACAACGATGAGTTCAGTCTTTTTATGATTAAGCGTACGTTAATCGCTAGTCATAATATGTAATTAACAAACTGCTAATTTTTTCGACAGAGTAACTGCGGTCTTGTAACGTGAAGGGCAACTAAAGGAACACAGATGGAATTTAGTCAGTTTAAAGTGTGACACTCCATCTCGCTCCACCCTGAGAAGGTAGGAGAAGTTATGTGATAAAATTCCATAAAAAGCAGATTGAAAATTGACTATTGAAAAGTATTAAATAATAATTTATTCAACTCAGACAGAGGACAGATAAAATTAATTTTGCGTTCGTTAGTTCTCATAATAAGGGTATTTTTAATATCGTGCGGTTTTGATCACGCATGCGGGATTGCTCCGCACTATGCGAGATGGAGTGTCACACTTTACACACTAAGCGATCAAGTTGGCACGTCCTTATATTCTTGGGAATTAATTTACTTTTTAAATCTAGGCATACAAAGTTCCATATAAAACGTTACATCCATTACAAGAGGCAACTTGTATTTAAATCTAACTTTTGTTACAAAGCAATATCTTATTTTAAAACTCGATTATTTGTTACAAAACTCGATTAAGTATTTATATACCCCTATTTTTAATGGGGCTCTATCTGTACCCGTTACTGATCATATTTATTTATTAAACACTTTAGGTGCAAAAGTACAGCGGCAGACTTAATGCCTTAGGCATTTTCTACCACTCAACCTTAGGGTGATGCAGAGATAAATAGTGGTAGGTGCAATAAAAGAGAGAGAAAAGGCGAATAGGTACAAAAAAAGATATACTAATAAACCATAAATATCATACAATTATAAAATATATACACAAATTAAGAAACTATTTATCTACATATATATCTACAGTAATAAAGTCAAACAGTTGGTTCAAATTGACAATTGGAAAACATTATACACAACTCAGGCGCAGGAAACAATTAGTATGTACTCGTGTACATAAACCGGAAACGTCTTTTATTAGAAGATTTTTTGTATTTTTGGGTCCCCATGTCTATAATAAAATAAACTATACTCTGGATATTTATTCGCTTAATAGGGTTCGTTGCAAAGACAGGGTGAAAAAGTACTTATTGACATTAACTTATGATGACACAGAAAAATTATTTATCGTACCGAGGTAGACAGGGTCCTTTGTGCAATTTCTAATTCGTTCTTCGCTAATTACTCTATATCTACACATACACTCACACCAGTTTAACATTTCATACATCATCACACACACACACACACATACACCAACATTCATCGCCCATTACACTCTGACTCACTTCTCATCATGCATAGACTCCAACTCTTAGTTTAGCTTATCTAACTTTTTTTATTATTATTATTGTTCTTTTTTATTTTATTTTTTTGTTTTTATTGTTGAATCCAAATAATGCTGTACTCGTTAGCTTAATTTTTGTATGCAAATAATTTTCCGAGAGGTTTGGCGCTGTATACCGAGATACAGGTTTTTACCTAGTTCGGTTACAGATGCACACTGTATTGTATTTATAATAGCTTACACTAAATTTTAAGTTTCTTTTGTACAATCTTTTTGGGTAAAATAAACATTATTATTTTCATTTTCAATATTTATCTCAGGACCCTGAGGTCCTGGACCTTTGGAAGGCGTACGAGGAGCCGAAGCCAACTCGCAGAGGCCCTTTAGGTAATTATAATGGAACATGATACCAACCGACGATTATCCCTGTACGCGCTATGCTAGTGCACCCAAGGACAACCCCCGGTTGTTGAAAAACTATTGCGACATATGGAGAACAAAGATAATAGGGCTATAGTTTTTGGAGTCTTAAGTGGACTGGTAACATGGAACTATGTTAAGACTATGGCCCCTGCCTGAACAACGTTATTAATATCCATCGAAAAAAGGCAGGGGGTGACTTGCACACTCAATAAATGGGCCCCCAAAAAACGGCCGCTAGCACGAAGTGACGTAGCAACAAGAGGGCAACATATTCTGAGGTGCTTGAGGAGTGGAGAGGTATACCACGGCTATCAGGACAATCCCGGAAGTACGGTCAAGATCCCTACCAGCACCTTACTGGATTATACATCCTTCTCCCGAGCACGTTTGCTCTTGCGAATCTCCACTCAAGCCAGCCAATAAAGGCAAGAGAGAGGTGGGAGCTCAGTTCCTCGTCAGTGTTCACTACGGCCGGCCAATAAAGGCAAGCCGGAGATGAAGAACAAGAATTCTCCCGGGAGATCGGGTCCGTGGGGTCGCTAATGCCCAACAGTTCGCCACAAAACTGCACTGCGGATTGTATCTCTCTTAGTCTGGCCCCTCACCCTAGGCATATTACGGCAAAGCAAACTTCACCGATACAGACCTAGGGTATATTGGAGCACATTATTATTATTATTATACATTTATTTATCTCAGCACCCTAAGGTCCTGGACCTTTGGAAGGCGTACGAGGAGCCGAAACCAACTCGCAGAGGCCCTTTTAGACGCTTTTAATGGAAAGTGGTACGAACCGGTGATTATCCCTGTACGCACTATGCTAGTGTATCCAAGGACAACCCCCGGTTGGTGGGAAACTATAGCGACATATGGAAAACTAAGATATAAGGCTATAGTTTTCGGAGTCTTAAGTGGACTGGTTACCTGGAAATATGTTAAGACTATGGCCCATGCCTAAACAATGTTTTTAATATCCATCGACAAAAGGCAGGGGGTGACTTGCACACTCAATAAATGGGCCCCCATAAACGGTCGCTAGCACGAAGTGACGTAGCAAGGAGTGGAGAGGTATACCACGGCTATCAGGACAATCCCGGAAGTACGGTCAAGATCCCTACCAGCAACTTACTGGATTATACATCCTTTTCCCGAGCACGTTTGCTCTTGCGAATCTCCACTCAAGCCAGCCAATAAAGGCAAGAGAGAGGAGGGAGCTCTGTTCCTCATCAGTGTTCACTACGGCCGGCCAATTATTATTATTATTATTAACGCTGTGATGCCACCACTGCCAACTTCTTACGAATTAGCTCGCAAACTTTGGTTTTGAATGTTAATCGATTTATTTGTGTGGTCAAAAGAAAAAAAGCGAAATCCCAAAATTGTCCACGAAAATTTGTCATAATTGGTAAATTCATAATTTAATCAATCATTCATAACAATTGCTATTAGAAAATACTACGCGCAGTGTTTTTCCATTTTTATCGCCATTCATTCATCATAATCAATTGCCGGTACAATATTTCCGTAAATTGAGTGACATTTTGGGATATAAAAAAACGCTCATAACTTGGCCGTTTATGAATATTATTTATTGAGACTTTACTTAAATAATAACAAGACCTTTTCTAATAAGTCCTTTAAGTATTTGTACTAATTAAAAATTAGTGGTGTATATTTTTATACCAGTTATGTGCGAATTGGACGCGCGCTTGAAGGGTTCCGTATCAATATCTATACAACATTAGACACTATATTATAACAATTATTAATATCGAGTTATTTCTTATTATAGCGGCATCAGTAATACATCATCTGTGAAAATTTCAACTGTCTAGCTATCACGGTTCATGAGATACAGCCTGGTGACAGACAGACAGACAGTGGAGTCTTACTAATACAGGGTACAGAAGCCTAATTATAATATCCCATTACTTTTAAACCCTCTAATGTGTCTCTACTGTACTACTGGCAGAACCTACGTTGTTTTTTCTTAATCTACAAAATGTAATTGCATGAACAGCAGATGTTGCTACCAATCTCTTTAATGAGTTCAAGGGGTGAACTTACTAACTGCAACCTCTTCCCAAGTTGTAAGAATAAGGGAACATAGTATATTGCATCTAACAGCTTGTGTTTCTAATTACCAAGGCTGCTTGTGCAAGTCTGCTGTTAAAGAACTTATTTGGATAAAATGATCTTGGTACGTCCTGAATTTTTCTTTTATATTTCTGTTTAGAAATCTTTATCCTTACATACATATTACATTATACACCCCTAGTTTTTAATTAGTACAAATACTTTAAGGGATAATTAGAAAAGGTCTTGTTATTACTTAAGAAAAGTCTCAAAATATTATGTTCATAAACAGCAAAGTTATTGCCTTTTTTTATCCCAAAATATCACTGAACTTATGAAAATATTGTACAGGCTATTGATTTAATGAATGAATAAATAACGATTAAAATGAAAAAACACTGCGCGTAGTATTTTCTAGTAGCAATTGTTATGAATGTTGATTCTATTATGAATTTACCAGTTATGAAAAACTCCGCGGACAATTTTAGGATTTTATTTTATTACTTTTGACTACACTAATATGATCAGTAACGGGTACGGATAAAGCCCTATTTTTTGTACTAATTAAAAACTAAGGGTGTATACATATTATAAGACAAAGTCCCCCACTACGTCTGTCTGTTTTCATAAAGAAGGTTTAAGTGTAGAATACATAATCAGAATAAAGCGCTACTTTCAATAGGCTGAGAAAACGTGCACCTCAAGACCTGATGAGGAATTAGTACCAATTTGAGCATGACACAAAAATGTGTGTAGTAGATAAAACCCGAAAATTTCTAAGATTTCACACCTGTCCGAAATTGGGGCGTGTCGTTAGTATTAAACAAGTAACTGTGACAAACATTAAACAAGTAACCGTGACACGATGCACTCGTTGAGTCGAGGCTTCAAAGTCTTGAGCATCGACGCCGAGTTGCTAGCCTGTCAATTTTCTATCGGTTGCATTTCGGGGAGTGTGCGTCGGAATTACATAACCTAATCCGCCTAGCCCGTTCCATCATCGGACCACCAGGCGTACGGCAATGCGCCACCGGTACATGGTCGACATCCCACCTAGATACGCACAAAACGTTTTGGGAACACATTCATTGTGCCTACAGCTAAGGAGTGGAATTCCTTGCCGGAATCTGTGTTTCCTGATGGCTACAACCCGGGAGTTTTTAAGTCAAGAGTGAATAGGTTACTTCTAGGTAAGCGCGCTCCATCGTCGACCGCATCGTCGCTTTCCATTAGGTTAGATAGCGGTCAAGCGCGAACTTATCAAGAATAAAAAAAACACTTTATTCTCCAGTTGTTTGCGTTTTCAAATGTTTACGCGGAAAATATTCCATTTGACAACAAATTAATTTTATACTATTCTACTTAAGTAAGAATTCTGTTAAGAAATAGTATCTACACAACACCAAAACAACAAAGTAAGTACTTCATAATCGTAAGCTTAAGCTCTATCAATGTCAAACTATATAAGATTAATTTCAACGAGACAAGTCTTAACAACACCAAATAACATTTATTTTTATATTATATTTCTAAGATACAATGTTAAATATTTCTAGGAATTCGTTAGAAACAGTTATGCTTATCTCATTTGCAAATTCTTTACCCAATATTGCGACAAAATAATTTTATGTTCAGAGGTCTGAGCTTCGGGTATTTTGTTATGCCTCGGGGGTATTTTGTTACAAGTAATTGTTATAAATTGATTTTATAATCGGCTTTGTCCGATACCCTTAGGCGAGGCTTCATCAGTATACAAGTACACTTTACTTACAAAGTCTCCTTCTTAACGTAAGTAAGGTGCTTCAAAACAATGGTTTATGTTAAAAGGAGGGTTTACCGATCCAATTATGGTCAACGTGAGCGTGTTTAAAAGCTTGTTATTTCTTCCAATGATATGTGTGATGAAGAGACAATGCGTAAAAAGAATATTGCTCACTCTAATATTTCACAAAACTTGTTCCAGAAAATGTGTGTTTTTTTAGCTGCACGCCCCTGATGGTAAGCAACGATGTGGTCGAAAATGGAGACGCTTGCCTAGAAGATTTGGCTAAAAATAACATTTTTACTATTGCCTCAAAGACCCTTAAGTTATAGCTATCAGAAAACATAGACTTCGGCAGCAATGTTTTATGCGTCCTACCCAAATGTAGGTCCCAATTTTGAGCAAAGCCATTTGCATAATAAATATGATTTTACTAATCACCATCAGTTCAAAAACTAATCTCACAGGTGGCAAACAGACCTCAGACCAACCACCTTTTTTTTCTTGGTGAAAAATCATCTAATGACATCTCCCGCCTTTGGGCGGGGTGCGAGGGCGTGTCAGACTTTTACTGACTAAAACCCACTCCTGTTCCTTCTTTGCCTTCGTTCCAGGGCCCCGGGATTCCCTTTCGCATCACCCATGACCCCAGTAGGCTTCGACCCTGCTGGGCCCCTGCGGTTGCTGACATCTTCTTGAGGCGCGCGTGGAATACTACGCGCAGTCGACGACTTGGGCTCGACAGCGGGCGGCGAGCTACCCATTGCTCGCCGTCTGCAAGCCCGTGCCTACGGTGGCCGGAAATCGGGATCAGGATCCCGGTGGCTGGGGCGTGAGGGCCGTTGCCTCTTGCGTGTGGCCGCCTCCTTTGCTAGCATTACTGCTTCGCAGAAGGACGCGACCACCTGCCACTCCTCCTCGCTCCGAACCATGGCCTGTACCAAGGCCCAGCGGCGATGCTCTGCCCAGGCGGGGCACACCTCTACCGCATGCTCCACCGTGTCCAGATCAACCACCTAGCAGATACAATACAAATAAGTTAAAGCTAATTACTACGCCTATATATTCTCATTAGCAGAACTAGTTATGTTTTCAAATTAAATTGGCACAACTTACTAAGGCATGTAAGTTTTGCTAAGGAGAAACACGTAGGAACCTTGTGTAATTTACAAACATGAGAAGCGTTCATATTGCCAGTATTAATATTATGTATTTTCATAGTGTTGCAAAAGAACTCTGCTTCGGCTTCCGCCTCTGCAGAAGTTCCACAAGCTTTTTCACTTCTGCTTCCGCCAAATTTATAACAGAACTCTAAACGGAAGAATACAGTAAGGAGCGCGAGGGTGGGGGGCACGTGGACGACAGGACACATCGGAAGACAAATCGGCGGCACACAAACGTGTCGCAACGAGTTTCTTTATTGTTATATTACTATTATAAATAAAAAATAAGAAATATTATTTTTTGGATCATTCAGCGCATCACCGCGCCTCGTGACGTGATTACGACGTAAACTTTCTGTTTAAAAAAAATCAAATTGTGCTTTTTCTTCATAGTATTAATACTTCCGCTCGCTTCCGTATCCGCATCCGCATCCGCAAAGATTTTCTTTTGTTATCTGTTTCCGTTTCCACTTCCGTTAAAACACTTCCGTTGCATCACTAATTTTCACAGTTTACGTTCAACAGTTAATTATATAAGAAGTCTAAATATATGAAAATGAAGTAAGAAATTGGTTTACGTAGGTGTAACTGAGTTACACCTACGTAAAATATAAGAGTTTATATTTAGGGTTTTGTACTTAAGTTGGCAAAAACAGTACCGTTTTAGGATCACTTTATTTTTTCCCCTCCTGTCCATCTGTCTGTCTGTCTGTCATTTATCAAATAATTTAAGCTTCATACCTCCACGGGAATCGAACTATTTACATAGATAAGTTTGTACGGAACCCTCAGTACACGAATCCGACTCGCACTTGCCCGATTTTTAGGTTTCTGTACCTCAAAAGGGAAAAACGGAACCCTTAAAGTATCACTTTGTTGTCCGTCCGTCTGTCTGTCTGTCTGTCTGTCTGTCTGTCTGTCTGTCTGTCTGTCTGTCTGTCTGTCTGTCTGTCTGTCTGTCTGTCTGTCTGTCTGTCTGTCTGTCTGTCTGTCTGTCTGTCAAGACCCTTTATCTCGGGAACGCGTGGAGGTATTGAGTTGAAATTAAAACCATATATTCAATTCTGCGGTCTCTTGAATCTGTGAAAAAATCAAATTTCTAAAAAATATTTACTAAGTTAGGTAATGAGTATGTATCTTTTCTTTTTTTATGTTTTAGGTTTTTATTACTTTTGTTTTTCTTTTTTTTCGTTTTTAGAGATTACACGTTTCTAAATATATATAATAACAAGCTGACGAAGCGAACTTCGTACCGCCTAATATACTCGTAAATAGTAAGGATAACGCCATCTACTCGCATTACCAGAACAGCATAATTCATTTTATAAAAACATTTTAATTAGAGATGGCGTTGTATTCAGATTTTTTCTCACCGTTTAAACCTTCCCTGGATTATCTCGAATATTTCAAGACCAAAATTAGCCAAATCAGTCCAACCGTTTTTGAGTTTTAGCGAGACTAATGAACAGCTATTTATTTTTATACATATAATAGTTAGGTTGGTTGGTTGGTTGGTTGGTTAGGTTTTTAGTTTTAGTTTTATATATAATTTTGTAATACTTGTTGTCTAAACAATATTTTCTTTTTTTTTTATGCACCTGCCATATTGTCTCTCCACTACCCTAGGTTGACTGGTAGAGAATGCCTAAGGCATTAACCTTTTGACGTGCGTAATTAGAGACACAATAGTAAGACAATGGCTTGCGGGCGCCGGCTACCGCCTGAGCGTTAATGAATTAAGTCCGCCTTTGTACCTTTTGTTGCATGAAGATTAAATAAATAAATAAATAAATAATAACAAGATTAGAATATGGTATTACCTATAACATTCTAATGTTATTGTAGTATTTATATATATAAATGTATCAAGTCAACCTTCTCGGCAAACTTCGCTGAGGTTTTCAATACTACAATAAATTCTCAGCTCCATTTCACCGAGATCAAGCATGTTTCAATGATTCCACATATTCTCCAGTAGAACAGACACTTGAAATACAAAATTACACCATTTTTACATCACTTTATCTAGCAGGAATCAATTTGTGAATAATAATTTAAACAAATACTGACTTAGTTATTTAACGTAAGTAAAAAGATACCGAAGATTAACAAGTAGTTTGTACATTACTCTAAGTATTCTTGAATGTTTTATAAAGGCGTCATAGTCTGCAGAAAATACACATTCTTTATGTTTAATGCTTTTTGAATAAGATCTAATTGTCGTTTAACTGTTTTATTTATGTGAAAAAAAAAATATAAAACTCAAAGGTGACTGACTGATTTAGACAATGATCTATCAACGCACAGCCCAAACCACTGGAGGGATCGGGCTGAAATTTAGCATGCAGGTAGATGTTATGATGTAGGCATCCGCTAAGAAAGGATTTTGATAAATTCTACCCCTAAGGGGATAAAATAGGGGATGAAAGTTTGTATGAAACTTTGTCAATTTTAAACCGATCGGGCTGAGACTTTGCATGCATATAGCTACTATGACGTAGGCATCCCCTAAGAAAGGATTTTGATAAATTCTACACCCAAGGGGATAAAATAGGGGATGAAAGTTTGTGCCGCAAAAAATAAACCTAATTAATAATAATACTTAACGCGAGCGAAGCCGCGGGCAAAAGCTAGTGTGAAAATAAAGAAATTTCAAATCAATCAATGCACCAAGTGCAACACCATTTTATGTCCAGACAATCTTTTTCCATACCTGCCTGGAAGAGATCGCGGAATGCGATAAGGCCGCCAATTGTATATTTTTAAATATAAGGCTCAAATGTATCATTTTTTATCTTGGTGTACAATAAAGTATATATAAATAAATAAGTAAATAAAATACTAATATACCTACACACTTAAACGACTTTTCTAACATCAATTTCCTGGGGCCATAACATCAGTCGGTAAATGTATACTGCTGTAAATAGGCCTGCTAACGACCTATAAACAGTCGTACGACCATTATCTCCCTGTTATATGACACATGAGCTGAATTGGTCTAAAAAGTTACCGCAGCCTTGGAACGCAAAGGGCAACTGAAGGAACACGGGTGATTTTTAGATTGTAAAAGACAGGAAAGATACTCTCTCTTGCTCCACCCCAAAATGTAACCTTTATGACGCAGATTTTTATGGACCACGCGGAATTTCTGATTTCTGCCGTCTTCGGACACAAAGGGCAATTGAAAGACACAGGTGTGTTTTAGTAGATAAAAGTTTGATTTCTCTCGCTCCACCCTTTCTTTTTCGGTGGGAAAATTATCCAATGACATCCCCCGCTTGGGCGGAGCGGGAGGGTGTGTCAAACTTTTACAGACTAAAAACCCACTCCTGCTCTTTCGTTGCCTTTCATACCAGGCCGAGTCTTCTTTTCAGAAGCAGACCCTTGGCCCCAGTAGGCTTCAACCCTGCTGGGCCCCTACGGTTTGCTGACATCTTCCTTGAGGCGCGCGTGGAACAGTACGCGATGTCGACGACTTGGGCTCGGTTCGGACGGTTACCGAACGATCGGACGGCGAGCTACCTATTGCTCGCCCAAGAAATCGGGTTCGGGATCCCGGCGGCTGGGGCGTGAGGGCCGCTCCCTCGCGCGAGCACGTGTGGCCTCGCCCTGGGGTGGGAAAAGCCATTGGACGATTTACCACATAAAAAAATAATCTAATAGTAGGTTCTTACTTTGCAGTTGCACCGACTGACTGAGTCCTGTAACCGACTGACATGGAAAAAAAGGTTTAAATAAATTTTATATTGAAAATACGGTTTTTTTTTTTTCTAAATAAGTTACTGTTTGGTTGTATTTTTTATAACATTGCCTACCTAACCATGAAACCTAATAAAAAATGTGTTTTCCACAATAGAAGACCCAACGTGGAAACCATGCATTTCAAAGGGTAAGCAATATCAATTACCTACGACTTTCTTCCAACAAACAAACTTTGTGTTTATTGGTTTAGTAGCTTTTATTTTGGAAATTTATTCCTATAACCGTCCAGAGAAGAAAATTTATTCGTGAGGCAAAATTTGTCAACTGAAAGCAATTGAAACCAAAATACACATCCCATCCATTAGCAGTTCTAACTTCGTATACATCATAAATATTACATACCGTTTGAGACGCAATGTTTCCGTGGTAGAACTCATATCCCAAAATAGTACGAGTTTCTTTTTATACAAAAATGGTTGTAAATACAGCGATATTACAGAGAATATAAAACACAAAAAAACTAATAAATAACTAATTACAATGAAAGAATAACGTACCTACCCATAATACAAAGGCCAATGCAAACTATTGGCATGTTTTACTTTTTTTCTTTTCACCAGAAATAAAACCTAGGTTATATGTTAGAGGCTAATACGAGGAATCAATAGCAAAAAGAATCAGGTCTTTAAACCGTAACTGAACTAAGATACGTATAGAAGCATTGCTAGTATATTTTTGTCAGGCGTTATCTATTTTTAATAAGTTATAATGAAATGAAAATATAAAACGTAATATTTTGAGGCTTCCATTGATAAAACAGATTAAATTGGTTATTACTGTTATATTTTTTCCACACTCGCAGTTTTTCATCACTAAAACTAGTAAAAAAATAAGTGATAATCGAATCGAAAAGATACGCGTTACGGTTTGTGATAGTGATTGACACTATATAATGCGTACTCACCATAAAAATCTAAACTAAAACTATATTTAACAATGGTAAACTTATAATATCAAACATACATATTTTTATTTAAGAAAAATAACGCCTGATAACAAACTATAGCAATATACTAAATAGTCTCTAACTCCGTTTGATTACGGTTGGCAAACATAATTCTTTTTGCTATTGATTTATCATACAGCCCTTTAAGATATGGCCTAGGTTTCACTTTTGGCGAAAAGAAAAAAAAAATACATGCTAGCAATGTATGGGAAAAGTTTCATCTCCCTTTATTTGAATGTATGCTTCGGTTCTTTAGCGCGTTAACAATGTTTGTTGAGACTCGCACTGACAGTTATGACGCTGTGCTTCGAAAGAAAGCGGCCTCAATGTTGAAGAGTCTCTTTGGCAGCCCTAACAACATTCTACGCGTTGTGGCCGGAAGGCAAGATAGCCCGCTTGTAAGGGCACTGATGGTACGTACATTGTCAACAACAACAAGTACTAACATAGGATAAGAATATTGTTACTAACCTAATAGATATATTTTGTTGTCTGTCTATGATATAAATTATTATTATTAAGCCAATTTGAAGATTCAATGATTGAAGTTCAAAGTAAACCAATTTAAAAAAACGGCACCTAGATAAAAACCTATATAAAATTCTCATGTTAGTGTATATAGTTTAGAACTCCTCCGAAACGGCTTGACCGATTTTCATGTTTTTTTTTTGTTGTGTATATTTGGTAGATCGTGGGCTATTTTTTACCCTACTACCCCATCTCCCACTTTCATTTTTGACTATTTATATGTCAGAACAACCTTTGCCGAGTCAGCCAGTAATAGTATACTAATTTGAAACTACAGAATGTAACTACAATATAACTCCTGAAAAAGACCTTGTAACCTGAAATTCAGGCCCAAAAACCTAGCTTAGGCACCGGTCTTCCACAGTATGAACTCCAATTAGTGTAATTGTCTGAGTTTTTGTAATTGCTGTAATATTGTGGCGAGAAAACAAATAAGTTATTATTATTATTTATTATAGGCAACTTAACAACTTATTGAATATTTATACCAACTGATAATAATGTCCAAGCAAACACGTTTTAAAAATCTTATTGTCAATATCGTAGTTGTCAATAGGAAAAGTGTCCAAAACATTGCCACATTAAACAACAATGCTAATTTTATTGGCCAAATAATATTCCAGCCCATCTTTTAATACACATTACAACCATGTAATAGCTACATGAGAAGACTCTTAAGAGGTCAGATGTATAATGCAATATGGCGACTGTGGATTACACGCTCAATTACCCTTTAGTAATTAGTCGGCTATATAGAACATAAGATCATAAGGTCGCCATTTTGTCGACGATTATGTCAGACTTCCTATTAAGGGGATGCAACTTGATATAAATTTTCACTGTTTTTCATACAACCGCTCTTACACGATTATGACGTTATTACACATTTTTCATTAGATATTTTGGAAACACAATATTTTGTGAATATTATCCAGGCTTCTATTGAAATCAATTTATAAATTTATGTAACACTAATCTAGTAAAGACCTCTGAAAATCTGCTATTTTGCATGAACTTTGACACTTGAATAATAATAAATACAATATGAACATACATGAAATGAATATACATGATGAACATCAACATGTTCTTCATTTTTATTACTTTTTTAAACTGGCAACTGGAAATATCATTAAATAACCGAAACCCCACCATTACGACTGTAATTAAATATTTGCCAACTACTATTTTTTGTGAACCCAAAAGAACTACGAAAAGCTGAAAACGACTTAGGCATTTAAATAGCTTATTAGTGCGTCAATTGAGATGAAAATCGTCTTCATCTCAATTCTTTAGTTTGAAGTAATTGAAACGAAAAGAACATAATCAGCATTATAGTGTTTCCACTGCTGGGAATCAGGCTTCTTCTATAGGATAGAGAAAGAACCATAATCCAACAGAAATCAGAACATTTATTTCAAATAGACCAATTAAAGGCACTTTTGAATTGTCAAAATGTCGGTCAGTCAAAAAAAAAAGTGAAGCTAAATTTCACGTTCCAAAGCGTAGATCTCTATGGAGAAGAACGTGCAAGAAACTCCATGGACACTCTTTTAAATCATATTATGAGTTACATAAATCTTGGTTATATATTTCTTGTCGCTTCTGATATGTGAGCACATTGTAAAGTAAGAATAAAAACTAATTAAAAACATAGAAATTGAATTAGGCCACTGGCAGCTAAGAGATGACTATACGCGGACCCTATGTGGATTGGTGGATGTCACGTCTTAAAATTTTTAGTTCTCATTTATTTTTAGTTCATGCTGGTTTTCTTACGATGATTTCCTTCAACGTTTTGAGAGCAGTGGCGATAATATCGCTACTCATACAACTTATACATAGGTTCGTGCACTCACTTGGAAGCCGGGTTGATATGAATGAAGCCGACTTTGACGGAGACCACGTTGTCCTGCCTCTCCGAGGGTGTCGTGCAGTGGGAGGAGCAGTTCTCCACCCGGAGAGTGTGCGGAGTCATCGCGCTGTAACAATAACAATAACAATTGATGCACTGTCACAATAATACGAATACGTGAATTAAGGCATAGGAGTATAGAACGGCTGCGGGATTGTTCGAATGAGTTAGGGCGCTATCAATTGATTATGCGTTTTTTGAGGGCCTGCTGCGGTGCCGATACGGTGCGTTAATCGTACTGCGTACGGATGATCTTATTTTTCATACAAAGTGCGCAGTGCGGCAACCGTGCGGCGCCGGTACCGCGAACGGTCGACAACAGGACGGCAACGTCATAAGCACGTGTGTTCAATTCGGTGTCGAATAGTGCTGTGTTGACTAGCGCATCAGTGGCATACAAATGCACAGCAGCTAGATACGTTTTCAATTTAGGCTCTTGTTATTGGACTTCTAATGTACTGCTATCGGCCGGCTGCAGCATGGTGAGCGTGTGGCAGCGGTCCGACATGAAACGTCTAAGGGCTATATTTCACCGGGACACCATGGCGGCGCGACCAGTCACCGCTACCAACAAAATGTATACAACTCTATAGAGAGTCACTCACCTGGTGTCCGTGTGGTTGCGCAACCAATTTGGTGGCGCGACCAGTTTGGATGCGTGCACTTAAGGTCCATTTTGATACTGTGTCTCAGTGTGGTGTAGCGACTCTGGTGTCTGTATGGTGTCTAGTTTGGTAGCTTACGGACACCATGGCGGCGCAACTGGTCGCGCCGCCATGGTGTCCCGGTGAAATATAGCCCTTAATATAAAGTGCCCTTACCGCGGCCCTGGAAAGCAAGAGGCAACTGAAGAAACACAGATAGGTTGTAGTCAGTAAGAATCTGATACTCCCTTTTACACCACCCAGACCGGGAGTGGTTATTTGATAATTTCTTACTTTAAAAAAGCAGCATGGATACTGCTACACTATGGGTTGTCCTGTAGACTAAGTTACATTCTATCGGAGTTAGCAATCGTCGAAGTGCTAAAATGTTTCTTTTATACGTATTAATATTAATTTTTGATAAGCTAACGCTGGATCACAATCTCATCTGATGGTAAGCGACGATAGAGCACGCTTGCTTAAAAGTAACCTATTCCCTCTTGACTTGAAGGCTCTCAGGTTGCAGCTATCAGGAAACACAGACTCCGGAATTGACCATATGATATGTCGATCCGATACTTTATTGATTTTGCGACAGTTGTTATCACTTTGTCTAGTGGCCACTAAAATTACCTGGTAGATATCGCTCCCAGCAATTAGATCGTAACTGGTCTAATCTAGTAACGTACCTACTAGTAAGTTTATCTTTTCGACTACTGAGTGAACACAAGTGGCTCACTTCAGGAAAGGCAATTCTATTTAAAATTAAGAGACAGTTCATATTTCATCCAATCTTTCATACAAGTCATCAATTAAATGACTAATGATTATGCTACCTTTGTACAGTTCAAAAAAGCATTTCATTGAACTAAATAGTTACTCCCTCACAATATTTTTATAATTGTTCACTTTTAATAGAACTCCCTGTGTTGCGAGACCGGTGAGCCAACTGTGCAGGGGTAGATGGTGTCGCTAAATTTATAATTACTGGAATATTACTAACATTAATTATAAGTTAATTTATTGTTACTAACAACTAGATTTTTTTTTATAAGCAAATAGCGTGATAATTTAAAGCCTAAATTTTGAACTACGCAAAATTATAACACTTTGTTCAAATTTGTGGTTAAGTAGTTTTTGCCTCAGTTGAAAGCATCGCTCCATATTTCTATTGTTTTATTACATGAAAAAAATAACTGTGTTACAACTTTAGTGTACCTACAATGGTTTGTTTTCTATCTATCATATATTCATTATTCTACTATTTATAGAGAAGATTCATGCTCATTGTGGTTAAAATATTATTCAGGTAAAAAGGTGGTAACGGGGCTCACACGCCGAATTTGAATATATATGGCCAGTCTTTAAAGTGATTACATTGGGGTCGGTTTGCATTCTAGCCGGATGCGGCTTCGGCGGCGGTGATCTCTCGCGCCGGGCCTTGGTACAGGCCATGGCCCGGAGCGAGGAGGAGTGGCAGGCGGCCGCCTCCTTCTGCGAAGCAGTAATGCTAGCAAAGGAGGCGGCCGATCGCGTGAGGCAACGGTCCTCACGCCCCAACCGCCGCCGGAATTCTGATCCCGATTTCCGGCCCCCGTAGCCGCGGGCTTGCGGACGGCGAGCAATGGGTGGCTCGCCGCCCGACCGTCCGGTAACCGTCCGGACCGAGCCAAGAAAAAAAAAAAAAAAGCCGGATGCGGCTAAATAACATATATATATTACACATGGAGCGCCCGCCTATCAGACCTCCACAATCCAGTTACTGGGCAACATGATACTTCTTGGATAGTCTGATGGTTTTTTTTTTCGGTGGGAAAATCATCTAATGACTTCCCCCGCTCTTGGGTGGAGCGAGAGATTGTGTCAGACTGTTACTGACTAAAAACCCACTCCTGTTACTTCGTTGCCTATCATATCAGACCCTTGGTCCCAGTAGGCTTCGACTCTACTGGGCCCCTACGGTTGCTGACATCTCCTTGAGGCGCGCGTGGAAAACTACGCGCCGTCGACGACTTGGGTACAGTCCAGGCGATTACTCGACGGTCCACGAGCCCGCGCCTACGGTGGCCGGTTAGTCAGACTTTCTGGCGTCTGACTGCCTGTAATGACTGTCAAAAATCTATGAATAATATCCGGGACCAACGACTTTACGAGGCACGAGGTGTCAGTAACGTCCTAGATAAACTTAAATTAGAAAGGTACACTTTGGATTAGGACCACATTATTTTATAGAAATTAGATTGTTCCTGTCTCAAATTATCAACTGGTGCACAAATAATCAACATTTATGTGTTTTATGCGTAGCCTTAGTGCGAAATATTGAACTGATTCGATCGCGTTAACGTAAATCCTCGGGGAATTTCTGAAAAGGAAACTTGTGATCCTAGAGCGTAAAGGAAGACTGAAAAACACAGATAGGGTTTTAGTCAATAAAAGGCTGACACGTCCCCTCGCTCCACCCTAGTGCAGAAGAAATCATTAGATCCCAACTCAAAAAAAAAGCAATCGATAATGTTAAAAAACTTGCACTAAGTGTTTTGATCTACGATTGGTTTTGTTTTTTTAGTGTATTCCATGAAACGGCGATCTACATAATGTCACCAAACTAAAAAAATATTTGAAACCTTCAGAAGAAACTCACAAAGTAGCACGTGCTACGATCCTTACATACCTACCATTTTCCCACGTCTATACATCTCGCGTACCGCTTACGAGTACTACGCATCTGACCTTTTTGAAGGTCGACACCAATAACATTTGCGGAATGTCCTTCGAGGCCTTCCCGGTGATGCCCTGCCATTCGCTTTGTAAATTCCATTCGTAAACCGTCCTCGTCCAACGTGAAAGTTTGTAGGATTTTATTTTATTTTATTTGTGAGTTTGCAGAAGTTCTGAGATAAAATTACCAATTGGAATGCCTCTTATTTAACCTCTTCCATCCAGTCTTCGAATATTTTTAGCCTCGACCCAGCAATGACGCAATTACAGATTACAATCGAAAGTAGCTCGCTCTGCGAAATTTATTGAAAATGTTTTACTGAAATGCTTTTATTCAGAAATCGATCTAGTTAGTTAACGACGAAGCAGCGTAGCCAGTTAAAATTACGAAAATCTATATGTCATCATCATCATCATTTCAGCTGAAAGACGTCTACTGTTGGACATAGGCCTCCCCAAATTGGCGCCACAAGGAACGGTCCTGTGCGTCTCGCATCCATCGGATTCCCACGATCCTCACCAAGGGCCCAAGTCTGCTATTTTTATAAATTCGTCATTCTTACACGATCCCATTGTCATTTTGCTAAAAGTTTGTAATCTGCTAATTCATAATGGTCGATCATTGGTCGGTCAATGGTCTCGTATTAGAGTTGTGGTAGAATGACAATATCGAGCTTATTAAAAACCATTTAAAAATAATGACTGCACACTGACGTACGGTCACTGATCAAAGGAACTGTCAAAATTTTAGCAGACTACCGCATACGTTAGATATTCATTTGTCAATATGTACGAGATTAGTACCATTTTATGCCATTTCTTTCAATGGAGTGTCAGTGGTTGATCATTGGAAAGTCATAATGACGCCATTATTAGTAGATTACCTAACTTGTCAAAATCAACAATTATGAAATCAATGATAGACCATTCTGACACCATTGTAATAGGAGACTTGAGGCCCAGTTTGATAGTAACTTCTAGCCAAAGTGCTTCTAGACAATTCTAATAAGTCCAAACACGAAACGGGGGTCCAAAATGGAGTGGGTTTTGGTGTATGGAAAAAACTACTTTCGCGTAAACGTAGCCACTGGAATAAGCTAGTCGTACATAAAACCTTTCGTTTCAATCCCCTAATAATACTTTCAGTCATAACACAGTTTTTGAAGAACAAACATTCAAAATTTATAATTAAGGAGACGGGATAATAACCCTAGTCGCTATTAAATTTTACGTTGCTATTTTTCGCTTGCGAAAGGTAAGACAAAGGTTTATTTGCTAATGTTATTAATTAGGTAAACAGAAACCCGTTCGATGTAACAGGGAAATGAGACGGTGGGCGTAAGGAAACTTCGGTTTGTGACTTATTGGTACGGTAAAGGTGAACCTGCCAGGGTTGAGAGAGCGTTCGAAAGAGTCACCGTGGCCCTGGAACGCAAAGAACAACTGAAGGAACACAGGTAGGTTTTAGTGTCCTCGTGGGGGCGATCGGTGGCAGCGATCTCGGCCTTGGTACAGGCCATGGTCCGGGGCGAGGAGGAGTGGCAGGCGGTTGCCTCCTTCTGCGAAGCAGTAATGCTAGCAAAGAAGGAGGCCGCACGTGCACGCGCGAGGCAATGGCCCCCGCGCCCCACTTGGTCCGGACGGCGAGCAATGTGTAGCTCACCGTCCGGACCAAGCCCAAGTTGTCGACGGCGCGTAGTGTTCCACGCGCGCCTCAAGGAGATGTCAGCAACCGTAGGGGCCCTGCTGGATCGAAGCCTACTGGGGCGAAGGGTCTGATTTTGAAAGGAAGACTCGGCCCTGGTATGAAAGACAACAAAGGAACAGGAGTGGGTTTTCAGTCAGTAAAAGTCTGACCCTATCTCCCGCTCCGCCCAAGAGCGGGGGATGTCATAAGATGATTTTCCAACCAAAAAAAAAAAGGTAGGTTTTATTTAGTCAGTAAAAATTGGTCACTAATTTTGTCAGATAACAGTTACATAGCTTGTGGACGGCAGTATAACAAATTTCAATTTAGAACTTAAATTATTTACGTTTAACAATGGGTGGTCTTGTTGCTAGAAGCTTTAAAACATCTCAATTTCAAAAACTATTTATTTCAAATACGCCTACACGGGCACTTACAAAACGTGAAAAACTAGTTCACGGTCAAAAAATTCCATGGTTACAAAACAAAATTATTGATTTTACAACATATCCATATTAATAGGTATGAGAAGACAGTGTAGACCAGTCAACATTGTACCCAAAAGCACAATTAAAATAACAAGCAATCAATGAATACGTGGAGACTACAGTACCTATTCTCATATTCACATTATAAAAATAAACTTATCAATAAATGAGATTTAAGCATTACAAACACAATTTCATAAGAAGAAAAAAAGAATTCAAATAAATTAAAATAAAGATGGAGCAGTTCATCGTCATCATCATTTCCACTGCTGGACATAGGCCTCTCCCAAGTGTCGCCATAACGACCGGTCCTGATCCATCCGATATGAAGCAGTTAATAGACATTTACTCGAAAATGTAGTTAATAAGCTACCAGAGACGACACCAGGAAGCAGTCGTTGCGCAAACAAGCGTATCTTCAACGTAGTCATTAATTTTCCAAACTAAAGTGGCAATGGGCAGGGCACATTACACGCAGAACAGATGGTCGATGAGGACGAAAGGTTCTGGAGTGGCGACCACGTACTGGAAGACGCAGCGTTGGAAGGCCTCCCACAAGGTGGACCGATGACCTGGTGAGGGTCGCGGAAATCCGATAAATGCGAGACGCACTGGACCGTTCGTTGTGGTGGCGCTTGGGGGAAGCCTATGTCCAACAGTGGACATCTTTCGGCTAAAATGATGATGATGATGAGTCATTAATTAACTTTGTTATACGCTTTTTGCTTGCTTTTTGCTTTCTCGTCCAACATACCACAGTGTCTCAAGACGAAAGTCTATGACCAGTGCGTGTCGCCAGTGATGACATAGGCACTGAAACATGGTCGCTTACAATGGGCCTTATCAGAAGGCTTACAGTCACCCAAAGGGCAATGGAAAGGGCTATGCTCGGAGTTTCCTTGCGTGATCGCATAAAGAATGAAGATATCCGCAGGAGAACCAAGGTCGCCGACATAGCCCGAAGAATCGCCAAACTGAAGTGGCAGTGGGCAGGGCACATTGCTCGTAGAACGGATGGTCGATTGGGCCGAAAGGTTCTAGAGTGGCGACCGCGCACCGGAACGCGCAGCGTCGGAAGGCCTAGCTCCCACAAGGTGGACTGACGACCTGGTGAGAGTCGCGGGAGTGCGGTGGATGCGAGACGCACAGGATCGGTCGTTGTGGAGACGCTTGGGGGAGGCCTATGTCCAGCAGTGGACGTCTTTCGGTTGAAATGATGATGATGATGAGTCATTAATTGACTCTGTAATACGCTTTTTTGGTAAGAACACGCTTGATGAAGATTTTGAACTTTCCCTCGCTAAGTTCTGTAACCGACTTTGGCAGATTGTTATAAAAGCGTATGCTGTTTAAGAGGATCTTTACACTTGACTATTATCTTGCTTTTTCGCTTGTCTGTACAATAAGAATAAAAAATATTATGTAAGCATGATAGTATGGTAGTGTTATGTATTGTATGTTATGTAATGGCTTTTTTTTTAGGTGGGAAAATCATCTTATGACAAATCCCGCCTTCCGCGAAGCGGGAGATAGTGTCAGACTTTTACTGACTAAAAACTTTCTCCTGTTCCTTCTTTGCCTTCGTTTTGGGGCCCCGGGTTTCACTTTCACACTACCCGTGGCCCCAGTAGGCTTTGACCCTGCTGGGCCCCTACGATTTGCTGCTCTCCCTGAGGCGCGCGTGGAACAGTACGCTACGCACCGTCGACGACACATCGATGTATTTTGGCTAAATAATAAAAGAATAAAAAATAAAACCTCCGCTATTTGCCAGTGGGTGGCACACAGCATCAATACCGCGTTATTCGCATCACAAATCACAATTGGATTGGAACGCGACGTAGTGAAGCTCTTTGACGTTCATTCTGACATAAAAGGAACAATTCCCATTTTATAGAATGCTCGCATTCTATCATTGCTATTCTAATTTTCATCTGTCAAAATCATTTATTATATTGACCTATCTAAACGCCTTCTTATCACTTTCTTCCTTTATATAATAAAAAAACTTTAAAAAAAAAAATAACCGACTTCACTAAAAAAACACTAAAAGGATCAAAACAACTTTAATTTCGGAAGTCGGTGTTAATTAAGAAACAAACAATACCAAAAAAATATCATCTTCCGAAATTAAATTTATTTTGATCCTTTTAGTGTTTTTAATGACAATTCTAATAAGTCCAAACACAGCTAGGTTACATTGATTAATTACGGAGTTCCAGTGCCTACCTTCCGGCTCCATCATCATCATCAGATCACTTCGATGATACCATTTTCAACGTAACTATTCAGAATCATTCATTTATTTGTATTGTCATAGTCGCTTAACTATCTTCACTGTAATGAGTATGAAGTTCCGTTGACCATTTCTGGTCTTCTTCATCAGTTCCACTTCATCAAATGTTAGTTTTTGACTGTAAATGCTTAAGTTCTCGATGAAAATACCAAAATCACTATTATGGTTGCCTATAATATTTGAGGAGTTCCCTCGATTCTTCATGAATCCCATAATCAAAACTGGATTTTGAAAAACACGGGACCAATCTGGAAGCATATCCTATAAAGGGAACTGAATTGATAACCTCCTCCTTTTTTTTGAAGTCACTTAAAAAGTAAAATTAAAAATGCCGTAGTCACACGTTATTAAAGTGTTACGGTTCTAACATAAATAACGTGTGATTTAAGCTTTTCTTTTTGTTTGTTCTTGTTTCTCCAGTGAACTTGTTTATTTGAGCATCCTGAAAATCTTGTTTTATACTTTTTCAGCGTCGTTTTTGTTTTGTTGTTGTCGAGTTTTAGTTTTTAAACTTTTCATAATTTAACTATTTTGGTGTTATTAACATTGTATTTTTTGACCGCTTGAGGGCACCACATTGAATTTTGATGATATTTTTCCTAAGTACAAGGGAAGTCCTTTCAAATGATATCAAAAACGGTGTATTTATCTTAACGTATTTTTTTAACACATTACTTTTTGTCCACTAAAGGGCGTCTCTTTAAATTTGAGCAATATTTTGGAAATGTACAAGTGAAGCCCTTTCAAATCATACCAAACACGGTGTATTTTTTTTTAATTGTTATATGTACCTATACTAGTGCTTGACTGCGATCCCACCTGATGGTAAGTAGTGATGCAATCGTTGAAGCCTTTATCTTTTTTTTTAAACACAATACTTTTGGTCCGCTAGAGGGCGCCACATTGAGTTTTGTGTCATGTCACGTAGCTTATGTTCAGAGGACAATTAAGATGGTTCTAACGATACCTCATTTGTCGAGTTTCGATAAGTAGTTTAAGAGCTATGATAAAACAGATGAACTTACATACATATCAATCATAGGCTGTCAAAATCATAACCCTCCTTTGGCTTTTCCGTAGTCACAAACACGTAAACTCACAAACAGAAGACACCCAGACCCGGAACAATTATCACTCACTCTCTTCTGGTAACTTTGCGTCACTCACGTAAAGGCGGGGTTTACATTGGACAGGCCCTCAGGGGATAGATAAGCATTGACATACAGCGCGGTAATGCTGCCAGTCTTTTGGGCACCTTGCCGATCGATCTTTAATGGAAATATTTTAGCGTATTATTAGATAATAATTTGTAAAACATTCAGACACAATGTAAAAAAAAATATTGAGTAAATGAAATGACAGCAATGAAACAGACAGTCGGAAAACTTACTCCGGTAAGTTTTCCGACATTACATTTCTTCATTGTAGATATATAGGGTGACTGGCAATTAGTGTATGATACTTAAACACGTGATTGTGCTCATGATAACAAACAATTTTTATTATGGGAGCAAAGCCGAAATCGCGAAAAAAATATCAGCTGTTTAGTACATTAGGCAAACATAAATATACTGAACAGCTGATTTTTTTTCGCTATTTCAGGTATACATAAACATAAATACAAACAAAGTTTGTGTTGTTTTTCAGATTTATTCCTATATCTATACTATAAGACCTTGCTTTCTGCCAAATTTCAGGATTCTGGGTCAACGGGAAGTACCCTATAACTTTTGATTCCTTTGAGAGTGTTGAAATGTACGTGGTTTGCGACATAAACGGCCGTATCTTTTTTTCTGTTAATTTAGAAGTTTGATTTATTCACAGCTTCAAGAGACCGCAGACTTTTGAGTATACGGTTTTAATTTCAACTCGATGCCTCCACGCGTTTCTGAGATAAAGGTTCTTAACAGACAGACAGACAGACGGACGGACAACAAAATTATCCTATAAGGGTTCCATTTTTTCCTTTTGAGGTACGGAACCCTAAAAAGGTACACTAACATAAATAACTCTAGCCTTTTGTCGTAGGGTCCGTTTTGACAAACTCTAAGTAGAAATTTAAAGTGAATATAAATGAGAGGATTTGCAAAACCTACGTTAAAATATCCCTAGTCCCTAACCATACAGTTGGTGAATGCTATTGAAAACACTGCTCGACTATTCAAAGATAAAATATAGACAGAATGCCATGTTGAGATGTGGTAAACACCGCTGTTTATCTACTCGTAAAAGGTCAGACACAAAACAAAACACTGCCATAAATGACTGAGGGCACATATAAACCCTAAGTTGGTGACTAAAAGGGTCCGTTTCTACTGACGCGAAGCTGGGCGGAGTGAAGTGGAGATGAGCAGAGAAAAGTGGCAAGTGTTTCCATTTAAAATAAGCGGGGTGGTATAGAATTGAGCTGCCCTTGGCACCGTAACTTCGTCCTGTCCGGCACGGGGCCGCGTGTTCATTTGTTTTATTTGTAGTCCGCTCACTGTTTCCACTGATGCGGAGTGGAGATTTCGAGCACTTATTTCATGACTGTGATTGACCAATTCACGGTCCGCTCCACTTCAATCCGCCCAGTTCTGCGTCAATGGAAACGAACCCTGAGGTGAAAATGCGCCTGGCTCGGGCAATCAATATCGATACTGTTTATTGCCAGTGTTATTGCCGTATTGAGGAACTAGTGACTAATATCAGCCGTGCGGATTTCTTAGGTTAAGCAACGCTTATTGAGGTGGGCCTATAGATGGGTCACCATCAACATACCGATATTTTTTCGTACCGCAGAAATCATGTAAAGCCGATGGTTTCGGTTTGCAAATGGGTAATGTGTTACTCAATTAGGTACTGGGTTTTGGAGATCAGATAAGCAGTCACTCCAAGTAAAATACAGCCCCCCTAGCCAAGTTACGACCGTTTTGTTTCGATTCTCTTGCGTCGAACGCCTCGAGTAGGCCACGCCTCCGATCCTTTGTTCTGACGTCATCTCAATGCTCAGTCACGTGGTCTGGTATCCAGCCGCTTCCAGTTAGACTAGATGCTTACCACAACAGAGTTGGGAAAAGGCGAGGACAATATTACCCGTGTTATTGGCTAGTAATTGCGTTGCAAAAACAGCTGACAGCCCTGACTTTACAAGTTAGATGAGATTTTTCATTAAACCTCGACGCTTATCTGAATAAAAGCTAAGAAATAAACTGACAGGCTTATTTACGACCTACAGTATTAAAGGCGCGTTGTTCTTTTGACCTTGCTCAAGTTTAAATGCCTATAAACTCCGAAAATAAACTAAATAAAAAACTTTTTACAAAAAAAAATAACCGACGTCGCTAAAAAAAAACTGAGCAAGTGCGATTCGGACTCGCGCACTGAAAGTTCCGTACAAACTTTAAAGGTAAATTGTGGTTTACGATTTATGACATATTAAAAAAAAAACTACGTACTAGATCTCGTTCAAACCAATTTTCGGTGGAAGTTTGCATGGTAATTAATGTACATCATATATTTTTTTTAGTTTTATCATTCTCTTATTTTAGAAGTTACAGGGGGGGACACACATTTTAACACTTTGGAAGTGTCTCTCGCGCAAACTATTTAGTTTAGAAGAAAATTATATTAGAAACCTCAATATCAACTTCAATAACAGTCTTCAAAAGTTAATATTGAGGTTTCTAATATAATTTTCTTCTAAACTAAATAGTTTGCGCGAGAGACACTTCCAAAGGGTTTGATGGAAAAAAAAATTGAGTTTCAGTTCTAAGTATGGGGAACCCCCAAAATTAATTGTTTTTTTTTTCTATTTTTGTGTGAAAATCTTAAATCGGTTCACAGAATACATATACTTCCCAAGTTTCAACAGTATAGTTCTTATAGTTTCGAAAAAAAAGAGGCTGTGACATACGGACGCACAGACAGACAGACATGACGAATCCATAAGGGTTCCGTTTTTTGCCATTTGGCTACGGAACCCTAAAAAGACACCTTGTGCAAAATTTCACATTCCTAGTCCCAGTACTTTCGGCTGTGCGTTGATATGTCAGTCAGTCAGTTTCTCCTTTTATATATAGATTTATTTATTATAAGCATCACCTTTGTAAAAAAAAATCTGTTTGCTTTCTTCTTATCTTTATTTTCTATGTGTGTGTACACACAAAAATAAACTGTAAAATATAAATTACAGAAATAAAAAGAAAACTTAAAAATCAAAACGTACTTTTCTTCCAAAGAGGCTTCTTGAGAACCTTCAAAAAAGGTTCGCTCGATTGAAGCTCTTGTCGTTGTTAAAATTTGTTGAGCAAGCCAGCAGTTAAAACTTCAGAAGAGTTTGTAAAGTCTGCCAAAGTCACGCCTGTTGACGAATACCAAAAATTTAATTAAAGATTTCTGTGGTCAACATGAATTGACATCTTTTCGGCTGTGAGTTGAAATCAATTAAAAGTGAAAGGCCTCTCAAATCCCAAGTAAGCCTCCATACTGCAGCATGTTTTTTATTTGCTCAATCTACTTAATGCTTGTAGTTTTCGAGATGTCATCAAAGATTAAGATTCTTTATTAGAGAGCTGAGGGTACCGAAGGGTCGCTTCGCTCAATGTCAAATGCCCCATATAGACAGAGCTTACTCCCAAGCAGCGAAAACAAAATACATTCAATTATTATCTTGTAATACCTCTTGCAAAGAATTCACCTCCGTTGTATGTCGCCTTTTTGTACAAAATAAATATTGTATAACTCCGAAAATCACAGTGTATTTTGTTGGACTATTTTACGTCTCATAATATTGCTACCCTCTCGTCTTGAGTAGTCCTTACAAATGAAAATATCGTTGGTTTTTCAAATATAAAAACACTGTATTGCTTTTAACACCTTTGATGTCACGATTGGCAAGTGGCGGGTTCGATTTCCTCAGGAAACAAAATATATTTGTATGGTTTACAGATAGTTGTTCTGGATCTGAGTGTCTTGTTTATATGTGTTTACATTGTTGTGCACGCGACCACGATACACGAGTAATTCATAATGTGGGGCAATTTTTAACTGACTTCAAAAAGAAGGAGGTTCTATGTTGGGCTGAATATATATTTTTTTATGTTTGTTTAGCGATTTCTCGGTCAATTGTGTACTGATTTTGAATATTTTTTTTTCGATTGAAAGGTTATGCTTCCAAGTTGGTCCCATAGAAATATTGTTTTGATCTGATCATGAACTTCGAAGATATGGAACAGAACTCCTCATAGGATCACAGCAGAACTGTCGTAATAAGTAAAGTTGTTTTGTTTATACGTTTAGTCGATGACTGACTGAAAGAAGAGGGGGAATATATCAAACTGATCTGATGATGGAGCCTATGAAGTTAGGCACCGGAACTCTGTAATAAATTAATGTGTTAGATTAACCGTGTTTGGGATCATTAGAATTGTCATGAGATCCACTCTGGCTATAAGGTATTTAAGTTTGGCTGAGGAGTACTTTTTAGTGGTGGTACCATAACCAAAAAGTGTAAAATATAAAACTTTTTACAAACAACCGACTTCAATGTAAAAAAAAAACACTGAAAAGTGCAAAATAATTTTAATTTCGGAAGTCGGTGTTAATAATGAAGAGACAAAACTATTGTAGAAACTTCGACTTCCAAAATTAAAGTTATTTTGCATTTTTCACTGTTTTTCTTTTCACATTGAAGTCAGTTATCTTTTTTGTAAAAAGTTTTTTTTTTTTTTAATATCAAGGTGATGTTCATGATACAACATAAAAATATGTAATATAAGTTGCGTCGTGTAGTGAAAATCAACGCCGTTACACGAAGACCAATTGGAAAAATGGGAAGAATTTGCCTGCAGCTTTTGCTTCCCGTCCGATTATAATTTAGGTGTCTTCAAGGTTAGAGTGAATAGGCTCTTAATAAACTAGAGCTATTCACCATCAACGATTGCATCACTGCTGATCTGTTGTGGCTGCATGTGAGCGCGCTCTAAGGGTTCCGTACGAACTCACCTATGAAAATAGTTCGATTCCCGAATTGAGTTACGAAGATTTTTCCGATACGCAATTTTTCTTTTGTGTCGTAGTTAACTGCAAATTCACAGTTTTCAGATTTTTCCTATGCTTACTTATGCTATGAGACCTTATTTCATGCCTAATTTCAGGATTTTAGGTCAACGGGAGCAGGGAGGGAATCAAAATTCATAGTACCCTATAAATTTTGATTCCCTTGAGTGTCGAAATACACGATTTTGCGATATAAACGGCCGTATCTTTTTTTCGTTAACTTAGAAGTTTGATTCTATCACAGCTTCTAGGGACCGCAGACCTAAGCATATGGTTTTAATTTCAGCTCGATACCTTCACGCGTTCCCAAAATAAAGGGTCTTGACAGACAGACAGACAGACAGACGGATGGACAACAAAGTGATCCTATAAGGGTTCCGTTTTTTCCTTTTGAGGTACGGGACCCTAAAAAGAATATGGTGACTTTTTTTCCGATGCACATCGTGGTTTTCCATAACACAACATCACACCGCAACACGACGTCCTAACGTGCCAGGACACGACGACATCGTACTAATTGGAAATGATATGTCTGAAAACTAAAAAACATCTAAATGAACGCCTACAAATTTATGAACAGTTGGATTTTCAACTCTCAGTACCGCATCGACAAAGCAGTGCTTTTGTACGTAGGCGTTAATTATTTCAAACGACAACTGGGACTAACAGCTTCACGAGCTTTCCGTGACACGGAGGAATATTGATATTTCATAGACCCCCATCGTCGAACCAATCTCTAAGCGTATAGTGTACCTTCAAACGACCCGTAAGGCACTTATTATCTAGGCATGGCTAACGCACAAAAATTACGCTATTACCCGAAATAGCATCTTTTTCATTTCTACAAATACGGCCAATTTCCATTCTACGAACTAATATTTATTTTCGATCATACTGCCTTAGACGATTGTGTCTATGTTGGAGTAACCTTTTCAAATTAAATGGCAGAGAAACACGCATACAGCCAATCGACGTGACAGGTTCTGAGAAAGATATTTTTAGGTTCGGTGGCAAGCGACTACAGTAGGCAGCATTTATAACGTATCACAAGTACCTAACATGAAAGCTCTTTGACATAAGTTTCTTAGAAAACACATTGTACCGTTTCATAGATTGAAAATACCAATGTAAATTTGAAATTCAATATTTAATGAAGTTGGTTAATATTCTTTTTGTTTAGCAAATTTTTCGAATAAACTGAAATACATTTAAGCTATCAATTATTACTAACTAAAGTGCTATCTGAATTCGCGAAACGAGGTCTCGACAAATAACGAAGGAGAGGGCGGAGCGACTTAGATGACTTAGAGAAATTAGTCGAAGGAGTGGAGGGTAACCTTTTCCCAAACATGTTACAGTACAGACTAGATTATTATAATCTTTATCTATATATATAAAAGGAGAAACTGACTGACTGACATATCAATGCATAGACGAAACTACTAGGTCTAGGAGCGTGAAATTTTGCACAAGGTTTCCTTTTATGACGTAGGCGAGCACCAAGAGAGGATTTTGCAAAATTCACCCCCTAAGGGGATGAAACGGTCGAAAGATTGTATTAAGAAACTGACTATCACGCGGGCGAAGCCGCTGGCAGAAGCTAGTACTCGTATTAAAGACAACCTTTACTGACTGATCCATCAACACATCAGCTCGAACCAATGAACTGAAATTTGGCATGTAGTTATTATAACGTAGGTATTCGCTAAAAAAGGATTTTCTAGAATTCATCCCTTATAGGAATGAAACGGGGGTCCATAGTTTGGAGAACCCTATTTTCACGCGGGCGAAACCGCTGACAAAAGCTAGTATTATTATGAGATGTTTTGACATAGAAACGTTTACTCAATGGAATATCTCGAGTAGAAACTGAACGTTGCTTGTTAAAAGAATTCAGTAGATGCCTACAAGCTGGTTTCGCTATAGGCACACTACGTAGCCTCATTGGCTCACGCTAACTAAGCAAAGGCGTCTGTGTGCAGAACCTATCAATTGTCTGTGTCCAGAATCCATTACACGACAGCTCCAGGTATGTTTGTGATGTTACATTCATTCGAATTAACCGGCAAACGCGATCTGACATATTCTGTTTCTTACTTGGGTATCTGCTTCGTTTTGTGTTGATGTTAATATATATGCGGCTCAAAAGCAAAATTCTTTTCAGAAAACAAAAAAGAAAAACGTTATCTTGGCACAGATGTAGATGTATGTCACAGCCGTATCGTATAACACGCCGTATTACAAGTTGGCGCGTCGGATTGAATAACGTCGCTGTTATGTAATGCAGGTACCTCACGTTTACCCAGATTGTGGTGGCGATACGTCCTACAAAACGGCGATCACTTTTAGCTTTATTGTCAGTGTAGGGTACTATAAATTAGGCTATAAATTATGAAGAACCGATCCTAAAAAAGCTTGGGGTGGGTCGATAGAGACCCCTGCGGGGGCCTCTTATTTCTGTCTACGGGGTTTAAAGTAACCCCGAGTATTCCAAGAAAAAGTATTCCGAGCTCGCTTCGCTCGCTCTTAGACTAATTATTCTAATAAATATGGGTGTACTAAGATATATTTAACTAGCTTCTGCCAGCGGCTTCGCCCGCGTGAAAGTAGATTACGAAACGGGGGTCCAAAGTTTGTATAGAGAAACCTATTTTCACGCGGACGAAGCCGGTTTTATTATGTGTTAAGAACGCCTCAAATTCTACTTCAATACCAAATTTTGACAAGTTTCAGGCTTAAGTAGAGTTTGAGTAATACTCAACTCGAATGCTTAATATTTTATTTAATTAGACGAAGTCATAGATATGCTATTTTAGATTCAAATGTATTATTGCTATCCGTGATTTTGCTTATTTGGAAAAATTCCTAATTTCACTTTATTGTGACACGCTTGTCGATCGTGACGTTATTATTGTTGTTTTACACTGCTTCTTGTAGCGATTATTGAAACTAAACTTGTCAAAGCCGAAAGACGATGCACCCATTTATATTTGGGCTCAACGTTACTAAACGCTTTGACGAATGCAAAGTGCGCATTTAATGCGGCGTACTTTATATCAGTGGGATTGAGCGCATTGTATTACAGAGAGGTGTTTCAATGTGGCGCGCCTATTTGTAATACGGCGTGTTATACGAAATTGCTTCGACATAGACATAGGCACAAAGTAAAGGGGAGCTGATCATGTATTGTCTGTTACTCGGTTCATACATTATGGATGAAGAACGACAACTGAGATAGCATGGCCTTGAAGGATATACCCTAACCTTCGGGTACAAGGTCAGGGTCGTAATACTACCAACGGGCGCACGTGTATGACCAGCCGGTGTATTCTGTTGAAATCTCACCGTAAAAACTTATACAAAGTGTGCTTTAAGTGAGTTGTCATTCCTATTTTAATTTTATTCTTTTTGTTGAACTATCTGTCCGTCTGTCCGTCTGTCCGTCTGTCGGTCTGTCCGTCTGTCCGTCTGTCCGTCTGTCCGTCTGTCCGTCTGTCCGTCTGTCCGTCTGTCCGTCTGTCCGTCTGTCCGTCTGTCCGTCTGTCCGTCTGTCCGTCTGTCCGTCTGTCCGTCTGTCCATCTGTCCGTCTGTCCTTCTGTCCGTCTGTCCGTCTGTCCGTCTGTCCGTCTGTCCGTCTGTCCGTCTGTCCGTCTGTCCGTCTGTCCGTCTGTCCGTCTGTCCGTCTGTCCGTCTGTCCGTCTGTCCGTCTGTCCGTCTGTCCGTCTGTCCGTCTGTCCGTCTGTCTGTCTGTCCATCTATCCGTCTGTCGGTCTGCCTGCTAATGCATGGTACGGCTGAATGATTGTTCGAAAGAGTAACCGCAAAGGCAATTGAAGGAACACAGGTAGGTTTTAGTCAATAATAGTCTGACGCTTCCTCTCGCTCGACTCATAGCGGGAAGCAGTAATTGATGATTTTCCGCCTCAAAAAACTGGCTGTAAATAACTAGAGTCTAACGAGTCGCGAGGAGCGATGTAGAACCAACATACTAAAATGTTCGTAAGGCTTGTTACACACATAAGCGGGCCGACATTGTTAGTTCGATTTATTTGTCGAATAACAACGCCGACCCGAACCAATTACTACACTTGTTCGGTTTCAATCGGCTTATGTCTATCGGATAGTTCATTCTAGTCGACGCATCATTCGATTCGACAGTAGATATTTGTGGAACAAAAAAGCCGCTCCGTAGTAACCACTATATTACGTTCGCCTTTTTTCCCGAACATTCAGCTACATATACACACAAATACATATAACTATATGACATAAGACACCCTGCGTGTGCATGTGCAATATGCAACGCATTCAGGGTGCTGATGAGCTGCCGCGGTACTGTAGCGCGCGTGGATGTCTTTAACGTACGTGGCGGCCCCAGCGCCATCTTGACCACGTGCGCCGGCCGATGGGACTCACTACTGATGGCGCGCTGGATAGGCCTGCACACGAGAGCAAGTACCTGACTTTTTTTAAAATGATTTAAATTATTGCTTGACTGCGATCCCTCCTAATGGTAAGCAGTGATGCAATCGGCGATGGTGAATCGCACTAGTTTATTAAGAACCTATTCACTTTAGCCTTGAAGACACCTAAATCATAATCGGATGGGAAGACCACAGCAACCAAATTGTTCCAATCCTTCAATGTACGCGGTATAAACAACGTGGCAAAACGTTTAGTCCGGACCGTAGAGGTGTTAACAACGTGTTATTGTTATTATTAATTTATTATGCTTTAAATAACACTAGGTTAAAAAACATTGTTACTAACAAATATAATAAAGTAATCTATATAGATATTAAACTGGGCAAGTGCGAGTCGGACTCGTGTACTGAGGATTCCGTACAAACTTGAAAGGTAAATTGCAGTTTATGATTTATGACGCATTAAAAAAAAACTACTAACTAGATCTCGTTCAAACCAATTTTCGGTGGAAGTTTGCATGGTAATGTACATTATATATTTTTTTTTAGTTTTATCATTCTCTTATTTTAGAAGTTACACACATTTTAGCACTTTGGAAGTGTCTCTCGGGCAAACTGTTCAGTTTAGAAAAAAATTATATTAGAAACATCAATATCATTTTTGTAGACCTGTCCATAGATACCCCACACGTATGGGTTTGATGAAAAAAAATTTTGAGTTTCAGTTCTAAGTATGGGGAACCCCCAAAATTTAGTGTCTTTTTTTTCTATTTTTGTATGAAAATATTAAAGCGGTTCACAGAATACATCTACTTACCAAGTTTCAACGGTATAGTTCTTATACTCGTAGTTTCGGAAAAAAGTGGCTGTGGCATACGGACGGACAGACAGACAGACATAACGAATCCATAAGGGTTCCGTTTTTTGCCATTTGGCTACGGAACCCTTAAAATGAATAGCTGTCCTTTATTCTCGCTAAAACTCAAAAAACGGCTGGACCGATTTGACTAATTTTGGTCTTGAAATATTCGAGACAGCCCAGGAAAGGTTTAAACGGTAAGAAAAAATGGGAAAAATCACGAAAAAAAATTTCGAATACAACGCCATCTCTAATTAAAATGTCATTATAAAATTAATTATGCTGTTCTGGTAATGCCAGTAGATGGCGTTATCGTTACTATTAGGCGGTACGAAGTTCGCCGGGTCAGCTAGTTTTGAAATAATTTTTAATATTATTATATTCAATTTTAACGTCCGGCTGTGACGATTAATACCCACTTGTGTGTGTAACAAGCCTTACCAGGCGAACTATTCCCATAGTACTTAGCGCTAGGCGCTAAGTGTCGCCGCACACGGAGCACACGCGACAGCCACAAACGCCGCCACAAAAAGCTAGGAGCGGCTACAAAGGAAGCTGAAACGCGCGACAGCCACTTGTGGCTGGTGGCTGCTACTTTTTTTAACCCATACGCGCAGTATGATAATGGACTCTGACGAAGAAGGTTTAAATGCGCGAGTGGCGTGTGACGGCGTTTTCCATGTGGGCTACAAGAAGGGAGCAGCGGCGATTTGTAGCATGTGGCCGCCACCGGCGTCAACCGTATGCGGCGAATCCATATAAAATGTATGAGAAGTATATAAAATATGCCGGTGGCAGCGTTTTGTGGTTGTGGCCGGTGGCGCGTGTGCGGCGAACCTAAGCAAAGCGGTGATCAGTGAGTCTTCGACAAAGAGAAAAATGTATGAATTGTTTTAGAAGGTGGCACTTTTACGGAATCCCATGGAGAAAAAAAAAGCGAGTGTTTTGCGAATGATGAAAGAGAATAGGGAAACAGGAAACAGCGTTCATCTACCCTTTTGATTAAATTATTCAGACTCATTTGATGTTTCTCTTGGGGTGAGAGCTAAAATTTTCTTTAGCCGAGTACTTACTGTTCAACTTGTTTCTTAAAAAAAAAACATTGTTATTTCATCCAAATTAGATAATAATCAGTATTCTAGAATGTTAGAGTAATGCCTCCCATTTTCATTTAACACGCTTACGCAGTGCCGTAACTAACTCGCGCCTGACTTTTATAAGTCAGGCGCGAGGTTTTATAACTGAGCCTCTTGGAAAAAGATTAATAACTGAAAATACAAGAACGAGCGAAAAAGCTCGAAAATTTTAACACCCTGCGTAGGATAGGTTAGATTTTCTTTTTACTATTCATACGAACAGAATCTTAACAAGTTTGTCGAATTACATATATAATGGTATTTGTTTGGTAGTTAGGTGAAATATATTTTCTTTACACATATATATATTTTTTTAATAAACTAGGATGCAAGAGCGAGAAGCGAGCTCAAAACTATGTACGTACACTGCCTACCTCGCCTAGGATAGTTTCAACTTTGTTGTGATTAGTATTAAGTTACAGGGCGGTAGGCTAGAACAGGTTTTACTGTCGATACTCGTCTCTCACTACCTAGTTGGCGCTCGTGTTTGATAATTTCTACGCCCCTCCAGGGTCTGAGCCCTGTGCCTCGGCACCACTGTCACCGCCCTATTTACGGCACTGCGCTTACGTAACATAGGTCAAAATATAAAAGGCGAATCATCAATTTATAATAGCCTTATCGATTGTTACGTTGTTGATGATCGAAATTACTTAAGCCAAGGTAACTGAATATGAATATTTTATTATCACAGTTATTAGTTACTCGTAGAAACCTACTGTTTGGTGATATATTTATGTACCATAGGTAAAACTGAACGACATCATTTCATACACCCTTTCAGCCAGGACTTTTTAAAATTCCTTTTATTTTCCCAATATTAAGAAACTTTATTCTTGTAGAGTTAGTCATTAAGGTTAGGGCAATTGTCAATTTGACTGGCCTGTTGGTCTAGTGGTTAGAGGTCCTGACTGCTATGCCGGAGACCACGACCTCTGGCATTGCAGTCAGGACGACGTTATTTGATTCCCACCCAGGACAAATGTTTGTGTGATGAGCACAATCATTTGTTGTGTGTCTGGGTGTAGTTTATCTATAATATGTATGTATTTAGAAATATTTAAGCATGTTAATCAGTTGTCTAGTGCTCATAACACAAGCTCTGCTTAGCTTGGGACTAGACGGCGTTGTGTGATAGTTGTGTGAATATTATATTATTAATCAAAATAGTAATAAATCGGGCAGGACTCCGGGGTCCGGTATCCTTCCGGACCGAGCCTGGGTCGTCGACGGCATGAAGTGTTGCACGCGCGCCTTCAAGAGATGTCAACAAAACCGTAGGGACCCAGAAGGGCCGAAGCCTACTGGGGCCTGGAACGCAGGTGTGGTTTTAGTCAGTAAAAATCTGACACACCCTCTCGCTCCGCCACCTTAAAAGAAACCTAATCTTCAAAGTGCATTAAGTACCTCGGTATGTTTGTATAAGTAAAGAGGCCCTTTCATTATCTTCCCATCCCTCTTCCATGACTAGGTCGTCAGTTTTTATTAGAGAATTCCTTCCTTAATTTATTCTGTCCCGTGTCAATTGGAATGAGTGGAACTTTTTAACTTCGGCCTACTTTCTCAAGTCATGAAGAAGCCACGGAAAGTTTCATGTTCGTTCTTTTCTTTTAGGTACAAAATTATAGCAATAAACATTTCTATTGTAAGTTATGAGACATGCCGTCGTTGATCGTCAAAACTCTTTGAGTTGGTGTTTACAATTCAGTAAAGCCTTTGAAAATAAGTTGAAATTGGCGAAGTTCTAAGACCTGGTAAAGTTGTCTATTTCGTTGTTGTTTTGAATCAATAAATACAAATAATTAAGGAGGTAAGAATAAGAAGACTAGACAAAGGTCAAAGTCAAAGTTAAAGTTATGTATAAATACATCAGGTACTTTTTAAGTTTGACTGAAATCTACACACACGTTCGTAGAAAAAAAAAAAAAACAAATTTGTTTTATTTTACGAATGTGTTTGTAGAGGTACAGAGGTACCTATGCGGAACAAGGTTTAATGTCCCGCAGCCTCCACTCCGCTCGAACCGACCAGACGGGTTTTGTGTCTGGTCCGGGCGACTGCCGGATAGTTGATTTTCAGACTGTAGTATTATTTTCCGACTACGCGTAATGCGTGATACGCGCGGATGTAAAGTTTTGTCTTTTAGGCCCCTAATCCACGGTGACTTTTCGTAGCGATGCTGTAGCGCAATCGCATCGATTCAGTCGCGATGCCATAGCGCGTTAGTAGCGCGTTGGCATATTTTCTATAGCGCTTGCAAATGCGACTAACGCGCGTTAGTAGCGATGCTGTTCGCCCTTACGAAATGCATGACAGCATCGCTACAAAAAGTCGCCGTGTGCGAGGGGCCTTAGTTCTTATATGGCGGCATAATTATCGCTACAATCACGTACATATTGTTTTAGGGTTTCATATTTTCTATGACACCGAGCACTTTGAGCTTACGGGCACAGAAAAAATCGAGGATCCTAGAAGACATGTGACATCCACCAAACCGCACTGGGCCCTCGTGTTGTATTACAGCCCATTCCCCCTCTCCTAGAGAGGAGACCCAACAATACAATGTATATTAATATCCTCACAATGTGCGACTGTCATGCGAAACTTCCATCAAAACCAAGTAAAAACTTAAAAAAATGGAATACCATGATTGGTGAATGATCGTATTCCATTCCATATTACACAAGGATAAAAAGATTGCTTTAATACGAAATATCATCATCATCATCATCATTTCAGCCGAAAGACGTCCACTGTTGAATATAGACCTCCTCCAAGTATCACCACAACGAACGGTCCTGTGCGTCTTGCATCCATCGGATTCCCGTGACCCTCGCCAGGTCATTAGTCCACCTTGTGGGAGGCCTTCCAACTCTGCGTTTTCCGGTACGTGGTCGCCACTTCAGATCCTTTCGGCCACAACGATTATCTGTTCTGATGAAATATGGCTTCCTATGAATAATTACGGACACGTCGCATTGTCGTTACAATTGAATTATTGGCTTATAAATCAGAAGCCTTAGACACACTTCTTCTAAAATATATTTTCAATTCATTACTTAACATTGCGACCGTAATACCCTAAGGGAGGGCAGAGGTGTTTAGTCTGCTCACGTTTCTCCAGAGCAAATAGGAGACGAATCTACAATATATTAAATTGATACAATTCCAGACTGCTTCTGAAGAACTTCGGATCGAATCAATCATCTTTTTAAAAGAGTAACCATGGAGTTTCTTTTTCTCTATTTCAAATGACAAATTGGAACAGTGCACTAGCCTTTGACGTTTTTTAAGTGCCCATGCAGGCCCATGTGAAAATAAAATGAGTTTTGATGACTCACATTTGTTTTTCTGGTGATCGAATCCAAAACGAAGCCCCCATTGGAGTGTAATGTAGCATGACATGCTGAACTATCCGGTTTACGCAACTACGAGTACCTAGATCATACTTCTAATTTAATGCGTTAAAATACACTATTTAGTATTCTAATAAACGCAACTTACATCCCACCCATATGCACAAAACGTTTTGGGAACACATTCATTGTGTGCACAGCAAAGGAGTGAAATTCCCTGCCGTAGTCTGTATTTCCTGATCGCTACAAACTGGGGATCTTTATGTCAAGATTGCCCATGTTTATACCATCACCGATTACATCGTTGCTTTCCATCAGGAGATTGAGGTCACGCGTGACCCAACGGTAAAAAAAAAAACTGAACACATCAGCATTGATACGTTCCCATTGCTGAGCCACGACTTCCCAGAGAGTGTTCTAGGACAGAGTTCCGCAAACTTTTAGAGTTCAAGGTACATCTAGGAAATCGGAAAACTTTAGAGGTACTTACACCATAAATGGAAAATATTTTTTTACACATTTAGTAATTAACAAAACAAAAATGAGTTTCTTAAAATTTTAATGTTCGATTCGTTTTCATTTCCAATAGTTTTTATAGATGTCCTTATTTTTCCTAGGCACACCACGATACACCAGTGTGCTGCGACACACACTTTGCGGAACACTATTTTAGGACATGTCGCTTTTCTCACAATCTTTTCTTTCAGCGTTTTGAGAGCAGTGGTTAAATAAACATACGAAATAAATTGCCTGTCTAGGTTACAACCGACGATCTTCTACACGTACTCGAAGTCATTTATAGATTTCCCACGAATAAAATAATTGTCAGTGTCAAAAATCAGTCAATCAGTGTCAAGTGGAGGTGGATTGGTCACACGCTTCGAAGGAATTCCGATCACATACCCAAGCAAGCTTTGGACTGGAATCCGCAAGGAAAAAGAAAGCGTGGCCGTCCCCGTCAAACCTGGCGTCGCACCGTATTGGCAGAAGCGGCAAGCAACGGAATGACGTGGAGCGAGGTGAAGCGTGAAGCTCAAGACCGTTCGCGATGGAGAATTACTGTGGACGCCCTCTGCCCCATCTAGGGGACATAGGACATTAAGTAAGTAAGTAAGTAAGTGTCAAAAATCCCGACTGCAAAAAACAATCAATTTCTAAACAAGTCAATACGAAGTCTGATGGTGGAATTTATTTAAGTTTAATCATAGATTTGACGGCAACAACTGCATGGTTTACTATCACTGTTTTTTTTTTCATATCCTACATTGTAGTAGGTAATGCTTTTGAAATCGTCTCCTCGAGCCCTTTATTTTGGTACTCTACGTGACTGCTATGACATTTTTTTTTTTTAATACCTATATGTTTTGGAGCCAATATTCCCCTATTTTATTTTTTATAATTTTGATGTTCTTAGTGTCACTCTCACAACTAAGACAAATCTAATGACCCCTCTCAAGCTAACAAGCAACAAGCCGTTTAGGCTCTAGGTCGTGCCAAAGAAATATACATACATACACTCGGACCACATAACCTCTTCTTCTGCCGCAGTCGAGTAAAAAATAGTAAACAGTTCTCATACACGTCTTTACAACTTTGATCAGTGTACATAAATATTTACTTTCCATAGGGCTCCCGAACGTAACCCCTCTGAACAAACTATGAGCCTCCGGTACTCACCATCCCTTAACGGATGTGGCTATCCGAGGCAGTAGCCACAACAAATTCTGCACATAACGTCACGCCTAAATTATCCGAAGGGTAAAGTAGACGTGGAGGTATACAAGGTCACGTGCATTGGAAAGGAGGTTGCATGCGAAGTATATATAGCACTTTGGCCTGGTTCAAAATGGTACAATTGGTAAACAAAATATGTTATCTTATAAATATGTAATAGTATAGTCGGCCTTATAATGTTCCCACTGCTGGGACTCAGGCCTCCTCTGTAGGAGAGGGAATGGGCCGTAATCCACCACGCGGGCCCAGTGCGGGTTGGTGATTGACACATGTCTACAAATTTTTGGTTCTAGGACATGCCGGTTTCCTCACGATGTTTTCCTTCACCGTTTTAAGAGCAGTGGTGATGAAATAAAATAAACAAAGTAATGCGCCTGGCTGGGTTTGCACCTGTGACCTACAAACTCGTAAGTCGGGGCCATTACCACTCGGCCACCACTGCTCAAAAATGTAATAGATAAAATAAATTAGAGAAAATTTGGTATTTCTTCATATTTATGAAGAAATATCAACCACCACTACCAAAACAAAATTGTACTTATTATAATAGGTGAATACCTATTATAATAAGTACAATTTTGTTTAGTAGGCTATAATACTTTTATTTTTTGCAAATAAGTTTTTTTTAAAACACCTTTAAACATAAATTTTTTCGTGCTAACTAACTGAGGTCGGTGTTTCCTAGCTGACTTGAGAAGAAACACTGAAACAAACTCAGGGGTCAAAGTCTCTTTTAAAGTCCATTCAGCAAACATGTAATTGGTTGAATCATATGAGAAGCATACCTTTGGAAAAGTTTTCGATTTACAACTGGGAAGTAAAATAAATATAAAAATTAAATAAATATAACTAGGAAGTTTATTATAAAAGTATATAAATTGGCATCTAAACGAGTCCCCTATTTTTTGAGCTTGGTAGCAGGAAATACAAATTTATGTTTGTTCCTAGTATTAAAATCATGAATATCACTGTAAGTATTTCTTAAATATGTTTATTTATTTATTTATTTAACGATTTATGTACACACACACACAAAAAAAATTAGAAGAAGGAAACAGAAAAATACAAACAACAAAACAAAATAACAAACATACAAAATATTCTTGTAAATATACTGAGAAGGTACAATCATTACATTAATGTCTTTAAATTTATTTTTGAGGGAGCATAATTTTTAAATTGTCTGAATATCAGTGGCATTTCCCCACAATACAATACCGTGTGACATGACACTACGAAGATAACTAAACTAAACGGGCTGTCTCTAGGTCAGTTAGATTTCGAATTTTTCAAACAGCGTATGCATCAGAGCTGAATTTTTTTTTTTCGATAATTTGTCTATGTACTAAACGTAATTATACTTATAGCATAGCATAGTCGCCCTTATAATGTTCCCACTGTTGGGACTCAGGCCTCCTCTAGGAGAGGGAATGGGCCGTAATCCACCACGCGGGCCCAGTGCGGGTTGGTGGATGTCACATGTCTTCGAATTTTTGGTTCTAGGACATGCCGGTTTCCTCACGATGTTTTCCTTCACCGTTTTGAGAGCAGTGGTGATGAAATAAATTACACAAAGTAATGTGCCTGGCTGGGTTTGAACCCGCGACCTACAACTCGTAAGTCGGGGCCGTTATCACTCGGCCACCACTGCTCTCCTCGGCCACCACTGCTCTACTCGGCCACCACTGCGCTTCTGCTCTTGTAATTATACTTATTTTATTAATATTTGTGTGCCACTTACTGTTGCAGAACACAGAGACACTTTTATATATTTGTAACATCTAAATAAAATTGTACCTGTGTGTACAAATAAAGTTTTTCTATTTGTACAAAGAATTCGCAAATTCTTAGGTATACATCGACATCCAGATCGAACAAGGCAGTATCTCGGATTAGAGTCCAAACAAAATTCAAACATGGCACTATCACTTTTAGGTTCATTTTGAAAAATTACTGAATTAATGTTACAACCTTGTTCGTTGCGGATGTCGACATTTCCTTATCGATTTCGACTACGGTGACTGGTTTCTGGTATCTATGGGTTACTATCATGTGCTCTAGTAATACCAATATAGCGCACTTTGCTGTGAAGGTGCATGCACAGTGTGGACCATTATTTTATTGGTATTGGATATTGGAGGGCGGCTTATTTTTGATGATCTCTTCTCTGGTCCTCTCTCGCCTGGTGTTGAGACCTGTCTTCCACTAGTTAGCAATGGTATAAATATGTTGTTTTATTAAACGTCTCCAACCAAGTCTATCCTTTGCCGCATCCTCTATATTGCATTTCTTCATACCTTAACGTCCGTTACTAATACCTGAGAACCTGACCACCTGATTTCCGCTTGCCGTGCTTAAGTTGCGAAAACAAAACGCGCTCAACTACCCTCTTTTAGGGTTGCCGCACACGCGCCACATTCCATAACCACAAACGCCGCCACGAGAAGCTAGAGGCGGCCACAAAAGCAGCTGAAGCGCGCAACACCCACTTGTGGCTAGTAGCTACTGCTTTTTAGGGTTCCGTACCTGAAAAGGAAAAAACGGAGCTCTTATACGATCACTTTGTTGTCCATCCGTCTGTATGTCTGTCTGTGAAGACCCTTTATCTCGGGAAGGCGTAGAGGTATCGAGTTGAAATTAAAACCATATACTCAAGTCTGCGATCCCTTGAAGCTGTGATAAAATCAAACTTCTGAGTTAACGAAATACAAAGATGCGGCCGTTTATGTCGCAAAAAACGTATATTTCGACACTCTCAAGGGAATCAAAATTCATAGGGTACTTCCCGTTGACATAGAATCCTGAAATTTGGCATGAAGCAAAGTTTCATAGCACAAGTATAGGAAAAAGTCTAAAAACTGTAAATTTGTAGTTACACCACAAAAAAAAACCTTTTTTGGCGATTCGGAAAAATCTTCGAAACTCAATTCGGGAATTGCACTGTTTTCATGGTAAGTTTGTACGGAACCCTCAGTGCGCGAGTCCGACTCGCACTTGCCCAGTTTTTTTACTGATGCGTTGCCAAGTGAATAATTTAACACATTTTCAGTTTTGCCCAGTTTTTGACCCATACGCGCAGTATCATAATGGATTCTGACGAAAAAGGTTTACATGTGCGAGTGGCGTGTGACGGCGTTTAGTGGCCAGTGCGGGCCACAAGAAGCGAGCAGCGGTGATTTGTAGCATGTGGTGGCCAACGGCATCAACCGTATGCGGCGAATCCATATAAAATGTATGAAAACTATAGAAAATATGCCAGTGGCGGCGTTTTGTTGTTGCGGCTGGTGGCCCGGGTGCGGCGACCCTTAGGGACTCGCGTGGTACTGTCAGTTTGACTAAGGAAACAACAACATGCCACTCTATTGGCTATAGATAGATAGATATATTCTTTATTGTACACTTTTTTCTAACACATTGCTTTTGCAATATTTTTTATATATTATAAGACCCCAACCACCATAAATTCGTTAGTAATTTATTTTGTTAACGTCTCATTTGTTGATAATTGTAATTATTTATTTTTCTTATTTGATAAATATATTGATAATTGTAATGTGAGAACACTGTAGACTCCGCGAATTCTTAGGTTACTTCCTATTACGACCCACTTTTTATTATGATTAGTTTTTATTGTACTTTTCAGTACAATATTGACCGGTCTACACTGTCCTTACATAATATCTACTTATACTGTAATATGGAAATATTGTAAGAACAACAATTTTTTTAAAAGAGTAACCATGGAGATTCTTGCCGGTTCTTCTCCATAGGAAATTACCAATTTGGAACCATGCACTAGCTTCTGGCATTTTATAAATGGCCATGTAGGCCTATGTGAAATAAAAAACTTTTGATTTTGATTTTTGACAACATTACAGTAAAAGCTTAAAATTAATAGGGTGTCACAATGGGTGGTCTTATCGCTAAAATATATAGACGTATTTATAGTCATGTTTCAAAGCAGTTTAATGGGTAAATAAGGGATCCGCACAATGCTGTTGTGTCCATTCGACGGTCAGATCAATAGAAATATATCACAAAATTCGAAATGTGCTCTTTGCAAGTTCTTAAACAGCTTTGCGTGATTATTCAAAAGAGTAATCCTGTAACCCAATAAGCTACTGAAGAAACGCAAGTAGGTTTTAGTTGGTTAAAGTCTAATACTCCCTCTCGCCCTGCCCAGAGCGGGATAACAGGTTTTAAAAATCACTTTTACATGTCATCAAGAGAAGTTGCTTAATTGATTTACAAACTAAAAAAAAAAATATGTATTCTTAAACACCTAGGTTTTTTGGGTACATTTATCATGCTGCTTGTTTCAGACATTTTCCTAAATAAATGATAAATTTTGCTTTTTGCTTTATATCCAAGGAAATACCAATTTTGTGGCATTCAGTTTCAAAAGTTGACACACAAAAAGTTGTATAAAGATCTGTCAAAACGTCTAGTTGACATTTCGCGTGACCCAAGGGCTGGCTTTTACCTCGGACAGAGGATAAGCATATCCATACAGCGTGGCAATGCCGCCAGTCTTTTGGGCACATTACCAGTCGACAGCGATGTGGAAGAGTTTTTTGACGCCATATTTTCGTTTGATTTTAGTTAGTTGTAATTAGTGTAAGGTTTTTATTATTATATTTTTTATTTTATCACACAAAAATAATATTAATCATTTCATGTTTGCGGAAAACCCCTCATATAGCCCCCGAAGCATGAAACATTAAATTCCCCATTTTAAACAATTTAGGCCCAGGGTTTTTCCAGGGATTGACAAAGGCCGTCTATAGCATTGTGTGTGAAGCTCTTTGAACTCTCGCTCACAAAATGTCACGGTATTTAACAATAACATTATCCACACGACGTTTTATAGCTGTGAAGTCATCAAATCTGCCATTAGCCGCCGACCTCCCGCTTACGTGCAACTTTGTAAACAACTTTTTTTTTTTTTCATTGATATAAACCAGTGGTTTACGGCGATCACACTTGACTGCGATCACACCTGATGCTAAGCAGTGATGCAATCGTTGATGGTGAGGCGCACTAGTTTATTAAGAGCCTATTCACTCTAGCCTTGAAGACACCTAAATTATAGTTGTACGGGAAGACCGCAGCAGGCAAATTATTCCAGTCCCTCGATATACGCGGTATAAACAACGAAGCGAAACGCTTAGTCCGGGCCGTAGAAGTTTCAACAAATAACGAAAACAAGGATGAAGCCGCTGTCAGAGGCTAGTTTGTCATGTAAGCAATGAAATTAGCTCATTCTAAAGCAGACTTTTACAGAGCTGTTATCAAATAATTTAATCCGAAACGGGCCAAGTCTACTAAACAATTCTTGGGCTTTGAAAGACAAACGTCTGTTTTGGCCTTTTTCATTAGTCTCAAATAAGGACAGCCTTATCTAGACCTAAGAAAACTTCAGACTCAGCTAAATGAACTCTAATCGGCCTATAGTGTTCCTGTACTAGGACACAAGCTTGCGTCTGTGAGATGGTGAGCTGTTTCGTAGTGCGGGCCGTATAGAGTGAGAGCCGGTGGCTGCCAGAATTTTTTGATTACTAATACTATCTAGAAGAATATATAAAAATTGAGCTTTATAATTACTCGAATTTAGGTTGCTATATTACCAGTGATTGGAGTAGGTAGATTGATTTTTGGTACTTGTATCATAAATGCACACAGAAAGAATAACATGATAAGCCATTTTTCCGGAAAGTACCTCCGGTATTTACGGATTCAATTAAATATTGTTAATGTTGGTAGTGTAACTACTCAATTCAAAATTTAAAGGAAGGTATAATGTTCTGATTGGTCGTTGGGTTGTGTCAAATCGTGACTGTGTACCGTTTAAAAAATTATGAAGAATATAATATTGCTCATTTTAACACAATTCCTACCTAAGTTCCGTTTTTTTTTTAATAATCCAACCAATTCCGGAGGAATGTCCATATTAATATATACGTTTCGGATCAATGACCCCAATTCAATCTACCTACTCCGATCTATGTATATTACACACCTTTGTTACCAACAAGTACTTTTATTATTATTTTGGCTATAGAAATAAATATTCCGTGAAAAAAATAACTCTCTACCTCTTACAGTTTACCAGACTCGGCTCACTGACAGACAGACGGACAGATAGACAGACAAATGGATGGAATGGATTCATGAACGGGCGGACGAACAGCGGAGACCCATCAAACTAATCATATATGGTCCCACCAAACAAAGTTTCTGGATTCTGATAAATAACACAAGATAAAAGACTTGCGATACATTTATTGTTATTCAAAGTATATTCCCTCGCAATTAATGCATTTTTGCATTCGCTGAAACCACTGTACAAAGCAGATGGATCAGTCTTCTTTAGGGACCTCTTTAATGGCTTTATGGAACTCATTCACCGCCGATTCAGGGCTCGTAAAACGTGTGCCTCTAAGTTTGTCTATAATTTTTGGAAATAAATAGAAGTCGCAGGATGCTTGGTCCGGGCTGTAAGGCGGATGCGTCATCAGCTCCACATTTGAAGCCTTTAAATAAGCTTCTGTTACCTTAGCGGATGTGAGGATATGTTATCGTGGTGGAGGAGTACATTTCTTCGAGGACACTTTTCGTGAACTTTTTCTAAGACTCTAGGCAAGAAAGTGTTGACGTACCAATCTGCAGTCACTGTCCTTTGATCTTCAAACAATATTGTAGAAAAAAGCAACTGATTTGCCGAAAAAAAAAGCAACCATTTTTTTACCAACACGAAATATATGAAAAACCTACTCTGCCGACTGACTTTTTCTTTTCAAAGCAGTACACCCAGGTTTCGTCACCTATCACGATATTATAGACAGACACTGACTGTCCTCCATTTAACTTTTTTTTATTATTTACGGCACCACTGGACATGCAGTCATTTCTGGTCCTCCGTCAAGTCATGTGCTATCCATCGAATGCAAAGCTTCCGAACCTTCAGATGCACGTGTAAAATGTTTTGCACTTGGCTCATTCCAATGCCTAATAAAGCATGAATTTGCTGGCAAGTAAATTTTTTGTCTGTTTCAATAAGTTGTCGTACGGTGTCAATATTCGAGTCTGTAACCGCAGTCGCCGGCCGACCTTCATGTGCCTCGTCATAAAGAGATAACCACGTCCACGTCTAAATTCTCCAAACCACGAATACATAGAGCTGCAATATGGTGCTTCATCACGAAATGCCAAGTCTTTGGCAACTTTCTTGTTGACTTAAGCCACAACGAAAATCATAAAAAGTCATTGAACGAAAATGTTCACGAGTTAAATTCATTTTAATAGCGACACACAATCTTCTAAAGGACGCCACAATTAAAAAACAAATTACAGTCTCGCAAATCAAAAAGTATCATGCTCGCAAAGAGTTCCATTTTCGAATTCTATACTTGTTTTTTGATTCTTTTATTGTAAGTAGCCAGATCCAGAGACTTTCAACATAAAAAATAATCATCCATCTTCTACCGCCCACGCCCCATAAATAGCTGCCACCGATTCTTTAGAGCTGAGAAAACAACACGATACTTATTATATATTCCGGGCAGTTGCTCGTTGTTTACCCTGGAACTTTGTTGAGGCGATAACCACAGGAACTATTGCTTGTTTACATAGTTAGATCATTGGGTACAGAGGAATCTTCAACTATTACTTGTTAGAAACTTTAAAGGGTAAGTAAATAGTCACGTAATATCATCCTACTTTATATAACCAGACTTGAATTTTTAACCACCAATGCAAAAAGTGAAGTATTATAAGTTTGTCCGCTATGTGTGTGTGTGTCTGTCTGTCTGTGGAACCGTTGCTATTAAACGAGTGAACCGATGCGGTTTTTTATTCTAAGGTAATTTTTCTAGCGATGGTTTTTGAATATGTTTTATCGAAATTGGTTTAGCCATTTTTAAGTTATGGGTTGTGAAAGTAGTCCGAATGAACAACCGAATGTTTCCAAATATGGCCTATTAAGGGGGGTAAAATCAAAAGGTTTATAATGTACATTACGAAACTGTACATTTAGATGCCTATGTACCGTAAAACGGGGTGAATAGAAACGCAGGGGTAAATAGAAACAAAACTTTGGTTTGGTTTTTCACTTTGATACCATATTCTAACAAAGCATTGACTTTTTAGAATAGCAATTCATTAATACATTAATATAGTTAGATGCAGCAAAAATATTCAAATATCGTGAAAATACCCCTTTAAGTTTTGTTTCTATTCACCCCATATGACTGTATACACTTTTATAATAAACTTCCCAGTCCCATTAAGGAACTTAGCTTGAATAAATTCAAATCATTTGTAAAGCGTTAACTTTGCCAGAAGGCTTTTTATACTGTAAAAGAGTATCTTGAGGACAAAGCGGCTTAGGATTGACCTGCTCCAGCGGGGCTATTGCGTAACTCTGTTGACAGTTCAAGTGATGATCACTTGTTAACAATGTGCATCATTGAACTGTCAAACAGCTAGTTTCGTATTGCCTATCTTCAGTGTCCAACTGCAGTGACGTCATTAGCCACTGGTGCCGTTGATAGCCACCGTAACACGTTTTGACAGATGTTGTTGTATCGATACTTTTAAAATTGCGATTGTGTAAGCTTTTGAAGCTGTTTAATAGTCGATAAAATTTTAGAGTGTACAATACGCACCGTAAATTTTTATAATTCACCACATTTCCACCGTAGTTTGTTAGTCACTTGTGTGATACGTAATACCAATTTTATGAAATTGTCAGTTGACAACTAAGTTTAGTAGGCAACGAATGCTAGTTGTCAACTGTTATTGATAAAGTTAGCCAATAGCCCCCCAGTACTGACTATAATTGTGTTTTTTTTTTTTCTAATTGTCCTTTTTATTATAATTTTTTTCTCAAATTTGACATTAATGATTAATTGTATTTTACATTGTTACATTGATGATTTTTTTTACCATTTACCGTTGATATTTTTTTTGTTTTTTTTTTTGTTATTTATTTCTTTTATATTTTACGACTTGCAATAAACTACTTAGTAAAGTGTTACATTTTTACACGACTGCCTAAAAAAGGAGTGTTATGTTTTTTACACGACTGCCCAAAAAATTGAGTTGATTACAACAAAACTGAAATTTTCATCGCAGTCGGGGGACCACTCTGTAAAATACTATCTTATAGTCTAAGAAGTACCCCGACTGCGATGAAAATTTCAGTTTTGTACATAAAGTAGTTTCCGAGATGCTTTAGTCAATGAGTGACTACTTTCTTTACAATTCTATAAATTAACAAACATCTTGCTTTTTGATTTTTAGTTTATTTTTTTGACATGGCCGTGCTTTTCAATATATTTTTTTTAATTATTTTTTTTTTTTTTTGTAAATTTTATTTTATAGTGGTGAATGTTGGGACTATGTGGATTACTTTTCCTTTTCTGTAATTTTAACATGATGTCTGGCAGTTCTGAGTATTTGATGCGGCCTACCCAAATGTCCTTTCTTTGATATTGTTCGTCAAGTCGTTGAGCTCCCCTAAGTTTGAGCTACACGAATACTGGCAAATGCTTGCACTGACTGGACAGATCCACTCATAGTTCCACTGAAATCTGTGTGGCTCTTTCTTCAAAAGACTATCTGAGACACTAATTTGCATGGTTCTCATATGATTACACTGTATGTATATATATAGACTTTACAAGAGACTTTGACCCCTTAGTTTGTTTCGATGTTTCTTCTCAGGGTAGTCAGCTAGGAAACACCGGCCTCATCTAGTTTAAACTAACGAAAAAAAGAACTGACATGTAAAAGTGTTTTTTTTTAAACCTATTTGCAAAATAAATATCATTTATCATTTATGTATGATAAATGAAAAAACATGGGGGGTAAAAGGCCAAGATTCGCCCTTTACAAATTTTGTTTGGAACATTTTTAAATTTTTGATTTATTTTATTCTTACATGTCTATGAGTATAAAAAACGTCATGTTTAGGAACCAAAACATCGAAGACCACTGTAACAGATATCCACCAACGACTAACCTGTGTTGGGCCCTAAAAAACCATAAGTATAATAACTTTTCTCGCTCCAGGTGGAGCAAGAGGGACTGTCAAACTATTACTGTCTAAAACCCGCAACAACTAGTTTTAAGCCCAAGTTGTAAATTACGGTCCGCACCCTCTTACAGACGGAAAGCATGTGTAGTAGTTCCTAGTACAGGAACATTATAGGCCGATTAGAGTTCACTTATCTGACTTTGAGGTTTTCTTAGGTCTATATATAAGGTATAGACATTTAAGGCTGATGTTGTTTGAGACGTTTGCCTTTTGGATCCCAAGAATTGTTCAGTAGACTTGACTCGTTTTGAATGGATCAATAATTGTTTGATAACAGTAAAGGTAGAACTACACTGCGCACACGTGTGCCACACACGCCGATCTGGGCGCGTTCGTCTCCATACATTTTATGTGAAATTTAGAGTTGTAGAGCTACACCTGATCCACGCCACGCGACGTCGTTCTACGTACAAATCAGGCGTGTTACACGTGTGCGTCGGTCTAATGTAGTTCAAGCTTAAAAGTCTGCAATAATCTTTTTTAGAATGAGCTAATTTTATTGTTCGCATGACAAACTAACCTTTGACAGTAGCTTCGTCCACATAAAAATAAATAATTATCCGAAGGAAATTTATTGAAAAGTTTCCTTCAAATCCGTTCAGCCTTGGGTTATTATTATTACGTAATTGCGCGTTTTTACGTAAAATCATCAAAAGAAAGTAAAAAAAATATTTTTTTCTGGATTTTTCTAGGAAAAACGAAGATAATTATACAGACCCAAATTTTCAGCCGAATAAATTTCGTATACCCGTGTGTACAAAACGATAATTAAAAGATCACTCAAGTTGTACAGACGTATGTACAATCGGTCCTCAAGGGGTTAAGTGGGATGGCGTAACAAACACATTCACACTTACAAATATAATATTATTGACTAAAATCTAAGTAACTCAATGATATTCAAGATTAAAGAAAGTAAATATAAAATTGTAAACTATAGTTGATAGCTAACATCGACTCCTATCTATGTTGGCTTGTTAACGTGGAGATATCTACAAATTGATATACCTATGTAAATAAAAATATTTGGTTATCAGATTGATATTCTATACCTACGTTGTACATCATACCTGCGTATATTTTATTAGAATGTTTGTATTACAAATTAAAGAAAAATGTAAGCTATTCTCAAGAAAGTAAAAGGTGGGAGAAGGTCTTTGCCGACATGCAAACAGATTTAGTAAAGTTAATCAAACAACGCATATTATATTAAGATTTCAGTGTTAGCTTTTTAGAAGTATAAAACCGTAAAACATTGTAGGTTGTGGTTAAAAAAACCTTAAAATAGGTTATAATAATAGTTTATTTTCAAGATAATACAATCCATTATTGTTAGTAAAGACACACAACTTATAAACTAGTGTTAGTACATTATATAGGGTCACCGGTAATTAGTGACCGATACTTAAACACGTGATTGTACTCATGATTACAAACAACTTTCCCAAAGAAACTTTTTTTATATACTCACTAGTTGAAAAACAGGTAGGCCTATGGGTTTGCAAGCTGCGCGGGTCACAATTGTAAGTACGACAGTGTCACGCGGCTAACAGCTGAACGGTCGCCAGTCGCAGGCGCGCGCGCGTATTTAAACAGCTGTTTTATTATTGTGATAAAACTAATGAGAATATAAAAAAAGTTTCTTTAGAAAGTTGTTTGTAATCATGAGTACAATCATGTGTTTAAGTATCGATCATTAATTACCAGTCACCCTATATATCTCAGTCAATTAAATAAATAAATTCAATAAGCATGTCAATATCTAGTAATAATTAAATCACACAATCAAATAACAATTAAAAAACACACACAACACTATTTCTGGGCACGGTTTGAGGATAACACTTGCTTCCTCGTCCAGTGTTTTAATATAAGGTCATCAGTCCTATCCGCTACGGCTTTTAAGAGACTGTTGGCGCTGCCCCGTACCCGCCCCATCAGGGATGCGACACGCTTTCGTACGATAGCAGTAAAAAGACTAGCAGTATGATAATATTCTCTTGATAAAAATATTGTGTATTGAAGTTGACTTGACTATAATTTCTGTCAAAGCAAATGGCTATCTATACTTATATATATATATTATGTTGGTAACGGTCTCAACTTACAAGTTGTACGTCATGGATACAAACCCAGGTAGGTGTTTAACTTTGTGTAATTGAAATCATCAGCCACCCTAGCCAAGTTACAACCGTTTCGTTTCGATTCTCTTTTCGTTGATCGCCTCGAGTCGGCCACGCCTCCTATTCCTTTGTTCTGACCGCGTGACTGAGCGTTGAGGTGACGTCAGAATAAAGGAATCGGAAGCGCGGCCTACTCGAGGCGATCGACGAAAAGAGAATCGAAACGAAACGGTTGTAACTTGGCTAGGGGGGCTGTACTGCTCTCAAAACGGTGAATGAAAACATCGTGAAGAAACCGACATAACCTAGAATCAAATATTTGAAGATATCCACCCACCTTCACTGGGCTCACGTGGTGGTTACAGCTCATTTCTGAAAGCCTGAGTCTCAGCAGTGGGAACATTTTAAGGATTCAATAAGCTTAGATGAGAGACGCACAGAACTGCTCGTTGTGGCGACACTTTTTTTTTTAGGTTGGAAATCATCTAATGACATCTCCCGCCCTTGGGCGGAGCGAGAAGGCGTGTCAGACTTTTACTAACTAAAACCCACTCCTGTTCCTTATTTGCCTTCGTTCCAGGGCCCTGGGGTTCTCTTTCGCATCACCCATTGCCCCAGTAGGCTTCGATCCTGCTGGGCCCTTACGGTAGCTGACATCTCCTTTAGGCGCGCGTGAATCACTAAGCGCCGTCGTCGACTTGGACTCTGTCCGGACGGTCGGATAGCGTGGTAATATGATTGATAGCTACCCATTGCTCGCCGTCCGCAAGCCCGCGCCTACGGTGGCCAGAAATCGGGATCGGAATCCCGGTGTCTGGGGCGTGAAAGCCGTTGCCTCGCGCTTGTGGCAGCCTACTTTGCTAGCATTACTGCTTTGCAGAAGGAGGCGACCTGCCACTGCTCCTCGTTCCGGATCATGACCTGTACCAAGACTCGTCACGGCGTTGCTCTGCCCAAGCGGGGCATACCTCCACCGTGTCCTCCGGGCGGTCCACACAGTGGCGACACCCGGGCGTCGCTTCCGCACGAATCCAGTGCAGGAACTTCCCGAACTTACCGTGTTCGGTGAGAACCTGCGTCATGCGAAAGGTGAGGACGCCGTGAGGTCTTTCCAACCACGCCTCAAAGAGGGGACTTACCGCCATAATTGTGGCGTGCCCAAAGGTTAAGGGGGTGAAATTTTGAAAATTCAAACAAATATCCTCCATATTTGTTTGAATGCAAAATTTTATTCCTTGGGTCAATATTCTTAATATAAATAGTAAATGAAAAGGGATAGAGTAAAGTAATAGTAGTAAATAAAAAAGGTTTTTATAATTTAACTCTTCAAGTACGAGTCCCTAAATTCGACAAGCCAAACTTCCAGTCAAGTCCTTAACATTATAAGTAGTTAGAAAGTAAAGTTTCCAGTACTTACTGGAGTCCCGAAGTTTCAAAATATCGACATAAAACTTGCTAATTGTTTTAGCATGACTAAGCGGACATAGACTTATCGACTTTTATCGACATTCTTAACTCAAAAAATAGGACTATCGGTATATGTTTATATTTGTATCTACTATTTTTTTAGTAGATGGGGCTTTGATATTGTACGTATATCAAGGAATTGTATAAGAAACACAACGTCATCGTCATCTATATATATAAAAAAAAGGATAAACTGACTGACTAACTGACATATCAACGCACAGCCGAAACTCCTGAGACTACGAACATGAAATTCTGCACAAGGCTTCCTTTTATGACGTAGGCGAGCACTAAGAGAGGATTTTCCAAAATTCACCCCCAAAGGGGATAAAACGGGGTTCCAAAGTTTGTATAGAAAAACCTTTTTTCACGCGGCCGCTCGCAGAAGCTAGTGTATGATATTTTTTTTTTTTTATTAATAATAGGCTCGCGTTTGACCACCATCTCACCTGATGGTAAGCAATGATGTGGTCGACGATGGAGCACGCTTGCATAGAAGTAGCCTATTCACTCTTGACTTGATATTTATCTCATTTGTAACGACCCATACATTGTTTTTAGAGTTCTTACGAATGATAACAAAATATTAGGGAAAGAACAGCGAATGCTACTGCCAGGCTAAAAAGAAGCAATCATAGCTGCACCATCGAAGTATAAGCATAATCAGCCTTATAATGTTTCCACTGCTGTGACTCAGGCCTACTCTCTAGAAGAGGGAATGGGCCGTAATCCATCACGCGGCCCCCGTGCGCGTTGGTGGATAGCACAGGTCTTGGTATTTTTTTGGGTTTCCGACCTCAAAAGGAAAAAACGGAACCCTAATAGGATCACTTTGTTGTCCGTCCGTCTGTCTGTCTGTCTGTCGGTCTGTCAAGATCCTTTATCTCGGGAACACGTGGACGTATCGCGTTGAAATTAAAACCAGTCTACTCAGGTCTGCGGTCCCTTAAAGCTGTGAAAAAATCAAACTTCTAAGTTAAGGGAAAAAAAGATATGGCCGTTTATGTCACAAAAAACGTATATCGACACTCAAGGGAACCAAAATTCTCGAGTACTTCCCGTTGACCCAGAATCCTGAAATTTTGCACAAAGCAAGGTCTTTATAACAAAAGTATATAGTAAATCTGAAAACAGAAAATTTGTTGATTCGTCACAAATTTTTTTTTATGCGATTAGAAAAAAACTTCGAGACTCCAATCAGTAATTGAACTCTTTACATAGGTAAGTTTGTACGGAACCTTTAGGGCGCGAGTCCGACTCGCTCTTGCCCTGTTTTTTTTAGGATAAACCGTTTTGAGAATAATGGTGATGAAATAGCTACATAAAGTAAAACGCCCGCATCGTACTAGGCACTTGTAATTCGGGGCCATTAAGTACCACTGTACTATTACTGCTCACAATATAATTCCATAGAAATATAGAAACATGAATAACGTAATTTACTAAACGATAAAACTTATTAAATTCTTTCTCCCACGAACATATTAATTTTTGTCATTGAATCGCCATAATATATTACATTATAGACAGACTAATAAGCGACGATTTAATATTCCGTCAAAGAGAAAATATTAATTGATGCTGAGACATAATACAAAAAAAAAATCCCATAATTCTGATATAAAGATAACTTGAAGTACCCATTTCGGTTTTTACGGGCTAGATTAACATCAATCTCAATCTAGAGACAAGTAAATATGTACTAAAATCGAGTTGTTTTTGTCAACAAGTGTGAAGACAAAACAAACAGTGGATCACTAGATTTTATGTCTTTAAGAGCGGCCAACCCAAGGTATATTTACATACAACCGCTTTTACGTGATTATGACGTTATTACACATCTTTCTTTAAATATTTTGTAAACACAGATATCTTGTGAATATTATCTAGGTTTTTTTTTATTATTGATATAAATATGAATTTCTATTGAAATAAAAACGTCTGAAACTAATCCAGTAAAAACCTCTGAAAATTTGCTATTTTGCGTGAAGTTTGGCCATATAAAATGTGTTCATAACTTTAAAATAATAAAAAAAAGTCTATAAAAAACTTGCATATTTAATCGAGATTCACAATGACAAAAAAAATCTCCAAAAATATTTTCTGGATACAATACTTAATTCTGAAATATTTAAGTAAATGCCGACTGAGTGTTCAGGCGTTATCTCTCTTCTTTCTTCATCAAGAATTGCGTTGGGTTGTCAGCGGTGAATGAAACAACAAGCTTCTAAACCATGTACACGTTGACGATAGACGGCTCATGAAGGGCCCTCTTAAGTCCGTCACACACAATAAAGATACGATATTGTATTATAGGATCTTAGAACATATTTCACAATATCGCAAGTACATTTATATCGCCGTGTCCTCGTGGGGGAGATCGGCGGCGCGATCTCTCGCGCCAGGCCTTGGTACAGGCTATGGTCCGAAGCGAAGAGGAGTGACAGGCGGTCGCCACCTTCTGCGAAGCAGCAATGTTAGCAAAGGAGGAGGTCGCACGTGCACGCGCGAGGGAGCGGCCCTCACGCCCCAGCCACCGGGATCCCGATCCCGATTTTCGGCCGCCGTAGGCGCGGGCTTGCGGACGGCAAGCAATGGATAGCTCGCCGTCCGACCGTCCGGTAACCATGCGGACCGAGCCCAAGTCGTCGACGGCGCGTACTGTTCCACGCGCGCCTCAAGGAGATGTCAGCAAACCGTAGGGGTCCAGCAGGATCGAAGCCTACTGGGGCCATAGGTCTGCTTCTGAAAGGAAGACTCGGCCCTGGTATGAAAGGCAACGAAGCAACAGGAGAAGGTTTTTAGTCAGTAAAAGTCTGACACACCCTCACGCTCCGCCTAAGAGCAGGGGATGTCATTGGATAATTTACCCATCGAAAAAAAATCTATACATTTATACGTAGCAACACATACCACGAAGATAAAATATATTTTATGTTCCCGTTATTTATAGTAGAGAAAGAACGAAGGTTTATGATATTATTACTATGTATATTAACATAGGTAAATATAACATATTTTAACAATATGTTTGTGGAAAAAATGAGAAGATTTCATGTGTTTCATGTGAAGGTTATTATATCTTGACTGTATGTAGTTTAGTTAAAAAAGTGTTAAAGTAAGTAATCGTATTTACATAGTTTGAAAGTTAAAAAAAAAAAAACTATTTATGATTTACTCGTTTATCTACACCGGTAAATCTCGCGACAAGCATTTATATCATATAAATGGTATAACGTGTTATAAGTTGATAGGAAAAGTTTATTTTATTATTTTTAGCGTAAATACTTTAATAAAAGCTTATTTTTAAGATTTTTTAACTTTTAATTTAGTTTTTGCGTTTTAATTATCACTGGAAAGGTGTTTATTAACTCACATTCCTATTTTTGGTAAATCCTTTTAAGTGATACCTATACTATAGGAAAGCATAAAAAAAACTTAGTCCGCCATCTTTAGAAATCCACTATTTTGGATTTAGAGTGATGTCACTTAATTTTTCGAGTTATTTTCAGAAAGTTCTTTTATTCGATACCCATATTTTAGGAATTCATCAAAAATAACTAATCCGCCATCTTGTGGGTTTCGCCATGTTGAATTTAGAATGACGTCACATAGTCAATAATGTATTGTCATCTAAACTAAACGTGTATACAAAAATACAGCTCAATTGGTTAAAGATATCTGCTTCGAAATTGAGTTGCAAGATTCCACGTACATCGCAAGTGAAAATAAAGGTTTGTAAAAGGGGGTCACAGTGACACTTTTGAAAAAAGCACGGCCTGCTCTTAAATGCCTGTGTTTTTCTTAACAGACACGCCAGTAGCAACTGTCAGATCACTCAAAATTCAAATCTTTGCCAAGATATCCACCTGAATCGACGAAAATTTCAAAAACAATCTTGAGCAAATTACCTGCTACAGAATATAAATGCTGTAATTGGATTCTTATCATCTTGATAATTAGTTAATTATTTAATATTAAAAACGCGAAAATTTCTATGTATGGATGTTTGTTACTCCTTCACGCAAAAACTACTGAATGGATTGACATGAAACTTGGTACACGGGTAGACCATGTCCTGAAATAGCACATAGGATACTTTTAATCCCAGGAGTATATTCACTTCGGATTATTTTCTACTATGACGCGGGCGAAGCTACTGGCAGTAGCTAGTATTTCTTAATATCATCATCTTCCTGCCTTTGTCCCGTTTTATTTGGGGTCGGCACAACACGTTTTTTTCTTCCAATCTATCCTGTCACTCGTCACGCTATCATTAACTCCCTTTTCTTTCATATCACATCTCACACAATCCATCCATCTTTTCTTTGGCCTCCCTCTCCCTCTCCCTCTCCATTCATCCACATGTAAATTTATAACTCTTTTAGCAACATGCGCTTTATCCCTCCTCTTCAAATGACCATACCACGATAAACGATTCCCTTTCAACTTTTCAGTCACTGGCGCCACTTTCAAACTTCCCCTAATAATACTCATTTCTCACTTTATCCATTCTTGTCACACCACACATGGATATTTATTTTAGATTAGATGGATTCTTAATAAAGAAACAATAAAAAAAAACTGGGCAAGTGCGTGTCGGACTCGCACACAGAGGGTTCCGTACAAACTAACTTTTGTAAATAGTTCAATTACCGAATCAAATTCAAGTCTCGAAAATTTTTCCGAATCGAAATAAGTTTTTTTTTGTGATGTAACTACAAATTTACTGTTTTCAGATTTATTCCTATATTTGTGCTATAAGACCTTGCTTCATGCCAAATTTCAGGGTTCTTGGTCAACGGAAAGTACGCTATGAATTTTGATCCCCTTGAGAGTATCGAAATATATGGTTTTTGCGACAAAAACGGGCGTATTTTTGCACAGCTTCAAGGGACCGCAGACTTGAGTATATGGTTTTAATTTCAACTCGATACCTTTACGGGTTCTCGAGATAAATGGTCTTGACAGACAGACAGACTGACAACAAAGTGATCCTATATGGGTTCTGTTTTTTTCCTTTTGAAGTACGTAACCCTAAAAATGAGACAATATTATGGCATTTTGTATTTTTTTTCTTTCAATTAAAGTTAGAAGCATTAGATTCTACTTTATACAATTTCATCTCAATATGAAATGTACACATTATCTTCTAATGACAGTATTTATTAAGCTTAAGATCCTAGGCATTCGCCTAATTGCGTCGTTTACGGCTTTACTTGTCTGGATAAATGTGGATTCTTTTTTTTCTGCGACCGCATAAAAGAGAAAGTTTGTATATTTGGATGTTTAATGGAAATTAGTACACTAATACCGTGACTTGAATTGGGATATAGGACACTATTTATCGCAGAAGCACGTTCATAGCTTGGAATAATCAGCATTATTATATTCCCACGGCTGGGATTCAGGCCTCCTCTCTAGGAAAGGCGACGTAATCTACCACACGGGCACCGTCCGGGTTTATGTACATTTCGTTGATATAATATACGACTTTCAAGCGGTCAAAGCCACAAGCAAAAGCTTGTTAAAAATTCATTCGATCTTATTTATTTATTTCTTTATTGCACACCTTAACTTATTACAGGACAGACATTTATAAAAAATAAGTGTACAATAGGCGGTCTTTTTGCACAGGGCAATTTCTACCAGACAACCTTTGGATGGACTGTAACGAAAGGAAAAGATTTGGGGCTGTCAGTGTATAACAACATAATAAGATAATAAAATATGTATACATATAATACATAAATAGGTACATTACCAAATCATAAACTAATAAATATTAAAATATACGACAGAGAAAGGAGAAGAAAAATTAAAGTGATAGGTAATGCTCCTTAACCATCTTTTTTAAAGTCGGTAGCGTTTGGGCACGCCTCACTTCTAAGGGTAATGCATGGGTGATCTTCGTAAGTCTTAATGATTTTAAAAGTTTCATGTGAACTAACATAATCTTTATTGTCATACCTACACTAGTCTATCATGACCGATCCCAAAAACAGTGTTTATTTCACGACTTCAAAATAATATATCTGCCGTCGTCGAGCGCTTACAGCCTCTGTAATAGACCCCACTTCATTGACATGAATTGAATAGGGTGAGGGAGGCATGAGGCTAACGATGTTATGAACAAGAGTTTAAACTTTCTGCTCAAACTCCTACTTATGTATTCAACAGCTCTGGAAATATATAAATAGACAAGATTCTCTGTTAGAATCTAACAATTAACATAATATATGCTGCAAGAATGTTCGATAGAGTTAACGTGACCCTGGAATGCACAATAGTACATTTTGATACAACTGGAGAAAGTTTCTCATTGCGATTAAGGCGAAAAACGCCCGAGTGGCAGGCGAGGGTATTATGGAACGGAGTGCTGCAGTGACAGATTTCCACGTATATCAAATTACATTTCTTAATCACACTTACGAAGAATTAATTAAACAGGGGTTGACCGGTGACTCGTGGGGGGTGCTTATCGCCCAGTCTGATACGATAAATATAATCAATTGTGGTAGGGACGGCCTGGCGCACTGTTCCACACTAGTGCGGAAAACATTAAATTTTGTGCCTAAGCCTAAAAGCGACAGGAATAGGAGCGGGTTTTCGAGTAAGTGTTGAAAATTTAGTTGTAAAGATGTATAAAAAAAAATTATAAAATTATTGGCTCAATAGTGACCCAAGTCTACTACCACAAGGGCGCACATATTAATTGATTAGTATTGGAATTTGGAAATCACTTTTCTTTGAAGTTTGAAAACATTATTGTAGTATTGTTTAATGTAGAAGCATTTTTTTGTCAAATTTGCAAATCCAAGCATCAGAGCAATTTATGTTTTTAGGTTACTTCTTGACCTGTTTGACATAAATGAAAATGGCAGTTAAGAGTTTATCATGCTCACTAAAATGTTTCGTACATGGTGGTGCGTGTGTTGAATCATTCGATCTACAAAATGGCTGACCGAGTGAAGATCTACGAAAGGTAGGTGCGCCATCTTCGTGAACGGACGCTATCCGTCGAGACTGGTTATCATAAGCTACAAGAAGTGACTTATTTTAATTTCTATTGCTTTTTTTTTTACTTTATTTATTTAACTACATTGTTCTCGCATAAAAGAAGCGACAAGAAATATATAAACGAGATATTTGTAATTATCGAATTAAAGAAGTGACCATGGCGTGTTTTGGACATTCTTCTCCATAGAGATCTACGCTTTGGAATGTGCAATTATCATAATTTTTCTGTTGACTGATTTCTAGACAATTAAAAAATGCCTGTAAATAGTTTATTTGAAATACATGCATTGGTTGTGAGTGAAATAAAATAAAATAGTATGCGATTCATTCGCAAAACTAGAGTAATAACAATCAGAGCACTTAAACCCCTTTTTTCGGGAATTCATCACATAACTTCTCCGCGTTTGGAGAGAGAAGGAGCAGAGAGCAGACTTTCACTGACTAAAATCCACCTAAGTTGCCCTTTGCGTTTCAGGGTTGTGGTAAACCTTTGAATAATTCCGCAGCCATAGCACCATCAGCCCCGTTAAGCCCCGTCAGGTCGTAGGCACTATACCTCTGGGACATAATATATCCTGATTTTAACCTAAATGTTAGTTTCGCAATAGCGGTCGAGCCCATTACCATCAACCGGACCCAAATCCAAACTCCAGGCTGCTACTGTAACATTCTTAAAAATTAAAAAGCCCACTAGCCATTTGCCCAACCCGAAAATCGACCCCAGGACCTCATGCTCAGCCGCAGTACCGGTCATATATGACGAACAAGACAGATAAATCTTATAATAGAGCCCTTTCAATATTAATTTAATTTGATTTCGTATTGCTGAATGAAAGGGAATTTTGGGATAAGCCGAGTAAGCTTACCCGATTGTATCAAAACGTCCCTTTGCGCCTACGGCCTAGTGGTTTTCTAACTCCGAATTTTCTTTCCTGATTAATTTCGATGCGGGTTCTAAAACAGTCGAATAATTTTCCTGAGAGATTTCAAAGTCCTTTGTCGAACTGATTGCCTTCCTTACAAATTTGCCAATGCTTATTCTTCTGTGCACAAAGTGATTCGCAGTTTTAGACACTTAGGTTTATTGATTGTTGTTTACAGAATTTCTTCTGTAATTCCGTGATCAGAATTGTTAATTGTATTTCCAGAATGGCTAGAACAGGATACAACAAATTAATCTATCAAGCTGCAGAGGAAAAAAAAACATCAGATAAATCTTCCCGTGATTGTGAAATCATCTGTTTCTGATTTAGTACATTTCTGATGTAGTAGCATTTGAAGTTGAATATTGCTCAAACTCAACTTTAGCCTGAAAACATGTCCAAAATTTGGCATTTAAGTAGGGTTTGAGTCATTTTTAACTCAAAATACTCAATTCAGAAACCCGTCCTTACTGACATCGACGGCGCGTACTGCTCCACGCGCGCCTCAAGGAGATGTCAGCAAACCCTAGAGGTCCAGCAGGGTCGAACTGGGGGCTGGGGCCAAGAGTCTGCTTCTGAAAGGAAGACTCGGCCCTGGTACGAAAGGCAACGAAAGGACAGGAGTGGGTTTTTAATCAGTAAAAGTCTGACACACCCTCTCGTCCCGCCCAAGAGCGCGGGATGTAATTGGATGATTCTCCCACCGAAAAAAAAAACTGTCATAAGTTTTTAAGAAATTTGCTAAACTAAAAGAAATCAGAAATCAGAAACGTTTATTTCAAATAGACCAATTACAGGTACTTTTGAATTGTCAAATGTCGGTAAGTCGTTCAAAAGCGTAGATCTCTATGGAGAAGAACGTGCAAGAAACTCCATGGACACTCTTTTAAATTATAATTATTATGAGTTACATAAGGGACTACTCACACTTATTCAGCTCTATTCAGCTTATGTCCATAGAAAACACCGATTTTGGATGGAGACGCGTACGCATCCATTCAGCTTTCCGCGTTTATTCAGCTTTCGCGGTAAACAAGTATAAAATAAGAACAAATGTGTTTTTATCATGCGAGTGCTTTAGATAGAGTTCAGCGCTGTTCTGCCGCGTTCAGTGCTGTTCTGTCGCGTTCAGCGCTGTTCCACCGCATTCGACGCTGAATGCGGCAGAACAGCGCTGCTCACGTATGGTTCTCAACTCCTTGTCGACAAGTTGCGACCTGCATAGTTCCTGGATAGATTTGATTTATTATTACGTAATCATTATGCACGCAAGGATCGAGAGAGTTTGGACGTGTTTTAAAGTAATTCTAATTACTTTATTTTTACGAAATAAAATAATGGACGAAGAGAAACTTATATTTCTAGTGCAAAAATATTCTTGCTTGTACGATATAATTGAGTAGCTGACCGTCTTCGCAGCATATTCATCGCCGTACGTAGTAGATAGACGCCTTTTAGCGGAGATAACACTCTTATGCCACTGTACGCGGCTGATAGAAGCAGAACTGTATAAGTGTGACCAAAATCGTTCAGCAAAACGCGAATAGAGCTGAATAAATGTGCGCAGTCCCTAAATTTTGGTTACATATTTCTTGTTGCTTCTAATATGTGAACACAATGTAGATAAGTAATAATAATTAAAATAAAAAAACTAATTAAAAAAATAGAAATTGAATTAAGTCACTGGCAGCTAAGAGATGACCTCTGAGTCTCAACTGACGGCACCCGTTCACGAGCATGATGCGTGCATCAGCCCCACTCAGCTCAACCATTTTGAAGGGAACTAAATGACCCAAAAACACGTGCCACCATCAGCGAGACATTTGAGTGAGTATGACAAACTCTCAACTGCCATGCTAAGGCCTACTGTCCATGGACACGTAGCTTCAGAGACGCGTATCCGTCATTATACGTTTGGTGTACGCCTGCTCACAGCTTACATACAATACTATGAAACTCCGTGGCAATGACACGACGGCACGACAATGTGAACAAGCTTACTCCAAGCGTATGACAAATCACCGCCGTGTCCTCGTGGGGGCGATCGGCGGCAGCGATCTCTCGCGCCGGGCCTTGGTACAGGCCATGATCCAGAGTGAGGAGGAGTGGCAGACGGTCGCCTCCTTCTGCGAAGCAGTAATGCTAGCAAAGGAGGAGGCCGCACGTGTACACGCGAGGCAATGGCCCCCGCGCCCCAGACGCTGGGATTCCGATCCCGATTTCCGGCCACCGTAGGCGCGAGCTTGCGGACGGCGAGCAATGGGTGGCTCGCCGTCCGACTGTCCGGTAACCGTCCGGACCGAGCCCAAGTCGTCGACGGCGCGTAGTGTTCCAAGCGCGCCTCAAGGAGATGTCAGCAACCGTAGGGGCCCAGCAGGGTCCTACTGGGGCCATGGGTGATGCGAAAGAGGTACCCGGGGCCCTGGAACAATGGCAAAGAAAGAACAGGAGTGGGTTTTTAGTCAGTAAAAGTCTGACACTATCTCTCGCTCCGCCCAGTAGCAGGGGATGTCATTAGATGATTTTCCCACCAGAAAAAAAATGCGTATGACGAATACGCGTCTATGAAGCTTCGCGTCCGTAGACATTGGCCTTACATTCATTTGATGCCGCAAGCACCAAAAGGATTTCATTATTATGAGTTTAAACAAGATCGCTTGGTATAAGGTTTAAAATGTTGCAAGTTATTACGTACCTAAACGTAATAACTTGCAACATTTTAAATAAATTGCACACCACTGCTACTGTTTCCACCCAAACGACCCCGATTCCCGGCGGGTTCGTAAGTGGCAAGGGATTATATCCGGAAAATTGGCATCGTCATCCACCTGTTGGCTAACAATTTGGGGAAGCTTAGGGTTTTGAGAAAGGTCACGGAAGTCGAACTGTTCTCGAACGTTTGTCGATAATTGGTCAAGAAAGGGATCTTATCTTGTCTTTGTGATCTGATTTCCGCACTTAGACCTTGAAACCATTGTACGTGGGCCATAGCGGCCTTTATTTCAACCAACCCACCCACGTATCTCGAACAGAAGATTAGTCCTTTCAGGTTGCTCAGTGTCTATGAGTAATTTCAGTGCTCCCAAAGGACTGAAGAGGACTGTCCGTGATACTCATGTGAAGAAGTGTTTATTTAGTGAGCAGTGTAAGAAGGGGATATAATTTTACCAAAGTCAATTACAGAGCCGAAAAGCTACTAAGGCGGAATTTCGGCGGTGTTATGGGGTGCTGCATTTCCATGTGTATCAATTGACGTTTTTCAATGCACTTACGAAAATTTAAATAAAATGGGGATTAAAGCGCGACTGGTGGGGGTCGATTAGCACCCAGCCTGATACAATAAATGTAATAATACAAATTTGTACGTGCCCTTTTTTGTAAATTTCATCAAAAAGCAATAGGTTATCCCTACTGCTTTTTGCACGCACTTTACTGTTTTCTGAGCGGGTTTTCGAATAAGTGTATTGAAAAACATTTATTCGACACAGACACTACACAACTTTAATAAACACTACAGAATGATACAATAAAATTGCACTGAGCGTGCCCGTACCGAAAGGGTTACCAATTTGTTACTCAAACTAACCTAATGGGTGATCTTCTTCAGAAGGCCAGGTGGGTTCAGCACTCACAATTTGTGCGAGTGTTTTACCAGAAGTAAGAACTTAAACGAAACAAAACGCAGCATGAATCGTAGCAGGCAGCATTTTGTATGGCCACCGTCACCACCCTCTAACAAAATGCGATACATGTCACTGTCCTGTCCACAAAAGACAAAACAGCTGATTTGGTTTTTAAAATATATTGGGTTTTTATTTCATCATCATCATCATCATCTTCCTGTCCTTGTCCCGTGTTATTTGGGGTCGGCACAACACGTTTTTTTCTTCTATTCTGCCCTGTCACTCGTCATGCTATCACTAACTTCCTTTTCTTTCATATCACTCTTCACACAATCCATCCATCTTTTCTTTGGTCTCCCTCTCCCTCTCCATCCATCCACATGTAAACATGTGTGTGTATTGAGTTTTTATTTAATTTAAAAAAAGTAGTTATGTTAAAATAAAAACATTTTATAAAACCTAAACCCCATACTTTTGAGGTATATCGTCATAGTAAGAAAACTATTCAAGTAGACCCTTCGAATGACACCTGTTTCAAATCTGTTGGGGTAGGGACGGGGGGAGGACACCTCACACTCCCCCCGGCTTGAGGTGGCCCGCGCAGGTGGGCCGGCACTAGCCGGGGATCATGGATGGCGTATCAGCTCCCACGATCCCCGGTCCAAGTGTGGGAGGGAACACCGAGGTGGTTTTTAGTCAGTAAGAGTCTGACAGACCCCTTCGCCTGCCCCAGGCGAAGGACATCCATAAGGATTTTCCACCCCGGCAACAAAAAAAAAAAAAAAAAAAAAGGGACGGTCTTACGCAATGCCCTTTAGTTAAAATATGCCAATAAACTCATAGTTACTAGGCAAACAACAAAATATGAAATCAAACGATCTCACATTCTACATTCATGAACAATTTTCGCTGTCCAAGGATGGTTAATATGAATACGGTCACAAATTTTCTCTAATAAGGCGATAGGTCAGTTTTTGACTAATTTACTACATGTACGTCATGATAACGAAAAACCGTAATATTTGCAACCGAATGCGTCAAAACAAAATAATTTAAAGAGTCATGCCTAAATATCCATAATTAGGATGAACAAAACGGGAAAATCAATATATAAATACAGTCTCATCAACCGCAATAGGGACCGTCACCTTAGCGCTAAAAACTGACGTCATTCTTTGGTCAAAAGAGTAACGTCCTACTTATATATAAATCCTTAATAGTATATTTTATAAGCCAGTCCGTTAGTTAAAAAAAAATACAACTAATGCGATCTCCTTTCGATGTCACAATATTATATTGATTTAAGTAGACACTTAATAATTTCATCAAAAATTTTCTCGCCGTTGTTCTTTGCTTTATTACTTGCCATTTTGTTTTAGATGATACTATTTATTTATTTATTTAAACTTTAAGCACTAGTAAAAATCAATATACAATAGCGGACTTAATGACTTAGGAATTTTATTTATTTATTTATTTAAACTTCATGTACAGTAGTGGTACATACGGGGGTCGCGGGGGTGGTGTGGGGTTTTATCTTAAACGCGGCTTGACCGTTCGTACCTGGTCCACTCCAGGTGACCCAAGATACGAGACCGTTGAACAAATGTGGATTACCTTCACTCTAAATGGAAATAAAATCGCAATAGGTACAACGTATCGCCCTCCACGCTTTGACTTGGATCTTTTTCTTGATGCCATAACTGACTCCATTAAAATGTGACCACTACATACTACTCGGCGATTTCAATGTCAACTTATTGAATGCTAACGGGCAAACTAAAAAAGTATCTGAGTTTCTGAATAGCCTGAGCCTAAAACAACTCGTAAGTTCTCCTACTCATTTTACAGACCATAGCGAAACCTTGATCGACCTAGTGTGCACCAATATCAACCACAAAGGGGTGTCAGTTGAGCCCTATGGCTCAATAAATGGTCACTCGCTTATCGTCTACGAACTTAATACTAAGCGTGGTAGATATAAACCCCATACAATTAGGTACAGGCCGATAAAGAACATTAATGGCGAAGTCTTTGACAGTGACTTATCGAATGTACATTGGGACAACATTTGTAGCCTGCATAATGTAAATGACATGGTTGAGGAATTTAATAAAAACATTTTGACATTGTACGATGCGCACGCTCCGGTGAAGACATGCTTGATAAAAGAACCGTCATATCCTTGGATTACTGAGACCATCAAGCTTATGATGCTCTTACGAAATGACGCTCTGACCCAGTGGCGTGCCAGATACCTTTAAAGGGGGCAAGCCAAGGAACCTTGACTTATCTACTACCTACCCAAGTACCCATTTACCTAATATTTCGAATAAAAAAAACTCGCGCTATAATCCGCCGTCACGTATCATCAGTGCAAAATCTCTTGCTGTAATGCTGATTAATTGCTACATTTTCATTTGTTATTAATAAGATAGAAATTAATTATACATCATACCTGTATCATAAATGATTTAAAATATGTAAGAGCCATCTATTGATATTTTTTGGCAACTCTTGCTCGCTCACAACAAAATTCTAGCTGGCTACTTCTGAATAATCCACTAGATGGCGCACAAAGTAGTAATCAATGAAATCAATCATTTCTTTACGATATATATGTAATATAATTAGCATAGCAAATACTCACAATTTAAACAGCCATAGAGTATACAACAGCATAGCCGTTCTTCGTTTCTTTATCACACACTTAGAAATTTCATCACATAACTGTCGAGAACACGGATATCGGTCGAGAAATAGAACCAAGTTTTTGTTCGCGGTTTACCAAAACTACACAATGAAATAACAGCATTTGAGAATTCTGATGTCTTTTCATAGCACCAGCGAAGTTATTTAAGTCATTATAACCTGATGTATTCCAAGCATTCTTATCGTTTGAGAAAAATATGCAACACGAATGAAACTGCCTATTATGTGATTTAGTTTTCTGAGAAATATTCAAATCAGGGGTATGTTTAGGCGAAGTTACGAGATCATATTTATCTCTAAAAGTCAAAGTCTTTACCTGGCCAAGTATTTTTTCCACACATTTTAATCCGTCACAAGGAACAATTGCATGTATTTCCGAATTCATTTCAAAGATAATAAACTTTAATCACTTCAAAACAAAGTAAGTTACAGTAATAACTAATCATAAAACTTTAAATGACAGAAATCAAAAATCTTTGTTAACAAAACACACGTAAAAGTAAACACGATTTAACCGCTCAAAGCAAATTTGAACTAATTTGTTTGCGGAACTTTTAAGCGTCATAGATAGAGGGCGCCTCGGAATTTGTGCGCCTTGTAGTAAAATTCATTGATCAAACATTTCAAGCCCGGAATATTTTAAAGAAAAAATGTTCGATTAGTACTTGCACACAGTATCAAATTTTACTCACACAGACTCACATTTTTATGTTTTTATAGGGAAAAGTGAGATGGCAGATCAAGCCTCATAACAAGCCTTTGCGCCAGACAGAGGCAGCAACACACTAGTGTTCATCTCTTTTTTTTGTTAAGTGTTAGAGTGAGATCGGAGAGATGGCGCTCAGAGCGGCAACATTACTTAATGTGCATACGTCCTAGGTATCGTGCGTGAATGAACACGAAATGGCAACAGCGCGTAAACGCATAAGCGCGCGAAGTTTAAAAATTAGAGTTTTATTTAATTTAATTCATTTGTTGTGTTTTATGATATAGATGACTGTGGTGTGGTGAGGTATTATTTTCACATCAAGCCCGGCTTTTTAACTTGTATTGCTCGCACGTCGCTGCTCTGACCAAGTATCGCAAGACGAGGTCAGACTCTAAAAGGGCATACTATAAACAGCTGAAATCGTTGGTAGTTAGCTCCATATTTAGGGAAAAAGTCGCTTACTTTAAATATAACATTAATAACAAAATGAAAGACCCTAAAACTTTATGGAACAACTTAAAAAATACGATACTACCAAATAAACAAGCTGAAGACCTACCAACTCAGTTTAGAGATCCAGACCAAATAAACAATCACTTTTTAAATGTACCTGGCAACCACGTTTGCAATGCTGCGCAACAGAATTTTTTTGAGTCCCATCATTTCGGTGACAATACATTCGCATTGAAACCAGTTAGTGACAATCAAATCTTGAAATACTTTCACGAACTCAAGTCTAATGCTGAAGGCTGTAATATGGTTACCCTGAATATGCTTTTATCTACCCTTCCATACACACTTAAGATCATAACGGACATTATAAACTGTTCGATCGGCTCTGCAACGTTCCCTGACATTTAGAAGATTGCAATCGTTAGGCCATTACCTAAAAAAACGAATCCAACAGATTTGAAGGATCTCAGGCCCATTAGTATTCTGCCATGTCTATCCAAGATAGCCGAGAAGGCTTTGTGCCAGCAGCTGACACAATATTTAGAAAAACAGAAAATATTGCCAGAACTACAGTCAGGTTTTCGAAAACAGCGTGGTACTGCTACGGCTCTTCTGGATGTTACGGATAACATTTTGGCAGCACAGGATAAGGGTATGTGTACATTGCTGGTACTGCTTGATTTCTCGCGGGCCTTTGACTGTATTAACATTGACTTGTTCCTCTCAAAACTGAACTATTACGGATTTAACCAAAATGCGATAAACTGGTTCCGAAGTTACCTTACCAACCGTAATCAGCGTGTGGAAATCCGTTTGAGCAATGGCTCATCCCTTGATTCGTCACTCACCCCCGTTAAAAGGGGAGTTCCGCAGGGCTCTATACTGGGCCCCATAATATTTATATTGTATTGCGCAGACATTGTAGACTCTCTGAAGCTATGTAGGTATCATATTTATGCTGATGATGAGCAAGTATATATCTCTTTTAAGCCTAGTGACTATAGCAGCGCGTTAAAGGATCTCAACGATGATCTTGACAGTATAGCATGTTGGGCTGAGAACAATGGTTTGGTACTTAATCCTACCAAAACTAAATACTTGCTCTTCGGAACCAAGTGTCAAATCAATGCAGTGCCGGCAACACTCAATGTTACTCTGCTGGGTGAGTCGGTCAGTCGAGTCAGCGAAGCACGTAATCTGGGACTGAATATGGATGCGGAGTTGAGGTACGAAGCGCACGTGGCAACAGCAGTGCGCACTTGTTTTTATCGGTTGAAGGTTCTTTATAAAATAAGGCCCTATCTATCAGAGGAGCTGCGAATACAGCTGGTTGAGTCACTCGTACTCTCAAACCTAAATTATGCGGGCACAGTTATTGGCCCTCGACTGTTGGCAAGAACTGATCGACTGGTTCAGAGGGTGCAAAACGCCTGCGCCCGTTTCTGTTTTAACATTCCACCTAGAACTCACGTGACACCATTTTTGAATAAGCACTCAATCCTGAAGATGAAGTCGCGTCGTAAGTTGCACTTGGCTTGCCTACTTTTTGGAGTCATAAAGTACAAGCAACCGACCTACTTGTACGCCAAACTGAATTGGATCACTAGTAGAAAGGAATGCGCCAGCAGACAGTGCTCGCAGCAGCTTTCCACGCAACCGCACAAGACAGCGGCTTTTAGAGGCAGTTTTAGGTACGCGGCATCCAAGTGTTGGAACAATATTCCCCCGCCAATAAGGAATATCAAATGTCTCGATACCTTCAGGACTCGACTACGGCAGTTTCTGATTGCCTCGAAAAAGGAACTGGGCATGACAGTTTCGAACACGTCCATTATAAAGCTGGTTAGCGTGTTCTGGACAAACGCTAAAATAGGATTAGTGGCTGGCATATAATGAACTAATGACATAAAAAAAAATATATGTTTTTTTCTAACACACACACACACTTACTGGAGATAGGAACCATACAACTACACATCACAATAAGCATAATTGTATTGTTCACGTACATAATAAATTGAACCTTTTACTTTAAAAATAAATTCACAATGCTAAACCACCAACGTCGGATACCAAATCTGTTAAATTGTGGGTATACCGTACACTTACACAACTTTCTCTACACATAAAACTTACACTACATAACACGGACATAGCACTTCTTCCACAAATTCAGCTCGACGTCCGTATGCCACAGCGTCAGGCATGTTTGCCTGACAGATGCTGAGTTGGGCTCCCATTTGATGCAGCCTTGAAGCGCACACCGCACTATGCTATCTTATTGTTTGTCTCACAAAACTTTTACTAAGTACCTACCTATGTTTTTGTATTTAATTTTCTAACGTGTTTTTTTTTATAACATAATTTTAATAACATTGATGTCTGTAATTGTTTATATTTTTTATTTTTATTTTTTTGTTAATTTAAGTGCTTAGTTGTATGTTTGTAATTTTGTTGTGCTTTTGTGAAGGTACTATTTGTTAATTTTCTGTGTTGCATCAAATAAATGTTTTATCTATCTTATCTACCTACATAGGCGGACTTATTGCAACAAGGCATCCACAGCATTTCAGCAGTTTTTAATTTTTTTTTCATCGGCACTTTCTACCAGTCGACTTTAAAGTGGTGCAGACACAACATGGCTGGTGCAACTTAACAAAACTGACTAACAGAAAAGCTATTCGCCACTTCCTCAACTGTCAAGGACGAATCAGGAATGTACCTGTCGGCGTATGATCGCCATCGGTGTCGACGTTACACAAAATACACAGTCACAGTAATTCTATATTACTGTGACTGTGTATGAAAGAAAGTTACACAGTAAATTCTTATTTAACTATGACCGGATGCTCTGATAATTTAAAGAAATAAAAAGGAAGTGGTCAGGTTAAATCCTCACAAGTTTAACCGGATGCTTTATTAATTTTAAAAATTAGAAAGAAAGTCGTCATTTAATTCGTTAAAAATTAAACAGGATGTTGCCTTTTAAATAATCGAAAGGGAAGTTATCAAATTAAATCCATAGAAATTAATGGGTTTGCGCACATCACCATCATCATTATTTCAGCTGAAAGACGTTCACTGTTGGACATAGGCCTCCCCCAAATGTCGCAACAATGACCGGTCCTGTGCGTCTCGCATCCATCGGATTCCCGCGACCCTTACCAGGTCATTGCACACATATAACAAACATTTATTGGTGTGTCACTAAAAATAGTTTCAATGCTGTTTTCACTAAATAGACATAATGATTCATGAGGAAGGTTTTAGTGATATAAACTTAAATACATGCATATTATAGTAGAAAATAAGCAAATAATTTCAAAGATTTCTAACACCCATGCAAGGCTGGCATGGCAATCACGTACCGGAAGACGCAGTGTTGGAAGGCCTCCCACAAGGTGGACCGATGACCTGGTGGGGGTCGCGGGAATCCGATGGATGCGAGACGCACAGGACCGGTCATTGTGACGACATTTGGGGGAGGCCTATGTCCAACAGTGGACGTCTTTCGGCTGAAATGATGATGATGATGATGATGCGAGGCTGGGGCGGGTAGCTTGTATATTTTAAGCAAAGTTCCTCACCACGTGTCTGTCTGTATGTTCGCGAAAATCTTGGAATACTGAACGAATTTCTTTACGGATTTCACGAATAGACGGAATGATTCATGAGCAAGGTTAAAATGTACAATAGATATGCTTTGGACTCAGTGGAAAGGCGTGCAAAGAGGCTAATTGGGGATCCAGATTTGGTTAAGTCCAATCTACAAATCCTCGAGCACAGGCGCGGGGTAGCCAGCCTATCGGTATTCTATAGGTTGCATTTTGGAGAGTGTGCGCGGGAAGTGCATGACTTGATTCCGCCATCTCCTTTCTACCATTGTACAACCCGACGTACGGCGAGTATCCACCCTTACGTTGTTGAAACTTCAACGGTTCAGACTAAGCGTTTCGCTTCGTCGTTTATACCGCGCACATCGAAGGACTGGAACAGTTTGCCTGCTGCGGTCTTCCCGTCCAACTATAATTTAGGTGTCTTTAAGGCTAGAGTGAATAGGCTCTTAATAAACTAGTGCGCCTCACCATCAATGATTGCATCACTGCTTACCATCAGGTGGGATCGCAGTCAAACACTGGTTTATATCAATTTAAAAAAAGAAAAAAAAGTGCATATTATAGTTGAGAAAAGTCGCAAATTTAAAAGATTCGAGCCGATGCGGGTTGCTAGTGATTTTATAGAATACTTACTAGCACTTTTCCAGTGACTTCGTCCGCGACAGTGTTTTCATATAAACTTTAACACCCCTTAAGAGGGCCCTTTCTGAGACGTCTATCGTCAACATGGTTGTTGTTTCATCTAATGCAATGTTTGACAAGGAGGAAACCCGAAAAAAGAGAGATAACGTCTGAACGCCCTGTTGATATTCAGTAAATCCATCATTCACTCGAATATTTCACAACACTTTTTTAGTTGTTTCACAATTGTTTTTCTAAAAACCCTTAGTGGTTTTTAGAAAAACACTTATTTCCTGGAAAAAATTTCATCGTCATTCGGAATCTCGATTTTGACTGCCGCCACGAGGACACGGCGCTGCTCTGCCCAGGCGGGGTTCACCTTTACTGTATGCTCCACCGTGTCCTCCATGCGGTCCACACAATGGTGACACCCGGGCGTTACTTCCGCACGAATTCGGTGCAGGAACTTACCATGTCCGGTGAGGACCTCCGTCATTCAGAAGGTAAGGACGCCGTGTTGTCTTCCTAGCCTCTCCTCAAAGAGGGGACTTACCGCCATAATTATGGCGTACCCAGCACTGGGTTGCAACAGTCGCTATCACCATTCCTCCATATGATCCCGCCGGAACTATATAGTCAGAACCTTAGAACACCAACTACGAAACTCATATAATTTACTTTTCTTGCCCTAGGTTGGGTTGGTAGGCCTTACTTAACTAAAGTTATAACAATTATATAGATCAAAAAGTAAAAATAAAAACAGGATTGATAAATTGCGCTGTCCGTTCAATAAATAGACTTCTGAAAGCATAACCGCTGGATGTATAGTAAAGGTCGGTATCTGCTAAACTGCTTCGAAAGTGCTAATGTAGAAACCAGACTATCAATAAAAAGTAAGAACTCAAAAATATGTAAGAATTTCTTGTTTACAGTAAAATAAAATAAAACAATCACAAAAAAAAAATATCTGAGACTCGAACCACTATCCCCATACGTGCCGATCTAACTCTGAGACTACTGCGCTACGGTGTTCGCTGGTTTCTGTCTAAAATAGGTGTTCTTATATAAACGTCATCATTGTCTGCTTAACCCTTTGTCAATGATAGCGTGATGATTTTCATCTAAGATATTAAAATTGTAGCTAAATGAAAAAAAAAATATTATTTTCGTTTTACCGCTTCGATTTTATTACATGTTTTGATTACTTTTTACTAAAATATGAAGTAAAAATATCCTTTTTTTCTTCATATTTTAGTAAAAAGATGTGTTAAAAATATGCTAAAAGTCCTTTTATTATTGTAATCGAAGTACCATCGTATATTATATGCAAAAAAGACGACAAAATACTCACAAAAATTATTACTATAACTGGGGATCGAACTCACGGCAAATTTCGTTCAATACCGACATTTTGGAATATTGCTTACCCCCCATAGCAAATAGCGTGATAATTAGCCTATGTCCTTTCTCAAGCTCTATTCTATCTTTGTACCAAACATCAAAATCGGTTCAGCGGTATTTGCTTGAAAGCGTAACAGACAGACAGACAGAGTTACTTTCGCATTTATAATATTAGTATGGAAGTATGGATTATTTATGGTGTTTGGTGATAGACGAGCTGCTAATAGAATTGAACAAAGGACCAACGTACACGGTTGGTTATGCAGATGATCTCGTGATACTTGTAAATGGAAAATTTCCCAACACTGTGTCGGGGATCATACAGGAGAGATTAAACATGGTTGAAAGGTGGTGTAAACTCAACCACCTATCCATCAACCCAAGCAAAACGGTGATCATCCCGTTTACCAGGAGGAGGGACCTAACAACAATGGGTACCATAAAGCTCTACGACACTGTACTGGAGTTGTCCACAGAAGTAAAATATCTAGGAGTAATCCTAGACAGCAAACTCATGTGGAAAAGCCATGCCAAAGCGACAGCAAAGAAGGCTCTAAGAGTATTTGGCATGTGTCGCTCTGCCTATGGGAAGACATGGGGCCTTAGACCCCAGGTTATCAAATGGATCTACACCATGATGGTGAAACTGCTGATCACATACGGGAGCATCGTATGGTGGACCAGAACAAAGCTGGCAACCTGCAGACAGGCCCTAAGCAAAGTACAGCGGACTGCCTGCATGGCCATTACAGGAGCATTTAGGACCACGCCAACTGCGGCGATGGAAACGCTGCTCAATCTCACCCCTTTACACATTGAAGTGGAACTAGAGGTGAGGAGGGCCATTCATAGGCTTAAAAGTATGGGGCACTGGACGAACTCCGGATGTAAAACAAACCATATGAACACAAGACCAAACAGGGAACTTGACTGGATGATGGACATGGGATGTGACAAAATACATACCATTCACAATCTCAAAAAGGAGTTTAAGATCTACATTCCGAGTAGGGAGGAATGTAAAGGTGGGATAAAACCCCACAAAGGGAAGAACCAGGTATGGTACACGGATGGTTCTAAAATGAACACCGGTACAGGAGCGGGGGTACACAGCGACAACTGCAATCTCAGCCTAAGCATGGGCAAACTGGCAACGGTCTTCCAAGCAGAGACCTATGCTATAATCGCATGTGCGCAGGAAATACTAGACAGAGGCACCGAAGGGGACACTGTCTACATTTTAAGCGACAGCCAAGCAACACTCAAGGCACTCACGTCCAATAGAGTGGATTTTGGGCTCGTACTAAACTGTATTAAAATACTAAACCGGATAGGAAGGCGCAACAACGTCAGATTGATCTGGGTGCCAGGCCATACAGGAGTAGAAGGCAACGAAAGAGCCGACACTCTAGCAAGGATAAGATCCGAGACACCCCTACACTGACCGGAACCCTTCGTAGGACTTTCACCAAGGGTCATCAACCAAGCATTAAAAAGGGCTGCGTTGGAAATACACAGCACACACTGGCGCAACACAACAGGCCAGAAGCATGCAAAGCTATTTCTTAATTTTTATTTTATTTTTTTTATTTATTGAGTAGGCACCTCAACGACTTACTCACTAAAACACACACAAAAGAAAAAGAAAAACAAACATTTTTAGGCATAGTGAATTCGTCACTTACAGAGGTGCACAGTACTGACAAAAAGAAAAACTTAACAATTAAATTACAACAAGTACAAGCTTAAATATATACAAGACACAAGTGAGCTATTATCCGAATTCAATGAGAAAAATTTAATACAGTGGAAAGAGAATAAAAAATATAAAGAATACCTACATTATCTACTTATATTATAAGATTGTTCGTGTCACCCTGAGGTTCCAAGCTGGTTAAAAGCTTCATACGGAATGTTAGAAAGGAGTTAGAGAAGATGTCAATGCTATTGGATCGTGTAGCGATTTTATTGTAATTTCCCATTAGACGATTCAAGGGTGCAGTGCTACCAAGGTTAGTACGACTTGCAGTTGTGGCAAAGGTTGAGGTCTCGCGACTAGGTCTTGTTGTTTTAGATCGTGGTACAGCTATACTCAATTCCGCCAAGAGATCGGGAACATTAAGAATACCATTAATGATTTTATAAAGCAGGATTTGGTCAGTTACGTTTCTCCGGTGTTCAAGGGAACATATCTTAAAATGACTAAGCCTTTGATCATAGGAAGAATCTCGTGGACAGTCAGAACTTCTAAAACGAAGATATCTGGTGAAGCTTCTTTGGATACGTTCAATCCTGTTTACGTGAACACGGTAAGTAGGGTTCCATACTGGAGATGCATAGTCCAATATACTTCTCACAAGAGTATTGAAGAGTACCTTTAGGGTAGAGATGGATTGGAAATCCCGACATATTCTTTTTACAAAACCAGTCATTTTTGCAGCTTTGACAGTGATGTTGTCAATGTGGTTGATGAAAGTGAGTTTAGAGTCAAGCTGGACTCCCAGGTCACGGATCGTGTCCACTGTTTGTAGTGTTACCCCATTAATTGAGTAAGATGTAGGCAAAGGTTTCCGTTTTTTGGTAAATTTATGTGGTAGCACTTTTTCACATTGAGGGACATGCGGTTAATGACATAGATAAGGCCTGGACCCAAAAATTATGGAGGTACCGCAGATCACAGCTCCGAACAATCACAGGAGTCTTCACGGGGCACTACGCCACCAACAAACAGCTCCACAACATGGGACTAACTAGCAAGCGACCCGACTTGCAGGATCTGTGGAGAGGAGAATATGCTACACGTACTGTGCGACTGGGCAGCACTAGGCTCCAAAAGACTAGAATATCTGGGCCAACCATTTCCAAGACCAGAGGACTACAGGCTCAGCCCCATCAAGGCCATACTGGGACTCCGGAGGGCTGGGGATTGAGTAGAAGGGAGGGGGATTAGCACAAAAGATCCAGAAGGGTCGAAGTGCTCTGGTTTTAGGGCCAGCTCCACTATAAGATAAGATAAGATAAGATGGATTATTTATTATCATCGTTGAGTGTGATAGTTCATTGAATTGTATGGCGAGCTATATTGTATCTTAAGATAAAATATTATAGTATCTTAGCCGTGTGTAGTGCCCCTTAGTGAACTGCACTGCGGGTGACGTAACCTACGATAAACTTATTATTTGCGGTTGGTGCAGTCATCGGGTCTAGGGATCGAACCGCAAAATTAAGTTTGTTTTTTATTGTATATACTTTTCTGGGATAAAAAGTACCCAGTGTGGTGCCCAGGATATTAAAAAATAATTATACCAAGTTTCATCATAATCGAAACGGTAGTTTTTACGTGATGCCTGAACAAACAGATAGACAGACAAAAATTTTTTTAATCACATTTTTGGGTTCGGTGTCGGTCTAATAACACCCCCCGCCATTTATTTTTTTGATATTTTCAATGTACAGAATTTTCACTTTTACTTTAGATATTGCTCACCAAGATTATAAATTTACAAAAGGAAGCCTTATAATGAAAAACATACAATTGGCGGCCTTTATGTAGTATGTTTATCTCATTCAACCCTTGGGAACCCTTGGGGGAGGCCTATGTGGAGCAGTAGACGTCTTTCAAAGTGATTTTTTTTTAATACGTTTTCTCACATTAGGAATAAATCGTAACAGGTTCCTCAGATCCCTTTATACACTCTTCACTATAATGAACGATCCGTGTGCTCCTCATTATTTAAAACAATATTTTAAAGTATTGGCCAGTTCTCATAATTTCAACCTACGAGCATCCAAAAACATGCTTCTTCATATTCTTTTTCACCGTACTGGGTTTATGGCTAATTCTTACGTTGTCTCTACCATAAAACTCTGGAATGTGCTTTCCCTCGACAGAAAAAAATGCGAAAGTAAATTTTCCTTCAAGCGTAAAATTTGGAACTACTACTTGAAGTCCTCTCAACCTTAGTTTGGTGTCGTCATAATTGTTATTTTTTAGTTCTCGTAATTATAATGTATTTATAAGTTTATAATATTAGCATATATAAGTATTTTATTATTGTAACTTAATGTAATATACTACATACTTGATATTTATCTGTTATTTATTTATTTTGCATACCTACCACAGTGTTGTCTCTTTTAATCCAAAGGTTGACTGGTAGAGAATGCCTTGTTGCATTAAGTCCGCCTATGTACCACTACCGTACATGAAGTTTAAATAAATACACAATTAAGACTCCCAGTACCGGAACACCTATCTGTAGGCTACATAAATATTTGTTCCGTGCGGGAATCGAACTCACGACACGCAGTGCGGCAGCTAATCAATCAACCACTGCGCCAAACATACCATCATTGCAGATCCTGCTAGGATTAAGAGAGCGAGAGACAAAGATATGAAAATCGATGGAAGCATTTGTCCCTTAGCTTGACGTCTTAATACATCAGTTGTGCGAGCGAGAAAGAGGAATGTAGTAATACACCCTAAAACGCCCTCCTATTTGCGGGAACGCTTTTTCTACTCACGTCTTTCTGATGCACTTTGTACGTTCCCCCTCCCAACTTCACCGATTTCTACTCCTTCTCCTTCACTGCGCACGCAGTATGGTTATGGAATTTACTACTGCCTGACATTAGGGGCTGCCAAACTCTTGCAGTTTTTAAAAGTAGAGTGAAAGAACACTATCTTTCTATTTCGTCATAGTTGCATATTAGTATGTATGTGTTAGTTTTGTTATATTATTTAGTATATATTTTAGTGATATTTATTTTACTATGTATATAGTTATATAATAGTATATCTTTTTTGCATGTTATATTATTTAATTAATAACTATTTTGTATATACTTATTTTCCTATTACGGTTACAGTTGGAAGAAAATAGAGAAGTAGACAAAGTGTCTACATCTCTATTTTCTTCCAACTCTCCTTTCGCAGGTGTGCTGGAAGAGGAATTTTGAAATAAGCATCACCTCTGTACCTATTTTTCTGTTTCCTTCTTCTAATCTTTTATTTTGTGTACATAAAACGTTAAATAAATAAATAGCTCCCTTTAACAGTTCAGTTCAGGTCGTTAAATGGATCGTGTTATGAGTTCGTGCTAGGACCTCAGGTCCGGGTCAACGGCGCGTTGTGCGCCTTCAGGAGGAATCATCTTAATTGACGGGGCCTGCTAGATCTGGTGCCTGCGAAAGCTGAAGGATTGTTTGAAATATAACCAAACATTTACACTCGCAAATAAACACATACCACTATCATATCACACACATACACAAACTCACCAAAATGGAAAGTTTTCCTTGTTTTCTTAAGTTTTTATTTTCAATTATTATTTTTTACATTATGATCAATTAATTAAATACCTTGCTTTATTAATTTATTAAATTCAAAATTATTTGTATTACCTACTTAAATCAAATTAATTACAATTATGTTCTGTTTATTAATATTTTATTTAAATTATAAATGCTATTAAATCTAATATAAGAAAATGTAACCCTGTGGTAAATGGAACTGGTATCTTCAACACAGGTTACTATGTAACTTAGCTAAGATGCCAGTTGCGCTATATTCGGTGTCGAAAGCAATTTTAAATACACGATATTTTTGTAATCTCTTATCTGATATTTCTGAGTCAGCATTATTATTATTAAGTAATCACCGTGGCAATGAACGCAAAGAAGGAAAACGAGTGAGTTTCATATTTCTCTCTCTTTTTATTAACTTGGTTCTCACATAATAGTAGCGACAAGAAACATGTAACCGAGATATTTTTAATACATAACATGATTGAATAGAGTGTCCATGGCTTTTCTTGCACATTCTTCTCCATAGAGATCTACGCTTTAAAATGTGCAATTAGCATCATTTTTTTGACTGACAGACTTCTTGACAATTCAATAGCACCTATAAATCGTTGATTTGAAATAAATGCTTTGATTGATTTACTCCAACTAGGAATTACTCCTATATCGTAGAAGACACCCACAGTCACACCCGAAACACCTATCATCATCATGATCATCATCATCATTTCAGCCGATAGACGTCCACTACTGGACATAGGCCTCCCCCAAATATCACCACAATCAACGGTCCTGTGCGTCTCGCATCCATCAGATTCTCGCAACCTTCACCAGGTCATCGGACCTATCAAACAAACCACCTATAAACAGCACTGTTGGTCTATTGGTCTAGTGGTTAGTGGCTCTGACTGCTATGCCGGAGGTCGCGGTTTCGATTCCCACCCAGTACAAATGTTTGTGTGATGAGCACGATCATTTGTTCTGTGTTTGGGTGTAATTTATCTATAATATGTATGTATTTAAAAATATATAAGTACGTTTATCAGTTGTCTTGTGTATTCATAACACAAGCTCTGCTTAACTTGAGACTGAACGGCGTTGTGTGATAGTGGTGGAATATATTATATTATATTATTTTATCATTATAATCGCTTAGTCACTTTGCCAACCGTGCAGACAATAAATTGCCTCTCCCAAAAAGGTCTATTACCAACATCTTTAACGCCCTTAAATACTCTTATACGCCCAAGTACAAAGACTGCTAGTTCTCAAGCATGTTTATCAAACGTAATTGCCTCCTCAACACGTTATGAGTGCTCATATTTAATTACTTCGTTTACTTGAGTTAATTACATTTTCATAAGAGTAGCTCCAGGAAATCTGTGCGTAAGGAACCCGTCTAATAACCTTGTGGTTGAAATTATGATTTTAATTAACGCTTTATGTAATTATTGCCTCCTGCTAGCGGCTTTGCCCCAATCAAAGTAGAAATTTGTCTTTAGAGAACATATTCCTGAGATGAAAATATATGCTATTCCAGGACATGGTCTACCCATGTGCTAAATTCATCTAAATTCGTTCAGCCGTTTAGGTGTGAAAGAGTAATAAACATAGACACACTGACATACATACAAACTTTCGCCTTTATAATATTAGTGTCCAGTCGAGTCCTTAATACCCTCCGTCAGTTTTCAGAGTTTTCTTCTTTAGTAAACACAGAACACAATTCAACTTACAGCACTACGTAGAGTTGATAGTACAGAAAATGACCTAAGAGAAAAAAAAAGACCTAATTCTTATTGTAATTTTATTATTGGTGTAATAAAGAATATTTCTGAACTAGTGCGCTTCATCATCAACGATTGCATCAATGCCTACCATCAGGTGGTATTACAGTCAATCACTAGTATAGATTACTTAAAACAAAAACCATTAATTAATAAAACGATTTAAAATTCACGTGACTGTGAAGACGCGGGCAAAGTGCTAGTAAAACATATTATTCATTTTAACAGACAAGCCATTTTAGTCACGTAACATAAATCAAATCTGTATTATTAAACTGTCAGAGTGACATTTTCAATTAGCAACTAAATGTCGTTCAGTGTGTGTTAAATATTAAATATCATACGACTTCTGTGTGTGTTAAATGTTGATATTTAGAGCCAGAAAAGCAGATTGCTGACAAAGCACGAAGAATCGCCAAACTTAAATGGCAATAGGCAGGGCACATTGCTCGCAGAACAGATGGCTGTTGGGGCCGAAGGTTCTTGAGCGGCGACCGCGTACCGGAAGACGTAGCGTTGGAAGGCCTCCTACAAGGTGGACGATGACCCGGTAAAGGTTGCGGGAAGCCAATGGATAGGCGCACAGGACCGTTCATTGTGGCGACACTTGAGGGAGGCCTATGTCCAACAGTGGACGTATTTCAGCTGAAATGATGATGAAACCTTTTTTTTGAGGTACGAAATCATCCTATGACTTTTTTCGCTCTATGTTAGAGCCAGAAGGTGATATACTTTTGCCGACTAAGACCACACCTGTGTACCTTCAGTTGCTCTTTGCGTTTTGGGACCACGAGTTTCCTTTTCAGGAAATCTCCGTGGCCCTAGCGGACATCAGCCCTGCTGGGCCCCTATGGTTTTGCTGACATCTCTTTGAGGAGCGCGTGGAACACTACGCAATGTCGACGACTTAGGCTCGGTCCGGATGGTTACCGGATGGCCGGACGGCGAGCTATCCATTGTTCGTCGTCCACAAGCCCGCGCCTATCGTGACGTGTAGCTGGGGTCGGGGTTGCGGTAGCTGAGACGTAAGGATGTCTCCTTCGCCAGCATTACTGCTTCGCAGAAGGAGGCAACCGTCCGCCATTTCCGCTCATTCCGGATCATGGCTTGAAACCAGGGAACGACGCGGCGTGAGAGGTCGCTGCCACCAATCACTTCCCCGAGGACACGGCGCTGCTACACCCAAAACTGATTCTACATGGAACGGAACAAGCAAAAATAATTGCATGGATTAAGTTTCGCTTATTTTTGCTTCACAATTTCAAACGAAAAAGCCTTATGATATTTGAAACAAGTTTCTCTCGCGTAGTTTGCTAAAAATGTAGGTCAAACCAATTAGGCTGGCAACAAAGGAGTGAACATTAAAATTCGGTGAGAGTAAATAAAATTAAAGGTTTTTGTTACTAAACTCAATTCGTTTGAGGTAGCTAGCAATATTATTTTTAGTAGAAGATAGATTTTTTTGTTCCTAATTCGACCTAAATAGAGGCGACGCAAAGACGACAAAGAGGCGACGAAGGCGGCAAAGAGCAGTGGTGGCCGAGTGGGAAAGGCCCCGACTTACGAGTTGTAGGTCGTGGGTTCAAACCCAGCCAGGCGCATTACTTTGTGTAATTTATTTCATCACCACTGCTCTCAAAACGGAAAAGGAAAACGTCATAAGGAAACCGGCATGTCCTAGAACCAAAAATTCGAAGACATGTGACATCCACCAACACGCACTGGGCCCGCGTGGTGGATTACGACCCATTCCCTCTTCTACAGAGGAGGCCCGAGTTCCAGCAGTGCACAGTGGGAACATTATAAGGCCGACTATGCTATGCTATGCTATGCCACACCATAGCTAGCTCTATGGTGACAGGCGACACCATATCACGGAATATCACCTTGCTAAATAACTTAATAAAAAAGTTAGGTAAATATTTTTTTTTAATTCCTTAAGCACAGTATATTGGCTGGAGTTAGGTTCAGGCAGAATTTTATAAAAAAAAATTGTTAAGTCGTGAAAATCACAATTTTTGCCAAAAACTGGATAATTGTATACTAAGAATGAATATTCGCCGCTATTAAGAAAGCCGTTTCAATGCGTTGTTGCAACGAGTGATCAATAATAAGCTCCTGGCATACCTAGAAGCTAATGACATCCTCAGTGATCGTCAATACGGCTTTCGCCGAAATCGGTCAACTGGGGATCTTCTAGCGTATGCCATTCACATCTGGAGCGAGGCCATCGAGAAGCATGGGGAAGCACTTGCAGTCTCCCTTGATATCTCGAAGGCCTTTGACAGGGTCTGGCATGATAGCCTTATTGCTAAGCTTCCTTCCTTCGGTCTGCCCACTGGTCTGTGTGACTGGATCGCAGACTTCTTGAGGGGGCGATCCATCCGAGTGGTTATTGATGGCTGCTCGTCCGGTCAAATGGAAATTAATGCCGGGGTCCCTCAGGGGTCGGTACTCTCGGCAACACTGTTCTTGCTGCACATAAACGACCTTCTTAAACCCGGTACCTTTGGGTATGCAGACGATAGCACTGTTGCTGAGAGATACGTGTCCGATGCACGTGCTAGTGGGTCACAGATCCAGTCTTTCCGAGAGGCTATGGTTGAACGCTTGAACTTTTCCTTGAAGGCAGTATCCGACTGGGGCGATGCCAATCTGGTCAAGTTCAATGCTGCTAAAACCCAGGCGTGTCTTTTTTCCGCCAAACGGAGCCAATTCCACCCGGCTCCATCATTCCGGGGTGTAACCGTGCCGATAACCAGTGACCTTGAGCTTCTTGGGGTAACGTTGTCATCTACCCTCAATTTCGGCTCTTTCATCGAGGCTAAAGCTCAACAGGCTGCCAAAAAATTGGGGATCTTAGCCAAGGTGAGACAGTACTTCACGCCGGAACAGCTGCTCAAACTTTATCAAGCGCAAGTTCGATCGTGTATGGAATACTGCTCTCATCTTTGGGATGGGTCTGCCAAATACCAGCTTGATGCTCTGGAGTCGATTGAGAAGCGAGCCAAGAGAATCATCGGTGATGATGCACTTGTCGATTCAAAACTCCAAAGCCTTGAGCATCGTCGCCGAGTTGCTGGCCTGTCGGTTTTCTATCGGTTACACTTCGGGGAGTGTGCGTTGGAATTGCACAATTTAATTCCACCAAGTCCGTTCCATCATCGGACCACTAGACGTACGGCGTTGCGCCATCGGTACATGGTGGACATCCCACCCATACGTACAAAGCGTTTTGGGAACACATTCATAATGCGTACAGCTAAGGAGTGGAATTCCCTGCCCGAGTCTGTGTTCCCTGATAGCTACAACCTAGGGGTCTTTAAGTCAAGAGTGAATAGGTTACTTCTAGGCAAGCGTGCTCCATCGTCGGCCACATCATCGCTTACCATCAGGTGAGATGGTGGTCAAACGCGAGCCTATCAATAATAATAATAAAAAAAAAAGTTAGTCTTAAGTGAATCATTCACAATTCTAGCGAATTTACAAATTTGTAGCAGTTGTTGTGCAGTAATGATAGTTGGAAACTAGGGAGCTACTAGTTCAACGCATTGAAACGGCGCAACAAAACAAAAAAGAAATTTATTATTAAAATTGATCCAGCTGACCAAAACAGCCGTGTAAATTCGCTAGAATTGTGAATGATTCACATAAGACTAACTTGCAAATAACGCATTGAAACGGCTTTCAATACAATTAAGGAGGAAATACGACTTCGTACAACAACTGTCGAAATACGAATCAGATGTTGGGCCTGCATTTAAAACAGAGGCCAACAATTTGGGCAGGATTTGTAAAAATTATGAAATAAATGTTTAAAAAAAATTCTGGTAAAACCCACGAAAAGAGAGATACGAGACAGATTTTACCTTATAAGACTGAGATAACATTTTTAATAGGTTTTCAGGTATCATTTAAGCAAAAATATTTTTTAAATCATAATTTTGAATATTAGTCTTATGTGACTCGATTCACAATTCTAGCGAATTCACAAAGTTATAAAAAGATTTTTATGGCATCACTAGCAAGAAGATAAACTAGAGAATTTTTGAGGAAGTTGGAAGACTCCGGTCGCTTTTGGTTTTTTTTATAGCTATGTAAATAGCTGTAACATGAACAGCTTTAGTTTAAGTTCATAACTTTGCAAGTAAATTTAAAAAAAAAACTAGATAGCTAATGTAACTAATTTTAAATTTAAAAGTACTCTAATACAATACACATCTAAATAAATTTAAAATTCAGAGTATACGACTTACATATTTTTTTTAATTTGTATTTGAATGAAAAATTTGGGTCTTATTTTCATAAAACAATAAAAAGTCGATGAAAAAAAATCCACAGGTCATGAGAAATTTTTAGGGGTCTGAAATGATAGCAGATGACCCCTCTCGTCGACCATTTTAATTTGGCACACGATGCACCAAACACCCTGTATATAGATTATTCTGTTCTGTTAATGCCAGTAGATGGCGTTATCCTTACTATTACGTGGTACGAAGTTCGCCAGGTCAGCTAGTCTATATATATATAGTATATAAAAATTATTAGTTGTTCGTAAGTCTCACTAAAACTCGTGAACGGCTGTACCGATTTGCCTAATTTTGGTCTTGAAATATTCATGATAGTCCAGGGAAGGTTTAAAAAAATATAGAAAAATTCACGAAAAAAGAAATCCGAATACAACACCATCTCTAATTAAAATGTCATTTTAAAACGAATTAAGCTGATTCTGATAATGACAGTAGATAGCATTATCCTTTGACAGTTTAGCTAAAAGTTATTACAACATTCATTGACTATTAGGCGGTACGAAGTATATATAATAATAATATTATAAAGCTGAAGAGTATGTTTGTTTGTTTGAACGCGTTAATCTCAAGAAATACTGGTTTGGATTGAAAAATTCTTCTAGTGTTATATAACTCATTTATCGAGGATAGCAAAGGTAGCAATCCTTGCATATCATAAAATAAAACAAAGTCCCCCATCGCGTCTGTCTGTCTGCCTGTCTGAATATAGACACAGTGATTCATGAGGAAGGTTTAAGGGTATATATAATACATGCATATTATAATAGAACAAAGTTGAGAATTTTAAGGTTTCTAACAGCCGCGAGATATATTGTGATTTCTTTTAACATAATAGGACTAGGTCTCCCCCGTGGTTTCTCTCACGTCTTTGGTTACTGTTCCGCTCCCGTGAGTCGTAGTGTGATGTTATTTATAGCCATAGCTTTTTTCTCGATAAATGGGCTATCCAATACTAAAATATTTTCTAAATCGAATCAGTAGTTCCTGAGATTAGCGCATTAAACTTCAAACAAAGAAACAAACTCTTCAGGTCGTTATTAGTTTAGATACGAGTAATTAACATCACAACTTTCGTTATATTTCAGGTAAAGATGTCAATACTATCATGATTTTGTCATGAAAGAGGGATAGCGCTATTTGTTCTGCATAGCTCTGTCCCTTTCTTACATTGTAACAATCATGCTGTTTTGCATTTCCAACGCTACACGATCAATAGTTACGGGAACTGCTACGAAAATCTGCTACACATATTGCTACGAAAAACCGCTACGCAAACGCTACGAGGCTACGCGACCGGCTGAGTGAGTTATCAAGCTTCATGCATTATGGCATAGAGTCTCTTGAACATCTGGCCAACTGCGCCCGGATAGAGCCCCGCTAACTTTAAATCCATTTTCGTAGCAGTTCTTTTTTTTTTTTTTGATTGATTTATATATGCCAGGTACAATCTGAAGAACACTTAACCAGCTACTTTTTTTGTTTAAACATATTTCTAAAGATCACAGCCGTGTGAAACAAAAGTATTTATCGCACGAAAAAATCGTATGTTGATAATGTTGTACATGAATCTATGATAAACATATATTTTTTTCAAGAGTTTTCAGGAGTGCCATAAAACAGTGACTTTCTGAAGCCTACACCTCGGTAACGGTTAGAGGTCAAGAGGTTTGAAAAAAATCAAGATTACAAGAGTACAAGATTATCAACATATATGATTTTTCCGTATGCCTAATACTAACACTAGTCTATAAGAACATTGTTACTAACAAATTGGACACCATGGTCTGAAATAAAGTGTTTATTATTATTAGTATTAATACTTTTACCACACAAAAATTTAACAACATGATATTTTTTTCGTTTGTTTCCCCTACTTTTATCAAACGACTTTGATCTTTAGAAATATGTTTACACGAAAAAAATGCTGGTTAAGTGTTCTTAAGAATGTGTATAAAATATGTAAATCAATATTTCGCAAAGAAAATGGTTTTAAAGGTCAGCTTTAACTCCGGCTAGATGTTCCCTTGAACAACACCACTCCGTTTTTAAGGCGTAGAGTCAAGGGACTATGGGCTTTTTTTTTTAAAGGTGGGAAATCATCAAAATGACTTCTCGCGCTCTGGGTGGAGCGGAAGGGCGTGTCAGACTTTTACTGACTAAAACCACACCTGTATCCTTCAATTACCCTTTGCGTTCTAGGACTACGGGTTTCCCTTTCAGAAATTCTCCGCGGTCCTAGCTAGCGGGTATCGACCCTGCTGGGCCCCTACGGTTTGCTGACATCTCTTTGAGGAGCGCAAGGATCACTACGCGCTATCGACGACTGGGCTCGGTCCGGTTAATTACCGAACAGCCAGACGGCGAGCTACCCAGTGCTCGACATGCAAGCCCGCGTCTACCGTGGCCCGTGGGGTCTGAATTACGGCGGCTAGGGCGTGAGGACCTTCGTTCCCTCACGCGTGCAGCCTCCTCCTTCGCTAGCATTACTGCTTCGCAGAAGGAGGCGACCGCCTGCCATTCCTCCTCGCTCCGGACCATAGCCTGAACCAGGGCCCGACTCTTTTAAGGCAAGGGACTATAGGTAGCCCGACTTTTAGGGTTTAGGGTTGGACCCAGGTAGACACATATTACCCTTAATGTTCTGCGAATCCGATTCACACTTCACGGACATTTTGTATAAATACTTTCGTTACATATTATAAAACAAATTCCTCTACCGCGCCCGTCTGTCTGTACAAACGCGATAAACTCAAAAACTGCTTAATAGATTTTTATGCAATTTTCACGAATAGACAGCGTCATTCATAAGGAAAGTTTAAATGTATAATACACGCATATTGTAGCAAAGAAAAACCGCGAATTATAAATATTTCTAACACCCACACGAAGCTGGGGCGGGTCACTAGTTTTAGATAAAAATAAAGAATCGGTAAGAAAAGTTGTTGTCACAAAAAGATATTACATATTTTCGTGAGAGAAATCATCCAATTTTACTCAAAGGTTACGAGCCGGGATTCCGCAAATAGCGGGTGTGTACTGTCAAATGTAATAAAATAACGTAAGAATTCTGACAACCTTAACTGACAAGACAATAGAAACAAAAAATATCAACGTATAGACGTGATGCTGAGCCCCTGTCACAAACTCTTACCGCGATCCATTTTACGACCTACACTGAATTGTTAAAGGGATGAAGCTTTATAGGGTGTTTAGCTCCATCCCTCTTCCTCATTCGCATTATGCCCGGTTTACATTATTCCAGTCCAGTGATCCAGCGAGAATCCAGTCCAGTGCTGGACTGGATCTGTAACGTCTACATTATTCCAGTTATTTAGAAGCCGTTGAAATGTGAACACTACAGTGACAATGATTTCAAGAAGAGATCAGTTTCGAAAATGTTTCAAACGTGCTCAATTACTCTTGTTACAAGAAGTTATTAATGAGGTTGATAAGGAACTAAGAAAAAAACAACGGATTTGGGTGAGAAATTGGATCAGGGAAAGACATCAAAAAGGAAGGTCAGTAATGCTTTTGCAACAACTGAAGTTAGAAGATCCCACTGAATATAGACTGGCAATGAGAATGACAGGAGAAAATTTTGAGGAACTGTTATCATTAGTTTTAATTAATTCAAGTAATCCGCAAAAACAACCAATACGTGTTTACTGTGTCAGCACTGGAATGACACTGGATTGGCCGTCTACATTATTCCGGTTGCACTGGATTGGTCGCACTGGATTCAAAAGTAGACCGCCAATCCAGTTACTGGACTGGAATGCTAACTGGATTCAGTGCATTCCAGTGCCGGTTTACATTTTTCCAGTAAGCAATCCAGCACTGGATTCGATCGCTGAACTGGAATAATGTAAACCGGGCATTACTGATATTTTAATACGTCATGGTAAGGCTAGGGCGGGATAAATCATCAAATGACTTCTCGCGCTCTGGCGTGAAGTGAGAGGACGTGTGTCTGGTGTCCTTCAGTTGCCCTTTGCGTTTTAGGACAACGGTAAAGCGGGAACTACATTAGACCGATACACATGTGGATCACACCTGCCCCTCTAGCCAAGTTACGATCGTTTCGTTTGCGTCGAACGCCTCGAGTAGGCCACGCCTCCGATTCCTTTGTTCTGACCACGTGACTGAGCGTTGAGATGACATCAGAACAAAGGAACCGGAGGCGTGGCCTACTCAAGGCGTTCGACGCAAACGAAACGATTGTAACTTGGCTAGGGGGCTGAAGCGTGTACGGTTGGTGTGCACACTACACCGACGCAACGTGGACCACGTGTGTCGCGCGTTACAATCTTTGATTTTAATGCTGGATGTCGTCTATATTTATTTATTATTATTTGAACAGTAGTGGTACATAGGCGGATTTAATGCAACAAGGCATTCTCTACCAGTCAACCTTTGGGTTAAAAAAGACAACACTGTGGTAGGCTTGCACAATAAACAAATAACAGATACTTCAAACAGAAAAAAAAATGTTAATTTATAATAATAAAATACATATATATGCTAAAATAATGCCAAGGATGTGTATGGGGTGTGATATGCTATATCAGTGTTCCGCAAACGATGTGACGCGGTACACTGGTGTACCGGATGATTGGTTGGTGTGCCTCAGAAAAATTTGATTAGCTCTTATAGTTAATAAATAGACTGATTATTACCAATTTGGACCGCTTTTTTGAAGCTTCACTCATCGGTCCACGTATAATAGGGCAAATTTCAACTGCCGCATTGTGAGTGTACAAACGATACATAACAGCCTCTTTTTATTTTAGTCGCATAATACAAATGACCCTGTTTTTATTCAACGAAAACTATTTTTTTTTTTAAATTATGTCTAATTTTTTATGAATAAGTTAGAACTGTATTGAGTTGAACTTTTTACCAATTATTTATGCATTATATACATATTATAATATAGTTTTTAATCGAATCCAATAAGCATAAAAGGTCGTCAGTTCGATGATTTTTTAATGTTCGAAAATATTATGTCGATTAATTAGGCGACAAATCATGGGTTTGCAACATGTGCCAATAATGGCAGAAGTGTTGCTCTGGCACAACACGTCGCGTTGAAAACTTGAAAATTCTTCACTTCTGTTGGCAGTCAGCCATTATGCTACTGACAAGTTTTTTTTATACAAAAATTTTAATTGGTTTCCTGCTGTTAATTATGTCAGTTTCAAAAAATATTTTACTTTTTAAGTATTCTGAGTGATTATTGACAAAAAATGCAATAAATAAATTTTATCAGTAAATATTTGTTTCATTGATTTATATACATGTCAAAGTTTAAATATGTGTTTAGAACACAATTTAACAAACTCTTATAAACAATTTCAATATCGTATAAAAATAAAAAATATAAAATATATGCGTCTCCACTCTATGCTTTGTGCTACGGGCTAACTTGGGTCGTAAAATTTTATTGCTTTTTGTACACAGCTTAAAAACAACTTTAAACAATCGGCGCAAGGTTGAATTTGCAAAACATATGTTTATAGTTTAACTATAACTACTTATGTAGAGTTACCGAGTGTTTAGTGACAGTTTCGAGTGTTACTTTTGTTCTAGACTGTGCATCTTGGATTTTTAATACATCAATGTACTTTTGTTAAAGATTTCGAAGCAGATTTAACTTCGATTTTTCTAGCACTCTACCAATGCTAAAGTGTCTAAAATTTCTTTGTTGTTAAAGTTCAATAGTCCACAACTAGTTTATTTAATACTTTAGATTCTATGCTGCCAGTTAAATCAGTCATGAACCATTAATAATAATAATTATTATTATTATTTATTTATTTGCCAGAATGTAGGTGTACAAAGTAGTATGATCTTAATTTTAATTAGGCCCATTTACATTTTACCATAACTTGTAGTGTGCAAATATGAATACAGTGTTCATCAAATTTATTAAAAATGTCGTATTCATATTTCAGTTATCACTATAATAGCTACAAGATGTCTGATTAAACAAATTAATTGTAAATATTTAATTTCACAAATCATTAATTAAAAATGTCATAATAATGTGACATCAGAGGTTACCAATACCTGCTATCACTATAAAATAATTAAATGGTCCATGCATATTGATAAAAATGTCAAAGTAATAAAAATCAAAGTCACCAATATCTACTATCTACTATCACATTGACCCTCTACTACAAAGAAATTTCACACATTTTAGCATTGGTAAGGTGGAACTGCACTTTTGACCCCTGACTGTACCTTGGAAGAAATTCATGACATAATAAAAGATTATATCATGATATTTATAATATGATGATATGTGATGCATCATTCATTTTTAGGGTTCCGTACCCAAAGAGTAAAAACGGGTCCCTATTGCTAAGACTCCACTGCTGCCCGTCTGTCTGTCACTGGGCTGTATCTCATGAACCGTGATAGCTACAGTTGTTTTCACAGGTGATGTATTTCTGTTGCCGCTATAGCAACAATTACAAACAGAATAAAATAGATATTTAAGTGGGGCTCCCATACAATAAACGTGATTTTCTAGCCATTTTTAAGGTTCCGTACCTCAAAAGGAAAAAAACTGGGCAAGTGCGAGTCGGACTCGCGCACTGAGGATTCCGTACAAACTTACCTGTGAAAACAGTTCAATTCCCCAATTGAGTTACGAAGATTTTTCCAAGTCGCAAATTGCCCCGCCTGGGCAGAGCAACGCCGTGTCTTCGTGGGGCGATCAGCGGCGGCGATCTCTCGCGCCGGGCCTTGGTTCAGGCCATGGTCCGGAGCGAAGAGAAGTGGCAGGCGGTCGCCTCCTTCTGCGAAGCAGTAATGCTAGCAAAGGAGGAGGCCGCACGCGCGAGGCAATGGTCCTCACGCCCTAATCGCCGCCGGGATTCCGATCCCGATTTCCGGCCACCGTAGGCGCGGGCTTGCGGACGGCGAGCAATAGGTGGCTCGCCGTCCGACCGTCCGGTAGCCGTCCGGACCGAGCCCAAGTCGTCGACGGCGCGTATTGTTCCATGCGCGCCTCAAGGAGATGTCAGCAAACCGTAGGGGCCTACTGGAGTCAAGGGTCTGCTTCTGAAAGGAAGACTCGGCCCTGGTACGAAAGGCAACGAAGGAACAGGGGTGGGTTTTTAGAGTAAAAGTCTGACACTATCTCTCGCTCCGCCCAAGAGCGCGAAATGCCATTAGATGATTTTCCCACCGAAAAAATAAAATAAAAAAGCGATAGTAACAATTATTCTGCACCAGATTCCAACCTTCAATGTTACCCACTTTCAAGGTTTACATGAATCTATAGCTGCCTTGTGTCACACAAGAACTACTCGTATCAGCTCCTTACTGATTTATGTACCACGAGTGGATACTTAATCAGCCCATGCCATTTAATTGTGGTTAATACAGTACACTTTGCTTGTCTGCCATTTTTAGGTGCTAACCTATATAGCATAGCATAGCATAGTCGGCCTTATAATGTTCCCACTGTTGGGACTCAGGCCTCCTCTCTAGGAGAGGGAATGGGCCGTAATCCACCATCTAACCTATATAATACAATATATTAACAATTTGTTTTTGTTTAGTAAACGAAAGTAACAACAGAATTTATTTAGAAAATTCTATGATTTTATAGTCAAAGTGGCAGGCGGTCGCCTCCTTCTGCGAAGCAGTAATGCTAGCAAAGGAGGCGGCCACAATTGCGCGAGGGAACGCCCCTCACGCTCCAGCCGATTCCGATTCCGATTATCAGGCACCGTAGGCATGGGCTTGCGGACGGCGAGCAATGGGTAGGTCACCAAGCTGCTGGACCAAGCCCAAGTCGTCGACGGCGCGTAGTGTTCCACGCGCGCTTCTAGGAGATGTCAGCAAACCGTAGGGGCCCAGCAGGTTTGAAGCCTACTGGGGCTATGGGTTGTGCGAAAGTGAAGCCCGGGCCCCGGAACGAAGGCAATGAAGGAACAGGAGTGAGTTTTAGTCTAGTAATTGTGGCGGAGGCGAGCTCGCGCGCTTTTCCCTACCAGTGCGAAAAACAGTCAATTGCGTACCTAAAAGCGGTGGAATACGTATAATACGTATTCCACCGCTTTCAATATATATTTTAACATATTTTTCAATACACTCGTATTGAAAAATATGTTTCCTTGATATTACGCGTGGTGGCGCGTGGATCGCCGTTGCCTAATTGGCACACTGTTGGACTCAGTACATGCTCGGCGCGGGAGTAAAATGTCTCGCACATAAATATTATTCCTGTGTTTTTCGTCGATCTGTATAACGTGTTGACTACGGTGACTGTTTGTTTTCCTCGAATTGAAACCGCAAAGATTTACGTAAATGATGTATACCTAATATATTCTCGGTACACATTTTTTAATTATTAGTTAGATTATTACGGGAAATGGTGAAGATTTTAGGTAGTACTTATTTAGGTATGACTCCACTAAAACATCTAATTTGGGTTTATTCTACAGGTAAAACGTGATCAATGTCGCATAAGTACCGTTGTACCTACCAGGGCAATTTTGAATTAATTGGCAATATTTAGAGAAAAAAACCGAACGCAAAAAGAAACAGCGTAACCACCCAGACACAATAACCGATCGAATTTCATTCGAATAACTGTCATATCAACATCGTCAACGTGACAACTATTGGAATCAAATCTCATTCGAATCAAAATACTCATAAGTCGTTAGATTTATCTCGATTCAAAACGTCTCGCGCACGACAGCACAGGAAATTGCTGATCGCGGGTACTTCACACTTTGCGTTTTATTTTTCAGAGTAACGCGTTTATTTTTCTTTTTTATTCCCTTGTATTTTTCTTCGAGTACTTATACCTACCTAAAGCCCAGCAACCTTCTGCTACTGGACAGAAGCAGCCTGCGTCTGGTGGCAGGATCCATCAGCGGACACTGCTCCCTGAACAAACACTTCTTCACAATGAATATCACAGATAGTCCTCTGTGCAGAGGATGCATGGAGTCAGAAGAAACTGTTGCGCATGTACTCCTCAAGTGCACAGCCGTCAGCGAGATAAGAACACGAACCTTGGGAGCACCGAATTCACTGATGGACGCCCTGGGCAAACTGAAGAGACTCTTTTGTTTCTGGAATAAGGTGGGCTGGTTGGAGTTAAAGGCGCCATGGCCGACGCACAATGGTCCGATAAGGACTAAGTGCGGAAACCAGACCACAAAGATAAGATAAGATAAGACCTACCTAAAGTTTATACAAGGTAATTAGCTTCTGACGTTTTATATGTAGGCCAATGTAAAATAAAAAGTTTTTTTTTTTTGAGATGTTAACTAGGCTGTAGTAAGGCCGATGCCTACTCAGGCTGCGGGAAAGTTAAAAAGAGTGACCGTGGCCCTAGTATGCAAACGGAAACTTAAGGACATATGTCGGCGAGCAATGGGTAGCTCACCGTCCGGACCCAGCCCAAGTCGTCCGGGTCAAGCCCAAGTCATCGACGGCGCGTAGTGTTCCACGCGCGCCTCAACGAGATGTCAGCAACCGTAGGGGCCCAGCAGGTTCGAAGCCTACTGGGGCCATGGGTGACACGAAAGAGAACCCCGGGGCCCTGGAACGAAGACAAAGAAGGAATAGTAGTAGGTTTTAGTCAGTTAAAGTCTGACACGCCCTCTCGCCCCGCCAGGGCAGGACATGTCATTGGATGATATCCCACCTAAAAAAATAAAAACGACTTATGCAGGGATATCGTCAGTAAGGGTCGGACAGGTCCTCTCACCCCACCCTAGAGTGGGAGAAAACATTTATTTATTTATTTATTATATCCTATATTGTATACACCAATACAAAAATAAAAGGAAACTAAAACTAAAACACATACGTACATACAATAGGCGGCCTTATCGCATTCCGCGATCTCTTCCAAGCAACCTGCCCCCCTAGCCAAGTTGCAAACGATAAACGTGAACGCTTAGTAATCTCCAATAGATTTTCAACTTTATACCTAAGAGCATAAAGTTGAAAATCTATTAAAGACTACTGAGCGTTAGCGACCGGAACGAACGAAAACAGTAATCTTCAATAGATTTTCAACTTTATATCCAATAACATAAAGTTGAAAATCTATTAAAGACTACTGAGAGTTTACGTTTATCGTTTGTGAGTTTGTGACTTGGCTAGGGGGGCTAGAATGGACAGTAATTGCCTGTACAAGAAATGGGGCTGTCATTGGTGTGATAAAAGTAGCCTTAAACATATTATATTATAATAGATACACAGGTATATACATATGCTATATAATAGATAGATATATACATAATTATTGAAAACAATAGACAGAAATATGAATCACTTTCGATATTCACAGCGACAGGTAATGTTCCCTAACGAGTCTTTTAAAAACAGGCAACGATTGAGCGCGTTTAATTGTGTCTGGTAATTCATTTCACAGACGAGCAGCCTGGACAGTAAATGATGATCATTTGATGAATTCTCTCCACGCGCGCCTCAGGGAGATGTTAGCAAATCGTAGGGGCCCAGCAGGGTCGAAGCCTACTGGGGCCATGGGTAGTGTGAAAACGATACCCGGGGCCCTGGGACGAAGGCAACGAAGGAACAGGAGTGGGTTTTTAGTCAGTAAAAGTCTGACACTATCTCCCGCCTCGCCCAAGAGCGGGGAATGTCATAAGATGATTTTCCCACCGAATAAAAAAAAAAAAAAAAACCTCAAAAAAAGGAATTGCAAGTACTCATAAATATAAAACTACTGTTAGTACAGGATCCACTCCACAATATGAAAAAAAAATAGGATGGCATAGCTTTGATCGTTTATACTGCGTACATCGAAGGACTGGAACAATTTAGCTGCTGCGGTCTTCACGTCCATTTTTTTTTATAGGTTCGCGCTTGACCACTATCTCATCTGATGGAAAGCGACGATGCAATCGACGATGGAGCACGCTTACCTAGAAGTAACCTATTCACTCTTGACTTAAAGATTCCCGGGTAGTAGCCATCAGGAAACACAGATTCCAGGAATTATAATTCAGGTGACTTCAAGGGTAGAATGGGAATAGGCTCATAATAAACTAGTGCGCTTCACCATCAATGATTGCATCACTGCTTACTATTATACAAAATGTAGAAGGAATATAATATTTTTACTTGATATTCGAGATATTTTCAAAATTGAAAGTTGTTCATATGTTCGTTATTTATAAAAGTCGGTTTCTCCATACAAACTTTGGAACCCCGTTTTATCCCCTTAGGGAGTGAATTTTGGAAAATCCTATCTTAGTGCTCGTCTACGTTATAAAAGGAAGCTTTGTGCAAAATTTCACGCTCCTAGTCCCAGTAGTTTCGGATGTGCGTCGATATGTCAGTCAGTCAGTTTCTCCTTTTATATATATATATATATATATATATATATATATATGTTCATACGTTCGTTTTATTAGCTGTTCACTCATCACTGGCTTAGAATAAGATTTAATCCTTCCGAATAGGATAATCCTTGCCTAATAAGACTATAAATTAGTTTTATAAAATTGTATTTATTTTCACTAATCATTTCTAGTTATGTAAAGACTTCCAACAGTCCATCTTCATAATTATAATTGCCCTTAGGGCTATATTTCACAGGGACACCATGGCGGCGCGACCAGTCGCCGCTACCAGCAAACAGCTCTATAGAGAGTTACTCACCTGGTGTCCGTTTGATTGCGCAACAAATTATGCGGCGCGACCAACTCGGACGCCTGCACTTAAGGTCTGTTTTGATAATGTCTCAGTGTAATGTAGTGATTCTTGTGCCTGTATGGTGTCCCGGTGAAACATAGCCCTTATATCGGACATTGCTGTAGCAGACATGTTGCTGGCTGTGTCCGATAATTTCGCCGCCATGGTGTCCCGGTGAAACATAGCCCTTATATCGGACATTGCTGTAGCAGACATGTTGCTGACTGTGTCCGATAGTACAAATGTATTGTTTATTAAATGTGTGTGTTCTGTGTTTATGTGTTTTTTTTTTCTTTTTTTTTTCGGTGGGAAAATCATCCAATGACATCCCCCATTCTTGGGCAGAACGAGAAGGCGTGTCAGACTTTTACTGACTAAAAACCCACTCCTGTTCCTTCTTTGCCTTTCATACCAGGGCCGAGTCTTTCTTTCAGAAGCAGACCCTCGGCCCCAGTAGGCCCCACCCCTAGGACCCTGCTGGGCCCCTACGATTGCTGAAATCTCCTTGAGGCGTGCGTGAACACTACTCGCCGTCGACGACTTGGGCTCGGTCCGGACGGTTAACGGACGGTCGGACGGTGAGCTACCCATTGCTCGCCGTTCGCAAGCCCGCGCTTACGGTGGCCGAAAATCGGGATCGGAATCCCGGCGGCTGCCAACCAAGGTGACCTTGGTTTATGTGTTTGGTTTGTGTTGCGGCTATATGAATGTTATCTACGCGCCAACACCTTCGGTGGTTGGGAAAACGCGCCTCCCAACCAAGGGCGTTGAAGGTCATAGATTGCAACTGCTGTCTACACGGATTGAAACTAGCAAGGTCACCTTGGTTGGGACGTTGGTTTGCAACCGTCTGGTCACCCCTTAATTTTGAATGTTATGAGTGTGTGTTTAGTTCCACGCGCGCCGTAAAGAACTGTCAGCAAAATAGGCTCGGCTAGTAAATTCGATTCCTGCCTGGCCTTCGGGATTGTTCGAAAGAGTTACGGAAAACCTGGGACGCAAAGGGCAATTGGATGTACACTGCTGGGTTTTAGTAATAATAAGTAATAATGTAAGTAGGCAGTGGCGTAGGTAGGCCCTCAGGGGCCCCGTATCAAAGATTTGTTTTTTTTTTTGAGCTCGTTTATTGGAGCTTTTTGGACTAGGATAGGTTAGGTTTTTATTGTGATCATCATCATCATCATCATCATTTCAGCCGAAAGACGTCCACTGTTGGATATAGGCCGACCAAAGTGTCGCCACAATGAACGGTCCTGTGCGTCTCGCATCCATCCCGGATTATTGTGAACTTATGTAGAAAATTGAAATTATATCATATTTAAATTATTTATTTACTAGTAGTCTCTTAACAATACAAGAAGATTGTGGATAACATGTTACGAATTTTTGCGAACGTCGCGTCAGGGCTCCTGTAAAGCGGGGGCCCCGTATCATTGATACGGCGGTAGATATGCCCCTGGAAGTTGGTACCATGGGGTCAGTAAAAGTCTGACAATCCTTCTTGGTCCAATCAGAGCGGGAGAAGTTATTTTATGATTTACCACAGAAGAAATAAAAACACGTGATATTCCATACTTATTTTATAAATTGGTTTACGTCTCCGTGGTATACATTCATCATCATTTCAGTTTTAATAAAAAAATTTGTGAATACGAACAACGGCGCTCATGCTGTCAAATATTCAGATTCATTTATTTCATTCCCCTGTGTTTTTTAGATGTAACACAAAAGTTTATAGCACAATATAGAGCCTGTTAGGCACAGTTTTCAGTTTAAAAAATATGATTAAAATAAATTAAATTAAAACTATAAATAACGAGTGACTCGCCCCAGTTTCACACAAGTGTTAGCAATCTTTGAAATTCTAGTCTTTTCTCTAATTTAATATGCATATACAACAAAAAATGGGGCTCTCTCTGTACCCGTTACTGATTATATTTTTGTAGCCAAAAGTAAAAAAATGAAATGCCAAAATTGTTCACGAAAATTTGTCATAATTGGTAAATTCATAATGGAATCAATCATTCATAACAATTGCTACTAGAAAATACTACGCGCAGTGTTTTTCCATTTTGATCGTCATTTATTCATTCATAATCTGTATCTGTGCCTGTACAATATTTCCATAAATTGAGTGACATTTTGGGATATGGACAAACGCTAATAACTTTGCTGTTTATGAATATTATTTATTGAGACGTTACTTAAATAATAACAAGACCTTTTCTAATAAGCCCTTTAAGTATTCGCACTAATTAAAAATTAGTGGTGTATACACCGAAACCTTTCTCATGAATTCATCTGCCTACTGGTGAAAACTACCATAATAAAATCCGTTCAGTAGTTTTTGGGTTTATTGCGAACGAACCTTTTTTTTATAATATTTACACCGTATATATTACGTTGTATATGATATGAACGTAATAAAGGTAGGATAATGATATACACACAACACCGTCTAGTCCCACAACTACCACACAACACCGTCTAGTCCCAAGCTAAGCAGAGCTTGTGTTATGAGTACTAGACAACTGATAAACGTACTAATTTATTTCTAAATACATACATAAGAATTATATATAAATTAATAATAATAATGATTATTTATTTTCTCACCACAATAAATATTACAAACATTGGAGAAGCGCTTATATACAATTGATATTTTATTCTAGTTTATTGCGGGAGACTGGCGCCTAAGCTTGGCTTTAGGGGCCTGTATTTTAGGTCACCAGGTCTCTACACTCTAACAGATAGACACATTTATTGAAGGTAACAGTAGTAATCGCTTTTAAAATTGAGATTTTATTACATCCCTTGTAATCTGTAGCTCGATTCATGAGGTTTAGAAGATGTTAGATGTTAGTTTTTGTTGTGAGAGCGTTTATGAGTGTTTTGTGTGGGGGTGTGTAAATTAATAAAAATTACACCCAGACACAGAATAAATGATCGTGCACATCACACAAACATTTGTTCTGGGTGACAGCACGACCTTCGGCATAGCTGTCAGGGCCACTAACCACTAGACCGACAGGCCAGTCAATGATTCGACATTGTGTTTTACTTTATTTGATCCTCGATGAATGAATAAAATGCAACGCGTAACACACTAAGTGTGTGTTACGAAATAGTTGTGTACCTACCTATATACTATCCAGGGAGCCGTGAGACAAAAGGTAAACAAACCATATATAATACTACTAAATTATAGACCACAGATACTGCAAACATTTCGCATTAAAATGTGACGTCTGGTCATCGGACGGGTTATAATCCGCCATCTTTTTCACTATCGAGCAACTTGTTGATACGAGAGTGCTGCTTTCAGATATTTTCGTTGAATTCTTGTTATTTGCCGAAGAAAAAGTGTGCAAAGAAAACGCCAATGCATTCAATAGAATAGAAGAGTGTTATTAATGTATTCAAACACGTCAAAGAAACTTGGCCGAAGGTACCTACATTGTTGTCTTTGTTAACATTTTGTCTCAAGCCCAGATAAAAAGGGTATAGATTACACTAATATTATAAAGGCGAAACTTCATGAGATTGTGTGTGAGTTTGTTTGTTACTTCTTCACGTTACATGGGTAGACCAAGTGTTGGAATAGTACATAGGATCCAGGAGTATTCTATGCACTATTCCAGGGAAATTACCTTTCAATAATTTTCTACTTTCATGCAGGCATAACCGCTGGCAGCAACTAGTCATCATCATCATTTCAGTCGAAAGACGTCCACTGTTGGACATAGAAAGACGTCCACTGTTGGACATAGAAATACGTCCACTGTTAGTCATAGAAAGACGTCCACTGTTAGTCATAGAAAGACGTCCACTGTTAGTCACAGAAAGACGTCCACTTTTGAACATAGAAAGACGTCCACTGTTGGACATAGGCCTCCCCCAAGTGTCGCCATAATGGCCGGTCCTGTGCGTCTCGCATCTATCGAATTCGCGCGACCCTCACCAGGTCATCGGTCCACCTCGTGGCCTTCCAATGCTGCGTCTTCCAGTACGTGGTCGCCACTCCAGAACCTTTCCTCCCCATCGACCATCTGTTCTGCGAGCATTGCGCCCTGCCCACTGCCACTTAAGTTTGGTGATTCTTTGGGCTATGTCGGTAACCTTGGTTCTTCTGTGGATATCTTCATTTCTGATGTGATCACGAAAGGAAACTTCGAGCATAGCCCTTTCCATTGCAGCATTAGATATTATTGTTCAACAGTGAAAATTATTGTTCAATTGAATTACCGAGAATGATTAATCCATAACAAGATTCGAATGTTTGTGCGAAACTGTTTTTAGTGATCCTTAGTGAAATGGCAAAAACAGAACCTTAATAATTCCGTCCTGTCCATCAGGCTTAAGAGGGTCCTTTTTTACTCGCCTCTCGTCAACATCGAGCATGGTTTAAAAGCTTGTTACTTCATCTAACGCAATCCAACGCGATGTTTGACGAAAAACAACGCGAAAAAAGAGAGATAACGCCTGAAAACTCGTTAGCATTCGGTAATTCCGTGATTTACTCGAATATTTTACAAAACTTGTTCCAAGAAACACGTGTTTTTTTTATATATTGTACGATATCGACAAACCTTGGACGAAAGTTATAATTTATGTAGGTACCGCTATGCAAATGGATTAGTGAAACTACGATGAGGAATTATTAGCTTTTTTATAAGGTGCGAAATCATCTAATGACTTCTTTCAGTCTCCGTATCAGACTTTTATTGATTTTTATCTCCTACTGCTTTGTCCTTCTCATACTTCTGATTTTGTTCATTCCTCCTTCTATTTTCAGTTCATCCTTCTGTGGAATTCGCTACCTCTTGATATAGATAATATTACCGTGCTCTTGATATCAGGACGGCCACGAGTCAGTATGCATTTAAGCGGAAGTTGCGGAATTACTTTCTACACAAATAGCAGAATCATCTCAAAACTTATTGTGTATATATATATATATATATGTATGTATGTATGTATAGGTATATATTTTATTAAATATGTATGTATGTTTAGTTTTAGCTTTTGTATATAATATATGCACCTGCCATAATATATTGTCTCTCCATTACCCTAGGTTGACTGGTAGAGAATGCCTAAGGCATTAAGTCCGCCTTTGTACCTTTAGTTGCATGTTGATTAAATAAATAACCACACATGTGTTCCTTCCTTACTTTTTGTTTCAGGACCCCGGGGTTGTCTTTCGGAAGTCAACCCATTGCCCCAGTAGGTTTCGGCCCTGCTGGTTCCCTACGGTTTTGCTGACATCTCTTAGAGGCGCGCGTGAAACACTACGCGCCGTCGTTGACTCGGGCTCGGTCCGGATGATTACCAGACGGCCGGATGGCGGACTACCCATTGCTCGTCGTCAGCCCACGCCTGCGGTGGCTGGAAATGATTTATTTTTGTTTATGTCGACGTTTTTAATAGTGCGGAAGCCAGTTTGACAACGAGACGAAGCGTTCTGTGATGTATACATGCTATGACAGAGCCCGGCATGACGCTTGCAGTGAGTCTGGCTATAAAAGAAGTGAAGACCTCAAAAGCTCTCGGTCTTTTGAATTCGAGCGAACAACATTGCCTAGGAACTGTCTCTCGACTCGTTGTGAAGTGAATACCTAAAGCTTACATCATAATAAACCAGTTGCGAGGTCTGGAATAGAATGTTGCTCGTTACCCACACATGGAGGAAATTACCACTCTGATTGACATCCTGAACCGACGTATATAATATATTTTCTTTGAATGAGCCTTTTTTCCTCTTATTTATTTTTATTGCACTATTGAAACTTCAATCCGGGCACATTCCATCAAACAAATACACACATTTAATGGGTAATACGGACCCACCTAATTGCACAGAGTGTAATGCGATCGGGGATGTCACCATAAGCATAAGCATAAGCATAATCAGCCTTTTAATGTTCCCACTGTTGGGACTCAGGCCTCCTCTCTCTAGGAGAGGGAATGGGCCGTAATCCACCACGCGGGCCCAGTGCGAATGGTGAATGTCACATGTCTTCGAATTTTTGGTTCTAGGACATGCTGGTTTCCTCACGATGGTTTCCTACACCGTTTTGAGAACAGTGGTGATGAAATAAATTACTCAAAGTAATGCGCCTGGCTGCGTTTGAACCCGCGACCTACAACTCGTAAGTCGGGGCCGTTACCACTCGGCCACCACTGCTCCACCATGTTTTGCTCGAATGTGTCCAGAATGAGACTCAGCGGCGACAGGCACTTGGAGGCACGCAGTACAATATAGGTATATGTAGCAGCATTGGCTTTCCTTTTTTCGGAAGGGGACAGAAAGCTGTGTGCATTATACATGTCCCATAGGGATCGGAGACACCACCTAACAACGGCTGGACAATGTTTCCACCACACAACGTTTCCACATAGCTTAGATATGTTTTTAGAGAGTTAAGAAGAATCTAGCCATAAAAGTTATATTATAATTAAAATTACGGGATACATCATCATGTTAACCGAGACCCCTTAAATAAAGATTAAAAATGTTTTTATCCACATTTTGTTCAATGAAATCCAGTGTACGTAGTTATTTTTTATTTGTTATAATACTAAAACCATTTCAGTGGTTGCTTTGTATCTGTAGTCGAAATTAATTGGCTAATTTTGTAACAGATGTTAGTGCGGCGCGGTGCGAGCGTGCGAATGAACGACTCAATTATTTATACCATTTATACAAATTGTGTTGCATTTATATTAATTGCTTCTGCATTTTCAAATTGCTTCATTACCTCTGATTTTAAGCCTGTCACTGCTTTATGCTGTTTATAATGAGACAGTTACTAAAATTTTGAATATATAAAAAAAAAACATTTTTTTTTTCTCAGAAAACCATTTATTTATTTACATTTAAAAATACTAACTATAATTAAAATAAAATAAATAATAATAAAAACCCTAATCTAATTACAACTAACTAAAACTAAAATATGGCGTCAAAAAACTCTTCCACATCGCTGTCGACTGGTAATGTGCCCAAAAGACTGGCGGCATTGCCACGCTGTACGGCAATGCTTATCCTCTGTCCGAGGTAAAAGCCAGCCCTTAGGTCACGCGAAGTGTCAACTAGACGTTTTGACAGATCTTTATACAACTTGTGAACACTCGGACCCCACTCAAAATCATTTATTAGAATTAGGTTCTTACTGCTGCCGTGGTCTACCCCGTGCGAAAGAAGAAAATTTAATGTTTCCGTGATAAAAAATTATCCTATAAGCTATTCCAAGACATGGTCTATCATTGTGCGTCTCATCCAAATCCGTATAGCCATTCTAGTGTGATAAAGTAACATACATATTCACAAATTTCCGCCTTTACAATATATTATTAGTGTCATTTATAACACATTTTGAACAATATCTCGGTTATAAATAGCAGGAGGACACGGTGAGCGCACGATGGAGGCTACGTAGCTTAGGCGGAGAACTGTCGTGTGTGAAGGTGATTGGCGGCGTTGACTTCTCGCGTCTGGCCCTAGCTCAGGCCACAGTACGGAGCGAAAGGGCACTGGAAGTTTTTACCTCTTTTTGCGAAGCTGTAATACGAACGAAGGAGGTAGAAGAAAGCATGAAGGAGAGGAAGAGCGGGTGTGGGACGGGCGCGGCGCGGCAATCTCAAACATAAGAACTTTATTTGAGTGTCCATAGTGGGCACGAGGCGCGGGAAGCAGCGCGGATTGTTCAACGCGGGTCGCGCGCCGGCATCCCACGTGATAGGTCGTTCATACAAGTAGCCACAGTGAGTGCGCGGGCGATGAGCGGTAACCCTGCTCCTACACCCGCACCGCGCTAACAGTCTGACCAAGCAAATCGCGCGCAATCCCGCACCCGTGCTGCCAGTCTGGCCGAGCACTTAGTATTCGTTTATAGTATGATCTGTTATACCTTTACTATACAGGGCCTCACGTTTTACAGAATCCCAGTAATGATCTCCCGTCCTTTATGAAACATTTCAATTGTATACTACCTAAGATGGAGGCCAGACTAAACCAAACTAATTGGTACGATAGCTTTCTTCAAGGACAGATCCGGAGTGCTAGTCATATTTCAATACATTTTTAAACAGTAAGTCAGTACATTTGACCTAAGATCGACCGTCTGAAGTATATTTCAAGGGGCTTAACGAAATGAAGATAGCTATTTTAAGCAAAATACGTTAACCAACAAAAGATTCGTTTCAGTATTTTCGATTCGTATTGAACTTGTTCTTTAGAATCCATTTACGAGCCTCACAAACACGCATAGGGTTTCATTGAATTAAAAAAATAATTAAAATGTAATTATTTTCTTTAATTTTCCTTAAGTAGGTACATAAGTAGTAATTACTGAAAACATTTATTCCTCATTCATCAAAGATTACGGGAAAGGCTCGATTGAAGTGAAAATTATTCTTTAAGGAAAAAACGAATTCGTTTTCTTATTTTGGATGTTTGAACGACAGGCTGACAGCTGAAATGTTACAAAAGCATCCTCAAGACAGAATCGACCTAATAACGTTCATGACACGTCACATTTTCCCTTGTCTGGTGTCATATTACGAGGACTGTACCCTGAGGTAGCTACCATTCTTTATTAATGCGTTTGCTCTGGAGGGTCACCATCATAGGGATAGCAGATGTTGCTGTCTATTCTCAAGTTTTTTTCATGGTGCAACACAAAATATTGTTGTTGTTTGTTGTTGCTTCGCATACCTGATAGGAGAAAATTATCCTAAGAGAACACAGTTCCGGGATAAAAAGTTCTATCTGCTATTCCAGGACATGGTCTACTCGTGTGCTAAGTTTCATCCAAATCTGTTCAGTCGTTCGTGAGTAAAGAAATAACAAACATACATACAAACACTCACAAACTTTCGCCTTTATAATATTAGAGTGACTAATGCGTTTGTTTCATAGTTATGGCTAATTTATTCTAATACTAGATTTTTTCATCCGAGGAATAAATTATTGACACGGTTGGTGCAGTGATTGACCGATTGGCTGATGCCCTGCGTGTCACAAAACCCAATGTAAAATTTTGGCATGTTTTACTTTTTTTCTTCCGCCAGATTTGAAACCCAGGTCATAAGCTAGAGGACAATACGAGGAAACAATAGCAACAATAGCAAAAAAACAGGTCTTTAAACCGTAACCGAACGAAGATACTAGCATTGTTAGTACTTTTTTGTTAGGCGTTATCTATTTTTCTTATATTATAATTAAGATGACTTGAGGACTAGAGTTCTTTGCAACACCAAACGTCCCCCTACCACACCCAGCGATAAATGTGGAAGCGAGGGATACAGAATAAGTCATTAGAGAAACCGTGTAGTATAATTGACAATGAGAAACTTAAAATATCAGACACGGAGTATTTTTATTTCAGAAAAATAACCTTTGACAAAAAAAACAAAAGCAATCTACTGAATAGTCTCTAACTTCGTTCGGTTACGGTTGGTAGACATAATTTTTTCCGCCATTGATTTCTCATACAGTCCCTCAAGATATGGCCCAGACTTCACTATTGGCGAAAAGAAAAATAAAACAATGTTTAGCAAAAGTTTCATTCCCTATTAATTCCCGCACATAACAAATATTTGTTTGGACAGTAGATAGTTGTTCTAGGTATCTTATGTATGTGAGTTTACATGCTTATGATAGCATCTACCATATACAGGAAGAATAATTCCTATTATTGGAAAAATACTGAGATTATTGGTAGTTATTTCAAAAAAAATCTATAATCCACAAATTATTGTACGGATTTTTCAAAACGGTGTTCATGAGTTCCTGAGGGAAGGAGGTGTTGATGTTTAAAAGCATAGAACAACCTAGAATTGCAAAAGTTTTGCAACTTCCATGGAGTCAAAATACCATTTTTTTCACGTTGTATAATAACATCAGTGCGAATATGTAACATTATCAGCCACATTCCGATTCATCTCTTATAAAATTATATTATTATACGCCTCGTAAATTTGCTCGTGTCAAAAGTTGATTATCTCATTTGGTTTTATTCCTGCGGGAATTGTGAACAATCCGGCGGTATATTGGTTATTTTATAAAGAACAGTTTGAATTTTGGTTCGTTTTAACGGCTTTAAATTACTACTGCTGTGATTTTTGCTTCTTTCTATATATACACCACTAGTTTTTAATTAGTACAAATACTTAAAGGGCCTCAAAAAGGTCTTGTTGTTATTTAAGTAAAGTCTCAATAAATAATATTCATAAACAGCAAAGTTATTAGCGATTGTTTATATCCCAAAATGTTACTCAATTTATGGAAATACTAGCTGTTACCCGCGACTTTGTCTGCGTCAAGTTAGTAAAAATGCACAAACGTAATTAATAATTCTGTGCTTGTGATTCGTGCTAAAAACATCTAATTCAAATAACGGAAATTAATTTCATTAAATATATTATGTAAAATGTATTTCTTATGTCCAGTTAAATAATTTATTTTATTTATTTGGCTCACCAGTAATAGAATACTCGTTCATGATATACATCAAATAAATTACTTATCATCATCAATAAACAGAAACAGACATGTTGAGGTCGAAGTAGTTGATAAACTGTGGTTCTGCCTACCCCTAAAAGGAAAAGGTGATAGTTTAAGTTTGTTTTTGGTTTATTCTATGATGAAACAACGCTGTATGATTTTAATATGATTGGTTCATTATAATAGACTAAAAGTGTATTAAACCGTTGTTTTCTTTTAACAACACTAAATAAATGTTATTTAACGTAGGCTATAAAAAAAGTGGATAAAGTAGTTTTCAAAATGTTAAATGTTGCCAAAATGTATAAAGAGTCTGTACGGATCTTGTTCTGAGGTCAATACCCACAGTTTTTAGTGTCTGCACGTTTTACTTTTAGGAAGAAAATCATCAAATACCTTCCCCCGCTCTGGGTAAAGCGAGAGTTTGTATCAGACTTTTACAGACTGAAACCGACCTGTGTTCCTTTAATTGCCCTTAGTGTTCTAGAGCTACGGTAACTTGCACGCGGCAGCAAATCTTCCTTCTTTGAGGAAAACAGAGGACGCTGTGGTGTCTTTCTAAAGACACCACAGCGTCCTCTCTTTTCGCCTGACGAAGATCTCTAGGGCCAATGCCTGCTAGAGCTATGAGATTTTTCGAAAGAATTACCTCCCATAAGAATTTGCCTCGATGATATTTCTCTGCAGACTTTTAGCCGGGTCCGTTATGCAACTTTGGCGGAGGTGAATTTCGAAGGAGCATAATCGGCTTCAGCCCATCTTCAGCTGGATAACGTGCACTGATAGTCCACTGCTGCTAGCGATTATTAAAATACTACAGAGTAACCTACGATGTCATCTTGCTCCACAACTGTACTTATAAAGAATTTATGAAAAAATTGTTGCAGTTTGATGTTGACTTACATCACGTCGAATTTGAAACAGAAACCTCTCGAAACACCCTAATACCCCCTCATTACTCCGTGTTTGTGACTCCACAAAACTATAAAATGACAGCGAACAAATGTCGCAACCAATTGGGGCTGTGACTGACTCTGGCATCCGTCAGAATGTTGTCCCAGTGTTGATCACCACTCACTGACCACTCTTAAGGAGGTAACGTCCAGTTGTCGACTTAAGGCTGCAAGTAATGTAGGATACATCATACGTAATCAAACTATCTTCAGGAACGCAAACCACGTCGGGGCCTTGTGTGAAATATGTGTTCATGGGTTTTTCATGAAATTCTTAATGATCTTCAATTTTTGGAATCTTTGAAATTAGGTACTTGTTCAAACAGTAGGTTGTGGTCAAGTCCGAGGGAGAGAGTACTTGAAGTACTGGTAACCTTCACGAACTGTTCAAGAAGCATCTTTCTGTGATTAAGTACCTATCTATATTTGCTGGTTTTTTGGGGGTCCTTCCGAAACATCTACGTTCGATGAAGACCTGCGTCAGGCGGAAAGAGAGCCTTTTTAGACTTTCCTCAAAGAAAGTATTTGCTGCCGCAATTGTGGCGTGCAAGTTACCATAGCCCTGGAACGCTAAGGGCAACTAAAGGAACACAGGTGGGTTTCAGTCAGTAAAAGTCTGGTACTACCTCTCGCTTTACCCAGAGCGGGGGAAGGTATTTGATGATTTCCTACCTAAAAGCAAAAGGTGCACACACTAAAAACTGTGGGTATCGACCTCAGTATCAACTCCGTGACTCAGACTATTTATACATTTTGGCAACTAAAAACTACTTTATCCACTTTTTTTTTGATAGCCTAAGATAAATAACATTTATTTAGTGTTGTAAAAAAGATAATTCTACGGTATAATAAACTTTTAGTATATCTAATGAACCAATAATTTTAAAATCATACAGCGTTGTTTTATCATAACATAAACCAGAAAGAAACATACATAAAACCCACTCCTGTTCCTTCTTTGCCATTGTTCCAGGGCCCCGGGAACCTCTTTCGTATCACCCATGGCCCCAATAGGCTTCGACCTTGCTGGGCCCCTACGGTTGCTGACACCTCCTTGAGGCGCGCGTGGAACACTACGCGCCGTCAACGACTTGGGCTCGGTCCGGACGGTTACCGGACGGACGGACGGTGAGCTACCCATTGCTCGCCGTCCACAAGCCCGCGCCTACGGTGGCCGGAAATCGGGATCGGAACCCCTCGGTTCGGATCGGCTGGGTCGCGAAGGTTATTGTTTCGCACGTGCGGCCGCCTCCTTTGCTAGCATTACTGCTTCGCAGAAGGAGGCGACCGCGCCCAAGGCCCACCGCGCTTTACGCTATTACAAATCTTGTTATGATAAAATGACTGGACCTAACTGCGGTTTATTTTCGTAAATATTTTTGGCATTTACAAAGCAATTAATTAGAATTCAATAATTTTTATAAATAGGTCTAGAAACATTTGCTGATTTCGTGATAACGCCATCTATTGCTGAAAAGCTTAACCTTACCTTTATCACACACTGAGGCTCTACCACGAGCTCATAACGTGATCCATTTTACGACCTAAACCGGACTGTTAAAGGGATGGAGCTATATAGGGTGTATAGCTCCATCACTCTTTTTCGCTCGTACGTCTGATATTTTGACATTATCATGGTAAGGCCCCTGGCCACCTACCGAGCGATAGTTAAATAAATAGTTTGACAAATTTAATTCGTGTGTTTGCTATTCAAAGCCAGATGGCGTCACTGAGGCATAGGATGGAGTTTTTCTAAGAAATTTTTTTTGATAGCCGCTGTATTGTATCTCTTTAGATCTCGTTTGCATAACCGCTGGATTTCTGTCTTGTATAGTGAAGGTCAGTATAATCTGCCAAACTGATTCGAAAGTGCTGATGTAGAAACCAGACTGTCGATAAAAATAATAGTAAGAACGCAAAAATATGTAAAAATTTCTTGTTTACAGTAAAATAAAACAAAACATCACAAAAAAGAAACTGAGTTTTGAACCACTATCCCCTTACGTACCGGTCTAATCCAGACACGACTGCACTACGGTGTTCGTTGACTTTTGTGTAAAATAGGTGTTCTTATATAAACGTCATCATTGTCTGCTTAACCCTTTGTCGATGATAGCGTGATGATTTTCATCTCAGATATTAAATTTGTAGCTAAATGAAAAAAAAAATATTATTTTCGTTTTTCCACTTAGATTTTATTACATGTTTGATTACTTTTTACAAAAATATGGAGTAAAAATGTCTAAGATGTGTTAAAAATATGCTAAAAGTCCTATTATTATTGTAATCGAAGTACCATCGCATATTATATACAAAAAAGACGACAAAATACTCACAAAAATTATTACTATAACTGGGGATCGAAGTCACGGCAAATCGTTCAATATCGACATTTTGGAATATTGCTCATCCCCCATAGCAAATAGCGTGATAATTTATAGCCTATGTCCTTTCTCAAGCTCTATTCTATCTTTGTACCAAATTTCATCAAAATTGGTTCAGCGGTATAAGCGTGAAAGCGTAACAGACAGACAGACAGACAGACAGACAGACAGAGTTACTTTCGCATTTATAATATTAGTATGGATTGTACAAGCTATTGATTATGAATGAAAAACAATAGAAAAACACTGCGCGTAGTATTTTCTAGTAGCAATTGTTATGAATAATTGATTCAATTATGAATTTACCAATTACTTATAACAAATTTTCGTAGACAATTTTGGTTTGATGTTATTTTTACTTTTGACTACATAAATATGATCAGTAACAGGTACAGATAAAGCCCAATTTTTTTTTTGTACTAATTAAAAAATAGGGGTGCATAAAAGAAGAAACTGACTTTTTTTTTAGGTGGAAAATCATCATTGGATGACTTTTTCGGACGGGGCTTGGTTTAGACGGGTCCCAGACAGCCGGACGGCGAGCTAAATAACTACTGCTCGACTTCTGTGATTTTTTCATCTACTGGTGAATAAGCTCAGTGGATTGGTTCTAGGTAAATAATATTAACAGCAGTTAATTTATTCACCAACTTAAAAAAGAACTCAATTCAGTAGTAATTTATTTTATTTTGTACACAACAGCAGGTCGATGGTAATGACTTCATCACAACCATTTATTCTAATTTGTTACTATCTGAATCGAGATAGCTCTGTGTTTTTGGGAGATATTTATGATGAAAATACCAAAATCGGTATATAAATGCATAATGACCTTTCTTTGGTATTTCATCAAATTGTTGAGCTCCTTAGTAGTCCTGAGTTGAGCTACACGAATACTGATAAATGCTTGCCAGTTTTTTCCTCAAAAGACCTTCTGAGCCACCAATCGGCATGGTTCTCATCATTTGATCATTACACGTTCGCAGACTTTAAAAGAAACTTCGACCCGTGAGTTTGTTTCGGTGCTTCTTCTCAGAGTAGTCAGTGAGGAAAAATATTTTTATAAATATTGGAAGAGATTCCCTTTTTTGTGTTGTTGTTTTCGAAATGGTTTTTTTTTATTTGTTTATTTATAGCATAGCATAGCATAATCAGCCTTTTAATGTTCCCACTGCTGGGACTCAGGCCTCCTCTCTCCAGGAGAGGGAATGGGCCGTAATCCACCACGCGGGCCCAGTGCGGGTTGGTGAATGTCACATGTCTTCGAATTTTTGGTTCTAGGACGTTGCCGGTTTCCTCACGATGTTTTCCTTCACCGTTTTGAGAGCAGTGGTGATGAAATGATGAATTATTTATAGGGCTTGTGATAATGTATTACTTTTTATATTTTGGAAACAATAACATTTGTAGTAGAAGCACTTTTCTTTTCAAATTTGTGGATGTGAAGTATTTTTATTGGGTTACAACTTATTTTTTATCCCTCTCCTAGAGAGGAGGCCTGAGTCCCAGCAGTGGGAACATTATAAGGCTGATTATGCATATGCTTATGCTACAACTTACTTGACATTTCGAGCATGGCAGTTGAGAGTTTGTCGAGCTCACTCAAATGTCTCGCTGATGGTGGCACGTGTTATTGGGTCATTCAGTTCCCTTCAAAATGGTTGAGCTGAGCGGGGCAGATGCACGCGTCATGGTCGTGAACGGGCGCCGTCAGTTGAGACTGACCATCTCTTAGCTGCCAGTGGCTTAATTCAATTTCTATTTTTTTGTTAATTTATTTTTATTTTTTTATTACTTAACTACATTGTGCTCACATAATAGAAGCGACAAGAAAAATGTAACCAAGATTTATGTAACTCACAATATAATTTAAAAGAGTGTCCATGGAGTTTCTTGCACGTTCTTCTCCATAGAGATCTACACTTTGGAACGTGCAATTTAGCTTCACTTGTTTGTTGATTGACCGATATTTTGACAATTCAAAAGTGCCTGTAAATAATTGGTCTATATGAAATATACGTTTCTGATTTCTGAAACACCGGCCTCATCTAGTTTAAAATGACGTGTAAAAGTGTTTATTAAAAACCTATTTGCAAGATAAATATAATTTATCAATCCCTATAATGTTTAAAGAGTTCCCACAATTCCTTATAGATACCATTAGAACAAGATTTTAATAAAAATGGGATCAATCTGAAAGTACACCTTATCGAATAAAAAATGACTTTGTCAAACCGGTTCATCCAACAATGCCTCCGACAAGGCGGACCGATGACCTAATAAGGGTCGCGAGACGCACAGGACCGATCGTAATGGCGATACTTGGGGGAGGCCTATGTCTAACAGTGGACATCCTAGAGCTGATATAATCATGATGAACCGGCTCATCTATAACGTAGTTCTGCAGTACGGGCACGAGTCAATATGTATTTAAGCGAAAGGTTGCATTTTTTTCTACAAATTAGAAGCTTGTCTGTTACTATGTTCATTTTAACAGGGTCGAAGCCGACTGGGGCCATGGGTTCGCTTCTGAAAGGAAAACCCGGGGTCCTGGAATGAAAGGCGACGAAGGAACTAGGAGTGGGTTTTAGTCAATAAAAGTCTGACACGCTCTCTCGCTCCTAAAAAAAACTATATAATCTATATAGATAAAAGCGAAATTCAATGATTAATCACGAAATCTCCGCAACTATAACACCTAGAAACTTAAAATTTGGCAAGTAGGTTCCTTATAGGGTGTAAACATACGCTAAGAACGGATTTTACGAAACTCCACCACTAAGGGGATAAAACAGGGGTTGGAAGTTTGTATGGAGAAACTAACTTTCGCGCGGGCGAAACCGCTAGCAGAACCTAGTTTTCTAGATAATATTTACTTTTTTTCTTGCACTTGCCACGTTGTCTCCACCAAAACACACTTGTAACTATAAACACAGCCAAAACATTTACAGAACTAGTTCACAATAGGTATAGTAGGGTCACTAGTTGAATAACCATTTTCATTGCAACGTATTTATTTCACGTCATCAATATTGACAGTATTTTTATATTCGCACACCTTCATTGAGAGCAGTGGTGGCCGAGCGGTAACGGCCCCAACTTACGAGTTCAAACCCAACCAGGCGCATTACTTTGTGTAATTTATTTCATCACCACTGCTCTCAAAACGGTGAAGGAAAACATCGTGAGGAAACCGGCATGTCCTAGAACCAAAAATTCGAAGACATGTGACATTCACCAACCCGCACTGGGCCCGCGTGGTGGATTATGGCCCATTCCTTCTCTTAGAGAGGAGGCCTGAGTCCCAGCAGTGGGAACATTAAAAGGCTGAATATGCTACATCTTCATTAAGGCGAATAGTCCCTTGAACATCTGGCCGGAGTTAAATGCACACATACTCGTACTGCCACCTGGGCCCGCATAGTCCCGCTGACCTTCAAAACCATTTTCTTTGCGAAATGTTGATTGTTTTTTTTTTAATTGATATAAATCAGTGCTTGAATGTGATCCCACCTGATGGTAAGCAGTGATGCGCCTCACCATCAATGATTTGATGGTGAGGTGCACTAGTTTATTAAGAGCCTATTCACTCTAGCCTTGAAGACAGCAGGCAAATTGTTCCAGTCCTTAGATGTACGCGGTATAAAAGACGAAGCGAAACGCTTAGTCCGGACCGTTGAAGTTTCAACAACGTAAGGGTGGATACTCGGGGTAAGGGTAAGGTAAGGGTCGGGTTGTCCGATGGTAGAAAGGAGATGGCGCAATAAAGTCATGCAATTCTCCGGCACACTCTCCAAAATGCAACCTGTAAAATACCGATAGGCTGGCTACCCTGCGCCTGTGCTCGAGGCTTTGTAGATTGGACTTAACCAAATCTGGTTTACATATGCTATGTACATACCGAAGAACACTTAACCAGCAACTTTTTTGTGCAAACATATTTCTAAAGATCAAAGTCATTTGAAAGGAAGTAAGGCGTGCTCAAACGCTACCAACCTTTAAAACAATGGTGAAGGAGGACCTTTCACTGTACCTAATATTTCTTTATTTTCCTTGCTCAATTTTATATTTGATATTTATTAGTATATTTATTGATATGTAATTTATATTATTTATGTTTTTGTGCTCTGACCGCCCTAAACTATCTCCTTTCGTTCAGTCCATCCTAAGGTTGTCTGTAAGAGATTGCCCTGTGCGATGAGACCGCCCTTTGTACACTTTGTTTTTGTATATGTTTATCCTGTCCACATTATGATGTGTACAATAAAGTATATAAATAAATAAATAAAAGGAGTAGGGAAAACAAGCGAAAAAATATCATGCTGTTAATTTTTTTTTGGCAAAGATACGAGTATATTAGGCATACGAAAAAATTATAATTATGTTGAAAAAGTTATTTATGAATCTGTAGTAAAAAAAATAATCAAATCTTTTAATCCAGTCGTTGTCGATGAGTAGGTTTCAGAAATGACACTGTTTTGTGGCACTAAATGAGAGCAAAAGCCTTAAGTACAAAGCGACCAATTAATCTTTAGAATATTAACCACATTGTAAGTTGTAAACATGTTGAATCAACAAAATTACTATACATTAAGGGGTGACCAGACGATTGCAAACTGGCGTGACCTTGGTTTATGTGTTTAGTTTGTGTTGCGGCTACATGGATGTAAACCACGTGCCAACATGTTCGGTGGTTGTGAAAACGCGCCTCCCAACCAAGGGCGTTGAAGGTCATGGATTACAACTGCTGTCTACACGGATTGAAACTAGCAAGGTCGCCTTGGTTGGGACGTTGTTTTGCAACTGTCTGGTCACCCGTTTATAAACCACAAGAGGGATTAATATTAATATTTAAAGGATAATTATTTAGGTTTTCTGACGTCAATTTATCACAATATAAATATAAGTAGGTAATTCCTTTTATTTTATTACAGTCTGTTCGCAGCAGTCGAATAGTACGCACGGAAGCACCTGACACAGTCAGCATGAAGTTCTTTGTTATATTTGTGGCGATGATCGCTTTACTCGCCGCGCTGTGTTCAGCGCAACCGGTTGATAGCTCAGCACCCACGCAGTCAGACCATTTAGCACCGGAGCTACCAGAAACTTCAGCACTTGAGCAAAAGCACACTACAGCACCAGAGGAACTAAATACTTCTGAACTTGAGCTACCAGACACTTCAAATTATTTAAGGCACAAGAGATATTTGCAGCTTAGTTTTAAACCTGGATGCGGTTGTCCAAGAAAATTAGTTTCTCTAGCATTTCATTGCATTAGTTGCGAAATGTAAGTAACTTCAAATTTCTTTATTTTAATTTTTTTTTATTTGAAATCAAATACTCTTGAAATCATCACATAAATTCTCCCTCTTTCGGTGGAACGGGAGTGTTAGACTTTTGCTAACTAAAGCCCACCCAAAGTAAGGGTAAGGTGTGGTGAAGGCACACCTTCAGTTGAATTGCGCAATCTTGCAGCCCTGGCAGACATTGACCTTAACAGGCACCGTGAATGGTAACTAAAAATAAAAATAAAAAATTATATTAAGAACGAAAACAATTTTTGATTTTTAGGTATGTCAGTTTCCATTCAATGTTTTCATTCATCATTTTGAGAGCTGTGGTGGTGTAAATAAATCACAAAAAGTAATGCCGCTGGCTGGGTTTGAACCCACGGCCTACAACTTGTAATTCGGGGCCGTTACTAATGCGCCACAGCAGCTCGTAAACTTTCGTGTAAAAGTCGTACAAGGCAATGGAAAAATGATAACCTATGTAATGCGGGCCGTACTGTGGGCGGATTTTTTTTAAGTGGGTCCAATTATCCAATGACTTGTCCCGCTCTAGAATCGACCAAGAGAGCGTGTCAGACTTTTACTTGTTAAAACCGCACCTGTGTCCTTCAGTTGTCCTTTGCGTTGTAGTAGGTACCAGGTTTTCCTTTCCAGAAATTCCGCGCGGCCCCTAGGGGCATACATACCCGTTCAAGTATCATCGGTCCTTCTTCTAGTGGCTCAAAGACTTCATTCAAAGTCTCCAAACCTTTTTTGTTTTAATTTTTTTTTTCTAATTCCTTTTTTTATCGTTTAGGTATATAGATCTCACGGGAAAGGATGATTGTCCAGTATGCTAAATTACTATTAGTGCGCCTCACCATCAATGATTGCATCACTGCTTACCATCAGGTAGGATCGCAGTCTAGCACTGGTTTATATCAATTAAAAAAAAAAATAAAACAAAAAAAAAATTTTTACAAGAAGAAACCCTGCCAACTGATAACGGATCTTCAAACATATGCTGTAATACTAAATAATAGGTATCTTTAATCTGTGATATATTTGGATTAACTTGGAATTATAAGTTCAAATAAACTTTATATTTAAAGTACGTTATTCTTTTTCTTTTGTATTTACTATTTATTGGTTTCTTTGGGATTTGTATTTTCTGTAATATCGCTGTAGTTATAACCATATATGAAATCTCAGAAAACTCGTATTATTTTGATAAATAAAAGAAAGAAAGAAAAAAAAAATATTTGCGCGAAATTACGCAATTTTAAAATTAGCTTACAATCATAATTTATATTATGGGATAAATATGCGTCACATCCGCGCAAAACGGTCAAACGCTCAGCATAAAGCCAATATATAGTGCAATGAAATCATAGCGTTGGTTTTCAGCGTGGGCCGATGACACGGGCACGGTGCGGTGAGCCAATGGATTTGTGTAGAACAAGGAAAACAACATACAGAATAATAATTTTATAATTAAATGAAATGTCAAACGTCACTACTAGCACTAGTTTATATCAATAAAAAATCCTTTTTCAATGGAGGTTTGCGGGACTTTAAACCCAGCTTCGCATGCCCCTAAAAATATTTCAAAATTAAGGATTTCTGGCAGTTTTCGGGTAATTTGTATTTCTTGCTCAACGTACCGACAAGGAATTGATAGTAGAAAGACGTAGAGAACACAACAGCCCCCCTAGTCAAATTACAACCGTTTCGTTTCGACTATCTTTTCGTCGATCGCCTCGAGTAGGCCACGCCTCCGATTCCTTTGTTCTGACGTCATCTCAACACTCAGTCACGTGGTCCGAACAAAGCAATAGGAGGCGTGGCCGACCCGAGGTGATCAACGAAAAGAGAATCGAAACGAAACGGTTGTAACTTGACTAGGGGGGCAGTAGATATTTGAGAACCGCAGGCTGCGGCGTCTCACATATACTTTGTAGCGACATCTATCTATGTCTCTACATAAGAACTAAAATTCAATATCCCGCATCTCGGAATTTCCGCAACCCTTACCAGGTCATCGGTAAACCGTAAGTATCAAAAACAATATTTTGTATTCCAACGTGAATATAACGTGACTGCTATGCCTTTGATGGTGACCCTTCAAGGACTTCTTCAGGGACTTTAATAAAGGATGGTAGCTACCTCTGGGTACATACACCTTCGTAATATGACACCAGACAAAGGAAAATGTGACGTGTCACAAACGTTATTAGGTCGATTCTGCCTTGAGCTTTCTATCACATAACCAACATGAGAAATCGACCATGAGAAGAAAAAATCCAACATGAGAAAACGAATTTGTTTTTGGTTTTTCCTTATAGAATAATTTTCATTTCAATAGAACCTTTCCCGTAATGCTTGATGAATGGAAAATAAATCCTACTTAAGGAAAATTTAAGAAAATACTTATGTACAGACATTTAATTAAATTTTTAGTGTTCAGTACCCACAGGGTAAAACGGGACCCTATTACTAAGACTCCACTGTCCGTCCATCTGTCTGTCTGTCACCAGTTTGTATCTCATGAACCGTGATAGTTAGACAATTGAAATTTTCACTGATAATGTATTTCTGTTGCCGCTATAACAACAAATACTAAAAAAACAGAATAAAATAAATATTAAGGGGGCTCCCATACAAGAAACGTGATTTTATTGCCGTTTTTATAGATGGTTTTTATGGTACGGAACCCTTCGTCCACGAATCTGACTCGCACATGGCCGGTTTTTCGGTTTTTTAATGAAACCCTATTTGTGCTTGTGAGTCTCGTAAAAGTATGTAATTTAATATCAAGTTCAATACGAGAAAATGGGCAAAATACTTTAATTCCACGCCTCTATTGACTATGCTATATTAATTAATAACTATACTTAATTAATCATCTTAACCTTTTTCCAATTGGGCTTTTTTTTTTCGGGTGAGAAAATCATCTAATGACATCCCCCGCTCTTGGGCGGAGCGGGAGATAGTGTCAGACTTTTACTGACTAAAAACCCACTCCTGTTCCTTCTTTGCCATTTTTTCCAGGGCCCCGGGGGTCACTTTCGCATCACCCATGGCCCCAGTAGGCTTCGACCCTGCTGGGCCCCTACGGTTGCTGACATCTCCTTGAGGCGCGCGTGGAACACTACGCGCCGTCGACGACTTGGACTCGGTCCGGACAGTCACCGGACGATCGGACGGCGAGCCACCCATTGCTCGCCGTCCGCAAGCCCGCGCCTACGGTGGCCGGAAATCGGGATCGGAATCCCGGCGGCGGTTGGGGCGTGAGGACCGTTGCCTCACGCGATCGGCCGCCTCCTTTGCTAGCATTACTGCTTCGCAGAAGGAGGCAACCGCCTGCCACTCCTCCTCGCTCCGCACCATGGCCTGTACCAAGGCCCGGCGCGAGAGATCGCTGCCGCCGATCGCCCCCACGAGGACACGGCGGTGCTCTGCCCAAGCGAGGCACACCTCTACCGTATGCTCCACCGTGTCCTCCGGGCGGTCCACACAATGGTGGCTTTCCAATTGGGCTACGGGAACGTGTGTGAACTGCGGAAATATTTGAAAGAGGTACTGAGGTGAGAAACCATCTAAAGACTTGGAGAGCGTGTCAGACTTTTACTGACTAAAACCACACTATGTTACTTCAGTTGCCCATTGCGTTCTAGGACCACGAGTTTTCCTTTCAAACATCAACCCATGGCCCATCCTACCCGCCGTCGATGACTCGAACTCGGTCCGGACGGTTACCGGCGGCTGTTTTTGAACTGCACGCGTGTTGCTCGCGTGCAGTTACAGCCTAAGTTTGGTGCACCGCTCTAGTGCGCCTCACTCGTGCGTAGCTTCTTCCGCGTTTGAACTATGTATGTGTACCGCGGGCGGCACGCGCGCATCTCCTTCGCCGCTCGAGTACGGCATGTTGCTTGCGCGATAGCGGCGCGCGGGCGGGCGGCGCAGGGGCTTCGTACGAACATGAAATTTAATACATGCGCGCAGTTCGCAAGCGGCTAGTAAGCGGCACATTTGCCAGGTCTGGATACACCTTCATATTTTTCGTGATTGTCGCGTTACTCGCCATGCTGTGTTCGGCGCAACCAGTTGACAACTCGAGCTGTGAAATTTTTGTAGAAAAATGGACCAACAAAAAAGTCCTTATTCTAACTGTTCAGTGGACGGTTGTTTAAATTCAACAATGAACAGTGAATTGACTTTTTTAGGTTACCAGTTGTTTCAGAGAGGTAAGTAGATATTTGCTTGCATTTTGATGGTTCGTTGTAACGTAACACTGAACAGGCCCCTGGCCGAGAAAGAGAAGGTGATTTTGTGGCCATGTAATATTTTTACAATTCAGATTATGTAGGCATTTATCACCACGCTCGGTCGCACTCTGACAGTTCGGCGCCACGCGCTGACCTTAGCGCGATCACCGAGCGTAGGTATTAAAAGTGAAGTGCATACATGAGATTGACTTATCTATTTTGTGACTCAACACTGGGGTTATCACACACTTCAGTTTTTTTCTTACCAGTTTATAGACAAACTTTAGTTAAAGGTCAGATCGTTTCTTATTTACTATCAGCCAATGGTAAGCCCGATTAATCGTAACGGTTTCCTGGTTCTGAGAACTGTACTGTACTTTCTCGGAACCCGGTACATAGCTCTATATACAGATAGCGTCATGAATCTTGAGCACTCTGCGAAAGAGAGGGGATCGCTTTGCGCATCGTATACAATATCGGCGAGCCAATCACTGTACAAGGATTTCACTCCCCGCCCCCGCATCTCTCTTCATACCACTAAAGAGACCCGATATTTCACTTCTGCGTGCTTCTGCGCAAGTAGAACTATAGAAGTCAGCGCTCAAGATCCGTGCCGATATCTATACTCCCCTCAAAATGTGACTGGTGAGTAATTATGACTCTAATTGGTTGTTACTCGGTCATCTCGGTTCTCGGTTACGTCAACCGCGTCACTGTCTACATACCTAAATAACGTATGAGATAACGCATCAACTTATTATGCATATAGAAAATATGTATGTATACATATTTTCTTTAACAAATCTGTGTTTTTACATACTTTTATTACTCGTTGTGTCCGTAACAGTGACCTTCAAAACCCACTCACCGGGTTACACAATACTACTTGGTAAGACTGGAGTCGGATTTTCTGGCTTTTAACCCATTATATGCCAACTACGCAATGATACATAGCTGGTAATAATGGCAGATGCCGACTACGTATTATTACGTAGGTCTTCACTACAGAACAATCTGGATAAAATAAATGCTACTGGTGCCCACCAAAGGGATGAAAAGTATATCAGTTTACGTAGACAAAAAAACTATTTACAAAAAAAAAAAATAACCGACTTCACAAAAAAACACTAAAACGAATAAAATAACTTTAATTTAGGAAGTCGGTGTTAAATAAGAAACAAATAATACTGAGAAAGACCGACTCCCGAAAGTAAATTTATTTTAATCGTTTTAGTGTGTTTTTGTGAAGTCCGTTTTTTTATTATTATTTTTTGTAAAAAGTTTATTATTTCACACTTTTTAGTTGCGATACACTTATAGCCAGACTGCCTATTTCTCATGCCAATTCCAATTAACCCAAACTGCTAGGATACATTGTTTTATTATGAAGTTCCCGTGTCCAAATTCCACCTTCCGGCTCCATCATTAGATCAGTTCGATAGTACCTACCTTATAGCCAAAGTGCATCTCATGACAATTCTAATAAGCCTAAACACGGCTAAGATACATTGATTAATTGCCGGTGCCTATCTTTCTTCTCCATCATCATCATCAGGTCACTTCGATGATACCATTTTCAATATTCAGAACTATTTATTTATTTGTATTGTCATAGTTGCTTAACTATCTTCATTGTGATATCTATGTGAGTTTGAAGTTCTATTGGTCATTCCTGGTCTTCTTCACCAGTTCCACTTTATCAAAGATTACTTTTTGACTGTAAATGCTTCTCGATGAAAATACCAAAATCACTATATGATTGCGGCCTATCACGGACTGGTAGTACCATTACTGAGATACGGCATTATATTTTGGGGTAATTCGGTAGACAAGGAATTTATATTTAAAGCTCAAAAGAAGTGCATTAGAGCAATGTGCCAAATAAATAGTACAATTAGCTGTCAACCTTACTTTAAAAATCTAAAAATTCTCACATTGCCTTCCCTATACATTTATGAATCGAATATTTTTGTGAAATCAAATCTAAGCTACTATAAGACTGCTGTCAAAAGCTATTATCGAAAATTAAGGGATAAAAAAAGGTTAGAGGTACAAATACCTTATGGTAAAACGGCACTATTAAATAAAAGTATTCTAAGCATGACATCATTAATCTATAATAAATTGCCTGATGACATTAAACAATTACCAATCCTCCAGTTTAAAAAGAAACTACATTCATTCTTAATAGACAAATGTTATTATGATTCAAAGATTACTTGAATGACAAAAATATTGTATTCCAATGACAAGAAAGGAAAAATAATTATCATTTTTTTCCCACGTATGTATGATAATATTGTGAATTGTATTTGAATATCATTTAAATTGCTTGTGTCTTTCCTGCAATGTTGTAATAATGAATTATGACTAATATGACTTCGAATTGAATTTCTATGTATTAATAATTTGTAATATTTTAATAATGTATCGAGACTAATATGATTAATTGTGTTTTAAATTCTGACTTATATTTTATTATTGTATGCGTCAACGGCGGGACATAGCTGAGCTTATTTTAATTATTTAAGACCTGTATTTATGATGTATACCTATAGTCCACAATAAAGTTGATTTGATTTGATTTGATTTGATTGCCTACAATATTTGAGAAGTTTCCTAGATTCCTCATGGATCCCATCATCAGAACTGGATTTTGAAAAAAATGGGACCAATCTGAAAACAAATTCTATTAAGCTAAGAAAAAATTTTGTAAATCGGTCCATAAAAGACAAAGTTCTGAGGTAACAAAAATAAAAAAAAATATTAAAGAAATACAACCGAATTGAGATCCACCTCCTTTTTTGAAGTCGGTTAAAAAGGATTCATAATTCATATACAGAGGTGCAGGTATTTAATTCAAAAATTTTGATGATTCAGTGTTGATGTCATAGAATGAGTATTTAAAATGATTGGTGTGGTGACGTCATGATTGAAGTCCACCTAGCGTGACGTGACTTAGGGCTTGTACACAAAACTGCGAATCGGCGCGAAGCGAATTCACAACGCAGAAAACTGCGACACGAGTTGCTGCGATGCGATTTCGTGCGGCAAGGCATCTCCCTTCCACGATTCGTGTGACCATTCCTTCGGTAACCGTCAACTGTACTGAAAGTATTAATTTTAAACTAGGTCGTGACATGGATCGCAAAAAGAAGTGCTCACTTCTGTTATTGCTAAGAAGATACAGGAAAAAAAGAAACAAAAGATTTTGTCATCGCAGAAATGCGCGACGCGAATTAATTCGCAAGTTCTTGCGATGTGTCGTGCGAGCTCGCAGATATTTACGATGCGACGTCGCATCGCAATTTTGTGTACAAGCCCTTAATCTAAGAGCTTCCGCGCGAAACTGCGATGCGATACGATACGACGCCGCATCGCAGAAACCTGCGATGTGAATTGCTGCGATGCGATTTCGTGTGGCAAAACATCGGTTCAGGTGACCACACAATATGTGATGTAAATCAATTCGCAACTTTTCGCGATGCGTCGTGCGAGCTCTTGATGACTTCAATCATGATGATTCAGTGACATCAACACTACCTCTGCTTTTTACGTAACCTGCGTAATTTCCATGTAAAGAATACTATAAAATGATGATCCAACTGCAGTCCATTATCATTATCATTGTATAAAGCACGGCAGCACCTGTCACTGTCACCATGAAGTTCTTTGTTACGTTTGTCGTGATGATCGCGTTACTCTCCGCGATGTGTTCGACGCAACCAGTTGCTAACTCAACACTCCGACAACAACGCACTTATTTAAGGGTCAAGAGAAATTATATAATAATAAATCATATGTTATGTAGATGTCGAACAAGTCTAGTTTTATTGGGATTACGTTGCATTACATGCGAAATGTAAGTATATTTTATGTTATTCTTACAAAATGTTCATATTTTATGTCGGCTGCGGCTATGCATAATTTTACAGTCTGTGTATTTTTAGGGTTTCGTACGTCAAAAGGAAAAAACGGAACCCTTATAGGATCACTTTGTTGTCAGTCCGTCTGTCTTTCTGTCTGTCAAGACCATTTATCTTGGGAACGCGTAAAGGTATCGAGTTGAAATTAAAACCATATACTCAAGTCTGCGGTCTCTTGAAGCTGTGATAATCAAATTTCTAAGTTAACTAAAAAAAAAAGATACGGCAAAATACACTTAGATATTTTATTTCATTCACCAGACTTTTCAGTGATTGTGTTTTTTTTTTTAATATTTTAGGTATATGGACCTGACAGGAGACGACGTATGCCCAGGCCCAGCATGTATTGGATAAGAATCTGATAAAGATAATAAACAGCTTGTAACGACATCTATGGCGTCACATAAGAGCTAATCCTGCATCGCGCAATTAAAGTTCTCCGCGCGATTTGAACATATAGAACAGCTCGAAATCATCTATCGGGCAGTTGCCCACCAGACATAACACCCGTCTGGTCGGAGGATCCTCCCTTTTCAAGGGAGGTTTGCGGGACTTTACTCTCAGTTCCGCATACCTCCAAACTGGTGACCCTCGACTATGAACGTCAGCGCAGCCTTCATTCAGCCACTAGTTCGTGACGTCATCATCACTTTCTCAAGCATTAGAGGAGCGAGCCATACAGCCAGCACCCACGGCCATGAAGGGTATCCTGACCACCGACATGCCTACCTGGTTATACTGGTCATCATCCTCAGCCTCATCAGCGACCTTGGCTAAGCACACCGCACCTTCGGCCAGTCACATGAAAAGCCATGAATAACTTCACCTGGTCGATGCCAGCAGTAAGCCCTACGTCGCACAGCACCGCTCCGAATTACTGGAGCCAGCAGCACTACTCCGACTGTTAATTTAGCCTGCAGCATCATCCCGACTCACTGGGACAGCACCACCCCGACTCACTGGGTCATCATCCCGACTCACTTGGACATCATCACCCCGACTCACTGGGGCATCATCCCAACTCACTGGGATAGCACCACCCCGACTTACTGGGGCATCACCGCAGATAGTTCTGACTTACCGAGAACTATGCGGCATTCAGTTCCGACCCACTGGAACCAACCTACCACTGGCCTGGCACGTATCAAGAAGCATCAAGAACCATCGATCTCCGATCTCCGGAAGGGAGTGATGTAGTGAAATCTATGGCGTCACATAAGAACTAATCCTGCATCGAGTCTCCGCGCGATTTGAACATATAGAACAGCCCTATCGGGCAATTGCCCACCAGACATAACACCCGTCTGGTCGGAGGATCCTCTCTTGGAGGAATAATTTACTCTCTGTTCCGCATACCTCCAAAAACTGATTTTGAAGTCTTGATTTTATGTTCTTTATACTTTTACTAGATCTTTCTGCTTAATTTTTCTGTTTTTTATTTATTTATATAAATCAATGCTTGACTGCGATCCCACCTGATGGTAAGCAGTGATGCAATCATTGATGGCGAAGCGCATAAGTTTATTAATCTTAAAATGTTACCCGAAAAGCTACTACTAACTACTAGTCTACTTTAAAGTGAGATTGGGCCGAACTTGTCTGCCGCATGTCAGATAAGTTGTGGGTTAAAAGAGCCACTTATCGAGTACCATTAAACGCAGGGTTAAATATACCCATTTTCAAAGTTATAAACTATTACAACGCAAACTACATAAAACCTAATCAAATACAGTAAAATCAGAAACTAAATGAAACCTAATCAAATACAGTAAAATCAGAACAAATAAAACAAAATCAATATGTGAATTAAATAAATTAAAATCAAATTAAATTAAAATCAGATTAAACAAATTAAAACCACAATTTTATAAATTAAACAATAGCAAAATTAAATGAATTAAAATTACCTAATACTTTCTCTCCGGCATTGGTAACGGAACATGTCTAGTCGAACAATGCCGGAAGTACGGATAATCCAGTCTAGTGGAAATCATCGCCAGTATGATGTTGGAACAAGCCCTGCAAGACTGCTCACTAAGGATGTTGCGCTTGCGCATAGTTGTGTGAACGCAGTCATTTCGCGCCTCCACAAACATACCCAAGGCACCACAGTAACGGTGCAGCCCCATCACCACCCTGAACGCGTTATTATACTGGACGCGGATGGCATTATAGCTTCTAGCCGAATAATCAGCCCAGAGACTGCACGAGTAGAGCAACGTACGGTATGCTCTAAATAGCGTAATCTTCACCTTAACGAAGGACTGGAACAATTTGCCTGCTGAGGTCTTCCCATCCGATTATAATTTGGGTGTCTTCAAGGCTAGAGTGAATAGGCTCTTAATAAACTAGTGCGCCTCACCATCAACGATTGCATCACTGCTTACCATCAGGTAGGATCGCAGTCAAGCACTAGTTTATATCAAATTTAAAAAAAATAATAATTTTGGCGATTCTTCGGGCTATGGCGGTAACCTTGGTTCTCCTGTGATGATAATATGAAACTATTAATAACTTCTCACGTTCTGGGTGGAGCGAGGAGTGTCAGAGTATCATTAACTATAAAAACCCACCCGTGTTCATTCAGTTGCCCTTTGTGTTCCGGGGCCGCGGCGACTCTTCAATAATTCCGCAGAATTGAACAGTTATCATTGCGTTTAATCACGTAATTAATAATTCTGAGAACAGTCCTTATCTACCTTTAAGATTGTTTAAGAGGATAATCTGTATTCGACCTTCCAAACTCAGCCGGCAACGTTATTCAAATTATCTTATCGGTCTTGCCAAAAGCATCAATTATAACTGTGGTCAGATTTTATAGCTTACTATACAATGCGTTCCAAATAAGAATAGGATCGATTGCCATGATGTGACGTCACGTCATTCTGTCAAATCGCAAGAAATTGGGCAAATTTGAAGAACTCAGAGATGAGGAAATTTGAAGAACTGGATTCTGATTAAACTTTTTTCGTTCACAGTTCGTAAATAAATTAAATTTTAAAAATTTCTTGTTTTGCTCACCATAATAATTCTTCGATTTGACAGTATGACGTGACCTCACAACATGGCAATCGATTCTTACCTTAACCTACCAACTATGACCAAAAAATTTCATAAAAAATAGTCAACCCGTTTCGGAGGAATGCAATAGCAAACACTATGACATGAGATTTTTATATATTAGGTGATAAGCAAGTTGTTTTTGACAATCAATTAAAAGCAGCTGAAATTAGATTTGTGAGTGGATTTTTCGTAGTTCGTGGAGTGCTTAAAAACTTTGTACGTGATAAATCTATACCGTAATAATAGGGGTTAAAGTATGAAATTGCCGTTTTTTAAAACGTTTTTATTAGCTTTCATGGTTATAAGTAGTGCGATATTACAGAAAATACAAAACACAAATAAGCATAAGCATAAGCATAATCAGCCTTCTAATGTTCCCACTGCTGGGACTCAGGCCTCCTCTCAGGAGAGGGAATGGGCCGTAATCCACCACGCGGGCCCAGTGCGGGTTGGTGGATGTCACATGTCTTCGAATTTTTTGGTTCTAGGGCATGCCGGTTTCCTCACAATGTTTTCCTTCACCGTTTTGAGAGCAGTGGTGATGAAATAAATTACACAAAGTAATGCGCCTGGCTGGGTTTGAACCCGCGACCACAACTACAACTCGTACTCGGGGCCGTTACCACTCGGCCACCACTGCTCACAAAGAAACCAATTAATACCAAATTTCGAGAAAAGAATAACGTACCTATAATATAAAGTTAATTTGAACTTATAATTTCAAGTCAATCCAAAGATATAACGCTTCAAAGCAACCCGTTTTAAAAAACAGCAATTTTATAGGTAAAGACCTAATATTATAAAGAAGTAAAATGTTAAAATGTGTTAGTTTGTATCTGTGTTTGTTTATGATATTTGTTCAAACGAAACCCTCGTTTGAACAAATGTCGAAAAAGGGTTGTCTTTATGCGAGGGATGAAGAATTCTCACAAACGTAAATATTATTATTTTTTTTTATAAATTAAACCAGTGCTTGACTGCGATCCCACCTGATGGTAAGCAGTGATACAATCGTTGATAGTGAGGCGCACTAGTAAATTAAGAGCCTATTCACTCTAGCCTTGAAGACATCTAATTGTAAACGGATAGGAAGACTGCAGCATGCAAATTGTTTCAGTCCTTCGATGTACGTGGTATATTGTTGTATTCGCATTTATTGTTGATTCGGGTTGAGAATCACTAACATAATGTTTACTTAGAACGATCGTACTTCCTCACCGATACACACACCACACCCCCACACAAAACACTTACTCATGAACGCTTTCACAACAAAAACTAACAACTAACATCTTCAAAACCTTTTTAACCGACTTCTAAAAAAGGAGGAGGTTCTCAATTCGGATGTTTGTATTTTTTTTTTTTTTTTTTATGTTTGTTCGCGCATAACTTCGTCGCTTGCCAACCGATTTGAAAAATTCTTTTTTTGTTGGAAAGGGTATACTTTCCAAATGGTCCCATAGTCACCAAGTCGGTATCTGATGATGGAATCTTGGCGAAATCGAGGGAACTCCTCAAATATTATAAGCAATTATATAGTGATTTATGTATTTTCATCGAGAACTTAAGCTTTTACAGTCAAAAAGTAACATTTGATGAAGTGGAACTGACGAAGAAGACCAGAAATGGTCAACGGAACTTCATACTCGCATAGATATCACAATAAAGATACTTATGCGACTATGACAATACAAATGAATGAATGGTTCTGAATAGTTACGTTGAAAATGGTATCATCGAAGTGATCTGATGATGATGATGGAGCCGGAAGGTAGGCACTGAAACTCCGTAATTAATCAATGTATCCTAGCCGTGTTTGGGCTTATTAGAATTATCATGAGATGAACTTTGGCTATAAGGTACTATCGAACTGATTTGATGATGGAGCCGGAAGGTGGAAGGTAGACACAGGAACTTCATAATAAAACAATGTAACCTAGCAGTGTTTGGGTTAATTGGAATTATCATGAGAAATAGGCACTCTGCTTATAAGTGTACCTATCGCAACTAAAAAGTGTGAAATAAAAAACTTTTTACAAAAAAAATATAACCGACTTCACTAAAAAAACACTAAAAAGATCAAAATAACTTTAATTTCGGAAGTCGGTGTTAAATAAGATACTGTATAATAATACCGAGAAACACCGACTTCCGAAATTAAAGTTATTTTGATCTTTTTAGTGTTTTTTTAGTGAAGTCGGTTATATTTTTTTTGTAAAAAGTTTTTTATTATAATTTGAATATTATCGAGCCACAGATGAGATGTAATAAAATCTCAATTATAAAAGCAATAAACTACTGTTACCTACAATAAATGTATGTATATGTTAATACAATATTGACCGGTCTACACTGTCCTTACATAATATCATCTACTTATACTGTTATATGGAAATATTGTAAGAACAACAATTTGTTTTAAAAGAGTAACCATGGAATTTCTCGCCGGTTCTACTCCATAGAAAACGACCAATTTGGAACCGTGCACTAGCTTCTGACGTTTTACAAGTGCCCATGTAGGCCTATGTGAAATAAAAAACTTTTGACTTGACTTGAGAATGTGGAGACCTAGTGACCTAAAATACAGGCCCCAAAGCCTAGATTAGGCTTTAATCTAGGGAGATTAAAGCCTAATCTAGGCTTTGGGATAGAGGGCTATAAACTAGAATAACACTATCAATTGTACATGCGCGTCTCCAATGTTTATAATGTTTATTATGGTGTGAAAATAAATACTTATTATTATAGTAGCCTCCTAAAATTTTTTGCAGATTCATAACTGCACCTTGTATATCTCCAGTAGCGTAGCTAGGCGTGGGCAAAGTGGGCCCTCGCCCACGGCCTCGCACACAAAGTGGCCTCGCACAATCGAGGGCTCTTTATTAACGAGGGTATTTTTTATAATTGATAGGCTCGCGTCACCTGATGGTAAGCGACGATGTGATCGAACACTGATTTGCGATAATCGCTGTCCCGTTTTCGAATTTATAAAAGAAAAAGACCTCGCTGATGTGCCTTCACCCACGTCTGAATTAGTCCACGCTACGCCTCTGTATATTTCTACTCGGTATTTTATGTAATAGGCAACTAAGAGGAAATCAAATAAAGAACTGATTCGATTACAGTGTTTTATTCAACAGTCACAAGCAATAATAAAAATAAAAATAATATAAAAAAGGAAACGTTGACTTCAAAATCAACCGTTCTCTGCCTCAGGTTTTCAGAAACCTGCAGAAATCTATTTAGTATTCACCTCCATCTTCACCAGTGGGGCATTTTTCTCCCATTAAATCTTCGTACCTACAAAAAAAAAAAAGAATAAAATAAGAATGAAGAATAATCATAATCATTGCTGAGGGGGGGGGGCTTCTTTTTGAGATGGAAATTCATCAAATAACTTCACCGGCTCTGAGAGAAACGAGAGGGTGAGAAAAACAGATGCCTGCCGCCGAGATTCCGACCCTGACTACCAGCCACGGTAGACGCGGGCTTACTGACGTTGAGCAATGGGTAGCTTTCCGGCCGTCCAGTAATCAACCGGACCGAGTCCAGTCGTCACCAGCGCGTAATAAGCTACGCGCTCCTCAAAGAGATGTCAGCAAACCATAGGGGCCCAGTAGGACCGCGAGGAATTTCTGAAAAGGAAACCCGTAGAGAAAGCAAAGGGTAACTGAAGGACACAGGTGTAGTTTTAGTCAGTATAAATCTGACACGCCCTCTCGCTTCCCCCAGGCGGGAGAAGTCATTGGATGACCCACCCTTAAAAAAAAAGCCCGTAGGGATGGCAGGCAGTCGCCTCCTTCTGCGAAGCAGTAATGCTAGCGAACGAGGCGACCGCACGTAGAAGAAAAAAACACGTAGGCATGTGTAGCCGTGGGCTTACGGACGAGCAATGGGTAGCGCGCCGTCCGGCCGTCCGATGACGATCATACGGCCCGAGTCGTCCACGGCGCGTAGTGTTCCACGCGCGCCGCAAAGAGATATCAGCGTAGGGGCCCAGCAGAGCCTAAACCTACAGGGACTATGGGTTGACTTCCAAAAGGGAAACCCGGGCTCCTGGAACACAAGGCAAGGAAGTCTGATACACCTTCGCGCACCGATTCAGAGTGGAAGAAGTCATTGGATGATTTAGCCTTAAAAAAAAAACTGTTGCCTCTTGCATTCCATGGCCAGGATAACTCTTTTGAACAAATCCCGCAGCCTTAGTTCAGTACCTATTTACACAATATTAAACTAAACTTTCTTTTAAATATTATTGAAGAGTTTTCAAATATTAGAGAGTTTGATATTTATATAGTACTAGCTTCTGCAAGCGGCTTTGCTCACTTGAAAAAAGGTTTTTCTATACAAACTTTAGACCCCCGTTTCATCCCCTGGGGCTGAATTTTAAAAAATTCTCTTTTAGTGCTCGCCTACGTCATAAAAGGAAGCCTTGTGCAGAATTTCATGTTTCTAGTCCCAGTAGTTTCGGCTGTGCGTTGATATGTCAGTCAGTCAGTTTCTCCTTTTATATTTATAGATGAAATGAATTGTACTTACATTTCGCAGGTAACGCATCTTCGCCCCAGTTTAATGAAACCTGGTTGACACCAATGATGGTTCCGTATTATTGCTTGCCTTTCAACCCGTAAATTAACTGAAGAGTCTGGTTGTCCGGATGCTAAGCTAACAACCGGTTGCGCCGAACACAGCGCGGCGAGAAACGCGACCATCACGACAAACGTAACAAAGAACTTCATGGTGACAGTGACAGGTGATGTCGTGCTTTATACAATGAAATGAGTATAATGTAATGGACTGCAGCTGAAACACCAATTTATAGTCTTCTGTACATGATAATTACGCAGTTTAGGTAGAGAAATAATTATTAGTAGCATATACTGACACCCATTTAGGAATTTATTAGTAATACATAATTACGTCAACTCTAACCACAGCATTTGGAATAACAAGGAAAATAAAAGAAATATAAAATGATAAATGTCGCCACACCGTCCCTAGTTAGGTACCTGCCTAACGTTATTGAAAATAAAATCATCGATGTAAATAAACTTCACAACTAATTTTGGGGTCGGTTTCCATTTTAACAAGGTTCGGCTGAACCCGTGTCTTACTTGGAGCGACTACCCATTAGACCTCCACAACACTGTTGCTGGGCAACACAATACTCCTTGGATAGACTGATGGTCAGACTTTCTGGTGTCTAACTACCTACAACGACTGTCAGAGATCTACGAATGACAACCGGGACCAGCGGCTTTACGGGTTTGCCGAAGCACGGGTTGTCTTTAATGTGCTAGATAACACTTAGTTTTTTCTAGGGCTCCGTACCTCAAAAGGAGAAAACGGAACCCTTATAGGATCACTTTGTTTTCCGTCCGTCTGTCTGTCTGTCATACCCTTTATCTCAGGAACGCGTGGAGGTATCGAGTTGAAATTAAAACCAAGTACTCAGGTCTGCAGTCCCTTGAAGCTGTGAAAAATTCAAAATTTAAGTTAACTAAAAAAAGGATACGGCCGTTTATGTTGCAAAAAACGTATATTTCGACACTCTCAAAGGAATCAAAACTCGTAGGGTACTTCCCGTTGTTCTAGAATCTTAAAATTTGGAGAAGATTTTGAAGCAAGGTCTCATAGCACAACTATAGGATTAAATCTGAAAACTGTAAATTTGTAGTTCAACGTCACAAAAAAAAAAACTTTTTTGCGATTCGTAAAAATCTTTGATACTCGATTCGGAAATTGAACTGTTTTCATAGGTAAGTTCGTACGGAACCCTAAGCGCGCAAGTCCGACTCACACTAGCCTGGTTTTTTTTTTAAACAGTTACTTCTTTGAGCAAATTTTATGAAACATTCGATTGATTGACGGAATTACTGAATGCCAACAAAGCATTCAAAGCGTTACCTCTCTATCTTTACGTTGCCTCTTTATCAAACATTGCATTTTATTACGCAGATATATAGATAGATATATCATCATCATTTCAGCCGATAGACGTCCACTGCTGGACATAGGCCTCCCCCAAATGTCGCCACAATGAACGGTCCTGTGCGTCTCGCATCCATCGGATTCCCGCAACTTTCACCAGGTCATCGGTCCAACTTGTAGGGGGCCTTCCAACACTGCGTCTTCCGGTACGCGGTCGCCACTCCAGAACCTTTCGGCTCCAACGGCCATTTGTTCTACGAGCAATGTGCCCTACCCATTGCCACTTAAGTTTGGCGACTAGAGATATATATATACATATATATATATATATATAATAACAACAAGCTTTTAAATGCATGATCACGGTGACGATGGAAGGCTCGGAAAGGGCCGTTTTAATATATGTTTTAATCAGTACCTGAGAAACTACACTTCTGGAATGTCTGGAATCCATGTAGAAGAAAACGTAGGTTGTGAGAGAGCTTATCCACGTCCACACACACCTGTATAATACCTATTTACACTACATCTTCACACATTACGAAATGTTTAAAGCGCTTGCTCCCATTTAGTGCTATAAAACAGTGACTTTCTGAAGCCTACTACTACCTAAGATTTGAAAAAAATATACGTTCATATTATATAACATTATCAACATATGATTTTTTCGTATGACTAATACAATAGCCAAAAAAAAAACATGTTTTTTTTCGCTTGTTTTCCCTACTCCTTTCAAACGGCTTTGATGTTTAGAAATATTTTTACACAAAAAAAAATGCGTTACGTGTTCTTCAGAACGTACATAGCATAATTATGTAAATCAATCAATATTTCGCAAAGAAAAAAGTTTTAAAGGTCAGCGGGGCTCTATAAAAAAAAAAAACACACATACTACACACTACACTACACACACTACACACACATACTACACACACTCACACCACACTCACACACTCACACACACACTCACTCACCCACTCACTCACTTCACTATGCGGGCGCAGGCGGCATTACGAATACGAGGCATGCGTTTTAAGTTTTGTCGTTTGAAGAAAAAAACACAACTAGAACCTTATAGCCTATATATAACCTTTTTATTGTTTTTCAAAGTATTCACCACGTACTCGTAGCTTAATACACTTTTTCATTCGCTCAAACCAGTTATAATAACATTCATTCCACTCTAAACACCCCCATGTTCAAAATGGCTGGAACCTTTGACCACGAAGACTTTTCTTAATTTTAGGAAATGTAAAGAAATCGTTAGGGCTTAGGTCAGGACTGTATGGAGGATGGTCAAGAATTTCTACTTTTTCCTGCTTCAAATACTCAATCGTTCGACGAGCGCTGTGTGAGCTTGCGTTGTCGTGGTGTAGGATGATGCGTCGCTTTGAGTTAGATTTTCGAAGTTCGGCGATGACTTGTTGTAAACAAACTGTGATATACCACTCTGAGTTAACCGTTCTACGATCTTCAAGTACAATAGTCGCAACAAGGCCGGTTTTTCCAACGAACGTGGCCACCATCTTCTTTGAAGTGCTCCGAGAACGAACAACTTTAGTCGGCTTTGGCTCGTTTTGAAAGACCCAGATTGTAGATTGTTGTTTGGAATCAGGATCGTAGGTATAGATCGTTCGTCACCACTGATGATGTCGTAGACGTGATTTGACTCTCCTCGGTTGAACCTTTGCAGATTTTTCTCACACCATCTGACGTGGGCCGCCTTGTGATCGTCGGAAAGCAGATGCGGTATCCAACGGCAAACTAGCTTTCTCACACCAAGCGCTTCATGCAAGATCTTCTGAATGGTTGTCCCTGAGATGCCTAATAGAGCCTCTATCTTTCGATACGTCACATGACGATCTTCGAGAATTAGTTGTCTCACAGCAATGATGTTATCTTCAGTGAAGGCGGATTTTGGGCGTCCTTCGCGAGATTTGTCACTAGCACTAGTATGTCCACGCTGGAGTTCTAAATACCAGCGTTCGACAGTCCGCAGACATGGGGCTTTATCACTGAATACAGATGTTAGCTCTTCAAAACACTGAAGCCGTGTCAGGCCTCTTCCAAAGTTGTAGAAAATTATTGCACGAACATTTTCTTTAGAAAGATTCATTTTCGTACGTAACCTGACAGATTCCAATCGACGCTGTGACTAAACAATAGCATTAATCCTAATACTTTCAACTGTTTTGAGATTCAAAATTTAAACACATTTGAATATAGAACAGTTCCAAATTCAAAATTGCCGGGAAATATGGAAACGACAGAACTTAAAAGGCATGCCTAGTATGTGTACATTAAACCCGGCCAGATGTTCAGGCACTATACGCCTTTAGAAAGCGTTTACTCACGTATTTCTCATCCTACGCATGAATTAATCGTAGATCTAATATTTATTCAGCATTCTTGTAGACGAAGAAAACCGTTCTGAGTAACGCAAACACGTGGCTTACCTAAGTAAAATTCAACTTTATCAGATCAGTATCATCTTACCTTTTTTTTTAGGTGGGAAGTCATCTAATGACATCTCACGCCCTTAGGTGGGGCGGGAGGGCGTGTCAGACTTTTACTGACTAAAACCCACTCCTGTTCCTTCTTTGCCTTCGTTCCAGGACCCCGGGGTTCTCTTTCGCATCACCCATGAACCCAATAGGCTTCGACCCTGCTGGGCCCCTACGGTTTTGCTGACGTCTCCTTGAGGCGAGCGTGGAACACTATGCGCCGTCGACAACTTGGGCTCGGTCCGGATGGTTACCGGACGGTTGGACGGTGAGCTACCTATTGCTCGCCGTCCGCAAGCCAGTGCCTACGGTGGCTGGAAATCGGGATCGGGATCCTGGCGGCTGTGGCATGAGGGCCGTTTCCTCGCGCGTGCGGCCGCCTCCTTTGCTAGCTCCTTTGTTTGGCAGAAGGAGGCGACCGCCTGCCACTCCTCCTCGCTCCGGACCATGGCCTGTACCAAGGCACGGCGCGAGAGATCGCTGCCGCCGATCGCCCCTACGAGTACACGGTGGTGTTCTGCTCAGGCGGTGCACACTTCTACCGTATGCTCCACCGTGTCCTTCGGGCGGTCCACACAATGGTCCACACAACATCGTCCGCATGAATCCGGTGCAGGAACCTTCCGAACTTACCATGTCCGGTGAGAACCTGCGTCATGTGAAAGATAAGGATGCCATGTTGTCTTTCTAGCCACTCCTCAAAGAGGGGACTTACCACCATAATTATGAGCATCATCCTACCTGGCATATTATTATTTTATCTTTCGTGAGCGGCTTCGCCAACGAAAATTATTCAATAGGAATGCTTACTCAGCGTATAAGTTTGATCGTGTTAAGAACGTATCAGGCATACAAAACATACTTATTGAGGACAAACGGCCGCAATGTTATTAGAATTATAATATGGATTGTTGTATGTTATTAGAATATGGATTATGTGATCATCATTAATTTATTTTTGAAATTGAATTGTATTTTGACTTGAATAATTTATTTGGATTATTCTATTTATCGGGGGGCACGGCAGTGCCCCCGCTAAGCCTAGCGCGAAGCAAACACTGCCGTACCATCCTTTACTGAAACCATTTCGCCGCATTTTCAGGCCCCTATTTGAGAACCTCTGGATAAGACCAGAACGCAGAAATTTTCGTCATCCAGTAAGCTATAATCACATACTTAAAATCTAAAATTTCAAGTCTGTAGGTCATTTAGTTCCGATGTTAAGCAAAAGCAAAGTTTCGCGTTTATGACACTGAACTTTATGGGAAGTACTAGTTCTATTCTGATGAATAGAACTAGTACTTCCCATAAAGTCAGAGAGCTGAAATTTGATACAGAGTTAGGGTTTAATGGCCACATAAAGGAAAAACTATAAAAACTAGGATAATCGAAGATCTGGAGTACCTGGTGACCCTGATTAGAAAACACAAGAGCCCAACCAAACTATTAGAGATCGACATACCGCCTTTACAAAAAATATTCAACTTGGTGGGCCGCTTCATTTGATGTCAAAAATCGAAGGTCTGAAGTATCTGATGAAGAACCCTCAGCTGGTCTCAGCTGTATTAGAGATATGGTAATGCCCCCTTCTACTATTGGTACATAAAAAAATCGACTGTCATTGCAAAAATCAATATGCCCACGTTTCTACAAAAAGAAGTGAAATCCCACCAAAAACATTCTGTAAAAATAGTTTTTTACAGAACGGTTTGGTTTTAGTTTTTGGCTAGTGCCAAGTCTCGATGGAGCTGCTTGTTTATCTCTAAAAAGTAATGAAATCTAGACAAAGCGTGCCAAGTCTAAGGTTCCTTACTGCGATTTCTTTATTATTATAGTTAATGTTGTGTGACTTGGCCGTTGAAGGATACACAAGGGTACAAAACCTGGTGCTCCATGACACCTTTGCACCAATCTGTCGCCAGAACCGCTACCCATTGACGATGGAAAATTGCCACTTGGAAAACGTATTGTTCAACGTATTGTTCAACGGCCAAGTCCATATAACTTTAGATACATAGATTATTAATTAAGAAACTTTGTTTAACTGTTTGTTTTCCTAAAGAAATGAATAAATAAATAAAGTATTGTTAATTACTAAGATTTTGTTGTAATGTTTCTTTTTTCTTTTGTCTTTTTTTTACTATCACTTAATCGTTTTTTTTAATGTTTATTTTTTCTATTTTATTTTCTAGAATTGTGGTAGGAACGTGCTGGGAACGTAATGCCATGCGACTAATTTCAACTAAATCCATTTAGCCGTAGACCCTAGAATTTTTTGAGATACATTTTCATGTTTCTTTTTTCTTTTGTCTTTTTTTTACTATCACTTAATCGTTTTTTTTAATGTTTATTTTTTCTATTTTATTTTCTGCACAATGTTAAGAAAAAAATACTTATGACATAAAAATATTCTTAATATTGGAAAGTATGAAATTATGCCCCTAGACCCTAGGCGGCTAGGAACGCAATAGGAACGCACTAGGAACGCACTAGGAACGTGCTAGGAACGTGCTAGGAACGATCTAGGAACGTACTAGGCACGTGCTAGGAACGTGCTAGGAACGTTCTAGGAACGTGATAGGAACGTGCTAGGAACGTACTAGGAACGCACTAGGAACGCACTAGGAACGTGCTAGGAACGCACTAGGAACGTGCTAAGAACGTGCTAGGAACGCACTAGGAACGTGCTAGGAACGTGCTAGGAACGTGCTAGGAACGTGGTAGGAACGTGCTAGGAACGTGCTAGGAACGTGCTAGGAACGTGCTAGGGACGTGGTAGGAACGTGCTATGAACGTGTTAGGAACGTACTAGGCACGTGCTAGGAACGTGCTATGAACGTGCTAGGAACGCACCAGGAACGTGCTAGGAACGTGCTAGGAACGTTCTAGGAACGTGCTAGGAACGTTTTATGAACGTGCTAGAAGTGTGGTAGGAACGTGCTGAGAATGCCGTGCGACTAATTTCAACTAAATCCATTTAGCCGTAGACCCTAGAATTTTTTGAGATACATTTTCATACAACCGTTTTTACGCAATTATGACGTTATTACATATTTTTCTCTAGATATTTTGGGTACACAGCTATCTTGATATTATCTGGGCTTCTATACAAATCAAAACATAAATTTGTGTAAAACTAATCTGACCTAAGACCATAAGACCTCTGAAAATCTGCTAATTTACATGTTTCTACAAAAAGAAGTGAAATCCCACCAAAAACATTCTGTAAAAAACTAGCCAAGTCTCGATGGAGCTGCTTGTTTATCTCAAAAAAGTAATGAAATCTAGACAAAGCGTGCCAAGTCTAAGGTTCCTTACTGCGATTTCTTTATTATTATAGTTAATGTTGTGTGACTTGGCCGTTGAAGGATACACAAGGGTACAAAACCAGGTGCTCCATGACACCTTGTGAGTCCGATGTGATCACATTGTCATTAATTACAAGTTTATAGTCACTAGATGGTCTTGTAGACTTTCCTGTTTCACTATTTATAACATTCCAAGTAGTTTTAATTATATTATTACTGTTTTTAATTTTGGAACTCAAATAACGCGATTTCGCTATAGAACAATTTTTTTTAAATAATTTTGAATAATTTCGCACATATGAACTAAATTCAGCAGTATTAACAAGAACCCTTTCATCATACAATTCGTAAAGCCGAGTTCTACTTTTATGAATACCAGTGGTAGCCCATTCACAGAACGAAACGTTACTATTGACCGAAATAGTCTTAGGTATAAAAGTAGAATTAAATTGATTACAGTACATGTTAAAGAAACCTTCATATTGGTTATTGAGATCATCATATGTAGACAAGTCTGGTAAATTATTAATGAGTTTAGTTTTAAAAGTTTCTAAACGACTTGCAGTTTTAGGGTTAACAGTGATATTCTTTTTAGCCACTATGTTTTTTTGGTTTTGAAAAGTAATTAACTGTCCACAATGATCAGAATCTAATAAATTTATAATTTCTTTGTGAGTTGGTACAACATCCGTATAAATATTATCTATGCATGTGGCACTAGTAGGAGTTAATCTCGTGGGCTCCAAAAATAAGTTTACAAGATTGTAGGACTGAAATAGACTTAAAATTTTACTACATAAACCTGAGTTTTCTAATAAATTAACATTAAAATCACCACAAGCGATTATGTACTTGTTTGAATTGGACATCTTGTGGAAAACTTCATCCATTACCTTTTCAAAGCAGTCATACAATCCAGAAGGGGGTTTGTACACACTTAATATAATAAACTGCTCCAATTCAATACAGGCTATTTCAACTGACCGCTCAACACATAGGCTCACAATATCCTTTCGTTCTTTGAACTTAAGGTTGTTGCTTACTAAAATTAATGAGCCACCACGTATGGCATTAATTCTACTAAACGAACTACTAACCTGGTGATTACTAAAATTGAAAATTAACTGATGGCTCTTAAGCCAATGTTCCGTTAAGCATAGAATATCAATATTATTGCAATTAAGGAATAAGTCAACTTCTAAATCCTTGTTCATAAGTCCTTGAATATTTTGATGTACCAGGTTGATACTATTTAATGATTTTAAAACTTGATTGGAAATATTTTTGTTCGTTAGTACATTCATGCTAGAGATTGTCTCTGTTGTCTTAATTTCTAATTCCAATTTATTGGCAAAATCATATAACATGTCATTGCATTGCTCAACAGGAGCAATTTGTTTAGCCAAGTTCTTGGCTGAAATAAAAAAATAATATGATAGCGACACAGCTATCTGTCTCCTATAAAAGTTTGAAAGATAGTATCTATCTACAAGATACCTATCTTTTGTCAAATAAAAATTAGTGCCAACATAATTGTTGATGTCAATTAAATGAAACAGATCATTATTTAATATCACATTGTACAATGTCATATTAATCTTATATCTAATACGATTTTCTTCCTGTGGCAAACTCTGGCTGTATGGGAATGTGAATATCACAATTTTTCTTACACACAAGTTATTCAAAGTCCTATAATATTGGAGTAATTCTCCTTTGTTCACATTTCCCCTATTTCCAACAAAAATTAAAAGTATGGCATCCTGGTTAAAATTACATTTAATTATTTTTTTCATTATATCAAATAAAGAACAGCCAGGCATACAGTTATTTATTATCGAGTGTCCCGGATATTCATTTGTCAAAAAGTGGCCTAAATCTTTTCCAATTTCATCACAAAAAATAACTATTTCCTTATTTATGAACTGTTGTGAAAAACAATCAGTAATTTCTACTGGCAAACTGACACTAGACTGGGGTAAGGGGGTATCACATATTGACAATGAATGATCCGGCGCAGATGCAATATGCATCAAATATATGATGTTGGTTGACAATGCTCACAGTTGGTTTTTTGTGAGCTCACCAGCTCATTCATTGCCAATACATATTCCCTCATTTGGTTTTCAGAGGCTGTATATTTGATGGTCATTGAATCTAATTTGTGTTGTAGATGGTTTAGTTCACTCTGCAAGTCCTCAGTGTCAGTTTGGCCTCTTTAAGTCGATGCAATCGCCACCTGGATTTCAATAATGTAACTACTCAAAACGGGCCGCAAAATACATTGGAGACATTTACCAATCCCTACTCCGCTGGAGAAAGTATACTTCGAATCACGCGTGGTAGGGATAAGGAAAAGATGGCGCGTAACGAAAAAATGTGACGCGTAACGAAAAAATGTTACATTAAATTTTTTTCCAACCCCGATAACCCCGATTTGATTTGATTTGATTTGATTGGATTGGATTGGATTAGATTGGATTGGATTGGATTTGATTGGATCGTATTTGATTGGATTGGATTGGATTGGATTGGATTGGATTTGATTGGATCGTATTTGATTGGATTGGATTTGATTGGATTGGATTGGATTGGATTGGATTGGATTGGATTGGATTGGATTGGATTGGATTGGATTGGATTGGATTGAATCGAATCGAATCCAATCCAATCCAATCCAATCCCGATCGGGATTGGATGGGGTTTGGATGGGGATTGGATGGGGATTGGATGGGGATTGGATGGGGTTTGGATGGGGATTGGATCGGGATTGGATGGGGATTGGATGGGGATTGGATCGGGATTGGATGGGGTTTGGATGGGGATTGGATGGGGATTGGATGGGGATTGGATGGGGATTGGATCGGGATTGGATCGGGATTGGATCGGGATTGGATCGGGTTTGGATCGGGATTGGATGGGGTTTGGATGGGGTTTGGATCGGGATTGGATCGGGATTGGATCGGGATTGGATGGGGTTTGGATGGGGATTGGATCGGGATTGGATCGGGATTGGATCGGGATTGGATCGGGTTTGGATGGGGTTTGGATGGGGTTTGGATGGGGTTTGGATGGGGATTGGATGGGGTTTGGATGGGGATTGGATGGGGATTGGATGGGGATTGGATGGGGTTTGGATCGGGATTGGATCGGGATTGGATCGGGATTGGATGGGGATTGGATGGGGATTGGATCGGGATTGGATCGGGTTTGGATCGGGATTGGATCGGGATTGGATGGGGTTTGGATGGGGTTTGGATCGGGATTGGATCGGGATTGGATCGGGATTGGATCGGGTTTGGATGGGGATTGGATCGGGATTGGATCGGGATTGGATCGGGATTGGATGGGGTTTGGATGGGGTTTGGATCGGGATTGGATCGGGATTGGATCGGGATTGGATCGGGTTTGGATGGGGTTTGGATCGTGTTTGGATGGGGTTTGGATGGGGATTGGATGGGGATTGGATGGGGTTTGGATGGGGATTGGATGGGGTTTGGATGGGGATTGGATCGGGATTGGATCGGGATTGGATCGGGTTTGGATGGGGTTTGGATCGGGTTTGGATGGGGTTTGGATGGGGATTGGATGGGGATTGGATGGGGTTTGGATGGGGATTGGATGGGGTTTGGATGGGGATTGGATGGGGTTTGGATGGGGATTGGATGGGGTTCGGATGGGGATCACCAATCTGTCGCCAGAACCGCTACCCATTGACGATGGAAAATTGCCACTTGGAAAACGTATTGTTCAACGGCCAAGTCCATATAACTTTAGATACATAGATTATTAATTAAGAAACTTTGTTTTACTGTTTGTTTTCCTAAAGAAATGAATAAATAAATAAAGTATTGTTAATTACTAAGATTTTGTTGTAATGTTTCTTTTTTCTTTTGTCTTTTTTTTATTATCACTTAATCGTTTTTTTAATGTTTATTTTTTCTATTTTATTTTCTGCACAATGTTAAGAAAAAAATACTTATGACATAAAAATATTCTTAATATTGGAAAGTATGAAATTATGCCCCTAGACCCTAGGCGGCTAGGAACGTGCTAGGAACGTGTTAGGAACGTTCTAGGAACGTACTAGGCACGTGCTAGGAACGTGCTAGGAACGTTCTAGGAACGTGATAGGAACGTGCTAGGAACGTACTAGGAACGCACTAGGAACGTGCTAGGAACGCACTAGGAACGCACTAGGAACGCACTAGGAACGCACTAGGAACGTGCTAGGAACGTGCTAGGAACGTGCTAGGAACGCACTAGGAACGTGCTAGGAACGTGTTAGGAACGTGCTAGGAACGAACGCACTAGGAACGTGCTATGAACGTGGTTTTAACTCAAAATAAATAAATCATGTAACTTGAGGGTAGGTGAGAATTTTGTTGTGTCCAAGTGTGCGCTGTGCGAATGTATATAATATTTCCGCTACAGGTTAAACACACACACAGGTGCTACAGGTTAAGCTGTAGCGGGTTAAATTGAATGACCAGAATTTTAGTAAGATTGCGATGTGCCTTTTTATCGTAAACTTAATTTATTGTATCAAATAGCATATTATTTGTTCAAATATATATATAGTAAATTATTAGGGGGCAAAAAAATAAATAAATAAGTCGAATCAATCAGTTATGAATTTTTCTGTTTCGTCGTAATTTTTAGCTTGTAGGAATGAGTAAACTGCTCTTTTGCACTTGTAATATGACAGACCATATATTGGACAGTACTTATTCAACTTATTGTAGAGAGCTGGGCCTTGGAAATAAAAAAATCTTTTAGAGAAGTATGATCGCGTTCGTGGGAGTGTGCATATTTGGTCTTTTCGACGTTTCGTTATGTTTTTATATGGGGTTTTCCTGTGTTGTAATAATATTACTTGTAAAATAAAATGTTGTCGTATGTTGAGAACTCCCCAGTGTCTGTACAATTCATTGGTAGGGAACATAAAATGCCGAAAGGTTGCAACCTTCAAAATGGCCCTGTGAGCGACTTCCAAAGGCATCAAAATAATCTTGGCAGCTCCGCCCCAACATGAGATACAGTATGTGATAATAGAGGAACAAAGGGCAAAATAAACAGTACGAATAATTTTTAGGTTTGCAACGTATCGGAGGGTTCTAAATATGTAAATTAGTTTTCTTACTCGAACCGAGAGCAGGTTAATATGCTTCTTAAACTTTAAATTTGCATCTATTATTATACCTAAGTATTTTATATGGTCAACGTTTACTAAAGATGGACAATTACATGATGTTTTTGTGAGACAAGAGTGTGCTTTTAAGGTTATGGTAGTATGTGGTTGGGAGGCCGCGCTAATTGAGTAAGCAATAAAATTGGTTTTACTGGTATTTAAGGTAAGGGTGTGTGCAGTGAGCCAGTCTAAGGCTGTGTTAAGGCCATGTTGCGCTATTAGTTCCAGCTCAGACCAAGTGTCTGCGGTGAATGTAATAGCGGTATCATCCGCAAATGCAACAATTCTGCCATTAGGAATATCGAGGTTGCACAGATCATTTATAAAGATAAGGAAGAGGGTGGGACCTAATATGCTGCCTTGGGGGACCCCGTAGCAGATAGGAAGCTCTTCACTACTGTAATTATCAATCCTGACAGTTTGTGAGCGATTACTTAAATAATCACGAAAAAGGTCTGAAGGTGCCCTGACTCCCACACTTTCAAGTTTGAGTAGAAGAGTGGAGATGGGAACCGTATCAAACGCCTTCGCAAGATCTAAAAAGACTGTAAGAGCTTTTTTATTTTGGTTAAGGTGTAGAACAACATTAGAAATCACATCTTGAACGGCATCACAAGTAGATTTATTTTTGCGAAACCCAAACTGTTGAGGGGATAACAGATGATAGTGTTCAAGATATTTAGTTAGTCTTCTATTTATAATACGTTCGAGCACCTTAGATAAGGTACTCAAAACTGCAATAGGGCGATAATTGCTAGGTAAGGTCCCATCTCCACCCTTGAATATCGGATGAATTATTGCCTTTTTCATAGAAGTAGGAAATACGGATGTTTCAAAACAAAGATTAAAAATATGGCACAGTATGGGCGCCAGGGTATTAGCATACCTCTTTAGGAAAGGAGGTGAGATGGTATCCCAACCAGTGGCAGCGTTCGATCGTAGGGAACCTATGACAGATATAATTTCGTCGGGGTCTGTTGCTTCCAGGACAAATGATTTGGGTGGAATTAATTTTTGGTGGGTCTGTGGAAGTGATGCTGGTTGCAGGGTAATATTTTTGCAGATATGGTCTGCAAGTTTCTTGCCAATGTTCACAAAAAAGGAATTTACTACATTGCAACATTCTACTGGTGTTGATGTGCATGTCAGAAGTTGTGTGGACGATTTTTTGGTATTTGTGGTATTCGTGATTTTGTTTATGGTTTCCCATAATGTTTTTGAATTTTTGCTTGCATTGTTAAGTTCTTGCGTGTCAAATAATCTTTTTGCTTTCCTCAACAGGCCTAAACAAAAGTTTCTGTATCGTTTGTAAGTTATCTTTAGTACTTCATTATCTGGAGATAACTTAAGCTTTCTATGTAAAGCATCCCTGTTTCTTATACACCGTAACAATCCTGGGGTGATCCACGGTTTGAGCATTCTCTTCCTTGCTGGCACTTGTTTTACTGACGTATTATTTGAAATAGCTGTTGCCAAGAGGCCTATTAAGTTATCAGTAGCTGTATTAACGTCTGCATGCACAGAATATGACTAAAATCAATTTGGGATATCGATTTATCCAGAGCCTCGTAATCGATTCTAGTTATAGTAGATTTGAAAACGATGCGTTCGCGTTGTTTTTCTATACATAGCAAGGAAGAGTGATGATCAGTGACTGTAGTATCATAGACAAATGTGATGCATGGACATTTTGTTTTTAAAATTAGGTGATCCAGGCAATTGTTTCCTCTAGTTGGCAGGGTATGCGCAGGAAGAAAACCATGTGAGGCTAAACAGTTTAGATATTCGTGAGAACGTGTATCAGTAGAGGTAGACTTTATGTCTATATTTAAATCACCAGTTATGATTACTGTTTTAATTTGTTTAGTAATAATAGTACATTATTTAGAACCAAAAGAAAATCATGGAGATTATTATTAGCTAGTGAACGGTAAATACAAACTATTGCCACTTCCGATTTAATTTTAATTATGAGGCCAGAAGCAGCGTGGTCAAAGTTTGGTTCTCCATATGTAACAAGAAGATCAGACTTCAAATATACTACCACACCATCACTCTGATTGAGGTGTTTGGTCGTCTTAAGCGCAGTATAGTTTTGCAACATTGGAAGATAGAAATTGGTAGAACAGGCTAACCAACATTCTGTTAAGACCACCAGATCACAATCAAATGAGATACGGTGCAGTGGAGTTTGTAGATTTAGGAAGTTACAATTTAGAGAACGAATATTTTGCGAGAGTATTTTTAGATATCTATTTGGATGTTTTAATAGACTATTAGTCTGTTCAGGGGCACATGAGTGAACTATCGATACAGAGAGTTCGTCAATTCCATCAATTAAATGGTCTACGTCATTATTCATTTTTACGTTTTGAGCTAGCTTGGAGAGAGGGGGTAAATTGGGTTATCAAGAATAATTTAGTTATTAGGCGTATCTGTTGAATTTGACGAGAGAATGTATGACACAGAACAATATTGATCAATTTAACAGTTTCATAAATTGTGCAAGCTAATAAACACCACCAGGTATTCGTAATAATCAGTGATTGATTGTATAGTATTATCGAAGTGCATAGTTGTGAAAGTTGTTGTGTTCGTGTAGGATGTAAATCTTTTTGTGTTATATTTGCAATGTTTACATGAAATACTTGAATACTTTACATGAATACATAATGATAATAAAGATAATATTTAATCAAGTTACATGCATGAGTTCTTAAATTTAATTCTTTCGAGTAACTGAAACAATTAACAGGAACGTGCTAGGAACGTGTTAGGAACGTGCTAGGAACGTACTAGGCACGTGCTAGGAACGTGCTAGGAACGTGCTAGGAACGTGCTAGGATCGCAATAGGAACGTGGTAGGAACGTGCTAGGAACGCACTAGGAACGTGCTAGGAACGTTTTATGAACGTGCTAGAAGTGTGGTAGGAACGTGCTGGGAATGTAATGCCGTGCGACTAATTTCAACTAAATCCATTTAGCCGTAGATAAATTTGTGTAAAACTAATCTGACCTAAGACCATAAGACCTCTGAAAATCTGCTAATTTACATGAACTTTGACCCTCCATAATGTACTCATATATTAAAAATATAAAAAAGTACATCACTAAAAGCCTTGCACATTTGATCGAAATTCTAAATGATGACAATTTTTCTGAAAAACTTTTAAGGGTTAAAAAAAAACACGTATATCCTGGAACAAGTTTCGTGAAATATTCGAGTAAATTACGGAACTATCGAATGCCAACAGAGTTTTTAGGCGTTATCTCTCTCTTTTCGTCAAACAATTCTGTGATTTACTCGAATATTTTACAAAACTTGTTCCATGAAATACGTGTTTTTTTTAACCCTTAAAAGTTTAAAAACAGTGAAAATGTATGTCGAGTTGCATCCCAGTTTTAATACAGACTTTCACATGTAAAATATTAGTGACCAAAAGCAATTTGGTCGCATATACCTATTTTTATATAAATCACTTAGCATCATTTCGATGTCCGTCTCTCACAGACGATTTTCCTCAATTTAACTTGACATGGTTTGACGTAAAGTCTGTTTTTTAATTAGAGATAATGATTTGACAATTCGAATGTTGCATGTTTTTTCCATTTCATAAATAGTGAGGTACCGCAACCGATATTGAACAAAAAAACCGAAAATATTCGTAAAAATAGTTTCATTTTAAAATGCAACTAATTATGGTAAGTTTTTGTATTTTCTGAAGGTAATTTGAAAGATGCAAATGTCTAACTCATAAAATAAAATATAATTTAAGCCTAAGAATTAAAGACTAGCAAAAGCTGCGTCATTTTATTTTTTCGTCTCGATTTGTTATCACCAAACCCAGACAAAAATATAGAATTACTCAGTGATATTTTTGCTGAGATTTTATTACAACTTTAATAATAGGTAATGATAGGACTTCGGTTTGAAAACTAATAATAGTTAAAATTAAACAATCATAAGTCCTCTTTTTGTACTATTTTCGCATGGATCTCTTATAAAATTGTAGCGATAAACGAATCAAGTGTCCGTTTCTTGTAATGCAGTCATGTGAATTCACAGCTTGACGACCAATGGGCACGCCATAATCATGACGGTCAGTCCCCTCTTTGAGGAGTGGCTGGAGAGGCGTCACGGTGTCCTCATCTTCCGCATGAAGCAAGTCCTCACCGGACATGGTCAGGTTCTAGTACAGGCCAAGGTCCAGAGCGAGGAGGAATGGAAGGGGGTCGCCTCCTTCTGCGAAACAGTAATGCTAGCGAAGGAGGAGGCTGCACGAGTGAGGGAACGAACATCTTTTCGCTCCAGTCGCCGAGACCCCAATCCCGACTACCACAATGTCAATACCAACGTCGAGCAATGGGTAGCTTGCCGTCCAGCAGTCCGGTGATTGCCGGGACTGAGCCCCATTCGTCGACAGCGCTTAGTGATCCACTCGCTCTTCAAAGAGATGTCAGCAAACCGGAGGAGCTCAGTAGAGCCGATCTGGTTTTAGGCAGTAAAAGTCTGACACGCCCTCCTGCCCCGCCCATACCGGGAGAAGTCATTGGATGAATTCCCATCTTGAAAAAATATTGACGACCAATGATGATAACTTTTTTAATTCTAAAGCATAAACTGAGACTGTCTCGTTCCGCTCTTGTAAACCGGATATAAAATTGTGTTGTGACTGGAGCTCCCTGGTAAAAGAAAGTAGCTAAGAATTCATGATTTTCAACCGGTTTTCAACCGCGCCCGCCACGGTGGAGCTAGTTTATTTCTAAACTCACGAGACCGGAGTTTTGTGTGGTTATACAGCCGTCGCAGTTGGGGTTATCGCTTGAAAACTTGGCAGATGACAATCGCAAGACGGGCGGTTCATTATCAATTGAGCTCCAGACCACCGTGGACATACACCAGAAACGAGCTGTTGCGTTATACTTACTTCACAGAAAAATTAAAAAAAGAAGGCCTATAAAGTTCTGGGTGCATCAATCGATTTTTGGATTTCGCATCGGATTTTTCTACCCCCTGAAGGCCACTACGGGTGTTAACCGACCGCAGAGAGTGCGGGCGCAACCTGCCGAGTCTGCGGGTGACCGTGGCCCACACCATTCTACTAGTCGCCCGCCGGTGCAGCGGGGAGCGGGATACATATATCTCTAGCATTCTACAGAAGCTGCGGGCCCGCAACCGCAGCGGATGCGGGTAAAAACGGTTTTGTGAGTTCTCAGTATAAGTAAAAGTCCGAGTGTCAAAAAATATGGTAATATTTGTGAATATTTCTAATTATTTCAATCTTCAATTCATATTAGACTTTGCTATTAACAAACACTATCGTATTTTGGGCCTCCTTTCCTTAGAGGTTGTATTATTAAAAGAACCGGTATAAAAAAATCGAATTTGGAGACATCACTTGTATCAAAAAGCAGGCAACATATTTCTGGAGTTTGACATTTGGACTTGTCAAATCATTATCTGGGATTAAAAAACGCACTTTAGGTAGGTTTTGAGGCAACCTAAAATTATATAGTGGCCCAATGACTGTCACTATATGTAGGTTTACGATCTATTTATTTTCCTCATTTAATACTAGCTAATACAATTGCGACTTCGTCCGCATCAAACTCATAAAATATCAGAATATCATTCGTTCACAATATCAAAAAGTGTTTTTTTAACGTAGAACCCTAATTCTTTTTCTAAAATAAAAGTGTAAAATTTACTGTTTTAGCTATCTAAAAGTGAAAATCCCGTTAAAATTGGTCCAGTCATTTCGGAGATTACCCTGAAAAAACGGACAGACAGACGACTGATGGATAGGCAAAATATTTTTTAAATTGCATTTTTGTTACAGGTATACTTTGTATTTAGTAAAAAAAAATGTAATTTTGATGTTACAAACAGACACTTAAATTTTATTTATCCACACACTTAAATTTTATGTTCACTGTTGGACATAGGCCAGCCGCCTTTCATATTTTATACATACATACTCATATTATTAAACAATTTTTTATAATATGAGTATGTACCTACCAGTTTCTTCTCTTCAAATTAATACGCGTACGCCTACCAAAGGTTGAAATATTGAAAAATTGTACAGAAAATCTCCTTACATATTGTAACATCTACATCTATACATATAATAAATCTGTAGAAGTTTTTAGTTTAGCACGCATCACGTAAAATGTACGAAATCGATGCAGATAACTTTTATACATTAAAATTGTGTGTAACTTGATATATTACTTAGGCTTTATTTCATCGCAATCGGTTGACTATATCGAAACTGAAAATTGTCCCATGGGAACATACTGGCCGGGGTACAAAGTGTCCTATGTGCCACTCCGGGTAATGGCCTTCCCACGTGCCAGTGTTCATCCAAATCTGTTCAACCGCTCGAGCGCGAAGATGTTACACACATAAATACACATATGTGTATCACTCACCACAAACCACACACATACCACAAGTGAAATTTGTCATCTTATTTCCGTATCAATTATTATTTAATTTCTTCCTTGTTTAGTAATTTATTAATTTATTTTAATATTAATTTAATTTAATTTTCATAGTCGCATTATATTCACATTTGCATTAAGAATATTGTGTAATCTAATAATTTAATGATTTTACCACTGTTTTTTGTGCTAGCGGTGTTAACCTATAATTAATTGTTGCGCCCGCAATTGTATCCAGCTATAATTTTTAAGTCGCTAGTGTACTGGTGTAAACAGTTGTTGGTTAACCTGAATAAAATAAATAAATAAATAAATACCACTCATGCCGTTATCTTAGTTACTTTTTTAGTCTTAATTTTTGCATCAATTGGTTGTGTTTAAGAGGATATTTCAATTTCTGCTAGTGATTATGAGGGTCGGCGCTGATACCTATATATACAAGATATTAAACTATCTTAGCTTAGGTATCAGCTGTAACACTTAAAAATCACAATTAATTAACCTTTCGACCTAATTTACTGTAATTTGGAAAACTTGTTAACTTGAAGGTGCAAATAAATAATTTTTATTTTATTTATTTATTTTGAAGATATACTACATTCATTGACTGTTAGGAGTTACGAAGTTCGCCGGGTCAGCTAATATAAAGTAAATATGCACTTGAGATAAAAGAAGTACTTTGGCATTTGTACTAGGATTTAGAGACCAAACACAAAACAGAGACGCGTCGTCGCATCGTAAAAATCTGCGAGTTCACACGACGCATAGCAAGAACTTCCGAATTGATTCACATAGTACATTGTATGGTAACCGGAATCGATGCTTTACCGCACGAAATCGCATCGCAGCGATTCGATAGCGCATCTCAGAAACCTGCGATGCGACATCGTATCTCATCGCATCGCAATTTTGTGTGGAAGACCTAAGTTGTATCATGAATACCACTACCATCCTCCGGACCTACCTAATAACTTTATTATACTTATTTTCCATTTATAATAACTTTAAAAACTAACTCAGACTTTCGTTCCCATCAACATTTTTTTTTAAATATTATTATAAATAGGCACGCTTTTGACCACTATCTCACCTGATGGTAAGCTATGATGTGGCCGGCGATGGAGCACGCTTGTCTAGAAGTAATTTATATGTATACTCTTGACTTAAAGATTCCTTGATTGTAGCTATCAGGAAACACAAACTCCGGCAGGCAACACAGACTCCGGCAATTCCACTCCTTAGCTCTACGCACAATGAATGTATTCCCAAAACGCTTTGTACGTATGGGTGGGATTAACAGGACCGAGCCCTGTCGTCAACAGCACGTAGTGATCCACGCGCTCCTCAAAGAAATGTCAGCAAACCGTAGGAGCCCAGCAGGGCCGATGCCCGCTAACTAGGACCGCGGGGAATTTCTGAAAAGGAATCCCGTAGTCCTAGAACGCAAAGGGCAACTAAGGGCACAGGTGTGGTTTTAGTCAATAAAAGTCTGACACGCCCTCTCGCTCCTCGCCCACGCTTCTCGAGTGGTAGAAGTCATTGGATGATTTCCACCTTTAAAAAAAACGTATGGGTGGGATGTTCACTATGTACCGGTGGCGCAACGCCATACGTCTGGTGGCCCGATGATGGAACGGACTTGGCGAAATTAAATTGTACAATTCCAAAGCACGTTCCCCGACACAGTCACATTAATTAATATACAAATCTTGTTGTCTAAATTCCTATTTCAAAAGAAATTCATAAATAGAAAATTAATATTCCCCGTGCATATTTATGAGAAATTAGCTTCGAGGCGATCAGGTATTCCGGAACGGTTTTGAACGGGGGCGGAGTAGGTAGGTGGTATGTTTATGTGGTCTACGGCCGGATAACCGGACAGCTGGAATGCAATCGAACCGGACAGCTGCGGCCTGGCAGTAATATAATTAGAGATACTTCCTGCCATCCGGATATCAGTTACAGAATTTCAGATCATGTGTTTTGATTTGACGCAATCGACTCTTGTTTTCACGAGATTTATCAGCTGTTTGCTGTGTGTTTCTTCGTAGGGATAGTGGTCAAGCGCGAGCCTATATCAAGCCAGATCTTTCAGAATTAATCACTTCATGATGTGACCGGCCATATCATGAAATGGTTGCATTTCATGATATGGCCAACTAAAACTGGCCAGATCGTTTAAACGTCAACGTTTGATGATATTTCGATCCACGTTTGGCCATATCATTGATTTAGGATTCATGGACTGTTTACAATTATTAAGGGACTTGGGGACGCCGACTCGGCCAAGTTAGGTTAGAAGGAGATGGCGGAGTCTAGTACTAGAACACAGACCCCGCCATCGCCTTCGTGGTTATTCTTTTTTTTTAGCATATTTTTGTGCACAATTAGTATTTTTTAATGGAACAGAGGCATATTTTGTAGTAGAAAACAGAAATAAATTGAGGAACAGTTAAATACTACCCCACTTAAAATCATATATAATGTCGTTGGCAAAACTGTACCATACTGCATCCAAACTGCTGATTGACAGCAGGCTCGTATTAGTTAAATCAAATAACGCAGCTTTGTATCGTAGGTATTTTAAATATATTTTGACCTTCCATTTGAAAATTGTTATCTTTTACTAAAAAATGTCTTGTCGCCATATTACGTGACGAAAACAAAGCGAAATCAAAACCTCTACCGGTGGACAACATAACTATTTATACGATCAGCCATGTTTAATCATATCATGAATTAATCATGCGTTTAGAATATAATAGAATAGAATATACTTTATTGTACACCAAAAAAGTAACACAACTTATACATAAACTTAAATCTATGGGTACAATGATGGTCTTATCGCTGACAGCGATATCTACCAGACAACCTTAGGATGAATCGTAAGAACTTAAAATAATACAGAGGGTAGTCTGCGGTGTACTGCTAACAAATTAAACTATCTCTATGTCTAGTGTTCATTGATTTGGCTTGCCCGTATCATGATGTGGCCAGCGGACAAGGTTCTATACCTATCATGAAATGCCACCATTTCATGATATGGTCGAAATGGCGATCAATTTTAAGATTTGGCCACGACATATATAATAAAAGGAAAAACTGAGACTAGGAATGTGAAATTTTTACAAAGGTTTTACCTTTTCTGACGCAGGTGAGAACTGAAAAAAGGTTTTTGGAAATTCGACCTTTAAGGGGGTGGAAAGGAGTTCCATCTGAACGAACGAATGTGCATAACTGTTTTTATTTTCTTTTTTTTTATTGTACTCACGTAGCATTAATCTTTAACTAGTGATCAGTATCTACTGATCTAATAGTGTTGGTTTTGCAATAAGTGCTGTAATTTAATGTTTGTATATAGTTTATAACATGATATTCTGTTACCGTTTTTTATCCCTAACTAATAAATAAATAACTTATATAAATGCAACAATAATAAAAAAAACTGAAAAAAATCTTGTGGCTAGATATTTACAGCCGCAACTCTTACCAAGGTCACTCTGCGGATTGGTAACCTTCCATTACATACTGAGGCTTCACTTTTTCTGGGTAAGCAAGTCAAGCTATTCGTGAGCTACGGGATTAATCGAAAGACTAAGGCACTGAAACGCAAAGAATTTTTTCGTTAAGTCAAATATTGTTAAACTTTACGAATAACAATATTTGAGCACGAAGTTTTAACAGAATTCTTCAAAAATATTTGCAATAAAAATAACAACTTGAACTTTGTAATACGATTATTTCACGATACTTATTTTGTTTTCAGTATTTCATAATACAGTTCAAAGACGTAGCTTGAACTAATTTAGACGTGGGCGAAAGCGTATCAGCGAGGCTTATTTCATAAATTTGAAAACGAGACAGCGACTGTCGCAACTCAGCGTTCGACCACTTCGTCGCTTACCATCAGCTGATCAAAAGCGAGACTATCAGTTATAAAAAAAACTCGTTAAAGAACCCTCGACGACGACGTTTGACGAAAGGAAACGTGAAAAAAGAAAGATAACGCCTGAAAACTCTGTTCATCATTCGTCATCATCATTTCAGCCGATAGACGTCCACTGCTGGACATAGGCCTCCCCCAAATGTCGCCACAATGAACGGTCCTGTGCGTCTCGCATCCATCGGATTCCCGCAACCTTCACCAGGTCATCGGTCCACCTTGTAGGGGGCCTTCCAACACTACGTCTTCCGTTACACGGTCGCCACTCCAGAACCTTTCAGCCCCAACGGCCATCTGTTCTGCGAGCAATGTGCCCTGCCCATTGCCACTTAAGTTTGGCGATTCTTTGTGCTATGTCGGCAACCTTGGTTCTCCTGCGGATATGTTCATTTCTGATTCGATCACGCGAGGAAACTCCGAGCATAGCCCTTTCCATTGGGTGACTTTGAGCCTTCTGATGAGGCCCATTGTGAGCGACCACGTTTCGGAACCATATGTCATCACTGGCAACACGCACTGGTCATACTGGACTTTCGTTTTGAGACACTGTGGTTTATTGGACGAGAAGATACCACGCAGCTTCGTCAGCAGCGTCGGATTCGACGGTTGACCTCTTTCTCGAAATCAGATCTACCCAACTGGACTGTCTGTCCAAGGTAGACGTAATCGTCCACAACTTCGAGTATAGAGTCACCAATCTTGATAGGAGCGGGTGCTACATGGTTGTTTATCATGACTTCAGTTTTGTCCATGTTCATTTTAAGATCCACTCTTCTCTCAAAACTCTGTTAGCATTCGGTAATTCTGTTACTCGAATATTTTACTTGTGGCGACACTTGGGGGAGGCCTATGTCCAGCAGTGGACGTCTTTCGGCTGAAATGATGATGATGATGATGACTGTGTTTCCAAAATATCTAATAAAAAATGTGTAATAACGTCATAATCGCGTAAGAGCGGTTGTATGAAAAAGAGTGAACATGTATGTCGAGTTGGATGCCCTTAAAGGATGATCAGTAAGCGACAAATGGACGTCATATAACTGATTTCTATTACTCTATTTTTTCCTCCATCCAAACAAGTAGGTCAATATCCTAATAAACATCAGTAACCCGACATCAACCTAGGATATACCTGTCTCACTCATTCGCATACACCATCCTGCTCTCACAATTATCACGAAAAAATAAAAGGAAGAAAAACAAAGTTTATCACCTTATAAGCACATTTGTTACCACTGTTTTTCTATCTTACAGAAAACACATTCATACAATAAATATGTACATTGTTTATCGCCGCGTCTATCTCTTTAAGTTTTTCATTATACATAACGAGGTTTGTTAAGATTTTTTTTCTAAGCATTATAGCATATAGCATAATCAGCCTTGTAATGTTCCCACTGCTGGGACTCAGGCCTCCTCTCTAGAAGAGGGAATGGGCCGTAATCCACCACGCGGGTCCAGTGCGGGTTGGTGAATGTCACATGTCTTCGAATTTTTGGTTCTAGGACATGCCGGTTTCCTCACGATGTTTTCCTTCACCGTTTCTTTATACAAATATTACAAAAATGATACTGGTCAAAAACGTGTTGTGCCGACCCCAAATAAAACGGGACAAGGGTAGGAAGAAGAAGAAGAAGATACTGGTCAAAAACATTTTAAGGATTATACAACAAAGTTATATATACATGGCTGGCTTTTACCTCGGACAGAGGATAAGCTTTGCCATTCAGCGTGGCAATGCGGCCAGTCTTTTGGGCACATTACCAGTCGACAGTAATGTGGAAGAGTTTTTGACGCCATATTTTAGTTTGATTTTAGTTAATTGTAATTAGTGTAGGGTTTTTATTTATAGTTAGTATTTTTAAATGTAAATACCTATGTAAAAAACAAACTTATATAACTATTTATAAACATCTAAACTAATAAATATTATAGCTTAATAGGTACAATCGGGTAGAAAAAGAACTCATGGGGCATTAAAAATTCGTCCACATCGATGTCAATGGGAAAAGTGTCCAGAACGCTGGCAGCATTGCCACGTTGGATTGGATAGCAATGCTGATTCGTTGACCGAAGGAAAGCCCAGCCCTTTTGTCACGCGAAGAGTCGACCAGCTATTTGCTGATATCCCGAATAACTCGATGAGCGCTCGGACTCCCTGGCCCTACTGTTTCAACCCCAAACGGCTTGAACATATAACTTCTGATATATTTACGCCTTTTGAGATTTTCTGCACCTACAGCAGCTGGTCCAGCTCATCCTGCCGTACTCGTTATAAGTTACGTTAATTGGTATTTTCACTGGCTCAGTTACATGATCACCTCATTTTATGGCCACGCAATTTCTGTCCATTCCAGGTTGCCTGCAAGAGATCGCAGAAAGCGATAAGGCCGCCAATCGTATATTTTTCAATTTAAGACTTTCCGGATGACAGTGATGTGGAGGAGTAGATACTTCGACGTCTGAGTGTATTTTGTATTTTTGTATATCTGTACATAGTTAGGTTTAGCATAAATACTTGGTTAATATTTAGGTTTCTTGGCTTTATATATATAATTCTTCTGTACGTGTGTGTTTGTCACCTAACTCCTCCTAAACGGCATGACCGATTTGGATGTAATTACCCGACTACGGAGGGTTATGATTTTGACAGGCTATGTATGTATGTGAGTATGTTCATCTGTTCCCTCATAGCTCCTAATCTACCTACTTATCGGAACTCGACATATGAGGTTTCGTTAGAACCGTCTTAATTGTCCGCTGAACATAGGCTACGTGACGTGTCACAAAACTCGACATGGCGCCCTCTAGCGGACAAAAAGTATGTGTTAAAAAATAAAAATGGAGATAAATACGCCGTGTTTGGTATCATTTGAAAAGGCTACATTTGTACATTTCGAAAATATTGCTCAAATTTAAAGTGACGCCCTCTAGCGGACAAAAAGTCATGTGTTAAGTTTAACACCAAAATAGTTTAAATAAAAATAAAGTAAAAAAACTAAAACCCGACTACGACCAAAAAAAAAACGACGCTGAAAAAGTATAAAACAAGATTTTCATACCTCGAACAGAACAAAAAGAAAAACCGTAGTCACACGTTATTAAAGTGTTTCGGTTGGTACCTATTACGTGTGACTACGGCTTTTCTTTTTGTCTGTTCGAAGTATGAAAATCTTGTTTCATACCTTTTCAGCGTCGTTTTTTTTTTTGTCGTAGTCGGGTTTTAGTTTTTTTTGTGTGTATATTTGAGTGGGTATCTGGATGGTTTAAAAATGCCGTTAGACCGGTAGATGGTGCTGCAATCGGGATCTTAGTTTTTTTTTGACAACATGCCAGTTTTTGAGCAAGACGTCGTCTGCCGGGACCACTTGTATGTATATGTATATATTGTTATAAATTCTATACCTTAAATAAAAATTAATATGAAAAAGGCTTCAATTCAATTCTGTTGGTCTAGTAGCTAGTGACCCTGACTGCTATTCCGAAGGTCGTAGGTTCGATTCCCACCCAGGACATGTGTTTGTACGATGAGCACGATCATTTGTTCTGTGTCTGGGTGTAATTTATCTATAATATGTATGTATTTATAAATATTGAAGTATGTTTATCAGTTGTCTAGTACTCATAACACAAGCTCTGCTTAGCTTGGTACTAGACGGCGTTGTGTGATAGTTGTGAATTATTATATTATATTAATTATGTGACTCCGGTATCTTTGTGTACAATAAAGTAAACAGAAATAAATAAATCAGCCGTATAATATTTCCACTCTTCACTCTCATACTCTCAGCCCTCTTCTCTAGGAGAGGAAAAGGACCGTAACTCAGCATGGCTGGCCCGGTGCATGTTGATAGATTTCACATGTCTTCGATTTGTTTTCGAGAACAGTGTTGATGAAATAAATTACACAAAGTAAAAGCCTGTCTGAGTTTGAAACCACGACCTACAATTAGTAAGTCAGAGCCATTACTATGGCTGTAAAAAAAGCATTTATTGTTGGTTTTACAAAGTTTTGAAGAGTTACAAAGATTTTCGGTGTATTTTTTTATATAACAGAGCTTTTGCTTTAACAAAGCCTCAATAAGGGTGTTCAGGAAAATTCACACAACCAGTTGGCGCCACTTAGCCGTCAGATCTTTTCCTTTGAAAACGTATATGTCGTAGCCAGATCTTAGAAATTGCTCACTTCATGATATGGCCAAGTAAAATTGGCCAGATCGTTTTAAACGTTAAAGTTTGATGATATTTCAATCTTCGTTTGGCCTACTTTCTTTTTACCTTTTGTTATTATTTAAATCCTACATCAATGATATGGCCAAATGAGGATTGACATATCATCAAATGTTAATGTTTAACCGATCAGCGGGGCTATTACGTAACTCTATTGACAGTTCAAGTGATGATCACTTGTTAACAATGTGCATCATTGAACTGTCAAACAGCGAGTTTCGTATTGTCTATCTTCAGTGACCAACTGCAGTGACGTCATTAGCCACTGGTGCCTTTGATAGCCACCGAACACGTTTTGACAGATGTTATTATACTTTTAAAATTGCGATTGTGTAAGCTTTTGAAGCTGTATAATGGTCGATAAAATTTTAGAGTGGTCACAATAGGCACCGTAAATTTTTATAATTCACCACATTTCCACCGTAGTTTGTTAGTCACTTGTGTGATATGATACGTAATACCAATTTTATGAAATTGTCAGTTGACAACTAAGTTTAGGTTTAGTGTGCAGGGGTGCTATTGGCTAACTTTTTCAATAACAGTTGACAACTAGCATTCGTTGCACACTAAACTTAGTTGTCAACTGACAATTTCATAAAATTGGTATAACGTATCACACAAGTGACTAACAAACTACGGTGGAAATGTAATGAATTATAAAAATTTACGGTGCCTATTGTGACCACTTTAAAATTTTATCGACTATTATACAGCTTCAAAAGTCAAAGTCAAAGTCAAAGTCAAATCTTTATTGCAGAACACAATACCATAAATTATACATTTCTGGATGTCATTTGAATGCTCTAGTTAATTGTGTCTTACCAAATTAGGCATGCAAAATTGTAGTAAATTCAAAAAACATTTTGTGAGTAAGGTACATAATATGTCAGAGATTAATACTAAATGATAATGTTAACACAAAATAAAAACAAAATTAAAATAAATACAATAAATCGATTAAGCAAAGTAAATCGGACTTAGAAAGAAGCAACCATTATCATAATTGTAAATTCCTGTCTGAGAGGTATTCACTCACGGTATAGTACGTTTTTTTTATGAGTAAATTGTGCAATTGTTTTTTAAATAAGTCAAAATCGTTGCACTCTAGCAAAGATTTAGGGAGTTTGTTGTATATTCGTAAAAGCTTACATAATCGCAATTTTAAAAGTATCGATACAATAACATCTGTCAAAACGTGTTACGGTGGCTATCAAAGGCACCAGTGGCTAATGACGTCACTGCAGTTGGTCACTGAAGATAGGCAATACGAAACTAGCTCTTTGACAGTTCAATGATGCACATTGTTAAAAAGTGATCATCACTTGAACTGTCAACAGAGTTACGCACTATCCCCGCAGACCACGACATATACATGACGTTGATGTCTAACTTTTGACGTTGACGTTGATATCTTACTAATGTCATTACTACTTTAGAACTGACGCCTCAGTGCTGTCATTTAGTGAACGTCATTTTAGAACACTCTCATTGATTTTCACATCTCTAACCTCAAAAACCCTAGCAAGTCCGGCTACTCATTTGATGTGAATTCTCAATACTTCATTGCAATCCATATATATACATGCCCTGTCGGGCACAGCAAAAGTAGGAGAGAGGACGAGAGCTAAGTAGCAATTCACGAAATTCAATGGTATTGTAAATCTAATGTGATGAGTTTAATAGGGTGAATAATTAAGTTAGTATTACATCATTATAATATGTTTGTGTATAAGCATAAGTAAGTGATGGTATTTTTGTTTATTCTGTGTCGTCATTATTACTAAATTATTCAAATTAAATTATATATGCATAATTTTTTATTATGTCTGTGTATAAGAATAGGCAAATTATGTCAGATATTTATCATATATGTCATCTTCCCAATGTTTCATTTGTCATCCTTGGTTCATTTTGTCGTCCCTCGGGTACCATTACTTAACAAGAAATATCCATGAAATAAATATTTATTATCTAACCTGTTTCATCATCTTCCTGCCCTTATTCCGTTTTATTTGGGGTCGGCGCAACACGTGTTTTTCGCCCATTCTGTCCTGTCACCCGTCACGCTATCACTAACTCCTTTTTTTCATATCACTTATCTTTTCTTTGGTCTCCCTCTTCCTCTCCATCTATCCACATGTATACTCATAACTCTTTTAGTAACATGCGTTTCATCCCTCCTCTTTACATGGCTATACCAAGACAAACGATTCCCTTTCAACTTTTCAGTCACTGGCGCCACTTTCAAACTTCTTCTAATATACTCTTTTTTTTTATTCTTGATAGGTTCGCGCTTGACCGCTATCTCACCTGATGGAAAGCGACGATGCGGTCGACGATGGATACTCATTTCTTATCAATGAAAATTGATAGTAAACCAATATCATACATTTATACATTTTGAATTTTTTTTTAGTTTTGGACATTTTGTATTATTGTTTTTTTTTTTTATATTTCGACATTCTATTTTTATACTTACTCATAATTTATTTATTTTTATTCGTTTTTGCTCTGACATTTTTAATCTAATGTATTGACATTTTTATTTGATTTATTGTTAATTTTTCAATTAGATAGCATAATATTATAAATATATTTTTTGGATGTAAATAATTGAGATTCATAAAAAATTTGCATGCTGAATATGAGGCGGAATATGAAGAAACAATGTTGAATTTTAAGACCTGTACCTACCACCATATTTCAAGCAAATAAATGATATTATTATTATTATTATTATTATTATCAGGGCACAAGGTAAAATTCTTTTATATAAGTTAGCCAGAGGTATATTAAGTATTTTATTTAGTACATAAAAAATATGTATGTATTTTTCCCTATTAGGTATTCTGGTCCATTTCTCGTTTCCGCCACTTTTATAACTTAGGCTAGATTATGGTAGGTACTTATGTCGTACCCTGATCGTAGAATTGGCTATTCCACAAAGGAGTTTGCCATTTCATATTATGGCCCACTATCACTGTAATATTTCGTGAAATGGCTAGACATTTTATGAAAGTGCCAATTCGATGATCTGGCTACGTCACTTTTGTTACTTATATATTTCAGGCTAGCTTCTGCCAGCAACTCTGCTCGCGTAAAATGAGTAGATACTTCCCAACATTATAAATTATGCCTATACGTTATTTTAATCTATATTATTCTACCTACGTAGGTAATGTCGACCTACTGTAAGATTTCATTCAAATCCGTTAAGCTGATTGAGCGGCAAAAAGTAACAAACAGACACATAGTAACACAGTGGCCAACGAACGAACTTCCTGATTACACCTCATTCAAGCTGCCGCCCATATACCCGAAATCATGTTTAAGCACTAAAGGATAAGAATATCTTTTAAACAAAGCCAATAACACGGCAATTAAATTTATTTTTATGTGTTTTATTTAATTTATAAGTCAAACCTCTATTATAATAATAGTTTATAATATTAGTTTAATATATAATATTTATAATATCATGTTTATAATATTTATAATATTAGTGTGAGTTGAATGTGATTTACAATACTAAGAAAGAATTAAAAAATATCTTACAAAATTGGGTACGATTCAAAAGCCTACAGCAAGCTTCAAACCCGTACAAAATCCTGCAAAAAATCGACTCCTAAACATCCGTCTACGTGAGAAGAATTGATCCTAAGCTAACCTTATTTGTGTCCTATTTCTTCGACAAACAACAGAGTAAAAGCTTGTTGTTTGGCCCGCATGTTTAGCCAACCCCATAATTTAGAGTAGATTGATCATATACATCTTACATCTTGTAGCAGATGAAATGGGCCCGTGAGATTATCATAATCGTCGCTCTAGCTATATTATTTGGCCCTAGAGAATATTTGGACGTCTTTACGAGTGAATATTTAAGATGGTTTAACGTAATAATTTTCTGGAGTTTTGTGCAAGAATACATGATTACAACTGGAAAATGCAATCTCGACCAAGAGATTTCGGGTATTTTTTAGATAATCAGTCTTGACGATACGCAATCTCGTTTTTGTAATCTCGTTCGAGATCTCGACAATGTCGATCGAGATTTTGTAACTAAGAGTGCTTACCTTCCTAAAAAGCTATTTTCAAAACCTTACTTTTTTCTGTATTTACTTTTTTTTTTCGTCTTGAGTTTTTGTTTTTAATAAGTACATTAAGTACCTTTAGTAAAATGCTATACCTAAGCCATAATGCCGTCTTGTTTTTTTGCCATGTCAATTTTATATTTTAATATAATATATTTTTATTATTGTTATTATTCTATATTATGTTCCAGCTAGTTTTCATTGAATTTTGAATGGAGAAAAGGGTTTTAAGGATTTTTTTTTCAAAATTTTTATTATATTAATGAAATCTCGCCGAATTTCGACTCGTATTTGAGCTAGATCCCGAAATTACCAATATCAGTTCGTGATTTCGTTCACTAGTTACGACAGTAATAGGAAGACAACAGTTACAAATAAAAGAGGACCTTTAATGTGTACATAAAAAATAATAAGCCCTCCAATCCAATCTTCTAGAGCCCCTAAAGGCTCCCAAAAAAAGACGTGACAACGCGTTTTAATTGAAATGGGGCAATATACTGTGTTTATTTTTGTCATAATCCTTTTCATTTCAGCCGAAAGACGTCCACTGTTGGACACAACAACCGTTCCTCTGTCTCGCATCCATCGAATTTCCACCCTTAAGAGCCTATTACACTACGCGATATTCAGCACACGATATTCAGACTGTCTTATTTTTTGTTCCAGGTAAGACCGGTCTAACCCTTATTAAACTACGCGACATCGACTAAGACTGTCTGAATATCGCGTAGTGTAATAGGCCCTTTACGAGGTCATCAGTTCACATTGCAGGAGGACGCGCCGACACTGCGTCTTTTAGTACGCAGTCTGTTCTGCAAGCAATGTACCCTGGCTAATGCAACTTAATTTTAGCGGTTCATTGGGCTATGTTTGTAACCTTGGTTCTCCTGTGGATATCGTCAAGCAAGGAAACTTCAAGCTTAGCCTAATAAAAAATAAAATAAAAATAAGCATAATCAGCTTTTTAATGTTCCCACTGCTGGGATTCAGGCCTCCTCTCTAGGAGAGGGAATGGGCCGTAATCCACCACACGGGCCCAGTGCGGGTTGGTGAATGTGACATGCCGCTTTCCTCACGATGTTTTCCTTCACCGTTTTGAGAGCAGTGGTGATGAAATAAATTACACAAAGTAATGCGGCTCATAAGTCAAAGTAGTGCGGTATGTTGTTCATAAGTCGGGCCGTTACCACTCGGCCACCATTGCTTCCTAAGTATTATAAACTAAACAACAAATAACACTTAAAAGGATTTTTTTTTTTCTGAAATTAGCATCTAAATTGGTTATTAAATGAAGCAGCAATTAGCATTCCAAATATTGGTATGAGGAAGAGTGGAGCGTGGAAGGAATATCTCGCAATCTATTTAGGTTACGTGTAGTACACACGTAAGAATGGCACGTGTAATGGCAATGACATCACATTTCAGTGGTTCAGTGTTTCTTTATTGTATGGCTTGACAGTTTTCCCTTCCACTAGATTTAAAAAGTTTTTAACTTCTTTAATATTTATCTATTTAAACTTCATGTATAGTGGTGGTACATAGGCGGACTTAATGCCACAAGGCATTCTCTACCAGCCAACCGTTGGGTTAAAAAAGACAACACTGTGGTAGGTGTGCACAATAAATCTATTATATATATATAAAAGAAAGTCGTGTTAGTTACACTATTTATAACTCAAGAACGGCTGAACCGATTTGGCTGAAAGTTGGTGGGGAGGTAGCTTAGAACCAGGAGACGGATATAGGATACTTTTTTTTTTGAGTAGGGTAGAGTAGGGTAGAGTAGGGTAGAGTAAGGTAGAGTAGGGTACAGTAGGGTAGAGTAGGTTAGAGTAGGGTAGGTAGAGTAGGGTAGAGTAGGGTAGAGTAGGGTAGAGTATTGTACAGTAGGGTAGAGTATTGTACAGTAGGGTAGAGTAAGGTAGAGTAGGATAGAGTTGGGTAGAGTAGGATATAGTAGTCAGTTGACGGGAGCGAAGCCGCGGGCAAAAGCTAGTAACAGATATTTGAAATAGGATGTAGTATCTATCGTTAAATTAAGTGGCTTATAATAATAAAATACGTATACATGCTAATATAATAAACTAATAAATACTATGATAAATATGAAATCATTGTAATTAAGAGAACTTAAAATATAATAATAATGACGAAGACCGAACTAAGGTTGAGAGGACTACAAGTGGTAGTTCCGAATATTGAACGGATTTGAAAATATATTTTTGTTTGCGATGTTGAATTCAGATTGATATAACTAAATACCAAAAAGAAATAAGTACCTACACTATGCAATTGAGTAAACCAGTTTAAGAGCAATTTCTAAAAATTCACATTTTATCGCATTCTTCTGGCTTCCATTATAATGATATACGACTCAATAATAATAGATATAGCAGTGGTGGCCAAATGGTAACGGCCCCATCTTACGAATTTTAGGTCGCGGGTTTAAAGTTTCAAACCCAGCCAGCCGCATTACTTTGTGTAATTTATTTCATCTCCACTGCTCTCAAAACGGTGAAGGAAAACATCGTGAGGAAACCGGCATGTCTTAGAACCAATAATTCGAAGACATGTGAAATCCACCAACCCGCACTGGGCCCGCGTGTTGGATTATGGCCCATTCCCTCTACTAGAGAGAGGAGGCCGGAGTCCCAGCAGTGGGAACATTAAAAAGGCTGATTATTTATGTTAATAATAGACTCAAGCGATTGTCCACTGACCTCCGTTTCTCATATCTACAATACAATATCCCTTAATTAAACCCAGTTCTGAAAGGTCGGGGTTCTGACTAGCGCATAGCAACTGACGTCACTAGGATAGTTTAATGTCCCCATCAAGGTCGCTCCGATACCTGTATAAGAAAGATGTGTAATCAATATCAAAACCGTAGCAAAAAATAGTAAGGAATAGTAGTTTATCATAAAACTAACTGCCACACGCGGCTCTGCCCGCGTGAAATTTATACTTGCCACCTGTATATGATATAGTCAGTTTTTTTTTAAGGTAGTAATTATCTAATGACTTTTCCCGCACTGGGTGGAACTCCTATCACGTTTTAGAGCCATATGTCATCACTGGCACAGTATAGATATATGGAACAGTACGGAAACTACCTACAAATGTTCGAAACGGCTCACTCACACAAACATACGCATCGACGAGACTCCTAAGCGGCATTCGCTACTGACAGGACCGCGAGAAACGCTTAGGAGTCTCGTCGATGCGTATGTTTGTGTGAGTGTGCCGTTTCGAATATTTGTAGGTAGTTTCCGTACTGTTCCATATATCTATACTGTGTCACTGGCAACACGCACTGAGGCCCTACGAAGAGCTTTCAACGAGATCCATATTACTACCTAAACTGAATTGTTAAATGCATGCAGCTATACACCACGAATTTTTAATTAGCACAAATACTTAAAGAGCTTATCAGAAAAGGTCTTGTTATTATTTAAGTAAAGTCTCATTAATAGTTATTTTTTATACAAGAGTGTAAAGTTGCTTTTTAACCGAGTGCTCAATTTTAATGACCGAGCAAGCGAAAGATTCTAAAATTAGAATCCTGAGCGTTAGCGAGAGAATTAAAAGAGCACGAGGTGAAAAATCTTTGCACTCGAGTGTAACACGTAACTTTTTGTCCCACCTCAGCGAGGAAATGACTAAACGCAAAAAAAAAAACATTTACAATCACAAGATACTTTCATTTCAGTTTAGGTATTAACTACTACATTATATAGGTAAGTGTTACAGAATAATCTTTGAAATAAAACAAATAATACTTAGTTGCTACAGTTACTTAAGTTAGGTACTGTAATGTAATGTTGGTGTTAGTGACTTGTGTGTGCTTGTGTACTGTTTTTTGGCAAACTATCTGTTATACTCAATAGTTGTACTAATTCAGCGAATTCCCTTGGCGTAAATGTTGGCGAGAGAGGGCGATGGTTAGGTGTTTCGTAACGGCTCATTTTTGATGTAGAAGGGCCAATCCAAGGATCTGACTGAGGCTCTTTCAGTGTAATGACTCCCACGATGCCATGATCCACGATGAAATCCTCTTTGTATCCCTCTACAACTCATTGGACTTCCAGACTTCATGGCGCTTAAGGGACAGGAGATCAGCTCCTGAATCGGCCAAAAGTGTGGCTGAAGTTCATCGAAAACAATGACCCGTGTACAACGGGGGTTCTGGAAGTTCAAGAAAAGTTGCTATTTCTCGTGAGATACTGCCAATTTTTTTAGCAACCATAGGCTGTTCGACACACTTTGCGTTGTGATATTGTAGAAAAAATCGATTGATTGGAGTGTTAGGCGGACTTACGCCTATACACCTCACTCCAATCAATCGATTTTTGATCTTGAGCTTGATATTTCTCAACAATTGTTATGTATTCCTTGCGAATGACGAAGTTGCTGTCTCTTTTTGTCTTTGTAATAAGTCAATTACTTAATAGTAAGTCATCTGAATGTTTCTCAATGTTTTTGACATTAGTTGTGTTAGTTCATTAGTTCGACATGCTCCGTTTATACCAATAATAAGAACAATCTGTAACGTAAAGAGTAGATAAATTAATAAAATTGATATGCATGCATAATTGTGCCTATCAACATCTACTAAACATGTATTAGGTTATGTTAAGTAGTTAATTAATATACTTACTTAAGTAGATACTGAATGTGCAACTGACTTATTTATGCCGCCAAATAAACGGAATCAGGTGCTTCCTTATAAAAGCTAATTAATTTCAGATTCAGATTGATTTTTTTGATTTTTTTCAGATTTTTTGCTTGTTAATTTCAGATGCTGTGAAAACCTTCGATTTCTTTGGTTGATGACCAGATGAGGCTCTTTTTAAAAATATCGCTAATTTAGGATAGGTGTCGATATGTGTGTCTTTTTCCATCTTTATTGTTGCTTTTAGCATTGAATACGAACTCCATAGAGTGCTTGATTTCTTGGTCTCGGATAATTCAATATAATCTGCCAGCAAAACGTTTTTTGAGAAAGTTTTGGCTCCTTTAGCTAGTCGCCACATGTTAAACATATCGTATTGTTTCAAATACTTCTCGCGTGATTGTTGAGGGAGAAAGCTCAATTGCGCATTATTAACAGTTTCAGTCAATTCTGTTGGCGTCAAATAAACTTATTCGTCGCTAGAATCACTCATTTTAGGTTTTTCACTTGTTTTAAACCTAAGGTTTTAACAATATGACGTGAAAAGAAAATGGCGCGCGCAAAGGAAATTAAAAAAAGTAAACTAAGGAGGTTTCGAGTCTGAGTTTTTAACAAATTAAAAAAAGTTCTATGATAAATTTGGCACCATGGAGGTAGAAGTAAATAGGTTTAATGATGTTTTGAATTCACAAACAGTGTACACGATGTTCTAAATTCAATTTACTTTATCCTCTAGCGGATAAAAATGGCTATATATTGCACTCACTCAGGTATCAGAGATGGGGGGATGAAAATGATATTCATAAACAGAAAAGTTTAGCGTTTGTTTATATCCCAAAATGAGACTCAATTTATGGAAATATTGTACAGGCTATTGATTATAAATGAATAAATGACGATCAAATTGGAAAACACACTGCGCGTAGTATTTTCTAGTAGCAATTGTTATGAATGATTGATTCTATTATGAATTTAACAATTATTATGAAAAAATTTCGTGGACAATTTTGGGATTTTGTTTTTTTATATTTTTGACTACAAAAATATGATTAGTGATGGGTACGAATAGAGCCTCATTCTTTTTGTACTACTTAAAAAATAGGGGTGTATAGTGTAAAGGGTGTATAGCTCCATTCCCGTTTCTCGCTTGCTCTACTGACAATTTAACACGTCATGGTTCTCTTCTCCTGGTCATAGACTTTCGTCTTGAGACACTTCGATAGCGGTGACTATTTCGAGCAATCTTGCATCCCTTTGAATAAGTACCGCTACAATTTTTATGTTATGTTAACGTGAACACCATTATATACATCTTAAACTTGACATAGTTATCCAACATTTTACTCTCAGTCGTATCGTTATTTATTCTTTTTAAATCCCAAGATACTTACATGGACCTTCAGAGATATTAGTTGCTCTGCGTGAAACGGAATAAATTTAGTTTCATGGTGTCAGAAACTTTTAAAAAGTCGTGAAACCAATTGAAGATGCACTTGAAACTAAACTGTGAGTAAAAAACAGAAGGTTCAATATCGCATAGTGAAGTAATTGTTTCATCTTTAAAGGCATACTTTTCCACAAAGTTAGGATACGGCTTTCTAAGTAATTCGTATTCTTGTCAAAACACGGCTGGGATCCTTCCTGATACATTTTTAATATCGCCCGCCAACAGGAAGGTTTATTGAGGTTATTTTGGGATAATTGTTTTTGTAGCACCCTGTTTACTAGCCCCTGGGCTTCTGAAACTTCATTCATTTTAATCCGTTGTTAAATCTCACGTCAAGTTTCATTAGCAGATTTTGGGGTTCCGTTGGCGGATAGAAGCAAAACCTTTATAATTTCGTCCTGTCCGTATGTCCGAATATTTCACAGCGATTTTAGTCGGCGAATAAATATTGCCACTACCTAAGAAAGAAAAAAAACACGTTTATTTGGCACACAGGTACACACAATGAGATAGCAATTATAATATAGAAACTTAAATATTTAATTAAACTTAAAAATACATTAACATTGTCACGGTAATATGATCTATTACCGTGACATTGTCATGTGTCTCACGGCTGCGCCAAATAGGTCCAGTTCAGCATAATGCCAGAACCAAATACCTATCTACAGCATAGGTACTATATCGATGAAATGTGGGAGTTATGTGTATACATGTGGAAGGTTGTAGAGGGAGAAGGAGGCCAAAGAAGATGGATGGATTTTGTGAGAAGTGCTATGAAAAAAAAGGAGTTAGTGATAGCGTGGTGGGTGATAGGACAGAATGGAAGAAAAAAAAAATGTATTGCGCCGACCCTAAGTAATATGGGTCAAGGTCAGGAAGATAATGATGATCGATGAAGTGTGGGAGGAAGGGGTGTTTACACCGCTAAACAACAGTTTAGTAGTAATACTGCGTTACAAACTTAATAAACCTATAATTTGTTTTTATTTTTATGACATTGTTTTTGCGAGCTTAGATAAAGAAGTTAGATACAATAAAAATATGTAATTGCTATCGACTTGCCCAGAAACGATACGTAATGAGTTCCTAATACAACAAATATGTACTTTTTTATTTATTTTATTTTTCTTGTTACCCTTATGACATTGTAGAATTTTTGTGTTTAAATAATTTAATACTTACTAGTTTATTTGAGTACCTACATTTCTCATGTCAACGTGTTTAGTATTTAAGAATAACTTGTATTTCTCATATTAAGTGAATTGTATTCTTTTTGAGAAATAAATGTCTTAAACCGTATCTTCTTACATTATTTATACCACAGCCACCTATACTTTATTAAGTACGAAATTGTTATTGTTAGCAATATTTATTGTTTGGTTTATTAAGCTATTGCATAGCTTCTATCGAGGGCCTTGAGCGCGAGGACCGAATCCAGAAATTCCGTAACGAAAAAAACCTCACGCCACTCCGACGGGCACGGAGGTGTGGCTTGAAGGCCGACAGAGACCGAACACCTATTTTAGAAAAGTCGTTAACGACCTGTGTTGCGCATTAGTACAGCGTTCTACCTATGTTATCATCGTGCCTCGAGTTCAAATCTCGGTCAAACAAAATAGTCTTTTTGTATTATAATAGATTATAGTAATGTTCTATGATAACAACTGAACATACTTGTAGCAATTTATGAAGTAAACAAAAAAGAAAAAAAATTGTTTTCTTATCGGTCACCACGCTCAAAAAGTGTAACTTGAATTAATATCAAAGAAAAAGAAATACTGCATAAATAAAATAAATAAATAATTATAATTGCCTAAGTTGATACAAAATGCTATGCAATAGCTTTACCGCGGCAGTCCCCGAGTGCCACACTTATTTTTTATTGTTTATAGATAGATAGCTTCTTTTTATAATGTCTATGTGAGAACACTTTAGAAGTGTAGAGTCTACGAATTCATATTCAATTATGCTGAATAGAATATGGATTCGTAGACTTCATCATACATATTAAATTATTTTATATTTTCGATCCTCTTTTTTAATATTTTTGTGGCGCTTTTGGGTACAATTTTGATTAGTCTACACTGTCCCCTCATACCTAGTTATTAATATATTGTAACCATATTACATATTATAAAAACAATCATTTTTTAAAAGAGTAACCGTGGAGTTTCTTGCCGGTCCTTCTGCATTGGAAACGACCAATTAGAACCGTGCACTAGTTTCTAACGCTTTATAAGTCGTCCATAAGCATCAGCCTTTCAATGTTCCCACTGCTGGGACTTAGGCCTCCTCTCTAGGAGAGGGAATGGGCCGTAATCCACCAAGCGGGCCCAGTGCGCGTTGGTGAATGTCACATGTCTTCGAATTTTTAGTTCTAGGACATGCCAGTTTCCTCATGTTTAGATGTGCCCACAGTGAAGGGTCTACATAGACCTACCACATTTTTTTTTAATCTACGTGAAATAAAAATATTTAGAATTTTAATAACATTAACACGCTCATCATTGGATCCCATGATTCAAAAGATAGATCACCTTCAATTTAAGTATTTTTTGTGAGATATTTAACGAAATACGTACTTACTATAAAATATTTTATTTTTATTATTATCTAGCTGACCTGGCGAACTTTGTACCAAGGATAACGCCATCTACTGGCATTACCAGAACAACATAATTCATTTTATGACATTTTAATTAGAGATGGCGCTGTGGATATATTTTTTTCGTAATTTTTTCCATTTTTGCTCACCGTTTAAACCTTCCCTGGACAATCTCAAATATTTCAAGACCAAAATTAGCCAAATCGGTACAGCCGTTTTTGAGTTTTAGCGAGACCAACGAACAGCTATTCATTTTTTTATATATATATAGATATAGATGATCACGTTTGATCACTATCTCACCTGAAAATGATGTGGTCGACAACAGAGTACACTTGCTATCTATTCACTCTTGACTCTAAATTATCAATATATAGGATAGTGTTACTGAAAAGAACCAATACTTACTATACGCGTACATACTCATCCCACTCTTTTTTCTTGCGTGGTCGGGCACGCCTTTAACGAGATTTTTTTCCATGACGTCTCAGTTGATCAATGGAGGTGAAGCTTTCAGAAGCCAGGGTATAGCATACCCTATCTCAACATGTTATGTGGAGACAGAGATAAGTTTCGGCAGTCACGATCTAAAAATAGATGACCCTCTTTAGGGGAGCGCCGGAAAGGTGTCGAGGACCGTGAATATCAGGTTTTGCTGTTTAGGTAATTAATGGCTCAAAGTAGTTTATAGTTTTACAATAGACTATGTGTAAATATACAGAATATATGTTGAGTTTAGAAACAAAGAAAATTGTTAATTTGCCATTACAACGTGCATATATGAAATAAAATAATCCCTGGTTTATAGATAGCATAAATTATACCTATGAAAGAAAGAAAGAAATAAAGAAAAAACGTTTATTCGAACCTCACACATACAGTAGAATTAAAATACAGTAGAATAAGGATACATTAGAATTAAAATAAAGTAGAATTAAGTATGAAAAAATAACTTTAAAATCTGTGCAAGGTCAAAAAGGTGCCTAACTCAGAATACGCTGCGATATTTAAAACGATAAATAACGCAGCGCTGGTATTCTGTTAGGGCCTGCGGTGATGCCACGGTCACACTCACGGAGGTTAAATGAAACTGTATAGGTATCGAAACAAAATAATAAAATACAAACATTGATAAAACAAACATTGTAAAAATAATAAATACATAACATTAGTAAAAAGCCTGAATTTTTTTTAATACATGTCATGTGTTAGTGAAATATTTATAAAAATGCAATAAATAATGTACCATAGGCAGACGCCTGACGCCACGCTCCAAAATCATTTGTCAAAACCATAGACAAACGGACGAACGCGAGTGCACGGTTCACAGAGAGTGTACAATGTATGCAAATCAAGTGATGTCATTGGCTGATGTATATTCCTCGAACCGGACTAAGCGTTTCGCTTCGTTTTTTTTATACCGGGTACATCGAAGGACTGGAACACTTTGCCTGCTGCAGTCTTTCCGTCTGATTATAATTTAGGTGTCTTCAAGGCTAGAGTAATTTTACAAATATTATTATTTAATATTTTTCTCTTTAGTTGTACGTTTTTAAATATTTCTTTAAAAAAAAAACATTTATAAAATTTATAAATGTGCCGGTGGACTATCGACTATTTTTTATATTTAATATAAAAAAATAGTCGATAGTCCACCGGTGTCGGGAGCAGGGTCCAAGCTACCGATGGTTAGGGCTCCAGAGACAGGAACAAAAAATATTATTATTATTAGTATTTTTGGAGTTGGGAAATTATTAAATAACTCCTCGAGCCCCAGCATTTTGCTGAGCGCTGGGCGTTTTGCGCGGATGTGTCGCATAACTCACTCTTTTGTATAGATTTTTATATATTTTTTTTAAGTTTTGTGCCATGTTTGTTGTAAATAAACGCTTTTTCTTTCTTACTTTCTTTTCTTTCTCTGAGTGAAGCGAAGGGATATGTCAGACTTTTACTGACTACAACCCACCTGTGTTCTTTCAGTTGCCCTTTCTATTCTAAGGCCACAGTAACTCTTTAGAACATTCCCGAAGTATTGAATTCAAAAGGCTTAATCCCTATTCTTACATCTTATAAAAAGTCCCCCCTGCGTCTGTCTATCTCATGCTCATGATAAACTCAAAAACTACTGAACGAATTTTCATGAAGTTTTCACCAATAGACAGAGTGATTTATGAGAAACTTATATATATATATATATTGAATACAACAATTTCTAAAATTGACGCACGTATTAATTGGAAATAGCTTAGATACTTGGCGCCGATATTATTAATTATACCTACTCTCAAATTGATTGATGGGTTATGTACAGTTAACTGATGGTATTGATTACTTCTAAGGGCCGATTTCATCAGTCCCTATAAAAACTTAGTTCTACAAAACTGAGCTCAGCGTAATCTAGTTTATAGATCGGTGTTAATCGGTATTCACGTCAAACCGATTTCACCAGCACCATTGTTTACCAAAGCGGAGTTTAAATGAGAGAGGACCTAAAATGCCGTAACCGCGTTTTGTGCTTACAACATGTATCAGCGAATTCAACGACCTATTGCAGTTTCAAATGTATTTTTCGAAGTAAGAACGAAACGCACTTTGCTTCATTCAGTGTTACAAGCTCAAAAAATATTCTCCTACAAAATGGGTAATATAAAACCAGTCATGGAATCATGTTGTAATTATTTTACAATATATTATTTAAATTATAATTTAATAGACATTTACAAAAAAAAAAAATTGTTGATCTGACCTTAATGTAAAAGAATTTTTTTGGACTATTACGTGTGATAGCTGCGACGACCATTACTTGCCTGAGGACTGAATTTTTCCTTTACGTGACCACAGCTGCGGACCACCGAACTATAATAATTATTTTCCTCTTCATCATATATTTCGTCAAAAGCTATTATTATCGCCCTTTTCGTCTTTATTTTTAACGAAAACTAACAAATCGTAATAAAAATAAACCAAACAATGTTTGTTTTTTTTATGTCATTGACAAGAGACAGTGGGTAAATGCGATTAAGCAAGCTAAACGTCGAAAACATGGGCGTTCAGAGTTATAACTGAGTTTAGCGTAAACTAGATTCAATTCATAGCGGTGAAACGCACAATGAAGCTATAATCTCGATTAGGCGCTCAAACTGAGTTTTGTTTGAAATAATCGCGATGAGTTTTATTGGTGAATTCCGCCCTAAGTGTAAGTATTTTTCACGTTTCTAGGAACAGAAAATATATTAATCGAAACTTCTGTAGTTGATTTATTTGAATAGTTTACTAAAGCATCCTACTGCAGTAAGATGCACAACAGCAATAAAAAGGGCTAAAGAGACCTTGAAGTCAATTCTAGTTAAATTTCAAAACCTAATTTGGTAACTCTAACTCTAACATAATGGACGCATAAAAACAAGAATTGAATGCTCGAGATATGATGGCGCAATATTCAAGCCGTGTACCCGCATGCTAATGAGAACCTCTAGCGCTAAAGAGCTTATCACACCATCCTAAATATCGGATGCTAAATTCAGTGTCCGATTTAGGACAAGAAATTCAGTCGCCGGAGCTCCTGATTACACGTTCACTGATTCAATATCCTGAATCAGTTGCTATAACAACGAGCGACTAGTGACGGACGTGTCGATCGAGTGAAAAGAAGTATAACAAAATGGCGCCAATATTATCGATAAACCAAAAAAAGAAATTAGTAAGAGATATTTTTATTGAATAAAAAAAAGAAAGAAAAAGAGATATTCTTTTTGTGACTTTGTTTTTTAGACTGGCTGGCACTAACCACTAAACCAACATTTGACCTGACTGCTATGCCGGAGGTCGTGGGTTCGATTTCCACCCAGGACAAATGTTTTCGTGATGAGCACGATCATTTGTACAGTGTCTGGGTGTAATTTATCTGACGGGGACGGGGTGTTGAGTGATAGTTGTGGAATATTATTAGGTATTCTGTTTATTTATTATCATTATTTATATAGTTTGGATCACTTTTGTTCCAAAGTTATGGCATGTCCTTTTATAATACCAACATATTTTATTTTCGTTTCGTCAATTTGTTTTGCGTATGCATACAATCAAAAAAAACACATGCGATCGCGACGGTAGGCGAGCGGCTAATGAGCATCCTAAATGTGTTTACACCTTTCCAATTTAGGATACGATCTAAATTTAGAACGTCGGAAACCATTCTTGTCCTAAATCGGATCCTAATTAGGAAGCTTCCTTCCTAAATGCGATTTAATTTCCCTGAATTTAGAAATGACTAAATATCCGGTCCGATATTTAGGATGGTATAATAAGCTCTTAACCTCAGACCAGGGGCCTTACCATTATGTGTTAACAGTAACGTAGCTAGCCGTGGGCTAAGTGGGCCCACACCCACGGCCTCGTACCCAGAGCGGCCTCGCACAAGCAAAGGCTCTTTAACCCTAGAGTACTAATCATCGCCTGAGAGGCCGCCCGCGGTCGGTTTTTTCTGGTTATTTTGAAATTGCGGGGACGTGTCGCGCCGTGCTTTGGCGCCAACTCAGTGTAGCCCACGACGCGGCGGGGAGAGCTTGCGCGCTCGGCGGGGATACAGCGTTCCCGAGATATTGCCTACGTGATCGCCTGGGAGGCGATCATTAGTATGAAAGGTAGGTTTTTTACTATTGACTTAATTTACATTTTTGAGTTTTTTCTTTGTTTACTCACTATTATAAGATATAAAATACATGTTTTATTTCATAGATGGATCTCAACGAGCAGCAGATAGCAAATTACTTGGAAGATGACACCTCTGATAGTGAGACCGAGGATAATTTAGAAGTCGCGGATTACGATTCTGATGACAGTGTGGTTGATCCCACTTTTGTTCCATACCGCATCGAAAATGAGTTACAAAATATTGTGCTAGATGACCCTGATCCTCAAGACCGAAGCTCCCCAATACCGTCATCATCCGGAAGCACTTTACCAAATCCACAAACATCACCTACTTGATAAAAAATAGAAGTCTGAGTTCGACTTAGTCTGCAGTAAGCTATGTGATGATTAGACTAGCTTTTTGTTATGTTTTTCATACTTTATATATTATATTGTAGTTTTTATACCAAAACAGTGGTCCAATGTCAACATTTTTTTTTTAAATAAAATATCCCATAAGGCTGTGTTAGAAAGTTAAGTATTATGTGTAAGGCTGATTTTAAGAGAAATAAGAGTTTCTCAGATATATATTTTTTTGCATTTCATAAAGGCAGAGGTATGCCTGTTATTTTGTTATAAATTTAGTTACATTTTAATAAAAAATTAGTACTAAAATTTTGCTTTATTTTTAAAGTAGCCTCCCAGGCGATAATTAGTATTAAGCAGTAATAAATTTATATTAGTACTCTAGGGTTAAGAACGAGGGTTTTTTTTATTATTGATAAGCTCTAGTTTGACCAATATTTCACCTGATGGTAAACGATGATGTGGTGGAACACTGGGTTGCGACAGTTTATGAAAAAAAAAATGGCCTTGCTGATGTGCCTTCGCCCATGTCTAAACTAGTCCACGCTACGCCTCTGTGTGTTAAAATTTCAGGCGTGCGAGCAAGAAAGACGGATGGAGCCATTGTTTTTTAAATCATTATAAACTAGTGCTTGACTGCGATCCCACCTGATGGTAAGCAGTGATGCAATCGTTAACCTTTCGTAAGCCGTAATTAGAGACACAATTAAAAATCCATTGTGTCCCGCGTAGATCCGCGTAGATCTGATACAACGGGTGGTGAGGCTGACTAGCTTATCAAGAGCCTATTCACTCTAGCCTTGAAGACACCCAAATTATAATCGAACGGGAAGACCGCAGCAGGGAAATTGTTTCAGTCCTAAGATATAGACGGTATAAACGACGAGGCGAAACGCTACACCCTTTATATCTCCATCTCTTTAACAGTGCAGTTTAGGTCGTAAAATGGATCGCATTAACCCCTCGCGCGCAGGGAGAGAGCTCGTGGCAGGGCCATCTGTCCGACTTTTGCCAAGATCCCACAATGAAGAATCCCCGGGACTCCCGGGACTGTATTCAACACGTATTTACGAACAGCCCTAGAGACCACATCCCTACTTAACGTGTTCTTATAATATCATTGTGGCGATTTATGTCGGTACCTACTCCCGAAAGCCTCTTTAGTTTCCCTCATTTAGTCTCGCCGCGCAAGGGCCACGAGCCACAGCTACAAACGCCGCCACGAGAAGCTAGAAGCGGCCACAAGCCATTTGTAGCCGGTGGCTGCTACTTTTTTAACCCATACGCGCAGTATCATAATGGGCTCTGACGAAGAAGGTTTAAATGCGCGAGTGGCGTGTGACGGCGTTTAGTGGCCAGTGCGAGCCACAAGAAGCGAGCAGCGGCGATTTGTAGCATGTGGCGGCTACCGGCGTCAACCGTGTGCGACACATCCTTATAAAATGTATAAAACCTCAGGAAATATGCCGGTGGCGACGTTTTGTGGTTGTGACCGGTGGCCCGTGTGCGGTGACCCTTAGGAATATATGAATAATTTGACGAATGAAAAAGCGTGGGACATGGAATATTTTTTTGCGTAAGCCATGTGCGTAACCTACTGATTAATGTAGTGGAAAATAGGTTTTGGACCATCGACGCTGTAAGCAAGCGTAGTGACCTCTATGTAGAAGAGAGATTTTTTTAGGCTGATATCTAAGTTATTAGTAGGTATAGTTAGTAATTATACTAAAGCGATAAACGCGCCAACTTATGCCAATTCACTAAAATTTAGATAAGCCGGCCACATAGCCTGATACGGGGTTATAGGGCCCGACAGGCAAACGCCGAGTAGGGAGACCATATATGAGATGGGAAGATGATGTAAAGAAAATTGTAGGTTCAGACTGGTTACTTCTTCTTCTTCTTCTAACTGATTATCTACTGTCTGCTAATAATAGAGAGAAATGAAAAACCTTGGTGGAGGCCTTAACCTGAGAGGGGTCCATGCTAACTATATCTTTTTAAATTTAATTAATATAATATGTAGTGAATTACAAACACTGATCTTTTTTGAAATTTAAATGTAGATAGGTACGTTACTAGATCGAATGTTGAAATATGTAAATAAGAAAAATTAAACAGATATTAAATTATAAATAAAAATTATTTATTGTATAAATAAAATATTTATTTATTTATTTATTTATTTCTTTATTACATTATAACACCTTTACAGACCTAGTCCAAGGCGATGTTATAACTAACACTTAATATAATATTATGTACATAGTTATGGTATTCTTAAATTAATTAGGACCTTTCTCAATAATTATTTGAGCTGCTTTTAAAAATTTCGGCAGGTTTTGGCCAAATATATCCTCCGATAGTGCTATAATATTAATAAGATGTATGGCTCGTGACAATAACGAATATGAAAACAATTAATAGTATTAAATTTTTATAATAACTTAATATTACAACAGTATTTTTTACTTGGTGTGTTGATGCATGGAATTAAAGGCTTATTTTTTTTATTATTTATAGTTAGTAAGTACCGTAATGGTCTATGCGTGAGGTTGCGGGTTCGAAAGCGAGCAGTTGCCAATGTGAATTTTTCAATTTATATGTACTTTTCTAAGTTTATTTATGAAATTACTTGTAAGTACACAAATACACTTGTATCAATTTTTTAGTTTAAGTAAGGGTTATTTTTATATAGGTTTATTTATATGTTATATTTATTTACCATCATCCGTGCGTCGCTGCGGGGTGCCAGCTGAAAATCAGCGCTGGGTGTCTGACGACCAGCAATTGCTGAGTTGGCGACCCTTTCGTTTCGGGCACGCTCAGCGCAACTATATTGTAAATCTGTACTTTTTTTTTGTTGTTGTTGCCTATTGTATTGCCTGCATCGAATAAATACTATTCTATTCTATTCTACTGACAAGCACAGGGTGTGCTTGTGCCAAAGTACGTGAAGTCGTTGACCCCGGTTGTCATTAGTAGATGTTTAACAATCGCTACAGATAGTCAGCAGCCCGAAAATCTGACCATCAGCTATCCAACGATGACTGGCCTGCTGTTCTCGGTTAGTGACCCAGACTGCTATGCCGAAGGTCATGGGTTCTATTCTAACCCAAAACAAATGTTTGTATGATGAGCACGCTCATTTGTTCTATGTCTGCGTGTAATTTAACTATAATATATATGTATCTAGAAATATATGAGTATATTGATCAGTTGTCTAGTACTCATAACACAAGCTCTGTCTAGTTTGGGACTAGATAGATGATGAGTGATAGTTGTGAAATATTATCCCGTCAAGAGAAATTAACGAAAGTTACCAAAGTTCGCAAGCTAATTCGTAAGAAGTTGGCAGTAGTGTCATTACAGGGTTAATGTTTTCAAATTTTTGATTTGAACCAATTGTTTGACTTTATTAGTGTAGATATATATGTAGATAGTTTATTAATTTGTGTATGTATTGTATAATTGTATGATATTTATGGTTTATTAGTATATCTTTTCTTGTACCTATTCGCTTTTTCTCTCTCTTTTATTGCACCTACCACTATTTATCTCTGCATCACCCTAAGATTGACTGGTAGAAAATGCCTAAGGCATTAACCGCTGCACGCGCCGCTGTACGTTTGTGCATAAAGTATTTAATAAATAAATAAATAACGCATTACTTTATTTATATAGTTAGTCAGGTTATTTATTGTTTAACTGACAACCTGTTGCCAGCCCTCTATGACTAAAGTAGTAAGCATTGACGTAAGTAAACGGAGGAGGGGAGGAAAGCAAACTGTCGCTGTGTCTGTGTGTTTCAGTGTGAATGAAGATGCTCTGAAATAAACGTATTGAAGGACAAAGGAAGAAAGAACAAGTATTCAATGAAAGATCTTTTTTCCATACAAACAAACTAACCTTTTCCCAACTAACTGGAACTGCGCCGCACGATACTTCTTATATAAATTAATGGTCAGACTTTCTGGCGTCTGAGAACCTATAATTATAAGGGACCAACAGTTTTACGAGATTTTCAAGGCACGGGGTTTTAACTAACACTTAAAATATATAATTATAATATTATTTAGTTTACTATGAATATAAACATAGCCCAGATCTTTTTCAATGTTTATTATAATCGCTTTAATAAATTTCGGCACGTTTTGGCCAAATATATCCTTCAATAGCAATAATTAATAGGGGTCAAAGTATAAAATTACCGTTTTTTAAAACGTGTTGCTTTGAAGTGTTATATCTTTGGATTGTCTTGGAATTATAAGTTCAAATAAACTTTATATTAAAGGTACGTTATTCTTTTTTCAAAATTAGGTATGCAGTTGTTTCTTTGTGTTTCGTGTTTTCTGTAATCTAAAAAAATAAAACCCCTAATATTAAACATATCCTCAGATAGCGCTTTATTATTAAATACTAGCTTCTGCCAGCGGCTTCGCCCGCGTAAAAGTAGTTTTCTCTATACAAATTTTGGACTCCCATTTCATCCCCATAAGGGGTGAATTTTTGGAAAATCTTAGTGCTTGCCTAAGTCATAAAAGGAAGCCTGGTGCAAAATTTTACAATCCTAGTCCCAGTAGTTTCGCCTGTGTGTTGATATGTCAGTCAGTCAGTTCCTTCTTTTATTTAAATAGATTACTTATGGCTCGTGGCAAAAAAAGAAATATGACGATCATAACAAAATGGGTAAATACTGCTGATGCACAAAAAACTGCATCTTAAGGAAGATGAATGAATTTTGTATCTCATTTAATTTATTTTAAGAGGACTACGGGAGTTAATAGCGAGTAGTATAATGCGCAAAATTACCTATATGATCCACTGCAGTAAACCGAATCAGAAAAATTAACTTTATTTTATTAGCCTTTCAATTCATTATGCATTTAAATTATTATTAATTAATTATTTTTATCATAATGAAATTTTAATTTGACATTTTAATTCATTGACAATTTTAATTTATTTTATTGTTTTGATTTAAGCCTTTTTAAGTTTCATTGATATTGTAATTTTGATATTTTATTAGTCTATTTTATTTTATTGTTTTCGGATATTATTATTTATATTTGATGATGAACTAACGTAGATATAAGAATTACTAACAGATATTGTGGACCAAATGTTGTCTTATTAATAAATTATTATTAGTATATATTGTAATATAGGTTTAGGCAATCATTCTGATAGTTAGTCAGATTATTCTGGAAGCAACGTTTTACCGTTATAGTATTTCAATTTTATAATGAAATCTGTAGATTTTTAGTTAATTACTAAAATGTTTAATATTTTTAAAGTATTGTGTCTTTGAGTACCTATCTCTTTCTTTTGTATGCAGTCCGAATGACCGCACTTTGGGTCCTGAGTCCTCTTAATATACTACTCCCAGTCAATTTTTACGGGCTCACAAAAGTACATCGGCCTTACAAAGACATCGGCCGGTGCTCTATTCACGCTTTGCTCCATCATGAAAAACCCGGGCCGTGTTTCTTATACCAAGTATTATATTTTCCTCGGAGACGATCGTAACTTTTAGAATTTGCTGCAAATTCAAGGGTAAAGTTCCCTTTGTGCCAGTTTCGGGCATTTGTATGAGAGGTTGATGTGTCGATGTTACGGTAAAATGTTACAATAAGGTTGGTTTTTCATTTCAACTTTGGTATTAAAAAGGTATAGGTCAAATAAGTATTTCTATAATATTGCCTTCACATTGCGAACATATGAATTGTCTTTACATTATTGATAAATTACTAGTTTCACGAAAAAACTTACCTGTATAAAGCTTTATCCATTTGATTTAAATAAGTCTTCGCTCGCCTCTAAGTTTTCCTATTAATAACTTTTTAATAAAACTGATTTTCATTTTACAAACTCGACTGCAGAACAAATCACTCCCGGACAACTTGAACAAACCACGGGTTCATTGAAACAACTTAATATTCTCACAATGCACAGATTTGATCACAAAACACAAGCCGTTACATATTTAAACATAAATATATTGGAAGTTCATTCAAAACATAACTTCGTAGATAAATAAAAGGGTGGCATAGCTCGGGACGCGAGCTCCTGCCGCAAATGCCCGAGCAACACTGAATGAACCTGCCAGCGTTGAATTGCAGAATCCACACAGGCGCTCTGCCAGCTAACTTATGATCGTTATCCACTAACACGTAAAGTTGATGTACTTAATAAATAATATAAAAAGAACACGAATAACTTTCGTTTTATCTTTTTATTCAATATTCAGAGGCTAAGACAAAACATCTCATTACTTAAGTATAGGTATGTACCGGTAACCTATCCGCTCTGTTTTATAACACATTTATGAATAAATCATTACAAAACGTAATCCCAGGTAGATACTAAAAGCTGAATTTAATGCATATTGATCTATATTTCTTCAAATTCAATTCTACGTGACATTGAGCTAATTGCACGTACGTTTGCAACTGTTTACTATCACAATATAAATAGATAAATAAGCACAGACCCTTCCTCTACTCACAATAATCACACTAATATCATAAAGGTGAAAGTATGTGAGTGTGTTTGTATGTTTATTACTTCTTACACACGAACAGATGAAGAGATGTGAATGAAATTTAGCACACGAGTAGACCATGTCCCGGAATTGCACTTAGGATATTTTTATCCCAGGAGTGCGTCCCCTTGGGATAATATTTTCTATTTTCACGCAGACGAAAGCTATAGCAACAGCTAGTATTGTAAAAATGGGAAACAGTGTTTATTTGGTAAATTTGTCCCGTTTTCACGCCTCTGTACCTCAATCGATCTTCGTGAAATTGGGCTCACAGATAATTTGTGATTTACGAAGACAGACTACGTTGTTTTTGTCCCAGCGGAGCGAGGGGAAACGTGGATAAAACTAGCATATTACAGCTAAAATAGATTTAAGAATATCTTTGTGTTTTAAATATACAACAAACTACCCGAAAAGATGAAAAAACTCAATGAATTTTTGAAGGTATGCGGAACAGAGTGTAAAGTCCCGCAAACCTTCGTTGAAAAGGGAGGAGGCAACGGCCCGATTAATGATTTCGGGCTCCTCTATATGTTCAAATCGTGCGGAGAACTTTAATTGCGCGATGCAGGATTAGTTCTTACAGGGGCGCCGACTCCGTGGGTGCTCGGGGGCTCGAGCACCCATGAGAAATAAACAGTGGGTACCGAGCACTCCTGAGAATAGACATCAAGAAACAGGATCAGTAATCGCCTTTAAGGTTACGTATAAATTTTAATATTTCTTTATAATAAAAACTACTTTCATTTTTATGTAATGGTTTCATTTTATATTTTTATCAAACATAATTAGTAATTAAGTACTCAGTATGTAAGTAGGACATTTATTTATTTGTCGGTCGATCAGTGTGCATTTCTCTTCTCACACTTCGCCACTTTTTCGAGTCATCAAATGCGCATGAGCACCCATGAGGTTTTCTAAAAACTGGCGCCCCTGAGTTCTTATGTGACGCCATAGATGTCGCTACGAATTAATTATAACAGAATGCGAATGCTGCGCTACGTGATAGACGTTTTTATTCAATTAAAATAATTGTTTAATTATTCGCACGTTTGACATCTTAACAGGTCATGGTAAAACCCTTGGCCATATTTCCCTTTTTAATTACACGGGCAAAAATAAAAGTTCGCCACCCCTGTCCTAGTCCATTGTACCGTTTAGCATAGCCGGCTTTATAATGTTCCCACTGTTGGGATTCAGGCCTCCTCTCTAGGAGAGGGAATGGGCCGTAATCCACCACGCGGGCTCAATGCGGGTTGGTGGATGACACATGCCTTCGAATTTTTGGTTCTAGGACATGTCGGTTTCCTCACGATGTTTTACTTCACCGTTTTGAGAGCAGTGGTGATGAAATAAATTACACAAAGTAATGCGCCTGGCTGGGTTTGAACCCGCAACCTACAAGTCGTAAGAGTGGGCCGTTACCACTCGGTCACCACTGCTCAATTTTTTTTTTTTAATTATTGATAGGCTCGCGTTTGACCACTTAGTTTACCGTTTAGTTGTGATTTATTGTGAATACATGCAGAATTTTACTTATCACCATCACTATTTATTTAATACAGCTCAGAGGACTTACAGCTTATAAAAAAAAAAACCGACCAAATTGGAATTATTGAAAAGGATTATATGAAATTCATATTGGTATTTGCGCTTTGTTCGCATTGCAAAGATAACCAAGATCGCTCTAGACAGAGAGGTTTAGAAAGAGAAGGGAGAGGCCGTTGCCCAGCCGTGGGACACAATAATATGGACTAAAAAAAAGTAATAATAAAAAAAATCATGCCTTTGTCTTGGTTTTTAGGGTTTCGTACCTCAAAAGGAAAAAACGGAACCCTTACAGGATCACTTTGTTGTCCGTCCGTCTGTCTGTCTGTTTGTCTGTCTGTCAAGACCCTTTATCTCGGGAACGCGTGGACGTATCGAGTTGAAATTAAAACCATATACTTAGGTCTGCGGTCCCTTGAAGCTGTGAAAATATCAAACTTCTAAGTTAACGGAAAAAAAGAAATGGAAAAGAAACGTTTATATTTCGACCAAAATTCTAAAGTACTTCCCGTTAACCCAGAATCCTGAAATTTTGCAAAAAGCAAGGTCTTATAACACAAGTACAGAAATAAATCTTAAAAACAGAAATTTTGTTGTTACGTCACAAAAAAAAAATTGCGACTTGGAAAAAACTTCGAGACTCCAATCAGGAATTGAACTATTTACATAGGTTATGCTTGTACGGAACCCTCAGGGCGTGAGTCCAACTCGCACTTGCCCAGTTTTTTTAAAGGTGAGAAATCGTCCCACTCTAGAATGGAGCGAGAGTAGTGTCAAAGTTATATTCCTTCTTTGCCTAGCGTCCTAGGACCCTGGGCTACCCTTTCAGAAGTCTACCCATGGCCTCAGTAGGCTTTGGCCCTGCTGGGACTAGGTTACCGTCCCAGCAGGGCCGGTACCCTAGTCCCAGCAGTACCGTTACCGTTTTGCTGATCTCTTTGAAACACGCGTGGAAGACTACGCGCCGTCGACGACTCGGGCTCGGTTCGGATGGTTACCGGACAGCCGGACGGCGAGTTACTCATTGCTCAAAGTCATCAAGCCCACGCCTACGGTACGCTTTTGTCATGTTAATAGACAGAATCCTACCCACACGCACAAAGCGTTTTGAGAACACATTTATTGTGCGTACAGCCAAGGAGTGGAATTCCATGCCGGAGTCTGTGTTTCCTGATAGCTACAACTTAGGGGTCTTTAAGTCAAGAGTGAATAGGGTACTTCTAGGCAAGCGTGCTCCATCGTCGACCACATCATCGCTTACCATCAGGTGAGATAGTGGTCAAACGCGAGCCTATCATTAATAAAAAAAAAAAACCGCCAAAGACCTTTCCTACAAATCCTACATAATCCTAATGATTGAAACACGTCCTTACCATTTATCTTTACTCGCACAAATAAACTATACGCAATATTCTATATCTGTTAATTCGTTCTGTATCAGTTTAATAACACGTAAGATTTGTCGGGGAGATTTTGGCAGGATTTCTCCGAGTGAAGTTCAGTGTCTGGTTTTAATTATTATTTGCAAATTGATTCCTAATGGATGGTGATGTAAAATTGATGTAGTTTTGTATCTCAAATGTCTATGTAACTGGACAATATGTGGAATCATTGAAACAGGCGCGATCTCAGTAAAATGGAGCTGAGAATTTTAGTTTTAGTAATAATATTTTAGGAGAAGTGTTGACTACGTCAGCGAAGTTTGCCGAAAAGGTTGACTCAATATATTTGCTGCCAAATGCTACAAAAACTTTAGAATGTGTACATCCATATTCTAATTGTCCCTAAATCAATTAACTCCCTCGCGCCCCAGCCGCAGGGACCCCGATTTCCGGCCAAAGTAAGCGCGGGCTTGCGGACGGCGAGCAATGGGTAGCTCGCTGTCCGTTCGTCCGGTTACCGTCCGGACCGAGCCCAAGTCGTCGACGGTGCGTAGTGTTCAGAGAGAAATGTCAGCAACCGTAGGGGCCCAGCAGGGTCGAAGCTTACTGAGGCCAAGGGTCTGATTCTGAAAGAAAGACTCGGCCCTGGTACGAAAGACAACGAAGGAACAGGAGTGGGTTTTTAGTCAGTAAAAGTCTGACACGCCCTCGCGCTCCGCCCAAGAGCGGGGAATGTCATTGGATGATTTTCCAACCTACAAAAAAAAAACAATTAACTATTCATACGAAGATTTGGTTTAAAGGACTTAGCACCCAGGCCAAAAATATTTACAAAAAAATAAGTTTGGTCTTTCTCGTTAATTCTGTAAGTATAATTACATGGATGTGAGTGAAACCCTATATTCACATGACACAACCAAGGTCGATCCCCGTCAGAAGTAGGGTTGCTAACCGGTTGATAGCGTCCAACCCTACATACATTTTCACTGTTTTTCATCCGCTCTTACGCGATTTTGACGTTTTTACACATTTTTCATTACATATTTTGGAAACACAGACATCTTGTGGATATTATCTAGGCTTCTATTGAAATCAATTTATAAATTTGTGTAAAACTAATCCAGTAAAGACCTCTGAAAATCTGTTATTTTGCATGAACTTTGACCCTTCGTTATGTACCTACTCAAAAATTAAAAAAGTCAAAAAAATATAACAATAGAAACCTTGCAAATTTAATCAAGATTCTGAATGACGGAAATGTTTTCCAAAAACTTTTGCAGTTTAAAAAAAAAACACGTATACCTGGAACGAGTTTTGTTAAATATTCGAGTAAATCACGGAATTACCGAATGCTAACAGTATTTTCAGGCGTTATCTCTCTTTTTTCGCGTTGCCTTTTCGTCAAACATCGCGTTGGAATGCGTTAGATGAAGTAACAAGCTTTTAAACCATGCTCAGTTTGATGATAGACGAGTGGAGAAGGGCCCTCTTAAAATCCTGTCACTTACCTACTGTGGGTATGTTCGAAAAAGTTACCGTGGCCCTGGAACACAAAGGGTAACTGAAAATCAAAATGTTTTTATAGGCCTACATGAGCATTTTTAGTTCAACAGTGTCAACTGTCACTTCCCATGCACTCGAGACAAGTATACAAACACTATACTAGTGATTGTAAGTTAGCTTCAGCTAAGTTTTTACGGAGCATTTGTTACATCCTCGCCTTCTTTTCCCTCTCCTTATCTTTCCAAAACCTTTACCCAAAACTAGGAATTTCTTCTACATAGCGCGTGCGTCCAAAGCTAAAAAAGTCAACCCGGTCAACCACTTTTGTAAAAGAACGAACCCCTTGATCTGCTTAGTTAAGAATTTGTCTTAAAATGATTAACAATATTTTACCTGAATCCAAGCTGTTTTTGATCCTTTATCATGAAAATGTCCTAAATTCTAACAATATATCGATAAGATAATACCTGTGATGATCCTAATCATAGGAACATTTTCAATTCGCATAGAACTTAGAACATATTCTAATTCGCATCTTGGTCCGGCTTTGTTTGTATGCGTGACAACCCTGCTCCGACGAAGGGGACTCAACAAAACTTTTGTGAACTACATGCCACAAGTTATTACAATCATAGAAGATTTATTGTCTCTTTACTCACCCTTGTTATGTTTACGTCATCGTTATAATCGTATCCATTAATATTGGAGCCAGTTTTATGACAACCTGTGCCTTCGCGATACTTGGCATTATGCCAGAATTAAATAACTCCACAGGTCCAATGTTGTCATTAGCTGCATATAGTCCTGCTACCCCCTGAAGCCTTGTTAAATCAACAAGTCCTGTGCTTCTTGTAACCAATGGGCCCCCTCGGCCCTCAAGGTCATTGGATTTCCTTGTGAACGAGGCTACCGAATCTACGTCTTCCGGTAAATGGTCGCCTCTCTAAACCCTTTCAGCATCATCGGTCATTCATTCTATATGTTATGCAAAGGGCAAAGAAATCCGGTCACGGAAAAAGGCACATTGTTATTCTTGCCAGGACTACAGTTTATTTTTAGGGTTCCTTAGCCAAATGGCAAAAAACGGAATCCTTATGGATTCGTCATATCTGTCTGTCCGTATGTCACAGCCACTTTTTTCCGAAACTATAAGAACTATACTGTTGAAACTTGGTAAGTAGATGTATTCTGTGAACCGCATTAAGATTTTCACACAAAAATACAAAAAAAAAAACAATAAATTTTGGGGGTTCCCTATAAGTACTTAGAACTGAAACTCAAAAAGTTCTTTCATCAAACCCATACGTGTCGGGTATCTATGAATAGGTCTTCAAAAATTATATTGAGGTTTCTAATATATTTTTTTTCTAAACTGAATAGTTTGCGCGAGAGACACTTCCAAAGTGGTAAAATGTGCCATAATTATATGATGTACATTACCATGCAAACTTCCACCGAAAATTGGTTTGAACGAGATCTAGTCAGTAGTTTTTTTTTTAATACGTCATAAATCGTATACCGCAATTTACATTTCAAGTTTGTACGGAACCCTCAGTGCGCGAGTCCGGCTTGCACTTGCCCAGTTTTATTTATTATTTATTGAGTAAGGGGTTTTTACCTAAATTAATACGCCAACCCCATCGTACTCTCTTAGTTCTAATTACACTAACTTAAATAACTAATTCGAGTAAAAGGTAATCATTAATATTAGATATATTATCCTTAAGCCTTTTTGCTAACTACGATTTAGGACTTGCGAAAATTGTTTGTACTAACCCAACATCTAGAACATTCCATTTAAACTCTTTAAGTAATGATTCTCTCTCATCTTTGTTCCAATTACGCAAGTGAAGTATATCTTCAATTTTGTTACGTAATACACAATTAGGTGATGTAACTTTCCCTTAAGATTTCCGATTGTTGATATGTCCAGAGCGTAGTCTGTCTATAGACTTCTTCGGAAGTCTCACCGAGGCCCTGGAACGGTTTTAGTCTGTTAAAGTCTGTCCCTTCCCTCTCGCTCTACCCAGAGCGTGAGAAGTAATTTAAAAGTGCCATTTTAACTTCGGCTTCAGGCAACGGATGCAGGCAGCAAATGCGGCGGCTGCACGAAGCCTGCACCCGCAACCTGCAGCAGAGGTTCGATAGTTTTTCAGCCCAAGACATAAAATTATAAACACACTAACTTACAGACTCCGGCCGTCCGGTGACCGTCCGGACCGAGCCCGACTTATCGACGGCGCGTAGTGTTCCACGAGCGCCTCAGAGATGTAAGCAAAGCCGTAGGAACCCAGCAGGGCCAAAGCCCAAGGTATGTTAAGTTCTTTTGTGGTTTCTGCTTGTTACCATAACAAAGGTGTACCGTAGGCGAGGACTCACGGATGACGAGCAATGGGTAGCTCGCCGTCCGGTCGTCCGGTAACCATCCGGACCGAGCCCGAGTCATCGACGACGCATAGTGTTTCACGCGCGCCTCAAAGAGATGTCAGCAAAACCGTAGGGGCCCAGCAGAGTCGAAGCCTACTGGGGCCATGGGTTGACTTTTGAAAGGGAAACTCATGGTCCTAGAAAGCAAGGGTAACTGGAGGAACATAGGTGTGGTTTGAGTCAGTAAAAGTCTACCACGCCCTCTCGCATCGGCCTAAAGTGGTAGAAGTCATTAGATGATTTCCCAGCTAAAAAAAACTGTAAACGTGGTCGCTTTATTTGCAAGGTTTCACCCTTTCTAGGGTTCCATACCGCAGTCGGCAAAGTAAAAACAGAACCCTTATGGATCTTTTCCCAGTATTCATTACGTTATTTCTCTTATTTCAATTTCTATTTTTTAATTAAATTCTCTTTTTTTTTCATTATTTACATTGCTCACATATTACAAACGACAAGAAATATGTAACCAAGACGCTATCGAAAAATAGCGAAAGAAACTCCATAGTTTCTTGCAAAGAAAGAAAGAAAAAGAAAAGAAAGAAAAAACGTTTAATCGTACCTCACACATACAGCACGTTCTTCTCCATAGAGATCTACTACCTTTGAAACGTACTTAGCTTCACTTTTTTTGACCGACTGACATTTTGACAATTCAAAAATACCTGTAAATGGTCTATTTAAAACAAACATTTCTGATTTGTCATTCACGCGGATGGAGCCGTTTATAAAAGCTGGTATAGAAACTCCAGTCTATATATGTTTGGTCATAGTCCAAACATATACCTACACATTATTATGTCTACGATCGTCGAGTTTATCCTCCACGCCTAGCGAATCGTCGCTCACCGAGATCTGGCGAGATTGTCTTTCAGTATCAAAGAGTGCCCTAATCTTGTCAAGGGAATAAAATAAATAAAACAATAGTCAGGAGCTCCACACGACTAGGAATTTAATATTCCTAGTTGTGTCGAGCTTGTTCAATAATTCTTACGAGAAAAGGGTAGTATAATACAAATATTTATTTTTAGGGTTCCGTATTTATGCCATCAAAAACGGAACCCTTTTAGGATCACATTGTTGTCCATCTTCTGTTAAGATCCTTTTTCTCAGGAACACGTGGAGATATGAAGCTGAAATTAATATGAAATACTCAGGTTAGTTACTCCAAGCAACAGATATCTAAAGATAAGATCGTTTATGCTCCCCTAGGCGGTGACACTCGCTACTTAGCTCCGTTGACCCAGAATCCTCAAATTTGGCATGAAGCAAGGTCTCATAGCACAAGTATAGGAAAATGTCTGAATATTGTAAAGTAGTTACGTCACAAATCTTCGGATCGGAAAAATCTTCGAGACTCGTTTCAGAAATTGAAATATTTGTAAGGAACCCTCGATGCGCGAGTCTAACTCGCACTTTATTATTTATTTATTTTATTCTAAAATGGTAAGTAAAATTATAAACTGAACTTGATTTGCAAAGTACAATGCTGTTTTCTAGTTTCAAAGGTCTTTTTTTATTTGATATCGTACTGAACGAGTTGAATTTAAAATATCACTACCAATGTTGTTTCAATGATACGCTTTCCACGATTGACGAGGTCAGGTCGTGGATAGGTATCCATTTCATACCAACCCTCCGCGGCTCGGCACGTAGATCCCGTCTGTCATTTGTAGATTTTAAACATTTCTTACGGGTAGCCACAATCCCGAAATTCTGTTAACCAGCTTTACTAAGGGATATCGTTTTGTAGGTACGCCCAGTCATTGAGCTGTGCAAGTGATAGACAGATAAAAATAATCTATCTATATATATAAAAGCAAAATACCACTCACTGATTAATCACGAAATCTCAGAAACTATAACACCTACAAACTTAAAATTTTGACAGGTAGGTTTCTTATAGGGTGTAGACATCCGCTAAGAACGGATTTTACGAAACTCCACCCCTAAGGGGTTCAAATAGGTTTCTCCATACAAACTTCCAACCCCCGTTGGTTGGAAGTTTGTATTGAGAAACCTATTTTCACGCGGGCGAAGCCGCTGGCAGAAGCTAGTAATATAATATAATATTGAAATATACCACCACCACCACCGAACGCGCGAGAGTGCGGACAGCGAGCAATTGGAAGCTCACCATCCGGCCGTCTGTCGATGGCGTTGTGTTTCACGCGCACCTCACTAATATTTCAGCAAGATTGACGGGGCCTGTTAGACCCGATGCCTGCCAGGGCTACAGATTGTTCAAACGAGTTACGACGGCCCTCGCAAAGGATAACTGATGGAACACTGTGAGTTTTAGCGAGTAAAAGTCTGACAATTCCACCTCACGAAAATATAGATCCTCCGCATCGCTGTCGACTGGAAGTGTGCCCAAAAAACAGGCGGCATTGCCACGTTGTATCGCAATGCTTAATATCTGACCGAGGTAAAAGCCAGCCCTTAGGTCACGCGAAGCGTCAACTAGGCGTTTGGATAATTCTTTAAAAAGTGTATGAGCACTCGGACCCCACGGCCCAAGGGTTTCAACCACAAACGACTCGAAAATATAACTACCGACGACGTTATCATTTCCGCCGCTTGAGGCTCTCCGCAGCCGCAGCGGCAGCACAAGTACAGCACGACGAGCTAGAAAGATGGGGTAGTGCAAGACTATCGATACAAGTAGCGTGTAGATAGTTAAGTTCAGTCGACCGCACACCTCTTTGATGTTGAACTGAACCAGCGTAGTACGCAGTTTCAATAGAAAACGAGGCCAGCTTATACTGGTACTGCTACATTTTTTGTAGGTACATTTACCTTCACGTATCTCGCACGTGCGAATACGTAAACTTAATCAGACACTTCTGAATAAAAACACACACCATCCAAATAGAAATCACACACGCGTATATTTTAACACAGTCCTTTCATATTTCTGGTAAACATTTTGCTCGAAATAACAAACGTACCTACCACATAAAATAAATTGATGAAACAACATCGTGTGAATTCTGATATCATAACTTAGATCCCTTTTCTCACTTTATAAGACAACGGAATAACAATGAATATTTTTATAAAGGGTTTAAGCCTAAAACGGATAAACCGTTAAGCCTCCTTTCAACTAAAATTCGATTCAAAAGATAGAGAATTACGACCCTTCTTAATCCCCTGATGATGGAACCAGTCTTATTTTAAAAGGACAATTATGTTCATGAAACTCCGTTGTGTTGGCACTGTGGTTAAGGTTAGGGATCGAAACCGGGCAAGTACTAAAGTGATTTTTTCTCTATTCACGACTTTTCTAAGTTTATTTAGGACATTTTTTTTTAGAATAGAATATCGTTTATTTAATAAAAATGGCGCATTTATATTAAGATACATAAAAACAATTCTAACGCATACATTGCATTTTTGCCTGAACTAGGTTGGACCTGGTCGCTTACAATGGGCCTCATCAGAAGGCTTAAAGTCACTCAAAGGGCAATGGAAAGGGCTATGCTCGGAGTTTCCTTGCGTGATCGCGTCAGAAATGAAGATATCCGCAGGAGAACCAAGGTTACAGACATAGCCCGAAGAATCGCCAAACTTAAGTGGCAGTGGGCAGGGCACATTGCTCGCAGAACAGATGGTCGATGGGGATGAAAGGTTCTGGAATGGCGACCACGTACCGGAAGACGCAACGTTGGAAGGCCTCCCACAAGGTGGACCGATGACCTGGTGAGGGTCGCGGGAATCCGATGGATGCGAGACACAGGACCGGTCATTGTGGCGACATTTGGGGGAGGCCTATTTCCAACAGTGGACGTCTTTCGGCTGAAATGATGATGATGATGATGAAGGTTGGACCTGTATGTCAGGCTAAAAAGTACTAAGAACCTAAATTTAATTAACTAAAAGCAAAGCATGTGTTATTTACAAACTAAAAGGACATTACTAACACCCCGTGCCTCTGAAAGCAAGTAAAGCCGTTGGTACTGATTGTCATTCGTAGATCATTGACAGTCGTTACAGATTTTTTTTTAAGGTGGGAAATCATCCAAATGACTTCTCGCGCCCTGGGTGGAGCGGGAGGGCGTGTCAGACTTTTACTGACTAAAACCACACCTGTATCCTTCATTTGCGTACTAGGACTACGGGTTTCCCTTTCAGAAATTCTCCGCGGTCCTAGCTAGCGGGCGTCGGCCCCGCTGGGCCCCTACGGTTTGCTGGCATCTCTTTGAGGAGCGCGAAGATCACTACGCGCTGTTGACGACTGGGCTCGGTCCGGTTAATTACCGAACAGCCGGACGGCGAGCTACCCAGTGCTCGACGTCCAGTCGTTACAGGTAGTCACCGCCAGAAAGTCTGATTATCAGTCTATCCAAGGAGAATCGTGTTGCTCAGTAACAGGATTGTGGAGGTTTGATAGGCAGTCACTCTATGTAAAGCACAGGTATTCAGCCGCATTCAATTAGACTAGAAGCCGACCCCAAGCTTGTTTGAAAAAGCTAAGGAAATGATGAGTTATGTTCATGAAACTGTCAATATTATACACCCCTTTTAATCATTTCAGATGAAAGACATCTAGTCTTGAGTATAAGTCTCCCCCAAGTGTCATCATAACGACCGATCCTGTATATCTCGCATCCATAGGATTCGATAGATTCGACCATAGGACCCTTACCAGATTATCGGTTCATGTTGAAACTGCTCCTCTCAACATCACCGCGCGTTGTTAGCAGTAGACGGTGCGGATGCGGGTGGTGGAGATGTGTGCGGGGATAGCAGGGAATCTGCCGGCCGATCACGGGCCCCCGCACCACACATCAGTCAGCTGTTACACGCCATGAAGAACGTCCGCGCTCGCGCATCCAAAATATTACGACCCCGAGCTTGTTTGAAAAACGCTAGGGAAATGATGAGCTAAGTTCATGAAACTGTCCATATTATACACCCCTTTTAATCATTTCAGATGAAAGACATCTAGTCTTGAGTATAAGACTCCCCCAAGTGTCATCATAACGACCGATCCTGTATATCTCGCATCCATAAGATTCGATAAATTCGACCATAGGACCCTTACCAGGGGCCCAAGTCTGCTATTTTTATAAATTCGTCAATCCAACACGATCCCATTGTCATTTTGCTAAAAGTTCATAATCTGCTGATTCATAATTATCGATCACTGATCAGTTAATGGTCTCGTAATAGAGTTGTTGTAGAATAACAATAACGAGCGTATTAAAAGCAATGACTGCACAATGACGTTCTGATGATAGGTCACTGATCAAAGGAACTGTCAATATTTTAGCTGATTTCCGCATACGTTAGACATTAATTTCTTTCAATGAAGTGTCAGTGGTTGACCATTGGAAAGTCATAATGATGCCATTATATTAGTAGATTACTAAACTTGCCAAAATCAACAATTATGAAATCAATTATAGACCATTCTGACACTATTGTAATAGCAGACTTGAGGCCCAGGTTATCAGTTCATGTTGAAACTGCTCCTCTCAACATCACCGCGCGCTGGAGGGAAGTAAACGGTGTGGATGCAAGCGGTGGTGGTGGGTGCGGGGATAGCGGGGAGTCTGTCGGCTGATCGCGGACCCCCGTACCACACATCAGTCAGCTGTTACACACCATGAAGAACGTCCGCACTCGCGCATCAAAAATATTACTTGTTTGTTCCATAGACGTGACTACCTGCTAATTGTAGACCCTCGGCACTTTCGTACAATACAGTTAACAGTTTATACATTCAACTGAAGTTTCAATACCCTCACTGAATCACCCACGGCATGCCTCAACAGTCCACCATGTGAGACCTCTCAACGCTGCGTCTTCCGGTACGCAGTCGCCACTCCAGAACCTTTCAGCCCCATTGACCATCTGTTCAGCGAACAATGTTCCGAAAAGAACAAGATGAGCTGGAATGACATATAAATGAGTTTATTTGATTAAAAAAAAACTGGGCAAGTGTGAGTCGGACTCGCGCACTGAGGGTTCCGTACAAACTTACTACTTAAATAGTTCAATTCCCAAATGGAGTCTCAGAGATTTTTCAGAATCGCAATTTTTTTTTTCTGACATAACTACAAATTTACTGTTTTCAGATTTATTCCTATATCTGTGCTATAAAATCTTGCTTTATGCCAAATATCAGGATTCTGGGTCAACGGGAAGTACCCTATGAATTTTGATTCCCTTAAGAGTGTCGAAATATACGTTGTAATTTAACTCGATACCTCCACGCGTTTCCGAAATAGAGAGTATTGACAGACAGCTGGACAACAAAGTGATTCTATAAGGGTTCCGTTTTTTCCTTTTGAGGTACGGAACACTAAAAACGAAATAGACTTTAATTTTTTTCGGTGATTCTTCTCAGGGTAGTCCCCTAAGAAACACCGGCCTCATTAGTTTAAAGTGACGAAAAAAATTGATATTAAAAGTGTTCTTTATAAAACCTATTTGCAAAATATTCATTTATCAATTAACATTCACCTGCTTTATTATTTCAGTACTAGCTGACCCTGTAAACTATGTACCGCCTTATATAGTCAACCGATTGCGATGTAACAAAGCCAAGTTACAATTTTAATGTATAAAAGTTATCTACATCGATACCAAGCCACTCAGAAAGTTTTGCGAAAAAAAGTTTATAAGAATGGCACTGGCCACTTGTAATATTTTTAAACTTTGGTTATTTAAAAGTAAAAATACCATTGTTCGAATTTTAATTTCCCTCAAGCTCAAATAAGTTATTTAATATGATAACTTAATTATTGTTAATAGTTGTATACATTCTGTGTATGTGTCATACGGTGGTTTTGTTTCTAATTATGCTATATGGTATTAGAGAATACTTATTCACATTATTTACCTTACTATTATGATATGACCCAAGACAGGTAGAACATAGAATTACTTGTTGATGTTATTGTGATGAATCATAAATTAATGATATTGTAAAATGTATCTATAAAATATTATTTTTGTTTTTTTGTTTTGTTTATTTGTTTATTTTATTATATTTGGTTTTTTTTTGTGTATTTTTTTATATTTTTTTTATTATAAAATATTATTTTTTTCAGTTACCTTGGAGTTTCTTGGCCGTTCTTTTCCATGAAGACCTAGTTTCCGCACAAGCCAGTAGTTGGTTCGATTAATTGACCAGCCTATTTGAAATAAATACTTAGGGCGGAATTCACCAATAAAACTAATCCCGTCTTAACGTTTGGCTCGCATAATCGCGTTTAGCCGCTGTCACTTATCTGTATTTTTCTTTTGTTGTATTTTTACAAGTAACACTAGTGACAGCGGCAGAAACGCGATTATGCGAGCCAAACGTTAAAACGCGATTAGTTTTATTGGTGAATTTTGCTCTCTAATCTTGTTTTTCTGTGATTTTCTTTATAAAACCCTTTCCCTACACACATAACTTTGATACACAGTAAATAACCGATATCCGTCTTGACATTTTACTATGATATGTTGGTAGATATAAATATATATCCATATAGTTATCATCTCCCTTCGTAATTCAAACACGCGCACAACTAAAAGCTTCTACATTAATATATGCATATAGTTGTCGTCGAATAACGTCGTGCGTCTTGGAATTATTAGTCCGCTACAAAGGTCCTACCACGAGCTCCTAACGCAATCCATTTTCCTACTTAAACTGAACTGTTACAGGAATTGAGCTATATAGGGTGTATTCCTTTTTCTCTCTCGCACGACTGTCATATTAACACGTCATGGTACCATCTCGTGGGATCGCAGTCAAGCACTGGTTTATATCAATTAAAAAAAAAATGGTAAGGCCTAAGGACTCGACATAAAATGGGCAAACCCGAGTGAGCGTTCTACTTGTGTTTAAACTGTTCACTTTTATTTTGTTCGGGATTATATTATGATGCCGAATTCCAAAATCAAACATTGTTGGATCAATTCACTAATGAATTCATTTGACACTTTTCTTTCATTCCATGTTTAAATATTTTTTTTAATTTAAATATTTAAAAATAGAATTTCTATGAAAATAAAAATGAATGCTTACAGAAATAGGGAGGAGAAAAGATTTGGTTTGCATAAAACCACAGACGAGACATGCATTTGCTCCTATATATTTTTTTAGGGTGTTTTTGGAACTTGTTGTACTCAATAAATTATTAGATATACATAGCATAAATTATATTAAATGTAGTACATTGATATCCAAGTATCTGTTGAATCTCAATTACACAGACACAGATAAACTATTGGAAGTTTTAGTATGATTGTAAGGTTTAGTTCGTAAGTTATTTCTGTAATTTCTGTATACATGCCCGTTCATGAGTCTTGTAAGTGATGACCCGAAACACAGGTTTTATAAACCTAGCTCGGGCAAATCGCTACTCATACATAATTTTAGGTTTAAAGTTTATTTTCCTTAAGTCCTTAAACATTGATAATTCAGTAGTACACAATATAGTTATTCGTTGGGAATTAGCATAATTATTTGTTCAAGTTTTACTTGTAACAATATTGTGTAAAATATTAAATAAAGATTAACTCTTCTTACGCTGTTTAAAAATTAATTTAATTCAGAATTTCTTAATGGATCGTTAGTTACTGTAATTTGAAAGTAAGGTACAATTTCGTTCTTGTGAAATTTATCTTTTTTTGGTGAGAAATCATCCAATGACTTCTCCTGCTCTCAGGCGGAGTGGGAGGACGGGTCACACTTTTACTGACTAAAACCTATATTCCTTCTTTGCCTTGCATTCCAGGACTTCGGGTATTTCTTTCAGAAGCAAACCCATGGCCCCAGTAGGTTTCGACCCTGCTGGGCTCCTACGGTTTTGCTGACATCTAATTGAGGCGCGCGTGGAACATTAAGACTCGGGCTTGATCCGGACGTTTACCGGACGACCGGACGACGAGCTACCCATTGCTCGCCGTCCGCAAGCCCAAGCCTACGGTGACTGGAAATCGAGGTCGGGATCCCGGCAGCTGCGGCGTGAGGGCCGTCCCCTCGCGCGTGCGGCCACCTCCTTCGCTAGCTTTACTGCTTCGCAGACAGTCCGCTCCGGACCATGGCCTGTAACAGGGTCCGAAAGATCGTTGCCGCCGATCGCCCCCACGAGGATACGTCGGTGCTCTGCCCAAGCGGGCATCTCTACCGTATGCTCCACCATGTCCCCCAGGCGATCCGCACAATAGTGACACACGGGCGTTTCTTCCGCACGAATCAGGTGCAAGAACCTCTCGAACTTACCATGTCCGGTGAGGACCGTCATACGGAAGGTGAGGACGCCGTTACGTCTTTCCAGTCGGTCCTCAAATGGGGGACTTACCGCCAGAATTTTTTTTATGGTAAGCTAACAATCCACAAATCTTAATTTTTTTTAATTACGTAGTCGTTCTTAACAGTAGGTTACGGTCAGGGCCGAGGGAGATGCTACTTAAAGTTATGTTAAACTCCACGATGTCATAAACTTTCACAGCTCTAAGTTGGTTACATATTTTATTATTATTTTTTATTTTTTTTATTTGATTAAACCAGTTCTTGACTGCGATTCCACCTGATGGTAAGCAGTGATGAAATCATTGATGGTGAGGAGCACTAGTTTATTAAGGGCGTATTCACTCTAGCCTTGAAGGCACCTAAATTATAGTTGGACGGGAAGACCGCAGCAGGCAAATTGTTCCAGTTTTTCGATGTACGCGGTATAAACGACGAAGCGAAACGCTTAGTCCGGACCGTTGAAGTTTCAACAACGTAAGGGTGGATACTCGCCGTACGTCGGGTTGACCGATGGTAGAAAGGAGATGGCGGAATCAAGTCATGCAATTCCCGCGCACACTCTCCAAAATGCAACCTGATACTCAATAACGTCTCTCTGCGATTAGATACTTATATTATAATCTACTTATTTGTTGCTGGAATCCGAGCGGATAATACTTTGTGTATTGTTCTCTGCAAGATGAGTTGAGTTTCCGAGGCGTTACTCGGGACTGATCAACGTCGAGCACTTATTAAAGGTGAACGTACATTTATCCGAGCCGAACGCGTCGAAAATATCGAAAAAAAAGACTTTTAGAATTCTTTATTCTAGAGTCCTTCCAGATTCGAACGATTCAACACGGTTAGGTGTGCGGGGTTTTATAGAATTTCTTTTTTTTCTGATGGAAAGCGACGATGCGGTCGACGATGGAGCGCGCTTACCTAGAAGTAACCTATTCACTATTGACTTAAAGATTCCCAGGTTGTAGCCATCAGGAAACACAGATTCCGACAAGGAATCCCACTCCTTAGCTTACGCACAATGAATGTGTTCCCAAAACGTTTTTTGCGATGAGCACGATCATTTGTTCTGTATCTGGGTGTAATTTGTCTATCTATCTATATAGGGTGACTGGTAATTAGTGACCGATACTTAAACACGTGATTGTACTCATGATTACAAACAACTTTCCCAAAGAAACTAACTAATAACAAAACAGCTGTTTAAATACGCGCGCGCGCCTGCTACACACCTATGAGTTTGCAAGCCGCGCGGGTGTTCTATCACTATTGTAGGTACAACGGCGGCGGGGTCACGCGGCTAACTAAGCGGTCGCCGGTTGTAGGCGCGCGCGTATTACAAACAGATGTTTTGTTATTGTGATAAATCTTTTGAGTATATAAAAAAGTTTCTTTGGGAAAGTTGTTTGTAATCATGAGTACAATCACGTGTTTAAGTATCGGTCACTAATTATCAGTCACCCTATATATATAACTAGCTGACCCGGCGAACTTCGTACCGCCTGTTGTGTTAGCTAAACTGTCAAAGGATAACGCCATCTACTGTCATTACCAGAACCAGTATAATTCATTTTAAAATGATATTTTAATTAGAGATGGCGTTGTATTCAGATTTATTTTTTCGTAAATTTTTCCATATTTTCATACCGTTTAAACCGGGAAGGTCTTATAAAGAACTAGTGTCTGCCAGCGGCTTCGCCCGCGTAAAAGTAGCTTTCTCCATACAAACTTCCACCCCCCACTTTAGGGGAGTGGGGGGTTAGAAAGAAACAAAAAGTAGCCTATGTTACTCTCCATCCCTTCAACTATCTCCACTTAAAAAATCACGTCAATTCGTCGCTCCGTTTTGCCGTGAAAGACGGACAAACAAACAGACACACACGCTTTCACATTTATAATATTAGTATGGATTTTAAAATTCTTTTCTTTCGATTCGTTCGACGTGTTCGGCACGAATAAGTGTGTGATCGGTTATTGAGTAACATCTCTGAGTGTGGCAATCGGTCGGACTACACCGTGACACTACCGTCTAACTTTCTCCTATTCAGTTTAGGGTACAATTATTCGAGAACGTTTGTTGGTTAGAAGTTGGGCAGTTTGTTGTGATGTGTTCACGAGTGAATGGAAGAAGATCTTCTCCGATTGTCTGGAGTATTGTAAGACGAATGTACTCGTATTGCTGCCTTTTCGTTATAATTCATTCATAATGTATGTAAAAAACATGCCTTTAACAAATGTAGGCGGCCTTTGGTCGTGCTATTTTAAAGTAAATAATGTACTTTTCTTGCCTTTGACTTTAAAAATTGAATGGGTAATAAAAAAAAAATAGGATTGATTAAAGTTTGCAGGCTATTCAATGTGGCCAGTAACTACTAAACTGCAAAAAAAAACTTTCTCCTAAAAATGGCGTCTGGGATACGAACCACCATCGTGCTACGTGCAAGTCTAGATAAGAAACTACTGCGCTACGGATTTCGATGATTATAGTACAAAATAGGCATTCAAATCATCATAATTGTCTGCTTGGCTGGATAGCGTGATGATTTTAATTTAAAAAGTAAATTTGCAACTAAATTATAGTTCTTACGTGGATTTTTGTCGTCGCTTCGATTTTATTATGTGATTTGAATTGTTTTTACAAAAAAAAGAATGGAATATATTAAAATATAAATGTCGAATTTATTTTAAAAAGATGTTAAAAGCCGTTTTATTACCAAAAATTCTTGTTCGAAACTCGAGAACGGGCTTGACCGATTTGGCCAATTTTGATCTTGAAATATTCGTGATAGTCCAGGGAAGGTTTAAACGGTGAGAAAATATGGAAAAATTCACGAAAAATAAAAAACCGAATACAACGCCATCTTCAATTAAAATGTCATTTTGAAATGAATTATACTGGTTATGGTAATGACAGTAGATGGCGTTATCCTTTGACAGTTTAGCTAACACACCCTGCGTTCCGAATTGCGTCAAAAGCGATAATTTCGCGAATCCGACCAACGCGCAACGTCACAATTGCTAGTCAGTAGCCTTATATTTTGTGACTATTAGATTTGGTCGGATTCGCGATATAATCACTTTTGACGCAATTCGGAACACGGGGACAACAGGCGTATCGTTATATATATAGACAGATAGACAAATTACACCCAGACACAGAACAAATGATCGTGCTCATCACACAAAGATTTGCCTTGGGTGGGAATCGAACCCACGACCGCCGCATAGCAGTCAGGGCCACTTACCACTAGACCAACAGACCAGTCAAAAAATGTTTCATTTCTAGTGAAAGATGCCGAATGAAAGACGCTAATGAACGACAAATGAATCGTCTAATTCCGCCTTATAGCGTGATATTTAAGTAGTCAGTACAATTCCATTCTCAGCTACTTTTGTAAATGTTAGTTCTACATTATTTATACCTTTTTCCTTTTAGTCAAGCTAATATACTCGAACATCTTACAAATCATCATCTTCCTGCCCTTGTCCCGTGTTATTTGGGGTCGGCGCAACGGGTTTTTTTCTTCCATTCTGCCCTGTCACTCGTCATGCTGTCTTTAACTTCCTTTTCTTTTATATCACTCTTCACACCATCCATCTTTTCTCTCTCCGTCCATCCACATGTATACTCATTCGGCCCCTCGCCCACGGCGACTTTTTGTAGCGATGCTATAGCACGTTCGCATCGATTCAGTCGCGATGCTGTAGCGCTTTAGTAGCGCGTTGGCATTTTTTCTATAGCGCTTGCAAATGCGACTAGACCGCGTTAGTAGTGAGTTAAAAGGTACCATGGGTAGTGTGAAAACGAAACCCGGGGCCCTGGGACGAAAGCAACGAGGAAACAGGAGTAGGTTTTTAGTCAGTAAAAGTCTGACACTATCTCCCGCTCCGCCCAAGAGCGCGATTTGTCATTAGATGATTTTCCCACCTAAAAAAAACAGTAAAAGGTACAATCAACCTTATAAAATACCGTCCAAGGATTGATCATTAGTAAACAGGAAAAAATATATATTCCTTGCGTCATTTACCGTGTTGCCAACTTATTTATAACTTTACCTTAAGATAGTGAAGTGGTATAAATGAGCCTCAGGACTGGTGTGCAATGCATTCCTCTCACAGTACCCGAGTAGTAAGCACGAGACAACATGAAAATCTGCATCACGTTCGTCATGGTCGCGTTACTCGCCGCGCTTTTTGCGGTGCAACCGGCTGTCAGTGCAGCACCCGGACAACCACACGCTTCAGGGGATCTACGGTTCAAGAGATCTGGTTTTCCTATTGGTAATTGTCCCCCAGGTTACATCAGAAAACACGAATTTTGCATTCCTCCGGAAAAGTAAGTAGAAGCAGGATTATTCATTATTATTTTATTTAACTCACCTGTTGGTCTAGTGGTTAGTGGCCCTGACTGCTATGCCGGAGGATGTGGGTTCGATTCCCACCCAGGACAAATGTTTGTGTGATGAGCACGATAATTGGTTTTGTGTCTGGGTTTAATTTATCTATAATATGTATGTATCTAGGAATATATGAGTATATTGATCAGTTGTCTATTACTCATAACACAAGCTCTGCTTAGCTTGGGACTAGACGGCGTTGTGTCATACTGTCAAATCGCAAGATATTGGGCAATTTTTTTTTAATGTTTTGCTCTTTTCGAACACATTTTAAAAATACGTTGCTGAGATCATACTTTTTTTACAGTGACTATTACTAAAGAATAAAAGACGAGAAATGCCCGGAATAGTAGGAGAGGATGCACAGACGATTGAAGATATTAACTGCAGACGTATTTGGACTTGAGTATAATAAGAATCGACCTTCTGGAGAAACTTTGTCATAATGTAAAACATTTTTTTTTTATTAAAACCATGTTAAACACTAATCTAATTACAACTAACTAAAACTATAATATACGTTATTTTATTTTATTGTAATTATAGTTAGTATTTTTAAATGTAAATAAATTAGCAAAAAATAAAAAAATAAAAATTGAAAATTAATAATTGTTATCAGTAGTTAAACACTGGCATAAACCTTTGTAATAAGACTTACTCCTTGATTTTAGAATTATTTATCCCGCTCTGAGTGGAGCGAGTAAAATACTTTTCCTGTCTAAAACCCACATGGTACGGATTTTTTTTGAGGTAGTTTTTTTGAGGTAGGTAGTTTATGACTCCTCTCGCCCTAGGGTGGTGCGAGAGAGCGTGTCAGAGGATTACTCACTGACACTCTTTCAAAAAATAAGTACCTACTGCAGCCCTAGCAGACATCGGTCAATATACTAAACATATCTTTGAGCGTAAGCATAAGCATAATCAGCCTTTTAATGTTCCCACTGCTGGGACACAGACCTCCTTTCTAGGAGAGGGAATGGGCCGTAATCCACCACGCGGGCGCAGTGCGGGTTGGTTGACATGTCTTCGAATTTTTGGTTCTAGGACATGCCGGTTTCCTCACGATGTTTTCCTTCACCGTTATCTTTGAGACGCACGTGAAACATAACACGCTGTCCCGTGTCCCGCTGTCCCGGGCCTAGTCCTTATCGGACGATAGGCTATCCATTACTCGCCATTCGCAAACCCGCGCCTACGGTTGACCTTCTACTTTCGAACAATCTCACAGCCCGAGATAGTAATAATAATACTAAATTTCTTGACTTGGCTCGTGATCATTGAACCATACGACGTACGGCGATGTGCCATCGGTACATGGCGGACATGCCACCCATATGAACAAAACGTTTTAGGAACACATTCATTGTGCGTACTACAGCTAAGTACAGTGGAATTCCCTGCCGAAGTTGGTGTTTCCTGATAGGTACAACCTAGGGTCTTTAAGTCGGTCCCAGCAAAGCCGAAACCTACTGGGGCAATGGGTTGACTTCCGAAAAAGAAACCCGAGGTCCTGGAACGTAAAACAAAGAAGAAATATAGGTGTGGTCTGTCTCTCTTGCATAAACACCATTTTCAATGGCGATGGTGACCATAAGGGTGCCATCCACGGGTGGTGTGAAGGTGAAACCCGGGGTCCTGGGACGAAGGCAAGGAAGGAACAGGAGTGGTTTTTAGTCAGTAAAAGTCTGATAAGCACCCAAACTCTACCCTAGAGCGAGGGAAGCCATTGGATGATTTCTCACCTTAAAAAAGGGGTCTTTACGTCAAGAGTAGATTACTTCCAGGCAAGCATGCTTCGTCGTCGACCACAGCATCGTTTATCATCATGTGAAATACTGGTCAAGCGTCAGCCAATCAATGAGGATAATAAAAAAAACTCTTTATAATATTAGTTTAACTGTTTTTTTTAATTACATTTAATAGGAGAGTATCTGAAGCTTCTATTTATTCAAAGGTTGTTAAATTCTCGTAGACCTGAGTTGTTTCTTTAGTTTCAGAACACAATTTTGTTTTTATTAAATTCAAGGTACAGATTTTAATTTGATAAATAATAACTGCGATAAACCTTGTTTATAACAGGGTTTATAAACAGATAGATAAGGCTTCGTACAAGGGTATTACAAGTGAATTGAGTTATTATTTGATTCGCTTTGTTTACAGTTTATACACGCGCTTGGGATATACCGGATGTACCAAAAGCCTTTTTGGTTGACTTATGGTTTTTATTAGTGGTAACGGCCCCGATTTAAGAGTTGTAGGTCGCGGGTTCAAACCCAGCCAGGCGCATTATTTTGTGTATTTTATTTCATCACCACTGCTCTCAAAACGGTGAAGGAAAACATTGTGAGGAAACTAGCATGTCCTAAAACCAAAAATTCAAAGACATGGGACATTTACCAACCCGCACTGGGCTCGCGTGGTGGATTATTGCCCAATCCTTCTCCTAGAGAAGAGGCCTGAATCCCAGCAGTGGGAACATTAAAAAGGCTCATCATGCTATGCTATGCTATGTGGTTTTTATTTGGTATTACCGATATACGCTTAAATATACCTGCCCCTCTAGCCAAGTTACAATCGTATCGTTCGCGCTGAACGCCTCGAGTAGGCCACGCCTCCGATTCCTTTGTTCTGACGTCAACTCAACGCTCAGTCACGTGGTCAGAACAAAGGAATCGGAGGCGTGGCCTACTCGAGGCGTTTGGCGCGAACGAAACGATTATAACTTGGCTAGGGGGGCTGTTTTAAAAAAGTCATAGAAAAGAAAAGGAATATCTCAAGAAAAAAAAGTTCCTACAGTAGTTGCTACGCAGATGGCTACGCTGCTACGCAGATGGCTACGCTGCTACGCTTTGACTACGCGGCTACGAATCGCCTACGGTTCATCTACGACGCCGATCGAACGCTACTTGTAAAACTTACGCTGTGTCAGTTTCCCATTGACAGACTCAAAAGACCATTTCAAAATAAACATGTGATAAGACAGATTCAGATAAAGTCTAAAACTCAAGACTTAAGGAATTGCCGAGTTACTCTACTGATCTAAGATAAATATCGAAGATATATAACGAAAGGTCCTGTGCGTCTTGCATCCTTTGGATTCCCGCGACCCTCACCAGGTCATCGGTCCACCTTGTGGAAGGCCTTTCAACGCTGCGTCTTCTAGTACATGATCGCAAATCCAGAACCTTTTATCCCCATCGACGATCTGTCATGCGAGCAATTTGCCAGAAAGAAAAAATTATTGAATAGATTTTCTAAGTCACATTTACCTATACCATTTCAGTATCTCCAGTAAACTATGAGGGAATCAGATGGATGCGCACAGGACCGGTCGTTATGCGAAGCGGTGGACGTGTGTTGGCTGAAATTTTGGTGATTTTAATGGAGTAAACTAATTATAGTTTAAGGCGTCGTCGGAAGGCCTTCCCACAAGGTGGACCGACGACCTGGTGAGAGTCGCGGGAGTGCGGTGGATGCGAGACGCACGGGATCGGTCATTGTGGAGACGCTTGGGGGAAGCATACGTCCAGCAGTGGACCTCTTTCGGCTGAAATGATGATGAATTATAGTTTAAATGAAAACTTATTAAAGTGTTTAATTTATTCTATTTTTCCTGTTTGTCAATTCATCAAAAACAGGTAAACAAAAATACTTTCGTTATAACGCACTAACATTATTAAATATAATTATTTCTGCAAATATTTCCTCTTGAAATTCGAGGAATAGATTTTAATTATGTGAATAATATGTAAATCTGGTACTGAATGGTGTCACGTTCTACTAAATGACATAATCAGCTATTAAATTCACTAAAAGTGTCTCATCTCTATAATAATCCACTTGGGCGGAGCGCCGCCATGTCCTCGTGGGGGCGATCGCCGGCGACGACGGAACGTGCACGCGCACGCGCGAGTGAACAGCCCTCACACCCCAGCCACCGGGATCCCGATTCCGATTTACGGCCACCGTAGGCGCGGGCTTGTGGACGGCGAGCAACGGGCAGCTCACCGTCCGACCATCGGGTAACCGTCCGGACCGAGCCCAAATCGTCGGCGGAGTTTATTGTTTCACGCGCGCCTCAAGGAGACGTCAGCAAACCGTAGGGGCCCAGCAGGGTCGAAGCCTACTGGGGGCCATGGGTTCGCTTCTGAAAAGAAAACCCGGCCCTGGTATGAAAGGCAATGAAGGAACTAGGAGTGGGTTTTAGTCAGTTAACCTTTTGACGTGCGTAATTAGAGACACAATAGTAAGACAATGGCTTCCGGGCGCCGGCTACCGCCTGAGCGTTAATGAATTAAATTCTGACACGAAAGGGCGAGTGATGTCATTGGATGATTTCCCACCTTAAAAAAAAAACCGCATTTGGGTACGCGCGAAAAAACCACCACGTGCCTTCTTTTTCTCATATAAATAATTAAAACGCTCATTGCTGCTACATTTTATAACCTATTATTATGTGGTTTTCAGAAAAATACTAAATTTTAGTCATGTTTTAGTGTTTTATCATCATCATCATCATTTCAGCCGAAAGACGTCCACTGCTGGACATATGCCTCCCCCAAGCGTCGCCACAGCGAACGGTCCTGTGCGTCTCGCATCCATCGGACTCCCGCAACCGTTACCAAGTCATCGGTCCACCTTGTAGGAGGCCTTCCAACGCTACGTCTTCCGGTACGTGGTCGCCATTCCAGAACCTTTCGGCCCCAACGGCCATCTGTTCTGCGAGCAATGTGCCCTGCCCATTGCCACTTTAGTTTGGCGATTCTTCGTGCTATGTCGGCAACCTTGGTTCTTCTGCGGATATTTTAGTGTTTAGTACAAATATAAAGACAGGTAAGTAGGTACTCAAATGACTAACAGGGTCTCTTCTGCGGGATTAGTATAGACCACGAGCGAAGCGGGTTCGATTCATGCACGGATCGAATATTTATAATTGCCTTACACCAACAATACAACTGTGTATTGATCTAGCGGAGCCAAACTGGACTAGAGCTAGACTGAAAAAACTAGTGTTAATTATTATTATCTATTTATTTCAAGTACCAAAGACTCATTTTAGTTACATAAACACATACAGACAATATATATCGTAAAATTACATACCATGAAATGTTAAAATTAAAATTAAATTAATTTAAATTGCATTGGATTGTCATTAGATTATATTATAACGTCAGTCAGTCAAACATTAAAAGAATTGTATTAAATATTAAAATAAATTGTATAAAATTAAAAGTCAAATAAATGTCATTATTATATTAAAATACATTAATAGTTATAATACAATTTCCTAACAGGAATTGGAATAGTAACATGTCTTCCACAGCCATGTCGGATATATGGACAGTCCAGCCTGTCGGCGATCATTGCCATGCATTACACACATACATTTAATGCTTTGTTTGTTTAATGTAAGTACCTCACGAAATTATTTAAAAAAATAAAACATGATATAAATTAGTTGACTCACAATCACGATTCAGACCTTAACTTACGATTTTAAACGTGTTTATCTACGAAATTACGTCACGGAAATATTTGAAAATTACATAAAATAATAAAGCTTTCTTTTTTAAAAGGGTTTGGCAAAATAAAAATATTTAAAAAAATATATACAACTGACTTCAATGTAAAAAAAAAACACTAAAAAGTATAAAATAACTTTAGTTTTGGAAGTCGGTGTTTTTGTCTCTTCTGGTGTAATTGAAGTCATGGGCATTATTAACCGACTTCTATTAAACTAAGATTTTGATACTTTACGATTTTTGGCGTTTTATTACTTTTAGTGTTTATTTGCAATAATAAGACTTTTACAATATGCCGTACTATATTTTTAAGGTTTTCCATAGTTGCATTATAACATTTTTGATTTGCGTAATAGTACGCCTAATGCAATTAGAATCGTGAGTAGTGCCTTAGTTTAAAATAATGCCCATGGCTTCAATTGCATCCTGTAGAAATAAAATATTAAAACATTGCATGACCATTCCAATAAGCCAAGCCACAGCTAGGATACATTGTTTTATTACGGAGTTTTAGTGCCTACCTTCCATTATAAGATTAACTCGATGGTACCTTATAGCCAGAGTGCATCTCATGTCAATTCTAATAATCCCAAACACGGTTAGGTTACATTGATTTATTACAGAATTCTGGTGTCTACCTTCCGGCTTCATCATCAAATCTGTTTGATATATCTTCTCCCCCTCTTCTTTCAGTCAGTCATCAACTACACGTATATAAACAAAGCAATTTTACGTATTACGACAGTATTGCTGTGATCCTATGAAGACTTCCGTTCTATATCTTCGAAGTTCATGATCAGGTCATAACAATATTTCTATGGGACTAACTTGGAAGCATAAACTTTCGAAAAATAATAATTCAAAATCGGTCCACAATTGATCGAAAAATTGGTGAAAATAATTTTAAAAAAATTACATACAGCCGAACATAGAACCTCCTTTTTTTCGAAGTCGGTTAAAACCAAAATCTTTTTTTTATAAAAATAAAATCGCTATTACGGGGCTGCGAAGTTGACATACTCGGCATGACTGCATCCGGCTCTTAAGGCTGAACTAGTCGCGGGCTCGAACTCGCTGATGGGTGAGGCCAAAAATTTCGATGTCTCATCTGATATTGTGTTCGACAGCGACAATATCAAGTATGAGCAGTTAGACGCTAAAATATATAAACATCGTATGGTTCGCATGCACACAAACACCGTTCTGAACTGAAATGAAATTAGACGGTGCGTAAAATCTGAGAGTAGTGCTTTGGAAAATCGGGTTTTATGAAAAAACCACTGCATAAATCTAATACAAATAAATTGTATAGAACTCTTCGATAATAAAAGTTTGTCGGTACTGACTTAGTTTTTGAGATTTTATACGATTTTTGTTACTTTTTTACTCTTAAAGTTGCTATAAAATCATCAAAAAACAGAAACTTTGTTGGCTCATAATTTTTGTTTTTCTGTTTCCGTACAGACAAAATTAAGTATAAGATAAAACCATATCATGTTTTACTTTGGATATACAATGTCAAACTGTGGAGTAATACCCCCCCCCCCCCCCAAAGTTTGTATGGAAAAAGTGTCGACTAGTGTAACCTTAACCGAACAGAAGAAATTAAACAAGATTTTTTATCTGCCTAGCAAGACTCTTTGCAATATAAATTTAAACGTGCAAAAAAAATTAAATTTAAACGTGCAAAAAAACCTATCCAAGTGCGAGTCGGTTCGCGCACGAAGGGTTCCGTTTCATCCGTAGCACAAAACGACAAAAAAATCGCGTTTGTTGTATGGGAGCCCCACTTAAATAATTATTTTATTCTGTTTTTAGTATGTGTTGTTATAGCGGTAACAAAAATACAACATCTGTGAAATTTCGATTGTCTAGCTATCACGGTTCATGAGGTACAGCCAGGTGACAGACGGACAGACAGACAGACGGACAGCGGAGTCTTTGTAATAGGGTCCCGTTTTACCTTTTGGTTACAGAACCCTAAAAAGCACACCATTTTTTTTTTTGTTTTATTTGATATAAACCAGTGCTTGACTGCGATCCCACCTGATGGTAAGCAGTGATGCAATCATTGATTGGTGGAAGGATCATAGCATGTAACATTCTGTAGTTTGTGCGTAACCTCGCGGGAAAATGGTTTGAGCTTATACTACATATGTTTGCTCCCTGTGAAGCGATCAGGATTTCTAATCACAGATTGGAAGTTATCACTATTTCCCGGAGGTGCGGTTGCCTTTATTGGGCCCGACCGGTGACCGAGATAGCATACCGAATATCAATACGATTTATTTTATATAAGAGTGGGTCAAGGTTGGGGGTGCGGTACTTATTCAGTTTATTGGTCCACGTTAGCAAGCAGATGTACCGGGAAATTGAGTAGCTATTTAGATTTAAACGATGACTGTTTTTTTTAAGGTGAGAAATCATCCAATGATTTCTCCCGCTCTAGGGCAAATCGGGAGGGCGTGTCACTTTACTGACTAAAACTACACCTATATTCCTTCTTCTTCTTCTTCTTGCCTAGCGTTCCAGGACCCCGGGGTTCCCTTTTGGGCTACCGATGGTCCCAGTAGGCTTCGGCCCCTGCTGGGCCCCTTTTGCTGACATCTCTTTGAGGTTCCCGTGGGTGTTCCACGCGCCGTCCACGACTCGGGCTCGATCAGAATGGATACTAGACGGTCGGACGGCGAGCTATCTATTGCTCGTCGTCCGCAACTCACGCCTAATTGGTAGTCATGATACCCGGAATTGTTAACCTTGGAATTCTTATTGTTTTAACTTTAGATACGTTGACTGGCCTGTTGGTCTAGTGGTTAGTGGCCCTGACTGCTATGCCGGAGGTCGTGGGTTTGATTCCCACCAGGACAAATGTTTGTGTGACGAGCACAATCATTTGTTCTGTGTCTGGGTGTATTTTATCTATAATATGTATGTATTTAAAAATATATAAGTATGTTTATCAGTTGTCTAGTACTCATAACACAAGCTCTGCTTAGTATGGGACTAGGTGGCGTTATGTGATAGTTGAGGAATATTCAATTATATATATTATATTTTCATAAAAGTCTATAGTTAAATCTAGACAGCTATCCGATTTACCAGTAAACAGCATCTGACTGCTGACAAGAATCAATGAATTGTATACGTATTGCACCCTGAACCTTGACGTACTGTTTTATAGCATTATATATCTATCTATCAGCTCTGGTAGCTCGAATTCCACAATCGTTTCGAGTGCATAGGAAGCTCCATGGACGAATATAACGATGGGTTCGTGGGAACTGTCCATAACGGTCGGGTCTTAGTTTTTCAACTCACTTTACAAATAAGAACAAGAAGCTGTCAGATCAAACTCTCGAGCTTATGAAGAAGAGGCGTGAGATGACTTTGCAGTCTTCAGATGATGGGTGCACATACACATTGAGCTACCGGAGCTCAATAGATGGATCTCGAAGTCTCTGAAACGCGACCTTCGTCGATTTAATACAGAGAGGATTAAGGACGCGATTGAGTGGAATAAGGGCTCCAAAGTATTTGCATGAGATCTGTCTATTGGGCAGAGCCAGCTCACGAAATTGAAGACCGACGATGACAGAGTCATATCCACCAAAGGCTTTTTATGGACAGTTGTACACGTCAATCTCCAAACCTGCTGCAAATCTAGCAAACGACCCAAAATATAGATTGACTCGACATTATACCAAAGATATCCCGGACGTCAGCCTGTACGAGATCACGATGGCTCTGAAGCAGTTGAAGAACAACAAGGTGTCGATTGAAAACGGAATTACTGCCGAGTTCCTGAAGGCGGGTGGAAAACAGGCCCTAAAGGCCCTTCAGAAGTTGTTCGATTCCGTCATATTCAAGGGAAAAATGCCACAGTCACAGTACCCTATGAATTTTGATTCCCTTGAGAGTGTCGAAATACATGTTTTTTGGACATGAACGGCCTTCTTTTTTCGTGAACTCAGAACTTTGATTTTTTTCACAGCTTCAAGGGATTGTCGACCTGAGTATATAGTTTTAATTTCACCTTGATACCTCCACGCGTTCCCGAGATAAAGGGTCTTGACAGACAGACAGACAGACGGACGGATGGACAATGTTACGTGTATTTGTCACCTAACTACTCATAAACGGACCTATTTAGGTAAAGTTTTGTGCATACATTTAAGTGGGTCTCTAGATGGCTCGGAAATACATTTAGACCCGCTAGGTAGTGCTTCAATCCGATTCTTAATTTATTTACGTTACTCAGGCTATTCAACCCCTTGCTCGCAATAATTTTAAAATCAACAAACCCATTCCGGCTTCTGAAAATATTTAAGCTTTTGAACTAACTTTCTGGCAGTCCAAAATAAATATTAACACGCTTTATATTTCATGGAGCGGTATAATGCTTAAAAAGTTTTTTTTTTAATTCCGAAATTTGCTTTTCTTCTAACGTAAAAGGATAAGCGTGAAATTAAATTATAAGTTGTACAATAATTAATAATTCGATGAAAACTGCCAGATAGAAATAGGTTTTATATAAATATATATTTTTTAATTAGCGAACAGTATAATGTTCGTGACTGTACAAACTAACCTTTGATATGAACGGTATGGCATTTCGATTTTTTACAGCTATGTAGGAAATCGATTCTAATCCTAAATTATCAAGCTATTTCTTCTCCACGGGTAGTGTGAAAGTCCACGGGTAGTGTGAAAGTCCACGGGCAGTGTGAAAGTGAAACCCGGGGCCCCGGGACGAAGGCAATGAAGGAACAGGTGTGGGTTTTTAGTCATAAAAGTCTGACACTATCTCCCGCTCCGCTCAAGAGCGAGATTTGTCATAAGATGATTTTACCACCTAAAAAAAAAAGCTACTTCTTCTCGATACGAGAAACAAGACGAAAAAGCCTCGACAGCAAAAACATCTAAAAACATTCCACAATTACCCTCAAGTAGCTTAGTGCACTAGCCGGACGTGGGTTCGAAATGGAAAACATCGGACATACGATAAAAGTATTTAGTAAGGCATGTCCGATATGTTCTGCGTTGAATCCAACTTTGGTAGTCAAAAGTTGGACAACCAATTCCGACACGACGGTTAACTGTTGCGTTTGTTTTTCCCTTCAGAAGTATAATATAATATTTTTATTTTTTTATTTTTTATTCTTGATAGGTTCGCGCTTGACCGCTATCTCACCTGATGGAAAGCGACGATGCGGTCGACGATGGAGCGCGCTTACCTAGAAGTAACCCATTCACTCTTGACTTAAAGATTCCCCGGTTGTAGACATCAGGAAACAGAGATTCCGGCAAGGAATTCCACTCCTTAACTGTACGCCCAATGAATGTGTTCCCAAAACGTTTCGTGCGTATGGGCGGGATGTCCGCCATGTACCGGTGGCGCATTGCCGTACGCCTGGTGGTCCGATGATGGAACGGGCTAGGCTGAATTAGATTATGCAATTCCGACGCACACTCTCCGAAATGCAACCGGTAGAAAACCGACAGGCTAGCAACTCGGCGTCGATGCTCAAGACTTTGAAGCCTCGACTCAACGAGTGCATCATTGCCAATGATCCATAATATTGTATTTTTGAAAATTGGATTACGTCCAATTCCTTTCTGGTTTTTGTTTACAGAGCAGGGTTTCAGGATCGATATTAAAGCCATTATCATCATCATTATCTCGCTCACCATTCTAATTTACTTAGGATCGGTTTAACATGAGTTATTTCATACTCCTTCTTTTCTGGAAATATCGTCTTTCACACAGTCACAGAGGATAGTCAGGCTCGGTATCAATCCTGTTAACTGGGTTTTATTTTGACCCATTTGCCTTAAAAAATATATACCTCCTCATTTTCGAAGTTGGTTATAAATAGTCTAAAGTTTTATGATTTGATTCGAAACTTATAAAATATTCATCGAATTATTATAAGATTATGTTAAAAATTCAATTTCACGCTTATCTGTTGGCGCCAGATGAAAAGTAAACTTCGGAGTTTAAAAAAATATATATTATTAGGATTATACTGCTCCATAAAATATAAAGCGTGATTATATTTATTTTGGACTACCAGAAAGTTAGTTTAAAAGCCTAAATATTTTTCAGAAGCCGGAAGGGGTTTGTTGATTTTAAAATTATAGCGTAATTAAATTATGACAAAGGAATCGAATTAATTAATAATGGTACACCTTGGCAAGACTAATTGTCAGATTGTCCAGCCTCTGTCTATCTGTAAGAAGCCATCAAACTGCCATAAAGCATTGCATAATAAGCCTTATAACGCTCCAGTGCTAGGACTCGCCCCTTCTCTCTAGGAGAGGGAAAGGGCCTTAATTCACCACGCGGACCCAGTGCTGAGTGGTTTCTTTTATGGTGGGAAATCATCCAATGATTTCTCCTGCTCTTGGGCGGAGCGCGAGGGCGTGTCAGACTTTTTTTACTGAATAAAAGCCATTCCTGTTCCTTCTTTGCCTTTGTTCCAGGGCCCCGGGGTTCACTTTCGCTTAACCCATGGCGCCAATAGGCTTCGACCCTGCTGGGCCCCTACGATTTGCTGACATCTCCTTGAGGCGCGCGTGGAACACTACGAGCCGTTGACAACTTGGGCTCGGTTCGGACGGTTACCGGACGACCAGACGGCGTGCTACACATTGCTCGCCGTCCGCAAGTCTACGCCTACGGTGGTTGGAATTCGGGATAAGTATCCCGGCGACTGGGGCGTGAGGGCCGTTCCCTCGCGCTGCGGCCGCCTCCTTTGCTAGCATTAACAGCTGCTTCATAGAAGGAGCGACTGCCTATAAGTATAATGATGGCCTAATATTTAATAATGTAAGTGTAGAGTAGTAAAAGGTTTGGGTGTTAGTATAATTATTATTATTTCTTTATTGTCAGGCAACTAAGGCCCATAGATACAATACTTTATATTACAATCTTATAAACAAAATAAACTAATACATATTAAAATATCACAAACTACTTATACACGTAATTCACGTAACATCGGCGTCGTGTTCCGCTGCGTGGTGTCGCGTAGCCGTCCTCGGAAACGTCGATACACGACACCTTTCGGCCGAAATTCCTCTCTCAAAAAGGTCTGTAGATGGTGGGTTGGAACTCGTATCACGAACGACTTGAAGTTGGTGTTATGGCGCGAATCCAGAGTCCTTTCGACCCTCAGAGTTCAGTTGCTCTTAATCTTCATATACTCCACGACTTCCTCAACCTTCGTAGAGCAATGCAGACACAAAATAATTATACAGTTGCGCTGTAGGCACAGCAGGACACAGCAGCATATTTGGTTCACTCGGTGCGGTACCGCACTGGTTACGGGAACAGGGCTTCTTCTTCTTCTTCTTTTTTTCTACTCGAGTGAAACCCTCTTCATCAACTTGGCCCGTTTTTGGCAAGGAGCTATGGACCGCAGTCAGGGTAGGTTGAGAACCCATTTTCACTTTGTCCCCTATTTTCGCTGATCGCTTAAGTTGCGACGTACCAGGGGCCCAAGTCTGCTATTTTTACAAATTTGCCATTCCAACACGATCCCATTGTCATTTTGCTAAAAGTTCGTTATCTGCTAATTCATAATGATCAATCATTGATCGGTCAATGGTCTCGTACTAAAGTTATGGTAGAATGACAATATCGAGCTTATTAAAAGCAATGACTGTACAATGACGTTCTAATGGTAAGTCACTGATCAAAGGAACTGTCAAAATTTTAGCACATTACCGCTTACGTCAGATCTTCATTTGTCAAAATGTACGATATTACCATTCTATGCCAATTCTTTCAATGGAGTGTCAGTGGTTAACCATTAGAAAGTCATAATGACGCCTTATATTGGTAGATTACCAAAGTTGTCAAAATCAACAATTTATTATAAAATCAATGATAGACCATTCTGACACTATTGTAATAGCAGACTTGAGGCCCTGGTAATATTAATGATGGCATGTTCCAACTGTGTAGCTCGTTACGCTTGTTGTAGCATTCTCTACATAAGATCACAACAAAAATACTATATCTTCCAATCACGTAAATATATTCTATTCGAAATCCTAGTTTATATGACTTAAGTCATAAAAAACTTGAATCATAAAGTAGACTCACTGCGTAACTTTATCAAGTTCCCTAACATTTCAGCTCGAGTAACTTAAGTAGGTACCTAAACTTAATTGTTGAGACTTTGAAGCCTACAAAAACCAATTAGCATAACCTCAGTTAAATACGCTTGTTCTAACGCAAACCATAACGGTTATAACAAATGATAACAACTTAGGCCTACTGTTCACGTTCGCGTAGCTTGATAGACACAGTATGTAAGCTTCAAGGTGTCATTTGAATCTCGGCTGCAGACTACGGATGCAGGCAGCACATGCAGCGGCTGCACGAAGACGGCTGCAGCTGCACGACTGGTTTTTTATGTAATAGTATGGATTTTTGTGAAAACCATTCCGAATGCGGCTACGGGGTCACGTGCTGCCGAGCTTCGGCTGCGAGTGCTTCCGCGACCTGCAGCCGCAGCCGATCGCAGACCAGTACCTAGTGCTGCGACTGCAAGTCGATGCAACCTCTTTAGACAAGTCCGAAATAATCGCTACACGGAGCCGATAGCGCTCATATTGGATTGAATCGTAGATTTGCGACTGGCAGCACGTGCAGCCAGCCTCGGAATCATGCGTGAGCAGCCTGCAGCCGAGGTTCGAATGGCACCTTCACGCAGGCGTATACCAAGCGTATAATTACAAATACGCGTCAAGAAACCACGCGTCTGTGGAAAGTAGGCTTTACATTTACGCGGGTTACGTTTTCAAGGGTCGGCTCAATTTTCTACGTATTCTGTATTAAATGCTCGTTGATTTGTCAAGCCAAAAGGGACCAACCAGGGACCTCTTATCGTTAAGTATGGTCTGTTTGTGCTGAAAGAAATGAATTTCGTTTATTTGATGACCTATTGATGGAACAGCTGGGTTTTTTTTTCATTATTTATTTACATTGTACTCACATAATAGAAGCGCCAAGAAATATGTAACCAAGATTTTATGACTCATAATATTATGATTTAAAAGAGTGTCCATGGATTTTCTTGCACGTTCTTTTTTATAGAGATCTACGCTTTGTATTGTTTTGTATCCAACATTTTAGCAATTCAAAAGTGCCTGTAAATGGTTTATTTGAAATATATGTTTTTGATTTGATTTGACACAAGTACCTACTACCAGCCTAAGAGCAATAGTGCCTCAGTGGTTACGGCCCCGACTTACGAGTTGCAGATCACGGTTTCAAACCCAGCACTGTGCATTACTCTATGTCATTTATGATTTGGAAAACATCGAGAGGAAACCGGCATGTCCTACAATCAATCATTCGAAGACATGTGACTCCACCAATCCGCACTGGGCCCGCCTGGTGGATTACATAATGGGCTGTAATCCACCAGGCGGGCTTACTTAGAAAGGTGGCCTGAGTCCCAACAGTGGGCTGATTATGCTACCGACCTACGTATTTATAATATATGTATAAAGTTTGTAGTGTTTTTCACGACAGTGCAGTCTAGAACAGTTGGAAACGTACGAGTATGTTAATATTTATCGAACAATTACAAGATTAAGTCAAAAAGTAAATTTCACGAAGCTAGATGAAAAGCAAACTTCTAAATCATTAAATATATACTACCAATAGACAGGACATAGCGAACAAAATCGTGCTCCGATACTTATTACCTAGTGGTCATAAGTCGCTCAGTCTAGAATGACGGCCCCTACACGTCAAGTCGTGTTTGTATCCGCTCTCATTTTCTGAGAAAATATGCCGAACTGCGCATTACGCTATTGCAAATCTTGTTATGATAAAATGACTGGACCTAACTTCGGTTTATTTTCGTAAATATTTTTGGTATTTACGAAGTAATTAATTAAAATTCAATAATTTTGAGAAATACTTCTAGAACATTTGCTGGTTTTGTGATAACGCCATCTATTGCTGAAAAGTTTAACCTTACCTTTATCACACAGTGAGGCCACCACCATTACCACGAGCTCATAATGTGATCCATTTTACGACCTAAACCGAACTGTTAAAGGGATGGAGCTATATAGGGTGTATAGCTCCATCACTCTTTTTCTCTCGTACGACTGACATTTTAACATTATCTTGGTAGGGATAATTATTTAACTATCGCTCGGTAGGTGGCCAGGGGCACCTACCGAGCGATAGTTAAATAATTATAAATTTTGACAAATTTAATTCGCGTATTTGCTATTCAAAGCCAGATGGCGCGTCACTGAGACATAGGATGACAGTTTTTCTTAAGACATTTGTTCTGATAGCCGCTCTATTGTATCTCTTTAAATCTCTTTGAAATCTATATATATAAAATGCTTTGTCCTGAATGACTGACGGATCAACGCACAGCTTAAACCGTTGATCGTTAAAATCTGAAACTTAGAGGGTGTTCTTTGTATGACGTAGGTATCCGATAAGAAAGGATTTTTCGAAATTCTACCCCCAAGGGGGTGAAAAAGGGAGGCAAAGTTTGTATGGGACAACGTGATTCCTTGGGCCAATCTACTTCAATTTTTGCATGAACATTCTTTAACAGAATTGATGGATTGATGGAAGACAAGTTATGTATTTAATTGAAATTCATCCCATATCGGGGTTAAAAAGGGGTAGAAAGTTATTTTGGGGCTGATCTGCTTCGAAGTTGATATCCATACTCTTTAGTGCTTTTGATTTAAACTCGATTTAAATTACATTTTATTTTGACACATGTTTGAAAACTCAAATGTCAAACAGATGATTTTGCTAAAACCAAAGACATTTAAAGAGATACAATAGAGCGGCTATCAGAACAAATGTCTTAAGAAAAACTGTCATCCTATGTCTCAGTGACGCCATCTGGCTTTGAATAGCAAACACGCGAATTAAATTTGTCAAAATTTATAATTATTTAACTATCACTCGGTAGGTGGCCAGGGGCCTTACCATGATAATGTTAAAATGTCAGTCGTACGAGCGAAAAAGAGTGATGGAGCTATACACCCTATATAGCTCCATCCCTTTAACAGTTCGGTTTAGGTCGTAAAATGGATCACATTATGAGCTCGTGGTATAGCCTCAATGTGTGATAAAGGTAAGGTTAAGCTTTTCAGCAATAGATAGATGGCGTTATCACAAAACCAGCAAATGTTCTAGAATTATTTCTCAAAATTATTGAATTTTAATTAATTACTTCGTAAATACCAAAAATATTTACGAAAATAAACCGAAGTAAGGTCCAGTCATTTTATCATAACAAGATTTGCAATAGCGTAATGCGCAGTTCGGCATATTTTCTCAGAAAATTATTTTCATTTAATGCATAGAGCGGATACAAACACGACTTGACGTGTAGGGGCGTCATACTAGACTGAGCGACTTATGACCACTAGGTAATAAGTATCGGAGCACGATTTTGTTCGCTATGTCCTGTCTATTGGCAGTATATATTTAATGTCTTTGGCTAAAACCCTTTTAGATAATATGTGGAATTGCTTTCATATTTTGTACGGCAAAAAACTTAACTATCTGTTTTTAAAAATGGGAACAGAGTTGGTTAATATCAAAAGGAAATGAATAAACCTTAGTATTGTACCAATAGTTAGGGATGGCGCATGCCGCCTTTTCCGTACGCTTTCTAATTTGTTGTACGCAAAGAGATTTAAAGAGATACAATAGAGCGGCTATCAGAACAAATGTCTTAGAAAAACTGTCATCCTATGTCTCAGTGACGCCATCTGGCTTTGAATAGCAAACACGCGAATTAAATTTGTCAAAATTTATAATTATTTAACTATCGCTCGGTAGATGGCCAGGGGCCGTACTATGATAATGTTAAAATTTCAGTCGGAGCGAAAAAGTGTAATGGAGCTATAAACGCTATATAGCTCCATCCCTGTAACAGTTCGGTTTAGGTCTTAAAATGGATCACATTATGAGCTCGTGGTAGAGGGTCAGTGTGTGATAAAGGTAAGGTTAAGCTTTTCAGCAATAGATGGCATTATCACAAAATCAGCAAATGTTCTAGAACTATTTATAAAAAATATTGAATTTTAATTAATTACTTCGTAAATACCAAAAATATTTACGAAAATAAACCGAACTTAGGTCCAGTCATTTTATCATAACAAGATTTGCAATAGCGTAATGCGCAGTTCGGCATATTTTCTCAGAAAATGATTTTCTTTTAATGCATAGAGCGGATACAAACACGACTTGACGTGTAGGGGCGTCATACTAGACTGAGCGACTTATGACCACTAGGTAATAAGTATCGGAGCACGATTTTGTTCGCTATGTCCTGTCTATTGATAGTATATATTTAATGTCTTTGGTTGTACGGCACACAAGAACGCTCAATGGATATTCGTAAAGAAATTGTGTGGCATGTGATGCACAATTGGGATGAATTTGCTGTAATGTCTCATGACCGTCATGGCAACAATCATCATCACAAAAGAAGAGTATATATTAGATATGCTCAGACCAACAAAAAATGTTGGTCTGAGTAGATATGTTACAACACCCTACATATGGTGGTTTCTGCGAGATAACTGCAGCCGATCAAATGTACCCATTTGTATTTGAAGTGTATCGAAAGTCAAATTTGATACAGAAGACCAACCTATCAAATGGTTGTTTTTCTCAAGATCTTTCTAATGGTCACTTTAATGCCTACGCTGACACCGATAGTGATAATAACGCGGATGCATCTTCGTTTACTCTACACGAGATCAGGCGTCCATTATCCTTCGATGACTTGAAAACTGTCAGCGGTGTCCTCCAACCAACTTTTCAATTAGCTTGCATGAAACTTGGCTTGCTAGAGGACGACAAACATTGGGATTCTGCCCTAAAGGAAGTAGCCTTATGCGAGTCGCTATTTAAAATGCATGATTGTTCTCGAGAAGAGTCTGTATTTATTCCTAGGATTACCCCTTCAAATTCAAAAGACTGCAGTTTTCCATCAAAGTCTGCTTCGCAATAACCATAAACAAAGCTCAAGGTCAAACTCTCAAGGTAGCGGGAGTAGACTTGAGGAGAAAGCTGCTTCTCCCACGGCCAGTTGTATGTAGCATGCTCCAGAGTAAGCGCACAGAGTAGCCTGGTGATTCTAGCACCCGAAGAAAAAACAAAAAATATTGTTTACAAAGAAACACTGCGGTAGGTATAAGTATTATTTCGATTTCATAATAGATAGAAGAAAGAAGAAGAATAAGAAGAAAATAGAAGATTACAAAATTAATAACGTAAAAAAAAAAAACAATTAAAAATCCTATTAGAAACATTTTCGACTTTTTAATTTTATTATTTTAATTTTTTGACTACGCGGACGAAGTCGCGGGCAAAAGCTAGTCTATATATATAAAAGCGAAATACCACTCTGATTAATCACGAAATCTCAGAAACTATAACACCTACAAACTTAAAATTTGGCAGGTTGGTTCCTTACATGGTGTAAACATCCGCTAAAAACGGATTTTACGAAACTCCACCCATAAGGGGGTAAAACGGGGTTTGGAAGTTCGTATGGAGAAACCTACTTTTACGCGGGTGAAACCGATGGCAGAAGCCAGTTCCTAAATACAAATATTATTATTAAGATTATTACACTATTTTATGAAATATAAAGTCGATTTATATTTATTTTGGACTGCCAGGAAGTTAGTTTGGAAACTTCAATATTTTCAGAAGCCGGAAAGAGTTTGTTGATTTTAAAATTATGGCGAGCAAGTTACACAGCCTAAGTCAACAATAACTAAATGAAATGTTATTTAACACAGAAAGTAGGACTGGAGCTATACTAAAATCAACGCTAAACTTTTATAGAGTGGCAAAGGGTGATCAAAAGTAAAGTTCCAAAATAACAGACGTCAAGTTTTCTATATATATATTCTATTGCCTAAAATTAGCCTATGCCATTCTCTAAGATACAATCTATTTCTATTCCAATTTTGCTTAAAATGTTTTAACGGTTTATGCATGAAATCGTAACATACAGACAGAGTACACAAAAGTCGGAAGGGGTCGCTATTAAGCAGATATATAGATAGATATACTCTTTATTGTACACCCTAAATACAATTACAGAGGCCTTTGTTAGTCATTTGAAGTATATGGTTTAAACATAAGAAGTTTACTTTTTCGAGCATGGACCTCCTCTGATTCGATCATGAGCATATTGACATTTTATATAATTATGTGAACTGCCTTATTGCAATTATATGTATACCAGCTTTTGCCCGAGGCTTCGCCCGCGTACTTAAAATATAGCCTATGTCACTCGGGAATAAAGCAGCTTTCTATCGGTGAAAAAGTTATTGCAATCGGACCAGTACTTCCAGAGATTACCTCCTACAAACAAAAAAAACAAGTTCTCTTTATAATATTAAGTGTTGATGATTTTCGCTTGTACTCGTATACGAAACATTAAGTAGATAACTTATTTACCAAAAAAAACTTACTGCTTTATTTATATGTACCAAAGCCTAAGGCTACACCCGTCTTTATTTAGTTAACAGTCTGTTTAGAAATAGTTTATACAAAACGGTTAATTTGAGTTAACACACGATAATAGTGATTTTAGCAGAGGAATCATTTTGTCAACATTATTGTAGACTATTTGGATCATTGTAATAACACTTTCAAGACTGGTTTCAAAAGAGATCTAGCGAAGCGTAGTTTGTTGAGATCTTACAAAATACACCGATAAATTTTGAGCAATTTGTCTGTGTTTATTTAACTCTTCATCTTTAGAAATGAAATAGCTTCAGCTTGTGACTTCGTCCGCGACAAGTTCGTGGACGAAACAACTTCATTATACGAGTATGCTAAAATCCGTAGATATTTATTAATGGTAAAACGGGGTGACATTGATCGGTTTTAAATTTCAAATGGGTGACCTGCACGCAATTTCAACGGAAAAAATATTAAAAAAAAACTGTAGTATGGACTCATTACGTGAATTCGTTTTTACAACAAAAAAAAATTATGAATTTGTAAATACTTTTCAGAAAAAATATAATATACTTATCAAAGTTTTATTGATAAAGATTTTATTTTAATTGTCCTCTTTTTTTATTTATAGAAAAGCCATTCTGACAAACAATGAACATCAATAAAAAATTGTTTATTTTTAACCGACTTCCAAAAAAAGGAGGAGGTTATCAATTCGGTTATATTTTTTTTATGTTTGTTACCTCAGAACTCCATCGTTTATGAACCGATTTGCAAAGATTTTTATTCCTCTTAAAGGATATGCTTCCAGATTGATCTCATTTTTTTCAAAACCCAGTTCTGATGATGGGATCCATGAGGAAACGATGGAACTCCTCAAATATTATAGGCAATCATTAGTGATTTTGGTATTTTCATCGAGAACTCAAGCATTTACAGTCAAAAAGTAACATTTGATAAAGTGGAACTGATGAAGAAGACAAAAAATGGCCAACGGAACTTCATACTCACATAGATATCACAATGAAGATAGATAAGCGACTATGACAATACAAATAAATAAATGTTTCTGAATAGTTATGTTAAAAATGGTATCATCGAAGTGACCTGATGATGATGATGGAGCCAGAAGATAGGCACCGAAGCTCTTTAATTAATCAATGTATCCTAGCCGTGTTTCGGCTTATTAGAATTCTCATGAGATGCACTTTGGCTATAAGGTTCTATCGAACTGATCTGAGGATGGAGCCGGAAGGTGAAAGGTGGACACTGGAACTTCATAATAAAATAATGCATCCTAGCAGTTTGGTTTAATGGAAATTGTCATGAAAAACAGGCACTGGTTATAAGTGTATCGCAACTAAAAAGCGTGAAATAAAAAAAACTTTTTACAAAAAAATACCGACTTCAATTAAAAAAACGATCAAAATAACTTTAATTTCGGAAGTCGATGTTAAATAAGAAACAAACAATACCGAGAAACACCGACTTCCGAAATTAAAGTTATTTTGATACTGTGTTTTGTATATTTTTGGGGTTACTTTGATTCAAAGGGTGAATTTGATGGTGGGTATTAAAATTGTAACTAACGAGATGAACTAATATTTTTATTAGAAAATAAGGTAACAGTAGCTATTATCATTAATTGGTCTCTACATTTGATTTCAATAAATCGGATTTATAAAATGAAAAACTTGAAAACATTTAAAATGTTATCAAAAAAAAGTTAGGTAGAGGTATGAATGCTCTTGAGGTGAGATTGCTTGAGAGAAGATGATAGACTGCTTCTTCCATTGCTCCTGTGTATTTTTTTGTAATTGTACCCACGGTTTTTTTGTAAGTGCGAACTATAAGGCAACTAAAATGAAAGCAAAGGGTTTTTTTTTTAGGTGGGAAAGTCATCTAATAACAAATCCCGCTCTTGGGCGGAGCGAGAGATAGTGTCAGACTTTTATTGACTTTTACCCGTGGAAAGGATGGGGTTAAATAATTAATAATTTTTATACAACCATTAGGGTGTCGACGGCGCGTACTGATCCACGCGCGCAAACCGTAGGGGCCTAGCAGAGTCGAAGCCTACTGGGGCCAAGGGTTTGTCTCTGAAAGGAAAACTCGGCCCTGGGACGGAGGCAAAGAAGGAACAGGAGTGCATTTTTAGTCAGTAAAAGTCGGACACGCTCTCTTGCTCCACCCAAGAGCGGGGGATGTCATTGGATGATTTTCCCACCTACAAAACAAAACAACCATTAGGGTGAAATTGAGAATTATCAAAGTCACCTCGTATATCTTATCAATGTAGCCCCGGTTAACTTAAAGTGTTCATATAAAACAAAATGGCGATCGTTACCAAAAATTCAAACACATCTCACATGGAATGATCATATTGACAGTATTTGGCAAGAAAATTAATAAATTCGTTTTTGCTCTTCGAAAATTTAAAGACGTAACAACGAGAGAAACATCTCTAATGGTGTATCATGCCTATGTTTGTTCTCTCATTCGTTATGGAATTGTAGTATGGGGTAACTCTTCAGAGGTAAACCGGGTTTTTATAGCGCAAAAAAATGTATTCGTGCAATTTATGGTATGAAATGGTTTGATTCCTTTAAACCTATTTTGAAATAAAAAAGCTATTAACTGTCCCTAGTCTTTATATCACATATTATCGTCTTTATATCAAGGTTGCCGACATAGCACGAAAAAACGCCAAACTTAAAGAACAGATGGCCGTTGGGGCGGAAAGGTTCTGGGGTGGCGACCGCGTACCGGAAGACGCAGTGTTGAAAGGCCTACTACAAGATGGATCGATGACCTGGTGAAGGTTGCGGGAATCCGATGGATGCGAGACGTACATTGTGGCGACGCGTTCATTGTGGCGACATTTGGGGGAGGCCTATGTCCAGCAGTGGACGTCTATCGGCTGAAATGATGAAGATGATGATGAGTCTTTATGTCTATGAAGTCGCTAAATTTGTTAAGGCTCATCCATTCCTTTTCGAAAGTAATGATAATAAAAGTAAACGGTTGTTAACGCGGTTACCTCTCAAAATGCCGGTCCCTAAATTACAACTGTTCGACGTAACTGTGCTTATATGGCATCACTTACTTACAACTCCTTACCCAAATATATTTCCGAATTACCTTAAAACAAATTCTGTCGTCTTTTACGGGACTGGTTGATAGAAGAAAGCTTTTATTCAGTAAAAGAGTTTTTGAAGAAAAGTTCATGTTGTTACAATTTTTTTAAGGATGCATAATTAAATTTATATCATGTTTAATTTTTATCTATTTTGACATTGTAATATAATCTAATCAATAATGTAAACTTCAAACTTTGATCAATTTTCATTAATTCATTTGTTTATAAATTTTATTTTTTAATATTTGCATACCTGTAACTTAGGTGAAATATGTCTCGGTCTATAACTGCCATTATAACAACTCCTGTACCATCGGGGTTACCATGACGTTAAAAGTAAGATTGTTTCATTCTTATTTTAGTGTGGGTAAGAGACAGAGCTATACAGGTTGTCTAGCGCCATCTCTTACCCACACTGGAAATAAGAATGAAACAATCTTACTTTAAACGTCATGGTACAGGGCCAGATCTATAGCAAACTAGCTTTTGCCAGCGGCTTCGCCCGCGTGAAAGTAGTCTTCTCCATACAAACTTTGAACCCCCGTTTCCTTCCCTCAGAGGGTGAATTTTGGAACATCCTCTCTTAGTGCTCGCCTACGTCATAAAAGGAAACCCTGTGCAAAATTTCACGCTCCTAGTCCCAGTAGTTTCGGCTGTGCGTTGATATGTCAGTCAATCAGTCTCTCCATTTATATATAGATAGACTGGCAATAAGTGTACGATACTTTAATACGTGATTGTGCTCATGATAACAAACAATTTTTATTATGGGAGCAAAGCCGAAATCGCAAAAAAAATATCAGCTGTTCAGTACATTAGGCAAACATAAATGTACTGAACAGCTGATTTTTTTTTGCTATTTCAGGTTTGTTCCCATAGTAAAAGTTGTTGGTTATCATGAGCACAATCACGTGTTTAAGTATCGTACACTAATTACCAGTCACCCTATTTAATAATATAGCTAAATGATTTATTGATTGATTAATTGAACATGCTTTAAATCTTAAAGAAACGTTTATTTAAAACAGTGAAACACTACAAACCAAACAGTTATACTTACAACTGTACCACTGAAGTTATTCAGACAATTTTTTTACTTCTTTGAACACAAAACTTTAAGAACAAAAAAATATTTGGTTCTGACAACAACTGCTCGTTATGTCTCTAGCCATCGAAACAAGAAAAATTTTGCCTGCTTTCAGTATCACGCATTAAATCCGAAAAAACGTACTAAGTTTAGCGATCACCAAAGTTACCCCAACTCTCAAAGTTTGCGTTTTACGTAGGACTAAAAAATGTCATCGCGATCGCCGCCTTCATGCCAATTTATTTGGGGTCAGCATAACGCATACCTTCTAAAAAAGAAAGAAAGAAAGAAAACATGTTTATCATCATCATCCCCCCCTCCCTCCTCTCTCTCTCTCTTCTTTTTTCTTCTTCTTCTTTCTTCATCTTTCTTTGCTGTCTTCTCAGTAGAAACGTCCACTTTCTAGCCATATCCACTGTCTTGATATGTTCAGTTTCTAGCCATGTTTATTTTCTAGCTATGTCCACTTTCTAGACATGCCCAATTTCAAGCCATGTCTATTTTCTAGCCATTTGCACTTTCTAGTCATATCTACTTTCGAGCCAGTTCTATTTTTTTAGCTATGTCACTTGATTTTTCATCAAATGACTCATATCATTCTGGGTAGAGCGAGAGAGAGTGGCAGGCTTTCACTAACTGCTAAACCTTCCAGGGCCCTCGGTGACTCATTCAGACAATCCTGAGAGCTGAAACCGTTGAGCGCTCAATGAAACCATTATAGCCATACTGTATGGGCCTCTACCCATACATGGCAGTATCACTGTGTACAAAACTGGTATTTATACTCATATACGAGACTCACTAAGTTCCAGTATATGGGTATAAATAACAGTTTTGTCATGTGATAAAATTACTTATTATAAGCCAGTTTACACCAAAATAATCCTTTGAACTAAACTATGGTTAAAACCGCGTGTTGTAGTACCCTGACGTGTCTGCGTCAGGGTACTACAACACGATAAGCTACTCGACTCGAGTGACGTGCGCTCATTGGAAGAATCATATTATATACGTAGCCCGGGCGGCTGTTTGTTCTCATCGAGAGAACTCGGGGTGAGCGTGGTGTAACAAATGTGTTTTTCGACTTGCAGACATAGAAGAATGGACTGAATAATACTCTCAAAAAATTACTGCTCTGTAGTTAGAAATATTGTTTGTTTTTTTTTTTATTCTTGATAGGTTCGCGCTTGACCGCTAACTCACCTGATGGAAAGCGACGATGCGGTCGACGATGGAGCGCGCTTACCTAGAAGTAACCTATTCACTCTTGACTTAAAGATTCCCGATTGTGCAGCTAATACCTGTGTCTTTTCTGCAAGCGTTTATGTAGCCTAATATCCGGATACAAAGTAAACGAACAAGCGAACAATAGAATATCCGCAGGAGAACCAAGGTTACTGACATAGCCCGAATTATCGTTAAACTTGAGTGGCAGTGGGTAGGGTACATTGCTCTCAGAACAGATGGCCATTAGGACCTGGTGAGTATTGCGGAAATCCGATGGATGCGGGACGCAAAGGACCGTTCGTTGTGGCACTAGGGGAGACCTATATCCAACAGTGGACGTCATTCGACTGAAATGAAGATGACGATGAACAAGCGAACAAATGCTATTGAGTGGGAATCATAGCAAGCTCACTCGCTTTCACACACTCATTCCCATTGGTTGGCTAGCGTTCATTAGCGTTCGTTCACTTGATCTGTACCTATCTGTCAAAAGGCGAGCGAATGTACGGCGTCCATCGATGAATTCTACTTGTTAGCACTCGTTCGCTTGTTATGTACCAGAATTATGGAAAAGACAACAGTACTGGCCATACGTCGCTTATCTTTCTCGCAATAATCGGCCCGTATGTAGGTACTTCAATCCTGGATCAAAGGCCCCTCCGTCCATTCTCCATGTGTATGGTTCCCACTGCTCTTAAACTCAATAACTCCAATTTTGTAACAGAAAACTTTGGTTTGTTCGTAGAATCATTTATTTAGAACGCGAGTTTAAACGTAACATATAAATCTTTTACTACTGTAACCGCATCGTCTAAGATATCACGGTGGAGCATACGGTAGAGGTGTGCCCCGCCTGGGCAGAGCACCGCCGTGTCCTCGTGGGGGCGATCGGCGGCAGCGATCTCTCGCGCCGAGCCTTGGTACAGGCCATGGTCCGGAGCGAGGAGGAGTGGCAGGCGGTCGCCTCCTTCTGCGAAGCAGTAATGCTAGCAAAGGAGGCGGCCGATCGAATGAGGCAACGGTCCTCACGCCCCAACCGCCTACGGGATGCCGATCCCGATTTCTGGCCACCGTAGGCGCGGGCTTGCGGACGGCGAGCAATAGGTAACTGGCCGTCCGACCGTCCGGTAACCGTCCGGACCGAGCCCAAATCGTCGACGGCGCGTACTATTCCACGCGCGCCTAAAGAAGATGTCAGCAACTGTAGGGGCCCAGAAGGGTCGAAGCCTACTGGGCCCAAGCGTCTGATTCTGAAAGGAAGACTCGGCCCTGGTACGAAAGGCAACGAAAGAACAGGAGTGGGTTTTTAGTCAGTAAAAGTCTGACACTATCTCCCGCTCCGCCCAAGAGCGTGGATGTCATAAGATGATTTTCAAACCGAAAAAAAAAGTCGTCTAAGAAAAAAAAAAATTACTACAAAACTTGAATCGCAATCTGATTCAAGTTTTGTAGTAAAATTTTACAAGCTTCTGAACAAAACGCTTTGAAAACTAATATCTATATCTAATCTGAATGAAATATTTCAATTTCTTGTCTGTGGTGCTACTAGCGATTTTAACAGCACAGTAATAATGTAAGGCTAGGTTCTAGATGCTGCAGAAATGTTCGAAAGAATTACTGTGACCATGAAATGAAAAGGACAATTGAAGGAACACAGGAGAGTTTTAATCAGTGAAAAGTCTAACTCTCTCGCTCCATGCAGAGCGTGAGAAAATAATTGATAATTTTCCACCACAAAAAAAGAGAAACATAAAAAGGATGTGCCCTAAAATTCTCAATAAAAATCCGTGAAAAAAAATCATTCCATGGAGTCATATAGAAATACGACTAAATTAATAAAATATTTTAAAGAATCAGACTAATATTATAAAGGTGAAAAATTGTATGTATGTTTGTTACTCCATAACGTTCAAACGGTAGAACGGATTTAGATGAAATTTGGCATGTCATCATTAATTTTGTCTAATGAGATTTGAATTTGGATGGTGATAAAAGTAGAGTATCCAACATGGGGATAAAGCTGTCTTTGTCTTAGACGACTTGAATTCCTCACTTCTCTCAGGTTTCTATATTAACTTCCTCGCAATGCTCGGGAGTTAATAATATAATTCCCTCACTGGCGTTCGGAATTAAAACTTAGCAACCTTCGTTTCGTTTGGAATTCAAAAAGCCGCCCACGACTTAAAGACACTGCTTTATCCCCAAGTTACATATTATACTTGTTACTATCTACTTGTCTCTAATTGTTACTATTTAGAATAGAATAGAATAGAATAGAATAGAATAGAATAGAATAGAATAGAATAGAATAGAATAGAATAGAATAGAATAGAATAGAATAGAATAGAATAGAATAGAATAGAATAGAATAGAATGAACTTTATTGTACACCAAAAAAGTAACACAACTTAAACATAAACTTAAATCTATGGGTACAATGGCGATCTTATCGCTAACAGCGATATCTACCAGACAACCTTATGATGGACTATTTTGGTGTACAATAAAGTTTATTCTATTCTATTCTACTATTTCATCCCGGGAGTATGTTCCCTCAGGATATTTTTTTATCTTCACTCGGCGAAGCCGTTGGGAGAAGCTACTTTACGATATGGGCCATCCTGTATAGAGCTTTACACCGCAACGTGCCGAGGAACTCTCGAGGGATCGATACTCACTAATATTATGAATGCAAAAGTTTGTTTGTCCGTGCCACGTTGAGCTCGAGTACTCAACAGAATTCGTGAAATGCATAATGCATCTATTCGTAAGTTTTAATCGTAGATCAAGTAGTTTGCAAGGAATTAGGAAGCTGAAATATCCATTATTCATGTGGATTCATAACTAGTATTTGTCTTAAGCTGAGATTGAAGGATCGTGCATCTTTCTACTACCCTTCCGGCAACCGTAGACGCGGGCTTGCGGACGGCGAGCAATAAGTGGCTCGCCGTCCGACCGTCCGGTAACCGTCCGGACCGAGCCCAAGTTGTCGACGGCACGTGCTGTTCCACGCGCGCCTCAAGGAGATGTCAGCAACTGTAGGGGCCCAGCAGGGTCGAAGCCTACTGGGACCAAGGGTCTAATTCTGAAAGAAAGATTCGGCCCTGGTACGAAAGGTAACGAAAGAACAGGAGTGGGTTTTTAGTCAGTAAAAGTCTGACACTATCTCCCGCCCCGCCCAAGAGCGGGGGATGTCATAAGATGATTGTCCCAGCGGAAAAAAAAAATACTTACTGGACAAGAGACCTTACCACGCTCGCTTTACTCGATCCACTTAACGACCAAGTGCCTGCGCATACTTGAGACAAGACTGTCTTAGACAGACTTATCTACGACGTCGCAGACTTGTCTGCTACAAGACTGTTTTGTCTACGACACGGCGCACACTATCAAGACAAAACAGTCTAGCGGCGTACGACCAGTGTTACCAACTTAGTGGATTTTCCACTAAAACTGGTGGTTTTAACCCCCATTTAGTTGCGAAATATTGGTTTTAGTGGCTAGTGGATTTTTCTAGTGCTTTAGTAAAATTCAATTTGTTACTAAAAATGCGATCACTCGGGTGTAAATCAGCACCATAGAATCCATAATTATCAATCTGATACCGACGATGATGGTGCAAACAAAAATGTTTTGTCTGAAGACGAATTAATACATACTGTTAATGAATAATTTGTATGTTGATTTACCTATTAATGTTAATTTACCCACAAATGGTATTTGGATCAACTGATTGTTAATTTTTATCAATTATTATTAAAGGAAACTAATAACCTATATGCCTACTTATTTTATTTCGTACAACACACATTTTTAGTGGAAAATGCGATTTTGTGTGTGGGATAATTTTTTGTTAGTGGTTTTCTGATGGTTTTAAAAGTTGACTCTAGTGGTAAGTTAGTGTAACTGTTGGCAACACTGGACGTCTCAAAACAGTTTTGTCGCAGACTTGTCTGCGACAAAACTGTGTTGGGTCGTAGACAAGTCTGTCTAAGGTAGTCTTGTCTCAAGTGTGCGCAGGCCCTAAACTGACTTATATAGGGTGACTGGTAATTAGTGTACGATACTTAAACACGTGATTGTGCTCATGATAACCAACAACTTTTACTATAGGAACAAACCTGAAATCGCGAAAAAAAATCTGCTGTTCAGTACATTTATGTTTGCCTAATGTACTGAACAGCTGATATATTTTCCGTGATTTCGGCTTTGGTCCCATAATAAAAATTGTTTGTTATCATGAGCACAATCACATTTTTAAGTATCGTACACTAATTGCCAGTCACCCTATATATTAGTATGGCTGACAATGGCTTGCCCACCATCACGGATCTTAATTTTGATAACACGAAAATTTAGTAGGGGGCCTTCCAACACTGCGTCTTCTGCGTCAAGGTGGACCGATGACCTGGTGAAGGTTGCGGGAATCCGATGGATGCGAGACGCACAGGACCGTTCGTTATGGCGACATTTGAGGGAGGCCTATGTCCAGCAGTGGACGTCTATCGGCTGAAATAATGATGATGATGATGAAAATTTAGTCGCTAATTTGACGAAATTTGTCGCCAAATATCAGAATTTGTCGGTAATTGGTTCAAAAGTTGTCAAGCCAGTGTCAGCCATACACTTATACATATAAGGTGTATAGTTCCTTCCCTCTGTCTCGCTCATACACTTGACATTTTAACACGTCATGGTAAGACCCTTGGCAACCAATTAAAAACTGCAAAATAGTGGCGTAGCTAGGTTACTAACGGTCCTGGAGCAAATAAAAAACTGGGGCCCCTTTTTTACTTAAGAAATCTTCAAATAATTTCTTCTGCTCTGGGTGGCGCAGCAGGGAGTGTCATACTTTTACCAACTAAAAACCCACTCCTGTTCCTTCTTTGCCTTTATTCCATGGTCCTGGGGTTCTCTTTAGCACAACCTATGGCCTCAGTAGACTTCGAACCAGCTGGGCCCCCTTTTTTTGCTGACATCTTCTTGAAGCACGCGTGGAACACTAAGCGCCGTTGACGACTCGAACTCGGTCCGAAAGGTTACCGGATGGCTGGACGGCGAGCTACCCAGTGCTCGCCATCTGCATGCCCACGTCTATGTTGGCTAGAAACCGGGATCGGGATCCCGGCGGCTGGAGGGTGAGGAAGACCGTTCCCTCACGAAGGCGGCCGCCTCCTTCGCCAGCATGACTACTTAGCAGGAGGTGGCCGCCTGCCATTCCTCCTCACTCCGAACCATGGCCTGTACTAAGAGCCGGCGTGAGAAATCGTTGCCGCAGATCGCCCCCAAGCGAGGCACACCTCCACCGTATGCTCCACCGTATCCTATGGAAAATTATAGGAGGGTTTAAAAAATCGTTTTTTATAAATAATACGCCCTAATTACTAGGAATATTAAAATAAAAAAGGCAGCTAGCTAATAAAATTGAAACTATAAATTAATATTCCATCATAAACTCAGTTTTCCAATATTTTGAAATTACATGTCCATTATTGCATATCGGTTGACTAGGAATTTAAGTTTATTAATACTTTAATGTCGGTTGACAACTAATATCGTATAGTTTACTAACTAAATTACATGGTAGAACCATATTAATTTTACCAGAAAGGGCAATTTAATTACTTTTGGTATATTGGGGCTCCCAACCACAACTAGGTTGTTATACAGAAGTTCTAACTTGTTGTATGTAAAGAATAGGCCTACCCTTAGCCTAATATACCATAAAAAAGTAATCAGGCACATGTACTTACGTAGTCTATACATACACTACTAATTTTAAATTAGTACAAATACTTAAAGGGCTTATTAGAAAAGGTCTTGTTATTAATTATGTAAAGTTTTAATAAATAATATTCATAAACAGCAAAGTTATTAAAGTTTGTTTATATCACAAAATGTCACTCAATTTATGAAAATATTGTACAGGCTATTGATTATGAATGAAAAATATTGGATAAAGACTGCGCATAGTATTTTCTAGTAGCAATTGTTATGCATAATTGATTCAATTATGAATTTACCAATAATGACAAATTTTCGTAGACAATTTTGGAATTTCGTTTTTTTTTACTTTTGACTACACAAATATGATCAGTAAGTGGTACGGATAGAGCCCCATTTCTTTTTTGTACTAATTATAAAATGAGAATTTACTGAGACTTAATATCAATGACCTACTCTTAATTAAAACAGATATAATTAAAAATCTACGAGTTCGAGCAGGCGGGCGAGTGGCACTAAATATACCTAGGTTTCTATTTACATTTAAAAATACTAACTATAATAATAATAATAATAATCTTTATTTGAAACTAGAAATAAATGTAACAACTTATTTATGTACGATGATAGCTGCAATAGTTTGAAACTGAGGCGCAGCTATCAACGCCCACCTCCAGAAACATAAGAACAGGAGTAGTTTCATATCTTAAACATTACAATATTTACTTATCCTAACTTAAAATAGTGCGTGGTGTGTAGTGTGTATGTAGTGAGGATGTGGAGTGGAGGGGTGTGTAGGGGTGTATGTAAGGAGAGTGTATGTAGTATGACCTTGTGATGTTACATTTCTATAAGTTTTTCACTTTCATCATAAGTTTTTGATCTTAGCCAATCGGTTAATTTCTTTTTAAGAACATTCCTCGTTAGAGGGTATATATTTATTTCCTTATTTATTCTATTGTAGAGCCTAGAGCTAATGTGTCTAAAACTGTAACTCACAGCTACAGTTCTGCAGCGTTTTGTAACTATAATTACAATAAAATAAAATAAATAATAATAAAAACCCTAATCTAATTACAACTAACTAAAACTAAAATATGGCGTCAAAAAACTCTTCCACATCGCTGTCGACTGGTAATGTGCCCAAAAGACTGGCGGCATTGCCACGCTGTATGGCAATGCTTATCCTCTGTCCGAGGTAAAAGCCAGCCCTTGGGTCACGCGAAGTGTCATAATAAAATAGTGGTGAATAATAAATCTGTAGAAGTTTTTAGTTGTGCGCATAGCATAGCATAGTCGACCTTATAATGTTCCCACTGTTGGGACTCAGGCCTCCTCTCTAGGAGAGGGAATGGGTCGTAATCCACCACGCGGGCCCAGTGCGGGTTGGTGGATGTCACATGTCGTCGAATTTTTGGTTCTAGGACATGCCGGTTTCCTCACAATGTTTTCCTTCACCGTTTTGAGAGCAGTGGTGATGAAATAAATTACACAAAGTAATGCGCCTTTTTTTTTAAGGTGGGAAATCATCAAAACGACTTCTCGCGCTCTGGGTGGAGCGGGAGGGCGTGTCAGACTTTTACTGACTAAAACCACACCTGTATCCTTCAATTACCCTTTGCGTTCTAGGACTACGGGTTTCCCTTTCAGAAATTCTCCGCGGTCCTAGCTTGCGGGCATCGGCCCTGCTGGGCCCCTACGGTTTGCTGACATCTCTTTGAGGAGCGCGAGGATCACTACGCGCTGTTGACGACTGGGCTCGGTCCGGTTAATTACCAAACAGCCGGACGGCGAGCTACCCAGTGCTCGACGTCCGCAAGCCCGCGTCTACCGCGGCCGGTAGTCGGGGTCGGAATTACGGCGGCTAGGGCGTGAGGACCTTCCTTCCCTCACGCGTGCAGCCTCCTCCTTCGCTAGCATTACTGCTTCGCAGAAGGAGGCGACCGCCTGCCATTCCTCCTCGCTCCGGACCATAGCCTGAACCAGGGCCCGACGCGAAAGGTCGCTGCCGCCAATTGCATCCACGAGGACACGGCGGTGCTCCGCCCAAGCGGGGCACACCTCCACCGTATGCTCCACCGTGTCCTCTGGGTGGTCTGCACAATGATGACACCCGGGCGTTGCTTCCGCCTGAATCCGATGCAGGAACCTCCCGAACTTGCCATGTCCGGTGAGGACCTGCGTCATGCGGAAGGTGAGGACGCCGTGTTGCCGCTCCAGCCACTAAGCCCACAAAGTAATGCGCCTGGCTGGGTTTGAACCCGCAACCTACAACAAGTTGTGCGCGCATCACATAAAATGAACGGAATCGATGTAGATAACTTTTATACATTAAAATTATGTGTAACTTGATATATTACTTAGGCTTTGTTTCATCGCAATCGGTTGACTATATCGAAAGATATACTACAATTATTGATTGTTACGTGGTACGAAGTTCGGCGGGTGAGCTAGTATGAAATAAAGTCATCAAAAAATCAACACACACACAAAAAAAATGTACGTACGAAAAAATGTACGATCGTGTGTGGAGTACTGCAGTCACATATGGGCTGGTGCTGCAAAATGCCATCTAGCAGCTTTGGACTCAGTGGAAAGGCGTGCGAAGAGGCTAATTGGGGATCCAGATTTGGTGAAGTCCAATCTACAAAGCCTCGAGCACAGGCGCAGGGTAGCCAGCCTTAAAAAAAAAAAAATACAGAATTTCTGTACATTTTTTTTATTGATATTCTAGTGCTTTAAAAAATAATACGTATTGCCGTCCTAGTAATATGAGACAAAGACTGCAAGATGATGACTTACAAATGTCGACTCGACTTGGTCATACTTACTGTAGGGAGGTAAAATACATATTAGTGAACAAAAACCGGGCAAGTGCGGGTCGGACTCGCACACTGAGGGTTCCGTACAAACATGCCTATGAAAAACGTTCAATTCCCGAATTGAGTAACGAAGATTTTTCCGAATCACAAAAAAAAAAAATTTTCTTGTGACGTAACTACAAATTTACAGTTTTCAGATTTTTTTCCTGTATTTGTGCTATGAGACCTGGCATCATTCCAAATTTCAGGATACTAGGTAAACGGGAAGTACCCTATGAATTTTGATTCCCTTGTGACTTTCGAAATACACGTTTTTGCAACATAAACGGCTGTCTTTTTTTCGTTAATTCAAAAATTAGATTTTTTTACAGCTTCAAGGAACCTCAAACCTGAGCATATGGTTTTAATTTCAACTCGATACCTTCACGCGTTCCCGAGATAAAGGGTCTTGACAGACAGACAGACAGACGGATATCAAAGTGATCTTATAAGGGTTCCATTTTTCCTTTTGAGGTACGGAACCCTGAAAACAACCTCTAAAGTACGGTCTGCCAAATAATCAATACATAGCGATCACGTCATTGGAACCATAACAACTTTACTTACTGAAAACTGTCTGTCTCACAAATCTGGAAAACTTAGGCAGTTGACATCGTCGAGTCCTATTTTTTACTGTACGTCGTTGGAATAGAGTTGATAATCATGTGCATGTATTAGTTAATAACACTTAATATGGGTTCTTGTTGTAAAACTGTAATAACTATTGTAAAGTTATGAAAACTTTCTCTGTATAATTAATTTGATACGGTATCCAATAAAGCTACGTTCATAAAAGTAGTTTCTTTTTTTCCATTTTTATATTGAAGCTCTTAGGGATCAACTCTTATTTGAAGTCATCCCTCCTTTTAATATCTGAATCCATATATTAAAAGGAGGGCCAAAGTTCCCGTAAAATATCGGATTTTCAAAGGTCTTTACTAGATTAGTTTTACACAAATTTTTGTTCTGATTTCTATAGAAGCCTAGATAATATCCACAAGATAGCTGTGTATCCAAAATATCTAGAGAAAGATGTGTAATAATATCATAATCACGTAAGAGCGGTTATATAAAAATGTACCTCGAAAAGGACGCTCTTAAGAGCGGCCAACACGAGGTACACTCATAAAAAATATTAAATCCGGCACTGCATAGTAGTATCACAGTATAGATATATGGAACAGTACGGAAACTACCTACAAATATTCGAAACGGCACACTCACCCAAACATACGCATCGACGAGACTCCTAAGCGTTTCTCGCGGTCCTGTCAGTAGCGAATGCCGCTTAGGAGTCTCGTCGATGCGTATGTTTGTGTGAGTGAGCCGTTTCGAACATTTGTAGGTAGTTTCCGTACTGTTCCATATATCTATACTGTGGTGGTATAATATATACAGGCTATGTACGTGCATGCTATATTATGAATCCGTAGCTATGACCCAACATAGTCTGGCATAAATTATGCTTTATTGCCAATACTCCCCATGTTATTGTAGAGCTCGCAGACAACGCAGCAGAGAATTTCTGCATATTCGAGATCAATCTGGCTTGGAATACAATATGCTGTAGCGATGCTTATTTTATTTCATTTTGTTGCAAAAACGGTTAAGATTATGAATCTTTAGAAAAGCCTAATAATTGGGAACAGGGGCGCCGGCTTTTAGAAAACCTCATGGGTGCTCATGCTCGTTTGATGGACTCGAAAAAGTAGCGAAGTGTGAGAAGAGAAATGCACACTGATCCACCGACAAATAAATAAATATCCTACTTACGTACTGAGTACTTAATTACTAATTATGTTTGATAAAAATATAAAACGAAACTATTGTATATAAAAATGAAACTAGTTTTTGGTATCAAGAAATATTATAATTTATACGTAACCATTACTCATCTGTTTCTTGATGTCTATTCTCAGGGGTGGTTGGCACCCACTGTTTATTTCTCATGGGTGTTCGAGCCCCCGAGCACCCACTAACTATTTTTCGCCGGTGGTGCGACGACATTGTGGCGGCAGTCAGCCCCACTTGGACTAGACTGGCACAAGATAGAGAGAAATGGCGAAAGATGGAGGAGGCCTTCATCCAACTGCTCAAATCCCAAGCAAACACTTTCGCGCGTGATTTTGCGCCCTTTCGGTTAAACACTAAGCGAACACCAGCACCCCTAGCCAAGTTGATAATCTGCAATCGTTAACGCTAGTCGAAAACGAATCAAATGTATGGGAATGACATCATCTCAACGTTAAGACACGTGGTCAGAACAAACGAATAGAAAATTCGTAGCCAAGTACACATCGTTTAAAATGATTGAATGAATTTTTATCGTTTCTGCAATATTCAACGCATCGTATAACGAGCGGCCTATTCAGGCGCGTCAACATGGCTACCAACTTATCGTTTTCTACAATTGCTGACACCGAGGCGTTACCGATTGGAGAACGGAATTCGACACGAAACGGTTATAACTGGGCTAGGGGGGCAGGCGTCCGCATAGATTATAAAATATTGAGCGTTTTATTAAAGGGTTTTTCGTGCGTCCATGGAGCGGGCCCTTGGTTCACGCTCGGAATACATAAAAATAATACTGATCGTAACTTGTACCAATGTCAAAACCTCTCGATTCATGTATTAACTCCAAGGGACCTTTAAAAGAGCGTGAGGATTTCAGCAGGGAAAATTTGTCTCTCCAGCGGGGCCCTTTGTAATCTGAGTTCAATTATGTTCAAAAAAAAGCACACCATTGTTATATATTACCAATTTACCTTTGAGTTCTTCACTATTACCAATTTTTTCGCGAGTTTTCTACATTTCATTTTAAATACAAATTAATCTTATTCGTACCTTATATACTACCCACATTGTGGGAATAACTTATTTGTTTTGTTGATCAAGGTGACCAGACAGTTGCAAACAAGCGTTCCAACCAAGGTGACCTTGGTTTATGTGTTTAGTTTGTGTTGTGGCTACATAAATATAAACCACGCGCCAACACGTTCGGTGGTTGGGAAAGCGCGCCTCCCAACCAAGGGCGTTGAAGGTCATGGATTACAACTGCTGTCTACATGGATTGAAACTATCAAGGTCACCTTGGTTGGGACGTTGGTTTTTAAGGGTCGACCAGACGGTTGCAAACTAGCGTTCCAACCAAGATCACCTTGGTTTGTGTTGCGGCTACATGGATGTAAACCACGTGCCAACATGTTCGGTGGTTGGGAAAACGCGCCTCCCAACCAAGGGCGTTGAAGGTCATGGATTACAACTGCTGTCTACACGGATTGAAACTAGCAAGGTCACCTTGGTTGGGACGTTGGTTTGCAACCATCTGGTCACCCCTTTAACCATCTGGTCATCCCTAAAAGTGTGACCAGACAGTTGCAAACTAGCATTCCAACCAAGGTCACCTTGGTTTATATGTTTGGTTTGTGTTGCGGCTACATGGATGTAACCCACGCGCCAACACGTTCGGTGGTTGGGAAAACGCGTCTCCCAAGGGCGTTGAAGGTCATGGTTGATAACTGCTGTCTACACGGATTGAAACTAGCAAGGTTTCCTTAGTTGGGACGTTGGTTTGAAACCGTTTGGTCGCCCCTTAAGCACCTACTAGTTTTTCCACAATGAGGGTGGGTAGTATGATAAGCTACGATTATTTTGTATTTAATTAAAAATCCATCACACCACCACGAAACACATCCACATTTCTATTAATTGGGACGTAGCTCAAGTGATATCGAAGGAGTTCGCATGGGTTTAATGTTCTTATTAGCTGGCGGACTGGCTAGGTAAATATCCTTTTTAATTAAGGATTTGGCTTTAGAACAGGTTTTCAAATTGATAGATAAAGGAATTTATTATTTTAGAAGTGAAGTAAAAATACATATAAATTACTACGTGGTGCCTATAGTTTGATTTCTTCAAGAACACACCCCGGGAACAGAAGCTTACAAAACTTTTCCATACTTCAAATAAAAATATATATGGTTATCCCTGTTCCTAATCTCTAAGGGCCGACAATCTTGAAAGTTTCAAACGTGAGCCATTTACAATTCATGCGCCGTTAGTAAAGTTGAAGAAACATAACTTTGGATTTATTTATTCACAAGATTCAAATTGTTTTCGGACTAATAACTCAGTTGAAATGGCCGGCTTCAAAAAAACGTGGACTTGACTGAAAATCTTTCGGAGCTTATTATTTATTTATTTAAACGTCATGTACAGATAGATAGATAGATATATTCTTTATTGTACACCAGAAATAAAAATTATATTAGGAACTTAAAATTAATAGGGTGTCACAATGGGCGGTCTACAGCGACGGTGGTACATTAATGGTACATAGGCGGACTTAAGAGGGCCCTTCTCCACTCACCTATCGTTAACGTCGAGAATGGTTTATAAGCTTGTTGCTTCATCTAACGCAATCCAACCCGATGTTTGATGAAGAGGCAACGCGAAAAAAGAGAGGCAACGCGAAAAAAGAGAGATAACGCCTGAAAACTCTGTTAAAATTCGGTAATTCCGTGATTTACTCAAATATCTCACAAAAGTTGGTCCAGGAAATACGTGTTTTTTCTTTAAACCTTTAAAGGTTTTTGAGAAAAATTGTCGTCTTTCAGAATCTCGATTAAATTTACTTTTTGTATTTTTAAAATATAAATATAATATGGACAAATATTACGTAAAATAGCAGATTTTCAGAGGTCTTTACTGGGTTCCTTCTATTTAGCAGAATCTTGATACTCCGAAATTTATTTGGCATAACACACTTGGCATAATCTACTTTAATCGAATATTTTAAAGGCATGAAAATTATTTAGCATAACTATTATTTGGCAGAATGTTTACGTGTCCGAATTTACAACGGCACACTATTAACATAGCACAATTTTATTTGGCATAATTACCTTTGCCATAGTTAATATTACGCATAATTTCATTTAACGTAACGTTTACTTAGAGAGATGATATCGCAGAATAGATGATCGATGTGGGCGAAAGGTTCTATAGTGGCGACCACGAACCAGAAGACGCAGCGTTGGAAGGCCTTCTACAAGGTGGACCGATGACCTGTACGATCGTACATTCATAAGTGGAAATTTCGTAAATCCAAATAAATGCGGCGAAACCCCTACACTTACCCTTCAATAAACTCACAATATTTAGTCAGCATTTTATTATAAATTCAGAATTTACTTGCGCGTAACAATTCACAGCAATTAATTCCAGAATTTCATACGGTTTCTGTATTTCTTAAAGGACCCTCCACCAATTAACTCAAATCAAACGACATCTTCCAACTGTAACTTATCCATTGACGCTTTAAGACAATCTCGTGAGTAAACATTACTTAGTCAAGCAGTAATGGATCAACTACTTTTCGATATAGTAACATTAGGGTTGTGATATAATTGAATGGGTTATAATTATGACGTTCCCAACGTGACTTGGAGGTACAATAAGAGATTTCTACGAAGGCGTGGGTTCTAGAGGCACTTTAAAATTAAATTTTCTTTACTATAGACTGCCAAGATATTCGTTAGAGACGGGGTCCAGTGCAGTCTACTGATCCTAAGAACACAAAACATTAATTATATTTTTATTAAAACAAAGTTAATTGGTTTTCTTGTCGTGGTAAGGACAGGAAGGGGATGACGATGGCCGTATGATTGAGTTGAAATCCGGGCAAGAACTAACAGAACTTTTTCAATGAATGTGTACGTTGATTCATTTTGCCCCTACGCTAGGGCTGCGGCCACAGAAGGACACAGGTGGGTTTTAGATAGTCTGACACGCCCTCTCGCTCCTTCCTGCGGCGTGAAAAGACGTTGATTTATCTTGGACATCACTAGCATCGGTTGAGAAAAAGTTCACGAGGAAACCTATACTTATAGTTAATTCATGTTTGAAATTGCCTACCCTCTTTGAGCAACAGTACCTACTGATTGATGCTCGTACCTTTTTTTATCTAAATTCACAATCACATCACATACATTTTTAACGTGTACCTACGTCTTTCTAAATTGTTCTCACATAAATGTATAATTACAACATTAATGATGTAACCATTTTTTTTTTTGTGTGTGAAAACAAAGATGGGTATTTCATGATTTTCCGCCCAAACAAGATACAAAAAAGATCATCCAATCGACTTGAAAAACTCTTTTTTTTAAATTCGGTTGTTCAATGTCTGTCAAGAAGCAACTGCGTCTAAACAAGAAACAGCAAAGCACATCACCATCATACTATAAAAATTTTCGTTCACCGTCAAGACATGGTGAACGAAATTTTTTTTTAATTTTTAAGGACTGTTCTTTATTCTTTAAAGGAGAATGACTCCAAAGAAGAAAAACCCAGCTCCGGCGGAAAAGAAATTTACCTCAAATTATCAATATTAATAAGTAATAAAATAATAAACGGGTTTTGATCATCATCCTTACTGGCAAACCTATAAAAATTGCTAGTTTTATTTTTTAGTAGTCGTTCTAACATTAGAAGGGGATCTGGCTTTAATGGTCACTGTTCTAACCTAACCTAACCCACATGATCGCTTCGTTCGCTCGCCATCACGTTCTAATGGTCACTATTCTAACCTGACCTAATCCAGGCGCAATTATTTCGATATTCTTACTGGCACTGTATATTATGGAATAATGTTAGGTAGTGTCGCACTCTGCGACGGTATCACTTCAAATCGGAACTCGGTTCTTCGGATCTTTATTACTTCTTCAAATAAAAAAAACTCTAATCTTGACTGAATATTTTTCTTTACTGGATTTCATTATTATTATATCACTTTACAACGGTTGCGTCCGGACTGAAAAAACTAGACATTATTTTTTTTCTATTCAATTTTTAAACCTATTCTAGAACAACAAAATCCTTAGAAGTATATTTTACCTACATGCCAGTTCGTTAACTTACCTCATGCGATCTCCTTTCGATACCACATGAGCTACGCCCCAATTTGTCACGCTGGGCGTGCAATGAAAGGCTTTTTAATTATCTTTAGACTATTATTATTTAGTATTGAGCACTTTCATTATATGTTTTCTATATAATTATCTTCCGACATTTCTTGACGTCTCCTATCTTATTGATTCAACATCAATCAAACTAAACTTTTTATAACGTAAACCTTAAAAGTCTAACATGCCAGTTTTGCAAGTTAGTAATTATTAGTGGAACCTGCACGGTCGCCACAGTAGTTAGGTTACTACGAAGTACACGCGAGTATTTGCGTACTACTCTTGTATAGATTGGAAGACCTTGGTAAAAAAGTGATTTCCAATCCATACGCGATTAATTTCACACCCTTGCGTTCAGGCCTTGAGTAGAATGAAAATACGCTGCAGCGCTACTTGTGGGGATTATTGGAACTAAAACTTTTGTAGGGCGTATCGATAATGCGCCTTTTTTTATTTGGGTTTAACGTTGCCACACCGCTTTGACAAACGCAAAGTGCGTATACAATGCGGCGTACTTTATTCAAGCCAAATTTAAATCTGGCTGGAGGTTTACACCTTAAATGCGGCTCCGCAGCCGCGCATTCAATACGCCACGCTAACTTGTAATACTAACAGTGTGTTATACGATACAGCTGCGACAAATATAATATATTTTAAACGATAGACCTAATATTTTCGATGAAATAAACTTTATATTATCCAATAATGTTATACGAAATCAGTTTTAGAGTATAGAAATTTGGTATGTAAAGAAGTTATATCAACAGTTGGTATATCTCACGTTTATTATGGCTGACCTGCTGGTCTAGTGATTAGTGGCCCTGACTGCTATGCCGCAGGTCGTGGGTTCGATTCCCACCCAGGACAAATGTTTGTGTGATGAGCACGATCATTTGTTCTGTGTCAGGGTGTAATTTATCTATATATTTATGTATTTAGAAATATATAAGTATGTTTATCAGTTGTCTAGTACCCATAACACAAGCTCTGCTAAGCTTGGGACTAGACGGCGTTGTGTGATAGTTGTGGAATATTATTATTATATCTTGTGAACGTTATTGAAATGAAAATATAACAAATAACTTTATATGATATGAGACGGACCCCAAATTACAATATCACTGGTATAACTATCCTGTAACTATCCTAATAATTATATTAATTAAGTATTATGATCCAACCGCGCAACGACAGCTTCGACAGATGGTCGTCGAAGCTTTTGGCTATGAGGCCATTGGCGGTCACGACAATCGGCACAATGATAGCCGAGTCCACATTCCACATGTCGACAACCTCGTGTGCTAATTAGAGATATTTGATTTGTTTCTCTTTCTCAGCTTTCACGAGATTCTCGTCATGTGGAATGGTGACGTTGATTATCATTGAGCGGCGGTCATCTAATCGTTCTATCACCACTATTTCCTGCTTATTGGCTACAATAGTCCGGTCAGTAATGATAGACCGATCCCAGTACAACGTGACATGGTCATTTTCGAGAACTGGGTCGGGCACATACCTGTAGTATGGTACCACCGAATCCACTAGGTTGTATTTCAAAGCAAGTAGCGGTGAATATTAATTATAATTATTTATTCGACCTTACATCGTTTAACCGTACACAAGGCATTGTATTTATTTCCCGAAACATTGGTAAAAAAAAATAGTTTAAGTTTCAACTGAGTTAGGATTTACTATGTTAAAACAGTTCAGTCCTACTCTTTAATATAAAATAACTTTTTCCTGTAATGAGGGTGTTATAAGCTGGCTTTATTCTTTCATTATTCCCAACCGTAACTGGTAACGTTTCTACTAACGTTAATTATGAAGGTAGACTCACTCAGTTCAGCCTTTGATCTTACGTTTCACTGAAAATAACAACCTGTATACAATCGACCGGATTTCTAATTAGTAAATCTCGTGAAGGGTGACAATAGGATTATTCTTGAAATACTGTCTCATGCTGCTAATCTACTCATTTCCGCTATACATAATAATATATCTATGGATGGAAGATTTAAGGCAGATTAACTGAAAGGTCAAGATTGATTAATGATGTGTCTGATTGATGATGTTCAATCATATTACAGCTTAAGAGCGGCCAACTCGAGATACATTTCCAAACAACCGCTCTTACTTGATTATGACGTTATTTTGGAAACATAGACTATCTCTATCTTGTTTGTATTATCTTGGTTTCTACTGAAATCATGCCCGTTTGTTACCCAGAAAATGCAGAAAAAGTAAATTACCAAACTATCCTAATTAATTAATTTAAAGTAAAGTAAAGTAAAGTAAAGTAAAGTAAAGTAAAGTATTTTATTTGCCAGAAACATGGTAATGAGGATGTTGAATACAGTACATAAGTTCTACATGTTTCACCAGTGATTGGTATACAAATATTAGGTGGTATATGTCTTTTATGTCTTTTAAAATTATTGAACATTTTTTTTTTTTAAATCCTACAGCAATAAGAAACCACAATTGAATTAGATATTATTTTGCATTTTTAACATGTCACAATTAGATATATATTATGTCACTTATATTTTCTTTCTAGGTCATTCTTGTCATCAAAAAAATCATTTAAGGTATAATAACATTTGTCCAACAGCCATGCGCGTAATCTCATTTTAAATAATCTTATTAATTGCAATTCTCTTATAGATTTTGGTAATTTATTAAAGACCCGTATTGCCATCATGCTACAGTTTTTTTGATACATAGAGCTTTTACAGCAAGTGCTTCTAAGTATCGTCGGATCCCTGCTAGGGTACAATTTTCTTTTTCCAAAAGTTTCGAACAATTCTGGATGTTCTTTGACAAACACACCAATTTGCATTATATAAAGACTAGTGATGGTCAGCAAACCATGTCTTTTAAAAAGTGGACGACACGATTCTAAAGGGCCCACACCACATAATGCCCTTACACACTTTTTCTGAACAAGGAACACTTTATTTATATTTGTTGAATTCCCCCAAACCAAAAGACCATATCTGAGAACGGAGGCAACATATCCGTGATATGCTGTCAATGCTGCTTTTTCGCTAGCAATTCGCCTTAGCTTCTTTAATGCAAATACAAATCTATTAATTTTATTACATACAAGATCTATGTGACTTTTCCAGTTACAGTGCTGATCAATCAATAAGCCAAGGAATTTATATTGATCTGTCAGCTCAATGGGCTGTCCATCGGCTTTGACGTCATATATTATTTCTTTTGAGTTATACAACCTAAAAGTCATGTATTTGGTTTTTGATATATTGGCACACAGTTTATTGTTGTTAAGCCACTCCAAGACAGAATTTGCGGCAGTATTTAGCAAATCATTATGAGTACTGGTCGCGGTTTTTTCCTCGTGTGTAACAATTACTGAAACATCATCAGCAAAAAGAATGCATTGATGATTTACTGCGGAAGGCAAGTCATTTATGTACAGTAAAAATAAAGGTGGACCCAATATACTGCCTTGGGGCACACCAGAGCTATTTGTTTTATATGTAGACTTGTAAGTTTTTAAATAATTCATGTCATCTAAGGAGTTTATCTCAACACATTGAGTCCGATTAGTCAAATAGCTATTTAGCCAATCTAAAGCTGGTCCCCGAATACCTAGCTTTTCACATTTATTAAGAAGGCGATTGTGATCCACGAAGTCAAATGCTTTTGACATGTCAAAGAAAATGACTGATACCGGTATGCGTTTGTCAATTTTTGCCAAAACTTTACTCACTAGTCCATAGGCTGCTAACGTTGTCGATTTACTCTTCTGAAATCCGAATTGTTCTTCCCGAATTATTTTAAACTTGTTTAGGTAGTCATTTAGTCGTCTGTGCATAACTTTCTCAAAAATTTTGGAAAAAATTGATATCAGTGTAATGGGCCGATAGTTGTCTAATAGTAGTTTATCATTTTTTTTATGCAGAGGGCGAACAATAGACTTTTTGAGAAGATCCGGAAACACACCTTGTTCAAAAGATAGGTTAATAAGCTCTTGTAGGACGGGAGCTAATATTTCTGCACATATTTTGAGGACACGAGTACATACACCATCAAAGCCCACAGATGCAGTATTATTTAATGATAATATGGTTTTAAACACTTCTTCAGAGCTACAAGGGCGAAGGAACATACTGTGATTAAGTGTTGGTAATTCATTTTTTTGTCTGTGAATATTCGTGCTATGATGAGCATTCTTAGTGACATCAATAAAAAAAATCGCTAAATGCTTCTACGATACCTTCAGGATTTTTTAAACGATTACCTTGTTGTTCAACTTCGTTTATTGTGTTGTAAGTTCTGACAGAGTCAGCGTTGTGTTTTATTACTTGCCAGGCGGCCTTGCACTTGTTTTTGGCGTTGTGGACATGCTTTTGGTTATAAATTTTCTGTGATGTAAGTATGCATTTCTTAAGTATTGAGCTATATTTTTTAACTTTGCTGTATAATTTCTCATCTTTTCTTAGTTTTAAGCATTCATACCTTAGTTTGCGTTTTTTTTGACACGATATTCTTACACCTTTGGTTATCCATCTCGGGGCTGAGACGTTAGCTTGTACTTTTTTCCGTTCCAGAGGGAAACAAAGATTATAAATCAATGTGAATTCTCTGTGAAAATTATTAAATGCTGTATTGATATCTTCCCTATTTATAATATTTTGCCACCCGATGCAGGAAATGTATTCTCTGAATTTTGAAATATTTTCTGCACTATAATTTCTAGAGGTAACGAACCAGTGTTTAAGTCTCAAATGCTTATCTGCTACTGGTATTGCTATAGTTTGTCCAGTATTATGATCAGAAAGGAAAAGATCATGCACCTGTCCTTTAGCATCCGGAATGTTGCTTATAATATGATCTATGCAAGAGCTTTGCCGTGTAGGCTGCGTTATGTGTAATATGAGATTATAATTACTAGTAATGTCATGCAATTGTCTAGATAAATTGTTATTTTTTAATGTGTCAATATTTAGGTCACCAGTTATAATAATTTTATTGTTTTGTTTTTTTGATAAATTATATAATAATAAGTCAAGTTTGTCAAAGAATATTTTAGTGTCACTATTTGGAATTCGATATAAACATATGATAGTAAACCTATATGAGAGCAGGTAGATACCGCAACATTCGAACGACTTTTCACACGATAATTCTTTACAAATGGCTAACTCTTTACATTCAATATTTTTTCTCAGCAGGATACATACACCCCCTCGTTTTTCTTTAAGTCGAGAAAATGATGCAACTAGTTTGAAGTCTTTAAGCAAAATATTGCTCTCATTGCCTGTTTTGATGAACGTTTCCGAGAGGCACAAACCATCAACATATATATTTTTATTAGTTTGGAAATGATTTATACATATCTCTAGATTTTCTAATTTATTTAATAGTCCTGCGATGTTTTGATGTAATATCGTAAACGTTTTATTTTTCGCCGACTCGAAAAAGCGTTTTGTTTTCGACTGATAATGTTGGTTGGACTGGAGATGTAGGTTTTTTTGCCATATTTTGATAAACTAAAAGTGGAAAATATTCAGTTATGGATTTTTGTCTAAGGTGTTTAATTTTTTTTGTATTTTTATTAGTGTGTGACCTGTTTGTGGGCTTGTTAAGATAGCTATAAATAGTTGTTTGGACCAAAGATTTCGTTTTAATTTCACTTTTCAAGACTGTGGATTTATGTATACATGTTTTATTAATAAAGTTTAATTTATAGTACCTGTAATCTATAATATTGCTTATCTTTTTACACATATCATGCAAATAATGAGTACGAGAAGCATAGGTGGTGTTCATAGGTATAAAATAACATTTAGGATTTAGTCTACAGATGTTTGCAATTTCATTATTGAGTTTTGAAACATTGAGATAATTGTTATTATAAACACCTATTACGATTACGTTATATTTTTCCAAATGTTTCAATGCAGCCGATAGTTCATATAACACTTTTATTGGGTTTGAGTCGTTTTCACCAGAACACAGTACAACTTGATCGAATTCCGAGCTTGTATTAAGGGTGAAACAATTTTTGAGAGTTTGTTCCGTATTTGTGAAAGTTTTTATAGTCCCTGTAATTGCATAGTTTTGATATCTTGTATCTTGTCTGTATTTTATTAAATTTGATGCCAAGTCCGAGCATTGCTGAGTTCCAATTATATGTAATTTTGGTATTTTTTCATCCTGTACGTTTTGACTTTGGTGTTGGATCCCAGGATTATTTTCTGGCTTAATAGACTGGGTATTGTCGCTGGTTCCTTTTATAGAGATATGTAACGATGAGTCTTGAGATTCTCTTGGCAGGTCAGAAGTCCTTTCTTCAGCGAGTGATAGGTCAATAACGCTGTCGTTGAATAAGTTTTGTGTTCGTTGTCTTTTCTGAATGCTTTTTGGATGTTTTCCCACACTAGTAGCATTAAAACATATTGTTTTCAAGTATTTTATTGTACTGTCTTTCTTTTCAAGTGTTTTTTCTAGTGAGTTATTAAGATTTAAAAGTACATCAATTTCATTGTGGGCACTTGCTAATTGTGTTCTTAGGCTATTTATTTCTTGGTAAAGCTCGTCGTTGTCATTAAACTCCGTCGATAAGTCGGGTAAACTCCTAGCTCTGTGGTCCGAATGTGTTGTCATGAACGAATGATTAATTGATTCGTCTGAGACTCTTCTTGGTTTATTTCGCATAGTAACATTGTTAGGAGTATCCATTATTTTACTCAAGAGTCGTACTTTTTTAAAATCCACAAATTAACAAAAACTGAAGTTTGGCTGCTGGGTTTGAACTCGAGACACCCGGCGATCTAAGTCACTTGTACCGCTGCCTGTACCAATGCGCCACTTGAATGCTAAGTTACTACGCCGAATTTTGGCACTGTATTCCCAGTATTTTGGATTACAAAGATTAAAAAAAAAAACGGGTATCATAGAATGTAAGAAAATACTGATTCATTTGTCACACATTCCACAATCTTTTTGCATTTATTATTGTAAAGGTTTTTAATTATATTGCCACTGTTTTATCACTTTTCTTGCGTTTTTATCTTTATTTAACTAAGTTTATGAAGTCTTTTGGTGTTTCGAGCACTAATAACTGTTCAGTCTTTGATTAAAGTGTATTGAGTCTTTTGGTTTTATTTTATTATTTTTTACAAATAACGACCAAAGCGGGACAGTATAACACTTTCACTTTGTACTATCCTTTAGATGTCCACGTTGCACACAAAATTAGGTAGAATTTCACAGTGTTTATATTTTTAGGAGAATATTAATAACTGAGCGTATAAACTATGTGTCCACCTAGTGGCGCCACCTCGTGGTCCGTCACTCGTGGTCGTCGTTTAAACATTATTATTATTCAAACATATTATAAAATTAAAATATTATTAATTATAATTTAATTTATAATTTATTTATTTATTTATTTATTTAGATAACAATGATCCATAATGATTAGTAACAATTTAAAACTTATAAACTATGTTAGTAGGTACAAAATACAATCATAACATACATTTTACTTTACAATACGACTACTTTACATTAACATTACTTGACATTTTACTTTTAATTATGATTAGAATTATGATATTAATTTTAAATCATAAAGGTAACTTAATAACTTCATAAAACAATGTAAAATAGTTTTTTTTTTGTTGATCCTATTTCTGTGTAAGTGTCATTTATTTTTTTGAGTAATGCTTCGTGCTCGGATACAGTCTTTTCAGACATATCTTCATAGTATAATTAATGATTAAACGAACTTACCTGTACGTGAACTTCTATCATAATTATACGAGAGCCGAGTCCGAAGAGATTAGTAATTTACACATGTAGTTACGCTAGTTTTCACCACTCATGCACTTAGTTGAGAAAATAAGTATTTTATAAAAAAAAATCTTTATCTATGGCAATTTAATTTGACGTACCCACAAATCCTTTTTTTTACTTGTGGGTACTTAGTCCTGCACCCCTAGCCAAGTTGATAATCTGCAATCGTTAACGCTAGTTGAAAACTAATCAAATGTATGGAAATAATAATAATAATAATATCCCACAACTATTACACAATGCCGTCTAGTCCCAAGCTAAGCAGAGCTGAATGGCATCATCTCAACTTTAAGTCACGTGGTAAACAAATAGAATAACAAACGAACAAACAAAATAAATAAAAAATAACAAACGAATAGAAAATTCGTAGTAAAGTTCACATCGTTCAAAATGATAGAATGAATTGTTATCATTTCTACAATGTTCAACACTATAATATCCTTTGTTATTGTAGAACGAACGTCCGACTCAGGCGCGTCAACATGGCTACCAACTTATCGTTTTCTAAAATTGCTGACACCGAGGCGTTACCGATTGGAGAACGGAATTCGACACGAAACGGTTGTAACTTGGCTAGGGGTGCAGTTCCGCTCTCAGACGACTATCGCCAATCACTTAAGAGGTGACCAGACGGTTGCAAACCAACGTCCCCTCCCAACCAAGGTGACCTTGCTAATTTCAATCCGTGTAGACAGCAGTTGTAATCCATGACCTTCAACGCCCTTGGTTGGGAGGCGCATTTTCTCAACCACCGAACGTGTTGGCGCGTGGTTTACATCCATGTAGCCGCAACACAAACCAATCACATAAACCAAGGTGACCTTGGTTGGAACGCTAGTTTGCAACCGTCTGGTCATCCCTTTAGTTTAGAACAAAGAGTATATAGAATAAGGGAACCGATCACTTTTCCGAAATTTTTTTGTTCGAATTTCATTTTACCGAAAACTATTGACCGATGTCTTTTTTGCTATATGCATTATTTGACATATTTCTAGATCACCGAAGTATCAAGTGTCATAAGTATTATTTTACCGAACTATATTTCACCGATTTACAAAATAACTTTTTGCTATTGGCCGAAGCCTCTTTTGAACTTTTTTCATTTGCCAAATGATTTATTTGCCATATTTTCACCACACCGAAACAAGATTTTACGGAATTTTGATCACAAATATATAGACGGTTACTTGGTAGCATTTTCAATATTAAATTAAAATAGTATCATAAAAAGTCATTATGTTGTGTTACAAAATTTAGTGACAGAAACGAATCGCTGCAAAACCGACTTCACACAGTCTTGTCTGCCCTACCCCTAGAGTGTAATTAAAACCCGCGTAAGCGCGGAGGGGTAGGGCGGCCCGCGTGCTGAGGAGCAGGTGCAGATGCCGGAGCTGCGGTGGTGAGCGTTAAAACCATCTGCGACGATAAGCTCGCCTGGCGCCGCCCAAACCCCGCAGCGCCGGAGCCGTGACAGAAATAATGCTTGCTGCATGTTGCATGCCTGCTTCCATGCTGCATGCCTGCTTGCATGCTACATGCCTGCTTGCATGCTACATGCCTGCTTGCATGCTGCATGCCTGCTGCTTGTTGCATGCCTGCTTGCATGTTGCATACCTGCTTGCATGTTGCATGCCTGCTTCCATGCTGAATGCCTGCTGCATTTTGCCTGCCTGCTTGCATGCTACATGCCTGCTTGCATGCTGCATACTGCATGCCTGCTTGCATGCTACATGCCTGCTTGCAAGCTGAATGCCTGCTTGGCAAGGATGCATGCTTAAAGCAAGCATCCTTGTTTGCATGCTTCTTACTGGGACCAATTAAAACCACTTTTGTTCATAATCAACTATATTATGAAGTGCCTTTACTTTTGAATAATTCATTAAAAAAATATTAAGTTAAACTAATCTGAAATTAGCTCCTGTTGCCTCAATCATGCCACTGTAATAATTACATTTGTAGGCGTTTGGTGAAATGAAAATATGGTCATTAAAACAGTGGTATAATGAATGTTCGGAAACATAATACTTCGTACAAATGTTATTTCGGTTAAGTGTAACATCGGTGAAAAGTTTTTCGACCAAATGAAACGTCGTAGTAACGAAAAAAATCGAATTGATAATAGGTCAACTGATACAGTGGCAGACGTGACTTCGATGAAATAAAAAAAACGAAACGAAAATAGTTGAAAAGTTTTAGGTGAAATGAAATTTGGTCAAATATTTTTCGAACTTATGATAGGTAACCATAGAATAAGGATGCTGAGGTTCATTGATGTATTTCCGAGACACACAACTACTACTATTACTACTACTATTATTATTATTATTTCGTTTATGACATACAAATTATATTTTTAAATATTTCAATAAAATAAAATAAAAAAATCATTTAAAAATATAAAAAATAGTGTCCCACCGGTATCGGGAACAGGGTCCAAGCTAAGCAAGGACCATCAGCAAGTCGAGTTGTGTTTTTTTATAAAATGTTCTTCACACTTAGCTTCTTCCTTTGAATATGAAGATGACTGATGGGTTACTTCTTCCAGTTCCCAAAAACGCGGTTTGTGTACAGAACTCGCATTAAATTTTGCAAAGTTAGATTTATGAGTTAGTGGTGAAGCCGATACTTGGACGCTATTAATTAATGGACCTGAAACTAGCCATCCTAGCCTAGATTCAAATAGCTGGCTGGCTGGTGGTTTGCTTTCACCCAAACTAATCTTTCACCGCCCCAAGAGGTCCCAGAACACATCTGCTCCTATTATTAAATCCACCGCCGATGGCGTGCGAAAATGAGGATCGGCTAACCATATATCACTTGGCATGTTCAAGTTGTTAATTTGTAACTTATGACACGGTACTTCATCTGTAATATACGGTAAAATAAAACAACAAAGATTAGTAGAATAGTTTTCACTTAGGGACTTAATTGTAACACTACACATTTTATTAACTTTTGGAGTAGCGTAATTAGAGACACAATAGTAAAACAATGGATACGCGGATGCGGGGATCAACAGCTGATTTAGAATTGTTAATGCCTTGTACAGACACATTTACACAAATGGTAGGTAAATTCAATAATTCACATAACTTATCTGTCATTATACAGGAAGTACTGCCAGTGTCCAATATAGCTCGAGCGAGATGCTCACAATTATTGTTATCGTAAATTTTTATTATATATGAACATGGACAAAACTAAAGTCATGATAAACAACCATGTAGCACCCTCTCTTATCAAGATTGGATACTCTATACTCGAAGTTGTGGACGATTACGTCTATCTTGGACAGACAGTCCAGTTGGGTAGATCTAATTTCGAAAAAGAGGTCAACCGTCGAATCCTCGGCTTGGCAGCGTTCGGGAAGCTGCGCGGTATCTTCTCGTCCAATAAACCACAGTGTCTCAAGACGAAAGTCTATGACCAGTGCGTGTTTCCAGTGATGACATATGGTTCCGAAACGTGGTCGCTCACAATGGGCCTCATCAGAAGGCTCAAAGTCACCCAAAGGGCAATGGAAAGGGCTATGCTCGGAGTTTCCTTGCGTGATCGAATCAGAAATGAAGATATCCGCAGGAGAACCAAGGTTGCCGACATAGCACGAAGAATCGCCAAACTTAAATTTCAACGGGCGGGGCACATTGCTCGCAGAACGGATGGCCGTTGGGGCCGAAAGGTTCTGGAGTGGCGACCGCGTACCGGAAGACGCAATGTTGGAAGGCCCCCTACAAGGTGGACCGATGACCTGGTGAAGGTTGCGGGAATCCGATGGATGCGAGACGCACAGGACCGTTCATTGTGGCGACATTTGGGGGAGGCCTATGTCCAGCAGTGGACGTCTATCGGCTGAAATGATGATGAATGATGAAATTTTTATTAAGGCCGTAGCTAATAGAACTTGACTTTTAGTTTTATTGTTAACATGATTTGTAGAAAGTACAGATAACGTAATATTTGTAGTGGGCTTATTTTTAGCTGACTTGACGTCTACGGGTACAGTGTCGTAAGATTGTGAAGTTGGAGCATTGGGTATAGATGTAAATGAAGCACCAGCCACATGAACCAGTGTATTGTGCTTACGCCTACATACTTTACAACCCTGAACTTACAATGATTTGCGTAATGACCAGAACGGAAACAATTGAACCATACCTTGTATTGAGGCAGCAGTTCAAGACGTTTCTCGTTGCTCATACCAAGAAACTGTCAGAGCCCATGTCCACTAATGCCGGAGTTCCTCAGGGGTCAGTTCTCTCTGCAACTCTTTTCCTGCTGCATATTAACGATCTGCTGATGCCCGGTATCTATGGGTATGCAGATGATAGCACAGTTGTAGAGAGATACCTTCCAGGTGCTCGGGCTAGTAAGGAACTAATACGGTCCGAACGAGAGGCTATGGTGGAGCGTACGAATGTCTCACTTCAGGCAGTCTCCAAGTGGGGCGAAACCAATCTAGTTAAATTCAACGCCGCCAAAACACAAGCGTGTCTGTTCACCGCCAAAAGGAGCCCGTTCACCTTGGCTCCTGCTTTTCGGAATGTATCCCTGGAGTGCACCGACCGCCTTCAGCTCTTGGGAGTTGAAATCTCCTCAGACCTCAATTTTGGGCGGTTCATTGAGTCCAAAGCCAAGGTAGCTGCTAGAAAACTAGGCGTTCTTGCAAAGGTCCGACGGTACTTCACACCGGGACAGCTTCTAATGTTATACAAAGCACAGGTTCGATCGTGTGTGGAGTACTGCAGTCACATATGGGCTGGTGCTGCAAAATGCCATCTAGCAGCTTTGGACTCAGTGGAAAGGCGTGCGAAGAGGCTAATTGGGGATCCAGATTTGGTTCAGTCCAATCTACAAAGCCTCGAGCACAGGCGCAGGGTAGCCAGCCTATCGGTATTTTACAGGTTGCATTTTGGAGAGTGTGCGCGGGAATTGCATGACTTGATTCCGCCATCTCCTTTCTACCATCGGACAACCCGACGTACGGCGAGTATCCACCCTTACGTTGTTGAAACTTCAACGGTCCGGACTAAGCGTTTCGCTTCGTCGTTTATACCGCGTACATCGAAGGACTGGAACAATTTGCCTGCTGCGATCTTCCCGTCCAACTATAATTTAGGTGTCTTCAAGGCTAGAGTGAATAGGCTCTTGATAAACTAGTGCGCCTCACCATCAATGATTGCATCACTGCTTACCATCAGGTGGGATCGCAGTCAAGCGCTGGTTTATATCAATTAAAAAAAAAAAAAAAACTGTGGATAGGAAAATAAAGCATGTTTTTACACCACCTGCTCGATAATGGCCTTTTATATGTCATACGTCAAAAACTGTCAAAACTGTCAACATTAAGCGAACTAAAATGTACGTGCATCAAACAAATTTATTCAAAATTCAAACTGGCCACTAGCAAAAAAAAAACAGAATAAAACGTGGTCGTGGTTACTGAAGAGTTTAAAAAAAAAGTAATGAAAAAGCGGGAGCGATAAAGAAAATTGGAAAATTGTAATTATAGAATGTTAGAGTAGCGATTTTGTTTCTAATTTCAAAACATGTTGAGTAATAGTTAAGATTAACTTGCACATAATACTTGTATTTCTCAGATGATTTGTTTTGCTCTCTCTTTTAATTATCTCACAGATGGTGTAAAAAGTAGAGTATCCAACATGGGGATAAAGCTGTCTTTGCCTTGGGTAGCTTGAATTCCTCACTTCACTCAGGTTTCTTTATTAACTCCCTCGCAATGCTCGGGAGTTAATTATATAAATCCCTCACTGCCGTTCGGGATTAAAATTAGCAACCTTCGTTTCGTTCGGAATTCAACATGCCAGCCGCGACTTAAAGACACTGCTTTATCCCCTAGTCACATAATCTACTATTATCACTACAATGCGGGTATGACAGCTGGATGGAACCATTATTATTTTTAACTGTGACGATGTTAAAAATACTAATCTGTTTTCTATAACTTCACCAATGGAAATAATTAATATGATTATCGTTATTACTATCTGCAAACTATGAACTTTACTACAATAAACACCAAATACTTATATCGGAATACAAAATAACTATTAAGTTGGATGGCACTTGTGAGATTTCTTATTATATCTAATGCAAGATAATAAAGGAAACTGCTTAAAATTATGGCTAACAATAATAGAAAACCTAGTTTGCTACCTTTAACACAATAGATTAATTGCCAATTATAACAATAACTTGACAACTTTAATGAAATTACACATGTGCACAAGAACAAAGGAAATAAATACTAATAGATACTAACCTTGACAATTCCATAAAATACATTAAATACTACCTAATTAAGCGTAATGGTGGTTCATAAATAAAAGGAAATAGTGATACTGCACTGGCCAAATGTCCTTAAAATATCCTTTTTCTTGAGTGGCGTCGCTGTGACCCTTTTGACTTTGACCGGCTACTCAAGAATTTCCAAATGGTAGTATTTTCCTATAAGTTATATATTTCCAGGGGTTAATTCATGAAACCCCGAGCGAACGCCGGCGTTCGAAAGTCATTGTCTTTCCATTGTGTCTCTAATTACGCTACTCAATAGGTGACTGTATTCTGTAACAAGATAGTACATATAATTTTTGAAGGTACAATAAAAATTAATCGACCCGCATAGCGAACGTCTGGCAAAATGTAGATCGCAATCAGTAACAGCTTCCTTATGGTAAGCTTGAAGGTTGGTTTCCAAACAAGTAATATGGAGCTAAACGACTTGACGAATAATACCAAGGAAAGGATATTAATTGGGTAGGCCGCAGGAAATACTCAAATTGCCAGACATACGTCAAAATTACTAAACAGAAAATAAGAACAATCTACCACAATTTCTTCACATTCACAATTATAAAAGAAAATATTTAAAATAAAGTGTAAAAAAAATGTAATATACCAGGACACTCAGAAAGTTTTGCGAAAAAAAGTTTTTATGTATAAGGCACTGGCCACTTGTAATTATTTTGAAAACTTTGGTTATTTAAAATTGAAAATACCATTTTTCGAATTTTGAATTTTTCTCCACATTTTTTCGAGAGCCAAATCAAGTTATCGCATCTCATTTAAAAATGGCATCGAGAACATTTTCGTACGATGATTCTCTACCATTTTAAATGTGGCCTAGAACCTAATGAGTTATTTGATCGACTTCAAATTGCTTTTATGGATGAAGGATCTTCAAAAGCAACCATATACCGCAGGTATAACGAGTTCAAGCGCGGTCGCCTTACTTTGGGGGATGAACAAAGAAGTGGTCGTCCTACGACGGCTGTCACGGAAAAAAGTGTGCTGGCAGTAAAAAAATTAATTATACAAGAAAACAGGCGAATTACATACGAAGAGATTCAGCATACACTGCAGATTGGTTTGGGAAGCGTTCACAAGATTCTACACGAGCACCTTCGCGTGAGGAGGATAGTTTGCCGCTGGGTGCCGCACAACCTCACCGAAGCTCAGAAGCAGGCCCGTGTGGAGTGGTGCCGTAATATTATGATTCAAAAATTTGAAGCAGGCACGATCTCGGCGCGTTTACGACATTGTGATAGGTGACGAATCCTGGATTTATCAATACGATCCAGAAACAAAGCGTCAGTCGGCAGTTTGGCTGTTTCAAAACAAACCAACGCCCACGAAAGTGAAGCGATCGAGAAGCGCAGGGAAAATTTTGATCGCTCGTTTCTTCACTTTGACGGGGTCATCATCATCATCATCATCATTTCAGCCGAAAGACGTCTACTGTTGGACATAAGCCTCCCCCAAGCGTCTCCACAACGACCGATCCTGTGCGTCTCGCATCCATCGCATTCCCGCGACTCTCACCAGGGTCGTCGGTCCACCTTGTGGGAGGCCTTCCAACGTTTTCCGGTGCGCGGTCGCCACTCTAGAACCTTTCGGTCCCATCGACCATCCGTTCTACGAGCAATGTGCCCTGCTCACTGCCACTTTAGTTTGGCGATTCTTCGGGCTATGTCGGCGACCTTGGTTCTCCTGCGGATATCTTCATTCTTTATGCGATCACGCAAGGAAACTCTGAGCATAGCCCTTTCCATTGCCCTTTGGGTGACTGTAAGCCTTCTGATGAGGCCCATTGTAAGCGACCATGTTTCAGTGCCATATGTCATCACTGGCAACACGCACTGGTCATAGACTTTCGTCTTGAGACACGGTGGTATGTTGGACGAGAAGATACCGCGTAGCTTCCCGAACGCTGCCCAGCCGAGTCGGATTCGACGATTGACCTCTTTCTCAAAGTTAGATCTACCCAATTGGATTGTCTGTCCCAGGTAAAAGTAATCGTCTACAACTTCGAATGCAGAGTCTCCGATCTGGTCTCCGTTAACGGGGTATCTGATTTCAATTCCATTACGAGACCAAAGCAGCATCAACGCCGAATGGTATATCACAAAATGCCAGCCAGAAGTTTTGTCTGCAATGAGCAACGAGCGACCGAACACGGGTTCCGCGAGGTACTGCTTCACCATGGCAACGCGCCCACGCACTCAGCTCTCAAAACGAGGGACTTCCTGGACAACACCCCGGTCAGAGTCTTGGAGCACCCTCCTTACAGTCCTGATCTGGCACCGTGTGACTTCTTTAGTCCCTAAAATAAAAAAGCAGCTGAATGGGATACAGTTTTCATCGCCGGAAGACGCGCTAGCAGCGTTCGAGAAGGCCGTGGAAGAGGTGTCTGCGGCGGACTGGAAAAAATGTTTCGAAAATTGGTTCAGACGCATGAAACTTTGTATAGAGTCTGGTGGAGAGTTCTTTGAAAAGATTTAATAAAAATATTTTGTCCATAGAAGTTAGTTTTTTAGTTTCTCAAAACTTTCTGAATGTACCACGTATTTAACAAAGTATTGCTATGTATCTTGAGTACAAGATACATAGCAATACTTAATTAATTCTTTAAAGTTGGTAAACTTTAAAGAAGATAGGTCAAGAAAACCATATATTTTAACGAAGCAAAGTCAAGGTAATCTTCTATTATTTCTTTGAAAGCCCAGTTCAAAATGTATAACTGAATATTTTTCATCCTCTTACTGAATTAGCCTCAATCTACGTCCCCGACGATGGCAAGGAAGACCAGCCACAAACTAGAACAAAACGAAGTCATCTTACTTGTAAAATAAAACGAATAATACCGTGTTACTCAGACGAGAACAAGGTTCTTTTCTTTTTTCTTGTAAATAAATGAGTAGGGTCACCAACTTTTTAGTCTTCAATTAAAAACGGCCACCTTAGCTGTTCGGTCCAACAAGTGACCATTAGGTACCGGTACTCTTCAATGCCTCCGAAAACACGTGAAGGCGTTGGTCCTGCCTAGCTGTCATTTGTTGACATTTGACAGTCGTTACGGGTAGTCAGAAGCCAGTAAATAATAATGGTAAATGATATTTATAATTTATTTATTTTTTGGCAAAATGGAAGGAAAAAACGTGTTGCGCCGACCCCAAATAACACGGGACAAGGGCAGGAAGATGATGATGATGAAATGATATTTATTTTGCAAATAACACTAATGTCATGAAGTCGAAAGTTTGAGGGCCAACGCTGCGTTAAGCGGGGCGCGCGGAGTCCGCGCGGTCACCCGTCGCGTGACGTCGCGCGTGTGTCGTGTGCGGCGGTCCCCGTCGCGCGTGTGTCGTGTGCGGCGGTCCCCGTCGCGCAGTTTCGCTAGTTCAACTTTAACTGTGTGCATGTAGTCGTGTCGATGGAGAACTTTAATGTATTATTACGTAGCAAAAAATGGTGGGGGCCGCGGCTGCCCGCAACGGGTGCCTGCACGGCAAGCCGCGACGGAGCACTTTTGTATGGGACCGCGCGGGTGTCCGCTTAACGCAGCGTCGGCCCTGAGAGTGAGTATTGTGTGTTTGTTAGGTACTTCTTGGGTACACCATGTCCTGGAATAGCACATAGGATACTAATTATCATGGGAACATGTTCCCTTGGGATCATACTCCCATCACCTGTCACGCTATCACTAACTCCCTTTTCTTTCATATCACTCACGCAATCCATCCACCTTTTCTTTGGTCTCTATATCCCACTCCATCCATCCACAAGTACACTCATAACTCTTTTAGTAACATGCGTTTTATCCCTCTTCAACACATGACCATACCAAAACAAACGATTCCCTTTTAATTTTTCAAACTTCCTCTAATGTACTCATTTCTCACTTTATCCATTCTCGTTGCACCACACATCCATCTCATCATTCTCATCTCCACTATATGCAATCATTTTTATCAGTCTTTTTCACAGCTCTACATTCGGATCTATACAATATTACCGGTCTTATCATGGACTTGTAGATTAGAGCTTTCAACTTGAGGGGCACCCGTGGGTTACAAGTTGTTCCTGTAACCTATTGCCGTTTCTTCCATCCTGAGTTGATTCGATGCGTTACGTCTCGGTCTATGTACATACCTCGCCATCCCCTTGTACAAGCGATCCGAGGTACTGGAAGTCGGGGCGTATGGGCGCTTCGGCGAGATCTAAAGGCTGAACTGGAGAGACCATCGAAATTGCAGAACAACCAGCCCCCCTAGCCAAGTTACAACCGTTTCGTTTTGATCCTCTTTTTAACCGACTTCAAAAAGGAGGAGGTTATATGTTCGGCTGAATGTATGTTTTTTATTTTTATTTTTTATGTATGTTCACCGATTTCTCAGTCAATTGTAGACCGATTTTAAAATATATTTTTTTGATTGAAAGGTTATGCTTCCGAGTTGGTCCCATAGAAATATTGTTATGATCTGATCACGAACTTTGAAGATATGGAACAGAACTCCTCATAGGATCACAGCAGAACCATCGTAACAAGTAAAATTGCTTTGTTTATACGTGTAGTCGATGACTAACTGAAAGTAGAGGGGGAATATATCGAACTGATTTGATGATGAAGCCTGAAGTTAGGCACCGGAACTCTGTAATAAATTAATGTAATCTAACCGTGTTTGGGATTATTAGAATTGTCATGAGATGCACTCTGGCTATAAGGTATTTAAGTTTGGCTGAGGGGTACTTTTTAGTGGTGGTACCATAACTGAAAAGTGTAAAATAAAAATCTTTTTCCAAAAAAATACAACCGACTTCAAAGTAAAAAAACCACTGAAAAGTGCAAAATAACTTTAATTTCGGAAGTCGGTGTTAAATAACGAAGAGACAAAACTATTATAGAAACACCGACTTCCGAAATTAAAGTTATTTTGCACTTTTCAGTGTTTTTTTTTACTTTGAAGTCGGTTGTATTTTTTTGGAAAAAGATTTTTATTTTACACTTTTCAGTTATGGTATCACAGCAGAATCGTCGTAACAAGTTTATTTGCTTTGTTTATACGAGTTGTTGATGACTGCCTGAAAGAAGAGGGGGAATATATCGAACTGATCTGATGATGAAGCCTAAAGTTAGGCACCGGAACTCTGTAATAAATTAATGTAATCTAACCGTGTTTGGGATTATTAGAATTGTCATGTGATGCACTCTGGCTATATATTTAAGTTTGGCTGAGGGGTACTTTTTAGTGGTGGTACCATAACTAAAAAGTGTAAAATAAAAAACTTTTTACAAAAAAAATTCAACCGGCTTCAAAGTAAAAAAAAAAAAACACTGAAAAGTACAAAATAACTTTAATTTCGGAAGTTGGTGTTAAAAAACGAAGACACAAAACTATTATAGAAACACCGACTTCCGAAATTAAAGTTATTTTGTACTTTTCAGTGTTTTTTTTTTTACTTTGAAGTCGGTTGAATTTCTTTTGTAAAAAGTTTTTTATCGTTGATCGCCTCGAGTCGGCCACGCCTCCAATTACTTTGTTCTGACCACGTGACTGAGCGTTGAGATGACGTCAGAACAAAGGAATGGGAGGCGTGGCCGACTCGAGGCGGCGAAAAGAGAATAGAAACGAAACAGTAGTATCTTGGCTAGGGGGGCAGACCAGACAGGAGACCTCTCTATAGAATAGAAAAACCTTTATTATAGGTACACCAAACTAGTAACATTCCTTTTACAATGATGGTCTTAACACAAACAGCTATTATGACGACATTTGGTTATACTACAAGAAATTAGAACAAAAAAGATAATAATTTGGTAAAGCTAGGCCGGTATTAAGGGGGTCATAGAGTCAAATAATTGAAATTTATATCTTCCCTTAAATGATAATTCAGATTGACCTTGAGGAACATTGAGTGTTACACCCTGAAATACTTTACGTACTTATTCCAGTTTAACGCCTCTGTAAGGCGAAAGCTATTTAGACGTTCAGACGATTTCCATTAAAATTTGCATACACGTATTATATATTGCTGGGTAGGTAAGTGTATTTTGTATTCTATCTAAATCTCTACTAATACTAACTAACTACAATCTGACTCGGCAAACGTTAAGGGTCGACCAGACGGTTGCAATTAACGTTTCAACTAAGGTCACCTTGGTTGGAGCTTGGTTGTGTGTTTGGTTTGTGTTGCGGCTACATGGATGTAAACTACGCGCCAACACGTTCGGTGGTTGGGAAAACGCGCCTCCCAACCAAGGGCGTTGAAAGTCATGGATTACAACTGCTGTATAAACGGATTAAAACTTGCACCTTGGTTGGGACGTTGGTTTGCAACCGTCTTGTTACCCCTTTAGTTTGCAACCGTCTAAACACCCCTTTATTCTGCCCAATATATTATCAAAGAAAAATATTAAGGGCCACAACCTATTCTCAGAGCTAACAAATATACCTACATAAAAAAATTATAAAAATCAGACTAGCCGTTTCGAAGGAGTTTGATAACACTGTGATACGAGATTTTTATAAGTATTAGATTATAAACAGCGATTAAAATTTTCGTATTTTTGCTTGTAATGAATAAACTCAAAAACTACTGGACCGATTTTAAAAATTCTTTCACAAGTAAAATATTTTTATAGCCTTAAAGAAATTATAAGTGTTTTTACGTCTAGTGTTAGTACACCCTTAACGATTTCACAAGTGGGCAGAGCACCGCCGTGTCCTCGTGGGGGCGATCGGCGGCGGCGATCTCTCGCGCCGGGCCTTGGTACAGGCCATGGTCTGAAGCGAGGAGGAGTGGCAGGCTGTCGCCTCCTTCTGCGATGCAGTTATGCTAGCAAAGGAGGAGGCCGCACGCGTGAGGCAACGGTCCTCACGCTCCAGCCGCCACCAGGATTCCGATCCCGATTTCCGGCCACTGTAGGCGCGGGCTTGCGGACGGCGAGCAATGTGTAGCTCGCCGTCCGACCGTCCGGTAACCGTCCGGACCGAACCCAAGACGCCTCAAGGAGCTGTCAGCAAACCGTAGGGGCCCAACAGGGTCGAAGCCTACTGGGGCCAAGGGTCTGCTTCTGAAAGGAAGACTCAGCCCTGGTACGAAAGGCAACGAAGGAGCAGGAGTGGGTTTTTAGTCAGTAAAAGTCTGAAACTATCTCCCGCTCCGCCCAAGAGCAGGGGATGTTATTGGATGATTTTCCCATCAAAAAAAAAATCGCCTAAAATAATAATGTGGATAATAACTTTGTTTATGTTTTCTGTATGAATCTTACGTCATAATAGCCCTCATCAGAAAGCTTAAAGTCACCCAAAGAGCAATAAAGAGGGCTATGCTCAGTGTTTTCATGCGTAAGTGAATCAGAAATAAAGATATCCGCAGGAGAACCAAGGTTACCGACATAGCCCGAAGAATCGCCACACTTAAGTGGCAGTTGGGAGGCCTCCCACAAAGTGGACTGATGACCTGGTGAGGTTGCGGGAATCCAATAGATGCAAGAGGCAGAAGACCACTTGTCGCGACGCTTGGGGAGGCCTATGTCCAGTAGTGGACGTCTTTCGGCTGAAATTATAATAATGTCAATTTTTTTTTAGGTGGAAAATCATCCAATGACTTCTCTCGCCTTAGGGCGGTGCGAGAGGGTGTGTCAGACTTTAACTGAATAAAATACACTCCTGTGTTCTTTGCTTTGCGTTCCAGGACCCCGGGGTACCCTTCGAATGATGTATGAATATTTTATTACATTTCTTTTTCTTTTTTTTTTCCTCGGAAATTGCAATGTTCGGTATCAGCATCACTAAGGTCAGCTGGTAGAAAAGCGTATTTATACTGTGTTTATTGCATAAAGTTTTAGCATATACATAAACTACGCGCCCGACCTACGAGTAGAAAAAAAGTAGTTGACAACTGAAAGTTGGATACAACAAATCGCATAATTCAAGTGGACGCAAGCAGCCATCTAAACATAAGCATCAACAAGCCACTACATTCTACTATTCTTGTTGAAGTGGCACTAACAACTCTCGGACAGTCTCTTCAACAACCGAACGATGGACATCCCTAGCGAAGTCTTCAGTTTGCGGCGAAGCGAACAATGCTTCAAGTGCTCTTTGAAAACTCTTTTTTTAACCAAGTTCAAAAAAGGAGGTTATCAATTCGGTTGTATGTTTTTTTTTTTATGTGTGTTACCTCAGAACTCCGTCGTTTATGGACCGATATGCAATTTTTTTTTTCTCAGAGGATATGCTTTCCGATTGGTCCTATTTTTTTCAGAGTCCAGTTCTGATGACTGGATCCATGAAGAATCGAGGGAACTCCTCAAATATAATAGGAACGATAAGTGATTTTGGTATTTTCAGAAAGTTGTGAAGTTGTGGTTGCCTATAATTGAGTATGCATTATAGGACTAGCCCCCCTAGCTAAGTTACAACCGTTTCGTTTCGATTCTCTTTCGTTGATCGCCTCGAGTCGGTCAGGCCTCTTATGGTTTATCCATGTTCATTTTAAGTCCCACTCTTTCGGAAGCTCTACTGAGGTCACCGAGCATTATACCTACTGAACTCCTCCGTAGTCTCAGCCATGACTACTATGTCGTCGGCAAACCGAAGGTGAGTAATGTAATCGCCATCGACATTAATGCCTAGCCTTCTCTATTCCAGAACCTTGAAGACATCTTCCATTGCGGCCGTGAACAGTTTCGAAGAAATGACGTCTCCCTGCCTCACATCGCGCTGCAAGAGGATAGGTTTCGAGATCTGGTCTAGATCGAAAATAAAACTGCTAAACGATGAAAATATTTTCGCATCGGCTTTATCAACAAAATATCACGCGTGTGCCAAGAATCCCGAATTATTTTATTACAATTGTTGCTAATTGTAGTCCAGACTAGCGATCTGACCCAGCTTTGCACGGGTGTAATTTCCGACGTTCCCTGTGGATTTTCAAAAGAAATCTCTTGTAAAAAGTTTATCATGACAATTACAAACACAATAAAAAATAAAACGATCAATATAATTTTAATTTCGGAAGTCGGTGTTTCTGGTATTCTTTGTTTGTTATTTCACACCGACTTCCTTTTTTTTGTAGTAAAGTTGGTTATTTTTATTTTTTATATAAAAAAAAAATATCGCACACTTTTTGGTTGTAATACACTTTTTTTTATTCTTGATAAGTTCGCGCGCAGCTGTCCGCCATCTGACCTGATGGAAAGCGACGATGCGGTCGACGATGGAGCGCGCTCAGCTAGACTACCTATTCACTCTTGACTTAAAGATTCCGGCAAGGAATTCCACTCCTTAGCTGTACGCACAATGAATGTGTTCCCAAAACGTTTTGTGCGTATAGGTGGGATGTCCACCATGTAAAGGTAATTTAAAAAAAAAAAAAACATATAACGGTGGCGCATCGCCGTAAGCCTATGGTGGTCCAAAGATGGAACGAGCTAGGTGGAATTAGGTTATGCAATTCCGACGCACACTCCCCGAAATGCAACCGGTAGAAAACCGACAGGCTAGCAACTCGGCGTCGATGCTGAAGACTTTCAAGCCTCGACTCAACGAGTGCATCATTGCCAATGATTGTCCTGGCTCGCCTCTCACTTATAGCCAGAGTACCTATTTCTCATGACAATTCAAGCTAACCAAAACTGCTAGGATACATTGTTTTATTATGAAGTTCCCGTGTCTACCTTCCACCTTCCAGTTCCATCATCAGATCAGTTCAATAGTACCTTATAGCCAAAGTACATCTCATAACAATTCTAATTTTCCCAAACACGGCTAGGATATTATATTGATTAATTACGGAGTTCCGGTGCCTATCTTCCGGCTTCATCATCATCATCAGGTCACTTCGATGATTCCATTTTCAACATAACTATTCAGAACTATTCATTTATTTGTATTGTCATAGTCGCTTAACTATCTTAATTGTGATATCTAAGTGAGTTTGAAGTTCCGTTGGCCATTCCTGGTCTTCTTGACCAGTTCCACTTTATCAAATGTTATTTTTTGACTTTATATGCTTGAGTTCTCGATGAAAATACTAAAATCAGCCTATAAGAATTCCCGCGATTCCTCATGGCCCATCATAAAACTAGATTTTGAATGAAAAAAATGGGACCAATCTGGAAGCATATTCTATTAAGGGAAAAAAAATATTTGCAAATCGGTCCACAATAGGAGTTCTGAGGTAAAACATTTAAAAAAAAATGATTTAAAAAATACAACTGAATTGATAACCTCCTCCTTTTTTGAAGTCGGTTAAAAAAATAGTCAAATCGGTCTACCCTTGGTCGACCCGTTTTCAAGCGATGCACCGTCATACAGTTTTTGATCACACTTCTGTAAACTGAAATGTGATCAAAAACTTATGAACTCGGTTTTTGTTCACAGTAAAAAATAATAATAATAATATTCCACAACTTTCACACAACGCCATCTAGTCCCAAGCTAAGCAGAGTTGTGCTGTGTGTACTAGAAAACTGATAAACATACATAATATATATTTCTATCAACACCATTTCAGCCGAAACATGTCCACTGTTGGACATAGGCCCCACCCAAGTGTCGCCATAACGAACGCTCCTGTGCATCTCGCATCGACCCTCTGAGATACGAGACCAAATTTCTAAATACATACATATTATAGATAAATTACACTCACGACACAGAACAAATGATTTTGCTCATCACACATGAATTCAAAGATTCAAAGATTCAAAAGCATTTATTTCAAATAAACCATTTCCAGGCCACCAACAGGCCTTTTATTTTTTAACGAGTTTAGTGGTATGCATACGAATATCTACTTAATTTTAGATGGTTGCAAGGACTGAGGATATGAAAAAAATCAACCAGCTTTAAAAAAAATATGCAAAAAAATATGTAAGCTTTGATTTTTGAAACTGGTGTTTCTGGTTCTTCTTCATCATTAATATCTTGACACCGACTTTTAGATTAAAATATTCCAATTTCTAGTTTCTTTTGGAAGACGGTTGTATTTTATTGTAGAAAAATCTTGTTAAAATTTTCACTTTTTAATGCACACTACATAAACTAAATAGCGAGCAAGTTCTCTGGTAAAGTACCTTAGATATGATTGACAAAATACCCATAATTACTCATTGTAAGCTATGATTTAGGATTGGTAAATGAAATACAAGTAATTGGACTATCACGGAGTTATAAATTAATCCAATACAAAAAGAATCGTCCAGATCGGTCCATAAACAAAAAAGTTATGTGCGAATTCGTAACCTTAATAATATTTCCGGCGGTCCGGCCACCGTAGGCGCGGGCTTGCGGACGGCGAGCAATGGGTGGCTCGCCGTCCGACCGTCCGGTATCCGTCCGGACCGAGCCCAAGTCGTCGCCGGCGCGTACTGTTCTATGCGCCTCAGGGAGATGTCAGCAAATCGTAGGGGCCCAGCAGGGTCGAAGCCTACTGGGGCCACGGGTAGTGTGAAAGTGAAACCCGAGGCCCTGGGACGAAGGCAAAGAAGGAACAGGAGTGGGTTTTTAGTCAGTAAAAGTCTGACACTATCTCCCGCTTCGCCCAAGGGCGGGATGTCATTAGATGATTTTTCCACCTAAAAAAAAACCGAAATAATATGGAATATGAACATAATTGGTGAAATGTGGGTATACCAGTGTGAAATTTACACATCTGCGATACCTTTATGCGTACCGGCGCGGCGCGGCGGCGTGTTGTTATGAATTGGTGTTAAAGAATAAATAGCCATGCCATTGCAGCAATCCCAGAAGACTTTCTATCATTTATTGAAGTGTATTAAAATCAATTGTCAATTGATTTTAATACACTTCTGTAAACTGAAATGTGATCAAAAACTTATGAACTCGGTTTTTGTTCACAGTAAAAAATAATAATAATAATATTCCACAACTTTCAAACAACGCTATCTAGTCCCAAGCTAAGCAGAGCTTGTGCTGTGTGTACTAGAAAACTGATAAACATACATAATATATATTTCTATCAACACCATTTCAGCCGAAACCCGTCCACTGTTAGACTCAGGCCTCCCCCAAGTGTCGCCATAACGAACGCTCCTGTGCATCTCGCATCGACCCTCTCAGATACGAGACCAATATATTTCTAAATACATACATATTATAGATAAATTACACTCACGACACAGAACAAATGATTTTGCTCATCACACATGAATTCAAAGATTCAAAAGCATTTATTTCAAATAAACCATTTACAGGCAATTTTGAAATGTCAAGAAGTCAGTCAGTCAGAAAAAATGATGCTAATTGCACATTCCAAAGCGTAGATCTCTATGGAGAAGAATGTGCAAGAAACTCCACGGACACTCTTTTCAATCATGTTTTGCAATTACAAATATCTCTGTTACAGGTTTCTTATCGCTATCATGTGAGAACAATGTCAATAAAGTAAAAATTAAAACTAAATATAGATATTAACATAGCAACTGGCAGCTAAGAGATGACCAGTCTCAACTGACAGCGCCCGTTCACGGACCTGACGCGAATATTAGCCCCACTCAGCTCAATTGGAATCGAACCCACGACCTCCACGAGCCAGTTAAAAATAATAAAAGCAGAAAAAAATCTGATAATAAGTTTGTATAGTGAGTAGTGTAATTCATGAGACACTATAGGATATTAGATACTACACTTATATTATGAAGAAGTCAAGTTTGTTTTTTATTTTATTTTTTGTTTGTAGGAGGTAATCTCTGAAAGTACTGCTCCGATTGCTAAAATTTTCACCAATAGTAAGCTGCTTTATTCCTGAGTAACATAGGCTATATTTTATGTACACGGGTGAAACTGCGGGCAAAAGCTAATTTATAATATATTAGATAACTTTTAAGGATTAGAATGCCAAAGACTAAACCACTAGACCAACAGGCCAATTAATAGGAGCACCTAAAACAAAGATTAAATATTGACGTCAAAAGTCTAATAGAAAATGTAGTAGGTTTATAAGCTAGTTTAATACTAACAAGTTTTTAACACAAATAAGTACCTATAACATAGCTAAGATTTTGCATACCATTATGTTGAAGGCATAACCGGTTTCAAAAGTAGACGAAACATTTTTAATATCTTAGGCTAGTCTTATACATCTAGAATGGCTCTCACAATACACTTTTTTTTAAGAATCATTCAATGACTTCTCTCGCTCTGGGTGAAGCGCGAGGGCGTGTCAGACTTTTACTGACTAAAACCACACCTTTGTCCTTCAGTTGCCCTTTGCGTTCTAGGACTAAAGGTTTCCTTTTCAGAAATTCCCCACGGTCCTAGCTAGCGGGCAACGACCTACGAACACACATTTCACTTGACAATAAATAATTCCAATAATAATAATACCTATAATACATGGGTCAACGAGGCGGTCGAACTGAGTTTATCTATCAGCATAACACTAATCGGTCAAACATCTGTGGATGCCTTTTAATAACTTACATTATCTGTACATACACCGTATCATATGAATGTTTTATAAACAGCGCATGTAGGTAACCTAACCAGTTAGTAATAGACTAGCCCGGTGCGTCGACGCACGGCTGTCATCGACACGGCGCCATTTTGATTCCATTTTCAAATATGTTTTTGAGGTTATGCCTGTTTCTAACTTTCGCGGGCTTGGTTGCCGCTCAAGCCCCGAATCCTACTATAAGAGTGGCTCATGGCGTTCTTCAAGGTGCATGGAAAGTGTCAACAAAGGGAAGATCCTTTGCTAGCTTTGAAGGAATTCCGTATGCGCGGCCGCCGATTGGAAAGTACAGATTTAGGGTAAGTTGTTATGTGCTTGTGCTGTTGAGAATTTGTGTTTATGACCGTGATTTTATTTATGGATTTAGTATTTTGTTTATCAGCTTATCGTGAACAGAGATATTATTTTATCACAGTAGTTCCATGCAAAACCAGATGCCGGTCGCCGGTCTATTTTGTAAAAAAAAATTGTTTTCTTTAAAATGTGCTCTTTAAAACTTTTTATTAATTTTAACCGACTTCGAAAAAAGGTTTTCAAATGGACCGTTCTTTTTTTTAACTTATTCAGCGATATTTTCTCCAAATGTAAATCGATTTTGATATTGTTTTTTATTGGAATAGAATTGCTGTCAGAATCAGTCAGATCCATTAAAATTTGGATAGATCTGATGAAGAATTTCGGAGATAAACCATGTAACTCTTCAATAAATGATAGAAAGTCTTCTGGGATTTCTGCAATCGCATGGCTGTTTATTGTTAACACCAATTTATAACATAACAACACGCCGCCGCGCCGGTACGCTTAAAGGTATCGCAGATGTGTAAAATTGTAAATTTCACACTGGTATACCCACATTTCGCTAAATATGTTTAAATTCCATATTATTTCGGTTTTTTTTTTAGGTGGTTAGGTGGAAATCATCTAATGACAAATCCCGCCCTTGGGCGGAGCGGGAGATAGTGTCAGACTTTTACTGACTAAAAACCCACTCCTGTTCCTTCTTTGCCTTCGTCCCAGGGCCTCGGGTTTCACTTTCACACTACCCGTGGCCCCAGTAGGCTTCGACCCTGCTAGGCCTGAGGCGCGTGGAACAGTACGCGCCGGCGACGACTTGGGCTCGGTCCGGACGGTTACCGGACGATCGGACGGCGAGCCACTCATTGCTCGCCGTCCGCAAGCCCGCGCCAATTACTTGTATTTCATTTACCAATCCTAAAACATAGCGTACAATGAGTAATTATGGGTATTTTGTCAATCATATCTAAGGTACTTTACAGAGAACTTGCTCGCTATTTAGTTTAAGTAGTGTGCAAATAGAAAGTGAATATTTTAACAAGATTTTTCTACAATAAAATACAACCGTCTTCCAAAAGAAACTAGAAATTGGAATATTTTAATCTAAAAGTCGGTGTCAAGATATTATGAAGAAGAAGAACCAGAAACACCGGTTTCCAAAATCAAAGCTTTTTGCCTAAGTATTTTTTTTTTAAAGATGGTTGAATTTTTTCATAATATCAATGTCCTTGCGACCATCTAAAATTAAGTAAGTATTCGTATGCATACCACTAAACTCGTTAAAAAATAAAAGGCCCGTTTTTACGTTTGAGAAAACGAAACTGAAGCTAGCAGCGAAACAAGTTAGGGCGGATCTAGTGTGGGTCCCTAGGCCCAGAACCAAATTGTCAATGTAAAGTTAAATTTAGCTGTATGGTACTGTTTCAACAGCTAAAAAACAATAAATTTACGCAGATGGTAAGATCCCTGTATAAGTTCAAACATTTTAATTGCAAATTCTGTTTTTCCTGATGGCTACAACCCGGGAATCTTTAAGTCAAGAGTGAATAGGTTACTTCTAGGTAAGCGCGTTCCATCGTCGACCGCATCGTCGCTTTCCATCAGGTGAGTTAGCGGTCAAGCGCGAACCTATCAAGAATAAAAAAAAAAAAAAAAAAAAATATATTTTTAGAAATACTTCCCTATAACTTTGGTTCTAAACACTCGAATCGGTTTAAATTTGAGCCAACGTCTACTTAGAGTGTCATTGAGGTCTGATATTATTTTCAGAGGATACTCAATCCTATCTATTATTTTTTTAATATATAAATTTGGATTTTTATTACAACTCTTCTGTAACTTTAGTCCTGAACACTCGAATCGGTCCAAACTCGCTCCAACGTCTACTTAGAGTGTCATTGAAATCTGATAATATTTTCAAGAGGGATGTTCAATCCCTTCTTTTGAGAAAAACCTTAGAATGTAACTTGGAACGAAACTGAAAAAAAAAACAATAAAAGAATAACTAGGGGTCCGATGCAGTAGTAGCCATTTCAGCTATTTTAGTAGTAGCTACACTACACCGGACCAGCCGCTAGGTAGTCAAAATGCAAATGTCAAAACGAGCTTTTTATTTTTTGACAACTTTACCTTTTTACCCGACTGCACCTGAAAGAAAAGAAAGAAAAAACGCCTATTCGTGCCTCACACAATCGTATAAACTAAAAAGAAAAAATGCAAAGGCCGGTTCAAATCGAAAAATTATTTTAGTGTTGGATAGCCAATTTATTGAGGAAGGCTATAAGCTATAACATGCTACGACCAATACGAGCAGAGTAGAAACCAAAGACGCGAATAAAACCACAGGGTACCTATAGTATAGCTACTAAAAAAACTAAAACTTGGTTGAAGTAATCTGTCAAGAGCCTTGTAGGTAAAATCATCATCATCATCATTTCAGCCGAAAGACGTCCACTGCTGGACATAGGCCTCCCCCAAGCGTCTCCACAACGACCGATCCTATGCGTCTCGCATCCACCGCACTCCCGCGATTCTCACCAGGTCGTCGGTCCACCTTGTGGGAGGCCTTCCGACGCTGCGCCTTCCGGTGCGCGGTCGCCAATCTAGAACCTTTCGGCCCCATCGACCATCCGTTCTACGAGCAATGTGCCCTGCCCACTGCCACTTTAGTTTGGCGATTCTTCGGGCTATGTCGGCGACCTTGGTAAAATAACAGTTCATTAAAAGCTCACTTCGTAAGTTTTTTCGATGACATGTTCACAGAATAGGGTCATTGATGCCGTGTACATCGAGGGACTGGAACAACTTGCCTGCTGCGGTCTTCCCGCTCGATTATTGTAGGTGTCTTCAAGGCTAGAGTGAATAGGCTCTTAATAATCTAGTGCGCCTCACCATCAACGATTGTATCACTACTTACCATCAAGTGGGATCGCAGTCAAGCACTAGTTTATAAAAAAAAAATCGGGTCTCTGAGAAGAGAAGATTTTGCTATAAAAAAGACTTAGAAAAAATTACACTCAAAAACAACGCTTAACCAAGCTATTGACAGGTCATAGATTTTCAAGAACTAGTTTAAAAAAAAAAACGGGTTTCTATGGAAAAAAGATTTTGCTTCAAAAAAGACTAATCAAGCTCTTGACAGGTCTACATTTTTCTAGGTCTTGGTGTTTTTTTCTTCAGTGCCCCATTACTTATAGAACTGCTGGTGCTACTCTGACCGCTGATCAAAAGTTCTACCGACCCCTCCCAGACAAGTGGGCGTTAAGTTCAGACCTTACCCATCAAACTTTATAGTAACCGAGTTTAACATAATTTATAGAGGTTAAAGAGGGAAATGTCACGGTTTTCCTAAGAACTTAGCAAGTGCGAGTCGGACTCGCGCACTGTGGGTTCTGTACAAATTTACTTAGGTAATTAGTTCAAATCCCGAATGGAGTTTCGAAGATTTTTCCGAATCGCACAAAATGTTTTTTTTTTTGTGACGTAACAACAAATTTACTGTTTTCAGATTTATCCTATACCTGTGCTATAAGATGTTGCTTTATGCTAAATTTCAGGATGCTGGGTCAACGAGAAGTATATGAATTACGACTATGATTCCCTTGAGTGTCGAAATATACGTTTCTTGCGACATTTAATAAACCGTCATAACTTTTTTTCGTTAACTTAGATGTTTGATTTTTTCACAGCTTCAAGGAACCGCAGACCTGAGTATATGGTTTTAATTTCAATTTGATACCTACACGCGTTCTCGAGATAAAGGGTCTTGACAGACAGACAGACGAACAACAAAGTGATCCTATAAAGGTTCCGTTTTTTTCCTTTTGAGGTACGGAACCCTATAACAAATCGTTATTTATATGCCTTAGGCGGTAATAAAAGCATTGGTTTTATGTGTGCTAAAGTTTGCCTCAAAAGATAAACCGTAGGAGAAATATATAATAACTAACTTTTCAAGACACGCTCGTACTTCGACCGCTTACGCTTTTGGCCTCCCATTGATCAGGCTGCGCAATTGTCCGAAAGATTTATACCATAGCCCTGGAACAAAGAGCAACTGGAGAAACACATGTGGGTTTTATTCAGAAATTAAAGTTATTTTGGAGCAGTGGTGGCCGAGTGATAATGGCCCCGACTTACGAGTTGTGGGTCGCGGGTTCAAACCCAGCCAGGCGCATTACTTTGTGTAATTTGTTTCATCACCACTGTTCTCAAAACGGTGAAAGAAAACATCGTGAGAAAACCGGCATGTCCTAGAACCAAAAATTCGAAGACATACATCCACCAACCCGCACTGGGCCTGCGTGGTAGATTACGGCCCATCCTCTCTCCTGGAGAGGAGGCCTGAGTCCCAGCAGTGGGAACATTAAAAGGCTGATTATGCTATGCTATTATGCTAAAGTTATTTTGCTCTTTTTGTGTTTTTCTAGTAATGAAAAACAGTTCATAGTTAATAGCAAGTTCGAGTACCGACGTAAAGATATTGGGAAAAGATCAATGTTCAATGCGTTTTAAATAAGAATTGAAAAGTCAATGACCTTGATCTGTAAAATTTTTTTTAACCGACTTCAAAAAAAAGGAGGAGGTTATCAATTCGGTTGTATTTTTTTTTTTTATGTTTGTTACCTCAGAACTCCGTCGTTTATGGACCGATTTGCAAAATTTTTTTTTCCCTTCATAGGATATGCTTCCAGATTGGTCCCATTTTTTTCAAAATCCAGTTTTGATGATGGAATCCATGAGGAATCGAGGGAACTCCTCAAAAATTATAGGCAACCCTATGGTAATTTTGGTATTTTCATCAAGAACTTAAGCATTTACAGTCAAAAAGTAACATTTGATGAAGTGGAACTGATGAAGAAGACCAGAAATGGTCAACGGAACTTCATACTCAAATAGATATCACAATGAAGATAGTTAAGCGACTATGACAATACAAATAAATGAATGATTCTGAATAGTTACGTTGAAAATGGTATCATCGTAGTGATCTGATGATGATGATGGAGCCGGAAGGTAGGCACTGGAACTCCGTAATTAATCAATGTAACCTAGCCGTGTTTGGACTTATTAAAATTGTCATGAGATGCACTTTGGCTATAAGGTACTATCGAACTGATCTGATGATGGAGCCGGAAGGTAGGCACAGGAACTCCGTAATTAATTAATGTATCCTAGCCGTGTTTGGGCTTATTAGAATTGTCGTGAGATGCTCTTTGGCTATAAGGTACTATCGAACTGATCTGATGATGGAGCCGGAAGGTAGGCACAGGAACTCCGTAATTAATTAATGTATCCTAGCCGTGTTTGGGCTTATTAGAATTGTCGTGAGATGCTCTTTGGCTATAAGGTACTATCGAACTGATCTGATGATGGAGCCGGAAGGAGGAAGGTCGACACAGGAACTTTATAATAAAACAATGTAACCTAGCAGTATTTGGGTTAATTGGAATTGTCATGAGAAATAGGCACTCTGTTTATAAGTCTATCGCAACTAAAAAGTGTGAAATAAAAACTTTTTACAAAAAAAAAATAACCGACTTCACTAAAAAAAAACACTAAAAGGATCAAAATAACTTTAATTTCGGAAGTCGGTGTTAAATAAGAAACAAACAATACCGAGAAACACCGACTTCCGAAATTAAAGTTATTTTGATCCTTTTAGTGTTTTTTTTTTAGTGGTCGGTTATTTTTTTTTTTGTAAAAAGTTTTTATTGAAAAGTACTGTTTGCAAAGAAAACTTATTTGCGTATAAAAATTCCATTTTTTTTTTTACTAGGTTTTACTGAGTCTTAGTTAAATCTAGGAGAAGTAAAAACGTTATTGTTTAATCTAAATCAGCTAAAAACATGGTTTAAGTCATAACTATTTTAAAAAAAAACAATTTTATTTCTTATTTTCAATTCTCCTCCTTCTTCCATTTGCCACTACTCAGACACTTTACACAGTGACGCAAAGATAAGCAGAATTGACGAACTGGATTCTGATTAAACTTTTTTAGTTCATGATTCGAAATTTGAAAAATTATTTCTTGTTTTGCTCACCCTACCCGATTTCTTCGATTTGACAGCTATGACGTCACAACATGGCGCAAAATCAATCTTAATTTGGCGTTTATCATAGCATACATTAATTATCAGTTCTTATAAAATATAGTTGAGTGGCTATAGTTAATCTGATTGGAACTTTCCTATTGTGTAAACATAACAATATAGTAACTTTGTCAGTAAGTATGTTAGTTTCCATTAGCAGTTATTATTATTACTAACAACAAACTTTGTATTCGTATGGTTGACCATGAAAACAAAAGCACTGTTGTTACTATTGTTTTGGTTATTATCCTTGAAAGTTCCATTAAAATCTGTATTTTATGTAAAATAATGACGCTTTAAACGTGTCAGTTTATCCGCTAACTTCTCGTGACGCGTGGAGGTATTGAGTTAAAATTAAAACCATATAAATATACTCAAGTTTGCGGTTTCTTGAAGCTGTGAAAAAATCAAATTACCTACTAAGTTAATGAAAAAAAGATACGGCCGCTTATGTCTCAAAAAACATACCTATATTTTGACACTCTCGAGGAAATCAAAATTCATAGGGTACTTCCCGATGACCTAGAATTCTGAAATTTGGCATGAAGCAAGGTCTCAGAACAATTTGTAGTTACATCACAAAAAAAAAAACTATTTTTGCGATTAGGAAAAATCTTCGTAACTCAATCCGGAAATTGAACTGCTTTCATAGGTAATTTTGTACGGAACCCTCAGTGCGCGAGTCCGACTCGTACTTTATTTAAGCTGGGAAATCATTTGATAACTCTTATCACTCTGGGTGGAACGCTCTCCTTCCACCCCGAGTATGAAGATTTAATAGTCATCTAGATTGCCACTCTAGAGGGAGTGGCAGTCTTTTACTGACTAAACCCCACATGTGTTCTTTCAGTTGCCATTTACGTTCCACAGCCACAGTAACTCTTTCGAATAATCCCCACACCCCAGGCTATACTCTCATTGAGTGTGTATCTACTGTTTATCTCGAAAAAATACACGGATCCCAGGGGATATGTTGTGGAAGCGACATTGCGTGGGAAGGTAGTTTTCTATTTATTTACAACTAACAGCCTGCCCTACCTTTGCACGGGATTTTTTTTTTATTAACACTTTACCAAGGCGACTTTGTTTGCGGGAAAATTATCGTAAAAACTTTAACCCCCTTTAAATCGTATTTCGAGGGTAGTTTTGAAAAAATAATAATGACAGTCTTAACTTAATTCTTTATTGTACACAAAAAACATACATAGACTATGCTTGTGCAAACTTTAATATTCCCTATAATCGACTATGGTGACGTGTGCTACTTTGACCTGAACGCGGTGTTACTCGATAAAATTGACAGACTCCTCAATAACTGCATCCGATTCGTATATAATTTGAGAAAATATGACCATATTTCGAGCTACAGATCTGAGCTCAAATGGATGCCCATTCGCCAGAGAAGGAGTCTGCGCGCTCTGACTACTCTTTACTCTCTGCTCAACTCTCCTTCGTATCTTATATCACACTTTAAATATCTATGTTCTTCTCACGCTAAGAATCTGCGTTCTTCTAACAATCTTCTACTGCTTTGTCCTTCTCATACTTCTGACTTTGTTCATTCTTCCTTTCATATACAGTCCATACTTCTGTGGAATGCGCTTCATCTCGAGATCAGGACGGCCACCAGTCTATATGCATTTAAGCGGATGTTGCGAAATTACTTTCTGCACAAATAGTAAAGTCGTCTCAATAACCCCTTTCTTTTACTTTATATAAATAATATGTATATATTATATTAAATTATATATGTATGTTTATTTTGTACATACTTTTGAACTCTTTGTATTTTTATGCACCTGCCACATTTTCTCTTCACCACCCTTAGTTGACTGGTATAGAATGCCTAAGGCATTAAGTCCGCCTTTGTACTTTTGTGTTGCATGAAGTTTTAATAAATAAATAAATAGTACACCGTGATACATACAGTTTATGTACAAAGGCGAGCTTAAATCAACAATGAGTCTTCTCCCAGCAAACCTATGAGTTACAGAGAGAGAACACATTCGAGGGTAGGATCCAGTGCATAACATTATAAACCTTACATAACTAAATCTAATATATAATTTTATATATATAATTAACTATTCATTTTGATTAGAATTTGTGCCGAGTTTTACGTTTATTAAACCAAGGAATAAGATTCTCCCTTATAAACTTTAACAGCCCCTAAATCGTTTTATAGGGGTAGTTTGGAGAAACGAATAATAAAATCTTTTATTTACTTGTGTTATTATTTATGCTAAGTTTCAAGTATATGGGCCCATGGAGTAAAATTTTGCATATAAATGAATTTCCCTTTTTTCACCCCCTTAAAAATCTAATTTTCAAAATCCCCTTCTAAGTGCTCACGTACATTATAAAAGGAAGCCTTGTGCGATATTTTACATTCCTAGTTACAGTAGTTTCAGCTGTGCGTTGATATGTCTGTCAGTCAGTTTCTTCTTTTACATAATTATATCAGACAGGCTCGCGTTTGACCACTATCTCACCTGATTGCATGACATGATGTGGTCGACGATGGAGCACGCTTGCCTAGAAGTAACCCACAAATCTATAAAATCTATGGTCAACCGTCAAGATGACATATCAAAATTTTCCGTATTTTTCACTTTAAACCAATTTTCTTTGTATAAACTCACCGAAAGACCTTTGACATTTCAAAATGTGTTCGATATGGGATTTGATGCATGTGGAATCCTGGAAGAGCGATGGCCGATGCTGTGTAAGTGAGCGACGTGATCCTTCGTCGCACCACTCCTTTGATGACTACCATTCCACTGCGCACACGATGTTGGAAAGTAGCAGATTCTGGATTAATTGTGCTCCATTGGTGTAATTGCTGCAAGGCGTTCCGATGTGAGGATATTAAATAAATACAAATCTTTGAAATTCTCGACTTTTCTATACATATTGGTCATTTCATGTATTATACGTACATTTAAACCTTCCTTAAAAATCACTAGCAAAAAAAAAACAATCTCAATTGGTGAAAACCTCATAAAAATTAGTTTTGTAGTTTCTGAATTTTTCGAAAACAGACAGACAGAAAGACATGGTAGACAACTTTGTTTTATTATGTGTAAGGAAAGAATTTACATATTCTCGGTATGTAATTTACTGTCATGGAAATAACATAAATAAACAGTCTTATGCTGTTGACGAAACATCCCTAAACATTAAATATTTAGAGTCGCGTCTCTTCAATGAATACTAAATGTGAGTCGTGATTTCCAACTTCTGAGAAATGTTAATGGTACAAGAATGTAACTTATTCAGAAATAGGCATTAATCTTAATGCTATTATAATAGGTTCTCTTTATCATTTTATTTACTTTCAATGACTGCTCATTAGAATTTTATGGAAACAAAGACGTCACTTCAACTATTGTTAATTAATCTACTAAATAGCTACATAAAACAAAGAAGTGATAAATAAACCATTTATAACTCAAGAACGGCTGGACTGATTTTAATGATCTTTGATTTATTAGATTCGTCTCAGCCCCGAATAGCAGAATAAGTACTAAAATCCACGTACTATCTTTACATATATCTTTAAAATACCTTAATAGGCTATATCTTTTATATTGTAAATCTGTACTTTTTTTTGTTGTTGTTGCCTATTGTATTGCCTGCATCGAATAAATACTATTCTATTCTATTCTATTCTACGTAAAAAAAAATACATCGAAAAATGACAGCAACTGTCAAATACATTGTTCTCAATCATTCGGTTAAAAAGTTTAACTAAAAGGTAGATAATCACTACATTCATTGACTGTTAGGCGGTACAAAGTTCGCCGGGTCAGCTAGTTAATAATAATAAGTTTTTTTTTTCAAACTTTATAGTTATGTCCACAAAAAAAAGATCCACATTTTTGGTAGTACCCGGTTTGGTTGTTCTGTTCGTAACAATAAGGGCTATATTTTACCGGGACACCAAGGCGGCGCGACCAGTTGCGCCGCCATGGTGTCCTGGTGAAATATAGCCCTTACATACTCTTTGGTAGGGGCGTCACTGGCGGCCGGACTGGCGTCCGAGCTAACCAAACGGACACCAGGTTAGTAACTGTCTATAGAGCTGTATACATTTTGGCGGTAGCGGCGACTGGTCGCGCCGCCATGGTGTCCCGGTGTTACGTTGCGTAACCAATTTGGCGGCGCGACCAACTCGGACGCCAGTTCGCCCGCCAGTGACGCCCCCATCAAAGATTATGTAAGATGAAAATCTATCTTATGAAAAGGGCTATATTTCACCGGGACACGATAGCAGTGCAACTGTTCACGCCGCCATAGTGTCCCGGTGAAATATAGCCCTTTTCTTACTAAATGTTTAGGTAGGTTAGTATTGTTAGTTCCTACTTAATTTTTTTTATTACTATTAATCAGCTACAATAATACCAAAAAAAATGTGGACTTTATCCATATATTTTTTTTTGTATTGCATGTATGTATTTGTGTTAATATGTCTTATTAGTATTATTTCTGATGTTGTACACTGAGAACCCTAAATCTATCTCGTTTCTTTCAGTCCATCCAAAGGTTGTCTGTAAGAAATTGCCCTGATAAGACCGCCCATTGAACACTTATTTTTAAAAATGTTTGTCCTGTATTTTTTGTTTATGTGGTCTAAAATAAAGGATATAATAAATAAATAATAATAATAATCTTTATTGGCATAAATAAAACATGCATGTGTACACTGTATTACAGGAGCTACTTTTGTGGCGACATTTGGGGGAGGCCTATGTCCAGCAGTGAATGTCTATCGGCTGAATGATGATGATGATGCTTGGAAAGGAAAGAGCTAAGTTGCTGGTGGGACAAGCTTTGGAAGAATAGAAATAGGACGATAGTCGGAAAAAGATGCAGGATGAGATTTCTTAAAAGGATGACTTGGGCATCTTTCCAAGCTTTTGGGAAGACACCACTGGAAACAGAAAAGTTGAGGATATAAAGGATGATATGATTAATGTTATCAAGGATAGGTATTATTATCTTTCGGCTGATACAGTCACTACCAATAGCATTGTATGTAATCGATATAATACTCTTTTTAACATCACAGGCAGTAAACTGACTTATGAAAAATGGGGAAAAGTCAGATGTCGAAAGGTTTGAAAGATGAATTAGTGTGGTAGCTTTGGTGCCCCTATTCAATATGGGCGAAGTAGAAAAATGACTATTTAGTAAATTGAAGTCTTAAAAGTCTTTTGGAATTGCGACATGAGACTTTTTTCCGATACCTAGTGATTTGAGAAATTTCCAGACCTTAGCTCGATCACCGTTCTGTACAGAAGTATGGATAAATTGGCGATTTGCATTCCTACACACCTTACTGCAGTGATTCCTAATTGAGACATATTTTTCCCTGTTGTAATCATTAGGTCGAATTTTGAGCTTAAACTTCGCAGCTGGTTTTTTACGTAGTAAAAGTTTTATTTCATCAGTCAGCCACGGCGCTGGGAGATGCTTGACTTTCACATCTCGAATAGGTGCATGTGTGTCGTAAAGCTGAATTAGGGTAGAAGTCAGGATCTCAACTTGTTCGTCGACGGACGCCGATGACACCAAAGGCGTCCAGTCAATGTTATTGACCTCCTCACGAAGACGATCAATGTCTATGCCATCAAAATTGCGAAGCAGAAGAGTTTTGGACGTAAGCTTAGGTGGTCGAATTTTATAGGAAGTGAAAATTAGATCATGATAGGAAAAGGCGTCAGCTAAACATTGACCATGTTTAGCGAAGTGATCAAGAGACGAGACAAAATGAGATCAAGAAGTGAGGGGACAGAGTTAGAGAAATGGTGAGTGGCACCAAGATCAAGAATAGAGAGATTGGTAGAATTAATAACATGGCGTAGAGAAGTAGATCGAGAGTCATTTTTAAGGAGACATGTATAAAAATTGCCCATTATGATGCTGTGGTTACTCTTTTAGATTTCATATTACAATATTGTGGTTGGAGAGAACTGTGTAGACCAGTCAACATTGTACCCGAAAGCACAATAAAAGTAACAGTATATCGAAATCTAAATATAAAGTAATCCGTGAATCCGTGGAGTCTACAGTGATCTCACTTCCACATTATAAAGAAGAGACTATATAAAAATAAACCTATCAATAAATAAACCTATAATTTAAATAAACAGCCGATCATACAAAACATTTTACTATTTCGAAAATATTGGCCTGTGAAGAGAGACGTTGTCACATCAAAGGTGAGAAAAATCTAAAAACAAAAGTTATGAAAAATGTTATTGAATGTCTCATTCATCTGGCCTAGTTTGCGTACCAATCTATATTTTGTGTCGTAAGCCCCTGGGCGCAAATAAGTGCCTTTGATACATTTAGTGTTTGGGGATAACTAATATGGAAATAAAAATATCAAATTGTAAATAAAAAACTAGGCCAGATGAATGAGACATTCTCACGGTTTCAAAGAATCACCCTTAATTATCGACAAAGACACCTTAATTTAGTTATATAAAATTATTTACATATTTAAAAATACTTAACTAATAATAACAATAATATTCCACAACTATCACACAACGCCGTCTAGTCCCAAACTAAGCAGAGCTTGTGTTATGAGTACTAGACAACTGATAAACATACTTATATATTTCTAAATATTTATATTATAATAGATTAATATCTATATTTTTATTATTATATTTCTAAATACATACATAATAAAGATAAATTACACCCATACACAGAACAAATGATCGTGCTCATCACACAAACATATGTCCTGGGTGGGAATAGAACCCACGATCTCCAGCATAGCAGCCAGGGCTACTAACCAGTAAACCAACAGGCAACTAATTATAATACAAACAAATAATATCCTTCCTCCTCCTCCTCCTCTACTCCTCCTCCTTTGTTGTTTAACTTTTTGATGTTGATTTTATATTTCATTTGGGTTATAAAATGTCCCGGAGTTCAGTTTGCCTTTTGGCAAAGGCCTCCTCTAACTTCTTCCACTGTACTCTGTCCTTTTCAACTCTTCGTCAGTTTGGACCTGCTGTAAGTTTAAGTTCGTCCTCCCATCTTTTGCGTGGTCAACCTTTATTTCTTTTACCTAGGTACATATACAAACTAAAAATAATAATAATAATCATGTACAAACGTGTGTATAAAGAAATCATTGGAGCATCAAATAATTCATCCACATCACTGTCAATGTGAAAAGAACCCAGAACGCTGGCAGCACCACGACAAAGACTTAAACTATAGGTAAGTATCTTTTACTTTGCGATCGCCAACCAGTCTGCCGACATCTTTGATGAGGTATTCCGTGAAGCACACCCAAACGAAGCACACCCAGACGAAGCACACCTAAAGTATTCCACTTAGCACACCCGTAGGTGGGCTTCAAATAAAAAATTAAAATAATTAATTTCCTATTCCCGAAGCACACCCTACGAATATCACTCGCATAGTGCGGGGACTAAGAAATAAAGATGTCGATAAAAGAAAATATTTATTATTTAAAAGACTAACTTAAATATCTAACATATTTCAGTTTCATTATAATAATGTGATACAATATTTGTCATTTTTGTAATCTTACTATTTAATTAATATTTTTATTTTTTCTGTTTTTCGTGCAATTTATTCAAACAAAATAATGGAGCCGATGGCAGGTCCTAGTAGTAGAAATTTTAACCCATCTATTAATTACGTACTTGGGCGGAACCCCACACAAGTGTATAATAACAAACAATATAGTAAACACAAGATTTATAAAAACGGTAATGACTTGTGGCGGTGTATTAAAAAGGGTATAATGGCTTACTCACATTAAGTAGCATGGAAGAAGTTGTTAAAATAAAGGAACATAAATGTGCCTCAAACGTTTTGGAGACCCAAATTAAGGAAGCAATGCATGAACTCGAGCAGCAAGTAGTTTCCACCATGGAGCCCATTCCTACAATCTACAAGCAATGGTGCGTGAAATGAAAAATTGCAATAATTATGCCAAAATTAGAGTAACCCATTTTTACTCTAATTTAGGCATATTTATTCAAATCATCAAAAACATGCTGAAATAAAAAATTATATAATCGAAAATTGTGTTTTCGATTATATTATTTTTTATTTAAAAGATTATAAAAATGGCTTAATTTCAGTTGAACATTGTCTAGAGAAATTAAGATTCTGATTAATAATAATTTATTTAGTTGTTATGTTTAAGTAGTTATTGCCCATTTCTTCAAGATTATTTATGAATCTTAAAGATTGTGATTTGTGATTTTAAACAGTCTGTGATTTTACATAAAACTAGAGTATTTTTATTATTAGTTAAAAGATAGCTATAAGAAAACATAGAAAACAATATTTACAATGTTTTTGATATTTGTCCAAGTTTTTATTGTAATTATGAAACAATCTGTGATTTTTTATGTTAAAGTAGAGTATTTTTATTATTCACTAAACAGGTAGCTTTAAGAAAACTTTAACATAGATCTCTATGTAAAACAATATTTACAATGTTTTTGATATTTGTCCAAGTTTTTATTGCATAATTATGAAACAATCTGTGATTTTATTCATTCACCAACTCGCACTGGGCCCGCGTGGTGGATTACGGCCCATTCCCTCTCCTAGAGACGAGGCCTGAGTCCCAGCAGTGGGAACATTAAAAGGCTGATTATGCTTATGCTTTATATGCTGTGATTTTAAATAGTAAGATTACAAAAATGACAAATATTGTGTCACATTATTATAATGAAACTGAATGATGTTAGAAATTTAAGTTACTCTTTTAAATAATAAATATTTTCTTCTATCGACATTTTTATTTCTTAGTCCCCGCACTATGCGAGTGATATTCGTAGGGTGTGCTTCGTGGAATAGGAAATTAATTATTTTAAAAAAATATTTATTAATTTATATATACATCTTAACTACTAAATATTATAACTTAATAAATATATACACAAATTGAAAATAATATATGTACAAACGGGTAGAAATAAAACTCATAGGGCATCAAAAAATTCGTCCACATCGATGTCAATGGGAGATGTGCCCAGAACGCTGGCAGCATTACCACGCTGGATGGCAATGCTGATTCGTTGACCGAAGAAAAGCCCAGCCCTCTGGTCACGTGAAGAGTCGACCAGCTGTTTGCTGATATCCCGAACAACTCGATGAGCGCTCGGACCCCATGGCCCTAGTGTTTCAACCCCAAACGGCTCAAATATATAACCTCCGATGAGGTTATTATATTTACGCCGTTTGAGGTTTTCTGCACCTGCAGCAGCCGCCCCAGCACAGCCCGCCGTACTCAGAAGATGGGATGGCGCAAGGGTGTCGACACATGTTGCATCCCACACCAAAGGCCTACCCAATTTCCAAGGCATTATAGTCATCCCGTCTGGCCTCTTCCCATCGTCACGTGCCAAGCCATTGGGTTCTAAAACAGCTGGCACCCCGGCGGTGACAAGAGCTCGGCGGATGATGTCATTAATACTGGCATGTCGTGCTATCCGACCAGCGCTTCTACTGCATGATAGGCCATGGTGTCCGAGGCGGTCGACTGCTTCGCCGCACTGACATCGATGTGGAGCTCCACTAGGAGCACCCAGACGCAGGCATGTAGCGATCCGGAAGGTGGTGTCACTCAGCATAGTACCTATGTTAGGTGACGGTAGAGCCTGTAGCCAGAGGCCCGACTCCCATTCACCCACAGCCAGTAGGCGGGCGCGCTCAGCAGTATTGGTGGACGTATTAATAAGATTATTCCGTACCAGCCTGCAGAGCGGCTCATCCCACTGTCTCTGGGAAGATGGATTCTCGGGCAACGCCTTGTTCGGGCAAGCCACTTTCCAGGCGTTCACGGCGTCGGTCAAGCACGGCACCTCACAGTCAACCAGTGATGGAGTTAAGATATGTTCGACTAACTGTTGAGTGCTGTGGACCGAAGACAGAAACGCCGGTAGACTTATACTAGAAATTTTGCGGATGCCGAGCCCGCCAAAACGGATGGGTAACGTGGCTTGTACCCACGCTCGGTCATCCAGGGCCACATTTAAGATGGACGTTAAAGCGGATCGAATGGTTTGATCAATTTTGTCCAAGAGATGTGGTTGTTTCCATAAAGAGGAAGAGCGAAGGAAATACATAAAATTTGGAGCAAAACAGCAATATTTAATTAGAGTGAAAGCCGAATGTAAGTTAATTTTTGAAAGTCTATCTGAAATATCGTTGAAACGTGTAATTTTATCGTCAACGAATAAAGGAAAACTGTCTTCTAAAATTGGAGAACCTAGGAGGCGCAGTGAACATTTTTCTAAAATTTTGATCTCTGGGGCTATTGCACTGAATTTCTGAAGTGTCGATTGTCTGTCAGTATTGTCAGAAACAAAAATTTCACATTTAGAATGATTGAGGTCAAGGCCGATGGATCGAAACTGCTCCTTCAGAAATTGGAGATCATTTAAAACAGTATTTACGTCACCTCCCAGGGTTCCATCATCTAAATACCAAAGGTTAAATTTTGAATTTAATTGTTGAATGATAGGATGAATAGCCAAACTAAAAATGACTGGCCCGAGAGGGTCACCTTGTTGGCATCCAACTGCAGATTCCAAAACATTGTCTTTATATAATAATTTTGATGGATGCCTATAGCATTGCCACAAAAAGCCGAAAATTTCTGGAAGTTCTTTTTTTGCTTCAGCCAACAAAGTGTCCCTATTAATAGAGTTAAAGGCGTTTTTAACGTCAACCTTGAGGATGACCTCACCCTTATTAGAATTTAGGAACGTAGCGAGAGCATGTACGGCAGCCTCACAGCCCCCTCTTGAACCAAAGCCAAGCTGTAGGGGCTGGAATTTGTTAGTCAGAGAGTGGCTATAAAGTTTACAACAGATTTTGGCTGCCGTACGCCTATAGGTGCACCCGACAGCGATAGGACGAATGCCACCGTCTTTCTTGCGCAGGGCACATAGATTGGCCCCGTACAAGACATCGACGACGGCATCGTTCACGCCGCCGGAGAGCATAAGGGTAACTAGAGCCAGAAGTTCCTTCAAAAGCGACTCACCGGCTTCCCCGGCGCCTGAGCTTAAAAGATCCTTTAAGTGCTGAGGAGTCAGGCCGTCGAGGCCACCGGCGGAACCGCTTCTGAAAGAGCTCACGGCTGCAAGTAACTGGGGGGCTGAAATTTGGAAAAAAGATGAATCTGAATTAGAGGTGTCAGGAGGATCAGGGAAGGTGAGGTCATCCGCAGGCGCTGGGTGTTTACTCTCCAGGGCTGAAAGTGTATCTGGAGAGTAAGGCGCCACCACATCACTGCTGAACAGTAACCTAGCCGCTCCCCTAATGTCACCCTCACTTAATTTGGATTCCACATGTGAGCACAAACCTTTCTGGGAAACGTTATTAAAAGCGGGTAAATTTGGATCTAAAATATTAGTCGAATTGTTGCAGTTGTCTTTAATTTGGGTTGTTAATGATTTTTTTGTAGCCAAACTTTTTTGAACATGCAGAATCCTATAAGGGAAGGTAAGTAGTTCCTCCCAAGCACTTTGTGTATTTTCCTGGGTTGCAAAACGGACGCATCGCGCTAAACTCAGCGCAACGGACCGTCTCGCGCCCCGGGGAACTCTCTTTAATATGGGTGTTGAATTTTTTAATTTCGATAAGGTTTTCCAAAGTGATTCCGAATATGTGGATGTTTGGGATGTGGCTGGGGGACAGAAAGGTACACTATGTGGTTTGTGAACCTTACCATAATGAATCTTTAGCCCCCGTTCGCCTTTAAAAAAACGTGCTTGGGAGCAATGGGGGCATCTCACTAGCTGTGTTTCGAGTGATGTGGCAGGTTGACTGCTACAGGTTCCGGCATCGCTACCGCCGGCGTTTAACATAAAACAATATAATTACACTTACCTATATAATAAAGAAAAACTATAAGACTGTAAATACCACAAACACTATAACTAATAAAAATATGAACAATAAAAGTCAAATTAACTGTCGGCACGGCACTGACGTGACGTCCACGGCGCAGTCGCTGTACAGGAGCAGGGCGCCCGCCGCGCGCACAGGGCGCAGGGGCGCATCCTTTTAGGTTGTTGCCAGGGCAACGTGCGAGCGTCGCGTCGCGGTGTCGTACAATAAACAATTTCGGCCAAGTTTCTTCAACGTGTTTGAAAACATTAATAACAGTCTCCTTTTCTGTTAAATGCACTGGCGTTTTCTTTGCACGCTTTTTCTTCGGCGAAGAATTCAACGAAAATATCCTAGTCCAGAATGCTCCAATAAACGAGTCGATTTTCAATCAAGACTTGTCCTGTCCCAATCAGAACCAAACCAGAAACCAAATGTATGTATTTTTTTAAAACACTATATAGTTAATTAATATTTTATTGTTTCATTCAGTTTCGTTTCAAGTTACATTTTACATGCATATTATGATGATGAGGTATATTAATTGTAATACATATTAGGAGGACAGACCTAAATATTAGATATGTACTTATTTTGTAATGTGAAAGGATTGACGCAAAACCTGTTGAATTCATGTAATGATGTCATTATTTTAATTTTTTATTTGAAGCCCACCTACGGGTGTGCTAAGTGGAATACTTTAGGTGTGCTTCGTTTGGGTGTGCTTCACGGAATACCTCTCTTTGATTACCTGCTCGTATTAATAACTAATTTCATTGCGGGTAGGCAGTAAAATAGTTTGCTTGTTTTATTGATCTGTCGTGGTTTTGATGTAGAATTTTATGGCTCCCGAGGTTATTCACCATCTTCCTGCCCTTGTCCCATATTACACGTTTCCTTCTTGTATTCTCCCCTTTTTTGGGGTGGAAAATTATCAAATAACTTCCGCGGTTGTAGTTTAGTGTCCGGTTCGGGCCACAAGAACCGAGCAGCGGCGAATTGTAGCGTGTTGCGGCCACCGGCGTCAACCGTGTGCGGCGAATCCATATAAAATGTGTGAAACCTACAGGAAATATGCTGGTGGTGGCGTTTCGTAGTTGTGGCCGGAGGCCCGTGTGCGGTGACCCTAATAGTAACCATAGATGCTTTATTTTTAATATTTTTTAAAACAAAGACTTTGTTTATGGCCAGTGCTAACTAGCAATTTATATCAATATCGTCCGCAACTCGTAATACTAATTAATTGCAGTTTTCTCACACAAAAAGCTGCAAAAACTTGAAACTGAAGTGTTCGGTTTAAAATGACGTTGTTTTCATAATTTACTGGGCTCCCGGGAAAGATACAATTTCCGGAAAAAGCTTGAGAAAATATTGTTGAAATGTGCCTAGTTTGTTGTTCATGGTTCCATTTTGATCATCATAAATTATCAGCCTATATTTTTCACTTGAAAAGAAGATCTCTACTAAAAGTTTGACGTCTTTTTTAGGGTTCCGTACCCAAAGGGTAAAACGGGACCCTATTACTAAGTCTCCGCTGTCCGTCCGTCTGTCCGTCCGTCTGTCTGTCCGTCTGTCTGTCCGTGTGTCTGTCCGTCCGTCTGTCTGTCCGTCTGTCTGTCCGTGTGTCTGTCCGTCTGTCTGTCCGTCTGTCTGTCCGTCTGTCTGTCTGTCCGTCTGTCTGTCCGTCTGTCTGTCCGTCTGTCTGTCCGTCTGTCTGTCCGTCTGTCTGTCCGTCTGTCTGTCCGTCTGTCTGTCCGTCTGTCTGTCCGTGTGTCTGTCCGTCTGTCTGTTCGTCTGTCTGTCCGTCTGTCTGTCCATCTGTCTGTGCGTCTGTGTGTCCGTCTGTCTGTCCTTATCAGTTGTCTAGTATCTACTCACAACACAAGCTCTGCTTAGCTTGGGACTAGACGGCGCGCGGCGTTATGTGATAGTAGTGAAATATTATTATTTATTAAACAAAATATTAACAAATGTATTTCAATGCTAACCTTTTCAAACATGCTAGTAAAAGAAATAGGTTTTAAGCTAGAACTACATTAGACCGACGCACACGTTGAACACGCATGATTTGTCACGTGGCGTGGATCAAGTGTAGCTCTACAAGTCTAGTTTCCAAACAAAATGCTTAATTCCAATATACAAATTCTTTCGAATTCACGCTTTCCAATCCCACGCATTGGTAACTTATTTTTTTAACACACTCAAGAAAATTAAATTCTTGAGTCACAGTATTTTTTAGCCTTTCATTAAATCTCAGACTTGACTGCCAGTCAATTAAGAAAAAAACCAGCCAAGTGCGAATCGGACTCGCGCACTGAGGGTTCCGTACAAACTTACCTACGTAAATAGTGCAATTCCCTAATGTAGTCTCGAAGTTTTTTCCGAATCGCAAAAAAGTTTTTTTGTGACGTAACAAAATATTTACTGTTTTCAGATTTATTCCTATATTCCTATACCTGTGCTATAAGAACCAGCTTCATGCTAAATTTCAGGATTCTGGGTCAACGGGAAGTATCCAATGAATTTTGTTCTCTCGAGAGTGTACTATATACGTTTTTTGCGACATAAAAAGACGTCATTTACAAATCACAGCTAAATGACGAGTAAATATTTTTTTATATTTCAACCATTAGTATTTAAATCCTTAATTTTTTAATCAGCTCTTAATAACACCAAGCCACCATTTCCTATTATGAAAGTCAAGCTTTCTGTTTTCCCAAGAACACAAATATACTCACTTAATAAATACAAATCACTGTCGCAATGATACGAATACCTCACCGCCACTGCATGGAAATGTACTGAGGATCTTATCTAGATACAATTTCAACATGTTTTTTTCTTCCATTCTATCCTGTCAACGGTCATCCTATCACTAACTTCCTTTTCTTTCATATCACTGTTCACACAATCCATCAATCTTTTCTTTGGCCTCCCTCTCCCTCTCCACCCATCCACATGTATACTCATAACTCTTTTAGTAACATGCGTTTCATCTCTCCTCTTTACATGACCATACCAGGAGAATCTAGATACAATTTAAGAAATAAAAATTATCATCAAAATAGAAACGAACCTTATTCCATTGACTTACGTATGTGCCACCAAGACAATAAGATATTTTAGGCTGCTTCCAGCCACACTTGACTGATTGGATGTTTCGAATTTTAGAACAGTAGATCAAGCTTACCCTTTTTCGCTGGTAAAAAAAATAGGAAGATGATTCACATAAACTACCTACTCTTACCTATAACTTAGTAAAAATATAGGATTAAAAAATGAAATGAATTTGGAAAGTTTTTGCATTACATTACGATCATATTAAAATATAGTGAAAAAAAATATTTGACTTGAGCTGACTGTACCAAATTCAAGTTACTGGTATTTGTTCGTACATTAAATTAAATTATTTTAAAGAGTGGTCTCCGTTCAGAATAGAAAATAAAAATGCGTTCAAAAAAAAAGAAATACCAGTGGTATTAGATGTTAGTTATTAAAATGGAATAAATCATTGAATTCCTTTGCCATGCCATCCCGATCTGCGTAGGTCCTTATAAATGGCTAAAGTTCGTTTTCTCATTACTGTATTTTCATTTCATTGTCTTCAGAAGTTATCTTTGATAACATTTTGTTTGAGAACAATCTATCATCTACAATCCCTTCATGAAATATGCGAAGACATTTTGGTTGCTGAAAGGCCCAACTTGCTTCGGGGCATTTAATCAAAACGGCTTTGAGGAATCTGGCAAAATGTCATGGATAATGTAATTTCTCGATTGTTTCCGTGACGTATTATGTCAATGATTTACTTTGTTACTTTGGTAAAGAAAAAGGAAAGTCTGCTTGACATATTTTCCCATTTTATCATATAACGGGGTTATCGTCCGTCCCATCGGGCTAGAACTACACTGCGCACACGTGTGCCACACACGTCGATCTGGGCGCGTCGGTCTGCATACATTTTATATGGAAACTAGACTTGTAGAGCTACACTTGATTCACGCCACGCGATGTCGTTCTACGTACAAATCAGGCGTGTTACACGTGTGCGTCGGTCTAATGTAGTTCTAGCTTCAAGGAATAAGAAGTGCAGGTATCTTGTGTTTAACTATAATATAGTATCTCCTACGTACTTGGCTAATCTCTGTTGCGATTGACCACTGACCCTTAATGATTTGCATTTTTTTTTTTTTTTTTTTTATACAAAAATTTGTTTACTTGACAGTTGAACCCGTGTATCGAACTAACTTCAAAACTTTGATTAAATAATGTCCTTCAAAAGTTAGTATAAACACGATAATAATAAGCGGTCATTAGCATGGACCAGATGGTTACAATCCAGCGTTCCAACCAAGGTGACCTTGCTAGTTTCAATCCGTGTAGACAGCAGTTGTAATCCATGACCTTCAACGCCTGGTTGGGGATGCGTTTTTCCAACCACAGTGACTGATTTGCAAACGTGTTGGCGCGTGGATTCAATCCGTGTTGCCGCAACACAAACCAAGCTCCAACCAAGGTGACCTGGGGTGCTGCGACAGAAAACCTCCACGAGTGCCCGTGGGCTGTAGTTCCCTCGAGGACATGTCCGGAGCGAAGGCCAGTCTGCGGGACGGTGCACCCTGGGAGGCGGCCAACGACTCCCCTTGGGTACTTCTGCCTAAGGGGTCTCGTTGCCTGCCTGCGAATATTCTGTCAGAAGGAACACTTCAACGCGTGTCCCTCTGCTATAGCAGAGGGCACAGTGGCGAAGTAAGAGCGGGCTCGGTGCGCACTCACCCTGCCACCGGGCAGGCAGGAGGAAGACTTGGTCCTCCTTTTGCCACCGTTAGTCTCGTAGCCCCAGAAATTGTCCAAGGTCATGTTTCTGACTTTTGATGGGGGTCGAGGGTCTTGGCTTAACCGCCCGGGCCGCGAGGAAGACTACCTCTATAAAAAATTACCCCAAATCTCCAAGCGGCGGCGCACCGTGAGGGAGGTTGTTAGCTTGACTAATGGGTAGCTTAATTAGTCTCTAGTGCGGACCACTAAATTTGAGCAGGTACACAAAGTTTCATACTCGTGGGAACAAAAATGGCCAGTAAATTTTTTAAAAAACCCAACGACGAGGAGATGGAGAGTGATGCGCAGTCGGAGTCCGATGCGGCATCCAAAAGGAGCTCGGAGGGCTCGGAGGCTGAGGAGGGTCAAGGAGATTCCGGTGGAGACTCGCGTCTGTACCGGAAGCGCCCCATATCAGGGGACAAATCGTCCTCCGAAGGAGAGAAGGGCTCGGCCCGCAAAATCCCCACCAGTGGGCGGGGCGCACGTCGTGCGGAAGGAAGAGGGAGGGGGCTTACCTCGCAGGAGGCTGTTGAGCGAGCCGAGAAACTCGCCACGGAGGGTGTCCACCCCGCAGCGACTAGCTTTAGGGCTGGCCCCTCGGGGCCGTCTGGCGGCAAGCCGGACGCCGGGGAAGACTCCGCTGAGGAGTCGCGCAGATCGCTCGGGGAGCTGGTCGTGGAAGCCTTGACAGCGGTTTCAAGAAAAAGGGAAAAGGGCTCGAAGAAGAGGGGCATCGCCCACTTCGCGACATCTATCTTGGAGGCTATAGACGCCTCCTTTGAGAAGAGGGTCGAGAAGAGGATCGCGATGCTCCGAGCCGAGCTTCTGGGAGCCCAGGAAGTTGACTGCGAGGAGCCAACTAAAGAGGGACGCAAGCAAGGGCAGGGCCAAAGTCGGCCCCAGCCCCAGCCTGAGCCGGAAAGTCAGCTGTTGACGCTGGTGCGGCAGGAGCTGGCTGCCCTTCGGCAGCAACAGCAGCAGCAGCAGGAGCAGTTCCAGCAACGGATGCAGCAACAGCTGTCCGTGCTGGAAGGCATCGTGCTGCGCCCCCCACTCGCGGCCTCCAGCCAGCGGAAGGCGGCATCATATGCTGCCACCGTAGCTGCGGCTGCTGCGGCTAAGGTAGGCCCATCGGGGCAAGCCGGGCGCGGGGCCATGGCATCGGAGGCTGCAAGGACGGCCTTGACGGCCAAACAGCAGCAGCGGCAGGGAGGGCCTGCTCCACCCTCGAAGAATAAGGTGGCACCTACCGCTAAAGCGACGAGGGCTCCTGCCGTGACGGCGACTAGGCCGCGCCTGCCATCCCCCGCCCCCCTTGCAGAACCCTCGGCCGAAGCCGACTGGACGGTTGTTGGCGCCAAGAGGAGTGCGGGCAAGGCAACTAGGTCGGCCAAAAAGCGCGCGAGGCGACAGGAACGCAAGAAGCGGGCCATGGCGGCTAGACTTCGCGCCCCGAATTCCGCGGCTGTAGTTATTACACTACAGCCAGATGCGGAAAAGAAGGGCGTGACGTACAACACCGTCATGGAAAAGGCGAAGCAGGCGGTGGTGGGCCACCTCAGCGAATTCGGAGCCTCTGGGGGCTTCCGAATGAGGCGCACCGCAACCGGGGCCCGAATATTAGAGGTCCCTGGTGCAGACAGTGGCCCTGCCGCAGATGCCCTGGCCGCAAGGATCAGGGCGTCCCTGGATGTCGAGGAGGTCCGAGTGTCCAGGCCCACCAAGTGCATGGACATGCGCATCATGGGCCTGGACGACTCCGTCAGGGTGGACGAAGTGGTGGCCGCCATCGTCGGGGCGGGAGGGTGCAACGCCGATCAGGTGCGGGCGGGCACCATCCGCGCTGACAGCACGGGCATGCGAGCCGTAACGGTGAATTGCCCCGTGTCGGCGGCCAAGGCCATCACTGGTGAAGGCCGAAGGCTCTTGGTGGGCTGGGTCTCCGCGCAGGTAAAACTGCTGGAGCCCAGACCTCTGCGGTGCTACCGCTGCCACGTGGGGCACCACGTGGGTGCCTATTGCGCCGCGGAGGTGGACCGCAGTGACCGCTGCTTCCAGTGTGGTCAGCCCGGTCACAAGGCTGCAGAATGCCGTGCTACGCCGCACTGCTACGCATGTGCGGCGGCAGGCAAGCCGGCCGATCACCGGGCTGGGAGCAGGTCCTGCGACCCCCCTGCCAAGGCCAAGGGCAAGGTCCCGAGGCAAGCCCACCCTGACGTCCTCTCCGCCGCAGCCTCCTCTCTGGCTGCCGCTGCTGTCGCCGCCACAACCACCGCGGCAGGGCCCTCACGAGGGGCTCGGGAGGAGACTGTAATGGACTGTTAAATACGGCTCCATTACGTCTCCTCCAGGCGAATATCAACCACTGCGCCCCCGCTCAGGATCTGTTGCTCCAAAGCATGGCGCAGTGGTCGATCAATATCGCCGTGGTCTCCGAGCCGTACTATGTCCTGCCCAGGGGAGACTGGGTTCAGGACCTGAACGGCTCGGTGACCCTAATTTCGTCGGCCGCCGCTGGTACTCCGTCCCTCGAGGCCGTCACGAGGGGGCGGGGTTGCGTGGCAGCACGGTTCGGGGACATTGCCGTGGTAGGCGTCTACCTGTCCCCGAACAGAACTCTCGCCGATCTCCACATCTCCCTTATGGAGCTGAATGCCGTCGTCGCTAGGTTTGGTTCCCTCCCACTGGTCGTTTGCGGGGACTTCAATGCCAAGAACCTGGCTTGGGGTTCTCGGTTCACGAACCAGCGGGGTCAGATGGTAGAGGACTGGGCCCTGGAAACAGGCCTGGTCATCCTAAACCGGGGTTCTGTCCCCACGTGTGTGCGGATGCAGGGCGAGTCAGTGGTGGACATATCGTTTGCCAGCCCTGCTCTGTCACCGCGTGTCGTCGACTGGCGCGTCATGGAGGGGGTGGAGACGTACTCAGACCACCAGTACATTCGGTTTGACATCTCCACCCAGACCTCAAACGCGCCGGTCCAACAGACCCCGTGTGGTCCGCGTTGGGCGCTGAAGCAGCTGGACCGGGAGCTCCTCCTGGAAGCCGCGATGGTACAGGCCTGGGTGCAAGCACCGAACAGGCCTGTCGACATTGACGTCGAGGCAGAATGGTTCCGGGAGGCCATGTCACAAATTTGCGACGTGGCAATGCCCCGAGTTCGGCCAGGACGTGCCCGGCGCCAGGTGTATTGGTGGTCGCCGGAGATTGCGGTACTGCGCAATGCATGCAATGCCGCGCGGCGCCGGTACGCCAGACACCGCAGTCGTCGCATCCGCCCGCCGGATGCGGAGGCCAGAGAGGCGGAGCTGTACGAGGGATACAGAGTGGCAAAGCGCACCCTCCGAGCGGAAATAAAGCGGGCCAAGTTGGAGGCCCGCAACGTGTGGCTGGGGACTCTGAACGGAGACCCGTGGGGACGCCCCTACAAGGTGGTGCGGGAAAAACTCCGCCCCTGGGCTCCCCCACTCACGCAGAGTCTCCGGCCCCAGATTGTGGAGGGTGTGGTGAGCACTCTGTTCCCTGCGCGAGGGGAACACTCTCCCCCGCTCATGGCTCCGCCACCAGCGGTGTCTAACGCGGATCACGATGGCGACGATGACGACAATGCTCCAGAAGTGACCGAGGTAGAGATGAGTGTGGCGGTACGAAGGCTGAGTGCCAAGAATACCGCCCCAGGACCCGACGGCTTGCCTGGGAAAGCCTGGGTCCTGGCCATGGAGGCTCTCGGGTCTCGATTAAGAGGGCTCTTCAGCGCATGCATGGAGAGGGGCCAGTTCCCACTTCGCTGGAAGACGGGGAAACTGGTCCTTATCGCGAAGCCGGGGCGCCCTGCGGACTCTCCGTCCGCGTACCGGCCCATTGTGCTGCTCGACGAGGTGGGCAAGCTCTTTGAAAGAGTAATTGCAGACCGCCTCGTCGCGCACCTAACACGGGTGGGGCCGGATCTGGCGGACGGCCAGTTCGGCTTTCGCAGGAGGCGCTCCACGGTGGACGCCATCATGCGCGTGCGAGTTCTCACGACGGGGGATGCGGTGTCCCAGGGCAGGTGTGTCGTGGCGGTGTCATTGGACATCGCTAACGCCTTCAATTCCCTGCCCTGGAGTAGCATTAGGAGGGCACTCCGGTATCACCGGGTGCCCGACTACCTCTGTCGTGTGATCGAGGCCTACCTTTCGGACAGGTACATCATCTACCCTGGTCACCAGGGAGAGTGGAAACGGCGAGAGATGTCGTGCGGTGTTCCGCAGGGATCGGTACTAGGACCGCCCTTGTGGAACATCGGCTACGACTACGTGCTGCGCGGCGACCTCCCTGACGGGGTCAGCGTGGTCTGCTACGCAGACGACACGCTGGTCCTGGCTCAGGGAGACTCGTACCAGGCGGCGGTCGAATTAGCGACACGTGGGGTTGCGATAGTCGTTGATAGGATCCAGCAGTTGGGACTCGAGGTGGCGCTGCAAAAGTCCGAGGCCATGTGTTTTCACGGCCCTCGGAGCGCGCCGCCTCGGCGCTCCCAATTAACGGTAGGAGGAGTTCACATCGGCGTCGGGTCGACGATGAAGTACCTGGGACTCGTCCTCGACAGCCGGTGGAATTTCGAGGAGCACTTCCGACGTCTGGCTCCCAAACTGAATCGGAATGGGGCTGCCCTCAAGCGGCTCCTGCCCAACCTCGGGGGTCCAGACGCCTCCTGCCGGAGGCTCTACGCAGGCATCGTCCAGTCCATGGCCCTTTATGGGGCGCCGGTGTGGGCGCCGTCACTGCGAAAGCGACCGGCGGCCCAGCTGAACGCGTGCCAGAGGGTCATGGCCATACGGATGGTGCGGGGATACCGCACGGTTTCCCGCGAAGCGGCGAGCCTCCTTGCTGGCCAGCCACCATGGGATCTGGTGGCAACAGGCCTTGCACGCATGCACGATCTGCGCGTGGAGATGCAACGTCGGGGCGAAACTCCGCTGCCACGACAAGTTGCGGCATGGCGGACAGAGCTCCGGCGGGGTCTCATGGTGGAATGGCGACAGCGACTATCGCAACCCAGTGCTGGGCACGCCGTAATTATGGCGGTAATTCCCCTCTTTGAGGAGTGGCTGGAAAGGCAACACGGCGTCCTTACCTACCGCATGACGCAGGTCCTCACCGGACATGGTAAGTTCGGGAGGTTCCTGCACCGGATTCGTGCGGAAGAAACGCCCGGGTGCCACCATTGTGCGGACCACCCGGAGGACACGGTGGAGCACACGGTGGAGGTGTGTCCCGCTTGGGCAGAGCAACGCCGTGTCCTCGTGGGGGCGATCGGCGGCGGCGATCTCTCGCGCCGGGCCTTGGTACAGGCCATGGTCCGAAGCGAGGAGGAGTGGCAGGCGGTTGCCTCCTTCTGCGAAGCAGTAATGCTAGCAAAGGAGGCGGCCGATCGCGTGAGGCAATGGTCCTCACGCCCCAATCGCCGCCGGGATTCCGATCCCGATTTCCGGCCATCGTAGGCGCAGGCTTGCGGACGGCGAGCAATGGGTGGCTCGCCGTCCGACCGTCCGGTGACCGTCCGGACCGAGCCCAAGTCGTCGACGGCGCGTGCTGTTCCACGCGCGCCTCAAGGAGATGTCAGCAACTGTAGGGGCCTAGCAGGGTCGAAGCCTACTGGGGCCAAGGGTCTGATTCTGAAAGGAAGACTCGGCCCTGGTACGAAAGGCAACGAAGGAACAGGAGTGGGTTTTTAGTCAGTAAAAGTCTGACACTATCTCCCGCCCCGCCCAAGGGCGGGGGATGTCATAAGATGATTTTCCCACCGAAAAAAAAAAAAAAAAAAAACCAAGGTGACCTCTGTTGGAACGCTGGATAGCAACCGTCTGGTCCACCTTTTAACCTAACTAGATTTGGTTCGAATCTATTCTAATTTATACATGTTGTTCGAAGGTCTTGTAATAAAATGCGAAATATGATTTGAAGATATTTATCTACCTTTTTATTTAAGTAGATAATATCATTGGGGACTTTGTTATCGTCATGTCACATCTCACTTAAAGCACGGTAATATTATCTATACAGTATTGTAACTCGGCCGTATCTTTGAAATAAATGCCTACAGCCGCGCGGTACGTAAACATGCGATAGGGCTGCCCGCACTATGGCTGCCCGCCTCCACCATTTTAATTACATTTGCCTACTTTGTGTTTCCATTTAGTTTTGTGATTGTAAATATACTTTTTTTATATAAACAAATAAAATACTTTGTGAATTAAATAGGAAGTGCTCAATATTTGCGACCGAAAAATATTTGCGCCTCGACTGAGACGTACCTACGAAATGCTATATTATTAAATTTTAAAGTACAAAAATCCGCATTCTAAAGCTTAATTAAAAATTGTTTTGGGAAACATGGACAAGGTGGAGAAAAAGGAATATCTTTTACTTGGTTATAGATACCTGCAGCTACTTTACAATTTATATGTTTGGTTTTAAATGAAGAATTCATGCAACCAAAAACAGCACAATATATCCTACTCGTCATTTATTAAATATATAAATATGTACTTGAACTTATTTTTATTGAAAAAATCGCGCGGCACAGACGCGACTGTCTGCATCCCGAGCGCACCCCGAGATCGAGGCGCGTAGGTATAGCTCGCGTTTCGACCGTTTGTATGAAGTTGGAATACTGTATAGATAATATTACCGTGCTTAAAGTATTGTTTCGGTATAATACAAGTCAACCTTTTTATCTATTAGGTATGTAAAGCGACTAAATAACCGACAGAGCTCTAAACAAAACATTTAGTTTTTATTTATTTATTTAAACTTCATGTACAGTAGTGGTACATAGGTGCACTTAATGCAACAAGGCATTCTCTACCAATCAAACTTTGGGTTAAAAAAGACAACACAGGGTAGGTGTGGGTAACAAATGAATAATAGATACCTATTCAAAAATAGAATGAGATATCACTGAAATTAGGTGCTTATAATTATAAAATACAATGAAATATGACTGAAATTAGGTTCTTATAATAATAAAATACATAATTATATTAAGTATGCTAAAATTATAAACTGTATACAGCTCCATTTTACCGAGCTCGCGTCTGTTTCAACGATTCCATGTATTATCCAGTTTCACAGACACTTGAGATACAAAACTACACTAATTTTACATCACAATATCCATTAGAAATCAATTTGCGAATAATTAAAACAGCCACTGAACTTCATTCGAAGATATCCCGCCAAAAATCCCGGCCATTACCAACATTATTATTCATCACAGACTTACAATAATTGCAGTAACAAATCAAATCACAATCACTCAACATAGAAAACAGACATAAATGAGGAACAAAAGAGGTTCATCTCCATTACCCGTTTTATTGCCTACTTCAAAGTTTTGACGCCAAATTAGTTCTGTTGCCCCTATCCTCTCTAACTTATGTTAAGACCTTTGAGTTTGATGAAACAACAGCTTGATCTTAAGGAAGTTAGTTTTACTCTTCAATAATATTAAGCATCTGTAACCTACGCAGAACTTGGGCGACGCGGTCAGGCGGATAATTGAACATGATTTTGATATTCGTGCTCAATTAAGCTTTGGAATCAATTTCCTGTAATAACAGTTACTTACTGTTTATCCAGAGGGGTTGAAACTCTCGGATCGTGGGGTCCGAGTGCTCACAAATTATTTAAAAAAACTTTCTAAACGCCTTGTTGACACTTCGCGTGACCCAAGGGCTGGCTTTTACTTCAGACAAAGGATAAGCGTTGCTATTCAGCGTGGCAATGCCGCCAGTCTTTTCGGTACATTACCAGTCGACAGCGATGTGGAGGAGTTTTTCGACGCCGTACTTTAGATTGCTTTTTTAGTACTTTAGGGCTTTTATTTTTATTTTTTAATTTAGTTTTAATTAGGTTCAGTTAATAAATAAAATTTATCCAGGGAAGTGATCGTATTACAATCATACTTATTTTATACTACCATAACGTGACTGCCTACATCATCATCATCATTTCTTTTCTTTCAGTGTTTCATATTTATCAGTCAACTTTGTAATCTTAGCATTGGATAGCAAGTGATCCAACGCTAAGTAGGCAAATGGGCTAAGAGCAGTGGTGGCCTATTGGTGTCGGCCTCGACTTACCAATCCAAGTAGGCCAATAACTTTATGTAATTTCATCACCACTGCTCTCGAAACCGTAATGTGTGGATTACAGCCCATTCAATCTCCTTGAGAGAGGGCCTGAGTCTCAGCAGTGGGAACTAGTGCTCACATCCCGGGAGACTCGGTTTCGAAAATATCTAAAGTCTTATATTTTTCTGCATTTTCGAGACTCGAGACTGATACCTGCAGAGTAGGGGATAACGAGAGTGAGTTTGTGAGTTACGTAGATTTTTTAAGATCTACTAAACCAGATACTGTACACTGCACGGTACGACGCAACACTTAACAGCAGATACCGTTTTGCATTTTTGTCGTCAAAAATTAGATTTCCAGAAAAGCTCTATAAGCGTATTAAAGAAAATAGGCTCACTAAGGCAAGTCTTTTGCTATATAAATTTACACAATCCTACTCAATTTTATTGAGAAGTGGTTGGGTCCTTTCAAACTTTCAATAATAATAATAAAACCACCATAAATAAAACTCAACATGACATAAGATAATAAAACCTCTATGATTAACTCTATGACTTACAAACCATGTTGAACGTTTCGCAGAATTTGAAATAGATTTCAAAATCATAAGCCATTGTAGTAGCGGGAAGCAGGGAGGGCTTTTTCTGACGCAGGTTAATTTTGTTACAAAATAGCAGATCCTACCGTTCCGAAATCACATTAGATGCTTCGCGTTTTTACGAAAACATAACCCATCATTGTAATTTTACTCGATACTCGAAACTAGTTTTAAGTGAAGTTCTTTACTACAAACTTGTATTAATTGCCTAAATGCTTAGCGTTTGAATAGAAATCCATTTTTTAATCAGTCTCGAAGTCTCGTTTTTCCCGAGAGTCCCAAGAATGCCAAGTCTCGAGTCTGAGCCAAGAGTCGGGAATCGAAAATGTATCGAGACTGAAAGCCTTAGTGGGTACATTATAAGGCTGATTGTGCAAACTCGAATCCTTCTAGAGATACACAGATAAAGAAATCTCTACAGTATTACATCCACTACGTTTGAAATTATGTTTTCTTATTAACCTTTCCTCTTCTAAAGTTACCGTTTCATCAAGGAACTTCGCAGTTTCTTAACAAACTTAATCTATACCACTGCAATTCTAAGGAACAGTAAATTGCAATAGGGAATTTTCGAATGCTATTACCACTTCAAATAATTCCCTCGCTTTCCGTGAAACCCATTTGAAGTTATCTCAACTTATAATCAGGATTCAAGAAAACAGTCAGAGCGGCGGCTTATACGAAGTAGCGATGCAAGATTGTCTAATATATTTTATTTATTTATTTATTAAGTCTCCTTACAACTATCTTTAATTAGTTGCTTAGCTTAATATCTATATTTAGTTTTTATTTTTACTTTATTTAAGCATTGTTCTTACCTGATAGCGACATGAAACAAGTAACAGAGATATTTGTAATTACAAAACATGATTGAAAAGAGTGTCCATGGAGTTTCCTGCACATGCTTCTCCATAGAGATCTACGCTTTGGAGTGTGCAATTAGCATATTTTTTCTTGACATTTCAAAAGTGCCTGTAAATGGTTTATTTGAAATAAAATGCTTTGAATCTATCATTACAGGTGTACCTATACCAAATGCATTAGCGCGGTCTTAAAATAAACTTACAATATAATAAAATAAGCAGGGGCCATAAGTCTCAAAATTGTTCCTGGTAACCATCAGTCCACATAACCCTTCCAAAACCATAGCCTAACCTAACCTATATCTTTGTTTTCCATATGTCGCAATAGTTTCTCACCAACCAGGGGTTGTCCTTAAGATGCACTTAAGATACACTAGCATGCTAGTGCATCCAGTTGCTATGGCGCGTACAGGGATAATTGTCGGTTGGTACCACGTTTCACGAAAAATGCCCAAGGGGCCTCTGCAAGTTAGCTTCGGCCCCTCGTACGCCTTTTAAAGGTCCAAGACCCCAAGGCTATACTAATTTATTTTCTTCAGAAAAGTACTTATTATAGTTTGCAATAGCCCTATGTATATATGTAAGTACTATGAAAATTAATGTGTACCTGTATTTCGGCTTACAGCAGCAACCTCATAAAAAAGAAAGAAAGAAAACATTTATTTGAGACTCGCACAGGACAAACAACAATAAAATAAAAAGTAACTACTTAATCTATAAATACTTAACTTAAAAATAATAGAAAAAACAATATAAAACATAAAAATAAAAGACCTGTGCGAGGCCAAAAAGGCTCCTATCTCAGCATATGCTGCGCATGTGCTCATCGAGTTCAGTCAATCCAAAGGTTATCTTCCGTGTGGATAAAAACCCCTTAACAATAAAGAATATAAAAAAAAGGTTATCTGTAAGAGGCTACTCTGTGCGATAACTCTGCCCATTGAATACTTATTTTTATAAATATTTTTCCTAAATTATTATGACTTTTAAAATAATGTTTATAATAAGTGAAAAAAATGAAGTAACAATAAAGTAGCTTTTGGTTTAAATCTGAGCAACCTTTCGACTATTCCATTTCTCTGCATCAAAGTCCCTTGACCGGAATACATCTGAGACCATATCCAGATGGCAGTCATACACATTCATTAGGTACTATTGTTTCAATCTCAGGACTGTATTCAGCGGTATACCAATGAGCAGTGTGATTGACCTAATATGCAGATGTGCAGTGCTGAGGTCGAAAAACATCCCTGAGATGAAAATCATCTTGCATACTTTACTATATTTGAGATCGCTATTTCAATCTTACCTTGCTGTATTTTGACAAATATTTTCTTTAATAATATAAGAATATTTTCTTTCGTTGGTGCTCTGCAATCGCACGACTGGGTCGCGGCAGACCAAGAAGGAAATAGAGAGAGACGATTTGAATGTCTTCCTTAGACACTAGCAAGAAGTGGCCCAGAGCTGGGAATAATGGAAGGAATGGAGGGAGGTCTTTGCCCAACAGTGGGACAGTATAAGCTAGATATAATCATATAATATTTATAATAAGTTTTCTTTAAGACACTCCGATTATTTTACATCACACTATCACCCACTTTTTTTGAGGTGGGAAATCATCCATTGACTTCTTTTGCTCTGGGGTGGGACGAGAGGGCGTGTCTAAAACCCACGTGTGTGCTCCAGTTGCCCTTTTCCTACCAGGGCCACGGTCATTCTTTCAAACGTTCCCGCAGCCCTAACAGGCACGGGCACGACTGGGCCCCTTTAGTGCACACACGAAATCCTTTTTTTTTTTCAATTTATTGATTTCGGGGTTTTTATCCACATGGATACGCCAACCCCATCGTAACCTCCTAGTTCAAGTTAAAAGTTACTTTGAGTGAGAGAGAATCATCACTAAACTACTTAGTCTTTTCGTCAACAGCGAATTAGGACTCGCCAAAATAGTTTGTACTAATCCAACATCTAGGAATCTAATCAACATCTCTCTCGTCTTTGTTTCTTAACACACGAAGTCCTGCATCGTGCAATTACATTTCTCCGCGCATTTGAACATATACTCATATAACAGCCCGAAATTCTCTATCAGGCAGTTGCCCAGACCAGAGAAAACATCCGTCTGCTCGGATGATCCTTCCTTTTCAACAGAGATATGTGGGACTTTACACTCTGTTCCGCATACCCCAAAATCCCAAGGGAACATACTCCCGTGATGAAAAGTCCTATGATCCAGGACGCTTCTGTCCGTGTGCCAAATTTCATCCAAAGCTGCTAAGGAATGAACGCTAAGGAGTTACAAACTTACACACTTTCACCTTTATAATAATACTAGCTTTTGCCCGCGGCTTCGCTCTCGTCATCTGACTACTATATTCTACTCTACTCTACCCTACTCTACCCTACTCTGTCCTACTCTGCCCTACTCTACACTACTCTACCCTACTCTATCCTACTCTACCTTACTCTACAGTATATTAATTTAATATACCATTTAACACATCAATCGGTCAATTTCAAAATTTCAAATTGTTAAATTTTCAACCATACTTAACCGTAGACAACATTACGTTTAGCTGTCAGTTGCGTTTTGAAATCCCAAGTCAGTTGCATTTTGGTTTACCATGTTTTATGTCACGTTCCACGGGAACGGGATAAAAAATCCTATGTCCGTCTCCTGGTTCTAAGCACCAATTTTCAGCTAATTCGGTTCAGCCGTTCATGAGTTATAAATAGTGTAAATAGCGTTGACGCACGTCAACGGCGCGTTTAAAAAACGTCGTGTGTACAGGCCCTTAGGGTCCCGTTGTAACTAACACGACTTTCTTTTATATATAAATATATAGATGTGATTTTTACATCGGTGGTAAAGCCCATGTAGAAACAAATTTTAAAAATGCCTAACTAAAACGAAAATACACCTACATTATATACCTACCTACATTAACTTATTCACAAACCATACAACAGATTTTTCTTATGAATACTCAGACAAATATGTCACTACTGTACAACATTATACCGATGTAGAAATAAAACCTTGCGGTACATTTGGCAATATTAACCGATTAGTAACATCAACCGCATGTAGGTAATGGAAACTGTCCGGAACACATTTGACACTAAGCTACTACTCTAATACAATGTACAGTCGTCAAGTAAAGTCAAGTAAAACTGGCCGAGTGCAAATCGGACTGCCACACGAAGGGTTCCGTACTACAATATTAAAATCGAGAATAACAAAATAGGGTTACTTGTATAAAAACCCCTTTTTTAATTTTGTTATTTGTTCACATTCTGTAATTTAAACTCTCTAACTCTTAAGGATTATGAGATACAGTCCGCTGACAGACGGACTGACGGACGGACGTACTACCGAAAGTAGTACAGTAGTAGTACGTACAAAATCCTGAAAATACGACGTAACAACAAATTTTCTGTTTTCAAATTTATTCCTATATCTATACTATAACCTATGTATACCTGGCTTTATGCCAAATTTCAGGATTCTGGGTCAACGGGAAGTACCCTATGAATGTTGGTTCCTTTGAGAGTGTCGAAATGCACGTCGCAATGCAACGGCCATATCTCTTTTTTTCGTTAACTTAAAAGTTTGATTTTTTCACAGCTTCAAGGGACCGCAGATCTTAGTGTATGGTTTTAATTTTAACTCAATACCTCCACAGACAGACAGACGGACGGACAACAAAGTGATCTTATAAGTGTTCCGTTTTTTCCTTTTGAGGTACGGAACCCTAAAAATTGTACCTAAATATAGAAAAAACTTATTGTTTTTGCATTTAGAACACAAATATAAATATAAACCTGTCAATAAATGTAAATAATTTAATAAATATACATAGGTCATATTTATTTATGATAGGTAATCAAAAAGCGCTCACCTCTGACAATAATTATACCACATCTGTAGTTATCTTTGAATAATTAAAACACTTGTGCGAAATAGACTACCAATACATTCTGAACTTAACAACAATGGTTATAAGAGCCAGTTTTGAAGTAATGGTGTTGAAAAATCTTTTTTACACCACCTGCTCGATAATGCCACAAAAATTTAGGTGTCTTCAAAGCTGGAGTAAATAGCCTCTTAATTAACAAGTGTGAATCACCATCAACGATTGAATCACTGCTTACCATCAGGTGGGATCACAGTCAAGCACTGGTTACTTACTGGTCATTAAAAAAAATAAACATTGTCACATCTGTTCAAAGACTTTGAAATAGCCCAAACTTAGCCCAAACTACTTTCTTTGTTGACTGTATCAGCTTTGAAATGAGTCTAAACGTGTTGCGGACAGAGCATCCAAAAGCAAATGGTTGTAATATATTGTGTGAAACGAGACAGCTATTTGACCTCGCTAACCCAATTATTAGGAATGGCCAACTTTAGGGAGGCATGTTGGGTTTATTGCTGACGTGACGACTATCATGAGTATTTGGACATTACATACTTCCTTGAAGGACCTCAGCCACCGTATTATCTATGTTTGTCTAACTGTTATTAAAAGGGAATAATATATTTCATCAAACTAATAAATAATAGGATTTAAGGTTTTGAGATATGCGGAACAGAGAGTAAAGTCCCGCAAACCTCCTTTTGAAAAGGGAGGATCCTCCGGCCAGACGGGTGTTATGTCTGGTGGGCTACTGCCCGATAGATGATTTCGGGCTGTTCTATATGTTCTAATCGCGCGAAGAACTTTGATTGCGCGATGCAGGATTAGTTCTTATGTGACGCCATAGATGTCGCTACAAAGGTTTTGTTTCACTACATTTACACGTTGTTAGCCCATGTAGGGCTTGCGATTGGTCGGACGGTCGGACGGCGAGCTACCCGTTGCTTGAGCCACAAATAGCTGTCAGGAAAATTGACAAATCTCAGGAGGACCGATTGTCTACTAGGGCTGTTCGAAATAGTTCGTGGTCCTGGAACGCGAGGGGAAACTGAAGGAACACTGTTGGGTTTTAGTCAGTAAAAGTCTCACACGCCCTCTCGCCCCACCCTGAGCGGGAGAAGTTATTTGATGATTTCCCACCAGAGAAACGGGGCCATGTTAAATACAAATACTGAATTGCATCTGGTTAGACTGGAAAGTGACTCTAAAATAGTTTGGCACGAAGCTTACTGGGGCCATGGGTTCACTTCCGAAAAGGAAACCCAGGGTCTTGGAAGGTAAGGTAAAGAAGCAAAATACGCCCTCACGCTCTACCCCGGTGTGTGAGAAGTCATTGTATGACTTCGCAACTAAAAAAAATAGGTCGGCGAAGTTTGGGCAAATTGATTAATTGATTTGCAAATTGCTCCCCTATGCATATTCTAAGATCCAGCGTTGGGTCATAAGAATATTTATAGCAACAGAGATTAGTATATTATATTAAAGCTGTACATGACGCCATTTTGTCTATCAGCACAAAAATATACTAATCAGATAAATGAAATTTAAATGGGTATTAATATTCTGTTACTCAAAATAAATGCAAGAAAATGCTCATATTAATTTTTAAGACAAAAATCACTTTCTTTTGACGCAAGAATCAACTTGTGATAGTATAATGAACTACTATGCGAAACACACGTTATACAATTTCTATTCCAGGATATATTCTACGTGTGCAATATTTACAAAACTGATTTACATCTTATAAAAGGAAAAACTGACTGACTGACATATCAACGCACAGCCGAAACTACTGGGAGTAGAAACCTGAAATTTTGCTCAAGGTTTCCTCTATGACGTAGGCGAGCACTAAGAGAGGATTTTCCAAAATGTACGCCCTAAAGCAGGGAAGCACAGACTTATTGAGACTATGGGCCGCTTGGGCAAATGATGAACCAATGGCGGGCCACCAACAAAAATAGCCAAAAATTCAATTTAAAACATTAAATATTAATTTGATGCTTGGCACAGCATTGTGCTCACAATCCTTTTTATATTCTGCTCAAAACTTGTAGCTACACGTAAAATTGCTTCCAAACTTTCATTTATAAGGCAGTTTTGATTTTGTGTTTTGTTATTATTCAATACTGAAAAAGTTTGTTCACATATACATTAAGTCTATTTCTTATTCTGTGATTAAGTGGAACCAAATAAGCTGGCGCATTTCAGGGCATTTGAGCGCAACTCTTTGTACATAGTTTTATCAATGCAGTGGTAAAAGTTCAGCAAATCCCCTCCATTGAATTTGTTGCGAAAATCTTGATCATTTTGAATATTTATTTATTTATTATTAGGATCGTCAACATTACATGCACTGGGAATTTACACGAGCAATTATAAAACTCTATTCAAGTGCTGCAACACTTAGAGACAATCACAACATTAACACAAAACAATTGATTTTAAAACACATAAGACACAATGCTAATTAACTAAAATTAGCATTGTGATGTCAAGGAGAAAAATAATAATAATTAGAAATTAACATTATAGAAATACATGAATGTCTAATTGAATTAAATTATATTGATTAATTCGAACTGCATTGACTCTGGTGCAGTTTCAGCCGAAATTGTGAAAGGATTGCCAAATATGTCCAAAAGAGGTTTAACTTTTTGAAACTCAGAAAATCGTTCACGAAAAGATTGTATTAAAATATCTGTTCGACAAAGCTAAGATTAACCGCAGTTTTATTAAATTTTTCAGCCATTTTCTTGTAATTTGGAAAATAAATTGTAAATGCCCGAATTTATTTGTGATCTGAAAAGAGCTAGCTTGCTGGCGAGCCACTGGCATATTACCGGGGGGCCGCATGCGGCCTGCGGGCCGCGGTCTGTGCAACTCTGCCCTAAAGGGATGGAGCGGGATCGAAAGTATATAAGGAGAAAACTACTTTCACGAACGCAAAGCCGCGGACAGAAGCTAGTTATTTTATATTTTGGTACATTATTTATATTGTTTTGGTACATTATTTATTTTTCATTTATTTTTATTCTTTTTTCTGTTGTTTTCAATTTGTACGGTCTACATAAAAAGTACATAAAGAACAATGGTCATTCTACTAACATGCTTGGACCATATAAAATTAGTAAAACGTAACTTGATGAAACAAATATCGTTTGATTTGCCTGAATGAACATTACTAAGTACGGCATTCAATATATTTTTAAAACTACGGGAAAGCTAGTAAATAATTAAAATGTTTTTTAAGGTTATGTGGTTTATTAGTAATATGTAGCATTTCAAAAAAATGTCGAAATAGTTTTTGGCGGCATATCTTCCTGTTGGCTGTTTTAATTATTCAAAAATTGATTCCTCAGAATGTTTACATCCATAATCAAATTAACTATTCATACGAAGACATGGCATAAGGGACTTAGTATCCAAGCCTAAAATATAACATAAAAAGTAAACAATCTTGTTTGTCAAAAATAGGGTGGCTGTTTGGCAAAAATATTCGATCGATTTACGGCATTTTCAATTTTAAGATGCTAAATATTTTGTTAATTCATGACTTAATTCAATTAAATAATAAAAAACAAAAAAAAACTGTTAATGTCATCTTAGATTTAGTTAATACCAAATTATAAACAGTTGAAATAACCTTGGATTTAATTTCAATTTAGAAATTAAATCGATATCGACTTTAGAAAAAGTTTGGACTTCCCTAAGAACGTTAACATTACGGATGCTTTCATAAATAAGATATTATCAAGCGTTCTAATAAACAATTTTTTTTTTTTAAATGAATATTTATTTTCCTCCCGCTTTTAAAACTAAACTAATGCCATCCGATAATTACATCGATAATATATTATGTTATAATGACAGTCTCATTTCGGTATCAACACTTTTTTTTTCGTGGTCCAAATTGACTATCCTTCTTTGTGTTAATGTTGAGACCATGTTTAAAGTTAATTATTATATCACTTTTATAACGATTTTTACAATATTGACGATTTTGTAAGTTTTTTAAAAAGACTAATAGAAAACTTTTACTTTTATTACTACTGTTGATTATTTTTATAGTTGATTTTTGCATTTTTTTGCGACTTAAAAGTTCATAATGTAATCCTTTAATGAGCATTTTTTATTTATTAAATACCAGCCATTGCCCACGGCTTCGCGCGCGTACATAAAATATAGCATATTATGTCACTCAGAAATAAAGCAGCTTTCTATTGGTGAAAAAATTTTAGCAATCGGACCAGTACTTCCAGAGATTACCTCCTACAAACAAAAAAACAAAAAAAATAAACAAATTTTACTTATTTATTATATTAGTGTACCTAGATGTGATGTAACGATTTTTTTTTTATTGTTAAGGAAGTTAGTGATAGTATGACGAGTGACAGGGCAGAATGGAAGAAAAAAACGTGTTGCGCCGACCCCAAATAACACGGGACAAGGGCAGGAAGATGATGATATAAACCAGTGCTTGAATGCGATCCCACCTGATGGTAAGCAGTGATGCAATCATTGATGGTGAGGCGCACTAGTTTATTAAGAGCCACACTCTAGCCTTGAAGACACCTAAATTATAGTTGAACGGGAAGACCGCAGCAGGCGAATTGTTCCAGTCCTTCGATGTACGCGCTATAAACAAACTAATTTTGCACGTTAAAGTTTATTTTTGAGTAATCTATTTAGTACAGGTACATTAAAAAAAAAAACTGGGCAAGTGCGAGTCGGACTCGCATACTGAGGGTTCCGTAAAAACTAACTTATGTAAATAGTTCAATTCCCGAATCGAGTCTCGAAAATTTTTCCGAATAGAAAAAAGTTTTTTTTTTTGTGACGTAACTACAAATTTTCAGTTTCCAGATTTATTCCTATACCTGCCTGTGCTATAAGACCTTGCTTCATGCCAAATTTCAGGGTTCTACGTCAACGGGAGGTACCCTATGAATTTCGATTTCCTAGGAGTGTCAACATTACGATTTTTGCAACATAAACGGCCGTATCTTTTTTTCGTTAACTTAGAAGTTTAATTTTTTCACAGCTTCAAGGGACCGCAGACCTGAGTATACGGTTTTAATTTCAACTCGATACCTCCACGCGTTCTCGAGATAAAGGGTCTTGACAGACACACAGACAGACAGACGGACGGACAACAAAGTGATCCTATAAGGGTTCCGTTTTTTCCTATTGAGGTACGGAACCCTAAACATACCTATTGAAAAAGGAAAGTAACTATGTATTGTAATAATAAATAAAACCTGTGATCGCTCTAGGACAGTCTATATTGTATTCTTTAATTAAAATATTTACCTTAACCAAGCAAAACTATATTTTTCCTAATTCTTAAAGTTAAGTTTAATCATTTTAGTAAACTAGTAATAAAATTTTATTTAAAATCTTCTGCTAATGGTACTTTTAAGCTAAACTGACTTTTATTTGAGGCTCTCGGGGATCGGGGCCCTCAGGGAATAACCAGAAATCAGAAACGTTTATTTCAAATAGACCAATTACAGGCAGTCTTACCAACCCGCACTGGGCCCGCGTGGTGGATTACGGCCCATTCCCTCTCCTAGAGAGGAGGCCTGAGTCCCAGCAGTGGGAACATTAAAAGGCTGATTATGCTTATGCTTATGCTAATTACACGCACTTTTGAATTGTCAAAATGTCGGTCAGTCAAAAAAGTGAAGTTAAATTGCACGTTCCAAAGCGTAGCTCTATGGAGAAGAACGTGCAAGAAACTCCATGGACACTCTTTTAAATCATATGAGTTACATAAATCTTGGTTACATATTTCTTGTAGCTTCTATTATGTGAGCACAATGTAGATAAGTAATAACATTAAAAAAAAAAACTAATTAAAAAAAAAGAAATTGAATTAAGCCACTGGCAGCTAAGAGATGACCAGTCTCAACTGACGGCCGTTCACGAGCAACCCTAAACTTTCTCCCGTATATTACTAATGTGATGTGAGCTGTTAGCTTGTATCTGGTATCCCTAGCTACTTAGTCGACTACAGCTTATGTCACTCGATTGACAGCTCGTTTAATTCGTTCAGTCATGACGTTTTTATAACGTCCTCTTGGAAGGGACAACGATCGGCCGGCCTTCTTGTTCGAGACACCGAGCAGTGAACTTCTCTGTCACATATAATTTAAACTAGCGAGTAAGTACGGAACCCATTAATGAGTGGTTTTATTTGTGCGTGTCTTGAAATATTGTGGAAAAGGGATTAAATATGTTTGTGTTTAGTAATGTGTTTCTATTGCGAACCCCTTCATTTCTGAACAGTAGCTAACAATACAGATACATCACACTAATATTATATACTAAAATACAGATGTTTAGCGTGCCTACTAACCTACATATTGTAGGTGTAAATACTTCACTGCTAACCCTTCGGGTGTGTGGTGCACTAAGTTATTATGTTAGGATAGCGCAAACCCACGGCTAAAGCCAAACGTTTTCATTCACAATGAAGTGGTTCATATTAAATCAACATTAGCCTATGTAAATTAGGTTAGCACAATATTAGACCAGTATACTCTCATACGATTTAGTTATTACAAACGTGGTGTAACTGTTTAATATTTGTACTGAAATGGAATTAAAGTCAGCCCTAAAATAGACGAACCATTCCTGAAAAAGAAACAGAAAAAAATATTTGACTGTTGGCAAACGATGTCACTAACTTTGTGTGTTTGTTACTTATTTACTCTTGAACATTGCGTGTAGCACCCACTCCTGTCATGATTCGAGACTCTATACTCGAAGTTGTGGACGATTACGTCTACCTTGGACAGTCAGTCCAGTTGGGTAGATCTAATTTCGAGAAAGAGGTCAACCGTCGAATCCGACTCGGCTGGGCTGCGTTCGGGAAGCTGCGCGGTACCTTCTCATCCAATATACCAGTGTCTCAAGACGAAAGTCTATGACCAGTGCGTGTTGCTAGTGATGACATATGGTTTCGAAACGTAGTCGCTCACAATGGTCCTCATCAGAAGGGTTAAAGTCATCCAAAGGGCAATGGAAAGGACTATGCTCGAAGTTTCCTTGCGTGATCGAATCAGAAATGAAGATATCCGCAGTAGAACCAAGGTTGCCGACATAGCACGAAGAATCGCCAAACTTAAGTGGCAATGGGCAGGGCACATTGCTCGCAGAACAGATGGTCGTTGGGGCCTCCGACAAATAAAAAAACAAACTAGATATGTGTATATATGTTTTGTATAGTATGTGAAACCATATAACATAATTTGGACCTCAAGTTTCATGTAATTTGGGACAACCCGTTTGGGTGTCACATACATAATAATTAATATTAATACACAAAGATTACTACGTTCAACACGCTCACAGATTACAATTAATCAAAAATTTGGATTACTAATAACTAGGGCCCGGATTAATATGTAAATACATATTTTTAATTTACACGATTTTCGGTCTCGTATGTGCTTTCTACATCGATTATCGTAGTATATAGATTGTGAAAAACTAATTTTTATTTTCCATATTTTTCCATATTTCATGGCTAAGTCCATATTTTATAAAAAAAATATCACAATCATCAATATTTTCGATTTTTATATCATACAGCTAACTACAGGCCAATCTCGGTAACGTCCATTCTCTGTAAGACTATGGAACGTGTGATCAACACTAAGCTCCTGGCATACTTTGAAGCTAATGACATCTTAAGTGACTGTCAATACGGCTTTCGCCGAAATCGGTCAACTGGTGATCTTCTAGCGTATGCCATCCACATCTAGAGTGAGGCCATCGAGAAGCACGGGGAAGCGCTTGCCGTCTCCTTCGATATTTAGAAGGCTTTCGTTAGGGTCTGGCACGAAAGCCTTATTAGTAAGTTTCCTTCCTTCGGTTTACCTGCTGGATTGTGTGCTTGGATCGCAGATTTCCTGAGTGACCGGTCCATCCGAGTGGTCATTGATGGCTGCTCATCCGGTCGAATGGCCATTAATGCCGGGGTGCATCAGGGGTCAGTTTTCTAGGCAACATTGTTCTTGCTGCACATAAACGATCTGCTTAAGCCCGGTACCTTTGGGTATGCAGACGACAGCACTGTTGCTAAGAGTTATAAATCCAGTGCGCGAGCTAGTGGGTCACAGGTCCAGTCTCTCCGAGAGGCTATGGTTGAGCGCTTGAACTTGTCTTTGGAAGCGGTCTCTAAATGGGGTGATGTCAATTTGGTCAGGTTCAATGCTGCTAAAACCCAGGCGTGTCTATTTTCCGCTAAAAGGAGCCAATTCAGCCCTGCTCCAACTTTCCGGGGTGTAACCGTGCCAATAGCCGACCATCTTGATCTTCTTGGTTTTACGTTGACGTCAACCCTCAACTTTGGGCCATACATCGAAGCAAAGGCTCCACTGGCTGCAAAAAAGCTGGGAATCCAAACTTTATCAATCGCAAGTTCAATCGTGTATGGAGTACTGCTCTCATCTTTGGGACGGATCTGCCCGATACCAGCTTAATGCGCTTGAGGCAATTGAGAGGCGAGCCAGGAGGATCATAGGCAATGAAGCACTCGTCGAGTCGAGGCTTCAAAGTTGAGCATCGACGCCGAGTTGCTAGCCTGTCGGTTTTCTACCGGTTGCATTTCGTAGAGTGTGCGTCGGAATTGCATGACCTAATTCCGCCTAGCCCGTTCCATCATCGGACCACCAGGCGTACGACGATGCGCCACTGGTACATATTAGACATCCCACCTATACGCGCAAAGCGTTTTGGGAACACATTCATTGTGCGTACATCTAAGGAGTGGAATTCTTTGCCGGAATCTGTTTCCTGATGGCTACAACCCGGGAGTCTTTAAGTCAAGAGTGAATAGGTTACCTATAGGTAATCGCGCTCCATCGTCGACCGCATCGTCGCTTTCCATCAAGTGAGATAGCGGTGAAGCGCGAACCTATCAACAATAAAAAAAAAAATAGAACATGAGTTAGTCCACAAAAACCGATATAATTTTACGTGTTTGCATTCTCGCCACCACATGGCCGCGCGTGTTGCATTTCTCTTGCTAAATGAAAGTCTGAAGATTAAAAGTTTTTGAAGCGGAAGGCCCTTTGCTGAAATAGCTAAACTTTTTTTAAATGTCGTCGGCTTACATATTTAAATGGACGTGTTCACATATAGGACGACACGATTAATAGTCGTCTACGACTTTTTTTGCGGTGACAACATATTGTCATGATTAGTGATGCAACGGAAGCGGAAACGAAAACAGATGTCAAAAGTAAATCTTTCGGAAGCGGAAGCGGAAACGGAAGCGAAAGTGTTAATACTATGAAGAAAAAGCACAATTTTAAAAACAACAGAATATTTACGTCGTAATTATGTCACGGGGCGCGGTGATGCGCAGAATGAACCAAAAAAATATAATAATAAAGAAACTCTAAAAACAATAAAAATAAAAAAGAAAGGTTGACTGGTAGAAAATGCCTTAAGGCATTAAGTCCGCCTCTGTACTTTTGGGTGCATAAAGAATTAATAAATAAATAAACTCGTTGCGACATGCTTGTGTACCGCCCCCGCCTCCCCCCCCCCCCCCCGTGCCTCTTCCGATGTGTCCAGTCGTCCACGCGCCCCCCACCCCTGCGTTCCCCGCTGTATTCTTCCGTTTAGAGTTCTGTTATAAATTTTGTGGAAGCAGAAGCGGAAAAGGAAGTGAAAAAGCTTGCGGAACTTCTGCAGAAGCGGAAGCGGAAGCAGAGTTCTGTTACAACACTAGTCACTATCGCGACTAGTGTTGTAACAGAACTCTGGGAATGGCTAGCACGACAGTCGTAAAACGATAAAAAAATTGTCAAGACTAAACCGTGACGATAAATGATGTGACGTTGTTGCGACAATCTGTCATGGCCACGACAAACATGTGTTATAATGGGAACAGCTAGAGACGATAGTCGTCCGACGATAAATTAACCGTTACAACATAGTGGGAACGATGCCTTGGGTATAATTACTACTGCGAAAACATTTGAAAGAGTTGCCGTAGCCCTAGCAGCAATTGAAGGAACATAGGTTGTTTTTTGTCCGTAAAAGTCTGATTCGCCCTCGCCCCGTCGATCCACCCAAGAGCAGGAGAAATCATTTGATAATTTCCTACTTTTTTTTCGGTGGGAAAATCATCTAATGACATCCCTCGCTCTTGGGCGGAGCGGGAGATAGTGTCAGACTTTTACTGACTAAAAACCCACTCCTGTTCCTTCGTTGCTTTTCGTACCAGGGCCGAGTCTTCCTTTCAGAAGCAGACCCTTGGCCCCAGTAGGCGGCGACCCTGCTGGGCCCCTACAGTTTGCTGACAACTCCTTGAGGCGCGCGTGGAACAGTACGCGCCGTCAACTTAGGCTCGATCCGAACGGTTACCGAACGGTCGGACGGTGAGCCACCCATTGCTCGCCGTTCGCAAGCCCGCGCCTACGGTGGCCGGAAATCGGGATCGGAATCCCGGCGGCGGTTGGGGCGTGAGGATCGTTGCCTCACACGATCGGCCGCCTCCTTTGCTAGCATTACTGCTTCGCAGAAGGAGGCGACCGCCTGCCACTCCTCCTCGCTCCGGACCATGGCCTGTACCAAGGCCCGGCACGAGAGATCGCCGTCGATAATTTCCTACCTCAAAAAAAGGTATACATTAGGTACTACTTTGTTGTATCTAGTAGTGACGTTTTCACATTCGCGAATACGAATGCGAATATTCAAGTCCAATATTCACGAATGCGAAAACGAATGTTGCCTTTCAAATATAACGCACGCAAAATGACATACAAGTTTAACATTTCGTGTCACGTGGGCGAAGCTGCTCCTCGTCGCCCACGGCCTCGCGCCCAAAGGGACCTCGCGCACGAGGGCTCTTTGAGAACGGTTTTTTTTTTAAATTGATAGGCTCACGTTTGACCACTTTTTCATCTGGCGGTAAGCGACGATGTGGTCGAACACTAGGTCGCAACAGTCGCTGTCTCGTTTTCGAATTTATGAAAGAAAAAGGCCTGGCTGATATACCTTCGCCCACGTCTAAATTAGTCCACGCTACGCCTCTGACTGAAATTCGTTCGTGGCTTGGAAAGTACGCTAAGCCGTTAGTCCCGACTGTCATTTTTTGATCTTTGACAATTGTTACGGTAGCTTGAAGGTAGAAAATCTGACACCAGTCTTGCCAAGCAGTTATGGGTTGTGTGGGGATAAGATAAACAGTCGCTTCATCTTTGTATATATAGGGTGACTGGCAATTAGTGTACGATACTTAAACACGTGATTTTGCTCATGATAACAAACAATTTTTTATTATGGGAGCAACGCCGAAATCGCGAAAAAAATATCAGCTGTTCAGTACATTAGGCAGACATAAATGTACTGAACAGCTGATTTTTTTTTCGCGATTTCAGGTTTGTTCCCATAGTAAAAGTTTTTGGTTATCATGAGCACAATCAAGTGTTTAAGTATCGTACAGTAATTACCAGTCACCCTATATAATTCTTCTGTACATGTGTTGGTCACCTAAGTCTTCCTAAACGGCTTGACCGATTTGGATGGAACTTTGTGTGTATATTTCAGTAGGTTTCTGAATGGTTTGAAAATACAATTAGATCCTATAAAAGTGGCGAAATTGGATTCTCAATATTTTTTTCTGACGAAAAGTCAGCTTTTGGGTAGGACAACGATATACTTGATGTCACCTGCTTCCGGGTAGACTAGAAATTGAAGACTATGTAGTTTTTTTTTTTTTTATAGGTGGAAAAATCATCTTATGACAAATCCCGCTCTTGGGCGGAGCGAGAGATAGTGTCAGACTTTTACTGACTAAAAACCCACTCCTGTTCCTTCGTTGCCTTCGTCCCAGGGCCCCGGTTTCGTTTTCACACTACCCATGGCCCCAGTAGGCTTCGACCCTGCTGGGCCCCTACGATTTGCTGACATCTCCCTGAGGCGCGCGCGGGACAATACGCGCCGTCGACGACTTGGGCTCGGTCCGGATGGTTACCGGACGGTCGGACGGCGGGCCACCCATTGCCCGCCGTCCGCAAGCCCGCGCCTACGGTGGCCGGAAATCAGGATCGGAATCCCGGTGGCGGCTGGGGCGTGAGGACCTCACGCGATCGGCCACCTCCTTTGCCAGCATTACTGCTTCGCAGAAGGAGGCGACCACCTGCCACTCCTCCTCGCTCCGGACCATGGCCTGTACCAAGGCCCGGCGCGAGAGATCGCCGCCGCCGATCGCCCCCACGAGGACACGGCGTTGCTCTTCCCAAGCGGGGCACACCTCCACCGTGTGCTCCACCGTGTCCTCCGGGCGGTCCACACAGTGGCGACACCCGGGCGTCGCTTCCGCACGAATCCGGTGCAGGAACTTCCCGAACTTCCCGTGTTCGGTGAGAACCTGCGTCAAACACTATGTAGTTGGGAAAAAAAACTAGATTTAAATGCATTTTATAGGTAACTTACCATAAAACTGGCACACTGTATAAGTTTAGCTAAGAGGTACCACAAGAAAAAAGTGTAAAATTAAAAAAGTACAACCGACTACAATACAAAAAAAAACACTAAAAGTGCAAATAACTTTACATTTCGAAAGTCTAGAAACACAACCAGAAACCTATTGAGCAAACGTCAGTACAAATATAAAAAAAAACTTTTCTGTTTCTAATATTATCTAAATTAGTTTTTTGACATCTGTCAAAACGAAGCGAAGGCGCACAGAAATTAATTACTTTTCAGTTTTTCTATCACCTGGCTAAAATTACTTTTTAAATTTTCTTTTCAGCCTTTTGACAAGTTTGTAATAATTCAGAAAAATACTGTTTTTTAATCAGTCTACGCTTTTTCTACCCATTGAATGGATAACTTGTTTTCTTTATAATGTGCCGAAATATACACGGGCTCCATGCCTAGTTCGGCAGCATATGTTGAATTAGGCATCATTTTTAACCGACTTCAAAAAGGAGGAGGTTATATGTTCGGTTGAATGTATGTTTTTTATTTATTTTTTTATGTATGTTCACCGATTTCTCAGTCAATTGTGGACCGGTTTTGAAAAAAAATTTTTTTTTGATAGGTTATGCTTCCGAGTTGGTCCCATAGAAATATTGTTATGATCTGATCATGATCTTCGAAGATATGGAACAGAACTCCTCATAGGATCACAGCAGAACCGTCGTAACAAGTAAAATTGCTTTGTTTATACGTGTAGTCGATGACTGACTGAAAGTAGAGAGGAATATATCGAACTGATCTGATGATGAAGCCTGAAGTTAGGCACCGGAACTCTGTAATAAATTAATGTAATCTAACCGTGTTTGGGATTATTAGAATTGTCATGAGATGCACTCTGGCTATAAGGTATTTAAGTTTGGCTGAGGGGTACTTTTTAGTGGTGGTACCATAACAAAAAAGTGTAAAAAAAAACTTTTTCAAAAAAAAATACAACCGACTTCAAAGTAAAAAAAAACACTGAAAATTGCAAAATAACTTTAATTTCGGAAGTCGGTGTTAAATAACGAAGAGACAAAACTATTATAGAAACACCGACTTCCGAAATTAAAGTTATTTTGCAATTTTCAGTGTTTTTTTTTACTTTGAAGTCGGTTGTATTTTTTTTTTAAAAGTTTTTTATTGTTACAACATCATTAAGTACTCAAAGCAATTTTCCCACCGAAAAATAAAAAGATAACCGCATACTCAAACGCATGTCCATCATGACATAATCCATTACGTCACGCATGTCCTCGGTAAACCAGAACCACAGCACATAAGCACAGGACACTAATGTACCGAAGTAAATCTAGATACAAAGCGCGCTCGAGCAACGCACACATAGACACCGCTCATGGACACGATATCTCAGCGCGCTCGAACCAGTGCGAGCGCGAGTGCATCCGCTTGAGACACGCATCTATGAACTTATTAGTGCAACATTTGGGCAAAAAAAAAAAGTTATTTTAACTGTTCATTGGACAGTTGTTTAAAATCAACATTAAATGGTTAATTATCGTTTTTTAAGCTAGTACTAGTTTTTTCAGAAAGTTATGTAGGTATTTGGTTGTAATTTGATGGTTCGTTTTAATGTAACACAGAACAGTTTGGTAGGTATGTAGGTAAGCATCCGTAAGTAAACAGTTAAGCTAGGAACTTCGGGGCTATTGCGTAACTCTGTTGACAGTTCAAGTGATGATCACTTGTTAACAATGTGCATCATTGAACTGTCAAACAGCTAGTTTCGTATTGCCTATCTTCAGTGACCAACTGCAGTGACGTCATTAGCCACTGGTGCCTTTGATAGCCACCGTAACACGTTTTGACAGATGTTGTTGTATCGATACTTTTAAAATTGCGATTGTGTAAGCTTTTGAAGCTGTATAATAGTCGATAAAATTTTAGAGTGGTCACAATAGGCACCGTAAATTTTTATAATTCACCACATTTCCACCGTAGTTTGTTAGTCACTTGTATACGTAGCGTGCCTACGTAATACCAATTTTATGAAATTGTCAATTGACAACTAAGTTTAGTGTGCAACGAATGCTAGTTGTCAACTGTTATTGAAAAAGTTAGCCAATAGCCCCCCTGTTCGGCAAGCCGGCTCAGCCACTCGTGCGCGCGCGAATCTCTCGGCAAGGCGGCGACCCTATCGCGACCGCCGAGCGTAGGTATGAAAAGTGAAGTACCTACATACAGGTGATTGACTTCTGTACCTATCTATTTTGTGATATAAGGGTTGTTAGACACTTAACGGGGTCGACATTGTCGGTTCGTCACTATTTGTCGAACAACAAAGCCGACCCGAAGCAATTACAGCACTTGTTCGGTTTCAATCGGCATGTGCCGGGTGCGGTATGCGACCTCTGGCGGGAGAAGTTTAAACCTCCTGATGATTTGGTCGAGCCGTCGGAGAGCCTCTCTCCTGGACACGAGTTGCCATGGGCCACCTGGAAAACTCTAAACAGACTCCGCACACAGGTTGGGCGCAGCAAAGACAATCTCCACAGATGGGGGTTCTCGGACGGTTCCGATCTTCAGTGTTTGTGCGGCGTCTCTCCGCAGACCATGTCCCACCTTCGATCCTGCATCAAGTGCCCTGGTACCTGTTCACATAGGGACCTAATGACAGCAGCAGCGGACGGCATTGCAGTGGCCGAATACTGGGCCAGGCAAGGAATTTAACTAGTTCTGCCATCGATACGCTAAGAAGAAGAAGGTCGACACTTCATTCGGCAGTATTTGTGGAACGAAAAAGTCAATCCGTGGACACTGCCAAATTACGTTCGGCATCATTCGGTTTTGTGTCGAACTAGCGAAAGCCGAGCGGTATTTTCCCTGAACATGAATCTGCATATACTTGATTTTACCGCCCGGCTGTGTCGATTAATTACCGCTTATGTTTATAGCAACCCTAGTACAGAATACAGTACATTCATAACTCATCCGTCGGTTAGACTTCCCTTTGTGATTGATCATCAAGTAATTAGAGCATGAGATACACGTGCCGCTGAAATCAGGGCGAATATGACCAAATGGTAATAGTAATCCCAATATCCCCTAAAGAATAAATTGACGGTTGTATACAGAATTTGTACTTACAACCGTGTTTTCCTACGACTTATGTATCTTTCGTAAACTCTTTTTTTTTTTGCTTTACGTGGAAAAACCTCGTGTCTAAGGCTGTGATCAGACGGACTGCATCGCAGCAACCGCGCGCTTTCGATATACATATCGACTGCATCTGCAGCCGGATCTGACTTTGCGCAGTTGACGCCACGTATCTAGCCCACGAGCTCAGAGTAAAATTTGATCTTTAGGAGCCTCAAAACAAAGATGTCATTGATTGCATAATGTCAATTTGTGTTATGCTTTTTGACTAACTGCACACTAACTGTATATGGATAGCGATGGACAGTAGATGGATAGCCGACCGCGTCAACTGGATGTCATGACTGAATGAAATCGAACGTACAACTGCATGCAGTTGAATATATCGACTGCGCGCGGTTGCTGCGACGATGCAGTCTGTCTGATGGCAGCCTAATTAATAATATGCGCAAGGATAGGTGTTCAATGTTAAGCAATGCTTGTCGAGGTCAGAACGTGGATGGGTTCCAGAAATCACATTATGCAGGTGGTCTCAGCCATTATTTTTTAAGGTTTTGGACAGTCGTTACGTGTTTAGTAGTACGTTTTCGCACAATTACTAACCTATAAGAAGCCGCTGACGCTGCATTTAAAATGGTTAGTTTCTGGGGCCTTAATATTTAAAAATACATACAGCGGAAAAATCCCTGCTTTTTGAAGTCAATTAAAATGTGAAAAACCGTCGACTCAGATAAATATGAAAAACATAAGATCAACCGCGCGCCTCAAAAAGAGGCCAGCAAAACCATAGAGGCCCAGCAGGGGAAATGACTGATAAGAGGAATTTCTGAAAAGAAAACCTATGGTCCTAGAACACAAAGGGCAACTAAAGGACACTGGTGTGGTTTTTGTCGGTAAAAGTTTATTACACCCTCTCGCTCCACCCTAGAGCGAGAGAAGTCATTGGATGATTTCCTATCTCAAAAATGAAACACCACAAAGTCGCTTACCAGGTGATATAGTTGTCGGTCGCAAGCCTATCCGTAATAAAATAAAAATTTACATTCCATTCAATTTGCAGACTAATAACATTTAATTATTAAGACAATTATTCTCTTTGTCGAAGAACTAGGTAGCAAGAGATAGGCCGCGTTTCCACTATGTCATAACAACAGATAATCGTGTAGTTTTAAGTGTCGTGGCTCACAAAAATAAATAATAAAAATAAATAATTTAAATATATATATTTAAATGGAGGTGTTCTTAAATAGGACGACACGATTAACTATCGTCTACGATTATTTTTACGGTGCTGACAGATGGTCATGATAGTGGGAACGGCTAGCACTACGTCGTAAAACGATAAAAATTTGTCAAGACTAAACTGTGACGGTAAATCACGTGTTGTTGTTGCGACTATATCTCGTGGCCACGAAGAATAGTTGTTATAATGGGAACAGCTTGAGACGATAGTCGTCCGACGATAAATTAACCGTTACGACATAGTGGTAACGCGGCCTTATACAACTGGTTCTTCAACTAAGGAACTAATCAATCTCTGACTACCATTATTTTCAATTTGAATCTGTAACCTACCTGTATTGCAGGACGTATGACGTCATGAGCTTCGAAAGTCATTAATTTTATTTTATTAAAGTTTTTTGCACCAGGAAATACATAGGTACTGTACAAAGGCGCACCTAATTAAATTCTTAGAATTATTACTCAATAATAAAACCACCAAAGGAGAACCAAGGTCACCGACATAGCACGAAGAATCGCTAAACTTAAGTGGCAATGGGCAGGGCACATTGCTCGCAGAACGGATGGCCGTTGGGGCCGAAAGGTTCTGGAATGGCGACCACGTACCGGAAGACGTAGCGTTGTTAGGCCTCCTACAAGGTGGACCGATGACTTGGTAACGGTTGCGGGAGTCCGATGGATGCGAGACGCACAGTACCGTTCATTGTGGCGACACTTGGGGGAGGCCTATGTCCAGCAGTGGACGTCTTTCGGCTGAAATGATGATGATGATGAATAAAATTAAAATTCATTCTTCTTCTTCTTTTCTAATCGATGGTAAACTTGTTAAACTGTTTGGGCCCAGTAAAATAATAATAATAACTTTATTTCGGGTGGCATAGACCATACAGTTTTGAATTTTTGCCTTCAAAAATTAGATTTTGATATTGTTTTTTTTTTTCTGGGTCCAAGCGTTGCGATTGTGGAACGCGTTGCCGATGCCAATTAGGCAAGCCCAGTCACTAGCTTCTTTCAAAAATCTAGTCAAAGCTCACTTCCTTTCACTCTAATTGCTATCCTGCTTCTACCTAAATTCAGTTCTATATATATAATATTTATATGTTTATATATTTTCTTTTAGATATGATAGCTATATTATATCTATGTATAGTCTAGTATATAATTATAATCTAATATTTACTTTATTCATTTGCAGTACACCACAGACTACCCTCTTTTTCTATTTCAATTTCTTACAGTCCATCCTAAGGTTGTCTGGTAGATATCGCTGTCAGCGATAAGACCGCCATTGTACCCATAGATTTAAGTTACCTAGTATAAAAGTTTTGTTACTATTTTGGTGTGCAATAAAGTTTATTCTATTCTATTCTCTATAAGCGAATATATTAAAGAAAATAGGCTCACTAAGGCAAGTATTTTGCTGTATAAATTTGCACAATCCTACTCAATTTTATTGAGAGGCGGTGCTTTCAAACTCTCATTAATAATGAAATTACATTATCTTTAAAAGTATTAAAGGAAAGATTAAATAAATCACCGATTGAAAGGCCACCTGATAGCTATCCATCAAATACAAGTACTCCAAAACATAACGTGACAATGCCGTACTCACGGATTTTTTTTTAGTGATTGATAAGCCAACATATGGCTCGAGCATGTTTTGAACAGGAACACCGCACTCACATTTAGTATACGAGAATTCAATCATATCCATCCATCGATTTCGATGAAAACTTCAACTATATCTGCCGACCCTCGTTACTTATGTCCTTTAAAGGGTGACCAGACGGTTGCAAACTAGCGTTCCAACCAAGGTCACCTTGGTTTATGTGTTTGGTTTGTGTTGCGGCTACATGGATGTAAACCACGCTCCAACACGTTCGGTGGTTGGGAAAATGAGCCTCCCGACCAAGGGCGTTGAACGTCATGGATTACAACTGCTGTCTACACGGATTGAAACTAGCAAGGTCACCTTGGTTGGGACGTTGGTTTGCAACCGTCGGTTATATACCGACCATAGAATTTTGAATTATACAGGGTAAATGACAAAAGGGATCTCAAACTCATCGTATAAACGGACTTATTGTAAAGCACGATCAGTCAGGCTATAGATTTCCCCTTGCGATTCGAAATTCCGTCAATATTATAGCTTTGGGACGATCCGGCCATTCTATACGCTAATCAAAGGCTCTGCATACGCAAATATGTCACGTTTGTGACGTCACAGTTTATGATTGCGAACTGCTCTGTTATTGATTGCTTTGTGTTCGTGTCCAAAGTCTTTTTTGATGGAACTCTTTGAAAAAGATAGGCGGGACCTGGGGACCCCCTTTTTAGAAAGAAAAGAAAGAAAAAGAGTTTATTCATGACAAACATGGCGCATACCTTAAAAATAAAACAAATAACAATAACGACTCTATAATTTGTAGTAAAGATATGCGTCACATCCGCGGAAACCCAAAAAAAAAAAAACAAATCACCAAATAACTTCTCCCGCACTGGATAAAGAGAGAGGGAGTGTCATAGTTTTCCTTATTGAAACTCCCCTTTTTTCGTTTCTGCGGTGACTTTTTCAAACAATCAATTATATAGATAGCTAGCTAGCTTACGGATTATAAATATTCTATAGGGAAAATATGCGCTATGTCCGCATAAAACAGCCGAACGCTCAGCATGGTGCCGTGGCCATGCGCATAGTGTGACGACTGTGACGAGTCCACAGCGCTTGTTTTCAGCCTGGGCCGGAGATGGCCATAAAAATAAAATATTTATAGAATTAATTGGTAGACACCTAATATGTTTGAAATATAAAACTTAAAGTATGTACAAAATTTTTCACTAGACAAAAAACAATTTTCAATAAAAATCATTTTTTCATAGCAACCTTAATTTATAGCGTGGTAATCGGTCGGTTATAATTAATACTCATCAAGACCATTCCAAAAAGCTGAAACACGATAGGGTTTATCTGAGTTCCTGTGGCCACCTTCCAGTTCCATCATCAGATCAGCTCCATGTCATAATAATTTTGCATTGTCATCTGATTCACATATGCATGCAAAATTACAGCTCAATCGGTAACCGGTAAGTGGATCAAATTTAATTTGCAACATTTGATTACAGTCAAGCAAACATCGGGATAGGTGAAACTAAATAAAAGCTTGTAAATAAAAAACTTTGTACAAAAAAAAATACAACCGACTTCAAAGTAAAAAAAACACTGAAAAGTGCAAAATAACTTTAATTTCGGAAGTCGGTGTTTCTATAATAGTTTGGTCTCTTCGTTCTTTAACACCGACTTCCGAAACAAAAATTTTTTATTTTACACTTTTTAGTTATGGTACCACCACTAAAAAGTACCCCTTATAGCCAGAGTGCATCTCATGACAATTCTAATAATCCCAAACACGGTAGGATTACATTAATTTATTACAGAGTTCCGGTGCCTAACTTCAGGCTTCATCATCAGATCAGTTCGATATATTCCCCCTCTACTTTCAGTCAGTTATCGACTACACGTATAAACAAAGCAATTTTACTTGTTACGACGGTTCTGCTGTGATCCTATGAGGATTTCTGTTCAGATATCTTCGAATTTCATGATCAGATCATAAGAATATTTCTATGTGACCAACTCGGAAGCATAAGCTTTCAATAAAAAAAAAATTGTCCACAATTGACCGTGAAATCGGTGACATACATTCAGCCGAACATAGAACCTCCTCCTTTTAGAAGTCGGTAAAAACACACCTTTTTGACACGACTGGATAATTAACTACCTCCACGCAAGCGAAGCCGCTAATAAAAGCTAGTATGCAAATACACCGTGGTGATGACGTCGTAGTTCATAATGATATCCCAATTGTGCAGCGCTGTGTAATTGATTGCTTTGTCTGGCTGCCGACCGTGAACAACGCATCATTGCAACTCTGTACCGATATAATTGGACTGTTTCGTTACGTTCATGTATAGCTAGGTATTCATGTTTCATGGATCTCATTAAAATTTGAGCTATTGTTGAGCTAGTTGAGAATACTAGCCTAGTGGTTACAGCCATGAATTAGGAGTAGTAAAACGCGGGTTCAAAACCAGCCAGGTGCATTTATCATCATAAATAATAATAATATAACATCAAATAATTCAAAAAAAAAACACAAAAAACAAGATGTTTGTTAATTTATAGAAAACTGAACAAAGTAGTCACTCATTGACTAAACACGGAATTTTGGAAACTACTTGATCTACAAAACTGAAATTTCCATCGGAGTCGGGGGACCACTCTGTAACATACTTTCTTGTAGTATAAGAAGTCCCCCGACTACACTAGATACATTAATAACCAAATATCAAACTGTTGATTACCTTGCTGGTTTAATACGTCATAATATCACCCCCTTTGTTTCCACTCCAGTCAATCCGGGAGAGATCAAAAAGATTATCCTATCCATTAAATCCAAAGCTGGGAGCAAATGGGGGTTCGTGTCGGATTTTGATCAACTTCTTCGCGTTACATCTCACATCGTCAACTTTTCTCTTTACTCTGGTACTTTCCCTTCCCTGTGGAGTAAAGCCTTATGTTCGATAATTACCTACCTGAAATTACTAATCCAGAGTCTTTAGCAGATAGTTTGTGTTGAAGACATTTCGAGCGCAAATCTGGCGTCCCTTATAGCGGCATTTTATCTTCTCTTTTGTTTCTCTTTTTTTCAATTTGCAGCTCTACTGTCAGTCAAATGTTGATATCATATCGGATATGATCAAGGAACTGAAGCGGCATTTAATTACGGTAATAATAATATTAGGGTTTCCTAACCAAATTGCAAAAACGAAATTTTTTTTTTACTCGACTGTTTCGATTAACAGTGTAACATATTTATATTTTTAGAGTATTAACAGATAAAAAAATCAAAAAAAATTGGGTAGGTGTTCATTTATTTATCATACCCACCACATTATATTTCTAAATTTTTTCAATAGCCTATGTTACTAGGGACAATACAAGGATTCTAAAGATATCTCATACATGTAAATCAGTTTAGTCATTTAGTAGTTATGGTGGAATAAAGTAACTCATATACATACATACATGAACCCTGAAAACATAACACTCCTTATTTAGGCAGTCGTGTAATAAAAATACAAACATCAGTGTCGCCCTGGCTCTTGTACTAGGATATCCTGTATCACAAGAGCCAGACCTCTCACTATACAGGGATTATAATACAGTAGTGAAAAGATAGACAAAAAAAAAATCATCAATCATCATCATTATTTCAGTGGAAAGACGTCCACAATTGGACAGACCTACCTCTAGTTTCGCCATAACGACCGGTCCTGTGCGTTTTGTATCCATCGGATTCCCGCGACCCTCACCAGGTCATCGGTCCATCTTGTAGGAGGCCTTCCAACGCCGCGACTTCCGGTACGTGGTCGCCACTCTAGAACCTTTCGTTCCATCTGTTACTTTGTGTAATTTATTTCTTCATCACTGCTCTGTAACGGTGAATCAAAACATCGTGCGGAAACCGGCATGACCTAGAACCATAATTTTAAAGACATGTGACCTCCACCAATCAGCACCGGACCCGCGTGGTGGGTTATGACCCTTTCTTTTTCCTAGAGAGTAGGCCTGAAGCCATTAGTGCATTATAAGGCTGATTATGCTATATTAACTTTGATTGATTCAACATCATTATCATCATCATCATCATTATTTCAGCCGGAAGACGTCCACTGTTGGACATAGGCAGAGCCCAAGAGAGCCCAAGTGTCGCCATAATGACCGGTCCTGTGCGTGATGGGTTGATTACTTTAACTCTATTCTTTATTGTACACAAAAACTTAACATAGTACACAGTGATTTGATAATCCATGTACTTACAAAGGTGAGCTTAACTCAACAATGAGTTTTCTCCCAGCAAACCTTTGATGGAGAGAGATCACATGAGGGTAGGATCTAATGTGTGTTTCTTTCATTCTATTCTTTGAAACAGAAACTCAACACCACCATAAATCCGACATCCCAAAACAAACATCAAAGAAGACAAAACCTTTTTCATGAAGATGTTGTAAGATGCAAATTAGTTTCATCAATAATAATAATAATATTCCACAACTATCACCCAACGCTGTGTAGTCCCAAGCTAAGCAGAGCTTGTGTTATGAGTACTAGACAACTGATAATCATACTTATATATTTCTAAATACATACATATTATAGATAAATTACACCAGACACAGAACAAATGATCGGGCTCATCACACAAACATTTCGCTTGGGTGGGAATCGAACCAACGACCTCAGGCATAGCAGTCTGGGCCACTAACCACTAGACCAACAGGCCAGTCGAAATTCAATGAAAACATTACTTTCTTTATATTTTTAAGGATAAACTGACTGACTAACATATCAATACACACCCAAAACTGCTGAGGCTAGGAGCGTGTAATTTTGCACAAGGTTTTCTTTTAAGACGTTGGCAAGCACTGACAGGATTTTCCAAAATTTTCCCCTTAAAAGGATGAAACGGAGGTTCAAAGTTTGTATGGACCAATCAGACAGTTCGGCCAGTAGCCAGTCGGACTACCATAGATAATAAATATTTTAATCTTTCTATTTTCTTATGATGAATTTCTTTGTTCCCAGGAACCGCAGCAGCTGAAACCATGGACTGGAGTGTGGGACGCCACCAGGACTCTGCCCGAATGTCTGCAGTACGATCCATTCGTTAAGCGCATCACAGGTAAAGATTCTTACTACAAACAAAATCCCGCAAAACAAACAATCACTTTTTGTAGTCCATACATGTAACATTGTTGGCAAGTTTGAATCCAAAAAACGAATGTTTATAGCCTACTTTAATTAAATTGGAGTTTAATTTCTTAAGAAACGCGATCTCCGCCGCTTTAATACCGAACGGATTAAAGACGCGTTTGAGCGGAATAAAGGCACCAAGGTTTTCATGCAAAAACCTTGGTGTTTTTGCATAAGATCTGCCTATTGGGCAGAGCCAGCTCACGAAATTGATGACCGACGATTGCAGAGTCATATCCGCCAAATCGGAGCTTCTGGGAGAGATCGAGACATTCTATGGACAGTTGTTACGTATGTCAATCACTAAACCCGCAGCGAATTTAGCAAACGACCCAAGTGCTAGATTGACCGGACACTATACCGAAGATATCCCGAACGTCAGCCTGTACAAGATTAGGATAGCTCCGAAACAGCTTAAAAACAACAAGGCGTCGGGTGAACGGCCGAACTCCTAAAAGCGGGTGGAAAACCAGTCCTAATTCAGAGGTTGTTCTGTTCAGGGAGCAAAAGTGTGGTGGTACTTTTCTTTAAGAAGGGCGACAATGTCCTATTTAAGAATTACAGGCCCATTTCGCTTCTGAGCCAAGTCTACAAGCTGTTTTCCAGAGTCATCCCGAATCGTCGAACAAGCCGGATTCCGAAAAGGCGTTAGCACCGTAGACCACATACATACGCTCCGGCAGGTTATACAGAAGACCGAGGAGTATAATCTGCCTGTCTGCTTAGCGTTTGTGGACTACGAGAAAGCTTTGATTCAATCGAGACTTGGGCTTCGAGCAGTCTCTCCAACGGTGCCAGATTGACTATCGGTACATCGAAGTGCTGAAGTGTTTGTACGAGAATGCCACAATGTCAGTGCAACTCCAGGACCGGACCTCGAAACCTATCCTTCTGCAGCGGAGTGTGAGGCAGAGAGACGTCATTTCTCTGAAACTGTTTACGACTGCAATGGAGGATGTCTTCAAAGTTCTGGAATAGAGAAGACTAAAGTCAATGGCGAGTACATCACTCACCTTTGGTTTGCCGACAACACAGTAGTCATGGCTAGAGACTATGGAGGAGCTCAGTACGATGCTCGATGACCTTAGTAGAGCTTCCAATTTGAATTGATAATAATTTTTAATTTCTAACTAGCTGTTGCCCGCGACTTCGTCTGCGTTAAGTTCGTAAAACTGTACAATCATTCTGTGCTTGAAATTCATTTTGAAAGTATCGTGATTATTTATTGTACTTACACATAAAACGGTTAAAGGTAAAAACGCAAATTACCTTCAGGATACATGTTATGTACTCGTCCAGATCCAGATGTATGAACGTCAATGAATAGAAAGAGTATGTAAGGGTCGTAGCAGTTGGCATTTCTGCCTACCCCAAGGGAAAAGGCACTAGTTTATGTATGTTTCTGGTTTATGTTCTGGTAAAACAACATTGTCACAGTGAGCACGTCACAATTGCGGTGTGGATTGCCCGGAGAATACGATGGAGCTTACGGTGGAAGTCAGTCCCGCTTGGTAGGAGCGCCGACGCAGCCGTGTCCTCATAAAGGCAATTAGTGGAAAAAATGCCAACCAGTAGCCTCCTTCAGTGAAGCACTGCGATCGAAGAAGGTGGCTGAAACTATGAGGGATGATGAGGGAAGTGATGCTCCAGGTGTTGAAAGCCGCAGGGCGATTGTGGTGGAGCCGTCCGGTCATCTGGTCAAAGCAATCCTGAATCGACGGCGCGTAGTAATCTACGCGCGACTCATAGAGATGATAGGAAAATGGATAGGGCCCTCTAGGGCCAATGTCTGCTAAGGCTGCGAGATTGTTCGAAAGAGTTACCTCCTGTAAAATTTTCGCCTCAATAATGTTTCACTGAAGAGTTTAAGCTGTCAGACAGCTTTGGTATCTCTAGTAAACGAAGGAGCATAATCGGGACACCAACCTTCAGCTGAATAACGTGCACTGATAGTGCAAAGCCAAAAAGCCAGTGAATCCAAAAATTACCATCATCATCAACTATCTTCCTCCACAACAGTACTTATGAAGAATTTGCGAGAGCATGCTTGAATTGATTGTTGCAGCTTGATCATTTGGGGCGTAAAAATTACTTATTCATTTACCTAGGATTTTTTGGTGTGTATTTGACTGACGTCCTCGTATATCAGACAAATGTTATTCCATAGTGGGAACTACCCTATGAAGAGTCTCCAACTTTTGAATGAATTTCGGTGAAATCTTGAACGCGTGTATCCCCGTCCAATAGAACTCGCATATTGATGGCCAAACCGAGAGGTCACTGACGCCGATTGCTTCTATGAAGACAGGGCGGTTCACCCAAGCAGGATAGACCTCCACCGCATGCTACAACGGGTCCTCCGGGTGATTCGCAAAATGGTAATATCAGGGTACTTCCAACCGAATCCGAAACAGAAACCGCGTGAAACACCCTCAACAGTCCTGAGCTTGTGTATCCATAAAACAATGAAATTCCGGTAAACAAATGTAGCAGCCGATTAGTGTTATCCCTGAGACTGGCCTCCCTCAGAGGGTTGTTCGAGTGTTGGTCACCACTCACTGCAAGGAGGTAACGTACGGATGTCAACGTAAGGCTGCAAGGAATCTGAGATACATCATACGTTGTCGAACTGTGATCAGGAACGCAAACCTTTCGATCCCGTTTTATATAACAAAACACCATTATTAGGCCGCAAGGTGCCATCATCCCGGAGGACACAGTGGAGCACACAGAGGTGTGCCCCGCAAGGCAATCGAAATGGCAATCCCGAATGGCAGGCGGTCGCCTCCTTCTGCAAAGCCGTAATGCTAGCGAAGGAGGAGGCCGCACGCCGAGCCGAGATTCCGACCCCGACGACCAGCCACGGTAGACGCGGGCTTGCGGACATCCAGCAATGGGTCGTCCACAGCCGTCCGGCCGTCCTGTAATTGACCGGACCGAGCCCAGTCGTCAACAGCACGTAGTGATCCACGCTCTCCTCAAAGAGATGTCGCAAAGGGCAACTGAAGGACACAGGTGTGGTTTTAGTCAGTAAAAGTTTGACACGCCTTCGCGCTCCAACCAGAGTGGGAAAAGTCATTGGATGGAAGTCATCCAATGATTTTTCCCTTAAAAAAAGAAAAATATGGAATGTGCCATCATTATCATTATCATTTCAGCCGAAAGACGTCCACTGTTAGACATAGGCCTCCCCAAGTGTCACCATAATTACCGGTCCGGTGCGTCTCGCATCCATCGGATTTTCGTGACCCTCACCAGGTCATCGGTCCACCTGGGGGCCTTCCAACGCAAGGTGCCATGCTACCCCTTCCGAAAATTTACCGTGTTATTTTAAAGTCAATAATTAAATACATATAAGTATTTACTTTTATCGCCTTTGGTTGGTAGCCCTTGAATAATCACGGTCAATTAGCTTGTTACAACCACGGGAAAAAAAAGCAGTAGGATTAAAAATGTCTCCGTCTAACTCCAGTTTAACCATAACGGTTTTCGTCCAATTTTTAACCGACTTCAAAAAGGAGGAGGTTATATGTTCGGTTGAATGTATGTTTTTTATTTTTTTTAAACAATAAAACTGTCTGCAAACTTGGGCGATGGTCATTCTTCCGCCACTCAGAAAATTAAATGTAAAATACTCAATGCCATCTATCAAATATGAAGTTCAACTATCATTGTCATCATTATTGCTACTTTCAGTCTTTAGATGGCGTTGCGAGTATCTGAATTGCGTGTCTTGCCATATTTACAACATTTTAGTACGTGATTTTACTCGCCGCTTTGATTTTATTATGTATTTTGATTAGTTTTTACAAAATATTTAGAAGATATCGAATAGAAATGTAAATTTTATTTTAAAAATGGTAAAAGTTATTTTATTACAAAAAAGAAGATAAAATAATGACAAAATTTTTAACTGTAGCTGAGGATCGAACTCGTGGCAAATGTCGTTCAATATCGACATTTTGGATTATTGCTCACCCCCCATAGCAAATAGCGTGATAATTTATAGCCTATAAGTTGCCCTGACCTATAAGGATTATGTATGCAAAATTTGAACACAATCGGTTCAGTAGTTTTTGCGCCAACTAATACCATCGCAAAATAATTTTACTGTTTTATTATATGTAAAAGATATAGATAATTTTTAATATCCTACCCCCTCCTACCTTAAGGATTGGCCAGAAGTAGCTAAGGACAGAAAGGAATGGAATAACGGAAGGGAGGCCTTTGCCCTGCAGTGGGACACAACGGGCTCATAATAATAATAATAATTTAATATACTTATTCTTTATGAATTTGCATGCCGTAAGGTAGAATGTAGCGGAAACCCTCACCTATGTATCATCTTATATCTATACCTACATTGATAGCAAATAAATATATCTGAATCTGAATCTGAATCCAAAAGAGTGGGTCTTAAAATGAACATGGACAAAACCAAAGTCATGGTAAATAACCATGTAGCACCAACTTTGATCAAGATCGGAGACTCTACACTCGAAGTTGTAGACGATTACGTTTACCTGGGACAGACAATCCAGTTGTGTAGGTCTAACTTTGAGAAACAGGTCAATCGTCGAATACGACTGGGCTGGGCAGCGTACGGAAAGCTGCGAAGTACGAGTATCTTCTCGTCCAATATAGCACAGTGTCTCAAGACAAAAGTATATGACTAGTGCGTGTTGCCAGTGATGACATATGGCACTGAAACACCCGCATACAAGCAACCACTGCTTACAACGGGCCTCATCAGAAGGCTTAAAGTCACTCAAAGTGCAATGGGAAGGGCTATGCTCGGAGTTTCCTAGCGTGATCGCATCAGGAATGAAGATATCCGCAGAAGAACCAAGGTCGCCGACATAGCCCGAAGAATCGCCAAACTTAAGCCACCATTGCTCGTAGAATCGATAGTCGATGGTGCCAAAAGGTTCTAGACTGGCGACCGCGCACCGGAAGACGCATCGTTGGAAGGCCTCCCACAAGTTGGATCGATGACCTAGTGAGAGTCACGGGAATGCGATGGATGCGAGACGCACAGAACCGTTCGTTGTGGTGACAAATGGGGGGGGGCTATGTCCAACAGTAGACGTCCTTCGGCTGTAATGATGATGATGATCTTGAAGAAATGTTCAATCCACCCCTTTTTTGAGGTGGGGAAACTATCACGAGAGGGAGTGTAAGTCTTTTACTGACTAAAACCAACCAGTGTTCCTAGAGTTGCCCTTTGCGATTCAGGGCCGTGGTAGCTCTTTCAAACAACCCTGGTTGAAACTTATTAAACTTGTCCGAGTATTTTGTAGCACGTAAAGTAACAGACTTCTAAGTTAAATCTGTCAACTCCTCACATGACAGTCTGTGTCTCTTCAAAAACAAAGAATAAGAAACTTTCAAACTGCTTTTGGTTAATAATTTTCACGGCTTTAGTTCTCAATGTTCAGGCCATTTGTTATAATTAGTGAGTGTAGCCTCTAAACTAAGAGAGATGGCTGATTCTGCACTGTGCACAATTGCTTTAGAGAGAACTTTTATTTTGGGTAGATCGTTAAACAAAACTTCAACGTCTTTATAGTACCTACTAGTGTTGTCATCCAACTAAGAACTTGGCATTCTATCTTAATCCTTGAAACAAGAATCTGCAATCTTTATTCTAAGTAAGAACGAATTTGATTTGTTCTTCACATAACTCCTTCGCATCGCATTCGACTGGTGATGTGCCCAAAAGACATTGCCACACTGTATGGCAATACTTATCCTCTGTCCAAGGTAAAAGCCATCCCTTAGGTCATGCAAAGTCAAACTGTAACAAGGCGTTTAGATAGTTCGTATATATGTCGTGAACAGATTTTAGAAATTAATCACTTCATGAAATGGAATCGTTCAAACGTTAAAGTTTGATAATATTTCAATCCTCGTTTGGCCTACTTTCTTTAGACCTTTTATTGTCATTGAAATCCTACATCAATAATATGGCCAAACGATGTTTGCATATCATCAAATGTTAGCGTTTAAACGATCTGGCCATATCATGAAGTGATCAATACTATGATCTGGCCACGATATTACACAATTTGTAAGCACTCGGACCCCACGATTTGAGTTTTAACCCTAAACAGCTCGAAAAAGAAAATCTTAGTTCAGTTTCCAATCTCTTTTATGCTACAGTTATTGACGAGAACTTTAGTAACATAAAAGAGGAACCACTTATATACTGAAATATCTTTGACAAATGTATAAAAATCGCACTCACAGCCGAGTAACAAAAGCTGAAACTGAAGCTGCAAATAGAGATTTTCTCTTTGATTTATTAACGCGAAATGCAGTCGAATTGGCAGACGAAGCTGACTAGCGAACTTTGTTATAGAGATACTAAAGTTTTATAGTAAACATGTCTAGACATTTCGATTGAATAATAACACGGTATTTGAGAAGAAAATGAAAATTTTCTTCTCATTTCGGTTTATAAAAGCTACCATAAAACAGAAGTGAGGAATGAAGCACTCTGTTGGATTGTTCGAAAGAGTCACTAAGGCCCTGCAACGCAAAAGGTAGAAGAAGGAACACGGGTGGGTTTTAGTCAGTAAGTCTGACAGTCTTTCTACCGCCACCCAGTGCGGAAGATGATTTGGATGATTACCAAAAGAAATTTTAAAAAGATCTGAGGCACTAGTAAGCCAGTATTTTTGCCAGCTATTGTATATAAGATATCCCAAGGAAACCGGGAAAAAACATGTCCTTAACCAGGACATGTTTTTTCCATCCAACATGGTTAAAGCTTTGGCTCATTCAAATCCGTTGTCGTTGAGACGTAATTAAATGACAAATACGAAAACAAACATGAAAGTTATATAAAATTGAAATTATTTTTAAGTCCAGAAAAAAAAACGAAAACAACAGAATAACCAACATTAACAACACCTACAACAAATAACAACGACAAAATAGAAAGAAACAACATGGCTACGATTTCCGCATCCACATTTTTGTTGGCTCATAGCTCCTATACTCTACGGAATTTTGGGTTGCCCCTTTAGTAACGTCAAATCCATATTATAGTTAGCTAAATGGTACACATTTCGTTCTTGTCCATTTTGGGTTTTTTGTCCATACAATTAGGGACATTACTTTTCAACCGACTTCAAAAAGGAGGAGGTTCTATGTTCGGCTGAATGTATTTTTATTATTATTTTTTTAATGTATGTTCACCGATTTCTCGGTCAATCGTGGACCGATTTTGAAATTATTATTTTTTTATTGAAAGGTTATCCTTCCGAATTGGTCCCGTAGAAATATTGTTATGGTCTGATCATGAACTTCGAAGATATAGAACAGAACTCCTCATAGGATCACAGCAGAACCGTCGTAACAAGTAAAATTGCTTTGTTTATACGTGTAGTCGATGAATGACTGAAAGAAGATGGGGAATATATCGAACTAATCTGATGATGAAGCTTGAAGTTAGGCACCGGAACTCTGTAATAAATTAATGTAATCTAACCGTGTTTGGGATTATTAGAATTGTCATGAGATGCACTCTCGTATGGCTGAGAGGTACTTTTTAGTGGTGGTACCATAAATAAAAAGTGTAAACTAAAAAACTTTTTACAAAACAAAATAAAACCGACTTCAATGTAAAAAAAAACACTGAAAAGTGCAAAATAACTTTGATTTCGGAAGTCGGTGTTAAATAACGAAGAGACAAAACTATTATAGAAACACCTACTTCCGAAATTAAAGTTATTTTGCACTTTTCAGTGTTTTTTTTTTACTTTGAAGTCGGTTGTATTTTTTTTTTGTATAAAGTTTTTTATTCCTTATGCGGACCTCGGGCATCGAAGTATCGCAGTGAGGCAGAGTCGGTGGAGTAGCACTACCAGTGTCAAGACGAGAATTATGGGCGAAGAGCGATGCAAAGAGACCCGCTTTCTCTCTCGCCGTATGAGCCAGTGTTCCATCAGGTTTAACCAGCGGAGGCAATGAGGGCCGACAGAAGTTCGCTTCGACCGACTTGGCAAGGGACCAGAATGCTCTGCTACCGGACGGCTGCGCAGAGAGCTTTGAACCAATATGGGTAATGCGGTCGAAGCGGTTGTATTTTTTTTTGTAAAAAGTTTTTTACTAAATGTAATCCTTTGAATACAGAGCAAATTTTTATTTGCCAGCTGTCTTGCCAGCTACTCGAAGAAATAAAACCAATTTTCCATTAACTTCTTCTTCTTTTTCATCCTCAGGTAGCGAGAACTGCCTTTACGTGAACGTGTACACTCCCAAGATGAACCCTGGCGCCAACCTGCCGGTCATGGTGTTCATTCACGGAGGAGCCTACATGTATGGAACTGGATCCCTCTACCAAGCTAGCCACCTTATGGACTGGGACATGGTGGTGGTCACCCTGAACTATCGGCTTGGTCCTCTAGGTAAGTTGATTAAAAACAGATGTGACGCGAGAATAAATATTTGTATGGCTTACTAATCGGTCAATTCCGAGTGTGTTGTGCTTGTGAGTTTACTTAAATGTTTTTAAATACACTCAAGATACAAGAGTTATTCCTAAGGTGGGGTCAAGTTTTTGATGTGACGTATTCTTTAAAATTGCTACTTAGTGGGAGACAATTAAAAAAACGAATGATAACAAAATCAAGGGATACAGTGTGGTATTGCAGCTACATATCTATCATCTCCAACCGAAATTTAATTACACCACTGGATAGCTAAAAGGTTAAAGTATTGGTTACGCCTTTAAAACTAAACAAATATGTTTTCATTTTGAGGTTATTTTGCCTTTAAAACTAAACAAATATGTTTTCAATACACTTACTCGAAAACCCGTTCCTAATATCCATACCACTTTTAGGCACGCATTTTTCTGTTTGAAAAGTGCACGAACTCCCACAATTTATTGTATTTATCGCATAAGGCTGGGAGCCGCGCAGCCCTCGTTTATTTATTTGTTCATAAATTTATTGAAAAACGTCATTTGATACCCGTGGAAATTTATCACAGCAGCACTCGGCTCCATAACACCGTCGCCTGTGGCTCGGGGGAATTTCGCCTCGGTCGCTATGACAAACTTTCTCCACTTGTATAAAAATATACTACTTCAATTTATCCAATAAGATAATACTATCTGATATTGAAGTACCCTTTTGCCAGCAAGACAACAAAATTTGTCTCAAACTTGAAGCATTATTTGAAATAAATGTTTTGAGTTTGAGTCAAGTTTTAAATATGAAGCGAAATTTTTATAGCTAAAATATTTGCTGTAAAACTTCAGAACGCATAATTGTGTCTTTAGAATAGTTTTCTTCTTATATACCTACAACCAACTAAGGAAAAATATGATTTAATTTCGCTTACAGAACTAACTGAAAATTTCCCCTTGTGTCGTCGGCTCGACCTCGTCTCAGCTGTCATTTGTAGATCTTTGACAGTCGCTACGGATAGATAAAAGCCAGAAAATCTGACACCGTCTTGTATCCATGGACGAGTCGACTTATATTAATCGAGTTATTCAAGTCAAACAACAAACGAATCAATTCGAGTTACTTTTTCCTTCAATTCGAATTGATTCGCAAGTCGACGCCGACGCGACGCGAGTCGCGACACCCCGCGCGAATCAACTCAGCCCCCTAGCAAGGGCGGATCCAGGGGGGGGGTCATGGGGGTCATGACCCCCCCCCTGAGCTGGGTCCAGGACCTTGGTGGACCACTGACTAAAATTGTTAAACATAATGTTTTTATGTAATTTTTTGTCACAATATAGATTTTATGTATGCACTTTCAATATTTAATTAATTTAAGAGCGGCCAACCCAAGTTACATTTTCTTTCTCCAGATATTTTGGATACACAGATATCTTGTGGATATTATCTAGGCTTCTTTATAAATCAAAACATAAACTTGTGTAAAACTAATCTACTAAAGACCTCTGAAAATCTGCTATTTTACGTGAATTTTGGTCCTTCATAATGTACGCTTTTTAATATATATAAGAATTTATAAAGTACATCTATGGAGGCCATTTTCGTGCGATGATTTTCTATGATTTTAAATGATTTTAATTGTGGCCTAAAACCTGATGAGTCATTTGATCGACTTCAAATTGCTTTTATGGATGAAAGACCTTCAAAAGCAACCATCTACCGCTGGTATAGCGAGTTCAAGCGCGGTCGCCTTACTTTGGGGGATGAACAAAGAAGTGGTCGTCCTACGACAGCTGTCACGGAAGAAAGTGTGCTGGCAGTAAAAAAAATAATTCAAGAAAACAGACGGATTATATACGAAGAGATTCAGCATACACTGCAGATTGGTTCGGGAAGCGTTCACAAGGTTCTACACGAGCACCTTCGTGTGAGGAGGATAGTTTGCCGCTGGGTGTCGCACAACCTCACCGAAGCTCAGAAGCAAGCCCGTGTGGAGTGGTGCCGTGATATGATTCAAAAATTTGAAACGGCTCGTCTCGGCGCGTTTACGACTTTGTGACAGGTGACGAATCCTGTATTTATCAATACGATCCAGAAACAGTTTGACTGTTTCAAAACGAAACAGAAACAGCGCAGGGAAAATTTTGATCACTAGTTTCTTCACTTTGACGGGGTATCTGATTTCAATTCCACTACGAGACCAAAGCAGTATCAACGCCGAATAGGTACTATACCACAAAATGCCTGCCAGAAGTTTTGTCTGCAATGAGCAACAAGCGACCGAATACCGGGCTCCGCAGGGTACTGCTTCACCATGACAACGCGCCCGCGCACTTAGCGTTCAAAACGGACACCGCACCGGCCACCGAACTTCCTGTACACCGCACCGGTCAGAGTCTTGGGGCACCCTCCTTACAGTCCTGATCTGGCACCGTGTGACTTCTTTTTATTCCCTAAAATAAAAAAATCTGCCGAAAGGGATACAGTTTTCATCGCCGGAAGACGCGCTAGCAGCGTTCAAGAAGGCCGTGTAAGAGGTGTCTGCAGCGGACTGGAAAAAATGTTTCGAAAATTGTTTCAGACGCATGAAACTTTGTATAAAGGCTAGTGGAGAGTTCTTTGAAAACATTTAATAAAAATATTTTATCAATAGAAGTTTTCTGACCTTATTTTAAATTGTGATTTTGAGACGTATTCTAATATAAGATTTTTTTATGTGTCACTACATGTTAGTGTAGCGACAGCGGGAAGATCTCTCTCGTTACGAAAAATCAAATTATGACTAGAAGCTTCAATGGTCGAATGTCTAATCGGACTGGCACTTCTTCATGTCCATAAAAACGTAGTGTCGTACGTTCTTAGCGTGTCGATGGTAAAACTAATAAAATTCCTTGCCTGGCCCAGTATTCGGCCACGGCAATGTCGCCCACTGATACTGTCATAAGATCCCTACATGAACATGTAACAGGGCACGTCATGCAGGATGGAAGGTTGGACATGGTCTGTGGAGAGACACTGCACAAATACTGAAGGTCGGAACCGTTCAGGAACCCCTATCTGTGGAGATTGTCTTTGCTGCGCTCAACCTGCATGCGGAGTCTGTTTAGAGTTTTCCAGATTGGCCATGGCAACTCGTGTCCAGGAGAGAGCATCACTCCCATCTCAAAGTAAAGCATATGGCTTTACTTTTTTTTTACAACTTTACTGTAAGTTTAAGTTTTTACTTTAAGGTTTTACTTTGAGATGGGCTCACGCTTACAACAAAACTTTTACAACTTTTAAGTCTCAGGGGCTGCTGCAGCTGTAATAGAATGTCTCGCATAGAATGGCGAGGGTCGTTTTATTGTTTCGTTCTTTCTATGCGGCTAGCCACGGTCCTGCGAATTTCTAGGGGTGCAATGCCGATTAGTGGATACAGCATTCGTACCGGAGTCGGCATAAGGCAACCAGTGGCAATTTGGCACGTCTCATTAAGTGCTGTATCCACTATGTTAGAGTGGGCGGAGCGGCTCCATACTGACATATTCACCAGCGGAGAAGTGGAGTGCACGGAGAAGCACTTTCCGCTTAACGTTCTCGCAATTCTTTCTGTAGTTGAGAGACCTACCTATCCAGAGTGATGAAGAGATATCTTGGATGGGGGTTATGAATGATTGGTACCTCCTGCCATGAGATATAGAGCATTCAACTCGCTTGTCTGTTACAAAGGTGAAAGACGCACATTTTTGAGGGATTTGCTTTAAATGCATTAGCAGTATAATACTGGCTACGATCTGAGAGACTCTGTGGTAAGGTTGGCCTCAATCTCCTCAAAATCAGTGGCTTGGCAAGTTAATGCTAGTTCGTCTGCATACAGAAAGCGGGTTGTGTTAGGGCTCACCGGTTGGTCATTGGTGTAAACAGCAAGGAGGCTAGAATACTACCTTGTGGCAGTCCATTTTTTTGAGTTCGCCACTTGCTTTTCTCGTTACCATTGAAGTAGATGGAGTGATAACGCGTTTCGAGAGACATCATCATCTTCCTGCCCTTGTCCCATCTTATTTGGGGTCGGCACAACATGTTTTTTTCTTCCATTCTATCCTGTCAACCGTCATGCTATCACTAACTTCCTTTTCTTTCATATCACTGTTCACACAATCCATCCAACGCGTTTCGAGAGACGTAAAAGAAAAATTGATTTTGTTATTTAAATATAGGTATTTCTAAGCACAGTACATACATCGATAAAATAGTATCGATAATAGTATTTTATTGATGTATGTATTTTTACCCGTATCTATTATTATCAAAATTAAATCATAACTTCTTATGACTTGACCATGACGTGACGTGACCCCCCCCCCCCCTGGCGCCAAAGCTGGATCCGCCCTTGCCCCCAAGCCAAATTACATCCCAACCGAATCGAAACGAAACGGTTGTAACTTGACTTGGCTAGGGGGGCAGTAGAACGCGAGTTGACTCGACGATGCGAGTCGCGACGCCAAACGATTTAGTGACCGAGTTGAATCGGCGGAACGAGTTGATTCAGTGGAATGAGTTGATTCGAATCTCAATTCGAATCAGCCACCATTCCAATTCGATTAACTCGAGTTGTCAAAAAATGCGAGTTGGCCCATCTCTACCGTCTTGCCAAGTGGTATCGTGTTACCCGATTATTGGATTGTGGAGGTCAGATAGGCTGTGAGATTTAAAATACCTACTAATTATATTAATAGAAAGTTAAAGAATCTTACGTATACAATTTTTGATATTTGTAGGGTCCAGCAGGGCATCGTTATGCTGTAGCAATGGGAAAACGTATGAAAGGGATACTCGTAGTCCTAGAATTCATAAAACAGCTGAAGGAACATAGGTGTGATATTAGTCAGTAAAAGTCTGACACGCCCTCTCGCTCCACCCTAAGGTCTTTTTTACATAGCATGAGTAGGATGACAGCAGGACGAAAATATAATTATGCATCTTTAAGATGAGAGAAAAGGATAATAGGTAACTGCATTGTAAGAATCCCACAGCTGTCACCCGCACCATCTCATAGCAATTTTAGCCTATAGGAGGAGAAGTCATTAGATGATCTCCCACCTGAAAAAAAACAGGGCAAGTGCACAAACTTACCTATGAAAACAGTTCGATTCCCAAATTGAGTTACGAAGATTTTTCCGAATTGTAAAAAAAGATTTTTTTTATTTATTCCTATATCTATACCATAAGATTGATTTTGATTTATTTGAGAGTGTTGAAATGCACGTGTTTTGCGACATAAACGGCCGTATCTTTTTTTTCCGTTAACTTAGAAGTTTGATTTTTTCACAGCTTCAAGGGACCACTGACTTGACTATACGCTTTTAATTTCAGGGTATAAAGGGTCTTGGCAGACAGACAGACAGACAGACAGACGGACGGACAACAAAGTGATCCTATAAGGGTTCCGTTTTTTCCTTTTGAGGTACGGAACCCTAAAACGTGTAATGATTTTGACTGGTGTTAATTCACCATTTACTGGTAGATATGTTGTGGCCAGATCTTAGACATTGATCACTTCATGATATGGCCAAGTAAAACTGTCCAGATTGTTTTAAAAGTTAAATTTTGATGATATTTCAATCCTCGTTTGGCCTACTTTCTTTAGACCTTTTATTATCATAGAAATCCTACATCAATGATATGGCCAAACGAGGATTGACATATCACCAAATGTTAACGTTTAAACCATCTGGTCAGTTTTAATTGGTCATATCATGAAGGGATCAATTCTAAGATCTGCCCATGATAGACATATAATCTGATGAACATACTCCTAGTATCTCACACTTGCAGCACGATGGTGCATACGTTTAAAATTTAGATTGTCTTGAAGCAGCAACCCACCTGATCATGACATTCCAATTTATATCTATGAAGGTGTGTCCATTGCACAGGATGCAATCTATAAAGAGTATTGCTATAAATGTTGGCATTAATTTATGAAAGGAGACGTGGAGCATTACAGTTTGTGGGTGGCGCAACGAGCTATAAAAGTAACATACAATTATATAGCTATATTCAAATGGAACTAAAGGGGTGACCAGATGGTTGCAAACCAACGTCCCAACTGAGGTGACCTTAGTTTCAATCCGTGTAGACAGCAGTTGTAAACCATGACCTTCAACGCTCTTGGTTGGGATGCGCGTTTTTCCAACCACTGAACGTGCTGGCGCGTGGTTTATATCCATGTAGCCGCAACACAAACCAAACACATAAACCAAGGTGACTTTGGTTGGAACCACAGTTAAACGCTAGTTTGCAACTGTCTGGTCACTTCTTTAGACTAGCGCAACATCGTGAGTTCGATTCTCGGTTGTTTATCGAACTCTCTGCAAGAATATTCAATATCTACGAGCTTCGGCCATGTCTGTCCTATGTTAGCCTAAAGCAGGACAAAGGCCTCCCCCATATCTTTCCAGCTCTCTTTGAGTCTGGTCTTTTCCGACCATCTATCAGGGACGAGACCAGATCGTTGCGTTAGTGTTTTTAGGGAATAGCAGGCGGTCGCCTCCTTCTGCGAGGCAGTAATAATAGCGAAGGAGGCGGCGGTACGCGTGAGGGACTGGACTTCCTCACGCCCAGCAGCCGCGACGGTGCGGGGTTGCGAAAGATGTCCAGCCGTCCGGTAACCGTCTGGACCGAGTTCAAATTTTTAACAGTGCGTAGTGTTCCACGCGCTCCTCAAAGTGATGTCAGCAAACCGTAGGGGCCCAGCAGGTCCGATGCCTGCTAGGACCACGAGGATTTTCTGAAAAGGAACCTCGTAGTCCTAGAACACAAAGGGCAATTGAAGTACACAGGTGTGGTTTTAGTAAGTAAAAGTCTGACACACCCTTCCGCTCCTCCTTAGAGCGGGAGAAGTCATTAGATCATTTCCCACCTTAATAAAAAACACCTGAAGGGTTTCTTCGAAATTATAAGTACAGTATATCTTGAAAAGGATAAGGTAATCAAGAAACAGCCTCACTCGTTGTTGATTACAGAGGTTATTTGCGTAGTTAGTAATGTTTGCGGTAATAACGACATATTATCATGTACCTATGCCACTATCTCTTCACCGTCTAATCCTTTCGCAACGAACCTTCTATACCTATACAAACCTATTTTTTAATTAGTACAAAAAAAATGGGTTTCTATCTGTACTCGTTACTGATCATATTTTTTAAGTCAAAAGTAAAAAAAATGGAAATCCCAAAATTGTCCACGAAAATTTGTCATAATTGGTAAATTCGTAATAGAATCAATCATTCATAACAATAGCTACTAGAAAATAATAGCCTATACAATATTTCCATAAATTGAGTGACATTTTGGGATATAAAAAAACGCTAATAACTTTGCTGTATATGAGTATTGTTAATAGACACTTTACTTTACTTAAATAATAAAACCCAAACCCATGGTCTTAGGACGCTGAGATTTTGCACAGAGGTTAATTTTATGATGAAAACAAATAATAAGAAAGGATTTTTCAATACACTACTACTAATACACATCCATACTTTTAGGCACGCAATTTACTGTTTTTTGCACTAGAGCGGAAAAGGGCCACGAGCTCGGTCCACCACAATTTATTACATTTATCGTATCAGGCTAGGCGCTAAGCGATCCCCACGAGTCACAAGTCAACCCCCGTTTATTAATATCTTCGTAAGTGTATTGAAAAAATGTCGTTTGATACATGTGGGAAAGTGCAGCACTCGGCTCCATAACTTTTTGGCTCGGTTTAATGGCAAACTTTCTCCACTTGTATCAAAATGTAGGTACCTACTATTTCAAAATTTAACCCCCTAAAGTAACAACCTACATTCTTGCGGGCAAAGCCGCTGGCAGAAGCTATGTAGTTACAAATGAAGACAAAACGACTAACATTACCAAATCCATACTTAATATTATAAATGTGAAAGTGTGTGTGTCTGGTTGTTTGTCCGTCTTTCACGGCAAAACGGAGCGACGAATTGACGTGATTTTTTAAGTGGAGATAGTTGAAGGGATGGAGAATGACATAGGCTACTTTTTGTCTCTATCTAACCCCCCACTCCCCTAAAATGGGGGGTGGAAGTTTGTATGGAGCATTCCGCAATTTTAAGTTTTGCTTCGTGAATTGGTTTTGTTTTTTTTTTTAATTTAAGGCAAGCGAAGCCGCGGGCAAAAGCTAGTGTACTAATATTTCTTCAAAACGAAGCAGTTACGTAAAACCGAACAGTACCGGTAGTTAAAACAGACGCAATAAAGTTAGTTGAAAATACGGCCCGAAACAAACTTTGCAAAACTCGTTTATATTTAATCGAAGGCAAGTTAACCACAGAGTATCCATTCGTCTACTCGGACATAAACATATTCACACTCATATCTCTACACCCTTGCTTTGTATACAAATTACGCGAGGCAATTAGCTAGCGCGCTGTATACGTATGCGTGCTCGCCATTCGCCTCGCCAATCGCCTCGCCACGCGCCCAAATGTTTAAATCTCCACACTTCCACTGGCGTAGCTACAGAAGGGCTAGGCGGTGCAGTACCTCGAAGCCCCCAAGTTTGGGGGGGGCCCAAAACTTATAAACAAACCTGTTATTAAACTAGCGAAAAATTATCCCACCTTCAAAATCTAAATAAAATAGGTTGCAACACTAATTATCGCAACTCGTTTCAGTAATAAAAGTCTGACACTCCCTTTCACTTCACCCAGAGCAAAAGAAGTTATTTGATGATTTCCCACGTACAAAAAAAGAGCCCCAGTTTTTTTTTTTTGCCCCACTGCCGTTGGTCCTCTACCACTGCACTCTTCCCTTTCAACACGATTCCGTGGTCTGTAAAGACAACTGTCCGTGTCTCGTTGGCCCAAGGCCAGAGAATAATTCACGAAGCAACCCCAATCATGTAAATAAAGCTCAGAATAAAAACAAATAATAAAAGAAACTGTTTATCTTTCTATTGTACGTTTAATCGCAATATTGGTTTTCTTTTTTCTTTTCCCGTATTTAGGTAAAAGATAATGGAAAGCGGTAATCCATTTACCGAACGTATTTACGGATAATTTTCCTTTCGATTAGTTACTTAGTAGCAGATTTATAAAAAGATAGTTTCATATTTGTGAGCAAGACGTCACGGAAATGTTAGAGATAAATAATGTGACGCGACGGACTATGAAATATTGCTATGATCAAAATAATAATCTCAGTGGTTGATAAAGGGCCTATTACACTACATACTCGATATTCAGACAGTCTTAGTCGATATCGCGTAGTGTAATAAGGGTTAGACCAGTCTTACTCGGAACAAAAAATAAAGACTCTGTGAGTCTGAATATCGTGTGCTGAATATCGCGTAGTGTAATAGGCCCTTAAGTACGGGAAGAAACACGCGAGTGTCACCATTATGCGTGTGCCTAGAAAACACGGTGGATACGGTGGATGTCTGTCCTGCTTGGGCGGTGCAGTGACAGCACTTTAGGTCCTATAGTTTTCTTAAGGAAAGACAGTGTTCTCACACTCATTTAAAATGTATATCAAACCATTATTTACCTTTTTATTTTTTACCAGGTTTCCTCAGCACCGGCGACGAGATCGCCCCCGGCAACAACGGCCTCAAGGACCAGGCCTTCGCCCTCCACTGGATCAAGAACAACATCCTGATGTTTGGCGGCAACCCTGACAGCATCACACTGACCGGGTGCTCCGCTGGAGGTGCCAGCGTGCATTACCATTTCTTGTCACCGCTGTCTAGAGGTAAGAGCTTTTAGTTTTTATTAATACATATCTTCATCGAGAAGAGTCCGGGAATGTAATAATATAATATAATATAATAATAATAATATTTTAATGCTTTGGTCTCTTGTAAGGGACAAATAAACTCTAGATTTTAAATAAGTCGTTGGTATGCCATAAATAAAAAAATAAATAAAAAATATTCCACACCTTTCACAACGCCATCTAGCCCCAAACTAAGCAGAGCTTGTGCTATGAGTACTAGACAACTGATAAACATACTTATATATTTCTAAATACATACATATTATAGATAAATTATGCCCAGACACAGAACAAATGATCGTGCTCATCACACAAACATTTGTCCTGGGTGGGAATCGAACCCGGCAGTCAGGGCCACTGACCACTAGACCAACAGGGCAGTTGAATAGAAATGAATACATATGTATTGAAAACCCGGCCCTGGACTTCAAGGCAATGAAGGAACATAGGAGTTTTAGTCAGTAAAAGTCTGACACGCCCTCTCGCTCCGCCCAAGGGCGGGAGATGTCATTGGATGAATTCACACCTAAAAAAAACCTTTGAGCATCCAAAAACTTACTTCTTCATATTCCTTTTAGACATAAACACAGTGTGGTAATACTGATTTTAATTAAACGCGTTTTTTATGCTAATAGTAAAAAGTAAAAAAACTCTATACATAAGATATGCGCATCAATTTTACAACTGAAAGATTTTTTTTTTATACCGGTCGCTTGTCCACTCCAAAAAAAAGTAAATATCGTAGGTAACACTTGAATTTTTTAAGTGGAGGTACTCATTTTTTTTTTAAGTTGATTAGATATTATTCAACGACTTTAAATTGGGTAATCCAATTTCTAAAAGTTTCTCAGGGAAAAGATTTTAGTACAGCGATTGTTTTGGAAGAAGTTGAGTTCATATTCATATTTCGAAAAACACTGATATTATATTAGTCAGCGAGACTTCTTGAAAAACCATAGCAACAGATGCTTTTGTAGGTAATACCAATAGGGGGCTTGTGTTGCTGTGGTGGTGTAAGTACCTACTGCTAATTTACCGATCACTTGTTGAAGACAAAACAATACAAAAATATAAATCAGAAGTTTCCTGCTAATCAGGTTAATTAAAATAATAATGTTATAGTTCCATTTTCGGTAAACACTATTTTTCCTCGTATGATAAGTAATTCACATTTTAATTATGTGCTAAACAGGAAAATAATTTTTCAACAAGTTCTTATCAGACTTTAGTTACTCAATGCCAAGCATTTAAGTTAAAATTAAAGTTAAATTAGTACATTATGATATAAGTGTGTAATGTTAGTGATTACCGTCCTGGCGGTATTTAGACCCGAGCCGTGGCGAGCCAAGAACGGTAATCATTAATTCATTAACGCTCAGGCGGTAGCCGGCGCCCGGAAGCCATTGTCTTACTATTGTGTCTCTAATTACGCACGTCAAAAGGTTAATTAGTCACGTGTGTCATACGACGTTTTTCAATACACTTGTGAAGAAAAAAACAGTAAAACTAGTAAAATTTTCTGTGAAATGGCGGTAAAAATCTGTTTTCATATCGCATAATTTACCCCTTAGGGAAGGCTATAGATATAGTCGTTCGACCATATCGCCTAGTCTTTCGTCCATGTTTTCTTACGTAATAAGTCTTCCGTTGTTTATTTTTGTTTTACGTTAGAATGCGGATGTAACATATTCTAATGTTGTTGAAGTATTTGGCAGCAAACGCATCGATTCAGCCTTTTCAGCAAACTTCGCTGAGGTAGCTAAAACTACAAAAAAAAAATCTCAGCTCCATTTTACCGAGATCGCGCCTATTTCAATGATTCCACATATTATTCCAGTTGCGCAGACACTTGAGATACAAAACTACACCAATTTTACATCACAATATCCACTAGGAATCAATTTGCGAATAATTAAAACAGCCACTGAACTTCACTCGAAGAAATCCCGCCAAAAACTTCCTTTTTTTATTTACCCCTAGAGGAAGGCTAAGGTATTTTGATCATACTGCCTAGTCTTACGTTTATGTTTTCGTGAAAATTTTTTACGATAATATCTTTCGTAGTGACAATAGAATACGAATGTAACATTTTCTAATGATTTTGTAATATTTAATTTTATTTTATTTATACAGCCACTGAACTTCACAGGAATAAAAAAATCACGCCAAAAACCGCGCGCAATTTAAAATGGCAGCCATAGACCACAAAAAAAAAACAAATTTTATTTGAATGTACGATTTATTTACTAAAAATGTTTTTTATTAAATAAATCGTTTGTACAAGTTAAAATTGTCCATTTTAACTTGTAAATTGGATGAGATAAATAAGTAAGACACTAATTTATATAGTAGATATTGAACGCAATAACTTAATGGGAATTTTATTCGAATTCAAAATTTGTTTTGCGAACAAAGAAGTTGAACAAAAAGGTTTTAACTACATTATAGCACTAGTGCGTAATAGTAATCAAAATGTCACAGTTTGGTAACGAGTGCCATTATATAACTAAGTGCAGTGCAATAAGAGTCAGTTTCTGAGCAAGTGTCTTGCATTTGTATCGTGCCAGTTCTAGTGTTTTCGAAAAAGGAAAATGGTTTTGTTGCGATAACAACTTCCTAAAACATTGTATTGTATTAAAGCTTATTTTCAACACACTTGCTCAGAAAGTGACTCTTATTGCACTACACTTAGGTGGTCTTGGCTCTCTTAAGACCCTCGCCACGGCTCGGGTCTAAATACCGCCTCGACGGTAATCACTAACATTACACACTTATATCATAATGTACTAAAGTCGGTCGGAAGTTATTAACCCTCCGATACTATATAAGCAGATTGTAGAGGTCAATCGGATGAACACTGTTGTTGTACGAGCCCACACACACACACACACACAGTACACTCTAACAAAACTTTTGTGTTTGGTATATTAGCCCAGTATTAATAAAACTGCCATTTTAACGTGCTTTTATCCAAATTAAAAGGTTTTTTTACCTTATTTTCCATCATTTTAGTCAATGCTGTAGGAATGATTTAAGTAAAAAAACTTTTTACAAAAAAAAAAAAATTACTAAGTCAGTTATTTGTTTTTTTTTTTTGCAGCATTATGCTATATCAATTTATTAATGAATTGTTATTTTAAAAAGTGCTAAATGCTTTGTTAGAAGCCGATAATATAGTATCAAAGTGAAAAACCAAACCAAAGTTTTGTTTCTATTCACCCCTGCGTTTCTATTTAGGTACCACGTTTTACGGTACTAATCAATTGTCATTAAAAAAAGAACATCCCAACTATAAAAAGCTTAAAATACCACCTCTTTCTCTAAAGATTCTGTAACACAAATCGAGAAGTAGTCACCGCTTATAGTCACCGCTTAGTGAAATAAAAACAGAAAATGGGAGCCAGTCTACCAAACAACAGTTGAACGAACCCCAGCGAGCTACAAGTTAGAAACTCGATACTGTCTCACAGTTTACAAACTCCGACCTCCCGGGACGTCGATTTGTAAATGTCACGGTAAAATTGTAAATACCGTTACATTACAATAAATCTCCAGAGATTGTGAACTATCGAAAGATTGTGAACCTTAACAAACGCCTCACGATTAAACGCATTATTTTTTGGTAGAGTGTAATATTATATCAAAATTAGTAGTCTGTTAAATTGTCAAATGGAATAGAACGGAACACATCTCGCGCGCTAATTGGTTGAACGTCATGTGCCCCGCGCCGCCATATTTGATTAATTTGATAGTTCACAATCTCTCGAGATAGATTGTAATCTAACGGTATTCACAATTTTACGGTGACATAGATACAAAACCAATCGCTACCAGATTTCGCTCACGTAGATAAAGCACTACCAACTAATACAGAGATATCTTGAGATAGTTATAACCAGAGAAATCGAAAACTGCTGTAGAATAGTGAATGAAGCAACCGAACATAGGTCAGGAAATTAAACAGTTTATGACCCACGATGTTGCTGAACTTCGTATGTTGCATCATGTAATTTCCCGTCACAAGAGATTCTTAACTTTTCTTTCCATAACTCTCTTATTTCAAAATATATTTAATAACAATAATTGATTTCGATCAACATGGATTGTACAACATCAAATATTTTCTTATACACACAACATATCTACTGGAGCCATGGGTTAAGTGAAAATGAACCCCGGGGCTCTGCCCCCCTAGCCAAGTCACAAACGATAAACGTAAACTCTCAGTAGTCTTTAATAGATTTTCAACTTTATGTTATTGGATATAAAGTTGAAAATCTATTAAAGATTACATAGTGTTTTCGTTCGTTCCGGTCGCTAACGCTCAGTAGTCTTTAATAGATTTTCAACTTTATGCTCTTAAGTATAAAGTTGAAAATCTATTGGAGATTACTAAGCGTTCACGTTTATCGTTTGTAACTTGGCTAGGGGGGCTGAAACGCAAAGCAAAGAAGGAACAAACGAGTGGGTTTTAGTCAGTAAAAGTCAGACACGCCCTCCGCTCCGCCCAAGGGCGGGAGATGTCATTAGATGATTTCCCACTTAAAAAAACACAACATATAAAAACAATACACGCACAACTTTTAAAAACAAATTGGTATTCACACATAATATAAAACAAATACCTACACACACTTCACACAGCTCACACAATTACAAACTCCGACTTGCTCCGTACATGGTCCATACAGCAATGGTTCAGGGGCCCAAGTCTGCTATTTTTATAAATTCGTCATTCCAACCGCCAACGGGATCGCCCATTGTCATTTTGCAATCGGCAATTTTGGTATCGGCAATCGAACCTATGTCCGAATGCAATCAGAATGCCGTTGGCTTTAAAACAGCACGTATTGAGTCAGCCTTCTCGACAAGCTCAGCTGAGGTAGTAAATGCTACGATAAAATTCTTAGCTTCGGATCTGTTGTGTAGACATTTGAGATACGAAACTACACGAATTTTACATTACAATATCTGCTAGGAATCAATTTGCGAATATTAATTAAAACAGTCACTGAACTTCACTCGAAAAATCTCGCCAAAAACCTCAATTTCAACTCTTAATTAATGGAAGTGACACCACAATTTTACCAATAACACGTGCGTGCATGCGTCATCATACTGATCATCAAACGCTGGACAATATTTAGGCAGTATTAGCAATAATTTATATGTCATGTTTGTCTTTGATGTTTCGAAAAAAGAAGCAACGAAACATTGGTAAGTCGTGAAACTGTAATCTATATATATAAAAGGAGAAACTGACTGACTGACATATCAACGCACAGCCAAAACTACTGGTCCTAGGAGTGTGAAATTTTGCACAAGGCTTCCTTTTATGACGTAGGCGAGCACTAAGAAAGGATTTTCGAAAATTCACACCCTAAGGGGATGAAACGGGGTTCCAAAGTTTGTATGGAGAAACCTTCTTATCCGCGGGCGAAGCCGCTGGCAGAAGCTAGTAAAGCATAAAACAAAAATGGCTACAGAAGTCTTTATAAAACACATGACATAAACAATTCGAAATTTAAACACAAAGTTCTGCATGCATCACAAAGTAATTGGAATCTTTTGTTGGCGTTCTTATATCAAATTGCTAATCTTGAAAATAGAGACAGCATAGTGCGCCATTCTCCTTGACATAACTTTTTTATTACACAAATATAACCTTTCCACACGAGCTTTTGAGTAGTTTTATTGTTCACAAAACATTGTATAACATGTGTTCTAAGTGTTCTTGTTCTCTTGTTTACTATGTTGGAACATGATTGTTAGGACATGTTTCTCCATGTGACATTAAGCTACCAAACCCTGATAGTAAGATAAAATTAGTCTAACCAGCTGGGAACGGATAAACGTTTTTTCTTTCTTTCTTTCTGGGTAGGTACCATAGCATTTTAGATGAAGCAACTTCCTCCCAAACCTGAACAAACCTATGGTGAGTTACTGGAAGTCCAAAATAAAACCAAAAAAAGACTTAATAACACGTACGCAGCCTTATAAAGTTTTATTGATACTATGCTAAAAGGTACGTGGATGTAATAGGGGTTAATAAGCATTTTATTCATATTAAAAGGCAGTATTTCCGTAAACCTATATTATTATATAAGGAAGTATATAAAAATGAATGAGTTTACCTATTTCATTCATCTTTTTAGGGCACCGTACCTCAAAAGGAAAAAACGGAACCCTTATATTAGGATCACTTTGTTGTCCGTTGGTTTGTCTGTCTGTCAAGACCCTTTATCTCGGGAACGCATAAAGTTATTGAGTTGAAATTAAAACTATATACTCAGATCTGATCCGTCCAAATCCGGATAAAATTTCTCTAACAAACATTTGGTCTTAAAAATAAAAATGATCGTAAAATCTAACAGCAAACTAAAAAAAATATATGATGTACATTACCATGCAAACTTCCACCGAAAATTTGGGTTGGACGAGATCTATTTTTAATACGTCATAAATCGTAAACCGCAATTTACCTTTCAAGTTTGTACGGAACCCTCAGTGCGCGAGTCCGACTCGCACTTGCCCAGTTTTTTTTTTACCTCCTCCCCTCTAAATAAGAAAAAATAAGAATAGGCGCCCCCCCCCCATGTTATTACGTAAGAATGCAAAGGAAAAAATGAATGTACGTTTGTTGGTTGGTTATTTTGGTATTTTCTAAACATTTATTTATTTATTTATTTATTACTTTATTGCACACCTTAACTTTCTACAGGACAGACATTTACAAAAAAATAAGTGTACAATAGGCGGTCTTATTGCACAGGGCAATTTCTACCAGACAACCTTTGGATGGACTGTGACGAAAGGAAAAGATTTGGGGCTGTCAGTGTACAACAACATAAAAAGATAATAAAATACATAGATATAATACATAAATAGGTATATTACCAAATAATAAACTAATAAATATTAAAATATACGAAAACGAAAGGAGAAGAAAAATTAAAGTGATAGGTAATGCTCCTTCACCATCTTTTTGAAAGTTGGTAGCGTAGGCATCATATATCTCATGCCATATGTGGCAAATTAAATATTCAATTAAAAAAAAATACCTCTTACATCTTTTAGGTATGCTAAAAAAAAGCTGAAAAAATATGTGTTGAGCTACTAGAAACGTAATAAATATTTACAAAAAGATAAATTTGCTGTTGTCTGGAACTATGGAAAAAAAATTTTTCACGCGCCACATTTTTCACGCGTTTTCTCGTTGTCAATAAAGGTACCAAATATTCGAAGGTAGGTATCAAATAGTAGCAAAAAGGTAGTAAAGAACTACGGCGGGGAAATTGTTGATGAAATTATTAAGTATCTACGTATAATAGACCTACTTGCGAAATGATTTACTAAGTATTATCAAATCACGCTAATAGCCAGTCTAAGTAGCGCAAAAAATCGTCATAATTAGAAACTGAATTGATTACATTTTTTATTATAGAAAATCATCACGGCTTAGGTTTTTTTTTTTGCTGGCTCGACTTCAAAACTCTTAATGTTGCCACTAATATAAATCTTGGCCAAGAATATGCTTTGCTTTATAGTATGTATATTGATAATAAATATTTAGAAAATACATTTCCGCTTTAGTTAATAAACATAAAAATAAAAACAACTGTTCGTGCTTAGAATATTGTGGCTAAAATGACACAATATAGGGTGATTGATAATTAGTGTACCAACAACTTTTACTATGGGAACAAACCTGAAATCGCGAAAAAAAATCAGCTGTTCAGTACATTTATGTTTGCCTAATGTACTGAACAGCTGATATTTTTTTCGCAATTTCGGTTTCGCTCCCATAATAAAAATTGTTTGTTATCATGAGCACAATCATGTGTTTAAGTATCGTACACTAATTGCCAGTCACCCTATATATGATATTGTCACTACAATAAATACAATATCGAGAATCATATCACCAGAAAATAGCATGGCATTAAAAAATCATTTCAAATGCCATCCGGCCCTATGACTTATAGAAAAAAGAAAACAAAATTTGACATGACATCTTATCGTTCGTTCAAAAATGCGTTTTTAAAATTCCTAAGGAGGTACTACGTAGGTATTCAAAGATTCAAAGATTCAAAGCATTTTATTTCAAATAAACCATTTACAGGCACTTTTGAAATGTCATGAAGTCAGTCAGTCAGAAAAAAAAAAATGTGTGCGTGTACTAGCGTACACTCGTAAGAAGTGAAACTTCTTAATAGTGGTAGGAGTAAGTCCGTTAAAACGATATGCTATTGGTAAATGGCAATTGCACGACACCACCTAGTGGTCAAAGTCATCACTACTCAAAGCGGGTCATGATGAATACGGGCTCTTATGGAAGTCGATACAATCGCCACCTGGATTTCAAAAATGTAACTACTCAAAACGGGCCGCAAAATACATTGGAGACATTTACCAATCCCTAAAGTATACTTCGAATCACGCGTGGTAGGGATAAGAAAAAGATGGCGCGTAACGGAAAAATGTGACGCGTAACGAAAAAATGTTACACTAAATTTTTTTCCAACCCCGATAAAGAAGTTTCACTTCAAAAAATGATGCTAATTGCACATTCCAAAGCGTAGATCTCTATGGAGAAGAATGTGCAAGAAACTCCATGGCACTCTTTTCAACCATGTTTTGTAATTACAAATATCTCTGTTACATGTTTCTTGTCGCTATCATGTGAGAACAATGTAAATAAAGTAAAAATACAAACTAAGTCATCATCATCATCATCATCTTCCTGCCCTTGTCCCGTCAAGTCCCGTGTTAATTGGGGTCGGCGCTAAAACTAAATATAGATATTAAATATCATTATTGACATAATATACGTAATCTCACCAACTTAACTGGAATATCTTTAATACGCGGTTACTATTAATAGTAATGTCTAAGACAATTTAATCTATATAATTTTGTATATTTTTCATCACTATAGGTACGCTAAAAAAATATGCCAGCAAAATTTTGTTCGGGACTTCGCCATGATCCTAAACATCAAATATCGCTAGTGGTCTAGGGGTTCTGACGCTTACCTACTAAATATTGCGCAAATGAGTTCGTGCCTTATCAATGGATTTTATGTTAATCTTTGCCCCCCGCAGAGGAGATAAATGAAAGAATATTTATTTATTTTTTTTATATATATTCCACAACTATCACACAACGCCGTCTAGTCCCAAGCTAAGCAGAGCTTGTGTTATGAGTACTAGACAACTGATAGACATACTTAAATATTTCTAAATACATACATATTATAGATAAATTACACCCAGACACAGAACAAATGATCGTGCTCATCACACAAACATTTGTCCTGAGTGGGAATCGAACCCACGACCTGAGGCATAGCAGTCAGGGCCACTAACTACTAGACCAACAGGCCAGTCAAATTAAACAACGATGGTACATAATTTTATAAAAAATCGCATTTAAAAATATTTGCAGTTCTAAACGTAAACTAGCAAAAAAATGGTAATTTTATAACTAGAAACCTACTTTCGTAGTTTCAAACTGCATTTCGCAGTTTTAAACAGTACTAAAATGTGGTGGAATTTTCAGCTAGGGCCGATTTACACCGCGCACGGCCGCTTGACCGCAGGTGGCCGCGTCGCTTTTGAAGCTTTCAAGCGATACTCATCTTTTATGGATGTAGGATAGACAAAAAGAAAGAAAACATTTATTTGAGACTGGTAGGCAGATAAAGTTTAAATTATTTCACTTTATAAGTGCTCGCCGTCTTGCTGCCGGCCGTCGACAGAACCGCTAACAGGACACGCATGGCCGCTTGACACCGCGCAAAGACGCGGCCGACCGCGCGTTCTATTCGAGCCTTTCAAGCAATACTGAAGGCTTAGCCAAGTTGTTAATCTACAATCGTTAACACTAGTAAAAAACTTCAAATGTATGAGAATGACATCATCTCAACGAAGTCACGTGGTCAGAACAAAGGAATTGGAAGCGTTATCGACTGTAGAAAGAGATCCGAAACGAAATGATCGTAACTTGGCTAGGCCTGCTGATCTTTTAAGGATGTAGATAGACAAAGTTTACCATCACACGTACAAACAAAGCAATTTTTCTTATTAAGACAATTCTACTATGATCGAATGAGGAGTTCCGTTCCATATCTTCGAAGTTCATCATCAGATTATAACAATATATCTATGGGACCAATTCGGAAGTATAATCTTTCAATCGAAATAAAAAAAATCAATTTCGGCCCATAATTGACTGAGAAATCGGTGAAAATACGTACAGCCGAACGTACAACCTCCTCCTTTTTGAAGTCAGTTAAAAAGTGCTCGCTGCGTCTCTGCTGGCTGCTGGCATTTCAGTATGAATCGACCCTTAAAACTTCCTTAGAAAACAATTCCCGAGAATAGAACTAACGACGTAAACTAGTGTAAATGTGAGCTTTTTACTCAGCAACGAGATGCCTTTGTTCTTGCCAAGTTCATTCACTTGCTTTATTATCACCACGTCATTACTTTAACAAATATTAGACGCTGTTAAGGGAAAACATACAGAGAAATTGCAGTTTCAATATTATAACGTAAACTTTCAAACGTCTTTGTAATTACCAGTTAGAGAATGATAAACAAGCCGTGTTTGTGGAGTCAACAATGGCGCTTTGTAATATGTATTATATTATTAAGACTAGGACTCGCCTGCTGCATCGCATGGCTCTTATAAAACCATTTAAATGCTTGCTTCACGCGCGCTTCACACGAGCCTTGCTGGAGTGAGTTGCCCGCGCGGGAACAGTGGTGGCCGAGTGGTAACGGCCCCGACTTACGAGTTGCAGGTCGCGGGTTAAAACCCAACCAGGCGCATTACTTTGTGTACTTTATTTCATCACCACTGCTCTCAAAACGGTGAAGGAAAACATCGTGAGGAAACCAGCATGTCCTAGAACCAAAAAATTCGAAGACATGTGACATCCACCAACCCGCACTGGGCCCGTGTGGTGGATTACGGTCCATTCCCTCTCCTAGAGAGAGGAGGCCTGAGTCTCAGCAGTGGGAACATTAAAAGGCTGATTATGCTTATTATTATATGCTCGCGCCCCGCGCCCGCGTTTGCAGTATGGCTGAACACACAGACTGACGCGGTAGGCGACTTTGCTTTATAATACATAGTAAGGAAAGATGACGTAAACGCTGAGATCCATCTATCATCCTAACGTTTTATGGGGTCAGCTAACTAGTTAACCAAATGTAGTATATCATATACCTACCGTATATTCATATACCTATATATGTTGACGATACATATACAGTATTTTAGAGGCAGTTTGAAAGTGGTAACAGTGACTGAAATGTTGAAAGGGAATCGTTTGTTTTGACATAGTCATGTGAAGAGGAGGGATGAAACGCATATTAGGTACTAAACGAGTTCTGAATATACATGTGGACGGATGGAGAGGGAGAAGGAGGCCAAAGAAAAGATGAATGGATAGTGTGAGAAGGGATATGAAAGAAAAGGGAGTTTGTGATAGCGTGACGGGTGACAGAATGGAAGAAAAAAACGTGTTGCGCTGACCCTAAAAAACAAAAGGGACATGGGTAGGAAGATGATGATACATGTACCGTATATAATTATTTAAGTATCGTATGTGGTTAGAACGGTTGACCTTTTGATATATTCAATTAATATATTATACTGTCTTAAACCCACGCTTGCTCTTAATAATCTTGAGTAAATACAGAGTAATATACATGGTTATTTGTAAAACACTGGCAACCTACATATAACATCTACATATAATCTGCAGCCTGTACCACCAAAACGTGCACTAATATATTTTTTTTAAATGATATAAACTAGTGCTTGACTGCGATCCCACCTGATGGTAAGCAGTGATGCAATCGTTGATGGTAAATCGCACTAGTTTATTAAAGTTAAATACTTTGACTTTTCTCCAAGTCCTTGGCTATATCTGTGTTAAATTACGACATACACCATCGGAATATGGTGGACATCCTACCCATACACACAAAACGTTTTGGGAATACTTTCATTGCGCGTACAGTTTTTTTTTTCGGGTGGGAAAATCATCTAATGACATCCCCCGCTCTTGGGCGGAGCGGGAGATAGTGTCAGACTTTTACTGACTAAAAACCCACTCCTGTTCCTTCTTTGCCTTCATCCCAGGGCCCCGGGTTTCACTTTCACACTACCCGTGGCCCTAGTAGGCTTCAACCCTGCTGGGCCCTTACGATTTGCAGACATCTCTCGGATTTGCGATCATCGAAGGAGTGGAATTAATAGCTACAACATGGGGGTCTTCAAGAGTCGCTCCATCGTCAACTACATCATCGATTATACATATTTTTAGGGTTCCATACCTCAAAAGGAAAAAACGAAACCCTTATAGGATCACTTTGCTGTCCGTCTGTCTATCTGTCTGTCAAGACCCTTTTTCTCGGGAACGCGTGGAGGTATCGATTTGAAATTTAAACCATATACTTAAGTTTGCGGTCCCTTGAAGTTGTGAAAAAATCAAACAACTGAGTTAACGGAAAAAAAAGATAAGGCTGTTTATGTCGCATAAAACGTGTATTTCGGCACTCTCAAGGGAATCAAAATTCATAGGGTACTTCCCGTTGATCTAGAATCCTTAAATTTGGCATGAAGCAAGATCTCCTAACACAAGTATAAGAAAAAATCTGAAAATTTGTAATTACGTCACAAAAAAAAACTTTTTTAGCGATTCGGAAAAATCTTCGTAACACAATTCGGGAATTGAACTGTTTTCAGTAAGTTTATACGGAACCCTCGGTGTCCGAGTCCGACTCGCATTTGTCCAGTTTTTTTTTTTTATTAAATATCATTAAGATCAGTTTAGTGGCTTAGGCATCAAATAAAAATAAAAAATAAAAAAGTAAGCTAAGTATATATTATAGACAGAAATGTAATTAAGAATTATTATTACAGAATTATTATTACAGAATTATTATTGTATTCCATGTTACTCGTACTTTCGTGCGGTTTATATTTGTAATTTGTTTTTTTTACAAGGCCTTTGCTTTCCGCGAAAAATCTGGTTTAGAATTAAATGAAAATAGATGAGTACTTACACAAAGAAGAAGCCAACCATTGGTTTGTCCAAAAATAAGAACTAATAGCTATTAAGTTAAGCTTAAATATTTTTTTCAATTCGAATCAGTAGTTCCTGAGATTAGCGTGTTCAAACAAACTTTTTTTTCAGTTTTATTAAATTAGTAGGTACAGATGTCTCAAGTATTATATGTATAAAAACACAAAATTATTTACGTATTTCTTCATCATCATCATCATTTCAGCCGAAAGACGTCCACTGTTAGACATAGGCCTCCCCCAAATGTCGCCACAATGACCGGTCCTGTGCGTCTCGCATCCATCGGATTCCCGCGACCCTCACCAGGTCATCGGTCCACCTTGTGGGAGGCCTTCCAACGCTGCGTCTTCCGGTACCTACGTGGTCGCCATTCCAGAACCTTTCGTCCCCATCGACCATCTGTTCTGCGAGCAATGTGCCCTGCCCACTGCCGCTTAAGTTTGGCGATTCTTCGGGCTATGTCTGTAACCAACCAAGGTTACAGACATAGCCCGAAGAATCTCCTGCAGATATCTTCATTTCTGACGCGATCACGCAAGGAAACTCCAAGCATAGCCCTTTCCATTGCCCTTCGAGTGTGATTTGGTTTACGTATTTATAGAACGTAATCTCTGAGAGTACTCATTTACACTATCGCTGAGTGCTAACTTTCTATACCAAATCCGTGCCAAATCCTCAAAAAAAATATGAAGCTCACATCACAAGGAAATATAAAACTGTTTAAAATCTACTGAATAAAAATGCTACTTCATTGTAACCCTTAACTTCCAAAATAACATATTTTACGAAACAAATTTCAACTTTTGTAACCACAAATCTGTAAATTGGAATAATTGGCCCACAACTTCCTATGTCAAACGTTCCCTAAAATGAAAACCCGTGACGAGGCAACATAGAAACAAAGCCAATTACCAGTGTTCCCTTTTTGGCAGCTACAGCTTTATACGACTTTGTGGCACATCGGAAAAATCAATCGAATCTCGGACTTATGACACACGAAAATTCGAAATGTCATCCGATTTAGTTCTTTTTTCGAACGTTAATTGTTTTCGAATTCAATTTTCGAAAGGGTTCAAAGAGTTATTCTCTATTTTTAAAGGAACCTTATTTATTAGGAATCCATTAAAATGTTTTCCACTTGGTGTGGACACAGACAAAAGCAAATACTGTAAAATACAGTCTAGTTTTCTGGCATCTGGTTTGAAGTTGTATTTTCTATTTGTATTTCACAAATGGCTAATGTAACTTCAAGCCGGCTGCTTTGACCATTCCAAAATATAAATTACCAGCTTCTGTCAACCGCTTCGGCCGCGTGAAAGTAAAAAATATATAGGGTGACTGGTAATTAGTATACGATACTTAAACACGTGATTGTGCTCATGATAACAAACAATTTTTATTATGGGAGCAAAGGCGAAATCGCGAAAAAAATATCAGCTGTTCAGTACATTAGGCAAACATAAATGTACTGAACAGCTGATTTTTTTTCGCGATTTCAGGTTTGTTTCCATAGCAAAAGTTGTTGGTTATCATGAGCACAATCACGTGTTTAAGTATCGTACACTAATTACCAGTCACCCTATATACATAGCTTAAGTCACTCAGTGATAAATTACAATAGCAATCTGGCGAAAGATTTTTTTTAATCTGTCCGTTAGTTTTTGAGTTAAGAATAAAGAGTTTACTTTTATATTAGTACTAGCGGTCCCAGCAGATGTTGTCCTGTCAGAGTCCTGTTATTTCTGACAATAAACCAGCTTTCAGTTGACTTATAGTCAGAAAAAAAATTAGATCCCGATTGCAGCGCCACCTACCGGCTCCAATTGTATTTTTGGACCATCCAGAGGCCCTCTCAAATGTACACACAAAATTTCATCCAAATCGGTCATGCCGTTTAGGCAGAATTAGGTGACAAACACACGTACTGAAGAATTATATTTAGATAGAAGTATAGATTTATAAATATTGTCGCAAAATTGCAGTGAAATTCTTGCACAGTCGTTGAGAAATTCCACAATTTACAAAACAATAAATTATAGAACTCATTCGTTATTCATGTTAAGGAAATATGTAAACATGCTATTTTGACAGTCTCGTTGTGAAAATACGGAGCGTTATAGAATTGCTCCTCGCTCCCATGTTACTGGCCACATCTGGCGGATGCCGCATTCGAATGTACTTACAGATAAAAAAAACAGATATAGACAAAAAAACGTTCCTTGTTTGTTTTTAATTTTAGCACTGAGACCAACGCAATACGGTTTTATAACAACTGGATTATGTCGACGGGTGCAAAGTAAATACAGTTAAAGCAATTTTGTGATTTTCTGATGATAAGATTTTTTTTTAAATATTATCGATAAAACAACTATTTATCTTTACTGCATTTTTGACACTTGAAAGACGAGTTTCCATGTCTTAGAATCTGAATATTTAGTAAGTTTCTGCAACTATCAGAAAATCGCAAAATTGCAGATAACTTTATTTACTTTGCACCCGTCGATGTGTAGATGAGGTGTTTCAAGTCGGGTCGGACTGCTGTAACGTAACATGCAGTAAATAATAATAATAATAATAATAAATTTATTGCTTCAAGAATAACAGATATATAACCATTACGTAGAGGTATTACAGAGTAATCTTATAAACAATTGGTGAATTGGTAGGGCTTGCGTAGGTTAGAAAAATCTGTATACAAAACTGATAAACCCTGCCTCTTAAACTAGGGTATCCTGTATCTTAAGAGACAGTGTTCTGCTAAAGATTATTACATTTTAATTCATTAACGCTCAGGCGGTAGCCGGCGTCCGCAAGCCATTGTCTTAATATTGTGTCTCTAATTACGCACGTCAAAAGGTTAATTTTACAACAAGCAGAGTGTGTCGATCTACCTTTAAGTTTATAGATGCTTACAGGTTAAAACTGGTTTTATGGATTAGTATGTAAAAATAAAAAAGAATTGTAGCCATGCAGTAAGCGTTTGTGTGTGTATGTGTGTGTGTATGTGTATGTGTGTGTGTGGGTGTGTGTATGTGTGCGTGTGTGTGTTTGTTAGTAGTATATTTGGGCGTGTGTATGCGAGTGCGTGTGTTTGTGCATTTAGGTATTTTGGGAGATTTAAGATGAAATTTATGCGATGAATGTAAGTAAAGATTCTGTTTTTGAATAATCCTGTTGAAGAAGCCAGTTTGTTAGTTTCGATTTAAGTTCATTCTTATTAAGGTCTATTATGTTTAGTATTTTATGAATTTTTTTGTAGATGTATGTACTTAGTATATAATACTGGTGTTTAGCAAAGACTGTTTTGTGACTGGTACCCAGTGGAACATTGGTGCGCTTGTTAGGATTAGAACGGGGGACAGAACGATGTCTTCTGAGAATGGATTGAAGCACATAAAGTTGCCGAACTGTTAGAACCCTACAGTCCAAATAAAGTTGAGAAGTAGGATAGCGGTATGGCTTACGAGTCATTACCTTGAGGATGGCTCGCTGAGCTCTTTCAATTCTCAGGAAGTTGGTTTTTGTTGCACCTCCCCAAACAACAATGCAATAGCTGAGGATCGATTGGCACAAGGCGAAATAAACCATCCTTAATGTATCTAGGTCAGCGGCGCTTCTAAGGGATTTAAAAGTGTGGATGAGCCTCAAGGTCCTGGTAATAAGTACATTAATTTGTTTGTCCCATCGCAAGCCTGCATCAATTTGTACACCCAGATACCTCACATCCTCAGATCTCGTAAGCTTCGAGCAAGGGCAAGAAGTTGATAGTTGTGGGCATGTATGAGCTATAATTGAAAAAGTGTGATCTGGCAGATTGTTTTGCCGTAAAGCGAAGGGAATGTAGCAGGTTTTTTTAAGATTTATGGTTAATAGATTTGAATTCAACCATTTTGTTATCTTAGCTAATGCTAACTCTGCGCTATTTTTGACACTATCCCAACTAGGTCCGTTAACAATAATTGCCGTGTCGTCGGCGTAGGCGTAAATCTTGGCGTTTGTGAGGGTCATATTACATAGGTCATTTACATAAATTTTAAATAAAATTGGGCCCAAGATGCTTCCCTGGGGAACGCCGTAATATACTGGTTCCTCATCACTTAGGTGCTCCTCAGCCTTTACTCGTTGGGTACGGTTCTGAAGGTAATTTTTAAAAATTTCCAGGGTTATACCACGGATCCCCACCAGCTCCAACTTTGAAATGAGTATCGGAACAGAAACTGTGTCAAATGCCTTAGAAAGGTCCAAGAATATACCTAGACATTTGGTTTTACTATCAAGATTCTCAGCAACTACCTGCGTCAGATCTAATACTGCATCTTCCGTTGATACACCCGAACGAAAACCGTATTGATTGTCTGCAATAATATGGTATCTATCCAAGAATTTCCTCAGTCGATTGTAAAGGACCCTCTCAAAGACTTTCGAAAGTGCAGTTAATACAGAGATTGGTCTGTAGTTGTTGACACAGTTTCTGTTCCCCCCCTTGTGAATTGGATGAACTAAGGCTCTCTTCAGTGCATCCGGAAAAATACCCTTTTGGAGACATATATTAATGATATGCGTTAAAGGTGGGACTAATATAGAACGAGATTGTTTCAATATTTTGGGTGAGATTCCGTCCCATCCAATCGCACAATCATCGCGTAGTTGGAGTATAAGGGACTCAACTTCAGTCTCATCTACCTCAAGCAAAACGAGAGAGGTGGATGGCGGTAAACGGGGATTTTTTTCGGTCATAGTGGTAGGACTGCCATCGAAAGTTAAGGGTGTATTGGTTTGCGATAAGATTTTATCCGCCAGGTTTTTACCTACATTGCTAAAAAAGTTACAAACACTATTTGAAGAGGATTTGGGGTTGTCTTTCATTTTTAATAATTCAATTGGGCTAGATTTTAGTTTATGACTGTTGGTTATTTCTTTAATGGTTTTCCAGAGGGCTCTTGGGTTATTTTTTGCTTTCTCAAGCTCATTTTTCTCGTATGCTATTCTAAGTTTTCGAAGTAAACCATTACAAAAATTTCGATAGCGAGTGTAGGTTAATTTAAGGATTAGATTGTCAGGTGCATTTCTTGATTTAACGTGTAGTTTATCTCGGTTTTTAATACATTTTAAAAGCCCTGGTGTCATCCAAGGCTTTCAAGTGTAACAGAATTCCCAGTGTGGACGCATTGCGCGCGCGAACTGTGCATTTCAACTTTCAAATAGTGAGTACAATTCGTTCCAAATAAGAATAGGATCGATTGCCATGTTGTGACGTCACATCATACTGTCAAATTGCAAGAAATTGGGCAAAATTGAAGAACTCAGAGATGAGCAAAATTGAAGAACTGGATTCTGATTAAATATTTTTCGTTCACAGTTCGTAAATAAACTAAATTTTAAAATTTTCTTGTTTTGCTTACCATAATAATTCTTCGATTTGACAGTATGACGTGACGTCACGACATGGCAATCGATCCTATTCTTATTTGGAACGCATTATAGTACATGCTCGGTTCGTGCGCGCGCTGCGTCCACACTTATGAAATGCTCCTTTCATGTTACATTGCATGTTACATTACAACAGTCTGTACCCGGCTTTAGGATAGGAACACTAGACTTTGCCCGTAATAATTTTGATAGATCTGAAATTAAAATATTTAAATGAATAGTAATTAATCAATTCAATGTAGTAACTGTCTAACCTAAATAGGTTAGACAGTTAATTACAGTAATTATGCAATCAAGAGTATAAGAAACCAGTCAATCAACCCGAAGGTTATCATTTTCGATAACTCTTGGAGAGATAAGTCGCTAATTAGATTGTTGAGGTTGTCGCTCGATGCAAAATTCTGTTTGTATTCGGTAAGACAGGAAACCAACCCCAACATGTCGGAACATCCGGCCACCGCAGGCGCGGGCTTGCGGACGGCGAGCAATGGGTAGCTCGCCGTTATTTGCGTAAATGACACACTTGTAAACGTTCCCAAAAATTGTTACTATTAAAAATAAACAATTAAACATCAAAACCATCCAAACGCATTAATTTTTTCCATTAGATTCTTATGTAATATAATTAAACAGGCCGACCGAGAGTCGACGTATTCTTAATTTTTCTTTTTCAGGGGGGAGGGGGTTAAAAACTAGTAAAAATCGTCTTGCATAATAAATGAATGGCCCCTAAGCATATTTTCAGTGGTGGCCGAGTGGTAACGGCCCCGACTTACGAATTGTAGGTCCTGGGTTCAAACCAGGCGTATTACTTTGTGTAATTTATTTCATCACCACTGTTCTCAAAACGGTGAAGGAAAACAACGTGAGGAAACCGGCATGTCCTAGAACCAAAAATTCGAAGACGTGTGACATTCACCAACTCGCACTGGGCCCGCGTGGTGGATTACGGCCCATTCCCTCTCCTAGAGAGGAGGCCTGAGTCCCAACAGAGGGAACATTATAAGGCCGACTATGCTATATGCTACAACGGATATATATCTAAAGTTCGTGTAACCACTACCGCCATCTATCGCTTATAGATAGAAGTCGAACGATTTATGAATATTTTCTTTAAAAATCATTACATTAAGTAGGTTTTTTTTCTTAAACGAAATTGTAAAGACATATTACTGAATTAAAAAAAAAGGCTGATTATGCTCATATTTAGGAAAAGTTTATTTGGATGATCTGATATAATAATAATAATAACTTTTTACCTTCATTTATAACCAGAGGTCGTGGAAGTAAATTAAGAATTATAAAATTAAGAATTTGTAAGTAAATTATAAATATTGAAGAATCTTATGATGTTTTGGAGTTGCGTACTAAAACTATCCTATTAAATCCTAGGATTTAATCATCAAGTTTATGATTCCGGGATTTTAGAGGAGGGAACACTATGTTACTTACTTCCACAAACTTTATGTAAATACTAGCTTTTGCCCGCAGCTTCGTCCGCGTACATAAAATACTATAGCGTAATATATAATAGATACCGTTACCGGCCCACGCTGAAAACCAGCGCCGTAGACTCATCGCATTTTGCGTGTGGTCACGGCATTATACTGAGCGTTCGGCCGTTTTGCGCGGATGTGGCGCATATTTCTTTCACATAGTGTGCTTATAATTTGTTAGTTCTAAATTTGCGCCTTGTTCCGCCAAATAAAATGTTTTTCTTTCTTTCTTACACTCAAGAATAAAGTAGCTTTCTATCTGTAAAAAAAAAAAATCGTAATCGGACCAGTACTTTCAGAGATTACCTCCTACAAACAAAAAAAACAAAAAAAAAACTTTAAATAAAAATAAAAAAGCCTGTTAATTACAATTTAACATATAAATAACATCTAATATTTAATTTTATTTAATTAAGGACTCCTCTTTGGATAAAGGCCTCCTCCAGCTTGTGCCAACATTCTCGGTCGTTTGCCACTATCAGCCATCTCTGCCCGGCTACTTTAATTACCTCATCGGCCCATCTTTCTTGAGATCTTCCCTCTGTCTGCGTTTAAAATAAAATAAAAAATATTATATAATATATATATAATTTAGTTTAATTTAAGATTTCACAAACTCTTCTTTGCTTATTTTCTACACACTATAGTCTACATCTCTTCTAATCTCTCCTTTCGCAGGTCTGCTGGAAGAAATTTCTTTTTGAAATAAGCAGTACCTTTGTACAAACTTTATATTAAGATACCTATCTTCTTCTGTATATTTGTGTGTACATGAATTATAAAAATATAAAATAAATAAATAAAAAAACTTTACCTCTTTATAATATTATTAGGAAATTATTTATCCCGCACCTTTTTTGCGGCATCACAAATGCGGGATTGCTCATGCGGGATCCCGCACGATTGAATTTTATTTATTGTATTCAGACGACGTGCCTCGCCGTTTTGACTGTGTAGGTACTTGTTTATTTACAACTTTATTACGAACCCGTGATTTTTCGTGAAAGAATTTGTACGGAAAACAATTTTGTTTTCAATTTTTACCTCAAATCAAAAAATTTCGTGAGTCCTCTATTGTAAGTTGAACGGAACGTAATCAATATCAGTTTAGGTTAGCTCTAGAACTCTTTTATTTTGAGTTGGGAAATCATCTAATGACTTTTCCTAGGGTAGAGCATGAGGGTGTGTTAGACTTTTACTGAATAAAACCACACCTGTATCCTTCATTTGCCCTTGCGTTCTGGCATTAATTATAACTGTAGATACTCTACCCATTCCGATTTCTTTTTATAACTTTAATTTCCCTGGGGTCGTTTGTCAGGTAGGCCACGATCACACGACGGAGGTAGGCGTGCACCCGGTGATGCCGGAGTGCTCCCCTAATGCTACTCCAGGGCAGGGAATTGAAGGCGTTGGCGATATCCAAAGACACCGCCAGGGGCCTTACCATGATATGTTAAAATGTCAGTCGTGCGAGCGAGAAAGAAGGATGAAACTATACACCTCAAAAAAACATTGGGCTCTATCCGTACCCGTTACTGATCATATTTTTGTAGTCAAAAATAAAATAAAAAGAAAACTCAAAATTGTCCTCGAAAATTTGTCATAATTGGTAAGGTAAATTCATAATATAATCAATCTTTCATAACAATTGCTACTAGAAAATATAACGCGCAGAGTTTTTCCATTTTGATCGTCATTTATTCATTCGTAATCAATAGCCGGAACAATATTTCCATAAATTGAGTGACATTTTGGGATATGAACAAACGCTAATAACTTTGCTGTTTATGAATCAAATCAAATCGAATCAAATCAAATCATCTTTATTGTTGTGGATCATAGGTAATTGTACATAATACAGATGGTGTTAATTAATTTCTACGAACGGCTATGTCCCACCCTTAGGGCGTACAATACAATGTAGGTAAGTACCTATAGTGAAATTACATGCATGTCAACAATATCAAAACACATGAATATTATTTGTTGAGACTTTACTTTCCTTTTCTAACAAGACCTTTTCTAATAAGGCCTTTAAGTATTTGTACTAATTAAAAATTTGTGATGTATAGGGTGTATAGTTCCATTCTTTTAACAGTTCTGTTTAGGTCGTCGAATGGATCGCGTTAAGATCGTAGTAGAGCCTCTGGTCCTTTGATAGGCATGCCAGGGGCCGAAGCCAACCCGCAGACCCCTTTAGGGCCTGTGCACACCATGTTTTTTAAACGCGCCGTTGACGCGCGTTTGTAGCGATACAGACGCGATACACACGCGAGTCAGACGCAGCCTGTAGACCTTTAATAGGATAAAAACGCGCCGTCGACGTGCGTTTCTAAAACGCGCGTTACCGGCGCGTTTAAAAAACGTAGTCTGTAATCAATATCAGTTTAGGTTAGCTCTAGAACTTTTTATTTTGAGTTGGGAAATCATCTAATGACTTTTCCTAGGGTAGAGCGTGAGGGTGTGTTAGACTTTTACTGAATAAAACCACACCTGTATCCTTCATTTGCCCTTGCGTTCTGGCATTAATTATAACTGTAGATACTCTACCCATTCCGATTTCTTTTTATAACTTTAATTTCCCTGGGGTCGTTTGTCAGGTAGGCCACGATCACACGACGGAGGTAGGCGGACACCCGGTGATGCCGGAGTGCTCCCCTAATGCTACTCCAGGGCAGGGAATTGCAGGCGTTGGCAATATCCAAAGACACCGCCAGGGGCCTTACCATGATATGTTAAAATGTCAGTCGTACGAGCGATGAAGAGGGATGGATCTATACACCCCAAAAAAACATTGGGCTCTATGCGTACCCGTTACTGATGATATTTTTGTAGTCAAAAGTAAAAAAAAACGAAATCCCAAAAATTGTCCACGAAAATTTGACATAATTGGTAAATTCATAATAGAATCAATCATTCATAACAATTGCTACTAGAAAATATAACGCGCAGAGTTTTTCCATTTTGATCGTCATTTATTCATTCGTAATCAATAGCCGGAACAATATTTCCATAAATTGAGTGACATTTTGGGATATATACAAACGCTAATAACTTTGCCGTTTATGAATATTATTTATTGAGAATTTACTTAATTAATAACAAGACCTTTTCTAATAAGCCCTTTAAGTATTTGTACTAATTAAAAATTTGTGATGTATAGGGTGTATAGGTCCATTCCTTTAACAGTTCAGTATAGATCGTCAAATTGATCACGTTAAGAGCTTGTGTTAGAGCCTCTGGTCCTTTGATAGGCATGCCAGGGGCCGAAGCCAACTCGCAGACCTCTTTAGGGCCTGTGCACACTACGTTTTTTAAACGCGCCGTTGACGCGCGTTTGTAGCGATACACACGCGAGTCAGACGCAGCCTGTAGACCTTTAATAGGATAAAAACGCGCCGTCGACGCGCATTTCTAAAACGCGCGTTACCGGCGCGTTTAAAAAACGTTGTCTGCACAGGCCCTTAGATATACTGAAATGAAAAGTGACACCATCTGGCGATTCTCCCTGTACACGGATAACCCCTGGCTAGTGCGAAACTATTTCATGTCATATAGAAAATAAAGTTATAGGGTTTATTGACTGGCCTTTTGGTCTAGTGGTTAGTGGCCCTGACTGCTATGTCGGAGGTCGTGGGTTCGATTCCCACCCAGGACAACTGTTTGTGTGATGAGCACGATCATTTGTTCTGTGTCTGGGTGTAATTTATCTATAATATGTATATATTTAGAAATATTTAACTATGTTTATCAGTTGTCTAGTACTCATAACACAAGCTCTGCTTAGCTTGGGACTAGACGGCGTTGTGTGATAGTAGTGTGAATATTATTATATTTTTATTATAGTTTTGGGAGACTGCATTGGACTGATTACCAATATATAGACTTATTTATCTTCAGCCAAATTCTGCTAAAAAAAATACATCAATTTTTTTTTTATTATTTTAATTGATAATTATGTTTGTTATTCTTTGCATTATCATCGTGCATTTAAACGAGAGTGTCAAATGAGATAAATGGATTATTAAAAGGTCGGTAGGTCGTTGCCATATTTAAGTTATCACAGTCCACCAAAGTCAAGCTTTAAACTTTTAAAACAATCAATTACAACACACACACAACACACACACACACACACACTCACACACTTTTTTAACACTAGCTGGCATTTTGTTAATCTAAAGATAAGGCCATTTATGCTCGAAAATTATAAACGGCCATATCTTTAGATTGCGTTGACTTAGGAGTTTTGATATTTTCACTGCTCCAAGGGAGCAGCAGCCTTGAGTATTCGATATTAATTTTAGCTTAATACCTCCACGCGTTCTTGAGAAAAACGGAAGACGGACAACAAAGTGATCCTATAAGAGTTCTGTTTTTGCCGACTGTTTCAGGATTTTGTTGGGATTACTGCGTTATCTATTACTGGCCTGTTAGTCTAGTGGTTATATAGTGACCCTGACTGCTATGCGAAGGACAAATGTTTGTGTGATAAGCACGATCATTTGTTCCGTGTCTAGGTGTAATTCATCTTCAGTTATATTATAGTAGTATTCAGTTGTCTAGTACTCATAACACAAACTCTGCTTAGCTTCGGACTAGACGGCGTTGTGTGATAGTTGTGGAATATTATTATTATTGTAATGCGTCGAGTATATTCGCATCTACGCATACCGATGCATAGATGACCGACCAAACTACTTACTGCATGGTGGGGTATGATCAGAGACAGGACCTTCTAACACAGCGAGCCATATCGAGGAGTACTGCTCCCGTATCAGGCCCTCAATCCAACACGCGCTACCACAACTTCGACGATGATCGCCGAGGCTTTTAGCCATCAGACCACTGACCTGATGGTAACACCATTGAGCATAATGACACATCCCACACGTCGATAACCTCGTGCGCTATTTTTTTTTTTCAATACATTAATTCGCACTAATATTCAACCATGAAACTAGTCTAAAACCTTTATAGGTCTCTGTGACAAAGTAAAAAAAGCAAGCTCGCTCACAACCTTTTAGAAAACCTCATGGGTGCTCATGCTCATTTGATGACTCTAAAAAGGGGCGAAGTGTGAGAAGAGAAATGCACAGTGATGGACCGACAAATAAATAAATGTCCTACTTACATACTGCGGAACAACGAAGGTACCACAAACACCCAGACCCAACACAAATATCTGTTTCATCAACAAACATTAGTGTTGGTGCGGGAATTGAACCCGCGACCCTGCGTCTCAACTGGCGGCGCTATAACCACTGCGTTAAACGGGTCGTCAGGTAATGAAAAAACGACCATCCCTGAAAGGTGATTATTATCTGTTTCTTGGTGTCTATTCTCAGGGGTGCTCGGCACCCACTGTTTATTTCTCATGGGTGTTCGAGCCCCCGAGCACCCACGGAATTGGCGCCCCTTCTCACAACATATTACTTAAAATAAATTTTATAAACTAATACCCACTTAAATCTTGAGATGTGATTTCACCAGTACCTAATATAATATTTTTAAGGTAAATTTACATTTTTATATGTACTAGTGACAGTATTTGAGATACTTGATTTGTTTCTGTCTCATCACTAGCCACCATTATTATTACCATAAAAAAACATATAGAAAATATTTCTTACCTAAGAAAAAAATATATTAGATACGTATTAGGTACATGCTGATTTACGAGAGATTCACACGTCGGAGACAATTTACGATATCTGTGTAAACTAGTGTTGCGACGACGACGGAAAAGGCGTGGAGGGGAGGATTTTTTTTGGTCATTCTGCGCATCACCGCGCTTCGTGACGTTTAGCGTGAGCGCGTAAATCTTCTGTTGTTTTTTTTCTTATGTTTGTTTTGTTCTTCTATTGCCAATAGTTGGCCAATACTTATCAGCCCTCCCCCCCCCCTCCGGTGAGCAATTATTTAGCGGAGCTGGTTTAATATATGAAAAAGACCGGAACCGACTCAAAGGTGTAGTAAAGGGGCCAAATTACTTTTTATTAAATATAATTTACCTCTGTTTAATTTCGAGTACTGTAGTAAGTAAAGTACAAAACAAATTTAATTTCTTCATAGTATTAACACTTCCGCTTTTGCTAAGATTTACTTTTGACATCTGTTTCCGTTTCTGCTTCCGTTAAATCACTTCCGTTGCATCACTAGTGTAAACGTATGCATAGATGTCTACAAGACCGCTAGGTCATACCCGTGTTACACGAGGCCAGTTTTTGGAGTTAGAATAGCGAGCAAGTAATTTTCTGGTTTCGCACATATCTACATATAAAAATGAGGATAGTCACACCCCAGAAAACTTACGATATCATGTGGATGTCTCCAAAGACAGCTAAATAATACCCATGTAATACCCGTGTTACATGAAAAAAACTGGGCAAGTGCGAGTCGGACTCGCACACTCAGGATTCCGTACAAACTTATCTATGAAAAACAGTTCAATTCCCGAATTGAGTTACGAAGGTTTTTCCGATTCGCCATATTATTTTTTGAAACGTCGCCGCGTCGGTAACTACAAATTTACAGTTTTCAGATTTATTCCTATATTTGTGCTATAAGACCTTGCTTCATGCCAAATTTCAGGATTCTAGGTCAACGGGAAGTACCCTATGAATTTTGATTCCCTTGAATATACGTTTTTTGCGACATAAACGGCCGTTTCTTGTTTTTCCGTTCACTCAAAAGTTTCATTTTTTTACAGCTTCAAAGGACCGCAATCCTAAGTTTATGGTTTAAATTTCAAGACGATACCTCCACACGTTCCCGAGATAAAGGGTCCTGACAGAAAGACAGACGGACGGACAACAAAGTAATCCTATAAGGGTTCCGTTTGTTCCTTTTGAGGTACGGAACCCTAAAAAGGCAAAGGCCTCACCGAAATCCTTCCAAACATTCTTCTCTCTCACCGCCTCTAACGAATCCTTATGGTACGCGTCTAAGTCGAAGGAGATGGTCCCGAACGTAAGAGAGCGGAGATCCTCAAACCCCAACAGCCGTCCGAGGAGACGCCCCGGGGGTCGGGAAACACAGATTGATTTCCGTCCACCGTAGGTACGGGCTTGCGGACGAGGAGCAATGGCTACCTCACCGCCAGCCCGTCTGGTAAGGACCCAAGTCGTCGACGCCGCGTAGTGTTCCACGCGAGCCTCGAAGATATGTCAACAAAATCGTGAAAAGGGGCCCAACAGGGCCAATGGGCGCTAAGTCCACGAGGAATTTCTGAAATGGAAACCCGTGGTTCTAGTACACAAAGGACAACTAAAGGACACAGGTGTCCTCGCCCTCTCGCTCCATCCTAGAGCAGAACAAGTCATTAAAAGATTTTCCAGATTTTTATAGCCTCGTGTAACCAGGGCCTAACCTAGGTACGTGAGCCTGTATGGCCTGTCTAGTAAGTTAGGTATTATTTGAAGAAAATTCTAAGATCAACAGACAGTTGACCAATTTTGTACTGACATTATAATTAAAAATAGTGGCGTAGCTAAGTGACTAATGGCCCGGGGCAAAAAAAAAACTGGCGCCCCTTATATTATTTTATTTATATTATTTTATATTATATATATTATATATTATATTATATTATTTTATGTAAGAAATCTTCAAATAAGAAGTCCTGCTGCTGAAGGGTGGAGTGGGTGGAAGTGTCAGACTTTTACTGACTAAAATGAGTTATCATGATTAAAGTAGCTTTGCAATCTGTTTTATTTAGATTTCGAAGGAATTTTTCGTTAGTCAGGTTCTGAGGGACTCCGAGCTTGGATTCCTGAGACACTGCCGTCCCTCACCCAGTCCTTCGGTAGCTAGGCCAGTGATTACAACTTAATGTAAATTCAAATCTCGATCATTATTTTATTACTTACTCGTTATTGCATACCATCACTAAATGGCGGAATGTGTCTTTGCACTTAGTCTCCTTTAGATAACATCTTTTATACCTACCACATTTTACGCAAATAAATGATATTATTATTATTATTATTTAAATAATAATAAAGCCTAAATATACAAAATTATAAATTAAATCTAGAAAAAAAACTAATCCATTCCATGCATTTTATTTTTTACATGTTCGATTCCATTGGGTTTTTTTTTACTTATACGATGTATTCTTACCAACATTGTATTAACAATTACAAATGAAATTTATAAAAGAATGATTTCAATAATTAATTAATTAATTTCAAGCAACAAATAATATTATTCAATGAAATATTTATATTAAATTATTCAGTCTTTAAATATAATTAATAATACAAATACTAGATGTTTTCAGTGAAAATATTTTAAAAGTAAAAACATTCTATTAGAGTCTATTTTAATATAAAGTAGGTACACGTTATGAATAAATGATCGTACTTCCTTCGCAATTGAGTACCTTCTTTGTTTTAAGACTTTCACGGACCTTACCATGATGTGTTCAGATGTCAGGAGAGAAAGAGGGGTGGAGGTAATACACACTATACAACATTAGTAAGTATATGCGAAACCCGAAACACATGTCTAGTATTTTTATGTAAAGAATCTATGTACAAAATTTCATAACTGTACGATGAAAATCACGAAGCTAGAAGCTTGTTTTGTTACCTGGTTGGCCGCACAAATACATTATCACCGGGCCACCCGGGCGCCTGAGAGGTTGTTTTACTCCCGTATCCAGCTGTGCGCTAATGTCCGCTATAACCTGCCGTCACCTGTGCTGTACTTAGTGTCGGTGGTGTCCAACTTGTGACCTTTTTTTAAATATTTTTTGGAAAAAAATTATAACATGGTGTAAAAATTATTGGAATCGATTCAGTTACTGATTCTGAACAAACTATATTCAGGTTTCGCATATATACTAAAAATAATGTTGTAGCTCCATCCTTTTAACAGTAGTTTGGTTCGTAAAATGGATCGCGTTAAGTGCTCATAGTAGGGGCCCCTCTGAGATTTCTTCTAGTTATTATGTATTCAAAATTCCGGCCTAATGTCTAGACTGAGTTTTTAAATATTTAATGCCTATACTAATGTAGGTTTTACGTAAAGTAACTGCTTAGGTATATATACATACACTTTTATTGTGATGATAATGGTCGCTATACATAATAAAAATAACAACATGACATTTCACTTTAGTGTATTTGCTAAAGTGATTGGTAGAACAGATGTGGGCTGAGGGATCAACTTCAATATCTTTATTGTGGATCATAGGTTTATCTATATACATTAAAGGAGAAACTGACTGACTGACATATCAACGCACAGCCAAAACTACTGGGACTAGGAACGTGAAATTTTGCACAAGGCTTCCTTTTATGTCGTAGGCGAGCACTAAGAGAGGATTTTATAAAATTCACCCTCTAAGGGGATGAGACGGGGTTCCAAAGTTTGTATGGAGAAACCGACTTTTATGCGGGTGAAGCGGCTGGCACAAGCTAGCACATAACATAGGTCTTAAATAATTCAATTGTGATTAGCTACGTCCCGCCCTTAGGGCATTCCATAAGATAATAATACACATGGGAAAACACATTATTTTTACAAATTAATAAGTTTTTACATAAAATACGGGATGGTCTAATTCGCTTTTTTTCTAGAGTAACTAGGCGTGGGCGAAATGGCCCCTCGCCCACGGTCTCGCACCCAAAGGGACCTCGCGCAAGCGGCCCTCGATTTTATTTAAGGCCCTGGCTCCCGAGCGGTGCCATTAAACAGTGGGATTTTCTGAAGCCTACTTACTCCTCGGTAACGGCTAGGTCAATGGATTTGAAAAAATATATATGGGGTGACTGGTAATTAGTGTACGATACTTAAACACGTGATTGTGCTCATGATAACCAACAACTTTTACTACGGGAACAAACCTGAAATCTCGAAAAAAAATAGCTGTTCAGTACATTTATATTTGCCTAATGTACTGAACAGCTGATATTTTTTCGCGATTTCGGCTTTGCTCTCATAATAAAAATGGTTTGTTATCATGAGCACAATCACGTGTTTAAGTATCGTACACTAATTACCAGTCACCCTATAGATTCATATTCAACATTATCAACATAATTAATTTTTTTTTCGTAGGTATGACTAATACTTTAGCAAAAAAAAATTAACCTGATATTTTTTTTCGCTTGTTTTCCCTACTCCTTTTATATTCACCTACATATTCATCATTCAACTACGTCATCAAAGGAAGCCTTGTATAAAATTTCACTTTCCTAGTCCCAGTAGTTTCGGCAGTGCGTTGATATCTCAATCAGTCAGTTTCTCCTTTTATATATATAGGGTGACTGGTAATTAGTGTACGATACTTAAACACGTGATTGTGCCCATGATAACAAACAATTTTTATTATGGGAGCAAAGCCGAAATCGCGAAAAAAATATCAGCTGTTCAGTATATTAGGCAAACATAAATGTACTGAACAGCTGATATTTTTTTCGCGATTTCGGCTTTGCTCCCATAATAAAAATGGTTTGTTATCATGAGCACAATCACGTGTTTATGTATCGTACACTAATTGCCAGTCACCCTATATATTATAGATTCATATTTAACATTATCAACATAATTATGTTTTTTCTTCGTATGACTAATACTTTAGCAAAAAAAAAATTAACCTGATATTTTTTTTCGCTTGTTTTCCCTACTCCTTTTATATTCACCTACATATTCATCATTCACCTACGTCATAAAAGGTAGCCTTGTATAAAATTTCACTTTCCTAGTCCCAGTAGTTTCGTTCGGCAGTGCGTTGATATGTCAGTCAGTCAGTTTCTCCTTTTATATATATAGATTCATATAGCTTAGCATTGATGGAAACGGGTTAAACTAAAGAGTGTTCTTGGAGTTTCTTGCTCGTTGTTCTCTATAAAGATCTACGCTTTGGAACGTGCAAATAGCGGCCCCCTTTTTTGTGATTGACTGACCCTGACCATTCAAAAATGCCTGTAAATGGTTTATTTGAAATAGATACTTAGTGTTTTAAATGCTTTGGTCTCTTAATAGGTGCTGATGATAGAGGCTCTACGGTTCTTACTATTTGCCATGAGCTACCTATTAGCCATGAGCCACCTATTAGCCATGAGCCACCTATTATCCATGAGCCACCTATAAGCCATGAGCCACCTATTAGCCATGAGCCACCTATTAGCCATGAGCCACTCACTTATTAGCCATGAGCCACCTATTATCTATTAGCCACCTATTCTTCAGTCTGGGGCCTACCATGACAAATTAAAATGGCAGACGTTCGAGCGAGAAGGATGGAGCTATACACCCTATACACCACTAATTTTTAATTAGTAAAAATACTTAAAGGGTTTATTAGAAAAGGCCTTGTTATTATTTAACTAAAGTCTCAATAAATAATATTCCTAAACAGCAAAGTTATTAGCGTTTGTTCCCAAAATGTCACTCAATTTATGGAAATATTGTACAGGCTATTGATTTATGAATGAATAAATGACGATCAAAATGGAAAAAGACTGCGCGTAGTATTTTCTAGTAACAATTGTTATGAATGATTGATTCTATTATGAATTTACCAATTATGACAAATTTTCGTAGACAATTTTGGGATTTCGTTTTTTTTTTGCTTTTGACTACATAAATATGATCAGTAACGGTTACGAATAGAGCCCCATTTTTTTTTGTACTAATTAAAAAATAGGAGTGTATAGCTCCATCCCATTAACAATTCAGTTTAAGTCGTAAAATGGATCGCGTTCAGAGCTCGTGGTAGAGGCACCATTATCAGAAAGTAATTAGTAAAGCATTCATCAGTCTAACTCCTCAACCTTCTTTCCAGGCACTTTCGCCCGAGGCATAGCGTTCAGCGGCTCCGCCCTCGCCGAGTGGACGCACTCCATCAAGCCGGCTGAGAAGGCGAAGGCCCTGGCCACCATCGTGGGATGCCCTACCACCACCAACAAGGAAATGGTGGACTGCCTCAAGTACAGACCCGCCGAAGTCGTCGTCAATGCGCAGATTGAGATGTTTGTAAGTATTTTGCCACATATTTGTCATCATCATCATTTCAGCCGATAGACGTCCACTGCTGGACGTAGGCTTCCCCAAATCCCGCTACAATGAACGGTCCTGTGCGTCTCGCATCCATCGGATTCCCGCAACCTTCACCAGGTCATCGGTCCACCTTGTAGGGGGCCTTCCAACATTGCGTCTTCCGGTGCGTGGTCGCCACTCCAGAACCTTTCGGCCCTAACGGCCATCTGTTCTGCGAGCAATGTGCCCCGCCCATTGCCACTTAAGTTTGGCGATTCTTCGTGCTATGTCGGCACATATTTGTATGTGTAGGTCATTTTATTTTTTTTCACTACAGTTAGAGAAGTGCCCATTATGGCTATTAAGACTATGAGATCTATTTTTAGAATAATAAATAATTAAGAATATTTTAGGTTAAAAAATTGGGCAAGTGCGATTCGGACTCGCGCACTGAGGGTTCCGTACAAACTTGAAAGGTAATTTGCGGTTTACGATTTATGACGTATTAAAAAAAGGCACTTACTAGATGTCGTTCAAACCAATTTTCGGTGGAAGTTTGCATGGTAATGTACATCATATATTTTTTTACAAGGGGGGGACACATTTTACCACTTTGGAAGTGTCTGTCGCTCAAACTATTCAGTTTTAAAAAAAAAAATATTAGAAATCTCAATATCATTTATGAAGACCTATCCATAGATACCCCACAGGTATGGGTTTGATGAAAAAATCTTTTCGAGTTTCAGTTCTAAGTATGGGGAACCCCCAAAATTTATTGTTATTTTTTTTCTATTTTTTTGTGAAAATCTTAATGCGGTTCACAGAATACATCTACTTACTTACCAAGTTTCAACAGTATAGTTTTAATAGTTTCGGAAAAATGTTATAGTGGCTGTGACATACGGACGGACAGACAGAAGGGTTCCGTTTTTTGCCTTTTGGCTACGGAACCCTAAAAATTACCTATTTTGATATTTTTTTAATTGATTATGTCACTACTTCACTAGTGTGTTTGTGTGTGTGGTGCGTAGAGTCTAGTGCATCGATTCCCATATTATTTACCTACAAGGATTACTAATTTTATAATTTATTAAAACACTACCTAAATGCAGTAGTGTTTGAATGAGGGTGTGCATTATTCCAGTATTCAAAAATTGAATATTACATTATAAAATATAACTATTTACCAATGTGTGCAATGGAACAAACATACAATTTATTCTGACTGGCCTGTTGGTCTAGGGTTAGTGGCCCTGACTGCTATGCCGGAGGTCGTGGGTTCGATTCTCACCTAGGACAAATGTTTGTGTGATGAGCACGATCATTTGTTCTGTGTCTGGGTGTAATTTATATATAATATGTATGTATTTAGAAATATATAAGTATGTTTATCAGTTGTCTAGTACTCATAAGACAAGCTCTGCTTAGCTTGAGACTAGACGGCGTTTTGTGGTAGTTTTGGAATAAAAAAAAATAATAAAAAAATAATAATAAAAATTGAAACACTGACGGGGAATAAGTGGGAAAAAACACAGACGTTATCAGAGATTTCATGAAACTGAGATTTTGAGAATAATTCTACGTTAGATATTAAATACGCAAGAATTGACTCCACTGATCACCGTTCCAATTAACTTCATTACGAACTTTATCACAAGTTATTATACCAAGCGTCGACGGCACGTAGTGTTCCATGGGCGCCTCAAAGAGATGTCAGCAAAATCGTAGAGGCCCAGCAAGACCAAAGCCTACTAGGGCCATGAGTCAACTTCTGAAAGGGTTACCCGTGGTCCTGGGACGCGAAGGGCAACTGAAGGAACATAGGTGTGGTTTTAGTCAGTAAAAGTTCGACACGCCCTCTCGCTCCGCCCTAGAACGCGAAAAGTCATCCCACCTTAAAATAAGTAATTTTCAATCGCACAGCCAAGTGGTAGTTCAATCAAAAGTATTTAGCCAAATAAATACTTTTAATTGAACAGCCACTTCGCTGGATGAATTCCAATTTTCGTTTAGTTAGTAAGCACATTGAGAAAATATGGCCGTATAAATTTACGCCTCAATCAGCCGCAGTATGTTTTAAATATTGGCATTCGGCCAGGGTGCTGTTCTCTGGGGCTTTACAATTTAATTGTGAGCCATCAAAACCAGTTAACGGTAATAAATACTAAATATTCGATATCAGAAGTATTAATAAAAAGCTTTGCATCACTCATAGAAACATCTTAATAAAAGATAAAGGAATGATGATATAACAACTCGGAAACCAATACCTTCATTGTTTCTCTAAACTCTAACAAACATGTTTGTTTTCTGAACTATATTTACTCACAAGACGTACGGCGTTGCGCCATACCTAGTGGACAAAGTGAATAGAATAGAATAGAAATACTTTTATTCGGGACAGACACAGCACAACGGTTATAAACACAAAGTAAAAAAGAACAAAGTACAAAGTGCGCCGAGCGTGCCCGCACCGAAAGGGTGACCACCTCAGCATTTGCTGGGTGTTAGACATCCAGCGCTGGTTTTCATTTGGCACCCCGCAGTGATGCCTTTGTGTGCCCGCAGTGACGAAGTGGGTCTCCTACTCATAGGCAAAACGTCTTGGGAACACATTCACAGTAAGTACAGCTAAGGAGTGGAATTCGCAACGGTGCGAACGTGCGATGGACCACATCTTTGCTTACCATCAGGCAAGATAGTGGTCAAACGCGAGCCTATCAAAAACAAATAATAGAAAAAAAAACAAAACATAGACAAGAAGGAGGAAACAGGAAACTAAATACCAAGGTGATACTTATTTCTGAAGAAATTTGTTCCAGCGAAAAGATAAAAAAAAAAAAAATGAAAAAAAATTTTTAGGAAAGCTTTTCATCATCTCCTTAGCCCTTCCTCAACTAGCTTGGAGCCGGCTTCTAGTCTTACCGGATGCGTCTGACTACCTGTGTATGAAGCGACTGCCTATCAGATCTCGACAAACCACCAGTTACTGGGCAATACAGTCAGTGACGGATTAACCCTTAATCAAATTAAGCAATTGCCTAGGGCATCACGTCTGGGCACCAGAAGAAGCACAAAAAAATAACCGTTCTTAGGGCATCATCTCTCACTCTCACGTCACCAAAAACCACGCCAAAAAAAGTTTCTAGGACTAATTTGAAAATTCGTGAGTTTTAAGTTGACATAGAGTCAGTGACGGATTAAGACTACTTGATGCCCTAAGCAATCTACGCCTGTGGGCCCCCCTATCCGTATGCCGAGAATCGGTCTTTAAACCTTTACCGCCTAAAAATAATGGCAATGACAACGCCACAGGCGTAGATTGCTTAGGGCATCAAGTAGTCTTAATCCGTCACTGAATACAGTACTCCTTGGATAGGCTGATGGTCTGACTTTCTAACGTCTAACTACCTGTGAAGACTGTCAAAAATCTACGAATAAGTTGTACGGATGATTTTTGCACTGGAATCCTTAAATACTATGTTTAATACCGACCCTATATTACAGTTCTAAAAATCCATCGTTGACCACATGGTCACTTTCCATCAAATGTTAAACGTGATCCTAACAATAATAAAAAAAGCAATATAATTCATCATCAAGAAGAAACTCACTGCTTTACGTAGCCTGTTAAATAATAGGTCAAAATAAGGTCCTATTCTGTCCATATTTAAAGTCCTTATAGCCGAAAAACCAAATCTTTTTCCTCACTTATCTTGATGATGTTTAAGTTACATCATACCTAGTAACCTGCTTTAAAAAAAATTAAGCCCATGCTAATGACATCTAAACCCGTGTTCAACCTCAAACCTGCTATAATGAAATATTTTTCCATCTTCAGGAATGGAAGGTGCACATGTTCACTCCATTCACGCCTGTGGTGGAGGCGCCAGGAGTACGCGAGCCGTTCCTGCAGCAGTATCCGTACCACGCCACCAGGTCAGGCAGCATGATGAACGTACCGCTCATCACTACTGTAACATCTGAGGAGGGACTGTACCCGGGTGCTGGTAAGTAATAACTTATTTTAAATCTGCTAGGACTGACCCAGTTAGGTGTAATAAATTTTCATTTCATTTTTTATTTTATTATTAATATAGCTAGCCCGTATTGTCTCACTGCTGAACAAAGGCCTCCCTCCATTCTTTCCAACGATCACGATTCCTGGCTTTCTCTTTCCAATTCTTAAGGGAGACATCCACATCGCACCACCATCTCCTTCATGGTCTGCAGCGGCCTCGTGTCTGGTGTCGTGATCGGCACCAATCCTGTGTTTTACGGGCTCACAGATCGTTAGACATACAGCAGACCTGTCCTGAATTGTGTAAAATATTTGTAAGGTTTTCAGTAGCAATTTGAAAGTCTTCCTAATCTCACCTCCTCACAAACTTTCCCTTAGACCAGAACTTTACAACTCCTTCTTTTCCAGCCTACCAGGAGACGCCCGACCTGCTGCCAGATCTGGAAGCTAACTGGAACCAGCTGGCTGCCAACATCTTCGAGTACAACGACACTCTTCCTCTGAACCTTCGCAATGACGTCGCGATGAAGATCAAGCAACACTACCTGGGAGGCAAGCCGGTCAGCCAGGAGACCTACCCACAACTTATTCAGGTATATAAACTTTTCTTTTTATCTCAGGGTTTCTGCTTTGGACGGCGAGCAATGGGTAGCTCGCTATCCTACGGCGCGTTGTATTCCACGTGCCTCAAAGAGATGTCAGTAAAATTGACGAGGCCAGTTAGGGCCGATGCCCGCTAGGGCTTCGGATTGTACGAAAGAGTTACCGTGGCCCTCGCAAAGGGCAACGTAAGTAACACTACGTTTTAGTCAGGAAAAACATGACACTCGCTCGCTCCACCCAGAGCGGGAGAAATCATTTGTTGAATTGCCACGTAAAAAAAACTGTTCCTGCTTTCGACGGTAAAAGGTACAAAAATAACCTTTATTAATCTTGTGAGCGTGATTTAATGTAGTCTGTCTGTGTAAGTACTGTTGACGAAAATCTCTTTGATATATAAGCCATAATGTCTGCAATAAAATTATTTTAAGAGCCTTTTAATATTTCGAACATTATATGTCAAACTTTATGTTATTTGAATAACTTTGAGTTATTTCTCAGAGAAATTGAAAGTCTTCCACGACTTTGGCTTACTCAATGATAGAAAATAGAATGATGTTAATGACATTATACACCACTAGTTACCCGACTGCAATGTTGCACGACTGTTATGTTTTTCGCGCGTATCTTGTATGTATGTATGTATGTAATATTCTTTATTACCTCATATCTTCCAAACCGCTGAACGGATTTACATAATTAGCATATCGTTAGATTCGTCTTGTTAACCCAAGTGTTCTTAGATAGGTGACATGGAAAAAAAATCAGCATAACGACTGTGGGACGCTATACATTAGAGTAAAAAAAGTTCAGTCCGATAGCATAAAAACCAATTTAAATAAAACAAATAATAAATGCTAATACGGAACATATTGACTGCAGCAGTCGGGACCCATTAGATGGGATTATTTTAGTCTGGATTATTTTAATGGGTCCCGACTGTTGCAGTCAATATGTTCCGTATTAGAATTTATTATTTGTTTTATTTAAATTGGTTTTTATGCTACCGGACTGAACTTGTTTTTTTCTTTTTGGTTTTTACCACGCAGTCGGGTTTTTTTTTAATTAGTACAAATACTTAAAGGGCTTATTAGAAATGGTCTTGTTATTATTTAAGTAAAGTCTCAATAAATAATATTCATAAACAGAAAAGTTTGTTTATATCCCAAAATGGCACTCAATTTATGGAAGTATTGTACAGGCTATTGAGAATGAAAAACAATGGAAAAACACTGCGCGTAGTATTTTCTAGTAGCAATTAAATCAATAAATAACAAATTATTTATATTTATTGATTTATATATTTGCCCAAAGAAAAGAAAATACATGTATGTGTAAAAGTTTGAGTTATGAATAATTGATTCAACTATGAATTTACCAATTATGACAAATTTTCGTGGACAATTTTGGGATTTCGCTTTTTTTTACTTTTGAATACATAAATATGATCAGTAACGGGTACAGATAGAGCCCATTTTTTTTTTGTACTAATTAAAAAATAGAGGTGTGTAATCAAAATCTATATATAAGGGGAAACTGACTGACTGACATATCAACGCACAGCCGAAACTACTGGGATTAGGAGCGTGAAATTTTGCACAAGGTTTCCTTTCATGACGTAGATAAGCACTAAGAAAGGATTTTCCAAAATTCACTCCCTAAGGGGATGAAGCGGGGTCCAAAGTTTATATGGAGAAACCTACATTCACGCAAGTGAAGCCGCGGGCAGAAGCTAGTGGTTAATATAGTTCATAGCGGCCTCGGCTCTCACAATTTTATGATTATTTTTTGTATTATATAGGGTGACTGGCAATTAGTGTACGATACTTAAACACGTGATTGTGCTCATGATAACAAACAATTTTTATTATGGGAGCAAAGCCGAAATCGCGAAAAAAATATTAGCTGTTCAGTACATTAGGCAAATATAAATGTACTGACAGCTGTTTTTTTTTCGCGATTTCAGGTTTGTTCCCATAGTAAAAGTTGTTGGTTATCATGAGCACAATCACGTGTTTAAGTATCGTACACTAATTACCAGTCACCCTAAATAAAGCCAAAATTCCAAAGTAAGGTTTTCGAGCTCGTGGATTAAGCTACTGTAGATACTAAGCAAACGAAATGAATTACTAAAAATGCTCAAAATGAACTGTACATTTTTCCCTGCTTCATTAATTCATCTTGATTTTTCTTTTCTTTACTTTTCTTGACATAAGTAATCTTTATATATGTAATTCTTCTGTACGTGTTTTTGTCATCTAACTCCTCCTAAACGGTTTGACCGATTTGGATAAAACTTTGTGTGTATATTTGAGTGGGTATTTGCAGGCTTTTAAAATACAATTGTACCCGGTAGATGGCGCTGCAATCGGGTTCTCAATTTTCCTAAAATAAATCCAACAAAAGTAATTACAACAGCATAAATGCTAAATTATGCGGTGTTTCGGCCGTTCCAATTTCGAATGTACGCATGTACCTACGAAAGAACGCAATTTTGTGCTAACGCGCTCTTATGGGGCTCCCAGAATTGACGGGGCCCGCTAAGGCCCAGGGCTGTGGGATTGTTCGAAAGGGTCACCGCAGCCCTAGAACACAAAGGGCAACTGAAAGAACATGGTTGGGTTTTAAATCAGTACCTACAAGTCTGACATAACACACACGCATATGCGTGGAAAGTCCTGGCAGTGGACGTAGGTGGTAGGTAGGAAGAAGTTATTTGATAACTAACTACCCTCAAAAAACCAGGCAAGTGCGAGTCGGACTCGCGCACTGAAGGTTCCGTACAAAGTTACCTATGAAAACAGTTCAATTCCCGAATTGAGTTACGAAGATTTTTCCGAATCTCAAAAAAGTTTTTTTTTTGTGACGTAATTACAAATTTATAGTTTTCAGATTTTGTCCTATACTTGGGCTATTAGACCTTGCTTCATGCCAAATTTCAGGATTCTAGGTCAACGGGAAGTACCTATTCTATGAATTTTGATTCCCTTGAGAGTTTCGAAATAAATGTTTTTTGCGACATAAACGGCCGTATCTTCTTTTTTCGTTACATAAGAATTTTGTTTTTTTCACAGCTTCAAGGGACCTTAGACTTGAGTATATGGTATTAATTTAAACTCGAAACCTCCTCGCGTTTCCAAGATAAAGGGTCTTGACAGACAGAGAGACGGACAACAAAGTGGTCCTATGAGGGTTCCGTTTTTTCCTTTTGAGGTACAGAACCCTGAGGGCTTCCAAAATTGGCGGCACGATTAGCGAAATGGTAGCTGTTTCGGTTCCCGCAAGGAACAAATATTTGCATGGCCTACAGTTGCCTTTTACATGGCCTACAGTGTTCCTGCGGGGCTATTGCGTAACTCTGTTGACAGTTCAAATGATGATCACTTGTTAACAATGTGCATCATTGAACTGTCAAACAGCTAGTTTCGTATTGACCAACTGCAGTGACGTCATTAGCCACTGATGCCTTTGATAGCCACCGTAACACGTTTTGACAGATGTTATTGTATTGATACTTTTAAAATTGCGATTGTGTAAGCTTTTGAAGCTGTATAATAGTCGATAAAATTTTAGAGTGGTCACAATAGGCACCGTAAATTTTTATAATTCACCACATTTCCACCGTAGTTTGTTACTCACTTGTGTGATACGTAATACCAATTTTATGAAATTGTCAGTTGACAACTAAGTTTAGTGTGCAACGAATGCTAGTTGTCAACTGTTATTGATAAAGTTAGCCAATAGCCCCCCTGGTCTGGGTGTCTCAAGTATGTGTATTCACATATTAGTGAATGCACCCGGGTACTTCCCGTCAACCCAGAATCCTGAAATTTGGCATAAAGCAAGGTCTTATAGCACAGGTATAGTAATAAATATGAAAATAGTAAATTTGTTGTTACCTACGTTACAAAAAAAAAAAAACTTTTTTGCAATTCGGAATAATCTTCGAGACTCCCGAGAATTCGAGAATTGTAATTTGTACGGATCCCTCAACCCACGATACCTACAGGAGTAATTCTTAGAAAGCAGCAAATTTTTTTAATGTATTTTAGATTCTGGTTTATCCATTCCTCTGTGTCTTCTTCGCTAACAAATCTTTAAAACTCCATGTGATATATTCCCGCAGCCCTAAACCAGAGTTACCTCAAACAATTTAAATATCTACGTACTAGTACAGATACTGACATGAATCTTGAGCGCTGACTTCCACTTGCGCAGAAGTGAAATATCGGGTCTCTTTAGTGGTATGAAGTGAGACGCGGTGGCGGGGAGTGCGATCCTTGTACAGTGATTGGCTCGCCGATGTGTACGATGCGCAAAGCGATCCCCACTCTTTCGCCGAGCGCTCAAGATTCGTGCCGGTATCTGTATAATCTACCTATTTCTTTACAAGCACCTCTCTGTTCGGTCCCTACCTCTGTCTGCTAACGAAGTCTGATAAATAGTATTGCCATTTCGAAAAGATGACTCACATGTAGCGTTGTCAGGCGTCCGGATAAAGCCGGACACGGTCAATTTAAAAAGATTTTATGAATTAAAGTCATGTTAGACTTAAAAAAAAATGTCGGCCTTTTTGACCAAATGTCCGGCTAAATAGGATAGCCTGTCCGGTTTTTCGGTTTCAAGACCTGGCAACCCTACTCACATGTGCTCGCTTGACAATACTACAGTACTACCACGAGCACTTAACGCGATCCATTTTACGACCTAATCTGAACTGTTAAAGGGATGGAGCTATATAGGGTGTATAGTTCCATCCCTCTTTATCGCTCGCATGACTGACATATTAACACGTCCATGGTAAAACCTGCCCCCTAGCCAAGTTACAACCGTTTCGTTTCGATACTCTTTTCGTCGATCGCCTCGAGTAGGCCACGCCTCCGATTCCTTTATTCTGACGTCATCTCAACGCTCAGTCACGGTCAGAACAGAGGAATAGGAGACGTGGCCGACTCGAGGCGATCAACGAAAAAAGACTCGAAACGAAACGGTTGTAACTTGGCTAGGGGAGCAGATCCATTGAATTAATTCCTATTGATCTACGGCCATCATGTAATCAACTTGCTAGCTATCTATCCACTTACGGTTCTATCTTTATGTTTCCGCACAAGGTCCGTCACGGAGTCAACACTTTTGTTTTTGGTTTCGTAGAAATACAAAAAGATATTTTTGTTATGATTGATTTTGGCACTTAGCGAGTAATATAATAATAACATATTTGGGCTTTTTGGTGATTACACAGAAAACTAGCCAAGTGTGAGCCGGATTTTTACACGAAGGGTACCGTACTACAATATTAAAATCGAGAAAAAAAAACTGGGCATATGCGAGTCGGACTCGCGCACTGAGGGTTCCGTACAAACTTAAAAGGTAAATTGCGGTTTACGATTTATGACGGATTAAAAAAAAATACTTACTAGATCTCGTTCAAACCAATTTTCTGTGGAAGTTTAAAAGGTAATGTACATCATATATTTTTTTTAGTTTTATCATTCTCTTATTTTAGAAGTTACGGGGGTTTACACACATTTTACCACTTTGGAAGTGTCTCTCGCGTAAACTATTCAGTATATAAATTTTTTTTATTAGAAACCTCAATATCATTTTTGAAGACCTATCCATAGATACCCCGCACGGGTTTGATGAAAAAAACATTTTGAGTTTCAGTTCTAAGTTGGGGAACCCCCAAAATTTATTTTATTTTTTTCTATTTTTTGTGAAAATCTTAATGCGGTTCACAGAATACATCTACTTACCAAAATACCAAGTTTCAACAGTATAGCTCTTATAGTTTCGGAAAAAAGTGACTGTGACATACGGACGGACAGACAAACACATGACGAATCTATAAGGGTTCCGTTTTTTGCCATTTGGCTACGGAACCCTAAAAACACCAAAATACGTACGTACGTATTGGTACGTTTTTTGTACCTCTATTGTTGTTATATGACAATTTGATAACTTTGGGCGTCATGTTGGGGGCTATGGGACATCTCGCCCAAGCAAAAACTGGCCTGCGGGCCAAATGTCAACTTTTTTAAATGTGCATGGGCAGATTCGCCCGGACCAGTTTAGTAGAACGGGCCAGATGTCTCCTATAAAAAAAAAATTAAAGGGATATTTCGGCAAAATCCTATATTTATTATTTAACTAGCTAATAAATCTGTAAATCATAGCATCAAAAGAGAGTTATTTGAACAAAGATAGCACAGAGTAAAGGAACCATCATATCAAACTTATAAATATATAATTAACTAAAGTGCGTTTTTTAATCCCAGATAATGATTTGACAAGTCCAAATGTCAAACTCCAGAAATATGTTGCCTGCTTTTTGATACAAGTGATGTCTCCAAATTCGATTTTTTTATACCGGTTCTTTTAATAATACAACCTCTAAGGAAAGTAGGCCCAAAGTACGATAGTGTTTGTTAATAGCAAAGTCTAATATGAATTGAAGATTGAAATAATTAGAAATATTCAAAAATATTACCATATTTTTTTACACTCAGACTTTTACTTATACTGAGAACTCACAAAACCGTTTTTACCCGCATCCGCTGCGGTTGCGGGCCCGCAGCTTCTGTAGAATGCTAGAGATATATGTATCCCGCTCCCCACTGCACCGGCGGGCAACTAGTAGAATGGTGTGGGCCACGGTCACCCGCAGACTCGGCAGGTTGCGCCCGCACTCTCTGCGGTCGGTTAACACCCGTAGTGGCCTTCAGGGGGTAGAAAAATCCGATGCGAAATCCAAAAATCGATTGATGCACCCAGAACTTTATAGGCCTTCTTTTTTTAATTTTTCTGTGAAGTAAGTATAACGCAACAGCTCGTTTCTGGTGTATGTCCACGGTGGTCTGGAGCTCAATTGATAATGAACCGCCCGTCTTGCGATTGTCATCTGCCAAGTTTTCAAGCGATAACCCCAACTGCGACGGCTGTATAACCACACAAAACTCCGGTCTCGTGAGTTTAGAAATAAACTAGCTCCACCGTGGCGGGCGCGGTTGAAAATCATGAATTCTTAGCTACTTTCTTTTACCAGGGAGCTTCAGTCACAACACAATTTTACATCCGGTTTACAAGAGCGGAACGAGACAGTCTCAGTTTATGCTTTAGAATTAAAAAAGTTATCATCATTGGTCGTCAATATTTTTTCAAGATGGGAATTCATCCAATGACTTCTCCCGGTATGGGCGGGGCAGGAGGGCGTGTCAGACTTTTACTGCCTAAAACCAGATCGGCTCTACTGAGCTCCTCCGGTTTGCTTGTCAGCAAACCGGAGGAGCTCAAACCAATTTTCACCACCATGACGCCTCTCCAGCCACTCCTCAGAGGGGACTGACCGTCATGATTATGGCGTGCTCATTGGTCGTCAAGCTGTGAATTCACATGACTGCATTACAAGAAACGGACACTTGATTCGTTTATCGCTACAATTTTATAAGACATCCATGCGAAAATAGTACAAAAAGGGGACTTATGATTGTTTAATTTCAACTATTATTAGTTTTCAAACCGAAGTCCTATTATTAAAGTTGTAATAAAATGTCAGCAAAAATATCACTGAGTAATTCTATATTTTTGTCTGGGTTTGGTGATAACAAATCGAGACGAAAAAATAAAATGACGCAGCTTTTGCTAGTCTTTAATTCTTAGGCTTAAATTATATTTTATTTTATGAGTTAGACATTTGCATCTTTCAAATTACCTTCAGAAAATACAAAAACTTACCATAAGTTGCATTTAAAAATGAAACTATTTTTACGAATATTTTCGGTTTTTTTGTTCAATATCGGTTGCGGTACCTCACTATTTATGAAATGGAAAAAACATGCAACATTCGAATTGTCAAATCATTATCTCTAATTAAAAAACAGACTTTAGTTTCATACAATTTCTTGGTACAAATATTAATGTAGTTGGCGTAAATGATTAGATCTCAAACTAAACATTGTGTGGCATTATGTCACCATCCTGAGGAAATGGTAACGGATAGCTGGTTCTGCATTAAGGGTGATAATGCATAAATCGTGTGTATTTCTTATCTATATCTAAAGTGGCGAGAGATGTCGTGCGGTTTTCCGCCGGGATCGGTACTAGGACCTTACTACGTGACTACCCGACTACGTGCTGCGCGGCGACCTGACGGGGACAGCGTAGACGACATGCTGGTCCTGACGCAGGGAGAGTCGTACCAGGCGGCGGTCGAACTAGCGACACGCGGGGTTGCGACAGTCGTGGAGAGGACCCAGCAGTTGGGACTCGAGGTGGCACTGCACAAGTCCGAGACTATGTGCTTTCACGGCCCTCGGAACGCGCCACCCCTGGGTTCCCAAATAACGGTAGGAGGAGTTCACATCGGCGTCGAGTCGATGATGAAGTACCTGGGACTCGTCCTCAACAGCCGATGGAATTTCGAGGAGCATTTCCGACGTCTGGCTCCCAAACTGGATCGGACTGGGGCTGCCCTCAAGCGGCTCCTGCCGAACCTAGGCGGTCCAGGCTCCTCCTGCCGGAGATTCTATACAGGAATCGTTCGGTCCATTGCTCTTTATGGAGCGCCGGTATGGGCGCCGCGCTACGAAAGCGACCGGCGGCCAAGCTGAACGCAAGCCAGAGGGTCATGGCCATCAGGATGGTGCGGAGATACCGCGCGGTTTCCCGCGAAGCTGCCAGTTTCCTTGCTGGTCTACAACCGTGAGATTTGGAGGCAACACTCCTTGCACGCATGCACGATCTGCGCGTGGAGATGTAACACCGGGGCGAAACTCCGCTGCCGCGCCAAGTCGCGGCATGGTGGACAGAGTTCCGGCGGGATCTCATGGTGGAATGGCGACAGCGACTGTCACAACCCAGTGCTGGGCACGCCATAATTATGGCGGTAAGACCCCTCTTTGAGGAGTGGCTGGAAAGGCAACACGGCGTCCTTACCTTCCGCATGACGCAGGTCCTCACTGGACATGGTAAGTTCGGGAGGTTCCTGCACCGGATTCGTGCTCAAGAAACGCCCGGGTGTCATCATTGTGTGGACCGCCCGGAGGACACGGTGGAGCATATGGTAGAGGTGTGCCCCGCCTAGGCAGAGCACCGCCGTGTCCTCGTGGGGGAGATCGGTGGCAGAGATCTCTCGCGCCGGGCCTTAGTACAGGCCATGGCCCGGAGCGAGGAGGAGTGGCAGGCGGTCGCCTCCTTCTGCGAAGCAGTAATGCTAGCAAAGGAGGAGGCCGCACGTGCATGCGCAAGGCAATGACCCTCGTGCCCCAGGCCCCAGCCGCTTCTAATCGATCACTTTCACTACATACCTCCTGTATTATAAAACCAAAGTAAAGGTAGAAGCAATATATAATTGTTTATTTTATTCAGTCTAATTATTATAAAAACTAAGTGCCTTACGCCTTTAAAAAAATTCAGAAATGTTTTTATCCCTAGTGTTTTTCCACCCTTCAAACATTTTACAATGTTTAAAATAATAAAGTGGAATTAGTGATAACAAAATTCAACATTAGTTTCATTATTTCCAGATTATTTTAAAATGGAACTAGTCATTTAAAAAAAATATCAGTTGTTTTATCATGGAACTGTTAATGGTACTAGTGACAACGAACCATATTTTATCTATTTTATTCACTTTAATCAACACAATTTCATATTTATCATTCTATTGTGAACATATGGATGACGAGTGTACGTCAAAAAACAGTGATTCTATAGACATGAAAGCAATGTTCTAGCAATAGAATAGAATAGAATAGAATAGAATAAACTTTATTGTACACCAAACAGCAATGCAGCAATGTGTGAAAAGTGGGTTAAATCTAAAGCAATGTGCTTTTATAAAACTAAAGTTATTTAAAAAACCTAGTAAGCCGCCAGCCTGATATCGATATAGAATGACGGGTGTATTTTTGATCTGAGCAAATTACTTAGGTACTATTTAGTATGAAAACACTGAACAATGTTCCGGCAATGTGCTCGAACGTACCAAAATCAGAATCAGATGTGGCAAAAGGCTAAAAATAATTTTGAAAAAAAAAAAAAAAACTATATTTAAACGCCTGTTTATTTTATACTAGCAATAACGACGAAACGTATAAAGGAACATTTATAGCACAGGCGTTTCCTGCAGTGCCTAAAAGAAAACGATTGATGTTCAAAACTGCCGTTGGATAGCTAATTATTACTTAGTAGCATTCATAAACAACAAACATTTTGTGATGTAGCTGTCCCTGCGGTTTCAGCCGCGTCTTTGGTTACTGCTCTGCTTCCGCATCTTGGTTCGTAGCGTGAGAATTGATCACTTCATGATATGACCAAGAAAAACAGGTCGTTTAAACTCTAACATTTGATGATATGTCAATCCTCGATTTCTATGATAATAAAAGGTCCAAAGAAAGTAGGCTAAACAAGGATTGAAATATCATCAAACTTTAAAGTTTAAAACGATCTAGGCAGTTTTACTTGGCCATATCATGAAGTGAGCAATTTCTATGATATGGCCACGACATAATATACATTCATTAGGGCTTATCTATAATTAATTATAAATAAACATTCAATTTAAACAATTTATTTATACAAAACACATTCATAAACTCAAATACTAACACGGATATAAGAGCAGTGGTGGCCGAGTGGCACCGACTTATGAGTTGTAGGTCGCGGGTTCAAACCCAGCCAGGCGCATTACTTTGTGTAATTTATTTCATCACCACTGCTCTCAAAACGGTGAAGGAAAACATTGTGAGGAAACCGGCATGTCCTAGAACCAAAAATTCGAAGACATGTGACATCCACCAACCCGCACTGGGCCCGCGTGGTGTATTGCGGCCCATTCCCTCTCCTAGAGAGGAGGCCTGAGTCCCAACAGAGGGAACATTATAAGGCCGACTATGCTATGCTACAACGGATATATATCTAAAGTTCGTGTAACCACTAGCGCCATATATCGCTTATAGATAGAAGTCGAACGATTTATGAATATTTTCTTTAAAAATCATTACTTAATGTAAGGTAATTACTTAAGGTAGGTTTTTTTCTTAAACGAAATTGTAAAGACATATCGCTCATTTGCGACAAGTTAGACATTTCTCAAAAAACATCATTTTACAGGAGAGCAATTTTATAGTTTAAAGTTAAAATTATACCATAATAATAGATTTCTTAGGTAACTTATTTAGGCAAGAATGTAGTGTTATTATTGTAGTTTTCTGTTAAATTATTAAAACTTATGTTTATAGCGCACAAGACATACTGTGCTATTTTTTCCGCAGCAAGGTACTACTTATGTCATTGTTGCTGATAAATATATATATTTTTTTGTAGTATTTTGATTTATGACATTACACTCGATAATGATTTTAAATTTGAGGTAAATTTTAAGTAATAATAACAAAATATGTCGATGTTGAAAAAACTTTATATTACTATAGGAATCAAAAGTGAACTACAACGTAGTCACGTTAACATCTTTACAAAAAATCAACGGTAGGTATTGCGCTTAAATCTAAATTATCACATTGAAATGGCACACCATCAGTCTTCAAAATCAACTTTCTTAACAGTTATCATTACACAATAAGTAGTTAATATTTTTATCACAAAATCAGCCTCAATAATTCAGTTCTCTTAATACTTTTGACAATTAAGTACTAACATAATTATGTTGTCACAAAATAAGTATCAACATTCTCTAAAGCAAAATAAAGGTACATAAAAATCAAAACAATGTTTAAAAATACTATAGGAATAGTAATATTATTGTAGAAAAAAGAACCTTACAAAGAATTGTAAAACCGAGCATAGAACTGTGGAATTAGGTTTTTGTTTAACAATTCCAACAAATCTGCTTTCTTTCTGTCCGATATGCCTGGTTTACTATCATAAGCTTTCTTGATGTTTACGTCAATCCTTTTCTTTTTTCTGATAATTTCTGCTTTTTTAAATTCTTCTTCTCCGTAAGAGTTCTTGTAAAACAATACGCGTGGCTTATCCTTTTCAACCTTAAAAATTTTTATATCTCCAATCTTAACTGAATTTCCTTCTTCATCCTTCGTCAAATTGACTCCCATTTGGGTACATGCATCTTTCCAATCAACAAAATCCTCTGTGCACATTTCATTCACAAGAAATGGTTCAGGTTTTTTTCTAGACATTTTTATAGCACCGATAAATGCTTCTGGCGAGTACATTGGTCCAGCTTTTAGTAATTTTTTGACCTGTCTTTCTATTAGTGAATGAGCTGCATCACCCTCATTTTGGGTATGCCCTTTTATGAGAAATTTATGTGTAATTGTTTGGAGGTTAGGGAACTTTTGTAATGCGAATAAATATATTGCAATCATTGTCTTGTTCTTTTGCTGGCCTGCGCAATTGTCTGAGTAAAAGACAATGTCAAGACTCCTGTCATTATTAAGTAACGAAAGCTGTTCCAGATACTTGTATACGCAAGTTCCTAAGTCATTTACACCTCTATTAGCGTTGGACTCGTCCCAAACAAAACATTCTACTTTGTTTGTTTTTAAATCGCAAATTGTAAAATTCATTACATTTAACTTACATTTATAATAGAAGACTGATACATCGCCTTTGGGGCATTGAAATACAGCCTGGAGATCATAGACCGCTGTTACAATATTTTCATCAGCTTTGTCTTTGGCCTTCTCTGCTCGACATAGCTCTTTTTCCTTCAAATGTTTATCATGTTCTTCTTTTAGGTTTTCTTTATTATCAGAGTTTTCAAAGATAGCACACACATCACACATATCCTTTTTTGGGGTAAAAAAAGAAATGTTAAATTCTTGAGTGAATATTTTATAAAAAAGGATATAATTGCCGAAATCTAATTTTTTTTCTGTTGAATTGCCACATAGTCATTGTGGATGTCGGCTATATTTTTACTGCCATCTATGAAAACCCTGCTTGTATTGGCTCTTGTATAGTGAGGCTCGATTTTTGGTATCGCGTCTATGTATTCACGAATGGCATTTTTTATAGCTTCGTCAACTCGCGGATGTTTATCATGTTTACCGCGTTTGTCATCAGCTAAAAGACAATTTGCCACTTGGTCTTCTTTTTCTAAAACGGTGCGAATTGGCCGGTCATTAATACCTAAGGTGTTCTTAAAGAAAATCTTACAAACTCTAACCGATTTATCGGGCAGCTTGAAATGAAATGCGTGATTCTTTTGACGAGGTTTTCTTACTCCGCCTTCACGAATGTAACGATATTTTGGTGTAATGATCGTCATACTCTTCGAAATGTATTCCCATTGTTTTTTGTTATCACCTAACGCCCAGAAGTTCTTAAATAATAACTTTCTTTCATCTTCAGATAGTTTAGATTTACACTGTAACCGGCATTTTTCTCCGCATGGCTCTTTCATTTTTCTCTCTTCTTTTATTTTATTGCCAGCAGTTTTATAAGCTTGTCCAGTATTCCGCAGCATTTTCTTAACATTTCGAATCCAATTTGCTTCATTTCGTTTGCGTTTTCTTCCTTGTTTTGCCTTTGGACTTGTAGGAGACGAAGTTATGTTCCTATTTTCCATTGAAGTTGATGGCAATGGAATTATGCTATCAAAATTGTCAGTAGCAATAGAATTCTCACTTGTCTGTTCAAATGGCAACTCAGCACTACGCTGCAGAGGAGATGGTTCGGAAATAGTTATGAGTCTATCTGCTGTTGAAGTAGACGGTAATGGAATTGAATCCTCAATTGTCTCTATCAACTCAGCACTATTCTGCCGAAGAAGTTGCTCAGGTGGTATGTAAATCGGATCTTTTACAGAATCGTCACTATCTGCAAAATAAGTAAACATAATGAGTTTTTAATTTAAGATGATTAAGATCTTTATAAGCAAATTCGATTCACTACAATAATACCTTCAATAAACGTGTCATCTGATAAATCTGAATCAGCTGATGAATTCGAATCAGATGACGAGCTGGAAGAAGAACTACACTCATTTGACAAATTTCTCATCTCGTGTGATGTTTGGTTAGCTTCGTCATTGCCTGAAAAGTATTAAGTTAATTTTATAATAGATACGTGAGGATGAAAATATAATCGCAAAAGAAACCAAAAGTACACACTGGTTTCATTAGGCGTTACCACTTCATTGGACGAATTATTAAGCTTGTCAATCAATGCTACCATTTTTTTGCCTCTTGAGGTACTTGGAAACGGCATTGTTACCTAAAAATGCAAAAAAAAAAAATGTTTTAAGAAAAATACATAAATGAGAAAACGTGTCTTAAATTATTATTTAAAACGTTTTATTACGAAATGTTGCAACATTTTAACATAAATATCGCAAATTATTTTAATGTGTAATGACATAAGTGTAGATATGTTCTTTTTTAATATTAATTAATTGTTTCCTTTGTTAACAACAACGTCATAATTCGTAATAATACTCCAATGGTTGTTAATTTTCTCAGCAATATCGTCATAACATGAAATATGCGTGCACTGATTTATTCGAATATAATCGGCATTAACGACACATTTATACTAAACACGTTATTCATGAAAACATTTTAAAATCAATTGTACTTTACTTACCAGCAAGAGCGTTGTTACGTAAAAAATGTCGTTCTTCAAGAGCACAAGTACAACCAACCGCACGCACTGTTACATCACAACTAAATAATGTCGTTGCTGCCCCAAGTCACCAAAACGAAAGAGACAATACTATAACGGCACAACTGTGAATATCTGCTCTCTCTCTCTTACTATAGAGCTTAGAGAAATGACGTTTTTACAGTAAACTGAGCGCAATTTTTTCAACACAACTGTATTGATAACTAAAAAATCATCAATTTTGAGAAATGTCGACCTTGTCGCAAATGAGCGATATTACTGAAACCGCCTACGGGCGTTTCTTGCTTTCATCAATGACTCAATTATCTTGACCCAAATTGTACTTCTTGAAAGTATATAATAATAATAATATTCCACAACTATCACACAACGCCGTTTAGTCCTAAGTATTTTTTTACGTCTGATTAAATTGAGCGCCGGTAATACGCGCCTACGCCTTTACGAAGTTCAAGAGCAGCCCTGCGTTCAAAAATGAGGTTAGAGTTAACTCGAATGACGTCATCAGGTTAGATACTCTACGCTCGCATTTTTGAACGCTAACGTAGAGTCTAACTGCCAATGCCAAGCAACTGTCATTCCTGCCGCTTACACCAACCTACCCTGCTCGGAGTTAGAGTTATTTGGGTTAACTCTAGGGTAGCAACTCGAGTTTTAAAAGAACGACTCTGGATTGCAACTCGAAGCATTTTTGAACGGTTAGAGTAAGGACCCTACCCTACTCTGCTTATTTTTGAACGCAGGGCAGAAAGGCAAATCCAAATCACATACTTCTGAGGCCTTACCTGTCAAGCGTGTGAGCGAAAAGGAGAGATGGAGCTGTACACCCTTAAATTTATAGATAGCGACAGGCCTGTTGGTCTGGTGTTCGGTGGCACGAGCATTTGTTCTGCGTCTGGGTGTAATTTATCTATAACTAGCATTTGCGCGCGGCTTCGCCCGCATACATAAAATATAACCTGTCACTCAGGAATAAAGCAGCTTTCTATCGGTGAAAAAATTTTAACAATTGGACCAGTACTTTCAGAGATTACCTCCTACAAACAAAAAAACAGTAGATGTAGATAAGCATGTATTTAAAAATATATAAGTATGTTTATCAGTTGTCTAGTTGTTTAAAAAAACTCGTTGTACGTCGGGTTGTCCGATGGTAGAAAGGAGATGGCGGAATCAAGTCATGCAATTCCCGCGCACACTCTCCAAAATGCAACCTGTAAAATACCGAACGGCTGGCTACCCTGCGCCTGTGCTCGAGGTTTTGTAGATTGGACTTAACCAAATCTGGATTCTCAATTAGCCTCTTCGCACGCCTTTCCACTGAGTCCAAAGCTGCTAGATGGCATTTTGCAGCACCAACTCATACGTGACTGCTTCTTCTATCCCTCAGGCTCTAGGCGACCGTCTGTTCGTTGTAGACGTGGGCAAGACAGCGCAGCTCCACGCAGCCAAGTCCGGTCAGCCCACCTACGTATACCGGTATGCTTTCCGCGGTGACACCAGCCTGTCCAACTTGATGGCGCATAATAACGCTAACTACGGTAAGTTCTGTATTTATTTATTAGGATCGCCAACATTACAGCCCACCTAGCCAAGTTACAACCGTTTCGTTTCGAATCTCTGTTCGTTGATCGCCTCGATTCGGCCACGCCTCCGATTCCATTGTTCTGACGTCATATAGCCAAGTTACAACACCACGTGACTGAGTGTTGCTCAGTCACGTGGTGTTGTAACTTGGCTAGGGGGGCAGGCACTGGAAATTTCCAAATTCATTAAATAACAACTATTCAAGTGCTGCAACACTTAGAGACAATCACTACATTAACATATAAAATGTCAAAGGAGAAAAAAATAATAATTAGAATGATGTCAGTAATAATAACAAAAAAGGACAGTACAAAAAACAAATTACTAATTCTTAAAACAAAAGAGGAAGTAGACTACTAGTGCGCCAGTTCAAGAACTAGACTGTTTTTTCCATTGTACACTCTGTAGCGGTGCTTAGGTCAGAGGCCTAGCGTGGACTAATTTAGACGTGGGCGAAGGCACATCAGCGAGGCCTTTTTCTTTCATAAATTTGAAAACGACACAGTGACTATCGCAGTCCAGTATTCGAACACATCGTCGCTTACCATTAGGTAAAATAGTGGCCAAACGTGAGCCTATGAATTATAAAATACTCTCGTTCGTCAAAGAGCCCTCGCTTGTGCGAGGCCCCTTTGGGTGTGAGGCCGTGGGCGAGGGCCCACTTCAGCCACGCCTAAATAACCTTTTTTACTGTCCTTTCAATCGATTTTGACTTTTATTGCGTTATTGGCATGATGCGGCTGCAGAAAATAATTGGTATTGTAATCACTTTTTTGCTTTTAATGCCACCCTTATGCCTACGGAATAGAAATCAAAATCGGTTGAACGTACCTACAGTAAAATAGGTTTGTTTAAGTGTCTAATCTTAATGCGAATGGAGTATAAGTTCTGCGCAGCGTGTCATGGAGTGTTCCGAGCCGCAATTAAGAGGGACCTTCCCCACTCGCCTATAGTCAACGTCGAGCATGGTTTAAAAGCTTGTTGCTTCGTCTAATGCAATCCAACGCGATGTTTGATGAAGAGGCAACTCGAAAAAAGACAGATAACGCCTGAAAACTGTGTTGGCATTCGGTAATTCCGTGATTTACTTGAATATTTCACAAAACTTGTTCCAGGAAATATGTGGTTTTTTTTAAACCCTTTAAAGTTTTTCAGAAAAATTGTCGTCATTCCGAATCTCGATTAATTGTGCAAGGATTCTATGGATGTATTTTTTATATTTTTAATATATGAGCACATTATGGAGGGCCAAAGTTCACGTAAAATAGCAGATTTTCAGAGGTCTTTACTAGATTAGTTTTGCACAAATTTATGTTTTGATTTCAATAGAAGCCTAGATAATATTCACAAGAAAGCTGTGTATCTAAAATATCTAGAGAAAGATGTGTAATAACATCATAATCATGTAAGAGCGGTTGTATGGAAATGTGCCTCGAGTTGGCCGCTCTTAAAAGATTGTTTTTCCTGTACTAACAACGTTTGCGTTCGTTATTCTGTTTCCAGGAGTGAGCCACGCCGACGACGTGCTACATATCTTCAATTTCCCCGGCATGGCCTCCAACAACCCTGAGGACATCGCGATGGTTGACGCACTCATCAACATGATTTACACCTTCTCTACTACCGGGTAAGAGTTACAGGTTCCTTTCATTCCTACCAGCCGCCCTAGCCAAGTTACAACCGTTTCGTTTCGATTCTCTTTTCGTTGATCGACTCGAGTTGGCCACGCCTCCGATTCCTTTGTTCTGACGTCATCTCAACGCTCAGTCACGTGGTCAGAACAGAGGAATAGGAGGCGTGGCCGACTCGAGGCGATCAACAAAAAGAGAATCGAAACGAAACGGTTGTAACTTGGCTAGGGGGCAGGGCTGCGGAATGTTCGAAGGAGTTACCGTCGCCCTCGCAAAGGGCAACTGAAGGAACACTATAGGTTTTAGTCTACAAAAGCCTGACACTCCCTCTCGCTCCACCCAGAGCGGGAGAAGTAATTTGATGATTTTTCACCAAAAAAAACATACATACTCATTCTATTATTTTTGTCCTAATTTACCTTCAGTCCGGCAAACCAGTGCTTGAAAGGAATTGCTAATTTTTCTCTAAAACAGTAAAAAAAGCTCTTGAAACTTTGATCCTCAAAATTTTCTTTTAACGCATGCGAGGTTTAAATTCGAAAGATTTTTTATTCGCGCTACTTTAAGAGTTATCTATCAAACGCCGAAGGAACTTCTCAATTTTGTGGTACCTATACAACCCTATTTTGTGGGGGCGATCGGCGGCGGCGATCTCTCGCGCCGGGCTTTGGTACAGGCCATGGTCCGGAGCGAGGAGGAGTGGCAGGCGGTCGCCTCCTTCTGCGAAGCAGTAATGCTAGCAAAGGAGGCGGCCGATCGCGTGAGGCAACGGTCCTCACGCCCCAACCGCCGCCGGGAGTCCGATCCCGATTTCCGGCCACCGCACCGTAGGCGCGGGCTTGCGGACGGCGAGCAATGGGTAGCCCGCCGTCCGACCGTCCGGTAACCGTCCGGACCGAGCCCAAGTCGTCGACGGCGCGTATTGTTCCACGCGCGCCTCAGGGAGATGTCAGCAAATCGTAGGGGCCCAGCAGGGTCGAAGCCTACTGGGGCCATGGGTAGTGTGAAAACGAAACCCGGGGCCCTGGGACGGACGAAAGCAACGAAGGAACAGGAGTGGTTTTTTAGTCGGTAAAAGTCTGACACTATCTCCCGCCTCGCCCAAGAGCGGGGGATGTCATAAAATGATTTTCCCACCGAAAAAAAAAAAAAAACCCTATTTTTTAATTAGTACAAAAAAAATATTGGGCTCTTTCCGTTCCCGTTACTGACCATAATTATTTTTGTAGTCAAAAGTAAAAAAAAAACGAAATCCAAAAATTGACCACGAAAAGGAGACAATTTTTTTTGGGCCCACTATTAAACGGTTACGTTTATTAATCATATTACACATGGAAAAAGCGATCATCTTATTATAATTAACAGACCAAAAATTATATAGAAATCTAACCGGAATAATGAAATAATAGTAAAAAAGTGTTACGGCAAAAAATGCTTGTTTAGGAGCGTTTTCAAGTTTATTTTAACGTAAAAAAAAATATGTTACTACAGTGCGCAGCGGTGACATCGGATTTAAACGCGTTTCAAGAGATAATAATTAATTGGTACAGCGAACTTGTTTTTAATGCTGTTATTAACGGTTAACACAAATATCAATTAAGTAACGTACTTTAAAAATCACCGTGGAACGAAACGTAATTAATAGCCCGTTGCAGATGCTCTGTGGTCCAGTTTCAATCAGTTTGACACTGACAGACAACTAGTGGTGGGTCGTTGTCGAATTTTAGACGGACGAGACATAACCGTTTTGGCGACGACAAAAACGGTTGCAGAAAACGGTCGTCGTCGCAACTGGTTCGAAGACGAAACTATCGTTGAGTGAAGTAGTTGCAGAAAACGTTCGTTGTCGCAACTAGTTTGAGGACGGTAATAAATTCTGAACTCGTCGCGTCGTCGTTTCAAAACCAGTTATTACAATGAAAAATGAACTTTATGACTATAAACATAAAATTCATTTTTCATTGCAATAACTGGTTTTAAAAACGACGACGCGACGAGTGTGATAGTTGAAGCAATGGATTTTCGACCTTATTTTCTTAATAGTAAGATAACAATTCGCATACAGTAATTCGAAGACTGGTTTATGCAACGAAGACTGTTTGGTCGCAGGATGGAAAACGGTTGTTACGTTGCAGAACAAAAAACGGTCTTTGAAAACTGTTCGTCGTTGAAACGCCCACCGCTACAGACAACATTATTATTGTTTCCGATTACTAGATAGTTGCCTGAGATAGTTGCATGTTTCTTCTGTTCTTTTCGTATTTTTATTCGAAAGATTTTATGAAAATGGCATCTGTAGATACATGCATAATCCACAAAGCCGTTGTATCAATTGTGCAGCACGATTTCAACGGAATGTTGAATACTGCTCTTGCTGGATACTGTTGTAATTGTTTAGTGGGCAGACGCACTGTTGGCTGCTGTGCATATGTGATGTTTATAGTGTGGTTTTTATCTTGGGCGCGGCATCAAGGTGAGGTTGAGCCACCTGCATCTTTTTTAGATGAAATACTGCTTTTAAGAGATGACTTTGAAAATGATGATGATGAACAGTAATAAATACTTGTGATGCTATAATGTGTTTTTTTTTCTCCTTACACAACCAGCATAAAACACATCACCTTATTATTTTAGATCTACAGTCAATGGCCGGCGAAAGCCGCGCTATTTCGAAATGAATACATCTACGCATTTTCATGAATAAGTCTATCAAATCGTGTAAATCACATCAAAGTCTGTCACGGACACGTAGTACAGACGTGACTTTATTTTATACTGTATATTATTGAACAGTGCACTATTTTAACTTAAAATACCAAGGAGACCTATCCACTCATTAGACAATCGCTCTTGTGAGATTTTAGGTTATTATGAGAGTCATGTTTTGACTGTCGTATTTCACGGTACTCCAGTTAGATAAAGTTTTGCCAATATTACCAATGTAATCTAGAGATTATAATGAATAAACTAACGTGCATTTCATTGCTATACGCCACAATTTGTGGTGGGCCTATTCCCCAAACAAAAAAAATTGTCTCCTTTGTCATAATTGGTAAATTTCTGTGGTAAATTCATATTAGATTCAATCATTCATAACAATTGCTACTAGAAAATACTACGCGCAGTGTTTTTCCATTTTGATCGTCATTTATTCATTCATAATCAATAAATAGCCTGTACAATATTTCCATAAATTGAGTGACATTTTAGGATATAAACAAACGCTAATAACTTTGCTGTTTATGTTTATTTATAGAGACTTTACTTAAATAATAGGAAGACCTTTTCTAACAAGTATGCTCTTTAAGTATTTGTACTAATTAAAAATTAGTGGTGTATTATATCAGGAATGTTATGGAACACCGTTACCGAAATATCGGATATTCATAATAAAAAAATATTCGTAACCGTAAACAAAACCGATATGAAAGCTTCGGACAGTTTCGGATAAAGTCGGAGTCTAAATGACAGGTAACGACTGAGTTTTCTTTGTGTTGCCCGGCCAAACAAATGATACCAATCTAGACTAGAAATAAAGGTCAGATCTTACTATTTGCATATACAGCTTTTATAATTTGAAATATTTTATATCCGTAACCGACTCTATCCGAAACTAGCAGATTATCCGAAATAATTTCATATCTGTAACCGTACCGTCAGTTAACTTTGGTGTAAAACGAGAGCAACCTCTGATAAACGAATTCTTCTTTCGTGCTCATTGTTTGTAGGTAGTTTCTTTTATTTTAGAATATTCTTTATTAAAAGACGAGAACAACCTCCGATATACTATTTTACAGTTTGGCAGAATTTATGAATGTAGCAATGAAAGTGTAGCGATATCTATGATGCAACATTTAGTTATACATCAGCCCGGAATCAACGGGTAGTTGTCCGGACTAGACATAAGATCCGTCTGGTCGGAGGATCTCCCTATTCAACGGAAGTATGTGACACTTTATACCCTGCGCCTTTTTAGACGTAGCTATGCCTATAAAAAATAAAATTATGAATAAAGAAATTAAAAAAAAGTTCAGCTTTTTGACAAGCAAAATTACGCTAAATAAATAAGTAAATAGTTGTATTAAGTATATTGATTAGAGGTCATTTTCGTTTTGGTAAAATAAATGAATTAGATGCTTTCAGCATGAATCACAAGCACAGAATTATTAGTTGCGTTTACGCATTTTTACGAACTTGACGCGGACGAAGTCGCGGGCAACAGCTAGTTTTGAATCAAGCAAAATGTCGCTAAATAAATAAGTAAATACTTGTATTAGATTAATTAAGTATTTTAGTTACCTACCAATAATAACAAATAATGTAGATGCCTAAATATGTACGGTCAGCGACAAAAGTTTACGAGCATAATGACAAGAAAATTGGTAAAAAAATGGCTCGATATTCCGCTTTTAAATATTAAAAGAGTTACTACGTTAACTCTTTTAATCTTACTCCTATTCCGGGTTTAATTAAATGTTTTGCAGAAAATTAAAAAAAAAAAAACTACTAAACGACTGTAATAAAAAAGTTCTTTTATTTCTTGCATCATTCATTACAGTATTATCTAATTTCTAGTATGTTGATTTGTGAGTAAACTAAGATTAATTGTTAGATAGTTTATTCTTATTTCTCTATTTTATATAAATAGAACCCCAGATTGTGTGAAGGCCTCCTCCAAAGATGCCATTTGTCTCTGTCTTGTGCTAGCTAATCGTTCCCAGTTTGGGTCGACTGCTCTTTTATTAGGATTTTATGAGCTGGTAACTCTCAGTTAAGTCAAGAATAGGCCACTTTATTTTTATTAATTTAGTTACTTTATTTACCATTACAATACAGATGTAACACATTCTAAAGTTTTTTGTAGTATTTGGCAGCAAATGTATCGAGTCTGCCTTCTTGGCAAGCTTCGCTGAGGTAGTCAACACTGCAAAAAAATCTCAGCTCCATTTTATCAAGATCACGCCTGTTTCAATGATTCCACATATTGTCCAGTTGTGCAGAAACCTGAGATACAAAACTACATAAGATCCACTAAGATCTTTTTGACATAACTTGGGTAGGATGACAGCAGGACGAAAATATGCATCTTTAAGATGAAAGAAAAGGATATAGGTAGCTACATTGTATGAATCCGACAGCTATTAACCACACCATCAATTTGCGAATAATTAAATCAGCCGCTGAACTTTATTCAAAAAAATCCCGCCAAAAACTCCTGAGTTTCTAACCGCTCTTTTAATCTCGTCTTCCAATTGTGTCTATGGTCTCTCTCTGTCACTTCTACCTTATAGTCTACACTTCTACCTCTAGTCTTTGCTCGTCCAGTTTTTTTTTAGCAAATTGCGTCACTTCTTCTTCTTCTTTTCGTTCTCTCAAACTAGATTTTTTCTGACCAGTATATGGCAACCTGTACAGCTCTATTATTGACCTTGTATAGATCCTAAAAAGTACAGGTGTTATTGCATCACTTTTGCTGTTTTGCACCACTTTTGTCGCTGACTGTAGGTACCTACCACTTGTTAAATCAAATCAAACATCGATTCGACACGATATTTGAGCTTACATTCAAAGATTATGTTTATGTATGTGATATAACATATATTTGTATCAGATGTAGACACGTTTCGATAAGATACCTACCGTTATATAACATTAATATCGCATTTTTAATGCGAGTAAGATTATAATTTCACTGTTTAAGATAACGCGATATATTAGTAAACGAGCAAAGGTTAAAGGTCAATCTAATATACTTATATTTTGGTACACAGAATTAACTTGCAAAAGTTAGACAAAATCAACCTCTTTTTTTATCCTCCTCTAGCTTTGGGTGGAGTGAGAAAGAGTGTCAGACTTTTACAGTCAAAAACCCACTTGTGTTCTTTCAGTTTCACTTTGCGTTCCAGGGTCGCAGTAATTCTTTCGAACATTCTCGCTTCCCTGACAGATATCGGCCCTATATTTATATATATATTAAAGTATCTACCTATGAGAGTTTTATTTTGTCATGGATCCATCCGTGGATCTGTCATTTTTATGGTTCCGTACCTAAAGGGTAAAACGGGACCCTATTTCTATCTAAGACTCCGCTGTCCGTCCGTCCGTCTGTCCGTCCATCTGTCACCAGGCTGTGTTCTCATGAACCGCGATAGTTACAGCTGTTGAAATTGAAATTTTCACAGATGATGCATTTCTGTTGCCGCTCTAACAACAAATACTAAAAAAACAGAATTAAATAAATATTCAAGGGGGCTCCCGAACAACAAACGTGATTTTTTGCCGTTTTTTGCTACGGACGGTCCGGAATCCTTCGTGCGCGGAACCTACAACAGTTTCCAACTTTTGTTTTGCTCATTAGATCTGTGGTTTTTCTCTTATTATATACTTAACACTGGCTTTAGTATTTATGCACAAACCGAGCGAAGCCAAAAAAATAGCAACTCTTTAGGTGTAGCCCGATTCCCGGTTCGTGTTTTTTTCAACTTCTCCGTTACTAATAAAAAAACAAGCTGTCTACAGTTTGAATTTTTAAACGGTTATTGTACCTAAATAGGCTCTACCAAGGTTACAAAGGACATAATATCACCTTTATCAGGCGGTTACTACCTATATCAGACGAAATATGAAAACACTAGACCCTACCCCTTTAGATAAATACAACGATGTGTTATGTAACCTAAGTAATTTTTGATTCCAGAGTCCCCAAACTGATTAACAATGGACCTGCATGGGAGCCAGTGAAGCCAGGAGCTCCTGAACTAAACTATTTGAACATCCTATCACCCACTAAGATGGAAATGAAATCAACTAACGATTTTGGCCAGAAATCCTTCTGGGACAGTCTTGGTTTCAACGAGAATGAAAACTACCATTCCTACCTGAAGGATGAACTTTAAACTTGATTATTTTTTTCTTTTTCAAATATTTTATTATTTGTTTTTTTTTTCTACATTTATTATGTTATATTCTCTTTGTGTATGAGAACAAACTAAAAATAAAGACTTAATTAGCCATAGAATCGTTGGTTTTCTTTTTTCAATTTCTGATAGAAGTCAATAAAATAATACACTTCCTTTTTACGTTCGCAATTATTTAAGTAATTGAACAACTCCAACTTCGTTAAGTACCGAATTCGTACAATTAACAAACCCAATTAAAATATTTTCTTTCACTAAGCTGATTAGGTACTGATTGAGACGCGCCGCTTGGTCAATATTTTTTTTATTTACGTAACATTGAGCGAAGGTAAACATCGATTCTGCCGGAGCACAGCTGTCATAGATAATAATATTTACGCGGGAATTGCGACATGAAATGCTTCCAAAATGTCAGTAAAGTTCGATATGATCTATCGACACGTTGACCAAACAGTGTATAGGGTAGAATCCAAGTTATTTTAAATTTATTTTGGAAAATTGGTTTTTAATGTTTTTATACCAGAGGTACTTAATTAAAAAGATGGTCCTGAAAATAGGGTACCTACTTACAGATTTTCTCTGTAGGTTAATATTGTTTGATGAAATTGAATTGAACCCTTGTTACAAATATCGATTTTATTTTGGCGAGAATGTAATTATTCAACTGTCCAATTTGATATCGGAATTCCAAAGCCTTCGGAGTTTGAACTGATGTGGGTTCGAAATTAGTATCTTGTTACGTAATTCATAGTGCTATAAATATCATTAGACGGTTGGTAGGTGTTACTTATTTTCTGACGTCACTTGTCATGATCTGCTTTCAACTAATTTCCAGTTTACGTGTTCTTTAGAAAAGTTACCATACACTAATATAATTTATGCCAGAACGGTACCGTAGAATCGTTTTAACTTTTTTTCCGTTCGAGAAGCGATACCGTAACACTAAGCTCAGAGAAATTCCAATTAAGTAGTTCGCTAGTTCGATGACTAAGTATTTACATAATTAGTCTAACTTACGTCCAACAGCGGACGTCTTTCGGATAAAATGATATGGATTATATAGGTTCATAACTGCCTAACTTTGCATGATGTTAGTAAAATAAGTAACTTGTTTACATACCATTTTTTATTTTAAACTCCCACACTAGGAATTACTTATGTCTAGTAGCCTAGTAGGTGCGTTCATAAACATGTTGTAAACTGACATACACAAGACACCCAGACCCGGAAAAGCTATCTATAAGAAATATAAATATTTGTTCCGTGTGGGAATAGAACTCGTCACATGCAGCGCTACAGCCGATCGCTCAACCACTGCGCCGTCAAACTGACCTTCAAGGATAATTTATTAACCCCAAACTGATCATGTATATTAATTGATAAGCCTACTTTCTCGTGGGAACTACATTAGATCGACGCACACGTGGGTCACGCACGCCTGATTTGTACGTAGAGTCGCGTCGCGTGGCGTGGATCTAATGTAGCTCCACAAGTCTAGTTGCCATATAAAATGTATGGAGACCGACGCGCCCAGCCCATCGGCGTACGTGGCACACGTGTGCGCAGTGTAGTTCTATCTTCACTCATACAGTACCTACCTACTTACTGAATTTCTGATCGATACGTTTACCCGTTTCGGCTCTTTGACTGGTTAAGAGCTTGGTGCAGGCCAATTGGAGCGTCATTCGTCATTATAAACGTGTTTCTTTTTTCTTTTAAATAATATAATAATAATAATATTCCACAACTATCACACAACGCCGTCTAGTCCCAAGCTAAGCAGAGCTTGTGTTATGGGTACTAGACAACTGATAAACATACTTATATATTTCTAAATACATACATATATAGATAAATTACACTCAGGCACAGAACAAATGAACGTGCTCATCAGACAAACATTTGTCCTGGGTGGGAATCGAACCCATGACCTCCGGCATAGCAGTCAGGGCCACTAACCACTAGACCAACAGGTCAGTCTTTAAATGGTTTATTCAAGAAAATTTACATAAATATTTTCACATATTCTTCTACAAAACTGCAGCACAGATTGTCGGCAGTGTTCCCGTGGCGTATTTACATTCTGTACATGGCCAGAACGCATCCATAGGAAACTGCTCGCGTATACATTGTAGTGCAGTTTTTAAATTTGCGATTACAATGTATACACGAATTTTGCGTACTACTCGTGTATAGTTTGTAACTTAGACGCGCACATGCGTATTTCCATTGTATACAAGGCCAGAACGCAGCCATAGGAAACTACTCGCATATACTTCGTATTGCTATTTTTAAATCTGCAATTACAATGTATACACGAATTCTGCTCACTGGTCTTATAGTTTGTAACGTGTTTCCAAACTATACTACTGTTAACGGAATGAAGTTTTAACATTATTAATGTAGAATTAGATTTTTTTTAAATGGCTTTTAACTTAACCAAACCCAAATGATTCACTAACAGTAGATGGGGATCCCTTTCTAATGTTAGTGAATCATTTGGGTTTGGTTAAGTTAAAAATCGCACCTGGATTAGGTCATGTTAGAATAGTGACCATTAGAACACGATGGCGAGCTAATGAAGCGATCATGTGGGTTAGGTTAGGTTAGAACAGTGACCATTAAAGCCTGATTCCCTTCTAATGTTAGTGAATCATTTGGCCTCCCAGCTTGCACTTGATGATTACTTCAAACTTATCCGAAGATTCAAGTTTTTCTTTGAATTCACCACATTTACTCAGTCAAAACTCTTGCAGAGTGTAATTATTTTTCACATTTGTTTTAAGTAAACAAACGTATTTACACCTAATGTTTTTATATTACTGGATCCTTTATATAAAAGGCTAAGTCTGACTCCCTGACTCATCTACGGCCAGTCTAAAAACTTTTTTATAATAAATTATGCAGAGACAACAAAAAACCGCTAATAAAAACAAACATCACGTGCCGAAAGATGATGAAATGTTTAGAATAGATACGCAGATATGATTACCATATAATACAGTTTAGAGGTATGTGGAACAGAGAGTAAAGCCCCACATACCTCCGTTGAAAAGGGAGGATCCTCCAACCAGACGGTGTTATGTCTGGCGGGCAGTGTAGAAAGAGAGGTCAACAAATAAAAATGGCGAGCATGCAACTGCTCGCGTATAGTTTGGAATCTAGAGTTTTTCGCGCCTATTCCGATCTATACACGATTAGTTTGCATGCGTACTAACACTGTATATTATGGAACAAAGCTAGTTACTTTGGCCTACTACAAAGTATACGCGAGTATTTGCGTACTACTCTTGTATACATTGTAATCGCAAATTTAAAAACTGCACTACAATCTATACGCGAGCAGTTTCCTATGGATGCGTTCTGGCCATGTACAGAATGTAAATACGCGTTCCCGTGCGTGGATAGTCTTGAGTAACTAACTGACAAAAACAGTAAAAAACATTATACTAGTTAGGTACCTATGTAGTGAAAAGTAAATTTTTTTGGGCACTCGTTTCGATAACATTAACAAACAAAACAAACTCACACTAGGTTCTCTGTTCTATCTACGTATTTTTGGTCTTTACCTGAGGTAGAACTGAATAATTGACTCGAACAGACCACGGTTGACCTCCGGACCTCCGGACTAACCACAATTTTTAGTGTAAATAGGTACTGCCTAATGTTACATTAAATAATGGCACACTACTTAGTTAATATGTACATAGTTAACGTACCTACCTACTAGGCCAATCATTCAAAGATTCAAGATTCAAAGATTCAAAGCATTTTATTTCAAATAAACCATTTACAGGCACTTTTGAAATGTCATGAAGTCAGTCAGTCAGAAAAAAAAAATGATGCTAATTGCACATTCCAAAGCGTAGATCTCTATGGAGAAGAATGTGCAAGAAACTCCATGGACACTCTTTTCAATCATGTTTTGTAATTACAAATATCTCTGTTACATGTTTCTTGTCGCTATCATGTGAGAACAATGTAAATAAAGTAAAAATACAAACTAAATATAGATATTAAAACTTCTCAAGTCGCAAAAAAATAGAGCCTGAGTGGTTTTTTGTACAGATACTAGCTGTAGTGCGATTGATTCAGTATTTTTTCAGGTTTTAGCTCGGCATAGCATAGCAAATCAGCCTTATATGTATAATGTTCCCACTGCTGGGAGTCAGGCCTTCTCTTTAAGAGAGGTAAAGGGCCGTATCCTACCCAGCGCGGTTACTAAACCGATTTATTTTTTCAATATTTGAAGACATGTTACAACCACTATACCCTATTCATCTGGGCTTGAAACAAAATGTAAACAAAGAAAACAATGTAGGAGGTACCTACGACCAAGTTTCTTTGACGTGTTTGAATACATTAATAACAGTCTCCTTTTCTGTTGAATGCATTGGCGTTTTCTTTGTACGCTTTTTCGTTGGCGAATAACAAGTATTCAATGAAAATATCTCGTATCAATAAGTTGATCGATAGTGAAAAAGATAGCGGATTATAACCCACATTTTTTATGTAAAATGTTTGCAGTATCTGTGGTCTATAATTTAGTAGTATTATAAATGGTTTGTTTACCTTTTATCTCACGGCTCCCTGAATAGGGTACCTACTATGTTGTAACATAACTTCGAATATTGGTTCTAGGACATGCCGGTTTCCTCACGTTTTGAGAGCAATGACGATGAAATAAATTACACAAAGTAATGCGTCTGGCTGGGTTTGGACCCGCGACCTACAACTCGTAAGTCGGGTTCGTTACCACTGGGCCAGCATTGCTCTCCGGTTTCGAGATTACAATAGGACTCGAGATTGGGCATTTTTCCCATAATTATGTTCAAAATTGTAGCCTAATCTACCTATAATAATATACATATGATAATAAATCTGTAGAAGTTTTTAGTTGTGCGCGCATCACGTAAAATGTACGAAATCGATGTAGATAACTTTTCTACATTATAACTGTCTGTAACGTGATATATTACCTACTTAGGCTTTGTTTCATCGCAATCGGTTGACTATATCCTATATCGAAAGATATACCTACTACATTCATTGACTCTTAGGCGGTACGAAGTTCGCCGGGTCAGCTAGTGTTATTTAAGTATCCTAACAATACCCCAAAAAAACAGTACAATGCAATTATTCGCGTTTCATCCGTCTACGGTAACTGTCTACATAATTATTATCCAACCGTGTTACCTTGAGTCACTAGTAAATGATTTTGTACGGGTTCAGCAAAAACTGATTAGTATGCTAGCCGACGAATCTACAGTTCGCCTCAGATATGGGAAAGACGGTCGGCCTTTGTACTCGTAGCTTGGACTATGACCGCTTATCGATAGGTTCAACGTTTAATTACTGTTTGAGCACTTTTTATCGCCATAATTTGGTAAAGTAAACATCGACATGTGATCGACGCCATAAGCAGTTAAAATCGAACTTGCCGTTTTCATCTAGAACTCTCTTGGTAGATAAGGTGCCATAGACACAAACAGTGCCGTTACTAGCTTTTCTGCGCCCGGTGCCAGTTTCTGTAATTGCGCCTTTAAAAAGAAGGAAAGAAAAAACCTTTTATTCAAAAAAAAAAAAACGACAAAAAAACTGTGTTGGTTGTTTTTAAAAACAGCCCGAGCTGGATAAATTTAATCCACATGACCCAGCTCCTCACCGGATATGAGTTTTTGTAGAGGTCCGAAATAGGGTATCTACCTATTTCGGATCTGGCGGGAAGAAACACTCAGGTGTCATGTCATCATCGTGCGGATCGTCTGGAGCACATAGTGAGTGAGACCGCGGAATGCGACAAGGCCGCCAATTGTATGTTTTTAAATATTTGGTTGGTCTTGGTGTACAATAAAGTAGGTATATATAAATGAATAAATAGTGAAGCAAATGATGGAAGTTGATACTTAGGCGGAGCCCCACTGTGTCCTCGTAGGGGCGATCGATGGTGGCGATCCTGGGTCCAGGCTAGGTACGGAGCGAAAGGGAATGAGAAACAGTAACCTCCTTCTGATGAAATAATTTTTAAGTTTGATCATTTCTATGACCCATCAGGGTCTGCGCCCTGTGCCAAGACCCCACTGGCACCGCTCTAGTTACGGCACTGGACACAAAGGCTTATACATAAGTAGCTAAGGTAGGAGAGCAGCCTTTCAGTCTTGCTGAGGATTTAGGTACCTACCTAGGCTTATAACTAATCCCGGACCCGCCACATAGCAAGAATAGCAAAAGCTACGGGCCTCGCGCATTGAGGTGGACCGCAATTGGAAGTACAAAAACAAATTACAACAGGTACCTACTAGCCATATGAAATCTAATAAATTCCAGATTTTTTATAAAGACAATAAGGTCTGCCTATGGACCCATCGCTACCGCAATTTCTGCGGGTATGTTGGAAAGAGTTACCGCGGCCCTGAAACGCAAAGGGCAACTGAAGGGACACATGTGAGTTTCAGTCAGTACCTATAAGTCTAACACGCCCTCGTACTCCACCCAAAGCGATAGAACTTATGTGATGAGTGTAAACACAAAAAAGTAACCACGCGACCTGTTTAAAACACGTGACATTCTCGTGTACCTACCTCTTGTATTTTTCCACCCTTAAAAAAATTCACAAGTGCCTAAAATAATAAAAAATAATGTGGAACTAGTGATAATAAAAAAATAAAAATAAAAAAACAGGATGTTTGTTATTTTATAGAAAATTGTAGAAAGTAGTGACTCATTGACTAAACACGGAATTTTGGAAACTACTTGATCTACAAAAATGAAATTTCCATCGCAGTCGAGGGACTTCTTTCTTTCTTCTTGTTTTGTAGCTAAAAAAGCCTGTCGTCGAAAGTGACGTAAACGAAAGATCCTGTCGGCGAAAAGTCCATAGGTGAAAGATCCTGCTGGGAAAACGGAAACAAATGAATCGTCCTGTTGACGAACAGTCCATTGACGAATCGGTCGTAGGAGAACGGTTGCACAATCCTCACGCTGGCTTAATATATGGCATTGTGGAGTGTGACTCATACAATATATCTAGCTAGACCACCCAACCCCAAGAAGACTTTCCTAGCAAAAGACCACGTATGCGTTTACGGTTTCACAACGCATCAAGTAGGTATGTGTCGTCATCTCGCCAGTTATCTAAAACCAGTTATGATTCTCGAATGAATCACATCCAGTGGAGTTTTTTCTAAAAATAGATTGGTACTGACGCTTTGGCAGACGATCGCGTCTGACCAGCCGACCAGTGATCTACTGTGCGTGGATTTTCATAGAAGTTTAACCCAATGAAAATGGCCAGATTGGTGAAAAAGTTTTTCACTAAACTTTTTCTTAACTATACCTATAGCGTCGGGTCGGGATGGGTTATCCCATATCCCCCAATGTGGAAATAGAACATGTGAGGGTTTGAGTTAGAAATAAAACATAGGATTGAAAATACAAATTTATTTCGAAGCAACACTGAAAATAGTTTTATTAGAGTACATACAAATCACAAATGAAACCCACTTTTATTAAACTACCCTTAACAACCCATTCATAATATCAAAACCATACATTTACTAAGGAAAACACACTATACCAGGAACACGGAGTAGGAAACAAACTACAATAACACACACAAAAGAGGGTAGATTGATAAGACTGACACCTGTCAAAAGTTCATTGAACTATCGCAAATAGGTTACCCTGCAACAAAGTTCGCGCGCGTAATTTTACTGTGGCTATTTACTGCTCCGTGTTTGTGGTAAAACACAAAAAAGCTTTAAAAACAAACAATCCAAATGCAACATGGACAAGTACACTTACTGACTGTAATATTTGTATTAGATGAAAAGTTCAATATTATTGTAAATAAATAGAAGCCTCAAAACATATTCAGCATTATGTCACATTATATATACAGGGACAACAGCCAATTACTGCTGTCATTTCTTTTAGAAACCTTGCCAAGTTTTCTGATAGTGAAATGATGAAATGTAACGTGACTATGTTGTTATTCACATAATGTGCAAAACACTACATGACTCATCATTTATATTTGTAAATTCAACAGGTATTACATACAAGGTGTACTTTGAACTTTGAACAAACTTGTTATACTGGCCAACATAGCCAAGATACACATAAAACCTCAAATTCAAAAACTCAAATAAGTGTTTAGGAGGGTATTGATGAAAAAAAAAAAAACATTTTCTTTATGATTTCTATTGACAACCACCTGCAAACTGGTTTATATTACAATATGCAATGCTTGTCTTTTTTTTTAAATAAAAATATAACTATATTAACAATTCAGACTTTCTTTTACACAAATCAACCTAGATATCATGTTCATACAAAAATACTTTTCAGGAAGTATTGTGTGCACAAGAATTGGCTCATAAAAGCAGTAAAAAATATAATCCTGCTAAAACACTCAACAATTATATAAATATAAATATTATTATTATTATTATCTAATGATCATCTGATTTGCACATGTTATTTAATTCTTATTGGAATTAAAATTTTTCTTTAGATCAAGTTTTCAAATAGAAACAAGACTTGTTATGAAACAGATATTATTTTATATGACTACTATCATTTCACCATTATTACAATTAAGTATGTAGTTACCACAAAAATAAATGCAAATCTTTACTCATATGAATGCCTTATTAGAACCTAATTAATTATTTAATAATTATGTGGACACTACAATTCCAAATTGATTATTTTAATGATAAATATTAAATGTAAACATTCTCAGATGATAATTTAATTACCTTATAAAAAAAGAAAAGGCAATTTATTCATAGGTAGATCTAGAAATTACTGGAATCACAGTTGCATCATTGCATAATATATTTTAAAGAAAGATAGCAAAGATGTTTATGAGTTGTTCATTAAGCATTAAATTGTAATGTGAAGACTTAATACAAGATCAATGGACTTTAACAAATCTATTCATCCTTCTTGTCCCCAACGTCCCCTCCGCTGGCCACTGTCAGCTTCTTCTGCAGTTTGCTGTGCTCCTCAGCTAGCCTGTCATACTCCTTAGAGAGGCTCTCAGCCTGGGACTTCACTGCCTCTTTGTCCTTCTTCTCCTTTGATAAGTCTTTCTCAAGTGTGTTGACTTGGTTCTTGAGCTCTTCAAGTTCCTTCTTGGTCCTCTCGTCACCAGCGCCCGCTTGGTCGAGCAGCGTCCTGGCGGTCACTGTCGCGCTCTGCGCTTGACGGAAGTTAGCCTCAGACTGCGCCAACAAAGTCGCCAACTGCGAAATCAGCTGCACCAACCGGCGAATTACGACCAATAAAAATAGCGCGAAACCAGAGATGTAGAAGTTTCTTTGGGCACGGAACAACCTCATGTTACCTTGCATCTCCGCATCCAAATGCTGGTGATCCGTAGTCTCGATATTTGAGTACTTCTGCATCTCTCGGATGGCATCGAGGAGACATAATACCAGCACGCCGATCAGAATTAAGAAGTAAATAGAAGCTTGACCACTTATGTAAGCGAGGAATTTTGACTTGAAAAACCTCTGCCATTTTGATGGACTTGCGACCGGCAATGTCAAGAGAAGCACGATGCCTATTTCGGCGTACAAGAATGTCGCGATAATTGTCCACTGTAAACTCATTGTGGCACTTTACAAACTACTCTTAACAAAACAAATAACAGCTGCTATACTAACAGCAGGACAACACAGTATAGAATCAACGAAATCAAAACTCACTGTGCTTTTTATGTTAAAAATAATCGGTGACTAACGAAAACCACAGACAGGGATAAAACGAAAATGAAAATGACAAATCACAAATGACGTTAAAATAATGACGTGTCTCTCTACCCCGTGTTCCGAATTGCGATAAAAGTGATTATATGGCGAAACCAACTAAATTTAATAGTCACAAAATGTAAGGGCTATTGAGTAATAATTGTGACGTTGCGCTTTGGTCGGATTCGCGATATTATCGCTTTTGACGCAATTCGGAACGCAGGGCTAGTCTCTACAATCCCAGCGTTCCGAATGCGATAAAAGTGATTATATCGCGAGTCCGGCCAAATTTAGTAGTCACAATTTAAAAGGGCTATTGAGTGATAGTTGTGACGTTGTGCGTTGGTTGGATTCGCAATATTATCGCTATTATCGCAACTCAGAACGCAGGGCCTATCAGTCTAACCAAGCTAAAGCGGGCCACACACTTGACACACTTTAATGCTACAGGCTACAGGTCGAGGAAACAGGCAACATAGAGGTAAGTGTGTAATAGGATGGAACAGGCATGTGAGTGAAGCTCACAGGACGGCCAGGCTGAGGTTCCAGGACTGGGTTGATCATGGCAAGCCAAGAACAGGAAGAATATACGATACAATGTGTGAGAGTAGAAAGATTTTTAAATCACGCTTAAAGTGGTGTCAAGATCATAAAGAACAAATAAAAATGGATAGGTTAGCGACATTGCGTACAGATAAGAATTTCTCTGCTTTTTGGAAAGATACTAGGAAGTTGAACTGTAAGCCTGGCCTTCCGGTGAGCATTGAAGGTTATTCTGATCCTGGAAGCATAGCTGGTGTGTATAAGGAGCATTTCTTTGTTAGGTCACCACTGGGTTCGTCGAGGTCGATGCTCAATGCTGGGACCCATGGTGAGGGATTAACCCTTAAGATTTCAGCAAAAGTTGTGGCTCAAACGATCCGGCAAATGAGAAGAGGGAAGTCTCCTGGCCATGATGGTCTCAGTATTGAGCATCTACAACATGCCGGGCCTCACATTGCACGAGTACTAGCTATGTTTTATTCGTTATGTATAAGTCACTCCTACTTGCCAGAACATTTAATGAAAACGATTGTAGTGCCCATAGTTAAAAATAAAACTGGAGACATCTCCGACAAAAATAATTATAGGCCGATATCTTTAGCGACTGTAGTGGCTAAGGTGCTTGGCAGTGTGCTGGACGCACAATTGGCCGAATCTATAATATTCTGCATGACAATCAATTTGGTTTTAGACCGCAGTTGTCAACAGAAAGCGCCATATTGTGCTTAAAGCATACTGTCAGGTACTATACCCACAGGGGCACACCTGTATATGCCTGTTTCCTCGATTTGAGCAAAGCTTTTGACTTGGTCTGTTATGACATTCTGTGGAGAAAGTTACAAGAAGTAGGGTTACCACCTGAACTTGTAAATATCTTAAAGTACTGGTATAGCAATCAAAGTAATACTGTGCGGTGGGCGGGCACCCTTTCTGATCCATATAAATTGGAATGTGGCGTGAGACAGGGTGGCTTGAGCTCTCCCCGCCTTTTTAATTTGTACATAAATGCCCTAATCGAGGAGCTCAGTAACATGCGTGTCGGCTGTCATATAGATGGTGTATGCGTTAATAATCTTAGCTATGCTGACGACATGGTGTTACTGAGCGCCTCGGTTTGTGGCATTAGGAAACTGTTGCAAATTTGTGAAACTTATGCAGGTGGTCACGGCCTAATGTATAATGTAAAGAAAAGTGAGTATGTCGTTTTTAGGGCTGGTACTAAAGTTCCCTCTAGTGTGCCCCCTATAACTCTGAGTGGAGAGGAGTTGGCGAGGGTATATCAGTTCAGGTACCTGGGCCATCTGATTACCGAGGACCTTAAAGACGACATGGATATTGAACGTGAACGTAGGGCACTGTCTGTTAGGGCGAACATGATTGCTCGCAGGTTTGCACGATGTACCAATGAGGTAAAAATTACCCTCTTTAGAGCCTTCTGTGCATCTTTTTACACCAGTAGCCTGTGGGCAATCTATACTCAAAGAGCGTACAGTGCCCTTCGGGTACAATATAATAATGCACTTAGAACGATGTTGGGGCTGCCCCGCCACTGTAGTGCGTCACGTATGTTTGCGGAGGCGCGCATCGATTGCTTCTACGCTGTTCTGCGCAAGCGATGCGCGTCAATGCTGAGCAGAGTGCGGGCTAGTCGTAACATCGTTTTAAGTATGATAGCCAGTAGAGTGGACTGCCTGTACATGAATCGTTGTATTAGTGCTCACATGAGTATTGATACCTCGATTCATGGGTCGGGCAGGGGTCGAGTAGATTAAGGTTGTATTACTAACACTAGTTTTAAGTTTTTTATACTGCTAACAAATTGGATCAAAGTTATCTTTAATAAACGTTTATTATTATTATTTTTATATATTTTATTTATCTCAGGACCCTGAGGTCCTGGACCTTTGGGAGGCGTACGAGGAGCCGAAGCCAACTCGCAGAGGCCCTTTAGACAATTATAATGGAACATGATACCAACCGACGATTATCCCTGTACGCGCTATGCTAGTGCACCCAAGGACAACCCCCGGTTATTGAAAAACTGTTGCGACATATGGAGAACAAAGATAATAGGGCTATGGTTTTTGGAGTCTTAAGTGGACTGGTAACATGGAACTATGTCAAGACTATGGCCCCTGCCTGAACAACGTTATTAATATGCATCGAAAAAAGGCAGGGGGTGACTTGCACACTCAATAAATGGGCCCCCAAAAACGGCCGCTAGCACGAAGTGACGTAGCAACAAGAGGGCAACATATCCTGAGGTGCTTAAGGAGTGGAGAGGTATACCACGGCTATCAGGACAATCCCGGAAGTACGGTCAAGATCCCTACCAGCACCTTACTGGATTATACATCCTTCTCCCGAGCACGTTTGCTCTTGCGAATCTCCACTCAAGCCAGCCAATAAAGGCAAGAGAGAGGTGGGAGCTCAGTTCCTCGTCAGTGTTCACTACGGCCGGCCAATAAAGGCAAGCCGGAGATGAAGAACAAGAATTCTCCCGGGAGATCGGGTCCGTGGGGTCGCTAATGCCCAACAGTTCGCCACAAAACTGCACTGCGGATTGTATCTCTCTTAGTCTGGCCCCTCACCCTAGGCATATTACGGCATAGCAAACTTTACCGATACAGACCTAGGGTATATTGGAGCACGCAAGCCCCACCACGACGTCAACGTAGAGATACGGCGATGGGGTTATTATTATTATTATTAATAGTCAATATTAAATTCGTTTAGTAAGAGCGACAAAAGCTACTGTTTCTTGAAAATTTTTTTCTAGCCTATTATTTATTAAATCACTATTTTTACTTTCATCACACGTTGTATAAATCAATGAATAATTTTTTTCGCCTTCAAAAAAATTCTTGATTCGAGCTAAATTAAAATGATGGTGAATGGCACGCACTAGTTGAATTACATCAGCTTAGTTTACAGCAGGTTAAATAAAAGTATTGTAGTGCCCTAATATTTTACTTATAGTATTGATAGGATCGCGCGCGTTTGATCTAGAATTCTAGACGGATATCTTGAAGCGGTGTAGCTCTATATAAAAACACTTGAGTAACACCATGGAACTCAAACTATTAAACTTTAGGGGTTTAGGTTTAGGGAATTCCACTTGAAAATTGGGTTTATTTCACGACGAAAATGGAACGTTACAGAGTTCCATTTACAATCTTTCACTGTATAGAATGAGTCAAATATTTTTATTAAGCCTTTCAACGTACAGTAGAAAATTATTAGTTTTAACGATGATAATTAAATTGTTCTTTTTCACTTGTGCACTTTGCCCATGTCACTGAAGCGTAAGCTGATGGACTCATGGACATGTGTATTCTCCACATTCTGAGCTATGGTGCACAGACAGCACAGACTTGGTCTTTGACTAACATCCAAAAGTCTAAACTCAAGGTTTGCCAACGTGCTATGGAGCGCAGGCAGCATATTAAACTAGCAGACCATGCAAAACCATGTTCGAAACACAACTGCAAAGAGTATGTAAAGCTAACGCTTTCACAACTGCGCTCCAAAACGCAAATCATTGATGAGGCTCAAAAGGGTGCCCAACTTAAATGGCAGGACATGTCTGCCGCATGTCTAACGAGCTGTGGGTTGGTTGGTGCACGGACACAGCGATGCGGGCCGCAGCAGACCACGAAGAAGATGGCGGGACGACCTGGATGGCTTCCATAAGAATTGGAATGAGAAACCGAGGAACCGTGATCGTTGGAAAGAATGGAGGGAGGCCTTTACCCAGCAGTGGGACAATACAGGCTTGCTATAATAATTAAATTATTCATTATACAAAAATATAGAAAAGCGAAAAACAGCCTTTTTTTTTTATTCTTCATAGGTTCGCGCTTGACCGCTATCTCACCTGATGGAAAGCACATGGGAAGCTACGATGCGGGCGACGATGGAGCGCGCTTACCTGTAACCTATTCACTCTCTTGACTTAAAGATTCCCGGGTTGTAGCCCACAACCCAGGGTCAGGAAACACAGTTTCCGGCAAGGAATTCCACTCCTTAGCTGTACGCACAATGAATGTGTTCCCAAAACGTTTTGTGCGTATAATTTTTGTTTATAGATAGGGGTCCATTACACGGTCATGCAAGCGTCAATCAAAACCATCAATCAAAGACTACTATAGTATACTGGCTACCATCAATCATGAATGAAGCAAAGAGTATGTAAAGAGTAATGAAGCTTGACTGACGGAATTTTATCGCCATACATTTTTCGTCATGCAAACGTTAGTCATCTCATTACACGGTAGGTTTTTCGTCAGTCAAGATATTTGACTGTGGCAAAACTGACAACAAAACCTATCTACTGGACCCCTACAACATTCTGCAAAAACGAAACGCTTCTGTCAGAAATGACTGCTCATCCCGTTGTCGAGTGACGTCATTTTATGTAAAAATTAAATATTCAATTAAATTAACGTAGTGAAAATTAAATAAACAATATAATAGGTCACTATTACTATGGCTGATCCTAAATATGAAAATCTTCCGGGCATAGTGAGTATACCATGTCCAGACTTTGAAAATTATTGATTTTGCTTTGTGGACGTTGTGTTGCTCAATTTTCTATTTTTCTCAGGCGTACGATCAACCTGATGTGTATGAAACCGGCGATTTGCCAGAGGCCGACCAGCCCGATCCTTCCGAGGAGGAAGAAAACGAATGCATTGAACAATTACACTTATCAGTGAAAGATTCTTTCAACAAATTCAAAGGAAGATTTTTAACTGGTGCAGTGGACTTTTCTGATAGACTGAGCAGAAAATCTAGAATTGGGTACAGGTATTTAGTTAATTTCGTATTATGTTGAATAAAACATCTTTCTATGACTTGTAAATATTTTCATAATTTTCAAACAAAGTTACAATGCAAACACAAACTCATACAGCATACACAAAATAAGTCACGATCAGTTTTTACTAATAGTATCATGTAAAATAGGGCTGGTGAGTGGGAGTTAGCAGCTGAAGGTGAACCAGAGACAGCCCTGGAGCGGTACAACAGGCTCCGCTGTGAATTCTCAGAGTTACTTGAACAAGTTGCAGAACAACAAAATAAAGCCACTGAGAGTGAAAAGGTAATTGTGTCATTACTGAACTTCATTTTAAAACAACATTCACAATAATGATGCAATTTTTCTTATAGATTCTAAAATTATTTCAGTAAGTATAAGAAGAATTGCATCATTAATTTCTAGATAAGTATAAGAAGAATTGCACTTATAGTATTCCATTGATCGCATGCCTCATTGTTATTTATTTGGTAGATATTATTCAATTCAATTTATTTCAAATCACATGTTTTTTTTTAAGGTCTTCAAAAATGTATACAAATTACACCGGCAGACTACAATCTTTTATATTTTTATATGTTTTTTTTATATGTGTTTTAAGAAATATTTAAAAATATATGTATAAAATATGTAAAGGTTAAGTAAAAAATAAATAAAGGAGATAATAATAAACAAACTGTCAAATAAATTAATAATATAAATCAAATGGAATAAAAATACAAGGATCAAAAATTATGTCAAAAAAAAAACTATTAACTATTAATCAAATAACTTTAGAGCAAAGTCTTTAAAACAGCGTATTTGTTATAACAATAATAATTGCATCAGGCATCAACATGACTCATCATCAATTTAAATAAATTTAAAGCATATTTGATGGCAAGAGTCTTCACGAAGTAGATGCCTGAGGATGGACAACAATGACTCACCACAATCAACCTGGGAAGAGGAGATGAGATGACCTAGATGGCTTGAGAAAACAATACCTGGAAAAATTTTGGGCAGGCCTTTGCCCAGAGGTGGGAAAGAATAGTTCAATTTAAAAAAAAATGTGTATTTGAAAGAATACTTTCAGTTGCTCTGCATAAAATACTACTATTCAGCTGCATTGAATTTGTTTTCTGATGAACGGAAGGTGATATTATTAGTGACTCAGATTGTACTGACTGAAACTCACACGTCATACCCTTATTGCAAATCCTGATGGCTACAACCCGGGAATCTTTAAGTCGAGAGTGAATAGGTTACAGCGCGCTTCATCGTCGACCGCATCGTCTTTTTCTATCAGGTGAGATAGTGGTCAAGCACGAACCTATCAAGAAAAAAAAAACCAACTAAATGCACCAACATTTTTGTATTATTATATTATGTTATACTAGGGATTTTTCGAATTTTTGAGTGTTTTAAGTTGATTTGGTATAACTGAAATAAACTAATTTAAAAAAAATCATTAGGGATGTGTAAATATTGTAAGGCACCGACAACAGTATAGAGCTGTCTCTCTTTAATTCTCCTTTTCAATGGATTAGCCAGTTGCTTTGCAGATATCGTGTCTTGGCTGTCTAATGATTTTATCATATCAACCGTTAGAATAGTGGCATCTCTGCGGCGAGCCAAATTCGCGCAAATATTCTACACTACACCTAATCCTACCAATTCAAATATCTTTTGGACTACTTTTAATGGAAATTTGTGGATATTATTCGTTAAACTCAGTTTTGACTAAAATCCGAAAAAACCGAATTTGAGTCCTTAAAACTGGATTTCAAAATTTCAAGAAAAACCAGGTTTTTCAATTATTTTCGAATTTTGAAGAATCCGGATTGCAATTCCTAGTTATTACTATTATATTCAATCAAATTTGTAGGTTATTTACTTTTTGCCGAAGCTATCTTTGTAAATAAGTGTCGTAGCTAATAACCGGTTTTTCATCTTGATGAGACGAATGGATGAATGGATTTAACTTTAATTTAGATAAAAATTGCAGATAGTTGGTTGTTGCAATAAGGGTACGATGTGTTCATTCAGTTGCCGTTTCCGTTCCAGGGCCGCGGTAACTTTCTCGAACATTCCAGATGATATAGATTCTAACTTTTACTTTCAGGATGAGTACACAAAACTGGCAGTTCAAATCAACTCAACTAAGAAATTATTGGAAGAATTAAAACTGGAGGAGGGCGAACAAATTGATCCTAAGGCTGAAAAATTAAAGTAAGATCTGTTTTAAGTGAATATTATGGTAGGTAACCCGCAAAATTCAAAGTTTTCGAATGTTCTCCTAATTACAAAAAACAACGAATATCGAAAACAAAAAGGGATTCACAGACTGCCTTTGAAAATTCGCCTTAAGTTATTAATAGCCTTTATAAACAGAGAAATATCGATAAATAACGTATTAAGGTGGGTCTACGGTAGAGGAGCAGACACGGCACGAGCGGAGCACGTGACGAGCTCAAAATCGCGTAGTGTGGCTCGTGCTCGGCTCCTTTAGAGTCGCTCTACACTACACGAATTTGAGATCTGCGGGGTTACCATGACGTTCAAAATAAGATTGTTTGATTCTTATTTCAGTGTGGGTAAGAGACAGAGCTATACAGGTTGTCTAGCGCCATCTCTTACCCACACTGGAAATAAGAATGAAACAATCTTACTTTAAACGTCATGGTACAGGGGCTGGTCGTGCTCAGCCCCTCTAGCTTAGAACCCACCTTTCAGTTAGTCAAATAGACCAAATGTGTTGAATTTTGCAAAACATTGCATAGTAAAAATGTTCCCAAAATATTCTCTCTTATTACAAAAGATTTCATCATGTTTTCAGGAAAACAATGTCTTATCTGTTCCATTATGTATTCATTTAACATGTTTGTCTGTGTGACAACAATGCAAACATTGACACAACAATGCAACGGGATCCTATTCCTATGACTCCACTGTCAATCTGTCTGTCTATCACATAAGCTGTATCTCATTGACCGTGATAGTTACAGTTGAAATTTTCACAGATGTATTTCTGTCGCTGTAACAGCAAATACTAGAAACAGAATAAAATAAATATTTAAGTGGGGCCCCCATACAACAAACGTGTTTTTTTTTTTTCGTTTTTTGCTCGATATTAATAATGGTTATAATATAGTGACTAAATGATACAGAACCCTTCGTGCGCGAGTCCGACTCTCATTTGGCCAGTTGTTTTTTTTTTTTAAAGTATGCTACATATTAGTAAATGTTTTAACAGAACTCTGCTACCGCTTTTGCAGAAGTTCCGCAAGCTTTTTCTCTTCCGTTTCTGCTTCCGCAAAATTTATAATAGAACTCGAAACGGAAGAATACAGCGAGGAGCGCGGGGATGGGGGGGAGGCGGTACACAAACGTGTCGCAACGAGTTTCTTTATTATTATATTTTTTTGGTTCATTCTGCGCATCACCGCGCCTGGTGACGTGATTACGACGTAAACCTTTGTTTTTTTTAAATAAAATTAGTCTTTTTCTTCATAGTATTAACACTTCCGCTTCCGCATCCGCAAAGATTTACTTTTGACTTCTGTTTCTACTTCCGTTAAGACACTTCCGTTGCATCACTACTACATATTATATTGATGTGGTTTCCTTAAAAGTGTCCTATTACTAATTTTTCCAGGGAATACCTGTCTAGTACCAATAAGAAAAAGCAAGGGGAGGTAATGACGGCTCACTTGAAGCTAAAACCTGAAGTGAATCTTGCTTACACCACTCGAATAGCACAGCTAGAACACAGGTACTGTATTTATGTTATCGTAATTCTAATTTAAAATAATATTCTACAACTTTCGTTAGGTTACTAGGTTAGGTTACTTCTAGGTAAGCGCGCTCCATCGTCGACCGCATCGTCGCTTTCCATCAGGTGAGTTAGCGGTCAAGCGCGAACCTATCAAGAATAAAAAATAAAAAATAAAAATCACATAATAGAGTAAGATCTCAGAGCAATCTGACATAATTTATTTTCACATTGGATGAAACCTTAGGTTCTCAGTAGTGTCATAAGTGCTTTGAATACCTGTACGTGCTTCTGGAGCCCTGACCCCTGGGCAGGTACGAGTTGAGAAAGGGAACTAAAAATAAACTTAATTTAAATTTTGATGGCTGATTTATATATAGTATATATTATCATAAGTGTCAGACACTTTTTATGGACTTCTGTCAGACACTTTAAAGCTGATTGATTGGATATTTTGTCACTACAATTTGTCTGACTAATGAAATATAACTTTGTAATAGTTACCTTAGTAAACACAATATCTAAAAATCAGAGATGTAAAAATAAGTAAAGTTATTTTATTTTTTGTGGAACTTTAAAGTGTCTGACAGAAATTTTGGCCGACAATTCTAAGCCTGGTAAATATTTCGTGTATTTAATTCAAATTCTTAAATCTTCGTATTTTTTTCATACTCTACCTATCTCCATCACATTGATTCATTACATTGGAAGTGTATTTTTCGTGATCATACCACATAATAAAAAACCACATACTTAGAAGTATTTTGGAACACGGTTTTTGCATTGGGTATTTAGTGATACCGATACCTTGAAGGCCTGGTACTAAGATTAGTAAGTGTGTCTCATGTCTGTCAGTAATCCAGTATGACTGTGATGATGTGGTTCTAGGTTACACAGACTGGAGCAGGCAGCCGGTGTCAGAGATGAGGAGGCTTTCAGGAGATTACAGGCTGCTACAGGACAGGTTTGTTGTTGTACCTATTTAATCATTTATTTAAATACTAGCGACCCACCCTGGCTTCGCACGGGTGCAATGCTGATACCACCACTATCGCTACGTCCCTGCATTTTAAATCTGTAATATCTTCGAAAATATTCATTTAAATTACATGCTGTAAAGGGCCATATTGATCTATATTAAATGCACAATGTATTAAAGGTTCTTAATTGGATAAGGATTAATGCTGTATTGCTTAAAATTGCTTCGTAAATAAGCCATTATTTCTCATAAAAAATAAAGGATAAAAAAATGGTTATTGTGAGTTATTCCTAAGAGATAGACATATACCATCACGGACTTTTTTGTAAGGTGTACAATACTGTAGTGTTGTTATTTTGATCTATCTCGTAGGGTTCAGCCAGCGTTTGCAATGTAAACGCAAAAAAAATGTGTTTATTTACGACATCACATTAGAAACCTGTAACTATAATTTCTCTACTATATGATGCATACTAGCTGACCCGGCGAACTTCGTACCGCCTATCCTACTCTACCTAACTCTACCCTACTCTACCCTACTCTACCCTACTCTATCCTACTCTACCCTACTCTACCCTACTCTACCCTACTCTACCCTACTCTACCCTACTCTATCCTACTCTACCCTACTCTACCCTACTCTACCCTAATTGCGACTATAATTTGAGATTTAAACTATCCTATCTCTCAAGTTGGATCGAACTGCACATGGTGTGCGAATTTTATTATAATCGGTTAAGTGGTTTAAGAGTCCATTGAGGACAAACATTGTGACACGAGATTTATATATATATGATGCATATATAATATACCTTCCTCTTGGATCACTTTGTCTACTAAAACAACCCGTATCAAAATCCGTTCGCGTAATTTTAAAGATCTAAGCATACATATGGACAGACAGCGGGAAGCGACTTTGTTTTATACTATTTATTTAAATATTGTTAGACTAAAAAGTAGATGCACGAGCGCATCCCTACTGTCGTCGCGTATTATCGCCCCCGCACTAGCATCTTTGACAGTCGAACAGAGAATTACGCGCTCTTGTCACGGTGTTGTATAGTTGTATTTTGAATAGTTTTGAAGTTGTAATTAAAGGTTTTATGAATTGATAAAGTGAGACATGAGTATATTAGGGGAAGTTTGTAAGTGGCGCCAGTGACTGAAAAGTTGAAAGGGAATCGTTTATCTTGGTATGGTCATGTGAAGAGGAGGTATGAAGCGCATGTTGCTAAAAGAGTTATGAATTTACATGTGGATGGATGGAGAGGGAGAGGGAGGCCAAGATGAAAAGATGGATGGATTGTGTGAGAAGTGATATGAAAGAAAAGGGAGTTAGTGATAGCGTGACGAGTGACAGGACAGAATGGAAGAAAAAAACGTGTTCTATCTATCTATTGTGGTCTGGTTTCCGCACTTAGTCCTTGGCGGACCATTGTGCGTGAGCCATGGCGGCCTTCACTCCAACCAGCCCACCTCACTCCAGAAACAGATCAGTCTTTTCAGTTTGCTCAGGGCATCTACCAGTGAATTCGGTGCTCCCAAGGTTCGTGTTCTTATTTCGTTGACGGCTGTGCACTCTAGGAGCACGTGCGCGACAGTTTCCTCTGACTCCATACATCCTCTGCATAGAGGACTATCCGTGATATTCATTACGAAGAAGTGTTTGTTCAGTGAACAGTGTCCGGTGATGGTCCCTGCCACCAGACGCAGGCTACCTCTGTCCAAACGCAAAAGGTTACTGGTTAGGGTTTTATTCAAGTATGGCATGGCTTCTTTAGCCTGCCTGCAACCCGGTGCCAGGGACCACCACCTTTCCGCTTGTGCATTAGTGTGCTCACGTAGCCAAACACGCAGCTGACCAAAGGGTATTGGCACGATGGGTTCGGGTCCGAAGACCACCGTGTCAGACCCCCGCCTTGCCAGCTCATCAGCTGCGTCGTTACCTAGTGAGCCGCTGTGTCCTTTTATCCATTGCAGTGTCACGATGTTATTGTTTGACACTGTAACGCGTTCCAGTGCAAAGTGGCATTCTTGTATGAGTTTCGAGGTTGTTGTGGTTTTCCCCAGTGATTGTAGTACTGAGGCACTGTCGGAGATTATGCGGATGTGAGTGTCCATAACTCCTCTGGCTTCTATGGCGTGGGCCGCTAGAATGATGCCAACACATTCTGCCTGATAGACAGAGTTGAGTGTTCCTAGCGGTTTGGATATCTTTATATTAAGGTCGTTGGAGAAGACTCCGACTCCTGTTCCGGTATTCGTTTTTGATCCGTCAGTGTATATTCTCAGTTCCTTTGGGCCCGAGTAGTCGTACGATTCTTCTGTGAGTTGGATGCTGTAGTGTTTTTTGAAGTGCAGTGCCTTAGGGGCTTTATCGTTGAGGGCCGTCATCATGGGCTCTCGTTTAACAGCGTATTCCATAATACGTGTATGTTTGATTCGAGAGTCTGTTCTCAGTGTACTCGATAAGTTAAGTCTAAAAACAGCCAGGGCTGCCTCCTCCCGCACCATGAGATGCAGTGGAGGCAGTCCTATCATTGCTTGTAAGGCAGCAGTGGGTGCCGTTCTCATGCTACTGGTGATTGCTACGCAGGCCAGCCGCTGCAATTTTTCGAGTTCTTTTTGGGCTGTGCTCAAGTCGGTCCTGGGCCACCAGACTAGGGAGCCATATGTGATGATTGGTCTGATGACTGTGGTGTATAGCCAGTGGGTCACTTTTGGGCTAATGCCCCAGTTTCGTCCCAACATGCGTCTGCATTGCCACATGGATATACTGGCTTTTTTAGTAGTGTAGTCCAGGTGTTTTGCCCAGTTCAACTGTTTGTCCAGGTAGACGCCCAGGTATTTGGCTTCAGTTGAAAGGCTTAGGGTAGTTCCAAAGAAGCGTGGTAGGTTCAGTACTGGTAGCTTCCTTTTTTTTGTAAATAAAACCAGTTCGGTTTTGGTGGGGTTCACTGCTAGTTGGTATTCTTTACACCAATCCTCTACTATTTTCAAGGCCTGGCTCATAAGGTTGCATAGTGTGTTTTCATGAGTGCCGTTTACTATTATGGTTATGTCGTCGGCGTACCCCACGGTAAAGTAACCTTTATCGTTGAGTCTCTTGACGAGGCTATCTGCGACTAGGTTCCATAGCAGAGGTGAGAGGACGCCCCCTTGGGGGCAGCCCTTTGCTACAGTAGCCCTTGTTGTGCTATTTGTGGTGACTTGTACTGCTCTTAGTTTGAGCATGTTCGTGATCCAGCCACTTAAGGTCGGGTCGACGCCGTGTCTCTCAAGGGCTTTGTTGATACTTTGAAACATGGTTTTGTCGAAAGCACCTTCAATGTCGATAAAGGCAGCTAACGAGGAACATTTGTGATGTACTGCGCATTCTATTTTGGATACCACACTGTGTAGCGCGGATTCTGTTGACTTGCCCGTAGAGTAGGCGTGTTGCTGCTTGTGTAGTGGTCTCTGTAAAAGAGGGCCATCCCGGATATATCTGTCACAGAGTCTCTCTAGGGTCTTCAGAAGGAAAGATGTCAGGCTTATGGGTCTATACGCTTTAGGTTGTGTGTAGTCAGTCTTGCCGGGTTTGGGAATGAAGATAACCTTCACTTCGCGCCACGCTAGTGGTACATACCTGAGTGCTATGCATGCTCGGTATATTGCCAGCAGCCATGGTGTCAGAGAGCTATCACCCCATTGGAGTAGGGCTGGGAAAATACCATCCAGTCCTGCGGACTTGTAAGGCTGGAAGGTTCTAATTGCCCAGAGTATGCGGTCTTCTGTCACTATGTTCTGTGCTCTGGACCAGTCCAAACTGGTGGGAGTTGGTACTGGTTCGTGTCCCCACGACCTGTCCTCAAGGAGGTTGCAGTCCGGAAAGTGCGTTTCCAGTAGGAGGTTACTGGTCTCAAGATCTGTTCGCGTATAGCTGTGATCTGGCTTTTTCAGTGCACCGAGTGTGCGATCCTGTTCCTTCGATAAGATTTTTCTTACTCGTACGGCTTCATTGTTTGATTCTATGTTCTCACAGAAATTCCGCCATGCAGTTTTCTTGGCGGTTCTGATTTCTTTCTTGTATGTGTATTGGGTTTCTTTGTATACTTCCCAGTCCTCTGGGAGCCTTGTATTTTTAGCTCTGTTGAACTGTTTGCGTAGGGTGTCCCTAAGTTTACCAAGGTCTGCGTTCCACCAGGGGGTTCCCTTGCTCTTGGTGTGTGGAGATCTTGGTTTACAGTGGGTGTGGTATGCCTCAAGTATGTTGTCCGTGATTTTTGTCACCGTGTTATCTAATTGCTCGGGATTTGTTATACTAGTCGTGTCAGTTTGTCCCCTATTTAAAAGAGATGCTAGAAGACATTTATATTCGGGCACGTTTGTTCGGCGTGGATTACGCCGCGGTTCGGGTTTTCCAGTGTCGGTTGCTAAAGTGAAGCATATACTTCTGTGATCAGAGCAGGAAGGTTCATCGGAGACGCGCCAATTCGATATGAGATTTGTCGCGCCTTCTGTGGCTAATGTTAGGTCTATAATCGTCTGTCCTCGGGACGTGACCCAAGTGGGTTCCGCGCCTCGGTTTATGATATTAAGGTTAGTGGAGAACAAATAAGTAGATAGTGTCTCACCTCTGGTGTTTGATACTTCACTTCCCCATAAGGGGTGATGCGCGTTTGAGTCGGTGCAGATGATCAGGTCCATGTTGGCGCTCTCGCAGTACTGGACCAGGTCTGTCACTTCTTTTGGGGGGCAGTTCTCGTCGTCGCCTGGCATGTACGACGAGGCTAGTACTAGTTCTGGGACATCGTTATTGCACCGGAGCCTGATTGCCGTCAGGTCTCTGGAACAGAATTGGGTTAGTGGTGTGATAGATAAATCTTGGGGTATGTATATACAAGTTCGTGGTTTTTCTGTGTTTTGAGTACTGGATATTACTTTACCTCTAGTGCTTCCAAATCCACATATCTTGTTTTTCCTGACCCACGGCTCTTGGATCAGTGCGATTGTTCGGGGTTTCATCTCCAGCACCCTGCGTAAGCTAGCCGTAGCAGTTTGGCTGTGTTGGAGGTTTATTTGGTGTATCGGGATGGGATTGGGTGTGGTTGTCAACGGCCCGGGGGCGGAGTTAGGAGGAGACGGATCCATCGGAAAGTTCACCTCCGTCCTCCGTCCCGCGCCAGTCGTCGCTGGGAGAGGATGCGAGCAGTTGCGTCGTCCATCCGGGTGATGCAGGGGCAAGGTCGGTTTTGGCATCAGCCATCGCTGCTCGGGCCATCTCCTCTTCCAGTTGGGTCATATCAGTCTCAGTCGGTGTCGGGTTCGGGGTCTCCGTACTGTCTGTCCTGACGTCAGTGGGATGTGTCCTGGGGTAAAAGCGGACGTATATCGACCCAAGTAGGTACGCTATGCGCCGCTCTCGACCCAGGACCTTTTCAACTTCGTCGGCCGGAATTCCCAGGGTCAAATATGTCCCGTGGTTATCCCCACCAACGCTTGTTGCCCGGTACAGTGACCACCTACCAATGTCGAACCAAGCATTCTGACGAATCAGAAGGCTCTGGAGCCGCGCTATGTCCCCATTATACCTGGGAACGAATAGCGCGGCTCGGACACGGGTAGGTATGTCAGACTGTCGCATGACGGTCAGTGTCAAGTCGGTGTCTGGGAGTCTTATCTTGGGTACATTCTGGGTCAGCCAAGTCAGGGAGTTCTCGTCCTCACACCACATCTGCACAGTGCCATCCGTCACCCGAGGGTATCCACGGAAGGCCCGGAGCAATGTGAGATCGGACTCCATGAGCAGTCTTTCAAGTTCCGTCTTTATACGAGTCGCCTCTTCATGTGTCAAGTCTCTGGAGGGGGGAGTGAAGCAGATTGCTACGGCGAGCCGCGCCGGAATGTCCTTCGTGGCCCGCGCATAGGTTTTCTGCTCCCCTGGAGCAGTCTGAGTCCTTACCCGTTTCGGATCACTCTGTAGCGCGCTCGGTGAAGCCGTATCATCCGGGCGCACCCTCTTCACCGCCCCCGAGCCGCTTGGTCCAGGTTGTGGTTTGGAGGTGCCCGGTGTAGCACGCTCAGTAGGTATCCGAACCGGGCGCGGGCGCCCAGCCCGTTTCCCCCTCATCTTTGAGGTCTGTGCGTCTGTCAGATCCTGGTTCAGACTGTCAGCTCCGGTGAATCTCTGCTCGCGTGTTTCCGCGTCCGGCCCTTTTTCGTTCCGGGTTTCCCCTTCGCGTACTTCGGGCTGGTCGCGTACTCCTCCTGTTTCCGCGTCCGGCTTTTTTTCGTTCAGGGTTTCCCCATCCCGTACTTCAAGCTGGTCGCGTACTTTAGGTGTGGCAACCGTTTGCGCATCGCGCTGGCCGAGGCCTTCGCGGATTTTGCGCATCCGGCTGCACAGTTCCCTCTCCCTGGCGCAGATTTTTTCGTGCTTGGTAACAAGTTTACGTACTTCATCTGCCGGGATTGGGGCGGGATCACCTGAGCCGTCAGCCTTCCCCGAACCTTGTTCTGGGTCAGCGTCCTTCAGTTTTGCCTCGGTTTTCCGGCGCTGGCGCGCTAATGCTCGCAGCTCCTTACCGAGACTGGTCAGATGGGCCTCGTCAGTGTCGTTGTCAGGGTTGTGTGTCACGCTCTTCCGCACGATGCTCTGTTGCCAGGCACTCGTGGAAGGGGCAGTCTGTGTCGGTCTGGTGGTCACGTTAGTGACGTCTGGGTCAATATTCATCGGCGAGCGAACTACAGCCGGAGTCAGGGTATCATCAGGCGCGTGAACCGCAGCCTGGGTTGTATCAGGGTCTGGTGCTATTAAAGCAAACGGCCGCGCAGAAGGCGCGGCACCAATAGGCAGGTTAATGCCCCCTCCCAGAATACGCTGGGGGCTGACCGATAAATCGGCATGGGATTCCCCGGCTTGGCCGGGACCCACCTGGGTAGTATCTTTGTTAAGCTGCTTCATGATTATGGGTTGGGTGGGCTTTTGGAAATTAGAGGTTACCCTTCCTCTGGACCGACGGGATATAAGGATGAAAGGAGGGAGGGATCTGGGCATGGGGGATCATGGGATTGGGGTGCTGGGTTATCCCTAGGCCTAGGGTTTGGCTTTGGGAAACTTCTCTTGTCCGGAGTCTCGCACGAGACACTTCGTCTAGGGAACCGACCTCAGGCAGTCAGGAGGCGGCCCCCCAGCCGGAGCTGGGCTATCCGCAACCTGCCCACCCGCTCGGTTGCATGAGAAGAAGTGCCTGGCGGTCCGTGCCGACCCGCCACGTGGGCACGTGTGCCACCGTGTCGGATCGACGCAGCCAGCCCCGAGAAAAAAAAAACGTGTTGTGCCGACCCCAAATAAAACGGGACAAGGTCAGGAAGATGATGAAGATCATGAATTAAAGGTTTTATGAGTTATAACTGCGTTTATCTTTAATAGTAATTATTTAAAGCCGGGTACAGACTGCTGCAATGTAACATGCAATGTAACACGCAATGAAAAAATTTTCCGTCCACATTATCGCAATTTATCGTGCAATGTAACAGAATTCCCATAGTGTGGACGCCGTGCGCACGCGAACCGTGCACACTACGCGCGCGCACAGAGCATTTTAAATATGTGAGTAGGTACATGCGAGGCGAGTGCGCGCGCCCACTTCACACGCATGAAATGCCCCTTTCATGTTATGTTACAGCAGTCTGTACCCGGCTTAATACTTTATGCACAGAATTATTGAGGCGGACTTAATGCCATATTGTCGTTTAATATAGGCGTTTCATCGCGATCACAAAGCGACGCGGTGCGATTGTAACTAAATTTGACACTATTGCGGTGGCCTACGTGACCACGTGGATGCGGTGCGGCGATGAGCGAAGCGAAGCGGTATTGATATTTTCACGTGAGCTCTTGCGGTGCGGTAACTTGAAACTAAAAGCGGCGACTTTGCGCGCATGTGGGACAAAGCCGCCGCATCGCGTTTGATTCGCGTGAACCGCATCGGATCGCTTCGCAACAGCGGTCGCGTTTAATCGCCCACGTAGGACGCCGCGATAGGAATTTTCTACCAGTCAACATTTGGGTGATGTAGCGAAAAATAGGAATGTATTAGTGGAGTGTACTGCAGTGTACTGACCCAGCATTGGAAGGCCTCCCACAAGGTGGACCGATGACTTGGTGAGGGTTTCGGGAATCTGATTAATACGAGACGCACAGACCCGGTCACAATGGCGACACCTGGGGGAGGCCTATGTCCAACAGAGGACGTCTTTCGACTGAAATGATGACGATGACGAGAAAGGATTTCGTCTTAATGTCAACTACCAACTTAAACAGTAGATTCTTAAATAGATTCAACTACTCTAATATTGGTGATTAATATCGAATTTGTACCCCAGGCAACACTATGCGGAGCGGCGGCGTCGCTCGCAGCTCAGACGTCACTCCTACGGCCCGGCGAACTGGCTGCTGCCGAGACCAGGGTCACCTCGCTGCTGTCCAACGTCGAGGCGTTGAAGGCTGCCGTCAAACCGGTGGACCCTGAGCTGGACGCTAAGGTACGTCAGACTTGTTTCTCAAGTGGCAATGGTCGACACGTCGCTGCTCGATTTCGAGGCGCTGAAGACTGCCGTCCAATCGGCTGATCCTGAGCACGACGCTAAGGTTCGCCCGCGTGAAAGTAAAAAATTGATCCAAAGGATATACTCCCGGGATAAAAAGAAGTATCCTATGTAAGAAAGAAAGAAAGGAAAACAGTTTATTTACGCGAAATGACGCAATCTTGAAAACTAGCTAACAAACATAATCAATAGATAGGGAAGATATGCGTCACATCTGCGCGAAACGGCCGAACGCTCAGCATAAAGCTGTGGTCTCACACATGAAGCGATGAGCTCACGGCGCTGGTTTTCAGCGTAGGCCGGGGGCGGTGTCGTGCGGCGTGTGCGCTACTCTAGGACATGGTCTACCAGAGTGTGAAAAAGTAATAAACATAAACTCAGAAAGAAACATTACGGTGCGCGCCTCAAGGAGATGTCAGCAACCGTACCCCGCCCAGCAGGGTCGAGGCCTACTGGGGCCATGGGTGATGCGAAAGTGACCCCCGGGGCCCCGGAAAAAATGGCAAAGAAGGAACAGGAGTGGGTTTTTAGTCAGTAAAAGTCTGACACTATCTCCCGCTCCGCCCAAGAGCGGGGGACGTCATTAGATGATTTTACCACCCGAAAAAAAAAAACTCAGAAACATTCAATTTATAATATTAGTGTGATTTCAGGTGAACGAGCTATACAAACTGCTGAAGCAAATAGATGGTATATCACATTCCGAGATACTGGAGCGTATGGAGGCGCTGGAGGCTTTACACAATCAGGGTGAGTGCAGAACAAATCGATCGAGGCAGCCCCATTCTTACTGCTAAAGTAATATCAACATTGTTTTGTGTTGAAATAAAGTCCAAAATGTTTAATCACTAAAGTGAAACTTATGCAAAAAACACTACAACAACAGCTGTCGGATTCATACAATGTAGCAACCATTTCTCAAATCTTAAAGATGCATATTTTCGTCCTGCTGTTATCCTACCCATGCTATGTAAAAGAGATCTCAGGGTCGCCGCATACGCGCCACGGGCCACAACCACAAAACGCCGCCACCGGCATATTTCCTATAGTTCTCATACATTTTATATGGATTCGCCGCACACGGTTGACGCCGGTGGCCGCCACACGCTACAAATCGCCGCTGCTCGCTTGTTGTGGCCCGCACTGGCCACTAAACGCCGTCACACGCCACTCGCGCATTTAAACCTTCTTCGTCAGAGTACATTATGATACTGCGCATATGGATTAAAAAAAGCAGCAGCCACCGGCCACAAGCGGCTGTCGCGCTCAGCATCTTCCATTGTGGCAGCTTCTAGCTTCTCGTGCGTTTGTGGCAGCTTCTAGCTTCTCGTGCGTTTGCGGCAGCTTCTAGCTTCTCGTGCATTTGTGGCAGCTTCTAGCTTCTCGTGCGTTTGTGGCTGTCGCGTGTGGTCCGTGTGCGGCGACACATAATAGATTTATCGAAATAAAAAATATATACATTGTTTTTCTATTTTGATAAATAGATTAATGTCAAACAAATATTTAATAAAAATAGGGTATACATAAAAAAAATTAAATAGGGTAGGGTAGGGTGATAAAAATAATTAATTTAAATCAAATTTTGTTTCTCCTACAGCGAGCAACTTCGGCAAATCCTTGACAGAACTCGAAACCCTTCAGAACACGATAGCCAGTGGGGTCCAAAACAACAAGGAATTACTACAGGGTGTTCAGGAAGTGTTCGCACACAACGTGGAGAGTGTCCACAAGGAAATCAAGAAGCTAGACGAGAGGATCGGGAAGCTGGCGGCTGCGTGATGAGAGGGTCAAGTAGTGTTGTTAGCACATCAGTGGCTTGTCGATAAAAGTATCGATACTTAAATCGCCTGTTGCATGGAATTCTTTCGCTTGATTGGTTCGATTATTGATTGTCTATAGTTCAATGTTTATTCTGGTCAGATAGATGATGATGATGTTTTGGTATATTTACAAATGAAACATTTTTTATATTATTCTGATTAGTTCAGTTGCTTTGGAAATTGACATTTCTAGCTTTTGTCTTTATCTTTCTGTTTGTACATGAAATCCTTTGAAAAGACATAGTCAAGCTAAATTTTAAGTTGATTTTGCATAATTTTAGTCTATTCAATAAAAAAAAACCACACGACACAAGTGGAAACTTCATCAAGGCGATGTTACTAATACAAAATCGTTCGTTTAAGGTCGGTCAACTCGAGCCGACGAGCGTTTCATTAAATACCTACAAAATAAAATGATCAGTGCGTCTAAAGAAGTAGTCACTTTAATAGTGTGAATAGTTTACTTCTAGGCAAGCGTGCTCCATCGTCGACCACATCATCGCTTGCCATCAGGTGAGATAGTGGTCAGGCGTGAGCCTATCAAAAATAAAAAAAGCTAACTCACATTTTAAATATTTTTATTAAAATCATTCCAAAACATCGACAAAGTTATCGATATTCTAACAACACTCGATAAAAAATCTAATTGGACAGTGAACATCAATGCTCTCGAATTATTCAACATTATAATGCAATTATTTGAGATTCAAGTCAACACCATTGCGTATTATTTTCTCATTAAAACGTGCTATAGGTATATCTGTTACCGCTAATACTAAAAAATACGCTATTCTGAACGTATTGACTACAACCGTATACCCTAACCCTAACCCTATCTTTTAACCGTTCAAGCGCCTATGTCCATAAAACACTAAACGCAAAAAAAGATAAGGTATTTTGAACCTACTGCTTATAATCTTACGGTGTTTGGCTGACGTTTTGAGCGTTCTCTTATGAACGTAAGCAGTAGGCAGCAGTCCACCACTGGGCATGAACCAACTAATAATCTACCTAATAATACTTACCTACCTAAATTTTACAAGTTACTAAACAAATGGCAATTATGCACAGTCAGGGATCAAAAGTGCAGTTGCACCCAATGCTAAAGTGTCTAAAATTTCTTTGTTGTACAAGTTCAATAGTCCACAACTAGTTTATTCAATACTTTAGATTCTATGCTACCAATTAAATCAGTCATGATTTCATGAATTATTGACCCTCTTTTACAAAGAAATTTTAGACATTTTAGCATTGGTAAGGTGGAACTCCTTGACCCCTGACTGTACAAAGTCAAATTAAAACCTTTACAATCGTAGTGGTTATTACTATAACATTATAAAAGAAAAGAATACAGATTTTTAAAACAATATTTCAATTAACTTCACTACCCCTCCTGCTCCATGTGGAGCGTGAGGAGAGTTTTATTGACTAAAACTCACCTTTATTCCTTCAGTTGCTCTTGTATTTCAGAGGCCCGGAGTCTTTCAGACCACCCCCTACGTAACCCTGGATCTGCACTACCTACCTATCTGCATGTGTTTTGAAAAATCTGTTTTCTTTTCTGTTATTTTGTTTTCATATCGACACGTACCCACCATGTCTGAAGTTTCGCTAGCTTATTTCATTAAAAAAAAACTTCAGCGACGTTTATGAAGCCACATATGAACTTAAACTTCAAAATTTAGCATCAAGTTATCAATGTTCTTCGCGCGATTAGAATATTACAACAGCCCAAAATAAAATTTATCGGACAGTTGCCCCGACCAGACGTAACACCCGTCTGGTCAGAGGATCCTCCGTTTTCAACGGAGGTTTGCGGTATTTTACAATCTGTTCCGCATACCTAGTGTACCTTTTGTGCCTATGGTCCTAATTCTAGATGCATGGTTCTTATGGTATTACAAAAACCACCTTCTTATAAGTAAAATTGTTCTTTGCAATGTGCAATACTTACAGAGCTTTTAACTATAAAGAACTAGTGAGCCGCCCCGGCTTTGCTCGGGTGCAAATTATACACGAAAACCTTCCTCGTAGGTATATTGCTTTCTAATAGTGCAAAAACATCAAATCTTTTGTGAGCGGATAAATAGACAGACGCAAAAAGCGACCTTGTTTTATACCACGTAAAGACTATTGTAGTCCAATTAATATCTAAGGAGAGAATATCAAGAGACCTAACTCAAGAAGAGGGTATTTGAATCTGAAAACATATGTTTCAAACATAAGGTTCAATTTTCAAATACCCTCTTTCTTGAGTTACGTCTTTTTGTAATTAAGTGTGTGATCTGTTCACCAGTAAATCTTATTTTGCAGTTATATAAAAGCAAAATTTAGCATTTATATTTTATCTACAATTATTTTTTTTCCAATGTTCAACGTTATCATAATAACTAACTCTTGTATCTTACGTTATCTATAAGAATAGACTGCTTAAGAGAATATAATTTATTTAAATAAATCGATTATGTAGCTACTTGTTCTTTCATTCAATATTTCATGTACCCGTTGTGTGAAAAGGGGTGTTTTTGACCCCTGTCGTACAGAGGACGAAAGCAGGATTCGAAAGGCATTAACGTCAATGGTGAGTAGGTACATCCCTCGCCTCCGACGATATAGTAGTCATGACTGAGACTAGAGGAGCTCATTAGATTACAATGCTCGACTTCCGAAAGAGAACATGGACAAAACCAGTCATGGTAAACATTCATGCATGTAGCGCCCGCTCCTAACAAGATCGGAGACTATACTTGAAGTTTTGGACGATAATATTCACCTGGGACAGATTGCTCGAGAAAGAGGCCGACGCGATGGTCGAAGTCGATTAGACTGGGTAGCGGCATCGTTCGGAAAGCTACATAGTATTTTCTCGTCCGACATATTAAGCCTCGTATCCACTAGGCAACAATTGACGCGCAACGCGTGACTCTCAACATGTACGGCAACGTTGCACAACAGCGCGCGACGTTGCCAGTTGGCGCGCAATCTCGCGCGGCTTGTTGATTGTTTATAGAGCATCGTTAGTTGAGCATCAATTGTTGTCGAGTGGAGACGTGACGCGCAACAATGCCCGTAGTGACACTGCCGTTGAATTCCACACTAGCTCCTCTGACGACATGTTGTCGACGACTGACGTTGTAATAGATGCGTAGACAGACAACGTTGTTAAACAAAAGTTCTGCGCTGACTTTCAACATATTGGGCAACATGTGCAACATGTCGTGCGCCAAATGTTGCCTAGTGGAAACGCGGCTTTAGTGTCTCAAGACGTTGCCAGTGATGACATAATGGCTCTACAACGTGGTCGCTCACAGTGAGCTTCATCAGAAGTCATAAAGGGCTATGCTGCATGATCGAATCAAGAATGAAGATATCTGCATTAGCATAAGCATAAGAAATAGGCCAAACTTAAGTGGCAATGGGCAGGGCACATTGCTCGCAGAACAGATGGTCAATGGGGCCGAAAGGTTTTGGAGTGGCGAACACGTACTGGAAAACAAAGCATTGAAAATACTTCCACAATGAGGACCGATGACTAGGTGAGAGTCGCGGGAATCCAACAGATGCGACATGTACAAGGACCAGTCGTTGTGGAAACATTTAGGGAAGCCCTACAGCTACCCTGTCCCACAGCTGACGTCTATTGGTTGGAATGATGAATAAACATTCCTGTCTCGAGCCACCTCGAACCACCCTTTGCACAGTAGACGTCTAGGTCCTCCCGCCAACTATTCCCAAGTTGACCTCGGCGGTGTCGTCCTACCTCAGGCACCCACTTCGTGGAGTCTTGCTCAGTGTTCAATGTGCTGACGTGACCTACCCAATCCAATTTTATCCAGGCAGCCTTTTTTCTTACGTCTATGATCATGACTGCTTTTGTGCAGAGTAGCGTTTGTTATTCAACTCTTTTGTCACCCAGAATGCTGCGCTCCATTGCTCTTGGGCAAAGTCCTAGGCAAAACTATTGCAACTCTGTGAGCGCCCAGGTCTAAGCGCCTTAGGTTTGGACTATCGATCAGTCATCAGTACCTCAGAAAGATGATCGGTAAATCTCCCTTCATTATCGTCTTCATGGTCAGTAGCTATCCCACGAGTTTCCGTAACGATTTTTTTTTATGTCACTATTAGGTATCTATACTATTTTTGGGGTTCCGTACTTCAAAAGGAAAAAACGGATTCCTTATAGGATCACTTGTGTTGTCCGTCTGGCTGTATGTCTGTCAAGACCCTTTATCTCGGGAACGCGTGGAGGTATCGAGTTGAAATTAAAACCATAATTACTCAGGTCTGCGGTCCATTGAAGCTGTGAAAAAAAAAACTTCTGAGAAGAAAAAAAAAAGATACGGCCGTATATGTCGCAAAAAACGTATATTTCGACACTCTCAAGGGAATCAAAATTCATAGGGTACTTCCTGTTGACCTAGAATCCTGAAATGTTGCATGAAGCAAGGTGTCATGGCACAAGTACATAGGAAAAAATCTGAAAATTTGTTTTGTAGTTACGTTAAAAACTTTTTTGCGATTCGGAATATCTTCGTAACTTAATTTGGGAACTGAACTATTTTCATAGGTAAGTTTGTACTGTTTGATATCTGCGGTAAGCCCCAACAAAAGAAACTTCGTCAGTTTCGGCCACGCACTACCTAAGTACTCGAGCAGTGTTGTGGGTTTCAATTTCAATATATTACGAAGTACTCTGTGGTTGTGGTGGCTCGCTTATACCTTAGATGGATTTTTATCATGCTAAAACACCGAGCTATTCAATTTACTATAAATATTACGCTCAAAGACCAAAATCGGCAACCTACAATAACTGTAATCATTGACGGCATGGTTGGCTGTTGCGTTGTGTCGAGGGTTCGATTCTCGCATGAAACACACATTTGTATGTATGAGTTATGACCTTAGGAACTTGGTGAATTAGAATACATAGTTATGGATGTTGGGCACTAACTCGGAATTCTATAATGGACGCCAAAAACTGATAACTTCACATAAAAATCAGGTGTGTTAGGGACCGGGACGCCCTGAAAAATAACCAATAAAGATACGCCAATGCAGAGCAGTGGTGGCCGAGGCGTATTTACATTCTGTATATGGCCAGAACGCATCCATAGGAAACTGCTCGCGTATACATTGTAGGGGAGAGCGGGGTTGGAAGTTCCCGGGGTAAGTTGTTCCGATGCGAATAGACACGAGAAGAAAAGAGATAGCAATACGCGTGAAATGCGTTACGAAAGGCCACGATGCTGCGCCGTCACGGCCGACATTTTAGTAGCTCCGGCGGCGACGGATGAGTGGGTGTGTGCGTAGAGCTCCTAACTTGTCACGTAAGTAAATATTTTCTTGTTTGTACTTTTTGGTCTATTTTTGACAAATATTGTAGTTATTCATACATCTATCGTGTTGGTTGTAGTAAATATGGTCAGGAATCGTATGGTTGTGCTATTTTTGACTTTGTTTTAATATTTTTGACCGATGATGTGCCCATGTGGCAAACGGGAATAAGGGGTTGGATGTTCCGAAATTGTGGGGCTGATTGTTCCTCGGAACAACTTACCCCATCTGAGATTTGGTTGTGTATAGAAAATAAACTTTTACGTTGTTGTAGGATGCGAACCTACAAACGAAAGACTGATCAAGGAACTACCTCCGAAGAATTGTTACGTCGCGCAGCAGACGCTGTCATTAAAGAAGGCAGAAAAATTAAGACCGTTGCGAGAGAGCTGGATATATGTCATATGACGTTGTTTCGCTTCATTAAAAAATTGAAAGCTATTGAGACGCCATCGGTTGGCTATAAACCCAGATTAGTTTTTAAAATAGAAGAAGAAAAATAATTAGTCAAGTACCGGATTTGCAAACATTTTCCCCTGAAAATGTTAAGCCATTCCCCAGAGCGCCTCCCAGATCGCAGACAGTGACAAAGCGCCGTAATAGAAAGACAGCAGTGTTAACAGACACACCAGAAAAAATGCGTTGGCTGAAAAACAGTCAAAAACACAAAAGAAAAATGAAGATCAGAACAGTAAGACATACAAGAAAGGAAAAGGGAAGGAAAAGGAAAAGGGATAGGGAAAGGGAAGGAAAAAGGGAAAAGACGAGTATTACAGGAAAGAAGTAGTAGCGAAAGCGATGCTGAGAATGATCTAGAATGGTAGATATTGCTTAATTTGCTGCGATTCCTATTCTAATTCACGGCCAAGGGAGGAATGGATAGTGTGTAATTTGCAAAAATTGGGCATATCTACAATGTTTAGATAAAGATACTATTACAACTTACGTTTGTCCAAATTGTGAATCTGATGAGGAATCAATTGATGACTGAACTCAAAGACTGAAATTGTTTTTTGATTTTAATAACATAAAATTGTTAATTATTGATCTCAATTACATTTTTAAGTACAAAATAGTGATATTATGATTGTTACTAATAATTATTATGATAAAAAATACTAAAGTTACAGAATTATGAGGAAAAATTTGTTAGCTATTTTTGTCATTTCTTGTTTCTTTGCATAAAATTTATTTAATAATATATTATAAATGGATATGACTTTGTTTTATTTATTATCACAAATAATTTTGACTAATAGTGGTCAAAAATGTAAGCGGAACAACTTACCTCAGAGACGGAACAATCAGCCCCAACAACGGGGATGATTGTTCCGCTCCAGAATTTAAAAAATAATATTTCTAAAAAAAAAACTATTGTACTTAGGCACAAAAACTGAATACATCCTGATACGCCGATAAACATTCTATCGATATGTTAATAAGCTATCTAACAAGACTTATTTTTCATGAAGATATCAGCAATTTTCGAAAAATCGGAACTTCCAACCCCACTCTCCCCTAGTGCAGTTTTTAAATTTGCGATTACAATGTATACAAGAGTAGTACGCAAATACTCGCGTATACTTTGTAGTAGCCAAAGTAACTAGCTTTGTTCCATAATATACAGTGCTAGTCCGCATGCAAACTAATCGTGTATAGATCGGAATAGGCGCGAAAAACTCTAGATTCAAAACTATACGCGAGCAGCTGCATGCTTGCCATTTTGATTTGTTGACCTCTCTTTCTATTATATGGTAATCATATCTGCGTATCTATTCTAAACATTGCATCATCTTTCGGCACGTGCTGTTTGTTTACTTTATACAAATGTGAAAAATGATTACCAAAGACACTCTGCAAGAGTTTTTACTGAGTAAATGTAGTGAATACAAAGAAAAACTGTTTGAATTTGAATCTTCGGAAAAGTTTGAAGTAATTATCAAGTGCAAGTTGGGAGCCCAAATGATTCACTAACATTAGAAGGGAATCTTTAATGGTCACTGTTCTAAACTAACCTAACCCACATGATCGCTTCATTAGCTTGCCATCGTGTTCTAATGGTCACTATTCTAACATGACCTCACCCAGGCGCGATTATTCTGATCTACGCACGATTAGTCCATATTCGTACTGGCACTGTATATTATGGAATAAGGTTAGGTAGTTAGGTCACTACGAACGGTACTTCCACTCCGATCAACTGAACCGATCAACTGGTTGTGCGGAATGGAACTCGATCGGATCACCTTCTGTTCTTCCATTCCGACCAACTGAACCGACCAACTAGTTGTGCGGAATGGAACTCAATCGGATTACCTATTTTTCATTCTCAACGATGCAACTATTTAGTTGTTCCGATAGAAATATTTGCTTTATTGTCACTAGTACCATTAACAGTTCCATGACAGAACTTCTGATGTTTTTTTAAATCACTAGTTCCATTAAGAATCTGAAATCAATGGAACTAATTTTGAATTCTGTTATCACTTGTTCCACTTTTTTATCTTAGGCATTTGTGAAATTTCTAAAGGGTGGAAAAACACTCGAGGTAAAAACACTTGTGAAATTTCTAAAGGGTGGAAAAACACTCGAGGTAAAAACACTTGTGAAAATTTGTATGGGTGGAAAAACACTCGAGGTAAAAACACTTGTGAAATTTCTCAAGGGTGGAAAAACACTCGAGGTAAAAACACTTGCGAAATTTCTTAAGGGTGGAAAAGCACTCGAGGTAAAAACAATTTTCTCAGCGATACAACTTTTTAGTTGATGGACAGAAACGAATAATGCGTGAATAAAATAACTTTTACGTTCATATATCATAATATTTTAATCATTAATCAGTAGGGACTAAAAAAAAGCAAAACTACTACAATGAAGCAAAGTAATACATAACAATACTGTATTTCCAAACAGTGTGACTGTTTAAAAAAAAGGGATCAACAAAAACCCTAAGTAGTCAGTATTCAAAAATACTAAAATAAATGCAGAATTATATTATACAAAACTTAACCTTTTGAGTGCGTAATTAGAGACATAATAGAAAGACAATGGCGTGTGAACGCCGGCGTTAATGCGGGGATCAACAGCTTAAATAAAATTTGAAGAAATTCAAATTAAACACTTCATTATCTTTCTGCTCTTATCCCATGTGACATGACATCCCATCATGCACAAAACCAATTTTTTTGTTACTAAGAAATAATCACAAGGATAGAAAACTTACTTTTACAGTTATGTTTCCTTTGCATTTCAATTTCTTATAGTTAATGCACCTAAAGTACAATGCTCCATTTTTATATTGGCGGACTTTTGTATATTGAAACTGTTCATATAGAAAAACTTTTCCGCCGTTTTTTTCACACTCCTCCATCATTTTAAAACCAATTTTTCAAATACAATCAATAAATTTTCTTACAATTTTTTAACCACAACTCAGCCCAACAATGACTTAATACTTCAATCCATTTATAGTCTAAGAGCTCGTGGCTGCCAGAATTTCGTCATTTTATAAAAGCTGATAGTTTGTCAGTGCATGTCTTGGGGACATGCACTGACAAACTATCACAGGTATTTCCACCCATACAAATCTTCACAAGTGTTTTTACCTATAGTGTTTTTCCGCCTATAAAAATTTTCACAAGTGTTTTTACTAGTAGTGTTTTACCACCCATACAAATTTTCACAAGTGTTTTTACCTATAGTGTTTTTCCGCCTATAAAAATTTTCACAAGTGTTTTTACTAGTAGTGTTTTACCACCCATACAAATTTTCACAAGTGTTTTTACCTATAGTGTTTTTCCGCCTATAAAAATTTTCACAAGTGTTTTTACCTATAGTGTTTTTCCGCCTATAAAAAATTTCACAAGTGTTTTTACCTATAGTGTTTTTCCGCCTATAAAAATTTTCACAAGTGTTTTTACCTATAGTGTTTTTCCGCCTATAAAAAATTTCACAAGTGTTTTTACCTATAGTGTTTTTCCGCCTATAAAAATTTTCACAAGTGAAAGAAAGAAAAAGAAAAACTGTGTGCTTAATAAAGTGGAACTAGTGATAACAAAATTCAACATTAGTTGTAGTGATCACAAACCACCATACTGTCCATGACAAACTACCAGCTTTTATAAAATGATGAAAGTCTAGTAGCCACTAGCTCTCACTCTATTAGTCAGAGACAATTTCTTCATTGTCTATTATAAGTAACCAGTTCATTAGTGTACATAAATTAAAAAGGTCTAGTACCAAAGTTGTGTAGATAGAACAAATTTAAATGAAGTAAAATATTCCTATCGGACCAACTGAAAAGTTGTACCGTTGAGAAAGAAAACAGTTGATCCGTTTCAAAGTTGATTAGATTGGAAAAAAATCCTTCACCAAGTTCCATTCCGCACAACCAGTTGATCGGTTCAGTTGATCGGAGTGGAAGTACCGACTACGAAGTATACGCGAGTATTTGCGTACTACTCTTGTATACATTGTAATCGCAAATTTAAAAACTGCGCTACAATGTATACGCGAGCAGTTCCCTATGGATGCGTTCTGGCCATGTACAGAATGTAAATACGCGTGGCCGAGTGGTTACGGCCCCGACTTACGAGTTGTAGGTCACGGGTTCAAACCCAGCTAGGCGCATTACTTTGTGTAATTTATTTCATCACCACTGCTCTCAAAACGGTGAAGGAAAACATCGTGAGGAAACCGGCATGTCCTAGAAGCAAAAAATTCGAAGACATGTGACATTCACCAACTCGCACCGGGCCCGCGTGGTGGATTACGGCCCATTCCCTCTCCCAGAGAGGCCTGAGTCCTAGCAGTGGGAACATTAAAAGGCTGATTATGCTATACGCCAATGCATAAGCCCCACGTACAACATACGTATATTACCAAAGTACTCTGTGAACATACCAAATGGAAGCCATGCAAATAACAGCATCTCTACTCTGTGTAAAATACTATAGAACGAAGACCTCCCTATTGCTCATGTTCCATCATGCAATGGGGATCTAAAGCATTAATATTTATACAAAGAAACTAGCAGCTTATTGCACAAATAAAACAACAAAATGCATTACAACAGTAATGTTTTATTTTTTAAAATTACTTAGAACCTAAGCTTCTGGAAGAACCATTTGTTCTTTCCGCTCTTGTATCTCTCCTCAAAGCGCACTCTTGTGTTGAAACGGAGCTTCTTGCGCTTTGCGGGGTCTTTCAGGTCCTTTGCGCTGAACTTCTCGAAGCTGAAGTCAACGGAGTAGCGAGTGGGCATCAAGTGATTGTAGTTGACAACCTGGAAAGAGGAGAATAGAAATACGAGTAAGTAACATAACAAAAATGTATTGTCTGCAGGGTATGGAAATGTAATAACTTCTGTTAACTGTTGCAGAAGAAAATTTCAACAAAATTATTTTTTGTGATCTCTCTCTATCACTCTCATAGATGGAACTCTGTGATCTCTCTCTACTTTGAGCTAAATTCACCATTGCTTGAATTCAATTTATCACTGTATTAACTTAGACCAAAGTTTTACAAATTTAATCATTGAATCAAGCAATCCTAAGATTTTTTTTGTATATAAGCATTTATCTTGGACTCTATTCAATGGTTATTATTATTATGAGCCTGTTATGTCCCACTGAAGGGGCCTCCCTTCCATTATACCACTCTTTTCTGTCCTTAAAAGTAATTGTTAATTAATTCAGTAACATATTATTGCAAATATCCTTACTTGATCTCATAAGTAACAACAAAGCAACTGACCATAACAAATGGATGATGAAGAATATTGTTGAAGAGTTGTGTTACAGTTTTAGCAGGCAAATATTCTGTTAATAGCTGCTGTCAGTGGCTTCCCACCATTTGACTGTAGAAAATTATCCCAAGGAAACATACTCTTAGGGTAAAAAATGCCCTATGTGCTATTCCAGGACATGGTCTACCCATTTACCAAGTTTCATGAAAATCCGTTTAGCTGTTTGAGCGTGAGAACGTAGTAAACATACACACTCACAAACTTTCGCCTTTATAATAATACTAGCTGAGCCGGCAAACGTTGTTCTGCCATATAAATAAAAAAAAAAAAAAAAAATAGATGTTGGCCGATTCTCAGACCTACTCAATATGCTCACAAAATTTCATGAGAATCGGTCGAGCCGTTTCGGAGGAGTTCAAGTTCGAACACCGTGACACGAGAATTTTATATATTAGATTAGTGTAATTTATCTTAGGTAATATTACATTTTAATAAAAGCTACACACTGTTCTGTGCTGTACAGTTTAGCACATGCCTGTATTCCTCAATTTAATAACACAGATTCAGATAATTTGAATTCATTAGGTGTATGAGAATACAGCAAGTTCCGTTTCAATAGTTTTTAGGAATCTCAATAAATATAAACAATGCATCTAACCATAACCACATGTGTTGTTTCTGGGTTACATGTCATTAGTTTCCAATGCCAAAACATTAAACAGGTAAGTTACAAATTAAAAACCATCCTGATGACTACCACCGCCTTTGGGGTTAAGTTAAAATATATATATTGCAATGTTTGATGTCTGGTGATGAATGATCTACTATGTCAAGAAGTGACTAAAACAACAATAAAATAAGAGGTTGTAGTTTAGGAAAAGTACAACTCACCTTCACGAAGGGCTTTACTTTGGAGCGCTTGTGGATTTTGTTTTTGCCCATCCTCTTGTGCACTTTACGGGGATACCTGTCGATGCCGGCGACGAAAGCGTGACCGTACGGCTTGTCTGAGGTACCTTCGTCGTAGTTCTTCACCACGATCGCCTTGCGGCCCGCGTACCGGCCACTGAGGACCAGCACCACTTTCCCTGGTTTCATAATCTTACCCATTTTGGGTGGATCTGGAAACAACAAAACTAACCTTCAAAACCTGTGTTTTTGTGTATTTTTCTGTTATTAACAGCAAGAACGCCTATCAATAGAGACGTGTATCGCTAATATCACTCAATATGAAGAGGCAGTGTGAGTATTCACTAAAGAATATGCACAAATAACTTGATAACCACCACAAACTCTGCGTACAACACGAACTTAAGTTTTCTATATTTACGATAAATTATAAGTATTATCTTAAAATAAAGACACTATTATGTCGTGGGGATCACTATTTTGATATACATAAAGTATTTCGTTTGATTTATTCCATCGTTTCACAGATTTTTATGGATATTTTTATAAAAGTTTCTAAAACTCACATTCCCTTTACCCGTCGACTGAAAAAGAAACTATGTTGCTATAGTAAAAAATCATGAAGGTTTGACAGTGACATTTGTGAATTTTAAGGTCGCGTTCATTTCATTATTAAACATTTTAACCATTATTACCACTTCTTAGTCTGAGTAATTTTCTCAGCCATCGATATATATGTACTACGCACTAGATATCGCGTGCCGTACACTCACTTTAACCGACTCAGGTGCAGTGTCTTCTATGCACCTTGATTTTGATGACATTAGTGTAGTTTTGACGTTCATGCAGTGTGAGAGCGGCGCTAATAAATTAAAATCAAAGGTAATCTGGACGTAAATAATAATTCTGTACTCATGTAAGTAAAATTACTGGTTGTTCGAACAATTTAATAGCTTTTAATATCGTAATAGTATGTTAGAAAATATATTATTTGATTTTAAAGCCTTTCCATTTTATAATCATAGACTAAAACATGCAGATGTTCCCTGCCATAAAAACCCGATTTTTACCTACAGTCCTACCAACTTATCTGTGAACTGAAAGAGGACGGCACCGTCGATTCAGTGTTGCTAATTAATATAAGGTGCCCAAAATTGAGTAAATATTCAAGAAGGAAATTTCACATTAGACATAATCCTTTAATAAGAATTACAGTTTTTACAAATTAAAAACAATGATACCTATATAAAAATAATAAAATAAATATAAAAAGAATTTGATAATTTACAGTTACGTAGGTACGCTATCAGTTTAGTCTCTCAGCAATAAACAATGACAAAAAGTAATCCAATGAAGTGGAAATTCATCAGATAAAAGGTTCCACAGGGGGGATACAACTTTCATTTATGTTCCACAGGGGGGACACAACTTTCTATGCGAAGTTAAGTAGGTTGGATGTCTAGCATTTAGTTATGACCGTACCTCACCCCTAACAACAGATTTGACTAATTATAATTAGCAGTGGTACCTAGTGGTAGTGTAGTGCAATAAAAAAAAAACAAATTGCTTTACAATGATTTATTGAAAACCAGGTTCCTTTACAGTAATTGTGATCTTTAGATGAACCTGCATACACAACTTCATCCTGGTTGTGAGGCCATACTTCGCTTATTTCCTATTCTCTAACTAGGCGGGAAATTTCAAAATTTTTGTGCTCAATATTTACATCAGCAACTTTTCTTTTCATTGTGCTCCATATGAGTTCAATGGGATTGAGATCACAGTGATGGTGGTAAATATAAACATTTGTGTTTATTGTCTTCTAAAATTTTTTCAATCTTATAAACAGGATCAGGCTTGTTTCTCTTAATTATTTCTAAGAGCTAAGGTTTAGTCAAATTCTCTCCGTGGTCAATTTTATTTTGGGGTCAACCATAATTGTATATCTTTTTTTAAGGAATTCGTATTTGGGACTTTATTCACACAAATACGGTGCTAGGGAGCACTATCTATCACTATTATGGATGGCTCTTGTAAATTAGGCACAAATTTTTCAATAACCCAGTTTTTAAAGTTGGTACTATTCATCTCGTCATGATAATCACCACTTTTTGTGTTTGATTTAAACACAAGTAGTGCATTTGTAACAAATCCAGTATCTCCTCCCGCATTAACAATAATATATCTTTGCCCTTTCGATACAAGCTCAATTACTCCGTCTTCACCCTTTCCTTGCCAACATTTACACGATGTATGCGAAGAGTGAATATAGGTCTCATCTAAATAAATTATGGGCCGGGGCTGGGGAGATTTATTATTTTTATCCACTGCATGCAAGTACTTAGCTCTCCAAGCTGATATTTCATTACGCTCCATAAGAACCCTTCGATTGGATTGAGATTTTTTAAAACGAAATCCCACCTTGTGAAGCAGCTTTCGCAGACTCTTTCGCTGTCCTGTGTAATTTATTTCTGTCTTTAAGACCTCTAGAAGCTTTTTAACAGTAGAGACCTCTTTTGTAGCAGAATAAAATTCATGTACTTTCCTCCGTATAACTCACATGTCAAAATCATCAACATGCATAAATCCACTTTTACATTTTCTCTCCTTGCCTGGTGTCCGAATTTTTGTACCAGTTTCTTCTGCTGCGTGCCCTTCCTTAACTATTTTTGAAATTAGTCCTTGACTCACACCTGAAATAATTTAGAAATTTGAAATCTGGCAGGTTAGTTTGCTCACTCACTTAGCAGGTTACCTATTAGATGTACATTACCGTTACGCTAACCTGCAGCAGAATAGAAACGAATATTTCGTGGACTTAAATAATTAGTTAAGTATCGGGAAATTTATAACAAGAAAGTTGACAACACTAACCTGTCGCTGCCGAAATTCGTTTGTATATTTGAATAATCGGAGGCCCCGCCCGAGCTTCTTCTTCAAAAAAGGTTTTAACCTATACAATAATGTTTTGAGCATCACTCTTAATAGCTTTCGGCATATTTAACTTTATAAATTCAGCCATATCACGACAAAACAACCAGAGAACCCGAATGTAGTATACACTGACAATCGAATGACATTAACATGACGGCCGTAGTTCAAATTTTCGCCATTTCACAGATAAGTTGGTAGGAGTGTACAACTGGTTTAATGAACACAGACTTTGCATGGTATTTTATTCCGTTTGTTTTTTTGAATATTTTATTTAATGTTTTTCTTTTTTGTATAAATAATATCAATGAATTCCGTCAATTTCAGAAATTATGATGACGTGCGTTTTTCGATACTGTAAAAACTCAGCAAGAAATGTCAGCAAATCATCGGGTATTATAATTTACACCGAGGACTATTGTTAAATTTTGAAATAGAGTGTTATTGTAATAAAGTATTGTAGGCAAAAAGCTGTGTCGCTTCTGCGGTATAAAAATCTATATGGATAACATGTCATTACACTATGTTGAACGAAACGCGTAAGTGCTACGAAATTCATGGCGCTTTAGACGTTTTTGTCGCGAAAAAGTATCCTCTAAAAGCCATCTAAGCGCTGTATATTTTAATAGTTTTATTAGACGACATAATGGCAATAAAGCGCTGCAGCGAACTTTTGTTTTAACTTTTCAGTATTTTGACAAATAGTTTCCATGAACGTGCTTGTCTATCGCTAGAATATAAGTCGATGTTCTCAGCTCAATTCCATGTTTTAACACGATACTAAATCTCCACTTTTCTTCTTCGACAATATATCAAACAATTTAGAAAACATCAAAATAAATTAACGTCTTGGCCAATAAAACTAAGCTCAAGGTATTTTTTTTTTCACTTGATAAAATTACGATTTTTAAACACTAGCGAAGTACCGGTTTTTGAACACTGTTTCTTAATAATGGCACCAAGAATCTTGTTTATTCTACACACAATTCTACAAAAAATCTTGAATTTCAAAATTTTGTTTAGTGCATACAAATACAAATATTTTTATCTTATGGCTGCGTATCGAACGTGAAGTTGACTTTGTTTTTCACCGAGCATTTGAAGCTCTGGTTTCAGTTATAACAAGCCTCTGAGACGCGCACTGATGCACTCAGTTTTAACTTTTAAACACGCGTTGAACGCTCGTCAAACGCATTATGATATCCAAATTTCTGTAATTTTTTAACCCTCAATGTAACTGTGTTTCTTTTATTTAAGTTTGCTAGTTATGCAGAAAAATCCCATTGACGAAAAATCCGGACAGGCTCTCGGCTAAACGCAGAGATTTAGTATGAAAAAATAATAAAGGCTAATTTCTGTTCAAATACATACAACTCATAATAGAATGTTTTAATTAAATAATTAATTACTTAATAGTTTTTGAGGCATTTTTAATTATTTTTTTTTTAAATCAGTTTCCGTCAGGAAGATTTTGAAACGATAATTTAAAACCGCGACCACCGCTAGCTCACTAGTAATTTTGTATTGCGGTAGATTGCGGTGTACTAATTTTCTGTTTAAGTTTAAAGTAGGCGACAAGCTCTCCTCAGACTTGGAATCGACAGATTTTTCAAAGGTCCCACGGTCCGCAAAAGTAATTATCGTAGATTAGGTACTTGATAAATAAAAAACGTTTAGTCATGATATTTTTACGAAATGAATCACACAAACAACATTATACTTAGAATAGCTGTAGTCATCATCTTCCTGCCCTTGTCCCATTTTATTTGGGGTCGGCACAACACGTTTTTTTCTTTCATTCTGTCCTGTCACTCGTCACGCTATCACTAACTCCCTTTTCTTTCATATCACTTCTCACACAATCCATCCATATTTTCTTTGGCCCCCTCTCCTTAGAATAGCTGTAGTATGCTTCGTTTATTCTTGTTCAAGATGGTACTGCAGTCGGGGGTCTAACTGCGGCCGGCCCACATACGAAGCCGATTTTTTCACTAACTACTAAAGTACCTACTAACTATTCTATTTGTTTCGGGCACTAATTAGTATCAATTGAGTACTAATTATTTACTAAATTTAAAAATGATCGCAGATGGTACAAAGTCACGGACATAATAAGTTATTGAAATTTGTAAAGACGGGTACAGACTGCTGTAACGTAGCATGTAATGTAACATGCAATGAAAGAATTTGCCGTCCACATTGTCGCAATGTAACTGAATTCCCTGTGTGGACGCTTTGCGCGCACGAACCGTGCACACTACGCGCACGAACAGAGCATTTCAACTCGTGCGCGCCGTGATCCGACATTTGTCGGTTTTTTAGCTGAACACAATGTTTTTTTTTAATTGATATAAACCGAGCTTGACTGCGATCCCACCTGATGGTAAGCAGTGATGTAATCATTGATGGTGAGGCACACTAGTTTATTAAGAGTATATTCACTCTTGCCTTGAAGACACCTAAATTATAGTTGGACGGGAAGACCGCAGTAGGCAAATTGTTCGTCCTTCGATGTACGCGGTATAAAAGACGAAGCGAAACGCTTAGTTCGGACCGTTGAAGTTTCAACAACATAAGGGTGGATACTCGCCGTACGTCGGGTTGTCCGATGGTAGAAAGGAGATGGCGGAATCAAGTCATACAATTCCCGTGCAAAGGCAACCTGTAAAATACCGAAAGGCTGGCTACCCTGCGCCTGTGCTCGAGGCTTTGTAGACTGGACTAAACCAAATCTGGATCCCCGATTAGCCGCTTCGCACGCCTTTCCACTGAGTCCAAAGCTGCTAGATGGCATTTTGCAGCACCAGCCCATATGTGACTGCAGTACTCCACACACAATCGGTCCTGTGCTTTGTATAACATTAGAAGCTGTCCCGGTGTGAAGTACCGTCGGACCTTTGCAAGAACGCCTAGCCGCCACAAAATTGAGGTCTGAGGAAATTTCAACTCCCAAGAGCTAAAGGCGGTCGGTGTACTCCAGGGATACATTCTGAAAAGCAGGGGCCAAGGTGATCGGGCTCCTTTTGGCGGTGAACAGACACGCTTGTGTTTTGGCGGCGTTGAATCCTACCAGATTGGTTTCACCCCACTTGGAGACTGCCTGAAATGAGACATTCGTACGGTCTACCATAGGATAGGATACCTTTCGTTCGGACCAGATTAGCTCTTTACTAGCCCGAGCACCTTGTAAGTATCTCTACAACTGTGCTATCTGTTGTGCATGCAGTGGTGTAGTTACTGTTTTAGATGGTAGTAATTCCTAGTAATTAGAAAGTCCAAGATAGTTCAATAATATATTTTAATTCACTTGACACATTTTTATTTTTATCCACAACATGACGCTAGCCTGGCGCTAACACTTAAAAGTGCACGTATCGTAGCCAATCTTGCAACAGAGCTAAAGGTCTGGTCGTTATCAAGACCTTTCCTTTGTTTAAACTCTTTTACTACCAGCCGCGCCTTATACGTATCTATGGAACCATTTGGATTCCGTTTGATTGTAAATACCCATTTACACGGTAGTGCTTTTCTGTTAGGTGGTATTTCGCAAAGAGTCCATACATCATTCTCTCTCTCAGGCTCGATCCAAAGTTCTCAAAATTTATAAATATGTCTCCTCTATTGGTGACGTGTGAGTCGTGGCACCGTTGTCCACATACCAATAATTTGCATCTCTTTCCTCTGAACAAGTGTAAATCATCAGCGTTATGTTCTGCACTTGCTGCTCTTTCGACAAAGACTGTGCAGGTTTCTTTGGTCTGCCATCATTTATCCACTGTTTGCAATTCTTTATACGGTGGCCTATTTTTGTACAGTACCTGCATCTTATTTTCTCGTCTCGTTTAGCCTGCACCTTAGAGGTAGAGGTGAGCACTTCCTGAGTGTCTTCAGTATGACTACTTAGTGCTCTCTCATACGCACACAGTTGTGTTGTCAGTGACTCAATGGTCCTATCTTGTTTGTTGAGCAGCATCCAACTTGATTTAAAATTGAAAAATTTTTCATTGAGGGAATCTAAAATTTTACAAATCAAGAATAAATCTGGCAACTTCGTGTTAGGATCGGTCCTCAAAATTTCTGCGTTTAAATTGTTCCAAATGTTTTTTAATTTTGACATTAAAGTTGAAATATCTTTATCAGAATTTCTTTTATAACTGAAAAATTGTATACATAGAGTGTATACTCTGTCTTCAGCCTGACCATCAAACAGACGATGAAGTTCTTGTCAGACTTCATGGACTGACTCAAATCGCATGACTTTCGTGAGAGTCTCTTGTCATATTGCTCGTGATAATTAGAAGGGCATTACTGTCTGCCGTCCTATACTTCAGAAATTCTGTATTATAGGCCATCAGCGCTCCATCACCTGTTCCAAGTATTGTTTTTTTCAGTTTCCCCTCTTGCTGCCTCCATGGCCCCTTCTGTGCCTCGCAGCATTATGGAAATTTTGTATTTCCAGGTGGCCCAATTATCCGCACCTACGAGCTGACAAATCTGAACTCTTGTGGAAATTTTTTCCATCTTGACAGACAAAATTTTGTTTTTCTGTTTTTGTTCGTAACTTAGTTTCCTGGGCCCATAACCTGTTGCAGGTGCATGCAGTGGTGTAGTTACTGTTTTAGATGGTAGTAATTCCTAGTAATTAGAAAGTCCAAGATAGTTCAATAATATATTTTAATTCACTTGACACATTTGTATTTTTATCCACAACATGACAGAACGACATTTCCGCCGTGAGTAGGTACATGCTCGATTCGTTCGCGTACTGCGTCCATACTTATTTATTTATTTACAAGCACTTGTACAACGTTACGGAGGATGTCCAAGGCGTTGTAGGTACAGTAGAAACTTACAAACTAAAAGAATACATTTAATAAAAACAATATTAACCTAATAACAAATCCATACATTGAAAAACCAATGAAAAAAAATGTTCCTTTTATGTTACATTGCATGTTGCGTTACAGCGTCTGTACCCGCCTTAATAAATATGCGCGCGCCTGGGTGGGGCACCTGTTACAACTAGCCCTATATGTGTCCACCTCTGAAAATGATTTCGGTTGCACTTGCATGTGCTTGGGAACAGAGCTATTCCCTAAAAATAATCTGGCTGTCTTCACAAGATTAAATGTTAGTAAGAAGAAATTAAAACAAGTAAGTTGATTAATTGAGTTTAATATCAATAAAATAAGAAAATTATTTACACAAATTTTATCAAAATACAAAAATAAAACACTGTCACATACATATAGGTAATAACGTTTGAGGAGATACTATTATAATTACACATTAGTCTTAGGTATGTTGCAGCGCAGCTATATTTCAAACCTATCATATCCTCAAAATACACATTTTCGGACGTAGGGAAGTCGGCAAAAAAAAAAAACAATTATTTGTACATTTTGTACACTTACATCGTATGGTATTTTGGTATAAAAGCACCTTCACTTGTGTACACAAAATAAAGTTGTGCACTTAAACTAAATAAAGTCTATCGAAATTAATTGTATATTAATTACAAAGATCTTTATTGTAGCACGAATAACCTTCGACGTTATGTGTCGTATTAATATTTTTATAAATTGTATACCTACTTTGTTTTATTTTCTTAGAACAAAGTATTATTGCACGTTTCGATTACACTAAAATGTATTAACGAATAAAATATCCGTGTTATGGGTACATTTCTTATAGTTATTTCAAAACAACTTGCTTTTATACCTGAATACCATACAAATTTTATTCAAAAAATTACTTCTAACTAGTCTTTCTAAGATATTTATGGACATAATGGGCCTTATTTATGAAAAAAAAACCCATATGTTTAATTTAAACACTGATTAACACGTTCTTAGTTCAAAATGTTCTGTTCTGTGGAAATTAGAATCCGTCTACCAGTATTTAAATTAAGAATATGGTTAGCAAGTTTTATAAATAAGGCTGATAATCTGGACTTTAGTCAACTCATGTTCCAATCAACAACATTACAATGATCATGTGCATCGTCTTCATTCAACTGTGATAATATAGCACAAACTGTGACAATTTAAGTACGCACAATCAAACTAATGTGATAACGTAACTACATTAAAATAAATATGAGAGACGGAATGTGCAGTGATGAGAGGCAGATGAATGAATGAAAAGAACTAATACGTTCAGTAGGCCGTTCAACAAAACCTTTGCTACGTATTAAAAAAAAAATACGCTGCTGATATGTCTCTATGTAGTTTAAAAAAATATTGTTTTTACTGGCACTGGAACTAAACGTGTTGTTATTACATACGCAACTCTGTAACATTCACAACAAATACTTTTACACAAGTTCTATACAAAATTGTCCTTAGATATTTCTTTTACATATTTCTCATGAATATTTACATACTTAACCATTAATAAATAAAAGACAGTTATTGTATTTTTTTTCTATACATGTCAAAACGTATCACTCGCAAACCACTTGGTAAACAGCGTTCGCGAACCAAACGTATATCAAAAACTAGTGATACGCTTTATATATTTTGATATTTATAATATTATATATAATAGATATTTATATTTATTTATGTACATAATGTAATCTCAACTGACTCACTTCTTCATTTTATCGTGTTCAGTACATCTCGTGTAATTTAGAATAATATACTTAATCTTTTTTTTACATTACAAATATTATAAGTACAGTTTATCCAGGGCATAATAGAAATTCGGAGAGTTGAGATCCGTTTTTACATTGAAGAGAAAAGAAATAGCGAAACTTAATGTAATTTCGCTTTTTGAAAATATTTACCGAATTGTAATTTAATGTGGAAACGCAAGGGTAGCCCCCAAAATTCAAATTTTCTTATTATTTTTGCATTTTGCAAGCCAGTGCTGAATTGTATGTTGATTACAATAAGATTGGCGTAATACTTATTTATATACGGAATTATAATCATCACTACAATCAGTTCAGTTCGTCATCAACATAATACTAGACTACTAGACATTGCCCCCCAAAATGCAAAAAAAAACTTGTGAATATTTGAATTTCGCGGGCTACTTTGGAGCATCCCATAATGCTATACCACAGACAAAGTCAATGTACAGATAGAGACTGTCGCACTACACAAGTATTACCTTTCGATTGTGTAGCGTTTTCTAGGCCAAACATTTTCTATTTCGATATAAGTACACAGATTACTTTATATTTACGTTCTTGGATAAATACCCTACAAATAGAACGCTCATTATTTTATAATGGCGCGAAATCACGCGCGAACGGCGGCATTCGCTTCGTGTTTGACTGATTCAAAATTGGAACAGAATCTGAATTTTTTATCACCTGGTTACGGCCTGATTTTTCACTGATCAGTAAGAATGGCTCCGATAAAAAGCAACCGATATTTATTTTCTGCGCTTGCGCATTTTCACTCGTTTTCTATACTGAGGCTTCACCACGAGCTCTGAACGCGATCCATTTTACGACCTAATCTGAACTGTTAGAGGGATGGAGCTATATAGGGTGTGTAACTCCATCCCTTTTTCTCGCTCGCACGCTTGGCATATTACCACGTCATGGTATTTGAAACCCTGATAGCTACAACCTAGGGGTCTTTAAGTCAAGAGTGAATAGGTTACTTCTAGGCAAGCGTGCTCCATCGTCGGCCACATCATCGCTTACTATCAGGTGAGATAGAGGTCAAACGCGAGCCTATCAATAATAATAAAAACCACCGACATAAACAGACTAGATCAGTTAGTATCGGTCATATATTTTGTTTGACTGATTTTATTGCCCGAATTTTGTCAGAGAAAAGACGAAACTGGTATTTATCATGAGGTCATGGACCAGGTCATTTTACAGTATAAGGGTTATAGTTTTACTAGTAAAATGCTGTTTTCAAGAGCAAAAATATTACGCAGAATTTATCTGAAGTATAGCATAACTTCTGTAAGAATTATAACTAACGAAAAAAAGAGTGTTTAAAGCCTCAGATGCACTAGGGGTCAAAATGTCCCCCAACATGACGCGCAACACTCAATCTACGTGACTCTGCAACGTTGCCCAGTGTCCCCCAACTTGTCCCCCAAAACTTTACAAAGCACCTACGTGACGCGGGACAATTTGACAGCGTTGCGCGTCATGTTGGGGACATTTTGTCCCCTAATGTACTAAGACTATTCGTTCACACCGGATCTGCGGTGATGGTCATACGATCAAATTAATATTCGCAAACTCAAGCAACTGACTGCCATTTATTGAGTCAATTTAGAACTAACATGTCAAGTTACACAGAATAAATTATTTTCAGCTGCCATGATAATACTATCATTCTGTCGTCTGCAGTTGCTTGAGATTACGACGTTTTAGTTATTTTACATTTAATCATAAGTAGTTTTAGTGCGATGTAATCCCAACTAGCAAAATAGCCATAAGAATAATTCGTAATAAGAGCTTAGACCTTATAAAAGGGTTATATCTGTCTTGGCAAAGATTGTGTAACTTATAAAGGCACCTTATAAGACGTATTGTGCTAAAAGACACTTGTAAGTGTATTTGTTCTTACAAAAGCATTATCAAGACTAATGTAAGATGAAGAAAACACTTAATGAAACCATCATACAACTACTATAAGGGCAAATAATCTTACAAGGTGCGCCCAATTCCATACTTACAGACGTTTAGAAGTGTGTTATAAGAGACATTTTGCTAGTTGGGATTCGACAACAATCAATCCATATTTCCAAACACGCAAATATGACAATAACGTAAACATTTTAGGTTACACACGCAGGTAATTTAAGACATAAGAATTTATCACCATTTTGCTTTCCGCAAGCGGGCACGAAGTCGCGACACTTCGTGCTTCGTGCCAATAGCATAACGTTTCACATAATATTCTAATAATTTGTCACTAATCATAAAATAGGAAAGTATTATTATCACTAGATTACAAGAATTAATAGACTTGACGTTTTCAATAAAGTCAAAATAGCGCAAAAAAGATAATAGCATAGTTCAACAGAAACATGGTCGTATCACAAAAAAAAAGGAAGAATAATCGAAGATCAAAATCAATGAACGAGACGCGTGTTCTAATCTACCTGCGACTACAGAATATTTGGCACATAATTATCTCACACGTCGTGCATTTTTTACTTTGAAAAAATCGTCATTGTTTAATTTTGTCAAATTACTTCACCTTTTACTTAGGGAGAAGATTTATTCGTAAGATACACACCTGCGTCCAAATGTACTGAGGTCACAATAATACTTTTTGTATAAAAACGTCAAGTAAAAAACGCACGCTGCGACATTTCGTAAACCTCGCTGCGCCCGCAGAAAGTTTCAACTAAAAAAATTGAGGCAGATTAACGAATCAGTCAATTCCGTAACCTCCGACTACCTGACACGTCGACTTTAACCTAAAGGAAAAACATACAACAGCTCCTTGAAAAACCATTTTTATAAATATATTATATACACAATAATTGAGACACTCGGGTGCTGATACATTTACTCTTTTATATACTTCTATATAATTATTATGTCATCTCGGAATCACAACACTGGGGGGACTATGTACACTCTCTCAACAAATTCACAATTAAATATAGGTCAACGTTACAGATTACTCACAAATATACATACATATAAAACTCTTAGTCACAGGCTACTCTCCGTGGGCTCACACGGAGATCTCGTAGTTGCAGTCGTACACGGAGGCGCGGTCGGGAGGGTCGGGCGGCGGCGCGCGCGCTTCCAGCTGGTCCTGCACCTCCAGCGCGCGCACGAACGACAGCGGCCGCGCCGGCGCCCCCGCCGCGCGCCGCCGCGCCAGCGGGGACCCCGCCGCGCCCGGCGGGAACACGGCCACGCCGCCGCGCGCCGCCAGCGGGTGCGGCGGCGGGTGCGCCAAGTGCGGGTGCGGCGGCCGCTCCGCCCACAGGTAGTTGCCGCGCTGCGGCGACGCCGCCAGCTCGCGGATGTCGTCGGCCGTGGGGCGGTGCGGCGCGGGCGGTTCGGGGCGCAGCAGCTCGCCCTCGGACAGGAAGCGGCGCTGCGGGCTGGCGCGGCCGCCCACGCCGATGAAGTCGGGGCGGCGCGGCTGCGTCGGCGTGCCCGGGTTGGACCTGTCAGGCGCGGCGCTCACGTCAGGGGTTTAATCGCGCGAGCTCGTCCGAGCCCTCGCTATCGTTATCGTACGGCCTACGGACAGAAGGAGAAGGGAGCTGCGGGGCGAAGCGTTTGCACGTGCGATCGCGCGACCGAGCCGCCGCCCTGGGACTGTCACGCTCAGAACGTGAAGCAGCGCCCGCGTTGCGAGCCGCACTCTCTCTCCGAGAGCGAGCGAGAGGCGGACGATACACCGCGGGCGTGCGTTTTAAAGTATCGGTCGGTTATTTACATCAATTATGACAAGACCGTACCGCAATCCCGACTACGTTCCAAATGTCACAATTATATATAAAAACTAATCTACGTATAACCATGAGCATATAACACGTGTTTGGGATCAGAGTAGAGTCATCGTTAGAGGAGATGACCGGGTTCTGAACGCGTAGAACTTTGGGTCCGGAGGCGGCGACCCGCCTGCTACGGTTGCGGGGAGCATGCCAACGCCACATGCCACAACTATGTTACACTATTATATCATACACACTACTACTACAGTAACTACTGCATGCTTTTCCTGGTGAAATAAAAATTTATAGCAATCTTGATGTATCTTCTAAGAATCGTAAACATTATATTTTTTTAAATTGTATCTATTTAAAAAAAAAAAATTATTATACAAAAAAAATATGCTAATTTCATCAGGATAAAACAAAAAAACACCGGCAAGCAACGACACGACATATACAATGGCTTGTACATTATGAACATAGACAATTTTATCTTGAAATGAGAAGTGAAATTCAAGCTTAGGTGCTTGTTTAATCAAATGTCTGAAAACGAAGGATTCATAATAAATTCCATACAAAAATACCAACAATTGGGATAAAAATTAATATAAATAGCAAAAATAGTACAGAAATATAAAGAAAAAATGCTAGCTTATGACGTAAGAGTGGTGTACAAAATATAAAAAAAGTAAGTTAAAAGTGAACTCGACTAGCAATCGTTGGTTTACCATGGGTCATAACGTGTCTGTGATCATAAGTCGACCATAGACAGGCGTTGGTAGCCGTTATCAGCCATTGTATAATGTGTCGGGCTACGCCTGCGTCCCGTGTCACAACAGCTTGCAAATAAAAAAATGATGTATATATTTTTGTGGTATACATAATTTTTGAGCGAATTCTGTCCTACTGTTGATCTTTAAATATAATTAAAACAGATGTAAATTTATTTTTAATATATAATATTGATCTGTCAGACAGAATTCCCATTATAACCTAGTTACACCATCTTTTAAGTATCACAAATGCTAATAAAAACATGTGCAGCAAAAAAAAAAATCATCATTTGGTCCCCCCCTTCCCACCATTTTCTCTTAAAAATAAAAAATAGAATAAGGAAAAATCTGCAGGTTATTTTTACCATACTCCACGTGTTGCCAAAATACTAAAAAAATATAAGTATAATAAAGTAAGGTCATAATGGTGAAAATCAAACATGCAAATTATTTAAAATACGGTGTAACTGATTATTGAATTAATACTAAAAACAATTGAATATACAGAAAATCATGCTAAAGAAAAACTGGTTTGTGCTTGAAAATTCAATATAGTATTATACAAAGCAAAAACAATGTTTTTGGTACGTTCAGATATTCCATGCGCGCATTATTTACAATATTATTACGACGCATTAAAAGTCCAAAAGTACGCCACTAAAAATACTTACTACATATTAGTCAAAAATAGAAAAAAACTCCAATAAGGGGCAAAACCAGAAATAAACCTATCGATTAGGTATTTTAAATATTTTTATTTTAGCAAAAACAAAACCGAAAAGTGCAGAGCCATGTCAAAAAATTATATACAAAAGTAAGTTCATGAATTAGTGGATATTTTTATTATAGCTCTAAATCGAAGATTTAACAAAACTTACTTTTGGGAATCTGAAATCTAGAAGAAGAAACAGTTAGAAAAAATGCTTGATACTACGTGGTGATGTGTTTTTATTTTTAAATATAATTTCTAGGGAAGGTAGAAAATGATAGAATCAAAAACTATATAAAATAGAAGTGATTATGAATTAAAAAGGTTTTTTTTTAAAATTAAAGTTTGATTGAGGTTTAAAAACTAATAAAAAATGCATCTAACAGTGCGAGAAGCCTTTTAAAAATACCCACAAATTCGTTGTAAAGAAAAATGGCATAAACACACAAACACACACGAGAGTAAACAACGACAGTTAACGAATTACCGTTGACACGTCGGCTCTATGCGTTAGGTCCACCTGCCGCGGTAAGCGGTAAATCACAAAGTTTATATTTCGTGTCGTACAAGCTATGAGACCACAAATGTTTTGTTTTACTTGTAGCTTTAGTTTATTTGAAATTGTAACTAAAATGATCGCTTTTTTATCACGCTCATTATGACAATGTGCAACAAGTATGCGCGATAGATTCAGCATAGTCTTTCTCCCAAATGAAAAAAAAAACTTCAGTTACAAATAAATGAGAGACAGGTATTTGTGAGAGAGACAGGTATTTGTGAGAGAGACAGGTATACAAGACTATGGGGAGAGATTTGTCCAGAATTGGGACGGTGTCTGTCGGTTAAGAGAAAAATAATGTGTCCATCTGAAGTTGAAAATTAGACGAAATAAAACCATGTAACAACTCAGGAAAAATTAATGATGAATGGTTAATGAATGAGTCACACATAAATAAGGTAAGTAAACCCACTTAATCGTATTTTTTTTATTTGTTTGTGGTCTCACTGCATTTCTTTTTTTATTTACAATGTTTACAATCCCAGTTAAAATACGGAATACATATTCAACTATGGACAAAAAAAATAAATATTAAATTATATTATATTGTGGTACAATAGGAGGGTAGACTGAGATGTGTTTTTTGGACAACTAACTTTTTTTTTGTTTAATATTTATCATTATGATCTACCTTAGAATAGTCGGCATAACTGGATATCAGTGTGTACTATTTGAACTAATAAGAATGTAGATAAGAATTGAAGTGTCAATCATCGAGAAGTATTTTAAAAATAATTAAAGATACTCAAAACCTTCACGAATCTGTTATAATTATTTTTTCGTGAAAAAAAGACAACAATCTCAGACAACCCACAACTAAGCCACATTTTAAATATATTAGTAAGCAACCCTCACATCTTACAAAGCTAAATATACACCAATGACAATAAATATCGACAGTTAATAGAGTTCCCAAACTCAGTTACCTCTAATACGTGAATGCAAAACATGTTACATGCAAATAAACACTGAATCAAATCAAAAACGTATAAGCACAATACAGACTACCTACAAAAGTAGAACTTTGAGCGATATAATTTTTAACGATAGATTATCGGTTTTTCGGTTATCGGTAGTTAACGGTTTTTTCACCTGTCTGATTCAAAGTTATACTTCTGTTTTGAGCCGTACCGTGGTTTTAAGCGATGCATTCCCGGTTTTAGGTAGAAGGGGATCAAAATCATTTCTGTTAATGATGGGAACAGGCCATGATACAATGGGAAATAATATAAATACCTATTTAATCATTATGGGAACATTTGCTCTTCTTTAAATCAGCCAATTAGATAATCCTTTATCGAAATTTTCATCTAGTAACATTTAAGTAAAGTTTTACAGTGTTAAATTCAATTTGACGACCTTGAATTCGAGGGTAATTGTAGATTTTTTGTTAATTAAATTGCGGAAACTGAAAGGACATTCTGAAAACTCTTCTATAAAAATATTTTTTATAATTCATCGATCTATCGATCTATCTTCTTCGTAATTTTCTAGTGTTTTTAGTGTTAATCAGATTTGCTTACGCAAACGGGATTCGCCTGTGACACTTTCGACATGGAAAAAGCACTTCGCCTTTGTGCACGAAACGAACGATAAAAAGCGACGGCCAGGAAAGGCGATGGCCAGGAAGGGCGAAGGTAATGGTACTAAATTGTTCTGTCGCCATTTTTCCACTTGACCACTGCTTTTGAAGGCCGACCGCTTAATTGAGGCCATTTCTTATTTAACTGTGTGCCGCGGGAGGGGTGTTGACACCCATCAGCGGGCGAATGACTATGCATCATCACTGCAACGCGCAGCTAACTTAGGCCTACTGTCCACGGACGCGTAGCTTCATAGACGCGTATTCGTCATTTTACGCTTGGCGTACGCCTGCGTGAAAACACGCGTACATACAAACTGTGGCCTACTGTCCACGGATGCGTAGCTTCATAGACGCGTATTCGTCATTATACCCTTGGCACACGCCTGTATGAAGTTTACATACAAAACTGTGGCCTACTGTACACGGACGCATAGCTTCATAGACGCGTATTCGTCATTATACCCTTGGCACACGCCTGTATGAAGCTTACATACAAAACTGTGGCCTACTGTACACGGACGCATAGCTTCATAGACGCGTATTCGTCATTATACCCTTGGCACACGCCTGTATGAAGCTTACATACAAAACTGTGGCCTACTGTACACGGACGCATAGCTTCATAGAGGCGTATTCGTCATTATACCCTTGGCACACGCCTGTATGAAGCTTACATACAAAACTGTGGCGTACTGTCCACGGACGCGTAGCTTCATAGACGTATATTCGTCATTATACGCTTGGCGTACGCCTGCATGAAGCTTACATAAAAAACTGTAGCCTACTGTCCACGGACAAATAGCTTCATAGACGCGTATTCGTCATTATACCCTTGGCACACGCCTGTATGAAGCTTACATACAAAACTGTGGCGTACTGTCCACGGACAAATAGCTTCATAGACGCAACACGACGACACGACTCTGCCGCTTCGTCGACAGAGTTTCATAGTTTCGTATGTAAGCTTTACGCAGGTGTACACCAAAGTATAATGACGGATACGCGTCTATGAACCTACGCTTCCGTAGATAGTAGGCCTTAGGGACTCTCTTAGTTAGCCGTTAGGACTACAATCGCTCATTTCGTGACAACTGGCTTACTGTGGCTACTGCAACCACATTCAAACTGCCACATAGTTTTGTCACATCAAAACTAAATTCACAAATGACATCAATTTCATGTCACCATTTATCTTTCAGTCTCCGCTGCTCCGGCTATACTTTAGGGTACGTACCTTCTGACCGGACTGCTGACTGCGAGCGGCGTAGGGACCCCTAAGGCCTTGATTCGCTGTTGCATGGTGGGCGAAGGCCTAGCGCCTCCGTTGGAGCCCGCGTCGTATCGAACTGGCTCCATTACCACCCGGTAGCCTGACGTCGTGGTGCCACCGTGGCTGGAACATTGATTTATATTAACAACTATGAATATGCTTATTTTTCTTTTTAATCTGTTACGCTTTGACTAATGAATGATACGCAATTAGTTTTGTTTTTGGCGGGTTATCTTCGAGTGAAGTTTAGCGGCTGTTTTAATTATTCGCAAAATGATTCCTAGTAGATATTGTGATGTAAGAGTGTAGTTTTGTATCTCAAGTGTCTGCGCTACTTACAAGATCGCGCACGTTTCGATGATTCCACATACTATCCAGTATCGCGTCGGGCCCTGGTTCAGGCTATGGTCCGAAGCGAGGAGGAGTGGCAGGCGGTCGCCTCCTTCTGCGAAGCAGTAATGCTGGAGAAGGAGGAGGCTGCACGCGTGAGGGAACGAAGGTCCTCACGCCCTAGCCGCCGTAATTCCGACCCCGACTACCGGCCACGGTAGACGCGGGCTTGCGGACGTCGAGCACTGGGTAGCTCGCCGTCCGGCTGTTCGGTAATAAACCGGACCGAGCCCAGTCGTCAACAGCGCGTAGTGATCCTCGCGCTCCTCAAAGAGATGTCAGCAAACCGTAGGGGCCCAGCAGGGCCAATGCCCGGTAGCTAGGACCGCGGAGAATTTCTGAAAGGGAAACCCGTAGTCCTAGAACGCAAAGGGTAATTGAAGGATTCAGGTGTGGTTTTAGTCAGTAAAAATCTGACACGCCCTCCCGCTCCACCCAGAGCGCGAGAAGTCATTTTGATGATTTCCCACGTAAAAAAAAAAAAAAAAACATACTATCCAGTATGTGGGATCATCGAAACGTGCGCAATCTCGGTAAAATGGAGCTGAGAATTTTATTGTAGTATTAACTACCTCAGTGAAGTTTGCCGAGAAGGTTGACTTGATACATTTGCCGCCAAATACTACAAAAACATTAGAATGTGTACATCCATATTCTAATGGTAAACAAATTAATTATTCATATGCAGACATGGCTTAAAGGACTAAGTATCCAAGCCAAAAACAACAATTTAAAAAAAATATACCCAATTATAATCGCGGATCCAAGTTGTGGGTACGATGAGCATGCCCACAACCCTAATAGGCTTGTGACGTCAAACTTTTACGGTTAAACTGATGATGCTACTTTTGTAAGTTTCTTGAGCGAAAAATTTAACTTTTACAGGTTTATTTTTCCCTTGAATTCGAAGAGTCGCAACACTACGGTAAAAGACCTTGCTACGTAACTTTGACACGAAGTCTAGAACAAAGCTATCTGTTGTATATATCGGTTATTTTGCTATGTTTGAGAGAGTTTAATTTAAAGGAGATTGACCAAAAGCAGTCTAGCAAAGATGCGTGAACGAAAATCAAATTAATATAGAAATTATTTGCTTATTTTTTTACAGCTTTTCACTTCAGGAATTCTGTTTTCGTATCCGGAATTATGATTTTAAGATAAACAGTAAATTAACGATTGCTAGGTACATTTCCAGTCATGATTGACGTTTCGTTCTCTTCATTTGTACGAGTTACGTAAGCTATATATTACTATACTCTTTGTACGTAAGTATGAACCTTTAGACAATAAAAACTTTTTAGATAAAAAAAAATAACCGACTTCACTAAAAAAAACACTAAAAGGATCAAAATAACTTTAATTTCGGATGTCGGTGTTTCTCGGTATTGTTTGTTTCTTATTTAACACCGACTTCCGAAATTAAAGTTATTTTGATCCTTTTAGTGTTTTTTTTAGTGAAGTCGGTTATTTTTTTTTTTCTACTCAGTCGCTTCTTACCTATTGAATCTCAGTTTGGGGTGGCACGTTTAAAACTTTTATGCTTCGTCTTGAGAGGGCGCAGAGAGCAGTTTTGAAAGTAATGCTGCAAAAACCGTATCGATACTCTACTACGCAACTATACAGGGACATATCTATTCTTAACGTCAGGCAACTTTGTGCACTTCATATAGTCCTGCGTAAATTTTTTCTAAAAAGTTTTTATTTCACACTTTTTAGTTGCGATACACTTATAAACAGAGTGCCTATTTCTAATGACAATTCCAATTAACCCAAATACTGCTAGGTTACATTGTTTTATTATAAAGTTGCTGTGCCTACCTTCCTCCTTCCGGCTCCATCATCAGATCAGTTCGATAGTACCTTATAGCCAAAGAGCATCTCACGACAATTCTAATAAGCCCAAACACGGCTAGGATACATTGATTAATTACGGAGTTCCTGTGCCTACCTTCCGGCTCCATCATCAGATCAGTTCGATAGTACCTTATAGCCAAAGTGCATCTCATGACAATTCTAATGAGTCCAAACACGGCTAGGTTACATTGATTAATTACGGAGTTCCAGTGCCTACCTTCCGGCTCCATCATCATCATCAGATCACTTCGATGATACCATTTTCAACGTAACTATTCAGAATCATTCATTTATTTGTATTGTCATAGTCGCTTAACTATATCTTCAATGTGATATCTATTTGAGTATGAAGTTCCGTTGACCATTTCTGGTCTTCTTCATCAGTTCCACTTCATCAAATGTTACTTTTTGACTGTAAATGCTTAAGTTCTTGATGAAAATACTAAAATTACCATAGGGTTGCCTATAATTTTTGAGGAGTTCCCTCGATTCCTCATGGATTCCATCATCAGAACTGGATTTTGAAAAAAATGGGACCAATCTGGAAGCATATCCTATAAAGGGAAAAAAATATTTTGCAAATCGGTCCATAAACGACGGAGTTCTGAGGTAACACACATAAAAAAAAAAAAAAAAAAAATGATAAAAAAAAAAAAAAAAAAATACAACCGAATTGATAACCTCCTCCTTTTTTTTGAAGTCGGTTAAAAACATCACAAAAATGATATCAATATCTTAAATAGCTAAGTAATTAGTAATACCATAACGTACTGTATATGTATTTTATCGTTCCGATAATATAATATTTATTTTGTGCTTCGTCTCACGCAGATGCAGCTGTCAAGCCAGATGACAGACGGATGATAACTAACAATGTTGTTTTGTACCTACATGAGTGATCTGTGGTCATTTTACAAGTTGCGAGTTGGTTAGACATAATTTGTAGGTTATCTCCGTTTTTGTTTAATTACTTTAAAACTCGGGTGTTTGTGTGAAAATGAACACATTTATTTAATAGTATATAAAGCGTAGTCTATATTAAATAAAAATTTATTGTGCTTCAACTTAAGACGGATTTCCATACATCGTTGGTCATGATCCTTTATTGATTAAAAATTGCATATCTTGTGATAAAATAAAAATAGCTTCATAATTCCATGGTTTTAAGGAAAAGGTAATTGAAATTGTGTGAGTTACACCAATACAAAGTTATTCCGGCTTGAAAAGTGTGAAACGTCAAACAGTACTTCATAGATTTGATGGCCTTTAGTATATATATTTTATTGTATACCAAGATAATAAATAACATAATGGGAACCTTAAAGTAAAAGACATACAATTGGATTTATTGTATTGGAGGCCTAATCGCATACCGTGATCTCTTTCAAGTAACCTGGAATGGACAGAGATCGCCTGGACACAAATTGGGGTAGGGGTTGTTATTTAGAAGAAATGTCTGTTTGCATTGTTGATACAATAATATCAATTCTTCTTCCTTAGACAGCATTACTAATTTAAGAAAAAAAATAGTTTATTCTAAACATAGATCCAAATCACTATATTAATATTCACCTGGTATTTCTCGATAGTGGGCTGAGTCGTGGATAATGGTGCGGCCTCGGCGGCAGATGATGGTGCTGTTCAGGCGGGAACAAGTTCGCGGCGGAGCCCCGTCGCTGCATGGAGGGGGGCGTAGGCTCGCAGTCGGCCGACTGCGAAGCCCCTGGCCCGTCCAGCTCGCCCTCCGCCTCCTCGCGCCCCGGAGACAGCTGCGAGGGCGCCGCCCACACCAACTTTACACTCTAGCTCTTACTCACTCTCCGTGAGAGGGTTTATGGGGGGTACTAACACTCGATGTGAGAAAGGGTAGGACAGTTTGTCATCAAAAACAAAAGGAATAAATTTAAAGGAAATTGGCTACTTCCCTCCTATTCGTTGCAAGACATAGTAAAAAGTAATCTATACCAGAGAGTAAGATTAAGTACAGAATGATTTAGAAAAAGATTTATAATAAAATACAAAAAGACACCACCACATTGAACATTCATTCAACAAAAAAATATAATTATTAGTTAAACAGCGCCATTGCATTATGCATTAGTTTCAATAAGCGTGTGAATGTGAGACATTGACTTCATGACACACTTAAAAACATTTATTAGTGAGATATTAAAGACAATAAGAAATATGTGACATTATATAATACATACATAATTATATTTAACTTAGAAATAAGTAAGTATTTATGGGATTAGTGTTTAAATAGTTGGAAAAGTCGGAACTATTTTATTAAGTTCTAAAAGTAAGATTACTCTAAATATCTAAACTTGGCTTGTTTTTTTTTTGCAGTTAATTTATCTATACTAGGAAACAAATCTAGTATGGAGTTCTAAAATTCTAAGCTATAATTTATTCCGACTTCAACCAATATGATTTACTTTTACAGTGCACAAATAACAAGAGACATTAAAAAAACTATAGTCGTTGCAAATCACGAATGCGCTTAATGTCAGTTTTATGACATTGACATAAGGTTTAAATTATAACCTCACGCGCATTCGAGAAATACAACAGTGTCGTTCTTATAGAAACGAATCACCGCGTGAATATTCGTTCATTAGTTCGTCAAACCCGAACGCATCATCGCGTCGATAGAGGGCGCTTTTCGAGCATATGAACGCGACGGTCGCATTTTCGCCTGATGATCGCTTTCTACTACAACGATGCCCATTACTTAACACAGAATGCCAAGAATTGCAAGAAAAAAAATCTTGTTGCTTATTAAAGTTAACTAAGAGTGCTCATATACGAGATATATCGTATACGAGATATCTCGTAATATTAATACTTTCGTTAGAGGCCTTCTACGGCCATAGAGGTCCTACGACATATCTCGTAAGTGGCATCTGAGAAGAAATCATCTACGAAATATTTCGTAGCTGGCATTCAATGTGTTAAAAACGCAGTTTAAAAAAATCTGTGAAATTAAAGTGCAGAAAAAAAAATACACAGAAATCTACAGAAACGATTGACATTGTGCATTATAAAAGTGAAACCAAATAACATGAGAGAAATCCACGGCTTTTGTAAGTTGTTAAACCGTAGATTTTCAGTAGGTACAGTACCATCACCATAACATTACCTTGAAAGTTTCAGAAACATTAGTAGAGAGCCAGACATATCATGTCTTCAATTCACGTAAACAAGTTTTTAACAAAAAAAATGTGCAAGTGCTAATTTCGACCTTATGTCTGTGAATTGAAGGTATGTAATTCGCTCTACAAGCATGATAACTAGATGATGCTACTGCTTTACTTGGATGAAACAAGCTGTTTTGTGGTTTAGTGAAGCGTATGTTGATATAAAGGCAGTAGTACACATGCCTGTAACTTGGAAGTAGCTTGCTTGAAATAATAATCAATAGGAAATAAACTAACTAGTTTATCAATATACCTTGTTGGTAGTTATATTTTTGAGCCATCTGGGGTTGAAACTCTCGGATTGAGGGGTCCAAGTGGCCACAATTTGTTTAAAGACCTTCCCCAACGCCTTGTTAACATTTTGCGTGACCCAAGGGCTGGCTTTTACCTTTGGCAGAGGATAAGCATTGCCATACAGCGTGGCAATGGCGCCAGCTTTTTGTGAGAGTCAAAATGGCGGGTGTAGCTGTCAGTGGTTTTTCCTGCGTGACAGTACAAAATAATATGCGACGGCGCTTTCGTATTTAAATAAGTTTATGATATTCTAAGAGAACATCCGCCATCTTGACGTCATTATGGCGGGTGTACCTTAACCTTTCGAATACCGTAATTAGAGTCACAATAGAAAGACAATAAGAGGGCGAATGGCGTTCGCTTGGGGTTTAATAAATTAATTTTGTAATAATTTCATTCTGAAGGAGATACAGATATTTTAGAGCTAGGTACCGAATAGTACTTTTTATCGGTAATTACTATAATTCGCTGTAGTACACCCGCCATTTTGACTCTCACCAGCCTTTTGGGTACATTACCAGTCCACAGTGATGCGGAGGAGTTTTTTGACGCCACACTTTAGATTACTTTTACTTAGATTTTTTTATTTAGTGTATATATTATTTACAATGATAGTTGTGTTTTTTTTTTTAAATATGGATAAAATATACAAAAATAGAGTAATAATTGCGAAAACAATATCAAAATTGGTAGAAAAGCAAACGAGATATAACAATTTTAAACAACTATCTCTCTCGCCAAGACGCCGTTTTCTGTGGTGGCTCTGACGTCAAAGAACATGCCAGAATATTTTTTTTTAATTGCATGTATATGGGAGAGGTTGTTTGATGATTTCTTACCGAAAAAAAAAGAACTTGTTATGGCATGCAAGCTACTTGCATACTTGTGTGCGAGTTACAGGCATGTGAATTTGAGGCTTTAGTTTTACTCGTACAATGGCAAGAAAATGAGAAATGAAAATTATTTAGATTATGTTTTATTGAAAATGTAATGGAAGTCTACAGATTAAGTTAGTCTACTGTCTATTAGATAAAAAAATATATTTTTATATCCTATCCTACCCTCTTTTACTATTATGAGATGATGTGACGATGAGAAATATATAAAATATAATAAAATAACCAACATTAAAATAAATTAAGACACCCAAGTCTTCATTGATTATCACAAAGCAAATTTTTATTAACCTGACCGAGTGTTAAAGTGTAGGCCTCCATAAAGCCTTCCCCGTTTATCAGGTTATTTTGGACACCAAACTCAATCTTTGAAACTCCGAGGGCCCGGAATTTAAAAAGTATTGACAAGATTAAACATTTTTAAAGTTACCATTATCATGAATTTCATTAAACCTGCCCTTTCCTTGGTAAAGGTAGGTCCACATTTGTGTCATTTCACGCAACTACCTTGTTAGATATATGTGGCAAGAATCAGTAACAATACCATCAAAAATGCCATCAGAAAATAGTCCATCGGGGATTCCGGGATTCGGGGGAAGTTACCATGGGCCTGAACCGCTAAAGGCAACTGAACACAGGTGGGTTTAAGTTTGACACACTCTCGCTGCGCCCAGAGCGGGAAGAGTGATTTGTTGATTTCTCACGAAAAAAACTGGGCAAGTGCGAGTCGGGCTCGCGCGCTGAAGGTTCCGTACAAACTTACCTAGTTCAATTCCCAAAGGGAGTCTCGAAGATTTCAAATCACAAAAAAAGTTTTTGTGACGTAACAACAAATTTATTAATATTCGTTTTTTCCCCGTTAACTTACAAGCTTGATTTTTTCACAGCTTCAAGGGACCGCAGACCTGAGTATATGGTTTTAATATCAACTCAATACATCCACGCGTTCCCGAGATAAAGGGTCTTGACAGACAGATGGACGGATAACAAATTGATACTATAAGGGTTCCGTTTTTTCCTTTTGAGGTACGGAACCCTAAAAAGTGATGTGTTCTGGCAAACATTGTTACTAGCCACATGGGAAGTTGCAATTTTTCTGACAACATACTGACATGTAAGCAAAGTTCACATGGTAAGCAATAGAACACTCCGCGAGGCGCGAACATCAAAATGTTACGGGAATCAGTTTGACGTGATTTTTGCTGCGATCCTTGTTCCACATTGTTTCCAGTGTATACTGGGCTTGATTGTTTTTCCAAGGGGAATGGGAAGTGTTAACCAGTCACTGGGTTTTGGAAGTCAGGTAGGCAGTCGTTCCATGTAAAACATTAGTATTTATCTGCATCCTGTTAGAATGAAAGCCGACCTCGACTTATGTATACTCCATTCTAAATAACAGTAGACTTTTAAACAAACCTTTTTCCCGTCAACCGATTTTGACTTTTTTTTAAGTAATTGATATAAACCAGTGCTTGACTGCGATCCCACCTGATGGTATGCAGTGATGCAATCATTGATGGTGAGGCGCACTTGTTTATTAATAGCCTATTCACTCTAGCCTTGAAGACACCTAAATTATAGTTGGACGGAGAGACCGCAGCAGGCAATTTGTTGCAGTCGTTGAAGTTTCAACAACGTAAGGGTGGATACTCGCTGTACGTCGGATTGTCCGATGGTAGAAAGGAGATGGCGGAATCAAGTCATACCATTCCCGCGCACACTCTCCAAAATGCAACCTGTAAAAACCAACACCGAAGGCTGGCTACCCTGCGCCTGTGCTCGAGGCTTTGTAGATTGGACTTAACCAAATCTGGACTTTTATTGCGTTAGTGGCATGATAAATAGCGACTGCAGTAAATAGTTGTTATTGTAATCACTTTTTTACTTTTAATGCCATCCTTAAGACCTACGGAATAGAAGTCAAAATCGGTTGAATGGACTGTAAAAACAGGTTTGTTTAAATGTCTCATCTTATTCCGAATGAAGTACAGATAAAGAAAAGTCTGGACAGATTGATTCATGAAGCTTGATGTTTTGGCACACACGGTGTCGGTTCCGTTGAATTGATACAAATGTGGAGCTATCTTTAAGTTGTCACCCACCAGTCAGTTCATAGCTTAGTTTAGCTTAGCAATGACAGCAAAGCGTCTGGCTCTCACCTTGTTATAGTGTGCGTGCGGTCCCGCGGGCCGGTGCGCGGTGCCGTTGTCCGCCGTGTACGTCTTTACCTGGTGCTGCGTGTCGGTCGCTATGGTTGATATCGCCGACGCAGAGTGCGTGCCTCCCGGCATCGCTTCCCGTCGCTTTTTACCACCTTTGTAGATGTATTTTGACGGTCGGACTAGACTGTAAATGATATGACATCTTAGACAATTGAATTGTATTGTGTCCTATTCGCCAGGGTCATGTGTTTGCGACTGGGTACTCCATCTCGTTTAGCTTGCAATCCCCATAGGTGACAGAAGAGCTGACGAGATGGAGTATTTGGTCGTGGATGTGCGACCCTGGTGGGATAAACGCGAGTGTTTGTCGGATATATTTGACGTAAGCGGTTAAAGGGGGGGGGGGGGTATTATATTTTAAAAGAAGACGAGGACCGATTTGCAGTTTCACCTTTATCCGTATAACGTGTTCGGTTACAAGAATTAAACACGAGAACAAAAACGTGTAGCATGCCCGAAAAATTCTCGCTTCATTCTTCAGTCGGCTGGCTCGCTTAGCGCCTAGACACAATGGGGAGTAGCGAATTGAAACCTAACTTTCTAAAATTTTCGTAACCTGTCATACTAATAGACTTTTGAGCTCATACATATGAGCTGCATGTTACCACCAGCAGAGGTCGACATGTCGACGGCAGCTGTTAACACGTCGACATCCCAACTTTGAAGATCAGCAGCAGCTGTTGTGTATGTCAAGTGTCACTATAGGTACGGCTGCAGACCTCTGCCGTTGGCAACAGGCTCGAGTGTATGAGCTCTTACGGCCTGGTCACGACTTCGGTATTAGCGGCGCGCGACGCGGCGAGCGGGGCGGCGATGGTAAACGCTTGCGTTTTCGCTATGAGCGGCGTCTCGTGGCATGCTTCAAACATTTTCATACTTTTTATCTTACCGCTCACCGCCTCGCGCTTAGCTACCGCTCACAGCGGCAAGGTCGGGAACGGGCCGTTAGGCACTAAGCAAGCCGCCTTTCAACGCATTTTCAAAAAGTAACTAAATACACGACTCTATGTATTATTCTAAGCTACCAAAATGATTGATTCCTACCTAAATATTACAACAAAGCAGGATTTGCATCTTCTTATCCTGTTGATTAGTACAAATCGGTGTGTTTATATTTTCGTTATTATTTGATTCTTTTGGTATTTTGAATCTGGAAATAGGTATCAGTAGAGATGACTGAAATCTAATTACTGTATGTGGGAACAGGTTTACATAATTAATCGACTCGATAGAACTTACATGAGATGATATGACTAGACAGACTAGACTATACATTTTCTGTGGTAGGCGCCAGATAAATTGACATTAAAGTACATTTACCTTTTTCTAATATCTCTGCATAGATACGGAAAAACGAATAAACTGTTTTTCGTTAATAGAAAACGTAAAGAACCACGATAGACGTCGATTCAAGACAGCTTTACATCTTTATTTCCGTTTTTAGGATTTTGTACCCAAAGGGTAAAAACAGGATCCTATTGCTATCACTCTGTTGTCCATCTGTCCGTCAACAGGCTGTATCTCATGAACCGTGATAGCTAGACAGACAAATACTAACAACAGAATAACTGACTTTTTTGCCGTTATTTGCTACGGACGGTACAAAACTCTACGTGCGCGAGTCCGACTTGCACTTGGTCGGTTTTTTAAATTAAGAATGTTAACAAATGTAAAAGGGTCAATAACCGCTATTACAAATTTATCTGGCTTCTACCATAACTAACTCGAGTCGATCAGAACCTAAAGTTCATGTTATACTTATCTGAAGTTAAGTTAAGCAAACCTCAGAAGGCGCGACAGTCAATTGAGTGGTTCTTTTTTCTCAGAAACGTCTTTGGCTTGAGATATTTCCTTTACAATTTCGTGCCTGAGAAGAAAAGCTTATAATTCGCTTTTATTTATTTATTTTATTTCGCTTTGAACGCCAACGACGCTTACAAGCGACAAACGTTTTTGGCCGCTAGAAAGCCAACGACGAGTTTAAACGACAATTTTGAATTCATCTGTTGGATAATACTTTTCCGGGTGAAGTGGGTCGTTTTACATAGCAAGGTCTTTTTACATAGCATGGGTAGTTTGACAGCAGGACGAAAATGATGCATCTTTAAAATGAGAGAAAAGGATAGGTGGCTACATTGTATGAATCTGACAGCTGTCACTCGCACCATCTTATAGCAATTGTAGTGTAATTAAATTGAACCAAAATTAAACTTGATCTATGTCACTAGCATTTTATAGGTGTTTGGCGTTCAAAGGGTTAATACTATTGTACTGGACTGGCTGGGTATAGTGGATTGACTGACACACCATCTGATATTGTAATCTGGTTTTTCTTCATTCAATTTTTGGATGAAGAGATTTGGGGGTGACAGACAGTAAAATCAAATCCGCACTAGGCTTACGTGGATTGTAGCCCACAACCTTTCACAGATTGGGAGGCCTGTGTCCTAGCAATATGACGTTATAGGCTAATACGCAAAAGTTTATTACCAATGTTATGTTATCATAACCAAGACACATAGCTTCCCAAGCAGCACATTAGCGGATATTATATCCATAAACAAGCTATATTATAGCTAAAGGCTGTTATGTAGCTGTAGTAACGGATAAGACGATTCTTAAGACTGTATAACAGGTGATCCCTACACTGTTATACAGCACAGCTGACAAATAGCTGTATAACAGTTAAAAAACGACAAAATGGATTTTAGTAGAACTTGAAAGTTCAGCCTTTGGCTACGTGCAGATACCGGCACGGATCATGAACGCTGACTTGTAGTTGCGCAGAAGTGAAATATCGGGTCTCTTTAGTGGTATGAAGTGAGACACGGGGGAGGGGAGTACGATCCTTGTACAGTGATTGGTTTGCCGATGTGTACGATGCGCAAAGCGATCCCCGCTCTTTCGCCGAGCGCTCAAAATTCGTGTCGGTATCTGTATAATGCTGGTTAAGAAGACAAAAGCTTGATAAAGTCTGCTGCTATGTATGCTGCTTGTGTTTTGACACAATTTCATATATTCCTCGTTTCGTCTATCAGGTTCATACCTAGCTTAATAAAAAGTGCCCACTTACCTAGGATACTGCGGTCCAAACTGAGTATAACAGCAGTTGTACCAGCATCCCTTCGAGAAGGGGTTGTAGCCACCGGTGAACTTCCCCGTCACCTGTTCGTTCGTCGTTCGGCCTCGGGACACGAGTACCATATGGAATCCCGTCAAGCCAAATATAGGTATCGCTAGTAGTGCGATTATGCCCATTATTACCATTCTGAGATGATTTAGTTAAGGATTTGTAGATTGTTGAAGTATTTTTGTACTGGAATTAGTTTAAAAGTTACATTGAATTTAAGAGTTAATTAACAGTATCACAGACAACAAGTAATTCTAGCATTTAAGACACTAAATTATAAGATCCATTTTACAATATCATAAAGAGAGCTTTGCGCTTCTCTTGGTAAACGCATAGCCCTATGAGCGGATCACACGAAGCCAGTGTTAAAGATAAGGACAGCAAGCAATATTCTGGCTTGGCACATACAAAAATGATAGTTCTGTGTACTGAGAGAGAGGTGAAACACATCGAAGCACAAATATGATTACAATTACACCTCTGCTTAACCCTTGCGGAAATAGAGGCATGATGTTATGTATCTACACTAATATTATAAATAGGTAAATTTTGTGAATTTGTTTGTAGTAAGTAATCCCTGAAGCTACAGCACCGTTTTCGAAAATTCTTTCACCAATTGAAAATTATATAAATATATATTGGTATTTTACAGGGTCTCCTTTCTTCCATCGGACCGCCCGACGTACGGCGAGTATCCACCCTTACGTTGTTGAGATTTCAACGGTCCGGACTAAGCGTTTCGCTTCGTCGTTTATACCGCGTACATCGAAGGACTGGAACAATTTGCCTGCTGTGGTCTTTCCGTCCAACTATAATTTAGGTGTCTTCTAGGCTAGAGTGAATAGTCTCTTAATAAACTAGTGCGCCTCACCATAAATGATTGCATCACTGCTTACCATCAGGTGCAACCGCAGTCAAGCACTGGTTTAAATCAATTAAAAAAAAAAACAGGCTACGTTTGACGCCCAGCAAAGTGGGCACAGGTCAGCTAGCCATAAATAACTTAAATAAGCAGACTATATGCAAAGGATACGACACAATAGGCTCGACCTGCGTCAAATTTTTGTTATTATTCATGATATAATATAAACTGAGGCCGAATATGCTCAGCATGTGTATGGATAATGATATTAAAAAGAAAAAGAAGAATCTGTAGTTGCGCCGCCCGATGCAGTTGTTCACCCACGGGCAGTGGTGGTCAAATGTCTGGAAATGAGAAACGAACAAAGTATAAACAAGATATATTATTTTTTAATTAAATTTATTTAAGGCCGCTATCGTAACGTTGAGCAGACGCAACGTTAACGTCGCGGTTTGAGGTGTACGCAAGAAACTTGCGAAGGCGCATGTTGGCACTCTACCGCTAGAAACTCGCGACGTTAACCTTGCGCCAGCGTTGCGCAGAGCAACGCTGGTGCTGTGCAGACGTTGGAGAAGCGCCAACGCTTGTAAAAACGCCAGTGAAATAGCGGCTTAAAAAGTTTAATCAGAAATGAATTCTTCAATTCCGCTCATTTCTGCATCACTGTGTGAAGTGTCTGAGTAGTGGCGAATGGAGGAACCAGGCGAATCGTTGCCAACAACAAAAATAAGAAAGAAAACAGTTTTTGTTTTTAAACTAATTATGATTTAAATAATATATTAATTTAGGTAATTTAGATTAGGCAATAATTTTTCTTCACTTAGATTTTAGTAAGACTCGGCTAAACAAAGTAAAAATAAAACCGTTACTGATACGCAAATAAGTTTTCTTTGCAAACCGTACTTTTCAAAGTAACATTTGACAGATAGTGGTCATAGACTTTCCTATTTATATTTGAATCGCAATGTATGATGCGACGTCGCTATGCAGTCTTGTGTGTTAGGCCCTAAGGCTATTAGAACAAAGAGAAGGATAGAAGAAGCTCTGACGTGACATACTCACTTCTATGCAATGATTGCAGACCGAACAATGCGAACACCGCGGCGGTCGATAGAACTTGCACGTGACGCACCATTTCATCCGTACAGTAATACCGTTGATCTCCACGCTGCGATACAGAGGCGCTCGAAAGTCATCCTCACGATCCTCGTCAGGTGGAGCTGAGAAACACAAAGAAACATGACATGAGTATAGTTGTTCTACCTCACTAAGTGCCGAAACTGCATTAAGTTGGCGCCCGTCGCGTGTGTCGTTTGCGACGGTCCCCATCGCGGAAACCGGATTATTACCTACGCAGTGTCGCTTGTCCAACTTTAACGGTGTGCATGTAGTCGTGTCAATGGAGATTTAATACGTAGCAAAAAGGGGGCGCGGGGACGGCTCCCCGCGACCCCGCAGCGGAGCACTTTTGTATGGGACCGCGCGGGAGTCCGCTTTATGCAGTTTCGGCCCTAAGAACCTGTGTTGTTTGTGGAGCGATCGGTTTCACAGAAAACACCTCACAGACATAAACGATGAGCACGAGAATCAACACACGTTCAAGACCAACCCATTATCTACAAAACCACTATTGGACATAGGCCTCCCCCAAGTGTTACAACGACCCGTCCTGACCGGTCATGCAAATGCCTACATTGGCTTACCTCTTTTTTGAGGTGGGAAATCATGAAATAATTCCTCCCGTTTTGGGTGGAGCGAGAGGGACTGTCAAACTTTTACTGACTAAAACGCCCCTATGTTCCTTTACGTGCCCCCCTTTGCGAGGTACGGTAACTGTTTCGAATAACCCCGCAGCCCTTGCAGGCATCAGCCCTAACAGGCCCCGTCAATCTTGCTGACATCTTGAGGCGCGCATGGAATAAAACGCGCCGTCAACCCGGGTTTAGCCCTTAACGGACGGTGAGCTATCCATTGCTCGCCGACTGCAAGCCCGCGCCAACGGTGGCCGGGAATCTCCGGTAGAAACATTCGTAGCCTTTTTTTATTATTAACTAGCTTTTGCCCGCAGCTTCGCCCGCGTACATAAAATATAGCCTACGTCACTCAGGAATAAAGCAGCTTTCTATCGGTGAAAAAATTTTAGCAATCGGACCCATACTTTCAGAGATTATAATATTAGTTTAGATTGATATAAACTAGTGCTTTACTGCGATCCCACCTGATGGTAAACAGTGATGCAATCGTTGATGGTTTACCATCGTTGATGCACACTAGTTGATGCACAGTAGTATTAAGAGCCTATTCACTCTAGTCTTGAAGACACCTAAACTATATTCGGACCTGAGTTTTAGTTCCGTGTGCATCATGTGTTCCATTTTAGGGGGTGCGTTTATTAAATTGATGCTTAATTATAAAATAACAAATATTTAGACACTAAAAATCGATTGACTGTAAAATACCTCATTATAAGAATTAAAGCATAGTGTGCAAAGAAATTGTCAAGTAAACTATATGGTTCTTAATTGATCCAAAAATAAAAGAGTAAGGACGTCAATGTTTTCAAATAATAAGGATCATTGGTTAATTAGTTAAATTTTCGGTAGACGAAGACAGGTACAGTTTCCAGGTGCCTGATTTTATGAAAGCTATTTTTAAGAAGAGGGTCTCTTTTGACGTAGGTAAGGTACCTATTAATTAACGTCTAATTTATTTATTTTATATTCTAGAAAGCGTTAAAAGGACACCATTTTGTAGCGAAAAAGTCCTCATTTTGATACTTAATGTATCAAATAGACGTCTTTTTCGTGAATCAATTAAAATCATCAACATCGTCATTTCAGACGAAAGGCGTCCACTGATGTACATAGGCCTCCCCCAAGTGTCGCCACACTCGCCACATGAACGGTACTGTGCGTCTCGCATTCATCGGATTCCCGCAACCCTAACTAGGTCTTCCCTCCTCCGGCGGCCCCCGCGCAAGTCTGACGTATTCGCGCCGACTCTGTGTTTAAAAATCGAAAAGTGGTGTAAAAACCCCGAATACTTAAGTAAAATACATACAATAGAAAATCAACAAGTGAAGTGACAAATTGAAAGTGTGGGTGCAAGTGAATTTTGACTGTTACCGTGATTTCGACTATACAGTTAATTGCCCTACCTATTTAACTGGCAAGAAGTTGTAGCCGGTATAGAAGCAACTTTTTGATCTTGCACTTGTCGACCGTTCAGTCAAGTGCAAATTGGTGTCGACTTCTAAACAAGGGGTCTCAGGATCGAACCCAGCCACGTTGGAAGTTCACTTTTTGCCAATGATTGGATTGGTATTTTTTTTTTTTTTTTTTTTTAATTTTTTATTTTTTATATTTATATTTTGAAAGAGAAAGAGAAACCTTTATCACTCTGAACTGGGAGTAAGAAGACATACTTAGTTTCCTAGTATCCACCGATAAAAACAATGAGTACCCAGCGGACCCCTCCAAAAGTTGTAAACCCTCCTATTCGGCCTGAGCAACGGGTACCTGAACCTGATTTAACGGCCACCCCAGGGTCTACGGTCGTGTCGAATCAAAATATAACCCATAGATTCAAACGCCCACGCACAGGTGACTCCCCAAAACCTGACGAACCACCAGTCTCTGAAGACTCCGAAGACAATGAAAGCAACCAATTTCCCCGCATCTTTAATGAATTTAAAAATGATATAATGCAGATGCTTTCGTCCTGGAAAGCTGATAACGATGACCGTCTCTCTTCCTGGAAAGCAGAGCATGATGCGGTGTTAAAGGTGTTGGTTACAGATATGAGTGAGCTGAAAATTCAGTGTTCAGAGATCCGAAAATCACACACGGAAATTAAACAAAGTGTACAATTTACGGATAAATGCTACGAAGAGATGAAAACTAGCTTAGCTAATTTAGAGAAGCTAAAAAAAGAAAATGGGGATCGGATTCAACACCTTGAAAATCTAATTCAGGACCTGCAGCTTCAGTCACGTGCCTCAACAGTGGAGTTCAGAAACATTCCACTGAGAGGAAAGGAAAACTCGGAGGACCTCCTATCTGCTGTTACAGCGGTGGGTAAGGCTGTTGGCGTGGAAGTCCGGAAGGAAAGCTTCCGTGACCTATATCGCCTACCAGGAACGTCGACAACACCCAGACCGATCGTTGCTGAGTTTAATTCGGTAATGCTAAGGAATGAATTCCTATCATTCGTTCGTAACTTTAACAAAGAGCGCCCAGTAATCGACAAGTTGAACACGCTCACCATTGGTTTGGCTGGAGAGAAAAAGCCAATCTACGTAGACGAACACCTCCCGCCCTCTAGGAAAAAACTATTCTATGATACTCGGGCCCTAGCAAAAGCCAACAAATTCTCTTGCTGGAATTCGTATGGTAAAATCTTCATCCGAAAAGATCCTAGCAACCCAAATGAGAAACCAACGCAAATAAAGTCGGAAAAATGTCTTCTCTCCTTGTATAAAAAGCAATGACTATACTGGACGTCAAACATATCTTCTATTGTTTTTCATGTTTTTCTTGCTGTTGCCGTGCATGCCTCAACCTCTTCTAATTTTAGTTGGTTTAGAACCCTTCTTTTGTTAATAAAATGTTATAAAAACTGCTATACAACTGTTAATTTTCATATAGCATTATTGCAATCAAATGTTCTTAATTTTACTAATAAGATTAACTACTGCAGACCAGTCTTTTGTTTAGTAAATTATAATTCATCCATTGATTTATTTGCAAACTTTGTAAGTAGACACAGCAAATTCTATTCCACTGAGAAATGGAGATTTTTGTTCTGTTTAGACTTTTATTGTGCAATCGTTTCTACTCCTCCCCTGATTTTCAATGGCTAACACAAATGTTATATCCGACGAACTTGATGATATTTCCATAGCATCATCATATGAGTGCCCGCCCGATCGATGTTCAGAGTTCATAGTCTATCCCAGCGAATACTTAAAAATAATTCATATTAATATTAGAAGTATTAAAAAGAACATCGAACAATTCATCACTATGCTGTCCATCACTAAAATTGATTTTGATGTTCTTGTGCTTACAGAGTGCTGGCTTAGGCTGTCTGGATCTACCCCTATTATACAGGGCTATGACTGTCATGCCAGTGTCAATAATCACTCGCAGAACGACGGAGTCGTCGTATATACTAGAACTTCCCTTCAATGTACAATGCACGAACCGGCGTTTTGTGGAGCTAACTGCCTTGTTGGCACTATAGGAGATACTGTCATCATCTGCATATACCGCTCCCCCTCATACTCTAACCTGGACTTATTTTATGACAGCCTAACCGGTCTGGTTTGTACTATGAATCACTTCAATAATGTCGTTCTTATCGGAGATTTAAATGTTGACATCAAACGTGGTAACCATGACAAGAACTCTGATCAATATCTCACACTGACTGCCACTCTTGGGCTACTTCCAGCGCACCTTCGCCCTACCAGATCCGAGAACTGCTTAGATCATGTTCTATTGAAAACTAGAAATCCCGCAAGTGTTCTAGTAGTTCAAACATTCATCACTGACCACCTACCAGTCATTCTGGCTATGAGGATCAAGAGTTTGAACAACAAAAATCGCTGTTCTACGTTTGTGCGCTATGACTACTCAAAAATAAAGAGCGACCTAGATAGTAATGATTTTAGTCCGGTTCTGAAAGAAAAGAACCCAGACTTGGCGGTGGAATTATTTATAAAAATAGTTCAACAGACTATCGCTTCACATGCCCAGAGTATACGTATCCAAAATAAGATCCGTGTTATTAAACCTTGGATGACTCCGGGCTTGGTTAGATGTATAAGAAACCGTGACAGGATGCATTTCAGGTTAAAAAGAGATCCTGATAACGCGGTTCTTCAAATTACGTACAGAAGATATCGTAATTACCTTAACTGTTTATTGAAAAAACTAAAAAGAGCACACGATAAAAGTGAATTACAAAAGGCAAAAAATAACCCAAAAGCCACCTGGAAGGCAATAAAGGCCATAACTAACACCACTTTTCAACCGCAATCCGCCACAGAACTTCTTCGTACCACTGGCGATCCCAAAGCTTCTGTAAACCGTGTCAATTGCTTCTTCACTAACATAGGTCATAAACTAGCCTCTCAAGTCGTTCCTCTTTCAAGAGCTAATCTTGATGCGAGAGTCCTCCATCAAGCACCACCATGTGAGTCACTTGTCATATTCCCAGTTGATGAAACACAAGTAGAAACGCTGATTGGCTGCCTGCGTTCTGACTGTGCTACTGGCTCTGACAACATACCTGCAAAAGTACTGATACAATCTAGGTCCGTCTTGGCATCTCCCATCACCCATATACTCAATCGTGCTATTGAATCTGGAATCTTTCCCAACTGCCTTAAAAAAGCTGTTGTTCATCCAATTTTCAAGAGTGGGGATAAAACCGATGTAACGAATTACCGCCCTATCTCCGTACTTAGCTCTCTCTCAAAGATCCTTGAAAGGGTTATTTATAACAACCTCGTTACGTATCTGACTAAACACAAAATTATTGCGGACAATCAATATGGATTTAGACCTGGAGTCTCAACGGAGAATGCTGTGGCTGATCTTACCAAAACTCTAGTTCATCACTTAGACAAGGGTATGAAATGCTACGGTATCTTTCTCGACTTATCCAAGGCATTTGATACGGTTTCTGTTCCCACTCTTATCACAAAAATGGAAAATGTTGGGATTCGTGGCCTAGCGCTGGACATACTTAAGGACTATCTCCTAAACCGAACTCAGTGTGTTAAAATTGATTGCACAACAAGTGATGAACAATTTATTCGTTTTGGTGTTCCACAGGGTAGCATCCTTGGGCCTCCACTTTTCCTGCTCTACATAAATGACTTGTGTAAAGCTCACATTCCCAGTTGTGACATATTCACGTATGCCGATGATACGGCGTTAGTGATTTATGACACTGACTGGGATAGGGCAAGGAAAAGAGCGGAACAATCGCTTCGCTTTGTAATGGAGTGGCTCTCAGAAAACTTACTTACCTTGAACGTAGCTAAAACTAAAGTCATTAGATTTACCCTTCCTAACACATTGATTCCACCACAAGAATCTGAACAGATTAGGGCCCACATCTGCTCAGGTGACTCCTCTAATTGTAACTGTCCTTCTCTGTCCTTGGTTCCAGATATTAAATACCTAGGAGTCCATATTGATTGTAAACTAAGCTGGCAATCACACATTGAAACTCTTTGCACGCGGATCAGGAAACTAATTTATATATTTAAAGAACTTAGGTACTCCGCGGATCCTGACACAGCCAAGCTAGTATACCAAAGCCTTTGCCAGTCTATTGTTTTGTACTGTATACCGGTTTGGGGTGGAACGTACAAAACCTCATTGCTTAAAGTGGAGAGAGCGCAAAGGGCGATCTTAAAGGTCATGTACTTTAAGCGTAGGGACTTCTCGACTCAACAACTATATTCAGAAGCCGAAGTCTTGACCGTGAGACAGCTCTTTGTGCTCCGTGCAGTGCTTCGGAAACACTCCATGTTGCACCTACACACTGATAGGCTGAAAAGACGAAAAGGCCTTCCCGTTTGCGACACGGTACAATGCCGTTCTAAGTTTGCCAGCCGACAGTATGTAGCAACTAGCTCTCGGCTCTATAATAAAATAAACAAGCTCATCTCCATTTATCCTTTTCCTAAACACGATGTTAAAATCAAACTTACCAAATGGCTGCAGAAGTTAACGTACGACGAAACCGAAAATCTTATTACAGTCATCTCTTAAAGACTGATGTTAATTTTTTTTTTTATTCAATTGTTTAATTATTTTTTCTAGATTGTGTATATAAAATGTTTTATTAATTTAATTTAATCTAATTTAATCATTTACTTAAACTAATCCTAATAATAATTTTTATAATCAATTTAAATAATTTATTGTATTGTATTATGATTTTATTTTATAACTAACACCTACTTGCAATGTTGTCTGTTATAATCTAATTATTTCTGGAGGAACATTGGCTCCTAAAACACAGGCTTTTGGCCTAGTTTAGGAGGCAGCAGTTCGCATTTTAAATTTGCTATTATGTACAACATAAGTAATAAGTAACTGTGTACTAATTTATTTAAATTGTAGTACAAATAAACAAATTATTATTATTATTATTATTATTATTACTTTGAAGGAGGTCTTCCGACGCTGCGTCTTCCGGTACGCGGTCGCCATTCCAGAACCTTCATCATCTCACTGCCACACAAATTTGGCGATTCTTCGGGCTATGTCGGTAACCTTGGTTCTCCTGCGAATACCTTCATTCCTGATTCGATCACACAAGGAAACTCCGAAACAAAACTATAGTCGATTAGATTAAAAGTCGAAAAGGTAAGTTTGCCAACTTCCTTATCCTTACATATTTTTTATTCTTACTTATTTATAAAATAAGTGGAGCTTTATTACTGATAAACTGATAAACGCAAAAACTACTGAATGGATTTTCATGCGGTCTTCACCAACCGCGACAGGGTGATTCATGAGGAAGGTTTAGGTGTAGAATACTTACATGTTGTAGTAGAGAAAAAATTTATAACGTAAAATATTTCTAACAACCCCTGCCAATCTAGGGCAGATCGCTAATTATAGTATGACAATTGGTCTGAATTAAAATAGCTAGGTCATATTTTCTTGTAACAGATAGTATCAAGCGAATATATTATAAAATTAATGACTAACAATATTAAAAGGTAATTAATAAACCATTACTGAGAATCTGAGTCACGATTGTAATTCTTGTTTATGGCCAGACCCGATTTTTAAATGTAAATATTTTTCATGTAATATCTACCTAAACCTAGATAATTCGAGTATCAAGTTGCTATATAATTTTCCATACACTTACTCGAAACCCCGCTCTTATTCCAATGCTTTTTGGCACGCAATAGACTGTTTTCCGCACTGGTGCAGAAAAAAAGTGCGCGTGCTCTCCCCGCCACAATTTTATTACATTTATCGTATCAGGCTGGGCGCGCGTCGCCCCCACGAGTCGTCGGTCAACCTCCGTTTATTCATTTCGTAAGTGTATTGAAAAATGTCATTTGATACACGTGCAAATTTGTCCTACGGCTCGTGTGAATTCCGCCTCGGTCGCAATGACAAACTTTCTGCACTTGTATCAAAATGTACTATTTCTGCGTATCGACTTTTTTTTTGAGGTTGTATATCATCCAATGACTTCTCTCGCTCTAGGGTGCAGTGGGAGGTCGTGTCAGATTTTACCGACTAAAACCACACCTGTGTCCTTCAGTTGCCCTTTGCGTGCTAGGACCACGGGTTTCCTTTGCAAAAATTGCCCGTGCCCTAGCGGGCATCGGCCCTGCTGAGCAAAGACAATTTTGCTGACCTCTATGTGAAACGCGTGTGTAACACTATGCGTCGTCAACGAATCGGACTCGGTTCGGACGGTAACCAGACGGCGAACTACCCATTGCTCGTCGTCCGCAAGCCGGAGCCTACGCTGGCCTTGCGACTCCCGACAGCTCTCGACACGCCCGGTGTGTCTCTTGTCGCGGCGGCTTTAGCGTGAGGATATACATTCCCTCACGCGTACGGCCGACTCTTTCGCTAGCATTACTGCTTCACAGAAGAAGGAGAGCGAGCGCGAACGTATACGGATAAATACAGTATCTGTGTACCTAACTAATACTGTATTTATTCATATATACGCTCGCGTTTCGTAGTCGCTTGCGGTCGACCCGCATTGTTCTTAAAGCTACCTAACTCGAATCGATTTTTGCAATTTCGTCATTCACTATACCTTCCCTTTAAACCGCACTGATATAAAATCACGTCACAAGGGCATTCACATTGTAGGCACAGATAAGATAGTGTTTCAAGCCATGAACAAATCAGCACAGACAAACACGTGTGCTATAAAAACCCCATTTGGTCTACTAAGCCTCGATTCGCTTGTTTTGTGTAAACAAGTTCCTAACTAGAATAATATTTGTCTATGACGCCTTTGCTTTTTTTTGGGTGTGGGAAATCTTCAAATAACTCTCCCCACTCGGTGTGAGCGTGTCAGACTTTTACTGACTAAAACGCTTTGCGTGGTAACTCTTTCGAACCTCAACCCAGACGCTCTCGTCTTGCGAAGGGGAAGAAGAAACTATTAAGTAGATACTTTGTATAGCTAAACCAAAGTGGGAGTATCATTCGCCTCTTAAGCTGTTGATCCCCGCATTAACGCCGGCGTTCACGCGCCATTGTCTTACTATTGTGTCTCTAATTACGCACTCAAAAGGTTAAGCGAGAATTTTGCGAGACGATAATATTATATTGAATATAATTTTCATTTATAAATGCGTGAGCTCATCCCCGCCACAATTTATTACATTTATCGTATCAGGTTGGGCGCTAAGCGACCCCCACGAGTCGTGGGTCAACCCCCGTTTATTTATTTGAAAAAAAAAAGCGTCGTTTGATACACTTGGAAACTTGTCACTGCAGCATTTGGCTCCATCACACCCTCGCCTGTGGCTCGGGCGAATCCTGCCTCGGTTGTAATGACAACCTCTCCACTTGTATCAAAATCTACTATTATCATTTGACATTGGCCTTGTTAGTTAATCTGATTAAAAATCATTTCCATCCACAAATATTATTTATTATTTTATAACGATACCTATCGTAATGAATAAAAAATAGGATTAAAATGTAGGGCTTGTCAATATTATCAAATTAGTCATTGCACCGAACCATTATCAGAAGATAAACTGAAATTACTTCCAACTAGCTTACAAAATACTATAGATAGTGTAACGAAGGAAGGGAGATAGCAACTACATTCATATTTTAAAGTAGGAAAACGTGGAAATAGCAACTGTAGTAAACAGCAGTCGCAATTATCCATAGGGACCCTGTGCGGGGTTACGGGATTGTTCATAAGGGCTGAAGGCCCGCGCGGGTCCCCCATCGGAGCACTTTTGTATCGAACCGCGTGGGCGGCCGCTTTACACGGCTCCAGACAGAAGACGACCACCGTAGCCGCGAGCTTGCGGATAGCAAGTACAATGCGTTCCAAATAAGATTAGGATCGATTGCCATGTTGTGACGTCACTTCATACTGTCAAATCGCAAGAAATTGGACAAAATTGAAGAACTCAGAGATGAGCAAAATTGAAGAACTGGATTCTGATTAAACTTTTTTCGTTCACAGTTCGCAAATAAATAATAATTTAAAAATTTCTTGTTTTGCTCACCATAATAATTCTTCGATTTGAGAGTATGAACGTGAAATTACAACATGGGAATCGATCCTATTCTTATTTGGAACGCATTGTAATGGGTAGGTCGCCATCCTATAAGGGCTATGCCTGGGTCGATGGCGCGTCGTGTTCCACGCGCTCCCTAAAGAGTTGTCAGCAGACTGTCGGGGCCAACTTATAAGGCCGATGCCTGATAGGACTGCGGGATTTTGTTCCATAGAGATACCGCGGCCCTAAAACGCAAAGGGAAATTGATAGAACACGGGTGGGTTTTTAGTCAGTAAGTCTGACACTCCCCCTTGCTTCACCCAGAGTGGGAGGAGTTAAGCTCTTAACCAATCGCTCAACCACAATAATACACATTTATAATATTAGTTGTGACATATCTAAGAAATAAAACACTCACCTTTTGGTATAACTCCCGGGTCCATGAAAGTGGCCAGGGTAAAATTGGCCAAAACAAAAAACGTTATGAAGCCTTGGTACGCGGGAACCCATGGGTGCTTGTGAAGGTAATATTGACACCTGAAATAGACATACAGAATCTTATTAATACATATATTTGAGCTTGGGTACACCCGCGAAAGTTCGCGGACGCTTGTCAACAAGAGGGGAAAAAATGTTTGTTCTTTCTTTTATTTTATAGAAATAACATCTGTATCGTGGGTGCGGGCTGCGGGATTGTTCGAAAGAGTTACCGTGACCCTGGAAAGTAGAGCTACTGAAGGAACACGGGTCAGTTTTAGTCAGCAAAAGTCTGACACATGTCCACACAAAGCGGGAAAAGTTATTTGAAGCTTAAAAAAAAAAATGAGCGTTCCTTCACGAACATAACCCACCTGCACACCCCATAAAGATCCGGAACAACTATCCGTTAGCCATACAAAGATTAATTGTTCCGTGAGGGAAACGAACCCGCGACACAGCGCAGCAGCTACTGCTCAACCACTGAGCCAAAACCGTTAGATTTGAGAATGAATTTGGCATTTGATTATCTACAGATCAATGCCCAGATAGAAAATGATTATACATATTTTTATTTTTTACGATTTGACTGGCCTGTTGGTCTAGTGGTTAGTGACCCTGACTGCTATGCCGGAAGTCGTGGGTTCGATTCCCACCCAGGACAAATGTTTGTGTGATGAGCACGATCATTTGTTGTGTCTGGGTGTAATTTATCTATATATATGTATGTATTTAGAAATATATAAGTATGTTTATCAGTTGTCTAGTACCCATAACATAAGCTCTGCTTAGCTTCGGACTAGACGGCGTTGTGTGATAGTTATGGAATATTATATTATGTTATATTTTTATTATGAATCCTAACAATTGTTTAAATTTTATTAGTTTCTGATTCAAAATATTGACAAGAAGTGGCCAAGAGCCAAGAATAATGTAAGGAATGGAGAGACCTCTCTCCAGCAGTGAAAAAATAGATAAAGGCAGTAATATAGGTGTCTTCAAGGCTAAAGTGAATAGCCTCTTAATAAACTAGTGCGCCTCACCATCAACGATTGCATCACTGCTTACCATCAGGTGGGATCACAGTCAAGCACTAGTTTAAATCACTTAAAAAAAAATATCCTGACGTGATTTTTCGCATTAATATTGCAATAAAAACGGACCTACAACCTAATAAAATAATTGGCTAAAAATATGCTGATTCACATTAATTCATTGAGGAAAAACTATGATTCATTGAAGGTCTGCGAATTAATGACAGAAATAAACAGTGGGCGACTAGGTGAACAATTTTTTGTAAGGACAGGTCATACAGCCGTGATTGTCGAAGAACTTTGGTACTAAAGGCATACAAGAAAACATGCTATCTAAGGCCCGTATTATAGAACTACAATCAAGACTCAAGCATTACTTAAAACGAGTCTCAGTTGGAGTTTTCATTTTAGAACTTGACTTGAGCAGAGAAACTACAATCAATAATCACCTGAGCAGTGTCACTTTAAAATGACATTTTTTACGTATTATAGAACAGTGCTTGAGTGAGCTCCACTCAATGTGTCCTTATTTTTAAATCACAATCAGCTCAGAATCTCTGCTTGAGGCGAGATTTGATCTTTGTTTTCGCAAGTGTAGTCGAGACCACGCTTGAGCATAGAATCTCATGGAAATTGTGGATTTAAATCAGAGATCAAAATCTCTACTCAAGCGTAGTTTCGTTTGATTTGAATTTGAGGGTAGTTCTAAAATAAACTGAACGCCTAAGTCGAGATTCTTCGCTCAAGCAGTAATCGGTTGAACGCAGTTTAAGTAGTACTTGAGTAAGGTTCTGTAATACGGGCCTTAGACTTTTTCCAACTGTGTTTGTTTGGCTCGGCTTCCAGTCTTTCAGGATGTTGCTGGATACCAGTATTTTAAATGGAGCGACTGGCCTAAATCACGTTCAAAACCCAGCGATTGGGCAACATGATACCTTGGCAAGACTGGTGTTAGATTTCCTGGCATCCGACCATGTGTAAGGACCGTCAAAAATCTAATAACAGCCAGGACTAGCAGCTTAACGTGCTTTCCGAATCACTAACGAGTCTCGATGGGAAGACGCCCATCCAATAACCGCACTGGGAAAACGTAGCTTAACTTTGGTATTTGGACTCAAGCGATTGATAGTACTAAGCCATGACGTCAGTTATATCATGAAAAAAACACAAATGGTACCTACTGGCGAAAGTCTAGTTCGTCAGAAATGGAAAGAGAAAGCACCAGCCCGGGAAAGATGAAAGGAGTGGAGGGAGACACTGGGCATTTTGCCCAGGAGTGAAACAGGCTAGTGAAAAAAGATATGGTTACGACAATTTCTATACGATCTTGATATTGCCGTGCATTGGTCGATGTGCTTAAGACGGACAGGACATTTACCCACAACTGCCAAGATTTGGATAATTCATTGCTAGTATAAGCGTATCTTACGACTTGATTTCACATATTTGAGGCGCCTTTAACAGCAGATATTGATACTACAAAGTGCGATAATAAACAGAACATAATCTTCTATATTTTACACACACTGGTGATAATGAAAATTCAAAACAAACAGTTAAATCATAGATGTTGTTGAGATAAAAGATTTTCTACTTGAGAGGGATAAATATTGTAGATTTATCCACTTATATATTCGATGAGACCAATTTTTTTTTAAATCTGTGTAAACTAGTGCTTGACTGCGATCCCACTTAATGGTGGGCAGTAATGCAACTGTTGATGGTGAGGCGCACTAGTTTATTAAGAGCCTATTTAACTCTTGCGTTGAAGACACCTAAATTATAATAGGAAGACCGCAGCAGGCAAATCCTTCGATACATCTAAGGACTAAAACAATTTTCCTATAAACGATGGTAACGCGGTAGAAACGACGCACCGAAACGCTTCTTTTTTATTCACAGTATCAAATGTTTTCCAATGGGATTCCCATACGGAAAGAATTCACAATAATGTGAATTTGAGATGTTAATTAATATAATAAATACATACATTAGTCAAAACGTTATATTATTCACACAGTTATCCAAGTAATTTAACACCGAGTTTATCAACAAATGCAACCATTGTTTGAATTTCCTATTGTTGTAATAAGGACCATATGGTTACAGCTTTTAGGTGCAGTTTCCTGTGAAGATGACCATAGAGGTTAAAACTTATATTAAATTATTAAATAATTTTTCATACACCATATTAATAAATTGGGAAAGGCAGACCAAGGCGAAGATGGCGGAACGAACTCGACTCCTGCTAAAAGGACTTCCTAGGAAAAGACAGAATTGTCTAGAAAAGGGAGAAGGCCCTTTGCCCAGCATTGGAAAAAAATAAACTAGATAGATAGATAATATTAATAATTTGAACTTGGCTTGACCTTTGATCTTGATGTGTTATGTGATTATACTGATTATGTTTGTTTACATTGCTACATTTGTTGTTAGCAATCTAATTTGCAAGTCTTACATGTTCGAGTATTTATTTGAGGTTTAAAGATTTAAGAGGTATGGAGAACAGTATCTAAAGTCCCGCGAACCTCCGTTGAAACGGGAGAATCTTTCGACCAGACGGGTGTTGTGTCTGGTCCGGGCAACTGCTCGATGTAGGGTTGTCAACTTTTATTTGAAGAAATAGAGTATATCACATTTCAGGTAAGTAGAGTACGGATTTTTAAAAAAGAGTATAATTTACTTAAAATGTTTAAAAAGGTATTTTTTGGTACTTTTGGCAGCACATAATAATTTTTCATTGTTTTTAAAAGAATTGTATGACTCCAAACAAAAAAGTTTATATAGCTCCACAAAATCTTTTTTCCAAAACTGAATCATAATAGCACCGACGCATCATAGAAGGACCAGTTGTATCAATGAATACCTAGTACCTATATCAGAGGGAATTAACATGGATATTAACTAAACGTAAGTTTAGTACGAAACTGAAAAACATAATCACAAGCTGGCAAAAAGTTAGATTAAATATAGATCCCTCCAACAAGTGCCCAAAGTGTCCTTACATCTGCACTTTGAAATTCAGGAGGACCTTAAAAACGCCACTTACACCGGTTATAAACCTGGCCACTCACTGGTAGTGGTGGTTCGTTGTCGAATTTTAGACTCACGAGACGTAACCGTTTTGGCGACGACGAAAACGGTTGCAGAAAACGGTCGTCGTCGCAACTGGTTTAAAGACGAAACTATCGTTGAGAGAAGTAGTTGCAGAAAACGTTCGTTGTCGCAACTAGTTTGAGGACGGACTCGTCGCGTCGTTGTTTCAAAACCAGTTGTTGCAATGAAAAATGAACTTTATGGCTATAATCATAAAATTCATTTTTCATTGCAATAACTGGTTTTGAAACGACGACGCGACGAGTGTGATAGTTGAAGCAATGGATTCTCGACCTAATTTTCTTAAAAGTAAGATAACATTTCGCATACAGTAATTCGAAGACTGGTTTGAGCAACGAAGACTGTTTGGTCGCAGGATGGAAAACGGTTGTTACGTTGCAGAACAAAAAACGGTCTTTGAAAACTGTTCGTCGTTGAAACGCCCACCGCTACTCACTGGGCCCAAATACTTTGGAGGAATAAAAAACCATCGATTCGAAAAGAAAGAAGAAACTATTTATGTAAACACAAGAAGGAAGAATAAATCTGAATGTATAAAGTACTCCAGACTTTTATTTAAATGTATGTCATGACTGAGTCAGACAGATTACAAACATTCTCACACTATAATTAAGAAACTAAACTAATGCATACATTAGTTTAACAAACAACATAACATTATGTTTATCCACCGGAAATACTTGAACCAAACTAAGGTAAACAGAGTACAAAAATAAATCTGCAATAAATATGTTTGTGTTAACTGGTTTCACACATACTACATGTATAGTTTTTACATATATTTGAAATTGTAGACTCATTTAAAAAGGTTGCTATGAGTACCTAACTATAAATATGTAATACAGATACCGGCACGGAACTTGAGCGCTGACTACTACAGTTCTACTTGCGCAGAAGCACGCAGAAGTGAAATATCGGGTCTCTTTAGTGGTATGAAGTGAGACGCGGGGGCGGGGAGTGCAATCCTTGTACAGTGATTGGCTCGCCGATGTGTACGATGCGCAAAGCGATCCCCGCTCTTTCGCCGAGCGCTCAAAATTCGTGCCGCTATCTATACATAGCATAGCATCAGCCTTGGAATGTTCCCACTGCTGGAACTCAATCAAACTCACGGGAACCCACCACACAGGACCAGGGTTGCTGGATTTCTTCGAATTTTTGGTTCAAGGTCATGCGGGTGTCCTCACAATGTTTTCCTTTACTGTTTTGAGAGCAGTGGCAATGAGATAAATTACACAAATGTATAGGGTGTCCCAAAATTAACGCAAGATTTGAATTAAATAGAAAACACAGTTTTTAGTCAGTTCAGATTGTGATTTTTTTATTGAATCATAAACTAAAGGGTGCCCCAAAATTAACGCAAGATTTGAATTTGTCGCCATTTGTGCAGTAGTAGTGTTGGCAACCCCACAAAAAAAAACTGTGTTTTCTATTTAATTCAAATCTTGCGTTAATTTTGGGACACTTAAGTATATAATACTCGAGAATAATAGAATATTATACTTGTGTATGAATAATGTAAAGCTGGCAGCAATGGTTAGTGATTTGTAGCCAAAGGGCTCCAAATGTTAAAGAAAATTTCAATTCAATCATTGTTTTTGGATTAAAGCAAAATGTGTATCACCATTGTTCATATTGAGTCGAGTTTAATATTTACTGCAGAGCAAAAATTGGATGAATTCCAAAGGAATTTACTACCATTAGCAGTTTAAGATTATCCTATGTCTTAAACCCGGGGCCCTGGGATGAAGGCAACGAAGGAACAGGAGTGGGTTTTTAGTCAGTAAAAGTCTGACACTATCACCCGCTCCGCCCAAGAGCGAGATTTGTCATAAGATAAAAAAAAAATAAAAAAAAACTTAGGTCATGGTCTACCCACGTGCCAAGTTTGAACCAAATCTGTAGAAGCACAATTCATTAACAAACAATCAATTTTACAATATTTTTAATATTAGTAGAATGAAAAATTGACTTAATTAAATTCTGCATTTTTTTTTAATATTTCCGCCTTACCTTCATAACCATAGGCATAATAATATAAGTTGAACTTCTATACCAAGTTGTGTAAAGTGATACAAGCAGGTTCAGATAGAAGTTTTTTGTTGATTTCACTACTTTTTTTTTCTTCTACTTAAGGTAAAAACGGGACCCTATTGCTAAGACTCCACTCTCCGTCCGCCTGTCACCAGGCTGATCTTTTATATTTAGGGTCGCATTGGACCACTATCTCACCTGATGGTACGCGATGATGTGGTCGACGATGGAGCATGCTTACCTAGAAGCATGCTCCATCATTTCCTCTCCTAGAGAGGAGGCCCGAGTCCCAACAGTGGGAACATTATAAGGCCGACTATGCTATTCTTTAAGCTAGGATAAAATAAATATTCAAGGGGCCTCCTATACAAGAAACGTGATTTATTTGCAGTTTTTTTACTATGGACGATACGGTACCCTTAGTGCGCGAGTCCGACTCGTACTTGGCCGGTTTTTTTTTTTATTAACCTATATGCTGCCCCTCTGGTGGGCAAATGTTTCCCTCATAGACTTCCAACACTCTTTGTATTTTGCTTTGTGTGTGCTAATATGTACTAGTCTAGCGTACCTTAGGCCAGCAGTGACTATGACAATATTTAATTTAAGAAAAAATAATTACTCACATCAGCAACTGTATTGGTGTTATACCTACTTAATATAAACATAACCCAGTTTTTTGCACTGCTGTGAAATAAAAAACAAAGTCATGGACAGCTAAAATTAACAGTGGTAATTTTACAGGTTTTACAAGTTTTGTTACGTAGGTCAGGGCTTACTGCATAATGTGTAGTTATGACATTGTTACATAAATACTATACATTCTATCATCTCAAATTCCAGATATTAAGAATGTTATGAATATGTTAAGTGGCCAGACCTTAGAAATGATCAGTTCATGATATGACCAACTAAAACTGGCCACATCGTTTAAACGAACATTTGATGATATGTCAATCCTCGTTTGGCCATATCATTGATGTAGGATTTCTATGATAATAAAAGGTCTAAAGAAAATAGGCCAAATGAAGATACTGCCAGTTACACTAGTCTGGCCAGTTTTACTTGGCCATATCATGAAGTGATCAATTTCTAAGATCTGGCCACTGCACATACATAATCTCCCCTATAATATATTTTCCCCTTGAGGGTAGATCCTCTGTAGTATACCTATAGACCATATTATAGTGCCATGTGCTATGCTCTTTATACACTTTGCTGTTGTATTGATTTTTTTTATTTTTTTTAAGGTGGGAAATCATCCAAATGACTTCTCGCGTTCTGGGTGGAGCGAGAGGGCGTGTCAGACTTTTACTGACTAAAACCACACCTGTATCCTTCAATTATCCTTTGCGTTCTAGGACTACAGGTTTCCCTTTCAGAAATTCTCCGCAGTACTAGCTAGCGGGCATCGGCCCTGCTGGGCCCCTACGGTTTGCTGAGATCTCTTGAGTAGCGCGAGGATCACTACGCGCTGTTGACGACTGGGCTCGGTCCGGTTAATTACCGAACAGCCGGACGGCGAGCTACCCAGTGCTCGACGTCCGCAAGCCCGCGTCTACCATGGGTGGTAGTCGGGGTCGGAATTACGGCGGCTAGGGCGTGAGGACCTTCGTTCCCTCACGCGTGCAGCCTCCTCCTTCGCTAGCATTATTGCTGTTGCATTGATAAGATTTATAAATCTGGTCATACACATACTGTTCTAAGTGCTATATGTCTAACCTTTTTAGACGAATATCACCAGGTAGTTCAGTGTAACCAGGTAGGGCATCCCATCTCAATCTTTCCGCTTATAATCATATTACTGTTTATCAAAAAGGTGCATTAACAGCAGAGCTCTACAAATATGCTAACAAAAAAATTATGATTACTTGAGAACCTCCTCCTTTTGAAAAGAAAGAAGTTGGTTAATGGTTGGTTTCTTGATTTTGTTTCTTTTTGTCTGAATTTGGTACCTGTGTATTCATTAAACCCCAAGCGAACGCCGGCATTCGCTCTCTCATTGTCTTTCTATTGTGTCTCTAATTACGGTATTCGATAGTTTAACTCGTTTTAACGAATGGTTACCCTTAAGAAATCGAAGTAGCTCCGGATCATCATGCTGCGCAAGGGCAAGAAGACATGTTGTGACTTATGTATTTTGTATTATTTATTAATTATAGTGTAATAGCTATAATTAGCCTTAACCATTAAGTAACCAATTCTAAACTGTTCCAACAAACCACAAGTATGCTTAGAGATTGGATGGCTCAAAATTGTGTCAGTAAACACATAAAACACACAAGATAGTGTATTTATAACATTCAAATAAATTTAATGTTTGAGAGAACAGAATTATAACAAATTTTTCCTATGAGATTATTATTTCTTATAGAAATTAATAATCTAATTTGGTTTACATACATTTTTTTTTTTTTAATGTAAGTATGGCTTCCATTTGATCAGCTGTAGTTATAGAATCTGATTCAATTTACTGACTTACTACACCATACACATGAAAAAAAAATCAAAGCTTCACATTTAAGTAACTTTGAAAGTACAAAGGGCACTTTTTGTTAGATTTAAGGTAAACAAACCATAAAAAGTTCTGTGTTATTGTATAAAATTCTTATAAAAGTTTGGGTACACAGTATAATTGTTCTTTTTCTGATAAGAACAGACAAGATCATAAAGGTAGCTTTGATGGATCTTACATAATAAGTTTAAGTAAAAAAACTTTACCTATAGTACACCTTATGTGTCATTAAAGTAACCTATTCGCTTTTGAGGTCATACTACATGAACTCTAAAAGAACAGATGTCTACTATCACAAATAGAATTACCGATAAAATACATTTTCTGTGTGAACCAAAACTACCTATAAATATAGTTTTGATGCTTCACCGCACATTTTAAATAATAGAAGTTAAGTAATCATCACGTTGTAATATTTACAAAAAGATAACATCATTGAAACATGTAAGTCTTGTTACAACCTGTCTCTTGGAATCATTTACATATCTATGTAAACAACAGGAAAATTGACTGCAAAAGTTAGCAAGAAACTGATACAGGCACAAGGAAACAAATGTAAGGTAGACTGACTCATATCTATCACACCATGATACATCTTTTGTTTATACAGATTTGGAAACCACACAGGAAGTACCTGGCCATTGACACGACAACACACCACTGGTTACGCTGGCACTTCGAGAAACACTAATTACGAGACGGATATTATGTTAAAGTAAATAAAATATATAATTACCTGGAACATGGCTCCTAATAGACCATCTTTATGGATCTGATAAAAATACTCTTACCGATACCGCCACAGGCATAGAAGGGGCACAATCCACACACAGTCACACAGGGCTACTTCACAGCCCCAAGGTATTAATAGAAACAATTCAACAATCTCATGTGAAAGTTGTCAAACCGAAAATGAGAATTTACAGACGATCGACGACATTGTATACTTACGGGAAATAAAAGAACAGGGATGTTGTGCCCAACAAGAGAGTCCAGGCGAACGTCGCGGGGATGTATCTCGTTTTGAGGTCGCATTTGGGCATATTGTGTCAATTTTATTTCCCTAAAAGAAAATTAACTCAGTTTTATTCACTACAGATCAACATGGCCGCACCTATTAATCTGACAGAAACAGTGTGGCAATAGTGAATTTTAGAGATGTGTTTAATAACCGTAAAAAAATCGCATCAAGATAATCGATTTTAGAAACAATAATTAAAAAAAAAGCCTGTAACTTAAAAACACAGCAAGATGAGAATTTAATCGATGTTTGATTTAAGAATTCAGTAGATATAAATAGTGCAGTAAGCTTATTAGACTCTGTGCGATAATTGAATGGTTGTGACTTAAAATGAAATTAAAATTAAGGTTTTTATATGGCAATCTAACTTAGCCATCCGTCAAGTGCAAAACTTCATTTCGTGTTGACAAATCTTGTTCTATTGTACAATATTTTAAGAATATTATCCCTGCTTTCCGAATTGCGTCAAAAGCGATAATATCGCGAATCCGACCAACGCGCAACGTCACAATTATTACTCAATAGCCCTAACATTTTGTGACTATTTTTGGTATTTTAAAGTTCTATTTTAGTGTTTATAGACTTCGCAGGTAAACTCCGGTTTCTGACCGGATTATATATCTCCAAATATGTATAAATTAAAAGGAAATTTATTTAAACATTGTAATATTTGTTTATTTTGTTTCGGACAATGTTTCTGCTATATAGCAGGTGTAAATAGTGTTGATACTTTTAATTTATAATGCGTTTAGACTTATTTAAAATATTTATTTTCTGGTTTAAGTAAAGGTACTGTTTCTAAAATAAAAAAGAAGGTTCTTTAAATGCAATTTCGTATTTAAATAAACAATTTGTACATTCAAATAAAAATTATTTTACCTTTTTAACTAAGTAACACTTATTTATTTAAATATAGGTACTTTATTGTACACCAAGATAATAAATGATACAAATGAGCCTTATATTAAAAAAACATACAATTGGCGGCCTTATCGCATTCCGCGATCTCTTCCAGGCAACCTGAACTTCATTAAAGCTGTATTAGCTAACTTACTTTAATTAAAGCTGTATAGCTAGTCTATGGCCGCCATTTAGATGCGCACGCATAAGAAAACATTCAATTTTTTACCGCCATGTCACAAAAAAAAACACTCCCGCTAATTTCACTGTTGAAGTAATAGATAAATAAATTATATCTCTTCACAAGTGTATTGAAAAATATCATGTGATACACGTTAGTATTGATGATTACCGTCCTCAGCAAGAACCTCGCCTTCGGGTCACGACTAAATACCGCCTGAGCGGTGATCACCAACTTCATACACTTATATCATAATGTAATAATATTTTTAAATAAATTTTTGGTATTTTTTTTATACCTAACTCTAATTTTTAAACTCCACCTTACATCAATTCACAAATACATCTATTTAATTAGCTTCTGCCCATGGCTGGGCATGGCCCAGATACAGCGACGCAGGGCTGCGGCAGATCACGAAGGAGATGGCGGGAGGACTTGGATGTCTTTCCTAAGAATTGGAATATGAAAGCAAGGAACTATGATCGTTGGAAAGAGTGGAGCTAACTATAATAACCAACACAATAGACATACGAGTAAAGATTTATTTATCGGTATATTACATTATACTACTCTGTCAAGAAAGTATCGGAAAGAGGTCAATACAATAACACACAAAATGTTAGTTATCCTTCCAAATTTATTTTATTGCCTTCAATCAAAGTATGCTGTTTTAGAAACGATACACTTAGGCCCATGAATAACCCAATCATCGAAACATTTTTAATGAATGTTGGTTCGGAATTGAATCGTCCTCAGTGGCTCTTATGCGATTGAGTTTTTAGAGAATATCCAGGTCTTTTGGCGCGGCGACATGTTTCATACGCAAGTGATTGTTTCAAATGGTACGGATGAAAGTTCAGCAGTTATCTCTCTCAAGCTTGAAAGAGGATTTTTAGTCACTATTTCCTTCACTTTTGCGATGCTGAACTGCAGTTGAAGACGTTGATTGCTTACCAGACCGAGACAAATCTTTTATCACATCAGCTCGACCTGTTTTTGAACGTATTGTACCACTCCTTAGCACGGCAGTGAAGATATTTCTTCTCAGAACTTAGTTTTAAGTGTAAAGATTTTTCTCCAAATTTCTCAACGTTTTAAATTTTATTTTATTTCGCAGAGTCCTTGAATATCTCCAAGATTATCTATAAACATAAGAAAAAGTATTATTTTATCGTAAAATATATCTAATAGTCCATCAACAATGACCAAGATTATAATGTAAATTAAAAATCCGAGATCCTATATAAACATTGTTGTTTTTCTTTGAAAACAACTTCTTTCTCTTCTTGGGGTCAGCGCAACACGTTTTTTTCTTCCATTCTATCCTGTCACCCGTCACATTAGCACTAACTCCCTTTTCATATCACTCCTCACACAATCCATCCATCTTTTCTTTGGCCTTCCTCTCCCTCTCAATCAAAGACTACTATAGTATGACTGGCTCTCAATCCTTCTACATGTATACTCAGAACTTTTTTAGTAACATGCGTTTCATCCCTCCTCTTCACATGTATATACCAAGACAAACGATTGCCTTTCAACTTCTCTTTCTTTCTTCAACTCCTCTAATATACTGATTTCTCATTTTATCTATTCTCGTCACACTTTATATCCATATCAATATTCTCATCTCCGCTACATGCAATCTTTTTTCATCCATCTTTTTCACAGCCCAACATTCTGATCCATACAGTATGACAGGTCGTAAGACGGACTTCGGATCTAACATAGTATCAAAATATCAAGATGTAACAGTCGCCAGTCGCACTATAATGACGTAACAATGTTGTCAACGTAACAAAAACGGTATTTATAAATAGCAGCGCCCTCAAATCTTACGACTATTTACTTTCCACACAGACTCTACCTTCTTTTGCTAAGAAAATTGTTAGATACTTAGTGCCGCCCATGAGAGTAATGTGGTGGTGTTCTTCTATTCTAGAGTAAATCTAGAAAACACGGTAATTTAGAACATCGTTGCTGGCTTATCCATCTGCCAATAGCATAAAGCAATCAGCCTTTTAATGTTCCCACAGCTAAAATCTATCACGCGGGCTCAGTTCGGGCTGGTGGATGTCACATATCTTCGAATTTTTATTTCTAGGACATGCCACTTTCCTCAAGCAAGTTACACAAAGTAAAGTGCCTGCCTGGGTTTGAACCCACGGTCTTAGACGACTTAGAAGTTGGGGTCGTGAGAGCAGGTGTGTCTGAGTGGTTATGGCTCTGACTTACGAGTTGTAGGTCGCGGGTTCAAACCCAGCCAGGCGCATTACTTTGTATAACTTGTTTCATCACCACTCTAATAATAATAATATTGGTATCATGTTCCATTATAATTATTTAAAGGGCCTCTGCGAGTTGGCTTCGGCTCCTCGTACGCCTCCCAAAGGTCCAGGACCTCAGGGTCCTGAGATAAATAAAATAATATTGTTATATAATAAGTGTAATTTCTAGTTAAGCAGTTTGATTTTACCATAGAGTAGTGTTGTCGCAACTTTATTTTATATTATTGCGGCGTGGTACCGTTTCATCGCGTTGTAATAAGTTGTACACAATATCAGCATAAGGAGCGAGTCGACAAAAAATATTTCAATAATTTCTATAAGCTCTTACATAAAACCGTACTGCTTCAAATACATTCAAACTTGATTTTTTCAGTATAGCTACATTTTTTTCTTTAACTTTATGTTCGATACCGTCATTAAAAATTGAAAAATAGGTGTCATTTGTTGAAATTATTTTTACTTCGCGTTAATTGGTTAACAATCGTTTTGACAGTTGCTGACATTGGATTTGATTGGCCCGATAAATCCATTTGCATACTCGCGGATAAAAATGGCCGTAGTGTTGTCTTGACGTGCTTCTGTGGTGTGATACTTTGTCGTTAATCTTTTTCTAGATTTTTTATCAAAGAACATAAAAGATTTTATTTCACAAAAGTGTTGACTAACTGATCGATTAAGTGTGACAATGTCTAATGGTACAAGTCCGAGTGTGATAAGTTTTTTGAGACAGTACAGGTTCCAGAGGAAACCGAACGATCCTGCTGGACCCAGCAGTCCAGTGACAGTGACATCGGCTCCTTCAGGTTCTCGTGAGTAAAAAGGTTCTATTCCTAGGACAAGGTCACGGCGACGGTAACACGTGCTTGTAACTTTTCACCACGAGGATTTATTACCACGTTCAGTGACCCGTGTTTCCAAATTTTTAATTTTTTACCGGTTATTTGTCTAAATAATAATCCTGGCTCCACCGGGATACAAAGAGTTTATATCTTTATTTAGGTGCACCTCTTGCACATATAAATATATTTTTCTATACCTTTTAACGATTTTTCTGTACTGTATCAAGTTTTTTTTCTTTACATTATATCATATCGCTATTATCAAAGGGAACAGGACTGACCTTCATCTAATTATCAAGTCTGTTAGAATGCTTGTGAGTTAACTTTTTCACAACATTGATTTGCACCTGTCTTTCTATTCAACCAGTATTGAGCTTAATAAGTTATGCCAGGGTCTACAAAGCTGTTTAATAAATTATAATATTTTAAATAAAAATTGTATTGCCACTTGGGCACAAACAACTTACATTGAGTTATTTTATTGATTAAGGTACAATATGTTTTGTCTTTTAAGAATTTACCTGCTTACAACTCACATGCAATATGCTATCTACCAAACACAAGTGTAACATCTCATATTCTTATCTGTTATTCTAAATTAACCTTTTGACGTGCGTAATTAGAGACACAATAGTAAGACAATGGCTTGCGGGCGCCGGCTACCGCCTGAGCGTTAATGAATTAAATAAAAAAGTAAAAATTTTACCTATGATCATTTCTTCCACCTTTGGAATTTTCATTCCAGATGTCTGTCTTGTACATAGTATCTACAAGCAGTTTTTGTGTTGTCCAATATGAAATATAATTCAAAAATTTTCATCAGCTGAATAAAAATAGAAATAAAAAGATTTAACTACCACCTTGAATGTATTGATTGTTTTTTTTTTTAATGATATAAACTAGTGCTTGACTGCAATCCCACCTGATGGTAAGCAGTGATGCAATGGTTGATGGTGAATCACACTAGTTTATTAAGTCATAACCCATAACTGACCCTATTGCAAGGATGAAGTTCTAATATTATTTTTTTGCTTAATGTTATGGTCCTAAAACACAATTCAAATGTGGTTCTTGCATTTTTATGCAATAACTTTATTGTTATGCAATAAAGAATGCATAGATTGATTGCAATTGCATTATCTTTGTGATATAATATTCCAATTGTCATGTTTAAAATAGGTTAGACTTGGTTGAAACAGATCGAAAAAGTATTGTGGATTGGTTTAAATGATGCTTGTTCTGTGGTATTTAAAAATTTTAAACAAATAGGTAGTTATTATGATTAGTTTTATTTATGTTATAGTTTAGGAATTATTTCAATTCGTCAAGCACCCAGCATAATATAGGGATTGTATTTTGAAAAATCTAAATATGGCAAGCAGTTTTGAATTTGCTGGTCAGGTCCTGGGCATGAACACAAGTTTGCAATAATAACGACACAGGAGGCTGGTTCTGAACACATAAACAAATTATTGTATATTCTTGGAACTGAAAGTGTTAACTTATATTGTATCCATGGCTGAATAAAGGCTTGCTATTATTTCTTCAGGCTGGCCATATGCATGGCTTACATAATAAAATCCTAGCTATGAATAAAAATCTGATATGTGGTTCTTGAGTTAATAAGATCAAAATTTTTAGAAGACAATTAATTATTAAGGAAAATCAGATCATTTTACTTATCTAATCTTTACAATAATAATCTAAGGATATCATTTTGAAGATGTATGACTAACAAGTCATATTGTTGTCATTTCTATACTATAGCTTATCTTCATTCTAATTTTCATCACAGGCTAAGCAGTAATGAAAATCAACAATAAATCTTATGACATTACCACTATTTAAAGCCATAGTAAGTCTAGATCAGATATACAAAAAAACATAAAGTTTACATTTTTGTGTCTCTTACACCTTACCTTTCAACTGCCACATTAAAAAAGCAAAATGGTGCTCTCTGTGCCGAACTACGATTTCATCCTGTAATCTGTCATGTAGTTGTGACCGTGGCATGACAGATTGCCAGTAACATATACATGACATCTTGCTTCGTCATGTATATGTTACTGGCAATCTGTATAATCCAGTATTCTATACAATACCTAGGCAATGTATAAAATGCCTAAAACGTGTAGGTAATGTATGAAATATTATTTATTTTATACATCTGAAAACAGTAAATTTGTGTTTTTTTTGTTACATCACAAAAAAAACTGATCCTGAAAAATCTTTGTAAGTCAATTCAGGAATTGAACTGTTTTCATAGGTAAGTTTGTACGGAACCCTCAGTGCGCGAATCTGACTCGCACTTGCCCGGTTTTTTTTCTTATGGCAACTCACACATCTTGTCTTTTCCTCAAACCTTCACCACGATGATTGTAAAAGCTTGTAATCTGTAAGCGTCAGGACCCCTGGACCACTAGCGATATTTGATGTTTAGAGAATACCAAAATTAACTACCTTTTTGCTACTATTTGGTACCTACCTTCAAATATTTGGTACCTCTATTGACAGCGAGAAAACGCCAGAAGAAAGTGGCCAGACATTCTGACGTCAGGATGTCTGGACCATTTTTTTTTTCATAGTTCTAGACAACACAGCTAATTTATCTTTTTGTAAATATTTACTACCTTTTTAGTACCTCACCATATATTTTTTTCAAATTTTTTCAGCATACTTGAAAAAAGTTAGATGTAAAATATTTTTTTCAAAATGGATATTTATTTTGCCCCATATGCCATGAGATATCTGATGTTTGAAAAATACCTAAATACACTACCTTTATGCTACTACTTGGTCCCTAACGTCAAATACTTAGTACCTCTATTAACAGCGAGAAAACGCATGAAGAAAGTGTCATCAGGTTGTCTGGACCATTTTTTTATTTTCACGGTTCGAGACAACACAGCTAATTTATCTTTTGAAAAGTATTTACTACCTTTTTAGTACCTCAACAAATATTTTTTTCAGCTTTTTTTGGCATACCTGAAAGATGTTACGTGTATTTTTTTTTTCAAATTGGATATTTAATTTGCCACATTATGACATGAGATATCTGATGTTTGAAAAATACCTAAATACACTACCTTTATGCTACTGCTTGGTACCTAACATCAAATACTTAGTACCTCAAAACAGCGAGAAAACGAATGAAGAAAGTGTCATCAGGTTGTCTGGACCATTTTTTTTCATGGTTCGAGACAACACAGCTAATTTGTCTTTTTGTAAATATTAGTGCCTCAATATAAATTTTTTTCAACTTTTTTTAGCATACTTGGAAAAAGTTAGATGTGAAATATATTTTTTTAAATGGATATTTAATTTGCCATATGATATGACATAAGATATATGATGTTTAAAAAATACACTACTTTTATGCTACTACTTGGTACCTAACGTCAAATACGTACGTAGTACCTCTATTGACAGCGAAAAAACGCATGAAGAATGTGGTCAGACATTCTGACATCAGTATGTCTGGGCCATTTTTTTTTCATGGTCAAGACAAATCAGCTAATTTATCTTTTTGTAAGTGTTAAACAATTTTGTAAGTGTTAAACAATTATATGTGTACTAAAAAGGTATCAAATAGCTACCTTTTTAGTACACATATAATTCAATTTTTTTTGTCGTTCTATAAAAATGTAACGCATTAAAAAAAAAAACATGATGGATATGTAATTAGCTACATAGCATGAGATATTTGATGTTTAGAAAAACCAACATTTACTACTTTTTGCTCAGTCAATAAACGCGTAAAAATAACGGTAAGACATTCTGACATCGGTATGGCTACACATCTTTTTTTTTCATAGGTCGAAATAATGCAGCTACTTAATTTATCTTTTTGTAAATATTTACTATCTTCTCAGCACCTGCTTATTTTTTTACCATACTATAAAAAATGTTACGCTGCGAGCTGTATTTTTTTTTTTAATAATGGATGATGGATAATGATGAACTTGCCACATACAAACGAAACTGAAACTAGCAGCTAGCAGCTAGCAGCCGGCAGGGACGGATCTTGAGAAAAGGGCCCTAGGCAACCAAATATTTATAAAGTAAAAGTCATCTAAAATTGATCAATTTACGAAGATGAGAAGAAAGATTACACAGATTACACTTTAATAAAACTTTAACTTAACAATTTTGAACTGGAATTTTAAATCGAATATTTTAACTTCGATTCTAAATACTCGAATCTGTCCAAACTGTGTCCAACGACCACATAGAGCGTCATTGAGCTCTGATATTATTTACAAGAGGGATACTCAATCCCTTCTATTTTTTTATAATTTATTATGTTAAGAATTTTGACTTTTACCATAACTCTTCTGTAACTTTAGTTTTGAACACTCGAATCGGTTCAAACTTAGTTCAACGTCTACTTGGAGTGTCCTTAGAGTCTGATATTATTTTCAAGAGGGATACTCAACCCCTTCTATTTTTTTATAATTTATTATTTTACGAATTGTGACTTTTATCATAACTCTTCTGTAACTTTAGTTCTGAACACTCGAATCGGTTCAAACTTAGTTCAACGTCTACTTGGAGTGTCCTTAAAGTCTGATATTATTTTTAAGAGGGATACTCAACCCCTTCTATTTTTTTACAATTTATTATTTTACGAATTTTGACTTTTATCATAACTATTCTGTAACTTTAGTTCTGAACACTCGAATCGGTTCAAACTTAGTTCAACGTCTACTTAAAGGGTCATTGAGCTCTGATATTATTTTCAAGAGGGATACTCAATCCCTTCTATTTTTTTATAATTTATTATGTTAAGAATTTTGACTTTTATCATAACTCTTCTGTAACTTTAGTTCTGAACACTCGAATCTGTTCAAACTTAGTTCAACGTCTACTTGGAGTGTCATTGAGCTCTGATATTATTTTCAAGAGGGATACTCAACCCCTTCTATTTTTTTATAATTTATTGTTTTACGAATTTTGACTTTTATCATAACTTTCTGTAACTTTAGTTCTGAACACTCGAATCGGTTCAAACTTAGTTCAACGTCTACTTAAAGGGTCATTGAGCTCTGATATTATTTGCAAGAGGGATACTCAATCCCTTCAATTTTTTTTAAATTTATTAATTTATGAATTTGGATTTTTATAATAATTCTTCTGTAACTTTAGTTCTGAACACTCGAATCTATTCAAACTTAGTTCAACGTCTACTTAGAATATCATTGAGATCTGATATTATTTTCAAGAGGGATACTCAATCTCTTCTATTTTTTATAATTTAAAATAATATCAGACCTTAAGGACACTCCAAGTAGACGTTGAACTAAGTTTGAACAGATTCGAGTGTTCAGAACTGAAGTTACAGAAGAGTTATGATAAAAGTCAAAATTCGTAACATAATAAATTACAAAAAAATAGAAGGGATTGAGTATCCCTCTTGAAAATAATATCAGATCTCAATGACATTCTAATTAGACGTTGAACTAAGTTTGAACAGATTCGAGTGTTCAGAACTAAAGTTACAGAAGAGTTATCATAAAAATCCAAATTCATGAATTAATAAATTTAAAAAAAATAGAAGGAATTGAGTATCCCTCTTGCAAATAATATCAGACCTCAAGAACACTCCAAGTAAACGTTGAACTAAGTTTGAACAGATTCGAGTGTTCAGAACTAAAGTTACAGAAGAGTTATCATAAAAATCCAAATACATAAATTAATAAATTTAAAAAAATAGAAGGGATTGAGTATCCCTCTTGAAAATAATATCAGACCTCAATGATATTCTTAGTAGACATTGAATTAAGTTTGAACCGATTCGAGTGTTCAGGACTAAAGTTACAGAAGCAGAAGTCTTATGATAAAAGTCAAAATTCGTAACATAATAAATTATAAAAAAAAGGGATAGAGTATCCCTCTTGAAAATTATATCAGACTTTAATGACCCTGTAAGTAGACGTTGGACCGAGTTTGGATCGATTCGAGTGTTCAGGATAAAAGTAACAGAAGAGTTATCATAAAAATCCAAATTCATAAATTGATAAATTTAAAAAAAATAGAAGGGATTGAGTATCCCTCTTGAAAATAATATCAGACCTCAATGACACTCTAAGTAGACGTTGGATCAAATTTAAACCGATTCGAGTGTTTAGAACCAAAGTTACGGGGGAATAGTTATAAAAATATTATTTAATTTGCAGTAAAATGTTTGGACTTATTACAGGAATCTTACCATCTGCGTAAATTTATTGTTTTAGCTGTTGAAACAGTACCATACAGCTCTATTTAACTTTACATTGACAATTTGGTTCTGGGCCTAGGGACCCACACTAGATCCACCCTGACTTGTTTGGCTGCTAGCTTCAGTTTCTTCACATACAACATACTTATTTTTAGGATATATATTTTTATTTTGACTGGCTTGTTGGTCCAGTGGTTAGTGGCCCTGACTGCTATGCCGGAGGTCGTGGGTTCGATTCCCACCCAGGACAAATGTTTGTGTAATGAGCAACGATCATTTGTTCTGTGTCTGGGTGTAATTTATCTATAATATAATATATTAGAGGTATTAAGTATTTGACGTTAGGGACCAAGTAGTAGCATAAAGGTATATTTTGGTATTTTCTAAACATCAGAGAGCTCATGCCATATGTGGCAAAATAAATATATTTCACATCTAACTTTTTTCAAGTATGCTAAAAAAAGTTGAAAAACATTTATGTTGAGGCACTAAAAAGGTAGTAAATCATCATCTTCCTGCCCTTGTCCCGTGTTATTTGGGGTCGGCGCAACATGTTTTTTTCTTCCATTCTGCCCTGTCACTCGTCATAATATCACTAACTTCCTTTTCTTTCATATCACTCTTCACACAATCCATCCATCTTTTCTTTGGTCTCCCTCTCCCTCTCCATCCATCCACATGTAAACTCATAACTCTTTTAGTAACATGCGTTTCTTCCCTCCTCTTCACATGACCATACCAAGACAAACGATTCCCTTTCAACTAAAAAGGTAGTAAATATTTACAATAAAACAAATTAGCTGTGTTGTCTCGAACCACGAAAAAAAAAATGGCCCAGACAACCTGATGACACTTTCTTCATACGTTTTCTCGCTGTTAATTGAGGTACTAAGTATTTGACGTTAGGTACCAAGCAGTAGCATAAAGGTAGTGTATTTAGGTATTTTTCAAACATCAGATATCTCATGTCATAATGTGGCAAATTAAATATCCAATTTGAAAAAAAAAAATACACGTAACATCTTTCAGGTATGCCAAAAAAAGCTGAAAAAAATATTTTTTGAGGTACTAAAAAGGTAGTAAATACTTTTCAAAAGATAAATTAGCTGTGTTGTCTCGAACCGTGAAAATAAAAAAATGGTCCAGACAACCTGATGACACTTTCTTCATGCGTTTTCTCGCTGTTAATAGAGGTACTAAGTATTTGACGTTAGGGACCAAGTAGTAGCATAAAGGTAGTATATTTTGGTATTTTCTAAACATCAGATATCTCATGGCATATGGGGCAAAATAAATATCCATTTTGAAAAAAATATTTTACATCTAACTTTATTCAAGTATGCTGAAAAAATTTGAAAAAAAATATATGGTGAGGTACTAAAAAGGTAGTAAATATTTACAAAAAGATAAATTAGCTGTGTTGTCTAGAACTATGAAAAAAAAAATGGTCCAGACATCCTGACGTCAGAATGTCTGGCCACTTTCTTCTGGCGTTTTCTCGCTGTCAATAGAGGTACCAAATATTTGAAGGTAGGTACCAAATAGTAGCAAAAAGGTAGTTAATTTTGGTATTCTCTAAACATCAAATATCGCTAGTGGTCCAGGGGTCCTGACGCTTACTGTAATCTGGCTGATTCTTTGTTTTTCACTAATGTTTTTGCATCTAAACTGATACAGTCCCTGTTACCCAAGTTATCTTAATCAGCACTTTTTGTGAATGTATTTTTGCTTTCCAATAATTCTAATGTGTCATTTTTCAGATATTAATCAAAATCAGAATAACAAAATTAGGATGGCAGCTCCACACACGGTAGTAATGAATAAAACTAATGGGCCTGTAGTCTACAAAAGGATCCGGGTACAAAGCTCGGATTCTGATGATTCAGCTTCTCCCGCTAAAAAGCCAGCCCCTACCGTTGAACTCACAACCGCTGTCAAAGAGAGAAGATTTAGAAATATGTTACAAATGTTTCCTGATATATCTCCAATGGTGAGTAGTTTAATTTTTATTTAATTTGAAAAATATGCTGAAATGAAAAATGATTGCTGGCTGATTGTTGATTGATGAACAATGTGCAGCCCAAAACGCTCAGACAACAAGTCAAACCTCTGAAATCCTCGATAGACCGCCAAAATCGTGTTTTCTAATAATTCTGTCGGCAATTATTCCTACTCTATTTTCCTCAGTTCGTAAAAAACACATTAGTAAAGCACGGCTGGAATGAGGAGCGTTCCAGAGACGAGCTGCTTATGCATGATCCAGAGACAAATGACAAAGGTTCCACCTCCACATTCTTCGGCGCCAAGGCCGGTGCTTCAGGATCTCAGAGCATACAGCGCCCGTACACCAACATGGGTATCGTCAGGGTGACCAGTGGACCTAAGACTGTGGTGGTGCGGAAAACCATAGAGGCTAAGGGTGGCAGAGCGAGAAGAGGCAGTAGTGGCAGCGAGGATGATGATTATGGTGTCAGAAAAGGGAAAGATGATAGGGTTTATGACAGGTATGTGTATTAAAATTTATTCATCAATAATAAAATCCCATACAATAATCCCCCTGACAGAATTTCGATCACGGTGGCCAATCTTAACAGAGATTAGCCAAGTATGCAGATGATATAATAATAATATGTTTATTTACCAAAAAGTACAGATACATAAAGAAACAAACAGTAGATTGAGAAGTTATACAGTTCAAGAGCCAATCACTGACACTCCCGCCCCCGCGTCTCACTTCATACCACCAAAGAGACCTGATATTTTACTTCTGCGCAAGTAAAAGTCAGCGCTCAAGATCCGTGCCGATACCTGTACTATATATTTATTTAATCAATTAATTACAATTATATTTATACTAATATATTGCATTCACGGAGATCATTCAGCAAGCGTCTCTGCTGATTTCAATATTGTAAACACCATTATTTAAGCGCTCTGTGACATATAACTTGGCTAGTTTCTGCTGATTAGTGCCCAGAGCCTGTAAGATAATATCGTCCTCAGTGAGGCGTGGAAAATCTTCTAATAACGTGTAATGTACTGGGTATTTAAATGTGTGTGTTAATAGAGGGTTGAAGATGCACCAATATGTAAATGGATAATTCGGGCGCCAGGTAAATCCTCAAAAAAATAAACTCGGATTCACTACAAGTTGGAGAGCCTTGGCCTTTAATCTTCAGGCGGTAGGCTATATAGGAAAATAAAAGATTAAAAATATAAGTCAAGCTTATAATATAGCTTATAAGCCTTTAATTTCTCCCAGCCCGCAGTTCATGACCAGGTTTAGATACCCATGAAATGTTTAGTAAGTGACATAGACATTGTTTAAGATTATTGGAACTAATATGGTATTGTTGCACCTTTGATGCTAAGTTAAAAAAAAATAATAATTAATCCTCATCCAGGCAATGCAGACCAGTCCAAAGGGTTCCAACATCGACGAATATGAGAAAATGGAAAGCAAATATAAAAAAAAACGCCAGACGGCTGAAACAATCGATTGGAATTATTAGTTTACATGGAAGTTTCGAGTTTTAAACACGAGGCCGCGTAGAATTTTTTTATTGAAAACTCACCGTTTTTTCTATTGCTCGTTGAGTGCGCCTCAAATCATCAAAACAAACATTTGGGCGAAAATCACTCACGAACTGGAAATGACAACAACAACAACGCCTTCACATTATCGGTTCGGAAATCGCCTAAAAGCGAATCATGTGGCGAGACGATTTCGACTCGTTACAAACGGGAGATTGCCATCCAATCGAATGAAGTTTCTCCTCTGGCGGTGAGTCAGGGCGAGGGCTATGTATGTTGGACGTAGAAGCTGGAAGCATTGCTTTATTTTGCCGTTCATAGCCTCCACTACCCATCGACGAGACTCATTTGCCTGTTCGGTTGTCAATTGTGTTTCATTCCTGTCTTTGGTTGCATATGCACTTCCTATCTATGTGAAGTGCATATATCCTTTGCTTCATCGCTTGCAGACGTCGAGCTACCCATTGCTCGCCATCCGCAAGCTCGCGCCTACGGTGGCTGGAAATCGGGATCGGGATCCCGGCGGCTGGGGCGTGAGGGCCTTTCCCTCGCGTGTGCGGCCGCTTCCTTTGCTAGCATTACTGCTTGGCAGAAGGAGGCGACCGCCTGCCGCTCCTCCTCGCTTCGGACCATGGCCTGTACTAAGACCAGGCGCGAGAGATCGTTGCCGTCGATCGCCCCCACGAGGACACGGCGATGCTTTGCCCAGGCGGTGCACACCTCTACAGTATGCTCCACCGTGTCCTCCGGACGATCCACACAGTGGTGACACCCGGGCGATTCTTCCGCACGAATCCGGTGCAGGAACCTCCCAAACTTACCATGTCCGGTGAGAACCTGCGTCATGTGGAAGGTGAGAACGCCGTGTTGTCTTTCCAGCCACTCCTCAAAGAGGGGATTTACCGCCATAGTTATGACGTGTCCAGCACTGGGTTGTGACAGTCGCTGTCGTCATTCCACCATGAGATCCCACCGGAACTCCGTCCGCCATGCCGCGCCTTGTCGTGGCAGCGGCGTTTCGCTCCGGCGTTGCATCTCCACGCGTAAATCGTGCATGCTCGCAAGGACTGTTGCCTCCAAATCCTATGGTGGCAGATTATAATCAATTTATGATACCGAAAAAACATAATGCAGGTAATTAATAAGTATACAACGACTGAACCGCGACACCGGTGTGCGGTGAGGCAGCGACACCATGAGAGGCGGCTTGCGCGCGGAGTAGTGGCAAAACGTGACGGATGTAGGCAAATATTTAGTATTTATTCAGAAAAATGTATTTTTTTCAATTGGCCCTATCTCTGTTCTCCGGCGAATTTGCTACTTGCTGCCATAGTATGAAATAGAGTAGTAATTATAAGCTTCAATTTGAGATATATTTCAATTCTGTTGGACTTACGCCCATTTTGACCATCATTCTTTAAAAATACAAAAAAAAGAGTAAGTAACTAAGTAAAGTATTTTATCTTTAAAAATACTAACTATAATTACAATAAAATAAAAAATATAATAATAAAAACCCTACACTAATTACAATTAAAATCAAAGTAAGTAAAGTAGTAAGTAGTCCCTTTTAATTTTAAGTTTCTATTGTAATTCTACTTTTGGTGTACAATAAAGAGTATATCTATCTACTATGTATGTATGCAAAATCTGTGAATGATTTACACGCCTGTAATCGGTTTCTTCTGGAAGTTTAATGGAAAAACATCTGTAACATTGTTGGTGGCTTTAATAAAATGTCAATAACTGCCATGCTACTAGGGGCCATCTCCCTCCCACCCCTTGTAAGAAAAAATAAGACGTGGTCGACCCCCCTCCCCCTAAATCGTCTTATGTAATACTTATAACATTTTTTCTCACCTTATTTTCCAGTGAGGATTCAGACAATGAGATCACAGATGATCTGATAGGAGACAAGAAGAAAGTCTTCGAGTTCCTCAACACTAGTAGTATGAACGAGCTGTCTCTGCTCAGTGGATGCTCACAGAAGAAGGCTGATGCTATCATGTCGCTGAGGCCCTTCAAAGGCTGGTTAGATATGGTAAGTAATTAAAGAATTATTCTTTACCAAAAGACGAATTCTAAATTGTTGTTTGGGTCACTGATATTCTCATGTGTTTCAAAGGATGATGCCAGGGTTTCTATGATACCTGGTCCCACCTTCCAAGTATGTGTATCAGGGGCGGGCGCCCGCTTTTAGAAAGCCTCATGGGTTTTTTTTTTTGTTTTAAGGTGGGAAATCATCCAAATGACTTCTCGCGCTCTGGGTGGAGCGCGAGGACGTGTCAGATTTTACTGACTAAAACCACACCTGTATCCTTCAAATACCCTTTGCGTTCTAGGACTACGGGTTTCCCTTTCAGAAATTCTCCGCGGTCCTAGCTAGCGGGCATCGGCCCTGCTGGGCCCCTACGGTTTGCTGACATCTCTTTGAGGAGCGCGAGGATCACTACGCGCTGTTAACGACTGGGCTCGGTCCGGTTAATTACCGAACAGCCGGACGACGAGCTACCCAGTGCTCGACGTCCGCAAGCCCGCGTCTACCGTAGCTGGTAGTCGGAGTTACGGAATTACGGCGGCTAGGGCGTGAGGACCTTCGTTCCCTCACGCGTGCAGCCTCCTCCTTCGCTAGCATTACTGCTTCGCAGAAGGAGGCGACCGCCTGCCATTCCTCCTCGCTCCGGACCATAGCCTGAACCAGGGCCGGAAGTGAAAGGTCGCTGCCGTCAATTGCCTCCACGAGGACACGGCGGTGCTCCGCCCAAGCGGGGCGCACCTCCACCGTATGCTCCACCGTGTCCAAGCCTCATGGGTGGTCATGCTCATTTGATGGACTCGAAAAAGTGGCGAAGTCTGAGAAGAGAAATGCACACTGATCAACCGAAAAATAAATAAATGTTTGATAAAAATAAATTACTAATTATGTTTGATAAAAATATAAAATGAAACCATTATAATTAAAAATTAAACTACTTTTTATTATCAAGATATATTATAATTTATATGTAACCTAAAAGGCGACTACTGATCTGTTTCTTCATGTCTATTCTCAGGGGTGCTCAGCACCCACTGTTTATTTCTCATGGGTGCTCGAGCCCCCGAGCACCCAAGGAGTCGGCGCCCCTGATGTGTATTATATCGTTGGATAGGTAATTTAAACATAGACCTTCTCGCAGTCGGGTAAAAATAGACTGGGATTTGGAACGTGGCGTCATAGTAATTTTTATTCAGCTCAAAAATACCTATCCAACAATATAACACACATAGCGTTTGGAAAGTGGGCCCAGGATTAGCATCATCCTCTTTTAAACTCAATCAGTTCAGTAAATTTGGAGCAAATTGCCTGAGACCAAATAGACAGACATGAGACATGCAAGTGAATCTATAAGGATTCCGTGCTTTTTATTCGGGCTTAAAAAACCTAAAAATTTTCTTGCTTATATTTTTCTAGGTAGAAAAATTCAATAGCAACAAGACGTTAAGCACAGAACTCCTGAACGCTACACAGGAGTTGTTGACGACCAGAAACAATATCCAACGACTGATGAAGAAGTGTATTGGATTAGCTACACAGTTGGAGTCCGCTGTGGCTGCGGGCGCGGGCAGGCTCAAACAACCCGCCATCTTGGATCCGAGGTATGAAATGAGCTGCTTCATGGTACATTCTAAACTGTGCTTATACTTTATTTAAAGATCACTAACAACTCTGTTCATGGATGTGGCAACTTAGAGTTTTTGTTGAATGCCAATTTCCAATTTAGATCTAGCATAAAACAGTCCTGATCACACTGAATACACATTAAAACCTATCTATAATATAAATTTTATCTTAATTTCGTCTTTGCTAACACCATCTAATACTAATATTTTAGTGACACCGCTTACTACTATTTTACTAAAACATCAACTATGTAGTATTTGGACTTCTAGTATTTTCTAAGTTCATTGTAATTATATTGGCCTGGCCACAACGTGATAGAGCCATTAGTGTTCGAAGAGCGGGCGCGGTGCGGCAATCTCAAACATAAGATCTTCTTTTGAGTGTCCATAGTGGGCACGAGGGCGCGGGAAGTGGCGCGGGTTGCCCAACGCGGTAAGCGCGCGGGCAACTTACCCATAGGTACAAGTGGCCACAGTGAGGGCGCGGGCGGCAAGCGGAAACCCTGTTGTTACATCCGCGCCGCTCCCCGCACCGCGCTGCCAGTCTGGCCGAGCACTAAGTCTAGATGCTGATCTAGCACTTTTTTTGCCACCACAGGTGGGTGTGGCGATCAGCTTATGAATAAGTTTTTAGAATAGCGATGTATTAGAATTAAGATAGGCTAAGTTAGTCTGAAGGTCGATTTACATCAAACGAACACAGAGCTAGAGCTAGAACAAGAGCATTCGTTCGTGCTCTTTTAGTGTAAACGAAAACTCGTATTCAGCGTTTACATCAAACGAACAAAGAGCTAGAGCTTAGAACAAGAACATTCTTTCGTAATCTTTTAGTGTAAACGATAGTCTGAACGAATATTCTTTGCTCATTCGTGTCAATTCTGTGGTTGGTATTGGTAGTGCTTCGCTATGTCTGACTCTGACAGCGATATCATAATTGCAAGTACTGCATTTATTATTTTGTCGCAAAAACTCAAAAATAAAAGAAGGAAGAGACGTTGGTGGGTTACAAATTTAATACAACGAAGGACAGTGGATAATGTAGGTGAAACAATGACGGATATGCAAAAACAAGAAGAAAGTGGTCAATTCCAAAACTTTTGTAGATTGGCGCCAGAGGATTTTGATCATTTACTATCTCTGATCTATCTTTTCTTGAGACCAATCCATAATTTTATTGATAAGATATGTATACAATCGCTAGAACACAAGAACGCTTTGAAGAGACCGCTCAGAGGCGCGAGCACGTCCGAACACGCAAGAACGCTCTAAGCAACTGTTCGCGCGCTCTAGCGCCGTTTACATCGAGCGAGCGAGTATTCTTAGAATATTCCATAGAATCTTTGCGAACGCACTAAGAACAACGAAAGAATGCTCTACGCCTGTTTACACTAAAAGAATTTGATATAGTGGGGATAGAATGAGCATTCGCTCGTCTGATGTAAATCGACCTTTACATGAACATAATATGTAAAGCTCGGGTCGTAATAATAAACTTATTTCGATTTCCACTCAAACTCCATTTAGTATGTTTGTGTATAAATTGTAACAAACTTACAAGTTTACCTCTTTCCTATATTAGTTAAAAAAAAAAAAAACATTTTCCTTTCCAGCTTAACCCTCGCCCCATACCAGCTAGTAGGTCTAAACTGGCTGGCCGTCCTCCACAAGCAAGGCGTCTCCGGGATCCTCGCCGACGAGATGGGGCTCGGTAAGACGGTGCAGGTCATCGCTTTCCTGGCGCATCTGAAGGAGACCGGACAAGCTAGGGGCACGCATTTGGTGGTGGTGCCTGCTTCTACTCTTGGTAAGTACTTTGAATACCTACACCTTATATTATATGTAAAGTAAAAATCCGTCCGATGGATGCGAGACGCACAGGACCGTTCATTGTGGCGACACTTGGGGGAGGCCTATGTCCAGCAGTGGACGTCTTTCGGCTGAAATGATGATGATGATGATGGTGAAAGTAAAAATTATATCTAAAACACATACAATGGGCGGCCTTATTGCATACCGCGGTATCTTCCAGGCAACCTGAAATGGACATTAATTTTCTGAATATTATATGGGGCTGTCATTAGTTTGACAATAAGCACCAATATTTATTATTACAATATTTTGGAGGTAGGCGGAACAGAGAGTAAAGTCCCGCAAACCTCCGTTGAAAAGGGAGGATCCTCCGGCCAGACGGGTGTTTTGTCTGGTGGGCAACTGCCCGATAGATGATTTTGGGCTGTCGCATATATTCAAATCGCGCGGAGAACTTTGATTGCGCGATGCAGGATTAGTTCTTATGTGACGGCATAGATGTCGCTACAATATAATAGATACACAGATACATACATATACTATTAACTGATACATTTGATACATACATAACTTATCTTTTTTTTTTAACTTTACCCCACACTAGCAATGACTCCTGTATTGTGGTCTCGTGGGTATGTTCGCAATATGTAAACACACATACCCAAGACGCCCAGATCCGGAACATCTATCTGTAGACCATACAAATATTTGTTCCGTGTGGTAATCACACACAGCGCCAATCACTCACCCACTGCGTCAACCGTACCCTCTAAACATTTTCTTTTCTTGGTCTATAACTTTTGCCCGCAGCTTCGCCTGCGTACTTAAAATATATCCTATGTCACTCAGGAATAAAGCAGCTTTCTATCGGTGAAAAACTTTTAGCATTCGGACCAGTACTTTCAGAGATACAAAAAAGAAAAAATAAAAAAAAAAAACATCTTCGCATTACTGCCATAGTAATGAAACCAATTTGTGTCATATCGGTTGGATGGTTTCAAAGTCTATAATGGACATAGGTAGAAACAATTTTTGTAGTTTTATAGATTTTAAAGAACTCTGAAATACATGAGTACCTAAATATGAAGACTGTCATTGAAGAAGCCAAACAATGCACAGATAACTACGCTGAACGATTAAAGCTCCATCCCAACCCATTGACAAGCATGCTCCTAATACGAAATCCAATCAATCGCCTGAAAAGAACAAATTTTTTTTTTTTTTTTTTTTTCTTTTCTCCTTCCATTTGCAATCGGTCGTCAGACCATAAGCGAATTAGTTGTTAAACAAGTGGCGTTGTGGTGGAGCAGCCAGTGCTGCTCCTCCCACTTATAGAAGGTGGTTTCTCTTCAGCCTTTTCACCACCGCAGTCGGGTTTAACAGTTCAGCAACTAGTGGGTTCGGATGCAAGGACATGCGTTCCTTGTGTTGCGTTTTATATCGCTCGATTTCAGAGGTCACTGATGGCATATTTAAATAGTCGTGGATTTCGTCGTTCCTAGCATACCAAGGCGCATTAACTATTGCTCTTAAGATGCTATTTTGAACTCTTTGCAGGCAGAGTATGTTGGATTTACTGGCTACGCCCCACAGCTGGATCCCGTATGTCCATATTGGCTTCAGAACTGAGTTGTAGATAAGTAGTTTATTGTCCACAGAGAGTACAGAGTTTCTTCCCATTAGCCAATATAGGTTACGAAACTTGTGGTTTATCTCGTCTCTTTTATTTTTGATGTGATGCTTCCATGTTAGCCGCCTATCTAAATGGAAGCCAAGATATTTCACACAATCTGTGTGTGGAAGGGTTTCTGCTCCTAGTCTCACAGGAGGGGTGTTTCCTTGTCTAAGCGTAAACGTGATGTGTTTAGACTTAGTAGCGCTGGCGCGTATCCGCCACTTACAGAGCCATTTGTGCGTCTCATCAAGCTGTTTCTGTAATATTTTGCTAGCTACTTCAGGGTTGTGGTCAACAGATAAGTATGCTATATCATCAGCGTAAGTTGCTACAGTTATGCCATCGATTGTGGGCAGATCCGATGTAAATATATTATACAGCACTGGGCCAAGAACTGATCCCTGTGGTACTCCAGCTTCCACTTCAAACAATCTTGATCGTGCTTCACCTTGTTTCACTTGAAAGAAACGATCAGCTAAATATGACTGGATGAGTAAAAACATAGAGTGGGGAAGCTTTTCCTTTACTTTACTTAGTAATCCTTTGTGCCAGACACGGTCAAAAGCTTGCTGCACATCAAGAAATGCCCCTGAGCAATACTTTTTGCATTCAAGAGCTTGTCTGCCTGTTTGGTACACGCGATGAACCTGTTCCGTTGTTGAGTGAGATTTCCGGAAGCCAAATTGTGAGATGGGACAACATCATTATCGTCTATGCACGGTTTCAGCCGGTTTAGAAGTATCCTTTCCCACAGTTTGGAGAGCACAGGCGTTAAGCTTATAGGGCGATAGGATGACGCTTCATGTTCGGGTTTACCTAATTTGTGGATCATGACAACTTGAGATATTTTCCAAAGATCAGGAAAGTGAGAAGTTCGGAAGATTGCGTTAAACAAACTTGCCAAGAAAGCAATGCATTTTCTGGGAAGATTCTTGAGTACAGCCGGCGTAATCAGGTCAAATCCCGGAGCTTTCCTAGAATCCAGAAGTCTAATTTCTCTTGCTATTTCCTTAGGTGATGTTGGTTTAATGGGCAGACACATCTGCAGGTCTTGTTTTAGTATCATGTCAATTTCATGCTCATCATCGATGCTTTCATTGGGTTTAAAGACAGCATGCAGGTGCTTTGCAAATGTTTCAGCTTTTTCCAAGTCTGTTCTTGCCCAGGAGTCTTGTGATCTGATTGGAGGGTATGATTGTTGAGGCTTGTCCAGGTTTTTTGTTGCCTTCCAGAGCGAGTTTAGGCCAGCTTCTGTAGGTGACAACATCTGTAGGTGTGCTGTCAATGCCGAGTTGGTAGACTCGCGGACTATGGCCTTTAGTTCCTTAGCTGCCTTGTTATAAACAAGTTTATCAAATGGGTGACGCGATTGATGCCAGATTCTTCTAAGTCGCCGTTTTTCTAGGATCTTTTGCCTAATGTTTGGTGGATGCAACTCGATGACGTGACTTCCGGGTCGAGAAGGTGTGTTGGTCCAAGCAGCTACTTGAATGGCATTAGTAACATATCTGCAGGCGTCGTCCACGTCACTCTGATTTTTTAGCGGTATATTAGAAGTGAGATTTCTATCGAGGTAGGCCTTGAAACCATCCCAGTCCGTCCGAGAGTTTGTCAGAGATTCAGTTGCTTCCCGTGTAAGCTGACTAGTGCTAACAGTCAGAATTGCTGGTGTATGATCCGACGATCCATCTAGACTAGATGCGATAGTGGTATGTAAGCTGTCTATACCTTTATTTACGAAGAAATCTAGAAGATCCGGCAGTTTCTTTGGAAAAGAACAAATGTGCTATATTTTTTTATTTTATTAATGATAGGCTCGCGTTTGACCACCATCTCACCTGATGGTAAGCGATGATATGGTCGACGATGGAGCACGCTTGCCTAGAAGTGGTCTATTCACTCTTGACTTAAAGACCTCTAAGTTGTAGCTATCAGGAAATACAGACTCCGGCAAGGAATTCCACTCCTTGGCTGTACGCATAATAAATATGTTCTCAAAACGTTTTGTGCGTATGGGTGTATGTGTGTACGGCGCAACGCCGTACGTCTAGTGGTCCGATGATGGAACGGACTTGGCGAAATTAGATTGTGCAATTCCAGTGCACACTCCCCGAAATGTAAACGATAGAAAACCGACAGGCTAGCAACTCGGCGGCGATGGCTTTGGAGCTTCGACTCAACAAGTGCATCATTACCGATGATCCTCTTGGCTTGCCCCTCAATCGACTCTAGCGCATATGACTAAGGAGAGTTAAAGCAGTGGCTTTAACCCACCAAAATTTCTAACTACTGCAACATATCTGATTATAGTCAATTAGACTGATCCCAGATTATACAAAAGAAATAAATAATATTTTTTTAAAGATTAAAAAGCTTAAAAGAGTTTTTCGTTATATTATACGTGTTTAAAAAGAATCTATCATAGGTGTCTATATAAGCATATAAGCATAAGCATAATCAGCCTTTTAATGTTCCCACTGTTGCGACTCAGGCTTCCTCTCTCTAGGAGAGGGGATGGGCCGTAATCCACCACGCGGGCCCAGTGCGGGTTGGCGGATGTCACATGTCTTCGAATTTTTGGTTCTAGGACATGCCGGTTTCCTCATGATGTTTTCCTTCACTGTTTTGAGAGCAGTGGTGATGAAATAAATTACTCAAAGTAATGCGCCTAGCTGGGTTTGAACCCGCAACCTACAACTCGTAAGTCGGGGCCGTTACCACTCGGCACCACTGCTCCTATGGTGTCTATATAATTTTAACATATTGTTCCAGATAACTGGAGCAGCGAGCTAGCGCGCTGGTGTCCGTCGCTGAACGTCAGCAAGTACTACGGACATCCGGAGGAACGTCGCCAACTGCGCATACAGTACGCGAGAGGACTGAACGATGTGGATGTCGTGCTAACCACGTGAGTACTACAGATCAATTTATAGTACAAATATTGTACTACTAGCTGACCCGCGTAGTAAACATTTACTTGATTTCTCTGCGTCATGTATCAACCTATTATACATACATAAAATCATTAAATTACTTCTCCCGCTCTGGGTAGAATGACAGGGAGTCAGACTTACTGACTAAACCCACCTCTATTCCTTCATTTGCCCTTAACGGGCCTCGGTAACTCTGTCGAACAATCCGGCAGCCCAGGATATACATGCTCACTGTGTTCTCAATATTTCCAGCTACACAATGGTGAACAGTTGTCCGGAGGAGCGCAAGATGTTCCGCATCACGCCGATGCACTACGTCATCTACGACGAGGCGCACATGCTGAAGAATATGTCCACGCAGAGATACGACAACCTGCTTAAAATTAAGGTTATCAACCATTCTTAAATCTGCTGTTTCTGAATTCGCGGCGTCTCGCGTTTTAACGCCGTTGCGGTTCCGAAGCGATCCGATGTGGTTCATGCGAAATCAACGCCACGCGGTGGCTGTGTCCTAAGTGCGCGCGCAATCGCCATTTTACCCACTATTTATATAAGACAACTCACCGCACCGCAAGAGTTCGCGTGAAAGTATCAAACCAACTAATCGCGACCGCTTCGCTTCGCTCTTCGTTGCACCGCACCCACGTGCGGTTGGTCACGTAGACACCGCAATATAGTATCAATTTGTTTAATGGCACTGCGTCGCTCCGTGATCGCGATCGCTACGGAACGCGTACGTAGAACACCGCGTAAGACTCTCAGTCACTATAAGGCCCTGTCGATATTTTGGTCCGTCTATAGCTACTTGATTGTAGCACATAACGCTGTGTTAAGTTGCTTTCTCTCCGCTGACGCATACTGCAATGAACAAAAGACAATTCGAGACGTTTTTATACAATTAGAAAGAAAGAAAAATAGTTTCTTTGTGCCTCACACAATCATATAAAATCTAAAAATACATTTAAAAAAAAGCTTATGATCATAATCTGTGCTAGGCCAAAAAACGCTTAACTCAGCTTATGCTGGTAAATATATGGCACTGCACACCACACAAGTAAAAAATTTAGTGGCAAGATTTGAGCTCAACATACATAGTTACATTGCAAGTTAATAAAAAGCTTGTAAAATAGTCTTTACTGTTATCTGAATAAAGTTATATTTCCATTACAGTCTAAACACCGACTCCTTCTGACGGGCACACCACTTCAAAACAACCTTCTAGAATTGATGTCTCTGCTATGCTTCGTGATGCCGCACATGTTCTCCGGTAAGACTGAGGACCTCAAGAGCTTGTTCCAGAAGAATGTCGTAAGTTAACAATTCATTTCATTTACTTCATTCACTCAAGTTTTCTATATATAGGGTGACAGGCAATTAGTGTACGATACTGAAACACGTGATTGTGCTCATGATAACAAACAATTTTTATTATGGGAGCAAAGCCGAAATCGCCAAAAAAATATCAGCTGTTCAGTACATTAGGCAAACATAAATGTACTGAACAGCTGATTTTTTTTTTGCGATTTCAGGTTTGTTCCCATAGTAAAAGTTGTTGGTTATCATGAGCACAATCACGTGTTTAAGTATCGTACACTAATTACCAGTCACCCTATATATTGAAGGAGAAACTAACTAACTGACATATCAACGCACAACCGAAAATACTGGCCCGAGATATGTGAAATTTTGCACAAGGCTTTCTTTTATGATGTAGGAGCACTAAGGGTCAGTTCACACCGAGACGCGACGCGACGCGACACTGCGCGAAGTGCGACTCAAAATATAACTTTATTTACTACACGAAATGACACACATTTCATTGTGAGAATTCAGAATACGTTGCACCACGCAGCGCTGCGCTGCGAGGCATCTCGATCTGAAATGTGTATGTTTTCGTGTCGTAAAAGTTATATTTTGAGTCAGTCTTCGCGTCGCGTCGCGTCTCGGTGTGAACTGACCCTAAGAGGGTTTCTGAAAATTCCAACTTTGAGAAAGTAAAAATGATGGACATTATTAGTTTTTCAAAACTACCCTCAAATTCACGCGAAGGTAGTCGGGAAAACTGCTGGTCGTGAATATGCAGAAATTATTAGTACAGTAAAGTCGGTATTATTTTGGCTCTGGGTTATAACTTTGGCCCAATTACTTGCCGTCATTATCTAGGACAAAGCACGTAAAGCTGTTGGTCCCGCTGTCATTCGTAGATCTTTGACAGTCGTTACAGGTAGTCAGAGGCCAGAAAGTCTGACCATCAGTCCGTTCATGGAGTATCGTGCTGTCCAGTAACTGAATTGTGGAGGTGTGACAGGCAGTCGCTCCATGTAAAACACGGGTATTCAGCCGCATCTGGTTAGACTTGGAAGCCGAACCAATTTTATTTTCGTATGAATAGTCTAATGTTTTTGTTGCATGTTACTAAAAGAGTTATGAATTTACATGTGGATGGATGGAGAGGGAGAGGGAGACCAAAGAAAAGATGGATGGATTGTGTGAAGAGTGATATGAAAGAAAAGGAAGTTAGTGATAGTATGACGAGTGACAGGGCAGAATGGAAGAAAAAAACGTGTTGCGCCGACCCCAAATAACACGGGACAAGGGCAGGAAGATGATGATGATGAGTCTAATGTTTTTGTTGTATTTGGTAGCAAATGTATCAAGTCAACCTTCTCGGCAAACTTCGCTGAGGTTGTCAACACTACAATAAAGTTGTCAGCTGCATTTTACGGAGATCGCACCTGTTTCAATGATTCCATATATTGTCCAGTTGCGCAGAGATTTGAGGTATAAAACCACACCAATTTTACATCACAATATCTACTAGGAATCTATTTGCGAATAATTAAAACAGCCACTGAATTCATGGAGAAATCCCGCCACAAATCCAAGTCAAGGGAAATGATGATGCTATTTACCAGAGGTGAATCTAGAATCGAGAACAAGAATTTTATAAAATCGATTATTTGAGATTTTTGTCTCCTACCTAAATTGAGAACCAGTTGCTAATCATTCATTTTTACACCATCAAATATTGTACTTTTATCTACCATGAAGGCATGAATCAAGGCCCACTTACTACTTGCAACATTCTATGCTTTGATTGTGGGTAATCATTTGGCAATAACGATTTTTTTATTTGACTCAATCATCATCTTACTGCTCTTGTCCCATGTTATTTGGGGTCGGCGCCACACGTTTTTTTCTTTCATTCTGTCCTATCATCCGTCACGCTATCACAAACTCCCTTTTCTTTCATATATCACTCTCACACAATCTACTCAACTTTTCTTTGGCCTCCCTCGCCATCCATCCACGTGTATACTCATAACTCTTTTAGTGCGTTGCGTTTCATCCCTCTTCACATGTCCATACCAAGATAATTGACTCAATATTTTACATTATTTTATTTGATTAAAGCTTTGAATTCTTTTTTACGAGATTATTTTTAATGTTCCGTGCCCAAAGGCTAAAAAGAGACCCTATTACTAAGACTCCGCTGTCGGTCTGTCACCAGGCTGGATCTCATGAACCGTGTTAGTTAGACGGTTGAAATTTTCACAGACGATGTATTTCGGTTGCCGCCATAACAACAAATACTAAAAAACTTGGCCGCTTTTTTTTTATTATTGTCATGTAATGTCCAACACAATGTTAATTGTTTAAAAATTAAATTAAATGTATTTGTTGGTTACCTCTAGCAATATTTTTCTTACAGCAAAGTTGATGCAATTTTGCTTAACTTCATTGCCTGAGACATTATTAATTTACCCTGTTACTAGGTGTAATTTATCTATAATATTTATGTATTTAGAAATATATATATATATATATATATATATATATATATATATATATATATATATATATATATATATATTTTAACTAGCTGACCCGGCGAACTTCGTACCGCCTAATAGTAAGGATAACGCCATCTACTGGCATTACCAGAACAGCATAATTAATTTTTAATGACATTTTAATTTGAGATGGCGTTGTATGCCTACGGATTTTTTTCGTGATTTTTTCCATTTTTTCTCACCGTTTAAACCTTCCCTGGACACTCTGACTACTATATCCTACTCTACCCAACTCTATCCTACTCTACCTTACTCTACCCTACTCAAAAAAATAAAAATAAAAAGTATCCTATGTGTTTCTCCTGTTTTAAGCTACCTCCCCACCAACTTTTAGCCAAATCGGTTCAGCCGTTCTTGAGTTATAAATAGTGTAACTAACACGACTTTCTTTTATATATATAGATAGCCTATACTATCCCACTGCTGGGCAAAGGCCCCCCCAACTTCTTCCAGGTGTTCTTTTCTTGAGCCACCTCAATCTATTTAAAGATGTTTATCAGTTGTCTAGTACTCATAACACAAGCTCTGCTTAGCTTGGGGCTAGACGGCGTTGTGTGATAGAAATGTGAATATAATATATATAGTGTGTGAATACCCTATCATGTATGGGGAATATGCATGCATTTTTTTTTAAAATTAAATCAGAAGAATTAAATCCAGATCCGCACCGCTCTTGACTCCACGGTATACAAGGCCCTTCCGCCTTCACACCGCCAGAAACAGGAATAGATGGAGGAACGTCACAAAAATGAAATTGATGAAGCAGGGAGGTCACGACCCTCAGCATTGAGGAACACGAAGCAAGGAAGGAAATTAAATCATTTTTAGCTCTATTTATTTATTTAAACTTCATGTACAGTAGTGGTACATAGGCGGACTTAATGCAACAAGGCATTCTCTACCAGTCAACCTTTGGGTTAAAAAGACAATACTGTGGTAGGTTTGCACAATAAACAAATAACAGATACTTCAAACAGAAAAAATAAAATAAAAAATTTATAGTAATAAAATACATATATATGTTAAACATAAACTAATAAATACTATGAAAAATATCAAATTGTTAAGACAACTTAATAAAAATTCTGACGAAGACCAAACTAAAGCTCTAGTAAACCATGAAATAATTTTTAAAATATCTTCATCAACAACAAAGTTAGTTAGAAAGCTTTAAAGCTGCTAATAAGAGAGCGAAGTCCGACATAGACTTTGACGTCAAAGTCCAGCACGCCCGTACGGCCGCCATAGACGGCATCTTGGCGAGAAAGACAGATATATTTATTTAAAATTATTACTTTCAAAGTCAAAGTCAAAAAGTTTTTATTTCACATAGGCCTACATGGGCACTTATAAAACGTCAGAAGCTAGTGCACGGTTCCAAATTGGTCGTTTCCTATGGAGAAGAACCGGCAAGAAACTCCATGGTTACTCTTTTAAAAAAAGTGGTTGCTTACAATATTTTCATATTACAGTATTAATAAACATTATGTAAGAACAGTGTAGACCAGTCGATATTGTACCGAAAAGCTCAATAAAAATAATCAAATTAAAAAAAAAAAGTGAGTCGTAATAGAAAAAACCATTTTCCACAGTTACTATTCTATTTTCGTACCTCAAAAAGAAAAAACGGTACCCCTAAGGATCACTTTGTTGTCCGTCTGTCTGTCTGTCAAGACCCTTTATCTCGGGAACGCGTGGAGCCATGGAGGTATCACGTTGAAATTAAAACCTGTACTCAGGTCTACAGTCCCGCGAAGCTGTGAAAAAATCAAACTTCTGAGTTAACGGTATAGGATAGTTCCCGTTGACCTAGAATACTGAAATTTGTCACATCCATAAGTATAGAAAATAATCTGATAACTGTAAACTTGTAGTTACATCACAATTTTTTTTTTTTGTGATTCGTAAAAGTCTTCGTAACTCAATTCGGGAATTGAACTGTTTTCATAGGTAAGTTTGTATGGAACCCTCAGCGCGCGAGTCCGACTCGCTCTTGCCAGGTTTTTTTTTAAATATTTATTGATAAACTGGTTTTTTTTTTCTAACTCCTATTGATAAATTTCAGAAATCGAAAACAACAAAGAAAGCGGATGGCAATGCAAAAGAAGATGACGCACTTCCGTTCGAGCAGAGTCAAATAGTCCAAGCTAAGCGCATCATGAAGCCGTTCGTTCTTCGGAGGCTGAAGAGGGATGTGCTACAGGATCTGCCTAAGAAGACCAACCATAGGGAGCTGTGTCCCATGTCGGAGAGGCAGGGATTGTTGTATAAGAACCTTATTGCCAGCTTTTCAGCGACGGATGGTTCGGTTAGTAAGATTTTTTTTAATATGGAATAGGAGATCACGTCGGGGTCACCAGTTTGGAGGTAGGCGGAACAGAGTGTAAAGTCCCGCAAACCTCCGTTTGAAAAGGGAGGATCCTCCGGCCAGACGGGTGATATGTCTGGTAGGCTACTGCCCGATAGATGATTTCGGGCTGTTCTATATGTTCTAATCGCGCGGAGAACTTTGATTGCGCGATGCAGGATTAGTTCTTATGTGACGCCATAGATGTCGCTACAATTGAATAAAAGATATGAGAATACCAGCGCTCCGTTATTTTTACTTTTTAGTTAAATATCGCAGCATATGCTGCCTTTTTCGCCTCGCACAGGTCTTTTATTTTTATCTGTTAATATTGTTTTCTATTATTTTTAAGTTAAGTGTTTAAAGATTAAGTAGTTACTTTTTATTCTATTGTTGTTTAGCACAAACAACAATAGAATAAAAAGTAACTACTTGCGAATCTCAAATAAATGTTTTCTTTCTTTCTTTCTTTCTATATGTGCAGGAGAACCTAGGTTACCAACATAGCCCGAAGAACCGCCAAACTAATGTGGCGGTGGGCAGGCCATATTACTCGCAGACGCAGTGTTGGTAGGCTCCTTGGCCTACCAACACTCGCGGGAAGCCGATGGATGCGAGACGCACTGGACCAGCCGTTGTGGCGATACTTGGGGAGGCCGCCGTCCAACAGTGGATGTCGTCAGTGTTACGCCACTTCTTTACAGCTAAAACACTGGACGCAATATAGTGCCGTGAGGTCGTTTTGACGTTCAAAATGTCGACCCTTTTTTAGCAAACTATTTGATGTTAATGTTGTATATAATAATGATGGGTATGCAATCCTAATCGCCATTATTCTGGTTCCAGATCCACGCGACAACAGAACAGAGCGGCATGGCGATGATGATGGACATGCGCAAGCTCGCCAACCACCCCTGTCTCCTGCGCTACCATTATCAAGACCAGCAGGTTCACTTCTAACTTATATTATCTTTAAATACAAACGAAGTCACTATGCTTCTCTGGTATGGTTTTCACAAATATAAGTGGAATATCTTCTAAAATATTGATACATGATTTCAGAAAAATTTCGATATCTATCGTCGATATTTTTTATATTAGAATATCGATGTTCGATATTTATTTCCGAGTATCAAATTCAATATTTTTTTAAAGCCTCAGTACACGCATACGTCGTATGTATTCTAACGTGTACTGCTCCAAATACCTGATTTCTCAGATTTGGAAAAACTAGTCAAGCTGTATTATAGCCAACTGGTGATTAAAATGTATATCCTTAATAAAAGACAAAAACACGCCATTTCTTGTTTTCGCTTCGGCATAAATGCAGTGCAGTAATATATCTTATGATTTATTTTTTTCACGTTCGAATATTTTGAGAGTACTTTTAGGTCTCAAAATATCGATTTTTTTTTTTCATTTGCCCATCCCTACTCAGGCTGATAAATAATTTTGATTTCTAGGTCCGCAAGATAGCGGCGCGCCTGGCGAGGGACCCTGGCTACAAGGAGAACAACGAGCAGTACGCCTGGGAGGACCTCATGTGTCTGTCCGACTTCCAGATACATCAGCTTACTTTGACCCACCCTGTGAGTTTTTTAACAGCACTTGAATGAATATTTTTTTAAATAGTTTTAGTGATGAAAAACTGCTAGTGTGGAAAAAATATAACAGTAATATGTACGTACATAAAACCAATTTAATTAATTTATTTATTTATTTATTTATTAAAACTTAATGCACTAGTAATAAATACTGTACAAAGGCGGACTTAATGCCTTAGGCATTTTCTACCAGTCGACCTTAGGGTGGTGCAGAAACAAAACATGGTAGGTGCAGCTAAACCAATTAAATAATAAAATTAATTAATTAATTAATTTTATTTTTTTATTTTTTTTTTTTATTTTTTTTTTAATTAATTTTTATTAATTTAATCTATTTTATCAATAGAAACCTCAAAATATTACGTATTATATTTCCATTTCATTATAATATAACGAAATAGGTACTTAACGCCTGACAAAAATATACTAATTGCTAGTATATTTTTGTTTCTCTAAGTATCTTTGTTCGGTTACGGTTTAAAGACCTGGTTCTTTTTGCTATTGATTCCTCGTAATGGCCTCTAACATATAACCTAGGTTTCATTTCTGGCGAAAAGAAAAAAGTAAAACATGCTAATAGTTTGCATTGGTCTTTACCTAGAGAATAAATAAATTTAATAAAACTTAGATACCAAATGAGGGCAGTTGTGGCCCAATGGAAACAACCTAGACTTACGAGTTGTAGGACGCGGTTTCAAACCCAGGCAGGCGCATTACTTGTAATTTATTTCATCACCACTGCTCTCAAAACAGTGAAGGAAAAAATCGTGAAGAAACCGGCATGTCTTAGAAACAAAAATTCGAAGACATGTGACATCCACCAATTCGCACTGGGTCGGCATGGTGGATTAGGACACATTCCTTCTCCTACACAGGAGGCCTGAGTCCCAACAGTGGGAACAGTATAAGGCTGAAATTGCTATACTAGGCTGAAATTGCTATACTAGAGACCTAACGATCCCTCGATAATTATTTTAATTTCTTAATTCCAGAGTATCCGCTCCTACGGTCTCCCAGAGCACCTGATCCTTGACTCCGGCAAATTCCAAAAGCTAGACGAGATGCTCCCGCGGCTGAAGATGGACGATCACCGCGTGCTAATCTTCAGCCAGTTCACCATGATGCTGGACATCCTGGAACCCTACCTCACCATCCGCGGCTACCGGTACATAAGGCTCGACGGCAGCACCAATGTTACAGATAGGTATGTATAATGTTTGGGAGCACTTTATAAGATGCGCAAAGTCCTACAATAATTTGATTGATTTTTCTGAACTTGACTTATTCACTACTAAGCCGCGTGTATTCAATCGAATTCTTACCAAACATTGGTTCGATTGTAGCGACATCTATGGCGTCACATAAGAACTAATCCTGCATCGCGCAATCAAAGTTCTCCGCGCGATTTGAATATATACGACAGCCCGAAATCATCTATCGGGTAGTTGCCCACCAGACAAAACACCCGTCTGGCCGGAGGATCCTCCCTTTTCAACGGAGGTTTGCGGGACTTTACTCGCTGTTCCGCCTACCTCCAAAGATAGCTGTTTTATTTTGCACTGCAAGACGTAATATCATGATTGTGTCGTATTGTTAAAGTGCATTATTTACCACCGTTTTATTTAACTTTTTTTTCTCTATCAAGCAAGCTCTTCATAGCGATTTAAATGCCAAAACATGTTATTGGTTTATAGTTGCATAATTTTTTGTTTTTATTAGTTGTTAATACTGTTTGTTTTGCGATTACAATAAAATAAAACAAGAAAAAAAGCCGGTTCTTTCAATTCTAATCAAAATGAATAATAAAGACTGACATTATTCGATTCTCAAAACTATTCTCAAAAGTTTTTATAAAAACATTCTCGCGACATCGCTGGCAAAGTACTAGTTAATGTGTAAATATCGTATTTACGCTTGAAAGTTTTAATTTTCTTTTATTTCAAGTTTATTAGTAAAATACATACTATTATTATTCAAGAGTCTTAAATTGGGTAGCAATATATTTTTTTAATTAGCCTGAACGAATTACATCTCCGTCACACATTTTTGTACTGATCGATTGTATTATCGGTAAAAAAGAAAGAACATTTCACATTTCTATTCCATTATAATTTTTTCGAGTCTAAAAATATGTCTATGTAATGTTTCAGACAAGACTTAATAGACCAATACAACAACTCGGACATCTTCGTGTTCCTGCTGTCGACGAAGGCGGGCGGGCTCGGCATCAACCTGACGGCCGCCGACACCGTCATCATACACGACATCGATTTCAACCCCTACAACGACAAACAGGCTGAGGACAGGTAACAAATAACAACACAACCCTCATTATCATAATTTCAGCCGAAGCCAAGTTGACAACTCTGTCTTACCACAAACTCCTTAGAAGAAAAGACATCTTGGCAACTTCACCACGGCAGATGGAGTACTTAACCAACGTCGAAATATGAGTAATTGTCCTCACAGGGGGATACACTCCACCTGTACCAATCTCTCAAAAAACTGATTGCAGAAAGACGTCCACTGTTGAACATAGGCCTCCCCCCAAGTGTCAACATAACGTTCGGTCCTGGGAAGCGAAGAATCGCCTAACATAAGTGGCAGTAGATAGGGTACATTGCTCACAGAACAAATGGTCGATGGGGATGAAAGGCCACGTACCATGCAGAAATTGGGTTTTTGTCTGGTTTTTTTTATACTAAACAACAAATAACACTAAAAAGAAATCTTTTTCTAAAAACAGCACCACAATTAGTTTATGAATGAAGCAACAATTAGCAATCCAAAATATTGGTTTGTGGAAGAGTGGGAGCGTGGTGGGAATACATCACTATCTCTTTTGAGCACAAAACCTAATGGCGGTGACGTCACATTTCAGTATGTGCATCCTTATACTGGTATTTGACAGTTTCCCCTTCCACCAGATTTGAAAGGTTTCTTTCTAACTTACTAAATATTGAACGAATTTGAAAATTTCTTTCTATTTGCGATTTTGGATAAAGTTACTTTTTGATACAAACATGAATAAAGAACACGATTGAACACACGACACGAATCGCAGTACATAGCTAATCGCTAAATGTGTTCTATTGTAATTTCAGATGTCATAGAATGGGCCAGACGCGGCCGGTGACTATATACCGGCTACTAAGTATAGGCACCATCGAGGAGGGAATCTATCAAGTCGCGCAGGAGAAGCTCAACCTAGAGAAACATGTCACTGGAGCAGATGGTATGTGTTTCCCATGATTAATTTATTTATTTTATCATTTTTGTACACACATTATATTGGAAGAAGATACAGTAATAAAAACAAAATGTACAAAGGTACTGCTTATTTCTAAAAGAAATTTCTTCCAGCAGACTTGCGAAAGGAGAGATAAAAGAAATGTAGACAATAGTGTGTAGAAATAAGAAAAGAAGAGTTTGTGAAATCTTAAACTAATAAATACTTATATAACTATATATACCTTATACTATAAATAAACAAATAATATATATATATATATACATATATAATTATCACACTAGCGAGGAAAGATAGTGCTCTTTTACTTTAGCTTTGAAGAGCGAAATAGTTTAATTATGGGTAGCCCACGAAATGAAAGTTTTTTGCATTTTACAGGGCATTGTCAAGTTGTATGACTGTAACACGTATTTATTTACTAATTTATAATAATTAAAATCGTCATTACAACCTAGCTAATCCAAATAACATTGAAAATAAGTTTGCATTACTACAAGAGAGCAATAATACAGACAGCTTTATGGTTTTTTAAGACACATAATTCATACTAATATTACAAATGTGAAAGTAACTCTCGTCTATCTGTTACGCTTTCACGATGAAACTACTGAACCTATTTTGATGAAATTTGGTACGGCGGAAGCTTAAACTCCAAGGATGGACTTAGGCTACTTTTTATCCGTCTTCGACTTCGATTTCGCGTTTGCAATAACCAACATTCATGCGGACAAAGCCGCTGGTAGAATCTAGTATTTATATAATTTTAATTAGTAGAAGAAAACACCTTTGCATATTGTTGCCAGACCTTAAAATATGTAAACCATTTTCTTTTACATGCAGCCTCTTTACAAAAGCAGATACTTCTTAATTTAGCATCAGACATTAAGCCACTCACTTTAAATAATAATAATATTCCACAACTTTCACACAACGCCATCTAGTCCCAAACTAAGCAGAGCTTGTGCTATGAGTACTAGACAACTGATAAACATACTTATATACATATATAGATATATAACACCGAGACACAGAACAGATGATCATGCTCATCACACAAATATTTGTCTTGGGTGGGAATGGAACCCATGACCTCCGGCATAGCAGTCAGGGTCACTAACCAGTAGACCAATAGGCCTGTCAAACTGTTGTTCTTGAAAATGTATAATAATTTTAATACGAAATTACCTTTTATCTTACAGAAAACGACAAGACAGAACAAAAGAACGTGGTGCGGTTATTATCAGCCGCCCTCGGCCTCACGTCGCCGGCCAAATGATCAACAGACGACTCCATAGTCCTGGACAAGACACTGACCAATCAGGGCAAACAATAGTGATACCACCAACATTGGCGACCAATGTTCCTGGAGTATGAGGGAGTGCGTGCTGTGAATATGTCCTGTAGTGTAAATTGTGAAACAAGTGATTATTGGTGAATTTATAAGTGATTTTTTCAAGCTTTCATAGATATGAACATATTTTGTATACATGAATTCTATTTCTTGTCTAATTTATTTCGCCAACAAATTAATACTCAAATGCTATTTAATTTTAAAACTGTTAGGGACCGGATACTAATTTCAGTATTCAGTATTAGTAAAGTGTCAAGAAGCTACTTTAATGCCAAAGTTTGACACTTTTTTGGCTAATTCTGAAATTAGGGGTGAGTTATGAGACTTATCAGCATAAGAAAGAGCTTTCTGTATCCCTTTGTGGCATAATCTAGTGACAAAAATACATTATTTTAACGTCGGATTGGTCCTACGAAAGTTTTCGTGTCCCCATTCGCCAGGGTCGTCTGTTTGCGACTGCGTACCCCATCTCGTTTAGCTCTTCAATGCCCATAGGTGACAGAGACAAGAGCTGACGAGATGGAGTATTTAGTCGTGAATGTGCGACCCTGCCGGGATAAGCATGAGAGTGTTTGTCGGATATATGGCGGTTAAAATGTTAAGAATGTCTTAAAGTTAAATAGCATTTCGAGAAATGAAAAATAAAAATCCAGTGTGATCTTGTCATTGTATTGCCACCCACTGCCTTATAAATATGTCAATAAACCTCTATTTAATGTTAAACGAATGTAACCATAGACGCTAGCTGTAGATTCGGCTCTAAATGATCCTATGCTCACGGATTTTAATTGAAAGGCCTGTTTAGATTTAACCAGATTTGAAAGTTGTCACACACTTAGGTTAGTTCTGGAACGGAGATCGCGTACCAGTAGATATAGCGCTGCCGCGGCCTCCCACAAGCTGGAGCTATGTGAAGGCCCCGAGCGTCCGTTCGATGTGAGACGCACAGGATCTCGACATGAGACCACGCACGCGGCCAGACATGTGTCCAGCAGTGGACGTCTGCAGACTGAAACAAACAAATATTGGCTAAATTTAAATAGGTCTTCATTCAAAGGATCGTATTTCGCAAATACATTTGCTAATATAAAAGCTGATTTAATAAAAAAAATCATCTTCATTAGCACCTAGAGAGGCATCTTGAGTATAGGGTCAGATATGAATATATATTTACATACTTTAAAATAAATTATTATTGATCATTTTATCATTATTACATTAATTATTTATTAAATAGCTGGACTCTAGCTTATGAATTGGTATATTATAGCATTTTTGTATTCTTGTATGTATCCATAGTTGTCTGTGGCTAAAATGTGCGCATTGAAGATGTACATTTTATTTATTGATACATTTAAAGCTCAAGAAATATTGTAGTCTCGTTTCTAAAAAGGCAATGACCGCATCTTTGTGTGCGAGGCACCATTTTTTTTTAAAGTTACTGCCTTTTCTAAAACTTATTCCAGTATCATGGGTGCATTCACAAAGATGTAGACATGCATACACGAGACACCCAGACCCCCAGAATAAACTACCAAATAAACCATAAAAATATACAAAATACAAAAAACAAAATACAATATATTTCAATAGGCCATAGAAATATTTGATCCCTTTGGGAATCAAACTCGTGGAAATACCAATACCAATGTCCTTATGATTTGTTGAATAAAGTCATTTTCGCTAAATAAAATGGCTGAGTTTAAGCGATAAATTGTAAATTTATTTACGAGAATGATTCTCTTTTTGAGATTAGTTTTTCGATGCGCATACTTTTTGTACCCTAAAGTAAAATATAAACGTTATAAATATAAACATTTTATAACTTATTATTTATTTTAAAATAACACAAAATATACTGTGAGATTGCTTTGTGAAAACTTGTGTGGAGCAAATGTATGTAAAAGTATCATAACATTGGCATAGATCAAAAACGCACTGAGAAGATCACTTTGTATGTCTTTATGTGAAAGAGTGAAATAAACTGTATGTGTAACTCAAGTTAAACGTATTATTTATGTGTACGATAAATCGCCTACCGTGTATATTGCAGTATTTAAACATAAGCCTCAGATCGTTTATATTGAGATGCTGACAAAATGGCTAACAAACTTTGGAGTATCAAAAAATGTTTTATTTGAAACATCATGTCCACTGACCTCTAATATTTACCTCACTGGACTGGCGGCCGTCAAAGTGCTTTTGTGCCCGTTTGATATTTGCCATTTTAGTGCTGTCGGCCGTAGCGAGTGTCTGCGGTACTAAAATTATTAAAGTTGCGCCGCTTACAATATACACATGACCTCATTTTTCATAGGTTTTACACACAGAATTCGAACGAAATTAATCCAAAACACAAAAATACTTCAGAGTATTGTACACTTCTCTGCAGTTATTTGCATTATACGTCAAAATTATCGCGTTAACGTAAAAACAAGTATCACTAAGGCCTCAGATAGATTGATGAGCAGATCATGCACCTTTCGAGTAAGAAACCCCAAGAAAAAAGTTTAAAATATATTTTAAGACGAAACCCAACCGTTATTGTCGATTCGGATTTAATTAGGATTCGTTAAACTCTCGACTGCCACAGTCAGTATATGTCGCAGTCGTATTATATAACACGCCGTATTATAAGTTGGCGCGCCGGATTAAAAAACGTCGCTGTAATATGATACGGCAACCTGACGTTCAGCCGGATTGTGGCGGCGTCCAACGTTTAGCTGCATTGCTGTGTTTAGCGGGACGACTATAATTTATAACCCTAACCTAACACGAAGGGAATAACGGTGTTAGAGTGAGCGAGCGAACGAATACAAAAATGCAAAATGAGCGTACACATACTCACGAATCGTGAAAAATCACGACGTGTATACCGTCATAGAGGTTTGAGGCTATCAGAAATCAGGTTGTTCTAACCTCTTCTGTCAGTATCTATCTCGCCACTTGAGGGTAAAAATAAAAAGAGTGTGTGTACTTATGTACACGCGTTAGAAGTTATACTTCTTTGGCGTATGGAAAAAAAATAACTAAAATGCAGTAGTGATTAACGATAAATATTAAAATTAATCAAAAAGATTTTATTTAAATAAATAAAAACACCAAAATAATATTTATTTATTCACACTGTTTAATTGTACTCTTACGAAACACGTGTTCTAAATATAAAAATACTAGAATAATACGACTTGAACATAGTTATCAATTTTCATGCATGCCACCTAGAACTAACTTCACGATGTAGAATTTAGGTGTTGGTGTGCGCGCGCATCGTAAAAATTCACTCTCATCATTTTTCTCTATCGCGCCAAAAGAAGTATAACTTCAAAAAAAATGTTGTTCAAAAGAAAGATAAGAACTCATAAACATCTAAATTTTATGGTAAAACACTTGAACTTGCCCATAAATAAGTTCGAAGTAACATGTCAACACTTTTTGTGAACAAATCGTGGTGGGCCTTATTTTGTTTAGAGTAGTTTATAATATAGCGGAACAGCCTTTATCGTTTAAACGCGCTAATCTCTGGAACTACCAGTCGGATTGACAAAAATTTTTTCTGTCTATGATAACCAGATTCATGAGGATTAATATAGGGTGACTGGCAATTAGTGTACGATACTTAAACACGTGATTGTGCTCATGATAACAAACCATTTTTATTATGGGAGCAAAGCTGAAATCGCAAAAAAATAAATATCAGCTGTTCAGTACATTAGGCAAACATAAATATACTGAACAGCTAATTTTTTTTCGCGATTTCAGGTTTGTTCCCATAGTAAAAGTTGTTGGTTATCATGAGCACAATCACGTGTTTAAGTATCGTACACTAATTACCAGTCACCCTATATAACATCACGCTATGCTCCACAGAGGCGGAGTGGTAACCAAATACGCGGGTGAAAACTGACGGACAGCTATATCAATATAAACGGTCATAAAATAATATCGAAACGCCCACAGACTAGTATATGAATAGGACTTACTGAATACAATGTGACTTATTGCTTTGTTCTACTGAGATATATTAGATATTTAGTTTAAGAACTAGAAAATATGACAGCGTAATTAAAATATAACTTGTGTAAAGCTGGTTTTGGTGTCTATGTATCATTATTTTGTGACAGAATAAAACATTATTATGTTGTTTATTAGCAGCCTACTGTCTATTGCTGGGCAAAAGCATAGCATAGCATAGTCGGCCTTACAATGTTCCCACTGTTGGGACTCAGGCCTCCTCTCTAGGAGAGGCATTGGGCCGTAATCCACCACGCGGGGCCAACGTCCATACTACGTTGAATACACCGGTTCTCGTCCACCACGCGGGCCCAGTGCGGGTAGGTCAAAAGGCCTGATAGTAACTTGTGAACTTTATAAACCATTTAAAATACATAAAACATTTTTGTTGTATAATCTAAAAGCATAATTACATTTTTATGTACATTAATCGTTTTATATTACAGTTCATAAAAATGTTTATTTACAATAATTTTATATAATACAATTCCTGTGTTTTCACCAACATGACTGATACAGAGACATTGGAAGCAACCAAAAAATTGTAAAAAAGTATACGCGAATTATTAATGTACCTACTAGTTTAATAAATAAATTGAATAGTGTTATTATATCTCGTAATTATTAAGAACTTTGTAAGATAAATAAAAAGTAAAAAATATGTTATATTTGGTAAGCTTAGCAATTAAAAAATTTGAACGAACTTACAAGTGTGAAAACTTTTGTACTTCTCCTTTAGGCCCTATTATATTGTATAGCTATGGCTTGGTTCAGAGTGCTTATAATAATAATAAGTTTATTACGAGTTTGTTTTACGTCAATACTGTCGATGTCGCATGTCGTGGCCAGATCTTAGAATTGATCACTTCGCGATATGGCCAACTGAAACGTTAACATTTTATGATATATCAACCCTCGTTTGGCCATAACATTAATGTAGGATTTCAATGATAACAAAAGGTCTAAAGAAAGTAAGCCAAACGAAGATTGAAATATCATCAAACTTTAACGTTTAAAACGATCAGCGGGGCTATTACGTAACTCTGTTGACAGTTCAAGTGATGATCACTTGTTAACAATGTGCATCATTGAACTGTCAAACAGCTAGTTTCGTATTGCCTATCTTCAGTGACCAACTGCAGTGACGTCATTAGCCACTGGTGCCTTTGATAGCCACCGTAACACGTTTTGACAGATGTTATTGTATCAATACTTTTAAAATTGCAATTGTGTAAGCTTTTGAAGCTGTATAATAGTCGATAAAATTTTAGAGTGGTCACAATAGGCACCGTAATTTTTTATAATTCACCACATTTCCACCGTAGTTTATTAGTCACTAGTGTGATACGTAATACCAATTTTATGAAATTGTCAGTTGACAACTAAGTTTAGTGTGCAACGAATGCTAGTTGTCAACTGTTATTGAAAAAGCTAGCCAATAGCCCCCCTGGCCACGACATTGACACGATTATAACGTTCGGCGCTCCGATTGGTCCGTTCTGACCAATGAGAGATCCAAACACTAAGCATTTCGACCGCATTAACGTAAAAGAACTCGCACTAGGTATCCAGATATCTAGTTTTAGACACGGGTGTACAACAGAAGGCAAATTCTCATACTTGATAAACGTTCAAACTCAATAAGCAATCTCATTACGGCGAAAATCAACGTCAGAACTTGTCGATATTTATCAAAACTAGCGCTTTGCCAACGAGTTCATTCGCAAGAATGTTTTCATCAAAATTTTAACACCCCCTATACCATATTTTGAGGGTAGTTTTGAAAAACGAATAATGAAAACCTTTTTTTTTTTATTTGCATTACTATTTATATGCTAAGTTTCAATTTTAAGGCACCAAATGAATGTACCCCTTTTCACCCCCTTAGAAAGTTGAATTTTCAAATACCCATTCTTAGGGCGGAATTCACCAATAAAACTAATCGCGTTTTAACGTTTGGCTCGCATAATCGCGTTTAGCCGCTGTCACTAGTGTCACTTGTAAAAATACAACAAAAGAAAAATACAGACAAACGTTAAAACGTGATTAGTTTTATTGGTGAATTCCGCCCTTAGGTGGTCGCCTACACCATAAAAGCAAGCCTTGTGCAAAATTCCACGCTCCTAGTCCCAGTAGTTACGACTGTGCTTTGATATGTCAGTCAGTTTAACATCTAGAAATGGCCGGAATTCGTTTTTGAACAAATTATACTAATAAAGTTTGAAATATTTTAAATTTCGCGGCTTATGACTCTTCCCACTCGTTGTAACACAATGTCATACTTCGTCGACCCCCACCCCCCCTTCTTAACGTGTTTGATTATTTATGGTTAGCCCCCCTTATCGAACGATCACGACTTTTAGAAAACACACACACAGGGATATAAGTCTCTATATTGAAGGTGTGCTGAAAATTGAAAATGCTGGATAATGTTATTGTGTTTAACTACTGCTCATCTGAATATAGCCTTATAACTAAGTCTGATTACACCCTGTATATTCTCAAAGTTATATTTATTTTTATTATAAAATAATGCACAAAAGAGTCAAAATTTAATGTTTAGTATTCAAATACCAACAAAATGCTTAGATACTTATGTTTGAGGCACCTTATATGGTTTCTAACGTTATGACGGTCCCACGAATATATAATATGTAGAAAGAAAATCTATGAAAAAATGCTTGTCATAATATTCTTGTTACAGTGATTTTGATACTTTTGTTTTTATATTTTTGTATTTAATTCAGCATATATCATATCTGACTTTACAGCCAATACTTGAGTTTCCTAAGGCCAAAGTATATTTGTACTCATTTGATTTAAAACTAATAACTTGAGTAATGTTTTTTTTTGTCACATTACAACACTATTAGGTGTAGTCATAAAGTTTTGCATTTAAAATTCAGTCTTATTGCCTTTGTCATAAGTCCTAATTTTCAACACATATACCAATGACAAAAAAAGTTTAACATTATTCAACATTGCAATCTTATGAGTTAGTTTTGTATTAATTAGTTATTTATTTAGTTGTTTTAGATCAATTTTTCGGGTTAAGTAGTAAGTTTTTAGTTTAATTTTTAGTGTAGCACATTCCTTAGTAAATATATTAGTTGACTTTATTTTTCTTATTTTATTTCAGTATTTTGCATGTTTTCCACATTCCCGGTTCCCCTAGCATCTTTGTTTGTTTTTTTATTTTTTAAGATGGGAAAATCATCTAATGACAAATCCCGATCTTGGGCGGAGCGGGAGATAGTGTCAGACTTGCTAGACGTTGCCGCGCGCGGTCGGCCTGCTCCTTTGCTAGCATTACTGCTTCGCAGAAGGAGGTGACCGTTTGCCACTCCTCCTCGCTCCGGACCATGGCCTGTACCAAGGCCCGGCGCGAGAGATCGCCGCCGCCGATCGCCCCCACGAGGACACGGTGGTGCTCTGCCCAAGCGGGGCACACCTTCACCGTGTGCTCCACCGTGTCCTCCGGGCGGTCCACACAGGAACTTCCCGAACTTACCGTGTTCGGTGAGAACCTGCGTCATGCGGAAGGTGAGGACGCCGTGAGGTCTGAATTTGTGCCCGGAAATAGCTTTAGGCTGTCATGAGTCCTAGACATTACTGGCAAATTGTCGGTAAATGCAGGGTTATGTTTTTAGGCACATTAAACTTGCTAATTTTAAATATATACCTAAGAAACTGTAAATATAATTTTACGACCTTTTCTTAGCCATGATTTTACTTGTAATATTGCATTCATACTGCTTTCATAATTTAGTTTAAAGTTTTAAATAATGTTTAATTTTTTAGGTCGTTTAGGTACACTAATATGAATAGTCTCCGTATGTATGGAGCATTAACCATTTCATCTCAAATACCACGGAAAAGTTCAGCCCCCCTAGCCAAGTTGCAAACGATAAACGTGAACGCTTAGTAATCTCCAATAGATTTTCAACTTTATACCTAAGAGCATAAAGTTGAAAATCTATTAAAGACTACTGAGCGTTAACGACCGGAACGAACGAAAACACTGTAATCTTCAATAGATTTTCAACTTTATATCCAATAACATAAAGTTGAAAATCTATTAAAGACTACTGAGAGTTTACGTTTATCGTTTGTGACTTGGCTAGGGGGGCTGTTCAGATATCAAAATATTCGTTTCTACCGCTCGTAGGAACGACCCTTCATAGGGACATAGGGTAGGTACCATATGAAGAGTACAAGCAAAGGCACCCCATGACAGTCTCCTGAAGCTCGATTGTAATATTTAGGCCAGTATCTCACACTAGGACACCAGCGGTGAAGCAACTACGAGCGGACGTCCGCGCGGTCCCATACAAAAGTGCTCGGTTGCGGATCGCGGGGAGCCGGGTCCCGCGCTTCTTTTGCTACGTAATATATCGACACGACTACATGCACATGATATACACCGTTAAAGTTAAACTAGCAACACTGCGTAGGTAATAATCCGGTTTTCGTGACGGGAACCGTCCGCGTGAACACACGCGCTTTGTCACGCGACGGGTGACCGTCGCGGGCGTACGCTTCACGCAGTTTCAGCCCTAATATGTATTATGTATTCAGCTCTATGGAGCACCCCTCACCTCACCTAGTCCGCTTGGTTTTGTATATCTGAATATATTTGGCAGCAAGGCTACATTGGCCGCTCCACCTCTGGTGTCCTAGTAAATCAAAAGGCAAGTATATTTTAAAAATTTTATTTGTACAATTTGTGCTACAGTTTCGTACATATGTCTGTATTATAAAATGTGTAATGTCAAAACATTACTTTTATTATTAGTTGCTCATTCCTTTGTGTCCCATTGGCTTGATGTAACAATACTTTCAAGCATTAGTTCATATGAAATAATTTCAAAGGTCCGAGGTCTCTAAAACACTTCATTGATTTTTAGGACTCGAAATCTTCACTCCGCATCAGTGGATACTGAAAATAGTGTAAATGGAGTGGAGTGGAGCTAAGCAGACTTTCAAATAAAACAAATGAACACGTGGCCCGGAGGCGGATAGAACGGAGTGGCTGTGGAGCAGAGACCAAGCTGATGGTAGCTCAACGTCACTCCGCTCCACTTCAATGGAAACACTTGTCACTTTTCACTGCGCTTCTCCACTACACTCTGCTTAGCTCCGTTTCAGTAGAAACTTGAGGGCCCTTTTTCACTCGCCTATCGTCAACATCGAGCATGGTTTAAAAGCTTGTTACTTCATCTAACGCAATCCAACGCGATGTTTGACGAAAAGGCAACGCGAAATAAGAGAGATAACTCCTGAAAACTGTTAGCATTCGGTAATTATTGATTGTGATTTACTCGAATATTTCACAAAACTTGTTTTTTTTTAAACCTTTAAAAGTTTTTGAAAAAAATTGTCGTCATTTAAGATCATGATTAAATTTGCAAGGCTTCTATTGTTATACTTTTGAAGACTTTTTTAATTTTTGAGTAAATTATGAAGTGTCAAAGTTCATGCAAAATAGCAGATTTTCAGAAATACTGGATTCGTTTTAGCCAAATTTATAAATTGATTTCAATAGAAGCCTAGATAGTATCCGATAAAGATACTGTTTCCAATATCTAATGAAAAATGTGTAATAACGTCATAATCGCGTATGAGCGGTTGTATGAAAAACTGAAAATGTATGTCGAGTTACATCCCCTAAAGGCCTTCTGTCCACAGACGCGTAACTTCACAGGCGCGAATTCGCTATTAAACTCGTTGGTGTTAGCCTGCTAACAGCTTACATACAAAACGATGAAACTCTATCGCCGAAGCGGCAACGTTGTGCTGTCGTATCGTTGCAGGCTCGTCGACAGTTTCACAATTATACGTATAGAAGCTAGGCGTCCGTGGACCTAACAAATCATCTTATTTGTTGATCTGTCTTTGAATGACCGTACCATTATCTTCACTGAATGTCCTTCCAGCGCGGCCGCGTCCCCTACCCACGCGGACTAACATCCGAAAATCCAAGCTGTAAATACCCCTTGATAAAGTGACGCCATTCTTCTGAATTTTAGAGACACCTTAACCACGGTTAACATTTCTGAATTTATTAATGTAGGTAAATGATCCTGAGTAGATTGTACCTAAGGCCCCACGACCTGAAGTGAATTGTTAAAGGGATGGAGCTATAATTAGGGTTTTAGCTCCATCCCTCTTTTTCACTCGCACGCCTGACATTTTATTCACCATATATAGCTCCATAACTTTAACAATCCCTTTAACAGTTCAGTTTAGGTGAGCTTGTGGTAGGACAGCTGGTCTATAGAATTTATTGTAAGTGATCATATACTTAATGGTATGGGCAATTGTAAGGTTGCTTATGTATCCCATATATTTATTTTCTTATGGTAAATGAGATAACACGTGTTGAGTGAGAAACTGGAGTTTTATTTTAGCACCTAAGCATTGTTTACTAAGCGTTTCTGTTCAGTGGCGTAGCTAGTCCTAATGGAGGCACATTTTAAATATTTTTGCAGTTTATTTTTTGTACAAATAGGTCCTATTAGCATAGAACTAGTGCCTTGAAAGGCCTCGAAAATGAAAATAAACTCATTTATTGAATCATTCTAAAGGTACATGAATAGTTTGAGGTTTTATTTTCGCCTTACGTAGAAAAAGCTAGATCGAGCGGAGCGAGCTAAAAACTATCATATTATTCATTCACTACTGGGATCAATAAGGGGATTTAGGGTATTGGATGAATGAACATAATTATTATGAATTATGGCATATACAATGATACCCCTGTAGCTCGGGGGCCCCGTATCATTAATACCGCTGTAGCTACGCCTCTGTTTCTGTTCCTAACTATATTCAAAGAAATAATAAGTGAGGTCACATTGCGGTGTCATAACCAGACAGGGTGATATCGTGAAGAACGGAGTCTAGTACCATAGTTGTCTGCACTGTGCAACGACATCCAGTCCGCCTATTCAATCACATGAATCAATTCATCAGCCGAAAGACTGGAAGTCTTTTGGACATTGGCCTCCCCCAGGTGTCGCCATAACGATCGTTCCTGTGCGTCTCGCATCCATCGGATTACCACGAGTTGGCCCACATCAAGTCATCGGTCCAACTTGTGGGAGGCCTTCCAATGCTGAGCCGTCTGGTGCGTGGTCTCCACTCCAGAACCTTTCTGCCCCATCGACTATCTGTTACTACTACTACTACTACTACGAGGAATGTGCCCTGCCCACTGCCACTAAGTTTGGCGAGCCTAAGGTTGATGCATTGAAAGTGAAAAGTGACAGCTTTAAATTTAAAAGTCAAGAGAAACCCCATGTTTCAAACGATGTATTTTGTTAATAGATATAAACTAGTAGTTGACTGCGATCCCACCTGATGGTAAGCAGTCGTTGATGGTGAAGCGCACTAGTTTTAAGACCCTATATTCACTCTCTAGCCTTGAAGACACTTAAATTATAATCGGTCGGGATGACCGCGATGGCAAATTGTTCCAGTCCTTCGATATTATGTGGTTTAAACGAAGAGGCGATTATTATTATATGATTATTTATCAATTAGCGGATAGGAATAGCTATTTGTATCTGCTCTGCTCTCTGTGTGACAACCTCTCTATGGTTTACGTATAACGCGTAATACGTAAACGATTTAACGCGATGCGGCGCGAATTCGGTGGCCTATGTGAGCAACCGCACGTGGGTGTGGTGCGGCGATAAGGGATGCGAAGCGGTCGTGTACAGTTGGTTTGATATTTTCGCGGGAACTCTTGCGGTACAATGAAAGTGCGGCTAAAGCGATGACTTAGCGTGCACGTAGATCAAAAACTCAGGTCTACCCGCTGAATCGTGTACTTGGATTGCAGACCTGTGTGATCTGTTCATCTAAGTGGTCATCGATAGCTGCTCGTCCGGTGGATTAGCTATGAATGCCGGTGTCCCTCAGAGGTTGGTGTTCTCTGCAACATTGTTCCTGCTGCACATAAATGACCTTAAGCCCGGTACCTTTGGGTATGCAGACGACTTGCTGTGAGCTACATAAGTGTCTACGTGTCTGTCACTCCAAGAAGCTATGGTTGAGTGCTTAAACTTGTCTATCTCAATTTTGGGTCATACACTCGACACCGACAAAGGCTTAGCTGGCTGCCAAAAAGTTGGGAATCCTAGCAAAAGTAAGACAGTACTGTCTTGACCCCGGAACGGCTGTTGACTGTTGAACTTTATCAAGCGCAATTTAGTTCGATCGTGTATGGAGTATCATCTACTGCTCTGATGTGAGCGATCTGCCAGATACCAACTTGATACGCTTGAGTCAATTGAGAACAGAGCCTTTCTACCATCGGACAACCCGACGTACGGCGGGACCGTTGAAGTTTCAACAATTAAGGGTGGATCCCTAATTTACGTTGTTGAAACTTCAACGGTCCGGACTACGCGTTTCGCTTCGTCGTTTATACCGCGTACATCGAAGGACTGGAACAATTTGCCTGCTGCGGTCTTCCCGTCCAACTATAATTTAGGTGTCTTCAAGGCTAGAGTGAATAGGCTCTTAATAAACTAGTGCACCTCACCATCAATGATTGCATCTCTGCTTACCATCAGGTGGGATCGCAGTCAAGCACTGGTTTATATCAATTAAAAAAAAAGCCAAGAGGATCATTGGTAATGGTACACTCGTCGAGTCAAGGCTACAAAATTTTGAGCACCGACGTAGAGTTGCTAGCCTTTTGGTTTTCTACCGTTGCATTTTGGGGAAAGTGCGTCGGAATTGCATGTCTTAAGAGCGTCCTTTTTGGGGTACATTTTCATACAACCGTTCTTACATGATTATGATATTATTACACATCTTTCTCCAGATATTTTGGATACACAGCTATCTTGTGGATATTACTATAGGCTTCTATATAAATCAAAACATAAATTTGTGTGAAACTAATCTAGTAAAGACCTCTAAAAATCTGCTATTTTACGTGAACTTTGGCCCTCCATAATGTACTCATATATTAAAAATATAAAAAAGTACATCAATAGAAGCCTTGTCGAGATTCTGAATGACGACACTTTTTTTAAAAAACTTTTAAGTGTTTAAAAAAATGCACGTATTTCCTGGAACAATTTTTGTGAAATATTCGAGTAAATCACGGAATTACCGATCGAATGCCAACAGAGTTTTCAGGTGTCTCTCTTTTTTTGCATTGCCTCTTCATCCAACATCGCGTTGGATTGCGTTAGATGAAGCAACAAGCTTTTAAACTATGCTCGTTGTTGACGATAGGCGAGTGGAAAAGAACCCTCTTAATTCCGCCAAGCCCGTTCCATCATCGGACCACTAGACATACGGCGATGCGCCACCGGTACATGGTGGACATCCCACCCATAAGCACTAAACGTTTTGGGAACACATTCATTGTGCGTAGGTACCTACAGGAAAGGAGTGGCATTCCCTGCCAGGATTTGTGTTTCCTGATAGCTACAACCTCCCCCAGGTATTGAGTCAAGTGCTCCAGCGTCGACCACATTGTCGCTAGCTTATCATCAGGTAAGAAAGTGGTTAAGCACGAGCCTATCGATAATAAAATAAAAATAAAAAGTAGTAACAAATTCATATGACGACGGCCACGACAGGGATGACGGTTGGGGTCAATTCAACACTCATTCTGTGCTGCGCAGGGAGTAGGTAGCGCACATCAGAACTATATCTAGATTATTTACGTATATTTCAAAATAGAATAGAATAAGTAAACTTAATTTACACCAAAAAAAGTAATACAATTATTTAGGTTAAATCTTTAGTTACAATGGCGGTCATATCGCTGACAGCGATATCTACCAGACAACGAAAGGACTAAAATAATAAAGGGGCAGTCTGCGGTGTACTGCTAACAAATTAATCAAACACTTTATACAAGCCTATTATATTCTAGAATTCAAGTTTCCAGTACGTAATAACAAAAATAATGTAACCTCCTCCCACAGCTTATATTTTTTAAAGCCACGCCAATCGCGTCTCTTTCAGCGCGTTCAGTTAATCCAGCAGCAGACGCGAACCTTTCACTTCGTGTCAATGTCGATGAAATGTGGGTAGTGACGACGTTATCATTCTGACGATCGTACACCGTACACTGCACTGTGCAGTTTGTATGTAGGTACAACGCGAGCTTATGCATTCTACGTTTTTATTATTTTATACTTTCGTGGGTGCGTTACAAAAATCAGCCTTCCATTCTCTTCTGGAGTCTTTCAAGCATCTGGAGTGTCTGCATACCTGCATAATCTTAGATCATCGTACCTACCTATCGAATTTACGCGCGTACCCACGGATATATGATAATAAGAAAGTAGGGTGCTGCCAACTATATAGGAATCCCCTTTTTCAAAAAAATAAAGTGCCTGATTAAAGGATTATTCTGATAGGATAAATTAAGTAGGTACCTAAATTATTTACCTTTATTATATTTTATAGAATCAAACTATATCTAACAGTATCAAAAACTATGGTGCATCTTGCACTAAAATATATACCTAACTTGAATTTTAAATTCTTAAAAGAAATGCAAGGTGCCCTAAAACAGTGATACCTCATGGAATCCTATGCCTCTAATGGGTTTACGTGGGACACTCAGAAAGTTTTGAAAAATTTAAAATGAACTTTTATGGATAAAACATTTTTATTAAATCTTTTCAAAGAACTCTCCACCAGCCTCTATACAAAGTTTCATGCGTCTGAACCAATTTCCGAAAAAAAAAAATCCATTTCACCGCAGACGCCTCTTCCACGGCCTTCTCGAACGTTGCTAGCGCTGTCTCTCGGCGACGAAAACTGTATCCCTTTCAGCAATTTTTTTTATTTTAAGGAATAAAAGAAGTCACACGGTGCCAGATCAGGACTGTAAGGAGGGTGCCCCAAGACTGATCGGTGTGGTGTCCAGGAAGTCCCTCGTTTTGAACTTTTGAGCGCTGAGTGCGCGGGCGCGTTGTCATGGTGAAGCAATACCCTGCGGAGCCCAATGTTCGGTCGCTTGTTGCTCATTGCAGACAAAACTTCTGGAATTTTGTGGTATTAAAATTCGGCGTTGATGCTGCTTTGGTCTCGTAATGGAATTAAAATCAGATACCTATACCGTCAAAGTGAAGAAACTAGCGATAAAAATTTTCCCTGCGCTTCTCGATCGCTTCACTTTCGTAGGCGTTGGTTCGTTTTGAAACAGCCAAACTGTAGACTGACGCTTTGTTTCTGGATCATATTGATAAATCCAGGATTCATCATCTGTCACAACGTCGTAAACTCGCCGAGACGAGCCTGCTTCGAATTTTTGAATCATATCACGGCACCACTCCACTTGGGCCTGCTTCTGAGCTTCGGTGAGGTTGTGCGGCACCCAGCGGCAAACTATCCTCCTCACGCGTAGGTGTAGAATCTTGTGAACGCTTCCCGAACCAATCTGCAGTGTATGCTGAATCTCTTCGTATGTAATTCGCCTGTTTTCTTGAATTAATTTTTTTACGGCCAGCACACTTTTTTCCGTGACCGCCGTCGTAAGACGACCACTTCTTTGTTCATCCCCCAAAGTAAGGAGACCGCGCTTGAACTCGCTATACAGATACCGGCACGAATCTTGAGCGCTCGGCGAAAAAGTGGGGATTGCTTTGCGCATCGTACACATCGGCGAGCCAATCACTGTACAAGGATTGCACTACCCGCCCCCGCGTCTTACTTCATACCACTAAAGAGACCCGATATTTTACTTCTGCGTCTGCGCAAGTAGAAGTCAGCGCTCAAGATCCATGCCGGTATCTGTACCAGCGGTAAATGGTTGCTTTTGAAGGTACTTCATCCATAAAAGCAATTTGAAGTCGATCAAATGACTCATCAGGTTTTAGGAAACATTTCAAATCGTAGAAAATCATCGCACGAAAATGTTCTCGATTCAGATCCATTTTTAAATGAGATAAGTACGATAATTTGATTTGGCTCTCGAAAATAATGTGGAGGGAAATTCAAATTTCGAACAATGGTATTTTTACTTACCAAAGTTTTCAAAATAATTAGAAGTGACCAGTGCTCTATAGGTACCTACATAAAAACATTTTTTGGCAAAACTTTCTGAGTGGCCTGGTAGTTTAGAATTTGAGAGCCCTGCTTAGATTAAATAGGTAGAAGTAGAAGCCACATCGTGGCCGCACATGAGACAGCACTATAAAACGATGTTATTACGTAAACTTTTTCTTAAAATATGACCACTGAAATACACTTAAAACTTAACTATTGGAGTCTATTTCATAGACATACACTAAAATTATTAATTTTATCGCCGAAATTATTCTAAAAACATAAAAATTGACTCGAGTCGACCTCTCAGTGACAGTGACAGGCCTTTGTTTGGCTAACTTTTTAAAGTTCGCCAAGCAAAAAACCAGCCACGTCGAATGAGACAGACATGTTATGTTTTGTCTCAATTTTCTTACTTATTTCGTATATATGCTTGAATGCTTCTCACTTCCGCACCTCGATTTCAAAATCATCCTCGCCCGACGCTCGCCCCGAACGGTCGTGCCGCTCTGTGCTCCGCGCCCGCTCCGTGCTCTGTGTCGAGTTACGTCACCCCGCGTGACGTCATCGTGGTCGCCAACCGCACCAGCGATCCGAAGCCGCCTTTTTCAAGGCAGTGGAGGATAGACTTTTCCTTACGGAAACAGTCGATAAACGTGTGCCCCTTCAGGGAAAATCCACAGTTTCGTGGTCCTTGACGGGAAACCTAACGGTGTCAACAACGTCAAGGGGGTGTTGCCCCAATACACCCGCCGAACCCCTTCAGGGCTAGGCAGTCATTTGGAGTCGGGAGCTAGGTTTTGGCCTTGGGGGATCTCCTAGTCAAACCTATTACTCCGAGTTCTCTTTCAGCTACACACCTGGTGTCGGTTGGGGTGTCTATCCCTTCGCACCAGACCCTGGTAGGGCCCGATCGCACATTAAGATTGGCGATCGGTTTCAAGCTTAGGGCTCACCAGTAGGTACTCACCTCCCAGTTAGCAAACCCTTACTGGGAGGGTCACTCACCCCCGGGCCCGTCCACCCGGGGACTTAGGGTATTAGGCATAGGAGAGTTACAACTAATGTAACAAAGCCCAATCCCACCCTAGTCATGACGGACGCTATTATCTTAGCGTTCGTCAAAGAGGTCCTTTTCAAGGACCCCGATTTTCTCGCCAAATATGGCGAGAAAATCGCTTTAATTAAAAGCGCCCCTCCTCCCGTTCCGACGAGCGTCACCGATTTTAGTGACGTATTGTCGCCATTCCCGGCCAACACGGACTCAGGTCCGTCCCCGCCGTCCCCCTGTCCCCGCCCCTTACCGGGAAAGGCTTCTATGCCTCCCCTTTTAGTAGCCCATTTTGCCAATGAGGCTATGGACACGTCGGTGCCCGCCAGCGACTCAACGTCGCATTCCTCCGCCTCGGACTCCGAGCAGTCCACTGATTCCTCCTCCTCCGAGGACGACTTCCAAGTCGTCCTAGGGGGCAAGAGGAAAGCCCGAAAGGCCGCGCAGGCCTCTAAAGCAAAGAAGACCGTAGTGTCTCCTCCCGCCCCCGCTACCCAGCCCGCCCCTATTACCCAGCCCGCCCCCGTTTCGCAGGCTAGCTGCCCTCCGTCCGCTTCTGGCACTCAGCCAAAGAAGCAGCGCCCCCCTCCGCCCTTGTACATCCAGGACAAGGCGAAGTGGACAGATGTGTCCAAAATGTGTAGTGATCGCAAGATCAACTACACAAACGCCCGCTCTTGCCAACAAGGCATTAAGGTTCAAGTCCCGACGTCAAATGACTATCGGGAACTAACCAAAGTCCTCCGTGATAGGAAAATCTCCTTTCACACGTATTCCCTCCCCGAAGACACGCCAACCCGAGTGGTTATAAGACGTGTCCCCAAAGAGATCGCCACCGAGGACATCAAGTCCGACCTCCTGGCGCAGAACATCCCCGTGTCCGCTGTCCACCGCCTTCATAAGGCGAGAGGAAGCGAGCTCTACGACATGGTACTTGTCGTATGCGACCCCACCGAAGGGCACCACCCGATCTTCAAAGTCAAGTCGGTGTGTTCCCTCTCTGGCATCTCCATTGAGAAGCCTTTCAGACCGACGATAGTCGGTCAGTGTCACCGCTGCCAATTATATGGCCACTCGCAGCGGAACTGCTACGCTACACCCAGATGCGTTAAGTGTCTGGGCGAGCATGGCACGAGCGACTGCCCTCGGCCCAAGGACCGCACACTCTGCACAGAGCCACCCAGCTGTGTACTGTGCGGTCAAGCCGGGCACCCGGCTAACTACCGTGGCTGCCCTAAAGCCCCCAAAATCCCTCCCAAGCTGGCAAAGCGTGCTGCTGCTCGCCAACAGAGGGAAGTTCCATCTGGGAAAGCCCCCTCTTCCCAACTCCCCGAACGTCTCGCACCCCAGAGACCATCCCCATGGAATCTGTTGAACCATCACAAAGCCTTCCCGGCTTTGGCGGTCTCACAGCCCATCCCAGCGCTAATGGCCAAGCCCATTCCAGCGCCTGCCCCCGCTTCTGTGGCCCCCGTGGCCGCAAAAACTCCCCAAAGAGCGGCTGCGTTCCCACGCAGAACCGTTGGCCAGATCATTCTGGACAACTACCGCATCTTTATGACGCAGGATGCTAGGGATTTAGCTGATGAGCTAACCCTAGCAGAAATAAATGGCCAGCTCGACTACGCTAAGCGAGCTGAGCTATTCACAAAATATGAGTCGGTCACGGCCGAACTCGACAAGTTACCCGCAATAACTCTTGATGGATAGACATCAAAGAATTTGTTCCTCCAAACCGCGATCCCTTAAATTAGGCTTCTTTAATGCCAACGGCATTATCAATCAGAGAGATGAGATCGCCAGTTTTCTCCGCGACCATCAGTTAGACATTCTCCTTATCCAGGAAACATTCCTCAAACCCCACCGTAAAGATCCTAAAATTGCCAACTATCGCATAGTTCGCAACGATAGATCTCGCTGCCACGGTGGTGGCACCCTCATTTATTACAGGAAGGAACTGTACTGTATCCCCCTAACCCCACCCGCGCCCTGTTCGTTCTTAGAATACGCAGCCTGTCGAGTAGGCATGACTGGTCATCAACCGATCACTGTCATCTCCGCCTACTATCCCCCTCCGACTTCCTCGTCTCGTATGCCAGACGAGTCCATCGCTCTCACTAGAGACCTCACCGCCCTCTTTGGCTTGAGTGACTCCGTTATACTAGCGGGCGATCTCAATGCTAAACATCCCGCCTGGAACAGTAGTACGACCAACCCTAGAGGTAAGGTCGTGTTCAACCTTGGTGCATCCCTTAACTTTGACATCATCGCCCCGATGTGTCACACTCACTTCCCCCTAAATCCCAACCATAGCCCCGACGTCCTCGATGTAGCGCTCCTGAAGAATGTAAACCTCCGTTTACAATCTATAGAAGCAATACACGAGCTTAACTCCGATCATCGCCCCGTGATCATGCACCTAGGCTCCCGCTCGGGTAATCTCGACCCCGGCCAGCCTCCCCCGTCCCAATTGATCACTGATTGGAAGAAAGTAAGCGAAAGACTGAAATCTACCACGTCACCTCAATTGGATTCTATCCCTGACCACATCGACTCAGTCGCTGACACGACGGCTGCGATCGACTCGCTCACAGATCACGTACAATCCGTCCTGAACGAATGTTCAAGGGAGATTCCAGCGACGGAGGACCGTCGCTGGAAAATTCCGGACGATGTACGGGCTCTGATGACCGAGAAGAACGCAGCCATCCGTGCGTACAGCGCTTTTCCCTGCGACGCTAACAAGGCTCACATGCGTAGATTACAGCGTGCTGTTAAGAAACGCATGACCGAGCTGCGTTCCGCCCGCTGGGACAAGACGCTTAGCGAACTCGAGCCTACTCATCACGCCTTCTGGCAACTTCAGAGGAAATTACGTTCCACTGAAGAGTCCTCTATCCCTCCGCTCACCCGCCCTGACAAGAGTGTCGCTTTCGACAACTCTGAAAAAGCGGAATGCCTAGCCGACAGCCTCGAAGCCCAATGCTCGCCTAGCTCTCAACTAGTAGACCAAGCTCACATCGACATGGTGGACGCTGAAGTCGAACGTAGAGCCTCCCTCCCTCCCGTTGAAGACCCTGATAACCCTCTACCCCCCGTCACTCCCGACGAGGTGGAGGATATCATCAAAAAACTTCAACCCCGGAAAGCCCCCGGCGCCGACGGTATCACGAACAGAGTGTTCAAACTCTTCCCTCCCCAACTTATAATGCTAATGACCGCCATCTTCAATGGCGCATTAAGCAATAATATCTTCCCCCAAGCATGGAAGCAGGCCACCGTTATCGGTATCCCCAAACCAGGCAAGCCCAAGTCTGACCCTTCCAGCTACCGCCCCATCAGTCTCCTCAATGTTCTCGGTAAAGTCTACGAGAGGCTTATTTATAAGCGTCTCAAAGATTTTGCCGAATCCAAGGGTCTCATTCCTAATGAGCAGTTCGGGTTCCGTACCGAGCACTCATGCATCCACCAAGTCCACCGCATCGTAGAGCACCTAAGCGCTGGCTTCCAGCGTAATACGATGACGGGTGTCTTGTATTTCGATATAGCGAAAGCATTCGACAAGGTCTGGCACAATGGCTTATTATATAAGCTATACCAACTCGGAGTGCCAGACCGTCTCGTGCTCATCATGCGAGACTTTCTGTCGAATCGCACCTTCCGCTATCGAATTGAGGGTGCCCTCTCCACCCCCCACCCCATCCGAGCAGGAGTCCCGCAAGGCTCCGTAGTATCCCCCTTAGCCTTCACGCTGTTCACCAGCGACATTCCCCAGAGTAAAAAGGCCCAGTTGGCTCTATTCGCCGACGACACGGCAATTTACTACACCGGTCGTGACCCCAGAGTTATCGCTCGCAATCTCCAAACCTCCGCAAACATTTTGGGCAAATGGTTCCGGAAATGGAGAATTGAGGTTAACCCTGATAAGAGTCAAGCTGTTCTCTACTCGAAACAGCGGAAGTCCGTCCTCCCTCCCCCTCCGATCACCATGTACGGCAAGCCAATCCCCTGGGAGAAGCAAGCCAAGTACCTCGGAGTGATCCTAGATCAGCACTTGACCTTCGCCGAGCACATAAAGCAGGCTCGCTCGCGAGCCGCTTTCGCTCAAGGTAGGCTCCACTATCTCATGACTGCTCGCAGCAAATTATCACTTAAGTGCAAGCTGCGCCTCTTTACAGCAGTAATCCGCCCGATTATGACATATGCCTGTGCTATCTTCGCACACGCCAAGCCCCGTTTCCTCCATAGGATGCAGACCCTCCAAAATCGGACCCTCCGTAAAATCCTCGGTGCCCCTTATTACGTCCGAAATGAGAATCTACACTTAGATCTCAAAATCCCCACCATCCAGCAGTTCATGAAACGCCTGTGCAAGCGTTTCTTCGATACTGCTGTGAAACACCGCAACCCCCTTATCGTATCGGCCGCCCGATATGAACCCTCCCTCATCTCAAAGATTCGCCGTCCTAGGCATACTCTTGTCACCCCCGACGACCCCATTACCCTGCTCCAAGAGAGCCGTAAGGAAACCAGTACAGTTCGTAGACATTACAGACCGCCGTCATTCCGTCCTCGCCGCCGAGGCCCGCCGCGACAGACCCGTCAACGTCCTCCCCGTCCTTTGCTCGAGCCAGCCCGCGCCGCTGAGCCGTAGTTTTAAAATTCCCCGTTAATAATAATAATATCTTTGTGCGATCCAGCCCGTCCCTTGCTGCCCCCCCCCAGCGACGCCCTAAGCCGAGGTCCGTACCCCACAGGGGGTGCCCTTAGCGTGTAGTCGCTTAGTTTTTAAGTTAGTTAAGTAAGCCCTGGCTGGAGGCTTTGATTCTCGAATCGAGGCCGCCACAGGCAAGTCCGGTTAAGCAGCCGAGCCGAGCCTGACCTGCGAGAGGCCACACACAAAAAAAAAAAAAAAAAAAAAAAACTTCCGCACCTCCCTACAGTCTCATGGCTACATGATCTAGAGGTATATAAGTTAAGGAGCCCTGTTTTGGTATATTTAGGGTTGCCAGGTCTTAAAACCGAAAATCCAAACAGACCAGTCAGTTTAGTCGGACATTTGGATAAAAAGTCCGGACGCCCTTTACTTTTTAGTCTCAGTATATCACGATAGTAAGTTTTCTCTAAAGTAATACAAGTCTTTTTTTATCTTATCATATTTATGTAGGTATATAATTCTTCTGTACGTGTGTTTGTCACTTAACTCCTCCTAAACGGCAACACCGATTTGGATGAAATTTTGTGTGTATATTTAAGTAGCTCCCTGCATGTTTTGAAAATACAATTGGACCCGGTAGAGGGCTTACCCCGGTAGGGTTAGTATTAATCATTCAATACAATATTAATTGCAATTATAGTTAGCTGTAACTACTTTTGCAATTTGCAACTGTGGTTACAGTGCTTGTCCGTTGTTCGCTTACGCGATACAAAATTTATGGGTGGCGGAACGGAAACGGAGAAATGTAAAAAATGGTCAAATTGAAAAAGCCTAACAAAAACCGGACAGGCCTGACATCCAATAATTTAGCCGGACACGCAACCAAAAAGCCTGACTGTGTCCGGCTTTATCCGGACGCCTGGCAACGCTAGGTACTATATTACAGAAAATTACAAAAAAGCTCAAATTAATCCAGACTTACTCTGTCTAGATTGTAAGATTGTGTTGTAGACAGTGTTGCAGAATAGGTAAATCTTTTCATGATATATTACGGGCAAATACAAAGCAGTTACCAAAGCAACAAGCGATGTAGAGCGAAGCAGCCAAACATCGATTCAGTATTTCAATGGTTGAATAGTTCGCGAATCGTGCGCAGGGCGTATTCCAACAGCACACGCTCGCGACTTGGTGGGTAACTATAATAACTACCAAATTTTCACTTTGTAAACAACAACACAGCTGCAAACTTGTACCAGTGTCGTGCATGAGATTGTGTTAGATGGTGCACTTGTATGGCTTCTCCATGAACACAATAATGGAAAAAAAGGGCTGTGTTGTGTAGCGCGTGCGGCGATTCACTCGATTCACTGCTGAGTTGCTGACAAACGTGACACAGTGCGCGCTCCGTGTCGCGACACACACGCACACAGTGAGGTAACGCGAGCGCACTCGCGGCGCGCCAGTCGGCACACCGCCCGGGCGGGCGCCACACGACCGGGATCTGCGCGAGCGACGAGCGGCGACGCAAACCAAAATAATATCAGTGAAATAAACACGTATCCGCCAAACGCTGTAACATGCGAGCGCAAGATTCTGGTGAGTACTTCCACATCCTACTCCGCCTACAATACACAGTGACAAACTGATGAAACTAATCTAGTTCTAAAGGCATTTCCTACGTCTCTATATTTAGTAGCGCCTTATTTTGGGACGCTGCATTGACGAGGGAGTTTCACGCTGCGCTTTTACGCGGTTTCCTCCGTCTCGTCTGTGTGTTTCCCGCGTGAAAATTAACCTTATGAACATAGTATCAACAAATTGACCCGTGTTAACCCGTGCGTCAGAGTGGTGCTGTATCAAAAACGAATACTTAGTGAAATCCGTCGACTGAAATTAATCGGATATGTGAAATGAAAGTGACGGTTATATATGGTTCTGGAGCGACTGAAGCGAAAACATCGTTTCAAGTCGGCTAATGAGTTGGTAGCATGATAAAAAATAGATTTTCTTGTCTGTGCTTGTGTTCTCAATAGGCCGCAGACTGCGCTCTGGCCTACATACCGACACACACCTACTAAAGATCAATGTCTCCAAGCTTGGAGAGGCGTCATTGAGTGGATCACTTTACCTATCTGCGGGTGTCTTTGTAGGTAAACAACATAGACATAATTACCTACACATATTACGACATTGCATTATAAACACTATAAGTCGGTTTTTCGGACACCCTTGAACTCGGTAAGCAAGATAAATCTGCATAGGTACCTACACGTCCATGCATGACTAAGAGCGGAGGCGTCATGGTTTGTCAGAAAGCAAAAAATAGGCATTGCCTAAGTTGCTTTACTATTTATGTAACTTAGCTCAGTTGTCTGAAGAATCGGTTATTTAATGAATAACCATTTATTATTTCGTTTAAAATAACAGTTACCTATCCAAACGTCTCGGCGATATGATTTTTTCTTATAATCGGAAAAGTCTGAAGGCAAAGGAATTCGCATGAACCTTCCCCATAACGCGCAATGGTCACGCGATCAAAACAACAGCAGACTCGCCTACAATAAACGTAACGCGTATATTTCTAGTAAACTAATAATGTAATATTTCAAATTTGTAGTTACAGTTAATTAACAGCTAAAAATCGGTTTTAGTGGTGCGCCTGCGCTCGAGAACCGGCATTAGGTAACAAAAAATATAGCGAATGGACTCAGACGATTGATTCGGGTCGTTTACCCCTGAAACTAAGACCGGCCGACGGAGTTACAGTAATCTTTCGCTTTATGAAGTTATATTGCATTTTAACATTATTCAGATTCGATAAGACCACGACTAAAGTGAAACTGTGAAAATAAAACCAGCTACAACAGAAAGTTGTCGGCAATGCTAATCTAAAATGAAATATCACGTAATTAGTATCAAGAGAGACGGCTGCCTCATTAATGAAGCTCTGAACGAAGCAAATAAACTAATAGTAGGTACAAAAACTACTTGTACTATTAACTACTTATTCTGTGGTAGTACCTAGGTATACACAATGTCTGGCCTAATCAATCTTCGCAATAATCAATCTAAGTAAGTAGGTAGGTATCAGAAAGAACACATCGTAACCGACAGTTTTCACTTGCGGGCGGGCAGAGGTACTTTTTTCCTAATTAAATATAGGTACAGTAGTACATTTTAATAAATAATTATTTTATTTTAAAAGACAACAATACCACAGTAGATAAATATATAAGTAGATAATATATTTATCTACTGTGACAATACGGTCCATTTTGTTAGTAACGTTTACGTACCTTACAAAGTGGAGAGACTGTCATTGCTACCGAGGTGGAATTCGACCGAGCCGCACGCGCAGGTAAGGTTTTGTGGAACCAAGTGCTGCAGTGACTTTCCACGTGTATCAAACGACGTTTTAACTACCTACGACTAAATAAAATAATAGAACGAAAAGTATTCACTTTGAAGAACATTTTCCAAAAGCAATAGGCTGTTGCAAGCATTTTGTGCTTCAATCGCACTATGGCGGCGTACCATTAACTTCTCTTGAAAACTTAAATCGACATTTTTTTCTTATAGGTATAACACAAATGAATAAGTTAATAAGATTTAATTTGCTTTTTTCCCGCGCTTAACCTCCGCAGGTTTAAGGAGAAGCAAATGTTTGAAGCCGCTATACATTAGTGGTTTATAACCTCACCAATTCGTAATATTTTGCATAACAATCGTAGTGCGATAAGAGCCAATTTTCGAAGAAGTGTATTGAACACTAATAGATACAACTACTACACAGTTATTCTTAACTATGTCTATAGTTAGATATAGTTATGCTTAGTTATACATATAGTTATAATAACTTTCATAAATAAAACACTAGATAATTGAATAAATCGACGATTACATATTTACAACATACATAGACGAACGAGTCAGTCAGTTTTTAGGTTAGGTCACAAACAAACACATGAGTCAGCTGAGAGACACTAGTTTCGGTCGCACCGAAAATTCGGCTCCTTTTTAGCCGAAACCAAAACTCTAGCGGAAACCAGTTATTTTTGGCCGGAACTTGGCGAAATCAAATCAGAACCTTCGGTCGGTCTCTATTTTTTACTGAATAGCATAGTATGTCAGGGTCAGTCCTATAGGTATTGTTCTAGGACTGGTATGTTGAATGTGAACGAATGATTGTGAAGTGTGCAAGAGCCCAAGTTCTAGCAGGATGGCCGATTGCTTGCAGGCACCATAATAACGAATTTCCCGCAGTTTAGCGACTTGCACACTATGTGGAACTGTGTGGCTAAACGTTACAGTTTATGACAAACTGTGTGTGTGTTCCAAATAAGAATAGGATCGATTGCCATGTTGTGACGGCACGTCATACTGTCAAATCGAAGAATTAATAGGGTGGGCAAAACAAGAAATTTTTTAAATTTAATTTATTTACGAACTGTGAACGAAAAAAGTTTAATCAGAATATTCAGAATCCAGTTCTTAATTTTTGCTCATCTCTGAGTTCTTCAATTTTGCCCAATTTCTTGCCATTTGACAGTATGACGTGACGTCACGACATGGCAATCGATCCTATTCTTATTTGGAACGCATTGTAACATTAACAGGAGCCGTTAAAAAGTACAATGCGTTCCAAATAAGAATAGGATCGATTGCCATGTTGTAACGTCACGTCATAATGTCAAATCGCAAGAAATGGGGCAAAATTGAAGAACTCAGAGATGAGCAATATTGAAGAACTGGATTCCTTATTAAACTATTTTCGTTCACAGTTCGTAAATAAATGAAATTTTAAAAAATTCTTTTTTTGCTTACCATAATAATTCTTCGATTTGACAGTATGACGTGACGTCACTACCTGGCAATCGATCCTATTCTTATTTGGAACGCATTGTACGGCGTGAGAGCGAGAAAAAGAGATGGAGCTATAATAATAATATAATTATTTTCTAAAAAACATGGTATAAAAGGTGGTAAAAAAAAGTGTACATACCGTATAGGAACAAACATGTTTCGCTATGTAATAGCATGCCGTAAATATTTAGTATTAAATTATCATTTTTTTATTGACACAATAAAAATTATTGATCGATAACCAATCATACAATTTTTTCTTACATAATCTAATGTTTAAAGCTTTTAGATCACTTGGTAGCTTATAACATAAGCGCACAGACATTATACCAGACGCAACCTATATACCTAGCTCCATCCATTTAACAGCTCAGTTTAACTGTTTCTAACCGACTTCAAAAAGGAGGAGGTTATATGTTCGGTTGAATGTATGTTTTTTTTTTTTTTTATGTATGTTCACCGATTTCTCGGTCAATTGTGGACCGATTTTTTAATTCTTTTTTTAGATTTAATGGTTATGATTCCGAGTTGGTCCCATAGAAATATTGTTATGATCTGATCATGAACTTCGAAGATATGGAACAGAACTCCTCATAGGATCACAACAGAACCGTCGTAACAAGTAAAATTGCTTTGTTTATACGTGTAGTCGATGACTTTGAAATTAGGCAACGGAACTCTGTAATAAATTAATGTAATCTAACCGTGTTTGGGATTATTAGAATTGTCATGAGATGCACTCTGGCTATAAGGTATTTAAGTTTGGCTGAGGGGTACTTTTTAGTGGTGGTACCATAACTAAAAAGTGTAAAATAAAAATCTTTTTACAAAAAAAAATACAACCGACTTCAAAGTAAAAAAAAAAACAATGAAAAGTGCTAAATAACTTTAAATTCGGAAGTCGGTGTTTCTATAACAGTTTTGTCTCTTCGTTATTTAACACCGACTTCCGAAATTAAAGTTATTTTGCACTTTTCATTGTTTTTTAATTGTTTGTAGAAAACTATTGTTAAGAATGGCGTTGGATGGATCATTGACACGTTTGACGTTGTGACTAGACGGTTATATAGTACTAGCTTCTGCCAGCGGCTTCGCCCGCGTGAAAGTAGTTTTCTCCATACAAACTTCGGACCCCCGTTTCATTCCCTTAGAGGGTGAATTTTGGAAAATCCTCTCTTTGTGTTCGCCTACGTCATAAAAGGAAGCCTTGTGCAAAATTTCACGTTCCTAGATCCAGTAGTTTCGGCTGTGCGTTGATATGTCAGTTAGCCAGTTTCTGTTGGGCCTTAGCGGATAAACATACAGCCGCGGAAAGCGACTTTGTTTTCCACTCATCTTTTTGCGCTTGTCCCGTGTTATTTGGGGTCGGCGCAACACGTTTTTTTCTTCCATTCTGCCCTGTCACTCGTCATACTATCACTAACTTCCTTTTCTTTCATATCACTCTTCACACAATCCATCCATCTTTTCTTTGGTCTCCCTCTCCCTCTCCATCCATCCACATGTAAGCTCATAACTCTTTTAGTAACATGCGTTTCATCTCTCCTCTTCACATGACCATACCAAGACAAACGATTCCCTTTCAACTTTTCAATCACTGGCGCCACATACTATGTAAATAAAAACAAAGTGCTTTTATTTTGGAGTTCATAAGATCACTCTCACTAACGCGCTATGCAACGCGCGATTCGTATTGACTTTAGTGAGAAGACAAGCATCCATCTAGGGTTTGCGTAGTACTTTCTCTTTGTAGTGTTCCTAGCATCCGACGCTTAAACTACACATATTGAAAGTATACTTTTCATATATCCTGTTAAAGTTTAAATTAGGCAGCATTACATGCCCACTAGGGCCGATGCCTGAGGCGTTATAAGAGTTACTGTGGCCCTGGAAAAGGGTAACAAAAGGAACACAGAAAAGTTTGATACTCCCGCTCGCTCTACTAAGAGCGAGAGAAGTTATTTGATGATTACCCACTTCGCAAAAAAAGACATCATACCATGGTTCAATTTCTACAACACCTAAAATAGGGTATTACACTCATTTTTGAAGTGTCTCAATTAGATTCTATAGTGCTAAGTATCCATTAAAAAAAAAACACCAAAATTTTTATTTAGTCGCTTAGTACCAAAATGCATTTAAAATTTACATATTTATTCAAATTTCGCGCGTATTTGACGAAAATGTAAAACGCAGTGGCCGCCATATTTACTCTGGTGTTGACGTCAGTTGGCTGTGTCAACAAATGCGCTCAGTATGGCCGATCAGTTGACAGTTGACAGCTGTCACTTTAGTTTACACAGCCGAATGACGTAATAACATGGTGGCTACTATTTCAAGGCGATAAAGAACAGATAATAAAAACAGAAAACTTTGAATTGAATTTTAAAATTTATTTTATGAACTAAAACCAACGTGTCAAATCAAAGTGCGATTCGTTCGGTGCGGTTAGATGTAGCTCAACTCTAAAGAGCAACTGAAGGAACACAGGTGGGTTATACTCAGTAAAAGTCTGTTCCGTTCCACTCAGAACTGAAAAAGAGTGTGTGTGTATAGAAAGAAGTAGTTGGAACTACTATTTACTACATATGCCCGAAGAAACGGGTGTTAAGTATATATATTTACATATATGTACATATTTCATTTTAATTAGGCTTAAATATGCAAGGTGAATGACCAGAGAAAATCTGCATAGGATACAATGTATGCTAGTCAAACAAAGCAATAGATAAGATAAGATCTTCAAAACCTAGTTTCTCTCCATTCTGTTTCAGACAACATCTAGTGTTTTAATTTAAAAACAGCATCGTAGTATGTAATTATAATGTCATTTGGTTTGGAGTAAAAGTATGAATAGAAAAAAGATAAGAATGCAGTGACAATATTTAGTTATTTTTACTATAGAAACAAACATTCCAGATGTTTCATTTATTAGCCATTTTCATTGACAATTAAGGACATCAAAGTAGTGTTGTGAGAAATGAGCTCCGAGGCGGAAACTCGAGCTCCGAGTCGAAGCTACTGAGTCTTCAAAGCTCGAGCTCTGAGGGCTCGTAAGTCTAAAAGGTTCGAGCCCTAAAGGCTCGAACCTTGAAGGCTCAAGAGCCTTAAATAAAGGACTCGAGTCGAAGCTCGAGCTTTATTTATATGCCTGATAATATTAAAATGTCATATTTTTGTTTTAATGTGGTAAGTATGTATAAAAATATGTATATGTGTAATAAGTATAAAAAAAAACGAAATAAAAAGATAGAAAAAAGAAAAGTTTATTATAAAATGAATAATTATTCGATTTTTAACCATGACGATAAGCACATTGATGCCTGGATATTTTTGTTGCTCAGCCTGTTTCTTTTTTTTTTGTTATTAAATTACCAGACTTCGAAAAAGCTTGTTCACTAGGAACGTTTGTCGCTGGTATAGACAAAACTTCAAATGCTATTTGAGCTAAGGTTGACAAAGGCAATAATCTTTTTGTTTTTTCCACCACATTAATACATTAGTGTTTTTAGGCTCAATAGGCATATTTATGTATCTATCCACTTCATCTGCGATATTTATAGTCTCCGGTTGCTTGTACATAAATGCAAATAAACTTTTTTTATTGGGTAATCTTCACTAGAGCTACTGAGTTCATAGGTACCGTGTTGACAAATTGTCTCTTCGCAATTCTTGTATATTTTTATCTTTGAGCTTGTCATAAATGGTTTTTTAAGTTGTTTAATGGTTGAGTGTTGTTCTTTGCTATGAAATAATTTTTATTAAGTCGCGGGTCTAATAATCATGGCCATTGCACATTTTTTCATTGGTCCATCTTCTTGTCTGTTAAGAAGATGCTCTGTTAAAACATCAAATATAGGTACCACATAGTACAAACTTGGATAATTGTGTTTTGAAAGCATAACAGTGGCTTCATAAAATGGTTGAAGAAAATCTACCAATGCTTCTACCATCTCCCAATTCTCAATAGTGTATGGAGAAAACTCTGTGTAATCCAAACACATACCTACTCATTAATTAAACACTCTTCATTTTCAAAGCTCTTTCCAGCATCATATTAGTAGAATTCCACCTGATGCCTCATATCTTTTATCAAGTTCAGATGAGAAATGCTGGACGTACAACATTCTTCATATAGTTGTTTTTTTTTTTAGGAGAAAAAGTTATAAATTTTACAAATTTTTGGACCGGTACGATAGTTTCTTTGGCTACTTCCACACGTTAGAGAAGACAAAGTTAGTTTGTAAATAAAAATAAATTATTTTAATAACATATTTATTAGATTTATTTTGGAGCATAATGTTGTGTAGTGAGCCTTTAAAACAGAGCTCGAGTCGCGACTCGAGCGTCGGAACTAGGGTTCGAGACTGGGTTCGAGTCTTCGAAATAAGGCTCGAGGCTGCAGCTCGAGGCATCATAGGAGACTCGAGCCTTGAATGAGTCGAAGACTCGGGAGACTCGAGCCTTTTAACAACACTACATCAAAGTCACAATAAAATTGATTTATGTGAATTCTGCGTGGCGGATTATGGCCCATCCCCTTTCCTAGAGAGGAGGCCTGAGTGCCAGCAGTAGGAAAATAATTAAAAGGCTGATTATGCTTATAATGTGTTATAAGTTCATTTTAAAAGTTTTATGTCATACAGTCACAAATAAGCAGGCGTGTAAATGGTAACCGACGCCTGTGTTTGGAGTTTCTTGCATATTCTTCTCCATACAATGCTTTCTAAATAAGAATAGGATCGACTCCATGTTGTGACGTCACGTCATACTGTCAAATCGCAAGAAATTGGGCAAAATTGAAGAACTCAGAGATGAGCAAAATTGAAAAACTGGATTCTGATTAAACTATTTTCGTTCACAGTTCGTAAATAAATTAATTTTTAAAATTTTCTTGTTTTGCTCACCATAATAATTCTTCGATTTGACAGTATGACGTGACGTCACTACCTGTCAATCGATCCTATTCTTATTTGGAACACATTGTAGATAGAGATCTACTCTTTGGAATGGCAATCCAAAAGTGCCTGTAAATAATTTATTTTAAATAAATACTTTGATTCTTGTTGATGGGCATCTACTGTGTCAACGATATTTACTTATGCCCTTATCCACCCTTTTTGAAGAAGACTCGGTAATATATATTTAATTATTCGTTCCGAAAAGTTATGTGATCCTAATCCTGCGGTCTGAGGACTTAGTAGAGGCTGAGAGGTCAGACGATCCATAAAAATGCTGACCACGATCGAATAATAATAATAATTTAACTACCTTAATTAATTATATATTGATTTTAAATTACAATACATTCAATCGTATGTAACAATATTCTTATGAAGCTCTGCAGACCATCCAAGGATATAAAGACGATGAAACGTGAGATGTTTGCGTAAATATAAGATATCCGGCCCAGTGCTGCCATGAGTAACGGCCTCAAGGGTAGTCATAGTTGCGGTGGAGCTACAATTATTATAATTTATTGATGTGTAACTCTATAAAAAGCAAACAACAGTAAAAAAAAAACACAGTGAAAAAAAATGCAAGTTTAGAAAAAAATGCTATAAATCATCGAGTCCAAAAACAAGGTAGCTGCTAGAAAACTCGGCGGTCATGCAAAGATCCACCTGGACAGCTTCTAATGTTATATAAAGCACAGGTTCGATTGTGTGTGGAGTACTGCAGCCACATAATATATGGGCTGGTGCTGCAAAATGACATCTAGCAGTTTTGGATTCAGTGGAAAGGCGTGCGAAGCGATTTGATTAAAACCAATCTACAAAGCCTGGAGCACAGGCGTAGGGTAGCCAGACTTTCGGTATTTTACAGGATGCATTTTGGAGAGTGTGCCCAGGAATTAAACGACGAGGCAAAACGCTTAGTCCGGACTACCTCGTCGTTTGTACCTCGTGCATCGAATGACCGGATCAATTAACCAAATAATTAATAAATAATAATAAAAAAATTCATAATATATTTTTTTTTTAAATTTTGATTTAATTTTTTTTTATTTATTTTGGTTTTGGTTTTATTATTATTATTATTAGTTAAATTAAATAGTAATTAGCTTGCAGCAGTCTCGGTCTTCCCGTCCGATTGTAATTTAAGTGTCTTAAAGGCTCGAGTGAATAATTTCTTAGTAAACTAGTGTGATTCACCATCATCGATTGCATCACTGCTTACCATCAGGTGGGATCGCAAGCACTGGTTTATATCATAAAAAAAATAGATCGTTTGATACATGTGGTGTTTCTGTTGACTTTTAAATTAAAACTGGCACTTTTCATTTTCAATGGTTTTTTTTTTTTAAGGTTACCTAAGAATAATTTAAATATTAGAAGTAAAATTAAGCTCCACTCAAAATAAAACATACGAAATTAAATTGGTGCTGTTTTATTTACTATATAAAGCTAGAACTATACTGAGCACACGTGTGCCACACACGCCGCCGCCGATCTGGGCGCGTGGGTTTCCATACATTTTATATGGAAACTAAACTTGTAGAGCTACACTTTATCCACGCCACGCGGCGTCGTTCTACGTACAAGTCAGGCGTGTTACACGTGTGCGTCGGTATAATGTAGTTCTAGCATAAGTTTGATGCAGACGAAGTTACAGTCGTAAAAAATATAATCTCAGTTTTTTCACTTTAACGCAAACTTTTTATGTTAAGTGTAACTTTTAATGAAGTAGAGAGGTATTCTATCTATCTATTACTATTCTTCTGTGGCAAATTGGCAATCAGCTAAAAAAATCCTCTGTGTATCTGGTATCTCCTCCTTACTTTTCTATCTCATCTAATTAGGAGTTTTCCTTGTGCAGTAGGCAGGTTGAAGAGTAGTCTGCAACCTTTACAAAGATCTCTCAGACTCTTACTAACCTAATTAGGGATACAATTCTTTTTTTTTTACTATTTTATCGACAAGTAACAAAATAAACGCAACTCAAGTGATAGGCATGCAGTATTATTTATTTATTTACAATAAGCACACCAACAGCACAGTCACTTACAATTGAAATAAACTTAGGTACATCTAAAGTTGCCATTTCATTTTATGCATGACATTGACCAAATGAATATTAGAGACAAACACAATAAAAAGAATACAGAATATGCCTAAATCTAGAACACTACAAAGACAAAACACACCGAAATATAAAGACGTACATTATACGCACTGTTTATATAGGCAGCGTCTGTATGAAGCGAAACTCATGGAGAAGACATCGATAAGGTAATCTATCAAGTTGAAAGCAGAGGCGTAGCGTGGACTAATTCAAGACTCGGAAGCCGTCAATTCTTTTTCAATACACTTATTTGAAAACCCGCTCTTATCCCACCGCTTTTAAGCACGCAATAGAATGTTTTCCGCACTAGTGCAGAAAAGTGCGCGTGCTTTCCCCCGCCACAATTTTATTACATGTATCGCATCAGGCTGGGCGCGCGCCGACCCTCACGAGGCGCCGGTCAACCCCCGTTTATTCATTTCTACGTAAGTGTATTGAAAAAAGTCGTTTGACACACGCGCAAATTTGTCACTGCAGCCCTCGGCTCCATAACACACTCGAACTCCACCTCGGTCGCAATGACAAACTTTCTGCACTTGTATCAAAATGTACTATTTGCATGCAAAAATTTTACAGGAGACTGTTTAATTCGATTGGTATAAAAAAAAATGTACTACGGTTATTGTTTTTATTATTACACAATTATGAACTAGTTACATATCAGAGTATGGCTATTTAGGCTTTATTTATTATCTACTTACTTAAATATTTGACTTAAGTTTCTTTGAACATCAAGAAATTGCGACTTAGTGTTTATTAACGTAAGCACTATAATTACTTGGCCTATTTATTTTATTTTATGATTTTAAAACAAACTATGAATAATTATGATTATTAATTAAAATTTTATAATATAATCATTGACATATATATTACTATCCTTTCGAAATCATTGAATATAATGCATGCAATAAAGTCAAAAACTAACAGTCACTCTCTTTTGAATCTCATATATCTGGATCAACATCCTTGGTATCGTCAGTGGTTACTAAATTCTGGTAAAAATTATATGTAGAAACATTCTGGTATTAAAGACAAAAGTGATATTATATCACGTTTTTTTTCGACACTTAATGGTACTGGCGGAGGAATTTAATTTAATTTAAAGTAATCTGCATCAAATTAAATTCCTTATCTCGTCGCGTGTTCCGTTTGAAATTAATACTTTTAAATGATTCTTCTCCAGAAAGAGATGTTTTTTTTTTATTTTATGACGCCGTACTCAGAGTCATAACTCAACCACTTGATCACATCATGCCACTTGAAAATATTTCCGTCATCGTCTTTTTTTCGGACTACTAAAGGACCTTTCAATAAACTAGCCAAATGAAATAAATCATTTTGTCGTATTTCTATAACAGTAATTTTTTTTTGCTACTCGACCTTACTAACTGCATCCAATCGTGGGGGTGATAAATTTGTATTTCGGTTTTTTTTTTCTTTTTTTTTTCAATAATTCTAAATTATTTAGACGTGTGCGAAAGCGCATCAGCGAGGCCTTTTTCTTTTATAAATTCGAAAATGAGACAGCGACTGTCGCAACCCAGTGTTCGACCACATCGTCGCTTAACCATCGGCCATCGGGTGAAATAGTGGTCAAGCACGAATCTATAAATTATAAACCAAAACCTTCGTCTTTAGAGGGCCCACTTAGCCCACGCTTAGCTACACTGCTGGTTGAAAGAGTCACCGCAACGCCAGGGGAACTGTTGGATCATGGATGGGTTTTAGTCGTTAAAATTCTCACTCTATCCGAAGCGGGAGAATTTATTTGATGATTTCTCATCCAAAAAATTTAAAAGCTACGCGATAAGATGTTTTTTTTTTTCGATTCAACTAATTAAATCACACACATTATGCTGAGCGTACGGCCGTTTTGCTCGGACGTGGCGCATATATGTTATTTCTGTTTAATTATGTTTTTGTCTTGCAAAATGTTTGCAATATGTTTAGTTATAAGTTTGCGCCTTTTCCGGCAAATAAAATGTTTTTCTTTCTTTCTTCTTTCTTTGCATTTGTCAAATTAGCATATTTTCGTACCAATCTCTGGTACGAAAATATGCAAAACTCTCGCGGTACACTTTACAATTTGCACAAAATGTAAATGGAGTGTACCGCGCATGCGTGCTGATGCTAACATAGCTGAGCCATGAACCGTTCGCCTCAGTTTGCCTAGACATTCAATTAGCAAGTTTTCTGCTAACTGCGTTACGTATATCTTTGTTAAATGTGTCACACCCCGCGTACTAGACAACTGATGTTTTTTTTAAACAAGCTAAATGGGACTGTACACCCCGAATTGGTCTAGTCCTTTCATCGGTACAATAAGTAATGATCAGCCCCCCTAGTCAAGTTACGACCGTTTCGTTTCGATTCTCTTGCGTCGAACGCCTCGAGTAGGCCACGCCTCCGATTCCTTTGTTGACCTCGTGACTGAGCGTTGAGATGGCGTCAGAAAAAAGAAATCGGAAAAAAAAAACGGTCGTAACTTGGCTAGGGGGGCAGGCATTTTCTGGACGTGATCGTTCAATCGTAGATCATCCATTGCTTTTTTTTAGTCCGGCGAGATCAAAGCCAAGTTCTGGCTCAACACAAATTAAGAAAAATGCTCACTTCATTCACATTCCAGTGAGCTGATTCTGAGAACAGTAGACCATAATAATGAAATTCTTCTAAGTAATCAATGAGACGTTGTTACCGATATCGCCAACCCAGATGCAATCTCAGCAGTTAATCTTACATTGCTCGTAAATCATTAAGATTTTTTTGAGGTGGCAATTTTTCAAATCACTCGCCTGCTGAACGATGGAACGAGAGCGCGTCTCAGACTTTTACTAATTAAAATTCCTTGTGTCCTTCAGTTGCCATTTGCGTTCCAGATAAAGATAGTTTATTTGTCAAAATATGAGTAAGCAGTATAAAAACAGTTTGCAAAGCATGGTGTTATACACAAGGGCGCCGACTCCGTGGGTGCTCGGGGGCTCGAGCACCCATGAGAAATAAAGAGTGGGTGCCGAGCACCCTTGAGAATAGACATCAAGAAACAGATCAGTAATCGCTTTTTAGGTTACGTATAAATTATAACATTTCTTGACAATAAAAACTAGTTTAATTTTTATATAATGGTTTCATTTTATATTTTTATCAAACATAATTAATAATTAAGTACGCAGTATGTAAATAGGACAATTATTTATTTGTCGGTCGATCAGTGTTCATTTCTCTTCTCACACGCCACTTTTTCGAGTCCATCAAATGAGCATGAACACCCATGGGGTTTTCTAAAAGTCGGCGCCCCTGGTTATACATAAAAAAGTCCTAACATGTTTTACTTAAATAGGCGCACAAATTTGGCCGGTAACTCTATTAAACGTTCCTACAGGAAGCTGCTTTACCTCAAAAATCCTATGAATACGATGGCAGGTTTTGGTAGGTAGTGATTACCTGGACAAAAGTTCAGATATCCTTTATTGGATATAGCAAAGAAAAGGTACCCCGATCACTGGTCATTCTCACCTCCATACAGCCAAAATGGCTACATTTTTAGTCGCAGACCCAATGAACCTTCATTTAACTCTACATCTTGCTTCTCATTCAACATCTAACATAACATTCAACTGTCACACTCAATAAGTTGCATACAGTTGGTATGCGCAAGCGCATGCGTAGGCAGATATGTAGGCGACGCGGCATTGGACAGCACCTGTTACTCTATTAACATAAACTTAGCCTGGAGTGGTTCAATGTATGCGGTACGTGTTTAAGGACTTGAGGATCCAGGTGTGAGGTTTGCAAAAGATGGTTAGCATATGTAGAAGGATGAGGATTTCAATCATATGCGGTATAGGTCCTACGTGTTCGAGAATCTCGCAGGTATGTAAGAAATGCAGGCATTTCAATTGGTAGGAGGATGGAAATTTGAATAATAATGGTAAATTCTGAAGGTGTGCCATTGTAGTACTGAGACGGCAGCTTGAAGAGAGTGTTACCTGAATATTTTAAAGTAATATTGTACGGTGAAAAGCTTAGGTCCTGTACAAAAAACTTAGCTGCCAGTGACTTATTTCAATTTTTTTTAAATTAGTTTTTTTATTTTTTATTTTAATTATTATTACTTATCTACATTGTGCTCACATATTAGAAGCGACAAGAAATATGTAACCAAGATTTATGTAACTCATAATATGATATAAAAGAGTGTCCATGGAGTTTCTTGCACGTTCTTCTCCATAGAGATCTACGCTTTGGAACGTGCAATTTAGCTTCACTTTTTTTGACTGACCGACATTTTGACAATTCAAAAGTGCCTGTACTTAATTGGTCTATTTGAAATAAACGTTTCTGATTTCAGATTTCTGAAAAACTTCTGAAGAAGGGAAACAAACATATTTAAAGTACTTATTTGTGTTTTGAATGATGTACGAATTTACAGGAGACTTTTTCATTAGACATAAGTTCCAAAATAGTGTAAGGGTATTTCAATTTTACGGTTATTTGAGCGAATATACGAATATACGTTGATTAGCTAAAAGGCGATGTCCTCATATCCCAGCCGCAAATATTTTGTTATCATCTCTTATCGCTTTGTAAACTGACGTGCTTGGACAATTATTATACCTTTCCTAGGATGTGGTTTAAGATAAAATTTTAATGATAATCGATCATATAAACACCTTTTTTTTCATAAATTTGAATGTACAGTCAGGGGTCAAAGTGCAGTTCCACCTTACCAATGCTAAAATGTCTATAATTTCTTTGTAGAAGAGGGTCAATGGCTCATGACTGATTTATTTGGTAGCATAGGATGTAAAGTATTGAATAAACTAGTTGTGGACTATTGAACTTTTACAACAAAGAAATTTTAGACACTTTAGCATTGATAGAGTGCAACTGCACTGATTTGATCCTTGACTTTACCTTTAAATTAAAAGCATCATCTAATTCAAGTGTATGACTGTGAAGTTGTTTGACTCATTTCACATTGGTCACAGACATTCCCCCTCTTCACTCTACTTTTCAAAACCCCAAAGTTATTTTAATAACTCCGTAATAAAAATGTTACTGAAAGTACCTACCTCTTGTAATTTTTCCGCAATTTGAATGCATCGCTAACTTCGTAATTGACATTGACATAATTTTTTACATGCTCAAAATCTAAATTAACAATTATAAAAAAAAAAAATATCTCGATTGTAATAGTGATGTATGTATAGTTTAGTCCGTAGGGTATACGAGATCCTTTGTATAGTTATGTATATGACTTTTTTAATCAAATTGTACATATTTTATGCTCACAATTATAAAATATTATTTAATGTTTAATGTCCATCTATTAGTAAGCAACCACTGATTAATATGAATGTTTAATCTGTGAATAATGCAGTGGGCTGCAAGTCTGCAACATTCAAAGAGATACAATATATTGAATGACTTTGGCAATATTACTTTTTAAAATGAGTTAATTCTATGTTTATGTTCTAACTGTTCAACAACAAATTCATAACAACACATATTCATCTTCGCAGACATTTTGACACCTCTCCTCAAAATAACAAAATGTTATGTCAGTAACTATGTTAAAAATCTTACTGAAAGTACCTGTACGTCAGTAAAAACTCTCATTTATCCACAAGTCAGTACCATTAGAAGTACGAAGCGACGCAACTCTGCGAGTTTTTGCCGCCATCGGCCATCGCTCTAGTCAAAGGCTTGGCGAGAAGTTTTTGTGCCAACGGCAACGTTGCCGCGGATGACTCATACGGCTTCCGACACATCGCTGCCAGCAAACTTATTAGTTTATTACTTTATAAATATACTAGCTCCCCGCCCCAGCTTCGCACGAGTATTAGAAATCTTTGAAATTTTCGTAAAAGAATTTTTATAATCGCATCAGTATCTATATTACCAGAGATTATGTTTTTTTTTTTTTTATTAATATAACGATAGGCTCGCGTTTGACCACCATCTCACCTGATGGTAAGCGATGATGTGGTCGACGATGGAGCACGCTTGCCTAGAAGTAGCCTATTCACTCTTGACTTAAAGACCCTTAAGTTGTAGCTATCAGGAAACATAGACTTCGGCAAGGAATGTTTTTAAGGTTCCGTACCCAATGGGTAAAACGGGATCCTATTACTAAGACTCCGCTGTCCGTCCGTCTGTCTGTCTTTCTGTCCGTCCGTTACCAGGCTGTATCTCATGAACCGTGATAGTTAGACAGTTGATGATGTAAATACATCCTAGAAATCTGTTGCCGCTATTATAACAAATACTAAAAAACAGAATAAAATAAATATTTAAGGGGGAGCATACATATTTTTTTTCTTCTTTTTTTATACATTTAAATCTAATAATAACGTAATTAAAAGTAACTTACAAAATAAAAATAAAAGCCCTAAAGTACTAAAAAAAGCAGTCTAAAGTACGGCGTCGAAAAACTCCTCCACATCGCTGTCGACTGGTAATGTACCCAAAAGACTGGCGGCATTGCCATTCATACAACAAACATGATTTTCTTTCCGTTTTTTGCTACAAACGGTACGGGACCCTCCCAGTGCGAATCCGACTCGCACTTGGCCGATTTTTAAATAAACAAAATCTCTTTTTTAGTTCATTCTAGCGACTCGTCCTAGCTTCGCACGGGTGTTAGAAATCTTTGAAATTCTCGGCTTTTCTCTACTAAGATATGATTGAATTATACACCTAAACCTTCCTCATTAATCATTCTGTCTATTGTTAAAAACTGCCTCAGACTAATAAAAAGTATAGACAGAACATTGCGCTCCTAAAAGTGAGACACGTAATATGAAGCCAATCGGCAATATGAAGCCAGCCGCTCGATAGTCTGCCGCTAGCAAGCGAGTGCGTGAGACGTTTTTTTGTTGACACAATAATTACGAAATTATGCCGTCCTGTGTCATAAACTGCTGCAAAAACAATTCCAGTTTGCAAAAAAAGGCTTCTGGGATTACTTTTCACAAGTAAGTAACGTTTTTGCTGTATAAATTAAATAAAATCGTAAAAATATCTGAAATAATTTCTCGGAACACGCCATTTTGTCGGTGTTGCAAGTTAAGAACATTATTTTTTCCCAAAAATAAAGGAAGTCGTAATTTTTACGGACACTACAACAAAGTGTTTTTTTATTTACAAGTACGGCTAATCCAACATACGGTTACGCTGGATGACCCGCACCTAATCCGATAGTCGTTGGATATATATTATTATTTTTATATGTAAGGTTTGTGTGTTTTTAAAATTAATAATTTCACTTATTATGAAAATAAATGATTTTCAGTAATTCATTAACGCTCAGGCGGTAGCCGGCGCCCGCAAGCCATTGTCTTACTATTGTGTCTCTAATTACGCACGTCAAAAGGTTAAATGAAATTATCTCTCATTTCATATAACCAAGATAAACACTATACTACCTACACAATAATAAAACTTAACCAAAGTATATCTCTCGTACTTGGGAGTCGCAGTGCAACCCTTGCAACATTTTTTCTCTAGCACACATGTGCAAATCTACGATGTCATACACCAAGTTACGCACACAAAGCCAAAACTAGTCCTCACTTATTTCGTCGATTTTGTTTACGACGGCTCCGTCTTTACTTTTTTATTGGTCTGAGAAAACTGCATGAAAATCCATTCAGTTGTTAGAAAATAATATAATAAACTTTATTGTACACTAAAATAGTAACTGTAGCCTGATATTACTTTATGAGTTTATCGCGTTCATACAGACAGACAGACGCGGTGAGGGACATTGTTTTATATGTAAGAACACTACTCCAGTTATGTTTACGGTGTAAGCTCTAGAGGCCCTAGTTCAAGCAAAGGGTATGGGCTGCGGGAATGTTAAAAGAGTTACCGCGGCTCTAGAAGACAAAGGACTACAACCCACCTGTTTGCCTTCAGTACTATAACCCACCTGTTTTCCTTCAGTTGCTGAAGGAAAACAGGTGGGTTATAGTTAGTAAGTTTGACACGCTCTTTTGCTCGACCCAGAGCGAAAGAGGTTATTAGATGTTCCCACCTCATAAAAAAAAGGTGCGGTATAGCATGATAATGATTCCCATGTCTCATTATATCCTAATTCCTAAATACTTCAAAGTTTCTTATAGTAGAGTGGTCAGAAAAAATAATAATATGAGTCCATCGGCACGAAAGGACAATGTAGAATCAAAATTAGTTAAATAACGGGGTGATATGAAAAAAAAAGAGAGTTAGTGATAGCATGACAGGTGATAGAACAAAATGGAAGAAAAAAACGTGTTGCACCGACCCCAAGTAACATGGGACAAGGGCAGGAAGTTGATGATATCAAATAATAATCTCTTTCATCAATTAATCACAGAAATGAGTTAAAAAGGTCTTCTTAATACTAAATCAGTTACTTCTGCATAGGTATCTATGTCTAATTTGAATGGCCTGTTGGTTTAGTGGTTAGTGGCGCTGACTGCTATGCCGGAGGTCGTGGGTTCGATTCCCACCCAGGACAAATGTTTGTGTGATGAGCACGATCATTTGTTCTGTGTCTGGGTGTAATTTATCTATAAGTATGTATTTAGAAATATATAAGTATGTCTATCAGTTGTTTAGTACTCATAACACAAGCTCTGCTTAGCTTGGGACTAGACGGCGTTGTGTGAAAGTTGTGTAATATTATTATTATATTAATTCTACCTCGTTATTAGCAATTTGCGTACTACGGTATATGAAGGCAATAAATAACAGTTTCAAGTTTAAATTGCATCGTAAGTAGTGTAGGTTGCAGAACAACTCCCACGGTGATATACCAGTACAAACTCGGTAATGTACCTAACCTATGTCCTGGGGTACTTATGGCAGGTAGGTAGATCTGGTCATGCAGAAGATGGAATTTTGCATGTTGTCCGTGAATTTTTAATGCAGAAGAGACATTATTTGCTTGGTACTTGTACCTCTGGAATCGTTTCGTTGAACTACTGTTTAGATTCTATTAAGTCTTCTTGAAACCGTGACAAGTGTAGATAGCCACACTCGTTCAAGCGCAGTCATCAGCGCGTCCCTTGATGGGCGAAGACGCCGTAATACAATAGTTAGTTATGTTTGTATATTTTATATTGTGATTTAGTTATAGTTTATCAGTAAAGTGGGGGAGGCCTATGTCCAACTGTGGACGTCTTTCAGTTGAAATGATAATGATGATGCAGTAGGTGTCCTGTTCAACTTTTTGCCTCCACTAGAGAAAACCTCTTGCCGTTACCGGCGGTTCGCGCATGGTAATGGTGCTAGTGCCCAAACATCACATCACATTACATCAGATTCTATAAGGAAACCAAGTCGATCCAATAACATTCTTTCCACCATTAAATAACACACAACTATGTACTTACTGAGTAATGGACAGTAAATAATAGCTAACAGAACCGGTTTCCGACAGCCGGCTGACTCATGATCTGATGGTAAACAATGCCTGATTATATCGCTTATTATTATGTCGTTTCACACATTCACGGCCAATTATCATTATACTTTAGCATAATCAGCCTTATTATAATGTTCCCACTGCTGGGACTCCGACTTCTATAGGAGAGGGAATGGGCCATAATCCATCACGCGGGCCCAGTGCGAGTAGGTGGATTACACTTTACTTTGCCTTTAATTACATTTAGCTCTTTCTCACACCTTAGGCTTAGCTTTTGTGGCTAATCGATTCCACAGGAAATAGGGATGACGATGTGAGATCGATTGATCGAAGAATCAATTTTATAAGTCTAGAAAATCGATTTTGGAAATCGAGATTAGTTTTTTCCCCTGCGGAATGCAACCTTATTATTATTTAAAAACTAGCTGTTGCCCGTCCTTTTCATGTGTTTTAAATTGTGGCTAGGTTGATTCTCAAGTATTACATAAAGTGCTAAACATCTTTTTTTTGGTATTAAGCACACAATCGTGCTTTGCTCAGACGCTCCCACATTTCAAAATGTCAGCAATCGTGTTTATTTTTCGCAATTTTAATTTGATAAGTAGGTAAATATGATCGCAGCAGTCATAGGTCACAAGTTTGGCACTTGAGGCAAGTTGGTAATTCGAAAGGATATTATATTTAATCTTAGCTCATCTTGGAAATCATAATTTTATTGATTGTGACAATGAGAGGCCAATCGGAGCGCAGTACGGCTGCTGCGCTTCGATTGGCCCGCTCCAAGCTCTTAACCAAGCAGAGAGTCCAACACGGTAAACGTCTCGATCGCGTTAACGTAAAACAACTCAGAGAAGTGGCTTTATTCAAAACCCTAACGTGCAGCGGACCAGCAGTGGAGAGAACGTAAGCTCACTAAGCAATCGCAATAAGTGTACCTAATTACAGCCAGGGAAAATTCTGAAGTAGGAATATACTCATAGAATAAGAAAGCTAAATACACCTCCAAATTGTATTAGAGTTGTAAAAATCCTTCGTGAAACCGATAGCCCAGAAAGGAAAAACGAACTGAAAAATTAAAAACAGTGAGTATCAACGGAAGACCTTCTGAAAATAAACGTGAATCAAACGCCATTCATAGTCAAACCTCACATCAGAACATTTTAGCTGAAGCAAGGACACAGAACAAACGCGTTCATTGTATTCAGACTCGATTAACTCCACCGATCAATAAGTCGATACCGCGACAAAACAAAAGCAGATCGTGCTCACTGACCCAGAACCTTTGCAGACTTCGTAACGTCTACACAGATGTTGCGTACATCCTGGCGAAACTCCTTAAACCCTCACAAAGCAATACCAACCTTAGCTCGTAAACAAACAGTTGGAATTCCAATGTTGATGTTCGGAAATAAGATCTTCTGGTACTCGTTGTTAAAGCATGTGTGTGTTTGTCTGTACATGAGTAAACACGATGATTTTATTATGCTCCGCCTACATTGATTCTCTACAGTTTTTTGTTATAAGGACTTCTGACTTTTTCGTATTTTTGTAGAGCTGTATGTGATTCTTATATCATCAACATTGCTAGAAGTTGTTTTGTTATTCGAAAGCGTAGTGAAGGTCATATAGACTCTGCTTTGACATCTATGGTTGGCACATAGAAACTAGAAAATCCAAAGTCCTGCACCGCAAGGTCCTTCCTTTTCAATGGAAGTTGGCGGGACTTCAGGTACACTCTGTTCCGCATACCTCTAAACATCATATCAATTGCTCCACTGTGCACAGGATACGTCACTGTAGCATTCAGGATTTGGAACCAAACACATTTTGTTCTTACATATTCTTAAGCAGGGACTAAAACGACCTTGTATATCGACTATCATTGGTTTATGAGCGACTGTTCCGTCGATGATGTCAGCTGAAACGAAGACACTAAGTGCATTACTCAAGTCTTCAACTTAGTCTGAGGAAATCTTAATATTTATTTATTTTAATCTACTAATAGGTAGCCGCAAGTCTATCAGGTGTTGTATGTATGCTTACTTAGGCTGTCGAGCTTGTGTCCACTGCAGACTAGGGTATGCAATCTCGTTCTCGCGAGATCTCAGCCTTTTTTAACGATTGATCTCGGACGAAAAAAAGGCGAGATCTCGCGAGTTCAACGAGATTGCACTTCAGCATAAAAACGTCTTATCCTCTCTGAAAAGAACTGTTTTATTACTAAAAGATTTTTGTTTGATATTAGAAGCGAAGACTGGTTGTTTCTTTCATTTGTTATTTGATAGAAACGTATGTCAAAGTTTACTACTTAGAAGTTTATTAAAAAATTATAGACAGATACGTCAAACAATGTTTGATGCATAAAAGTCTATTGAAAAAATTCGTGAAAATAAATGTTTATCTTATAATACTTATAATATTTATTATTTTTTTCCTAATTTATTCAAATATTGTGATTATTTGCAAAAAAAAGAAACACACCAGTTTGGTGTGTGTACACAGCTTTTCCAATTGGGCCGTGACCAGTGCTCATCCCAGTATGAGCGACCGTCCACCTCAGGATGTTTGGTTACCGATTCAAAATTCTATGATGAACACCAAAATACTGATACCTTCACACAAAAATCAGGCATGACAGGAGCCAGACCCCTCCGCCCCCCTGAAAAATAATTCTACAACAATGCTTTTCGTTCTAATGATTTGGGTCGTGTATTTATTGCCAGTCTTTAATTAAACTAAGATTTTTATGGCAAAACTGATAGTGGATCTAAAATATTTAACTAACCGTATATCTCGATGACTAACCCTCATTATTGCTTCGACTGCGTCTTCTACCTTCAGTGTCTCACAAAATCCTTTTAAGTCACGAAACTGTGTCATCAATTTTTATTTGTTGAAATATCTGTCTTATGTTTGAACTCTTTGTTGAAAATTTGAAATATCTACGTCTAGGTACTCACTCGCTTTAACATTTTCAGCATTTTAGCGTTCAAATAAAAGAAGCGTGCGATAACCTCACCTATCGAGCGTGCAATTAGCATTTCTTGCACATAGTAGGTATGTGTCACTTCTAAAATATTCCCTGACAAGCTGAGTACACTGCGTCATATCTATTATCTTCAATGAATATGCAATAAGTCTAGAAACTAGCAGTATAACGCCAAATTGTTAGCAGCATTTGCAAATTTGTTATTTTCAGCAAAAACACTGTTAAATTGGTAGTTTTTCGTCGTTTCCGTTTCAATAATAATGATAATTTCATGCTCAGCAAGGTTTTATTTCCTGTTGTCTATCTGCTTACATCTACAATTTGTCTCTATTCTTGATGATATTGATATTGCTTTCTATCTATTAACAAAATACACTTTGTCGTCAAAGTACTCCTCCACATCGCTGTCATCTGGGCACGACGGAAACATGCCCAGAAGACTGGCGATATTGCTACATTGTATGGTAACCTAATTTTTTGGGCAAAGAACTTTTTATCAATCAAACAGGCTCAAAGGAAGATTAGGAAGGAAGAAGTTGTTTTATTAATTAACTAACACAACAAATAACATAAACAATAAAATTTAAATAAAGTTAAAAATTAAAGGCGGTATCTACACAAGAAACCTTATTTTGTTGACGTTGATTTTTATATTGTAGTACGGAACAATCCGTGTGCGAGTCCAACTCGCACATGACCTATTTTTTCAGCTCTCCTTTTGCAGCTGGAAGAGATTTCTTTAGAAATAAGCGTCACCTATATTTCTTTTTTTTATTTTCTTTTTTTTTCTAAACAAGGAATATTAGAGTTTGCAAAGGGCCTGTAGCTTATATTCCAAGAAAAGTTCAAAATGATACAATTGAGGACTCTCAGTTCCAAGTTTAGAGAACTCTTGACTTCTTTTGTGCATTCTTTCAATTTTTTGTGCAACCTTTCAAGTCTCGTCTGAACTCTCTTTATGTTGCATTTGGAATGGCCTAGAATCGTGACTTTTTCAGTAGCACTTGCTAACAAGTTTTTGCCGTTAATGCAAAAACTTCTCACTTTGTACATTTTCTTTAGAAGTGTACCTAACTATATTTTACTGGAAAATAAATGATTTTTATTTCTTTAGAATGAAACAAATAATTATCCAATCGCGTAACGCTGTGAAACTAATTATTATAGAGGTTTTATCAAGTTGTTTAAGAATACAAAACTATCTATTTAACTGGAAATGTATTTTTCAAATTCTTCTGAATTTCAGACAAGGGTGTATTGAATAGAAATAAATAACTAATTATAAGAAATTAATAATAGGTATATACATATATATATACATAAACTAAAGCTAATAATATATACAAACGGGTAGAAAAAGAACACATCGATGTTAATGGGAAAAGTACCCAGAACGCTGGCAGCATTACCACGTTGGATATCAATACTGATTCGTTGACCGAAGAAAACCCAACCCTCTGGTCAAGCAAAGAGTCAACCAGTTGTTTGCTGATATCACGAACAACACCTGTCCACTTCCAAATAGACGATGGACAGGGCACATTGGTCCCGAAGAATACAAAAAAACCCGAAGAATCGAATGACAAAAACTTAAGTTTGACGATTCTTACGACGGTTATGTCGGTAACCTTGGTTCTCCTACGGAAATCTCCACATTTATTTATTTAGTACAGCAAATTAGCCATTAATACTAAAATACGTTAATCCTTTCACTCTGTCTTCTCACAGAATCGCAAACTTTCTAATAATATTGTCTTCCATTTATCAGCAAACAAATCCAATCCAGGGTTGGTCTCCACGAACGCCTTGAGCTTCGTTAGCATACGCGGTATAGGGGAGGTGGATTGAGCTACAGTGCGACACATTAAATAATTTATGCTTTCTAGAGCGATTGTAATTATTCGGAACGAATTATTGACACAAATCTGCATGTAAGTCGGACGCATCAGTGTAACCATTAATAATTTTACAGGCTGTTGTAATTGCGCCACTATACTTCACATCTTGCATGTTCATGGGGTTATAAGAAGTCGGATATTGGTAGGTGAATGTCCAGCAGTTTCTAAGAATATATCAAGTTATCAGAAATCACGAGAACAACCTTGTTCTTGTTTCCTTTATTCTATAATACTATGAGTAGTTCAAGAAGCCATAATATGACGCACGCATCAATGCGTTATTGTTGCATATTTACATACTTGGATGGTATTATATATTGTTAGTTATAAACTGTTCTCCTTTTCGAATCGATGGTAAACTCCTTAAATTATTTGGGGTCAGTAGTCGGTTGTTAACTGCAGTATCGGTGGCACTACTGTGAGACCCCGCAAACTGCAGACTTTCGATCGGCCGATAGTTTGGGTCGTTGCTTAAAAAAAAAGTTACACCTTCTCGCTCCACCCAGAGTGAGAGAAGCTATTTCATAATATCAGAATAAAAAAAAGATTTCAGCCGAAAGAAGTCCACTGTTGGACATAGGTGTCGCTAAAACGACCGGTCCTGTGCGTCTCGCATACATCAGATTCTCGCCCCTAGGGGCCCACCAGGGCCGAAGCCTACTGGGGCCATGGGTTGACTTCTCAAAGGGTTAACTAGCCATGGGCGAGGAACATGGCTGTGATTTTTAAGCATGAAGCTGTATGGAAGCGCGCACATAAAACGATTCAGAATCGGCCGACAAAAAGTCTAGCTTCATACTGATTAAGCAACCAACTAAACTATCGGCCGATCGAAAGTCTGCAGTTTGCGGGGTCTCTTAGTCCTCCAAGGAGTTGTATAAACTATTAATTTTTCTGTGTATAAACTAAAATATTATAAAACAAAACCCTCCACCGTCTGTCTGTCTGGTCGCGATTAACCTCATAAAGTACTGAACGGATTTTCACGCGATTTTACCAATCACCAAAAGACAGACTGATTCCTGAGGAAGTTTAGGTGTTTAATAAATACATACATATTATAGTAAAGAAAGGCCGAAGATTTCAAAACCTTTGCGAAGCTGAGAATAAATTAAAATAAGGGATATTGAAAAAAAATTTTGTTCGTTTTAATAAAGATAATCTCTGGGTGGTCGACATAGCCCGAAGAATCGCCAAACTTAAGTGGCAGTGGGCAGAGCACATTGCACATCGCAGAACAGATGGTCCGAAAGGAAATGGAATGGCGACCACGCAGCGTTGGAAGGTTTCCCACAAGGTGGACCCTGACCTGGTGAGGGCAGTAGGAATCAGATAGATGCGAGACGCACAGGACCGTTCGCTGTGACCATAGAAATATAAAAAGACGATGCGTGGGGGAGGCCTATGTCAGTGGACGTCTTTCGGCTGAAATGATGATGATGAATTTCTGGGAGTAAGGTAGTGATGCGATTATGAAAATCCCTTTACTGATACAAAGTTATACTATATGGCGATATCCCACTGGCGTTTTACAAGCGTTGGCGCTTCTCCTATGTCTGCGCAGCGCCAACGTTGCGAAGACGCGGCGATAACGTCGCAAGTTTCAAGTCTTGCGTACACCTCAAGCGCCAACGCTTCTGATACGTCAGTGGGATAGCGGCCTAATAGTTAAGGGTTACTCCAGGGTAACCAGCAAAATTGAAAGATTCTTAAGTTTTTTAAATTTTGTATGTTGTTAAGTTGTATGTTGATGAAGTAATGACTGGCGATCGTAACACGTATTTATTTACAAAATTATAATCATTAATACATCCCTCAGTTCAGCTAACCCAATTGAAAGATTTTATTTAATTAAATAGTTTTTTTTTTTAAATAGAAAATCTATAGACAAACCTATTTTTTACGTGGGAAGTCATCAAATGACTCATGCGGCTCTGGTGGAGGGAGTGTCAGACTTTTACTGACTAATACCCACCTGTGTACCTTCAGTTACCCTGTGCGAGGGCCACAGTAGCTCTTTCGAACAAGCCCACGGCCCTGGCATAGACATAAACCTAGGAGTGGAACTGTCGCTATTTTCTTACTTTCTTTTGCGAAATTTTTAGTGGTGGCTGTAGATTTTACATGGCAATTTAATTTACTGCCACACAATTTATTTTCTCCAAACCAACATCAACACGTTGTAACTGAAAGGATTGCATCAAAGATACATTAAACAAAATAAATTAAATCGAACTTTCTCATTGTTGCAGTGAATTAAATCCGAGTACGTGAACGAGGCTCTAGTGCAGAGGACGAAACGACAGACTGCTACGAGAGAGCGGTGAGTCATTGTATTTTCTATCCTACTACGACTGAGATATGATACATAATCGTTTGCGGTTGTAGGCGTCGTCTATAGGTATCATCTGTCAAAAAACAAAAACCGGGGAAGTGCGAGTAGGACTCGCGCACTGAGGGTTCCGTAAAAACTTATCTATGAAAACAGTTCAATTCCCGAACTGAGTTACGAAGATTTTTCCGAATCGCAAAAAAAGATTATTTTTTATGACGTTATTACAAATTTATAGTTTTCTTTTTTTTTTCTATACTTGTGCTATGAGACCTTGCTTCATGCCAAATTTCAGGATTTTAGGTCAACGGGAAGTCCCTATGAATTTTGATTCCCTTGATAGTGTCGAAATATACGTTTTTTGCGACATAAACGGCCGTATCTTTTTTTTCGTTAGCTCAGTAGTTTGATTTTTTTCACAACTTCATGGGACCGCAGATCTGATTATATGATTTAAATTTCAACTCGATACCTCCACGCGTTTCCGAAATAAAGGGTCTTGACAGACCGACGGACAACAAAGTGATCTTATAAGGGTTCCGTTTTTTCCTTTTGAGGTACGGAATCCCAAAACGGTGACTTCCTTAAATGTTCCTCCGTTTGGGGAAGGGGGACACACTCCCACTCATATATCCTGCTTTGGATCTCTGACATCATATTTGAGAAGAAGCCTACGCGACTTTTGCTCCATTTCGGGCATTAGCTCCTTGAAGAGTTTTAAAGTTTAGTTAAGTTAGAAGTTTTTTGCATTTTGCGGAACAGTATCAAGTTGTACGTTGATTAAATTATGATTGGCCGCCTTAGTACGCATTTATTTACAAGATTCACGGAATTATAATCTTTAAAATCACTTATACAACTCTTTCAGTTCGTCTTACTCTAGGTGGGTTTACGCTAGAGAAGCCGAGCACGAGCCCAGCACAAATTCGTGTACTGTGGACCGACTTACAAGTCTCGAACGAGCGCGCTGCGAGCGTTTGATTCGTGCTCGACTGTGCCACGGTGCTCCGCCTATTGTCGGTTTTTTAAAGAACACAAAGGGTTTAGCATCATGTTGGAGGACAGTGATCGTTGGAGACTCGTTGTACACTTGACACCGCGAGCACTGCGGCTAGGCTTGTGCTCAGCTCGTGCTCGGCTTCTCTAGCGTAGATCCACCTTATTGATTTGCTATAAAAATCCATTCAATAGAGTTAGCTGAACTGAGAGGGTTGCAAGTTAATTTAAATTTCGCTGTCTACTTAGCCTGGTCAGCCTGGTGGATCCACCTTAATCTCCAGTAAGTTCAGCTGTCGATGTCGTTAGAAATGACACAGCGCTGATGGAAAGTTAATAATGCAGTAAGAGATAATCACTGTTAATTAAGTTTGAATTTCAGACTTTTACAAATTAATAATTCTTTGATAATAGCGCGTTTCTTTATATATTAATAGCCACAGCAATTAACTACAGAACATCACTTATTATAAAGCAAACAAGAACATTTTTGTTTCGCATTTTTTGTTAGAAATCGTCGGTACCGACAACTTGTTTAGCGCATTTTAAACTGCACTTCATAATTTATGTTTAATACATATTTATTAGATTTCTATTGGTTTTTAGACGTTTCGCAAGCAATTTACAGAATAACTAACTATTTTAAGTTCTATTATTATAAATGATTTGATATTTATCATAGTATTTATTAGTTTATAATTTAAGCATACATAATAATATATGTCTTTATATGTCTTTTTTAACCCAAAAGTTGACTAAGTTTAAATAAATAAGTAAATAATAACTATGAACCAAGTGATATTATATGCCATTTATTAAATAAATATTTTATGCACACAAAAGCACAGAGGTGGGTTATGGCCTTAGGTATATGGGTGATGCAGATTTTTTTATTATTGATAGGTTCATGGATCATAATCTCACCTGATGGTAAGCTATGATGTGGTAGATAGATGCACTTGAACTTAGTTTTTATTTAACTAAATAATAAAGGCCAGTTGCCAGTTGTTGCATTACCTCCGTATAAGTTCCAATAGAAAAAAATATTTTATTTATCATATTATAACTAATACATTAACTAATTAAAACAAGCAACTATAGGATCCACGGAATAGAAAACTTGGTAGGTCCCATCGATATCCGTGGTAGGTCCTCAGGTTGGTTTTAGTCATTAAAAGTCACTTCCAATTAGGTACTGATTTAAGCATTTGAAGTTAAGTATTTCTCAAACTAAAAGAGCAGTGGTGGCCGAGTGGTAACGGCCTCGACTTACGAGTTGTAGGTCGCGGGTTCAAACCCAGCCAGGCGCATTACTTTGTGCAATTTATTTCATCATCGCTGCTCTCAAAACGGTGAAGTAAAACATCGTGAGGAAACCGGCATGTCCTAGAACCAAAAACTCGAAGACATGTGACATCCTCCAACCCGCACTGGACCCGCGTGGTGGATTACGGCCCATTCCCTCTCCCAGAGAGGAGGCCTGAGTCCCAACAGTGGGAACATTATAAGGTCGACTATGCTATGCTATTTCTCAAACTCTACCCTGAAAACCTGTCAAAATTTGGCTTTAAAGTAGGTTTTGAGACGGTCTTAACACAAAATACTCAATTCGAAAACCCGCTCTCACACCCCCCCTCGCTCTACCCAGAGTAGGAGTTTTTCATGATTTCTTCTTACCTCAAAACAAAATCTTCATTACCATTATCTTCTTATTTCTTATCTCTCGTTCTATTCGTAATTCTAAAAAAAACAACGAATTCAGGTGAAAACATAGTTATTTCTCTGTCGTGCCGCTCTGCGCGTACGCACAGTTCAACGCACTCTGCAGTTTCAGCGCGTTTCAGCTTGTTTCCATTGATATTTCTGTCACCTGCCTGCCTGACATCACATAATTGATATGTCGGTGTCCGTCCGAGATAGAAACGTTGTTTTCCACGTCATCTTCACGTCGGCGATGAAATAAATCTTTGTAGTAGGAAAAATCAAGAGAAAATTTGCGTTTATACTCCTGACGCGAATAGATAATATTACCGTGGCGAAGGTGCTCGTGTAGAATCTTGTGAACGCTTCCCGAATCAATCTGCAGTGTATGCTGAATCTCTTCGTACGTAATTCGCCTGTTTTCTTGAATTTTTTTTTTACTGCCAGTACACTGCGGGACAGCCGTCGTAGGAGGATCACTCCTTTGTTCATCCTCAAAGTAAAGCGACCGCGCTTGAACTCGCTATACCAGCGGTAGATGGTTGCTTTTGAGGGTCCTTCATCCATAAAAGCCATTTAAAGTCGATCAAATGACTCATCAGGTTTTAGGCCACATTTAAAATCGTAGAAAATCATCGCACGAAAATGTTCTCGATGCAGATCCATTTTTAAATGAGATACGATAATTTGATTTGGCTCTCGAAAAAATGTGGAAGGGAATTCAAAATTCGAACAATGGTATTTTTACTTTTAAATAATCAAAGTTTTCAAAATAATTACAAGTGGCCAGTGCCTTATACATAAAAACTTTTTTTCGCAAAACTTTCTGAGTGACCTGGTAATATGATGAAAAACATAACTCACTCTTCTTAATTTTGTTTTTCTTTACTTTGATAAACTAGTTTTTTTTTTTAAGTCGGAAATCATCAAATGACTTTTCGCGCTCTAGCGAGGGACGAGAGGGCGTGTTAGACTTTTATGGACTGAAACTACACTTATGTTTCTTCTTTGCTTTGCGTTCCAGGACCCCGGGGTTCTTATTCGAACTACCCATGGTTGATGAACTCGGTTAAGGGGTAAGGGGGCCATTAAAGTATTACGAAAGAATCAATAAGGGGTTGGGGAGGGGTCTTGCTTAATTTATTTTGATTACAAGGGTGAGATGGAGGTAAAAATTACCAAAATTCCGCTTTATAGTCATAACTTGAAATATTGATATTTTTTGAGGTGGGATATCATCAAATAACGAAGCAGTAATGTTAGCAAAGGAGGCGGCCACACGGATCCCGATCCCGATTTCCAGCTACCGTAGGCGCAAGCTTGAGGACGGCGAGCAATGGGTAGCACGCCGTCCGGTCATCCGGTAACCGTCCGGACCGAGCCCAAGTCGTCGACGGCGCGTAGTGTTCCACGCGCGCCTCAAGGAGGGACCCAGCAGGGTTGAAGCCTACTTGGGGCCATGGATCAAGTGAAAATGAACCCCCGGGGCCCTGGAACGCAAAGAAGGAACAAACGAGTGGGCTTTAGTCAGTAAAAGTCTGACACGCGCTCGCGCTCCGCCCAAGGGCGGGAGATGTCACTAGATGATTTCCCACCTAAAAAAAAGCCCTACTAGGCTCCGTCCATTTACATGAATGGCCCCCAGAGTAAATTGTACTAAAAGATGCGGCTATTTTAGCCTACCCATTAAAATATACGTCCATTCCTTAGTTTTACGCAACATATAAAATGGTACAAACATAATAAAAAGTTTGTTTATACTCTCAGCGCTTGTCGGGCTATGAACGAGAGGTTGGCAGGCGGGATGAACTATATTTTTACTCTGTGGATGTTACGAAATCTTTCTAGCTTTGCATCATACCGAAGATGCTGAATGAATTGAGCGAGCGATAACTTCTGCATTTGTCTAAAAAGCTCCGTACAAAATAGAATTAATGCTTTTGTATCTTTGTTTTGGTTTTCGGCATCCTTTAAATGGTTCCTAAACGTGGGAGAAAAGACCACCATCAGCACTTGGAAGGGGGATCCGTGACCTCTTAAAGACTGGAACGCCTATTCGGGTACATCCCTGGAGACACTGTAAAATTCTTCCCTGAGCCTCGCTATGTATGGCACCACGTGATCACTGTGCCATCATCTTTCCTGGGATCACTCGCTTGGAGGAAAGTGTCCCCATTCTGAACACCTGCGACTCCGGAGTCCCGCCTGCGTCAAACTATGCAGGCAGGAAACCCCGTGTTTTAGGCAACAAGGCAATTGCGTGACGCCTTCTTCTTTGACTTTGAATTATCATTATCTGTCAGCATAGCCTGCACTACTGATGGCAGAAACATCTCGCTCAGTCGTATCTGATCCTAGCAACCAAGACTCACCGCCAGTAGCCAGTGTGGATGTCTAAAAGCAAGATTGGAACCTCACACGTAATCTGCTTCTGATAAAGCCTACTATCCCGACTCACATAACACTTTTGTACCTTCTGCTCAGTATAGTTACGGCAAACTCCATTTGTTTCTCATTAATAGTGCAGCATTCAACAGCAACTTTTGCATTATCAATACTTAGATACTCTATTTTGTGATCGAATGAATAACCCTGCTTTATTATTTCCTGATATTTACTGAAGAGAAGCTTGGTTTAAAGTTGCACTACCCGATAAAGGACTTAGGTAATTTATTGGACAAAGTAATTTATTTTTAATTATGTGTTAGCTGAGCACCAACGATTTAATAAAAAAATATTTAGGCGCAACAAAATTTACAAAGACAGCCCACCAAACGCCTGCACGTCATCACATCTAGCGTTTTAAGTGGTAAGAAGTGGTGCAAAAAAACTTCCCTGCAGAACTTCTGACGTATGCTAAATGACAAGGGTAAATTAGATCTCTACCTGCCTTCTGGCGAAAACAGGCAATACATTTTACACAGAAATAAAGCCCTAACTATTGTTAAAATTTCTACATATAACATAGCATCAAGCGAACACCAACGTTAACATAATAGTTACACGTAATTGGCAGTTTCCTTTATTTTCAGCTGGCCGCAATGATGTGTACAATTGTAAACCGGTTGGTGAACTGAACGTTGAAAAGATAGTGTTCAGGTGAACAACTGAACAGTTGCTATCAGGAAATGATGTAACGCAGACGTGGCTTCATGTTGAACGACTGAAAAATAAGGGTTTTCTTTTTAATTTGGATTATTAGGTACATGACGCAGTATATGTATTACATTAACTTTATATACTTGCTAACTTCTGTCAGCTGCTTCGTCCGCGTGAGTGTTGGTTATTGCGGCCGCGAATTCACAAACGAACATGAATAAAAAGTAGCCCATGTCCATCCTTAGAGTCCAAGCTTCCTTCATATCAAATTTCATCAAAATCGGTTCAGTAATTTAACCGTCAAGGCGTAACAGATAGATAAACAGAGTAACTTTCACATTTATAATATTAAAGTGTGGATTACATCTTTATGTGGAAACATTGTTAGACCTTATGAAGTAAGACCATATTAGCATTGTATAAACTCAATTTTTTTAGCGTTATATAACTTCATACATTAGCAGCGCATGTGTGAGTGTGGCTTTGATTTGAATAGTTAAATATACCCTGGCGGTTAGGAGTGTCACGCTCACTCAAATAGTAATGATAATGATAGCGCATGTACTAAATCATTCGGTTCCTTCAAAATGGACGCTCAATGGTGCTAGCGCATTCATTTCTCAATTGCCACGTTTTATTTTGATTATTGCAGAGCAGCCAAAAAAGAGAGCCAGTGCAGAGCAGTGGTGGCCCAGTGGTAACGGTCCCGACTTACGAGTTGTAGGTCGCGGGTTCAAACCTGGCTGGGCCCATTACTTTGTGTAATTTATTTCATCACCACTGCTGCTGCAGTTAAGCTGCTGAAAACGGTGAAGGAAAACATCGAGAGGAAACCGTCCGAGAAACAAAAATTCGAAGACATGTGACATCCACCAACCCGCACTGGGCCCGCGTGGTGGATTACAGCTCGTTCCCTCTCCTAGAGAGGTCTGAGTCCCAGCAGTGGGAACATTATAAGGCCGACTATGCTATGCTATTTTTATTTATTTATTTATTAAAACTTAATGCACTAGTAATAAATACTGCACAAAGGCGGACTTAATGCCTTAGGCATTTTCTACCAGTCGACCTTAGGGTGGTGCAGAAACAAAACATGGTAGGTGCAGCTTAATGGTAAAGAAATAGAAAAGAAATTCAATAATAAATATATACCTAGATACATACATACAAATTAACAATGTACCTAATTATGAAAAACGAATCCAACAAATCAACGCTGTGATGATTACACCAACTTCCTGCGAATGTGCTTACGTGCCATCACCTTAAAAGTGAACCGACTGGACGCCATCCTGATGTTCAGCGGGAGCGCATTCCAAAGAAAGAACGCCTGGACAAAGAAGGAGGACTGGATAAACCCAGAACGGTGTCTGGGACATCGTAGAAGACGATTATTGGTAGAACGGAGATTTTTATTATGACCAGAGCAAAGAAATTGGATTTGAGAAGTCAAATAAGAAGGAGAAGAAGGTTTATCCAGAAAAGAAAACAAGGTAGTCAAGGCTCTTAGCGCTCTACGCTGTCGGATGGGTAACCATTTTAAAAGAGAACGCTGCTCAGATACATGATCATACTTACGAAGGTTGAAGACAAATCGAATGCAGTTATTCAGAAGGCGGTCAAGTTTATTGAGGAGATCTGCATTCAGGTCATAGTAGCACACATCACCATAGTCAATTATAGGAAATTAAAAAAATTAGGGATTGTACAAGCAGTGCTTTAATGTGAGCTGGCAGAAGATTTTTTAGTCGATAGAGCGACCGTAACGTTCCGGTTACTCTCTGACTGACACTGCCAATCTGCTTCCTCCAGTCGAGACAGGTGTCGACATGCAGACCCAGATCCTTAACGTTGGAGCTAAATGGAATCACTGTGTCATCAAATAATACAGGTGGAACAGTTAGGCCATCAAGCTTTCTCAAATTGTGGGGGCTCCCTACAACGATAGCCTGACATTTTAAAGGGTTAACTGCCACCCCAAAACGGTCAGACGGTCATACTTCGGACGTTTTTAATGTACATGGCTTTCTACATCGTCCTCACAGATATATTATGTATAACTATCTTATACCAGCGACATCGCCCGCATGAAAGTCGAAAATTGACCCAATTTTCTGAAATTTATCATGATATTCATTTCTTTATTTTAACTTTTCATAGTCATATTCTTTATTGTACCCACAACTTTTAAAACTGTGAGTACATAAATTAGAGAGAAATTTTGTACATGAGGATAATTATAAATGGCACATTAATTAAATCATACTTAAAACTAAAAATCTAAAACCTTGCACAAAGTTTAGGAAACTCAAAAAAAAAAAGATGAATGAAATCGGTACAGTCGTTCTGTTTTATGGCGTTGCGAAGGGAAAAATGGAGAATGTCCGTGGAGTTTCTTGTGCATAGGTACTTAATTTTTTTAACTGACCGACCTTGACAATTCAATAGTGTAAATGGTGACATTTTAATAAATTCTTTGATTTCAATTGATTATAAAATGCATTGTGGGCCTTTTAGCACGTAAAATGAATCACATTATTAAATATGCCGTACCTCGTGTTTCCTGTGCAAGAACTCCTGCAATTTCAAAAAAACACGAGAATGCACGCCGTGGCTTTATTCTAGGAACGGAACACATAATTTGGAATTAATGGCTTTGATTCAGACAAGGTCCTTGAATATTGGCCAAAATAATACCCTTTGCTTTTTTCAGGCACAAAATTGTATTCAGATAAAATAGATATGTCATTACTTAGGTCATCAAAGATTTATTTTTGAGTTTTTTTGTTAAGCGACGAAATTGAATTTAAAGATTTCTTTCGAGATAAAAATCTCGAAAGAAATCTTTTAATTTTACGAATTTTACATTCCTAATAAAGTTTTATGCAAGATCAAAGACGCATTTAAGTACATAGCAAAGGAGTGTTAATGTAGCTAATCCACTGACTCATTGTTAATCCATACATTTTTATATTTATATCTTTATACCTGCGTTGGGTTGCCACCATTTTGGGAAACTGGGTTTAGCCTTGTGAATCATCTCAGAGACAAAACTTGATTTAAAAAAAAACATGTTATTGAAAACGATTTCACTAAAAATGAGTTTTTGCTAGCTTTTTAGGATGAGAAGTAGCTAGCATTATAGCCGTTTTTATATTGTAAAAGAGATTCTTTTATTCCGGCTCTAGGATATCCAGAGCTAGCCGTATAATATTAGTCATAAGGGTGTTTTTAATTTCGTGCGGATTTCACGCAAAAACGCGTCCCGTGTGCGTATTCCACGCATTACAATAAAATAAATACTTGTAAGAAATGGACATTTGCGGGGTTTACGTGTGCGGAGCAATCCCGCATGCGTGATCAAAACCGCACGATATTAAAAACACCATAAGCAAACTAATTAGTTGACTCGGTACCTAAACAGTTTTTTTTTTCTTGTTTCAGATTAGGGTTCACAGAACCCCTTCGACGAAACGATTCGAGTTCGGAGCTGAAGAAGTAACTTCTCGGCCCCTCGAAAAATTGTAAAAAATCGCTCGGTGTACTGTCAGGCACTACAATATACCTGCACTATTTCTTGTATAAAGTCGTACTAAAAAAACGAAAAAAATCTCGACAGAACGCCCTCTTTCAGTGGCCACGACGGAGGGTTTTAATTTATGTACATTTATATATGCATATATAAAAAAGAGAAAAATAGTGATCTCTAACGTGACGTCACAATACCAAAATTGTGATTATTTTACTAATTATTACATTATTTTAATCGCTTTGCTGTTTTTAAATCGCATTTTTAACGCGTATTGCCCGTTGTATTAGTAGTTGTTTATTTTAAAATTGTAAATAGCAAAAAAATATACTTAATCATAATAAGTGTGACATTGCGTAAAGTAACTATAATACTAGTCATTGATCTAGTGTATTTATTTTGATAATATTCAATTTTGTAATCGATAGAGGATAAACTAACTATATTAGAGATTTCTGACTACATATTTAAAATATTTAAAAAAATTATTAAACCGAATGCCTGAGTGCATCGTTAACCAAAGAAAAAAAAGCAGTGAACTTTTTAAAAAGTAAAAGGTGCACTGTCAAAAAAGGCGGGAAACCGTGGGCCGTACAGATAATCTATACATAGTGCTTGACTCCGTTGAATCGATTAGCACAATCGGCAAGATGCAGACTCAAATCGGCGTTGGTAACGAACTGCAGAGGAGCTACAGGATGCAGGACTTTGCATCGCCTGGCGTCATCATGCGGGAGAGGAGCTTCATGCGCCCTCAATCCCATCACAACATGCATCACAATCAGGTATGTTCATTTCTGTGATACTGTTTTGTGAATAACTTCTTATTTTTAAGCATGAGTTATCATGCTGTGTATAGGCATAAAATGGGTCATCATCGCCTGTACTGTAATAGGAAAGACCTTGTCCCAAAGGCCCTCATCGTTGAACAAAAATAGAACAGCGGTATCATTCTGTAGGTTTAAAATAGCGGCTATATTTTACAGAGTTGCAACAGCCTAGTGTGGAATTGTTTGATTAAGTTGGCAAGACCTTGGTATGTGCTAAGGATTTCTAGTACGATTGCAGTTACGCGTAGGCAGGATCGCGGCACGCTCTATTCCGACGCCTACGTCCCGTCTGCATAACTCGATAGCCTTTGGGTGATTTGTAATCTGTTAACATTGACATATCGTATTCGATGACTACTACAAATAAGTTTTAAAAGGAACAGCTTTATTGATTCCTGATTAGGATTATTTAGGAACCTGCTCACCGCACGTGTACCTATCATTTATTCTATTGTCTGGCTGGTGTATCTCTTGACGCCCCGTACATCTAGATAATGCAATCCTTTAATTAATAGGTCACTACTGAATGTTTAGCTCGTCATAGCTGCATCTCTGTACTGCTTTAAATTAGAAGCCCCATCTTTTTTACAGCACCCTGTTTGAATTGTGCATTAATAAAGTCTGACACAAGTAAACATGTTACTAAAAAAACTATTGGATTAAAACATGTTATATTAGTCGATGAATACATTGTTTCGTCATCTTTGGGCAGGCAGTGAGTGACGTGTAAATCTACGAATATTTTGTGACTCCCTGTTGGTCGCGTCGCGTCCAGTCAGGTCCAGCCAGATCTGCTTTAATACTTTTTGTAGAGAAATGCTAATTTCCTTTCTTGAAAAGGAAGGATCTTAAAATCAGATGGGTGATATTGTAGGCCTAATTTTGGCAGATTAGTCTGTAAACTCTGCTTACGTGATGTATGATTTTGGTTACAATCAGGTAAATATGAATCTGCTATAGGTATCACTGAAACTGTTGACATCGTTTTATCTTTTTTCAGTTCAACAATGCGAAAAGACGGAGCATGATTCTGACCAATACCAAAGGGAAGCCTACCCTAGAGATCTATAGACCACCCGGTAAGTAAAGTACATGTTACCTCATTTAGACTGGGCTTGAATACGCTCTGGTGATCAAGGTTTGTAAAAATTGGCTGAGGAAAGGGCTATTGCATCTTATTTGCAACTATAAATACGCATCTTATGCTGTGAGGTCCTGAACTAGTAGCTTCTTGCTTGTTAGCTTCAGTATAAGCAAGCCATACGACTACACTAATATTATAAAGAGGTCGTTTGTTTTTTTTTTGTTTGTATGAGGTAATCTCTGAAAGTACTGGTCCGATTGCAAAAATTTTTTCACCGATAGAAAGCTGCTGTATTGATATTTAATGTACGCGGGCAAAGCCGCGGGCAAAAGCTAGTTGAGAAATAAAGACGAAGATTTTATATTTTTAAAGTTTATGACTTATCTGTCTGACTTCGTGTTGATACAGCACTAATTTACCATGATTTATTTATACAATTTTATTTTCAACAACTTTCCCAATTATTATCATCACTCTATTGTTCAATACTCTATTCATCATTCAATTTATTTATGTAACTCAAATGTAATCGATTTAATACGGTATCATAGTAAGGTATCACCGATATTCGATTTGTCACAGGCTGAATGTAAATACTTGGCTAGCAAGCGTATCTAAGTAAATTTGGCGCCAAAATTAAAAATAAACAAATTTCATATTTGGAACAGGTCGACAGTCGAATGTTTGTTGCGACGGGATGCGTTTGTCAGACGAATGTTTGTGTGTAGTTTTATGTGTTGTGATATAAGTGAGATATTATTATGTCTCGGTGTATCGTGAAACAGTCGTTGTCTCAGCCGGTGGCGGTCGCGCCAGTCGCCCCCGTGACTCAGGTGTCGCCGGTATCCGTATCTCCCGTGTCCGTGACTCCGGTATCGGTGTCTGTGACCGTGACTGCTGCACAACCAGTTTCTGATGCTTCAGGTTTGTAACGCATTCAGTAGCAGCAGCTGTAGATATTGGTATCGCCAAATTATTTGCATTGAGCTGCTGGTCGTACGCCGGTCGGAAGATTGTTTGGAAGCGGCTTGTAATGTCAACATTGAATCTTAGCGGTAGATATGTTATTTCCGTCACAAAACACGAGTGTTTTGGCGACGATATACAATGAAATAATTGTATGTAAATACAAAAATGTCTGTATTATTGTTGGCAGCTTGTTTCAGACTTGAGAATTTAAATTAGTTGGGCATAGATTCTGTGAAACTGGCAGCTCCAGCTTTTCCTTTCGTTTTTGTATTGTCTGTTAGTTTGTTATTTAACCTCATTTTGATGGTTCTGTATTTAAGATGTCAGACGTCGTCCGTGTGTAGATTATTTGCTATTTTCAATATTTTTGGCAGAATTCTCTTATATTCTGGGGTCTGCTTCTGTAAGCTCGTCGAGTTTTTATGAGGACCTACCTTTCCTGAGCTTCTTTGGTGCATGATTTAGTGCCGTATCTATTGTCCGAATTTATAGGAACTGTACAATGCAACGTTTTCCGTTGCCAGCAACATGTTTCTAGCAAAAGACAAAGGAGTTGCTTCAGCAAAGTTACCCAACTTTTTCTTAATGAATAGAAAACCCGTCGTCTGTAGCGAGAGACATATCTCCAAGAGCCAAAAACGTAAGAAAAAAAAGAAGCTATATGTACGGCTAAATGAAATCATTACAAATCCATTTACCCCCCTGTCAAGTAGGTAATACAGTGTTCAGTTGTTCAGTCAAAACTGTACATATTTGCTATTAATTCTAGTAAATCTTGGATGAAAGTTTCGCTTTTGTGCATTTGAGCGGCACGGCTCGCGTGCGGCGCGCGATGATCTAGGTTACCCAATTAGACGCACACGCTTGCTACATTCGTGATGATTTTATATATTGTTGCTATATTGCTATTATTTTTCACTTTAATTAAATTGTCGTTTTGTCTTGCTCTGTCTTGTTCTGTTAGGTTTTAGCAGAACTTGTCACAACGTAAGGTCTATTACAATTTTGTTGACTTAGTTCTGATATTTGGTTCTTTAGCAATATGCTCTTTCTACTGTGTTTATTTAAATATGAACTGTTGCGCTTCTCTATTTTTATCCTTCTTATAGAAAATTTCTATGTTTGTTGCTTTTGTTTTTTAAACTCGATTTTTCTCAAAGGCTTAACAAACACTGCTCCAATTCAACCATATGTAACGTTATTGACTATTTCAATAGAAGACTCACAAACCAGTCGATCCGTCCAGCGGGCACCAATCAATCTAACTGTACTTCGGCTATACATGCTTCGCGGTGGAGCTGCAATATTATTGACTGGTACACGAAGTACATTATAAATCTTGTTTTAATAATTACTTGATCTGTGGCAATGAACTGGCTCTAGCTGAGCTGCTGATGATAGAAACTATAGCGATGATATAACCCTGCCTAGAGCGTATTTTCTTTGTATACATGCGTCGATATCCAAAAATAAACCTTATAATAATTCGACTAAACATTGTGACGCAGTTTCTCTGTAAAACGGTATATGACTGGATATAACTCAAGACAGCCTGAAGATGAAGCATTCAAGATACTGAGTCATGAGGTCTAAAGAACTTGAAAAAGATTCAAAGATCGGCGCCGATTAATAATAAAATTTGACGATATGACGTCTGCTGTAAAATCTGCGTTTTCACCAAACTCATATTTTATTTCAATGTTTTCCACGTGGTTTTGTTTTGCTATTCCATTTCAGCTATTGATTTTTGCGTTCAACATCATGCATTGTGCGCTGTTTGTAGTCTGAATCCCTTGTGCTGTTTTCCGAAAATTTACTGTCAGTGCAATTGAATTTTTGGAAGTTTCTTACCTAAATTTTGTTTGTGTATTCGTGTCGTTAAAACACCTTGGCTGGTGCTATTCATTGTTTACTTTGGAAAATGAAGTAAACTACCTATGAACGAGTTTTTGCAAGAAAGAAACAATGAAATGTAACTTTTGTTTAGACTTGGCGGCTTTTTATAGAATAGGTCTCCTTACAATCTAAACATCCTGGAAGTTGTGAGTGTTAGAGACAGGAATGACCGTGAAAAATATAAATTGTTTCTATTGTTGATTTGAGTTTTTGAGCGACGTCATTTTATCATCTTTTAATGTATATTCATTATGTTTTTTGTTATCTCTTTACACGAAATCTATCCGGTCCGAGTCTACGCTTAGACTTCCAGATGATCTATATTTTGTCAGTGTGTCACGGTGTTTTGGCCAAGTTCCATCTGTTCATTCATACGTACTTGTTTGCCATGTCCCTTCCGGATAGGAGGGATGAGGCGCCATTCCTATTTATTGCTCTCTTTCATCTCATCCAATTAAGTCATTAGATTTCACTATTTCACCTTCCTGTCACAATTCACTTTAACTGGTGGCACAGCAACGTTAAATCTTTACACTGCTTTTACACAACATTTAGGTGCCTCTGTACATCTATGACTGTCTTCCATCAATAACCTAGTACACAACATCTATCCTATCTCCCTCTTCTCTTGACGACCACCGTTGACCACCAGGTGTCCGCACAGACGGCGTGGCGACCACGGCAGCGACCTCGGGCGCGACGACCACCACCTCGGCGGGGGGCTCCTCATCTGCCGGGACCAACAAGCTCAATGTGCACGCTAAGGAGTTCACCATGGCCAAGCCTGCCGATCTTCACAATAGGTGAGTTTATAATCAATCCAATTGTGACTTTGCAAGGGGTATTCAGCATTTGTTAAATGTTTAATCAGGAGTAACATGTGAACAACTGAAACACTCTTTTTATGCAGGCATTATTTTTACTGCTTTAAATTATGTTCGTTCAGTTCTTCGTCTCTATCAATAAATTATAACTATGTCTTGATGTTTCTTGGGCGCTATTTATAGTGTAAGTACTAAGTACCGACATTTCTCCAACCAACTGCTGCCATACTGCTCTGGTACCAAACACGTAATTTGTGCACCCACTCGAGTGATAAAATCTTGTCAACAAATAGCCTCAAGCAAATCCGTCATACAGTTCTTATTAATAATAATATAATAATAATATTCCACAACTATCACACAACGCTGTCTAGTCCCAAGCTAAGCAGAGCTTGTGTTATGAGTCCTAGATAACTGATAAACATACTTACATATTTCTAAAAACATACATATTATAGATAAATTACACCCAGACACAGAGTAAATGATCGTGCTCATCACACAAACATTTGGGTGGGAATCGAACCCACGACCTCGGCATAGCAGTCAGGGTCACTAACCACTAGACCAACAGGCCAGTCAAAATTGCCGTGCATATGATGCAAAGTGACTTAGTTACAACCTTGGCTTTGCAAACTATTAACTTTTCCATTGTACCGTGCTAAATATTTATTATTTGCTTAGGTTCAATACCTACTTATCACGCTTTTTTGGTGTGGCTCTTGAATTAATTACCTACCGGTCCAAGTCGCCGCGTCTGCCTTAATAAGATTTTAGATAATTTTCCGTCGTACACACGGCTTTCGACCTTGCTCTGGTTGGTGTTGAATAGTTTGTTTCTCATCAACTGTAGTAACGTGACTGGAAGCGATGGTCTCTGTTGGCTTGGCTCCAAAAGAGACAAAACAAAAATCTGTGAAACAATGTGCGAAACTGATGCGCGCGTCGCGTAGGTACGTACTCGTAGTATCAATTGTACAGTTTTTGTTATCACTTTGTTCTTGGCTACGGTGACGCGAACACGCCCGCGCGCGCCAAAACGGGCCGAACAGCGTGCCGCCCGCGCAGTCCGCGCACGCGCCGGGAGACGCGCGGAGTTCCCGACACCACGCGACCAAACAACCACGAATTATAACGCGAACGCCTCCGACGAACGAACTTGACTCGTACACTCCGTATTTTTGAGTACAAATCTCAACAGTGCCGTGTGAGTGATCCGTCGACAAATCGCCCACTTGACGAGGAGTTTATGCACCGCGCGCTGGAAAGTGTAAGCTCGGGATAGGATGTGCGCGGATACTGGATTCTATTAATAAAGTTCTGATGCCAAGAGGGAAATGAGACGTAATTTGTCGACAGTATTACCAAGTTTGCACTGAGATTTGCATTTGAAGATAGTGATAAATTTTATTGTAGCTCGCGTAAACATCAAGATTTTAAATAAACAGTGTGATGACGAGCGTGATGTAGTGGAATGGTCTTGTGATTTCTAGTCTGAATTGAACGGAGATCTGTTGTAAACATGGTTCGCGGAAGATACTCTACATCGGACTTGTAAGTACATACACATTTTCTGAAACATAGCACTGAATCAGACCATGTCGTAAGTCCCGGAGTTGTTCTGGCCACTTAATCTCAAGACTGTAATTGACGTGACTGGCGGAAAGAGGACTTTGTCTGGCTTCATTATGTTTTATAGTCCTTTGTTGACCCTGATGTATGCGCAAGCGCCATTGACTTCAATTGAAACGATAACCCATATGGCGGTATATTAGTTTTCAGCTGTTTTCATATCGTACGACTTTTCTGTTGTTCTGGTTCAGAACAAATAGATACGTTTATATGAAAATAAAATGACATGCTCCACTTACAATAAGCCAGAAGGTTGAAAAACAAATTGAGTCGGCTGTTGAGTCGTAAGTAAATAACGATGAAGCGTGGTGCTTATCACAAAACTATATCATTACCTACCTCTAAACTGGACACGTCACACGTTACGTTTAATTCTACCTTTAAATTAATCAACTTAAGGTTCTCATCTTTTGGCAACATGATATTGTAAACACTTACACTACAGTACTTGATATACGTTAACATGATATTGTTTAGCTCTGTTTTCAAACCTTTTTCAGATTTTTTTATTATAATTTTCTAGAAAATGAAAGTCTATCTTCTGTTCACTGGGGGTTTTGTTTCTCAATGGATATTTAAAGTCTTTATATTAATGAAAACGACGGAGGTGATTGATAAAACTTTCCTTTTAGCAGCAACTCCATTACTTGTTCTTTTCTTATTTAATTTTCAATGTTTGCAATCAGTTCTCTCTACTCTCTGCTGTGGAATTACTAGCTTTTCAAAATTATATATATCTAACGAAGCAATATTGTACAGTTTGAGCGTTTTCAAATACAAAACATTGTTGTCTATAACCAAATAATGAATAATTTAAAACAAAACTTTTACTTGCGTTTAATGGAGGAAGCACGTGAATATTTTTTGGCATCGCAGAAGCGTGTAAGCAATATAAAATTACGTAGGTGGCCACTTCCCAAACACATCGGTGACTTCTGCGATTCATTTTCATTATTCACCACAACACTCAGATCTTTCGTAATTTGTGTACTTACTCTTTGATTTGGCTCTAGTATTAGCTCTTTAAATTGTTTCTCCCAAACACTACGACTTAGTTCTTAGACTAAACAGAATCCATTCAATAGAACGGACCGTGCGTCATTTTCATCTAACTTTAGAGATCATTCCAATGCTTTGTCGACTTGTCATTATTCGATCTCAAGGTCGAAGTACCACACAGTTTTATACTCTGTTTATAAATATGACTTCATTCGCTTAAGTTTTACCATTTTCACTAATTGCTTTGCACTTTGTCAGGAGGCTGGCTCTAAATTACTGTTGGTATTTGTTGAATGTTATGCAAATTCTGTCAACACAGGTGGCTTGCTTGCCATGTCGACAGTTCCCTCCCCTTATTCGAAACTGTGTCTTAATATCCTTTTCTTGTAAATTGCAACTGTATTGTAACTTTCTTAAACAAATTGGAACATTAATAACTATAAAATTTGTTTTGTGAAGACATCGACGATGATGTACGTAGAAAAGTTGCGCTGGCGTGCAATTGAGCGTGAGTCACGGAATGCTGGCTGCAACGCGAGCGCTGGTGTTGGGTGTCTTGTTTATACGTAATTGCCTCAGTTTGTGTCCCACACCGACCGCACGTATCAGTGTCAACTATCTGTTATGACCCTTTACGTAATATTTGATAGATTGCTTTGATGATGCCTCCAACAAATGTCATACAAGTTATAGGTACATACCTAGGTTTTATTTTTCTGACGATTGCTGTGCTGTACTTTTTACTAAGTTGAAATGAAAGTGATTGCCGTGAAGCACTTTTTTCTAATTTGAGAGTGACGTCATTAGATCGGTATGGTGGCAGTTGGCTACCAATGTTGGAATGCTGACCCAGCGATATCCTGAGCCTAGACGTAAACATCAGATAAGCTCTTGGCTCATGGAGCATGGGAACGCAAACGACACCAGCGTTTCGACCACTAAATATTGAGATACCTATTATTGGTTTAGTTTTCAATTTAACTGGCCTTTGTTAGATTGAGTCGTTGTGCCATGTTTAAATATATTGCCTTCTTTAAACCAAGAGTTGTTTCAGTTAAATTGATCTAAGCCATGTAGTTTACAATTCCGCGTACTATCTTGTGAAATTTTGTCTCGTTCACTAGCCTCTAGTTCTCGTTCACTAGATTTCAAAAGGCTGCCGTTTTTATAACATCAAAGTGAAAAAGTTTCTTGTTCGTTTCATTTCTACTTTTTCACGTAGCATGTATTTTCTTTCCTAAATTTTAAAACGCCTCATACCACCTTAAAATTTTCGAATTCTGGTTTCTTGTGACTGAGGGAATAAATTGTCTGACGTTCTAAGTCCTGTCTCCGACAGCCTTGCAGGCATTATTTATAATTTTTCATAAACCCGTTTAGTTTCGTATCGGGCCACTCGCTACTCGACTATTTTAATTTTAGTTTCAGATTGAGTGAATTAAATATGTCGAAACATCTATAAAATTGAAAGCATTCGAATTTTTTTGGCTCTCAGCAGCCAAACGTAAACCGCGGACTTCCTAGATTTAAATTCATATTAAATGTACCACAGACGTGTAATAAAATAATTTCAGCGTAATTTTCAGTTTTAATGTCTTTTTGTGGTTGAATAACTGTCAGCTTAGGTTAATAGAGATTTATCAACCGCCAACCAGCTGTTTAACATTAAATATAATCTGAAAATAATCTACAACCACTTCGTATTAGCTTGTTCATTCATAACAATAATTTAACATGTTCATATAAATCTTGCATTCACCAGCAGACAGCATTGAATCGTTTAAGTTCTTGATAAGTTATTTATGAGAATAATTCCGAACAGAAATACAACGAGCTGCACTATACTCTAATATAGTGCGTGATGTGAAAGTTAACTGAAGAAAATTAGTCTGTTGCACCGTTTATTAGAAAGTTTCGATGGCACGCCCCTACTTTATTCTTGCCGTTACCCTTCGCAGAAATCAGACTCATTTACAAGTACACCAATAGCCTTATTTTCAAGTAATAAATCATCCATTTCCTAGGACATGTTGCCGTGTACACCTGTAAAATCATTCTTTATCATGTAAATTGAAAAACCAGCCTGAGCTCGTGAGCAAATCGGCCATTCAACTCATATTCAAATTCATCACGTGAGTTTGTGGTATAAAGTAGATAAACACTGGGTTGTCAACCGACAATGGAGTGCAGCGCAGACAGGACACGCCACTTGTGCCCATTCCGTGACACGTCATCAGCGTCATCACTGACAGCGTTACGAAATGCTAGGTCTCGAGACACACCGTCTGACGATGGGAAATAGGGCAACGGAAGAGATGTAACTAGGGGGACATCTAGGCTAACTGTTACAGTCAAAATTGTTTTTGGAGCCAAAACTTCTTAAGGCGCTGTGAGCACTGTATTTTTTGTAGCGGTTCGGGTAAACTTCGGCTCGAGTCGATTTAGAGAACGAGAAAGATATAGTCGGCAGGCTTCGGCCGACGCCGAATGGCAAGTGGTCAGAGAGAAGAAAAGGGTGGAACGCGTCACTGCTATACTCGCTCGTTGTAAATCATTATCATCATCATCTCAGCCGAAAGACGTCCACTGTTGAACATAGGCCCCCCCCAAGTGTCGCCACAATGAACGGTCCTGTGCGTCTCGTTGTCAATAAAATTGTTTAATTATTGTGTGTTACTAACCTCGCCTTTTTGAAGTGTTCACTTCTGTTTTGTGGTCACACCGTTTTATTTTTCTTACTTCTCCGCTAGTCGTTGCGGGATTTAAAACGGTTGAATCGTTTCTTCATGAAATTTTCTCTTGATTTGTGGTCACACACCTTTTAATTTTTCTTACACTTCCACTGCTCGTTGCGGGATACAAGACTGTTGAATCGCTTTTTCTCGCTCCTTTCTGGTGGGTGCCTCTGTTCTGGCTATCAGGAGCTGCAGTGGTTAGGAATAGTGTGGGCGTGGCAGGCATGGACCTGAAAAGCTAGCAGTGTTAGACAAGCTGTTGAGGTAATTTTATTAATTGATTATAATCATCTATGGTATGGCAGCTTAACGAAGCGACAAAGTCGCCATTGTCCTAATAAGATAATATAAGTTCGTATAGTAGAAAGAAAGTGTTTTTTTTTTTCTATTCTATTTCCTGTCGTTTTCGTTTTTTGTCATCATCATTTCAGCCAAATATATCCTGTGGTCTGTTGGATATAGGCCCCCCTCCATGCGTTGCCAAATCAATCGATCCCGTGATTCTCTCGGTCCACCTTATTTATTCACCAAGTTTTCATAAAAAATCCAGTCGTAGAGCAAAACTTCAAAAGCTAATCCCTCAAATTCTAATCTATCATCAGCCTGAATGTTGTCCATGTCTTCTACCTTGTAGTCGTACAGATCAAATTCTGTATCAAAAGACCCAGTTGCTAACAGGTGTCGGATATTTCCAGTTTAAATGGATGATAATTTTAAGTTCATTGTCATTCCAGCAGTAGGTGTAGCCTAAGTAACTGCTGGCACGAGGGAGATCGTTCATCGTTGTGATGTTGGATGACAATAAATGCAAATAATGTGTAGGTAGGTACTGAGGCTATTCGTATTGAATGAAACCATGCAAGAGCACAAATGTTTTTTTGCATTCCCACAATAGCCGCCCCCTGATTGCTTCTTACTTCTGCTAACATGGGTTTTGTTCCATAGCGAATTTCTGAAAAGGAAACCCGTGGTCCTAGAAACGCAAAGAGCAACTGAAGGAACATGGATGGGTTTTAGTTAGTAAAAGTTTAAAACACCTCTCGCTCCACCCTAGAACAGAAGTCATTAGATGATTTCCCATCGTCAAAAAAAAAAGATGCCATCAATAGAATTTCCAGTTTTGAATCGGCTTTTTTGAACGAAGGTAACAAACAAATAAAAAAAGTTATCTGAAATTTTCCAAAAAAAAAAAAGAGACAACGACTTTTACGCGTGAAAAATTTGTCATATTTTTATTAAGTTAAGCCTCAGATACGTTAGGCGACTAAATCTCCCCAACATGTCGTCGCGCAAGCGCAATGCTAAATCTACGCTGCAACTTTGCCCAGTGTCCCGCAACGGCCGCAACTTGCCCTTCAACATGATTGTACAATGCATTTACGTGACGCGGGTACATGTTTTTAGATAATTTGACAGCGTTGCGTATCATGTTGGGGGACATTTTGTCCCCTAACGTATGAGGTTTTACTATTATCAGGAAATCGCAAAACTGCAGATAATTTTCTTTTCACTATGCTCCCGTCGAAGTACCTATGAAAATGAACCAATAAAACCTTTATCATTTACACTAAGGATCCCCAAACGTAGTCCGGATGCGGTCAAAACTTAACCCCATTATTCACGGCATCGATTTGTCCATACTATATCTACTTATTTATATATCCACAATGAGTTCATCATTAATCCTCGCCGTTATTTCCTCCCATAATGAAACAATTTGCGTGGCATTGCGCAGGAGTGGACCGCCATAACGGGCTGGCTGTGCGCGGCATCGCGACAATGATCACTTATTATTTATGAGGTTTATGCTGACGGCTATGGGACACGCGCCACTGGGCTCCATTGTCCACCATGAATAACAATCGTAATGGCAACTGCGTTTGGCACTGTTATAATTGAAATATTTACTACTGCTGACAGCGACTTCGCCCGCGAGATAGTAGAAAATAATCCCAAGGGACATAGCATAGTCGGCCTTACAATGTTCCCACTGTTGGGACTCAGGCCTCCTCTCTAGGAGAGGGAATGGGCCGTAATCCATCACGCGGGCCCAGTGCGCGTTGGTGGATGTCACATGTCTTCGAATTTTTGGTTCTAGGACATGCCGGTTTCCTCACGATGTTTTCCTTCACCGTTTTGAGAGCAGTGGTGATGAAATAAATGACGCAAAGTAATGCGCCTGGCTGGGTTTGAATTTGAACCCGCAACCTACAAGTCGGGGCCGTTACCACTCGGCCACCACTGATTATAATGCTCTCTGCTCAAGGGACATACTCCCTGGATAAAGGTATCCTATGTGCTATTTCAGGACATGGTCTACCCGTATGCCAAGTTTCATCGAAATACATTCAGTAGTTTTTGCGTGAAAAAGTAACAAACATCCATACATACAAACTTTCGCGTTTATAATATTAGTAGGTTAACTAGGCGTTTCACCATATCACTACTCCTCCTTTTGGTAGTGTTGTTTTTAAAGATTTCCTCATCGCGCTTTTTAGATTTATGTGCATTCATATCAGGAAACATTCTTGAAACAATAGTCTTTTAAAAATAATGATTTGAATATGAAAGAACTCAATACGTACGCCCAGGTTGACATCACCAACTCTTGTGTGTCATCCTTATGCAGTCGGTACTGTTGCAATTAGTTACACAATCAGAGCCTGTTAATTAGTATTTGACAGGGAAAACGGTTGCCTGCCAAGGCTGCGGGATGGATTGAAAGTCACCGTGGCTCTGGAATGCAAAGAGCAACTAAAGGAACACAGGTAGGTTTTAGTCAATAAAAGTCTAGAATACATGTTGTTTCGTTTTTAGGGTTGCGTTCCATTTGATGATTTCCCACGAAAGGAAAGGAAAAACGGTTGCAAAATAAAAACATCATGCTTTGGTTCTCTGTTTAATATCTTGTTCTATCTATGGAAAGAGATGGCCGTCAAAAATCAGAATCGATCGGAAATCTTTCACGCTGACGCTTTGAACTTAGTGCCAAAGGAATATTTATACTAACGGGATATTATTACCACTACGCTTATATTTTAGCCATAAATTACAACCTATAAACTGAAGTAGGAATAGTTTGCGATGAATCAGAGAGAGTTTCGCCGAAATGGTGCTTCGGTTGTGGATTTAACGATAGCATCACGGCGTTGTTCGATCGGATTTTTTTTTTAGTTTTTATGCGGGAAATCATCATATTATAAATTATCTTGCTCAGCCCCCCTAGCCAAGTTACAACCGTTTCGTTTCGATTCTCTTTTCGTCGATCGCCTTGAGTAGGCCACGCCTCCGATTCCTTTATTCTGACGTCATCTCAACGCCCAGCTTCAGACACGGTCAGAACAAAGGAATAGGAGGCGTGGCCGACTCGAGGCGATCAACGAAAAGAGAATTGAAACGAAACTGCTGTAACTTGGCTAGGGGGGCTGGAGCCTTACCATGTGGTTTAATTCTCTTTGCTTACCATCCACGATGTGTTAAAATGTCAAAAGAGGGATGGTGGGCTATACGCCCTATATAGCACCATTCCTTTAACAGTTCAGTTTAGCTCGTCAAATAGACAGCGTTAAGAGCTAGTGGTAGGGCCACTGAGTGGAGCGAGAGGGTTTGTCAGACTTTTACGGACTAAAACTCACCTGTGTTTCTTCAGTTGCCATTTGAATTACATTGATGACTATTTCGAGCAATCGGCTTGGCAAGATTTTGATAGAGTTCCAGTCCATTGGTCATTGCGATAGTCGAAATGGGAAATAGATACAATTTTTGCATCGCTTACATTTTTTATTATTATCATTGTGGCTGAATGTCATTTGTTGATTAATTACCCTCTTAGAATAGAATAGAATACTATTTATTCGATGCAGGCAATGCAATAGGCAACAACAACAAAAAAATAAAAAAAAGTACAGATTTACAATATAGCTGCGCTGAGCGTGCCCGGACCGAAAGGGTCGCCAACTCAGCAATTGCTGGGCGTCAGACACCCAGCGCTGATTTTCAGCTGGCACCCCGCAGTGACGCACGGATGATGGTAAATAAATATAAACATATAAATAAACCTACATAAAAATAACCCTTACTTAAACTAAAAAAATGATACAAGTGTATTTGTGTGATAATTTTCCTCTAACCCTCTTGTTATTCATAGAATTTGTTATTTTAACTTACACCATGTAATCATGTTTCTCGCGCGCCTCAAATGAGATGTCAGCAAACCGTAGGGGCCCAACAGGGCCGATGCCTGCTAGGGCCACGGGGATTTGCTGAAAGGGAAGCCCGCAACCCCGCAAGGGGTAACGGAAGGACACAGGTGTGGTTTTATTCAGTAAAAATAAGCGGCAGGGCTTGTCAGACACACGCCCTCCCGCTTACCCCCGCTCCCGCTTGTTTCCATAGGCTTTGTTTGTTATACGGGACCACTCGAAAGCTCATAGAGGGCTGATTCAACAGTTCACTCATTTTGTTAGGAATTTAGGCCCCCAATACAAACTTGATTTTTACAAGCTTTACCTGTCCCCATGTTTGTTTGTCTGTAATCAAATCTTCCAAATTAAATTTGATTCACTTTCCGGTTACCGATTGACCTGAAATTTTGCATGCATGTGTAAATCAGATGACAATGCAAAGTTATTATGTCATGGAGCTGATCTGATGATAAAACGGAAGGTGGCCATAGGAACTCAGATAAAACCCTAGTATGGTATATGAGCTTTTTGGAATGGTCTTGATGAGTATTAATTTTATAGGTACGAGGGTCATTCAATAAATACTTAGCCTACAAAAAGTAAACGAACATTTTGGAAAAGTGGCAATTTATTTTTCAACATAGTCTCCTTTTAGTTCGATACACTTAGCCCAGCGATGCTCCAACTTTTTTAACCCGTCGGAAAAATATTTTTTGTCAAACTCTGCAAAATAGGCCTTCGTGGCGGCGATGACGTCCTCATTCGATCCATATCTATTCCCGGCGAGTGATTTTTTCAGATTAGGAAACAGAAAGAAGTCACAAGGGGCCAAATCTGGAGAATACGGTGGATGGGGCAGCAATTCGTAGCGTAATTCGACCAATTTGGCCATGGCAGCGGCAGACGTGTGAACCGGTGCGTTGTCGTGATGAAGCAGCACTTTTTTCTTCGCCAGATGGGGTCGTTTTTTCTTTAATTCGGCGTCGAATTGACCCAATAAATCGGCATAGTAAAGCCCTGTAATTGTTTTACCCTTCTCGAGGTAATCGATGTAGATCACACCTTGTGAATCCCAGAAAACGGTGGCCATAACTTTTCCGGCCGATTTTACAGTGTTCGCCTTTTTTGGAGCACGTTCCCCGGTCTGAATCCATTGTTTTGATTGCTCCTTGGTCTCTGGTGTGTACCAGTGGATCCAGGTTTCATCGACGGTCACAAAACGACGCAAAAACTCCGCTGGATTCCGCTTAAACAGCGCCAAACACGTCTCCGATGTGGTCTCACGGTTGCGCTTGTTTTCTGGTGTGAGTAAACGCGGCACCCATCGCGCCGACAGCTTTCTCATGCCGAGTTCCTCGTGAAGAATATGATGCACTGTTCCTTCTGAAATGCCTACAGTCTCAGCTAGCTCCCGAACCTTCAATCGGCGATCTGCCAATACGAAATCATGGATTTTTTAATGTTTTCCTCCGTAGCAGCTGTTTTCGGTGCACCTGGACGTGGTCATCAAAAACCGACGTACGGCCACGTGCAAACTCGTTGAACCAATTCTTGACGGTGGCCATCGATGGAGAAGAGTCACCGTACACAGCATCCAAGCGCTCTTTGATTTCGATGCGCGTTCTCCCTTCCAAAAATAGGAATCGAATCACCGAACGATATTGCTCTTTTTCCATTTTTGTAAAACCGATCGACATGTTCGCTTCCATAAGTTGTCAAATTAAAACAAATGAAGGGATTGGAATGAAAATTTGAAAAAAGAATTAAAAAAGAATGTGCTACACTGTGGTAAAACTCTTTTGAAACTACAGCGCCCTCTGGCGATGAGGCTATAGGTACTTATTGAATGCACCTCGTATATACCGCGCTATAAAAGCTTGCTATGAAAAAAATGATTTTAATTGAAAACTTGTTAATCGCGTGGAATGTTAGCATTGTCTGCCGACGAAGCTTGCTAATCTGTTGAGTATATTGTCAGCCGGTGCCGCGTACCCTACAGGTGTTCATTTCAGGTTCTGAAGTATTCATAGTCTGACAGTGGGTGATACAAAATTTTGATAAAAACTGTTGCATGTCCAAGACTCTCAGACTATAATAAACGTTGTAGATAGGAAATTCCGTTCCGTTAACAATTATTTTTATTTCGCTTCAAATAAATATAGACTACTAAGTAATTCGCGTGTCTGTATTTACCTACACCTAACAGCGCAGATTTCACTTGAGTTCGCAGCAGGTGATCGTTCTACATACCTAGATGTAATATATTTCAATAACAACGTTGATTCTCTGTGATGCTGCTAATCTGTGTAATACCAGTAATACCTAGATAACATGAATACGCGCGTCGGCTGCGAGGCTGGCATTGTAATTTGTACATAGATAAATGGTCTTGTCGCATTGTCACATTATGTACATGACATATATTTATGTACGCACAATCTCTTACATAAATTACATAAACCGCATACGTCAGTGCGCAGACGCGTGGAAATTAATTAAAGACTACTACTATACACGTAGTGACATCAAGACAAAAGAGAATTTACAAATGATTCTTTGCTACGTTTTTGTCATGACCAGCTCTGCACTGTATTTTGTAGACCTTGACTTGAAACTATTCATTAGACTACTTAGTTTTTACTACAGCTTTAACAGAATCCATAAGGCTTGTTTGTATTTTTGGGTCCTTCGAGCCGGATCCTTTTTCTGATGCTGTCAGTACCTTATTTAACGAAATCTTTGTCGTTTACAAAGGCACTAATTTTGATAAATCATTACCTTGTAACTGGTAAAGCACAGAATACAGATAAACTCCATTGCTAGCAGATAGCACCTTGAATAAAAAACATCTGTTTTTTACCAAATTTCTCAAACCTTTTATTATCTTTATTGTACGACGTTACAGGCCAGGCATCGGCTACGCCAGCGTGGGGCTGCAGCACTCGCGCTCAGCGGTGCTGCACGCGCAGGTCCCGCCGCACTACCGGCCCGTCATGCCGCCGCACGCGCTGCTCAACAGCGCCTCCAGTGGGAGCGTTCCGCACGCACAGGTACACAAGATTTCATAGCTTCTTTGATAATCGCCAATGCCAACACTGGACCACCACTGCTCTCATTATCTCCGCTCTCGTTTGTAGCAGAAACGGCACGCTGTGAAATAAAGCCATTGTCTGAAATACGTGAAGGTATTGATGTCGTTTATAAAGTATATACAATGCGTTCCAAATAAGAATAGGATCGATTGACAGGTAGTGACGTCACGTCATACTGTCAAATCGAAGAATTATTATGGTGAGCAAAACAAGAAAATTTTTAAATTTAATTTATTTACGAACTGTAAACGAAAATAGTTTAATCAGACTCCAGTTCTTCAATTTTGCTCATCTCTGAGTTCTTCAATTTTGCCCAATTTCTTGCGATTTGACAGTATGACGTGACGTCACAATATGGCGTCGATCCTATTCTTATTTGGAACGCATTGTAACTAGTTTCATTTTCTTCAAATCGGACACTTGTAAAGCAGTAGAGGCAGTGAGAGCAGTTGTTGCCCGGTGTTAACGGACGGGACTGAGTTGTAGGTATATCATTAACACTACTCGAAATAGAAAAAAATCTAAGGAAATCGCCGTGATGATGATAGGTAGCCATGAAAACCCCGCTGGAAACAAAAGTTTCGAAGACGTACAATGACATCCACCAAACCTCAGAGCACGTGTGGGTGGTTGATTACCTACATCTTACTATCTTCCAAGAAGAGGAGGTCTGTGCTCCAGCAATGGGACCACTATAAGACTGAACGATAACGCTATAAAGTTGAATGCTTTTACATATTCGTAACGATGCCAAACTTTAGGACACCCTACTTTGATCCCACTCTGCTGCAACAATCGACAGGTCAACGATCTGAGGCCTGGGATGGTTTCCCAAGAAGCTTCCAAGTGGTGATCATAAAGATTGAGAGGAGATAATCTTGATGTGAGATAGTTTGTTCTCATAGTCTTCATTGTTGACAGAATCATGTACTTTGCGTCATGTGTCAGATTACCCACTCGTTAATCGTGTATTACTAAACGCTTGTTAACTGTGGGAACCGAACCACTCTTGACAATACCTCAATATAAAATTTGAATTCAATTAGCCGCCAGTATTGACAATAAAAATCGTTCACATAATGAGAGATTCTTGACTCGAATAGGTAGTTGTTGTTACAAGATAGTTGACGTGGGTGCTTTACACGCGACCCGAGATGTTGTTGCCTCTTAGACGTATATTAGGAGAGCCAGTCTCCAAAACGGGACGAAACCCACGGGAATCGGGTCGCTACTAGTCCGGGGTTAGCGGAAGTCAAACTGCACCCGCAGCCCCCGACACAAGTGTACGAGGGAACACCGGGGTGGTTTTAGTCAGTAAGAGTCTGACTGACCCCTCCATCCACCCCAAGGCGAAGGACATCCATGAAGATTCCCACCCCGAAAATAAAGGGTGCTTTACATGCGTCTACATGTTTCTTATAACACTTCACGTTGTCTCACGTAGGCGATTCAACGCGATCACCGCGATCATCAAAAATCCGTTATTTAGAATCTTGATTTTATGTACAAAGGTTTCAAATTCACTGAAAATAGTAGATTTTCAAATGTCTATACTGGCTTATTTTACACAATGTTTTGATTTCAATAAAAACCTAGATAATATCCTCAAAATATTTGTTTGCAAAATATAATTTCTGGAGAAAGATGGAGGTCGCAATTAGGTATTAATGTACTTTCATCGAAATGTGGAATCTTCCCGGGATTTCTAATGAAAAATCCCGTGTGGCTAACAATATTACAAATAAATAATAATAAAAACCTCAGAGATAGATAAAACAAAGATAATTAACATACAATTTTTATTAGTATTTTTCATTGAAAAAGATCTCTCTACTTCAACTAAGGTGAGGTTAACAAATTTATACACTTCCTCTCCCTCGTCATTAATGCAGGAAGAAATTTTTTCTGCTATATTTTTGATAGTCTCACAAAAAAATCTGCTCCTTAAAATTAATCTCGGGATTTGAGGCAAATCCACTTTATTATTTCGCTGTATGAAATCGGTATAAGTACTTAAATAACTCTACCTAATTCCGACCTCTGGTAATAGCGTCCTAATCACGTAAGAGTGGTTGTATGGAAACTTATCTCGGGTTGGCCGCTCTTAACCTTTCGATTGTCAATGACCATAGAAGTTAGAGGTATGCGGAACTAGGTGTTAAGTCACGCAACCTGGACTATGGGATTTTATCCATACATACGGTGGCCAGGGACCTCCACAGAAAGGAACCTCCTAACTATACGAGCCGTGTCCAGAAGTATCGTTTTCTGTGTCAAGCCCTTGATCCAGCCGCCTAATGGGGTTCATCCTAAGATGTTGGTCGAAGCTCATGGGATATTAAGCTATTGGATGACATGACTACGGTACAATGATGACTTTGTCCATAGTTGCACAAACAAAATAATATACAATTGTTAAATCTATCTTATTGGGTTTGGTTAAACTAACAGGGTGATTCAATTAAAATGCAATTCAAATGATCGAATGTCTATAAAAGTCCAAATAACATTACAGGTGGGACCCCGCGTCCACTTCAAACTCCAGCCTCAGCAAGCGATCATTCCGGAGAAGAAGAAGTCTCCCCCGTCATCCCTGACGAACGGCAATGGCAAGAGCATCCGGCCGCAGTCCTTCACGCCGGGGCTCAAGCGCTCCAAATCGCTGACGTCGGCAGACGCGCTGGCCAGTGGCATGGCGGCGCTCGGGCTCGCAGCTGATGCAGGAGACCTGGGCAACTTTCCGCCCGAGATACAGGAGTGTATCGACAAGGCTCTCGAAGGTGAGTCTACCTACACACAAGAGCATCCGGCCGCAGTCGTTCACGCCGGGGCTCAAGCGCTCGCAAGTAGCTGACGTTAGCAGATACGCTAGCCAACTTTATTGTCTTAAGTACCTACTTAAACTAACATCGGACTAGTAACTATAGTGCTGGAGTACAGTCTTCCAACTGTACTCCAGCAGGTAGTTTAGATATTTTTGGCGAATTAGGTGGATTTCGAGACAGTAATTTGAATAAGTTCAATAAAGTAGAATGTCAGATTTTAGCAAAATAAATACCTATTCCTTGACTTAATAATGCTCCCATACATTCAAAATAAAATAAACTAAAAATGTTAAGGTTATTGAGGTTAGCGCCATCTAGCGATAACATAGCTACGCTCGGACGCGTAATTACACTGACGCCTTTTGGTTTCCCGTTTACAATATCGTTACAATAATAACAGTGACAGTAAGTTTACCATATTTATGTGTTTTGTATTTGTCTGTTAGATCCGAACGCAGTGTGCGCTCGCACGCTGATGGACGCGGTGGGGCACCTGGTGTCGCGCGCGGTGGAGTCGCCGCGCTACGCGCTGCCGGCGGCGCGGCGCTGCATCGCCGTGGTGGAGCGCGAGAACACCGAGACCTTCCTCGAGTCGCTGCTCAACACGTGCCAGCAGTGGTACCACGACAGAGACAAGGTATGCCCATACAGGTTAAACATGTATACGGAACTAGCTGGAAAGTCACGCAAGCTGGGCTGCGGGATTGTTCGAAACAGTTATTCTGGCCGTAGAACGCAAAGGGTACTTGTAGGAACACAGGTGGGTTTTAATCAGTAATACTCTTGACACTCTTTCTCGCTCCACCTAAAGCGGGGAGAGTTATTTGATGATTTTCTATCTCCAATGAAAAGGAAGATATTCCGACGAAACGGGTGTTAAAATTAACTTTGGTAATTTCATCAAAAATGGTAACATAAATATTGAAGACAATGATACAAAGACGACCTTAGACATTCTCTACTATAGCCTAGTCGCGTTAAGAAAATAGTGGCTCATCGTTGTTACTCAGCTAAGTCAGGCTCCCTTGACCAATCAAATAAAAGTAAAAAAAAAAGTTGACAACATGTTTATTCGACGAAACTGCTAAAACAATGGCATTGAAATTCTTCGCCTACCGCCGTATCTTTGTAAACTCAATCTAATCGAGTTGTTTGTTCTGTGTCTGGGTGTCATTTATAACATGTATGTATTTATTAATATATTAGTATGTTTATCAGTTGTCTAGTACTCATACACAAGCACTGCTTAGTTTGGGACTAGATAACGTTGTGTGAAAGTTGTGGAATATTATTATTATTATTATTTTTATTAAATAAAAAAATATATTGGTGTTAATAATTTAACATTATAACTAAAAATGAAAAGCTGTTTCATAACGCAATAGCAACAATAGACTCAGGAAGATAAGCTGACAATGGGCTAGTTTAAAAAAAAAAACATTTTGGACTTGGACAATGTTATGGACCTCGTGGAACAGAAGTATTTATCTATATAAATGTCAATGAAAACTCTGACGACTCTGATTAAATTTTATAAGAATAACATTAATATTTCAAAATACTGTGTAATAAAAAGTTTAATTTTATAATCACGGAATATAGAGAACACTGGAAGTAGCTTGAGAAAATGTTTGTACCAGAACCGGTGTCGCCAAACTCATACATTTACGATTTACTCTTACTGCAAACCGGAAGATACGATTGGCTAAAAAAAAATAAGGGCGTAAACGAAATGCAAACAAAATATTATACGAAATGCAACTTTAATATCAACAGCCTATAAATCAAATTGGCAAAAACAAGAAAGAAATACATATTGGACTACCAAGTACCGCCACTCGTCGCTAGATGGCACTGTTCAGTATGAACTGTAACTACGTAAAAATAAGGGTGGTATTTGAATGGCGTATCACTGACACGAATGCAGGTTGCTACTCAAATAGTGATGTAACCTAATTCGATCGAAATGATATTGATAGTACGACAACGTATTTAAAACATATAATGCGAAAAAAATATTATATGCGGTAATGTGATAGTATCAAAATAATGAAATTGATATTTCGTAGGGCAATTTTTAAACGTATTAAAAAGGGTATTTTTTTTGCTCCCGGTAGCGTAGATCCATATCTCTTTACAAATTGGAACATTAGAAAAACTGAAATTATTAAGGAAGGAAATTAAAATTAACAATTATCATCATCTCAGCTGAAATCATCGTTATCGTCAACTGCTGTGTTGTACTCGTACCTAACTCTTCAGGTAGATGTACTTATTTAAAATTATATCACGAATATCATCCTACAATTTTTATTTTCTAAACTTTATTAATGTAATAATTATCTGTATTATAATTACTTACATACATATTTTTAAATACTTTTATTTTAAAAAGGCAACGTAATACATGTCAATTGATTTTGTCGATAAAGTCACGCACTATTTGGATAGCGTCAAAAGTATAAGTAGACAAGCGAATATTCCAGAAAGGCTAATAACCGGGAAAAGAAAATCAACTTTGTAGTCATGAAATTAAAGACAATTTTTGTTTGTATATCTTGTGCAATGTTTGACGAAATTTTATTTTTTCATTTTATTAAAATAAATCCGAAAATAATACTTCTCGATGGTATGATACACCTCCATGAGTTGGACTTTTAGTCCGACTATGGTTTTTACAGTCCAATATGGCACAATAAGGCATTTTAATATTATTAAACTTAAATTGTACGTTGACGCAGTCTAGTTTGCGAATGAGAGCGCTTGAACAGCGAGTGCTTATTGCGGTACTGACTAGCGGCGACACTGTGACGCCTACTTACTATTTCCAGTGTTCTCTATATTCCGTGTTTATAATGGTTTAATTTTTACCACAGTATGAGCACGGTAATATTATCTATAGTATGAGTGAGCCTTTACTTTGCTGTAGCACTGATGACTGACTGAGAGATAACATGGCAGATACACAAAAAGTGCGAGTCGGACTCGCGCACTGAGGCTAAGGGCCTGTCCACACAGCGATATTTCACCGCGAGGTTTTTTTTTAATTGATAATAAACCAGTGCTTGACTGCGATCCCACCTGATGGTAAGCAGTGATGCAATCATTGATGGTGAGGCGCACTAGTTTATTAAGAGCCTATTCAACTCTAGCCTTGAAGACACCTAAAGACCGCAGCAGGCAAATTGTTTCAGTCCGGACCGTTGAATTTATTTATTCTTGCATATTATATTAATTTATTAATGCATATTATATTCGCGATCGGAATTACACTAGTACGCACTGCGAATCAAATTTTGTACGATTTTTGTCAGTTCAATGCTGTTCCCGGCTGAGACGCGCGACGTCTAGAATGGACAATCGAACAAAAATTTTACATAGTGCCGCCGTTGCCGGACTGAGCAAAACGCGCGAATTTTATTTCGCAGTGAGGACATAGCCATAACTACTCTTTACTGCACAAAATATTCGCGCGGATTTTTTCCGCACTGCAACGCGTCAAATCTCCATGAAATCACAGTTTTTTCCTTTTCGGATACTTCCATAAGATAAACTAAAACCCGACTACGACAAAAAAAGCGATGCTGAAAAAGTATGAAACAAGATTTTTAGGATGCTGAAATAAACAAGGTTACTGGAGAAACAAGAACAGAACAAAAAGAAAAGCCGTAGTCACACGTTAAAATCTTGTTTCATACTTTTCAGCATCGTTTTTTTTTGTTGTAGTCTGGTACAATAGACTACCTTACAAAACTTTGTCAACAACCACTGCCGTGGAATATTCTCTACGCTGACGATGTTGTTTTGATTTCGGACGATGTAGAAGAGGTCCAACAGAACTTCAACCGCTGGATTGAGGCACTCGAAACGAATGGTCTTAAAATCAGTCGAAAGAAGCCGAAACACATTCATTGCGTTTTTGACAATAACATTAACCCCAGTACCAGTAGGAAGTACCCTGCTACCCACGGTGACCCAATTTGAGTCAATAATTAGCAACGATGGCAAAATCGAAAAAGATGTTTCTCATAGAACTACAACCGGATGGATAAAGTGGAGACAACTCACAGGCGTCATGTGTGATAGGAAAATGCCAGTTAAAGTTAAAGGCCACTTGTATAAGACAGCGATTAGACCTGCTGTCCTGTATGGATCCGAATGCTGGGCCACAAACAAGCAGCTCTTAAATAAACTGCACACAACTGAAATGCGCATGCTTCGCTGGTCAGCGGGAGTCACACTACAAGATAAAATCCGTAATGAGTACATAAAAGGCAGTTTTAAAGTTGCTCCGATATCCGATAAAGTCAAAGAGAAGCGCTTACGATGGTATGGCCACGTACAAAGACGCCCAGATGATCATATGGTGAAGCTTGCCCTTGAACTGCCTACGACGAAGCGCACGCGTGGAAGAACACCCTCCACTTGGTTGACGACTGTCCAAAGAGACCTTAGAGAAGCTCATCTCGAAACCGACATGGCACAAAATCGTGCACAATGGAAAACGAGTACAAGGAGGGCCGACCTCAAATAAATGGGATAAGGTCTAGCCAGAAGAAGACTTTTTGTACGTTAGAAGGCACCATATTGAGTTTTGTGACACGTCTTTTAGCCTATGTTAAATATTATGCCGGTTCTAACGATACCTCATTTGTCTAGTTCCGATAAGTAGTTCAGGAGCTATAAGGGAACACATGAACATGCACACTTACATAGCCTGTCAAAATCATAACACTCCTGCGTAGTAGGATAAAAAAATACACACTTTTACATCACAATATCCACTAGGAATCAACTTGCGAATAATTTAAAAAAACCAGTGAACTTGTCTCAAAGAATTCCGCCGAAACACCCAACCATTTTAGACAACACTAGTCATATTTATAACCGACTTCAAAAAGGAGGAGGTTCTATGTTCGGCTAAATGACGAATACAGGACTACTCGGTTACTCGGATATATGGAGTAGGTACGTTGAGATCATACAGTCCACTAAAATAATTGTACGGTGTTTTAGTTCAAAATAAATCTTCGTAAAACCTACACGTCTATTTTATTCAAAAATCCAGCAAACCAAAATTCAACCTTATCGCCGTAAACAAACTAATTTAATTTAAAAAAAACTTCAAAACCATTGCAGGAACTACGGAAATACTGAAATATACTATAAATTATATTAATATAATTTATAGAAACTTTAACGTTATATTATTTTAACAATAAATACTAGTAATTATTAAGAATTTTAGTAACCTTGTCCACGGCTTGTCAATCTTGGGCCGTATCTTGGCAACTCCCTTTCTATTTATTCCCTTTTTGTACAACAGATGGAAAATCTGATGTTATAATAAAATTGTCTAAGCGAAGTTGTATCTGAATCACGTTACCTTCTATTGGTGCCTGATGGGAAGTCAGTTCTTGGTCGATTGAGAGGGAGTGTCAGATTTTTACTGACTAAAACCCGCCTGTTCCTTCAGTTGCCCTTTGCGTTCGCCCCGTTGCGTTCTATTGGAGGCTAAGTTCAACAAGCTCGAACATTTCGGAACGCCGATTTAACTAGCAAATGTTATAATTTAGTCATTGTGGTGTTCCAGTTGTTGGGTTCGACGGTGGGCGGCGGGCGGCCTCGTCTGATGGCGTTCCTGTCGTTCCTGCTGGAGATGTACTGCCAGCTGCGGCGCCGCGCCATCCAGCGCCGCGGCGCGTCCGCGCAGCCCGGACAGGTGCTGCTCACGCTCATCTGCAAGTGCTGCGAGGACTGCATCCGGCAGCCCGTGCCCTCGGCTAGCGATGTAAGTAACATACTGCTGGAGATGTACTGCCAGCTGCGGCGCCGCGCCATCCAGCGCCGCGGCGCGTCCGCGCAGCCCGGACAGGTGCTGCTCACGCTCATCTGCAAGTGCTGCGAGGACTGCATCCGGCAGCCCGTGCCCTCGGCTAGCGATGTAAGTAACATACTGCTGGAGATGTACTGCCAGCTGCGGCGCCGCGCCATCCAGCGCCGCGGCGCGTCCGCGCAGCCCGGACAGGTGCTGCTCACGCTCATCTGCAAGTGCTGCGAGGACTGCATCCGGCAGCCCGTGCCCTCGGCTAGCGATGTAAGTAACATACTGCTGGAGATGTACTGCCAGCTGCGGCGCCGCGCCATCCAGCGCCGCGGCGCGTCCGCGCAGCCCGGACAGGTGCTGCTCACGCTCATCTGCAAGTGCTGCGAGGACTGCATCCGGCAGCCCGTGCCCTCGGCTAGCGATGTAAGTAACATACTGCTGGAGATGTACTGCCAGCTGCGGCGCCGCGCCATCCAGCGCCGCGGCGCGTCCGCGCAGCCCGGACAGGTGCTGCTCACGCTCATCTGCAAGTGCTGCGAGGACTGCATCCGGCAGCCCGTGCCCTCGGCTAGCGATGTAAGTAACATACTGCTGGAGATGTACTGCCAGCTGCGGCGCCGCGCCATCCAGCGCCGCGGCGCGTCCGCGCAGCCCGGACAGGTGCTGCTCACGCTCATCTGCAAGTGCTGCGAGGACTGCATCCGGCAGCCCGTGCCCTCGGCTAGCGATGTAAGTAACATACTGCTGGAGATGTACTGCCAGCTGCGGCGCCGCGCCATCCAGCGCCGCGGCGCGTCCGCGCAGCCCGGACAGGTGCTGCTCACGCTCATCTGCAAGTGCTGCGAGGACTGCATCCGGCAGCCCGTGCCCTCGGCTAGCGATGTAAGTAACATACTGCTGGAGATGTACTGCCAGCTGCGGCGCCGCGCCATCCAGCGCCGCGGCGCGTCCGCGCAGCCCGGACAGGTGCTGCTCACGCTCATCTGCAAGTGCTGCGAGGACTGCATCCGGCAGCCCGTGCCCTCGGCTAGCGATGTAAGTAACATACTGCTGGAGATGTACTGCCAGCTGCGGCGCCGCGCCATCCAGCGCCGCGGCGCGTCCGCGCAGCCCGGACAGGTGCTGCTCACGCTCATCTGCAAGTGCTGCGAGGACTGCATCCGGCAGCCCGTGCCCTCGGCTAGCGATGTAAGTAACATACTGCTGGAGATGTACTGCCAGCTGCGGCGCCGCGCCATCCAGCGCCGCGGCGCGTCCGCGCAGCCCGGACAGGTGCTGCTCACGCTCATCTGCAAGTGCTGCGAGGACTGCATCCGGCAGCCCGTGCCCTCGGCTAGCGATGTAAGTAACATACTGCTGGAGATGTACTGCCAGCTGCGGCGCCGCGCCATCCAGCGCCGCGGCGCGTCCGCGCAGCCCGGACAGGTGCTGCTCACGCTCATCTGCAAGTGCTGCGAGGACTGCATCCGGCAGCCCGTGCCCTCGGCTAGCGATGTAAGTAACATACTGCTGGAGATGTACTGCCAGCTGCGGCGCCGCGCCATCCAGCGCCGCGGCGCGTCCGCGCAGCCCGGACAGGTGCTGCTCACGCTCATCTGCAAGTGCTGCGAGGACTGCATCCGGCAGCCCGTGCCCTCGGCTAGCGATGTAAGTAACATACTGCTGGAGATGTACTGCCAGCTGCGGCGCCGCGCCATCCAGCGCCGCGGCGCGTCCGCGCAGCCCGGACAGGTGCTGCTCACGCTCATCTGCAAGTGCTGCGAGGACTGCATCCGGCAGCCCGTGCCCTCGGCTAGCGATGTAAGTAACATACTGCTGGAGATGTACTGCCAGCTGCGGCGCCGCGCCATCCAGCGCCGCGGCGCGTCCGCGCAGCCCGGACAGGTGCTGCTCACGCTCATCTGCAAGTGCTGCGAGGACTGCATCCGGCAGCCCGTGCCCTCGGCTAGCGATGTAAGTAACATACTGCTGGAGATGTACTGCCAGCTGCGGCGCCGCGCCATCCAGCGCCGCGGCGCGTCCGCGCAGCCCGGACAGGTGCTGCTCACGCTCATCTGCAAGTGCTGCGAGGACTGCATCCGGCAGCCCGTGCCCTCGGCTAGCGATGTAAGTAACATACTGCTGGAGATGTACTGCCAGCTGCGGCGCCGCGCCATCCAGCGCCGCGGCGCGTCCGCGCAGCCCGGACAGGTGCTGCTCACGCTCATCTGCAAGTGCTGCGAGGACTGCATCCGGCAGCCCGTGCCCTCGGCTAGCGATGTAAGTAACATACTGCTGGAGATGTACTGCCAGCTGCGGCGCCGCGCCATCCAGCGCCGCGGCGCGTCCGCGCAGCCCGGACAGGTGCTGCTCACGCTCATCTGCAAGTGCTGCGAGGACTGCATCCGGCAGCCCGTGCCCTCGGCTAGCGATGTAAGTAACATACTGCTGGAGATGTACTGCCAGCTGCGGCGCCGCGCCATCCAGCGCCGCGGCGCGTCCGCGCAGCCCGGACAGGTGCTGCTCACGCTCATCTGCAAGTGCTGCGAGGACTGCATCCGGCAGCCCGTGCCCTCGGCTAGCGATGTAAGTAACATACTGCTGGAGATGTACTGCCAGCTGCGGCGCCGCGCCATCCAGCGCCGCGGCGCGTCCGCGCAGCCCGGACAGGTGCTGCTCACGCTCATCTGCAAGTGCTGCGAGGACTGCATCCGGCAGCCCGTGCCCTCGGCTAGCGATGTAAGTAACATACTGCTGGAGATGTACTGCCAGCTGCGGCGCCGCGCCATCCAGCGCCGCGGCGCGTCCGCGCAGCCCGGACAGGTGCTGCTCACGCTCATCTGCAAGTGCTGCGAGGACTGCATCCGGCAGCCCGTGCCCTCGGCTAGCGATGTAAGTAACATACTGCTGGAGATGTACTGCCAGCTGCGGCGCCGCGCCATCCAGCGCCGCGGCGCGTCCGCGCAGCCCGGACAGGTGCTGCTCACGCTCATCTGCAAGTGCTGCGAGGACTGCATCCGGCAGCCCGTGCCCTCGGCTAGCGATGTAAGTAACATACTGCTGGAGATGTACTGCCAGCTGCGGCGCCGCGCCATCCAGCGCCGCGGCGCGTCCGCGCAGCCCGGACAGGTGCTGCTCATCATGTACATGATAAGAATTAAGGTTATAGGCACGAAAATTTTTCGTGGCATCCCTCACCTACTCCGCCCCCCTGCCGCACCATAGCAACTTCACGTGTTGTCTAGCGCAAACAAGATTTTTTTTTGTTCACCGTCAAAGTAGTATAGTAAGAATTCGTGTCATTTCTACACAGTTTGTGTAGAAATGACACGAATTCTTGCATAGGCCCGGTGACTTTTGAACGCGTACAAGCGGCCTAAGAGTGCTGATACTGAATACTTTTAGTATAAGCACCCTTGATGACAACAGTTCTTAGTCAGATGACAAAAAGATGGCATTGTGTGTTGAGGTGGGCACAGAGGTGAACTAGTAGGTTTTCGGAAAGATGGCATTGTGTGTTGAGGTGGGCACAGAGGTGAACTAGTAGGTTTTCGGTTGCAGACGGAGAATCTATTCTTCGTGCTGACGTACATCGGGCGCGACCTGGAGACGCAGCTGCCGGGCGAGCTGGAGCGCCTGCTGACGGCCGTGCGCGACGCCTTCCTCAACAGCGCCGCCGCGCCCTCCATCCGCCGCACGCTGCTGCAGCTCATCGAGCTGCACGCCTCGCGCTGGCAGCTGCCGGGCTGCGCCGTGCTCTACTACTACCCCTCCTCCAAGTAGCGCCTGCCCACCCGACGGGGAACGATGAGGCTACACATGTCTGCGACTGCTTTATGTAAAATTCTCACCTTGACAACTAAACTCAAGCCCTTGCTTCAGGAAAACTGACAGTTCAAGACGTCTAAGTTTTCCCGGTGAGGTGTTTACAGAATAGACAGGCTGCATATACGTGCTCGCGCATTATCGGCTGTCACAGGCATTAGCCATCGCTCCATGTGGAAGCTACATTGAAAGCCAAATCCAAGAGTTGAGAAAACGCACCAGATTAGAAGACATTGGCCATCATTCTGTGATGCCCACTGACACGTTTGGTTTGTATAGTCCTGTGTCTTGTGGTCTTAGCTGAACAGCACGTTGTTACAACCATTGCTGATTTCAAGAAAATGCTGCTCAGCTTGTGGACGAAGCAACGCTGGTAGCTCGATCGTTTGTAGTGATGAAGGAATTCCATGATCAGTGTCTCTGTCACCAGATGAGGCTTGGTGAATGATTTGGTCCTCTTATACGGAGAAACGACTGTATTGTAGTACATATAACTTTAATGCGCATGCGTGTACATTTGGTAGTTACTATTATTACTGTAACTAAATTCCCAGTGTCTCCTATTAAACTTTGTGGGGATTAACTTGCAAAGCCTGCTTCATACACTTTTGTTAGCCATGTCCGAACTGACCATTGCGTTGCGTTACGATTAGAAGCCTTATATCTCACGAGTGACGTGTCATTATTGCGTGGCCTCTTAATCGTGTTGCGTAGTGATTGTTTTCGCGATGCGGTTCCTGATGCGATGCCCTATCAGAGCTTGACGCAGCATGACGCTCGGTTCAGTTAGGACTAAACCTTAGTTTGTAAAGCTTTAGCGGGAACGTTGGTCCTTATGTGCGAAGGGTACCGTGCATGGTTAATGTTAGTGTACTGGGAACTACCACATTGTAGCTTCACAAGGTGGCAAGTGCCCTGATGTACCGTATTGTATCTTAAGTTAGCAAGTACCGCATAATGATTTAGTTCTTGGCGACTGCTGTTGGTGGTGGTTATATCTTTCTTTCAACTTGTTTACCCCGTAAACTGCATGGCATATCGGTCTTTTCATATGGCGACAAAGTTAAAGCTTTACGAGTTGTCGCCCCCCATAATATCTAAAATAAGTTAACCAATTTGGTTGTTCGGTTGTACCGTGAGAACCACTTCGAAGGGGTACGTTGTAATTCTATAGGAAGTAATTATGTTAGTTTAGTATACAAAGGTTACAAGCATTTCTTTTAGTGTTTGATTTGTTTCAGTTTGACCTTCATAGCGTTGCGTTAGTTGTACAGGAGGTCTCTAATTGTTGTCCCTTATACGTATCGTAGGCATGATGCTGCCATAAGCTCATTTTTTGTGCCTTTAAAGATTTTAGTAGTTATAGACACGTTCTCTGCGCTCTCGAGACATAATAGAAAGTATTTTGTAATATTTATCGGACGTAAGACGCGCTCGGGAGCGAAGGAACGTAACGTAATTAAAATGTAAGGTGTAGTCTTAGCTTAAGGTGGATTTAGTAAACGCAAGATATGCCTTGAAAGTATTAAAAAGTACGTGTAACATAAGTAGTAGGACAAAATGACGATGTACATTACTGTACGTTCTTCGCATAGTATTTGGTGCATTGTACCCTTTGTCGGTTGTGTCTAACTGCAGTGGCGCCATCTTACCTTACCGCTTGTAGTCATCGCTTGTAGACATGCTTCGGGTCAAGCCCGCACTATACGTTATGCACTCTGGTGTTAGTTTATTTTCTATTAGTATAAAACATCCCAATTATGCAAATTATCATTCTATTACATAATAGATGAATCGTTATCAGCTTTCTTACACAAAGATCATATGAATGTATGACTGAACTTCCTAAGTATGAAGTGTTTCAATTTATTATGCTTGTGATATTATAAATTTAAGTTATGTAATCTCTGATATCTCTTCTGTCCTAACCAAAGACTGTACTGATGATGTGGAGATTCATTATAATAATTAACAAAAGTGTAAACTCAATGTTGTTGAAGCTGGACCAAATTATCTTCGTGTGTTGCACGTGACTCTGTAACCGTCGCGGACGACACAACACTTCAGTGACTATTATAAGTTCATTTAGTTGTAGACCTATGTCGGATCACCATTATCAAACTAATAATTTTTTAAAATATTAGTTAATTACATTTTATGGAAAAAGTTAAAAAAGACCATAAACTTTTCGTTATTACTATGCATTCGTAGCAATATAAGGTAATGGTATGTTTGTAGAAAAGTTGAAAAATATAAAAAAAATGGTGCTAACAAAAATATTGGTGTATTGTATATTATTTTATTAGAACACGGGCAATAACATTGTTCTCGTTACCGCTATAATTTTGTACGAATAAAAACATAAAAATGATATATAACCAATAAATTATATAAATACAATAGTGTTTTTATTTATAACTTCATCCTTATGTCTGTAGAGACTACAGCACACCCCTTAGCTATAGGTATACACAGTGTTCTGCAAACACATTGACACAGCTCGGCGCAAACGGCCCACCGACCACAGACAATTTTTTCATAATTTTGTATAGACCCGCCGCACAAGTGTAGCCGGCGGCGGCCACTAGCTACAGCAGCGTCCGCGACTCTCCACTTGTGGTCACTAAAGGCCTGCGCAGACGACGGATTTTTGTCCGCTAAAATAGATCGCTTACAACTGTATCGAGTAACGCAAACGAGGGATTAAAAGTACTGCGTACAAAAAGAGAAAAGCGGAGAAAAAAGTACGCTCCACGAATAAAAAGCTTGCCGCGGATTTACCACGAACTTAACGCACACGGTCAATAATCAATAATAATTTAATCATTTGTTTAACATAGGTAAATAGTGGTTCTTAAAATAGGTATGTAGTAAGCTCGCTATGTTATGCCCGAGGGCGTACAAATGTAGGTATTATATTTATAACTTTAATCATAGTCAATAATATTTAAAATAATAGAAATTGCAGGATGTCCAGTGTATGTCAAAAAATTAATATGTCAACAATTACTTTGAATTCAAAAAAATACTTAAAAGATAAAAAACAAACGAGAAATTCAGAAATAATAATGTCAAAGATACATTTTTATGTCAGTAAGTAATAAGCTCGCTATGTTATGCCCGAGGGCGTACAAATGATAACTTTAATCATAGTCAATAATATTTAAAAATAATAGAATTTAATTGTAGGATGTCGAGTGTATGTCAAAAAAATTAATATGTCAACAATTAGGTACTTGGAACTTAAAAACATAAACAAATAAAAGATTAAAAACCAACGAGAAATAAGAAATAATAATGTCAAAGATAAATTTTTATGTCAGTAATTATCTATAGTAATAATCTATTATCATTTCACAATTAAATTTTTATCTGTCAGAAATTCCGAAATACTGTAATATGCTTTATCCACCAGCAAAGATTTTAGCTGTTTTTTTAAAAGATTTAGATTTAATTCTTTAATTGCCCGCGGTATGTGGTTAAATATGATTGGTGCCATGCAAAATACACTTTTTACCCGACTACGGAGGGTTATGATTTTGACAGGCTATGTATGTATGTGAGTTTGTTCATCTGTTCCCACATAGCTCCTAATCTACTTATCGGAACTCGACGTATGAGGTATCGTTAGAACCGTCTTAATTGTCCGCTGAACATAGGTTACGTGACGTGTCACAAAACTTGATATGGCGCCCTCTAGCGGACAAAAAGTAATGTGTAAAAAATAAAAATGGAGATAAATACGCCGTGTTTGGTATCATTTGAAAGGGCTTTACTTGTACATTTCTAAAATATTGTTCAAATTTAAAGTGACGCCCTCTAGCGGATGTGTTAAAAAAAATGTTAAGATAAATACACCGTGTTTGATATCATTTGAAAGGGCTTCACTGGTACTTATCAAAATATATCATCAAAATTCAATGTGGCGCCCTCTGGTGGACAAAAATTAATTTACCATTATTAATTAGAAATTTTAAATTTAGCTTTTGCAAATGGTATGGCACAGTGATTTAACACCAAAATAATTTAAATAAAAAAAAAGTAAAAAAACTAAAACCCGACTACGACAAAAAAAACGACGAAACTAAAAGTATGAAACAAGATTTCCAGGATGCTGAAATAAACAAGGTAAAAAGAAAAGCCTTAGTCACACGTTATTAAAGTGTTTCGGTTGTTACCTATAACGTGTGACTGCGGCTTTTCTTTTTACCTTGTTTATTTCAGCATCCTGGAAATCTTGTTTCATACTTTTAGTTTCGTCGTTTTTTTTGTCGTAGTCGGGTTTTAGTTTTTTTACTTTTTTTTTTATGCATTAATGCTGTATGAGACCTTCTTACGCATAAGCTAGTGTTATCCCGTCGACTTCGGTTATTAATGTCTGATAGCTTTGTAAACAGTTTTGGATTGGATTTAAAAAATACAGCTACTTCGAATATATATAAGCATGGAAGTGTCAATCTTTTATATTTAATAAAGAAGGTACATGTATCAATGACCTGCAATCCAAACATTATCCTGATACACCTTTTCTGTGATTTAAAAATTATTTTCTTATTGGTTAAATTCCCCCAAAATATAACACCATATCTCAAAACTGAACCCACCAGGCCATGATATGCCGTGACTAAAGCATCCTTACTTACCACTGAGATAAGCTTATATAGCCCTTAGCTAGACTTACTAATTCGTTTAATTAGCTCCTCCGTGTGTGCTTTCCAATTTAATTTTTGGTCTATTGTTAATCCTAGGAATTTAGATGTGTCTAGTTATGATTTGACTGTCGTAATATATACTTATATTTATATTTGAACGTTGGCTAAACATCATCAATTTAGTCTTTTCTATATTTATTTTTAGATTATTATTATCTAACCATTTTACAATAGAGGTTATTGTCTCAGTAATGTCATCATTATGGCTTTGAGAATTTGCGTTGCTTATAGTCACTGTGCTGTCATCGGCAAATAGTGACATAGGATGACTTGTTACTTTTGGCATATCATTTATATATATTATAAACAGAGGGGAGCCTAATACGCTGCCCTGGGGTACTCCGTATGTAATTGTCCTATAATTAGACTTATAGATTCGTTGGAATTTGGTTTTAGGATCTATTGTCGATACTTCAACGTACTGTTTTCTATTCTGTAAATACGATTCTATTAAACTTAAGACATTACCTCTAATGCCGTAGGTGTCCAATTTTTTAAGCAAAATATTATGATCCACATAGTCAAAGGCTTGAGTCATATCACAATAAATAGAGCACACAGGTATTCGTTTATCAACATTCGTAATTACATTGTTTAAGAAGTCGTAAATGGCCATGTTAATGGTTTTATTTTTCCGAAAGCCTTTCTGTTCCTCAGTCAAAATATTTTGTTTATCTAGGTATTTAAATATTTGTGTATATATGTATTTTTCAAATACCTTCGATATTATCGGCACCAATGCAATAGGTCTATAGGATTTCATGCATTCTTTGTCATTTTTTTTTAAATAATGGTTTGACCACAGCTGTTTTTAAACTAGTTGGATATGTACCGTGTGTTATGCACAGATTGAGAATATAACTCAAATGTCCACTAATACAGTCTGCGACATATTTAATTATTGGTGTGCGTGTTTATCGTCGTGCATACGTACGTCACTCTCGAGCGCTCAACGCGGACCATAAAAAGGTACTCGGTGACGCGGACTAAAGTCCGCCATGTGCGTTGCTTCGCCTAGTCACACGAGTTCTATTTTTTTCAGGGACTCCACCGTACTTTTGTCCGGTCCGCTCTCTGCATGTCCTCGGTTATTCGGGGGACTTTTTGTACGCAGTACTTTTAATCCCTCGTTTGCGTTACTCGATACAGTTGTCAGCGATCTATTTTAATGGACAAAAAAGTCCGCGGACAAAAATACGTCGTCTGCGCAGGCCTTTAGAGACACACAAAATGCAGACACCCGTCACTGTCGCACTGCTCCACCGGCGCAGTTAACCGATAAGGCGAAAACTGTGGTTAGCGGACGCCCGCACGGTCTCATATAAAAGTGCTCTGTAGCGGGGACCCGCGCGGGCATACGTCGCGGGGAGCCGGGCCCTGCGCCCCCTTTTTGCTACGTAATAAATATTAAGTACTCCATCGACACACATCGCACACCGTTAAAGTTGAACTAGCGACATTGCGCAGGTAATAATCCGGTTTCCGCGACAGTGACCGACGCAGACACACGGCGCTTTGTCACGGTTTATAATAAAAAAGCCTCATCTGAGCCCTCAGACTCCCCCACCACAGGGTCTCACTTTTTAGCTAGTAAATCCTAGATTTTTCAAAATTTTATGAGAACAATTTCAAGCCAAGTAGGTACAGCAATGATTAATTTGTCACTATAGAAAATGTTCAATAGAGCTGCAGCGAACCGTCGTCGAAAAAAAGCAATCTATTCAATCATCAAATACATAGTTCAAGCTTCATCTACAATATTATTCATAATTATACATTATTCATATCCCACTCGTGCGAGCACAATCACATTCTTCAATGCAGAACATCATCAAAGTGTCTATTGCCGAGGTTTCTCTTACGTGGTGTAGCATCTTTGGCAGATAAAATCCATGCAACCTACCACTTGCACTGCGTCCAAGTGCAATTATGTGAGTATTGAGGCCACTGAGAAATTTTCCTGAAAAGGATACGATGGTCAGAAAATACCTTGAACAGCAGCATCAAAAGTAATAAGCTAAGAACTCGGCTGATTCCGAAACAAAAAATACGTGTTGTTGGAGTTGCGCTTATTTATTATACCAATAGATGAAGCGTCTCATTGAAAGTTGAAGAAATAGTGCACAATGTATAATTTAAGAGGCTCCTTTTACACTCGCCTATCGTCAACATCGAGCATGGTTTCAAAGCTTGTTACTTCATCTAACGCAATCCAACGCGATGTTTGACGAAGAGGCAACGCGAAAAAAGAGAGAATGCCTGAAAACTCTGTTAGCATTCGGTAATTCCGTGATTTACTCGAATATTTCACGAAACTTGTCCCAGGAAATACGTGTTTTTTTTTTATACCCTCAAAAATTTTTGAAAAAAATTGTTGTCATTCAGAATCTCAAGCAAGGCTTAAAAAAAAAAAGAAAGCAAGACTTCAATTGTAGTATTTTTTTGACCTTATAAATTCTTGGTCAAACGCGAGCCCATCATTAATAATAAAAAAAAGAGTATATTATGAAGTTTCAAAGTTCATGCAAAATAGCAGATTTTCAAAGGTATTTACTGGATTAGTTTTACACAAATTTATAAATTGATTTCAATTGAAGCCTAGATAATATCCACAAGATACTGTGTTTCCAAAATATCTAATGAAAAATGTGTAATAACGTTATAATCGCGTAAGAGCGGTTGTATGAAAAACAGTGAAAATGTATGTCCAATTGCATGCCTTTAAAAACAGCCATAATATAGTGTTTGCGTAATGAAAAAATGTGAAAGATGTATTTTTCTAAAAAGTTATATTATGTCATTAATTTTACAAACCAATATTACTCAAAAGGTACGGGTTCAAAACTAACAAAACTGAAAATTAAAAAGCACACTGTCAACAAGTGATGTGCCGAGTCATTGTTTTGGTGAATCGAGTCGACTTGAGTCGGTTTGTACAGTATTCGAATTATGACTCGATTCCCCGGTGGAGTCTAGGACTCGAATATTGACTTGAGTCAAAGACTCGAGTACTGACTCGAGTGTTGAAATTCGTGTCTAGAACTTTTAATCTGGAAGTTCGAGTCGAACTCGAATCTAAAAATTCAAGTCCAGAACGAGTTTGTTACCAATTTTAGAGTTATAAGGAAAAATCGAATAGGACTAAACTTCAAACAGCATGTAGGTTGAGCTTAATGACACAACGATATTAAATCAAACATTTTTAAATATTACAAAAAAAAAAACCATAGAACATACTAAGGAGGTACTTAGGAACCAGAAATCTAAAGATTAAATTCTATTTGTTTTATTACGTAACAGAAAGAGTTAATTTTTTTAGAAGTTAATTTAATTTGGTTCGAAATAAGCTTTTTACCCAATTTACAAGTAATTTTATTTAGTAAAAAGATAAATCAAGTTATTAATTTCGTACAAATATCATATCTAGACGAATCAAATAAGCTTAATTAAAGAAAGTTTTTTAATCGAAATTCTTGCACATTAAAATTTTGACGTTATAAGGGTGTCTCAAATCTAAAACTACGAATACTACAGCACGAGCGAGTCAATCTAACTCGAATACTAGACTCGTGTCAGCTGGACTCTAGAATCGAGTCTGCGAGTACAAAATCGATTCTCCCTGACTCGGGTACTGAAATCGAGTCCAGCGTCATCATCATCATCATCATCATTTCAGCCGAAAGACGTCCACTGCTGGACATAGGCCTCCCCCAAGCGTCGCCACAGCGAACGGTCCTGTGCGTCTCGCATCCATCGGACCCCCGCAACCGTTACCAAGTCATCGGTCCACCTTGTAGGAGGCCTTCCAACGCTACGTCTTCCGGTACGTGGTCGCCATTCCAGAACCTTTCGCGAAGTCTCGAGTCCAGCGTACTCGAGTCAAAATAAATTGATACTTGATTCGAGTCTGACTCGAGTCAAGCCGTACTCAGCACATCGCTACTGTCAACTTTGACAGGTGCGATTGTAACCATGAAAAGCCAAAATTAGCAAACCATTAATTACTGTAAATAAAATTGCTATTTAGACGAAAAAAACACTTAAAGTTCATCTATTAGTTTTAAAAAACACTTAAAAATAAGTTACATAGTTGAAATTGTTTTAGAAACAAAATAACTTTTTATACTTCACACCATCGCATCGTGCTAGTCAATGTTTTGAATGTTATAGTTTCTGAACACACGTTGATTCTGATTGGACTGTAGCTTATCACTAGCTTCTTGCTAACTTCACGCCACTGACAGTTCATACGTTTGGCTCGGCCTTCGCCCTTCGCTCGAGTTCGCTTTGTTGTTGCCCGCAGTTGCCGACGAACTAGTTTTGCGCCTCGTCGCGAGCGTGTGATGTGACCTGTTGATTTATTACTCATCGTGTTTTTGTGCTTTTGTCTGTGATAAAAAATTACATGATGCTGTTTAAAAATGTAATGAGAGGTGCGCGTTGAGTGTTTGTGTGTTCAGTGTAAAATGGGTTTGATAACTTCAAGGGAGCAGACAATGTTGGACGGGCCGGTGGCGTCGGCCAAGAGTCACCATGTACGGCAGCCGTCGACCAGGAACCGGACGAAGCCCCCGATGCCGGATCGAGATGAGTTGGAGAACCGTTTCGTCAAAGTTTTGGTGAGTGTTTGCACCGAATTTTGCCGGCATTATGTTTACAAACATAACATTGTTTACCGTGTGAACGGCAGACGTTACTTTTATTACGCGACTGCGGCGCTCGCGACAATGTTTAAACATTAAAGAGTAAACAATGCGGCTGATAATAGTATATAGTCATCAATAACAAATATCTATTGAAGTTATATTACGGCTAAATACCGCATTTAAAGGTAGCTAATTGTTCCATGTGTCGCAGGGGTGGGTCTTTTCTCCACTGCGGTAAATTTACGGGATTCTTATTTGTTTTTCTTTCCAAAATGTGTTTTCGTGACTGAAGGAAGCAGTGGAGAGCATTTGCGTGTGATTCCTGGTAGCTGTTAAAGTTATTTATCATAAAACTGAGCACAGACTGACAGTGTTGACTGTAGCTAGCACAGTTTCCTGTCTTTGTTATGTTTTCCTGCAGTATTAATAATACTGTCCAATGGAGTCAGCCTGTCGTATCTATATTTAGCTATTGGATGGACCAAACTAATGTAACATTGTCTTATGGCAAAATTATTGTAGATTAGAAGTAAAGTTTCGAAAGAATGAAATAGTTTGATATACAAAAAAATACCAGCAATCAGTGAAGTTAGCTTAAAAACTAAATCATAAGTACAAAAAACCAAACAAAAATCCATTTCTGTTATTCACTGATCATTTAACAACCTACAAAACAAATATTGAGACAAGCTTTGCATGTATGTGGCTTTGACCCTGTGTAACTTGAAAATGATCTAATATTCATTAATTATTTAATATACTAATAGAATAATACTTATTTCTAATCCAGGTTTGCCCATGTGCCAAGTTACATTTAAATCCATTTAATTGTTGAGGCCTAATTAAAACACAAACATTCTATCATACATATTTTGATATTTCTTCACAAAACTTTTTCTAGCATTAGAATCCTTTGTCTTTGTTTTTCAATATTTATGATATAGTCACACACTTCTAACTTCTAGTCATTTGTACATCTGCCATAAGTAAATATCATTCACACCCATGACCTTTTGACCCATGTCTGCTGCATCAAATATAGCCATGTCACTCGGGAATGCTGTAGCTGTCAACTGGGGATATTTTTTTCTAAATCAGTGAAGTAGTTCTAAAGTATGTTTATCAGTTGTCTAGTACTCATAGCTCTAGTACTTAGTTTGGGACTTGATGGCATTGTGTGATTGTTGTAAAAAAAATAGTCTTCTTCGATAAATGGACTGCCTACTTGGCGTAGCCGTGAGTCATGTTGTTATTGTTAATTTTATTTCTCCATATTTTTTTAAAATGTTTAATTTTAGTTTGCAAATCAATTACTTGTTGGTTCATGAATCATGGTGTGCCAAATAAACATATTTTCTTACCTACCTTAGATTGCCAAGTTTTATCAAACAAAAAAAAATCCTTAACTTTTAATATTAGTATTTAGATTGAATTTCTGCCATTGCCTGTTTACATTACTCTTCAATTTAAAAATATATATGTTCCAAAAGCAATGATGATAACAGAATTCCCATTCAAAAAAAGTTCCAACTATGCAACTGCATTGTCTATAGATGCATTATCAACTTTCCTATTTCAAAACCTATCATCCAGCTGTTATCTGTGGCAGTAAGTTCCTGACGCAAGTATCGCTGAGATAAGACAAACAATGTTTAATTTCCTGTTTTATCTATGTATTTGTCATGTTTCTAAGTTTTGTTTGTTTTTGATACTATTTCAGTTCCTGGTACTAGTTTAATGTGCTAAGGATTGTTGTCATTTGAATAGTATCATAGGGTCCTTCTTTTAATATTAAGTATATAAATTAGATTGTTAAAAATTAACTTAACATGGAATCAAAAAATTCAAAATTGTTTGTATGCATGTGTGTGTCCAAATCTTTTCAGAGAAGAAAGAACAATTCTTCTTTGAAAAGATTTGGATAAAATTTGCCACAAGGCTACACCTTGTACACAACCTGTACACCTGACCTTGTGCAGAATAGCACTACATTTTAATCCCGGGATTAAAATATAGTGCTATTACAGGTTTATAAATATTACCCAATTTGATTTTTAAATAAACTTGTATATAAGTATTATTTTAATATTTTTAGATTTCATGAAACTGGATAATAACCAGCCTGTAGTAATCCTGCAATTTTTTTCAAGATTGTGTAATAATAACTCAATAGTAGCATAGCATAGCATATATATATACCCACTGCAGGGCAAAGGGCTCCCTTCTGTTCTTCCACTCTTTTCTGTCCTCAGTTACTTCTGTTTAAAGTAAGCTTCTTAAATTTCCAGGAAAACTGAACTGCGGTAACAATGTTATTAAATGTACTTACTTAATATGCAATTTTGTAGACATATTTTATTTTTGCCACACATATTTTTTTAAATAAGATTAGGTATATTATTAAATTATAAATATTTAATTTTAATAAATAAATAAATTCAAACAAAAAAAAAATATTGTGAAAAATGCATTATTCTTTTTGGTTCTAGGCATTAATTAAAATGCAAACATGCAGTAGGCAATTATTTTAAATTAATTAAAGATTACTTATCACTATGTTTGGAATAATATTAAATAAATAGGTATTTAAATGTGGTAAAGGCAAAAAAAATAGATTTTTTAATTTGGTCCAATGTCATACCATGACCTTACAAACCCCACTTCCTTTGCAAAACAGATAAAAAAATGTGTATTCCAGATAAGTAATATTATTATGACAGCCTCCAGATAAGTAATATTATTATGACAGCCTAACAATTTTAAAATTACCTAATCTTATTTACTTGATAGATCATTTAGAATTGTCATAAGCGAAGACATCTGTTCTAAGGTTTATAAAAATAGGAAACCACTCTTAATTTGAACGCCATGTGCCAAAGAAAGTGATTCTCCATTATCTTTCTCCTTTCAAAATCTACATTATTTCCAGTTGGTGGACTTTTAAAACACTCACAGTATGGTTTTGGAAGGCGGACTGGTTACCAAGAACTATGTTAAGACTATTTATTAATCTGTCTTTCTGATGAACATTCATTTCAAAAACTACTGAATGGAAATTCCTACAGTTTTTACCAAATGACAAAGTGGTTCATGAGGAAGATTTAGGTGTATAATACATGCTTGTTATAGCAGAGAAAAGCGGAGAATTTCAAAAAATTCTCACATCGTATTTTAATGAGATGTGTCCGAAATCAATCGCTCAGAACACAATTGGCGCGCACAATATTTATTTCTCAAATCCTGTTTCAGATAAAATAATAATCCCTATCATTAATGTGGTTAAGTTCGCCCTGAAAAACCGACCCAAAAACTTACTGTATTTTTATTTTATTTTATTGTTTAACTATTATATTTGTACACCAACAGAGTGACATAATCGCACTAGCGAAAAACTCGTTAGATAAAGATTAAAAAAAAAAAGCACCCGAGCGAGGTTAGGACAGGCCGTTATAAATTCTACTATATTATAAACGCGAAAGTTTGTATACAGGGGCGCCGACTCCGTGGGTGCTCGGGGGCTCGAGCACACATGAGAAATAAACAGTGGGTGCCGAGCCCCCTGAGAATTGACATTAAGAAACGGATCAGTAATCGCCTTTTACGTATAAATTATAATATTTCTTGATAATAAAAACTAGTTTCATTTTTATATATGTAAGTACTTAATGGTTTCATTTTATATTGTTATCAAACATAATTAGTAATTAAGTACGCAGTATGTTAGTAGGACATTTATTTATTTGTTGGTCGATCAGTGTGCATTTCTCTTCTCACACCGCCACTTTTTCGATTCCATCAAATGAGCATGAGCACCCATGAGGTTTTCTAAAAGCCGGCACCCCTGTTTGTATACGTATGGAAGTTTGTTACTCTTTCATGCAAAAACTACAGAACGGATTTCGATGAAACTTGGTAAACAAGTAGACCATATCCTAGAATAGCATATAGGATTTTTTTTATCCTGGGATTATGTTCCCTTAGGATAATTTTCTACTCGCGGGCAAAGATGCTGGCAGCAGTTGTATATTATAAAAACACTTTGAATTTCATTGGCTAGTTTTTATCCAGGAAAATGCCCATGTTACAATGTTACAATATAATTCGATCGAGACCCTATGAAAGCTCTGTAACGAAACCATAGAGAGATAAACTAGTGCGCCTCACCATCAATGATTGCATCGCTGCTTACCATCAGGTGGGATCGCAGTCAAGCACTGGTTTATATGAATTAAAATAAAATAAAAAACTTTTTACAAAAAAAAATTACAACCGACTTCAAAGTAAAAAAAAACACTGAAAAGTGCAAAATAACTTTAATTTCGGAAGTCGGTGTTTCTATAATAGTTTTGACTCTTCGTTATTTAACACCGACTTCCGAAATTAAAGTTATTTTGCACTTTTCAGTGTTTTTTTTTACTTTGAAGTCGGTTGTAATTTTTTTTTGTAAAAAGTTTTTTATTTTACACTTTTTAGTTATGCCACCACTAAAAAGTACACCTCAGCAAAACTTAAATACCTTATAGCCAGAGTGCATCTCATGACAATTCTAATAATCCCAAACACGGTTAGATTACATTAATTTATTACAGAGTTCCGGTGCCTAACTTCAGGCTTCATCATCAGATCAGTTCGATATATTCCCCCTCTACTTTCAATCAGTCATCGACTACACGTATAAACAAAGCAATTTTACTTGTTACGACGGTTCTGCTGTGATCCTATGAGGAGTTCTGTTCCATATCTTCGAAGTTCATGATCAGATCATAACAATATTTCTATGGGACCAATTCGGAAGTATAATTTTCCAAACAAGAAAATTTTTTTTATAAAAAACTTTTTACAAAAAAAAAAATAACCGACTTCACTAAAAAACACTAAAAGGATCAAAATAACTTTAATTTCGGAAGTTGGTGTTTCTCGGTATTATTTGTATCTTATTTAACACCGACTTCCGAAATTAAAGTTATTTTGATCCTTTTAGTGTTTTTTAGTGAAGTCGGTTATTTTTTTTTTTGTAAAAAGTTTTTTATTTCACACTTTTTAGTTGCGATACACTTATAAGCAGAGTGCCTATTTCTCATGATAATTCCATTTAACTCAAACACTGCTAGGTTACATTGTTTTATTATGAAGTTCCTGGTCTTCTTCGTCAGTTCCACTTCATCAAATGTTACTTTTTGACTGTAAATGCTTAAGTTCTCGATGAAAATACATAAATCACTATATGATTGCCTATAATATTTGACGAGTTCCCTCGATTTCGCCAAGATTCCATCATCAGATCCCGATTTGGTGACTATGGGACCATTTGGGAAGTATACCCTTTCCAACAAAAAAAGAATTTTTCAAATCGGTTGGCAAGCGACGAAGTTATCCGCGAACAAACATAAAAAAAAAAAAAAAAAATACAAACATCCGAATTGAGAACCTCCTCCTTTTTTAGAAGTCGGTTAAAAATCGGTCCAGAATTGACCGAGAAATCGGTGAACATACATAAAAAATAAAAATAAAAAACATACATTCAACCGAACATATAACCTCCTCCTTTTTGAAGTCGGTTAAAAATAAAAAAATGTAGAAAAGTGAGCTCATCTAACAACGCCATCTAGTAACAAAAATTAATACTACTTTACTATGGTTTCATGAATAAATATACAAAATTATACAACCATCTTCATAACAAACAAACAAATCAACTTCTTCACAAATAAACGTACGTGCGAGAGTACGACAGTACGTCGACGCGAGCGACGGGACGGGGGCTGCGCCTTCCTTATCGCGCACAGAGCCCCATTGATGGCCGGCTATTTCTGTACTATCAGCGACACGGAGATTGTGCCCACACTCCTGCCACCGCAAGTAACTTCATGGCTACTTGGTGTAGGATATTGTGGTCGGTATTTTTAGACTCTTAAAATTAACTGTCGTGGCTAAAAGAGGGTAAAAATACTTGACGCTGCCATCGTATTTTCCGGCATCATGTGTGAATGAACGCCCACTGTTAAACAAAGCAATAAATCGTTTGCAATATTAGATCGTTTTTCAGGAATAAACTGCAATAATATTGATGACCTTAAAAAAAAACTGCTAACATTTAATTAATGACTGGCCTGTTGGTCTAGTGGTTTAATCGCCCTGACTGCTATGCCGGAGGTCGTGGGTTCGATTCCCACCCAGGACAAATGTTTGTGTGATTAGCACGATCATTATTTTGTTCTGTGTCTGGGTGTAATTTACCTATAATATGTATGTATTTAGAAATATATAAGTATGTCTATCAGTTGTCTAGTACTCATAACACAAGCTCTGCTTAGCTTGGGACTAGATGGCGCATTGTGTGATAGATAGTTGTGGAATATTATATTAATTTTGGTCTTTCTTATGTTACGTTTTTTCTTGAAGTTGCGTAATGATCCAATTACTTTTCGCGCTCTGTGTGGAGCGAGAGATAGTGTCAGACTTTTAGAGGCTAAAACCAACCTCTGTCTCTTCATCCAATGATTTCTGACGCTCTAGGGTGAAGCGCAAGGGTGTGTCAGACTTTTACTGACTAAAACCACACCTGTGTCCTGTTGTTTTTTGCGTTCCAGCCACGGTAAATTTCAAACAATCCAGCTACCCTTATTTTTATTTTATTTATTTAACGATTTATGTAGGTACACACACAAAAAAAAAAAGATTAGAAGAAGGAAACAGAAAAATAGGTACAGAGGTGATGCTTATTTCTAAAGAAATCTCTTCCAGCATACCTGCGAAAGGAGAGTTGGAAGAAAAAAAGATATGTAGACACCGTGTGTAACAGTAAGTACCTAATAGGAAAATAAGTACATACAAAATAGTTATCAATAAAATAATATAACAAGCAAAAAAAGATATACTTACTATTATAATTATATACATACACATAGTAAAATAAATATCACAAAAATACAACAACCTTAATACAACTGGCTGTCGTAATTATCTCAGAAATGAATACGCCCACTATTGGGCATAGGTCTCTTCCAAGCATCTCCACATCTGCCAGACTAGTGCTGCTCTTATCCTGCAAAATCTCACTAGGTCGTCTAAATAAGCGTCTTCATCTAATGGACCATATGAATCATAAGAATAAATACATCATCTTGTTCTAGGATCCCAATCGTTCAAGTGGTTAATAATGAATAAAGTAGTGATCCCTCTCAGTACGAGGAATTGTTGAATCATGAATATTATACCATCTGTCTGACTTTGACTGAGGTTAGAAGTTTGCAGGGCAAATTAACACGGGTATTTATTTTTTAACCTGTCTCTTATAAAAAAGATCTGGCCTGGATGCTACAGAAATGCTTACAATATTTGTGAGTCTTAATGATAAAATATTTCGGACGATGGACGAGCAATAGTTAGCCCGCCGTCCGGCCATCGGGTAAGGACTGAGCCCGAGTCGTTGGACGTTGCATAGTGTTGCATGCGCGCCTGTAAGAGATATCAACAAACCGTAGGGGCCCAACAGCCACGGGTAATTTTTGAAAGGAATACCGTGGTCCTAGAACGCAAAAAGCAACAGGACACAGGTGTGGTTTTTTTAGTCAGTAGAAGTCTGACACACCCTTTCGCTTCACCCTAGAGCGAGAGAAATCATTGGATGATTTCCCACCTAAAAAAAAAGGATTAAGTATTTGTCATTAGAACACTTAACCCAAAGTTAACAACCCACACATTACTTAAATATTCCAACTGAAATTGACCCCGATGACCCCAAGCCCAATTTCGTTTATCAGTCCGACTTTGAACACGTTCAAGTCAAATCAACAAACGTAAACAAATGTTGGCGATTCCTTCTGCTACAAAAACAGGAACTCTTCATTATGGCAAGGTCATTCGGTCGACTTTTTAACCAGTGAACAACGTCCGTGAGTCATTGGGACTGGTCGTTTTGAAATAGGGTCACAGTCAGGCCAATCAACGAGTCATTAACTCGTCAGGCTTATGCGTGGCAGACCGTGGAGATGATTGGCGTCTATGACATTTGGAGTATTTTATTCAGATCGGCTGTTCCCGTTTTGATAGCAATTTCAAAAGTTTAAGTAAGTATTTATTTAAACTTCACGTACAGTAGGTAGTGGTACATAAACCGACTTAATGCAACAAGGCATTCTCTACCAGTCAATTTTTGGGTTAAAAAAGACAACACTGTGGTAGGTGCACACAATAAATCAATAAAAGATATTTCAAATAGAATGAAGTATCATTAAATTAAGTTAATAATAAAATACATACTTATACTAAAATTATAAACTAATAACTACTATGATAAAATATCAAATCATTATAATTAAGAGAACTTAAAATATAACAATTATGATGAAGACGGGACAAAGATTGAGAGGACTTCAATAGATTGAGAATTATAAAAAAAAATCGTATTAGTAGACAAGCTCGATTTTAGATCGTCAGCTCATAGGGTCACGAAGAAATTCTGAAAGGGCAACTGAAGGGCGCAAATGAGTTTTAGCCAGTAAAAGTGACACACGTCTCGCCACCCTAGAACGGGAGATGTCATTGGATGATTTCCGAAATAAAAAAAAGCATCTAAGCAACTATAAGAACGATCACAAATATTGATAAGTTACTGATGAAATTCAAAACCACGGACCACGGAGTTTCTTGCACGTTCTTCTCCATAGACACAGTATACTGTGCCATAGAGATATTATTTTATTTTTTTATTATTGATAGGATCGCGTTTGTTAGATCTACGCTTTGGAACGTGTAATTTAGCTTCACATATTTTTTTTTTGACTGACCGACATTTTGACAATTCAAAAGTGCCTCTAAATGGTCTATTTGAAATAAATGTTTCTGATTTCAACATACATCAAATTACCCAGTACATAACACACACATTATTTCGTAGATCTTATCCAGTACTTACTTTCTCCAAGTAACCGACATCGTAAAGTGTGCGCCTGAGTTGATTGAATCGGATTTTTATTGGCACTTACATACACAGTTTAATTAAATAGGCGTATTGGATTGGGTATCAAAAGAGGTACAAAGAGAGAACTGTATTGAAGAAAGTTAACTACTCCATTTGGTAAACCGTCACTGTCAACTTGCCAACCTGCCATACAATAATGTTTGCAATGCTTTAAAATATTAAGACCTGCGAGAGAGACTATATTATGTCTCTCTTGCTTGCTCGCATGCTCGCGTACTAGCTTCTGACGTTTTTTATGTGCCCATGTAGCCTATATGAAATAAAAATATTTGAATTTTGATTTTTTGAATTTCTTCTCATATATTTTTATGACAAATCGGATAAATTTAATTCATTGAACAGCCTTGTGACGTCTATGATAAGACTACCAAAGACGAGAATATGACTCAATAATAACATATAGCCGTTGCCTGCATCCGCAGCCGGGAGTGTTTCCGAGGCTGGCTGCACGTGCTGCCAGTCGCAAATCTACGATTCAATCCAATATGAGCGCTATCGGCTCCGAGTAGCGATTATTTCGGGACAGTTTGGAGTGACGTAACTACGTGCGCATTGACTTGCGGCCGCAGCACTACTGGTCTGCGATCGGCTGCGGCTGCAGGTCGCGGCAGCACTCGCAGCCGAAGCTTGCGGCCGCAGCCGCGTTCGGAATGGTTTTCACAAAAAATCTTTTTACAAAAAAAATACAACCGACTTCAAAGTAAAAAAAAACACTGAAAAGTGCAAAATAACTTTAATTTCGGAAGTCGGTGTTTCTATTATAGTTTTGTCTCTTCGTTATTTAACACCGACTTCCGAAATTAAAGTTATTTTGCACTTTTCAGTGTTTTTTTTTACTTTGAAGTCGGTTGTATTTTTTTTGTAAAAAGATTTTTATTTTACACTTTTTAGTTATGGTACCACCACTAAAAAGTACCCCTCAGCCAAACTTAAATACCTTATAGCCAGAGTGCAACTCATGACAATTCTAATAACCCCAAACACGGTTAGATTACATTATAATTTATTACAGAGTTCCGGTGCCTAACTTCAGGCTTCATCATCACATCAGTTCGATATATTCCCCCTCTACTTTCAGTCAGTCATCGACTACACGTATAAACAAAGCAATTTTACTTGTTACGATGGTTCTGCTGTGATCCTATGAGGAGTTCTGTTCTATATCTTCGAAGTTCATGATCAGATCATAACAATATTTCTATGGGACCAATCCGGAAGCATAACCTTTCAATCAAAAAAAAAATTTTAAGAATTGGTCCACAATTGACCGAGAAATCGGTGAACATACATAAAAAAAAAAAAAAAAACATACATTCAACCGAACATATAACCTCCTCCTTTTTGAAGTCGGTTAAAAATACATAACACCACATAGAAAACCAGTCGTGTAGCTGCAGCCGGCTTCATGCAGCCGCCGCATGTGCTGTCTGCATCTGCAGCCTGCAGCCGAGGTTCGAATGGCATCTTAACTCACGTTGTTATCCGTACCCCTGTCCCCTTACCAAGACGAGACCAAAACAAGAAGTGGTATCGTCCTATCTACAATGCTTTCATTCGCAATCCCAGTGTTTCTATAAACAAATGAGTACGTTAATGTCCCATCTCTTCACATAACATTGTCTCATAGTAAGCCATCTTTGTTATATCTCCACCGTTTGTGTACACTTGCAACGTCGGATCGCTTTATAAACGATCTTATTATGCATGCATTGTACGGCGACTATCCTTAATTAAATACACATCTCGTTAGCTAATTAGCCTATCATATGATGCAAACGGATGTTGCCATATTTGTCTAGAAGGTGATCATCTAAGGCCGAACAATCTACACTTTTGTGTAATCTATCTAGGAAATATATGTATGCTGATATTAAAACGTAGTTAAAATAAAACATTTTTATTTTTATTTTATTGTATAGTGTTTATACCGCGTACATCGAAAGACTGGAACAATTTGCCTGCTGCGGTCTTCCCACCCGTTCATAATTAAGGTGTATTCATGGCTAAAATGAATAAGCTCTTAATAAACTAGTGTACTTCTTTTTTTATTCTTGATAGGTTCGCGCTTGACCTCACGATTTACCTGATGGAAAGCGACGATGCGGTCGACGATGGAGCGCGCTTACCTAGAAGTAACCTATTCACTATTGACTTAAAGATTCCCGGGTTGTAACCATCAGGAAACACAGATTCCGGCAAGGAATTCCACTCCTTAGCTGTACGCACAATGAATGTGTTCCCAAAACTTCACCATCAACGATTGCATCACTGCTTACCTTCAAGTGGGATCGCAGTCAAGCACTGGTTATATCATTAAAAAAAAGTTAAGTTCTATGATACGCTTTCTTCCATTTAACCTTTGCTGCCCTCTTTAATAAGCATGAAATTCTCAGTTACAATCTTCGCAGGTTTTTATGTTTAAATCTTATCAAATAACAATCAGTTTATTGGTCTCTCTAATATCCAACGTAATCCGTTTTTCCAATTCATTTGTAATCGGTACCTTGCATTTTTCAATCCGTTATGAGTATGCATGTGGAAGGATGGAGAGGGTGAGAGAGGCCAAACAAAACATGGATGTATTGTGTGAGGAGTGATATGAAAGAAAAGGAAAGGATAGCGTGTCGGGGGACAGGATAGAATGGAAGAAGAAGCGTGTGGCGCCGACCCCCAAGTAACACGGGACAAGGGCCTAGAAGATGATGACTGTATCTTAATCAACCCCTTTTTTGTGGTGGGAAATTATCAAGTAACTTCACCGGGTTGGAGCGCCTGGACGTTTCAGACTTTTACTTACTTTTAGTAATCTCCATCTGTGTTCTTTCAGTTGCCCTTTGCGTTCCAGGGCCACGGTAAGTCTTTTGAACATTCCCGTAACCCTAGCAGGCATAGACCCGACATCTCTTTGAGGCGAGCGTGGAATACAAACCCTTACAAATCTGTGTTTATATTCTTTCTATACATAATATCATTGTTCATACAACCGTTCTTTCTTTTGTCTGCCCATTAGCATTATAGCCATTCACATTCCCCTAAAGCATTCACATCCGTACTATATTTGGTACTATCTCTTTAAAAATATTATTGAAACCGAAAAGTAGCAACTTGTTCGCTGTTTGACAGAATCTAATACGAACTAGTTGTCCCATTTTCAACAGCGTCTTTGGTTACTACTTCACTCCCGTGGGTAGTAACGTGATGTAATATAGGCTATCCAACATTAAAATAATAGTAGTTCATGAGATTAGCGTGTTGAAACAAACAAACTCTTCATTTAACATAATAAAAATCTCGTGCCACAGTTTATTGGCTCGCTTTTGACCACTATCTCACTTGATGGTAAGCGATGATGTGGCCGACGTTGGAGCACGCTTGCCTAGAAGTAACCTATTCACTCTTTGACTTAAAGACCCCTAGGTTGTAGCTATCAGGAAACACAGGCTCCGGCAGGGAATTCCACTCCTTAGCCGTATGCCTCCTCCGACTGACCAATTTTTATGAAATTTTTGTGATAGGTATATTTGGTGGGTCTAAGAACAGGTCGTGGGCTATTTTTTACCCTCCCATCATGACCCCCCATTTTTTTCTTTGGTAATTCACGAGGCAGAACAACGTTCGTCTCGTGTTGGTGTAGATTACAAGTTCCTCTAGCCAATGCAATTACATCAGCTGTACGATAAGCTGCGTATTTCTAAAAGCGTGGTAAGTTGCGTATCCCGTCTCGCGTCTTGTCATACAGGTTTTCTATTAATCACTTGTGCGACGCATGAGTTGGCTGCATTCCTACGACTATGGGGTGCCTCGGCGCCTCCACCATGTATAGGCACGGTACAAATAACGTATTATAAGATAGAATGGGGATTAGATAATACTTGACTGAAATGGTGAGGGGTTTCAATACTGCCATTTTTTTTTAAGTTAATTGAAGATGCTGTAGATCTACTGTTCGTTACTTGCGTATGTTGAAAGAAAACATTTATTTGGCACACACGGTGTAGAAACAAGTTCTCCTCCTCCTTGTGTCGTTTATCCTCAATGCTGAGGGTTACGAGTTGGTTGTGAGTGTCGTGACTTCAACGAATAAAATTGTTGACTATCTCCTATCTTCGGCGATGTGGATGGCGTCGCAGACTGTGGTCTCTCCAGTGTAGCACGGATTTGGTCTAACCAACGTATCGGACTCTTGCCTCTGGGTCTTTTCTTATCTACTTCCCATCTTGTAGAAACTTCATCATCATCTTCCTGCCCTTGTCCCGTCTTATTTGGGGTCGGCGCAACACGTTTTTTTCTTCCATTCTGTCCCGTCAACCGTCATGCTATCACTAACTAGGTATGTAGAAACGTAAGTGTAAAAAAACCGGCCAAGTGCGAGTCGGACTCGCCCATGGAGGGTTCCGTAGCAGCAAGTAACATAATAATGGTTCACGGTGTATGTACATAATTATAAGGATTATGTTTATGAAATTAAATGTTTTTTTTTTTATATTTGAGTTGATTGAATGAAAGGTAAAATGCGGTTTACGATTTATGACGTACTAAAAAAAAACTACTGACCAGATCTCGTTCAAACCAATTTTCGTTGGCAGTTTTTATAGTAATGTACATCATATATTTTTTTTAGTTTTATCATTCTCTTATTTTAGAAGTTAGAGGGGGGGGGACACACATTTTACCACTTTGGAAGTGTCTCTCGCGCAAACTATTCAGTTTAGAAAAAAATGATATTAGAAACCTCAGTATCATTTTTGAAGACCTATCCATAGATACCCCACACGCATGGGTTTGATGAAAAAAAAAATTTTGAGTTTCAGTTCTAAGTATGGGGACCCCCAAAATTTATTGCTTTTTTCTATTTTTGTATGAAAATCTTAATGCGGTTCACAGAATACATCTACTTACAAAGTTTCAACAGTATAGCTCTTATAGTTTCGGAAAAAAGTGGCTGTGACATACGGACGGACAGACGGACAGACAGACAGACAGACAGACAGACAGACAGACAGACAGACAGACAGACAGACATGACGAATCTATAAGGGTTCCGTTTTTTGCCATTTGGCTACGGAACCCTAAAAAAGAACACTAACATTGTGTGTCTCACGGCTGCGCAAATAGGTCCAGTTTAGCAAAAATGCCAGACAACTACGACCCTACGTGGTAGTTAACTGACGCTGGTTTTCAAGTGAACCTTACTGTGAGTGTGCAGATGCATATCAGTTTCATAAATTATTGAATGAATAATATAATATAATATAATATTCCACAACTATCACACAACGCCGTCTAGTCCCAAGCTAAGCAGAGTTTGTGTTATGGGTACTAGACAACTGATAAACATACTTATATATTTCTAAATACATACATATATAGATAAATTACACCCAGACACAGAACAAATGATCGTGCTCATCACACAAACATTTGTCCTGGGTGGGAATCGAACCCACGACCTCCGGCATAGCAGTCAGGGCCACTAACCACTAGACCAACAGGCCAGTCAATGCAACAACTCTGCTACTTTAATTCAATCATGAAAGCCACTGTAAGCGTTTGTGTATGATGTTGAAAAGACTGTTTATTACTCCCAAAATAAGTATTTCAAAACATTTCCATGTAAAAAAGAAAATGTTGTGGTTTTCAGTATTTGCTTTACTAATGATTAGGGATAAATGTGAACTGTAAACATTAATGATGACGGCCATAAACTGTAAAGCAAGACAAACAGGAAAATTGTCCTATCGATATCAATATTTACCTATGGAAGCTATTCTAAACTGCCATATTAATGAATGTTTTTTTTTTCTTCACTTCATTTGAGCAGGCTAAGGTACTACAATAAAATTCTTAGCTTAATTTTGCCGAGATCGCGCCTGTTTCAATTATTCGACATATTGTCCAGTTGCGCAGACACTTGAAATACAAAACTATACCAATTTTACATCACAGTATCCAGGAATCAATTTGCGAATAATGAAAACATCCACTGAACTTAACTTCGAGGAAATCCCGCCAAAAACCTCCACCATTAATGAATGTAACATCGTAATGTTGATAAATACAGTGTTTCGCCCGCGCAGACATATTAAATGAGCTAAGGAATAAGCTAAAAATAAAGCATTACCAAGGTCTTGCGGTTAACATTCGGCGTGATATAATTCAGGATTTAAGTAATTTAATTTTATTTCATTTTGCAATGAACAAGTAAATGGATTAAGTTTTTTAACAGTTTCCTTATGCATTAGGTATGAGTTTTGTTACTTTTGTGATTGAATGTTTGCAAATACGTTTTTCGCAATTCCACATCAGATTTATTAGTTTAATTAATATAAACTAGTGTTTGACTACGATCCCACTTAATGGTAAGCAGTGATGCAATCGTTGATGAGCGTCCTCAAAGCGGAGCGGGTGCGCAACGAATACGTTAAGGACGCGCAACGAACACGCCGCGCGTGCGCAGCCAATTTGTTGTGAACGCGCAACGAGATCCGGAAACGAGGTACGAGTCTGCGGTGTTTTCGAAGTAACAAACCCAACAGCAGTGTCTCCTCATGGCAATCCGCAAATCGTTAATTTGCTACAAACACATCTTGAAAACGTTGCGAATTTGCCACGCGTACGCGACGCTTTTGCTGCGCGCCCGCCCCGCCCCACAGCCGCTCGCAAACCGCTAGTGTGATAAAGCCCTAAGAGCCTATTTACTCAAGTCTTGAAGACATAAATTATAATCTTACACTGTTTCCAGTGTGTTACTCACATCAGTTACTTACTTACTGCTGCCAGCAGATTCGCCCGCATAAAAGTAGAAAGTGGTCCCTAGAGAACATACTCTCAATAAAAAGAATCATATATGCTATTCCAGAATATAGTCTACCTGTGTGCCAATTTCATCCAAAGCCCTTCAAAAGTTTCAGCATTAAGGAGTAACAAACATATACCGTCACCAACGACCTTACAGCCACTAGACGCCTCATGCTTGAACTAGCGCACCAAAACAATTCTGTCAACTAGCCGAGGTACGGCGAAATATTAGTTGGATTTAAAAAGCCTAAGGAAAAGACACGTAATAAATGACACGATGAACCACATCATGACTGGGTCAGATCGGGGAAATTATAATCGTCAACCAAAGGATTGTCATCATGACGTTTCCCTTGTCCTGTTTAGGGTAACTAATGTTAAGTTCTGACGTAATCATGACACGCTTGAACCTACGTCAAATGAAAAATCTTATGACGATGAACATTTCATTTAATAAGGTGTGAACTGTTCATTGTCATAGAATTTTTCCAGGTACCATAGTATGACGTAACACTGTGATTATGATTCCGTTGTCAGAAAGAGACGGAACTATAGGGCGAACAGCACTACCCCTTTTTCAAAGCACAATCAGCAAAGCAGGGTTAATTTGATGGAACGGTAGCAGGGTATTTAGGTGAATCGTAAACTATACTGCATCTTCTGCCCTAACCAAGTGCTCCAAAAAATGCGGCACAAGCGACCTCTGCTATGCCATGGAAGTAGCCTTTTTCAAAATACCGTCAGCAATACGGGGTGACTTTGACGGAACCGCAGCAGGGTATGGATGTGTAAGTGAATCGTAAACTATACTGCACCTTCTGTTATACCCCTGTGCTCCAAAAAATGCAGCGCATGTCACCTCTGCTATGCCATGGAGTAACCAAGCTTTAGGGCAAATCACTGCTGTTCCATCGAAGAAGTAGAACAGAATCGTGATGGCGTTTGGCACGTTATAGTATGTCTGAAAAGGCAATCCGCGGTCCTAAAACACAAAGGTCAACTGCCTTCAGTTGAACAAACTAAAACTGCCTAAAATAAACTGACTAAAATCACACCTGTGCCCTTGCACAGGTGTGATTTTAGTCAGTAAGTCATTGGATGAATTCCCGCCTCAAAAAAAAAAGTTTTATGCCATCATCTTCCTGCCCTTCTCTTATGTTATTTGGGGTCGTCGCAACACGTTTTTTTTATGTTCTGTCTACCTTTACGCGCGGGAATCCGATGGATGCGAGACGCACAGGACCGTTCGTTGTAGCGACACTTGGGGGAGGCCTATGTCCAACAGTAGATGTCTTTTGGCTGAAATGATGATGATGAACCGTTATTCTATCACTGACTCTTCCTCTTCTTTTCTCAGGCCTTTCCATCAATCCATGTATAGTGGGAAAAAAGTCACTGACTGACGACTGTTCCAAAGTACATGCAGCTGACTCATACATGCAAATCACCGATGCTATAAAAAGTACCAGCGACAAAGTACGGTATGTGGGCGCCGTAACGATATCAAAGACATTACAATCGAATGCGACACGCATCGAGCGATCCCTCTCGGTACCGTTCGGTGCATTCGCTGCGACTAATCGATGCGACAGAAAGATCATGTTTTTGTAGCTTTTTACTCGACTGCCCGCAGGGTTATGTTTTCTAGTATTTGTGTGTCTGTTTCTTCAGAAACAGTGACATAAACGGTTTGAGGCATTTTAACTTTATGAAGTAGGTACCTATCATTAGATTCGTTTAGATACCCTATATCAATGGGTTGGTATATCACCTAATGACATCCGCCTTGGGCGGAGCGGGTGGGCGTGTCAGACTTTTACTGACTAAAAACCCACTCCTGTTCCTTCTTTGCCATTATTCCAGGGCCCGGGGATCTCTTTCGCATCACCCATGGCCTCAGTAGTCTTCGACCCTGCTGGTCCCTAAGGTTGCTGACATCTCCTTGAGGCGCGCGTGGAACGCTACGCGCCGTCGACGACTTGGGCTCGGGCCGAACGGTTACCGGACGGTCGGACGGCGAGCTACCCATTGCTCGCCGTCCGCAAGCCCGCGTCTACGGTGGCCGTCTTGGCTTGAGGAGAAGATTTAAAAAATTAAAAAACCCAACTGCGTAAAACAACTAAAAACTCCCAAACCTTTAACTATTCAAGCAATGTGATGAAGATGGCGGCATTAATCATCGAGATAGAACTTCAATAACTGCGAGTGATCCATGTCAGAACCAATTGGTACATTCGCTGCGACAGATCTGCGCAGCAAGACACCGAGAACACGTTTTTACTACTTTTTTATAATCGCCCGTTTATAACTGTCAGTATCCACGATTAATGTTTCAATAAATCTTCCGAAGCAGTTGTTATGATTTAGTAATACTCCTCTAGTTCGATGTTACGACTTTTTAACTGTTTTCCGAGACATTGACAGGCAAATTGGTCGGTAATTGTATGGCTTGGATTACGTGACTGCGTTTTGCGAGCAATGCCTGAGAAGAACCACCATTACCAAGAAGTTTTAGGGCTTGGGGCAGACAGATGAAATCCCCCCAACTTTTGAGCTACCGCAACGTTCACAATCACGATCTTTTTTTTTATTTGGGCAATCATCCCATGACTTTTTACGCTCTAGGGTGGTGAGGGAGGGCGTGTCAGACTTTTACTGACTACTGACCACGGGTATTCTTTTCAGAAATTCCCCGTGGCCCTATCGGGCATCGGTCCTGTTGAGCCCCTACGGTTTTACTGACATCTTTTTGAGGTACATGAGGAACACTACGTGCCGTTGATTACTCGTGCTCAGTCCTTATCATACGGGCGGACGGCGACCTACCCATTGCTCGTCGTCCGCAACACCGCGGCTACGGTAACCGGAGATCGCCCATCCAGTCCCGAAGCCCGGGGTATCTCCTGTGGCGGCGGCCGGGGCGTGAGGAGGTCTATTCCCTCACTTTTGCGGCCATCGGTTTCGCTAGCATTACTGCTTCGCACGCAGAGGCATCCGCATCGTATTCCCTCTCGATCATGCCCACACACATCTGCTTACCGTACTAAACTATACCACAGAATAAGAAATAGTTGACTATACGTAAATATCAAAATATTACTGGTTAAGTAATAACTTCAAGATTTATAGTGTTAATATGTTCGGGGTGCCGCAATAAACGAGTCTGGTTCTCCTTGTGATAGCCGTATTTAACATACTATTAATTCATAGAATTTATGTCATCGTTTCAAATGCCACAGAAATAATGACTTGGTTCATTTTTCCCTAACGTTACGTATTTTCCGGTGTGTTTGCTAGGGGACTTTTGTGTTACGTTTTATAAGGAAATTATGATTTTAGTTTCTGGAGAGAACGAACTGAATCAAACCCACTTCTAGACACTTCTGCTGGCATAAGAATCTTTCAAGTTTCGTTGTACAATAATACTTGCACCTTCAGAGAAGTCTTAACTGGAAACGTAATGAAAACCTAAGCTTTAAATTCCTCAAGATTGGTTTTCCAAAATGAATGGATTGTGTCCATGGAGAAAAATAACCAGGTTATTGTGCGCCATGATTGTGTCTCTTTAGAGCTGAGCTTCCAATAGGGCTACCGTGGCCCTGAAACGCAAAGGGCATCTGAAGGAACACATGCGAGTTTTAGTCAGTAAATCTGACACTCTCGATCCTCCATAGTGAAAGTCTTAACTTCAAATTCGTCAAGATTGGTTTACTTAATCGACGCAGCTATAGTGGATCTCCCATTTTTTTTCTGCAAAAGTGAAATTTTCGCTGAAACTGTAGAAGCAATAATCTCTTCAGCATCAAAGTGCAAAATGTAAACAAATAAATCAAAAGAAAGCCGACATCCTCATCAGAGTGGATGAGTTTGCAAATTCGCAAAACGTGGAGGAAGAATGCCATCGCGATAAAAGCCCTGTCAGATATTATTACGAAAGGGAAATCTTATTCCATTTTTCAAGTAGCAAGCAGTTCTTGTTTTTGGGGTTCCGCACTAAAAGGAGTGCTGCTTAGTGCTATAATATGCAGATTTGGTTCGGGCTATGGTCCGAAGCGAGGAGAAATGGCAGGCGGTGGCCTTCTGCGAAGCAGTAATGCTAGTGAAGGAGGAGGCCGCACGCGTGAGGGATCGAATGTCCTCACACCCCAGCCGAAAGATTTTGACCCCGACTACCAGCCACGGTAGACGCGGGCTTGCGGACGTAGAGCAATGGGTAGCTCGCCGTTCGGCCGTCCGGTAATTGACCGGACCGAGCCCAGTCGTCAACAGCACGTAGTTGATCCACGCGCTCCTCAAAGAAATGTCAGCAAACCGTAGGAGCCCAGCAGGGCTGATGCCCGCTAGCTAGGACTGCGGGGAATTTCTGAAAAGGAAACCCTTAGTCCTAGAACGCAAAGGGCAACTAAAAGACACAGCTGTGGTTTTAGTCAGTAAAAGTCTGACACGCCCTCCCGCACCGCCCAGAGCGAGAGAAGTCATTGGATGATTTCGACCCTTAAAAAAAAACCAATGATACAGGAGTCATTCCGAGTGTGGGGCAAAGCAATTTTTTTTTTAAATTAGTTTGTTTAAGAACTATATGTAATGGGCGACTGAAATCAACAAAAAAATCTAACCACAGTTATCCACTTTGTCATTTTTCCTTAAAACCATAACCGGAAAGTCCATTAACATTGGCCATTATTCCTTAAAAATATAGCGTCTAAAACCTACATAAATCTAATTAATAACCATGTTGTGTTTCAAATAATGTTGTAATAAATTAACTCCCATTTTTGGAGCTTCCGCTCTCAAACGTCCGTTGCATCGGAAGGATGCGCTTGCGCAGTCGGAACTCATGATAGCCATTTAATGTTCTAATGAGGTCATATAACGTAGTTAGAGCAATGCTTCGTTGTTGCTACTTATTTGGAGGCGTAATGGTGATATTATGCGTAATTAGCGTTTTATAATCATGTTCGTTATTCAAGTCGTTTGGAGAACGTTTACTGAATAAAACTGTACTGTATATATATATATCGGTATTTAAAAGCATATATCTGGATAAGTTAGAAAACGGTGTGAAGCAGTGGTGGCCGAGAGGTAACGGCCCCGACTTAGGAGTTGTAGGTCGCGAGTTCAAAGTCAGCCAGGGGCATTACTTTGTGTAATTTATTTCGTCACCACTGCTCTCAATACGTTGAAGGAAAACATCGTGAGGAAACCCTGTCCTAAAACAAAAAATTCGAAGACATGTGACATTCACCAATCCACACTGGGCCCACGTGGTGGAGTCCCAGCAGTAGGAACATTAAAAGGCTGATTATGCTATATTATAAGTAAGAAAACTGGGATAAAGGGGCGGGGATCATCACTCACTGGTCGCTTGATGAGGTTGACGCCGGCGAAGGTGGTGTGGAGATCTAAGGCCTTATCACGAGCTCTTAACACGATCCATTTTACGATGTAAACTGAACTGTTAAAGGGATGGAGGTATATAGAGTGTAGAGCTCATCTCTCTTTCTCGCTTGCACGCCTGACATTTTAACAGGTCATGGTAAGACTCCAGTTTAGCAAAAATTGCCAAACTATTACGTGGTAGTTGCCTGACGCTGGTTTTCAACTGAACCTTATTGTGGAAATGCTGATGCAAATCAGCGCCTGATCACGTTCGCGGAGCAAACTTGGCCAGAGATCGCCCAGAAGTTTGGAAGGAGAAAGGGGAGGTCTTTGCCACAAAATAGACTAATGAAAAAATTAGAAAGTAGGTAAGTAATAGAAAAGTGGTTATCAGCATCATTTTGAATTTTATTTGACTACAGGTAAGGCCTCAGTTTAATCAATTTTATAGATTGAAATTTAAGTAAGGGCATCCGTTATAAAAGATCTCCTCAATCCCTCGCTATTTATTTTAACATCCGTGCAACAGCTGTACAGGATATCATACGCAGTTTGTCCTACATTGCAATGCAACTACACAAGTTATGTTAATTAGGTTTTATTTTTCCATAATCACTAACTAATAATATTTGCTCTGCGCCTACATTCAGTTAACTCAAAACTGCGCAGTTACACGACCATGGTACGGTATAGAGGGCTGTCCGTCATTGGATCGGATAACTGTCAACACAACACCATGTATCATGTTGCAAGGTAAGTCAACACCAACAATGATGGCGTGTGGCCAACTGTGTCGTGACGTGATTAATTGTGAGATCATGGTGATTAAACACCTCGTTAATTGAGCGAAGGTACAACTTTTTACTTGAAAACTTCTTGCTGTTATTACATGCAGCGGAATTGTACTTGGAAACAATGATGCGAAACGAAAAAAAAGCTTACGTCAATATTTGAATTTCGAATAGAAAAGCGCGGGAATCGTCGTAGCGTCTGTAATTGGACGAGCTTTTTTTCAACTCATTTATTTCGCGATTAGAAAGGAAATAAAAAAAAAAAACTAAAGATTTCCCAAACTGAAGTTAAATAAGTACTGTAAAAACATTCTAACAATTTCAAACCAGCTGGCCACTTAGAAGTGACAGATGAAACATTCCGAATTTGGACAGAAAAAAAAAATGACACGGCACAAGCCAGTCCACAGATTGCTTGGTTATATAATCTGTTCCACTTTGAGGGCAAAAACTACGGGTTATTAATTGCGGCGAGGTTCAAGCAAGGTCGAATATAAGTATCTGAGTCAGCAGGACGGAAAAAATGCGAATAATAATGCACGGCATGCGATAAAGTACCTACTAGATGTAGAGTCCACAACGTTGATTATTATTACGTATTAAAATAAATTATGAAATATATAAATAGGTATTCTTATTATATGGAACTTGGATTAAGTCCCATAAACGCTCATTGTCGCATAACGTTGCGAAGTCCATATCATCATGATATGTGTATCTATAGAAATGTTGCGCCGCACCATGAAGGAATGCGCCTAATATGAGAGCATATTTTGGCAAAGGGTTTTATTAAATCTTTCCATCAAGCAAAACTTGCAGTACCCATAAAGGGTGCATGTCTTAATAGTCTACTGAGTCATGAAATGTTAAGCAAATAAAAATTAAATTTAAATAAACTTCATATGGGAGTTATTATCTGATAAAGAAGAGCTTTTACCTGACTTAGTTTTCCTCCTTTTTTTGAGATCGGAAATGGTCAAATAACTTCTCCAGCTCTGGGTGAAGCGAGAGGGAGTGTCAGACTTTTACTGACTAAACCTACCTGTGTTCCTTCAGTTGCCTTTTGCGTTTCTGGGCCACGGTAACTCTTTCAAACAACCCTGCAGGCCTGCTCAGTTCCTCTATGGTTTAACGATGTGATTTGGCTTTCACTATTCCCAACCGCTGCAACTCCTGGGTACCAGAAGCAACATTGGCGCAGAGGCAATGAAAGTCAATCAGTCCCGAAAATATTTGACATTTTAAATCTCCTTTAAATACAGATTTTGGTCCAATTTAGACAAACTGGTTCTTCAGTCCCTTGCCCTCTTTTTTATTATTTGTAAGCTCGCGCTTGACTACTTTCTTACCTGATGGTAAGCGATGTTGTGATCAACAACAGAGCACGCTTGCCTAGAAGTAACCTATCCACTCTTAACTTGAAGATCCCCAGGTTTTAACTATCAAGAAACACAGACTTCGTCAGGGAATTCCACTTCTTAACTGTACGCACAATGCACGTGTTCTCAAAACGTTTTGTAGGATATGGGTAGAATGTCCACCATGTTCCAATGGTGCATCTACTCAAGTATAGATACTTGACGCAACAGAATACAGTCTTATATCTTTTATTGTACACAAGATTATCTATCTAAGTATATATATAAAAGCGAAATACCACTCATTGATTAATCACGAAATCTCAGAAACTATAACACCTACAAACTTAAAAATTTGGTAGGTAAGTTCCTTATAGGGTGTAGGCATCCGCCAAGAACGGATTTTACGAAACTCCACCCCTAAGGCGGTAAATCGGGGGTTGGAAGTTTGTATGGAGAAACCTTCTTTTACGCGGGCTTAGTCGGTGACAGAAACTAGTAAATAAATTAAAAATAGGATAGCTGATGTACTCACAGGCGTTCACATTCCTTTTATTGTTAGTAAATATAGTCGGACACTAGAATTATTAAAATATCTTTTTGTTGTGGTTATCTATTCAATGCTAATTATAATAATCCGTTGTGATTCCATAAATATTCATGTTTAAGAATAGTTAGTACTGTATGACTCTGTATAAATTAAATTATTACAATACTAAGCTTATATATTTTTGTGCCATTTACCTAGTCTTACTGCGAAGTCCACAAGTCAAATTAATAATTGATTGAATCGCTTACCAAAGTAGATAGGTACTTTGCGTTTTTATAGGCGGATGCAGGGCGCATCACAGATGTTCGCATGCCGCGTGTACTGCACAGCACATACATAGCTATCGTGTATAATGACTTAGATAAAATTCCCACAGCATATCGACTGTGGACAGTTATACTAGACGTGCGCCAGCGCAGCCGCCGTCACGGCCTAGACCCGTCGAAGGTCGCGTTGTAATTTTATTACGGTTTTAATTATTATGTTATAATTAAAGAAGATTTGCATCACTGCTTACCATCAGATGGACTCGCAGTCAAGCATTAGTTTATATTACTTAATAGTAAAAAAAAAGATTTTTAAAGGAATCAGTCTTATTTTCAGCTGTTTAGAAGTAGCTAATATATCTTGAAAGAATATGTTACGTCGATGACGAACATTGAAGAGCATCCTACTAATATGTATTATAAACGCGAAAGTTTCTATGTACGGATGTATGGATGTTTATTACTCTTTCACGCAAAAACTAGTGAATAGATTTCGATGAAACTTGGTCTACGAGTAGATACTTTTTTTATCCCGGGAGTATTTTTTTTTTAGGTCGGAAAATTATCTTATGACAAATCCCGCTCTTGGGCGGACCGGAAAATAGTGTCAGACTTTTACTGACTAAAAACCCACTCCTGTTCCTTCTTTGCCTTCGTCCCAGGGCCCCGTTTCACTTTCACACTACCCGTGGCCCCAGTAGGCTTCGACCCTGTTGGGCCCCTACGATTTGCTGACATCTCCTAGGGCCCAACAGGGTCGAAGTATTATCTCGGGAGTATGTTTTCTTGGGATAATTTTCTACTATTACGCGGGCCAAGCCTCTGGTAGAGGCTAGTACCACATAAAACAATTAATTCCACTCCTTAGAATTAGTGAAACACCTAGTAGAACTGTCGCAGTCAGACATTCTTATGCTCCATAAAATTGGTCCTTAGAAAGAAAGACCAAACACACACCTACAAGAAAGCAGCAACCCAGACAATCAAGAATTCAAGACCCACAAACGTGGATACTTAGAATTCGAAATGTTGGTTGTTGTTGTTGTGTTGTTGTATGTTTTTTTGATATAAGGCTCATATGTATCATTTATTATCTTGGTATACAATAAAGTATATATAAATAAATAAATGTTTCTATCAAATGTCAATCATCCCGGGATGACTCATGATTACCATTGAATACCCCGCATTTCACCTTCATTGTCGGCTGTTAACAATGGACTGCTCTAGTAAACAGAAGTATACGAACTGCACAAAATATTACGTGTCTATAGCCATTGTGGCCATACACCGTGAAATTACGAGCGTCCACGAAATACTACGGCCATTTAGAATCGTAGTCAGTGGCGTAGTTAACTAACCAATGGCCCTGGTGCAAAAAAACTGGGGCCCCTTTTTTATATGGGAAATCATTAAATAGACTCTCCTGCTCTTGGTGGAGCGGGAGGGAATGTCAGACCTTTACTTAGTAAGACCATTGGTAGTGTGAAATCGAAACCCGGGGCCCTGGGGGACGAAGGCAACGAAGGGACAGGTGTGGGTTTTTAGTCAGTAAAAGTTTGACACTATCTCCCGCTCCGCCCAAGGGCGGGATTTGTCATAAGATGATTTTCCCACCTAAAAACAAAAAACTTAGTAAGACGAGTTGCCATGAGTAAAATAATGTACCTACTTACCTAATTTATTTAGATTTCGAAGGTGAAAGAATTTTTCGGTAGTTCAATAAGAAGTTTACTTGATTAGTAAACCTCTTATTGAACTAGTCGGGGTTTCTGAGGGGCCCCCGAGCATGGTGGCCCCGGGGCCCAGCCTAGCCCTTTAGTAGCTACGCCAGTGATCGTAGTAAAAACATTACGAAAGAAACCTTGGTTCTTGTGATGTAAGCCCTTCGATGGGCGCGGGTACCTACTTTGTGGTTTTTACTGATTGTCAAGATAAATTCCGGATTTTGAAATTGTCAGCTGGCTGAATGTCATTTTGTTGACAACGAAGGGTTTGGTAAACAAGATCTTTCAAGATTCCTTCCAAAATTGTTTATTTTTTATTCCTAGCTGTTCCACAGTTCCACTGCTGGGCAAATGGCTCCGCCAAGTCCTTCCAGACTCGGACATTCTTCTCCCGCGCCGTCACGACTCAGAATCGCAATCTGAAAGAATTATTCAAATCTGTTCGATATTAAGCATCTAGTGGAAGGGGAAACTGTCAATAACAGAAAAGGTTGCACTAACTGATATGTGACGTCACCACCATTAGGTTACGTGCGTACAAAAGATATATAGCAAGATATTATCTCCACGCCCCCAGTTTCCTTCATACCAATATTTGAAATTACCACACTGGGCTACCAACCCGCACTGGGCCACCAACCTGAAAGGGGGCCGCGCGTGGTGGATTACGGCCCATTCCCTCTCCTAGAGAGGAGGCCTGAGTCCCAGCAGTGGGAACATAATAAGGCTGAATAATTATGCTATGCTATGCTATGCTTCATTTAATAACTAATTTTCATTCAGAAAATTACTTTATCTGAATCTGAATTCAGATAAAGTTATTTTTTTAATATTGTATTAAGTAAACATTGTACGACAATATATAAAATTATAAATAAATTAAAAAGTATTGAAAAATATCGAATTGTCGAGTGACTGCTTAAAAAACCGGCTGTTTTTGTTAATGAGTTTTTTCATTATGTATCATTTTTATTCGTCGTAAAAATTATGACTAGCTCCAACTGTCATTAAATATTCATCGAATTTTTATAAAATTTAAAATCATTTATGACAGGAATATTTTTCTAACTACGTCATCGAAGTATTGCGAGGAAATCCAATAAAGATAAGAATTATGACTTTCAATAGTTTCAATGGCTTTGACGCCAAAAAAAAAAATACAATGAAACTGTATCTTGACATTTCGTGATACCAATAATCATAAAACACCCAATAAGTTGGATCACAAAGAGAAATAGCATCATTCAGAATGAATTTTTAAAGCCATTGAAAAGCCGGCATTGAAAAACAGCTGCAAAGTGGTAAACCCGTCGATCTTTTAGTATTAGTAAATTGAAGGGCGTAATCCTGCCTTGAACTCACGACACATCGCGTGTCGGTTGCTGTTAGCTACTCTTGCACATTTGAGCATAAGGACGAAGACCCCGCAGAGAAATACATAGTTTGGTTTTAGTAGACGTTATGATTGTTTGTGGTCAAAACAATGTTGGAAAAGGAATACGTTTTTTTTTGGTATTTATTTCATTTTTAGGGTTTCGTACCACAAAAGGAAAAAATCACTTTGTTGTCCGTCTGTCTGTCAATGCCCTTTATCTCAGGAACGCGTGGAGGTTTGTATCTTGTGAGCCGATGTTTCAAATGATCCGTTTGTATCTTGTGAGCCGATGTTCCAAATGTTCCGTTTGTATCTTGTGAGCCGATGTTTCAAATGTTCCGTTTGTATCTTTTGAGCCGATGCTCCAAATGTTCCAAATTATACATAAGTATCACTGTTTCGTAACATTTCAGTGATTCAGATACAAATGTTCCAATCACAAAGATGACACACTTTTCCCACGCCTACAATAATCCCCACAAGTAGCGCTGCAGCGTATTTCTATTCAAGCCCAAGAACGCAAGGGTGTGAAACTAATCGCGTATGGATTAGAAATCACTTTTTTACTAAGGTCTTCCAATCTATACAAGAGTAGTACGCAAATACTCGCGTATACTTCGTAGTGACCTAACTACCTAACAGTATTCCATAATATACAGTGCCAGTACGAATATGGACTAATCGTGCGTAGATCGGAAAAATCGCGCCTGGATTAGGTCAGGATAAAATAGTAGTGACCATAAGAACGCGATGGCGAACAAAGCGATCATGTGGGTTAGGTTAGAACAGTGACCATCAAAGATCAGACCCCCTTCTAATGTTAGTGAATCATTTGGGTTAGGTTAAGTTTAAAGCCATTTTGATTTATAAAAAGCTTTTGTTCTTTCATATTAGACTAAATAAGTTTTATGTCTTTTGAATGGTATATCTAAAGATTTTATAATCAATGAATGTTATGCTTATATAATTAGTAATTTGAAAATTATTTATATCGTTTATAACTGAACGTGATATCAAATAAAATTATAGATTTAGTTTTTATTAAATCATGTAAATATTAGACATTTTGTAATTATACCATATATTACTTACCCGTGTACACAAAGCGTATAGTGACGAATACGCGTCTATAAAGCTACGCGTCCGTGGACAGTATGCTTTAGATTTTAATAAAAATTACAAACAATTAAATTATCAGTGTGAAATTAATATTAAAGACTGTCTTAAGGGCCTATTACACTACTCGATATTCAGACAGTCTTAATCTATGTAGCGTCACACAAGAAAAAGAGCAACTTACGCCAATGTCGTGTAAAGGAATGAAACAGAACGATGAGATACATAGATAAACATAGACTAAGACTGTCTGAATATCGAGTAGTGTAATACGCCCTTTATAGTATAATAGATGATCAAACGAACTTACCTGTGATGTTCGATCATTATTATACGTAGCTTCGTTCGAAGATATACTTAATTTAACCATGCAGCTCCTTCCGCATGCTGGGAACCAATCGCAGCTTTTCAGAGCCTAAAAGCAAAGACAAAACGCACCGTATCCTGCGAGTACTTATCTGACAGGTGTCAGTTGTCAAATGTCATTCTTTCAGAGTTAGAGATAAATCTTAAGTTTTGCTGGGTAGGGTAGGGAGGGTTCCCTATATCTTCGAACGAAGCTACGTATAATACTGATCGAACATCACAGGTAAGTTCGTTTGATCATCTATTATACTGCAAGCTTCGTTCGAAGATATACTTAATTTAACCATGCAGATGTTAAGAGTCAACTTAAAGCAAAATTAAGATTTTTAATATCAAACAAATATATTTCAGGAACCAAAATCTCTTAGGCACTTATTAGGCTCTTAATATAATGGTAATATGAGACAATCAGTCTTTTTTGACTTACTTATATATTTTATATTATTTATGTATATGTCTATTTTTTTTTTTTTTTTAATAATTATTTTAAACATATTAAGGCATTTATAAGCAAATATTTTGTTCAGCATTAAGCACAGCATGAGCAAATTCAGATGAATTGTTGGAAATAGGTATATTATAAAATTTTGCAAAAGTTGAAGAACTGTTTGTTCAGCCGTTTGCCTAATTACATCTAATGATACTCCCCTAGCTTTAGCAGTCGACATGGATGCATGTCTTGTATTATGCCCTGAAAAAACGCTAATATCTATGCCACACATGGAGAAAGTATATATATATATTATTATTATTATCCATCTACTAATGGTAGACGAAGAAATTGGCTTGTGTGGGTTATTCAAAGAAAGTATTAAATGAGTATTATCTTCCCTAATACTCTTGAGTGTATCTAATGTAATAAAATAAAGTAGTGTCAGGGAAGATTTCAGGTTTTGCCGTGCATTTTCGTTACAGAAAATGGCTCTATTTTTGTATGTTGACTAAAACAATAAAAATAATAAAATAAAAACTAAAATAAAGGTAAATAAGAGGTTCGGTCCGCTGCAACCAGAACCAGATGTTTTTATAGTGTCTAGGATAGAAATATTTACACCGGTTTCATTAACTATAATATTGGGTATTTTTATAAATGATAAATCTGTGCTACTTGGGCTTTGCTAAGTGCAAACAAATTCACTAACTTTTTAGACAATTTGATTTTTATAGAAACCTTAACATAATCTCTGGATGTGATCATTACGACCAATTTATGAGTCTATTAATTTATTAATTGGTATAGACTGTGTGAATAAGTGAGATCCTATAAGTAACATTGAATTGAGGCATTATTTGGAAGGTAACCTAATGTAACCTCTATGGCTGATGGAAGAACATCATGTCAATATTCTGGAAATTAGTGTAAGGAGGTGTGTAAGATGACACTCTTTAAAAGAGGAATGCAATAGTTTTTTATTGAGTACCTATAAAGACTAACAGCTTGAAAAAACTAACATTGTTTTCAATGGTGGACAAGCTTGTGAAGGTCAATATGACATCACCTTTTCATTTTTGATTTTTGTAGCCTCCTCAATATTGGGCTAAATGGAGGAAAGAACACATAAAAGAAATAAATTATCATGTTCAAGGGCAGTAAAAAACATCTAATTAAATGTATTTTGAATCTGGTATCCAGGAAACACAGGCATCACATTTATGTATTAGGTACTTGTAGAAGGGAAAAGATCAATCAGTTTGACCAAACTGAGACACAATATACCTACTAAAATGTAGAGATATTCTGTTCCCACTCTATGTTAGATGTATGAGATTGTTAATTGGTCTCTTTGTTGTCTTTTGAATCCATATATGAAGCAAATAGACAAATCTAATTATTTTCACACCATTGCTCCATATTTCTGGCTATATTATTTAATTGTTGATACCGTATTCCTCCCATTCGGTTTATTTAAGATACAGCAAACTATTATCAATCTCACACAAAATGTGTAAGTGCTCATGTTTAACAAAATAGAATTTTTAAAGGTAAAAAATGTGAAGCAGTTAGTAGTCAGTAGTAAATAATTTATGTGATAATTATAATTTTTTATCCTTTTTCCAGAACCCATGGGCTTCTGTTATCACTACAATTGCGCCCCCCCCCCCCAGTTCTTGTTGCATCATTGTAGGTCTAGTTTGATGATTGGATGAATTTTTATTTTGAATCTTAGTTGCCTTTACTTATAACTAAGTATTTATGTTCTAATTTTAGTATAGAACCAACCAACAACAAATGTTGTTGCAACAAAATAATGCAACAGTTGATGTACCTATTAAGTGAGTAATCTCTCATAAGCTAAGAAACTTGTTTCTATAAATATTTTTAAGGGATTTACAGAAACAACATTTTTTGTATGTGACATCAGTCATTGTATAAGTGTCATATATACATAAAATCTAAATAATTAACATGATTGGGATGGCGTATTTTGTAAAAAGGAATAATTGTTCCTTGAATATTTTTCAACCTTTTATTATATAATAGTAGGCTAGTATGAATAGTGTAGTGTGTATAGTAGTAGACTATATAGTCTGAACCAATATACAAAAGGTCATCAAGATGATGTACATACTGATTTGTGAACTTTTGATCATAGATATACATGTAACTACCACTATCAAAAATGCATAATGTGTAAAACAAATCCCATTTGGGACAGCAATAGACTCTTTTTAAATGATCATAATGAAATAATAGGTATCTCCTGTGATCTGGAATTAATTTTTGCCATAAGATCTCCTGGGTACACTAGAGCTACCGCAGTGATCTTACATCTTATAAATTTGGATGTGTGAACCAATTTGTTCAGGGGTTTAAAGGTTTCAATAAACCTCCCTTCTCCATCCCTGTTGGGAAACCAAAAAATATCTTTGATATAAGTTGATTCCCACACGGTTTCCATGGGGAATTTGTGCTCAATGGCAGTAAATTATGAATGGTTTTATACATAAATATGCATTCATCTTGGCCCCTGATCTTGAAGATCCTGATTGATCACTTGTAAAACCATTTTTGTTTTGAACCGTTGAATTTTGGTTGATAAGTTATGGAAGAAAAAATGCACTTACCGAACATCCACTGATGTGTTTCAAAATTGGGGCATTACCACAAATCCTCTATCAACGAGGTAGGGAATGGGCTAATCTGTAAGCATGACTAACCTCTAGTTTCAACCATGAGCCTGTGGTGAAACTTTTTGTGTTCTAGCATACACTGGATGTGTTGCGAGAATTGCTTGGTTTTAGTTTAATATGAGGACTGCAGTTACTTTCGTCCAGGCCTAGGTATTATTCTTTGCTGGTTGTACCAAGATGGACCATTCCCGTTTCCCTGACGGGTTACAGTTGAAGATTAGGCTGGCTTCATAATAAGCTTGCCGCTTCTGTGGCATGTCTTTAAGACTTTAAATGTTCTCTGTTGAAGTATTCCCATGCAGGTAGTCGTCTCTATCAACATCTTTGACAATATCTTTGTTTATGTGAAGTGCAAATCTATTAAAACTCTTCCAGTATCAATCAACAGGGAAAATTAGTTTCAGCCTATTTATGCCATCATTGCTGAGAAGCTTAGATAGGGTGATAGTGATTCCCAATCCCAACTGATTCTGTTCTGACTTAATCTTTTTGTATCAGTATATTCTTGTATTATCAGTGAATTACTGACTGAGGCAATAATCTCTATATTATTTTAAACAGTTATTACACACATTTTTATCTAGTTTTTGTTCATATTCCCTGAGTATTTCCAAAAATGGTATTCTAGATGTGGGTTAAGTCATTCATTAAGTCAGGCCATTAAATCATTTGGTTTTGTAGATATAAATACTGTAATACTTCAGGAAATATAGTAACTGGTTCAACGACTAGCTCAGATGCTAGTTCAGGAAATGTTATACTCAAGTCTGTAACAGTTGGGGTTGTGCCTGTTGGAGCCGATGATGATACAACAGATATCTAGTTTAATGTCCACTTCTTGAGGATCATCCTAAATACAAGGTCTAAAAAAAAAAAACCTAAAACTATTGACCCTGTTATGGTACCAAAGTGTACCTAGGCAAAGCCTTTCGGATTTTATCAAAAGGTAATGACCATTGTGCATTCATCTCGTAAACACCACGAGTAAGCGGATCACGTCAATGCATCTCGTACATCACCCGTGTCCATGTACCAAAAGGTAAAGATCATCGTGTGTTCATCTTGTAAACACCACGAGTCAGCGGATCGCGCCAATGTATCTCGTACATCACTCGCGTCCATAGGTACAATATTCAAAATCCATTTCACTTGCACTGTAGATAACTTTCCTGACGAAGCTTTTCAGGTTACCCCAAAGGTGTGGGGCAAAAAACAATCTCGTATGTTTATCTCGTAAACATCCCGAGTCAGCTGAACGCGTCAATGCATCACGTGCACAACCCGCGTCAGTAGGTATATTCATATTTCGAAACCCATTTGATTTACAGTCTTACACTGTATAATGTACCATGGCAAAGCCTTTAGAGTTATGGAACAAGGAAACCAGCTCGTGTGTTCATCTCGTAAACACCCCGAGGAGTTTGATCGTGTCAATGCATACAATTATTTGGGTTAAGTACGTGAAACTCTTACTTCACTGAATAATCTAATAGATAAATCTATTACTTCACCTGGAATCAAAGAATTAAATAGCGATAGGACAGGTGACGTACTATGTTATCGTGGTTTCGTCCTTTTTTCAAACTTTTCATCATATGAAGATAGTATTTCATATCTTTTCGTTTTGGCATACTTCATTACAAATTATACAAGCACTATGTTCTTATTTAATTACTTAAATTGGTAAAAAAAGCAAATAAAACACAACGTAAAACGTATTGGTTGCCGCGCAAACGTATGGAATGACATTTGACAACTGACACCTGTCAGATAAGTACTCGCAGGATACGGTGCGTTTTGTCTTTGCTTTTAGGCTCTGAAAAGCTGCGATTGGTTCCTAGCATGCGGAAGGAGCTGCATGGTTAAATTAAGTATATCTTCGAACGAAGCTTGCAGTATAATACCTTTATAGCTATCAATGATGCAGATCATGCAGCAATTTACAACGCCCCACTTATACCATTAATTAGTGCCAAGAAATACTCAATTAACAGACAATAATGAATGACAGCATCTAACAGTTAATTCCCTATCATCCTAGACATTTGGATGATGACGTCACTCGTCTGAGATAACTCTCGGATAGCGGTCGGAGTGAACTGTGGCCGGGTCACTGACCGGGGCGGTCATTAACAAAAAACGCAGCCGATACTACGCACCTTCTGATTGAGGCCTACATGTGGTATTGAGATGTGTTGAGTAATATGAACCTACCAACATTGACTTGAGTATGCGCCTTCATTCGCGTAAATGAACTACCCTATTAGGAAGCATTTTGGAGAGTGCGCACTGATTACTTGACTTGATTCCACCACCACCTTTCTACCATCGGATAACCCGACTCACGGCGAGTGTCCACCCTAACATTGTTGACAACTTTACCTACGGTCCGAACTAAGCGTTTTTTTGCCTCGTCGCTGGAACAATTTGCCTGCTGCGGTTTTCTCGTCTAAGGCTAGAGTAAATATGCTCTTAATAAACTGGTGCGCTTCACCATCAACGATTGCATCACTGCTTACTATCAGGTGGGATCGCAGTCACTAGTTTATATCATTAAAAAATAACAAATAACTTTTCTCGAGGCTTGACTCGAGAAAAGTTATTCAGTCAGTCAGATTTTTACTGACTTAAACCCACACGTGTACCTTCAGTTGCTTCTTGCGTTCCAGGGCCGCGAGGACTTATTCGAAGGATGTCATAGTCGAACTGGCCCTTGTGGGCCATTTAGGTCGCTTATAACGCTGGTACATGATTATACATCATGTACCAGCGTTCTAAGTTCGTGTATAGAGCATGGGCCATATTTATTGCTGCTGAAAAACCTCCCTTATCATTTTCCACAAACGACTATCCTCTATCATTGTGAGCTAGTCTTCTATCGTCCCTCCATCTTCGTCTTGGTCCACCGGGATGTCCCTTAACAGTTAATGGAATCCAATAAGAGGTTCTCTTAACCCACAAATCATCTTACATGCGGCAGACAACACTTCAGTTCAGAAATAGAAACCCGGACAACAGGACCAAATAATTGACTGTCTTGTGGATAAGATAAGCGCCCATGCCACATGCTTTTCAATTATAGTTTCTATCTAGTTTTCTTACTCACACACACGCTTATTAAGAAATCTCTGTGTAGTCCTGATGTCGCCGTATGTGCTCAAGTTTAATTGAAAAACTTTGAACTCGCCAATACTTACATTGTCTCCGTCTAGTTCTAATTAAAAGAAACTAGCGACCCTCAGACGCTTAACGACTTTTTTGTGTATTATCTGTTAATTTTCTATGTTGTATCTATCTAGACTTTCTTATTGGCAATCTGCCCTCTTTTACCGAATGTGTGTATTGGTAGTACTATAAGTTTATCTCCGCCATTATTTATAGGTGGAACGTTATCAAATAACTCCTGCCGCCTTGGGTGGAGCGGGAGTATCAAACTTTTACCGTCTAAAACCCACCTGTCTTCCTTCAGTTGCCCTTTGCGTTCCAGGGTCAAGGTAACTCTTTCAAAGAATTCCGCTGTAGTACACCTCGTACTAATATATACTTGAAAGAATACAACCATGATGTGCGTACAGCTAAAGAGCTGAATTTCCTGCTGAAGTCTGTGTTTCCTGATAGCTACAACCTGGGAATCTTTAAGTCAAGAGTGAATGGTTTACTTCTAGACAAGCTTGCTCCACCGTTGACCACATCGCCGCTTTTCATCAAGTCTTTCGGCTGGCGCACACGAGCCACAGCATTTTGCTGAGCGCTGGCCGTATTGCGCGGCTGTGACGCATATCTTACTACTTATTTTATAGAGTCGTAATTGTTATTAAATATTGTTTTATTTTTTAAGGTAGGCGCCATGCTTGTCGTAAATAAACTCTTTCAGAAAGAAATTCTTTCTTTCAAGTGAGATAGTGGTTAAGCGCGAGCCTATAAACAGTAAAAAAAATGTTTATTTATTGTGAAACGTACAAATCGATAGATTCATATCAACAGCATTGTTTCAAAAGGTTTAAATGTCTGATAGCCACATTTGTTTTCAGTAGATTGTGTTTAGGATACTGCGTGGCTGCTATCTGCATTGTTGTTCACATGACCTTAGTGACTCATAAGGCATTCCGGATGGTATGCCTATTTCAAGAATGCATTTTATTAGACTTAGAATTAATTACACTCAACCAAGTCAATATCAAAAATTCACAACAGATATTTACGATACTCTTTTTAAAAAAATTTTGCCTAACTAGGAATAAAGCTAGAACTACATTTAACCGACGCACACGTGTAACACGCCTGACTTATACGTAGAACGACGCCGTGTGGCGTGGATCAAGTGTAGCTCTACAAGTCTAGTTTCCATATAAAATGTATGGGACCCGACGCACCCTGATCGGCGTGTGTGGCACACGTGTGCGCAGCTTTACTCCTGTATCGTGGGTGCGTTCATAAACATGTTAACTCACATACTCAAGTCGCCCAGACTTGGAACAACTATCTGTAGGTCTTACAAATATTTGCTACGTGCGGGAATCGAACTCGCGACACTCGCGCTCAGCACTCTATCGCTCAACCACTGGCGCCAACTAACCGTGTCATCGATAAAAAATATATAGTACTGTAAAAGTTCTGCTTATCCATTAAGGGATTCAGCTTCAGCGATCGCCATTAACCTAATTCGTTGTCATAACATTAGATTGTATTTTTTATGGGAAAATGAACATTTTCGCGGAACGTCCAAATGTCAAGCGGGGACGTACTCATTGAAAAAATCCCATAAAAATATTAGGTAGCGACCAGCGACATTTATTATATGTTAGGAAAATGTCAGTATACATGTGGATGGCTATAGGACTACGGTAAAAAAGCCATTAGGTACAAGTTGTAAAAAAATCCCTGTGGCTATTGAAAACTGGTCCTTGTTGACGGTTTTTCTCTTCGAGTTCTTTGTTCCTTTTTAAATGATATAAACTAGTGCTTGATTACGATACCGCCTGATGGTGAGCAGTGATGAAGTCGTCGATGGTGAAGTGCACTATTAAGAGCCTTGCTCACTCTAGCCTTGAGAGAGAGACACCTAAATTATAATCGGACGGGAAGACCGCAGCAGGTAAATTGTTCAAGTCCTTCGATGTATCGACGACGCGAAACGCTTAGTTCGGACCGTAAAGGTGTCAACAATGTAAGGGTGGACTCGCCGTACGTCGGGTTGTCTGATGGTAGAAAGGTGATGGCGGAATCAAGTTATGTATTTCCCGCGCAAAATTCTCCAAAAAGTATCCTGTAGAATACCGAAGGGCTGGCTACTCTACGCCTGTTCTCCAGGCTTCTAATTTATAGACCAGTAGCTTTAAAAAAATAATGCATATTTGCATGAATTCTAGAATTATATTTTCTTGTACAATGATGAAGAGTAATACAGACAAATTGTTGCCAATTAAAATCGGCTACAATGCTCCTGCTTAACAACTAACCTCACTGCTTACCATCAGATGGGATCGCAGTCAAGCACTAGTTTGCCATTTAAAAAAAATCTAACTTATCCTATAAATCTTACGAGATTACAATCTAAACCCGCATTGCACTAAACGATGAGCTCAACTCAAAGTTAGCGCTTCGGAACATCAAACGCTGCACTCGCCAGCTGACTGGCATGGCGGCCATTGCGTGACGTCATCACATGTGGCACCCAGCCCGCGACCTTTTCGTTTTGTTTCCTGCCTCTCTTTGTTGCTGGCCGTTTGATGGTTTTATTTTTTCGTGGACCTTTATTTGGACTCGGTGCAAGGGAATATCGAGTTATTTTAACTATAAAGTTGTTGGACGACTAAAGAAACAACCTATACCTTTAATTCCAGGATGATTTAAACAATCCATGGCATATCTTTAGCAGTTGCATTAGATCATAAGAGCACACATTTTTTCACACCCACTTAAAGTTATCGGCCTCAGGAAATGGGCCGTAATCCACCACGCGGGCCCAGTGCGGGTTGGTGGATGTCACATGTCTTCGAATTTTTGGTTCTAGGACATGCCGGTTTCCTCACGATGTTTTCCTTCACCGTTTTGAAAGCAGTGGTGATGAAATCAATTGCACAAATTAATGCACCTGGCTGGTTTGAACCAGCGACCTCGTAAGTTACGTTACAATTGCGCCTCCATTGCTCTAATCTATAAACATTGCAAGTTAAATAGAATAAAAGTTTGTAAAAAAAATTAAACCCACAACTTATTCATAACTCAGAGTTGCAGAGAGCAATTATATCTTGCGAATATATCGATAGTTGAGATAGCAGCATCAGTCGTTGCACTGTAGCGAATGCTTGGCATCCGACGTCCCGCATGCTTGTCTTTGATATGCGTAACAGTCAATAAATAGTATTGTTTGTCTGTAACCTTTTCTTTAAGCCTATCAAAGAGATAAATGTCGTAGGTCATGTGGATAATACTCGTTAGTCTTTCGAGCGTGGTGTATCTTCAGGTTCTTAACCTCGAAAGAAAAAAAGAAAATTTGTTTGTTCGCACAATATTTAATAAAAAACCGCTCAAGTGCGAGCCGGACTCGCGCACTGAGCGTACAAACTTACTAAAATACGTAAATAGTTCGATTCTTGAATATTGAGTCTCGAACATTTTTCTGAATCGCAAAAAAGTAATTATTTTGTGACGAAACTACAATTTTTTTCTTTATTTGTGCTGTGAAGCCTTGCTTCTTTGCCTTTTAAGATTCTAGGTAAACGGGAAGTACCCTATAGGTTTTGATTTCCTTGCGAGCATCTAAACATAAGCTATAAACGGTCCCCTATCTTTAGATTGCCTTGACTTAAAAGTTTGATTTTCCTGCTCCAAGGGGTAGAAGACCTGAGTAAATGGTATTAAATTCAGCTTATAACATCTTGGCGTTCCTAATAAAAAGAGTCTTGACAGACGGACAACAAAGTGATCTTAAAGGGGTTCCATTTTTGTCGACTGAGGATCGAAACCCTAAAAACATACAATCCACAAAATTACAAATAAGTGGCATTATGTCAAGAGAACTTCAGCTCAGCATAGTGATAGGAAACCACACCTGAACAATGCCTTCAAAAGCCACCATAAAAATGCCAATTCATTAAACCCCGCGCGAACGCCGGCGTTCGCTCGGTCATTGTCTTTCTATTGTGTCTCTAATTACGCTACTCAATAAGTTAATAAAAAGTTCCCACGATTACCTTATACCCTCCAGTATTTAGATTCCCTAGCATCTTACTGACATCATCGTTATCAAGTAATGACACTCATAAAACGGCTTGCTACACAATTTACATTAGAAATAATGGTGTTAGCATCAATTAGTAGTCTGGACGAAATGCTCTTAAGTTGTGGAAGTCGTTTATGACCTGTTTGTTATAGTCTATGCCCCAGTGCATGTTAAAAATTCCATGGTCTATAACTTTTTTAAAAAAGCTCAGAGAAATAGATCTGAAAAGGCTTGGAGTACTTAAGATGCAGCATGGTGAAGTGCAATAAATATTGACCGGACAGTTCTATTTTTTGAAGACTGTAAAATATATGTCGCCATCCAAAGTAAACAAACTGTACACTACCATAGTCCTGGAACGCAAAGTGCAACTTAAGAAACTCAGGTGGGTTTTAGTCAACAAAATTCTGACTCTCTCTCTCGCTTCATCTAGAGCTCTAGAAGTTATAAATGATAAATGATATTTATTTTGTAAATAGGTTTAAAAAAACACTTTTACACGTCAATTTTTTTTTCGTCATTTTTAAACTAGATGAGGCCGGTGTTTCCTAGCTGACTACCCTGAGAAGAAACACCGAAACAAACTCAGGGGTCAAAGTCTCTTTTAAAGTCCATACAGTAAATATGTAATGGTCAAATCACATGAGAACCATGCAGATTTGTCTGAAATGGTCTTTTGAAGAAAGAACCTTACAGATTTGAGTGGACCTGTCCAGTCAGTGCAAGCATTTGTCAGTATTCGTAAAGCTCAACTCAGGACTACTAGGAGCTCAACGACTTGACGAACAATACCAAGGAAAGGACATTTGGGTAGGCCGCAGAAAATACTCAAATTGCCAGACATACGTTAAAATTACTGAAAAGGAAAAAAAAAAGCAATCATATAATAACAATAATAGTCCTTTAATTATCAGGCAACTAAGGCCCAAAGATAAAATACACAAATAATCTTGCAAAATAATAAACTAATACATATAAATTAAATCTATGATGATGCCTCAAAAAAAAAGTGACACACACAGTGTTGTTTTTTTTTAACCCAAAGGTTGACTGCTAGGGAAAACCTTATAAATAAAAGGGAAGAAGGTATATTAATGGCTGGCGAAAAAAAAATCCGAGGTATTGATTGGTTTTAGTAGTGTTTTATTTGACGTTTCTGCCTCCGCTACCGATTTTGGTTCCAATTCCTGTTCAGATTCCGATTAAAATTTATCGGAACATGAAAAAATTGTCGGAACTTCCGAACTTTCGAAATCGGAATTGAACCTCCGTAACCTCTCAAATTCTAACATACAAACAGAGAGCCGTGCAATACACTCAACTTGATTGAAAGTCTGTAACAGACGGGCCTTAACAAATTGTCCTATCGCTCGGTTGAACCCGTATTTCTTTTTACCCGTTTTTGGGGACTTGTAACGATTTGTGCTTTAATAGAAAAACATCCACTTGGATGAAGTCATTCTTCACTCCGTTTGGTAAAATGTCGCAGAATACGTTTACTTTCGTTTTTCAATTTAATGGTGACCCGAGAGGGGCTTGCTTTGATTGAAAAATGTCTGGAGTTTTGATCTTAGATCTTATAAAAGTTAGCATTGACGGTATTTTTTATGCCATAGAATGGCAATCTAGCAGGTGTCCCACTTGAGGGTAAGTGATCATCACCGCGTCTATAGACATCTGCAATATCAGGGTGAGCTGCTGGATTGTTCAAAATAGTTATGGCTCTGGGACGCAAAGGGCAACTGAAGGAACACTTGTGGGTTTTTGTCAGTAAAAGTCTGCCATTACCTGCCGCTCCACCTAGAGCAGAAGAGTTAATTAATGATTTCCCGTCCCCAAAAAAGGGCGGTACCCATTACAATCAGTAGAGTAGTTTGCGTATTTTTATGCAACGCAACGTTCGTATCTCAGTTTCAATTGATTGAAAGCACCTCCAATTTTCGTAATTTGTTTTTTGAGGGCTGTAAATTATCAATTTAAAAATTTCTCGCCTGTCGCCCAGATGAGATTGCTACCTATATTAGAACGTTTTTCAAATAGGTACGTGGATTGGTCATCTAAAGAGTTGGCTATGAGCATCCTTGTAGTAGACCTTATCTATACATATGTATAAGAGGAGATGATGGACTGACATATCAACGCACAGCCGAAACTACTAGGAGCGTGAAATTTAGCACAACATTTCCTTTTATGACGTAATCGAGTACTAAGAGAGGATTTTCCAAAATTTATCCCCTAAGGGAATGAAACAGGGTCCAAAGTTTGTACGCGGGCAAAACTGCTGGCAGCTAAACTAGTTGATGATATAATTTTGTGTTCCAAAGATAATTATTTTTCGTCTTGTAGAATGTACTATCTTACAAAGTTTGGTTTAGGGCTCTAATCACGGCACAATTAGTGATACAACGGAGGTGTCTTAACTCTTAACTTCTGTTAAGAGTTCTGTTATAAAGTTTGTGGAACCAGAAACGGAAACGGAAGTGAAAAAGCTTGCGGAATTTCTGCAGAAGCGGAAACAGAGTTCTGTTACAACATTAAGCACAATAAAGAACTCAACATAAATACACTCACAATTACCACAAAATCCGTCAAGCTCACGTCGACACAAGTAGGCGCCGCCCGCGCCATTTCCCTGCTATTCTTAGCGACGAGTCAACAATAAAGTCGTTTTAGCGGAGCAATCTTCCTAAAAGCTATTGTATTGTCCTTCCCGCGCAATATCCTGGAGTTGATGACGTCATTGATCTCTAGTTAATTTTAGACCACTTATAAATGATTGGGACTTGTAAATGTCGGTTTGATGGGCTTGATAAGTTCAGTTAACTAAACTTTTATTTTCCTTCGTATAGAAAAAGTGGTGATCTTCTTTAAAGACTAAGGTCCACTAAATGAATTTAAAACATTCGTTGATACCGTGGAGTATTTTCAAAACATAAAAAACTAGATTATATATGCATGTCATAATTTGACATAAATTACATGAAGTACAAAAATAACAGGTCCAATAATTATGTTCTCTCAAAACCGTTCATATAATTTTGTGCGTGCAACTGTGATTGATTTATTACAGCAAAGAAATCTGTCACAATTACACATCACACTAATATTATAAAGGTGAAAGTTTGTATGTGTGTGAATTTAAAGAAAGAAAGAAAAGAAAGAAAACAAGTTTATTTGACACATAGGTACACACAATGAAATAACAATTATAGAAATTTAACTACTTAAACCTTGGGCACGCCATAATTATGGCGGTAAGTCCCCTCTTTGAGGCGTGGCTGGAAAGATCTCACGGCGTCCTTACCTTCCGTATGAAGGCAGGTTCTTGCCGGACATGGTCGGTTCGGGAGGTTCCTGCACCGGATCCGTGCGGAAGTGACTCCCGGGTGCCACCATTGTGTGGACCGCCCGGAGGACACGGTGAAGCATACGGTAGAGGTGTGCCCTCGTGAGGGCGATCGGCGGCAACGATCTGTCGCTCCGGGCCTTGGTACAACCCATGGTCCGAGGCGAGGAGGAGTGGCAGGCGGTCACCTCCTTCTGCGAAGCAGTAATGCTAGCAAAGGAGGAGGCGGCACGCAAACCGTAGGGGCCCAGCAGCCTACAGGCGCCAAGGGTCTGCTTCTGAAAGGAAGACTCGGCTCTGGTATGAAAGGCCCCGAAGAAACAGGAGTGGGTTTTTAGTCAGTAGAAGTCTGTCGCGTTCCGCCCAACAGCGGGGTATGTCACTGGATGATTTTCCCACCGAAAAAAAAAGTATTAAGTACATATTTATTTGCCCATTTTCCTTTTTCCTTTATAGTAATTTATTTCCTGGTTTCCTCTGTCAGACTTACGCAATGTTTTCGCTTTCCAAATAGCAATTTAGTTGTAAACAATAGCGTGGCGTGACGAATTCAGCTCATCATGTGACATAGAACATCGGATGGCTGTATTATTTTGCAACGATGTGTATGACTGTAATCTATTTGTCACGCTACTGGTGATTGTGTAGCGATTACTATGCACAGCAGTGTAGTTTGTAATTTTGTTTGGAATTTCCACAATTCAAGCTGTGTAAATACACAATATTTTTCCAATACACTTACTCGAAAACCCGCTGTTATGTTTACCGCTTTTAGAGCAATTTACTGTTTTTCGCACTAGTGCGAGAAAGTGCGCGAACTCGCCCCCGCCGCAATTTTATTACATAATTATCGTATCAGGCTGGGCGCGCGTCGACCCCCCACGAGTCGCGCGTCAACTCCCGTTTATTTATGTCTTCGTAAGTGTGTTGAAAAACTTGTTGTTTGATACGCGTGGAAATTTATCATTGCAGCACTCGGCTCCACGACACCCTCGCCGGCGGCTCGGGCAAATCCTCGATCGCAATGACAAACTTTCTCCACTTGTATCAAAATGTAGCTACTATTCTTGATTGACTCCTCGTCCCCATGGCGGATGCTCCAGGGCAGCCAGCAAAATTCAAATTTACTTAAGTTTTTTTTTTGCATTTTGCAGGTCAGTGTCAAGTTGTATGTTGATTAAAATATGACTGGAAACCTTTATTTACGAAATTATAATCATTAAAATCATCAATACAACCGTCTCAGTTCGTCTATCTTGATTCCCAGTGGATATTGTGATTTAAAATTGGTGTAATTTTGTATCTCAAGTGTCTGCACAATTGGAGAATATAGTCACTTTGGAAGGCAATAGAGCTATTCCACCGGACTAAACTTGTGGCTTAGCTCCTCTGGCCTCCAAGGTTTTACTATATACGAAACTGGAAACACGTGTCTAGTATTTTTATGTAAAGAATCTATGTACAAAATTTCATAACTGTATCATGAAAAATCACAAAGTTATAAGCTTGTTATGTTACCTGGTTGACCGCACAAATACATAGTCACCGGGCCATCCAGGCGACTAAGGGGTTGTTTTGCTCCCGCATCCATCTGTGCGCTGACACTTCATGCCCACAATGACCTGCCGTGATCTGTGTTGTACTTAGTGTCGGTGGTGTCCAACCTGTGACTTTTTTTTAATATTTTTGGGATAAAATATAACATGGTGTAAAAATTATTGGAATCGATTTAGTTACTGATTCTGAATAAACTATATTCAGGTTTCGCATAGAGCAGTGGTGGCCGAGTGGTAACGGGGACTTACGAATTGTAGGTCGCGGATTCAAACCCAGCCAGGTGCATTACTTTGTGTAATTTATTTCATCACCACTGCTCTCAAAACGGTGAAGGAAAACATCGTGAGGAAACCGGCATGTCCTAGAACCAAAATATTCGAAGACATGTGACATTCACATTCATTCATTCATTCATTGTGATATTTGTGTATGTTTATTTTATGTATTTATACATTTGATCCCTTGTTTTCGTATTATTCTTTTCTTTTTTTTTTATGCACCTACCATGTTTTCTCTTTACTACCCTTGGTTGACTGGTAGAGAATGCCTAAGGCATTAAGTCCGCCTTTGTACCTTTATGTTGCATGAAGTTTTAATAAATAAATAAATAAATTCACCAACCCGCACTGGGCCCGCGTGGTGGATTACGGCCTATTCCCTCTCCTAGAGAGGGGAGGCCTGAGTCCCAGCAGTGGGAACATTAAAAGGCTGATTATGTTTATATAGGTTTCGCATATACACTACTATGTACTAAAAATAATTTTGTATATGGAATCAATGAAACAGGTGCCACCTCAGTAAAATAGAGCTGAGAATTTTATTATAGTATTGAATACCTCAACGAAGGTTTTTGAGAAGGCTGAGAGATACATTTACTGCCAAATACTGCATAAATTTTAGAATGTGTTACATCTGCACTCTAATATAACTTAAAGTAATTTAGATACTGTAAAAAAAAAAGTAAAAAACTAAAACCCGACTACGACAAAAAAAAAATGACGCTGAAAAAGTATGAAACAAGATTTTCAAGATGCTTAAATAGACAAGGTAACTGAAAAAACAAGAATAGAATAAAAAGAAAAGCCGTAGTCACACGTTATAGGTAGGTAATAATCGAAACACTTTAATAACGTGTGACTACGGCTTTTCTTTTCATAAAAAAAAAACTATTATACATATAATAGTTTTTTTTTTTACATTGAATTGAAGTCGATTGTATTTTTTTTGTAAAAAGTTTTTTTAAAGTATAGTTTTTGGATGTTTTTGTTATGTGTTTGAACACTAAGTAGTTTAATAAGCAAGGTCTTCGTATGAATAGTTAATTTGTTTACCATTAGATTATGGATGTACACATTCTTTTTTTGTAGTATTTGACAGCAAATGTATCAAGTCAACCTTCTCGGCTAGCTTCGCTAAGGTAGTCATCACTACAATAAAATTTTCAGCCTCATTCTACCAAGCTGTGAAAATACACCCAGCCCAATTGCGCAGGCAGATACTTGAGATACAAAACTACACCAATTTTACATCACAATATCCAATAAGAATCAATTTGCGAATAATTAAATGAGCCACTGAACTTCACTTGAAGAAATTCCTAGATAATATTTATTTTTTTATTCTTGACAGGTTCGCGCCTACCGCTATCTCACCTGATGGAAAACGACGAATGTATAATATAAAGACCCATTCCTGACTGGCCATCAATTTCAAGGAAGAGCCATTGGTGATAAAATTAAACTCTCCAAAACTAATTCAGCATACACAACCACACGGCCCAGTTTCATTACAAAATCACAAATGCGAACGTTTGCAGTCTCAACGAGTGATTGGTCTAAGCAGGATGTCGTTGTACACGTACTTTGATAAGGTTCCAACTTGTATGCCGACGTCACTCGATAGGACCCTGTCGTAGTAACGAGAGAGAAATAGGTTGCAGTGGACTTCCTTATTCTGATAGGTCTCGAATATTACTGAGCTGCGGTTATGCTAGTGTAACATGTCTTGATTTTGCTTACTTTGTTGTTTAGACAAATGCTCATAAAAGAAGGTGGTCATCAAAGAATTTCAGGCACGGGACTTTCCTTCAAAACCTTTGGTCCCAGTCTTACTAAGTAATAAGACCGTCTGGATGGCCAAAAGTCGAACCATTTGTCGGAGCGGTCGTTTCGTGGTTGGATCAAGGTTCCGATACAAAAGGCACGCCTCGATATGGTTCACATTGTGAGGAGGTTTCTGTCTTTGGAGCCCTAACGACCGGCAGCTTGGACCCTGCTCTTGACATCGGTGGCCTACTATTTTTTTTTAAATATTTTTGAATGGAAATAATAATAAGAGTTAATTTTGTTTTCATAAAGTATTACAAAAGTTAAACTTAAGGGCCCACTACGCAATATTCAGCACACGATATTCAGACTGTCTTATGTTTTGTTCCGAGTAAGACTGGTCTAACCCATATTACACTACGCGACATCGACTAAGACTGTCTGAATATCGAGTATTGTAATAGGCCCTTTAGGTGCGACACTGGATCTCGCACTAGGTTACCATGTGTCACAAGCTCCATTTTCTCTCGACAGATAAATTTGATTTAGCTAAGCTTAAGTAGTAACAAATAGGCAACAATTTTATTATTTCGCTAAATCAGTTGGCACTCTTCGGTACGGAACCCTGAAAACTAATAAAAGGGTTCCTCATCCAAGTGGCCCACACATTTTATTTAAACGATTGTTTAAATAAACTGTTCTACTGACTATCCATTTCAAAAGAAGGTTCACCGATTACATTAAAGGGCATAAACGGTGCTGCCACTCTCAATGACGAAACTTTTTATAATGCCTTAGTAAGGTCAGAAAACACGTGAATCAGACAAACGTACATACACACATCGTTGCTTGCATTGCCAAATGCTTACCTTGTTATTGAGGCGTTGTTTTTAAGTAAATGATTGTTACCGAATAAACATGCCGTGTGAATTCACGCAAAGGTCATCTGAAGGTACATGGGCGAGTTTTAGCCAGTAAAAGTCTGACACTCCATCTCACTCCACCCAGATCCACTCAAATAATTTCTCCCGTCATTTGATGAAAAAGTGAATTTATAAAAGGTCCTCTTGTTAGCTGGTCTCATCTGTACCTACTGACAAATGACGAAGGATAATTTATTAAAAATTCCTTTTTTTTTTTAAATAGAAAACGGGAGCGGGGTTTAGAAAAAGACGAAGAGATGAGTTGACTGTTGTCTTGTTCAGAAATGAGAAAGAGGGCTTAGCCATCCAGTGGAACTTTGATGTCTATAATTACAAACAATACCAAAAATTCTAAATTATTTTTGGTCCTATGGTACAGTTGGTCGTAATCTTACGTAATCGTGATTCAGCTTATACATTGTGAATGTATTTAAGACGCCTATGCGTGAGTGAATTACAAATTGACATTTGCCTTGTTTCTCAATAAATCAACCGGCTTGAGCTGATGTGTCCTAGTTGTAAGAAACCCATCTGAATGGGATCCTGTTCAATCTTTAAGCTTGCTGATGCCGAAAATGAGGTCATTCCAGAACCCATCATTCGAACCTATTGCCAATATCGTATGTTAAGTGCACTCTTGCGCAACTAAATTACAGAAAACAGTGTCACGATTCTTTGACCAAAGGACCATTCAATCATAATAAAATCATAATTATCGTGACTTCATAAAAGGAATTGGGTTTTTACGAGAGCTCCGATTCCTGCTATCGATTCAAAGGAATTGGTCTATAGTTATGACGTAAGAAACATATGGCTATGATGAATAACTCATTGATGTTCCAACGTTTTTATAAGCTGCCAGTGTCATAGTTCAGTACTATCGAGTTGTTGTGTAAGAAATTGAATCAATAAACGTTTTGTGTTTGGAACAAAAAATATTGTGAATAGAATAGAAAATATATATTACGCAAAGTAAATAAAATAGAAGATTAGTACAGAATGATAATAAAATTGCGATAAGCGTACCGTCTCAGCATTTAGCATGTTATTGTTGTTTTCAACATTCGAAACTATTTGTTTTTTAAGTAAAAGTAATTAGACCACAGATGGAAGAAAAAATGAGCTAAGCGTAATTTACCCTATGGTATTTTACGAGTTTACAAAACATTACAAATTACCCTTAGCTAGAATTTGTTGGCTTCAGCGAAGAGCTGAGAACGTGACTAGATTTTTTTGAAAGAAAACCGTGTTTCTGGAACGCAAAGAGCAACTGATGGACACAGGTGGGTTTTAGTCAGTAAAAATCTGACACGCCTTGCTCTACCCTGGAGCGGGAGAAGTTATTGGATCATTTTCCACCTCAAAAAAATCCTATGCCTTCGACGTGCAAGTGAGAATTTTAATTTGGTATAGTCTCCTGTCATTGGTCCACCTTGTAGGGGGCCTTCCAACACTGCGTCTTCCGGTACGCGGTCGCCACTCCAGGCTCCACTTCCACTCTGGTGAAGGTTGCGGGAATCCGATGGATGCGAGACGTACAGGACCGTTCATTGTGGCGACATTTGGGGAAGGCCTATGTCCAGCAGTGGACGTCTATCGGCTAAATTGATGATGATGATGATGATGATGATGATGATAATAATATCCTGTTCAATTCATCAGTTCCAGAACCCATTTACATTGAAACAAGTTATCTACGTCACAGATATTCAGAATAGCAGTCTATCTTTCGATAACAGTAGGTACATATCCATGGTCCTTCATCCATTTAGGGCCGTTTTCGAACTACTCAAACCCTACTTTAAATGACTTCAGACAGTTTTTCAATTGCTCAACTTCAAAGAAAGAAAAGAAGAAAGAAAACATGTTTATTCTGCCTGAATAGACGCACAATTCGTTACAAATATACAAAAATCAAATTCCCTGACAGGCCATGTGTGTATCGGGAATAACTGTGTTACACCACTAGGACCATAGACAACAGTAACACAGTTGTCTTGGTTATCTGTTGCATTTTGACGCCGGCCTCAACAGAGACAAACATAAACAAAAATAAACCAAAATATAAAAGAAAAAAACATAATTTTTTCAAATACTTAATTCAGAAATCGTTTGTCACATCATTTCTTGTGCTTCTTATGTACCTATGCCGAATGCATGTATTGTTTGTAACTTATGCCACTTTATATTCTAACTGCATACTTCCATTTTGTTCAAAAACTTATTGATGTCATACGATGACGTCACTTTTGATGTTCTTCATATAAAACAGTGACCAATGTATTGTTTGTAGGTACTATGATTGTTAAACCACAATTTTCTGACTTCTTAGGGCGGAATTCACCAATAAAACTAATCGCGTTGTAACGTTTGGCTCGCATAATCGCGTTTAGCCGCTGTCACTAGTGTCACTTGTAAAAATACAACAAAAGAAAAATACAGACAAGTGACACTGGTGACAGCGGCTAAACGCGATTAGTTTTATTGGTAAATTCCGCCCTTAGAGTCTCGTCTTGAGTTGTTTACTAAAGGTACGTTAATGCGATCGACACGTTTATGAAGTTCGGCGCTCCAATTGGCCCACTCCAAGCTCTTAACCAATCAGAGAGCCAAACACGGTAAACGTTTTGATCGCGCGTAAAAACAATTCGCATTCATGTAGCGTTAGTGCCAGTTCATTACCTTACTCGATAGCGTTAAAGTAATTACGTCAATTTGTACTAGAACTGTTTAAGCTCCGTCTGGTGACAATAACCGATAATCTGTTATTTTCTATACATTTTGACATAAATCATTCGTTTACGTCAACGTGCGTTAAAAAAACTCGTACTGAAATACAACAATCACTAGTAGAAATAATAAATTTATGGAAAATTGTTCGATGTAAGCCCATTATTATTTCAATCCATAATAACTATATCTTCTTACACGTGTACAAATAATGCCATTTTTTGTTTATAGTCAAACGACTATATTGTCCTTACCATTCTCGATAAAAGGCTCCTGCCTTGACTATAATCATTGATCACCATCCCATATAACTATCGTGGCCCAGTGCGTGTTGGTGGATGTCAAATGTCTTCGAATTTTTGCTTCTAGGACATGCCAGTTTCTTCACGATGTTTTCTATCACCGTTTTGAGAGCAGTGGTGATGAAATAAATTACACAAAAAGTAACGATTCGTAAGTCGGGGCCGTTGCCACTCGGCCACCACTGTTCTTGCTCACATCATGAAGTGATCAATTCCGAGATCTGGATGCGACATATCCACCACTCTTCACTATGTTGCAACTACATACAATACAGCCATCCTCCTTGACTTATCATTGGAACTTTGGAACACCAACCTTTACGAGAACTTGACAATAGTGTATCTCACATCTCAAGTCTAATGCCATTTAATATCGGCTTCGTTATAGGCGCGGAGTTGGAACACCTTTTGTTTGCGACAACACTCTCGCACAAATACGAATGACTCAGCGTTTGCGAAACATTTGTGTTACCTCTACGTACCGAAGACTGTCTGTATCTGTTTTGCAATGTTTGACGTTTTTATCGTATTTTACTTGATGTGACCCGTCCCTTGCAGTATTGGATGTCGTAATCGTAAACTTTCCCCTAAGATGGGGGTCGCTTTCGTCGGTCATTAAAAAGTTTTTCCTCATCGATCCAGTTATCAAATTGTCCCTTGTAGACCGATGTTAGATGACTAGAACTGTGGACTTGGATGAAAGGGTCATCACGGTCCTGGAATGCATAGCGCAACTGCAGGAACACAGGTAGGTTGGTAACACTACGCGCCGTTAGCGACTCGGGCTCTGTCCGGAAGGTTACCGGATGGCCGGACAGTGAGCTACCCATTGCTCGTCGTCCGCAAGCCTAAATAGTAATACCTAAAGGTTTCTGTTAACTTTGTAGTTAAAAGAAACAATGTACCTACCCATATGAAATTATATCCAGCAGCACGGCGATTATTTTGACTGTGATTGATGTGATCGCAGTAGTTGTACTGTAGGAAAAAAAAATACAAATTTGTCCTCGGTCAAGTAACTTTGTACTTGGTCCCTAATGAGTTATTGACAAGTGTGTTAGTAATTGCGCAACAATAAGAAGTATTAGTACTTTTTTATTATTTAAAGGCACGGAGCCTATAAATGATAATGTCTGACCACTTGATGGTAAGCGATGATGTGTTCGACGATGGAGCATACTTGACAAGAAGTTACCTATTTATTCCCTCTGGGCTTTAGTTGTAGAAATCAAGAAACTGACTCCGGCAGGGAAATCCATTCCTTAGCTGTACGCACAATGAATAAAAACAATTTCCTTCCCCTGAGGCATAGCTTTCCCTGTCCCAGTCACCAGAAAGTGCCTTTAACAATTCCCAAGCTAGGTTTCCCCAATCCCCAATAGACAAACATTAATTTCCAATAAGTTTCTCCTCTTCGCTCCTGGCCTGCGCAGGCACTGTTCCCAGATGACGGGAAGGAAGTGAGCTGCGTGATGCGCGTACGCAATGCAACTTGAATGCAGCCGCTAGTGGAAGCGGCAGATGCTTGGTATTTTTTGGACTTGTTTGCTTTGTTGATGCACATAGCATTACATGTTGTGATTATTGATGAAATATAAAAAAAAACTCGAATTCAATATTGGACAATAACATTTCGATCTAAAAATAAACTATTATTTCAGAATAAATAAAAATGTATATTGCCTACTTCTTAAATGAGATGCGTGGATCTATTATTATTATAAACATGAGCTCATTCTTAAATGCTTATCATGAATAAATTCAATCCTTTAGAACATGATCAATTCTCTGTCTATTTACACTATAAGATTTTCCCGCAGCATCGCTCCTGTAACTGAACTTTGAATCCACCGGGACTACTTGTAGCGTGGCTTCCAATCAGTTAAATAATTTTCTTAATGAAATCGTCCAGAGATTCCTTCAGCATACAAACAAACAATTACCTATATTAAAAGGAGAAACTGACTGACTGACATATCAACGCACAGTCAAAACAACTGGGACTATGAACGTGCAATTGATAATTGACTGGCAGGTTGCTGTAGTGGTTAGTGGCCCTGATTGCTATGCCGGAGGTCGTGGGTTCGATTCCCACCCAGGACAAAGGTTTGTTTGATGAGCACGATCATTTGTTCTGTGTGTAGGTGTAATTTATCTTATGTATGTATTTAGAAATAATTATATAAGTATGTTTATCAGTTGTCTAGTACTAATAACACAAGCTCTGCTTAGCTTGGGACTAGACGGCGTTGTGTGATAGTTGTGGAATATTATATTATTATTTTGCACAAAGCTTCCTCACGTAGGCGAGCGAGAGAAATTCAACCTTTTTTTTAATAGCCTATACTGTCCCACTGCTGGGCAAAGGCCTTCCCCAACTTCTTCCAGGTATTCTTTTCTTGAGCCACCTCGAACCAGTCCTTGGGTTAGGCATCTGGGTCGTCTCGCCACCACTTCCCAGGTCGACCTCGTCGGCGTCGTCCGTCTTCAGGTACCCACCGGTCAGTTATAAATTCAACCTTTAAGGGGGTAAAAAGGAGGAATTTCGTTTGTACACAAAAACTTGTACCTCTATGTTTATATTATTTAGTAATAAAGATGGAGCGTATTTTCCCAGTCCGCTTATCACTTAATATTGGACGTGATGTCATCGGCGCCTGCGCCTGATATTTTCGAAGCAAATACACTTCGATTTTCTTTGCATGATGTTTGTGTGTATTTTCTCTTCTCATAGGATAGGTGACGTAAGTTAAAATATGTAGTTGGATTAAAATTAGGATTAATTAAGTTACAACACTGCCTACCTTTAGATTTTTAGTACATACCATGATCATACCTATTAATATTGTAAAGGCATTTGTTTTTAAAAGAGTAACTATGTAGTTTCTTGCCGGTTCTTCTCCATAGCAAACAAAACTAGTGCTTGACTGCGATCCCACCTGATGGTAAGCAGTGATGCAATCGTTGTTGGTGAGGCCCACTAGTTTATTAAGAGCCTATTTACTCTGACCTTAAAGGCACCCAAATTATAATCGGATGGGAAGACCGCAGCAGGCAAATTTGTCCAGTCCTTCGATGTACGCGGTATAAACGGAGAGGTGAAACGCTTAGTCCGGACCGTAGAGGTGTCAATAACGTAAGGGTGGATACTCGCCGTACGTCGGGTTGTCCGATGGTATTTCCAATTTAAGTTTTGGTTAAAAGTGATTTTCTTTACACTGCTAAACCAGGTAAGTTTCCCAATTAATAAGGTGCGGGAACGCTGGAAAGATTTACAGTGGCCCTGGAACGCAAAGGGCAACTGGAGGAAACAGGTCGGTTTAAGTCAGTTTTTGACACTCTCTCGCCCCACCCTGGAGTGAGAGAAATAATTTAATGATTTCTCGCCTCAAAAAAAGGTAGTTTCTAGCGATTTCCCACACGAACTGTCCCTTTTCGGAGATATTCCATATAAGAGTCGTGTTGTTAAGAGGGTGTTTGTTTAATAGCGTTTTCATTATATACCTAGTCATTACTGCCAAGCGCTACTTATGGCACATTTTATGTGTGTAGCAACTCCTTTGTTTGCACAAGATTCCTTTGGTGTTCTGTGTTTGTTATTGATAGATGTTTCTTTTTTATCTGTTATGTTATTGACTCGGCTGTGGTCTTTGAGTACATGTGAATTTTTATAATTAAATAGACAGACTTATACTAATACTAGCGACCCGTCCTAGCTTTGAACGAGTGTTAAAAAAAAAAACTCGACAATTGTGGGTCGGACTCGTGCACTGAGGGTTCCGTATAAACTTACCTATGAAAACAGTTCAATTCCCAAATTGATTTTTTTTGTGACGTAACTACAAATTTACAGTTTTCAGATTTTTTTCTTTGCTTGTGCTATGAGACCTTACTTCATGCCAAATTGCAGGATTCTAGGTCAACGGGAAGTACCCTATGAATTTTGATTCCCTTGCCGAAATATGTAAGTATACGGTTTTTGCTACATATTTTTTTTTTTCGTTTACTTAGAAGTTTGATTTTTTCATAGCTTTAAGGGACCGCAGATCTGAGTATATGGTTTTAATTTCAACTCGATACCTCCACGCGTTCCCGAGATAAAGGGTCTTGACAGACAGACAGACAGACGGACGGACGGACAACAAAGTGATCCTATAAGGGTTCCGTTTTTTTTCCTTTTGAGGTACGGAACCCTAAAAACAATTCCAATTCTCTAAAATTGACGACTTTTCTCTACTATATAATTAAGTATGTATTAGGTATACACCTAAACCTTCCTCATGAACCAGTCTGTTTTTGATTTGATGACTACATACAGACAGTCGCCGTGGGGGACTTAGTTTTACATGGAGTACTGGAAGTAAACTGTAAGGAATCGTTTTTTATTGTTTTTGAAAACTGTTTTTTTTTTTTAATGGTTTTTACAAGCCAAGAGCACTAGTTTATTAAGAACCTATTCACTCTAGCCTTGAAGACACCTAAATTAGGGAATTACTATTACTATTACCTAAGGACGGGAAGACCGCAGCAGTCAAATTGTTCCAGTCCTTCGATGCTCGCGGTATAAATGACGTTGTTTGAGATGTTACAGTAAATATTCTACTCGGGATATTTTATTATTCTCCCAAGACTAATGGAATGTTACTAGGCACAATTTATTTCTGCAATGAACCGTGCTAGCAAATACTTGCGTGTTGCTCTAAGAAAATCGATAGTGGCTACATAAATAATGTCACTTGTGGCCACTTATAAGCAGTAACAGTTTCATCAGATCGCGAAACTTGCGGAAAATCACAAGTGTCGGGCTTTCCGGTCATACTTGCAGATTAGCATAATCAGCCTTTTAATGTTCCCACTGCTGGGACTCTACCACGCGGGCCCAGTGCGGATTGGTGGATGTCACATGTCTTCGAATATTTTGGTTCTAGGACATGCCGGTTTCCTCACGATGTTTTCTTTCACCGTTTTGAGAGCAGTGGTGATGAAATAAATTACACAAAGTAATGCGCCTGGCTGGGTTTGAACCCGCGACCTACAACTCGTAAGTCGGGGCCGTTACCACTTGGCCACCACTGCTCTCACTTGCAGATTGCTATCAAATAATTTAATTAAACATCGTTAAGCTGGACAGAAAGCATATCGGGCTTGGTTTTGCGGAAATCCTGAGAAGTCAAACGTAAAGCATTTTACTCCGGAAATTCATTTCAATTTATTGATTTTTCAGTCGCTTTAGATTTTGTTAGAAGAGCTTGTAGTCCATTAGACCAAAAAATAGGATTAAGGTTACAATAATTCGCACTCAGCTGAAAACTGGTAGGATTGTTCAAAACACCATCATAAATGAAATCTAAAAGTCCTCATCGATCCGACACTTGGAAAAATAAAATACTCGGGGTCAAAAGTCACAAAAAAGAGTTTTTCGCGATTTTCAGCAAATCGGTAACTATTATCATAAAATTAGCTCTAACAAAAATTGTAGATCAGATAATTATCTACAAAAATGTCTAAATATTTTTTTTCCTAAGAACCACCGTTTTTGAGGCGATTCAAAAAGTTGAAAGAGGTAATCGTCATAATATGCCCATGTTTTCACGCCACCTTTGAGGTAGTGTACTTAGCGCGTTTTTAGGGTTCCGTACCTCAAAAGGAAAAAACGAACAACCAAGTGATCCTATAAGGATCACTTTGTTGTGTTTACAGACGAACAGACAGACAGACGGACAACAAAGTGATCCTATTAGGGTTCCGTTTTTGCCGACTTAGGTACGGAACCCCAAAAACTATCACTCAGACACGCCAAGGAATTACTAGAGAATCCCTTTTCCGTCATCACAAATATATCGTAAACCTGTTTATGTACCTACATACTCGTATCGTGAACGTCAACCCGTTTGTTACTTGTTCGCATTTTGTATTTCCTACGCCTTACTTGAGCACGCCTTGCCTCTTAGAGTGTGCTCCTGTAAGGATTTAAACAGGAATGAGGAGGAAAATCGTGTCCTTAGGTAGTTTTTTTTACTGCTGGCTTGGTTATGGACGAAATCGGTTTTTAATCTTTTTTTTTTTATTGATATAAACTAGTGCTTGACTGCGATTCCACCTGATGGTAAGCAGTGATGCAATCGGCCAAAATAATCTTCTTAAGATTATGAGAAGCTGAAGCTCCCATTGAGATTTTACACTAATATAAATAAAAGCCTGTGTGCGTCTTCAAATGCGGAACTGCTGGACCATCATCATCATCTGAGTCAATTACTATTATTGTTCTGATTAATTGACTTCTTGACAATTCAAAAGTGCCAGTAAATAAACCATTTAAATTAAAATGCCTTGATTCTTTCAGGTATTACAAACATTACAAGCACCCATTGTAGGTCTTAGGGTTGAACTAACTGACCGCACCGAATCGCATCTTTCTATTCTTCTATCCATTTCTGTCACTTTGTCACTTAGCACCGACATTTACAAGAGTAAGAAAGAGAGCGGGAGTGCGATCGCACGCGGCGGAATCGTCTAGGCGGTCGATTTGGTGCGGCCAGATGTATTTCAAATTTCAACCCTTTTAACCTGCCCAAGTGTTTTTCTCCTAATTGAACTCATCCCGGCTTCTTCTGTCCAACTTCTTACAAACCTATAATTCTCCGCGATGAGAAAAGCTGCATTATTCAAATTAGATCTCCACAACAGCGTTTTGGTATCTTCAAAATGTGTGAAATATAGTTATATCATGCATACAACCACGCCTTTCGTGGCTGCTGCTGCGGTTGGGTAACTTATCATAAGCAGGTGCTACAATTACAATTACCGCGCCGCTCCTTTGATGACTACCACTCCACCGCGCACACGATGTTAGAAAATAGCAGATTCTGAACAAATTGACCCCCATTGGTGTAATTGCTGCAAGGTGTTCCGATGTGAGAATAAACAAATAAATAAACAATTAATAATTGCAGCATTTCCAAGGACGAAAAGAAAAAAAAAATTACAGCTAATGATAATAGTCAACAAAATTAACGAGTAGCAATAAACTACTGTTCCACCTCCCCTTGTCACACCCGGAACTATAAAGCCTGCCCTTTCAACCATCATATCACGAAAGCAAACAAATCATAAGTGAAAAAAAACGACCAGGTCGCGTGGTGAGGATACGAAACACCATATTAATTTAATTGGTACCCTTAACTTTATTAGAGAGCTCTTAAACTTTAACATAATTAAAAAAGTATAAAATAAAGTCGTTTTTTTGTATGTCTGTATGTGTGCTCTTATTTCTTTTTGGAGGACCTCGACGAGACGGATTTTGAGATAGTTCACAAGAGCCAAGCCACGGCAAAAACTTTTTTTTTTAAGTGTGAAATCATCAATTAACTTCTCCGCTACTGGGTGGAGAAAGAGCGTGACAGATATTTTCTAAATTGACCCATGTTACTTCAGTTGCCCTTTGCGTTCCAGGGCCATGGTAACTCTTTTGAACATTCCCGCAGCCCTAGATGGAGACGGGAGGACTTAGACGGAGGCAGGAGGCCCTAAACGGGAAAAACCTAGTACCTTCTCTTCAGATACTTCTTGAAGCTTTTGAAAGCCGGTTTTCTGGGTCAACATTGATTAATTATGCGTATTGTGCGTTATAAAACGTATTACTGGTACGAGCTTGCGTGTTGCGAAATTAAGGGTCTTCTTAATGAGGTTCGAGGGTCTTTTGAGAAGCGTAAAATGTTATTATTATACTCTGAGCTCAGAGTGAGCTAATTGTACTTTTATGGGCGGCATTTGTCATTGTAAAGTTTATGCTCAGACCTCTGCATTTAACCAAGCGTAGAACTTCTTTTATGCCCTTGATTTTGAGCTTATTTCATCGTTGAAGAATGTCACGATTACTTCGTAAAAGGGCTGATTGTCATTGTACACTTGGTTTGCATTGATTAAACGTTTTGACTTTGACTTTGAATAGGTAGACTGACGTCAGTTTAAAAGTTCCACTCACTCCGGGAATGTTGAGTAAACCATGACAGAATGTAAAGCTGGACTTCAAATAAAAACTTTAAATCGCCAATCCGCCTTGAGAAAGCATGGTGATTAATGCTCCTGCGTTTTCTGTGTGAGAAGAGTATTTTACCCTGAAATGAGGCAGTATCAGGCTGGTATGAACACAGCACGCGAAAACTTAAAAACTCTTTACTATGATTAGGTTTTTCAATTGAGTATTTGGAGCACTGACCTCTACTATTTACCTGGAATGGCGGTCGTCAAAGTGCTTTTGTGCTCGTTTGATATTTCGCCATTTTGGCGCTGTCGGCCGTAGCGAGTGTTGGTGAGCGCGTCTACGGTACTAAAACTAATAATTTCGCGCCACTTGCAATATATACACATAACCTCATCATTTTTCATAGGCTTTATATAATTCGTGAAGCAGGAATAACACGGAATTCGAATGAAATTAATTCAAAATGCAAAAATACTTGAGAGTACTGTACACTTCTCTGTAGTCATTTGCATTATAAGTAAAAATTAGTTCTCTAGACGCTCGCAAGTGGCACTACAAATAGGCACAAAAAATTAGCTGTCAAACATATGGAACAGCCTGTCCAATGGTATATAGTAGAGGTCAGTGATTTAGAGTTAAGAACGTGTCAATCCCAATTTTTGACAGGTTTTCAGGTGTGAAAATCATCTAATTTACAAATCCCGCTCTTGGGCGGTGCGAGAAATAGTGTCAGACTTTTACTGACTGACTAAAAACCCACTCCTGTTCCTTCGTTGCCTTTCGTACCAGGGCCGAGACTTCCTTTCAGAATCAGACCCTTGGCCCCAATAGGCTTCGACCCTGCTGGGCCCCTACGGTTTGCTGACATCTCCTTGAGGCGCGCGTTGAACAGTACGCGCCGTCGACGACTTGGGCTCGATCCGGACGGTTACCGGATGGTCGGACGGCGAGCTACCCATTGTTCGCCGTCCGCAAGCCCGCCCCTGCGGTGGCCGGAAGTCGGGACCGGAATCCCGGCCCGGCGGCAAAACAACTGGATCACAAATACTTAGTTCAGAAATCGAGTTTTAATCCAACAACTGGAAAGAAAAATATGGTTATGAAAAAAATTTATGTTCTTATAAATGTACACTCGTAGTTTCCCTGTATTTACAAATGCAACAATAAAATGCGTAGTGATATGGGTCAGGGAAATGTGGTAACTTAGAGATAACTTGTAAAACATGTACGTGCCGTATCATAGAGTTTCGCACTCGCTCCGGCCGTGACTATGAATTCATATATTTTACGACGTGACGATCTTACTTTCCTACGTGTCCTGATACTGTAGTTGCTACACAAGAAGTTATTTTCCAAATAGATTATACACAAGCCCCGGGGCTGTTGCGGAACATATCCATTTGTTTTGTTTACCGGTAATTCTTGTAGTCTTTAGAGCTTAATGCCAAGTTATTTATGCAAAACAATGTGTGTGTGTGATGTGACATCATCTGCCAAAGTCACCGTACAAACTGTTGTCCCTTATTTTTTTTTAAATTAATGTTTGTACTAGTGCTTGACTGCGATCCCGCCTGATTATGGACAGTGATGCAACCGTTGATGGTGAATTGCGCTAGGTTATTAAGATTCTATTCACTATTATTGAACCGTTTTAGCGAATACATGTTTTAAAATTCTTCTTTACTGCTCGCCTTTGTTATTCATGGAATTAATTAACTATTAATAAATAATACTAATTTCAACATTTCATGTTTCTGCACACAACGATTAGGATGTGTGCAGATTGGATTGTATGATGCTGTTTCTCTTTGTACAGAAATAATAAAATAAGAAATTAATGAAGATTTTAAAGCGTTTCTCGCGGTCTTGTCAGTAGCGAATGCCGCGTAGGAGTCTCGTCGATGCGTATGTTTCTGTGAGTGAGCCGTTTCGAACATTTTTGGGTAGTTTCCGTACTGTTCCATATATTTATACTGTGCTAGAACTGTTTTTAGCCTGAGTTTTTTTGGAAACTATAATGTTGGTAATACTATGCAGCTACTAGCTCTTTTAATACTTGAAGAACCAGGAATGTATGTAGATGCATTTATCACAGAACATCGCGACAGCCGTGTCGATGAATTTGTATAGTTTACGATGCTTGCGAAGTCACGACAAACCAGTTGCTCATACAAGTTTCATTCAAGCAGTAGTAAGTAACGTTGAGAAATACTTAACTGGACATAGGACTATCTGGTCCTAGGGTACCGGGACTTGCTAACTTGCAAAAGTCGGACGGCCAGATTTTTCGCGCAAAGCTCAGATTTTTAGACACATCTGGAAAGACTGGAATTTAAACAACACAGGATAGCTACATAGATCAAAGGTGAATGGACTTTTCCTGTATTGATCTAAGTCCTGATAACTGGACGGTAGGTATTTTGTAAAAAGCACAGATTTAAGCAACATCTGGTGGTGGCTACTTAGGCTTCTTCTTTCCTTTAGATTGTTAGGACCAAGTAGGTGGCTATGTTAATTTTAGCATCGGTAGCATTAATTAAGTACTCCAAAGTGCAGGTGTATGGGTAGGCTAGCTTCGATGATTATATTAACGATAGCTCAAATACTTGTGGGCTGCAAGATTGTTCGAAAGATTGGCCTTGGAACGCCAACTGAAGGAACACAGGTGGGTTTAAGTCGTAAAAGATTTGACACTCCCTCTGGCTCCATCCAGAACGAAAGGAGTTATGTGATGATTGTGGCTCAGAAAAAGGCAAATTGACAGTAATTGTGTATCATCCTCAAACTTCGATATTTCCTGGTGATTTCTACTCAGCCTTTCTTGCATACTGTTTTGGGCTTATAAGCCCAAAAATTCCATTCAGCAAGCCAAAACTGCCTTGTCTCTTGGTCCTCCTATTATTAATGTGCTGTAATATTATGCGCATATTTAAGGGTGGCTTAGCCACACCCCTGTAGGGTTTGTTTACATGGACTCACTGCCGCTGATGATAACTGGAGCTATTTATGTGTAGGAAATGGAGTATAATTATACAATTTGTACTAATATGATGTGTGGTCCTTAGGTATAGATAGGCTTTTGTATGGGCAGTTTTCAAATTAGTCCCCCTTAGGAGTCATAAATTAAAACGCGGCGGAAGGCTCACCTCGGTGTTAATTTCCCGGATGGTTTTGGATATGATTTTCGTAGTATTTTTAAATCCAGTCATTAAACAACCCTTCTATTAATTAATAATATAATTTTATTATTTATATTTCAATAGTTTTCTCATTCGTACTATAATTAATATGTCCATCCATCTTCAAATCTTACCCCGAAATCCGGCTCCGAGATCTTTCGATCCTTTTTTACAACTGAGTCGTGTAATTTAGAAATTGTTTCCTCAGACAAATTTCCCAGCATCTCTCCCTATCGGTAGTTTATAAATCAATTCACTCCAGCATCCTCTCCACACTTGAGTGCGATCCTCGGAAGCCGGAGTGCCAACATTAAGCCAGGCTCGTGTCAAGTGACATTTAGAAATAGGATCCCATATTCTATCGCATTCGTTGGAGGGATGACAGGGGCAAAATTGTTTCATGCATACTTAAAATATCGTGTGTATGTAATTTTTTTATTGCTTATCTATTTTTTAGACTTTAGTGAATAAAGTGTACGTTCTGTTTTCTCAATAATCCGGCTCGAAGGACCAAATTTTCTATTAGTAAAACGACAAATATTGTTACATTCAATTTTGATTTCTCAAAAATCCGATCTCGAAGGAGTATCCTTTTAATTCAAAAACCTACAAATATAAGGATTGTAAAATGTACAATTCAATTCAATATGTTAATTTATAAAGACTGAACTGTTTATTCTTATTCTGACGTCTTTATAGTGTTCCATAAATTCCTGAATACCATTTCCATTCAAACAGGAGCAAGTCTCATAATAGAAAGCTACAAAACAGACACGTTTGAGTAACGTAGCTGTGTCACGCTGAAGGTTTCAGCCGTGCCCACTACAAAGGGCGACGACCTGAAGGGTTGACTTCATGCCGTGGTACATGGTGGAGAAAATAGCGAGCTATTATTAATAAGTTAAGGTGTAAAATGAAAAGGCTGAGTATAAAAAGTTATGATGTCTTGCGTGATTCTGCCACGATTGCGGCTGTGTTTTATTTCATGAAACTACTATGACGGCTTTAAACATTGATTTCATTGTAGAAAGTTATAAAACCGATTGGTTCGAGTAATGTCTGGAGAATTTAGCAGTGCACAGACCTCGAGATGACCAGGGCGTGAATGTTTTGATTTGAGTAATGTAACCTCCATAGAAGCGTTCATGGGTAACAGTCCTTGAGTACACCCGAAGTCAACTTGGATGAGCCCTAATATCGATAGTATCATTTTAGTAGTAAGTACAGCAGGCCACATTACTGTATTAAATTAAAATTATAAATTCATAAACTAAGTACGCATATTTAGTTTATACTTTGAAGATTTGTATGTGGTTAGCTTGATTAATGTTTCTACGCCAGCAATGGCAGTTTATGTGAATCAATATGTTTAATGTAAGATCTCAATTACCATATGCTTAAAAATAGATATTTCTATCTTTTTTTAAATTGATATAAACCAGTGCTTGACTGCGATCCAACCTGGTAAGCAGTGATGCAATCATTGATGGTGAGGCCCACTAGTTTATTAAGAGCCTATTCACTCTAGCCTTGAAGACACCCAAATTATAATCGGACGGGAAGACCGCAACAAACGGTCTTTCTTTCTTTCACATTTATAGCAGCATCAGTGTCAATAAATTCCGGTTGAAGTCTTGAGGTAGAACTACATTGGGCGCGTCGGTCTTCATAATTTTTATATGGCAACTAAACTTGTAGAGCTAGATTATATCCACGCCACGCGACGCGACTTTACGTACAAATCAGGCGTGGCACACGTGTGCGTTGATCTAATGTAGTTAACTTTTTCATACGCTTTCAGCGTATCCCCTGTCCCGTGGCTGGCGCCACAGACGGACGAACTTGACGAATCAATTGTTTCAGCGGTACTCGCCATAGTGAGGGCATTTAGGGAGTGGGTGGCCTTTTAAATCGCCCCTTAAGTGCTGCCAGTGGTGTGTGAACGCACTGCTTTACTCATTTTAAATTGTTGTTTCAATGGAACGCGGTTAGCTTATGGGTATTTTAGTTTCGGTTTCATTTTGGTTTTGTTTTTAGGGCGCTACTTAGGACCAGTAATTTCATATTCCTTTTTTGAAGTGGAAAATCATCAAACTATATCTCCTCGCGCTCTGGGTGGAGTGAGAGGAAATGTCAGACTTTTACTGACTAATACTCACCTATGTTTAGTTGCCCTTCCCGTTCCAGAGCCACGGTAACTCTTTCGAAGATTCGCGGAACCCTAGCAGAAAATTTCCGTGTGCCTTTGGTGGGTTATGTTATACGGGTTCTCATTGTACACACACTTTTCCTTTAACAGTACGATCTTGTTCTTAACATTGTCCATCTACCTATCTATCATCATCATCATGATTTCAGCCGAAAGACGTGCACTGTTGGACATAGGCCATCCCACAAGTGTCGCCACAACGAAAGATCCTGTGCGTCTCGCATCCATTACATTCCCGCGACTCTGACCAGAGCATCGGTCCACCTTGTGGGAGGCCTTTCAACGCTGCGTCTTCCGGTGCGCATTCGCCACTCCATCTTATACATATAACTTTTCAGCCTTTTGTGTTCCACAGCTGGGCAAAGGCGTGTTGTATATTTTGAAAATATCTTGTATTGATAGCTAGTTTATGCAGTTAATTTCATTACAGTTCTGTTATCGAGTGTTGTGTTGAAAAATGCTGTCTGCCTTCAAATTAATCTGTGATGAAGTAAAGATGATGAGTCAATCCTTCAACACATCAACGCGCATTTCACTCAAACATTTATAAACACATGTCTAGAGCTGTCTAGAGATACGGAAGCATGCACTGTTTGAACGTTACATTACTTACCTACTAAAATGTTCTTCTTGGGAAATAGCGACCCGCTCCAAGATTCGGACGGGGGTTACAAATCTTTGAAATACTCTACTATAATATCAGCATGCATTATGCACTTAAATCTTCCTCATGGATCACTCTGTCTATTAGTGAAAACCGCATGAGAATCCGTTCAGTAGTTTTTGAGTTTATCGCGAACATAAAAAGAGAGAGACGCGATGGAGGACTTTGTTTTATAATAAGTAAATTATGATCAAACTACATACATTTAGTATTAAGTATGTGGGTTTATTGAATCCTAACTAACGTTTTCTGTATCGTAAAAATAAAGAAAGAAAAAATATTTATTTGGCAACAACACTCAGAGCAGAATCATAGCAACAGAAATAAAACAAAAACTAATAAAGAAAATACAAACGTCTGCATCAAATTGGCTAATATCAGCAATTTTGTCAGACATAATATACTGTCTAACGCTGGTCTTCCGAACCTTGAGTGATGAGTGACAGAGCGAACGGTTTCAAACACTATGTACTATAATATAGACACCAGATAGATAGACGATGTTAGTGTAATGCGGATTTAGTAGTTTGCGGTCAAAAACTATACCAGCTTCTAGGTAACCTAGAGCTCTCACGAAATACTATCGACGACAACTGACTGTGACTCAATCATGGAACGCGGCGACGCTTTTGTGGATTTCTTTTATTGCAGTACGACAAATAATTATTGCGATATTTGTTTTTTGTCTTTTTAGGGTTCCGTATCCAAATGGTAAAGACGAGACCCTATTACTAAGACTCCACTGTCCATCTGTCTGTCACCAGGCTGTATCTCATGAACCGTAATAGCTAGACAGTTGAAATTTTCACAGATGATGCTTTTCTGTTACCTACAACATCAAATACTAAAAACAGCATAAAATAAATAGTTAAGTGAGGCTCCCATACAACAAACGTTATTTTTCTGCCGTTTTTTTTCTACGGAAGGTACGGAACCTTTCGAGCGCGAGTCCGTCGGTTGGTCGGTTTTTTTTAATGTAGGAAATCATCGAATAAGTTCTCTCGCTGTAGGGTGGAGCGAGAGAACGTGTCAATTTTTTACTGACAAATACCACACCTGTGACTTTTAGTTACCCGTGGTCCAACAACACTCTTGGACCACTCTTGTTCTTACTTTTCTAATTCCAACCGTTTCTATTATCTCGCTTTCATACTCTACCAAATTTGCAAGTTTGCATAATCTAAAAAATGCTTTCACATTCTTCACTCCTTCCATCACAAAAACAAATTCCCATACAACCAATGCTCCTGGAATGGAAAACATTACTCTCTATCTTTAAAACAATATATTAATATGAATCACGTAGGACATGCCATTAGTAACACTAACGCTATGATATTCATAATAATATCAAGCTGTTAGTATGATATGTCACGTAATGTGGGTTTGTCTGTCCATATGGGCTGTCCATCATATTTATGTCCGGATGAATGTTTTGACCTAGGCATTGCAAGGAGTCTTTGTGACTGATGTCATCATTTTCAGGGTCTGAGTTGCTCACTAAGAAAGAATTTATAAAAAAAATTCAATTGTTTTTATTTCATATAGGCCTATACGGGAACTAAAACGTCAGAAGCTCGTATTGGTCGTTTCCTATGGAGAAGAACCGGCAAGAAACTCCATGGTTATTATTAAAAAAAAATTTTGTTCTTACAATATTTCCAAATTACAGTATTAGTACATAATTTATGTAAGGACAGTGTAGACCAGTCAATATTGTAGTCAAAATTACAATAAAAATAATCATAATAAAAAGTGAATAAGAATTTTTCCCCTCTTTTGTTTTTGATTGGAAATCTATATAGGTATTATAATATATAAAAATTAACAGCTGTTTGTTTGTTAGTCTCGCAAAAACTCGAGAACGGCTAGACCAATTTGTCTAATTTTGGTCTCAAAATATTCGTGATAGTCCAGGGAAGGTTTAAACGGTGAGAAAATATGAAAAAAAAACACGAAAAAAGAAATCCGATTACAACGCCATCTCTAATTAAAATGTCATTTCAAAATAATAATGATAAAATTTTTGTTGTTCTCTCTTCACAAAGGTTTCCTTAACTAAGTAATCTATTATATATAAATGAGTAAGAAGCTCCTTTGCGAGAGACTGGAGTCCGTACTAGGGAGACCCGGTGTTACGGATCTCCAGGCCTTCACCCTAAAAAATACGAGAATATACCTACAGGTCGATGGGAAACATCATTTACATTAAAAACATGAAGGAAGAACAAATTAAGCTTGATTCTACTAATGCCAGTAGATGGTGTTATCCTTTGACAGTTTAGCTAAAGGGTCAACAATCATTAACTATTAGGCGGTACGAAGGGTCAGCTAGTCGATCAATTACTTTAATTACTTTAAGCATGTAAAGGACTACCCCATTTTTTAGATTAAGTTCTTATAGTCTATCCTAAGGTTCCTCATCTCCCTAGTCTACCAACTACCTTGGGGTCGGCTTCCAGTCTAACCAGATGCAGGTGTGTTTTACATGGAGCAACTGTCTACAAGACCTCCACAACTCAGTTACTGGGCACCACGATACTCCTTGGATAGACCGATGGTTTGAGTTTTTGGCATCTGACTACCTGTAACGACTGTCAAAGATCTACGGATGATAACCGGGACCATAGATTTTTGTGCATCAATAGTGCACTGTACGCAATTGCAAAGCGACTGAATGACGCGTACAGCCGCCGTTCGATCATACAACCAATTTGGTTCTATCGAGGCGGCACGTGCCACGCCCCCAAGGCATATCCCTCGATATCCGTGACCGGGACCAACGGCTTTACTTGCTTTTCGAGGCACGGGGTGTCCTAGATAAACTTGAAAAGATAAATGTAGATAAATGAAGACTGACAAGACATTAAAATGATAAGTTTTTCCTATAGACCATCAGGGGCGCCGACTCCGTGGGTGCTCGGGGGCTTGAGCACCCATGAGAAATAAACAGTGGGTGCCGCGCACCCCTCAGAATATACATCAAGAAACAGATCAGTAATCGCCTTTTAGGGATGGGCGTTTTTTCATTACTCGACGACCCGTTTAGCGCAGTGCTTTAGAGCGCCGGTTGAGACGCAAGGATCGCAGGTTCGATTCCCGCACCAACACAATTGTTTGTTGATGAAACAGATATTTTTGTTGGGTCTGGGTGTTTGTGGTACCTTCGCTGTTCCTGGTTTCCATAGTAGAAAGGAAAATCTTAATTTGGGACCAAGACAATGTATGTGATGTTGTCTCAATTTATTATTTATTAACGATGCGGGCAACGGATGCCAGTTACTGTGTTATCAATCCGTTATTAAAATGTCGATCAGTGTGCATTTCTCTTCTCACACTTCGCCACTTTTTCGAGTCATCAAATAAGCGTAAGCACCCATGAGGTTTTCTAAAAGCCCCTGTAGACAATACAGTAATATGAAAACCAGACGACATATGACACAAATGAGCTTGATTAGACAAAACTTGGGCTCAACCAGACACATTCATATCACGTTTCTCTTTGATTTAAATGTTTTACGTCCTATTTTCCTAATTGGTGACCCAAATGAGACGAATTCAGACAATTAACTTGACACATGAATTGGTAACTAGACTGGAATACGGATCATCCTTTTTAATCTAGTAATTTACTGATGTAGATGGAGCTGTACACCCTATATATAGCTTTAACAGTTAGGTCTAGCTCGTCAAATGGATGGCTTTAAGAGCTGTGGTAGGGCTTCAGGGACCCTAACATGACGTAAATACGAGTGAGAGACTGAGGTAATTTCCTATGCACTATCCCTTTCTTACCCCGGGACCAGGGAAAGATTGCCACTTTAAGGTCCTCCCTAAGTGTCCTCTCAGCCATCTGAGTAGGTATACTTAGGTCTTCTCCATAGATGTCTGTCTATGGCCTTTTAGAGGTATGCGGAACAGAATGTAAAGTCCTGCAAACCTCCATTCAATAGGGAGTATCCTTCGACCAGACAGGTGTTATGTCTCGTTCGGGCTACTGCCCTATAGATCATTTCGGGGCGTTGTATACCTATGTGCGTGCGAGAAATTTAATTGCGCGATGCAAGATTTCGTAGTTTAGTTCATATGTGGCGCTATAGATGTCGCTATAGCCTCCTGAAAGGCGGCCAATGATGTTGATGATGAATTTACTATGATTAGAATAAGCCAACTAGAATCTAGACAGCTGAGAAATAGCCACGAAATTATAGATATTGCTCTATGATTTTGGGAAAAAAGTATTATGATCCATAGTAAAATGTTTACACGTGTTACTAAAAGAGTTATGAGCATACATGTGGATGGATGGAGAGGGAGAGGGAGGCCAAAGAAAAGATAGATGGATTGTGTGAAGAGTGATATGAAAGAAAAGGAAGTTAGTGATAGCATGACGAGTGACAGGGCAGAATGGAAGAAAAAAGCGTTTAGCGCCGACCCCAAATAACACGGGACAAGGGCAGGAAGACAGACACAGTAAAATGTTTACACTCACTTAGTTTTGAGATAAGGACCGGTTTCTGAATTGAGTATTTTGAGTTAAGAACGTGTCAAATGCCAAATTTTGACAGGTTTTCAGGCTAAAGTAAAGTTTAAGAAATACTCAAACTTTAAATACTTAAATCAGAAATCGGGCGTACGTTCTTGATGAACTAGCGGTGATTTCCTGTGAGCTTTTCAGTTGTTATCTCTTGTTCAGTCATATTTAAAATACTCTTCCTTATAATATCGTGAGAATTGTCGCAGTGAACTGTAAAATTTATTCCGAATTCTTGTTTGTTCCAGGTAAGACGAATCCAATCCAAACTAGGTAATATTATAAATTCAAAAGTCTTAATTTTTAACCAAAATGGCCGAACCGAAAAAAGGTACGCCCTGACCGCAGATTAACTAATTTAGTGATACTTATGATCTCGAAGAATCCTTAAGGGTCAATGCAAGCTTGTTATCAGCAGAATCGAAGCGTTATTATCAGAAGAAACAAGGTTACCGACATAGCCCGAAGAATAGCAGTAGACAGCACATTGCTCGCAGAACAGAAGGTCGAGGGGGCCAAAAAGTTCTGTAGTGGCGACCGCGTACCGGAAGATACAGCGTTGGAAGACCTCCCACAAGGTGGACCGATGACCTGGTGAGGGTCGCGGAAATTCGATGGATGCGAGACGCACTAGATCGTTCGTTGTGGCAACACCTTTGGAGGCCCATGTCCGACAATGGATGTCTTTCGGCAGAAGTAATAATGATGATGATGAAATATATCATATTCACCCTTATCTCTTCATATTTCTTCTGACATAAAAAAAGACGCGCGAATCGGTACGCATGCTACGGAATACGCGCGTCTGCGCGACTTACCTTTAGACCAACATTCGTGCAACTTTGCTAGAATTTGATGCTTTGATGCGCTTCGACACTGCATTAGCTTGAATTGACCCTTAGAATCTTAATACCAACATCTAATTAGGATACACATTACATACGGAGAGAATGACATGTGGTAATTATAAAACAACTCAAATCAAAGCACTTATTTTCAATTAAACTATTTGTAAGCATTTGTGATTTGTCAAGGAGTGGATAAGTCAGAGAGATGAAACATATTGCACGTACGTATGAAGAAGAGCGTGCAAGAACTATAATACATAAACAGTTTTATAAATCATCACATAACATACATAAGTTTCTTATCAAAGGCTTTACGAAAGTCTTCACAACATGCACACGAATTTGCGGACAAAAACTAGTCTAATAAAAAAACAAACTTAATACAGAAGCATTGTTTTGTCCGCAACGGCCTTAGTTTACTGGGTAACCCAGATTTGAGTGGGTCGATATATTTCGACCTTTAGTTAACTGATTATGGGGGTAGCCTCTGCTATTCTAATGTGGAAAGAATCGTTAGGCTGGCTTCTATTTTAGTGAATCGTAGGCGAAACAATTTGAAAAGTTAAAAGTCATCATGATTATGATTGAACACTACAGCTGAAAATTACCACATTGCTAGACTAATAATGAACACTCGGAAAGGTAATGGCCCAAATGACTTTCACAATAACACAAAAATGTTTTTTTAACTCCTCAAACGTCCATATGAACACCCATATACGCTATACTGTATGTCGCTGTACATTCAAAGCCTAATAACTACTTGGTCCTCATTGGTCGCCTTTTTTTGAAGTTCATTATTTACTCTATTGCTAAACAGATATGTAATAATATCTGTTTAGCGATAGTCTCCATTTTTCCGAAGGTATACTCAAAACTAAAATCTACCACATGACATTGGGGGCATTTTATAGGCGAAACTCGAAGGGTTAATATAGGATTCTGCTACCAATCTCGGCAACGTTTGCGAAGAGCACGGAGAAAAGGAAAGAAGTTCTTAAGAACACTTTGTTAGGTGTATAGTTCAATACCTCTCACCATTATTTTTAACCTATAACAAAAGTGTAAGATCAATCGCTTACGTAGAACCAAGTTAATAATATATTAACGACGTCCAAGGCCCCGAGGTGGGCGTCTAACGGGCGTCGACAATCGCTCCATTATGTCCGTACTCGGGCGACGAACCCGCACCCACATGCTTGTCATTACTGCTGCATATCGGCTGCGGGTGTAGGCCACACTGCACACCCTAATGAGATCAGGAATAGTAGCTTTCTATGTTACAAGACTGGAAGGGGTATGAAGATTAAAAAGTTGCTTCTCAAGTATGGGCGATATAAAATTCCAGAGGCATCAATTTTGGCCAGGGTCGTGGCTTTAAGAGCAAGGGCATTCAGAAGACATACGAGTATTCCTTGTTCATAATAAACTTCTTAAAAACTAAAGCTACTAAAAACGTTCCGTAATGTTTAATTAAGTATATAAGAAACAAAGTAGACGAGAACAGATAAAACACACAAATGTCTAAGGTCAATGATAAATAAGCCAAGAATAGAAAAAATATGTTTAGATTTCAATCACTGTTTCTTTACAAGCGTAATAAATCTGTGAGCATAATATTTAAAGGGTTTTTGTTGCGGCAACCATAAAGACATTAGGAGATACATTCCGCATGCCATTGTGACACCTCCACAGCAAAAACATTTCACCACTATCTGTCAGTCACATAGCATCACATAATCGCTCCTATGACACAATGAAATTAGTCACATCTGCATCATATGCGGACAATCGAAGCATTAAGTTTTTGTGGGCGGGCATCGAACTGCCAACCGTGCCCCCATGTCTCCCCTGCTTCCGGCGTTGTTCTTATTTGTAAATATGAACTTAGAATAAAGGCGTTTTACTGGTAATGAAATGAGGTAGATGAAAACTTTCGCTAGAGCTTGTGAATCCAAGTAACTAGTCCAGCTCTGATTATGACTGATCAGCATCTTGCATGCTGATCAGTCCTTCGAACCGAATAGATGAGTGACATCAGTTAGCAATTAATCACTAATTTCATCATCAGAGAAAAGTAGATCAAATGCTTTAACATTGATTTGATTTAATTCAATGAAAAATCCCAAATGAGTTAGTTACAACAGGACAGGATAGGAAGACAAACATCTTATGTCTAAGGTCAGAAACCTTAAATGTATCCTTTTAATTTTAAAGCCTCATTCTTTAAACCAAGTTTTAAAATCGTAACACCTATAACCTAAAATAATACAAACCTTCTATGGAAACCTTTCGCCCTGTTTCAATAGCCGTTGACAGCAGTAATATGAAACTCCATTGAATGGTTTAACAGCTCGGTTCGTTGGTTCTGCACCGGAATTGTGCCTATTTGCATTTTTAGGCCTCGACACTGTCAATAGAGAACTGCAAATATGTGCTAACGGGCTTCTAGCTTTTGCGTCACTTTTTTCTACCATTACAACTCAAATATTACGCTTGTTAATGGTTTAACGGTTGACAGAGGTGTTCTATGGTACATTTGCTTCTGATTTATCTTCACAATATACTTCATCTTAACCATGTTGTGACTAAGCGTTTCGCCTCGTCGTTTATACCGCGTGCATCGAAGGATTGGAACAATTTGACTGCAACGGTATTTCCGTCCGATTATTATTTACATGTCTTCAAGGCTAGAGTGAATAGCCACTTAATAAACTAGTGCGTTTCACCATCACGATTGCATCACTCCTTCATCAGGGATCGCAGTCAAGCACTAGATCATGTCATTTAAAAAAAAACCTGCGAGTCCTGCGACAGTTACTAAAATTATGTTTTCTACAACAATAACCCAATCAAGGTTAAACACACACTTCAAGGCAGCTACCAAAAGACCGAGATTCAGTCAACCAGATCATCAATGTTTTGATGACTATTTTGAACTGCCAAAACTGCTTGGTCAGAATAGCTTGCAAAACATAACACAGTGGCCAGAATACCGCAGTGTGACGTCAGAGCTTTCAGAAAAGCCCATTGTTGTCTGTTGCCATTGATTGATGGCGTATTATTTGTTGCAGTTTGCTTCCAGTGGCTCCTTCTGAGGAAGAAAGCTTTTCCTTTTATGAATAGACATGAATTCAGATTTGCCAAAAGCAAAATAGTCCACTGACTGGCTGTATCGTATAATGGTTGCGGAAAACGACAGCAATCTCCTTGCTTTATATTATATCTATGGTTGGTACTTACGACCTTTTTATTTGCGTGGAAAGTTATCGAATGATTGATAGCTAAACAGGCTTCATTATTCGTTCAGCTCAGGAGTGGAATTAGCTACAACCTAGGGGTATTTAAGTCAAGAGTGAATAGATTGCAGGTTCTAGACAAGAGCGCTCCATCGTCGGCCACATAATCGCTTACCGTCAGGTGAGATAGCGGTCAAGCGCGAACCTGTCAAGAAAAAAGACTTCTTTCGCTTAGAGAAGCAAAAGGAAGTGTCAGACTTTTAGTGACTAAAACCCACAGTGTTCCTACAGTTGTTCTTTGCGAGAGCAATGGTGATTCTTTCGAACAATCCCGCAGTCTTAGCAGACGGAGTCTAAATATATAGGGTGACTGGTAATTAGTGTACGATACTTAAACACGTGATTGTGCTCATGATAACAAACAATTTTTATTATGGGAGCAAAGCCGAAATCGCGAAAAAAATATCAGCTGTTCAGAACATTTAGCAAACATAAATGTACTGAACAGCTGATTTTTTTTCGCGATTTCAAGTTTGTTCCCATAGTAAAACTTGTTGGTTATCATGAGCACAATCACGTGTTTAAGTATCGTACACTAATTACCAGTCACCCTATATATTAAAAAAAAAAACTTTTAATAAAGATATCTAACTCATCATCATCATCACCCTAGCGTTTTCCCAACTAGCTTGGGGTCGGCTTCCAGTCTATTTGGATGCGGCTGAATACCTGTGTTTTATATGGAGTGATTGCCTATCAGACCTCCACAACTCAGATACTGGGCAACACGATACGAACAAAGGATACGAACGAAGAAATAAACGTATAACTAAGTTCAGAAAATATAAAAATCTCATTAACAGAGATCGGAATAGGTAGAGTATATAATTGCTTAAAGTTCATGGAAGTAAGTAACATAGAGTTGATAATACCTTCTCTAAAATCCCGGAATCATAAACATGACAATTAAATCCCTTTATTTACTTACACAAACTTTAAGTAAATATACTCTACCTGTTCCGATCTCTGCTCATTAAAGTAGAAACGACTGTGTCTGATAACAATTACAAACACCATAATATAAAAAGTTCTGACAAACTCTTCTCGCGGTTTTACGAGTTTCACGAGAGAACGAACAACTGAAACAGTATATTATTTTTCTTTATTTGCGGATTCTTGTAGAGTAGGTAAAGAGTTTTCTCTCGAGGGCGATTATGTGAACAAAGTAGTGAGTGTCCATTTCGTAACAATAGATCGTTTTGTTATGAAATTATAAATACTGGCCTGGCATTTCGCTAATTGTTCAAGCAGTCTTTTTTTTTGGGTGTGTTATCGCAAGAGGAATTGTCAGACTTTTGCTGACTAAAACTCACCTGTAGTGTGCCCCTTCAGTTGCCCTTTGCGTTACAGGGCCAGGGTAACTCTTTCTAACAATCTCGCAGCCCACAGAGATAATTCCTCGTGGAGGCGATCGGCGGCGGCGGGTTCAGGCCATGGTCCGCAGCGAGAGGGAATGAGATGTGGCCACCTCCTTCTGCGAAGCAGTAATGCTGACGAAGAAGATGGCCGCAAACGTGAAGCAAAGTACCTACTTCCTCACGCCTCAGCCGCACGACAGCAGATGCTTCGGACGTCGTTAGTCGCACGGCGATCCCCAACTGCTGTAGGCTTGCGGACAATGAGCAATGGGTAACTCGCCGTAGCCGGTGACGGTGCGTAGCGTTCCATGCGCGCCTCAAAGAGGTGTCAGCATACCGTAGAAGCCCAGCAGGATCGATGCTCGCTAGGGCCACGGGGAATTTCTGAAAAGAAAAGCTGTGGGTCTAGCTAAAACAAAGGGTAACTTATGGATACAGGGGCCAAGTCTGATATTTTTATAAATTCGTCATTCCAACAAGATCCCATTGTCATTTTGCTAAAAGTTCGTAATCTGCTAATGCATAATAATCGATCATTGATAGGTCAATGGTCTCGTAATAGAGTTGTGGTAGAATGACAATATCGAGCTTATTAAAAGCAATGACTGCACAATGACGTACTAATGGTAAGTCACTGATCAAAAGAACTGTCAAAATTTTAGCAGATTACCGCATACATTAGACATTCATTTGTCAATATGTACGAGATTACCATTCTATGCCACCTCTTTCAATGAAGTGTCAGTGGTTGACCATTGGAAAGCTATAATGACGCCATTATATTAGCAGATTACCAAACTTGTCAAAATCAGCAATTATGAAATCAATGATAGACCATTCTGACACTATTGTAATAGCAGACTTGAGGCTCAGATGTGGTTTTATTCAATAAAAGTCTGACACGCCCTCTCACTCCACTTCAGACTGGAAGAAGTCATTGGAAGATTTCCAAGCCCACAGAGATGATAACAATCAGTCAATCATACAGTTTGCCGCTCCAGCTACCAATGGTGGTGATGGTGGTTATGGAATAATCCCCAACTAAAATATTAGGAAAGCTTATTTCTCTTTCGTAAGCTACTGAAGTAAGATTAAACTAAATACGTGTTGAATCACTAGAATGGTCTTATTTATATTCATTAGTTTTATAATCTTTGATAAACCGTGGGCTGATGATCATGTAAATTCTTCGTGTTCCCATCGAATGCGTCTAAATATGGCTGGCTCATTTAACGGTTGGGTAATTTTGTAAAACCCAAAATGGTGGAGGCAGTTAACAAGTTGGACTGTTACATTTATAAATTAGTTTATGTTGTTGAGTTTCATGCTCGTTTTATTTCGAGCTTTGAATTTTGATTGTTTTATTTTTATTATTAGTTTGATAGACTTGATCACTGTCACACCTGATGGTAAGCGATGATATGTGGTCTTCGATGGAGCACGCTTGCCTAGAAGTAACTCGTTCAATCTTCTCTTGGTCTATTTTTACAGTTCCGCACCTCAAAAGGAAAAAAGGAACCCTAAGGCTGTTTCTACACGCTCAGAAATTTCACCGCGTCTGCTGCAGATAGGAACAATTCATCGTGTACACGACAACAATTTTGTCGGATCTAGGCACGAAAATTTATCATGGCACCCCCCTCAACTACCCCATTCCCCGCACCGTAACAACTTCGCGTGTCGAGTCTAGCTCCAAAAAAAGATTTTTCGTGCTTTCGATTTTACGGCTAAGGATCACTTGGTTGTCCGTCCGTCTGTCTGTCAGTCAAGACTCTATTCCTCGGAACGTGTGTCCCCCACACACGGAGGGGGGTACTAAGTTGAAATAAATATCAATTACTTAAGTCTACCAACCCGCACTGGACCCGCGTGGTGGATTACGGCCCATTCCCTCTCCTAGAGAGGAGGCCTGAGTCCCAACAGTGGGAACATTATAAGGCCGACTATGCTATGCTACTTAAGTCTGCAATGCCATAGTACAGTACTAGCAACATCATTTTATCTAACTACCATAACTTTTCTCTGTCATGTGAGTAATTCTATGCTCAATATTTTTTTTCATTATTATCATTGATAGGCTCACGCTTGACCACTATCTCTAGGGTAATTAAATCTAGGCTAGCTACTCGAGTTATAAAAGAACGACCCTGGGTTGGAACTCGGAAGCATTTTTGAACGGTTGGAGTGGCGACTCTACTCTACTCTGGTTATTTTTGAACGCAGGGCAGGCTATAGCTGTCAGGAATCACAGACTCCGGCAGGGGATTCCACCTGCGCACACTGAATGTGTTCCCAAAACGTTTTGTCCGTATGAGTGGTATGTCCACCATGTACCGGTCGCACATCACCGTTCGTCTGATGGTTCGATGATAGAACGGGGTTGACTGAATTAACTTAAACAATTCAGACGTTTCGTGTTGAAGTTTGCAGCTAAACTCACGGATTTTTCAGTCTAGATTCTTTAATTTAGTGTCTAAGTATAGTAAAGTCAGACTCTGTTGAATTAAGCAAATAAACCAAATCGATAGTGAGTAATACAAGTGAAGGGTCGCCAATCAGTTGGAGTCACGGGGCGCCATGGTTCTAGTGTAGTCAGACTTGCTTGACTAATGTATCTGTTCCGAGAGCACGTTTTATCGAGAGCTGTATCATTATCAGTGTTCCCTTCTACGGCAGACAGAACTAGATGTTTCTGTTTCATTTTGTTGATTGATGTTGATTTTATAAGTTCTTTGGAATTACAGAATTGCTTGGTGATATTTAATGGAGCAGTGGTGGCCGAGTGGTAACGGCCCCGACTTACGAGTTGTAGGTCGCGGGTTCAAACCCAGCCAGGCGCATTACTTTGTGTAATTTATTTCATCACCACTGCTCTCAAAACGGTGAAGGAAAACATCGTGAGGAAACCGGCATGTCCTAGAACCAAAAATTCGAAGTCATGTGACATTCACTAATCCACACTGGGGCCGCGTGGTGGATTACGGCCCATTCCCTCTCCTAGAGAGAGGAGGCCTGAGTCCCAACAGTGGGAACATTAAAAGGCTGATTATGCTTATGCTTATGCTATTATATTTAATGGACGTAAACGTTGAGAGTTTAATATTCCATTTTCTTTTTTGCTTGCCAATAGTTGTAATAGTAAACTAGATTGCTGATCCTCCAAATAACACTGCTTCACACTGATCAATTCTCTGCATTCTATCTGTAGTAATATAATATACTAGCGACCCCCAGCTTCGCACGGGTGTTAGAAATCTTTGAAATTCTTGAATTTTCTCTACAATAATATGCATACACTTACGGCGAGCAATGGGTATCGTCCGGTAACCGTTCGGACCGAGCCCAAGTCGTCGACGGCGCGTAGTGTTCCACGCGTGTGTCAAGGAGATACAGTCAGCAACCGTAGGGGCCCAGCAGGGTCCAAGCCTACTGGGGCCATGGGTGATGCGAAAGAGACCCCCGGGACCCTGGAACAATGGCAAAGAAGGAACAGGAGTGGGTTTTTATTCAGTAAAAGTCTGACACTATCTTCTTCCGCCCAAGAGCGGGGGATGTCATTAGATGATTTTCCCACCAGAAAAAAAAATATGCATACACTTAAGCCATCCTTATGAATCACTCTAGGCGGGTTTCTGAATTGAGTATTTTGAGTTAAGTATGTCTCAAACTGTACTTAAATGCTAAGTTTTGACAGGTTTGCAGGCTAAAGTAGATTTTGAGAAATACTCAACTTCAAATGCTTAAATCAGAAATCGGGGGTTTGTCTATTGGTGCAAGCTGCATGAAAACGCGTTCATTAATTTTTGAGTTTATCGCGTTTATACAGACAGGTGCGATGGGAGACGTTTCATAATATTTTAGGATAGGAAAGTTTTGTATGTTTTAATTCTTTCCATAGTTGAATGCTATTTTATCACTGAATGACATAGACATATATTTTCACGCGGACAAAGCTGCCTGCAGAAGCCAGTAAGTTATTAGTCTTTTAATATATCTCCGAAACATTTATCAGCTCTACTCAACAGTCCTTCATTCCTATCGTAAAATTAATTAATGCGAATGGAGGATCCCTCACATATTTCTTGCCAACGCCATTGTTCATGTACCTACATAAATAAGGCGGAGGACAGGAATGTCACCTCTGGCCGCAGACACGGGATTCAAAGACTAAAGGGCCTATTACACTACGCGATATTCAGCACACGATATTCAGACTGTCTTATTTTTTGTTCCGAGTAAGACCGGTCTAACTCTTATTACACTACGCGATATGTCGAATCATAGACTAAAACTGTCTGAATATCGAATGGTGTAATAGGCCCTTAAGGTATGGTTTACAATGGAGAGGATACTCACAAAGTTCGACTGGTCATTTGAAATATGGATATAGGTAGGTGTTCTGTCCAAGTTACTGACCGATTATGACAGGTTGTGAATCAATTATATTACTTTGAAGACCCGAAACTATCTAGAATTTTCGATGATCCAGCAATTTAATTCAATTCAAAATGTTTTTATTTCACATAGGACTAGGTTGACATGAGCACTTATAAAACGTCATAAGCTAGTCATCATCATCATAGACATAGGCCTCCCCCAAGTGTCGCCACAATGAACGGTCCTGTGCGTCTCGCACAGGACCGTTGGTTGCGGGAGTCCGATGGATTCCCGCAACCGTTACCAAGTCATCGGTCCATCGTGGTCGCCATTCCAGAACCTTTCGGCCCCAACGGCCATCCGTTCTGCGAGTAATGTGCCCTGCCCATTGCCGCTTAACTTTGGCGACTCTTCGTGCTATGTCGGTAACTTTAGCTCTCCTGCGGATATCCTCATTCCTGATTCGATCAAGCAAGGAAACTCCGAGCATAGCCCTTTCCATTGCCCTTTGGGTGACTTTAAGTCTTCTGATGAGGCCCATTGTAAGCGACCACGTTTCGGAGCCATATGTCATCACTGGCAACACGCACTGGTCAAAAGCTAGTGCTCAGTTCCAATTGGTCGTTTCATATGGAGAAGAACCGGCAGGAAACTCCATGGTTACTCTTTTAAAACATGATTGTATTTACAATATTTCCATGAGATATTAATAGGTATGTTTGGACAGTACAGACAAGTCAATATTGTACCTAAAAGCACAATAAAAATAAGCAGCCTGGTATTTTCCTAAGATGAAATCTCGATTTGAAATATGTTATGGTAATGCTATCTTTGAACTGTCACGGGTAGTTTGAACCATCGTTTATTTAGTACCACAAACCAATAAATGTGGCCCTAAGAAAACCACTTTCCGTTACTCGAGACACGGAACGCTACTTCATATTGTGTTTAATCGCTTTTTAGGGTACTGTCGCACTCTCTATGCGACAGTACCAGGATTATTGGGGCTTCTAGCAATGAAATACTTATTTCATTGAATATTTGTATTACTTCACGATAATGACTTCACTTTACAACGGTCGCGTCCGAACTCCCAAAACTAGACATTATTTTGTTCTATTCAATTTTTAAACCTATTCTAGAACAACAAAATCCTTAGAAATATATTTTACATGCCAGTTCGCTAACTTACCTCATGCGATCTCCTTTCGATATCACAGTACCGTACCCAAAGGGCAAAAATGGGACCTTATTACTAAGACTCCTCTGTACGTCTGTCTATCACCAGCCTGTATCTCATGAACTATGACAGCTAGACTGTTAATAAGGTGTCACAATGGGCAGTGTTATCACTAAAAGCGATTTTTTACAGACAATCTTTGATGATGTATTTCTTTTGCCGCTATAACAACAAATACTAAAAACAGAATAAAATAAATATTTAAGTGGGGCTCCCATACAAGTAACAAATGTGATTTTACGGTACGGAACCCTTCGTGTGCGAGTCCGACTCTCACTTGGCAGGTTTTTTAAACCGTTGTCACCGTTGGACTGTTTAAGAAATACACAAGTAATTCAAAAGACAACATAGAACCAGGAATGCTATATAGGGTGACTGGTAATTAGTGTACGATACTTAAACACGTGATTGTGCTCATGATAACCAACAACTTTTACTATGGGAACAAACCTGAAATCGCGAAAAAAAATCAGCTGTTCAGTACATTTATGTTTGCCTAATGTACTGAACAGTTGATATTTTTTTCGCGATTTCGGCTTTGCTCCCATAATAAAAATTGTTTTTTATCATGAGCACAATCACGTGTTTAAGTATCGTACACTAATTGCTAGTCACCCTATATGTACTTCTGAACCTGAAATGGTCGGCAAGGTATCGTTTACAAAGGTAGGGAGAATTGGACACACATAAAGTTGTTCTAGCCTAGACACCTAAAATACGTTTATGGGTTTACCGAACTGAATGCACAAGCTTGCTTTCTCATAGCATTATGGGAATTTTCGCTGTATTCGGAAACATTCCGTGTTGTTCAATTTGGACTGTCTCTATAAGGGTGTTGTGTTTTTGCTATTGGTCTATTTGTAGAAATCATGGTTGCATTTATTTAACCTTCTAACCGCCTACGTTTTTTTTTTTTAGGTGGGAAAATCATCTAATGACAAATCTAGCTCTTGGGCGGAGCGCGAGATAGTGTCAGACTTTTACTGACTAAAAACCCACTCCTGTTCCTTCGTTGCCTTCGTTACAGGGCCCCGGGTTTCGTTTTCACGCTATCCATGGCCCCAGCAGGCTTCGACCCTGCTGGGCCCCAACGATTTGCTGACACTCCCTGTGGCGCGCGTGGAAGAATACGCGCCGTCGAAGTCTTGGGCTCGGTCCGGACGGTTACCGGACAACCGCCTACGTTGGAAATATCCGACAAACACTATCGCGCTTATCCCGCCAGGGACGCACATCCACGATCAAATACTCCATCTCGTCAGCTCTCCTGTCACCTATGGGAATTGAAGAGCTAAACGAGATGAAGTGCCCAGCCGCAAACACGCGACCCTGTGGATAGGACACCACAATACTCGTCGGACTAAACCAATGCAAGCGGTGAAAAGGTTAACTGTTTCAATTAGTACCTTGGCCATTATGTCCATAAGGTTGTCGATGATATTGCAAGAGGAATTTAACCTCTGAACTAATGTCACGAGAATAAAAGGTTTTGTTTACAATGGAGACTACAACGCACTTCGCACAATTTTTTTTTTATATTTTATTCTTGATAGGTTCACGCTTGACAGCTATCTCACCTGATGGAAAGCGACGATGCGGTCCACGATGGAGCGCGTTTACCTAGAAGTAACCTATACACCTTTGACTTAAAGATTCCTGGGTTGTAGCCATCAGGAAACAGATTCCGGCAAAGAATTCCACTCCTTAGCTGCACGCACAATGAATGTGTTCCCAAAACGTTTTGTGCGTATGGTTGCTATTCTGGTAAAAGTTATTATTTAGTCACCTTTAGTTCACATTAGGACATCGGTATCCTCGCGATGTTTTCCTTCACCGTTTTTGAGAGCAGTGGTGATGAAATAAATTACACAAAGTAATGCGTCTAGCTGGGTTTGAACCCGCGATCTACAACTCGTAAGTCGGGGCTGATTCCACTGTAAGCCACTGCTGAATTTGAACCAACTCGCATTGGGCCCATTCCCTCTCTTAGAGAGATGGCCTGAGTCTCAGCACAGGAAGCGAGGAACGTTATAAGACTGATCTATCTACACTATTATTCTAGAGAGGTAAACTTTGTTTTTTTGTTAGGAGGAGGTAATCTCTGAAATTACAAGTCCGATTGCGAAAATTTTTTCACCGGTAGAAAGCTGCTTTATTCCTGAGTGACATAGGCTATATTTTATGTATGCGGGCGAAGCCGCGGGCAAAAGCTAGTGCTATATAGTATACTAGTTCACTTAATGTTCTAGTTCTAATCTCGGATATTCAAGAAGATGTTAATCATTAGGATCTAATCGTTTACGTCGCGCATCGGTTTTCTTCACATTAATATTTCCATTTTGAATATAACATGATATGGATAAGAATCTGTTTCTGGTCTTTCCTTTTAAGGGTTAATTCATTAACGCTCAGGCGGTAGCCGGCGCCCGGAAGCCATTGTCTTACTATTGTGTCTCTGGGCACGCCACAATTATGGCGGTAAGTCCCCTCTTTGAGGCGTGGTTGGAAAGACCTCACGGCGTCCTCACCTTCCGCATGACGCAGGTTCTCACCGAACACGGTAAGTTCGGGAAGTTCCTGCACCGAATTCGTGCGGAAGAGACGCCCGGGTGTCGCCACTGTGCGGACCGCCCGGAGGACACGGTGGAGCACACGGTGGAGGTGTGCCCCGCTTGGGCAGAGCAACGCCGTGTCCTCGTGGGGGCGATCGGCGGCGGCGATCTCTCGCGCCGGGCCTTGGTACAGGCCATGGTCCGGAGCGAGGAAGAGTGGCAGGCGGTCGCCTCCTTCTGCGAAGCAGTAATGCTAGCAAAGGAGGCGGCCGATCGCGTGAGGCAACGGTCCTCACGCCCCAACCGCCGCCGGGATTCCGATCCCGATTTCCGGCCACCGTAGGCGAGGGCTTGCGGACGGCGAGCAATGGGTGGCTCGCCGTCCGATCGTCCGGTAACCGTCCGGACCAAGCCCAAGTCGTCGACGGCGCGTATTGTTCCACGCGCGCCTCATGGAGATGTCAGCAAATCGTAGGGGCCCAACAGGGTCGAAGCCTACTGGGGCCACGGGTAGTGTGAAAGCGAAACCCGGGGCCCTGGGACGAAGGCAAAGAAGGAACAGGAGTGGGTTTGTAGTCAGTAAAAGTCTGACACTACTTTCCGCTCCGCCCAAGAGCGGGATTTGTCATAAGATGATTTTCCCACCTAAAAAAAAAAAAAAAAAAAAAACTATTGTGTCTCTAATTACGCACGTCAAAAGGTTAACATACTTGTATATTTCTAAATACATACATATCTATAAATATAATAAATCTGTAGAAGTTTTTAGTTGTGCGCGCATCACGTAAAATTTACGAAATCGATGTCGATAAATTTTATACATTAAAATTATGTGTAACTTGATATATTACTTAGGATTTGTTTCATCGCAATCGGTTGACTATATCGAAAGATATAAGTATGAATTTAAAGTGTTCAAGAAGTAAAAATATCACACCTTGACTGTTAAGCGGTACGAACTTCGCCGGGTCAGCTAGATATAAATAAATTATACATCCAGACACAGAACAAATGATCACGCTCATCACACAAACATTTTAGTGGGAATCGAACTCACGACCTCCAGTATGGCGGTTAGGGATACTAACCATTAGACCAACAGGCCAGTTAAGTTGGTTTATACTTTGAGCCCCAAAATCATGTAACATACATGTCAAAAAATGTGTCCAGTACGCCACAGTCACGACAACATGACAGATTAAAGAATTAAAATCGTAGCTTGGCATTGAATATTCTAAAATGATAATGGCAAATGACTGTTAAGTTTCTTGTTTACAGACAATTGCTACTTTGCAGTAATGGACATTTAGTTGTCTTCAATCTGTATTCAGAAGCAGCGTTAATCAGTTGCCTAGTACCTACTCATACTACTAACTTTGATTAGTTTGGGACTAGAGGGCGTTGTGTGAAAAATGTGGAAAAAAAAAGCTTGATCTTTTGGAATTCAAGTGCGAATATGTCTTCTCCAAGGAATTTTAGAGGGCAAGGCAGACGTAAAATATCTTCAGAAAATGTCAATGCCTTCACCTTGAACGAACCCCAAGGGCTGCATAGTGGCCACCCGTAGTGCCATGCTACAATGGTATGCAGTCAGCTACCCATGCTCTGACCCTGTTGCTAATGCCCCGTATATATTAGAAAGGATTGGGACGTCGATCTGTGTGTTCATTCGTTCGGTAAGTTTAGTTGCACGATTCACGATGTCGGTACAATTGCTTAGGGCTTAATTTGTGTAATGAGTAACATTTCGGGTTCTACATTTACTGTATGAAGTTTAATGGATTTATCATTGAGGTTTTGAAACAGTCGTTTTCATTGTAAACCATTACATATTAGCATTATTGTTTGTTTTTGTTAAAATATTATTTACTAGCTTCGCCAGCGGCTTCACCCACCTGACAATAAGTTTCCATACAAACTTTAGACACCCGTTTCATCCCCTTAGAGGGTGAATTTTGGAAAACCTTTCTAAGGCTCTAGACAGACGGACCGCATTTCAACTGCAATCCAACCGCAAATTGCAGTTCAAGTGCAGTTTGAATGCAGTTGACACGACTGCAATAGAACTGCAAACCAAACGTGCAGTCCGATTGCAGTTCAATTTCAATTGCAGTTCTATTGCAGTCGTGTCAACTGCATTCAAACTGCATCCGAAATGCACCATACCCACCTGCCCGCACTACTTTACGCTCCGCCCCCCCCCCCCCGCGCATATCAATATCGAATATCGAATCAGTAGTAGTGCAGCTGTAATGCAGTTGACACGACTGCAATAGAACTGCAAACCAACCGTGCAGTTCGATTGCAGTCGATGTGCAGTTCACACGATTGCACGCCGACTGCAATCGGACTGCACGTTTGGTTTGCAGTTCTATTGCAGTCGTGTCAACTGCATTCAAACTGCATCTGAACTGCAATTTGCGGTTGGATTGCAGTTGATATGCGGTCCGTCTGTCTAGAGCCTTAGTGCTCGCCTACGTCATAAAAGGAAACCTAGTGCAAAATTTTACACTCCTAGTCCCAGTAGTTTCAGCTATACATTGATAATATGTCAGTCAGTCAGTTTCTTCTTTTATATAGATTACAGTTCAGTGTAAGTCAAAGTATTTATTAACTCTGCTTTTTGGTGATACAGTAAGTCTTATAGTTAGGTTATGGTAACTCAAAAAACTACCCAATACTATTTAACAATTAAAAAAAGTGGCCAAGTGCGAGTCGGCCTCGCGCCCTGAGGCTTCCGTACAAACTTACCTATGTAAACAGTTCAATTCCCGAATGGAATCTCGAAGATTTTTCCGAATCGCAATTTTTTTGTTGTTGTGACGTAACAACAAATTTGCAGTTTTCAGATTTATTCCTATACTTGTGATAGAAGACCTTGCTTTATGCAAAATTTCAGGATTCTGGGTCAACGGGAAGTACCCTATGAATTTTGATTTCCTCGAGAGTGTCGAAATACGTTTTTCGAGACATAAACGGCCGTATCTTTTTTTTCGTTAACTTAGAAATTTGATTTTTCACAGCTTCAAGAGACCGCAGACCTGAGTATATGGTTTTAACTTCAACTTAATACCTCCACGCGTTCCCGAGATAAAGGGCCTTGACATACAGACAGACGGACAACAAAGTGATCCTATAAGGGTTCCGATTTTTGCTTTTGATGTACGGAACCCTATTTATTTAATTTCCATTTAAATTGTGTCAAGTTCATGTCGTTATATAGGTACATATGACTAATATTGTCAAAACAAGTTACTTTTCCTTATTTTCAAATTCATACTTATTTAAAAGTCCAAAATAAGGAAAAATAATTTGTTCCTGTAAATGCGTACTTGTAGAATTGATAGTCAGTCATATTATGTGACTAAAGAGTTTCAAACTAAAATTAATAACAACCGCTTCCATAATTTTCCCTATCTATCACTCATGGATGAATCAAAGAACTATATTTACATCGCCTTCCGTTTAAGGCCCTAGCACCCGAGCAGTGCCATAAAACAGTGACTTACTGAAGCCTACTCCTCGATAACGGCTAGGTCAATAGGTTTAAAAAAAAAAAAAAAAATTATTATACTTGTAGATTCATGTAAAACATTGTTGTTACTTACTTTATTTTACTTATTGATGTTACTTAGCGATTATAATTGTTTATGTTGCTTCTTTTTGTGTACCTACTGTGCAAATATTTCGACACAAATGTATTTTTGTTATGAAATAAATAACTTGAACTTGAACTTGTCAACATAATTATGATTTTTTCGTATGTCTAATACTTTGACCAAAAATTTTTTATTAACAACATATTTTTTCGCTTGTTTTCCCTACTCCTTTCAAACGGCTTTGATCTTTAGAAATATGTTTACACGAAAAAATTGCTGTCTAAGTGTTCTTCAGAATGTAAATAGGATATGTGAATCAATCAATATTTTGCAAAGAAAATGATTTTAAAGGTCAGCGGGACTCTATGCGGGGCGCAGGCGGCTGAACAAGTTTGTGTGCATTTAACTCCGGCCGATGTTCAAGGGACTAATAACAAGAAACATACTACAAACTGAAAATAGATTTACAGTTACTTAAAAAACTACATTTGTCGAAAGGGCATACAATTGAAAGATTAGGGTTAGGGCTAAAACCGTTTCGGTGGCTATTTTGGGATCACTAGTGACTCATGTGTATTCCTCATTCGTTTCAACGTCGTGTGAAACTCCACTCGTTTCTTTTTCCTCACGTTCTTTGGATTTTAATGAAGGGGATAAGACTGTTCGTTATTTATTTTAGCTTTGGAAGAATACAAGAGTATACTGCTATTGTTTAATCTGAGCTGTAAACTGTCCGGTTTTACTAATTGCTGTCGGTGTTACCTTTTATTCATAATTTAAAGTTTGAATTGAAATGCTCGTAGGAACCACTAGGAACATTATGCCAATGTGTCTCGGAAAATTTGTCTCTACAAATGATACTTTTCACGGAAGAAATTCTGCAGTGGCATCTGCATTATAGAAAGAGCTAGTATAGGCTCAGTATTATGTAGTTAACAGATTGATGCGTTTACAGGATATTACCAGGCACTGTAAATTTAATAACACAGCCACCAACTAAACCAACAACAACAACTAATTAACAACAACATCAACAACTAATTGTTACAATTTTGGTGTACAATAAAGTCATTCTATTGCGCTCTCCCGCATTACATGATAAAATATCCCACCTCAATATTATGCCTCGATTTCCTAACTGTTGATTTCTTATTCTGTGCTGTTGCACGAGTACAATCACGCTCTGCACAAACCAACACTTCCAAAAACAAACAAATTTCACTACACTAAATTATAGAAAGCGAAAATCTAGCTCATCGATCATAACTGCAGCTCCTGAGACGGTAGCGACCAAGAATCGGATGATCTCTCAGAACGCCTGTCACGCAACAGTCGTGCGGGCGACACCACTCGCATAGCTGCACGCGACACATCGATTTGTGCTCATGTCGACACGAATTTAATATGGTCTGAATATTGATAGAGGAAGTGTCTCTCGTGCATGAGGTTGCGGGTTCGAAACTGGGCAAGTACCAATGTTAATTTTTCAATTCATATGTACTTTTCTAAGTTTATCTAGGACATTACTGACACCCCGTGCCACGTAAAGCTGTTGGTCCTGGTTATCATTCGTAAATCTTTGACAGTCTTTACAAGTCAGTCAGACGCCAGAAAGTCTGACCATCAGCCCCCCTAGCCAAGTCACAAACGATAAACGTAAACTCTCAGTAGTCTTTAATAGATTTTCAACTTTATGTTATTGGATATAAAGTTGAAAATATATTGAAGATTACATAGTGTTTTCGTTCGTTCCGGTCGCTAACGCTCAGTAGTCTTTAATAGATTTTCAACTTTATGCTCTTAGATATAAAGTTGAAAATCTATTTTTAATTATTAATCGTTCATAATTACTAAGCGTTCACGTTTATCGTTTGCAACTTTGCTAGGGGGGCAGGTATATCCAAAGTGTATCGTGTTGCCCAGTAACTGGGTAGTGGATGTCTGATAGGTAAAACACGGCTCTATGTAAAACACGGGTATTCAGCAGTATCTGGTTAGACTGGAATCTGACCCCAATCAAGTTGGGAAAAGGTTCGGGACATGATGGTTAATAGAGGAAGCAATGAAACAATTGATTGTTACTTTAGACTTGGATTGTTGGTTTGGATTTAGTTTTGAGATTTTTTATTTTATGTTAATTAGTACAGCCACAATATATATATTTTACATAAAAGGAACAATATTGATAACAATAGGGACTAACGCACATGACAATTAAGGCGTACATAGTGCTCACCATAATAATACTGCTGCCTTGAGAAATATTATCTGTCATTAAATAATTTTAAAGTCTAATCAATTTAACACAAAAATAGATTCAAATAAGTCTGTTTGACTTATTCGTATCTATTTTTGTCTAAATTAAGATTATTATCACTACAAATTAAGATGAATTGAAAATGTTAAAAACTAATTAAATATATTGAAATATTGCAAATAATTCTAATATTGTGAATTAACCTGATGAGCGTATAGTTTCGAAGTTTTGAAACAGTTTACAGCATTTTTAATTATTGTCTGTAAATTTTAACTGGGCAGAACATGTCTGCCGCATGTCTAATGAGCTGTGGGCCCGTAAAATATAGGATTGGTGCCTGGACACTGCGACACGGGGCTTCGGGGCCGTGGCAGACCACGAAGGAGATGGTGGGATGACCTGGATGTCTTCCTTAAGAATTGTAATAAGAAAGCAAGGAACCGTGATCGTTGGAAAGAATGGAGGGAGAATTTTGTCCAGCAGTGGGACAATACGGGCAAATAACATATTATTATATATATGTCGTGGCCAGATCTTAGAAATTGATTACTTCATGAAATGGCCAAGCAAAACTGGCCAGATCGTTTTAAACGTTAAAGTTTGATGATATTTCAATCCTCGTTTGGCCTACTTTCTTTTGACCTTTTATTGTCATTGAAATCCTACATCAATGTTATGGTCATACGAGGATTGACATATCATCAAATTAACGTTTAAACGACCTGGCCAGTTTTAGTTGGCCATATCATGAAGTGATCAATTCTAAGATCTGGCCACGACATCTATATATTATAATAAAAGAAAGTCGTGTTAGTTACACTATTTATAACTCAAGAACGGCTGAACCGATTTGGCTTAAAGTTGGTGTGGAGGTAGCTTAGAACCAGGAGACGGACATAGGATACATAGGATTTTTTTATTTTTTTTTGAGTAGGGTAGAGTAGGGTACAGTAAGGTAGAGTAGGATAGAGTTGGGTAGAGTAGGATATAGTAGTCAGTAGACGGGAGCGAAGCGGGCAAAAGCTAGTATATATATATAATATTTGAAAATATATGCAACTATGATAGTAGTTACAAACAGTCTAATTGACTGAGGCTACTTGTCTTCATTGTTTAGTTTTGCATGATTATAACTTTTTCTACATATGAATGATGTGAGAACGTAATCAATCGTTATTTTATGCAACATTTATTAGGTAATATTTTACACTAACGTTACATGAGATGCGCATTTGCTTTCCAGAAAATTTTCCGAGTTCGGACGGAAATTGCTTCTCATCAAATCGTCAAGTAGCTTTGACAAAGAAATCTGTTTGTCATGGGTTTTGATTTCTATATTGATGTGTTATTTAAACTTCAGTAGCCCCGAATTTTTCCAGAGACAAGTTTTTTTTTTAGGTGGGGAATCATCCAATAATTTATTTTGCTCTAAGGCGGAGTACGAGGGCGTGTCAGGCTTTTACTAACTAAAACCCACTTCTATGTTCCTTCTTTACCTTTCGTTACATGACCCTGGGTTATACGTTCGGAAACTAACTCATGTTCCCAAGTAGGCTTCGGCCCTGCTGGGCCCCTATGGTTTGCTGACATCTCTTTGAGGCGTGCGTGGAACACTATGATCCGTCGACGACTCGAGCTACCCATTGCTCGCCGTCCACAAGCCCACGCCTCCTCAGCCGCAGTGTAATGCCATGCGAATATGGGTTTTACTTGTCTCTGGACCTCTCCAGAGACAAGTAAAACCCATATTCGCATAGCATTACACTTTGTTACATACTGGAAGTGCGTCATTACTATCAGAAAGTGTCAATAAGGAACTCTCGATTCTCGAGTGCTTACTGTGGTGTATTATTATGTCGTCCAAATAGACCATTTGTGTGCAATATTGTTAGAAAGTCCGTTTGTCTTGCGATTATCTCCGTAACGACTTGGCAGATTTGCATCTGTCTGTTGGATTGCGTGGGTTTCTTTTTCTTCTGTATTATACTTAATTGAAAGTTATGATCTTAATTTTAAAGTTAATATTCAAATCACTTAGCCATAGTCTTAATACAGCCCGAAGAATCGCTAATCTTAAGTGGCAGGGCACATTGCTTTCAGAATATAAAATGGTCGAGAGGACCGAAAGGTTCTGGAGTGGCGACTAGGAGTGGAGTTGTACTGGAAGTCAACAGCGTTATTAAGCCTCCTATAAGGTGGAGACGTATAGGACCGGTCATTATGGCTTGGGTAAGACCTATGTCCAATGGTATATCTATGTCCGACGTCTTTCAATACTTGGGTATTGATATTTCTTTGCGTTGCTTCGTTCGTTAGTTCGTCAATAGAGCAGAGGTGGCCGAGTGGTAACGACCCTGACTTACGAGTTGTAGGTCGCGGGTTCAAACCCAGCCAGGCGCATTATTTGTGTAGTTTATTTCATCACCACTGCTCTCAAAACGGTGAATGAAAACATGTGACATTCACCAATCCGCACTGGGCCCGCGTGGTGGATTACGGCCCATTCCCTCTCCTAGAGAGAGGAGGCCTGAGTCCCAGCAGTGGGAACATTAAAAGGCTGATTATAAATATAGATGATATATTTCACTAAGAGGATGATTACAAAAGTATTCAAAATCATCCACACTCGTTCCTTAACCAGTATCAAGCTGCGAATACTTCTTAATTTGCACCAAAACTCGGCGTACAGGTACTTCAGGTACCGCCCGCTCCACACCACAAGTTTTAGTCCACTTTATTAAAAACAAGTTTCAACTTTTTATGTCAGGGATATAATTTGGCGTCGTTTCATTTTAGTCTCCCTTTCGACAAGTATTTACTGATTGACTCACCCCAAGGTCGCGGACTATATTCGGACCAAGTTTATATTTTTTCTTCGTCTGATTCATCGGCCAGTGCTGCGTCATCGTTATCGATAAATTATCGGGAAGACGCGAATGTATCGATACAATTTCTTGAAACGTTTAATTACTTCCTTTCTAATGTAATTATGTTGTTTCCTCTTATTATTATTGCCTATAGTCATTTGTGGATGTTTTATCGCGTCCTAGTGTAGATAACAAGGCATGAATGAATCAAAGACCTATGAACTCATTCTTAGAAAAATACTCAGTTAAATGTTTATTTACTGCTAGACGATATAAACCATAACCTAGCGTTAATACCTATACATCAACCCAAAACTCCTCTATACTTAAATGGTCATCTTTATGTCAACGACATGTCCAAAGTTCAGCCGCAATTGGAAAGAAAATTGCTGCAATCACCGTGAATGTCACGAAGATTAACGGTTGTAATATCGAATAAGTCGCAATTATTATATCGATACATGGATTTCATTGCATTATAACATTCGATATTCCTATCTCGTAATCGACCTTTTATGACAGCTATTTTAGATGCACGGTGGTCTTATTTATACATATTTAAATGGCCATATCTACATCTGATTTCTAACACAGTTACGTCAAGTAGTCGTGGTCGGCTCTGGTTATAATTCAAACCACGAGTTTCCTCATTGTATTTACAGTGATTCATTACAATGTCACTCTTTAAAAATGTATAAATATAGTCTGTTTATCAACGTATTTATAGAATATTGAATCACTGGTTTCAATGAATCTGCTTACGATGGCTGTAAACATGTGTTTTTATGTCAGTAGTTTTCTATTATTTCGTAATGAATATCTATGTTGCCTTTGAAGATTTGATGCACAGTTATGACTTCTAGGAACTGTCCTATTCTTAGCTTTTATAATTACGTTAGCAGCGTAAATATTTTATCGCTTTTTTTAAATTACGTTTCTCAAGAATAATGTTCTTTTATACTATCTCAATATCTCCATAAACAGCGCCTTAACAAAATTGAATTATCGCTTTACAATCCGATAATAACTATAAATTGACGATTTATTTCTCCAATAACAAGCTCTATCGACGTCGATAAATCTCGATTAATTTATCGATACCTAATACTGTAAACAGTATCGATAAATTATAGGTTTACTTCTTTCACTTCACTAATCTACTAAATATAGTTTTTTTTAAGTTTACGCAAGCGTTTCATTCACTAAATATGTGGCCCGAAATAAAGAATTGACCGTGACTGAGTGGAAATAGGAAACATTAGTTTAAAGTGGTATTGTTCTGCCATTTAGTAGTTTGTAGCATTGTTTGGACGGCAGTATGTTTTGGTACTCCCGTACCTATTATTAACCTCAATTTGAATGATTGCTTTATGTGCACTTATGGTGTTTTGGACATGAATTTTGCAATAACCATTGCTGTTTAGGCATAATATAAATGTATGTAATGCAGTAATGAAGGTGATATTTCAAACCAATGTAAATTATGTACCCACATGAACTCTGCCATCACTGTACTAGCTGTCCCCCGTGGTTTCACTCGCGTCTTTGGCTACTGCTCCGCTCCCGTAGGCCGTAGCATGACGTTTATAGCCTATATATAGCTTTCCCAGATAAATAGGCTATTCAACACTAAAATATTTTTTTCAATTCGAACCAGTAGTTCCTGAGATTGGCTTGTTAAATAAAAACTCTTCAGCTTTATAATATTACAATAGATGTTATAACTTTTTGATGTAGGCACAATAAAGAATTATACTACAGTATGTATTAATTTAACTGCAACTCTATTTATCAATCAATTAAATAATGGCAAGGTACACGTGCGGTATCTTCGTCCTACATACCACAGTGTCTCTGAAAGGTTCTGGAGTGGCGACCACGTACCGGAAAAACACAGTGTTGGAAGGCCTCTCACAAGGTGGACCTGGTGAGGGTCGCAGGAATCCGATGGATGCGAAACGCTCAGGTCCGGCGACACTTGGGGAGGCCAATGTCCAACAGTGAACTTCTTTCGGCTAAAATTATGAATTATGATGATGACGCGCTATAACTTATGAGCAAAAGTGTCAGAGACTTCGCCTATGGTTACCAAGAAGATCGCGATGAAAGAAAGAAAAGAAAAGAAAGAAAAAGAATTTATTTGGTACAGCACAAGGCACAAACACAATATAGGTAAAAACGAAACAAAAATAAAAACAAGAAACAAAAAATGTAGTTGTGTGCCTCATGGCTGCACCAAAATAGGTCCAGTTCAGCATGAATGTCAGACAACTAGTGCCTGACGCTGGTTTTCAACTGAACCTGTGGTTGTCGATGGGTATATTGACTACTGGTTACGGACACACCACGCAATACAGCTTCTTGCAACTTCCTTTACGACCCTCTGAAAACTTTACGATGCATTCCGGACGATTGGAACACAGTATTAAAATGAGAAAAACAATAAAAGGAACTTTTATGACGATTACATTACGGAGAAACGTACCGGATAGCTTCCGTATTTCTTGCGAATTGTGGAGAGGCAACTTGACGAGCGAGTTGCATCGGTGCATCATTCTGCATCAAATGAAAACGAGACAAGTTTTTTTTTTTTATAATATTCCACAACTATCACACAACGCCGTCTAGTCCCAAGCTAAGCAGAGCTTGTGTTACGGGTACTAGACAACTGATAAACATACTTATATATTTCTAAATACATACATGTATAGATAAATTACACACAGGACACTGAACAAATGATCGTGCTCATCACACAAACATTTGTCCTGGGTGGGAATCGAACCCAAGACCACCGGCATAGCAGTCAGAGCCACTAACCACTAGACCAACAGGCCAGTCAAAGTAAAGTTGTAAAAGACGCTGTAAGAAATAATTTGCGAAGGGCTTTAAGATAATCTTATGACTAACTTTTCCCCCGTCCTGTCCCATACGATCCTACTAGCTGTTGCCAGTGGCTTCACGCGCGTGATAGTGGAAAATTTTCCCAAGGCAACATACTCCTGGGATGAGAAGTATCCTATGTGCTATACTAAGACATGGTCTGACGGCGAACAATGGGCAACTCGCCGTCCGACCGTCCGGTAACCGTCCGGACTGAGCCCAAGTCGTCGACGGCGCGTACTGTTCCACGCGCGCCTCAAGGAGATGTCAGCTAACCGTAAGGGCCCAGCAGGGTCGAAGCCTACTGGGGCCAAGGATCTGCTTCTGAAAGGAAGACTCGGCAATGAAGGAACAGAAGTAGGTTTTTATTTATTTATTTATTTATTTATTTATTAAATACTTTATGCACAAACGTACAGCGGCGGACTTAATGCCTTAGGCATTTTCTACCAGTCAACCTTAGGGTGATGCAGAGATAAATAGTGGTAGGTGCAATAAAAGAGAGAGAGAAAAGGCGAATATGTACAAGAAAATATATACTAATAAACCATAAATATTATACAATTATACAATACATACACAAATTAATAAACTATCTACATATATATCTACACTAATAAAGTCAAACAATTAGTTCTAATCGACAATTTGAAAACATTAACGCTGTGATGACACTACTGCCAACTTCTTACGAATTAGCTCGCGAACTTTGGTTTTGAATGTTAATCGATTTGTTGCCATCCTAATCTCCTGGGGGAGCGCATTCCACAAAGAAATAGCTTGAACAAAGAAAGAACAGTGAAGAAAGTCAGTACGATGAGTGGGACAGTGAAGTAGGCGGTTATGAGATGAGCGCAGATTTCTATTGTGGTTGGCGCAAATGTATTGAAAGTGAGGGGCTAAATAACTAGGGGAATTAGGAGAATCAAGAAATGAAAACAAGGTAGTGAGCGCCCTTTGCTCTCTGCGCTGACGTATGGGTAACCACTTTAGAAGCGACCGATGCGCTGAAACATGATCATATTTACGTAGATTGTAAACGAATCGAATGCAGTAATTTAGAAGACGGTCAAGCTTGTTGAGGAGATCTGCATTCAGGTCATAGTAGCACACGTCACCATAATCGATGATAGGAAAAATCAAGGTCTGCACAAGCATTGTCTTCGTACTCGATGGTAGCAGATTTTTCAACCGAAACAGAGCCCGCAACGTTCCTGTAACCTTCTGACTAACACTAGCCACTTGTGTACGCCAGTTCATAGTACTATCGATGCGCAAGCCCAGATCCTTTACATCGGTGCTAAATGGGACGATCGTATCGTCGAAACGAACTGGTGGCAAAGTTGCACTAACCACTTTAGCGATGCTTCGATGACTCCCAATGATGATAGCCTGGCATTTATTGGGGTTTACTGCAACACCAAACCTATCGGACCAGGCTTTTATGGCTGTTAAGTCCCTATTTAATAGATCGATAGCGGCAGATATTTCGTCGACTTTCCCTTGACAGTACAACTGCAAGTCATCTGCATACAGATGATACGAACACTGAAGTTCGGAAGTAATGATATTAATAAAAATAGAAAACAGAAGAGGAGAAAGGATACCGCCTTGAGGAACGCCAGTTTCCAAACCACACCAGCGAGATGAAGAATCTCCGACGTGAACCGACTGCTGACGCTCCTGAAGATAGGAAGAGAACCACTCCAGCGCTTCGGGAGAGACCATAATATAGGACAGAATGGCTAAGAGGATTTCGTGACTGACGGTATTAAAGGCGTTCGAGAAATCGACCAACACTAGTACAGTGACTTTGGTGTCTTCAAGTCCTGCCCTTATATCGCCAGTCACTTTAAGGAGGGCGGTAACAGTGCTATGCCCCGGTCTGAATCCAGATTGCAAAGGGCTTATGAGTGAATTATACCTCACAAAACTGGAGAGTTGTTTGTGGACACAGGCCTCAAGCACTTTGGATAGGAAAGGAAGGATAGAAATTGGGCGGAAATGGGTTGGAAGAGTAGGATTGGAAACTTTGGGTAGTGGACGAACATAGGCTCTACGCCATAAGGAGGGAAAAACTCCGGAATACAGGGAAAAATTTACAATGTGGGAGATGGCAGGTAGGAGGTGATCGAGGATCGTAACGATCATAACACGAGAGATGTTATCACATCCTACCGCCTTGGATTTGATGGAAAGAATGATTTTTTTGATCTCTTCCGGTTCAGCTGGAATGAAACGAAAAGGATTAATTTGAGGACGCGTTAGACCACAGATATGAGACAGAGTTTGTAGTTTAGTCAGATGATCCAAGGTAGGCACAGTGGAGAAATGACGGTTAAGATCATCTAAGTCAATAGAATTTGGAAGGTCTAAATGTTGCGGTTTGCCGATACCTAGTGTTCCAAGGAATTTCCAAATATCGGCAGAAGAGGAAGAAGAAATATTTTTGAGAATATGGCGGCGTTTAGCATTGCGTATCATCTGGTTACATTTATTTCTTGAAGACTTAAATAGAATCCAGCTCTCGTCAGTACGATCCCTTTTATGCTTGCGAAATGCGCGGTCCCTGCGTCGCATAGCCATCTGTATTTCTTTTGTCATCCACGGTGCAGGAGGACGTTTCAATTTTACCTTTCTGATAGGGGCGTGGATGTTGTAAAGATTGACCACAATATCATTAAAAATCAATACCTTGTCGTCAACTGAAGAGGCCTCCGTCATACGCTCCCAATCAACCATAGATGCATCCTTATTGAGTTTTTCCACGTCCATCCCCGCAAAACAACGCCTGTACAGAACCTTGGGTTTAGGTTTAGGAGGTTTAAGGATATAGGAAAGGAAAATCATGTCGTGATGAGAGAAACCAGGAGCGTCGTGTTGACCGTGGAAAGAGACGAGGGAGGGATTTGAGGTGAGGATCAAGTCAAGCCAAGTGTCATCACCCGCAGTGTTATGGTGAGTGGGTTGGAGCGGCAATACATGCAAACTCGCTGACTCTACAAGATGGAGGAGCTTACGGGACCGAGGGGAGTTTTGGGCAAGGAGATTTGTGTTGAAGTCACCCATTATGATGTGATGTGCATACTCTGAACCCACCGATTCAAGTACCGATTCGAATTCAGTGAAGTAATCAACAGCGGGAGGACAGTAGACAACACCAACAATGGTTTTGGCTCCACTGACGCTAACCTCGAGGAAAAGGAATTCAGCTGAGGCAGAATAGTTGGAAGAGGAAGAAGCTATTACTTTGTAAGAAAATTCACTTCGGAGATATATGGCCACACCTCCCCCTCCCCTACCAATCCGATCATTTCGTATAAGAACGAAACCAGTGAGAGGGTATGTGGTGGACAGGAGATGTGGTTTGAGCCATGATTCAGATACCAGGATGGCATGAACGTTGCTGTTATTAAATGTGTTGTACAACTCGCTGTAGTGACTGGCAACGCTTTGAGCGTTAATATGACACACATTCAGCAACCGACTAGACTCATCACCAAAGTTACGAAGCACGAAGTCACCAAGCGTGTCACCGAGAGAACAATAACTAGTGTCGCTTGAAGAGGCAGCAGATTCATTAGCAGAAAAGAAAGACTCATTGTCTGACATAAATAGAAGTTAAAAAAAGAAAAATATATATATATATATGTATATAATATGTAATTAAATATACCAAAGACTACAGTTACTAAGCACAGAACAACTAAAGCTTTGCACCACCCGCCAGCTAAACTAACACTAATACAATAAATTATAAAAACATGATACAGCTACTTAAACAAAAAGAAACAAGAAGCCGATAGAAAACCAATTTCACAACCTCGATCAATATAGTTTCTGAACGAGTGCTGAGAATGTCAATACGTTTACGTCAGTCTGACTTTGACAACTTTACAGAAAATGAACTTAAAAAGTGTTGACAGTTGTGGGTATTGAACAAACTAACAAGATAAATAACAAATACAAATCCATAATTAAAACAGGCACAGGTAAATAGTTGGGACTACAATACAAAAGAGGAATAACTATGAGACGGGAACACAACACAACGGTTAGTATCGACTTGAGTTCGAATTAATGATACGACATTCACAACAACAAAAAAGATTTAAACTATTTACGGTGTTTCAGGTTCCCGGCAGCGTCCGCACTCCTACCACTCGTGGATGGAATCGTGGCCGGCACCTTCGGGTACTTAAGTACCAAGGGTTTCAGCTCATCTGTGGAAGTTAACCTGTGCCGACTTCCGTCAGGGGCCTTGATGTGGATGACGCCGTCTTGAGTCCAGCACGACCGCATGCCAAAGTTCTCACGCGCCTTAGCAAAGACAGACTGCCTCGCCCTGGTCAAGAATTCCTTGATTGATACATTGGAGCCTTTTAGTCCTGTTTTTGCCTTCCAAACCGAAGCCCTGATGTCCACACTGGTGAACCTTACAAGAATGGGCCTGTGATGCTCGTTGCTGGGGGCCCCAAGTCTGTGACAGGCTTTTATAGATGAATCTGTAAGAGTCTTGAGGGCAAGCTTTGTACGGAGCACATCCAGGATTACAGCAACGCAATCTTCGTTCTCCACTTCAGCCAGTCCCTGGAAAACCAGTGCTTTCCGTCGGTGCCTGGTTTCCAAACCATCTATTTGTTTGGCACACTCATAGATTTGGCTTCGTAGTAGTCCAAGCATGGAAAATATGAGCTCCCGGAATGTGCGAAACTCGTCGGCTATCTTTGCCACTGTGGTTGCTTTAGCAGGTCCGGCACTCTGGATCTGAGTTTCCAGCTCACCCATCTTCTTCAAGAAATTCTCCTCAAGGGTCTTCTGGGCAGCAAGAACCTCCGCAAACTGAGACATTGTGTTTTTTTGAAGTGCTGATTAATGACAGTGCAGTGATCAGCTGGCAGGTGGTGTTCACTTAGTGTTTATATTTACATAAAAGTGCAACAAACGTGAGTACTATGATTAGAACTGATGTATACTAAGAAAAATTGTAAATTAATTAGGATTTTACTGTAAATATATTAAAAATAAAATTCCGAAAAAAAAAACCGACGTCTGTACTCTTTTAACACCTACCCGCGAATGTCGTTTACCCGACGTTTTAGTCAGTTAAAGCCTGACACACCCTCCCCCTCAACCGCCATCCGCCGTCCAAGAGCGCGGGATGTCATTGGATGATTATCCCACCGAAAAAAAAAAAGACTTGGTCTATCATGTGCCAAATATCATCAAAATCCGTTCAAATGTGAAGAAGTACCAAACATATTCACACTCACTCACAAACTTTCGCCCTTCGACTTCTAGTGTCCACCGCTCTCTCACCTAATCATCCTTTACTTTTCCAAATAGCTCATTTATATTCGGTCTATAAAAGCCCAACAAAAAAGGTTGATATTCCAATGGACGAGTCATAAGAACGCGCGGAATAAATCATATTCCGCATCGGAGACTCGCAGCTAACCTTACTGACTGTCAGCCATCTTCTGTTAGTAGTTTCGTTTTATCTGTTCATAAGAAATCGAACGATAAACTACGTAAGTATCTTTTTTCATGAGCTAGAAATTGAGCATCACGATAGTTATAAAGGTATCGATTCAGCCCCCCTAGCCAAGTTACAATCGTATCGTTCGCGCCGAACGCCTCGAGTAGGCCACGCCTCCGATTCCTTTGTTCTGACGTCATCTCAACGCTCAGTCACGTGGTCAGAACAAAGGAATCGGAGGCGTGGCCTACTTGAGGCGTTCGTCGCGAACGAAACGATTGTAACTTGGCTAGGGGGGCAGTATTGTGTATAAATCCATCGTTAAACGTGAAATAAGCTATCTCTGGCTTCACGTGAAATGACGGTCATTTCGAGTTAACTTCATCTAAGTTTTCACTGAGATTGTAAGTGGAATTCCCTGCCGGAGTCTGTTTCCTGATAGCTACAACCTAGGGGTCTTTAAGTCAAGAGTGAATAGATAACTTGTAGGCAAGCGTGCTCCGTCGTCGGCCTCTCCATCTCGGCATCGCTTACCATCAGGTGAGATAGTGGTCAAACGCGAGCCTATCCAAAATAAAAAAAAAAATATTTCAGAAGCACTACTTGACGCCTTCATCAGGGCCGATGCCCGCTAGGGCCACAGGGGATTTTTGATAAGGAAACCCGTGGTCCTAGAACGCAAAGGGCAACTGAAGGACACGGTTGTGGTTTTAGTCAAAAAAAATCGGACACGCCTCACTCCGCCCTAGAACGGGAGAAGCTTCTAATGTTATACAAAGCACAGGTCCGATCGTGTGTGGAGTACTGCAGTCACATATGGGCTGGTGCTGCAAAATGCCATCTAGCAGCTTTGGACTCAGTGGAAAGGCGTGCGAAGAGGCTAATTGGGGATCCAGATTTGGTTAAGTCCAATCTACAAAGCCTCGAGCACAGGCGCAGGGTAGCCAGCCTATCGGTATTTTACAGGTTGCATTTTGGAGAGTGTGCGCGGGAATTGCATGACTTGATTCCGCCATCTCCTTTCTACCATCGGACAACCCGACGTACGGCGAGTATCCACCCTTACGATGTTGAAACTTCAACGGTCCGGACTAAGCGTTTCGCTTCGTCGTTTATACCGCGTACATCGAAGGACTGGAACAATTTGACTGCTGCGGTCTTCCCGTCCAACTATAATTTAGGTGTCTTCAAAGCTAGAGTGAATAGGCTCTTAATAAACTAGTGCGCCTCACCATCAATGATTGCATCACTGCTTACCATCAGGTGGGATCGTAGTCAAGCACTGGTTTATATCAATTAAAAAAAAAAAGTCATTGGATGATTTCCAACGTAAAAAAAAACTACTTGATGCCTGTAGATCAGAAGTTGATATTCATAGTGCCAATAATCGTGTGTATAAATTTTTGTGGGTTTCGCTAGTCATGCTGAAACGCAACGGAAAGAAGAATAAAATTGTGTTTGTTGGCATTATTAAAACGGAAACTCCTTAATAAAGAGTGCACTGAATAATGCCAAAAGGGCCTTCTCAGGTCAGCATAACGCCAGTGTGCAGCAGCTCAAATCATATTATTCCTTCAACCATTTACGATACCCAATTAAACAGGTGCCTACAATCATGGAAAAGCCAAAACTAATAAAGTCGAGGATTTAAATGGAAAAACAAACCATAATAAAAAGGGTAAAGTCCGTGCACTTTCATGGTCTGATTAGAAGCATGTGCGTCTAATGAGGCGGGAAGCGCCGGCGCCACGGCGAGTGCCTAATTAGAAAGTAGAAAATCTAATTATTTCGCTGGAGCCTGTCTGTGGCGCATATCTTGCTGGCATTAGTCTGGGGTCAGATGAAATCGGTGAGGAATTTCGGCGCCTGTGTCTAAAATTAAGCTCTTGTTAAAGTCATGGAAATAATGACTTATTAACAACTCGTGCAATTCCAATCATGACGATTGTTGAAGGAATTCTTTATAGCTGTATGTAGATTCTGCCATCATTTTCAATCTGTATCAATCAGTCTCAATGGACTGATAGGTACAGATACCAGTGATACCACGTCCTTTTTTTCTTGGGAAACCATCAAATGACTTCGCGCTCTTGGTGGAGCAGGAGGGAATGTCAGACTTTTACTGACTAAAACCACAGTGGGTTTTAGTCTGACGCTCCTCATTCTTTCAGTTGCTCTTTTTGCGAGAGCTGCGGTATATGCGAATCACACCCTATTCTATTAATTTTTCAGGACTGTCACCCAGCGGCTCTAAACCGCCCTTGCCATACGTGTTTTTTTGAGTTGGGAAATCATCAAATAACTTCTTCTACTCTGGGTAGAGCCAGAAGAAGTGTCAAACTTTTGCTGACTAAATACCACCTTGTTTCTTCAGCTGCCCTTTGCGTTCCAGGGCCACGGAGATTTTACCGAATAATTCCACAGCCCTGACAGGTATCAACCCTAGCGGGCCTCGTCAACTGTGCAGTCAGCTGTGCTGTGCTGGCAGCTTTAAGGCATGCGTAGAACATAACACGCCGTCGACCCGACCTGGCCCTTATCGTATAGCCCTAGCACCTCTACGAGGACACGGCGGTGCTCTGCTCCAACCCGGCAGAACTCCACCTTAGTCCACCGTATTCTCCAGGTGATCCGCACAATGGTAATTCGGGTTAGTAGGTACCCATTCATCGCCGCGATTCGTGCCCATATCATATGTGCTCGCAAATACGACAGTGTCAATCTTCAATAGTCTCATGCAGCTGATGACAATCTCTCCAAAGTCCTTATTCTACTAGCTGATCTGCTAGCAAATTCTTGCTGTTCCATAAAGTACATGCCATCCTCGATACACTCACGATCTAGACTCTATCCATCACTAAGTCACCGGTCGTGATCGTCACGCATTTGCATCGCATTCGATTCGCTCCACTGAATCGATTCGAAAACACATGCGTCACGGCATCGCGGCATATTGTCGTGTGTTATTTATTAATGGGCATCATCATCGTATCAGAAGGCAGGAACTCTGCAGTGCAGAAAAAGACTGTCTTCGGGAATGATAGGTAAAATGAATAACAGTTCTCCTGACCTGGTTTTCGACATAGTGGCCAATCTTATGGACGCCACACATGACCAAATTTGCAGCCAACTAACGTCATGCATATTTGACAGCTCATGCACACAGTAGACTTGTCATGCATGCTGATAGCCACACACCATCAAGATTACCAGACGCCCCTTCAAGCGCGTTGCAAACTTGACGTAAAACGTAAACGTAAACTGAATCGTGTGTGGCGTAAACTGAATCACAGTAGATTTGTCATGCTTAATGATAGCCACACACGGTCAGTTTTACTGGACGCCGCTTCAACTTGATGGTAAACTAAATCATGTGTGGCTGGCATTAGCCATCGGTGCAGGAGATAATTTAGTGCACAAGTGAGTGTAATACAGGTGAACAAATAGTGAACTATTGATCTGATGTGGCTCTTTATCTATGTGGCGGAAAAGAGAACTAACATAAAATGATGACATTTTTGCATAAGGGCGCTTTTATTTTAGTAATTTAAGTACTCTTTTTTTGTAGCGATTTTGTTTGTTGTAAATAGTAGCAAACGTTTTTGTTCTCATAGAGCAGTATTGAAATTAATTGCTAAGCCATTATCAACACATTTATCATGGCAAAAACTTAATGGTTTCAACCTTTTAGAATGCCATAACAGCTAAAGAGACCGATTCGTAACAAATTAAAAGAAAATAAATTACGCCAAAAATCACTGTTTTATTAATAAAGCACAATTAACCCGGCTTTATTTCTGGACTTGCTTTCTGGACAGGTACAATAGCCATAATGACAGTAACAATGACAAATGTACCAGGAATACAGTTTATAAGGAGAGCCATTATTAACTTAGAAAGCAGTTATAATGCAGGGTTTAATGATTTGTCCGTCTTAATATTGTGAAGGCGCGGAAATGACTTAGGTTGACTGGTGGCAGATAATCCATCTTGCAAGTTGCAACGGACAATTGAAGTCGCAACATATTAATTTTTAAACCGACTTCGAAAAACGAGCAGGTTCTCAATTGGATTGTATTATATCTCTGAACTCTGTCATTTATGAACCGATTTGAAAAAAAATGTTTTTTATTTGATAGGAGGTACTTACAATTTTTTGTACTATACTTATCATTTTTATCAAAATCTTGATCCGATAATAGAATCCATGAGGAATTGAGGGAACTCCTCAATGATTGTACGCGATTATTGTGTGAACTAATGAAGAAGACCACAGATAGCCAACGGGACTTCACACACACACACACACAAATATCAAAATAAAATACAATGATATAATTCTTTCACTGTCAATGTCTGACTGTTGGTGTCTTACAATAAAATGAAGCATTTATTATGACCTTTCAAATGGCATATGTCATTACTTGATATAACTCTGGGTACAGAGTCTTTATAAATGAAAATCTAATACTATCCGGATCCTTACTAAACTGGCCAGTATTTCCTAAACTGTGGGTCGCAAGCGAACTTTGGAGATACCCTGAAAAACCGGTGCCTATGCTATAAAAACATCCTTTACATTGAAATAGAGCTTGTATTTAACTAAGCATAACTTACATGGAAAGCTTGAAAACGAATCGATTTCACTTTCACTTACTTATTTTTTTTCTTTTTACACAATTTAAACGGTCTTTCATTCATATGCTTAGTAATGTACGGTATTGATCTTTTTTTGGGTTCCGTACTTAAAAGGTAAAAACAAGACCCTATTGCTATCACTCCACTGTTTGTATGTCACCAGGCTGTATTTCATGAACGGTGATAGCTAGAGAGTTGAAATTTTTACAATTGATGTATTTCTGTTGCCACTATAACAACAAATTAAAAAAAAAACGGATTAAAAATTATTTAAATGGGGCTCCCATACAATAAACGTGATTTTTTGCCGTTTTTGCTACGGACGCGCGGTCCGGTTTCATATATTTTATTTGTCACATTTTAGGAAAACTTACAGACTAATAACAACATAATGACAATAGTAAATAACTAAATTGTTAATTACAAGCTTCCAAATGTATAATGACAAAAATTTTCAAAGTTGGTCCCACAATACCTTAAACTATTAGTAACTTTAAACAGTGCAAATAGGTACTAGTTGCTCAAAAAATGGCTTTGGTAAGAGCTTCCTAACTGTGCTCGCGTTGGTGCAAAATAGGTCAATGCCGGGTTCACATGAAATCTTGTTAAAACTGCGACTGGCTTTTTTTTTTTATTGATAGGCTCGCGTTTGACCACCATCTCACCCGATGGTAAGCGATGATGTGGCCGACGATGGAGCACGCTGGCTCGCTTTAGAAGTAACCTATGGCTCTCAGAAAAAATGCATTACGCCTTTAATTGTTTGCACTAGGTACATGCAGAAGTGGCCGCTGTCGCAGTGGGTCGGTCTAGTTAACTTTGGAATCCACTGGAATGATGTAAAGTCTAAACTTTGCTTCCTTCCATGACACTCTTATCTATTGTTCTCACGTTATCAAATACTAAAACAAACGGTTATTAATAAACTATGAACATCTATTCAAAGTACACTAGACCCGTTCTTCGAACTCGATAGGTACTAAACCTACGATGACTAATGGTACTTCGGTTTCTGATGACAACTCAAAGGCTTTGTTGACTTAGTTCTTGAATAGTTATGGTTCCGGAAAAAAAAATCTTGAGACTTGTCAATGGTGTGTTTGATTTTGCATAGCTGATTTGTTTTGTTAGTTTATATGGTAGTTGGGAGATTTTTTATTTTTGTATTATTGATAGGATCGTGTTTGACCACTATTTTACCCAGTTAGTAATGATGTGGTCGACAATGGAGCGTGATTGCCTAGAAGTAACCTATTCAATTCTGATTTAAATACCCTAGGTTGTAACTATCAGGAAAGACAGATTTCGGCAGGGCGACTCTGGCAAGGAATTCCACTCTTTAGCTGTACGCACAATAAATTAGTTCCCAAAACGTTTTATTTTGTTTCTAACTAGCTCCTGGCCGTAGTTTTAGTCGTGTGAAAGTTGGAAATTATCCCAAGGGATCCCAAGGATAAAAAAATATCCCTATGTCCCTCAAGGTCCAATGGTGCAGACGTAAGAACACTACAAACAGTCCAAGTTACTTTTTCCTTTATTAGTCTGGATTCTAGTGCTTTGGCATATAATCTATATAAAAAAAATAACGATAACACGTCTCGAAATTGCTAGTGCCTGTTCAGTCCCATTTGCCAAAGGCTCTTCACTCCTTCCGTCGCGCTTCCACCTTCTAGTTCTGGCGAAATTTATCCATTTCATCCTACCATCTCCTTCGTCGTCTGCCGCGATCCCATCTCTCTCTATTAGGGCTCCAAATCAGTGCTTTTTTCCCACAGTTAGTATTCTCTTAATGTTAGTAAATTAAAGTGTTTTCAAAGTTGCTGTTGTTCACACAGAGTCTCTACATACCGTATCCAGGTTCTTCCGTCTCCATTAGAACTTAGAAGTGATCTCACTCAAGATTCCCCAGATAATCATTATTCTCTTATTACAGTATGACTTCACTTTCAAACTTCTCTATGATTGGTTACTGGAGAATCTCTGGCTACAGTTTTTTTTTTTAAATTTATTCAACACCTTTTACGAAGCTACTCATTTACAGTTCATGTGATGTCCAATATTTACGAAGCAAACACAAACGTGGGCCATTCACCTGCATGATCAGCAACTTTTTTGTTGCATAGTAATTATGTTAAGTGAATGTGCTATTTGATTGAGAAATTAGATACCGTGTTGATATCGAAAGTTAATTTATATCTGTATTCCCATCTTAAACTTGGTTCTTGAAGTAGGTTCTGGAAGTATACATCAAACTCTGGAATGTGCTTCCCCTTGACATCAAAAAAGCTGAAAGTAAATTTTCCTTCAAGCGTAAAATTCGGAACTACTACTTGAAGTCCTCTCAACCTTAGTTTGGTCTTCGTCATAATTGTTATTTTTAAGTTCTCCTAGATATAATGTATTTATTAGTTTATAATATTAGCGTATATAAGTATTTTATTATTGTAACTTAATTTATTGATACTACTTTTCATTTGATATTTATCTGTTATTTATTTATTGTGCACACCTACCACAGTGTTGTCTCTTTTAACCCAAAGGTTGACTGGTAGAGAATGCCTTGTTGCATTAAGTCCGCCTATGTACCACTACTGTACATGAAGTTTAAATAAATAAATAAATAATAAATACATGAATGAAATGGAAATTAAATAAGTGAAAAGGAATAACTATCCATATCCCTGTTATTTAACTGCCTACGTCGTCGGATAAATCCCACAAACACTCTTCTTCTGTCACCTATGGGGATTGAAGAGCTAAACGAGGCGGAGTACCCAGTCGCAAACACACGACCCTGGCGAATAGGACACGAAAACATTCGTCGGATTAATCCGGCGCAAGAGTTTAAAGGGTTAGTCTTTCTTTTCAGGTGAATGCTCCAAAGAAGACCGCGAAATTCAAATTTTTGAAGTTTTTTGCAGCTCACTATCGGATAGTATGGTAACAAAAAATATATTTGCGGTAATGACATGTAAATGTATTTACACAATTATTCTCATCAAAATTATTATCATAACTCTCAGACTTAGAAAAAAGCTAAAAAGTGACATTTTATTAAAAAATCTACTTTTTAACTTATCTTAGTTATTAACTCTCGCATGGCCAGGTTCAAGCCCGTTGTCATCTTAAGATATTTAAGTAAAACTAAACAGAATACTAAACTACAGAGAATTATACTTCATTACAAACCAAATTGTAACACCTAATGATTTTTTGTAAAATAATTTGGTTTTAAAATATTTAAATCACGTTCTAAAGTACTTGTCGATGCACCCGAAGATAAGAGCTGTATTAATAAGGTATGACGTTTGAAGAGTTTCGGAACAGGAAAATTAAAAGCGTCAAAAGGTATGTAACAGCAGCTCAAGCTCGTCGAATAATAATACAGAAAGAAGTTGATGATTTTTCATTACAACATTTCTAAAAACTAAATGAAGACAAGCTCTAGCAAGAGCTAGATGATGCTGAACTCAGTATTTTTAGTTTTGTTTTCTTTTCTTAGTGTATGTGAGCATTTGTAAGTCAAGGAAATGGTATTTGCTAAAATCGGAGATTCCATTTTATGTATTGTACTTAGCCAAATTACTGCCTCAAAATCCACCTAATTTTGACTGTTCATATCTCAAACTAGTGGTAACTTGCTTAGCCTATAACTTTCATAGTCACTGTTGTGGAAGAGAAACTAAAGAAAATCATTATTACTATTATATTCTGTTCATAAACAAACTATTACAGCCGAGTGCATACTAATTGAAAACGTAATTGCGGAATGCGCAATTTCAACAGCGATATTCGCTACCTACAAAATTAAGTTTAGGACCACACCTAAGACATCAATGCGTGGGATCACGCCCATAGCATCATAATTGAGAACACACCGTCTATGCTAATACGAGCGTCATAACACCAGTACATTTACACTCCAGTCACTTGAAAGTAACCTTTGAGTCTTTACAATAAGGTGTGAGATAGGTGTTGATAAAATTGCAGGAGGTGAAGTAGTGAATCATGGGAGATGAGTCTCATTCGCCGTGATAGGCAATGTTGCAGTAATGAAACGGGTAATAGAGCCTGTTTGTGATATGCATGGGCGTGGATGTTCCATAAATGCTATCAAACCAATTAATGTAGTCGTTGATAATTATTGGGGTTTAACGAAATATGGCTTCGGTAATGAAGTGGATTTGCTGAACGACCACACTCAAGAGCTTAATGTGTGCGATCTAGACGACACAAATTGCTGCGGTTATAAGCTCATTTGTGTTCATTACCCTGAACACGTCTTTTAACTCCTCCTCACGAGAAGTGGGTGGTGACAGTCTCAGGATTCTGGACCACACATTATGTTACTGCGCAAGGCAAAGAAGGAACGTAGGAGTGGGTTTTAGTCAGTAAAAGTCTGACACGCCCTCTCGCTCCGCCCAAGAGCAGGAGAAGTCATTTGATGATTTCGCACCTAAAAAAACTACTACTTATAATATATAAATTCTTTTAATCGTGCTGAACATAACTTGTAAAATTGTAACCTCAATGGAATAAATCTGGGTCCTGAAATACTGTGTACTGTTAGGTTTTACATTTTGTAATGCTAATAAACCTAAGTTTTCAAGGCAACTATGTGACATGGTTTTTAATAACACATTGATATTTATCGTGTACAAGTGGATGGATATATATATGGGAGACCAAAGAAAAGATAGACGGATTGCGTGAGGAAAAATGATGAATAAAAAGATGTGAAAGAAAAAAGAAGAGTCAGTGATAGCGTGGTTGGAAGGATAGAATGGAAGAAAAACACGTGTTGTACTACAAGTAACTTGGTACTTCTCAAGTAACACGGGACAAGGACAGGAAGATGATGAAACTCACTTCGAACTTAAAGACCACACACTTAGAAACCAAATCAAAGAACCTCATCATATTCACTCAAAGTCTCCTCAGATGCTTCTGTATTCCGTAACATCCTTCAAGTGTTAGATGTTGTATAAGATTACGATGATGCTTGAGCTTTCTGAACAGGTTTGGGTCAAGTCCACTTGGCACGTGCCGTGGCTTACGATTGAGATGGACGTCTTGTGAATTGACTAACTTAGATCTTGCGAAAGTGATTCGATATTGGCATTTCGATCAGCTTCAACTTTGATGGAAAGCTGTTCATTTTTATCAATGTTTTTTTTTTGAGGGTTTAGATAACTTTCTACACTTTTTTATTACTAATGGGCTCGCGTTTGACTGATGATGTAGTCGAGTATGAAGCACACTTGTATAGAAGTAACCTATTCAGTCTTGACTTCAATATCCCTAGCTTGTAGCTATCAACAACAGACTTCGGCAGAGAATTCCACTCCTTAGCTGTACGTACAGTAAATGTGTACCCAAAACGTTTTGTACGTGGTCCGATGAAGGAAAGAAACTTTATGTCTTAACTTTGACCTAAACAAGTTAAACAGACATAAAACAAAGGAAACTTAGCTCCCAAAATTACACAATTTCGGTACTCCTCAACTCCTAAACGACCTAACTTTCAAAACATCTGGCAACTTTATCATGGTGAGTAGGCCGAATGTCGCGAAACCCAAACTGTCCAATTTAGTCCAGTTTAGTTTGGCCATTACCAATTAGTGTACAGACTATACTGAAACAGTTTGTCCTTAGCCTATGTACTATGCGTAGACGAGTTTTGCTGCGACCGACGCTGATAGGGTTACCTCTTGCCTCTACAGCAATATTCCCCCGTTTATTGCAGTGGTTTACTCTTGTTTATGTTCAAAGTTTAAAGTAGCAAGTCCAGCAAACTCTTACGTACCTATTACTGGAGTAACATGAGCTTTTCTCATTATTAAAACCTGCTTTGCTTAAAGCATAATTACAGACCAGAGGTGTTACGGAGGTTCAATTCCGATTCTGATAGTTCGGAACTTCCAATTGATTTTGCACCTCCGATTCCGATTTCGGTTCCGATAAATTTTAATCGGAATTTATATTCGGACGTACATACAAGTTTATACTGGTCGCTGGAGGAACATCCCTCCTCCCCCGTGCCTTTTGTAAATTACTCTTTGCCTGTCGTATTTGGAATGTTATGAATTCGCTCTTCATATATATCCGAGATTATTATTAGTTTTAGTAGTGATTCATTTGACGCTGACGCTGACGCGATTCTGCCTCCGCCCCCGACAAACCTTTGAAAACTCTGGTTTCAAATTCGGATCCGATATAACCATTTCCGTTACATCTCTAATACAGACTTTCAAATACAGGCCTAAAGTCACTACCAGGGTCCTCACATAAAATCTTTACCTTATTCAGTTGTCAACCTGTAACGATTCTGCTAAGTTACGTTTTCCACAATTCTTAGTGATGCCGCCTAAACTCTCTGTTATACAAGGTTGCTTCCTAGACTCAGCCTTCATAACAGTAATGACAAAGAACCCCTTTCCGTACCTTGTAAAAATTTATATTTACGATAGCGCAATATAACTGCCGATTTACGAGGATATCTACGCAGCGTCGATCGTAAGTTCGCGAATCGATCGGTTAGAAACATTGGCAATAAATAATAACGTAGTAAATGTCAGGTATTCAAACGTGCTTTTGTGAAGAGAAAATTGTATAGCCAGGGTTGGGATATAGACCATTTAAACTTAGACAGGGATTAAACAAAACATTGAACATTACATCCTGTCATTTAGGTTTTAAAGATACTTTGTGCTGTGGGTCTTCGATAATGAGACAAAAAGAAACGAGCAAAAACGCCCTTATTTTTAGATGGCGTTGACTTAGAAATTTGATATTTTTTCACTGATGCTTGGGGTAGGAGACCTGAGCATTTGATATTAATTTCAGCTTGATAGCTGTACGCGTTCCCAAGAAAAAGCGTCTCGACTGACGGATAACAAAGTGGTCCTATAAGGGTTCCGTTTTTGCAGAGTGAGGTTACAGATCCCTATAAACATTATGGTTGGACAGAATATGGGTTCCGAAATTAGCAGGTCCTCAAGAAATCAAGAGGTCCTCTAACTACCTAAGCACACTTCTAACTTAAAGTGAAGTATCTCTTGTAGTCCTCGACGCGTCTTGAACTCACTTTGAAGCGATGGAATGATTCTATCAGATTATATGTGACGAAGCGATTATTATAGTGGAGCAGGTGTGTCGGGAACATTCACCTGTACCTAAGTTGAAAGTACGAGTATATTGATGTATCGGAATTTAAGTTCAATAGACCATAATAGATTGTGGGCCAAATGATATAAGACTACATGTTACTGTGGGTTGGATCTGGCATAATCATGGTCGGAAACGCCCACTGTGCGTCAAACGTTGGTCTACAAAATCTTATAACAGTATTTATTGGGAAACTTTAGATTATGGGTAAGTTTTTTGTGACACAAACGATAAGAGGAGGATCGTCTTCAAAAAGAGTAGACAACGCACCTGTAGTAGCCCTCCGGGCCTTGGTACAGGCTATGGTCCGGAGTGAGGAGGATCGGCAGGCGGTCGCGTCTTGCTGCAAAGCAGTAATGCTAGCAAAGACGCGAGGCATTGGCCGTCGCGCCCCAGCCGTTATTCCGATCTCGATTTCCGGCCACTGCTGCACCGTAGGCGCGGGCTTGCAGACGGCGAACAATGGGTAGCTCGCCGTCCGATCGCCCGGTAACAGTCCGGGCTGAGCTCAAGTCGTCGACGGCGCGTAGTGTTCCACGCGCGCCTCAAGGAGATGTCAGCAACCGTAGGGGCCCAGCAGGGTCGAAGCCTACTGGGGCCATGGGTGATGCGAAAGAGATCCCCGAGTCCCTGGAAAAATGGCAAAGAAGGAACAGGAGTGGGTTTTTAGTCAGTAAAAGTCTGACACTATCTCTTGCTCCCACCAGAAAAAAAACCTATAGTATCCCTAATTTCCTAGTTTTAAAGATCTATAGGCGGCGGTGATAACTTACCATCAAGTTAACCTGCTGCTTGTATCCCTTTTAATAGTATAAAAAACTATAAAGAAGGACCAAATAAACTACCCTACCTAGTGGATCTTTCTCAAGTCCTTACTAATCTATCAATAACTTAAAATAAAAATACAACATTAAAAAGAAAAAAAAGACCTGTGCGAGGTCAAAATGGCTCCTATCTCATCACATGCTGTGATATTAAAAAAAAAAAATAACGCACCGCCGATATTCTGACAGGACCTGTTCTCTCACCATCCCTTTCAGTTACAAAACTTCCTCATCATAAAACCCAGCCTCGTATCAGCCCTGTTAGTCTGCATATACCGTTACCGCGACGTATAAGCCAATATCTTGGAAACTGGTTCAATGCTAGCCGATCCTTGTTGGGATACTAAATCCATCACGATTGAATACAATGTGCTGTTATAACACGGGCCTAACTTAATTTATACATGGTTCGGATTTTTATAGAAATTTATGACGTTGGGAACGAGATGTGAAGATTGCCATACCTATAAACTTGGGACTCTGTTATGTATCTTTTCTTCACTAAGTGTTCCCTGTGGTTTCAATCGCGTCTTTATTCATCATCATCATCATCATTTCAGCCGAAAAACGTCCACTGTTGGACATAGGCCTCCCCCAAGTGTCGTCATAATGACCGCTCCTGTGCGTCTCGCATCCATCGGATTCCTGCGACCCTCACCAGGTCATCGGTCCACCTTGTGGGAGGCCTTCCAACGCTGCGTCTTCCGTTACGTGGTGTACGCCATTCCAGAATCTTTCATCCCCATCGACCATCTGTTCTGCCCACTGCCACTTAAGTTTGGCGATTCTTCGGGCTATGTCTGTTACCTTGGTTCTCCTGGGGATATCTTCATTTCTGATGTGATCACGCAAGGAAACTCCGAGCATAGCCCTTTCCATTGCCCTTTGAGTGACTTTAAGCCTTCTGATGAGGCCCATTGTAATCGACCACGTTTCGGAGCCATATGCCATTTATTCACTGCTCTGCTTCTGTGGATCGTAGCGAGATCTTGTATAGCCTATAAGATCTCGATACGACCTTATACTATTCGTCATGAATCAGTCTTTCACATACATCATGATTTTTTCAAATCCGGCTTGTTGTTCCAGAGATTAGTGCGTTTAAACAAACAAAAAAGCTCTTACGCTTTATTATAAATATTAGTATATATAGTGCTATGTTAAGGGTTGATGATTTTAGATTCAAAAGCTTTGCTGAATACAGAAATCTTGATGTATTTCGATTGGAGACAGAATCTCCAAAAAAGTTATTTACTTGTATTGTCTTGTCATTTAGCTTTCTGACTGATTTGTGTTTTAGGCACACAAAGGCTAGAAGCTTCAAATAATATATAGTGATTTTGGAATCATCACTAATTATTTGTGATAATAAAGAGCAAAAATTTATGTGAACGTCTATTTTGTGGATGTTAACCAACGGTCTTTTGTTCTAGGCGTCAATGGACCTCCCTCCAGACAAAGCGAAACTCCTGCGGAACTACGATCTGGAGAAGAAATGGGAGATCATCTGCGACCAGGACATGGTCCAGGCCAAGGACTCACCAGCTCACTACCTCAACAAACTTAGGACGTACCTCGATCCTAAGGCTTCCAGGAGTCACAGGGTATGTATATACAGACAGATATTTACTGCACTAACTAAGCCTTAATACATGGTATGGTTATTTCGCAAATAGTTTTTAAGAACTCTTTCACACTCCATTTTTTCGTCAATTTAAAATAGACGAGGCAGGTGTTTCCTAGCTGACTACCCTGAGAAGAAACACCGAAACAAACTCAGAAGTCTAAGTCTCTTTTAAAGTCCATTTAGCAAACAAGTAATAGTCAAATCATACGAGAACCATGCAGATTAATTGTCTGAGATGGTCTTTTGAGGAAAGAACCACACACATTTGAATATGAAATTAGGAATGTTTGGGAACTGAACTCTGCAGAAGATTTAAGGGTGTAACAATTACTGCTAATTGGTTGCTGTACATTTGCCCTAATAAAACACTTAATGAAGTTACAGCCTGTAAAACCTTCAGATTATCATTTTTTGGGGATTAGTATTGGCAATACATTAATCCTCATTTATTAATAAGATGGCTGATGTGTAGCTTTAAGTCAGTTAAGTTCTGCTGGTTGATTCGCATTTTTAAACACAGAAAAGTGGCACAGCCTAATCCATTTTATAAGAGTTAAACACCTTCTTTATTACCAACTATCCCATTTTCGGTGAAGTTATGATTCTAACTATGGATACTTTCATTCTAGACTTTATATCGCTCTATAGATGATATCGTCACAACATACAAGACCATTACATTGTTCCCTCCACCGTCAAAGGATACTATAGAAATGTTACAACAAAGTTGCCAAGCTCGCCTTATTCGGCGATACCGTTACACTTGGTAAACAATGAGCGACTTAGTGAGCGATAGAGATCTGTGGCCGCGGGCAATTTGTGGCCACGCCACTATTGTGCACTGAAACTGCCGGGGAAGGACTGGGTTTTCCTCATGTGTTGTTAAACGTCTTGTTCTTTACTGAGAGAGCAATTTTTTAATCTTCTCTTTTCTTGTTGATGAATGTTCTTCTGCCAATTACGAGTAATACAGTTTTTAATACGCATAGCTTATTTTGATGCTGGGGAGCCATTAGATAATTTCTTGCGCTCTGAATATTATCAGACTTTCACTGACAAAAACCCAACCGTGTGCCTTCAGTTAAACTTGGCGTTCCAGGACCAAGGTGATTCTTTCCGAACAATCCCGCAGACCAATGGGAACAACCTTGCGCACTGTTTCTAGCCCCTGCAACTCATGGAATCAGAATCGACTAATTTCGTTTTAAAATCTAAGTCGTTGAATCTATTCTACAGCTTCATTGCTTTTGCGCTTTGCCAGTGGTCAACACTGTTGATTTTGGCTTTCTGCCCACTGCTTTATTTGGGAGATGAGAAATCATCTAATGACTTCTACACCTCTAGGGTAAAGCGATAGATCGTGTTAGACCTTTACTGACTAAAACTCACCGATGTTCCTTCAGTTCCTCTTTGCGTTCTAGGGCCACGGGTTTCCTTTTCAGAAATTCCCCCTGGCCCTAGCGGGCATCGGCCCTGCTGGACCCCTAAGGTTTTGCTGACATCTCTTTGAGGCACGCGTGGATCACTACGTTTCGTCGACGACTGGGGCTCGGACATATTTATTAGACACTTTTCGCGCTTAAATATACTAAGGTTTTTTAAACCTGTTCCTGGATTCTGGACTTCAATATTCGGTTCCGTTTTCGCATTCTGCCGGTTGCAGTCGCTTTTTAGGCTTAAAGTTTGTGCATCATATGTGGGTTTGAGGATATCGTTCAACTTTATATCAGTGTTTTTGTTAAGTGCGTGTGAGGTCGTGTAACTTCCAACGTCTTACACCATGTTTCCTACACGATAAACATAGAAAAGCCCTCAAGCTCCCCGTCCCGTTACATGTCGCAAACAATGAGCAATACATCACGTTTTATCGATAGGGATCGCTGGCCAGCTTCAATTTGTGGGCAATGCCTTCCCAAGCTTCTGTTCAAGTGGTCGTTACAACTAATGGCTTTAACCCTTTAAGGTTTCTTTAATAGAATGCTCTGGGAATCTAAGAAAAACTCTGTTCGTGTTAGGAATTCTGTTCACATCTTTATTGGCCTTCAATTGAGAGTTTAACAGTTTAGATTTATATAGATATACGAAATCCAGACGTTATTTAGTCGTTTGATTCAGTTATCAGTGTCTGCTCTATCTGCACCAAGCATCAAAAATGAAATTGGAAAGGACGGTTGGGGTGATTTGATGTGATGTTTTTCTTATATCGTTTTATTCGTTTCTTTGCCGTCTGGTTTGGAGGAGAGCTTTACGACTGTTTTTTTTTTCTCAATTTCAGTATGATTTCAGCATTTCCTTCCGTATATTGTTGCCGTTACTAGTGTTTTTTTTATTTTATTTTGGTGCAACAAAGGATACACAGAAATAGTTTAAATCAAAATATTACAGAATACTACCACTATATTATAGGATACTACAGCATGCACATGTCTGAAACTAAGAGAAAAAATTATCTGTTTTACATTTAAAAAAGAAAATTGAGTTCTAAGTGTTGTGCTAAAGGACCAAAATCTTGTGTTTTTCAATTTCCAAATACGATGTCTTCACAAACATTTCAATGTGCGCTGCAGCACGAAAATCTTCAAGTACCTACAAGTAATTGAAAACCATAGGAAACCTTCACATACCTCTTTAATAGTAATAATGATCCGCGTCATATTTGACCCACTTTTGAACAGAGTAAACTTGAACTATTACCACTATTATCAGGTTATTGATATGACCTCGAGATTCGGGACAAACAAATAAACAGACTCCCGTTGCTGTAGCTCCTACACAGCTATAAGCTTAATGATGTAGTGGATTTTATGGGCACGTTCTATTACTATGTTTAGAGTTTTGTTTGTGAATAGCGGATTATTGTGTTTGCTTAAGAATTGGAGAATATCTCTGAATATTTGTTTGTTTTGTTCTGATGTAAATGATTCAAGATATAAATGTGCATTCATCTTCATCTCATCATTATTATTGTTTTGTTTTTTGTCTCTTAAACTTGGTGTTGTTATGTTCATGAGGCTTTCAAAAGCCGCCCAAACTCCTGGACCAGGAAGTTTGGGATACTTACCTCACCAAAATAACAGCAAAATAATGTCATAAAAAATAAAAATAAAGTATAACCAATAAACGCACAGGTATACGAGTATCACACTAACACTTGCAACCACTCTTACCCTTCCCACATGCACTCGACACTCTCACCTACAACACTACACTCACTACACCAACCACACTACACTTCCCACACTACATTCACTACACCACACTCTACACAAACCACTGAAATTTTGTTATCATATCTTATAGTTTAGTTAACTATTGTCTTTGTTATTGTACCTTTCGAATACGGATTGAAAGAGACTGGACCCCACAACACAGGGAATCCTAGTGTGGGGTTCAGGGCTTCATCTAAATTTGTAAAATTTAATGAGACAATGAATTATATTATTATTAAAATATATATATATAAAAAAAAATATAAAAAAATAATAATAAATAAAATATATATATTATTATAATAATTGAAATATATTATATTATTTTTTTTTTTTAATATTTTTTTTTTTTTTTATCAGCACATGGAAACTGTGGACCTAATTCTAGTGGCCACCTGAAGATCATAATTCAGTCATAACTTTTTTTACAGAAATATCCATCTGTGAATTGTTATTTTTTTGTACTATTGATAGGTTCGCGCTTGACCGCACCTGATGGAAAGTGACGATGTGGTCGACAATGGAGCCTGCCTAGAAGTAACCTTCACTATTGACTTAAAGACTCCCAGGTTGTAGCTATCCTGTTTCAGTTGTGTTAGCATTTAGCTCAAGGCTTGCAAAAGCCATCGTCCAAGAATAATGATACGTTAGCTGTGTGGGCACGATAACGACTCTTTTCCTACTATCAATTCGCATAATCTCGCGGTAAAATCAAACGCTCAATTGACTACTAATGGCGTAATCACATTATGTACTAACAGCCGTATGAGGAAACGATCGGAACAATTTTATGGAAAAGGTTTGGAAAGAATCAACAAAGTTTTTTTTTTTACCTAGCAATTGCTGTCACGTTGGTAGGCAAAGGGCTCTTCCAAGTCTTGTGTAGGCCATACAGATATTGGTTCTGTGCGGGTATCGTATCCGCAATACGCAGCTCGGCAGCCATTCACTCAACCGCTGCACCAAACGTACAGACAAATATTCTTTCACACTGGTCTCGAACCAATATTACACGATCCAAATGCATGCGTATAGGCGCGGGCTTGCGGACGGCGAACAATGGGTAGCTCGTAGTCCGATCGTCCGATAACCGTCCGGACCGAGCCCAAGTCGTCGACGGCGCGTAGTGTTCCACGCGCGCCTCAAGGAGATGTCAGCAACCGTAGGGGCCCAGCAGGGTCGAAGCCTACTGGGGGCATGGGTGATGCGAAAGAGATCCCTGGGCCCTGGAAAAATGGCAAAGAAGGAACAGGAGTAGGTTTTTAGTCAGTAAAAGTCTGAATCTCGCGCCCCGCCCAAGAGCGGGGGATGTCATTGGATGATTTTCCCACACAAAAAAAAAATGCATGCGTATAGTACTCGTATATCCAGCAAAGCTCCTTATTAATACTTTGATAATATTCGTACCCTAGGGTGGGCGGAAGGAAATGTTAGTCATTTTCCTCCCGACTATACCTGAAAATTCCGACTTTAGTATTCTTTTTCTCGATTTTAATTTCCGTCATACACCACACTAGCCAGACCCATTCGTCCCTCACACAGAGGCCGGTGTCCCAGCAGTAGAACCGCTAGAACCTGATGTTGCTATGATGTTATGCTTAACACAAAATTCGTCCCTTTAGTGATATTAACCTTTTTTTTTTACGTGGGAATTCATCAAATAACACGCTCTAGGTTGAGCTCAGGCCGTTTAAGACTTTTACTGATGTTCCATATGGGGATGCAACTCGACATACATTTTCACTGTTTTTCATACAATCGCTCTCACGCGATTATGACTTTATTACACATTTTTCATTAGATATTTTGGAAACACAGTATCTTGTGGATATTATCTAGGCTTCTATTGAAATCAATTTATAAATTTGTGTAAAACTAATCCAGTAAAGACCTCCGAAAATCAGCTATTTTGCATAAACTTGAACTGACACCATAATTTACTCAAAAATTAAAAAAGTCAAAAAAATATAACAATAGAAGCCTTGCAAATTTAATCAAAATTCTGAATGACGACAATTTTTTTCAAAAACTTTTAAGGGTATAAAAAAAACACGTATTTCCTAGAACAAGTTTTGTAAAATATTCGAGTAAACCACGGAATTACCGAATGCTGACAGAGTTTTCAGGCGTTATCTCTCTTTTTTTTTGTCTTTTCGTCAAACATCGCGTTGGATTGCGTTAAATGAAGTAACAAGCTTTAAACCATGCTCGATGTTAACGATAGGTGAGTGAAAAAGGAGCCTCTTATATTGTTCTTTGAGAGCATGATATTAATATGCTACCAAGAATGATATTTTTTAGTAAATCTGCGTGCAGTATGCAAGGTTTGTAACACCTGTGCTGTGGTTTGGCAGCTTTTACGTAAATGTGGAAACAGGTGCATGAAACGACTCTGTGTGACGTCATCTGATAATGTAGGAGTTCGATACGGACGAAGCGGTTGTTGTAAAAAGTAGAAAAAGAGTATTTGCATTGTTACTAGTGGAATGCACAAAATTATAGTTCGATTTAAATGAGTAGCTATGATAAGTGGTTTTCAAAACTGTTAAAAAAACGGTAGGCGCAGATGCCTAACAGCGGACGTCTTTCGGCTGAAATTTTGATATATCTACATTTATATTTGGTGAGGTCTGCGCTGACAGGGGCGGGTGGAAGACAGAAACGTGTTTTCTGTCTAATCTGTCTTCCACCCGCCCCTGTCAACCCTCACGCTATCTTTCACTTCGTTCCATCCCTTACCGACCATAATGCAGAGATGAAACTCGCAAACTTTTCAATTATAAATTAACTTTCCATTAGGACTAATTTGTACATTAGGACCAAATTAATTGTTCGAAAGGTTTACCGTGGCCCTGGAACGCAGAGCGACTGAAGGAACATAGGTGGGTTTTGGGGTCACTAAAAGAGCAACTGAAGGGACATAGGTGGGTTTTGGTCACTAAAAGAGCAACTGAAGAAACATAGGTGGGTTTTTGGTCACCAAAAGAGCAACTAAAGGAACATAGGTGGGTTTTTGTCACTAAAAGAGCAACTAAAGGAAAATAGGTGGGTTTTTGTCACTAAAAGAGCAACAGAAGGAACCGGTGGGGTTTTTGGTCACTAAAAGAGCAACTGAAGGAACATAGGTGGGTTTTTGTCACCAAAAGGGCAACTAAAGGAACATAGGTGGGTTTTTGTCACCAAAAGAGCAACTGGAGGAACATAGGTGGGTTTTTGTCACTAAAAGATCTACTGAAGGAATATAGGTGGGTTTTTGTCACTAAAAGAACAACTGAAAGAACATAGGTGGGTTTTTGTCATTAAAAGAGCAACTGAAAGAACATAGGTGAGTTTTTGTCACCAAAACAGCAACTAAAGGAACACAGGTGGGTTTTTCTCACCAAAATAGCAACTGAAGGAACATAGGTGGGTTTTGTCATTAAAAGCCTGACACTCCCTCTCGTTTTATCCAAAGCGGGAGAAGTTAAAAATAAATAAAATAAAAATTGTTTATTGACACAAAAATTTACATTTGTATTTAAGTATGCATAGTCTAAGGATATTTGTTACAATGTAAATGTACTGATACTGATTCCCAAACTAGGCCAGGAGCCTGTATCTTGGGAGACAGTGTTCAGTCGCAAAAAAGGTAAACAATACTGTTCGTACAATGGTTCGCTGAACAGTTATTGAACGCTAGCAATTTTATATCTAAGGGGGATTGAAAGTTCTTTGATGATTTCCTACCCAAAACAAAACGTTCAGTAGATTTTCTGCCGAAACCGATTCTAATGCCGAGACTAGATTTTTTTGACGTAACTTAGCGAAGCCCAAACCGTTGGTCACGAATATTTTTGAACCAGACAGCTTTCCAATTAAACTACAACAAGGGGTTGACAAAAACGCGGCCATTAAAATGAAAGCTAGTATGTTTTTTCACAGAGATACCGTTGCAACGGCGCTTCAAACATATAGACCTGATTGATACGTGTTTTACAAGCACTTGTACCAAGTACATAGATCAAAAGCTGTAAAAAACGTGTGTTATTTACATGAGATAAACGATTTTGGTTCTTGTTTATACGCACGTTAAGTTCGGTTTGGTTTGTCGCTATAGTCTGGAAATAGAAATCAATTAATGTTATGAGGATTTTTACTAATTGTTTCCAGAGTTTCCGATCTAATCAAGTTGGTAAAAAAAGAGTATGCCTTTTTTTAGTTCCGGATTAGTGATGATTATCACTAATCCCGCCTGGGTCGAGCGGGGAGAATCAAACTTTTACTAAGTAAAACCCACCATGAACCGGGTTTCTTCAGTTTCCTTTTGCGGTCCAGCCCCGCGTTCAAAAATAACCACAGTAGGGTAGGGTCGTTACTCTAACCGTTCAAAAATGCTTCGAGTTGCAACCCAGGGTCGTTCTTTTATAACTCGAGTAGCTACCCTAGAGTTAACCCAACTAACTCTAACTCCGAGCAGGGTAGGTTGGTGTAAGCGGCCTTAAATGAGACTAGCATTGAACAGGCAGTTGTTTTTTTTTTTCTGTTTACCCCTTAGGGAAGGCTATAGTTATTCGACCATATCGCCTAGTCTTTCGTGTATGTTTTCTTGCGTAATAAGTCTTCCGTAATAGTTGTTTCTTTTGGTTTTACATTAGAATGCAGGTGTAACACATTCTAATGTTTTTTGAAGTATTTGGCAGCAAATGTATCGATTCAGCCTTCTCAGCAAACTTCGCTGAGGTAGCTAAAACTACGAGTACAATAAAATTCTCAGCTCCATTTTACCGAAACCGCGCCTATTTCAATGATTCCACATATTATTCCAGTTGCGCAGACACTTGAGATACAAAACTACACCAATTTTACATCACAATATCTACTAGGAATACATTTGCGTATAATTAAAACAGCCACTGAACTTCACTCGAAGAAATCCCGCCAAAAACTCCACAGGCAGTTGAAATCTACATTCGCGTTCAAAAATGCGAACGTAGATAATCTACCCTGAATGATGACGTCATTAGAGTTAACTCTAATCTCATTTTTGATCGCAGGGCAGGGGAACATGACGTGTTAAAATCTCAGTCGTGTGAGCGAAAAAGAGGGATGGAGCTATACACCCTATATAGCTCCATCCCTTTAACAGTTCAGATTAGGTCGTAAAATGGATCGCGTTAGGAGCTCGTGATGATACTGGCGCGTAGTGTTCCACGCAGTCCTCAAAGAAATGTCAGCAAACCGTAGGGGCCCAGCAGGGCCGCGATGCACGCTAGGACCATGGTAATTTTCTGAAAAAGAAACCCGTGGTCTTAGAACGCAAAGGGCTACTGAAGGACACAGGTTTGGTTTTAGTTAGTAAAAATCTGACACAACCTCTCGCATTACCTAGAACACGAGAAGTCGTTGGATGACTTCCCACGTGAAAAAAATAGCACTGCAGTGCACTGCCGCAGTATTTGTTTCGACTGAATGTAGCCTTTTCATGAAGAACATCGTAAGCGACAGTTTGCGTTTATTGAATAAAGTGATTTTACTTTCCTCATTAGAATACAGTACATTTTGATACAAGTGCAGAAAGTTTGTCATTACGACTGCAGTGACAAATCTGCACGTGTAACAAACGACTTTTTTCAATACACTTACGAAGAAATGAATAAACGGGGGTTGACCGGCGAATCGCGGAGGTCGACGCGCGCCCAGCCTGATAACACTAATAAAATTGTGGCGGGGGTGAGCACGCGCACTTTCTGCACTAGTGCGGAAAACAGTCTATTGCGTGCCTAAAAGCCGTGGGATAAGAGTGGGTTTTCGAGTAAGTGTATTGAAAAGTACTTATGATAACATGTTAATAGAAACTATTCTAATAGATCAGTAGCAGTTGAATGAACAAGTCATATTTGTTTTAGAAAGCTTTTCCCAAGTAGCCTACTACTAGTAGTACTAGTTCCCGTGTTTAACATGGAGTGACTTTTTTTTTTTTTGTTGCCGGGGTGGATAATCCTCATGGATGTCCTTCGCCTGGGGCAGGCGAAGGGGTCTGTCAGACTCTTACTGACTAAAAACCACCTCGGTGTTCCCTCCCACACTTGGACCGGGGATCGTGGGAGCTGATACGACATCCATCATAACATCCATGATCCCCGGCTAGTGCCGGCCCGCCTACGCGGGCCACCAACCGTAGGGGCCCAGCAGGGCCAATGCCCGGTAGCTAGGACCGCGGAGAATTTCTGAAAGGGAAACCCGTAGTCCTAGAATGCAAAGGGTAATTGAAGGATACAGGTGTGGTTTTAGTCAGTAAAAGTCTGACACGCCCTCCCGCTCCACCCAGAGCGCGAGAAGTCATTTTGATGATTTCCCACCTTAAAAAAAAAAAAAAAAAAAACCTCAAGCCAGGGGGAGTGTGAGGTGTCCTCCCCCCGTGACGTCCAATAGAGGCGCCCGTGGAACACTACGCGCTGCCGCCTCGGGTCTTGCTGGATGGGGGACGGCGGATGGAGTGACTGCCTATCACAACTCCACAACACAGTTACTGGGCAACACTATACTCCTTGGATTTCTGGCGTCTGTCTACCTGTAACGACTGTCAAAGATCGACGTTGACGACCGGGATAAAAAGGCTTTACGGGCATGCAATTCGACATACATTTTCACTGTTTTTCATACAACCACTCTTACGCGATTATGACGTTATTACACATTTTTCATTTAGATATTTTGGAAACACAGTATCTTGTGGATGTTATCTAGGCTTCTATTGAAATCAATTTATAAATTTGTGTGTAAAACTAATCCAGTAACGACCTCTGAAAATCTGCTATTTCGCATGAACTTTGACACTTTATAATATAAATTTAAAAAAAAGTCAAAAATATATAACAATAGAAGCCTTGCAAATTTAATCAAATCAAATCAAAATCAAATCAAATCAACTTTATTGTGGACTATAGGTATACATCATAAATACAGGTCTTAAATAATTAAAATAAGCTCAGCTATGTCCCGCCGTTGAGGCATACAATAATAAAATATAAGTCAGAATTTAAAACACAATTAATCATATTAGTCTCGATACATTATTAAAATATTACAAATTATTAATACATAGAAATTCAATTCGAAGTCATATTAGTCATAATTCATTAATACAACATTGCAGGAAAGACACAAGCAATTTAAATGATATTCAAATACAATTCACAATATTATCATACATACGTGGGAAAAAAAAGGATAATTATTTTTCCTTTCTTGTCATTGGAATACAATATTTTTGTCATTCAAGTAATCTTTGACATCATAATAACATTTGTCTATTAAGAATGAATGTAGTTTCTTTTTAAACTGGAGGATTGGTAATTGTTTAATGTCATCAGGCAATTTATTATAGATTAATGATGTCATGCATAAAATACTTTTATTTAATAGTGCCGTTTTACCATAAGGTATTTGTACCTCTAACCTTTTTTTATCCCTTAATTTTCGATAATAGCTTTTGACAGCAGTCTTATAGTAGCTTAGATTTGATTTCACAAAAATATTCGATTCATAAATGTATAGGGAAGGCAATGTGAGAATTTTTAGATTTTTAAAGTAAGGTTGACAGCTAATTGTACTATTTATTTGGCACATTGCTCTAATGCACTTCTTTTGAGCTTTAAATATAAATTCCTTGTCTACCGAATTACCCCAAAATATAATGCCGTATCTCAGTAATGGTGCTACCAGTCCGTGATAGGCCGTTAAAATCGTTTCTTTGTTAACTATTTTGGAGAGCTTGTAAAGAGCGAATGAGGATTTGTTGATTTTTTTGCAGAGATTGTCTATATGGGTTGTCCATGAAAGTCTGTAATCAATATTTATTCCTAGAAATTTTGTATTTCTCACAGATTCTACTGTCTGCCCGTTATAATTTACATTAATACTTTTTGGTTGAGTTCTTTGGTGAAAGTGCATTATATTTGTTTTTTCTAAATTTATTTTCAGATTGTTATCAATTAACCAATTAATTATAGTTCTTAATGTTTCATTAATTTCATTTTCATAGTCATTTTGACTGTCACATTTTATTACTACAGTGCTGTCGTCTGCAAAAAGTACCATGGGAAAATCAAGATTCTGAATGACAAACATTTTTTTTCAAAAACTTTTAAGGGTTTAAAAAAACTCGTATTAAATCTCGGAATTACCGAATGCTAACAGAGTTTTCAGGCGTTAGGTATCTCTCTTTTTCGCGTTGCCTCTTCGTCAAACATCGCGTTGGATTGCGATAGATGAAGTAACAAGCTTTGAAACCATGCTCGATGTTGACGATAGGCGAGTGAAAAAGGAGCCTCCTACGTACTATAATACTTTTTAATTAGGAAAACTGCCATGTACTTCTTCCTAGAAGCGTAGGTACATAGATATTTACTTATTTGTTTCTGCGATCGAAGCTAAATTGCGAGCACAGTGTGCATGGCGACGAGAATCCCAGCAACAGGCGCCAAAGTGTCGGTCTCTATTTACCCACATTTCTCACACTTCTTAAGAAATTTAGACACGTCTAAGTTAGTACATTAACAAACATAGTTTCTGTTTTCTAAGTAAAGATAGAATTCCATGTCAGTAATTATTGTTAGCAATATTCGTTCACATATGACTGATAGATTTTTATGCAAAATGCATACCGTGTGTCTTATTCGAGACTAATGGGGTCCTATGATCTAAATCGTTTTACTTTTTTAAAAGTTACCTTAGAGCCAAATTAGATCTGCGCGATTGATCGAAAGAGTTATTGTGGCCTTGGAATGCAAAAGTCAACTGAAGGACAGGTAGGTTTTAATCAGTAAAAATCTGATACGTCCCCTCGCTCCACCGTAGAAAAGGAGTTTTTTTTGTGTCATAACTACAAATTATAGACAGCCTGTTGGTCTAGTGGTTAGTGACCCTGACTGCTATGCCAGAGGTCGTGGGTTCGATTCCCACCCAGGACAAATGTTTGTGTGATGAGCACGATCATTTGTTCTGTGTCTGGGTGTAATTTATCTATAATATGTATGTATTTAGAAATATATAAGTATGTTTATCAGTTGTCTAGTACTCATAACACAAGCTCTGCTTAGCTTGAGACTGGACGGCGTTGTGTGATAGTTGTGGGATATTATATATTTTTACAGTTTTCAGATTTTTTCCTATACTTGTGCTATAAGACCTTGCTTCATGCCAAATTTCAGGATTCTAGGTCAACGGGAAGTACTCTATGAATTTTGTTTCCCTGGAGTGTCTTTCTGTCGTATCTTTTTTTTTTCGTTCAGCTTCAAGGGACCGCAGACCTGAGTATGTGGTATTAATTTCAACTCGATACCTGCACGCGTACCCGAGATAAAGGGTCTTGACAGACAGACAGATAGACAACAAAGTGATCCTGTAAGGTTTCCGTTTTTTTCCTATTGAGGTACGGAAACCTAAAAAATAATAATTATTTAGTGAGTATTTTTTGTGATAAATGGAAAAGTGTGAACGAGAGGACGTATCTGTCTTTTATTGAATTAAACCCACCTGTGTCCTACAGTTGCCTTTCGCGTTCTAGAGCCATGGTAACACTACAAACAAAGTTTACTTTAGATCCTGGTTGTACATTTCCGTGGATCCGTGGCGACTTTGACGCGAGCGAACGAACCCGCTAACAAAAGCTAAATAGTATTTAAATTAAAAATACTTAAATATTTCCTACTCATTATCCCTAAGAACCAAAGGAGTCAAGTAACTTATTAAGTAATAAAACTGTCTCCAAACACTCCAGAATCGCACCGTCCAAGTAACCGATGACTACGTGAGAAACGACATCGCTGTATATAAACATCTTCTACATTGTAACGAGATACATTGTCTGATGTTTCAATTCAACACACTCGAGAGAATCAGCGGTTCCGTTGTAAAGTACTTCGATACACTTGGAGTAAGTGAACCAGAGCGAACTTGAAGGGTGACGTCAGAATGTATCAAGTTATCGGGTCCTACGAGGCTCAAGGGCTCATCAGCTGAAGTAATAACAGTCCTATGTATTTTTTTTAATTGATATTAACTAGTGCTTGACTGACTGGTAAGCAGTGATGCTATCGTTTATGGTGAAGCGCACTACTTTATTAAAAGCCTATTCACTCTAGACCTTGAAGACACCCGGAAAGACCGCTGCAGGCAAATTGTTCCACTCCTTCGATGTACGCGGTATAAACGACGAGGCAAAACGCTTAGTCCGGACTGTAGAGGCGTCAAGGATGTAAGGGTGGACACCCGCCGTAATTGTCCGTTGGTAGAAAGGTGATGGCGGAATCAAATAATCAATCCTATCTTCATATTATAACTTGACTGACTAACTGTGGGTCAAAGTAGCACAGAGTTGGTGCCCTGAGATTGAAACGGGGTTGTGGCAGCCTTCGTGGTGACGAAGGAGATTGCGGCACAAACTGAACAGATTTCGCCAGAACTGGAAGGACGATTCAATGACTTGCAAAAGACTGAAGGAGTGGACGGAAGCCAGGAATGGGTCAGAACAGGATAACAATATACTCGTAACTTACGTTACATTTAGGTTTTTGACGGCATCGTTGGTGCATTGGTTAAGCGATTGACTGCTGTGCTGCATGTCGCCAGTTAGATTCCCGCACGGCAACAAATATTTGTATGGCCTGCAGAGTGCAGATAGTAGTTCCGGGTCTGGGTGTCTTGTGTATATGAGTTTACACACACACCTACGATACAGGAGTAATTCCTTGCGTGGAGTAATTTACAAAAAAAATGGAAAAAAGATTTGTTCCATAGATTGCCTCTAAAACGAAAGCAGTACAAATCAGAATATTTTGACAAAATAAACACTTCCATCTTCTTTATGACAACCTATAGATCATAAGCGTTTTCCACCAGAAAATGACGCTAATATCTCAAGATAACCTAACTGGCAATTAAACCAGCGTGTGCTAACAGTAAATCCCGATGAGATACAACAGCAGATTGGCGGAGCCACACAGGACTGTGCCACTTGACCTCGGGGGCTCGTGGCTCTAAGATCACGAGCCATACGTAAAGTTATTGTGTGGAGATGAAGCATGAAAGCTTCAGGTGATGAAGGCCATGTTTTGTATGAGCTTTATTAAGAAACAAGCTGGTACCTGCGACTTCGACCTCGTCAGACTCATAAGCATAAGCATAATCAGCCTTTTAATGTTCCCACTGCTGGGACTCAGGCCTCCTCTCTCTAGGAGAGGGAATGGGCCGTACTCCACCACGCGGGCCCACTGCGGGTTGGTGAATGTCACATGTCTTCGAATATTTTGGTTCTAGGACATGCCGGTTTCCTCACGATGTTTTCCTTCACCGTTTTGAGAGCAGTGGTGATGAAATAAATTACACAAAGTAATGCGCCTGGCTGGGTTTGAACCCGCGACCTACAATTCGTATGTCGGGGCCGTTACCACTCGGCCACCACTGCTCTTTCAGACTCATAAAACAGCACAATGTCACATTTTAAAGAATATTTTTTGTGGTTCCTTATAAAATCAGCTATCTACCAGTGAAAGTCCCGTCAAAATCGGTCCAGCCGTTTCGGAGATTAACCGGAACAAACAGGCAGACAGACAAAAATTGAATATTTGTTTAAGTTATTTTTATATAATTATTTTTAATACATATCCAATAATTATGCAGTTATTAAAAAAAATGTAATTACGGACGCTTTAATTTTTTTTTCAAGAGTCTACAGACTGGGTTGCGGGAATATTTAAAAGAGTCACCCACTTATGTGTCCTTCAATTGCCCTTTGCGTTCCAGGACAACGGTACCCTTCACCTTCACGGTCCCTTTCAGAAATTCCCCGTGGTTCACTACGGACCATGACAAACTTTAAACTGTTATTTATTTTACAAAAATATATCTACTAAATAAAAAAATTGGTTCACTAGAGCGAGGAGATAATCTCTGACCTGTTCCTTAATTTTAATTATTGAGGTCGCACGGCAATCGCATCGCATTACCGAAAAGGTCGCGTGTGACTGTGACTGTGATCATGTCTGACTCATATTGTAGTGTCGTGCTTCTGACTGTGGGTGGCGGAAGCAATGAGAAGGAGCCTTTTCAATACACTTACTCGAAAACCCCCTCTTATCTTTAACGCTTTTAGGCACGCAATTAAGAGTTTTCCGTACTAGTGCGGAAAAGTGAGAGAGGTCGCTCCCGCCACAATTTATTACATTTATCGAATCAGGTTGGCCGCTGGTCAACTCCCGTTTATTTATTTGTTCGTAAGTGTATTGAAAAACCAAACGTGGGTCACTGCAGCACTCGGGTCCATATTATGATGAAGCCCATTGCCCTGCTGTATGTCCTTTGGCATAGAGTTAGAACATCTCGGACTATATCGATACAGGTCACTCTTTGTAAGAATGTAGATGACAACATGATCTAATAAAGCAGCTTTATTTGTTGTTAGGTTTTCTTCCAATTTTCCACTTTATGCCAGGAAATATACAAAAGCCGTTGTGGTTGGAAAGTATACCACGCGGCTGCTACCCTTTTCCAAAACTTATGATAATACATTACCGCGGTTGCCGCGGTCACTCCTCTCTTGTGCCACACCGTGAGGGCTTACAGAATGCAGATACTCGTACAGTCGAGATGAATGCTACGCCAACGTATATCGACGTAGATTGTCTTATCTGTTCGTGATATACCTGTACTTTCGCCAGATATGGAGCACTCGTGTGCTACGTGCTGCGGACTTTGGTACGGTTCGTAGAGGTTAGGTACTCATTGGCGTATCTAGGGTTATTTCTCAGGGTGGGTCTGATCCCTGACTTTTGACATCTCATGGCGGATGCTACCTGTACTTTCGCCAGATATGGAGCACTCGTGTGCTACGTGCTGTGGACTTTGGTACGGTTCGTAGAGGTTAGGTACTCATTGGCGTATCTAGGGTTATTTCTCAGGGTGGGTCTGATCCCTGACTTTTGACATCTCATGGCGGATGCTACCTGTACTTTCGCCAGATATGGAGCACTCGTGTGCTACGTGCTGTGGACTTTGGTACGGTTCGTAGAGGTTAGGTACTCATTGGCGTATCTAGGGTTATTTCTCAGGGTGGGTCTGATCCCTGACTTCTGACATGCTGTGGCGGATGCGATCAAGCAGAGTCGACACTCAATGTGTCAATGTCAGTGAGTAGGTATGATTAGTATCATCTATCTTCTATCTATTTAAATATAAAAGGAGAATCTGACTGATATATCAACGCACAGCCAAAAGTACTGGTACTAGGAGCAAGAAATTTTTCACAAGGTTTCGTTTTATGACGTAAAGTCCCTAAGGAGTTTTTTTTTAATTTATTTTTTATTCTTGGAATGGAAAGCGACGATGCGGTCGACGATGGAGCGCGCTTACCTAGAAGTAACCTATTCACTCTTGGCTTAAAGATTCCCGAGTTGTAGCCATCAGGAAAAACAGATTCCGGCAAGGAATTCCACTCCTTAGCTGTACGCAATATGAATGTGTTCCCAAAACGTTTCGTGCGTATAGGTGGGATGTCCATCATGTACCGGTGGCGCATTGCCGTACGCCTGGTGGTCCGATGATGGAACGGGCTAGGCGGAATTAGGTTATGCAATTCCGACGCACACTCCCCGAAATGCAACCGGTAGAAAACCGACAGGCTAGCAACTCGGCGTCGATGCTCAAGACTTTGAAGCCTCGACTCAACGAGTGCATCATTGCCAATGATCTTCCTGGCTCGCCTCTCAATTGCCTCAAGTGCATCAAGCTGGTATCGGGCAGATCCGTCCCAAAGATGAGAGCAGTACTCCATACACGATCGAACTTGCGCTAAAAAGTTTCTGAAAATGCAACTTTTTATGGTGTTTTTAATAGGTATCGTACGGTTTCGATCAAGCATGTCCATTTCATACAAGTATCTATTGTAATGCGTGAAATAAGCACGCGGGACGAGCTTTTTTGCATTTTGAAATTTTCTGCATGCGGCACAATCCCATGCGTGATGAAATCCGCACGATATTAAAAAGAAGGGGGAAGTTTATTGTCGTGACAAAGTACATAATAAGTGTTTTTTTTTACTTGATATAAACCAGTGCTTGACTGCGATCCCACCTGATGGTAAGCAGTAATACTATCCTTGAATTATATTGCGTACAGTGGTACAGTCCGGTAACCGTCCGGACCGAGCCCAAGTCGGCGACGGCGCGTATTGTTCCACGCGCGCCTCAGGGAGATGTCATCAAATCGTAGGGGCCCAGCAGGGTTGAAGCCTACTGGGGCCATAGGTAGTGTGAATACGAAACCCGGGGCCCTGGCACGAAGGTAACGAAGGAATAGGAGTGGGTTTTTAGTCAGTAAAAGTCTGACACTATCTCTCGCTCCTCCCAAGAAAAAAAAAAAAAACAGTGGTACAGTCACGGTCATGTCAGGATCATGCTACCGCGCATATGCCTGCTATCATTTGTCCCTAGTAGAAAATACTTGAAGATAATTCCATAAAAATGCATGAATCCCGAAAATTACTTTTGAAGCATTGGCCATCCCAAACAAAATTCCGTAAGTCCTGTCTCTCCAACGTATGGTGCATACCTGACCTTTCTCGATCCACATGATGTCGGCCGTAGCTCGTGCAGTCGTGATCTACACATACAAACATATCTCTGTCGACAGTCAGGTCTCAGGGTGCACGGGGAGGAGCATAATCGGCGACTTTCTCCGCATGTTTAGCTTGTAAACTTCGTGATTAGCTGGCGGCGTTGTTATCTAGTTGAGCTTTGTTTATTTAATGTGCCTTCTTGTGGGAGGGGAGTATTGTTTTAAGACAAGTCCTGATCAGGAATCATAACTTTCTGGCTTTGATTGTTAAGAAAAACCGTTTAAATATGTATCGTATTGTTGTATTACTGCCATGCCACTAATTTTTAGTAACAACTAGCTGGCTGCCGTCCATGCCCCCGAGTAATTTGTAATTTCTACTTTTAAGAGATTCCTAAAGCTAATTCTTTATGGGGTTTCCCATTTTTTTTTCTTTTTAAAATAAATAATGAAAGTGATCAATACTACTACATATTATAAAACAGTCTCCCATCGCGTTTGTTTGTCTGTATGAACGCGATAAACTCGTAAACTACTGAAAAGTTTAGGCTTACATGCATATTCTAGTGAGAAAAACCAAGAATTTCAAAGATTTGTAACACCCGTGCGACGCTGGCGATAGACGCTAGTTATAATAAAATTATTCGTCTTGGATCAATATAATTAACGAGAAATCTTTATATTTTTCCAGAAAAGAAAAATGGTCGGCGACTCAACTTCGACGCAAGTCCTCAGGGATTTGGAGATTTCCTTACGAACAAACCATATAGAGTAAGTATCTACTTCTTTTTATTTCGTTTTTATTAAACCCCGACGGAAAAGAGGGGTGTTATAAGTTTGACGTGTTTGTATGTCTGTGTGTCTGTCCGTGGCATCGTAGGTCTTAAACGAATAGACCGATTTTGATGCATTTTTTTTATAGATTACCCTGGCGAACTTCGTATCACTTACACTTTATGTTATTATCGTTGATTTATTATTATAAGTTTTGATCAACAATGTTATCAATACTAATCAATTTAGGTCGGGTAATCGGTTTTATAGGTTTTTTAATTTTTTTTTTTTCTGATCGACCTCCCCTTAATTAGTTGCGAACATCATCATCATAATCAAATATGAAACTTTGTTTTATTTTTCCACTGTGTTAACGGGTTTTCCTTATTGTTTGCGAAAAAAAAATGTATGCGAACAAAATAAAAATTATAAGTGATCAAGCTGTTTTGGGTTTTTGTGAAACTAACAAACAGCAATTGATTTTTATGTATATTTACTAGCTTTTGCCCGCGGCTTCGCTCCCGTCAACTGACTACTATATCCTACTCTACCCAACTCTATCCTACTCTACCCTACTCTACAATACTCTACCCTACTCTACCCTACTCTACCCTACTCAAAAAAAAAAGTATCCTATGTTCGTCTCCTGGTTCTAAGCTACCTCCCCACCAACTTTCAGCCAAATCGGTTCAGCCGTTCTTGTGTTATAAATAGTGTAACTAACACGACTTTCTTAATATATATAGATTTATAATAGACATGAACTCCACCGTGTCTCTAGCACGATGAATCGCCAAACTTAAGTGGCAATGGGCAGGGCACATTGCTCGCAGAACAGATGGCCGTTGGGGCCGAATGGTTCTGGGGTGACAACCGCGTACCGGAAGACGCAGTGTTGGCAGGCCCCCTACAAGGTGGACCGATGACCTGGTGAAGGTTGCGGGAATCCGATAGATGCGAGACGCACAGGACCGTTCATTGTGGCGACATTTGGGGGAGGCCTATGTCCAGCAGTGGACGTCTATCGGCTGAAATGATGATGATGATGATAGACATGAAAGATAATAATTTTAAATGATAAACTAAATGACTACAAATTTGATTGAAACATCAGAAACATGTGTATACACAGCTACATTTTTATGATACGGAGAAATTATTGGAATCGAGTCTATTGTCAAAGTACAAATTGGTATCGTTACCCTTACAAGCCAGCTCGCGTGTAAATTATAGAACATCGAGTCCTGGCGCGGAATATAGTGCACTCCCATATCTGTCTGGACGAGAGCCAGGAAATTATGTATCGCTTAAGCATAGGCTCGCATATTTCACACTGACAAGGAGAACTGGGGCTGAATAAATTCATTCACTAGGATTCGTATTGTAAGAAAATAGCTAAGAAAGAAAGAAAGAAAAACATTTTATTTGGCGGAACAAGGCGCAAATTTAGAACTATGCGACACATCCGCGCAAAACGGCCGAACCCTAAGCATAATGCCGTGACCACACGCAAAATGCGATGAGTCTACGGCGCTGGTTTTCAGCGTAGCTCCAGTTTTGCTCGAAGGAAAATATCAAGAGGGTCCTTTTCGAGGTACATTTTCATACAATCGCTCTTACGTGATTATGATGTTATTACACATCTTTCTCTAGATATTTTGGATACACAGCTATCTTGTGGATATTATCTAGGCTTCTATAGAAATCAAAACATAAATTTGTGTAAAACTAATCTAGTAAAGACCTCTGAAAATCTGCTATTTTACGTGAACCTTGGCTCTCCATAATGTACTCATATGTTAAAAATATAAAAAAAAAAACATTTAATCGAGATTCTGAATGACGACCAGTTTTCAGAAAAACTTTATAGGATTAAAAAAAAACGTATTTCCTGGAACAAGTTTTGTGAAATATTCGCCAACAGAGTTTTCAGGCGTTATCTGTCTTTTTTTGCATTGCCTCTTCATCAAACATCGCGTTGGATTGCGTTAGATGAAGCAACAAGCTTTTAAACCATGCTCGATGTTGACGATAGGCGAGTGGAAAAGGACCCTCTTAACATTTCTCCATCTTTTCGAGTTGATGATTTTTAGGGTTCCGTACCCAAAGGGTAATAACGGTACCCTAATGCTATCACTCCGCTGTCTGTCTGTCACCAGGCTGTATCTCATGAACCGTAATAATTAGCCGGGGGAAATTTTCACAGATAATGTATTTCTGTTGCCGCTAAACAATAATTTACACTAAACCCCTTACAACAAACGTGATTTTTTTTTTGTTGCCGTTTTTATTTAATAGTAGGAGAACCAAAAGCTATAAAAAAAGGAACTTATTATGGAACTTAACGTCAGCGTCATAAAATCTAAACGAATGATTGAGAATATATAATTAAATCCACCAAGTACAATTCGTCTACTTTATTTAAAAAAAAAACGATATCACGAAAACGGTATCTTAGGTGCGTTCACAATTTACAAATATACACAAGAGACCCGGAGAGAGATCTGGAACAAGTATCCGTACGCAATACAAATATTTGGCTCGCTCACGACGCGCATCCTAGCAGCCAATGACTCCACCGTAGACGCGGGCTTGCGGACGGCGAGCAATGGGTAGCTCCCTGTCCGACCGTCCGGTAACCGTCCGGACCGAGCCCAAGTCGTCAACGGCGCGTACTGTTCCACGCGCGTCTCAAGGAGATGTCAGCAAACCTTAGGGGCCCAGCAGGGTCGAAGCCTACTGGGGCCAAGGGTCTGCTTCTGAAAGAAAGACTCGGCCCTGGTATGAAAAGCAACGAAGGAACTGGAGTGTGTTTTTAGACAGTAAAAGTCTGACACACCCTCCAGGTCCGCCCAAGAGCGGGGGATGTCATTGGATGATTTAAACACCGAAAAAAAAAGTAGTCAATGGCTCAACCATTGAAACATAAACAATTTTAGTCTCAATTGTGTTTCGACATTAAAATCTTCTCATTTCGGAGACAGTGCATCAACTGAAATGCACAGAATGTAGCGTCCAGGCAGTGGTAAAGAACCCTCGCTGGAGTCGCAAGACGATTTCTGGCTACCGTAAGCGCGGGCTTACGGACGGAAAGCCGCCGTAACTCGACGTCCGGCTGTCCAGTCAGGATCAGATGTTGATGTCAGGACCCGGATCGGCAGCGCATTGTGTTCCAGTCGCACCTCAAAGAGATGTCAGCAAAGTTGACGGGGCCAGATAGGGCCGACGCCTACCAGGGCTGTGGATTGTTCGAAGGAGTTACCATAGCCTTCGCAAAAAGGATAACTGAAGGAACTTTGTAGGTTTTAGTCAGTCAAAGTCTAACATTCCCAAGTCAGCATTAAAGAAGGCAGTTAATTTTCTTTCAGATGGGTGCGCGAGTTCCTCAACGAACAGAACCAGGGTCTAGACGTGCTGATCGACTACCTGAGCTTCAGGCTCAGCATGATGCGGCATGAGCAGAGGATAGCACTCGCTAGGAGCCAGTCCAGCGATGGTATCAACCAAGGTTAGTGCTTCTGAATCGAACCAAGGCGTGGAAGGGCTGATCGGCTACCCAAGATTTAGGTTCAGCTAGATGCGGTACGAGCAGAGGATCGCGCTCGCCAGGAGCTAGTCCATCGATGGCATCAACCAAGGTTAGTGGCCCCTGAACAAAACTTGGGCCTGGACGTGCTGATAGACTATCTGAGCTTCAGGCTCAGCATGATGCGGCATGCGCCAGGAGCTAGTCCAGCGTTAGGATCAATCAAGGTTAATAAATACCTGAACGAACGGTAGAAATTCGTCATTTTTTGTGCGATTTCTATTTTTTTCTGGCCTATGGCGTTTTTGGCCAAGGGTACGTCCTTCTACCGTAAGTTAATATAATACTAATATTGCTTTTAGAAACCTTTACTAAAGTCATTATCAAATACGACGACTCAGACAGCGACTCGGCGACTCTAGATGTTCAGTTGAATGACTCATAGGCTAGGGAAAAGATGCCTTGAAGTACTTTATTAGGCTGCGAGATTGTTCGAAAGAATTACTGCGGGCCCTGTGGAACGCAAAGGGCAACTGAAATAACACGGGTGAGCTTTAGCCAGTAAAAATCTGACACTCCTCTCGCTCCACCGCTAGGAGAAGATATTAGATCATTTCCCAACCAACAAAACAATTTTTTCTCTTTCCAGTTTACTAACTTACCTATTGTTCTCCTCATCTCCAGTAAACACCACAACATCAGAATGCAGCGGGCCAACCGAAACCGGTTCCACTATGTCAGCGTCCTGGCGAAGACGGGCGCGCTCAGCGGAGGCCGAGTGCGAAGGCGCGGCCAGCCCCGCAGTAGCCAGGCGACGCACCAGGCACGCGGCCCGGCTGAACATGGGCGCTTCCACCGATGACATACACGTGTGCATCATGTGTATGAGGGCTATCATGAATAATAAGGTAAGAAAAAAATCAAGTATTGGACGCGCCAGGCTCGAATATAATTTTTTTTAAACTATTATTGGTAGACTTTTTTTGTTATTATTTATTGGCAGACTCAGAGCAGTGGTGGCCCAGTGGTAACGGCCCCGACTTACGAGTTGTAGGTTGTGGGTTCAAACCCAGCCAGGCGCATTGATTTGTGTAATTTATTTCATCACCACTGCTTTCAAAATAGTGAAGGAAACCGGCATGTCCTAGAACCGAAAATTCGAAGATATGTGACATCCATCAACACGCACTGGGCCCGCGTGGTGGATTACGGCCCATTCTCTCTCCTAGAGAAGAGGCCTGAGTCCCAGCAGTGGGAACATTAAAAGGCTGATTATGCTAATGGTAGACTCGCGCTTGACCAATATCTCACCTGATAGTAAGCGATGATGTGGTCTACGATGGAGCATTCTTGCCTAGAAGTAACCAATTCACGCATAACTTAAAGACCCCTAAGGTTGTGGCTGGTCTTTGGCTTGAATGTACTGCTGAAGGTAAGACTTCCTAGGATATACAAAAGTGTAATTCAAACCTAGTTGTAGATTAATGATTGTTGTCACTTGTAGCTCTTTTGAGCTATGATACCAAAAAGTGCACTGAAATGAGCAAGTTAACTAAAGCGAATGGAAATTTTGCTGTAACATTAGAAAATGAAATACCAGCAAATGGTGAAACCTTACCAATAAATCAAATGACAATATTGGAAATAACTTGCCAAGCAAATTACCTTAACCCATGCGATTCTAAGGCCGAGATCTAAATATAATCTAATGTAATCCTTATTTGTATACATCAAGGGTTCAAATTCGCCTAAGTCTTGTGCATGGATCAATCTTGAAATATTACTTTAAAATAATCTTGACCTTTCTCCATTCCAGTATGGCTTCAACATGGTAATCCAGCACCGTGAAGCGATCAACAGCATAGCTCTCTCGCTAGTCCACCATTCCCTCCGCACCAAGGCTCTGGTCCTGGAACTCCTAGCAGCCATCTGCCTGGTGAAGGGCGGCCATCAGATCATCCTCGGTGCTTTCGACAACTTCAAGGAGGTTGTGGGCGAACCTAGGAGGTTCCACACGCTCATGGAGTACTTTATGAATTATGATAATTTTCACATTGAGTTTATGGTGAGTTGGCTTTATTTATCCCCCCGTTCCCTCGTTTCGCCCCCTTAGGGAGGAGAGAATTTTGGAAGATACTCTCTTAGTGCTCGCCTACGTCATAAAAGGATACCTTGTGCAAAATTTCACGCTCCTAGGCCCTGCAGTTACGGTTGTGTGTTGATATGTCAGTTAGTCAGTTTCTCCTTTTATATATAGAGATTATCCCCATTATGTTATTTCTGTGTCTCTAAAGTAGAAAATTTCTCACAATTAAGGTACCTTCCTAATATTACTCTTCATCCACCAGGTGGCGTGCATGCAGTTCGTGAACATAATAGTGCATTCGGTCGAGGACATGAACTTCAGGGTACATCTGCAGTACGAGTTCACTGCGCTCAAGTTGGACGACTATCTCGAGAGGCTGCGGTTGTGCGAGAGTGATGACTTACAGGTACATAGAGTATACAAAATACCTTTTGTTAGAGAAAATTATCTTTTATCTGCTGGTTTGAGGAGGGCAGCGAAAATTTTCCTTTCATCATCATCATCATTATCATCGTCATCATCATCATTTCAGTCGAAATACGTTCCCCAAGTGTCACCACAACAAACTGTTGTGTGCCAATCTATTGGATTTCCGCGGCCCTCGCCTCAAAATTGACTCATACTATTATTCTAAAGGCAATAATTGGTATTTTGCATGTTTGTTCTTCTTCGTCACGCTCGAACAGCTGAACGGAATAGATGTCAAAAAAAAACAAACAAAAAAAATGTTTATTTCGTTATTACACGTACAAAGTTATACACAGTTGGTGGCGTCCCCTTTTAAGCATATAGATGCCTGTACCAGGAGGCGCCACTCTTTTATATCATACAAGTGTAATAAGTTACAAGAGTGAAAATGAATATTAATAGTCTAATTCGTCGCAATAGATGTGATAGTTTTATCCCGAAAGTACGTTTCCTTGGATTAATTTTCTACTTTTACGCAAGTGAGCTGGCAGAAGCTAGTATTTCGTAAATATCATGCGTGTGCCCACGGAATATAGAGAACACTGGAAATAGTAAGTAGGCGTGACAGTGTCGCCGCTAGTCAGTACCGCATTACGCACTCGCTGTTCAAGCGCTCTCATTCGCAAACTAGACTGCGTCAACGTACAATTTAAGTTTAATAATATTAAAATGCCTTATTGTGCCATATTGGACTGTAAAAACCATAGTCGGACTAAAAGTCCAACTCATGGAGGTGTATCATACCAACGAGAAGTATTATTTTCAGATTTATTTTAATAAAATGAAAAAATAAAATTTCGTCAAACATTGCACAAGATATACAAACAAAAATTGTCTTTAATTTCATGACTACAAAGTTGATTTTCTTTTCCCGGTTATTAGCCTTTCTGGAATATTCGCTTGTCTACTTATACTTTTGACGCTATCCAAATAGTGCGTGACTTTATCGACAAAATCAATCGACATGTATTACGTTGCCTTTTTAAAATAAAAGTATTTAAAAATATGTATGTAAGTAATTATAATACAGATAATTATTACATTAATAAAATAAAAATTGTAGGATGATATTCGTGATATAATTTTAAATACATCTACCTGAAGAGTTAGGTAAGAGTACAACACAGCAGTTGACGATAATTGTTAGATTTTATTTTCCTTCCTTAATAATTTCAGTTTTTCTAATGTTCCAATTTGTAAAGAGATATGGATCTACGCTACCGGGAGCAAAAAAATACCCTTTTTAATACGTTTAAAAATTGCCCTACGAAATATCAATTTCATTATTTTGATACTATCACATTACCGCATACAATATTTTTTTCGCATTATATGTTTTAAAGACGTTTTCGTACTATCAATATTATTTCGATCGAATTAGGTTACATCACTATTTGAGTAGCAACCTGCATTCGTGTCAGTGATACGCCATTCAAATACCACCCTTATTTTTACGTAGTTACAGTTCATACTGAACAGTGCCATCTAGCGACGAGTGGCGGTACTTGGTAGTCCAATATGTATTTCTTTCTTGTTTTTGCCAATTTGATTTATAAGCTGTTGATATTAAAGTTGCATTTCGTATAATATTTTTTTTGCATTTCGTTTACGCCCTTATTTTTTTTTTAGCCAATCGTATCTTCCGGTTTGCAGTAAGAGTAAATCGTAAATGTATGAGTTTGGCGACACCGGTTCTGGTACAAACATTTTCTCAAGCTACTTCTAGTGTTCTCTATATTCTGTGCGTGTGCCCCCCGGGGGTCGCGCAGCTATGTATTACAATTATAATAAACTGAGTGGCATTAGTCATTGTTTAGCAGACAAGTTTAATTATTCTGATTATTTTTTGCTTACTTTGATATTTTGATTATCTTAATAATTTTTTATTACTCTTATTTTTTTCTATTTTTTTGATTAATTTTTGTTATTTGTATTATTTTGATTACCGAGAGAAACAATTATTGTTTCTCCTGTTTTGATTGCCTTGATTATTTCTATTATTTTAACTATTTGATATTTTGATCATGTTAACTGTTTTTTGCTTTGTCTGTTTTATGTATTGATTATTTCATTTTTTGTTCCATTGGAATTTTATTTTTGTGTTTTTCTACTTTTGTGTTAGTTGTATGTCACTCCTTATTTTGTGAATACTGGTTGATCTGTAATTGTAGTAAAATGTGTACACACAAACTTTCGCCTATATAATATTAGTGTGTTAGAAGAAAACAAATAAAATGCACTCATGTGTTGCACTAACTAGTTACTCAATAACAATAGACTTTACTCTTATGAGCGATAGTTTCCAGAAACATTTACTTACATATCTGTATCGATTTTGCTAACATTTTGTCAAATATTTTCAGGTTCAAATCTCAGCGTACTTGGACAACGTGTTCGACGTGGCCGCCTTGATGGAGGACAGTGAGACCAAGACCGCCGCCCTCGAGAAAGTCAATGAGCTGGAAGATGAGCTGGGCCATGTAAGTTTATTTATCTACATTTTAATAAATAATTATAAATCGTTTATTTATAAAAATATGGAAGGAATGGAGAGAGGTCATTGCCCAGCAAAGATAATAATAATTATAAAAGCTTCGACGACCATCTGTCGAAGATGTTGTTGCGCGGCTGGATCAAGGGCCTGATACAGAAAGCAGTACTCCTTGATACGGCTCGCATTGTGAGGAGGTTCCTGTCTCTGGAGCCCTAACCACCGGTAGCTTGGACCCTGCTCCCGACACCGGCAGACTACTATTTTTTATATTTTTAAATGTTTTTTTTTTATATGTGTTTTAAGAAATATTTAAAAATATATAAAATATGTATTAAAAATAAATAAAGGAGATAATTAATTAAACAGTATTTTTTAGTATGTTTTTTTTAAGAAATATTTAAAAATGTTAATAATATGTGAATGAGATGAATAAGGGAAATAATTATAAAAATATACTACCATGGATGTGTGCTGGACAAACACGTGTTAATAGAATGCTACAGTGGAAAACCAGTCTAACTTGGTCCAGAAAAAAAAAGCTACTGCCTTTCCCTCTTAAGCATAAGCTGGCTTCTACAACATTGCTAGATTGAAAACAATGCTGCTGGAATTTCAAGTCTCCGTGCTAAACTGAGAGTTGAAAATCCAACAGCGTTATTTTATTTGGGCATTCATCATGTGTTGCCTAGTGTTAGTAAAAACGGGTGTTCCGGATCTATGTATTTTGTGTATGTGTGTTTACATGTTTATGAACGCACCCACTATACAGGAGTAAATAGAAGTGTGGGGAAGCGTTTAAAAAGAAAAATTCTATACATGGTGTGTTATATAGGTAAGTAGCGTATGTACTCGACTAGCAATGAAACGACCGTGTATAGTGAACACTGGTTTATTACTAAGCGTCGCTCTTAGCTGGGCGAGCTAGGAGCGGGGGGGGGGCCTCCCCCCCAGGGGCGCACCCCTGTGCGCGCGTGCTTACAAGTACAAACACTGCACTTGGACATTCGACGCACATACGAATACCACGGACCCATACCTGATTCTGGACCCCCTAGTAGTGGAATTTTTCGTCGGCTTTTACCTAATTAAAAAAAAATCTATACTTTTTTAAATTTAAACTGAGTAAAATTGTTATTCTAACCATCCCCGATGATACTTTCAGTAATTTTTTTTTTTTTTTAAATTAAAGTTAATTAAATAAAAAGTCATCGGGGTAGATAAAATCGTTATTCTAATCAATCCCGATTACATTTTTCATTTAAAAGTAATTCATTAATTATTTTTTTTCATTAAAAATGTTAGAATAACGTTTTTATACAGTTTAAATTAAAAAACGTAAAGATTAAAAAAAAAACCACCACTGGGGGGTCCAGAATCATGTACTGGATCCGTGGTATGGTGTGCGTCGATGTCAAAGGCACCCTGAATAAAGCGCTAGTCATACGCCCAGAAACTCTAGATTATTAACGCAAACATTGCTGTAATTTCTATACTTTTATGTCTTTCATGCACTCCAAAGAAAACAACATAAATATAATTTCCAATTCTTCTTGATGACAGGCACACGAACGAATGGCGGCGTTAGAAAGAGAAGCGATAGCGAAGCTAGCCACGCTGGAGTCGGAACTGGCCGCGGTCACGGCGGAGAGGGACCAGCTCGCTGAGGCCAGGAGGCAAGTTGTAGAGGAGGTGAGTGAATTACCCTCAATAACCTGTTGAAACCTGTTTCATAGGTGGGACTGGGCCAGCCGTCGCATGACGGCTATCGGCCACTGTAGTGGCGGGCTTGCGGACGACGAGCAGTGTGTATCTTGCCGTCCGGCAGTCCAGTAAGGGCCGAGCCCGAGTTGTTGACGGAGCGTAGTGTTCCACGCGCGCCCTCAAAAGATGTCAGCAAAACCGTAGCAGCCCAGCAGGGCCGATGCTCGCTAGGGCCATGGGGAATTTCTGAAAAAGGAAACCCGCGGTCCTAGAACGCAAAGGGCTACTGCAAGACACACGTGTGGTTTTAGGCAATAAAAGTCTGACACGGCCTCTCGTTCCGCCCTAGAGTGAAAGAACTCATTGGATGATTTCTCTTTACTTACTACATATTTATTTATTTATTTATTTAAACTTCATGTACAGTAGTGGTACATAGGCGGACTTAATGCAACAAGGCATTCTCTACCAGTCAACCTTTGTGTTAAAAGAGACAACACTGTGGTAGGTTTGCACAATAAACAAATAACAGATACTTTAAACATACACACACACACACATTGCACACATCCACACACATACATATTGTAGTTAAGAGCTGCTTATTAGAATGACTTATTGTAAAACACCAACTAAAGTCATAATGTTGTGCTTGTCCAGGTATCGACCCTACGTCGCGCGCAGCAGGACTCGCGCAACCGCCAGTCGATGCTGGAGTCCAAGGTGCAGGAGCTGGAGTCTCTCACCAAGTCACTGCCCCGGGGGGCTTCCAGTGAGTACCACAACTATAACCTAACTTGCTTTGACAATATTGAATACAATATAAACTTGCTGCTTTATTAAAGCAGATGAGATTTTTTGTTTGTTTATCACAAAAATGCGGGTGAAACTGCGGGGACACTAGTAAAGTAGAAGATCTTTTTGACAGAAGTTGTTTTTTTTGAGTTGTGTCACCACTTTTGTAAACTTTGTGCGTTTTTTCCGTGTTAACGATGGTGATGATCCGTTAAAAAATACTCCGTGAAAATATATCGCTTAGTCGTGATTTCAAATTGGATGTGTGATGTCTAGATTGTGTGAGATTTTTTATTTTTTTTAATTGATATAAACTTGCTTGGCTGCGATCCTACCTGATGATAAGCAGTGATGCAATCGTTGATGGTGAGACGCACTAGTTTATAAAGAGCCTATTCACTCTCTCTGATATGAATGAAAAGAAAAGGTAGTTAATGATAGTGTGACTGCTGACAAAAAACTGACGAAAAATTCCACCACTGGAGGGTCCAGAATCGAATCATGTACTGGATCCGTGGTATTCGATTGTGCGTCGATGTCAAAAACACCCTGTATGTCTGTTATATCAGTGATAATTTATTAAAATTTGTTTTAACTTTCCAGTGGGTGCTATCTCCGCACACGCGCTCTGCAACGGCACAGCAAACGGTCACCTCCCTCCCCCTCCCTTGCCTAACGGCGACACGCCCACGTTCAAGTCCCCGCCGCCCCCGCCGCCGCCCGCGCCCCCCGCGCAGGCGCCCCCCCCCGGCGGCGCCGTGCCCGCCCCCTCCCCCGCCGCCCCCGCAGCTGGCCCCCGCGCCGCCGCCCCCCGCGCCGCCCGCCCCCGGCATGATGGCCCCCCCGATGCACACGGACGCTATGACTATCAAGAGGAAGGTGGACACTAAGTATAAGCTGCCTACGCTCAATTGGATCGCGCTCAAACCTAACCAAGTAAGTTTCATCTATTACGTAACGCCAATTCGTTTTTAGAAAAATCCACGCCACCTGTCGGTGCCACTGAGGCACCGAGGTCTTCTACTTTTTTTTTTTAAATGATATAAACCCGTGCTTAACTGCGATCCCACCTGATGGGAAGCATTGATGCAATCGTTGATGATAAAGCGCACTAGTTTATTAAGAGCATATTCACTCTAGTCCTGAACACAACTAAATTATAATCGAACAGGAAGACCGCAGCAAGCAAACCAATCCTTTGACGTAGGTACGCGGTATAAATTTTGTAAAAGTAGTGTAGTGTAAAATTCCGCAAACCTCTATTGAAAAGGGAAGACCCTCCGACCAGACAGGTGTCTGGTCCGGGCAGCTACCCGATAGTTGATTTCAAGCTATTGTATATATTCTAATCGCATGGAGATTTTGTAGTTTTAGTCCCTATATGGCATCATAGCATAGATGTCGCTACAAAGTAACTTATGACGTAATCATGCCGTTCACGTATATTTTTAAATGTGACTTTTATTTTAATGTCTAAAACATTAGCATTCTGGTCAAAAGACAAGTGCCTGAATATGAAGCCTTAGTGTTACCATCTGATGTATTTCATTCGAAGATGTCGTTTCAGAAGATCCTCATTGTCATTATCAATGTCAATTCCATGCGACTTTGACCATTCATTATTATTTTTTTATTCTAATCAAAGCCACATTCATTAACAATGTTTGTTTTCTTTTCGAAGCCATTACTGAAGATTTCCATAGCAAACCATATCGAAAACCATTAAAAACATTCTCATCTCACAGGTCCGAGGCACAATCTTCAACGAGCTCGACGAAGAACGACCCCGAAGAAGGATAAACTTCACAGAGTTCGAAGAGAAGTTCCGCATCGGCGGTGCGTGTCCTCAGATGGACACAGACACCGACACGCTCGCATCCTTCCCCAGCAAACGCTTCCGCAAACCCGACACTGTGTCGCTGCTGGAACACACGCGGCTCAGGAACATAGGTAAGCTACACACAGATGGACACAGACACCGACACGCTCGCATCCTTCCCCAGCAAACGCTTCCGCAAACCCGACACTGTGTCGCTGCTGGAACACACGCGGCTCAGGAACATAGGTAAGCTACACACAGATGGACACAGACACCGACACGCTCGCATCCTTCCCCAGCAAACGCTTCCGCAAACCCGACACTGTGTCGCTGCTGGAACACACGCGGCTCAGGAACATAGGTAAGCTACACACAGATGGACACAGACACCGACACGCTCGCATCCTTCCCCAGCAAACGCTTCCGCAAACCCGACACTGTGTCGCTGCTGGAACACACGCGGCTCAGGAACATAGGTAAGCTACACACAGATGGACACAGATACCGACACGCTCGCATCCTTCCCCAGCAAACGCTTCCGCAAACCCGACACTGTGTCGCTGCTGGAACACACGCGGCTCAGGAACATAGGTAAGCTACACACAGATGGACACAGACACCGACACGCTCGCATCCTTCCCCAGCAAACGCTTCCGCAAACCCGACACTGTGTCGCTGCTGGAACACACGCGGCTCAGGAACATAGGTAAGCTACACACAGATGGACACAGACACCGACACGCTCGCATCCTTCCCCAGGAAACGCTTCCGCAAACCCGACACTGTGTCGCTGCTGGAACACACGCGGCTCAGGAACATAGGTAAGCTACACACAGATGGACACAGACACCGACACGCTCGCATCCTTCCCCAGCAAACGCTTCCGCAAACCCGACACTGTGTCGCTGCTGGAACACACGCGGCTCAGGAACATAGGTAAGCTACACACAGATGGACACAGACACCGACACGCTCGCATCCTTCCCCAGCAAGCGCTTCACATGCGGAACACACGCGGCTCAGGAACATAGGTAGATAAACTCATTTTAAGAGCTAAAATTAATAGCTAAAGCACTCCCGACAAATGTCGATCTAAGGTCTGGAGAAAACTTTATACAAATGCTTTATTATAGGTGCGCGTACTAAACATTAAAGATGTGTCTCTGAGTTGGGTTCAAAACTGCGTGACGTTCATACTAACTCGTAAAGAAGAATCTAACTAAACGAAGCGCATACATTTTCTGGTGTGCCTGTTCTTACCTATATACAAACATTATAGAACAACAAGCTTCTTACTTAACTGAAAATTCTCTTTTACAGCAATATCAAGAAGAAAACTCGACACGCCAGTAGAAAAAGTAATCGCAGCGGTTAACAACTTAGACCTCAAACAGTTGCCGTTAGAAAGCGTGGAGATCCTTCAAAGAATGGTGCCTACAGAAGCCGAACAAAAGGCTTACAAAGAATACGTAGCAGAGAAAAAACCAGTAAACCAACTTACAGAAGAAGACAAATTCCTAATGCAACTAGCCAAAGTAGAACGAATTTCAGCAAAGCTATCCATAATGAGTTACATGGGAAATTTCTTCGACAATATTCATTTGATAACTCCGCAAATACATGCCATTATCTCCGGGTCTTCCTCTGTTAAATCTTCGACGAAACTACGCAATGTATTGGAAATTATTCTTGCGTTTGGTAACTATTTGAATAGTAGTAAAAGGGGGCCTGCGTATGGGTTCAAGTTGCAGAGCTTAGATACTCTTATGGATACTAAGTCGACGGATAAGAGGATATCGTTGCTCCATTATATTGTGGCCACGATAAGACAGAACTTCCCCGAGTTGATGAACTTTGATACGGAGCTGTTGTATATTGATAAGGCTGCTCAAGGTAAGTTTTGATTATTTGTACACCATATTTTTTATGTAGTACAAAAAAAATGGGGCTCTATTCGTACCCGTTACTGATCATATTTTTGTAGTCAAAAGTAAAAAAAAAAGAAATCCCAAAATTGTCCTCGAAAATTTGTTATAATTGGTAAATTCATAATAGAATCAATAATTCATAACAATTTCTACTAGAAAATACTACGCGCAGTGTTTTTTTCCATTTTGATCGTCATTTATTCATTCATAATCAATAGCCTGTACAATATATCCATAAATTGAGTGACATTTTGGGATATAAACAAACGCTAATAACTTTGCTGTTTAAGAATATTATTTATTGAGACTTTACTTAAATAATAACAAGACCTTTTTTAATAAGCCCTTTAAGTATTTGTATTAATTAAAAACTAGTAGTGTATTTTCTTCATTCATAGTTTACAAAAAAAAAAAAAACTAAAAAAACAAAGTAGTTTTCTTTGACTGCTGCTGTTTTGGTGGGATTGCTTTTAGAGCTAGGAGACACAGTAAATTTTTTTATCAAAATGTATCTTCTATGTCTATTTGCTTTTAAACCATGCAAAACGAGGTTAGTTTTTGCTTGCTCACCATGATTTTATTATCAGTCAAGTGAAATTGAATCAAATCAATTAATATAAAACATTTATTTCAAATAAACCATATACTTTTGTATTATCAAGAAGGCAGTCCGTCAGAAAAATGATATTAATTGCTCATTCCAAAGAGTAGATCTCTATGGAGAAAAATGTGCAAGAAACTCCAAGGACACTCTTTTAAATCGTGTTATATATAACAAATACCTCAGTTACATATTTTTTTGGTAAAATAAGGTAAAAAAAAACAACAACAAAATATAGAAATTTAAAAAAGTCATGCTCGTAAAAAGAGAGAAGAGAAAAATGCTCGTATTTATAAAAGCGATTGTGAGCGAGCATTTGACAAGAATATGAACCTTATAAGAAGAAAGAAAACATGTTTATTCTGCCTGAATAGACGCACAATTTGTTACAATAATACATAAACCAGTTTCCCTAACAGGCCATGTGTGTATCGGGCATAACTGTGTTGCACCATATGACTATAGACAACACAGTTGTCTAGGTTATCTGTTGCATTATGACGCCCGTAGAATCTCTGTGTAGTCACGCTGGCCTCAACAAAGACAAATATAAACAAAAAATAAACATAAAAATGGCAAGCTCAAATGGCTTCCTATTCGCCTTCGCCGGAACGCCCACATACTTTCTTTGCTTTATAATGTGCTATTTAATCCTTGTACCCTGTTTTATCTTAAGGAACGCTTTCAGTTTCTCAGTGACACACATAGTAGGTCCTTGAGATCATCGGAAAACCTAAAATTAAGTATTCGCACGCATTCCACTTCTTTCGTCGACAAATCTTTTACAATTCAAGCAGCTCGTTTGTGGAATGCGTTGCCCTTAGAAGTGAGGCGTGCTCAAACGCTACCCACGTTTAAAAAAATGGTGAAGGAGCATTACCTTTCACTTTGATTTTTTCTTCTCCTGGCTCAATTATATAGAATAGAATAAACTTTATTGTACACCAAATTAGATTAAAATTGATTAAGAAAATTGAAAAAAGTAAAAACAATGGATTGATGATTATTGTTATTTTTTGGTTTTGATTTGTTTTTTTTGGTTTGTTTAAATTGATTGAGATTGATTTAGATTTAATTATATATTTAATATTTATTAGTATATTTTTTTTTTCTTATATTGTATGTATGTATTTGTGTTATTCTGTCTTATTAGTGATTTTCTGATGTTGTACACTGACAGCCCTAAAAATCCATCTCCTTTCTTTCAGTCCATCCAAAGGTTGTCTATAAGAAATTGCCCTGTGCGATAAGACCGCACATTGTACACTTTTTTTAATTATGTTTGTCCTTATTTTTGTTTATGTGGTGTACAATAAAGAATATAATAAATAAATAAATAAAAATAAACCAAAAATAAAAGAAAATAACATAATTTTTTATGGTTTCATAATAATGTTTTTATTTGTATGAACCACAAATTTTAACTACCAAAGTAAGGTCAAATTGCTCTAAATGAGCACCGAGTAAAGGACCATAAACAAGCCGTTTATTGCACATTGAATTCCAATATAACCCTTATTACTTACAACACAAGCTTCAAAATTAAATCACTGTGTTATTCCTTCTTTCAGTATCCCTAGAAAATGTAGCGGGAGACGTATGCGAGTTAGAACGAGGCATGGAGGCCGTGAGAAAAGAGGCTGAAGCCAGAGACGGAATGAGAGCCTCTCCACATGTTCTGAGAGATTTCCTAGCGAATGCCGCTGATAAGTTGAGGAGGCTGAGGGCGGAGACGAAACATGCACAGGTATAAATATCTGTTTATTTTTCAGGTTTAGGATAGTTTCCCGTCCCAGATCTTTTTTTTTAGATCTTGTATCATCCAATGACTTTTCTCGCTCTGGGGTGGATCGGGAGGGCGTGTGAGACTTTTACTGACTAAAACCCACTCCTATGTTCTTTCTTTGCTTTGCGTCCCAGGACCCTGGGGTTCCCTTTCGGACGACACATGACCCCAGAAGGCTTCGGCCCTGCTGGGCTCCTACGGTTTTGCTGATATCTCTTTGCGGTGCTCGTGGAACACTACGCGCCGTCGACGACTCAGGCTCGGTCTGGACGGCGAGCTACCCATTTCTCATCGTCCGCAAGCCCACGCCTACCGTGGCTGGAAATCAGGTGTACGAGGGGTCGAAGTTAAATCGCACGCTCCTTAGATACTTTTCATGAAATGACGCACCAAACGACGACCATCCCTGTACATGTGTGCAAATGCTATTTAACTTGTCATTTACACAAACTGCCCAGCATGGTGGTTTTTTTTTTAATAATTGATAGGTTTTCGCTCGGCCACTATCTCTCCTGCCCCCCCCCCCCCTAGCCAAGTTACAACCGTTTCGTTTCTATTCTCTTTTCGTCGACCGCCTCGAGTTGGCCACGCCTCCGGTTCTTTTGTTCTGACGTCAACTCAACGCTCAGTCACGTGGTCAGAACAAAGGAATAGGAGGGGTGGCCGACTCGAGACGATGAACGAAAAGAGAATAGAAACGAAACAGTTGTAACTTGGCTAAAGGGCCTGATGTTAAGTGCTGATGTGGTCGACAACATCAGCTCTCAGAAGTGTATTTCACCGTCGACGGTGGAGCACACTTACCTAGAAGTAACTTATTCACTCTTGACTTAAAAATCCCTAGGTTGTAGCTATCAGCAAATACAGACTCCGGTAGGGAATTCCACTTCATAGCTGTACGCACAAAGGATGTGTTGCCAAAACGTTTTGTGCGTTTGGGTGGGATAATAATTAATTTCTTAGTAAGTTAAATGCGTTAATTCAGACATGTGGTTTGTCTCCAGGACTCGTTCGCGTCGTGCGTGGAGTACTTCGGCGAGGCGCCGCGCGGCTGCGACGCCAACGCTTTCTTCTCGCTGCTCGTCAGGTTCACGAGGGCGTTCAAGGTAACACACTTTTATTGACAATCATAATAGTCACAAGTAATTTATTATTTCCGAAGTTTGGAAATAGGGAGTAAGAACCTGTGGCTGCCAGACTTTCGTTATTTTATAAAAGCTGAGAGTTTGTCAGTGCATGTCCTTGGGAACACAGATAGGAACGATGCCTTACTATGTGGTGGCTTTGACAGGTCACAAAGGTGTGCAATATAGCAACTTAAATTCGTTTAATTATAAAGCTCAATATTTTTTAATATTTTTGTATATGGTAAGTAATCATGGTCATCCATTGCTAGACATTTGGTGTGGTGGCAACCCCTTGCCAGATACCCTTAAACTTCAATAAAATGTAATAATACTTACATTATACTGTAAAAGCTGATTTTTTTATATGTTTCTTCTGTAATTGTAAGATAATGTAGTAGCTAGACGGTTTTTTTTTTAAATTCTTGATAGGTTCGCGCTTGACCGCTATCTCACCTGATGGAAAGCGACGATGCGGTCGGCGATGGAGCGCGCTTACCTAGAAGTAACCTATTCATTCTCGACTTAAAGATTCCCGGGTTGTAGCTATCAGGAAACACAGATTCCGGCAAGGAATTCCACTCTTTAGCTGTACGCACAATGAATGTGTTCCCAAAACGTTTTGTACGTAGGTATAGGTGGGATGGTTTTCATGGTTCTAACCCCTATTTTCTATTCCGTTGTTCTAACACTCATCCAGACTAACAATTCAAGCATGCGGCAATACTCATCCGTGGGTGAGTGAGTTAGGTCTTCCTGGCATATTATGCACTTTCCTCGACCACTCACTCACTACGTTAAGTTTTTGTGTGCAATAAATAATTAAGAACCGACTTACAGCAAGCGGACGGCGAAAACGAGCAACGTCGGAGGCTGGAGCAAGCGGCGCAGCACGCCGAACACGTCGACCCCAACAAGGCGAAGATCATGCAGAAGAAACAACAGGTACGTCACTGTGCGCACTGCAGGGGGGGGGGGGAGGGCTGAGGCGTAGAGGGGTTAAGAGCTGTTTACAATTGTCTCGGATATAAAAAAAACTAATAAATTTCACTATGCTTTTTTAGCTAACTTAGAATCAAGTTGGAGATAGCCTAGTCTGTTGATAATATTAATGGATCATCAGTTATCTATACTAATATCATACAGCGGAAAGATTTTTTTTTATTGTAATGAATAAACTCAAAAACTGCTGGATCGATTTTAAAAGTTGAATCTTTGTTAAATTCTACTTTAACCTGAATACCTGTTTAACTTTGGCTTATAAGCAGGTTTAACATGTTCTTGAAACTAAAATTTAAACAAACCAGGGCCACAACTTCGGCTACAGATAACTGATTTTTATAAAATTTGCTGCAATGAGAATTGTTTAACCGATCTAAGGAAAGTTCACACATTTTCCGCAATTAGAAGAATACAATTTTCAGTTTATGCAAATTTACACCTTATTTTGTAAATACATATATCTTTTTACTATAACAGTCATTAACAATCAACCAATGGGCCTGCGTGGTGGATTACGGCCCATTCCCTCTCCTAAAGAGGAGGTCGGAGTCCCAAATTATAAGACTGATGATGTTATGTTTATTAACAGTCAACTCAATGATGAAACTAAACAGCGCTTGACTCCTAAAAACTCGATGTTGCATTCATTGTTAGATTCGCTTCAATGGCTCTACATAACGCTTCCAGGTGAATGGTCAGTAATTTGTTGTAGAGTTTTAAGCCAAATACATTTTGATTAGTGCAATTTCAAAACAGCCTATGAATATCTGCTTCAAAAACATTCATAAAAAAAAAATTAAATTCAACGAAGATGCAACCTTATATCAACGAGAATAAATATCATTGTACCTTATGTAAATACATGATTGTCTTGCGTATGCGCATTATACGTGTCTCATTGACGGACACGATAGCCGATTATTGAGAACACAACCCTGTTTAGAAAGAAAATTTAAAACGGCTGTTTGCGTTTTTCCGGGAAGGAGTGTTTCTTTTCTATTCAAAAAAATTATGACTTGTTATTCATACGACTACTAATCTATTACAATAGTTGCTATTAACATATTAAAGTTATCAATACTTTTTAATCAGGAAAAGAAAAACTCCTACCGGCCATAAAGCACTTACTGTCGCTCACGACGTTCTTATTGTTCAGTATTGTTCCCAAAATTTGGAAGTAATAAAACGACTCACTTCCTATTTGCATCCAGCTTAATTCTTACAGTCCACTACTCTATTCTATATTCTGGTCCTTCGAGCCGGATGTGGAATAAAGTGATGGACTATAAGAATTAAGGTCATAGCTCATTAGAACCATCCGATACGCGACCAGCACCACCTCATCACTCAGTGTCCACTTGTTGTCGACAGGTGGTTCACGGTTGGATGCCGCGTGTGTAGGAGTGGATTAAGTGAGCGTATATCCATAGTACTCTATACAAAGAATGCTTACCGCTCGAGGTGGTGATGGTCGGGTGTCGGATGGCTTGCTCGACTGAACTATGACCTTTACGCTGGTTGTAACTAGGAAATGAGTCGTGTCCACTGTTTGGTTCAAAGAAAAAAAAAATTCACTTTCACATATTTGAACTTTTTGCTTAATAATGAATACGCTGAGAAGAAGCAAGATCTTGCAATAATCAAAGTGTTTGCGGCTTACATTGATGCATTCTGTCTCCAATAGCCGTTACTCGACTGTTTCTACATAATGTACTCATATTTTCCACTAATTTTGTTTTTTTTTTCTTTCTTAATCACCTTTGTTTGGCGATTTCGCTTCTTATGTTAATAAATGTAAATAACTATGTATTAGAATAGCGTTATTGTCAATAACCAATTTAACAATTCATGGTTATTTTGGGGCCCAATTTTAGTGTTACCCAACTGTTGCGCGATCCTAAAGGAGGTTTACGTTTTACTTTTTGTTAACTTAGCTTATTAAAAGGTGATCAAGAAAGCTAGTTTGATTTGATTTCACTTACAATCTGTTACTTAAAGATGTGAGTGAGTATGTGCATTTATATGTTATTCGAGGTGACAGGTAGACAACATTATACAATGAAACACATGATATAACATGCTACTTAGTGGTGGTGGTGCATTATATTTAATGGTTCTTGTGGCAACACTGGTAGAAATAATAAAATTCTACCAGAAGACTATTGCCGTAGAGGTCTTATCTAATTTCAGCAAAAAATACGTACATTTCAGATTTCAAATGATATCAAACAGAGTTCTCAATTAAAAGTCAAACACAGCAACTATTTTCGTTTTAGTTTCTACCAGTGTTGCCACATAAACCAACATCAAAAAAACTACCAAAAAAAAATCGTAGTAGGTGATGGTAACACCGTAAACTTTCTCACAGAGGTTTAACTACGCCGCCGTCAGCGCAGGCCTATTGCAGCAACACTTGTCACAGTTGAGGCACAGTCTTGAGCCCGTATAGGCCTCCCGGGGCCCAGACTAAAGGCCTAACTTATAGGAGTAAGTCCAGTTCACACTGACGGGGAACACTTGAGTGTGCGTGTGTACTAACCACAGAGGGTGGGGTTGGTTGGCGTGTAATCGATGTAGATGGCTACTAAAATGAAAATATAAAAATAAAAATATTTATCTAAAAATAATTAAGACTTCGTAAATAAAAGTTTATGGTCCCAAGTTATTAAGAAAAGTTAATAAAAATGCTGGGAATAATAATATCTCCTAGATTAAAGGGCATAATATTTAGATACTATTATAATATTATAAAGAGAATTTATTTGTAATTAATAAACTCAAAAACTATTAGACCGATTTTAAAAATTCTTTCACCAGCAGAAATACTATTTTATCACTAAGCGATATAGGCGTATATCGTACCCTTATTGCAAAAACCAACTAAAGACACCAACATTTTTGTATTATTATATTATGTTATTACAAATTTGTAGGTTATTTACTTTTTTCCGAAGCTGTCTTTGTAAATAAGTGTCGTAGCTAATAACCGGTTTTACCTGTAGATTCATCTTGATGAGACGAATGGATGAATGGATTTAACTTTAATTTGGGTAAAAATTGCAGATAGTTGGTTTTTGCAATAAGGGTACGATTTTTTTTTACTTTCACGCAGGCAAAACCACCGGTAGAAGTTATCTTCTGCCAGTGGTCCTATCCAATAAAATTTCTTAAAAAAGTTTGGTGGAATTAATTTTACTAATTGCAGACGTGAAAGCACCAAAAACGCACTTTACAAGTCTGTTTTTTTGTTTTGTAATGGTTCACAAACAAAATAATTGTTGGCAAATTTTGGACTTAACAACACTATATTAGGCCTTTTTCACTTCTATCACTATTACAATGAAAAATATTTACCAGTAATAACATAAAGTCGCTTTTTGCGTCTGTCTCTTTATCTGGTAATAACTCCTAAACTATGTAACCGTTGTAGATGCGGTTTTCGCGAATAGAAAGAGTAATATTCAGTTAAGTTTTATGGGTATAGCCCTTGCGAAGTTGAGGCAAGCCACTATTTGATACATAAAGCCTCGGATACAATAACGGACAATAATTATGTCCCCTAACAAGACGTGCAACGCTGTCAAATTGTCCAACAGGATATCCCGCGTCACAAGAATAATAATAATATTAGAATAGAATAAACTTTATTGTACACCAAAATAGTAACAAAACTTTTTACACAAACAAGTTATGGGTACAATGGCGGTCTTATCGCTGACAGCAATATCTACCAGACAACCTTAGGATGGACTGTTATTAATATTCCACAACTTTTACATAACGCCATCTAGTCCCAAACTAAGCAGAACTTGTGGTATGAGTACTAGACAACTGTTAAACATACTTATATATTTCTTAATACATACACATTATAGATAAAATACACTCAGACACGGGACAAATGATCGTGCTCATCACACAAACATTTGTCTTGGATGGGAATCGAATCCACGACCTCCGTCATAGCAGTCAGGGCTACTAGCATTGGGGGACAAGTTGGACACTGGGCAATGTTGCAATGACAAACAGATTGAGCGTTGCGCGTCAAGTTGGGGGACATTTTGTCCCCTAATGTATTTTAGGTTTCAATTATAAAACAGGTCACAAAAATTCTAATCAACAGCCTCTACTTTTATTACACACCACTGGGCCAAAGAGTGACTAATGACCATGAGAAAGATGCAGCATGTTTTTGGGGCAGGTCTGGACTGGTTGATAATCCACACGCCTAGCATGCACACGATCATAGTAACCCTCACCACGATAGGGTTAGGTCCTATAGTTCTAGATTTTTGGGGTAGTGGTGTGCCTATGCACTGGTGTGGACTACTCTTGTTTCCGTGGTATAAGTATTTGTGGTCAAATGAAATATCCTTGCGTTGTTTTTTTTTATTATTGTTAGCTAGGCTCGCGCTTGACCTGTCTCACCTGGCGGTAAGCGATGATGTCGACGATGGAGCACGCGTGCCTAGAAGTAACTTATTCACTCTTGACTTGAAGATTGTTTTGTAATCAAACCATTTCGGAAGAGCTTTTTAATATGTTGGAACCTTTTGCAATGCATTAATTAATACATTATAGAAGATACTATAGCTGCTTGTTTCGATAATAAATATATTTTTTTACAAAGACATATGTAATACATAAAAATCTACACTTATCCATTATGTCGGTCAGGATTCAATTACTTATAGGGTATATTGACACCACAAATTGTTTTGGAAACACATTCCTTGTGCGTACAGCTAAAGAGCGGAATTTCCTGCCGGAACCAGTTTCATAAAAGTTACAACTTGAAGGTCTTTAAGTCAAGAGTGAATAAGTAATTTCTAAGCAAGCGTGCTCCAACGTCGGCCATACCATCGCTTGCCATCAGGTGATGTGGTCAAACGCGAGCCTATCAAGAAAAAGAAAAATAATATTGCAATGTATTATTTTGATCAGTCGTCTTAGCAATTTTTTTGAGAATCGTTTGGTGTTTTGTTTGACCCCAAATCTTGAAGAAAAAGAGTAAACCTAATAGAAGTGTGATCTTGGAGTTGGAAGTTATTGTATTTTAATATTATTTAAAGGGTAGAAAGGTATTAACACACCGCACAATACACTCTTAACATAAATACGTCATCTCAGTGCATGCTACCATTTTGTTATTTATTTATGTGAGAACACCAGCCAAGGGATTATAATCGCTATTTATAGGTACAGTAAGATGTGTTTGTGATATGGTGCATGGAATGGGCGTAATTTTAAGATTCCTACTAAACTTTATATTATCCTAAAGGAAAATATGATAGCAGTTTATTTTCAAAGCAAAAACGTGGATCCGAGCACAAATGACAAATGGCTGTCTTACATTTTTGTTATTGTAAAGTACTTTTTTGTAGTCGTGACCTCACCATGGACTAGTAATGGGGACTTAAGACCTAAAGGTACGCTAGATGAGACGAGCACGAGCTGAGCACAAGCGGAGCCACTCCAGAGCTGTGTCAAGTGTGGAGCTACTAGCCTCCAACGATCACTGTCCTCGAACGTGATGCGAAACCCTTTGTGTTCGTCAAAAAAACCGACAATAGCCGGAGCACAGTCACAGTATAGATATATGGAACAGTACGGAAACTACCTACAAATGTTCGAAACGGCTCACTCACACAAACATACGCATCGACGAGACTCCTAAGCGGCATTCGCTACTACTGACAGGACCGCGAGAAACGCTTAGGAGTCTCGTCGATGCGTATGTTTGTGTGAGTGTGCCGTTTCGAATATTTGTAGGTAGTTTCCGTACTGTTCCATATATCTATACTGTGGCACAGTCGAGCATGAACGAAACGCTCGAAGCGCGCTTGTTCGAGGCTTGTAAGTCAGTCCACAGTACACGAATTTATGCTTTGCTCGTGCTCGGCTCCTCTAGTATAGACTCACCTTTTAAAGGGGTGTTAATGACGTGGACAACTAGAATACATTTTATTTTTTTTTTAAATACTGTAAATTTTAACATTCAAAAGAGCCTTTTATTGGTTTTAGGGCTGATTTTTCTAACGTTAAGTTTTTTTTTTATTTTAATTTGAGGAATAGATGTGTTTGTTTGACAGCTTATATTGAAAATAAATGCTAAACCTGCTGGTTTAGTTTTTTAACCCTTTTACCGCCAGTTACATATACGTGACAAAAGAAGATGTGTCCACCACGCCACGGTTACGACTACATGACAGATAAAATTATATCTCCGCGCCGCCGCCGAGAGCACGTTTTTGCTTTATTGACGTGTCGGTCGAAAAGATAAATAAAATTGATCTGATCGTCGAAAACTCAGCCGTAATTGAAATAAAATGATTTGACTTTGACTTTCTGTCTCTCTGTTGCAACGGCACCATGCATATGTGGGTAATGAACAAGGTACGATAAAATATACTCAATGTGAAGAGAGACGAAGTTTTTATTTCTAAACTTTGTTCAATTTTTTTTTTTGTTTTATTAAGTTGTCATGCATATTCATAGTTCGTATTTTGCATAAATGCGTGTCAGACAAAAGGTGAATTGCTTGAAAGAGTAACCGCTGCCCTAACACGTCAACAAGGGCAACTGAAGTCAGTTGAACTCAAAGAGTAACTGAAGTAACACAGGCTGGTTTTAGTCAGTAAAAGTCTACTCCCTCTCGCTCTACCCAGAGCGGGAGCAGTTATTTAATGATCAAGATACAGAAATTTTTTCCTTTTTTTCTTCTTTTAGTTCTGCATGTTATTAATGACAGTAGTACATTCTTTCTGCCAATATCCTTTCGTTTGACACGTACTAAACATATCTAATTGATTGGAAAATTATATTTCATCTGGCAACTCCTGTGAGTTCGATGACCTTACAAAAGAAATTGAGTGTAAATATATGTTTTGTCTTAACGCTGCACTTGCATGGACTTATCAGGGAATGTGTTTACTTACTAAGCTAATAATTATCTTTTATAATTACTTATTATTGTAGATTTGAAAGCCTCTTTTTATAGTTATTTTGTGCTACAAACTTATTCGCTCCTAGAATAGATAAAATGCATTTTCGTATTCCTTAAAAGTCTTAGAATATTCTAGGTTCTGATTAAAAGCTGTTCAAGTAGATAAAAAACCTATCAGCTATAAAATGAACCTTATTACATTAGCATTAAACCTTATTTCCTTTGGCTTGATCCTATAAAGAAAAGATTTTTATTTACTATTAAATTGTAGCAGCTCTAAGCATGTTTTATTACTCAATATTTTTACTGTAGCAACATTTTTAGAATCACTACAATCCCAGTATTTTATTCACTTAAAAACGAAAACAACTTAATATTAATAGTATTTTTAATCACTTTCAACAGGAGGCTGTAATCAACGAATTAAAAACGAAATCTCAGGCCGTCGGCGAAAAGAAGCTGCTTCACCAAGACGAGGTGTACAACGGGGCGCTGGAGGACATCTTGCATGGGTTGCGGAGCGAGCCCTACCGGCGCGCTGACGCCGTGCGGCGCTCGCACCGCCGCCGCATCAACTCGCACCGCCTCTCTAAAGGGCTCGAGGAACTCGACGTATGATACGAACTCGACTCCAGTCACGAACTGGAATCCCCCGTACAGAACGCCGTCAACTCCATCAACGCCAGATGCAAACGCCGCAAAGACCTAGACATGGTCCACAAACAGACGATAGCTATCTACAACATCGAGGACAACGTCACAGAGTTTCCAGAGAGCAACAGGAAGAAGTCTACGTACAGAGTGGCGCCTGCGCCGATCGACTGCGAGATCGAGGAACGCTGCGAGCTCATCAAGTCTACTTACGAAGTTATCTCGAAGTACACGCGAGCCATGTTCGACAAACAAAACGAAACCGTCGTATGAACGATGTGCCTATTTTGTATTGCGCGTATATTGCACACATTAAAACGTTTTTTAAATATATTCAATGTTATTGGCTTGTAGTGTAATTGGCCTAAAAGGTGCGGAGTTATAAACGTCCAATGAAAGCAGACAATTCGAATTTCGAAGCCGTTGAAAGTGTTGCCATTTATGAATAATTACCCCGAGAATTGGGTGCAATGTAAGAGTATACTAACTTTGATACGCCTTTAATTCATTCCATTCCACACGCGACAGCGATAACCAGTATTTTGCTACGATACTATTTACACGAGTTTCTTATTTTACGGAAGCTTAGCTTTTAGTATCGTTTACTTGCCCATAGCTGGATCTTTAACACTTGTAAAAAAACATTTTCAAAAGAAGTGAATCGTGAATCTCAAGCACAAATAAATTGAAGAATAGGACCAAAAACATCAGAAATTCATAGTAAAATAGTTCAAAAAGTTATGGGCAGTTAGTCCCGCTAGATCAACAAAAAATGGCCTTTAAAATAGACGCACAGATTTTGTACCGCGATTTTTTCGATATAATTATAGATAAGGTATTAATAACAGTGTCCTTATATATGTACACGTATATATGATTACGAACCAATAAACGTTTTTTTGTAATATTTAATATTATAGTATGGAACATACGCATTTATAATATAGCATTTTGTACCTACTTGTGATAGATCAGATTTTTTTACTGCACGGTCCGACTTTTATCGGTTGCCTAGTTTTATTAAATTACATTTTTATAAATCCTATTAAACCCCGAACAGTATATTGTCATTTGTAATATGTACCTAAAAGGAAAATGAACTTTATGCCGTTGATATAGAGTTCAAATTCCTACTATGTGGCGGTTTGGTTTTGCTGTAAAAAAACTCGCATGTAAGTCGGTAGATGTCGTATCAATGTATCTATTTCTATAATATCGCCACATAAGGTCGTCATTATGTATCCTGATATTAGTCCTAACATGACACTATAACTTTAATTATTTATACGATTCTATTCCATGTAGTTTAAGTTTTGTAAGCAAACTATCTTCCCTAATAAAATAATTATTTTATATTACTTATCATTTTTTGATCTGGTTACAATCTGATTGATTTTTCCAATAAGTTAATTTTATTTTATTATTGTAAATATAGTTTTTTTTCTCTGCCTGTGAATGTTCTAATTTCAGAACTGTATTCGCATAAAATAGAAAAATGTAAATATTGTATTTTTTATATTATTATGTATTACTCAAGTCACTTGAGAATACAAGTGGGCAATATCATTTTTAGGGTACCTATATATTTAATATGTTGCCTGAAATCGGTACTTTTACATTTTAATTTCGAATAAATAAGTTTAATAATTTAATTGATCCAGTGAATGTTTAATATATTGATGCTTGAGCACTTACCTTAGTGCGTAACAATTAAAATTATACAACGCATACTTAAATTACGTACATGATTGTAATTTACTTTCGTATGATTTTGAAATTATTGATCTAAAAACAAGATCTTTATTCACCTGTAGTATAGTATGATTTGAAATAATTTAATTAGTTACACACTCGGGCTTACGATACTAAATAGAGGTGCTTATCCGCACATTAGCTTTTAATTCGTTTCGCTAAGTCATGACATAATGATTGAAATTCGATTGAATTGTATAAAATATACAGGGTTATGTTTAATAACAAGTTTACATGCACAAATGTGACTGCTGTCCATTTTTACAGACATCAAGTAAACAAACTGATTTGAGGGTAAATGAAAAACAAAATATTAGGTCTTCAATCCACATATAACTTTGATATGTCGGATAGGAAGGCACATAATTGAAGATCAGATCTTTTTGATGCAAAGATCATAATAAGCATATCTCCCTATTTTAAATAAGCAAGCTTTGCTTGTACAATGCGTTCCAAATAAGAATAGGATCGATTGCCATGTTGTGACGTCACGTCATACTGTTAAATCGCAAGAAATTTGGCAAAATTGAAGAACTTAGAGACGAGCAAAATTGATGAACTGGATTCTGATTTAACTTTTTTCGTTCACAGTTCGTAAATAAATTAAATTTTAAAAATTTCTAGTTTTGCTCACCACAATAATTCTTCCATTTGACAGTACGACGTGACGTCAGAACATGGCAATCGATCCTATTCTTATTTGAAACGCATTGTATGAACGCTTGTTTCATTTATTCCCAATTAAATGCAACTCCACATAAACGCGAAAATCGCACAAAAAATATTCTTACAAGATGACCGTAAAAGTGGACTATGCAGACTTTTTATTAATATGTTATGTATTATTGTCGATACGATTTCTCAAGTTATACATTTTTAATATTATTGCTTCCCGAATACAGATGATAATGTTTTAAAATAGGTAACTTTGCCCACCATTTTGCCCCACCATAGAGGTAAAATAACCCATAGGTCGCTTAAGTGTTGCCAGGAAATAAATTCTTTTATTATTATTTTTTTGCCTCTCTTAGGATATGGATTTAACGTTAATTTATTGTAGTTTGGCCTTTATTTTGGATGTAATAATTTCTTGGCAGTGGTTTGGCGATTTTGGTGTAATCTTTGTACTTTATACTATTTGTATTTCTCTATGTACCTATATTAAGCTATATTTATTAATAGTATTTCTGAGTAATTTAGTGTAATATAAAGAGTGCCTATTCAAGATATAACTATGCTGTCCCTCGTAGGATAATTATGTATTATTAAATACTATTTTGTTCTTCTAAAGTAAATATTATTTTAGCAGTGGTATAATCATATTTATTACTAGTTAAATAATATATATATATATATATTAAGTCTTACAATCGCCTTAATATTTGATCCATCACCATTTTCTCATGTTTATAATAAATAATTTATACTTTCATGTGTATTCGGGAACTATTTAAGTTTTAGTAGAAATTTATAAAAACGTTTTGTGTATAGTTATCATAAGTTTGTATTCGATTTCTGATTTTTGTTAGTATCGCATGTACGCTAGCATTAGTAAGTATTCGGATGCAATAAATAAAACATACATTTAATTAACAGTGATTTTATTTAACTTTGAAAATAAACATTGTTTGTGTCATTTTATTAGCACCTTAAATCTATCTTTTTGATGGGAATAACATTCAATTAAGAGACACTGAGTCCTTTACGTATTATGATATCAAGTTAGCTGATTGGTTAGCACAAAACTTGAGTGTAGCCGTACCCTACTTTGCTTTCGTGTCCTATTTGCCAGGGTCGTGTGCGACTGGGTACTCCATCTCGTTTAGCTCTTCAATCCCCTTAGGTGACAGAAGAGCTGACGAGATGGAGTATTTGGTCGTGAATGTGCGAACCTGGGGAAATAAACATGAGGGTGTTTGTCGAATATTTCCGATGTTGGCGGTGAAAAAGTTAAGAAAACTACTTGACGTGTTGTAGCGAAAACATTAAGCATCTAGGTACTTAACAGAAATAGGAACATTATCAATTGATTCATATTAATTTAAAAAAAAAGAGGCAAAACATAATGATTAGTGCAACAATATATTATACTTTATTAATTCATTTATATGGTCACAATAAGGTGTCATAAACACTGTAATCAAATCATACAATGTCACTATAATTAAGTCAATATTGTACAAAGACTATTTAAACAAAGATCTACCTTTCCTTTCGTTGTTGTACATAACATTAGAATATGTGATATCAAGACTAAACTAAATAAGCCTATGGGGCCTTTTAAAGTATTACGTAAGTAATAAAGGGGGGGTAGGGGTCTTTGCTTTGCTTATTTTTGATGACATGGGGGATAGCGGGGTCTGTATGGTGATTACGTCAGCAGTATATATTTTTTTAGTTTTTTAAAGGAACGATGTTGATGCTCCAAAATCACTCGAAAGTGAGCAGACACATCACTGAGCAGCAAACACCGAGTCTACTTTCTTTAGACCTTTTATTATCATAGAAATCCTACATCAATGATATGGCCAAACAAGGATTGACATATCATCAAATGATATATCATATCATATCGTTTAAACGATCTGGCCAGTTTTAGTTGGCCATATCATGAAGTGATCAATTCTAAGATCTGACCACGATAGTTACAGCACTGGGTGAGACCTTTGCATAATTTTGCTGACAAGGCGGAGGGGGGCTTACTTGTCCTACGCATAGTCAAAAAGATAACTTTAATTTCTTATTAATTCTGCCCCATAACAATAATCTTATACCTAGTAGACCATACAGGAAACTATAATATAAAAAATATTGGTCTTTTAAGGTCTTATCCAAAAATACAACTAAAATAATTTGATCTTAGGTCTTTGGTCCTAAATTTTGTACAGCTCATAGAACTTCAAGACGCGAGGGAACGAGAGTACCGCATCGATATTAACGATCTACCACTTTATTTTATGAGGCCTCGTTTCCACCTGCAAGTTGCATGTGGAGCACGATCGAGCGATTGATCACATTATGGTTCGCATTGTAAAGCAGCTTTTATGCGAGCTGATTGCAGCTGTAAACTTAGCCTAGCAACGCTCAATGGCAGCGATGCGACGGGTAACAATGACGATCAAACATCGATGTAGGGTTATTCGATATATGTACATCGATGCATCGAATTCACTCGAGGTTTCAACACAAGCATCGAATCGATCCGACGTTTTGGAAAGTTATACTCGATAATTTATTTTTATAAAACATCAAACAACTGATAATAATCTAAAGGTTTGATTACATATTACTATTAATATCATAAATTCTAAATCAGAGTAACTAAAATATTTCTTGATTTAGAAGTTATATTATTAAAGCTTATTGGTGGCGCTAGATGACAGCTCTCAGTCTAAGGACTGATATAGGTACAATAACAGCAAAAAAACAAACATTATAAGAGTTGTCTGTTCTGTGAGCTTTAAATACGTATTACATTTAATTTTATTTGTGTCGTGAATGTGTAGGTACATTTAACAGATAGGATCGTAGTTTGTGAGTAAAATCTCTAGGTTTCCAACACAAAAGGTGTTTGAACACAAAAAATATAAGATAAGAGAATAAAGACAGTCCTGTGGGAAGAGTTGTAGATAATTTAATAAATAATTCAAAACAGTCGTTTGCTTGTATGGAGTCTCATGCTGTTGACTACACTTACAGTACTCTATGTTGAAAAAAACATCGATGTTTCTAACCGATGCATTGGAATATATCGATGTACAGATTCGATGCATTACATAAAAAAAAATTTACATCAATGACTCGCCGCAAGACGTTGCTTTTACGCGGCGATCCCTCGCAAGTCGCTATATGCAAGCAGAATAACAATAATCTTTTTGAGATCACCCAACAATAGCAGGACGGACTCGTGATGATACACTCTGTCGTGCAAGTGGCGCCTAAAATATTCTAAACTAGAACCTTTTGACCACTCACACACAGTGATGTTATAATAAGTCATGGCTCAATAAAAATAATAAAAAATAGCATGCAGCACAGCCACCTGTTTATTATAGGAGACAGATAATGTATATTTGTGTCATTATTATTAATACAATTAAAAAAAAAAGCACAAGTTAGTAAAGGTAGCCATACATGCCAGGGATATACCTGACAGGTTTGTCTATACAGTTGAGTTTTAAAGGTAAACCGGAGTGTGTATGTTGCACAACTGTGCAGGTTTCCACACAAGCTTACCTGACAGGTATACCCTAGCGTGTATGGCTACCTTAAAATTTTAGTAACTTCAATTAATAATGAGTAATCAATGATGCAAAATTAAAAAGAGATACAATATGGTATTTTAAAAAGTGACCAATCAGAAGTAAAATCATGTTACATTTTTATTTCTTATCTATGGTTAATTTTCTATATCCTATTATTAATTGATGAATGTGATCTATTTAGTTGACTAAGGCCATAAAAACCAAAATTTGGTCTGGCCTAGAAACCCTACAAGCATTAAATATGTGGCAGTCAAAGTAATAAAAAAGTACTTTAAAAACCACCACATAAATCACAAGCACTACATTTTAAAAACAAGTTTCAATCAAAAGTGACATTAAATTTTTCGTTGGCAATACTTTTGATTTTTTCCACAATAGTTTCAATTTCAGCCATTGCTCCGATACCGGTGTCACCACACATAAGTTTCTTACTAATTGGTGGTATTTCTATGTGACCCCAGCTTTTGAGAGTGGCTACATGCTGTGATGTGATGGGGTGCTCCCACATCCTCGTGTTCATTGCAGGACAGAAAATTAGCGGTTTTGAAATGTCCCAAGCTCTGGTTGTGCAGGTTAGCAGGTTGTCACATAGGCCCTGGAATTTTATGGAATAATTTATTATTATTATTTATGACATGTATTGGATTGCATAATGAAAACATTAGGTAAATCCAATTGGTCATTGTGATTGTTTCAATTTCTATTAATAATTCAATTTCACAATGTATTTAAAGCAGTAAAAAAAAAATTACAAAGTAGGGTAATGGCACCAGTGAATGAACACTTAAGCAATTTGCGAACTTTAAAAAATATTTACTGTGGGTTATCACTAATGAAAGCGGCCGACATTTGTTTTACAGTGTTAAGAATATATTCAAAAATCATTTTTAGGTACGTTTTACAACATAACATTCACAGTTTTATTATAATAAGCAGTAAATCGGAAAATACCCCAAAAATCCAGTGAATGAACGGCGTTTTCTAGTAAATGAACGAAATGAAACCAGTGAATGAACAAAATTCTTCGTTTATTAATTACACTATTACAGTCTTATTATTGCAATAAATGCGGTGAAAAAATCAACATTTCTTTAAAAATCTTCAATGTCTTAATAGAAAAAATAAAAATAAAATCTTCTCAAAACAAAACCTCTAAATCTTACCTTAATTCTACAAACATTCATAGACCTCTCAGGCACGTTAAAATCTTTTAATACAAAGTAAAAACAATATTTACTAAGCTAATACCTAATTAACTAGGTAACTAAAAACTTCTTGGTCATGTATTGTTTACAAATTTAAACTTTAATCAGTTTTCAATTTAAATAATCAGGTACAAACTAACTTCACCGCAGTACTGAAACTTTGCGTAAATAACAAGTAATCATACGTAACTAAAATCACAATATGTGAGTCGAAATATAAGCTAATCACAGTCTTAATTCGTTTAACTTTATTGACGTTAGGATTCCTTAACTTTATAATCAAAAGGATGTCCCTTTTGATTATTTTACTTATTCTATATCTCTAAATATTACATTATTAAAAGAGATCAATCCACGTCTGGAATAAGCAGGCTCACTTAATACACGTTCTATGTCTTCAAAATCTACTTCAGACACATCAGGTACATTTGGTTTTACGAAACTAACAATGTTATCACATACCGCTTTTTTTCTTAGAAAATCTATCTTACATTTCTTTTCTTGATCGTTTACCATAAGGACTTTGCCTACATAGTGACGTATTCTTTTATCAGTTTTGAATTTGGCCATAACATATTTTCCGTGAAGATCCTTAGTTGACACTGGTAAGTCATTCATTCCAATTTCGTCATTTTGTTTATCTTTATTTACCGGACTAGGTGTTTGTAAGTGTTTCTCAGTTTTGTTCTGTTCTTTGCGTTTTTGTGAAAGCTTTTCTTCTCTATCCTTCTTTTTGTTTTCTTTTTCTTCCAGTTTTCTTCGTTTTTCATTTTCTTTTGCCTCTAATTTCCTTTTTTTTTCATTGATTTTGTCTTCTTCTTTTGATCTCTTTTCTTCTTGTATCTTTTCTACATACGCTTTGTATCGTTGGCCTGTTAATCCAAACGGCATGGGATTAGGTTTTTTTACTTTGGCTGCTTTTTTTTCCAAAGCGATTTTTGGATACCCCAGAAAGCTGTCGATTTTATTTGAGTTAACAACTGGCTGAATATCGTCCTCCGTGATTGTATACACATTCATAGAACTATTGTTTTCAATTTCTGGATTACTTTCAATAAATAATATAGGAGTAGAAGATGTAGAAGGTCCATCGCTTAGAAACAATTCAGTTCTAATGTCTAACGATGTACCAGCTTGTGGAGTATTATACCATGGAAGAGGAATTACGGTTGGTGGATTCAATTCACTATTAATTATAAACTCTACTATTTCGGTGGTTTCATTTAGATTTTCCGTATAGTCTTTAAGATATTCTGAACAATTAGAAATATTATTAAAATCCGTCAGACTAGGAACGATAAAATTTGTTAAATCTTGGTCATGAAATGTGCTGGAGCACGGGTCTGCTTCGGAATTAATGACGGGTTGTATGTCTCCATTCAATAATTGTGTGTTAGATAATGATTGAAGTATAGAAGTCGACGTATTGGATAAATCGAGAGGAGCATTTTGGGAGGAATTGTTGGCATCTGGTGCCTCCATTGATGCTCCTCTAGACACATCTCTAACACCATCGAGTTCTTTGCGACAGTTGAACCAGAGTGAAAAATATGCATGCTGATGCGTATTCTTGGTCAAGTAAGCCTGGACGAATTCGTTTCTGATACTTTGCCCTACTTCTGTTTCAATTATTTTAATAGTGCTCCTCATATCGTCCTTTCTCTCCTCTAGAATTCGGTTATCACGATTAAGAGCAATTTGCCCATTAATTTCCTCTCTTCGAGTGCTAATGCATTTTGAATAGTCAACTCCGTCTGCATTTAAAGGATATAGTCCACATGCCCTAAAAGCATGTTTTATGGTTTCAAGTTTTAATCCACTGGTGTAGGCTTCTTTAAATTTTATTGCGAAATTATGTTTTGTTATGGATGCTGTAGAATTTTGTTTATTTTTGCGCACGATTTTCCGCCAACATTTTTTTATGGGGCCAAAAATGCCGACATCACAGGGCTGTAATATGTGCGTGGCATTCGGATATAAGCAGAATATTAATATTCGCTTTTCCTGACAAAATGTAAACATTTCCTGGTTTATATGAGATTTGTGGCCATCAAGAAAAAGTAAAACCGGTAATTGTATTTCATTCTGAACCAGCCAATCGTAAAACATTTGTATGTATGAAAAAAAAGTGTTGGACACCATCCATCCACTGTCTGATCGCCCCATAAACCAGGTATCTGGAAAATTTTGTATCACAGCCGGAGGCATTCGTTTGTAAGGATATATGACAAATGGAGGAACATCCCTCCCATCTGCTGCAAAATTACATAGAACTGTAAGTGATTCTTTTTCTTTCCCACCCGAAATCTCGTAAGTGTTTCTGTAATTTTTGGGCCCCAATATTATTCCAGTTTTCGGGCAGGTCATTACACCTGTTTCGTCGGCATTAAATATGCGACTGGGGTCGTCTTTTATATCCAATGCTTGTTCTTCTGTTAAAAACTCTTCGAGTTCCTTGAACCAAGCTCTGATAGCTTGTTCAGTAACTGCGGCTCTGCCTTTGGATATAATCTCCGCATTCCTTTTTGTAATCTCAGGATGCCTTTTTAAGAATAAACTAAGCCACTTTTTTCCTGGTCTATTCCCGATAAACTTATTTTTCCTATTATTAGTAGTCATAAAATTTTCAACAGTATCGAAAACTTCTTCTGGGTGCATTGGAAAACCTAATTTAGCTTTATTTATAATCCAGTCAGAAATCTTAGCTTCTTCATCTACAGTAAGCTCGGACTGAGGGCCCATTTTTCTTTGCAAAGGTACCTTGTTTGTGATTTTATTATGTAAAGTCGATTTTGGTATCTTGTACACATTAGTTGCTTTATTGATACTTAGTTCTCCATTAGCAATTGACTTAAGAGCTGCTTCAAGTGCTTTTTGACTGTATTGAAACCTATTGTACTTCTTTTTGTGATCCATGGTAATCTAAATGGACAAGAGAAAAATGAACAATTTTAAACGATTGCAATATTATTTTACTACCTGTACCTAGGTAATTAGGTAGGTAGAAATACCTATTCTTGAGAAATCTGTCTTAAAATATGAAGTGTTCATTCACTGGATTTTATGAACCAGTGAATGAACATACCTGTCCCAATACTGGCCAAAAGATCGGAAATCTATTTAAGAAATAGCTCCCAAAACATGAACCTTATAGCATTAGCGTAAGTTATGTTTTTCAACCAAAACGTGATTTTTACGATTACCCAGTGAATGAACACCCGTTCATTCACTGGAATTTAAACGATTTTTTGATACAATGCTGGGACACTTAATAATTTAATATAACTGATAAAAATCGCAAATAAATGGATTTGAAACACAATATTAAACTGTTATCCTACGATAATAAACAAATAACCCATCAAAAATACCGTTATTTACATTACAATGTCAAATCAAAAAAGATTCCACTTACCTCAGTCCTAAACTCTAGCCCGAACAAATAAAAATTTCACTATCGACTTAAACTTTAACCACTCGCCATTTTGAAATGAATTATGACATTAAACGTGAATGTGACCACTTAAATGGGAAGTAGAGTTGCAATTATGAAAAAAAATACTACACATGGTAGAAACGTTCAGATTTCTTATTTTTTGGATAAAACTGCGTTTTGTTCATTCACTGGGGGGTGTTCATTCACTGGAGCACTTACCCTAGTGCTTTTTCCTTGTTGAAGATATTGATTTTGTAACTTACTAATGACCCATTGTTTTCAACACCCAGCAAGATCTATGCTCCACTTACCTGTGACATTTTCGCCAAAGTGTTGGCGTCCATAGGAGCTATCACCATGATGTCAGCCATCTTCCCGAGTTCTATATGCAGCACAGGATCCCCCCTTTGCTTCCAGGCTTGCCACTCCAAGCTATCGTCATAAATCTTCACATCTGCCGGCAATTCCGACATTTTGAAGAAATGCTTTGCATGCTCCGTGACTATAAGGTGCACCTACGAATAAAACGATTATTTTGTAAATAACTTTTTGTAATTTTCCTCAAAAAGCAAATATAAACTTTATAAACATAACCTCGAAAACATAAGTTAATTCATCCTCGGGTATTTCTAATAGAGATTTTATTAGAATCGGTATTTTTAAGGCAGCTACGCTACCTGTCGCTGCAATCAACAGTTTGCAAGATCGTTTATCCATTTTAACAATAATTTTATAAATTTTAACTAAATCGTAAAAAATCTAAATATTTACAGTACAAAAGTGACATTAGATGACATGACATTTATGACATAAACGATATTTCTACTGTTCGTTCAGAAACAGTAAAAATAACTTCTTGCATTATTTTCTCAGCATTTCTTTGGTTTAAATAATTAATTTAAATTAGTAAAATTAGTGTTATATAAATCATTTGAATATGTGGTCTCCAGTTTAAATAATCCCTAAGTTTATTTTTTGTATTTGTATTTGTACAAAAAAAAGGGTAATTTGATTTTAATTCTTGGCAGCACTGCACTGAAACGTCATTTTATTATCAACAAAATAACCACAATAATATTACGTCAGTCGATTATTACACGCGGAAGCAGTGGGTGTTCTAATTAGTGCGCGAAAACAGTTTTTATTTACGTTAATCAAAATGATGTCAGTGTGTAACTTAACTTGTTAAAAGTTTTAACGTGTATGTGTGTTAATTTGTGATTTGATAAAGAGTAAATAGAAGTATGTGAGTGTTGTGTTGATTGAAATTTATTTGTTTACAATGGATGGCAAAGTGAAGTATTACGAAGGTTGTGGACAGGAAGGGCCGATTCGTTGTATATTTTTGTGTGAATTCCATCCAACCGCTGGGCCGAAGATAACATGCCAAGTGCCAGAAAATTATATATCAAAAGATATTTTCGATACAGTCAGTCATTATATCATACCAAAAGTACAACTTCAGAGATGCACTTTGACAGTGTAAGTATTTTTGCGGGTAGTTGCAAAATTATGACATAAAAGTGTTTGACAATGTTTTGTAAACATATCAGTGGTACTTATTAAATACTTTCAATTTCACTTCTTTAATTGTGTATTACACCTAGCGTTGACATAACTCGGTGTTTTACTGGCCGTACCTAAAGAAAGAAAGTATTCAATTGTTTCTAAACGCTACTGATTTTCCATAAATATTATTTATTTACTTGCGCTGCTCATTTGTATTTTACATACCTATACCTATCGATACAACAATGAAACGATAAACTTTAAAATAGTAATATATTTATTATTTTTAATATTGTACTTATTTTTTTTTTTTAGAAATGAGTTTTTATTTTCTGTCCAGTATCAATGTTCTGTCGGTCGGTCACGTATCTTATTATGTAGGTACGTGACCGACCAACAGAACATTACTATAAAATAAACAAATTATTAATCTTTGTTCCTAATGACCCCTTTTAATTATCTAACTGATCACCTAAGTAGTATTTGCTTTATTAATAAACTAGCTTTTGCCAGCGGCTTCGCCCATTTGAAAGTAGGTTTCTCTATAAAAACTTTGAACCCCATTTAATCTCTTTAGGGGGTGTATTTTGGAAATTCCTATCTTAGTGCTCGCTTACGTCATATAAGGAAGCCTAGTGTAAAATTTCACACTCGTCCCAGTAGTTTCATCTGTTCGTTGATATGTCAGTTAATCAGTTTCTTCTTTTATATAGACAGATGGCATAAAAAAATTAACCTCCTAATTTCCAAGTCGATATCGTGCTTATTTAATTGGCTTGATTTTTATCATCGGATAATTTGAAAACGGTACTAATGCATACGGTAATAATGGATAGGTACCGTTCCTCTCAGGTCCGCTGGTTTCCGTGCACCTGCCTGCATAGAATCATAAAAATTAACTAGACGTCTCATTTCTTTGACTACACAATAGGACAGAAGATAATAATAATATAGTACTAGCGTACACCTCATCTCAACTAAAATTTCATTCTACGAAATAAGATCTCGTGACAATAGGAAAAATATTAAACTAGCTGTATCCGCGGTTTCACCCGCGTATTTAATTACTGCTCCACTCCCGTGGATCGTAGCGTGATATTCTGTAGTCTTTCCTCAATAAATAGGCAATCCAACACTAAAAAAAAAATCAATTCGAACCAGATTCTGAGATTAGCGTATTCAATCAAATAAACAGACTCTTCAGCTTTATAATATTAGATTATTATATTATCTTGATTCTGGTTTCATATATCTGTGTGTGTGGATTTCGTAATAAATTATGTCATTCGCTTAATTCAAAATATCACTGGAGTCCACGTTTATATAATACAAGATGACTCTCCAAACGTTTTTCTGCCATACAATTATCGCGATTTATAAAATAGGTGTGGGTGTAGGAGGTTAGAAAATAGCTTACGACCTATTCTCAGACCTACCAAATCAACACAAAAAACTCATAAAACTGGTAAAAGCCGTTTCGGAGGAGTCTGATAACAAACACACGAGATTTTTATATATTAGATTATTTTTATAAAGAATACGTAACCAAATTAACAAAAGTATTAAAATGAATGAGTATTGAATTTCAATAATTTTGTTACCAGTCAGGCATTTCCTAATCCTCATCCTAATTTTGATACTAAATTTTTTTGGCAATACTGAACTTTTAAGTTTTTAATTTTATTTTTTCATAGTAAAATACTAGATAGTAAAGAATAGAATAAACTTTATTGTACGCCAAAATAGTATGAAAACTGAGTACTAAGTTAGTCTACAAACGTCTAACTACAATTTTTTTTCCCCAGAACCCTCCTCGGGTCGAAGATCCTGGGCTTCCCAGTTCGCATAGACAACAAGAAGTACGCGCGCAACGCATACTATTTCAACCTCTGCTTCGTATGTGATGCCTGGGCCCGAACGGTTCATCTCGAACCTCTCGTCAAGAAGCTTACAGAATACCTGGTTAGTAGAAAAATATACAAGCATATTCCTTGGTCCTAATTACCAAGCCAGTAAGCTATGGGCTAAATAGCTTATTGACTTTTCCACAACGCACAATATAATTACCATCGTAGGGGTGCCTCATCTACCAGGCCTATATTTTCTATTTGGTACCTTAACAAATAATATGAAACAAATTGGTTTGGGTAATGTAAAATAATAATTTAGGAGAAATATGTGTCCAAAAGTGGAAGTCTTTCGGCAGAAATGATTATAATGACGAGTGTTTGTTACAATATCAAGCCAGCAATACGAGAGACGACATTATCTTACCTTGTCTTGGTCTAATAAAAGCTGAGAAAGGTTAAATAACAATTATTAATAAGGATAATAGTGTCCTAATGGCCCTCAATGCATGTGGCACCACGATCCTAACTTACCTACATAAGATCCAATTGACCTCTCAGTTCACCGACTGAACCAGCTATAAACTATGATAAAATCTTATTGCTCAATGATACTACGTAAATGGTACTCTGATTTTATTTAGAGGCCAGAATTAAAAAGCTTAATGTGGATATTTGTGCAAACATAAGAATATTTTATGTCGATTGACGGATGTATCCTTTGAGAGTACTCGTTTGGTTTTTCGAACAACTTTCAACATTCTCCTTTTAAGACAATATAAATCTATATATCCATTATTCATCTGTTCTCTAACACCATCCTCTTTACCATATAACGGAGAAAAGTTAGAATTGGGGTCATATTTTGAATAAATTGAAAAGTCACAAACAAAGACCTGCTTTCGAAATTAGTTTCTGAAGTAAAGTTTAGACTCCAACGAAGTCTGTGTACGCTTTCAAACCTGTAACCTAACCTAACCTAACCTAATAAACAAAAAGTTTCATAATCTTGATGATATTAATGTTATAATCTGTTTTTGTACAGTTATCAATGGAGCTAGAGACAGAATGGTTGTCAAAGCAGTCCATCTCTGGTGAAGCTAAGGCACTTAGCGGGGTGATGCGGCAGGTGATGCAGGATATCAACAGCCGGAGGATGTGCACACTTACTGGTAAATATTAACACTTTAGTAACGCACTTGGGCTTTAGTTTAAATTATAATATAATAGCGACAAGTCTATCGAAGCCTTTTGTTTTACACTTTACCCCCACATTAGGAATTTACTCGTGTACAAGACACCCAGACCCGAAACAACGTGCGAAAATCAAACCCATAATATCCAGCGCAGCAGTCATTCGCTCAACTAAAAATCGGTCCCGTGCGAGAATCAAACCTGCAACTTGCAATGCAGCAATCAATCGCTAAACCACTGTTAGCGCAGTTTTCTGAAATCATTCCGTGGATGAGTGATAATTGAACCATTTCATATCGAAACCCCGAACTGTCTCAGATAGCAAGATTAATCGCGGATCCTGGCTTGTTAGATAGAAATCCGATCCCAACATCGTAGAGAAGATTCGTCATCGGCTTCCGTCTACAAGTGAATGTAGGTACCGAATGATTTGAAATTCAAGATAATGTGCTTAATAGACCTGGCACATGTTTGTAATTACACATTCCCGCATTCAGTCATATCGGGACACTGACGAGCATCAACCAAAAGTTGCGCTAGAATGTAATAATGGAATTCATGGTATCATCATCCGGTGCTACCCAAGTCACTTGCATAAATAACTGTCTCAGATAGCAAGATTAATCGCTGATCCTGGATTGTTAGATAGAAATACGACCAATTTGGAACCGTGCACTAGCTTCTGACGTTTTATAAGTGCCCATGTAGGCCAATGTGAAATAAAAACTTTTTGACTTTGACTTTGACTTTGAAATCTGATCCCAACATTGTAGAGAAAATTCGTCATCGGCTTCCGTCTACAAGTGAATCTATCAAATGATTTGAAATTTAAGATAATGTGCTTAAAAGGCCTGGCATGGCACATGTTTGTAATTACATATTCTCGCATTTAATCATATCGGGAGATTGACGAGCATCAACCAAAAGTTGCGCCAGAATGTAATCATGGAATTCATGGTATCATCATCCGGTGCTACCCACATCACTTGCATAAATAAACTCCACTCTTGCTTTCTATGCTTTCCTGAGACTGTGTATTATGAACTTTGCTGAATTAGGTGCAAATTCCCGGAGAGATCTTATTGACAGATGCTATTAGTGGACTTGGCAAAACCCTGCTCGATAATCAAATTAGAGTTCGATACATAAAAATAGACATTGTTTTTGTGAGTGAACGGCAGCCATAGTTCTTTCTATTGAAATTGCTACAAAACAAGGGGACTTAAAAGAAATACAAGATCAAAGAGTTTGTTTTTTTTTTACTTTTATGAAACCTTCCGACTCCTACGTTTATTTGATAGAACTACAATGAAACAGTTATACTTAAATGAATTTACTGACCATTAATTTATTGTAGCGTATTTTTCTTAGTTATTTACTGTATCGCAGTATCATAAAAAGCCTTAACAGTGCTTTAGCTTTGAATAATTTATACATTAAAGAACCTGTTTTGATTAAAATACAGTAAACATTGTGAGTAAGCAAGTTTATTCCTGCAAAATTGTCCTCAGATATGCAAACAGTAATATTAAAAATATATAAGTCGATACTTGTTTATCATGACCTATTTACATATTTGTTCATAAAAGAATATATTTCATATTTATATATTTTTATTTTCTCGAATAATCTCTAAAAAAAACTCAGCAAGAATGTGGTTTCTTAACATTTTATATTGTTAAGTTACTTAATAATATCTGATATTTTTTATTAAAAGATATATGCTCATGTTTTATGCAAAATTGACGATTTAGAAACATAAAAAACTTCACAAATGAATTTTAGATTTTCGGGCTACAAAAACAATGTTGCCGTACGAAAATTTACCCCATATCAGTGTAAATATGAGTTTACAACTTTTTACCGGTTTTCCTTTTAATTTGAATATCTGTTCGTGCTCGCTTACGGAATTTCGCCACAAAACGAATTTATAAGACGACGATATAAATATGTATTTGCATTAATTACTGCCCACACATCGAAACAATATCTCAAAATAGAAATTTCCATTCATACAACTGAATACATAACATAGTCAACAAGAAATAAGCATAGCATAGTTCTTAAAGCTGTTGCCATGAGAATATCCCGAGGCCACTTTAAAATTTGCTGAGGTATTGAAACCTCGCCCGTATTTGTATTGAAGTAAGAATCTTGAGCGAGCTTCAAATAAATTGGACAAATAACAATGTGATGTCATAAATGTCAGCTCCTACATAAGTACCTATTTTAATCAACTGAGTAAAGACACGGTAATATTATCTATACAGTATTGTAACTCGGCCGTATCTTTGAAATAAATGCCTACAGCCGCGCGGTACGTAAACATGCGATAGGGCTGCCCGCACTATGGCTGCCCACCTCCAGCATTTAATTACATTTGCCTACTTTGTGTTTCCATTTAGTATTGTGATTGTAAATATACTTTTTTTATATAAACAAATAAAATACTTTGTGAATTGAATAGGAAGTGTTCAACATTTGCGACCGAAAAATATTTGCGCCTACGAAATGCTTTATTATTAAATTTTAAAGTACAAAAATCCGCATTCTAAAGCTTAATTAAAAATTGTTTTGGGAAACATGGACAAGGTGGAGAAAAAGGAATATCTTTTACTTGGTTATAGATCCCTGCAGCTACTTTACAATTTATATGTTTTGTTTTAAATGAAGAATTCATGCAACCAAAAACAGCACAATATATCCTACTCGTCATATTAAATATATAAGTATGTACTTGCACTTATTTTTATTGAAAAAATCGCGCGGCACAGACGCGACTGTCTGCATCCCGAGCGCACCTCGAGACCGAGGCGCGTAGGTATAGCTCGCGTTTCGTCCGTTTGTATGAAGTTGGAATACTGTATAGATAATATTACCGTGGTAAAGATTTGAAATTGGTTTTTAGACAATCTGATATAAACGCAACTTCTGAGTTAACGAAAAAAAAAGATACGGCCGTTTATGTCACAAAAAAAAAACTTTTTTTGCGATTCGAAAAAATCTTCGTTTTAAATTCGGGAATTGAACTGTTTTCACGGGTAAGTTTGTACGGAACCCACAGTGTGCGAGTTCGACTCGCACTTGCCCGGTTTTTTATTTAGAATATTTGTTACTACGTAAAAGTCGAAAACAAAAGTTTTTGGAGGAAATTTTTTTTTCGAAAAAATTCTTGCGTTTTATTAATTCTTAAATTGATTCCTTCCTAGTAGATTTTGTGAAATTGTGATGTAAAATTGCTGTAGTTTTGTATCTAAGTGTCAGACGCGATCTACGTAAAATTGAGCTGAGAATTTTGATTGTACCATTGACTACCTTAGTAAAGCTTGCTGAGAAGGCTCACTCGATACATTTGCTACCAAATACTGCAAAAACATTAGAATGGGTTTCTATTATTGGAACTCAAAGTGACTACTCCATACGAACCACATAAAATAAAAAATGATTTGAATTTTGAATAGTATACATATTATATAAAAAAACAAAATAAAAAATGATTTGAATTTTGAATAATATAATATATTCCCTATTCAATTCCAAAAAATAAAAAACCCGTTTTGACATTTGAGAAAAACCCTAGAATGTAACTTGGAACGAAACGATAAAATAATAATTAGGTGTCCGGTGTAGTAGTAGCTATTTTAGTAGTAGCTACACTACACCTGACTACACCGGACAAGCCGCTAGGTAGTCAAAATACAAATGTCAAAACGGGCCTTTTAGTTTTTGACAACTTTAGATACCTAACATGAACTTATGTAAACAAGGTAAATGTAGTCTTATCGTATTATTTAATTGAATAGGATGTTGAAAACACAAAGTTCGAGCTCCTATCATCAACAGTTGTCGTCTTGGATCGTTAACGTAATCACATCAATTAACCTTTTCTAGAACTCTTGTCTCTGTTTTATGTAGATAACGTTTATTGTATGATTCTAATGGAAGAGCGTTCAAAACGCTGGAACTATTGAATTTTGCTATTAGGAAAGAGGAACAAACTATGGCTGTTTGTCCAAATCAAAATCAAATTAAATCGTTTATTTGCAAAGAGTGTAGCTATTGTACAATAAAGTTGTTTTAAAAGTATAGTGAGCCAGCATATCAATGAGATTGAGTACCTAATAGTTATTTGTTATACAAGAGTGCAAAGTAGCTTTTTAACCGCGTGCTCAATTTTAATGACCGAGTAAGCGAAGAATTCTAAAATTGAATCACGAGCGCAGCGAGTGATTCGAAAATTAGAATCCTGAGCGTTAGCGAGAGAATCAAAAGAGCACGAGGTGAAAAATCTTTGCACTCGAGTGCAGCACGTAACTTTTCATCCCACCTCAGCGAGGGAATGACTAAATGCACAAAAACATTTACAATCACAAGATACTTTTATTTCAGTTTAGGTATTAACTACTACATTATGATAGGTAAGTGTTACAGAATAATCTTTATATTATAATAAATAATACTTAGGTATAATTAAGAAAATTTTAAAGTAACGTTGTTACAATTTTTGTTAGGTACTGTTATGTTGGTGTTAGTGACTTGTGTACTGTTTTTTGGTAAACTATCTGTCATACTTATGAGTTATATAACGAAGAGACTAAACTATTATAGAAACACCGACTTTCGAAATTCAAGTTATTTTGTACTTTTTTAGTGTTTTTTTTTACATTGAAGTCGGTTGTATTTTTTTTTTGTAAAAAGTTCTTTTTCCAAAAACATTTTGCAATGCCGTGTAGTTAAACTGCTTGCCTCCCGAGATACTCACAGTTCAGCTTATGTAAAATACACGAAAGTGCTAACATAGCGATTTTAGTGCTGACATAAGTGTTGAAACTCGCGTTTTATAGATTTGAGCGCTTTATTAGCGTGATTATCATGTTCTTGTTAGCATGTTAGCAATCCACATACTCGTACCTACGCGTAGAATTCTCAAGGAAATGTTCAAATTATTAAAAAAAACCTACGGCTGTCTGAGTTGAAGAACCAATACTAATCTACAATGAATATAACTATTGCTGTTTTCCGAAATTATTTTTATCCGAAATTACTTTTTGCGTTTTTCGTTTAATTAGGCTAATAATAAACGCAACTTCTTACCAAGTCATTGCCTGTTGCAAGTAGACAATGGCAATTGCCTGTTGCTGGCAATGACTCGGCAAGAAGTAGTCATTGCTAAGGCATTGACTACCAAGTTACGTTGCTTTCAAATGTTGCGTATCGATTTCGATAATATATACAGTAATTTACAGGATTTATCTTGCAAATGGTAGAAGAAAAAACTGAACATTTGTTGCATGAATACATAAACTACATTTGTAAACACAAAAATGTTAAATAAGATTAGTATACTGGCCTGGCACCCAGTGTGCGTTGTGTTTCGCTGATACCATATACGGATATCTATATCTTTATGATGTGGTCGACGATGGAGCACGCTTACCTAGAGAAGTAACCTATTCACTCTTGACTTAAAGAATTTAATTAGTTTTTAGCAGTCTAAGTAGTAAGTAGTCAATCAGTAGTTTTTAGCAGTTTTTAGTAGTCAGGAAACACAGACTTCAGCAGGGAATTCCACTCCTTAGCTGTACGCATTATGAATGTGTTCCCAAAACGCTTTGTACATAGATGCTTTGTACGTATGGGTGGGATGTCCACCATGTATGTTGGCCCCTCTGAAGCTGGCGTTCCGCATACATCGGTAAAGAACCAGACCAAATGTATTGTGGCAATCGATTTTGTCCGTGCAGCCAATTTCGGCAAACAATGGGTTAATAAATTAAATAAAAACATACAATTTTATTTTGTATACGAACGTAAGTACGATTTATGAATGGACAGAAACACAAAATGCCTCGAGAATTCTAAATTACAAGCTTTTGCCCGCAGCTTCTCCCGCGTACATAAAATATAGCCTATGTCACTTAGGAATAAAGCAGGTTTCTATCGGTGAAAAATTTTTAGCTATCGGACCTGCACTTTCTGGGATTACGTCCTACAAACAAAAAAAACTAGGCAAGTGCGAGTCGGACTCGCGCACTGAGGGTTCCGTACAACCTAAGGTCGTAAGACCTTATTTTATGCCAAATTTCAGGATTCTGGGTCAACGGCAACTACCCTATGAACTTTGATTTCCTTGAGAGTGTCGAAATATACGTTTTTTTGCGACATAAACGACCGTATCTTTTTTTTTCTTTAATTTAGAAGTTTGATTTTTTCACAGCATCAAGGGACCGTAGACTTGACTATATGGTTTTAATTTCAACTCGATACCTCCAAGCGTTCCCGAGATAAAGGGTCTTAACAGACAGACGGATGGACGGACAACAAAGTGACCCTATAAGGGTTCCGTTTTTTCCTTTTAAGGTACAAAACATAAAATAAAATAAAAAATTGGTTGCCTGTAAAGTCGGTATACGGGCGAAAGTTTTACGTGACAACGACTTTTATGTCTGTCTCTCTCGCTCTTAGGCGGGCTAACCATGCCCGAGTGGAAGGGACGCGTGCCTCTCACTCGCTCTCATTGTGAGCGCATAACGTGAGCGGAGCGTAACGCAGTTTCTTGAAGTGTCACCCGGCAAACCAATTTATAAGACGTTGTCACGTCAAAAAAACAAACTACCTCTTTTTAATATTAGTGTACATTTAATGTTCCGTGTTGCTACCGGCACACTCTCCATGTGTACATAAGTGTTAATAAATTACTGCCGGCACGCAATGGCTCATCCTCGTATTCATTTCATTTGCATACAAATGCGAAACTAAGTTTATTGTTAATGTTCCGGGTGTTGGTAATCATTGCCATATTACCACGTGCTTGTTTTACCATATAATTTTGTCTTTATCCTTATTTACGCCTATTATTGTTATTGTACATACTCTAGGCCGGTATGTGTATTATATAATGTGGGCTGACAGGTTAATAATGAACCTAAGTAATAATATTATAGCCGTTATGATTACATTTATTCATTGTAACATGTGATAATTCTGGTTTCTTGTTGGAATAGACAGGAAACTCAAAACGAAGTACCTACTAATTAGCCTTACGTACCTTACATAGTAACTTTTTTTTTTTAATTGACATAAACCAGCTCTTGACTGCGATCCCACCTGATGGTAAGCAGTGATGCAATCATTGATGGTGAGGCGCACTAGTTTATTAAGAGCCTATTCACTCTAGCCTTGAAGACACCTAAATTATAGTTGGACGGGAAGACCGCAGCAGGCAAATTGTTCCAGTCCTTCGATGTACGCGATATAAACGACGAAGCGAAACGCTTAGTCCGGACCGTTGAAGTTTCAACAACGTAAGGGTGGATACTCGCCGTACGTCGGGTTGTCCGATGGTAGAAAGGAGATGGAGGAATCAAGTCGTGCAATTCCCGCGCACACTCTCCAAAATGCAACCTGTAAAATACCGATAGGCTGGCTACCCTGCGCCTGTGCCCGAGGCTTTGTAGATTGGACTTAACCAAATTTGGATCTCCAATTAGCCTCTTCGCACGCCTTTCCACTGAGTCCAAAGCTGCTAGATGGCATTTTGCAGCACCAGCCCATATGTGACTGCAGTACTCCACACACGATTGGACCTGTGCTTTGTATAACATTAGAAGCTGTCCCGGTGTGAAGTACCGTCGGACCTTTGCAAGAACGCCTAGTTTTTTAGCAGCCACCTTGGCTTTGGACTCAATGAACCGCCCAAAATTGAGGTCTGAGGAAATTTCAACTCCCAAGAGCTGAAGGCGGTCGGTGCACTCCAGGGATACATTCCGAAAAGCAGGAGCCAAGGTGAACGGGCTCCTTTTGGCAGTGAACAGACACGCTTGTGTTTTGGCGGCGTTGAATTTTACTAGATTGGTTTTGCCCCACTTGGAGACTGCCTGAGGTGAGACATTCGTACGCTCTACCATAGCCTCTCGTTCGGACTGGATTAGTTCCTTACTAGCCCGAGCACCTGGAAGGTATCTCTCTACAACTGTGCTATCATCTGCATGCCCATAGATACCGGGCATCAGCAGATCGTTAATATGCAGCTGGAAAAGAGTTGCAGAGAGAACTGACCCCTGAGGAACTCCGGCATTAGTGGTCATGGGCTCTGATGAGCATCCATCGACAACTAGTTACTTCAATATTTATTTATAAATCGTTTTGAAGAAAATTATTTTAAATTCGTCAATAATGATGAATGATATTCGCATGTCATTAATCATTAGCTATCATGCAGACGTTAATTAATATTAGTCTAGGCTTTGGTTTTGAGAAACTGGCATCTATAAATCACAAGCTCTTGTCAATACTGACACTTACAAGTAAAAATGTTTGGTTGATAGTTTTTGCTTAGACTTGACAAAGGCGTTTGACTATATCGTCAAGTAGAATAAACATTCTGTTAAGCATTTAGAAGTTGATATAATCCTTAAGTCTTCATTAAACATTAATTACGTAATTAATATAAGGTCCATCATTATTTTCTACTACCATTAGCAGTAATTACCATTCACAGTCATTGGTGTCCCCCAGAGAGCAGCGCTTGGTCCATTACTAAATGTTTTTTAATGAAGCATCCACCTGTAGCTTAAATATATTTTCTACAAATTGTGTAGAGAGCGAGTCATTTGTCTGAACAATGAAAATGTATTGACAAACACGTATGTAAATTAATTCATAGACAACTTCGAGTATCTACATTTGCATAAATTAATATAAACGATATATTATGTGTATGTGAGTGTCTTTGCTTGTTATGTAAAATATTGTCACGGAGATACACTTGTCATATTTATTAAGAAGACATGTGCGCTTTATCACGCTTGAGTTGTGTTTCCTGGAGGGATACGAAGAGGTGGATTTTTAGCCGCCGGCATAAATCACCCACATTTCTCGATGAAATGACTAGTACATTACGGTCGAAATATTTTTAGGGTTCCGTACCTCAAAAGGAAAAAACGAAACCCATATAGGATCACTTTGTTGTCCGTCTGTCTATGTCTGTCTGTCTTTCAAGACCCTTTATCTCGGAAACGCGTGGAGTTATCGAGTTAAAATTAAAACCATATAGTCAAATCTGCGGTCTCTTGAAGCTGTGAAAAAATCAAACTTCTAAGTTAACAAAAAAAAAAGACATCTTCATCAACATAAACAGCCGTTTATATCGCAAAAAACGTACATTTCGATACTCTCAAGGGAATCAAAATTCATATGGTACTTCCTGTTGACCTAGAATTCTAAAATTTAGCATGAAGTAAGATCTCATAGCACAAGTATGGGAAAAAATCTGAAAACTGTAAATTTGAAGTTACGTCACAACTTTTTTCTGCGATTCAGAAAATCTTCGTAACTCAATTCGGGAATTGAACTGTTTTCATAGGTAAGTTTGTACGGAACCCTCAGTGCGCGAGTCCGACTCGCACTTGCCCAGATTTTTTTTACTATGAATAGGCTCAAGTTTGACTACTGTTTGACATGATGGTAAGCGATGATGTGGTCAACGATGGAGTGCGCTTGCCTAGAAGTAACCTATTCACTCTTGACTTAAAGAACCTTAGGTTGTAGCTATCAGGAAACACAGACTCCAGCAGGGAATTCCACTCCTTAGCTGTACGCATAGTAAATGTGTTCCGAAAACGCTTTGTACGTATGGGTGGGTTATCCACCATGTATGTTGGCCCCTCTGAAGTTGGCGTTCCGAACAGCTGCGCATACTCCAAAAAATACTCAATACGCATTCGCCATATGATTCGTAAAAAGAATTACCGCGCAGCCAATTGGTCAAAGTTCGGAGCGGTCAAGATATTTCAACCGTACTGTCGCGTCGTACAGCCTTGAGTGCAGCGTTGGCCGCAACGACGAAATCCAAATACGTACATAGGATTAACAATTCAATGGACCTATACATTGGATTGTTAATCCAATGTACCTATTTGGAATAGCACTGCAGTATCTACGCGATCCTGCGATGCACCTAAGGATTAAACGTTAAAGACTATTCGTCTGTCTGTCTGGCTGTATCTCATGAACCGTGACAGTTAGACAGTTAAAATTTTCACAGATGATGTATTTCTGTTGCTGTTATAACAACAAATACTAAAATATAATAAAATAAATATTTAAGGGGGGCTCCCATACAATAAGCTTTCCTTGCCGTTTTTTGCTACAGTACGGAACCCTTCAAGTGCGAGTCTGACTCGCACTTAACCGGTTTTTTTATTTTATTCTTATTATTTGCAATCAGTTCTTGCAACTTGCAAGAACATAATCTTTGGCTTGAAGAGCAGTTACCTTCTAGTTGTCAATCATAGAGTATTTGACTTCATCTTTGACTTTTCTTATATAGATAATTGAATTAAATCTGATGCAAAATAGGAATTTAGTCAAAATCTCTTTCTCTCAAAATCAGTTTGTAGATAACAGAAAAAGTCTGTCAGAGTAAATTACTAATGAAACATCAAACATTGTAATCAGTGTAGTGATAACCCATAATCTGGCACGTGATAATACGTGTTTTTTTATTATATTGTATAATAAAATTGCAAAGAGGAGCTCTTAATAACAGCCGCACGGGCCGATCTTCAAGGTTAAGCAACATTTGCCGAGGTCTGTCCAAGGATGGGTGACCATCTGAACATACCGAGATTCCTCTGCGCCTCAGAAAGCAAGTTAAGGCGTTGGTCCCGGGTGTCATTCAAATGCTTTTTTTTGGGTTGTGTAGGCCAGTTAGGCAGTGGTTAATATAATAATATTCTACAACTATCACACACAGCCATCCAAACTAAGCAGAGTTTGTGCTACGAGTACTAGACAACTGATAAATATACTTATATATTTCTAAATACATACATATTATAGATAAATTATACCCAGACACAGAACAATTAATGATCGTACTCATCACATAAACATTTGTCTTGGGTGGGAATCGAACCCACGACCTCCGGTATAGCAGTCAGGGCCGCTAACCACTAGACCAACAAATCAGGCTTAGCTGAATCCGTTTCTAATTTGCATTCAGTAGGTATGGACGGTTTTTCTGTAGCAACTAAGGGCGGAATTCACCAATAAAACTAATCGCGTTTTAACGTTTGGCTCGCATAATCGCGTTTATACCGCTGTCCTGAGTATAAGGTATTAATTTCATCTCGATATCTCCACGCGTTCCCGAGATAAAGGATCTTGACAGACAGACTGACAGCAAAGTGATCCTATAAGGGATCCGTTTTTAGGGTTACGTACGGACCTCAAAAGGAAAAAACGAAACCTATATAGGATCACTTTGCTGTCCGTCCGTCTGTCTGTCTGTCCTGTGAAAAATCTTCCTAACTCCATTCGGGAATTGAACTATTTACATAGGTAAGTTTGTACGGAACCCTCAGTGCGCGAGTGCGACTCGCACTTGCCCGGTTTTAGTTTCTAGCTTCTGCCTACGGCTCCGTCTCCGTGAAAGCAGACAATATAAGCCTATGTCACTTGATAAAGTAACATTCTCAAGGCGAAAGAATATTTCAAATCGGTCCAGCAGTTTTTGAGTTTATTAATTACAAAAGAAAAATACAAATCTTCCATTTTCCTCTTTATAATATTATGTAGATGTAGATTAGTATAGACAAACAAAAATTCATTAATTAAAGAAATTTTAGTAGATTATACCTAAGCAATTATAGGGGTGGACTGGAGCCTAGACACCCTTTTTTTTAGGTGGGAAAGTCATCTAATGACAAATCCCGCTCTTGGGCGGCGCGGGAGATAGTGTCAGACTTTAATGACTAAAAACCCACTCCTGTTCCTTCTTTGCCTTCGTCTCTGGGCCCCGGGTTTCACTTTCACACTACCCGTGGCCCCAGTAGGCTTCGACACTGCTGGGCCCCTACGATTTGCTGACATCTCCCTGAGGCGCGCGTGGAACAGTACGCGCCGTCGACGACTTGGGCTCGGTCCGGACGGTTACCGGACGGTCGGACGGCGAGCCACCCATTGCTCGCCTTCCGCAAGCCCGCGCCTACGAGGGAGACACCCTGTATTTCAAATACAATCTTTCCTCTTTATAATATTAGTATAGATAATTACATTAATGTTTTCGTTCTATGACTACAACAATATATAACGCTGCATTCATAAACTCCTTATCGGGTATGTTCTATAGGTTGTTATTTTGTGATTACACTTCGTAATCACTCGTCTGCCTATTATCTGTTATCAATGTAGGTACAGATTATTTCGATGGTTCTGCAAACATGGGTCAGACTACAAAGTCTAGTGCGACGGCTTGCTAATTTGGTGGTAACCTTGCCTCAGGTTAGATATGATATCTTTTGTTTCATATTTATTGCATTCTTGTTCCGTCCGGCCGCCCGGTAACCGTCCGGACCAAGCCTAAGTCGTCGATGGCGCGTAGTGTAGCACGCGTGCCCCAAAGAGATGTTAGCAATACCATAGGGGCCCAGCAGGGTCGAAGCCTACTGGGGCCATGGGTTGTGCGAAAGTGAACCCCGGGGACCTGGAACGAAGGCAAAGAAGGAACATAGGAGTGGGTTTTAGTCAGTAAAAGTTTGTCATGACCTCACGCTCCGCCCTAGAGCGAGAGAAGTCAATGGGTGATTTCCCTCCAAAAAAAAACCTTATTTTTTACAAAACAAAGTTAATACTTTTTCTTCCCCAGTGTTCGGGACATTTATTCGGGCGTAAAGCCTTAGACTGATTTATGCTTAGTATGATTTAATATCATAAGTATGAACTTAGAGATAGTGGTCAAGTGTGAGTCATCATCATCATCATCATCATCATTTCAGCCGAAAGACGTCCACTGTTGGACATAGGCCTCCCCCAAGCGTCGCCACAACGACCGATCCTGTGCTTCTCGCATCCACCGCACTCCCGCGACCCTCACCAGGTCGTCGGTCCACCTTGCCCTGCCCACTGCCACTTTAGTTTGGCGATTCTTCTGGCTATGTCGGCGACCTTGGTTTTCCTGCGGATATCTTCATTCTTTAAAGTGCGAGTCAATCAATCATAAATAAAAAATAAAAAAATGGTTCACGTAATTTACGGTCGTCTTTCAAAGACTTCTTATTTAATTACGTACAGAAGCGTTATTTACTTATCTTTATTTTAATTGATTACAATTTTATGATATTTGTTTCAATATTTTTTACCTTGATACCTACTTAGCTTGTGATAAGTTCCATCAATGTTACATCAGACTGATAATGACGATGATGATTATTAATATCTTCATAACAGTGCCAGTTGCATCATTTTCTGATACTGCCACGGAAGTGATAAACTGCGAAGTACCTACTACATTACCCATCTATACTAGCTTCTGCCAGGATTCGCCTGCTTCAAAGAAGGTTTCTCCATACGAACTTTGAAACCCGTTTCATCCCTTTAGGGGGTGAATTTTGGTCATTCTTTTCTGAGTGCTCGCCTACGTCATAAAAGGAAGCCTAGGACAAAATTTCACACTCCTAGTCCTAGTAGTGTCGGCTGTGCGTTGATAAGTTGATATGTCAGTGAATTTCTCCTTTTATACACCCTATTTTTCAATTAGGTAGTACAAAAAAAAATAGGGCTCTATCCATACCCGTTACTGATCATATTTGTGTAGTCAAAAGTAAAAAAAACGAAATCCCAAAATTGTCCATGGAAATTTGTCTTAATTATTAAATTCATAATTGAATCAATCATTCATAACATTTGCTACTAGAAAATACTACGCGCAGTTGTTTTTCCATTTTGATCGCCATTTATTCATTCATAATCTATGCAATATTTCCATAAATTGAGTGACATTTTGGGATATAAACACGCTAATAACTTTTGCTGTTTATGAATATTATTTATTGAGACTTTACAAGACCTTTTCTAATAAGTCCTTCAAATATTTGTACTACTTAATTAAAAATAGTGGTATATATTATACTAGCCCAGCATCTTCACCCGATCGCCGATATTAGAAAATATATGCTCAGTGATAAAGTGGCATTCTACTGGGGAAAGAATTTTTAAAATCGGTCCTGTAGTTTTTGAGTTTATTCGTTACAAACAAAAATACAAAAAAATCCAAACCTTTTATCTTTATAACATTAGTATAGATGTGGGCAAAGCAGTAGTTCTCAAAATAATTATATTTTTATGAACATAGAATCTGACACTAACCTGCAAAACGCAAAAAAAAACTTAAGAAAACTTCAATTTCGCGGACTACCCTGGCGCTTTCACCTTAAGGCCCTTACTCCCGAGCAGTGAGATTCTGAAGACTACTCCTCGGTAACGGCTAGGTTTTTTAAATTCTTGTACAACATTATCAATATTTTCGTAAGACAAAAATTTGCCAAAAAAAATTTAACAACATGATATTTTTTCGCTTGTTTTCCCTACTCCTTTCAAACTGCTTTGATCTTTAGAAATATATTTACACAAAAAAATTGCTGGTTAAGTGTTCTTCAGAATGTACATGCATAGCATTTTTAAATCGATCAATATTTCGCGAAAATGGATTTAAAGGTCAGCGGGGCTCTATCCGGGCGCGCGGCAGTACGCGTATGTAATAATAATTCTTTATTCTTCCAAAAAGTACACAAAAGACAAAACACAATGACACATCACATTTTTTAGGTTTGGTTAGTTCAAAAGTGAGTCAACGACTCCCAAACTTGAGCACTGCCCGTATCTTGGGTAGTCGGCGGTCCACCGTTTTATTAGTGCAGTCTGTTTTAGAATGTAGGTATTCCTATTTTGTTGGTGCATAATATGTAGGTATTACTAATTAGGTAAGTCTTCTAGGTTAGTGCTTTTTTAATAAATAGGCCGAAAAAATAAAGAAGAAGAAACTAAAAGAAAGAAAAAGCATTAAAAAAAAATAAGCAAGATCTTTGTACTCTTTTATCTGTAAGTATTTGTATTTGTGTTTGTCGATTTTAAGTGTTTGTGTGTACATAAATAGATAAATAATAATAATAAAGAAGATTACAAAAAATAACAATTAAGATAAAAATTAATTTTTAGCTTTACATCACTTCGATGAGTTTTTCCAACTCATCGTGGTTTAATGACTTTAACCGACTAGATAATTTATTTTATGTGTGCATTTAATTCCAGCCAGATGTTCAAGGGACTATATGCCTTAAGAGATGACCGGTTTAAACTATCCGAACCTAATTACAAGATTTCATATCTTTCTAATACCAAAATTAATGTTTTCACTTCGTTCTAAATAACACGCTACGTGTAGAGACTTAAGTGGTCCACTATCTAACCAGATTGTAGGTAGCCGCTGGACAGGAAGCGAATGTTTTTACGATAATTACAGCCATTGATAATGTAATCACTATTATTTTACACATGTACCTACTAGTTGCAGCGTAAAATAAGTAGTGACCGACCGAAACACGATTTTTAGCCGAAACCATAACCGAATATTCGGCTTCGCTTCCAGGTTTCGGCCGACCGAAACACTGAAACTGACATGGTAAAAGAAAAACTGTCAAAATATAATATTTCTATACAATTATTCCTAACTATATATTTCGATAATTATATGGTAATAATTTTCATAAGATAAGTAAGTAATCGAATAAATCGACGATTATATAAAAATTACAACACATACATACAAAACGACATACTGGTAGTCAGGATACCCTTTAAGCTGTGGGTGCTGGCTATATGGCTCGCTGCTCGAAAGCTTGAGGAAGTGATGACGACGTCACGAATTAATAGCTGCACGATGGCTGCGCTGACGTTCATAGTCGAGGGTCACCAGTTTGGAGGTAAGCGGAACAGAGAGTAAAGTCCCTCAAAATTCCGTTGAAAAGGGATGTCTGGTAGGCAACAGCCCGATAGATGATTTCGAGCTGTTCTATATGTTCAAATCGCGTGGAGAACTTAAATTGCGCGATGCAGGATTAGTTCTTATGTGACGCCATAGATGTCACTATAGAAATTATAAGTCAAGCCAAACATTTCTTTATTGGCCACGTGATCAATCTTTTAATTTTATAACTAAGAAACTGGAATCTAATAAACTAATTCCTCTTTTATGCAACGTCAACTGAATATCCTTAGTCCAAGATCGAGCGAAATATGCTCGGATTTTTAGAGTACTCCAAAACGGATACGTTAGGTTAGAATGCTCGCGCTTATTTTTTTTTATAAACATTCAGACACATGCCTAAGGTAGTCATTCAGACGCTCGTTAACTGGGTTCGTTGTCACTAGTGCCATTAACAGTTCCATGATGGTAGTTCCATTTTAAAAGGATCTGGAAATAATTGAACTATGTTGAATTTTCTTATCACTAGTTCCACTTTATTATTTTAGGCACTTGTGAAATATTTGAAGGGTGGAAAATCACTAGAAGTTAAAACACATGTGAATTTATTTTAAAGTCGTTGAAACACTAGAGGTAAAAGCAATCAGTTTTTATTATACTAGTGACAACTAACCGTTAATTGTGTCTGACTTAGTAATTTATAAGGCAATGTAGATTTTTAGAGGCGAATAATGCTACCAGCAACCAGTTTTTATTAGGAATCTAGCACAACCGTCAGCTCAAACACGCTAGTTTTGGCCGAACCGAATATTCGAGTTGCTGACAATTCGGACACAGTGTCCGAATCGACACATTTTATTTCCAATATTTTTTCACTGACGACTCGGACACCACTAAATTTATTGAAGCTGTTTAGTACGGTCAGATAAAACAAGTTTTAAAAAGGAAGTTATTGCTCGAATTTACCGCCTTAAATCCACCCTAAATTAGTTTTGGTAACCTATTTACCTAGTTTTTCCCCATATATATATATTTTTTTAAAATTGATATAAACCAGTGCTTTACTGCGATACCACCTGATGGTAAGCAGTGATTCAATCATTGATGGTGAGGCGCACTAGTTTATTAAAAAACTTTTCAAAACTTTTTATCTGACTGTACTAAACAGTGTGCATCCGAATCGTCGAAGGGAAAAAAATATTGAAATAAAAATGTAACAATTCGGACACTGTCCGAATCATCAGCAACTCGAATATTCGGCCACTTTATGGCCGAAACCGAAACTCGAGCCGGAACCAGTTTTTTTTGGCCCAATATGAAACCGAATCTTCGGTCGGTCTCTAAAGATAAGTGTAAGCCGGTCGGTGCACACGTTCATACATACATATGAATTATATGTATTAATTCATCTATCTGGAGCAGTTCTTAGTAGGATATAAGAGAAATGTCGGAGCGGTTCAATAAAATTACCTAGGGAAAGTTCACAGATGCGAGAGGTACCTTTATCCTTAGATTATGACGATAAAAAAGAAATAAACAATCTAAGTCATAATATCAAGTTTAAAATAACACTAACAACGGCTCTTGAGTCAGCTTTAGTTACTCGAAATGTAAAGGTTTATCTTTTTGTTTGTTCATTAAAATAATATGGAAAGGGGATACCTCCTATCTTCTACTTCAAAAACAAAGTCAATGAAAAATCAGTTTATCGATTTTGAGAAAAGCTCGCTTCTTTTTAATTGAAATGTTCCTCTACTCTAGGAATGATTTCTGAGCCCTACATCACGGCTACATCGTGGCTTGGTGCATTCACAAACATGTAAAACTCACATAAACACGACATCCAGACCCGAAACACATATCTGTAGGTTATACAAATATTTGTTCCGTACAGGAATCGAACCTGCGACACACAACGCAGCAACCGATCGCTCAACCACAGCACCAACCGTTTGTATCTTCTAGGTATAGGTAAACAATGCCGAGTTTCCTTGCGTGATCACATCAAAAATGAAGATATCAGTAGGAGCTATGACGGTATAGCTCGAAGAATCGCCAAATTTAAGTGGCATTGGGCCACTAGACACATAGCACGCAGAACAGATGGTCGATGGGAACGAAAGGTTCTGGAGTTGCGACCACGTACTGGAAGACGCAGTGTTGGAAGGCCTCCCACAAGGTGGACCGATTACCTAGTGAGGGTCGCGGGAATCCGGTTGAAGCGAGACGCATAGGACCAGACGCTGGGGGGAGGCCTATGTCCAACAGTGGACGTCTTTCGGCTGGAATGATAATAATGATGATGATGAAACATTGCCGTTAGGTATAGGAAGAGTTATCCAATTAAACAGGGTACATATATTATATGTAATTTAATTAGAAAATTTGCAATGTATTCGTTAGAGATTAGGTCATCCCTATCAAGTACCTACCATAGTAATGCGATCAGCGATCATAAATCCAAATTAATTGACCTACTTCACCGACCTACACGGTTTACTCATGTTTCTCTTCTGCCAGGCATAATTATTATGGCTTGAGAAATATAATACAGGGTGAAACTAAATTAAGTGGCTTCAAAGATATGGCGGGTCTTGATTTTCGAAACACAATTAAATAAAAAGAGTATAACTTATAAAATTATAATTTGCTAGTATTTGCCCGCGGTTTCGCTCCCATCAACTGACTGCTATATTCTACTCTACTCAACTCTACCCTACCCTACTCTACCCGACCCTACCCTACTCTACCTCACTCTTTTTCTTCCATAAAATCGAGACAGCGACTGTTGCGACCTAGTGTTCGACCATATCGTCGCTTACCATCAGGTGAAATAGTTGCCAAACGCGAGCCTATCAATTATAAAAAACACCCTCGTTCTTAAAGAGTCCTCGCTTGTGCGAGGCCCCTTTGGGTGCGAAGCCGTGGGCGAGGGCCCACTTCACCCGCGCCTAGCTACCGCTACTGATTTCCCATCGCAAAGAACACACACGTTAACCGGTCTTTTAAAAATAATAATATACAAAAAAATAAATGAAACATTTTACAAAACCAGGCTGACGAGACCCATATCTGTCTACTTAGGTACTTATCTAAATATTCAGGCCAGATTGATAGTGTTTGAGTTAAACTAGAAATACCAGTAGCAAAGTCGTTAAGTGCTATGTTAGTATTAATCTGCCCGTATTATTCCGCTGTAGATACAGTCAGTGTAGTATGTACCGAACCAGATAATATTTAAATGAAGTCTAAAGTAATTATGTTAATATTCGTTGATAAAAACGTTAAGTAGGCAAGTTTACCTTCATTTAAAGTACATAGGTGCAACCTCTTTTGGTTTTTTATTTAAAAGCGCACTTCCCGATTCGATCCGTCTACCGTTAACGTGATCATGGTCTAAAAGCTTGTTATTTGATCCAAAGCGTTCCAAAACAATGTTTGTTATAGAGGTAAAGTGAAAAAAGAGAGATAAAGCCTGAACGCTTCGTTTTTCAGTATTGCTATCATTCACTCGAAAATTTCACAAAACTTGTTCCAGGACATACGTGTTTTTTTTAAAAACCTTATAAGCTTTTGGAAAAAAAAAACGTCATTTCGAATCTCGATCTAAGTGCAAGGTTCCTATAGATATATTTTCGTTACTTTTTAAATTTTAAGTGCATTATGAAGGGCCAAAGTTCACGCAAAATAGCAGATTTTTAGAGGTCTTAACTGAATTAATTTATACAAATTTAAGTTTTGAATTCAATATAAAGGGGCCATCCATTTATTACGTAAAACGATTTTAACTAGTTTTTGACCCCCTCTCCCCCTAAATAAGAATAGGCTGACCCCTCACCACCTGTTTTTTTTTTTAGTTGGGAAAATCATCTTACGTAATATATTAATGGCCTCAAACTTAGATAATCCACGAGATCTGTGTTTCAAAAATATTTAGAGAAAGATAAAGAAAATACAGAAAGAAAAGAAAAATCGTTTAATCGTACCTCACACATACAGTAGAATTAGGATACATGATACAATACAAGATGGGGTAATAACGTCATACTCACCTAAGAGCGATGCGACTCACGTAAATATAACCATTCATTAGGGTACGCCTAATGAATGACAATATTTCATGAAAAAGTCCCTCAATAGGGTAAGACGATCTGAGATCGTTGGTTGTAGTGATGATTTTAATGATTATTATTGCGTAAATAAATATATGTTACGGCCGCCAATCATATTTTAATCAACATAGAACTTGGCTCTGACCTGCAAAATGCAAAATAGATATACTAAAAAAAACTGGGCAAGTGCGAGTCGGACTCGCGCACTGAGGGTTCCGTACAAACTTGAAAGTTAAATTGCGGTTTACGATTAATGACGTATTAAAAAATAAAACTACTTCTTGAAGACCTTTCCATAGATACCCCACACATATGGGATTGATGAAAAAAAAATGTTGAGTTTAAGTTCTAAGTATGGGGAACCCCCAAAACTTATCATTTATTTTTTTCTATTTTTGTGTGAAAATCTTAATGCGGTTCACAGAATACATCTACTTACCAAGTTTCAACAGTAAAAAAGTGGCTGTGACACACGGACGGACAAACAGACAGACAGACATGACGAATCCATAAGGGTTCCGTTTTTTGCCATTTGGCTATGGAACCCTAAAAACTAAAATACAAAAAAAAACTACTACTGCTATATTAAAATACTTATGATAATTTGAATTTTGCGGGCTACCTTCGAGCGTTCACCATAATTTATAGCGTTTTATAGAGGCATTTTTAAAACTGGCAACACTATCATAATTACTGACCATACGGTAATTATTTGACTGACCTGTTGATCTAGTGGTTAGTGGCCCTGGTCGTGGATTCGATTCCCACCCAAGACAAATGCTTGTGTGATGAGCATGATCATTTTGTTCTGTGTCTGGGTGTAATTTATCTATAGCATAGCATAGCATAGTCGGCCTTATAATGTTCCCACTGCTGGGACTCAGTCCTCCTCTCTAGGAGAGGGAATGGGCCGTAATCCACCACGCGGGCCCAGTGCGGGTTGGTGGATGTCACATGTCTTCGAATTTGTGGTTCTAGGACATGCCGGTTTCCTCACGATGTTTTCCTTCACCGTTTTGAGAGTGGTAGTGATGAAATAAATTACACAAAGTAATGCGCCTGGTTGGGTTTGAACCCGCTACCTACAACTCGTAAGTCGGGGCCGTTACCACTCGGCCACCACTGCTCTATTTATCTATAATATGTATGTATTTAGAAAAATATATGTAATTTTTTTAATCGGTAGTCAAGAACACAGCTCCAGCTCTGCTTAGTTTGGGACTAGATGGCCTCGTGTGACAGTTGTGAAAAAAACAGTAGATACTACAAGGATATCGACTAGTTAGCTTAGATTATGACAAAGCTCAAAAGACATCATTTTAAATGCAGTACCTGTCTATATAGACTGACAGTTTACTATAACGCGCGCAGTTTAAAAATCTCCCGTCGCGGAGATATATTTATAGTTAGTGTCCGACCGAAAGTTCGGTTTCAGTTTCGGTGGGTTTGTTTCGATTTAGTTTCGGTTTCGGCAGCAAAAATTACGATCGAAACCGAAACTGCATTCGGAAGTTCTTGCGCTGTGATCGGTCATATTTGGCGCGTTAAATTCCATCCAAGCGAAAAAGTGACGAAGACATTTTGCCACGTCCACGTGCCTAATCATGTCGTGATTGGTTTGTGTTTGCAGTTTGCTTCGTTTGCTGTGAGTTTTCGTGTGATTTATTTTGAATTCGGTAACTTTTATAACGTGATATAGAGTAGGTGATAAAAAAAATATTCATTGTAACAAATTAATAGTACATAGATTATAGTAGAATCAAGTTTAACCTTACGCTCTCATTAATGTTATACCTAAACGAACATTAGTTAGGTACTTGACACTTAGGTACTATTAGTTCATTAGTGGTGCTAATAATGAGTGAAAATGTCGAAGATTGCATAGCTACCTATGTGATTTAAAGATAAAAAATAAAGAATGACTAATTATAAAAACGTTTTCTTTATTTTTTCCCTCAAAACATGATCCTTGTAAGGAAGTTTCGGTTTCGGTCGTAAAAACCCAAAAAGAAGTCATTGTAAAAACCAGTTTCGGTCGGACACTATTTATAACGCTTCTCTTACAGCGTGAGGTGCTATTGAGATATTTATCATAAAATCTTAATATACTAGGTTTAGCTTGGCTTTATATTCAAGGTTATAAAGTCTTAGTGCTAAGCCATGACAACACGACAGCTTAACGTCGCGGTTTTAGGTGTACGCAAGAAACTCGCGACTTTGACGTCGCGTCGCGTCGCGGCGCGTTGGTGAGGCGCCAACGCTCGTAAAACGCCAGTGGGATAGCGGCCTAAGGTCTAAGCAGCTCAACGAGAAAACTTAGATGAAATGAGCTGTCAAACCAAACTTCAGTTCGAATGACATTTCACACAAGTTCTGCTTTTTCACTGACACACACAACAGAGTCAAAATATTTCTCTATTAGGTTTGTAGATTAATTGGTACGAGTACTCCTCCGCAAATTAAGGTATAATAATATTCTTTATTAGAGTACGGTTAGTAAACCCAAGTGCCAATTTTCAGTTTATAGAATAGAATAGAATAAAACTTTATTGTACACCAAAATAGTTACAAAAAAAAATAAAAATTCTATAGTAAAAAAAAAAAATTCTAAAGTAACTTAATCTAATTAAATTGTTATTTTTAATTGTTTATAATGGCAATTAAATATTTTATTTATTTATTTAAAACTTTATGCACTAATGAAACATTGTACAAAGGCGGACCTTAGGCATTTTCTACCAGTCGACCTTAGGGTGGTGCAGAGACATAACATGGCAGGTGCAACTTAATAGAAGACTGACAGAGAGAAAATAAGAACAATAATAAATATATACTTAGATACATACATACAAATAAAGAATGATATTGATAAAAAAACGAATACAACAAATCAAGAGTGTGATGAATCTACCAACTTCTTACGAAAGTGTTCTTGTGTTGTGTTAAATATGATTAAACTTGATTTATAGGCATGCTCGTTGTCTGTACTTTATAGCCAATCCACTGACTAGTTATAGTTGCTACGGTCTGTTATTATCCTTTGTGTAACATAGACTTTGTCCGAGCGATAGTAGAAAATGATTCTAAGGGTATATCCCTTCATCCGTGATAAAAAGTACCTATGCTATGTTCGAGCTTGAAGAAGTACCAGTAGTCGGCAAAACACACTAACAACACAATACTGGGCATGCCACAATTATGGCGGTAAGTCCCCTCTTTGAGGAGTGGCTGGAAAGACAACATGGCGTCCTTACCTGCATGACGCAGGTCCTCACCGGGCATGGTAAGTTCGGGAGGTTCCTGCACTGGATTCGTGCGGAAGAAACGCCTGGGTGTCACCATTGTGTGGACCGCCTGGAGGACACGGTGGAGCATACGGTAGAGGTGCGCCCCTCCTGGGCAGAGCATCGCTGTGTCCTCGTGGGGGCGATCGGCGGCAGCGATCTCTCGCGCCTGGCCTTGGTACAGGCCATGGTCCGGAGCGAGGAGTGGCAGGCTGTCGCCTCCTTCTGCGAAGCAGTAATGACAGCAAAGGTGGTGGCCGCACGCGCGAGGGAACGGCCCTCACGCCCCAGCCGGATCAAAATTGGGATCCCGATTTTCAGCCGCCGTAGGCGCTGGGCTTGCGGATGGCGAGCAATGGGTAGCTCGCCGTCTGACTGTCCGGTAACCGTCCAGACCGAGCCCAAGTTGTCGACGGCGCGTAGTGTTGCGCCTCAAGGAGATGTCAGCAAAACCGTAGGGGCCCAGCAGGGTCGAAACCTACTGGGGCCATGGGTGATGCGAAAGAGAACCCCTGGGTCCTGGAACGAAGGCAAAGAAGGAACAGGACTGGGTTTTAGTCAGTAAAAGTTACGCTCCATCCAAGGGTGAGAGATGTCATTAGATGAATTCCCAACTAAAAAAAAAACTGACGACAAATCACTCTACAACAACAAAATAACACTTACTCTCGCTCCACCAAGAGCGGGAGAAGTTATTTGATTTCTTAAATAAAAATATATATACATAATATCATTCCCTGTCGCAGGGCATCGCTAGTCTTCTTCTGAGTCTATAAATAGAAGTGCATCCAACTCAAACAATGACCGATCTATTTTATGTGAGAGAAGCGAGCAAAACCGTCTAGACGCATCGTTATAATTGTCAGCGAGAAAGTAGTTTCTCAATACACTTGTACAGTTACCAACTGTTTTTTGTCGATAGTCGATGGGCTAGAAATAGTGATGTGACTTACAATTCTCTGCGCATCCAGCTTTAATGCCTACAGGGCGTTGTTGCGTCTGCCACGCTTCTGCAGTAGGTAGGTACTTCCACGAAGTTCGTTGAATCGCACCTGGATGGATTTATTACCACGTAGCACAAAAAGACAGAATCACTACTGAGCAGGCTGCGTGGCAGCTGTAACAGCATCCTAAAAATGATAGGTAGCTTGTAAGTTTGACAGCACTCTGGTGTGAAACCTTAGGTACCCAGAGGACCAGTCGCTTTTAGTTATTAACTAGCTTTTAACTACGGCTTCGTCCGTGTACATAAAATATAGCCTATGTCACTCAGGAATAAAGAATATAATAATAAATAATAATAATATAATATTCCACAACTATCACACAACGCAGTCTAGTCCCAAGCTAAGCAGAGCTTGTATAATGGGTACTAGACAACTGATAAACATACTTATATATTTCTAAAAACAGAACAAATGATCGTGCTCATCACACAAACATTTGTCCTGGGTGGGAATCGAACCCACGACTTCCGGTATAGCAGTCAGGGTCACTAACCACTAGACCAACAGGCCAGTCAAAAAAGGAGCTTTCTATCAGTGAAAAAAAATTAGCAATCGGACCAATCCTTTCAGAGATTACCACCTACAAAAAAAAAAAACAAACTTTACCTTCTTTAAAATATTAGTGTAGATTACTATCATAGTTTTTTAAGATCATACTAACAGTTTGAGTCTGAATAAATTAATTAATTAATTGTAAGTTTGAATTTTTCCCACGGTTCCGCTACCATGGAGCGTAGCCTAACCTTCAGGAACCGCGAATTTTCCGCGATTTAAAAGTAGCTGACCGCACGGTTATCAAGCGCAAGTTCGATCGTGTATGGAGTAGTGCTGCCCGATACCAACTTGATGCACTTGCGGCAAGTGAGAGGCGAGCCAGGAGGATCATTGGCAATGATGCACTAGTCGAGTCGAGGCTTCAAAGTCTTGAGCATCGACGCCGAGTTGCTAGCCTGTTGGTTTTTTTCGGGTTGTATTTCGGAGACAGTTCAGGCGCACACGTTCTCAGTACAATTGCCGGTATCCTTGTTCACGTCTGGATCGCTAGCCTTGTTCACGTCAAGGTTACGCAGCATCCTACGGACGTCCTTCTGATGGATGCGAATATCCGACATACTCGTCTCACAACCATCAGGATTAACAGGGGGCCACGCGTCACCAGGATCTAGACGCGAAGATTCCGCGAAGAGTGAGGCAAACAAATTTGCTTTCTCCTCAGCGGTATAGGCCAGCGAACCGTCGGGTTTCAGCAGTGGCGGCAGTGAGGGACGGCAGAAGTTCAATTCAACCGACTTAGCCAGGGATCAAAACGTCTTACTACCAGCAGGGTATGAAGCGAGCTTGTTCCCGATGTGGCTAATGTGGTCCAACCGAGACCTCCGCATCACCTTCTTGCAAGACTTGGCAGCTCTGTTGAAGACTCTCTTCTTCTGACTTATGTCATTCGCCTTGTGTATACGAGCGTCGGCCCATGCCTGGTATGCCGTGTGCTTAAGCGCATTAGCGCGATCACACTCCGTACCAAACCAAGGGCGAGCCTGGCCAGACATTGTAACGTCGGAGAATGGAATGTAATACTCCATCCCCCGCCGCAACACATCCGTCACAGCATTTGCGCACGACGATGGATCATCGGAAGAAAAGCAAGTCGGCTGCCAAGAATAACAAGCGAAGAAAGATCGCATGCCATCCCAATCTGCTGACCTATATCGCCAAACCCACCTGGTGCCTCTAGGGCAGGGATCGGGCGGAGAGTAGACTGATCCAGATTTCACCAGACAGTGGTCGGAACTACCTAACGTTGATGATATCGACACTGAATAGCGGTCTGAATCTGTTGTCAGCAGAAGGCCCAAGCAGTTGGCCGTGTGCGAATCAACATTCGGCACCCTCGTAGCTCCCTGGACCAGCTGGGTGAGATTTAACGCCAGCACAAGCCTTCGCGTCTCTCGACCAGCATGGTCCAGGGAGCGTGTATATCGTACCGGTGCACACACCGGTACGGGAAGAGCCACTCCTGATGGTGGGCATTAAAATCCCCCAGTAACACCAATTGTGCGGAAGGGTACCTCTGCTGAGCCGCATCCGCCGCCTCACTAAGGTACTGTGTGAGTCTGGTCGTCTCCTGATCGCCACTGTGCGAACGGTAGACACAAGCATAGATAATTTTATCCATGCCTGTGTCCACCAGAGCCTAAAGCGTTGAGAACCTGTAATCTTCAAAGTTGCGGAGACGCCGATAGCAGATGTCGTCCCGGGCGTACAGACACACACCAGCTTGTGGTTTAAAATTGTGCTCCAGGGTAAACCCTGGGTAAGACAGATACGACACGTCTGACGGACTTCTTTTCTGCGTCTCCGAAAGAAAAAAGAGGGAAGGTTTTTCAGTCTCCAGGTGATGATGGACTGCTGCGAGATTGGTGTGCAGACCTCTAATATCGCTGAGGTTATATATATCATTACATTACATTGTTATATTAAATTATTAGTTTTGCCATAAATTGCATACATTGTACATTAATTTGCGGGCAAAGTCACTGGCAAAAGCTAGTAATTTCATAAATAAAGAAATTTCTTTCGTCACACTTATTCTCGGCACTCCACATGCAGTTAGCAACTGTATACTTAGTTATCACGATAACCTTCATCTTACTGCTAAGAATTTTATGACTATTAGGCTAGGTTCCACAACCGCTCTCTGATACAATTGAAAGATAAAATACATGACGATAATTCTGTTTTTTTTTTCATATGAATGTGTTTTAGGCTACCACTAGGCACCAATGCTCTCTGGCCGAAAAATGCCAGAGTTAGTAGGTTTTAATCTGTGGTAGTGATAATCCAATGGCAAGATATCCCCCACTCCCTAATAAAAGGCTAATTATCACTGGTTAACAAGGTTTTTGTCACAGGGATTGTGTATTGTTATTCTTACTTATCTACCTACCCTCATTACAAAGCCAGTGCTTTGTATGTTAGTACATACTTTGTTTCTATTACGCACAGATTTTTTGTGACAGCCGCTTATATGTTTTACAGAATTTTCCACTACGTACGGTCGAATTGCAACAAATTTTCCTTAAAAATAGTGATTAACTATTAGTTTGGCATGCATAAGGTTAGCGCTGTTTGTTTCTCATCATGCAAAGGAGGCTTATCGTTCACCCTAACAGTTTTTACTATGTATGTGGAACCAAATTCCTAAGTCAATGAAGAAATTTTACTGAACTGGTACTGGTACTGGTAGTACTTCAGTGTGCGTATCATCTGTACGCTGACGATTTGCAGCTGTACTGTCAGTCAGGTGTTGACAACATAGTGGATGCGATCGCGGAGCTAAATTGGGATTTACTGGTGATTAAAGAGTGGGCAGATAGATTCGGGGTGGCGGTTAACCCCACAAATTGTCAGGCTATTATAGTTGGTAGCCCCTATAGTCTGAGGCAGCTGGATGGCCTCACCGTACCGTACCACCCATTATTTTTAACAGTATAGTGATTCCGTTTAGCTCTGAGGTTAAGGATCTTGGTCTGCATGTCGACACTTGTCTTAATTGGCGGAAGCAGGTCTCAAGTGTCAGTCGGAAAGTCACTGAAACGTTACGTTCGCTCTATCGACTGAAGAATCTGCTACCAGTTCACATAAAGACAATGCTTGTACAGTCCCTAATCTTTCCTATAATTGACTATGCTGATGTGTGTTACTATGACCTGAATGCATATCTCCTCATTAAACTGGACTGCCTTCTGAATAACTGCATTCAATTCGTCTTCAACCTTCGTAAGTGTAAATTAGACGTTTCGTATGAGCGCTACGATATGAGTAAAAAAATTACAGTTTACACAAAAGGACCGTGATAAATGGCTTCGAAAACTCTATGATTTGAACAGGATGTTAAAAACCGCAGACACACCACGTGCCTGTGGCCTTTTTGCCTGACTTATATGGGTAAATGTGATAAATCTGACGAAAACACACACTGCAAGATATGCAAATGTACGCTTTGCGATAAAACCACTTCCTCATAGTGCTGATATGTGATCGTGACTACTCCCGAACCGGTCAGTTGCGTGGTGGAGGTGTTCTGATAGCGGTGAAACATGAACTTACAATAGTTGAGAGGTTGGATTGGCGTAGTTCTGCGGAGGATATTTGGCTATCCTTAATCCTTAAAAGGTCCAAACCACAGGTTAGTTACAATTTGCATATATGTGCGCTTTATTTATGCAAGGAAAATCTAGGTAATTCATATAGTACTCAGTTACGTAATTTCACGGATATTTTTAACAACTTAATTGTGTCTCATCCACTTGACAAGTTTTTGCTCGTGGGTGATTTTAATTTCGGAAATGACGTCGAGTGGTGTACTGGGGACATAGCCACTAATGGTGAGTTAATCCCACAAAATATTTCTTCTCAGCATGTTACTCAATTCTTCGATACACTACAAACATTCAACATGTCACAGTATAATGGTGAGCGGAATGTTAACTGTAGACTACTTGACCTTGTATTTTGTAACGATACTGTAACTGTCTCGGAATGTACGGACCCTCTGGCGTTGCCTGTTGATCTTCATCATAAGCCTTTATTTATTGTGACAAAATTTGTCGAAATACATACACTGGTCGATAAACCTAAGCAAAGTTATGTTTTCTCGAAGGGTAATTATGATGCTATTAAATCTGAGCTTGATCTGATTAACTGGCCTCAGTTCCTATCGTCAATAAACTTAGAAGATGCTGTCACTAAATTTTACAAGAAACTATATGAGCTTAGGGATATACACATACCTTTAAAATCGGTTAAACAATCCTCTTACCCTGCTTGGTACACCCCAGCACTAATTAAAATGATTAGAGAAAAATATAAGTATCATAAGAAATATAAACAATACAGTAATTTTTCTGATTATCATTCCTTTTCATTATTGCGTACCAGAGTTATTGAGTTGGAAAAAACTTGTTATGACAATTATATGACTAACATTGAGGCTTCTATTATAAAAAATCCAAAATCTTTCTGGACTTTTGTAAAGAGCAAGCGGAGGGCTGGCTCATTTCCTAATGAGATGTTCTACCGCGAGACTTCTGTGAATGCAGGGCAAGATATTAGCAACCTTTTCGCTAGCTATTTCCAGTCCACCTTTTTAGAACCTGAATCAACGGCTGATTATGAATGTAGTTCCAGTGAGCGATACAGTAATACTGCTATGTCTGTCAGCACAGTTGACATTAACCGCTCACGTGTATTGAACCTGCTCAAATCCTTAGACCTAACTAAATCAGGTGGCCCAGATCTTATACCTCCATTGTTCATAGTTTCTTGTGCTGACAGTCTTGCGGAACCCATTACTATCCTATTCAAGCGTTCTCTCTCTGAAGGTAAAGTTCCAAAGGTTTGGAAGTCTGCTTTCGTAACTCCAGTCTTTAAAAAGGGCGATAAAGCTAATATTGAAAACTACCGCCCCATTTCTAAAATCTGCCTTTTTTCTAAAGTTCTTGAACGTATAGTTTACACCGATGTCTACGCGGCTTTCAGGACAATTCTTGGTGATGAACAGCACGGTTTTGTTAAGAACCGCTCGACCACGTCTAACTTACTTCTATCACAGGAATTTATTACGATAGGCATGGTACAGCGTCAAGTTGACGTAATTTATACCGACTATAGTAAGTGTTTCGACCGTATTGATCATCGCATGCTTCTGAAAAAGCTGTTCCTCGCCGGAATTCACGGGGACTTGTACCGATGGTTCTCTTCTTATATAGAAAATAGAACACAGGCTGTCGTGCTTCAAGGGTATACCTCTGGTTGGAGTTCTGTCCCTTCAGGAGTGCCTCAAGGTTCCATTCTTGGTCCATTGTTGTTCATATTGTTCATTGCAGATATCAAACAGTGCTTCCATCATTCGTATATTTTACTATATGCTGACGACATGAAGATTCACAAAGTGATAAGAGACATGTCAGATGCATATCAATTGCAAGACGACCTGCACAGATTTGAGAGATATTGCATCCGTAACAAACTCCAACTGAATGTCTCTAAATGTTTCGTCCTAACATTCTCACGTCGTGCATCTTTGATAAATTTTAATTACACCATTAACAATCAACTCATTAGCAGACTAAATAGTATAAGAGATTTAGGGGTGATCGTAGACAACAAGCTTCTGTTTGATCAACATGTAAGTAGCATAGTTACAAAGGCATCGAAAGCTCTGGGATTTATTCTACGCACTACGGCCTGTTTCCGATCTCTTAAACCAGTTAAAATTTTGTATTGTTCTTTCGTACGTAGCCATTTAGAATACGCATCTCAGGTTTGGAACCCGCAGTATGAGACTTATAAGTCCCGTATTGAAGGCGTCCAAAGAAAATTTCTACGTTACCTAGATTATAGGGCACAGCAATACTCAGTTGACTATGAGCACCGCTGTAAACGGTACCACTTCCTTCCTTTGGAGATGAGGCGTCAAATTGGAGACTTAAGTATGCTGATGGGTATCGCAAATGGCCACATTGACTGTCCTGAACTCGTTTCTAATTTAGCACTACGCACAAACCTAATGGGATTACGTCTGCGACCAATATTAAGTGTACCTCTCGCATCGACCAATTATATGAAAAATGTTTTTTCAATAAGGAGTGCACTTGATTTCAATAGTTTTTCTAGGGACCTTGATATCGACTTGTTCAACACCAGTGTTGCGACCTTACGACGGCGAATGGCACAGAATTTTTTCTGTGATTAACTTCTCGTTAGTAATTTATTGATTTGTGTGTAGTTCCTTATTATCGATATATATTTTTTCTTATCTATGTGTGGAGGCTCGTAATTAGCTATTTAATAATGTTACAATGTTTATATCATTTTTCTTCTATTTGTCTGTGAGCCTTCTTTAAAATAAAATAAATAAATAAATAAATAAATAAATAAATATACCAATACATGAAGTTCCAAATAAAACATATGCACAGGAGCTGATGACATCAATTTACCTTCGTGTCATGCAATTGCAGATTAAATTCATAATCTAGCCTTTGTACCTAATAATAATAACTGACTCAAGCTGATCTAGATCATCTTTTTCATTATTTAAAACGAACTTAAAAAATCATCTTGTTTTTTTTTTAATATTACATAATAAAATAACTTCAAAGATCTCATAAAGGGACGAATTTAAATTTATCAAGCATTGAATTATAATCACTCAAAACATACTTTCAACAATCACATTTCGACTTCTGCCCCAATAATCTGGGAGAAATGGCAACGCAATGGAGAAAGGATCCCGCACCAGTGAAAATGGAGTCCTTGAATATTAGCAGTTTTCGGTTGGACGCTTGTGGTAGACTAGCCTCAAGCTAAATACTACAGAAAATAGTAACATATGGTTTAAAAAAAATGTGTTTTCTATATATATATAAATGGAGAAACTGACTGACTGACATATCAACGCACAACCGAAACTATTGGGACTAGGAGTGTGAAATTTTGCACAAGGCTTCCTTTTATGACGTAGGCGAAAATTCACCCCCTAAGGGGATGAAATGGGGGTCCAAAGTTTGTATGGAGAAACCTACTTTCACGCGAGCAGAAAGCTAGTCAAGTATAATTTTAGGTAAAGTATCAATATTTTTCATGAAAACTAAAGTGGCTGTCCCAAAATACTATGCATGCCAAATATTTTCTATATCTATTTCCTACTATATGGCAAACAAGTTCTTGTGACAAAAAAAAGAAAATTTTGGTGACCAGTGTTATTATTATACTGGTCGAAATAATTTATTTAGTCTGAATACTCTGAAGTAAATAATTGCTGTGACTTATCCGGCGGCAATTATATTTTTGATAAGTTCGTCATGCAGATAAACAGAATGCAACTAGGTACATTCTCAAGAAATTCAAAATTGTATTTTTCTAAATAATGTAATGTGTCGATGTTTTAATCGATTGCGCGTTCATTCGCTTCACTACTGTATTCAGCAACGCGCGATTTATATTTTTTTCCTCAACATTATGCTCAGTTGCATTCACACGCAATGATTATTTTTAAATTAAAGAAAAGTGTTTGTGTCTTGGTTTCCCAGTATTTTTTTTAAGCCTGAGTGATACATTTATTATTTTATTGGACAGTTAGCACATTAGCTATACATTATTTGAGTGCACTTTTCAATTAGTGGCTAAGTGCACATAGAGAAATGGTGTATTGAGTAAATTATTATTTATGTGCTTGCAATGCTGTTGAATCAATAATTTAATATTCAAATAGTTATATGTATATATAAAATAATTGAAATCTTGATCATAAAAATCTTGCAACTGGTAAGCATCGGATTAGAAACGTTTCTCAAGAATTTGAATTTAAATCTACTAACAATTCCGAGTTTTATTTATGAGTTGTGTACGTTTCCAGTTTCTTTAGTAAAAAAAAATGTCCCCAATAAGCATAAAATTATCATAACAGAATTAAAATGTATATATCACATATTTATTGCTATCAATATTATCGACGAAGGCCTTATTCGACTAAGTAATTACTTTAATCGATCAGTGAGCTCGCCTCACTACCAAGTGCACTTAGCAACAACTGTTATTATGGCAACATTATTTATTATTGCGTTGTGTTCCGCACTTCCCGCACACACTTGCAGTTGAAAGATGAAGCAAAAAAAAAAGAATTTTTATTTATTTAATTTATGAAGTTTTACGTAAAAACGATAGTAGGTATAATCTGGTCAAATTAGACCAAAAAATAGGAGTGAAGTTATCAACACCCACATGTTGGTAACTTCACTCCTATTTTTTGGTTTAGTTATTTGGACTCAGCAGAAGTATTAGATAATTATGAATCAGACAGATTTTCCCTACTTTTTAACCGACTTCAAAAAAAGGAGGAGGTTATTCAATTCGGTTGTATTTTTTTTTTTTTTTTATGTTTGTTACCTCAGATCTCAGTCGTTTATGGGCCGATTTGCAAAATTTTTTTTTCCTTTATAGGATATGCTTCCAGATTGGTCCCATTTTTTTCAAAATCTAATTCTGATGATGGGATCCATGAGGAATCGAGGGAACTCCTCAAAAATTATAGGCAACCCTATAGTAATTTTGGTATTTTCATCAAGAACTTAAGCATTTACAGTCAAAAAGTAACATTTGATGAAGTGGAACTGATGAAGAAGACCAGAAATGGTCAACGGAACTTCATACTCAAATAGATATCACAATGAAGATAGTTAAGCGACTATGACAATACAAATAATTGAATGATTCTGAATAGTTACGTTGAAAATGGTATCATCGAAGTGATCTGATGATGATGATGGAGCCGGAAGGTAGGCACTGGAACTCCGTAATTAATCAATGTAACCTAGCCGTGTTTGGACTTATTAGAATTGTCATGAGATGCACTTTGGCTGTAAGGTACTATCGACTTGATCTGATGATGGAGCCGGAAGGTAGGCACAGGAACTCCGTAATTAATCAATGTATCCTAGCCGTGTTTGGGCTTATTAGAATTGTCATGAGATGCACTTTGGCGATAAGGTACTATCGAACTGATCTGGTGACGGAGCCGGAAGGTGGAAGGTAGACACAGGAACTTTATAATAAAACAATGTAACCTAGCAGTGTTTGGGTTAATTGGAATCGTCATGAGAAATAGGCACTCTGTTTATAAGTGTATCGCAACTAAAAAGTGTAAAATAAAAACTTTTTACAAAAAAAAAATAACCGACTTCACTAAAAAAAACACTAAAAGGGTCAAAATAACTTTAATTTCGGAAGTCGGTGTTAAATAAGAAACAAATAATACCGAGAAACACCGACTTCCGAAATTAAAGTTATTTTGACCCTTTTAGTGTTTTTTTTTAGTGAAGTCGGTTATTTTTTTTTTTCGGTCGGTTTTTAGGAAGTTAGTGATAGCATGACGGTTGACAGGATAGAATGGAAGAAAAAAACATGTTGTGCCGACCCCAAATAAGATGGGACAAGGGCAGGAAGATGATATGGTTATTTTTTTTTTTGTAAAAAGTTTTTTTAATTTACACCGCTTTTATCATTTTCAACTCTTGCCAATTATTTAATTATTCAATAGTTTCAAATTAAACTATCATAACAGATCCGTGGAATAGGCGTACCGGGGAAACCACATTTAAAAAAAACGCACTAGGTACACTACCTCAAAGGTGGCGTGGATACGTGTGCATATTATGACTCTTTCAACTTTTTGAATCATTATAACATCTCAAAAAGTAGCTCTTAGGAAAAAAGTATGATAATAGAAATTTTTTATAGATAATTATCTGTTCTACAATTTTTGTCTGGGCTAATTTTATGATAACTTACCGTTTTGCTGAAAATTGCTAAAATTAAGACCTTTGATAAAAAGAAAGTGGGTTCTCGGGTAGTTTGTTACGGTTTTTGATATCTCTTTATTATCATCATCAATTAAGTCGAAACACTTGGGGGAGGTTCAAGTGCCACCACATCGACCAGTCCCTGTGCATCTCACATTCAGCGGCCTCCCGCGACCTACACTAGGTCAACGGTCCCTTCCACAAAGTGAACCGATGACCCTGATGATCATTTCCAAAAGTTCCAACACTGCATCTGGACCACGTGGTTGCCATTCTAGAACAGCAATGTGGCTTGCTGTGCTACTTAACTTTGGCGATTTCTTGACTCCAGGCTATGTCATTGAAACAAATCAAGCTCCTCTTCTGCGGATTTCTTCATTTCTAATACGACCAGGCCAGTAAAGGCTGAGCATAGCCCTCTCCATTGCTCTTTAGGTGACTTAAGCCCTCTGATAAAGCCTATTGTGAGCGATCACGTTTCGGTTCCATTCATCACTGGCAACACGCAAAGTTCACTTCTGTCTTGAGACACTGTGGTATATAAAACTAAAAGACACTGCGCAGCTTCTCAAACGCTGCCCAACCGAATCGGATTCGACGGTTGACAATTCTCTAAGTTAGACCAACCTAACTGGACTGTGTAGTTACAATCGTACAACTTCGAGTGTAGAGTCTCCGATCTTGATAGCAGTGTGTATTACGTGGGTATTAAATGACCTTTGTTTTGTCTTTATTAATATTTAGACCCACTCTTTCGGAAGCTTTACTAAGGTCATCGAGCGTAACACTAAGGTCAAATCGAAGATGAGTGATGTACGCGCCATTGACATTAATGCCTAGCCCTCTGCAGTCCAGAACCTTAAAGAATTACTCCGTTGCAGCTGTAAATAATAGGTATATCTATTCAATAATGTGAAGAATTTATCTTTTATATTGTCTTTTAATATAATTTAAGAAACCAACGTGTCTTTGGGCCCATAGAATTTGGAAAAGATTATTAAGTAAAAACCTTGTAGTGTAGACCTAGACACAGGAGTAATAAATGTTGTGGGGGAAACTGTGGACTTTTTTTATTTTGAAGATTTCAGGAGATATGACCCGGATGATGGAAGTTGCTTGGTTTTATTTTACCAGAAATTGATAAAAAAAACGCTTAACGGCGCTTGCTCGATTTACTTGACTCTTTTTTTTGGATGGGAAGTCATCAACTAACTTCTCTTGCTCTGGTTGGAGCGAGAGAGACTTTTATTGACTACCTGCTGCCAGCATCTTTGCTCGTGAGAAAATAGATAATATTTATAGCCTGTCACTCAGTGATAAAGTAACATTCTAATCGGCATCGGCCCTGACGAAACCCCGTCAAATAGGCTTGGGCACATTTGCATCTGAATCACTGAAATGTTCCAAAACAGTGAAATGTATCATTAGGAACATCGGCTCAAAAGATACAAACGGAACATTTGGAACATCGGCTCAAAAGATACAAACGGAACATTTGAAACATCGGCTCACAAGATACAAACGGAACAACGGCTCAAAAGATACAAACACAGACACTAACTGTTATAAATCGTGATCTGTTACGTTGCGCCACATAGGTACACCAACAGTTTTATTTAATCAAATTTTGATTTGAGAATAATTTAAAGCAGGTTTTTAGTTCAGTTCATTAAGACTTACACTATTTACGTTTTAATTTGAATTTAAAAAATACTGCAGGTCACTTAAAGTAAAGAGTTTTTCAGTGTTCCATTGTTCCAAATGATGCATTTAAACATTATTGCTGTTCGGAACACTAAAATGTTTCGGAACAGTGAGTCGGTTCAGTAAAGAGTTACACACGCCTACCGTCAAACTCTACACTAGTAGAATGATAAAATGAAGCACAGCTCCATCATAATCCCAACCAAGTTTTCTTTTCTAACCATTTGTCTCTCTTGTCCACAGTTGGAACCACGACCACTCATCTGACAGTGGTCAGGGTGAACAGTGACCCTACACCGGTCAAGGACCACCAGGTGCCCGTGTTCCTGTACAGCCGACAATCCTTCGTCGCTGACCAGTGGGACCTGACTACAAATCAGGTAAGATAGCAGCTAGGAACTTACAGAAGGTTTGATAGGTTGATAATATTTCGTCAGATGACTTTCGACTATTCTTAGCAGCCAGGAACTTAGTAAGATTTAAGCGGGAACCACGTTAGACCGACGCACACGTGAGCCACGTCTGATTTGTACGTAGAGTCGCGTCGCGTGGCGTGGATCTAATGTGGCTCTACAAGTCTAGTTTTTGCCATATAAAATGTATGGAGACCGACGTGCTCAGATCAGCGTACTGCGTGGCTCACGTGTGCCCAATGTAGTTTACCTTAATAGGTGACTTTGTTTGGAAAGACAATGTTGATGTTTGAGTGATTATATATCACGGACAACACGGTAGGCGCAGTGGTTAAGCTCTTGGCTGCTGTGATGCGTGTCACACGTTCATTTGTATGCCTAATAGTGGTTCCCCCGGGTCTTCGTGTCTTGCTTAAGTGAGTTTACATGTTTTTGAACGCATCCACAATATAGGAGTAAATCCTATAGTGTGGGGTAAAGCAATGTTATTTAAAAAAACTTTTTAGAAAAAAAAAATAACCGACTTCACTAAAAAAAACACTAAAAGGATCAAAATAACTTTAATTTCGGAAGTCGGTGTTTCTCGGTATTGTTTGTTTCTTATTTAACACTGACTTCCGAAATTAAAGTTATTTTGATCCTTTTAGTGTTTTTTTTAGTGAAGTCGGTTATTTTTTTTTTCTAAAAAGTTTTTATTTCACACTTTTTAGTTGCGATACACTTATAAACAGAGTGCCTATTTCTCATGACAATTCCAATTAACCCAAATACTGCTAGGTAGGTTACATTGTTTTATTATAAAGTTCCTGTGTCTACCTTCCTCCTTCCGGCTCCATCATCAGATCAGTTCGATAGTACCTTATAGCCAAAGAGCATCTCACGACAATTCTAATAAGCCCAAACACGGCTAGGATACATTGATTAATTACGGAGTTCCTGTGCCTACCTTCCGGCTCCATCATCAGATCAGTTCGATAGTACCTTATAGCCAAAGTGCATCTCATGACAATTCTAATAAGTCCAAACACGGCTAGGTTACATTGATTAATTACGGAGTTCCAGTGCCTACCTTCCGGCTCCATCATCATCATCAGATCACTTCGATGATACCATTTTCAACGTAACTATTCAGAATCATTCATTTATTTGTATTGTCATAGTCGCTTAACTATATCTTCATTGTGATATCTATTTGAGTATGAAGTTCCGTTGACCATTTCTGGTCTTCTTCATCAGTTCCACTTCATCAAATGTTACTTTTTGACTGTAAATGCTTAAGTTCTTGATGAAAATACTAAAATTACCATAGGGTTGCCTATAATTTTTGAGGAGTTCCCTCGATTCCTCATGGATTCCATCATCAGAACTGGATTTTAAAAAAAATGGGACCAATCTGGAAGCATATCCTATAAAGGGAAAAAAAAAATTGCAAATCGGTCCATAAACGACGGAGTTCTGAGGTAACAAACATAAAAAAAAAAAAAAAAATGATGATAAAATAAAAAAAAATAAAAAAAATACAACCGAATTGATAACCTCCTCCTTTTTTTTGAAGTCGGTTAAAAAATAAATGAACATGCTACAAAATTTTCACAGGATCTGTCTGAAGTAGCCTATACACTGCGCAATAGAGTATTGACCCAGTCGGTTTTTCAGATTGTGGTACTACAATCGTGAGGGTTATTTGAGTAATTATTAACTGTAACATTTGGGAAAACCGAGATCATCAAAGGGCTTTTGTTTGAGGAATTTTGCCTTGTAACATTTTTTTAGGTTGAGTTACGTGATCAAAGGAACAGATACTTTTTTTTAAAGAGTCGTAAACTTTGTGATATTTTTTTACTATTTTGACATTTTACACTAATTGTATCAGGGATGTTATAGTGTTGCCCAGTAGGGTCGAAGCCTACTGGGGCCATGGGTTAAGTGAAAATGAACCCCGGGGGCCTGGAACGCAAGGCAAAGAAGGAACAAACGAGTGGGTTTTAGTCAGTAAAAGTCTGACACGCCCTCCCACCCCGACCAAGGGCGGGAGATGTCATTAGATGATTCGGGAGCGGGAGGGCGTGTCAGACTTTTACTGACTAAAACCACACCTGTATCCTTCAATTACCCTTTGCGTAATCCGAAATAATTTAATATCTGCAACCGGTATAATATTATTCTCCATAAAATTTCTGGTTTGAATATAGGCGAATCATGCTGCCCATGCATGGTTTTTTTACGAAACTGAAGCTAGCAGCCAAACAAGTCAGGGTGGATCTAGTGTGGGTCCCTAGGCCCAGAACCAAATTGTCAATGTAAAGTTAAATAGAGCTGTATGGTACTGTTTCAACAGCTAAAACAATAAATTTACGCAGATGGTAAGATTCCTGTAATAAGTCCAAACATTTTAATTGCAAATTAAATAATATTTTTATAACTATTCCCCCGTAACTTTAGTTCTAAACACTCGAGTCGGTTTAAATTTGATCTAACGTCTACTTAGAGTGTCATTGAGGTCTGATATTATTTTCAAGAGGGATACTCAATCCCTTCTATTTTTTTTTTAAATTTATCAATTTATGAATTTGGATTTTTATGATAACTCTTCTGTTACTTTTATCCTGAACACTCGAATCAATCCAAACTCGGTCCAACGTCTACTTACAGGGTCATTAAGGTCCGATATAATTTTCAAGAAGGATACTCTATCCCTTCTATTTTTTTATAATTTATTATGTTACGAATTTTGACTTTTATCATAAGTCTTCTGTAACTTTAGTCCTGAACACTCGAATCTGTTCAAACTTAATTCAACGTCTACTAAGAATGTCATTGAGGTCTGATATTATTTTCAAGAGGGATACTCAATCCCTTCTATTTTTTAAAATTTATTAATTTATGTATTTGGAATTTTATGATAACTCTTCTGTTACTTTTATCCTGAACACTCGAATCGATCCAAACTCGGTCCAACGTCTACTTGGAGTGTCCTTGAGGTCTGATATTATTTTCAAGAGGGATACTCCATCCCTTCTATTTTTTTTAAATTTATTAATTTATGTATTTGGATTTTTATGATAACTCTTCTGTAACTTTAGTTCTGATGCAAGAGGGATACTCAATTCCTTCTATTTTTTTTTAAATTTATTAATTCATGAATTTGGATTTTTATGATAACTCTTCTGTAACTTTAGTTCCGAACACTCGAATCTGTTCAAACTTAGTTTAACGTCTACTTAGAGTGTCATTGAGATTTGATATTATTTTCAAGAGGGATACTCAATCCCTTCTATTTTTTTATAATTTATTATGTTAAGTATTTTGACTTTTATCATAACTCTTCTGTAACTTTAGTTCTGAACACTTGAATCGGTTCAAACTTAGTTCAACGTCTACTTGGAGTGTCCTTGAAGTCTGATATTATTTTCAAGAGGGATACTCAATTCCTTCTATTTTTTTTAATTTATTAATTAATGAATTTGTATTTTTATGATAACTCTTCTGTAACTTTAGTTCTGAACATTCGAATCGATCCAAACTCAATCCAACGTCTACTTGGAGTGTCTTTGAAGTCTGATATTATTTTCAAGAGGGATACTCCATCCCTTCTATTTTTTTTAAATTTATTAATTCATGAATTTGGATATTTATGATAACTCTTCTGTAACTTTAGTTTTGAACACTCGAATCTGTTCAAACTTAGTTCAACGTCTACTTAGAGTGTCCTTGAGGTCTGATATTATTTGCAAGAGGGATACTCAATTCCTTCTATTTTTTTTTAATTTATTAATTCATGAATTTGGATTTTTATGATAACTCTTCTGTAACTTTAATTCTGAACACTCGAATCTGTTCAAACTTAGTTCAACGTCTACTTGGAGTGTCCTTGAGGTCTGATATTATTTTCAAGAGGGATACTCAATCCCTTCTATTTTTTTATAATTTATTATATTACGAATTTTGACTTTTATCATAACTCTTCTGTTACTTTAGTTCTGAACACTCGAATCTGTTCAAACTTAGTTCAACGTCTACTTAGAATGTCATTGAGATCTGATATTATTTTCAAGAGGGATACTCAATCCCTTCTATTTTTTTTAAATTTATTAATTCATGAATTTGGATTTTTATGATAACTCTTCTGTAACTTTAGTTCTGAACACTCGAATCTGTTCAAACTTAGTTCAACGTCTACTTGGAGTGTCCTTGAGGTCTGATATTATTTGCAAGAGGGATACTCAATCCCTTCTATTTTTTTTCATTTATTTATTCATGAATTTGGATTTTTATGATAACTCTTCTGTACCTTTAATTCTGAACACTCGAATCTGTTCAAACTTAGTTCAACGTCTACTTGGAGTGTCTTTGAGGTCTGATATTATTTTCAAGAAGGATACTCAACCCCTTCTATTTTTTTATAATTGATTATTTTACGAATTTTGACTTTTATCATAACTCTTCTGTAACTTTAGTTTTGAACACTCGAATCTGTTCAAACTTAGTTCAACGTCTACTTGTAGTGTCTTGGAGGTCTGATATTATTTTCAAGAAGGATACTCAACCCCTTCTATTTTTTTATAATTGATTATTTTACGAATTTTGACTTTTATCATAACTCTTCTGTAACTTTAGTTCTGAACACTCGAATCTGTTCAAACTTAGTTCAACGTCTACTTGGAGTGTCTTGGAGGTCTGATATTATTTTCAAGAGGGATACTCAATCCCTTCTATTTTTTTATAATTTATTATATTACGAATTTTGAGTTTTATCATAACTCTTCTGTAACTTTAGTTCTGAACACTCGAATCTGTTCAAACTTAGTTCAACGTCTACTTGGAGTGTCCTTGGAGGTCTGATATAATTTGCAAGAGGGATACTCAATCCCTTCTATTTTTTTTTAATTTATTATATTAAGAATTTTGACTTTTGTCATAACTCTTCTGTAACTTTAGTTCTGAACACTCGAATCTGTTCAAACTTAGTTCAAGAATGTCATTGAGATCTGATATTATTTTCAAGAGGGATACTCAATCCCTTCTATTTTCTTTTAATTTATTAATTCATGAATTTGGATTTTTATGATAACTCTTCTGTAACTTTAGTTCTGAACACTCGAATCTGTTCAAACTTAGTTCAACGTCTACTTGGAGTGTCCTTGAGGTCTGATATTATTTGCAAGAGGGATACTCAATCCCTTCTATTTTTTTTTAATTTATTAATTCATGAATTTGGATTTTTATGATAACTCTTCCGTAACTTTAATTCTGAACACTCGAATCTGTTCAAACTTAGTTCAACGTCTACATGGAGTGTCTTTGAGGTCTGATATTATTTTCAAGAGGGATACTCAACCCCTTCTATTTTTTTATAATTGATTATTTTACTAATTTTGACTTTTATCATAACTCTTCTGTAACTTTAGTTCTGAATCTGTTCAAACTTAGTTCAACGTCTACTTGGAGTGTCCTGGAGGTCTGATATTATTTTCAAGAGGGATACTCAATTCCTTCTATTTTTTTTTAAAAAATAGAAGGGATTGAGTATCCCTCTTGAAAATAATATCAGACTTTAAGGACACTCCAAGTAGACGTTGAACTAAGTTTGAACCGATTCGAGTGTTCAGAACTAAAGTTACAGAAGAGTTATGATAAAAGTCAAAATTCTTAACATAATAAATTATAAAAAAATAGAAGGGATTGAGTATCCCTCTTGAAAATAATATCAGAGCTCAATGACACTCTAAGTAGACGTTGGATTGAGTTTGGATCGATTCGAGTGTTCAGAACTAAAGTTACAGAAGAGTTATCATAAAAATACAAATTCATTAATTAATAAATTTAAAAAAAAAATAGAAGGAATTGAGTATCCCTCTTGAAAATAATATCAGACTTCAAGGACACTCCAAGTAGACGTTGAACTAAGTTTGAACCGATTCGAGTGTTCAGAACTAAAGTTACAGAAGAGTTATGATAAAAGTCAAAATTCTTAACATAATAAATTATAAAAAAATTGAAATGATTGAGTATCCCTCTTGAAAATAATATCAGAGATCAATGACCCTCTAAGTAGACGTTGGATTGAGTTTGGATCGATTCGAATGTTCAGAACTAAAGTTACAGAAGAGTTATCATAAAAATACAAATTCATTAATTAATAAATTTAAAAAAATAGAAGGAATTGAGTATCCCTCTTGAAAATAATATCAGACTTCAAGGACACTCCAAGTAGACGTTGAACTAAGTTTGAACCGATTCAAGTGTTCAGAACTAAAGTTACAGAAGAGTTATGATAAAAGTCAAAATTCTTAACATAATAAATTATAAAAAAATAGAAGGGATTGAGTATCCCTCTTGAAAATAATATCAGAGCTCAATGACACTCTAAGTAGACGTTGGATTGAGTTTGGATCGATTCGAGTGTTCAGAACTAAAGTTACAGAAGAGTTATCATAAAAATACAAATTCATTAATTAATAAATTTAAAAAAAATAGAAGGAATTGAGTATCCCTCTTGAAACTAATATCAGACTTCAAGGACACTCCAAGTAGACGTTGAACTAAGTTTGAACCGATTCGAGTGTTCAGAACTAAAGTTACAGAAGAGTTATGATAAAAGTCAAAATTCTTAACATAATAAATTATAAAAAAATAGAAGGGATTGAGTATCCCTCTTGAAAATAATATCAGAGCTCAATGACACTTTAAGTAGACGTTGAACTAAATTTGAACAGATTTGAGTGTTCAGAACTAAAGTTACAGAAGAATTATTATACAAATCCAAATTCATAAATTAATAAATTTAAAAAAAATTGAAGGGATTGAGTATCCCTCTTGCAAATAATATCAGACTTCAAGGACACTCCAAGTAGACGTTGAACTAAGTTTGAACAGATTCGAGTGTTCAGAATTAAAGTTACAGAAGAGTTAACATAAAAATCCAAATTCATGAATTATTAAATTTAAAAAAAAAATTAAGGGATTGAGTATCCCTCTTGAAAATAATATCAGAGCTCAATGACGCTCTATGTGGACATTGGACCGAGTTTGGACAGATTCGAGTATTTAGAATCGAAGTTAAAATATTCGATTTAAAATTCCAGTTCAAAATTGTTAAGGTAAAGTTTTATTAAAGTGTAATCTGTGTAATCTTTCTTCTCATTTTCGTAAATTGATCAATTTTAGATGACTTTTACTTTATAAATATTTGGTTGCCTAGGGCCCTTTTCTTAAGATCCGTCCCTGCCGGCTGCTAGCTGCTAGCTGCTAGTTTCAGTTTCGTGGTTTTTTTATAAAATCGATCATAGTACAAACATTCACTGCTCACCGTTTACAATCTTGCGCAAGTTTTAGTCGATTATATGGTAAAACAAGTTGTTCTGGTCGTGGCCTGTCCTCATCTGTCAACATTTGCGTACTATTAAAATTGTTTAGCGTAGTAAATAGTTGCGACACTTCTTGACGCACTCAGTGTTGGCAACGTTTTAAATTATTTTCTCTGAAAAATACTGAAGTTTTAGGTTCCTATCTGTATTATGTATGGACTGCCAGTTAGATTCCGGTTTCGATGCTACCTATATAAATAATTGTATATGTCAGTTTACAATTAAATTCTTAGTCTGGGGTAATGTTTAAAAATAATTCGTTTGCATCTCAACATGTAGCATGTTACAACCTAAATTGATTACAAAAACTGACTATGTACTCAGCTCGCTCATAACTCTTTTAGTAATATTTGTTCCTCTGTACATGACTAAACCAAGACCATCAATTCCCTTTTAACCTTTTAGTCACTGGCACCACTTTCAAACTTCCTCTAATATATTCTGAGTTTCTGACTGTATGATATAATAATATAATTGCGTGATATGTGCTATAAGCAATTAAAATAACGCAACTCTGAACTCAAACGCTTGTTAATTTAACAATGTTATCAAAATTGTCCCGTTTTAAATTCCAACATAAGCATTTCAAATATTAAGTTTTGAATTTTAACAGATGTGACCCGTTTGTTTCTTCCACAATATAATAATTTATTATCATTTGCGCCAGTTACCCGCGCCGTATCGCAGTAACATTTAATTTTAGTGTCGTGGAACAATGTGTTATGATGAATAAAGTGTTCTATCAGTCTATGGGCGACACTTGTGCCAATATGTTGCGCGGGAGGTCATTGCACTCGCAGCGAATACATTCCCGACTACTTTTATCAGGAAAATAATGTTAGTTATTAATACTACTAATATTTTTTAGTCACGCAGCAGTCTCGCTTTAAATGCCGTTATTAAAAGGGCTACCCGTGAAAAGCGGTCGGACGAAACTGAAGAAAAACTTTATTTTTAATTAAGTAGATTTATTTTGCGTCTTCGCTCCAGTGTCTTATTCTTTTTTTTTGTTTTAGTGTTTTTTATTGATATAAACTTGACTGCGTTCCCACCTGATGGAAAGCACTGTAAGCAGTGATGCAATTATTGCAACAGAAATTACATTTTCGGGTATAAAGAGTAATTTACAGTCAGTGATAGCGTAGTTTCCAATTAGTGAAAAATTTTTCTTAAAAAAACGTGTTGCGCCGATCCCAAATAACAAGGGTCAAGGGCAAAAACATGATGATTTATTAAAATTTACAAGTAGGTATATGTTCATACACAACATTACAGATTAGGACATCAACACCTTGGATGTCCTAATCTGTAATGTTGTGTACAGAGCAAACTTAAAAACTAAAAATGTATATTTAGGACTGATTTTTCAATATTTTTAACTTGAGAAAAGTCGAGAATAAAAATTTAAATCGCCATAATTATTCTTTAAATATCTGCTAAACTGACTATCAAAAACGATAAAATACAATTTACAAATAAATAAAATATTCACTTCCACTAAAACAATAAATCACGTTGCAAAAATAACACAATACAAAAAAAAAAACTATGTATGAATATCAGTTAATAAGGTAGAGGAGCAAGAATTACTTGTCAATCAAGTTTTTAGCATTCATGATTATAAAGTTAATTTTAAACAATCCTGAACTGATAAGTTCTGTAAAGATTAAAATGCCATTTATTAAATAATAACCGGTTCGTAATGTAGGTTTGGATGCAATTTATCATCCGCGAATGGAAACCTACCGAAGATCGTACATTGGTTGCGTTGCGTGTAATAAAATAAACTTGTTTCATTCGTTGTTTCGTGATATTTATTTTAAATTAAACCGGTTCAGATTTATTTTTTATACAGGCAATATTTTTTTCGAGTTGAGTTGTGATACCGTTTTTAGTCTTCGTCGTTCGTTAGTCGATTCTAGATTTAAATATTTAAAAATCGAATACTAAATAAGAATATGTTATTGCTTTTATTTGTTTATTTTTTCTACAAAGTATAATATTTTTGAGATTCTTAGAATAGTTAAGCACCAAAAAACCAGTAGATTATCGAAACTGTCTCTTGAAATAAATATTTATTGGTTTGTTTACCATAACATCGCCTTGATTTTAATAATTTTGCATCTCCATTCATAGTTCGGTAGGTAGGTAACAGTTGAACGCACAACACAATCAGTTCGGTTCAATAACCGTTACTTTATGACATATTGTATTAAGTTGTAAATATAAATAATTATGAAAAGAGACATACCTACCTACCACACACGTTGAACATGATGAGGTCAGTAAATGCTTAGAGAGCAGAGATGGCCGAGTGGTAACGGTCCCGACTTACTAGTTCTAGGTCACGGGTTCAAACCCAGCCAGGCGCATTACTTTGTGTAATTTATTTTATCATCACTGCTCTCAAAACGGTGAAGGAAAACATCGTGAGGAAACCGTCATGTCCTAGAACCAAAAAATTCGAAGACATGTTACATCCACCAACCCGCACTGGGCCCGCGTGGTGGACTACGGCCTCCCTCTCTTATAGAGGAGTCCTAAGTCCCAGCAGTGGGAGTGTGATTATGCAGTAGGTAAATGCTTTACATTTTGCGATTTTGAACTATGTTATTGTGGCGGTATAATCCCCAGACGAAGTTGCATTCTAAATAAAGCATAATGAATTAGAAGCCATAAAATGTACACGTGTTGGACATTTTATCCTTGTCACAATTTCTATAGTGTCTAGAAAACGGAACGACGCTACTGTCACCATTATTTCACTAAAATGTGCATTATTATTAACATTAACACACTTACTGCCTTGAACAAGTAATAAAGTCGCAGATTTAAAGACCTTGATAATACAGAAGCGACAGCATATTAAAAGTATGATAAAATTAATTGATATGACACGGCGACTATAACCGCGACTTCTCTCGTAGCCTTGTCCACGAAACTGCGTATTTTTCCAGGATTTAAATTCTTCTTCTTATTAACCAATGACTTCTGAAAAGTTGAAGGGGAATCGTTTGTCTTGGTATGGTGATGTAAAGAGGAGGGATGAAACGCTTGTTACCAAAAGAGTTTTGAGTATACATGTGGATGGGTGTAGAGGGAGAGGGAGGCCAAAGAAAAGATGGATGGATTGTGTGAAGAGTGATATGAAAGAAAAGGAAGTTAGTGATAGCATGACGGGTGATAGGATAGAATGGAAAAAAAAAAACGTGTTGCGCCGACCCCAAATAAGACGGGACAAGGGCAGGAGGATGATGATTAACAAATGACTTCTCCAGCTGTAGGTGGCCGGGTTAGGTGGTGATAGCCCGAGTCGTCAACGGCACTTAGTGTTCCAAGCGCGCCTCAAAGATATGCCAGCTAAACCGTACGGGCCCAGTAGAGCGATGCCTGCTAGGGCCCATGAAAACTTCTGTAAAGGATAATCGTGGTCCTAGAATGCAATAGGCAACTGAGGGAACATAGATGTGGTTTTAGTCAGTAAAAGTATGACACGCCCTTTCGTCCCACCCTAGAGCGAGAAAAGAAAAAGCTTTTGGAGAGGCGTAAAGGCAGTCATAGTTTTATTAACTGTAACCCACCCGCATTCCGTCATTAGCCTTTTGCGATCCAGGGCCTCGATGACTTCCAAACATCCCCACTACCCTGACAAGTATCGACTCTGATGGACCCGGTCAAACTCTAGACTCTTAGGGCAGAATTCACCAATAAAACTAATCGCGTTTTAACGTTTAGCTCGCATAATCACGTTTAGCCGCTGTCACTAGTGTCACTTGTAAAAATACAACAAAAGAAAAATACAGACAAGTAACACTAGTGACAGCGCCAGCGGCTAAACTCGATTATGCGAGCCAAACGTTAAAATGCGATTAGTTTTATTGGTGAATTCCGTCCTTAGAATGATAAAATGAAGCACAGCTTTAAAGCTGTGCTGGTTAGTATAATCCCAACCAAGTTTTCTTGTCTTCGCAGAAGATTTAAAGTCTGTCTGTAGCAGGTATACTCAACGATAGTGTAGTTTTTCTATCAGTGACAGTCTTCTTATGCTGATCAGTAGGTTCTGTGATATTATAGCCTAAGTTATAAGAAATGTACCTTGTGTTAACATGCGGGCTGGTTTCAAATCTATCTAAATAAAAGCGAAATACCACTCACTGATTAATCGCAAAATCTCAGAAACTATAACACCTACAAACTTAAAATTTGGCAGGTAGGTTCCTTATAGGGTGTAGACATCCGCTAAGAACGCATTTTCCGAAATTCACCCCCTAAGGGGATGAAATGGGGATCCAAAGTTCGTATGGAGAAACCGACTTTCACGCGGGCGAAGCCACTGCCAGAAGCTAGTTCATTTATAAAGGGTTGTGTAGAATAGGATTTGAATCTTAAAGGAAACTAATGAAATTGTTTTAGTATATCATACCCGGATTTAATCTTCATAAATTTCAGGAGCCTACGCCTAGAGATAGAGCTACAGCCCTTACAGTAGTAGATACTTACCAAGAAAACAATTCATTGACAGACTAGCTCGTGCCCGCGGCTTCGCTCGCGTAAATGTAGGTTTCTCCATACAAACTTTGGACCCCCACTTCATCCCCTTAGGGAGTGAATTTTGAAAAATCCTTTCTTAGTGCTCGCCTTTGTCATAATAGGAAACCACGTGCAAAATTTCACGCTCCTAGTCCCAGTAGTTTCGGCTGTGCGTTGATATGTCAGTCAGTCAGTTTCCCCTTTTTACCCGACTACGGCAAAGCCAAAGGAGGTTTATGATTTTGACAGGTTATGTATGTATGTGAGTATGTTCATCTGTTCCCTCATAGCTCCTAATCTCCTTATCGGAACTCGACGTATGAGGTATCGTTAGAACCGTCTTAATTGTCTGCTGAACATAGGCTACGTGATGTGTCACAAAACTCGATATGGCGCCCTCTAGCGGACAAAAAGTAATGTGTTAAAAAATAAAAATGGAGATAAAAACGCCGTGTTTGGTATCATTTGAAAGGGCTTCACTTGTACATTTCCAAAATATTGTTCAAATTTAAAGTGACGCCCTCTAGCGGACAAAAAGTCATTTGCTAAATTTAACACCAAAATTGTTTAAATAATAATAAAGTAAAAAACTAAAACCCGACTACGACAAAAAAAGGCGTTGAAAAAGTATGAAACAAGATTTTCATACTTCGAACAGAACAAAAAGAAAAACCGTAGTCACACGTTATTAAAGTGTTCGGAGTATGAAAATCTTGTTTCATACTTTTTCAACGCCTTTTTTTGTCGTAGTCGGGTTTTAGTTTTTTTACTTTATTTTTATATATATAGATAGATTATTCCTAAAAAATAAACTGTCAATTTATTGTATCCCTTCTACTATAAGTTTAGATTTATATACAATAATACCTGCATGAACTCTGTAAATGTGTTATTAAAGTGGTATTTGTGTAGCGTGCAGATAAAGAGTGCGTCGAACTCGCTGATATTGTACACAGAATATTTTGGGACGCGTGCCGCCGCCAGGGATGCCAAACTCTGTGATTACAGGAAAATATCGCTATGAAAACTCAAGGCTAGCACGTGTAGGTGCTTAAGTGACGTAGAATGCCTAAAGATGAATTACTTATTTATTTAAACTTCATAAACAGTAGTGGTGCATATGCAGACTTAATGCAACAAAGCATTCTTTAACTGTCAACCTTTGGGTTAAAAAAGACAACACTGAGGTAGGGGTGCACAAAAAATAAACAATAGATATTTCAGATAGAAAGAAGTATGAAGTGCAATATTGCTTCATTTTTTTGACTGAACGACAATTTGACAATTCAAAAGTAACTGACTAACTAACCTGTAAATGGTCTATTTGAAATAAATGTTATTAATACCGGCATGGATCTTTAGCGTTGACTTCCACTTGCGCAGAAATGAAATATCGGGTCTCTTTAGTGGTATGAAGTGAGACGCGGGGGCGGGCAATGCAATCCTTGTACAGTGATTGGCTCGCCGATGTTTACGATGCGCAAAGCGATCCCCACTTTTTCGCCGAGCGCTAAAGATTCGTGCCGGTATTTGTACTGATTCCTATAATTAAATTTAGTTATTATAATAATAAAATACTTAAATATGCTAAAATTATGAACTAATAAATACTATGATAAATATCAAAGAGAACTTAAAATTTTACAATTGTGATGAAGACCGAACTAAGGTTGAGAGGACTTCAAGTAGTAGTTACGAATTTTACACTTGAAAGAATTATGTTTATCAATCTTTAAATCAATTTCACCTCATGGTAGCAATGATGTGCTTGATGATGTAGCACACTTGCCTAGAAGTAACCTATTCACTGTTATAGCTGCACTTAAGGAATATAGTCCCTTGAACATCTGCCCCCCTAGCCAAGTTACGATCGTTTCGTTTGCAGGACAAAGGAATCGGAGGCGTGGCCTACTCGAGGCGTTCTATGCAAACGAAACGATCGTAACTTGGCTAGGGGGGCTGGTCGGAGTTAAAGGCACATATACTCGTACCGGCCGCCTGCAGAAATCAGAAACGTTTATTTCAAATAGACCAATTACAGGCACTTTTGAATTGTCAAAATGTCGGTCAGTCAAAAAAAAAAACAAGTGAAGTGCGCCTGCATAGAGCCTTGCTGGCTGACCTTTGAAAACATTTTCTTTGCGAATTATTGATTGATTTACATAATATGCTATGTATATTCTGAAGAACACTAAACCAGTATTTTTTTTTTTTGTAAACATATTTGTAAAGATCAACGCCGTTTGATAGGATTAGGGAAAACAAGCGAAAAAATATCGTTAAATTTTGTTTTTTTTTTTTTTTTTGGCAAAAGTACTTAGTAGTCATACGAAAAAATAATTTGTTGATAATGTTTTACATGAATCTATAATAAACATTTTTTTTTTCAAACCTTTTAGTCTAGCCGTTACCGAGGAGTAGACTTTCTGAAGTCACTGTTTTATGGCAGCGCTCGGGAGTTACGGCCTACAGAAAGCTGTTGTAATCGACCAGTATACATAAAAATTTTTTTTTTCCTTCTCATTATTACTGACAGCCCTGGTTTATCTGAATCCCTCTTTTAAAGTCCCCGTTTTTGTTCAATATTTCCTTCTTGTAGGTCATCTACCTGCCAACACAGTCCTCTTATAACAACAATCCAAACAAAAATAGTCTAGTCCAAATAATCGAAAACGAAATATTTCTTTCTTTTTTCATTCACAAGGCTCGCTATCTTTGAGGTTAGAGTTGGCTTTAAACTAAAACAAAAAAGAAGCAACACAACAGACAAAAAGACCGCTAACATCGGTATTGCCGAGTTGCAATACGTTACGTTAATATGTTGTTCGTTACGATTCGGACATACTGTTTAGTACAGTCAGATAAAAAGTTATAAAATATAATATATGGGGAAAAAAGCGTTACCAAAACTATTTTAGGGTGGATTTATGGTAACTTCGGATAATATTTTTTTATCATCATCATCTTCCTGCCCTTGTCCCATCTTATTTGGGGTCGGCGCAACACGTTTTTTTCTTCCTTTCTATCCTGTCAACCGTCATGCTATTACTAACTATTACAATAAATATATTGCACACTAAACACTACATTAAACTATTGCTATTTTTTATATACTATATTATTAAATTTCTATTTTTAAATCTGACTGTACTTTTTTTTTTTTACTGTACTAATTCTTCAATGTTGGTGGTGTCCGAATCGTCAGTAACTCGTATTGTCTCGTATTGCCGGCAGCCCTACGAGTACACCACGTTTAGAAAACAAACCAACGGGTTGCCAGTCTATGCATTTTATTTCTAGTTCGTTTCGAAATCCAACTAGTTTTAACAGAATCCACTGTACAGCTGTTAATTCATAAAACGAATGATGTCGATGGATTGTTAAAACAACACTAGTGTGTTGTTCTTGTGGTGATTTCATCGACACTTCTGCTTGGTTTTATTGGTATGAATGTTGCCAGCGCATTATAAAACCAGAAAAGTGGCACAGTCAATTAGTTTTCTTCCTGTTTTATTGGCTAGGAAGGAAGGTGGTCAGCCTGACTGCATTTTTTGTCCAGGCGACCATTATTTCAATAAAATCTGCAAGATTTACAGTTTTTACACAAACTTTACATGTAATTTTTTTCATCACCACTGCTCTCAAAACGGTGAAGGAAAACATCGTGAGGAAACCGGCATGCCCTAGAACCAAAAAATTCGAAGACATGTGACATTCACCAACCCGCACTGGGCCCGCGTGGTGGATTACGGCCCAATCCCTCTCCTAGAGAGAGGAGGCCTGAGTCCCAGCAGTGGGAACATTAAAAAAAGGCTGATTATGCTATGCTATGCTACACAAACTTTACCATCTTTTATTTAAAAATATGATCAAAGATCTCCCTTTGAACGTCATTAAGTTTTTGTACATATTTCTCTGCTATCATATTCAGGTAACTATACATGTATATTGTTTAGATGTATTTTATTAGTTACTAACTTCTGCCTGCTTTCCACCCCGCGCCTCTTCCGTTGTCCAGTCGTCTACGCGCCCCCCATTTCCGCGCACATCGCTGTATTCTTCCGTTTAGAGTTCTGTTATAGATTTTGCGGAAGCAGAAGCGGAAACGGAAGTGAAAAAGCTTGAGGAACTTCTGCAGAAGCGGAAGCAGAGTTCTGTTGCAACACTATAAAAAATCTTTAATTTTAAGCTCCTACTGTAATTTTTTTATGGTGTACAATGAAGAGTATATGTATATTTATCTAATGACATAAAGACTGGTGGCAGAACTCGCCATACTAGTTTGACAAATTGAAACTTCTAATTACTATCTTATCTCATACCGGTTTATAAGACCTAATGACACATAAGTAGGTATAGTTTATAACTGTGTGAAACTATGAAGCAAGGCAGGATGACCGAATTATATCATGATTCCCTTGACGGAACTGCCTTGTTAATTTTTACGATAGCAGATGTTATAAATAACTTTGAATTAACTAAGTGTAAAGAAAACAAAACACTTACAACAGCTATCTTAATGAATTTGTTGTTTTTGCTTTAAGTTTAGTTTCGAATATTGATGAGAAAAAACAGGTTTTTTTGTCAAATATGATTAGCTTGAAAATGTAGGGAAATTGGTTTGACATAATTCTATTTGTTTAACTAATACATTATTGCCGTAAACTATAAATTAAATTGATTTAACAGTTCCTATTCGCTATGGCATGCAATCTCAGAGGATGTCAGTCAACACGATAAGTTAAGACAAATGGCGGCAATTTTGCACTTTCCACTCGTTTCTGTGCGTTTCTCAACACATTTATCGCAAAAATGATCACCTTCATTAATCATTTTTAACTCCTTAATAAATAACGTTAACGTATCCATTAATATCTGCAAACCACATTTATCATGGGTCATTGTTCATAATTTGAATACTAAATAAAGTGAGCACCTGATAAACTGTGAGGTCCGTACATGGCAAGAGACCGTGTCTCGTCAAATTAATGGCTCTGGACAATATTGAGGTCAGCAGGCGCATAATACTCGTATACACAACCGAATTTAGTCGAGTTTATTTTTTAGCGGTTTTTCATAATATGGAAACCTCTAGTTGGTAGACCACTACTTTTTACTTGAATAAAGAATCGACTAAATCTGAATGGTTGCAATAAGTACATCACTACAGATTTTTGGTAACATTTCTAATAGGTTTGGCGACGAGGAGGTTCGTAAGCTCGAAATAACCTTGTTTTGAAGATTTTGCACAAGCAAAATAATCCACTGACATTATTAACGAAGGCTTCAAAGTTTCTTGAACTCTTCAGAGTCTTTCGATTTACCTGCAAACATCTCGAACTCATTTAGTCCATGTCATGTCAAGTCAAGATGTTGATCCAGTATTTGGGACGAGATTGTCGATGACGGCCGAGCTTATTTATATCACCCACGTAGAGATAAATATGGATAAATATAAAACAACTTGTTCTTTAACATAATATTTTTGTTTTTTATATTTTTGTGGCGTCTTCTGCCCAGATTTGAATTCGATTGCCAATTTTAGATAGAGATTAGTAATACAGTTTCATAAATGGAATCTAGCCAGAGAGCCATTTATTTTGTGTTTCACTTTTAGTGTTTGTACAAAAAAAGATTTTCGTAGTGGCCTGTCAGTTGCACAATCTTTTAAAACTAATATTTTAAAACTGAAGTTTATTGGAACTACTGGTTTGAATCGAACAATGCTTTTAGTATTGAATAGCCTCTTTATCGAGGAAGGCTGTAGGCTATAGGCGGGTTTCTAAATTGAGTATTTTGAGTTAAGTATGTCTCAAGCCGTACTTTAATGCCAAATTTTGACAGGTTTGCAGGCTAAAGTAGAGTTTGAGAAATACTCAACTTCAAATGCTTAAATCAGAAATCGGGGGTATATAACATCACTCTATGACCAATAGAAGCGGAGCAATAACCAAAGACACAGGTGAAATCGTGGGGATCAGCTAGTAAAATAAAAAAGCCAACTTTCAGAACTCAAAATGCTACTTGGAAAAATCTAGACACATGACAAAGTAAAGCAAAGCAACGATACAAAATAATGTTCTAAACACAGCCGGTTTATAATGCGAGATATAAAAAAGTAATTTGTATGTCGAGCGCGTCGCGCAAGATAAATATGGCTGTTGCTATGTGTTGAAATGAGCCGTTGCTCGTGCTTAACCTAAATTTGGAATTGTTTGAGCGCAAACGAGCAACTAAAGAGTTGATTGAATTGTGTGGGCTTAGTCTGCTTAGACTGAATTCTAAGCACCGATCTTAGAATGAGGAATTTGTTGTCAAGTTATTATCAAACTTGAAAATCTATCAAAATTTGACATTAAAGTATGAATTGGCACATCTTTAACTTCAAACAGCCCTAATTGGACATTATTCAACATTATAAAAAATAGTTGCCACACGTTTTGTTTTTATTGAACTCTCACACGCAAAACAGAGGCTTGACCTTCGTATAATACTCACATTGTGCAGTCTAGACTGACTAGATATATTTTATCTCCCTTCCTATCAATATGAGCTGTACGAATATGTAACATGTCGTTATCTGAAAACATGTTAGCAATATGGATTACAATTTAAATAATTGTACATATCTGTATTATTCATGGCCATTTTTTTAAGTTGAGTTCTTTATACGAGTAGATACACTTGATACAATACATTGTCTAGAATTACCAGCTTTGTAAGTTTCGAAGGGTTTGTCTTATCACAGCGGTAAAGAAATATCAAAGCAACGTATCGTAATGGAGCCTCATTTTGGTGCTACTGTGGCCCAAGAGTTGCCCGTATGTAGGTATCTAGCTGACCATTTAGGAAGTGTTATTCTCGTCTGTAATGTGACATCATGATACGTGTTTATTAGGAGCTAGTTTGCGTTAATAGTCTGATTTGAATATGTACGTAAAGCAATGTCTTGAACAAGTCTGTTCTTAAGTCGGTCTAATTTTATTTTCGGCCTACGCATACAGTCTAGCATTTTATGTAGATGAATGGCTCTTGGTTACATTAAATTACAATAAAAATGTCTAATAGTTTTACCGCAACAATCGTTTATTATCTCGACAGCTAAGCAGGTAAGTCCAACACTCGAAAAAACTGTCCTTGGTCCTTTAAATTCCCCTTATAGCGACTATGTCTGACAATAGAATCAATAAAATTAATTTACGGGTCGATATTGATCAACGACGATCGAGGATCGTTAGGTAGGTAACTGGCGTGCTCACATAATTATTTCGAGGAGTTAAAATTCTACATTTTATCTAGTTGAGATTGTAAAACTGAGATTCTTGCTAAGCAGGTAATTTTCTGGCTAACCAGCTAAGATACGAACGAAATAATAAAAAGTAATAAAATAACAACGTCTTCAGTGTTGTTTCCATTTTTGATTCAATTATGCAGCTTTATCTATTTCTGTTAACAATGACTACTTATATAAAATGAATTATAAATAACAAGTAATTAAAAACTCTAAGCTTCGTTTAAACACTCTGAGCGGCTCTAACAGTTTTTAAATTGTTTTATTTTTCTTATTAATATGTAGATGCGTTCAATCTCGGTCACGCGTTTTATTCTTAATAGACACGTTTTAATCGTTTCTGTCGATCAGCCTAGTAGATAAACGAAGAATAACAATTTTAATTGAAGCTTTATAACGTGTTACGAATTAAACGAACAAGTTTCAGCGTACTTATTCATAGAGTTTCAAGGCTGCCATCCATTAAAAATACGCAAGTATCCGTACTGAATACAGATAAGTACAATAACACTTGTAAAAATTTAAAACATGTTCATAGTAAATAAACGTTTCACTCGAAACAATATGTTTATGAGATCATCGCCCGAGAAAAATACCTATCTACTTTAATTGCAGGACCCGGTTAAAAATAACGTTAATAAATAACGATATAACGATCCGAATGTGTTATAAAAAAAAACGTAAAGCTGTCTGGTGATTGTGAAATAAATTCTTGATACTTGTGCATTGTCGCGCAAATCGTAAAACTCATTTTGAATTTTTTTGTTCTATTTATCTAGATTCTAGATCTTTTTTCATTATAATCCTTGCTTAAGAAAACAGTTCCTGCTTACAAAATAGCACTTCTGAAAATTATTTGACGGCAGCGTCATCAACGTAATGTCTTCTGGAGACGCCGGTTGTTAGTTCCTATTTCTGAGCTCTATAAATAACACAAACAATTCAAAATTCCTCAACCTTGACGAATTGGAAGACCTTCTACAAATAACACGCTTAGACCTGAGTCGGTATTTTCAATGAAAAGGAAATCTTTAAAAATAATGTTTATCAAACAACCCGTAATTACGGTTCATTTTGATTAATTGCTTGATAATCGACTTATAAGCAGTAGCAAGTAAATTAGTCGATTATGTTAATAGTGCAGTCGCATCAATAGCGCTGGGACTGTTCGAAATTCTAATTCTTACAAATATTTTGTTTGATTTTGATGATCTGCGAAGCGAACAAAACCAACGGTGCAATCCTCTTCGGTCCATGGCATGGCATTAGTAAACATAACAGAATTATTTTAAACCGGTTTTGGAATGTCTACGATTTTAGTTTTGACATGGAATTGATTTAAAACGGCACTTGTTCTATATTGGATTTTTAATTTATTTAATATTTATTTTTGATATTTTCAAATGTTGGTACTTTTTTTTTTCGGTGGGATAATTATCTTATGACATCCCTCGCTCTTGGGCGGAGCGCGAAATAGTGTCAGACTTTTACTGACTAAAAACCCACTCCTGTTCCTTCGCTGCCTTTCGTACCAGGGCAGAGTCTTCCTTTCAGAATCAGACCCTTGGCCCCAGTAGGCTTCGACCCTGATGGGCCCCTACAGTTGCTGACATCTCCTTGAGGCGCGCGTGACACAGTACCTACGCGCCGTCGACGACTTGGGCTCGGTCCGGACGGTTACCGGACGGTCGGACGGCGAGCTACCCATTGCTCACCGTCCGCAAGCCCGCGCCTACGGTGGTCGGAAATCGGAATCAGAATCCCGGCGGTGGTAGGGGCGTGAGGACCGTTTCCTCACGCGATCGGCCGCCTTCTTTGTTAGCATTACTGCTTCGCAGAAGAAGGCGACCGCCTGCCACTCCTCCTCGCTCCGGACCATGGCCTGTACCAAGGCCCGGCGCGAGAGATCACCGCCGCCGATCGCCTCCACGAGGACACGGCGGTGCTCTTCCCAAGCGGGGCACACCTCCACCGTGTGCTCCACCATGTCTTCCGATACTTGGCAATATATCGAAAAACATCCAGGTTGTTAGCCAAAATGAAACTTAAACAACAAGTTGTTTCATTGCAGGAAGTCTTAAATCATATTAAAGTTGGCAGCTAATTATAACAATTTACAGAATAACTTGGTTTCCCCAATTGAATTTAATAGCTTTTTTACCAGATCCTCTATTGCACGTTTAGTCAGACTCTATGTTGTAAAGTTACGAAAGTTATTGTTAAAGAGGGATTGTCGTTGGACAATTAGTGGTTCAAATTTCGAAATTCGACGCTACAATTTTTTTTTTGAGTGTTTGAAATCATTAAATAACTTCTCCCGCCCTGGGTGGTTAGAGAGGGAATGTCACACTTTTACTGACTAAAACCCACCTGTGTTTCTTCAATTGCCCTTTGCGTTCCAGGGCCACGGCTGCTGTTCGGGCTCCACCAATCATGCGGCCATCTGGGTCTTATCGAACAGCGAGATACCCATTGCTCGCCGTCTTGTCTTACGTCTCCCGATACTCAGAGGAGCGCTACAAAACCTTGTCCGGTTTCTGGAAAGACATTATCGTCGTGACACAAATAAAACCTAATTCAAAGAAACAATTTGATTGGTGATTGAATATTTATTCGACCAATCACAGCAGTCTATGCGTGATTGACAATTTTTCACATTCATTTTGTAAAGAACCGGCAAGACACAATTGCTCGCAGAACAGATGGTCGATGGGGACGAAAGGTTCTGGAGTGGTGACCACGTACTGGAAGACGCAGCGTTGGAAGGCCTCCCACAAGGTGGACGATGACCAAATGAGGGTCGCGGGAATCCGATGGATGCGAGACGCACAGGCCCGGTCGTCGTGGCGACACTTGGGGGAGGCCTATGTCCAACAGTGGACGTCTTTCGGTTAAAATGATGATGATTTTGTAAAGAGTTTTGTTTTATAACATGGATCTTTATAGACTTGTCTTTCTCGAATTATTTAATTTATTCTAATGCAAACTATCTAAAATATGTCTCGATCACGGATAGACAAAATGTCAGAGATTTTTTAACGCGGAATTGTTATTTTTAGGTGATTTTTAATTTTATGTTGTTTTTATGACTTCATTCAGTGGCCATTGGTTCATCGTGGCGTGAAAGTTTTATAGGCTCATAAAAATCAAAGATGGCGGATGCTTTTAATGTACTACAATTTGATGGTCAATCTCTAAAAATGCTTGTGTCAAATACACTTCTGGACACATCTATTGGCCCACCTTGTATTTTCAGTTTCGTTTGGTCCTAGCTAAAATTTTATATTAGGTCGAGCAAAAAGTTTTTATGCAGTTTTGAACCTGGCACATTCACAATTTCATTCAATAGTCTTTTTTTGAATTTCGAACACAGAATTTAAAGAAACAAAAGACAATTTGGAGCCTGTTTGTTGATATCAAACAATCGAATACTAAGAAAACTTGGTTTTATTGGTTTACTTGGATTTAATTCTTGAAAAAGTGATTGATATCTTTGGTTTTGCAACAAACATTACTTATTCTTAACATTAAGGTGAGGTTCTATCAATAATCTATGGATACTTCACCTGAAGTCGCCGCCCAAGCTGTGGCACTTATTCAGGCCGGACACAGCCAAAGAAACGTGAGTGCTCAACTTAATTTAAGTCGATCTGCGGTCCAAAATGTTTATCGGAGGTACCTAGAGACTGGCGGCTTTGTTCGTCGCCAAGGAAGGCCGCGATCTCGGGTCACAACTGAAAGGCCGAATCGATTCATCGTGACGACCAGCTTGAGAAATCGTCACCTTACCTCCATTGAGATACAAAACCAACTTCGCGACTTCCACGGAGTATCTGTGAGCGCTCGAACTGTTCGGAGAAGGTTAAAAGAACGCGATATGGTACCACACAAGCCAGCTAATGGGCCCAAACTAACGCGAGCCCACCGAACAGCGCGCCTTCATTTCGCACGCAGTCATTTAAATTGGACACAGCAAGATTGGAGCCGTGTACTCTTTTCTGATGAGTCTAAAATTGTGTTACATGGCAATGATGGAAGGAAGAAGGTCTACCGACGTAAGGGAGAGCGTTTCGCACAATGCTTCTTTGAAGATTGAGGTTGCTTATGGCGGTGGCTCATGGACTGTCTGGGGCGGTATATCCGCGAACGGCAAAACTCAACTTGAGGTTGTTACAGGACCACGGCTGCCAACATTAAATGCTGAAAGGTACATTCGTGAGTGCTTAGAACCTCACGTGATACCATACGCGGACTATGTGGGACCAAATTTCCTTTTTATGCATGATAATGCAAGAGCCCATGCGGCCGGCATCGTCAGGGAATATCTTCGGGATGTGAACATCACAGTTATGGACTGGCCAGCCAGAAGCCCAGACATGAACCCCATTGAGCACATGTAGGACGAGCTAAAAAGACGTGTTAGGGCTCGTCAGCCAGTTGCCCAGACGATGCAGGAGTTGAAAACTGCCATAGAAGAGGAATGGGAGATGATCCCTCAAAATTTCATAGAGCGGTTGATAAACTCTATGCCTAATCGTATGAGAGCTGTGGTAGATGCCCATGGAGGCAACACGCGTTATTAAATTAAAATTAAACCTTTATTTGATAAAACATGTTTTTTATTCAAAAATCAATTGCCTTTAACAAGGCGCATATCCGACTTGTTAGGCGTAGCTCCATGTCGTATGGTATTCTGAATTCAAATTTAAAACAATACGATCGAAAAAGATGGTAAAATGTATCAGGTTTAAAACTGCATCAACAGTTTTTGTTCAATCTAGCAATCATATTTCGGTAGGGGCCATCGAAACCTAAACTCTAAGGTGGGCCAATAGATGTGTCCAGAAGTGTAGTAAAAATAACAATTTTGGAACACTCATAGATGTTATACTTAGCAAGTTTTTTTTTATTTCGATCTTGAATCAAAGCTGTTTGTAAACCCAGACGTAAAAAGACAAGTGTATGTGTCTGTCTGTCTGTCTATGGCACCGTAGCTTTTAAACAGATAAACTGATTTGGATGCATTTTTTTATTTGAAAGCGGGTTTTCTAGTGTTGGTTGATATTTGATCTAAATCAGTTCAGCCATTTACAAGATATGGGGGGAAAGGGAATGAACAACCGAGTGTTTGGAAATATAGCCAAGAAGAATATCAAATGAAAGGGATGAAAAGAAAAGATGTTATTTACAAAACTGTAAGGGCCTGCGCATACTTGAGACAAGACTGTCTTAGACAGACTTGTCTTCGATGTTGCAGACTTGTCTACAAATACAGTCTTGTTTCAAGTGTGCGCAGGCCCTAGTCGTGGGCTTTTTTTATTATTTATATTTACAGAGTTTCGCCAAAAACCATTGACCAACGGTTTTTAGACGTCACTTGGAAATGTTAGTTTGGTTTTTCCAAAGCTCCCAAAATCAAGCTCTACTAATGCAGAAATGTACTGAATGTAGTTGAGTACCAACAAAGTATCTCTCTTAGATGCGTTCCCTTCGAGCGATTCGACTAATCGAGCGCCAATCCCTTTCCAAGGCCGGTGGGACAACCGCGCCAATGTTGGGTGAGCATGAGGCCCTACACTATTTATTATAATATAACTGAAGGTTGGCATTCAACTGTTTATTACGAAATAGGAAGCAGAATAACAGTGGTCTTAGTGCGAGATTTTAAACGTATTTATCCCTTTTTGATCTACACTGTCCTCTTGTGCATTAAGAGGGTCCTTTTCCACTCGCCTATCGTTAACATCGAGCATAGTTTAAAAGCTTGTTACTTCATCTAATCTAACGCAATTCAACGCGATGTTTGACGAAAAGGCAACGCGAATAAAGAGAGTAACGCCTGAAAACTCTGTTAGCATTCGGTAATTACGTGATTTACTCGAATATTTTACAAAACTAGTTCCAGGAAATACGTGTTTTTTTGAAACCCTTAAAAGTTTTTGAAAAAAATTGTCGTCATTCAGAATCTTGATTAAATTTACAAGGCTTCTATTGTTATACTATATTGACTTATTACTGCAAAATAGCAGATTTTCAGAGGTCTTTACTAGATTAGTTTTACACAAATTTATTAATTGATTTCAATAGAAGCCTAGATAATATCCACAAGATACTGTGTTTCCAAAAATGATATGGCCAAGTAAAACTGGTCAGATCGTTTGATATTTCAATCCTCGTTTGGCCTACTTTCTTTAGACCTTTTATTATCATAGAAATCCTACATCAATGATATGGCCAAACAAGGATTGACATATCATCAAATGTGAACGTTTAAACGATCTGGCCAGTTTTAGTTGGCCATATCATGAAGTGATCAATTCTAAGATTCTAAGATGACCACGACAAATACAATAGACACCATCCGATTATACAAATTTTGTATCAAAATATACGATCTGACAGTCCTGCGTGGTAGCGCCTCTGGTACTAAACATTCGAATTTGTTCAGCAAATAATACTCAGCGTCACAGATGTGTCTTCAAAATCAACAATGCCTTTTGGATTCCCTTTTGACCCTTCTGGATCTTTTATGCTATGCCCCTCCTGTCTACTCAACTCGTAGCCCTCCGTGCACCTCCTTCATGAGTCCTAGTATGACCTTGATGGGGCTGAGCCTGTAGTCCTCTGGTCTTGGAAATGGTTGGCCTAGATACCCTAGTCTTTTGGAGCCTAGTGCTGCACAGTCGCACAGCAAGTGTAACATCTGTCTCCTCTGCATCTCCACAGATCTTGCAAGTCGGGTCGCTTGCTAGTCCCATGTTGTGGAGCTGTTTGTTGGTGGCATAGTGCCCCGTGAAGACTCCTGTAATTGTTCGGAGATGTGATCGTGTCATAATACTGTGGCAACCGTGCAGGTTCCACTAATAATTACTAACTTGCAAAACTGGTATGTTAGACTTTTAAGGTTTACGTTATAAAAAGTTTAGTTAGATTGTCTTTCAAAAACCTATGTGAGCACATGAAAAATGAATTCCCTGGTGTTGAAGTAATAAGCTCATAACTAAGGATTTTGTTGTTCTAGAATGTTTAAAAATTGAAATAGTGGAACAAGGACTGACGTCGACACATTAGGGTTTACTTAGCTCAAGTAAATGCCTTACATAGCTGAATGCAATACACTAACGTCCAGACAAAGTGGTGTAGTAAACATAATTATATCAGTCAACCAGTTAGATGAAGGTCGGAATCCAACAGTATTGTAGGAAGCAGACATTTGGTTTTTGTGACGCATCAAGCTCAATATATAAATGTGGTGGAGCACTATTACTGGTTTTATAGATGATGAAATGATGTTATTTGTGATCTCCATTGCGTATAGTTTGTTGATGTTGGCAAAACATAGCGGTAAACATGCGAATCAAATAAATGTTATATAAAATAACTCTGGATCAAAGAAGTGGGCTGGCGAACTTCGTACCGCATAACAGTCAATGAATGTAGTGATTATCTTTTGGCTTAACTTATTGACCGAATGATTGAGAGTTGAGACCAATCTATTTGACAGTTGCTGTCATTTTTCCATGTATTTGGATAATGTTGTTTTTTTTTTTTTTTTTTGCTTGAATTTTTCTGGTATTTTAATAGTTACTCTGCTATTCGGGGCGAAGACGAATTTAATAAAGCAAAGATAATAAAAATCGGTCCAGCTGTTTTTGAGTTATAAATGGTGTAACTAACAGGACTTTGTTTTTTTTTTTAATTGTATAAACCAGTGCTTAACTGCGATCCCACTTGAATGGAAAAGCTGAGGGACTGACATATCAACGCAGAGCTGAAACTACTGGGACTAGAAGCGTTAAATTTGGCAAAAGGTTTCCTTTTAAGACGTAGACGAGTACTCAGAAAGAAAAGATTTTTAAAATTCAGCCCCTAAACCGTAGGGGCCCAGCAGGGCCGAAACCTACTGGAGCTATGGGTTGACTTCTGAAAGGCAAACCCGTGGTCCTGGACGTAAAGGGCAACTGAAGGAACATATGTAGATGTGTTTTAGTCAGTAAAAGATTGACACGCCCTCTCGCTCCGCCCTAAAGCGCGAAAAGTCATTAGATGATATCCCACCTCAAAAAAAGGGGATGAAACGGGGGTCTAGCCGCTAGCAGACACTAGTTTGTATCTTACTACTGTCAATTTCTGTGAACTTAATCTTACATCAAGCGCAAAGCTTTTTACATAGATGAAGAATAAAATTAGAATTATATCATCATCATCACCATTCCAGCCGAAAGACGTCCACTGTTGGACATAATAGGCCTCCCTCAAGCTCCGCCGCAACGACGAATTATATACCTATAAATATTTAAGCTGACCAAGATTCTATTGACATAGCCCAAAGAATCAAGTGGGCAGGGCACATTGCTCGCAGAATAGATCGATAGGGCCGAAAGGTTCTGTAGTGCCGACCGCGTATCGGAAGACGCAGCCTCAAGGTAGGCCGACGACCTGGTGAGGTCCGACCGTTGTGGCGACACATTGGTGTAACTTTGTACGTCAAATGTCTACACGAATGGGCAATATGTGGAAGCATTGAAAGAGGCGCGATCTCGGTAAATGGCAGAGCGGGAGATAGTGTCAGACTTTTACTGACTAAAAACCCACTCCTGTTCCTTCTTTGCCTTCGTGCCAGGGCCCCGGGTTTTATTTTCACACTACTGTATACTAGTACTGTAGTAGGTACTAGCTCTTGCCAGCGGTTTCGCCCGCGTGAAATTCGGTTCTCCATACAAACTTTGGACCCCCGTTTCAACCCCTTAGGGGGTGAATTTCGGAAAATCCGTTCTTAGCGGAGGTCTACACCCTACCTGCCAAATTTTAAGTTTGTAGGTGTTATAGTTTCTGAGATTTCGTGATTAATCAGTGAGTGGTATTTCGCTTTTATAATATATGTATAGATTTACTACATCAACAAAGCTTGCCGAGAAGCCTGACTCGATAGATTAGCTGCTAAATACTGCAAAAAAAAAAATACAATGTGTTACATCCGCATACTAATGGCTAACCTAACCTATTCCGTATGAAAAACTAAATACTTTCTAAACTAAATGCACAAACAGTGCGAAAACAAAAAGAAAAAAAAACTGATCAAGTTTGAGTCGGACTCGCACGTGGAGGGTTCCGTACTACAATATTAATATCGACCAAAAAAAAGAGTTTGTTATCCCCTTATCTAATTATTGTATTTTAATATATTTTTTTATTTTTAAAGTGAATATACAACTAAATATTCTGTGAATATTTCAAGCGTCCACCTGTCGCTATTATTAATATCGAGCAAAAAAAACGGCAAAAAAAATTACGTTTATTTTAGGGGAGCCACACTTAAATTTTTATTTTATTTGGTTTTTAGTATTTGATGTTATAGCGGCAACAGAAATACATCATCTATAAAGCCTGGTGACAGACATGCGAACAGTGGAGTCTTAATAATAATAATAAACACTTTATTTCAGACCATGGTGTCCAATTTGTTAGTAACAATGTTCTTATAGACTAGTGTTAGTAATACTTAAAACTACCCACAACAAAACAAGTAAAAAGAACAAACAATCGTATTGCGCCATTCCATGACAAATGGCGGAACAGTGATTGTTTTTTTTTTTTAATTATTGATAGGCTCGCGTTTGACCACCATCTCACCTGATGGTAAGCGATGATGTGGCCGACGATGGAGCACGCTTGCCTAGAAGTAACCTATTCACTCGTGACTTAAAGACCTCTAGGTTGTAGCTATCAGGGAACACAGACTCCGGCAGGGAATTCCACTCCAAACAAGAGCGGCATAGCAACTATCTGCCGCCCACTATCACAAAGCCGCCGAGCCGTTAGAAGGCGAAGGTCACTAACCCCTTTCAGAAATCCGGTGTATACCCAGTACCCAGATTATGAATATTTATTTAGCACCAAATATTTATCATGGCAGCCTTCTACTTAGATTAGATACAAGGCGAATGTGTACCGCATTGCATATTTTGATATGGTTATCAGTGATCAAATAGTACTTTATTGTCCTCTGGTATCGCCAAGCTGTCTAGCTGGATTTTTCCACTTGTGATAGATGTATTTGTCATTTCTTTAAATAAGTATTTCATTTTCGCCTAACTTGGGCACATTGTTCGCAGAACAGAATTGGGTAATGAGGTTGAAAGGTTTGGGAGTGACGACCGCGTGTCGGAAGACGCAGTGTTGGAATGAGGCATTCCAACACTGCATCTTCAGACACAAGGTGGACCGTGCAGCTGCAAGAATCCGATGGATGCAAAAAGTACAGGGACGGTCCTTGTTTTGACTGACCTGTTGTTCTAGTGGTCAGTGGCCCTGACTGCTATGCCAGAGGTCGTGGGTTCGATTCCCACTTGTGGTCACAACAAATGATCGTGTTTATCACACAATGTGTGTGTGATAAACACGATCATTTGTTCTGTGTCTGGGTGTAATTTATCTATAATATGTATGTATTTAGAAATATATAAGTATGTTTATCAGTTGTCTAGTACCCATAACACAAGCTCTACTTAGTTTGGGACTAAATGACGTCGCGTTGTGTGATAGTTGTGGAATATTATTATTATTATTATGTTTTTTTTTTTGGAAAAATTTTCAGTCTAGTGCCTGGTGTTCTTTTAGAATCTCACGGGTGTGAACCAAGGTGAGATCCTAATTATTGGTTTAATTCATTAACGCTCAGGCGGTAGCCGGCGCCCGGAAGCCATTGTCTTACTATTGTGTCTCTAATTACGCACGTCAAAAGGTTAAGATGGTAAAAGACTTTGTACTTAATGAATTTAAATTAAGTATTATCTTATTATTGTGGCGACGTTTTGGGGTTGTCTATGGCCGACCGTGGATATCTTTTATCTGAAATGAATGAATGAACAATTGACAACAATATCTATTGAAGGGCGAAAACCGCCCTTGCTACCCTCTCTGCTTTGCGCTCGTAGATCGCAATTTCAGCTCTTGGAGCTTTGTCTCCGAAATTAACAATTAATTAATTTATTTGGTGGAATATTACTTGCAGCCTGAATCCACAGCCTGCAGCCGAGGTTCGAATGGCACCTTTAAGTATACTAGCTGACCCGAAAGACATGAATTGTCAAACGCGCCAACTGTCGAATGCTCGAAGATTAAATAGTCGTTATAGTTTTCTGAAATTTTCTAATTTTCTGCGCAACTTCCTTAATTAGGGTTCCGTATCCAAAGGGCCAAACTAGACCCTATTACTAAGACTCCGTTATATCTCATGAACCGTGATAGCTAGACCATTGAAATTTTCACAGACGATGTATTTCTGTTGCCGCTGTAACAACAAAAACTAAAAAAAAATGGTTATAATATAGTGTCTAATGTTGTATAGATAATGGTACGGAACCCGAGTCCGACTCGCACTTGGCCGGTATTTTTTCGTCTAAAAAGCTTCTCCTGACAATAACACACAAAACAAACAAAGAATTAGCGAAATTGGTCCAGCCGCGTACGCGTGATGATGTGACCATTTTTTGTGATTAATTGGTTGTGTATACTGTATTTTATATTATTATGTCTAATCAATATTATTTTTGTACACTGACAACCCCAAATCTATATCCTATCTTTCGGTCCATCCAAAGGTTGTCTGTCAGAGATTGCCCTGTGCGATAAGAGCGCCCATTGTACCTACACTTGTTTTTGTGAATGTATACCGGTACCCTATGCTCATTATAAGGTACAATAATCAAATACTTATAAATGTCGTGGAGAATGAGGTCTAGTGATTGAGTCCTTGTTTTATTATAGTTCGTGACTTCTTTTGTTATGTTGTTGAATGAACAGAGTCGTATGAGAGGGCTTGAAGCCGGGTCCCAGCATAGAGTAGGTAATAAATACCTACCGTTTGCGCAGCTTCGGGTGTATCGAGCACCTCTGATACGAAACTGTCGGTTTCCCCATAAATATATTATTTTATATTTAGTATACTCGCAACACTAGTGTGAAATGTGAAAATAACATTATAATTAACAGAAAACTCAACTGCATAGTTTTTTAAAATCCCTTTAAAATTAACCCAGTACCACCAAATCACGATGATGCCGATGATTTGTATGATAATAAAAGATCTAAAGAAAGTAAGCGAAACGAGGATGGTTCTATCATCAAACTTTAACGTTTAAAACGATTTGGCCAGTTTTACTTGACCATTTCATGAAGTGATCAATTTCTAAGATCTGGCCACAACATTATAATAAATCTGTAGAAGTTTTTAGTTGTGCGCGCATCACGTAAAATGTACGAAATTGATGTCTGTGTTGATGTAGACAAGTTCTATACATTAAAATTGTGTGTAACTTGATATATTACTTAGACTTTGTTTCATCGCAATCGGTTGACTATATCGAAAGATATACTACATTCATTGACTGTTAGGCGGTACGAAGTTCGCCGGGTCAGCTAGTATACAATAAATAAATAACTTAAAATCGCACTCGAAAATGATGCCAAGGGAATATTCACTTTCCATTTGTCAAAAAATGACTTTGTCACATTTTTGTGACGAGTGCTTTATAATAAAGTAGAAAAATGTTTAAATAAATGTACTAAATTGACAGATTATAATATGTCACCTGTCAGTTTTATTGTTTAGAGCCCAGATGTCATTGAAAAATATTTGATAAAATAATGTTTTCTTCGTACCTACACCCACTATTCGCCGATTTTGGAACAATATTATAATGGGTATGGCCTACTGAGCTATACTTGGTGCTTGCTATTATTTTCTACTAACCTTTTATGCCTGTCACATTGACATGTGTCCCCGCCCTATACACCATAGACCGCTATAAAATATGGTGTTGCCATAAACCATGGTTGAACAAAGAATTGTCAAACGCGCATTCGTCATCTGTTAGTAGGTACCTACTTAGTCATTATAATGTTTACACTGGTATAATTTTATGTTAATTCTTGCCAGCGTCAATATTGGCAAAGGTACTTTATTGAAGCTATTTTAGTGAGATTTTTCTTTGTATTTTCATGTTTAATAAATTTTTCGATGTGTCGGACAATGGTGACCGACATTAAAAGTTCCATTCAGGTCACGTCGGACATTGGTGCAGATACGATATCTAATACTTCGACTTACGTTTGCAGATGGTCGGTCTCTAGCGTATCACATGACAAACAGGGCGGGACGTCAAAAACACGAACGTGTCCGACAGGGTGACCCACAAGGCGCTATTGAAATAATTTTTCGGTTCAGACCACGGTGGACTCATGTGACCGCCAGTAGTAAATAAGCACTTATATTAAACAAGGTGAAACTCCGTATAAAGACGGTTGCTTATTATCAATCCTTATTTAAACGTAATAAGAAATAATAATACCCAAAACACCAGGTGTAGTTTTTACGTAGATTTTGTTTGGCAACTCACGTGACTCATCATTGTGAAGTTTCGCAAGATAATTTAGTTAAACACGTAGTAACTATTCAGTAATCTGGTTAAACCTTGTAATACAAATTACAATACTACTTAGAGTTAAGTAGTTATATTAATGAGGTCACTTCTATCATTCACAAAATAGCCTATAGTCTTCCTCGATTAATATGCTATTCAACACTAAAAGAATTATCAATCTGAATCTGTAGTTTCAGATTTATAACATTCAAACAAACAATCTCTTCAGCTTAAAAATTCTTAGTTTTTCTCTACTTTAATATGCGTGTATTATACACCTAAACCTTCCTCATGAATCACTCAGTCTATTGGTGTTAACCGCATCAAAATCCGGTCAGTAGTTAAAGAGTTTACCGCAAACATAAAAACACGTTGGGAGACTTCGTTTTATAATAATGTAAGCAACACAATAAGATTGAATTAAAGATTTTTTGTGCCCACTAATTAGGTATGTGGGTCACGCATTGGTGGATACCGTATTAAAAACAAACATACGTAAGTACCTACCTACTTGAAAATCGGAGCAGTCTGCGATAGCCGATAGCCCCATATCAAAACAAATGTGTTGCTAGCCGTTTGATATAACCCTGCCAGATAAAGAAGTACCTCTAAATAAAACATACTACTGTGATCGCCCTGTATATTTATAGAATCGTATAAACTTTGCTTGACGATAGTCTTTCCGAACCGCAGCAGGAGCGCTCAACCGCAGGTGATAATAAAATACGAATATAAAGCTGAAGAATTTGTTTGTTTCAATTTGAACGCGTTAATCTCAGGAACTAGGTTTGAATTGAAAAGATATTGTAGTGTTGGATAGCCTATAGGCTATAATGCTATATAACATTACGCTACGCCATCCAAAGTTTACCTGTAAAAAATCGCTTTGGGCGGTCTTATCGCTAATAAGACCACCCATGACACCCTGTTAATTTTAAGTTCCTATTGTATTTTTTTTTTTTTGAGAGCAATTCGTAAGTCGGGGCCGTTACCACTCGGCCAACCCGAGTGGTAACGGCCCCGACTGACGAATTGTAGGTCACGGGTTCAAACTCAGCCAGGCGCATTACTTTGTGTAATTTATTTCATCACCACTACTCTCAAAACGGTGAAGGAAAACATCGTGAGGAAACCGGCATGTCCTAGAACCAAAAAATTCGAAGACATGTGACATCCACCAATCCGCACTGGGCCCGCGTGGTGGATTACGGCCCATTCCCTCTCCTAGAGAGAGGAGGCCTGAGTCCCAGCAGTGTGAACATTAAAAGGCTGATTATGCTATTTATTATGCTATTGTAATTTTATTTTTGTGTACAATAAAGAGTACATCTATCTTCTATCTACGACTGACGGGAGCCGGTAACCCTTCACCTGTGGCGGCGTAATTGTGCATGTGCAACATCTGGAGCTCGCGAATTTTTCGCGCGCAAATTTCGCTGCAATTGGCGCGTCTGAATAAAACGATGATATCTTTCGTCTTCGAATCGAAGAAATATTTTCGTAGGTGTCGTATTATTTTGTTTTCTGTGTCCATATACGTGGGCACAATTAAATACAAGGTTACAGAAAAAGTCGTGGTATGAAATAGGGAACAATGAACAATGTTTATGTGTGACTTGAGAAGCCATTACAAAAGTAATAAGGAAAGTTTATTTGCTTGAATTATATTATGGCAAGACATTACCATTGATTGTCATAGTCAAAACTGTTAGTGACTCAAAACTAGTTTTGACTGTATGAATTTGTCAGAAATACTTTTGTCTAATTTTTTACAGTTAAAAATAGCTACTTTAAAATTGTGTTATGTTGGTACCTAAGTTTTTTTTTGTGACCGTTTAAAAACATTTTTGTAGTGATTCTTGGTACTTATAAACATTTCGTATATTTTTTTTAAATAATAAAACAAACGCGTTTGACCTCAACAAGAGTTTAACGGTGTTTTTCTGTGAAAAATGTGCAAAACTAAAAACCATTGCCGTAGTGTACCAAAATACCGTCCTAACGAACATAGTGGAACCTCTTTTTCAAACGATGTTCAAAAACAGACATTGGAAAAACAAACAGGACTCTGCACCAGCTCATAAGGCACGAACGAAGGACACGAAGCACCCAAAACTGGTTATACATCCATGGAATAGACTTTTTAACTAAAGCCACTCAAAATTAGTTATGAACAATGAACAATTAATTGAACAATTAACACTAAATATTGACTTGTGACACCTACATTGTAGATAAAGGTCTCCCGATCCCCAAGCGAACGCCGGCGTTCGCTCTCTCCCACTTCATTTAGGCCCTATTTTGTTTTTTTTGAAGTGAAAACTTCTTTAGCGGCGTTGTACACTTTTTTTGTAATGGGTAAAAAATGTTAAACTCGCGTCAGGACACGTGACCTGATCGAAAATTCGTAAGACGGATGTCGTGCAAAATTGTGTGCAAAAAAAAAGCAATTCGTGCAAAATTATTCCATAACCATTCCAAAATATCCAAAACGCGCAACGTTAATACCTTCTGCCGGCACTCCCAGAGTGCAACCCGTCATTTTTTTTTTTAATAATATGTTTATAGAATATAATAAATTATTGACTCTGCATGTGTTGGTGTAAACTGTAAACTCAGAGAGTAATTGAAATATTTGTACGCCATAGTACCTATATTGGCAGGATATGCTGAAACCAAAATTGTAATATCTATTGTACCATATTCTGACAAATAAACATTTTTGATTTGATTTGATTTTGAATTAAACAAATAAATAATGCCGGTTGACGTGAATAACAAATATGCAGTTAGGTAAATAATTACAGTTTCACTAAAATGTTAACCTTCTAACAATCCAATGTCATTGTAGACAAACAGCGTGAAATTAATACAAAAGTTTCCACTAATGAAATACATAATACAAATAAATCAGTACGCTGTATGGTTGTTGACTAGTGCGATTTGTTTTACGTAAACGATAAAAGCGGGAACTCTGCATTAGACCGACGCACACGTCGTGGGCCACGCCTGATTTGTACGTAGAGTCGTGTTGTGTGACGTGGCGTGGCGTGGATCTAATGCACCTCTACAAGTCTAGTAGCCATATAAAAACTGTGGATACCGACGCGCCCAGATCGGCGTTCCTTTTTTTTTTGTGTGCGTTGCCTCTTGCAGGTCAACCTAGGAGGTTGTCGGCTGCTTAACTGGACTTGCCTGTGGCGGCCTCGATTCGAGAATCAAAGACTCCAGCCAGGGCTTACTTAACTAACTTACAAACTAAGCGACTACACGGTAAGGGCACCCCCTGTGGGGTACGGGCCTCGGCTTAGGGCGTCACTGGGAAAGGGCAGCAAGGGACGGGCTGAATCGTTCATCGGCGTACGTGGCCCATGTGTGCCCAATGTAGTTCTACCTTAAAACGTTTACCGCGTTTGGCTCTCTGATTGCTTAAGAGCTTGGAGCGAGCCAATCGGAGCACCGTACGTCATAAACGTGTCTATCGCGTTAACGTAAAACCAACGATCTTACAGCCACTAGACGCCTCCCTCATGCTTGAACTAGCGCACTAAGGCCCGTATTACAGAACCTTACTCAAGTACTACTTAAACTGCGTTCAACCGATTACTGCTTGAGCGAAGAATCTCGACTTAGGCGTTCAGTTTATTTTAGAACTATCCTCAAATTCAAATCAAACGAAACTACGCTTGAGTAGAGATTTTGATCTCTTCCACAATTTCCATGAGATTCTATGCTCAAGCGTGGTCTCGACTACACTTGCGAAAACAAAGATCAAATCTCGCCTCAAGCAGAGATTCTGAGCTGATTGTGATTTTAAAATATGAACACATTGAGTGGAGCTCACTCAAGCACTGTTCTATAATACGTTAAAAATGACATTTTAAAGTGACACTGCTCAGGTGATTATTGATTGTAGTTTCTCTGCTCAAGTCAAGTTCTAAAATGAAAACTCCAACTGAGACTCGTTATAAGTAATGCTTGAGTCTTGATTGTAGTTCTATAATACGGGCCTAAAACAAGGGGAGCGAGGTACTACGTTCTGATTGGTACGGGGGAGCGGGGTACTGCGTTCTGATTGGTCGAAACAACAGATCTATAATTATATGTTGACAGTACATGCGTCGCCTGTTATTAGACGTCTAGTGGCTGTGAGGTGGTTGTGTAAAATAAACCCGCACTAGGCACTCAGATCAAAAATATCAATGTACCTAACACCAGTAAACATAGTGACATACTTATACTTACACGTGTTTGTCATAGTTATATATTCCCTATATACTAATAAACGATACTTCCCGTTTCATTAACACTTTTTATATCACTTTAATATTAGGGCCTGCGCACACTTAAAACAAGACTGTCTTAGACAGAATTTTCTACGAGACCGCAGAATTGTCTGCGACAAGACTGTTTTGAGACGTCCAGTGCTGCCAACAGTTATATTAACTTACCACTAGAGTCAACTTTTAAAACCACCAGAAAACCACTAACAAAAAATTATCCCACACACAAAATCGCAAAATTTCTCATTAAAAAATGTGTGTTGTACGAAATAAAATAAGCAGGTATATAATTAACAATTAGTTGATCAAAATACCATTTGTGGGTAAATTAACATTAATAGGCAATTCAACATATAAATTATTCAATAACAGCTATGTGTTAATTCGTCTTCAGACGAATCATTTTTGTTTGCACCATCATCGTCGGTATCAGATTGATAATTATAGATTCTATAATGCTGATTTACACCCGAGTGATCGCATTTTTAGTAAGAAACTGAATTTTACTAAAGCACTAGAAAAATCCACTAGCCACTAAAACCAATATTTCGCAATTAAATGGGGGATAAAACCACCAGTTTTAGTGGAAAATCCACTAAGTTGGCAACACTGGCCCTACGCCCCTAGACTGTTTTGTCTTGATCGTGACGTAGACAAAACAGTCTTGTCACAGACGTCGTAAACAAGTCTGCGACGTCGTAAACAATTCTGTCTAAGACAGTCTTATCTCAAGTGTGCGCTAGCCCTTAGATTAGTCATGTTTTATATTTTTAGAGAGCGTAGAAAAAAATATACCTACTTGGTCAGTTACCTACTGACCTAGACAATTATTTCCATGACGTAACTTCAAAACAACATAGTAGGTACCTACTTACCTATACGTTTCATGAATGACATTGCGGATATAGATAATAATAATATCATACCATATTTGTTATGTATGAACGCACGTGTAAATATATTATCATATTTCCTTACATTTGTGTTTTGTTATCTGATAAAAATCTAATGTGATTTCTTTTCACGTGTCGTCACTTTTATTTGCTTTAACTACTTTCGGCCTACTGTTTACGGACGCGTAGATTCATTTCTTCTCTTGTCTTAATTGAAGCGGCAACAACAACGTCGCCGTCGTCGTCATCATGCCGTCGGCGTCAGTTTCATAGTTTTGTAAGTATATAAGCTATGAGCAGGTGTACACCAAGCGTATAATGTGGACCGCCCGGAGATACGGTAGAGGTAGAGTGTGCCCCGCTTAGGCAGAACACCGCCTTGTCCTCGTGGGGGCGATCGGCGGCAACGACCTCTCGCGCCGGGTCCTGGTACAGGCCATGGTCCGGAGCGAGGAGGAATGGCAGGCGGTCGCCTCCTTCTGCAAATGCAATGGATAGCTCGCCGTCCGGTAACCGTCCGGAACGAGCCCAAATCGTCGACTGTGCGTAGTGTTCCACGCGCGCCTCAAGATGTCAGCAAAAGCGTAGGGACCCAGCAGCAGGGTCGAAGCCTACTGGGGCTATGCGTTCGCTTCTGAAAGAAAAACCCTGGAACGCAAGGCAACGAAGGAACATGGGAGTGGGTTCCGCTCCGTCCTAGAGCGGGAGACGTCATTAGAGAATTTCATACGTAAAAAAAGCCTATAATGAATAATTATGAATATGCGTCTATGAAGCTACGCCTCCTTGTCAGAAGGCTTTATGAGTACCAGAGAGATGTACTAGTGAGGGATAAACGAAGGTCACCAATATAGCCCGTACAATAGACAAAACAAAGTGGTAGTGGGCAGGGCACATGGCTCGCAGAAAAGATGGTCGATGGGGCCGAAAGGTGGACCGATGACCTGGTGAGGTGTTGATTACGTATGAGCGCTACGGAAACCAACAGAAAAACAACATCTAAAATGCTCAACGAAGAAAAACAATAAAGTAAAAGACGCAGTTCTTTATAGAAATGGATGGGTAAATTAAATATTTATCAGATCAGGAACAAATCGGTTAGCGTCGCGACTACACATTTCTTTCTTAGCTCCCTTTAAATCTTTCAGAGCCTTATTTATAACTTCATAAGTTGTAGAAGAAAAGATTGGGTTTTTCTTAAGCTTGTAATAATTTATGAGATCATGTGAACCGCAAACTTAATGTTGGCAACGAAAATAGGCCATTATTTGTCGGTTTAACTAAGAAAGGAGTTGTGGTTAGTTCCTATTTGTGTTTTGTCAGCAAACAAAAAGAAATAGGGTTAAGTGAATAGGCTCTTAATAAACTAGTGCGCCTCACCATCATCGATTGCATCACTGCTTACCGTCAAGTGGGATCGCAGTCAATATCAATAAAAAAAATACAACCGAATTGATAACCTCCTCCTTTTTTTGAAATTGGTTAAAAAAAAGAAATAAGCTGCTTTTAGTGATCACCAAAAACGATTTAATCTCCAGCGGTATTATAATATGTGACATTAAGGTATATAATATAATGTGACATTAAGCTACACTGCGCACACGTGTGACACATACGCCAATCTGGTCTGATCGTGCCATCGCGTGGCGTAGATCTAATGTAGCTCTACAATACAAGTCTAGTTGCCATATAAAATGTATGGATACCGACGCGCCCAGATCGGTGTACGTGGCCCACGTGTGCCCAATGTACCTAGTTCTACCTTAGCTCACAATCAAACATCCTGCCTACCCTTTCTACCACTCGTCATGATTATACTAGTTCTTCAAGCTTGACGATAACATCTCATTAAAAATTACTTCTGAGTCCCACCGGGCATGAATAGGGGCTTAATCAGCATAATAGTTGACTGAACATTTTAAAATTAAACTTTAATAATGTCAGATTACATTTGGGAAATGTCGTTAAAAAGTAAAAGTTAAAATGTTCGAATTTACCTGTTTGTGTAAGTTTAAATTAGCAAGGTAAACGTAGGTATCCAAATCAAAAAATCTAGGAATGTTTTTTTTTATTGGTTCTCATACGTTAAACTGCGTTAGAGACAATCCCAGTTTTTTTTTTATGGTGGGAAGTCACCCAATGACTTTTCTCGCTCTTGGGTGGATCGGGAGGACGTGTCAAACTTTTACTGACTAAAACCCACTCCTGTTCCTTCTTTGCCTTTGTTCCAGGGCCCCGGGGTTCACTTTCACTTAACCCATGGCCCCAGTAGGCTTCGACCCTGCTGGGCTGCTACGATTTGCTGACATCTTGAGGCGCACGTGGAACACTACGCGCCGTTGACGGCTTAGGCTCGGTCTGGACGGTAACCGGACGACCGAACAACGTGCTACCCATTGCTAGCCATCCGCGAGCCTACGCCTACGGTGGCTGGAAATCGGAATCGGGATCACGGCGTCTGGGGCGTGAGAGCCGTTCCCTCACGCGGGCGGCCATTGACTGCAACAGTCGGGATCCATTAAAATAATCTAGACTAAAATCATTATATGGGATATGGGTCCCGACTGTTGCAGTCTGTATGTTCCGTATTAGAATTTATTACATATTTAGTATTGCAATTAAATTGGTTTCTTTCTACGCTACTGGACTGAACTTGTTTTTTTCTTTTCAGTTTTTATTTAAAGTATTTTTTTACGCAGTTGGGTTTTTTTTTATTTTTGTTTTTTAATTATTTTTTACCCTTTGGGTACGGAACCCTAAAAAGAGGAGGTTCTCAATTCGTCTGAATCTTTATACGACGTTGAGATATTTTAAAGAACAATAATTTAATTCAATAAATAATTTAACTACTTAACCAATAATTGAATGAATAATTCAATTTATAATTTAACCATTGATATAAATTTTAGAAAAGGCTTTGGAAGAGATAATTCATTTTTGTTTTATTTGTAAATACAGTAAAAGGTTTCCTTTGCTCTGATTATTTATTTAGAAACACGAGTAGACAAACGATCAAATTTTCTATCCCGAAATATCTTAAAATAGAATCGTAGCTAAGTCTGGGGGTTCAGGGGAGACCCCTCTGGGCCTGACCCAGGGATGTGCCCTTACAGGCGCTGCCTCATGTGCAGATAGTGATAACCGGAGTAGTTTTAGTTCAAATCCCTCACTACCTGGCGCATCTTGAAGCCTATAACAAAAAAATGCAATAGTGGATACATCACTGCAAGACAATCAACAGTAACTTTTCACGCTCTAGGGTTGGGTGAGAGGGCGTGTCTGACATTTACTGACTTAAAAGCCCAAATTCTTTCATTTGCCCATTGCGTTCAAGGGCCACAACACTCTTTCAAATCTTAACGTTACGTACCCCTGCTCTGTGTTACTCTGAATGAATATGATTATAATTTAATGTTAGCGGTGTGAAGGCCGCCTCGTCTCACAGTGTATATCGGTACCTACTCGTATCTCTGTAGCACAGTATAGATATGGAATTTAATTGAGAACTACACTAAACCGACGCACACGTCGACCACGCCTGATTTGTACGTAGCGGCGCGCTGCGTGGCGTCGCGTTGCGTAGTGGATCTAAGGGCCGAATATAAAGCCTATTATAGAACGAGAAGAGGTTTCGAGGTGGAAAGTCATCAAATAGCTTCTCTCGCTCTGGTTGTAACGAAAGAGAATATCAGGCTATTACTGACTAAAATGTGCCAACTCCTATTTAGTTTGCAAACTGAAAATTTACTGGTTTTCAGGTAGTATTAGAAATTGAGTGTGTGCTCCATCGTCTACCGCAAGCTTTTAACGCGATCCATTTGACCTAAACTAAACTGTTAAAGGGATGGAGCTGTATAGGGTGTATAGTTCCATCACTCCTTCCCTCGCACGCTTGACATTTCAACACATCATGGTAAGGCGTATTGACGATAAGGTTTCGATCTTAAATGATGTTGTGGTCAAGCTTTATGATATTCATGCTCCTGTCAGAAAAGTGAAGCTGAAACGTCCTCCTGCGCCTTGGATGACAAGAGAAATACAAATAGCCATGCGACGCAAAGGCCGTGCGTTCCGTAAGTATAAAAGAGATCGTACGGATGAGAGCTGGACACTTTTTAAGGGTACTAGGAATAGATGTAACCAGATGATACGCAATGCTAAACGCCGTCACATTCTTGAAAATATTTCTACTTCATCTTCTGCCGATATTTGGAAATTCCTTGGGGCTCTTGGTATCGGCAAACCGCGACATTTAGACCCTCCAAACTCTATCGCCTTAGACGATCTCAACAGCCATTTCTCTACTGGGCCTACTATGGATCGTCTAACAAAACATCATACTCTGTCTGTGTTTTCTGGTCTAACGCCTCCTAATATTATTCCAGTTGAACCTAAAAAATCTAAAGCGGTAGGATGTGATAATATCACTCGTGATATGATCATAACTATCCTGGATCACCTCCTACCTGCCATTACCCATATTGTTAATTTTTCTTGTACTCCGGTGTATTCCCCTCCTTGTGGCGAAAAGCCTACGTTCGTCCACTACCTAAAGTTCCCAATCCCACACTTCCAACCCACTTCCGCCAATCTCAATCCTTCCCTTCTTATCAAATACAAAATAAATACAAATATGTTTATAGTTCCAAAAGGTATTACATAAAATTTTACAGATCTCTGGACTCCACACTAGGATTCCCTGTGTCGTGGAGACCAGTCTCTTCCATGTTATCAAATCAAATAAAACTACAACAGAGAAAACTACCATTAAAACAAAAAACATTTAAAAAAAAAGTAAAAATAAAAAGAATTAGTTACACATGGCATGGTTTTATGTATGTGAGAGTGAGGAGTAAATGTGTGTGTGAGAATCCAAAGTGCTCGAGGCCATGGACACAGGCCTCGAGCACTTTGGATTCTCACACTCTTGACACACAACAACTCTCTAACTTTGTGCACTGTAGTTCACTGATTAGTCCTCTACAGTCTGGGTTCAGGCCCGGGCACAGCACTGTTTCCGCCCTCCTTAAAGTGACTGGTGATATAAGGGCAGGTCTGGACTACACCAAAGTCACTGTACTAGTGTTGGCCGATTTCACGAACGCCTTCAATACCGTCAGTCACGCACGATATCCTGTTAGCCATCCTGTCCTATGTAATGGTCTCTCCCGAAGCAGTGGAATTGTTCATCTCTTACCTTCAGGGACGTCAGTAGTCGGTTCACGTTGGAGACTCTTCTTCTCGTTGGTGTAATTTGGATACTGGCGTCCCTCAAGGCGGCATTCTTTCTCCTCTTTTATTTTCTATTTTTATTAATCTTATTATTTCCGAACTTCAGTGTGCGTATCATCTGTATGCAGATGACCTACAGTTGTACTGCCAAGGGACGGTCGACAAATTATCGGATACTATTGGCAAATTAAATAGAGACTTGAGAGCCATTAAAACTTGGTCCGACAAATTTGGTATTGGTGAGTGTACCCTAACAAGTGTTAGGCGATCATCATCGGCAGTCCTCGAAGTATTGCCAAAGTGGATGTTACGACTTTGCCACCTGTTCTTTTAGACTGCACGGTTATTCCTTTTGGCTCGGACGTAAAGGATCTAGGCTTGCGCATCGACAGTACCCTGAACTGGCGTATCTACTCAAGTCGCCAGTGTCAGTCAGAGAGTAACGGGAACGCTGCGAGCCCTGTATCGTTTGAATTTTTTTTTACCATCGAGCATTAAAGCAATACTTGTGCAGACCCTAATTTTTCAAATCATCGATTATGGCGACGTGTGCTACTATGACCTGAATGCAGATCTCCTCAACAAACTTAACCGTCTTCTAAACTACTGCATTCGATTTGTTTTCAATTAGCGCAAATATGATCATGTCTCTGCGTATCGGTCGCTTTTAAACTGGTTGCCTATACGCCAGCGCAGAGAGCAAAGAGCGTTTACTACCTTGTTCTCATTTTTAGTTTCTCCCAATTCTCCTAGTTATCTAGCCCCTCACTTCCAATACATTTGCGCCAATCACAACAAAAACCTACGGTCATCACATAACCGTCTATTTCATTGTCCCACTCACCGTACTGACTTCATTCAAAATTTTTTCTATGTCCAAACTATTTCTCTTTGGAATGCACTCCCTCGGGATATCAGGATGGCAACCAACCGATTGACCTTCAAAGTGAAGGTTCGCGAGTACATTCGTAAGAAGTTGGCAGTAGTTTCGTCACAGCGCTAATTTGTTTCCTTATTATTTGTTTGCACCAATTGTTTCAATAGATTCATGTGTTCTTCTTTTTCATTTATTTTTCTCTTCGTTGTAGTTTGAGTAAATACGAGTATATATTATATATAGTGTATTTGTAGCTTATAGGTATGTGTCTTTATGCAAACACATACCTATAAGCTACAAATACATTAATTTTCTAATATGTACCTAATGTTAATATTGCACCTACCACAATTTGTTTTTACACTAGTAGTATAGGTAAGAACTAAATAATTTATTTAATTAAAAGCCTCATAAATTCAGAAGATGGATAGTTCAAATGAATTCATTTAAATATAACAGTTGGTATATAAGTTGATTATAATAAATTCAGTATCAATCTTAACTGTAATAAAGCACAATATGCATATATTGTACTTTTATTACAAAGTGTACATTAAAACAACCTTTTTTTACTTCTGTCTAATGCTATCGCGAATAGAGTATAGTACGTCATCAGGTTTAATTTTTATTATTATTATTTTTTACGGTGAAAGGTAGCAAGTGTTACTAGTGTGTTGTTGTGTCTAGTAAAACTTACTTCCCTCCTCTATAAAAAATAATAATATTAAAAATGTAATCTTCACTGATGACGTACTTATTGGCGTCGTGCAACCATCTTAATCGATTATGGTGATGTTTGGTATATGAACACCGTGCATGAGTGGTATCGAAAATTTGAGCAAAGTCAAATGAAAATCGAAAATTAAACGTAAAAGTTCACGTTTCTTCAAAGCGTGTTCATTTTCCAACTATACAACAGAGGGCTTAGCCAAGATGATAATTTACAATCGTTAACGCTAGTAGAAAACTTCAAATGTATGAGAATGACATCATCTCAACGTTAAGACACGTGGTTAGAACAAAAGAATTGGAGGCGTTACCGACTGTAGAAAAAGATTCAAAACGACGGTCGTAACTTGGCTTATAGGCCTGGCCTGCAGGAAGCTGAGGTCACGTTGTAACTTACTAAATTAGATACTATCATGAACTTCCCAAGATCAATTTTACGCGCGAGTGACCTTCACAACGGCATTTTAGTTCCGTCAAGCTCTATTATGTCTTTCGAAGTTTTAAAATGCTTAGTTCGCTCTTAAAGACTGGCTTTTGGTGCGATTGGATCGTTTTACAGTTCCGCGCCTACGAAATGGTATATTTATTCATTGAGTACGTACTGCCACATCATACTGCACACATTTAAAACTATAAAAGAAAAACTGGGCGAGAGCGAGTCGGACTCGCGCACTAAGGGTTTCGTACAAACTTACCTATGTAAATATATAGTTTAATTCCCGAATCTCGATGAAAAGGAGTCTCGATGATTTTTCCGAATCGCAAAAAAGTTTCTTTTTGTGACGTAACAACAAATTTATATTTTCAGATTTATTCCTATATCTGTGCTATAAGACCTTCATCATCATCATCATTTCAGCCGAAAGACGTCCACTGCTGGACATAGGCCTCCCCCAAGCGTCGCCACAGCGAACGGTCCTGTGCGTCTCGCATCCATCGGACTCCCGCAACCGTTACCAAGTCATCGGTCCACCTTGTAGGAGGCCTTCCAACGCTACGTCTTCCGGTACGTGGTCGCCATTCCAGAACCTTTCGGCCCCAACGGCCATCTGTTCTGTGCAATGTACCCTGCCCATTGCCACTTTAGTTTGGCGATTCTTCGTGCTATGTCGGCAACCTTGGTTCTCCTGCGGATATCCTCATTCCTGATTCGATCACGCAAGGAAACTCCGAGCATATAGCCCTCTCCATTGCCCTTTGGGTGACTTTAAGCCTTCTAATAAGGCCCATTGTAAGCGACCACGTTTCGGAGCCATATGTCATCACTGGCAACACGCACTGGTTGAGACACTGTGGTATATTGGACGAGAAGACACCGCGCAGCTTCCCGAACGCTGCCCAGCCGAGTCGGATTCGACGATTGATCTCTTTCTCGAAGTTAGACCTTCCCAACTGGACCGTCTGTCCCAGGTAAACGTAGTCGTCTACAACTTCGAGTGTAGAGTCCCCGACCTTGATAGGAGTGGGTGCTACATGGCTGTTTACCATGACTTTGGTTTTGTCCATGTTCATTTTAAGTCCCACTCTTTCGGAAGCTCTACTGAGGTCACCAAGCATTGTACTGAGCTCCTCCGTAGTCTCAGCCATGACTACTATGTCGTCGGCAAACCGAAGGTGAGTGATGTACTCGCCATTGACATTAATGCCTAGCCCTTTCCATTCCAAAACCTTGAAGGCATCCTCCATTGCTGCCGTGAACAGTTTCGGAGAGATAACGTCTCCCTGCCTCACACCCCGCTGCAAGACCTTGATTTATGCAAAATTTCAGAATTCTGGGTCAACGGGAAGTACCCTATAACTTTTGATTCCATTGAGAGTGTCGAAATGTACGTTTTCTGCGACATAAACGGCCATATCTTTTTTTTTCGTTAATTTAGAAGTTTGATTTTTTTACAGCTTGAAGGGAGCGCAGACTTGAGCGCGTTCCCGAAATAAAGGGTCTTGACAGACAGACAGATAGACGGACAACAAAGTGATCCTATAAAGGTTCCGTTCATTCCTTTTGAGGTACGGAACCCTAAAAAAGAACAAACCTCTACGGAACAAATATCTGTTTGTAATTTTGTATGGCCTACAGATAATTTCTCCGGGTTTGGGTGTCTTGTTTCCGTAAAGGTAATTCAACTGCTCTTGCAATCTTTAACTTAATAAAACTTGTAACAGAAAGCATAAACAATGGCAATCCAGTGGTGTCACTATTTTTAGACATGAGGCATAAGGGGAAAAACATATGAATGGATATCTAGCTATCTAAAAAACAGGAAACAATATACAGAGATCTCCAAAGTCGTAAAAAAAAATGACAAAATGTATTCTAAAGAGAAATTTAGATCTACAGCAATAATAAATAAATGTGGTGTGCCTCAAGGTAGCATTCTCGGCCCTTTACTTTTCTTGCTTTATGTTAATGATCTTCCGGAGGCTACTATGCAGAAATGTATCCTTTTCGCAGATGATACTACAATTATTATAAAATGTCAAGATAAAAACGATTGCAAATCAGTTACCGAAAAGACATTATCAGACATAATAAGTTGGATGGAAAACAATAATTTAAATATAAACATTAGTAAAACCAAATTAGTACAATTTAACTCCTATAATTCTAAAAAAATAGCTATAGACGTTATATACAAAGATAATAAAATACAACAAGTAGATGAATTAAAATTTTTAGGACTTATTGTAGACAGTCATCTAAATTGGAAAAGTCATGTAGAACATATTTGTCAGAAACTTGATAGGTTTGTGTTTGCATTAAAAAAGTTAAGACAAAATGTTTCTGTAGAACGGCTCTTTCGGCTTACCATGGCTATGTGTCATCTATATTAAGCTATGGAGTAATAATGTGGGGCAATTCGACCGATGCCGACCGAGTATTCAAACTTCAAAAACGTTGTATCCGAGTTATAAACAGAGCATGGTTCTTAGATAGTTGTAAACCCTTATTTACAAAAACACAAAATTCTTCCACTGCCTTGTATATTATAAAAGATATCTGCATTTTTACTAAGAAGCACATGCATTACTTTAAGCAACGTAGTGAGGTTCTGCCAAGGCAAAAAAGGGCTAAATTCCATAATCTGTTATATCAACCTCCTGGTCATAAAGATATTTATAAAAAAAATGTATATAATAAGTGTGTATTAATTTATAATAATCTTCCACATGAGTTAAAGTTGTTACAGGGTAATGCATATAAAGCAAAATTGACAGAGTGGCTACAAAAAAAATGTTTTTATAGTGTTAAAGAATTTATGCAATCTGGAAATAAAAGTTAATAATTTAATTAATTTGAAAATTGAATGTATGACAATAAAATTGTGTATGTATAATAATGAATAAGAAGAAACTATATATATAATAATAATTTAACTACCTGAAGAATAACATACAAATAAATAATTTGCACGCTTGCTTGCAGGCAGAATACAGTGACTTTTAGGTTATAAGATACTAGCTTTTGCCCGCGGCTTCGCTCCCGTCAACTGACTACTATATCCAACTCTACCCAACTCTACCCTACACTACCCTACTCTACCCTACTCTACCCTACTCTACCCTACTCTACCCTACTCTACCCTACTCTACCCTACTCTACCCTACTCTACCCTACTCTACCCTACTCTACCCTACTCTACCCTACTCTACCCTACTCTACCCTACTCTACCCTACTCTACCCTACTCTACCCTACTCTACCCTACTCTACCCTACTCTACCCTACTCTACCCTACTCTACCCTACTCTACCCTACTCTACCCTACTCTACCCTACTCTACCCTACTCTACCCTACTCTACCCTACTCTACCCTACTCTACCCTACTCTACCCTACTCTACCCTACTCTAAAAAAAAAAAAAAAAAAAAAGTAAAGTAAAGTATCCTATGTCCGTCTCCTGGTTCTAAGCTACCTCCCTGCCAATTTTCAGCTAAATCGGTTCAGCCGTTCTTGAGTTATAAGTGAAGTAACTAACACGACTTTCTTTTATATATATAGATTTCCTTGTTAACAATGTATTTCTGGCAAATAAACGTTTTGATTTGATTTGTGTTTTTGAGTTCACATGTTTGTGTATGGACCCACGATGCAGGAGTAATTCTTAGGCGTCCATTACACGGTCATGCAAGCGTCAATCAAAACCATCAATCATGATTGATGGAATTTTATCGCCATACGTTTTTCGTCATGCAAACGTCAGTCATCGCATTACACGGTAGGTTTTTCGTCAGTCAAAATATTTGATGTGGCAAAACTGACATCAAAACCTATCGTGTAATGGACGCCTTAATGTTTATTTAAAACCTTTACCTTAACCTTTATTAACAAACTTTGTTAACCTTTCAATTTGCCCTTTATTGGTACATTGTGTGGTACATTGCATAGACGCGTCACATGAATGGGAAATAATATGAAAATACTTCGTTGTTAAATATATCAAGTATTTTTGTTTCACGGACGTATTTCTGTGTCACCACCCATCCCGGGTTATTCCCTGAGGGCCCCGATCCCCGAGAGCCCCGTATCGGAGGCACCCGATTTGTTTTTATCTTGATAAATTCAAATAAAAGTCAGTTTAGCTTAATAGCACCATCAGCAGAAGATGTTAAACAAAATTTTATTACTAGTTTATTAAAGTTATTATACTTAACTTTAAGAATTAAGATAAATATAGTGATAAAATAAATTGCACAAAGTAATGCACCTGGCTGGGTTTGAACCCACGACTTATAACTCGTAAGTCGGGGCTGTCACCACTAGGCTACCACTGCTCCTTTCGAAAGGGCCTATTACACTACGCGATATTCAGCACACGATATTCCGACTGTCTTATTTTTTGTTCCGAGTAAGACCGGTCTAACTCTTATTACACTACGCGATATGTCGAATCATAGACTAAAACTGTCTGCATATCGAATGGTGTAATAGGCCCTTTAACATGATAAAATCCGAACACAGAAATATTTCTCACAGTAAAAACTTACACACAATAACAAAAATTCTTCAGAAATAATAAAAATAACAATACGAACCAATGTGTGTAAACAAAATAGTGTGCAGCAGCACATATCGTGAGTCATTGGTCGTAACTCGTAACATCGTAAACCAGTGTATCTTGACACCTGTCAGAAATCTATGTGTATAGAAATACGTGTGTTTTTTATTTGGTTATTGGTATTTTTATTGAAAACTTGTTCGAAGGTAGAGCGATGTTGATAGCGGGTATTGTTCTTTTTTAATTCCCCTGTCCGTCCGTCTGTCTGTCTGTCTGTCCGTGTCTGGCTGTATCTCATGAACCTTGATAGCTAGACAGCTTTGTAATTTTCACAGATGATGTGTTTCTGTTTGTAAAAAACAGAATAAAATAAATATTTAAGGGGGCTCCCATACAACAAACGTGATATTTTTGCCGTTTTTTTTTTTTTTGCTACAAACGGTACGGAACCCTTTGTGCGCGAGTCCGACTCGCGCTTGGCCGGTTTTTAATATTTCCGTATTATGTTAAAAAAAATGCAGTTTGATTCAAGGTTAGTCTTTAGAGTAGTTTTTGTTGTCAGTTTAGATTTTATTTCTAAGTGAGCTAGGCCTTGATTGCGTTGTTTATTAGTTCTGGATTCGTGGTCATTAACGATGATTTCTACGAAGTAATTTTATTCTTTTCCTTTCCAAAAAAAAAAAAAATTATCTTGGAAAGAGCCTAAGGCTGCCCGTCCACCGGAGCGGAGCGAGGCAGCGGAACGGAGCAAAAGAGTAATGCGGAGTGGAGTCGCGGACTGTGTCTGTCCACCAGAGCGGAGCGAGGCTGCGGAGCGGAGTGAGAAAGTAATGCGGAGCGGAGTTGCAGACTGTTTTATCTATAATTGTGTTATAGCTCCCGCATTCCTTTCTCCTCTCCGCTTCCCCGCTCCGTTGCCCTACCCCACTTCTTCTCTCTGCTTCCCCGCTCCGCTTCCCTGCTCCGTTGCACCGCTCCACTTCTCGGTTTTGTATGAGTTTTTAAACTAGTTCGCACTCCCTGTCCACTGAAGAGGAGCGGAGATTGTGTGCAATCCTATTTTTTAATATTTCTCCGTTTCTCAACTCCGCAGCGTCGCTCCGCTCCAGTGGACAGGCAGCCTTATACAGACCATTTAGCTCTTTCCAGCCTCCAATTTTTACAGCCTACAGCCTTTTTCCAGTGATAGACCAGCTCGATCTCGCCTGATGCAAAGTGTGACTGAGGTCTACGATAGCGATCCCAAAAGATGCCAGGCCCTATCATGACATCTTAAAAATCATTATAATTCCGGTGTATGAGAGAGAGAGACGGAGCTCTACAGACCATATAGCACTATTCCTTTCTCACAGCGGATTCCTGACGAGGCATAGGGACGGGTTTTTTTTGACCCCCACTTAGGGTTCCGTACCAAAAGGGTAAAAAGGGACCCTATTACTAAGACTCCGCTGTCCGTCCGTCTGTCTGTCCGTCTGTCACCAGGCTGTATCTCATGAACCGTGATAGTTAGACAGTTGCAATTTTCACAGATGATGTACTCTCGTATTTCTGTAGCCGCTATGACGACAAATACTAAAAACCAGAATAATAAATAAATTAAGTATTAAGTTTGAATGATATATTGTACACATCCTGAGACAGCATAGCCACTCATATGTTTACTGTTTTATGATGTCATAGAAGTAATTGTATAACGAGCGTTTCTCGCCATCAAACTATAAAGTTTGGCGAGCTAAAAATATGTTAAACAAATATTAAAAATGTATGAGAGAAATAAATAAAAAAATTAAAATAAAAATATTTAAGGGGGCTCCCACAAAAACCGTGATTTTTCTGCTCGTTTTTTACTACGGACGGTACGGGACCCTTCGTGCGTGAGTCCGACTCGCGCTTTGCCTTTTTTTTGTGTTGGGAAGTCATCAAACAATTTCACTTCGCTCTTGATGGAGCTAGAGGGCGTGTCTGACTTTTACTGTCAAAAACTCACCTGTGTCACAGAATAAGAAATAGTACAAGTACAGAAATTGCACTGCGTGATAGCAAACATACGAATTTAAACCTAATAACAACAGCGCTAATGTTCATAATACATTGCACGGCACGGAAACGACCTTGATTTTATTAGCCTACCAGATCCAGTGGCGCTCGTAACGAATCAAAATGCACCGTAAGTCAGTACAGTAAGGAGTGCACCAGGCCTGCCTGTGTTCAGTTGCTCTTTGTTTTTCAGGGCCGACTGGGGTGACTCTTTCAACTCTAGTCACCCCCGCTACCCGCTTACTTAATAGCCCAAGTCCTACCTCGTCAGATTCGGTAAAGGAGCCAAGCTCTTCGATTCCGTATTTACATTTTAACCGGTTGAGCAGGTAATGCAGGCTCAGTGGCCTACCTAGTGCTTCCCGAATGTCAGTTGTCTTTACGAATTCCATTTTCCTTAAACTCAAATTCATTTATTTCAACGACATCGTTCTTTATTTAAAATTTGGGTTTTAATACAAATATTATAAAAAGAAAAAAGAGAAATTATTAAAAATTTAATAATTTATATTAAATATTTTAATATAAAAAAAATCTATTTATAAAAATTTATAAGTATATAAATAATTTTTTTATGGTTTTAAAATTTTATTTTAAATTTATTTAACTTCATGTAGGTACCTACAGTAGTGGAATAGGACAAATTCATGCGACAAGGCATTCTCTACCAGTCAACCTTTTGGGTTAAAAAAGACATCAGAATTGAAAAAATAAAATCCGTCAATTAATTCATTTTTTTTATTATTTCTTTCAAAAATTAACTTTAGCCAAAATCGCAAATATATATATATTTAATAGAAATATTTTTTCTAAAGATGAACGCACACTTATCCGAGCCGAACGCGTCGAAAGAAAATAATTTTATAATTCTTTAAAAGAAATTCTATGAAACCTCGCACACCTTGGCTCGCCGTCCGACCGTCCGGTAACTGTCCGGACCGAGCCCAAGTCGTCGACGGCGCGTACTGTTCCACGCGCGCCTCAGGGAGATGTCAGCAAATCGTAGGGGCCCAACAGGGTCGAAGCCTACTGGGGCCACGGGTAGTGTGAAAGTGAAACGCGGGGCCCTGGGACGAAGGCAAAGAAGGAACAGGAGTGGGTTTTTAGTCAGTAAAAGTCTGACACTATCTCACGCTCCGCCCAAGAGCGGGATTTGTCATAAGATCATTTTTCCGCGTCGAATCGTCCGAATCTGGAAGGACTTTAGATTTAGAATAAAAAGTCTTTTCTTTCGATACGTTCGACGCTTTCGGCTCGGAAAGTGTGCGTTGACCTTTAGCCATTTAATTCAATACCTATTACCTTTCAAATCTGATAGAAGGGGAAACTTACAAGTAACAGATTAAGGATACACATACTGAAATGTGACGTCAGTGCCATTAAGTTACGCGCGTGCAAAAGAGATATCGAGATGTTGTCTCACCACGCCTCCACTCTTCCTCTTACATGTAATGTAGGTAAGGGTGCTATAATATAATTTTTACACCATCTGCTCGATAATGCCCTTTTATACGTCATACAACCATCACTTAAAGCAAGTCATTATGTCCCTAGGGAGATAATGCAGTATGGGCGATCCCTAGGGAATAATGAGATTTGAATTTGGAACGTGAAAAACCGTAAGCAATATGTGAATTAAAATGTAGTGCATCAAAGAATTTTAATCAAATTTCAAACTGGCCACTAACAAAAAAAACATAATAAAAAAGTTGCTAAAAAAAAGTAATGAACAAGCGGGGCGCTATAGAAAATTTAAACTATAGAATCTTTGAGTAGTGAATTTTGTTTGTTTCAAATCTCATAACAGTTTTGAGTGATAGTTAAGATTAACTCGTATATAATACTTATATTTCTCTATTATATGATTTGTTTTACTAAATTGTCTTTTAATTATCTCACAGATGGTGTAAAAAGTAGAGTATCCAACACGGGGATAAAGCTGTCTTTGTCTTGGGCGGCTTGAATTCCTCACTTCACTCAGGTTTCTTTATTAACTCCCTCGCAGTGCTCGGGAGTTAAATATATAAATCCCTCACTGACGTTCGGGATTAAAATTAGCAACCTTCGTTTCGTTCGGAATTCAACATGCCGCCCGCGACTTAAAGACACTGCTTTATCCCCTAGTCACATAATCTACTATTAACAAATAAATAAAATATAGATTTTTGTGGATATTTTTATACCTTTCGTATCGAATGAAGATCTCCAAGGATACTATTATACCGATTTCTGCTTCATTAGGTACATATCTACGTTATTTATTGAAATAACTTTTAAGTGTGTGAGTTATTCCTTACTTTTTGCTATTTACGTCTTTCTTATTTGAGATAAGTATATTTTTCCTTGTTATTAAAAAAAAAAAAACATTCCTCACGTATCCACGGTACAGGTGTAATTCCTAATTACGTATGGCGTTCTGTGCGCTGCTTGTTGTATTTTACGAAACGTTTACCGCGTTTGGCTCTCTGATTGGTTAAGAACTTGGAGCCAGCCAATAGACAACAGCGCAATACGTCGCCGACCCAACGTAGTTTTAATAATAAATAAAAATATAATGTTATTATGTATTAGTTTATTATTTTTAAGATTGTTATTTATGTATAGTGTCTATGGGCCTTAGTGGCCTGAAATAAAGAGTTATTATTATTATTATTAATAGGAGCACCGAACGAACGTTATAAACGTGTCAATCGCGTTAACATAAAACAAACTCGTAATAGGCACTCTGATTGGCCCACTCAGAACAACTCGCCTAGTGCGATTTATTTTACGTTAAAGTTGTCAAAAAATAAAAGGCCCGTTTTGACATTCGTTTTCGCAATATATTCCATCATATTATTTAACGCGCCAAAAAAATGTATGTATTTTTTTAAAACACTATGTAATTAATTATTATTTTATTGTTTCTTTCAGTTTCGTTCCAAGTTACATTCTAGGGTTTTTTTTTTATTTTTTTATTTCTCAAATGTCAAAACGGACCTTTTACTTTTTAACGAGTACGCGATCGAAATATTTACTGCATTTGGCTCTCTGATTAGTTGATTACAATGCGTTCCAAATAAGAATAGGATCGATTCCCATGTTGTGACGTCACGTCATACTGTCAAATCGCAAGAAATTGGGCAAAATTAAAGAACTTACAGATGAGCAAAATTGATGAACTGAACTGATTTAACTTTTTTCGTTCACAGTTCGTAAATAAATTGAATTTAAAAAATTTCTTGTTTTGCTCAACATAATAATTCTTCGATTTGACAGTATGACGTGACGTCAGAACATGGCAATCGATCCTATTCTTATTTGGAACGCATTGTACACAATACTTATTGAAATACCCACATCTCCATCTAAAGTTTTAGTTTCACTATAAATACACCCACCATTCCACAAGTTATATCAATTCCTATACATATATAGTATCTATCTATCTTCCACGTGGCTGACGGTTATAATATAAGTCAGGGTCATGGTGTAACGAGTCGTTGACGGCAGGATGTTGCTAGTGTTGGATTAACGAGTAGTTACGTGACCAGGAATCAGGAGGTGTTGTAACAGAATTACAGAAGCCATGTTGTACTCGGCCATTTGATAGAGCTGAACATTTAGGAGTAAACTAATTTGAACTGAATTAAATAGAAATTAATCAAATGGAATAACAATTAAACTGAATTGAGTAGACATTAATTCTAATTATACAAAATAAATTGTATAAATTAAATTGTAAATTGTATTGTATTGAATTAAAATAAATAATATTGAATTAAATTGAATTATAATAAATTGTACTGAATTCAATAAAATAAAAATATTTATGTAAATTAAATGGAATTAAGAATACTTAATTGAATTAAATTATATAAGTTGACTGATAATTAGTGTACGATACTTAAACACGTGATTGTGCTCATGATAACCAACAACTTTTACTAAGGGAACAAATCTGAAATCGCGAAAAAAAATCAGCTGTTCAGTACATATATATGTATGTTTGCCTAATGTACTGAACAGCTGATTTTTTTTTCGCGATTTCGGCTTTGCTCCCATAATAAAAATTGTTTGTTATCATGTGCGCAATCACGTGTTTAAGTATCGTACACTAATTGCCAGTCATCCTATATACTTCAGCCTTATAATGTTCCCACTGTTGGGACTCAGGCCTCCTCTCTAGGAGAGGGAATGGGCCGTAATCCACCACGCGGGCTCAGTGCGAATTGGTAGATGTCACATGTTTTCGAATTTTTGGTTCAAGGACATGCCGGTTTCCTCACGATGTTTTCCTTCACCGTTTTGAGAGCAGCGATGATGAAATAAAATACACAAAGTAATGCGCCTGGCTGGGTTTGAACACTGAACCCGTGACTCATAAGTCGCGGCCGTTAACACTCAGCCACCACTGATCATGTATACTACTTAAGTATGTACACAAATTGTTAAATAAATAACTAAAAATAAATTAATCAATCAATGGCACACTCGCTTATCTATCTTATAAAGATTACCGCTATTTATCGAAGCCTTATCTTACATTTGGAATTAGAAAATTAAGTGGTAGAATCTTTCAAGGGTATTTGTCTGTCCATCCACTCCTTCTTTGCTTTCACAAAATGCTTAAGTACATTTACAAAACTACCCAAAGAGCAAAGTAAGGGCTATGCTCGGAGTTTTAAAATAATAGGTCTTTACCTATGAATGAAATTGGAGATTTTTAAATCGGGTTGCTTTGAAGTGTTATATCATTGGATTGATTTGGAATCATAAGTTCAAATGAATTTTATATTAAAGGTATGTTATTCTTCTTTTGAAATTAGGTATTTATTGGTTTCTTTGTGTTTTGTATTTTCTGTAATATCGCAGTACTTATAACCATGAAAGCTAATAAAAAAACGTTTTTTCAACGTAGATACTATGCATTGCAAAGGGCAAACAATATCAATGTCGCATACCTACGACTTTTTTCTAACAAAAAAACTCTGTGTTCTTGGTTTAATAGATTTCGTTTTGGAAATTTTGTCTTGTAGCCGCCCTAAGAAATAAAGTTATTCCTGAGATAAAATTTCTCACATGAAAGTGATTGAAACCAAAATAGACATCTCATTCATTAGCAGTTTTAAGTCCGTATACATCATCAATATTGCATATCACTTGAGTCCCATTGTTTCCACGGTAGAACTCATATTACAAAATAATGCGAGTTTTCTTAGATTTCATACAAAAATGGTTATAAGTACTGTTATATTACAGAAAATATAAAACACAAAGAAACCAATAAATACCTAATTTCAAAAGAAGAATAACATACCTTTAATATAAAATTTATTTGAACTTATGATTCCAAGTCAATCCAATGATATAACACTTCAAAGCAACCCGTTTTAAAAATCTCCAATTTCATAGGTAAGTCAAAGTCAAAAGTTTTTATTCCACATAGGCCTACATGGGCACTTATAAAACGTCAGAAGCTAGTGCACGCTTCCAAATTGGTCGTTTCCTATGGAGAAGAACCGGCAAGAAACTACATGGTTACTCTTTTAAAAGAATTGTTGTTCTTCCAATATTTCCATATTACAGTATAAGTAGATGTGATGTAAGGTCAGTGCAGATCGGTCAATATTGTACTAGAAAGTACAATAAAAAAAATCATAATAAAAAGTGAGTCGTAATAGGAAGTAACCTAAAAATTCGCGGAGTCTACAGTGTTCTCACATTCACATTATTAAAAAAATCCGTGAGTGAACCAAGGTTATCGACATAGCCTGAAGAATCGCCAAACTTAAGTAGCAGTGAGCTGGGCACATTACTCACGGAAAGATGGTTCTGGAGTGGCGACCGCGTACCGGAAGACACAGCGTTGGAAGGCCTCCCACAAGACCTTGGCTTGGTGAATCCGATGGATACGAGACGCATAGCACCGATTAGCGAGACTTGGAGGGGACCTATGTTCAGCAGCGCACCGTTTTTAAACTGAAATAATAATAATATTCCACAACTATCACACAACGCCGTCTAGTCCCAAGCTAAGCAGAGCTTGTGTTATGAGTACTAGACAACTGATAAACATACTTATATATTTTTAAATACATACATTTATAGATAAATTACACCCAGACACAGAACAAATGATCGTGCTCATCACACAAACATTTGTCCTGGGTGACGACACGACCTCCGGCATAGCAGTCAGAGCCACTAACCACTAGACCAACAGGCCAGTCAAAAAATGATACAGATTTACAAAATAGAATGAGCAAAATCATCCACTTGCTTTATCGTGATGGTTATAGAATAGGAGCAGTGGTGGCCGAGTGGTAACGACCTCGACTTACGAGTTGTAGGTCGCGGGTTCAAACCCAGCCAGGCGCATTACTTTGTGTCATTTATTTCATCACCACTGCTCTCAAAACGGTGAAGGAAAACATCGTGAGAAAACCGTCATGTCCTAGAACCCAAAATTCGAATACATGTGACATTCACCAATCCTCACTGGCCCCGCGTGGTTGGATTACGGCCCATTCCCTCTCCTAGAGAGGAGGCCTGAGTCCCAGCAGTGGGAACATTAAAAGGCTGATTATGCTTATTATGCTAGATACTTATCTACTAATATTGTAGAATTTACTGAATGATATTTTCAATACGTTGAAGAGCACTTCAGTTGAAGAGCTCGCGACATGATTTATTTATCAATACTAGCTCCCGGCAGTGGCTTCACCCGCTTCAAAGTAGGTTTCTCCTTACAAAGTTTGGACCCCCGTTTCGACTTAGGGGGTGAATTTTGGAAAAACCTTTCTTAGTGCTCTTTTACGTCTTATAAGGAAACCTTGTGCAAAATTTTATGTTCTTAGTCCCAGTAGTTTCGGCTGTGCGTTGATATCTTTTTTTTTTCTTCTATTCTGCTTAGCTTGAGACTAGACGGCGTTGTGTAATAGTTGTGGGAAAAAAAAACTGTTCCATTACTGTCTCTTGGTACAAAAAAATAAAAACAAAAATATGTATGTCAGTCAGTCAGTTTCTCCTTTTATATATTATAGATACTAGCTCCCGGCAGTGGCTTCGCCCGCGTTTAAGTAGAACATTATCTCAAGGGAACATACTCTCGTAATAAAAAGTAATTATATCCTATGTCCTATTCCAGGACATGGTCACCCGTGTGACAAAGGTGAGGTCATAAACCTGCATCTACTCATGGAAATTAATAACTTTTTCTAACAAAGTCTTAGTCTCTTTTGAATTGGCAAAGAATTTTTTGAGGTAAGATTTTAATTTTGATGGGCAGAAGTGGTTTTAAAATATAACCACAATAGGGTATTACACTCATTTTTGAAAAGTGTCTCAATTAGATTCTATAGTGCTAATAAACCACTAAAAAAAACCACAAAATTTTTATTCAGTCGCTAAGTAACTCAGTAGTTCAGTAGCTGCCCTGTGCGATAAGACCGCCCATTGTACACTTATTTTTAATTATGTTTGTCCTGTATTTTTGTTTATGTGGTGTACAATAAAGAATATAATAAATAATAAATAAATAAACAAGTACCCTAAAAATGCATTTAAAATTTACATTTTCATATTTCGCGCGTAATTTGACGAAAATGCAGAACGCAGTGGACGCCATATTTACTCTGTAGTCGTGACGTCAGTTGGCTGTGTACACAAATGCGCTGATCTTCACTCAGTATGGCCGATCAGTTGACAGTTGACAGCTGTCACTTTAGTTTACACAGCAGAATGACGTAATAACATGGTGGCTATTTCATTGTGTTAAAGAACAGATAAAAAAACTGAAAACTTTGAATTGAATTTAAAAATTATTTTGTTATTTTATGAACTAAAACTGCTTTTTGCCTAAGCTATCTTAATAATATATTTTTAGATTTTTTCTCATATACAGTCAAATACCTTATTTTCTGTTGCCTATATCCTGTATATTCGAAACAGGATGACCTTTTTCGCCACCTATTTTTTTTTGCGCCTCTGGTTTCAGCACCTTTTGGTTCCACTTTCGGCACCAATAGATTATATATTAGCTTGGTGCCGAATGTGGAACCAAAACAATTTATTAAATTACATATCATAAAATGTTACGAGTCCTCAGTTTTCCTCTAACAACTTAGATTAATTCTTATTCAAGCCCTAAACTAATTTGAATGCAAATCTAATTGCCTATAAAATAAACATGAATTCATTTAAACAAGTAAATAATCACTGCACACTGTTGACTGCATAAATAGATGCACTGGATCTAAGTTTACACGTGCCTGCATTCACAAGGCCAGTGAAATATAATAATATGATTATTGATTTCCACAAACAAAGATTATTTTGTTGGCCATACTGCGGTATCCATTGTTTGGTAACACCAGAGAGCTTTATTTAGGTGGGAAATCATCCAATGACTTCTTTCGCGCTGGGGCGGAGCGAGAGGGCGTGTCAGACTTTTACTGACTAAAACCCACTCCTACGTTCCTTCTTTATCTTGCGTTCCAGTACCCCGGGTTTCCCTTTCGGAGGCAATCCCATGGCCCCAGTAGGCTTCGACCCTGCTGGGCCCCTACGGTTTTGCTAACATCTCTTTGAGGCGCGCGTGGAACACTAAGCGCCGGCCGTCGAGAATTAATAATGGAATAATTTGCCTGCTGCGGTTTTCTCGTCCGATTATAATTTGGGTCTCTTCAAGGCTAGAGTGAATAGGCTCTCAATAAATTAGTGCGCCTCACCATCTACGATTGCATTACTACTTACCATCAGGTGGGATCGCAGTCAAGCACTGGTTTATATCAATAAAAATAAAAAAATTCGTGCTCGGTCCGGACGATTATCGGACAACCGGACGGCGAGCTACCCATTGCTCGTCGTCCGCAAGCCCACGCCTACGGTGGAATACCAAAGATAGGTGTGTTGGTTACTCGAATAGTAGTAGAGTTTTGAAAAGATTTTTCCGAGTGTAGTTCAGTGGCTTTTTTTTTTTTTGAGGGAAGCTTGCTGAGAAGACTGATTCAATATATTTGCTGTCAAATACTGCAAAACACTTGAATTTGTTACATCTACAGTCTAATGGAATTTAAAATATATCAACGTGACTGTAAAAACCAAAGAAATTTTTGGTAAAAACTAAAAAGTACTTTTTAAATTTGAAACTGGCTAAATGCACAAACTATTAAAAAAATAAAATAGTACTGTCAATGTATGCCGTAATGTGGCCAATAGCCAATGTTGGCCATGTTGTGTGCAGGAGTGCTATTTCGTGTCGTTTTCGCTTCCGAGTAAACGTGGGGTGATCAACAGCTGTCCAGTGTCCAGTTGGTCTGCTTAGATATTTTTGTTTAGTAAACAAAGGTTTGCGATTGCATTATAATGCGTATGTCTTAGTGAAGGTACGCAGGAACGTTTGCAAGATATATCGTGGCCTTGGAATGCTCCTGAAGGCACATCAGTGGGTTTGACAATCCCTCTCACTCCACCTAGAGCGTGAGAAGGTATTTGATGATTTTCCATCTCACACACATGCATACAGCTAAGGAGTGGAATTCCCTGCCGGAGTCTGTGTTTCCTGATAGCTACAACCTAGGGGTCTTTAAGTCAAGAGTCAATAGGTCTCTTTCAGGCAAGTATGGTCCATCGTCGATCATTGCATCAGTAGGTGACTTTGGTAGTCAAGTTCGAGCCTATTAATAGTGAAAAAGGAAAAGAAATGTGGTCAATCAATCAATCATAACTTTTGATTATATCTATACTAATATATAAAGCTGCAGAGTTTGTTTGTTTGTTTGTTTGTTTGTTTGAACGCGCTAATCTCTGGAACTACTGGTCCGATTTAATGTTTCTTTCAGTGTTCAGTAGTCCATTTATTGAGGAAGGCTACAAGCTATGTTTTTTTTTTCAAAATTAGGGATCCGTAATAAAATTGCTATTTTGTAACACAAGGTGTAAAATCGAATACCTATTTGCGTGCGCTGCAAAAACTATTGACAATAGAACAAAATGATGTACTACGGGTTTGTAGATCCCATTAAGACCTACAAAAAAGTCCGCGAGAACATATATCTAGCTATCATGGTTTAATCACAATAACCGATTTTGTGTTCAAAATAATTATTAAATCGTCTGAAGAAAAAAAAACTACGTTAAATATGTATCGTAATATTAATCTTTATCGAATTTAAGCATTATGTTATCAAGAGTATTTATGTAGAAGTAAAATACTTTTTGTTTCATCTCAATCGGATATTTCGTTTAAAAGTTATCACGTGTGTAAGATGTTAAGAGTTGGTACCTATTAATGAGTTATGGGCCATAGAGTTTTTTATCAACATAAAATCCTGTAATAATCTTTTTCGAAATATATTTGTTGATGAGATCAAGAAGATGCAGTCCATTATCCACAGGAATTTCTTAATTCTTTAAACCCGAGTGGCCTCCCCCCACATTCTCTCAAGTTACAAATTGGTGCCCCAATTATTTTACTTAGAAATCTTAAGCCACCAAATTTATGTAACGGGACTCGACTTCAGGTTAAATTTCTTCGCAATAACGTGATCGTTGCAACAGTTTTGACTGGTCCAGCGGTTGGTCAAACAGTACTTATACCTCGGATCCCAATGATTCCAAATGATTTGCCTTTTCATTTTAAAAGAGTCCAATTCCCAATTAAATTATCTTTTGCCGTAACGATAAATAAATCACAGGGGCAAACATTTAAATATGTAGGATTAGATTTACGGCAAGACTGTTCTTCGCACGGCCAACTATATGTCGCGTTGTCAAGATCAGGTTGCGGAAACAATCAATATATTCTTCTGCCACAAGAAAATAAAACGAAAAATATAATTTACTCAGAAGTACTTTAAAATAACATTTTAACCCGGTTTAAAGTGGACGGACACTCCCGCCTATAGTCGTAATTCTTATGTGTCTGGCTGAATGTCGAACAGATAGACAGCTATTGCCTGCGACTTATACAATTTAACTTAATCTATATTTTTCTTAATATTATAAAGCTGAAAAGTTTGATTGTTTGTTATGAACGCGGTAATCTCGGGAAATACTGATCTGATATGAAAACTGTTTAAATATTCAATAGTCCATTTATTGAGGGAGGCTATATTTATCTCGGTATTTCCACGGAAACGAGAAAAACGCGGGTGAAACCGCGGGGCACAGCTAGTTCCTTTATAAAGACGTTAAGCTTATATCAAAGTTTGATTTGATTTTTGTTTAAATTTCGTCATTTTTACGGTTCCGTGCCTTAAAAGGAAAAAACTGAACCCTTATAGGATCACTTTGTTGTCCGTCTGTCTGTCTATCTGTCTGTCAAGACCCTTTATCTCGGGAACGCCTGAAGGTATGGAGTTGAAATTAAAACCATATACTCAAGTCCTTTTTTTTTACTTGATATAAACCAGTTCTTGACTGCGATCCCACCTTATGGTAAGCAGTGATGCAATCATTGATGGTGAGGCGCACTAGTTTATTAAGAGCCTATTCACTCTAGCCTCTAGTTTGATTTATTCACAGCTTCAAGCTGTGAATAAATCAAATTTCTAAGTTAACGAACGAAAGATACGGCCGTTTATGTCGCAAAAAAACGTATATTTCCACACTCTCAAGGGAATCAAAATTCATAAATCATAGGGTACTTTCCGTTGATCCAGAATCCTGAAATTTGGCATGAAGCAAGGTCTTATAACACAGGTATAGGAATAAATATCGTCACCGGAAAGCCAATACTACTTAAGCGCCATTTTGACCAAAATGAGTTATATATATCGTTGGATTGGATTTTTTTTGCTGCGTCGATTAGTCGGGGTTTCGTAATAATCTGAGCATTTTTTTGGCGCTTAAGCACTGCAAAAGTATGGTATTTATCATAATTTTGATGTTTTAATAAATACTTACGTAATGCAACTTATGATCATATTTTAGTCGTTGTCAGTTTAGTATTTTTCTATACTGACATCAGCCACTTTAACTTTGTTCAGCAACTCAAAATATTGTAGTTTGAGTCATTGATGTCGCTTTAGTATTTTTTTGCCGACCGTAAATATGAGTTGATATGTAGCTAAGTAAATTTGCTTTACGTAAGAATTGACGAGCATGGCGCGTTAGTATATTTTGTCTTCGCAGTTTTCTGAGAGGGAACGGTTTTAGTAACTTTGCTTTTCATACCTAAGTATTTGAGTGTCTATATAGAATGTTTTACATTCAATGAAATCGAATAATTATTATATTAAGCATGGACTATTTTACTCGACAAAATATTAATAGGTTGTTTAGCATTTAAATGTGTGAAACACGTACAAAAAATATTCAGTTAAGTCTTTTGAAATAAAATTTTGTTTTGATTACGATTCGTTGAGTACTTATAATTTATATATCGCGCGCGAGTTGTAGGTGGTTCAGTCGATGAGTCGACCTTGCTTTTGCTTGTAGTCGGATCCCCGCAGCGACAAAAGAGTGACGCGTGTATGAAGTTCCCGCAGCAAACAGTTAACAAGTTAGGGGGCTGAGTCACCCGCGTCCGTAGGAGAATACCTATAGCTAGGCCCTACACGTGGTCCCCGGGTGGTGCTAATCAGGTGATATTAACTGGTGGTAGGTTTCGACCGACGGCTTGTGACCACCCACTGGGCAAAGACGTACCGCCAAACGGCCTAGCCGTGTTCCGGTACGATGCCCAATGTAGCCAATTTAGAGGAGTTGGGTCGAAGTTACGGTTCTAATGTATGCAGACCAGCCGGACCCGCGCTGGTATTGACGTATCGGGAGACTAGTCGCGGAGGGTAGCGGGATCCGAGGCACGGTGCACCGCTGGCCGACCGCAGTTAGTAGGGGGCTCAAGTAATGTGCTAGCCTAGCCACACATGAAAAGCTGCCCCGCCAACTGACGAAAAATCCCGGAATGCACCATCGTGCTGGTTGGCGACCAGATGAGAGGGCCCAATGGTCATTTCCGGGGGGGCTCGGGCGTCCCCGCAGTCTCCAGACTAGTACCCCAATGATGCTGTCCTGCCAGTGCGTGACTGAAGGTTAGCAGCATGGGACTCCATTTCACTTCCTTCTCCTCTCCTACCTCACTCGTAATATGACAGGGTTGAAAAAGAGAAAAGTAAAACAGCGGCTGCACTCCCTCTCACTTAAAGTGCACCTCAGCAATATTAGAGGTCTGCACTCCAATATCGCAGCAGTCCATCATCACCTGGAGACTCAAAAACCTTCCCTCTTTTTTCTTTCGAAAACGCAGATAAGAAGTCCGTCAGACGTGTCGTACCTGTCTTACCCAGGGTTTACACTGGAGCAAAATTTTAAATCACACGCTGGTGTGTGTTTGTACGCCAGGGACGACATCTGCTATCGGCGTCTCCGCAACCTTGAAGATTCCAGGTTCTCAACGCTTTGGGCTCTGGTGGACACAGGCATGGATAAAATTATCTATGCTTGTCTTTACCGTTCGCACAGTGGTGATCAGGAGACGATCAGGCTCACACAGTACCTTAGTGAGGCGGCGGATGTGGCTCAGTAGAAGTACCCTTCCGCACAACTGGTGTTACTGGGGGATTTTAATGCCCACCATCAGGAGTGGCTTTTCCCATACCAGTGCACAGACCATGCTGGTCGAGAGACGCGAAAGCTTGCGCTAGCGTTAAATCTCACCCAGCTGGTCCAGGGAGCTACGAGGGTACCGGATGTTGATTCGCACACGGCCAACTGCTTGGACCTTCTGCTGACAACAGATCCAGACCGCTATTCAGTGTCGATATCATCACCGTTAGGTAGTTCCGACCACTGTCTGGTGAAATCTATATCAGTCTACTCTCCGCCCGATCCCTGCCCTAGAGGCACCAGGCGGGTTTTGCGATATAGGTCAGCAGATTGGGATGGCATGCGATCTTTCTTCGCATGTTATCCTTGGCAGCCTACTTGCTTTTCTTCGGATGATCCATCGTCGTGCGCAGATGCTGTGACAGATGTGTTGCGGCGGGGGATGGAGTACTATATTCCATTCTCTGACGTAACAATGTCTGACCAGGCTCGTCCTTGGTGTGGTGCGGAGTGTGATCGTGCTAACGCACTTAAGCACACCGCATACCAGGCATGGGCCGACGCTCGTATGCACAAGGTGAGTGACGTGAGTCAGAAGAAGAGAGCCTTCAACAGAGCTGCCAAGTCTTGCAAGAAGGTGATGCGGAGGTCTCGGTTCGACCACATTAGCCGCATCGGGAACAAATTTGCTTCATACCCTGCTGGTAGTAAGGCGTTTTGGTCCCAGGCTAAGTCGGTTGAATTGAACTTCTGCCGTCCCTCACTACCGCCACTGCTGAAACCCGACGGGTCGCTGGCCCATACCGCTGAGGAGAAGGCAAACTTGTTTGCCTCACTCTTCGCGGAATCTTCGCGTCTAGATCCTAGTGACACGCGGCCCCCTGTTAATCCTGATGGTTGTGAAACGAGTATGTCGAATATTCGCATCCATCAGAAGGACGTCCGTAGGGTGCTGCGTAACCTTGACGTGAACAAGGCTAGCGGTCCAGACGGAATACCGGCAATTGTTCTGAGAACGTGTGCGCCTGAACTGTCTCCGACCCTGACACGCCTATTTAGGCTTTCATTTGAGGTTGGAAAAGTGCCGATTGCATGGAAGCAAGGTAACGCACAGCCCGTGCCCAAAAAGGATTGTCGGGCTGACCCAGCTAATTACAGGCCAATATCAGTAGCGTCCATTCTCTGTAAGACTATGGAACGTGTACTCAACACTAAGCTCCTGGCATACCTAGAAGCTAATGACATCCTAAGTGACCGACAATACGGCTTTCGCCGAAATCGGTCAACTTGATCGGTGATCTTCTATCGTATGCCATCCACATCTGGAGTGAGGCCATCGAGAAACACGGGGAAGCGCCTGCCGTCTCCCTCGATATCTCGAAGGCTTTCGATAGGGCACGAAAGCCTTATTAGTAAGCTTCCTTCTTTCAGTTTATCTGCTGGTTTGTGTACTTGGATTGCAGACTTCCTGAGTGACCGGTCCATCCGAGTGGTCATCGATGGCTGCTCGTCCGGTCAAATGGCCATTAATGCCTGGGTCCCTCAGGGGTCAGTGCTCTCGGCAACATTGTTCTTGCTGCACATAAATGATCTGCTTAAGCCCGGTACCTTTGGGTATGCAGACGACAGCACTGTTACTGAGAGTTACATATCCAGCGCGCAAGCTAGTGGGTCACAGATCCAGTCTCTCCGAGAGGCTATGGTCGAGCGCTTGGACTTGTCCTTGGAGGCAGTCTCTGAATGGGGCGATGCTAATTTGGTCAAGTTCAATGCTGCTGAAACCCAGGCGTGTCTATTTTCCGCTAAAAGGAGCCAATTCAGCCCTGCTCCAACTTTCCGGGGCGTAACCGTGCCGATAACCGACCATCTTGATCTTCTTGGTGTCACGCTGACGTCAACTCTCAACTTTGGGCCATACATCGAAGCAAAGGCTCAACTGGCAGCAAAAAAGCTGGGAATCCTCGCGAAGGTCAGACAGTACTTCACGCCGGAACAGCTGCTAAAACTTTATCAAGCGCAAGTTCGATCGTGTATGGAGTACTGTTCTCATCTTTGGGATGGATCTGCTTGATGCACTTGAGGCAATTGAGAGGCGAGCCAGGAGGATCATTGGCAATGATGCACTCGTTGAATCGAGGCTTCAAAGTCTTGAGCATCGACGCGATATATGATACTCAGGTATTCAAAATCTACTAGACCTAATCAATTTGATCTCTTCGAAAATTGCGCCAAACTGTTACCCAATACATAATATTGTATTTAGATTAATAATAAAACTGTGTTGCGTTTATTATTCGTAGTGTGTTGCGTGACTTTTGCTATAAGCAATTAAGTTTTAAGACTGACAAGAAAACTGTCAACAATTTTTATTAAATTTTCATTTAAAGTGATTTATATTTTCCTTTTTTAACCAATATCGTAAAAAGATGCAGTCGAATTCAAATTAGGAATTACAATAGTATTCTCATTTATTTTATTCGCCGCTAGTACCATTGTTAGCACTTACTTATTGTTGTCTATGTCCGATAAGAATAATATATTTAAATTTAAATGATATATCTTTTACATAAGTCTTTTTGGCATAACAATGGTATCAACTTTTAATGCTATACACCGTTGTTCTGTACGGTCCTAAGACATTATTATAACGTTTAAGTAGTTTTATCCTGAGACTACATCAACCCGTAATGCGTGTTAGTACTTTTTCCTTTCATACATTTCAAAGGACTTGACTTGTCAGTACTTGTCGACAACCGCACTTAAAAAATATTGCAAAGATAAGTACTTTCTCCTTAAGAAGAGTACAGATCATATGTACTTAAGTGACAGCTATCTCCTGAATTACATTAAATATGCAGAATATCTCGATTCCAGTGCGTAGATAATAGTGTCACAATTATTTTTTGCCTTTACTGTATTTCGATTACTAAATTAGAAAAAAAGATAGACATGGTTTTGTAAAAAAAAAAACTTAAAATTTCTCTATTGTAAAATGGCCTTTTGGCGTTTAAGTAGTATTGGCTTTCCGGTGACGATATAAAAACAGTAAATTTGTTGTTACGTCACAAAAAAAAAAAAAATTATTTGCGATTCGGAAAAATCTGGGAATTGAACTATTTACGTTTGTACGAAACCCTTAGGACGCGAATCCGACTCGCACTTTACCCAGTTTTTTTTCTTTATCATAAACATTATACAAAGCTAGGACAAAACACACACTCCGTTTGACATTTAAATTCAATTTAAAATATTGACTTAACTAAAAAACTATTAATAATTGGTAATTCTTTCATTATTATAATCATCAGTTTTCTAGCGACCACAAATTAATGTAATGAGTAATTTAATATAGTCTAGAATATAAATACTAATGATAACAATATAATAATACATATCTATGTATAGTCTAATAAGTATATACTATTTTTAATGTAAAATTTAATTTGCAGTACACCGCAGACTACCCCGTTTTTACTGTCCATCCTAAGGTTGTCTGGTAGATATCGCTGTTAGCGATAAGACCGCCAGTGTACCAAAAGTTAAGTTTGTTTAAAAGTTTTGTTACTATTTTGGTGTACAATAAAGTTTTATTCTATTCTATTCTAATAAACAAAATAAAGCTGCTAATCGCATTCGGCGCACGCGCATACATAGTTATGGCGAGCTGGCCGCTCCACGTGTAGGGAGTGTGGCCCAAGGTGTAAGCGAAAGCGAGGGCGTGCACGCAGATTTACGCAAAGTATTTATTAGACAAGACAAGATACCGCTAAGCTTAGCTCGGATTCTGAACATGATGTGGGTACACTGGGTACCTGATATCGTATGATCGTGGGACTGGTCATTTGATTCTCTACATGTACAGTCAGAGGTCATAAATACAGTAGCACCAATGTTAAATATTGAAGGATGCAAGGCATGCTTCCCTTGCAAGTTGTCCCTTTTCTGTCCAAATATACCTAGTTATAATAATATAGGTAAGTATAGTTTTAATGGTATGCGGAGTCCCCTTACAAAAATTCTAAATCAAAGTTCCGTCTATGTTCGCAATAAACTCAAAACTACTGAAAGGATTTTCATACGGTTTTTACCAGTAGATACAGTGATTCATGAGAAAGGACCAAGAACCATGCGAAAGGGGGACGGGTTAATTAAAATTAACCAATTTTAATTATCAACTAGCGACCCGCCCAAGCTAGCGATTATCACTTGGACCACACGTAATCTGTATGGCATGACATTTGTTATCTGTTATATATTTTGATGAGGTCTGTTTGCTGCCTCTGCTCATGTTTATCACAGAACAAACAACCGAAGTACTTCAGTTTTCAGCCTTCCGTTAAATCAATCGTTCTGAGAAAATATGTAGCAGTTCGCTATAACACTTCAAACCGAAATATATAATAATAATATAATATTCCACAACTATCACACAACGCCGTCTAGTCCCAAGCTAAGCAGAGCTTGTGTTATGGGTACCAGATAACTGATAAACATACTTATATATTTCTAAATACATACATATATCTGTTTTTTATATTTCTATGTATATAAATAAATTACACCCAGACACAGAACAAATGATCGTGCTCATCACACAAACATTTGTCCTGGGTGGGAATCGAAACCACGACCTCCGGCATAGCAGTCAGGGCCATTAACCACTAGACCAACAGGCCAGTCAAAAATATATGAAAGATATGTACGTAATCCCTGCTGCGAAATATAGTGGGGTCTTCAATAATTTCTTTATTATTGATAGGCTCGCGTTTGGCCACTATCTCACCTAATGGAAAGCGGCGATGTGGCCGACGATGGAGCACGCTTGCCTAGAAGTAACCTATTCACTCTTGACTTAAAGACCCCCAGGTTGTAGCTATCAGCACAAAGAAAACACAGACTCCGGCAGGGAATTACCTACACTTTTTAGCTGTACGCACAATCCACAATTTTAGAATCGCTTATAGCATAGTATAGCAAAATCAGCCTTTTAATATTCCCACTGCTGGGACTCAGGCCTCCTCTCTAGGAGAGGGAATGGGCCGTAATCCACCACGCGGGCCCAGTGCGGATTGGTGAATATCACATGTCTTCGAATTTTTGGTTCTAGGACATGCCGGTTTCCTTACGATGTTTTCCTTCACCGTTTTGAGAGCAGTGGCGATGAAATAAATAACACAAAGTAATGCGCCTGGCTGGGTTTAAACCCGCGACCTACAACTCGTAAGTTGGGGCCGTTAACACTCGGCGTAATTAGTCGGCGGAAAAATTTTAGAATCGCTTGCGATTTATTTTGTTGGGTAACGGGGATGGTATCAACCTAATCTTGGGTAGGGTAATCAATTTTTTAATCGGGGGGTGAGCCCCTATTGGATTCTTGCCATAAGAAGCCCCAACTTCCAGGGCTAAGAGATTCGTAAAGTTACCGCGGCCATGGAACTCCAAAGCACTGAAGGAACACAGGTGGGTTTTACGCAGTAAATCTCTGACACTCCCTCTCCTGATGATTTCTCTCCTAAAAATCAAAGGCCTCGTTACCGATAACCCTCAGTCTATTATTGGCACCGTAGGTCACCGGAGCCAAGGCCTTTACTTGCAAATTGTATGTAAACATCGTTAATTTCCGTATCTACCGTTTTGTTTTGGCAAATAAGGAAAAATATTTAATCCTTACCTACATAATTATTATAAAACAACGCCACTGCTGGACGTAGGCCTTCTCCAAGTGTCACCAGCATGACCGGTCCTGTGCGTCTCGCGTCCATCGAATTTCCAGGACTCTCACCAGGTCATCGGTCCACCTTGTGAGAGGTTTTCTAACGCTGCGTCTTCAGGCATAAGTCCGCCACCGCAGAAGCTTTCGACCTCTTCGACCATCTGTTCTGTGAGCAATGTGCCCCACTACCACTAAGTTTGGTGATGCTTCGGGCTATGCCGGTAACCTTGGTTCTCCTGCGGTTCTTAAGGTTATTTTTAATATCATGCGGATTGCCCCGTATGCAGAAACTTTCAAAATGTATAAAAACGCGTTCCGCGTGCGTATTCCACGCGTTACAATAAATACTTGTATGAAATGGATATTTGCGGGGGCTACACGTGCGGAGCTATGCCGTATGCGTGATGAAATCCGCACGATATTAAAACACCCTTATTTCTGATTCGATCACGCAAGGAAACTCTGAGCATAGCCCTCTCCATTTTACCCTTTGGGTGACTTTAAGCCTTCTGGTGAGGCCACGTTTCAGACCCGTATGTCATCACTAGCAACACGCACTGGTGACAATTTAGTTACATTAATATTGAAGCATAATTTCTTGCTGACAAGTTGTTGGAATATATACTAGCTAGAATCAAATTAATGAGGGTATGGGCTCACGTCCCTCGAGACGAACCCAACGAATGAACTCATGTTTTTTCATTACCGTACGTCATGAAAATAAGAAAAATAAATATGTAAGATAAATAAGTTTTTTGTTTTCTCAAAGGGACTTGGGAACATAAGTTTGTTTATTTGTTTGAACGCACTAATCTCAGGAACTACGATTCGAATTGAAAAATTCAAACCAGTAGTTCTTTATAAGGTAATGAATGCATTGGTAAAAAGACGGGAAAAATTGGCACAAACTGGCTTTTACCCAAAGATTTTTTTATTTTTTCTTGATAGGTTCGCGCTTGACGGCTATCTCACCTGATGGAAAGCGACGATGCAGTCGACGATGGAGCGCGCTTACCTAGAAGTAACCTATTCACTCTTGACTTAAAGATTCCCGGGTTGTAGCCATCAGCCAAAGTATATATAAATAACCAACGTAAAATGTAATTAACGAATATTTGGCCTTTTTTATTTATTTATATTTTATTCCTTTCTGCGGTTTCGCTACATGCTTACAAACACGTAACTGTCATGATTTTCCATATTATTCAAGTACCTATCTGGGTTTCACGCTGTTTCACGCTGAGACAGTAAGTTCATACGTCAGTTGCCGTTACCTATTACATAAAATAATCTTTACTTATTTATTTACTTTAACAAAACCACAAACAGTTAAAACTTCTGAAATGATAATTTAAATTCAAGTATTTTACACTTCACAGAATTATAATAAAAAAATACAATTTCAGTTGTCGAATCTTTTGTTTTTCATTCATTTAGAGAACCACCGACAGATTGACTGATTGATACTTGATACGTATGATTGAACGCGTAATAAATCAGTCTTATAATGTTTCCAATGGACTCAGGTCTCCTCTCTAGGAGGGGAATGGGCGGTATTCAATTAGTTCTAGGACATGCCGGTTTCCTCACGATACCGATGTTTTCCTTCACCGATTTGAGAGCAGTGGTGATGAAATAAATAACACAAAGGAAAGCGTCTGCCTTGTTTTAAATCCACGACGTACAAGTTGTAAGTCGGAACAGTTAGGTACCACTGGACCGTCAACAATTTACAATTTACATCGGTACTGCGAATCTTCCCACAGGCCGCGAGGCAACGGTGGCTCAATTTGCATATGTCGTGGCCAGCCCCCCTAGCCAAGTTACAACCGTTTCGTTTCGATTCTCTTTTCGTTGATCTCCTCGAGTCAGCCACGGCTCCTATTCCTTTGTTCTGACCACGTGACTGAGCGTTGAGATGACGTCAAAACAAAGGAATCGGAGGCGTGGCCTACTCGAGGCGATCGACGAAAAGGGAATCGAAACGAAACCTTTGTAACTTGGCTAGGGGAGCAGATCTTAGAAATTGATCACTTCATTATATGGCCAAGTAAAACTGGCCAGATCGTTTTAAACGTTAAAGTTTGATGATATGTCAATCCTCGTTCTGCCTACTTTCTTTAGACCTTTTATTATCATAGAAATCCTACATCAATATACTTTCCGAAAAAGTTACAAGATTGTTTCATCTTCAAACAAACCAATCCTTCAGCCAATATGTACCTACTTACTGAAACTTCAGTAAACGAAAGTGACCTTTGTCAAATGCCATGACCTTATCTATTACACTAATATTATAAAGGCGAAAGTTTGTAAGTATGTTTGTTACTGCTTACGCTCGAACGGATGAACTGATTTGGATTTCACACGGGTGAACCCGCTGGTGTAGTTACCGGCACGGATCTTGAGCGCTGACTTCTACAGTTCTACTTGCGCAGAAGTGAAATATCGGGTCTCTTTAGTGGTATGAAAAGAGATGCGGGGGCGGGGAGTGCGATCCTTGTACAGTGATTGGCTCGCCGATGTGTTCGATGCGCAAAGCGATCCCCGCTCTTTCGCCGAGCGCTCAAGATTCGTGCCGCTATCTGTAACAACTAGTTAATATATACTCAATTGCCTCGTTGGTCTCGTGTTCACAAATACGACAGCTGAGCGTGGGGTTCTAGGTTCAGGCGAAAACTGCCATTGGGTTTTCCATTAGATATCAGGAACTCAGAGCAGAACGAGAGAGCAGTGGTGGCCGAGTGGTAACGGCCCCAACTTATGAGTTGTAGTTCGCGGGTTCAAACCCAGCCAGGCGCATTACTTTGTGTAATTTATTTCATCACCACTGCTCTCAAAACGGTGAAGGAAAACATCGTGAGGAAACCGGCATGTCCTAGAACCAAAACATTCGAAGACATGTGACATCCGCCAAACCGCACTGGGCCCGCGTGGTGGATTACGGCCCATTCCCTCTGCTAGAGAGGAGGCCTGAGTCCCAGCAGTGGGAACATTATAAGGCTGATTATGCTATGCTATGCTATATCAGGAACTCTGTAGGAGCCCGGAGTTTCGAAGTTAGTGGTCTGATATCCCCGTGTTTTAGACACCGTGATCGAAGTTACGTCGGGAGGGTCATTATTCTATTCTATATTATTAGTCTGTTTGTTACGTGTTCACGTCGTATCGGCTGAATAGATTTGGATACAATTTGAACAAGGAAAACTTTTTATAGTATGTATGTACATGATTGGACTCAAACAACAAATCTCAATCTTGCATGCTACTGTATGTATACAATGTTTAAACAAATAAAGAATATCTTATCTTATCTTGTCTTGTCTTGTCTTGTCTTGTCTTGTCTTGTCTTGTCTTGTCTTGTCTTGTCTTGTCTTGTCTTGTCTTGTCTTGTCTTATCTTATCTTATGTTCTCTTGGTTTTCCTATTTCCATACAGGCGAAGCCGCAGGCAGACACAGGTAAACAACATATTGTTTATGCTAAAAGTATACACTATGTGATTTAGGAGCGATGCCAAGATTGATAGTTCTTAAGTGATTGTCTGCTTTCAATCACTTAGTTTCACTTAACTTTCGACCTTCTAGACCTGTCTCGATGAGTCTTGGGATATTGGGACTAGCATAGGGTTACCAGATGAAAAAATCAAAAGTCCGGAGAAAAGGCCCGATTTCCATTGAAAAATCCTGAGATTTTTACAGTTTGAAAATGTTTTCACACTGCGGATCTAATAATAAAAATAATAATCTAACTCATGCGTTGCACATCGCACTCAAAGTGGTGGAGGTGGAAGCGGAACCCCCCTTTACCAAAGGAAGGTTAATTTTAGTTTTAAATTTAAATTTTTATGAATTTCTTTTTTGCTTGTTTTACTTCTAAGTAACCTAAGCTGTATTTTATTGAAAATTCTAAAAATCCTCAGATTTTATGTGATTTGCAAAATCCAGCCGCAATCCTGAGAAGAGTCCAAAAATCCTGAAATCTCAGCACAAATCCTGAGATATGGTAACCCTAGACTAGCAACAGTGATTTATATAAATTGGAAACACGAGTCACCGGGCGTAGGTACCTTCTCAATTTGAAAGACAGAAAAAACATTTATTTGAGACCCACAGGACAAATAAGTCAGAAAATCTGACCAATTACTTAGTCAGAGAATCTTTAATTATTATATCACGTTTCCCAGTGTCCCGCAACTTGTCCCCCAATATTGTTAACCTGGCCTGTTGGTCTAGTGGCTAGTGACCCTGACTGCTATGCCGGAGATCGTGGGTTCGATTCCCACCCAGGACAAATGTTTGTGTGATGAGCACGATCATTTGTTCTGTGCCTGGGTGTAATTTATCGATAATATGTATCTATTTAGAAATATGTAAGTATGTTTATCAGTTGTCTAGTACTCATAACACAAGCTCTGCTTAGCTTGGGACTAGACGGCGTAGTGTGATAATTGTGGAATATTATGTTATTATCATTATTTCACAACGCATTCTCGTAACGCGGGATAATGTTGTTGGACAATTTTAAAAGCCTTTGATACATTAGGGGTCTAAATATCCTCCAACGATGACGCGCAACAATGTCTAATTGTCTAACATATGCCGCGTCATTTTGTCGGGACATTTTCTCTCCTGAAAAGAAAAACGAAAGACCTGTGCGAGGCTAAAAAGACTACCAACCCAGCATCACGCAGTTATTTAAAAAAAAAAACTGGGCAGGAGCGAGTCGGACTCGCGGCCTGAGGGTTCCGTACAAACTACAATTCCCGAATGGAGTCTCGAAGATTTTTAAACTTTTGTCACAACAAATTTACTGTTTTTAGATTTTTTCTATACCTGCGCTATAAAACCTTGCTTTATGCCAATTGTCAGGATTCTGTGTCAACGGGAAGTACCCTATGAATTTTGATTCCTTTGAGAGTATCGAAATATACGTTTTTTGCGACATAAACGGCCGTATCTTTTTTATTCGTTACCTTAGAAGTTTGATTTTTTCCAACTTCAAGGGACCGCAGACTTAAGTATATGGTTTTAATTTCAACTCGATACCTCCACGCGTTCTCGAGATAAAGTGTATTGACAGACAGACGGACGGACAACAAAGTGATCCTATAATGGTTTCATTTTTCCTTTTGTGGTACGAAACCCTAAAAATAACGCAGCCTGCGCTGGTATTAGAATAGAATAGAATAAACTTTTTTTTTTTTTTGGTATTCTGTTTTTTTTTTTTAATTAGTATAAACTAGTGCTTGACTGCGATCCCATCTAATAGTAAGCAGTGTTGCAATCGTTGATGGTGAAGCGCACTAGTTTATTAAGAGCCTAATTTACTCTGGCCTTGAAGACACCCAAATTATAATCGGATGGGAAGACCGAAAGATTTAATTTCATTAAGTACCTAGCTAATTTGCGTATTCTAGGATTTAATATCATCTGCACCGTGTTAGTACGTGATTTCCATACATTTCAATATTTCAACATTTCTACTCAACAGTTTAATATTATACACAAAACGTGATCGTATTAGTACTGAAACTCTAAACTGAAAGGCACCTACGTAATTGAAATGTATCGCTTGCAACTGTACCTACCATAGAGCATGGAATTGTTGGACTAGAGCTAGAGATGCCATAGATAGATAGATATATTCTTTATTGTACACCAAAAATACAAATACATTAGGAACTTAAAATTAATAGGGTGTCACAATGGAGCCATAGAGCATTGGTAGCCCAGGGCAAACAGCTCCGACTTACGCAAGTCATACCTCGCGGGCTCTCTCTCAAAACGGTGACAGAAAACATTGTGTGGAAAAACCGGTATAATCAAAAATTCTCGTCAACCTGAAGTACCCTATGAATTTTGATTCCCTTGAGAGTGTCGAAATAGTGTTTTGTGACATAGACGGCCGTATCTTTTTTTTCGTTAACTTAGAAGTTTGATTTTTTCACAACTTCAAAGGACCGTAGACCTGAGTAAGTATATGGTTTTAATTTCAACTCGATAACTCCACGCGTTCCCGAAATAAAGGGTCTTGACAGACAGACTGACGGACAACAAAGAGATCCTATAAGGGTTTCGTATTTTCCTCATGAGGTACGGAACCCTAAAAAATACATATTTCTGTTAATACTTGCTATCTCTACCGCCAAAGCGTTTCGTAGCTCTATGCTCCTAGTACCTACCTATACGTTCCGTCAAACCAACGTGATACACACGTTCAATGCTTGTTTCATTTAACACTAATATTATAAAGGCAAAGTTTGTATGCATGTGTTTGCTTGTGTGTATGTTAGTTACTGCTTATGTATAATTAAGTACTTAAAGTTTGTTCTATTCTTTTCCTTGTGAAAGTGACACTTAAAACGCTACATTCTGTTTTACATAATATGGAGCAAAATTTTGAAGGAATTTTAAAAATATATTACAATCGGCAATCGCAAGCACTCCGTCCAGTTGAACTGGAAGGATGGCAACCCCAAAGTAGTTGAGAAAAGACATTATCTTCCTAGAGTCAATAATATTCATTTATCTATTTAAATAAAAGAAAGTCGTGTTAGTTACACTATTTATAACTCAAGAACGGCTGAACCGATTTGGCTGAAAGTTGGTGGGGGGGTAGCTTAGAACCAGGAAACGGGCATAGGATACTTTTTTTTTTTAGTAGGGTAGAGTAGGGTAGAGTAGGGTAGAGTAGGGTAGAGTAGGGTAGAGTAAGGTAGAGTAGGGTAGAGTAGGATATAGTAGTCTGTTGATGGGAGCGAAGCCGCGGGCAAAAGCTAGTGATTAAATAAGACGGCACTTACTGTTGCCATGCACTGTCTAGCTAGGTAGGCCGTCATTTTATCAGGTGCATCTACGTTCGTCTGCGCATCATTAGCTGCGGGATCGTTATCAAGAAACGTCAAAATAAATCAAATATGAGATGTAAACAGGCCAAGATAGATTGTGTGTGATAACAAGCGTTTGAGGCTGGTTTAAATTTTCTTGGAATTTTATAATAACTGTCCATAATAAAGGAGAAATGATACCTTTCGAGACGAAAAAATTAATCTTCTAAAGATAAATATTAATCAACTATTTCCGTGTATACTTGGCGCTGGCAGAAAAACCGACTGAAAAGCTATAAAAATTCCACTTTGCTATTGACGAAAATACGACATTGAACGAATACTTTTGTATCATCTATTACTGTTTATTATACAAATAGTTTCCTTTTTATTAATAAACTAGTGCGCCTCACCATCAATGATTGCATGAATTGCATCACTGCTTACCATCAGGTGGGATCGCAGTCAAGCACTGGTTTATATCAATAAAAAAAAAGTTAGATGCTAAAACACATCCCATTCCAAACGATATTTCAATCAGAATTCACCTTAACTGCGCAAGCGCCGCTTCACTGCATAGATGCACACTGTTGCTATGCGCTAAGTTAGGGTTACCAACTCATAAAACTAGAAATCGGAACAGACCCGACTGTTTAGTTTTGAGTTAAGGGAGATGATTCGAGTTAGCCCGTAAAGTTTTTAAATATCGTTTCGCTTAAAAACCTTTTTTTTTCTGAAAATCACAATATACAAGTTTCTGTGAAAATAAAATAAATATAAAGTGAAAGTAAAGTCAATATATTGATTTCTTTGAATTTATTTACAACATAACTTCAAGAACCAATTTTATAAATAACCCGGATTGCTCTCTTTTGCAATATGCAAAATGCGCATACAAATTCCAAATGAATCCAAAAAAATATGTTGTCCAGCTTTATTCGGATTCCGGTCGTCTGGCATCCCTAACAACACACATGAGCCGTGTAGCCACGCTCAAACTGGGCCGGCTGCTAATCAGATGCAATATTAGTCTCATTAGCATGCAGTTACAATGCTGTTGCTAAGTGCGTGCGCGAAGATACGTGGTTTTCATAGACAGGGGTATTGGCGTACGTGACTTTGTGGTGGTTACTGCTTCAATTATAAAATGAGACATGGTTAGTAGATACATATATTCGTCAGATATTTAGTAATTGACAGAAATAAAATTGTTATAAGTACAATCGATAGAACGAGGTTTTTAATCGTCGATTTTGATGATGATGTATGGTCTTTAAAAGAGACTGACCCTGAGTTTGTTTCGGTGTCTCTTCTTCGGGTAGTCAGCTAGGAAACATCGGCCTCATCTAGTTTAATCTGACGAATAAATTGACGTATAAAAGTGTTTATCTTCATGTGATTTTCTTCAAAAAATAATCAGCATAGAAGATGTACTGGTATTTAAAGTACACGTCCTGAGGAAACCGTCATGTCCTAGGACAAAGATAGTCGAAGGCGGGCCCAATGCAGGTTGGTAGATAACGGGCCATTCCCCTCTCCTAGAGAAGAGGGCATCGATCCCAGTAGTGGGAACATTAGAAGGTTGAATATTTATGCTTTGTTGTTTATTATAACCAGTTATGTTATATACAACATAACATAAAATGTCGGTGCGGAGGGACGTTGCTTTGAGTAGTTTCGTGTTCCGGGTGCTGCACGGCTGGCTGCACTACGCCGAGCTGCTGGCGGAGCTGGGACTGGGCGCGCCTACCGGCAGCGAGGGTGCGCGCCGCCCCACGCGCACGCTGCTGGAGCCTTTCTCTGGGACAAACTTGAACAAGTTTGCTCCCTTGTCGCGCGCCATAAGAATACTCAACATTATTGCTACTGACGTAGATCTATTTTACTGTAGCCTGCCGAGGTTCACTGAAGCAGCAATAAAGCTAAACTGCATTGAAAATATCGGTACAGGTTAATTAATATTATACTATCTATATGTTTATGTTGTTTTTTGATTTAATCGTTTATGTATATTATTTGTTATTTATTTGTATAAATTGGATACAGATGTATAGCTGATAATAACGTAGCATTGGCGTTAATAGCTGTAATGGTGTTATTTACATAATTTTGAATAAATAAATAAAATAAAAATAAATAAATAAATAATAAACCAAGCCAGCTTTTCCCGCAAGTTGCACTTTCTCGGCCAAATTCACAGGATCTTTGTATTTTTCGGCATAAAAATAGCCGATGGCTCTCAGTGTCAATGTATCTTCACAAAAAAAAAAAAAACGTAACTGGATTAGTAGTCTTCTATTTCCTCCAAAGTTATTTCCGTCTGTGTGAGAGCAGTGATGGCCCAGTGGTTACGGCCCCGAATTAAGAGTTTATAGGTCACAGGTTCAAACCTAGCCAGGTGCATTACTTTATGTAAATTAGTTCATTACCACTACTCTCAAAACGGTGAAGGAAAACATCGTGAGGAAACCGGCATGTCCTAGAACCCAAAATTCGAAAACATGTGACACCCACCAATCCGCATTGGGGCCTCGAGGTGGATTATAGTCCATTCCCTCTCTTAGAGAGGGGGCCTGAGTCCCAGCAGTGGGAATATTGTAATGCTGATCATGCTACGCTTATACTATTTTTCCATTTCTCATCGTACAACTATACAGTACCCAATCAGGGTTAGAAAATAGTTTTTTTTTATTATTTTATATAAACAAGTGTTCTTTTGTTTTTGTTTTTTGTTCTTTTAGTATAAGGCACTATTTCAAATTAATTTTACCTATAATATTTCATTTCTAATCTAGATCTTTTCAAATTCGCCATAGTAAATTAAATATAAATACAAAAAGTGGTCAACGGATAAATATTTATTTTATGTTGCATATCTCTAATCAATACTGAACGCTTTACATTCACCCTGTATGGTCTAGCTAATGTTGATTTTTAAATTGGGCGACATTGAGACTTTCCTAGCTGCTTTTCGATTGATTTGAAATTTAAATTTTGAATATTCTAATGCATGTTTCAAAAATAGGTATTATTTTGTCCCATATAAATTTCTCGTAGATACTTAGATCTTTGTTTGATTGAATAAATTACTTCTCATAAAATTTATAAAAAATATATTTTATTTTATTACAATGCCATTAAACTTCAAAAATATAAAATAGCAATAGCATAAACTCAACTGGTTTTATGTCTAGCCACCTATTTAGATTCCTAAATATATATTCACCATAAAAAGTAGTTTTAAAGCTTGTCTTTTTCTATTGATACAATACTTAAAGCTTGTTTTAATCTGTGTTTTTACCCGACTGCAAGAAGGGTTATGTTTTTCGCGCGTATCTTGTATGTATGTATGTATGAATGTATGTATGTATGTAATATTCTTTATTATTAAACATGTGTTTTGAAACAACTTATTTTAATCATGCCAACCCTGTACTCAATGCACATTTCATCACAACATGCCCCAATTTCTTACCACTCATTGTACTAAAAAGTTGTTTGTTGGTTTTTTACATCTCTCTATTCGGAGCAGGTTACACAAACATTATAACTATTTGTTATAAACGCTCCATGTCTGGACCCTCGCCAACTGTAAGGCATTCCTCTTATGAAGATTAGGTAGGTACATTGTAAGATTGTCATAGAAGAGTAGTACAGAAATTCTGTTCCTAGCAAATACGCTGATTTGTAAAATGACAATTCACATACTTAGGGCGGCATTCACCAATACAACTAATCGCGTTTTAACGTTTGGCTCGCATAATCGCGTTTAGCCGCTGTCATTAGTGTCACTTGTAAAACAACAACAAAAGAAAAATACAGACAAGTGACACTAGTGACAGCGGGTAAGCGCGATTATGCGAGCCAAACGTTAAAACGTGATTAGTTTTATTGGTGAATTCCGCCCTTAGTATAGCTATGCTTGCCGCGAAGTCAAGGAAATCGTATTAATTTGCTAAAAACAGACATTCCACTTTATTGAGCTTAGTCAAATGATTTAAGTTGTGTTTTGATTCTGTTATTATATTTCAGCATGAAAAAGAAAAACACTTAACTAATTAAAACTATCTAAACGGTCAACGGTGGTCACGGGTTCAAACCTAGCCAGGCGCATTACTTTGAGTAATTTATTTCATCACCACTGCTCTCAAAACGGTGAAAGAAAACATAGTGAGAAAACCGGCATGTCCTAGAACCAAAAATTCGAAGACATGTGACATCCACTAACCCGCACTGGGCCCGCGTGGTGGATTACGGCCCATTCCCTCTCCTAGCGATGAGGCCTGAGTCCCAACAGTGGGAACATTATAAGGCCGACTATACTATACTATAATATACGCTGAAGGTAATAAATAACTCCTAGTTAAAACATGGCGTCAAAAAATTCCTTCGCATAACTGTCGACTGGCCGGAAGTGTACCTACCCAAAAAACTGGCGACATGTTTAATCTCTGGCTGAGGCAAAAGTCAGGCCTTGTGTCATGCGAAGTGTTAACTAGGCGTTTGGATAATTCTTTAAAAACATGTAAGCTCTCGGACCCAACGGCCCAAGAATTGTTGCTTCAAAATCCTCCTAGTTCTGACTGTTCGTTCATGTCTCTAAGTAGGTACAGTGCCTTAGTATAGCTAACTATATTAAGGCTTCCGTACCTCAAAAGGAACCCTTATAGGATCACTTTGTTGTCCGTCCGTCTGTCTGTCAAGACCTTTTATCTCGGGAACGCGTGAAGGTATCAAGTTGAAATTAAAACCATATACTCAGGTCTGCAGTCCCTTGAAGCTGTGAATAAATCAAACTTCTGAGTTAACTAAAAAAAAGATACGGCCGTTTATGTCTCAAAAAACGTATATTTTGACACTCTCAAGGAAATCTAAATTCATAGGGTACTTCCCGTTGACCTAGAATCCTGAAATTTGGCATGAAGCAAGGTAGGTAGCACAAGTATAGGAAAACATCTGAAAACTGTAAATTTGTAGTTACGTCACAAAAAAAAAACTTTTTTTGCGATTCGGGAAAATCTTCGTAACTCAATTTGGGAATTGAACTGTTTTCATAGGTAAGTTTGTACGGAACCCTCAGTGCGCGAGTCCTAATCGCACTTGCCCGGTTTTTTGAGATGGAGAATCCTCAAATGACTTCTGAAGAGTAGAAGTAACTCTTTTAAAAATTCCCGCGGTCCGGCTGACATGACTTTGAGGCGCGCGTGGAACACTACGCGCTGTTGACGACTCGAGCTCAATCCTCACGTGACGGCTGGACGGCGAGCTAAGCATTGCGGCATTGCTGGTCGGGGATCGCCGCGCGCGACTTCCTACGACCGGAGTGTCCTTTGTGGCTAAGGCGTGAGGATGTCCGTTCCCTCACTGTTGCAGCCATCTCCTTTGCTCGCATTACTGCTTCACAGAAGGTGACCACTTCCCATTCCCTCTCGCTTCGAACCATGACCGGCCTTCACGAGGACACGACGGTGCTCGGCCCAAGCGGGCCACACCTCCACCGTATGCTCCACCATTTCCTCCGAGCGGTTCACACAATGTTGACACCCGGGCGTTTCTTCCGCCTGAATCCGATGCAGGAACCTTCCGAATTTACCATGTCTGGTGAGGACCTACGTCGTGCGAAAGGTGAGGACGCTGTGACGCGTCTCCGGCCGCATCCACGACCGCCTTTAGCATGATGAGATTTGCCGGACCTTTTGTATTTTTCTTTTGAACGGTGCGAGTTATAGAGTTTGACTCATTTATTATTTGATTGTGCAAATAAATTTTTGTCTCCAAGGCCAAGTTCAAAAGTTTGTAAATAAAAATAGAGGCGGAATATTCCTTCATTGATCATTTGTTCTGTGTCTGGGTGTAATCTATTTAAATAAAAGGAGAAACTGACTGACTGACATATCAACGTACAGCTGAAACTACTGGGACTAGGAACGTGAAATTTTGCACAAGGCTTCCTTTTATGACGTTACGTGAGCACTTCAACTAGGAAATTCAACTTGTGGTAAAACAGGGGTCCAAAGTTTGTATGGAGAAACCTACTTTCACGCGGGCTAAACTGATGGCATAAGCTAGTTTATCTATAATATGTATGTATTTAGAAATATGTAAGTATATTTATTAGTTGTCTAGTACTCATACACAAGCTCTGCTTAGCTTGGGACTAGACGGCGTTGTGTGATAGTTGTGGGATATTGTTATTATTAGTCATCATCATCATCATCATTTCAGCCGAAAGACGTCCACTGCTGGACATAGGCCTCCCCCAAGCGTGTCCACAACGACCGATCCTGTGCGTCTCGCATCCACCGCACTCCCGCGACTCTCACCAGGTCGTCGGTCCACCTTGTGGGAGGCCTTGCGACGCTGCGCCTTCCGGTGCGCGGTCGCCACTCTCTCTAGAACCTTTCGGCCCCATCGACCATCCGTTCTACGAGCAATGTGCCCTGCCCACTGCCACTTTAGTTTGGCGATTCTTCGGGCTATGTCGGCGACCTTCGTTCTCCTGCGGATATCTTCATTATTATTATTATTATTCCATGATTTATTTGAAAACCAGTTAAATTGGTATGCGGCATCTCTTCCTGGTTTCGCGTTTAAGAGACGGATGCAGTCACAGAATATTTTGAAGGTATCTACTGGCCCAGGTCTATGTCGACTTCACAGTCCCGTAACAGCGATTTAATTTTTATTAAAAAAAAACAGTAACTGTTCAAGATTTTTGTTTTTGCCAGACCCTTTTAACAAAAAACTTTATTATTTTATGTAAATTTCTAATATTAGGTACCGTGACGTAATCTCGTAGATTAGACGTTTGAAATCGTAAGTTAGGATCAGATTCGTAATTTTTTTATATAGATCCAACTAATTTATATGTTTTGATTTTTACCCAGCGGTTGGTCATATGGTCAATTTTAATAATAGTACATTTTGATACAAGTGCAGAGTTTGTCATTGCGACCGAGGCGAAATTCGCTCGAGCCGTAGGCGAGTGTGTTATGGAGCCTAGGCCTGCAGTGACAAATTTGCACGTGTCAAACGACTTTTTTCAATACACTTACGAAGAAATGAATAATTTGTTATTGTCCTAGTTTCTGAAATATCTACAGTTTTTTTTTTTTTTGGGAAATATCTACTCAATTCATCACTGTCTACAATTATTTTTAATGGAACATCAAATAACCTGATAATATCGGTAAAATGATTTTGCCAACCACTAAACAAATGAAATTAGGTACTAGAGTCCTCCATAAATCAATTTTGCTAATAGAATGAGCGGAACTGAACAATTTCTTTTATTTTGCATTTACTTGAGTAATTCTTTTGATAAGCAGAATTCAAAGGCCCTAAGAGGTCTTAATGCGATCCAGTTTACGACCTAAACTGAACTGTTGAGATGGAGCTATACAACATTAGTTAGTATATGCGAAACCCAAAACACATGTCTAATGATGTCTAGTATTTTTATGTAAAGAACCTATGTACAAAATTTCATAACTGTATCATGAAAAATCACAAAGTTATAAGTTTGTTATGTTACCTGGTTGTCCGCACAAATACATTGTCACCGGGCCATCCGGGGGACTGAGGGGTTGTTTTGCTACCGCACCCAGCTGTACGCTGGCGCCCAATGCCCGCTATAACCTGCCTTGACCTGTGTCGTACTTGGTATCCAACTTGTGACCTATTAAAAATATTTTAGAAAAAAAATAACATGGTGTAAAAAATATTGGAATCGATTCAGTTACAGATTATGAACAAAGTATATTGAGGTTTCGATATACTAAAAATAATGTTGTTTAACCTGTTGTATGCCAGAACGCAGATGTACGCGGGACACAATGGCTTTTTAATTGTGTCTGTAATTCCGGCGAAATATACTACGAAAGGTTAAGGAGTATAGCTCCGTCCCTTTTTCTCGCTCGCACATTTGTCATATTAATACGAGTTTTTTTTTTTTAATTCATATAAACCAGTGCTTGACTGCGATCCCACCTGATGGTAAGCAGCGATGCAATCATTGATGGTGAGGCGCACTAGTCTAGGAGTAGTGGGTAGCTAGCCGCACATATAGATAATATTACCGTGCCGCACACGACACACGCGCGACGTAACGCGACGGGTGCACGCGCGGGCGCCCGCTTAACGCAGCGTTGACCCTAAAAGTGACACGTGTCCTCATTAAAATTGAAACATGGCCCCATCTCACTCCACTCAGACCGGTAGAAGTTATTCGATGATTTTCCACCTCAACAGAAAGGTGTTAAGAAATATCTATGACGACCTATAATTGATAGGTTCCATTCCAATAAGCTTGTCAGCCCCGCCTTACGTTGATATGTTAAGGGGTGACCAGACGGTTGCAAACCAACGTCCCAACCAAGGTGACCTTGCTAGTTTCAAACCATGTAGGCAGCCGTTGTAGCCCATGACCTTCAACGCCCTAGGGTGGGAGGCGTGTTTTCCTAACCACCGAACATGTTGGCGCGTGGTTTACATCCATGTAGCCGCAACGCAAACCAAACACATAAACCAAGGTCACCTTGGTTGGAACGCTAGTTTGCAACCGGTAACCCCCCCCCCCCCCGCCTTTACCCCTTTAAAATGTCAGTCATGCGAGCGAGCAAGAGGGATGGAGCTATACACCCTATATAGCTCCATCCCTTTAACAGTTCAGATTAGGTCGTAAAATGGTTCGCGTTAAGAGCTCATGTTAGGGCTTCAGGTGAATATTGATTTCACCAAAATTCTATCCGGAATTTAATCAAACAGCTTTATTTCGTACTTATATTATACTGCAGAGCAAAGGCCTCCCTTTCTTCATAGCATTCCTAAGGAATTCCTCCTCGAGCTCATTTCGTCATCTTTACCTGAATCGTTGCTGGCACACTTCGTTCTTAAGGTTGCTCTAGTCGGCGGCTCTAAGTTGTTGATGGGCGACGTTAAAATGCATGCTATCTCATTCAACATTGTATGACAGTTAAAAATGATTTGATGAGCAATATGAAGCTAGAGCACATACGAATACATAGTACTCCCATAACATATACGATGATATATCGAAATTCATTATTTGAATTGATTTATAACGAAAAAAGCGCGTATATGAACCGACCTTTCGGCTTCTAGATATTATGAAATACCTACTGAATTTATCTGTTGAAAATTAAGTAAATTTTTTAATAATTAATCTATCCCTGTATGGAAACTATTTGCCCTTAAGTTATTTATTTACGCCAAAAGATACGCAAATTAGTGTCAAAAAAAACCATTTCAAAATTACCTCAGTCGCACATGACTTCAAAATTACCATTTTTGCCGTTTAATTTCCATACAGGGATTCAAGATAATGACAAAGTAAATTCATATCATTTTTTTTTTCGCCATTACACCGTCAAAAACGAAGTGATGACCGGACTGGGGCACCCTTAAATGAAGAAATTCTGACTAACAGAATATCCTGAAATTGTTCCAGATCCTGCCCTACATAGACGGGTTCAACCACGTGTCGAAGATCGCAGCTCTGACGGACGTGGAGATCAGCCTGGTCCGCGCGTGTGTTCAGAATCTAGTCTACTATGGAGTGGTTACCTTGGTACCAATCTTCCAGTACTGTGCTGTAAGTACCTACTTCATCATCACCAACATACATGCTTACCTAATCATAAGGATACCTAACTCAAAAAAGAAGGTATTTGAATCTTAAAAAATACGTTTCAATAATAAGGACCAATTTTTAAATACCCTCTTTTTTGTGTTAGGTCTCTTTTTAGGGTTCCGTACCTCAAAAGGAAAAAACGGAACCCTTATAGGATCACTTTGTTGTCCGTCTGTCTTTCTGTCAAGACCCTTTATCTCGGGAACGCGTGAAGGTAAGTTTGTACGGAACCCTCAGGGCGCGAGACCGACTCGCACTTATCCAGTTTTTTATTATAAAGCATGCGATTATATCACCAGAGGTTGGAATAGGTAGAGTAGGTATATTTACCTAAAGTTCGAGGAAGTAAATAACATAGAGTTCATAATACCTCCTCTAAAATCCCGGAATCACTAACATGGGTGCAGCAGTATAATTGGACTCAAAATGAATATTGTTCATGGAGTGCTTGTTTCAGAAATAATAAATTAAATAGTGAAAAAACGACAAAAATATACAAAAAAAAAGGTGAAACACTCTCTGTTTGGGCAATAATTGTGTTGACTTACTATGTTATTTATCACGTAAATGTCAGTGAATAAAAAAAATATATATATCTTTAACTATATAAATGCATTTAAAAATAGTCGGAAAAAGAAACTTTTTTTTAAGTGTATGATCGGCGAAAAATGCCTCTATCAACCCTCAACGAAAATAAATAATCTGACTTGATTTGACCTTTTGGGGAAAAATCGAGCATACAACGCATATTAGACTTGAAACTTTTAATAACAAATGGGATATTTTAAGAAAAAGCCAGGTAATAATGTATTTTTTCATAATTTCCAGGTGTACAGTGCAACGCCTAAGTTAAGGCAGCTGACTCGGTGTGCAGGTCTGCAGCGGCAGTGTGTGGACTTCTGTGCAAGATCTCGTAAGTTACACATTGTCCTCTCCATTATCCTATGTTCCCTTCACAAAGAAACGCATTATATAAATAAACGCAGTAAACAAGGAATTGTAATTCCTAAATGTAGATTAGCTAAGAAAAATCATTTACGATAAACAGCATACGCTTTTATAACAAGTTGTCAAATAGCTTTTAGCGAGTGAAAGCTCAAAACCTGCGTAAAATGTGTCCTTGTCAGAAAAGTATACTATAAGGATAAAGACTACGTTGAAGACAAGCTTGTTTGGTAGTAGTAGTATGTTTACATGAAGAATCATTTTCAGAAAAATTATCTACTTAATATAATAATAATAATGTACTGGTTGCAAATAAAGGGCACTGGTCCACAACCTGTCTTTTTATTATGTCTGATAGATATTTGAATTCTTAAATTAGTTTCATTAGACCTGAATGCCAGACACCGTTTTTGACTTCTCTCACTCTAGCGGGAGGGCGTGTTAGATTTTTACCGACTAAAACCACACCTGTGTCCTTCAGTTGCCCTTTGCGTTTTTGGACCACGGGTTTCCTTTTCAGAAATTCCCCGTATGACTCCTCCTAAGACAGCTCTAGGCACAAAATTTACCATTCAACCATATATGCTCGATTTTCAACATATTTCTTTCTGCGTCCAGCTCGACAACTGCCCAAAGTCAGCGACATATTCCGCATGTACGCGGGCATGTCATATGGCAGCACCATCAGAGATCTCTGTAGGAGGATGAAACCTCAGGAGCTGGCCATCAACGAGAGGAAACTGGTTCTGTTTGGAGTGCTGGAAGGGCTTATTAGAAGGGTTTATAAGGTGAGTAAATTTTACAAATTATGTAGAAGTAAGAAGTAATCTTAGCTTACGGTCGTTCACCAACAACTTCACTTCTCATACACAAAGCATTTATTTCAAATAAACCATTTATAGGTACTTTCGAATTGTCAGTAAGTCGATCAGTCAGAAAGATGAAGGTAATTGCACATTCCAAAGCGTATATCTCTATGGAGAAGAAAGTGCAAGAAACTTCATGGACACTCTTTCAATCATGTATTATATCTTGTTTACATATTTCTTTTCGATTCTAATACGTGACCAATAAAAAAAACTGGGCAAGTGCGAGTCGGACTCGCGCACTGAGGGTTCCGTACAAACTTACCTACGAGTATGTAAACAGTTCAATTTCAGAATAAATTTACTGTTTTCAGATTTATTCCTATATCTGTGCTATAAGACCTTGCTTAATGCCAAATTTCAAAATTCTGAGTGAACGGGAAGTACCCTATGAATTTTGATACTTTGAGAGTGTCGAAATATACGTTTTTTGCGACATAAACGACCGTATCTTTTTTTCTCGTTAACTTAGAAGTTTGATTTTTTCACAGTTTCAAGGGACCGCAGACCTGAGTATATATTTTTAAACTTTTAATTTCAACTCGATACCTCCACGCATTCCCGAGATAAAGGGTCTTGACAGACAGACGGACAACAAAGTGATCCTATAAGGGTTCCGTTTTTTCCTTTTGAAGTACGGAACCCTAAAAATCGATTATAATCGATTAGTTTCATAATCGATCCTTTTTTGGACCTAGATCGCTGAAATTTTGCACAGAGGTTTCTTATATGATGTTTATGTGTAAGAATAAGAAAGAATTTTTCAAAATTCACCAACCTATGGTCCAAACGGGGTTCCAAAGTTTTTAAAGATAGAGAAACCTACTTTCACAGGGGCGAAGCCACTGACAGCAGATAACATAAATATATTTTCATTCTTTCCTTTCCAGTTCCCAATAACCTTGCACAACGACGACGCAGCCTCAATACTGAGCGACCACAGCCAGCCCCTCGTGCGGACGTACAACGGTCTGGTCTGCCTCGACGAGCTCTGCTGTCAGAGTGGGATGTCGGCCTTGCAGATTGAGGAGCAGTTAGAGAGAGATAGCAACGTCGTGTTCATCGTCAAATGAAAGAGATGGAGCAGATGACGTTACGTTATAGAAGGTTCGAACAAGGAGGTTTTTGTTCGTCTGTATGTATTTTTTATGGGCTTTTGAAATGCAGATGATTCAAGAAATATGGGTATATATAATCATATGTCGTAAGAAATCTTTAAAGAAGACATTTTTGACTTTATGGTAGGTGCAAAACATATTTGCCATAAAGTACATTGACCTTTTTGCACTGTGTTTCATTACTAGAAAATGTAAAGGATCACGTTAGATGTCGATTCAAGACAGCTTTATGTCTGTTTTTTAAATTAAGAATGTCAATAAATGTAAGAGGGTCAATGACCGTTATGGCAAATTTATCTGGTTCCTACCATAAGCACTATAACAAAATAAAGGTAGGTATAGTCAGGACTGTCTTTACAACTTATGCTAAAGAATCTTGTAAATAAAGAATCATACAATCTTGTAAATAGGGCAGGCTCTATTTTGTTTGTTAAAGAAGCGGGTTTAATGTGATTTCTAAGGGCGGAATTCACCAATAAAACTAATCGCGTTTTAACGTTTGGCTCGCATAATCGCGTTTAGCTGCTGTCACTAGTGTCACTTGTAAAAATACAACAAAAGAAAAATACAGACAAGTGACACTAGTGACAGCGGCTAAACGCGATTATGCAAGCCAAACGTTAAAACGCGATTAGTTTTATTGGTGAATTCCACCCTAAAACTGGAAAGGGACGCGCGATGAACCGTAGATCTCACATACATATTATAAAAGAAGAATGGTTTTGCGATTAAGAACTTGTATATTTGATTCTTGTATATCTCAATACGAACTTTAAAAGGTCAATCCAGGAGTTTGTGATAATCAAGCCACTAGATATTGCAGATGAAAGAATGATTGGAAACACTAAAAAAAATACCTATTGCACAAAATACAAGAAAGATGAATTTCTTACGTGTTAATATTAAATACAATAGTTTGACTGTTAGGAGTGCCAAAAATAAATCATTTAGATATTCCATTTGCTTCTAATATGCAAACAGATTTCTCATATTCGTCCAATAGTTGAAGACTTATTTGTCAAAATTTTATGAATATTGGACGACATTGTTACCTATATATTTAGGTACCTGCCGTACCAAAGGTAAAATATTAGGGTCAGCACAGACGGAGCAGCATACTGCTAGAGTAGTTTTACTTTATTTGATAATAAACTCAACTGTCACTGTAATAGAGTTCAAAATACTATTTATAAGATAAACCGTGTGTTCAACATCATACGTGTCTATGCCTCCTACGCATAAAGTCGTAACATATTTTTTTTTGTAAAATTGTATTTAAAAAATGACAAATAAACATTGTTATTTCATACATCCAGCGTCTGGTAGTCTTCTTAAAATGATTTTTATAGACATAATGCAAAAACATCGGTTAATATTTGTTTCACTTATATCATTAACAATTACAAAAACGGGTCTCCGGAAAAATTGCAGTTTTTACCTCGAGTTTATGAGAAAGAGGCATCGATTTTTTTTTAAGCTCCATCAATGTCTCTAATGCCTATATTATGATTTCCATCCATTTCTCTGACCTTGCTAAGTAACCGTCGTAGAAGAACGTTTTGTAATTTGTAAAACGTTAATGTTCATTCGTATTTAAAAGCTTGTTCATATTCGTCTATATGAATATAAGCATAATCTGTATAATAATAAGATTGATATTTCTATGAAGTGATGACGTTACTTAGCAAAGTCAAAGATGGGTCTAACACCCAGATTCCGAAAGTCAAATTTTAAGTATTATCTGCTATTTGATTGCTTTAGCCTACCAATCATACAGCGTATAATAAGGCGGCGCTACACATACCTGTAAAGGTAGCGGTACACTTACCTGTAAGTGGTACATGCAACTCATGCAAGTAGCAGGCATGCCATTGTATCACAATAAGTTCTGATTGGTGTATGTCACTATGGCATTTAATCTACTTGCATACTTATGTGCCAGCTACAGGTATGTTTATCGCTGCCTTTGGCACAAAAGTATGCAAGTACCTTAAATGTTATTGCGCCATGACGTTCTGATTGGTGGAATTCACTATAGCATGCAAGTTACTTGCATACTTTTGTGCAATATACAGGCATGTGTGATGTGTGTATTGCAGCCTAGATACTTTAAAATGTTTCAATACATGTATGTATAAAAAAGCGAATAAGTGATTTTGGCTTTCAGAATAGAGGATTAAAAAGTTAGTAAAACGATGATTAGATTTAAGAGGACGACAGGATCTAAAGCGCAGTCACTCTCGGACTGCATACAAAAGAAAGATGCGCAAAGACACTACAATCGCTTAAGTACTTCCAAAATAGGAAGCATTTTAGCGATTTACTAAAAATCTACAGATTTGATTATAAAATTAAAATACTATAAAGGTAAAAAGTTGCTTTTGGAATCATATGAAAAACATATAGAATCGATAAAAGTAATTTTTAGAGGTATCTTCGTCATTTTTTCTAGCCTACTAAATTAGCTTTACCTATTATATTGAAAAATAACTATTTTTTCTGATTTTGTTGACTGCAGTTGATCATATACTTTTGCGTATTATAAAACTCGCGATTAACTCCTGTAGTCCTTTTAAAAGATTTCTATACTGTAAATAGATTAAGAAAAACAACGAAGTTGTGTATACATACAAGGCCATATCTTTAATTAAAGTGTCCTACAGTGCCTTCTAGGGCTGTGGGAATGTACGAAAAAGTTTACCGTAGTCCTAGAACTCAAAGGGCAATTGAAGGATACAGGTGGGTTTTAGTCTGTAAAATTTTGACACGCCCTCTCGTTCTAAACGATGGATGCGAGACGCATAGGACCGGTCGTTGCAGCGACTCGCGCGGGGAGGACTATAACCAACAGTGGATGCCTTTCGGCTGTAATGATGACGATAGTCGATGGGGCTGAAAGTTTCTGGAGTGGCGACCGCCTACCGGAAGACGCAGCATCCGAAGGCAAGGTGAACCGATGACCTGGTAAAATCAAAATCCAGCAGTAGATGTCTTTCGGTAGAAATATGATAATGATGAGATATTGGTAGCCATAAGGGATGAAAATTTTCGTTATCATTTAATATTGGCCTGTATTTTGTCTTCATGTGTCCAATCAATGTCAATTTATAATCTTGTACACTCTATTTAAATTATAAGTGAGTACAATGGTATAAGAACTCTTGTATAATAATTTGTTGTATTTTTGTATATAATTGTATAATTATGTAAAATTTGATTCTTTTTTACTTTGAACGATGTAAGGGTGAATGTAAAGATACGATCCTACGTAACTAAAAATGATATATTTCTATATAAAAATATGTAATTGTAATCTTTATAATTAGGGTCTTATATTCTTTGTAAAGCCATAAAAATACTACCCTATCTAACTTTTAGAAAGCTAGATTTTCTATTTTTAGACTACAATGTAACCTTTATAGGTACTGAATATTATACAATCTGATTTTTATTAGCACGATTCAATTTTTTATTGGCATTAGTAATTAATCAAAGACACGATTTATGCAAATATTATCCAAAAAACATTACAAATATTATCCTTACATACATATGTAATGTAAGTAAGAATATTATTTGCATAAATCGTGTCTACTACTAGCTGACCCGGCGAACTTCATACCGCTTCAGTCAAAGTAGTTTTTTATTTTGATTTTTACGAGAATGTTTCCTTTGTTTTACATAATAGTTATTCTGATATAGGTACGGGGTGATGACGAATCTAGATTCATCTGCTACTTGATTCATGTGAATAACAAACCAGAGAACATCATAATCGGTACAGTCGTTCTTGAGTTAACTAACCCGACTTTATTTTATTTATAAAGATTATGCATACTATAAAAGAAAATCCCGAATCGCGTCGATCTGTCATAAAAAATAATTGTTCAGTATATTTTATTCGCTTAACTCGAAAAATGTAGGAAATACCTGAATTCAATTGTAAGAGTTGAATTCGAGACCTTAAAACCTGGGAAAAAAATTGTATGGTGATAAAAAAAATCAGAGTACTTTAAATATAGCCATTTTTCTATACCTAAAGTAACGGCATATCCGTCATAACTTAGTTTTACAATTTCAAAAACTGCTCAATCTTCTTAGTTTTAACATATTTTATAAATGTTTTGTTTTTTTTTATAATATTTTACTAAATGTACATATTGACCGGTAAATCCGTAAAGGTGCTAATAATTTTTATTCTAATGTATAACATGGATGCAAGAATTGTAATTCTGTTGTTAAAGATGAAAACCAAAGAAAGAACATATGGAATGTGTGTTGCAGTTGAAAGTAAAATATCAATTTTAAAGTACATTATTTCATAGTTGGATACAGATTTTTGATGTATAATTTGTATTTTTAACCTTTTAGAAAGTTTAAAACTATTACAAAAAAATCTTAAATAAAAAAAAAGTTAATATTGAACTATATCTATTTAGGTAAGTATATATATATGTATATATATATATATATAAAACTTTAATATAACCGCTTGGCGGTTTTTTACAATTTCTCTAAAACAACAACATGTATAATTTAAAATTTAAAAAACCCACCGATTGTGTTTGATTAACTTACTAATAATAACGCAAAGACATCAGAGTACAGAACACAATATTTTAAATAATTTTCAAAATATAAGGAATTTCTGTAATTATGCATCTAGTGGTGTCTAGTCGTGTTTTGTAAAATAATCTGTATATTTGTTGAATGTATGTTTTAGCTTAAAGGGCTTTATTTTGAAAAATCTCTGAACTTACCTACTGAATTTATTTATTATAAATTTGTTTGTACCTACATTCATAAAAACAAATGTAAGTACAAAAGACGGTCTCTTGTCGCAAAGAGCAATCTCTGACAGACAATCTTCGGATGGAGTGAACAAATGGAGATAGATGTCAGTGTAAGTACAATATAATTAATGTAAAATACATTTAATATACAATTCCAAATAATATACATATTAATAAAATATATCAAATATACAATTGAGAAAGAAGAAAAATTTAAGTGAAAGGTAATGGTCCTTTGCTTTTTTTTTAACGTTGGTAGCATTTGAGAACCCCTCTCGTATATGGGTTTTTAATCTAGAATCTGCTAATAAGTTTTTGATAATGAATTAATGAGATACGAGTTTTATTTTCTAAACAGTTCAGAGATTTACAAAATAAGGCTATTAATGTATAGACTTTGGCCGGCTATAGTCGGCATTATCCGATTATTTTTGTTATTATCCAAATGTTTTCTCGTCAGCTTATTTTGTTTTGTTAATTATTAAGGCGTGTTCAGACTTTAACTTCTTACCCTTATATTTAAGCTGTTGAAATATGAATTGTACGTGATTGCAAGTCTAAAATAGTTTTTATCCACTGTAGAATTATTAAAAAACTTGTATTAGTTGAAATTAAATTAGTTAGCGGAACTCCACAGATGTCTGATAGATATAAATATTTGGAATTATAATTCAGAAAAAAAATACTGTCATTAGATATATAACTTTCACGTCTGCTGAGTTTCGCTGACTAATTAAATTTGAACTTGCGTACGCGTTTGAAAACCTCCATTTTAGTAAACACGCCAAAACTAGTCAGGATTCTTTTGTGCCTTATTCTTATTGTTATATTTGAAATTATGTTGTAATCAATGCATAATACTAGTTATTATTGGATATTAATCGTTATTTTTTAAGAAATTATCACTACGCTCTGTTGTCGTCATGCTTCATTTAATTTCATGTTTTATTTTAAACGTGGTGAAGAAATATTTGTAATTGTTTTATTTTTACATTATCAAACAACGCACGCATCGCAGCTGTTACTGGAACGATAAAGGTACAATGCGTTCCAAATAAGAATAGGATCGATTGCCATGTTGTGACGTCACGTCATACTGTGAAATTGAAGAATTATTATGGTGAGCAAAACAAGAAATTTTCAAAATTTAATTGATTTACGAACTGTGAACGCAAAAAGTTTAATCAGAATCAAGTTCTTAAATTTTGCTCATCTCTGAGTTCTTCAATTTTGCCCAATTTCTTGCGATTTGACAGTATGACGTGACGTCACAACATGGCAATCGATCCTATTCTTATTGGGAACGCATTGTAAAGACAGACTGAGCCCACGTATGCTACGCGTTATCACATCTATACTCCATTCACGTTAAGATTAGACATTGAAACAAACATTATTTACAGCGCATTCAACCTATTTTGACTTCTATTCCGTAGGCATAAGGATGGCATTAAAAGCAAAAAAGTGGTTACAATACCAGCTATTTGCTGGAGCCGCCATTTATTATGTCACCAACGCAATAAAAGTCAAAACGGTTGAACAGACAATAAAAAAGGTTCTACTGAAAACAGACAACTTACGTGGAACGCGTGTGACAGCGTTGCGTTTGCCAAGTACGTTTCTAAGTCACTTTATTTCAAGCAAATTCAAGAGTCTAGATGTCATATTGCGTAGCATACGTGGGCTCAGTTTGTCTTTAGCTTAATTATTGAAAAAATATTGTTACAAATTGCCAAAAGTGTTAGGGGTTATCCATAAATTGGGAGGGGATCGGGTCGACTATAATTGTGATAAGGGGTGGGAGGAGTCATAAGTATTGTGACATCACATTTCAGATCTAGATTATTTGTGAGTAGATATTAAAATGCGAAATTTTAACAATTAATAGAAAACTTAAAAATCTTTTTAACTCTGTTTCATCATAAGGCTTCAATTTTTGTGTTGCTGAGTTCGAAAAGTAATTTCGAAACTGCTGTTAATTTAAGATGTGCAATTTAACATCCTAAATTAACAAAGGGGTGACAACACACTAGGAAGAGGGTGTTTCAGTAAATGTCACTAGAACTAAGGGAGTGGGGGGTAAAAACAGTAAATTCGTGTGATGTAATTTATGGATGGACCCTTATCTGCCGTGATTGGTTGAATGAATTTGCAACAGCTTTTCGCATCACTAGACTTGAGTATAATTTCTTTCCAGCAACAGGGAACTTGTTTGTTTGATAATGTATAAAAACCCTTTTTTTAATTATTTGATAATTAACGTTTTGGATACATGTGTAAGTACATACATTTTAATGTTTATGTTATCTTCATGTAATACGACTCATTATAATTGATTATTTTTATACAAAAGATTTTTATTTCAAATCCACTCGGTAAGATTCAATTGTTTTCGATTAAATATTGTCAACGATACCGCTGAACCACATCACTGTCCTGCGTTCAAAAATGAGGTTAGAGTTAACTCTAATGACGTCATCAGGTTAGATACTCTACGCTCGCATTTTTGAACGCGAACGTAGAGTTCAACTATCAATGCCAAGCAACTGTCGTTCCTGCCGCTTACACCTACCTACCCTGCTTCCCTGCGTTCAAAAATGAGGTTAGAGTTAACACTAATGACGTCATCGGGTAGATACTCTAAGCTAGCATTTTTGAACGCGAACGTAGAGTTCAACTGTCAATGCCAAGCAACTGTCATTACACCAACATATCCTGCTCGGAGTTAGAGTTAGTTGGGTTAACTTTAACTCTAGGGTAGCTACTCGAGTTATAAAAGAACGACCCTGGGTTGCAACTCAAAGCATTTTTGAACGGTTAGAGTAACGACCCCGTCCCCTACTCTGTTTATTTTTGAACGCAGGGCTGGGGTGTCGGTCACAATTTTTTTTGCTATCCACACCATGTCGACTAGTGATAAAACAACGACGTGTAATAAAACAATTCGTAATTGGTTTTTAATGATAATGCTGAAATTGGCCGAGTTCACAAGGGATTCGTAAAATATATTATCGTATCCATTACAACAAAAATAACTAAATTAATTTAAAAAACTTGACTCAATATGTCACAATAACTATTCATTTTTAGGGGACTGTACCCAAAGGGTAAAACGGGACCATAGTAATATGGTCCCGTGGTGGTATGGTGGTGAGTTAGTAATAAGACTCCGCTGTCCGTCTATCCGTCTGTCACCAGGCTCTATCTCATGAACCGTAATAATTAGACCGTTGAAATTTTCACAGGTGATGTATTTCTGTTGCCGCTAAAACAACAGATACTAAAAAACAGAATGAAATAAATATTTAGAGGGCTCTCATACAGCAAACGTAATTTGTTTGCCGTTTTTTGTTACGGACGGTACGGAACCCTTCGTGCACGAGTTTGACTCGCAATTGGTCGGTTTTTTGAGGTGGTAGGTAATGTCAATGAATAATTATATCGTTTTCCTAGGGGAAAACAAGATATGCAAAAAACCATTTCATAGTCGTGATTACCAATGATAAATAATTGATATAGATGTTACCGGCCAAACTAGATTTTAGGATAAACTACTTTCGCCTAGGCCAAGCCAGTTTTAGTTCAAGAGCGAGCGACGCGAGTTCGGAATTTTAGGGCACCCTGACACGGACAGGTTAGCTTAGAAGGCTAAGGCGGGTGCAGAGCGAAGCAGAACTCTCGCCTTAACCTTCGTGGTTATTTTTTTTTTTATAACAAACCAGAAATGCGTGTAGGGAGAACTGGCTTGGCCTAGGCGAAACTAGTTTATCCTAAAATCTAGTTTGGCCGGTAACATAGATAAGTGCATATATTTTGTAATAGAACTTCATTACGGCACGGATATGTGGTTACCTACCAGAAAAAAATTGTGGACTTCACCCTAGTGGTGTGGTTCACTGGTATCGTTTACAATACACGGTCGGTTTTTGAAGTCTTTACTAATAAAAAAAGATCCTAGAGCCTCCAGACATGTTATTTTCTTAGTAAAAAAAATTCCTCTGTCAGAGGTCTTTCTTCAGATTGAGCTTGCTCCTGACCACGACCTTAGCTATAGAAAGCAACGGATGAGGTGATGCAACTAAGTGAGCGGGCTAGAAGATGCCTGCTCACTCATGTTGGGAATAGTTACTTATATCGCTCGCGCTTATGCGAAATTGAATTTTAACGGCCTTAGTTTTTAATATGGTCTATAGGTAGGTCCTAGTAGCCAACATCACAATTTCTAATATAAAATGAACTCAAAATTTTTTTTTAAATATTTATTTATTTGGGATCTCCAACAAAGGATACACAGTAAACACATTATAAATTACAAATAGTACGAGGGGTCCTTTAGCGTGTGCTGCTTCAGTTACAGGAGACCACAGCATGCACATAGAATATATAGATATTTGTACAATCTTTGGCTCTTGTATCTGTAAAATGTGAAAAATGTAGATGTGCCAAAATATAATTGCTAGGTGAGCGATATGTCCCAGCCGGATAGGGATTACGGGTTATGAACTCCGCCAAGAAAACTTTTTTTGAGGTGGAAAATCTGCAGAGGGACCCACCTGTTTCTTAAGTTGCACTTTGCTTTCCAGGGTAACGGAGGCTCTCACAAATAATTCCGCAGCTCTGGATAGAAACCCGGCATTTTCGAGCGTTAGCTTGGTGGATAAAATTCAGAATAACAAATAGCGCGGTTTAAATTTAAAATTCTATGCAGTCTTAAAAGGCTGTCACTCACTGACCTCTACTATTTACCAGGATGCATTTTGGAGAGTGTGCGCAGGAATTGCATGACTTGATTACACCATCTCATTTCTACCATCGGACAAGCCGACGAACGGCGAGTATCCATCCTTACGTTGTTGAAACCTCTACGGTCCGGACCAAGCGTTTCGCCTCGTCGTTTATACCGCGTACATCGAGGGACTGGAATAATTTGCCTGCTGCGGTTTTCCCGTCCGATTATAATTTGGGTCTCTTCAAGGCTAGAGTGAATAGGCTCTCAATAAACTAGTGCGCCTCACCATCTACGATTGCATTACTACTTACCATCAGGTGGGATCGCAGTCAAGCACTGGTTTATATCAAATAAAAAAAAAAAAACGACTGGCGGCCGTCAAAGTGCTTTTGCTCCCGTTTGATATTCGCCATTTTGGAGCCGTAGCGAGTGTCTACGGTACTAAAACTAATAATAACGTAATATATAAATAACGTTTGCCTTTTATCTCACGGCTCCCTGATGAATAGGGTACCTAAAGTGTGTATAAACTACTGATATCCAGCTATCCTTGGTTTGATTGGAAGCTGACCTTATAAGTAGTTAGAAAAAGGAAAGATCATTGGGGATTGCAAGAGCTCAAATAAAAAACACCAACTTCAAATACAGTAGTGATTTATTCTTATATAACACATAAGTTACAAAATACATAAACAGTTATATATAAGGTAACAAAAAACGTGACTAGCGTTACAGACACGAGCGTACGAGTCGATGTGAAGGACATTGTGGGACACTGTGGCGTTTCAACTAAACTTTACTTACTAATGCCATACATATCTAAAAATGATCAGACGGACCTTGCTTTAGTTTCACCTGACTATACACACCTTTGAACTTAAGTCTACCATACATGAACAAATGAACCTCGAGTTTGGTTTGACAATAAAGCAGTGAAACAGATTTAAGGCCGCAATACACATTTTTGTATATTAAACAACAGTATGCAAGTAACTTGCATGCTTCAGCATTTAGATGCCTTTAGACTTCATGCATTAAGAGCTCGTGGTAGGCCCTCAGAACTTGTTATGGCTCAGTGACATGCAAGATACTTGCATACTTTTGTGCCAGTTACATGTATGTGTAGCGCCGCCTTTAAAGCTATTTACTTTCCTGAAGAGCCTGCTTATGATCTCAATCTCCCCTGATGGTAGCCATGGTAGGCAAGTTTAATTTGTGTCAAGTTTTGGTAACTCTGGCCGCGAAGGTTTTAACGATTTTAGGTTACTAAGGGCTATATTTTACCGGGACACCATGGCGGCGCGATCAGTTGCGCCACCATGGTGTCCGTAAGCTACCAGATACAGACAGTGTCAAAATGGACCTTAGGTGTACGTGCAAATTGGTTGCGCAACCAAACGGACAGCAGGTGAGTAACTCTCTATAGAGCTGTATACATTTTGTTGGTAGCGGTGACTGGTCGCGCCGCCATGGTGTCCCGGTGAAATATAGCCCTAAGAGTCGTGTGTGAACTGATAACCACAAGATGTGATTGGTTGAGACAAACTACACAGATAAGGCGACATTTATGAATGTGTAAGTGGTCTAACGTTCAAACTATAAAGCATTTAGTACAAGTGAATAAAACTACTTATTGTGCCCTAAATAAGTTAGTTATGCTCGTTTTTACTTACAGTAGATAACGCCTAAATGAGGGCATCGAAAAAATGCGAAATTACCGGAGCTCTGGGATACAAAGGGCAACTGAAGAAACGAGTGCTAAAATATTTTGATTTCTCCTAATGTAAGTCAAAACGAGGCAGGCCTAAAAAGCGCTAACATGGCGATTTGAACTCGTTTCTGGCAAGTTGGCCGGAGAAACCAGACACGAGAGATTTGATAGTCAAAACGAGCATTACATTTGTAAATTATAAACCGTTCATGATGCCCATTTCTTGAGTTGCGTCTAACGCTATTCTAGAGTTAACCAGAGACAAGTGTCTCGGTACTTGAGAATCAACTTCTTTTTTTTTAAATTCCTATTATGTGTGTACTACCCATGACAAAATGAGAATGCGAGGATTTGAGTTAATATTCAAGATTTTCTTAACGCCACAGTTTAATTTAAAAAAAAAAAATAGAATAAACATTAGATGCCCAATATTTACTGATAATCTTGTAAACTAAAATAATAAACAATTTGTTTTTGACACCTAAAAGTAAAAATAAATCGTAAATAAACGTAAAACTCAGGTTTGATTGAAACAAAACTAAATGGCTAAAGTTGATAATATGCGGTCCACATTGCCCGGGCAAAACGATAATTTAAACTCGACGTTTTCTCGGCAAACAATTGTATATTAAAATAAGGACATCACTACCAACTTCGTCCTTCATTCTCCTTAACGACGTAAAATGTACAGCAAGGCACGAAAAGCAAGCCTGTGTCCCTCACAGCTATAATTGAGGACTCACCTACACAAGTGCTAACATTGCCCGGTCATTGTCAACAATATCAATGCATTACCAACTTTACCCAGGGGATATATTTTGGCACTGCATATAGTGTAGAAAATTAGAACGCTTCTTTATATTACAGTATAATACTCGATTAATGTTCATTATTGTAGAAAATAAACCTTTATCATTTATTTTTTGTTTGTTGTTACATATTGGACTGTGTGAACATGTACTTAGGTTATTTTGGAAAAACATACAGGATATCAAAGAAATGTTTATATGTTAAGTCAGACTGATTATTAACTTTTTGAGCGTCACGGCAAAAAAAATGTGCCCAGTACGCCACAGTCACGACTACATGACAGACTTTAAACACTAATAAATCTTATAAGAAAGTATTGTTTTTCTTATTTGTGTTGTTAAAGAATGTTATTGCCGAATAGTACGTTGGCGCGAAGAGCACGGTATTGCTTTTTTTGAATGTGGCGTTCAGAAGGTAAGCAAATTGACAATTTTTTTCTAACTGCACATAAATAAGCAGTCACGCCTACCACAAAAAAAAAAACAGTGCTCAGTCGATTATAATACAGAATATTAACAAATAACACACATATTACATTACTCCACACAGTCAAATACATGCTTTATTACAAAATAAATTGTTTTCTATTTCTGATTTAAATAAGACGAAAAGAACCATTTTTTCACATAATTACACATTAACCTTACGATCTATTTGCTAACTTATAATATTTCGCTTTATATTTTATATAATACACACTTCAGGCACGCTGTATTCTGAATTATACCATTTAAAAAAAAAGTAAAAATAGAGTGACATTTCCAAAATTTTGAATTCACAACGCTGATTGGTCAATGGTTCGTGGTAAGCGGAAATGCCCGAAAACAAGCGAATTGGATTTATTTACAATGAAGTTCATAACTTATTTTACACATGATGTATTATTATTTAGGCTGAATTGAAAGCTGTCAGCATACTTTAGACATAATTCAGAACGCACATCCATATCCACAATACACTCATAAATAATGAATATATCTAACACTGTATTGCTATAAATAGCACTTTAAGGAATGGCCAAATTTTTAGGTTTAGTGGGTGTACGTGATTGGCTGAAAACTTCTTTATATAATATTTCAAGGCCGTGTATTCGCTAATTTTCGCGTGTAAAATAAGACAAGTCACAAGACTATACAGGGAGATTTGACTGATTAGAATCTTTCATGCAGTGACAGTACTCATGAATATTAACACCCAGATATCATTAAAAAAAATGGCTATACATAGATAAATGTACTCTCAAAACGGTAAAGGAAAACATCGTGAGAAAACAATGTCTTAGAACCAAACATCCATTTGGGCCCGCGAGATAGATAACGGCCCATTCCTCCTCTACAACAGAGGAGGCCTGAATGAGTGGGTGTGATTATGTAATCAGCCTTCCAATGTTCTCACTGCTGGGAAACACTGGTAAATGTATTAAACGTTTATATTTTATATTATCATATATGGGTGTTTTTAATATCGTGAGGATATCACGCCCCGCATCCCGCGTGCGTATTCCACGCATTATAATAAATACTTGTATGAAAAGGACATTTGCGGTGGCTACGCGTGCGGAGCAATCCCGCATGTTTGTCGTGTTTGTCGAGCCGTTTCTGAGGAGTTCGATAGCAAACACTGAAACGAGATTTTTATATATTATATGTAGGCGATATGACGTTCAGCGCTCTGATTGGCCCGCTTCAAGCTCTTATCCAATCAGAAAGCCAATGTTAATGGCGTCCACACGTTTATGACGTTCGGCGCTCTGATTGGCTCGCTCCAAGCTCTTAACCAATCAGAATGCCAAACGAACGTTTCGATCACGTTAACGTATAAAACAACACGCACTCAGCGCATTAAACAGTTTTTTTTTTTCACATTTCAGAGTAGATCCGATAGTAATACTCCCTTCATGAGTACAGTCACGATTGCCAATAAATTACACGCTACGATGCAATGGGTAATGGTAGACACATTTATGAGAATCGCTTCGCATTGTGATAACACTTAACATGCATTAAAATAATTTGAGACACGAAAGCCAAAAACTTAGGGCACTTAAATCTATGTGCTTTTGATAACGACTGTGATGCGAAACAATTCACGAAAATGTGTCTCGATAATAACATAGCGAAAAATTTGCAGCGAAAAAATTATACTATAATCATTTTTTTTTAACAGCAATGTTTATAATATTATCTATACCACAATTAGATACAAACAACAGTTAAATAAATAAATTTAGCTCCATAGCTAAAATAAGAAACATTTTTTTTTTTTTCGATTTGATAAATCAGTCAATTTATTATGCTTTTATGCACAAGTGTTGGTCAAAATGATTTGTTAATAACTATATAAATAAATTCAAACATTCATTGTTTTCCATTTCTTAGGAACAAAATAAATACACATAGGTGCACCTTATGATAAAAATAAACAATAGTGGTCATTTTAGCACTTATACTTTGGAAACACAAATAGCAGCATTATATTAATGAAAAAAAACTAGGCAAGTGCGAGTCGGACTCGCGCACTGAAGGTTCCGTACAAATGTACCTATGAAAAAATATTTTTTCAGTACCTAGTAGTAGTAGTAACTACAAATTTACAGTTTTCAGGATTTTTCCTATACTTGTGCTTTGAAACCTTGCTATATGCCAAATTTCAGAATTCTAGGTCAACGGGAAGAACTCTATGAATTATGATTCAGTTAAGTGTCGAAATACACGTTTTTTGCGATACGCGCATAAAAGGCCGTATATATTTTTTATCCGTTAACTTAGAAGTTTGATTTTTTCACAACTTCAAGGGACCGCAGACTTGAGTATATGGTTTTAATTTCCTCGCCCTCCGCCTCCCTCCACGCGTTCCCGAGATAAAGGGTCTTGACAGACAGACAGACGGATAACACAGTGATTCTATAAGGGTTCCGTTTTTTCCTTTTTAGGTACGAAACCCTACAAATTATAAAAAATCTTTAAATGTACTGACAAGCGACTTGCTTAGCGCCTAGAGCCAAAAAAATCACCGTGAGACGCCGAGCGTGTATCCACCTTTTTTTTAGGGCAGAGAGGGAGGTGGGACTTTTACTGACTAAGATCCACTCCTACGTTCCTTCTTTGCCTTGCAATCAAGGACTCCTGGTTTCCCTTTCAGAAGCCCACCCATGGCCCTAGCAGCCTTCGGCCCTGCTGAGCGCCTACGGTTTTGCCGACATCCCTTTGAGGCGCGCGAGGAACACTACGCGCCGTCGACGACTCGGGCTCGATCCGGACGGTTACCGGACGGCCGGACGGCGAGCTACCCATTGCTCGTGTATCTGTGCGATTTTAGAACGTTGATTCCACTTCGTTACTTGCTTAGTGATTCGCTAGGCTCTACGCGTTAACCCCTCGAACAAGTTTCTCTTTATTCCAAAACGACTAAGTGTCAAGATATTTTGAACCTTATGAACCTGTGGTGTTCGGTTGATATTTCAAGCGTTTTCTCTTATAAACCTATGCGAGATCACGCAACATTTGAGAGGGCAAGCCGTTTGTCAGTACGTTTCAGGCACTAAAAATCAGTAACACAAATTAAAGATGGCAGCTATGTCACATGTCATCTATTTTAGTTGTATTGCAGCCATTCAGTACTCCCATAAAAAAGGAATAATTTATATAGGTAGTGATTGAAAACATAAATATTTTGTATATCCTATACTAATCTAAATATCAAACGAATATTACGCTTATGACACAGCTAATACGGCGTTTCTACTAGGAATATCTTTTTAGGATATTTAGTTGAGTAATGTTTAACTTTTTTTTTTTAAAGAAATTATCGATGCGTCGACAAACCAAAACATAAGTAAAAAGTTGCGAATAGCTCTTGAAAATTTATCACAGCAATTGACAGTTTGTCTCATTCATTTTGAAATCGTTAGGGCGCTTGTACACGCTAAGAAATTTCACTGTGTCTGCGGCAGATAGGACCGATTCATCATGTTCACGATAAGAATTTTGTCGGATCTATACCCTATTCATCTGGACTTGAGACAAAATGTAAACAAAGAAAACAATGTAGGTAATTCAAACACGTTGAAGAAACTTGGTCGAAGCCAAGTTTCTTCAACGTGTTTGAATTTGAATACATTAATAAGTTTCTTTTTCTGTTGAATGCATTGGCGTTTTTTTTGCACGCTTTTTCTTTGGCGAATAACAAGAATTCAACGACAATATCTCGAATCAACAAGTTGATCGATTGTGAAAAAGATGGCGGATTATAACCCGCCCGATGACAAAACGTCACATTTTTATGTAAAATGTTTGCAGTATCTGTGGTTCATAATTTAGTAGTATTATAAATAGTTTGTTTGCCTTTTATCTCACGGCTCCCTGAATAGGGTATAGGTACAAAAATTGATCGTGACAACCCCATACCTACCCCCCTACCACACAATAGCAACATGACGCGTTGTATCTAGCTCAGACAAGATTTTTTTCTTGATCAGCGCCAAAGCAGTGTACACAATTTGTGTATAGAAACGAAACGAGTTCTTGCATAGTATAGGCGCGGCGACTTTTCTTAACGTGTACAAGGGGCCTTATTGTTCGAGAAACTTGGCTTAAGACAGATAATGTTAATTAAATGCTTTATTAAGTAGTCCAATGTTATGTTAAGTAGCATTTTCGTTAAAATAAATCATTAGAACCAAGTTGGATTTGTGTTAATTTTTTTTTTCAACTTTTTACTTTTCAAGTTATTGACAAAATCACTGGGTAGTTTACAACTACACCCAAACTGCTGAAATCCTTTGTGAATGTTCGACCTTCATAAACTAAGTTAAGCATTACTCAACGACTTCATTACAAGTTATAAAGTCGAGAAGAATAAGTTTATTTTTTTACATTAGATGCCTCGTGATCTAAACACGTATTGTTTAAACATCAATAAATGAAATTAACGTCGGGAACTTTACAATTTAGGTGCGATCGTTTTCTTTATCTTAAACACTGCCATATACACATTTATTAATTGAACTAGTGTCCTGACCCGGCTTTGCGTGGGTGCAAATTATATACGTAAACCTTTCTCGGTTGTTGCCCTTTCTATTGGTGAAAATCGCGGAGTTAGGCGGCGTTAGTGTTTAACAGACAGACGTGGAAACCGATTTTTTATCTTAGTGAACCCCTCTCAAGGCGTCTATCGTCAACATGAGCATTGTTTAAAATCTTGTTGATTCATCCGATACAACGCGATAAAAGAGAGGTAACGCCTGAACGCTGTGTTGGCATTTGGTAATTCCGTCACTCACTTGAATACACAAGACTTGTTCCAGGAAGTACAAGTTTTTGAATTCATTCAGAATCTCGATTAAATATAGGTCAAATTATCAATTTCTTTGAGGCGCGCGTCGAAACCAACACACCACCGACTCGGGCTTGGTCTTTACCGGACGGCAAGCTAACCGTTGCTCGTCGTCCACAAGCCCGCGCCTACGGTAGCCAGGAATAGTCTTGCAATTCCCGACGCCCGGGGAGGATGTCATCTTTCTCACGGTTTCAGCCAACTCCTACGCTCGCAGAAAGAGGACGAAATACATCTACATCACACTTTTTTGGACTGTTCGGTTGTCGATAGAAACGGAAAACGTCCAATTAATGAGCGTGGCAATGAAATTATTAAAAGAATCATTATCAAAACGATCGCACCGTACCTAACGACTCGTCAAACAGAGATTCACATTACATATATGCACTATTCGATTTAAGGCAGATGTCTATTTAAGTTTGAGACTCGCAAGCGCCGCGTTACACTGTACATACAGCTACACTAATATACAGTCAGAGAAACTCATTGTTTATCACCTTACCTTAAGGTCGATTATCACTTGTTCGTAACAAAACGACAAGGTCTATTTTGCCATAAAAAGAAAGAAAAAAGGAGAGCATCTGTCCTTTTTCCTTATTCGAAATTTAAAAAAGTGCTTATTTGAATTTAGAATTAGAGATAATTATCAAATTTTAGAACATGAAACTTTATGTTATTCACGGCAAAGTTCAAATTCCATTGTAAAACTTTTTAACACAACGTCGAGTTACTTTGTCCTAAGCTTATTAACCAATAGGAACGCGGGACAGTGTGTTTACTGTGCTTCTATTGGTTAAAGAGTTTAAACCGATTTTACGGTACTTGAGTTGGTGGCAAATGGAAACAAACTATCTCGAATTATAAATTCAAATATAGTAACATATCGCTTGCCTTGAAGAATACAGTATTGTCTTTTGGCAGCAACTGTCTGAATTATAAAGTTCGACAAAAAAAAAATGGTTAATAGAACAATTTCTTTATACTCCATTCGCGTGAAGATGATATTATTATTATTATATATTGCATGATAAATGGCGGTTGCAGTTAATAGTTGGTATTCGTCCCTTAGCTAACAACACCGCATAAGTCATGTGACCAATGGGTAGACGCGCAATGAGCAGCTCCATCTAAAGGCATTCAAATGTGAAAACCGATTTTTACCAACTTTACAGGAAAAAAACTGCGGTGTTGAGAGGCCAGCCGACTTGCACGCTATCATTACTTTTCGAATTATGGCTTCTGATTGGCTGAAATCTATATCATGTGACCAATGGTTAGACGCGCAATGAGCAGGTCCATCTAAAGGCATTCAAATGTTAAAACAGCCAATTTTCGACTTGAGCGGTGTTGTAAGGGGACGTATTGTAACTACATTTTTGCTTTTAATGCCATAGTATGCCTAAGGAATAGAAGTCAAAATGACACTTTTGGTACTAAAATGGACCGCATTAAATGCTTGTGGTAGGGCTTCAGGAGGCTCGAATTACATAGTGAAAAGATTAATTTCGAAGGACAAATGTTTAGATCTTTAATATTTTTTTGTGTTATGGTCAGATGCTTCCTTTTCCAGCGGCAGTCTATATGACAGATGGTTTCAACCTTAGTGAAGTTAACAGTTATGAAACAATGAATTTCTATGACTTTTTATCCATATACGGCATAGTCGGCGTGCGTTATATATACTGTATATAATTACAACTATACTTATCGCTGTTACCCCGAACACATCTCTGAGTGTTCGTCCCAGGCTGCCACCTGCAACATAGAGAAAACAAGTTTTTTAGTTAACAAAAGTAACAATTGTAACAATCTTTAACATGGTCCTAGAACGCGAAGGGCAACTGAAGGACATAAGTGGGTTTAAGGGTCAGTTCACACCGAGACGCGACGCGACGCGACGCTGTGCGAAGAGAGAGTCAAAATATAACTTTATTTACGTACTAGCTGACCCGGCGAACTTCGTACCTCCTATCCTACTCTACTCAACTCTATCCTACTCTACCTTACTCTACCCTATTCAAAAAAAAAAAAAAAAGTATCCTATGTTCGTCTCCTGGTTCTAAGCTACCTCCCCACCAAATTTCAGCCAAATCGGTTCAGCCGTTCTTGAGTTATAAATAGTGTAACTAACACGACTTTCTTTTATATATATAGAATGTCGTTGTGTATCTTTTTGTGTAGTAAATAAAGTTATATTTTGACTCGCTCTTCGCGCAGCGTCGCGTCGCGTCGCGTCTCGGTGTGAACTGACCCTCAGACAGTAGTCTGACACGCTCTTTCGCTCCAGCTTAGAGCGTGAGAAGACATTGGATGATTTAAATCTTAAAAAAAAAAAGAATAGGTATTAACGAGTAACACTATTACAATCGATATTAATACGATAGTAAAAACAAGCCTTTGTTTTGATAGTAAAAACAAGCCTTTGTTTGTAGCCTAGTTAGATTTAATATTGGTTCAAAAATTGTTAGACTAGTCCAAAATTAATCTTAACACTGATATTTTGGCCTAGAAAAAAACGTGTTGCGCCGACCCCAAATAACACGGGACAAGGGCAGGAAGATGATGATGACTGATATTTTGGCCTAAAAATATTTCACCCAAATGTAGTTTGGTCTATATTAGCCCAACTACAGACAGTTTTAGAGGGTGTGTCAGACTTTTACTGACTAAAAACCCACTCCTGTTCCTTAGTTGCCTTTCATACCAGGGCCGAGTCTTCCTTTCAGAAGCAGACCCTTGGTCCCAGTAGGCTTCGACCCTGCTAGGCCCCTACGGTTTGCTAACATATCCTTGAGGCGCGCGTGGAACAGTACGCGCCGTCGACGACTTGGACTCGGTCCGGACGGTTACCGGACGATCGCACGATCGGACGATCGAGGCGCAGGCTTGCGGACGGCGAGCAATGGGTAGCTCGCCGTCCGCAAGCCTGCGCCTATGGTGGCCAGAAATCGGGATCGGGATCCCGACGGCAATTCGGACCATGGCCTGTGCCAGGGCCCAGCGCGAGAGATCTTTGCCGCCGATCTGCCCCACGAGGACACGGCGGTGCTCTGCCCAAGCGGGGCACACCTCAAGTCAGTAGTTTGATCCAAAATATCCCATCTAATTGTTTCGTCGCTCCCTCCCTCACAGTAGCACGTCGCCACTCACCTGACAGTCGCGGCTGCAGTACCACTGGTTGGCGCAGCCGGCACACACAAACTGTGCGTCCCTCCGCCGGCAACCCTGGCACAGCGGCGCGTCGTCGTTGTTGTCGGCCGCTTCAGTGGCGCCCTCTGCCGGGGCTTCGGTGCCGCCTTCGTCGATCACGAGCCGGCCCGAGCCAGAACCCGCTGGTGAGCCTGAAGCTTCGCCCTCGGAGGCAGGACTTTCTTCGTCGTCCTGGAAAAGATTGGGGGTTCGTTAGAGTCGACTGTTTCTGATTCAAATAGTTTACATGAAGAAGGGCCTTGGCTTGTAATTTCGCAACCTCGCGAGTTGGTTTAAAAAAGTATACCAATGTCGTTTCAGACTTTAAGCTACCTTTTAATACGTATTTTATCAATATCTACTCAGTGCAGTGTGGAGCAGTGGTAGCCGAGTGGTAACGGTCCCGACTTACGAGTTGTAGGTCGCGGGTTCAAACCCAGCGCCTAATTACTTTGTGTAATTTATTTCATCACCACTGCTCTCAAAACAGTGAAGGAAAACATCGTGAGGAAACTGGCATGTCCTAGAACCAAAAATTCGAAGACATGTGACATCCACCGTTTGGTGGATGTCACATGTCTTCGAATTTTTGGGTCGCACTGGGCCCGCGTGGTGGATTTACGGCCCATTCACTCTCCTAGAGAGGAGGCCTGAGTCCCAGCAGTGGGAACAATAAAAGGCCGACTATGCTATACTATACCACTGAGTATAGTATAGCATTGTTTATCAAAATATTATAAATAGATTTAACACGATAATTTGGGTTCCGCCATTTTTCAGGAGTTACCGTACCGCTGGATCGCAAAAGGCAATTGAAGGAACCGAGACCCTTCCACGACCTCTTAACACGATCCACTTAAGACCTAAATTGAATGGTTAAAGGGATGGAGCTATATAGGGTGATTGGTAATTAGTGACCGATACCTAAACACGTGAAAAAATATCAGCTGTTCAGTACATTAGGCAAACATAAATGTACTGAACAGCTGATTTTTTTTTCGCGATTTCAGGTTTGTTCCCATAGTAAAGTTGTTGGTTATCATGAGCACAATCACGTGTTTAAGTATCGTACACTAATTACCAGTCACCCTATATAGGGTGTATAGCTGCATCATTCTTTCTCGCTCGCACGCTTGAAATTTTAACACGTCGCGCGTCGTAGTAAGAAAAAACTGGGCAAGTGCGAGTTGGACTCGCGCTCTGAGGGCTCCGTACAAACCCTAGATACCTATGTAAATAATTTGAATTCCCAAATGGAGTCTTGAACATTTTTTTTTTTGTGACGTAACAACAAATTTACTGTTTTCAGATTTATTCCTATACCTGTACTAGAAGACCTTGCTATAAGCCAAATTTCAGGATTCTGAGTGAACGGGAAGTAACCTATCAATTTTGATTCCCTTGACAGTGTCGAAATATACGTTTTTTGCGATATAAACGGCCGTATCTTTTTTAACTTAGAAGTTTGATTTTTTCACAGTTTCAAGGGACCACAGACTTGAGTATATGGTTTTAATTTCAACTCGATACCTCCACGCGTTCCCGAGATAAAGGGTCTTGACAGACGGACAACAAAGTGATCCTATAAGGATTCCGTTTTTTTCCTTTTGAGGTACGGAACCCTAAAAATTTCAATTTAGATCGTCGAATGGATCGCGTTAAGAGCTCGTGGTAGGGTCTCAGGTCTGACCCTCCCTCTCGTTCCACCCAGAGAGGGAGGAGTTAGGAGTTATTTAACGATTTCCCGACTCAAAAAAATATAAATCGCATTTATTACATAGTACGGCTGAAGTTCTCTTCAAAACGATCTATTTACGTTAATTTTTCAAGGTTATGTCAAGGCTACTCACCAGCTGCACCACCTCCTCAGGTTTCTCAGGCTGAGGCTCAGGGGGTGGGGTCGGCTGAACCGGGGTTATCGTGATCTCCCCGCAGTTCTACAACGACATCCAGGATATAGGTTACTATTTTATTGGGACACAAGAAATATTTGCAAAGCAATAATTCTTAACTTAAAATCTAAGTTTTAAATCTTTGCCAATTAGGTTTGAAGTTTATAAACGAATTTTCGTATGTAGAAGCTTAGGGGCACATAGTTTTTTCCGATTCGATGTGACAGGGATTTAGGATATGACTTTGATAAATTTATTACCATTTTCAATACAAATTAAGTCATTACTGCTAAATAAACTACAAAAGTCCTCTTTAAATTTTAATCACCTACGTCGGAAATATCCAACCAACATTGTTGCGTTTATTTCGCCAGTGTCGCAAATCCACGACCAAATACTCCATCTCGTCAGCTCTTCTGTCACCTATCGGGATTGAAGAGCTGAACGAGATAGAGTACCCAGTCGCATATACACGACGCTGGCGAATAGGACACGAAAACATTCGTCTGAGTAATCCGACGCAAGCGGTTATAGAACCCAGTTGTATTAGAACGTCATGCAATGTGTACCCTAAAGATGAAGTTATTTTGAAGATACACCCAACATGCTTGCTTTTATTATAATCACAGATATTTGGACAGAACAAACTGGACATAAACCCAATAAATAATGATGTAATGTACTTCTATATACCTCGTTAGTAAAATATATACTTCATATAAATGTACAGGGTGACTTTTGATTCATTCGCTATCTTTTAAGGCTGCGAAGGCAGTGCTCATATTTTTTTAAGAGTAACCGTGGAGTTTCTTACTGGTTCCTCTCCATAAGAAACGATTGATTGGAACCGTGCACCAGTTTCCAGTTTCAATATTATTACGATTCGAAAAGTTATTCAAATTACCTAATTTACCCCCAGTGGCTGTTGCCTGTGATGACATATGGCTCCGAAACGTAGTCGCTTACAATGGGCCTCATCAGAAGACTTAAAGTCACCCAAAGGGCAATGGAAAGGGCTATGTTCGGAGTTTACTTGCGTGATCGAATCAGGAATGAGGATATCCGAAGGAGAACCAAGGTTACCGACATAGCACGAAGAATCGCCAAACTTAAGTGGCAATGGGCAGGGTACATTGCTCGCAGAACGGATGGCCGTTGGGGCGGAAAGGTTCTGGAATGGCGACCACGTACCGGAAGGCGTAGCGTTGGAAGGCCAGGCCTGCTACAAGGTGGACCGATGACCTGGTAAGGGATGCGAGAATCGGATGGGTGCGAGACGCACAGGACCGTTCATCGTGACGACACTTTTGGGAGGCCTACGTCCAACAGTGGACTTCTTTCGGCTGATATGATGATGATGATGACCCCCTAAGATACAGGTTACCACCTAGTTCAAGGGATAGGGTCAAAACTGTTTGGCGCGTATCACAGCTACCACATTTTATTCTGCAGTACAATATAAAATATTGCTTTGTATCAAGTACTTTTAAACTAAGTTCCTTTAAAATGTAAGCTTTTGTTTAGTGGTGAGAAACTAACAATTATTCATCATCATCATTTCAGCCGAAAGACGTCCACTGCTGGACATATGCATAGACATGCGAGACGCACAGGACGGTTCATTGTGGCGACACTTGGGGGAGGCCTATGTCCAGCAGTGAACAATTATTATTATTAAATTATTATTTCTCGCGTACTTTTATCCCGCGAAAGATTGCAAAAGAATTTAAAAGCAACCCTGTAGAAATACATAAAAGTTATTATGATCAATGTGCACCCTAAGCCAATGCATATATTATACTTTTTTTTTTTCCCATTCATAGACAACACAATGGGCAGTTTTGGGTACAGCCAGTCGAGTTAGCCAATCAGACGGCCGCTACCCAGCTGCGTTGAGGAAAAAGTTAGGGCCCTACGTGGCTAAGTTGTCGGTAGATGGCGCTAAATTCAACATATTTAGTTTATTTCGTTTTTATACTCCATTCGCAATAAGATTGGACATTTAAACAAACCTTTTTTGCTGTCCGATCAACCGATTTTGACTTCTATTCCGTAGACATAAGGGTGGCATTAAAAGCTTAAAAGTTGTTACCATACCAACTGTTTACTGGCTGATTTGTCATGTTACCAACGCAATAAAAATCGGTTAAAAGTAAAAAAAAGTTTGTTGACTAATCTTAACGCGTATGGAGTATAGTATATGGGAGCATTATTAAGTCTTCTTTATTGAACTTAGTCAAATTATTACCTCAAAAACCACATAATTCTAACTGTTTATATAATATACTATAGCTTAAGTATAGTGCTCGAACATAGCCACGCTTGGAGCTGTAGCCTTTCCCTTTAAGGATTAAAGACATTTGCGCAGAAAGACAACCAAAAAATAGAAACTTATTTTGACAGCAAAGGTATATTTTGTGTATGTATTAACGCGAAAATATCCGATTGATTACTTTCTACCCCTATACAAGGGCATAAGGTTGAAAATGGGAGGGAAAACCTTCACAAGTATGCTTAACTAGAAACTGTTTTATGAAATGTTATCATGTATGCCTCTCTGTTCAAATGAAAATAATCGCCAATGTATATTACATTGGTTTCGTCAACACAGCCATTTGCCCAATACAGTTAAAAATTAAAAATAATAATGAGAGTAAGTTTTGGTTAATTTCTTTTATGCCAAAAAAGTAGCCTATAATGTAAATATATATTTTTTTCTTAAATATTGTAGTATATAATTTCAGTTATTCAGGTACATGATTATATTATTGTCTATGTCTCTAAATAGATACGAGTCTAAAATGTTTGCCTACGGGAATATAATTTTTTTTTGTTTTGATAAATACTTATTATATTTCTCAATTATATTAATGATTATTTGATATTATGATTTATGATTATGAGGTGGCATTTATTCAATGAGCATTGCCATACTCTCAAAAATCAGATCAAATAATTTTCTTACTAAACAGTTGGAGCTTATTTTGTAAAATATTAAGAGCAATTTCACAGGTAAAATAAAATGTAAAGCTACTTTTAGTTTTGTTTTCAACGATTCAGACATACTCATTTTATAGTTTGGCATGCCCTTAGTAATTTAAATATTAGTCAATAGAATTTTGGCACATTATGATCGCAAAAGCGTCCAAAAATGAAGTATGTACTATTAATTTCAAAAATTATTATTGGACTAGATTAATAAAATTTAAGTTACCATAGATAACAGGTACTTGGGAGCAAAAACCAATGTGCCAAAACCCTAAAAACCACAGCTCCGACTCTTTAAAAACCATAAAATAACTTAAAAACTAAATTTTGAATTTGGAATGATCAAGGCCAATCAGCACACCAATTGTTATAATGTCGTACATTAGTGGTACCTTGGCCTGACCGAAAGTTGGTAACGTTGGCGCACTCTGTTTCCGTTCCGGCGACATGAGGAGTTTAGCCAACGTCGGGGAGTAACTCTGAGACGCAGGTAACGCCTGCTGGAAGGTTGGCAACACTCATTTCAAAAGCTAGTTTGCAAGCATTATTGCCATATACAAAAAAAAAGAAAATATTAATGGAAGCTGGGATATGAGTATTTCTACAAGCCATAAAAAATGGTATGTTCGGAAAAGATAGATACCTTTGTGAGGATGCCATGGAGTAAGGAGTTCTGTTGAGTTGATGATTCTTGGCTTGTGGTGACGGGTAGTAAGGATATTTCGGGATATGGCGGAGGTGGTGGTAACCTAGGGCTTGGGGAAGCCAGTCTTTCCGCTTGCTTTACAGACACATGCGCTTCTTCATGATTCCTCTCCTGTCTCCTTCTTCCCTCAGGTCTTATATGGTGTTCAGGTCTATTGGTGATGGTCTCTGGTGGTCTATTTGGTATTAGGCCTGAGTTAGCTTGTTGCATGTTGGCGAATTGTACGAGTACATCTTTGAATGAGAGCCCGTTCGGTAGACTACCAGCTTGGATTTGTTGGAGGCGTTCGAGCATCGCTTTTTGATTCTGAAATGAATGTTAAAAGTATTGAGCTTACTAAGTGTCATAATATTTATCTATACAGAATAATCACACATCCTGAAAGTAGTATGTTCAGATTCAGTAACTGAAACGATTTTAGTTACTTTTGAAATAGGTAATTTTTTTATCCTAAAATTATTCTTGATTATTTTAGGATAAAAAGTTACCTATTTATTTTGATAAATCTTTATTGTGTTTGCATGCGTAGACATAAATATCGAAGCGCTACCAACGCAGTGCGTCGATAACCATTTTATTTGCCTATAATTAGGATAACATTTCTTAAAAAAAAAAACTATCAAGTATATTTAAGTAAAATTTCAAAATTTTACATAAATACACTTAATTAATTTAATTTTGCTTAAATTATGATAGCAACTTAATTTTCTATTTGGGTTGTATAAGAATGTCCTATTATTCCAGATTCCAGTTACATGTTGTTTTATACTTAAATATAAAAACATTTGCTGTTCCTTAGTCTCGCTAAAACTCAAAAACCGGCCAAGTGCGAGTCGGACTCGCGCACTGAGGGTTCCGTACGAACTTACCTATGAAAACAGTTCAATTCCCAAATTAAGTTACGAAAATTTTTCCGAATCGCAAAAGAACTTTTTTTGTGTGACGTAGCTATAAATTATATTTTTCAGATTTATTCCTATAATTGTGCTATAAGACCTTGCTTCAAGCCAAATTTCAGGGTTCTAGGTTAACGGGAAGTACCCTATGAATTTTGATACCCTTGAATGTCGAAATCTGTAGAAATATATAAGTTTTTTGCGACATAAACGGCCGTATCTTTTTTTTTCGTTAACTTAGAAGTTAGATTTTTTTTCACAACTTCAAGGGACTGCTGGAACTGAGTAGGAGTATATGATTTTAATTTCAACTCGATACCTCCACGCGTTCCTGAGATAAAGGGTCTTGACAAACAGACAGACGGACAACAAAGTGATCCTTTATGGGTTCAGTTTTTAGGGTTCCGTAGCCAAATGGCAAAAAACGGAACCCTTATAGATTCGTCATGTGTCTGTCTGTCCGTCCGTATGTCACAGCCACTTTTTTCCGAAACTATAAGAGCTATACTGTTGAAACTTAGTAAGTAGATGTATTCTGTGAACCGCATTTAAGATTTTCACAAAAAATAGAAAAAAAAAAACAATCAATTTTGGGGGTTCCCCATACTTAGAACTGAAACTCAATATTTTTTTCATCAAACCCATACGTGTGGGGTATCTATGGATAGGTCTTCAAAAATTATATTGAGGTTTCTAATATCATTTTTTATATACTGAATAGTTTACGCGAGAGACACTTCCAAAGTGATAAAATGTGTCCCCCCCCGTAACTTCTAAAATAAGAGAATGATAAAACTAAAAAAAATATATGATGTACATTACCTTATAAACTTGCACCGAAAATTGGTTTGAACGAGATCTAGTAAATAGTTTTTTTTTTAATACGTCATAAATCGTAAACCGCAATTTACCTTTCCAGTTTGTATGGAACCCTCAGTGCGCGAGTCCGACTCGCGCTTGCCCGGTTTTTTACTTTTGAGGTACGGAACTCTAAAAATAGTAAGTCTCGCAAAAACTTAAAAAAACGGCTTTGCCGATAAAATATATAGACTTTTTAAATTATTCGGTCTAATCCATGGGCGGTATAAAAGAAAAAACAAATCGGTAAGACAAATTGAACAGTTGACAAATTAAATAATTATAAATTGGTATTTTTGTATGGGAATCGCCCTTAAAGATGGGAAGTACTAATTTTCCGTGGTTTATGGCAAGGGAGTGAATAAAATAGGATAAACTTTATTATACACCAAAATAGTAAGAAAACTTTAACACAAACATAAATGAGTGAATCCGCGGAAAACAGCTGTAGTAGCTATGTATATAACTTGAAACTGAATCGATTCATATTCCGTGTATAACATGGCATAGTCGGCCTTATAATGTTCTCACTGTTGGGACTCAGGCCTCCTCTCTCTAGCAGCCACCACGCGGGCCCAGTGCGGGTTGGTGGATGTCACATGTCCTCGAATTTTTGGTTCTAGGACATGCCGGTTTCCTCACGATGTTTTCCTTCACCGTTGTGAGAGCAGTGGTGATGAAATAAATTACATAAAGTAATGCGCCTGGCTGGGTTTGAACCCGCAACCTACAACTCGTAAGTCGGGGCCGTTACCACTCGGCCACCACTGCTTATATACTTTGAGCAGTGTACTATGTGTTTATTAAGAGGTGGTTAATATCACGATGTTAACCTTACACATTTAGACGTATTGGCTATTAGATGTAGCATTTGATTGTAAAACACATTTTCAAACACATTCTCAAAATCGCAGCTGTATGGAATGACATTTTATTACTTGTCTGCGTTCACTTATTCATTTCACCAAGTCCATTCCATCATCGGACCACTAGACGTACGGCCTTACACCATCGGTACATGGTGGACATCCCACCCGTACGTACAAAGCGTTTTGGGAACACATTCATTATGCGTACAGCTAAGGAGTGGAATTCCCTGCTGGAGTCTGTGTTTCCTGATAGCTACAACCTAGGGGTCTTTAAGTCAAGAGTGAATAGGTTACTTCTAGACAAACACTTCACACAGCTCCATCGTCGGCCACATCATCGCCTACCATCAGCCCCCCTAGCCAAGTTACAACCGTTTCGTTTCTCTCGACAACGTGACTGAGCGTTGAGATGACGTCAGAACAAAGGAATCGGAGGCGTGGCCGACTCGAGGCGATCAACGAAAACAGAATCGAAACGAAACAGTTGTAACTTGGCTAGGGGGGCAGGGGAGATAGTGGTCAAACGCGAGCCTATCAATAATAATAATATGTAATAATAAAAAATAAAAAAACAGATTTGAAACCGATTCCTGGGTTCAAACCCCACCTCATTTCCATTTTCACACATGGGCAAGCACTCGGGTTTGAACCTCAGCTTCAATCTCCAGCCTAACTTCGTAGATGAACCAATTTACCTTATTTAAATTCATCCCAATCAAAATACAGTCTACATAACTTATCACAACTACCATTAAAATAAGTCCATTAAACAATTTCAAATTAATAGCCAGCGACTAGTTGATAGATCGAAGGCCGCTAGAATCAGATATTGGGTCAAGGTAATGTTCTGTCAGTCACCTATAGACCATTCGTGTCGTAAAGGTTAATAGATATCTTAGCTTTTTAATATCGATAGGAAAAGTACTCGGTATTGATGGGCTCGACTGTATTTCTTATTACAAGGCATGGTAAACAATATTATTATTGTTTCCTTTATTTGTAAATATTATTTACATTTTTAAATATTTCTTTAAAAAAAAATTAAAAAAGTATATAATAAAATAGTAGGCTACCGGTGATCAGGGCTCTATGCACAGGAACCTCCTCACTATGCGAGCCACATCGAGGAGTACTGTATTCTGTATCAGGCCCTTGATCTAACCTTGCAACGACAGCCTCGACAGGTGGCCTTCGGTATCGGGAGCAGGGTTCAAGCTACCGGTGGTCAGGGCTCCAGAGGTAGGAAACTCCTCACTATGCAAGCCACATCGAGGATTACTGCCTTCTGTATCAGGCCCTTGATCCAACTTAATTTTGGCCACCAGGTCACCAGGCCGTTGGCGGTAACGACAATTGACAACATAATTATTATATGGGTTGGTGGGTGGTAGTATTATATCTCAAACTCTGGGGTCCTGGACCTTTGGAAAGCGTACGAGGAGTCGAAACTAACTCACAGAAGCCCCTTTGACGCTTTTAATGCAACGTGGTACCAACCGGTGATTATCCCTGTACGCGCTGCGCTAGTGCATCCAAGGACCACCCCCGGTTGTTGGGAAACTACTGCGACATATGGAAAACTAAGATATAAGGTTGATTTTTGGAGTCTTAAGAAGGCTGGTTACCAGGAACTATGTAAAGACTATGGCCGCTGCCTGAATAATGTTATTAATTCCCATAGATAAAAAGGTAGGGGGTGACTTGACACACTCAATATATGGACCCCCAAAAACGGTCGCTAGCACGAAGTGACGTGACACACTCAATAAATGGACCCCCAAAAACGGTCGCTAGCACGAAGTGACGTGACACACTCAATAAATGGACCCCCAAAAACGGTCGCTAGCACGAAGTGACGTGACACACTCAATAAATGGACCCCCAAAAACGGTCGCTAGCACGAAGTGACGTGCCACACTCAATAAATGGACCCCCAAAAACGGTCGCTAGCACGAAGTGACGTGACACACTCAATAAATGGACCCCCAAAAACGAACGCTAGCACGAAGTGACGTGACACACTCAATAAATGGACCCCCAAAAACGGTCGCTAGCACGAAGTGACGTAGCGTAGCAACAAGAGGGCAACATATTGTGAGGTGCTTGAGGAGTGGAGAGGAAACCACGGCTATCAGGACAATCCCGGAAGTACGGTCAAGATCCCTACCAGCACCATACTGGATTATACATCCATCTGCCGAGCACGTTTGCTCTTGCGAATCTCCACTCAAACCAGCCAATTAAGGCAAGAGAGAGGTGGGAGCTCTTTTCCTCGTCAGTGTTCATTACGGCCGGCCAATAAAGGCAAGCCGGAGATGAAGAACAAGAATTCTCCCAGGAGATTGAGTCCGTGGGGTCGCTAATGCCAAACAGTTCGCCACAAAATTGCCCTGCGGATTGTATCTCTCTTAGTCTAGCCCCTAACCCTAGGCATATTACGGCAAAGCAAACGCTACCGATACAGACCTAGAATTTATTGGAGCGCGCAAGCCCCACCACGACGTCAACATAGAGATACTATTATTAAGCCAAAAAGCATAACAATATAAGCCTTGCAAAAATCAAGATTCTGAATGACGACAATTTTTTTCAAAACACTTTTAAGGGTTAAAAAAAAAACAATTTCCTGGAACAAGTTTTGTAAAATATTCGAGTAAATCACGGAATCACCGAATACGAACAGAGTTTTCAGGCGTTATCTCTCTTTTTTCGCGTTGCCTTTTCGTCAAACATCTCGTTGGATTGCGTTAGATGAAGTAACCAGTTTTTAAACCATGCTCGATGTTGACGATAGGCGAGCGAAAAAGGACTCTCTTAACGTCCTTATTTCCTTGTAAAATTGCGCGCTTGGACATGCATAGGTCAACTGTTTCATTATTAAAATAGCCTTAAGACTCCATGCAGGACAATGACCCGACTCGGGCCTATAGTCTACACTCTATAGATACGATGCGCGCATTCGCGGAAAAGAGTTTGAATTTATAATGTCTATGGTAAAGTCTGAGCGTATTTTGTTTACGACTAGGCTGTTACCTGCGACTTTATTCGCGAGCAGTTCGTTCCCGCCGTACAATAAAAACTTAACTTACTAATTTTAATATGTAGGTACTATCTGCCAGTGAAAGTCCCGTCAAAATCAGTCCAGCCGTTTTAGAGATTATCCGGAAGAAACAGACATCATTTTTGATATAGGTAATCGAATACATGCATTTAGTTTAAAAAAAAAGTATTTTGACGTTTATTATAGATGGAAATCGCATTGATGGACACGAAACAGCAACATATTAAGCAAAGTAAGACTCATAATCGTGACGTAATCTTTATGGTTGGTCTACGCCAGACGCGTCGAGTACGAGCGGAGTACGAGCCGAGCTCATTTTCGTGTAGTATGGACCGACTCAACAGGAACCGAGCACGAGTGACACACGTGCTCGGCTCATAGACCTTTACATTATTTTACTACGGTGACCTTTACTTCATACCCGTACCTTCCACCCCTTGCCCCATAAAACTCTCGAACATGCTACATTATCATCCCCAACAACCCACAAAGACGTCTATACGCCATAACATGTGGGCCAGTACTGTTCCACGAAGCAGACAGTCATTGGCGATTGAGGTCAAGGAACACAATTACAAATTAGATTATTGACTCGCCTATAAGTTCTAGCGATAGACTATGCTAGGTTCGAATGGTGATGTAGTTAGGTAGATATGTTTTTAGAAAAATATATGAGTGTCTATGCAAGGCGTAACGGGATGGGTACGTAGTACATATAGGGTGACTGGCAATTAGTGTACGATACTTAAACACGTGATCGTGCTCATGATAACAAACAATTTATATTATGGGAGCAAAGCCGAAATCGCGAAAAAAATATCAGCTGTTCAGTACATTAGGCAAACATAAATGTACTGAACAGCTGATTTTTTTTTCGCCCTATATATCTATACATATGTCGTGGCCAGATCGTTTAAATGTAAACGTTTGATGATATGTCAATCCTCGTTTGACCATATCATTGATGTAGGATTTCTATGATAATTAAAGGTCTAAAGAAAGTAGGCCAAACGAGGATTGACACATCATCAAACTTTAACGTTTAAAACGATCTGTCCAATTTTACTTGGCCATATCATGAACTGATCAATTTCTAAGATCTGGCCATTTCTCCTTTTATTGATTATTATATAAAGGGAGAAACTGACTGACTGACATATCAACGCACAGCTGAAAGTACTGGGACTAGGAGCGTGAAATTTGACACAAGGTTTCCTTTCACATCGTAGGTGAGCATTAAGAGAGGATTTTCCAAAATTCACCCCCAAAGGGATGAAACGGGGGTCCAAAGTTTGTATGGAGAAACCTTCTTATCCGCGGGCGAAGCCGCTGGCAGAAGCTAGTAATATATAAAAGGAGAAACTGACTGACTGACATACCAAGACATAGCAGAAACTACTGGGTCTAGAAACGTGAAATTTTGCACAAGGCTTCGTTTAATGACGATGGCGAGCACTAAGAAATGATTTTTCAAAATACAGTTCCTAAGAGGATGAAACGGGAGTCTAAAATTTGTATGGTTTGTTGTAGAAAACTACTCAGTTTTTTAGACTCGCGTGAGAGTTCACGCGGGCGAAGCCGCTCACAGAAGCCTAGTCTATATATATGAGAAACTGACTGACTGACATATCAACGCACAGCAGAAACTACTGGGTCCTAGAAACGTGAAATTTTGCACCAGTCTTCCGTTTATGACGATGGCGAGCACAACTTGATCATGGCACAGCGGACAGAGTTCCGGCGGGAACTTATGGGGGGTATGGAGACAGCCACAAAACCATGGCCCAGAGGGGCCGATTCCCGCTAGGGCTGACGGAACGTTTGCAAGAGTTACCGAGACCCTGGAGCGTAAATGGCAACTGAAGGAAGACAGGTGGGTCTCGCTCCACCCTAGATCGTGAGAAATCATATGTCGAATTCTCACTTCAAAATACTTTTGGAATAAACAAATGTTCCGAGTGTTATTTTCAATTAAAATTGTCATTTTCCTTTCCAATCCACGTTTTATGATATCGTGAGTCTTTCATTATGAAAGAAAATACTTTTGCACGTTTTCAGGAAAGTCAAAGTTCAAGGTGTTCTTAGTCGAATGTTTTTGTATGTCTTCTCTTTGAGATAAAAACAATGGATATTGAGGGGTGGAAAATTTTGAGGAACTGAAAATTTTACTGTGTAATTAATATTCTTGTATTTTTTATGAATTCGCTTTAGCATTACATATTTTTTTCTGTTATTAAAGTTTATTAAATATGCAGCGAAATAGTTGGAAACGGAAGATATTAGTGCAATCATGAATTTTAACATAGAACTATGTAGTTCATGGTTGTAGATAAATAATTATCATATCTTAATTTACGAATGACTCATTTCCCTTATTGATAACACACACAAATTGCTCTAAACACACAGAATTGTACTTAAAATTAAATATAAAGCAATAAAAAATCACTTACCATATCTAGATTATTAAACAGCATATTTAAACTGTTCAAATTGCCCATACCATCAACTTTCGGCGCTATAGGTCGCGGCGTATTCATCATATTAGGGTTCAATATTGACTTCATTCTCCGACCTCTTCTGGGCATTACGTCTGGGTTCCTTTGCCTATAATCTGCTATTATCGACTTTACGTCCTTAGTAGGACCTTGCCGACCCATCGGAAGTCCGAAACTTGTAGGTAGCTGGCCATTCATGTCTCGTGGAAACCCAGTCAGGTGGCCAGGCATCATCATTTGTTGAGGAAATACTGGTTTCGGCATCGACATGTGTGCTTTGTCGTAAGGGGGTGGCAACCCCGCCATGGGGTTGAAATGAGAAGTCACTGGCATGATAGGCGTCTGCATCATCGGACTGATTGTTGAGCCCGGTTGTTTGAGCGCTAGTCCTGAGATCTCGTCGCTTTTATCTATAGCCAAATTCTTGGCTTGATTGAGATAGTCGAAGGGATCTCGATCTCGATCTGCACCGTTGATTTCCGCTGACTTTTCGAACGACAAGACCTGTTTTCGTCTTAAAAGTCGCAGTAAAATTTCCTCTTTAACCTTTTTCAAGTGTAGTATATTATTCCATTCGTGTTCTTTTTTCTGGGCGAGTTCTCGTAAGGTTTGTATCTCTGATAATAACTGTTCCGTGTGCCTCTGTATTTCATCTACGTTGTTCTTCGTTGCTGTCTGTATGTAGTCGTTGATCATGGTGTCGTGTTGTGGAAACGTTTTTTCTACTTCGATACAGAGTTTCTTTAGTGGAGACTCTGTGTCAACTTCTTCGCTTGACCTTCTTTTTGTACCTTGTTCCTCCTAGAAAATGAAGAAATGTTAGTAGGGTCACAAACAACTATTGGGGTGTACGAAAGGATCAAAGGAGCCTTGAGCCTTGCTATTCCGGACCCCCAGAGTGCCCTGGGCATCCAGCACTTGGTACATCAAGAGTTTAGCTGACTAATCCTTTCACCACACTGACCAATATGTAGCGCCTATGAGGTAGCTACATGGTGGGACTAATTATGAGTTAAATCGACACAAAAAGAAGCAGAAATAAGTCATTGTTTGTAGCATAATCAGCGCGTTGCGCTCCCATCTTTGGGATATAGGTTCTCTCTTTGTGAGAGGGTGTGAGCATATTTTACCATGGGGGCCCTAAAAATCCTTTGTATAACATATAGTACCGACCTTAGTTCCAAAAACAAACAAAAAAACTGCAAACAAGTTTTATCTCGGAAACCGGTGTTTTTGTCCATAGACCGGCCGACAAAAAGCTATTTTTTACCTTTTTCGGGTGACTTGACCACCTCTTCTCAACCGATAGCCGAGGAATCCTCCAGTTATAAGCTAAGAGGATACTATTATTAGTTATTACCCAAATATGCTTTCTTTGATTTTGTTCGTCAAGTCGCTGAGCTCCTTAGTAGTCCTGAATTGAGATAAACTAACAAATTCTTGCACTGACTGCACAAGTCCGCTCAAATCTGTGTGATCCTTTCTTCAAAAGACCATCTCAAACACTAATCTGCATGATTTTTACATGATTAAACTATTACATGTTGCTGTATGGACATTAAAAGAGACTGACTCCTGAGTTTGTTTCGGTGTTTCTTCTCAGGGTAGTCAGCTAGGAAACACCGGCCTCATCTAGTTTAAACTGACGAAAAAATTGAGGTGTAAAAGTGTTTTTAAAAACCAATTTGAAAAATAAATATCATTTATCATTCTTATGACGATGTTGCGGTCTGCAGACATCAGTTACATGTAGTAACAATAACATAATCAGTCATTAAATTCTTGACACAGCTGTAATTTGCGTTACGCAGTACTTTCATTTGAAATGGACTTTGCATTTGTTTTAAACACATCTCCAGACATTTTATTCATTTTTGTATTTGATAGCTAGTTAACGAGCCGCAAAACGCGTAACTATTTAGAACTTGGCATGTTTGTTAGAGCCACTAAATCATACAAACTTCAGCATTTCTGATGTCTGGCTGAGAAATTAGCGATGGATATTTTATATGCATCAACTATTTAGACTATATAGACACCTTTTTGCTCACTGCGATCCCACCTTATGGTAAACAGTGATGCAATCGTCGGTGGTGAAGCGCACTAGTTTATTAAGAGCCTATTCACTCAAGCCTTGAAGACCGAGACTTTTTAGACGAGAAATCAAAAGTTCTCCCGCTCTCGGTAGAGCTAGAGATCAGAGTTTTTTACTGGCTAAAACCCCGGGGCAGTCACCCTTAGCGTTCCAGAGCCGCGGTGACTCTTTCGAATAAGCAACGACGTGACGTGTCTGACGAGGAACTGCGTCAGACGGAAAGCGAGGACACCGCGGTGGTGGCGCCTCTCTAACCACTTCTCAAAGGAAAGGGATGGTTTATTAGTATATCTATTCTTGCCTTTTTATCTCTCTTTTATTGGACCCAAAGATTGAATGGTAGATAATGCCTAAGGCATTAAATCCGCCTGTGTGCTTTTGTGTGCATAAAGCATTTAATAAATAAATAAATAAGGGACTTATCATAAGATTGTGGCGTGCCCAGCGCTAGATGGCTCTAACGAGTCCATATTAGAAATACTAAATTCTGCCCACGTAAAAGTTGCCTCCCACAACGTAGACCGATGACCTGGTGAAGGTCGTGGGAATCTGATGGACGTAAGACAAACCGGTCGTTGTGGCGACACTCAAGGGGGCCTATGTTCAACAATGGACGTCTTTCGTTTGTAATGATGATGATGACAAGTTGAAAACTACCCCAAGAAAACTTTAGGGATAAAAAAAATATCCTATTCATCGATCGTCATTACATCTACGTCAATCTTCGTCAGACGCGGTTCAACGGTTTACGGCCCGTTCACGACCATGCCGCTGTGAGCGGTAGCTAAGCGCGGGGCGGCGAGCGGTAAGATCAAAGTATCAAAATGTTTGAAGTACTCCACAAGACGCCGGTTATGGCGTCGCGCCCCCGCTTAGCGAAGCCGCCCCATTAGGCGTGAACTTTTAACAAATAAACAAACAGACAGACCGTATACTTTAGCATTTACAATATTAGTTTAAAAAATCTGTCTGCATTTTGATTGGCCCTCCTTGTCAATTGATTGTGAGATCAAGACTAAGGCGCAACTACTTTTAGTAGCGTTTCTGCAGGGGGGGGGGGTCTATCCGATTTTGTTGTTAGATCTGGACCTGTACCATGACGTTTAAAGTAAGATTGTTTCATTCTTATTTCCATTGTGGGTAAGAGATGGCGCTAGACAACCTGTATAGCTCTGACTCTTACCCACACTGATATAAAAATGAAACAATCTTACTTTGAACGTCATGGTAGCCCCTCTGTTGACAGGAATCCATTGCTTGTTATGCAGTGTCTGTGGCCCAATTTACAACTTTTTAAACGTTTTCCTACACTAGGAATTACTCCTATATTATGGAAGCGCTCACAAACATGTAATCTCTCATACACAAGACACCCAGACCCGGAACAATTATCTGTAGACCTTACAAATATTTTTTCCGTGCGGGAATTGAATCGCTTAACCACTGTGGCCGCCCGTGCTGGCTGTCGACTACATGCTATGCACAGTTAAGCCCCCTACAGCATCGCTACAAAAACTGGGCAAGTGCGAGTCGGACTCGCGCACTGAGGGTTCCGTACAAACTTGAAAGGCAAATTGCGGTTTACGATTTATTACGTATTAAAAAAAAAACTACTTACTAGATCTCGTTCAAACCAATTTTCGGTGGAAGTTTATAAGGTAATGTACATCATATATTTTTTTTAGTTTTATCATTCTCTTATTTTAGAAGTTACGGGGAGGGGGGGGGGAGACACATTTTACCACTTTGGAAGTGTCTCTCGCGCAAACTATTCAGTATATAAAAAAATGATATTAGAAACCTCAATATCATTTTTGAAGACCTATCCATAGATACCCCACACATATGGGTTTGATGAAAAAAAAAATGTTGAGTTTCAGTTCTAAGTATGGGGAATCCTAAAATTTATTGTTTTTTTTTCTATTTTTTGTAAAAATCTTAATGCGGTTCACAGAATACATCTACTTACCAAGTTTCAACAGTATAACTCTTATAGTTTCGGAAAAAAGTGGCTGTGACATACGGACGGACAGACAGACACATGACGAATCTATAAGGGTTCCGTTTTTTGCCATTTGGCTACGGAACCCTAAAAAGTCGTCGTGGGCGAGGGGCCTTACTTTTACTTCCATATTGTAAGGCAAACATATGGGTCCATAATTTAGACTTGCAATAACCCAACTACTTTTATTAAATACTACTTTTGCCATGACCTTAATTTCTGACCTTGCTTGACCCGGCCCATTCCAACTCATGAACACAGAACAAACTACGCGCAAAAATAAATAAGTAGATTTAGGTGCATCGGATGCGCTTGCGGATCTCGGTGTAAGAGCATAAATGGGTATAGTAGTTTTTTTTTTATAAGACCGCTTTGATTTCCGTATACAGGGTGTCTTGACATCGACGCATTTAAAACGAATACCATGGATCCAGTACATGATTCTGGACCCCTCAGTGGTGGAATTTTTCGTCGGTTTTTTCCATTTTTTTTTTAACCTTTACGTTTTTTAAATTAAACTATAAAATCGTTACTCTAACATTTTTAGTGAAAAAAATGAATGAATTACTTTTTAAAATTAAAAATGTCATGGGGATTGATTAGAATAACGATTTTATCTACCCCGATGACTTTTTAATTTTTTTTTTTTTTTACTAAAAATACCATCGGGGTTGGTTAGAATAACGATTTTACACGGATTAAATATAAAAAAGTACAGTTATTTTTTTTTAATTAGGAAAAAGCCGACGAAAAATTCCACCACTGGGGGGGTTCAGAACCATTTACTGGATACGTGGTATTAGTTTATGCGTCGATGTCAAAGACACCCTGTATATTGAAAAAATATTTCTATCAGCTTTCTCCTGCGCGAAAATTATCACACGCGCACGTAACACCGGGATAGAAAGTATCTAATAGACTAAATCACCATGGACGGACTAAAGACCATGAGATTTTTCATATAATTCCGATCAGCTGTTAAGATATTATTGAAAAGAGTGTCCATAGAGTTTCTTGCACATTCTTAAGAAAGAAAGAAAGAAAAAGAATTTATTTGGTACAGCACAAGGCACAAACACAATATAGGTAAACACGAAACAAAAAAAAATAAAAAACAAGAAGCAAAAAATGTAGTTGTGTGCCTCATGGCTGCACCAAAATAGGTCCAGTTCAGCATGAATGTCAGACAACTAGTGCCTGACGCTGGTTTTCAACTTCTTCTCCATAGTTAATGGGATTTACGCTTTGGAATGTGCAATTAGCATCATTTTTCTGACTGACTGACTTCATGACATTTCAAAAATGCCTGTAAATGGTTTATTTGAAATAAAATGCTTTGAATCTTGAATCTTTGAATTTATCAACAAACCTACTTACAAATTTTTACACAAGACAGGATTGTATTTGTCAAATTAGCAAGCAGCCAATCGCTTAATTGGGTACTTGAATCAATTATTGTTTTAAAAATTAACTTTATCCAAAACCGCAAATAGAAAGAAATTGTCACATTCATTAAATATTAAACAAGTTAGAAAACTTTCAAATCTGGTAGAAGGGGAATATGTCATGATGTACATACTGAAATGTGACACCACTGCCGTTAGTTTACGGATGCCGAGATATTCCCAACACGCCCCCACTCTTCCTCAAACCAATATTTGGAATGCTAATTGCTGCTTTATATAGCCAATTTTGATGCTTTTTCAGAAAATGATTTATTTTTAGTGTTATTTGTTGTTTAATATAAAATACATTTCTTCCTGCCCTTGTCCCGTCTTATTTGAAGTCGGCGCAACAGTTTTTTTCTTCCATTCTATCCTGTCAACCGTCATGTTATCACTAACTTCCTTTTCTTTCATATCACTCTTCACACAATCCATCTGTCATTTCTTTGGCCTCACTCTCCCTCTCCACCCATCCACATGCACACTCATAACTCTTTTCGTAACATGCGTTTCATCTCTCCTCTTCACAAGACCATACCAAACGATTCCCTTTCAACTTTTCAGTTACTGGCGCCACTTTCAAACTTCCTCTAATATACTCATTTCTCACTTCATCCATTCTCGTCACACCACACACCCATCTCAACATTCTCATCTCCGCTCTGATCTCTGATCCATACAGTATGACAGGTCTTATGACGGACTTGTAAATTTTTTTTAGTGTACATATTTTATATACATATTGTACAAAAATAAGCGCAGGTAATTACCCAATTACTACGCCCACCGTGAAGTCAACTGGATTCTTATATGTATGTATAGTTACAATTCTAAAATGTGGTAAGCCCAAATTAATGTGAATGTGGATAATACTTGTAAAATCCACCCTTACATACATATTTTATTGCGTACATAATGTAAAACAAACTCTCCAAACGCGTTTGTCTGTCTGTTCGCAAAAAACTCAAAAACTAATAAACAGATTTTCATGCGCTTTTCACCAATAGACACGAGTGATTCATGAGGAAGGTTTAGGTGAATAATACATGGATATTATAGGAGAGAAAAAGTCGAGAATTTCAAAGATTTGAAGCTCCCGTGCGAAACTGGAGCAGGTAGCTAGTAAACCGAAATTAAAATTTTCGTACGTTTTTCTGCAATTTGCATTTCAATATCCGATAGTAAGGTAAAAAAATATATATTTGGGTAATGACATGTATGTATTAACACAATTATACTCATTAAAATCATTAAAATAACTCTCTTAGAGAAGAGCTAAAATATGCCCTTTTAATAAAAACTTGACGTTTTACCTCGTTTTGTCTCTGCGAAAAGCTTTTAAAAATTTTTAATTTTGCATCATCTTCAAATCACTCCAAATCATAATAAGCGTAGATCTTGACTGGCCTGTTGGTCTAGTGGCCCTGACTGCTATGCTGGAGGTCGTGGGTTTGATACCCACCCAAAGCAAATGTTTGTGTGATGAGCACGATCATTTGTTCTGTCTGGGTGTAATTTTTCTATAATGTTTTTTTAGAAACATATGTACGTTTATTAGTTGTTTAGTACTCATAGCACCAGCTCTGCTTAGTTTGGGACTAGACGGGGTGTTGTGTGAAAGTTATGGAATATTATTATTATGTGTGTATATGACAGTAATTTATAAAAATATCATTGTATTATTCCAAAGCTACCATAGAGAGAGCACAATAACGCCATATTGTTAAATTTTGCCAACGGCTTGGGCAACATGACCTTGGTTGAGATCAAGTGTCATGGAAGGTCGTTTTGTAACGAGTTTTTATGCGCTTACGCTTGGGTCAAATGCAGAGTTAAGTATAATTTTATGTCGACAAAAGTTATATCTAAATTAAATAATCCTATCCTACTAACACAATAACAAAATTAATAAAATAGTATTAATGTCAAGAGAAATTTCTTCGATATAGCAAAACTACCGTGTTTAACTTATGGTTGTTGTTGAGGAAAAGTGAAGAAGTCTCGAAGGATACGCCATATGTCAAAGTAAAATAGAAAGGAGTATGTTGATAATAAGCCTGTAACAAAGAATAAACAACCAGGGGAATAGAGAGAGCGCAGCCCCCCTAGCCAAGTTACGACCATTTCGTTTCGATTCTCTTGCGTCGAACGCCTCGAGTAAGCCACGCCTCCGATTCCTTTGTTCTGACGTCATCTCAACGCTCCGTCACGTGGTCAGAACAAAAAGGAATCGGAGGCGTGGCCTACTCGAGGTGTTCGACGCAAGAGAATCGAAACGAAACGGTCGTAACTTGGCTAGAGGGGCAGGAGTGCTCCTTGCACTGAGCGAATATGCTGGCCCGCAGGTTTTCTCGGTGTACAGTAGAAATTAAAATAGTGCTCTTAAAGTCCTCCCACACAACTGAATTGCGATGTAATACGACGCCGCATCGCAGAAACCTGCGATACGAAGTGTTGCGAGTGCAATTAGCAAGTTCTTGCGATGCGTCGTGTGTATTCGCAGATTTTTACAAAGCGACGTTGCATTGCAGTTTTATGTTTTGGCCCTAAGGCATATCGCACATCGCTGTATCCGCCTACAGCCATGTGCTTTATACCATAGAGCCCTGTGGTTCAGTTCAGATATACCCAAAGGGCCTACAATGCTTTGCGTATCCAATTTAATAATGCCTTCAGGGTTCTGTTACGATTGCCACGTTTTTGCAAAACTTCCTTCATTTTTTTTTTCATTTTTTTTTTAAAGTTTTATTCTGACATTTTATATTTTTTTTTTAATTATTAATGCGTATATTTTATTTTTTTTATTCGTAATTTTTGTTAAATGATTGTAAACCTTATGAATTTGTACGCCTGAAGGGTGAAACATGTACGGACAAAACATTAATTTTGTAACATCCTGAATGCTAAAACTGCATGTATACCCATGTTTTGACAAATAAAATTATCTTTATCTTTATCTTCCCGATGCGTCTGATGTTTGTTGACGACGCGCGCACCGACTGATTATACCTTTCTTTTTTTTTTATTGTGTATCTTTAGTTTATATGATTGTGTGAGTCACGAATAAACGTTTTTTCTTTCTTTCTTTCGACAACTTTGTCGTAGTATGGCATAAAAATCATGCCTCGATGCTTCGCAGGTTGCGTGACAGTCCTAGCATCTTGCACTCGATAGCCCGCTTGGGCATATAAGGGCAGATAGCCCGCTTGTGCATGCACTGGTCGATCGGAAAAGATCGTTATTAGTTATTAAGTACTAACATAGGCAAAGAGACTTGTTACTAACACAGTGAAGCTCTATAATCTTGATAAAAAAATATTATATTAGGAAAATGACAATGACTACGCACGCAAGTGAACTCTTTCCACACTATGGAAAGAGTTCACTTTTTCCCTCAGACACTAAAGTGGAAATGGGCGGTGGCGTGGTCACAAATGTCGGATGCGACAAATAGACAAAGGAGTTTGAGTAAAGAAAATTATAGAATGAATCCCAAGAGATAAAATGAGGTCACGAAGACGTCAGACGAATAGATGGACAGACCAATTATAATATCATACAAAGGCTGGATGACCAAACCTAGAGAGAAAGTACTAGAAAGAGACGGCACGCTTGGTGCAGTGGTTGAACTATTGACGGCTGCGCACCGTGTCGCGGATTCGATTCTCGCACGGAATATATTGTATCTGAGTTTACATGTTACAAGTAATTCTTAGTGTAGGGCAAAGTAAAAAAACTGGACAAGTGCGAGTCGGAATCGCGCACCGAGGGTTCCGTACAAACGTACTTAAGAAAACAGTTCAATTCCCGAATTGAGTTACGAAGATTTTTCCGAATCGCAAATATTTTTTTTTGTGACGTCACAACAAATTTACAGTTTTCAGATTTTTTCCTATACTTGTGCTATGAGACCTTGCTTCATGCCAAATTTCAGGATTCTAGATCAACGGAAAGTACCCTATGAATTTTGATTCCCTTGACAGTGTCAAAATACACGTTTTTTGCGACATAAACGGCCGTATCTTTTTTTTTCGTTAACTTAGAAGTTTGGTTTTTTTCACAGCTTCAAGGGACCGCAGACCTGAGTATATGGTTTTAATTTCAACTCGATACCTCCACGCGTTCCCGAGATAAAGGGTCTTGACAGACAGACAGACGGACGGACAACAAAGTGATCCTATAAGGGTTCTGTTTTTTCCTTTTGAGGTACGGAACCCTAAAAACAAGCACGTTGCACCTAATCGTAGTGCGATACGAGCCAGTTTTCGAGGAAGTGTATTGGAATAGTACATTTTGATACAAATGGAGAAAGTTTGTCATTGCGACCGAGGCGAAATTCGTTATGGAGCCGAGTGCTGCAGTGACCAATTTCTAGGTGTATCAAACGACGTTTTGCAATACACCGACGAAGAAATAAATAAACGGGGAATGACGCGCAACGCAACTCGCGGGGATCGCTTAGCACACAGGTTGATACGATACATACAATTGTGGCAGCGGCGAGCTCGAACACTTTTCCGCACTAGTGCGGAAAACAGTAAAATGCGTGTATTGAAAAATAAATTTTCAACTTTCACAAGGGTTAAGCCACTGGCAAAAGCTAGTATCTATATCCTGTTTGATTCGACAAATTAGTACATTCATAGATTGAAATTGTGAGAAAATAGAAAGACCTAGGCGTTTCTTTTTTCAATCCGATGCGGAAAATTCGATGTACCGAAATGAAGCCCCAAAAACAGTCGGCAGTCCGTATTTAAGTTTTACTTTACCAATAAATATAATACAAAACTAGATTACAACAGGACTGTTCGAAATCTATGTTTACAAATAGTTTAAGTTGTGTTTACAACTAAATGACCCATAATATTGTGAGTATGCATGCTTCAAATTCTACTAATACCACAGAGAATAGCTAACAAATGGACTGCTAATATATATGAAAGCAGTAAAAATCACCAGCTTAAGGTGAGTGAAGATAGAAAACACAAACAAGCGACCCATCCCAGCTTCGAACGGGTCTTTTCTCCACTTTATTGTAGTATTATACACCTAAACCTGTCTTATAAATCACTTTGTCTATTGGTAAAAATCCGTTCAGTAGTTTTTGAGTATAAAGTAACCAGAAAAGCAGACACGCTCGCAGACTATGTTTTAAAATATATGTATTGGCAAATAAACAGACAGTTAAACAGTTTGCAATGAGAAAGAACTACAATTTTTCCTATGGTAAAACCATAGTAAAAATTAGTATTTTAATTGAAGATGGGTGGATACTTAATAAAGAATAACAAGAAATTAAGCATGACATAAAAGAATCAATGTCTTTTAGAACTTCTGTTCAGGCTGACCCATTTACAGTCTTAATAATTTTGCTAGTTGACATTCCAGTTTTTCTATACTCCGTGACAAATTACTTACACACAGCAGTACCTACTCCTATTGTGTAATTCTTTACATTCATTAACACTCACCTTAGCAACATCCCCATTCATTGGCTTTGGTTTAGGTTTCTCTGCTTTTAGTTCCACCTTTTCTTCAACCGTAACCACTTCAGTCATTTCCGCATCAGCTTCCGGTTCCAACTTTTTCGGTTCCTCAACAACCATAAGATCCTCTTTCACAGGACTAGGTTCCTTTTTTGGGACCACGGTTTCTACAACCACATTTTCTGAAGCAACCGGTTTCTCAGCTACTTCTGGTACCAAGACTGGTTCAGTAACAATGGCGGGTTCATTTTCCGTTTGGTTTGTCGGTTCAGAGGAAAGGGTTTCCGCAACTGCTGCAGGACTATTTTCTTTTTTGATCAAATCCTCTGAAAGATTTGAAAGGTTTTAGTGATATAGGTACCTAATATTATAAAAAAAGTACTATTTACTTTGTTCGCAACGCTATCACTATGTCACAGGCCTTAGTAAGAAGTATTATAATTATCATTTACGCACCCGCTGCTGTGGCGATGCGCATACGATGTCGCGCACTTTGTTTTTGTTACTTTTTTTTTATGTAACTACCCACTATTTTTACTGCTACTAACTGTGTGTCATTTATTTTCTAATAACTTACTACACCAATCAGCTTAATTTATATTCTTTCAGTATTATTATTGTGTTTATTCAGTAAGTGATTTGTAAATCTTTTGAGTACAATAATTATCTAAAAGCACATTATGTTTTGGATGTGGATTGTCTATTTAAACTTAATATTTTAATCAGAGCACTTTTTTTTTTTTTTTTTTTTTTTTTGGTTGGGAAAATCATCTAATGACATCCCCCGCTCTTGGGCGGAGCGCGAGATAGTGTCAGACTTTTACTGACTAAAAACCCACTCCTGTTCCTTCATTGCCTTTCGTACCAGGGCCGAGTCTTCCTTTCAGAATCAGACCCTTGGCCCCAGTAGGCTTCGACCCTGCTAGGCCCCTACAGTTGCTGACATCTCCTTGAGGCGCGCGTGGAACAGCACGCGCCGTCGACGACTTGGGCTCGGTCCGGACGGTTACCGGACGGTCGGAAGGCGAGCCACCCTCAGAGCACTAGTGTATGTGTTAAAAAAGTGCGTTTTGTGTCTTATCATCGCGCTGTAAGTAGATACATTAGTTATTTAATGTAAGTAAAAAGATACCGAAGATTTATAACAAGTAGTTTTGTACTTTACGTATTCTTGAATGTTTTATATGTATAGGCGTCATAGTCTGCAGAAAATACGCATTCTTTATGTTTAATGCTTTTAGAATAAGATCTAATTGTCGTTTAACTGTTTTATTTATGTGAAAATAAAGAAATTTCAAATCAATCGATCAATCAGAGCACTATTTATTGTCTTACTTAGCACATACAGAAAACTGAGGGTATACATACTCCCACATATTTATAAAACATCTACCCACATTAATCTACACAACTCCTAATATTAGTTATTCTACTGTTTTTACTATGCAAGCAATTACCCCATAAAACAAATTTTTTGTCTGTCTTTCTCCAGAAAATTATATTTTTGTCTCTCCCCTACTCAATAATTTTGATTTCTTAGTTTCTTTCAGTTAGTTACGATATGAAAGAAGTATTTATTTATTATTTATTTAGGATCTACAACAAAGGATGTACACAAAATCTGTATCTTATAATTAGTGGTTCTGGTATCTTGTATACTCCATCACTTATAGGAGACCACAGCATGCACAAAAATAATTTAAGCAACTAAGCTCACAAAAATAAAATTACAAATACATTACAAACATGATATAAATTAATAAAAATAATAGTATTCAGAGGGATATGTAATCTTGTAAAAATTATCTAAAATTAAATAGTATGCCTCGATTAGCAGAAGATCAATTATAGCGAAATTAGGAACATAAAATGCTAAATTATGCATTATATAATTATCTGAATGGAAGATTAAATTCTGGCTGTAGCCTTAATGCAGTGCTTGGCTCATCCCGCTGCCAAGACACACCAATCCTATAACATACTGCTTGACAAAATTGACAACCTAAGAGGAATAGCTTGTTTCATGTTATATATTAACACAGACAACATTGTGGCCATTGGGCACAAGAAAATAGAGGACTATTCTCAGCAGTGGGCAAGGCTGGGCTGTGGACGATGATGATGTGATGGATAGAAATGGATTCATATGGGTTATTGCAAAATTGATGTGTCATACTGGATAATCTCGACAGCTTTATCTCTATCATATTGGGGTCAGTGTCCATGTTTATTACACTAATATTATAAAGGCGAATTTTTGTGAGATTTTGTTACTGGATTTGGATGAAATTTGGCACAAGGGTAGACCATGTCCTGAAATAGCACTGAGGATACTTTTATCCAGGGAGTATGTTCCCTTGGGACAAATTTTCTATTTTTACATGGGCAAAGCCATTGGTAGCAGCTAGATTACCATAGTAGTGACTGTCTATCTGATTTCTTCAACAGGGTTTCTGGGCAACATGAACAGTAGTGAGAGAAGATAAGACTAGCTATGTGATGTTTTGGGCTTCTGGATTCTTTTTTTTGTGGCTGTTTTAAATATTATTTTTTTACTCTTAAAAGTTACTATGATTTTCTGATTGAGAGCAAAAACAATACTGGCTATGCATATAGTATTTGATAGTTAAGTAATGCAATAAATAAAAACTAAAAATAATAGACATCTTAACTTATTGCCTCCAATTAAGTCTACTTGAACTCTATCCTGCTGTCTAGAATTGTATAATTTTTTTATGATAGTCAAGTGTAGTAATTTTTATTGCAGTATTTAAGTAGTAATGTTAGAAGATGATAATAAAAACTGAAACACACAGAAACAGCTCGTTTGGAACAAATTATCACAATAAATGTCTTAAGCATGCAATCAATGACATTCTTCAGATGTTTTTAATGATTTTTACAAGAAGTAAAATGCATATAAGTAGAGACAAAGCTGTCCAATGTATGAAAGATAGTATATTCCTGCTATTGTAAGCATTGTATAAATGCTCAAAACTTCATTACCTTTCGCATTCTCAGACTGGACATTTACGAAACTATCACTACTTCCATTCTGGCTCTCACTTATCACTTTTTCTTTGGCATTATCATCACAGTTTCCCGCCTTTTCATCATCAACTTTCTCAAGCGCCGCTTCCAGCACCGGCTCCTTAGCTCCGTCAACCTCGGCCTCGTCTAAAGCCAACGGATCAACCTCATTCTCGGCACTTGCATCCCCCGACGGAGACACATCAACACCACCGTGGCTCTTCGGAGATTCCACTATTTTCAAGCTTATATCGTTCATGTTTATTTACATATTTCCGATTCACAAGTCACTGCACAGAGTCACCACGCCGCGCATAGGTTCAATGACTTTAAAATGACCATTTGTAACCATAATATAATATTCTGATCTATATGGAACTATCAAAGGTTAGGAGACGCTGCACAAAAACGAAATAAATTAAATAAACAACACTAATTGCTAAATTGTTTGTAATTTCTTTCCCATATTGGGTAATATCACAATGTACTAGCAATAGCAGCCGTGAACTCAGGGGTCATTGTGACTAATTTCGTGACAATACTATCTTATAGACTATCTTAATAAATCACTACACATTGTATTGATCATAAATTAGTCTTGTATTTAAATATTACTCTTGTATTCTTTAAAATAATCAGCAAAATAAATGCTATAGCACTAGGACGCAAATCGCACGCGAACTACATAGAGTTGCCATATAAAGAATAAAAAACTTGTCATAAACGACATTGACCGATACATAAATCAGTTTTAATATTATATTCCCAATAAAGTGATATTAAAACTGTTATGATTCGCTTTATTTAATATATATTGATCGAACCCATCCACGTTCAAATGCAACAATATAAGCCGAGTTAAAATATTTCTACCATAACAAGGTAAATTTTTCGATGGTAAGTTATGCACTTCTTTGTTCCGTTTGACGCATTAACATCATCGGAAAAAATTGTGACTTAAGGATAATTTATTAAAATTTTGCATGCCAGACTACTATATTATTTCGTTATTATTAGTTATAAATGAGAAATTAAAATTAACCCAAAAATACATTTTGAAAATGGTTTTCAAAACAACAATTCAGTTAAGAACTTTATGAGAAACGGGAAGTATTGTTTCCGGCGGATGCACATGAGTTAAAAATGTTTACTCATTTTTTTATGTTCTTGTTTATATGGACGATTTACATAGATAAATTGATTTAAATTTACTGACGTTAATTAAAATATATTTTTCTTCAAAAATAACTTCGAACCATCGATAAACAAAAAAAAAGTGGTAAAATTGGTTGATTTTGAATTTTCCGCCAACACTCGCGAAATTTTATAGTGATGTCCAAACATAATCATGACGGTGATCAAATCGTTATGATGTCGAATTCGACTTATTATTTTGGGATTGAAACTGTCACGATTTAAAAAAATGTGAATCATCTCATATTTATATTCATAATCTTATTTTCGTCATGAACTATAATTTACTAATACTACTCCAAAAGATGTATAACCAAAGAGTTTCGTATAATTTTACCTTTACCCCAAGATACAATTTAATATACGGTGTTTCCAAATCCACGTCGAATCCAAAACATAATTTATGTTAATGGACTCTTAAAATTTCAAGAAAAGAAGATTGAAATATTACTACATACTTAGTAAGTACGACATTGTCCACGTTCGTTACTGTGTCGCATGCCCACATTATTATTATATCTAGCCTTTACTGTCCTTTTGCTGGGCAAAAGACTTTTGACTTGCCTTCCATTTCTTCTATTTCTATTGTTCCCTGCCCGGCTCTGGGTCACTTCCTGCCAATTCCAAAAGATGTGGTCTGCTTGTCTTGTGTTTAAATAAACATTTTATAATAAACAAAACGTGATAAATATGGTTGAATATTATTAAATCGATTTAAAAACAAAAAATTAAACGAACCATGTAATCGATTTCATCAGGTATTAGTTGCTGCCAACATAACCACAATGTTCAAATAAGCACAACACTAAACGATGATGAAAGAAAATGAATGAAAAAAAGCAAATGGCTGACTAAAATCGACGTTCTTGATCCTAATATAAATCCGATGTAATTACATGAATTATGCGCTCTTCATGATTATGATTAGCGAAATAAGATTATATAAAGAGTAAAGAACTAAGATTACTATATATTACGGGCAGAAAGCCTGCTGAAACTGTAAAAAACATACGAGAAACTAATACCTTAGCTTACACAATTCGTATTATATTGCAAAAGTATTTATCGTGCGTGTGACGGACGCACGTCCGTTTATTACTCAGGTAAGTCCTTTATTCTTCATCCTTGTTGCATGTGCTTGTGCAGTGCCGTGGTTTGTTTATAATTTTTGGATTATCAAAAATCGCGAGTGCTTACGACTGTTTTATTTTTAGATTTTGCTATTTTGTTATTAATTTCTCAGCAACCATTATTATTGTGTAGTGAATTAAGTGGTGTCTATTTTGATTTAAGATCTGCTGATTTTTTGTTTGTGTACCTTCATAATTTTTGTCTACGTGCTTAGATTTTTTATGCGGGTACAGTCAACCATAATTAGTACTGCTTGACAATCACCGATCATGTACTTTTATTTACATCAACTTTATGAAGTTTTGTAGGTATGTACTAACCATTCATTTTTTATTTTTTTTGCGTTATTTGTGCGATAAGATGAACTTTGCAAGTACAGCTTATTGCTTATCATTTCTAAATAATAGTTATGGTTTTATTCAGTACAAACAAATTAAGATTTGTAAAAAGAAATGTTTTGTGTGTTTCAGTTGAAGTGATGTGAAGAGTCGACACAGGGCGGGGGCGCCGCCCCAGTCGGCCATGGACCGAGGCTACGATAAGAGGCACACTAAGCACCACAAGGAGAAGCATAAGAAGCGAGCGCACAAGAAATACAAGTCACATTCAGGTAGTTCTCATGAACAATCTTATGCTACAGTCAATTCTCTCAAACCTCTTGTGGAGTATTCCGATGTCAGTTCTGAGGCATTATCAGCCCCTGAGGCTGGTGAGATTGACAGTGAAACAAGCTCAATCAGCAGGCATATCGCTGATGACCTTGATCGGACTAGGAAGTCCCATTCCATCCGTACATTTGTAGATAACAAGACAATCTCAGTCACAACAACGAGTCGTCGAGCTGCAGAAGAATATGCTTTGAGGGATTCATCTGTGCCGAGGAAAAGACGCACAGAGTATGATGAACGGGACCCAGAATTTGATGACCATGGTAATTTTAAGAAAAAGAAAGAAAAGCGGAAAAAAGATAAGAAAAAGAAGAAGAAGAAGTCAAAGAATAGGTCAAGATCAGCGAGTTTGGAGAGTGTGTCTCCAGATGATAATATGCCTGAGGAGCCTCCAATGAGGCCTGCAAGTCCTCAGAGATACCAACAGGTGCCTGTGAGTGAGTGGGAGAAGGGCTCGTCTCCGCTGAGAAATGGCGGGTCCTGTTCGCCGGTCTCTCCATCGACGACACCGCTGATGCGCCACGAGTCACCGCGTCACCGGCCTGTTTTCGTTCGGGAGGCGCCGCTGCACCACACCATGCCCATGACTTACTCACCACACCGGGACAGATCTCCACCCATCAGGTGAGAAATTATTAGTTATTTTATTTTTTTACTAACTTTTATAATACACTAGGCTGCTAGGACTGCTCATTCTGCAAAGTCTACTCTTAAGGCATTATCGAAAATACATAACACATGAATGCTGCTTTAGCCTACCAGTCTAGTACATAATACATAGTCAAGGCAAATAAAAAGAACAGTTATCAAAATACAATAGCAAGTTCCCTGCAGAGTGTTATTCATTCATGTGTGCAACGATGGTATAATCATAAATTATTACCAATTGAAGATTTCAGATGATTCTTATCAAATTTCACTGGGTACTTATTTTTGTCTTTGACTGTACTTTTATGTAACCACAGAGTAGTGAGTGAATGGAGTTACAATGTGTCCAAGTAACTTTCATTCCTGACTTGGGTGGTATAGTGGCAATGGGTTTAGTTTTCCAGATTATTATCCTATCCTTATGCAATCATCACAATCTGTTGTTTAAATCAGGGTTATTACCAGCAAATCTTAACAGATGTGATGGGTGTTGATATCTGATGACGATAAAAAAAGAAAAAAAAAGTGGTAGCCGTCATCCTGATAGAAATTGATTTTGCGATCATCGTCCAAAAACGCGATAGTCGCACTCATTTACTCGGCGAACCCGAAAGCATCATAGTGCTCGCAGAGCGCGCCTCCCGACTATAAGAAAAGAACACATGAACACTACGGTCGTGTTTACATTCAAGTAACTACACTACCACCAGTTGTGTGACTGTGTAGTCAACTGTGATTATTTAATTCAAAGATTCAAAAGCATTTATTTCAAATAAACCACTTACAGGCACACCTTTGAAATGTCAAGAGATTATCTATATTAATTATCGTCATTCGTCAACCCATCATAACTGCAGAGTTTCGCTGTTTATTTTAATTTCACCTTGTAGGCCTATTTCATGTGTTTAATATACATTTTTCACCAATCATGTCGAATTACCAAAAAAATATTGAATATATTTCTTTATTCAAAAAACATCCTTACTACAAATGATTGTGTTAACACTCCATTTTCTAACTAATCCATGCTTGGTCCAATGTAAATACAAGTACTTAATTAAAACAGTTTTAGTATTGACAACATTGTATTACTCTGTTGTGATTTACTTATTTATTCTTGCATTAACCAAGGGTATGGTTGCTATGGTTTCTAGCCCCACCTGGTTGCCGGTACATCACATAGGAACCTATGCTACTACTATACAGAATAATTGTGATTTGTGAGTGACATTTTTATAGAGCATGTATTTGTGTTGTGTTAGATAAAATGTGTGTTTAATGGGTAGAAATATTAGACTTTGTTATTAATGATAACAACGAATGAAATGTAATTTTCAAATCTTGAAATACGTACGATATTATGCAAAGTAGTGTGAACTCGACGTTTTACTGGCTTGTGATTAATTTGTATTTTGTACATGTAGCATTTTTTAAATTCTTATTAGCAGAACAAGTTCTTGTTCAGACCATTGTTAGAAGTTTTGGTCCTGAATTTCGAAAGTCTTTATTAATTTTATGTCTTAACCTTTTGAGTGCGTAATTAGAGAAACAATAGAAAGACAATGGCGCGTGAACGTCGGCGTTAATGCGGGGATCAACAGCTTAAATAAGAGACAGATTTCACATTCTGATTGAGTTAACAAAATACTATTGTTTATGAAGGACTTTTTTATTATAAGCGTTTAGCTGCTGGACATATGCCCAGAAAATCGCAAGCCATAACACAGATTACATTGACGGCACGTAATGTTCCACGCGCGTCTCCAAGAGATGTCAGCAAAACCGTAGGGGCCGAAGCCTACTGGGGCCAAGGGTTGACTTCCGAAAGGGAAACCCGTGATCCTGGAACGCAAGGGCAAAGAAGGAACATAGGTGTGGTTTTAATTAATAATGATCTGACACGCCCTCTCGCGCCCTAGAGCGTGAGAAGTCTTTAAATGATTTCCCACCTTAAAAATATACCACAGATTAAAGAATACCCATACCCACATTGTGGCAGTCTTTACTAGTTACTTATCATAAAGCATAAATTCTATTTTTTTTTTGCTTCGAAAAAGGCCTTGTTTGATACAATATAAAAATAACATTGGTGTAGTAACAATATTCTTGTAAACGTTGTGTGCACTTAGTAATGATTTGTCACTGCATGCCATGCCCTTTTTCTCTTGATTTTTTTTTTCACGTAGGATATCTGCCCCACTAGTCAAGTTACGACCGTTTCGTTTCGATTCTCTTGCGTCGAACGCCTCGAGTAGGCCACGCCTCCGATTCTTTTGTTCTGACGTCATCTCAACTCTCAGTCACGTGGTCAGAACAAAGGAATCGAAGGCGTGGCCTACTCGAAGCGTTCGACGCAAGAGAATCGAAACGATACGGTCGTAACTTGGCTAGGGGGGTAGCAAATGACTTCACTCGCTGTGGGTAGAGCGAGAGGGAAATTCAGTCTTTTATTGGCTAAAATTCAGCTGTGTTCCTGTGTCTTTAGGGTCCAGCCGTGCTATTCTGTAAATGGTAAATCATTTCGAAACTCATTTCACAAATCATCTCGAATGTCACACTCAGCGAATTGTATTTCAGAATACCAAATCGTATAGACAAATTTGTAGATAAATGTCAAAATACTCAACCGTTTTAGTTCCTCTCACTTTGATCATCACTCGGTGGCGCCAGTATCGAATTCACTCCATATCAGAATACGAAATTTTAATTTCACCATGATTTCACTGCGGATTCAGAAGTGATTTCGCAAATAAACTTTTTAGAATAGCAAGGCAGGGCCAGTTAGGGACTTCATCTTTTCTCCATCATCCATTTTATATAATGCTGTTATGTATATAAATGTGCAGTGCATGGTAACCCTTTCTATTTCCACATATTTTTTAAAAGCCTTCTGTGTTCCTTTTTACTGTTTTTATACTATAGTAGTTGTGTACCTATTAAAATTTATTAATTTCTTTTTTAAATTACATGTTTAAACAACAATCTTTGTTTTCGACGTTTCTAGCATTATTTTTTTTAACAAAAATGATAGTATGTGTCGGAGATGTACGGAGATTCTATTTCGATTCCGAAAGTCCGGAACTTCGATTGATATTCCACTTTCGATTTCGGTTCCGATGATTAATCGGAACTTATATCAGATGTACAATAGAGCTTATCGCGCGGGGATCCGCCCTTCCCCCGTGCCTTCCGTCGATTATTATTCTTTCTCTCATTTATTGTTTTGATTCATATTTGGCATGTTGTAAGTTCGCGCTTCATTTGTACTTAACCACGTATTTAATTAGTGTTAAAACTTACGCTTCTGCGTCTACCTCCGATATCATTTGCGATTCCGGTTCCGATTTTTAGGTTTACTTCCTATTACGACTCACTTTTTATTATGATTATTTTTATTGTACTTTTTAGTACAATATTGACCGGTCTACACTGTCCTTACATAATATCTACTTATACTGTAATATGGAAATATTGTAAAAACATTTTTTATTTTAAAAGAGTAACCATGGAGTTTCTTGCCGGTTCTTCTCCATAGGAAACGACCAATTTGGAACCGTGCACTAGGTTCTGACGTTTTAAAAGTGCCCATGTAGGCCTATGTGAAATAAAAACTTTTGACTTTGACATTTCGACAAACCAAATTTAAAATATCCGCTTCCGAATTCGGTTCCGATATAACCACTTCCGTTATATACCTGGTATGTAATAGAAGTAAGCACTAATGCGTTATAGCAAATAATAAAAACCGGTCAAGTGCGAGTCGGACTCTGGAGGTTTTGCATTGCCGTACATTTCGACAATCTCAGGTATAGGGTTCTTGCCGTTGACCTAGAATAAAGAAATTTCGTAAAATCCAAAATGGTAAGAAACCATTTGAAGATTTTTTTTTTGCATTTTCCAATAATTTTGGGCAGGCAGTTTACTGAAGCAAATGCCCAATTGACCCAAAATACAAACGCATAAGCCATCATTGGTGTCAATAAAATAATTTAACTGTCTGTTATTCATCTGAGTGAAAGTAAACACTATTTATCAATTTCTTATCATGTTGCGTAAGTTCTATGAATCATCCGGATAAGGGTAATTGAGGCTCATAGACTATAATAATATATTCTACTTACATGATGGACAATATTGGACAGTGTGTTGTGCGTTATTTAAAGGGAATTGTTAGACAAAAAAATGTGCGATAAACACGATAGGTTAGGTTACTTGAAAGAGTCACCGTAGCCCTGGAATGCTAAGGGCAATTGAAGTGTGCCTTCAATTGCTTTTTGCGTTCGAGGGTTGGTTTTAGTCAGAGGGTGATACTCCCTCTCGCTCGCCATTCAGAGCGGGAGAAGTTATTTGATGATTTCCGACCCAAAATAAGGGTTAGACTTTAACCGAATCAAAACTATAGTGTTTACGGTCAAAATTTGCCCATAGTTTGCCCGGGACACCCTTTTTTTTGAAGTGGGAAAAATTTCCTCCCGCCATATGGGTAGAACGAGATGGCTTCTCAAACTTTATCTGACTAAAACTCACCTGTGTTTCTTCAGTTCCCCTTTGCGTTACAGGGTCACGGTAACTGGTACGAATAATCCCGTAGCCCTGCCCGGTACCCCTAAATTGTCATGTGTGGTATATGCTGTTATTCTTATTTTTATGTGGTAGCATTACTTGATATCGCGGTTGTAATACCTGCAGGATTAGGCAGAGCCAGTTTACTAACCGAATTTAAAAATGGGAGGCGGTTTGCAATTCGTAGGAATCTTTTTTATTTTATTTGTTTATCACTTCTACACACACGAGTGTACATTGTCACCGGATAATTGTAAACACCTTTAGTTTATCATAAATCACGTAAAATTGTGAACTCTTGTTTTCAATAAGACTCGGAGACATTGTAAATAATCGTATTTGGATAAGATTTTTTGTACTTGCGATAATCAATTTATTAGACATTTTTTACCAATCAACCCTAAGTGCCAGTTATGTGTTAAGTCTAAGAAGGCATCCTTGGTAGACCTAGACATAAAACACATTATTTTTAATTAATTTATATTAAGGAAAACAAACAAATAAGCTTGATATTAAATAGCTTTTAAAGTAATCATTAATTATGCGTCAATACAATAAAACATCATTGGCTTTAAGGTTCCGAAGTGAAACATTGTGGTTGTCCTATAAGTAGGATCCGTCAACCTCTGACCTTCATTTAATTTATGTCTAGACAGTGTAATATCTCATATCTACTCTCTTAATGTTAATTATCACAATACATACATACATTCAGCCTAAATGATTGATTATACATGACGTAACTAGAAAAGTTAGCTTTTAAAGTATATGATGGTATTTAATCAAAAGCTTTAAAAAAAATAATGCCTTCCCAGTACATACGTTACTTAACCTACATTGTATGTGTAACTTCAAATCCACATTAAAAATATTTTTACCTACTGAAAAAAGAAGAGGTTCCCAATTCGATTGGATTTTTTTTTACGTTTTAATTACGTTATTTTGCTGGATTGCATTATATTTAGAAATACGCATGACGAATCGAATGAACCATTGATAAAGCAAAAGGAAATACTTTATTATCTTATCATAATTATCACTGAAATCTGGCTTGTTTGAAAACAATAAATACCGAACCACGTCGCGTATGCACTCTATTTACGTGTAAAAATTTTTAGCTGGACATAAGTCCTATAAATTCACCAACTATAATATACTCGCTCACAATAGAGTTAAGGAACTCGAAGATTAATATAGCTTAGGCATCACTTCAGTAACAGTACACATGCGATTAAAATTAAAACCGTTGATCTGACCATAGAAAAGTTTTATGCCCTTATACTATATTTGGAGAAAATTGGGCAAGTTTATGCCCAAAAAGCCCTATAAATCTGTTAAAATTCATACTCGATTGAGACATAATGAAAACAATACGAATGATTATAATTAGGTTCCCAATACTTTATGGCATACTATTTTACCGTCTATCAAACGAAAACACGCGCGAACTGATTCTTATACCCTAATGTTGGCCCAGCAGGGCCGATGTCCATGAAAATGAACATGAAACCTGTGGTCCTAGAACGAAAAGGGCAACTGAAAGACACAGGTGTGGTTTTAGTCAGTAAAAGTTTGACACGCCCTCGCGCTCCACCCTAGGGCAGGAGAAGATTTCCCACCTCCAAAAAAATACTTTTTAATTCAAGGCCAAGGCATTTTACATACAGTCTTATAGGTAGTCGCTAAGACAGGTCTTGCATCAGCTATTTCATCTTTTTATGCACGTTCTCTATGAGAAGTGGGTTGCAATGAACTTGGAAATGGCTTTGGTTGCTAAGACAAGTGGACAAGTGCATGAAACTACACGTTATGTTAGAAATTGTGTGCATGCAAATTCTGAAGGTATACAGGTGGATTATAGTCATTGAAAGTCTGATACTCCCCCTCGCTTCACCCAGAGCGGGAAGATATATTTGATGTCTTCGACTGAAAAAAAGGGCCTGGTACGGGTTGGTAGAGGTCACATTTCTTTGAAGTTTTGGTTCTAGCACATGTTGGTTCTCTCACGATGTTTTCCTTTAGTGGTTTGAGAGCTGCAGTGGTGATGAAATAATTTACCCTAAGTAAGGCGCTTGTAAGTCGTAAGTCGGGGCGGTTACCTCTGGGCCACCACTGCTTATTTTGAAGCATCGTCGCTTTATTTTTAAACATAATTCTAGCAGACTGGTTTTTTTTGGGAACTGACCATTGTAGTTAATTATTATTATTATTTTTTAGGGTTCCTTACCTCAAAAGGTAAAAACGGAACCCTTACATTATCACTTGGTTGTCCGTCCGCCTGTCTGTCTGTCTGTCAAGACCCTTTATCTCGAGAACGCGTGGAGTTACGGCGAAATTTGTAGTTACGTTACAAAAAAAAAAAGTTTTTTCTATTCGAAAGTATATAAGTTAGTTTGTACGGAACCCTCAGTGTGCGAGTCTGTCTCGCACTTGGTTTTTTTTTGTCAGGCCACAACATTATAATCTTAAAAAGTATTAAATTAAAAGCACCAACCGCCAAAACGATCATCCACTAATTGGCTTCAGATTTTCGTGAGATAACTTAGCACTTACTTTTCTGCTCGTAACATTTCATAACCTATAGCGATTAGAATGTACTAAAGATGTTTACATTTTTAACTGACTTCAAAAAGGAGGAGGTTCTATGTTCGGCTGTTTGTATTTTTTTTGTATGGTCACCAGTTTCTCGGTTAATCGTGGAAACAATTTTATTTTTGAACGAGTATACTCTTGAGTTGGTTCCATAGCAATATTGTCATGATTTGATCATTAACTTTCGAGATATGGAACGGAACTCCTCATAGGATCAGAGCAGAACTGTCTGACTGAGGAGTCTCGGAATGTTTGGATGGTTACCCACCTCGGCAAACGTTGCTTAACCTCGGAGATCAACCCGTGTTGTTCTTATTATTTTTACCACAAGCTTCGCCAGATAGGGACAAATTGAGTTCGTTTTGAAAGATCTACTTAAAATAGACTTGTAATCTGGTCCGGTAACCGATTTTTAAAAGCTTGACCAATTTTTTGATACTTTGATTGCTAGCGACAAAACTTGGCAGGATCTTGGCTTCTAGATTCGGGGGTTTGACAGCAATAGACTTGGCAAAACTTTGGCTATAAAAGAATTTGTTTACCCTTTGTGGCTGCAACACTATCTTACTAAATACTATAACTGTGATGATACGCGACAGATTTTAACGAAGCATGGTAGTTTAGCTGATTGATGTGTTACGCTTCGTGTTATCTGCTAACCGATGGTTTTCCTTTTGAATAATTCAATCGGAAAATCACTGTTATTTAAAAAACTTTGTTTAAATGTTTTGTAATTCTACAGGCGAAGACAGAAATCCACAACGCCGCACACACCATCCGCGCCGCCGTATCACGATACGGTGACGATTGACTCGGACACTGAGCACGACTATGAACGAGGGAGACGGGACTACTGGCACGAGCAGCATCGCGTGCAGTCGCCCATCATGGTGTCTGGTAATATGCGCTCTACACTTTTTCTATCACTACACATAATAAAACTAACATCCACAGCCGCGTCTGTCTGTCTGTTCGCGATGAAGTATAAAACTACTGAACAGATTTTCATGCGGTTTTTACCAATAGACAGTGTAATTCGTGATGAAGGTTTAGATCAACTGCAACTCAACTGTGGGAGCGTATCCGCTCCAATCTTCTCTCTCTCTCTTTCTCTCTCTTATATTTTAACGTAAGGCTCAGGGGACCGCAGCGGTCTTCCCACAGACGACAGACATTTCGACACAGTTGAGGTAATAAATCATGCGTATTAGAAGTAGTAGAGTAGAGAAAAACCGAAGCTAAGCTGCTAGCGGGTCGGTAGTATAACATACACTAATCTAATCAACCCATTATGTTGTTAAAGGGGGACTTTCGCGCCCAACTGTAACCTGGGCGAGTCTCCTTCTTCCTTTTCTACATATTTCTGTCTTCTGCCATTGCGGGCCAGTCCCTCTGGTAGGAGTCAAGTACATCTCTCATCTCTCGCTTCACCCAGAGCAGAAGTTAATAAAAAAAAGAATTCAAACTACATATACAGGGTGGCCCAAAAGTCGTGGATCAAACGCAACTACGGGTTAGATGGGGTCATCAGCTGCAAAAAGTTGTTCTACGGGAGGTCCTTAAGGTCAACCCCTGCAGAGTTATAATTTATTTTGTGTTTTTATGGGAAACTAGCTTTTGCCCGCGGCTTCGCTCCCGTCAACTGACTACTATATCCAACTCTACCCAACTCTACCCTACACTACCCTACTCTACCCTACTCTACCCTACTCTACCCTACTCTACCCTACTCTACCCTACTCTACCCTACTCTACCCTACTCTACCCTACTCTACCCTACTCTACCCTACTCTACCCTACTCTACCCTACTCTACCCTACTCTACCCTACTCTACCCTACTCTACCCTACTCTACCCTACTCTACCCTACTCTAAAAAAAAAAAAAAAAGTAAAGTAAAGTATCCTATGTCCGTCTCCTGGTTCTAAGCTACCTCCCTGCCAATTTTCAGCTAAATCGGTTCAGCCGTTCTTGAGTTATAAGTGAAGTAACTAACACGACTTTCTTTTATATATATAGATATGACTTTTTTTAACTAATTGTTATTAAAATTCGAAAAAATCTACATCCTGTATCTTTTTTATAATTTTTACTAGATTGGTACTGATGAGTCCTTGCGTTAGACATGCAATTTATGGTTGTTTATTGGGTGTGTTGAAGATAATATTAAGTTTTACGATTTATTTTTTTCTCAAATCATAACTTTTTATTTACTTCGGACCCCACTGTGAAAAAAAAATACTCTACCGAAAAGTGACCCTGTATTACAAGTTTTGGCGCATTTAATAGGGATTCTGAAAAGGTATTACACATGGCCATGAGTGGCTCTAATATCTTTCTAGGACGAAAAAACAAAACAACGATTGTGAAATAATTGTTTTATTAAGCAAAACATTTTACAATAAATGCTCAAAATTCCTGCCTCTGACCATAATACATAATCTGCACCGCCTAATAAAATTCCTACGTAACCTACGGAATGCACCATAACCCACCCCGGTCGCCCGATTTTGATATTTCCCATAAAAACACAAAATAAATTATAACTTTGCAGGGGTTGACCTTAAGGACCTCCCGTAGAACAACTTTTTGCAGCTGATGACCCCATCTAACCCGTAGTTGCGTTTGATCCACGACTTTTGGGCCACCCTGTATATATTGGTTCAGTTCCCAGATGGGTGATGATCTCCACAACTCAGATATATCATTTATGTGATACTAACTTCTGCCTGCGGTTTTGCCCGTGTGAAAGTAGAAAATATAGCCTACGTCACTCAGTCATCATCATCTTCCTACCCTTGTCCCGTTTTATTTGGGGTCGGCCCAACACGTTTTTTTCTTCCATTCTGTCCTGTCACTCGTCACACTATCACTAACTCCCTTTTCTTTCATATCACTTTTCACGCAATCCATCCATCTTTTCTTTGGTCTCCCTCTACATCTATGTCCGGCCTATGTCACTCAGTGATAAAGTAAAATGAGTCCAATAGTTTTTGAATTTATTCATTACTAGCTTTTGTATGTCACTCAGGAATAAAGCAGCTTTCTATCGGTGAAAAAATTTTAGCAATCGGACCAGTACTTTCCGAGATTATCAACCTACAAACAAAAAAACAAACTTTACCTCATGATAATATTGTAGTGTAGAAAAACGAAATAAAAAATTATAAAAGCAAATCTTTTCTCTTTGTAATATTAGTATAGATTTCTAGTAGATTGTGTCACCACTGGACAAAAGGTTTCCTTGATTGAATTCCATAATTGTTGTTTTCTTTGTCCAATCTGTCAGTCTGTACAGTTACTGTTATTATATGTCAACTGACTACTATATCCTACTCTACCCAACTCTATCCTACTCTACCTTACTCTACCCTACTCAAAAAAAAAAAAGTATCCTATGTCCGTCACCTGGTTCTAAGCTACCTCCCCACCAACTTTCAGCCAAATCGGTTCAGCCGTTCTTGAGTTATAAATAGTGTAACTAACACGACTTTCTTTTATATATATAGATTGAAAATTACCTTGTAGCAGGTGTGTATAGTTATGAACCATTAAAGCTAGAACTACATTAGACCGACGCGCACGTGGACCACGCCTGATTCACACGTAGAACGAAGTCGCGTGGCGTGGATCAAGTGTAGCTCTACAAGTCTAGTTTCCATATAAAATGTATGGAGACCGACGCGCCCAGATCGACGTGTGTGTCACACGTGTGCGCAGTATAGTTCTAGTTTCACTCTGTTGACGATGTCAAATTCTTGATGATTATTGTTAATTGGAATAGAATCAAAGGTCATCAATCACTCTAACCTCTAAGATCACGTACCTTGTTAATTGACGAACTAGACCTTTATTTGATTGATTCATGTTTTTGATAATTTCTCTCGGAATCCATAAAGATAGATAGATAGACAAGACCTTCTAACTAACAAAATTACTTTTTAGCGCTTTTAATTCAATTCCGCATGTTTTTGTGAAATCTCTGAAGCGAATATTTAGTTGCAACTGCACCAAATTAAATTGTGGAAACACTTCCTAACTAAACCAACATGTCAATTTTTAGTAGGTATTACCTCCTAACGTTTTTAAGACAAAAAATTTTGACTTCGATAGTTAGGAGTTCTTGCCACTTCGCCGTCGAAATGTGGTATCTATTGGGTGACGATAAAAAAAAAACATTCTGATAGGATCAAAATGAAAAAAATTTTTAGTGTACCCTAGTCGGTCATTCTTCCATACAAACTTAGTATGGTGATAATTTTATTGATAAACGTGTAATTTCAATTAAAAAAAAATATATCGATTTCTTTTGTCATTGTCTAGCCCTGTATGGAAACAAAATAAGTAAAAAATAATAATATCAATTTTGAAGTTATTTGCGTCGGAACTTAAATAAAAAACTTATGGAGTATGAATTATGGTAAAATAGTTTCCATACATGGATAGGTTTTTTTATTATTATTGACAGGCTCGCGTTTAACCACTATCACACCTAATGGTAAACGATGATGTGGCCGAAGATGGAGCATGCTTGCCCAGAAGTAACCTATTCACTCTTGACTTAAAGACCCCTAGGTTGTAGCTATCAGAAAACACAGATTCCGGCAGGGAATTCCACTCCTTAGCTGTATGCATAATGAATGCGTTCCCAAATGCTTTGGTAATCGTAATAAGTCATCATATATGTTATAGAAGTGTGTATTCGTATGTACTCTAGCTTCTAATTGCTCATCAAAGCATTTCTAACTGTCGCACATGATTTTGGATAAGATAACATGCATTTTAACATTGCCCATCAACGACTTGGAACTGCCGACTAGTGAAACCTTAAAATTAAAATATGTATAATTTTCCACAAAATATGTATAATTTTCCACAAAATATGTATAATTTTCCACAAAATATGTATAATTTTCCACAAAATATGTATAATTTTCCACAAAATATGTATCATTTTCCGCAAAATATGTAGCATTTTCCACAAAATATCTGTAGTTATCGCTTTTTCTTTTACTTTTAACACATGAAAAAAGATTTGCCTTGTTGAAGGTTTTTATTATGTTAATGTAATCAGAATATCGCAGAATTGTAGATAACTTTTTTCATTTTGCTCCCGTCGGCTTATAACACTGCACAATCTTAACATCGATAACAAAATAAGGACTCCTTATAATATACTGGAATTCAGTAAGGCGAGAAGGCCAGGCTCAGCACGTACTGAGTGGTGAGCAGTATAACCACAACGCAAGTCAACATTGATCTACAGCTTGCTTTCATTCTATACAACTGATTTTGTGATGGCAACTTCTTCGAGTCTATTGATTAATTTCAATACTCCATTTTTAATTGCATTCCACAATGTACGTGCTTAGGTGGTACTTAGGTGATTTATGAGACACAATTGTGGACCCTGTTGGGCACAGCAAAAGATAATATTATAAAGGATGAACAGGATTTATAGACTAATTCTAAGTACAATTTCATTAAACATTAATGAAATTGTACTAATTGTACACTAACTCCTTTTTCTTTCATATCACTAACACAATTCATCCATCTTTTCTTTGGCCTCCCTCTCCATCCATCTACATGTATACTTAAAACTCTTTTAGTAATATGCTCTCCATCCCTCCTCTTCACATGACCATACCAAGACAACCGATTTCCTTTCAACTTTTCAGTCACTGGCGCCACTTTCAAACTTCCTTAAATATACTCATTTCTTACTTTATCCATTCTCGTCACACCACACATCCATCTAAACATTCTCATATCCGCTATATGCAATCTTTTTTCATCCATCTTTTTCACAGGCCAACATTCTGATCCATACAGTATGACAGGTCGTAAAAAGCAAATTAAACTTGTACTCTTCCTTTGACGTTACTCTAACCTAGAACTCCCCACAGATTCGCCAGTGCACGAAGTGCAGGCCCGTGCCCGCGAGTACAGTCCACGTAGGCCTCACCGCCGCCGCAGCCCGCACCACCGCCGCCGCACCCGCTCGCGGGACCGACACCGCGACAGGGACTTCAAACCTCATCGGTAAGTCATAATAAAAAAACTGGGCAAGTGCGAGTCGGACTCGCCCACTGAGGGTTCCGTACAAACTTGAAAGGTAAAATGCGGTTTACGATTTATGACGTACTAAAAAAAAACTACTGACCAGATCTCGTTCAAACCAATTTTCGTTGGCAGTTTTTATAGTAATGTACATCATATATTTTTTTTAGTTTTATCATTCTCTTATTTTAGAAGTTAGAGGGGGGGGGGACACACATTTTACCACTTTGGAAGTGTCTCTCGCGCAAACTATTCAGTTTAGAAAAAAATGATATTAGAAACCTCAGTATCATTTTTGAAGACCTATCCATAGATACCCCACACGCATGGGTTTGATGAAAAAAAAAATTTTGAGTTTCAGTTCTAAGTATGGGGACCCCCAAAATTTATTGCTTTTTTTCTATTTTTGTATGAAAATCTTAATGCGGTTCACAGAATACATCTACTTACAAAGTTTCAACAGTATAGCTGACAGACCGACAGACAGACAGACAGACAGACAGACAGACAGACATGACGAATCTATAAGGGTTCCGTTTTTTGCCATTTGGCTACGGAACCCTAAAAATCATGTTGGAAATTGCTTCATAATGATGTCAATTGAGCCCTCGAGGGGCCAGGTAACTTTGATTTTTAATGTTGGCCATATTGGAGGCTGTAAGAGGTTTCAATGGTATGACAAGACGTAGGCAGTAGAAAAAAATCAGGGAAAAAAGATGGAACTTCATCTACCGGAGTCCCGAGTACATTGGCGGGTAGTTCTTCGTTATTGAGGTAACCTACAAATAGAGTAAGCATAATAAAAGCATAATCAGCCTTTTAATGTTCCCACTGCTGGGACTCAGGCCTCCTCTCTAAGAGAGGGAATGGGCCGTAGTCAACCACGCGGGCCCAGTGCGGGTTGGTGAATGTCACATGAGCAGTGGTGGCCGAGTGGTAACGGCCCCGAGTTACGAGTTGTAGGTCGCGGGTTCAAACCAAGCCAGGCGCATTACTTTGTGTTATTTATTTCATCACCACTGCTCTCAAAACGGTTAAGGAAAACATCGTGAGGAAACCGGCATGTCCTAGAACCAAAACTTCGAAGACATGTGACATCCACTCACCCGCACAAATAGAGTATTAAGTGTTAAACATGTGCTGGCGAAATAAAGAGATTTTGAAATTAAACTGCAGGTCAAAACAAATATCAGAAAAAGTGGTTGAAGATCTTGTTTTTACCTGCAATCTTGTAGAAGTATACTGAACAGTGTCTTACCAGGCGGGTGTTGTGTCTGTTCGGGGCGACTGCCCGAGAACGCGGAGAACTTTAATACCGCGAAGCAGATTTTTGAATTTTAGTTACATGTGGCGTCATAAATCTACAGTCACATCTCAAAAACTATCTGTGTGTACAGTGCCGTTACTAGCTTTTTATACACCCGGTGCGAGCTTCTATAACTGCGCCCCTAAAACAAATTACAATACAAACAAATAGGACTAGATTAAAACTTTTGCGCCTCCAGGGACTGCGCCCTGTGCTTGGGCACCGCTGGCGCCGCCCTAGTTACGGCACTGTTGGTTTATATGTTAATATTTATGCATATTTATGCTGGTGCTGTGAACTTCACCCATACCACCCTATTAACTAATCTCACCTAACCCCAGGTCGCACAGTCGCAGTTCCCTCAAGCGTCGTCGCTCGGGATCCCGAAACCGGCGGCGTGGCTCCACGCAGTCTCCACCCAGACATCGCGCTAAACACCGAGAACCTTCTCCTAGGGATAGACACAGGTATGTGTAGATTTCGTTTATTGTTTTGATTAACAGGTTTAATCTGAAGCTCTGATACACTAGAAAACAATAAAAAGGAGTCATTAAAATAATTCGGAAATAGCTATATGTTATGGCTATGATTCTACTCTTCTAAGGGTGTCTATGGTTGGGCCGACATAGAGAAAATCAAAAACCACACTAGTCCTGGACTAGAGCGACTGGAAGTAATGGGGTATACGGGCTTTTAGTCCTACTAATATTATATAAGCGAAAGTATGTATGTGTGGATGTTTGTTACTCTTTCACGCAAAAACTACTGAATGGATTTTAATTGTTTATGCTTACATTAGAATAACACATAGGCAATAATTTATAAAGCTATTGATATTGTGTCTAATCCTGCGAAGACGAAGTCGCGGGTACCAGCTAGTTTCCAATAACAGGATTTTATGCAATACTGGAATAGCTGTGAAATAGAAATGGGTTAACACGTTGGTGATTGCAAAAGAACCATGTAGTTCAGGTTGTCTTCTTCTGCCAATTGATTTGTCATTGGTATGAGTCTAAGCTGCCTAATGTTAGAAGGCAAGACGATCTTTGACGGCTCTGTCAATGATGTGAGAAGCATAAGATCGAAAGATGCGGCCATGATAAGTAGAGGCCTAAGTCCGTCAGTAGGCTTTGTCGAGCTGGAATGATGATAATGAAGAGGATTTTAGTGGTTGCCTCTGTTTTCACAAGACATTTCTCTTCCTGTTTAAAGATTACAGTTGTTTTGCAGGCTGAAAATAGGACTCCTGTGTTTTTACCAACATACGAAATGAGATTGAATTTTGGTTCTATAGGGTGACTGGCAATTAGTGTACGATACTTAAACACGTCATTGTGCTCATGATAACAAACAATTTTTATTATGGGAGCAATGCCGAAATCGCGAAAAAAAATATCAGCTGTTCAGTACATTAGGCAAACATAAATGTACTGAACAGCTGATTTTTTTTCACGATTTCATGTTTGTTCCCACAGTAAAAGTTGTTGGTTATCATGAGCACAATCACGTGTTTAAGTATTGTACACTAATTACCAGTCACCCTATATGTATTTTTGATTCTGACAGAACTAGTCTCCAACATACAAGTATTTAGGGAAAACATATTGAATACATCGGAACACTAAATGCATGCTTTTCATCTTTTCATCATTAACATTTCAATCAGTTATTACATTAAATCACATAAACATTGAAAGATATTGCTACCCCCGTGGCAATTATGTTTGAAATAAATAAAATACAATTCATTGTTTTATTTCAATCAGACGTGGACTTCGTTGGAATCGGTAAATACCATCAATTTCATTTTCATATTTTTCATTATTTTTCATTATATAAACCATTCTTCATAGTGACAAGTACCCGTGTTTTTTTTGAGCTGCGAAATCATTCGGCGGAAGAGCGTGTCACACTTTTACTAACTAAAACCACACCTGCCCCCCTAGCCAAGTTACAACCGTTTCGTTTCTCTTTTCGTTGATCGCCTCGAGTCGGCCACGCCTCCTATTCCTTTGTTCTGACCACGTGACTGAGCGTTGAGATGACGTCAGAATAAAGGAATCGGAGGCGTGGCCTGCTCGAGGCGATCAACGAAAAGGGAATCGAAACGAAACGGTTGTAACTTGGCTAGGGGGGCTGGTTTTCTTCAGTAGCCGATTGCGTACTAGAACCATGGTACATATCCACATCATATTTTACCTAAACCTGGACACAATCACTAAAGAATTACTAATATTCAAAGGAAATCGTCTTAACTATCAAAATGTTGTGCTCTGCGCGAGGATCTGGTCAATCTATCTTCAGGTTTTAAAGTTTTACGCTCAATTGGTACCCGTTTATACTAGAATAAGGTTTATTTCTACTTGAAGCTGAATAAGCATCATCATTATCAATCATATCATCAACCAGTCGATTATAATTTAGGTGTCTTCAAGGCTAGAGTGAATAGGCTCATGATAAACTAGTGCGATTCACCATCAACGATTGCATCGCTGCTTACCATCAGTTGAGACCGCAGTCAAGCACTAGTATATATCATTAAAAAAAAAAAAACATTGTCAGAAAACATCATGGTCATTCACAGATGGTGTCATAGGTCGAAAAATAGAAAGCCTTGCGTGGGATTACGGTTTGTTGGTGGAAAAAATCACCTAGTTGTTCGAAATACAACGTTACATTGCATTTGGCAATCAATTTTCTTTTCGTGTCGATGGACATGGATTAAATTTTCTGTGACCGCACAGCAACAGCAGAACAGATGGTCGATGGATCCGAAAGGTTCTAGAGTGGCGGCCGCGTACTGGAAGAAGCAGCGTTGGTAAGCCTCCCACAAGGTACTGATGACCTGGTGAAGGTCACGGGAATCCATTGGATCCGAGACGCACCGGACCGGTCGTTGTGGCGACACTTAGGGGATGCTCATGTCCAACAGTGGACGTCTTTCGGCTGAAATGATGATGATAACAGCTCTGTCATTGACCTCGTATAAGTACTGGAAGGTGCAGGTGGTTGTGCAGGAGGGGCAGCACTCATCACAACAGTAGACTGCGCTCAGGACCGAGGAAAGGCTGTTTAAAGTCCCGGTAGGCCGGACAAATCTGTTAAAGTTCGCATCCGTGACTCGGGCGGTTGAAATACTTAATAGCGTCTCTCTGCGGTTAGATATTTTTTCTTGCACATTGGCGGAACTCGAGAGGGTGACACTAAGTGTGTTGTCCTCTGTGTAACTTGTGCCGGTTCTCCAGGGCGCTGCTTGAGACTGACCATCGACTATCATGTATGTATGTTGCCTACTACTACACTAATGGATATTTGATCAGTCTGTGGGTGGCGTCTCTGAGTGCGGCTATTTTGCGACTACATTTGTTATCTTGGGTATGCCTGTTAAAACAATTGTATGTGTTAATAAAATAAATAAATATATAAACATTCAATCTACTGCCTAGTCCATTACTGGGCATTATCACTTCCATTATCAGTTATAATAACCTATTAATTCCATAAACAGGGTCAAGCATGAATCACCAAGTCCTCCAACAATGCTGCAGCGCAAGATCGACTTCAAGGAGAAGATCAGCGACACCAGCCTGTTTGCTGAACTAGTCAAGGACAAGCATAAGAGAGCTAAGGTGAGCACAAACACCAATATATGTTGACTTATGCGCCTTTTTGCCCTTCCATGGATATTTTTCTTCTACAAATTAAAATGTTATAGAATAGAATAAATTTTATTGTACACCAAAATAGTAACGAAACTTTTACACTAATTTTAAATATCTGGTAATAATAATATATACAGGGTGTCTTTAACATCGACGCACATACGAATACCACAGACCCAGTACATGATTCTGGAACCTCCAGTAGTGGAATTTTTCGTTGTCTTTTTTCTAATTAAAAAAAAAAGCTTCTTTTTAAATTTTAAACTGTGAAATCGTTATTCTAACCAACTCCGATGATATTTTTAGTAAAAAAATAAATAATTAAGTAATAAGTCATCGGGGTAGATAAAATCGTTATTCTGATCAATCCCGTTGACATTTAAAAGTAATTCTTTAATTTTTTTTCACTAAAAATGTTTGAATAATGATTTTTGACAGTTTAAATAAAAAAAATAAAAGATAAAAAAAAACCGACGAAAAATTCCACCACTGGGTGGTCCAGAATCATGTACTGGACCCATGGTATTCGTTTGTGCGTTGATGTACACCCTGTATATAATCTTTTAAGAATTATTTTGATACACGTGACGCTCCAGAGTGACGTCACAGGACCCTTTATCATTGTGGTGAAATAATAAAAAAAACAACACCATGAAACATCTCCAATATACGATGACATTACCAAGTTCCTCAATCTCGTTTTCGAAAATTGTACCCCCTCTATCGCTAGACGCTGCTCTGCATATCACAACATTTATTGAACTATTGCGAATTATTTATAAAACATGCAGCTTAAGCGATTTCGAATCAATACAATAAATATAGGGTGACTGGTAATTAGTGACCGATACTTAAACACGTGATTGTACTCATGATTACAAACAACTTTACCAAAGAAACTTTTTTTATATGCTCACTAGTTTGTAAGTACATTCACTGATTAGGTACGTACACCTATGGGTTTGCAAGCTGCGCGGGTGTTCTATCACTATTGTAGGTACAACAGCGTCACGCGGCTAACAGCTGAGGGGTCGCCGGTCGTAGGCGCGCGCACGTATTTAAACAGCTGTTTTATTATTGTGATAAAACTACTGAGAATATAAAAAAAGTTCCTTTGGGAAAGTTGTTTGTAATCATGAGTACAGTCATGTGTTTAAGTATTGGTCACTAATTACCAGTCACCTTATATTTACTATACCAAGTTTTTTGTTAGAAGATTATATTATTTAGATAGTACCTAATACTAGTTTCCTCTACAGAAATTGCAAGAGATCTTGAACCAGAAGGAGGAAGAGTCTCAGGGCGCATTATCGAACTCGACGTCCATCAACAACCCCGAGATACTCACCATCGATGAGCTGTCCAACACGACCGCCGATAGTTCTACACAGGTCAGTTAACTTGTTTATAAAAATGTCCAATTTTCTTTTATCCAAGCATTTATCGCAGTTTTTGTAAGTTGGCCCAGATTTTTGAACCATTTTTTTTTTAAATGATTATGCTCGCGTCTCGCGTTTCTCTGTATACGAATAGGCTTTTGTCCTATTGCCGAAACCGCGTGAAGTGGATGGCCGCGACGTGCACGGGACGCGTGACGTCACGCACGTGCACACGTGTGTACACACGGAGCCGCTCTTACGCGATTATGACGTTATTATATACACATTTTTCATTAGATATTTTGGAAACACTGTATCTTAAGGATATTATCTAGGCTTCTATTGAAATCAATTTATAAATTTGTGTAAAACTAATCCAGTAAAGACCTCTGAAAATCTGCTATTTTGCATGAACTTTGACACTTCATAATTTACTCAAAAATGAAGAAAGTCAAAAAGTATAACAATAGAAGACGACAATTTTTTTCAAAAACTTAAGGGTTTTAAAAAAAACTCGTATTTCTTGGAACAAGTTTTGTAAAATATTCGAGTAAATCACGTTCTAAAAGTTTTCAGGTGTTATCTCTCTATTTTCGCGTTGCCTTTTCGTCAAACATCGCGTTGGATTGCGTTAGATGAAGCAACAAGCTTTTAAATCATGCTCGATGTTGACGATAGGCGAGTGAAAAAGGACCCTTTTAATATATTATTACATAGCAAAACGGGCGCAGGGCCCGTGCGCCACCGCGGAGCACTGCAGTATGGTACTGCGCGGGCGTCTGCTTTACGTAGTTTCAGACTTTACAGTGAGATTAGATAGTGAACATTTCCACTCGTATCGATATAGGAATATTGTGTCAGGGCACATGGTTAAGCTGTTTTCTCGTTTCGTGCAGTCCAAAGAAAACGGATCTCGCTCGGGCGGCGATGTGGTGGACATCCCCATGCCGAGCAGCGCCGAGGCCACGCCCGCGCCCGCCGCGCTGCTGCCGCCGCCGGACTTCGCGTCGTGCGCCGCGGACGTGCAGCCCAACGGGGACGCCGACGCGGCCCCGCCGCCGCCGCCGCCCCCGCCGCCCGCTGAACCTGCAGCTGCTACTGAGGTATGTCATACGCACCGCACTGTATTACCCTTAGGGACATGTTCACACCGGAGCTCCGTGAAGGGTCATGGACCGCACGATCCCGTATAGAGCCTCCGGTAGGAGGTATTTGAAGCCCTCAGGTTGGGCAGGAGTTGCTTGAGCACAGCTCCTGGAATATGACTCGATTGACCATCACATTCATCATCATTCACACACAAGATGTGAGCACCAGTAATAATAGCCGACTATAACATAAGTATTTGTGTTTGTCCATCAGAAGCCGCTAACGCCCCCACTGCAGCCGGTGCTGCCGCAGGCGGACGACTCGCCCGTGCCGGCGCCGCCCAAGCCCAGCGTGGTGGAGAGCGTGTACTACCAGAGCAGCCAGGCCGCGCCGCCCAAGCCTAAGAGCCTCACCAAACTACCTATGCCGCCTAATACTCAGGTAACTTTACTTTTAAATGATTGGTACCCGAGTAGGTCGCTCTAAATATAACCTACCGACAAACAAACCACCCACCACCAGTCCACCAGTTTTTACTCCAGTATAATCTGTCCCTTTTGTTAGAGTTGGTCCTTTCACTTGTACCCTAAAGGGAATTAGTGTCACTATTTTCTTAACCCGAATAAACTTTAGTTCCTCACTCATCAGTACAACCACAAAGACAAGGGTTATTAATACTAGCGTAAAAATTAAACTATTAATATTAAAGCAATTTTTTTATAAAAAAAAAAAACATATATTAATTACAGAGTCATAGTTTTAAAAATTATTCGTAATCGTCAGTAGGTATTATCACTTTTATTTTTACGAGTAGGTAAGGTGTTCGTTTTTATAATTGACAAAAGATTCGTTCGTATTATCTGGCAATAGTGTTTCATCAGTCGGCTTAGTCACGCTTTTGACCAGTTGAAGTAACAGCTACTTGAACTGGCTAATGTGAACACGGCTTACTAGTATACTAAGATCTCATTGGTCATAGTATACTAAAGGGGCGTGACGAAGATGACTGACAACGAGGAGTCACTATTTTCTTAACACTAATACACTTTAATATGGATAAATTGTATAATGTAATAAATTAAGGGTTTGATTTATTTTTTTATTTATTTAATACTTTTTAGAGCATTTAATCAAACAATATTTTAGCTTCATGTAAGAACAGCAATAGAGAGACTAATTCATTGCATTTAGACACACAATAACGTGACTATATTTTACATCTTCTACATACAATTTTTATCTCCCTATGTTTTCAGGTCGAGGATCTAAAGTCGTTAGTCAACGAAAGCCCCCTGAGCACGCCGTCGCCTTCTCCTGTCAAAAAGCCAGAGAAACCCAAGAAAACAGGCATTATGAACTTGCCCATGCCACCTGGTAACTACCATCATGCTAAGATCTTACCATGACGTGTTAAATTGTCAAGCGTGCGAGAGAGAAAGAGGGATGTAGCTATACACCCTATATAGCTGTATCCCTTTACCAGTTCTGTTTCGGTCGTTAAATGGGCCGCGTCAAATGAGCTTATGTCGGGGCTTCTGGTCTCTGAAAAGTCAGGACTCGCAGGGCGATCCTTATGGGCGCCCATTTCACAACAGTTACTTTAGAGTATTATTATATTGTAGGTCGTATGCATTACTTTGTGTAATTTATTTCATCACCACTGCTCTCGTTTTGAGAGCACTGATATGAAATGTAGGAAAGCATCGTGAGGAGACCGACATGCCCTACAAACAAAAATTCCCATACAGGGCCCGAGTGGCCTGAGTCTCAACAGTGGGAACATTAAAAGGCTGATTATGCTATGCTATGCTATTATCACAAAAATAAAAGAATGAGTCCCTTACTGGCGTTGCAGTGGTCCCGGGCTGCGCCGAGCTGTCGGGCGACGAGCTGGACGGCAGCACGCCGCCGCCCGCCACGCGCCGCGCGCAGTACGACCACGTCTTCAGCAGCAGGAAGCATACCAGGGACTTGGTATGTTGCTTTTTATTCACATACGTACTATAGCCTATTCGCGTTAGGAAAATAGTGACTCATCAGTACTATTATTTATTCACCTACTAGTCACTATTTTCCTAACACGAATACATTATAGATCATTATGCTAAAGATTGTGCGTGATTCTAAAGCAATATTTGCTGGACAACAAACAAGGTCTTTGTTTTGTGCAGTATGTGCGTATACATTGCATTTCACCGAAACCAGAAAGCGAATAAAATAAAAACCTATAATTATATATAGGCCCTTCATCGCTTTGTTAGAAACCAAAAGTGATGATTTGGCTGAAAAAAAAAAACTAATCAATTCAAGCCTTAATCTTTTTTTTGACTGGGGACCACGAGTCTAGAAAAAAAACATATTTTAACATAAAAATATATATATGTATATATATATGTATCATGAACCCTTTAATTACTATATTACAGTAAGGCCACGCACGCAAACGGCCGCAAATCATATTTTAATCAACATACAACTTGACATTGATCTACAAAATCAAAAACTTGAGAAAAAATAAATTTTGCTGGCTGCCCTGATCATCTTTTTTATGTTTAAGGGGTGACCAAACGGTTGCAAACCAACGTCCCAACCAAGGTGACCTTGCTAGTTTCAATCCGTGTAGACAGCAGTTGTAATCCATGACCTTCAACGCTCTTGGTTGGGAGGCGCGTTTTCCCAACCACCGAACATGTTGGCGCGTGGTTTACATCCATGTAGCCGCAACACAAACCAAACACATAAACCAAGTCACCTTGGTTGGAACGCTCGTTTGCAACCATCTGGTCCCTCCTTTATTATAAGACACTTGAAAGTCTGTATTGGGGTGTTCTATTAGTGTAGTCTAGGCTGTTTCATGTTTTTTAAATTTTCGATTTTTGTCACTCGAATTGTTGTTACCACTCATGCACAGTGTTCATATACCAAAAATCACCATAATCGGTTAATATTTAGAGGTTGCGCAACGCCAATAAAGTTTTCTCAAACAGCAAGTACATCATCAGTGTAGGTTAAATTTGTAATACCATTATTTTTTACAGTGGAATATAGTAAGGGTTACTAGTGTATAGTTGTGTCTAGTAACACGAGTAGTAAGTGTCTACTGTAAAAAATAATAATGTTAAAACTTTACCCTACACTGATGATATATTTATTGGTGCTGCGCAACCTCTAAATATTAACCGATCGTGGTGATTTTTGGTATAAGAACACTGTGCATGAGTGGTAGCAATAATTTGAGCGTCAAAAATCGAAATTTAAAAAAATGATACAACCTGGACTATATGCACTAATGGAACGCCCCAATACAAACTTTTAAGTGTCTTATAATAAACGTAAAAGTGATTGTTTCAGGTGTCAGTCATTTTTGGTGTGTAAACACTGTGCATGAGTGGTATTAAGAATTTGAGCAAAGTCAAACGAAAATCGAAAATTTTAATAACATGAAACACCCTAGCTTAGTCCTCACTTTTTTAAAAGGAAACTCGTGGTTCTAGATCACAAAGGGCAACTGTAGGATACAGGTATGGTTTTAGCCAGCAAAAGTCTGACACGTCCTCTCGATCCACCCTAGAGCGGGGTGAAGTTATTGTATGATATCCCAGCATAAAAAAAGACGTTAACAGCGAATTTGTTGCAGTCGGGATCGAAGTTGAAGCGGCCGCGTATCCTGAAGCGGCGCGGCTCCAAGCTGGTGCCCGTGGCGTCGCCCACGCATCACGCCAAGGACTGGGGCGAGAAGTGCGTCGACGGCTTCCAGGTCACCATTACTTATTTTACTTTTTTAATTTAGCATCATCGGTAACTTTAACAGTTCCAGTTTAGTTTGAATACCTCAGGGTTCGTGCACTGCACGCGCTGTTCAGGCAACATTAGCACCGCGCGCGCATGCAGTTCCGTTTGCTTTCGTACTGAATATCTGCGCTGTGGGCGAGGCGGCGCAGGAATCACAGGAGTGGGTTTTTAACTTTTTAGTCAGTAAAAGTCTGACACTATCTTACGCTCCGCCCAAGAGCGGGGGGTGTCATTGGATGATTTTCCCACAAAAAAAAAAACATGATTTCTATCTTCTATATATATAAAAGAAAGTCGTGTTAGTTACACTATTTATGAACGGCTGAACCGATTTGGCTGAAAGTTGGTGGGGAGGTAGCTTAGAACCAGGAGACGGAAATAGGATACTTTTTTTTTTTTCATAGTGTAGAGTAGGGTAGAGTAGGATAGAGTTGGGTAGAGTAGGATATAGTAGTCAGTTGACGGGAGCGAAGCCGCGGGCAAAAGCTAGTATAATTATAATACTAGCTTCTACTAGCAACTTCGCCCGCGTCTCTATTCTCTTTTGACTTAAAAATATTTTATGTGTTTATTTGTCGCCACCGTAGACGCAGTGGTTGAGTAATTGGCTGTTACGCTGCGTGTCGCAGGTTCGATTCCCGCGGGAGGAGATAAAAGAGATACAGGAATAGTGTAGGGCAAACATTAAAAATAATAATAATATCATGACATTTTTTATTAACCCATTGAATGTTAACTGCGTAATATTACATAGCTGGTAATGATGACAGATGCAGACGACATAATTATTACGTAGAACTTCACTACAGAATAAAGTAAACCTGATAAAACAAAAGTTAGTAGTGACCCACCAATCTTACGTAACACGACATCCTATAAATTGGTATCCGTAATGCCAAATACGAAGTATTACGTAGCAGGCCATTTGTTTGGCTGGTTAACTTCGGCACTTGGTGTCTTTACTGCTAGCAGTAACATCACAGACTAACCCTTAGTAATTTAAGTTCTTACAGTCCATTCCATCTCAAGGTTATCTGGTAGATATCGCTGTCAGCTATAAGACCGCCATTGCACCTATAGATTTTCTAGATTAGGGCTCATCTGTATGAGCACATGCCGTTGCCAACGGCAGAGGTAACTGCAGCCGTCGACGCGTGTCATCATGCCGTTCGTATATTACTATTTTGATATACAATAAAGTTTATTCTATTCTATTCTTTCGATGTCAGCACGGGTTAGATGTGTTGATATCATCATCATCATTTCAGCCGATGAGACGTCCACTGCTGGACATATAGGCCTCCCCCAAATGTCGCCACAACGAACGGTCCTGTGCGTCTCGCATCCATCGGATTCCCGCAATCTTCACCAGGTCATCGGTCCACCTTGTAGGGGGCCTTTCAACACTGCGTCTTCCGGTACGCGGTCGCCACTCCAGAACCTTTCGGCCCCAACGGCCATCTATTCTGCGAGCAATGTGCCCTGCCCACTGCCACTTAAGTTTTGCGATTCTTTGTGCTATGTCGGCAACCTTGGTTCTCCTGCGGATATCTTCATTTCTGATTCGATCGCGCAAGGAAACTCCGAGCATAGCCCTTTCCATTGCCCTTTGGGTGACTTTGAGCCTTCTGATGAGGCCCATTGTGAGCGACCACGTTTCGGAACCATATGTCATCACTGGCAACACGCACTGGTCATAGACTTTCGTCTTGAGACACTGTGGTATATTGGATACCGCGCAGCTTCCCAAACGCTGCCCAGCCGAGTTGGATTCGACGGTTGACCTCTTTCTCGAAATTAGATCTACCCAACTGGACTGTCTGTCCAAGGTAGACGTAATCGTCCACAACTTCGAGTATAGAGTCTCCAATCTTGATAGGAGTGGGTGCTACATGGTTGTTTATCAAACAAATAAAAAAAAAATGTGTTGATAACATTTTATCATATCCAGGTTATCACCCAAATCGGCGAGGGCACGTACGGTCAAGTATACAAGGCTCGCGACAAGAACACCGGCCAGCTGGTCGCGCTGAAGAAGGTCCGCCTGGAGAACGAGAAGGAAGGCTTCCCCATCACCGCCGTGAGAGAGATCAAGATACTACGCCAGCTCAATCATAAGAATATTGTGAATCTGCGGGAAATCGTCACGGATAAACAGGATGCTATGGACTTTAGAAAGGTATGTTGACTTTTTTTTTGCAAGACTAGCTTATGCCAGCAACTTCGACCGCATAAAAGTAAAAAATAAATAGCCTATGTTACTCAGTGAAGATGTAGCTTTCTAATGGTGAAATAATTTTTCAAATCGAACAAGTAGGTTTTGAGTTAAATCGTAACATACAAACAAACAATCAAATCTTTCCTCTTTATATAATATTAGTTTAGATTTTGCCCTCGACTTCGTTCTCGTGAATGACGTGAATGTCGGTTATTGCGAACGCGAAGTCAGTGTCAAATAAAAACTAGCTTGGTCCTTCTTTGGGGGTCACTTACTCCGTAGCGAATTTCAGAGTTAATTTTCACATTTATAATTTTAATGGACTTATACAGTAGCATAATATTATATTGGTAGAACAGTGGTGGCCGAGTGGTAACGGCCCCGACTTACGAATTGTAGGTCGCGGGTTCAAATCCAGCCAATCCATCCGCATTACTTTGTGTAATTTATTTCATCACCACTGCTCTCAAAACGGTGAAGGAAAACATCGTGAAGAAACCGGCATGTCCTAGAACCAAAAATTCGAAGACATGTGACATTCACCAACCCGCACTGGGCCCGCGTGGTGGATTACGGCCCATTCCCTCTCCTAGAGAGAGGAGGCCTGAGTCCCAGCAGTGGGAACATTAAAAGGCTGAATATATGTATGTATATGTGTAATATTATATTGAAACAAATTTCAAATATTGGTGTAAGAAAAAAGTAAGGGTGTAGTGGGGGACATCTCACTATCTCTTCGCTCGCGTAACGCAATGGCGCTGACACATTCCATTTTATGCATCCCTCATTCTTGAACTTGGCAGTTTTCTCTATCACCAGATTTGAAAGGTGCCTTATCCTCAAATATTTATTTCAAGAAAAGATTTCTCAAGTGAAATATGTATGAGGCCTTATCCCATATACACCTTTCTAACATTTGCAATTTCCTGGCATTTTATTTGCTACCTACGAAATAATTTATGGAATCAACTTTCAATTTGTCTATCCAGGACAAAGGCTCATTCTACTTAGTCTTCGAATACATGGACCACGACTTGATGGGTCTCCTGGAATCCAAGATGGTGGACTTCACGGAGTCGCACAACGCTTCCATCATGCGGCAGCTGCTGGACGGGCTCGCTTACTGCCACCGAAAGAACTTCCTGCATCGAGACATCAAATGCAGTAATATTCTGATGAATAATAAGTGAGTTTGTATTTGTTTTTATGTTTATCTTTTATTTAATATAAGTAAGATCAAGTGGCCGAGTGGTAACGGCCCCGACTTACGAGTTGTAGGTCGCGGGTCCAAATCCAGCCAGGTGCATTACAATGTGTAATTTATTTCATTAATTTATGGGGGTGGGCACTGACACCTATATATACAAGATATTAAGTTATCTTAGCTTAGGCACAGTATAGATATGGAACAGTACGGAAACTACGTACAAATGTTCGAAACGGCACACTCACACAAACATACGCATCGACGAGACTCCTAAGCGTTTCTCGCGGTGCTGTCAGTAGCAACGTAACACTTAAATATCACAATTACTTATCCTTTCGACCTAATTTACTGTAATTTGGAAAACTTGTTAACTTGAAGGTGCAAATAAACAATTTTTTTTATATAATATTATCAATGCCGGCCGACTGCTCTCAAAATGGTTAAGGAAAAAATCGTGAGGAGACCGGCCCGATGTCTTAGAACCAAAAATTCGTAGACATGGGACATCCACCAACCCGCGTAGTATAGGTAGCGGTCCATTCCCTCTCCTAGAGAGGAGGCTTGAGTTCCAGGAGGCTTAAGATCGAGGCCATCCTGGGAAGAGGTGGTAAAACTACTGCTTATGAACATAGTGTTTGGCTGAAATTTCAAGTGTTTACTCTTATAAACCTATACAACATCTGTGGAAGTAGTGGTAAGATTGCTAAAAATATATATTTATTTCTAACTTGCAACTTTTCCAGGGGCGAAGTAAAGCTGGGTGACTTCGGGCTGGCGCGCCTGTGGTCGGCCGAGGACCGGCAGCGCCCCTACACCAACAAGGTCATCACGCTGTGGTACCGCCCGCCCGAGCTGCTGCTGGGCGAGGAGCGCTACGGGCCCGCCGTCGACGTCTGGTCCATGGGCTGCATTCTCGGGGAGCTCTTCCTCAAGCATCCGCTCTTCCAGGTCTAATCTAATTAAACATCTTTATAATTTTATAAATAGTTTATTATGATTTAGGTATCTTCAAGGCTAGAGTGAATAGACTCCTAATAAACTAGTGCGATTAAACTATCCGATGAATGCGAGACGCACAGAACTGTTCATTGTGGCGACACTTGGGGGAGGCCTATGTGCAACAGTGAACGTCTTTCGGCTGAAATGATGATGACGAAACTAGTGCACTTCACCATCAACATCAGGTGGGATCGCAGTCAAGCACTGGATAATATCTTATTAAAAAAAATCTAGCGCAAGCTGTGCGAAACTATCTCTAACGGGATAAGAGACAACAAGTCAGTACGTACGCTTAGGGTGAGCTACGTTTTAAGGCTTGTTCAAAAGAGTTACCGTGGCTCTTGGAATTTAAAGGCCAACTGAAATAACACAGCTGGGTCTTAGAGAGTAAATCGGACACACTCTCTCACTCGTATCTTGAGCGGGAGATGTTATTTGATGATTTCCTACCTGAATAGAAACGGATATGCCACGGTTTTCCACTTTATCGATAGGAATAAAAATATCTTACGGTCCATCTGACGTTTATACAGTTTGTTACAGCTGTCTATGGCATTATTGTAAACATCGCAGACACGTTGTCATAACAGAAGCAAAGCTGAAGAGACTTGTTCTTTTTACAGAGGAATGCCCTTCAAATTGAATTTTATTTACGCAGTATTGCGATAGAAAGAAGAATTAGTGTTCATGACTAAATCTCCTTCATTTGTAAAAAACCAGGCAATTTAGCTAAATATAGAAAATTAACTTTACAGTGGCTTTGCCCGTGGAAAAGTATGTTTCTTTACACAAACTTTGGATCTTGTTCCATTTTCAATAAGGGATGAAATTTGGAAAATCTCTTAGTGTTTGTTTAGGTTATAAAAGAGAAAACCTTGTGCAAAATTTTACATTCCTAGTCCCAGTAGTTTCAGCTGTGCGTTGATATGTCAGTCAGTCAGTTTCTCCTTGTAATATAAAGATGAGCATAAAGTGGAATGCGATTCCCTTTAGGCCAACGTGGAGATGGTGCAGCTGGAGATGATCTCTCGCGTGTGCGGCACGCCCGTGCCCGGCGTGTGGCCCAACGTGGTGAACCTGCCGCTGTGGCACACGCTGCGGCCCAAGAAGTTCCACAAGCGCTGCGTGCGCGAGCACTTCGCCTTCATGCCGGCGCACGCGCTCACGCTGCTGGACCGCATGCTGGAGCTGGACCCCGAGCGCCGCGTCACGGCCGACGACGCGCTCAAGAGCCCCTGGCTCAAGAACATCGTGCCGGACCAGTGAGTTGTGTTTCGCTACACCTTTTATTGGCTTGCCAACCTACTGCTCACTACTGCAGTACTCTTTGCTCACGATGTAAGAGCCTGGTTGCCCAATTTTGATGTCTCAATTAGGACAATAGAAGAGGAACTGTGTTGCAGATTCGAAACCTGCACTAAACATTTGTATTTGATTAGCATTTGGCGTAAACAATGGGCATTGGCACCCTTTAGCCTCGTGGCGTGACATAAAGATTGTAAAATTAAATACTTATATGAAAAGTAATAGTCCTATTGTCCAGCAGGGGCGCTTATATATTAGTGGGATAGTTAAGTTCACTTATGAGGCGATGAATGGATGACGCTTCCTACGAGGGATTAGCTCCTAAGAGCCCGTATTCGATTCGCGACGAAAACTTCCAAGTTTTTGAGTTTTTCCAGATCAAAATCGTAATGATGTGAGCAGATTATTTCAAAAAGTATTACGGTTTTAGAAAGATTGTCTTCATCTATGTGAAAATATATTTTTTATTGACAGTTTTTTAAAGAGTAGGCAATCCCCTCGCAGCGTTTTACGAAAATAGACGTCAGAGTTATCTTTCAGGACGAATACAACCATTGTAAAGTGATAAAATATATTATTTTATATGTTTGTCCAACAGAATATTATGTAGTCTCAAAGTGCACTACATAGCCTAATTACGAAAATATGGCTAATAAATATTTAAAAAGTACAAAATCGGTTGTTTAACAATTATTATATATTTAACAATTTTTTAGTTTAATAATTAACAATTTTTTTTAATAGTGTTTTAATAAAACATAGACATAATATTTATTTTAAGAAAATAAAGGTATTGCTTAATATCTTGTTTATTTAGTCCTTTTTATGTACATATTTATTTTACACGATTATTTTAAAAACACTATAAATCCTCACGCGCAATCGTTTGCCGGTCAGTTTTTGTTCTGATCGAAAACCATGAGAACCACGAAAAAATATTCGCTAATAATAAAAAAGGTGTATTTTTCTTTTTCAACATTTATGTTGTATTGGTGCTTGCACGTAAGTCCCCTCTTTGAGGAGTTGCTGGAAAGGCGTCCTTACTTTCCGCATGACGCAGGTCCTCACCAGACATGGTCAGTTCGGGAGATTCCTGCACCGGATTCGTACGGAAGAAACGCCTGGGTGTCACCATTGTGTGGACCGCCCGAAGGACACGGTTAAGCATACGGTAGAGGTGTGCCCCGCCTGGGCAGAGCACCGCCGTGTCCTCGTGGGGGCGTGACGCGGCGGCTCACTCTCGCGCCGGCCGCGCGGACAGGCGTGCTGCGGAGCGAGGAGTGGCCGGCGGTCGCCTCCAAGTGCGAAGCAGTAATGCTAGTAAAAGAGGCGGTAGCACGCGCGAGGCAATGGCCCTCGCGCCCCAGCCGCTGGGATTCCAATCCCGATTTCCGGTCACCGTAGGGGCGGGCTTTCGGAGGGCAAGCAATGGGTAGCTTGCCGTCCGGTAACCGTCCGGACCGAGCCCAAGTCGTCGACGGCGCGTAGTGTTCCACGCGCGCCTCAAGGAGATGTCAGCACCCGCAGGGGCCCAGCAGGGTCGAAGCCTACTGGGGCCAAGAGTCTGATTCTGAAAGGAAGACTCGGCCCTAGTATGAAAGGCAACGAAGAAACAGGAGTTGGTTTTTAGTCAGTAAAAGTCTGACACACCCTCCCACTCCTAAGACTGACCAGGTCAGTTTTTACGGAATCTTTGGTGCGCGAGTCCAACTCTCTTGACCGGTCTTTTTCCCCCATATTGATGTCCACAAAAACACAATCCGAACGACTCCATTAGTAATACAGCCTAACGCTGTACTATAGCGCTCATATATTCTTATTGCTGTATAACAGCGTTAATAGTGTACAATTACACTAAATTAATAAGAGGTATAATTGAGTTCATATACACCAATATACAGCAATAAGTGACATATTAATCTAATATAACACTTAGAGCTGTATAAAGTAGTGACATACAATTTACAGCCTTTAAACAGTTTTAATTCTAAAACGCACCTTAATGTGTCACAAAATACTTTACTGTTTAGTAGAGTAATAAACCTCTGATATACCTATAACCATAAACTTAAGCGGCTACCTTTATGCAGTCTAAAGCTGTATTTTACACACTTGTACAACCCTTATAAATCAGTTGATTTATTGATGTTTAAAATGCTTACGTGCTGCTTGGGAAATATCAAAACTTCACTTTTGTTTAGTTTTTATTTTAAATAACAGCATGCTCATAAATTAAAATTTATTTATTTATTATATGTTTACCAACAGTTTCTGTATAAAATGTTTTTCAGGTATGATTTACAGAAAGCCTCATTTGTACAGTCACCAAATATGGGTTGACCAACTTTCACAAAAGTTCTCACAAAAGCGTCTAAATAATGGTAAAATGAAAGATTTATGACATTAGAAAAAATCGAAATAAATCAAATATGAGTTTTTTATGTGGCAATCCCGCCATTTTGAAATAAATCCTATAGCAGAATTGACAAAAAAATATTTTAATTATGGAATATGCTTAAAAATCGATCAAATGTGATCGGTAGAAGTAGTACGAAAGCATTTTTGCCCTTTCTGAATCTAAAAAAACTATAACAAAATTGCAAAATTTTATAAATACAATTTTCAATATAAAACTCAAAATCATACATTATAAAATAAAAGCATCAAAATGTTTCGTTTCTAATTCTGAGCTCACGCACACTTATCGTTGTAGTGTGCGACAATACTGCGCCGTGCTATAAATTTTTGTACCTACGCCAAATCGAATACGGGCTCTTAACATACGACGGCGAATGTGTTCACATTGAGTTAACAAACTCAATAAAATCAGATTAAAACTGCAAAATTATAAGGAACAATCAAGGAGTCCAGAAACTTAATCATTTAACTCTTTTTCATCTTTAGGTATATCATAGCATGTTTAAATTATAAATAAACCATTCATAACATAATGCATGCTGCATGCTATCTCGATTTAAGTGTGATTAACCTATCATTTCCTGAAGAAATAATCGTAAAAGGCGACTGAACATTAACCCAAACGTCATCATCATCATCCACAAATTTCCATCCATTCATGTTTCACCAGTTGACCTTTAAAGTGATGTTACCACCACAGCAGACTGAGTATGAGCAGCAATTCTTATTTGTACAGTAACAATTATATCTTTCATCAAATGTCCAAAACCTCTGAAGATCGATTGCATGGCTGCCAATGACAACTATAATATGGGATGATGAATGAATACAATGGTGAAATTACACGACAACATGAATGATTGAATTTACTGTTGAATTTAAAGGTTTGCTCAAAGAAACTGCAGACAAACTAATAAACAAAATAAAAATATTAATTGACTCCTTCAAATGAAGGATGTTACGCTGCGGTTCCTTTGAACAAATCTAGTAGAAATACCCGGTAATAGGCTGGGAATATGTTAGGGTAAAGACCTAATAAAAAACTTATCCCTATAGTTATACCAAATGGGATTATCAAACCCCGTGAGTATTTAATTCTATGTATATTGTTCAATCATCCAGGTTTTAGAATTATGTATACCGACGACGGAATCGCTAACTGACATAAAAAGACAAGTGTGGAGTGAATGTGTACAATCATACGAAATTGATGTTGTGATCATCTTATAAAATCATTTCAGGGCAGAAAACTACGTGTTTCGATGTAAATACGATAATCAAAATGGTCCATTTATAAATGAGGTTGCAAAGGTTTTATGTGCATTACCTATTTGAAGGCCAATGGGCACTCTTTCAGGCAGAGACACAATCAACTCAACCACAAATTGCTTTTGGTGCTTTTTGTACTTTAAAATAAAGGATATTTGAAGGAAGCATTTAGCAATGGACAGAACTATTACACTGACTCTGGGAAGCACCAAGTCTGCCGGATACTTCAGCAGGATCGAGCTTTGCGTCAGTGCATTTCTGTAGTTAGGTACACCATTAACCTGTCCACCCATTTCCAGGATGCCTGCACCAGAGCTGCCCACGTGGCAGGACTGTCACGAGCTTTGGTCCAAGCAGCGGCGTCGGCAACAACGAGAGCAGGACCACATGCAGGGCAAGAAGCCCTACGGAGGATACCCCGATGACAAGGACCAACCGAGAAATGACAACCAGGACTATAAAAGTGAGCCTTACAAATCAGAAAGTGGTTTCAAACCCACCGAGTCCGCTCAAGAGGCTGTGGGACAAGTGAAATAGTACACACTTCATTGCAAAAGATACTTTCGTAAAAGAAAGAAACGGTGCTTACTTTAGACCAATTTTTTGACAATGTGATCTAGTATAAATTGTTGCCTGTGGAGTGCTTGTGACGAAGTGTGGGTTCCGTGCAAGTGCGATTATGTGCCTAGTCTACTGTTAGCTTCAATCTCATGTACGGTTAGCTCCTAAGGTGAAGGCTGTGTTCTTCAAGAAACTTTAGCACTATGCTATGCTTCTTGCACAATTTACGAATATTCAGTACAAAATTTTATCAACAATGTCTGATATCTTTAAAATGGATGTTGAAGTGCATAGTCAAGTCTGAATAGACTTACGTTTTTAATTTAAAAAAAATCTAATCTTATTATGAAATTTAAATTTAGTAAAGTTTGACAAGGTACGGAACCCTATGAAGCAATTGTAAGTTATTGCGTTTAACGTAACGCGTACCAAATTGTATGATATGTATGGTATGTAGTAGTAACCAAAGTATCGCATAGCGCTAGTTACCGTGGACGGATGTCGGGCGTCCTGTGTCTATGTTTGTAAATAATGTAAACTAGAATAATTTTAAATAAGAACAGATTCGTTTAATTTCTACTTAGCGAAACGACTTGTTTTATTTGTGTTTAAGAGTCCTTGTTGTAGCAAAAATAATGTTTGACGGTTGGCAACATTTATGTTCCTCTTATGAAGCTGGCAACTCTCGTTGTTCCATGTCATGTCAGGCAGAGTACCAAGTGCCTAAGGGTATGGTTTTTTCATATTTCTCTTGCCTCTGCATAAAAATAAAGCAATCATTTTCCTTGTCCTCAATCCATAAATATTTATTGATGAATCTGAGAATGATGTTGCCAGTGATAAAGTTCCCAATCTTGGTGTTGCCAACCTATAATGCGAAATAGAGTATACTAGTTTCACATCCTATTTCATTAAGAAATAAGACCTCATGCGCCTTATTGATATAAAAAAAAAGAATTAGTTAAAACCAACAAAAATACCTGCCTTTTCGTACCTATGTGTTCAAGAAAAGTAATTATTTCTTTTGCACCACAAAAATCGAATGATGAATTTATTAGAACATATTTGATACAATTGAGAGAACATTAAAAAGGTATTTAGATCCTAATACAGTCAACCGAGAAATGTAGATATTTTACTGCTATTGCAATACTCGTCAAATTAGCGTTTTTTTTTAATTCAGGACAAAATATGAAAATCGAAGTTTTATATGCCCCAGTGACGGATAGATTGACAAGATGGAATTAGGTCAGATTGGGATAGGCAATGCCTTATAACTGATATTCTAGACATAGCTATGTATGCAAGTCTGAGATTCATCAAATAAAAGTAGTTTCGAATGCAATATCAGCAATAATTACTATAATTCTTGTCATAGCTATACATAATGTTGATGTTTGTAATATGTTACACATGTAATGTAAGTCGGGGAGTTCTGTGATTATGTAGAAATCGGAATTGAGTTGTTGTTTTCGTGTCTCATTGATTTGTTTCGCGTATTTTATATATTTAATGTTAGGTTCCTGTTGGGTCCCGAGTATTTCGCTGATTTAGGGCGATATGAATAGTTGTGTTGATTTAGAATAGTTTATATGACGTAAAAGTAATGTTGAAAGTGCTGAGGATCACCAATCAATGTTTCTTTTATATCAAAATGGGCTCATCAATGTTTTTATTCAATTCTACATGTCTATGCATATCGCTCTTAGTTCGAATAGGTCCTAACTAGCAATAATATCGGAAGCGATCTAGTTGGCATTTATATTATGTAAGCGTGTATGTATATTCATGAGTTTCAGGCACCAATGGGTGATCATCTAGTGAAAAAAACTAATATAATATATATCATGTTGTCTGTTCACAAAATATATGATTGGATGTAAAGATTAACTTAAAATGTTAGTGGCTGCGTTATTTTTTTTAACAATTGTCTGTAAATATTTGCGAAGTTTTAATTTGCGTTTTCTAAGAACGTATCTTCCATGAATTAGATGAAATGTATATAGACTAGAATAAGATACTTCCCTGCATTTTATGAGCGATATTTTTTGATCGAGAAAGTGAAAATTTACAAGCAAAATTAATTAAAGGAAACATGTAGATTTTTAATACAAAAATAAAATAGAAAGTTATATAATACCGTACCTCTGCTGACCCTAGAAGGGTCGAGCGTGTGGATGCTTAAAATGTACATAAAAATCATATTATGACGTAACCCAGATTAGTAGATATTTTTCTGTACATCATGGTGTTCCTACTTTAAAAAAAAAAAAAATTGGTGTCCTGAAATCGCACGACGGGGTCGCGGCAGACCACTAGGTAGATGGCGGGACGACGACGATGTCTTCCTTGAGAATGGTAAGAAGTGGCTCAGAGCCGGGCACAATGGAAGGAATGGAGGAAGGGGAGGCTTTATCCAGCAGTGGCGCAGTATAGGCTAGATATATATATATATTTTATGTAATTATATACGGTTATACCAAGATCCCAGAGCTGTCAGACATAACTTATTTTCACATAAATGAAACCTTAGGTTCTCAGTAGCGTCTCATGTACTTTGAATACCTGTGTACTTGTGGAGCTCCTCCTTGGAGCCCCTGAGCAGGTACCAGGTGAGAAAGGGAACTAAAAATAACGAGTTACCTATCTTAATTTTTAATGGCTGATTTTTATATATGTTTTGTAGAATATTATTCTAAAGTAGTATCAGTGTCATTCCATGAACCAAACCTTCTGTCAGACGCTACAAAGCTCCACAAAAAGTAAAAGACAGCTCTGGGATCTTGGTCTAGGTGTTCCTGCCAACAATTACATAATTATGTAGTATGCAACCTAAAGAATTGTTTGTTAATTTTCGCTTTCCTCGACGTTATCACAATATCGATCATCTAGGTAAGTTGCTGGCTGAAAGACTACGTTCCCTTGTATTATATTAGTTTTAAGACGCGATGTCTATCGTGTGAATAATCCGGAGTTTCGGAGATAATCGTCGTTTTTTATATTTTGTATGGTGTTGAGTGTGTTTTATTGGAGGGTACTTTAATTTTGTAAGTTGTGTGGGTAATAGGTATGTGGTTTCAGAAATATTTTGATTGTGTACTGTAACATGCTTGGTTCACCGTCCAAATAATACGAGGTAGCCGTAAATATCATGGATCTTCATAAATCATTGTCATGTATTGGTAGAAAACGTGAAATAATTTTACTATTGATCAAATATCCGTCAAGTATGACAGGATAACATATGCAGTTATTAGTCCACAGATGTACCTCAAAGAATGTTTCGTTTTACGGTAAGACTGAAGTAGGCGAACGGATGATTGTCTGTCACTGTAACTCTGGATTGTTGTTATCACATTTATGATAATAATAATTGTAAAAATGTACCTAATGTTTTTTTAAAATAATTATACTACGATGAAATATGATTTGGAATTTTTATTTGATACACACACTAGCTTTCCTTAAAATTAGGTAGGTACACACATACATACAGCTACCAAAGCCAACTCAACCAAACAAACCAAAGGTTTACAAAAGTAACAATCACATGCTATGGTGCTTGGTAGGTACGAGCGTAAATAACGCCGATTCATAAAAAAGGACCTAAGGATAGTATAGATAACTACAGATTAATTTCGAAACTGTGTTCGCTAAAGTCATGGAGAAGATTGTGCATTAACAATTGTCCACTATTTCTGAACATTGAAATGGATTTTTAAAAGGTCGTTCTACTACATCCAATCTTGTCATTAGTGACTATTTGTCGGAGCACATGCACATGTCCAGGCGGGTTCAAGTCGACGTTGTATACACTGACTACAGTAAATGTTTTGTGAGCGTTTCAACCGTGCGGCCATGACGATAAATAAAAAAAAAAACTGCTAAGATTTTGTAAAAATTTGTAAAAAATTATTCCCAAAACCATAAAGTCAAAGTTATGGTTAAGAAGTTATAAGGGTTTAAATGTGGCCGCGCCATTGAAACGCGGAGAATGGCGCGGCCACAGAGATCTTTAAAACTAAACGTTGCAGAGACTTGAAATTCAGGTAATAACAGATTGAATTTGTAAAAATATAGAAAAAAATCCTAGGTTTATATTTTAGGAGCTATAAAGCAAAATCCCCATGGCCGCGCCGTCGAAACGGTGACAAACACCACTAAAGCACCACTACTGGCTAGAGTAAGAGGCAATTTATTCAGATGGTTCTCGTCATACGTGGAAAACAGGTGTCAGACGGTAGTTCTGAATGAGTACACGTCAAGAGTGATTTACATCCCATCAGGAGTTCCCCAGGGATCCTTATTGGGGCCTCTTTTGTTTAATATTTTTATAAATGACATTGCTTCTTGTTTCTCACATTCGAAAATTTTGCTCTATGCGGATGATATGAAGATTTTTGGTCAAATATCAACCATTGAGGACGCATACCTTTTACATGAGGATTAGGACCGGTTCCTCGTTTATTGTGCTAGTAATAAGTTAGATTTAAATGTTTCGAAATGCTATGTATGTACATTTTCTCGCAAACCAAACCCTATTAAATATGTTTTTAAGCTATCGAACACCTCAATAGCCAGAGATGGCGTCGTAAGGGATCTTTCATCTTGGTGTAACTTTTGACTCTAAGCTTCTGTTTGATGAGCATATAAATAAATTAGTTAATAAAGCTTATAAAGCACTAGGTTTTATTTTTAGGATTTCTACTGATTTTAAGAATATCAAGACAATGAAACTTCTTTACTGTGCGTTTGTCCGTAGCCACCTTGCAAATGCTTCTCAAATTTGGAATCCCTATTATAATATTTATGTCAATCGTCTTGAATGCATACAGAAGAGATTTTTAAGATACGCTCAATATCGCTCAAACACCTTTCCTCCTAATTATGTGAGTCGGTGTAAAAAGTTTCATATTCTGCCCCTACATGAACGAAGAAAAATTGCAGATATCGCTTTCTCATTTAGCGTCATGAATGGACCTACTGACGTTCCTGAGCTGGTGAGCAAGGTTGGGCTTCGGCTACCTATAGCTAGAACTACACTGCGTACACGTGTGCCACACACGCCCATCTGGGCGCGTCGGTCTCCATACCTACATTTTATATGGAAACTAGACTTGTAGAGCTACACTTGATCCACACCACGCAACGCCACGCGACGTCGTTCTACGTACAAATCAGGCATGTTACACATGTGCGTCGGTCTAATGTAGTTCTAGCTTAATTCGTGTGCGCTTCGCCGCAAATCTCGTCTCCTTCATGTTTCTATAGTTACAACAAACTATCGTAAAAACTCATATTTAATAAGAGCTTGTCGTACTTTTAATACGGTGTGTCAGGATGTCGATCTTGATTTGTTTACAACCAGTGTTAAAAAAATAAAGAAAACTTTAGCAGATTACTTTTTAGTTACAAATTGAACAATCATTTGTATTTTCTTTTTTTTGTATGGTATGAGCGCTGTTGCGTTAACCCCATGCTGTTGTCGTCTTAGCAGAGCTAAGAAGAGCTTGTGTTATGAGTACTAGACAACTCATAAACGTAATTATATATTTCTAAATACTTACATACATATTTTAGATAAATTACACCCAAACACCGAACAAATGATCGTGCTCATCACACAAACATTTGTCCTGGGTAGGAATCGAACCCACGACCTCCGGCATAGCAGTCAGAGCCACTAACCACTAGACCAACAGGTCATTCAATTTTTTTTTATTTTATGAGTGAAAACTTGTAAATGGCAGTTTTTTACCTATTTTAAGTGTTTACTGTAACAAGTAGCTGTAAGTTTTCCTAAAATTAATAAAATAAAATAAAATAAAATGTGCGTAAGGATAAGGACTGAATGCCCTAACCGTGAATTAAAAAAGTATTGTGAATCAGTTTTAATTTCTAACTAAAATCTTATTGGTAAGCTTCCTTCCTTCAGTGTACCCGCTGGATTGTGTGCTTGGCTTTGCAAACTTCCTGAGTGATCGGTCTTATCCAACGGTCGGTTATCGATGGCTGCTCGTTCGGTCTATTGGCTGCCGATGTCCGTCAGGTGTCGGTGTTCTCGGCAACATTGTTACCTGCTTATGCCTGGTACCGTTGGTTATACAGACGACAGCTCTTGCTGAAAGCTACCTATGTATCCCGCGAGCGAGCTAGTGGGTGTCTGATCCAGTCTCTACGAGAAGCTATAGTTTAGCGCTTGAACTTGTCCTTGCAGGCGGTCACTGAATGGAGCGATGCCAATTTATTCAAGTTCAATGCTGCTAAAACACTTTGTGTCTTTTTTCTGTTAGAAGGAGCCAATTCCACCTTGCTCCAACTTTCAGAGGTATGTTCCCTTGGGATAATTCTTTACTTTTACGCGGGCAAAGCTGCTAGTAAAGGCCAGTTAGTAATGAGGAATATTGTCGCCTGAGCCTCGTTGATCTAGTGGTCGCAAGTGCGACTGCTGTAAGTGCGATCCTGAATAGGAAATGTTATTTAATGTTTTTCAATTAGTAATGAATTTGTCCGTTGTAGCCCTTCTAATGGATTGTAAATCAGAATGGCTCCGTTTATGTCGCGTCCTTTTTCGACGAGTCCAAAACCTAGTCTCACTTCTATTACCGCTACATCGAGTCTATATTTATGAACGTTTGACAGAAATCGTAGACTCTACGATATCTTGAAATAACAAGAATTCAATGAAAATGACTGAAAACGGCACTCTCGTATCTCTATTGAAAAAGATGGCGGATTATAACCCGCCCGATCAAAAAACGTCACATTTTAATGTAAAATGTTTGCAGTATCTGTTGTCTATAGTTTAGCAGTAGTATTACTGGTTTGTTTACCTTTTGTCTCACCACGGCTCCCTGAATAGGGTATAGAATCTATTTATTTTACACATTACCTAGGTAAAGCACCTATGCTATGTAATGGAATAATATTCATAATATTTCACACATTGCCTGGATACCTCAGGTATTCTAGACCAGAATACCTGAATATACAGATTGCCGGTAACAGTAATAATCTCGTGTTACAGTGTTTGTTATTGAACTCCTCCGAAACGACTCGGTCGAATTTTATAAAAAAAATGTGTATATTTGGTAAGTCTAAGGATAGATCGTTTTTTACCCTCCTACCCTACCCCCTATTTTTTCTTTGATAATGTATATGACAGAACAACGTTTGCTGAGTCAGTAGTCTACAAATGTAAAATAGTTACAAACGAAAACATAAAAAAAAACAAAGATATTTTATTAAAATACGTTTAATTAAAATGACTGCAAAGGAACTGGCTTACACTAACAAGGCACTTCTTAGCCTGTGTACCTTACAAATATGGCCATAAATACTGTTACAAAGGCCTATTGCGTACCCTATCCAAAATGGTAGTTACAATAAGGGTAAATACTGTTCAATAACAAACTGCTTCCAAAAGCTTCTAGTACCGTAGTAGTGATATTGTAAAAATATGTTTGTACCTATGAATGTGTTTACCAATCAATTACGCTTTAACTGCTGAACAGATTTGGATGAGACTTAGCACACGGGTAGATCATGACAACCCGCATTAGAATATAGGGTACTTTTTATTTTTAACCGACTTCCAAAAAAGAAGGAGGTTGTCAAGTCGTTAGATTTTTGTTTTCAGTTACTAAGTTCTCATGAAATAATTTCAAGCTTATAGATGATAATTTAAAATGTCGCAATAGGCCTTCATAAATTTCGCAATCATAAGCAATGGCCCACACGAACTTTAAACTTTCTGACCATGCAATGATCTTATTTATTAAGTATTCAATATATTAATTGTAACATGACTTCAAATTGTTTCCTTATAATAGGCACCTTTGATTCAGCTTATCGATTATAACAAACAAAACGAAATGTGTCAATTATAAATATGATATCTAATTATTATGAAAATAAACTTAACTGTGATATTATTTTTCTACTAACAATTTCTCATTAATTTTGAAAATACCTTTGGTATATACGACTATGCTTGACACTCCCCCTTCCTTTAAATAAAAAACACAACTCCCCCTCCAGAATTTATTATAGCGCTAAATAATATAGTAAACAAGTTACTACTCTTTATATTCAGCTAGTAAATATTTAGATTTCATTTACAAAAATACCCTTTACAGGATTTCATAAATTCCAATAAATAAATAATAATTGACACATTTCACACGATACCTAAGTTGTATGGCATACAAAAAATACTAAGTACTTTGTACGTAAATCTCATGAAGATTATATCACATCAAATACATAAAAAACTTTATTAAAAAGGTTAGGTATATATTAGATATAACATTTTAATATATATAATTATTTATTTTCATCGATTTATTATATAAAAAAAAAAAAGTAAGGTATAAAAATTGTAATTGGATTTCCAGTTATAGTCTAGGTACTCTAGGTATAAAACAGCAAAGTTTTCTCCAAAAAATTTATATATTTTACATTTTACGTAGAGCACCTAACTATAAACATTATAAAATAATAATTAATTAAAATAAGTACATAATAAACACAATATAATAACAATTATTATAAAACTTAAGTTCACTACTCGTTGTTTACTAAGCATATTGCCTAGCATAGATTTAATCTACCAAAATTATCTTAGGTACAATGTGCCTGCCTTTCCTAGTGAAATATTGGTATATCTAATTATTTTTAGCATTAAAACTAAAACAAGAAGTGAACCAAAAACACTTTTCTCAAAACAATAAGCTTCGAAATAAGAAACAGCAATTTTTATTTTGTAGGTTAGATTTAATTTTCGAAATGCGGGTAGTTTTGTAGTGACGCACCGTCATGTTGCTATTTACAAATCGGCAGGCACTTTATAATTGGTACTAACAATAAATACTATGCGATACGAAATGGAATAGTTGAAGTTAGTCCTAGTTACAGTAACATCGTTGTTTTGGATAGTTTACTAGTTTGTTGGGGCCATTGAGCCGCTCAGGGGGTCGCGATCTGAAAAGTACAAAAAATATTTTTTTTAAATAGATTAAAAATTGATTTTAGATAAATCGCAAATATAAAGATTATTTTAAATCCGTTAAATCTATACTAATAGGAAAGATTTGATTTTTTGTTTGTATGTTACGATTTAACTCAAAAACACACACAGGACCGATTTTCAAAATTCTTTCACTAGTAAGGTACTCTTTCACTGAGTTACATAGGCCTATATTTTCCACGCGGGAGAAGCTGCTAGTGCTGGCAAAAGCTAAGTGTTAGATATGTTAGAAACCTTTCAAATCTGCCCCCCTAGCCAAGTTACAACCGTTTCGTGTCGAATTCCGTTCTGGAAATTGGTAACGACTCGGTGTCTGCAATTGTAGAAAACGATAAGTTGGTAGCCATGTTGACGCGCCTGAGTCGGCCGCTCGTTTTACAATGTAGCGCGCGTTTGTATAACAAAGGATGTAGCGTTAACATTGTAGAAACGATAACAATTCATTCTATCATTTTGCGCGATGTGAACTTCGCTACGAATTTTCTATTCGTTGGTTCTGACCACGTGACTACGTTGAGATGATGTCATTCCCATACATTTGATTCGTTTTCGACTAGCGTTAACGATTGCAGATTATCAACTTGGCTAGGGGTGCTGGTGGCCAGGTAAAATTTTCAAGTAACAAAATAAATAGTTTTGTTCTGTTCTAGGCAAGTGGGCTCTGTCTTCGACCACATCTTCGTTCACCATCAGGCAGGGTAAAAATGAGTAAAGCAGTAATGAAGGGATACATACGACGATCAGGTGGCCGCTCTTGGCGCGGTGGATGTTGGCCTGCGGACCGTTCTGCACCTCGATGGTGCCTCCCTGCTTGCCGTTCACAAAGTTATGCGCGATGCTGGAAGCAGACAGGAATGTTTTATTATAGATTCATAGTATTAGTTAAATGGTGATACGGTTCAAGTCGAAAGCTTGTTAAAGTAGGGGAGGCCGGGATGCTAAGTTTGCAGTAACTAAAGCGTCATGGGGACCTATTGGATTGTGAAGATTAGGTTCTAAAATGAAAAAAGGCTATGACAAGTTTCCATTTTAGTGGGGGGGGGGGGGGAAGCGTGTAACAATTTTCAAAAAAGTAAAAAAAAACGTCACCTCGAAATACTCGGGTGCGATTGATTTTTTTATTTTATTTTGAAGGTAATCGTATCAGAATTACAAAAAAACCTATAATCTGACGGTTTTCATGGGGCGATGTAGCTAAAACCATCGATAAGTGTAACGTTTTAAACGTTCCTAACAAAATTATCTTAGCAAACTGTGGTAAAAAAATTGCATAGAGTCTGAGTATAGACCTCAACCTCAATTAGTCTAATTAAAATTAGTCTAAAACCAGTAGAAAAATGAAGATGTAACGATCAAAAGTTCAAACCGTAGAAATGAGATGTTATTTTAAAGATAAGCCAGTCCCCTAGCCAAGTTACAACCGTTTTGTTTCGATTCTCTTTTCATTGATCGCCTCGAGTGGGCCACGCCTCCGATTCCTTTGTTCTGACGTCATCTCAACGCTCAGTCACGTGGTCAGAACCAAGGAATAAGAAGCGTGGCCGAAAAGAGAATCAAAACGAAACGGTTGTAACTTGGCTAGGGGGGCAGTTCTTGCAGCTTTGTTTGTACTGATAATGTATTCTGCTCAGAAACTCTTCAATAGATATCGATTTTTTTGAAGTAGTTTCCCGCTTTGGGTGGTGCGTGAGGAAGTGGTAAATTTTTACTGACTAGAACCCAACAGTGTTCCTTCAGTTGTCCTTCGTGTTCCAGGACCGCGGTAACTCGTTCGATCATTCCCGCAATTTACCGATCTCTATCAAAATACTTGACTGGAGGTCTTGAGTGAGTTTCTCAGTATGCTTTAGCTGTGCTGAGCCATGTTCAGATCAGTGAGATGCCTATACATCTAATGACCTTTATTACAATTTATTGTTTATTGGACCCATACTTTTTGATCTCGCGCGGACGTGAACTGGATGACGGATGCTCGTATTTTATAATACATAGTAAACTTACGTCCTGGTATCGACAATCTCAATCAGCTCGGGCTTCTTGGTGTAGTCCGTCATGATGGTGAGCGACTCGATCAGGTGCGACACCGAAATAATCAGGTCACCCTGGAAAATAAAAAAAAACATTGGATGCGCTTTCGTATTTAAATTAGTTTTTAAAAGATATCAGAGATGGCGGTTTAGTGTCGATGACGTGTGTCACGTGACTGGCTCACAACACTCGGACGCAACATTGAGTGCTGGTGCGAGGTAAGTCGACGATGCCGACGGGCGGAGACGCATGTGTGCGCTACGCGTTCGGTGGAGTGTCTTAATCGTGTTGCCTATTTTGTTGCAATAATTAATGTGTGGTGACGTGTGTCACGTGACTGGCTCACGACACTCAGACGCAACATTGAGTGCTAGTGCGAGGTAAGTCGACGACGCCGACGGGCGGACAGCTCAGAACCCCGGTCGGAGACGCATGTGTGCGCTACGTGTTCGGTGGAGTGTCTTAATCGTGTTGCCTATTTTGTTGCAATAATTAATGTGTGGTGACGTGTGTCACGTGACTGGCTCACGACACTCAGACGCAACATTGAGTGCTAGTGCGAGGTAAGTCGACGACGCCGACGGGCGGACAGCTCAGAACCCCGGTCGGAGACGCATGTGTGCGCTACGCGTTCGGTAGAGTGTCTTAATCGTGTTGCCTATTTTGTTGCAATAATTAATGTGTGGTGACGTGTGTCACGTGACTGGCTCACGACACTCAGACGCAACATTGAGTGCTAGTGCGAGGTAAGTCGACGACGCCGACGGGCGGACAGCTCAGAACCCCGGTCGGAGACGCATGTGTGCGCTACGCGTTCGGTAGAGTGTCTTAATCGTGTTGCCTATTTTGTTGCAATAATTAATGTGTGGTGACGTGTGTCACGTGACTGGCTCACGACACTCAGACGCAACATTGAGTGCTAGTGCGAGGTAAGTCCACGAGCGACAGTATGATCAGAACCTCGGTCAGAGACGCATGTTTGCACTACGCGTGGCATGTTTGTGTACGCTTCGGTGGAGTGTCTTAATCGTGTTGCCTATTTTGTTGCAAGAATTATTTTGTGGTGATTTTTCTATGGTGATTTTTTTATGAGAACTAAAAGTAAGATTATAGACCAGTGCTAAAATTAAGAGATGACTGCCGCCCATGGGCAAAGGACATCCTTTGCCACCAAAAAAAATTACAACTCAAATAATTTTTTTTGGTGGCAAAGGATGTCCTTTGCCCATGGGCGGCAGTCATCTCTTAGCATACCGTTGGTGGTGAGCTGCCTTGCCATAAAATATATTAGAAAAGTGGATGGATAAATTTCTACACACCTTATCTTTCTTCAACTCCTGCGGAATCTTGATGAGTACGAGGGTATCGGTCTCGTTGGTGACGACGACGCGGAGCTTGTCGAGCGGCAGGCGATGCTTGAGCTTGTAGGTCTTGCGGTTGCTGGCGTCGAGCACATACAGCGCCTTGTCCGACGCCAATAGGGCGCGCTCGCGGGGCTTATAGCCGCGACGGTCGTACTTCACGGCCTCACACGAGTACTGCGAGGGCAAAGACACTCTTACTTTTTCTTTTATTGGGATGAATCAAGATTCAAAAGCATTTATTTCAAATAAACCATTGACAGGCATTTTTGAATTGCCGGTGCAGCGGGAGCCGCAAACTACCGCGCATACCGCGGGCGTAAAACGCGTCGTGAAATGTGCTTATTTTTTTAAAATATAATATTCTATAGAAGTTGCGGGCCCGTAACTGCGGCGGATGCGGATGAAAACCGTTTCATGAGTTTTTAGCCTAAAACGGCTTATGACCACATTATTTTTAAGGGTTTTAAAATGTTGACTGCCTAAATGCAGACAAATGACATCAAGCGCCAAGTCCACGTAAATAAAATGACTAGTCTATATTTGTAAAAACGTAACTCTAAATATTAAGTGTTGTATCTGCACTTTTATTGTAAAATCTTTGTTTTAATAATAGTAGTAATAATATATTGTACACTTGGTTTATTTAAAGGGACGTACATTTTGAATGTAAAGTGTAACAATTGCTGATAGGCCAAAAAATAAATAAATGACATGTAAGCTTATCCTAGACTTACAATCAGCTGCTCGCCAGTAGGCCAGGAGGGGGATGCCATGAATGTGTTCCTGAGCGTCTGATGCTCTCCGGTGAGCCTGTCGTCCTTAAAGCGCTCGCTTACGCTGGCAGGGTAGCTGTTCTTCTTGCCTGGAGGACAATATATAGGAGATAATAAAAGAAGAACTATACATAGTTCTTGGCTTATTGAGACACGTTGCTAAGGATGATCAAAGAAAGATGTACCAACTGAATTATTGAGCTGTTTGTTGAAGTTTGGAACATTAATATTTCTTGTCAGTGGTTTGAATGTCTCGACTTAAATTAAAATCAGAAGACTCCAAACGTGCATTAATCGATCTTGATTCCTGACTCCTGATTTTTTAAACTTCGTGTCGTTAGTAAAAGCATCATCCCAAGAAAATGACTAACGAGGCCTAATTCATCAAATCTTAGTTTCCAGCTCATTTCATAACAAGGACCTTATAAAACAGAAGCATTACCATATTTCCAACGTCTCCCTTGAAAAGCTTCCCATCAAATACCTATAATAGCAAGTAAAACAAGTTTACTCACCCTTAAACATCTTCTCAGCCAGCACCTTCAAGTCGAACTGTTTCTTATCTGCCGGCGACAGAGCCAGGCGGTACTTCCTCGCAAGGTGAGCCCTATGTAGCCGATGTAGCTCCTTGGAAGCCTCCTGGCAGGTAGCAGGACAAGGTGGCCAGGATAAGTCCAGCACCTTGCTAGGGAGCTGAGTAGAGAGACGCTTCAGCCAATGGACCTTAGCGATGCCCAGGAAGCGACGATTTTCGGGTGTTTCGGGGCCGTTGCGGGTGATGAAACCTGGTGGTGAAGAGATGTGTTGTTAACAACATTCTACTTGGATAGGTAAAATTGAAATGGAAAGATCACCTAATAGTCTAGTCCCACGTGGGCGCCATTTTTGATGTTGGCGCCCAAATGGGACTTTCACTCCAAATAGTTATCAAAAGACGAAAAAAGACATGTTCTCTAATTGACGAGCAATGCTAGTGATAGGCGAGGCGAGCTTCACACGGCAAAAAACAATTTGCATTATTTTTATTTAGTGGTCTAATGCAATTTTAACGATGTGGTCAAAACCCTTACATTGTAGTTGAGGGGAATTCTCTTGTAATTACATTTTCATTTATGCCTATTACGTTTATTTATCACTGTTAAAATGTTATTTTGTCTAAAGGATCTTGATACTGTTCCTAAGTCTACAACCTTATAAATAACTCACCTTTGATAAAAGCCCTGATGACCAAAGCGGCCTTCTTTCTCCTCTCCTTCAGACGTTGTGCGAGGAACCTCCTCACCCACTTCTGCATGATGATGGCCGCCTGCCTCATCTTGAGGTACTGCTTCCTCTGCCAGTACCCTCGCCATCTGCTCTGAATGATGGTTGCGATGTCGTTCTTCTTCAGCTGGTACGCGTCTTCCGTCTCGAAGAGAGTCTTAGGGAAGCGGATGAAGATCTTCGTGCTGGAATTTTTGGATGTGTTAGTGGGAATATCATGCAGCCGAAAAACGTCCACTGTTGAACATAGGCCTCCTCCAAGCGTCGCCATATGCGTCTCGCATCTATCGGATTCCCGCGACCCTGGGGGTTTGCCATAATCGCCACGCTTGGCAAGCGGGTCGGCGATCGCAGTGTGTTTGTTGAAATGCACAGAGAATGCTGCTGCCCATTCTCTGATATGTCCCTTAGTCGCCTCTTACGACACTCGTGAGTGTCGTAAGAGGCACCATCCCATCTCTTCTCGTGAGAAGAGATGGGATGGTGCTATTCTTTACGTCCTATCACCATACGGAACGAACACACCAAAGATTGGTTTTTGTACATGACCGTGCAACGCAATTAAAGAGAGCAATTCGACACTTGAAATAATTAAAGCTAGCTAAACAGACAGGACAAGATAGATATACTTATGAAATTGAAATTCATTGGCTGCCCAGTTTGGTTCAGACACGACAGCCTTTCACATAAAGTTTGTGAATTCGCAGTTTTTGTTTTTAGTAAATGAATTTTCTGAAGCTTTATCGAAATTCAAGTGGTTTTAACCAACTTCAAAGAAAATTAAATTTTATTTATTAAAACTTCAGGCTACACAAAGGTATAAAGGTTTTTTTTTGGGTGGGAAAATCATCTAATGACAAATCCCGCTCTTGGGCGGAGCGCGAGATAGTGTCAGACTTTTACTGACTAAAAACCCACTCCTGTTCCTTCTTTGCCTTCGTCTCAGGGCCCCGGGTTTCACTTTCACACTACCCGTGGCAAAGGTATAAAGGTTGATTTAATGCCTTAGGCATTTTCTACCATTCAACTAAGAATGATGGAGAGACAACATGGCAGGTGCATAAAAAATAATGAAAATATTATTTAGAAAACAAAGGTACAGAAGTATATAAATAGTCAAAAAAGAAAAAATAATTTCAGAAGTTGGTGTCAAACAATAAACAAAACTAGGACCTCTGGCTTCCGGAACTACAATAATACTATAAAGTCGGGTTATTTTGGCCCAAGCCCGTTAACCAATAGAAGCACAGTAATTATATTGACCTGTGTTCCTATTGGTTAATAAAATTGAGCCAAAATAACCTGACTTTATTAGTATTGTAATTTTTTTTCGAATATCGGCTGTATTTTTTTTAAGGTTTTTTCCCTTCAATTATTTTTGTATACCTACAGCCTAAAAGCAGCGAACCTTTTACATCCAGCTTCAGAACAGCGATACCCTGGTTTATTTTTTTTTCCAATACGGCCACGGCATTCTATACCTGTTGCAACTTGCAGAGGATACTAATATAGAAGCTCTCATACTCACTTGCCCATCCTGTAGTCCTCCTTCTCGAAGTTAAGCACGTTGACGAGCTTCTGCACGCCGTCACGCGCTGGTCCGCGGTGATGCGGCCAAGTTTCGCGAGACAGGCACTTGTATCTGTGAGACAATTCCATATTTGGCGTTCAAAAACATAACAACTTGAGCTGACAATCAAAATTTCGTACACTTCAAAATTGCAAAATATAGGCTCCTAAAACGCATGCCCTGACTTCTAGGAAGAAGGGGTGCAGCAAAAAATGTTTTTCAATACACCTACTCGAAAACCCGCTCTTATCCCACCGCTTTTAGGCAGGAAATAGACTGTATTCCACACTAGTGCAGAAAAGAGCAGGTGCTCTTCCCCGCCACAATTTTATTACATTTATCATATCAGGCTGGGCGCGCGTCGACCCCCACGAGTCGCCGTTTTATTCATTTTACCCGGTTATTTATTATTGTTTATTTATTCATTTTACCCGGTTTATTCATATATTCCCGTTTATTCATTTCGTAAGTGTATTGAAAAAAGTCGTTTGATACACGTGCAAATTTGTCACTGCAACCCTCAGCTCCATAACACACTCGCCTACGGCTCATGCGAATTCCACCTCGGTCGCAATGACAAACTTTCTGCACTTGTATCAAAATGTAGGTACTATAGATGTTGGTAGTAGCATTGATTTTAATAATATTTAAAAAAACGTTACCCCACATTAAGAATCACAAGATTCAAGAGATTTTGTTTTTTTTTAAATATTATATAATTATATTTATTTTTTTGCAAGAGCCAGGCTTTTGGGCTTGCATGTGTGTTATCTATTAGGAACACGTGGCACATGGCGTGGCAATAAATGTTGCATTGTTGCATTAAACCCCATTACATTCATGGCGTATGGGATTATAAAGGATTTATTAAAATAAAGAGTACCTAGCCCAAGTTCTGTAAAAAAATTGTACCTCTCGAGGAAGGCCTCATAGGTCCTCCTGTACGCGAAGCCGGCACGTCGCACGCGCAAGTTCTCCATCAGGCCGAGGTACTTCACTTGGTGAGACACTAGCTTGTCATCAAATTGCACTGGAATAAACATTCATAATTACGTCAAATACCAAATGACACTTTTAAAGATAGACTTAGATTTGGTATTCTGTTGGTAACTGGATAAGAACAAAACATGATGCCAGGGTTTCTATGAAATCTGGGCCTACCTTCCAGTAGCTATGAATGTTAAATCGTTGGATAGGTAAATTTTGAGCTGAATACAAATTACTATGGCGCCAAGTTCCAAATATTAGTTCGCTCAAAATTATTGTTTGTTTAAAATGTTAGTTTTGCCATTAAGAGCATTCATCCGTTAAAACTACGCAGAAGCCAAAATCAATGATTTCCGACGGACAATATAACAATAATGTGTTTAATTTCTAGATAAGATATTGACGTCATATTATTGGGAATTTCATAATCTAGTGTATGTTCCAAAAACATTTTCAAATGATCGTATAGTTTTCCCATTAGAACAGTTCTTATCCAAGCCGTTTTTAAAACTAGCGGTCGACGGTCTACGCAGATGCGAGATAGTAGTTAAACCGTGTATGGTAAACTTACAACATTTTACTTAAAAAAAAATGATAACATTGACTAGTACATGGCCCAAAAAAAAACACGATTGCTGTAAGTTTTCATTCAAGAAAAGTAATCTCAAAACTGTCATTTTTAGCCGGTTTTGGAGATATTAAACGTGTTAGTTTAGGATAATTTATGAGGCATTTTTGTTTTTTTTTTAGACTTATTAATTGAACGCATTTACGATAGATCGTACCATCGTTATTGTACCATGTCATAGATGACATGGTACAATAATTTTTTTAATAACTTATTTGTTTACACTACAATTAATTATTTAATATCACTATACAATAGACGCGAAATCGCGTCAGCGCTTTGTACCGGCCGAGGTCTTTCAGATTTTTAGTCTTTCTATTCTACAGTGATACTAAATAATAATTGTATTGTAGTGCACATTATTGTTATGTTTTCCGTCGGAAATCATTGATTTTGGCTTCTGCGTGGTTTTAACGGATGAATGCTCTTAACCAAGCAAAATTATATTTTTGTTTTTTTTTTTTAACAAACGCATTAAAAAATATAAAAGAGATACATTCAGACTTGTAGGCCTACCTCACGGAATACCGTGTAAAACTGTATGAGTTTTAACAACCACACGCACGGTGCTCAGTGTACAAACGGGCCTGCTCGGACAAAACTGTGGTGAATATGTATGGTAGGCCCAATAGACATCATGCTAAAATTATAAAAACGAAAGTTTTGTATGTATGAGAATATTTGTTACTCCTTCACGCTCAAACAGCTGAACGGATTTCGATTAAATTTGGCATACGAGTAAACCATGTCCCGGGATAAGACATAGGATATTTGATTTTCTTATCTCGGGAGTATGTTCCATTGGGAGAATTATGATGGTACTCACTAGGCCCCTTGAAGTCATTGGGTTTGATGCAGCGGATGTAGGAAGGCTCCTTGCTGCTGAGGATCTTGATCAGCTCGTTCAACGAGTTCTTGAACTGAGTGATCGCTGTCTCAGGGCGTTTCTTGCTCGTTAGATTAATGTCCTGAAAGAAAATGAGTTTTAGAGTTCCCATGACGCTTTTTTTCGCTTTCTAGGATTGACCATACAAAGCGAGGTAACGTTAACAGAACCCTGGAGGGTATGACCAGTGCCGTAACTAAGGCGGTGCTAGGGGTGCCCAGGCACAGGGCGCAATTGCTAAAGGGGCGCAAAATTTTTACATCTAGTCCATTTGTTTGTATTGTACTTATTTCTAGAGGCGCAGTTATAGAAGCTCCACCGGGCGTACAAACGGCTAGTTACGATACTGGCTTCATTTTAGGTGGCTTGGGAGGAAACGTGGATTATTCGAGTTGACAGATAGCGACATAAACAATATGTTGACTTACCTTGAAGCAGCTAGCGACGATGGTGTTTTGGCTGCTGGCCATCAGACTCTGGATGTCTCTGAACAGCAGGTCGTTGTTCTTCTCCAGGAATGTGTTCACATTGTACGTCACCTCGCCCGCGTAGTGCACCAGGCAGAACTCCTGGATGTGGAAGAAAACACATGAAGAATGATGACTGGACTGTTTTTTGAATACACCGGTTTGTCACGCCATATTTTTTTGATGCCTGACTGTTTATTAATTTCCATAATGGGTCCGTAAGCATTGAGAGTTTTATAATATTTGCTTATGCTAAAGTATGATCACTGTTCTTAATTTTAAAATAGTTACGAATAAATGGGAAGTTTTTATTTTTTTTTGCCGATATATCGCTTGTCCCGAAAAATAACGTAAATATCAAAATTTACACTCGTCATTTTTCAGTTACTTCTATTTTAAGTTTATTAGAAAAAGTAGGCTTGAATCAGCGCGACGGGGTTGCGGTGGTAGACCACGAAGGAGATGACGAGACGAACTAGACAGTTTTAACCAGAATTGAAATATAAGATGGAAGAAGTGGAGAGCAGCATTCGCCCAGGAGTGGGACAGACCAGGCTAGCAAAAAAAAAGTAAAAGGGTCAAGGGCTTTAAATTGGGCATTTTACTCTTAATTTTTTTGTGTGACAGAATGGATGAAATACGCCTCCATCACACTTTTTTGTACTGGTCGGTAACAAAGAAGAATGACCAGGAACAACACTGAGCAAGTAAATTAGGAAGATGTCACAAACATGGTTTATGAGTTGCCAGTTCTTTTAAATGCTATTCCGAATAAACTATAGACACTGCTACGTATGAACTCCAGTAGCTCTCCTCACGAACTAACTGACCAGTAGCGACTAATAGAATGCATTCCTATCATAACATATGAAAGCATTTTAACACAATGCCACCATTGTTTGCCTTCTGGCATGCGCTCTCACCTAATATCAATTGCATACATTCAAATTATATTACATCATGATTAATTCTGACGTCATCATAATTCATTAATGAACCCTTTGTCCACTGAATGTATCTTTTGGGATAGAAGTCTATCATGTAGTAATTGATTCCTTGAAAGAATTTTCATATGATGAGTTATCTTTCAAATCTGGTGGAACGGAAAACTGTCAAATAACAGAATAAGAAAGTAAACACTGAAATGTGACGTCACCACCATTAGGTTAGTTGTGTATAAAAGAGATAGCAAGATGTCCCAACCGCGCCCTCTCTTCCTTACGTCAATAATGCTTTTTGCTGCTTCATTTAATAGTCAATAATGCTTTTTGCTGCTTCATTTATTAGTCAATAATGCTTTTTGCTGTTTCATTTAATAACCATTTTGATGTTGTTTTCAGAATAAGATTTTTTTAGTTTTATTTGTTGTTTATTTATAGACACAGGAAAGTACTCAATTATCCATTTTAGTATTGGAAGACCGCTCTCAGCTGATAGTTGTACGTAACTAATCCTAACAAAAAGAGGTGTCCACCATACACCATAGGTACAACAATTTATTACGGCTCTTACCATGAAACTCGTAAACATTGGCACTCGCCATCGTAGCAATTTGCCAACACAAATTTCTAGCACATATACAATACATACTACCTATTTAGAATTCAAATGTACTAAGCAAGTGGGTCACAATAAAACCTTGGTTACTTAATGAGCATGAATTACGGAATCTATTTTCATTTTCCTTCTTGCAAAATGGTTTTAGAACAGCCGTGAGGATATGAGGATAATGTGTCAAGGATAGTTTTTCTGATGAATCTCCAACGTGTGGAATGTTGGTGATCATAATAGCCACCCGGGTTGACACACATCGCTTGTAGAGGGCAATCTACAGATAGGTAATCCTCCATTACATGCCGACTCCCTCCGTGCCTGGAAAAGCACGTTAAATCGTTGGACCCGGCTGCCATTTGAGGAAAATGAAAAAAAAAATTGTCTTTTCAAGGGATAATTTGTGTTACCCGCTCCAATTTTAATACTAATATGAAGGTAACAAACAAAGATCCTTCGATCTAACGGGTCCGGGAAACTGCCCGATAGTTACGTAATTTTGTCATCGCGCGGCGAACTCGAACTAAAGAGCACTGGTGGCCGGGTAACGGTCCCGACTTACGAGTTGTAGGTCGCGGATTCAAACCCAGCCAGGCGCATTACTTTGTGTAATTTATTTCATCACCACTGCTCTCAAAACGGTGAAGGAAAACATCGTGAGGAAGCCGGCATGTCCGAGAACCAAAAATTTGAAGACATGAGACATCCACCAACCCGCACTAGGCCCTCGTGGTGGATTACGGCCCATTCCCTCTAGAGAGGAGGCCTGAATCCCAACAGTGGGAACATTATAAGGCCGACTATGCTATGCGGTGAACTCTGATACCGCGAAGCAGGAATTGGATTTTATTAGTTCCTAGGTAGCCACCTAGATGTCGCTACACTAATATTTAGTTCTTCAATCTGCCTAACCCTTCTCTTTTTGCTTTGTGAATGTTGAAAGTTGGAAACTGTTGAAATATCACTAGATGGGCCTTAGGCTAGTTAGATTAAGTTCAAGACATGGATATAGAGATATGCAAACCAGGGTGGAGAGTCCTGCAAACAGTATCTATCCTTAAAAGGTCCTGAGACCAGATTTCCAAGTTTTATTTTTCTACTTGTGCCTATAATGATATCATCTCTTAGCTGCCAGTTGCTATTTTAATATCTATATTTAGTTTTCATTTTTATTTCATTTATATTGTTCTCACATGATAGTAGTAACAAGAAACATGTAACAGGGATATTTGTAATACATAACAAGATTGAAAAGAGTGTCTATGGAGTTTCTGGCACATTCTTCTTCACTTCCACAGAGATCTAAGCTTTGGAATGTGCAATTAGCATAATTTTTTCTGACTGACTGACTTCTTGACATTTCAAAAGTGCCTGTAATGGTTTATTTGAAATAAAATGCTTTGAATCTTTGAAATATCAAATAACTCCTAAAATAAAATAAAGCATCTGGTGCTGAGAGAGGCTTAATAATTTCATTACTTCTGACTGAAATCTACTCTTCCATTGATTATTTCTTCTACCCGCATTCTTTGCTTTGAGTTGAGAGAGTCAGAGTCCCTACCACCACGACCTCTTATCGCGATACATTTAACGACCTAAACTGAACTATTTAAAGTGATGGAGCTATTTGTAAGGTGTAAAGTTCCACCCTTGTTTCTCGGTCACACGCCTAGCACTTTAACACGTCATGGCTTTTTTTTTTCGAGGGGAAACCTTCAAAAGGCGGAGTGTGGGATTTTTACCTCACTAAAACCACCCCGGTGATCACCATCAACACGTAGAAGGGGCCCCGTTACCTCTCAAAAGACCATTCCGGAACCCTCTCTGTGCAACGCCTGTTACATCACATCCCTGAAGAGACTGTATAACTCTCCTGAGCCTCACTGCACGGCAGGACGTGATCACTGTACCACCTTCTTTACCGTCAGGCCTTAACCCCTGGTGTCAAGTTTTGCATGCACCATCGAGGTGGGAAATCATCAAAATGACTTCTCGCGCTCTGGGTGGAGCGAGAGGGCGTGTCAGACTTTTACTGACTAAAACCACACCTGTATCCTTCAATTACCCTTTGCGTTCTAGGACTACGGGTTTCCCTTTCAGAAATTCTCCGCGGTCCTAGCTACCGGGCATTGGCCCTGCTGGGCCCCTACAGTTTGCTGACATCTCTTTGAGGAGCGCGAGGATCACTACGCGCTGTTGACGACTGGGCTCGGTCCGGTTAATTACCGAACAGCCGGACGGCGAGCTACCCAGTGCTCGACGTCCGCAAGCCCGTGTCTACCGTGGCTGGTAGTCGGGGTCGGAATTACGGCGGCTAGGGCGTGAGGGCCTTCGTTCCCTCACGCGTGCAGCCTCCTCCTTCGCTAGCATTACTGCTTCACAGAAGGAGGCGACCGCCTGCCATTCCTCCTCGCTTCGGACCATAGCCTGAACCAGGGCCCGATGCGAAAGGTCGCTGCCGCCAATTGCCTCCACGAGATGCACCATCGTGGTGGTATAGTGTGCGAGAGTATTCCTTATGAGAATTCTCTATGTGCTCTCACACCATTCAGGGCATTTGACTGCAGTGTCTCGAAGACTGTGTAGCTCCATCATAAATTGTTTGAAAGATGATGGTTATTGTATCGGGTTGGCAACAGCCTGACGTTGTGGTTTGGTTTTTGTATGTCTTCTAGTCGCACAAACAACTTTGACCCATGTAGGATTTATATATGACGTCAGGCCTATTATTGTAGTTCGTAAGTGACGTCGCTAGAGGGAAGGAAAGAACTATCAAGGTGGGTGCTCAATTAAATACTATTTTATTATGTTTGATCTTTACATAGCGCATAGTCTACTGATCCGTTATTAAAATCTATTTGCTTATGATAAATTATTAGTAGTAGTAACTGTATATTTCTTTGCTTCAAGTATAATGACCTCAGAGCTGCAGAATTGTTCGAAAGAATTACCGTAGCTATAGAACGCAAAGAGCAACTGAAGTTGGTTGGAAGGAGTTTTTACGAGGGAAGTTCAGTGGCTGTTTTAATTATTTGCAAATTCATTCCTAGCTGATATATTGTCATGTAAAGCGCAATACACATTAAGCCCGCCGGGCCGCCGACATTTTTCGGCAACTTTTTGTTTTTCATACATTTCATACAACATTCTTTTCATACAGGCCGCCGGGTTCTGTCGCCGGGCTTTGTCGGCGGCCCCGGCGGGCTCAGTGTGTATTGCGCTTAAAATTGGTGTAGTTTGTTTCTACACAACTGGACAATATTGCTGTTGGGAAAATGGAGCAGAGATTTCTTTTTGTAGTGATGACGAAGTTGCCAAGAAGGCTGACTCGATATAATTATTTACTGCTAAATACTATAAAAACTTAAACATTACATCCGTATTCTAATGGTAAACAAAGTAGCTGTATACAATGAAAAGAAAGACTTGACCTGTAGAAGTATGCGGAGGAGAGTGTAAAGGTCTAGCAAACTTCCGTTGTAAAGGGAGGATCCTACTCCGACCAGACGGATGTTTTATCTGATCTAGGCAACTGCCCGAAAGATGATTTCGGGCTTTTTTTTTTAGGTGGGAAATCATCCAATGATTTCTCCAGATCTAGGGCGGAGCGAGAGGGTGTGCCAGAATTTTACTGACTTAATCCCACTTCAATGTTCCTTCTTTGAATCCATGGCCTTAGTAGGCTTCGCCCTACTGGGCCCAGATTCGGGCTCGGTCCGGACGTTTCCCGGACGGCCAGACTACCCATTGCTAGCTGTCCGCAAGTCCACGCATACGGTGGCTGGAAATCGGGGTCGGGATCGGCTGGGGCGAGAGGGCCGTTCCCCCGCGAGTGCGCCCACTTCGCACGCGGAGGCACTCGCCTGCCATTTCTCCTCGCTTCGGACCATGGCCTGTACCAGGGACCGGCGCGAGAGCGAGTTACCGTCGATCGACCCTACGAGGACACGGCGGTGCTCTGCCCAAGCGGGGCAAGATGATTTCGGGCTGTTGCATGTGTTCAAATCACACGGAGAACTCTAATTGCGCGATGCAGGATTTCGTAGTTTAGTTCTTATGTAACGCCATAGATGTCGCTACAGACTTAAAGGCCTCAGTAACCAGGTCATAAAATAAAAAAATAAAAATGAATACAGGTGAGTTTATTCAGTCAGTCTGACATTCCCTCTCGCTTCACCAAGTGCGGGAGAAGTTACTTGGAGATTTCCCATCACAAAAATCGAGTGAATAATGAACTCTATTTCTAGCTTAGAGCTCTTCTTTATCCCAGTTTAGAAAAAGCCAGGTGAATATTTTTAAAGGTACCTATGTACTCACATCACGTCCCATAGTCTTCTGGGTCTTGATATCGGAGCGGCGATGTGACTTGTAGTGAGGGTGAGGTTCCAGCTTCTGAGTCAGCTTCTCCAGGAAGCTCAGGTCGGTAGCATCACCTGGCCTGAGGCATTCGTCGTCCAGGATCGAGATGATACCTGTAGTATAAGCATAGACATAAGCATAATAAACCTATGGAGTTTCCACGGTTGGGTCTTCTCTCGATGAGAGGAAGTGGGTTATGCTTAAGAACTAACTTAAACATTTGTTAGGCTTAATCTTCTATTGAGTCGATCTATTATCACGCTAATAGGTATTACAAAGGCGAAAGTTTGTTTAAAACTATATAACATGTAACGTTAAATGCGTAAAACCTCAGACAACCCAAATTATTTTTAATTCAATTGATTTTTAAATCATTAAAACAAATGTAAAAGTTTTATGTGCTGTTTTAGTTTGTTTAGAATTCGTATCTGCATTGCAATAAGAACTATTATTATCCCGCTTATGAGAAAATTTAAATTGGACAACAACTATTTGTGATTGTTTACCTACAATGCGTTCCAAATAAGAATAGGATCGATTGCCATGTTGTGACGTCACGTCATACTGTCAAATCGAAGAATTATTATGGTGGGCAAAACAAGAAATTTTTAAAATTTAATTTATCTACGAACTGTGAACGAAAATCGTTGAATCAGAATCCAGTTATTCAATTTTGCGCATCTCTAAGTTCTTCAATTTTACCCAATTTCTTGCGATTTGACAGTATGACGTGACGTCACAACATGGCAATCGATCCTATTCTTATTTGGAACGCATTGTACTTGGGCAGGTTTGCGCACCTGATGGCTTAACCTATTAATAAATAGACAGGGCAACATTTTTAATGAAGATTTTTTTTGAAAAATGTCGCCTATTATAAAAAGAAGTTCAATTAAGATTCTGCTCTATATTCTGATAAAAATATTTTCACGTTTTGCGCCTTTAACGTTACACGTTATTTATGTATGTGTAATGTGTGTGTATGTTTGTACCTCCTTCACGCTCAAAATGGCTGAAGTGATCTAGATGAAATTTGGCACACGGGTAGACCATAACCTGGAAAAGCACATAGGATACTTTTTACCCCAGAAGTATGTTCCCTAAGCCTCCGGCACCAGCTAGTTGGTAATGAATAGCGTGGGAAGACCAATAACAGTTATGGTTTACTTATACAATGATTATGATGTGTGTGGGGAAGTTAATGATAACAGAAAACACTCGTTATGTACACTATGAACGTATGTTTACTGTTGTTATGCTGTACCTAGGGGTCGCCGCACACGGACCACACGAGAAGGCATAGTGCTAGTAGTCAGCTAGTAGTCAGCTAGTAGTCAGCTAATAGTCAGCTAATAGTCAGCTAGTAGTCAGCTAATAGTCAGCTAGATTATATTAGTATAGAGTGTATGAAATTGCTATTTACCTGTATGGCGAGCCTCGATGAGGTCGCAGATGACGATGTTGTTGAAGTACTCGACGGGCTCCCACTCGATGCCCTCGCGCAGGTACTCCTCTTGCTCCTGTTTCAGCGTCAGCTGGATGAACAGCTGCTGCAGCTTCTCGTTGCAGAAGTTGATGCAGAACTGTTCGAAGCTGCAGAGGAGGGTTGTGTTAGTTAATTCTTTAAAGGGTAGAACAATTCGGCAATAAAAAATCTTCCACATAATGTAGGTCTCTCTACATAAGTTTTTGTGATTATTTTCTAGAGAAATATTTACAGGTGCAAAACAAAATTCTTTTTTTTTAATCCTCTTTGGGTTTTTAATGCAGAATTGAAAGTATCTAAAAATTAATCTTTAATCTGTATATAAGTCTGTATATTTTAAACTGTGTGCGTGATTTTATTGTGTCGTGATGGTCGTGATGAACTACAAATATACTTTTGACCATTTTTGTGTGTATACTACTTATCTATCAGTAAAACAACGAAATGTAATTTGTTGCTGTCATATTTTAGTTAGGGGCTAAAGGAGACTATCAAAGTTTAGTTTCTATTCACCACTTTTTTTTTATGTGGTAAATCATCTGATAACTTCTCCCACTCTAGGGTGGAGCGGATGTCAGACTTTTATGTCAGATTTTTTTTACTATATGTTTGTTTTCCCCTCGGTCCTAGCCGGTTTCGAACCTTCTGGGCCCCTACGGTTTTGCTGACATCTCTAGGCCTTCGTGAAACACTACGCGCCGTCGACGACTCGGGCTCGGTCCGGACGGTTAACGGACGACCGGACGACGAGCTAACAATTGCTCGTCGTCCGCAAGGCCACGCTTCTATTTACTCCGTTAATAGACTCTAATTATTCGATAATACAGTAACTTTTCTACCGTACACTCTAAATAAGGTTCAGTTGAAAACCAGCGTCAGGCAACTACTACGAAGTTGTCTGGCATTTTTGCTGAACTGGACCTATTTGGTGCAGGCGCGAGACACACAATGTTAGTTATTTTATTTTCTTATTTTTTTATCTTAAGTGTTTACATGTTGTTTCTACATTGTGTATGTGTATGAGTACGTGTGCCAAATAAAATATTTTTTCTTTTTGTTCTTTCTTTCAGTAGTTCTTTTTAGGACTCACCTATTCTTTGGGAATATCTCAAATCCGTAAATATCCAGGATACCGATGACGGACGACTGGCTCTCCTTGTCCTTGGGCTCGAGTGACGAGTTCAGCCTGGACACCAGCCAGCTGAAATGTTTGTCATAGATAGCCTTGGCCAGGGCGTCTCGCGCGTACTGTGCCTGCTCCTGGTCCAGCGGGGTGCAGACGACGTCGCCGCGAGCGCTGATCGTGCGGCTTGTCAGCACTTCGCGTAATTTCGTGCCGTTTACTTTCAGGAGCTGTGAAAGTAAAGAAGAATGAAGTATTGTTTTTTTTTTTTGTACTTATTTTTCCTACTCCTTATTATGTTTTTTTTTACTAACGCCCTCTCTAAGATCTCTTTACAAAATTAAATAAGCGTCATCTTTTTTTCTGTTTGCTTCTTCTTGTCTTTATTTAATATGACGGTGGCTGTGTATATTTTATGACACCGTCATATTAAATTCACCAACATTAATTAATAAAGAGGTTTAAAATGGTGATTATTTGAAGATCGATTGTTCAGGTGCCAGTGTAGCCTGTGAAATTCAAATTTTCTTAAGGCGAGGTTGTACTGATATTGAACTTGTTTTGAACCTCTGGAATTCCACAAATATAAAAGAGTACACCATCAAAAAATATTTTATTAAAATTGACCATATGACCAACCGCTGGGTAAAAATTGAAAAAGGACATGAATTATTTGGTTCGATAAAAAAAAATCACGAATCCTATCTAATACCTATGAAAACAGTTCAATTCCCGAATTGAGTTATGAAGATTTTTCCGAATCGCAAAAAAAGTTTTTTTGTGACGTAACCACAAATTTATAGTTTTCAGATTTTTTCCTATACTTGTGCTATGAGGCCTTGCTTTATGCCAAATTTCAGGATTCTAGGTCAACGGGAAGTACCATAAGAATTTTGATTCCCTTGAGAGTGTCGAAATACATTTTTTTTGCGATATAAACGGCCATATCTTTTTTCCTCGTTAACTCAGAAGTTTGATTTTTTTCACAGCTTCAAGGGACCGCAGACTTGAGTACTTTAAATATGGTTTTAATTTCAACTCGATACCTCCACGAGTTCCTGAGTTAAAGGGTCTTGATAGACAGACAGACGGACAACAAAGTGAGCCTATAAGGGTTCCGTTTTTTTCCTTTTGAGGTACGGAACCCTAAAAACAGAATACAGTATCGAATTGGAAATCGATGCAAAAATTGCTTTTGTTACTATGTCAGCAGGCGACTCTTTACGGACAGTCGATTAGTCAATGAGGAAAAAGACATATCAATAAGAGGAAAACTTAGATAAGATGGCTTATATCTGATAATAGTGAGCAATAACTTTCCTGTAAAAGTACTCGTAATCAACGTCATTATTTAAACTAATGAAGATAAATGTATGTACGATGAACGGATAGAAAAGTTTTACAACGCAAATAGTAGATTTTGATACAAGTGGAGAAAGTTTGTCATTGTGACCGAGGCGATGTTAAGGGCATATTACACTACGCGATATTCAGCACACGATGTAAATGTAATAAAATTGTTGCTGGGGCGAGCATGCGCACTTTTCCGCACTAGTGCGAAAAACAGCTTATTGCGTGCCAAAAAGTATAATAATATAATAATAAATTTTATTATATTATTATACTTTATTATTGGCATAATGACTAAGCATAATACTTAATATAATAAAATATAATATTCACACAACTATCACACAACGCCGAATATTCCCAAGCTAAGCAGAGCTTGTGTTATGAGTGAAAAGTGGTGCAATAAGAGCGAATTTTCGAGTAAGTGTATTGAAAAAGTAATTACTTGAAAACCAGTTTAGAAGTATGCGGAACAGAGTGCAAAGTCCCACACATCTCCGTTGAAAAGGGAGGATCCTCTGACCAGACGGACTTTGTCTGGTTAGTTAGGACAACTACCCGATAGATGACTTCGGGCTGTTGTATTTATGTTCCTTCTAACCATGCGGAGAACTCTAATACCACGATGTAGGAAATTTAGTTCTTATGTGGAGCCCTAGATGTCGCTACATCAATAAAAAACAATACCGAGTATAGTGCGTTCAAAAACCATGTTAGCTGATTGAACTGGGCAGGGCGTGTCTGCCGCGTGCCCAACAAACTTTGGGTCAAAGCAGCACAAAGTAGGTGCCCTGAGACAGTGAGACGTGGTTGTAGCAGACGACAAAGGAGATGGTGAGACGAATTAAATAGATTTCGCCAGAACTGGATTAAGGAAGCGAATGCTCGCGGAAGATAGTAGGAGTGGATGGAAGCCTTTGCCCAAGAGCGGGACAGAACAAGCTTATTATTAAATTAGTGGTAACCCTAACTTTCGCCGCTTCCTCTTCCTGTGGTCTGTGCGCTAGCAACTACACTGAATGTATGCCTCGTTTACTGCCTTTGATTAACTTATTAAGTGAAGTCTACGTGTCTACCATTATATTAGATACCCAAGACTAGAACACCCAGGAATCAGACAATATAATATATGTACTAGCAAAAAAAGTGCGAAATTCACGCTGATGATTTTGCAAAAAATCATCAAATGACTTCTACAGAACAAGTCATTTGATGATTTCACCTCAAAAAAGGTAGTCAAAGGCTTAGAAACTATTTCCTGGGGCCTTACCATGACATGATAAGTGACGTTGTAAGGGATGGAGCTATACCGTCAAGATGACATATCAAAATTTTCCGTATTTTTCGATTTAAATCAATTTTCTTTGTAAAAACTTATCGAAAGAGCTTAGCAAATTTCAAAATGTGTTCGATATGGGATTTGATGCATGTGGGATCCTGGAGGAGCGATGGCCTGATGCTGCGTAAGCGAGCGACGTGACCCTCTGCCGCGCCTCTCCTTTGATGACTACAAAGACATTAAATATATACTATCAATAGACAGGGCATAGCGAACAAAATCGTGATCCGATACTTATTACCTAGTGGTCATAAGTCTCTCAGTCTAGTATCACACCCCTACACGTCAAGTCGTGTTTGTATCCGCTCTATGCACTAAAAGAAAATCATTTTCTGAGAAAATATGCCTGCGCATTACGCTATTGCAAATCTTGTTATGGTAAAATGACTGGACCTAACTTAGATTTATTTTTGTAAATATTTTTGGTATTTACAAAATAATTAATTATAATTCAATAATTTTTATAAATAGTTCCAGAACATTTGCTGATTTTGTGATAACGCCATCTATTGCTGAAAAGCTTAACCTTACCTTTATCACGCACTGAGGCTCTACCACGAACTCATAACGTGATCCATTTTACGACCTAAACCGAACTGTTAAAGGGATGGAGCTATAAAGGGTGTATAGCTCCATCACTCTTTTTCGCTCGTACGACTGACATTTTAACATTATCATGGTAAGGCCCCTGGCCACCTACTGAGCGATAGTTAAATAATTATAAATTTAAAAAAAAATAATTCACGTGTTTGCTATTCAAAGCCAGATGGCGTCACTGAGGCATAGGATGACAGTTTTTCCAAGACATTTTTCTGATAGCCGCTCTATTGTATCTCTTTAAATCTCTTTGGATGACTACCATTCCACTGCGCACACGATGTTGGAAAGTAGGGTAGGTAGTAAATTTTGGACTAAGACAGATTCTGGACTAATTGTGCTCCATTAGTGTAATTTATGCAAGGCGTTCTGATGTGAGGATAAAAATAAATAAATAAATAGCTCCATCCCTTTAACAATTCAGTTCAGGTCGTCAAATGGATTGCGTTAAGAGCTCGTGGTAGGATCTTTGTTCTTATAGTGAAATAACGGATAATTATTTCAAGCGCACAGTTCTTTGAAATGTCATAACAGACCTGCCTTGTCTGCATGTCTTGTTCAAGATCTAACCAGCTAGAGTAAATATCGCGAACAAAAGCAATTCCTCAAACCCAGGGTTATCTAACATAAACATTATCGTATAATAGAGACGTTTTCATAAGAACTGTAGCGCTACGTCATCTTTCCGTTGAAGATCGTTATCACAAACTGGTTAGGTCAAAAACCGTTGTTACTTCGAATAAATCACCGCCTGACAACGTATTCTTATTGTGATTTATTGTTGTTTGTTTGATATTGAGACTAATGATTCATTTCGTAAGAGAATTGTGTCAAGGGAACAGGGTGTTTAGCCGAGGTGGTTTAGATAGTAAGGAATAGGTATTTTTCTTCTTTTCATGGCTATTATTGTTTCTAATTACAATGCCTACTTTTTTTGGGAAGACACTAATTAAAATTAATAGGCCTAGTATTAGATCAGGGGCCCAAGTCTGTTATTTTTATAAATTCGTCATTCTAACACGATCCCATTGTCATTTTGCTAAAAGTTCGTAGTCTGCTAAATTCATAATGATCGGTCATTGGTCAGTCATTGATCTCGTAATAGAATTGTGGTAGAATGACAATATCGAGCTGTCTCGTAACAAATTAAAAACAATGACGGAATAACGACGTTCTAATGGTAGGACACTGATCAAAGGAATTGTGAAAATTTTAGCAGTTGTCATTATGTACGAGATTACCATTCTATGCCCTTTCTTTCAATGGTGACCATTGGACTATAATGACGCCATTATATTATTAGATTACCAAACTTGTCAAAATCAACAATTATGAAGTCAATGATAGACCATTCTGACACTATTGTAATAGCAGACTTGAGGCCCTAACATAACAGTTCTATATCATGATTAAAAACGCCAACTATAAGAATCAGATATAGCTTAGTATAATGAAACCATAAGTAAGTAAGAAGCGATAAGTATGAGATGGATATCATTGTATCCACCCTTGATGCTAGTGACTAAAAAGCTTCCAATATTGACCAACCAAGGGCCCTACTTCCAAGAAGCCTTAACGCGATCCATTTGATGACGTAACTGAGCTATAAAGGGTATACTTATAGCTCCATCCCTTTTTCTCGCTCGACCGCCTTGTTTTTTAACCGACTTCAAAAAGGAGGAGGATCTAGGTTCAGCTGTTTTTTTTTTTATGTATGTTCATCGATTTCTTGGTCAATTGTGGACCGATTTTGAAAATTTTTTTTTATTGAATGTTTATGCTTCCGAGTTGGTCCTATAGAAATATTGTTATGATCTGATCATGAACTTCGAAGATATGGAACAGAACTCCTCATAAGATCACAGTAGAACCATCGTAACAAGTAAAATTGCTTTGTTTCTACACGTATATAAACAAAGCAATTTCGTAAAGCATACACGTTTAAACAAAGTCGATGACTGACTGAAAGAAGAGGGGGAATATATCGAACTGATCTGAGGATGAAGCCTGAAGTTAGGCACCGGAACTCTGTAATAAATTAATGTGATCTAACCGTGTTTGGAGATGCACTCTGGCTACAAGGTATTTAAGTTTGGCTGAGGGGTAATTTTTAGTAGTGGTACCATGACTAAAAAGTCTAAAATAAAAAAACTTTTTACAAAAAAAAAATACAACAGACTTGTAATTTTCAGTGATTTTTTTACATTGAAGTCGGTTGTATTTTTTTTTTGTAAATAGTTTTTATAACACGCTTTAGTAAGCCCTCTGAAATAAGATCCCAACTAATCAGACTTCGACATAACTTAACAACTCAACCGCGACATAATGTGAACGTGAAAATTTCGAGGTTGAACTTCTACACCTGAAATTGAATGACGTCATCCTCTATTGGGAAGACAATGGCAGTCAAATCTTAGCAGTATTTAAACACACAGAGGAACAATGGTTCCAAATTAATGGATCAAATATAAACACTATTGTCCTACGACTACGTAGTTCAGTGATTTAGGACTTATGCGTTGAAGATATAGTATTGAAAAGATTATGTTATTGGATTGAGTCGTAAATCAGAAGAAAACTATTAAAGTGACGATGGCAATATAATATTAGCTTCTAAGCATGGATTATTGAACATCAGACATTTAGATATACTTACTGATGATGCATCTCTGCTATATAATAATGTGTCATTATTCTTTTTTGAAAGCGTAGAACAGGGAAAAAAATGTTCCCAGATTTTGATAGACACGTGCTTGACCATTATCTCATGTGGTCGACGATGGAGCACGCTTGCCTAGAAGTAACCTATTCACTCTTGACTTAAAGAACCCCAAATTGTAGTAATCAGGAAACACAAACTCCAGCAGGGAATTCCACACGTATTCCACTCCTTAGCTATAGGCACAATTACTTAATCAGTTCCCAAAAACGTTTTGTTTTGTGATGAGTGGGATGTCCACCATGTTCCGGTGGCGGTGGTGGTCGGATATTTCTTAGGTATCTATGTGATTTTACATCATCAACAGAAGCTGTTGTTAGAAAGATTGGTGTTTCGATCGAAAATATAAGAGGTAGACAGGAAAACATTGTAAGGTCAGAAAGATAAGCAAAGTAATTTAAATTTGGAAAAAATCAAATGTAATGCGCGAGCTCTTGTAGGATTTTTTATCGCACGTTATAATTGAAATTATACCTATTAAAAAAAATAGTACTACATTACACATTAATTACTTGGCAACCAAGTCAATGCCTTCCTTACTCGATTTTTTAACCGACTTCTTGTCTTATACGAAAGAATATATCATAAGGACTGAGCTCATCTTATTTTTTTATCCACAATATTAAGCATTTTGTAGGTATAAGACTCAATGACAGGGAAGTCTTGCTATAATAAAGATATACATATAAATAATACATAAACATTTCCCGCGATAAATATTGGACTGTTTGGATTGTAATTATTATTTGGACTACCAAAAAAGACTAGTTATAACTAGGAGGTCAATCTGTCTTATTTCAACATCTTGTAATCAATATTTCCTTACCTCAGCCACATTGCTTGCGTTAGCATCATGCATCAGTATCTCAGCGTTGCCCTTGTCATTCTGTATGAACTTAGCGTTTCCAAGATGTAAGATACTAGCGACGATCTCGAAAATCTCCATCTGTTCCGATTGGCCGATTTCTATGACTTTCATAGCTTCCTGTACTGTTCGGAACTGTTCGGCATCATTGTTGCGTTGGTTTGTTGAGGGACCCTATAAAAGGATGAAATTGTTTAAGATTTGCTGAAAGCTTTCGATCATATTTACGATGTTACTTGAACGTTGTTTGTATTGGGGGTAGTACAAATACTAATTAAATCTACCAATATAATAATATTAAATAGAACTAATTCAAACTAGGTTAAGTAATTGTTTAATTTTAAAAACGACGAGTCGATTAAAATGTGGGTGCTACAGGGTAGAATATTGAGCCCACAGTTATTCATATTAACATGAACTATTATTATATGAAATATTTTTGTCTATTTAATTTTGAATTAGCCATGCATTACTGATATATTACGAATATTTAAGGTTTGTCTACTATATTACTAACCATATCAGTCGTATATTTGTAAGCATCCGGTCTTCCTTGAAGCTTCAACTGTTTCATCAATTCCTGGTCGGCCCCCGCGAGCAGTTGGTAGAAGATATGGAAGTTCCTCTCTCCAGACATCTGGGAGACAACCCTGGACTTCTCTAGGAGATAGTTGAGGATATGTCCTCCTTTAGGAGCTCCTTCATAGTTGAACTGAACGTCCATGTACTTTCCGAATCGGCTGGAATTGTCATTTCTGTGGGTCTTAGCATTTCCGAAGGCTTCTAGCAGAGGGTTTGTTTGAAGTAGTTTGTCTTTGACTGTTTCTACGTTGCGGAGATGGTTTGTTCTTGCTGCTATGTACTCTAGGACCTTTTTGGAGGCTTCTGTCTTGCCGGATCCAGATTCGCCTGTACAAAGAAAGACATTGGTTTATAAATATATAATTCGTGCAGATTACACATTCATAAAAAGAGATCATAAAATAAAGTAACATTTGCATACCTGAGATCAGAATGCATTGTTCTCTGTGTTCGTATACCAAGGATCGATACGCGTTGTCTGCGATCGCGAATCTGTAATAGATAATAACAGTTATAAAACATTCGCTGTTTAGTGCAGGATCGGGAGTACTACCACCATTGTCTCTACTTAAATTAATAGTTACTATCAGCTGATTGTCGTTATTTGCATACACATGTCATGAGAGACAGGCTTATTTTTTTTATTTAGCCTATAATTTTCGTGTTCTAGGGCAAAGGCCTCCCCCATCTTCTTCCAGGTATTTCTTTCTCGAACCACCTCGGACCATCCCTTGCAGTAGGCGTCTAGATCGTCTCTCACCACATCTTTCCAGGTCGGCCTCGGCAGCGTCATTCATCATCAGGCACCCACTTTGTGTAGCGTGTAGCTTATAAAGATCTTTAAATAAATGGGGATGTGGTTTAAATTTACGAAAGCGATATGCGTTTCGACTTATTTTCTTTGAAAGATTACTTTTCAAAACGCCATATAGGTAGGATATTTTTGTCCATGACCATAAGTCTTTCATTGATGTAAGTACCTACATCGAGTATGTTCCAACATCCAATAACCATAAGTAGGAACTGTTATCGAGGCGATAAGTGTCTCTTATCAGCTCAATTATACAGAGTATAGAGGTGCTTCTAGACAATAATGTTTTGTGACACAGTGTCTGCTCGTTATGAACTGATCGTTTGAATGGAATAATATACAGAATAGGATGGGTTACTCGTTTAAATAATGAGTAATTTGGATTCGCAAACGGCGCCTACTTTTGACAATTGTTAGGTCAAATGTTGACACACTTGGACAGTTCTGAAACTACCACGCTGATAAGAATATATGTAGGTAGAATCAAGAACCATTTACAGACACTTTTGAATTGTAAAGAAGTCAGTCAGTCAAAAAAAAATTATGCTATATAATCTTCATAAGGCTGCCCAACTTAAATGGGACTAGAAGCAGCAGGACGTATACCTGACAAACTATGGGCTAAACTAGATTAGGGTTGGTGTCCTGAGAAAGTGAGACGGAGTCGTGGCAGACCACGAAGGAGATGGTGGGACAAACTGGACAGATTTCGCCAGAACTGAATGGAGAAAGCGTGAGCACACGAAAGATGGAAGAGTTGGAAGGAGATCTTTGTCCAGGAGTGGGACAGAACAGGTTGTTAAAAAAAAGTATACAGCACATGTAATTGGAATAATGCACACCCCTATACACCCCAATTAGAAAAATTAAGTTACAATCGTAATTCAAGCATTGAATTTTTACTTAAAAAATAGTTATCCTAATTGTAGGCAAATAATATGGATACCGACGCACTAGGTACGTTGGTTGTAAGTATCAAAATTGTTTTTGCGGTCACGAAGCTCGATTTTTACGCGTGTGTGCGTGTAGTTATATGAATAATGCACACAAACATATCGTTGCAAGGAATTTGCCTAAACTCTAGCGAGTGAATTCTATGCACGGCCTCTAAACGCACGCACACAGATATACGCTACAGATGCGATCAAGATTTATCAAAATAGGTTACCTACTTTTTCTTGATAATTTTAGGATAAAAAATTACCTATTCGATTAATAGCTGAAATCGATTCTGTAGCCGATTATGAACATACTCCTTTCAGAATGTGTGTGTTTATTATCAATCAATCAATCAATTCATTTATTATGCAAGTTGTATAATATTTCACATCAGCTGTGTTTACTGCCAATAAGAGAAGAATAAAAGATACTATTGAATTTTGCCCGATGTACCTAGCGTGTTCATATTTCAAAGATTCGGATAGATCACTGAAGAGCTAAGACCACTAGACCTTATTTTATTATTGATAGGCTTGCCGCTTCATCACTATCGCATCTGATGGAAAACGACGATTCGATGTGGTCGACGATGGAGAATAGATAGAAGTAACCTATTGACAGTTGTAGCTATCAGGAAAAGGAAATACAGACTCCGGTAGAGAAGTCCATTCCTTATATGTACGCACAATTAATGTTTTGTGCGTATGGGTGGGATGCCTACCATGTACTAGTGGCGCATCATCGTACGTGTGGTTGTCCGATGATGGAACGGGCTTCACGGAATTTATAACAAAACAAATACAAATAAACATCACCATATATACCAAATTACACAAAAAAAAGATTGACAAAATTTAAAAAAAAAAAAAAAAAAAAAATTTTTTTTTTTTTTTTTTTTTTTTTTTTTTTTTTTTTTTTTTTTTTTATTAATTTAATGTCCTAGTTCAATAAAACTGAAAATATTTGGCAATAAACCATCAACGAGCGTATTTTTCAGGTCCATTCAAATTTTATCATCGACCTACGCACCTTTTTTGAAGCACTTGTTTACACTCAACAACTCAACTATTCCTGGCTATTGGCTGATAAGAGCAGATAAAAGTGACGACTATACTTTCTCATTGTATCTACTTTCCCACACGTCAAATTGTTAGAGATAACCTCAATGATCTATTAAATATACGTATCTGAGAATGAAGGCCTCATAATATATGTGTTCTAAGGAACGATTGAAAGTGTTACTATGACCATAAAATGCATAGGGCAAATGAAGTGCGCTTAACCATCAACTATTGCATCACTGCTTGATGGTAAGCAGTGATGCAATCGCTGATGGGTAGGATCGCAGTCAAGCACTAGTTCAAGTCATTAAAAAAAAAGGAACATAGGTGGGTTTTCGCCCTCTCACTCCTCCCTAGAAAGAGAGAAGTCATTAGATGACTTCACACCTTCACACATTACAGAAAATATAACTTTTTATTTCGAAATTTCTGGTAATTTAGGGAAGTGTTGATCGAAGAATTGATTCTAAACTAACTTTTGCCATCGGCTTCGCCCGTGTGATTGTAAGTTTCTCTACACAAACTTTGGACCCCTGTTTCATCCCCTTAGGGTATTTGGAAAATCGTTTCTTAGTCTTTGTATATAGCATAAAAAGAACCCCTGTGCAAAAATTTCACCGTTCTCCATCCAAGGCTTTGGGCTGGAGGTTGATGAGATAAGAAGTTTGCCTTTTATATATTATACAGATTTATCAGGTTTTATTGTATATCCGCAGGAGAACCAAGATCGCCGACATAGCCCGAGGAATCGCCAAACTAAAGTGGCAGTGTGCAGGGTACATTGCTCATAGAACGGATGGTCGATGGGGCCCAAAGGTTCTAGAGTGGCGACCGCGCACCGGAAAACGCAGCGTTGGAAGGCCTCAAGGTGTCCCACAAGGTGGACCAACGACCTGGTGAGAGTTGCGGAAGTGTGGTGGATGCGAGACGCACAGGATCGGTCGTTGTGGCGACGCTTGGGGGAGGCCTATGTCCAACAGTGGACGTCTTTCGGCCGAAATGATGATGATGATGATGATGATCAGGTTTAAAAAAAAACCCGTGATCTTTCAGCCATTTTGACACTGAAGTCTAGCCGGTTCCTTCATTTCCATAGCTATGTTCATTTTATGAAAATTAATTTTCTTTTTGTAATCAAGTCACATCTTAGAAGTGGAAAAACCGGTGTTTAACTTTCAATTAGGTACAAACAGATATACGATTCAAATATAATCATTTAGATTTTATCCGACGGTGATATACTAAGCCTGACCAGTTTACAATCATTACCTAATTTATATTATCACCTCCATAATTATTATATGTATTATCTTATAATAATTATGATTTATCTTTTAAACAGACATCAGGGTCAGACTCCGTGTTTTAATATCTAGTGAAAAAGTGCAAGTTCACCGCATGGCAGGCACATTAAATATCAATGTCAAGCTTGAAAGATCTCGACTGATGAAGTCAACGCTCCGTCCTGCACAGATCCAGGTGCAAAACTCCGAGAGCTTTAAGCTCGAACTTTATAATCGTTTCGAATGCCTAGGAAGCTCCGTGGATGAATACAACGATGGGTTCGTGGAAACTGTCCATACGGTCGGGTCTTAATTCTTTAAGACCTATATACAATACGTTAAGATTATTTAATTTAAGGTGCTATTTGTAACAATGGTTCAATAAATTTATTATTATTATTTATTGACTAAAACCTATAGTATTTCTTCAGATGTCTTTTCTTTTGCGAGGTTTACGGTAACTCCTTCGAACAATCCGCAGCCCTGAGCCTAGCTGGCCCCGTCAAACATCTAGCACCCAGGCTTGGTAAAAATAGATTATATTCGTGGTAAATAAATAAGACTCACACGTGTGGCGGTGCCTCGAAGAATGCCTTCTTGTAGTAGAGCTTGGTCTTCTCCTCCGTGTAGATGGGCAGATGCTTGTAAGGGTTCACAGAGATGAGCACGTTTCCGATGTAAGTCTGTAGAAATAAGAATGGTATTGTTATTTTTTTTTTAATTCATATAAACTAGTGCTTGACTGCGATCCCACCTGATGGTAAGCAGTGATGCAATCGTTGATGGTGAGGCACACTAGTTAATTAAGAATCTATTTACTCTAGTCTTGAAGACACCTAAATTATAATCGGACGGGAAGACCGTAGCAGGTAAATTGTTCCAGTCTTTATAAATATAAACGACGAGGCCAAACGCTTAGTCCGGACCGTAGAGGTTTCAAAAACGTAAGGGTGGATACTCGCCGTACGGGTTGTTCGATGGTAAAAAAGACATGGCGGAATCAAGTCATGCAATTCCTGCGCACACTCTCCAAAATGCATCCTGTAAAATACCGAAAGGTTGACTATCCTGCGCCTGTGCTTCAGGCTTTGTAAATTAGATTTAACCAAATCTGGATCACCAATTAGCCTCTTCGCACGCCTTTCCACTAAGTAACTGTTACTATTCGCTTGCTAAACAGCACAGTGCTACGTAGGCAATTAAGTGTTAACGCAAGCGCGAAGCGATGCGGCGCGTACGGAATAAACAATTGATAGTCTATTATAGCGGGCTACGCGACACGAAGGTGCGGTGCGGTGACGAGCGCAGCGAAGTGGACGCACGCGGGGCCGTTCAAGTGTTACGTAATCAGATTTTGTACAAAAAATAACTCCCCCGTCCCCTCCCCCTTGTCAGCGAAAATAAGCAAAGCTCTCCCCCCCCATCCCCATGCTTACGTAAACATTGCAGCCTCGGTAATAGAATTTGGTCCTACACATCACTCAATTTACAGACCTCTTGCTAAGTTATAAAGTAGCTCGTAGTACAAGGTGGACCAATAACGTGGTGAAGGTCGCGGGGATCCTCTGAATGCTAGAAGGATTATTAAGTTTAATATTATAAAGCTTCGTTATAAGCTTTTTAATTTAACAATTTTAGTCCTCAAAAGGAAAAACGGAACCCATATAGGATCACTTTGTTGTCCGTCCGTCTGTCTGTCTATTTGTCAAGACCCTTTATCTCAGAAACGCGTGGAGCCATCGAGTTGAAATTAATACCCTATACTCAAGTCTGCGGTCCATTGATGCTGTGATAAAAACTAAATTCTAAGTTTACGGAAAAAAAAAATGATACAGCCGTTTATGTGGCAAAAAACGTACATTTCAACACTCTCAAAGGAATCAAAATTCATAGGGTACTACTTTCCGTTGAGCCAGAATCCTGCATAACGCAAGGTCTTATAGTATAGATATAGGAATAAATCTGAAAACTGTAAATCTGTAGTTACGTCACAAAAAAAACTTGTTTTTACAATTCAGAAAAATATTCGTAACTCAATTGGAAGAGGAATCGAGCTGTTTTCATAGGTTTTGTGCGGAACCCTTAATGCGTGAGTTCGACTCGCACTTGCCCTGTGTTTGCCCCAAACTCCTGTATCGTGGGTGGAATCACAAATATTCTCATACACATCCACACCCGGAACAGCTGTCTACAGGCCATACAAATATTTATTCGGTGTGGGAATCGAACCTGCCACACACAGCGCGGCAGCCAACTGCACAACCACTGAGCCAACCGTGACGTCAGATGTATTGAAAGCGCAATAAGGGATTTTTCAAATTCATAAATTCCGGGATTTAATTGTCACGTTTCTGACTCCGGGATTTTAGAGGAGGTATTATCAATTCTATGTTTTTTACTTCCTCGAACTATTTAGGTTTTTTTTTCGGTGGGAAAATCATCCAATGACATCCCCCGCTCTTTTTGTGTCAGACTTTTACTGACTAAAAACCCACTCCTATTCCTTCCTTGCCTTTCATACCAGGACCGAGTCTTCCTTTCAGAAGCAGACCCTTGGCCCCAGTAGGCTTTGACCCTGCTGTGCCCCTACGGTGTCGCCTCCCTAATATTTACTACTACATTTTGTAAGACGAAGGAGACTAGTCTCCACAACACAGGGGATCCTAGTGTGGAGACTAGGGCCATATAAATTTGTGAAACATTTTTCTGAACAATAAATATTATTTCGTTTATTCATTTAACATAACATATAAATTATATTTTTAAATATTCCAATATAAAATAAAAAACATTTAAAAATTTCAATAAAAACTTTTTAGAAAAAAAAATAACCGACTTCACTAAAAAAAAAAAACACTAAAAGGATCGAAGTATTTGTTATTTTTTGATTGGGGGATGAACTGCTTGCGTCCGTAGGATTTACTTAGTTATGAACACCCTACACGTGTGCTAAACGAGCAGTAAAGACGGTGGTAGGCCATAGCATCGGCTGCCGGCTTAAAGGTTACCACCCATCAGACAAAGCCATGCCGCCAAGCGATCCGTCGTGTTCCGGCGTGATGTCTGGTGAAGCCGTATGGTGGAAGATGGGTCTGAGCAGTTGTGTTGTGACGTATACCGGGTATGATGCGCCAGCTGTTGTTGTGTCGGACGTTTGATCGTGGAGGGTAGCGGGATCCGAAGCACGGTGCTCCGCTGGCCGACCGTAGGTAGATGAGGGCCCAAGTAGTGTGCCAGCCACACACGAAAGGCTGCCCCGCCAACTGCGAAAAATCCCAGGGTGGACCCATCGTGCCGGTTGGCGACCGGGCGAGAGGACCCGATAGCGATCCCTGGGGGGGTTCGGGCGTCCCCGCAGTCTCCAGATCAACCCTCCATTGGCACAGCAACTCTGGTTGTGTTGTCGGGTTCAACATCGCATCACCTCGCTCAACCGCCATCTTCCATCTCTCCTATTCACTCCACAAAAACCATGAAAGTTAAAAAGAAAGGCAAGTTGTGTCAACAGCGGATGCACGTCCTCTCATTTCAAGTGCAGTTCTCAAATATTAGAGGGCTGCACTCCAATCTCGTTGCGGTCCACCACCATCTTGAGACTGACAAGCCACACTTGCTTTTCTTGACGGAGACCCAAATTAGATGTCCGTCAGATACGGCGTACCTCAACTACCCGGGATACTCACTGGAGCATCATTTCCTGCAGCGTGCCGGGGTCTGTGTGTACGTCCGTAATGACATCTGCTGCCAGCGTCTCCGTCACCTTGAAGACCCTAATTTATCTACGCTGTGGCTGTTGGTGGACACTGGTACGGACAAAATTGTTTATGCCTGTGTCTACCGTTCGCACAGCGGTGATCAGGATACGACTCGGTTGTTCGACCACCTCAGTGAGGCTGCCGATAAGGCTCTGCAACGGCACCCTGATGCGCAGCTCGTCGCTCTGGGGGACTTTAACGCCTGCCACCAAGACTGGCTGTTCCCATACCAGAGGACCGACCACGCTGGGAGAGAAGCGCGAAACTTTGCAATATCGATGGGCCTTTCCCAGCTGGTCAAGCAAGCGACTAGGGTGCCTGATGTAGTTGGTCATACTGCCAATTGTCTGGACCTTCTGCTGACCATCGATCCGGACAGATGTATCTTAACAGTTTCCTTACCACTTGGAACTTCAGATCACTGTCTGGTGAAGTCTGTTTCGTCCTTCTCCCCACCTGACTGCGACTCACGCGGTAAACGGCCAATGTGGCGTTTCTTTGCATCTTATCCTTGGCAGCAGGTCTGCTTCTCTTCTGAGAGTCCGTCGAGCTGTGCGGATGCTATATCCGATGTGATACGTCAAGCTATGGAGTTTTTCATCCCTTATAGAGACGTACCCGTTGGAGGCTCAGCTCACCCATGGTTCAACGCCGATTGCGTTCAAGCTGAAGAGCGTAAGCATTCGGCGTTTCTCGCCTGGGTTGACGCTCGTGACCGCAAAGCTCCGGATCTGAGCTCAAAGAAGAGAGCTTTCAACCATGCTGCCAAGTCCTACAAAAAGGCACTAAAGAAGGCTCGGTTCGACCGCATTACTCATATTGGCACAAAGCTCTCTGCACAGCCGTCCGGTAGCAGAGCGTTCTGGTCCCTTGCCAAATCGGTCGAAGCGAACTTCTGTAGGCCCACATTGCCTCCGCTGGTTAAGCCTGATGGATCACTGGCTCACTCGGCGAGAGAGAAAGCAGGTCTCTTTGCATCTCTCTTCGCCCATAATTCTCGTCTTGATACTAGCAGTGCTACTCCACCGACTCTACCTCACTGCAACACCTCGATGCCTGAGGTTCGCATAAGAAATAAAGAAGTATTGAGTGCACTGTGTCGCCTAGACGTGAATAAAGCTAGTGGACCAGATGGTGTACCAGCAATAGTTCTTAAGGCATGTGCGCCCGAGTTGTCTCCTGTATTGACGCGCTTGTACCGCCTCTCATTTAGGACTGGTATAGTGCCCAAGTCCTGGAAGCTTGCCAACGTGCAACCCGTGCCCAAAAAGGGCAGTCGTGCCGATCCTGCCAACTATCGGCCGATTTCAATAACCTCCATACTCTGCAAGATTATGGAGCGTGTATTGAACTCGCGCCTCATGGCATACTTGGAAGGTAACGATCTCCTCAGTGACCGACAGTACGGGTTTCGCCACAATCGGTCTACTGGGGACCTACTAGTGTATACCACTCACATGTGGGGCGAGGCCCTCGAGAAGAATGGAGAAGCGATTGCTGTCTCCTTAGACGTCTCGAAGGCCTTTGACAGGGTATGGCATGCCAGCCTTCTGAGTAAGCTTCCAGCGTACGGCATTTCCCCTGGTCTGATTAACTGGGTAAAAGACTTCCTGCGTGAACGGTCTCTCCGAGTTGTTGTCGATGGATGCTCATCAGAGCCCATGACCACTATTGCCGGAGTTCCTCAGGGGTCAGTTCTCTCTGCAACTCTTTTCCTGCTGCATATTAACGATCTGCTGATGCCCGGTATCTATGGGTATGCAGATGATAGCACAGTTGTAGAGAGATACCTTCCAGGTGCTCGGGCTAGTAAGGAACTAATCCGGTCCGAACGAGAGGCTATGGTAGAGCGTACGAATGTCTCACTTCAGGCAGTCTCCAAGTGGGGCGAAACCAATCTAGTAGAATTCAACGCCGCCAAAACACAAGCGTGTCTGTTCACCGCCAAAAGGAGCCCGTTCACCTTGGCTCCTGCTTTTCGGAATGTATCCCTGGAGTGCACCGACCGCCTTCAGCTCTTGGGAGTTGAAATTTCCTCAGACCTCAATTTTGGGCAGTTCATTGAGTCCAAAGCCAAGGTAGCTGCTAGAAAACTAGGCGTTCTTGCAAAGGTCCGACGGTACTTCACACCGGGACAGCTTCTAATGTTATACAAAGCACAGGTCCGATCGTGTGTGGAGTACTGCAGTCACATATGGGCTGGTGCTGCAAAATGCCATCTAGCAGCTTTGGACTCAGTGGAAAGGCGTGCGAAGAGGCTAATTGGGGATCCAGATTTGGTTAAGTCTAATCTACAAAGCCTCGAGCACAGGCGCAGGGTAGCCAGCCTATCGGTATTTTACAGGTTGCATTTTGGAGAGTGTGCGCGGGAATTGCATGACTTGATTCCGCCATCTCCTTTCTACCATCGGACAACCCGACGTACGGCGAGTATCCACCCTTACGTTGTTGAAACTTCAACGGTCCGGACTAAGCGTTTCGCTTCGTCGTTTATACCGCGTACATCGAAGGACTGGAACAATTTGCCTGCTGCGATCTTCCCGTCCAACTATAATTTAGGTGTCTTCAAGGCTAGAGTGAATAGGCTCTTGATAAACTAGTGCGCCTCACCATCAATGATTGCATCACTGCTTACCATCAGGTGGGATCGCAGTCAAGCGCTGGTTTATATCAATTAAAAAAAAAAAAAAATAAAAATAACTTTAGTTTCGTAAGTCGGTGTTTCTCGGTATTGTTTGTTTCTTATTTAACACCGACTTCCGAAATTAAAGTTATTTTGATCCTTTTAGTGTTTTTTTTTTTAGTGAAGTCGGTTATTTATTTTTTCTAAAAAGTTTTTATTTCACACTTTTTAGTTGCGATACACTTATAAACAGAGTGCCTATTTCTCATGACAATTCCAATTAACCCAAATACTGCTAGGTTACATTGTTTTATTATAAAGTTCCTGTGTCTACCTTCCTCCTTCCGGCTCCATCATCAGATCAGTTCGATAGTATCTTATAGCCAAAGAGCATCTCACGACAATTCTAATAAGCCCAAACACGGCTAGGATACATTGATTAATTACGGAGTTCCTGTGCCTACCTTCCGGCTCCATCATCAGATCAGTTCGATAGTACCTTATAGCCAAAGTGCATCTCATGATAATTCTAATAAGTCCAAACACGGCTAGGTTACATTGATTAATTACGGAGTTCCAGTGCCTACCTTCCGGCTCCATCATCATCATCAGATCACTTCGATGATACCATTTTCAACGTAACTATTCAGAATCATTCATTTATTTGTATTGTCATAGTCGCTTAACTATATCTTCATTGTGATATCTATTTGAGTATGAAGTTCCGTTGACCATTTCTGGTCTTCTTCATCAGTTCCACTTCATCAAATGTTACTTTTTGACTGTAAATGCTTAAGTTCTTGATGAAAATATAAAAATATAAAATTACCATAGGGTTGCCTATAATTTTTGAGGAGTTCCCTTGATTCCTCATGGATTTCATCACCAGAACTGGATTTTGAAAAAAATGGGACCAATCTGGAAGCATATCCTATAAAGGGAAAAAAAAATTTGCAAATCGGTCCATAAACGACGCAGTTCTGTGGTAACAAACATTAAAAAAAAATGGTAAAAAAAAAAATACAACCCAATTGATAACCTCCTTCTTTTTTTTGAAGTCGGTTAAAAATAGTAGCCCACCGGTATCGGGAACAGAGTCCAAGGTACCGGCGGTCAGGGTTCCAGAGAGAGGAACCTCCTAACTATACGAGCCGTGTCCAGGAGTACCACTTTCTGAATCAAGACCTTGATCCAGCCGCCTAACGCGAACCTCCTAAGATGTTAGTCGAGGCTCTTGGCTATTAAGCCATTGGCTGACACGACTATCGGTACAATGATCGCAGAGTCTTATTAGATTTATTATTATTATCTACAAACTTACATAAATAATGTTCTCGTTGAACCGTTTCCTCAGGTTGTCGATGAAGGCGGCCTCGGAGCGGAAGTCCTCAAGCAGAACGAAGTCCTGCACTCCGACTCTCTCGCGGTGCACCAGAGCGTGCTCCATCATGCCTGTCACAGAAACCGGCCTCAGGAGCCTGCAAGGAAAGGAGGGAATAGGTTAGTAACATGGCCATGACAACTAAAGACATCTAAACCTAAACATAGAGTTGGAGGCTGCGATCTCATCTGACGGTAAGTAGTGATGCAATCGTGGATAGTGTAGCGCACTAGTTTTTAAGAGGCTATTCACTCTAACCTTGAAGACACCTAAATTATAATGGGACGGGGTGGATACTCGCCGTACTTCGTCGGGTAGATGGTAGAAAGGCGATGGCGAAATAAAGAGGCATAAATAGAAAACTATTTGTTTTTATTTTTATTTTATTTATTTATTTATTGTTTTAGTCAACATACAAAAATAAGGCCATTTTTTGTAACGAAAATGCACGGAAAATTAATGTGACAAATGGTAAAGCAGTCGCATATTATATGTTTACTTTTCCCGCGGTTTCACCCGCTTCTTTGGCTACTGCTTCATTCCCGTGGATTATAGCGTGATGTTATGCATTCGTCGATAAATGGGTTATCTAACACTTAGGGAATTTTTCGATTTTAACCCGATTTTAACCCGTAGCGCTCAAAAAAACAAAAAACTTTTCAGCTTTATTAATATTAGTATGATGATAGCCGAGGCGGTACTGCTACCTGCTACTCCTTCCCCAATGGAGGCCTATCCGAAGTCTAAGTGATGGATATTTTTAGGAAAAAAACAATAAAAAATATCAGCATAGGATACTGTACACATTTGCGGTGCAGTGATATTATAATGCTGAAGAGTAGATGTAGTGATTTTCTTAAAGAAAATTTTACGATTACTGAGTATCGTGAGGCATTAAAACTTAGGTTTATGTAGACAAAGTGGTGGCAGACGCTAATATATATTAAATGGTTTGAGTAACGTTAAGTCAACTAGAAAACCACTACAGGTTCAAATAGGATTGGGCTGATATAAAAAAGCCTAGCACAGTGGCTAGGCTTTCCTGCAGATGCAAAGCGCCAAGGCCAAGAAATGTCCTTTCGGACGCACGTCACGACGACTTTTCCGAGACGGCGAATGAAAATACTGTCTGGAATAGGCGTGGGAAAAGTGTGTTATCTTTGCGATTAGAGCATTTGCATCTGAATCACTGAAATGTTCCGAAACAGTGATATGTATCATTTGGAACATTCACACACAAGATACAAATGGAACATTTGGAACATCGGCTCACAAGATACAAATGGAACATTTGGAACATCGGCTCAAAAGATACAAACGGATCATTTGAAACATCGGCTCACAAGATACAAACGGAAAATTTGGAACAACTGCTCACAAACTGAACATTTGAAACATCGATTCACAAGATACAAACGGAACATTTGGAACAACGGCTCAAAAGATACAGACACTGACTGTTATGAATCGTGATCTGATACGTTGCGTCATATACAGTAAAAGTTTTATTTAAAAGATTTGAATTTTAAAAAGCCTGCTGGTCACTTAAAGTAAAGAGTGTTTCAGTGTTCGAATTGTTCCAAATGATGCATTTAAAACTTTACTGATGTTTCAATCTTTCGGAACACTAAAATGTTTCGAAACAGTGAGTCGGTTCAGTAAAGAGTTACACACGCCTAGTCTGGAAGGCCTTGGGGGCTGAAAAGAAGCTTTTGCTCAGCAATGGGCAGTAGTATAGTAAATAATGGAAATATGGGTACTGAACCCTAATAAAAAAGTGGATCGAAATAGAAAATCTCTGAATCGCTCAACAGTGCATATTATCTTGTCGACTTCCTCAACCCCTAAGCTAAAAAACTCACCATGCTCTCGACAGTTTAGCACTCACAAATACAATATAGCAAAAGTCACAGAAATCACATGATTCATACCCCATTTTCGCGGAGCTAACACACGCGTGATAAAAATGGCTGTATCCCATTTTCAACCACTGTTAACAGTAGACTGACTCCAATCCCTAGGTGACGTGAAACTGAAGATCGAAAGAGTAGATAATTACTAAATGTTTACAAGATAATTAACGACATGAGAACGGTAAATACTCTATGTTCATTGAATGTACAAATAAACGGTTTATTGTTAGGTAATCTTAATGAGAAGAAATAAACACGGTTTGGATGTTTCGTACATGGATAGTACAGTGATTATTATTGTTTCCGAATAATTAGGTGGTCGGTAAGATGACCAATAATGAGTTTAGAGGTGTTTATAATAACTGTTATTTGTTAATTGATACTGAGTTAACTTGGTTGGAGTTAGCAAATGACCTTACTTGATTTATATCGCACTTTCTTTAACGGTTATAATCTGGGACCCTTTTTATTTTTTATGTGGGAAACCATCAATTACCTCCTCTAGCTTTGGATGGAGAGAGAAATAGTGTCACAGAACTAAAAATCTAAATCCTGCATCGTCTTATATTATCGGGCAGTTGTTCGGACCAAGATAATACCCGTATGGCCGGAAAATCCTCTCTGTTCAATGGAGGTTTGCGAGACTTTACACCCTGTTCCGCATACCCCTAAACTTGCCTATGAACATTAGCACAGCTTTCGTGCAGTGAGCCATACAGCCAGCACTTTTTTCTGACTAATTAAAACCCCTTGCGTTCTTTCACACTAGGGCGATGACTCTTTCGAACAATTTCACAACCCTGCCAGGCATCAGCCCTTGCGAGCCCCATAGAATTATAAAGCTGAAGAGTTAGAAAGAACTACTGGTGAGAATTGAAAAATTCTTGTAGTGTTGGATAACACATTGAAGAAGGCTATAGGCTAGAATGTCACGATGCGACCAATTGGAGCGGAGCAATAACCAAAGTTGCAAGTGAATCTGCGGGGGACAGTTACGGCAAATAATATATTTTGACATTACAAAACGATAGTTTCAAGTCCTACAAACACTAAACGCTTTGTTTGTACCTTTATAAGACTACGTTTTTATAGAGCAGTGGTGGCCGAGTGGTAACGGCTTCGACTTACGAGTTTGTTGGTCGCGAGTTCAAACCCAGCCAGGCGCATTACTTTGTGTAATTTATTTCATCACCACTGCACTCAAAAACGGTGAAGGAAAACATCGTGACGAAATCGGCATGTCCTAGAACCAAAAATTCGGAGACATGTGACATTCACCAACCCGCATTGGACCCTCGTGGTGGATTACGGCCCATTCCCTCTCCTAGAGAGGAGGCCTGAGTCCCAGCAGTGGGAACATTAAAAGGCTGATTATGCTATGCTATTATGCTAAGACCACGTTTTACCTCGGTACCGTAAAATGTCACAATACGATCTCTACTGTGGCATTAAAATATAATATTATACTCGCTCAAAGACCGAAGCAGCAAAGTGTCGTACTACAGTCTGTCTGCGACTCAATTAGCTCAAATCATGATATTTGCAGGAATGTCAACTTTCTTGGCATTTTGCTCAAATATCATGACATTAAGACAGGGGACGGTTCTGGCAAGACTAAACAATTACTCAACAAGTAATTGATAACCATAATGGTGATGGCGGCTTTCGAGGAATTTTGGGAAGGTATTAATTCGAAGAAAATGGGAACTGTTTAATGATTACTTGAAGCCATGGTGGACATTCGATAGCTATAAGTCTACAACCTTTTTGGGATCTTTAAGTCAAGAGTGAACAGGTTACTTCTAGGCAAGCATACTCAATCGTCGGCCACATCATTGCTCACTATTAGGTGAGATTGAGGTTAAACGCGAGCCCATCAATAATAATAATAAAAAAGATATATTATAAAATGAGCTAGAAATGTGTGATGTTTTTGGGTAAAAACTGAAAAATTTCATAGTTGCAGAGAAACGGTGAAACGGTGGAAGAAGTGTGGTTGTTTGTAGATTGTAGTCCATCAAATAGATGTATAGATGTTCTAGAAATAAAAAAGCGACACCAAGGAAGACTGTACGAAGTGAGGCCTATTAAAATATTAGACATTATCGTCGTAATGTCTGCGTTGTATGAAATTGGCACACGGGTAAACCATGTCCAGGAGTAGCAACAAGGATACCTTTCATCCCGGGAGTACATTCCCTTGGGAAAATTTTCTACTATTACCCGGGCGAAGCCGCTTACAGCAGCTAGTCGATATTAAAAAGAAACGGTTTTATACGCATTTGACCAGACCGACGCACACGTGGGCCACCCTGGCCCCCTAGCCAAGTTACAATCGTTTCGTTCACGCCGAACGCCTCGAGTAGGCCACGCCTCCGATTCCTTTGTTCTGACCACGTGACTGAGCGTTGAGATGACGTCAGAACAAAGGAACCGGAGGCGTGGCCTTCTCGAGGCGTTCGGTGCGAACGATACGATTTTAACTTGGCTAGGGGGGCTGATTTGTACGTAGCGTCGCGACGCGTGGCGTGTGGCTTGGCGTAGCTCTACAAGTCTAGTTGCCATATAAAATGTATGGAGACCGACGCGTCAAGATCGGCGTACGTGGCCCACGTGTGCCCAATGTAGTTCTACCTATTAAGACTAATGTCATCCTGAGCACGTGTAAGGCGCTTACACTAATTGCAAAAATCCAGATAAGAGGTAAGCTATCACAGATATTATCGATAATCGAATAACGCACGCAAAGTAATGATAGGGGCTGATTACAGCGTGATTGACGTCACCACTGTGTTGCATATGAACTCATCCTCATCCCGGTTAGATAGGGCCGTCCGTTTACATTGACCCAGTTGCATAATGGTTCCCACGTCCCGTAATAAATGTTACTAGCATTATTTTATAAGTATCTAGGCGTTCATTAGTCACCATTAGCTTTGGGCTGCATCGATGCTCCAAAAGATTTACCGCGCTAGGGCCGCGGTAAGCGCGAAAAGCAATTGGAGGTACCTACACAGGTGGGATTTTAGTCAGTAGAAGTTTGACATTCCTTTTCTACTGAAAAGTGGCGGTATAATTTCAAAATTTCATCCGAAGAAAAAGGCAATTTTTCAGCTGTATTTCCTTACCTACCAACCGAGAGGCCACCGAGCCGGCCTAGGTTGACTCGCTAGTTGGATCCTGGGCATCAAGTTAATAGATAAAATAGTTATATTATTATATTAACGATTCGAGAGGCGGGTTGTGGGCGTACGAACGAAATAAGTAGGTAGGTATGTTCTTGGCACCATCATCATCTTCCTGCCCTTGTCCCGTGTTATTTGGGTTCAGCGCAACACGTTTTTTCTTCCATTCTGCCCTGTCAATTGTCATGCTATCACTAACTTCCTTTTCTTTCATATCACTCTTCACACAATCCATCCATCTCCATTCATCCACCACTAAAAGTTTTAAATAAGTTTAGCATTTAAACTTTTTTGCAATTTCGCAGTATGGTTGTAACATTTCTCTAGTGGCTACATTGGTCCTTAAATCGTCGTACCTATACTATTACACATTCTGCGCTTGGGCTATCTGCATGCCACTAACCCGTCAGTACCAGACGTTCCCAGAACATTCAGCGAACACATTGCCCACTTAAATCCTTAAATAGCTTTGTGACTTTTCCGCAAGGTCATAAATTTTATCTAACTTTAGAACCAACTTTAATTAGTCCCTTGGCCTGTACACAATGTTATATGGTTATTAGCAGTAAAGATTGTCAAAAAAAGGAAATACTTTAATATATTTCCGTGGGAATCTGTGGCTCTAGAACCCAAAAAGCGTCAGTTAAAGTCTGACTCTCCCTCGCACCATCCAGAGCGGGAGGAGTAATTAGATGATTTCCTACCTCAAAAAATCTTTTTTGCGTTTTGAAATTTTTTGCATGCGGAGCAAACCCGGTGATTATGGCGAAACTTGGGGGAGGCCTATGTCCAACAGTGGATGTCTTTCGGCTGAAATGATGATGATGAGCAAACCCGCATGCGTGAAATCCGCACGATATTAAAAACACCCTAAAGGTCAATGACCATTATGGTTCAACTTATATGCCGCGTGTTGTATTGACGATTCGAATACACGTCTATGAATCTACGCGTGCGTGGTCACTCAGGCAGTCAGGCCTAAGTTATATGATTTCTCACTCAAAAAAAAAAAAACAAATATATGGTAATTGATAACGTGGCATTTCGGTAGGTAGCGCATGTCAATCTTATACAGCTTAAGTGCCTACCGGTCAAGTGCGAGTGGGACTCGCGCACTGAGGGCTCCATACAAACTTACCTATGAAAACAGTTCATTCCCCAACTGAGTTACGATGATTTTTCTGAATCGCAAAAAAGTATTTTTTGTAACGAACTACAAATTTACAGTTTTCTGATTATTTCCTACAGGTACCTACTGGTCTATCTGTCTGTCAAGACCCTTTATCTTGGGAACGCGTGGAGGTATCGAGTTGAAAAACCATATAGGTACTCAAGTCTGAGGTCCCTTGAAGCTGTGAAAAAATCAAACTTCTGAGTTAACAGAACTGAAAGAATCCTAAAAATTGGCATGAAGCAAGGTCTCGTAGCACAAGTATACTAACTACTAACTATTACGATTAAACATTAATAGTCCGCACTAAGCCTAATATAAAGTAGGTTGGTACTCTGCAAGCCATAACATTTTGTAAAGGACATTACCCACTCAAACCCTCCTCAAATAGCGCGATGTTGTTTCCGCAAATCCGGCTCAATTAATATAAAGCGACATCGCGTGCGGTCCGCCTGCCTGCCCCAATTCATTAGCCGGTCGCTGAACGCAGACTGTTTTAGTTATAACAATGGGTCAAGTTATCACGATTATTGGATTTTTGAAAAAATGAAATTGGATATTTAAAGAGGCAAAGGATGAATAAATTGTAAGAAAGATTATGTGGCTGAAAATGAGGTGATTATTCATTCATAAATCAATCAATCAATTGATCAATCAAAACATATGTTTAAAACAAACCATTTACAAGCACTTTTGAATAAAATTCGGTCAAAATATCGGTCAGTCAAAAGAGTGAAGCTTAATTGCTGAAATATTTATTGTTGAGATAATTTTATTATTATGATGGCAAAATAGAGATGCACTAATGAGCAAGACCATGCTGCGCCTTAGGCATTATTAGGCAAAATAATAATGTATTTACTGTTTTAAGAAAATACTTATTATTATAATTATGTAATCTATCTATATAGGAGTAAACTTGAACCTCAAGGAAGAACATAGGCTAATTTATATCATGCCTCGACTTCGACTTCGTGTCTTTACGCGGACGAAGTCATGGACTGTTGCCCACGCAAGTTTTCTACAAAAATAAAACTTCGAGAATGACTGGAACAATTACATGAACTGTTGCTGTGGCTGTTAATATTAGGTTTAGCTGATAATCCTCACTAATTTAAAATACTTTAATTAATCCGTAGATTTAACACTTTTTCTTTGACGCTGACAAAATAGTCGACAAACGGCTCAATTGCCAAAGACAAGAAAAAGCTTTTTCTTTTTACGATATTACGTGTGATTTTATGATATACTTATGCTATATGTTATGTCCGTAAGCTTTAGGCAGAAAAACGTCTGTCATGTTAGCTTGTTCTATATAAATCTTACACCCCACATTAGAATTTCCTGTATCATGGGTTGGTATAAAATAAATTGAAATAAGAACAGAAAGATGACGAAGCAGAGAAAGAAGATGGAGTATCAATAGGAAGTAAAGTGTTATATATTTTTTTTGAGGCTAAGGGGCCTAATATTTTTGTATCGCATATTCAATCGGTGGCTTTCAATAGTAGATATCCCAGTTATAGTGCTGAATTACGAATTAGTTTTGTTCGTGATACCTACATGAACCGAGAAAAATGGGCGTTATTTTTAACATGCAAATCACGTTAAAAGTTTCAAAGTTAGACTTATAAAAGTCAAAATAGGCTAATTGTCTCAAAATCTTTAGCGTTAAGCCTGTAACGTCAAATGAGACTAACAAGTGGAGGTTAACAGTAAAAAGGCTGTTAAATATAATCGTTTGTCTATGGTACTCACAGTCGGAAGTCGTGCATAAAAAATACTAAAAACCTTAACCAATCGTGACTAGACTAAAACCCCGAGATTTTAAACCAATAACAAATTCACATCCAATTCGGAAACGTGTCCAATTACGTTAATTAAGAATTCTCTTCGCATTTTTGTGTTCCGCGTATATATCCTTACAATATAAGTTTTGTACACACCATTTCCCACCGTACCATTTTAAAAGTAAGGTTTAAATTCCCGTGAGAGATTCGGTATGTTTGTTTAGCTCATGCGGAGTACTATTTTGGTAAAGCAGGTCCCAAAAACGTCCATGGAGTCAATCACCCTGCGGTTTTACAATCACGCTAAATAAAGAGCTGAAGTTATAAATACAGGTTCAGGATGGAAGATGTTTGTTTGTTTGTTAAATGTACGGATGTCTGGGCGAAGATGTTTGATGCACTTACGATATGGAGTAGTGTGGAGAGCTCGTGGAGAGATACTGATCGTGTACTCTGTTTTTTTTTTTAAATAATACCTATATACTTGTACTCGACTGCGATCTCACCTGATGGCAAGCAAGTCAAAGATCTACGAATGACAACCGGGACCAAAGGCTTTACGCGTTTTCCGAGGCACGGGGTGTCAGTGTCCTAGGTAAACTTAGAAAAGTACATATGAATTAAAAAAATCATCCGGTTTTGAAACCGCAACCAATAAATCGATACCTCCAACGCATAAAATCGTAACATATTTTTTTGAGTATACTTGTACTTATTATAGAATAATAGAATAGAATAGAATAATCAGCACATGTTCCCACTGGTGGGACTCAGGCCTCCTCTCTCTAGGAGAAGGAATGGGCCGTAATCCACCACGCAGGCCCAGTGCGGGTTGATGGATGTCACATGTCTTCGATTTTTTGAATTCTAGGACATGCTGGTTTCCTCACGATGTTTTCCTTCACCGTTTTGAGAGCAGTGGTGATACTTATTATATAAATGTAAAATAAATATTATTGTTTCTTATTACATCCAGCAACTAGTATTATGTTCTTAAACTGATTATTGATTACATAATGTAAATACATCGGTCAAAAGTATTTTCACAAATTCCTTACATGATTAACACTTACAAAAACGCTTCTTTAGAAAAAATGCACTTTTTGCTTTACGACCTTATGCGTGAAAGGTGTCGAAATATAAAAATATATAGTTAATAAAAAGCAATACATAAGGTTACAAACCGCATATTATCTCAAACAAAAACCATGTTTGGAAAATGTTCTATAAGTAAGACGGTCGCGCGATCAGATGACTGTAGTATTTAAAATTCTTAGGGGGATTATTGATGATCCTGATATGCATAATGAAATATGCAATCTGTTCGTCCCAGACAATTACTGTCGTGGCAGAAAACATCGTTTACTGGCTGTTCCAACTTCCCGTAGGTACTCTCGCACATTCCAAGTCGCCTATTCCTCGGACAATAGCCGCCATTAACGCTCTCCTGAACTCAAACACAGGTCTTGATGTGTTTGCGGATGAATGGAAGCTGATAATGTCAGAATGTTTGAATTTTTGTGAGAAGGATGCATGACTGAGTTAAAAAAAAAATTAGGTATAAGTTTAAATATTGTAATTGGCTTCGGCCGTTCTATTTAAAATAATAAATAAATAAATAAGTACATACAAAGTACTCGTATTCAGGTAAGAAGGATTTTAGATACCATAGTGTATTAAATGACGGGCTTAATCACATGCTAAACACATGTAATCAATATCTAATTAGAAAAACATTACCTACGTAATTATTAGATTAAGAACGTATTAATTATTAGTTTAAGATGATCAAAATGTTATCATATACAGTTATGCTCATTGACTACTGATTAATAAATAAAAAGGTAAAAGTCCCAAATATTTGAATAAAAATATTACAAGCTAGGTAAAAGACGTGTTTCAATTCTGAATAATGGATTTAAAAAAAATGGAGTAGTTTTAAAAAACCAGCAAAACAGTTTTAATTAAATTTTTGCAATACCACACATTTGTCCTTTTTTGTTTTTTTTTTACGCTCTGTGTCAAGGGAGAAGGCCTGTGACATTTATTGGCTAAACCCCATCTGTACTCCTTCACTTGCCCTTTGCGTTCCAGGGCTACGATACCTCTTCAGGGCATTCCCGTCGCCCTGCACACTTATTATGGAGGTTGGCTGTCGAGAAATGAGTAAAGAAGCCAAAGTCCATGACCAAGACCAAGACATGACATTTTTAACCCGATTCCTGAAGACCCCGTAGTCCCCAAGGATGTGAGTGAAGTCGCGGGATAGAAATAGTAAACCATAATCATCCTTACATATTATAAAACAATATATCAATATACCTCTTTATATAAATGAAAACTGCAGGAAAATCTGTCCAGTAGGTATTTATAAGGAAGCATTAGCATTATCAGCCTTTTTAATGTTCCCACTGCTGGGACTCAGGCCTCCTCTCTAGGAGAGGGAATGGGCCGTTATCCACCACGCGGGCCCAGTACGGGTTGGTGAATGTCACATGTCTTCGAATTTTTGGTTCTAGGACATGCCGGTTTCCTCATGATGTTTTCCTTCATCGTTTTGAGAGCAGTGATGATGAAATAAATTACACAAAGTAATGCGCCTGGCTGAGTTTGAACCCGCGACCTACAACTCGTAAGGTCGGGGCCGTTACCACTCTACCACCACTGCTCTCGTTCTTTATGAGGAAGGTTTAGGTGTAAATACATGCATAATATACTATAGTAGAGAAAATTCGAGAATTTTAAAGAATTCTAACACGTGTGCGAAGCTGGGGCTGGTCGCTGATCGTTGCTGGCGCTGGTCGTATGTATAAACTACAATAACTATAACCTATATAAACATTGGCCCCATAAAGGAAGGAAGGCCGGTTCTCAAAGCAGCAACAATGATAGTAGAATCCGTTATTCATGCCAAATTAAGAGCTCATTTGAATCCATCATCGTAAACAGCCGTGCGGTGAATACTAATCGATGTATCAATTTAATGCTTTGAGCGTTCTCCTTTAATAGGGCTGTCAACTTGATTAGTAGTAGCCTTATTTTAATCCATATTAATATTATAAATGTGAAATTTTACTCTGTCTGTCTGTTATGCTTAAACTACTGAACTGATTTTGATGAAATTTGGAACGGAGTAAGCTTGAAACCTGAGGAAAGACATAGACTACTGTTTATCCGACTTTAGACTTCATGTTCACTTCATTCTTCTCCATAGAGATCTACGCTTTGGAATGTGCAATTAGCATCATTTTTTCTGACTTCTTGACATTTCAAAAGTGCCTGGAAATGGTTTATTTGAAATAAATGCTTTTGAATCTTTAAAAAAAATGTCCGCAATAACCGACATTTCCCCGGACAAAGTCATGGGCAAAAGTTATAGTTTTTATATTTCATTTAATTCTTCTGCTGCACGAGATACCTTGATCTCATAATGCAAGCCCTTTTTTTTAATGATATTTAAATAGTGCTTGGCTGCAATCCCAAGTGATAGTAGTGATAATGTTCATTAGTAGCCTATCACTATAACCTTGATGACACCTAAATTATAAGTGGACGGGTAGACCGCAGCAGGTAAATTGTTCCAGTCCTCCGATGTACGGTATCAACGAGGCTACACACTTAGTCCGGACCGTAGGGTTGTCAACAATGTAAGGGTCATCACTCGCCGTACGTTTTACGTTTACGATTATTGATTGTCTCTTCATTTCTTCCTCGTCAACCGTCTCCTCGGCCAATCATAAATAGTTTTAATTAGTCGTGTGTTTTTAATTTTTTTTAACTGTAATAAATCTCGAAGGACCGACGATTCTACTTAGTAGGCACAATTTATACCTACCATTCAGAAGGAGGAAAATTATTTGAAAAATATATATGTTGAATATTATATATTTAAAAACAATTAATATCCTAATCAAAATTAGTTCACAACAGTCGATATGATAATCCTTCGATAGATACCAATGCAATCAAATGAATAGGCTCATGCAATAATCATTGACATTAATGACTGGATCAAGGTTACGTGTGATGATCTTATAACTGTAATAAAATTAAAGTATCATCTTGATTGATGTTGAAACATGATGATATAATACTAATATCTTATAGGCCTACTTTCCACGGACGCGTAGCTTCACAGACGCGTATTCGTCATTATACGCTTAGTGTACGCCTGCGTGAAGCAAGCAAGATTTTGAAGATTGTATTGAGCATTCTTATTTCTTGGGTTAATGAACTTGAAGCTTCGCACAAATTTTATTAAAAATGAATATTAAAAACTGTCATTATTAGTTTTTCTATACTACCCTCAAAATAAGATTGTAGTATTCGACGGCGAAGGGCCGTGCCGGGACCATCCGACTGACCTTTTTACCTCTTTGTTTTTTTTTTTTATTATTTGTTTTTATAATATACCTCTAGGCCCAGAAGGAGATGGCGTGACGATTTGGACTCCTACCTTAAGGATTGGCCAGAAGTAGCTAAGGACAGAAAGGAATGGAATAACGGAAGGGAGGCCTTTGCCCTGCAGTGGGACACAACGGGCTCATAATAATAATAATAATAACCCCATCGCCGTATCTCTACGTTGACGTCGTGGTGGGGCTTGCGTGCTCCAATATACCCTAGGTCTGTATCGGTAAAGTTTGCTTTGCCGTAATATGCCTAGGGCGAGGGGCCAGACTAAGAGAGATACAATCCGCAGCGCAGTTTTGTGGCGAACTGTTGGGCATTAGCGACCCCACGGACCCGATCTCCCGGGAGAATTCTTGTTCTTCATCTCCGGCTTGCCTTTATTGGCCGGCCGTAGTGAACACTGACGAGGAACTGAGCTCCCACCTCTCTCTTGCCTTTATTGGCTGGCTTGAGTGGAGATTCGCAAGAGCAAACGTGCTCGGGAGAAGGATGTATAATCCAGTAAGGTGCTGGTAGGGATCTTGACCGTACTTCCGGGATTGTCCTGATAGCCGTGGTATACCTCTCCACTCCTCAAGCACCTCAGGATATGTTGCCCTCTTGTTGCTACGTCACTTCGTGCTAGCGGCCGTTTTTGGGGGCCCATTTATTGAGTGTGCAAGTCACCCCCTGCCTTTTTTCGATGCATATTAATAACGTTGTTCAGGCAGGGGCCATAGTCTTGACATAGTTCCATGTTACCAGTCCACTTAAGATTCCAAAAACCATAGCCCTATTTTCTTTGTTCTCCATATGTCGCAACAGTTTTTCAATAACCGGGGGTTGTCCTTGGGTGCACTAGCATAGCGCGTACAGGGATAATCGTCGGTTGGTATCATGTTCCATTATAATTATCTAAAGGGCCTCTGCGAGTTGGCTTCGGCTCCTTGTACGCCTCCCAAAGGTCCAGGACCTCAGGGTCCTGAGATAAATAAAATATAAAAAAAATAATAATAATTTATCTCACAAGGACACAATACCTTTATTTATTTACCGCTCCCTCTCACACCTTCCTTTCAGATTTCACTCATCTACCTCTTAAAACTTTACACCACTCTTACCTCTCCTTCCTTTAACCTAACTCTTTTTTTACCTCTACCTCTCCCTCCTCCACATTTCACAACTTTAGCTTTACGTTTCATAACGTTTCTCTCACTCCTATAACGTTACCCATAACGTTACACGATTTAACGGTGTTAAAGTATTTATGAAAATATTTATAATTGTAAAATAAATAATAATAAATATTTATACATTGTTCAGACAGGGGCCATAGTCTAAACATAGTTCCTGGTAACCAGTCCACTTAAGACTCCAAAAACCATAGCCTTATACTTAGTTTTCCATATGTCGCAATAGTTTCCCATCGACCAGGGGTTGTCCTTGGATGCACTAGTATAGTGCGTACAGGGATAATCACCGGTTCGTACCACTTTCCATTAAAAGCGTCTAAAAAGGCCTCTGCGAGTTGGTTTCGGCTCCTCGTACGCCTTCCAAAGGTCCAGAACCTTATAGTCCTGAGATAAATGAATGAAAAATATTTATAATATAATAATTGTCATGAATACCGTATAAAAAAAAACGATCACAGCTTTTCATAAAGCATCAACCCTATCAAAGTACTTTTTTAATGCAATTATTTTCGATTCTTTCTTCAAGGTTTGAGTTACAATGTCGTACATTGTAAAGACATTACGTTGTCACTGTGTTCTCGTGTTGCAGCTAAGTGATATTAAATACCATCTTTTTACGATCTGCGTGGGCACCGATAAAAAAGTATTAACTTCAGTAATAAAGTCGAGTTATAGTGTCTTTTAGTTTAAAATGTATGCCTGTAACTTCATAATATTCACACACACACACACACACACACACACACACACATCTATCACACAACGCCGTCTAGTCCCAAGCTAAGCAGAGCCTGTGTTAAGAGTACTAGACAACTGATAAACATACTTAAATATTTCTAAATACATACATATATTATAGATAAATTACACCCAGACACAGAAAAAATGATTGTGCTCATCACACAAACATTTGTTCTGGGTTGGAATCGAACCCACGACCTCCGGCATAGCAGTCAAGGTCACTAACTACTAGACCAACAGGCCAGTCAGGATAATGATTAAAGTCTGAAGCTGGGCCCGCGTGGTGGATCGCCCCATTCCCTCTGTTACGGAAGAAGCCAAGTCTTACTCGAGTCCCTGCAGTGGGAACATTATATTGCTGATTATGTAGGTATATCATGGGTACGCATGACATGTTAAAATGTCATGCGTGCGAGTGAACAAGAGGAATGGAGCCTACATAATAGCTCCAACTCTTTAGCAATTCAGTTTAGGTTGTAAAATGGATTGCGTTAAGAGTTCGTGGTAGGGCTTCTGTAGATAAAGACAACTCCTTAACAATATTTCATCCTGAAAACTTGATGAATGCTGAACAATTATACTGGGGATCCATAAAAATGTAAGAAAACAATGTCGTACACACATTCTGTTGTCTCAAGTTTTAATTTTAGTAGTTTTCCGTAATTAATGACTAACATGTTAATTATTTCAACAGCCTTGATTAGAAGATAATTTTCTACAAGTCCAAGTGACATAAACAATGGATTAGGTATTATTAGATAGTGAACGTTTCCAGAAGCTCCAACAAGTACCACTTTGCCTTCAACAAACAATTGATATTTGTGATAATACGGTGCTAATGAAAGGGTACAGACAGCATCGGAATTGTTTATCGTTTGGGTTCATAGACGAGTTATTTTTAGTCAGTAAAAATCTGGAACGTCCTCTCGTTCCACCTTAAAGCGCGAGAAGAATTTGAGGAAATCTCACCTCAAAAAAAAAATGCCCCCAAAGAAGTACCTAGGTCAACCTCGCTTTTTGGGAACACATTTATTGTACGCTGTGGTACAGCTAAGGAGTGGAATTCCCTGCCAGAGTCTGTGGCAAATCTCACATAAAAAAAAATGTCCCCAAAGAAGTACCTAGCTCAACCTCGCTTTTTGGGAACACATTTATTGTACGCTGTGGTACAGCTAAGGAGTGGAATTCCCTGCCAGAGTCTGTGTCATAGTCATAGTCATAGTAATTTATTGGTAAGGGATTCTTACAAGTCATATATAGGGTGACTGGTAATTAGTGTACGATACTTAAACACGTGATTGTGCTCATGATAACCAACAACTTTTACTATGGGAACAAACCTGAAATCGCGAAAAAAAATCAGCTGTTCAGTACATTTATGTTTGCCTAATGTACTGAACAGCTGATATTTTTACACTAATTACCAGTCACCCTATATAGAATGTTACATTAAATAGCTAAAACCTAGAGGTTTTTAAGCCAAGAGTGAATAGGTTACTTCTAGGCAAGCGTGCTCCACATCATCGATTAATTTGACATTAATAAAATATTACTGTCGAATGAAATAAAATTACTCACTTCGAGAGTTAAAAAAAGTATGGGAACCACAGCTACTCTGGGTTTACAAGGACGGTCACACATTAAACAGACGTATAGAAGCAAAAACCAGTGGACATGATGACAGTCATGGCCTGCAGAAGCACTTGCACATTCTTCATAGAAATCTACGCTTTGGAATATGCAATTAGCATCATTTTTATGTCTGAATGGCTTCTTGATATTTCAAAAGTGCCTGTAAATGGTTTATCTATACATATAAAAGGAGAAACTGACTGACTGACATATCAACGCACAGCCAAAACTACAGGGACCAGGAGCGTGAAATTTTGCGCAAGGTTTCCTTTTATGACGTAGGCGAGCACTAAGAGAGGATTTTCCAAAATTCACGCCCTAAGGGGATGAAATGGGGTGCAGAGTTTATTTAGAGAAACGTACTATCACGCGGGCAAAGCTGCTGGCAAGAGCTAGTTTGAAATAAAATCTCGAAAAAACCCGAAGAAAAGGAATTGCGTCACATCTTCTTCTTACTGAAAGAAAATGTGATGTAATTCCTTTTCTTGTATGTATTTTCCGTCTTCCTTTTTCTCTGACTGTACATCCTGTCAACGCAACACAAGACGCTGCGTTCCTAGAATATTAGACGCTGTAGATTGCAGGCTGTCTAGAATCTAGATACACAGAGTGAAAGTACGTTACTTACTTAGAAAATGATTGTTTACCAACATTGCAGACGGGTAGGCTGGAAGACAGGGCTGCCACTTATGCAACTGATAGGTAAGGGCCCAGACGAAGACAAAGGGTACATGGTGGATAACCTACTCATACGCACAAAACGTTTTAGGAACACATTCATTGTGCGTACAGCTAAGGAACTGGGATTATCTCCTTGCCGGAGTCTGTGTTTCTTGATAGCTACAACCTAGGTAGACCCCTTAATGCAAAAGTGAATAGGTTACTCCTAGGTAAGCGTGCTCCAACGTCCACCACATCGTCGCTTACCATTAGGTAAGAGAGTGGCAAGGTTGTGAGCTGCCCTCGACGGCCTTAGGTGGCGATCTGTACAAGTCGGTCCACTTGATCAAATCTTCAGGCTAATAAGTGGGACCACTTCGACATGATCATTATCATGAACGTCGTGCCTGAAGGACCTTCGAGTGCCTAGACATAGTGTCAATCAAAAGATTGTTGTTCAAAAAACCACGTGACATTTTAGTAGAGCTTCTTGGAGAATCGAATTCTCAATAACAACAAGAACTCAATTCAGGAATTGGACTGTTTTCATAGGTAAGTTTGTACGGAACCCTCAGTGCGCGAGTCCAGCTCGCACTTGTCCGGTTTATTTTCTAATGTGTTGTTCCTCAAAGAGATGTCAGGTCCCAGCAGGGCCGGAGCCTACTGGGGCCATGGGTTTACTTCCGAAAGGGAACCCCATGGCCCCTAGAACACAAGGCAATGAAGGAACATATGTGTAGTTTTAGTCAGTAGAAGTCTGACCCGCCCAGCTTCGCCCTAGAGTGGAAGACGCCATTAGATGATTTCCCTCTTTAAAAAAAAACTCACGTCATAGAATGCCTAATCAATAGTTTCATAACTGTGACTTTAATAACAAGTTTATATTATGTTGAAAGGATTAATTATGTCATAATGAAGTCAATAAGCTTATGTCGATCGTTTATGCTAAGTTAATGATAATTTATTATTTTATAAGATACATAATAACAACAACAACATAATTTGATATGTCAATGACTGAGAATTCATTGGTAAACAAGATTTTGTCTGAAATTTCCATGCTATGAAGAGAAAGGAGGATCTATGTTTTTTTGGTCTTAATGGTTTAGCTTCTTTCATCTACCATCCTTTGATGATGTGGATTTTTAGGTTAAAAGGGTCGAAGACAGGGCTGCCACTTATGCATGTGATAGGTAAGGGCCCAGACGAAGACAAATGGTACATGGTGGATAACCTACCCATACGCACAAAACGTTTTAGGAACACATTCATTGTGCGTACAGCTAAGAACTGGGATTATCTCCTTGCTGGAGTCTGTGTTTCCTGATAGCTACAATTTAGGGAGACCCCTTAATGCAGGAGTGAATAGGTTAGTTCTAGGTAAGCGTGCTCCAACGTCCACCACATTGTCGCTTAACATCAGGTAAGAGTGGTCAAACGGGAGCCTATCCTACTTAATATACGGCGAAAGTTTGTGTGTCAAGGTGTGTGTACCTATGTCTGTTACTCTTTCACTCTCAAATGGCTGAACGGATTTGGATGAAATTTGGCACACGGGTAGATCATGTTCATAGCACAAAGGATAGTTTTATCCCGGTAGTATGTTCCCTTGGGTCAATTTTCTACTTTCATGAGAGCGAAGTCGCTGGCAGCAGCTAGTTAACAATACAAAAATTGGGCAAGTGCGAGTCGGGCTCGCGCACTGAAGGTTCCGTACAAATGTAAATAGTTCAATTCCCGAATGGAGTTTCGACGATTTTGTCCGAATCGCATAAATGCTTGCACTGACTGGACAGGTCTGCTCAGAACTGTGTGGTTTCTTCAAAAGACTATCTCAGACTCCAACCGGCATGGTTCTCATATGACTTGACCATTACATGTTTGCTGTATGGACTTTAAAAGACCCCTGAGTTTGTTTCAGTGTTTCTTCTCAGGGTAATCAGCTAGGAAACACCGGCTTCATCTAATTTAAATTGACAAAAAAAATTTTTACGATTCTCAAGAACAAGATTCGGGAATTGGACTGTTTTCATAGGTAAGTTTGTACGGAACCCTCAGTGCGCGAGTCCAGCTCGTACTTGTCCGGTTTATTTTTATGTGTAGTTGTTCCACGCGCGCCTCAAAGAGATGTCAGGTCCCAGCAGGGCCGGAGCCTACTGGGGCCATAGGTTTACTTACGAAAGGGAAACCCTGGGTCCTAGAAAAGATGGAACATAAGTGTGGTTTTAGTCAGTAGAAGTCTGACCCGCCCAGGTCCACCCTAGAGCGAAAGACGCCATTAGATGATTTCCCTCTTTAAAAAAAAACTCACGTCATAGAATTCCTAATCAATAGTTTCATAACTGTGACTTTAATAACAAGTTTATATTATGTTGAAAGGATTAATTATGTCATGATGAAGTCAATAAGCTTATGTCGATCGTTTATGCTAAGTTAATGATAATTTATTGTTTTACAAGATACATAATAACAACAACAACATATTTTGATATGTCAGTGACTGAGAATTCATTGGTAAACAAGATTATGTCTAATATTTTCTATTTAATTACTTTTTAATTTGCTTTAGAGAGAAAGGAGGATGTTTTTTTGGTCTTGAATCTACCATCTTTTGATGATGTGGATTTCAGGTTAAAAGGGTATTTCCTGATCCGTGTATTCTCAACGTTATGGCCGCCTCTGGATATGTCAAAGAAAGAAAGATATTTTATTTGACACACGTACACAGATACACACAATGTAGAAACAACATGTAAACACTTAAGAAAAAAAAAAATAAAAAAAAATAACTAATATTGTCATTGTCATGTCAGAAAATGGTACAGCCCCCTAGCCAAGTTACCACCGTTTCGTTTCGATTCTCTTTACGTCGATCGCCTCGAGTAGGCCACACCCCTCATTCCTTTAGTCTGGCGTTATCTCAACGCTCAGTCACGTGGTCGAAACAAAGGAATAAGAGGCGTGGCCGACTCGAGGCGATCAACAAAAAGAGAATCGAAACAAAACGGTTGTAACTTGGCTAGGGGGGCTGGACTTTCGACGATAACACCTCACCTATAAGATCAGGATCAAAACTTTCAACCGAGACTGTTAGGTGCAGTCTGGTTGAAAGTCTCCTAATATCACCTAACATCACACACCTAATATCACCTAGAAAACCAGTAACCCTAACTTAACCGTTATAAGTGTACTTAACAAGAAAATGGGTCTATCTCGGCTACACCATTGTATTTTTGCAGGAAATCGTCTGGCACGAGTCACAGTCTAGTTTGCATACGAACTTTTACTGTGTTAATAATTCTTTTTGAACACTGCAATCACAAATATTGGGCTAATGTTTACACGCTTCTGGTTTCTAACTGCTTAGGTACAGTATGTGAAGTTGCCTTTTTATGTCAAAGCACGTGTATAGAATATATATGTATACATATAATAAATCTATAGAAGTTTTTAGTTGTGCGGGCATCACGTAAAATGTACGAAATTCATGTAGGTTACTTTTATACATTAAAATTATGTGTAACTTGATATATTACTTAGGCTTTGTTTCATCGCAATCGGTTGACTATATCGAAAGATATACTACATTCATTGACTGTTATGCGGTACGAAATTGGCCGGGTCAGCTAGTACCTAATAAAATCTGACACTTAGATAACTACCGGCCACCCTAGGCGAGGGCTTGCGGACAGCAAGCAATGGGTAGCTCGCCGTCCGACCGTCCGGTAACCGTCCGGACTGAGCCCAAGACGTCGACGTCGCGTATTGTTCCACGCGCGCCTCAGGGAGATGTCAGCAAATCGTAGGGGCCCAGCAGGGTCGAAGCGTACTGGGGCCACGGGTAGTGTGAAAGCGAAACCCGGGGCCCTGGGACGAAGGCAAAGAAGGAACAGGAGTGGGTTTTTAGTCAGTAAAAGTCTGACACTATCTCGCGCTCCGCCCAAGAGCGTGATTTGCCATTAGATGATTTTCCCACCTTAAAAAAAAACACTTAGATAACCTTTTGTGAATAATGTTTGAAAAACAAAAGTCACCCACCTGCTTAACATAATATGTAACAAGATAAGCGTACTGTAACAAAAGGATCATGTATCGTGACGTTAGTTCCCTGTATATTCACAAAAGAGTTCTAAAACAGGTCTGCCAACTGTCATAGACGGGACTGTCAAGTGTCAACGTACAGCAGCATCTCTAAGAAAACAGCCTTCAGCGCAGCGCTGGCCGCAGCGACGTAATCCAAATACGTACATAGGATTAACAATCCAATGGCCTTACACATTAGATTGTTAATCCAATGTACCTATATTTATACAGAATAGCACGCCAGGACCGGTCATTGTGACGATACTTGGCAAAGCCCTATGTCCAGCTGTGGACGTCTTTCGGCTGAAATGATATCTCCTCAGCCTTTTCCCAACTAACTTAGGATTGCGGCTGAAAACCTATGTTTGACGAGGACCGGCTGCCTATCAGACTTCCACAACCTAGCTACTGGGCAACAAGATAAACTGATGGAGACTTTCTGGCGTCTGAGTACTTGTGACGACTGTCAAAGATCTACGAATGACAACCGGGACCAACGGGTTTACCTACGTGCTTTCCGAGGCACGAGGTGTTAGTAATGTCCTAGATGAACGAAAAGTACATATGAATTGAAAAATTCACATTGGTATTTACCCGGTTTTGAACCCGCAACCTCATGCATGAAAGGCGGGTGCCTTAACTACTGGGCCACCACGACCCTTCGGCTGAAATGATGATGATGATGGTGATGATAAAAATTTAGTTAAAGATCATTTTCTTTCACAATAATTAATTCTGCTACTATCCAAATTCTGTTCTTTCCCTTCTTTTTCTTTCTAGTCCTTTCACTTTTTTGTATATAATTATTTTATTTATTTTTTTCTCTATTTCTCTCTTTGAAATTGTGTAACATATAATATGTATGTATTATATAGGGTGACTGGCAATTAGTGTACGATACTTAAACACGTGATTGTGCTCATTATAACCAACAACTTTTACTATAGGAACAAACCTGAAATCGCGAAAAAAAACAGCTGTTCAGTACATTTATGTTTGCCTAATGTACTGAACAGCTAATATGTTTTTCGCGATTTTGGCTTTGCTCCCATAATAAAAATTGTTTGTTATCATGAGCACAATCACGTGCTTAAGTATCGTACACTAATTGCCAGTCACCCTATATTTATATATATATTATATTCATGAGTTTGTTTTTTTTGTCTTTTATATAAAATAGCTATAAGTACAATATAATTTTATATCTATGTATAGTCTTATATATATTTTTAATTTAATTAAATTTAATTTGCAGTACACCGCAGTCTACCCCCTTTTTTATGTCAAGTTCTTACAGTCCATCCTAAGGTTGTCTGGTAGAAATCGCTGTTAGCGATAAGACCGCCATTGTACCCATAGATTAAGTTATAAGTTTTTGTCATTATTTTGGTGTACAATAAAGTTTTATTCTATTCTATTCTATGATGATGGTGATGATAAAATAAGTAGAAAAGATAATTTATTTACTCGTTGCCCCTCATACTAGGAATTGCTCTGTAACGTGGGTGCATTCAGAAATAAACTCATATACCTACTTACTCCAACATCGTACCTACCTAATAAGAAGCAGTGTAGATGACCACACGACAGATGTAAAAATTTCATCAAAGCAAGATTACAAAATCGTAATCATTCAAGTTTTTTTTATGGTGAGAAATCATTCAATGACTTCTCTCGCTTTCGGGCAGAGCGGGTGTCAGACTCTTACTGACTAAAACCATATCTATGTTCCCTCTTTGCCTTTGGGTTCTAGGACTATGGGTTAAGTCAACCCTTGGCCCCAGTAGGCTTCGGCCCTACAGGTCTCGGAACAACTATATGTATACTCGTACCATACAAATATTTGCTCCGAGCGGGGAAAGGAACCCGCAACACAAGATGCAGGAGCCAAAACCACTGCGCCAACCTTACCATTAAACTTGTATTATTTTAACATATTTCGTAAACATATTTCGTAACTTTTTATGCAATTTTATCTGTTGCTACACCAACTTGTTTATTTACCTAAGAAGTTACTGACCTAGGTCAAATTATCCTATATTTAGATATAGAGGATCATTTTAACATTATTTCGCTAGCCAATTTTTAAGGTTGCTTGTAGGCATGCGCGCTAAATCGTCGACCACATCATCGCTTACCATCAGGTGAGATAGTGTTAAACGCGCGGAGCTATCAGCCTGTCAATGATACAAAATATATCTTTATTTCAATATTTAATAATTTCAGGAATATATGTTGAAAAAAAATGTTTGTTAACTAGCCTGTTTCTCAATAAATATACTACTAAAATAGAATACTAATGAAGCAGTGGTTGGCCGAGTGGTAACGGCCCCGACTTATTTTTTTTTTTAATCCTAACAGTATCCTTATAGACTAGTCCAAATCGATATTGAGGTTTCTTATTACTAAATTACAAACTAGATTCTGTAACAAATATATAAAAAATATATGATTGTAGGTCGCGGGTTCAAACCCAGCCAGGTGCATTACTTTGTGTAATTTATTTCATCACCACTGCTCTCGAAACGGTGAAGGAAAACATCGTGAGGAAACCGGCATGTCCTAGAACCAAAAATTCGAAGACACGTGACATCCACCAATCCGCACTGGGCCCGCGTGGTGGATTAGGGCCCATTCCCTCTCCTAGAGAGGAGGCCTGAGTTCCAGCAGTGGGAACATTAAAAGGCTGATTACGCTTAAATATTAGAATACTAATTGTGAAAACGATATCAAAAATGGTAGGAAAGCAAGCTAGATACATAGAACAATTTTATTTTAAACAAATATACTCGTATCTCTCTCTTTCGCCAAACGCCGTTATCTATGGCGGCCTTACGGGTGTCATGGCGGTTGACGTCAAAAACCACGTCGGGCTTCCCTTTCTCACTAGTAGCTTTGAAGCTTTATGATCAGGTATTTTACGGTGTTCTGGATGTGGTAGGTAAGCTTAGAAAACTTGTCAACAGACAACGTCATACAGCAATTTTATTATATTTTCCCCACAATTTACGTAAGTACACGCTAAACCCACTAATTATTTACTATCCTTAAAGCTGGGATCACACTTATCGGGTTTCGCCGAAAATACCATGTTATCACAAATCGATACATACATATGTCATACTTAGTATAATAGTTAAGTAGGTATAGGAAATGGCGGAAATATTGTATATACGTACAAAGTGGCCCCGACTCATTACTTGTAGGTCGCGGGCATTGATATATATGTATATATATTTATTGTAAGAAGATACGTTACGCGCTAACATCGCAATCAGAAAACCTGGACTCTGTGCACGACTACAAGCACCGAAACTCACACGGGAACACCCAAATACTCCGAAATATTTTATTCCGAATTTTGATGTTCCGATTTTCAAAAGTCCGAATTTCATAATACCTAAAAATTATAATGTCTATTATTAAAAATCACGAAATTTATTTTACCGAAAGTCGTAAATGCGATTTGTTAGTTTTCCGATTTTCATACGTTCGAAGAATCAAATGCTCGAAGGGTTCTCGGTCCGAAAAACGATATTCCGATTTTCAATACTTCGAATAAATTAAAAGTCAACATGTTGTGCTACAAAATTTAGTGACAGAAACGAATCGCTGCAAAACCGACTTCACGCAGTCTTGTTTGCCCTACCCCTAGAGTGTAATTTAAACCCGCGTAGGCGCGGAGGGGTAGGGCGGCCCGCGAGCTGAGGAGCAGGTGGTTTGCGCGGCTGAGGCTGGCCGGCAAAGCCGGCCAGCAAGCCGAAGCTGCGGTGGTGAGCGTTAAAACCATCTGCGACGATAAGCTCGCGTGGGGCCGCCCAAACCCCGCAGCGCCGGAGCCCTGACAGAAACAATGCTTGCTGCATTTGGCCAAATTAGTCCAGCCCCCCTAGCCAAGTTACGATCGTTTCGTTTGCGTCGAACGCCTCGAGTAGGCCACGCCTCCTATTCCTTTGTTCTGACCACGTGACTGAGCGCTGAGATGACGTCATAACAAAGGAATCGGAGGCGTGGCCTACTCGAGGCGTTCGACGCAAACGAAACGATCGTAACTTGGCTAGGGGGGCTGGACCAATTTGGCTGCTGCGGTCTTCCCGTCCAATTATATTAGTGTACCTCAACGATTGCATCACTGCTTATCATGAGATGGGATCGCAGTAAAGCATTAGTTTATATAATTTGAAAAAAAAAGTCGGCATTAAAATATAGAATGTCGGATTACCTAATACTGCCTATTTGTTATCGATGTTTACAAAATCTGTAGCATAATAATTATAAAGGTGACCTAGCGAATTGGAGTATTCTTAGCCAACCTGAGTGTAGGTATTACGATGCTGTAGAGATTGGAAAGATAAATATATTATATTAATTATGCAAAGTTTATATATTATTTATTGGGTAATTTAAAGAAAGATTTGAAAGGCAGGAAGTGATTTGAAATGTGATGTAATGTGATGTTATCTAGGATGTATCGATAATATTATCGGTGAAGGAGAGTGAATGTCAAAATTATAAGAAATGCGTTTAGTTATATTTTTTGATGCCATTTTTACAATTAGCTAAAGTGGCTTTGCCCGTGTGAAGTAACTTTCTCCATACAAACTTTGGTAGCCCGTTTTACCCCGTTAGAGGTGGAGTTTCGTAAAATCCGTTCTTAGCGGATGTCTACACCCTATAAGGAACCTACCTGACAAATTTTAAGTTTCTAGATGTTATAGTTTCGGAGATTTCGTGATTAATCAGTAAGTCAAATTTCGCTTTTATAAATAGATTAAGTATGTTTATTTTATTGTTTTTTACTATAATAGTTGCATCGAACTAACTCCTACGCTAAAGCGACCTTCATGAATTCATTCGAGTCGAAATACGGATGTCCTCTGTTGATCAAATATTCTAAATCATTTAAGTATTTATTTTTTGATAAGGATGATATGAGTCTATATCTAAAGAGTAAGTATATGGATTTAATTTGAACTCGATACCTTAACGCGTTCCCGAACGGAACCCTAAAAAGAAAGATGTAAACATGAGAAAAAAAAAAACTAGAAATAAAATTACAAAAATAGCTACCTAAAACAATACTGCTGTCAGCGGCTTCCCCCGTGTGAAATTATTTATTATCCTATAAACTATTAAGAGTAACCATGGAGTTTCTTGCCGGTTCTTCTCCATAGGAAACGACCAATTTGGAACCGTGCACTAGCTTCTGACGTTTTATAAGTGCCCATGTAGGCCTATGTGAAATAAAAACTTTTGACTAAGAAAATTTTGAAAAACTATTTCAGGACATGATCTATCAGTGTGCAAAATTGTTTTCAAATCCATTCAGCCGTTCGAACGTAAAGAACTAACAAAGATACAAACATACACACAAATCATCTCTACTCTAAAAAACTGGCAACGTCAATATTTTTAATTTGGATCTTTTGAAACTAACGACCCACGCTAACCAAAAATATCATCTTAATCATCTACAAAAAATCGAATAAAAATTTTCGATTCCAATTTAATGCTAGTCAATATTTCACATTTATTTATGGCAGACATCAACATTTAATAGTCTTTTGTATGGCGACAGGCAGCCTACGCCTGTCTAGATACGGCACTCGTTGACCTTACAGAGCCTTTGTGTGCACTTGTGCAGATCTAGATTCTAGTGTTCTAGACCGTGACGATATGTGTGCTTTAGAGGCTTTAAGTAGTTGTCGACAGTGTTTTTAAGATATATGTGAGAGTTCATGAGATGACCGAGTTTAGTTTTTTTTTTATAATTGAAAGGATTGCGCTTGACTAATCTCACATGACGGTAAGCGGTGCTGTGACAGATAGATAGATATACTCTTTATTGTACACCATAGATGAAATTACAGTAGGAACCTAAAATTAATAGGGTGCCCGTGCCATAATGGGCAGTATTAACGCTAACGGCCCGTTCACGACCTTGCCGCTGTGAGCGGTAGCTAAGCGCGGGGCGGCGAGCTGTAAGATCAAAAGTATGAAAATGTTTGAAGTACGCCGCTCATAACGTAATCATTTAACCTTTTGACGTGCGTAATTAGAGACACAATAGTAAGACAATGGCTTGCGGGCGCCGGCTACCGCCTGAGCGTTAATGAATTAATTAGCGCTCGCGCCGCGCGCCCGCTTACCTTTGCTATCCCGCTCGCCGCGCCGCTCGCCGCTAAGATCGAAGTCGTGAACGAAAGCGACTGATGCGGCGAGCGGTCGACGATGTAGCATGCTAGGCTAGAAGTAACCTATTCACTCTAAGATCCTAAGATCCCTAAGGTTGTAGGTATCAGGAAACACAAACTCCGGCAGGGAATTCCATTCCTTAACTGTACTCAATGATATTATATTTAAATTAATTATTATTTATTAGAATATCATTGCTGTACGCATAATGAATGTGTTCCCATAACGTTTTGTGCGTATGGGTGGGATGTCCACCATGTACCGGTGGCGCATCGCCGTACGTCTGGTGGTCGGAATGATGTTAGAATGTCTAAACTGAAGTAATAAATGGCTTATCGAGCAAGCTTTTTATTCTTTTGACGAACTTATGATTTAATTGAATTTAACTTTGACGTAAATATTAATTTGAACATTGTTGTGACTTTTATTATGATTTATTGTAATTTTAATTTGTGATTTGACTTCTATTTATTTGTTTTCTCTTACATAAAAAACGTTACAAACAAAGTGAAAAATTTACATAATTATAATACAAAATCACAAAGTACACTCAGGCGTCGAAATACTCCTCCACATTGCTGTCATCCGGAAATGTGCCCAGAAGTTGAATGGCGGCAATGTTAATTCTTTAGGCGAAGAACGAGCCAGCCCTCTGGTCACGCAAAGTGTCGATCATTTGGCGTGAAATTTCCTTAAAAAGGAGACGCGCACTCAGACCCCATGACCCAAGTGTTTCGACCCCTAACGGTTCAAAACTGTAATTACCAATAAGGTTACAGTATTTGCGCCGTTTAAGGGTTTCAGCAGCCGCAGCGGCAGCGCCAGTACAGCCCGCCGTACTTGGAACAAGGGTGTCGAAACGATGTACGCGGTAACGACGAAGCGAAACGCTTAGTCCGGACCGTTGAAGTTTCAACAACATAAGGGTGGATACCCGCCGTACGTCGGGTTGTCCGATGGTAGAAAGGAGATGGCGGAATCAAGTCATGCAATTCCTGCGCACACTCACCAAAATGCAACCTGTACAATACAGAAAGGCTGGCTACCCTGCGCCTGTGCTCGAGGCTTTATGTAAATTTTGTCCCAAAACAACAGTATCGAATGAGTGTGAAAGCCGAACGCATGTTAATTTTGAAAAATCTTTCCGATACGTCATTAAAATTTTGTTTTCTTGTATTTTATTTATTTGACTTTATAAATTATTTGACATTGTAATGTAATCATTTGTTAACTATAATGTAATTTGAAAATTCTGTATTATGACTTGTTGACTAGTCCGTTTTGAAGATGATGCATGAGGTGTCTGCTTATCTTCCTTTTACACATTCATCTCTTCTTTAGCTCGTCATGCTGTGCCGGTGCTGCCGCAGCGGCTGCAGAGAACCTCAAGCGGCGGAAATATAATAACCTTGTTGGTAGTTATATTTTCGAGCCGTTTGGGGTTGAAACTCTAGGTCCTGGGGTCCGAGTGCTCACAAATTATTTAAAGAACTTTCAAAACGCCTTATTAACACTTCGCGTGACCCAAGGGTTGGCTTTTACTACGGACAAAGGATAAGCATTGCCCTTCAGCGTGGCAATGCCGCCAGTCTTTTGGGTACATTACCAGTCGACAGCGATGTGGAGGAGTTTTTCGACGCCGTACTCTATCTAGATTGCTTTTTTTAGTACTTTATGTTATTTATTTTAATTTTGTAAGTTAGTTAATTACGTTATTATTAAATTTAAATGTATCTCTTCTCCTTTAAAGAGAATAATAGCTATCGCTAGTTTTTGCAAGCGGCTTCGCCCGGTAGAAAGTAGAAAATTGTTGTTAGAGAATATGGTATTTGACTATTGAATACTAATTCCAAAGAATACACTCAATGTTTTCAAGACATGAAACTTTGTCTGTCCATGATCTAACTGTGCGGTATTTCCGGCCTTGAACTAGACTATAGTATACATTTGCAAGTTCTGTATTTCAGCTACTTAGCTAAACTATTTCTAGTTTAAATTTTAACAAGAGACTTAAAAAAAAACGGACTCAATTCGATTTATTTTACCTTGTTTGGCGATATCTTCGTCAAATGTTAACCAATTTTGATGATTATTTTTTTACTTTGAAGAGTACCCAGGTAATAAAATCCTACTAATATTATAAACGCGAAAGTTTGTATGTATGGATGTTTGTTACTCTTTCACGCAAAAACTACTGAATGGATTTTAATGAAACTTTACAACAATAGTATATACATCGGAATAATACATATATGTATACAACATTATTTTTAGTATATGCGAAACCTGAATATAGTTTGTTCAGAATCAGTAACTGAATCGATTCCAATAATTTTTACACCACGTTATATTTTTTTTTTCAAAAATATTTAAAAAAAGTTATGAGTTTACATGTGGATGGATGGAGAGGGAGAGGGAGACCAAAGAAAAGATAGATGGATTGAGTGAAGAGTGATATGAAAGAAAAGGAAGTTAGTGATAGCATGACGAGTGACAGGGCAGAATGGAAGAAAAAAACGTGTTGCGCCGACCCCAAATAACACGGGACAAGGGCAGGAAGATGATGATGATGATGATTTAAAAAAACGTCACAAGTTGGACACCACCGACACTAAGTACAACACAGGTCATGGCAGATCATAGCGGACATTAGGTACCAGCGCACAGCTGGGCGCGGGAGTAAAACAATCCCTCAGTCGCCCGGATGGTCCTGTGATCATGAATTTGTGCGGACAACCAGGTAACATAACAAGCTTATAACTTTGTGATTTTTCATGATACAGTTATGAAATTTTGTACATAGATTCTTTACATAAACATACTAGACACATGTTTCGGGTTTCGCATTTACTAAGTAAAACTAAAGTTGTATACGCTATAATTTATAAAGATATTGTAAGCTACTCCGAAGTACTAATCGTGCGCAGATGAAGTCGCGAGCACTAGCTAGTTACAATTATTTTATTTGGAAGTCTATATCAAAGAACAAAACCGACTTACCAAAACCCATGTGAACTCCTTCAGTCGCCCTTTGCATTCAAGGTTCGTGGTAACTCTTTCAAACAATCTCGCCACTTACTGACATACACAGCCCCCCTAGCCAAGTTGCAAACGATAAACATGAACGCTTAGTAATCTCCAATAGATTTTCAACTCTATACCTAAGAGCATAAAGTTGAAAATCTATTAAAGACTACTGAGCGTTAGCGACCGGAACGAACGAAAACACTATGTAATCTTCAATAGATTTTCAACTTTATATACAATAACATAAAGTTAAAAATCTATTAAAGACTACTGAGAGTTTACGTTTATCGTTTGTGACTTGGCTAGGGGGGCAGTTCTACGAAGCGACAGGTCTATTGTTTATACACCTACAAAACGTTCGGCGCTCCTTAGGTCGGTTATACTATGACTATATTGACTATGAATGACTCACATATACCGTTTGCCGTCATCGACATGAGAAAAAGATTTCTACGTTTTTGTGAGCTACATTAAAATGTCAAATTGAAATAGTTACGGAACTTCGCAAACGTAATGGATATTGATATTTCAACTAGTAAAAAAAAAAAAATAGTATTTTAAGTTCCTAACTGCGTGCGGTGACCCTGTCTTTACTTGAATAGAGTTTTTGCTTATATTATTGTGTCTTGTTTATATATCGATACTCAACAAAATAAAAACGACGCCGACGTCCAAAAAGTTATGTCATCATCTTCCTTCCCGTGTCATATAGGGTTGACAAAACACGTTGTTTTCTTCCATTCTGTCCTTTTTTTTTATTTTTTAGGTTCCTATATGTATATATTTTGCATTTGTGCGAAGCGGGGTCGGGTCATGTTATCTGCTACTATAATAAAAATTGAATATCAGAAAAGAATAACTACATTGCAAGGGAAATTACAGGAAAATATGTTTTCAGGAAATCAATGCAGTACAATAGCACTGTATCATAGTCAGCCTTATAATGTTTTCAATATTGGGACTCAAGTCAGGTCTCCCAGTGCGGCTTAGTGTCGCCGCACATGGACCACATGCCACAGGCACAAACGCCACCACGAGAAGCAAGAAGCAGCCACAAAAGAAGCTGAAGCGCGCGAGTCACTTGTGGCCGGTGGCTGCTGCTTTTTTTAACCCATATTCGCAGTATCAAAATGGACTCTGACGAAGAAGGTTTAAGTGCGCGAGTGGCGTGTGACGGCGTTTTGTATCGGCGTTTAGTGGCCAGTGCGGGGCACAACAAGCGAGCAGCGGCGATTTGTAGCGTGGCGGCCACCGGCGTCAACCGTGTGCAGGAAATCCATATAAAATGTATGAAACCTACAGGAAATATGCCGGTGGCGGCGTGTATGTTTCTTTGTTGCCTTGCATTCCGGGGCCCCCGGGTTTTCCTTTTAGAAGCGAACCCATGACCCCAGTAGGCTTCGACCCTGCTGGGCCCCTACGGTTTTGCTGACAACTCCTTGAGGCGCGCGTGGAACATTACGCGCCGTCGACCACTTCGGTCTGAACGGTTACCGGACATTCGGACGGCCAGCTACCCATTGCTGGCCGTCCGCATGTCCGTGTCTACGGTAGCTGGAAATCGGGATCGGGATCCCGGCGGCTGGGTTTGCTCCACCGTGTCTTCCGGGCGGTCCAAACAATGGTAACACCCGGGCGTGTCTCCCGCACAAATCCGGTGCAGGAACTTCCCGAACTTACCATGTCCAGTGAGAACCTGCGTCTTGCGGAAGGTGACGACGCCGCCGCCGTGTTCCCAGCCACTCCTCCAAGAGGGGACTTACCGCCATAATTATGGCGTGCCCAATTAATTGTGGTTTAAGGTCACGAACATTACAATAAATACTTGTCCTGTAAATATGGTTTCCTATTACGGATCAATAGCGCGTTTGATACAATTTGAGTTACATCACCGTTTAGTCATATCTAATTTTAAAACTATTCATAGTTATTGAATGTGTATTGTGTAGTACATATATTTCGCTTAGGATGTGTTTTAATTAATTGCCTAATGTTTCTTTAATTTAGTAAAAAAAAAATTCAGTTTACTTGAAAAATCGAAAAACTGAATGGACAACCTCCTTATTATGAAGTCGGTTAAAAGTGACTTTGTATATATGTGAGTTTATACGATTAATCTACCTAATAGGCAAATAAATCATATCCAGACTTTTAATTATCATTTAAGAAAAAAAAAGAAACGATTTTACTCAAACCTCTTCATTGGACGGAGTTTATTTGAAATGAATAAACTGCCAAGTGTGAATCGGTCTCTCGCGCAAAAGGGGTTCCGAACGAATCATATTATCAAGAAATATTTATTTACTGTATTTTTCAAAACTAATCGGACTGGTCAATTTTCAGCAATTTTTATTACTAACATAGATACTTAAATACTTTTGAGGCCTTCACAATTTTCGGCAGAGTAAAGTTTCAAAATTTAATTTTATTTTCCGATTCGATTTTTTCATTTTTCTTATTTATTTACGTTACACGATCGAGTTTGGGTCACACATATTCTAGTGTACTTACATATACCAAATTTCAACTTGATCAGTCCGTTAGATTCAGAGCGAATTGGTTATGACAAAATCGGTTAAAAAATGGACAGACACGAGTGGTCCTATAAGGGTTCTGTTTTTTCATTCGGACGTTTAAAACTCTAAAAAGGCTGAATGTACCTAACAGTGTAGATAAAAGTGAAGCTTTTAAAAAAAACTGACTCACGCGCTGAGGGTTCCGTACAGACTTACCTATGTAAATATAGTTCAATTCCCGAATGGAGTCTCGAAGATTTTTCCACATCGCAAAAAAAATATTATTTTGTGACGTAACAACAAATTTACTGTTTTCAGATTTATTCCTATACTTGTGCTAATAAGACCTTGCTTTGTGCCAAATTTCAGGATTCTAGGTCAACGGGAAGTAGGTACCCTATGAATTTTGATTCCCTTGAATGTTGAAATACAACGTTGTTTGCGACATAAACGGCCATCTTTTTTTTTTTTTTTTTATTCTTGATAGGTTCTCGCTTGACCGCTAACTCACCTGATGGAAAGCGACGATGCGGTCGACGATGGAGCGCGGTTACCTAGAAGTAACCTATTCACTCTTGACTTAAAGATTCCCGGGTTGTAGCCATCAGGAAAATCAGATTCCGGCAAGGAATTCCACTCCTTAGCTGTACGCACTATGAATGTGTTCCCAAAACGTTTTGTGCGTATAGGTGGGATGTCCACTATGTACCGCTGGCGCATTGCCGTACGCCTGGTGGTCCGATGATGGAATGGGCTAGGCGGAATTAGGTTATGCAATTCCGACGCACACTCCCCGAAATGCAACCGGTAAAAAACCGACAGGCTAGCAACTCTGCGTCGATGCTCAAGACTTTGAAGCCTCGACTCAACAAGTGCATCATTGCCAATGATCCTCCTGGCTCGCCTCTCAATTGCCTCAAGTGCATCAAGCTGGTATCGGGCAGATCCGTCCCAAAGATGAGAGCAGTACTCCATACACGATCGAACTTGCGCTTGATAAAGTATGAGCAACTGTTCCGGCGTGAAGTACTGTCTGACCTTCGCGAGGATTCCCAGCTTTTTTGCTGCCAGTTGAGCCTTTGCTTCGATGTATGGCCCAAAGTTGAGTGTTGACGTCAGCGTAACACCAAGGAGATCAAGATGGTCGGTTATTGGCACGGTTACGCCCCGAAAAGTTAGAGCAGGGCTGAATTGACTCCTTTTAGCGGAAAATAGACACGCCTGGGTTTTAGCAGCATTGAACTTGACCAAATTGGCATCGCCCCATTCAGAGACTGCCTCCAAGGACAAGTTCAAGCGCTCGACCATAGCCTCTCGGAGAGACTGGATCTGTGACCCACTAGCCTGCGCGCTGGATATGTAACTCTCAGCAACAGTGCTGTCGTCTGCATACCCAAAGGTACCGGGCTTAAGCAGATCATTTATGTGCAGCAAGAACAATGTTGCCGAGAGCACTGACCCCTGAGGGACCGCAGCATTAATGGCCATTTGACCGGACGAGCAACCATCGATGACCACTCGGGTGGACCGGTCACTCAGGAAGTCTGCAATCCAAGCACACAAACCAGCAGGTAATCCGAAAGAAGGAAGCTTACTAATAAGGCTTTCGTGCCAGACCCTATCGAAAGCCTTCGAGATATCGAGGGAAACAGCAAGCGCTTCCCCGTGTTTCTCGATGGCCTCACTCCAGATGTGGATGGCATACGCTAGAAGATCACCAATTGACCGATTTCGGCGAAAGCCGTATTGTCGGTCACTTAGGATGTCATTAGCTTCTAGGTATGCCAGGAGCTTAGTGTTGAGTACACGTTCCATAGTCTTACAGAGAATGGACGTTACTGAGATTGGCCTGTAGTTAGCTGGGTCAGCCCGACTACCCTTTTTGGGCACGGGCTGTACGTTAGCTTGCTTCCATGCAATCGGCACTTTGGTTAACTTAGTAGTTTGATTTTTTCACAACTTCAAGGGACCGCAGACTTGAGTATATGGCTTTAATTTCAACTCGATACCTCCACGCGTTCCCGAGATTTAGGGTCTTGACAGAAAACAGACAGACGGACGGACCACTAAGTGATCCTAAAAAGTTACGTTTTTTTCCTTTTGAGGTACGGTACGGAACCCTACAAAATAGGAAATACTCACTAACTCTTGAAGTTTGAATTATAATCAATATAAATAGTAAATTAATGTGATTAAACTATTAGAGCTTGAAATATTAATTAAAATCGTTTCTATCCGGAGTTCCAATCAAATTAATTTAATTACCAATCTTTAAACCGTTTTAAAATAACACCACTTATCTATAAAACCAAGGTTGCTCACGTCTTTAAAAAAGTATTTAGTGCAAGAATCGCACTTTTACGATTTGCAGTAAAGATAATATGTTTGGTATCGTAGTGATTAGGATATTAGATTAGTTTTGGTTTGTTTCGTAATGAAGGATCATCAAGCTTAAATCCTTTATGAGGTAAACTGAAATATGCATAATTTTATTCTTATTTTCGTGTGGATTCTAATTATGGATTTAAGCTAGAACTACATTAGCCCGACGCACACGTGTAACACGCCTGATTTGTACGTAGAACCAGACGTCGCGTGGCGTGGATCAAGTGTAGCTCTACAAGTTAGTTTCCATAAAAAAATGTATGGAGACCGACGCGTCCTCGGCGAGTGTGGCACACGTGTGCGGAGTATAGTTCTAGATTTACTTGCGTTTATTTTTCTAGAATATTTTATACTTACTTAACAATAAGTAGCACATAAAATCTTTTTCTGAAAACAGCATATTATAAATATTGGTATGAGAAAGAGTGGGTGTTTGGTGAGAACCTCTCTCTATTTCTTTTACACACATAACCTAATGGGGCGGTGACGTCACATTTCAATGTGTGCATCCAAAAATAAAGACTATACCGTATTCATCTGGGCTTGAGACAAAATGTAAACAAAGAATACAATGTAGGTACCTTCGGCCAAATTTCTTCGACTGGTTTTTTTAAGCACGTAAACGACAATATAACAAAAACAAAACAATCAACCAGTAACTTTAAACTTAACAAAACAAGAAACTTAATTAAAACAACAAAATAACAAGAATTCAACGAAAATATCTGAAAGCGGCACTCTCATATCTATAGTGAAAAAGATGGCTGAAAAGATACTACGGTTTTCCCGTCCGATTATAATTTAGGTGTCTTCAAGTCTAGAGTAAATAGGCTCATAATAAACTAGTGCGCATCACCATCAACGATTGCGTTACTGCTTACTAGCACTAGTTAATATTACATAATTATTTAAAAAAAAAGGACAAAAAATATTTAAATGTTTGGACATGTAACAGCAAAGCGATTTAACTAAATGATTTTAAGCAGACGATGATTTAAATTATTACCTTCTCTTTTTATTGCGAAAATCCTGTCTAGAGTTATATAATCCGTAAATGTAGTGTCAGGGTATCTTTATAAATTACACAAGATTCGTGTCATCGTCAGCTAGATTGATAAATTTATATATTCCGCAAACAGGTTTTAAAAAACACTTTTACACGTCAATTTTTCGTCAGTTTAAACCAGATGAGGCAGGTGTTTCGTAGCTGACTACTCTAAGAAGAAACACCGAAACAAGCTCAGGGGTCAGTCTCTTTTAACCTTTCGAATAGCGTAATCAGAGACACAATAGAAAGACAATGACCGAGCGAACGCCGGCGTTCGCTTGGGGTTTACTGAATAGTCCATAATTAGTATAGCAAATATGTACCTAATGGTCAAAAGAGATTCTTAGAGAACTACATTTTTTGCTGAAGACAAACAAATTCATCGTCGTCATTCGCGATGATTTTAATACCACCAGGATATCCAAGGAGTATTGTGTTGCGCAGTAACTGGGTTATGGAGGTGTGATAGGCACTCCATGTAAAACAGCCCTTTAGACTGGAAGGAGACCCCAAAAGCTTGATGGGAAAAGGCTAGGAAGATATGATTATAATGATAATATTTGATATCTATACAATACTCGTAGCATAAAGCTATTCTCGTAGTGCAAAGCAAAACAGTATAGGAACTGTGGTGGACCGGTGATAAAGGCCCTGATTTACGAGTTGTAGATCGCGGATTCAAAACCAGCCAGGCGCATTACTTTGTGTAATTTATTTCATCACCACTGCTCTCGAAACGGTGAAGGAAATCATCGTGAGGAAACCAGCATGTCCTAGAATTAAGAAATCGATGACATGTGACATCCACCAAGCCGCACTGGGCCTGCGAGATGGATTACGGCCTGTTCCCTCTCCTAGAGAGGAGGGCTGAGTCCCAGCAGTGGGAACATTATAAGGCTGATTATGCTAGTATAAAACGATGTCGCTTTCTGCGTGTCTGTTTATTCGCTAACTCCTAAACCACACAACGGATTTTGATGTGGTTTTCACTAATTTGCACCCGCGCAAAGCCGAAGCGACCCCAAAACAGTCTCGAAAAGACTGGCAAACTTACTCATGTTTTCTTCCGTACTTTCACTTTCATTATGTTTTATTATGGATAGGCTCGCGTTTGACCACTATCTCACCTGATGGTAAGCGATGATGTGGTCAACGATCTATCGCACACTCGCCTAGACGTAACCTATTCACTATATCCCTAGGTTACAGCTATCAGGAAACACACGACTCCGGCAGGGAATTCCACTCCTTGCTGTACGAATAATGAATTTGCCGCCTATCTGGTAATTATAAGTTCTATTAGGTATTTTAATAAAATTCACTGTTTACGTGATTAGGAAACGACTGTTTTTAATTACCTAAATTAGTCTGAATGGGTAATTAGAGCAGACTTAATGATATGTTTGGAAACAAATTTCAGTTAAATCTTATATTATTTTTGCACATAAATTAGATTTGGATTTAGAATAATTATTTTTATTACGAAATCGTGTTAGATAGCTCTGCTAAAGAAGTATTGTAGTCATTCACAATATAGTTTTTAAATTATTTAAATGAATTCCGAGGTTTAAGCGAGTTATCAAGGTCGCACGTTTAATTTATTTTGCAACATTATAATAAATTAAATTATCGCACATCATTCTTTCGTTACTATACAAATTCAGTGGTGGATTAAAGATAAAAAGGAAAGAAGGGACCACCCCCTCCTTTCCTTTTTATCTTTATAAATTATCACAAATTTAAACTTTAGCAGCCTAAATATGTGAATACCGTATTAAAACAAATCGGTATTCGCAACAGTGTCTTAGCCTATGTCAGACGAGGCAAGAACTCTAATATAAAATATATTACAATCATTTAAAATAATTTAAAATTCAAAATTTAGCTATGATGAAGTGACATAGTCAATATTGTGACCATTGTGACAGTCCCCTTAATAAAGATTTAAAAAAAACTTCCTTAACATACTTAGTTTTCTTCCATTGTCTTTATGGAAAATGCGGAATTGGTTAGATTTCATATATTTTTTTTTTTTTAATTCATATAAACTAGTGCTTGACTGCGATCCCACCTGATGGTAAGCAGCGATGCAATCATTGATGGTGAGGCGCACTAGTTTATTAAGAGCCTATTCACTCTAGCCTTGAAGACACCAAAATTATAGTTGGACGGGAAGACCGCAGCAGGCAAATTGTTCCAGTCCTTCGATGTACGCGGTATAAACGACGATATATATATATATATAGATTTCATATGGCACAAGTATCTTGACTTCACAAGTACATCTTGACTGAAAACTTGTTCAACTTATTTCTCTAACAGCCCGCGGGGCCCGTAGCGATAGGCTCATTGATTCGCCACTGTATATATTAATTCTGAAATCAGCTAATAAGATACCACAGGCATACCTACTTACGTAATATTTTTAGCCTGTTTTGGTCATAGTACTAACCTAATAATAGACACGGAATAGGTGAGTGTTAAGTCAATGAATCCTATGAAGTGCGAAATGATCTTAATTAGGTTTAAGGCAGTTAATACCTAATTTGCACCATATTGTTATCATGTTAACACGGTTGTATTTTTAGATTGTAGCTTCTAGCTTGTCTGCGGAATTGTACTGTTTCACGCGCGCCTCAAGGAGATGTCAGCAACTGTAGGTGCCCATCAGGGTCGAAGCCTACTGGGGCCAAGGGTCTGATTCTGAAAGGAAGACTCGGCCCTGGTACGAAAGGCAACGAAGGAACAGGAGTGGGTTTTTAGTCAGTAAAAGTCTGACACTATCTCACGCTCCGCCCAAGAGCGGGGGATGTCATAAGATGATTTTCCCACCGAAAAAAGAAAAAAAAAAGCCGCTGCTGCTCAGGACATGCTGCTATACCCATCCTGCAAAACCAGCTGCACTTTTCAGGATTTATACGAGGACAATAACAGAGCTGTACAGGTTGCCTAATTATTGTCAGAAAAAAAAAAAAATTTCATCGACACGAAAAGGAGAAGAAGAATAAATTTTGTTTAAGTACCTATATTTTGAAGCAATACAAAGTAGCAATAAAAATAGAACTACATTAGACCGATGCACACGTGTAACACGCCTGATTTGTACGTAGCGGCGCATTGCGTGGCGTCGCGTGGCGTGGATATAATGTAGCTCTGCAAGTCTAGTTGCCTTAAAAAATGTATGGAGACCGACGCGCCCAGATCTGCGTGTGTGGCACACGTGTGCGCAATGTAGTTCTACCTTAAAGCTAAAACTACATTAGACCGACGCACACGTGTAACACGCCTAATTTGTACGTAGAACGACGTCGCGTTGCGTCGCGTGGCGTGGATATAGTGTAGCTCTACAAGTCTAGTTTCCATATAAAATGTATGGAGACCGACGCGCCCAGATCTGCGTGTGTGGCACGCGTGTGCGCAGTGTAGTTCTAGCTTAATGGTGTTCAAAACCCAATTTCGGAAGTAAAAACTCGTTTTTACGTTTTCGCTGAGCCGACATGTCTGGGAAAGTTGAGTTATTGCCGAAAAAACAAATGTCAGTGACATCACGAGCGGATGACTAAGTGTCTGAGTAATTTATGGTTTTTGGCAACTCCCCTTATAAGGTCAAGCGTAAGTCGACGTACTGTGAGGTACACAGCCGAGCCCAAACTTGCTGATATTTTCGTGCAAAAAAGTTCCGACCACATTGCTCATCTCATGAATTAAAATTGCCAAGCAAATAATGTTGGAAACCAACCGCTTACAATTTGTTATTGTAACTTGGGGGGTTACCATGACGTTTAAAGTAAGATTGTTTCATTCTTATTTCAGTGTGGGTAAGAGACAGAGCTTTACAGGTTGTCTAGCGCAGGTAATCTTACTTTACACGTCATGGTACAGGTCCTGTTCTGTGATCATGAATTCCTCCTATAAACCTAGTATAGCCATAAAGTTTGTTAAACTTTTTTTTTCTTTTAAATTTTAAATTTGGAACGAGGCTAATTCATTCAAACAATGTATAGTTTTGACGTATTTCTGTGTACTTTTTCCCACTATCTACACTAATAATAAAAAGAGGTAAAGTTTTTTTTTTATTATTTGTAGGACGTAATCTCTAAAAGTACTGGTCCGATTGCTAAAAGTTTTTCACCGATAGAAAGCTGCTTTATTCCTGAGTGACATAGGCTAGACATAATTTAATGTACCTACGCTGGCGAAGCTGCAGGCAAAAGCTAGTTTCTGTTAAATTAAAATTGAGTTGGGTATTAACGAAAACAGGATTGCAGTGAGTGGGAATGGAACCTGGAAAATTTTTAAAACGCCACTGTACTGTATATTTTTATTGAGAAAATACACCGTAAGTAAGAAGCCGGATAGTAGATCCTCTTTACCGAATAGTCGGTTAATGATAAATCGTCTAAAAAATTGTCCTTCTAGAAGTTCTTCTGGAAGGACTTTGAAAGTCCTGCCAGCAGGCCTTTAATTTGTATGAAATTTGACGCACGTCCTTCTGGCAGTACGCCGACTGCTGGCAGGACGACTTCGACGAATTACAAAATCAGGGGAATTAAACATTTTGTACTACCTACTTTTAATTATTTATTTCTTTGAAATAAACGAATAGCGTATAAATCTATATTATTTGCGCTGAATTAACAACGATAATGACAAATGGTTTGAAGTAAGACCGCTCTTACTTCAAACCATTTGTCATTATTGTTTACTTTTTCAGGTGTAAATGACAATGCCATAAGGATTTCCTCAAACCTTTGTCGACACATACTAAATCTTTTGCCAAATTTGGGAGCGGGAAATAAACCATTGGACACAGTACCCCAATAACTTCGTCTTTCAGGAAGCTGTTGAGTGCACATAGCATACATTAGACCAAAAAACTTGTATAGCTCATTTTCAGTAACAGCTTTAGCTGCATTTCTTAAACACGAGTTTGTACATGCCAAAATATACGAAATCTTCTCCTCAGGAAAAAATAACTGCCAAGTTTCCAGTTCATTTAATTTGTTTGATAAGTTTAATAGTTTTGGTTTATACGCACCATCTTTGTAAACGTCTATCAAAAGTTCTTTTTCGGATTGCCATTCTATTTCTCCAACAAGCACGTTATTTTCTTCTATTTCCTCTTCCAACAAGCTTTCCGAATTACTTTCAGATTCGTCTGATTCCGATGAACTCGAATCCAATGAAAAGGACTGTGTTTGTGTTAAAGGTTCATTATCAAGAGCATTTGCGCGCTCCAAAAAGTTCTTATATGTACACAACTTACATACCCATCTAGTTCCCATACTACCTTTACTTTATTGTTTCTATAAACTGCATTCACTACACCATAACAATAAGATGTTGCAAACGCATCACCAAATTGTTGACGACTCCACGCGATATTCGTTCCCGGCGCATCGTAGTGCGAGGCTAGCGAGCGCACGCGATCTCCACGTCTAAAAATCGTGGCCATCTCGCTCACACTAATGCTACAACAATGCGACAAACACACCTACAATCAGAAAGAGACAGACTATCGACTTGTATTACTACAAATCCTGCTAGCAGGACCATTCGCGTAATATTCATAAGAAAAGTTGCGTCCTACCGGAAGGACCGAAAGTCCTGCTAGCAGGACGCTGGTCGATTTATCATTAAAGCTAGAACTACATTAGACCGACGTGTAACACGCCTGCACCCCTAGCCAAGTTGATAATCTGCAATCGTTAACGATAGTCGAAAACAAATCAAATGTATGGGAATGACATCATCTCAACGTTAAGTCACGTGGCCAGAACAAACAAATAGAAAATTCGTAGCCAAGTTCACATCGTTCAAAATGATAGAATGAATTGTTATCGTTTCTACAATGTTCAGCGCTATTGTTAGCGCTGTTATTGTAGAACGAGCGACCGACTCAGGCGCGTTAACATGGCTACCATCTTATCGTGGCGTTACCGATTGGAGAACGGAATTCGACACGAAACGGTTGTAACTTGGCTAGTGGGGCTGATTTGTACGTAGAACGACGTCGCGTGGCGTGGATCAAGTGTAGATCTACAAGTCTAGTTTCCATATAAAATGTATGGAGACCGACGCGCCCAGATCGGCGTGTGTGGCACACGTGTGCGCAGTGTAGTCCTAGCTTAACTCTAAACAAGACCTATCGAACCGCCATTTTGATTTCTAACGTAAAAGTAATCTCACTGTTGAAAAATCGGCCGTAACGTAAGTAAATACTCCTTCCATACCCATAAATAATTCAGGTAAGTATTGCAAGTACTGTCATCACAATAACCACATGTATTGTCTTCCTCCGCATTATTTAAATACTATTTATGACCTACTCCGTACTTTCACAGTTCACAAGCTTACGAGGTTCGCTTTCACATTTCAGTTCATTTTCGAGATGCCTTTCATGTTGAACTGTTATCCGATGTTGAAATGCGCTTTATAAGGTTTTTGTTTTTATAAAAGTGGTGTTGGTTAGAAAGACTTTAGAAAAAGTGTCTGATCTTGTTGGATTTCAGGATTTTTTCTGCTTTTGATACCTACTTTAGTAAAATAAAGAAATAAATTATTTATTTGGTCTACCAACAATTTTTTACACTAATAACTTGAAACAAAAATAACATCATTATAAAACTTTAAACAGTGCAACAATTACTTAAAGGTAAACACCACATGAACTAAAAAAAAATACATTAGTGTAAGCATAGAGGTACCTTTTGAGTAGCGTAATTAGAGACACAATAGAAAGACAATGGCGCGTGAACGCCGGCGTTAATGCGGGGATCAACAGCATACATGTAAAGCTGACATGCAAAACAACTATTGAAAAGACGGTAAGTACTTAGATATATAATTATTACTGTTAAAATTTAGACAATTTTAATGCTTTACAATTACAACAAATCTGATAAATAGTTTATAATAAGATGTAACTGGCAAAATCTATCTCTACTCATCATCTTCCTGCCCTTGTCCCGTCTTATTTGGGGTCGGCGCAACACGTTTTTTCCTTCCATTCTATTCTGTCAACCGTCATGCTATCACTAACTTCCTTTTCTCTCATATCACTGTTCACACAATCCATTCATCTTTTCTTTGGCCTCCCTCTCCCTCTCCACCCATCCACATGTATACTCATAACTCTTTTTCTCTTAAGTAACATGCGTTTTTCATCTCTCCTCTTTACTCCATACCAAGACAAACGATTCCCCTTCAACTTTTCAGTCACTGGCGCCACAAAATCTCAAAATCTATATCTACTAATAATATAAATAAAGAGGAGATTTGTATTTTTAACTGACTTCAAAAAAAAGGAGGAGGTTATCAATTCGGTTGTTTTTTTTATCATTTTTTTTAATGTTTGTTACCTCAGAACTCCGTCGTTTATGGACCGATTTGCATTTTTTTTTTCTCATAGGATATGCTTCCAGATTGCGCCCATATTTTTCAAAATCTAAGTAGTTCTGATGATGAGATCCATGAATTTCGTAATAAAACAATGTAACCTAGCAGGAATTGTCATGAGAAATAGGCACTCTGTTTATAAGTGTATCGCAACTAAAAAGTGTGAATTAAAATACTTTTTACAAAAAAAACTGACTTCACTAAAAAAAACACTAAAAGGATCAAAATAACTTTAATTTCGGAAGTCGGTGTTTCTCGGTGTTGTTTGTTTCTTATTTAACACCGACTTCCAAAATTAAAGTTATTTTGATCCTTTTAGTGTTTTTTTTTAGTGAAGTCAGTTATTTTTCGTAAAAAGTTTTTTATTTCACACTTTTTAGTTGCGATTGCATCACTACTTTCTATCAGGTGGGATCGCAGTCATGCTCTAGTTTATATCAATTTAAAAAAAAAGGAAATGGCGGGACGACTTAGTAGTCTTCGTTAGGAATTGGCAAGATGTGGGCCAGAGCAAGAAACAATGGAAGGAGTAGAGGGCGGCTTTTCCCAGCAGTGGGACAGTACGGCTAGAATTATAATAATATAAGTTTGGTCGTTACCTAATTTTGTACCTTATTTACGGAGCTGAAGACTTTCAATAGGAAAACAACTTGAAACCATTATAAATTAGAGTATTCTCGACAGATTTTCCTTATAATTTCACTGGAAATCAAAGCTATTTTTATTACTGCTGTATGCCGAACAGAAGCTCGAAAATACACAAAAGGTAACAAGATCAAAAATCAACGGCTTAAACCCGGACACGTATATGTAGGTACCTATCTACCAACGCAAAATTTTTAAGAACAATATAGAAAGAACGGTACCCTTTCTTTTTAAACATACACACACGTACCTAACTATATGAACACAATAACTCGGAAGGCAATAAGTACTGTTATAAAACAGCCCGCCGCACCTTCTGTCGCCATTTTTATGTCATCGGTCCCCATGGGTCGCATCAAAGTGTTATGACATCCATTGGACACGGTAGGATGTTTTATGGTGAAAGGGCATTGAGGACTTTAAAGTTATTGTTATTTGAAACTAACTGCTACCATCGGCTTCGCCCGCTTGAAAGTAGAAAATAGGATCCTGACCCCGATTTCCAGCCGCAATAGGCGTGGGCGGTGAACAATGGGTAGCTCGCCGTCCGGCCGTCCCGTAACCGTCCAGACCTAGCTAGAGTCGTCAACGGAGCGTAGTGTTCCACGTGCGCATCAAGGAGATGTCAGCAAACTGTAGGGTTCCAGCAGGGCCGTAGCCTACTGGGGCCATGGGTTCGCTTCTGAAAGGAAAACTTGGGGTCCTACAAAGCAAGGCAAAGAAGGAATGTGGAACATATTAATGTCTTTTTTTTTTTCCAAGAAAAAAAAATCTTTTTTTATCATCATCATCATCATCATCATCATGAGCACACACCGGGTATCTCCACTAGTTTCATAATACACAAGAACACTTCATCAATGCTGCCACAACAATAAAATCAACAACAAAAGTATAGGGTTGTCATTATTTTGGAGGGAAGACACAACAAAAAAGGGTACAAACTAACAAAAGCATACAAACCATTATATCAGGTCATAGAGCATCAATGGAAGCTTTAGGAAGAGTCGTGAACCCACGGAGGTGTATTAAGGCGCACCTTTCAGCCGCGCCCGCGACCTACATCGCGTATCCGCTAGTCTCCTAAATGTGTGCCACTGACAGAATCACTTTGACACAGTATAGATATGGAACAGTACGGAAACTACGTACAATTGTTCGAAACGGCACACTCACACAAACATACGCATCGACGAGACTCCTAAGCGTTTCTTGCTACTGACAGGACCGCGAGACAAGCTTAGGAGTCTCGTCGATGCGTATGTTTGTGTGAGTGTGCCGTTTCGAACATTTGTACGTAGTTTCCGTACTGTTCCATATCTATACTGTGACTTTGACGTTAAAAGTTCATGTTATGACGTCATAATTTGGTAGTGCAGTTGTAGTTGCGTTGCATTGTAACACAATTTAGATACTTTTTTATATTACAAAGAAGAAATATCGGAGTATTTGGCGTGATTTTTTAGAGTATAATTCAGTGGCTATTTTAATTATTCGCACATTGATTTCTAGTGGATATTGGGATGCAAATATTGGTGTAGTTCACACAATCTATACATGTCACTGACTGACTGACTCGTTTGTTCCGATTTTGAATTTTGTCTGGACTGATGTGGACGTCTTTCAGCTGAAATAATAACTCTTTAGAAATAGTGTGACAAAATAAAATTGACATTTAAAATGAAAGTTCCTCCTCATGGCGTCATAGAGAGCCACTTGCAGTTTCGGTTGCATTTAGGTAAGTATTACATCAAGTATTGCGACATTTTTGAGTAAAATTAAGGTTAATAGATGTTTCCGGGTTGACTATCTTGGTCATTTTTCGAACGTTGCAGTAATATAAAAAGCATACCACCAGATTCTGAAAACTTCAATTTTGTTTGAAGTCAAATCTTAAGTCAAGATATGAAAATTTTCGAAACAGTTAAGTACCACGACCCAAGGGCAATTGAAGGAACATAGGTAGGTGGGTTTTAGGGTGCATTTCACTGAAACAGAGTAGAGTGGGGTGAAAAGTGGCAAGCGGGGCGGAGTGGAGTTAAGCTACCCTTCGCTTCGTGTCCTCCGCTCGGCACCACTGCCTTCTCGATTCCGTTCTGTCCGGCTCCAATTACTTTTACCCACTCCTGTTCCTTTTTTGCCTTTGTTCCAGGGCTCCGGTTGGCGTCCGGACTTTCACTTAAACGATGGCCCCTACGATTTACCGACATCTCGTTGAGGCGTGCGTGAAACACTACGCACCTTTGACGACTTGGACTCGGTCTGAACGGTTACCGGACGACTGGACGGCGTGTTACCTATTGCTCGCTGTCCGCAAGCCTACGCCTACGGATGTTCCTACTGCTGAGTCTCAGGCCTTTTCTCTGGAAGAGAGGAATGGACCGTAGTCCAACAAGCGGTTCCAGTGCGGTTTGTGCGGGTTGGAACAAGTCTTAAGTGTAGATTTTGTACGTTAACAAGAAAATAAGTACATTAGGTACCTAAGTGCTTTTCCTCAATGTCAAGATTCATCAGTTACGTCAGTTTACAAACTATGAATAAACCCAGACAAGCGAAAATGGCTCGAATTAGGTCGCAATAATTAGAATTACATTGTCAAAGTGGTAATACCAAAACATTACTACAAAGTTGGTTACATGGTTTATTTCCGTTCATTTTCCTTCAGGATAACTTCATGGGTATTCCTGAGTTACTAACTTACCTGGTTTCGCACGTTTTCTGCATTTAGCCTATGTCCTAAGGTTAGAAAGTATTTCTAAATATTTCTTATATTATAAACTCTACGAGTATTTAAAAAAAATACCTAGCAAACCGGTATCAGTTAGGGCTCCAAAGAGACCAAATATTATTACTCTGTCAGATCCAAAGGTTGACTGCTGGAAAATGCGATTTTTTCTTTTATTTTCGAGGGGAAACTTTCAAAAGGCGCCTGGACTTTAGGGATAAGTCCTCACTAAAACCATCCTGGTGAACACCATCAGCACAAAGAAGGGGCCCCGTTACTTCTTAAAATATTACTCCGGAAGTCCCTCTGTGCAACGCCTTTTAGGGCACGTGCCTGAGAGGTGGCAAATGCCTGAGATTTTTATTAATTCCATCTCTATACATTTGTGTGCGAACGCTGCAGTAAAGCCCCGATCAATCAACAGAATAAACGCCGCATGTGGAACTGGATCGGCCACACGCTCCGAAGAGACCCTGAACATATACCAAGGCAAGTCCTAGACTGGAATCCTCAAGGAAAGCGTAAACGTGGTCGCCCTAAGCAGACCTGATGACGAGCGGTCATCGCAGAGGCGAAGGACATAGAGACGACCTGAAACGAAATGAAGCGCCAAGCTCAAGATTGAACGGGATGGTGGCGCACTAAGGACGCCCTCTGTGACCTCTGTCCTATCTAGGGGACACAGGAACTTAAGAAGAAGAAGACATTTGTATGCCTAAGCTATCAAATGAATAAATAAATAAAGATAGCATAATCAGCCTTATAATGTTCCCACTGTTGGGACTCAGGCCTCCTTTCTAGGAGAGGGAATGGGCCGTAATCCACTACGCGGGCCCAGTGCGGGTTGGTGAATGTCACACGTCTTTGAATTTTAAGATACAGTTTGTAAAATTAAAATGGAAAAGTAACACACTCAAAAACCCGCTTCTATCCCTACCGCTTTTAGGCATGCAATTTTCTGTTTTATGCACTAGTGCAGAAAAGTGCGCGAGCTCGCCCCTACCAAAATTTATTATATTTATCGTATCAAGCTGGGTGCTAAGTGAGGGTGATGGATGAGCTGAGTGGGGCTGATGCACGCGTCATGCTAATTTTTGGTTCTAGGACATGCCGGTTTCCTCACGATGTTTTCCTTCACCGTTTTGAGAGCAGTGGTGATGAAATAAATTACATAAAGTAATGCGCCTGGCTGGGTTTGAATCTGCGACCTACAACTCGTAAGTCGGGGCCGTTACCACTCGGCCACCACTGCTCACAATCATGCATTAATACCAACGCTATCCATTATAAATACTGAAGCCTTCCCAACCTCATGACCTCATTACTCTATGCACAAGATCGTGACACATGATCACTAAGGCGGAGAGGAATGCACCCTTTAGAGAACAAAGTCATGCGACCTTGGCAAGTCACGTCACTTTAATATGTGGTGAATTATACAATCTGGTTGATGTAGCTAGCGCAGCATTATTTCGTAATTTAGCTAACGGTCTAGCGTGATAACAAAATGGCGTCATTAAACTAGTCACCCGACCCGACCCGACCTTTGCTCATGCTCAGCAGCAGGACAGTGAATCCAAAACAGTAAAAAAATAGTACATTTTGATACAAGTGCAGAAAGTTTGTCATTGCGACCGAGCTGAAATTTGCACGAGCTGTAGGCGAGTGTGTTAAGGAGCCGAGGGCTGCAGTGAAAGTCGTTTGATACACGTGCAAATTTTGCACGTGTATCAAACGACTTTTTTCAATACACTTATGAAATGAATTTTAGAGGTATGTGGAACAGAGAGTAAAGTCCCGCAAACCTCCATTGAAAAGGGAGGATCCTCCAACCAGACGGGTGTTATGTCTGGTGGGCTATTGCCCGATAGATGATTTCCGGCTGTTCTATATGTTCTAATCGCGCAGAGAACTTTGATTGCGCGATGCAGGATTAGTTCTTATGTTACGTCCTAGATGTCGCTACATCACTCCCCTCCGGAGATCGGAGATCGATGGTTCTTGATGCTTCTTGATGCGTGCCAGGCCAGTAGTAGGTTAGTTCCAGTGGGTCGGAACCGAATGCCGCATAGTTCTCGGTGAGTCGGAACTGTCTGCGGTGATGCCCCAGTGAGTCGGGGTGGTGCTGTCCCAGTGAGTCGGGATGATCCCCAGTGAGTCGGGGTGATGATGTCCCAGTGAGTCGGGATGATGCTGCAGGCTCCAGTGGGTCGGAGTAGTGCTGCTGGCTCCAGTGAGTCGGAGTAGTGCTGCTGGCTCCAGTGAGTCGGAGCGGTGCTGTGCGACGTAGTGGCTTGACTGCTTGCGTCGACCAGGAGAGGTTCTTCGTGGCTCTTCATGTGACTGGCCGAAGGTGCAGTGTGCTTCGCCAAGGTCGCTGATGAGGCTGAGGGTGATGACCAGGTATGACCAGGTAGGCATGCTGGTGGTCAGGATACCCTTTAAAGCCGTTGGTGTTGGCTGTATGGCTCGCTGCTCGAAAGCTTGAGGAAGTGATGATGACGTCACGAAGTAGTAGCTGCACGAAGGCTGCGCTGACGTTCTTTGTCGAGGGTCACCAGTTTAGAGGTATGTGGAACAGAGAGTAAAGTCCCGCAAACCTCCATTGAAAAGGGAGGATCCTCCAAACAGACGGGTGTTATGTCTGGTGGGCTATTGCCCGATAGATGATTTCGGGCTGTTCTATATGTTCTAATCGCGCAGAGAACTTTGATTGCGCGATGCAGGATTAGTTCTTATGTGACGTCCTAGATGTCGCTACAGAATAAACGGGGGTTGACCGGCGACTCTTGGGGGTCGACACGCGCCCAGCCTGATATGATACATGTAATAAAATTGTGGCGGGGAGAGCACGCGCTCTGCATTAGTGCGGAAAACAGTCTATGGCGTGCCTAAAAGCGGTGGGATAAGAGCAGGTTTTCGAGTAAGTGTACCTATTCAAAAAACATTATGGCACCGTTTTTAGGGTTCCGTACCGAAAAGGTAAAAACGGGACACTAGTATTAAAACTCCACCGTGCTGTACTCATAACCGTGATAGCTATACAGTTGAAACTTTCACAGATGATGTATTTCTGTTGCCGCTATAACAACAAATAAAATATCGTGGCGGGCTTGCGGACGACGAGCAATCGATAGCTCGCCGTTCGGCAGTCCGGTAAGGATCAAGCCCGAGTCGGCGGTGGAGTGACCGTGGCCCTAGAACGCAAGGGCAACTAAACGACACAGGTGGGTTTTAGTCAGTAAAAGTCTGCGGAAAAAGTCATTTGTCCCACATTTTGATCCCACCTCAAAAACAAAATCCGGTAGGTACAAGTCCCGTCATAAAATGCAGCGGATTATGATTGAACTTTGCATAGCGGAAGCTCACGTAATGCAAGAAGGATATAAGCCACATAACTGGCCATCACGAGTCCATAACTATCCGCTGACAAAAATGGGCCTTACCATAAACAGATTCATAGCAATACCTATTCGTGGAAATCACAATAAAACTTGCCTGCACGCAACAAAGATACAGTTTGTAAAATTAAAATGGAAAAGAAAAGTAATTTTCAGCACACTCAAAAACCCGCTTCTATCCCTACCGCTTTTAGGCATGCAATTTTCTGTTTTTCGCACTAGTGCAGAAAAGTGCGCGAGCTCGCCCCTAGCACAATTTATTACATTTATCATTTTAGGCTGGGTGCTAAGTGACCCCCATCAGTCGCACGTCAACCTCCGTTTATTTATTTCTTCGTAAGTGTTTTGAAAAACGTCGTTTTATACACGTGGAAAGTTACTGCGGCACTTGGTTCCATAATACCCCCGCCTGCGGCTCGGGTAAATTCCGCTTTGGCTTATCAAAATATACCTACTATTTCTATACCTATACCTACATAGAAATGTCATCAAGTCTGGTTATTTGAATTGTAAAAAAAATTCTATTTTTTTTTTTTAACTTTTTTTGCTTGTTTTATTTGGTTTGCAGCTTGGTGTATCTAGCCAGTGTCAATTTTAGAAAGTATTTAGTTTACACAGTCACTTGAGTTCCATTAGAATCCGGATATATTAGGTACATTCTAATGTTTTTGCAGTATTTGCGAGTATCGAGCAAGCCTTTTCGGCAAGCTTCGCTGAAGTACCTATTCAATACTACAATAAGATTCTCAGATCCAGTTTACAGGGATCGTGTCCGCCTGTTTTGTTCTTGGGACTCGTCGGTTTATATTATTAAAAAAATAAAAACAGCCACATATTTCACTCGAAAAAATTCCGCCAAAAATTATTTTCAAACTTTTATCTGATGCGCAAACTTTGTATGTATAGATATGTTTGTACATTAATTTGTTAAGGGCAATTATTGAAAATAAATTTTGAAACCGTTAATCTACCCTTAACCGATTGAGCTGTCTGGTCACAATTTCTTCGATTTGACAGTATGACGTGACGTCACAACATGGCAATCGATTCTATTCTTATTTAAAACGCATTGTACCTACCGTGGCCTTGGAACGCAAAGGGCTGAAGGAACACAGATGGCTTTAGTCAGTAAAAGTCTGACACGCCTGCTCGCACCATCCAGCGCCGGAGAGGTGATGTGAAGACTTCCCACTTCAAAAAAAAAAATAACGATGTGGTCGACGACGGAGCACGCTTGCCTAGAAGTAACCTATTCAATTCTGAGAATACAGTTAGATCAACGACCTTCTAACAGCAATTGTTAGGTATCCTGTTTAGATTAGGTTAGTAAGCCATTGTCAATTAGTCGCTAGCCAACGTTTTCAGGGTCTGTGACACAGTACAAACTTACCTGCATTTCCTGGATGTCCTCAATTTATGGTAACCGGCCCGCCAGGACCGACCGGCCAGGCATGTGGAGTTTTTTAAGTGTTTAATTTTTTATGTGGGTAATTTTAGATGTTTCAAAATTATTTACGATCATATTGTCTAGAAATTCATCAATTATGTAAGTATCCATATTTGTAAATTGGCCATAAACTGGTATTATAAAATGAGACTATTTTAGAAAACTATTACAAAACATGATTGAAAAGAGTGTCCATGGAGTTTCTTGCACATTCTTCTCCATAGAGATCTACGCTTTGGAATGTGCAATTAGCATAATTTTTTTTTTTCTGACTGACTGACTTCTTGACATTTCAAAAGTGTCTGTAAATGATTTATTTGAAATAAAATGCTTTGAATCTTTTAATCTTTGAGACTATTTTGAGATAATTGTTTTCGAAAAAACCCGTATTAAGTAAAGTCTAAAAACCGTAAAGCTCAAGAACATCATAAAATAATAACGTTTGATTCGGTAAAATCTTCGAGACTCGTTTCGTGAATCTAAAGGTAGGTTTTGTACGGAACCCTTGGTGCGCGAGTCCGATTCGCACTTGACCAGTTTTGGTTTGTACAATTGATATGGAATAAAAATCAAAGGCGTTTTCATTAAAATTAAAGACAAAAACTACATGGAAACGTCGCCCAGAAACACACGAAACACATTTTATTACCCACACATATGGAGAAACCTTAATCGCCAAATCCTTGTTGACGGCTCAAAATTCGTGAATCTTGACTCATATACAGAATGATGTCACGAATCCTTCAAGAGTACGTGACGGTTTAGCTGATTGCTGTGATTACACACATGTCCTCACCTAAAACGTAAGTGTGAACACATTTTGATAAGCTTGCGTCAATGAGTAATAGCTTTTATTGGTACATTGTTTTCTTTTATTTAGTTACTGTGTTGTAGTTGTCGATAGCACGGTCGGCGCAGTGCTAGCCACACTACAGCAGTGTGGCTAGCACTGCGCCGACCGTGCTACGTGTTGCTAGTTCGATTCCCGTACGGAACTTATACTATACGTATGGCCTCATCATTCAGCCGAAAGACGTTCACTGTAGGACATAGGCCTCCCCCAAGTGTCGCCATAAGGACCGGTCCTGTGCGTTTTGTATCCATCGGATTCCCGCGACCCTCACTAGGTCATCGGTCCACCTTATTGGAGGCCTTCCAACGCTGCGTCTTCCGGCGCGTGTTCGCTACTCCAGAATTTTTACTCGGGCACATTGCTCGTAGAAAAAATGGTCGATGCGCGGCCACTTAAGTTTGGCGATTTTTCGGGGTATGTCCTTCTATGGCCTAATAATACATAATTATATACTAAATATCTACACTAATATTATAAAGAAGTAGTTTGTTTTTTCGTTTGTAGGAGGTAATCTCTGGAAGCACTGGTCCGAATGCTAAAATTTTTTCACCGTTAGAAAGCTGCTTTATTCCTGAGTGACATAGGCTATAATTATGTTATGCACGCGAGCGAAGCCGCGGGCAAAAGCTAGTGATACTGATACGATACGATACGAGTGTGTTCATTTTAACTATACTTGTATATACTTTTGTACCCTTGTTTTTTAAATAGTATTTTCTTTTTTTTATGCACCTGCTATATTGTCTCTCCACTATCACTGGTTGACGAATAAAGAATACCTAATACCTTAGTACCTCTGTTTGTAATTATAATTAAAGGATTCTAAAAACAAGTTACTACTGATTTAGTTTAAATACTTAAGGCCCTTTCTCCCATTTAGTGCCATAAAATAGTGAGTTTCTGAAGCCTAATCCTCGGTAACAGCAAAGAAAATAGATTTGAAAAAAAAAATTAAGTACTATAAATTCATACAAAAAATTAACAACATGATATTCTTTCGCTTGTGAGGGAAACCTACTCCTTTCAAACGGCTTTGATCTTTAGAAATATGTAATACATACAAAAAAAAAATGTTAATTTTATGTTCTTCAAAATGTACATAGCTTAAATAATCAATCAATATTTTACTAAGAAAATGGTTTTAAAGATTAACGGAGCTCTATGCAAGCGCAAGCGGCAGTACAAGTATGTATGCATTTAACTCCGCCCAGATGTTCAAGGGACTATAGCGACATCTATGGCGTCACATAAGAACTAATCCTGCATCGCGCAATTAAAGTTCTCCGCGCGATTTGGACATTTAGAACAACCCGAAATCATCTATTGGGCAGTTGCCCACCAGACATAACACCCGTCTGGTCGGAGAATCCTCCCTTTTCAACGGAGGTTTGCGGGACTTTACACTCTGTTCCTCATACCTCCAAAGGACTATACACCTTAAAGAAACAGGAAAATCGATTTTCCTGAAAACATGATGTCCCAGCTATAAACAGAGATGATTTAATTAAGTTTCTACGTAAATGCTTCATTAGCCTTACTTTATTTAAATACGGCAAACATGTAAACAAGATATATACATTATATACACAAATAATTTACGTGACAAAGCTGATTATATAAGGAAAACGATGGGAAGAATTTATTGCGTTTATTTCCCCTTCCCTGTTTCGAACTGCCACACATCTGTATGGGAAAGCAATGTTTTTTTACACATTGTTGTATTTCCCATGATTGTGCCGTCCTGGGAAGCAAGTTGTCAATTTATATGTCATAGCGCGACTGTGATTTAGTGTGGTTAGCAAAAAAGTTTGCGGTAAAAAGCAATGAAAATTGCGGAATTAGCCGCGATGACAGTTTGCGGCATAGTTCGAAAGAGTGTCCGTGGCTCTGAAACTGAAGGACTTTTCTAATTATATGAGAAATCCTTCAGTTCCAGAATCGGAGTATTAAAGAAGGATGAACGAGCTATACTATTATAGCTAAACTTATTTGCTCCCTACATGGGGATGGTTTTAAATCTTATTATTTATAATTAGATCATCTGTGTATGACTTTAAAACATTCTATGTATGATTTCAAATCATTCTATGTATCATTTTAGATCAGTTATGTATGATTATAGATCTTATTATTTATAATTAGATTATCTGTGTATGATTTTAAACCATTCTATGTATGATGATTTCAGTACATTCTATGTATAATTGCAGATTATTCTATGTATGTGTTTTTTGGATTCCTGATGATGTTTTGCTTTATCGAAAGTCGTTGATTTAAATCTACAAAATATGTTTTTATAATCGTGTATACTTAAGATTAACCTTCAGGCCATAATATGACAATCCAAGTTGTTTAAACAGCTGAATAAATTAATGAATCATACTGTTTTTATAATTACGATTTTTCGTTATTTACTTTATGATTATGACGATCGTCAAACGTTTTCACTATGTTTAGTTTCTTTAAGCTGAAAAGGAAAAAGGTACAGTACCTACTTGAAACTTATGAAATTGTGTCAAGGGTGCGTGTACGCATAGATTTCAGTAATAGTGGTCGAGTATTCAAGTACTGGATAAATCAGGAAATATATAATTGCAATTATCTATGTATTGGCCACTTTTTCATGTGGGCATCAACTATTAACTCCTTCTGGCGTGGTGCGAGAGGGAGTGTCAGACTTCTTCTTTCTACTGACTAAACACACCTGTGCTCATTCAGTTGCCTTTTGTGCTGTCCATCCGTTCTTAGCAGATGTCTACACCCTATAAGGAACCTACCTGCCAAATTTTAAGTTTGTAGGTGTTATAGTTTTTGAGATTTTGTTATTAATCAGTGAGTAGTATTTCGCTTTTATATTTAGAGGTGTCACCGAAAAATTACAGATTGTAATAACTCTTTATTAGATTATAATTTCTCGATGCATTATGAAAAAATCGTTTTATATACGATAAACACGTCCAAATTCATTAGCAACTTAACCTTGCCTCATTTAGAAAAAATAGTTTACAATTTCTCGCGATATCACAATCTTACGGCGTTTGCAATTTTCTGATAACATATAATATACAATTCAGCAGACCGTAACTTCTCTATAAGTTTTTGTGAATGTTATTTAGCACAGGTCTGAAGTGAGTAAAAAGATGGCTTTTGATACTATTACAAAGGTGTGTTTACAAAATTAAATTCTATAGAATTCGTGACCAATCCATTCATGGAAACGTGTAGCATGTTTTTATTAAATACATTTCAGTCGAGCAAAGATTAGTCAACGACTACCCTAGAATACGTGCTTCATCGCCATGTTTCACCAATATGTGTGTAGCAACATTACTTGGGTACCTATGTTTTGTAAAACTAGAACCAACCAAGCAACCCGCCCTAGCTTTGCACGGGTATTACAAGTCTTTGAAATTCTTTCGAAATATCTTTATTCATAAATATAGTGTTTGTCTAATTTGTCATTTTATATATTATAAAACTAGCTTCTGCCAGCGGCTTCTCCCGCTCAAAAGTTGGTTTCTGCATACAAACTTTGGATCCCCGTTTTATCCCCTTAGGGGGTGAATTTTGAAAAATCCACTAAGTGAGGATTTTTCGTTCGCTGCCTATGTCATAAAAGGAAACCTGGCGCAAAACTTCACGCTCCTAGGCTCTATAGTTTCGGCTGTGCTTTGATATGTCAGTCAGTTTCTTCTTTTACATATATAGAAGATATAAAAGGGGCGTATAGTCCTTTGAACATCTAACTCGTACTGCCGCGTGTGCCCGCAGAGTCCAGGGGGGCTATTGGCTAACTTTTTCAATAACAGTTGACAACTAGCATTCGTTGCACACTAAACTTAGTTGTCAACTGACAATTTCATAAAATTAGTATTACGTATCACACAAGTGACTAACAAACTACGGTGGAAAGGTGCCTATTGTGACCACTCTAAAATTTTATCGACTATTATACAGCTTCAAAAGCTTACACAATCAATTTTAAAATTATCGATAATTTTAAAATTGATTGTGAATAACATCTGTCAAAACGTGTTACGGTGGCTATCAAAGGCACCAGTGGCTAATGACGTCACTGCAGTTGGTCACTGAAGATAGGCAATACGAAACTAGCTGTTTGACAGTTCAATGATGCACATTGTTAACAAGTGATCATCACTTGAACTGTCAACAGAGTTACGCAATAGCCCCCCCCCGCAGCTGACCTTTAAAACCATTTTCTTTCCGAAAAATTGATTGATTAACATATAGGTACTATGTACATTCTGAAGAACACATAATATGGGTATGATTATTTATATTGTTGATTAGATTCTAAAGTGATAGATGTCACATTATAGTGAATAACAATTAATTGGTTTTAATTACTTTGCCCCATAGGAGTGAAGCATTTTAAATAATGCCCGCACGATTTGTCACATTGTCCTCTTATATTGGGCATTGTTCAAACTGCGCGGGCATTTTTTATAAAGTCCTAATTCACTTAGTCCATAACATATACAAAGAATAAGAAAAAAAATTCAAAATTAACTCTACGGAGATGATACGGGAGGTATAAGCTTGTAATAATATATTTAATGATACTAGAAAATGGCATACTTTTTGTCCTTACATCTTATAAAATTCAAAGTCCTGAGTCCTGACGAACTCACTGACTCATTAACGACCAGCTTATAAACCCTTGGACCTATAGAAAACTGTGCACAAAAATTCATTTTATGATGTTAAACGTAGGTATATTAGAGAGCATTGGTGGCCGAGTGGTAAGCCTGACTTACGAGTTGTAGGTTGCGGGTTCAAACCCAGCCAGGCGCATTACTTTGTGTAATTTATTTCATCACCACTGCTCTCAAAACGGTGAAGGAAAACATCGTGAGCAAACCGGCATGTCCTAGAACCAAAAATTCGAAGACATGTGACATCCACCAACCCGCACTGGGCCCGCGTGGTGGATTACGGCCTGAGTCCCAACAGTGATAACGTTATAAGGCCGACTATGCTATGCTATGCTGACATATATTAAGAAAGGATTTTCCAAAATGCACCCCCTGAATAAAATGGGAGTCCAAAATTTGCGGGCAAAGCCGCTGGCCGAAGTTAGTACCTAACTGTATGATATTATATGTCTTCATAACTGTATAAACTTTTAACTGACTTTATTTTTACAACATAGGTAATCCTACGCATGACATAATTCTGTCGAGTGAAACCCGCTCACCCGCAAGCGATTAACCAGCCATTTCTCATTTATTGTCCATTAAAGTAATCTAAAAACATAATTATTGCTCAACAGTTAATTTATAGCTCGATCGAATAGATAAAGATCTCGTGGCTGTATTGTGGTGGTTAAAGTTTAGTGACTCGAAGCGTGAAAACTAACATTATAAGTACCCACCGAGTGGTTGTCGACACGAATTGTGTTAATTAATTTTAGATCGATTGTTTTATGCACTGGCAAGCTTAAGGGGTGACCAGACGTTTGCAAACTAGCGTTCCAACCAAGGTGACCTTGGTTTTTGAGTTTGGTTTGTGTTGCGGCTACGTGGATGTAAACCACGCGCCAACATGTTCAGTGGTTAGGAAAACGCGCCTCCGAAAAAGGGCGTTGAAGTTCATGGATTACAACTGCTGTCTACACGGATTGAAACTAGCAAGGTCACCTTGGTTGAGACGTTGGTTTGCAACTGTCTGGTCACCCTTTTAGTTACTGAATGTACCGCTCAGCAACGGCCTAAACCGCGATTTGTATCTGGTTTGCGATTGACGAGCGATGGGTAGTCCACCGACCACCGTCCCGTAAGGACCAAAGTCGACGGCGAGTAGGTAGTGTTCCAGGCTTTGTAAGGCCGATGCCTGCTAAGGCTGTAGGATCGTTTGAAAGAGTGATCGTAGCCCTAGATCGCAAAAGGCAACTGAAGGACTTTTACTGATTAAAACCACACCTTTGTCCTTCAGTAGCTGGTTTTCTATTCAGAAATTCCCCGTGGTTACCTTCATTATGGCTTGTAAGTATAATGCATACTATATGCTTTAAGCAAACACATTACATAGTGTGTGTCGACTGGCATTGAACTGAATACCCTCGCTAGAGTATAGACTACTATCTGATTCAGCTGTTACGGATCCTGTACAATACAATGGGCTTTCTTTATTTTATTGGCGTTATCATAACATAGTCACTTGTTATGTTACACTAGCATGCTTAACCGGTTGGTAGAGATTATGTTAAAGGTAATAAGATTCATAACTTACTAAAGATCTTAATTACAAATTAGATTCATGAAACTATTAGTAGATAAAAATACAAAAAAGCGTTGTAAAATTGGTGAGTATGAAAAAAATATTATTGTACGTACGAGATCTCAGAGGACAAATAATATGAAAAGGTTTGTTGTACCCAATTGTAATAACTATTATGGTCGAAGATGTAGAAAGTTTATAGTTCCAACCATTTTTAATAACCTTCCAGACGATATAAACAGCTGTTTTACAAAAGCGTCTTATAAAAATAAAATACATAAGTACTTACCTCTTCAATGAATTTTGTCAAACCCTCAATGTTGAGGATATTTAGAAAGTGTTTACTGTGAATATGTATGTTTGTGCTAGACAAAAGGAGCTACATCTGCCAACAAACTGCTTTGCATTTGGCAGAGGTAATATTTATATTGTTGAATATGTATTTCTGTGAATAAACTATTATTCATTTTTTTTTTTGACTTAGCACGGGTCAAGATGCAAATTTTCAGGACGCGGGACGAAAATGTGCATCTTTAAGATGAGAGAAAATAACAGGTAAGCTACATTAATCCGACAGCTTTCACCCGGGCAATTGAAGTGTAGGCGATAAAATGTCTAAAAGTAAAACAATTAGAACCAGCCTATTTTTTACGTGGGAAATAATGAAATGACTTCTTCCGCTCTGGGTGGAGAAGAAAGAAAGAAAGAAAAACATTTTATTTGGCGGAACAAGGCGAAAATTTAGAACTAACAAATTATAAGTATAATAAGTGAAAAAATATGCGCTACATCCGCGCAAAACGACAAAACGCTGCCGTGACCACACGCAAAATGCGATGAGTCTACGGCGCTGGTTTTCAGCGTGGGCCGGTAACAGTATCGACATAAAGACGTCGGCACGGTATTGTGATTTGAATAAGATAGATAAATAAAAATAAATTTTAGGGAAAGATAAAAAAAGAAAAACATTGAATAAATAAAGAGGAAATACGATATCATATTATGTATAAAGTGGCAATATTACGTTGCGTCAGTGCCAAAGGACGCGATTCTGTTTACAGTGTCTAAGTCTATGGACGCGATGACGTAAAGAAAGCGTATAAAGGATATGATGCATGCTATGACGCTACGCCAATGTGACAAGTGTTTCTACGGAAATGGAATTTCAAAAAGATGCGATGCGTGATCATTGAATAGCTGAGAGAGGGAGAGATCCCTCTCTCCCTCTCTCAGCTCCCAGTGTTCCTTTAGTTACCTACCCTGCCACGGTAACTCTTTCGTACAACCCACAGCCCTGGCGGAAGATGAAACCAGTTTGAGTAGTGAATATCATGTTTTAGACGATGAATCGTTTAGTTTAATAGTTTTGAAGCCAAATTATGCCAGAAAACGTAAAACGACAAAAGAACTTAGACGAAATTCTTCTATGTTTATGGGTCTGAACCCAAGATGATTATCTGAAAGATTCCTTCAAAGTAATTTTGGTTATCAGAAAAGAACCAAACAAACGTTTGCATAACATGAAATATTCTTATATTTTTTCTGTTTGGTCTAATATAACCAATAAATCAAGATCAAAAACAAATAATATTTCTGTAGATGTTACGATGACGGTAAGTAGGTACCTACTCTCCTATCGCAAATCTGATGGAAGTTTCTTTTGAAAGAAGGAGTACCTTGTGTTTTTCTATCCGTATTTGTTTTAATTGTTTGTAGATATCTACACAGCATTCTATAATCAATCCGCATCGCCAAGAAGCAGCTACGGAACCGTTACAAATCTCGTGAGGTCAGAGAGGTCATACAGTTATTACAAAATCTCGCTCACAATAGGAATATAATATATACGTGAACACTACGCAAGCATTACAGTTCCATTATTTCTTTACTTAGTACGAGTAATATATGATATGATATAATATTATAAAGACAAAAAAAATATATTTTTGTATTTTTATTTGCAATGAATAAAATAAACTCAAAAATTACTGAACCGATTTTCAAAATTCTTTCTCCATTAGAATACTACTTTATCACTGAGTGGCATAGGCTATTATATTGTATAATTTCACGCGGGCCAAGCCGCTGGCAAAAGCTAGTATATGATATTGAAGCTGTCAGTTTATCTTTAAGTTTGAATGCGCTTATCTCTGGAAATACTAGTTGTTTTTAAAAAAGGCTATTTGGACTTGAAAGTCCAATTGTTGAGGAAGCTTAACCTTTTGAGTACCGTAATTAGAGACACAATAGAAAGACAATGAGCGAGCGAACGCCGGCGTTCGCTTAAAATTAAATTAATAATAATAATTTAATATAATATAATAATAATTTAAATAAAATTTAAGACCCTATGACTTTGACGAACCGAAGAATATAGTACAAAAGTCAAAAATAATGCTAAACAAAATACTTACTATTTTGTTTAGCGATCATTCTAAGACCCAAGTCTGATATTTTTATAAATTCGTTTTTCCAACACGATCCCATTACAATTTTGCTAAAAGTTCGTAATCTGCTAATTCATAATGATCGATCATTGATCGGATCGGTCAATGGTCTCGTATTAGAGTTTTGGTAGAATGACAATATCGAGCTTATTAAAAGCAATGACTGCACAATGACGTTGGAATGGTAGGTCACTAATCAAGGGAACTGTCAAAATTTTAGCAGATTACCGCATACGTCAGATATTCATTTTTAAATATGTATGAGATTACCATTCTATGCCACTTCTTTCAATGGAGTGTCAGTGGTTGACCATTGGAAAGTCATAATGACGCCATTAAATTAGTAGATTACCAAACTTGTAAAAATCAACAATTATGAAATAGATAGACCATTCTGACACTATTTTAATATCAGACTTGAGTGCTTCGAGCGAGCAGGTAAAACCGTGGACAAAACTAGTCGGCAATAGTTTGCATTTTCATATGAGAGTTTATAGCCGTTTAGCCTTTAAATGTCATAAATAATGCTTTTACTATTTCCTCCTTAGAGAAGTAATACGATCAAGATGAAACCTTTTATGGATGAGGTGTTGATGCTCATTGGTTGTATTGAATTTCTGATTGAATATATTGTTTATGGATAAGGAAACATGTTTAATACCAAGTTTCATTAGAATTGAACCTATTGAAATCATATTCGTAATGCCTTTTCTATGGTCATTGCTTATTGTACAATCTCCATTGAATTTAGTTTCAAATAGATATTTTTTGTTATTCGTGTGAAACTCTTTTTTTAGAAAGTAATTTTGAGTAAAAAGGAATCGGTGGATATAGTCCAAGAGAACATTTAAAGCCAAGGTTTTCAATAATATGACATGAATTGAAAGAAAACTAAGGCGAATATTATCAAGTACCTACATTTTATTCACAGAACGATGTTTATACGAAATTGGATAAAGAGAAGAAGAAGAAGTTAGAACTTATTTATTGTGCACACCTACCACAGTGTAGTCATGTCATTTTAACCCAAAGGTTAACTGGTAGAGAATGCCTTGTTGCATTAAGTTCGTAGTCATGTCATTTTAACCCAAAGGTTGTCTGGTAGAGAATGCCTTGTTGCATTATGTTCGCCTATGTACTATTATAGTACATAAAGTTTAAATAAATAAATAGATACAAAATATGCTTTGACATCTAAGGTTAGTAAGCCATAAGTATGCCTATTAACCTTTTTAACCTGTAGACTGACGAGACAGATCGATTTTATTTAAGGAGAAAGTAATATCGATTGCACACATTGGCATTGATAGAAAGATTTCTAATATTTGTCTTACGGTCATTTACATGCTCAGTACAGTCAAACAAAATTGAATGAGAAATCAGTAACAACGACAATTTTTGATGGCAACATCAAATGCGTTCAGAACAGAGAACAGTTGAGAAAAGAAAATATTAATGAATGGAGACGAAGACCAATGCCAAGGAAAAGATGGAAGGATGGATTATATGAGGAATAATATGAAAGAGAAGGAAACGTCTTGCGCTGAAAGGATATGGTTAAATTTAGAAAAGATAAAGAGCTAAATTCTACACTATTTCAGTACTGGCTTCGATTACCAATAAATTGTGATACATTGCATTGGACAATGTTGCGTATCTGTGATTTATATCGCTCAGTCAGTCAAGTTGGCCCAATTTAGCAAATTTCGTTTGGTCATAGGTCAGAGTTTTGAAATGCAGTATTTCAGAATGTAAGACTATGATGTTGATTAGTTTATTTAAATAGAAGTTTATGCATTCATTTAAAGATTGACAAGATTTGTTTAAAAATAATGAAATTCGTCATCCGCTAAACCTTCTTCTAAGTATATTTAGTCAGCATCCTGTCTCATGTTTATCTTTATTTTTAAACTGTTTTCTGACTAACACACCCAAAAATGTCATCATCACATTCTGACTTTCGTATCCTGTCCATGAAAGCGTAATTTTGTTTGGACAGACTAATTTTAGCAAGCTTAGGTTACATAAGAATTGAGAGACATAATCTCACATCGTAAGTCGTTAACAATACTAAACGGGATCTTCACCAGGCTTGGTAACAATGACTCCTAAGAACCACGTAGATCGTTCATATGACATCATTAATTAAAATATTTACATTATCGAACAAACATGGTGATTCACAAACCTTATTATTGCCTCAATGGATGTGATTGAGAATAGTTTACAATGCTATCAAGATGCCACAGCATATTTCCTATATGGAAATAACTGTATGTATGGCTATTCGTTCTTTGTTCTTTTATTTATTTTGTTAAATTTTGCTCTATTCTGTTGTTTTTCTATGTTCTATTGTTATTTGTTCATTATTGATAGCTTCGTATTTTACCTTTGTTTGATTGTCCTGGTACTAAATGAATATGTAATAAAGGTGGAGCTTTGCTTTGCCTTGTTACCGTACAATTATATATTGTTTGTAATTATGATCTCATACTTGAGCCTTGCCTTTCAGAGAAAAAAATAATCAAAACAAGATATTTAATTCATAGTGTCTCAAAGTTATACATCTGTCGTTTTTAAATTTATTCGTTTGCAAGGTTGCTAAATCACAGAAATTATTAGAATTTAGGTATGAGTAATACTACCCAGTAAAAATACTCTGCACTTCGGACTTTCTGATTCCAGGCTTATTGTTTACTTGAGGTGAAAAACCCAAACGTTAAATTCTAAAGAATTATTAGACCTATTTAGGTCAAACGGTACGACATTACGTGCATAGTCATTAATATTAGGAGGGCTGGAATATCCGCATTGCCATACGTCACACCTGCAGAACAATATGCTATATCTGAAATGTAGGACATCGTTGGAGAAATAGAGGTACAGATTTTGGCAGGAGATATATGCATACTTAGGTGCTATGCACAGTTAGGGCCAAAAACAAAACAATCAAGATTAGTGGAAAGAGTGGGCGAAGGCTTCTGCTCAGTAGAGAATATAGTATGGGCTGTTACTTTAATAATTCATTTGGTTCCTATAAGTATTTGAATTTATAATACTGTATTGCGGCTAATGCGGTGGCCGAATATTTATATTGCCGTACACAATCCTGATACAATGATCGTAAGCATATGAACGAAATCACAACACAAATGTAGAAGTATTAGCAGATGACTCCCAGGTATGTAATAAAATGGTAGCGATGTGTGGTCCCATAGATTTGACTGATGTAGTCAGTTTTGTTTTAAATCTTCCCAAGTAGGAGCAGCAAAAAGTTTTTCATAGATACCGATGCGATTGATCTGCTGAAGTAGGTATGCGAGAAATAAGGTATAAGTATAGAAATAAGTACTTATTCAGGATATATTATGTAATATGGAAACAATCGATTACCAACCTATGTGAACAAAATTCAACTGCTATTACCAGCAATCAGTAATACAATAACTTACTGTTTTTGTTTGTCTGATTTATCAGAATTCATTAGAACTGGTAAAAAAATTGCCATAGTATGAAGTCATAAAACATTTTTCGGCACCTTAAAAACCAATGATCCCAATCACAATCGCAAATCGCGATAGCCAAAATTTTATCACCGGTTCACTTACTCGCTTATATCGTGAGATGTCTGAAAAAGTTCAGAGTCAATGACCGCAAAAAAAAGTGCACGACTCACCTTGCTCAAACCGAAACTTGCTTACTCCAAAACATTCGACACCCCACGGTGCATCACAACACGAAAAATAACCTGCAATACACCTTACAACATGTGCGTATCGATTTATTTATCACTTCTTATCTACAACACAAAAATTTCGATATCCACACACGATTATGTCAAACTCCAGAATTTTTACAATTATATTTTCACGTGTCACTTTTCCCGCTCAAATTTTTATTTTTAATTCGAACGAGTTCGAAGTTTGAAAAGTTTTGTATCGCTAACGGCCAGCGTATCCGCGACTGACATGAAAACTCCGCGGGAGTTGGCACGGTACTGAACTGCCGCGGCCCGGTCAAGTGAGAGCGCGCATTGTGCCATCAGTGTGTTCGATGTATTCCACCTAAGCACACATGTGTGGGCAGATAAATAAATACTTGATACAACTGAAGCTGATGTACTTTTCAAAAGAGACATTGACCCAAACTTGAAGAAGGGAAAGAACCTTGAAGAAGAAATTGAGTACCAATGATCAATAGCTGATTATTTAGAACAATATTTTAAAGTGTTGGGTAATTCTCTTAATCTTAACCTTCGTGCATCCAAAAACATGCTTCTTCATATTCCTTCTCACCGTACTGACTTTATGTCCAATTCTTACGCTAAAACTCTGGAATATTGACATCATCCCCTTGACATCAAAAAAGCTGAAAATTAAATTTTCCTTCAAGCGTAAAATTCGGAACTACTACTTGAAGTCCTCTCTACCTTAGTTGAAGAATGAATCAATAAAATTCTGATAAGCGGATTAGTGCATAAAATATTATTCTTAATATGTTTTTAATGGAGCACTGACTAATTAGAAAGATAAGTAAACAAAATCAAAAGAACTTCATATAATGGTTTGATACTATCTACGAATATAAATTTTGCAATCGTAGATTCGATATAAGTACCTACCATTGAAATTATGGATCCCAAAGATTATTAAATGCATGCAGCAAGAAAGAAAACCAAATAGGAATCTCAAGCAACCTTTTATACACAACATAGAGTTCTAATAAGTATATCAACCAACTGCAGACGTAATTTGAACACTTCATACTTTCATCTATCACTCTAAACCTCTAAAAGCCCCGAGAGGTACATTTTATCTTTTTTGTCGCCAAACAACACTTGAAGTATTGACAAAAAACATACAAGATTAAAAACAACCAGTGAATCATTGAAATCATCGTAGATTACAACAGTTCCTAAGTTGACACTGTGCGACACAGAAATTTTGTGTTCGTCTATCCGAGTACTATACGCTTAACAGTCGTCCATATACAGCTGAGCTATAGAAATTTCACTCTTCTGACATTGTATTACAGACTAAGTCATCAGCAGACGTTGGCAGACGCAAATGCGACCCCGTAAGGTATACTTACATTTTTTATTTCATTGTCTATAATATCGTAAGGAGGTCGGAGGTCATTGATGTAGATTAATTTAGATTACCCACTTAGTAAGAAATTATATTCATCAGTTGCAAAAAATATAATAAATAAAAGTTAGGTAACATTAGCACGATCCATGATAATGGTACTTTTATGTTCGGATCAGCTAGTGTATTAATATTAATGTATTTATCTAAGCTATCTATCGCCATATCAGTTAGTTAATGTCAAACGAAAGCACCGACCTTGGACGAATGAAATCTCCAGAGTGAATAAATTTCTAATCATATTTGTCTGATAGCAACGTAGCATTTCTGCAATATTTGGGAACATATTTTCAATGACATATCTAAATATCCTCTCATGTATATCTTAATATATATAAATCTCGTGTCACAATGTTTGTCCTCAATGGACTCCTAAACCACTTAACCGATTATAATAAAATTCGCACACCATGTGCAGTTCGATCCAACTTGAGAGATAGGATAGTTTAAATCTCAAAAAAAAAAAAAAACAAACTATTATCACGCGGGCGAAGCCGCTGGCAGACGCTAGTGTAACTATATAGGATAATGTATTGATTAGATAAACACTGCAATTCTTAGCCTAGGCTCGTGTAAATAGTACTCAATGATATCTTCAGCTTTCTAACTGACATAAATCACAAAACAATCGCCAAATTCGTGCAGGTGCATGAAAATCGATGGAAATACCGCTATCTAAATGGGGTCTCTTCCAAGTTGCACCAACCACAACATGCGAGCTTGATATCTTCACAAATATAATAAACTTGAAGTAAAATTTATCGTTTATTATAGTTAAAGTCCTGGCTTCAATTTATTAAGGCCACCGCAGGCAATTCCGGTTTTGCAGATGATAACCTCATAGGTTGACCTGCGAAAGGACATTAATAAAAATAAACGTTTGTTTATACATATAAGGAAATCTTGTGAAGTAGGTACTGATTACGTAAATTCTTTCACTAATGGAATGTTACGTCATTGCTGAGTGCCATCGGCTACTTTATTCTAGACAAAAGCAAGGGTATCGCACGGGTCCTGAAGCTAAAGAAAAAACTTGTCCTATAAGGGTATAAGAATGAACTCCTCATTCTTCAAACAGTAAGGTACAAACGGAACGGGAGGTAAATGTGGATCAACGACCTAGGTTCGCAACTGACCACCATCTTACCTGATGTTACATGATGATATGGTCGAAGAATGAGCAAGCTTGTCCAGGAGTAACCTATATGAAGTCCAACTTAGAATAATTATATCCATGATACATGTACGTAGTAGGTAACAAATGCTAAGGAATGTCGGTAGCATTACTAATTAGTACCTCTATTTGTAAACGTTGAATCACGAAGTAAGATTATGTAAATTACTTGCCTTTCCGTCGTATTACCTATCAACCATTATCTCAAGACAATTTAGATTAGATTCAGTTCATTACAGAACATCGGCACAAATCGTATAGATTTTGAAGAAACTGGTTTGAATACTCTCGTCGTTATCATACAATTTATTATATGTTGTGTTATAAAGAGCAGTGGTGGCCGAGTGGTAACGGCCCCGACTTACCAGTTGTAGGTCGCGGGTTCAAACCCAGCCAGGCGCATTACTTTGTGTAATTTATTTCATCACCACTGCTCTCATAACGGTGAAGGAAAACATCGTGAGGAAACCGGCATGTCCTAGAATCAAACATTCGAAGACATGTGACATTCACCAGCCCGCACTGGGCCCGCGTGATGGATTACGGCCCATTCCCTCTCCTAGAGAGGAGGCCCGAGTCCCAGCAGTGGGAACATTAAAAAGGCTGATTATGCTATGCTATGCTATGCTATCATACAATTTTAATACCTATGTTGGTGAAAAGTGGTTGCCTATCACTACGTAAATAGTTTCTTAACATCATACGTATTAACAGTTAGGTACTGAGTATTATAAAGACAAAAACTTGTGTGTTTTTTCGGATGGAAAATAATCCAATGACATCCCCTGCTCTTGGGCGGAGCGGGAGATAGTGTCAGACTTTTACTGACTAAACACCCACTCCTGTTCCTTCTTTGCCTTTCATACCAGGGCCGAGTCTTCCTTTCAGAATCAGACCTTTGTCCCCAGTAGGCTTCGACCCTGCTGGGCATACGGTTGCTGACATCTCCTTGAGGCGCGCGTGGAACACTACGCGCCGTCAACGACTTGGGCTCGGTCCGGACGGTTACCAGACGGTCGGACTGCGAGCTACACATTGCTCGCCGTCCGCGAGCCCGCGCCTACGGTGCCCGGAAATCGGGACCGGAATCCCGGCGACTGGGGCGCGAGGGAAATTGCCTCGCGCATGCACGTGCGGCCTCCTCCTTTGTTAGCATTACTGCTTCGCAGAAGGAGGCGACCGCCTGCTACTCCTCGCTCCGGCCCATGGCCTGTACCAAGACCCGGCCCGGCGTTGTAAGTGTATGTGTGAATGTTTGTTAAATTGATACTTCTCCACGCTTGAACGGCTGAAGCTGAACGGATTGGGATGAAATTTGACACATGGATAGACCATATCTTAGATAATCACACTGGATAAGTTTTTATCCCGGGTGAATGTTCCCTGTGAATGGAGCAGTGGTGGCCGAGTGGTAACGGTCCCGACTTACGAGTTGTAGGTCGCGGGTTCAAACCCAGTCGGGCGCATTACTTTGTGTAATTTATTTCATCACCACTGCTCTCAAAACGGTGAAGGAAAACATCGTGAGGAAACCGGCATGTCCTAGAACCAAAAAATTCGAAGACATGTGACATCCACCAACCCGCACTGGGCCCGCGTGGTGGATTACGGCCCATTCCCTCTCCTATAGAGGAGGCCTGAGTCCCAGCAGTGGGAACATTAAAAGGCTGATTATGCTATGCTATTATGCTATGAATGTTCCCTTAGGACAATTATCTACTTTCACCGATCCGAAGCCGCTGGTAGCAGCTATAACTATTTTTTTGTGTTTTCTAGGTCTTGAATCAGATTAATTAGACTTTATTTGCAATTAGTAGAATTTTTTAAGAGCATTATTAAAAACGGGAGTTCCTTAGGGCTCAATTCTACGTCCATTTGTGTTTCCTATACATCATTGTGCCTTCTCATCATGTTTTTGTGGTATAAAAAGCTTGAATTTTTACGGTTGTTTTGTGTTGCATATTAAAACGTATTACAGACAATGAATAGGTACCTGAAACGTAATGTTCCCTTGAACTTAAAGACAGTAAACAAAAATTATTTCACATAAAAAGAAATTACAGAAACTAAGTTAGTAATTATCTGTTCTCTTAAAATAAGTGATGTTTTACCAAACAATAGCGTTTCATTTTAAAACAGATTTGTGCGGCACATTAAAAATAAATTTTTGTGACATGTCTTTCAGAATATATTTTATTCTTTGTGGGCTATTATGACATTACGACCGTGTTTTTTGTATTGAATGGCCAACTTTGGCGTTTTCATTCAAAGAAAATGAAAGACTTCGACAACTATAACTTATTGAATGAACGAGAACAGATATTGGTAATATACGATTAATTGAAATCGTGCACTAGCTTTTGACATTTTATAAGTGTCGCCTAAAATAGGAGAACCAAGGTTGCCGACATAGCACGAAGAATCGCCAAACTAAAGTGGCAATGGGCAGGGCACATTGCTCGCAGAACGGATGGCCGTTGGGGCCGAAAGGTTCTGGAGTGGCGACCGCGTACCGGAAGACGCAGTGTTGGAAGGCCCCCTACAAGGTGGACCGATGACCTGGTGAAGGTTGCGGGAATCCGATGGATGCGAGAGGCACAGGATCGTTCGTTGTGGCGACATTTGGGGGAGGCTTATGTCCAGCAGTGGACGTCTATCGGCTGAAATGATGATGATGATGATGATGAAGTGTCGCCTATGTAGGCCTTAGTGAAATATGAAATATTTTAAATTGAATTGAGTATTGTGATACTTCATAGCGGCCTTGCTTTACGCACATTTTTCTGAACTAATGATATATTAGAAGATCGAAGGTCCTATTCTGGAACGTGGCCTACTTGTGTGTCCATTAAAATCCGTGCAACCTTTTGAGCGTGAAGTAGAACAAACTTACACAAACACACTTACAAACTTACACTTTTATAATATTAGTGTCAATATAAATCTTTAAATAAAATAACTGTAATCATAATCATTTAATCATTTGTTTAACATAGGTAAATAGTCGTTCTTAAAATAAGTAATAAGCTAGCTATGTTATGCCCGAGAGCGTAGCGTGCGAATAGTCAATAATATGTAAAAATAATAGAAATTAATAGTAGAATCTAGAGTTTATGTCAAAAAATTAATATGCCAACAATTACTTTGTAAATACTACATATTACGCGATGCATGGACCGTTTGAACTTCGAATGTACGAAAAACGCAATTTAGTGACAGTGCCCTTAAAATTCATTGTGTTTTTGGTCTTTTAGAAATTCATACTTATATCTATGTAAATTCGCATTTAGAAATTATTTTACCTTCATAGAAAATTCCATTAATTTGTTTAGTTTAAATTAATTTATTTTCTTAAATATATTCATTTTTTGGTGTGTGTACTTTTCAAAATTCAAAAGTTTTTATTTCACATAGGCCTGCCTACATGGGCACTTATAAAACGTCAGAAGCTAGTGTACTACCACAACAAGTGTGCCAATATCTCTGATCATCATAATCATCTTCCAGTCCAGTCTTACCGGTTAATCCTTAATACCAGTCATTAGTACTTATTTAACATAGATCAGCCTATAATTTTTCGACTACTACCCAGTGTACATCATAAATTAATAAACAAAGCAATGCTCTGTTTACAAACCGTTTGTTTTGCGTCTGCTTCAATAAGCTTATATTACAGTTCGAACGGGCTTCAATTAATATAAATTGCTAACATTCACTGTGTCGACTGATTGCTATGCGCCTTTCTGTTTATCGTAATTACTTGTTGCTTCAGTAACGTCGTGACGTACATCAAATCTTGTGTAGATACAATCGTTAGCAGCTGTTTTATCTATACGTTTTATGATTTTGTTGAAGGTCATCTATTACCTCTCTCTTCTGCTTTGAATCAACGTATGTGACACAAGTTGCTACCAACGGCTTTACCCTCATGAAAGTTGAAAATGTTTCTTCTTCTTTTCGAATTGATGGTAAACTCGTCAAACTGTTTGGACCCAGTAGGATAGCTACGTTAACTGCAGCAGCGGTATAATAATAATAATAATATAAGCCTTTATTCAGACAAAAATATGTTAGCCCAAAATAAACTTAAATTACGGACTCTGCTGAGTCGATGACACCTCCAACTTTATCTGTTTGCCCAATTTTGGCAAAGGCCTCCTCCATTTCTTTCCACTCTATTCTGTTTATCGCTTTTCTAGTCCATGTTTTTCCTACTATTGCTTTTATCTCGTCTTCCCATTTTCGAAACTGTCTGCTCCGCTTTCTTATTCTATTTCTTGGGTACCTACCAGAACACTATGCTTTTGTTCCACTTCTCGATACCTCTTATTATTAAATATGTCCTGTCTATTGCCACTTAAGTTTTCTTATTTTAGTTGTAACGTTCTCTATTTTTGTGAGTTTCCTGATAGTTTCGTTACGAACTCTGTCAGACACAGGGTTCGCAGTAGCGGTGGCACTCATTAAATCCTCCAAAGTGCAGGTGTATGGGCATTTGGAGCACTCTACCGTGTGGCTCATGTTTTGAACAGGAGCACCGCACTCACATTGAGTATCCGACGGGTCTATATAACTCCGTTTCGCCTAGTAAGTAAAGTAGAAAATATACATATGAATATATAATATATGGTTCAGCAATAAATTATTACTTTCTACTGGTTAAATAATTTTCAGAATCCCTACATATAAATATGCAAATTTTACGTCTTTATAATATTGGTATAGATACATAAGATGTCCCGATGTACTTGTACATCTGTACAAGATATATACATCATGTATGTGATGTATGTCACTCATTGCCTCTGATGAAGAACATTATTAACGAAATAAACATTCTACTGCTTTAAGCTTTATAGCTTAAAGTTTGGGAGACAATTAGTTTAGTTATAAAGATGTTGACTAGGTATCAATAGTCTTGTGCTTTCCATTTCCAATTACAACTTTTCTTAAACGGAATGAATTCGTGAGGCTTTCAACGTTTCAGTCAGAGTACCCATCACCATTCACCATCAGTCAAAATCAGTTACTATGCTTAACCCGATTAAAGACTAGAAACCTTTTATAACATATTTTATGACAGCGATTGATATTTCGGGCCGCAATGCTAGCAATAGATCTCCTAACCTATTGTTAAATGCAAATCTAACAAACCACATTCTTCACTACCAACAGACAATCGTCAAAAATTGCAAAACAGCCTTGAACAAAGATAGCTACGATAACAATCAAGTAAAATTTTATAAGAATTAATGCAATAGCAACATAATTACATATTCAAGTTGTGTAAAGAATAATGATTCACGTCAATAAAAGGCAATCGGTAGATATACATGATAAGTGTCACCTATAAACATTTTTTAGTAAATAACACACTTTATATATTCTTTATCACTCATAAGTACCTTTATAATGATAATAAACGACTTTTAGCGATAAATATATAATTAAATGATTTGAAACGGATTCTCAAGGATTTGCCGATGTGTTAGAAGACAATAAATTTTTGAGACGTGACATTTTACTGTGTGTTAAGTTTTTGATTGCCTTTTTGTATTTTTTTTTTTGTTGTTGTTTCTAGAATTTTAAATTTCCCTTCAGTCTTTTTTATAAAGGCTCATAGTATAAGTAATGAGGTAATTAATATTTAAAGTATCGTCACATGTATTACATTACTGAAAGATGTTGTAACAATTATTATTGCACCAATGTAAGACATAAATGACAGTCTTGTAAATGCTAATGTACCTCTGTATGCATCACTGAAGTATAGGAAATATAGCTATGTAATCAAATCCAGAAGATATATTTATTAATACCTAAAGAAATAAAGTTTGTATTTGTCTGTACTAGAAGCGATTTAAATATATGTATCGTCATAACTTTCAGAAATTGTGTAATTAGTTCTAAAGTAAATAATTAAAAACAAAACTCACTCGTTCATACTTTTCAGCATCGTCGCCTGTTCGTGGTCAGCCACAACTTGCAACAAGTCTTTCTTCAGCAGCACGCCGGAGTCTTCGGCCTCTGGCGTCTCTTGCACGTCTTGCGCGTGTACTTGCGCGTCTTGCACAAGTATTTGCGCTCCTTGCACAGAATCCGCCATTGTAGCAACGAATCCGAATGACCGAAACCTATTATTTATAAATTTTAAAATGTTTTTGGCAACTAAATACAAAAAAAATGCGTATTAAAATGATTACAGTAATTTTTTTTAACTAACATACGAAAAGTTCAAAAATTTATTAAATTCACATTGTGAAAATAAATTATTGAACTTATGTCTAATAATAATTATTAAACATTATTTTGTTTTAAAAATTTATTCAGTTGCTAAAAAATTTTGATTCCACTCGCGATTCTATAAGTTATCGAAACTGCGCCATTTTAAAAAGGGAACACTGATTTTGCCGTTGAAAATAGGCTGAAGTTAATTATTTTTTTACCAGGCAATAATAATTATTTGTAAAAATATATTAATAAACGTAAGACTATTTCCTTACAAGAATACGATGCCAAGTGGACGATCGTTGGTAACTTATCTGATATCAATAATAATCCGTTTATCATATCATATCTTCAGTTAATTGTTCCAATCAATAAGTAGGTAATTCACATTGACATTCTTACTATAAAAGGTAATAATTTGTGCTGCGATAATATTTGATAAATTGTTACGTGCAGCGCCATTTTCATACCTAAATCGGAAAACATAGGTGTGTAAAAAAAAACATACAACCGAACATAGAACCTTCTCTTTTATGAAACTGGTTAAAAATACAATACAGCAAACGAGTATCTATAAGTTACATTTGAAATAACTGAATATCTAAAAACCCCCGTTTTCCGTTTATAATAATTTAATCATTACGAAACTTCTAACACCCAAAAAGCATCATAATATGATAATAATTAAAACTGTCTGGTATATTATCTATAATATACCTAGTTTATCTTTTGGTTTTAATCGTACCTATGCTTTGCAAATATCTTTTAGATATGTGTACTACCTTTTCGTGTAAAATGTTGTTAGATTCACAGTTGATCATATCCTTTATTTTTTCTAGAACATGTAATAAGTCACAGTTTAATTACCGTAACAAATAAAATATTACGACAATATATAGGTAACTGTTGATTTAGGACTGCGATACAAAGAAATATAATATAAATAATTACTCGCTTTTTGAAAAAGATAAAAAGGTCAAGACAAAAAGGAAAATAACACAAACGCCACTAGTAGTCCCGCGTAATAGATTAAAGGTATGCAACAAAAATTGTTATACCATGGCGGTGAAAATATATAACCACTTAGCCGAAAATTTTAGAATTGCTACATATTTGGAATTTAATAGAAAGTTATATAACTGGTTGTGTGACAGATGTTTTTATTCTATCAATGAATATTTTGAATATAAAAGCTAAAACTTTTATAATTTAATAGGACATCCCTTGAATATTTAAACATTTTCACAATTTTTGTTATTTTTTATTATTATTATTTTTCTTGTTGACATGAAATTATTTTTATTATAAATTATTTGTATTCAATTATTTAGTATTTAATTTTAATTTATATTAATTTATTGGTTGAATGGTTATTTAAATTTAAATGATGAAATTATTATTATATGACATTGTTATGACTAAAATTAAATGTGTACCTACTGCATGCTAAAGATGTAAAATCTAAATATTTGTACGGCTGAAATGCCGAATATAGTGAGACTCCACCAAATGTTAAGAACTTGTTATCTATATTCTTGCAAATAAATATATCATTCATTCATTCATTATATGATATAAATTTTGCCTTTACGTTCTATCGAGATTTAGAAATTAAATTCCAAAAATCTTCAGAACATATCTTCCTTACAACCGAATAGGCATTTTAGCATATGTAATACAGCGCCATCTGTTAAGGAATAGATGAACTTAAACTAAAGTGTCAGGTTACAGAACTGGAGGCACTATCAAACTGTTGATCAGGTTAGTTTTTCTATTCCTTAATAGATGGCAGTAGTAGTCGACAACTTAGCGTTTAATAACATGCAGGAGAATAATAAAAAACCTACCAAAAATCTGTTTGAAGTCTTCAAACAGACTGCAGGTGCAACGAACATCATTTCGTTAGGTTTAGAGTTTGATTTTAGGTCATCCATAAAACTAGATGAGACTATAGATATTAATTTATATGTTTATTTATTTATTTTATAATTTATGTACACAAATACACGTAACGTAGGTATGTTTGTTACTTACTTCTTTACACTTCATGCTCGAACGGCCGCATGGATTTCGATGAAACTTGGTAAACTGGTAGACCATGCCATGGAATAGGACATACTTTTTATAAATATACTTTTTATCCCGGGAGTATGTTTCCTTGAAATAATTTTCTACTATCACCTAAGCGAAGCCGCTGGTAGCAGCTAGTAGACTAGGTATTATTGATCCAAGCAACAACTAGTTTTCTTCCTTCATATGTCTTTACTTGTGTGGTAACGGCCCCGACTTACGAGTTGTAGGTCGGGCGTTCAAACCCAGCCAGGCGCATTACTTTATGTAATTTATTTCATCACCACTGCTCTCAAAACGGTGAAGGAAAACATCGTCAGGAAACCGGCATGTCCTAGAACCAAAAATTCGACGACATGTGACATCCACCAACCCGCACTGGGCCCGCGTGGTGGATTACGGCCCATTCCCTCTCCTAGAGAGGAGGCCTGAGTCCCAGCAGTGAGAACATTAAAAAGGCTGATTATGCTATCCATGCCTATGCTATATGTCTTTACTAGCGACAATACCTGGCTTTTATTTACTTTAATTTATGTAACAATGATTTATTTAAAAAAAACTTAGTACCTACTTACTATATTTGTGCTTTTATTTATGCTCTATTTTTTTTTTATAATCGTACATCAAAACCTTTCTTGGATTAGTCTGTCTATTAGTGAGCCGCATGAATATCCGTTCAGTAGGTTTTGAGTGTATCGCGAACAGACAGACAGTCACAGTGGGCGAATCTTAGGCGTCAAACTCACTCTTTTTACACCGACCTTAAAAAAACTGGGCAAGTGCGAGTCGGACTCGCGCTCTGAGGATTCCGTACAAACTTACCTTTGAAAACAGTTCGATTCCCGAATTGAGTTACGAAGATTTTTCTAAATCGCAAAAAAGTTTTTTCGTGACGTAATTACAAATTTACAGTTTTCAGATTTTTTCCTATACCTACTTGTGCTGTAAGACCTTGCTTCATGCCAAATTTCAGGATTCTAGGGCAACGGGAAGTACCTTATGAATTTTGATTCACATAAGAGGATAGAACTACACGTTTTTTGCGACATAACCGGCCGTATCTTTTTTTCTTGTTAGCTCAGAAGTTTGAATTTCAACTCGATACCTCCACGCGTTGTCGTGATAAAGGGTCTCGACAGACAGACAGATAGACAGACAGACGGACGGGCAACAAAGTGATCCTATAAGGGTTCCGTTTTTTCCTTTTGAGGTACAGAACCCTAAAAAGAAAGAAAGAAACATTTATTTATGACTCGCACTAATCGAATTGTATAATTTTAAAATAAAAAATACAACATTAAAAAAAATAAAAAAGACGCGCGAGTCCAAAAAAGTTCCTATTTCAGCATTATGTGACAAGTGACAAGCCACGAGACAAAAATAAAAAAAACACACAAAAATTAAATTACTTTATTACTTCACAAATTATCAATAATTAAATAGATTTATCTCTAATTGTGGGAACGCACTTAAGCTATATGCTAGTTGTGTCAGGCCGTAGTAGGTCAGTGTCGGGGCGACAACCTGACACAAGACGATAATGACAACACTGTGAAGACTTGTGTGGGGGGGGGGTTCATGGCTGACTTAAGAGGGTCCTTTTTCCACTCGCCTATCGTCAACATCGAGCATGGTTTAAGCTGTTGATCCCCGCACGAACGCCGGCGGTCGTGCGCTATTGTCTTACTATTGTGTCTCTAATTACGCTACTCAAGAAGTTAAAAGCTTGTTGCTTCATCTAACGCAATCCAACGCGATGTTTGATGAAGAGGCAATGCAAAAAAAGAGAGATAACGCCTAAAAACTCTGTTGGCATTCGGTAATTTCGTGATTTACTCGAATATTTCACAAAACTTGTTACAGGAAATACGTGTTTTTTTAAACCCTTAAAAGTTTTTCAGAAAAATTGTCGTCATTTAGAATCTCGATTAAATGTGCAAGGCTTCAATTGATGTAAGTACTTTTTTTTATATTTTTAATATTTGAGTACATTATGGAGGGCCAAAGTTCACGTAAAATAGCAAATTTTCTAAAGTATTTACTAGATTAGTTTTACACAAATTTATGTTTTGATTTCTATAGAAGCCTAGATGATATCCACAAGATAGCTGTATATCCAAAATATCTAGAGAAAGATGTGCAATAACATCATAATCACGTAAGAGCGGTTGTATGAAAATGTACCTCGAAAAGAGATGAAGAAGAAGAGGGCCCTTTCTGAACCATCTATCGTGAACGTTAGCTTATTGTTTCTTGATAAAGAGGCAACGCGTAAAAAGAAATGTAACGCCGGAACGCAGTTATTTATATTCTATCTATCTATACATATAATAAATCTGTAGAAGTTTTTTTTTTAATTTTATTATTGATAGGCTCGCGTTTGACCACTATCAGATAGAAAGTTTTTAGTTGTGCGCGCATCACGCAAAATGTACGAAATCGATTTAGATAACTTTTATACAATTAAATTGTGTGTAACTTGATATATTACTTAGGCTTTGTTTCATCGCAGTCGGTTGACTATATCGAAAGATATACTACATTCATTGTCTGTTAGGCGGTACGAAGTCCACCGGATCAGCTAGTATTTCATAAAACTTGTTTCAAGAAATACGTGTTTTTTTTAAAAACCTTAAAAAAAAAAATTGGAAAAAATCTGAATCGGAAATCGAATTATTTTTAAAGACACCCTTTTTTATTTAAAACTTAAGTCAACCATGAAAATATAAAAAAAAGTGAACACAAAAAATCTAAGATGGCTTCTTGATGGTCTCATCTACTTTCACAGTGACATGTTCATCCTCTCTCTGGAACAGGTAGCTGGTCCCAGGAGTTGTGCTGCTGCTCTGGCCGTAGCCCTGCTGGTAGCTACTTTGGCCGTAGTTGGCTGTTTGGCTATAAGTGGCTGGTTGGCGGCTAGACTGCTCGTAGCTGTTCTGGCTTCGCTTTGAGTCCTGGTTGTAGTTGTCTCGGTGGTCTAGTTTCTTTACGCCACTGAAAAAGAGATGATAGATCTATTACTTTATATTAGGGATGTAACGGAAGCTGTGGTGGCCTAGTGGTAATGGCCCTGACTTCCGAGTAGTAAGTTGCGGGTTCAAACCCAACCAGGCGCATTACTTTGTGTACTGTGCGTTCCAAATAAGAATAGGAAACTCGATAACCTCGATCTGTCAAATGTTGAGTGAAAAGTACGGTTTGCAAAGAAAACTTCGACACCCACAACGAACAAGGTTGTAACATTAATTCAGTAATTTTTCAAAATGAACCTAATAGTGATAGAGCCATGTTTGAATTTTGTTTGGACTGTAATCCGAGATACTGCCTTGTTCGATGCGGGTGTCGACTTATTTTCAATACACTTACTCGAAAACCCGCTCTTATCCCACCGCTTTTAGGCATGCAATAGACTGTTTCCCGCACTAGTGCAGAAAAATGCGCGTGCTCTCCCCCGCCACAATGTTATTACATGTATCGCATCAGGCTGGGCGCGCGTCGACCCTCACGAGTCGCCGGTCAACCCCCGTTTATTCATTTCTTCGTAAGTGTATTGAAAAATGTCGTTTGACACACGTGCAAAGTCACTGCAGCCCTCGGCTCCAAAACACACTCACCTACGGCTCGTGCGAATTCCACCTCGGTCGCAATGACAAACTTTCGGCACTTGTATCAAAATGTACTATTGCATATCAATAAAGGGTTTATTTTTTGCTTTGTATACAAATCTTAGTTAAATCTAGGTGAAGTAAAAACGTTATTGTTTAATATAAATTAGCTAAATATATTGTTTCAAGTCATAATGTTTTCAGGTGATAGCTGTGTTGCAATGTGATGGATTCAAGTGCGACTGATGACGTCGTGGATTTCATAGCGCCCAGTAATAGTTCTGCAGCATTGTGGTGGCACTGCATCGCCTCGTAATATCTATTGTTAATAATTAGTTTAAAAAAATATATTTTCTTTCTTGTTTTCATTGTTAGGAACAATTTGCCTTCTTCTTCCATTTGCCACTACTCAGACACTTCACACAGTGACGCAGAGATGAGCAAAATTGAAGAACTGGATTCTGTTTTTTTTTTTTCGTTCATTATTCGTAAATAAATTAAATTTTAAAAATTTCTCTACCCAATTTCTTTGATTTGACAGTATGACGTGACGTCACAACATGGCAATCGATCCTATCCTATCCTTATTTGGAGCGCATTGTAATTTATTTCATCACCGTTTTTTTTTTTTTTTTTTAGGTGGGAAAATCATCTAATGACAAATCTCGCTCTTGGGTGGAGCACGAGATAGTGTCAGACTTTTACTGACTAAAAACCCACTCCTGTTCCTTCGTTGCCTTCGTCCCAGGGCCCCGGGTTTCGTTTTCACACTACCCATGGCCCCAGTAGGCTTCGACCCTGCTGAGCCCCTACGATTTGCTTGTTTTACCGTTTGACGTTTCACCGTTTTGAAAGCATGTCGTAGAACCAAAAATTCGAAGACATGTGACATCCATCAACCCGCACTGGGCCCGAGTGGAGGATTACTGCCCATTCCCTCTCCGAAAGAGGAGGCCTGGGTCCCAGCAGTGGGCACATTATAAGGCTGATTGTGTATATATGTAGGTATGGTAACGGAAGTAGTTACCTAAATCGGAATCAAATATGGAACCAGAGTTTTTGGTTTGTCGGTATCGGAGCCGAAATCGGTATCAAAGGTGCAAATAATATAACAAAAAAATTACAAATAGGTAATTATTGTTATTACGTAATCAAATTAACAAGCCATTTCAAATTTACCAAGCAGGATTTTTTTGAGTGAAGTTCAGTGCCTGTTTTAATTATTGATTTGCAAATAGGGTCCTAGGATATTTTGATGTAGTTTTGTATCTCAAGTGTGTACACAGCCAGGCAATATGTGGAATAGAATAGAATAGAATAAACTTTATTGTACACCAAAAGTAACACAACTTATACTGTCTGTCTGTCTGTGTGTCTGTCTGTCTGTGTGTCTGTCTGTCTGTGTGTCTGTCTGTCTGTGTGTCTGTCTGTCTGTCTGTCTGTCTGTGTGTCTTTGTCTGCCTGGTTGCTGTCTGTCTGTGGTCTGTTGTTGTTGTCTGTCTGTCTGTCTTTTACTGTCTTGTGGAATCATTCGATATCCGTAAGAATCATTGAAACAGGCGCGATTTTGGTAAAATGGAGCATTTTGTTGTAGTGTTCACTACCTCAGCAGTTTGCCAAGAAGGCTGACTCTAGACATGCTGCCAAATATTACAAAAATACGTCAAAACCTGGCAGGTACTATTCTACTAAAATTCTCACCTTTCATCCCTGTAAGGTCTTCCCACACTATGCCATCCACTACCGCTTTGTCCATATCCAGCGAAGCTTTGTCCATAAGCGGCCGCTCCCGCTCCTTGGCCGTACCCTCCTTGGCCATAACTGGCCCCTTGGCCATAACTGGCGCCGCCTTGGCCGTAACTGGCACCGCCTTGGCCGTAACTGGCGCCGCCTTGGCCGTAACTGGCGCCGCTTTGGCCGTAACTGGCGCCGCCTTGGCCGTAACTGGCGCCGCCTTGGCCGTAGCCACCTTGACCGTAGCCAGCGCCTTGGCTGTAACCACCCCCGCTTTGTGCGTAAGGGTCGCGGTAGGTGCTACCGTAGCCGGAGTAGCCCACGCTTTGGTAGCCGGTGTCTTGTGGTCTGGAAATGGGAAAGAGTATGCAAATTAGATACGATTTTTTAGAATGAGTTAAATATACCGTGTGTGTTTCAGAATAAAACACATTATATTTATTACGATGTCTGGAGTTAAGGGTTGATACGACCGACTCGCTCGGTGGCTAGCTTACAACTGAGGGCCGACTATCCCCGCCACCCAGCGGCTGGTCTATGCAACCAATAACTACATACTCTTTATCGTGATTTGTATACTAGATACATCACACCGTGTATAAGACATCGAAGCACAAATGGATCCAGTGCATGGATTCTGGAACCCCAGTGGTGAAATTTTTCGTCTAATTAAAAAATATCTGTACTTTATTTATTTTAATGTATTTAAAATCTTTCTATTCATTCCAAATGCCATCTTTAATTAAAAAGTAATTAATGTATTTTTTCCACTTGATCTATCTAGATAGCTACTTCTAGTTTTATTTACATTGTGTTTGTGTTTTTTATTGAAAAAAATAAAAATATTTAAAGAAAAACAAAAAACCCGACTGCGTCGAAACTAATTTTAAAAAATACGTAAAAAAATTAACTTAAATAAAAACTAAAAAGAAACAAACAAGCCCAGTAGTTTAGAATTCTGTTATGTAATACTAAATAACTACACAATTTAAATAGTTTTATAATCGATACACACATAAAACAAATCATACATTCTAATGCAGAACAGACCGACTCACAGTCGGGGCCCATTCAAATTTTACCAATCAAATCTTCCCAAGGGGCCCCGACTGTGAGTCGTTCTGTTCTGCATTAGAATGTATGGTTTGTTTTATGTGTGTATCGATTATAAAACTATTTAAATTGTGTAGTTATTTAGTATTACATAACAGAATTCTAAACTACTGGGCTTGTTTGTTTCTTTTTAGTTTTTATTTAAGTTAATTTTTTTACGTATTTTTTAACAGTAGTTTAGACCACCGCAAGTTACTTAATAATCCCCACGATATTAACTCCCTCAATGAAATGACTAGATTGCGAAATTTACCATCTTATAACGAAGTCAATGAATCGTAACTAAAAAGTATAAAATAAAATAAAAATATTTAAAGAAAAACAAAAAACCCGACTGCGTCGAAACTAATTTTCCCTCTAGAGACCTAACTCGGCTCAAAGCTACATATGCTTGACCTTTAGCAAAAATGCGTGAACTTAAGTCAACCACAGCTCGGTCCAAAAGTCCAAAGTAGTTCCTTGGAGCTTGTGTACAGTTACACCCCAGCACAATATCATTGGCAACATTTCTCGCTCTATTTTACCCTGTCCGCGAAGTGCATCGAATTCTGTCATCGATGGTTCGATTCTGACTCCTACTCCAGGAACATTGTTTTTAATTGCTTTGTCGTCAAATTCTATATAAACAGCTTGTGGCAATTCTCCGGGTTCCAATTGGTCCGTCCGAAGAGCTGGCCACTCAATTGTCCTTATAACACCCATTGCTCCGTTAACAAGACCATGGGTAACATTCAAATTTCTTCGTAACATAACTCGTGATCCTAAACCGATTGTTAAATATTTAACGATTCCTCCAGTTTTGTTAGGATCATCAGAAACATATACCTACATCTTTCGGTTTTTGACCATATGTTTTCGATTCTACTGATATATATCAACTGCATGTAATTTATACAACCTAGTAGTTTTTGCAAATATAGTTGTCATCTTTTGCTTATGTTCATCGACCTGTCTAGTAGATGGGAAAACTCGAATGATTTGATTTACAAAAGTGCATCAAATGAACAACGCCATCTATCGAGTTTGGTGGTAAACCTTTTTTTTACCAAAAATATTTGTTCTTCATGCTTTTTCACTGTTTTTTTTATTTGTGTATCGTTTATACTTGAAATGAAAACTTAAATCAATAAGTAAGAAAATTAGCGAGAATGATTGTTTTGTTAAACAACTTTAAATCGTCATATATCCTAAACTATTATTTAAAATGAAAAATGATAAAAGGAACCTAATAAAGATGATTTCAAAATACCTATTCAACGACACCCCACTTGACATAGTTCATCGACATTTTTTTTTTTCATTTTGACAATATGGCGTCTGGTTGTAGCTGTGGTGAATTTTGATTACTGTCATGTCTTTAGTGACACTCGCAAGGTTAAGACGAATCGATTGACGTAAGAATTATCAAAATCGGCCTACGCATTTGGTCTCTAGAACGCCACATAGAAACAAACATACATACATACATACATACATACATAGACTGATAAACACATTACCCTCCTTTGCGTCGCGCAGTCGGGTAAAAAGAAAGTTAATTACTTTTAATTTAAAACTTCATTGGAATTGATTAGGATAACGGTGTCATATGGTTGAAAATAATTTTTTTGACCCCAAATATAATGTAGAAATAATTCAGTGATTTAATTCCACTCGGAATACCGGTTTGATGCCAAGTGTTATATCTAATAATAATCGTTTATTGTAAACAAAATATTATACACTACTACTATACACATACTGGACCTATTTGGCGTAGCCGTGAGACATATTGTTAATGTTAATTTTATTTCTCCATATTTTTTTTTTCAAATCAATTACTTGTTGGTTCAAGAATCATGGGTACGCCAAATAAACATAATTTTCTTTCTTTCTTTCTTTTTTTTCAAAATACCCACATATTAAAAAAAAGCATACGAGTGTATAAAAGTAAATTCTTTTTTTCTTCTTTGTCCAACCCTCTTCCCAATTTAGCTGAGGTTGGGATAAAAGTTTCTAGTCTTCTAAAAAAAAAGAATATTCATAAACCCGCCAATAACCCGGCTTACACGTACACAGATGCAGCATGGAAAGAAAACCGACTTGGTATTATGGTATTATCGTATTATGCTTTTGCCGTTTCTTGTAGTGAGAAATGGGGATTAATTTATATAATTTTTTTTTTTTCTTGCCTAAGGCATTAAGTCCGCCTTTGTACAGTGTTTATTACTAATGCATAAAGTTTTAATAAATAAATAAATTCCGCGTTGAGTTTAAATCCTATTATAGAATAAAATAAAAAGTATAGAAATTAAATTAATTCACAGCATCGGGGATAATTTTCAGAAAACATACCATTGCAGCAGCTGTCTGTCTAACAAAAACTGTCTGTTATAGTAATACCACATCCGGCAGGAGAATTTTCACCAAACTAATCTAATCTAATCTTTTTCTAATTGTATATATAAGCATAATCAGCCTTTTAATGTTCCCACTGCTGGGACTCAGGCCTCCTCTCTAAGAGAAGGAATGGGCCATAATCCACCACGCGGGCCCAGTGCGGGTTGGTGAATGTCACATGTCTTCGAATTTTTGGTTCTAGGACATGCCGGTTTCCTCACGATGTTTTCCTTCACCGTTTTGAGAGCAATGGTGATGAAATAAATTACACAAAGTAATGCGCCTGGTTGGGTTTGAACCCGCGTCCTACAACTCGTAAGTCGGAGCCGTTATCGCTCGGCCACCACTGCTCTCAAAGTTTCTAATTGTATTATTGTCATATTTTGATCCTAAGTATTTTCCTTAGTTTAAACCAATGATATATTTGAAAGAAAGAGAAAATTAATTAAAAAGTCATTGCGGTAGATAAAATCGTTATTCTAATCAATCCCGATGACATTTTAAATTTTAAAAGTAATTCATTAATTTTTTTCACTAAAAATGTTAGAATAACGATTTAATACAGTTTAAATTTAAAAAAACATAAAGATTTTTTTTAAATTTAGGAAAAAACCGACAAAAAATTCTACCACTGGGGGGTCCAGAATCATGTACTGAATCCATGGTAGGTATTCGTTTGTGCGTTGATGTCAAAAACACCCTGTATATAAAATAAAAGGAGAAACTGACTGACTGACATATTAACGCACAGCCGTAACTACTAGGATTAGGAACGTGAAATTTTTACAATGTTTCCTTTTATAACGTAGGCGAGTACTAAGGGAGGATTTTCCAAAATTCACCCCCTAAGGGGATTAAAATGGGGTCCAAATTTTGTATGGAGAAATCTGCTTTCACGCGTGCAAAACCGCTGGTAGAAGTTATTTTATTTTATTTATTTTATATATTTATTTATTAACACATACAATTGTTTAACAGGCATACCCAAGATAACAAATGTAGTCGCAAAATAGCCGCACTCAGAGACGCCACCCACAGACTGATCAAATATCCATTATTGTAGTAGTAGGCAACCATACATACATGATAGTCGATGGTCAGTCTCAAGCAGCGCCCTGGAGAACCGGCACAAGTTACACAGAGGACAACACACTTATTGTCACCCTCTCAAATTCCGCCAATGTGCAAGAAAAAATATCTAACCGCAGAGAGACGTTATTAAGTATTTCAACCGCCCGAGTCACGGGTGCGAACTTTAACAGATTTGGAAGTTAGCTGTTTCATACATTTGTAATCATATGGTAATGGAAAATCCGATAAGCAAATTGTTAGTTTTACTAATATCCGGTTAAAGTACCTGGAATACTCAGGTCTGCCCCAACCCGCAACAGGCGCAGCTTCAGGCCTGCCAGACGCAAAATAATAGCCCCTACCACCTGCGTCCCACCCCGCCTGCCCGCGGTACGTCTCGTCCCAAGGCCTGAAACTAACAAAGAATCGAACTTTATTACAGACGTACTGGGAGATGGAACACACGAACACACATGACAAGCACGGACTTTTTTATAGGCCTTACTTAGATAGGTATTATTCTGCGGGGTTGTTCGAAAGAGTTACAGCGGGCTTGGAATGTAAAGGGCAATTGAAGAAACATAGGTGGGTTTTGGTCAGTAAAAGATCGTTTCCCTGAAACGTAAAAGGCATCTGAAGGAACATAGGTGGGTTTTAGGCAGTAAAGAATCGGGGCCCTGGAACTCAACGGGAAATTGAAGGAACACAGGCGGATTTTAGTCAGTAAAAGTCTGACCCAGAGCGGGAGGAGTTATTCGATGATATATCCTTTGACTGGCCTGTTGATCTAGTGGTCAGTGGCCCTAACTGCTAAGCCGGAGGACGTAGGTTCGATTCCCATCCAGGACAAATGTTTGTTTGTTGAGCACGATCATTTGTTCTGTATCTGGGTGTAATTTATCTATTATATGTATGTATTTAGAAATATAAAAATATGTATATCAGTTGTCTAGTACTCATAACACAAGCGCTGCTTAGCTTGGGACTAGGCAGCGTTGTGTCATAGTTGTGGAATATTATCTATATCTACCTATATATAAAAGGAGAAACTGACTGACTGACATATCAACGTACAGCCAAAACTACTGGGACTAGGAACGTGAAATTTGGCACATAGTTTCCTTTTATAACGTAGGCGAGCACTAAGAGAGCATTTTCTAAAATTCACACCCTAAGGGGATGAAATGGGGGTCCAAAGTTTGTATGGAGAAACCTATTTTCATGCGGGCGAAACCGCTGGCTGGAGCTAGTATTATATATCCCATCACAAAAAGAAAATCTAAAAGTATTGGTGTAAAACGGCAATAATTCTATTTGATGATTTCCCAAAAAAAGGATGGGTATTATTGTAGTAATTTAATGGCTTTGATACAAGCAAACACATAATAAATCCGGAAGAATTTGAAAGCAGACTATGGCATCATTAATTTTCTTCTGATTTTCGTTTTATTGCAGTTCAAAACGAGTTCCCTAACCATAGAACAAAAGTTTACATTGATAATTTATGGTTAATAAAATTAAATCTATTTGTAAGTGCTTCGACCTATGTTTGAAATTCGAACAGAATGGAACCAACGGTCAGTAACTCAGTGACCGTCAACGCGTGACCATCCAACGGAAAAACAAAATGGTGGTAGAAAAAATACAAACACCGCTTTGTAAATTAAGAGTAGACGCGCACAGGACGACAGTATTTAGCACAAAAATGTTATTAGAATTTAAAAAAATATATATTATATATTTCTCTATAATGGGAGTCGGTGACGGTCTTAGGAGGTGGTGAGCAGGGCAACCACTCGGGGCTTTGCTCTTGTGGAACCGCAGAGAAGAGGAGAACTTTATATTTCTATTTTAGGGTTCCGTACCTCAAAAGGAAAAAAACGGAACCCTTATAGGATCACTTTGTTGTCCGTCTGTCTGTCTGTCAAGACCCTTTCTTTATCTCGGGAACGCGTAATGGTATCGAGTTAAAATTAAAACCATATACCCTGAATATATGGTTTTAATTGGTCTGCGGTCCTTTGACGCTGTGAAAAATCAAACTTCTGAGTTAACTAAAAAGAAAGATACGACCGTTTATGTTACAACAAACGTGTATTTCGACACTCTCAAGGGTATCAAAATTCATAGGGTACTTCCCGTTGACCTAGAATCCTGAAATTTGGCATGAAGCAAGGTCTCATAGCACAAGTATAGGAAAAAATCTGAAAACTGTAAAGGAGACAATTTTTTTTGGGCCCACTATTAAACGGTTACGTTTATTAATCATATTACACATGGAAAAAGCGATCATCTTATTATAATTAACAGACCAAAAATTATATAGAAATCTAACCGGAATAATGAAATAATAGTAAAAAAGTGTTACGGTAAAAAATGCTTGTTTAGGAGCGTTTTCAAGTTTATTTTAACGTGAAAAAAAATATGTTACTACAGTGCGCAGCGGTGACATCGGATTTAAATGCGTTTCAAGAGATAATAATTAATTGGTACAGCGAACTTGTTTTTAATGCTGTTATTAACGGTTAACACAAATATCAAGTAACGTACTTTAAAAATCACCGTGGAACGAAACGTAATTAATAGCCCGTTGCAGATGCTCTGTGGTCCAGTTTCAATCAGTTTGACACTGACAGACAACTAGTGGTGGTTCGTTGTCGAATTTTAGACGGACGAGACGTAACCGTTTTGGCGACGACAAAAACGGTTGCAGAAAACGGTCGTCGTCGCAACCGGTTTGAAGACGAAACTATCGTTGAGTGAAGTAGTTGCAGAAAACGTTCGTTTTCGCAACTAGTTTGAGGACGGTAATAAATTCTGCACTCGTCGCGTCGTCGTTATTAAAATCAAAACCAGTTATTACAATGAAAAATGAACTTTATGTCTATAAACATAAAATTCATTTTTCATTGCAATAACTGGTTTTAAAAACGACGTCGCGTCGTCGTCGAGTGTGATAGTTGAAGCAATGGATTTTCGACCTTATTTTCTTAACAGTAAGATAACAATTCGCATACAGTAATTCGAAGACTGGTTTGTGCAACGAAGACTGTTTGGTCGCAGGATGGAAAACGGTTGTTACGTTGCAGAACAAAAAACTGTCTTTGAAAACTGTTCGTCGTTGAAACGCCCACCGCTACAGACAACATTATCATTTTCCGATTACTAATTCTTCTGTTCTTTTCGTATTTTTATTCGTAAGATTTTATGAAAATGGCATCTGTAGATATATGCATAATCCACAAAGCCGTTGTATCAATTGTGCAGCACGATTTCAACGGAATGTTGAATACTGCTCTTGCTGGATACTGTTGTAATTGTTTAGTGGGCAGACGCACTGTTGGCTGCTGTGCATATGTGATGTGTATAGTGTGGTTTTTATCTTGGGCGCGGCATCAAGGTGAGGTTGAGCCACCTGCATCTTTTTTAGATGAAATACTGCTTTTAAGAGATGACTTTGAAAATGATGATGATGAACAGTAATAAATACTTGTGATGTACCTATAATGTGGTTTTTTTTTTCTCCTTACACAACCAGCATAAAACACATCACCTTATTATTTTAGATCTACAGTCAATGGCCGACATAAGCCGCGCTATTTCGAAATGTATACATCTACGCATTTTCATGAATAAGTCTATCAAATCGTGTAAATCACATCAAAGTCTGTCACGTAGTACAGACGTGACTTTGTTTTATACTGTATATTATTGAACAGTGCACTATTTTAACTTAGGAGACCTATCCACTCATTAGACAATCGCTCTTGTGAGATTTTAGGTTATTATGAGAGTCATGTTTTGACTGTTGTATTTCACGGTACTCCAGTTACATAAAGTTTTGCTAATATTACCACTGTAATTTAGAGATTATAAGGAATAAACTAACGTTCATTTCATTGCTATACGCCACAATTTGTTGTGGGCCTATTCCCCAAACAAAAAAAATTGTCTCCTTTGTAGTTACGTCACAAAAAAAAACCTTTTTTTACGATTCGAAAAAATCTTCTTAACTCAATTCGGGAATTGTACTGTTTTGTTTTTAAGTTTGTACGGAACCCTGAATGCGCGAGTCCGACTCACACTTGCCCGATTTTTTTGCTCATTTTTTGCTGATCGAGTTGTGGCGACAACTCTTTCATACTTTCAACGTTCAATAGTAAAGTTACCACCAAGTAATTCCAGGGAAGATGTCAGCACTGTGATCACATGCTGCTGTGCACAGCGGTCAGGGAAGACCCCTTAGCAGTCTGCTCAGGGAATCTCTGTGCAACGCCATAAAGGGCATTTAAGGCGTTGCACAGAGAATGAACTGATGGTGGTTTTATTTATTTAACAAACACAGTTTTTTACACATTATTGCATTAATATGTCACATTAAAACTAAACAATGACCATATCTCGCAGCCTGTATCTTAGTGACCCAAACATTACACCAAGTTCATAACAATTATGTGGCTTGCTAGCGCTATGTGGCAATTTAAAATAGGTAAAGACAATAAAATACACAAAATAAATAGAAGCAGAAGTAAGAATAATAATACATGGAAGAGGCAAAATTAAGTTAATAGAGATAATATTAAAAACAGTTATAGAAGGTGAGTAGGTGTGAAGTGTAAGTGAAGGTGTGTGTTTTATCCAGGTGTACGTAGGTATTAACTTGGACAAAGAAGCAAGCTTTCAGTTTCCTCAAGTCAAGTCCAACAACCATTTTTTAAATTTAATTTTGGCCTCCGAGTAGGTACTTACGTGGAATAGCGAATGTTTTACTTACAACATTGAACACTCGTATGAGCAGATGAGGCTATTAAAACTTCATGCAAAACAAAGGTACAAAGGCAGGTTTTAGTTAAATAAGAAGCCCACACTCGATACTTGATAGGTTGTAACCTATACTACTTGCCTAGAAATAACCTATTCACTCTTGAGTTTAAGACCGCTTTAACTCAAGATTGAATAGGTTATTGACTAAGCAAGTGTGGTCCACCATTGACCATAGCCTGCCATTAAGAAAGATAGTGGTCAAGCGCAATAATAAAATTATTAATTGAATGATTCTGATGTGCATAATGTATGTACGTGCCGCATGCGTGGTTGACAAGACATAATGCACCAGTGCAGTCTGTATATTCATTCAGATTTTGGTCGGCAGTATTGTTACTGGGGATATGACTTTTTAGTCGAGTCTCTTTGAACTTCATTCAAAATAAACACCGGATAGTGATATACATACTCATAGGTCTACCGTAATACACATTGGAGAGATATTCAGAACCTTAGCATAACTCATTGAAAACACCCCAATAATATGCGCAATTGAACCTACAATTTTGCGGAAGAGCTTTTGGACGCCTTATTTTCGATTATTTTTATAACATTTAATTAACAATAGATTGTAAATACAATCATGTAATATGTTATTAATAGGTCGTAAATACATGTAGCAGTTATTATAGAAAATGTATAGCCTAGTGATAAAGTAGCATTCTACTGGTAAAAGAATTTTGAATATTGGTCCAGTAGTTCTTGAGTTTATTTATTACAAACTAAAATCTTTTCTCTTTATAATAGGTGTTCATAGTATTGTGATATCGAAAGGAGATCGCATTAGTTGTTTTTTTTATAGCTAACGGACTGGCATATAAGGATTTTGCATTTCTAGAATAGGTTTCAAAATTTATAGAAAAAGAAATGTATTGTTTTTTTGTTAGTATTGACGTGATTTTTATAATAAAATGATGTATTATTGAGCTTCAAGAAAAATTTAAATTTTATTATTCCTTGCAAGGTCGTTTTAATCAAATAAAGATCCCGAACTGAGACCTACCGTCGCTGAGTTGAGACAGTATCAAATGACCCCAGTTTTTTTCTTACGGTCAAACAGTTGCTTCACGTGCGCCCACTCTTAATTCCTTAAAAAAGAATGTCTGAACTAGTAACAGTATCCGAGTACTGTTAACATAAACCAGCGAAACATCTGATTGTCTTGCAAATTGGATAATTGTACGGAATTAGAGGAATCCCGAGATTATATAGTTAAAGACTTTACAGTACTACGTGCGTAGGTTATTGTAAGAAGTAGGTTTATAATGTGATTATAATTCGTGAGAATGAAATGCCTATTGTTTGCGGGTAACTAGGTAAGGCGTAAGGTGGTGATCCATCTCTTGAAGGCTCGTCGATGGCGCGTAGTGTGCAACCGTAGGGGCCCAGCAGGGTCGAAGCCTACTGGGGCCAAGGTTCTTATTCTGAAAGAAAGACTCGGCCCTGGTATGAAAGGTTACAAAGGAACAGGAGTGGGTTTTTAGTCAGTACAAGTCTGACACTATCTCCCACTCCGCCCAAGAGCGAGGGATGTCATTGGATGATTTACCCACCGAAAAAAAAAGTCACTCGAAGGCGGTTTTTTTTTAAATCATCATCTTCATGATCATTTCAGCTGAAAGACGTCCACTGTTGGACACAGGCCTCCCTCCAAGGTTCGCCACGACCGGTCCTGTGCGTCTCGCATCAATCGGATTCCCGCGACCTTCACCAAGTCATCGGTCCACCTTAGGGGAGGCATTCCAACGCTGCGTCTCCCGGTACGTGGTTGCCACTCCAAAACCTTTCGTCCCTATCGACCATCTGTTCTGCGGTTTTGCGATTCTTCGGGCTATGTCGGTAACCTTGGTTCTCCTGCGGATATCTTCATTTCTGATGTGATCACGCAAGAAAACTCCGACCATAGCTTTTTCCATTACCCTTTGGGTGACTTTAAGTATTCTAATGAGGCCCATTGTAAGCGACCACATTTCGGAGCCATGTCATCACTGGCAACAAGCACTGATCATAGACTTTCTTCTTGAGACACTGTGGTATATTGGATGAAAAGATACCACGCGGCTTTCCGAACGCTGACCAGCCGAGTCAGATTCGACGATTAACCTCTTTCTCGAAGTTAGACCTACCCAACTAGACCATCTGTACCAAGTAAATGTAGTCGTCCACAACTTTGAATGTAGAGTCTTCGATCTTGATAGGAGTGGGTGCTACATAGATGTTTACCATGACTTTGGTTTTGTCCATGACCATTTTAAGTCCCACTCTTTCGGAAGCTTTACTGAGGTCACCGAGCATTGTACTGAGCTGCTCCGTAGGCTCTGTCATGACTACTATGTCGTCTGCAAACTGAAGGTGAGTGATGTACTCGCCATTGACATTAATGCCTAGCCTTCTCCATTCCAGAACCTTGAAGACATCCTTCATTGCGGCCGTGAAAAGTTTCGGAGAAATGACGTCTCCCTGCCTCATACCCCACTGCAAGAGGATAGGTTTTGAAGTCTGGTCCTGAAGTCAGACTGACATGGTAGTGTTGGCGTGGCGCACATAAGAACTTGAACATTTTTTTTCACTTTAACGGACTCAATCATCTGCAGATTAACAAGTTCATCTGCACTCTAACTGATTTACGCAGATTAGCGGTAACATATACATAAATACGCGAAATCAAATCATTTTTAAATTATGTATTTATTTTTTTAATAAGAAGCAAAAAAAAAATAGGTGGGAAAACCAGACCATTTCACTGACTAAAACCCACTAATGGTCATTCAGTTGCACTGTTCACACGTTTCAGGGCGCGGTAAATCTTCCGAATATATACCCGAAGTCCGCGGACTCACATGTTCCAACGATAAAATTAAATTAGTTCAAATTTTCTAATAAACAAAAAACTAAACAAAGGGTTTGAAATCACGACAAATAAATTTAACGCAAAACTCAAATCTCTATCGACATAAAATTCAATAAAACAACAATGGCGGCCCACAATGGCGGGAAAATAACTTAACCTATAAAATTTTACCGTTACATTCCATAATTCGTATTGCCATTTTGAATTTTAGGTGAAAGCGTCATAATATTGATGTGTTCGACTTTATTTCAGCGCAACGGATATTGTATTGTTCGTTTATGTGTGAACGAACTTTGCAATCGTTAGTTTTATGGTCTACTTATACATATTAACGTGACATATAATAATGTAATTTTCAACGGCTGGATTGACACTGAGGTTATGCTATTGGATGCTAGTTAAGTGTGACTCCTCACCTGACATGTGTCTATTCTAATAGCAATCAAACAATTCTGGAACAACATAATATAATTAAATAATCTAAACTAATATTACTTTTTAAGCTTCCGTACCTCAAAAGGAAAAAACGGATCTCTTATAGGATCATTTTGTTGCCCGTCTGTCTGTCTGTCAGTCAAGACCCTTTATCTCGGGAACGCGTGGATGTATCGAGTTGAAATTAAAACCACATACTCAGATCTGTGGTCTCTTGAAGCTGTGAAAAAATCAAACTTCTAAGTTAACAAGAAAAAAAGATACGGCCGTTTATGTCGCAAAAAACGTGTATTTCGACACTCAAAGGAATCAAAATTCATAGGGTACTTCCCGTTGACCCAGAATCCTGAAATTTGGCATAAAGTAAGGACTTACAGCATAGGTATAGGAATAAATCAGAAAACAGTAAATTTGTTGTTACGTCACAAAACAAAACTTTATTACGATTCGGAAAAATCTTCGAGACTCATTCGGGAATCGAACTATTTACATACATAAGTTTGTACGGAACCCTCAGTGCGCGAGTCCGAATCGCACTTGCCCAGCTTTTTTTTGTTCTAAATCATCAAATGGCTTCTGGGTGGAGCGAGAGGGAATCTCTAACTTTTACTAACTAAAATCCACCTGTGTTCCTTCAGTTGACCTTTGATGCAGTTGACAGGCCCGCGAACAATCCCGCAAAACTAATATTACTGATAAGTACCAAAATTTTTTTTTTCGTGGTAATCTCTGAAATATCTAAGTCTACCTAAACGAAAATTCTGTCTCTGATAGAAAACACGGGAAATTTAATCGGCATGAGTTACTTTTTTATGCGGATCCTGTGGGATTGGTCAAGCTATGGAAACAATTCGTAAATTATAGACTTTGACAAAAAAATCATCCAATGTAGCATTTATTCTAAAAATTCTACGACTGGTTACAGAACTATATTGTTTTCATTTTTGGTACAGTTTACGACTTACTTGAGTTTAGTAAACAAGAGCAACCTCTTTTGAACTTCCTTACTTGATTTGTTATAGTGAGATTTCATAAAACTAATAAAAAAATATCCCTCACCTGTCATGCTGTCCCCTGCCAACACTCGGACCGTATCCACCGTAGCCATCATCATAGCCATCATAAGTAGGCCTCCTAGCTGGTGCTGGAGCATATCCATCATCATAGCTTGGATAATATCTATCATATGAGGGCCTTCTTCCTCTATAATCATCATAGTAATCCCTTTCTCTATAGGGATCTCTTTCTCTTAGGAATCTATCGTAATAGTCTGGTTTATATCTGTCTCTGTCGTCATAGCGGTCTCCTCCTCGTCTCCTGTCGCGGTCCCTGTCTCGCCCACGATCCCTATCTCTGTCTCTATCACTCCCTCTCCGACTGCCACCGCTAGGTCTACTACTATCCTTATCATCGTAAGAGCTCTTGTTGTCTCCATTTTCTTCTTCCGTTCCATTCTTTTGTCCTCCTTTTCTATCTGAGTATCTATCTTCATCACTATCGTAGTTTTTTCGACTGTCATGTCTGCTGCCAGATGTAGGTTTGTGTCCGCGTCTGTCGTCGTCATATCTGTCGCGTCTGTCGTAATCGTCGTCCCTGTCATCTCTGTCGTCTCTACGATCGTCGCATCGGCCGCATCGAGGTCTGTCGTATTCCAGTCTTGCGTACTCTAACCTGTCGTATATAGGTCTAGGTGCTCCATATCGGTAATCGTAATAACTCCTGCTCTGTCGTTTTAATTTGTCGGTTTTCTCGGTTTCTGTGTTGGTGGGTGTTAAGACTTCCGATAAGACAGTTTCATCTCCTGAGGTATATTGGAGACAGGTTACGACGTAGATGAATAGGACCTGAAACAAAAAAGAATAAACAAGTTAATCTATATCTACTTAATATATTTTTTTAAGAGTACCTTAGATTGTTGAGTTTTTGTACGGAAGGACTCTTAACGACATTGTTAGATTTTTATAACACGCGAATTATATAATTAAAAAACATGACAAAAAAAACACAACTAGAACAAAGAGCATCACCATAAATAATGCATTACCTACTCATCATGCATTATCTCATAAAGATCAGTCAATATCACGCTACGTTAACTATGCGAGTGAATTGTTTTATCGTTTTTTGTGCAGCAGTTTCCGCGTCGACACTTCATTGTGAAAAAGTAGACGTAATTGTATTAGTGTTAATTTTATTTATGTAATTTGTCTGTCTATCTTAAGATACATAGTTGCGAGTCATTTATGCTGTTGAAAAAGGTTTAATGATGACTTTATATTCTACAGTTCGACCTATGACCGAGATCCGGCTTTGAACTATATTTACCCTCGTCTATAGTTACCCACATTTTCAGAAACAATTAGTATTTCTGTATCGTGTTGTACAATAATATTTATAATCTGTAGAGAATGTTGAATTTTTTAGTTTGGATCATTTTAATACCCTCTATTTAGATCTACTTATTGTTTTTCAATACACTTACTTGAAAACCCGCTCTTATCCTACCGCTTTTAAACACGCAATAGACTGGTTTCCGCACTAGTGCAGAAAAGTGCTCGTGCTCTCCTCCGCCACAATGTTATTACATGTATCGCATCAGGCTGGGCGCGCGTCGACCCTCACGAGTCGCCAGTCAACCCCCGTTTATTCATTTCTTCGTACGTGTATTGAAAAAAGTCGTTTGATACACGTGCAAATTTGTCACCGCAGGCCGTCTATGGCTCGTGCGAATTCCGCCTCGGTCGCAATGACAAACTTTCTGCACTTGTATCAAAATGTACTATTTCTATTTAGAAATCTAGGAAATAGGCATGCAATTGAATTTTATTTTAGTTGCGAAAAGGCTAGGCCAGGGGTAATGCACAATTTATTGGCGATCGTGATAACAAATATAAAACAATTTCATAAAGCTCTCATGACATACCATTAGAGAATCTTGACTAGGTGAGTTTACTGGATAGGAATCAAAATTAGTTGCTAAATAACTGATCTCTTTAAATGCAACCCAACATTCGTACTTCAATTGTAACAGTATTTTTGATTATTCAAATAAAACTAGAAATTTATCTGATTTCTGCTATTTAATACAGTGCCACCAGAGGCGTTAAACTCTTAAAAACCCCGGATTACAGTTACTGTGAATGAAATAAAAAAAAAAACTGTTTAATAATTTGTATAAAAAACTTTACCTGTTAAAAAAAATGTCATTTTGATAATGAAAAAAAAAACGTATTATTAGAATAGTTCATCTAATAGGTATCTCAGGAATTACTAGTTTCAATTGAAAAAATCTTTTATCTTGTAAATAAATAAATTGTTGGATAGCACACTTATTGAGGAAGGCTACATCACGTTTCAGCCAATAGTACTATTTTTTTGTAAGTAGACTTTTTTAAACAAAGGTATCTATTATTTGCTAAACATATCATATTTGCTTTTTAAATTTCATCCTCAGTAACTGTAATTCGAGGTGCGCTTCACTAATTGCAAATTATCTGAGTGCTATATTATGTTTCTTGCATTGGCGTTCCCCAATTATTACGTCGCGTGCCACGCCTCTGGCACGCGTGCCAAAGGTTCGCCATTCCTGAGCTAGGCAAATGACGATGATAAACTTATTTTGTTCAGTGATTAGCAAGCATTTGATCTTTGTGGTATCAACAGGTAGGTTACTTCTAGGCAAGCGTGCTCCATCGTCGGCCATATCATCGCTTACCATCAGGTGAGATGGTGGTCAAACGCGAGCCTATCAATAATAAAAAAAACAACGTAGCATGAACCATGAATTTTTCCGGGTTTTTACATATAATTGACCAAACGTACTTATTATCTCTGAATTATACACGATGACAATCCAACGACGTTGCCTAATTTAACTGCCACAATACCTTACATATTGTTGGTTTAAACTTCAAATATATGCAAAAAACACCATAAAATTACTCTCAACGAGCCTATGACCTCTAAAGACAATGGCATGATATCACACACCATCGTAAACAAAGAGAAAATGGTCCAAAATGAAGGACACAACCTAATTTTGCATTGTTTTCATATAATTTAGTACAGGAAGATGGTAACCGAGCATTTTAGATATGAGAATTTTGTTGCATAATTCGTGTGAATTTTTGCTTTATAAAAGTTGATAGGCTTGGATTGTAGTTTGGAGGTGTGAGGAACAGAGTGTAAAGTCCCGCAAACGTCTGTTGAAAAGGGGGGTTCCTCCGATCAGGCGGATATTTTGTCTGATCTGGGCAACTGCCTGAGAGATGATTTCGCGCTGTTTTATATGTTCAAATCGCGCGGAGAACTCTAATTGCGCGGTGCAAGATTTCGTACTCCAGTTTATTTATTTAGTTATTTATGTACACACATAATAATAAAAGAAAATAAGAAAGAAACAGAAGAATAGTACAAAGGTGATGCTTATTTCTAAAGAAGTCTCTTTCAGCATACCTGCGAAAGCTGTAAGGTAAAAATTGAAAATAAAATTATTTTTCATACGAATTCTATAGAAAAATCACGAATTCCATGTGAAGTTGTTACATATCTGTGCTGGGTCTAATAAATACATAGTCAGAACGGTGCGTCGTCTAAATCCAACAACAAAATTCAATCCCGCAGACGTACGGGATGGGAGCATGAGTAATCCCGCATTCCTGATCACGCAAAAAAGGTTGGGGATCCCGCGTTTGCGGGATTGGATTTCCACCTACAATGCCGTCAATTTTATTTAATTATAAAAGATTTAAATTTTTATTTTATAGTTTTTACTAGATACAATTACTTAAGTACGTCTATTTTAAAAGCAAATAATTATGTTACTAACAGTGTTTATGTGTGTGTGTGTGAATAACCCGGAAGTATATTAAAAATTCTAAGGTTTTTGTACACTTTATTCTGATTAAATTATGATTCATAATTTAATAATACTGTTAATAGCCAGTGTACCAACACAGTCATGTAGATGTCTAATTCTAGTTACTACAAGATCGAAATACATAGTTTTTAGGGTTACGTACCTACCTCAGTCGGTAGAAACGGAACCACTATAAGATATTTTATTTTTCAATACACTTACTCGAAAACCCGCTCTTATCCCACCGCTTTTAGGCACGCAATAGACTGTTTTCCGCACTAGAGCAGAAAAGTACGCGTGTTCTCCCCCACCACAGTGTTATTACATGTATCGTATCAGGCTGGGCGCGCGTACCCCCGAGTCGTCGGTCAACCCCCTCTTCTTGAGTATTAATGTTCTGTGGTCAACCCTCGTTTATTTACTTCTTCGTAAGTGTATTGAAAAAAGTCGTTTGATACACTTGCAAATTTGTCACTGCAGCCCTCGGCTCCATAACACACTCGCCTACGGCTCGTGCGAATTCCGTCTCGGTTGCAAACTTTCTGCACTTGTATCACAATGTACTATTTCTGTCTGTCCGTCTACACGGACAACAAAAAGATCATATAAGGGTTCCGTTTTTTCCTTTTGAGGTACGGAACCCTAAAAAGCTGCATAGTTGAATCACTTCAAACTCGTGTATCAATTACACAAAAATCTTAAAACCGCTCCACATTCCGAAGTCAAGGCGCCAAACAATAAAGCTATTTACACTTGTCTCCACCCCGTGGGAACTGGGACTTACCACAAATTATATAACTAACAAACATAGACAAATAAACCAGAGAGCTGACTGCATTGTTTCAAAGCCACACATCCGTTAAATAAGCGGCTTATAATTGTGCGCGACCGTGGGCTAATGGAGACAAAAGATTGGCATTGTGTGCCTACGAATTATGACGTGGACATTATGCGTGTTTCTTGGAAAATGTTTAAAATGTAACATGTTATGTAATATTCATATTAGTTAAAGGATTAGCCAGATGTAGTTTAGGGCAGAGAGGCTTTTGGCCTGCAGCGGGATATAATAGACTCATAATTAAGAAACAAGTGCGAGTCGGACTCGCGCACTGAGGGATCCGTACAAACTTACCTATGAAAACAGTTCAATTCCCGAATTGAGTTACGAAGATTTTTCCGAATCACAAAAAAAGTTTTTTTTTGTGGCGTAATTACAAATTTACAGTTTTCAGATTTTTTCCTATACTTGTGCTATGAGACCTTGCTTCATGCCAAATTTCAGGATTCGAGGTCAACGGGAAATACCCTATGAATTTTGATTCCCTTGAGAGTGTCGAAACACACGTTTTTTCGTTAACTTGAAGTTTGGTTTTTTCACAGCTTCAAGGGACCGTAGACCTAAGCATACTGTTTTAATTTCAATTCGATACCTTCACGCATTCCCGAGATAAAGGGTCTTTCGTTCGACAGACAGACAGACGGACAACAAAGTGATCCTATAAGGGTTCCATTTTTTCCTTTTGAGGTGCGGAATCCTAAAAAGCTGCATAGTTGAATCACTTCAAACTCGTGTATCAATTACACAAAAATCTTAGGGTTCCGCCCTAGAAAGAATTTGTAATATGTATACCCCAAAGATTCTACCAGTTAACTCCATTGGAGGCGAGGACGCATCATCCGTTAAGCCCTATTTTTTTAAGTTTAGAAAATCTTCAAATAACTTCTAGCACTAAAAAAAAACACTAGCACTAGTCAGACTTTTACTGAATAAAACCCACCCGTGTTCCTTCAGTGGCCCCTTGCGTTCCAGGGCTACGGTGACCCTATTGAACAATTCTATAGGCAGAGCTGCAGGAAACTAGGGCGGTGCCGCGGTGGCGTATTTACATTCTGTACATGACCAAAACGCAAGGGCACAAAATAGATAGGTACAGAAGTCAATCTACATACAAAGCGTGCTCGAGCAACGCACACATAGACACCGCTCACGGACACGATATCTCGGCTCAATTCAGCTCAATGCGAGCTCGAGTGCTATACGTTTGAGACACGCGTCTGTGAACTTTTTTGTGGAAAAATGTACCAACAAAAAAAAACCTTATTCTAACTGTTCAGTGGACGGTTGTTCAAAAACAGTGAATTTACTTTTTTTAGGCTACCAGTTGTTTCAGAGAGGTAAGTAGACATTTGCTTGTATTTTGATGGTTTGTTTTAACGTAACACAGAACACGCCCCGCGCCGAAAAAGAAAAGATGATTTTGTGGCTATATTTACAATTTACAATAATATTTTTACAATTCTGATTAGGCAGGCATTTATCACCGCGCCCGGTCGCACTCGGAAAGTTTGGCACCACGCGCTGACCCTAGCGCGATCGCCGAGCAAAGTGAAGTACATACCATGAGATTGACTTCTGTACGTATCTATTTCGTGGCAAGGGTGTGAAAATAGTCGCGTATATTTTTTATTTTTTTTTATTCTTTATAGGTTCGCGCTTGACCGCTAACTCACCTGATGGAAAGCGATGATGCGGTCGACGATGGAGCGCGCTTACCTAGAAGTAACCTATTCACTCTTGACTTAAAGATTCCCGGGTTGTAGCCATCAGGAAAAACAGATTCCGGTAAAGAATTCCACTCCTTAGCTGTACGCACTATGAATGTGTTACCAAAACGTTTCGTGCGTATAGGTGGGATGTCCACCATGTACCGGTGGCGCATTGCCGTACGCCTGGTAGTCCGATGATGGAACGGGCTAGGCGGAATTAGGTTATGCAATTCCGACGCACACTCCCCGAAATGCAACCGGTAGAAAACCGACAGGCTAGCAACTCGGCGTCGATGCTCAAGACTTTGAAGCCTCGACTCAACGAGTGCATCATTGCCAATGATCCTCCTGGCTCGCCTCTCAATTGCCTCAAGTGCATCAAGCTGGTATCGGGCAGATCCGTCCCAAAGATGAGAGCAGTACTCCATACACGATCGAACTTGCGCTTGATAGAGTTTGAGCAGCTGTTCCGGCGTGAAGTACTGTCTGACCTTCGCGAGGATTCCCAGCTTTTTTGCTGCCAGTTGAGTCTTTGCTTCGATGTATGGCCCAAAGTTGAGTGTTGACGTCAGCGTAACACCAAGGAGATCAAGATGGTCGGTTATTGGCACGGTTACGCCCCGGAAAGTTGGAGCAGGGCTGAATTGGCTCCTTTTAGCGGAAAATAGACACGCCTGGGTTTTAGCAGCATTGAACTTGACCAAATTGGTATCGCCCCATTGAGAGACTGCCTCCAAGGACAAGTTCAAGCGCCCGACCATAGCCTCTCGGAGAGACTGGATCTGTGACCCACTAGCCTGCGCGCTGGATATGTAACTCTCAGCAACAGTGCTGTCGTCTGCATACCCAAAGGTACCTGGCTTAAGCAGATCATTTATGTGCAGCAAGAACAATGTTGCCGAGAGCACTGACCCCTGAGGGACCCCGTCATTAATGGCCATTTGACCGGACGAGCAACCATCGATGACCACTCGGAAGGACCGGTCACTCAAGAAGTCTGCAATCCAAGCCCACAAACCAGCAGGTAATCCGAAAGAAGGAAGCTTACTAATAAGGCTTTCGTGCCAGACCCTATCGAAAGCCTTCGAGATATCGAGGGAGACGGCAAGCGCTTCCCCGTGTTTCTCGATGGCCTCACTCCAGATGTGGATGGCATACGCTAGAAGATCACCAGTTGACCGATTTCGGCGAAAGCCGTATTGTCGGTCACTTAGGATGTCATTAGCTTCTAGGTATGCCAGGAGCTTAGTGTTGAGTACACTTTCCATAGTCTTACAGAGAATGGACGTTACTGAGATTGGCCTGTAGTTAGCTGGGTCAGCCCGACTACCCTTTTCGGGCACGGGCTGTACGTTAGCTTGCTTCCATGCAATTGGCACTTTTCCAGCCTCAAATGAAAGCCTAAATAGGCGTGTCAGGATCGGAGACAGTTCAGGCGCACACGTTCTTAGAACGTCTGGACCGCTAGCCTTGTTCACGTCAAGGTTACGCAGCACCCTACGGACGTCCTTCTGATGGATGCGAATATCCGACATACTCGTCTCGCAACCATCAGGATTAACAGGGGGCCGCGCGTCACATATATTGGAAATCACTTTTTAATCAAATGTATACAAGAGTAGTACCCAAATACTCGCGTGTACTTCGTAGTGACCTAACTACCTAACCTGATTCCATAATATACAGTACCAGTACGAATATGGACTAATCGCACGTAGATCGGAATAATCGCGCCTGGATGAAGTCAGGTTAGAATAGTGACCATTAGATCACGATGGCGAGCGAACGAAGCGATGATGTGAGTTAGGTTAGGTTAGAACAGTGACCATTAAAGCGCCAGATCCCCTTTTAATGTTTGTGAATCACTTGAAATTCTCTAGATTTTATATACATACGAGTATATCTCAAATTTTTTCAGGCGTAAGTGATGTTAACCGTAGTATAGTTTGGAACCAGGACGCGCGATTATACGTTACAAACTATACAAGACCAATTCACAGAATTCGTGTATACATTGTAATTGCAGATTTAAAAACAAGCAATACATAGTAAACGCGAGCAGTTTAATACGGCTGCGTTCAGGCCATGTATAGAATGGAAATACGCGCCCCGGTACTCGGGCACAGGGCGCGGACCCTGACGGGGTGTAGAAACTATCAGAGCAGGGCCAAGATTTGTATCATTCATTTCATCAGTAGGAGGTTACTGTTTCACATTCCCTCTCACCCTGTGCCATGGCCTAAACCAGGGCCAGTCGCTCAGGGCAGCACCCTCGAACGCCCTTACGTAGAAGCGATGGGGCTCCGCCCAAACGAAGCAAACTTCAACCATTTGCTTCACCATGTGCTCCGGGCGTTCCGCACAATGGTGACACCCGAGCGTTTCTTCCCGCCAGACTAGATCCGAAACAGGTACCTCCCAAAACACTATGTTCGTTGAGGACCTACGTCAGGTGGAAACTTACCCAGTTTGGACTTTTTTTAGGAGTGCAATTACAGAAACTGGCATCAAGCGTAGCAAAGGCTAGTTATACCTGAACTGAGATTCGAGAAGCACATCAGCAATGCCATGTGGAACTGCTTTTATAAGTTAAAGCTGGGACTATCCATAGGTCGAAATAAAATAATGCAGTGGCCCAAACTACCAACAGTTCATCTAACTACCATAGGTAAGGTTATTTAGGTTAAAACAAACATTGACCTTTGCCCCTATATATTTTATTGCTTTGAATAATGATGCCTTACAACTCACAACAATGCCTGTGCAGATGGTCAGATGACCGATATGCAGATGCATAGGCACCAATCATTAACAAGTCAACAAACCCGTATACAATATGTAAAACGGCTGTCAGCTTTTAATAAACAGAACGGCAACTATAAAATGTACCTACTGGATGACCGCCGCAGCAAACGATGTTCTGCCATATAAATTATTGAAGAAAAAAATGGGGGGTCGAGGTAGGAGGGCAAAAATAGTAGGCTTTTCTCAGTCCTACCAAATATAGGTAGGTACTTATACAAAAAAAACATGGTTAAGTGCGAGTCGGACTCGCGCACTGAGGGTTCCGTACAAACTTATCTATGAAAACAGTTCAATTAACGAATTGAGTTATGAAGATTTTTCCGAATCGCAAAAAAGTTTGTTTTTTGTAAAATTAAAAAAAATATATATACGAAAAATTTCATAAAATCCAGTCAAGGAGGAGGAATTCGATAACAACCACTTTACACCGAGAGATTTTTATAATTATAAGATTATATAAAAACATGCAGATGAAGTCATTACCAGAGGCCGAAATTAGGTAGAGTTAAACATGTACTTACGCCGATTTCATAAAGCGAAAGAATAAAGTGGATATGGCTCAAATCCCGAGATTAATTATAAAAAGCAGATTTTTTTTATGACACTATCAGAAATATTGCAAAAAAAAAAATCTTCTGCATTAATGACGAGGAGGAGGAAGTGTATAAATCTGTTAACCTCACCTCAGTTGACGTAGAGAACTTTTTCAATGAAAAATACTAATAAAAATTGTATGTTAATTATTTTTGTTTTATTTGTCTTATCTATCTCTGAAGTTTTTATTATTATTTATTTGTAATATTGTTGGGCACACGAGATTTTTCATTATTTCAATCCCGGGAAGATCCATATTTCGATGCAAGTACATGAATAATTCTACCTAATTCCGACACCTGGTCATTACCTAGGTATGTAGTTCAAATTTCACCAGATTACGTTGAACTTCCGAAAAGCTTGCTGGACACAAAAATTGGAGTAAAATTAATGTGACAAATTGTTCATCGCTGGTTAGTTTATTTATTATAGTATACTTTACTAGCTTTTGCCAGCAGCTTCGCCTGTGTGAAAATATATAATAATAGGTCTTTACTTATGAAATTGCCGTTTTTAAAACACCCGTTTTTTTTTTACTTTAAAATGTTATATCTTTGGATTGACATGGCATTTTAAATTCAAATAAACTTTATAATATAGGTACGTTATTCTTTTTTTTTAAATGAGGTATTTATTGGTTTCTTTGTGTTTTGCATTTTCTGTAATATCGCTGCATTTATAACCATGAAATTTAAAAAAAAACATAATTATAGCGTATGTCACTCAGGAGAAAGTAGTATTCTACTGGTGAAAGAATTTTGAAAACCTTTTCTCTTTATATTGTTATAGTATCTATAGTATAGACATAGATAGTACACGGTACACCATTACAAACATACACAATGGAAACTATAACACATAATTTCATACTAGGGAATCCAATCCCGCATCAAAATCGGGCATTGAAGTTAGCAATCCTGTGGATCCCGCGGGATTTGCGGGACTGGGATATTATATTTTATTTTAAGAGGCATGCTTAGAGGTAGCCCGCGAAATTATTAAAATTTTCTTAAGATTTTTTGCATTTTGCAGGTCACAATGCCACTCTAACTTGCAAAATGCAAAAAAAAAACTTAAGACAATTTGAATTTTACAGAGGTATAAATAATCAGCCCCTAGCCAAGTTACAACCGTTTCGTTTCGATACTTTTTTCGTCGATCGCCTCAAGTAGGCCACGCCTCCGATACCTTTATTCTGACGTCATCTCAACGCTCAGTCACGTGGTCAGAACAAAGGAATCGGAGGCGGGGCCTACTCGAGACGATCAACAAAAAGAGAATCGAAACGAAACGGTTTTAACTTGGCTAGGGGGGCAGGAACGAACGATAACATAAAATATTTACCGTTTCATCTTTCAGATCTAAGAAGATAGAGTACTTTAACCATCGAGATATAAGTACTAACGTACTAGAGAAGCTACGTCAAATAACTGAATTGTCCTATTTTCGTAATTTGAATCTTTAGTTCACTGCAGCGCTAAAACAATAACAATTCGTCTAAACCGTAACTAATTTACCACAGCGCTAGATTTGCTGCGGAAGTGTATTTATTCTCGGCAAAAAGGTCTTAAGCGCCATGTAAATCACGGCACTTACGCGTTTTCTTGACAAAGTGCGGCGCGATCGCCGCAGTTGAACGAGACAAAGTAGCAATTTAGGGTGTCTTCTCTAGTACGTTAGTACTTATATCTCGATGACTTTAACTGATATTGATTGAGTTTCTTTCCACTTTCTATTTAGGGCTCCCACGACACAAAATAGGAATTCAAAATTTATTTAGCTGTAGGCAAGCTAAAAATTGAGAACGTAATCAATGTTAGTTGATATATGAAATAAGTTTTCCAAATTCTACAAAAAAAGTGACGACTTCCATGGATAGTTGTTAAATCACTCGTTAAAGACACTATGCTGGGTCTAATAAATAGGTAATCAGAACAAACGTCATCTAAACCCATTTTTCTTAGCAAAAAATTCAATCCCGCAAGCGTGCGGGATCCCGCATGAATAATCCCGCATTTCTGATCCCGCAAAAAAGGTGCGGGATCCCGCGCTTGCGGGATTGGATTCCCTAGTGCATACAATAGGCAGCCTTATCGCATTCCGCGATCTCCTCCAGATAACCTGGAATGGACAGTAATTGCCTGGATAAGAAATGGGCCTGTCATTGGTGAGACAATAACATTGTAAAGTCCTGCATTGCGGTATTAGAGTTCTCCACCCACGCGACTATATGCACGCGTCATGCTCGTGAACGGGTGCTGTCAGTTGAGACTGGTCATCTCTTAGCTGCCAGTGGGTCAATTCAATTTCTATCTTATTATTAGTTTTATTTTATATTTCTTATCTACATTGTGCTCACATAATAGAAGCAACAAGAAATATGTAACCAAGATCATATGTAACTCACAATATAATTTAAAAGAGTGTCCATGGAGTTTCTTGCACGTTCTTCTCCATAGAGATCTACGCTACGATCACTTTTTTTTGTTTTTGGACTGACCTACATTTGACTATTCAATAGTGCCTGTAAATGGTCTATTTGAAATAAATGCTTTTGACTTTGACTTTATAACATATACAACAGCCCGAAATCAATTATCGGGTAGTTGCCTCGACCAGACACATCAGCCGTCTGGTCGGAGGATCCTCCCTTTTCAACAGAGGCATTTGAGACTTTAAACTCTGTTCCGCATTACCTCTTAACTATTATTATCCCAATATAATAATAATAATAATAATATTCATACAACTATCACACAACGTCGTCTAGTCTCAAGCTAAGCAGAGCTTGTGTTATGAGTACTAGACAACTGATAAACATACTTAAATATTTCTAAATACATACATATTATAGATAAATTACACCCAGACACAGAACAAATGATTGTGCTCATCACACAAACATTTGTCCTGGGTGGGAATCGAACCCACGACCTCCGGCATAGCAGGCAGGGCCCCTAACCACTAGACCAACAGGCCAGTCGATATAATACATATATTACAATAGACACCATACATAAGCTATACTATAATAGGTTAAATTGGGTGTCTGCGGGATTCTTCGAAAGAGGCACCGAGGCAATAGAACGCAAGGGACAACTGAAGGAACACAGGTGGGTTTTAGTCAATAAAAGTCTGACACCTCTCGCTCCATCAAGAAGGGGAGAAGTTATTTGATGATTTCTAACCTCAAATAAAAAAGAACGGGCAAGTACGAGTCGGACTCGCGCACTGAGGGTTCCGTATAAACTTACCTAGGAAAACAGTTCAATTCCCGAATTGAGTTACGAAAATTTTTCCGAATCGCAAAAAGATTTTTTTTGTGACGTAACAAAAAATTTGCAGTTTTCAGATTTTTTCCTATACCTACTCGTGCTGTGTGACCTTGCTTCATGCCAAATTTCAAGATTTTAGGTCAACGGGAATTACCCTATGAATTTTGATTCCCTTGAGAGTGTCAAAATACGTTTTTTGCAACATAAACGGCCGTATCTTTTTTGTGTGTTAACTCAGAAGTTTGATTTTTTCACAGCTTCGAAGGACCGCAGACTTGAGTATGTGGCTTCAACTCGATACCTCCACGAGTTCCTGAGATAAAGAGTCTTGACAGACAGATAGATAGACGAACGGACAACAAAGTGATCCTGTAAGGGTTTCGTTTGAGGTAAAGGTTAGCTACTGTAAAAACTAAACGGTTAGCTACTGTAGTCGAATGAAGGTCCAATCTTTATTTTCATTGAATACAACTACTACTTTACCTACTATTAGAATATATAGATTTAACACATTCAATATTTTTACATCACAATATCCACTAGAAGACAATTTGCAAATAATTGAAACCGTCAATACAAATCCCGTCAAAAACTCCCCTTTAAGTTTACATTTGCAAACCGAAAAAAAAACTAGAGGCAAATATTTTAAGCGCTTGATCTATACAGTCTAGTCTATGGTGATTGACCATAGAGTGAGACGAGGTGTCGACATCATTATTAGGAAACAATAGTCATAAGTTTACAGTTAGGGAACTTTATTGCCTTTTCTACATTAATTGCCTACAGATAGATAATTTTATGCTTGTTTTACTCCAAGCATTATTCGATACAAAGGGTTACCTATATCTAGTACTACTAGCTGCCACGCGCGGTCACCGTTGTAAATTTTAGCTAGCCTACGTGTTAATTCAGGACATAAGCTATACTGGTACCAAATTTGATCCAAATCCGTTCAGCCATTCGAGAGTGAAGGAGTAACAAACATACCTACAACACACAAAAACCTACGTTTATAATATTAGTGTGAAGTGGGGATAAGGCGTGATATTGTGATTGTATCTTCCTACCCTAATCATACCTGCCTAGACTTAAACCTTTAAACATAATTAAAAAAAAACAAATTAATTATACTTTTAATTTTTTAAATTAGGCTTAAGTTAAAAAGCAAAAAAAAATTGTTGTGTTACGACTGGATGAATCAAAAATGGAATTCAAAAAGTTTTTTTTTTAATCTTTTATCGTAATCTAGACTTGTCCAAATCTAATCTATTATCCAAAGTAAGTGCCCAGAAAGAATAGTAATTTCAAAATTGCTCCAATTTAGTTATTTATAGAAGTTAGTCTGTACTGGGAACAGGTCTTGATCGCAATCCAGACGATGCAAAACGAAACACAATCAAGCGAAGGACAGTTAAAAAAGCACTTACTGCGAAGCTCTTGTTTTTATTAACTTTTTAAAATAACTTTTGAAACAATAAAACTGCACTTACCAGAATCAAAAGCCGTTCCATTTTGTTTTAAAACTTAACTATGAAATAAAAAGTTCATCATTCGTGTCCATTAAAATGCACAAAACGTTAAACCAATTCAACTTATTCTATTTTCAAAATCAAATTAAAAAAAAAACTATTACATTCTATAAAAAGTTTTTAAAAATTAAAAAATATTCTTTATCTGAATATTAGTTGTCTATGCGCCGGTGGATACGAAGGCGCGTTATGGCGGACTGGCTACAGCGCATGCGTCCCCCGCTTATAATAATTATGGTGATCGTGTGTTTTTTGTTTGCCCATCCGCCTAGGGCCTACTGGGTCGGTATTGTGAAGGCTACTGCCGTTGTCTGTCTACCCATGTATCCTGCGCCATTGATCGAGAGTTTTTTGACTTTGTTTTCCAAAATATGGGGGCATGGAACGGGGTCAAAGAGCTCTTTCAGTTGAGCTACAAGCTATAATTTGAGCTTCATAATTTGACATTCTATTTCCAGTAGAATAAAATTAGAGTAGTATGTAATTTGAAAACACATTTTTTGTAATCCCAGTCTTTTTTAGGGTTCCGTACCTTAAAAGGAAAAAAGAGAAAGAGGTATCGAGTTGAAATTACCATATACTCAGGTCTGCGGCCTCTTGAAGCTGTGAAAAAATCAAACTTCTGAGTTAACCGAAAAAAAAGATACGACCGTTTATGTTGCAAAAAAAACATATATTACGACGATATAATGACACTCTCAAGGGTATCAAAATTCATATGGTACTTCCCGTTGACCTAGAATCCTGAAATGTGGCATGAAGCAAGGTCTCATAGCACAAGTATAGGAAAAAAATCTGAAAACTGTAAATTTTTTAGTAACGTCACAAAAAAAATCTTTTTTGCGATTCGGAAAAATCTTCGTAACTCAATTCGGGAATTGAACTGTTTTCATAAGTTTATACGGAACCCTCAGTACGCGAGTCCGATTCGTACTTGCCCAGTTTTTTAACGTGGAAAATCATGAAATGAACAAAATAATACTAGATTGATTTGAGACAATTGAGAAGCGAGCCAAGAGAATCATTGGCAATGATGCACTCGTCGAATCGAGGCTTCAAAGTCTTGAGCATCGACGCCGAGTAGCTAGCCGGTCAGTTTTCTACCTCAGTCGGTTGCATTTCGGGGTGTTGTGCGTCGGAATTCTCCACCAGCCTCTATACAAAGTTTCATGCGTCTGAACCAATTTTCGAAACATTTTTTCTAGTCCGCCGCAGACACCTCTTCCACGGCCTTCTCGAACGCTGCTAGCGTGTCTTCCGGCGATGAAAACTGTTTCCCTTTCAGCAGATTTTTTATTTTAGGGAATAAAAAGAAGTTACACGGTGCCAGATCAGGACTGTAAGGAGGGGCAATGTAATCGTGTTGGAATGACGAATTTATAAAAATAGCAGACTTGGGCCCCAGCTAGGATTCGAAATCACAACCGACTCGGTAAGTCGAATCCACTACCTACCCCAAAAATAAAATGTATCAACATTAAAAAGAATATTAAAAGCTAAACTATAAACACGGATTTGCTAATTAGCATTGTAATCAATTTAAGCAACAACATTAGTTCCGAGGATATTGTCAATTGGTTTTTCCATTGTGTCTCAACACGCAAATCCTTCGCTTGTGTGAAGTTAATGGGATTTGTTACGCGTTACTTAATCAGAAGATCCGGAATCAAGCAAGAAAAACTGAAATAATAATTCTATATTCATTTATCTCAGGACCCTGAGGTCCTGGACCTTTGGAAGGCGTACGAGGAGCCGAAACCAACTCGCAGAGGCCCTTTTAGACGCTTTAATGGAAAGTGGTACAAACCGGTGATTATCCCTGTACGTACTATGCTAGTTGCATCCAAGGACAACCCCCGGTTGGTTTTTTTTTTTTTTTTGGTGGGAAATCATCTTATGACATCCCCCGCCCTTGGGCGGGGCGGGAGATAGTGTCAGACTTTTACTGACTAAAAACCCACTCCTGTTCCTTCGTTGCCTTTCGTACCAGGGCCGAGTCTTCCTTTCAGAATCAGACCCTTGGCCCCAGTAGGCTTCGACCCTGCTAGGCCCCTACAGTTGCTGACATCTCCTTGAGGCGCGCGTGGAACAGCACGCGCCGTCGACGACTTGGGCTCGGTCCGGACGGTTACCGGACGGTCGGACGGCGAGCCACCCATTGCTCGCCGTCCGCAAGCCTGCGCCTACGATGGCCGGAAATCGGGATCGGAATCCCGGCGGCGATTGGGGCGTGAGGACCGTTGCCTCACGCGATCGGCCGCCTCCTTTGCTAGCATTACTGCTTCGCAGAAGGAGGCAACCGCCTGCCACTCCTCCTCGCTTCGGACCATGGCCTGTACCAAGGCCCGGCGCGAGAGATCGCCGCCGCCGATCGCCCCCACGAGGACACGGCGTTGCTTTGCCCAAGCGGGACAAACCTCCACCGTGTGCTCCACCGTGTCCTCCGGGTGGTCCGCACAATGGTGACACCCGGGCGTTTCTTCCGCACGAATCCGGTGCAGGAACCTCCCGAACTTACCATGTCCGGTGAGGACCTGCGTCATGCGGTAGGTAAGGACGCCGTGTTGCCTTTCCAGCCACTCCTCAAAGAGGGGAATTACCGCCATAATTATGGCGTGCCCAGCACTGGGTTGCGATAGTCGCTGTCGCCATTCCACCATGAGACCTCGCCGGAGCTCTGTCCGCCATGCCGCAACTTGTCGTGGCAGCGGAGTTTCGCCCCGACGTAACCCCCGGTTGGTGGGAAACTATTGCGACATTTGGAAAACTAAGATATAAGGCTATGGTTTATGGAGTCTTAAGTGGACTGTTTACCAGGAACTATGTTAAGACTATGGCCCCTGCTTAAACAATGTTATTAATATTCATCGACAAAAGGCAGGGGGTGACTTGCACACTCAATAAATGGGCCCCCATAAACGGTCGCTAGCACGAAGTGACGTAGCAACAAGAGGGCAACATATCCTGAGGTGCTTAAGGAGTGGAGAGGTATACCACGGCTATCAGGACAATCCCGAAAGTACGGTCAAGATCCCTACCAGCACCTTACTGGATTATACATCCTTCTCCCGAGCACGTTTGCTCTTGCGAATCTCCACTCAAGCCAGCCAATAAAGGCAAGAGAGAGGTGGGAGCTCTGTTCCTCGTCAGTGTTCACTACGGCCGGCCAATAAAGGCAAGCCGGAGATGAAGAACAAGAATTTTCCCGGGAGATCGGGTCCGTGGGGTCGCTAATGCCCAACAGTTCGCCACAAAACTGCACTGCGGATTGTATTATTATTATTCTAATTATTACAACTCTATTATAATTAGAGTATAATATTTTTTAAGGCCATATCACATTGTACTCGGATCCAGCATCGCTGACAGTAATAGTGGTGGACCGTATCGAGAGGCATGCAATGATTGTTGATATAACCGTCCGTCGTACGAGAAACTCGTAAAGGCCGAGAAAGATTTAAGCAAATCAAGTATCTTGACTTGACTCGCGAAGTTGTCGACATAAGGGATATGGACTCAACGATCATTGTACCGATAGTCTACCGATACATGGCTTAATAGCCACGAGGCTGAATCAAGGGCTTGATTAAAAAAGCGGTACATTTGGACACGGCTCGCATTGCTCAATATCGGTGTGATAATGTTTTTTTTATATTTTTAAATGTTATTTTTGTTGAAATATAAAAAAAATGTGATTAATGTGTAAATAAAGAAATAATTAACGTCCTGACATAACATGAGCCATGCGTTGGAGTGCCTCAAGTGCTCATATAAACCTTGCGGCCGGGGGACTTAATAAGTTCCACCGATGCTGCAATTAACGTAGTCACCTACTGGCCACAAATATATATTTTTTAATTATAAATAGGCTCGAGTTTGACCACCATCTCACCTGATGGTAAGCGATGATGTGGCCGACGATGGAGCATGTTTGCCTAGAAGTAACCTATTCATTAAAGACTCAAACACCCCTAAGTTGTAGCTAAGGAGTTTATCACTGACTAGATAAGAATAAAAATAAGCGTCAGCCTATACCCCCAGTTGGGACACAAAGCTCTCTGTGAGAGGAAACGGACCATAACCCTGCACTCGGGCCCAGATGACATGTGTCTTCGAATTTTGATTCTAAGACAACACAGTGCCAGTTCAATGTTCTAAGTAGTTTCCTCAAGATATGACGAAGAAATATAAAGCATGTTATCAATTCTTTTTAGATTTGATATTTCTGAAGCTCTCCGTGTCACTAGATGCTGAACATGATCGTTTTTCTCAAAATCTCGAGTCATAGCCACCTTTTAAAGCTCCGAACAGTTCGTGAGAACCACTGTTCCATTGCATATTGACCAATTTCTTGCTATTAATCCGCCAGTTTAGGAAGTGCGAAACTCTAATAAATCATTAGAGTTTCGAAAATATTTTATTTATTCCTAAATATTTGATTATTTGGTGAAGGCCTTGCATGGGGCTCGGCAGCCATCGCTCAGTTTAAAGGCCAGATGTCAATGATAATATCGTTGTTCGTTATAAAACAATCAGACAGAATCTGCCTGATCTGAAACTATGGCGTCGAATGTTCCTGATGTGGATGATTCCAGAATTTAAGATAATCATTAAACTATGGCATAACAATCTTTATATCTGTCTGGGCAAAGTTCAAATACTTACCACTGCAACTTATCTGCAACCCATAATTTTTTTATGATAAACATTGTAGAAACGATTACCTTTTATTCTGTAATTTTGAACGATGTGAACTTGGCTACGAATTTTGTTAAGATGATGTCATTCCCTTTAGTATTCTACTAGCGTTAACGATTGTAATTATCAACTTGGCTAAGCCTGCTAGTGAGATCAGGCCCCCTAGCTATGATAACATGCGAACAATCCAACTTTCCATTAGCCGAATCTTTGTTGTGTTGATAGGCTCACGCTTGATCTGCCCCCCTAGTCAAGTTACGACAGTTTCGTTTAGATTCTCTTGACTTCATCTCAACGCTCAGTCACGTGGTCAGAACAAAGGAATCGGAGGCGTGGCCTACTCGAGGCGTTCGATGCAAGAGAATCGAAACGAAACGGTCGTAACTTGGATAGGGGGACTGGACAATACAATATGTAAGTAATTGGTTATCCTCGATTTGTTTTTTTTTTATTATGGATACGCTTGCGTTTGAACACTGGTCTCTCCTGATAGTAAATGATGATGTGGTCGACGATGGAGTACGTTTGCCTAGAAAAAGCCTTCTCACTCTTGACTTAAAGACCCCTAGATTGTAGAGCTATCAGGAAACACAGACTCCGGCAGAGAATTCCACTCCATAACAGTACGCACAATGAATGTGTTCTCAAAACGCTTTGTACGTATGGGATTCCCACCATGTACCTACCGGTGGCGCGACGCCGTACCTCTGGTGGTCCAATGATGGAACGAGTTGGGCGGAATTAAATTGTGCAATTCCAATGCACACTCCCCGAAATGTAAACGATAGAAAACCGACAGGCTAGCAACTTAGGTCGATGCTGAAGACTTTGAAGTTTTAACTTGACGAGTACATCATCGCCGATGATCTTCTTGGCTTGTTTCTTAATCGACTCAAACGCATCATTAAACCATTACATATTTACTGTATGAACTTTAAAAGAGACTTTGACCTATGAGTTTGTTTAGGTGTTTCTTCTCAGGGTAGTCAGCTAGAAAACACCTGTCTCATCTAGTTTAAAATGACGAAAAAAAAATTAATTGTTTTTTTAAACCTATTTGCAAAATAAATATGATTTATCATTTATCAAGCTGATATTTGGCAGATCCATCCCAAAGATGAGAACAGGGGCGGCCCAAGGTAAGCCATGACGTGGTAAAATGTCAAGCTTGCGAGCGAGGAAGAGGCATGGAGTTATACACCCTATATAGCTCCATCCCTTTAACAGTCCAGTTTAGGTCGTAAAATGGATCCTGTTAAGAGTTCGTGGTTAGGCCTCAGTACTCCATACACGATCGAACTTGCGCCTGATACACGCTTGATACTTGAACTTGCGACTTTTTTTTATTTTGTAATCGTTTCAATAGATTTCTATCTTACACATGTTTTTGACAAATAAAATGTATCTTATCTTCTCTTATCTTACAGGTTGGAACGTTCGGTCGGTTTAGGTCGTTTGGTTGGTTGGAAGAAGCCACACCCTGAACGTTAGGTCCTTTAATATTTTCACATCAGGGCCTCAAGTCTGCTATTACAATAGTGTCAGAATGGTCTATCATTGATTTCATAATTGTTGATTTTGACAAGTTTGGTAATCTTATAATGGCGTCATTATGACTTTCCAATGGTCAACCACTGACACTCTATTAAAAGAAGTGGCATAGAATGGTAATCTCGTAAATAATGATAAATGAATGTCTGACGTATGCGGTAATCTGCTAAAATTTTGATAGTTCCTTTGATCAGTGACCTACCATTAGAACGTCATTGTGCAGTCATTGCTTTTAATAAGCTCGATATTGTCATTCTACTACAACTCTATTACGAGACCATTGACCGATCAATGATCGATCATTATGAATTAGTAGATTACGAACTTTTAACAAAATGACAATGGAATCGTGTTGGAATGACAAATTTATAAAAATAGCAGACTTGGGCCCCAGGTGCCATTCACTCCCTATGACAAATACTGTACAGCTAGTTTACTACGGTACAGAAAATATATGTTCTACACGATCATCTTGAGGAGGATGTGTCCAAAATTAAATAATAACAGTTGCAGTAATCTACTCAGGTTCTGAAGCAGGAACGGGAAGTGCTATTGTCTAAAACTACTGGCAATGTTTCCATTGCACTTCTTGTAGATGGAAAAAATATGGTACGTGGTTTTTGGTATACAGGATGGAGGTTAAAGCCTGAACTGCAGAATCGATCGCAAGAGTTGTCATGGGAAACGAGTGAGTTTTATGCAATAAAAAACTTTTTCCAAAAAAAAACCGACTTCAATGTAAAAAAAAACTAAAATTAAAAAGTGCAAAATAACTTTAATTTCGGATTTCGGTGTTTCTATAATAGTTTTTGTCAGTTTCATTATTTCATCATCATCATCATCATTTCAGCCGAAAGACGTCCACTGCTGGACATAGGCCTCCCCCCAGTGTCGCCACAATGAACGGTCCTGTGCGTCTCGCATCCATCGGACTCCCGCAACCGTTACCAAGTCATCGGTCCACCTTGTAGGAGGCCTTCCAACGCTACGTCTTCCGGTACGTGGTCGCCATTCCAGAACCTTTCGGCCCCAACGGCCATTCATTCATTATTTAACCTCCTCCTTTTTGAAGAGGGGAGCAGTTATTTGATGATTTCCCTCCCCCAAAAAAGATGGAGGTTAGAAGAGGTGTTGTGTGTGTATATATAGTAAGTATGATTAAGCTCAGTAAGCAATAGACACTAAGACAATGTCCTTTAGTATGACGAGACACAATAAGGCTAGCCGTTAACGTGACTATTTGACCAGATGTCTTTTATTTATATTGATAGTGCAGAGGGCCCTGTAGGGGAAGTTTTGCCATAGACTGGCAAAAATGCTGGCAGTGACCAATTATTTATTATTGCATGGATCCTGGTGATAGTCCTCTCCACCTATGGACGTCTGGAGTACCAGGGTCAAACCGGTGTCTTAGAATGAAAAGCTCTCGAGTAAATAATATAGATATATAGGGTGACTGGCAATTAGTGTACGATACTTAAACACGTGATTGTGCTCATGATAACAAACAATTTTTATCAGGGGAACAAAGCCGAAATCGCGAAAAAAATATCAGCTGTTCAGTACATTAGGCAAACATAAATGTACTGAACAGCTGATTTTTTTTCGCGATTTCAGGTTTGTTCCCATAGTAAAAGTTGTAGGTTATCATGAGCACAATCACGTGTTTAAGTATCGTACACTATTACCAGTCACCGTATATATTTTTTTTAATAAAACCTCGGGATGCACATCCTAATTTCATAAACGTAAACAAATCGCATTTAATTTGTGAACAAAACCATCTCTATCGAGAAGCCTGTAAATTCTACAGATGTCGTGTCCGAATGGAAACAAACTAATTAAAACAAGTAAATCAAAAAGTGCCGGCACCGAACCGCGACCGACACGTCATTGTGCTGACTGCTGTGCCAACCAACGAACCGTACCATACATTACGCACACTATCGTCAAATTACACTAGTCTACAATTTAAAAAACCGGTCAAGTGCGAGTCGAACTCGCGCACGGTTTCGTACAATCGTACCGTCCGGCGTCCGTAACAAAAAACGGGCAAAAAAAATCACGTTCGTTGGATGGGAAGCCCCACTTAAATATTTATTTCATTGTGTTTTTAGTATTTATTGTTATAGCGGCAACAGAAATAGGTAATCTGTGGACATTTCAACTGTCTAGCTATCACGGTTCATGAGATACACCCTCACACTGACAGACAGACAGACAGACAGACGGACAGCGAAGTCTTAGTAATAGGGTCCCGTTTTAACCTTTGGGTACGGAACCCTAAAAATACCACAGATATAGGTACAAAATGAGTACACTGGAAGCTCGGAGAAAACTCTTGGATTTGAGATTCTCATATAAACTGCTTAATAACACCATTGACTGCCCACAATTGTTATCTAAATTCAGCTTCAGAGTACCCCGTAGACCGCCTCGCAAACCCATAACACCCTTAGCTCCACCTCTTCGCCGTACAGTGTTTGGTGCTAATTCACCTATACCCCGTATGTGCAAGCTTATAAACGAATGCAGCGACCTGGTTGACGTCCACGCGGTTTCATTATCGGTGTTTGTCAGACGTAATTAGAGTTATGTTTATTATTATTACTGTATTTGTTATTTAGTCTCTAGAATTTAAGTATAAGTATCATCTAAGTTTTAATAATTTTAATTGGAAGGAGCATTTTGCATGTGGTGTTTGCCTGTAACTGGTTGTACAGTTAGGTTTAAGAAACAATTACTTATAAGTTCCTATCTGTAAAATATCTGTAACAACTGTTGGTGAACCGTAATTAAATAAATAAATAAATAAATAATAATAGATGTTTCGTTATATTTATTAGGCTCCATAGTTCGAATTTGATAGTAAAAAAAAATCCATCACGTCTAGATTTTCAGTTGCATCTTAGTAAAGTTAACAGGGTATAGTGACTCGCAAACTTCCGTTGTGAAGGGAGCTAGGATCCTACGACCAGACGGGTATTGCGTCTGGTCGAGGCAACTGCCCGATAGTTGATTTCGGACTATTTTATTGTATATTATTGTATAATGTTCTAATCAAAATTAAAAAAAAATAACAAATATTACACACACACACACACACACGTATTTCACATAGGCAAGGCTCGGAACCGGTTTGAAAAATACCGGTTAATACCGGTTTATTTCGGTTTTCATCCGAACTTTTCATAAGAACGTAAACGTTTTAAGAACTTTATTTTAACCTAAATTAACCGGTTTATTCGACGAACGGCATGTCGGGTAACGCGTAGCAACTTGTGACTACTTGTAAGGATGCCGCGCATAGCGGCGCGGTATGTAGACGTACTTACGAATTTACGATATTGATCGGTGAAGATCGAGAGTGTGTCGACCAGGGTGGCGTACCATATACTCAGAATATCGCCAAGATATTCGCTGAAGGTCATACAGGTTTACGCCCCGACCTCGACGCACCCCGACGACGAAGTAAAGACCATGTATGAGGATGTATCCAGAGCCACGCATGGTTTTAAGACCCACTTCACCGTGGTCATGGGGGACTTCAACGCGAAACTGGGCAAACGAGATGGTGACGAGCTGAGAGTGGGGCAATTTGGATTTGGACGTCGGAATCACCGGGGACACCTACTGGCTAGTTTTATGGAGAAGGAAGGCCTCTACATGATGAACTCCTTCTTAAAAAATGTGAGCATAGGCGGTGGACCTGGCAAAGTCCCGACGGTGCGACTAGAAATGAGATTGACTTCATTCTGTCGACGAAGAAGCAAATATTCAATGATGTCTCCGAGATCAATGCGGTGAAAACTGGAAGTGATCACCGCGTGGTAAGAGGCACATTGAATATCAATGTCAAGCTTGAAAGATCTCGACTGGTGAAGTCTACGCTCCGTCCAGCACAGATCCAGATCCAAAACTCCGAGAGCTTTCAGCTCGAACTCCACAATCGTTTCGAGTGCCTAGGAAGCTCCGTGGACGAATATAACGATGGGTTCGTGGGAACTGTCCATACGGTCGGGTCTAAATTTTTCAAGGCTCACTGTATAAAAAAGAACAAGAAGCTGTCAGATTAAACTCTCGAGCTTATGAAGAAGAGGCGTGAGATGACTTTGCAGTCTTCAGATGATGCGTGCACATATCGGCAGCTCAATAAACGGATCTCAAAGTCTCTGAAACGCGACCTTCGCCGATTTAATACCGAGAGGATTAAGGATGCGATTGAGCGGAATAAGGGCTCTAAAGTATTTGCACGAGATCTGTCTATTGGGCAGAGCCAGCTCACGAAACTGAAGACCGACGATGGCAGAGTCATATCCGCCAAATCGGAGCTTCTGGGAGAGATCGAGGCTTTTTATGGACAGTTGTACACGTCAATCTCCGAACCCACTGCAAATCTAGCAAACGACCCAAGAGCTAGATTGACTCGACATTATACCGAAGATATCCTGGACGTCAGCCTGTACGAGATTAGGGTGGCTCTGAAGCAGTTGAAGAACAACAAGGCGTCGGGTGAGAACGGAATTACGGCCGAGCTCCTGAAGGCGGGTGGAAAACCGGTCCTAAAGGCACTTCAGAAGTTGTTCGATTCCGTCATACTCGAGGGAAAAACGCCACAGGCATGGAGCAGAGGTGTGGTGGTACTCTTCTTTAAGAAGGGTGACAATACCCTGCTTAAGAATTACAGGCCCATCTCACTTCTGAGCCATGTCTACAAGCTGTTTTCCAGAGTCATCACGAACCGTTTCGCGCGCAGGTTCGACGACTTCCAGCCTCCCGAACAAGCCGGATTTCGAAAAGGCTTCAGCAGCGTGGACCACATACATACGCTGCGGCAGGTTATACAGAAGACTGAGGAGTATAATCAGCCTCTCTGCTTAGCGTTTGTGGACTACGAGAAAGCCTTTGATTCGATCGAGACTTGGGCTGTACTGCAGTCTCTTCAACGGTGCCAGATTGACTATCGGTACATCGAAGTGCTGAAGTGTTTATACAAAAACGCCACCATGTCAGTCCGACTTCAGGACCAGACCGAACCTATCCTCTTGCAGCGGGGTGTGAGGCAAGGAAACGTCATTTCTCCGAAACTGTTCACGGCCGCAATGGAGGATGTCTTCAAGGTTCTGGAGTGGAGAGGGCTAGGCATAAATGTCAATGGCGAGTACATCACTCACCTTCGATTTGCCGACGACATAGTAGTCATGGCTGAGACTACGGAGGAGCTCAGTACAATGCTCGGTGACCTCAGTAGAGCTTCCGAAAGAGTGGGACTTAAAATGAACATGGACAAAACCAAAGTCATGGTAAACATCCATGTAGCACCCACTCCTATCAAGATCGGAGACTCTACACTCGAAGTTGTGGACGACTACGTTTACCTAGGACAGTTCAACTTTTTTGTCTCAGAAATTCAAGCGTTAAAAGGAATTGTACCAAGTGGACCAACTGGGAAAAATGTCTCACTTGTTCAACGATTAAACTATTGAGCTAGACTAGCGTATAGTTTTACTATTTCTTTTAATCAAGCCACCTAATTGTACCTAATAAACTAGAAGACTGATTACTGATAAACTGGAAACTGAAACTGATATATTGAAAAGCATTAAATTTTTCTTTTTCCAAATATTTGTCATCATCATCATCTTCCTGCCCTTGTCCCGTTTTATTTGGGGTCAACGCAACACGTTTTTTTTCTTCCATTCTGTCCTGTCACTCGTCACGTTATCACTAACTCCCTTTTCTTTCATATCACTTCTCACACAATCCATCCATCTTTTCTTTGGTCTTCCTCTCCATCCATCCACATGTAAACTCATAACTCTTTTAGTAACATGCGTTTCATCCCTCCTCTTCACATGACTATACCAAGAAAAACGATTCCCTCTAAATTTTTTAGTCACTGCCGCCACTTTCAAACTTCCCCTTATATACTCATTTCTCACTTTATCCATTCTTGTCACACCACACATCCATCCAACATTCTCATCTCTGCTACGTGCAATCTTTTTTCATCCGTCTTTTTCACAGCCCAACATTCTGATCCATACAGTATGACAGGCCTTATCACGGACTTGTAGATTTTACCCTTCAATTTGAGGGGCATCCGTAGGTCACATGTTGTTCCCGTGACCTGCCGCCATTTCATCCATCCTGCGTTGATCCGATGTGTTACGTCCCGGTCTACCTCACCATACCCTTAGACGAGCGACCCGAGGTATCGAAAGTCGGAGCAGAGCGGTATGGGCGTTCTAGCGAGAGCTAAAGCCACGGGATTGGAGAGACCGCTGAAATCGTAGAACAAGTATTCCATTTTGGTTCTACTCAATTTCAGGCCAACACTTTCCAGTCTTTGCCACCACACCTCCAATCTGTTCTTGACCTCTAGGCCACTCTCGGCAACCAATACAATGTTATCGACAAACAGCATACACCAGGGAGCCTCTTCCTGAATGTCCGACGTCAGAGCGTCCATTATCATCAGGAAGAGGTAAGGGCTGAGAGCCGACCATCGATGTAAGCCGACAGCCACATTGAAGCTGCTAGTGGTTTCCACTGTAGACCGCACGTGGGTACTGCATCGACTGTACATCGCTCGGATCAACTGCACATATTTCCCAGGCACAAATTTCTCCTTAAGGGCCCACCACAGAACCTCACGAGGTACCCCGTCGTATGCCTTTTCGAGGTCAACGAATACCATGTGCAAGTTTTTATGCGCACCTCCGTATTTTTCGCATAGCTGGCGTATAGCAAAAATGGCATCCGCTGTACCCCGACCCAAAACAAAAAAATACTTACTACTGAATAAAAACTGTGAACAGCGCGGGACGTTTGTTTATCGTGCGCCCGTATTAACCGGTTTTTATTACTCTAAACCGTTTAATCCGAAAAAACCTTTATGTAAATACTCTTCCCAAAACCGGTTAAAAAAAAACGGTTTATGCGAACGAAACCTAATGTAAAGGTTTTTTCGTCAAGTACATAATAACGGTTTGAAAATTTAACCGGTATCCGAGCCTTGCACATAGGTCTACATGGGCTCTTATAAAACTTCAGAAGCTAGTGAACGGTTCCAAATTGATCGTTTGCTATGGAGAAGAACCGCGCGGAGAACTCTAATACCGCGGTACAGGGTTTTGAATTTTAGTTCGTATACGGCGTGCATGACATAGACGTCATTACACGTTCAAACGAACAAACGATTTATAATATTCATTCATCATCATCATCATTTCAGCTGAAAGACGTCCACTGTTGGACATAGGCCTCCCCCAAGCATCGCCACAACGACCGATCCTGTGCGTCTCGCATCCACCGCACTCCCGCGACTCTCACCAGGTCGTCGGTCCACCTTGTGGGAGGCCTTCCAACGCTGCGTTTTCCGGTGCGCGGTCGCCACTCTAGAACCTTTCGGCCCCATCGACCATCCGTTCTACGAGCAATGTGCCCTGCCAGCTGCCACTTTAGTTTGGCGATTCTTCGGGCTATGTCGGCGACCTTGGTTCTCCTGCGGATATCTTCAGTATTTATGCGATCACGCAAGGAAACTTTTTATAATATTAATAAAGTATATTTTGGCATAAAATGTTTCTTCCCTATTAGTCCTCAACTCAGAAAGCCACTCTCTTAATTGACATGTAACTTGTAATCTTTCACACAACCCATACATCTTTTCTTTATTTGTTCTTACTCTTATAGCCATTGTTTTGACAGGCTCGCGCTCGACCACTATCTCACTTGATGATGGTAAGTGATGATGGGGCACGTTTGCCTAGAAGTAACCTATTCACTCTTGCTCTTGACTTAAATACGCCCAGGTGTTAGCTATCAGGAAACACAGACAGCAGGGAGTTTCACGTCTTAGTTCTACGCACAATGAATGTGTTCCCAAAAAGCTTTGTGCGTATGAGTGGGATAAAATTCGTATAGAACTACGCACTCTATCGCCAAATTCAATTCAATTATTTTATTATTTTGTGAGATCAAAAAGTTCCCATCAATAGTTTTATTGCCTGAAACATAGATTTAAATCACACCTATTCAAATAGTTACGGATGCCAATTAGTAACAAAAGTAATAAAACATTATTATTTTATTATCTACTAGTGTATTAAATAAACTGGTAATGAAACTTAACATTGCTAGCTTATCTCTGTATCCAATTAACTGCCAACAAATATCTGGCAGATTTAAAATAAAGGACTGTACTTTGAAGACATCCACACACACACACGAACACATCATCATTCTTAAGAACTCTACAAAAACACACCATCATGAATAACACACCACACCACACGCCCACATGAGTAACCATTCTATTACTGTTATTTTTTAAACTACTATAATTTTTTTTTTATATAATAAGTACGTCTTATGTATTTCATTACATTTTTTTTTTTGGACTATTGATATAAGTACCAATTGGCATTGTTTGTTTGTAAACGGATTGTAATATGTATAGGGAAGGAACTGTCTCCTGAGATACAGGTTCACTACCTAGTTCAGGAGGCAGAGCATTTATGTAATTAGTGTCACTTGTTTGCAAATAAATGATTATTATTTTCAATATTTATCTCAGGACCCTGAGGTCCTGGACCTTTGGAAGGCGTACGAGGAGCCGAAGCCAACTCGCAGAGGCCCTTTAGATAATTATAATGGAACATGATATTATTATTTATTAATTTTGATATGCGTGTAGGCAGACACTACTTTCAGCAGTCGATATCATAAAGTCAGCAGGTGACACTGACAATACGAGAATTTTGTAGGGATTTTTCATACATTTTCTTCTTTAAAGGCAGCTATGCAGCTATGCACATTGCCTGTAGCTAGGACATAAGTATGCAAGTAGTCTAAATGCCATTGTGGCATACACCAATCGGACCTTGTTGAGGTACACTGCCATGCCTACTTACGTTACAGGCAAGATCCTGAAAATTTGAAATTGCGTCAACAAATAAATATGTCCTAAGGGATAACTCTTCTAAAAGCGCCTGGACTTTTTGTGACAGACCAGGGGATGTGAAATTCTTACCTCACTAAGACCACACCGGTAATCATCATCACCACATGGAAGGGGCCCGCTATCACCTCTTACAATACCGCATCGGAACCTCTTCTGTGCAACGCCTTTAATGGCATATTCCTGAGGAGACCGTATATAGGTCTCCCCTGAGCGCCTGAGCCTAGGGTTGCCAACTTTTTTATGAAGAAATAGAGTATTTACTGTGGTATTTACCCTGGTTTTACTTTTTGCGAAACAAACATTTGGTTGTTTTCAATGAAGATATAGTTTTCTAAGAAGAAAACAAAGACAAATCGTGATCAGACTCACAGTGCCGCCATCTTCCCTGGAACTATTTGGTGTGTTTTCTGGGTTCCAACTCTGAGCGCCTGCGATTTCAAAGTCCCGCCGTCAAATGATGTAGGTGTTTCGACTTCTTTACGGAGCTTGTTGAAGACAGACCTTATTTTTTTGAGTTGAACAATCTTAATATATATCTCAAATAACTCCTCCCGCTGGGCTTAAACCCACCTGTTTTCCTTTAGTTGCTCTTTGCATTTCAGGGCTTCAGCGCATCTCTGTCGAATCCTGCAGCTCAAAAATGCACACCCTAATCATCAACATAATGCCCCGTTTACACGTGGGCCCAAACTCGGTCAATCGCCATCCCTAGTCATTGTGTAAACGGAGAAACCCCGTTTAAACAATGGCTATTGGCCGAGTCTGGGCCCACGTGTAAACGCACCATTTCAGTTAAGTACACTACAATTGCCATAGGATGGTGTGAGTGGCGGCTGTGGGATTCATATAATCTTACCTATCCTTTTCTATTATCAGAATGCTTTTTTTTGTCCTGTTGTCATTCTACCCATGCTATGTAAAAAAGACCTTAGGTACCTATATAAGTTGTGAGTAGGTACCTACTCTTGTTTACTACAAACCAACTTGATAACGAGCTCGTAATCATACCCACAGCTGCCACTTGTACAGCAATATTTATTGCCAATTACCGTTATTGCTGTAGTCAAACGTAGAATTAGATACATCCACTTATAAAATGAGGTTTTGCAATATAATTCGCGGTTTTTGTCATTTTGATCAGATGACAGATGTCGTTCCCGCCCAAAGCGGTAGTTGTACGCATGCGCGTGACGGCCAGAGACCCCTGCACGATGACATTGGAACTAAGTGATATGAATCATACATGCTCGATAGAGAATAGACTGAGCTTTCTCTATGGTATGAAGTAAATATGAACATAAAAGTGTGAAAGAGATTAAACGATTGTGCAGTAGTGATCTGATTGGGCCCTCCCAGGTTTGCAGTGCCACCTTCGGTAAGAACAGAAGAGTACAGCTAGATATTGGCCGCACAGTCGCTTCGTCTCTTTCTAATTTCTACAGTGTTAAACTTTTGAAACTTTATAATATTCAGTCCATTTTCTATGTCTGTCTATGGATATGATTCATACTTTTTATGTCAATGGGGTTAAATTATTTTTGCATACTTATTTCGTGTGATTGTGCAACTTTACCGGTTATTCTGATGTCAGTAATTTGCTCAATTTTTTTGGAAATCTATGTTTAAACAAGGGTCAAGGTAGCTGTAAAGATTTGTAAGTTATGGGAACCCACGGTTTACGCACCGAGTAATAATATCTGATAAGCCTGCCACGCAAATTGTTAGAGTCATTTGCTTTGACCCTAACTGACTCTAAAGGGAGAAGATTACTTTGAACACGCCACAATCGCGGCAGTAAGTCTCTTCATTGAGGAGTGACTCTTTAGCCACTCCCCAAAGAAGGGACTTTTAGGCGACATAGAGTCGTCACTTTCCGCCTGATGCAGGTCCTCACCAGATATTGCCAGTACGGCAAGTCCCTGTTTCGCATCAAGGCGAAAGAAACATTCGGTGGAATTTAAGTCTGCCCCGCTTGGGGCGAGGTACCGTGTGTCCTCGTGGAGGCCATCGGCGACGACGACCTCCCGCGTCCGATCTTGAGTCAGGTCTGGAGCCAGAGGGAATGGGAAACGGTCACCTCCTTCTGTGAAGTAGTAATACAAACGAAGGAGATGGTAGCGATGGGACTCAGGGTTCCTCTGTAGGACAGTGAATAGGCTATAATCATCCAGGCGGTCCCAGAGAACAATTTTACAATGCTACATGAAATCGCTTCATCATACTCAATTAACTAAACCATTAAACGTACCTAAAACTACTCGCTACAAAACCTAGCTCCAAAAAAAATCAACACCGTCAATTTCTTTCTTTATGAAGTTAAATTAGCAAACTCTGTGTTGCAAGACGGTCTTTAACAAAAAGGTCGACTAGAGCATACGATCTATTTTAATATGGTGAACTAAAAACCTCGGGCTATGGGGCCCTTCGCACTACTCTATATTCGTATGTGACCCAGATGCGGCCAATTTGTTTTGACGAATCAAACGAAGGCTATTATCAACCGAATTGATTGACGGTTAATCGATATTATTTAATCGGAATAGTGACTTTGGATTGCTGGTTGTGAAGCTTGAGAAGTGATGGAGTTAGGTGAATTAATTAATGTAAATATGTGGCTACTAGCTTCTGCTAGCGACTTAATCTTTGTAAAAAATATTTCAAGGATACCTACCCCTACCCTACACCTACTCCTGGGTTATAAAGTATAGATCCTAGTTCTGGGCGCGCCACAATCGCGGGAGTGTCATCTTTGAGGAGAGGTTAGAGAGGCACCACAGTGACTTCACCTTCTGCGTGACGCAGGTCCTGATCGGATTGGGCACGCTACAATTATGGCGGTAAGTCCCCTCTTTGAGGAGTGACTGGAGCGGCAACACGGCGTCCTCACCTTCCGCATGACGCAGGTCCTCACCGGATATGGCAAGTTCGGGAGGTTCCTGCATCGGATTTAGGCGGAAGCATCGCCCGGGTGTCATCACTGTGTGGACCACCCAGAGTACACGGTGGAGCATACGGTTGAGGTGTGCCCCGCTAGGGCGGAGCACCGCGGTGTCCTCGTGGAGGCAATTGGCGGCAGCGACCTTTCGCGTCGGGCCCTGGTTCAGGCTATGGTCCGGAGCGAGGAGAAAGAAAGAAAGAAAGAAAATAAATTTATTTTGTCACAACGCAAGGCACACAAACAATTGCGAATGATGAATGATTTGATTGAGGAATGGCAGGCGGTCGCCCCCTTCTGCGAAGCAGTAATGCTAGCGAAGGAGGAGGCTGCACGCGTGAGGGAACGAAGGTCCTCACGCCTTAGCCGCCGTAATTCCGACCCCGACTACCAGCCACGGTAGACGCGGGCTTGCGGACGTCGAGCACAGGGTAGCTCGCCGTCCAGCTGTTCGGTAATTAACCGGACCGAGCCCAGTCGTCAACAGCGCGTAGTGATCCTCACGCTCTTCAAAGAGATGTCAGCAAACCGTATGGGTCCAGCAGGGCCGATGCCCGCTAGCTAGGACGAAGGATACAGGTGTGGTTTTAGTTAGTAAAAGACTGACACGCCCTCCCGCTCCGAAGTCATTTGGATGATTTCTCACCTTTAAAAAAAGGTCCTCATCGGATATGGCAAGTTTGGGAGGTTCCTGTTTCGCATTCGAGTCGTCGGAGGCACATAGTGTTCCATGCATGCCTCAAAAAGAAGAGCAAATCCGTAAGCTAGGGCCACGGGGAATTTCTATAAGGATACCGTGGTCCTAGAACGCAAAGGACCTCTGAAGGACACCAGTGGCTTTTAGTCAGTAGTCTGATACGCCCTCTAGCTCCACCCTAGAGCGACAGAAATCATTGAATGATTAAACTATTGGTAGGTATTAACGTACATTACTGTTTATTGAATTACCTAGACGGAAATGCCACTCACCCTAATAAAACCGCATGACAGCAATTAAAGCACCTGTCAACAAAAAATACAAGAATGTACCACAGAGGTCAATATTTTACCTAAAATCCGTGGACAATGGGCAGCGGTGTCAACAACCTTCCACCCTCCACTACACTGTGGCAGGGGTACTCAAGCGGTTAGCCTTCCGAGTTGATCGCAAAGAATAGATATATATAATAATTCCCAAAAAGTAACCTCCACTTTCAGTCCTTTAGGCGGCGGTGGTGGGCAATTCAACGTGAATGCCATTGTGAAGCGATCTAATGCGGTACACGCAAATTCAACGCTACGCGGCGGTTTTGGCTTACTTTTGTGCGAAATCGCGGCTTCAGCATCATTTATTTGAAACAAGCTATCGCACCGCAAGAGTTCAGACGAAAAATCAAATTAACTGTATATGTCCACTCCGCTTCGCTCGTCGCCGCACCACACCACGTGCGGTTGGTCACCGCAATAGAGTACTAATTGTTTGTTCCATTCGCGCCGCTTCGCTTCGTTACTTCTACGTCTACGTTCAGAGTAGGGTACCGTATAGGCACGTCACAACATGCGGACTTGGAAATGGAATTTATGTTTATTACAAGAACATAGATATTAATTTATTAAACCCCGAGCGTTCGCTCTCTCATTGTCTTTCTATTGTGTCTCTAATTACGGTATTCGAAACGTTAAGTTAACGGCCAATAACGTTTAAAAATGGTGGCTCAGATAGGGCTGCAGGATTGTTCGAAACACATATTTCTCACCAAAATAAAAAGTAATCAGAATCAGAAATATTTATTTGCCAGTAATGTAGTTACAAGTTTGAGATGCAGATGGTACAGAATTGGGTGTTTCAGCTACATTCTGTCTTACCGCATGAAAAGTGCAATGCAAATTCGGCATGTAAGATTACCTCGTCGTTCGTCGATCGTCTTACCTAATACGTTACCTAAAGTTGCCCTTAGATTTCTAGCAAAAAACAATGATAACGAGTCACCGTACGCCGCCGCCGAACGCGACAACGTGCCGCACGACGCGGCAGCGGCGACAATTAGCTTTTTAATTCGTACCTAATGTTAACACTTTAATATAAGCTCCTGCTACTCCTGGACAAAAAAAAATTGTATTTAAATCAAGTAATATTTTGTATTTATTTTAGTATCTGCAAGTTTTTTTTTTTAAATTGTTATAAACTTGACTGCGATCCCACCTGATGGTAAGCAGTGATGCAATCGTTAATGCGCACTAGTTTGTTAAGAGCCTATTCACTCTAGCCTTGAAGACAATCGGACGGGGAGACCGCAGCAGGCAAATTGTTCCAGTCCTTCGATGTACGCGGTATAAACGACGAGGTGAAACGCTTAGTCCGAACCGTAGGGGTTTCAACAACGTAAAGGTGGATACTCGCTGTACGTTGTTGAAACCCAAGTAGATATCTTTAGAAACTAACTAACTAACTTGATAACTTGTATCTTTAAAAATAAATGAATTCAAACCGTAAATATTCCGAGGTCGACCGCCGGCGCCGTTAGCCTGAGCACCCCTGCTCTACCAGGGCCGTGAATAATTAATAGTAACCGAAAATGTAAACAATAATAACGTCCAGCAATTATTTGGACGACCGATGGAATTAAATTTTGGTTTTTTGATGGCAATCAAAGGAAAAGGAATAAAAGGAATCTGGTATAAAAGTATAGTGTGAGCCTCCTCATATACCTAGCTTGGTTCTCTGATTCAAAATTGAGTCGCTCTCAAATTGTTGCTTTTTTTTTCCCGGGTGGGATAATCATCTAATGGCGTGGGATGTCCACGCTCTTGGGCGGAGCAGGAGATAGTGTCAGACTTTTACTGACTAAAAACCCACTCCTGTTCCTTCTTTGCCATTTTTTCCAGGGCTCCGGGGATCTCTTTCGCATCACCCATGGCCCCAGTAGGCTTCGACCCGGCTGCTGACATCTCCTTGAGGCGCGCGTGGAACAGTAGGTACGCGCCGTCGACGACTTGGGCCCGGTCCGGACGGTTACCGGACGAACGGACGGCGAGCCACCCATTGCTCGCCGTCCGCAAGCCCACGCCTACGGTGGCCGGAAATCGGGATCGGAATCCCGGCGGCGGTTGGGGCGTGAGGGCCTTTGCCTCACGCGATCGGCCGCCTCCTTTGCTAGCATTACTGCTTCGCAGAAGGAGGCGACCGCCTGCCACTCCTCCTCGCTCCGGACCATGGCCTGTACCAAGGCCGGGCGCGAGAGATCGCTGCCGCCGATCGCCCCCACGAGGACACGGCGGTGCTCTGCCCAGGCGGGGCACACCTCTACCGTATGCTCCACCGTGTCCTCCGGGCGGTCCACACAATGGTGGCACCCGGGCGTTTCTTCCGTACGAATCCGGTGCAGGAACCTCCCGAGCTTACCATCTCCGGTGAGGACCTGCGTCATGCGGTAGGTAAGGACGCCGTGAGGTCTTTCCAGCCACTCCTCAAAGAGGGGACTTATCGCCATAATTATGACGTGCCCAGCACTGGGTTCCGACAGTAGCTGTCGCCATTCCACTATGAGATTCCGCCGGGAGTCTTTCCGCCTTGCCGCGACTTGACGCGGCACTCAAATTGTTGCTGCGCATTGGTTGCGGTCAGGACACATTCCACTAAACAACTTTGCTTACCTCATGCGAAACACTGACTCCCCTAACTGTGAGGTGTGTGGGAAAAAGGAAGACGTACAGCATATGTTGGTGGAATGTGAGCGATACAAAGACAAGAGAAACATTATTTTATAGTCATTGGAATTGTCCGCAATGGATGTAGGAATATTTAATGGCATCTTAAGCGAAACCTAACTGTAGTGAAGCAAGTTTTATATTCTTCACTTTAGTGTAGATAGTATAGTAGACCCTATGGGATTTACATCGTCGTATTAGTGTACGAAAATCCCTTAAATAGACTGCCCCATACTAGAAATTACTCCTGTATCGTAAGTGCGTTCACAAACATGTAAACGTGAATACATAAAGAAAGAAAAGAAAGAAAGAAAGAAAGAAAACATTTATTTGAGACTCGCACAGGACAAACAACAATAAAATAAAAAGTAACTACCTAATCTACTTAAAAATAATAGAAAACAATAAGCTGTTGATCCCCGCACGAACGCCGGCGGTCGTGCGCTATTGTCTTACTATTGTGTCTCTAATTACGCTACTCAAGAAGTTAAAAGATAAAAATAAAAGACCTGTGCGAGGCCAAAAGGGCTCCTATCTCAGCATATGCTGCGATATTTAACTAAAAAGTAAAAATAACGCAGCGCTGGTATACATGACCCGGAACAACTATTTATATTTTTTGTGTCAATAAACTTTATTATTATTATGTATTTTATTTATCTCAGGACCCTGAGGTCCTGGACCTTTGGGAGGCGTACGAGGAGCCGAAGCCAACTCGCAGAGGCCCTTTAGATAATTATAATGGAACATGATACCAACCGACGATTATCCCTGTACGCGCTATGCTAGTGCACCCAAGGACAACCCCCGGTTATTGAAAAACTGTTGCGACATATGAAGAACAAAGATAATAGGGCTATGGTTTTTGGAGTCTTAAGTGGACTGGTAACATGGAACTATGTCAAGACTATGGCCCCTGCCTGAACAACGTTATTAATATGCATCGAAAAAAGGCAGGGGGTGACTTGCACACTCAACAAATGGGCCCCCAAAAACGGCCGCTAGCACGAAGTGACGTAGCAACAAGAGGGCAACATATCCTGAGGTGCTTGAGGAGTGGAGAGGTATACCACGGCTATCAGGACAATCCCGGGAGTACGGTCAAGATCCCTACCAGCACCTTACTGGATTATACATCCTTCTCCCGAGCACGTTTGCTCTTGCGAATCTCCACTCAAGCCAGCCAATAAAGGCAAGAGAGAGGTGGGAGCTCAGTTCCTCGTCAGTGTTCACTACGGCCGGCCAATAAAGGCAAGCCGGAGATGAAGAACAAGAATTCTCCCGGGAGATCGGGTCCGTGGGGTCGCTAATGCCCAACAGTTCGCCACAAAACTGCACTGCGGATTGTATCTCTCTTAGTCTGGCCCCTCACCCTAGGCATATTACGGCAAAGCAAACTTTACCGATACAGACCTAGGGTAGGAGCACGCAAGCCCCACCACGACGTCAACGTAGAGATACGGCGATTATTATTATTATTATTACTATTTGGAGATCGTACAAAACTTTTTTCTGTGTGGAAATCAACCGACACGCAGAGCAGCAGTTAATCGCCCAGCCACTGCGGTATAAAAAAAAATGGTCCAGAGTTCCAGACATCCTGACGTCAGAATGTCTGGCCATTTTTTTCATGCGTTTTCTAGTTGTCAATAGAGGTAGGTAGGTACCAAATATTTGAAAGTAGGTTTTTTTTTTTTTTTTTTTTTTTTCGGTGGGAAAATCATCTGACATCCCCCGCCCTTGGGCGGGGCGGGAGATAGTGTCAGACTTTTACTGACTAAAAACCCACTCCTGTTCCTTCATTGCCTTTCGTACCAGGGCCGAGTCTTCCTTTCAGAATCAGACCCTTGGCCTCAGTAGGCTTCGACCCTGCTAGGCCCCTGCAGTTGCTGACATCTCCTTGAGGCGCGCGTGGAACAGCACGCGCCGTCGACGACTTGGGCTCGGTCCGGACGGTTACCGGACAGTCGGAAGGCGAGCCACCCATAGCTCGCCGTCCGCAAGCCCGCGCCTACGATGGCCGGAAATCGGGATCGGAATCCCGGCGGCGATTGGGGCGTGAGGACCGTTGCCTCACGCGATCGGCCGCCTCCTTTGCTAGCATTACTGCTTCGCAGAAGGAGGCAACCGCCTGCCACTCCTCCTCGCTCCGGACCATGGCCTGTACCAAGGCCCGGCGCGAGAGATCGCCGCCACCGATAGCCCCCACGAGGACACGGCGTTGCTCTGCCCAAGCGGGACACACCTCCACCGTGTGCTCCACCGTGTCCTCCGGGTGGTCCACACAATGGTGACACCCGGGCGTTTCTTCCGCACGAATCCGGTGCAGGAACCTCCCGAACTTACCATGTCCGGTGAGGACCTGCGTCATGCGGAAGGTAAGGACGCCGTGTTGCCTTTCCAGCCACTCCTCAAAGAGGGGACTTACCGCCATAATTATGGCGTGCCCAGCACTGGGTTGCGATAGTCGCTGTCGCCATTCCACCATGAGACCCCGCCGGAGCTCTGTCCGCCATGCCGCGACTTGTCGTGGCAGCGGAGTTTCGCCCCGACGTTGCATCTCCACGCGCAGATCGTGCATGCGTGCAAGGCCTGTTGCCACCAGGTCCCATGGTGGCTGGCCAGCAAGGAGGCTCGCCGCTTCGCGGGAAACCGTGCGGTATCCCCGCACCATCCGTATGGCCATGACCCTCTGGCACGCGTTCAGCTGGGCCGCCGGTCGCTTTCGCAGTGACGGCGCCCACACCGGCGCCCCATAAAGGGCCATGGACTGTACGATGCCAGCGTAGAGCCTCCGGCAGGAGGCGTCTGGACCCCCAAGGTTGGGGGTAGGTACCTAATAGTAGTAAAAAGGTATTAAATTTTGGTATTTTCTAAACATCAAATATCGTGGTCCTGGGGTTCTGAAGCTTACGAATAAAGAAGTCTGATAATTAGCACCCTTTTTAAAATCGTTCCAGGGTGACCTACAGTTTGAGCTTGCTGGTGCAGATGTCGGTGTAGAGCTGTGGCGTGATGGGCACGAAATCCTGTCCCATGCGGAAGTACAGCGGGTCCTTGATCACGTCAGGGTATTGAAACTTCTTCAGTTTGAAAGTGCCAGTGATTTCAATATCATTGATGAGGCGGAGGAACAGCGGCCTGGCGTGGGAGGGCAGCGAGTCGTCCTCTCGCGCCGCGCCAGCACCAGCGAGTGTGACGGGTCCGCCTAGCACGCCATACCAGCGCGCTCTTCTAAAAAAGTGCTCTTTTTGAGTCATTCAGTACTAACAAAATTCAAAAAAGGTGAGTCTGTCTATTACCATATTTCGGTCGTGAATTCAACTGCTTTGGAATCTAGAACCCCCACCCTTAGCAAACGATTTAATTTCATGGTAACATCCAACAAAAAAAAAACTTAATTGTAGTCTATGAAAAGCTTCACGCCAAAAATATCAATATTATTATCTTCCAGTGAATCAATCATGTGGCTCATTTATTGTAATTTTCGACGTGATACACTTACGTAACGTCGATGATTGATAGCCTGAAGTAGGTACTAATGGATAGCAATCAGAATTGTCTGCCGTGACAATGGAGCAACCTTGAGGCGGTCAGCGCAGGGTGAAATAGATACGACTTGGCGCCTGGCAACAGATGCCAAAGACCTAGAGTTTATTAATCGAAATTGTCTGTCTTTAAAGTTTTTGTAAGTAAAATGATTGCTACCAATTAATTAAACAAATTGTTTGTTGAGAGCAATGGTGGATCAGTGGCAACGGCCCCGACTTACGAGTTTGTAGGTCGTGGGTTTTTAACCCAACCAGACGCATAACTATGTGTAAGTAATTTATTTCATCACCAAAGCTCTAGAAACGGTGAAGGAAAACATCGTGAGAAAACCGGTATATCCTAGAATCAAAAATTCGAAGACATGTGACATTCACCAACCCGCACTGGGCCCGCGTGGTGGATTAAGGCCCATTGCTTCTCCTAAAGCGAGGAGGCCTGAGTCCCAGCAGTGGGAACATTAAAAGGCTGAATATGTATGTAATAATGACATAATGGCGATTGGTATATTAATGTGAGCATGGTTTAAGAGCTTGTTGTTTCATCCAACGCAGTGTTTGATAAAGAAGCAACACGAAAAAGATAGATAACACCTTACCACTCTGTTGTTATTCGATAATTCCGTCCACTCAATCGAATATTTCATAAAACTTGTTCCGTGTTATACGTGTTTTTTTAAGAATCTTTAAAATTTTTAGAAAAAGTTTCGTCATTCAGAATCCTGATTAAAAGGTTTCTATTGATACCTATAATATTTTCTTTACTTTTCAATTCATAAGTTCATTATGAAGGGCCAAAGTTCACGCTCTGTCCCATAGTGGGAACATTATAAGGCTGATTGCGCTATACCTTATTCTGTGGCTATACTATGCTATTGTTTATTAAAACTTAATATTAACTAAATCGGCTGTTGGTCAGGTGGTTAGTGGCTCTGACTGCTATACCGGAGTTCGGTGGTTCGATTCCCACCTAAAACAAATGTTTGCGTGATGAGCACAATCATTTGTTCTGTGTCTATCTATCTATAATATGCATTTATAAATATATAATTATATTTATCTGTTGGCTGCTACTCATACTCATGCGCAGTGTTGGAAGGCCACCTACAAGGTGGACCGATGACCTGGTGAAGGTTGCAGGAATCCGATGGATGCGAGACGCACAGAACCGTTCATTGTGGCGACATTTGGGGGATGCCTATGTCCAGCAGTGGACGTCTATCGGCTGAAATGATGATGATGATGCTACTCATAGCACAAGCTCTGCTTAGTTTGGGACTGTAATGGCGTTGCGTGAAAGTTGTCGAATATTATTATTATTAATAAACAAAGAGGATTAGAGGACGCAGATGGAAGGTATTCTGCCTGTCCCCTTTTATGCGTCTTGCTCCGATCATCACCTCATCAGTTCCTAATGATCAGAGCCAGAAGTGATCCCACGTGGAGTAGTTGCACCTTTAATCCAAAAACGTACTAAACGAAATTCTTCAAAAAATCTGTTTTTAACGCCATCTGCTCCCCTAGCCAAGTTACAACCGTTTCGTTTCGATTCTCTTTTCGTTGATCGCTTCGAGTCGGCCACGCCTCCTATTCCTTTGTTCTGACCACGTGACTGAGCGTTGAGACGACGTCAGAACAAAGGAATCGGAGGCGTGGCCGACTCGAGGCGATCGAAAAAGGAGAATCGAAATGAAACGGTTGTAACTTGGCTAGGGGGGCTGTTTGCTGAGCGCTCACTTTACAGATGGCGTTGAAAACAGTTTTTTGAAGAATTTCGTTTAGTGACGGTATTGGATTATAGGTGCGATCAGGTACGATATGTTTTACGTTAGGTCACAAGTCAGTGAAGGCTTTTTAGTAAAAGTTTACATCTAGCAAACCACTAAATCGATTCATGCCGTTTGACTTTGTTGGTTCTCGTAATTTATTAGCATTAGGTAAGCAACCATATGGTATGGTTCCCACAAGTTCCAACCAAAACTAAGGCCGACCACCTCGACCGCCTTGTTTATTTTTATTTGTCTGAGGGTGGGATATTATCAAATAAGTTCAATCGCTCTGGGCGGAGCGAAAGGAACTTTTAGACTTTTACAAAAACCCACCTGACCTGTGTTTGAGAAAGCTACAATTATGGCGGTAAGTCGTCCCCTCTTTGAGGAGTGGCTGAAGCGGCAACACGGCGTCTTCTTCCGCATGACGCAGGTCCTCACCGGACATGGCAAGTTCGGGAGGTTCCTGCATCGGATTCAGGCGGAAGAAACGCCTCGGTGTCATCATTGTGTGGACCGCCCGGAGGACACGGTGGAGCATACGGTGGAGGTGTGCCCCGCTTGGGTGGAGCACCGTCGTGTCCTCGTGGAGGCAATCGGCGGCAGCGACCTATCGCGTCAGGCCCTGGTTCGGGCTATGGTCCGAAGCGAGGAGGAATGGCAGGCGGTGGCCTCCTTCTGCGAAACAGTAATGCTAGCGAAAGAGGAGGCCGCACGCGTGAGGGAACGAATGTCCTCATACCCCAGCCGCCGAGATTCTGACCCCGACTACCAGCCACGGTAGACGTGGGCTTGCGGACGTCGAGCAATGGGTAGCTTGCCGTCCGGCCGTCCGGTAATTGATCGGACCGAGCCCAGTCGTCAACAGCGCGTAGTGATCCACGCGCTCCTCAAGGAGATGTCAGCAAACCGTAGGGGCCCAGCAGAGCCGATGCCCGCTAGCTAGGACCGCGGAGAATTTCTGAAAAGGAAACCCGTAGTCCTAGAACGCAAAGGGCAACTAAAGGACACAGGTGTGGTTTTAGTCAGTAAAAGTCTGACACGCCCTCTCGCTCCGCCCAGATCACGAGAAGTCATTAGATGATTTCCACACTTAAAAAAAACCTGACCTGTGTTCATTTAGTTGCCCTTTAAGTTCCAGGCCCCGGTGACTTTCTCCAACAATTCTGCAGCAAACTAAGGTCACCTTTCGTCAAGTTTCAAGAGGTTTGATGCTCTTTATAAATTACTATATAGTCATCCCCGCATCCATCGAATTTTTGCGACCCTTACCAGGTCATCGTTCCACTGTGTGTGTGGCCAGCAGCCACGCGATCGCCACTCCAGAACCTTTCGACCCCGTTCTCCGAAAAATGTGCCCTGCCCACTGCCAATAAAATTTGGCGATTCTTCGCGCAATGACGGTAACCTTGGTTCTCCAGCAGAAATCTTCATTCCTGATTTTCTTAAAGACAAATCCGACTGAAGTTTGGATTTTTGAAAGATTTTTCATATTATAATCAGCCGTGCTATTCTCTAAGAATTGAATTGTTAATCCAATGTACCTATTTAGAATAGAATAGAATAGAATAGTATTTATTCGATGCAGGCAACACAATAGGCAACAACATCAAAAAAAAAAGTACAGATTTACAATATAGTTGCGCTGAGCGTGCCCGAACCGAAAGGGTCGCCAACTCAGCAATTGCTGAGCGTCAGACACCCAGCGCTGATTTTCGCAGTGACGCACGGATGATGGTAAATAAATATAACATATAAATAAACCTATATAAAAATAACCCTTTCTTAAACTAAAAAATTGATACAAGTGTATTTGTGTGATAATTTTGCTTTTATAAATATTATAATATATGCCACGGTGGTAGTTAAAAACTATTTTGCTATAGCCACAATATTCAATAATAATAATAATATTAATTTGGATTTCATCGCTGCGGCCAGCGCTGCGCTCAAGGGTGTTTTCTTAGAGAATAGCACGGCTGATCAGTACTCTCAGAGATTACAAACCTTTCACAAACATTCTTCTTCTTTAATAAAAAGCAAATTTAGGCTAGGTCAGCCCAAGATCAAAGAATTTCTACGGACGTGCAGTCTACTGGGGACTTCCCATGACGTAATAAAATGTCAGTCATGCGAGAGTAAGAGTGATGGAGCTATACACCCTATATAGATCCATCCCTTTAACAGTTCAGTTTAGGCCGTCAAATGGAACTTAAGTAGTGATGCAACGGAAGTGTCTTAATAGAAGCGGAAACGGAAACAGATGTCAAAAGTAAATCTTTGCGGATGCGGATGCGGAAACGGAAGCGGAAAGAAAAACAACAGAAGGTTTACGTCGTAATCACGTCACAAGGCGTGGTGATGCGCAGAAAGAACCATTAAAATATTATTTTAAAGAAACTCGTTGCGACACGATTGTGTATCGCCCCCCCCTCTCCTCACGCCTCTTCCGATGTGTCCAGTCGTCCACGCGCCCCCACCCCCGCGCTCCTCGCTGTATTCTTTCGTTTACAGTTCTGTTATAAATTTTGCGATAGCAGAAGCGGAAACGGAAGTGAAAAAGCTTGCGGAACTTCTGCAGAAGCGGAAGCGGAAACAGCCTCGTGGTAGCACTGCTGTACACACAAGTGTGACGTAAAAGCTGTAAAGTATCTACAAAATATATTCAAATTAGTAACACAGGATAATTATGGCAATTATGTTTGTTGGACGAAACGATTACGTATAAACGATTACGTACGTACATATTGGTAAAACTATGAACGGCAGTGACTTGCTGAAATAATCTAGCCGCACTAAAGGACGTTCATCATTTTTACCGACAATTGCTTGTTTCGAAAAGTTATGTATTTTAATATAGTATAGTCGGCCTTACAATGTTCCCACTGTTGGGACTCAGGCCTCCTCTCTAGGAGAGGGAATGGGCCGTAATCCACCACGCGGGCCAAGTACGGGTTGGTGAATGTCACATGTCTTCGAATTTTTGGTTCTATTACATGCCGGTTTCCTCACGATGTTTTTCTTCACCGTTTTGAGAGCAGTGGTGATGAAATAAATTACATAAAGTAATGCGCGTGGCTGGGTTTGAACCCGCGACCTACAACTCGTAAGTCGGGGCCGTTACCACTCGGCCACCACTGCTCTATAGTATCTTAATATAGTGTTTTGTTGAAATTTTTAAGTTACTCATTTTTCTCTTATTTTAAGGCAGTAAGCAGTAAGTAAAATAGCTTCAGCTTGCGACTGCCCGCAAAACTCATGATATGAAAATAATTTATAGCCTATAGCACTCAGGGATAGTACAGTTATCAGTTACATATTAGTGAAAGAATTTCCAGAATTGGTTCAGTAGTTTCATAGATTATCCCCTGCATACAAACTTATAAATTTTACCTCTTTATAATAGTAATAATATAGATTATTCAAGTGACCTCCAGAATCTCGATCTATTAAGATGGTCTCCCGTCCACAAACCTTACAAGGGTTACTTCACCTTTAAGAACGACACGAGCGGCTGTTATTATTTCCTCTTTTTAACTCCTTTTGCTGCCATTGCAAAATTTAAGGATAAACCCAATAACACTACCCCATACGACGTCAGTAGGTACCCACGTACACGTAAGTTGGTATCCTATGACCAACAAAACAGTCTAATGAAATAAAAAGTTTTTAAATTAGAGGTTTGAGTAGAGGATGGAAACTTTTTGTATTTTTTTAAATATAGGTAAACTTGATTGCGATCCCACCTGATGGAAAGCAGTGATCCAATCGTTGATGGAGTGGCTCAGTACTTTATTAAGAGCCTATTCACTCTAGCCTTAAAGACACCTAAATTATAATAAACTATAAACTTACAACAACTCACTGATATAATATCCTACTTCTGCTTTCTACATCTACCATAGGTAGATAGTCCGAAATCTACCTACACAGTGTAATTATTAGTGAAAAAACTGATGACTTCCTTAGTACCTACCTACTAGGTATTTCGATCGATAAAAACTGGAAAGGTAAATAAATTTGATGCCAAATTACAGTAGAGTTGTCACTATTTCATGCGCTAATGGAACATCAAAACAAACACATTGAATATGGCTTAAAAACACTTGATGTTCATATCGCGTGAACTCCTTTTAAATATACTTCGTTCGATATCTATTCTATGATAAACTAAATTAAAACATTAAAAATTCTAGCTTTAAAGTTCAAATTGCCAATGTAACCACATTTGTTTTTTAATGTTTTGCTACGAAATTTTTTAAATAATAGGTATTTAAAAAAAATGTAAATAAAACAACAATATTCACCCATCGTGAATCGTCATAATTATTATGATTTCTAATACCGTTACCCAAGTCCATTATTTTATACCAAATCTAAAACAATTTATCACACTCACACCTGAATACTTAGAACTACTACGTTTCAATAACAAACCCCACGATTCATAAATTAGTTTTAAAACAACCCCTATGGTTGAAAACACTTCAGTCTGTGCCTCGCGCGCGCAAGTAACAGTTGCGTCCGCCATCTTGTGAAAAATATTTCCCGCTTTTCCGTTCGCGCCATTGACAAAACAATTTTGTTTTTATCAATATTTAAACTTTACCGTATTCATTTCAGTTGATTCAATTAAGTGGAGTGCTAATTAAGTTATTTAAGTTTTATACTTATTTTACACATTTCTGTTCCCACGGCATTGACAGAAACATCGATTATTATGACATAGGCTCAATAGATAGTGTCACTTATTTATTTATGATGCTAATTATCGCCCCTAAACTAACGTGAATATTGCTCTAAAAAGCTTTATTATTTTTGTACAGCTTGTTAACTTTCTACAAAGTAGTTGTTTTGCCCGCATCATATATGAAAGTGTTATCAAAAACGGATACTTGTTTACATCGTGTATTTGGTGTTTTTTTTTCGAAAACCGTAAGCGGTCGGGTATTCTCGTTAAGGGCACTGATAAATGAGAACGTTTCAAATGTTTATTAAAAGTGAAAATGGTCGTAGTAAGCTATGGCGCTGAAGAATCTCCAACTATTCCACCCTGGGAAGTCGAAGATGGTGTACCAGCAGCGACACGCGACCCCCATGAGGGCTCCTCCGACTGCTATGTCGAGGAGTATTTCCAAGTCTGCTGAAACCCTCGCCGGCAGCCCAAAATGTGAGTGTATAGCAGAGCATCATCATCACCATCTTCCTGCCCTAGTCCCTTGGTTCCGTCACCAATCACTGACTCGCGTTTGTTCCATAGCAGAGCATAGGTATTTCTACCTAATTATTTTAATTAAGCCTAGGTACTTTTATTTTAAGTAATTCTTTTACATCATCAACTAGGCTAGACTGAGTTTCAATTTACAGAAAGGATATTCCTGGATTCTTTCAAGACCATTTTACGACACATTTCACCGACAACTTCGGCACAGGAAAGGAGAAGAAATCGAACAGTGGGTGATTTCGGGCCTGAAATTATGATGGTGACAAAAGAAAAGAAAGAACTATTTAGTTTTTTCTCCTCTATTTACTAGGAATTATCTAAAACATTAATATCCTCGCTTCATTGAGGTTAATACCTATATAGAATTCATACATTCGCTACACATTGTCATCACTCATCACCATCATCATTTCAGCCGAAAGATGTCCATTGTTGGACATAGGCCTCACTCAAGCGTCGCCACAACGACCGGTCCTGTGCGTCTCGCATCCATCGGATTCCCGCGACCTTCACCAGGTCATCGGTCCACCTTGCGGGAGGCCTCCAGAACCTTTCGTCCCCATCGACCATCTGTTCAGCGTGCAATGTGCCCTGCCCACTTAAGTTTGGCGATTCTTTGAGCTATGTTACACTACACATGGCAATGGCAAAGGCTATGCTCGGAGTTTCCTTGCGTAATCGCATAAAGAATGAAGATATCCGCAGGAGAACCAAGGTCGCCGACATAGCCCGAAGAATCGCCAAACTAAAGTGGCAGTGGGCAGGGCACATTGCTCGTAGAACGGATGGTCGATGGGGCCGAAAGGTTCTAGAGTAGCGACCGCGCACCGGAAAACGCAGTGTTGGAAGATCCAAGGTGGACCGACGACCTGGTGAGAGTCGCGGGAGTGCGGTGGATGCGAGACGCACAGGACCGGTCATTATGGCGACATTTAGGGGAGGCCTATGTCCAACGGTGGACGTCCAACACTGAAAATATTCATGATTTTTGCTAATCGCCATTTTCAAGTATGCTCTGCTGATACGTGTGTCGGAGTTCTAGTCCTGGATTTTACTGATTTATATATACGAATTATAGTTGTATAGGAAACCGAGGAGTTCCCGGTCCTCACTCCTTTCAAAAGTTTGTTCTGATTTTTTTTGGAACATAGCTAATATTCTTTATTTTTGCTTATTTATATTTACAACCATGCTCTGCTAATACTTGTGTCGGAGTTCTGGAGTTAGTTTCCATGGTTTCATATAGTACTGATATAGAAGTATAAGAAACCGAGGAGTTCCCAATTCTGGGCACTTTCAGAAGTTTCATATGATTTTTTTAATTTGAACACTGAAAATATTCATGATTTTTGCTAATCGACATCTTCAACCATGCTCTTCTGATACTTGAAATCGATTACCGTTATATTTCGCTTTTTTTTTTTGTTTAGGTAATGTCTGAACTACTGATAATATTTAGAATCATATGTGAAAACCGTCGTATTACGTAATTATCGTCAGTTTTATCATTTTATGATGATTACTTGTTTTTTTCCTGTGATTAGATTGATAAGTTTTTATTTTTTTGTGAGCTCTAATTGACAGAACTATTACTAAAAGTAATTAGGAACTATAGAACTCGCCTTTGTGCACCGAATGCACTTTTAAAATTTTGGTTTTGGAAAAAATGATCTGCTACCGGAAGTTAGCAGATCATATTTTCATTTGAAATTTTTCCAGGAAAAACACCAGACCTTTTTCTAAAAAGTATCAGGAACTCCAGAACTATGCTGCATGCGAGTAGAACTCTAATTTTTTTATGCTCTGCTGGAAAATGATCTGCTAAGTTCACGGCCATGGACGTCTTTCGGCTGAAATGATGATGATGATGACACTACATATTGTAACATCCACCATTTTCCCAATCTAACAGACAAAGAACCAATAGCCCGCAAGGCTCGCAGCACGGACCAGCCAGGAGGCGGCATGGCGAAAGGCAGCAGTGTGCTCGGTCTACCGAACCTCACCAAGGGCTGGGGACGAGATGACGACAGCATAAGGAGTCGCTCCAGGAATGGCAGGTAAGAATATCCAACCGTGGCTAAATAAATTAAAATGCAATGCGTGCTGAGGTCTGTTCGAGGATTGGTGACTATGGCATATCGAAGGTATTCCGAATCTCGTGAAACCCGATGGTTCAAATCTTATTTGTAGATCTTTGACATTCATTATAATAATTATAGTAAAAGTTGTCGAATTAATTCATTTGCATCTGGTTAGAAAAAAGACAGATTCAATTTAATTAAAAATCTGGTCAAGTGCAAGTCAAACTCGTGCACTGAGGGTTCTGAACCAATTTATGTATAGTAAATATAAATGTAGTTCGATTCCCGAATCGAGTCTCAAAGATTTTTCCGAATAGCAAAAAAAGAAATAATTTTGTGATGTAACTTCTTTTGTGTGAAAAAGTCAAATCAAATCAAATTTTAGGAGTCTAGGTCAATGGCAAGTAGGTACCCTTTAAGTAGGTGCGTTTTGATTTCCTTGCGAGTATAATAATATACGCCTAAACGGAGCGTAAACGCCTTATCTTTAGATTACGTTGACTTAGAAGTTTGAGGTTTCTATTCACTGCTCCAAGTGGTGGCAGGCCTGAGTATTAGCATTAGCATTATCAGCCTTTTTAATGTTCCCACTGCCGGGACTCAGGCCTCCTCTCTAGAAGACGGAATGGGCCGTTTTCCACCACGCAGGCCCAGTGCGGGTTGGTGAATGTCACATGTCTTCGAATTTTTGGTTCTAGGACATGCCGGTTTCCTTCACCGTTTTGAGAGCAGTGGTGATGAAATAAATTACACAATGTAATGCGCCTGGCTGGGTTTTGAACCCGCGACCAACAACTTGTAAGTCGGGGCCGTTACCACTCGGCCACCACTGCTCTGCTCTGCACAGGCCTGAGTATTTGATGTTAATTTTAGCTTATTACCTCCACACGTTCCCGAAAAAAGGGTCTTAACAGATGGACAATAAAGTGATCCTATAAGGGTTCCGTTTTTGTCGACCATAATCATCGTCCATCATCGGACCACTAGACGTACGGCGATGCACCACCGGTACTTGTTATACATCCCACCCATACGCACAAAGCGTTTTGAGAACACATTTATTGTGCGTACAGTCAAGGAGTGGAATTCCTTGCCGGAGTCTGTATTTCCTGATAGCTACAACTTAGGGGTCTTTAAGTCAAGAGTGAATAGGTTACTTCTAGGCAAGCGTGCTCCATCGTCGACCACATCATCGCTTACCATCAGGTGAGATGGTGGTCAAACGCGAGCCTATCATTAATAAAAAAAAACCAAGGTACGGAAAAAAAGGTTAGACAGATTAATTGCCAAAAAGTAAGGTCGTTAGATGTCATATTCTATTCAGGGATCCATATCAATATATCGTCAGAATGAGTATTATATAATTATTTGGCAACACGAGATCATAATAATTCTTAAACTTTTAAACACCCACTTTGGATATATACGACAAATACTCTCGCGTTTATTTTACCAGTTTAGCACATCCACGACCAAATACTCCATCTTGTCAGCTCTTCTGCCTCCTATGGGGATTGAAGAGCTACACAAGATGGAGTGCCCAGTCGCAAATACACGACCCTGGCGAGTAGGACACGAAAAAACCCGTTGGATCAATCCGACTCAGGCGGTTAGGTTTACATAAATACCTACGTCAGTTACCATTTATATGAAGAAGCTATTGTATTTCCATTACCAAGGTTGTCTAATTGCGTACACTACTATCATCGCTCTTGACCCTTGCGCAGTATCACTACATAGTATAAAACAAAGTCGCTTCCCGCTGTCTGTCCCTATGTATGCTTAGATCTTTAAAACAACGCAACGGATTTTGATGCGGATTTTCTTAATGGATAGAGTGATTCAAGAGGAAGGTTTATGAAGTATAATACATGTACAATATAGTAGAAACACTGATAATTTTAGAGGTTTCTAATGTGATGTCGTAAATAAACACATTTTTAGCGCTTACATTGCAAACGCTGGCTGAACTCTACGAGATAGATCAAAATAATGTACTACAGTATTGCACACCTTAAAAAGGTAAACAAAAAAATTCGCGATGCTATATGTCTATGTCTTAGGGATAACCCACAATAACCATTTTTTATCCTTTACTTTTTACGAGAAATAATGGCTTATTTACGAAGCGATTTTAAGCAATAAAGCATTAATCCTTATCCAATTAAGTACCTTAAATACATTGTGCATTTATAGATCAATATTGCCCTTTACAGCATGTTATTAAGATGAATATTTTCGAAGACATTACCAATTTAAAATGCAGGGACCTAAGAGTTGTATATAAAGACATTCTGTCTGATTCTGTAGTATATTTAGTATCAGCATTGCACCTATGCGAAGCCGGGGCGGGTCGCTAGGATCATTATAAGTGCATGCCTTGGGAAAGAAGTAACTGACTCTAACACCTGTCGTGATACTCATAACTTAGCTAAGTACCTTATGCCTGCGGGCTTCGTTGGTTTGTTAAGGTCTGCTGTCCACGGACGCGTAGCTTTATAGACGCGTATTAATTTTAATTACGGGATTACATTAGACCGATACACATGTGGGCGACGCTTGAGTTGTACGTAGAGTCGCGTCGCGTGGCGTAGGTCTAATGTAGCTCTACTAATCTAGTTGCCATATAAAATGTATGGAGACCGACGCGCCCAGATCGGCGTACGTGGCCCACGTGGGTCCAATGTAGTTCTACCTGAATCTACCTATACTCATTAAACACTTGGAGTACGCCTGCTCACGGCTTACTTACAAATCTATGAAACTCTGTCGTCGACTGTGCAGTGTGCCGTCGTACCTTTGCAGCTTGTTGTGTAGTTTATTTAGTATATAAGCTCTGAGCAGGCGTATACAAAGCGTACAATGACGAATACGCGTCTATGAAGCTACGCGTTAGTGGACAGTAGGCCTAAGTCTAGACCAATCTGACGTCATAATTAGTCTACTCTACTTAAATGGCTCATTTAGATTTTATTACTTTCATTGTCATGTTTGATCCTCTCAATGGATTTATTTCCTAATAAATAATACTTAGTTATTTATTTTCCACCACAAGGTATTTTACAGTTTATTGCATTAAATAAATTTTAGTAGATTATAGGGGTGGACTGGAGCCTAGACTAGTAAAACCCTGTATTTCAGACCTCCAGGCAGGACACTCACCATAAATAATTAAGGTTCACACAAGATGGTGCATTTTGCAGGTCGGTATTAAGTTGTATAGCATAGCATAGTCGGCCTTATAAAATGTTCCCACTGTTGGCACTCAGGCCTCCTCTCTAGGAGAGGGAATGGGCCGTAATCCACCACGCGGGCCCAGGCGTGTTGGTGGATGTCACATGTCTTCGAATTTTTGGTTCTAGGACATGCCGGTTTCGTCACGATGTTTTCCTTCACCGTTTTGAGAGCAGTGGTGATGAAATAAATTACACAAAGTAATGCGCCTGGCTGGGTTTGAACCCAGAACCTACAACTCGTAAGTCGTTACCACTCGGCCACCACTGCTCAGTTTCATTAAGTTAATTATTCATTAAGTTGTATGTTGATTAAAATATGATTGATGGCCGTAACACATATTTATTTGCGGAATTATAATCAATAATATCAGCAGTACAACCTTCTCAGGTCGTCAGCAACCATAGGGGCGCAGCAGGGCTGATGCCCGCTATGGCCACGGGAAACTGAAAAGAAAGCCTGCGATTTTGAATGCATAGGGGAATTGAAGGACATGGGTGTTATTTTAGTCAGTAAATATCACTAACGCCCTCCATCCTCCCTACTGAATGACTTCTTCATGAATCTACTCTAGAGTGGAAGAAGTGATTGCATAATTTCCCACCTCAAGAAAAACTTTTTCAGTTCTGCCCCCCTAGCCAAGTTACAACCGTTTCGTTTGCGTCGAACGCCTCGAGTAGGCCACGCCTACGATACCTTTGTTCTGACGTCATTTCAACGCTCAGTCACGTGGTCAGAACAAAGGAATCGGAGGCGTGGCCTACTCGAGGCGTTCGACGCTAACGAAAAGGTCGTAACTTGGCTAGGGGGGCAGCCAACCCTATTGAATGACTTTTTCATGAATCTACCCCAGAGTGGAAGAAGTGATTGGATGATTTCCTCAAAAAAAAACTTTTTCAGTTCAGCTAACCCTATTAAATGACTTTTTCATGAAATAGCCATTCAACATACACCACACACATACACACACCACAACATTACATTATATTTACATACATATTACATTACATTACATTACATTTACGGTTTACATTTCATTAATACAAATCGCTGGTTACAGGGCAGTTACCTAAGGTTAAGGCATCCTTAGCTTCCGGCTACCCACACGCAAACCTTTCAACAATTACCTTGGCTACTTGAACTTCACACTAAGAAACCGAAACATATTGTAAAGAACAGTGACGTCATAATAAAATAACTAGAAAAAGTCATTTAAATTTTGGCAATAATGACGAAAAGAAATGACGTGTTTGCTAGTTTTGTATCAGCATTTCCTAATAACTCATTTACATAAAGCTGATTAGTATTGTAAAGCTTTTCATAACACAGGTATATTGAAATAATTTGTATTCTATTAATTTAATACCTATATGGACAATGTCCGGCAAGGGGACCCTCTGTCCCCCAAAATCTTTATTGCAATACTAGAATCCATAATACATAAACTAGACTGAAAAATAAAGGGTTATATATCAAAAGAAAATACCTCAGTAACCTCAGATTGCAGACGACCTGGTTTTGTTTTCTGAGTCGAGCTCTCAACTCCAACACATGATTGAAACTCTTCACAAAGCTAGTAGAACAGTAGTTCTCGAAATGAACATCTCTAAAACAAAAATTATGTCCAACCACATTAAAACAAACATAAAAATAAGTTGTGAAACATTAGAATATGTTGAACAATATACGTACTTAAGGAGAAACAAATTGGTTTTAATAGGGACAGCAATGAGTTGGAAGTAGAAAGAAGAGTCAAAAACACATGGTCAAAATACTGGAGCTTCAAAGAAGTATTTAAAAGCGATAAAGCTAAAAAATAAAATTTAAGAACTCTTGTCTTATCCCATGTCTAACATATGCGTGCCAAACCTGGAAACTTACCTTACAGAATAACAAGCAAAATAGTCCCAGTAGTAAGTATGTTGAACATAAAAAGAGTGCTTAAAGTAAGACACGCAGATAAGAGCAAAAACGCAAAGCAAAAATTGACGCTTATACCAAGCACAAAAATTAAAATGGAAATGGAAAGACAACCGATGGACAAAAACAGTACCATCGTGGCGGGGAGGTTTAGGGAAACGTCATAAAGGTTGCACCCCCACGCACGCTGGGAAGATGGGATCAGAAAAATAGCTAGACCGCAATGGCAACAGATAGCCCAAGATCGTGAGAGATGGAAATCCTTGGAAGAGGCCTTCACCTGAGAGGGGTTCCTAAGAGCAATGTATAAACATAAATTATAAATTATTAACAATAAATATCAATGATTAATTATTATTAATTATTGGTTATCAATTATTATTAGATACCTATTATTATTATTTTTATGCATTTATTTATCTCAGGACCCTGAGGTCCTGGACCTTTGAAAGGCGTACGAGGAGTCGAAACCAACTCGCAGAGGCCCTTTTAGACGCTTTTAATCTAAATTAAACATGAAAACGTGAACATCCCTGTGAATGAATTTTATTTTAACTTCCCACTATTTTAATGTTACGTGTTATTAGGAAATAAAAGGCTATTTATTTTATTACGGACAATGAAAAGAAAAAAGTCTTATACTTATTTTTATTTTTTTCTAAAAAATACCACACATGCCTACTTTTTTGTGAATGGCCTCTGCAGATCAACCAATGAGGTTGGCGTCTGCTTAACAGAATTTGTCTGTGGTCCCTTAATAATTAATTAAAGCCTCTAAACCTAAACTACACAAAATTTATTTATTTTATACATTTTAGGCACGTATTGCACTGACGCGGTCTATTCCTTAGGTATTTGCAGTCCACCTTTGAGTGTTGCAGAGACAAAATAAAATAGTGTTCAAAAATCTCCAGGATAAAATTTACTGCAGAAAACAATCGTTTTTCGTCTTAAAACCTTGTTGTCACAGACGACAATTTTACTGCGTTATTACTTGACACAAGCAACACTGTCACGCAGGAATAATACCAAGCGATTCCTTTGAAATTTGAAAAATTTCGACCTTGTTTTATTGTGCCATGTCCTATTGTGCCTCCACTGTCCCTAATCGAATGAGTCTAGACTTCTAGATACGTACTGTATCTACAAGAGGGTGGGTACGCGTTAGTACTTATTTGAAGAATGGTGATAAGTGTGTGGTGTAAGAGTTATTATTATTATTATATTTCTAGCCGTGACCTGACCTAAACCAGAGTGGGATACTTTACCATACATTAGAGCGAATGTCACATACAGTTTCTCCATATGTTTCACTAGCTTTTGCCCGCGGCTTCGCTCCCGTCAACTGACTACTATTTTATATTCTACTTTACCTAACTCTACCCTACTCTACTTCACTCTACCCCACTGTACCCCACTCTACCCTACTCTACCCTACTCTACCCTACTCTACCCTGCTCTACCCTACTCTACCCTACTCTACCCTACTCTACTCTACTCTATCCTACTCTACCCTACTTTACGGGATAAAAATGTATCCTATGTCCGTCTCCTGGTTCTAAGCTACCTCCCTACCAATTTTCAGCCAAATCGGTTCAGCTGTTCTTGAGTAATAAATAGTGTAACTAACACGACTTTCTTTTGTATATATAGATTTTAGGGCGTCCAACGCACATAAGATGAAATAGTACCTCGGTTTATCATGTTGGTTCGACTATTACCTATCTTGACATAGCATTTTTTATTAATTATTCGATAAGGCTCGAGCACGCTTGACCACTACTCACCTGATAGTAAGCGATAAGGTGGTCGACGAGCACGCTTACCTAGAAGTAACCTGTTCACTCTTGACATAAACCCTAGGTTTTGCAGCTATCTGGAAACACAGACTCCGGCAGGGAATTCCACTGCTTAGCTGTGTTCTGTTCTTAAGAGCAGCCAACTTGACATACATTTTCACTGTTTTTCATACAACCGCTCTTACGCGATTATAACGTTATTACACATGTTTTCATTAGATATTTTGGAAACACGGATGTCTTGTTGATATTATCTAGGCTTCTATTGAAATCAATTTATAAATTTGTGTAAAACTAATCCAGTAAAGACCTCTGAAAATCTGCTATTTTGCATGAACTTTGACCCTTCATAATGTACTCAAAAATTAAAAAGTCAAATAAATATAACAATAAAAGCCTTCCAAATTTAATCAAGATTCTGAATGACAATTTTTTTTCCAAAAACTTTTACAGTTTAAAAAAAAAAAACACGTTTTCCTGGAACAAGTTTTGTGAAATATTCGAGTGAATGACGGTATTACCGAGCCCAAGCAGAGCTTTCAGGTACCTATTATCTCTCTGCTTTCGCATTGCCTTTTTATTAAACATTGCGTTGGATGAACCGGCAAACTTTTAAATCATGCTCAGGTTGACGATAGACGAGTGGGAAAGGGCCCTCTTAATGTGTTCCTAAAATATTTAGTGTGCGTGGAATTCAATTATTTACATTAGGTACATTTCTTTTGCCAAATATTTTAATAACAGAAAACGGTTAACTAATTTAAAAAAAAAATAGGTACTTTTAAGTAGGTACCTATCGCTTACCTTTACCCTATTACTCATATAAAAAACACTATTCACACCATTAGTCAGAAAAAAATCTACATAAATGACCAACAACTTGCCAACTAAAATTACGCAATTTCCTCTTTTCCACTTAACACGAAGATTGAAGGCATGAGTAACATTAAACTAGGCTGTATACGCAAGTTTCCTTCGCTCCCGAACTAATGAATCATAGACCATAGAGGGGAGAAAGTGGAGAAACACGCAATGTGGTCACATCCCTATAAATCGCTTTAGACTTTGTAACGTGTAATCAAGGAGGTCCTATTATACCTCTACGACCGACCCACGTTTTACACTTCGACGTAGTGTCTTTAAATTATTTACTTTCGAAAGTAGTTTCAAACACCTTTGACTTTTAAAGTTATTTATTTTACTAAAAGAATTGTATCTCACAGATATGAATTTGGTTGAAAAAACTTTTGGACTTTTCCTAACTATCTATAACATACTATATGTATAAATAGTTATCTTTTCAAGCTTTTATATCAGTTTATTTGTATATAATTTTAACGACGAAATTAACATTATTGGGGACTTTGTACAGTTTAAATATTCTTTCCTTTTAATATAATGAATGCGAACGTCTGGTCGATTAGATGTTTACGCCTACCAGTTATATTGGTCAAGACTATTAATTTAATTTCTTCCGCCAACCCTATTTTATTCTTTTTTTTCTCTTTTTCTTCTTTTTTTGTCCCTTTTTTAATCAAATTGTGTAACATGTATGTATATATTTATAGTTATGTATTGTATTTTATATAGAGATTGATTAACTTGTTAGCAGTACACCGCAGACTACCCCCTGTATTATTTTAAGTTCTTACGATCTATCCTAAGGTTGTCTGGTAGATATCGCTGTCAGCGATAAGACCGCCATTGTACCCATAGATTTAAGTTTAAGTATATGTTGTGTTACTTTTTCGGTGTACAATAAAGTTTATTCTATTCTATTAATAATAATTCTTCCGACCGAATTTCTTTCACTGTGTTCAATCCCAACAGGAATTACCTAAGTACACAGGAGATATTATAATGCACAAGTGCATGTGTAAAAGCAGGTGCACTCTGTTTCTTTACTCTCATAGTATGATAGGACCGCAATCCGTCACGACCGGGGAGAAATCAAGCGAAAGACCCAATGGTTTTACGTGCTTTCTGAGACACGGGAGTATAAAAAGTCCTAATGAACAATAACTCAATAGCACTTCTTACCTTACCCTGGAATTTAACCCAGGACCCAGGAACAGTCTGTCTGTCAGTCAGCCTTTTAATGTTCCCACTGCTGGGACTCAGGCCTCCTCTCTAGGTGAGGGAATGGGCCGTAATCCACCACGCAGGCCCAGTGCGGGTAGGTGAATGTCACATGTCTTCGAATTTTTGATTCTAGGACATGCCGGTTTCCTCACGATGTTTTTCTTCACCGTTTTGAGAGCAGTGGTGATGAAATAAATTACACAAAGTAATGCGCCTGGCTGGGTTTCCCGCGACCTACAATTCGTAAGTCGGGGCTGTTACCACTCGGCCACCACTGCTCGGGGCCACCACTGCTCACAATTCAATACATGTATATAACGAAAACCCTCCCATACGACGAAAGGACGTAGATACATAATGTATTATGTTGTAGCCACATTGTAGAATTGGCCGTTTCATGATACTGGCCGAGGTAAGGTTAGGTTTTTTTTTGTGGTGGGAAATCATTAAATGACTTTTCTCGCTCTAGGGTGGGAGCCCAACAGTGTCCTTCAGTAGCCTTTTGTGTTCTAAGGCCATTCATCACCGATTTCTCGGTCAATTGTGGACCGATTTTGAAAAATTTTTTTTTATTCAATGATTATGCTTCCGAGTTGGTCCCATAGAAATATTGTTATGATCTGATCATGAACTTCGAAGATATGGAACAGAACTCCTCATAGGATCACAGCAGAAATGACTGACTGAAAGTAGAGGGGGAATATATCGAACTGATCTGATGATGAAGCCTGAAGTCAGGCACCGGAACTCTGTAATAAATTAATGTAATCTAACCGTGTTTAGGATTATTAGAATTGTCATGAGATGCACTCTGGCTATAAGGCATTTAAGTTTGGCTGAGGGGTACTTTTTAGTGGTGGTACCATAACTAAAAAGTGTAAAATAAAAATCTTTTTACAAAAAAAATACAACCGACTTCAAAGTAAAAAAAAAACACTGAAAAGTGCAAAATAACTTTAATTTCGGAAGTCGGTGTTAAATAACGAAGAGTCAAAACTATTACAGAAACACCGACTTCCGAAATTAAAGTTATTTTGCACTTTTCAGTGTTTTTTTTTTTACTTTGTAGTCGGTTTTTTTTTTGTAAAAAGATTTTTTTTAGGTGACCATTTCATGAAGTGGCCAACCATTAGAATAGAATAGAATAAAACTTTATTGTACACCAAAATAATAACAATTTCACAGAAACTTAAATCTATGGATACAATGGCGGTCTTATCGCTGACAGCGATATCTACCAGACAACCAACCATTACGTGAAATAGCCGTCATGAAATGGCCAATTTTACGTTATGGTTACGACATTTAGGTACACTTTTTTTAGGGTTCCGTAATTGAAAAGGGAAAAACGGAACCTTTATAGGATGACTTTGACTTTGTTGTCCGTCTGTCTGTCAAGACCCTTTATCTCGAGAGCGCGTGAAGGTATCGAATTTAAATTAAAACACTATACTCAGGTCTGCGGTCTCTTGATGCTATGAAAAAAACAAACTTAAAAAAAAAAGATACAGCGGTTTATGTCACAAAAAACGTATATTTCGACACTCTCAAGGGAATCAAAATTCATAGGGTACTTCCCGTTGACCTAGAATCCTGAAATTTGGCATGAAGCAAGGTCTCATACAAAGACTACTATAGTATACTGGCTAGTCTCATAGCACAAGTATAGGAATAAATCTGAAAACAGAAAATTGGTTGTTACGTCACAAAAAAAAAAACTTTTTTTGCGATTCGGAAAAATCTTCGAGATTCCATTCGGGAATTGAACTATTGACATAGGTAAGTTTGTACGGAACCCTCAGTGCGCGAGTTTCGCTCGCACTTGCCCGGTTTTTTAATCTAAACCGCACAAATGACATAAAACATTTTAGCAATTACACTTTCTGTCTCTATAAACCAAATTAAACTAACCATAACACCACTAACTCTTCCATTCAGAAGTTAATGGACTATTGACTCGTGAAACCTTGATCCAAATTGTTGCTGCTAATGATCCTACTTCCCATTCATTGATGAAAACGGAATTTTCAACAAAATATAAAAGTTCATAATAGATATTGATTGTTACGATATACAGAAATTGGGTTTGGTCCAAGGGCAAGAAAGATTCGTAACATACTCTATCTATATAGAATAATGAACTCTTAATGGCATTGACATTCATTCACATAAATCTGTCTTGTATTTTTCAACTGTTCTATGTATGGGGTTACTGTCTTTTGTAACTTTTGGTAAATGATTGTAAACTATCAAAACAAAACGGTGAAGGAAAACATCGTGAGGAAACCGGCATGTCCTAGAACCAAAAATTCGAAGACAACCACCAACCCGCACTGGGCCCGCGTGGTGGATTGCGGCCCATACCCCCTCCTAGAGAGGAGGCCTGAGTCCCGTACGAATGAAGGGTGAAACATGTATGGACAAAACATTAATTTTGTAACATCCTGCATGCTAAAACTGCATGTATACTCATGTTTTGACAAATAAAATTATCTTTATCTTTATCTTTAGCTGAAGTCCAGTATGCAGGGGCGGATCCAGACCTGGTCCGTAAGTAGAAGAATTGGCATTCAGCCCGTTGTTGGCCTCAATTAGAGTTATAGGCATGCCCACCGTGCCCACAGTGGTGTATCGGATACTCCCTTGCCAGTATGCTATATGGAACGACTGCCTACCTGACTGGTTGTCAAACTTCTAGGCTTCTGATTACCCGTGAAAACTCTCTACAAATGACAGACGGGACCAAGAGCTTTTTTTCACTGATTAAAACATACCTGTGTTCCTTCAGTTGCCCTTTGCTTTCTAGGGCCGCGGTAACTCTTCCGCTCTTGGTAATCATTATCATTAGCTTAGGTGGAAAAAGTCCTTTGTTGTAAATACATAGGCCTTTCTCAAGAATTACATCCATAATCAGTATTTTTGTCACAGAGTTGGCAGTGCCCTGATGCATGCTGACAGGCAATTTGACATCAGCTTTATCTCCTGTTCGTTTGACAAGTTTGTTGACCAAGTGGACAACGCTTGATACTTTTTGACGACAAAAGTATCAATTTTGTCGTCAGTATATCAGGCAAGCCGACTCCGGGGTGCTCGGAGGCTTTAGCTCCCACTAAAGCTAAAGTATAATAATATAATAATAATATTCCACAACTATCACACAACGCCGTTTAGCTACGCAGAGCTTGTGTTATGAGTACTAGACAACTGATAAACATACTTATATATTTCTAAATACATACATAGCATAGCATAGCATAGTCGGCCTTATAATGTTCCCACTGCTGGGACTCAGGCCTCCTCTCTACGAGAGGGAATGGGCTGTAATCCACCACGCGGGCCCAGTGCGGGTTGGTGGATGTCACATGACTGAATTTTTGGTTCTAGGACATGCCGGTTTCCTCACGATGTTTTCCTTCACCGTTTTGAGAGCAGTGATGATGAATTAAAATACACAAAGTAATGCGCCTGGCTGGATTTGAACCCGCGACCTACTACTTGTAAGTCGGAGCCGTTACCACTCGGCCACCACTGCTCTCAAATACATACATATTATAGATAAATTACACCCAGACACAAAACAAATGATCATGCTCATCACACAAACGTTTGTCCTGGGTGGGAATCGAACCCACGATCTCCGGCATAGCAGTCAGGGCCACTAACCACTAGACCAACAGGCCAGTCAAAGTGGGTACGGAGTACCCCCAAGGAGCGCTACTGTATCCCTCGAGCCGGCGCGGCTCGCCCCGTAACTTTTAGTTTGTCATAAATAAATACAAAAACTCTTTTTCTTTCTAAATGATGATTATAATTTTCGAGCATGCTTCGCTCGTGTTTTACAATTTAGATTTTCTACATAATACATAGTTAAAGCCGAGATACAAGAAATTGTTGAGCTTGCTTCGCTCGTTCTAGTATGAAATTGGTGTTTGCTTGGTTATTCGTCAGTCTGTTAGCGTTTCATTTTTCTTTCTCTTTGCAAATTATTTTACACGACGATCACATAGATCCCTATTTTATCAATCGTATAAAATGATTGGCAAAGTCCGATGCGACGAAAATCCTCTACACTTTACAAGTTCGTTTTTCAAACATTTAGAAAGGAAGAAAGAAGAAAGAAAAACATTTTATTTGCCGGAAAAGGCGCAAACTTATAACTAACATATTGCAAACATTTTGCAAGACAAAAACATAATTAATTAAAAATAACATATAATATGCGCCACGTCCGAGCAAAACGGCCGTACGCTCAGCATAATGCCGTGTCCACACGCCAAAATGCGACGAGTCCACAGCGCTGGTTTTCAGCGTGGGCCGGTGACGTTTGACGGTGACGATTTACAAGTAAAAGTATGAATCACTAAATTGCGAAACACCTTTCTTTACAAGCTAATATATATAAATTACCACCTAATTTATTAGATTTCACCCACAATCTTAAATTCTTAATGACTCATTTCAAACAATCCTGACAAATCACTTTGTTTCACACTATACTACTACTAGTTAGGTACACAAATAATAAACACTCTTTACCAAGGCTAACTGACCTCATAAAGGCGCCAGTAATTAATCAATTTGTATCATTCTACCGCCATAACGTAACGCCATAAGTCTTTGTGAATAATTTATTAAAGATTTACTATGAATTTCAAAAGCGAGTATCGTTGACCTTCACCGTAAACTAATAATAATATCATTATGTCCATATTTAATATTCTGAATTCATAAAAATCTATTTCCGACATTAAGAAAATACGGGCGCTGCCGCCTCGCTCCACTTACAGCGGTGGCAGCTTATCCGCTGCCTCCCCTGCTCCCTCTATGTGAAGCGCGGGGGAGTATCAGACTGACTAAAACACTTCCGTGTTCCTTCAGTTCCCCTTTGCGTTCTTGGATCACGAGTTTCCTTTTCAGAAAATCCCCGTGGCCCCAGCGGGCATCAGCACTTCTGGGCCTACGGTTTCGCTGACATCTGTTTGAAGCGACCGTGGAACACTACGAGCCGTCGGTGACTGATGATGTTTGATTTTGATTATTTTAATTTGATTCTGATATTTTATTTGATTTTGATGTATTATTTGATTATTTTAATTTGATTCTAATGTTCGATTTGATTTAATGATTTAATTATTTATTTTTTACCAATTTTGTAGTGCCCTTACAGGGTCCATTATGTTCCTAGCCTATTGTAACATCCTTAATCACATTATGGTATGCAAGTAAATGAAATGAATGAATGAAATGACTCGGGCTCGGTCTGGACTAAAACCGTACGGTCGGACAGCGAGCTACCCATTACTCATTGTCCGCAAGCCCGCGCCTTCTGTAGCTGGTAGTCGGGGTCGGGGTCTCGGTGGTTGGGGCGTAAGAATGTCCATTTCCTAACGCGTGCGGCCGTCTCCTTCGTTAACATTACTGCTTCACAAAAAGAGGCGACCACCGCCCATTCCCTCTCACTCCGGACCATGGCCTGGACCAAGGCCCGGCGCGAGATGTCGCCGCCGCCAATCACCTCCACGAGGACACAGCAGAATTAATTTGCTACGATTTTAAGTAAAACTTTGTCAAATAATTTAAAAATCAATAGTAATCAACCAATCATCTTGTGATCCAAAAGAGTACTTTATGGAAAGCCAGCAATGAACTTCAACTCTCGCTGACCTTGACTCACACGACCCTACTTAAATCTAATGGACACTAAACGGCAATAACAGGACTACATAGAAACAGCCAAAGCAAGCCCGCCCAATCAATATGAAAAGAGCGAAACCTCATTAATATAGCCAGCGGTCAATAGAAGAGCCCTTGGCATTTAGTTCCAAATGCTCTAATGGCGCAGAAGCTGCCAATCACACACACCCTAAACTATTTGAATATTCAACTACTTTAGGGGGCGTTTACATGAGGCTAAAACTTCCTTGCGGCCGCCGAGCGGTAGCCGCAGGCTAGCCGTGTATTTATTTTCGTATAGATCAAATTTCAACTCTATTGACTAGGTACTCTATATAGCGTTCTATTATTTTTGACTACCGGTTCGTCGGTTACAACTCTATAGAGATTGTTCAGTCATTCTGACAACAGAATGGACGGTCAACCCTTAATATTTTAAATCTTTTAACTTATGAAATAAGCAATTATCTCATCATGATAAGCAAGTAGAAGCAATTGATAAATAATTTTTAGGCACAATTTAAAAAGAAGCATTTGCTAAAGTACATTTTGATACAAGTGCAGAAAGTTTGTCATTGCGACCGAGGCGGAATTCGCACGAGCCGTAGGCGAGTGTGATATGGAGCCGAGGGCTGCGACTTTTCTGCACTAGTGCGGAAAACAGTTTATTGCGTGCCTAAAAGCGGTGGGATAAGAGCGGGTTTTCGAGTAAGTGTATTGAAAAATATTTTTAGGCATTAAAATACTACTGTTGACCGGCCATTCTAACGTTCAGGAATCGCGGGGCGGCCGCCCGCCCGTGCGCTCGCCGCGTGGTTGTAGGCCACGCTCGTTCGCTCGAATATTGTCAATGCTACGCCTCGCGGCCGCGCTTGTATTTTCCCGCATTACAAGTTACAACTTCGGCTTGATTGTTATTTGTAATTTAGATGGATGACTATCTAAGTGGCGCGACGGTTGACATTCGTAGATCTTTGACAGTCGTTCTAGGTAGTCAGACACCAGTAAGCCTGACCATCAGACTATCCAGGAGATCGTGTAGCCCAGTAACTCGGTTTTGAAGTTCTGATAGGCAGTCGCTTCATGTAAAACACAGGCATTCAACCGCATCCGGTTAGACTGGAAATACGACCATTTGTCGGACTTTTTCGTGACGACCCAAGCTAGTCTGAAAAGGCTAGGGAAATGATGATCTAAATTGCGCTCCCTCTACTCGGCGATCGCGCGTTCTCCACGCGTCCACGTAGTACGCCGGTACGTGCGAATCATATAAACCCGCCCTTAGGGTGCTTTAGCTAAAGCATTTCTGGGAACAATATGTTCCTGCCGTAATGTGAATCACGCTACGCTTTAGTTTTGGTAGAAAGTGTAATTAATGATCGTTGTTTTAGTTACGTGTTTTATTATTCATTGATGCAGATTGTTACCTTACTGGAAGTTAATTAATTGGTTTTTGTAAACAGTAAAATAAATCAGATAAAGCTGCTACGGACATTGCTTACCGTTCACGAAAATAAACATGAGCTTTTCATTTTTATACTACCCATTCTTTTTATAAGTCAACTGTCAACTATAATCCATCATGGCGGGTGGCGTGAGACCACTGATTACCACGCAACGGAAACACTTGGACGATACATTTCCTCAGCGTTATGGTAAAATTACTGAGTATTACATTCGAGGCGGTTGTAATTATGTTTCAAGCTGAAGTCATTCAGAAATTACTCTAGCCCTGGTGTATCGAATTAGCTTGTTTAGTTTGCAACGGTACCTTGTTACTTGGGATATTTCATACTTGCAAGAGACGGAAAGAGATGAGTGAGGTGGGTGAGTGGTGGTGGGTGATTGTGTTGTGTGTGAGTGTGTGTTTCTTACTAGTGCATAAAGTTTTAATAAATAAATAAATAATAAATAAATGAGTCAAATAGAGCTAAGTTCTAATTTACGATGCACTAGCGTATAGGTACACGGCGTGTACGTTTTTTAATGGTCTAATACCATTTTCACATTACTAATGAAATCGGTTTGGGTTGCTTCGGTTGATTATTTCAAAGTCTATAACGGGCATAGGAAAAAACATCTTTTTGTATTTTATTTATTATAATGAAGTACCATTTTTTGTTTATCTGAAGTAAAAACCACATTTAACTTTTGATATTTTATAATTCCGAAATTTGAACCGCGAAGCCAAATTGAGACGGAGTTTGCTTTCATCACCGTATATGATTGTATAGATGTACCTATACCTGCGGTTTCTGCTTCTCGTATGCGCCATATCCTTTTGATCTACTCCATTCTACTATGTGGGACGCTATCGCCACTTATATAGGGTGACTGGCAATTAGTGTATATAAATGTGATAACAAACAATTTTTATTATGGGAGCAAAGCTGGAATCGCGAAAAAAATATCAGCTGTTCAGTACATTAGGCAAACATAAATGTACTGAACAGCTGATTTTTTTTTCGCGATTTTAGGTTTGTTCCTATAGTAAAACTTGTTGGTTATCACGAGCACAAACACGTGTTTAAGTATCGTACACTAATTACCAGTCACCCTATATGTAAGCTAGTCTAAAATAAGGTATTTGTGAGACCGGTTCTGTTACCTGAAATTAAATGATTATTATATATACGTGGGTTTATAATAATATTATTATTATAAACTACAGAGCCTTTTGACTCCCGAAGACTTTCTTATCTGCTTGCCTGCTGAGTCTTCTCCAAAATATGTTGGAATCGGCTTCCAGTCTAACTAGATGCAGTTGAACACCAGATTTTCTTGCTTCTGACTATCCGATTGGCCGATTTCATAAACGAAAATGTAAATCAAGGAGTTTTTCCTGATGAATTTAAATTAACTAAAATACTACCTATACATAAGAAAGGCTCTAAAACAGATCCAGGGAATTATAGGCCTATCTCTCTTTTTATGTTCTAAAATATTTGAAAGAATTATGAAAATAAGGCTTGTTCGTCATTTAAATAAACACAAAATTATAAATGAACAACAATTAGGATATCAAAATAATGTAGGTACTATAGATGCTATTGATATGTTAATTGATGATATAGTATGTAAGTTGAATGCTAAACTAAAGGTAGCGGGTCTTTTCCTGGACTTGAGTTCTGCGTTCGATACAGTCGATCATTGTATTCTTCTGGATAAGTTAGAATTCTATGGCATTAGAGGAAATGTTGAATCTATTTCGATCTTACTTACGTAATAGAACGCAATATGTCGAAATTAAGACGGTTCAAGAAGATGGGCATGAACAGATATACAAATCGGACACAGTTGTTATAAATAAAGGTATACCACAAGGTTCTGTTCTGGGTCCTGTTTTGGCCTTATATGAAAAATATCTCAGATGACACTAAACTCGTAGTTTTTGCTGACGACACAAGTGATATTATAGCTAGCGACAATATAAAAAACTTAGAAAGGAAAATTAATTTTATTTTATGTGCTCTTGAAAAATGGTTCACTATGAACGATCTAAAACTATATGTAAAAAAGACGCAATGTTTATTATTTAAATCGACCGTAAAAAACCACGTCACCGTTAACGTACATTTCTTAGGAAATAAATTAGATATTGTTGACAATGTTAAATTTTTGGGAGTACAAATAGATGCAGTTTTAAATTGGAAGAAGGAATTGGAAGTGGTCACTAACACTATGAGTAGTGCTTGCTATGCTCTCAGGAGTCTTAAGGATGAATTAACCATTGCACACCTCAGAATGGTTTATTTTGCCCTCATAGAGTCTAGGCTTAGGTATAGCACAAACTTCTGGGGCAATAGCTACCAATACAACATTAATGCTGCTTTCGTTATGCAAAAAAGAGCCATGAGGGCTATGCTTCGCATTGAACAAACTGAATCTTGTAGAGATCAGTTCAGAATACTGCAAATTCTCACAGTACCATGCATATATATTCTGGTCTTGCTTAGTCATTTTGTTAAAAATCTTCATAAATTTGAGACAGAAGAACAGAGACATATCAGAATAAAAACGCGAAGAAAGGATCTACCTAATCTCATACAACCTAAGCTTAATGTCGTTAAACATGCCTCAAGAGTGCAGTCAGTAAATATATATAGGGTGACTGGTAATTAGTGACCGATACTTAAACACGTGATTGTGCTCATGATAACCAACAACTTTTACTATGGGAACAAACCTGAAATCGCGAAAAAAAACAGCTGTTCAGTACATTTATGTTTGCCTAATGTACTGAACAGCTGATATTTTTATCGCGATTTCGGCTTTACTCCCATAATAAAAATTGTTTGTTATCATGCGCACAATTACGTGTTTAATACGATACTTAAACACTAATTGCCAGTCACCCTTTATAATAAACTGCCTGTAGATTTTTAAAACGCTATGAATTCAAATGAATTCAAGAGAAAATTAAAGTCATTGTTGTTGGAGAAATGTTATTACTTATTACAGCATAGAAGAATTTCTCAAAGATTGTACCAAATAATAATAGTTAAACTAATTCTTTATGTTATTATATTTTTATTGACTTCAACTATGTGTACTTATATTCGACATTTTGTCATGACATTACATCATAATGGATTTTATTGATATTGCATTACTAGAATTTTATTGACATTATATTTATATTATTATTTTTTTTGCTATTTTTTTGACATTATTTACATTTATTGACATTATTCACACTGTATTGACATTATTTACATTTTATTGACATTATTTACATTTTATTGACATTATTTACATTTTATTGATATTATTTACATTTTATTGACATTTAGCTTTTTTATTATTGTAACTATTTAAACTATGATATTAATGTGATGACAAATAATGTGGAATGTATTTTTATTTATTTACCTGGCAAGTTCCTGTACCAGCATGTCTATAAAAATTGATTTAATTTTTTTTAATTATTAGTATTGTGGTTTTTGAATGTTTTATTATATTGTAAAATTTTCAACCATTTGACGCAAATGTAAATTTGTTGATGAAATGATTAAATAAATAAATAAATAAATATCCATAACGACTGTCAAAGATGTTCAAATGACAACTGGGACCAAAGGTTTTACGTGCTTTCCGGGGCACGGAGGAAACTCGGTATAGGCAATGGATCCACGAACTGACCTCGTCAAGCGTTGCTTAACTTCAGATTTCGACTGTTATTATTTAACTACGAGTTTCTCCGTAGGCTTTCTTAATTACCTATTAACCTGTCGCTAGGTCTTACGAACACACATAAGTATACACAAAAGAACAGCACAACGAACTGTCGCTGTAGGTACACTCATAGCCATATAATTACCTATTCGATCACTATGGTCACTATTTTTTTTGTGTACCTTAATATCAGTTTAGTGGTGAAATCTTGGCTTTTACGAAGGTCTACCCAAAAACTACTTTTTGTTTTATAAGCGACACTCAATGGTTTCATTTTATAGAAATTTATTTATCAATAGGATATATTTTTCGTTCGATCTATCGAGTACACACAGTTAGTCGTTATTGTTGGTTGGCCAAAACAACTTTAACCTATTTTTAAGGGGTTCAGTAATAAAAACATAAAAATAAACACGTTATAAAATAAATAGTCACGCAGTGACCACAGAGCAAGAGTCGCCACGCAATGGGTTCGATCCTGTAGAGGGAAAGCGCCGTCGAGGCCGACCCAGAAAGAAGTGGCGAGATGATTTAGATGGCATAGTTGGCGCCACTGCGCTGAGCGTTTATTTCGGGAAAGCGTAGAGGTATCGAGTTGAAATTAAAACCGTATACTAAGGTCTGAGGTCCCTTGAAGCTGTGAAAAAATCAAACTTCTAAGTTAAAGAATAAAAAAGATACGGCCGTTTATGTCATTGAAAGGAATCAAAATTCATAGGGTACTTCCCGTTGACCCAGAACTGAAAATTTGTTTTTAAAACGTCACAAAAAAAAAACTTTTTTCAATTCGGAAAAATCTTCGAGACTCCATTCGGGAATTGTAGTTTGTACGGAACCCTCAGTGCACGAGTCCGACTCGCACTTGCCCAGTTTTTCTAACTGACTGCAAAAGTTCCTCTAAATGGTTTATTTGAAATAAACGCTTTGAAAGATTGATTGATTGATAGGAAAAAAAATATGGATACTACAAAGCTACAACTACAATATTCACAACCCGTCTTTCAACATCTTGTCCAATAACCTACGTATTACGATGTCTACAATCTAATCGATTCTACCAGCGCTGTTATTGTTCATGCATAAAAAATAGGGAAATTGTAACATCAAAGAATATGTTAGTTTATACAGAAAATTGTCCCTTCGCCCATCTACTAATCTAATAGATATAAACACTGAATCGAGGTCAACTGGACTTAAACAAACGACTTCAGCTTATGGCTGAACATAAAATGGCAAATTGGTATGACAACAGACAATTTGTTTTATTTGTTTAGCTTTATAATAAAAATAAATACAGTACCTAGGCTACCTTGCCGTCCAACCGTCCGCTAACTGCCGTCCAACCGTCCGGTAACCATCCGGACCGAGCCCAAGTCGTCGACGGCGCGTATTGTTCCACGCGCGCCTCAGGGAGATGTCAGCAAATCGTAGGGGCCCAGCAGGGTCGAAGCCTACTGGGGCCATGGGTAGTGTGAAAACGAAACCCGGGGCCCTGGGACGAAGGCAACGAAGGAACAGGAGTGGGTTTTTAGTCAGTAAAAGTCTGACACTATCTCCCGCTCCGCCCAAGAGCGAGATTTGTCATAAGATGATTTTTCCACCTAAAAAAAAAAAGTACCTAGGCTACCTTTTTAGGGTTCCGTACCGATAAAACAGGAACCTATTACAAAGACTCCGCTGTCCGTCCGTCTGTCTGTCTGTCACCAGGCTGTATCTCATGAACCGTGATAGTTAGACAGTTGAATAATTTCAGCTGTCTAAAACTATAGACAGCTGAAATTTTCACAGATGATGTATTTCTGTTGCCGCTATAGCAACAAATACTAAAAAATAGAATAAAATAAATATTTAACAAAAATCCCGTTTGTTGTATGGGAGCCCGTTTTTTGCTAAGGACTGTACGGAACCCTTCGTGGGCGAGTCCCACTCGCATTTGACCGGATTTTTTGTACTCTCAGAGTGGGGACTCTGGTCGCCCATCGAGTGATTCCAGGGAAGACGGTGGCACAGTGATCACCGTGCTACCATGCACAGTGAGCCTCAGGGGAGACCGCTGTACAGTCTCCTCAGGGATGTGCCGTAACACACGTTGCGCAGAGGGTGCCTCTCTATGTGCTGATGGTGATCACCGGGGTGGTTTTAGTGAGGTGAAAATCCCGTACTCCCCGGACTAATCCCCAAAGTCCGGACGCCCCCCTCAAAAACTACAAAATGCTAACTTTTTTGTTAGTGGGAAATAATCAAATACTTAGCTATGGAACCTCCTTTCTAAATATTATAATATAAACCGAATAACAACGTGCTTTCTTTCAGCATCTAAAAATCATCCTGTTTGCGCTGAGAGCCAGATCGGGGAGAGGGACATACACAGTAACTTAAATAATAAATCAGCCATCATTTTTACATAATCCCAAAGCGCCTAGAATGTTGATTTCCTCACTATAATTTCCTTCCACGTTCTGAGAGCAGTAATGAATACTGATAAAATAATTTACCCCGAAGATGTGGCTGCCGAGGTTCGAATATACGACCTTCAACTTGTAACTCAGTGGCCACCATTGCCATCTATGGATAATATATAGATGGCATTAACTACCAAACTGTATGTGCTAAAAAATAATTCCACCCCTTTTTTTTAAGGTGGGAAATCTTCCAATGACTTCTCCCGCTCTATGGCGGAGCGAGAGGGCGTGTCAGACTTACTGACTATAACCACACCTATGTTTGTTCTTTACCTTGCGTTCCAGAACCCCGGGTTTCCCTTTTGGAAGCTTACCCATGGCCCCAGTAGGCTTTGGCCCCTTTTTTTTTGTTTTGGTGGGAAGCCTTCAAAAGGCGCCTGGACTTTTAGGGAAAAGACCAGGGAGTGTGGGATTTTTACCTCACTAAAACCACCCCGGTGATCACCATCAGCACATGGAAGAGGGCCCCGTGACCTCTTAAAAGACCACCCCGGAACCCCCTCTGTACAACGCCTGTTAGGGCACATCCCTGAGGAGACTGTGAGAGGTCTCCCCTTAGCATCGTTGTGCACGGTAGCACATGCATGGCAAGCATGGCAGAGACAGATCCCGCCTGATCTTGGCAACCAAAACCTGCCGCTCAGAGGCCCACGCAGGGCAGTCTTCGAGCGAGTGCTGTGCAGAATCAAGGTCACTTCCACAATGGTGGCAATTTGTCGTGGCTTCTCGTCCAATCCTATTCAGGTATTCACCGAAGCAACCGTGCCCGGTCAGTACCTGAGTTAGCAGGCTTTGGCCCCCTACGGTTTTGCTGACATCTCTTTGAGGTGCGCGTGGAACAGTACGCGCCGTCGACGTCTCGAGCCGGTTACCGGACGGCCGGACGGCGAGCTACCCATTGCTCGTCGTCCGCAAGGCCACGCCTACGTTGGCTGGTTGTCGGGATCGGGGTTTCGGCGGCTGGGGTGTGAGGTTGTCCGTATCCCTCACGCTTGGCCGTCCTTCACTAGCATTACTGCTTCGAAGAAGCCGGCGACCGCCGCCCATTCCTTCTCGCTCCGGACCATGACCACAAGTCTACCCCTGTGACTTTCTTCTTTCCATCTTAAATTCTAAACAGTTGTATAATTTCAGCGGCAGCAGTAGGACCGGCAGTCTGGACCGCATCAGCACGCGCGGCTCCAGCACCACCCTCAACGCTGATGAAGATAACATCAACGTCGTCGTTAGGTCAGTATAGTATTATACAACATCATTGAAAACTTGATGACTTGTTTGTTTTTTTTTTTTAATTGATATAAACCAGTGCTTTACTGCGATCCCACCTGATGGTAAGCAGTGATGCAATCATTGATGGTGAGGCGCACTGGTTTATTAAGAGCCTATTCACTCTAGCCTTGAAGACACCTAAATTATAGTTGGACGGGAAGACCGCAGCAGGCAAATTGTTCCAGTCCTTCGATGTACGCGGTATAAACGACGAAACGAAACGCTTAGTCCGGACCGTTGAAGTTTCAACAACGTAAGGGTGGATACTCGCCGAACGTCGGGTTGTCCGATGGTAGAAAGGAGATGGCGGAATCAAGTCATGCAATTCCCGCACACACTCTCCAAAATGCAGCCTGTAAAATACCGATAGGCTGGCTACCCTGCGCCTGTGCTCGAGGCTTTGTAGATTGGACTTAACCAAATCTGGATACCCAATTAGCCTCTTCGCACGCCTTTCCACTGAGTCCAAAGCTGCTAGATGGCATTTTGCAGCACCAGCCCATATGTGACTGCAGTACTCCACACACGAACGGACCTGTGCTTTGTATAACATTAGAAGCTGTCCCGGTGTGAAGTACCGTCGGACCTTTTGTATTTTAAAAAGCACCTAAAATACTGTACGATACAATGTGTTGTCAGCAGTATCGTAACTGGGGCGGTGCCGGTGCCCAGGCATAGGGCGCAGTCATAAAAATATTTTATTTGGCACGCATGGATACACACACTGTAAAAACGAAATTTAAGACAACTTAAGATAAAAAAAGAAAAAAAAGCACTGACACAATGTGTGTCTCACGGCTGCGCCAAAATAAGCTATCGTAATCTCGCTATAGGTAATCTCGTGCTGCAATAATATCGCTGCGTCAATATCTCGCTTCTGTGTAGAGTGTAAGGGGGGAGTAAGGCGCGAAGTGCTCTGGCTTAGGGCCAGCCCCATTGCCCCACGACAAGATAAAGGTCTGATTCCGAAAGGAAGACTCGGCCCTGGTACGAAAGGCAACGAAGGAACCGGAGTATGTTTTTAATCAGTAAAAGTCTGACACTATCTCCCGCTCCTTCCAAGAGATGGGGATGTCATTGATGATTTTCCCACCTACAAAAAAAAAGAAAAAGGGGGGAGTGACAGACATTTACTATTTAAAACCAGGTTCCTTTAGTTCCTCTTTGCTTTCAAGACCGTGGAAACTCTTTCTACGGGGAAATTATGATTAGAGTAATTTTATATGCGTCACTTACTAACTAATATAATACAACCAGCATTAGAGGGACGACTCAAAAAGTTAAAATCAGTTAATAATTTCCAGTTAATCAGCAAAACACAATTTTCCTTTTTATCGAACACAAACTGTAGGTATTGGGTTATTGACATGCTCTTTTGTTTGTAAAGAAATCGATATTCGTTTGAATGACACCTTCGCAATGTGTGGAGCGAGACAACCGACGCAGATATTAAGTACGTTAATTTAGAAATATGACGTAGTACGTCTCGTCAGCGTGGTGTTGTTGTAATTACTTTGGTATATTAGGTACAGTGGTCCGGACGTCACTGGTACCGACCGAAACCAGTACAAGATGGCCTCTTATTCTTTTGAAACTCTGTGCTATCGCTAAGCCATGCAGCTAGAGGTCAAAGTAATACTACCGATGTGTATTACTTAGTGTCATCATCATCAAGAACACAACGAAAAAATTAATTTGATGGAAACTGTAACGTATTTCTTGGTGCAAACTATTCTTACAATTCGAAATTTAAAATAAGTGGCAGAAGCATGAAAAGCATTCTATCCAAACTTGAAACAATATACATCGTTTGAAAGGAAAATTCAAAAAAAAAACAACTATGAAATAACAATCTGGAGAACAAAACAAACCAAAACAGGCCTTCGAGTGTCCTTGAATATTTTCCTCAGAATCAGTTTTTCAAATAGAAAGGACGACTCCGCCCATAGTTGATCGATGTTCCCCAACGCGATAACAAAATAATGTACAAACCGTGTCTAAGATTCAAGATTTCGACAGTTAATCATAGGTTTACCTATCAATATTTAGGTAATTTCAACTTTAGCTATGTGATTTTAATGTTTGAATCATTAGTTTTATAGTTAGAATGTTGATTTGTGATCACCATCAGTCAAGTTAATTTGGTTTAGTTCATTTGAGTCATTATCATCGATAGGTATCCGTGTTGGAAAATAAATATAGACGATTATGTTACTATGTTCAAATCACGATGGTGGTAAATAATATTAATAGTAATAAAAACAAAGATAACAAAAATATCCAGGACTGACGACTATTCTGCCGTCATAATAAAGAAGGCCGTAACTGACATTTTTGTCAAAAATGAGTTATAAACATATTCGGAATCAGCAAAGAAAATGCTATCTTATGGTCTTACACACAAAGCTGTAACTCGTATTAGACCAGAGATATCATAAGGATTTTAGCCGTAACTACGACACAAATTCTGGTTTTTGAATCTGAAAAGCCGTAATTACAAAATAACGGCCTTTTTTGTTAATATTTTCGTATTGCTACTCAGGAAGGCCGCAAAATTACCAATTAGGGCTTTTTAACTAAGCAAAACTTTAAATTTACTACAAAAAAAAGCCCTAACTTCACAATAAGGGCTTTGCATATAAGTATTTTGAAGGGACAAGCGCGCGGGAGTGGGCGCGGGGAGAGTAAGTTTGAATGAATCCGCGTCGCTCAGTTGCTAGCTAGGAGGCCACGCGAGGGTTTAGTCGATACATGTCAGATTCTACAAATGTCAGATGAGTTTAAAATGTCAGATTCTATAAATGCCAGATTCTATGAATTTCACTTTTTTTTTTTACAATTGCAATATGATAATTTCCTTATGTGCGTGTATAAAAATATTGCTAATTTCAAAAGTTGATGTTGTTGCTGGTTGTTGTTTTTTGCATTAGATAATGTAAAATTATATTATCTAAGGTGTTTGTCAACGTTGCTAAAATTTTATGGAAATAAAAAAAGACAGTTATTGGGAAATTATTTAATAATAAAATTACAAAGTTATCGTCGTTTAGTTAAACAAAACTTGTTCTTGTATTAAGAAAAAAAAACTTAAATGATCTATAACCAACATTAAAGTCATCAATTTCGTAAAACAAACCTTCGATGCCATTAAAAAATCATCATTTTTTTGTTAAAAAACAAACATTAATCAAAATCAAAATATACAATATTTATTTCTCCCCCTTGAACTTAGAACTTGAAACTTAGAAGAAATTAGCAATATTTTTATACACGCACTTAAGGAAATTATTATATTGCAATTGTAAAAAAAATGTGACATTAATAGAATCTGGCATTTAGAGAATCTGGCATTTATAGAATCTGGCGTTTATAGAATCTGACATTTGTAGAATCTGACATTTATCGACTAAACCTTTAATTGGTTAGTACAAGTAAGAATTGATTGTTTAAAAACGCTTCAAGTTAACTGAAATTAGTTGTATGTACCTACTTGAATGTGTCTTGTGTAATATTTTAAGCTTGACTGAATACTTCAACTTATGAGACTGACTAAATTAATAAAGTACCAATTTTATTAAGTAAATATTCGTGGTTTCATTTTAATAAGTCTTCTTTACAATCGACACAATCGATTCGTAACTTACGTTTACTATAAAAAAAAGGCGCAACTGCACATTTGAAGCTTTAGATGCCAGGATTTCGGCTTTAAGAAGATCGAGTTCTTTATATGAAAAGCCGTAATTACATTATTTCACAATTACGCCCTTTCAGATAAGTATTTCACAATTTATTATTATATTTTTGCTAAAATAAAAGGGAAAAAATTTAATTAAAATAATACGCGTGTATAAATTTAAATAAATTATGGTTCATAATAACGCCTGTATTTATTAACGTTTTATAAAACAATAACCACTTACTAAAACCATTCAGTAAATCGCGGGCCTTCATTTTAGATAAAACTTTAATTATCTCGGAATCAGCATTGATGTAGTTACGGCCTTCTTTCTAATGACGGCAGTATTATAGATATTATTTCATAGCTGCATGGTTGTAAGGCTACCATAAACAATACTTACACAAAATAGGGACCGCTATCAAATATCATTAGGTTGTCAGTATTAAAAAATATTTACAAAAGGAGATCCATTTTTTTAGGTGGTTCAACCTTGTAAACTTGGACAAAACTTATAAATGTAACTTCTACCCCTCTAGTCAAGTTACGACCGTTTCGTTTCAATTCTCTTGCGTCGAACTCCTCGAGTAGACCACGCCTCCGATTCCTTTGTTCTGACGTCATCTCAACGCTCAGACACGTGGTCAGAACAAAGGAATCGAAGGCGTGGCCTACTCAAGGCGTTTGACGCAAGAAAATCGAAACGAAACGGTCGTAACTTGGCTAGAGGGGCTGCAATAACGTCTTTCACAGTTAAAATAATCGCCGTCTTCTGTTGGGTACCTATAGTGTTAAATGAGTTTATTTTTTTATTATTTGAAAAATCGTCAAAATATTTCTACCTCTCTGGGTGGAGTGGGCTTGTCAGACTTTTACTGCCTAAAACTCACCTGTGATCTTTGAGTTGCCCTTTGCGTTCCAGGGCCACAGTAACTTTTTCTAACATTCCCGCAGCAATGATATTAAGTTTTATACACATTAGTTTGCTTTTTACCTGAAGCCATACGCCTGTAAAGGATCATCAGAAGCCACACCTTCAATCTATCAATATTTCCCGTAGAGTACGACCGATCAGCGAGAAGGAACGTTCGCACGGGGAGCGCCTGCTACTCGAGTTCCCTGGTAAAGGCCAGGTCATCTGCCACAACACTACCCCCAGTCAGAAAGCGAAGGTTTTCTCCTACAATGTCGTCTTCGAACCTGAGGCGACGCAGGTAACTTTTATGATGTCTTTTTTAGCACTAAGGTCTTTTTTATATTGCATGGGTAGGATGACAGCAAGACGAAAATATGCATCTTTACGATGCCAGAAAAGGATAGGTAGCTACATTGTATATGTATCCGACAGCTGTCACCCGCACCATCTTGTAGCAATTGTAGTGTAATTAGTATTGTTAGTCTCGCATTTGAAAAGAGGATGGGTGAAATGCATGTTACAAGGTCTTTTATATATAGCATGGGTAGGATGACAGCAGGACGAAAATATGCATCTTTACGATGAGAGAAAAGGATAGGTAACTACATTGTATATGTATCTGACAGCTGTCACCCGCACCATCCTGTAGCAATTGTAGTGTAATTAGTATTGATAGTCTCGCAGTTGAAAAGAGGAGAGGTGAAATGCATGTTACTAAAATAGTTATGAGTATACATGTGGAATTGTGGATGGATGGAGAGGGATAGGGTGGTCAAAGAAAAGATAGATGGATTGTGTGAAGAGTGATATGAAAAAAAAGGGAGTTAGTGATAGCATGGCCGGTGCCAGGACAGAAAGGAAAAAAAAAGTGTTACGCCGACAACAATGATATGGTCGACGATGGAGTACGCTTACCTTGAAGTAACCTATTCACTCTTGACTTAAAAACCGACAGGCAGTAGCTATCAGGAAACACAGACTCCGGCAGGGAATTCCACTGTATACACAATGAATGTGTTCACAAAACGTTTTAAATGTCTACGGGTTTGACTGCTTGTCTCACCCCGATTACTGTAGTCAAATATTTGTCAAACTTAACAAATCATTGAGAGATGAATTCTCCGCGCGATTTGAACATATACAACAGCTCGAAATCATCTCTCGGACAGTTGCCCAGATCAGACAAAACATCCGCCTGGTCGGAGGATCCTTCCTTTTCAATGGAGGTTTGCGGGACTTTACAGAGAGTAAAGTAATCTATCATTGCATCTCCATTGTAAGCTTTTTACTCTAAGTTACAGAAGAAATCAAATACCGAATTCATCTACCTTCTCTGTCCAGCCCCCCTAGCCAAGTTACAACCGTTTCGTTGATCGCCTCGAGTCGGCCACACATCCTATTCCTTTGTTCTGACCACGTGACTGAGCGTTGAAATGTCAGAATAAAGGAATCGGAGGCGTGGCCTACTTGAGGCGATCATCGAAAAGAGAATCGAACCGAAACGGTTGTAACTTGGCTAGGGGGGCTGTCTAGATAGACTAGACATAAGTACTTGTATTACAGATTCTTAATTTACATCTAACAGGAAGATGTCCTAGAATATTCTGGAGTCAAGAGGCTACTTGAGATGGCAGTGGAAGGGTTCTCCTGCACCGCCTTCTGCTACGGTCAAACGGGCAGCGGGAAGACCCACACCTTGACTGGACCTCCAGGATTGGTGAGTGATTCTTTAATGCTTAACATCTTGTGTGAAAGTAGCCCTAGAATGTTGTATTCATTGAAGATGGAAATTCTGCCATTTAAGGCGACTCGAGAGATTTTTCTGGAATCAAGTGTAACTGCCTCGTCGTTAGCAGTGGAGGTCCAATAGTTTAAACCCCACGCCCCAGTGGCTGCCCCAGGAGACGCTCCGGGCGTAGCTTCTGGAGATCTATGGTGGCCACGATTTCCGGCCACCGTAGGCGCGGGCTTGCGGACGACGAGCAATGGGTAGTTCGCCATCCGCCGGTCCGAGCCCGAGTCGTCGACGGCGCATAGTTATGAAATTTTAGCATCAGCATCGGGTCCAGCAGGACTGATGCCTGCTAATGTGGGAAATTTCTGTAAAAGAAACCTGTGAAAATGCTGAAAGTCGGAACAAACAGACAGACCGACAAACCCACAGACAGACAGACAAATATTTTAAAAACTTGCGCTTTTGGTTTCGGTATCGAATATACTTTCATATAATATGCATTTTATTTATATGTATGGAATATGGAAGATGTCCAAGATTTCGAAAATTTCGATATATTCAATTTCCCTGACGTTTATTTTCTATCACGTGACAAATGCGTTGTTTACATTCTTCAGCAATTCACTTTTACACTATCAGAAGTAACCAATCAGAAAATTACATGCCTACACATAAACCATCCCCTTTTCCCTACAATTTTGTGTGAAAAGGAGTTAATAACAGCTATTCAGAATGACAGTCGATTCCGACCTCGTGGCTATATCGATCGTACATACATACATATGTATTTGTACCCGTGTATGTAGTGCATTGATGAGTTATGTTTGCGACAGATTCATAGATAAGCCGGCCATCTATGGTTTCAGGAATTTGGTATTTACTGTAAGTAACTATTTTAATAATAAACTAGCTTTTGCCTGCAGCTTCGCACGCGTACATAAAATATAGCCTAAGTCACTCAGGAATGAAGCAGCTTTCTATCGGTGAAAAAATTTTAGCAATCGGACCAATACTTTCAAGGATTACATCCTACAAACAAAAAAACAAAATTTTCCCTTTTTATAATAATAGGGTAGACAACAAATAGCCCTAAAAATTAAATCTGTTTTTGAAAACCACATCAAAATCGGTTATACCTAAAATGAAGCAGCAATTAGCATTGCAAATATTTGTATGAGGAAGCAAGTGAGCGCGTGGTGGGAACATCGCGCTGTCTCTTTTCTACGCGCGTATTTTAATGACGGTGACGTCACATTGTAGTGTGTGCATCCTTTTTCTGTTACTTGACAGTTTCTACTTTCACCAGATTTGAAAGGTTTCTAACTTACTTCATTTTTAACACATTTGAAATTCGCGGATCGCTATTCTGGATAAAGTAACTTTTCCATACAAACAATTAAAAAAAAATTGCAAAGTATACTCAATTCCGGGAGATAGAATTTTAAATATCCCGTGATTAATACAGTGGTTGTTTTTATACAAAGCGAGGATAGTCGACAGGATATATAAGATGTAATTCAATTTTAGAATGCCATGTGGATCATCAATCAAGGTCCTTGACTTAAGATCTTATGTCCCCTAGCAGGGGCAGAGGGTGTCCTCAGTAGTCACCCATCGCGACCGGTCTTGAACTTCTCTTTACGCTTCACCTTGCTCCACGTAATTCCGATGGCCGTCACTTCTACCAGCTCGGTGCGTCGTCACCACGTTTGCCGAGGACGGTCAATGCTTCCTTTTCTCTTGAGGATTCCAATCCATCGTCTGTTTAGGTATGTCATTGGAATCCCTCCGAAGCGTGTGGCTAATCCATCTGTACTTACGATGTCTTAATTTTGTTTTTAAAAAGGTCTTACAAGTTTGACAATCAGTTTTGTCAAATGAAATCTTCTTACTTATATATCTGAACTGTGGTGGTCAGATTGGCAGTCGATTGAGCAATTATTTCAGCTATTTACATAAAAAACTTTTTACAAAAAAAAAATAACCGACTTCAATACAAATAAAAAAACACTAAAATGATCAAAATAACTTTAATTTCGGAAGTCTGTGTTAAATAGCAAAAAAACAATACCAGAAACACCGTAAAAAAAGTTTTTTATTTCACCCTTTTAAGTTGTGATATACTTGACAATTCTAACAAGCCCAAACATGACTAGGATACATTGATTAATTACGGAGTTCCGGTAGGTACCTATCTTCCGGCTCCATCATCATCATCAGGTCACTTCGATGATACCATTTTCAACATAACTATTCAGAACCATTTAATTTATGTATTTGTATTGCTATCTTCTAAGCTTCTTCTATGTTCTGTGATATCATAGATATCACAGAACATAGAAGTGTAAAGTTCCGTTGGCAATTCCTGGTCTTCTTCACCAGTTCCACTTTATTAAATGTTACTTTTTGACTGTAAATGCATGAGTTCTCGATGAAAATACCAAAATCACTATATAGTTGCCTATAATATTTGAGGAGTTCCCTCGATTCCTCATAGATTTCATCATCAGAACAGGATTTGGAAAAAAATGGGACCAATCTGGAAGCATATCCTATTAAAGGGAGAATTTTTTTTGCAAATCGGTTCAAAAACAACGGAATTCTGAGGTACAAAAATAAAAAATAAAATGAGTAAAGAATAAATACAACCGACTTGAGAACCTCCTCCTTTTTCTGAAGTCGGTTAAAAAGGCGGTTAGTTTAGTTAGTTAGTTCACATTTAGCTGAAGCTATATTTATGGTTAAGTAACTTTCCACGTGTATGATTTAGTATGCATTTGTGCGGTACCTATTCGAAGATTAATATTTTATTAAGTTCTTAATAAATGGGATCGGGCGGGACATGGCCAGTGGCTCGTCAATGTCTGCCGCATGTCCAAAAACTTATGGGCCAAAGTAGAACTAAAGTAGTGCCCTGAGACAATGAGACGAGGTTGCGATAGACCATGACGAAGATGGCGGGACGAACTAGGCAGATTTCAGGTCTGGTGAAATCTGCCTGAGCGGGCCCGTAAAAAATAGAAAGAGTCGAGGGAGGCTTATACCCTAGTGTGGGAGAGAACAGGCTAGCAAAAAGAAAGAAGAAAGGGTTGACTGCAATGTGACCTAAAAATGAAATCTGAGGTTCTTAGAACAAAAGGTGAATTCTACAAGGTATTCTTTACGACGTTAAGTAGATGTGCAGAGGAATGAACATTTTAATTTAATGTTTATGACTCAGACCTTTTCAATAGATTTAAGTGAAACATAAACTTGTGTTCATTTTCGCTAATAGGTAAGTAGGTAGGTATGTTCAAGATGGATTGAAAGTTCGAACTCACTACTTCTCGGTCAGCAGTTCAAAGTCTCAGAAAATTTTGGGCTATTGTCGCTTTTAATTCTATCGTTTAACTAGATAAATTTCTGTTTTTTTAACGTGGAGAAACCTCCCGGAGAAAGATTAGGGAATGTGGGATATGGATTTTTACCTCACTTAAACTACTGCGAGGATCACCACCGGCACATGGATGGGGTTCCGTGACCAGTAAAAGAACATTTCGGCGTTTTTGACGGTGGTAATGCGGTTACCTCCTCGATGCATCCTTCTCCGAGCGGGATCGACCCTCTCAATTCTGTTTCTAGACCACCACGGTCTCACTCCTACCTCAAGCCTCTTCAGTGAGACCTCTTCAGAGAGAAATTACTTAACAAATTATAGACAGAATAGTTTTATTAAACAGTGCAAGTAGACAGTTCAACAATATATGTCAGCAGCATGACTTGGATCCCTGTATGACTAGTGTGAAGTCAGCCAGAAGACGCATAAGCCTTAGATATTTCAAGTAACCTTCTAATTGTTTCCCTATTTTTCTATAATGTTTTAACCCTTGAATTTGTCTTTGTGTATGTAACCGTAACCTTTCAATATTAAGTTTGACACTATACTTGAGGACTTGTAATTGGCTAGCTAGGCTAGTCGTTAAGCTGTAAGTCCTCCAAACTGTAATAAATAAATAAATACTAGGGTAGGGGTAGTCCGCTAAATTCTGTAAATTACGTGTTACATTACGTAATTTACGGAATTATAATAATTAAAATCGTCACCATACAACCCTCTCAGTTCGTCTGGAATAATCACCTTAACTAGATATCTACCACAAAATCTATTTTGTGTATCTACCAACTTGATAGATAGCACTCAAAAATCTTTATCCAGTTTTTGATAAATTAACAAAGGAAACGATGAAGGAGCTTTTACATAAAAATTCACACCGAAAGAACCTTAGAGAGTAAAATATATTAACTAGGCATAATCTTTTCGCCACGGTGCGGCGAGTCATATACATGGTGAGTCCCATAGTACATACAGAAACAAGCAGGCCTAGCCAAGTTAAGCCAAGTAAGCCTAGCCATCGATCGCCTCGAGTAGGCCACGCCTCCTATTCCTTTGTTCTGACGTGACTGAGCGTTGAGTTGACGTCAGTACAAAGGAATCGGAGGCGCGGCCGACTCGAGGCGATCGACGAAAGAGAATCGAAACGAAACGGTTTTAACTTGGCTAGGGGGGCTGAAGTGTGAAATACAATCCCTGAAAATAGGTGGTAAACAAAGTTATTCATTAATTTACAGAAAAGCTTCACAACAAACCAGCGGCCATTAGAAACGTAATCACGCTAAAACAATGGCGTAACAAACGTCACGCGACATGCTTGTCGTTAGTAGTCTGTCTGAATTTACTATTGCACTGGAAACGTTGATTACGCCTGTAGTCGCTAGGGTAAGCAATACGCGACATCGACTAAGACTGTCTGAATATCGAGTAGTGTAATAGGCTCTTTAGCCGTACATTATCCCCGCACCATCCGAATGGCTAGGGGGCTGGTCGCTTCCGTAGCGACCGCGCTCATACCTGAGGGAATTGACTCTGAAGAAGATTTTCAATTTTGTCTGATTTCTACTGGTTTCGACTGAAACAGATCTTGCTTGCGTTTTACCACTATCTCACCTAATGGTAAACGATGATGTGGCCGACGATGGAGCACGCTTGCCTAGAAATAACCTATTCACTCTTGACTTAAAGACCCCTAGGTCGTAGCTATCAGGAAACACAGACTCCGGCAGGGAATTCCACTCCTTAGCTGTACGCATCTGCAAGTACATTTACACAAATATCATAAAGGCGAAAGTCTTAACCAGCTGATCGGATTTGGATGAAATTAGGTACAGCTATATTCGTAAACCATGTCCTGGAATATCACTTATGACTCAAGTATCCCCCTATTCCAGGCGAGTGAATCCGCTTTCAGATGCCAGTTACTTCATATTCATGTCATTTTAGGCAACCATAGTATTACATAGTTCACACAACTCACAAACGAGTGACAATTAAAATCGTAATCAGTGTAAAACCACGCCGCGTAACATGTGACGTCACGCGATGTGCACATACCACATAATATAAAGCATTTAAATAAGCTCAAACGATTGTTATTAAAATTAACCAATCCACGTGTAGCTACTTCCTACTAATAAATCCTATTATATCTTATTATATGTGGAAATATGTTTGTAGTCACGCCTCACCGTCTAAACAGATTTTTGTTTGGAACACAAATTGTTTTTTTTTTCACAACTATCACACAACGCTGTCTAGTCCCAAGCTAAGCAGAGCTTGTGTTATGGGTACTAGACAACTGATAAACATACTTATATATTTCTAAATACATACCTACACATTATAGATATATTACACCCAGACACAGAACAAATGATCGTGCTCATCACACAAACATTTGTCCTGGGTAGGAATCGAACCCACGACCTCCGGCATAGTAGTCAGGGCCACTAACTAAGAGGTCAGTCAGATGGCAAAATCTATAGTGCGGCCAGTGGCGTAACTATACCATCTGAGGCCCGTGGCAAAATCATTGGATGGGGCCCCAGGAAAGTCGTCAAGTTTGTAATTTAATTTGGTTAATTAACTGAAGTACAGACATAAAATATTCTCTATTATTGATAAATCGGTAAGTTCTCTAAAACACGAGAACTTATATTTCGTCTCTGAAAGTGGACTTCCCAGTGTATCTATAAGGTGTTAAGGCTGGCAAAATACCACGGGAAATTTATCCTTTTCTTATGAATGCGTTTAATAAATCTTAATAATTTACTTGAATTTGTATATTTACTTCTTCAGAGCTCAAGGCATCGTGGAACGGGGGCCCCACCAGGCCAGAGGCCCGTGGCATTTTGCCAGCCTTGCCACCCTGTAGTTCCGCCACTGAGTGCGGCTTATACCTATGTCCGTTATAGACTTTGAAACCATCCAAGCGATGTGCCCCAAATCGGTTTCATTAGAAAGGCAGGTAATAATGCGAATATGAAATCAGAAACGTTTATTTCAAATAGACCAATTACAGGCACTGAATTGGTCTATTTGAATTGTCAAAAGGTCGGTCAGTCAAAAAAAGAAAAGAAGTGAAGCTAAAATGGTTTTAGACCATTAACTCAATGCATAAAAAAAAACCTTTTTTCCAACAAATCATCAACACCATTTTAGCCGAAAAACATCCATGATCATCATCATAGACGTCCACTGTTGGACATAGGCTTCCTCCAAGTCTCGCCACAATAACGACCGATCCAGTGCGTTTCGCATCCATAGGATTCCCGCGACCCTCATCAGTTCATCGGGCAACCTTGTAGGAAGCCTAGGTACATGGTCGCCATTCCAGAACCTTTCGTCCCTATCGACTATCTGTCCTGCGAGCAATTGTGCCCTGCCCACTGCCACTTAAGTTTGGTAGACAATCGTATCGGTAACCTTCGTTCTCAAGCGGTTTTCTTCATTTATTTATCCAACAAATAAACAAAATGTATTTCTTCAGCATATTAGCTCATAGACAGGAGCGCCGACTCCGTGGGTGCTCGGGGGCTCGAGCACCCATGAGAAATAAACAGTGGGTGCCGAACACCCCTGAGAATAGACATCAAGAAACAGATGAGTAATTCGCCTTTTAGGTTACGTAGGTATAAATTATAATATTTCTTGATACTAAAAACTAGTTTCATTTTTATATAATGTTTTCATTTTATATTTTTATCAAACATAATTATTAATTAAGTACGCAGTATGTAAGTAGGACATTTATTTATTTGTCGGTCGATCAGTGTGCATTTCTCTTCTCACACTTCGCCACTTTTTCGAGTCCTTCAAATGAGCATGAGCACCCATGAGATTTTCTAAAAGCCATATATAGGTACTTATATAAAATATTTTTATCCACTATTATTAACTGCTTATAAAGTTTGATTAGCAGGTCTACACCAATGCAAACGAGCTTTAAAACATTTTACTTATTCACGGAACGATGTAACAAAGTGTCGGCTTTTTTTTTCGGTGGGAAAATCATCTAATGACAAATCCTGCTCTTGGGCGGAGCGAGAGATAGTGTCAGACTTTTACTGACTAAAAACCCACTCCTGTTCCTTCGTTGCCTTCGTCCCAGGGCCCCGGGTTTCGTTTTCACACTATCCATGGCCCCAGTAGGCTTCGACCCTGCTGGGCCCCTACGATTTGCTGACATCTCCCTGAGGCGCGCGTGGAACAATACGCGCCGTCGACGACTTGGCTCGGTCCGGACGGTTACCGGACGGTCCGACGGCGAGCAACCCATTGCTCGCCGTCCGCAAGCCCGCGCCTACGGTGGCCGGAAATCGGGATCGGAATCCCGGCGGCGGTAAGGGCGTGAGGACCGTTGCCTCACGCGATCGGCCGCCTCCTTTGCTAGCATTACTGCTTCACAGAAGGAGGCGACCGCCTGCCACTCTTCCTCGCTCCGGACCATGGCCTGTACCAAGGCCCGGCGCGACAGATCGCCGCCGATCGCCCCCACAAGGACACGGCGTTGCTCTGCCCAAGCGGGGCACACCTCAACCATGTGCTCCACCGTGTCCTCCGGGCGGTCCACACAGTGGCGACACCCGGGCGTCGCTTCCGCACGAATCCGGTGCAGGAACTTCCCGAACTTACCGTGTTCGGTGAGAACCTGCGTCATGCGAAAGGTGAGGACGCCGTGAGGTCTTTCCAACCACGCCTCAAAGAGGGGACTTACCGCCATAATTGTGGCGTGCCCAGCACTGGGTTGCGACAGTCGCTGTCGCCATTTCACCATGAGAACCCGCCGGAGCTCTGTCCGCCATGCTGCGACTTGTCGCGGCAGCGGAGTTTCGCCCCGGCATTGCATCTCCATGCGCAGATCGTGCATGTGTGCAAGGACTGTTGCCTCCAGATCCCATGGTGGCTGGCCAGCAAGGAGGCTCCCCGCTTCGCGGGAAATCGTCCGGTATCCTCGCACCATCCGTATGGCCATGACCCTCTGGCATGCGTTCAGCCGGGCCGCCGGCTGCTTCCGCAGCGTCGGCGCCCATACCGGTGCGCCATAAAGGGCCATGGACCGAACGATCCCCGCGTAAAGCCTCCGGCAGGAGGCGTCTGGACCCCCCAGGTTGGGCAGGAGCCGCCCGAGGGCAGCCCCAGTCCGATTTAGTTTGGAAGCCAGACGTCGGAAATGCTCCTCGAAATCCCATCGGTTGTCGAGAACGAGTCCCAGGTACTTCATCGTCGACCCGACGCCGATGTGGAAAGTGTCGGCTTGTAAATCAATTAGACAACAAAACCCTGTATCGATCGCGTTAAGGCTGTGGACACCCTCTGTGGATGCCGTGACATCTGTTATATCAAACAACGTAATTTAAACACATTCTTTCACACATTGTATTAGCTTCACTGCAAACATGAAATCGTTTAATAGCTATATATATAATACTAGTTTCTGCCGCGTGAAAGTCGGTTTCTCCATATAAACTTTGGATCCCCGTTTTATCCCCTTAGGGGGTGAATTTCAGAAAATCCGTTCTTAGCGGATGTCTACACCCTATAAGAAACCTACCTGCCAAATTTTAAGTTTGTAGGTGTTACAGTTTCTGAGATTTAGTCTTATTAATCAGTGAGTGGTATTTCGCTTTTATATATATTTCGGCGCAGGATGCTGATCATCATTGAAGCTCTGTCCAGGTACTCTGTTTTGTGGGCGATGGCTGGGTATCTAGCAATAAACAACAAACTATTTCAGATCAAACAACTAATTTATTATGATGCAAGCTTTAGGTATTCACTTCACACAACGAGCCGTGAGACAGTCCCCGAGACTAGACGTTGTACGCACGGCTGCCGACAGAGGAAAGAGCACCGCACCTCTGCCCTGCGGTCGGCACCTTTATCTGCTCGGTTCGTGCAAACGTCAGCCCGAATTCTGTCAAAGTGACATGTGTCACTTTTCACTTAGCTCGTTCATTCGTTCTCAAGCTTCCGTACTATTGACTTCACCGACATAAATATATAGATAGATTGGTGCCAAAACTGCCGTTTTTCAATTTTTTATAATTTTCATGAACTCATTCAGTACAACTAAGACAAATCTAATGACACCTCACAAGCTAAAATGCCAAAGAAATATACACTTGAAAGACTTAACCCGCCTTCTCACACAGTTGGTTAAAAATTACACCTGTTTTCCACAAAATGGTAGACAGGGGTTTACAGTAGGGCTGCGGGATTTTTCTAAAGAGTTATCGCAACCCTGAAACGCAAAGGGCAACTGAAGGAACAACGGTGGAGTTTAGTTAGTAAACGCCTGACACTTGCTCTCGCTCCACCCAGAGCGAGAGTAGATATTTGATCATTTCCCATCTAAGAAAAGGTGTAAATCAGGTCTCTAGGTACTATACCGGAGTACCTAGGTTGTTTTTCGGTGGAAATTATACATTTACTAACGGTCCCGGCAGACGTTGTCCTGCCCGAAAGCTGGCTGTTCGTCAGAAAAAAAAATGAGAACCCGATTGCAGCGCCACCGGGTCCAATTTTATTTTCAAACCATCTAGGTACTCGTTTAAATAAGTATAAACACAAAGTTTCCACCAAATCGGTCAAGCCGTTTAGGAGGAGTTAGGCGACCAACACAAATACAAAAGAATTATAAAAATATAAGTACCTAATGAATTAATTCCACACTACTATGCACAGACTGGAGTATGGACCTAGAAATCTACGAATTGACATGCGAGTAGCAGACCACTTGACCAATCAGGCAACCAGAATTAACATAAAAAAAATAGTTTGTGACCGCAACTCGATTTTTAACTGAAACTGTAACGGATTATTCATTTCGGATCCTCCTTTTGTCTCTGACTGAAAAGCTTTTTTGGTCGAAGCTGACACGAGCTGAAACTGAAGCTTCTGCCAGACAGTCTGACACCAATAAATACATATCACCAAACTAAAGCCATGCAGTGTAGGGCGTAGTTAACTACTATTTTGTAATCAGATTACAAATTACGATTAAAAGTAGTTAACTACAAGTAGGTAGTTTGATTACATTTAGTTATGATTACGTACACGTAACTTAACTACATTAATCAAACTACATGAAGTAGTTGTTAATTTGATTGCTGTAATCTAGTAGTTATAGTTACTGATTATTTCAGTACTAAGAACTTATATTTTACAATTAAATAAACATGTAATGTGTTGGAATTACGCATTTATCAAAACTGAATCTGACTCTAAAATATAATTTAAAAAAAAACGGAATCTAACTGTATAAACAATTCACGTATGTTTACTTTCATGAATAATTAATTGAAAACAAGGCTTGAAGTCATAGATGATTATATACTTACTTACACATATTTATTATAACGTACACGTACATATTATTATTGCGATATCTATGATTGCGTTGATTGACAAGTAATAAAAAATCAACCTATAAATGTGTAGTTATAAAAAGTAATCTCGTAATCGTGATTGTAACTACAATTTGTAGTTAGTAATCAAAATGTTTAACTACTTTTTACGATTTTTAATGTAATTTGTAGTTGTGATTACTAACTTTAATATGTAGTCGTAGTTATTAATCAGTAGTTAGATTACATATTGCCCAACACTGAAGTAATGTAACCATTCTTTAATCATCTATTCATATTGTCCTTTAGGTGGAGACTGGAGCGAGTCCCTTCCACCCAGAACACGGCCTGATGGTTCGCTCTTTCATCTACCTGTTCCGATTGATCAGTGAGCGGCCGGAGTCGCACTTCATATTGAAGGCGTCCTTCTTAGAAATATACAATGAAAAGGTTTGTAAACTCAAGGGTCAATTTCCAAATGGATTTTTGTGAACATACCCACGAGACACGAGTAATTCCTAGTGTGGGTCGTAGTTCCCAGAGAGTAGCGTTATAAAACAAAGAAAGTTGCACGCTAGAGTTTGACAAAACTCAACTCAAATTCCTAAGTCAAATTCGGGTATGAGGCATTTAGTTTCGGTTTTGTCCCCTTTTTCTTCCACTTATACTTTGAATAAATCTATAGTCATTACCGACAACTTCTTCTGTTTCACGAACCTTGTTTGCTTACAGGTCATAGATCTCCTAAATCCAGGCAGTTCTAGGAAACCGCTACAAGTGCGGTGGTCCAAGGAAAGCAGGAGCTTTTACGTAGAGAATCAATTTACAGTGGACTGTGAAACACTTGATGACTTGTTTGCAGTGTTGGAAGAAGGTAAGAAAGAAAGAAAAACATTTTATTTGGGGAAAATGACGCAATCTTAGGATTAGCTCACAAATTATAAACATTCTATAAGGAAAATATGCGCCACGTCCGCACAAACCGGCCGAACGTTCAGCATGATACCGTGGCCACACGCATAGTGCTTCGATTCCACAGCGCTGATTTTCAACGTAGGCGTGACAGACGATAAATTCTCTATTTAACAGATTTTAAACACGTACCTACAATCTCCTGAAGTTCTGAAATAACCTAAACTTTCTTCGATTCTCATAATGGTAGGTCCATTATGAGAATCGAGGGCTAAGGGCATCTGTTGGGCATAAGGGACACCTATGCCCAACAGATGCCATGATGCCATATGCCAAGTACCCCCACAACGACCGGTCCTGACCGTCTCGCATCCTTCGGATTTCTGCTACACTCACCAGGTCATCGGCCCACCTTGTGGAAGGCCGCCCGAACGCTGTATCTTTCGGAACGCAGTTGCTAGTCCAGAACATTCGGCCCCTTCGAGCATCTGTTCTACCACTTAAATTTGAAATAAACGTTTTCTCTCTTTCACCAGGCATGCGCAACCGCGCTGTAGGTGCACACTCGATGAACTCCAATTCGTCTCGCTCACACACATTACTCTGCGTGCGAGTGCGAAGAGATCTACGCGAGGACGCCGGCGTGGTCTGCTCAACACACGGAAAGATCAATTTTGTGGACCTAGCGGGTAGTGAGATGACCAAGCGGACGCATAGCACTGGGAAGACGTTGGAGGAAGCTAATAATATTAATAGGAGTCTTATGGTGCTTGGTGAGTGATTTCGTAGAGTAAGGTCTACTGTCGACACAGCGCCGCTTAGTCGACAGAGTTTCATAGTTTTGCATATAAACTTCACGCAGGGGTCCACCATCGAATACGCGTCTATGAAGCTACGCGTCCGTGGACAGAAGGCCTAAATAGTTTCAACAGTATTAGGCAACGTGCTACGCCAATAAGATCATGGTGAAAAGACTTGTGTCATCCTACCTTAAGCGATGTCCAACGTAGGCAGTTCAACATGACGGCAAACACAAAGCGATGCCGCGTCGCCACGCTTCGCGTTCGCCGTCATGTTGAACTGTATGCAGCAAACAATTGATACTCTGGTGCAGAGGCCTACATGACCAACCGCACGTGGATGCGGTGCGGTGACGGTGACTTGTTTTATATAAATGTAGGCTGAAGTGGTAGCGGCGTTTGATATAGCCGCCGCATTGCGTTGAATTCGCGTGAACCGCAACGGATCGTTTTGCAATCGCATTCGTGTTAAATCGTCCACGTAGGACGCCGCGTTAGAAATTGGCAAGAAGTAGTGTAGATCGAGACAGAAAACGATGGAGAGACTGGAGAAAGGCGAGTCAGGTCGCGCGCGTCTAGAGGACCTGAGGTCCTGGCACGACCTCTTAACACGATCCATTTAACGACCTAAACTGAACTGTTAAATGGATGGAGCTATTTAAGGTGTATAGTTCTATCCCTTGTTCTCGCTCGCACGCCTGACATTTTAACGTCGTGGTAGGTTCGCGCTCGTCCAGACGTCTAGTCCAGCCAGCCAAAGAGGCTGACCATGTGAATTCCATAAGACATGAATGCTATTTGACCAGGCTGAATGTGGCTACTGCAACTGAAACTATGCTAGTGCGCCAAGAGCCACTAAGACAATCCGTTTTAGGGGGGATCAAATATGGCCAGCGAAATTCAAATTTTCTTAAGCTTTTTACATTTTATAAATGAGAGTGACCAGGGGCTCAAGTCTGCTATTTTTATAAATTCGTCATTCCAACACGATCCCATTGTCATTTTGCTAAAAGTTCGTAATCTGCTAATTCATAATGATCGATCACTGATCGGTCAATGGTCTCGTATTTCGTAATAGAGTTGTGATAGAATGACAATATCGAGCTGTCTCGTAACAAATTAAAAGCAATGACTGCACAATGACGTTATAATGGTAGTTCACTAATCAAAGGAACTGTCAAAATTTTGGCAGATTATCGCATACGTCAGACATTCATTTGTCATTATGTACGAGACTAGCTTCTGCCAGCGGCTTCGCCCGCGTGAAATTAGGTTTTTCCATTCAAACTTTGGACCCCCATTTCATCCCCTTAGGGGGTGAATTTTGAAAAATCCTCTCTTAGTGCTCTCCTACGTCACAAAAAGAAGCTTTGTGCAAAATTTCACGGTCCTAGTCTTTGTAGTTTCGGCTGTGCGTTGATATGTCAGTCAGTCAGTTTCTCCTTTTATATATATAGATTACCATTCTATGTTTCAATGGAGTGTCAATGGTTGACCATTGGAATGTCCTAATGACGCCATTATATTAGTAGATTACCAAACTTGTCAAAATCAACAATTACGAAATCAATGATAGTTAATTCTGACACTATTGTAATAGCAGACTTAAGGCCCAGTTATGCAGTTGATTTAATTATTGAATGTTCATGTGAAAAGTCATACAATAATGTAACATGAACCGAGAGGCTGGTAGTGATGATTTTAATTATTATAATTTCGTGAATAAATACGTTTTACGCCCAACAATCATATTTTAATCAACATATACAACTTGCCACTAACCAAAAAGTGCAAAAAACTTAAGAATATTTGAATTTCGCGGGCTACCCTGGCTAAATAGCGAGATCTATTTGTGCACTTTACAAACGCTAGCTCGACAGCTTCGGGAAAAGTTACTATATCACATCTTCTTACCAATTCTTAAGGAAGTTGTCGAAGTCGTCCCGCCAAATGGCAAGACTAAAATAGAACTACATTAGACCGACGCACACGTGTAACACGCCTGCTCCCCTAGCCAAGTTACGATCGTTTCGTTTGCGTCGAACGCCTCGAGTAGGTCACGCCTCCGATTCCTTTGTTCTGACCACGTGACTGAGCGTTGATATGACGTCAGAACAAAGGAATCGGAGGCGTGGCCTACTCGAGGCGTTCGACGCGAACGAAACGATCGTAACTTGGCTAGGGGGGCTGATTTGAACGTAGAACGACGTGTGACGACGTCGCGTGGCGTTGATCAAGTGTAGGTAACTCTACAAGTCTAGTTTCCATATAAAATATATGGAGACCGACGCGCCCAGATCGGCGTGTGTGTGTGGCACACGTGTGCGCAGTGTAGTTCTAGCTTTAAAGCGGAGAAGGAAGAAAAAGGAAGGAGATACTTCTTGGTCTGCCACGACCCCGTCGTGCGATTTCAGGGCAAAAACTGTGTTTTACCGCTCGATCGGCATACGGCAGACATGTCCAGCCCAGTCCAACTTAAGCTGGGCAGCCTTCTGAGCCACTTCAACTATCTGTGTTTTGGAGCGCAGTAGGTATAGTTTTCGATCGGATCGAATGCGATCCGTTATTTTAACACCTAGAAGGTATATTGCACTCCATATAGCACGTTGGCAAACGTCGCTCATAGCCGGGAACAATGGAAGGCATGGAGACCTTTGCCCAGCAGTGGGACAGTATAGGCTAAATAAAATAATAATAACATCCTCTACTCTCATTATTTTCATAACCTTGATCACAATCTGTCCTCAACAGGTTATTGCATAGCACAACTGAGTGATGGCAAGAAACGAGGCCACATACCGTACCGGGACAGCAAGCTTACCAAGCTGTTAGCGGACAGCCTTGCTGGGAATGGAGTCACGCTCATGGTAAGGAACACACTTTTTGTAACTTAGATCTATATTTCATCAGCTTGGGATTGACTTTAGGCTGGCTTACTGGACATTGAGAATTTGCACTTGAATATTTTTTTATATAGGTAGGTATTTTTTTTAAAGTAACCTTTTTAGAAATGTAGAAAGGATACCTACATCAGAAAACTGTTAAATCTAGTGGAAGGGGAAAGTGTCAAATAACACAAAACGGTTGCAAAAATTGAAATGATGACGTCACATTTCAATTTTTGCTACCTTTTTGTGCTACTAGGTAACGCGCGTGCAAAAGAGACAGCGGCATGTCCCCACCCCGCCCCCACCTAACACCAATATTTGATTACTACTTAATTACTACTTAAAACTTTTTGTTTAGTACCAATTACAGTAAGTAATTGGTTGTTTATTTAACCGTTGTAATTAATTTATTAAATAAATAAATTAATTAGGTAATAAATTGCTGCGTCATTTAATAATCGATTTTGATGCAGTTTTCAGAAAAAAAAAAACTATTTTTAGTAGGATTGTACAAAAACAAGCACAGGAAAGTACCCAATTGATCCTTTCGGCTTAAATCTGAATACACTTATAGATCGCCTGCATAGCACCAACGAGATCGAACCTGAGCGAGACGGTCAACACTCTCCGCTACGCAGCGCGCGCCAAGAAGATCAAAACGAAACCTATCGTGAAAATGGTAAGCAAAACACTTCTGGTCAATGACATGACAAACTTTTGAACTTCTGTCCAATCTTCTTACCTTAACGTCTTATTTACAAGAATTGTAATACATGTGAGAGTACATGGGACACTTTCTTTTCCATCTACATTCACTATTGTCCCTTCAAAAATAATGAACAAATAATGTAGGTAACGCTTGATTTAAGCTTCTCAATTCTCTTTTATTTTAAGTTTCTCAATTCTCATTCTTTTTTTTTTCGTTTCTCAATTGTTCTTTGTTTTAAGTTTCTCAATTGTCTTTTTAAGTTTCTCAATTCTCATTTATTTTTTGTTTTTCAATTGTCTTTTATTTCAAGTTTCTCAATTCTATTTTTCGTCTCTCAATTCTCTTTTAATTTAAATTAATGAGTAAAATACATACTATTATTAAAGGGCTTTAAATTGGATAACAACATATTATAAATAATATCAAACGCTTTTTAAAATATTAGTGATAAAGTGAACGAAATTAGCAACCGATCAGTACAAAAAAAGTGTAACGGAGGCGCGTTACACTTTTTTTGTACTAAGTAATCGGTTGCTTACCATCAGGTGGGATTGCGACCCCCTCACCTGGTGGGACCTTGGTGTCCCTGTGCTGACTGCAGTCAAGCTCTAGTTTATATCATTTAAAAAAAAAGAACGTTCCACCTCCTTTTTTTAAGAATATCATTAGTTCTTCATTCGTAAGTTGAAGTTACAAAAGCTAAACTGAGCATAACATGTTCAGGACGCAAGAGATGCCTTAATATTGAGTCTGAAGAGAGAAGTTACAGCTTTACAAGCGGAGAACCAGCACCTAAGAACTGCGCTACACGTACAGACGGATTACAATTTGGATACTGACAGTAAGAATATCATATTTATGTATAAGAAGTAGAATAAGAATAGTACTTAGGAACTTACCAGAGTGGTATTCTCTGCCGGAGTCGTTGTTTCCTGATAGCTATAGCCTAGAGTCTTCAGTTTAAGGCCCTGAATAGGTTCCATTGTCGACCACATCATTGCTTCCCATCAGGTAAGATAGTGGTCAAGTGCGAGCTTTTCAATAATAGTAAAAAGACCCGAAGCCAGTCTGAAGCTTGCTTTGCGTAGGTACTGCAGCTCACACGGTGGAATGACGGATGACGACTCAATGAAATCACAAAAAGTCCGCTAAATCAAAAAGTGCAGGATTAGTGGGCAATGCATGGTAAAGCTTATATATCTACAGCACTCAGCAGTGATCATGTTTCACCTTCTATAAGCTATAGATATACGCGATTTTTGTATGTAGATATACTTTAGGGCAAACCGTTTAAGCTGAAATTGAAATGCCTGTGTAACTTGGATGACAAAGCATTAATATGTTACTAGACGTGAGGCATAAATATTGGAACAGGTATGGGGATTAGGTAGTTTTCGATGGAAATCGATCGATCGACGAAAGATGGAAAAAAATGGAAAAATGGGTGAAATGCATGTTAATCTAGTAATGCTGAGGTTTCTAGGTACCTGTTTTAATGTTAACCCATTTTTCAGTAATAAAGACAAAAAAATATGTCGTTTGAGTAATTCTACAATGAACTTTAACCTTGACCTAACTTTTTTGCAAGTGCATCATGCTTACGTGACCATTGATAGAATTGCATTATTTATTAAATTCCATTGGTTTAGCTTGTTTACGTATTACGCCTTTTGTGTGAATCTACACAAGATGACAGTCCTAAGCCTGTGAGAATGTCTAATAGACGATACTTTGATTATATAATCAATAAGACGACATTTTAAGATTCTGTGCTGTACCATTATAGCGTATTCACGATTGCTTTAAGTACCGTTAGCCTATAAAAAAAAACAAAATTAATATAATCCATTGTTCTACAATATTTATATCAGAAACGGAACGTCCATACTCCATGCCCAATATTTCTTACCTAATCCACATACGCTACGTATTATCGGTACAATATTTGTAACAGGCCAGCGGCTATATTGAATAAAATATTCGGATTAGGTAAATGGATTAGGTATTTTTAAATACTAGGATTAGGTGGAATAGGTATCGTTTTTACCTAATACGACCCATGTCTATATGTTACCATGGACCTGATGATGAAATCGGATAGTGGCCAGAGGAACTATGAGTGCAACAAGATTATAACCCCATACTGTTTGAGCTCTTTGAAATGGTCTTGAAGAGTAGCACCTACTTTACCGAGCGACAAAAGCGTGTTACGTAAAAAAGTGTTTTTCATTGAAAGCCTTTGACTTTTCTTGGGTTTCAAACGATAATTTCAATACTATTATTTTTCCACAATCCCCACAGGCCAAGGAGGGCATCGCCGAACACCAACCCAAATAGAACCAAACAAGTTATACCAGCTCCCACAATCTGAGCTAGTGGAGTTGGTACAACTGCACATGGAAGAGAACTCGGCGCTGAGGGCTGAGAACAGCGAACTGTTTGGAGTCAGGGACACGCTGCTGAGGGACCAGGAGATGCTCAGCAGGGAGAATGAGAGGCTGTTGAAGAAACTGGAGGATGTTAACTCGTGAGTATAGGTAGATAACAAAAAAATATTGGGATATTAGGAGAAGAGGGAAAATTAGAAATTAATCAAAAAAATGTTGTAAGAAAATATTGAAACAACTTTTCGTGAGGGTATTTTTATATGCAACTACCCTCCTTATAAAAAAAACATAGGAATAAGCAATGGAATAAGCATTTTTTTGCCCAATCCCTGATGGCTGTGGTAATTCTAATTATTATGTAAGTAGTGGTGTTACTTCGATGGCATGTCTCCACTAAGATTGGCCACCATGACCGATTTTAGCAGTACTGGTGATCGAAAACAAATTGGACCGTTATTAAAATTGTATTAAGTTTATCCACATAATTTCAGAGTTCCAAGCAAATTCAAACCAAACATTTTACTTTGGAATACCTATAAATCTAATTATTTGTGATGGTGTTCCTAGGACAATATTTGGATTCAGCTGATACTCCAACAAGAGCGAAGGGAGGTCAGTCACAAAACTTAAGGCTGTTAAAATGCATGATACACGACACGCGGAACTGCAAACCCAATTATATCTTAATATTTTATTATTATCGTTCTCAGCATGATTAAAAATTTATTTAATTAAAATGTTAATTATAGCACTACACAATACCACGTGTGATTTAGACATCTTCTATTATTTTATTTAGAGATATCCAAACAGCATATCTATTTAATTTTGGCATGATAGCTCTCTCATATGACACTGGGGACTAGGAAGTCGGGACTTGAGACAGCTGCCCGACAAAATTATCTCCTAGTGCCTCGCCAAATCAGAAATGGACTTCGGATATCTTTTGGATCCGATCTGCTCTCTGCAAAAAACCCATCTTTGTGACGATTCTTGGAGACCTGCAAAAGCCTATCTTTAGCAGTGGACATTTTTAAGCAGAATGCTAATGAGCCTATGTCATTTTGTCATTGATGGGAAATTTTCTTAATTCAAGTACTTACTAACAAAAATTCAATAATTATTTTCTTCAATTTCACAGTGTGTGTGTTCGCTCACCAATCATCCCGGCGCGGCCAACGTACTCTGGCGCCAATACAGTCGACGCCAACATTTGGACCAACCCTATCAGTTCAGCAGCCAGTGTCACCAGTGCAGGTAGCTCTAGCTAAGGACTTAAAGGACTTGGGAATGTCCTACCGGTGAAAATAGTATAATATTTGATGAAAATGGGTGACGGTTGTCGTTGCAGTTGAAACGAGACCGGTCGTTATGGAGCAAGCTATGATAAATGCTAACATTTGTCATCTCATCTGCCTACGCATCGGCTCCCAGTCTAACTGCCTGTGGACCTCCATAACCCATTAATTGGGTAGCACTATACCCCTTGGCAAGACTAGTGTAAAACAAACGTCGTTTTCCAGCATACCTACTTGCGAAGAAATAATAAATAAATTACCTGAAAGACCCTGGGTTTCCCAGATCTCCATATCCAAGAATGGAGATAACCTTTATATGGCTAAGAAATCATGGAAATAATGTAATTAGAATTTTATTATTCTTTGGTTTGTAACTCTGATTGATAAGGTGAATGTTACAGGGTAGCCCGCGAAATTCATATTTTCATTTAGAACAGCTTAGAACAATGATATTCTATAACTGCACTATAAAATGGTGGACTGCTGACTGCCCAACATACGGGCAGTGCTCAGTTTAGGTGTCGTTGACTCACTTTTGGACTAACCTATATAATATATATATATATTATAGTATAATATTCCACAACTATCACACAACGCCGTCTAGTCCCAAGCTAAGCAGAGTTTGTGTTATGAGTACTAGACAACTGATAAACATAAATATATATTTCTAAATACATACATATTATAGATAAATTACACCTATACACAGAACAAATGATTGTGCTCATCACACAAACATTTGTCCTGGGTGGGTTTCGAACCCACGACCTCCGGCATAGCAGTCAGGGTCTTATATATATCCTATCACTCGTAACAAAAGAGACAAAGTAAAACATCAAGCTTTAATTAAAATGGTACATTTTAGCTCTCATTTTATCTCTAACTTAAGAGAGTTGAATAAGATAATAGTAGTGTGGTTTTAATGAGTGTAATGTGTATATACATACATGTCATTACCACAAATATATACTTATTTTACTTTCAAAATTCGAAAGAATTTTATTTTAATTTCAAAATGTTCGTTTTTGGCAAAAACGACACCCAAATGGCAAAAAACGTACAAAAATTTGGATTTCGCGTTTAGCTGGAGCATTTACGATAAGAAGAGTTTGTGAATGGTCTTATATTTATTACAGTTCATTTCTTGACCATGGTTAGGTCTAGATAATATGTAGATTTGAACATTTGTATGTGTTTTAGAAAACTCAATTGACAGTGAAGTATAAAGATGGTGGATAGTGGCTTGACCACTGTCTCACCCGATGGTAAGCAAGGATAGAACTTGCATACCTACCTGGACGTAATCTATTCACTTTCGACTTAAAGATCTAATACAATCTGATCCATTGTATTAGATCTTTCGTTGTCCACCTCTTTGGTGAATTTGGTTTGTGTGATAGTAATCATGTATTAAAATGCTTTGTATAATAGCTTGCTTCCAGTAGGTATATAATTTGAACAATGAACTAAAATACAATTATATCGACTGTGAACTGGCAACCGGTACTATCTCAATTTTGACAACTTTACAGGATAAAGAAAAAACATGTTTGCATAATTTATACAGCATCTCGTATGTTAAATAAAAATACGTAGTTTTTAAATATTTTTATTGCACATGTAATTAAAAACAAAAGTAACATTATATGCTTCCTTCCAATATAAAATCGAGATAGGACAATATAAATCAACACAAGAACAAACATAGGACTTTTTACTTGGAACAATATGGGATATCTTCAAAATCAAAATAAAACAATAACGATAGAACATTATCAACACAATATTCTTTATAATAAAATTAACTTATTAATAATAAAAGAACATTTTTAGGTAGGAATTTCATCAAATTTCATTTCTAGGTGGTTCAGTCAAAGACAATGTTTTTTTAATATTCTCAATTTTAGAGGGCATAATTTCTTAGAACCTATTTATCAACAAAAGCTTTAGATCAATAATCTTATTTTATAATAAAAAAAAACAATAATTACCAAAATTAGGGAATCTGCAAAAAGTTACAAAATAATGTTTCTTTTATGCTACTTTTGTCTACTGTCCTACACCAACAATAACGATGGGTTCGTGGAAACTGTCTATACGGTCGGGTCTAAGTTTTTCAAGACTCACCGTACAAATAACAACAAAAAGCTCTCTGATCCGACCCTCGAGCTAATGAAGAAGAGGCGTGAGATGATTCTGCAGTCTTCAGACGATGCGTGCATATACCGGCAACTCAATAGACAAATCTCGAAGTCTCTGAAACGCGACCTTCGCCGCTTTAATACCGCAAGTTAAAACTAATAAGCTGAAAAACAACAAGGCGTCGGGTGAGGATGGAATTACGGCTGAACTCCTGAAGGCGGGTGGAAAACCAGTCCTTAAGGCCCTTCAGAAACTATTTGATTCCGTCATACTCGAGGGAAAAACGCCACAGGCGTGGAGCAGAGGCGTGGTGGTACTCTTCTTTAAGAAGGGCGATAATGCCGTGCTTACAGGCCCATCTCGCTTCTGAGCCATGTCTGCAAGCTGTTTTCCAGAGTCATCACAAACCGTCTCGCGCGCAGGTTCGTCGACTTCCAGCCTCCCGATCAAGCCGGATTTTGAAAAGGCTTCAGCACCATGGACCACATACATACGCTGCGGCAGGTTATACAGAAGACTAAGGAGTATATTCAGCCTCTCTGCTTAGCGTTTTTGGACTACGAGAAAGCCTTTGATTCGATTGAGACTTGGGCTGTACTGCAGTCTCTCCAACGGTGCCAAATTGACTATCGGTACATCGAAGTTCTGAAGTGTTTGTACAAAAACGACACCATGTCAGTCCGAATACAAGACCAGACCTCGAAACCTATCCTCTTGCAGCGGAGCGTGAGGCAGGGAGACGTTATTTCTCCGGAACTGTTCATGGCAGCAATGGAGGATGTCTTCAAGGTTCTGGAATGGAGAGGGCTAGGCATTAATTTCAATGGCAAGTACATCACTCACCTTCGGTTTGCCGACGACATAGTAGTCATGGCTGAGACTACGGAGGAGCTCAGTACAATGCTCGGTGACCTCAGTAGAGCTTCCGAAAGAGTGGGACTTAAAATGAACATGGACAAAACCAAAGTCATGGTAAACAGCCATGTAGCACCCACTCCTATCAAGATCGGCGACTCTACACTCGAAGTTGTAGACGACTACGTTTACCTGGGACAGACGGTCCAGTTGGAAAGGTCTAACTTCGAGAAAGAGATCAATCGTCGAATCCGACTCGGCTGGGCAGCGTTCGGGAAGCTGCGCGGTATCTTTTCGTTCAATATACCACAAGTGTCTCAAGACGAAAGTCTATGACCAGTGTGTGTTGCCAGTGATGAAATATGGCTCCGAAACGTGGTGGCTTACAATGGGCCTCATCAGAAGACTTAAAGTCACCTAAAGGGCAATGGAAAGGGCTATGCTCGGAGTTTCTTTCCGGGATCAAATCAGAAATGAGGATATCCGCAGGAGAACCAAGGTCACCGACATAGCACGAAGAATCGCCAAACTTAAGTGGCAATGGGCAGGGCACATTGCTCGCAGAACGGATGGCCGTTGGGGCCGAAAGGTTCTAGAATGGCGACCACGTACCGGAAGACGTAGCGTTGAAAGGCCTCCTACAAGGTGGACCGATGACTTGGTGACGGTTGCGGGAATCCGATGGATGCGAGACGCACAGGACTGTTCATTGTGGCGACACTTGGGGGAGGCCTATGTCCAGCAGTGGACGTCTTTCGGCTGAAATGATGATGATGATATTTATTGGTAAACCTAATGAAACGTATTTTCGGTTGATGGTAACCTTAATTGAATAGAACCAAGAAGTCCTATCTCTGAATAATTCCAACCTGTCAAAACTTTGAACAGCAATGCATAATGTACTATTTCGATTTACAGATTATTAACGTAGAAATCTTAAATATTAATAATAAATTTATAACAAAACTTACCATTTCAGCTACTAGAAGTCCCCAATAATGTCAATTTATAACTTAAGGCACAGAAACCTAATAAATCCACATAAAACAGTTATTTGTTTCAAGAGCGCGCGAAATCGCGTTCAAGTCCGTACACATTTAGCGAGATAGGATAAAATGCTCGCATTCGCTGCGCGTTGAAGTTAGTACTAGTTGAATGAAGCCAATTCTGGCGCCAAATTTAAATGTATTTTAGTTAGGATTTCTTGCAACGATGTGGAGTATTAAATAGTATAAAATGGCATTAAAAAGTGAAATCTTCAAAAAATTGAGATAGGACCGGTTGCCAGTTCACAGTCGATATAGTGAAATTGTTGAGATTTAGTATAATTTTTTAAAAAGCATAGCAATAGTAGACAATAAAAATTAGTTTGTGAACAGATCATGTATTTTCGTATTGAATTAGTTCTAGTTTTTAGCAAGTTCCATGTAAATAAAGTAGTACTTAAGTTTTAAAGATTCTAATTTGAGAAATATAATGTTGTTACAAAATAAATAATAAGAGAGTGTGAAAGAGTTTTATTGAAGTACTTATATTTACAATGTTTTTGTGTTTGTGCTTCCAGTCATTAATTTATAATAACTACAAGTAAATGCAAAAGGCACTGTTTATAAATTGGATGATGCTTTGCCACATGCAGACTCAGAACAGTTCCACAGAATAGACAAATTAATAATATGAACAATATACTCTATTTTCAATAGGATAAAAATGAAAGTTGTTTGAACATTGATGCAGATATGAATGACATCTGGCATCTTTGAGTCTACCCAGGGATGCATGAAAAACCTCTTAACTGTTCAAGTCAGACTACAAGCTTGCACTTTATACTACTCGCCTATGGTATACTATTCAATGTTAACCTTTTGAATATCGTAATTAGAGACAGAATAGAAAGACAACGAGAGAGTGAACGTTCACTTAGGGTTTAATGATTTAAACACTTCACTGTGGTCCTCTTTGGTCTGCACTTCACCTTATAGATGTAAATGTGACAATCACAGATATCTTATGGGGCATAGAAACAGTTTAATTTTCACATACATACATTTATAAGTATGAAAAAATGTCCTTACACATTACACACCATACAACTCAATAATATTCTAAATAAGCTAGGTAAGTCACTGCTAATGTCTTCTAAACCCATACTTTTTCCTTTCATAGAACAGATCAGTCTTAGAACTACCCAAGTTCACAATCTTCGGACAGCCATCTCTCTGTAAAGAAACATAGTAGGTGGAAATAAAGTTGTAGTTATAGGTTCAGGTTCACATTCAACAAAAATATAACAATTATTAACAATATAAAAATGAATGATTAAATCAAACTAGTGGAATAAAAAATCAATAAGTTATACTGATTACCTTGTTGTTTATGATACTTTAAAAAAATAATGTTCAAGAAACAAAACTATCTAGTTTATCATTTATTTATATAGCCAATTGCAGCCAAAATTAGACTATTAACTTCTTGAGTAGCGTAATTAGAGACACAATAGTAAGACAATAGCGTTCGTGCGGGGATCAACAGCTTAAATAGTAACAAAACCATGTTTCTCATTACTGTGAAATGCAGTCTGTATTTGACACTACAAGTACACTAGACATAGCAATAAGACTAATTATTAGGTAAGACAGTATTATCACAGATAAGAACATGGTTTTCTCATATTACTCACGTCTTTTTCCTGTATAGTACATTCTTTACAGTAGTAAGCATCCGAGACACCGGGGCCGCCGCAAATCACACACCGACCCTGATAAGACCCGTAATTACACTCGTCGCATATTCTCACCAGGGTGCAGGGACGTACATAAGAGTCGCATATCACGCATTTTCCATCACATTTCTCACACAGACGACCAATAGCTGTAAAAAAAAACAGTATAAAATCAAACAATGAGCGTTAGATAACAGTCCCGATTCAGTGGCTCTACTTACCCACACCAGGCTGTTTTCTACAGAAGATAAGATCTGGATGATGCTTTGCCATGATTTATGGTCAATTAATAGAAAGAAAGTAATACTGACAGTATTAGTTTCGAAATATTAGGAAATATACAATAATAACAGTTGACGGATAACCTCAAAAACACGACGCTTAGCTGTTTATTTAAAGTTGCGTTCGAAAACCTCGTTTTCAAAACACTTGCAAATGATAATTAATTATTTTATTATTAACTTAAATTAATTATCCTATCATAAATTATTTAATTTATATTTATGAAAATAAATTAAACAATTATTATAAATAAACTTTTATATAATTTTATTTTGAGATATTTCTATGTCGGATGCTCGGGTATCACAGGTAATTGAAACAGCCGGCTTCGTTCATACATAATTCACAATCCGATTTTATCACGCTTGATTTCGATTTTTATTCAAGATATCTAAGTACATTACTAATAATTATTAATACAATATTTTTCTTATTTCATCTAAGCAATCGAAAAGTATTATTAAAGATTGTAAAGATGCTACTGAAACATTTGCTTTGCAATAGAGATTCACTCCACGTCCTTCAATTCATTTTTGAACGTATCTTTTTTGACAGCCTTTATTAATGACACCACATTGACACTTGACACTGACAGCAGTGGCAGTTCGTGTTCGTTCGTTTGGCATATTTGATACACGTTTCTGCACTAAAGTGCTGTGTAAAGTAAATTGAAGTTGACGAATATGACTCCGGACGTGGAGAGTGGAAGTAGTGATGATGATAGCCAACAATCTGAGAATGAAGAAAAAGAAGAACAATCAATAGAACCGGCAGTAGAAGACGTTGAAGAGGAAGATACCACGACGTTCAAAGATTTGGTAAGTTTGTGCGCATTGCATGTGTTATTTAATTGTTGTTTTGTTCTTGTTTAACTCTTAAAACCTAAAAATTATCAGAACATTGTTGTATCTTAACTAATATATCATATTACTCCTCCCTCTGGCATGCATTGTTAACATATTTGTACAAAAAGGTTTCAAATTGAGGTTATGTTGATCAATCATAAAACGTCCTATAATTTTCAGGGAATCGTAGACGTATTATGTGAAGCTTGTGAAGAATTAAAATGGAAGAAACCGTCAAAAATCCAGAAAGAATCAATACCGGTGGCATTACAAGGAAAAGATATCATAGGGTTGGCCGAGACAGGATCGGGTAAAACTGGTGCCTTCGCCCTTCCAATCTTACAAGCACTATTAGAGAATCCACAAAGGTACTTTGCCCTTATACTGACGCCTACAAGAGAATTGGCATTCCAGATATCAGAACAGTTTGAGGCACTTGGTAAGTTTTTTAATCAAATAGCATTGTATTTTAGTTGGTACCTCCCTACTCTTGGGTTTATAAGACGTCTATGTCATTTTCATCCTGTACCAACCTAGATCAGTCGATAAGACTGATCTAGGTTGGTCCAGGATGAAAAGAAAGAAATGAAAGTGTTCAAAATTTATTTATTTATTTATTTATTAAAACTTAATGCACTAGTAATAAATACTGTACAAAGGCGGACTTAACCTTTTGACGTGCGTAATTAGAGACACAATAGTAAGACAATGGCTTGCGGGCGCCGGCTACCGCCTGAGCGTTAATGAATTAATGCCTTAGGCATTTTCTACCAGTCGACCTTAGGGTGGTGCAGAAACAAAACATGGTAGGTGCAGCTTAATGGTAAAGAAAAGGAAAAGAAAAACAATAATAAATATATACTTAGATACATACAAAAAAAAAAAAAAAAACCAAAAAAAAAAAGAAAAAAATCATCATCTTGCGAGTTTTTCTTATTACTAGAAGTTCTTTTCCCATATTTCTTCTATTATCCTGCTATGGTATATGATGATAATTTTACCTAAAAATAAAATTGATATTAAGCATACTTACCTTTCTTTAAGCCAGTTTATATTCCTGTCTGCTGATTCATAAATATAAATTTATGTGATCGAACTTTATCAATCACCGTAAATCGAGCCGCAATGAGGTTCTAAGATGTCGTCATGCGCTTTGCAAACGCATCCCTACTACCTTGGGTTGGGGCGGATATGACGCTGCTGGGGCTTATAGCACTACGCCGTACCGGAACCGGACTATCTAGATAAACGTATCCTTCATCATTGCGGCTCGATTTACGGTGATTGATAAAGTTCATATACTCATATGTCATCACATACCATTCACATCCTCTCTTCCTGTTCTTTTAATTCATTAAACCCCAAGACAATGAGCGAGTGAACACCGGCATTCGCTTGCTCGTTGTCTTCCTATTGTGTCTCTAATTATGGTACTCGAAAGGTTAATGACATTATAATTTCTCACACACTCATCATAAATAAAAGTAACTTTTTTATTTTGTGAGTTCTTCCAATTTCTCCCCCAGGCTTTATCTTTTGCTAAAATATCCAGAAATCTAAAACATTTTCTATACTTTTAGGAGCCAGTATAGGGGTGAAATGTGCTGTGATAGTGGGAGGTATGGATATGGTGGCGCAGGCTCTCATGCTGTCCAAGAAGCCACACATCATCATCGCAACTCCAGGAAGATTGGTGGATCACTTGGAAAATACTAAAGGATTCAATCTAAAGGCTCTCAAATTCTTGGTGAGATAGTTTAAAGGGGAACACCCAAATACTCCGAAATATTTTATTCCGAATTTCGATGTTCCGATTTTCAAAAGTCCGAAATTCATAATACCTAAGAATTATAAGGTCTATTATTAAAAATCACGAAATTTATTATTCCGAAAGTCGTAAATGCGATTTGTTAGTTTTCCGATTTTCATACGTTCGAAGAATCAAATGCACGAAGGGTTCTCGGTCCGAAAAACGATATTCCGATTTTCAATACTTCGAAATAAACTAAAAGTCAACATGTTGTGCTACAAAATTTAGTGACAGAAACGAATCGCTGCAAAACCGACTTCACGCAGTCTTGTCTGCCCTACCCCGAGAGTGTAATTTAAACCCGCGTAGGCGCGGAGGGGTAGGGCGGCCTGCGTGCTGAGGAGCAGGTGGTTTGAAGGCCCGCCGCCGCGGCTGAGCCGAAGCTGCGGTGGTGAGCGTTAAAACCATCTGTGACGATAAGCTCGCGTGGGGCCGCCCAAACCCCGCAGCGCCGGAGCCGTGACAGAAACAATGCTTGTTGCATGTTGCATGCCTGCTTGCATGCTGCATGCCTGCTTGCATGCTGTATGCCTGCTTGCATGCTGCATGCTTGCTTTCATGCTGCATGCCTGCTTGCATGCTGTATGCCTGCTTGCATGCTGCATGCTTGCTTTCATGCTGCATGCCTGCTTGCATATTGCATGCCTGCTTGTTTGTCGCATGCTTGCTCGCATGCTGCATGTTTGCTTGCACGCTGCATGCCTGCTTGCATGCTGCAAATCCCCTGTATTATTGATGAATCACTTAGGTTCGGTTAGGTTAGAACTTATGTTAGATATTTATAGGATATATATACACAAGGATAATAACTGTAAACAATCTATGCAATTATGAGTAGGAAAACGCATCTGTCATTAGTTTTTTAATACTACCCCTCATACTATACATAATATTACACTTCTCTCTGACGAGCAAATAAATGTTTATTTGTCTTGCTATACAGTTTTACAAGGCGTTTTTATTTCGGAATTGTATTAATCGGTATCTTAATAATCGGAATTCGTATTTTTGATGTTTCGAATTATCATTAAGTCGGACTTTTTGTTATTCGAGCTATTGAAACTCGGTATTTTGAGAATAGTAATTATAAACGTTAGGAATATTGAAATTTAGGAATTATAAAAATAGGAGTAATGATAAGTCGGAGTTATTATATTCGGAATTTTGAACCATTCGGAATTATGAAAATCGGTATTTTGAAATTCGTATTTGTGACTGTCGGAATAAAGTTTTTCGTATTTATGTAGTGTACCCAGTTTAAAGTTCTACACTTCTGTCAGATTTACGTATAACAATACAAATTACACAAATGTAGAATGCTGTGGTCCTGAAATGCAAAAAGCAACTGAAGGAAGTCTGACACACCCTCACACTTCACCTTAAAGTGAGAGAAGTCATTGGATGCTTACCCACCTTAAAATTAAAAACCCCATTGAGCACCATACATAAACAGAAGTTTCATATTTACAAATACTTATTTTTTTATCATAACCTATCAAATCTATACATATAATAAATCTGTAGAAGTTTTTAGTTGTGCGCTCATCACGTAAAATGTACGAAATCGATGCAGATAACTTTTATACATTAAAATTGTGTACTTTGTTTCATCGCAATCGGTTGACTATATCAACAGACTACATTCATTGACTGTTAGGTGGTACGATGTTCGCTGGGTCAGCTACTATAAATATAAAAGTAAGAAAAAAAGTAAAGGAAATATGCCCATCCATTTGTGTCTAAAGGTGTTGCACACATTTCTAGACAGCATTGATTAGACATTATTAGCAGATTTTTTGTGGAGGTTTATTCTTCCAGTGAAGAATTTACCTTCTCAACATTATATTCACTTTTCTCTACCTGGCAAAGTCAGAAATGTGGTGTTTTAGCCTTTTCATTGTTGCTTGTTCACTTACTGTTGTGGCTAAGGTGTTACTATGTGCCATTAGTTGGTCTTTGCACACATTTGAGTACAAAATCCTGTTAAACCTGATGCACTCCTCTGTGATAAAAAAAAATAAAGGTCTTTAGCTTTCTCATAAGGTAACATTTGTAGCTATGTCCAACCCTGCTGCATCTAGGCTATCTAAATTCAATTTAAACCTATTCTTCTTCAAAAGGTTATGGACGAAGCCGATCGCATTCTCAACATGGACTTCGAGGTGGAAGTAGACAAAATCCTCCGCGTGATACCCCGCGAGCGCCGCACCTATCTGTTCTCAGCGACGATGACAAAGAAGGTGCAGAAACTGCAGCGGGCCTCTTTGCAGGACCCCGTGAAGGTCGAGGTGTCTACCAAGTACCAGACTGTTGAGAAGCTGCTGCAGTACTACCTGTTTATACCTGTTAAATATAAGGTGAGGCTAGCTGACAATATTTTGAATAGGATATAAAAATTCGTTTGTTTTCACTAGCAGTATATCAACAAGTAGTTCTTAGTGCTTGAAGTACTTTTAAATAATATATAGATTCTGTGTCCCTACGACGTTCGGCACTCTAATAGGCCCACTCCAAGCTCTTAACCAATCACAAAGAACCAAACATGGTAAACAATTCAATTGTGTTAAAATAAAAATAAATCACACTTGGTACTGGTACTGTAGACCTAGGTCACTGTCATCTTTGTAAGGATGCTTTCTTGTAAGAAGTTGGTCTTCTTCCAAACAGTTCACAGGAACTAGGCATTTTATTAGTTACTAACTACGGATCGCTTGGAGGTATTGAGTTAAAATTAAAACCATAGAGGTACTCAAGTTTGCGGTCTCTTGAAGATGTGAAAAAACAAATTTCTAAGTTAACGAAAAAAAAAGATACGACCGTTTATGTCTCAAAATAAAAACGTATATTTCGATACTGTCGAGGAAATCAGAATTCATAGGGTACTTCCCGTTGACCCAGAATCCTGAAATTTGGCATGACGCAAGGTCTCTTAGCACAAGTAGGTATAGGAAAATATCTGAAAATTGTAAATTTGTTTTTACGTCACAACAAAAAAAAATTGCGTTTCGGAAAAAACTTCGAGACTCCATTCGGGAATTGAACTGTTTACATAGGTAAGTTTGTACGGAACCCTCAGTTTCAGGATACAAACAAATGCTAATCTAAGGTTTTCTTTTTCCCTTCCTTATCTCCACAGGACGTATACCTGGTCCACATTCTCAACGAGATGTCGGGCAACTCGTTCATAGTGTTCGTGTCGACGTGCGCGGGCGCGCTGCGCACGGCGCTGCTGCTGCGCAACCTGGGGCTGGCGGCCGTGCCGCTGCACGGACAGATGTCGCAGAACAAGCGGCTCGCGGCGCTCAACAAGTTCAAGAATAAGAGTCGCTCCGTGCTCATTTGTACTGATGTCGCTTCGAGGTGAGTTGATACTTTGACATTTATTTTTTAAATAATATAAACTAGTGCTTGACTGCGATCCTACCTGATGGTAAGCAGTGATGCAATCGTTGATGATGAGGTAAAACTAACTAAATTATAATCGGACAGGAAACTGCAGCATGCTAATCGTTAAAAGCGCGCTAAAAGTAAATTTGACGGTACTGTTGGCGCAGTGTTGAGCAATTGGCTGCAGCGCTGCTTGTGATTGTGAGTTCGATTCCCGCACGAAACTAATATTTATTTGGCCTACAGTTATTCTGCATTTGACAATGTTTATGCAATTAGATAGTAGAAAGATGAAAGGGAATGAAGGGTCCTTGTGTCCTACTAAATAATTTTTACTGAAGTAACTCTCGATCAGACTTCTTCTTGGTCTTGGAAGGTTTGCCAATGTGCTATGAAGCGCAGTATTCTAGGTGTTAAATTAACAGATCATGTTCCTAACACTATACTGCGCTCCAAAACACAGATCTTTGACGTGTCTCACAAGGCTGTCCAGCTTAGGTAAGTGGGATTGTGCTAGACGTGTCTGCCGCATGCCGATTGAGCGGTGGGCCGGTAAAACACACAATTGGTGCCCTGAAATCGCCCAACGGAGTCGCGGCAGAAGTAGATAGCAAGAAATGACTTAGATCCAGGAACAGATTGAAGGGAGGCCTTTGGGACAGTATAGGCTATACTCCATCGGTTTAGGTAGTTAACTAAACGTAAACAATCTTAATATGTCTTTTTATTTTAAAAAAAATATGCTAATTATGTAAATCCGTTCAGCGGTTTGGAAGATATGAGGTAATAAAGAATATTACATACATACATACATACAAAATACGCGCGAAAAACATAACCCTTCTTGCAGTCGGGTATAAAGACATACAAAGTTTATTTAAATTTAGTTAGTTACCAAACATCGGTATAGGTAAATAACAAATTGTAAACATTTTTAGATAAAAATTATAGACAACTTTTAGATAAAAGACATGTCAAGATTGTTTACCTTTAGTTAATTACCTAAACAGATGGAGTATAGATACATAATCTAGATGTCAAATATTTATGTACCTGATAAAAAAAAATTGTAAAAAACATAATTCTTATGGCTTTACTTTTTCACCCACTATCATAGAGGTCTGGACATCCCACACGTGGACGTGGTGATCAACCTGGACATACCGCTGCACAGCAAGGACTACATCCACCGCGTGGGGCGCACGGCGCGAGCGGGGCGAGCCGGCAAGTCCATCACCTTTGTGTCACAGGTATGTTGTACAAAAGACTGGAGATCCCTCAAGTGAACATGTTCAAGCTGGTCATGTCGCTGCATTGTAAGATCTACATCCATCGTTTTAGGCGCATGGCAAAAGCAGGGTGGTGGTGGTGGGGTGGGAAAAGTGAACACTTTTATGTCACAAGTATTTTAGATTTGGCATGAGCTGGGTCCGCATAAATTAATTATTGTTGAGCAGCATTGTTTCCCACAATAGCAGATGTCAACAATGTCTTTATCATTAATACCTACGGAACACGAGAATGAGGTGGTCAGCAACTGAGTGTAGGCAGATAATATGGAAATCGACGCACTACTTTCGCATCGGTATTAGTAACTACGCACATAAACACTCACAATCAAGATTTATCAAGATTTAAAAATAATACAACAAGTTGCTGCTTATAGGAAAAGTGGATGGAAAAAGACCGGGCAGGAGTCCGATACGTTGGTCAAACCAAATCCGTGCTTCACTGGAGACGACAGTCTGCGACGCCATCCACATCGTCAATGATGGGACAACATGGTGAAATATAGTCCACAAGAAAGTTATTCGTCGAGGTCACGACCCTCAGCACTGAGGATAAACGACGCAAGGACGAGGAAAAATAAATAAATAGTTGTTTTTTTTTTATCAAAATCATTTTTGTTTATTTCAGTATAAAAAATTACCTATTTTAAAAATAGCTGATATCAATTTAGTACCTAGCTGATTCTGAACATACTACATTCAGGATGTGTGTTTATTATGTTAAATATTATATAAATTTTACTATACTCCTCCGTACTTCTTCCAGTATGACGTGGAGCTGTACCAGCGCATCGAGCAGCTGATCGGCAAGCAGCTGCCTCTCTACAAGACGGAGGAGAGCGAGGTCATGGTGTTACAGGAAAGAGTTTCTGAAGCACAGCGACTCACTAAGATTGTACGTTATTCCTGCTTTATCTTCTAATATAATAAAAAGAGCTCGTGTCACAGTGTTTGTTACCGATCTCCGGAACAGATTGACCGATTATTATGATTTTTTTTGTGAATATTTGGTAGATCTGAGAATAAGTCGTAAGCTATTCTTTACCATCTTACGCCCACCCCCCATTTTTAGGGTTCCGTACCTCAAAAGGAAAAAACGGAATCACTTTGTTGTCCGTCCGTCTGTCTGTCTGACAAGACCCTTTATCTCGGGAACGCGTGGAGGTATCGAGTTGAAATTAAAACTGTGAACTTATGTCTACGGTCCCTTGAAGCTGTGAAAAAATCAAACTTCTAAGTTAACGGATACAAAGACACGCCCGTTTATGAAGCAAAAAACGTGTATTTCGACACTCTAGGAAATCAAAATTCATAGGGTACTTCCCGTTGACCCAGAACCCTGAAATTTGACATAAAGCAAGGTCTTATAGAACAGATAAAGGAATTGAGAATAATTCTGAAAACAGTAAATTTGTTGTTACCTACGTCACAAAAAAAGGATAGCGATTCGGAAAAATCTTCGAGAATTGAACTATATACATGTGATTATGTACGCTTTGGTTAAAAAAAAAAAAAAACTTGCTCAGTTTTTATTTCTTTGATTATTATATTTATGGAAAAAACAATGTCTACTGGGTCAACTAGTTATTTATATTTTTAGATTCGTGAAACGTCAATCTAACCAACTACTGAATAAATACCTCATTTGCTTCTAATTCATTTTTCTTTAGGAATAACTCCTGAATCGTGGGTGCGTTCAAAAACATGTATATTCACATAAACATGACTCCCAGATCCGGAACACTTATCTGTAGGCCATAAAGATATTTGTTCCGTGCAGGAATCGAATCCGCGAGACGCGGCGCAGCAGCCATTCGCTGATACACTGCGTCAACCGTGCCATCTATACAACCATCATGTTCCTACCTCTATCCCATGTTACTTGACAGAGCAATACGTTTTCTTCCATTTATTTATTTAATACTTCATGCACATAAAGGTACAGAGGCGGACTTAATGCCTTAGGCATTTTCTACCAGTCAACCTTTGGTTGATGCAGAGAAGAATAGTGGTAGGTGCGACAAAAGAAAGAAAAAGAGAGGTTAATATAAAAAAGATATACAAATGAATCATAGATACAACACAATAATATAGGTAAATATAATACCTATATACATAATTTAATGAACTAAATATATATACTCAAAAACAAAAAAACAAAACATGGTCCAAATCGTCAAACAGAGAAATATTAACGTTGTGATGATTCTAATGCCAACTTCTTACGAATATGCTCGGAACCTCAATCTTTATTATTCCATTCTGTCTTGTCAACCATCACGTTAGCTCTGACTACCTTTTCTTTCATATCACTCTTCACACAATCCTTCCCTCTCCTCCCTCTCTCTCCTCTTGACATGCCCCTACCAAGACAAACGATGGTTTGGTGCTACAGGAAACTTGAAAGGGATTTTAACTTTTTTTTTCAAACCATACCATTAACTGTTAATCATGTGGTAACGGCCCCGACTTACGAGTTGTAGGTCGCGGGTTCAAACCCAGCCAGGCGCATTACTTTGAGTAATTTATTTTATCACCACTGCTCTCAAAACGGTGAAGGAAAACATCGTGAGGAAACGAAACCGGCATGTCCTAGAACCAAAAATTCGAAGACATGTGACATTCACCAATCCGCACTGGGCCCGCGTGGTGGATTACGGCCCATTCCCTCTCCTAGAGAGAGGAGGCCTGAGTCCCAACAGTGGGAACATTAAAAGGCTGATTATGCTACTATTATGCATTTAAAATCTTAAATAATTAGTATGAAACTGATATATAAACAACAAAATTATTAATAAATGATGCTTGATGAACACGATAATCCTCATTTTAACAGGAAATGAAAGAGCTAGAAGACAAAAAGAACTTTAAAGGCAAGAAGCGCGGCGCCGACTCCGACGACGACACGGAGGAGGCCGCCGGCGTGCGCAGGCGCATCAAGGGGAAGCCCAACCACAAGGTCAAGCATGGCGGCAAGAAGAGGAAACGATGAATATATTATTTAGTTTTTATTTCTGCTGTTTCATTTTTCTATGATAAAAACAATGCTCTCTGGACACATACCCCTCAATAAGTTTGGATTTTTAATGAAAAAAACCGACTCACCAAATTGTGATGTATGTGGAACACCGGAAGATGTAGTACACTTATTGTTGGACTGTGCCAGATTTCAGTCTGACCGAGTAGAATTATTTAAAGATTTAAACTTAAATATGTATGATGTAGGTGTATTTCATCATCTTTTATCGACACCTAATTCGGAGGCTGCCTCCAAAGTATTTATGTTCGCTAGGCTACGTTTTAGTTAGATACTGTATTAATATAAGGTATGATGGGACTGGCATACACGTTCGTGTAAAAGTCCCTAATAATAAATAAAGAGAAAAAAAAAAACAATGCTCACAATACGCAAGTTATATTAGTTATTTTTTTATTTATTTTTTTTATTCTTGATATGTTCGCGCTTGACCGCTATCTCACCTGATGGAAAGCGAAGATGCGGTCGACGATGGAGCGCGCTTACCTAGAAGTAACCTATTCACTCTTGACTTAAAGATTCCCGGGTTGTAGCCATCAGGAAAAACAGATTCCGGCAAGGAATTCCACTCCTTAGCTGTACGCAATATGAATGTGTTCCCAAAACGTTTCGTGCGTATAGGTGGGATGTCCACCATTTTAAGGTATATCCGACAAACATTCGCGTTTATTCTGCCAAGGTCGCACATCCGCGCCTCAGGAAGATGTCAGCAACTGTAGGGGCCCAGCAGGGTCGAAGCCTATTGGGGCCAAGGGTCTGATTCTGAAAGGAAGACTCGGCCCTGGTATGAAAGGCAACGAACAGGAGTAGGTTTTTAGTCAGTAAAAGTCTGACACTATCTCGCGCTCCGCCCAAGAGCGCGGGATGTCATTGGATGATTTTCCCAACGAAGAAAAAAACATCCTCGACCAAATACTGCATCTCCTCAGCTCTTCTATCACCTATGGGGATTGAAGAGCTGAACGAGATTGAGTACCCAGTCGCAAACACACGACCCTGGCGAATATGACACGAAAACACTCTTATCCGACGCGAGCGGTTAATTGTTGAATCCTAAGCAAACATAAACAACATTAGTTTTAGTATATGCGAAACCCGAAACACATGTCTAGTATTTTTATGTAAAGAATCTATGTAAAAAATTTCATAACTACGATGAAAAATCACGAAGTTAGTTAGCTTGTTATGTTACCTGGTTGGCCGCACAAATACATGTTCACCGGGCCACCCGGGGCGACTTAGGGGTTGTTTTACTCCCGCATCCAGCTGTGCGCTAGTGTCTAATGTCCGCTATAACCTGCCGTGACCTGTGTTGTACTTAATGTCGGTGGTATCCAAATTGAATATTTTTGGATAAAAATGTAACATGGTGTAAGAATTATTGAAATCGATTCAGTTACTGATTCTGAACAAACTATATTCAGGTTTCGCATATACTAAAAATAAGGACCCCATGCCACTTATACTAATTTAACAAATAAAAAATAAAGTAAAAAACTAAAACCCGCCTACGACAAAAAAAAAACGACGCTGAAAAAGTATGAAACAAGATTTTCATACTTCGAACAGAACAAAAAGAAAAGCCGCAGTCACACGTTATAGGTACCAACCGAAACACTTTAATAACGTGTGACTACGGTTTTTATTTTTGTTCTGTTCGAAGTATGAAAATCTTGTTTCATACTTTTTCAGCGTCGTTTTTTTTTTTGTCGTAGGCGGGTTTTAGTTTTTTACTTTATTTTTATTTAAACAATTTTGCTGTTAAACTTAACACATGACTTTTTGTCCGCTAGAGGGCGTCACTTTAAATTTGAGCAATATTTTCGAAATTTACAAATGTAGCCCCCCTTTCAAATGATACCAAACACGGCGTATTTATCTCCATTTTTATTTTTTAACACATACTTTTTGTCCGCTAGAGGGCGCCATGTCGAGTTTTGTGACACGTCACGTAGCCTATGTTCAGCGGACAATGAAGACGGTTCTAACGATACCTCATATGTCGAGTTCCGATTGGTAGATTAGGAGCTATGAGGGAACAGATGAACATACTCACATACATACATAGCCTGTCAAAATCATAACCCTCCGTAGTCGGGTAAAAATAGTATATAATAGTGCGGGAAAATAGCAAATTAAATAGTGTTGTTTGTGAAGAAAATCTTTAGATGCTACACCGCCAGATGTGATCGAGTCACAATGCTTGCGATAGCCTGTTGCCATCGATATCAAAACTAAAGTAGGTAAGGTATGTAGGTATGGCAACTTTGCAAAATTTCTTCATTGGAAATTGAACAAAAAAAATGCATCATTTTCAGAGAAAAAGTATTTCTTCGTAAGTGTATTGAAAAAAGGCCGTTCGATACAAGTGGAAAGTCACTGCAGCACTCTGCTCTCCATAACATACTCGCATGCGGCTTTGGCAAATTCGCCTTGTTTGCAATGGCAGTTTCTCCACTTGTATCAAAATGTACTATTCACAGACTACAGAGAGATAGTACTATTTTATGTTTATTAGGTAGGAAAATTAGTCATTTATGAAATGATTCCAAAAAAGATATTTTTATTTGAATGGCTCCCGACCCATTTTACGAAGAATATCGTAACTTGTAACAGTTCGCGTTTTTAGTAGGAAGGAGTTTTTCATTACTAAATTAGAAAGTATTACAAGTCGACAGTGGAAAGGTAAAATTGCTTAACCGCCATTTTGGAAACGGACGATAATTTTAAGTGAGTAATGAAAAGTTATTATTATAACTTATAAATAAGTTATAAAATTTATTTTCAGCCAAATTTTACCTTTCCATTGTCGAAGTGATGACATTATTTATTCACCATACTTACTACAACTTGCTTGATTCTTGAGCTGCAATCGATTAGACTGAAGCAGACACCAACCCAGTTGGAGAAAAGCTAGGCCGATGACTTAGGTACCTATATTGAACCTAGTCATCAGTTTTCCTTTCTGAAAGTATGTAGATACTTACCAATTTCAAAGATATCATTGAATTTGCTATCTGGGGAAGGCCCCAGATGAGATCTCAGGTGTGCGAGCGAGAAAGATGAATAGAACTATACACTGCATAGCTCCATCCTGGTTCAGTTTAGTTCATCAAATGGATCTTGTGGTAGCGCCTCCGTTTGAAAATTAGACATTTTTAGACATCCATAAGAATGTTTTGAGGGTTCAGTGATATTGTGTATGATCATTTCATATTTTACTAATTTATGATTACCTTAGCTTTTATTGTGAATAATGCTGTGTACTAACTTGATTTGTTTAGAAAGGTGTGTAAATTAACCTATCTTTCACTTCACACTTGAAATAGTATTTTTTTAGGTATACCTACTACTACTTAAATAAATCGTGCAAGGGTTCGAAGTAACTTCTCGCTAAATAAATCGGCAGCTGCCTTCATCGTTAAGTATAATTACTGTAATTTATATATATTTATGTAATTTATATATATGTAAATAATTTATAACACTATGCTATGGACTCGTTTCTTATCTGCTTCATGAATGCTAGCAGTCTTGGTCTACTTAATTGGAATGTTATGACCTGATGGTTATCTTATGTGAATCCTGAACCCCGGGTCAGTAACAATGAAGTTTTTGAACACTATCGGGATCGATAATTTTGCAATTTTTTTTATAGAACTGGGAATCAGAGTGATTCTCAAACGAAACAAATTGTTTTCAATGCTTTCTTAGTTTATTCTAAAAGTAAACAGTCATTCCTTTCAATAAAAAATAAATAAGAAATGCGAAAATCGCGTCGCATCCTAAATGCGGCGCACGCGTTTGTAAAACCGACGCACTTAAAACTAAGCGTTTAGGAAGAAATCACAACGTTGTTTTAAATTTTTTTAATCGTTATTTATTATTTCTATACAAATAGAACTGTACAGATAATTTTTTAAATTATTTACCACTTCTTCATCTGCTCTCACGATAGACTTTTTACAAAAGTGAAAACTATCAACATTACGCACGTAATCGCACGAGATCGCGCGCAGTTACCGCTTACCTAGGGAGTCGGCGTCGCTCGCCGGCGCAACAACATACTACTCGCCCGGAACACTCGCACGAGCCGCACAACCAACACGGACAAGGCCCAACGCGAATCTAATTGAGCTGCGCGACAAGTCTGCAACTATTATGATTTATATTTAAATACAAAATTACACTATGGTCTGAACAATGGAAAACAACTCGTGTTGGTTGGTGGAACTCACTCATCTGGCAGTAGCACTATTGCGTTCACGTTCACGTTCCCTTTCATAATATACTCTTTCACCTCGATACCAAAGCGGTGCGGTGCATCACGATAAATTTATCACAAACAATAAATAAGTACAATTTATATATATACCGTATAACTATCCAATAATATAATACATTGGCAGTGTGACATGCATGCTCTTACATAATTTAACTTTTGTTCAAATTTAAATGCACTAACTAAAATATACATAATTTTAGAGGTGAAAAAGTGTATTACTTAGCAAACTAATGAAATCACACTGGAGGTCCTTATTGTAGTTATATTTAGGTATCCACTCGCGCGCACCACGGCCGCCGGTGTCCGAAGCCGTCGTCCACAGAACGCTGACCCTGCTCAGCATTGATCACAATTATAAGAAAACTAGTCAGTCTACAAAAATTAAGATCACAAATACAGGAAGCGTGGTGCGCACGAGTTAGCACTTAAAATAATTTCAAACTATTCCAATGTCTATACACAAGTTAAAAAACAAATGACCCGGGACGTCCTCGAATCGACTTTCCTTTAACAAATCTCGCCTCCGTACGCCTGCTAATGTTTTATTAAATAATATTTTAAAGCTCAACGCTCCTATAACGCTCCAATAAAAGTACTACAATTAAAATGTGCGTTAGCCGTTTCTGGAGATTTAACACTGACATGTCGCAGCAGCCGCCGCACCGCCGCGCTGGTGCACACATACACTAGCTCGGCGGCGCGGCCACGCTCGGCAGTCGAGGCCGTCCCGGGCTCCTATAACAATATCACATGTTTCGCTACTAACAACCTTGTATGGCTGAAACTAATTCACGTTATCTTTCGCTTGTTCGTTCTTGTGTACAGTTTACAAACACTTCGGCTTCGATCCTGACTGACTTCTCGTCCTCACAAATTATTCCATTTTACAAAACTGCCAGAATATGTTCAAATACACTATTTCTTTAAGTTAGAATTTACTGAATGTACGCAGCGTACTCGTCGAGTAGCCGCCGCCCGCGAGCGCCGTGTGACGTCGGAAGTACTGACAGAGTCGGCATTAAGTCTACATCTGTCCACTGCTGGGCAATAGGCCTCCCGAAATTACTGTCACCATACACTACAGCTAATCTCACACACAAAAAAATATGCAGCAGACACGTCATTCAATATCATCCATGGAGTCACACGTCACGCTTCGCATCAGATCAGTACAGCAGCACGTGCGCGCACTCGCCGCTCGCGGAGGCGGCAGGTTCCGCCAGACGCCACTAGCACAATACTGCAACAAGGAATGAAGTGCCGGCGGCCCGAGCCGGCCGGCTGCGCGCGACACTACACAGCACTGTCACGCTCAGTTCAAGTCACGATCCTCTAAGTACTTATACTCGAACGTGAAGCCCTCCTTCTTGCGCTGGCCCCACTTCTCGTAGTCAAAGTAGATATATGTGCCCTGGAACAATACACACACTATATCAAGATACTAATTATTTAAATAGAACAGAGTTGGTTGGTTTATGGTTTCTTTTCGAATATGCAACTCAAATTATGTGCAGTTTCTAATTATTTACAAAATTAGATGGTGGGACAGAATTTCTGTAATAGTTAATTTTTCAGTGACAATGGTATCATATGTTTATTAAATAGGAAATTTTACGTCAATTAGCCATTTCATACGACTGATAATTTTTCATAAAGTGTTCTTAAAACATTTTCTTTGATATTTTCATTGCTCATACTTGATGTGCTCAAAATGTGTTGTATACCTGTTCATACTCCTCATTGATGACCTTCGGCTCCTCGTGCCTCTGGAACCACATCATGTACTTGGTGTGGAAGCGCCAACTCTGCTTCTTGAGCGCCTTGGCTGCGAGGTACTGCGCTTTCGTGCCCTCCATGTAGTAGAACACGAAGAATAGCGTTTCTGTTGACAATCGCTGGAAGAACTCCACCGAGTCTGAGTGCGGGAGTAGCACCTGGAAATAATAAGCATAAGCATCATCAATCTTATAGTGTTCCCACTGCTGGGACTCAGGCCTCCTCTTTAGGAGAGGGAATAGACCGTAATCCACCACGCTGCCCCAGTGCTGTTTGGCGGATGTCACATGTCTACTAATTTTTGGTTCTAGGATATGCCGGTTTCCTCACGATGTTTTCTTTAACCGTTTTGAGAGCAATGACGATGAAATAAATTACACAAAGTAATGCACCTGGCTGGGTCTGAACCCACGCGACCTACAACTCGTAAGTTGGGGCCGTTATCACGATAAATTCAGCCTACTTTTTTCTTTTCATGCAAAAAGTGAAAAAATAGATAACACTCTAAGCAAATGTACACCAACATGCCTCAGGTGCTCAACGCTAATTCCGTCATGTCCGAGCTGTTAAAATTACAATTTACCCATAATTTGTAGAAACGAATTTTGAAGAAACTATCAATGTAACAGCATTTAAAAAATAATGATAGAAACTTTTAAAGATGCGCTAACAGTTAAGATTCTTTGTCTAAAATTTCCGCAAAAGGATTAAAAGAATACCTTGCAGAAGCGTGGGAAAATCAAGTGTTAACAATACGTGGTTATTAGCGGTAAAAAAATCTGTAATTACTGCAAATCGGGTAAAAGTAGGTTTGTTGTAAGTATCGTTACATACACTAGTACCTGGTCGCTTTGAACTTCGAACTATTGCTTGCGCAGTAAATCTTTTTAAGAATCATATGGCGAATGCGAACGGCGTATCTTATTTTTTCGAATATGCGTAATAATTCGGAACGCCAACTTCAGAGTGGACAACATATTTTGACCGTACGTAGCAAGTCATTAGTACGTTTGGCACCGAACTCTCGCAACTTTTAACATTTTCTAGAACATTTTTTTAGTCATTTTAAGTAACATTAAGTGAAGTGTATTATTAAACAATACAATTAAACATTATCACCCTTTGATCTACAACATTATATGTAAAGGATTTTGCCATTACAAGTTAACATTACAATGAATAAACACTCTCACTAACCTGGTTGTAATATAAGGGCGTCTGGCAGATATTTCTGGGGAGATATACCCTTGTTCTTTCCGAGTCGGAGGGGTGCGGCATATGGTAGAACGACGATTCCAACATTTGGAATTGTAGCTGATGTTCCTGCAAATATATCAGTATCATTAATTTGATAAGACTAAGGTTTAGCTTACTGTATGTAGCTAATACCTGGTACAATCTTTAAATAGTCTAAAATGACGTACGGCGATGCGCCACCGGTACATGGTGTACATCTCAACCATACGCACAAAACGTTTTGGTAATATTCTTTATGCATACAGTTAAGGAGTGGAATTCGTACAACGCGGTATTCCGCACGATTAGAATATATACACGTGATTGGCCTACTGGCATAACATGTGACTGGCCTGTTGGTCTAGTGGCCTTGACTGCTACGCCGGAGGTTATGAGTTCGACTCCCACCCAAGACAAATGTTTGTGTGATGAGCACAATCATTTGTTCTGTGTCTGGGTGTAATTTATCTATGATATGTATGTATTTAGAAATATTTAAGTATGTTTATCAGTTGTCTAGTACTCATAACACAAGCTCTGCTTAGCTTTGGACTAGACGACGTTGTGTGTATATTATATTTTATATACAACAGCCCGAAATCAACTATCGAGCAGTTGCCAGGACCAGACACAAAGCTCATCTGGTCGGAGGATCCTCCCTTTTCAACTGAGGTTTGCAGGAATTTACACTCTGTTCGGCAAACTTCTAAAACACTTTTTCTAGTGTAACGCTTTGTAGATATTTCACAACATATTAGCAGCCCATTCAAGGGCCTTACCATGTTAAAATGTCAGTCGTACAAGCGAGATAGAGAAGATGGAGCTATACACCCTATATAGGGTGACTGTTAATTAGTGTACGATACTTAAACGCTTGACTGTGCTCATGATAACCAACAATTTTTACTATGGGAACAAACCTGAAATCGCGAAAAAAAATCAACTCTTCAGTACAAATACCGGCACGAATCTTTAGCGCTCGGCGAAAAAGTGGGGATCGCTTTGCGCATCGTAAACATCGGCGAGCCAATCACTGTACAAGGATTGCATTGCCCGCCCCCGCGTCTCACTTCATACCACTAAAGAGACCCGATATTTCATTTCTGCGCAAGTGGAAGTCAACGCTAAAGATCCATGCCGGTATTTATACATTTATGTTTGCCTAATGTACTGAACAGCTGATATTTTTTTCGCGATTTCTGCTTTGCTCCCATAATAAAAATTGTTTGTTATCATGAGCACAATCACGTGTTTCAGTATCGTACACTAATTGCCAGTCACCCTATATAGCTCCATCCCTTTAACAGTTCAGTAAGTGATCATATTTATTTGGGACTTAAAGGCAACAGTTATGTACGCATTCCTGTAAAAAAATTGTAGAAGCAAATATATCTTACAGAGTTAAGTGGTAGTGGGCCTAGAGGTGCGACGCCCAATAACGGAGGAATGTGCGCTTGCGCCAAAGGTGCCCCTCGTCTTAGGTTCTGAAACATAAAAAACTATGATAAGGAAAAGATTTATTTATATACACACCCAATGACTCATTCACTAGTTTAACATAATAAAAAAGAATAGTGCAAATGAAGAAAAAATATTGTGGTGAATTTGTCAATTACAGGTGTGCACATAGCAATATACTCGTATATAGCATATTCAGCCTTATAATGTTCCCACTGCTGGGACTCAGGCCTCCTCTCTAAGAGAGGGAATGGGCCGTAATCCACCACGCGGGCCCAGTGCGGGTTGGTGGATGTCACATGTCTTCGAATTTTTGGTTCTAGGACATGCCGGTTTCCTCACGATGTTTTCCTTCACCGTTTTGAGAACAGCGGTGATGAAATAAATTACACAAAGTAATGTGCCTGGCTGGGTTTGAACCCGCAACCTGCAAATCGTAAGTCGGGGCCGATACCACTCGGGCACCACTGCTCTCGCAGGTGTGCACAGCAGTACAGTAATCAACGATGAAGACAACAATGACAATTCCCTAACAGGTATTGGAACAGTATCGTGTCTGCCACAGCCATGCCAGATATATGGACAGTCTAGCCTGTCGGCGATCATTGCAGGGATGGCATTGGGGCTGGCCCACAGGCGGCGCAGCAGAAACGCGCACCGCTTGCGCTTGCTAGTGTGGAAACTGTCGGTGCGCGCCTCCGCGAACATGTCTGATGCGCTACAGAAGCGGGGCAGCCCCACTACCGCCCGAAACGCGTTATTATACTGTACACGGAGGGCACTGTATACCCTTTCAGTAGTATAGTCAACCCACTGCATTGGCTTGCATCTAATATGCCTTAATTTGCCATCAAACTGTCCTTAGAAAATCTCGTCTCAATAAGCAAGGTCAAAAATTTGTATTGAGTTGTGAACAATCAGTGAGCGCTATCTGATGGTAAGTCATTGCGAGCTGGACACAAAGCTGAAATGTACGACGACTCTACGACGTTGCTGTGCTTCAATGTGAAGTTTAGCAGAAATAACTGTGGTGGTAGTTGTTTCACGGATGTTTCTCTTCATAAAGAGCCTTATAATTTTTTTACAAATTATGACTGTGCTCCAAAACAAAGATAGTCGACGTAGCTTAAAAGGCTGCCTAGCTGAAATAAGACTGACACGGTATCCTAGTAGACGATTGAAGATGAATGAGATCCGACGCGGTCCACGCGAATACAACGCGACACGGCGCCTGTGTATTTGTATATAACCAACAGTCGCGTCCGCTGCGCTTTGCTCGTAACCGCATCCACGTGCGGTAGGCCACCGCAATAGAGTATCAATTGTTTATCCTACATTCGGTCCGCTTCGCTCCGCGATCGCATTGTATCGCTTACTTAGGATATGTCTGCTGTAAGCTGGGACAAAGTTGGTGCTTTGGAATACCAAGACGGGGTCGTGCCAGGCTACGAAGATGTGGAGTGGATATTAGGACCTTTCAAAGTCCTCGGCCTAGGAGTGGGAGAGCGGAAACTAGAAAAAGAAGAGATGAGTGATACCTGTTGGTGTGTCTGGTCGAGCCCCGCACGATGCACGGCTTCCTGCGCCATGCTCTTGAGGGACGCGGTGCCGGCCGGCGCCACGCTGGCGGCCGTGCCGCCGCTGCCGGCCGTACTCGATGCTTCGCTTACTCGCCCACTGGAACAACGAATACCAGGAATCCATTATTGACCGCTTGGTTATTCACGTCATAACAGCGAAGGGACCACGACAGGAACCAAAACCGACCTCAATCTTTAACGAAAATGTCTGGATGAACGGTTGCGCAATAAAACTCATAAGACCTAATGTCCACGGACGCGTAGCTTCATAGACGCGTATTCGTCATTATACGCTTGGTGTACGCCTGCGTGAAGCTTACATACAAAACTATGAAACTCTGTCGACGAAGCTACAACGACACGACGGCACGACGTTACAGCTATAATGACGAATACGCGTCTATGAAGCTACACATCCGTGGACAGTTAGTAGCAGCGATTTCAATCGTTTTAATTTGCTATAAAGCGTTAAAGGCTGGTCATGATTCTGTTTCAGTTTGACACCTCTGACACATATTTCGCAGAGACTTGGCTTAATTGCTTCGGAAATGCCGTTATTATTGTGAAGCTTACACATAAACTTTTTCACGTGACTTTGTACGTTGACATCGAATCTAATGATGCCTGAAGTATTAAATCCGCTTTTGGTTGCATCCTATCCTCCTGCTTTTGTCCCATGTTAATTTTTTTTTTGTCCCATGTTACTTGGGGTCGGCACAACACGTTTTTAGGGTTCCGTACCTCAAAAGGAAAAAACAAAACCCTTATAGGATCACTTTGTTGTCCGTCTGTCTGTCTGTCAAGACCCGAGTTGAAATTGGTCACTCAGGTCTGCGGTCCCTTGAAGCTTGAAAAAAAATCAAACTTCTGAGTTAATGAAAAAAAAAAGATACGGGCGTTTGTCGCAAAAAACGTGTATTTCGACCTCTCAAGGGAATCAAAATTCAAAGGGTGCTTCCCGTTGCGCTAGAATCCTGAAATTTGGCATGAAGCAAGGTCTCATAGCGCAAGTATAGAAAAAATCTGAAAACTGTAAAGAAGAATGTTCATTTCCCGTACCATATTGCGTCACAAGTATATTAATACCAAAATTAATGTTTTATTTTTGTGTACAATGTACTGATTTTTAACCGCTTTTTTTAACCACATTAAAAAATATCGTAAAAATGATATTAAATGATTAAGAATTCCTACTTCCGAAAAAAATAACGTCATTTCAGAAATCTTTACGTTCCGATTACAGTTGCCAGTTATTTTCGTAATCTGACCAAAGAGTATGTAAAGCTAACGCTTTTAATCTTACAATGATCATAAATAAATGGTTTGCCTAATTAATTTTATCTGCTATTTAAGTAAATAAGATTATATAGTAGAAAATACTTAAACTGCTAAAAATAAATTCTGTTAAATTATTTTATTTTAGCTCACCATTTTATAAAGTAAACATTGCGTATAATAGAAACTCAAAACTTGACACTGTCAATTTGATTAGGATATTTTGGTATTTTGTTGCTAAACTGACGTTTATATCGTTTGATGATTTTGTACTGTATTTGAGTAGTTATGGTAGTTTTATTGAATAATAATTAATTCAATACGTCTATAATAATTATTGACAATATTGAGATAGTGACTCATAGTGTTGCAAGTGGCAAGGTTTGTAAAGTGGGCGCGCGCGGCGCACGTTCGGGTCGCGCAATTCGCGCGCATGCATTTCCATTAATTTGCTTTCTGCGGGCGTGAGGAGCAGCGCGCGGGCCGCTCGCGCGCGGTTTAGCGCATGGCGCGAAGGGCACAGTGATGGCATGGAAACGGCGCGTTAACTTGAAATGCACGCACGCAGCTCGCTAGCGGCGTATTCGCCAGATGTGAACACACCCAAAGAGTTATATAAAGAACTAGCTTTTGCCCGCGGCTTCGCTCCCGTCAACTGACTACTATATCCAACTCTACCCTACACTACCCTACTCTACCCTACTCTACCCTACTCTACCCTACTCTACCCTACTCTACCCTACTCTAAAAAAAAAAAAAAAAAAGTAAAGTAAAGTATCCTATGTCCGTCTCCTGGTTCTAAGCTACCTCCCTGCCAATTTTCAGCTAAATCGGTTCAGCCGTTCTTGAGTTATAAGTGAAGTAACTAACACGACTTTCTTTTATATATATAGATATAGCCAAAGAATAAACTTGTGAATATATGGAGAGGGGGATATAATGGAAGAAAAAAATGTTTTCGGCCTACCTCAAGTAACATGGGCCAAGGGCAGGAAGATGACGATGATTTGATATTAATGTACTCTAAAATTAAATGTTTTTTTTTCTGACTAACAATTACAAGTTCTTTATTTGTGTTACCTTGTTAAGTACCTATGTTCACGCGAGAAAGTGGCAGTGAAGCCGAATTGACGTCAATATTAATTATTAGTCACTAAAATAATTCGACTAGGTACATCAGTTGTTTCAAACAAATGCATTAATAACTAATGTAAATATATTAATATTAATACTATGTAAATATGTCATAAAGTCTCTTTCTACGCTACGAGCAACGCTGTTTCATTACGACGAAACCATCGACTCCTCTCACTGCTACTGCGCCTATAAATGGTTGCCGATAGCTCTGGCCTTATCCAGCCTTAGTTATTGGTCGGTCCGTGAGGTTGCGGATCGGCAGTGATAAAATCCCGTCCTATACACCCTTCATTCTTCCCACCTTCCGTCTGTTGCCTTAGGTCTCATGGCAACAGGCTTCCCGCAATATTATTTATGTGCAGCTAAGGTTGTTGATAGGCTACAGTCAACCCCCTTATTGTACATTTCGGTAGCTGAATGTAGAACCCATAACCTATAAGTGATGTATTGCGTTTTTTGATTCGAGTAATCGAACTAAAACACGTAGTAAGTTTGTTTAGGTCTTGATAACTTTATAAATAAATAAAAGACTAAACCATTACGATTTTTAACAGTCTTAAGATCGTGTTCTTCAGTGTAGGCCTAGGTATAGCGTAAAAATATTACCCATGCGCAATAAAAGTTAATAATAACTATAAAAATTTCAATAATAACTATACTCTTGAGAGTAAATTTGGTTTGACGCAAGTTGGTACGGATCCACATACAAATTTGGGCAATCTCTTTTGTAGTGACGTTACGATTCGGAAAAGTCAATTCGGGAATTGAACTGTTTTCATAGGTAAGTTTGTACGGAACCCTCAGTGCGCGAGTCTGACCCATATTTGCCCTGGTTTTTCTTCCATATTACACTTCTCACACAATCCAACTATCTTTTTTTGGCCTCCCTCTCCAGTCATCCACATGTACATTCATAAACCTAAGCCTTTTTCATGAATCACTCGGGTCTATAGGAGAAAACTGTATAAAAATCTGTTCAGTAGTTTTTGAGTTTATCGCGAACAGACAGACGCCGTGGGGGACAGACACGAAGTTGCAGTCGAAGACAGATAAAAAGTAGCCTATATCCTTCCTTAAGGTTAAAGCTTACACCATGCCAAATTTCATCAAAATCGATCCAGTAAATTAACCGTGAAAGCGTAACAGATAGACATGAGTTACTTTTACATTTTTAATAATAGTATGGATGTGAAAGCAAGGATAAGTTGGCATTCTAGTACCTCTACCTACCCCCAACACAAATCTATACCAACTGCAAAACAACGAGCATCATTATATTTACAAGCCAACCACGTTTGTCTATGCACTTGCACTTGATCCTGTTCTCTCTGACCTCCGACCTGTCCGACCTAATAACCTTGTTACTCGTGACCTAAATATAACCGGTTCACTGCGCGACCCGGTTTCAGGGAACGGCACATCAGATGTGCCAGTATGAATAGGACGTAAGTAATCCTTTTTGTAGGTCACTGCAGGTGAGTGATATTCGGACACGATTTCTGTGATTTACCCACATAACGTGACTTTTTATAAAATAATCAATAACAGTAATCTGTGACAATTACTATAAAAAATTTCATATTTGCAGATTTGCCATCAATCAGTGTGAATAGGATGCTAATAAAGTATTCTGGTCAAGGCATGAGATATTTGGACACGATTTGTGTGATTTATTTACATAGTTTAAACACACATTTTTTTTATTTATCCTTACAATATGACGTGACTTTTTATAAAGTTTGGTACTTATAAGTAATCTGCAACAATCAGCAGGTCTTAAAAACAAATGTCATATTTATCATATTTTCGCTTATATTTCACGTATGGTGCGTCAGTGCAAATATACGGTGCAGTGCCGAGTCGAAAGGATGCTCGGTAGGGTGTCGCGTAATGTTAATACACGACAAGGCAATGTCGCATAACCCTTTTTTTGAAGACTAATCGTGATATTTTTGACGATGTAGCGCTTGTAAAACACGGTGTCGTGATACGACGCACGAATGTGACGTGCGTCCGCTGGACACGCTACAGCATCGTATATTTCGACGAGGCAGAAACGTACCGCGGCTAGGCGCCGTGCTGTTTCACATTAACGACGCCGTTACGATAGTAATGTGTTCAGGTGTAATTTAAATTGATGTAAAGCATCAAACTTTTCCTAAAACCTTCACACACTGGTACACAATACGATACAAAGAATCATACACATTGAACCTTTTGCTCTCACTTTTACCCCAGTGACCTACTTCCAAGACCCTTTTTTACCCCAGTGACCTACTTCCAAGACCGTTTTTGACACACTTTACTGTTCCTGACTCAAATATAAGTGGAGAAAGTTGTTCGGCCGCTTTCACGTGGACGGATTGAAGAAGGTTCTCCTTGCCAATAAGTGACACAGCGACGGGAGTATGAAAATTTTATTAGAGCTTGCATTTGTATCGATGTCATTTGATAAAGTTCACTTTTATCAGTGATATATCTATAAAAAATACTATCATTTGATAATATTACCTACACATTTTATAGTATTTTTTGTATTTCTGATTATTAAATGTAATGTCCCTGTTTGCATGCTTATGCATATATCATAATTATTTATATGAAAACAAGGGTAAAGGGTTCGTTTTAACGCCTGGCAAGTTTTTATTAACATGAGTGATATGTCCACCTTGTAGATTGAGATTAAAGAGTCTGTCCGTATTAAACAAGCATAGTGACTGCTGCTCATGCGGAAATATGCAAAAGTAGGTGCAAAGTTCGACAAGATAGGTGCTGATTCTGCTGGACTATTGGCTATTGTAGGGATGCTCATAGCACTGAAAGCTTTAATTGTGCGATGAAAGATTCGTGTGGTCTAATTTATTTCGTTTGCGGAGATGTACAGTCAGGGATCAAAAGTGCAGTTGCACTGTACCAATGCTAAAGTGTGTAAAATTTCTTTGTTTTCGAAGTTCAATTGTCCACAAATAGTTCATTCAATACTTTAGATTCTATGCTACCAATTAAATTAGCCATGAACCATTGACCCTCTTTTACAAAGAAATTAAAGACATTTTAGCATTGGTAAGGTGGAACTGCACTTTTGACCCCTGACTGTACATATATATATATCTTTAGCGAAGCTGAGGGACAAAATATTCATTAAATAATTTTGCAAATACGTTTTAAAAATATTTTAAACTTAATTATCAATTTAAACTAGATAAGGCCGGTGTTTCCTAGCTGATTCTCCTGAAAAGAAACACCGAAACAAACTCAAATCTCTTTTAAAATCCATACAGCAAACCAGTAATGCTCAAATCTTATGGAACCATGCAGCATGAAATCACATAGATTTGAGTGGACCTGTCCAGTCAGTGCAAGCATTTGTTAGAACTCGTGTAGCTCAACATAGGACTGCTAAGAAGTTAAGCTCCTTAGCTACTTCGACTTGATAGAAAATAGCAAAGAAAGGACTTTGTAAGAAGAAAAGAACTTTGTAAAAAGGAATGTACTTGTCTGCTGATGCTGCGGGAACGTTTAGGTATTATCTTAGTCAGATCATGTAGACACTATATTATGTGTGATCCTTGTGCATAATCGAGTCTAAGATGGTTGTTTGAGGAAATACACTATGTGATCTATGAGCCTGCTGCGGATAGTTCGAAAGAGTTGCCGTGGCCCTTGCAAAAGGTAGCTGAAGGACATAGCCTAGGTGCGTAGGACTCGTCTGCGGAATACACTGCCAGGAACAATAAAACGCGCGCAATCACTACATTTATTCAAAACACTTGTGAAGGAATATTACTTGCCCTTGTAATTTTGTTTCGTTTTTAGCTCTATTAATTGTAGTTGTCACTTGTTTTCTTGTCTATATAATTATTTAGTATGTATGTATTTTAGTGTTAAGTGTGTACTTTGTATCTTTTTTTTCTCACCAATTGTTTAGCTTTTTTGTAATGCACCAAGTGCAACCCCATTTTATGTCCAGACAATCTCTTTCCATACCAGGTTGTATGTTTTTAAATATAAGGCTCAAATGTATATATAATTTATTATCGTGGTGTACAATAAAGTATATATAAATAAATAAATAAAAAATACGTGGGTTGTAGTCAGTAAAAGTCTGACAAGCTTCCTCGCTCCACCCTAGAGCTAAAGAAATTATTCGATGATATCTCAACTAAAAAAAAAAGTAGTAACGTACTTGTTAGCCACATGTTGCGGCGTGTGATGCTGCGGCTGGCTGGGCCCGTTGACGGTGAGCGGCGACGCCGCGCTCTCACTCGCGCTCGCGCTCGACCCGACCAGAGGAACTGACGAACTTTTTGACGTCTGCCGGAAGACAAACAACATTAGCCCACGAACAAACTAATTTCTTATTAGTGCAGGAAATACAACTAGTCAGGTTTAATGTGGCCTTTTAAATGTGAATATAATCTTATCGCTCCGTTAAATTAGATTTGATAAATGCATGAAGAATTTCATTGGAAAAAAACATGAATGTGACGAAAGAATTGATGGAATGTTCTGATCAAGAAACATGGTACACTTCTGAGAGAGAGAGATATTTATGACCAAGACTTACTAGACTATCAAATTGACAAATATTTAACTATCAATAATGATAATTGTGAACTCAATTAAGCTGTGTGTAAATTTGTTAAACAATTAATCTACCTACTTTCCTAATTAAAATTAAATAAAAACTCACTGGCGCAGGTTGCGTGGGCGCGGGCGGTAGATGCGTGGCTGTATGCGCGGGTGTAGTCGACACCGGACCATTCTCCACTACTTCTGCAAGAAAACACACAGCAAACTCAGCAACTTCGCAAGAACAGCTTCAAAATAACGTCAGTTTACATAAATACCTGAAATATTCTCAAATCGTGTATTTTTTCAACAGGACACAATGTTTTTTTTTATAATTTCATAGATTAAGACTCTAGGCAACCAGGCTGGGAGTTCCGACGCGCCAGTCAATCCGACGTGCCTACCGAACGTCAGATTGACCGCAGACTGGCTGCCTAGTTCGTTATCTGCAGAAAGAAATAAGGACACGTGAGTTTTTTGAGTATGTGCCATGATTGGTGGATTCTTATAGCTATAAGTTTTTGTTACCACAACAACAAATAAGTACTGTATAGATTCGAAACAAGCAAGAAGCAAGGTAGTTCCTAGCACGCGTAGATCTGTATTTTCTTTCTATACTTCTGCCCCCCTAGCCAAGTTACAATCGTTTCGTTCGGCGCGAACGCCTCGAGTAGGCCACGCATCCGAATCCTTTGTTCTAACCACGTGACTGAGCGTTGAGATGACGTCAGAACAAAGGAATCGGAGGAGTGGCCTACTCGAGGCGTTCGCGCCGAACGATACGATTGTAACTTGGCTAGGGGGGCTGTATCGTGAGTGCGGTCACAAACATATAAGTCACCCCCACATCTATCTGCTGGCCAGACAAATATTGGTTCCATACGCGAATTGAATCCACAACACGCAGCGCAACAGCTAGTCATTTAATCACTGCATCATATTGTGCAGTCATCGTGTAGTTTGTACCTTTCACACCATGGAAAATGAATGATTTCCGTAACGTGAATTTGTAAGGTTTATCAATCTTATATAGGGTGACTGGTAATTAGTGCACGATACTTAAACACGTGATTGTGCTCATGATAACCAACAACTTTTACTATGGGAACAAACCTGAAATCGTGAAAAAAAAAACAGCTGTTCAGTACATTTATGTTTGCCTAATGTACTGAACAGCTGATATGTTTCGCGATTTCGGCTTTGCTCCCATAATAAAAATTGTTTGTTATCATGAGCACAATCACGTGTTTAAGTATCGTACACTAATTGCCAGTCACCCTATATACACACATACTTAACTGTGTATCATGTTTTCTACAATTCGTGAGGTCTTTATTACTACTTGCTAATAGTAAGTTTTGTAAGCAAGTAGCTTTCTATAGGTACTGCCAACCTCCGAGGTAAAAAAGGCGTTAACGTATGTGTATCATTTTGTTTATTTGTTCACAAAATGTTTTTAACATTACCAGACTTTAAAAAAGTGCTATGGACTTGTGTAGAAGTGCTAAAGGACGCCATTCTTAAGGGCCTATTACACCACTCGATATTCAGACAGTCTTAGTCTATGTTTATCTATGTATCTCATCGTTCTGTTTCATTCCTTTACACGACATTGACGTAAGTTGCTCTTTTTCTTGTGTGATGCTACATAGACTAAGACTGTCTGAATATCGAGTGGTGTAATAGGCGCTTTAGTTTCAAGATCGTCTATAATCTAAAAATTAAATTGCTTATAAATATTTAAGGCTAGATTGTAATCAATTATTTTGTTTGTTTTTAATAATATAGTAAAATAAAAAATGTTTATTGACGGTTATCAACGAAGAAAATGATGTTAGTGGTTACCGCAAACCAATTGCATAAATCCTCACCACAGTCGCCACAAAACGTTACTCACACTACAGCATAATTATAACTGCGGGAACGTTATCGAGTTCCTAGAACGCAAAGGGCAAAAGAAGGAATAAATGTGGGTTTAGTCAGTAAAACACTGAAACGCCCTTCGCTCCAACCAGAGCAGAAGAAGTTACTTTATAATTTCCCGTCTCAAAACTCACCACATTGTGAAGGTGTGTCGCACAAAACGTCTTTACACATAAAACGTGAACATTTAAGCTAGAACTACATTAGACAGACGCACACGTGCAACACGCCGATTTGTACGTAGAACGACGTCGCGTGGCGTGGATCAAGTGTAGCTCTACAAGTCTAGTTTCCATATAAAATGTGTGACCGACGCGCCCAGCGGGGCTATTGCGTAACTCTGTTGACAGTTCAAGTGATGATCACTTGTTAACAATGTGCATCATTAAACTGTCCAACAGCTAGTTTCGTATTGCCTATCTTCAGTGACCAACTGCAGTGACGTCATTAGCCACTGGTGCCTTTGATAGCCACCGTAACACGTTTTGACAGATGTTGTTGTATCGATATTTTTAAAATTGCGATTGTGTAAGCTTTTGAAGCTGTATAATAGTCGATAAAATTTTAGACTGGTCACAATAGGCACCGTAAATTTTTATAATTCACCACATTTCCACCGTAGTTTGTTAGTCACTTGTGTGATACGTAATACCAATTTTTTGAAATTGTCAGTTGACAACTAAGTTCAGTGTGCAACGAATGCCAGTTGTCAACTGTTATTGAAAAAGTTAGCAGATCGGCAAGTGTGGCACACGTGTGTGCAGTGTAGTTCTACCTTTATCGATCACAACTCACGTCACTGTTTACAAACAAACATCCGCACGCTCGCTCGCACGTGTCTACGTACTCGTACGAGCCGAGTACTACGGTTACGTTAACGTAAGGGCGCTCACTATCAACCAATTTCACGGTACTAAACGTATGTACAAGGATTCACTGACGCATGTACTTGCTATTTACGTAACATAAACATAAGTGTATGTAAAACTGTAGGCTGTATAATGCGGTAAAGTAAATTGGAGTTGCTGTAGATTTGGACAGTGTCCGTATCGACACATTTTATTTTCAATATTTTTTCGCTGACGATTCGGACACAACCAAATTTATTGAAGCCGTTTAGTACAGTCAGATAAAAAGTTTTAAAATACAATATAAAAGAAACCGAAGTGTGTTCCCGATTCGTCACTGAAAAATATTGAAATAAAAATGTGTCAATTCGGACACTGTCCGAGTCATCAGTAACTCGTAAATTAGATGTTAACAAACAAATTGTAGGTAAATGTTCGGACAATTTAGGTTATGAGGTTTGCATGACTCAAATGGATGAATATTGCTGTTTGAATACGTAATTACTTCGCTGTTGGAGATACAAACGTTGTATGGCGAGCTTCAGGTTGTCAATGACACTGTTTTTAGGGTTCCGTACCAAAAGGGTGTGAAAACATGACCCTATTGCTATGACTCAGGTGTCCGTCTGTCTGTCTGTCTGTCACCAGGCGTCATCTCTTGAAACGTGATAGCTAGACGACAGTTGAAATTTTCACACATGACGTATTTCTGCACTTGGCCTTTAGTTTTTTGAGACTTAAAAACTTGACTAACCGTAACTACGATTGTTTTTTCACGGGAAATGTGTGCTTACACAATACAACCTATTGGATGCAAATGCACACACTTAAAAATAAATAAATAAACGTTTATTTCGCTCGATAAGTGTTTTAGACATGCCACAAACATTAAACAATATATAATAATGTAAAGCTATTATACGTAACTAGGTAGTTACGTACCTATGTACCTACAGTACAGATTCCACTCACAAAGGAGAAGGGGACTTCTGGGCCCAGCAGTTAACTAGTTGAAATGTGCATTAAAAAAACCGTTATATTTTTCTAAAGGAAATCACAAAGTATGGTACCATGTTTCTACCCAGGAAGCGAGAAAACTTAAATTAAGTTAATGAAAGTAAATAGTCGATTAAATAATTCCTGACTTACTACTAATCGATTATGAATAAATCGGTAAAATATGAGAATATGTATGAAAATCGAGTGACAAGTGCATATCAAGTTTTCATGGAATCGATAGATTAAATTCAAAGTGAATTTTTTTCTTCTGGCAACACTAGTGCCTGACATCCGTCAGTCACTGACTGACAGATGCACTCACAGAGTACTTTGGGATGCACTCGTTCGTTTTCTTTCGTTCTGAGTGCGCACGTATTTTCTTTCTTTTATCGTTTAACCCCACGACCTCGGCTTTGCACATTATAACGGACTATTTGACGGATCTTGCTACTCTAAATTACCTGGCTCTCTATTTTGGACAACTGCTTACGCCTATCGATTGGATATTGACGACATGAATCGCTGTGTAAATTGTACGATTGCAACTGGTCGCAGTAACTCTATTGGTGAGGGTAAGAGTCTTGGAAGATGAGGCGATTTTATCAGTTATTCGTCAGTGGCATGCATCTCAGCCTGTAAGTTTTTACCAATTTTTTTACTTATTCAAATCGTGTTTTTAGCCTATCAAGCCATGTTGGTGTCATGTTTGTTAGTTGTCTTTTTATTGGACAGCATAATATATTAAATCAATATACCAAGAAAATATCGTACCTCCTGCACAATTTTTAGATTTTTCTCATAATTATTAAAGATGAATAATAAATACATGTTTTATACATATATTGGTGTTTTATTTTACTTCCTCTTATCCCTTTTTTAGTTTTTAAAAGGTTGGTGCCTACTGCTTCTAGGTTACAGGATATTGGATGTAGAAACTTGTCTTGGACTGTAGCGACTGTCTAGGGCGCGGGAGAGTCAAACGTGTGAGATTATGTTTGACACGTCACACGCTCCATACATAAAACCATTACACAACCGAAGCCATTCTAAGTATTTCGTAAATAACATAAAAAACTACAATGTTATAATATAACCTCACTTTTACTATAATTCATATAACTTTGTTCCTGGATAGCCAAATTTCACCAAATTTTCAGTGAGGCCTTGTTATTATATCCTCTTACAAATAAGGCTAGTTTGATTTAGTTAACACCTGGGCCCAGAAATCTATGGAGTCGTTCCCTTCTCCATTACAAACTTCGATTGCTCTGATATCTATACATAGGGTGACTGGTAATTAGTGTACGATACTTAAACACGTGATTGTGCTCATGATAACCAACAACTTTTACTATGGGAACAAACCTGAAATCGCGAAAAAAAAATCAGCTGTTCACTACATTTATGTTTGCCTAATGTACTGAACAGCTGATATTTTTTTCGCGATTTCGGCTTTGCTCCCATAATAAAAATTGTTTATTACCATGAGCACAATCACGTGTTTAAGTATCGTACACTAATTGCCAGTCACCCTATATAAAAGGAGAAACTGACTAACTGACATATCAATGCACAGCCAAAACTACTGGGCCTAGGAGTGTGAAATTTTGCACAAGGTTTCCTTTTATGACGTAGGCGAGCACTAAGAGAGGATTGTTTAAAATTCGCCCTCTAAAGGGATGAAACGAGGTTCCAAAGTTTGTGTGGAGAAACATACATTTACGCATGCGGAGCTGCTGGCAGAAGCTCGTAAATCATAATACCAATTATATTTAGGTACAATCAAAACTAACCGGACCTTGGACTTTCTACGAATAGTACAGAGCTTGGAGATACATATGAAGAGAAAATATTGTAATATGCACAGATATTTTAAGTCTACAGTGTACAGGGGCTGAAGAATTTTTCGAAACGAGTTAACGTGGCTCTGGACGTAAAGGGCAACTGAAGGAACAGATAACGCGAACCATTTGACTACCTAAACTGAATTGTTAAAGGGATGGAGCTATATAAGGTGTATAGCTCCATCCCTCTTTCTCGCTCGTACGACAGACTTCTCCCGCTCTGGGTGGAGCGGGCAAGCGAGTCAAGACTTTTACTGACTAAAACCACACCTGTGTCCTTCAGCTGGCCTTTGTGTTGTAGGACTACGGTTTTTTTTTTTTTTCAGAAATTCTTCGCGGTCCTAGCTAGCGGGCATCGGCCCTGCTGGACGCCTAGTTTGCTGACATCTCTTTGAGGAGCGCGTGGATCACTACGCGCTGTTGACGACTGGGCTCGGTTCGGTCAATTACCAGACGGCCGGACGGCGAGCTAGCCATTGCTCGACGTCCGCAAGCCCGCGTCTACCAATGGGTTATATTAGTCAGTATGTTATTTGATAGATTTCTTACCTCAAAAAATAAGGTAGAAAAGATATTTCTACTCACAGGATAGGAAAAAAAATAAAATGAATCTTAAAATCAATGTCTAGTAGCCAATGATTTGTAAGCAAACCTTCGCTCTAAAAATACGGGTAATTTATAATTGAAGAGTCGACCGGTGTGGATCGATACAATGGTGACCTAGTTCGTATTAGTTCTCTTTCACTTTTAAAGCTTCAGGTAGCTTTAGAACTTCCAATTAACTTTAACTTTCAGGTAGCTACTTATATAATATGTAACTGGTATAATGTATACCGACGACCTGGTGAGAGTCGCGGGAATGCGGTGGATGCGAGACGCACAGGATCGGTCGTTGTGGCGACGCTTGGGGGAGGCCTATGTCCAACAGTGGACGTCTTTCGGTTGAAGTGATGATGATGATATTGTATACCCTTATAGGTACACTCCAATTAGAAAATTAAGTTATAATCATAATTCAAACACTGGAATTTTGTTTAAATGCACTTAGGTAGTGTTTTTTGAAGAAATTAGTCATATTAATTGTTGGCAAATAATATGATTCCCATATTATTTGCCAACAATTAATACGACGATATACGACGCACTACGTTGGTAGCATAAACGGTATTGGTATCTACGCACGCACACGCAAACACGCTACTGGTAATCAATATTAATCAAAAATTTATCAAAATAGGTGTTTTTTAATCTAAAATAATTCTTTATTATTTCAGGATAAAAAATACCTATTTTAAAAACTGCTGATAGTATTCGTAGCCTATTCTGAACATACTGTTTTCAGGATATGACGTGTTTATTATCTTGAATTCTATAGTAAAACCTGGCTAAGTGGGCCCTGGATATATAAGAAATTTCTGCGTGCTACTGCGTGTCACTGGTGGGTTTTAGTCAGTAAAAGTCTGACACCCTCCCTCTCATCCACCCTAGAGCGCAAGTTTCTAGCATTTATTAGAGTACAAGTTTCTACCACACTCTTGGCCCGCGCAAACGTAGATTTTCCCAAGAGAATATTTATACTTCCTGGGTAAAAAGCAGGTACATGTACCCTATGTGCGTTTCCAGGACAAGGTCTATCCGTATACCTAATTTCATATAAATCCATTCAGCTGTTTGGAAGTGAAGGAGTAACCAACATACACACACCCATGCATACCAACTTTCGCATTTATAATATTAGTGTGAAGTCGACTAAAAAAAAAGGGGGATGCAACTCAACATACATTTTCAGTTTTTCATACAACCGCTCTTACGCGATTATGACGTTATTACACATTTTTCATTAGATATTTTGGAAACACAGTATCTTGTGGATATTATCTAGGCTTCTATTGAAATCAATTTATAAATTTGTGTAAAACTAATCCAGTAAAGATCTCTGAAAATCTGCTATTTTACATGAATTTTCACACTTTCACACTTCATAAGTTACTCAAAAATTTAAAAAGTCAGAATAGTATAACAATAGAAGCCTTGCAAATTTAATCAAGATTCTAAATGACGACATTTTTTTTTTAAACTTTTAAGAGTTTAAAAAAAAAACACGTATTTCCTGGAACAAGTTTTGTAAAATATTCGAGTAAATCACGGAATTACCGAATGCTAACAGAGTTTTCAGGCGTTATCTCTTTTTCCACGTTGCCTTTTCGTCAAACATCGAGTTGGAAGTAACAAGCTTTTAAACCATGCTCGATGTTGACGATAGGCGAGTGAAAAAGGATCCTCTTAACACATCTTTGTAATCCCATAGACAAACTAGATTGAAACAAGGATTTGTTGTTTTTTGTTCACGCAGTTTACGTAAAGCAAGCACTGTTTTAAACGATTAGCAAAAATGTATCAAAATAATGATTCAATTAAAAGGATCCTCTTAACACATCTTTGTAATCCCATAGACAAACTAGATTGAAACAAGGATTTGTTGTTTTTTGTTCACGCAGTTTACGTAAAGCAAGCACTGTTTTAAACGATTAGCAAAAATGTATCAAAATAATGATTCAATTATAAAAATGTCGTACCCGTGCTTGACTTCTATGACCCATCGAACGAGCGAGCAACTGCGATATGTAAACGACCCCTTAAAACATAAATTATTCTATGAAATTGCAATACACAAATACCTACCGTACAGAAATATTTTGAAAGTAACAATATAAATTTATATGATCACTAGCTTCTGCCAGCGGTTTCTTCCAACCCCCGTTTTACCCCCTTAGATGTGGAGTTTCGTAAAATCCGTTCTTAGCGGATGTCTACACCCTATAAGGAACCTACCTGCCAAATTTTAAGTTTGTAGGTGTTATAGTTTCTGAGATTTCGTGATTAATCAGTGAGTGGTATTTCGCTTTTATATTAAAAAAAAGATTGATCATGCCATAAAAATATACACGTGAATACCAAATTTTTAATGAAGATGGATGGCCGGATGTTTCTTTTTGTATAAAAACCAATAAATAATACTAATAATTGAGTATTAAAGGGAATAAAGCCACACAATAAGTTTGTTTTTGTGAGGTTGGTTTGCAAGAAACGCAGTTTCATCGCGTTCAAGTTTATTCAGCTACCCTCATAGCCAAGGAAATGTAATTTTCAGTTTTTTAAGTAAACTGCAGTCGCACTATCACTATAAAGTAAGAATGGAAGATAAAAGAAATATACATACAACATACCCATATTTATAATTGTGTCCACATTTAATGGCAAACCCATTACAAAATAAAACACCACTGTCATAAACAAAGAAAACGCGTCTAAACAATCAATGTTAGATTTAGTAAAACATGCCGGTAGAAAATTCCGATACATGAATCCACGATGCCAGTTCTTTTTAATCAAAATTATTGTTTTAACAACATTGTTTGCACTTTATGAGATTGTCGCGTTCAAAAACACATGTGTTAATGGTTAAACACAGTAAACACAATTTCCAATGCAATGTCAAGTTCACGATCTCAAAACGTAGGTAGGAGTGATTTGACATTACAGCTGTCAAAATTGGACTAACATGAACCACTTGCATGATCAATTCGTTTTCATTTCTTAGCGTCCTAATTGGTCAACAAACGATGTAAAATGCTGATCTGGATGGTTTAGATCCAGTCTTGAACATTGAACAAAATTCTGACGCGGCCTCGCCTTGGTAACCAGCTCACCTCGCAACAAAAACAGTCAAGACTCGTACAATAGACGTTTCCCATAAACTAGAGACACACCATAACAAAAAAAAATTATGTAACTGCCATTGAAGTTCACGGAAACCACACAAAACATCAAACTGCGCAGTTCTCGACATACCCGGATTACTTCACAAACGGCACAGAAACTCTTTTGTGAAAAAACATGCACACACAACACACTCGACAACAATATCTTTACCATCGTCCATATTTATCGTACATTCGCGCGGGAAACCATTGTTATTATGTTTTCTTAATTATTTCTAAAGTTAGGCACAGGTCTCGTCCGATACAGCCTGGTGACTGAGCCGACGCTCTGCCATGTCATCGCTCTGGCTTACCGCCAGTTTTTAGCAAATTTTACGAATATTGGCGGAATGCCAACGTACGATAAATCGGTTTTTCGTAATGAGTTTGTCGGTCGCCGTGTTCCATTCATTCGCGTTGATAAACGTTTTGTTTATTTTGTAAACAATGGAAGCGTACGTTATCTCGCTTAGTTGTAATGATAACGTGTGTTTTTAATTATGCCTAATTTTGCGTTTGTTTGTGTTGTTATCGTCCGTAAAGGAAATTGTACGGTGGCGTTGCCTCGTTGGGTTTTAATTGTTGTTTCAGCCGGAATTTGCGGTTTCAGAAGCGAATGATAATTATAATTAATTTCAATAATGGAACTGCTACGATAATATTGGACTGGTAAATATAATTTGGTAAAGTTTGGAACCATATATTTGATAAGCTGACGACAGTTATGAGGCTATTTCTGTATCTCGGTTGCCAATCACACGAAATAATTATTTTGGCAAGTATTATTGTCAGTCGCATGTGTCAGGGTGCTTCCTTATTTCACTGAATTCATATTTTCTGCCAAATCCTTAAATAAACGAGTGAAAGTTTGTTAGCTAATGACACACGTTATATCAGGAAATTGTTCTAGCTCCACTTGAGCGAGTAACTTTTAAAAATGTTTAGGGATTTACATTTGCTTCAGTCAGCGTGGTGTCAGGAATCAACGGGTGCCCTAGTTGGTTCCGGATGTCATTTTCTTTAAAGGTAGCCTACGGATTTATACAACCCCTCTTAGTTCAACCCTATTGAATGACTTTTTCATAAAATAACCATTCAAAAGGGAAAAGGAAGGAAAAAAAAGGAAGGGAAGGGGAGGGGAAGGGAGGATCGTATTGATGATTTTATAATTTCAAAAATAAATACATAATTATTACGGTCGCTGATCATACTTTAATCAACATACAACTTGACTCTTACCTGCAAAATAAAATTAAAAAAAAATTAACAATATTTGAATTTCGCGGGCTACCTCAGAGCATTCACTTTAACGTGCTTCCCGTGGCACGGAGTAGTCTCGATATGTAATGACCAGCCGGTCACCCATCCACGGACCGACCTCGGTAAGCGTAGCCACAAAAATCGATTTACGAATGTTATTATTTAGCTACGAGCTCAAAAATTAAGTAAATACGGATACCAATTTGAAATTCGATTTTTTAAAAGATTTTTGCGTTTTGCAGGCCAGAGTCAAGTTGTTATTTATTATATTATTATATCTAACCTATACTGTCCCACTGCTGGGCAAAGGCCTCCCTCCATTCCTTCCATTGTCCCCGGCTCTGAGCCACTTCTTACCAATTCCTAAGGAAGACATCTAAGTCATCCCGCCATCTCCTTCTTGGTCTGCCGCGACCCCGTCGTGCGATTTCAGGGCACCAACTTTGTGTTTTACTGGCTCATCGCTCGATCGGCATGCGGCAGACATGTCCAGCCCAGTCCCACTTAAGCTGGGCAGCCTTCTGAGCCACGTCAATGATCTGCGTTTTGGAGCGTAGTAGTGTTTCGAACGCGATCCGCTATTTTAACACCTAGTATGCTACGCTCCATAGCACGTTGGCAAACCTTAAGTTTATGTTGATTAAAATATGATTCGCGGGCGTAATACGTACCTATTTATTAATTATAATCATTAAAATCACCAAAACAACCTTCTCAGTTGGTCTCACCCTATTGAATGACTTCTTCAATAGGGTAAGTGGGCTACCAGCCTCTCCCTTCGGTTGCCTTTTGCGTCCTAGGACCATGAGTATCCAAAGATTCAAAGCATTTTACTTCAAATAAATCATTTACAGGCAATTTTGAAATGTCAGCACAGGATTGGAAGTCGGTCAGTCACAAAAAAAAAAGATGCTAATTGCACATTCCAAAGCGTAGATCTCTATGGAGAAGAATGTGCAAGTAACTCCATGGACACTCTTTTCAATCATGTTAGGTAATTACAAATATCTCTGTTACATGTTTCTTGTCGTTAACATGTGAGAACAATTGTAAATAAAGTAAAAATAAAAACTAAATATAGATATTAAAATTGCAACTGGCAGCTAAGAGATGACCAGTCTCAACTGACAGAGCGCCTGTACACGGACATGACGCGAATATTAGCACCACTCAACTCAATCACTTTGAAGGGAACCGAATGATCCAACACACGCGCCACCATCATATCAGTGAGACATTTGAGTGAGCATGACAATCCCTCCCTGAATGTAAACTTAAGATCTGTTTTGTTCAACGTCCAAAAATAAGATGTTCAATCAGCTATTAACACACTGTATATGACACAAAACGTGTTTAAGTGCTCAAATATAGTCAGCAAACGAAGAAGAGGAAACACATAAATTATTTCCACAATGGTGTCAACACAGCAATACAATATTTACAACTGTTTTACCCGAGTTATTCATAGAACAAGTCATAAAATGCTAAATACACGTGGCTTCACAGCTGTGTGAATATTAACCCAAGTTGTAAATACGTAAGATATGACAGCTGAAGTACCATAAACATAGCAGTTAATAGGTACATTAAGAGGTATGAACTCACTACAGTTGACCCCCGGTAATCCGGCCTACCCATTGATTGACATCAATACGATTAAGTTATATTTCTACAAGTGCTTTAATATCTATCGGATATTATGTAGTACAGGTGGGACCCTATTGCTAAGACTTCATGAAATGTGCTAGCTAAACAGTTGAAATTTTCACAGATGATGTATTTCTGTTGCTGCTATAATAACAAATAATAAAAACAGAATTTAAAAAAAAACTTTTAAGTGGGGTTTCCATACAACAAACGTGTTATTATTTTATTTATTTTTTGCCGTTTTTTTTGCTCGATGTTAATAACGGCAACAGATAGACGCTTGAAATATTTAGTTGCATATTTACTTTAAAAATAAATAATTAAATTAAAATAATTGTTTTGCCATTTATTGCTCGCTGCTTTCAATTATTAATATTATAGTATGGAACCCTTCATGTACGAGTCCGATGAAACGACGTCCGTTTCAAAAAACTTCCTGATTACAAGGTCAAGGTCAGTGGCAGTACTCCATATTCCGACAAAGTCCGTAATCCGACACCGCCTTGCAAAACGTTTGCCGGATCACCGCGGTCAACTTTACATCGAACTGGTTTCTAGACTTAATAATTATCAAATTGTGTAATTTACATCCACTTTTGTTATAGGTGTGTACAGCTAGCAATCCATTTAACTTCTTGAGTAGCGTAATTAGAGACACAATAGTAAGACAATGGCGCACGAACGCCGGCGTTCGTGCGGGGATCAACAGCTAATCATCATTTTAGCCGAAAGACACTATTGGACATAGGCCTCCTCCAAGCGTCGCCATAACGACCAATCCTGTGGGTCTCGCATCCATTGAATTCTCGCCACCCTCACCGATATCATCGTTTACACCTTGTGGGAGACCTACCAACGCTGCGTCTTCCGGTACGCGAGTGCAACTCCAGAACCTTTCGGCCCCATCGACCATCTGTTCTACGAGTAATATGGGGCTGTCCACTGCCACTTAAGTTTGGCATTTCTTCGGGCTATGTAACCTTGATTCCCCTGCGGATAACTTCATTCCTGATTCGATAAAGCATGGAAGCTCCGAGCATAGCCCTAAGGCTGACTTTAAGCCCTTTGATTAGGGCCATTGTGAGCGACTATGTTTCGGAGTTTTCAAATATTAATAAATGTATGTTAGGAGTAATTGTTAAGTGCACATTCTAGACAAAATAATTAATGTGGTGTCTTTAAATGTGCAGTGCACATCGCATCGTCGACTCTATCCTAGTTTATCATTAGACGTGAAGCAGTAAACAAACGCGATCCCATCTATTCTATATCTATACTAATATTATAACGCTGTATAGTATGTTTTGTTAAACACACTAATCTCAAAAACTACTAGTTCGAATCGTGCTGGGTAGCCCATTTATCGAAGAAGACTATTTAATTTCACGCTACGATTCACGGAAGAGGAGTAGTAGGTGAACTCGCGTGGGACTGCTAGACAGTATATAAAAAGTGAAATCATACAGCTGATTCTTCCAATCAGGCATTAAGAAAGCAGTTGTTAGTACACAAACATGAACAAATAAGATAGTGTTCAACTCACCGGTATTGTTACTGTTACTGTTGGTATTGGTATTAGAGCTGGGCTGGCGGACGTGGTGCAGAGGCGCGTGCGACACGTGCGCGGCGTGCGGCACGTGCGGCGCGTGCGGCGCGTGCGACGCGTGCGGCGGGCTCGGCGCCGCCGGCTGCTTGCTCGGCGTGCTGGCGCCCGACACGCCGCCCGTGTTGTTGCTTATACTGCACATACACCACGACACTGAACACGGCACTACCGCGCGCCGGATCTCATGCTAGCGACATCCCTTCATCTCAATGTCACCACAGCGATCACTCACTAAACTTTGAACCACTTGTTGCGTTGTATTCCGAAACAGTTTTCAACTAATCTTGGTAGTATTGAGTTGAGTATCAAAACTGAAAACTCCATCAAACATGTTTAGTTTAACACCAGACAGACAAAAAGTGAAATCAAGAGCCGACTACCCCTCTAAGCTGCCCTTGAAAACACTCGCCACTTGTTGACATTAAATAGGTACAATCTGCATGTTTACTAACACTGCACAAATCTTTGTCCCCAAATCACATAGAATGACGATCAAATAGCGAAGAAAACTGTTATCAGCAAGTAAAACGTGCGTGCCCCGATACTGCACAAGTCACTTACACTATCTTTTATAAATAGAATCGCATAAAATCAATAACGGCATACGTATAAATTATGAGTATGCACATCGTGAGCCGACAAATGATGGACTTTGAAACTTATTGCTTGCAACTGAGAGATCAATGTAGAATGCACCGCGCGTCTCGAATACGTCTGCTAGATATTTCATTGAGATTTGAAGAGATGTCGCTAACTGCCTTTTACAATAAGCTTAAAGGTTACAATGTTTTGGCGGCAATTTTGTATCGGTGGAGTTAGAATTGCTATATTTTGGTACAAATTATATTAAATTGGGACAACTGATGGAGGTTTCGTGAATAGCTGTGCAAGCAATCGATATATTTACAGAAAAACAAATACTACGGCATTTTAAGTCACAAGTTCCCGAAAATTGTAACTTTCTAAGCTTATTGCACAATAATACCCAATTATACAAATCATCTAATTTCAAATCAGAAATTATAGTAGTTATTCTAAAATGAGCTTGAATCATGCGCGCAGTGAAATGAGAACAAAAAAACAGCTTTATAGCAAGTCCGTTTTTGTATTTTCATTTTTATGTGAATTTTAAACCATTTAGCTACATGTTCGAGTGTGTTGAGGACTATTTCAATGAAAGATAATAAAAATGCATTACAATGAGTCACATGGCAACTGCTTTAACAAAATACTTCTATGTTGAACAATAGAATGAATGATAAACATAATTTTGAAGTTCATAAACTTTTACGACAGGTTTTATTGTATTTTTAGCGAATGTTTGTGTGAATTTCATGGTAGTAATAACTTCCACCCTTCCACGCTACGCTCAGCCTTATGAATAAAAAAAAAAAACGAGTTGAGTCAGTTTATCGCGCAAGATTTTACGATCAAAGTGTCTTTATTTCTTTTGGTATACATGTACCCATCACCCGTACGTACACGTTTGGGAACACATTCATTGTGCGTACAGCTAAGGAGTGGTTCACTGTCCTAGTCTGTTGCTTGATAGCCACAACCTAACGATATTTTAAGTAAAGAGTGAATAGGTTACTTCTAGGCAAGCGTGCTCCATCGTCGACCACATCATCGCTTACCATACAGGTGAGATTAGTGGTCAAATGAGAGCCTATCTATTATAACAAAAAAAAACCTACATTTAAGTGTGAAATAACCCTAAGTTCGACTGGTAGAAAATGCCTAAGGCGTTAAGTCCGCCTTTGTACAGTATTTATTACTAGTGCATTAAGTTTTAATAAATAAATAAATAAATGAAAGACTACAAATTTCAAGATTCCAAGCGTAGATATTACGATTTCTTTCTGTGTCTAAAAGAAGAAGTGCCTAAATCACAAGATTCGATTAGATTTAAGACCTCCAAACCATGATTCCTAGTTACAAATTAGTTTTTTTTTTATTGCACAATAGGCCGGCTCTGGACCTCTGGACGTTGGAACGAGCAAGTCTAAAAGCTGCCTTCACTGTCGAAGAGTGATGATGATATTACGCTCTCATTGAAATAATCCTCAAGCAAAATGTGGGAGTAAATTACATAAAGGTGGTAATAAATAGACTCGTGTCAGTGGACTGACCTATTGGTGGATGCTGCGGAGTTATTGAGCAAGGAACTAACGTTACACGTGCTGTTACTGACCGCGCTCGCGTTCACCGCGCGCAGCGGCAGTGGCTTTACCGGCTGCAAATATCAACACATCATCATTTACCTCGTACAAGAGACACACGATTGGTTTTGGGTTCATCTCTTTTGGGGGGGGACGTTAAGGGTTTTGATTTTGTGGGAGGAAATCACGGGTGTTCGTGATATGGAGGTTAATTTTTTGGTTCGAATCAACATTTTATAAAGGAAAGAAGGTGTAGCGTATTCTGTAGAGACGCCGACGAGTTTTGGCACATAGAGTACGGTTACGAAGGAGATCAATTGGTTATTTTTTTTTTGTTTTCCTTCACAATTGAAAAAGATGTTTTAAAGAAAAAGAAGATTTGTATTGTTCTATAATATAGCCTTTTTTTGGCAGATAAAATACAAAGGGGATATAGGTCAGGTTTCTGAATTGAGTATTTCGTGTTCTTAAGGGTCAGTTCACATCGAGACACGACGCGACGAGATGCTGAGCGCATTTTAAAAGAGCGATTCAAAATATAATTTTATTTACATGTGTATCTTTTCGTGTAGAAAAGATACACATTTCATTGTGACAATTCAAAATACACCACGCAGCGCTGCGCCGCGAGGCGTCTCGATGTGTATCTTTTTATGTAGTAAATAAAGTTATATTTTGAGTCGCACTATTAAAATATGCGCGCAGCGTCGCGTCGCGTCGCGTCTTGGTGTGAACTGACCCTAATATTGCCACAAAACATACTTTAGAGTCAAAATTTGACGGGTTTTTAGGCGAAAGTATAATTTGAGAAATACGCAACTTCAAGTGCTCAATTCAGAAATGGCTCATAGTTAATTAGTTCATACGTCTTGGAATTTTTTTTTGTTTGTTAATAAATAAAGAGTTCTACATAAAGATATCGTGAAAAGCAACTTACCAAGTTTGTATGAATCGTCGGTGAAAAAGACAGATCGCACACCTAGAACAAAAAGGGCGTAAGTGAGCACACCATCTTTACAGAAGAGAAATAAAGTTTGTTATAATTCATAACAAAAATATTATATAGGCATGCGGCACTTTTGTAAAATTGGTGTTAATTAGTTACGCCCATGTTGTTCTAGACATGATTATAGAAAATTAAACCAGTTATTAATTTAACTTATTACTTGGCCGATTAATTTCTACTTAAGAATTTCAATGACTAGAAACTCTTTGTCTGAGGGAAATCTATGGCGGTTTTTTTAAATGGAAAATACTGTCTAACTGCCGTATTAATTCTAGATAAAACTTTTCTTAACCTTTTGACAATGTGACAAAGTAAAATGTGTCCACCACGCCACAGTCACGACTACGTGACAGATTTACACGCTAATAAATCTTATAAGAAAAAATATGTTTTTTCTTATTCATGTTGTTAAAGGATGATATCGCCGAATTGCTCATTGGCCCTGAGAGCATGCTTTTGTTTTTTTTTGGCGTGGAGGTCAAAAGGTTATGACTGAAAAATCTGGCGTAAATTTTTTGGGCATTAGATTTTTAGACTGGGTTGATTCTACTGAACTATTTGAACTATTTTAGTGGTTTTTTTTTACATTCTACTATTGGAGACCTGCCATAGAGTGGCGACGTGATTTACAGGACATTAGACGTTAATAAGCGTAACTGTTAGGCAAACAAAACAGCCTGAGCGATAAATGAGCCACAGGTATTGTTCTAAAGAGTTACCGCGGAATTGGCCCGCAAAGGGCAACTGAGACCCTACCACGACATCTTAACACGATCCATTTGACGAACTGAACTGTTAAAGCGATAGAATAAATAGCGTCGTGTTAAGGCCCCTGAAGGAGCTCGGGTGGGTTTTACTCAGTAAAAGTGTGACACACTCTCTCGTTCCACCCAAAAAGGCAGGAATTATTTGGTGATTTCCCACATCAAAAAGGTATTTTTGTAAAGATTCAAAGCATTTCAAATAAACCATTTACAGACATTTTTCAAATATCAAGAAGTCAATCAGTCAGAAAAATGATGCTAATTGCATATTCCAAAAAGTAGATCTCTATGGAGAGGAATGTGCAAGAAACTCCATGGACACTCTTTTCAATCATGTTAGGTAATTACAAATATCTCTCGTTACATGTTTCTTGTCGCTATCATGTGAGAACTATGTAAATAAAGTAAAAATAAAAACTAAATATAGATATTAAAATAGCCACTGGCAGCTAAGAGATGGCCAGTCTCAACTGATAGCACCCGTTCACGGACATGACGCGAGTGTTAGAAATTGAAAAAATAAAAGATTACGTTATTGAAGTATACACGAAAAACCATTCAGTTTCACATGTAAAACTTTAAGGGACACTATTGTATCGAATCGACGATAATATCGAAAAGATTCAGTCCACGATAAGCTTACTAAGATTCGATAGACGAAAATTAGTACGAAATATACGTATTACAGAACCCAAAACTAATCATACAGAGCAATTAATTTGGAAAATCCACATCAAAACTCCACGTAGCAGTAGATTGGAAGATAATGATTATAATAAATATATGTGTAATGGTATGGAGGTATGTCTGTATGTCTGACTACTCACTTTGGCTATGATCTCTTCTTTTTTCTTTTTTTCGACGTCTATGGAGTCTGTTGAATGGTTGTGTACCTCTAACGTTGGTGATGTTACTGGACTTGTACCTGGAAAATAAGGAATAAATGTTTTTTTTTAATAATCCATAAATAAACTAAGACTTTTGGTTTAAACTGTATTCAGTGTTTTATAATTACTGCCAGAGACGCCCTGGGCTTTGGAGTCGTAGTGCGATTCCCAGCTACCGAAGGCTTGCGGACGGTGAGCAATAGGTATAGCTCACCGTCCGGTAAAGAATAAGCCCGGGTCGACGGCGCGTCAGCAAAGTTAACGGGGCCAGTTTTGGCCGATGCCCTCGCAAAGGGCAACTCAAGGAACACTAGGTTTTAGTCAGTAAAAGTCTGCCAGTCGGACGAAGTTATTTGATGACTTTCCGCGTAAAAAAAAGAACGCGTTTTTATACATTTGTGCTTTATATATACTAAACAATGGATAAGATTCGCATTCGCAAAGCGTCTCAAAAGTACCGCTGCTAGAGTTGTATGACCTCTTTCATGGCAACTCAATAATGAATCAGTCTCTTATGCAGTAACAATCGCATGTAATATCATACTGCAAACACCAATGATACGCCAATAAACTTAGTGTGCAAAAAAAAAATCCGTTCCATTCCATTGAACTTGATGTATGCAGTAAAGAGTTCTACATAAATGCGTCAACTCTTTAAGAATTAGCTAGTCATCGTTTTTTTTATTAAAAATGACAAGACGTTCTGTTGCTAGGCCACGTTGTGAGGGGTTTAACTTTTGTCACGTATGGGCGCTCACTTACAGGATGTCAGAAAGAAGGGATTCTAAATCCTACCGCGGAATGTGATAAGGCCGCCCATTGTATGTGTTTTAGTTTTAGCTACGCTAAGCCTCTGGCCATTACACATACATAAAGGCTATGTGTAATGGCCAGATGCGTAGCGTGGATTAATTTAGACGTGGGCGAAGGCGCATCAGCGAGGCCGTTTTCTTGTTAACCCAGTTTTCGACCACATCGTTGCTTACCATCAGGTGAAATAGTGGTCAAACGCAAGCCTATAAATTATAAAACAAAACCCTCGTTGTTATAGAGCCCTCGTACACGCGAGGTCAATTTGGGCGCGAATCCGTGGGCGAGGGCCCGCTTCGCCCACGTTTAGCTACGCTACTGGTAATGGCGTACGATCTACACTAATAATAATAATTTAAAGAGTTAAAGTTTGTTTATGTTTGTAGGAGGTAATCTCTGAAAGTACTGGTCCAATTGCGAAATTTTTTTCACCGATAGAAAGCTGCTTTATTCCTGAGTGACATAGCCTATATTTTATGTATGCGGGCGAAGCTGCGGTCAAAAACTAGTAAAGTAAAAAACAAATACCATAACAGAAACTTTTGTACAAAAACCTATGTATGTTATTAGCTGCCTGGTTACTTATAATTTTTGTTAACTGTATGTACGGTGAACCCGCACATTCATATAATTAAGTAGGTTATGCAACTGCAGCGTTTGCACACGCGCGACCATTTAGTATAATAGTTACTAAGTAAAATAAATCAGTGATTTTTCTACACTCAACACGGGCAGTTTTATTATCATCCCCGGTTTCTATCATTTTACCATAAGTGTACAGACTATCGTCGTACACTGTACATTTATCATCATAGCCGTGTGCATACACTTTTAAGGAACAATCTAATCTATTGACAGCACGGTAGCCGCAGTGGTTGAGCGAGTGGCTGCTGTGCTGCGTGTCGCGGGTTCCATTCCTGCACGGAACAAATATTTGTATGGCCTACAAACACGTGTTGCGGGGCTGGGTGTCTTGTGTACGTGAGTTTATATGTTTGTGAACGCACCCACGATAAATGAGTAATTACTAGCGTGACTTTTACTGGCCCACTTCTATGTTCCTTCTTTGCCTTCGTTCCAGGGCCCCAGGGTTTCTCTTCCGCACAACCTATGGCCCCAGTAGGCTTCGACCTTGCTGGGCTCCTACGGTTTTGTTGACATGTCCTCGCGCGTGGAACACTAGGCGCCGTCGACGACTCGGGCTCGCCCACGCCCACGCTTACGGTTGCTGGAAATCGGGGTCGAGATCCCGGCTGCTCAGGCGTGAGGAAGTCCGTTCCCTCACGCGTGCGGCCGCCGTTCCACCATGAGATCCCACCGAAACTCTAGCCCCGCACCATCCGGATAGCATGTGACCATCTGGCATGCGTTCAGCTCCATTCCAGTTTGGGAGTCAGACGTTGGAAGTGCTCCTCGAAAGTCCACCGACTGTCGAGAACAAGTCCCAGGTATTCATCGTCGACCCGACGCCGATGTGAACCCTCCTGCCGTTATTTGGGAACCCGGTGGTGGCGCGTTTCGAGGGCCATGAAAACACATGGCACGTGTCGCTAGTTCGGCCGCCGCCTGGTGCGACTCCTTCTGCACCAGGACCAGCGTGTTGTCTGCGTAATAGACTACGCCGAGCCCGTCTGGGAGGTCGTCACGCAGTACGTAATCGTATCCGACGTTCCACAACGAGGTTCCTAGTACCGATCTCGACAGAACACCGCACGACATTTCTCGCCGTTTTCATTCTCCCTGGTGACCGGGATAGAATGGTAGATGATGAACCTGTGCATCAACCACGACGTAGGTAGGTTGGCACCCAGTGAGGCCGGAGTGTTCCCCTAATGCTACTGCAGGACAGGGTATTGAAGGCGTTGGCGATGTCCAAAGACACCGCCAAGACGACTCTGCCCCGGGAAACCGCATCCCCCGTCGTGAGGGCTCGCACGCGCATGATGACATCCACCGTGGAGCACCTCCTGCGACAGCCGAACTAGTCGTCGGCAAGATCTGGCCCCACTCGCACCAGGTGCGCGACGAGGCGGTCTGCAAATAACCACCACCTCGTCGAGCAGCACGATGGGCCGGGGCGCCCAGGCTTATAATATACTAATTTCTGCCAGCGGCTTCGCCCGCGTGAAAGTAAGTTTCTCCACACAAACTTTGGACCCCCGTTAAATCCCCTTAGGGGATAAATTTCGTAAATTCCGTTCTTAGCGGATGTCTACACCCTATAAGGAACCTACCTGCCAAATTTTAAGTTTGTAGGTGTTATCGTTTCTGAGATTTCGTGATTAATCAGTGAGTGGTATTTCGCTTTTAGATAAGGATAGAGTATAAATAAATAATGAAGTAGTATAGATACCTGAGAGCATACTAGTAGGAGATCCGGCGGAGTCATTACTGTTGTTGCTGTCGGTGGTGGCGGAGGAGGGCAGGCCGACGCCGCTGAGCTCGATGTCGTCGAGGCCGCGGATGTCGTCGTAGATGTACTCGTTCTCCTCGAAGCCGGGCTCCTGCGACGAGTCGATGTAGTACTCCACGTCGTCCTTTATCCTTTTTATCTGCAATGTAAGGTACACCTGCTTAGACTTGAGAAAGATTGGTCAAAAATCTTTGGTTTTTAGTACACGTTAATATACAAGTAAATCAGATAAAATGGGTAGTATATGAAAAGGATTCATTATTGGACAGAGAGAAATCATTGTATAATGTTTGGGACATTAAAAAATTTTACTTGGGACTTTTCATGATTCCAAAAACGATTTGGAGCCCAGAAATGGATTTCGTCAAATAATATTTACAATCATTCTGCAGCCCAACAACAGCTGTGTTGAACATTATCTGCTCATGGCATTAGCAAATTTGTAATGAGCATACTGAAAAAATAAAAAGCATTGGGTAGTCTGATTACCCAGATTTTGATCATCATTCCAGCTGAAAGATGTCCACTGCTGAACATAAGCCACTCTCAGCCATTATTCCTAGAGTAAACGAAAATTCTTATATACTTAATAAGATAGAATTCACACTTCAGATACATTTATCGAATTATCGTTACTTGAGTCATCACATAACTGATCTGCCTCAATAAGTTCTCTGTTTCGCTGACCTAAATCAACTGGTCTGACTCAGGCATTCAGTTCACTGGTTCGAACAGACACGTAGGCGTTTACGATAACTCGATCGTATGGCAATAGACGCCTTCACACGTACAACAGTGTGAACTGAGACAGATACAGAATCGTCGGATCCATTAACCAATACGCCATTTTCGGGTCTATGGATTACAGATAACAATTTTATCTATTATTTACACACAAAACTGTGTGATTAACCATTACATACTGCAGTCACTAATCCGTTTGAAAAACGCAATTTTTCTATGATCTTTCCTTCTAGTGATCAACTAGCTTTTAGCTGAAAAAAGTACTATAAATAAAAATTGATGAGTCCCAAAAACAAAATCTTATGAAAAAAAGGACAAAATGTATTTTATTACGTATTCGTATTGTCTACTAGGCACTATTTTTTTTTTGTTAAATTTCCTTTCATTAAACACACACTACACATAAAACAAATATACTCTACCGCATTAGGTTACCCTGTAATGATACCCTGTAATTGTAAGTTGGAAATAAATAAAATAAATACTTATTGAAATAACCAATCAAACACTATCTTATTATTTACACAGAACTCACTAATTATTACCGTAAATCAATAATTTTTCATATACGATTTTGTTCTTGGGACCCATCGAAATAATAAAGGTTTTAGTACCAACCTGTTCAACTTCAACGGACATGTTGTCTAACATTCTGAGCAGCGTCTCTAGCTTCTTTATATGGAACCTGTGCTTCTCCAGCTTGCCTTTTAACTCCTCCATCCGGTCCTGTTTCTCCTTGTCCAATCTTTTCTTCTTACCCACTAGCAGTGACTCTATTTCAGACTCAAATTGATCAACCTGAAATGGAGAATGTCAACATTAATATGGTTGAAATGGAGGGCAATGTGTTGCTTTTATTTACTGGGCACAACGAAGATTCTTTTTATGAATCAATGAAGATCAACAATATTCTAATGATCAACAAAAGGGGAGATATTCTTCACAAAACATTTATATTCAATGCCTTTGAGGCTACAATACTTTCTCTCAGTTTAACTAAGGGATTATTAAAGTTTGATGCAAACATTTCTAGTATCTCCTTCACTGGCAGGTTTTCCACTAGACATCGAGTCTACATTTAAAATTTTTATTTGAATCAAAAGATGAGCATTTCTACGTGTGCTATATGACAAAATGTGTGTTATGTATGTGTGCGTTATATCATGCTGATGTTACCAAAATCTGAAAAGCACGGTGATTATGACTATCAATCGTAACGTCGCAGTTCACCAAAGCACATGGACCCTACATTAGATGTCCCTGGATTTGTCCATTGAATAAATGTTAACGGTAACTTTGAAGTCCACAAGAATGACACAGAAACCGGAGTAAGGGTGCCTTCACATCTGACGCGGGTCCGGCGGAGGCATTCGTCAAACGTATACGCTGCGTGGGCGCTCCACAAACGCGAGGCTAGCGCCGCGTCAATACGACGTATTTTCGATATAATTACGTCTACGTGACGCTAGCGCAGCATATGCGTTTACACAGAGTCTACGCGGGGTGAACGCGACTTCAACGCCTGCGCTGGACCTACGCTTCGTATGAAGACACTCTGAACATCCCCGGCACGTCTAATGCTAGTCTACACACCAGTGCCGGCTGCGCGACGCGACACCGGCGCGACGCGCGGCACTGTGGCGCGCCGGCATACGGCCGCGTGGCCGGCCGCCCGCCGCCACCGAACCGATGCGGCACGAAGTTGGCAACCGATAAACAGATTTTAGGTTTTCATTTTAATGTTAAAACCGTGAAAATCTGTCTATAACGTTACCCTTAATTTTGTAGAGGACTATCGATGATGACAGGAAGCGGTAAAAAAGTATAGGAATATTTGCAACTTAAATTATTATGGATATTACATATGAGAATATACATCTCAATGCCACTCGCAAAATTATTGCTCCCAAACGAAGTGTGCGCGTATCAGAAAGAAGTAACAAATTCGGTAAGCACGTGATGAACAAGAATACTAAACGAGAGGCAAATTAAAGTACGATGCGGCAACATACGTCCGATTCGAAAAAAGTATCGAAACTTCAGGTGTTTTTAAGTATTTTTCAAGCAATACTCGAGTATGTATCAACACTTCATCCGTTAGTCAATTAGGTAAACTTATTTACAAATTATTATTACATATTGTTAAAGACATTATTTTAATTTACTACTACTTCTGTACTACAAATTCCAGTAAAAAAAAACATAACTATTAATTATAGTAAGCAAATAAGTTATTTTTAGAATAATTGAATTATCTGATGCTTTAGTGTCAATAATTTAAATTGTTTGTACTAGTGAGTAAACTATATTATTATATTCTATTCGACGTGTTCCTACGCTACATGCGTAGCTCTGATCCCGCCCTCCCCGCACATGCCCACTGCATTTTGTCCACTCGTCCGTGTATCTGCGGTACTCACTTGTAAGTTAAGTGCGTCGATGGAGGACACGAGCCACGAGGACATCTCCTCTCGCTCCTTCTGCGCAGGGTCCAGTTTCTGCGCCGCGCCCAGACCCTCCTTGGAATACGCCTTTGTTTTCGTCTCCCGTTCTACTACTTTAAACCTTTCCATTTGCTGAAAATAGAGAGAGAATTCGTTTCAAGCAACTGTTCATTTTACAAACTAAAATCCTATTGAAGAGAAACATTCGTCTAGCATGTGTGTGTCCAAACGTATAAGATTTTACAAAAAAAAGGTGTCAAAGAGATTATTTTAAACTTAATAAAGATAACCTTAGCCACGTTTTGAGATGACTAAGTATAGTCCAATTTTTTGGCAGAGTTGAATTTCATACATTGTATTTAGAATATTATGTTGAGTTGGTTGGTGTGAAAAACTTGATATAAATGACTGTTGCTAGTTCCAAGTGTTTAAAAATCTTGACTCCGACTTTTGATTATGTAATTTTAGATCCCTAAGACTAACCCTAGCTCAAAATATTTTTAGTAAAAGAAGGGCTAACTACACAAGGTCCACCAGCCATAGCCAGTAGAATCACTCATCAATATTTAAACATTTCGTAGACAAAACTGTAAAACGTTTAAATATAGGAGCTAATCGCTCATGGCGTGGCTTGTGGCCCATATGCGACCAGCTGAGTACCTACAATTCTGACAGGGTATCCACTGCGTAGGAGAGATAACTAACGCTCATATTCACTGCGTTATTTAATGCCAATCATATCTTCTCCCTACATAATCAAAGCATTCCTTAGAATTCATTGAGCAGAAACATTTTGCCAGGTTTACGTTTTACAATTTGGACAACTTTCCTGAAAGTGGACACCCCGCGAATGTCTTTCACCCTAGCTCATGGCAGCTTAATTCTTTGCTTACCAGATGAGTGGGCAACGTCCCTACGACGCGGGGCCTCGACGCTCGTCTACACACGCCGATGGCGACGTGCCCAGGATGGCGAAAACGCCTCTAAGAGCAGTCGCAATTGCTTTAAGCTAACTTTTAACTTGACTAATTTACAACAAGTAATAAAACATAATGTAGTGAATAATGTTCTGCTTTAGGACATAAGCAGAGAAGTGAAATTAACACATCGAGTAGAAGAGTTGCGACAATTTGCATGCGTACACACACAAGAAATAAAAAGAGAAAACATTTGAATGAGGCGGAAAAACAAAACATTGAGTACACGACTAACACTGCCTTGAAAGAAAAAAAAATAAAAAGTAAACGAGTTATAAATGGCGGGAAATTGGTTTTATTCAAACTTTAACCTTTCGAATCGTAACACTGATATAAATAGAATTGTTGTTTTCGACACAAATTATTATCAACATATTCTACTCTTTACCTTTGGCATCTTTAGTTTTTGTTTTATTTGTTATTTAATGAAGATCGGGACAGTATTTTAATTCATTTATTTGTCCATAATTTAACAAGACCAAATGAAGTTACAAAATCTAATATATAAAAATCTCGCGTCACAATGTTAGTTATACATTTTTTGTGTATATTTGGTAGGTCTCAGAATAGGTCGTAAGCTATTTTTTACTGTTCTACCCCCACCCCCTATTTTTTTCTTTGATAATTTATATGATAGAACAACGTTTATAAATTAATGAATCTTGATTTTTCGATGTCATTTTAAAAGGTTTCAATGTTAAACAATATATTGGGGACAAGAAAAAAGACACGTAAACAGTATAAAGTGTTGTTCGATTCGCGTCCGAATGTTGACTCTGAATTTAAATCAGTTTTATCTGTGTCAGAAATCGTATCTAATGCATCGGAGATTGTTTACAGGATACCGTATCGATTGGCATTGTGATACCGCATAATTTAACGCAAGGTTTTTGCTAATGGAGCCCTATTGTGAGTGTAGTAAAAGAAATATAAAGCAAGAACCCTTTCATTATTTTAATAGGTACTAGCGACCTGAAATTTTAGGCCTTTATCTACTCTATTATACATGTATTATACACCTAAACCTTCCTCATGAATCACTCTGTCTATTGGTGAACACCGCATGAAAATTCGTTCAGCAGATTTGAATTTATCGCGAATAGACACAGACAGATGCAATGGGGGATTTCGTTTTATAATACAAGGTCTTTTTAGGAACTTAATTATACCCAATTTTATTTTCAATATTTTTTATTTATTGTTGCACACCTACCAGTGTAGCTTTTTTTTAACACAAAGGTTAACTGGTAGAGATTGCGTTGTTGCATTAAGTCTGCCTATATACTGCTTAAATTTTAAATAAATAAACAAAATATTTGACCACAAGCTGAAACAAGCTCTAGTGCGACACAGACACAAACTACTAGCAAGGGACAGCAAGCAAAGTTATAAAACATAATAATAAATGAACTTAGCATAACTTTAAGCCCCCGTGGACGCATTTTGAAAGGATTACTTAACTTATTCCTTTAGCTCTTATTACGAAATGCAAGTTTATCTCTTTGATAACGATTGTGTCACTGATTGTAAGACAGATGACACTCGTATTATTATGAAACCGAGGGGGTGTGTCGATAGTTACATTACTGAATATTAAAATCGTACTGGATTATTTCTCATTGAAGATAACAAATGTTGGTTGTTTATTTCATTGTTTTAAAAGGTTTATTGACACAAAATTTAATATTCGGAGGCTCGCGCATTTGTGTAGTTATTTTAGTAGGTACTATATTTTTTTTATGAAATAATATGATTCTGATCAGAATTTTTATCAATTTTATTGGACCTTTGCAATATTAAGTACTTAATCTCTGTCAAATCCATCCAAAGGTTTTCTGTAAAAAATCGCTTTTAGCGATGAGACCGCCCATTGCTACGCCATATTAATTTTAAGCTCCTGCTGTAATTTTTTATGGTGTACAATAAAGAGTAAATATTTATATCGATATGTGTTGGGTCTCTGGGTCATTTGAATTGATGAGAAAGACAAAAATAAAACAAGATACTTTCAAACAGAATCAATTGGCATTACTGAAGAAAAAAATTAATTGTCCAAGTTTGTTGTACTTGATTGTTCAATGAACTTTTATTCAAATGTTTTTATTAATACATTGAAAGCCTGTGTCCAATCTATAGAAATAGTGGAGCATAAGTATTTCTTACTTAAAAAGTTAAATATAATGGTTTTATTTTTTTAAATGCATACATTCAATGGCGCTGTCAGTCTAAATACAGTAACTAAAACACTCATCCAAAGGAATCAAGAAATAAGTAACCAGACAGAGTAGAACCCTTAATAACTGGGTGAAAGGAGACTTACAGTCCAATGGCTCAATATATAAGAAGCTATTAAACTTGCGACACATGAATAAATAGAGCAATACAATGTTTTCCCACTGCCATATAAACAGTGCCGGATTAAGCCAGGTGGGGCCTGTAGCAAAATCTACCAAGGGCCCCCCCATATTTATAAATGAAAACAAATTAAAACTAACATTTTTAAAACAGGCCCCGTTTGCCCGGGGCCCTTAGTGATGGGTCCTTAGGTAGTTGACTACAATGTCTTTATGGAAATCCAGAATAATTTATATGGCACAGGTTCATGACTTATTTTTTACATTCAAGTAGGGCCCACCCTAAAGCATAGGGCCCGTAGCATTTATTACTCTTGCTATGTGGTTAATTCAGAACTGCATATAAGTGAATCTGAGGCCTGACCAAATGCAGCAAAATATCAATATTTTAAAGGGAACTCTGATCTTCTGAAATAGTGAAAAAGATCATAGTTTTTAGGTTAAAGTTATCACACCTATTGCAATGACACCAGGGTCCCATGTTTAACATATCTGCAAGATAGATTGGTCTTAAACAGAACAGAAAAGACAGCCACCTATGAATTCTTCCAGCGAATATAGTGAATGATATGCATAGCTGTTTTATTCAGCCATAAAAACTTTTGGAGGTATGGTAAGCAGAGTTCAATTCTGATAGGAAATTATTTGTAAAAAAGTTTATCCAAAGCAAGTATATTGCTACCTGATTCATAAGCGTAAAAAGTAAAATAAATAAAAACAACCCTTCTCACAGTCGGCTAAAACGCCTCCTAAGTTGCCAAATGCTACTTCGATAAAATCAGAACTGAATGTTACCTATTCCAATTTTAATGGATTTCGGCTAAAAAAGAAGTAATTATGTAAATTACTGGTAAATAGTATGGTATTATCAGAACTTTATAACATGAATGTAAAGAAGTTTGTGTTTTTGCCATATTATGGACAAAATTTTGAAATAAATAAGATTTTTATTATTCATATTAGATTTTTTTTGTGTATTGGTAATTAATTGCCCTAGGGTTTTAAATTGAATAGGTACCAGAAATAAAAAAAAAAGTTTAGCTTAACTTTTGGTCTACATATCAATTGTATGTTCCGATTCAACTGATTGATGCGCTATGCTAGTTTTGACAAAATAATTTTATCAACAAAAAACAATTGGTTGTGTAAACTAATTATAATTATGTGAAGGTATAAAAAAATAAAAAGTTGTTCATGCTAGGTTCCTGACAGCACAGACAGGGTAGACAGTACATAACAGAGCACATTTAGTAATATAATGGATTTTGATGCACTTATAATAATCTAATATGAAAGTTTGAGAAAAGTTTCAATAATTTCATGATAATTAAATTTCAATAACAAGTTAATATTTGGTATGTAAAAACAGACTTTAATTATATACAAGTATTTGACTTTGATTTGAATGTCAATAAGAATACTATTGATAACAGAAAGTTCATCTATAATAGGCATAAACTTGTATTGTAATGTCTGTTGAAGTCCACTAATAATGTATGTTAGATCAAATATCTTCTAATAGTAGTAATAAAGATCAACTCACTGTTTCTATTAGTTTCCTATATTCTAAAAGTGTACTCTTATCCTTAATCTCCCCGGAGGCGATCCACGACTTGATCTGATCCCGTAGCCTCTGAAGCTTCTTGATCTCCTTCTTGAGGTCCGCCTCATACTTCTCCTTTTGGTTACTGTTCGTCGCATTGTGTACCTTCTGCCAGATGTCATCGAACGTCTCCACACCCTCCGTTACCTTTTTTAAACACCTGTCTATTTCACCTGCAAACCGCATAATTGCATTAATGCAAAAACCTGTTTCACGAAGGTATCACTTAAAAACAACTCAGTGCTTCGCAATTTTGTTATTAGTACTGAGGGTAGGCCTGATAACGATCGACTGGCTGTCGATGTTGATAGTTCATAACAATAAAATCGTGTCCTTAGTACTATAATCGTAAGAAACGCGGCAGTTTGTCAAGTTTAACCGACCACCTGTACGCGTTGCGATCTGTACGCGTGTAACTAACACACGTTTCACATATTCAGCTCACCACCTCTGGCTCCAGTACGCCAGAGGTCTCATCAATTGACAATAATGCTCTAGAACACGTACCTACATCGGTTGGGGTCAATCAATCTCTAACCTGATAACATAACAAATTACCTTGTAATTTCCTTGTCGCAGCCATAGCTATTTACACATATGGACGAACGTTCCGTACATATCCTAAACATACAAACTATTTACAAGAAAATGCACAAAAATTATTGATAAACAGACAAACTACACATCTGAAGCTTTGTTCGATTCCAAGATGGCTACCGTACACCGCTCGAAGTATAGTGTCTGAACGCATCCAGGCTAACCACCACAGTGAAATCTTGCCCCGCGCCTGGAATGGTAATTAGCACGGAGCTTTCATAAATAATTATGAATTATAAGTTGTCACAAATAACAACAAACTTCAAATTTTCCACAAAATGATTTTAGGTACGTCGCGTAGACCATCAAGAGCGCAGGCGCAAAATAATAGAGCAAGGCATAGACAAAATAGCAGGTAATGAAAATAATAGGGTATTTCATTTTACAATGTTATTGTTTTATTTAATCTTTTGTATATTCCAAAAGTAGATCCTAATAAGTAAAATCATGCTATCAATATTAATTTAAATATGAATAATAATTCAGAAATTAATGTATTAATTTTTGTAATTGAAGACAGTAACTTTCTGTCTATGGTAAGGTATTATTTATTTCCGCAAGATGGCAGCATTGAAATTAATATATCTATTCACCGCTAGATGGCGTTAATTAAAATAATGAATATAAAGCCACGTGTACAAGGTGCGCGGGTCAATTACTCTTTGGGGTTAATTTTACCCACAACCAACCTCATCGTACTTATGTCAACCTTCAGGAAATTAGAAACATAATCAAAGGAAATCAGAATTAAATTTTATTTCACCGAACCATGAAGTAGAGATTCCCTTAGCCATCGAACACACATGATAGTTTCATGGCGAGACAGTAAGTATCTAATCTTTATGAGTAAAACTCTCTAAATCAAGTGCATAATTTCAAATGCGGCATCGTAACTATAACTTTGAAGAGCTGGCTTAAATAACAAGTTAATGGGTCGTTAATCGTTATATTGTAGCTTTCATAGTCCCTTTAATGGCACTAGGCATCGTAAACAACGATGGTTTTGTATGTCTTTTGTTCCCGCTGACCGATTTACAATCTGAAATTTTATGAATGACATCACAGCGGCTGAGGATGAAGGTACCTACCTAGATAATAAAACCGAGTAAAAACAGCTACTGTGCAAGTACCTTTTCAATACACTTACTTGAAAACCCGCTCTTATCCCACCGCTTTTAGGCACGCAATAGACTGTTTTCCGCACTAGTGCAGAAAAGTGCGCGTGCTGTCCCCCGCCACAATGTTATGACATGTATCGCATCAGGCTGGGCGCGCGTCGGCCCCCACGCGTCGCGCGTTGTCCCCCGCGTGACGCACTAGCGCGGCGCGGAGCGCGTGCTGTCCCCCGCCACAATGTTATGACATGTATCGCATCAGGCTGGGCGCGCGTCGGCCCCCACGCGTCGCGCGTTGTCCCCCGCGTGACGCACTAGCGCGGCGCGGAGCGCGTGCTGTCCCCCGCCACAATGTTATGACATGTATCGCATCAGGCTGGGCGCGCGTCGGCCCCCACGCGTCGCGCGTTGTCCCCCGCGTGACGCACTAGCGCGGCGCGGAGCGCGTGCTGTCCCCCGCCACAATGTTATGACATGTATCGCATCAGGCTGGGCGCGCGTCGGCCCCCACGCGTCGCGCGTTGTCCCCCGCGTGACGCACTAGCGCGGCGCGGAGCGCGTGCTGTCCCCCGCCACAATGTTATGACATGTATCGCATCAGGCTGGGCGCGCGTCGGCCCCCACGCGTCGCGCGTTGTCCCCCGCGTGACGCACTAGCGCGGCGCGGAGCGCGTGCTGTCCCCCGCCACAATGTTATGACATGTATCGCATCAGGCTGGGCGCGCGTCGGCCCCCACGCGTCGCGCGTTGTCCCCCGCGTGACGCACTAGCGCGGCGCGGAGCGCGTGCTGTCCCCCGCCACAATGTTATGACATGTATCGCATCAGGCTGGGCGCGCGTCGGCCCCCACGCGTCGCGCGTTGTCCCCCGCGTGACGCACTAGCGCGGCGCGGAGCGCGTGCTGTCCCCCGCCACAATGTTATGACATGTATCGCATCAGGCTGGGCGCGCGTCGGCCCCCACGCGTCGCGCGTTGTCCCCCGCGTGACGCACTAGCGCGGCGCGGAGCGCGTGCTGTCCCCCGCCACAATGTTATGACATGTATCGCATCAGGCTGGGCGCGCGTCGGCCCCCACGCGTCGCGCGTTGTCCCCCGCGTGACGCACTAGCGCGGCGCGGAGCGCGTGCTGTCCCCCGCCACAATGTTATGACATGTATCGCATCAGGCTGGGCGCGCGTCGGCCCCCACGCGTCGCGCGTTGTCCCCCGCGTGACGCACTAGCGCGGCGCGGAGCGCGTGCTGTCCCCCGCCACAATGTTATGACATGTATCGCATCAGGCTGGGCGCGCGTCGGCCCCCACGCGTCGCGCGTTGTCCCCCGCGTGACGCACTAGCGCGGCGCGGAGCGCGTGCTGTCCCCCGCCACAATGTTATGACATGTATCGCATCAGGCTGGGCGCGCGTCGGCCCCCACGCGTCGCGCGTTGTCCCCCGCGTGACGCACTAGCGCGGCGCGGAGCGCGTGCTGTCCCCCGCCACAATGTTATGACATGTATCGCATCAGGCTGGGCGCGCGTCGACCCCCACCAGTCGCCGGTCAACCCCTGTTTATTCATTTCTTCGTAAGTGTATTGAAAAAAGTCGTTTGATACACGTGCAAATTTGTCACCGCAGCCCTCGGTTCCATAACACACTCGCCTATGGCTCGTGCGAATTTCACCTCGGTCGACAAACTTTCTGCACTTGTATCAAAATGTACTATTTTAAATAGGTACCTACTGCCATTAACAGAATACCTAAGTGCCATATGTACAGGCCTATTTTTTTTAACCCTTGAACAGGCGCTATAAACTCGCTGCAAGATATAAAGTGTTATATTATATGGATTTAGTCGTCGATTAACGCCCTAAATGATTCCATAGCACAAAAAATCATGAAAAAAACTCTGTAGGTCTGTCTGAGAAAAAAAAGTGTGGGAAAACATAATCCCATTGCCTGGGTAAAGACTACCCTATTACATATAAATAAGAAATCGCACGTGTTTGTTCATATTTTTTAGTCTTTTTTTCTATAGGTAGGTAGGTACCTTATCATAATGCGAGTTACCTTTTGACGTGCGTAATTAGAGACACAATAGTAAGACAATGGCTTGCGGACGCCGGCTACCGCCTGAGCGTTAATGAATTAAAAATAATATTTCAGATAAGGTTTAAGATGGCTGTCAGGGTTTTATTTTGACTTAGGGATTTTACAAAGATGTAAAAAAGTAATTAATATGGAGTTTCTTGCCGGTTCTTCTCCATAGGAAACGACCAATTTGGAACCGTGCGCTAGCTTCTGACGTTTTATAAGTGCCCATGTGGCCCTGTGAAATAAAAACATTTGAATTTTGAATTTGAATTTAATAGTAAGATTCACTACAATTATACATGAACAAGCCTTTTTATCTCCGATCTTCACAGCAGGTACATAACCTAGGTATAGTTGCCTGATAATAAAGGATTATTATTATATTATTATTATTCCATTTATTTCCTATATACACATATTGTTTACATTTTTAAATATTTCTTGTAAAAAAAAACAATAAAAAAACATTTAAAAATATAAAAAATAGTAGCCCACCGGCATCGGGAACAGGGTCCAAGTTACCGGTGGTCAGGGCTCCTGAGAGAGGAATCTCCTAACAATGCGCGCCGTGTCCAGGAGTACCGCTTTCTGGATCAAGCCCTTAATCCAGCTGCCCAACGAGAGCCTCCTTAGATGTTGTTCGAGGCTCTTAGCTATTAAGCCATTGGCCGTTACGACTATCGGCACAATGATTGCTCTATCCACTTCCCACATGTCGACAACCTCGCGAGCTAAGTCAAGATATTTAGTTTGATTCCCCAGGCCGGTGGCATGCCCGACAGATGTCAACCGTACCGTCCTTCACAATGTATTTCCGTTATTATTATTATTATTATAGGATACATTTTAGGTATATCCGTTTCTGATCGTATTTATGGGCCTATTACACTACTCGATATTCAGACAGTCTTAGTCGATGTCGCGTAGTGTAATAAGGGTTAGACCGGTCTTACTCGGAACAAAAAATAAAACAGTCTGTGTATCGTGTGCTGAATATCGCGTAGTGTAATAGGCCCTTAAATACGATCAGAATTTCAGAAAGGCGGCCCTTTATTCGTTTGTAGGGGTACTTACAGTAGGTACTATATTTAACGTCAATTTTCAACCTTAAGTCAGGGTGATGGGCAGAGTAGGACCCAGCTTTACCACAACGTGGCTGCGCCTATAAACCCGTGAAAGTATTTTCATAATCGGATCAGCAGGTACTTCAAGAGATTATCTCCTGCTAACAAACAAACACTTTTAGCACTTTACTGTATTAGTTTCTGTGGCGCGTATTTCTTTATAGTGTGCTTATAATTTGTTAGTTCTAAATTTGCGCCTTGTTCCGCCAAATAAAATGTTTTTCTTTCTTTCTTTCTTCTAGTTCAGTTTCTACCTCTTTATTATATTAGTTACTAGCTTTTGCCAGCGGCTTGGCCCGCATGAAAACAGAAAATATACTATGTTACTCAGTGATAAAGTAGCTTTCTACTGGTGAAAGAATTTTGAAAATCGGTCCAGTAGTTTTTGAGTTAAATCGTTACAAACAAACAAAAATTCAAATCTTTTTTCTTTATAATATTAGTATAGACTAGTTCTTTCCAGTGTCTGTCTGTTTTCCCAGTAACTAGCCTTTTTTACGCCGGGTGTGAGCTTCATAACTACGCCCCTAGAAAAAAAAAACTGGGCAAGTGTGAGTCGGACTCGCGTACTGAGGGTTCCGTACAAACTTGAAAGGTAAATTGCGGTTTACGATTTATGACGTATTAAAAAAAAATACTTACTAGATCTCGTTCAAACCAATTTTCGGTGGAAGTTTGCATGGGTAGGTAGTGTAGGTACATCATATATTTTTTTTTAGTTCTATCATTCAGTTACTTTAGAAGTTACAGGGGGGGGGGGACACATTTTACCACTTTGGAAGTGTCTTTCGCGCAAACTATTCAGTTTAGAAAATAAATATATTAAAAACCTCATCATATTGAAAACCTTATCATATTATTTTTGAAGACCTATCCATAGATACCACACGTAAGTAAGCGTTTGATAAAAAAAAAATAAACGCCCAAAAATTTTTATTCACAGACAGACATGACGAATCCATAAGGGTTCCGTTTTTTGCCATTTGGCTACGGAACCCTAAAAATACAATACGAACAAAAAGGACAAGATATAAAATTTCTGCGCCCCTCCAGGGACTGCGCCCTGTGCCTGAGCACCGCTGATACCGCCCTAGTTACGGCTATGGTCCTTCCTCGTGTATTGCTATTTCTTTTAGTGAAGACTGCATCGAAATCTGTTTTGTGTTTTAAAGGGATTAGCGGATAAATAGACAGACACGGTAATCGACTTTGTTTTACACTGTGGGTACTAGCTGCTGTCAGTGGCTTCGCCTGCGTAATAGCAGAAAATGATCCCAAGGTAACAATATGTTACCTTACCCGGGGTAAAAAATATCTTATGTGCTATGCCAGGTCCCAAGGTATATGTTACCTTACCCGGGATAAAAAGTATCTTATGTGCTATGCCAGGTCCCAAGGTATATGTTACCTTACCCGGGATAAAAAGTATCTTATACAATGTGCTATGCCAGGTCCCAAGGTATATGTTACCTTACCCGGGATATAAAATATCTTATGTGCTATGCCAGGTCCCAAGGTATATGTTACCTTACCCGGGATAAAAAGTATCTTATGTGCTATGCCAGGTCCCAAGGTATATGTTACCTTACCCGGGATAAAAAATATCTTATGTGCTATGCCAGGACATGCTCTACCCGTGTACCAAGTTTCATCGAAATCTGCCGCTCGAGCATGAAGCAGTACCAAGCAAACACACAGACTAATGGCTATAGAATATTACCATAGCACAATCTGCCTTATCAATAATTAAGGTTGCCATTTCTAAGAGCTGGCAACCAGGACAAGAAACGTAAAAACCCCGGATTCTGGAGCTCAGAACCTGGACATCACAAAAAAAGATTAAATTGTCGTAAATATTTTTTTTTTATTGTTAAACAAAAAACGAAATACCTACATCTCTCACATCTTGATATTACTAGGGAATCCAATCCCGCATCAAAATCACGATCCCGCATTCCTGCGGGATAGAGGTCGACAATCCCGCGGATCCCATGGGATTTGCAGGATTGGGATTTTTAAAATACTTTTTTGTTTTAAGTAGTAATGTGAAAAAAAAACGGTCAAGTGCGAGTCGAACTCGTGTACAGAGGATTTCGTATAAACTCAATGTAAATAGTTCTATAGAACTATTGAATCAAGTCTCGAAGATTTATCCGAATTGCAAAAAAGTAATTATTTTGTAATGTAAATACAAAACGGTTATCAGACGTTTTCCTGTACTTCTGCTATGAGACCTTGCTTCTTGCCAAATTTCAGGATTCTAAGTCAACGGGAGGTACCCTATAGGCTTAAACGACCTTAGGTGGGATCGCAGTCAAGCACTGGTTTATATCAATTAAAAAAAAAAAAAAAAAAAAAAGGTATCTTTAGATTGCGTTGACTTTGTTGAAAAAGTTTGACTTTTTCATTACACCTAGGGGTAATCCCAGCAGACCTGAGTAGGACCTGTACCATGACGTTTTTAGTAAGATTGTTTCATTCTTATTTCCAGTGTGGGTAAGAGATGGCGCTAGACAACCTGTATAGCTCTGTCTCTTACCCACACTGAAATAAGAATGAAACAATCTTACTTTGAACGTCATGGTAACCCCCCAGGTATTATGTTCAATAATAATTCTATCGAGTCACGAGTTCCATGTAAAGTTCTTACATCACTTATTAATGATGCTGTGCTGGGTCTAATAAATAATTAGAACCGCGCGTTGCGTTGTCTAAACCCAATTTTCTTCAAAAAAAATCAATCCCGCAGACGCAATCCCATATGAGTAATCCCGCATTTCTGATCCCGCAAAAAAGGAGCGGGATCCCGCGTATGCGGGATTGGATTCCCTAGTTATTACACAGAATTTCCTGACGAGATTAAAAAAAATTGAATTTGTTTATTTCTTGAAATAAAACACAAATTATTAGATATAAAAAAAAAATCCTTGTCAAAATATATGTAGCGAGTCAGTTAATCGCGGCATTTGCACGTGCGACTCTCGCTGACGCCCAAGCGGCGGCGTGCGAAAATTTTATACCCGAACTACAAATGAAACCCGGCCCGGACGCTCCTCAGACGCCCTTTAAACTAGGACAAATCCGGGGAAGCCCGGACGGAAGGCAACCCTACCTATAATATTCTCATTGCTGGGCTCAGGCCTCCTCTCTAGAATGGGCCGTAATCCACCACGCGGGCCCAGTGCGGGTTGATGGATATCAAAGGTCTTCGAATTTTTAGTTCTAGGCCTCCTCACGATGTTCCTTCACCGTTTTGAGAGCAATGGTGATGAAATAAATTACACTAAGTAATGCGCCTGGCTGAGTTCGGACCTGTGACCTATCACTCGTAAGTTGGGGCCGTTACCACTAAGCCACCACTGCTCAATAATATTATTATGATATTATAGCGAAGAAAATGAAAATATTATTATCATACGAAACTTGTTCAAGGATATTTATTAAAAGTACATCGTTTAACAACTTTATTCCACGCACCTTTAATAAAATGTTTTACACAAAACTTTCGGTGTCAACCTTCCTAATCAGAAATCGTCGTTTGTTGTTTCAATAAAAGTCAGAGTAATTACTAGATAGCAATCTATTCATTTAATCGGAGTTTTTATTTCGAGGAGAAATGAGAATTTTCAACTGAATCTATTAAGGCCCTATATATATAGCTCCTGAACAGTGACATAAAACAGAGACTTTCTGAAGCCTACTCTCCTAAGCCTCGGTAATGGCTAGGTCAATAGGTTTGAAAAAAATATATATTTATTATAGATTCACTAAGTAGCTTCTGCCAGCATGAAACCGCTGGCAGAAGCTAGTGAATCTATAATACCAATTACCCCTTTATAAAGTCCACCCCGACTTTCGTAAAATCCGTTATTACCGGACGTCTACACCCTATAAGGAACCTACCTGCCAAATTTTAAGTTTGTAGAGGTTATACCTAGTTTCTGAGATTTCGTGATTATTCAGTGAGTGGTATTTCGCTTTTATATATATACCTAGATTTGTTTTAGTATATGCGAAACCCGAAACACGTGTCTAGTATTATTGTATGTTAGGTACTGATAAGTACGAGGACAGACGAGTGAAACAACGGCTTGCTAGTAACGCACTGACGTTTATTCGTAACCATACTTAAAGGTGCGTAGGCACACGCACACATACTTAACATTCCTCCCCTTAGCTTAGACATACAATCAAACAATTAAGCTACAAAAACCTAATGCAAAACATACATATCTACTAATAAAATAATTTGTAGTTGATAATAGGCCGATTGCGTCTAGACCGTGGTGTGACCGCTGGCTCACCTGCCTGCTGTTGTGGTGTCGCTTCTCCTGTATGACCAGAGCTAGGAGAGCCGGGCAATGCCTCCTCGAATTCCTCCTCCTCTCCCCCGGATTGATCTGGTGATACAGGCTGTGAATGCGTATCTAAGGGTGACCCTGGAGCAGTGTCCGCTCTTGTCTGGTCCATACAATCTGCAGCCCTTGTTGTGTCGTCACTCCCTTTACCAGTGTCCGTTTTCGACATTGCTTGCGAAACTTGCGTTTCAGACGTTGGATCACCACTTAGCTCCTCCAGGTCTATATCTATGTCTTTTTTGTTTTTGCAATCGTCGCCTTTATACATCATAATTTGATTTTTATGTTTTCTTTGAGTAATTGAAGTTATTTCGTCTCTGATTAAATACAATATTTTGCCAATTTTTTTTATCTCTGTTCCTTTGCACCATGTGTATTTACCATTAACTGTTTGATTTTTATAATAAGCTTTGTCTCCGGGTGCAAAAACTTGTATATTACGTCCACCCGTCTTATTTTGCAAACACTGTTTACGTTTAACCATATTAGCAAGAGCCGAGGATGATGGCGACGGCGATTTGGGTTTAATTAAATCTAGACGCGTTCTAAGCTTCCGACCATAGACCAGCTCAGCGGGTGAAGACCCGGTTGTTGTGTGAACGGAATTTCTGTAGTCAAACAAGTACTTCAAAAGTAAATTATTTGAATTTTGTGCTCCATTACCAGTAAGCAAGCTTGTTTTGATACCCTTTTTCACTATCTTTACGTAGCTTTCTGCCTGCCTGTTGCTGGCCGCGTGGTATGTCGGTGACGTCACGTGTGAAATTCCGTTCACCCTACAAAAAGCCTCAAATTCATATGACGTGAATGATGTACCATTGTCGCTGACTAGTGTATGCGGGATACCAAATCTTGACATGAACTCGTATAATTTATCAATTGTCGCAGAAGTTGACGTACTGCACTTCATATTATATACCTCGACCCACTTGGTATACGCATCTACTACCACTAAATAGGAGTTACCGTTAATAGGCCCCAGAAAATCTATGTGTACCCGGTAAAATATTCCCAGTGCGCAATCGGCGTCCGCGCCGGTGATGGCCGTAGTTGCATGTACACGTCACATGCTCCTATCATCCGCTCTAACGCCGCATCTATCCCCGGGAACCACACACGCTCTCGCGTCTCTGCCTTTGTCTTTACAATTCCTAAATGGGATTGGTGCAGTTCCATTAAAATTTTTCTTTGTAATGTTTCTGGAACTACAACCTTGTGCCCTCTCATAACACACCCTTTTTCATAAGACAATTGCATCCTACATGCATGATATGGCTTAATCGCCTCATCATCTATTTTCCTCGGCCACCCATTCAACACGAAATGTACCACCCTGCGCAAGGTCACATCTTTATTTGTCGCCTCGCGTAATAAGTTCACGGTTACAGGCAGACTGCCCTCTACCACGAAATTAATATAGCACACATACTTAACAGGTACCTACGTCACAAAAAAAAAACTTTTACAATTCGGAAAAATCTTCGTAACTCAATTCGGGAATCGAACTGTTTTCATAGGTAAGTTTGTGCGGAACCCTCAGTGCGCGAGTCCGACTCGCACTTGCCCTGTTTTTTTTAACCTTCTTGCTAACTAAGAACTTTATCATTCTTATCTCTATTTTTTTCTAATATCTTCCAAATATGTTTTAAACGTTCGCCCATATATAATACAATAAGTCCGTAACTCATTAGTGAGTCAGCGAGCGCATAATACACGTACAATCAATAGCGTGTGTTTATTTACTACACTGCTCAACTGATAAAACTTTCCTAATACAGCTCTCATCCTATTACAAACGTCAGAAACATGCGTTTTCCAATTAAAATGTGTGTCTATACTAAGAGCTAATTATTTAAACGTGCTAACATCATCATCATCATTTCAGCCGAAAGACGTTCACTGTTGGACATAGGCCTCCCCCAAGCGTCGCCACAACGACCGATCCTGTTCGTCTCGCATCCACCGCACTCCCGCGACTCTCACCAGGTCGTCGGTCCACCTTGTGGGAGGCCTTCCAATGCTGCGTTTTCCGGTGCGCGGTCGCCACTCTACTTTCGGCCCCATCGACCATTCGTTCAACGAGCAATGTGCTCTGCCCACTGCCACTTTAGTTTTTGTTACTATTTTGGTGTACAATAAACTTTTATTCTATTCTATTCTATTCTATAGATAAATTACACCCAGACACAGAACAAATGCTTGTGCTCATCACCACACAAACATTTGTCCTGGGTGGGAATCGAACCTACGACCTCCGGCATAGCAGTCAGGGCTACTAGACCAACAGGCCAGTTATTTCTGAGGGTAGACTATTAATTAATTTTTAATATTATTTTGTTATCCTGATAAAAAAACCTGCCTTATTCCTGCAGAGGTACACAAGTGACACTGCTGACACAATTATTCAGATACACGTGTTTTAGATGTATATTTTGTACTAAAAATAAATATATACAATTATGGACGAGTGCTGTTTGTGAATAAACAATATGTTTAGCACCTCGCCCGACGTGACTTCAGTTTTAGAGTCAGTGGCACTGGCTTTTGCTGATACACGCTGATTATATCGGAAACTATTTTTTAAGAGCATCCAACCAGAGATACATTTCCATACAACCACTCTTATCTCAATAATCACTCGTGATTAATTACGATATAATTACACATCTTTCTTTGTATATTTTGGAAATACAGATATCTTGTGGATATTATGTGTAAAACTAATCCAGTAAAGACCTCTGAAAATGTGCTATTTTGCGAGAACTTTGGCCCGCGAAGTCGAAGTTGAAGAAGGGCCACGGCCCTTTTTCTTAAAAACCATGGAGGTGTAGCCAGGTCATGATAAACGTATAGTTGACTGCGTGATCAATGGTGGCCAGGTCAGAGCACGGGCCAAAGGGATGTATCAGGCTGATCGCCGCGAAACCCCCACGAGTCGCCGGGCAGCCCCCGTTTATTTATTTATTGAAAAGCGTCGTTTGATACACGTGGGTCACCGCAGCACTCAACTCCTTAACACCGAATTCCACCTCGATCGCAATGACAAACTTTCTCCATTTGTATCAAAATGTACTATTATTTTGTCTAAAGAATGTAAAATCTCGCGTAGCGCTACGCCGCCGTAGCTGCGTAGGCCGCTGCTACAAGGTCATGGAACTTTTTCTTATTTTCTCCGGGACAACCGTATGTGTAGCACTGCCCTAACCAAGTTACAACCGTTTCTTTTCGATTCTGTTTTCGTTGATCGCCTCGGCCCCACCTCCTATTCCTTTGTTCTGACCACGTGATTGAGCGTTGAGATGACGTCAGAATAAAGGAATCGGAGCCGTGGCCGTGGCCGTGACTCGAGGCGATCGACGAAAAGAGAATCGAAACGAAACGGTTGTAACTTGGCTAAGGGGGTTGGACGGAGATAACAAAATACCCGCGAGACACAATTGGTGCAGCCGTTGAGCGATATGGCTGCTACGCTGCGAGTCGCGGGTTCGATTCCCGTACGAAACAAATATTTATGGCCTACACATATTATTGTGTTAAGCGGTTGCCCGCGACGGGCACCCGTCGCGTGACAAAGCGAGTATATCGTGTGCGACAGTCCCCGTCGCAGAAACGGATTATTACGTGCGCAGTGTCGCTAGTTCAACTTTAACGGTGTGTATGTAGTCGTGTTGATGAAGAACGCAAAATGGGGTGTAGCTGTAGGGCCCGGCTTCCCGCGACTGATGCCCGCGCGGGTCCCTACAACGGAGCACTTTTGTATGCGCGGGCGTTCGCTTAACGCAGTTTCGGCCCTAAGCGTCTTGTTTACATAATATATATGAGTTTACATGTTTGTGAAAGCTCCCACGATACATCATACAGGAGTAATTCCTAGTGTGGGGCAAGTGTTTTTAGGGTTCCGTAGCCAAATGGCAAAAAACGGAACCCTTATAGATTCGTCATGTGTCTGTCTGTCCGTCCGTATGTCACAGCCACTTTTTTCCGAAACTATAAGAGCTAAACTGTTGAAACTTAAGTAGATGTATCCTGTGAACCGCATTAAGATTTTCACAAAAAATAGAAAAAAAACAATAAATTTTGGGGGTTCCCCATACTTAGAACTGAAACTCAACATTTTTTTTCATCAAACCCATACGTGTGGGGGTATCCATGGATAGGTCTTCAAAAATGATATTGAGGTTTCTAATATCATTTTTTATATACTGAATAGTTTGCGCGAAAGACACTTCCAAAGTGGTAAAATGTGTGTGTGTGTGTGTGTGTGTGTGTGTGTGTGTGTGTCCCGTAACTTCTAAAATAAGAGAATGATAAAACTAAAAAAAATATATGATGTACATTACCTTATAAACTTCCACCCAATATTGGTTTGAACGAGATCTAGTAAGTAGTTTTTTTTTAATACGTCATAAATCGTAAACCGCAATTTGCCTTTCAAGTTTGTACGGAACCCTCAGTGCGCGAGTCCGACTCGCACTTGCCCAGTTTTTTTAATAAGTTATTGTGCCAAAACTTTAGAAACACTTTGTAAAATTATGAACGTACTTACATGTGTACTGTGCGGCGCACAATAAATATATGTATATGAATGACAATTTCTGTACATATTTCGTAATGAATTTGTCTTGAACTAAAAACGGTTGCGATAATACCCGCATGATTGTATACGAGTTTCAAACGGTAGACATACGCTGTTTATGATAACTTTACTAGAGGTATTTATTTTTTTAAATCAGAATTCATACAGTTGCGATAATAGGTCCTCAAAAGAATTACCGCGGCCCTGGCTCGCAAAGAGCAATAAGGAAAACGGGCGGGTTTTAGTCAGTAAAAGTCTGACACGCGCTTTTGCTCTAGCCAGAGCGGGAGAAGACACATAATCCCACCTTAAAAAAAAAACAGTCGGGCCGGTTACTATCGGCCAACGACCTTACAGCCACTAGACGTCTAATAACAGGCGACGCATTTTTGTCAACACATATTATTACAAAGACGCCGTGTATATCTAACCTATAGCTATGTCCCTCTTTCTCATTTGCACGCCTGACATTTTAATCACGTTATGCTACGGACCCTGGAAAATCTCGGTAAGTTAAGATTCCAGCCACGAGCTAAACGCTTACTATAATGACAAAATACTTATCTAATAGGTATAACACTTATAAAGATTCAACATAAATCAACCCAATTTAATTAAGTCCCAATTTGTTCGTAGCAAAAAAGAAAGCCTACATTACATTTGGCCAGCTTGTTTGTCTCAGATTGCGTCACTTGCGTCAGAGGTAGCGTTGCCAGGCGTCCGGATAATCCCGGACACAGTCTGGCTTTTTGGTTGCATGTGCGGCCATATTAGACAAAGTCCAACCAGCAGGCTTAGAAGAAGGTACAAAATAAATGGCAATGACATTACCTGCGGAGAAGTCACGTAACCGTATAATACTGAACGATTGTTTCTCATGCTCACTCAAATGTCTCACTGATGCTGGCGCGTGTGTTGGATCATTCGGTTCCCTTCAAAATGGTTGAGCTGAATGTTGCTAATATTCGCGTCATGTCCGTGAACGGGTGCTGTCAGTTGAGACTGGTCATCTCTTAGCTGCCAGTTGCTATTTTAATATCTATATTTAGTTTTTATTTTATTTGCATTGTTCTCACATGATAGTTAGCGACAAGAAACATGTAACCGATATATTTGTAATACATAACATGCCGCCTATTGTACACTTATTTTTTATAAATGTCTGTCCTGTAGTAAGTTAAGGTGTGCAATAAAGTAATAAATAAATAAATAAACATGATTGAAAAGTGTCAATTTTTTTTTTTTTTTATATGTTGGAAAATCATCTTATGACAAATCCCGCTCTTGGGCGGAGATAGTGTCAGACTTTTACTGACTAAAAACCCACTCCTGTTCCTTCGTTGCCTTCGTCCCAGGGCCACGGTTTCGTTTTCACACTACCCATGGCCCCAGTAGGCTTCGACCCTGCTGGGCCCCTACGATTTGCTGACATCTCCCTGAGGCGCGCGCGGAACAATACGCGCCGTCGACGACTTGGGCTCGGTCCGGATGGTTACCGGACGGTCGGACGGCGGGCCACCCATTGCCCGCCGTCCGCAAGCCCGCGCCTACGGTGGCCGGAAATCGGGATCGGAATCCCGGCGGCGGTTGGGGCGTGAGGACCGTTGCCGTTGCCTCACGCGATCGGCCGCCTCTTTTGCTAGCATTACTGCTTCGCAGAAGGAGGCGACCGCCTGCCACTCCTCCTCGCTCCGGACCATGGCCTGTACCAAGGCCCGGCGCGAGAGATCACCGCCGCCAATCGCCCCCACGAGGACACGGCGTTGCTCTTCCCAAGCGGGGCACACTTCCACCGTGTGCTCCACCGTGTCCTCCGGGCGGTCCACACAGTGGCGACACCCGGGCGTCGCTTCCGCGTCCATGGAGTTTCTTGCATATTCTTCTCCATAGAGACGCTTCTTGCACATTCTACGCTTTGGAATGTGTAACTAGCATCATTTTTTCTGACTGACTGACTTCTTGACATTTCAAAAGTGCCGGGTAAATGGTTTATTTGAAATAAAAGGCTTTGAATCTTTGAATCTTGATTAATAAAAAGAAAAGAAAAAGGATTCATTCAATTTTATTGTTGTTCATTAGAATTTGAGAGGACTTTTTGGTAAATGATTTAAAACCTTGAGGTTTTTTTTTTAAAAAACTGTCATGATAAACTAAGACAAAGGAATTAAGTGTGTGGGGCCTTTTTTACCCAATTGTACGGCTAAACTTGTTGGTTTGTCCTACTTTTCGGTTTTAGGACCTGGCAACCCTAGTCTGAGGCAATTAATCATGGCCCTTTAGAGCGTCAGGCCGTTAGGGCGTCAGGGCCATTGAATCTCGATTACCGTCCGCAAACAAACGAAGCACATATTCTGGACAACACTCTATGAGATTGTGCAATCACTAGTTAGTTAGGTTCACTTAGGGCGGCGACTTTGTTGTGAATATGAAGCCAAGCTTTGAAATAAAGAGAATCGAGCTGTGAAAGAAATTTAGAGGTGGTTGGAGCGCGTGGATCTTAGGGCTGAAACTGCGTGAAGCGGTCGCCCGCGCGGTCCTATACAAAAGTGCTCCGTTGCGGAGACCCGCGCGGGCATCTGTCGCGGGGAGCCGGGCCCCGCACCCCTTATTGCTACAATATTAAGTTCTCCATCAACACGACTACATGCACACCGTTAAAGTTGAACTAGCTACACTGCGCAGGTAATAATCCTGTTTCCGCGATGGGGATCGTCGCAAACGACACACGCGCTTTGTCACGCGACGGGTGCCCGTCGCGGGCGTCCGCTTTAATCGGCCCTTATAGATAGAAATATATACACTACATACAAAGGCAAAATAAAATCGACATAAGTCAAAGCAGTCAGTTCCTGTGACACCCTCAGGGGTGACCTCCGGAATGAACGCCCGGGTGTTATCATTGTGCGGACCGCCCGGAGGACGATCCTCATACAGGCCCGAGGAGGAATGGCAGGCACACACACGTTAGGGAACGGACGTCCTCACGCCCCAGCCGCCGGAACCCCGACCCCGATTTCAAGCCACCGTAGATGTGGACTGTGGACGACGAGCAATGGGTAGCCCGGGTAGAATGATATCTGCGAGCCATTTTTCACAATACAAATACCTATCGGTGAAGTCAATAGTATGGAAGCTTGAGAAAGAATGAACGAGCTAAGTGAAAAGTGACACATGTCACTTTGACAGAATCCGCGCTGACGTTTGCACGAACCGAGCAGATAAAAGTGCCGACCGCAGAGGTCCGTGGGTCTTTTCCTTTTCCTCTGTCGGCAGCCGTGTGTACAACGTCTAGTCTCGGAGGCTGTCTCACGGCTCTTTGCGTGAATTGAATACCTAAAGCTTGCATCATAATAAATCAGTTGTGTGATCTGGAATAGTTTGTTTATTGCTCGATACCCAGCCATCGCCCACAAAACAGAGTACCTGAACAGAGCTTCAATGATGATCGGCATCTTGCACCGACATACCTATATGTTACTAAATATTAAATATGAATAAGTTACAAATACTTACCTGAAACCAAGAATTTTATTGTTTTGTTTTTAACGAAACGAAGTTCAATGACGTCATAGTTATAAATAAAATTGTTATCGTAATGGCGATAATCCTAAAATCTAAAATATAACAATAAATTCCAACAAATTATTTTTGACAAACACGTCCATTGTTGCAATGTGGGATTTATAGGTTGTAAATTGTAATGAATATTTAGGTAGATAATACTTACCTAGGTACAAATCAATAAAAGTTACTATTCAATTAATTGTTATTGCTGTAGATTATTCGAACATTGACATAATGTAGTAAATTAAGGCATATGCCCAAGTAACTTTCAGGAAGGACAAAATTAACGTGACTATCAAATGGGCAAACGACTAAACTAACTACTGAAGTTGTCAAAAAATAAAAGGCCCTTTGTAAGGACATTTGTATTTTGACTACCTAGCGGCTTGTCCGGTGTAGTGTAACTATAGCTACTACTATAATAGCTACTACTACCACAGTATAGATATATGGAACAGTACGGAAACTACCTACAAATGTTCGAAACGGCTCACTCACACAAACACATGCATCGACGAGACTCCTAAGCGGCATTCACTACTGACAGCACCGCGAGAAACGCTTAGGAGTCTCGTCGATGCGTATGTTTGTGTGAGTGTGCCGTTTCGAATATTTGTAGGTAGTTTCCGTACTGTTCCATATATCTATACTGTGCTACTACACTACACCGGCCCCCTATTTTATAATAACTTTTTAACTTTTGTCATTTTTTTTTTTGACATTTCATTAATATTTGTTTTTTTTTTTACTTAATTTATTGTTTTAAAATAATTAGTTGTTTTTTTTTGTGTAATCAGGACTTGTTTATGTACTTTTTTATTTTTTTATTTCTTAAAGACTGTATAATAGATCTAAGTGGTCTGAAAGAAAGGTTTATTATTATTATTTATTGTTTCTTTCAGTTTCGTTCCAAGTTACATTCTAGGGTCTTTCTCAAATGTCAAAACGGGGCTTTTATTTTTTAACGAGTTTAACTGACGACAGTTCTTTACGACTTTCGTTCGTCATTCGACTTCCCAACAGCCGAGGAAGGTTTAAGTGTATGTATCATATACACCCGAGCGAAGCCGGGGCAGGTCACTAGAGTAGAATAAAAGTGTGGCACTCGGGGACTGCCGCGGTAAAGCTATTGCATAGCATTTTGTATCAACTTATGCAATTATAATTATTTATTTATTTTATTTATGCAGTATTTCTTTTTCTTTGATATTAATTCAAGTTACACTTTTTGAGCGTGGTGACCGATAAGAAAACAATTTTTTTTTTCTTGTTTACTTCATAAATTGCTACAAGTATGTTCAGTTGTTATCATAGAACATTACTATAATCTATTATAATACAAAAAGACTATTTTGTTTGACCGAGATTTGAACTCGAGGCACGATGATAACATAGGTAGAACGCTGTACCAATGCGCCACACAGGTCGTTAACGACTTTTCTAAAATAGGTGTTCGGTCTCTGTCGGCCTTCAAGCCACACCTCCGTGCCCGTCGGAGTGGGGAGCGTGAGATTTTTTTCGTTACGGAATTTCTGGATTCGGTTCCCGCGCTCAAGGCCCTCGATAGAAGCTATGCAATAGCTTAATAACTTTTAAACTGACTTCTTCTTAACTGTCTTCTATTTTACTCAGTTTTAATCCAATATTATCTGCCTAACATAGAATAAGCATCACGCTAATGTTATAAAGGCAAACGTTTCTGTGTGCGTATGTTTGTTACTTCTTCACGCTCAAACAGCTGAGCTGATTTCGATGAAACTTGGTACACGAGTAGACCATGTTCTGACATAGCATATAGGATACTTTTCATCCCGGTAGTATGTTCCCTTGGGATAATTTTCTACTATCACGCGGGCGAATCTACTGGCAGCAACTAGTTCTAATATTATAGGCCTACATACTAGAGTTATCATTAAATTATTTATAACGAATTAAACGATCGAATGTTTGATTGCTTACTTCGTAAAGCGCCTATTACACTACTCGATATTCAGTCAGTCTTAGTCTATGTAGCGTCACACAAGAAAAAGAGCAACTTAGGTACGTCAATGTCGTGTAAAGGAATGAAACAGAACGATGAAATAAATAGATAAACATAGACTAAGACTGTCTGAATATCGAGTGGTGTAATAGGCCCTTAAGTTCTTACTGGTAAATAATAGGTCTTTACCTATGAAATTGGAGATTTTTAAAACGGCTTGCTTTGAAGTGTTATATCATTGGATTGACTTGGAATCATAAGTTCAAATAAATTTTATATTAAAAGTATGTTATTCTTCTTTTAAAATTAGGTATTTATTGGTTTCTTTGTGTTTTGTATTTTCTGGTAGATAGGTACTATGCATTGCAAAGGGCAAACAATATCAATGTCGCATACCTACGACTTTCTTCTAACAAAAAAACTCTGTGTTCTTGGTTTAATAGATTTCGTTTTGGAAATTTTGTCTTGTAGCCGCCCTAAGAAATAAAGTTATTCCTGAGATAAAATTTCTCACATGAAAGAGATTGAAACCAAAATAGACATCTCATTCATTAGCAGTTTTAAGTCCGTATACATCATCAATATTGCATATCACTTGAGTCCCATTGTTTCCACGGTAGAACTCATATTACAAAATAATGCGAGTTTTCTTAGATTTCATACAAAAATGGTTATAAGTACTGCTATACTTATTACAGAAAATATAAAACACAAAGAAACCAATAAATACCTAATTTCAAAAGAAGAATAACATACCTTTAATATAAAATTTATTTGAACTTATGATTCCAAGTCAATCCAATGAACACTTCAAAACAACCCGTTTTAAAAATCTCCAATTTCATAGGTAAAGACCTATTATATCTACAGGGCGGAGAGTTAAACCGGGAAAGTAGGTATCCTAAATAATAATATAATATCAATATTATCAGGTACCAATTTGTACTTATAGGAAATATTCGATTTTCTTAAATCAACTTTCGCTGTTTTAACGGCCTATGCCTTCATTGCTGCTAGTCTATACTAAATAATAATAAAATAGCCTAATTATTCGTTATTTACCTGCAATTTAGTGTTGGTTGTTTAGTTAACTTAAAATATAATAATTAATTTTATAGAATTAAGGACCCCTCTTTGGGTAAAGACCTCCTTCAGCCTGTGCCATATTTATCGGTTCTTTGTGACTGTCAGCCATCTCTGCTCAGCCACTTTAATTACCTCATAGGCCCATCTCTCTTGAGGTTTTCCCTGTCTGCGTTTGCCTTTCGGGCTCGTCCACTTTGCTATTAACTTGGACCATTTTTCGTCATGACGTGATCTGGCTACATGGCCCGCCCAATTCAACTTTAATCTTTGTGAGTGTTTCAATGCATCTAGGGTTGCCAGGTCTTGAAACAGAAAAGCCGGACAGACTATCCTATTTAGCCGGACATTTGGTCAAAAAGGCCGACATTTTTTTTTAATCTAACATAACTTTTTAATAACAATAAAATTCATAAAATCTTAATAAAAACTAATAAAAAAAACAATAAAATTAAGTGATATAATTGCTAGACTAATTGCATGTCCGCTCTGCTTGTGCTAGCGATAGCGAGACAAGGTAAGGCAGAACTCAAATTACAATTCTAAACAAAATGGTCCAATTTAAAAAGCCGGACGGGCCGGTCTCCGCCTAATTTGGCCGGACACGCAACTAAAAAGCCTGACCGTGTCCGGCTTTATCCGGACGCCTGGCAACGCTAAATGCATCTATAATATTTGTTTTATTTTTATTGTTGTATTCTTTTGTTTATCATCAGTCTGTTAGGTACTTCATAGTTTGTGATATAATTTTTTTTTATGATTTAAATTTTATACGACATCAGGTACTTCTAACTTAAAGTGGCATTAATGACTTATTTATATTGTTATGTGAATTTATTACTTAAGCTGATTATCAGCAGTACGCTTCTATTTGTGTTTTTAACTGACTTCAAAGAAAGGAGGAGGTGATCAATTCGGTTGTATTTGTTTTTTATAAAAAAAAAATATTTTTGTTACCTCAGAACTCCGTCGTTTATGGACCGATTAGCATTTTTTTTCCCCTTTAGGATATTTTTCCAGATTAGCCTCATTTTTTTCAAAATCCAGTTCTGATGATGAGTCCATGAGGAATCGAGGGAACTCCTCAAATATTATAGGCAACCATATAGTGATTTTGGTATTTTCATCGAGAACTTAAGCTGTAAATCAGTCAAAAAGTAACATTTGATGAAGTGGAACTGATGAAGAAGACCAGAAATGGCCAACGGAACTTCATACTCACATAGATATCACGATGAAGATAATTAAGCGACTATGACAATACAAATAATAATAATAATAATAATAAATAAATAAATAAATGGTTCTGAATTATTTTGAAAATGATATCATCTAAGTGACCTGATGATGACGATGGAGCCGGAAGATAGGAACTGGAACTCCATAATCAATCAATGTATCCTAACCGTGTTTGGGTTTATTAGAATTGTCATGAGATGCACTTTGGCTATAAGGTACTATCAACTGTACCTACTGATCTGATGATAAAGCCGGAAGGTGGAAGGTAGACACGGGAACTTTATAATAAAACAATGTATTCTAGCAGTGTTTGGGTATTAACCCAAACACTGCTAGCTGCTGCAATTATGGAATTGTCATGAGAAATAGGCACTCTGGTTATAAGTATCGCAACTAAAAAGTGTGAAACAAAAAACTTAAAAAAAAAAAAAACACTAAAAGGATCAAAATAACTTTAATTTCGGAAGTCGGTGTTAAATAAGAAACAAACAATATCAAGAAACATCTACTACTGAAATTGAAATTATTTTGATCCTTTTAGGTTTATTTTTTAGTGAAGTCGGTTATTATTCATTTAGGATTCTGTAGCCAAATGGCAAAATACGGAACCCTTATGGATTCGTCATGTCTGTCTGTCTGTTCGTCCGTAGGTATGTCACAGCCACTTTTTTCCGAAACTATAAAAACTATACTGTTGAAACTGGTAAGTAGATGTATTCTGTGAACCGCATTAAGATTTTCACACAAAAATAGAAAAAAAAAAACAAAAAATTTTGAGGGTCCCCTTACTAAAATTTTTTTTCATCAAACCCATACGTGTGAGGTATTTATGGATAGGTCTTTAAAAATGTTATTGAGGTTTCTAATATCATTTTTTTTCCAAACTGAATGGTTTGCGCGAGAGACACTTCCAAAGTGGTAAAATTCCCCCCCCCCCTCCCCTGTAACTTCTAAAATAAGAGAATAATAAAACTAAAAAAAAAATATGATGTACATTATCATGCAAACTTCCACCGAAATGTAGTTTGAACGAGATCTAGTACGTAGTTTTTTTTTAATACCTCATAAATCGTAAACCTCAATTTATCTTTCAAGTTTGTACGGAACCCTCAGTGCGCGAGTCCGACTCGCACTTGCCCAGTTTTTTAATAATAAAAACACTGCTAGTATGATGGCAAGAAAAACGTAAAAATTGTTCATATTCTTTATTGTACACATAACTTTTATAAAAAAATAGACTGCTTTAAATTTATTGGCACACACGAAAGGCTGCCCCGCCAACTGCGAAAAATCCCAGGGTGGCCCCATCGTGCCGGTTGGCGACCGGGCGAGAGGACCCGATGGCGATCCCTGGGGGGGTTCGGGCGTCCCCGCAGTCTCCAGATCAACCCTCCATTGGCACAGCAACTCTGGTTGTGTTGTTGGGTTTAACATCGCATCACCTCGCTCAACTGCCATCTTCCATCTCTCCTATTCACTCCACACACAAAAAAAAATGAACGGTAAAAAGAAAGGCAAGTGTCAACAGCGGATGCACGTCCTCTCATTTCAAGTGCACCTTTCTAATATTAGAGGGCTGCACTCCAATATCGATGCGGTCCACCACCATCTTGAGACTGACAAGCCACACTTGCTTTTCTTGACGGAGACCCAAATTAGATGTCCGTCAGATACGGCGTACCTCAACTACCCGGGATACTCACTGGAGCATCATTTCCTGCAGCGTGCCGGGGTCTGTGTGTACGTCCGTAATGACATCTGCTGCCAGCGTCTCCGTCACCTTGAAGACCCAAATTTCTCTACGCTATGGCTGTTGGTGGACACTGGTATGGACAAAATTGTTTATGCCTGTGTCTACCGATCGCACAGCGGTGATCAGGAGACGACTCGGCTGTTCGACCACCTCAGTGAGGCCGCCGATAAGGCTCTGCATCGGCACCCTGATGCGCAGCTCGTCGCTCTGGGGGACTTTAACGCCTGCCACCAAGACTGGCTTTTCCCATACCAGAAGACCGACCACGCTGGGAGAGAAGCGCGAAACTTTGCAGTATCGATGGGCCTTTCCCAGCTGGTTAAGCAAGCGACTAGGGTGCCTGATGTAGTTGGTCATACTGCCAATTGTTTAGACCTACTGATGACCACCGATCCGGACAGATGTATTGTAACAGTTTCCTCACCACTTGGAACTTCAGATCACTGTCTGGTGAAGTCTGTTTCGTGCTTCTCCCCACCTGACTGCGACTCACGCGGTGAACGGAGAATATGGCGTTACAAGTCAGCAGAATGGGATGAGATGCGGCACTTCTTCGCGTCTTATCCTTGGCAGCAGGTCTGCTTCTCTTCTAAAAGTCCGTCGAGCTGTGCGGATGCTATATCCGATGTGATACGTCAAGCTATGGAGTTTTTCATCCCTTATAGAGACGTACCCATCGGAGGCTCAGCTCGCCCATGGTTCAACGCCGATTGCGTTCAAGCTGAAGAGCGTAAGCATTCGGCGTTTCTAGCCTGGGTTGACGCTCGTGACCGCAAAGCTCCGGATCTGAGCTCAAAGAAGAGAGTTTTCAACCATGCTGCCAAGTCCTACAAAAAGGCACTAAGGAAGGCTCGGTTCGACCGCATTACCCATATTGGCACAAAGCTCTCTGCACAGCCGTCCGGTAGCAGAGCGTTCTGGTCCCTTGCCAAATCGGTCGAAGCGAACTTCTGTAGGCCCACATTGCCTCCGCTGGTTAAGCCTGATGGAACACTGGCTCACACGGCGAGAGAGAAAGCAGGTCTCTTTGCATCTCTTTTCGCCCATAACTCTCGTCTTGACACTAGCAATGCTACTCCACCAACTCTACCTCACTGCAACACCTCAATGCCCGAGGTTCGCATAAGAAACAAAGAAGTTTTGAGAGCACTGTGTCGCCTAGACGTGAATAAAGCTAGTGGACCAGATGGTATACCAGCAATTGTTCTCAAGGCATGTGCGCCCGAGTTGTCTCCTGTATTGACGCGCTTGTATCGCCTCTCATTTAGGACTGGTATAGTGCCCAAGTCCTGGAAGCTTGCCAACGTGCAACCCGTGCCCAAAAAGGGCAGTCGTGCCGATCCTGCCAACTATCGGCCGATTTCAATAACCTCCATACTCTGCAAGATTATGGAGCGTGTGTTGAACTCGCGCCTCATGGCATACCTGGAAGGTAACGATCTCCTCAGTGACCGACAGTACGGGTTTCGCCACAATCGGTCTACTGGGGACCTACTAGTGTATACCACTCACATGTGGGGCGAGGCCCTTGAGAAGAATGGAGAAGCGATTGCTGTCTCCTTAGACGTCTCGAAGGCCTTCGACAGGGTATGGCATGCCAGCCTTTTGAGTAAGCTTCCAGCGTACGGCATTTCCCCTGGTCTGATTAACTGGGTAAAAGACTTCCTGAGTGAACGGTCTCTCCGAGTTGTTGTCGATGGATGCTCATCAGAGCCTATGACGACCAATGCCGGAGTTCCTCAGGGGTCAGTTCTCTCTGCAACTCTTTCCCTGCTGCATATTAACGATCTGCTGATGCCCGGTATCTATGGGTATGCAGATGATAGCACAGTTGTAGAGAGATACCTGCCAGGTGCTCGGGCTAGTAAGGAGCTAATCCGGTCCGAACGAGAGGCTATGGTAGAGCGTACGAATGTCTCACTTCAGGCAGTCTCCATGTGGGGCGAAACCAATCTGGTAGGATTCAACGCCGCCAAAACACAAGCGTGTCTGTTCACCGCCAAAAGGAGTCCGTTCGCCTTGGCTCCTGCTTTTCGGAATGTATCTCTGGAGTGCACCGACCGCCTTCAGCTCTTGGGAGTTGAAATTTCCTCAGACCTCAATTTTGGGCGGTTCATTGAGTCCAAAGCCAAGGTAGCTGCTAGAAAACTAGGCGTTCTTGCAAAGGTCCGACGGTACTTCACACCGGGACAGCTTCTAATGTTATACAAAGCACAGGTCCGATCGTGTGTGGAGTACTGCAGTCACATATGGGCTGGTGCTGCAAAATGCCATCTAGCAGCTTTGGACTCAGTGGAAAGGCGTGCGAAGAGGCTAATTGGGGATCCATATTTGGTTAAGTCCAATCTACAAAGCCTCGAGCACAGGGTAGCCAGCCTATCGGTATTTTACAGGTTGCATTTTGGAGAGTGTGCGCGGGAATTGCATGACTTGATTCCGCTATCTCCTTTCTACCATCGGACAACCCGACGTACGGCGAGTATCCACCCTTACGTTGTTGAAACTTCAACGGTCCGGACTAAGCGTTTCGCTTCGTCGTTTATACCGCGTACATTGAAGGACTGGAACAATTTGCCTGCTGCGGTCTTCCCGTCCAACTATAATTTAGGTGTCTTCAAGGCTAGAGTGAATAGGCTCTTAATAAACTAGTGCGCCTCACCATCAATGATTGCATCGCTGCTTACCATCAGGTGGGATCGCAGTCAAGCACTGGTTTATATGAATTAAATAAAAAATAAAAAAATTGGGTTTTCTTACAGCAAATCTCATATTTAATGAGAGAGAAATTTTTTGCGTGAGGAAGAAATAACCTTCGTTTCACTACACTACTGTTAACTTTTCTGCACCAGTTTCATAAACTACTTTTAAATAAAGTCGGTTCTATCTCATACACATTACCTTCACCAACTACTACTGCCCCAACATAATATCTCAAACATCGATTGCTGCACTATTGACGTGTGAGGGGTTGCAAATATAGCCCTTTCAAGTGGCCCGTTTATAAATAACACTGTACCATAGAGCAAAGAAAAGCCACAGTGGGCGCTAATAGAAATGTCATTAATTTGTATTTTTAACCGACTTCAAAAAGGAGGAGGTTCTATGTTCGGCTGAATGTATGTTTTTTTTGCCGAGGTTTTGGAGTGGATTTCAGTGGGTGTTTTCGTGGTTGGCAAATTGATTTCTAGTAGAAATTGTGATGTTTTATATACATATCTGTGTGTCTGATGTGTCTACACAATTGGACAATATGGAATCATTGAATAAAGCGAGAACTACACTAGACCGACGCACACGTGGACCATGCTTGATTTGTACTTAGCGGCGCGTTGCATGGCGTCGCATGGCGTGGATCTAATGTAACTCTGCAAGTCTAGTTGCCATATAAAATGTATGGAGACTGACGCGCCCAGATCGGCGTAAGTGGCCCACGTGTGCGCAATGTAGTTCTATTTTTAGGCGCAATCTCGGTAAAATGGAGTTAACAATTTTAATTGTAGGTACTTAGTATTGACTTAACTACATCAGCAAAGTTTGCCGAGAATGCTGGCTCGATACATTTGCTGCCTTTACAAAAATATTTGAATTTATTAGTTACAGCCGCATTTTAATGGAAACTAAATTCTAAACTAAACACTGTCTAAATGAACAAACCGTGCGAACACAAACTAATTAAAAAATATCTTATCGTCACACACTTTCAACCGAATTGAAACGGGTTCAACTAAGCTATGTCCTTATAATAATATAATGTCATAGGATGAGTGTTATGATCTATTTGCGCGTGGAGATGCAACGCCGCGCCGGGGTGAAACTCCACTGCCGCGACAAGTCGTGGCATGGCGGACAGAGATCCGGCGGGACCTCACGGTGGAATGGCGACAGAGACTGTCGCAACCCATAGTACTGAGCACGCCTTAATTATGGCGGTAAGTCCTCTCTTTGAGGCGTGGCTAGAAAGACCTCACGGTGTCCTCACCTTGACGCAGGTTCTCATTGGACATGATAAGTTTGGGAGGTTCCTGCAGCGGATTCGTGCGGAAGAATCGCCCGAGTGTCACCAGTGCCACCACCGTCCGGAGGACACGGTGGAGCATACGGTAGAGGTGTGCCCCGCTTGGGCAGGGCACCGCTGTGTCCTCGTGGGGGCGATCGGCGGCAACGATCTCTCGCTCCGGGCCTTGGTACAGGCCATGGTTCGAAGCGAAGAGGAGTGGCAGGCGGTCGCCTCCTTCTGCGATGCAGTAATGCTAGCAAAGGAGGCGATCCCGATTTCCGGCCACCGTAGGTGCGGGCTTTCAGACGTCGAGCAATGGGTAGCTCGCCGTCCGACCGTCCGGTAACCATCCGGACCGAGTCCAAGTCGACGACGGCGCGTATCGTTCCACGCGCGCCTCAAGGAGATGTCAGCAAACCGTAGAGGCCCAGCAGGGTCGAGGCCTACTAGGGCCATGAGTTCGCTTCTGAAAAGAAAACCCGGCCCTGGTATGAAAGGCAACGAAGGAACTAGGAGTGGGTTTTAGTCAATAAAAGTCTGACAAGCCCTCCCGCCCCGCCTATAAAAACAACAAATAAAAAAGCTATTATATCCTCGCAGCATAGCTGCGTAGCACATCTCTGGTGAAAAAGCAGCCTTATGGCCAGCTGACTGCAGGGCAAGTCCTTGACAATTTTGACTTTGGCTGTGACAGCTTAACCTTGCGCTCAGTGCAACTTCCGCGGACAAGTATATATAATAATAGTAAATATAGTAATGGTATATACTTAGTTAATTTGAGGATATCATAATAGTTATAACATCGCTTTGGACGTAAAGGTGTTATAAATAAATAATAAATAAATATGGTGCTGGTGTGGCAATTCCATGCTCTGTGGGATATAGGTACCAGGCTCGTCTATGAATGGGATGGGCAGCGCGCCAGAGTATCGTGTTTTGACATCATATCACCAAATGAATCAGCGAAAAACGTAAGATTTAATGTTGGACTGTCGTAAAATCTATTTAAGTATATAAAAGGAGAAACTGACTGACTGACATATCAATGCAAAGCCGACACTCCCAGTAGTTTCGGCTTTGCGTTGCAGCAGGTCATCATCATCATCAATTCAGCCGAAAGACGTCCACTGTTGGACATAGGCCTCCCCCAGCGTCGCCATAACGACCGATCCTGTGCGTCTCTCATCCACAGCATTTCCTCTCACTAGCTCCCTCGGCTAGCAGGTATGCATACGTTAAATTAGCCGTTTTGGTCCAAGCTAGCACGGTATGCGCACTTAGGTTAAAGTGGCCGCCGCGTCGCTGCGTCTCGTCGGCCCAAGCTAGCAGGTATGCGCACTTAGGTTAAAGTGGCCGCCGCGTCGCTGCGTCTCGTCGGCCCAAGCTAGCAGGTATGCGCACTTAGGTTAAAGTGGCCGCCGCGTCGCTGCGTCTCGTCGGCCCAAGCTAGCAGGTATGCGCACTTAGGTTAAAGTGGCCGCCGCGTTGCTGCGTCTCGTCGGCCCAGGCTAGCAGGTATGCGCACTTAGGTTAAAGTGGCCGCCGCGTTGCTGCGTCTCGTCGGCCCAAGCTAGCAGGTATGCGCACTTAGGTTAAAGTGGCCGCCGCGTTGCTGCGTCTCGTCGGCCCAGGCTAGCACGGTATGCGCACTTAGGTTAAAGTGGCCGCTGCGTCGCTGCGTCTCGTCGGCCCAAGCTAGCAGGTATGCGCACTTAGGTTAAAGTGGCCGCCGCGTTGCTGCGTCTCGTCGGCCCAGGCTAGCACGGTATGCGCACTTAGGTTAAAGTGGCCGCCGCGTTGCTGCGTCTCGTCGGCTCAAGCTAGCAGGTATGCGCACTTAGGTTAAAGTGGCCGCCGCGTCGCTGCGTCTCGTCGGCCCAAGCTAGCATGGTATGCGCACTTAGGTTAAAGTGGCCGCCGCGTCGCTGCGTCTCGTCGGCCCAAGCAAGCATGGTATGCGCACTTAGGTTAAAGTGGCCGCCGCGTCGCTGCGTCTCGTCGGCCCAAGCAAGCATGGTATGCGCACTTAGGTTAAAGTGGCCGCCGCGTCGCTGCGTCTCGTCGGCCCAAGCAAGCATGGTATGCGCACTTAGGTTAAAGTGGCCGCCGCGTCGCTGCGTCTCGTCGGCCCAAGCTAGCATGGTATGCGCACTTAGGTTAAAGTAGCCGCCGCGTCGCTGCGTCTCGTCGGCCCAAGCTAGCATGGTATGCGCACTTAGGTTAAAGTGGCCGCCGCGTCGCTGCGTCTCGTCGGCCCAAGCAAGCATGGTATGCGCACTTAGGTTAAAGTGGCCGCCGCGTCGCTGCGTCTCTTCGGCCCAAGCTAGCAGGTATGCGCACTTAGGTTAAAGTAGCCGCCGCGTCGCTGCGTCTCGTCGGCCCAAGCTAGCAGGTATGCGCACTTAGGTTAAAGTAGCCGCCGCGTCGCTGCGTCTCGTCGGCCCAAGCTAGCAGGTATGACGTTCACAGTACATTTGACAAAATACGAAGGTAATGTCTGGGGGCTCTGGTCTATTAGACAGGTGATTCGATATCGCGATTCGCAGAACAGCTAGTTAGTTGATATATTTTGAAGATTTCAGGACAAAGCGCGAGTTTTATAACGTTACTGGTCACGATAAAACATTCGCTTATGTTAAATCGTTTGGAAAAAGAAGTTTTCCTTTACTGTCACCAGAGGGCGTTTTTCAATTTGAATAAGTAGGTACAATTTTAGTAGCTTTTAACCAAGATTATGTTAACTTAGGTTTGCGATATTACAAATGATGTAACCGTGAGTACTCATTACTTTTTGTACAAGACAAACCATGATACGCAACATCTGGCATTAATTTATTTTAACAAGTTGTTAATATAAATAAGAGCCATCAGTATAGACAGCTGAGTTCAGCCGAGTCTATTATCCACACACAAATTATTTTTCTAGGAAGGTATGTGAGGTGTGTAAGTGTAATAATTTTTGAAACAACAGTATAGACAAAAAGCACGCTTTTATTGAAGAATCTTCGAAGTTCATGATCAGATCATAACAATATTTCTATGGGACCAACTCGGAAGTATAACCTTTCAAGCAAAAAAACATTTTTCAAAGTCGGTCCACAATTAACCGAGAAATCGATGAACATACATAAAAAAATAACATTCAGCCGATTATAGAACCTCCTCCTTTTTGAAGTCGGTTAAAAACAAAGTCGCTTCCCGCTGCCTGTCCCATGTATGCTTAGATCTTTAAAACTACGCAACGGATTTTGATGCGGTTTTTTTTAATAGATAGAGAGATTCAAGAAAAAGGTTTATATGTATACGTATAAACATATATACATGCATGATATAGGAGAGAAACACTGATAATTTTAGAGGTTTCTAATCGGACATTATAAAGTAGGTACCGGAGAAGATATATTGATTCCCCGAATTCCTCTGATACTATCGGATTTACCGTTCCAATTTAAACGCCTACAATTTCCGGTAAAGATGTCTTTTGCAATGACCATTAATAAATCGCAGGGTCAAACTTTCAACGTGGCTTAGATTTGAGCGTTGAGTGTGTTTCACATGGCCAATTATTCGCTCTTTCAAGAGTAACATCTAAAGAAAACATGTTTGTATTGTATAATGATAAAAAAGCTGTGAACGTTGTATATAAAGACATTCTATAGTATATTTAGTATCAGCATTGCACCCGTGTGAAATCGGGGCGAGTCGCTAGTAAATTATCGTATATGTTAATTTTCTATGAATCTACAAAAATTACTTTTTTCTGAGACACCCTGTATAAGCTTTATGTCACGATGACGTAGGTTTACGCTGCAAAGGTTATCGATAACTCATACGGTTGTTTACTATTTTAAACGGTTGATAAACAGCGCCCCGCCTCCGGAAGAATAACATATTCATTCTGTAGAAACTATTACGAATGTGTGAAACCACAGCCCCCCTAGCCAAGTCACAAACGATAAACGTAAACTCTCAGTAGTCTTTAATAGATTTTCAACTTTATGTTTTTGGATGTAAAGTTGAAAATCTATTGAAGATTACATAGTGTTTTCGTTCGTTCCGGTCGCTAACGCTCAGTAGTCTTTAATAGATTTTCAACTTTATGCTCTTAGGTATAAAGTTGAAAATCTATTGGAGATTACTAAGCGTTCACGTTTATCGTTTGCAACTTGGCTAGGGGGGCAGTTTACTTAGATATATGAAATTAAACCGGGTGAATCACATGCGAATTCCGAAAATTCATTGTTAAGGAACTTCAGCATCTCAGTCTCAATCTGTCAAAAATAACTCAATAAAAAAAAACCGGGCAAGTGCAAGTCGGACTCGCGCACTGAGGGTTCCGTACAAACTTACCTATGTAAAGAGTTCAATTCCCAAATAGAGTTAGGAAGATTTTTCCGAATCAAAAATGTTTTTTTTTTTTTGTGACGTACCTACAAATTTACAGTTTTCAGATTTTTTCCTATACTTGTGCTATGAGACCTTACATTAATTACATCATGCCAAATTCCAGGATTCTAGGTCAACGGGAAGTACCCTATGAATTTTGATTCCCTTGAGTGTCGATATCGTGGCCAGATCATATCTTTTTTTCCAACAATACAGAAGTTTGATTTTTTCACAGCTTCAAGGGACCGCAGACTTGAGTATAGGGTGTTAATTTCAACTCGATACCTCTACGCGTTCCCGAGATGAAGGGTCTTGACAGACAGACAGAAAGACAGGCGGACGGACAACAAAGTGATCCTATAAGGGTTCCGTTTTTTCCTTTTGAGGAACGAAACTCTAAAAAAGATATAAACGAGTGCTTGACTGCGATCCCACCGCATGGTAGTAAGCAGTGATGCAATCATTGATGGTGAAGCGCACTAGTTTATTTCTCTACATGTTGGCAGATTTTGACACCGATTGTCGTTGTATTTGGATTACAGCTTTATTTTAACGTTTTTAAGTAGGTTTAAAAATTGATAGAGTTTGAGAGTCATCAAAATAATGTTATCGGCCCATTGGCTAAAGTGCTCCAAAGTTCACAGAAAGATAAAAAAATGAAAGAAGGTTTCACTCTTTTTATAAAAATAAGAAAAAAAAAATTGCGGGATTGGTCGAGCCATTCTTGAGTTTTGCGCTTAGCAACATTCATTGTTATTTATATCTACTGGCTGATTTTGTCGAAAAAATTTCTTGTAAGGCCATTTATTGCTAAAGAAAAAAAATTAAGAATAAAACATAAATGGCGTTTCAGATTTTGAAACCAGAAATGGCCAATGAGATTCTGAATTCAAAAGTTGACCAAAAAGGTTGCATTCAATGATTTATAATCAAATCTGATTACTAAAATAAGGTTGTTTTTTTTTATTAGTTTATTATTATGATAAATGATATTTATTTTGTAAATAGGTTTAAAAAAACACTTTTACACGTCAATTTTTTTCGTCATTTTTAAACTAATGAGGCCGGTGTTTCCTAGCTGACTACCTTGAGAAGAAACACCGAAACAAACTCAGGGGTTAAAGTCTCTTTTAAAATCCATACAGTAAATATGTAATGGTCAAATTACATGAGAATCATGCAGATTTGTCTGAAATGGTCGTTTGAAGAATTTCAAAAGACCATTTCAGATTTGAGTGGACCTGTCCAGTCAGTGCAAGCATTTGTCAGTATTCGTAAAGCTCAACTCAGGACTACTAAGGAGCTCAACGACTTGACGAACAATACCAAGGAAAGGACATTTGGGTAGGCCTCAGAAAATACTAAAATTGCCAGACATACGTTAAAATTACTGAAAAGGAAAAAAAAAAGCAATCAACATAGATATATAGTTATAACATAATTCGGCGCTATTTCTTAGCTTTTCAAACGTAGTTAGATAACTAAATGTTTTTCCTGTTTCTACTTTGGACGTCTTTGTAAGCAGGCATCATATTTAAAATATAAACATGTAGTCATACCATTATTATTTACTCGCCCATATTTTTTAAATCATGTTGTTACTCGACATATATGTAACAGTGTCTTACTTCCACGGGAATTGTAAGATTGTAACATAATATCGATAAAAATATTTAAATAAATCTACTCGAACAGTTTGGAGAGATGCCAAAAACTCACTGTTTGTACGTGCAGCAGATCAATTATGATTTACGACTAGAGTACAGTAGTCTATACAAAACTATGTATTTTGATAGTTTAGCGTATGTTCGATCTGCACACTGTATGGATTTTTTATTTCTGCAAAATTAAGATAACTTTCATCTCGTACGAACAACTATGTATATTTACAAAAGAACGAGGAACTGGCCGTTGGATCCAAAAATAATAATTGGATGCCATAAGATATTTAATTTACTCTTAATTATTGTCCTTTTTTTTTGTTTGAAAGGCTTTTCTTTTGACTTTTTTTTGTCTAAATCAGCCAGCAACTTTTCTTTTATTTGTAGCCAGCATAAATATACTCATCACTTCCATGTTAAATTTTTTCAAGGTAACTTAGAGTTAAATAACGGAACTTGAAATAGTTTTTCGAATTTATGTAAAACAAAAAAAAAATACATTCAGCCGAACATAGAACCTCCTCCTTTTTGAAGTCTTTTAATTATCTAAATACGTTCTACCATCAAACAAATGACGCATTCCTCTCGAAAATAAACTTTAAATTAAATTCATTTAGATAAATTATTGAAATCATTAAGTTGTTACACCAGTTTTAAAAACATACACCCATTTGGACTATCCTATGTTGTTATCCTATATTGTGTTAATGTTATCATTACACGACTAATATCCACAAGGTTTTGCCAAATTGTTGAATATTAATTTCTAAGTAAACAAAACTTATAGAAAAAATATTCTACGAAATATTTTTTAACGAGAAGTGTTATATTGGGCTATCGTTTAAACGGTCAGTTAGTCAAATATTTTTAGGCTTCAAAATGTATTTGATCAGCAAACAGAGTGGATTGAGCTGCTTCTAGTGGGTATAGCATATGTTATATTATTTTATAATACAATATTCACACAACTATCACACAACGCCGTCTAGTCCCAAGCTAAGCAGAGCTTGTGTTTTGAGTACTAGACAACTGATAAATATATTTAAATATTCCTAAATACATACATATTATAGATAAATTACGCCCAGACACAACAAATAAATGTACTCATCACCCACGACCTCCGACATAGCAGTCAGGGCTACCTGTTTTTTATATTTCTATGGCTACTAACCACTAGACCAACAGGCCAGTCAAATATTGGGTAGCCTTAAATTATTGTCATAGGTAATTTAATAATTATATCTGCAGCAATATAGGTAGGGACACAGTGCCTATGACTCGAAGAATATAACAGTTAAAATTTTGGCAACAGGACATTTTCCACCATACATAGTATAGAGCTAGTAATCAAGAATTATAAGTTTCCCGCTTGTATGACTATATTCAGCTATCATATTATATATATTTGCTATTTCAGATATATAGCTGCCCCCCTAGCCAAGTTACAACCGTTTCGTTTCGATTTTCTTTTCGTTGATCGCCTCGAGTTGGCCACTCCTCCTATCTCTTTGTTCTGACCACGTGACTGAGCGTTGAGATGACGTAACAACAAAAGAATAGGAGGCGTGGCCGACTCGAGGCGATCAACGAAAAGAGAATCGAAACGAAACGGTTGTAACTTGGCTAGGGGGGCTGGTAATGTAAAACTTGTGTCAACGTACCTCGGTCTCTCCTAAGTAGGTACCTAAGAGAACAGCAAATCGTAATTCGAATTCTATAAAATTTTGGCAAGCTGTACCTATACTTAATTTTGATTTGCTAGTAAAGTTTTTTTTTAATATATATTTTACCGACAATCTGTATAAACCGGTAGATATTTAATAGATTAACCTAGGCACTGATGATAGTCATCATAAGATAAATTGAGATGATGGCGACGGCACAGCTATTTCTGTCTGTAGAAAATTTTAAAAAGATACCATTTTATTACTTTCCGTTTTTTTTTCACAATTTTTATCGATGACATAGTGTAAAGTACTTACGTATCTATGATGAAGTAGGTAGTGTCGACCACACGTTTGTGGTTACACTTGCTCCTTGAACTGACTAGCCTTATGCAGGTTTTGTTAACACTAATGTGCAGCGTACTGTACAATAGTCAGTATGAAGCTGTGTTAAAAACAGAGTTAATGTTTCTTTATCATTATAAACTAAACTATACTAAATATAATATAGATATTAATTAAAACATACTCGTAAGATAAAATACCAAAAACTAGTTTTGTTCAATGACCTGCAAAGCTTAGATAACACAGAACATAGTCTTCCTACTAATATTATAAACGCGAGAGTTTGAATGTATGGATGTTTGTTACTCTTTTACGCAAAAACTACTGAATGGATTTCGATGAAACTTGGCACACGGGTAGACCATGTCCTGGAATAGCACATAGGATACTTTTTATCCCGAGAGTATGTTCCGTTGGAAAGATTTTCTACTATCACGCGGGCGAAGCCACAGGCAGCAGCAAGTTATCTATATTTATAGTATTATCTTTAATTTTACCTACAAACAAAGAAAAGCTTTTGTTGCAAGCAACAAAAGTTTTCGGATGCGGTCATTCATAACAATCGGCTGGAAAATGGAAAATACCAATTGAATAAAACAAAAGTGCTATAGCATGACGTTTATTTTTTGCAATGTTTAGTATTTTAATTGTTACGAACCATGCTACAATTAACTGTGAAACTTGTAACTTATCAATCTCAAAATAAATCCTTTAAATCTCTCGTAGTTCGTCAGATAAATTAAACCTATAGAGAATATTTTTTTTTGTTTCTTTGATAAGATCACATTACTAAATACTTTAAGCACGCTCACAGAAAAAAAATCGGTCATTGACTATGGCTGAAGACTCTTGTACGTTGAGATTTTCCTTGCCATCAGTGTGAAATTGGAAGGCGTTGAGTGCGCGCGTGTTTTCCGCGTCAATTTCCCGATAAATTACGATTAAAGAAAATGTATAATTAATGGTTTGTTAAAGTACATCTACGTGGTCTGAACTAATATCGAATATTTTATTATTGTTTTTTTTTTAATAATAAAATTTACTGGAAGAAATGTTTTTTTAGTGACGTTATTGTTGTGTTTTGAATATGATGTAGTGTTTTGGAGGAAAAAAAGACTGACTAATTTTAAATAAGGACAATGTTTAGACATAAAAAGGGATGATTAGTGATTAGTGTTTTGTTTATTGTGATCAAAATGTGTTGGAGATTACTTATTTGGGCCGTTGTTGGGCTACTTTTGCTGGGTAAGATTTTTAAAACGCATTTCTTTTATAACAGCTTATGTTAGTCAATTCTTGCTAAAAAATAGTGTTTATTTTTATTTTTATCCTCTTTACAGCTATCTTTAAAGCCCTTTACCTAATGCGACAGTGCAGCTATCAACCTATCAGTACTTAAACCTAAAAATGTTTTTTATAATGACCGTTTTTCGTAGTGAATTAATGGATATTCAAAACACTTCCTTGCAGTATTTTTTTAAAATAACGTTAAGAGCTATAAAATATTTTGACGTTAAATCTAATTTATTACTCATAATTATTTCTGACGTAACAGTGAATAAAACTTTTATTTACACCGAGACAATGACCAAATTCAATGACATAATAGTGGATTTAAAACTCGTAATTATGATTAACTGTGATCTATTCTAATTAAAAGGATCAATTGAGATTAAAAAGATTAATTGAAACAGCAAGGATTAAATTGGAATAGATCCAATAATCCAAATTGATATTATTACAGTCAATTACTTACAGCAACGATACTTACCTACAGAGAATTTATCGCAAAACTGTAATGTATCAAATTGTCAAAGGCGCGTGTGTAGCTCTGGGAGGATTGGTTGGTTGGATGAATTTTAAAAAGCTAATTTCAACCTTTTTTTGAGGTTGATATTCATGAAATAACTTCTTTTGCTCCAAGGTTTATTTATTTATTTTAAGAATCTTCAACATTAGACACTGGAAATTTGTAGGTACTTAAAATAATTAAGGCTTAACATCTTGGCTGCGGCAAGTAAAATCATAAACCTTCATGAGGTGCGGCGGCGGGTCGAAATGCGCCCCCAACGATATTTCCGCCAGTGCGTGGCAGGTCTTTCTCGATCCACCAGCATTAGGGTAAATTAAAATGCGAAAACATAATGTGTACATTTTTTTTTGTACTGTTAGAATAACCTTGAACCCAACTTCCTCAGTTTCGATTTGCTCCGGGATCTACCAAAAAGGAAATGAGAAGTAAATTAGAGAAAGCGGCAGGCCGATATCGACCTGAACCGTACTAGAAAGTATTTTTAGTAGTGATGGGACAGACAAAAATAAGGGAATATCTAAAATAAAACAAAATTATCGTAAAAGAATTGATTTTTTTTGTTTACTGTCTTTAAAACAGTCATGTTAACTCGAGGTACATTTTCATACAACCGCTTTTACGTGATTATGATGTTATTACACTTCTTTCTCCAGATATTTTGGATACACAGATATCTTGTGGATATTATCTAGGCTTTTATAGAAATCAAAAATAAATTTGTGTAAAACTAATCCAGTAAAGACGTCTGAAAATCTGCTATTTTACGTGAACTTTAATTGGCCATCCATAATCTACTCATATACAAAAAATTACATCTGTAGAAGCCTTGCACATTTAATCGAGAGTGAATGAAAACAATTTTTCTCAAAAACTTTTAAGGGTTTAAAAAAAACACGTATTTCCTGGACTTGTTCCAGGAAATACGTGTTTTTTGTGAAATATTCAAGTAAATCACGGAATTACCGAATGCCAACAGAGTTTTCATGCGTTCTCTTTCTTCTTTCGCGTTACCTTTTCATTTGATGCGTTAGATGAAGCAACAAGCTTTTAAACCGTGCTCGATGTTGACGGTAGGCGAGTGGAAAAGGACCCTCTTAAATTGAAAGATCTAAATGGTCTTAGATAAAGGTTTTTATTATTATTATTATTATTTAATATTATAGCTTTTGCCCGCGACTTCGTCCGCGGAGAAAACGGACATGTTTCTGTTACGTTTTTTGATTGATTTTGTTTAAATTATAATTAATAGCTCTTGTCTGCTACTTCGTTCGCGTAGGAGTTGAAAATATTTGTAAAATCTAAGTACAGGAGGTTATTTTAGGTGCATCACGCTCAGTGCCTGATCAAGCAAGCTTGCTTATAGCAAATTCTACCAAAGCCCGTTCCTCCCCACTCCTAAATCTTCATAAATGACTAGGCTTCTCCATACTAGTTGTAAATTCCCATTTTATCCCCTTGGGGGATCAATTTTGAAAAATCCTCTCGTTTATGTCATACAAGGAAACCTTGTGCAAAATTTCACGTTCCTATAGACATAGTAGTACCAGCTCTGCGTTGATAAGTCAGTCAGTCAGAATCTTCTTATAAATATAGATAACGAATTAAAACTTCTTTAATTTATTTTTCAAAGAGAGCACATACCTACATTGTCTTTATGGAAAATCCAGAAGTAGTTAGGACATACGAGTCCTAGTTCCTTCGTCCGAGTAGTAGGTTCCTTATAGGGTATAGACATCCGCTAAGATCAGATTTTACGAAACTTCATCACGTTCACGCGGGCGAAGCCGCTGGCTGAAGCTAGTAATTAATAATATTGCGAGCGAAACCGCAAGTTCAAAATATTCAAAACTATCCCCGCCTTCACACGGGTGCTTAGATTTTTTTTTTAATTCTCGGCTTTCCTCTATTATAATAGACATGTATTATACACCTAAACCTTCCTCATGAATCATTCTGTCTATTGGTGAAAACTACATGAAAATCTGTCGTCTAGTTTTTGAATTAATCACGTTCATACAGACAGAGGCGGTGGGCTATTTAGTTTAAGAATATATAAGGATATTATAAAAAATTTGGCGCGTAGTGCGATGAATCCTTGTACATGTATCAATTATAATTTAATTGAGCACTCACGCTTTCGGTTCGTGATCAAGCGTTTGTGAAGTACCGACACCAGCTGTTTGCTTATAATATTACTTATCATTTGTGGTATCTATTTGCTATCTTGCTGGCCCCTTGCGAGGAAGCCAGAGACTTGGCCATGTTTTATGATCTTTAAGTAATGCCACTTAATATCTGCATTAACGTTCTTGATAACGAGATATCTAATGTTGAGGAAGCGTTCATTGTTATTCTTGTAAAGCGTACAGCTATTAAAAACTCAACTCTCGGAAAGTAAAGAAAGATCCTATCAAAACTCTACAGTTGGAAAAAAATTGGAACGAATGCGGAACTAATCGTAACTGACGTACGCAAACATCCGGGGCCTTACCAATGTCAGGCGTTCGTGCGAGAAAGAGGTATGGAGATACACCCTGTATAGCTCCAATTTTTTTAGGGTTCCGTACCTCAAAAGGAAAAAACGGATCCCTTATAGGGTCACTTTGTTGTCCGTCTGTCTGTCTGTCTGTCAAGACCCTTTATCTCGGGAACGCGGGGAGGTATCGAGTTGAAATTAAAACCATATACTCAGGTCTGCGGTCCCTTGAAGCTCTGAAAAAAATCAAACTTCTAAGTTAAAGAAAAAAAAAGGATACGGCCGTTTATTTCGCAAAAAACGTATATTTCGACACTCTCGAGGGAATTAAAATTCATAGACTACTTCCTGTTGACCTAGAATCCTGAAATTTGGCATAAAGCAAGGTCTTATAGCACAAGTATAGGAATAAATTTGAAAACTGTAAATTTGTTGTTACGTCACATTTTTTTTTTTGCGATTCGGAAAAATCTTGCGATACTCCATTCCGAAATTGAACTATTTACACAGGTAAGTTTGTACGGAACCCTCAGGGCGCGAGTCCAGCTCGCACATGCCCAGTTATTTTTATTAATAATATCATTCCTATATCAAATCAAAGCATTTATTTCAAATAGACCAATTACAGACACTTATGTATAGTCAAATGTCGGTCAGTCCAAAAAAAAGTGAAGCTAAATTGCACGTTCCAAAGCGTAGATCTCTATGGAGAATAACGTGCAAGAAACTCCATGGACACTCTTTTAAATCATATTAGGAGTTACATATAATCTTGGTTACATATTTCTTGTTGCTCCTTTTATGTGAGCATAGTACAGGTAATAATAATAAATAAAAAAAAATAAGCTATATCCGTGTCCAAATCCGAAATATCTTATCCATAACATCCCTGAAAGAACAGAAATTAATTGAACGAGCATCTATTAAATGTGAATACAACCAACAATCCAACTTGATTAGGTACAATAGTTAATTACAGCAATTAGCAACGATACACGAAAATTATCGCAAAACTAATGTATCAAATTGTCAAACGCGCATTTTTCGCTGTGATTAGTTGAACATCTAAACGCGTAATTTATTTTTTAGGTGGGAATTCATCCAATGTCTTCTCTCGCTCTAGGGTGGAGCGCGAGGTCCTGTCAGAATTTTACTGACTAAAACCCACTTCTATGTTCCTTATTTGCTTTGCATTCCAGGACTCCGGGTGTCCCTTTCGGAAGCTAAAAGCAGTTATTATTCTTTATTTATTATTATTATTTTTTAATAAAAAAGTAAAAAGACCCCTTGCTGTAAATGATTTCTAATAAATATGATTGTTAAAATATGGGATTCCTTCAATTTATATTAAACACAAAACACAAAACGTGTTTTTTTTCGCACAAAACGTTTTGCGAACACATTCATAGTGCGTACAGCTAAGGAGTGGAATTCCTTGCCGGAATCTGTTTTTCCTGATGGCTACAACCCGGGAATCTTTAAGTCAAGAGTGAATAGGTTACTTCTAGGTAAGCGCGTTCCATCGTCGACCGCATCGTCGCTTTCCATCAGGTGAGTTAGCGGTCAAGCGCGAACCTATCAAGAATAAAAAAAAAAAAAAAAAATAAAAAAATAAATATTATCTGATTGACAATGATCCATTAAACCGAATACATTTGGCATTTCAACCGAATGATTCAGCCGAATACGAATACCTCAAAATTCTGCCGATTACCGAATATAAAACGAATATTCAGCGCATCTCTAATCATTAATTGTGTAGCCAGACTCATCCCAATATATATTATGTAAACTGCTTATTATTTATTTTATCCAAATTAGGCTTCCCCCAAGTGTGGCTACAACGAACGGCTCTGTGCGTCTCGCATCCTTCGGATTTGCTCATCAAGTCAACAGACGCGATCGAACCGGATCGGGTCTTAAGTGCATTTAAGTAAAATTTTAGTATCTACTCAAATTTTATGATTATAACTTAATTTTCTATTTGGTGTGTATAAAGGTGAGCATTATTTCTATACATTCCTGCCTTTGAGAATTCTAACCGTGATGGTGAGTTATGATGAAGCCACACAATTAACCCGTCCGCAGCCGCGCACATCATCACTACAGCTGATAAACCTAGCAACAATGACTGATGACTGTTTGCAGAGCGCGCGCGGATAGATTAATACTGTTTCTGTTGTCCTTTCATTAAAAGTAATCATGTGATCATTGTTGATGTGTAGGGTCGTTAATTAATATTTGAATACGTATTAGGAAGAAGCAAAGAATAGAAAAGAATAATAATTTAAACCATGCACACATTTATACAGCCTAATCAGAAAATTAATTAAGTAGTGTTTAAAAAACAACAAATCTTCTTCTTCCGGCCCTTATCCCGTATTACTTGTGGTCGGCGCAACACGTTTTTTTCTTCCATTCTGTCCTGTCACCCGTCAAACTATCACTAACTCCCTTTTATTTTATATCACTCCTCACACAATCCATTCATATTTTCTTTGGCCTCCCTCTCCCTCTCCATCCATCTACATGTATACTCAGAACTCTTTTAGTAATATTCGCTTCATCCCTCCTCTTCCCATGATCATACCAAGACAACCGATTTCCTTTCAACTTTTCAGTCACTGGCGCCATTTTCAAACTTCCTCTAATATACTCATTTCTCACTTTATCCATTCTCGTCACACCACACATCCATTTCAACATTCTCATCTCCGCTACATGCAATCTTTTTTCATCCATCTTTTTCACAGCCCAACATTCTGATTTATACGGTATGAGAAGTCTTATCACGGACTTGTAAATTTTACCCTTCAACTTGAAGGGCATTCGTGGATCGCAAGTTTTACTCGTGACCTGTCGCCATTTGATCCATCCTGCGTTGATCCGATGTGTTACATCTCGGTCTACCTCACCATCCCCTTGGACGAGCGACCCGAGGTACCGAAAGTCGGAACAGATTGTTATGGGCGTTCCGGCGAGAGCTAAAGGCGTTTTGGTTCTACTCAATTTCAGGCCAACACTTCTGTGCCACCACACCTCCAATCTGTTCTGGACGTCTAGGCCACTATCGGCAACCAGACAATGTCATCGGCAAACAGCATACACCAGGGAGCCTCTTCCTGAATGTCCGACGTCAGAGCCTTCATTATCATCAGGAAGAGGTAAGGGCTGAGAGCCGACCCTTGATGTAAGCCGACAGCCACATTGAAGCTTCCAGTGGTGCCCACTGTGAAAAAAACAACAAATAGTTATCATAATAGTAAACATAGCTATCGACAATTCAACACACTGTATAGCGCATCAGTATTAGTATTGGTGTATCGAATTGTCGATGCCTATATTATTTCCAGTAAGTGTAACACTTGCAAAAATAAATGTGCAATCAAAAGGTTAGGTAAATATCACATTGTTCCTGCACCGGATTCCTGCGGAAGTGACGCCCGTTTGCGCCACTGTATGGACCGTGGTGGACACGGTGAAGCATGCGCTTGAGCAGAGCACCGCCGTGTCCTCATGGGGGAGATCGGCAGCAACGATCTCTCGCGCCGGGCCTTGGTACAGGCCATGGTCCGAAGCGAGGAGTGGCAGGCGGTCGCGTTCTTCCGCGAAGCAGTAATGTTAGCAAAGGAGGAGGCCGCACATGCACGCGCGAGGGCGAGGCCCTCACGCCCCAGCCGCCGCTGGGATCCCGATCTCGATTTCCGGCCACCGCAGGCGCGAGCGTGCGGACGGCAAGCAATGGGTAGCTCGCCGTCCGATTGTCCGGTAACCGTCCGGACCAAGTCCAAGTCGTCGACGACGCGCCTCAAGGAAATGTCAGCAAACCGTAGGGGCCCAGCAGGGTCGAAGCCTACTGGGGCCAAGGGTCTGGTTCTGAAAGGAAAACTCGACCCTGGTATGAAAGGCAACGAAGGATCAGGAGTGGGTTTTTAGTCAGTAAAAGTTTGACACACCATTCTGCTCTGCCCAAGAGCGGGGGATGTCATTGGATGATAATCTCACCGAAAAAAAGATCACATGTCAAAATGGGAGTTCTCGTAATTGTTATTGTGAATGAGTGATGAGGAGATTGTCAATTTATTGTAGTCACGCTATCAATCATTGTTTAATTTATTGAGCACAGATTAGCGCCGACGAATATGGGCCATTGTATGGGACATGTAAACATATCGATGACACATAGAACGTGCTATCTGTCAGGTACTATCAGAAACATAGAAATGACAGATCAACTGACGATCCCTTCTGGCTCTTGCAATCTAACTTCGTGAAATTGTGTATTTGCTCTTTTAGTAATAGTCCTTTTTTTCAAGATACCGAGATACGTATATTATATATCTAGGAGTTGACGCTAACAGTAACTATTGGTATGTTGTATTGTGATTCGCCTACTTCTTCTAAAATATTAAACACGACACGTTAAATCTAATGGGCCTACCACACGCACAAGTTTGACCATATTTTTGCCTGTGGTGAGGCTGCATGAGTTTTACCAACCACACGCTCGGTGTTCCGTGTACAAACCAACCAATGCAGGCAAAACTGTGATGAAGCTTTTTTTTATTATGGATAGGCTAGCGTTTGACCACTATCTCACCTGATGGTAAGTGATGATGTGGCCGACGATGGAGCACGCTTACCTAGAAGCGACCTATTCACTCTTGACTTTAATATCCCTAGGTTATAGCTATCAGGAAAGACAGACTCCGGCAGGGAATTCCACTCCTTAGCTGTACGCTTAATGAATGTGTTCCCAAAATGCTTTGTGCGTACGGGTGGGATGTCCATCATGTAACGGTGGTGCTGAATGAACGCTGTACGTCTTGTGGCCATTCCACCAAGTCCGTTCCGTCAATGGAATGATGGAACAGACTTGGCGAAATTAAATTGTGCAATTGTACGCCACATACTCCCCGAAATATAAACGATAGAAAACCGATAGCTTGTGCGTGTGATAGGCCCATTTAGTGAAGATTTGTTCACTAACAATAACATAATTGGTCAGGAGTCGACTCAACAAAAGCTACCATATTTCGATTGGGGGTACTATTATTTATTTTGCAAATAGGACTATTTATACATGTAAAATAAAAACACTTAACTAATTAAAATTACATAATATACACAATAACTCCTATCTAAAATATGGCGTCAAAAAATTCCTCCGCATCGCTGTCGACTGGAAGTGTGCCCAAAAGACTGGTGGCATTGCCACGTTGTATGGCAATGCTTAATCTCTGACCGAGGTAAAAGCCGATTTCGATTTAAAATCACGGTCGCCAGCAAAATTGACAGGTTTTGTTTTGATTCACAAAATACTGCCATTCTGGGTCTTTCACTGCTTTGTTTTTGTTTGATCTACATACGAAAACGCCAATGTCAAATACACTCGCCAAATTGAAGTGACAAAAGTCCACTGATGACCGACGACTAGTCTAGCCTTGACCGGAATCAACAATTCATAATGTTTAGACGTCTATTAGGCTGTAAGCTTTTCCTAGTTTAACTTAGCACTAGCAGCTAGCTAGTGCTGTCCTTTGCGGTTTCGCACTCGTCTATGGTTAGATACTCCGCTTCCATGGGTCGTTGCATGATGTTTAATAGCAAGGAGGTTATGAAAATGAAATTTCTGGAATAATATTGTACCGGTTTCAAATACGGTTACGGATATGAAATTATTTTGGATTATCCAATAGTTTCGGATAGTTACAATTACGGATAAAAGAATTTTAAAATTAAGTATAAAAGTAAAATACAAATAGCCAAGATTAGACTTTTGTTTCTATTATAGATATTATCATTTGTTTGGCCGGCCAAAACAAACAAAAACCTAACATAACCTATTATTTAGACTCCGCATTATTTAAAATAGTCAAATCTTGGATATTTGTATTTTAGTTTATGCTATCTAAGCTATAAGCTAAAGAATATAAGCTTAGATTTGACTTTTATTTCTAGTCTAGATTATCATTTGTTTGGGCGAGCAAGACAAACAAAAACCTGTCGTAATCTGTCATTCTCCGCCTATATCCGGAACTATCTGAAACTTATCGATTACGGATATTTTTTTTATTTCGGATATCTGATACTTTCGGTTGCGGTTACGGCCTATACTATTCGTCATGAACCTGGCTATTTCAAACAGGAGGATATCTTCTAATCCAACAGGTAGTTTCAGAGATTGGCGCGTTTAAACCAACAAAAAACCTCTTTGCTTTATTATATTTATAGAATAGAAGATGTATTACTTACTAAAATTATATCATTAGTATTCCGGTCCACAAGACGGTGTTTGTAATTACATTGAGCCATCAAACAATGCCGAGTTGACAGGTCGGTGAACAATCTGAGTTTAACATGCGGTAATAAAGGACAACAACGTAATAATATGTGAAGTTTATGGTAAGTAGCCGCGCGTAAATTATGTAAGGAGATAATAATGCCTTCTGGCGTTAATTCTGCATAATTAACAATTGTAGATACATTTTTTGTGGTGGGAATTCATAAAGTAACTTCTCCCATCAACACTCCTACTCGTCGGCAGCGATCTCTCGCACCGGGCCTTGGTACAGGCCATGGTCCGGATTGAGGAGGAGTGGCAGGCGGTTGCCTCCTTCTGCGAAGCAGTAATACTAGTAAAGGAGGCAGCCGATCGCGTGAGGCAACGGTCCTCACGCCCCAACCGCCGCCGGGATTCCGATCCAGATTTCCGGCCACTGTAGGCGCGGGCTTGCGGACGGCGAGCAATGAGTGGCTCGCCGTCCGATCGTCCGGTAACTGTCCGGACCGAGCCCAAGTCGCCGACGGCGCGTAGTGTTCCACGCGCGCCTCAGGGAGATGTCAGCAACCGTAGGGGCCCAGCAGGGTCGAGGCCTACTGGGGCCATGGGTGATGCGAAAGTGATCCTCGGGGCACTGGAAAAATGGCAAAGAAGGATCAGGAGTGGGTTTTTAGTCAGTAAAAGTCTGACACTATCTCCCGCTCCGCCCAAGGGCGGGGGATGTCATTAGATGATTTTCCCACCCGAAAAAAAAAAAACACTCCTACTCGTATGTTTCTTTGCGTTCTAGGACCACGGTTTTCCCTTTCAGTCTTCCGGCCGCAGTAGCTTCCCTACGGTTTTGCTGACATCTCTTTGAGGCGCGCGTGGCGGTTACCGGATGGCCGGACGGCGAGCTACCCATTGCTCGTGTCCACAAGCCCACGCCTACGGTGACCCGTGTTCCTTCAGTTGTTGTTTTTGTTTCAGAGCCATGGTGACGGTCTTTCGAACAATCCCGTAGCCCTGAGTCATTGAGGACAGACAGAAAAATTTTTGTACCACAGATTGTAGGTAACACTAATAATACTAAAATATCATCACAATTGCTACGAAATAATAATTTACCATAATATACGGGTCTTTGCTATGAAAGTCTTTGACCTTTCTACGCACAGAACATTAGTTATTTGGACTGAATATGTCGGAATAACGTTGTATTATTATGTAAGCATTTGGTACTTGAGACCTATAAAAATATTTGCGTGGCCCTGAACGCAAAGGGCGACTCAAAGAACACAGGTAGGTCTCATTTAGTCAGTAAAAATCTGACATTTCCTCTCACTCCAACCAAAGTAGGAGAAGTTATTGGATGCGAGCATGTCCGTTCTCTCGCGCGTGCTGACGTTTCCTTCGCTAGCATTACTACTTCGCAGAAGGAGGCAACCGCCTGCTATTTATTTAACTCATTGAATGCCCGGTTCGCGGATCCACGCAAGACACAATCGCTTTTTAATTGTGTCTCTAATTACGGCATACGAAAGATTAATAGTGAAAATTACACTATTCAAATCTTTTTGCCAGTTGTTCTACTCCAGCGGCCTGTGGGTGAGACATACGCAGCGAGACTACAGAGCCTTGCGAACTCAGTATAATATTGCGTTCAGGATGTTGTTGGGTCTGCCGTGGCGGTGTAGTGCCTCTGGCATGTTTACTGAAGCGCGCGCTGCTGGTTTCCAGGCCATCAAACGCAAAAAAGCAGCTTGCCTGCTGGCTCGTATACGGAGTAGCAACAACAGCATTCTGAGCGCAATTGCTGTACGTTTTGACTGTCCCTGTGCTGCTGTGGACCCCTCCACAGCTGGCAGATACCGAGTCACTCACAATGGAATAATTTTTTATCATACCATACAATTTAATGTTTCTGTTATGTTAAAAAAATAATAGCTGTGTGCCCTGCCACAACGATGGTCATTTCTGTTTCTGTACCTGACAGATGGCACGTTATATGTGTCTATGTGTCATCGATATTTTTACATTTTCCATACAATGGCCCATATTCATCGGCGCTAATCTGTGCACAATTAATTAAACAATGATTGATTGCGTAACTGCAATAAATTGACGACCTCCTCCTCATCACTCATTCACAATATTAATCACGAGAGCTCCCATTTTGACAGTGTGATATTTACCTAACCTATTAATTGTACCTTTACTTTTGAAAGTGTAGTTACCAAGGTATTTTTTACATAGCACGGGTAGGATGACAGCAGCACGAAAATATGCCTCTTTAAGATGAGAGAAAAGGGATAGGTAGCTACATTGTATGAATCCGACAGCTGTCACCCGCACCATCCTATCCTGATAATGGTATGCTAAACTTGAAATCATTAAATGTAATTTTTTTTCGAACATGTAACTGAAATAATGCACTCCTATATTCACCTCAATACAAAATTAAGTTATAATTCATAGTCTTTTTTTTTTGAGCACTGAAATTTTTCTTAATGCACTTAGATACTTACCTAGTGTTTTACTTAATTAGTTATCCTATTCCTATTAGTAGAAAAATAATATGGGCATCGACAATTTAACACACTACATGTGTTTTTGTATCTATTCTACCGCAGACATGATGGTCGCATCGGTATTGGTATTGGTGTGTCGAATTGTGGATGCCTATATTACCACACACAAGCTAGTGACGCATTTAAGACTTATCAAGAATTTTATCTTAGAATTTTTTTATTCTAAAATAGCTTTTTCCTGATTATTTTTGGATAAAAAATAACCTATGTATTTTAAAAATAGCTGAAATCGATTCAATAACCAATTCTGAACATATTAATTTCAGGATATTTTTTTTTTATTCTTGATAGGTTCGCGCTTGACCGCTATCTCACCTGATGGAAAGCGACGATGCGGTCGACGATGGAGCGCGCTTACCTAGAAGTAACCTATTCACTCTTGAATTAAAGATTCCTGGGTTGTAGCCATCAGGAAACACAGATTCCGGCAAGGAATTCCACTCCTTAGCTGTACGCACAATGAATGTGTTCCCAAAACGTTTCGTGCGTATGGGTGGGATGTCCTTAAACACATATATTAAACATGTTATCGACACCCAGCACGTCTGCAGTTTCGCCAATTAATTTTGATTTGATCCTGTTTTTTTTTTACCTTGATAAATTCTAAGAACCGTTGTTAATTCATAAACGTCACAACACTTAAGTTTTCTAATTTGTTGTGATTTTTACCTGTTTACGAGTGGGCACGCCACAATTATGGCGGTAAGTCCCCTCTTTGAGGCGTGGTTGGAAAGACCTCACGGCGTCCTCACCTTTCGCATGACGCAGGTTCTCACCGAACACGGTAAGTTCGGGAAGTTCCTGCACCGGATTCGTGCGGAAGCGACGCCCGGGTGTCGCCACTGTATGGACCGCCCGGAGGACACGGTGGAGCACACGGTTGAGGTGTGCCCCGCTTGGGCAGAGCAACGCCGTGTCCTTGTGGGGGCGATCGGCGGCGGCGATCTCTCGCGCCGGGCCTTGGTACAGGCCATGGTCCGGAGCGAAGAAGAGTGGCAGGCGGTCGCCTCCTTCTGTGAAGCAGTAATGCTAGCAAAGGAGGCGGCCGATCGCGTGAGGCAACGGTCCTCACGCCCTTACCGCCGCCGGGATTCCGATCCCGATTTCCGGCCACCGTAGGCGCGGGCTTGCGGACGGCGAGCAATGGGTGGCTCGCCGTCGGACCGTCCGGTAACCGTCCGGACCGAGCCAAGTCGTCGACGGCGCGTATTGTTCCACGCGCGCCTCAGGGAGATGTCAGCAAACCGTAGGGGCCCAGCAGGGTCGAAGCCTACTGGGGCCATGGGTAGTGTGAAAACGAAACCCGGGACCCTGGGACGAAGGCAACGAAGGAACAGGAGTGGGTTTTTAGTCAGTAAAAGTCTGACACTATCTCTCGCTCCGCCCAAGAGCGGGATTTGTCATTAGATGATTTTCCCACCGAAAAAAAAAAAAAAAAAAAACCTGTTTACGAGAAATCCTTCTACGTCCTCGTAACCTAAAGCAATTTCAACTTTCTAAGTCTTATAGTTCCAGAAAAACGGGTTCGTTTTCTAGAACAATGGTAAACAAGTTTTCTAACACAGTGTTTTTGTTGTGTCATTCGGGTGTGAGTGCAAATTGTGTTGTACAATTAGCCACCCGCTGAGATCGTCAGCCCGTACTTCTGTTCTGGCAAACTGTTACATGTCACATAAGACGCATTACTAGCTAATGCTCGCGACTTCGTTCGTCTCAGGCTTGTTAAAACAGCACAATACCGTTTGGTCATAACTTCAAGGAGTTTTTTTTTTTTGCGCAGAGTCTTAATTCGTTTTCTGAAATGAAAGTAGCCTACGTTACTCCTTTTATCATCAGCTACCTACCAGTGATAGTCCCGTCAAAATTGGCCCAGCCGTTTCGGAGAGTAGCCGGAACAAACAGATTGACAGACAGGCAATAGTTTAAAAAAGTATATTTTTGATAAAGGTATCGAATATTCTTTCATAGTACCTTTAGTAAAAAAAACTTTTTATTTGATATTACAAACAGATATTTCAGTTTTATTTATATGTATAGGCTAGCTTCTACCAGCAACATCGCCCACGTGAATGTAGGTTTCTCCATAAAAACTTTAGATCCCCGTTTCATCCCCTTAGGGAGTGAATTTAGGAAAATCCTCTCTTAGTGCTCGCTTACGTCATAAAAGGAAAGCTTGTGTAAAATTTCACTCTCCTAGTCCCAGTAGTTTCGGCTGTGCATTGATATGTCAGTCAGTCAGTTTCTCCTTTTATAATTATATATATAAAATATAGATATTGTTAACTTACTTTTCAATTAGCTAGTAAACATCAACTATATCACGGCCATGAGCAAAGAATTTTACGATTGCGGTTATACGATTACCTAATCTTAAATCTCTATCTGCGTGATATGTCGCGCATCGCAAGTGGACATAATAAATTCCATTACAAAATCCTACTGATAACTGTTTGTTGCAATTAACTACATATATTGAGTAGCGGCTTTCCTGCCTTCAGGAGTTCGGCTGTAATTCCGTCATCACTCGACGCCTGTTTCAGAGCCATCCTAATCTCATACAGGCTGACATCCGGGATATCTTCGGTATAGTGTTGCGTCAATCTAGCTCGACGTGTACAACTGTCCATAGAATGCCTCGATCTCTTCCAGAAGCTCCGATCTGGCGGATAAGGCTTTGTGGCATTCTCTGGCTCTGCGCTCAGACTCTGGTCCTCTATCGCATCCCACTAGGTGGGCCGATAACCTGGTGAGAGTCGCGGGAATGCGATGGATGCTAGACGCACAGGACCGCTCGTTGTGGCGATTCTTGGGGGCGGCCTATGTCGTCCAGCAGTGGATGTCTTTCGCCTGAAATGATGATGACGATGATTGACTGGCGAGTGGAATGTGACAATTGAACTGATAATAAATTACATACTGATGGTTGTAAACACCGAATAATTATCATCATTGATAACTGTGATAAGGCACTCGAAAGATATTATATCGAAAAACGAAAATAGAATCTATTTTGTGTCATTATAAATAGTTGATGAATGATTTTGTTATCTGTGCCGGTTATAGTAATGATTAATTATGATAATTTTAAATGTCATGACGGTTACAATTTGTTATTCAGACATGTCAGCAGTAAGTAGTAGTAATTATCTATGTAAATAATAATAATAAGTGCTTTATTATTGTGTCAGACAATTTTACAATATTTTTCTTTTTAACTGCATAGCAGTATGTTGTAGGCAGACGTAGCTTCTTTTTATTTATTTTTTTCTTGTCGGGGGGGAAACCTTCAAACGGCGCCTGAACTTTTGAGAGAAAGACTAGGGAGTGTAGGATTCTTACCTCATTAAGCTGTTGATCCCCGCATTAACGCCGGCGTTCACGCGCCGTTGTCTTTCTATTGTGTCTCTAATTACGCACTCAAAAGGTTAAAACCATCCCAGTGATCACCATCAGCACTCGGAGGAGGGCCCCGTGACCACTTACAAAATATCACTCCGGAACCTGGTAGACGTAGCTCTGCCAACAAAAACCAAAAACCACCAATTGGGTAGTTATTGTTTGAATTTATAAAGTAATAATAATAATAATATCGATTTATTTCTCTCAAAAGGTACAGACATTGGTTCATAACATATTATTTCAATCAAAATCAAAAGTAACTTTATCCAAAATCGTAAATAGAAAGAATTTTTTAAATCCGTTCAATATTAAGTTAGTTAGAAACCTTTCAAATCTGGTGGATGAAAAGCGGCACATGGGAAGAGGGAAGACCATGTTTTTGGCTGACTGACGATTCGGACACCACCAAATTTATTGAAACTGTTTGGTACAATTAGATAAAAAAAAGTTTTGAAGGTGCCAATTCGGATTCTATGTCCGAACATATTGTGTCCGAATCGTCAGTCAACCATGTTTTTTATTCAGGCCTTCAGAGAGTAAGTTAGTGTACTGACTAATTTTTTTCCATGACACATCGGAATTCGGACCTAGCTCGTGTTAACTCACGTAGCACGATAAAAGATAATAAATGAGCCGGATGTTAATTATTTGCTATAAGGTTTAATTTATTCTTTTTGTAAACTGTGACTATGATGTAAAAATCGTTTTACTGTCAATTTAAGTACATTCATTATGATTTTTAGAGGCTGACTAGTCGGCCAAGCTGATCACGGTTTCGGGGGTAGTCGGCAATTTCCGTGATGCTTCGTGTCTAGCTGATTCGCTCGTAAGACGCAACCCGCGCTGACTGCGAGCGTTTTCACGTTTTGTTTACTTATTAGGCATTAAGTCCGCCTCTGTACCTTTATGTGCATGAAGTATTAAATAAATAAATAAATAAATAAATAAATAAATAAATAAATAAATAAATAAATAAATAAATAAATAAATATTGTTCCTTGGTTTTTACTTTTACACTGGTTAGAGGGGTGTTTTTGTGTTAAAAATGGATAAAAGAACTCAATTAAAACCTCATCACATCAAAAAGAAAGATTCGTGAATGGATTTTTTATGACCAATTGTAACTACAATGATTCCCATAAAGTGATAATCAGTGTCAAATGAAAATTTCTCGTAATGGGCAGGGGAAAACAGCAAACTCCACGAGTATGACTAGATATGTACTAGATGACATCTTTAATTGTATAGTGTGGCTACCTTGACATTGTGATTGTATAGTTTCTATCTCGACATAGTATAGTATAGTCGGCCTTATAATGTTCCCACTGTTGGGACTCAGGCCTCCTCTCTAGAAGAGGGAATGGGCCGTAATCCACCACGCGGGCCCAGTGCGGGTTGGTGGATGTCACATGTCTTCGAATTTTTGGTTCTAGGACATGCCGGTTTCCTCACGATGTTTTCCTTCACCGTTTTTAGAGCAGTGGTGATGTAATAAATTACACAAAGTAATGCGCCTGGCTGGGTTTGAACTCGCGACCTACAACTCGTAAGTCGGGGCCGTTAACACTCGGCTACCACTGCTCTTATCTCGACATTTGGACATTTAAATCAATTTTTTTTTTCTCTATTTGACATTAGTTTCTAATAGCTACCTTGATATTTTTAACTGCATAGTTTTTATCTTGACATTTGTATTTGTATAGCTTTTAAGTCGACATTATTATTTTAAATTATTATTGACATTGAATTTACATATTTTATTGATATTTGATATAATTTATTGAGTTTGCGTCTTAAATATGTGACATTTTTGCACACCTGTTTGTGGTTGAATATGACGGACAATGTTTAAACCTGCCAGCTAATTACTTTACTCATATTCTAGCAAAATAAATGATTATTATTATTATTATTATTATTATGAACCACCATATCAAATACCAACATCTAACCCTGATACCTTCAGTCAGTTACTGTGATCGTTAATTCCTCCTGTATATATTTTATCGAGAAGTATATACAATATAAGAACCCGTAATAGTCGGCCCTCTTTTCGAATAGTCGCCGGCTAATCGCTGACTACCCGAATATTACCATATATATTATATTACCGCTGAATATTACCGACTATAAGTCGGCACATAGAGATGTGACTAATAGAAATTAGAAATAAATCATACAGTAAGTAATACGTGAATAAGCTTTTTTATGATTTTTGAAAGCACCTATTAAACTAAGTGTGTGCCATTTACCTGCAAAGTACCGACCGCCTACGGACAATCGCTTACCGTTTATAACGAATGGCGCCACTATGCCATAATAAATTCGTCATAACAACAACTCACTTTCAGCGACATTAACTTGCCTATTATATACCTATTTCGTTAAAACAATGTAGTCGTCGGCTGTGATTAATATTTCTAAGTTACAAATACTTTAAAACTGCTAAAATACCCTTATCAGATATCGTAGTTCCTCAGTATACAAAGGTAATGTACTGACGTCATAGTTTCACATTAATAAATCAGTTTCAAATAAAACTAACAAAACTAGTAGGATAAATAATCACGAGACCAAGTAGGTAGGTGCCTACCATTTTTTAAAGTAGTCGGAATTATGTCGTAGCCATATCGCAGAATTGGCCATTTTACAATATGACTAAGATTAGGTTAGGTTTGAAGTAGCCATTTCATGAAGTGGACAATCATTATGTGAAATGGCTGACTACATCGTGAAACGGCCAATTCTACGTTATGGCAACGACAATACTTACGTAATCAGATTCGTAGCGAGTGGCTACGACGACGTGCTACGACTGTGCTACGAGATAGAAGAAAACTTACTCAGGCATGTATACAAATGAGAAAGCCTATGAGCCCAGCCCCCCTAGCCAAGTTACAACCGTTTCGTATCGAATTCCGTTCTCCAATCAGTAACGCCTCGGTGTCAGCAATAATTGTAGAAAACGATAAGTTTGTAGGCCATGTTGACGCGCCTGAGTCGGCCGCTCGTTCTATAATGTCGTTCTACAATAACAAAGGAAGGATGTAGCGTTGAACATTGTAGAAACGATAACTTCATTCTATCATTTTGAACGAGGTGAACTTGGCTACGAATTTTCTATTCGATTGTTCTGACCACGTGACTTAACGTTGAGATGATGTCATTCCCATACATTTGATTAGTTTTCAACTAGCGTTAACAATTGCAGATTATCAACTTGGCTAGGGGTGCAGCAATTGCTGCGTTGGCAATCCTTTCCGTTCGATCACGCTCTGCGCAACTGTATTGTATTTCTGTTCTCTCTTTTTTAACCGACTTAAAAAAAAATGCAACGGAATTGATAACCTCCTCCTTTTTTTGATGTGTTTTACCTCAGAACTCCGTCGTTTATGCACCGATTTCCAAATTTTTGTTTTCCTCTTAAAGGATATGCTTTCAGATTGGTCCCATTTTTTTCAAAATTCAGATCTGATGATGCAATCCATGAGAAATCGAGGGAAGTCCTCAAATAATTATAGGCAAAAATATATTGATTTTAATATTTTCATCGAGAACTTTAGCATTTACAGTCAAAAAGTAATATTTGATGAAGTAGAACTGATGTAGAAGACCAGAAATGGCCAACGGAACTTCATACTCGCATAGATATCAGAATGAAGATAGTTTAGCAACTATGACAATACAAATAAATAAATGGTTCTGAATAGTTATGTTGAAAATAGTATCATCGAAGTCACCTGATGATGGAGCCGGAAGATAGGCACCGGAACTCTGTAATTAATCAATGTATCCTAGCCGTGTTTCGGCTTATTAGAATTGTCATGAGATACACTTTGGCTATAAGGTACTATCGAACTGATCTAATGATGGAGCCGGAAGGTGGAAGGTAGAAACAGGAACTTGATAATAAAACAATATAACCTAGCAGTGTTTGGGTTAATTAGAATTGTCATGAGAAATAGGCACTCTGGTTATAAGTGTATCGCAACAAAAAAATGTGAAATAAAAAACTTTTTAGGAAAAAAAATTACCTACTTCACTAAAAAAAACATTTTAAGGACCAAAATAACTTTAATTTCGGAAGTCGGTGTTAAATAAGAAACAAACAATACCGAGAAACACCGACTTCCAAAATTAAAGTTATTTTGATCTTTTTAGTGTTTTTTTAGTGAAGTGGGTTATTTTGTTTTTTGTAAAAAGTTTTTTATATTATTTTTTATTGTTGCCGCTATTTATATTGCCTGCGTCGAATATATTATATTCTATTCTAATCTATTTTACGACCGTTGTGTATTGATATTCGTCTAAATTATAAACCACTAGTTCCTGAAAGTAGCTTTCTCCGTACTAACTTTAGATCCCCTTTTCATCCCCTTAGGGTGTGAATTGTCGAAAATCCTCTCTTAGTGCTCGCTTACGTCATAAAAGGAAGCCTTGTGTAAAATTTCACACTCCTAGTCCCAGAGTTTTGGCTGTGCGTTGATATGTCAGTCAGTCAGTTACTCCTTTTATATATATAGATTTTGAAAACTAACTTCTACGAGTGGTTTCGTCCGCGTGAAAAAAGGAAATTATCCCAAGGTTGGGTAGTAGAAGATTTAGGTCTAATGAAGAGGATGACTACCCAACCTTTGAAACAAACGCCTATTTTGAGGACCTTGAGAAAAGGAATAAAAAAATGGTAAAAAAGGTAAATTAAGTGCTTAGAGCACCCACGTTGATTTTTAGAAAAAGCATTAATTCATTGTACGTCTGTTTTGCATGAAGATTAAATAAATAAATAGAGTCATACATAAACTGTGTATGACTAATATGCCTTGAAAGTTCCTGGTCCATTTAGAATTCCCAAAATTTTACTATTAATTAATCTTATGAAGAAAATAAGAATAATTTAATAGTAAAAGTTCGTAAAATTGTACACAAATTATACAATGAATGAACAATAGAACAGGTGATGTATACAGGTTTTTTTTTCGGTGGGAAAATCATCCAATGACATCCCCGCCCTTGGGCGGAGCGGGAGATAGTGTCAGACTTTTACTGACTAAAAATCCACTCCTGTTCCTTCATTGTCTTTGTCCCCAGGTTTCACTTTCACACTACCCGTGGCCCCAGTAGGCTTCGATCCGGCTGGGCCCCTACGGTTTGCTGATATCTCCGTGAGGCGCGCGTGGAATAATACACGCCGTCGACGACTTGGGCTCGGTCCGGACGGTTACTGGACGGTCGGACAGTGAGCTACCCATTGCTCGCCGTCCGCAAGCCCGCGCCTACGGTGGCCGGAAATCGGGAACGGAATCGACTGGGGCGTGAGGACCGTTGGCTTACGAATTATATTTTTTTTTTTAAGATGGGAAATCTTGTAATGACTTCTCCTGCTCTAGGATGAAGCGAGAGGGCGTGTCAGACTTTTACTAACTAAAACCACACCTGTTCTTTCAGTTGCGTTTTATGTTCTAGGACCACGAGTATCCCACGTCACAAAAAGTATGAAATTCATACACGAAGATCGCTTTTTGCATTCATTTAGTGTCCTCTTCAAGGGCGCGTTAGGTGATTAGGAAAATTGCGTGTTTTTTTCCGACAGACGTCTTGATAATAAACTAATGAGACAGTCAAATAATTGAAATTACGAGGGAACTGTTCGCGATTTTATCAAGGCCTTGTTAAAGTTTGGGCTTGGGGGCTTGCCTAATGTATTTGAGGTTTTATAGAAAAGAGTTTTATGAATATGGTGCCTTAAAAGAGCTGTTACAAATGACGACACAAGAAAAGGGTCGGTCGGCGCACCTAAGGTTTAGCTTAGAGCTTTCAACTTTACAGACATGGTAATTTCACTAAGGTTATTTATCTACATTTGTGGAATTCTTGTACGTGAATCCAGGTACCTGACTGTCCACAAGAGACGCCGAAGAGGCCAGGGCGTCAGGAGCCGCAAGGCCGGACGACGAGCAATGGGTAACTCGCCGTCTGCCCGTCAGGTAATAACCGAGCCCGAGTCCACGCGCGTCTTCGTCCCGCTAGGGCCACGGGGAATTTCTGAATAGGAAAACCCGTCGTCGTAGAACGCTAAAGGCAACTGAAGGACACACGGTACGGTGTAGGTTTTAGTTAGTAAAAGTCTGACACGCCCTCTGGCACCACCCTTGAGCGCGAGAAGTATTTGAAAGAAAGAAAGAAAAACAGTTAATTTACGCGAAATGACGCAATGTTAAAACTAGCTAACAAACCTTTTTTTATTTAAAGAATTATCCAAACGGCTAGTTGACACTTCACGTGACCAAAGGGCTGGCTTTTACCTCGGTCAGAGATTAAGCATTGCCATACAACGTGGCAATGCCGCCAGTCTTTTGGGCACACTTCCAGTCGACAGCGATGCGGAGGAATTTTTTGACGCCATATTTTAGATAGGAGTTATTGTGTATATATTATGTAATTTGAATTAGTTAAGTGTTTTTATTTTTCATGTATAAATAATCATGTTTAGTTGAATAAAGTCATAAATGCTAACAAACATGATCAATAGATAGAGAAGATATGCGTCATTTGGATGATTTCACAACTCAAAACAAAAAAAAATAGTTAGGAGAAAGCTCGGACTGATTGTCTACGGATGATCAGCGAAAAAGTGCGTCCGGCAGTAAAAATGCGTTTTATCTATATAGATAAAACTTACTGCCGGACGCACTTTTTCGGTATATATAAAAGGAGAAACTTACTGACTGACATATCAACGCACAGCCGAAACTGCTAGGACTAGGAGCATGAAATTTTGCAGAAAGCTTCCTTTTATGACGTAGGCGAGCACTAAGAGAGGGTTTCCTAAAATTCACCCCGTAAGAGGATGAAACAGAGATCCAAAGTTTGTATGAAGAAATCTATTTTCACGCGGGCGACGCCGCTGGCAGAAGCTAGTTCAGACATAATCATAAAACAGTAACGTCTGCACAATAAATTAACGTAAATACGTTCATTTGATGCGCATGGATATTTTATTATCATAAGGTTGCTTGTTTTGCTGGCTGTAGATGATTACGATATTCTTGAGGCACAGTTAATTCCAATAAAAGTTTTATTAAGCTGAATATAAATAATATGTTTAATAATAATAATATGTTTAATGCTGGTTTTGTCTCACCAATGACAGCCCCATTTCTTGTCCAGGCAATTACTGTCCATTCCAGGTTGTCTGGAAGTGATCGCAGAATGCGATAAGGCCGCCCATTGTATGTACGTATTTGTTTTAGTTTTAGTTTCCTTTTATATTTGTATTAGTGTACAATAAAGGGTATAATAAATAAATAAATATTTCAAGAACGGATCCAGCTTTCAAAAATGATTACGATACGAGTCAGAATATGAACTCGATTTTGATCGATATAGTGCGTTCGGAACAAAGATCGTGTTCGCAAAAAGTATAACGCCCAGACGTCCTGACCAAGATTTTGTAGTGTTATTGTATAGTTCCACGTAAGAAAACCGTGGGGAGAACACTTACTAGTAAATTAAGGCGACACTAAAAGCCAGTGACCATGAACGAACAAAAGAGGAGCTAGGGTCACTGGCGCATCAACATTAGCATAGCATAGCATAGCATAGTCGGTCTTATAATGTTCCCACTGCTGGGACTCAGACCTCCTCTCTAGGAGAGGGAATGGGCCGTAATCCACCACGCGGGCCCAGTGCGGGTTGGAGGATGTCACACGTCTTCGAATTTTTGGTTCTAGGACATGCCGGTTTCCTCACGATATTTTCCTTCGCCGTTTTGAGAGCAGTGGTGATGAAATAAATTGCACAAAGTAATGCGCCTGGCTGGGTTTCAACCCGCAACCTACAACTTGTAAGTCGGGGCTGTTACCACTCGGCCACCACTGCTCTCAACATTATTTGAATAATAATATGTCCTTCATTTATTAAACACAATATGAATAAAAACCGTATATCAAAATATTGGTAATTAAATTATCTTTTAGTTTGTGAAAGTTTCATAAAAATAAACCCAATGGTTTTTGCCTGATCTTTGCTTTTTTGTCTATGTTAGACATAACTTTGAATATAAATCACAACAAGTTTAAAAATGTAAATTTTCGTATATCAAATTATTAGGCAAATAGTCTAGTGTAACATATATTTTTTTTAAACATACGGACTAGCCGTTTAGACGTGATGTTGGATTTAAAATCATCAAAAATCATGAAAAAATCATATCTGCCCCATAATCTGCCCTTTGTGTAACTCATAACATGATTTAAAAGAGTGTCCATGGAATTTCTTGCACGTTGTTCTCCATAGAGATAGAATCTACGCAACTTAGCTTCAATTTTTTTTTTACTTATCGACATTTTGACAGTTTACAAGTGCCTGTTATTGGTCTATTTGAAACAAAGTTCTTGATTTCTGATTTCTGATAAGTGAGAATTTTTAAGAATTTTTCTTACTTTCAAAAGTCGGTGTTACATAACAAACAATCAATACCAAAAACACTGACTTCCGAAATTAAAGGCATTTTGATCGTTCTCGTGTTTTTTTTTTGTATTGAAGTCGATTATTTTTTTATATAAAGTTTTTTATTTAAATCACTGACTAGGTAGATTAGCGTGGAACATATTCTTGTTTGTTCAAGCCAATAGAAAAATCCACCATAGAGCGAGAGAAGTCATTGGGTAATTTCCCGGATCAAAGAAAAAGCCCTGGCAGGGATCAGCCTTGGCAGGAATCAACCTTGGCGGGCCTCGTCAGTTACGCAACAATAGATCAACATAGGTACCTACCTAACAAACCGCGGGCTTGCGGACGGTGAGCAATGGGTGGCTCGTCGTCCGACCGTCCGGTAACCGTCCGGACCGAGCCCAAGTCGTCGACGGCGCGTACTGTTCCACTCGCGCCTCAGGGAGATGTCAGCAAATTGTAGGGGCCCAGCAGGGTCGAAGCCTACTGGGGCCACGGGTAGTGTGAAAGTGAAACCCGGGGCCCTGGGACGAAGGCAAAGAAGGAACAGGAGTGGGTATTTAGTCAGTAAAAGTCTGACACTATCTCTCGCTCCGCCCAAGAGCGGGGATGTCATTGGATGATTTTCCCACCGAAAAAAAAAACCTGTATACATCACCTGTTCTATTGTTCATTCATTGTATAATTTGTGTACAATTTTACGAAATTTTATTATTAATTATTCTTATTTTCTTCATAAGATTAATTAATAGTAAAATTTCGGGAATTCTAAATTGACCAGGAACTTTCAAGGCATATTAGTCATACACAGTTTATGTATGACTCTATAAAAAATAATAATAAAAAAAAACCTACCTAACAAACAATAAAATAACCTAGACGTGTCTTTTAAAACTATGGTCGAATCTTCGATTTTGCAAATGGCGGACCATGACGGAAGTACTTAAAATAATAAATATTAATGTACATATTGTTTAGTCTCATTTGTTTGACTAGTCTTGGAGACGGATGCTATATTTATGCAAATTATCAAGGCGCGTATTAATCAATTTGTTTAATAACGCAATCTGTTGTCTGAACACAAATATAATATTATTATGGTAATTCGCTAATGCGTTCTGTGGTCGAATCAATTTCAGGTTGTTTGCTTCATCATTAGACGAAAATGCTTTAGCACAAATAAGCAGCCTTGTAATAATAATAATATTTAAATTAAGGGAGATACAATCCGCAGCGCAGTTTTGTGGCGAACTGTTGGGCATTAGCGACCCCACGGACCCGATCTCCCGGGAGAATTCTTGTTCTTCATCTCCGGCTTGCCTTTATTGGCCGGCCGTAGTGAACACTGACGAGGAACTGAGCTCCCACCTCTCTCTTGCCTTTATTGGCTGGCTTGAGTGGAGATTCGCAAGAGCAAACGTGCTCGGGAGAAGGATGTATAATCCAGTAAGGTGCTGGTAGGGATCTTGACCGTACTTCAGGGATTGTCCTGATAGCCGTGGTATACCTCTCCACTCCTCAAGCACCTCAGGATATGTTGCCCTCTTGTTGCTACGCCACTTCGTGCTAGCGGCCGTTTTTGGGGCCCATTTATTGAGTGTGCAAGTCACCCCCTGCCTTTTTTCGAGGCATATTAATAACGTTGTTCAGGCAGGGGCCATAGTTTTGACATAGTTCCATGTCCACTTAAGACTTCAAAAACCATAGCCCTATTATATTTGTTCTCCATATGTCGCAACAGTTTTTCAATAACCGGGGGTTGTCCTTGGGTGCACTAGCATAGCGCGTACAGGGATAATCGTCGGTAGGTATCATGTTCCATTATAATTATCTAAAGGGCCTCTGCGAGTTGGCTTCGGCTCCTCGTACGCCTCCCAAAGGTCCAGGACCTCAGGGTCCTGAGATAAATAAAATATATAAAAATAATATTTAAATTTAATAATTATTAGCAACAAATAGAACTTAACAAAATATAATATTTAATTCTAATATTTTTGCAGTACTTATTTGGCAAAAAACCTATCGAGTCAGCCTTCTCGACAAATTTCGCTGAAGTAGTCAATATTACAATAAATTCTGACACATATTGTCCACTTGTGTAGACATTAGAGATTCAAAAGTATGTAACCAATTTTACATCACAAAATAAATATAATGGAGGAGTGGCAGGCAGTCGCCTCCTTCTACGAAGCAGTAATGCTAGCAAAAGAGGCGGCCGCACGCGCGAGGGAACGGCCCTCTCCTGTAAAGTTTACTGAATGTCGCTTTGTAATTTTTGCATTTCAAGCGTCGATATGTAACAGCCCTGACTGGGCAGTTGCCCAGACCAGACATAATAACCGTCTGGTAGGAAGATTCCCCCTCTTCAACGGAGGTTTGCGGGGCTTTACACCCTATTCCATCATACCTCTCAACTGTTAACCAGACGTGGGATTTTTCATATCGTCTTTTTTACTACAATGCGTTCCAAATAAGAATAGGATCGATTGCCATGTTGTGACATCACGTCATACTGTCAAATCGAAAAATTATTATGGTGAACAAAACAATAAATTTTTTAAATTTAATCTATTTACGTACTGTGAACGAAAAAAGTTTAATCAGAATCCAGTTCTTCAATTTTGCCCAATTTCCTGCGATTTGACAGTATGACGTGACGTCACAACATGGCAATCGATCCTATTCTTATTTGGAACGCATTGTAAACAGGTTTATTTTTAAACTCATTGAAGATCATTTAAGCGAGTTCACAATAAGTAGATTACCTTCATAATTTATTTTATTTTAATCTAAATGTCCGCGGTTTGTTACTAAGCGGTTCTCATAACAAATATATTTCTGTCTTAACAAATAAAGCAATACTAATCTCATTAAAATGTATTATGCATTATCTTGTTTGTTAAATATAAAGACTAAGATTATCGAGGTTATTTTTAGCGTGTTGAATTGTTTTGATAGCAGATTTTGTAGAGAAACAAAGAGTTTATGACATACTTAACTAACTGACATAATTTTAATCTTTACTGCGATATGCAGGTACTTAGAGTGAGTTGCATCAAGAGATAGAACGCAATGCAACAGAAGAAAAATAAGTGTGGTTTTAGTTAGTAAAAGTCTGACACGCCCTCTCGCTCTGCTCTAGAGCGGGAGCAGTCGTTAGATGATTACCCAGCTCAAAAAAAAACCAAGAGTTACGGTACAGTTTCCATCAACGTTAATTTCAATAGTTAAATAACTATTGAATTTTAAATCTGTTACTAACATCTGTTATTTCAGTTTGGTCAAAAACTCATTGTTTTTCATCTACTTTAACCGTAATCATAATTATGAACCGCGCGAATGTTATCGTTAATTGTGACGTCATCATTGGAACCATTGCTAAATAGATGCACCTGTATTTCGCTTAACTATGGTTAAGCGAGATACTGGTTGCAACAATTTGATTTGACGGCTGTTAGGCTCGGTGCCCATTACCGGCATCGGCAAGGAAAAGGATCCGTCGGCTTCCCTACATGCATGACAAGGCATCGTTTTTGACAGTGTGCGCTTATATGTAGGGAGGCCGAAGCTTACATGTAGAAAGATCCTTCGGCATCCCTACCGAAGGATCGTTTTCCTTGCCGATGCCGATAATGGGCCGCCGGGCCTTACCTATACTTCACGTATTGGTCATCGTTAAAGTTATAATAGTTGGTGCAACTCACTCTTAGCGTATGTTTGTTAAAGTTAATTTTGATACTTAAGCATTTATTAGGCAGGACACATAATATTGCTCAAATGTTGAAATTAAATTTAAAAATTGCGAAAGGTTTTGGAGTGGTTACCACGTACCAGAAGACGCAGCGTTAGAAGACCTACCACAAGGTAAATCGATGACCTGGTGAGGGTCGCAGGAATCCGACGACTGTGGGACTCACAGGGCTGGTCATTGTGGTAACACTTGGGCTCCTCCAAGTCAAGTCTTTCGGCTGAAGTAATGATGATGATGATGACCCGTGCTAGTGGTTTTTCTTTTTTTTTTCGGTGGGAAAATCATCTAATGACATCCCCGCTCTTAGGCGGAGCGGGAGATTGTGTCAGACTTTTACTGACTAAGAACCCACTCCTGTTCCTTCATTGCCTTTTGTACCAGGGCCGAGTCTTCCTTTCAGAATCAGACCTTTGGCCCCAGTAGGCTTCGACCCTGCTGGGCCCCTACAGATGCTTACATCTATGACCCGAGCTAGTGATCTGTATATCTGTAGAGACATAAGGAACTAAATGTAGAAACCGTAAGGTCATAGGTATTAGGTACTCGAATTTATATCTAAATCAAACTCATGGATAACGTCTTAAATGCAAGTAGCCTCATTCAGTTAGAGTGCATCGTCTGTAGAACGTCAATATAATGCATTGGACAGTTGAAGGTATCCAGGCTAGTTTAACTCTCCTGTAACCAATTAAATACAGAAAATTAAAAACTAACACACACATGGTCACATTGCTCTCACAAAAAATGGTCGATAGGGCCGAAGGGTTCTGGAATGGCGACTGCGTACCGCAAGACGCAGCGTGGTCAGTTTCCCACATCGTAGACTGAATGCAGGACTGATGCTCTGGTGAGGATCGCAAGAATCGAGTGTGCGAATCGCACAGCAGAGGTCGTTGTGACAACTTTTGGGGAAGTCTATGTTCGACTGTGGACGTCTTTCAGCTGAAAATGGTGAAGATAATCTAAATTAATTTTTACTAATAATAATAATAATACCTATTAGAAAAGATTTGTACTTTTGTTTGAAAACTACTAAAATTATTTTAAAAATTCTGTCATTAGCTACTTTATCACCCTCTAAACCAGGTTTTACTGTACCTTGTTTTTCCAAGCTGTTAAAAGTTATTTACTTACACTATTTCATTTAATTTTTTTTTTTTTTTATTAATGATAGGCTCGCGTTTGACCACCATCTCACCTGATGGTAAGCGATGGTGTGGTCGACGATGGAGCACGCTTTAGCCTATTCACTCTTGACTTAAAGACCCCTAAGTTGTAGCTAATTGACTTTATTGTGCAATATACTCGTAGCTTTAGTGTCCACGTGTGTGAATCCATGCGCTAGACCGCCACACCCTCAACTGTCTATTCCTGTTACCAATTTAGAAGTGTCGCAATTACTCTTCATCTTCATAATCATCATATCAACCTGGATATAGGTTACCAAACCTTACCTTTCTGTCATACTTCTCAGTTCAGCACGTCCCTCATACTGAGTCCAGAGGCCTTGCGAAGCAGTAATGCTAGCAAAGGAGGAGGCCGCACGTGCCCGCGCGAGGCAATGGCCCTCTCGCCCTAGCCGCCGAGATTCCGATCCCAATTTCCGGCCACCGTAGGCGCGGGCTTGCGGACGGCGAACAATGGTCCGATCGTCCGGTAACCGTCCGGACCGAGCCCAAGTCGTCGACGGCGCGTAATGTTTCACGCGCGCCTCAAGGAGATGTCAGCAACCGTAGGGGCCCAGCAGGCTCGAAGCCTACTGGGGCATGGGTGATGCGAAAGAGATCCCCGGGGCTCTGAAAAATGGCAAAGAAGGAACAGGAGTGGGTTTTTAGTCAGTAAAAGTCTGACACTATCTCTCGCTCCACCCAAGAGCGGGGGATGTCATTAGATGATTTTCCCACCTGAAAAGAAAAAAAGAGGCTCTACCACGAGCTCTTAACGCGATCCATTTGACAACCTAAACTGAACTGTTTAAGGGGTGGAGCTATATAGGGAGTATAGCTCCATCACTCTTGCTCGCTCGCATGACTGACATTTTAACACGTCATAGTATAGCCCCAGGAATGTTACAGACATGAAATTTCGGATCTGCATATACGGACACGAATCATCATCATCATCATTTCAGCCGAAAGACGTCCACTGCTGGACATAGGCCTCCCCCAAGTGTCACCACAATGAACGGTCCTGTGCGTCTCGCATCCATCGGACTCCCGCAACCGTTACCAAGTCATCGGTCCACCTTGTAGGAGGCCTTCCAACGCTACGTCTTCCGGTACGTGGTCGCCATTCCAGAACCTTCCGGCCCCAACGGCCATCCGTTCTGCGAGCAATGTGCCCTGCCCATACATACGGACACGGATATAGTAAATAATATTATACCGGTTTCTGATACGGGGACGGATATAAAATTATTTGTTATCCGCTAGTTTCGATTAGAATTTTAAAATTACCATAGTAAAATACACATACTGTATAGTAAGATTTGATTTTTATTTCTAGTCTAGATTATCATGTTTGGCCAGGCAAAACAAACAAAAACCTGTTGTAACCTGCCATTTAGACTCTGCATTTATCCGAAACTTTAATATCGGTTTCGGATAGGGTTGCTAACCATACTTTATAAAAACGTATCTTACTTTATTTTTGGTAAATATACTTTATACTTTTGCATAAAAATTAAGTAAGTATATGAAAATACCGTTTTTTTTTTTTAATTATAGATAGACTCGCGTTTGACCACCATCTCTCCTGATGGGAAGCGATGATATGGTCGGCGTTGGAGCACGCTTGCCTAGAAGTAGCCACTTTGACTTAAAGAGCCCTAAGTTGTAGCTATCAGGAAACACAGACTCCGGCAAGGAATTCTACTCCTTGGCTGTACGCACAATAAATGCGTTCTCAAAACGCTTTGTGCGTATGGGTGGGATGTCTACCATGTACCAGTGGCGCAACGCCGTACGTCTAGTGGTCCGATCGAGTGGTAATCTTTACTTTAATGCGTAAAATGAAAAACTAATATGAATAATTAGTACTGAACTATTTATCGATGCTTCTACGTTGAAACACGAATACGTTTCTAAAAATATATGCTACCTAATGATAAACTGTTTGTGTGTGCTAGAAGCACATAAAAAATTTATAAACAAATAAATAAATAATATTTTTAAAATACTTTTTTCTTCTCCCTACTAAAAAGTAGTTAAGTATACGTTATTTTTCTTCAAAAATTGTTGGCAAGCCTAGTAACGGATACGGAGCTTTATAACATCCTTGATGTGCACCAAACCTAATGCACTCATAAATATTCAGATTTACACCTGTGTTAAACGATAAACAAAAATTATGACTTAATTGCTTGTTTTTAAATAAATACCATGTGTAAATCCATATCGATTGCAATCTCAAACCTGATAAATACAGGAATTTTCCACTGTGCAGCAGATTTCAATTGTTGTTATCTTTAGCATAAAGTGGTTACGAGTGTTTATCGAGTGTCTTTCAAACTTGGAAAGTCAATAACATTACGATATCTAGATAGGCCAACTAACTCATCGCACTGGAACGCGGCTTTTATTATAAGACTAGCTGCGCCCCGTGGTTTCTGCCGGCGGCAGGATTATCGTTTTGCTTTCGCTTAGTGTTTTTTCTTACTTTCTTTTTCATTCTGCTCGTCTTCTATGGATAGGAGTTTACGGTAAATGGCTTTAGCCTTCCATAATCGGAAAATAAAATGCAAAGATTTTTTCAAATCGGAGTGTTAGTGCCAGAGAACAAGCATTTAAAAAAAAAATTCTTTAGTTTTGTTATAGTTTTTTTTTTAAGTGGTAAATCATCTTATGACTTCTCCCGCTCTAGGGCGTGTCAAACTTTCACTGGCTAAAACGAAACCTATGTTCCTTCAGTTGCCCTTAGCGTTCTAGGACCACGTGTTACCTTTTCAGAAGTCATCTACAAATTTACAGTTTCCAGATTTTAACCTATACTTGTGTAGACCATGCTTCATGCCGAATTTCAGGATTCTAGGTCAACGGGAAGTACCCTATGAATTTTGATTCCCTTGAGAGTGTCGAAATACACGTTTTTTGCGACTTAAACGGCAGTATCTTTTTTTTCCGTTAACTCCGGATGTCTGTTTGATTTTTTTACAGCTTCAAAAGACCCCATACATGAGTATATTGTTTTTATTTCAACTCGATACCTCCACGCGTTCCCGAGATAAAGGGTTTTGAAAGACAGACAGACAGACGGACGGACAACAAAGTGACCCTAGGCTTCCGTTTTTTCCTTTTGAGGTACAGAACCCTAAAAAACAGAATTAGATTTTATATTCTAATTCTAATTAGCAAGTATTTCCTATTTTTATTTTAAAAATCACTATTCATATCAATAGTTCACGTTTTATATAAACTGTTTTTTTTTTTTTTTTTTTTTTTTTTTTTTTTTTTTTTTTTTTTATTTACTTGAGACCGACGTTACAAGATATGTAGTATTATTACTCGTACAAATCTTCATAAATGCACGCACAATTGTTTATGATAAATTCCTACATTAAATTACTACAACCGGTTAGTTACCTAGTAAATGCGTAATCTTTATGTCATTCCTGTTTTAATTCAATAAACAAAGCAATTCTAAATCTGTTTACTGATTATTATTATTTTAGTAAGTTCCATAAAAAAATGTTTACGTGCATAGGTTTTTCCGCGAATTATGAGAAACAAAATTGTTTATAGCTAAGCTAAAATTATTTAAGTAGAAAATATTAGGCATTAACTAAGGCGAGCGGCTTCACCCGCGTGATAGTAGAGAATAATCCCAAGGGAGCATAATCTTGGGATAGCTTTTATCCCTATGTGCTTTTCCAGGAGTTGAGGAGGAGTTGAGCTCCTTAGTAGTTCTGAGTTGTGCTTCACGAATACTGACAAATGCTTGCACTGACTGGACAGGTCCACTTAATTAATTCTGTGTGGTTCTTTCCTCAAAAGATCATCGACACACACAGACACTAATTTGCTTGGTTCGCATATGATTTAACTATTACATGTTTACTGTATCGACTTTAAAAGAGACTTTGAACTCTGAGTTTGTTTCGGTGTTCTTGTCAGGGTAGTCAGCTAGGAAACCGGTTTCGTCTAGTTTAAATTGACGAAAAACTTGATGAGTGAAAGTGTTTTTAAAAACCTAGAGTGAATAGGCTCTCAATAAATTAGTGCGCCTCACCTTCAACGATTGCATTACTACTTACAACGGGTGGGATCGCAGTCAAGCACTAGATTATCCAAATAAAAAAAAATAAAAACCACAAGCGTGTCTGTTCACCGCCAAAAGGAGCCCGTTCACCTTGGCTCCTGCTTTTCGGAATATATCCCTGGAGTACACCGACCGCCTTTAGCTCATAGGAGTTGACGTTTCCTCAGAACTTAATTTTGGGCGGTTCATTGAGTCCAAAGCCAAGGTAGCTGCTAGGAAAGCAAAGCTCTTGCAAAGGTCCGGCGGTACTTCACACCAGGACAGCTTTTAATGTAAATACAAAGCACAGGTCCGATCGTGTGTGGAGTACCTACTGCAGCCAAATATGGGCTGGTGCTGCAAAATGCCACCTAGCAGCTTTGGACTCGGTGGAAAGGAGTGCGAAGAGGCTAATTGGTGATCCAGATTTTGTTAAGTCCAATCTCCAAAGCCTTGAGCACAGGCGTAGGGTAGCCAGCCTTTCGGTCTTTTACAGGTTTCATTTGGAGAGTGTGCGCGGGAATTGCATGACTTGATTCCGCCATCTCATTACTACCATCGGACAACCCGACGTACGACGAGTATACATCTTTACGTTGTTGAAACCTCTACGGTCCGGACTAAGCGTTTCGCCTCGTCGTTTATACTGCGTACATCGAAGGACTGGAACAATTTGCCTGCTGCGCTATAATTTAGGTGTCTTCAAGGCTAGAGTGAATAAGCTCTTAATAAACTAGTGCGCCTCACCATCAACGTTTGCATCACTGCTTACCATCAGGTGGGATTGCAGTCAAGCACTAGTTTATATCAAATGTCCTGGAATAGCACATATAATATGCACAGGTAGCTGGAACATATTGATTTGTGCACCTCTATCTAGTCGAGTTTGCTCGAAGTCAGCAAGCTGCCTGGTACAGTGACATTAGTGACAATTTTTTTTCATTCACCTTATTTTTTGAAGTGGGAAATCATCATACTTAAAAATAACTCATCCTTTCTCTCTGGATGATATCTCGCGCTCTTGGGCGGGGCGAAAGGGTGTGTCAGACTTTTACTGACTAAAAACCCACTCCTGTGGGTCTCTGCCTTCGTCCCAGGGCCCCGGGTTTCACTTTCGCACTACCCGTGGCCCCAGTAGGGACTAAAATTCACCTGGGTTGCCCTTCGCGTTCCAAGGCCCCGGTAACTCTTTAGAACGATTCCGCAGCCATTAATAGTTTTTTCGTGTAACTAACTCCCCGTACATCTTGCTGACATCTCTTTGAGGCGCTTGTGGAATACGACGCGCTATCGACACGGGCTGGTCCTTACCGGACGGCGATCTACCCATTGCTCGCTGTCCACAAGCCTGCACCAACGGTGGCAATCGCCCTGCGTCTCCCATCGCCCAGGGAATTCCGTAGCCTTGGCAAACATCGGCCCTGGCAGGCCCCGTCAGCTCATTCAATTACTTACTTGCATCTAAAAAGCTGTTAGCGCTTATAAAACCTACAAAGTATCGTGTTAGCTGTCAATAACTATTTGCTTTTTTTATTAATTCAATTAAAATTTATTGTCAACAGCTTGCCACTGCCACGTGTTTCAATTTTCTTGATTGTATGCTTTGTTACACGACCATAAATAAATATTGATATCTGTAGGTATGCACTAAGTAGTTACTAATCAACGCTTAATTAGCTTAAGTATTCTGTTAAAGTCACCCTGACCTTCAGACTTACTTACGTGGAAATTTCTCCAAGCTTTGTTTTGTAGCCTTGATAATAAAATTCTGTTTTGCGGTTAATTTGTGGAAGCTTCCCGATGGTTTTCTTTTTCAGTATTTGAAGTATTAGGGTTTCAATAAATGTGAAGTATATTTAAAGTAATTATATTCTTTATTGTAAGGACCAGAGTTGTTACGGATGCAAAAATTTCGACATCCGCAGATGTGAATGCGGATTACCGGATTATTTTTAAATAAGTATTTCAATTTTAAGTATTGTGGACAGCGCATCAAGTTATCACAAACTTTCAAAGCTCATAGCATAGCATAGCATAGTCGGCCTTATAATGTTCCCACTGTTGGGACTCTGGCCTCCTCTCTAGGAGAGGGAATGGGCCGTAATCCACCACGCGGGCCCAGTGCGGGTTGGTGGATGTCACATGTCTTCGAATTTTTGGTTCTAGGACATGCCGGTTTCCTCACGATGTTTTCTTTCACCGTTTTGAGAGCAGTGGTGATGAAATAAATTACACAAAGTAATGCGCCTGACTGGGTTTGAACTTGCGACCTACAACTCATAAAGTCGGAGCCGTTACCACTCGGCCACCACTGCTCCAATCGAAATTAAACTCTGCGTTTGACATGTAGTAGAAAATTTTTACTCGTGTTTTCGAACAATCGTAATTCCTCTGGGTGCATTGATTTCAGGTGATTTTTCATAGAAGTAGTATTACGTCCCTTCCGCGAGTAACTTTTCAGAATACATGAGCATACAAACATATTCAGAGAATCAGAGCACAGTAAGTACATTGCAATTTCATAAATCCCGGTATCTAATCGTCATGTTTACGAGTCCGGGATTCTAGAAGAGGTATTATCAACTCTATGTTACAATACGTTCCAAATAAGAATAGGATCGATTGCCATGTTGTGACGTCACGTCATACTGTGAAATCGAAGAATTATTATGGTGAGCAAAACAAGAAATTTTTAAAATTTAATTTATTTACGAACTGTGAACGAAAATAGTTTAATCAGAATCCAGTTCTTCAATTTTGCTCATCTCTGAGTTCTTCAACTTTGCCCAATTTCTTGCGATTTAACAGTATGACGTGACGTCACAACATAGCAATCGATCCTATTCTTATTTGGAACGCATTGTACTTTCTCGAATTTTAGTAGTACCTAAATATACTTTACCTTTTCCTATTCATGAGTGCGAGCGAGAAAGAGACATAGAGTTGTACACCCTATAATAGCTCCAACCCTTTAAAAGTTCAGTTTAGATCGTCAAATGCAGCGAGCTGCTGAGAATTAGCTTTATATATAAATTATCTGGTTGCTTCTGATACTGGCGACTGCATCTTTTTCTACTATTGTGATCATCATCAGCATCATCATTTCAGCCGAAAGACGTCCACTGTTGGACATAGGCCTCCCCCAAGCGTTGCCACAACGACCGGTCCTGTCTCGCATCCATCGGAGTAGCGACCACGTACTGGAAGACAGCGTCGGAAGGCCAGGAGGACATACCGTAAAACCTTACAAGAAGGCAACATTTTTTAGTTGTGTTTATTATTAAATATATAGAAGAAATTTAAATATGACATTACAGCATAACTGATTTTTCCTAATTTCAGTCGGCTGTAATAAAATGTCAAAGTTGGTGGTGTAATTTGCGGACCAAAAGTCATGTGAAAATCTTTTTCTGTACCGTAACTCGAGTTTTAATTACAGCAGGTAAATAAGTTATTAACCACTGTTAGTTTGTAATAAATAAACAAGAAAGATCGGATATCCAACGCAAAATCTCTCTCAAATTAGAAAATATGACGGTGGGCAATGTCAAATTGTTTTGACTTTGCTCACCAAAATATTACCGTTAGGGTTGTCCCCTCAATGTTAAATTAAATTTGAGATAAGTAGGCCTGCGTAACCATATTAATCAGCATTAAAAAGTGACAATCCTAATTTATCGTTTTATTTTTATGTAAAACCACAAAAAAACGATTTCGATTTTGCCCACTCACATTTGACATTCAATATGAAAAGAGTCCTATGATAGATTGTCATTTTTCCTAGAATAATTAGCTTTAAAGTTTATGTTTCTAAAGTAAAAAATACCGAAGATACGAAAATTTCTAGAAATTGGGCAAACTTGTATAAAGTACCATAAATTTGGCCCGCTGTACAAATTGAGGTTTTTAGCACATAAACATACATTTTCTTGATATTTTTATGTATTCTATGCAAAGAACAATTACAACACACACATTACACATTGCATGAACATTATTACATGAACATTTAGCTAATATCTTAGTTAGCTCGCTAGCACGCACGTTTTGTTCCTACAAGGTGGACCGAGGACCTGGTGAGGGTCACGGGATTCCGATGGATGTGAGCTTAGACTATTGTGATATTTTCGATTAATTTACTACGACACCGTAAAACCGTACAACTTTGTCCAGATTTCTTGCGATTTTGTATACCGCACTGTATATTTTAAATAATAATGTTACTTTTAATTAGTGATTGTGTTTCGATTAATTTACTACGAATTGTTTACTTAAGAGTGCATCGTAAAGATTGACAGGAAGATAACATAGAGTAGAGACTGATAGCAGACGCGTGTGTAGATGTCACGCGCGGTTGTCAGGGCATTGCACTTGCAACTTTGTATACTGTTTAATGTATATGCTATCTACACGTGGTTTTGTTTTTGGGAAGGTTATTTTAACGACTTCAAATTCAGAAAATAACAAACAAAGTAATAGACCTGAAATATTTTTTTTTATACCTAATATTGCGATCGACCTCTATTTCTCGATGATGTGTTCAACGATAGAGTTCGTTTGCCTATAAGTTACCTATTCACTGTAACTATAAGGAAACACAGACTCCGGGAGAGAATTCCATTCCTGTTATCGTAAAAAAAAGTGACAAACGGGGGTTGAATGTTTTTTTAACAACCAACCCCATTGCAAGTTTTTGCGTACACCTCTAACCGCGACGTTAACGTCGCGTCTGCTCAACGTTAGCGCTGCGTAGACGTTAACGCGCCAACGCTCGTAAAACGCCAGTGGGATAGCGGCCTAACTCTTTTTGGGCACACTTCCAGTCGATAGCGATGTGGAGGAATCTTTGACGCCATATTTTATTTAAGATATTTGGTTAGGGAGTTTTGAACATGGGGCAGAGTGGAGTTGAGCTACCCTCCGCCCGTCACCACAGCCGGCTCGACTCCTTTCTGTCCGGCTCAGGGCCGCGTGTTCATATGTTTTGTTTGAAAGTCCGCCTAACTCCATTCCGCTCTACTTAGACTGCTTCCATTTGGAAACACAATCATAGCGTACGGCCTGTTAAGGAGTGGAATTCCCTGCCAGAGTCTGTGTTTCCTGATAACTACAACCTAGGGATATTTAAGTCAAGAGTGAATAGGTTTCTTCTAGGCAAGCGTGCTCCATCGTCGACCACATCGTCGCTTTCCATCAGGTGGTGACCACTATCTCACCTGATGGAAAGTGCGAGCCTACAACAATTAAAAAAAAAAGATTTCGAACTCTGTGATTAGCCAATTCACGGTCCACTCCTCTCTACTCCGCCTCAGTGGGGAAACACTCTCTTACAACATTGTCCAAGCTCTAACTTTTCAAGGGCTCCACAATAAGTAGGTTAACGTACAATTGATATTTCCTTCAGGCAACCTTTACAACACTTTATAACTACGTTGTAGCATATAATTGTGTACTTACACCCGATGTTACTCGTGATCGTATGTTGACAGTGTCATTTAGACCTCCGAGCTCCGTGACCGTTTCATTACAGTTACAAATTGTAGCGTACGATAAGTAGATACTTAAATGTATACCTTCGAACGGAAAAATGCTGTAGGTACTTAAAAGTACCTTAGATTTTCCTCTTATTGTTACTATCAAATCTGTTGCTTGATCTAAAAATAAAACGGCCCAACTGTAAAAAATAAAATTAAGTAGGTATTTTTCTTAAATACCACCATAAAATAGCAGAAGGCCAATTCTTCCGATAAGAAAATCAATGTATAAGGAGATACATCAAATATTCCTCTTATTGTAACTGCTAAAACTGTGACACAACTGTAAAAAATATATTTTTTTTTTAATCTGTTAAAAGAAACCTCGGAGAAAACAATTTTTTGGAGAAGAATAATTCTCCAGGACTTAAAATATTCAAATTCCTGTTTTGTGGGTCCGTTCACAAACATCTATAGGTACTCATACTCACATACTTTCTCAAAACACCCAAAGCCGGAACAACTATCAGTAGGCCATACAAATATTTCGTCCGTGCGGAGATCGAACTCACGACACGCAGTGCAGCAGCCAATTACCCTACCACTGCGCCTACCGGACCCTCCTTAAGTCTTTTTTATAAATTACTGGATAGCTTCTTTAACAGTGGTTACGGATAGTCAGAGGCCAGAAAATCTGATACTAGACTGGTATCAGATTTTCTGGCCTCTGATTATCCGTAACAACTCAATCAAAGCGTATCCGTGTTATCCAGTTACCGGGACAACCCAGTCAGGTAAACAGTCGCTAAATGTAAAATACTGGTATCAAGCTTCATCCGGTAAGACTGGAAGCCGACCACAAAAAAGAAAAAAAAAAAAAAAAACTCCGATCTACCAATAATCATCTTCAGCGATGTCTCACGCGGGTTCAAACCCAGCCAGGCGCATTACTTTGTGTAATTTATTTTATCACCACTGCTCTCAAAACGGTGAAGGAAAACATCGTGAGGAAACCGGCATGTCCTAGAACCAAAAATTCGAAGACATGTGACATCCACCAACCCGCACTGGGCCCGCGTGGTGGATTACGGCCCATTCCCTCTCCTAGAGAGGAGGCCTGAGTCCCAACAGTGGGAACATTATAAGGTCGACTATGCTATGCTATGCTATGATGTCTCACACTTCGCTCTGGGTTTATCTTATCCAGTCCTCCTTCTTTGTCCAGGTGATCTCTCTTTGGAATGCGCTCCCGCTGAGCATCAGGACGGCTTCCAGTCGGTCCACTTTTAAGGTGAAGGCACGTGAACACATTCGCAGGAAGTTGGTGCAATCCTCACAGCGTCGATTTGTTCGATTCGTTTCCCATAATATCACTGTTAATTTGGATGTATAAAATATATATCTAAGCATATATTTATTATTGCATTTCTTTTCTATTTATTTACCATCAAGTTGCATCTACCATGTTATGTTTCTGCACCACCCTAAGGTCGACTGGTAGAAAATGTCTGAAGCATCAAGTCCGCCTTTGTACAGTGTTTATTACTAGTGCATAAAGTTTTAACAAATAAATAAAAAGGTTAGGCAGACAAGACATAATATGTAGCAGAGGTTTCATGCAGAACGTCATGTCTTAAAGAATTAGGCCTATTAATCCTTTTTTTTGCAGGGAAATCATCAAATTACTTCTGCTCTGGGTGGTGCGAGAGGACGGAAACTTGCCTGAATTCCTTCCATTGCCCTTTGCGATCCAAGGCACGTTGGCACAGTGGTTGAGCGAGTGGGTTCGATTCCCGCACGAAATATATATTTGTATGGCCTACAGATTGTTGTTTCGGGTTTGGGAATCTTGTGTATGTGAGTTTACATGTTTTTGAACACACCCACGAGTCATTCCTAAGAAGGGGCAAAGTTTAAAAAAAAAAAAATGTTATGCAACAATGCAAATTATATTTTGACGATTTCGAACTGATGGTGTGAAAATATGAAAATATTATGCGTCTATAATTAGCACTGACTAATTCTACTAATATTGTGTTATTAATACACCGATAGCTCTTGAACAGAGCTGCTATCGTGTAGATAGATAGGCAACCACATTGCAGATTTAATCATTCAAACGATCAACAATTTACACACCTAGTTAATTAATTGGAATAGCGTAAAGTTCCCTATAGGGATCTAATTCATCATCATCATCATCATAACGGCCGAAAGACGTCCACTGTTGGACATCGCCACAATGAACGGTCCTGTTGTGTCTCGCATCCATCGGTCGGCCTTCCAACACTGCTTCTTCCGGTACGCAGTCGCCACGCCAGAACCTTTCGGCCCCAATGGCCATCTGTTGTGCGAGCAATGTCTCCTGCCCATTGCCACTAATAGGGATCTATTTAAAAAAGCCTGTTAAGGTTAAATACTGTCTAAATCAAATATCTCCTACATCCCAAAACTTTCTGCGAGGAAGTCCTCTCCTACCCAAGATGGTCTGCGTTAATTTTCAGGAAAGAAAGAAAATACCGACCAAAAAAAAAAGTCAAACACATGCTTGAAGAAGACGAATGAGCCGGGCTTTGTCAAAAAGACGTACTCGTAATTCAGCGGTAATCCTATACTATAACAACAGTTTGCTGTACCAACAGGCCACACAGTCGGCTTGCTTGCGCAGCGATCATAACGCTGATAAGATACGACGTCGACTGATAAGCGAATCTTCCTAAATATGAATGACATGATAATTAGACATATAGAAGCTGAGTTTAGCTCCCATTGAAGGAATTTAAGATCCAATATTGGGTCAAATAGTATTCAGGTATTCAGCCGCATTCGGTCAGACTGGAAGCTGGCCAAGCTAGTAAGGGAAATTTTACGGAGATGAGATTGGTCAAATAGCAGTGATTCGCAAGAAAGTCGCATCACGCGCGAGGGAGCGGCCCTCACGCCTCAACCGCCGGGATCCCGATCCCAATTTCCGGCCACCGTAGTAGTCGCGGGCTTGCGGACGGCGTGCAATCGGTAGCTCGCTGTCCGGCCGTCTGGTAACCGTCCGGACCGAGCCCAAATCGTCGACGGCGCGTAGTGTTCCACGCGCGCCTCAAGGAGATGTCAGCAAACCGTAGGATCCCAGCAGGGTCGAAGCCTACTGGGGCCAAGGGTCTGCTTCTGAAAGGAAGACTCGGTCCTGGTATGAAAGGCAACGAAGGAACAGTACGCAGTACGTAAGGAGTGGGTTTTTAGTCGGTAAAAGTCTGACACACCCTCTCGCCTCATTGGATGATTTTCCCACCGAAAAAAAAATCCTTTGAGGGAAAAGAAAACTATCGATTGAAAAGAAGAAGATCCAGACACCATTGCACTGAGTGGTTATATTGAGAGCATTTTTGAGTAATGCGTCAATAAGTAATCCGATCTGAGCCTGAGTGCGTCATATTATTAAGCCAGTGCTAAATGCAACGTGCTAATTCTGTCAACATTGTTTTAAGGATGACCCACAAACCTAGTTAGGTGAGCTTTGATCTTCACTGCGGCTGATGTGCGGAGTATCGCATGTCGTTCGTTAATAACATTTAGTTTGGGAAGATATAAACTGCTCTATCAATTCATAAAGATATAGGCGGGGTCTACGACTATCCACTGGATTGTTCGAAAAAGTTACCGTGTGGCGTCACATATTGCATATTGTGAACGCACCTTAGATCCTTAGATTTAGAGTTGCATGTTAAAGTCAATATTGTCAAGTTAGGTAAGTGACAACACGAGGCGAGGATTTGGAACGCTACCCTTATATCCCAGCGCTGTCTGACATAAATTATTTTCACATGAATGAAACCTTAGGTTCTCAGTAGCATCTCATGTGCTTTGAATACCTGTGTGCTTGTGGAGCTCCTCCTTGAAGCCCCTGGGCAGGTACCAGGTGAGAAAGGGAACTAAAAATAAGAGTAACTTAACTGTTTTTTTATGGCTGATTTTTATAGATGTTTTGTAGAATATTATTCTAAAATAGTATCATAAGTGTCTACAACTATAACGACGATGACAATGATGCTCCGGAAGTGACTGAGGTACAACTGAGAAGGCCAAAAATAACGCTCCAGAGAACCCGACAGCTTATCTGAGAAATAACGCCCCAGAACCCGACAGCTTACCTGAGAAATAACGCCCCAGAACCCAACAGCTTACCTGAGAAATAACGCCCCAGAACCCGACAGCTTACCTGAGAATTAACGCCTTAGAACCCGACAGCTTACCTGAGAAATAACGCCCCAGAACCCGACAGTTTACCTGAGAAATAACGCCCCAGAACCCGACAGTTTACCTGAGAAATAACGCCCCAGAACCCAACAGCTTACCTGAGAAATAACGCCCCAGAACCCAACAGCTTACCTGAGAAATAACGCCCCAGAACCCAACAGCTTACCTGAGAAATAACGCCCCAGAACCCGACAGCTTACCTGAGAATTAACGCCTTAGAACCCGACAGCTTACCTGAGAAATAACGCCCCAGAACCCGACAGTTTACCTGAGAAATAACGCCCCAGAACCCGACAGTTTACCTGAGAAATAACGCCCCAGAACCCGACAGCTTACCTGCGAAATAACGCCCCAGAACCCGGCGACAGCTTACCTGATCAAGCCTGGATCCCAGCCTCTTTGCTTCTCGGGCTCCGTTAAGGGTGTTCCTAAGCCCTTGTTTGGGGAAGGGCCAATTCCACTTCGTTGGACGACGATGATGATCTTTGATGATTTCCCACTCAAAAAAAAAGAGTGTAGAACTTAATTACATTACACTGAACCCTAAAATTCAGTGAATGTGGTCCTATGCAATCCCAGGGACTGCTTGGAAGAGTACCATGGCCCTAGAACGTAAAGGGTAACAGAAGAACAAAGGAGGGTTTAACACAGTAAAAGTCTCCAGAGCTGGAGAAGTCAACGACCGACCGACCGATCAGTTGACCGACCAACTAACAAATCGCTATCTGCAGACCTCAAATACATACGGCTTTGCGACACCGGTACATGTTGGACATCCCACCTATACTTATAAAGCCTTTTGTTTGAGAATGCATTCATTGTGTGTACAGCTAAGGAGTGGAATTCCCCCCGAAGTCTGTGTTTCCTGAAGGCTACTATTGAATAGGTTACTTCTAAGCAAGCGTGCTCCATCGTCGGCCACATCATCGCTTACCATCAGGTGAGATAGTGGTCAACGCGAGCATATCCATAATAAAAAAAACTGCTTACGTCTTACTCGCAGTAAAATAAACCATGCAAGAACATTCACACTTGCAGAATTTTATTGCATCGTTACAAACAAAGATGCGTTATTAAAATGCAATAATACTCGTACAAGACGTATTACTCACAGCTTACTAAACAGTAAAACATTTAGCATGTGTTATAGGAATCAGCTGTTACTGAAACATGAAATGTCGTTTCATCTGCGGAACAACATAAAATAATATTTGTAAATACATCTTGCGTATGATTTCCTAACGAGGCAGGCAGAGATATAATTGGCTCGGTTGTAAACAGAAAACAAACAAACTAAAATTACCGACTACGACAAAAAAAAAACGACGCTAAAAGAGTATGAAACAAGATTTTCAGGATGCTGAGATAAATAAGGTTACTGGAGAAACAAGAACAAAAAGAAAATCCATAGTCACATGTTATTAAAGTGTTACGGTTGGTACCTATATAACGTGTGACTACGGCTTTTCTATTTCTAAGGACAATCATTCCTGTTTTGTAGGAAGGACTTTCTGAAAAAAGGAACGATAGTCCTTCGGTGTAGTAATTTTCTAACTTTCTCCCTTTTCTTTCTTAGAATTTACTTTTTTGTCTTTCTTTCTTTATTTTGTTTCAATTTCAATTCACAAAGGTTCGATTCAAGAAAGATCTGTATCTTTCAAAAGTAGATTCTTGATATTTACAGCCAAGAACCTACTCCCACTGGCATCGTATTAATGGAAAAGTTACTGCTGCATACCGTCCTCTGAAATCTCCTCCTTCCGGAAACGGTCTTGCCGTTTAACGTTTTTTCTATCAATATCATTAACGGCAGTTCCGCAAGGCCGTCTCATTATCTCTATAGTATTCGACACGTCACAGATAACACTGTTTTAAATTGACATCGACCATGTTTGCTCAACAAACATATGGGATTTCAAGGAATAGCCGCTGAAGATAATTGGAGTGAGAAAATTGAAACTGAACTGAGTCATAGGGCAGGTAGTTGGTACCTGTATAAACCTGCTAGGATCTACATGAACCTGTCGCGACCTGCCTGAACCTGCTAGGACCAGCAAGTATAGATACCAACTGCATTCAATAGAATATTAAATCACATTAAGGGTTGATGTGACTGTGAAAGTGTGAACTTACCACCATGTTATAGATAATATCGCATTCATCAAGAAGTTACAGTTGATTCCGAAAAACACAATATGATCGGTTAGGATTCATTTACATGGGGTGTAGTAATTTCTAAAATATGACCACCCATTTCTGTTACACCCTGTATATAAACTTCTGACAGGTAAAATACTTTATCACCGTCATCCATAATCTAATTTCAACCTCTACTGAGCTTAGGCCTCACTTGAGCCTACATTTCAACCTCTACTGAGCTTAGGCCTCACTTGAGCCAATTCCTACATTTCAAACTCTACTGAGCTTCGGTCTCACTTGAGCCAATTCCTACATTTCAACCTCTACTGAGCTTCGGTCTCACTTGAGCCAATTCCTACATTTCAACCTCTACTGAGCTTCGGTCTCACTTGAGCCAATTCCTACATTTCAACCTCTACTGAGCTTCGGTCTCACTTGAGCCTATTCCTACATTTCAACCTCTACTGAGCTTCGGTCTCACTTGAGCCTATTCCTACATTTCAACCTCTACTGAGCTTCGGTCTCACTTGAGCCAATTCCTACATTTCAACCTCTACTGAGCTTCGGTCTCACTTGACCCAATTCAGGAACATTTCAAACTCTACTGAGCTTAGGCCTCACTTGAGCCAATTCCTACATTTCAAACTCTACTGAGCTTAGGCCTCACTTGAGCCTACATTTCAACCTCTACTGACCTTAGGCCTCACTTGAGCTAATTCCTATATTTCAAACTCTATTGAGCTTAGGCCTCACTTGAGCAAATTCCTGCATTTGAACCTCTACTGAGCTTGGGCCTCACTTGAGCCTACATTTCAACCTCTACTGAGCTTAGGCCTCACTTGAGCCAATTCCTACATTTCAAACTCTACTGAGCTTAGGCCTCACTTGAGCCAATTCCTACATTTCAACCTCTACTGAGCTTAGGCCTCACTTGAGCCAATTCCTACATTTAAACCTCTACTGAGCTTAGGCCTCACTTGAGCCAATTCCTACATTTCTGTACCAGTCTCATCCAGGGGTTTTACCATGACGTGTTAAAATGTCAAATGTGCGAGCGAGAAAGAGGAAGGGAACTATACACCCTATTTAGCTTGTAGCGACATCTATGGCGTCACATAAGAACTAATCCTGCATCGCGCAATCAAAGTTCTCCGCGCGATTAGAACATATAGAACAGCCCGAAATCATCTATCGGGCATCTCATGTAGGCCCACCAGACATAACACCCGTCTGGTTGGAGGATCCTCCCTTTTCAACGGAGGTATGTGGGGCTTTACTCTCTGTTCCACATACCCCTAAAAGCTCCATCCCTTTAACAGTTCAGCTTAGGTCGTAAAATGGATCGCGTTGAGAGGTCGTGTTAGGGCCTCTGGTTCTACTCTCTCCATGACAATAATATCGTCTACCTAATTTGCTGCTGTACGACCAACATTTGTACTTCCGATCCTTGGACGCCATTCGTCATCACCATGCGTAAAATAGTTATCTACTTATCATTTTAAATATACTTACCAGTGATGAAACAATTTTACTGCTGTTTTTATTAATTATCAAAACAACCGCAATTTAACTCCCTGTAAAACACTCCTCTGGGTAAATAATAACAAAGAAGCGATTTATGTTCTCAACAGGCCATAGTAAAATTTAACAATTGCTTTTAAGACAGTTGGTCTCTCGTAAACTATGCGGCATCCACCTGTGTTTACAGAAAACTCTGTACGTACTGATGTCTGGCATTTCTCAAATTGCCCACAAATCGCTATTTTGGAACGAGTTTCCTGAAAATGTGTGCTAATCTCTTACAATGAAGATTAGACAACGCATTATCGATGATCTTAAAATCGATTACCGACCATTTCATCATATAGCCGGCTAAAACCGGAAAAATCATTTAAACATTTACGTTAAGATAAGATAAGATATTTATTTTGCAAATATGGGTACAAAACGGTGACATAAAAATATAATAAGCATCAGCCATATTTAACCAGAAGGCATGCAAAAGTAAAAACTACACTGGAGATTCTATATAGGTACGAGTACATTAAAAATGTCATAAAAATTACACAACGCAAAAATTAAAAATGTCATAAAAATTACACAACGCAAAAACTATAAATGTCATAAAATTTAGAATCAAATAAAACCAAAAATTAAAAATGTCAAATGAATTAAAATTAAATTTAAAAAAAATGAATAAATAAAACATGCCATAAAAATCAAAATCAAATAAAAATATAAAATGTCAATAAAATTTAAAATGTCACAAAAATTAAATTAAATAAAACAAAAAATAAAAATGTCAAAAATTAAAATAAAATAAAATTCAAAAAATGTCATAGACATCAAATTAAATTAAATTTAAAATGTCACAAAAATAAAAACAAACAATCAAAATGGTTCAATTATTAAATTAAATTATAAAATAAAATCACAAAAATTATGCACTTTTATCCAAATCAAGAAATTCCTTTCTCCAACAAAAATTCCGTCACACTATAATAACGACGACGACGACGACGTCGTGACGTTTGATGATATTTTAATCTACGACCATTAATAGAGGATGTCCATAACAATAAAAGGTCTAAATAAAGTGGGAACTTAAACATATGTATTAAAATATAAAGATGGTATGCTTTTAAATAAAAAGCTAGTGATTGATTACAGGCCCATATTAGTGATATTTCAATGCACTTTTATTCGCTTTTAATAAAGAATTATTGAGTGCTGTCATATACATGTTACTTACTCACGAAAGCAATAAACACAATCAGCACCATCAGCACCTTTACCGGTGGACAAAATAGCTATTTATATGATCAGCCCCCCTAGCCAAGTTGCAAACGATAAACGTGAACGCTTAGTAATCTCCAATAGATTTTCAACTTTATATCCAATAACATAAAGTTGAAAATCTATTAAAGACTACTGAGAGTTTACGTTTATCGTTTGTGACTTGGCTAGGGGGGCAGTAATGTTTGGCCATATCATGAAATAATCGTGCCTTTAGATGTTGATATCGTTAAACGCAAACTGTTCATGATTTGGTTAGTCCATATCATGATTAGGCTAGTCCACATCATGATGTGGCCAGCACGCAAGGTTCTATCATGAAATACGACCATTTCATGAAATGTTCAATTCTAAAGCTCTGGCCACGACAGCGGCAATTTCTAAGTTTTCCCGCAGACTACAGGGTGTGTGATGAATAAATGGTGAATCGATATAACATACCAATCAGAACAATGCTTAAATGTGTAAAGTAATCTGCAGTTCGCTTCATTCAATGCCAATTAGAAACGATAATAATTATCTTTGAGCAAACTCAACCGTAATAAAAAGGTCGAGTGGTTGAGTTTTCACAGAGAATAAAAGATTATAAAGAAAGTATGTTTCTTTGGTTGGCACACACACATATAAAGTAACTAGGTACAAATATAAGAAACAAAAACTTAATTTTAAGACAATACTAATGATATTGTACACCGGACCATCCCCTACACCCTCTATTCTATGTGACACGGAACAGATGAAAGATGTATGTGATCTCTCTGGATCACTCAAAGGTAAAAATTGGAGGAAATGAGTAAACTAAACTCTAATTATCTCGTTTAAAAAAATAATAATAATCATTGTTTAGTATCAACAATAAACAAAACAAATGTCTTATACCCAGTGGGTGGTCTGAAAAGTTTCCGACCTCAATGTGAAGATACTCGTAGCAGCACTCGTCAATAAAAGTTAGTGATTGTAGTTGTTCATCTTTTGACTGTTACTCACTAAAGTTACAGCCATTTTGGACGCGTAATTGTTATTTGACAGTTATTTGAGTGAGTCGATGTGAGTTGCAGAAAAATAAAATCCTTTTTCACCAAGACAACGCACCCTCTCACACCTCAGCGATTGTCACGGCGAAAATCTACAAATTACGGTTTGAACTGCTTGATCATACATTGTTCCCTTATCAAATATGGAGGCAAACTTCGTGAATAATTATTTTGCATAGAAAAGCGCCAACTAATATTTGAAAGGGTTAGAAAGAAGTATATAGAGTTACAAGATGACAAAAAGAAAAATAAATTGTTAGAAATAATGTGTTGTATCTTTGTTAGGTCGGAAACATTTCAGAGCATCTTTGTATATGTTATCTAAGACTAACTTGCAATGCTTGCTTTGCTTGCTTGCTTGCTTGCTTGCTTGCTTACTTGCTTGCTTGCTCGCTTGCTTGCTTGCTTGCTTGCTTGCTCGCTTGCTTGCTTGCTAGCTTATTTGTTTGCTTGCTTGGTATGTTTTTGGTGTATAATAAAGAAATTAAGAGAATAAAGATTAAGAGTAATCTTGATGAGATATTAACAAATCACAGCACTTCGTTATGACACATATTGAATTTACTGCACAATTTAACATTAATCTCCTAAGGAAGTATATGAGAGCTTGCCAAGGATATTTGGCTAGGATTTCTATTTACCATGAGCATCGTGAATGTATTTCTGGAAGCAACTAATTTCAGTAAGATATTGATTCCTACGTACCAAAATTGAATGTTATTTTCAAAACATAGGATAATCAACCAATTTTATATCTGCTGACCAGATCTAGGTACATTTATAACTTCATACAATAAAATATGTGCAAACCACTTTCAAAACAACAGTGATGTGTTTTTATGAACTTGAATTCAAAAGAAAATGAAAACAAACGCTAAAATAAAATATTACATTGAAACTATCATAAATCTACAGAATACCAATGTATTGATAATAAACATTGTAACACGAAAACATTAGACATATTACAATGAAAAATTGTTACGATTATTCACTATTTCTTTTACAAGAGTGTTAAAATTAATACAAAACAACTATAAACCACGTACTAGTGGAATAGAAAGTAAGTATTTAATGTCCTTATCCAACAGGATCTTTGTCAACCCGTAGACCTTCCAACATCCAAATCTGTATCATCCAAATCATAGAGTCTGTTTCATAATTTACCACATCAACGCATCACATTCAAGAATTTATAATTTTTGAATGGTGAATTGAATTTCAATTGAATTATTGAACTTTATATCCGTAGGAGAACCAAGGTTACAGACATAGCCCGAAGAATCGCCAAACTTAAGTGGCAGTAGGCAGGGCACATTGCTCGCAGAACAGATGGTCGATGGGGACGAAAGGTTTTGGAATGGCGACCACGTACCGGAAGACGCAGCGTTGGAAGGCCTCCCACAAGGTGGACCGATGACCTGGTGAGGGTCGCGGGAATCCGGTGGATGCCAGACGCACAGGACAGGTCATTGTGGCGACATTTGGGGGAGGCCTATGTCCAACAGTGGACGTCTTTCGGCTGAAATGATGATGATGATGATTGAATTTTAAAATTTAATTCCAATCAAAGGAATAATTTATTTTGTAAAACATATAGGCGGGTTAACATATACATAGGTAGTTAAAAAAATAAGTGCACATGGCAATAACTAAATGATCATTGATTGAATGAATTCGTATCATTCAATGCGCAACATTTGAAAATTTCTGCGGTAATCACATCGTTATCTGAATTCAATGAAATTTTTATTAATATTTTCACAAGATTAATACTTTTCTCAAGACCTACTTTCCATCATGCTAAAAACCCCCCGCACACAGTACCGTGCAAAAAACACTAACATAAATTAAAGAGCAAAATCGTAATATACTGTCTACGTATTGGAAAACACACCAATATCTCATCTATTTGATTACCAATCTTAGTTCTATTAATATTGTATTGTAATGTTCTCTATGGACCAAGTCCTTGGTACACATCTACGCTGATATTTCACAAACGGTCAATATTATGTAAGATGATGTGCTTCATGGACGTGACTCACGAAACGTTTGATTAAAATTCAATTTGCCGAAACTGGATATAGGTACCTAATTTGATCGAATTCTTGATCTAATTAAGAGTCATTCATACTTTTGACTCGAATTATTATGCATCGACAATTTGTTTTTAGATATAAACTAGTGCTTGACTGCGATCCCACCTGATGATAAGCAGTGATGCAATCGATGATGGTGAGGCGCACTAGTTTATTAAGAGCCTATTCACGCTAGCCTTGAAGACACCCAAATTATAATCGGATGGAAAGACCTCAGCAGGCAAATTGTTCCAGTCCTTCGATGTACGCGGTATAAACGACGAGGCGAAACGCTTAATCCGGACCGTAGAGGTTTCAACAACGTAAGAGTGAATACTAGCCGTACGTCGGGTTGTCCGATGGTAGAAATGAGATGGCGGAATTAAGTCATGCAATTTCCGCGCACACTCTCCAAAATGCAACCTGTAAAACACCGAAGGGCTGGCTACCCTACGCCTGTGCTCAAGGCTTTGAAGACTGGACTTCAGCACCAGGCCATACGTGGCCTGACGTACATACGTGGCCATACGTGGACGGTGGGAAAATCATCTAATGACAAATCTCGCTCTTGGGCGGAGCGGGAGATAGTGTCAGACTTTTACTGACTAAAAACCCACTCCTGTTCCTTTGTTGCCGTCGTCCCAGGGCCCCGGGTTTCGTTTTCACACTACCCATGGCCCCAGTAGGCTTCGACCCTGCTGGGCCCCTACGATTTGCTGACATCTCCCTGAGGCGCGCGTGGAACAATACGCGCCTTCGACGACTTGGGCTCGGTCCGGACGGTTACCGGACGGTTGGACGGCAAGCCACCCATTGCTCGCTGTCCGTAAGCCCGCGCCTACGGTGACCGGAAATCGGGATCGGAATCCCGGCGGCGGTTGGGGCGTGAGGACCGTTGCCTCACGCGATCGGCCGTCTCCTTTGCTAGCATTACTGCTCCGCAGAAGGAGGCGACCGCCTGCCACTCCTCCTCGCTCCGGACCATGGCCTGTACCAAGGCCCGGCGCGAGAGCCGAGCCAAGCCAAGCGGCTCTGCCCAATCGGGGCACACCTCCACCGTGTGCTCCACCGTGTCCTCTGGGCGGTCCACACAGTGGCGACACCCGGGCGTCGCTTCCGCACGAATCCGATGCAGGAACTTCCCGAACTTACCGTGTTCGGTGAGAACCTGCGTCATACGGAAGGTGAGGACGTCGTGAGGTCTTTCCAACCACGCCTCAAAGACGGGACTTACCGCCATCATATGTGACTGCAGTACTCCACACACGATCGGACCTGTGCTTTGTACAACATTAAAAGCTGTCCAGGGGGGCTATTGGCTAACTTTTTCAATAACAGTTGACAACTAGCATTCGTTGCACACTAAACTTAGTTGTCAACTGACAATTTCACAAAATTGGTATTACGTATCACACAAGTGACTAACAAACTACGGTGGAAATGTGGTGAATTATAAAAATTTACGGTGCCTATTGTGACCACTCTAAAATTTTATCGACTATTATACAGCTTCAAAAGCTTACACAATCGCAATTTTAAAAGTATCGATACAATAACATCTGTCATAACGTGTTACGGTGGCTATCAAAGGCACCAGTGGCTAATGACGTCACTGCAGTTGGTCACTGAAGATAGGCAATACGAAACTAGCTGTTTGACAGTTCAATGATGCACATTGTTAACAAGTGATCATCACTTGAACTGTCAACAGAGTTACGCAATAGCCCCGCCGCCGGTGTGAAGTACCGCCGAACCTTTGCAAGAACGCCGAGTTTCCAGCAGCTATCTTGGCTTTGGACTCAATGAACCGCCCAAAATTAAGGTCTGAGGAAACTTCAATTCCCAAGAGCTGAAGGCGGTCGGTGCACTCCAGGGATATATTCCGAAAAGCTGGAGCCAAGGTTAACGGGCTCCTTTTGGCGGTGAACAGACACGCTTGTGTTTTGGTGGCGTTGAATCCCACCAGATTGGATTCACCCCATTTGGAGACTACCTGAAGTGAGAGATTCGTACGCTCAACCATAGCCTCTCTTTCGGACCAGATTAGCTCCTTACTAGCCCGAGCACCTGGCAGGTATCTCTCTACAGCTGTGCTATCATCTGCATACCCATAGATACCGGGCAACAGCAGATCGTTGATATGCAGCAGGAAGAGAGTTGGAGAGAGAACAGATCCCTGAGGAATAATGCCGGTGATTAGTCGTCATGGGCTCTGATGAGCATCCATCGACAACAACTCGGAAAGATCGTTCACTCGGGAAGTCTTTTGGTCACTTATTCAGACCAGGGGAAATACCGTACGTTAGAAGCTTACTCAAAAGGCTAGCATGCCATACCCTGTCGAAGGCCTTAGAGACGTCTAAGGAAACGGTAATCGCTTCCCCATTCTTCTCGAGGGCCTCGCCCCACAAGTAGGTGGCATAAACTAGTAGACCGATTGATATACGGATATACCTACTATACGTTGGTACTTTTTCAATCCTGTTCAAGTGTTCACTGCCAAAAGGAGCCCGTTCACCTTGGCACTGTACTGCAGCCACATATGTTCTGGCACTGCAAAATGCCATCTAGCAGCTTTAGATTCGATGGAGAGATGTGCGAAGAGGCTAATTGGCGATCCAGATTTGGTTGAGACCTATCTATAAAGTCTGAGGTCACAGGCGTAGGGTAGCCAACGTTTCGGTATTCTATAGGATGCATTTTGGAGAATGCGCAGGAATTGCATGACTTGATTTCGCCATTGCCTTTTTACCATCGGACAACCCGACGTATGGCGAGTGTCCTTTATATTATTTTTGACACCTCTACGGTCTCGGTTAAGCATTTCACCTCGTCTTTTATACCGCGTATATCAAAGGACTGGAATAATTTGCCTGCTGCGGTCTTCCCGTCCGATTATAATTTAGGTGTCTTCAAGGCTAAAGTGAATAGGCTCTTAATAAACTAGTGCACTTCACCGTCAACGATTACATCACTGCTTACCATCAGGGGGATCGCAGTCAAGCACTGTTTATATCAATCGGCGCTCGATGAGTTAAAAAAAATCCTTTCAAAGCACCAGCACAAAGGGGATTGCACAATTCATAAGTTACCTAAGTATCTGAAAAACTGACTTATATCTACATTTCTTTTACTTTCAATAACCACATATCTTCATTGTTACAGGCAGCAGAGAGGCAGCATGCCACGCGATGAGCGAGAGCGTCTCAGTGGTGCTCCACCAGACCAACATCACGAGGCTCACGGCTAAGGCCATCCACGCTGCCGGCTACCATCTGCATAAGATTGAGCATCTGTAAGTACACGCATACGGTTTACTTTTTTTCACTATTCATCATCGTCATCGTCGTCATTTCAGCCGAAAGATGTCTTCTGTTGGACATAGGACTCCTCCAAGTGTCACCACAATGACCGATGCGATCCTGTGCGTCTCGCATTTATTGAATTCCCGCAACCCCAGGTTCAAGGCAAGGTAATTGGTTCATCTTGTAGGAGGTCTTCCAACACTGAATCTTCCGCTACGCGGTCGCCACTTCAAGTGGTTGTCAGGTTGCGGCTTTCTCCTTCGCTCGTATTACTGCTCAGCAGAAGGAGGCTACTGCTTCCCATTCCCTCTCGCTCCTGACCATGGCTTGAACCAGAGTCGGGCGCGAGAGTTCGCTGCCGCCGATGGAAGCCACGATCCAAGAGGACAAGGCGGTGCTCCACCCAATGGGGCAGACTTCGACCGTATGCTCCACCGTATCCTCGGGGCAGTCCGCACAATGGACCAGGTCAAATCCAAACTGTCCTGCGTCTGGCAGGAAGTGAGGATACCGTGGCGTCTCTCTAGCCACTCCTCAAAGAGAGGACTCATCAAAATCGTGATCCCGCAGGCCTGCGGGATTGAAATCATCATTTCCGGGATTGGCATTTTTTTTTTGTTTTAAGTAGTAATATACAAAAAACTGATCCGGACCCTGGTTCAGGCCATGGTCCGGAGCGAGAGGGAATGGGAGGCGGTCGCCTCCTGCGAAGGTCGTCTCCTCTCGCACGCGTGAGGGAACGAACATCCTCGTATATCAGTTACCGTGACCGTGACCGTCATCTACCAGCCAGGGTAAGTGCGGACTTGCAGACGACGAGCAATGGGTAGCTTGCCGTCCGGCCGTCCGGTGACCGTCCGGACACAGGTGTGCTTTTATTCAGTAAAAGTCTGACACGCTTTTCCGCTAAACCCTAGAGGAAAAACCCTCAAAAAAAGTCATAGAGTACCTACCTAAATTGATATTGATTAGGTTCAGTTCAACTTTTGACTGGCCTGTTGGTCTAGTGATTAGTGGCCCTGACTGCTATGCCGAAGGTCGTGGGTTCGATTCCCACCCATGACAATTTTTGTGTGATGAGCACGATCATTTATTGTTCTGTGTCTGGGTGTAATCTATATTACATATAATAAAACAGTAAAATGGTGGAGCGTTGGTCTTAATTGGCGCAAAAACTACTGAACCAATCCTGTTCAAATTTTGCATACATAATCTTTATAGGCCGGGTCAACTGTTAGGCTACATATTATCACGCTTTTTGCTATGGGGGGTGAGCAATATTCCAAAATGTCGATCTTGAACGACAATCGCTCTGAGTTCGAGCCTCAGATACAGTTAATATTTTTGTGATTGTTTTGGTGTTTTTTTGTACATAATATAAAATGATATTTCCAGAACAATAATAAAATGGCTTTTTATGTATTTTTAAATTGCCATTGACATTTTTATTCGATATTTTTCCAAATATTTCAGTAAAAACCCATCAAAACTCATATTAAAATGGAACTGGAGATAAAAAATACACTTTTTTTTTTAATTTGGTTAGGAATTTAAGGTCAAAAATGAAAATCATCACGCTATTTTGTACAAGGAGTCAAGCAGACAAGCAATGACGTGTATTTAAGAACGGCTATTTAGAACTAGATTCTGCAAGGACCGTGGCGCAGTAGTATTGTGACGGATCCGCGTCTGCTATGTTGCGAGTTCGAACCTCGCATAGTTTTTGTGATTGTTTTCTTTTATTTTTTATTTATTTATTGCATACTTATTTTTGTTTTTTTACTACTTTTTACTTCGAATGAAATGTAATCTATAGAAATGAGATTGTAAAAAAGTCGTATTATTTTTGAAAAACAAATTATTAGCGAAGGACACTGAAACACAATCACAAAATTAGTTTTTGCATATACGTATCTAACAAAACGTTGATATATTTATACGTATTATTTGTATCTCTAGAAAGTAATCAATTCGTATTAATATCGAAGCGAATTAAAAACTTCATTGATTTCTTTTACAGTACTACATCTTATTATTTTTAAATTTAACTTCAGAACTTCTATCATCACTTTAAAGACACCGCATTGGGAAGGGTTTACACCGTTCATCCCAATAATGGATAGTGTTATTATTTGCGATGATTGCTTCACACTGTACGGGCCCCAACGTCATCACGATCAACACTGGGACGACACTGACAGTGACGGAGGCCAGCATCACCGATAGCCCCAGACGACTGCGACATTTGTTTGCCATTATTTTAGTATTTTGTGGAGTCACAAACCCAGGTCGGTGGTGGGTCTCATGGTGGAATGGCGACAGCGACTGTCGCAACCCAGTGCTGGGCACGCCACAATTATGGCGGTAAGTCCCCTCTTTGAGGAGTGGCTGGAAAGACCACATGGCGTCCTTACCTTCCACATGACGCAGGTCCTCACCGGACATGGTAAGTTCGGGAGCTTCCTGCACCGGATTCGTGCGGAAGAAACGCCTGGGTTCCACTATTGTGTGGACCGCCCGGAGGACATGTTGGACCATACGGTAGAGGTGTGCCCCGCCTGGGCAGAGTACTGCCGTGTCCCCGTGGGGGCGACCGGCGGCAGTGATCTCTCGCGCCGAGCCTTGGTACAAGGTATGGTCTGGAGCGAGGAGGAGTGGCAGGCGGTCGCCTCCTTCTGCGAAGCAGTAATGCTAACAAAGGAGGCGGCGGCATGTGCGAGAGAACGGCCTTCACGCCCCGCCGCCGTCCCTATCCCGATTTTCAGCCAACGAAGGCGCTGGCGTGCGGACGGCAAGCAATGGGTAGCTCGCCATCCGACCGTCCGGTAACCGTCCGGACCGAGCCAAGTTGTCGACGGCGCGTAGTGTTCCACGCGCGCCTCAAGGAGATGTCAGCAAAACCGTAGGTGCCCAGCAGGGTCGAAGCCTACTGGGGCCATGTGATGCGAAAGAGAACCCCGGGGCCCTGGAACGAAGGCAACAAAGGAACAGGAGTGGGTTTTTAGTCAGTAAAAGTCTGACACTATCTCACGCTCCACCCAAGAGCGGGGAATGTCATTGGATGATTATCCCACCGAAAAAAAAAGGTCGGTTGTGGGTAAATCATCGCCATCATCTGTCCGAAGACTTTTTACGTGCTTTAAGGTGTACTACTGAGGGTGACATTGAACAGAACAACGAACGCGTTTCGAATAGTTGTCTAAGTTCACTTCAAGACGTGGTCATTTCCATCGGTGGCAATCCACTGGACTGGTCGAATATGGATTACCGGCCCCGCAATCATTGGCATATCAAGGTCGAGGAAATCGGGGTGATATCGTCAATGATCACGACTCACCTCAGAACAAAATGTCCCTGCATTTTTAACATTGTCATACAAAGCGTTAGGCTCAGCCAGGGTAAAATATTTTTCATTAATTCTCCAGGTGGAATAGGAAAAACATTCATTGCCACTGGCATCCTTGCAGAAATAAGGTGACAAGGTAAAATAGTGATTGCGACTGCCTCTTCTGGAATTGCTGCCACACTGCTTCCAGGGGGCAAAACAGCGCACGTAATGTTTAACATTCCCATCGATTTAGAGAGCAACGAAATGCCAGTGTGTGGGCTATCACGCAACTGTGACAAAGGTTAGGTACTCAAGGATTGCTCTTTAATCGTATGGGATGAATGTACTATGGCGAACAGAAAAGTAGTGAAGGCTGTAAACAGAACCCTGCAGGACATACGCAGGAATCAAGATGTGATGGGAGGTGTCACTGTTTTGTTTAGCTGCGATTTTCGGCAAACTTTGCCTGTGGTGTCGCGAGAAATTAGGGTTGACGAGGTGAATGCTTCGTTGAAACGATTGAATCTATGGTCACGAGTTTACAGACTGTGCTTGACCATTAATATGCGAGCTTAGTTGGGCGGATATACTCAAGAATTCTTGGATGTTCTTTTAAAAGTTTGGTAAAGGCAACTTAACAGAAGAGAGCTCTGAAGTGCGCCTACCAGAGACTCTAAGCAAAGTAGTTCCCACTATTGAAGAACTAATTTGTCTGGTGTACGGGACGTCGGTCGAATACCGCTACAAGAGAATTCTTGGGTGTGTGAACGGGCCATTTTAACACCCAAAAATGATCAAGCTGCAGCAATTAACGAAAGCGTTCTCTCGCAAATTGATTCGAACGAAGTGGTATTTCTATACCTTTATAAATACTGTTGTAGAGCAAGATGACGCTATATATTATCCCGTAGAGTTTCTTTATTGGAACGGCAAGTGGACTCCCGGCGCACACTATCCAGCTGAAGGTCGGTGTCCCGATCATGCTGCTACGGAATTTAACTCCACCTAAACTATGTAACTGGGCCTAGCTCAAAGTCATCTCTCAAATATTATTGAGGTGGAAATTCTAAAGGGTTGTGGCGTCGAGGAAACAGTGTTTATACCCCGAATACCACTAATCTCTCACAATTACCCCTTCTAATTCAGTTCCCTGTAAGCGTATGCTTCGCAATAATAATAATCTAAAGGCTGCAGGTGTTGATCTCAGAACAGCTGCTTCTCACACGGATAGCTGTATATCGCTCGCTCCCGCGTCACCAGTCCTGAATCTCTGTACATTTCGGCTCCTGAAAGTAGGACTAGAAATGTGGTTTACAGAGAAGTTTTATAAGAAAAGTAAAGTTTTGCTTTATGATTTATCCGCAAAAACAAATTGTGTTAGAAATATAATGGTTATTTGCGGACGAAGTCGCGGGCAACAGCTAGTTTATCTATAATATGTAGGTCTTTAGAAATATTTAAGTATAAAAATCATACTTAAATATTTCTAAAGTTAAGTATTATTATTATCTAGTAAGTACCTACTCATAACACAAGCTCTGCTTAGCTTGGGACTAGACGGCGTTGTGTGAATATTTTTATATTAACTTAAGATATAGGACTCACGAAATTTAATTTAGCTGTAAGGTAAAAACTGAAAAACCCAATTATTTTCGATACAAATTTTATAGAAAAGTCATGAGTTTTATGTAAAGTTGTAGGGAGGTAGGTACATCGCTTACTTATTAGTGAGGTTGTGCTGGGTCTAATAAATACATAGCCAGAAAGGGGCGTCGGCGTCGTTTGAATCCAAAAAAAACCCGGGCAAGTGCGAGTCGGACTCGCGCACTGAGGGTTCCGTACAAATTCTTACCTGTGAAAACAGTTCAATTCCCGAATTGAGTTACGAAGATTTTTCCGAATCGCAAATAAAGTTTTTTGACGTAACTACAAATTTACTGTTTTCAGATTTTTTCCTTTAATTGTGCTATGAGACCTTGCTTCATGCCAAATTTCGAGATTCTTGGTCAACGGGAAGTAGGTACCTACCCTATGAATTTTGATTCCCTCGAGAGTATCGAAATACATGGTTTTAATTTCAACTCGATACCTCCATGCGTTCCCGAGATAAAGGGTCTTGACGGACAGACAGACAAACGGACGGACAACAAAGGGTTCTGTTTTTTCCTTTTGAGGTACGGAACCCTAAAAAACAATCCCGCACACGTGCGGGATCCCGCATGAGTAATCCCGCATTTCCGATCCCTCAAAAAAGGTGCGGGATTCCGCGTTTGTGGGATTGGATTCCCTAGTTCTAATGAAGAGTTTTATTTTACTTTCTTGTCCCTAAATCAGTCAATAATTTTCTAAATCAGTTGCTGATTGCACAGCCACTCAATTGCAAGCTAAATAGATTTACACTTAGCATAGTCGGCCTTATAATGTTCCCACTGTTGGGACTCAGGCCACCGCTCTAGGAGAGGGTATGGGCCGTATCTACCACGCGGGCCCAGTGCGGGTTGGTGGACGTCACATGTCTTCGAATTTTCGGTTCTAGGACATGCCGGTTTCCTCACGATGTTTTCCTTCACCGTTTTGAGAGCAGTGGTGATGAAATAAATTACACAAAGTAATGCGCCTGGCTGGGTTTGAACCCGCGACCTACAACTCGTAAGTCGGGGCCGTTACCACTCGGCCACCACTGCTCTCTTATTGGATTTACACTTAAATTGTAAAAAATACTTTCCATAATCTTGTCGTTATCACTGTTCTTTTTGTTATACACGCATCTGTTACTTCATCTTTGAAGTCGACATGGAAACACATTTTACGAGCGTTATTTTTGGTTGCAGATCAATAATGGATGCTCCGAAACTGGACCACATCGCCGTTGAAGATCTGCGTAGAATGCCTAATCTTAAATCTTTGTGAGTATGTTTGATAGGACCTATATAACTAGACTACTTGTAGAATTATTATGTTGTTTTCTGATAATTGATGCTGAAAGGTATTTTTCCGATTTATGATTACTTATCTAAATAAATATAAAAGAAGAATCTGACTGAAATATCAACGCACAACCGAAATATTTTGCACAAGGCTTCGAATTGTATGATGTAAGCGAGCATTAAGGGGATGTAACTCGACATACATACTGTTTTTTATACAACTGCTACAAATTTGTAAATTCGCTAGAATTGTGAATGATTCACATAAGACTTAGGTACTTGCAAACAACGCATTGAAATGGCTTTTAATACAATTATGGAGGAAATACGACTTCGTACAACAACTGTCGAAATACGAATCAGATGTTGGGCCTGCATTTAAAACAGAGGCCAACAATTTGGGCAGCATTTGTAAAAATTATGAAATAAATGTTAAAAATGCAATTTTTTTTTTATTTCTACTAAAACCCATGAAAAGAGAGATACGAGACAAATTTTACCTTATAAGAGTGAGATAACATTTTTAATAGGTTTTTCAGGTATAATTTAAGCAAAAATATTTTTTAAATCCTAATTTTGAATATTAGTCTTATGTGACTCGATTCACAATTCTAGCGAATTCACAAAGTTATAAAAAGATTTTTATGGCATGTGGCACATCACTAGCAAGAGGATAAACTGAAGAATTTTTGAGGAAGTTGGAAGACTCCGGTCGCTTTTGGTTTTTATTTTATAGCCATGTAAATAGCTGTAACATGAACAGCTTTAATTTAAGTCCATCACTTTGCAAGTCAATTAAAAAAAAACTAGATAGCTAATGTCACTAATTTTAAATTTAAAAGTACTCTAATACAATACACATCTAAATAAAATTAAAATTCAGAGTCTACGACTTATATATTTTTTTAAATTTGTATTTGAATGAAAAATTTGAGCTTATTTTCATAAAACAATAAAAAGTCGATGAAAAAAAATCCACAAAGCATGAGAAGTTTTTAGGGGTCTGAAATGATAGCAGATGATCCCTCCTTTCGACCATTTCAATTTGGCACACGATGCACCAAACACCCTGTATATTATAATATTTGTTTTTTTTTAAATAGATAATCCTACATGTATTAATGTTTTCTTTTACGTCGTGTGGTTATTGATGTCAAATTTGTGATGGTTTAATAATTTCTGTTTATATGTGATAGTTTTGTGGTGATTATATTCTATAGCAAATCGTAACTTTCTTTATTATTTGCACACTAACACTTTTGCTGCTGATTGTACCTTTTGTTATTGTGATAGTGACGTGGGACGAGTTGACCAATGAAAATATAATTTATTTTTACTTATTTGTTGTTATTCGTACCACATGGGCCGTAGGTATGCGGTACGAGTTGACCAATTACCCATTTTTTATTAGATATTTTGAAAAACAGTATCTTGTAGATCCACGGGTAGTGTGAAAGCGGAGCCCGGGGCCCCGGGATGAAGGCAAAGAAGGAACAGGAGTGCGTTTTTAGTCAGTAAAAGTCTGACACTATCTCTCGCTCCGCCCAAGAGCGGTATTTGTGATTAGATGATTTTCCCACCTAAAAAAAAAGTATCTTGTAGATATTATCTAGGCTTCTATGGAAATCAATTTATAAATTTGTGTATACTCGTAACCAATCCAGTAAAGACCTCTGAAAATCTGCTATTTTGCATGAACTTCATAATTTACTCAAAACTAAAAAAAAGTCTAACAATAGAAGCCTTAAATCAAGAGTCTAAATGACGACATTTCTTTTTTAAACTTATAAGAGTTAAAAAAAAAAACACGTATTTCCTGGAATAAGTTTTGTAAAATATTTAAGTAAACCACAGAATATGCTTACAGAGTTTTCAGGCGTTATCTATCTTTTTTCGCGTTGCCTTTTCGTCAAACATCACGTTGGATTGCTTTATATGAAGTAACAAGCTTTTAAACCGTGCTCGATGTTGACGATAGGCGAGTGGAAAATTATGAAAGGATTAAAGGAAATTCAAATTTTATGGAGGTGAAAAGGGGGAATTCATTCAGTGTTAGTGTAAGAAGTTTCTTCGTGATAACTTATGTCGATCTTGACGAAATAAGGCGCAGTTATACCTATAAACGATAAAATTAAATATAGTAATATATAATTATGTAGGTATGTACATAATACGTCGACGCTTCTCGATCTCTCGCATCTTAATCTGCATCCTGTCGATTCTATTTCAGTCCTTTTTCTGAATTTGTGTGCTGAATATGCAGTCTTTGTGCAGGTTTATAACGCAAGCCCCGCGGCTGCACCAGGTGGCGCCTCTGCCACCGCTACCAGAGCTGCGCACATTGTACGTATGTATTTTATTCCATTATTGTTTTGTTTACAATAATTACAAACTATGACTCATGCCATCAGCAGTGCCGTAACTACGGCGTTGCCAACGGTTCCCATTGCAGGGACAGGGCGCAGGCCCTATGCCTATGAATGGCCCCCTCATTTATTACGTAAGACGATTTAAGGGAGGGGGAAGACCATGTCTTATTTTTTCATACAAGATCACTTACTTGACATTACTTGATTTCGTGAACACACTTGTAAACGTTGTTAAATTGTTACTTTTAAACATAAACATCATAACCATCCAAATGTATATTCATTTTTTCCTTTAGATTCTTACGTATTAAATATTATTCTTATATTTCCTAATTTAGGAGGGAAGGGGTCAAAAACTAATAAAAATCGTTTAACGTATAAATAAATGAACGGCCTCTAGAGGGTCGCAGAAATGATCGAACAAGAGTCAAATCTTGTATTATGCTTGGTAGTTAGTAGCATACAGTAACTATTATCTATTAATTTATCGTGTACGTGTAATAAGGGTATAGAAGCGCCCTAGTATGAGTACCAACTAGTTAGAGAGTGCCGAGTACCCGCATCACAACCTGTTCTCCTCTAGCCTGCCTCTAGCAGACTAGGTAAATAATTTCGAGCTTGCTCTTGCATCTATTATTAAAAAATCCTTTATAAGTCGACAAACTTACTAAGATCCTGTGCGTAAGAAGAGTGCTAGGGGTTATCACGAAAGTAGCTCTCCGGAAGCTGTAAGGGAACACCGCACGACTTTCCGCCACCTTTGCCTGCTGGCAGTCATCCGGGCGCACTCGCTCAATGGGCCTATCCAATGTAGGATGTTCAACTTTGCGAGTTCAGTTTGCTCGCTCTTGTATTGTTAGTTCTTTATTAATCGCTTTTTTCAAGGGCCTCAGTTACCTACAGATGCTCGCACCGGGTGTATAAAAGGTTAGTTACGGCACTGGTCACCAATACAATTAATATAAATTTATGCGCTATTCCAGTTCATTAACCATGTGTGTAGATTATACTGATCGATTGAATGATTAAATCTACAAAATGGTTATCTTATCTATCTACACGATAGCGGCTCCGTTCAAGAGCTATCGGTGTCTTATTGACACAATGTTAATATAATAGTCAGCTCTAATTATGGTCAGTTGTTATTATGTATTTTCATACAGCTCGAAAACGTAAAAATATAATTTGCATGACATGGTAATGGTGGACTTCCCACCCATACGTACAAAACGTTTTGGGAACACATTCATTGTGCGTACAGCTAAGGAGTGGAATTCCCTGCCGGATTATGTGTTTCCTTATAGCTACAACCTGGGGAGCTTTAAGTCAAGACTGAATAGGTTACTTCTAGGCAAGCGTGCTCCATCGTCGGCCACATCATCGCTTACCATCAGGTGAGATAGTGGTCAAACGCGAGCCTATCAACAATAAAAAAACGTGATTAGTATAGAATTTTTATTATTAGGGTTCCGTACCGCAAAAGGAAAACGGAACCCTTATTCACTTTGCTGTCCGTCCGTCTGTCTGTCTGTCTGTCTGTCAAGACACTCTTCGTCTTCTTCGTCGTTCTTCTTCGTGATCTTGGGAATGCGTGAAGGTATCGAGTTGAAATTAAAGTCCCTTGAAGCTGTGAAAAAAACAAACTTCTGAGTTAGCGAGGATAAAGATACGGCCGTTTATGTCGCAAAAAACGTGTATTTCGACCCTCTCAAGTGAATCAAAATTCATAGGGTACTTCCCGTTGACCTAGAATCCTGAAATTTGGCATCAAGCAAGGTCTTATAGCACAGGTAAAGGAATAAATCTGAAAACAGTAAATTTGTAGTTAGGTCACAAAAAAAAACTTATATACCTACTACTACTACTTTTCTTACTATCTTTTTTTCTTTTTTTTCTTTCTTATTTCTTATAACTTTTTTTGCGATTCGGAAAAATCTTTGTTACTCAATTCGGGAATTGAATTGTTTTTTTCAAAGGTAAGTTTTTACGGAACCCTCATTCCACGAGTCCGACTCGCACTTGCCTGTTTTTTTTTAAATAGGGTAATGTCTCGCTGATGGACATGATACCAGATCTATTAATTCAACAGTATCATCACAACGTCTGGGCTGTTGGAGGTCCCGAACCTGAGCCATGTGCACGACAATAAGAAGGATAACAACTCACTCGCCTATCTGCAAGCAATGTGAGTACTTAACTAGTGGTACTACCCATTACATCTTTGTATCCCCTTTTCCTTCTGACCCTTCTCCGAAGATATAGCCCTTCTAGTTATCTACATTTCCATTTCGTTGTTGATGAGACAGCAGAATCATCGAAAACTAGTCACAAACCTCATATCTATTATATTCTTACACTTCGCATGATCTTTAGTCTGGTTATTGAGTCGAATACGTGAGTACGGTAGTGACTGTCAACAGTCAACAACATTCAAAGAAAAGATGCATTCTGAACACTGATTGCGTAGGTAGGTACTTGACTATTTTTCTTATTTTAACGTAACAAAAAAGTAACTTTATTCGCAAATAGATTTTTTAAATCTGTTAAAAATTAAGTAGGTAAGTTGTTATAAAAACGTTTCAAATCTAATGAAAGGGAAAACTTTCAATTATCAGAAAAACGTTTTATCATTTGTAAATTCTAATATCCGTAATCGAAATTATCCGAAAGTAGCATAGAATCTGAAATAATTTCATATCCGTAACCGTATCCGAAACTGGCATAATTTATAAAACATCCCTGATCCTTAGTGCATTTCTAACCTCTGCTATTTTTTCTTTTGACAGTGACTTGGAAGGCAACCATATAAAGCGACTGTCACCGCACGCTCTGCGCGTGAGAGCCGATCAAGTGTAAGTCCCTAGGTACATACACACATGTGCTACTTTATTTCGTTTTTTTTTTGTCTCTTTTAAGCCTTATTTGCAATACTTCAGTAGATGTCCCTATTTTTTTTTGTACTATCGATTTGTTTATTGTTTATAAGAGAAGCGGTGTTTTGTAGACCTGTCATAGATGTATCGTTGACACATCTTTGATCCTTCATAGAAACATCGTAAACCGTAAGAGTACAAAAGGTCTAAGACGCCTTATTATACGATGGGTGGACCCATAGTTGTGTCACGTCTTGGACCTTTCGTAAACGGTTACCTATCATAAGTTCGAAAAATATTTGACCGAATTTCATTTCACCTAAAACTTTTCAACTATTTTCGTTTCATTTTTTTTTATTTCATCGAAGTCACGTCTGCCACTGTATCAGTTGACCTATTATCAATTCGATTTTTTTCGTTACTCCAACGTTTCATTTGGTCGAAAAACTTTTCACCGATCTTACACTTAGCCGAAATAACGTTTGTTCGAAGTATTATGTTTCCGAATATTAATTATACCACTGTTTTAATTACCATATTTTCATTTCACCAAACATCTAGAAATGTAATTATTACACTAGCATGATTGAAGCAACAGGAGCTAATTTTAGATTAGTTGAACCTAATATTTTGTTTAATTAATTATTTAAATGTAATTGCACTTAATAATATAGTTAATTATGAACAAAAGTGGTTTTAATTGGTCCCAGTAAGAAGCATGCAAACAAGGATGCTTACTTTAAACATGCAGCATGCAAGCAGGCATGCAGTATGCAAGCAGGCATTCAGCATGCAAGCAGGCATGCAAAATGCAGCAGGTATATAGCATGCAAGCAATCATGCAGTATGCATGCAGGCATGCAGAATGCAAGCAGGCATGCAGTATGCAAGCAGGCATGCAGTATGAAAGCAGGCATGCAGTATGCAGGCAGGCATGCAGTGTGCAAGCAGGCATGCAGCATGGAAGCAGGCATGCAGCATGGAAGCAGGCATGCAGAATGAAAGCAGGCATGCAGCATGGAAGCAGGCATGCTGCATGGAAGCAGGCATGCAGCATGGAAGCAGGCATGCTGCATGGAAGAAGGCATGCAGCATGGAAGCAGACATGCAACATGAAGCAGGCATGCAACATGCAACAGGCATGCAGCATGCAAGCAGGCATGTAGCATTCAAGCAAACATGCAGCATGGAAGCAGGCATGTAGCATTCAAGCAAACATGCAGCATGGAAGCAAGCATGCAACATGCAGCAAGCATTGTTTCTGTCACGGCTCCGGCGCTGCGGAGTTTGGGCGGCCCCACGCGAGCTTATCGTCGCAGATGGTTTTAACGCTCACCACGCGGCGGGCCTTCAAACCACCTGCTCCTCAGCTCGCGGGCCGCACTACTCCTCCGCGCCTACGCAATTTGAATTACACTCTAGGGGTAGGGCAGATGTAAGACTATGTGAAGTCGGTTTTGCAGCGATCCGTTTCTGCCACTAAATTTTGTAGCACAACATATTATTTACTTTTTATGACACTATTTTAATTTATTATTGAAATGCTACCAAGTAACCGTCTTTAAATAATTGTGACCAAAATTCCATCAAATGTGGTTTCGGTGTGGAGAAAATAATGGCAAATAAATCATTTGGAAAATGAAAAAAGTTCAAAAGAGGCTTCGGCCAATAGCAAAAAGTTATTTTGTAAATCGGCGAAATATAGTTCGGTAAAATAATACTTATGACACATGATACTTCGATGAACTAAAAATATGTCAAATAATGCATATAGCAAAAAAGACGTCGGTCAATAGTTTTCGGTAAAATGAAATTCGATTAAAAAAAATTCGGAAAAGTGATCGGTTCCCTTCGTAAACCTACCTAAAAACCTGTGTAGAAGCATTGAAGAGTGGCAGACCCTCATTGACACAACGTAGACCCCTCATAAACTCTTTGTAGACCTATATTCGTAGACTTCTGATAGACCCATCATGAACCCATCCTAGAGCTATCGTAAAACCATCGTAGTCCGTTTATAGATACTTTGTAAATGCATTACAGATCTTTTGTATACGGTTCGTAGATTATCTTAGACCTAGACCACCATAGAACCATCGTAGACCTATCCTAGACCCGTCGCAGACGCACTGTAAACCCCGTCGTAGACGCATCGTAGATGCATCGTCTCATCGTCATAATCTTCAAACGTTAGCATTTTAGCACAACTAAGCTAACAATTTTCTGTTACTCGAATATTTAAATATTTTCACATGGAGTATCTTCGCAAATAGCCGCAAGCTTATCCTGCGCTATCTTTAATCTAGTCTTAATTAGTTTGTTCAAGTTATTGCAATCATAAGTGAAAATTGTTATCTTTATTGCTGCATGCAGCAACTAGTTATCGCGGAATGGCACCTAGATACATTCTTAGTTATATGACTGTTTGTCTTATCATCTGTAATATAGATACTTATCTTGCTAGTGAACCTTTCTTTTAAGTTACCGCGTTTATTAAATTGTTAGTAGCTATTTCTTGCACGAAGTCAAATTAAAATTAATATGCGAAATTGCGCAGATGTGGGGGTTTCAATAAATATCTCTAGTAAATATCAAGTATAGATACCGGCGCGGATCTTGAGCGCTGACTTCTACAGTTCTACTTGCGCAGAAGCACGCAGAAGTGAAATATCGGGTCTCTTTAGTGGTATGAAGAGAGATGCGGGGGCGGGGAGTGAAATCCTTGTACAGTGATTGGCTTGCCGATATTGTACGATGCGTAAAACTATACCCGCTCTTTCGCCGAGCGCTCAAGATTCGTGCCGCTATCTGTATTACACGCGCCAATACGGTTGGCTCTGTAGTCGGCAAAAAAGATTAGGTAATTTTGTTTTTATTTTGACGTCATTAGATATTGACTTTGACATCTATCTAATTAGTCCATTATGACCTGGCTGTGCGAAAGCCTCCCTCTTTTTCCACACACGTCTGTCCTCTTCCATTGCGGGCCAGTTCCTCCAGTAACAGTCTTAGGCTCGGGGAGGCAACGGGTGATTTCCGATCCATGTCGTTCTTGGTGCAAAGGTTTACCATCGCTATTCAACGAGGTAATGTGGCGAGTGTTATGGGCACCTTTGCACCGGAAACGATCAGAGGCGGGTTATTTAATGACATTTGACACTTTTTTTTTTTTTACACCACCTGCTCGATAATGGCCTTTTATATGTCATACAACCATCACTTAAAGCAAGTCATTCTGTCCCTAGGGAGATAATGCAGTATGGGCGATCCCTAGGGAATAATGAGATTTGAATTCGGAACGTCAATTTGGTTTGAAATAAAAAAACATTATAGGTGAATTAAAATGTACGTGCATGAAATAAGTTTATTCAAAAATCAAACTGGCCAGTAACAATAAAAAAAAATGTAGCTACTGACGAGTCTCTAATAAAGTAATGAAAGCGCGGGAGCGTTAGGTATAGAAAATTGAAAACTATAGATCTTAGAGAAGTGAATTTTGTTTATTTCAAATCTCAAAACAAGTCGAGTGATAGTTAAGATTAGCTTTTCTATAATACTTTTATTTCTCTAATAGGTATATAATTTGTTTTAGTAAATTTTCTTTTAATTATCTCACACATGGTGTAAAAAGTAGAGTATCCAACACGGGGATAAAGCTGTCTTTGTCTTGGGCGCCTTGAATTCCTCACTTCACTCAGGTTTCTATATTAACTCCCTCGCGATGCTCGGGAGTTAATTATATAAATACCTCACTAGCGTTCGGGATTAAAATTTAGCAACCTTCGTTTCGTTCGGAATTCAACATGCCGCCCGCGACTGCTTTATCCCCTAGTCACATAATCTACTATTATTTGATTGACATTTTATTTCACTTAATGTAGTTAGTAGAAATAGATAGTTATTGATATTAGTGTAACGTTTGCAGAGTGCACAATATTTAACTTGACCCAGGTGAAAGGATGATTTTTATAAACGTTGCGTTATAATCCCGAATTACTCCAGTATCGTGGGTGCGTTCACAAACATTTAAAGTCACACGAACAACACACTCAGACCCGGACCAACTATCTGTACGCCATTCAAATATTTATTCCGTGCTGGAATAGCTCCTGTGACACGCAATGTGCAGCTGCCAATTCCACCACTGCACCAACCGGGTCCTCTAAATAAATTAGTTTAGTTTTTAAAATGGTTTTTAAAAACAATTTAATATTCTAAAAGACTTTGGGATTATGTGCCTAACGTGAGTGAACATTTTTGTCATGAACTAAAGGTTTCATCATCCAACCATGTTTGATCTTTTGACAGTAGGTACTATAAAATTCATCTATCGTGTCGAAACTATACCTGCCCCCCTAGCCAAGTTACAATCGTATCGATCGCGCCGAACGCCTCGAGTAGGCCACGCCTCCGATTCCTTTGTTCTGACGTCATCTCAACGCTCAGTCACGTGGTCAGAACAAAGGAATCGGGGGCGTGGCCTACTCGAGGCGATCGGCGCGAGCGAAACGATTGTAACTTGGCTAGGGGGGCAGTAGGTACACAGACATACTACATCAACGTATCATAGTAGAGTTCTGTTGTCAGAGGTGTAGCGTTAGACGTGGGCGAAGGCGCATCAGCAAGGGTTTTTTCTTTCATAAATTAAAAAACGAGACAGCGGCTGTCGCAACCCAGTGTTCGACCACATCATCACTTACCATCAGGTGGAATAGTGGCCAAACGCGAGCCTATAATTTATAAAACAAAACCCTCGTTGTTAACGAGCCCTTGCACATGCGAGGCCCCTTTGTGTGCGAAGCCGTGGGCGCACACGGCTAGCTATGGCACTGTCTGTTGTAAAGTGTATCATGCTGAATTACAGTTCTGGCGCATTGCCAAAGTAATTAATCCACTCAAAGATAATGCTTAATCTTTTTATCTTTTTGACTGTAGGTCCCTGAACTACAATTTGCTCGAAGACGTTCCTGCTTTTGCGTTCAAAAATGCACAGATTTCTAAACTGTAAGTTCAATTCATTTCCAATGATTCTTCCAAAACATGTATTTTGAAGATTGATTTGTTGATTTATTTAACCATACTAATATTATAAATGTGAAAGTAAAGGTGAATGCACACTTATGCAAGCCAAACGCGTCGAACGAATCGAAAGAAAATAATTTTAGAATTCTTTATAAGAAATCCTATGAAACCCCGCGCACCTAACCGCGCTGAATCGTCCGAATCTGGAAGGACTCCAGAATAAAGAATTCTAAAATTCGATTCGTTCGGCTCGGATAAGTGTGCGCTCACCTTTATGGGCCTACCACACGCACAAACTTCATCACAGTTTTGCATGGGCAGGCCGGTTTGTACATGTACCTTCACGGAACACCCACCGTGTAAACGAAACGCCTGCGCAGGCAAAATTGTGGTGAAGCTTGTGCATATGGTAGGCCCATAACTGTCTGTCTGGTAAAATTTCACGGTTAAACTACTGACCCGAATTTGATGAGAATTGGTACAGAGTAAGCTGGAACAGGCCAAGCCCCAGGCAGATGCTAGTCTATTAAGCTAGTTTCTTTATCGCACACCTTATAAAAGACAGGACTAAGAAAGAGGTTGTTGAACTTTTTTTTTTCAGGAGTTTCAGAGGGAACACTAAGCTGAAGTACATACATGAAAATGCCTTTGCGTCAAATCTGCTCCTCCGACAATTGTAAGTTACTCGCACATACGCTCCTATAATCCGTTTTCACATGATAACGAGACGATATCGTGGGCTGAAAGTAAAAACTAGTTGTGTTAGAAAATGTATGAAACTATCAGTCCGCCAATATCGTGTTGTTATCATTATTACCATTGTTATTACCCAATACATTTATATATATATACCTACTCGTACATGTGCAAACGGCCATAGTCTATTCAAAGTAGAGTATGGCATAGTACTACATAGAACTGCCTGAATGCAGAATCGGACAATGTAGGGAACACGTATGTAATTTTTTTTTTACACCACCTGCTCGATAATGCTCTTTTATACGTCATACAACCATCACTTAAAGCAAGTCATTATGTCCCTAGGGAGATAATGGGGGATTATGGGCGATCCCTAGGGAATAATGAGATTTGAATTTGGAACGTGAAAACCCGTCAGCATTATGTGAATTAAAATGTAGTGCATCAAACAAGTTTATTCAAATTTCAAACTGGCCACTAACAAAAAAAAAAAACAGAATAAAAAAAAAAATCTAAAAAAAAGTAATGAACAAGCTCAGCGTTATAGAAAATTTAAATTATAGAATCTTTGAGTAGTGAATTTTGTTTGTTTCAAATCGCAAAACATTTTGAGTGATAGTTAAGATTAACTCGTAAATATTACTCATATTTCTCTATTATATGATTTCTTTTACTAAATTGTCTTTTAATTATCTCACAGATGGTGTAAAAAGTAGAGTATCCAACACGGGGATAAAGCTGTCTTTGTCTTGGGCGGCTTGAATTCCTCACTTCACTCAGGTTTCTTTATTAACTCCCTTGCAGTGCTCGGGAGTTAATTATATAAATCCTTCACTGACGTTCGGGATTAAAATTAGCAACCTTCGTTTCGTTCGGAATTTAACATGCCGCCTGCGACTTAAAGACACTGCTTTATCCCCTAGTCACATAATCTACTATTATTAGGTACTCTCTGGTAATGTGAACGATTTTTTAAAATATATTTATGAACGATGAAGTTATAACGTTTTTGCAAGAGAGACAGACATTTGTTAAAACTGTTATACTTCGTTTGCATTATGTTTTTCATCTAATCTTATAAGCCCGTTACGACCCACTGCTGGCCTTGGGCCTCCCTCTCCTGTTTCCACACACGTCTGTCCTCGGACATTGCGGGCCAATCCCTCAGGTAAGAGACAAGCTCATCTATCCACCTTCGGCTTGGTCGTTTCTCTTATTTATTGATAAACTGGTTGGATAACAATTTTTTTTCAACACACTTGTTCAGAAAGTGACTCTTATTGCACTGCACTTAGGTATATAATGGCACTCATTACCAAACTGTGACATTTTGATTACCATTACGCACTAGTGCTATAATGTAGTTAAAACCTTTTTGTTCAACCTCTTTGATTGCAAAACAAATTTTGAATTCGAATAATTGCGTTCAAAAGTATATAAATTAGTGTCTTACTTACTTATTTCATCCAATTTACAAGTTAAAATGGACAAATTTAACTTGTACAAACGATTTATTTATTAAAAAACATTTAGTAAATAAATCGTACATTAAAATAAAATTTGTTTTTTTTTTGTGGTCTATGGCCGCCATTTTAAGATACGCGCGGTCTTTGGCGTTTTTTTTTATTCCAGTGAAGTTTAGTGGCTGTATTAATTAAATTAAATTAAATACTACAAAATCATTGGAAAATGTTACATCCGTATTCTATTGTCACTACGAAAGACATTATCGTAAGAACTTTTCACGCAAGAAAACATAAAATACCTTAGCCTACGTCTAGGGGTAAATAAATAAAAATGATGCGTGCGCTTAAGAAAACAGATTTTTACCGCCATGTCACAGAAAATTGTAGGTACTAGTTTTACTGTTGTTTTCTTCACAAGTATATTGAAAAACGTCGTATGACACACGTGAGTAATTAATGATTATCGTTCTTGGCTCTCTTAAGACCCTCGCCACGGCTCGGGTCTAAATACCGCCTCGACGGTAATCACTAACATTACACACTTATATCATAATGTACTATTATCATGCATTATTTTCCCAATTATTTAAATGCAAAAGAAGAAAAAAAAAACAGGCTCATTGCGAAATGCGAAAAAGAAGAAAAAATGTTTGTTTGTGATTGTGACTCGCATCCAGCTCATCATACTCCAGCATTCATTAATTGAGCCATTTTTAATACCAGTCAGAAATGGGGTCGAAGCAAGACTAGTTGAAATAAAGTTCGATTGTTTCAGAGATTTAAGTGACACCGCCATTACCTTCCTGCCAACCGCAGGCTTACAGAACTTGGAAACACTGAGAATAGAAAAGACACCTTCACTGAAATACATCCCATCGATTTACGAATTTCAGGTAAGTTATAATTTACATACCTTTAAGCCTGTCTAATCTAGAGGTGCCACAGGAACCAAGGGGTGGCCATGTAACCAATCTTAGGACGACGGAATTCAATGTTTTTTTTAAAATAAAGATTAAAATCTTTATTTAAAGGCTTTTTTCGCTAGTGCGAATATGTCACCCTGTAGGACTTTCAATAAGGGCCTGCGCACACTTGAGACAAGACTGCCTTAAACAGAATTGTGTACGACGTCGCAGACTTGTCTACGAAGACGTCGCAGACTTGTCTGTGACAAGACTGTTTTGAGACGTCCAGTGTCGCCATCAGTTACACTAACTTACCACTAGAGTCATCTTTTAAAATCACCAAAAATACACTAACAAAAAATTATCCCACACACAAAATCGCAAAAAAAATGTGTGTTGTACGAAATAACATAAGTATAGGCATATAGGTTATTAGTTTCCTTTAATAATAAGTGATAAAAATTAACAATCAGTTGATCAAAATACCATTTGTGGGTAAATTAACATTAGTAGGTAATTCAACACACAAATTATTCAAGACGAATCATTTTTATTTGCACCATCATCGTCGGTATCAGATTGATAATAAATTATGGATTCTATGGTACTGATTTACACCAGAGTGATCGCATTTTTAGTAAGAAATTGAATTTTACTAAAGCACTAGAAAAATCCACTAGCCACTAAAATCAATATTTCGCAATTAAATGGGGGTTAAAACCACCAGTTTTAATGGAAAATCTATTAAGTTGGCAACACTGGCCGTACGCCGCTAGAGTCGACTGTTTTGTCTTGATAGTGTGCGCCGTGACGTAGGCAAAACAGTCTTGTCGCAGACGTCGTAGACAAGTCTGCGACGTCGTAGACAATTCTGTCGACAGTCTTGTCTCAAGTGTGCGCAGGCCCTAAGATGGATTATGAGAAACATCGAAATGGCCGTGTTCGACGGGACAGTTATTTCAGAGATGTCATGGATATAAAATTTCGGATCTGGTTACGGATATAGGAATAATATTATATCGGTTTCGGATACGGTTTGTATCCAATATCAAGCAAGTCACGCAGTAACATTAAATAGTGACTACGTTACAATATAATTGTTTATACCTACGTGATAGTTCCTTGAACGTTAACTTTCGCTATCTTTACTAAGTAGGTACATCAAATTAATTATCTGTGTACATCAAAATGAACCTTTGATCAATCTACTCTCTATCCCTCCCTCTCTCTCTCTAGTCTCTTATTCTCTGCATTAATAATTGGTCTATCTTTCTACTCTACGTATGTTTCTCCCAGAGTCTCCAGAAAGCGTACCTGACCCACCACTTCCACTGCTGCGCGTTCCGCTTCCCTGAGCGACACAACCCGACCAGACACAAGCTGTACGAGACGCAAGTGGCTCTCATGCAAGCGGTAAGATATACCAGCACATTTACCTGTAGCTCAGCAAACGTACCTGACACAACACACAGTGGCACAAGCCCTACGAGACGCAAGTGGCTCTCATGCAAGCGGTAAGATATACCAGCACATTTACCTATAACTCAGCAAAGGTAACACAGCGAAACAAGCTTTACGAGACGCTAGTGGCTCTCAAGCAAGTGGTAAGGTATACCAGCTTATATAAGATTTACCAATAGCTCAAAAAACATACCTGACGCAACGCACCAATAGCGACACAGGCTCTACGAGACGCAAGTGGCTCTAGTGTAAGCGGTAAGATATACCAGAACATTTACCTATAGCTCAGCAAACGTACCTGACGCACCATAGGCGACACAAGCTCCGCAAGTGGGTCTCGTGCAAGCAATAAAATACCGAAACGCAAGCGGTAAGACAGACTACTTCAGTTCTTATCTACGTGGGAACATTAAAAGGCTGATTATGCTAAATGAATATTATATGTGAGATGTGGCGCGATGACGTCACGCCGCGAACGCCGGCGTTCGCGTGACTTTGAGCAGGTAACTGATTTATTGTGAAATTTCCTTCGTTTTGCAATGCTTTTGAAATGAATTTTAGAAGTTGTACAATGTCTGTCTCTTTTAAACACACACAGACTGTACAGTGTACGTGCCTTACACACACACACACACACACGCATACAGAACACACGCCATAGGCCGCAGAATCGCTAAACTTAAGTGGCAATGGGCAGGGCACATTGCTCGCAAAACAGTTGGTCGATGTGGCTGAAAGGTTCTGGATGGCAGTGGATGGTGTGTGAGTCAGGTGGCGACCACGTACCGGAAGACGCAGTGTTGGAAGGCCTCCCACAAGGTAGACCGAGAATCTCGTGAGTGCCGCGGGAATCCGATAGATATGAGACACATAGGCCCGGTCATTGTGGCGACACTTGGTGGAGGCCTTGTCTAGCTGTGGACGTCTTTCAGCTGGAATGATGATGATGATGAGTCTTATAAACATTTATTCCGCTTTTTTGTTTAGAAATGTGCGAACGCCGGTCAGCAGAGGACTCCGCAATTCCGAAAGCGGAGATCTTTGGAGCCGATCAAGATCCTCCCGCCCCAAAACAACTCGAATATCACTGCGTAAGAACGAATCTTGTTAAACTATGTACCTATCCTAGGCAGAATCGCTACGTTGAGACAAAGACATAGGATAAAGCAAAATTTGACGGGAAGATTGAGCTCTTCCGTTGCCATGATAGACACGAAAATGCGTATTTTTCTGTTTTTATTTTTGTACAGCCCCCCTAGCCAAGTCACAAACGATAAACGTAAACTCTCAGTAGTCTTTAATAGATTTTCAACTTTATGTTATTGGATATAAAGTTGAAAATCTATTGAAGATTACATAGTGTTTTCGTTCGTTCCGGTCGCTAACGCTCAGTAGTCTTTAATAGATTTTCAACTTTATGCTCTTATGTATAAAGTTGAAAATCTATTGGAGATTACAAAGCGTTCACGTTTATCGTTTGCAACTTGGCTAGGGGGGCAGAAGTTCTTTTTCTGAAAATAGAATCAAAATTGGTTATTGAATGAAGCAGCAATTAGCTTTTCAAATATTGATTTGAGAAAGAGGGGGTGCGTGGTGGGAACATCTCGCTATCTATTTATATGTGCGTAGTCTAACGGCGGTGACATCACAATTCAGTTTGTGCATCGTTTTTCTGTTACTTGACAGTATCCCCTTCTGTCAGATTTGAAAGGTTTCCAACTTATGAACTTACTTAATTGCGATTTTAGATAAAGGTGCTTTTTGTAGTAGTCATTACAAAATTGTAAGAGAATAAACATCCGATTCTCTATCTCTGTCTGGGGCCTTATCTTGACTGGTTAAAATGTCAGTCGTGAGAGCGAGGATAGAGCTATGTAGGGTGTATAGCTCCATCCCTTTAACAGTTCAGTTTGGGTCGTAAAATGGATCGCGTTAAGCTTGTGCTAGGGCCCCTGATCTTGTTTCATTCGGGGTTGGGTCTCATTCTCATAATTTGTGGCTAACCATGCCTGTTTCAGTTCGTAGAGCCATACTAAACAAACAGATAAAGTAACCAATGTATCTTTTCAGGGACTCCTTAGAAGACGACGTGTCCACCGCCACGACGAGCGAGGAGTACGACGCGAACATGATGGATGAGTACTTCTCAGACTCCGGCAGCTGGGAGGACGCGAACGAGCAGGGGGAGTTCCACGACCCCGTCAACAACAGCCTCGGGGTCGGCTTCACCATGATATCGGCCAGATGCGGGAACTTTAGTATTAGGTGAATATTTGAATTTGGTATAGCCTTTTATTGAGGCGACGAGGTTGATTCCAACTTTGAAACTCTCCGTGAGATCTCTTTTTACAAATTTTGGGGACAAGACCATTAGATTTGTGCAAAACCCACTTCTACCTACTAAGACAAACGTCTAGCTTGTATATTGATGATATTTTGACTGGAGTCCCACAAGGTAGTGTTTTAGGTTCCATTACGTTTACCTACGTTATTTTGTGTACCTACGAATTAAGTTATTTCTTTCTTTATCGATTGATACTATAATTAGTTTTAAGTAACTTTAAGAAAATAGCATTAAAAGCGATAATAAACATTTTTTTTTTCCAGCCCAAGAAAAGTGGAATGCACGCCTGCACCAGACGCGCTAAACCCGTGTGAAGACGTGATGGGCTGGTCGTGGCTCCGCGCGAGCGTGTGGTTCGTCATAGCTGCCGCTGTCGTCGGCAACGTTGCCGTTCTTCTAGTCTTGTTAACAAACCACACAGAGATCACAGTCCCGAGATTCCTTATGTGCCACCTCGCCTTCTCCGACCTTTGTACTGGCATCTACCTCTTCATGTTAGCGGTTGTCGACCTCAGGTCTTACGGGGAGTTCTTCAACTACGCCTTTGACTGGCAGTATGGCGTCGGCTGCAAGATCGCTGGCTTCCTATCAGTATTTTCTGGACAGTTATCCGTCATAACCCTCACCATAGTCACGTTGGAGCGCTGGTTTGCGATAACGTACGCTATTTATTTAGAAAGGAGAATCTCTTTATCAGCCGCAGCGAAAATTATGATGGGTGGTTGGCTGTATTCCTTTTTAATGGCTGGTTTGCCGTTGATCGGTGTGTCGGACTATTCGTCTACCTCAATATGTTTGCCAGTTGAAAGTAAGGATGTGGGGGATGCTGTTTACCAGGGGGGCATATTCGTGGTGAGCGCGTTAGCGTGGGTGACAATTGTAGTGTGCTACGTGCAGATCTACAGGTCTTTAGGTGGAGGGGAAAGTTATGGAGGGAGGGGTGCAGCCGCAGCGGCTGAGAGACGGATTGCGAACAAAATGGCGCTCCTGATAGGAACAGACCTATTGTGCTGGGCGCCTGTAGCCTTCTTCGGCATCACAGCGCTAGCAGGCGTTCCACTAGTCGACGTCAGTCACGGGAAAGTTCTCCTAGTATTCTTCTACCCTCTGAATGCTTGTGCGAATCCCTTCTTATACGCGATATTAACAAAACAGTACCGTAGAGACTTTATGACGTTGGTTGCACGAACAGGACACTGTAATTGGTTGGTTGAGAAGTATAAACTCGCCGCCACCCCCCCTCCTACTGCGCACACCAACCCATCAGCGCCCGCGCATCTCATGCCGCTAGTGGATTCCACATACCAGAGAAGTCAGTCGCAGTATTCTCAGTGCAAAGACAGTAGTGAAGTCACGCTTTAAGTGTTAGTTGTAAGTTAGGTTATGTTGACATTATTATATGGTTATTTATTTTTATTTGTTGTTTTATTAAAATAGTACCTAATGTTTGCCTTACTTGTACGAATTTACAGAGAAAGCCTTGGGAAGGCTGACAGACAGTACTTTGACTTTCCTTGGCTCTTTAAAGAATACAATACAAATATTATGGACTAAGCATTTCAGCTAGTCCTTCATACCGCGTACATCGAAGGACTGGAACAATTTGCCTGCTGCGGTCTTCCCGTCCAATTATAATTTAGGTGTCTTCAAGGCTAGGAACCGGGTCACTCTAGACTGAATTTACGAAACTCTGCGTAAAGCGTACGCCCGCCGTTGATTGTGGCGACACTTGGGGGAGGCCTATGTCCAACAGTAGACGTCTTTCGGCTGAAATGATGATGATGGACGCCCGCGCGGTCCCATACAAAAGACCTCCGTTGTGGTCTTTGTGGTCCTCCCGCGCGGGCATCAGTCACGGGGCCGGGCCCCGTGCTCATTTTGCTACGTAGTAATATATTAAGTTCTCCATCGACACGACTACATGCACACCGTTAATGTTGATTTATCGCCACTGCGTAGGTAATAATTAAAATAGACAAAAAAAAAACTTGGGATTTAGTCTTTATTACGTTTATTTCTAACCTCCTCAACTCAAGAACAACTGAGCGTGTTCTTCTAAATCATTCAGCACTTTACTATCAATATACTCCACCACCAATTTATCTCCTTCCAATAAAACTTCAGCTTTCATCAACTCTGATACTTCCACATCCATCTTTATCGGACTTATGCAATAACTGTCCAGCTGCCTAAACAGCCTAAGCTTTACGGAACTAATTTTATTATTTTCATTCTTTATGTTGGCAGAATCACAAATACTGTCTATGGAACGACCCAAACTCCATTTTGTACTAATAAATACTGGGACGGTATCTTTTAAATCTGGATCTAAAGTTACGGACTCAAACTTTGTGATGCTGTCCTCTTCTTGAATGATTCTTATTGGTTTGGGTTCCATGTTTAAAGGTTTCTTGATGGCGAAGTATACTCGGTCAGAAGTTGGTATGGTTTTGGGACCGATTGCCTTTTGTTTTATCCTCATGAGGTGTATTTTTGATGCTGTCTTTACTTTTGCTGATGATTGGAGGGCTTTGCGGATGTTTTCCGTGATCTGTAATACATAGAAAATGGAATATTAGTAACTTAAAAAATTTATTGTAAATGTTTTAATTTTTAAAATTGTTAAGTAGGCTACCTTTTCTTGTAAGTCTTTATTGGCCTCTCTGAACTGCCTCCGTGGAGCTTCAAACTGTTCTATCTTGGCAGCCATAGTTTCATCATCTATTTCTGGACAAGTGCTAAAAATTAAAGTAGGTTACACATTATTTTGAAGAAAATATAAGTAACATCTTTGAATATGAGGTATTGTTACAAAATATTTAATTCATGAGCTGTTGACACTTACGGGTGGAACCTATGTTCAATACAATAATGTTTATTGCACTTTGAACACAGCATTTCATGAAGGTTTTCCTTTCTACATGCTTTTTCTGAACACCTGAAAATCTGGTCATCATTTTTGAGGTTAACTTCCTTGGGTTTTGGCGCCAACTCACATTCACCTGACAAGCAATGCTCGTTGAAATGTTCCCGGCAGTAAACTTTGCCACATTTGCACTGGAGCGGTAAGAAATCGGTTTGGTTACAGTTCTGGTATTGGCAGTGTTCACCAAGTGTAGGGAACTCCATATTTTTAGCTGGTACTTTTCCTTGTACTTATTCAATAGAGGCACTATTCAAATAACTTTACTCAGGTTTTCTTTAACAACACGTTTGTATTTTTTGCAATTAATGCAATGATAGACACAAAACGAAAAACACAAATACAATCACCAGCTGCGTTCCATATTACAATCAAGTTGACAACAGCACAGAATAAGAAATAGTACAAGACAACAGTACTGTATAACTAATTACGTTTGCAATAAGAACGAAAAAGATAGCATTAGTAAATGCTACTGCTCAATAAAATTCTCCTACCTGAAACGGAACTTAGAAACGTCAGTGTCATTTCTTAAAAATGACAGTCACAGAGATCGTTCAGAAATTGACAGCGAAAGAATTTGGTGCATATTTTGGAACTGTGTAAAGTTGTACCCCTTAAAAAAAACAGTAAACTAAACTGCATCAACACAAAATAAAGTTTGACATTTAACCAATAGCTAGCTTAGATGACCATATAAATACCTTAATATTAGTTCCACTTTACGCCACGACGCCGACTGTTCTCTTTCTGTCGTAACCTACCCTTTCTTTCATCATTGGTCGTAACCTGGCTAGGGGGACAGACTAGTTTTTCAAATTCAGTCCGATATGCGGATGCATTGGTCTTTACAGCAGACTATATTAGTATTGTATAGCTAATATATAGGTCACAATTAAGGTACTTCTCTAACCGGCCCACCATACCTACCAATCGCTTCAAAATTTTGTAAATAATTAGTACTCAACTGGCAAGAAATAGTACCTCAGTAGTTTTCGAGAAAATCAACTTCGCAAATAGACCCACCCCCTCGGCAGGACACCCTAAAATTTAGAATACTACAGCTATTCTGAGTATACAAACAATTTAACCTTTATGTGTTTTGTATGAGATGCTTTCCCGGATGTTACGTATGCTATGTGCAAAACGAAAGACCTACGTCTAGCAGTAGATGTCTGTCGGCTAAAACTTTAATTATGATGAAGAAATCCTTTTGATAAGTAAAGCATTAGGTACTCTAATGAAACGTGGTTGACACTATACTCCATCGGTTTAGGTAGTTAACTAAACGTAAACAATATTTTTTTTTTTTTTTTTATTCTTGATAGGTTCGCGCTTGACCGCTAACTCACCTGATGGAAAGCGACGATGCGATCTAATAAACAATCTTAATGTCTTTTTATTAAAAAAAAAAATCGTATAAAAGCCATACAAAGATTATTTAAATTTAGTTAGTTACCAAACATCGGTAGGTATAGGTAAATAACAAATTGTAAACATTTTTAGATAAAAATTATAGACAACTTTTAGTTAAAAGACATGTCAAGATTGTTTATTACCTAAACAGATGGAGTATAGATGATTTCTTCATAACCATTTGCTATGAAATACGTCATTTAAAAAAAAAAACGGGGCATTAGCGATGGGGACAAATATATAAAAAAACACACATGTTAATTTAAGCATAGTTTATTGCAATAAAAGTAATAAATAAAAGACACTTCACTTAGAACAAATACCACATATTGGTGTCACTTAACTCAAGGTAACATTTTTTGTTTTCTAAATGGGGTACAGACAAAAATGTACAAGGCTACTACTGGTCCTTATTGGTTGTTAAAATTACTGGAGGGTCCTGAACTTTAAAACTCTATACTTAACTAAAATCTATGGTAAGTATAAAAAAGTTCGCGCCGTAGTCGTAGACAATAGACTCACGAGGTAGTTACGCTTGCTAAATGTATTGTACTATTTAGTACCTATCTGTTCATCATACACAGTGCCAATTCCATCCTGACCTTAATAATTTTGTTATGTCATTCTTCTAGCGATATCACAACCATATTAATATTTATAAGTAAATAGTTTGATGAAATATTGCTTAAAAACAGCAATTTCATCACTATGATTTCAATTGAGAATTCAGAAATCGCTATAATTTTGACAAGACACAAATACATTATACGGAAGCAATATTAGCAGCCTTCAAAACATCTGACAGTGCGAAAAAGAGATGAAGCTATATCTGTATAGCTCTATCTCTTACTCGCACATAACTGTCAAAGTCATCTTCCTTTCACTTTGACACTTCCCTATGAGCACTCTGTGTGCGTAACTTTTTTTTTGTTTGACTTCGCACTGAGTCAATGCCAAATTTACAAAGTATTTAGTTTTCACAGTCACTTTGAGTTCCATTAGAATGCGGATGTAAAACATTCTAATATTTTTGCAGTATTCAGTAGCAAATGTATCGAGTTAGCCTTCTTGGCAAGTTTCGTTGAGGTAGTCAATACTACAGTAAACTCTCAACTAAATTTCACCGAGATCGCGCCTGTTTCAATGATTCTACATATTGTCCAGTAGCGCAGAGACTTGAGATACAAAACTACAATGCGTTCCAAATATGAATAGGATCGATTGCCATGTTGTGACGTCACGTCATACTGTCAAATCGCAAGAAATTGGGCAAAATTGAAGAACTAAGAGATGAGCAAAATTGAAGAACTGGATTCTGATTAAACTATTTTCGTCCACAGTTCGTAAATAAATTAACCTTTTGAGTGCGTAATTAGAGACAATAGTAAGACAATGGCGCGTGAACGGGGGGATCAACAGCTTAAATTAAAAAAAAATCTTCTTTTGCTCACCATAATAATCCTTCGATTTGACAGTATGACGTGACGTCACTACTTGGCAATCGATCCTATTCTTATTTGGAACGCATTGTACACCAATTTTACATCACAATTTCGTCTAGGAATCAATTTATGGATAATTAAAACAGCCACTGAACTTCACTCGAAAACCGCCCTCCCGCCATAAGTCCGTGTGTGTACTTTTAGACTATGTTTTTCCTACATGAGTTTCAAGGTTTCCATGGCAGCCTGTAACCGTTCGATCTCTCCCTGCGCCTGCGCTAGTTTTTCAGAGTTGATCTTTTGTACTTCGGCGGGTACTTTGGTTGAGTAGTCGTCCGCAGCCATGGCTTGCTGCAGCTTGTTTATCGTTTGAGATAACGCTTCTTTCTTCTTTTCTATCTTTGTTAGCTCCTTTTGGGGGTCGATGAGGCCCTGGGAAAATATATTGATATTGTTATAGAGTTTGGATGAATTTTGACCTTGAAGAATGCCCATTTGGGCCGTAAATAAAAAATGCTTTTTTTTGAAGTCATGAGTTTATTAAATGACTACTCCATTCGATTACACATGTAACAAGCGGTTGCTGCTTTTGGTTACGTTACAAATACAAACAGCATTTAATAAATGTTGTTTGTTGTGCCATAGAACACTAATATCCAAAGATTATACACTCTAATATCCGTGAACCGTGCGCTCGCGTCCGTCCGTTTTCTATGGTTTTGATAAATGATTTTGGAGCGCGGCGTCAGGCGTATATCTATGGTTCATTATTTATTGCATCTTAATAAATATTTCTCTAACACATGACACGTATTAACATAAACTAACGCTATTTACCAATGGTATTTATTATTTTTCCAATGTTTGTTTTATCAATGTTTGTATTATTATGTTTCGATACCAACACAGTTTTATTTAACCTCCATGAGTGTGACCGTGACATCACCGCGGGCCCTAAGAGAATACCAGCGCTGCGTTATTTATCGTTTTAAATATCGCAGCATATGCTGAGTTAGGCGCCTTTTTGGCCTTGCACAGATTTTAAAGTTATTTATTTTTTCATACTTAAGTAATTCTACTGTATGTGTGAGGTACGAATAAATAAACATTTTTTCTTTCTTTCTTTCTTTCAAACCTTTTTGACTGTCCGCTTACCACTAAATAAAATACTGTCGTAATGTTACGTCACTTACCTTCAACACGAGATGTACTTCTATCTTATCTGACACAGTCAGTATGGAGCATCCAATAGGGGGTTTCTCATCGGAAAGCTCGCTATTCGCTAGGGACTGCAAATTCCTGAACAGACCTTTCAGGGCTTCCACCTGTTGGAACAAACAAGAATATAGTAGCGACATCTATAAGCCACATAGGAAATAAAATTCAAAAGTCTTGCATCACTATTCCAAAGTCTTCCGCGCGATTAGAACATATACAATAACTGTACATACGAGGAAAAAAAACTAGAAGACCTAATTACAGACATGAAAAGATGAATGAAGAATCAGTCACGAAAGTTACCCAGAACACTCAAAACTGTCCATCCGAACTTATTCCGAAGTATCAAGAACCTTTAACTACACAAAAACAACAACAAATCGAGTTAATATTAGGGTTATTGATCTAGTCCGGAACACCACTATCTGGCAGTTGCCCGGACCAGACATAACATCCCTCTAGCCGGAGGATCCTCCTAAAAACATTTTTGAAAGTCTATAAATAACACTGATACAAAATAAAATTCTCTCTAATATTTTACCTTCAAATCCTCAGCAATGATGAGGTGGGCCGTCGTTTTCTGCTTATTGGTCAAGTTGTACTCTGACCGAGTCGACCTGATAAGATGCACCATCTTCAGAACAGTGTCCACGTCAGATTCTAGGTCTTCTGACCGCCAGGGTGTGTCGACGTCCTGGGGGAAAAAAAATAATTTAGATTTTACGAGTACAAAGTCATTGAACGGGTCATGAATCTTTGGGTAGCCAACACACACACTTAAGGCGTTTTGAGATACGGAAATAGGAGCTCGAGAAGTTAATGATATGAAGGCAGGTAGGTGAAGTAAGCGCCAAAATGTAACTGCTGTGAAGAGCGCTATTCGCTGCGCAGTACCCGCTGTCTCATGAACCCCTCTACCTATGTCTCATACTGTGCGATTCAAGTGAGAATAAGATTGACTTAGCGCCATATTGTGACGTCATAGCTGTCAAACCGAATCAGGTAGGGTGAGCAAAACTAGATATTTTTTTAAATTAAATTTATTTACGAATCATGAACGATAAATATTTAATCAGAATTTAGTTCTTCAATATCGCTCATCTCAGTATCACTGTGTGAAATATCTGAGTAGTGGCGAACAGAATAAGAAAGCGAATTGTTGCCAACAATGAAAATAAGAAAGAAAACAGTTTTTTTTAAATTAATTATTACCTAAATAGTATATTTAGCTACTTTAGATTAAGCATTTAGATTTAAAAAAAAATAACGTTTTTTCTTCACTTAGATTGAACTAAGACTTGGTTAAACAAAATACAAAAAAAAACCGTTCTTGATACGCAAATAAGTTTTCTTTGCGAACCGTACTTGAAGCCGGGTTGGTGTACTAGATCCAAGACCTTTAACCTGGTGTACTAGGTCAAAGTAATAGTTAGAAAGGCAGGCACAGAACCAGACCGGTCGATGCAGCGACTCGGGGAGGCCTATGTCCAGCACTGATCGTCTTTCGGCTGAAATGATAATGAAGCCACTCACAGTAGGATAGCTAGCCACGCAGATGGACGGACAGCTGGAGTCTTTCCTGGGCAGACGCTGGAACAGCTCCTCGCTCACGAACGGCATGAAGGGGCTCAACAGCTTGAGGCCGAACTCCAGGGTTGTGTATAGAGTGCGACGGGCGGCCGCTTTTTCGGCTTCTGTACCGGACGCGAAGACAGGTTTGAGGTATTCCTGCAGGATAAGAAATGTATTACAAAAATTTACGTAAACTACAAATTCATACACGCTAGGGGAAAAAAGTATAATAATAATTATATTCAACAACTTTCACACAGCGCCATCTAGTCCCAAACTAAGCAGAGCTTGTGATATGAGTATTAGACAACTGACAAACATACTTATATATTTCTAAATACATACATATTATAAATAAATTACACCCAGACACAGAACAAATGATTATGCTCATCACACAAACATTTGTCCTGTGTGGGAATAGAACTCACGACCTCCGGCATAGCAGTCAGGGCCACTGACAACTAGACCAACAGGCCTGACAAAGTGTAAAGAAATAGAAAGAATTTCAGTCTGAAGTGAGTTTTCTAGCTAGACGACAGCGGAAATTGCGATTATTTCAGGCTTCATTTGGTCATTGGAGTCTCAAATATTGCTCGTATGATGTAGCACTTTGTTCCGGCTGTGGAAGTGGCTCTTGCAAAATGTTGGCTAGCTACCCTGTGGTTTTTTTTTTGGGTGATAAATCATCAAATAACTTCTCCGGCTCTGGGTGGAGCGAGGGAATTACAGACTTTTACTGACTAAAACCCATCCGTATTTTTTCAGTTGCTCTTTATGTTCTATGGCCGCGACAACTCTTTCGAACACGGTGATAATTTAAGTCGAAAACAAACATCAATGAACCCTTGAAATATTTAACGTTTCATCTTTTAGATTTAGGGCGGAATTCACCAATAAAACTAATCGCGTTTTAACGTTTGGCTCGCATAATCGTGTTTAACCGCTGTCACTAGTGTCACTTGTAAAAATACAACAAAAGAAAAATACAGAAAAGTCAGCAGCGACAGCGGCTAAACACGATTATGCGAGCCAAACGTTAAAACGCGATTAGTTTTATTGGTGAATTCTGCCCTTAGGAATTATCTTTTAGCTTTAGGATTACTTAACTGACATTGATTTTGATTACGTTTACTTTCACTTCCAATACAGAACTCACAACACAAAATAGAACTTGAAAATTGATTTGGCTGTAAGGTAAAAATTGAAAATAAAATTATTTTCCATAGGTACAAATTCAACAGAAAAGTCACGAGATCCAAGGAGAAAGTTATAGTAGTAATTCACTAGTTAATGAGGCTGTGTTGAGACTAATAAACAATCAGAACGGCGCGTTTATCTGAACTCAATTTTCTTATTAAAAAAAAATATGCCTTCAAACGCCCGCACGTTTCATCATCATATAGTAATAAAACTTACCAGATAAACGTCGCAGAGGTCATAGAGCCACAGGTTGTAGCAGTGCGTGGTGGCGGCCGGGAAGTCGTACACCGAGAAGCCGGCGTTCACTTTGTTGACGGCGAGCGCCAGCCGCGACAGCATCCAGCGGTCCATCGGGGACAGCTCTGACGGGAGCGCCGGGCTGTGCACCTACACATACACAAGAGATATAAACATCTATCCAACATTATTTTTAGTATTATATGCGAAACCTGAATATAGTTTGTTCAGAATCAGTAACTGAACCGATTATTTTTACACCATGTTAGATTTTTTCCGAAAATATTTAAAAAAGGTCACAAGTTGAACACTACCGACACTAAGTACAACACAAGTCACGGCAGGTCATAGCGGGCATTAGGCGCCAGGGCACAGCTGGGTGCGGGAGCAACAACCCCTCAGTCGCCCGAATGGCCCGGTGGCCATGTATTTGTGCGGACAACCAGGTAACATAACAAGCTTATAACTTTGTGATTTATCATGACATAGTTATGAAATTTTGTATATTGACTCTTTGCATAAAGTTACTAGACACGTGTTTCGGGTTTCGCATATACTAACTAATGTTGTATATATAAAAGGAGAAACTGACTGACATATCAACGCACAGCCGAAACTAATGCGACTAAGAGTGTGAAATTTTGCACAAAGGATTTTTACTTAATACTGACCTCATACACGGTGTCCTTAGGGAAGTACAGAAGTGCAAACTTGGTGGCGTTCCACAGCTTATTACAGAAGAACCTGTAGCCCTGCACTCGAAGGATGTCCAAGTTCAAGTCACGCCCTTGAGTCATCGCGCACAGTGCGAACCTGGTCAAAAAAGATTGTTACAGTACTCTGCAGTACTTTTAAAGCCAATATAGAAATATTAACCTTATTCCTTTTAACATAAAATTCATAACAACGGCCTGTTGGTCTAGTGGTTAGTGCCCCTCACTGCTATGCCGCAAGTCGTGGGTCCAATTACCAACCAAGACAAATGTTTGTGTGGCGAGCAAGATCATTTGTTCTGTGTCTGGGTGTAATTTATCTATAATATGTTTATGTTTAGAAATATGTAAGTGTATTTATCAGTTGTCTAGTAAATTAGGAACGGTCTAAACTTTCATAGGAAGCGGGAGACAGTCACCGAGTTTTTATTCAAGAACAATGAAGAAGATGAAGGAGTGTAATGCTCACTCAAACGTCTTGCCGATGATGGCGCATGTTCTGGACCATTCGTTTCCCTTCAAAATAGTTGAACTGACTGGTGCTAGTGCATGAGTCATGTTCGGGAACGGGTGCCGGACGGACTTGTCATCTTTTAACTGCCACAGATTATTTTAATAATTATTTGTTCTAAGAAATTATGTTTTTTTTTACTACGGACACTTTTATGTTGCACAACTTTCTACATTTTTCTGACATTTATATATGTATAACTTCAATATTATCGATAAAACCATTATTTTATAACATAAAGAAGTATCCATGGAGTTTCTTGCACTTTTTCTCTCCATAGAAATCTATGCTATAGAACATGCAATCAACTTCTTTTTTGGACTGACCAACCCTGACCATTCAAACATTCAATTGTAAATGGCTTAATCGGGTAGATAAATCAATCGTTTTAATTATTTCTATCAAAAAATAACTTTAACCTAAATCGTAAACAGAAAAAAAAATCAAATCCGTTCAGTATTAAGTAAGTTAGAAAATATTCAATCTGGTGGAAGGGGAACCTGTCAAGTAACAGAATAAGGATGGACAAACTACGACGTCATTGCCATTAGGTTACACGTATATGATGGATGGCGGTGCCGCATTTTGCATCCAAGCATAGATTTAGCTTTTTGACATTACATCATATGGATTTTTATTTATATTACATTACTACAATTTTATTGACATTATTTTTTATTTTATTTTTTACTATTTTTTTGATATTATTTTTTATTTTATTTTTTACTATTTTTTTTACATTATTTACTTTTTATTGACATTTAGTTTTTTTATTATTATATTTAAACTATGATATTAATGTGATGACAAATAATGTGGAATGTAATTTTATTCATTTACCTGGCAAGTTACTGTACCAGCATGTCTATATAAATTGATTTTTTATTTTTTTATTATTAGTATTGTGTTTTTTGAATGTTTTATTATGTTGTTAAATTTTCAACCATTCGACACAAATGTAAATTTGTTGATGAAATGAATAAATAAAATAAATAACTGAGCTGGAATAAAACCCAGTAATGCATCACCCACCTGAGCGCATCAGTTCCACACTCCGGTATGCCGTTGGGATAGTCCTGCTTCTGTCCTTGCTTGGCTCGCTCCACCTCCTTGGGCTCGAGGTTGGATTCCTCCAGCTGCTCGTGGAGGGTCTCCAGCGTAACACCCTTCACCACGTCCACGGGGTCGATGACGTTGCCGAGCGACTTGGACATCTTGCGGCCGTGAGCGTCGCGTACCATCGGGTGGAGGTAGATTTCTCTATGAGAGTTAGTTGGAGTTAGATTTCGAAGAATCAAGGTCTATGATGTTTTCAATTGATTTTACCTGAACTTTGAAAAGGCGATATCTTAACTACATATTTTAACTCATAATCAAGCTCAGTGATTAGAAAGTTATAAATTTCAAAGTTTTGTGATCAATTCAATATTTAATTATTTTAAAATCGACTCCAACTTTCAGAAATTAAGGTCACATTGCAAAATTTGCAAAATGAGTTTTTACAACTTTAAACCTTTTTTTAGTTGGGAAATCATGAAATAACTTCTCCTGCACAAGGTGGAGCGAGAGGTAGTGTCATTTTTACAGGCTAAAACCCACCTGTATTTCTTCAGTTGCACTTTGCGTTCCAGGGCCACGATATTTCTTTCGAATAATCGTGTAGCTCAAATGACTTTAAACCCTGCAAGACTTAGAACCCTTTAACCAGTGAACCAGCGCTGTGGACTCGTCGTATAAAGCATGGAGCCACAGCATTATGCTGAGCGTTCGGCCGTTTTGCGCGGATGTGTCGCATATTTTCCCTATATAATTTGTAAGCTAATCTTAATATTACATAATTTCCCGAAAATAAATTGTTTTTCTGGTTTTCAAGGTAATATTTTGCAAATGTATTCTAGTAAGCCATAGATATATTTTTCTACTTACTTGAAAGGTAGTTTTCCAAGTAACCGCTGTCCAAAGAATACCATTCTCGCGACCCAGAAGAAAAGAATATCGTGTCCAGTTTCCAGCAGCGTACCCGGATAGAAGGCCTGTAGAAATTATATCGTTTTAATTACCCACCTGCAATTGGTAATACAGTTCGTGTACTCAATTATCAAGATGGGAGAATGACTTAACGAGGCTCGCCGGCATGCAAATATCCCACAAAGTTTACACTCATCAGGAGGCTTAATGTCACCTTAAGGCAATGGAGAGGGCTTCCACATTGCGAAAGTAAGCAGGAGGGTATTGTGCTTGTTTCAGTCACTAAAACGTCTCCAGAAGTTCCTGCCTTTCTCAACTAAAGTTACTCTTGCTCAGTCTCTTCTTCTACCTATTCTAGACTACGCTGATGTCTGCTTCCTTGATGCGACTGAGGAACTTCTTGACAAGCTGGAGCGTCTGCAGAATCTGTGTATCCGCTTCATTTTTGGCCTTCGAAAGTACGACCAATTGTGGGTTAAGCTCGCCTTGTACATCAGCTGTCCAATTTTTTTAATAATTTGTTATTTCATGTACAATAAAGAATATAAGAATAAGGGCAAGGTTTTATAGTTTAATAGATAGTCATTGCGTGATAGAATCAAGAAAGTAAATATCCGCAGGAGAATCAAGGTTAACGAATTAGCCCAATTAATTGTCAAACTAAACTGACAGTGGATAGGGCACATTTCTCGCAGAACACAGATGGTTGATGGGGCCGAAAGGTTCTGGAGTGACGATCACGTAAAGGAAGACGCAGCGTTGGAAGGCCTACCATAAGATGGACCGAAGAACTGGTGAGGATCGCGGGAATCCGATGAATGGGAGATGCACAGGACCGGTCGTTGTGGTGACACTTGGGGAGACATAATATGCAAACAAACACACAAACAAACACAAAACAACACAACAGTTTGTTTTATACAAACTTGACCGTCTTCTAAATAACTGCATTCGATTTGTTTTCAATCTGCGCAAATATGATCATGTCTCTTCTTATAGGTCGCTCCTAAACTGGTTGCCCATACGCCAGCGCAGAGAGCAAAGAGCGCTTACTACCTTGTTCTCATTTTTAGTTTCGCCCAATTCTCCTAGTTATCTAGCCTCTCACTTCCAATACATTTGCGCCAATCACAATAAAAATCTACGGTCATCTCATAACCGTCTACTTCATTGTCCCACTCACCGTACTGACTTCATTCACTATTCTTTTCATGTTCAAGCTATTTCTCTTTGGAATGCACTTCCCCAGGAAATCAGGATGGCAACCAACCGATTGACCTTCAAAGTGAAGGTTCGCGAGCACATCCGTAAGAAGTTGGCAGCAGTATCGTCATAGCGCTTATTGGGTTTCTTATTATTTGTCTGCACTAATTGTTTTAATAGATTCGTGTATTCTCTTTTTACCTTCTTTGTAGTTTGAGTACATATATATATATATATTATGTATATTGTATTTATAGTATTTAAGTAAGTATATATTTGTATAAAATATAATGTATTAATAACAATATGTACCTAATGCTTAATATTGCACCTACCACCAGTTGTCTCTGCATCACCCAAAGGTTGACTGGTAGAAAATGCCTTGAGGCATTAAGTCCGCCTCTGTACTTTTGTGTGCATAAAGAATTAATAAATAAATAAATAAATAAATAAATAAATATGCCCAACAGTGGACAATTGGACCTCTTTCGGCTGAAATGATGATGGTGGGGAAACTGGCTTATACGAGACTCTCTATACGATTTTTAGACAGTACGAATTTCTTGTTTGTATATTTCACATACCACATTAGTGTAAATGGCAAAGATCAAGAAAATATTCCTAGTTATGTTTCTTATATTTTTATTTATTCTATCACCAACCTGCAAATCATCAGTCTGGTCCGGCCACCCAAATATGGAGAAAGGGAACAGCCCCGAAGAGAACCAGGTGTCGAGGACATCCTCGTCCCTCACTAGCTGTATGTCGGCAGCAGGCACGTTGTACTTCGCGGCCGCTTTAGCCAGAGCCTCTTCTTCAGTGTGGGCGGACACCCAGAGCTCTTGGTCCTTGGCCTGGAGGGAGACGGGGCGATTTAGTTTATCGTTTTTTGAGGATATTATTCCTTCAGGATTTTTAGTCTACGTCACAAGCAAAATTACCACATGTCACATTTGCTGAAATGAATGAGTGTGAACAAAAAAAAAAAACTAGAAAAACCATTTAAAATAAATATAAACCAGCACTACAACAGAACTCCATGCTAGATTTAAAACAATCTATGATACCCCTGATTCAAATTGTTTTGGGTCGAAAAAACCTTTACAAACACATTTAAAACAAAAAATAAAACCAGCCTTACGATTTTCATACTATACAAAAAATATGAGTGATTTAGTCGAGTTTAATTGAGTTATTAAAAGGTATTATAAATGGCTGTTCAATTTGTTAAATCCCAATTTATTATGAGTCGCGAAACATTCAAAATTATCATAAGAACGAAGTATGGTTTAATGTCACTGAATATTTTTAGTCGATTATTTTTATGGAATTAAGACAAAACAAACATTTTGAGTGAGACATATATTATGGGAGTGTTGATTAAATATGTTTAGTAATTTATATGCGAAAAAGTCACATTAAAATTTATTTATCCATAGGCCGACCTTGACAAAGGTTGCTTAACCGGTCGACCCGTGTACTTAGATATTATTACTTAGCCGCGAGCTACTTAAAAAAGCTCTTTCAAAATTTAGCTGCAATAAAATAAAAAAGGCAATCTTCAATCTAAAAACGAAAACCAATGAGACACAGAACGCCATGCATAATGAACGACAAACTTAAAAGCCAGTACATCCACGCTAGGCTAGGCTATGCAGCGACATACGGGAGCGGCGCGCGGCGCGGCGTCGTGTGCGCGGCGGGCGCGGATGCGGCGCGACTTCTTGCGGCCCGAGCGCGTGTGGCGCCGCCGCGGGGGCGTCTTGCTGCCGTGCGGACCTTCCGCGTCGATGAACTCCTTGGGGGCGCCAAGGAGGACACAACTTGACATGTTTTTAGTCTATTTTTGGTTATAGTAAGTTTTGTGACTACTCTAATTGGGTGACACAAAATTTGATATGTAAGGTTTGATGTTACCTTGAAAAACTTATTTATCTCTTGAATGATTAATTTATCTTAGGTGTCTTATTTTTTTTTCTATAATTGTAGTGACGATTATAATATTTTGAACGAACACTGAAGCGCTCACCTTTATTTAAAGTAAAAAATAAATTCATTCAGTTTTCGAGTTCTCTGTGTCTACAGATCAAAAATATTGCAAAGTAATTTCTCTGCCCTTAACTCGGTTCCTCTATTCAGTTTGATACAAAATCATACTCTCTAGTCGTATCCTTTCAAAAAGGTTATATTTTAAAAAACGATCTCCTACAAATTTCTCTTCTTTTATTATACACCCAGGACCGTATAAAAAAAAGTTTAAATACTGATTAGTAGTTTCTTAATTCAACATTGTCTATGGACAATTTGAATTTAGAATCCGCTTATCAGTTTCTAAACTAAGCATACAATTAGTGAGTTTTATAAATAAGGTTGTAATAGTCGAACAAAAAAGGTCGTTTAGAAAAAACTAACACCCACTTACCTCATCAGGTTCTGGCAGCGTGACCCTGTAGGCAGGAATGCGATGTCCCCACCACAGCTGGCGCGAGATGCACCAGTCGCGGATGCCCTCCATCCAGTGGTACCAGGTCTTCTCGTGCACGTCCGGGATGATCTTCAGCTCGCCGGTCTTGACGGCCTTTATGGCTTCAGCGGCCATTTTGTCGCATTTTATGTACCTGGGGAAGTGCGGTTAGTTATGCACGGTCTTATTGTAACTGTTGAACTCCCGTTAATATATATAATTAAAATTCTTTATAAATGATATTTATTTTGTAAATAGGTTTTTAAAAACACTTTACACGTTTTTTTTTTGGGAATATCATCCAATGACATCCCCCGCTCTTGGGCGCCTACTGGGGCCAAGGGTCTGCTTCTGAAAGGAAGACTCGGCCCTGGTACGAAAGGCAACGAAAGAACAGGAGTGGGTTTTTAGTCAGTAAAAGTCTGACACACCCTATCGCTCCGCCAAAGAGCGGGAGATGTCATTAGATGATTTTCCCGCCTACGAAAAAAAAAGGGGGTCAAAGACGCTTTTTTTATACTATGTATGGTCTGTATACAACATGTACCTAATATCCAAATCATATGAGAACCATGGAGATTAGTGCCTGAGGTAGTTTTATGAGAAAAGAATCACACAGATTTGAGTGGACCTGTCCAGTCAGTGCAAGCATTTGTGAGTATTCGTAAAGAATCACACAGATTTGAGTGGACCTGTCCAGTCAGTGCAAGCATTTGTGAGTATTCGTAAAGCTCAACTCAGGACTATTAAGGAGCTCAACGACTTGAAAAATTTATACAGGAATCTTGGTTAATCAGTCGCCTTAGGGGAACAGTTTAGAGACTGAATGAGATAGATAGTGTGTTGTGTAAATTGTGAGCCGAAATGTGGTAAGTACATCGAAGGACTGGAACAATTTGCCTGCTGCGGTTTCCCGTTCGATTATAATTTAGGTGTCTTCAAGGCTAGAGTGAAGGGCACTTAATAAACTAGTGCGCCTTACCATCAACGATTGCATCACTGCTTACCATCAGGTGGAATCGCAGTAAAACACTAGTTTAAATCATTAAAAAAAATTGTTTAAACGAACACTTTGTAGAAAAAAAAACTGGAGCGCAGAACAAATTTTTACTTCATCATTAGACACATAAAGTGCAAAGTTGTAAGTTGCTAATATTGACGCATTCATCAATTGGCTTTTCAGTAGGGTTTTTTTTAGGTAGGGAAAAACATCTAATGACAAATCCCGCTCTTTTGCGGAGCGAGAGATAGTGTCAGACTTTTACTGACTAAAAACCCACTCCTGTTCCTTCTTTGCCTTCATCCCGGGGCCCCGGGCTTCGCCTTCACACTACCCGTGGCCCCAGTAGGCTTCGACCCTGCTGGGCCCCTACGATTTGCTGACATCTTCCTGAGGCACGCGTGGAACAGTACGCGCCGTCGACGACTTGAGCTCGGTCTGGACGGTTCCGGTAACCGTCCAGACCGAGCTCAAGTCGTCGACGGTCGGACGGCGAGCCACACATTACTCGCCGTCCGCAAGCCCGCGCCTACCGTGGCCGGAAATACTGCCCTAACCGCCGCCGGGATCGGAATCCCGGCCGCGGTTAGGGCGTGAGGACCGTTGCCTTACGCGATCGGCCGCCTTCTTTGCTAGCATTACTGCTTCGCAGAAGGCGACCGCCTGCCACTCCTCCTCACTCCGGACCATGGCCTGTACCAAGGCCCGGCGCGAGAGATCACTGCCGCTGATCGCACCCACGAGGACACGGCGGTACTTTGCCCAGGCGGGTTCAGAAGGGTAGTGTCCGCTCACAACTTACAGTTCTGTTTATTTCATAATTATGGAAATATTGTAAAAACAATAACATTTTTTAAAAGAGTAACCATGGCGTTTGTTGCCGATTCTACTCCGAAACGTACAATTGGAACCTTGCACTAGCTTCTGACGTTTTATAAGTGCCCATGTAGGCCTATCTGAAATAAAAACACTCAGTTTTTTTTTGGGTTTTATGTAGAACAAAATATGCAGTACTTACCATTGCGGCTTCAGCATAGGTTCCACCACATCCTTGGATCGACTGCACAGTGGGACGACCATGGCGTGCTCTTTGGTCTCCTTATACAACTTGGGAGTCTCCAGTGCGTGGACGATGCTGCGTCGAACGTCGTAGCGTTTCATACCCTGTATAATAATATCTAATTTTGTAATTTTTTTTTGACGTTGTAATTATTTTTACATTGTAATTTTTTTGACATTGTAATTTTTTTTTTACATTGTAATTTTTTTTGACATTGTTTATTTTAATTTTTCTTTTTTTTATGTTATGTGGTTTTTTTAATGGTGCTACTCAAATTTTTTTAACATTATTATTTTATTACTAATCCTTTTATTGTAATGCAACTCAATTATTATTAGTTATTACTGTTTTGTTCCTAGTTTATAAGTAATTAATATTCGCATACAATTTTAATTGTTCTTTGAATAAATCAATCAATCAATCTAAATATTATAAAAGGAGAAACTAACTGACTGAAATATGTATCAACGCACAGCTAAACAACAGGGACTAGGAGCGTGAAATATTGCACAAGGTTTCTTTTTATGATGTAAGCGAGCACTAAGAGAGGGTTTCCCAAAATTCACTCCCTAAAGGGGTGAAAGGGGGTTCAAAGTTTGTATGGAAAAACCTATTTTCACGCGGGCGAAGCCGCTGGCTACTAGCTAGCTTCTAGCTAGTTACATAGATTACGCTTGTGGTCCCTGAAGAGACTGAGGATGTTTTTTTTAAGGTGGGAAATTGTCTAATTCCTTCAATCGCTCTAGGATGGGGTGGAGCGAGAGGGCATGTCAAACTTTTACTGCCTAAAACCACAACTATGTTCCTTCAGTTGTCTTATGCGTTCTATGACCACTACCCTTTCATACATTTCCACATCGCCCTAGCAAGCATCGACCCTGCTGGTCCCCTATGGCTTGCTAACATCTCTACTTGCCGACGAGAGGACGGCGAGCTACACATTGCTCGTCGTCCGTAAGCCCGAACCGGTTGGAAGAGACCGAGGTGTAGTGTAATAGACGGTAGCGGTGTTTAAAAATCCACAAACCTATGTCATCTAGTAAAAACATAATATCAAACGAGATCCTTAATTAAAAACCGATAAAGAGTGAGTCGGCCGCCGAGGTTTCGTACCTTGGAGAGTAAGGTGATTTAAGAAATCTCGTATGAATTATAATCATAAAATTGTTAGGAGCATATTATACCAATCAGTACGCTCGCGTCATTCTTGACACGGGGTGCGTAAACATAACAAATATAAATAAATTTAAAAAAAAAGAAAGATATTGTGAATTCAAACAATATTTTTATTGTTCATATTTCTCTTTTTTTAAATGATATAAACTAGTGCTTGACTGTGGACCCACCTGAGAAGCTGTGATGCAATCGTTAATGGTGAGGCGCACTAGTTTATTAAGAGCCTATTCACTCTTAGCCTTGAAGACACCTAGATTATAATCGGACAGGAAGACCACTGCAGGCAAATTGTTCCAATCCTTCGCCCTTTTAAGTGTATATTTTGACATTTTCATAGTGCATATAATTAGTTGTCTACAATTTTTTTTTTATTATTGATAGGCTCGCGTTTGACCACTATCTCACCTGATGGTGAGCAATGGGTAGCTCGCCGTCCGACCGTCCGGTAACCGTCCGGACCGAGCCCAAGTCTTCGACGGCGCGTAGGGTTCCAAGCGCACCTCAAGGAGATATCAGCAAACCGTAGGGGCCCAGCAGAGTCGAAGCCTCAAACTGAGCCCAGAGAACCAACAAACCATGATTAACTTACAGTGAAAGCTCCGCAGTTGGGCAGCATCTTGCCCTCGTCATCAAAGATGCTGATGAAGGGCAGGTTGTGACGCTTGGCCAGCTCGTAGTCGTTCACGTCGTGGGCAGTCGAGATCTTTACCGCACCTGGTAAGATAAATAACAGATTGAATATAAGAAATCAAGAAAATATAAAATTACTTGAGATTTGGTAACTTTTAAAATATTTTTTCTGAAAAATTGAAGAAACCAGTCTGGTCAAAAAACATTTAGTGTAGAATTTAGTACTAGCCTGTGTACTTAATAATAAATAACACCAAAAAAAATATTTTCTGAAACCACATGAAAATTGATTATTAAGGGGATGCAACTCGACATACATTTTCACTGTTTTTCATACAACCGCTCTTACGCGATTTTGACGTTATAACACATTTTTCATTAGATATTTTGGAAACACAGTATCTTGTGCTTCTATTGTAATCAATTTATAAATTTGTGTAAAACTAGTCCAGTAAAGATCTCACAAAAAACTGCTATTTTGCATGAGCTTTGACACTTAAAAAAACTTAAAAAAAAAATATATATAAAAAAACTTTTAAGGGTTTAATTTCCTCGAACAAGTTTTGTAAAATATTCGAGTAAATCACGGAATTACCGAATGCTTACAGAGTTTTCAGGCGTTATCTCTGTTTTTTCGCATTGCCTCTTCATCAAACATAACGTTGGATTTCGTTAGATTTCCTCTCCTAGAGAGGAGGCCTGAATCCCAGCAGTGGGAACATTAAAAGGCTGATTATGCTTATGAAACTAGTGCGAACTAGATCAACGACTGCATCACTGCTTACCATCAGGTGGGTGGGATCACCGTCAAGCATTAGATTGTATCATTAAAATAAAAAAATGTGACTTGCAAAATGCAAATAACTAAGTAAATTTGAATTTCGCGGGTTACTTTCTTAAGAGCATTTAGCTTAATAAATATACTGACCAGTTCCAAAGTTCATGTCGACGTAGTCGTCAGCGATGATGGGCAGCTTCCTGTTCACGAACGGGTGCACAACGTTCTTACCCACCAGGTGTTTGTACCTGACGAAACGAATACAATGTTTTAGAGTATATCTTCACGCCTGTATTGCCTGAACGTGATAGGATAGGCACATGCATAAGTCGAGATCCTATTTCCTTCAATCAGGCTGAAATGAGCTTGAGTCTTACTGGAGGAACTGGCCCGTCGCCCAGCAGTGGGACATATTAATACGCTAGATTTCTGCCCTGCTTAATGCAAATGCAGTACTTGCAAAATGGCGCGGTTCGGAGATAAATGCGTTAAACATGTTTTTTGATATCTAAACAACAAGTCTTAGTTATATCATTTTAAAAGTGTACCAAAAGAATAATAAAATAATATTTTTATGCCATTAGCCCCTTGAGATGTCAATTTTGCAAAAAAAAGTGAAAATCCCAAAAATGCCGATTAGGCTGCATGTAAATGCCTAATCGACATTTTTGGGATTTTGAATAGCAGGGCAGATTTTAATACACGGAAAACGATTACTTTTAATAATGCAATTTATGTTATTTATCCGACTCGGCTGAGCAGCGTTCGGGAAGCTGCGCGGTATTTTCTCGTCCAACATCAGTGACGAAAGTCTAAGACCAGTGCGTGTTGCCAGTGATGACATATGGCTCCGAAATGTGGTTGCTCACAATTGGCATCAGAAGGCTTAGTAACCCAAAGGACAATGGAAAGAGCTATGCTCGGAGTTTCCTTACCTGATCGAATCAGGAATGAAGATATCCGCAAGAAAACCGAGGTTACCGACATAGCCTGAAGAATCGCCAAACTTAATTGGCAGTGGGCAGGGCACATTGCACGCAGAACAGATAGCCTTTGGGACCGAAAGGTTCTGGAGTGGCAACCAGGTACCGGAAGACGCAGCTTTGGAAGACCTCTCACAAGATAGATAGATATATTCTTTATTGTACATCAAAAATAAAACTTATATTAAGAACTCGGTGGTCACAAGGTGGTCTTTCCACCGGGAATCCGATGGATGCGAGGCACTCAGGACCGTTCATTGTGGCGGCACTTCGGGGAGGCATATTTCGGCTGAAATGATGATGATGTTATTTATGCTAAACACCTGGTACCTTGTGTCGTTAGGGTTCACAGCCACAGCCACATCAGCCAGCATGGTCTCGATACGAGTGGTCGCCACTACGATCTCCTCGTTTGTATCCTCTGTCCTGTACGCGAAGTACACTAGCACACCGAATTCAACCTAAAACAAAACATTGTGGATAAAATTTTCTGAGAATGGTATCTTTGACTTTTTAAGCTGAACATATCCTTCTATGGTTATGTTAAATTTCTGTAGAATAAAAAAATATAAATGTTCATCCAGCGACCCTGGAGTAGTCAGGGTAAGTTTCGAAGATCTTGCTTTGCTGTGTTAGTGCTTCATACAACTATGAACCTTATCGGCAAGAAGTTAAGGTTCATATTAGCTTATAATGTACACATTCGCATATATAACGCTTACTTAGCGAAGTAAAGTCGAAGTACGATGTATGAAATTTCAAAAATAAATACTAAGGGTCAGTTCACACCGAGACGCGACGCGACGCGACACTGCGCGAAGTGCGACTCAAAATATAACTTTATTTACTACACAAAATGACACACATTTCATTGTGATAATTCAGAGTAAGTGGCACCACGCAGCGCTGCGCCGCGAGGCATCTCGATCTGAAATGTGAATCTTTTCGTGTAGTAAATAAAGTTATATTTTGAGTCGCTCTTCGCGCAGCGTCGCGTCGTGTCGCGACTCGGTGTGAACTTGAAAAATGCTACAAGCGCCGTTCGTACACACTACAAAAGATCTGGGGGGCTATTGGCTAACTTTTTCAATAACAGTTGACAACTAGCATTCGTTGTACACTAAACTTAGTTGTCAACTGAGAATTTCATAAAATTGGTATTATGTATCACACAAGTGACTAACAAACTACGGTGGAAATGTGGTGAATTATAAAAATTTACGGTGCCTATTGTGACCACTCTAAAATTTTATCGACTATTATACAGCTTCAAAAGCTTACACAATCGCAATTTTAAAGGTATCGATACAATAACAGCATCTGTCAAAACGTATTACGGTGGCTATCAAAGGCACCAGTGGCTAATCACGTCACTGCAGTTGGTCACTGCAGTTGGTCACTGAAGATAGGCAATACGAAACTAGCTGTTTGACAGTTCAATGATGCACATTGTTAACAAATGATCATCACTTGAACTGTCAACAGAGTTACGCAATAGCCCCGCAGGTCGACATTGGTCGCTCTATATCTGATGCTTATTTGCTCATGGCAACACGTTCTACGTATATTTATAGTACGGCCGTTATATTTTGGCGAGCCCGAACTTTGCGCAGAAGGCTGCGCACGAACGTATTTTAGGAACAAAATGGTGGCATGAGGCGACGTGCACGGGGCGGAGGTCTAGGCTAGAGATTGACTCTATGTAAACACAATCGACCCTTTATTCAATCAAATATCGCAATCGATTTTTATCGATTTGGAATTTATTAATTTTTGTTTCTATGAGATATTGAACGGAACAGATTTACAAACATAGTGAATGTTGTCGTTAGTAAACGAGATTTCGACTTTAATGAAAAAAAAAAACTAATAAAATTTTATTTTCTTGGTTGAAAGACATGATTTAGTTAAATATCAGTTATTTATAAACAACTACTAGAATAACGATTGTTTGAGAATATTTTAAACCTCCATAGAAAATTGAATATAAATATATTTTTATAACTTAATTTAAATCGATTTGAAAAATAATCGATTAAACAACACCATCAGACACGCGTATTGGACATCTCTCTCCGGTAACTTCGTAAAGCTTCGTACTTATTCGGCAATGTTCGGGACGCAGTAATATGTCTCACTCACACGTTAGCATTGGTGTTATTTTCGTGTCGCTGTCTCTGTCTTGAGCACAGGCGGTGACAAAAGTTTTCGTTGGTTGATATTATTATTATTTAATTGCCCTGTGCAATAAGACCGCCTATTGTACACTTATTTATATAAATGTTTGTCCTATATTATGTTAAGGTGTGCAATAAAGTTATATAATAATAATAATAATAACCTGGCAACACTCTAGCAACATAAGTCATATTTTTTTCTATTCCATTTTAAATTTTATAAACCCGTACTTTTTACCTGTAAACTGTGATACAATTTACCACAAAAGAAGCCTAATAAAATACAATAAGAAAACCAAGAGAAATCCGCACCATAACCATATAAATAAATAAAATAGAAGAAAAAAACCCGAATGACGTCTGTCATTGACGACGTCTTAACAATCAACAAGAAATCTCAGAAATGGAATGAATTGAAAGAAATGGGTTAATATGTTAACTAGAGCAGCTGCCCGACGCGCACGCCATCCACCCCCGGGCTCGCCGCTCAGCTCCGCCTCGCCGCCGCCGGACCTCGAATCACCAGTGTCACCGGGGCGGCTGCAGTTGCGTCGAGCTCGAGCGACGAGTATTTTTCCCCGCCGACGTCGCCAACACCTGTACGTCGGCCGGGGAGAGGCCGGCCACCGAGGAGCTTGGGATCTAGGGGCCAACCGGCCCCGAGCCGGGTCCCCGCTGCCGGTGGTTGTGTGCAGCGCATGAGATGGACTCAGTCTATGAATGAGAACGTCATGCGCGCATATTACGGGTCTACAGAGGGGGGAACTAACCTCACTGCGTACCGTGTTAGGATGCTGTCTCTGTTTCAGGTACTGGAACCAACCGTCAACGTCACGACCCAACGATTATCGGATCAGGTGCGGGTTATCCAACGAAATCACAGATTGGATGACGCCGCACTTGATAGGCTGCGCTCAGAGGTACTGAGCAACCGTATCATCTCGACTCCAATACAAACACAGACTGCGGCACCACGGGCTACAGATGCAATTCTACCGCAGTCTAATCATGTTGATGATGAAGCAGATGATAGGGTTGTCACAGTAAGTAGCCAGTGCAACGATCGACTGAGGAGCGCACTGGAGGATGCACTCCGCGAGTACAGATCGACTCCGATCGATCTTAGACCTCGTCTTCCCCGGTTACCTATGCACAAAAAAAATAGGGCGCTAGTGTGTGCTCTGGACTCGCTGCTTGAGAATGTGTTCGAGAGCAGCGTAAACCTCGCTGATACGCACTCGATCCTCTATTGCGGGGCTATTGCAGCATGTCGTTTAGCCAACGTAAAACTACCAAGTTGTGACGGAGCTACTCGACCAAAGTCTGTCGCACCTGCCTGGCAATGTAGGATTGAGAAGCGTATTGATGGGGCCAGAGCGCTCATTGGTAAACTATACTGCTTCAGGGAGGGCAATACACGACCACGTGTGATGCGCTACGTGAGGCGAGCGTTTTCGGGGACTGGAATCAGCCCTCCAGAATACTTATCTCGTGTCACGGAGCGCATCGACTTCCTGAAGCAGCAAGTTTGTGCATGGGCCAACCGTATTCGACGGTATAAGCGGCGAGTCGACCGGTACTCGCAGAATCGCATGTTCCAGAGCGATGAGAGATGGGTATACAGAGCTTGGGAGCGACCTGAACAAAATGTGACCGACGTGACCCGCCCAGATGCTGTCGCCACGAATGCTTTCTGGCGCAATATTTGGTCGGTGCCCGTCTGTCACACTGAGGATGGTTGGATGCGTGAAGTCGAACGCGTGTGCGAAGCTATACCAGAAATGGAAAAGGTAGTCATTAGCCCAACAGATGTAGCCAGAGCAGTCCGTCCGTTACCGAATTGGAAGTCTCCAGGACCGGACGGACTGCAAAACTTCTGGCTAAAATGGTATAGCAGCTCACACGCGCTCTTGGCATCTCAATTCCAGTCATCCTTAGAGTCTGGGTCGCTACCTCAGTTTCTAACAACTGGCGTTACCCATCTGCTCCATAAGACAGGTAGTACTGCGGAACCCAAGAATTATAGACCGATAACATGCTTGTCGACGGTCTATAAACTTCTTACATCCATTCTGAGAACGAAAATTAACCAACACATTGATAATAACTCAATTATGTCTGCCTCTCAGAATGGATGTAGGAACGGGTCTCGCGGTACTAAGGAGCTACTCCTCATCGACATGACCATAAGCCAACAGGTTCGTCGATCCCGCAAGGATTTGTCGACATGCTGGATAGATTATAAGAAGGCCTATGACTCTGTGCCACATACTTGGCTCATGAGGGTGTTGGAGTTGTATAAAATAGATGCAACTCTACGCACCTTCCTTGAGTCATGTATGGGGCAATGGAACACAGTCCTTCGCTATCCAGGATGTCGATCAATCCGGAGGGACGATGAGCCTATATGGATTAAACGGGGAATATTCCAGGGCGACAGTCTGAGTCCACTTTGGTTCTGCTTAGCCCTGAATCCTCTAAGCACACTGCTAGAGGAATCAGGCTTGGGCTATAGGTTGAGAAGAGATGGTCAGGTTCTATCTCACCTTCTTTACATGGATGATCTGAAACTCATTGCCCCCAACAAGTTACGACTGATGGAACTACTGAAGGTAACTGAAACTTTTAGTAGTGCCATCAGGATGGAATTTGGTGTGGATAAATGTGCAGTCATGCATGTAAAACGAGGGGAGATTATGGAATCTGAGGGGATTCAACTCTCAGATTCCATACACCTTAGATCTTTCTCCTCGACCGAAACCTACAAGTATTTGGGTATGTCGGAAGCGTTAGGCATTAACGTTGCTGACATGAAGCAATCGTTGAAGGAGCGCTTCTTTGGCCGCCTGAAGAAGGTATTAAATAGCCTTCTGTCAGGTGGAAATAAGGTGCGCGCCTTCAATGGTTGGGTCATGCCGGTCTTAATGTACTCTTTCGGCATACTCAAATGGACTCAGACCGAGTTAGACGCTCTGGATAGGCGGGTCCGTACACTGTTGACCGCAAACCGGATGCATCACCCACGGTCGTCTGTAATGAGACTGTACATCCCGCGGAAGTGTGGAGGTCGAGGTTTTTTAAACACGAAGACCCTGCACAACCGCGAGGTGTGCAGCCTCAGAGAATACTTTCATAAAACCGATGTGGGTATGCACCGCGATGTGGTCGCAGTGGACAAGGGACTCACCCCGCTGTCCATGGCTAAAGAGAACTGGCGCAAACCTGTTGTACTTACAACTGATGACCGCAAGGAAGTATGGAAAAGTAAGGAGCTCCACGGGCGCTTTTATCGGGCTCTTCATGAGTCTGATGTAGATTTTGCAGCGTCCGTGGCCTGGCTACGTTTCAGCAACCTCTTCGGGGAAACTGAAGGTTTTATCTGTGCAATTATGGACGAAGTCATCTTGACGAATAACTACCGGAGATATATAATGAAGGACGGGACGGTTGACGTGTGTCGGGCATGCCATCGTCCGGGTGAGTCTATCAGACATATTATCTCTGGTTGTTCTCGTCTGGCTAACGGCGAGTACTTGCACAGGCATAACCAAGTAGCCAGGATTATTCACCAGCAACTTGCTTTGAAATACAACTTAGTGTATTCAGAGGTACCGTATTACAGGTATGTGCCCGACCCAGTTCTCGAAAATGACCATGTCACGTTGTACTGGGATCGGTCTATCATTACTGACCGGACTATTGTAGCCAATAAGCCGGATATAGTGGTGATAGACCGATTAGCGCGCCGCGCAATGATAGTCGATGTCACCATCCCGCATGACGAGAATCTCGTGAAAGCTGAGAAAGAAAAACAAATCAAATATCTCGACTTAGCACACGAGGTTGTCGACATGTGGAATGTGGACTCGGCTGTCATTGTGCCGATTGTTGTGACTGCCAATGGCCTTATAGCCAAAAGCTTCGACGACCATCTGTCGAAGCTGTCGTTACGCGGTTGGATCAAGGGCCTGATACAGAAGGCAGTACTCCTTGATACGGCTCGGATTGTGAGGAGGTTCCTGTCTCTGGAGCCCTAACCACCGGTAGCTTGGACCCTGCTCCCGACACCGGCGGACTACTATTTTTTATATTTTTAAATGTTTTTTTTTATATGTGTTTTTAAGAAATATTTAAAAATATATAAAATATGTATAGAAAATAAATAAAGAGATAATAATAATAATTATATTGTTAAGTTTTTTGTGTAGTGTTAGGTTTGTTTCTTTAATTCATAAGTTATTTTTGTAGCTTTCTGTCTCAAAGTGTTTTAATATTTATTTTATTTGTACTTGGTCCCTGTATAAGTAGATTTTTATTCGTAATTTGGTTTAAAAAAATTAATGTCAATAACAGTTTTTTTTACGAGTGTACATGCGCGAAAGTTCGCAGAGCCTATGTTCAGGGCCGTCAAGTTACATCGGCCATACTGTAAACTAAATAGTTCATTCACTCATTTTCGCGCCTCTTTATCAGTCTCGCTTGTGCCGCGTGCCGATGTGGACGTGTTATTTGAGTTTTATTTCCATCGGCCATACTGTAAACTAAATAGTTCATTCACTCATTTTCGCGCCTCTTTATCAGTCTCGCTTGTGCCGCGTGCCGATGTGGACGTGTTATTTGAGTTTTATTTACACCGATTAGCGCAGCGCAAGCTGTCGCTCGTAAGTACTGGCCATGACAGACAATCTAGTGGCAAACGAGCTGTTGGCATTCCTGCAGCAGAAGCTGGATGTGATGGACGAGGTGTCCGCAATCCAAATCTGCGCAACGAACTTCAGCGAGGAAGATATAGCTGCTGCGAAGCTGTTGCTGTTCAGCGTGCTTAATAAGCGCGACCAGATGCCATCCCGCCGGCGTGACGGGACTAAGAAAAGCCTACAGGATATTATCACGCTGTTCAAGGAGACCGACCCTGACGACGTGCCGACGTTTGTGGCAAAGGAGCTGCATAAGCTCCCTCCAGTCACCTTCGACCACGTCGATGTAACAAGCCTTTTGAAAGACATTGTCTTTCTGAGGGCCAGCCTTGCAGATGTGCTAGCAAAGTTGGATGCATCTCAGAAAACCGTCGCCGATTTGCGCAAGGAATTTAATGAATTTCGCAATAACGCGGCGGCAACTAGGTCATCAGTCGATGCATCGAACGTAAACATGCGTCATGGAGCCGGCCTCGATATATTGTCGCCGAACTTCGCGTCAGCAGTTTCGTCGCCGGCGCATACGTCGATTGCTGAGGTTGCAGAGTGCCCCACTCTTGCGCCCCGCAACTCCGTGCCGGTCACCGCGGTTCCTCCATGCAGCACCGCACGAGCCCTTCGCCCCGTCCCGCTGCCTGTTCTTGCAGCCCCAGCGAATCCGATCCGAAAGGATTTCGCTAGCGTCACCGCGAGCACCCCTGGCGCTCCTAATCCGAAACCTGTGCCTGACAAGGCAAAGAAGAAGGTCCATGATAGTGATGGTTTCGTTATGGTGCAAAGGAGGAAGCGTCGAACGCAAACCAACCAGAATCGCTGCGGCATAGCACCTGCAACTCCTAGCGCAGGACTGCGTGCTGCTCAGCCGAACACTCCCGTGTACATCTCCCGCCTGCATCACACCACAAGGGTGGAAGACATCGTGGAGTACGTGCGCCGTAAGACGAAGTTCGAACTGAGGGTACAGCTGTTGGAGTCGCACCGTAACGTCAATTTCAAGGCGTTCGTGGTGCGAGTCCCGAACACTTTTCTGCCCCTCATGTTGAAGGAAGACTTTTGGCCGCAGGGCGTGGTGTTCCGTCGCTTCCGCGGACAAGTGCCACAGAACAGCACAAAGTGAACAAGTGCAGTGAAGTGTTACTAACATAGTCATAAGTCATATTTATTAACAATAAATTGTATTTAATTTACTTTATATATATGTTAGACCATAAGGTATTTAACTATGGGCCAAGATGCCTGAAAATAAATGATTTATTATTATTATTTTTATATATTTTATTTATCTCAGGACCCTGAGGTCCTGGACCTTTGGGAGGCGTACGAGGAGCCGAAGCCAACTCGCAGAGGCCCTTTAGATAATTATAAAGGAACATGATATCAACCGACGATTATCCCTGTACGCGCTATGCTAGTGCACCCAAGGACAACCCCCGGTTATTGAAAAACTGTTGCGACATATGGAGAACAAAGATAATAGGGCTATGGTTTTTGGAGTCTTAATTATTATTATTATTATTATTATTATTTATCGAACATTGCGTTGAATGAAACAACAGGCCATTAAACCATGCTCACGTTGACGATATATATGGATCGGGATCTTAAGAGGGTCCTTTTCCACTTGCCTATCGTCAACATCGAGCATGGTTTAAAAGCTTGTTGCTTCATCTAACGAAATCCAACGCGATAAAGAAGAGGCAATGCAAAAAAAGAGAGATAACGCCTGGAAACTGTTGGCATTCGGTAATTCCGTGATTTACTCGAATATTTCACAAAACTTGTTCCAGGAAATCCGTGTTTATTTTAAACCCTTAAAAGTTTTTCAGATAAATTGTCGTCATTAAAAAACTCGATTAAATGTGCAAGGCTTCGATTGATGTACGTTTTTATATTTTTAATATATGAGTACATTATGGAAGGAAAAGTTCACATAAAATAGCAGATTTTCAGAGGTCTTTACTAGATTAGTTTTACACAAATTTATGTTTTGATTTCTATAGAAGCATAGATAATATCCACAAGATAGCTGTGTATCCAAAATATCTAGAGGAAGATGTGTAATAATATCATAATCACGTAAGAGCGGTTGTATGAAAATGTACCCCGAAAAGGACGCTCTTAAGTAATACAATAAATAAATAACAACTCACCTTCTGCTGATACCCCGGTATACTCAACATGGTCCGACCCGTAAGTTCAATCTTATCCACTTCAATGTCCGAGATAGCGCTCTTCAAGGTGCAGGACCAGTTGACCAGCCTGTTGGCGCGGTAGATGTCTCCTGCATCATGCAGGCGGATGAAGGCTTCGTTGACGGCGCGGCACATGGAGGGGTCCATCGTGAAGCGGACTCGGGACCAGTCGTAGGATGAGCCTAGTGAACGCAGCTGTTCGTAGATTCGGCCGCCTTTTCTGTAAGAGAATTAATAATAATAATATTCCACAACTAAACGCTGTCTAGTCCCAAGCTAAGCAGAGCTTGTTTTATGAGTACTAGACAACTGATAAACATACTTACGAGTATATATTTCTAAATACATACATATTATAGATAAATTACACCCAGATACAGAACAAATGATGGTGTTCATCACACAAACATTTGTCCGGGGTGGGAATCGAACCCATAACCTCCGGCATAGAAGTCAGGGCCACTAACCACTAGACCAACAGGCCAGTCCACAATTATGTAGTTAGGATCTGGTGGTAGTTCAGATTGGACGTTTGGTGGTTTTTCCTTCCTCGGGATATTTAAGTCAAGAGTGAATAGATTTCTTTTAGGCAAGCGTGCTCCATCATCAACCACATTGTTGCTTTCCATCAGAGACCCTACCACTTCTCTTGGGTGTTTTTAATATAGTACGGATTTCATCACGCATGCGGGATTGCTCCGCACGCGTAACCCCCGCAAATGTCCTTTTCATACAAGTATTTATTGTAATGCGTGGAATAGGCACACGGGATGCGGGGCGTGATATCGTTCCGCTGCGTGATGAAATCGGCACGATATTAAAAACACCCAAACTGAAGACCTAAACTGAACTGATAAAGGTCTGGAGCTATTTAGGGTGTATAACTCTCTCCCTCTCTCTCGCTCGCAAGACTGACATATTAAGACACATATCATGGTAAGACCACAGGTAAGATAGTGGTCAAGAACAAGCATATCAAAAGTTAAAAAAAGATACAGAAGAAGTAAAATATCCATATTTACTAACTGTTCCTTCCATTCCCACACTTTCTTGATGAACTCCTCCCTGCCCAGGTCGTGCCTGGTCTTCCTCTGTTCGCGCCATAGCTTCTTCTCCACTACCACCTGCGTGGCTATACCTGCGTGGTCGCAGCCTGGGTTCCAGAGGGTGGTCTTGCCATTCATTCTGTAAGAAGAGATGATAAATTGAGTAACAAAGAATTATTTATAAAATTAGTTAGTATTTCTTCATAATCATCATCTCAGATGAAAAATGTCCACTGTAGGACATAAACTTAGGTACAGCAGATCACAGCTCCGAACAATCACAGGAGTCTTCACGGGGCACTATGCCACCAACAAACAGCTCCACAACATGGGACTAGCACGCGACCCGACTTGTAGGATCTGTGGAGATGCAGAGGAGAATATGCTACACTTGCAGTGTGCGACTGTGCAGCACTAGGCTCCAAAAGACTAGAGTATCTGGGCCATTTCCAAGACCAGAGGACTACAGGCTCAGCCCCATCAAGGCCATACTGAGACTCATGAAGAAGGTGCATGGAGGGCTAGGGGTTGAGTAAACAGGAGAGGAATAGCACAAAAGATCCAGAAGGGTCGAAGTGCTCTGGCCTATGGCCAGCCCCACAACAAAATAAGATAAGATAAGGACATAGACTTCCCTCAAGTGTCGCCATAACGACCGGTCCTGTACTCTCGGATCCATAGGATTCCTGCAACCCTCACCATGTTATCGATCCACCTTGTGGGAGGCCTTCCAATGCTGCGTCTTACGGTATGTGGTCGCCACTCCAGAACCTTTCGTCCAAATCGACCGATCTGCCCCCCTAGCCAATTTACGATCGTTTCGTTTGCGTCGAACGCCTCGAGTAGGCCACGCCTCCGATTCGTTTGTTCTGACCACGTGACTGAGCGTTGAAATGACGTCAAATCAAAGGAATCGGAGGCGTGGCCTACTCGAGGCGTTCGACGCAAACGAAACGATCGTAACTTGGCTAGGGGGTCTGTTCTGCGAGCAATGCGCCTTGCCCACTACCTGTGATCACGCAAGGAAACTCCGAGCATAGGGCTTTCGTAGTAATTATCTAATTATTATTATTTTTACCCGACTACGGAGGGTTATGATTTTGACAGGCTATGTATGTATGTGAGTTTGTTCATCTGTTCCCACATAGCTCCTAATCTACTTATCGGAACTCGACGTATGAGGTATCTTTAGAACCGTCTTAATTGTCCGCTGAACATAAGTTACGTGACGTGTCACAAAACTTGATATGGCGCCCTCTAGCGGACAAAAAGTAATGTGTAAAAAATAAAAATGGAGATAAATACGCCGTGTTTGGTATCATTTGAAAGGGCTTTACTTGTACATTTCCAAAATATTGTTCAAATTTAAAGTGACGCCCTCTAGCGGACAAGAAGTCATGTGTTAAAAAAAATGTTAAGATAAATACACCGTGTTTGATATCATTTGAAAGGGCTTCACTGGTACTTATCAAAATATATCATCAAAATTCAATGTGGCGCCCTCTGGTGGACAAAAATTAATTTACCATTATTAATTAGAAATTTTAAATTTAGCTTTTGCAAATGGTATAGAAGCACAGTGATTTAACACCAAAATAATTTAAATAAAAAAAAGTAAAAAAACTAAAACCCGACTACGACAAAAAAAAACGACGAAACTAAAAGTATGAAACAAGATTTCCAGGATGCTGAAATAAACAAGGTAAAAAGAAAAGCCGTAGTCACACGTTATTAAAGTGTTTCGGTTGTCTATAACGTGTGACTGCGGCTTTTGTCGTAGTCGGGTTTTAGTTTTTTTACTTTTTTTTATACCTATAAAAACCGTCACTCGCTCTTAGCGTGAAGTGATGGCACAGTGGTAGCGACCCCGACTTACGAGTTTATAAGTCGCAGGTTCAAATCCCGCCAGCTCCATTACTTTGTGTAATTTATTTCAACACCACTACTCTCAAAACGGTGAAAGAAAACAGTGTGAGAAATCCGGCATGTCCTAGGACCAAAAATTCGAAGACATGCGACATCCACCAATCTGCACTGGGCTCGCGTAGTAGATTACTGGGTCCTAATAGTGGGAACATTATAAGGTTAATCAGCCTGAGCTATGCTTATTGCTCAAAAATACCTTTAAAGGGCAGCCGTAAGGCACTTACAATTTAAAAAAATATCAAAAACTTCCATCACAGATCTACGCTATGAGTGGTACTGAAAATATAATCAATATAATATTGATATAGAGCAGTGGTGCCCCAAAGGTAACGGCCCCGATTTACGAGTTGAATCAAAAATTCGAGAACATGTGACATCAACTAATCTGTAGTTAGCCCGCACTGTGGTTTTTTTTTTCTTTTAGGTGGGAAATCATCCAATGACTTCTCTCACCCATGGGCGGAGCGAGAGGGCGAGTCAGACTTTTACTGACTAAAAACCTACTTCTGTTCCTTGTTTGCCTTCGTTTCAGGGCCCTGGGATACACTTTCGAGCAGTGGATTACGGCCCATTCCCTCTCCTAGAGAGGAAGCATAAGTCTCAGCAGTCTATAGTAATATTGATATTCACCTGTTCCACCGAGTAAGTGCATCTTCAACAGCATTTGTGAGTGCATGACCCAGATGCAGTGTTCCTGTCACATTGGGAGGCGGGATCACCATCACAAACTTGCCTTTAGGATTCGGTTCCAAGACTGATTTCCTCTGAAAATTGAAATTAAGTTAGTAGGGACTTCGTAAAGATTATTGTTTTAACTGTTACCTACTTCTTTCTGATACTGTGGTACCACTAAGCCAAAGATATATATTGATAGTGTAATGGCAAGGTATCATGCATTATTATTGTTACTCATAATATGATTTAAAAGAGTGTGATCTCTATGGAGAAGAATGTGTGAGAAACTCCATGTTTCTCACACATTCTTCTCCATAGAGATCTTCACTTTGGAACGTGCAATTTAGCTTCACTTTTATTTTGACTGACCAACATTTTTACAATTCAAAAGTGTCTGTAATTGATCTATTTTAAAATAAACAATTCTGATTTCTTAACTTAGTGAATACTCACTCCATATTCAGGTTTGAAGAAGCCCTGTTTCTCCCACCAGGCGTACCAGGCCGCCTCCACATATTGTGGGCTGTAGGCATCGGGCATAGCACCCGTGATGTCCTTCTTTTCACCCGGTGCTGTGTTTGCTGTGTATACAGCACTCTCTTTTGTTTCCTTCACTTTTTTCTGAAGCAGAAGAAGATTGATAGAGTATTTCTGTACATTAATAGAGTTTAAAGAATAATCTCAAAGGTTACATTTTTTAAATAATGTGAACTAGTGTTTGACTGCAATCCCACCTGATGGTAAGCAGTGATGCAATTGTTGATGGTGAGGCGCACTAGTTCATGAGGAGCCTATTCACTCTAGCCTTGAAGACAACCAAATTATAATCAGACGGAAAGACTGCTGCAGGCAAATTGTTCCGGTCCTTCGATGTATGCAGTTACAGTATAAACAATGAGGCGAAACGCTTAATCCGGACCGTAGAGATTTCAACAATGTAAGGGTGGATACGGTGATGTGGTGGGCGGATACATATTATAAAGGTGAAAGTTTGTGAGTCTATGTTTGTTACTTCTTCTATGGCTATGTCCTGGAATAGGAAATAGGACACTTTTTGTCCCAGGAGTATGTTCCCTTGGCAAAAATTTCTACTTTCTTCTTATGTGGGTGAAGCTGCTGGCAGCAGTTTACTATATTAACCTTTTGAGTACCGTAATTAGAGCGAACGCCGACATTCGCTTGGGGTTTAATGAATTAATTGATTTTGCAAACGTTCAAGGTTCTATATCTAATATTTTATCTAAGACTTCAGAATGCTAAAGATAAAAGAAGTAATTTATTATGGGTTTTAAATAAATTATAACTAATATATTGTAGTTTCGATATTGTATAATTATTTATGTTATAATGTTTAGCATTTTATGAAAGAGAATAAGTCTGATATCGGACATAACATAACAGTCCAGTTCAGATTTCTATAAAATTATTCTAATCGAAAATTTTATGAAAGTGATCTACATATTGATGTGTAATATAGAAGATAGATTATTACGCGTTGATAGACAATTAGGCTGACGCAACTTGACCAACAATATATAGCGGCAATACTTTCACTTGCCGATGTTAGACATCAAGTTATTAACCTAAGAATTTTGCTACAACAATGCATTTATTAAAGTCGTTTGAATGAAAAAAAACAGTGGTAACTGTAGTGTAGAAGCTTATTGGTCTTACTGCAAAAGTATTAAAAGGCTCAAAAATCTACCTCTGGTTTATCCTTCTGCACAGCTGGCGTTGCGCTCTTTTTATCCAACTTAGCTTTCAGTTTATCCAACTTTGCAGCCTTTTTTGCTTCTTTCTCTAGTTGTTTAGCAGTCTTCTCTTGAGGCTGGTCCCCTGAGGGATCATTTTGTACTTCGTTATCAGTCATATTTACGAAAAACTAAATGAATTTAAATATTGAGCGAATCACACCACATTCCGCAATGTGATGTGGATAATGTGATTTGACACCTTTTTATAAGTTCAGAAATTATGCGTCATTGAAAATAAAATAAAAATAATACATGTTATTTGTTTCGTTCGGAAAATACAATCCCAATAAAAATCGACTAAAACCAGTTTTTTCTTCTTTGGACTTCACACGTTTTGTGTATTGAGCCAGTATCAAGGTTAGAAAATATTTCGTTTTTGATACAGCATACAATCACTTTTATACCATTAGAATGCACACATTCTAATAATTTTGCAGTATTTGACAACTAATGTATCGAGCCAGCCTTCTTGGCAAGCATCGCTGAGTTTAGCCGTTTTCACATTAAGCGACAAAAATAACGACAAGATATTGTGGGGCTATTTTTTCGTTTGGAAAATCATCCATTGACATCTCCCGCCCTGGGCGGGGCGAGAGGGTGTCAGACTTTTAGTGACTAAAAACCCACCCCTGTTCCTTCGTTGCCTATCGTACCAGGACCGATTCTTCCTTTCAGAATCAGACCCTTGGCCCCAGTAGGCTTCGACCCTGCTGGGCCCCTACGGTTGCTAACATTTCCTTGAGGCCCGCTTGGAACACTACACGCCGTCGACGATTTGGGCTCGGTCTGGTCGGTTACCGGACGGTCGGACGGCGAGCTACCCATTGCTCACCGTCTGCGAGCCCGCGCTTACGGTGGCTGGAAATCGGGATCGGAATCCCGGCGGTTGGGGCGCGGGAGCCATTGTCTCGCGCATGCACGTGTGACCACCTCCTTTGCTAGCATTGCTGCTTCGCAGAAGGAGCCAACCGCCTGCCACTCCTCCTCGCTCCGGACCATGGCCTAAACCAAGGCCTGGCGTGAGATATCACCACCGCCGATCACCCCCACGAGGACATGGCGGTGCTCTGCTCAGGTGAGGCACACCTCCACCGTATGCTCCACCGTATCCTCCGGGCGGTCCACACAATAGTGACACCCGGGCGTTTCTTTCACACGAATCCGGTTCAGGAACATCCCGAACTTACCATGTCCTGAGAGGACCTGCTTCATGCGGAAGGTAAAGATGCCGTGTTGCCTATCCAGCCACTCCTCAAAGAGGGGACTTACCGCCATAATTATGACATGCCCACGATATTGTGGGGCTGGTGGCTTCATTTATCTGTCAATACAGAGTTGACATTAACCAACAGCTTGTATGGGTTATGTCACCGATTATGCCAGGCGAGCAGTTTCGAGTACCTATACTCCATTTACTTCTGCATTAGACAAAAGAGGTTCATAAAAGCAGGTGTGCACAAAATTTATTTTTCGAGATAAATTCAAACAATTTTAATAAATAATGGTTTCAATATAAAATATTAACATTACCTACTTAGATAAATTTGATTATTGTTAGGTAAGTACTAAACACTTAGCTAGGTAAATGAAATGGATTTATTTTTAATAAACATAACTTTATTTAAAACCATTAAAAAAAAAAGACGTTTCAACAAGTTTCCTCCTTACAAAACATATGAATTGTACACAATACAAAGCAACAAGTTAATTAAAATTCATACAACTGTTATACTCAAATGAATTCATTTTGGTATAATAGTTGATACATAAGTTGATTATAATAAATTCAGTATCAATCTTAAGTATACTTAAGCACAATATACATATATTGTACTTTTATTACAAATTGTACCCTAAAACAATCTTTTATAACTTCTGTCTAATGCTATCGCGAATAGAGTATAATCGTACTAGAAAAATCGTTCTTTAAAAAATCTATATTTTTCGTTGAATATTTCATATGGAATACTTAAATACGCAAAAAGAATACTCGCAATATATTCCAGCATATTATTTAACGTGCCAAAAAAAATTATATACTTTTTTTAAAACACTTTAAGTAATTAATTATTATTTTATTGTTTCTTTCAGTTTCGTTTCAAGTTATATTCTAGGGTATTTTTCAAATGTCAAAATGGGCCTTTTATTTTTTAACGAGTTTACCAGTCGCGCCCGTTTCAATAATTCCACATACTGTCCAATTGCGCAGGCACTCGAAATACAAAATTACACCAATTTGACATCATAAAATTGACTATTAAATATAGCGAATGATAAAAATATCAACTAGTACTCTTTTCATGGAGTCTTCAATCGATCAAGATCGACTAAAAAAAAACTCGACTAAAACCTGTCATTTAGTATAGCCAACGCGCATTGTAGGTTATCAGCACTACGCCACGCCATTTTGCACCATTTTGTTTTTCATTTCTTGCTGAACGCGATTGAGTGAGGTGTGCTCGCGAAAATTAATTCGAATTTTACACATCAAAAATAGATTGAATACGTTTTATCTTCTTTTTATTCATCGGATTCATCACGTCGGATAAAATGTCGGATCGAGAGGTACTATTATTAACTGTAGTTTGTCACGTCCGTCTCGCATTCCCGCCGCGTGTGTTTTATTTTGTCGGCAGATCGTTCTATATTTAATGACGAAAATATCGCTTGGGTGATTTCAGAGGAGTCGCTCGAGGACTCGTAACGGCTCTCGAGAGCCGGCACCGAAGCCTGCCGCAATGTCGCGAGGCCACAGCCGAAGCCGGTCTAGGACGCCGCCCCCGCCAAAAGCTTCGAGCAGAAAATATAGGAGCCCGTAAGTCTGCTGTTATTATATGTTTTATATGTTGGTTGTGGAAGCTTGTGTGATAGTAACTAAAACTTAAGTATATAGCATTGTTTCATGTTTTACTAACAAAACTTCATAACCTCGATCTCAAGGATAACGCTCGCGTGTGTTGCGCAATGGTGTGTGTCGTTATACTCAAACATAGTTTACATGCGTCTCGGAAGTGCAAATTTTGTAGTCATTTATGCTAGAGTGTACGACCTTGCTGATGATATTTTAGCGACGATACCGCATACTAATGCGTTGCCGATAGGCATCTGTTTTTAATTACCTAGTTTGTTCGATAGTAATGAAAATATCGTAGCAACAGTTTATCAATAGGTTGTATGTTCTGGGGGAAGTCAGGGCGCGCGGGGACTGATAAAAAAGTAGTAAATAACGTATATTTAATTATTATTTACATTGCTGGTATAATTTTGTCCTCAAATGCCGGTTTACTGCCTACAAAGCATGAGTAATTACTTTTTCCTTCTAGTTCATGGTTTGAAACATTTGTATAGTTATTCAATTTTATATTGAGCCTACAGTAATAATTTACTAATTGAGGAATAGCCAAGATAAACAACTAACTAGCTAGTCAATAAAGCCACTAACACTACTTAATTGATCAAAAACTTTAATTTTCGCTTTTTTACAATTAACTCTAGCATCAAACATGGTATTTTTATGGCTGACTTGCAATTTTAAATCAAACTGATATAAGCACTTAAAAATGATCCATCTAAATAAAAATGTAAATTAGTAGGAGAGAAGCAAGCATAGGTACAAGCATGGTATTTTCATGGCTGACTTGCAATTTTAAACCAAACTGATCTAAGTACTCAAAAGTGATCCACCTAAATAAAAATGTAATTTGTAGGAAGCATAGGTACAAGCATGGTATTTTCATGGCTGACTTGCAATTTTAAACCAAACTGATCTAAGTACTCAAAAGTGATCCACCTAAATAAAAATGTAATTTGTAGAAAGCATAGGTACAAGCATGGTATTTTCATGGCTGACTTGCAATTTTAGATCAAACTTATCTAAGTACTCAAAAATGCCACCTAAATAAAAATGTAAATTAGTAGGAGGGAAGCAAGCTTAGGTATAGGTCAACATAATAATGGAACTAGCCTATTGTATTACAATCAGTATATTCACAACAATGCCCTGTTGTGATCACACAAGAGCTTCAATTTAAAAGCTAAAATAAGTATGTCTGTGTGTACATCTAACCCCTGCATCCTATAAACATGCTACTAACAACACATTTCTCGCTGTTTCCTACTCACAAAAATTATTGATCAAGCTTCAATTGTAGAAATGGTCCTACCAATCACTTAAAAACTATAGTAACATAGACATAACAATGTTTATTGTTTTGTTGTATGATCAATAGTATTGTGTTTGGGAACCGTGGCAACTATCTTTGCGCTAACATTGATTGGTTTTTTGGTTGACCCCAACACTGTTAGAATTTTCTAGAAACAAATTATGTATGTTATTAAAAAACTCAAAATGATCTACAAATTGGATTTTGACGTTTTGGAATAATATTGAGTAAAGTTGATCATTGTATGTCCCATTTAGATGAGAGTTTGTAAATCAATCAAAATATTGTACTTTAGGAGAGACCTATTTCCAGCTATGGACTGCAGTAGGCCTAATTGACAGTGGAGAGAGGCCTGTGTCCAGTAGTAGAGTCCAGTGGCTAATTTATTCAAGATCTTGGAGAGGTCTTAAGTCTAGATTTTAGAATTTTATAAACAAATACAGTTAAAATAGTTTATGGTGACATTGTTTAGAACAACATAGGTCCCTGCTAAATGCTATATGACTGTTTTATCAAAAACATTGCTTTTTACGACATTGCTTACTACGACATACTGCATTCAGAGACCACATTTGACCAATGTTTTCGGAGAATTATATCTGTAGAGCTTAGCTTTATTTGAATAGGCACAGTATAATGGACAAAAGCTATTATCGTAAAAGTAAACACGTCGAGTTTAGAGGGTCTTTTGTAATTCTTAGAATTAAAACACGTGCATGCCTAGAGTCAAGGCCCGCTTCTTCATATCTCTTCAGTCAGTTAAAATTACAGATTTTATTCATAATACCACTTCATAAAAAATATTTTGTTACTTCAAAAACATCACCAGTTGTTACAACTTAAAAACCGATATTTGTCGACTAAATATGAGTAGTCCCTTCAATGTCGTTATTACAGATTTTGACTGTATTTGCTTGATTGTTGCAGCTCTCAATATTTTCTACCAATTAATCCCTAGCCCAAAAAGACCAGCCTAAATGTCAACATCCAATATCAGTCACCAAAACGCAGCTTGGCTTTCCTCCCCACCGCTTTGTGTGTTCTTGCATGTTAACTTGAGCGTTCCTGCTGACGCTAGGTCCGCCTCCAGGTCGCGGTCGCGGTCGGGGTCTGCGCGGCGCGGGTACCGCTCGTCGCGGTACTCGCGCTCCCGCAGTCGCTCGTACTCGCCGCGGGGCTCCTATCGACGCTCTCACAGTCACAGCCCTATGTCCTCACGACGCCGTCATATGGGTGACAGGGTGAGGAGTGATGTTTATGTGAATACCTTTTTTTGTAATTATTCCCTAGTTTTAAGTTGTCCCCGCATGCTAATGAAGGCTTGTGTACAGTGGCCCATGTTTGAAGTTATAAATAATCTGATCCCGACATAATTGGGGGAAAAAGACTAAAAATAAATCCATTATTCACATAAATAGTAACTTAAATGGCCTCAGCTAAGCAAACAAAGCTAAGCAAATAATAATGGGGCTTTAAGGGCGCTCTGTTCTCAAGTAGACAAGTGCCTAAAAATATTTTTCCAAGAATATTAATTGAAATTACAAACAAAGGCCATTGTGTACTGAAGCAACAATAAAATGTCTGTGGCAAGCACAACTGTTTGCTATTGGACGATCGTAAAAGGCGACTAAAGAACCGACAGATGTCGTAAAGCAATTGGCAATTATTTTTTTGTGATTAATTCTTTAATCACTACAGTCCCCCAAAAAGCCATTTGCATATTTTGCTGAAAAGCAAAATTTTAGTTTTAAGTTAGTTTTAAGTACTTTTTTTAATTAATGCATGGTATTTTTGAGCTAATAAGAGCCATGGCATGGTGCTAAAATTTTATCTGAATTTGGTTGTAAAAGGCGACGTAATTAAATACCATGCACTGTTATCAAAATTTGATAAGAGAATAATAATGGCCTTAGCTCATTTTTTAAATTAAATTCAATATAACCAGCACTATTAATATTTGTATTCAATTTCAGTATATCCTTTATAATTTTAGTGACTGTGTTAATCTTTTATCTTGAATAATTTAAATATTTTTAATGTAAATGACTCAATTTATAAATTCCAAACCCAGTATCAGTTTGATGCTATTGAGTACCAACAGTAAATACTGGACTGTCGGCTCAAAACAGAGAAGCAAAAGAACAAACACAACTCAATATCTTTTGTAGCTTTTCTGATATAAAGAATGAGACTCGCCTACAAGAAAATAGACCCCATGTACCGTCAACAGGAGAATCCCACGCCGTCTAGATGCCTCGGCGTGTTTGGACTGAGTTTGTACACCACTGAACAGCAGATCAACCACATCTTCTCTAAATATGGACCCGTGGATAAAGTACAAGTCGTTATTGATGCTAAGGTGAGTTCTACCGCAATTTCTTGTTTCTTATGTTATTTTTCTACAATGGATAAAAAGAAGCGGCCATTAGTTGTCTAGCTGCATCACCATAACATTACTGTGAATCTCAGTTTACCGTCTGAAGAATAATCTTAAAACTAGGTCCCGAATTTATGAATTCAAATGTGTTGTCAATACACATAGTCATTTGAGGGGGAAGAGATGTGCTTCTTGACTGCAGGGGCGTCACTGATACACGCATACGAACCTTAGGGTCCCTTAATTTCCTCACAGACGACCTGAAAACCTGGGAGGCCTAATCAGTTTTTGGATAGAGGTGGGCTGGTTGGAATAAGCCCACCAAAGTTTTTAGCCGCCATGGCCCACTCACAATGGTCCCGCTTAGGATTAAGTGCGGAAACGAGATTCCGATAGATACAGTCATTTGACTTTATCACTGAACATATGAAATCGAAATGTAAATAGGCAACTTTTTGGTAATCACGATGCGCTTCAAAGACAATTAACTGCCTAGCAGCAATTTTCCCGCCCGTCATCTGGCGCTTGTCCGTTTAACTTGATCTTCAATTGGTGCTTAGTGACAGGGTTGTCAACTGATAGCACTGTTTACGCATCTTTAAAACGTAAAGCATATTACAGACCGGTCGTTCTCGTGGCTTCTGCTTCGTTTACTTCGAGAACCAGGAAGATGCTAAAGTAGCAAAGAACGAGTGCACCGGCATGGAGATCGATGGCCGTCGCATCCGCGTGGACTACTCGATCACACAGCGGGCGCATACGCCCACACCCGGCATTTATATGGGAAAACCAACGTAAGTGTAACCACTATTTATTTCAATCTTCTAAAGTTTAATCTCTGAAAAAGTATATTTGCACACTGCCCTGTGCAGAGCATGCTTGGAGGAGGAGGAGACAATTGCGCATGTGTTGTGATACACGCATACGTACTTTAGGATCCGTGAATTCCCTCACAGGCGCCCTGAAAAACCTTAAAGGCCTAATCAGTATGGAGAGAGGTGGGCTGGTTGGAATAAACCCACTAAAGGTTTTGGCCGCCATGGCCCACGCACGATGGTCCGCATAGGACTAAGTGCGTAAAACAGACTCCGATAGATAGAAGCTCCAGATAGCTACAACTTAGGGGTTTTTAAGTCAAGAGTGAATAGGCTACTTCTAGGCAAGCGTGCTCTATCGTCGACCACATCATCTTACCATCAGGTGAGATGGTGGTCAAACGCGAGCCTATCATTAATAAAAAAAAAGCTACACAATTTCAGAGTGTCATAGGTTTTATGGTATGCGGAAGGTCAGAGGCAGAAGCTACTGGGTCCAAGGGTCCAATTCTGCATTCAACACATTTGCAGAATGTAACAGTGCTTAGTGCCTACTGATCGGTAAAATGATCTAGTAGTTAGTTAATATTACACTTCTGGACACATCTATTGGCCCACCTTAGAGTTTAGGTTTCGATGGCCCCTACCGAAATATGATTGCTAGACTGAACAAAAACTGTTGATGCAGTTTTAAACCTGATACATTTTACCATCTTTTTCGATCGTATTGTTTTAAATTTGAATTCAGAATACCATACGACATGGAGCTACGCCTAACAAGTCGGATATGCGCCTTGTTAAAGGCAATTGATTTTTTAATAAAAAACATGTTTTATCAAATAAAGGTTTAATTTAATAACGCGTGTTGCCTCCATGGGCATCTACCACAGCTCTTATACGATTAGGCATAGAGTTCATCAACCGCTCTATGAAATTTTGAGGGATCATCTCCCATTCCTCTTCTATGGCAGTTTTCAACTCCTGCATCGTCTGGGCAACTGGCTGACGAGCCCTAACACGTCTTTTTAGCTCGTCCCACATGTGCTCAATGGGGTTCATGTCTGGGCTTCTGGCTGGCCAGTCCATAACTGTGATGTTCACATCCCGAAGATATTCCCTGACGATGCCGGCCGCATGGGCTCTTGCATTATCATGCATAAAAAGGAAATTTGGGCCCACATAGTCCGCGTATGGTATCACGTGAGGTTCTAAGCACTCACGAATGTACCTTTCAGCATTTAATGTTGGCAGCCGTGGTCCTGTAACAACCTCAAGTTGAGTTTTGCCGCTCGCGGATATACCGCCCCAGACAGTCCATGAGCCACCGCCATAAGCAACCCTCTCTTCAAAGCAGCATTGTGCGAAACGCTCTCCCTTACGTCGGTAGACCTTCTTCCTTCCATCATTGCCATGTAACACAATTTTAGACTCATCAGAAAAGAGTACACGGCTCCAATCTTGCTGTGTCCAATTTAAATGACTGCGTGCGAAATGAAGGCGCGCTGTTCGGTGGGCTCGCGTTAGTTTGGGCCCATTAGCTGGCTTGTGTGGTACCATATCGCGTTCTTTTAACCTTCTCCGAACAGTTCGAGCGCTCACAGATACTCCGTGGAAGTCGCGAAGTTGGTTTTGTATCTCAATGGAGGTAAGGTGACGATTTCTCAAGCTGGTCGTCACGATGAATCGATCCTGCCTTTCAGTTGTGACCCGAGATCGTGGCCTTCCTTGGCGACGAACAAAGCCGCCAGTCTCTAGGTACCTCCGATAAACATTTAGGACCGCAGATCGACTTAAATTAAGTTGAGCACTCACGTTTCTTTGGCTGTGTCCGGCCTGAATAAGTGCCACAGCTTGGGCGGCGACTTCAGGTGAAGTATCCATAGATTATTGATTGGAACTCACCTTAATGTTAAGAATAAGTAATGTTTGTTGCAAAACCAGAGATATCAATCACTTTTTCAAGAATTAAATCCAAGTAAACCAATAAAACCAAGTTTTCTTAGTATTCGATTGTTTGATATCAACAAACAGGCTCCAAATTGTCTTTTGTTTCTTTAAATTCTGTGTTCGAAATTCAAAAAAAGACTATTGAATGAAATTGTGAATGTGCCAGGTTCAAAACTGCATAAAAACTTTTTGCTCGACCTAATATAAAATTTTAGCTAGGACCAAACGAAACTGAAAATACAAGGTGGGCCAATAGATGTGTCCAGAAGTGTATATGTATAAAGAAACAAAGTTATTCTGAAATGGAGTAGGAAATTGTATACGCGAAAATATACCTCAAGTTACTATCTCTACATGTTGTTATTCTCATCGCTGAATTTTTGAAACATGGTTGAAATCTTAATGGTACTTGATAAAACCACATCCAGCATAGTTATCCACGAGTACTAAAGCATGTATGAGTGATACCTACGTGTTGGTAGATCATAACACTACGAACGGATTTAGAGTAAATTGTCCTGAAGATTTGGCGATTTATTTAAGGCCTGTTTGTACAAAATATAAAACATAACATTCTATATTATTTGAATTTAAAATTCGAGACAATTTTTAACCACCGCCACCAGTTCAAGCATAGGCGTATTTTTTAAAGTGGTTTTTTTACACTCATCTTTTTATTTCCTACATTTTAGTGAGTACTATTGAAATCGTCTCCTCGAGCCCTTTATTTTGATCAGAGATGTTAACATAGTTCGATTGATTTTGTACATCCGATTCCAATTTCTTGACCGATATATTTTAATTGGAACTTATATCGGAGGCACAAAAAAAGATATACCTACTTGTCTCCCGGGGAACCGCCCTCCCCCCGTGCCTTCTGTCAATGACTCTTTCAATCCGCCATTTGAGTTTTTTTTTAATTTGGTCGTAACCAGTATCACTCACCAACAGTCACAACTAAGACGATCTAACAACACCCTCAAGCTGAAATGCAACAAGCCGTTTAGATTCTAGGACGTGCCAAATAAATATACATACATACACTCGGATAACAACCCTTTCTGGCGCAGTCGGGTAATTAAGTATGAGTTACTCAGAGTTACAATATAATTTGAACTTTGTTTTATACAGGGTTATTTGTAAAACAGGCAACCTCTCATGACTATGTTACTAACATCATAAACAACTTTTGTTCTATGACTTAAAAATTTATCATATTTTAAATTGAACGTTCTAAATATTACGAAGTCTATGCGAAGCATGCGATAGTACAATAACGGACGAGAGCTTGATGCGTTTGCGTCGCGTCATTATAAACGTAGGTAGGTATAGCAAAATACAGAGTTGAAATGTGTCAGATAGAACAACGAAATCTTGAATGTTTGTTTTTGGTAAATGAATTATGTTTTGTAAAAAGTCATAGAACAAAAGTTGTTGTTTATTATATGATTACAGTATTACAGTCCTGAAAGGTTGTTAGTGTTTTACAAATAACCCTGTATAAAATAATAGCTGCTGCCAGTGGCTTCGCCCGCGTGATAGTAGAAAATTATCCCAAGGGAACATACTCCTGGGGTAAAAGGTATCCTATGTGCTATTCCAGGACATGGTCTACCCGTGTGCCAAATTGTATTCAAGTCCTTTCAGCAGTTTTTGCGTGAAAGAGTAACAAACATCCATACATACAAACTTTCGCGTTTATAATATTGTAGGATTTTGTAGGTGGAAAATTTGATAATTATCGCGAACTCTGAATTCAATGGAAAATATGTAAATGTAGTATGATGTTTTCTTTTTTAAAGTTAATACAAGCAAGTCTTTATTTTGCAGCGTCAGCAGAGGCGGTGACAACGGATACGACAGGCGCGGCGGACGCGATCGAGAGTAAGTATACAATGGTTGATTTTCTGTATTATTAAATTGTTGGTGACTTAATCAATATCGTAGATTAGACAACAGTCAGTAGTAATGACTGATTGTGCAATTACGTGACCAAATATTAATCTCTTAGTGGTTCTTTACATTTAAGTCATCTAAAAATTTGAACAGGCACTTGATAATGACGACTTTGGCTCAAAAACTACCAATGTGAATCTTTCAATTCATATGTACTTTTCTAAGGGGCTGTCTCCACGAGCGAGAGAATCGCGACGAGTCCGCCCTTATATCGTCGGATAATCTCCACGAACGAGCGATAATTCCGCCGCGTATCGTCGCGAGTCGTAACGGAATCGTAGCGTTTCCGCGGCGACTCGTTACGGTATCGCCGCGTTTCCTTGACGACGCGTTGCGAAAGAAAGAATTCAGTTACGTGCCAGACGAGAGAGTCGTCGCGAGCGCGCGGCGGGACCGCTGCTAGTCGCGGCGGGCTAGCGACGATGTAATGACGTTTCGCGCGCTCGTTGCCACTCGTCGCATCGCGGCGATAATATCGCCGTGTGGAGACGGTTCCATAGAGAGTGTATAGAAATACGTGGCACGACGATAATATCGCCGCGATTCTCTCGCTCGTGGAGACAGCGCCTAAGTTTATCTAGGACATTACTGACGCCCCATGCATCGGAAAGCACGTAAAGCCTTTGGTCCAGGTGGTGATCCATAGATCTTGGACAGGTTACAGGTAGTTAGACACCAGAAACTCTTACCATCAGTCTATCCAAGGAGTATGTAACCCAGCAACTGGGTTGTAGAAGTCTGATAGTCAGTGCTCCATGTAAAACACGGCAAATCTAGCAAGCTAGTTGGGAAAAGATTAGGGCGATGGTGGTAGGAGGTACGGAGTTTCATCTCTATATATAAAAGAAAGTCGTGTTAGTTACACTATTTATAACTCAAGAACGGCTGAACCGATTTGGCTGAAAGTTGGTGGGGAGGTAGCATAGAACCAGGAGACGGACATAGGATACTTTTTTTTTTTGAGTAGGGTAGAGTTGGGTCGAGTTGGGGTTGGTATATAGTAGTCAGTTGACGGGAGCGAAGCCGCGGGCAAAAGCTAGTTCAAACTAATAAGTCCGTAATCTTGCCTTGGAAATAAATAGTATGTATTATAATAAGAAGCATGATTTTCAAGATTTTGGGCTTGAAAGTCATTTGAAATACTTTGTCGTTCCTGTCCAGTAGTAGAATAGAAAACATGACCGTAACGCGGCAGCGATAGTACCCAAGTTTTATAGGTAATTTATGCCTATAAGATATATTTTCCGTAATTAATAATCCATGTTCGTTCCACAGTGACTACTACTACCGGTCGGGCGGCTACCGCGAGCGCGACTACTACCACCGCGGCTACCGGCACCGCTCGCCGTCGCCGCACTACCGTCGCCGGCGCTACGAGCGGGAACGCTCCTACTCGCCGCGTAAGTCCTATTACCACCAGGAGCGGTAGACCACTCGAGCCCGCTCCTTTAACCACCCAGATCGCTGGTTTGCCAGTAACAACTTGATTAATTATACTGGGACTTGTAATTTAGTCAATTGAAGCATCATATTATGGCTTTTAGGAAAGCTGACTCTCATTTTTGACAAATAAAATATTGTACTTGTAATTTTGCAAACTGGTTGGGTAACTTTTCAGGCAAACATGCTCCAAATTTTTTTTTACGAAATAAACTCCAGTACTTGTAATTTAGATGACTGAATAGGACTTCAAGCAATCGTGTCATTGTCAACCATATAATCGACTAGCTAACTAGATGCCAGCGACTTGGCACGCGTATGAAAGTAGAAATTTAACTCGAGGGAATATAATCAATCCCGGTATAAAAAGTATCCTATAATGCTCTCACAGGTTACGACAGACGTAGACATCTACCCTGTAGATTATCCCACATGAATTTTTACCTTAACAATATGAGCGTGATCACATCAGATGAGAGACAACTAGAAAATTAATTTTGCAAGTGGAATTCATTTTTTTTTGTCTGTCAAACTAAACCACCCAAAGAGCTAGCGAGCATCGCCTAATAACATCTTCCTACCCTTGTCCCGTGTTATTTGGGGTCGGCGCAACACGTCTTTTTTCTTCTGTTCTGTCTTGTACGAATGTACCTTTTATATGAAGTTTATTTAAACTTGTAATTCCATTAAGGCCTGTCCAAGGACGCGTAGCTTCATAGACGCGTATTAGTCATTATACGCTTAGTGTACGCTCACTGTTTACATACAAAACTATGAAACTGTCGACATAATAATAACATTAGACAAATAAGTGGCGTGCGTGACAACAATATTAGACCATTTCGTCTAGAGTTTAAACTCATAGTGGTTGACATTTACGATTTATGGGAGCATCATACAATGTATTATGTAGAATCTCTGCTGGAGTTGATTTCAACACATTTCAGTACCTAAGGGTCTTGTTATAAATGAAGTTACAGCACTTGACTAAATTACTAGTTCTCCGAAAAGTGCCAACAAGGCTTTAGGCGTCATTCCGAAATTTCTAGTTTACAAGCCAAAATAGCTCTTATTTTATAAGTGTAAAGGACCAAGTTGCTGGTAAACCAATTCTTTGGGTCGCCATACAGGCAGGGCTACTTAAACTTTTGACTTTTATAGCAATATAGGCTAGTTAAAATTTAGTCAATACGTTTTGGTTAACTGTTTTTATTTTTCGGTGGTGGGTGAATATTTCTTGAAAGCTTCGTTGAGGTATGACACGATACCAGTACTATAAGTAAGTCACAAGAGAGTCTTGATATTATGTGTGACACTTGGTTTTTATATGCACAAATTGAAGCAGTGTGTCTAAGTCCTTTCTTTTTACCTTTTTATTGGCTGTATAGTAAAATTAAAGTAACTATGTACATAGTTAATTTAGCTAGATAGGAACTAGAGTCAAGGTTTGTGTAACCTTATATCGAGTTCAAAATAGAAGATAGTTGTTAACTTTGGAATAGTTTCAGTAGCCCTGTTTAAATTGACTTGCTAAATGTGCAGTAAATAGCTTAGTAACCTCTCCATGTGAGAATATGTATGACGACTGAAGCTCAAGCAAAATTGTACAAAACAATGTATATTACATACAACATTATTATTTTATTTTGACATAATGTCTTTCTTCGTTCTTTGTTGTAATAGGTTTAATTTGAGTCAGTCTTTTAATTTCCAAAATATTTATATTTTCAACTGACTACTAAAATATTCTCAATTGTTTGAAATAGTTTTGTTTATAAAATTAAAACCTTTGCAAAACAATTGTACTCATTCTATTCAAAGATACCTTTTCATATACCAAAGAATGGGCATGCCCAAACAATGCTATTCCATATATATTGGTAAAATACTACAAAAGTGCTGTATATAATATGTACGTGATTGTATGAAGTGGGGTCTGTCTTTGAATCTTTGTTTTTAGTTTAATTAGGTTTAAGTTTCTAAATGTTGTCTGCTATATCTGTGTTCTATCAATTTATTCTATGAAATAACCTGCATGTTAAGGATTCACTGCTATTATCCACGCGTGAATTGAATTTGATCATTATTTCGATGGGACGTGGCAAACTCGCGTCGCAGCTCGCATGACCGCTTGTTATTTTTTTTTTTTCATTTACGATAAGCTTCACAACATTACCATTGTTATAGCGCGTGGATAATACCTAGTGTACACACAAACAAAATTACGCTATATTAATTAGTAATTTACGAAACTGAATAAATTGATAGATATTATGTTTTGCTCGTCAGTCCGTAGCATCATAATGTTGTGGTATAACACATAGTTACTCCCCTCTTTGACTTTGCAGGTCGTTATTAGTAAGTGCGTGATGCTGAGTTCAACTTCAGACATAGCATAGCATTTTGATACAAGAACAGATCCCAAGTATTGTCGGCCGGCTCCTATGCATTTATATTCTGTACGGCCGCTAGAGTAGCCGATGTTAACGTTGTGAACATTCTGTGACAGGCGGGCCGCAGCCAGCCGTGCGTCGGCCGCGCGGCCCCAAGAGAGAAGCTCCTTTGTGTTAATTGTATGTGATGAAGGGTCTAGCATAAGTTAGCGTGTAACGCCCGAGCGGGCATAGTTGCCTCTAGGATGTAAAACTAGCTCTTAATAAAGATTTAACACTAAGTCTAATATTGATTTTGTTTGTTTGAAAAGGTATTGAAACAAGAAGTAAAGGATGAAAACTTCCTTGAAACTAACTGTGTTGAAGTTTTGAAAATGTTTGATTGAAAAGTCCTTTCGAAATGGCGCTCGCCGGAAGCGGGCCGCGTGCTGCGGCGTGCGGCCGTGTCGAGTCGAAGCGCAAAGAATATGATCCGCGCAGCGCATAGTAGGAAGCCCAAGCTTTGCGAAGACATTGAAGAGAGAAGTCGCGCGCGCATAGATCATATTCTTTATCTTCCGACTACCGTACATACATTCTAGCGTTGTGGCGACGTGACCTTGCATTTCTCGTGTTGCTAGTTACATAACTATGTATTACTATGTATTCGGTTGTATCGAGTCTGGCCTCTCACGTTAGAGTAGCGTTGTTTTGTACGACTTGTTAATAAACAATAGTTTTGTAACGTCATTATGGTTCTTCTTCATTCACTTTGGTTTGTCCCACCTTCTCTATCCATCGTATCCTTTCTTTTCTCCGACCGACGCTGCGTGGGATCTCGGGAGTATTTGAAACAGCACCGAATTCCACGGTATATAAATTAGGTTTGCGCAGCATAAGTTGCACAAACAAGAATTTTTTTTATATCAATATGCAAATGTATCCATACTAAATGATTGAGTCCAAGCGACCAGAGCATTTTTTTAGTATTTGCAATGTATTGATAAATTATAATATGGCATTCAAATATTACGGGATGTGCACGAAATCACAACATTGATAAAATAAACCCGGTCAAGTGCGAGTCTGACTCGCGCACTGAGGGTTCTGTACAAACTTACCTATGAAAACAGTTCAATTCCGGAATTTTTCCGAATCGAATTTTTTTGTCACGTGACGTGTGACGTGACAAATGATTTTTTAGATTTTTTCTTATACTTGTGCTATAAGAACTTTATGCCAAATTTCAGGATTTTAGATCAACGGGAAATAATCGATGAATTATGATTCCCTTGAGTGTCGAAATACACGTTTTTTGCAACATAAACGGCCGTATCTTTTTTTTTCATTAACTCAGAAGTACGATTTTTTCACAGCTTCAAGGGACCGTAGACCTGAGTATATAGTTTTAATTTCAACTCGATACCTCCACGCGTTCCTCAGATAAAGGGTCTTGACAGACAGACTGACAACAAAGTGATCCTTTAAGGGTTCCGTTTTATCCTTTTGAGGTACGGAACCCTAAAAACGCTCGTGTGTTTCCGGCCAAATTACTGTCTCGCTTGAAAGGGTTCCCACACTAGTCAAACATTGAAAATTTCCCTGATCCAACGCCAGCGTCGTAACTGACCAACTGACCAGACTTTAAAAGCTTGTATTATCCTCATTTTATCTATACATATTAAATTTGTGTTATTTTATTAATGATATGTAATATTGATGGCATTTAGTTAGTTTTAAACAGTAAGACCTTGTTGCATAAAAACTGTAAATACATTAATTTTTTCATTCTTGATATAATTGCATAACCTGTAGAATTCATCTATGATGTATTTTCAGAATATATTAAACTGTAGATGTTTAATTCTAGATGTTAAAAGATAAGTTTATATAGGTGGTAAGCAGTTAATTCGGATGCAGTGACCAGTTTGGATCTATTGGCAAGTGCATATTTTCAAATAATATGTAATATTAGAAAGTAGGGAAGCAAACTACAGTTTTTATGCAAAGTAGCATTAGTCTAGAATGGGTACTATATTAGAAAAAGTAATATTAACAAAATTCTCACTATCAGATTTTTATTAAAATTCTTAACAATTATTTATGTATAATTATTATTATTATACCACATAATTGTGTCGTGTTGGCACTGACCTGGCGACTACGCTAACCGCTATAAACATAAATACTCGTAAAATATACAAATAACATTAAAAACAATTTCATGGCAACGTATGATCGTTTGTTTAGCATTATTTTGCATTGGACGCGATTTCAATTATGGCGGAATTGTGTTACTTATAGCTACGGGACGTGGAATGTGATCAAATATGGCAATGTTTGATTTGAAGCAGCATCTGATGATATTGTTAAAAATAAAGTATGAAAACGAGATCGTTTTTTGTCAATTGAAATGAATAGGACCTGTACAGTGTGGGTAAGAGATGGCGCTAGACAACCTGTATAGCTCTGTCTCTTACCCACACTGAAATAAGAATGAAACAATCTTACTTTGAACGTCATGGTAACCCCGCAGGTCTTGTATTACCCTTTTACACATCAGTAAGAATGTCCTCTCGACTGGAGTACCAATTTAATTGGTAATCATTCTTCATTTTAAAACCTCTACACTTATACGGCTTCAAATCCAACAATTGCTTTGAAATATTTGGAATGCATACATATAATACTGCTAAAAATAAGAGTACACTTTAGGTACTTTGCAAGCAACGTTACAACATTGGGTACTTAGAGCTAAGCTGAAAATACTAAACAAATCTGTTTAGTCACAAGACCAAACTACATAAATATAAAACGTATAGAAAATACAAGTTTCGATATAGCAACCAGCTTTTCTTTACTTTCTGTTCTGTTCATGCGTCAATTATCATATTCAGGTATACTTGAGAACTTTCAGGGCCAACGCTGCGTTAAGCGGGCAACCGTCGTATACCAAACGCGTGTATCGTGTGCGACGGTCACCGTAGCGGAAACCGGATTATTACTTGCACAGTGTTGCTATTTCTTCATGGTGTGCATGTAGTCGTGTCGATGAAGAACTTTAATGTATTAGTACGTAGCGGCAACCCGCGACGGGTGCCCGCGCGGGTCACCGCGACGGAGCACTGTATGGGACCGCGCGGGAAACGCATAACGCAGCGTCGGCCCTCAATCTACCCAAAACACTGTCATCATATAAAACCGACACGTTTCAGTAATTTTCAGCGACACAAAGTTGTTTTAGCGAAGTCAAGACTACAAGATAAATTTCTGGAAGGACTAGAATTTTTCAGCTGTCTATGAAAATAAATATTACATTGGCAACAATGCTTTCTATAGCAACACTAATCTAGAATTGGCCGAATAACTTATTTTCTAGTGGCAAGAGTAGAATGAGCTCAAAACTATTAAGACTACAACTGCAGTTACTACACTACTGCAAGATATATAATAGCTATATAGGAAGGTATGTATTACAATGTTTGCTATAGATGGACCTATAAAACCCTAGTGGTTTTTAAACTCGTTAAAGTTGGTATGCTCCCATCGGTATATATCAATACGTTTTGGTTTAACCAATTAACCGCTCGCGTCAGATTGGCCCAACGAGTGTTTTTTCGCCAGAGTAGTGTGTGAATAAACACAATTTTTTTTCGAATACGTCCACATTGCAGGGTTAGATTTTTCGACAATAATGGTACAATGTGCCTACATTTTGTTAGTTATGTTGCCCCATGGTAGGCAATTATGACTCACTAGCTGCCAGTGGTTTTGCCGATGTGATAGTAGGAAATAGTTCCAAGAGAATTACTCCTAGTATAAAAAGTAGCCTGTGCTATTCCAGCGGGGCTATTGCGTAACTCTGTTGACAGTTCAAGTGATGATCACTTGTTAACAATGTGCATCATTGAACTGTCAAACAGCTAGTTTCGTATTGCCTATCTTCAGTGACCAATTGCAGTGACGTCATTAGCCACTGGTGTCTTTGATAGCCACCGTAACACGTTTTGACAGATGTTATTGTATCGATACTTTTAAAATTGCGATTGTGTAAGCTTTTGAAGCTGTATAATAGTCGATAAAATTTTAGAGTGGTCACAATAGGCACCGTAAATTTTTATAATTCACATTTCCACCGTAGTTTGTTAGTCACTTGTGTGATACGTAATACCAATTTTATGAAATTGACAGTTGACAACTAAGTTTAGTGTGCAACGAATGCTAGTTGTCAACTGTTATTGAAAAAGTTAGCCAATAGCCCCCCAGGACGGACTACCCGTGTACCAAGTTTCATTGAAATCCGTTCAGCCGTTCGAGTGTGAAAAAGTGACAGATTTACACTCACAAATTGTCGCATTTTTTTTTTAAATTGTTATAAACTACTACACGACTTCGATCCCACCTGATCGTAAGCATTGATGCATCGTTGGTGAAGCGCACTAGTTTATTAAGAGCCTATTCACTCTAGCCTTGAAGACACCTAAATTATAATCAGACGGAGAAAATCGCAGCAGGAAAAACTCTTAGTCCAGACCGTAGAGGTCTTTAATACTAGTGTGATTTATAGTATTTTATAAAATCGCCGATGGGAGTCATACCAACACCACTAAAAACAATAACAAAATAATCTAGCAACATCAAATTCGGCTCACTATTTCTAAAGGCTAACGAAATGGCACTAAGTATTCTGGCACAATATCATACACTGGTGCAGCACTAAAGCTGCTCGATTGGTGTTAGCTTATGATAATAAGCATTTTTCTTTTATAAAATGGTAATTGAATACTTCATAATACAGACGGCCTGTGTGACACTTGTAAAAAAAACTTCCAACTGTTTGTTATTCTTACTTCTAAACAACAATTTGGCAATATTTACAAGCACTCGTTTACATTGTTAACATTCTAATTTAACTGCCTCTTACGACTTATATTATGCCTTATTAACATTGGCTAAGTGGGTAATTTCTATGCATCATTGATAAAAAAAATTGCGTGAATGGGGACCTAGAACTGCATTTTCATAATCGAGATAATGAAGTATTGTAAATTGAACACTCTACATAGGTCATTTTGGTTTTATAGCCATACAATATGATGGTGGATTGGCAAAAAAGTATGTACTTATGCCCGTTTGCTACTGTGGTGTGCAGTTTTTTGTGAGTCATCTCGAATATGAAAATGCTATAACTTTCAATTCGACATTGAATTCATCCTGTAACAATGAGATCTTATGGATATTTGCTGCAAGGTTACCTAAAATCAATATCAGTATATCACGAAATATGTTCTTGTAACATAAGTAAAAGAGATAATAAATAAAAACTTCGAATATCAATTATAACATAACAAAATGATAAAATGTGACTCGAGGGCTTTGTAAGTGGTTCAGTATTTGGCATAAATACTAAGAATATTTGGTATTATGTAGGTACTTATGTTGCAGGCTTCCTAACTACATTGGAATTACAAGATATGTGATAATTGTTTGGAGAAATCTAAGATGGCTACAAATACATTGCATCCAATACAACAAATATATTATTAGAATGATAAGTATCAGATTTTCAGTGTCTATGTATAATAATAGCATTTTAAGTGTCTATTATGATTCAGTGATTAAAGTTTTACTTCTGGTGAATATGTAATGCTTTCTTTTCCGTTCATAAACCCACATAACATAGTTCCCTGTCAATATCCTTCAGCAAAACCTCTCTAAAAATAACGAATAATTTACACAAATCGAATACTTTTGTGATAAATGATTTGTTACTTAAATATTGCGACTATTAAGGGCTGATCACGGCACGGCACTGGCACGGTTCCATACAAAAGTGCTCCGTTGCGGGGAGCCGCGCGCGCATTTTTGTATGGAACCTCGCGGATGTTCGCTTTACTCAGTTTCAGGCTTTAAGAGCAATTTCACGCACATATTACAATACTTGTCAAAACTAACGACAAACATCAATATTCCAACCTGTTCAATCTATACAACATCTATGTTCATTCAACAGCTTAATTAGAAACGATCTCTATAACATTTTCAATGGGTGGTAATTTACACTAGATTTTTTTGACCACACGTTCAAAAACACCGCAAGAACTCCAATGGCTCATCTTCAGGAAGGCACCATCCGCATCTGGCGTATATGGTGTTAAACTAAGGCCCGTGTCTCACTGTCAGCGCCGCAGCTCTAAGGTGTGCACCTGGCCACTGTTGGTTACACAATCAACCATACATTTTTTTGGCGTCATGAATTGCCTACGCCGCGTGGCGTCTCAGTGAGGCTCGGCCCTTACACTGCCTAAACGCAACGTTCTCGTTTACAGTACATCTAATTATACTGTTTGGGCCCAGAGGTCTCAACTTGGCATGTTTGTTGCAGCATCGAAAATGATAAAGTATACGCGATACTAGATACGAAGGCAACCTAATCTGACTTCCAGCACAAACCAAAATTCTCTGATATTGTGATCATATTTCTATGGCCAATTGATGCCTTGACAGTTCTTGCAAATGCTGTGTAACTTGTGGATGTGAGTTCTCTTCAGACGATTAGTTTCCTACAAGAGCAGCGTGGCGTGGTCCCGGTGCAGACGGCGGCGCGCGCGCAGGGGCGCCACGGCCAGCACGTCGGACGGCGGCGGGGGCCCGGCCCCTCGCGCTCCTTTCTCTTGGTAGTATACCTGGGCTCCTCCACATACTGAACCTACCACAACGCTTTCGTCGCTCCTGTAACAAATATGGTACACTTTGGAATTAAAACGGAAAGAAAATAATTATCACTTTTGTTATAACTTCGGCTGTTACACTTTCACGAAAAGATATCGAATGGTTTTCGCAATTTTATGCGACTCGACATTAATTCTACTGAATTTCTTATTTTGTGTTGAACCGGATTTTTATCACGATCATCGATAAAAAGCGATTAGTGAGGTCTACCCATCATGTAATGAGCGAACCTATCTTTTTATTTTTTTATGGGTTGGGAAATCATCAGATAACTTCTTCCTTACTGGGTGGAGCGAGACAGAGTGTCAGACTTTTATTAACTCAAACCCTACCCGTGTTCCTTCAGTTGCCTTTTACGTTCCAGAGCCTGACTAACGAACCGAGAGAAAAAAATTTACACCACCTGCTCGATAATGCCCTTTCGTATTTCATACAACCAACGCCCATACTACATTAAAACCCCTAGGGTTTTAATGTAGTACACGTATGGGCGTTCCCTAGGGAATAATGAGATTTGAATTTGGAACTTCAAAATCCATTATTGAAAAAAAAAAAACACATTAAAGAATTAAAATGTATGTGCATCAAAAAGTTTATTCATAAATCAAACTGGCCACTAACAAAAAAAGGGATAAAATGTGGTTCTGTGTCTCTAAAAAAAAGTAATGAAAGATCGATTACATTTATAAATCCCTCACTGGCGTTCAGGATTATAGCTTAGCAACTTTTGTTTCATTCGGAATTTAACATACCGCTCGCGACTTTAAAGACACTAGCAGGTAAGTAGACGGAAAAAAAAAATACTTGACAATTTACCTCAATATAAACTCTGACATCTCCGGATCTTCAGCGAAGTCGTTGTGTATGAGGCCCATGGTGGCTATGTCTAGCGCGGCCCAGGGGCCCCCTTTGCGCACGGTGCCCCAGTCGGGGTCCAGCGTGAGGTAGCTGTAGTCTGTGGCTTCGCCCACAGCAGCCAGGGGCTCCATACACTTCTGTTCGATAGGACCAAGCGCGTTTAGGGAGGTTTCCCACTGAAAAAATAAGAATGGTCTTTGAAAGAGTTGAAGATTTTTAGCAGCTTAATATCATAGAGACTTGGAGGATTATCGTGGTCTTATATAATTGAATATTTGCCGTGCTTATTTTTGTACAATAATAAGCATAATCAGCCTTTTAATGTTCCCACTGCTGGGACTCAGGCCTCCTCTCTAGGGGAGGGAATGGGCCGTAATCCACCACGCGGGCCCAGTGCAGGTTGGTGAATGTCACATGTCTTCGAATTTTTTGGTTCTAGGACATGCCGGTTTCCTCACGATGTTTTCCTTCATCGTTTTGAGAGCAGTGGTGATGAAATAAATTACACAAAGTAATGCGCGTTTGAACCCGCGACCACCAACTCTTAAGTCGGGGCCGTTACCACTCGGCCAGTGGCTGCTCATTTTTGTACAATATTTTATGCTAAACAACAAATAACACTAAAAAGAAATCTTTTCTGAACATAGCATCAAAATTGGTTATTATATGAAGCAGAAATTAGCATTCCAAATATTGGTTTGAGGAAGAATGGGAGCGTGGTCTCTATCTCTTTTGAGCACACGCAAACTTTCAGCGGTGACGTCACATTTCAGTATGTGCGCCCTTATTTTGAGTTTCCCCTTTCACCAGATTTGAGAGATTTCTAACTGACTGAGCAACATATTACATAATTATATTAAATAACATTATTTTTATTATTTATTATATTCTTTATTGTACACCACATAAACAAAAATACAGGACAAACATAATTAAAAATAAGTGTACAATGGGCGGTCATATCGCACAGGGCAATTTCTTACAGACAACCTTTGGATGGACTGAAAGAAAGAATTTGTATTTGCATTTTAGTATATGCTAAACCTGAATATAGTTTGTTTAGAATCAGTAACTGATTCGATTCCAATTTTTTTTTTACCATGTTATATTTTTTTCCAAAAATATTAAAAAAAAGGTCACAAGTTGGACACCATCGACACTAAGTACAATACAGGTCACGGCAGGTCATAGCGGCCATTAGGCACCAGCGCACAGCTGGGTGCGGGAGCAAAACAACCCCTCAGTCGCCCGGATGGCTCGGTGACCATGTATTAATGCGGATAACAAGGAAACAACAAGCTTATAACTTTGTGATTTTTCATGATACAATGACGAAATTTTGTAAATAGATTCTTTACATAAAAATACTAGACAATCATGTGTTTCGGGTTTCGCATATCATATACTAAAAATATCGTTGTGTTTTTGAAGTGAAACTTCTTTATCGGGGTTGGACAAAAATTTTGTGTAACATTTTTTCGTTACGCGTCACATTTTTCCGTTACGCGCCATCTTTTTCTTATCCCTACCACGCGTGATTCGAAGTATACTTTCTCCAGCGGAGTAGGGATTGGTAAATGTCTCCAATGTATTTTGCGGCCCGTTTTGAGTAGTTACATTTTTGAAATCCAGGTGGCGATTGCATTTAACCAATTTCTGTAAAGTTGCATATAGTAAATTATTTTTTGAAAAATAACGTCATAAAGAAGTTTCACTTCTTACGAGTGTACGCTAGTACACGCACACATTTTTTTTCTACTAGCTAGTCTAAAATAACAATAAATAACCTTTTTGTAATAAAACTTACCAAACTATTAATGGTGTCGACATTATTGGCCGCTTCAGTGTCAACGAGCGCCAGTAGCGCCATGTTGTGCAGTCCGCTCACGAACAGCGCACACTTGACGGCATGCTTGCTGTACTCCGGGAGTAGTTCTAAATCGCTGTCTGAGTCGTCGTCGCTTTCCGAGCTGTCTTGCCGCTGGGCTTTTGGCCTGGAACAACCGTAAATGATTTGATGTAGTATATGGGTACGAATAATTTCTTTTCGATGTTTCGGATTCAGCGTCAGGATTGTAAGGACCGCCCGGGGGACGGGGTGGAGCAAACGGTAAATGTGTCCCCGCTTGGGCGGAGCCTCACCGTTCAGGCCGTGGTCCGGAGTGAGAGGGAACGGAAAGCGGTCACCACCTTCTGCAAAGTGTGAAACAGTAATGGGACCGAAGGAGATGGCTGCAACCGTGAAGGAAAGGACATCCTCTAGTTCTAGCCACCGTCACAGGAGACGCCCCGAGCATCGGAAGTGCCGGGCGATTTCCGGCTACCGTAGGTGTGGGCTTGCGGACGACAAGCAATGGCTATCTCGCCGTCCGACTGTCCGGTAAAGACCGAGCCTGATAATCTTAGGGGTGGGTCCCAGTAGGGCCGATGCCTGCTAGGGTCGAAGGAATTTTTGAATGTGTTACGCCACGGTAACCTGGAAGGCAAAAGCTAAATGAAGGTACACAGGTAGGTTTTGTCAGTAAAAGTCTGACTAGCCCTTTCGCTCCAACCTAAGTTAACACGAAAACTAGTCTACAGAATACTCTTCTATAATAATAAAAAAACCGGGCAAGTGCGAGTCGGACTCGCGCACTGAGGGTTCCGTACAAACTTACCTATGAAAAAAGTTCAATTCCCGAATTGAGTTACAAAGATTTTTTCGAAAAGCATTTTTATTTTTCAGATTTTTTCTTATACTTGTGCTATGAGACCTTGCTTCATGCCAATTTTCAGGATTCTATGTCAACAGGAAGTACCCTATGAATTTTGATTTCCTTGAGAGTGTCGAAATATACATTTTTTGACAAACGGCCGTATCTTTTTTTTTTCTTCAACTCAGAATTTTGATTTTTTCTCAGCTTCAAGGGACCGCAGACCTGAGTATATAGTTTTAATTTCAACTCGATACCTCTACGCGTTCCCGAGATAAAGGGTCTTGACAGACAGACAGACAGACGGACGGACAATAAAGTGATCCTATAAGGGTTCCATTTTTTCCTTTTGAGGTACGGAACTCTAAAAAACACACATACCTATCAGTAAACGTGATCTGCCTCTCAGCAGCGGGCGTCAGAAACTCCCGGAGCTCCAGCGGCGTCATGACGCGACTGCTGTACCCGCTGGACTTGTCAGAGAACGCCAGGTGACTGAGCTTCTCCATCAGAGGAGTCAGCTGCACGCCAGTCAACTTCTTCTTGAAACTCGTCGCTTCCGACTCTGAGCCTAGGGAATGATTGTAGTGAAAATTAAGAAAAAGTTGTTTATTACAAAGACAAGTTACTACAAGCTTAACTGCCATAGACAATTTTTTTTAAGTTATTTAGGTATATGAATTATTGCTTGACTGGGATCACTCCAGCTTTGAAGACACTTAAATTATAATCGGACGGGAAGACTGCAACAGGCAAATTGTTCCAGTCCTTCGACGTACACACACATAATTATACATAGACAAATATACCTACCTTGTTTTTTTACTATGGGCAATTTACATTCAACCTTAACCCAACCATGATAAACAATAAATTATATAATTAAATAATAAGTAAATAATAAGGTGACAATGCTCGTCTTACCTATCTGCGAATCTGTACTCTCGTTCAAAGACTTCAAAGGTAGAGACAAGGATTTCCTCCTCGACTGATCTGTTGCCAGCGTCTTCGTCGAATCTTTTGCTATTTTTTTAGGTGTTCTTTGTGGGGACCTGTTTAATTCCGAGTCGAAATCTTCGAACTTTTCTTGCTCACACAACTTCATATTGAACGTAAACATATTGTCGTTCGAATCATTTTTCATTTTCGAATAGTGCTGTTCTAAATACTGGTTGAATAAAGATTCTGATATGGCAACACCATCGTTCCTAAAGACAGGGAATAAAGGGTCATTTATGGTCATAGTGCTTGGGTTCTTAGGTGTATGTTCGGGGGACGGAGTATCATCGTTTAGGGAGATATTAGACCTTTTCAACTTGAATTTTGACGTAGCACGATTCGATAATTTCTTTATAGTTTCTTGTAAATCTGTGACACTAGCCAACTTTCTGATTGGTTCAGGTTTATTGATATAGTGGTCTGCAATACAGTTGACGTCTAAAACCATTTTGTTGTCCCGTTTCTCGTTCTCCGTGTTGATTTTATTGCAATTTTCTATGTTTTTGAGAACGTCGGGTTCTAAGTCTGATTTGTCGTTGTCTTGTTGACTTTCTGGGATCTGGCAGATGGAGAGCATGTTGCCGTGTAGCCTCTTGTACTCCACCATAGGGGTTGAGCAGACGCTTGTTTGTCCTGTGAAAACTTTATCATTTTCCTGTACTTCTTCGTCTAACGATAACTGTGTTTTGAAGCTTAGTGACAGTTTAGTAGGTCGTTGTCTTGGTTTGTTAGTGAAAGGCACGACGTCTGGCATGGAAGGTAGTTTCCTCTCCCGTTCCTCGTCAGGGTTCCGTTCCTCCCGGCTGGGGGGTGACATCATGGTGTGATCCTCTTCGGGGACGGCGGTGAACAGTAGAGATTTGTCTCGCTTCATGCCCGTTTGTGGGAACTCGCGTTGTTTCTCGCGTTCTGCTTCCTGGTTCTGAAAAGCAATATTTTTTTAGTGGCAGCCTAGAAGGTGGCGAGGTTGTCGACATGTGGGATGTGGACTCAGCGATCATTGTACCGATAGTCGTGTCAGCCAATGGCTTAATAGCTAAGAGCCTCCACCAACATCTTAGGAACCTTGCGTTAAGCGGCTGGATCAAGGGCTTGATTCAGAAAGTGGTACTCCTGGACACGGCTCGTATAGTTAGGAGGTTCCTCTGTCTGGAGCCCTGACCTCCGGTAGCTTGAACTCTGTTCCCGATACCGGTGGGCTACTATTTTTTATATTTTTAAATGTTTTTTATTGGAATATTTAAAAATATAATTTATATGTTATGTTAAATGAATAAACGAAATAATAATATATTTATTTGCTAAAAACACGGTATATAAGATGTATAGCCATAAAAAGTTACGGACGAGTGCACTACGTCGGTCGTTATCAATGAATACTCGTAAAAATACAATTACATTGATAAGAACATTATGACTCGATACCACCAGCCCCATAACGTACGTGTGTTAATATGTGCCGTTTTCATTTCATCCCACAAATCAATTATGATTTAATTACGAAATAGTGGAAACGTGTTTTCTTGGACTGCATAAACAACGCTTAAAAGAAAACATTTGGATATATATCTTCGTGAGTTTACGAAATAAACATCACATACTAGTATCCCGCTCCGGCTTTGCTCGGTTGCAAATTAAATATTATGTAACATAAATTTTCCTTGTATTTTGCTCTTTCTATTAGTAAAAACCGCATCAAAATCCGTTGCGTGGTTTAAGAGGCCTTTAACAAAAATGCAATTTTTAAAATTTTTGTCTCTATATATCTATATTAATCTCTAAAAAGACTAGACTGATTTTGACGGGAGTTTCACTGGTAGATAGTTGATGTATAAAGGAGTTAGGCTTACTTATATTTTAGAATTGGAACCGTGCGCTAGCTTCTGATTTTTAAGTGCACATATAGGCCTATGTGAAATAAAGACATTTTGAATTTGAATTAGTGAAAGCAATAACTTTTAGAATATTGTAGTCATATATCATTGTGCTGTTTTACAAGTCTGATGTGGACGAAGTCGCAGACATCAGTTAGTATAAAGTTAAAGATGTAAGTATGTTTTCATATAACTGACCTTCTTAAACTTAGCTACCATTTCCTCCCCATTCTGCTGGAACTCCTGTATAGTTTCCACCTGTCTCTTCAAGTTATCATATAGCTTCTTGCCCACATAGACCACCAGAAGCTGAGCACCTAATGGCAGGGGTGTCTCCGTGTCCAAGGTCTCGGCTGGAGACTTTATCCTGTAGGGGTCTACTACGGTCAGGTAAGAGGTCAGGCCTGGAGGTAGCTGTGTGGAAATTATTCTGGAAAAAAATAATATAACGACTATATTTAAGCACTGTTAGTGTCATCAAGAGTATTGCAATTTAGCTTCACTTTTTTTCTTTTCACTGATCGACATTTTGACAATTCAAAAGTGCTTGTAATTGGTCTATTTGAAATAAACGTTTCTGATTTCTGATATTATTATACTTAGTGGATTTTGAGGTAATAGTTGGACTAAGTTCAATAAAGAGGTACGTCCGGCTTCCGCAGGTACCACTTCCTTAGCTTAATAATGCTTCAATTACACTAAAAACAGAATCATCTAAAAATATTGACTCCAATGCCATCTAGCGGGAAAATGGCCACACTCGGACCCGTAACTGTAACCTTAATGTCGAATAGAGAATAACTAGGTAAAAAGCTTACACCCATATAGTGATGTGCCCAGTCACTGTTTTGGTGGATCTAGTCGACTCGATTCGGTTTGTATAGTATGCGAATCTTGACTCGATTCCGCAGTTCGAGTCCAATACTCGAATTCTACGTTTAGTGCTCGAACGTTGACTTTTGACTCAAGTCTAGCAATTCGTATCTAGAACTCTAGTCTGGAAATTCGAGACAAACTCAAAACTAGAAATTCGAGTCCAAAACTCGAGTTTGTTACCATTTTAGAGCAAAAAGAAAAAATAGAAAAGGAGTTAACTACAATATTTACTCAATTTTTAATCGAAACTCATTCACATTAATATTTTGTCGTTCTAAAAGTATCTCAAAACTAAAATTAATCTAACTCGAATACTAGATTCGAGTTAGTTGGACTTCCACAATAGAATCGATTTAGCGAGTACAAAATCGATGCTTCCTGACTCGAGTACTGGAATCGAGTCGAACGTACTCGAATTAAAATAAATTGGTACTCTAATAGGCGAGTCCACAGCAGGAATGTCTGACTTAGGTCAAGGCGTACTCGGCACATCGCTAAACCCATAGTCTAAGTCATTGCCTTCAGACGAGTCGAGTCAGTCTTTCTCAATCAAAGTAGTTTATTGACGGTAATGTCCGTCCGGTGAGTTTCCTTAGTCGTGGCGACCGGGTTGAGTGGAAGGTTCCTTCAAAACGACTCAGACGGCAGAGGGCAGCTGAAGGAACACAGGTAGGGTTTAGTCAGTAAAAGCCTGACTTTCCCTCTCGTCCCATCAGACTGAAAGAAGTTATTTACTGATGTAACACGTTCAAAATAAGGTATTTGACGGTGCGGTTGGCGCAGTGGTTGTGCGATAGGCTGCTGCGCTGCGTGTCGTGGGTTTGATTCCCGTACGGAATAAATATTTATATGACCTAAAGACCTAGTTTTTATGAGTTTGTGTATCTTGTCCATGTAAGTTTACATGCTTGTGAACGTACCCACGATACGAAAAAAATAGTAAAGTTAAAAACGACACTTCTGCAACTCATCAGCATCTCTCTCTGGCACTCAAAGGTTTGCTGGGAGCAAACTCATTGTTGAGCTAAGCTCGCCTTTGTGCATGAATTGTCAAATCACTGTGTTAATACACGGCATTGATATGGAAGCGCAGAGTCTCCTAATACAGGTACTATTTTGCTGAAAAGGAAGCTCCAAATACTTGAAAATATGAGCTAAGTGTCAATAAACTACTGTAGCGACATCTATGGCGTCACATAAGAACTAATCCTGCATCGCGCAATCAAAGTTCTCCGCGCGATTAGAACATATAGAACAGCCCGAAATCATCTATCGGGCAGTAGCCCACCAGACATAAGACCCGTCTGGCCGGAGGATCCTCCCTTTTCAACAGAGCTTTGCGGGACTTTACTCTCTGTTCCGCATACCTCTAAACTACTTTGTATTTTGTAATATTAAGTTTTTTTTTTTACAATAAAGAATTAAAGAACTCCCTTAGTTATAGAAAAGAGGATTGTTTCCTATTAAAAAACATAGCACTAGCTACTGGGAATACTTACTTGTTATTGTACAATATGACGCCGCCTAAAACGCCTTTGCTTTTCCTACAATGTTCCAGTATTTGCATTGACTCCATGTAAATTGATGTTGCACTCTGGAAATAATTAAAAAAAAACATTGATTATTATTATGTCGAAACAAATATCAGTATGGCCTGTAGATAGTTGCTCAGGGTCTTTTTTTAAGCTGGGAAATAATGTAATAACATCTCCCGCCCCCCTTTGAGTCTGACTTTTACTAACTAAAACCCACTCCTGTCCTTTCTTTGCCTTCGTTCGAGGGGCCCGGAGTTCTCTTTCGCATCACCCATGGCCCCAGTAGGCTTCGACCCTGCTGGGCCCCTACGGTTTGCTGACCTCTCCTGGAGGCGCGCGTGGAACACTACGCGCCATCGAAGACTTGGGCTCGGTCCGTACGGTTACCGGACGGTCGGACGGCGAGCTACCCATTGCTAAGGTGCTTTGTTTATGTAAGTTTACATGTTAGTGAATGCACCGACGATGCAGGAGTCATTCTTAGTGTGGGGCAACTTTTTTTAAAATCATAAATCAGTTCAGATTTATTAATATAAAATTGACGAATTGGTTACCAATTTAAACTTGGGGATTGAGTTTTCTAAGCTGGATTTGGTGATATCAGAGCTACCAGATTACCTAGCCACGTAGGTGGAGACAGGAGGCTTCTATTAGGGCGACCTACTTACCTCCCCCTCTATAAAAAAGGGCCCAGTTCGCTTCAAGTAGTTTGTCACTCTAAAACAAGCCTTTCCGTTGTGCATGGTTTGTTGCGCTGCTGCATTCATGACATTTTACAGCGCAGTTATTATATAAAGGTGGGTCTACGTTAGAGGCCGAACACGACTCGAGCTCAAATTCGTGTAGGGTTGTTCAGGGAGCCGTGAGACCAGGGGCGCCGACTCCTTGGGTGCTCAGGGGCTCGAGCACCACTGTAATCGCCTTTTAGGTTACGTATAAATTATAATAATTTCTTGATAATAAAGACTAGTTTCATTTGTAAATAATGGTTTCATTTCATATTTTTATCAAACATAATTACTAATTAAGTACGCAGTATGTAAGTAGGACATTTATTTATTTGTCGGTCGATCACTGTGCATTTCTCTTCTCACACTTCGCCACTTTTTCGAGTCCGTCAAATGAGCATGAGCACCCATGAGGTTTTCTAAAAGCCGGCGCCCCTGTGTGAGACAAAAGGTAAACAAACCTTAAAAGGGGTTGCTTAAAAACCTTAAGAATGAAAAATTCTGTTATGGGTACACTCTGCCTTCACATTTAGGAAATACAGGCGTGATATTATGTTATCTTTCCGCTACCACAGTTCACATTGCGACAGGGCAGTGGCACTCCTTCAGTAACAATTCATAATATTTGCACCGCGAACGATAAGCGCTGAGTAAACACTCCAGCCGGTACATCACTACACTTTGCTATCGTTATAAAGGATATCTCGTGAGGTACGAATCAACGGGTTTTGATAACATAGACGAGTTGTTATTGATGATATGAATGAACTCTCCTTTGATTGAAAGATACCATGAGTCGTGACGCTTGAAAGGGGAGAATGAGCCGCCTTCCGCCGCGACCTAGTCCGCCTTTGTACTTTGTGTTTACTGAAGATTAAATTAATTAATAAATAACAAATGAAATAGCAATGGAAAGAGCGGCAGGAGTAAGGTTCTGCTCCGTAATATTCTCTCATCCTATTTTATTTATTTATTTATTTAAACTTTATGTACAGTAGTGGTACATAGGCGGACTTAATGCAACAAGGCATTCTCTACCAGTCAACTTTTGGGTTAAAAAGACAACACTGTGGTGGTGGTTTATATAAATATTGTTTGTTTGTTTGAACGCGGTAATCTGAAGAACTACTTCAAACCAGTACCTTGTCTTTTTATTAACCCAAAGGTTGTCAATAGACCTAAGGGTCTACTGTCTACGGACGTTTAGCTTCATAGACGCGTAACATCTGTCACTGCCGTACACCAAGCGTATAATGGCGAATACGCGTCTATAAAGCTACGTGTTTCTGGACAGCAGGCTTTATGGTGTGTCCAGACCTGGCAAATGCTGCCGCTCGCAAGTCGCTCTCAAGCCGCTTGTTAACTGCGCGCGTGCATTTCGCACGCGGCTTTTTCGTACGAAGCCCCTGCGCCACGCGCGCTTCTTACGAACAGAACTGCACGCGCGCAGTTCGCAAGCAGCTCGCGAGCGGCGCATTCGCCAGATCTGGACGTACCTTTAGATGCACTTTTATAGCGCATAAAGGGATATTTGTAGGTTGTCGTCTCATTTTATGAAAAGTGTCTGAGGGGCCTTTACAAGATGGCTTCGGCCCCGAAAATTATGAAAGATGCTAAAATATGATAGACATAGTGAAGGTAGAACTACATTGTGCCCACGTGGGCCATGTACGCCGATCTGGGCGGGTCGGTCTCCATAAATTTTATATGGCAACTAGACTTGTAGAGCTACCACGCGATGCTACGTATAACTCAGGCGTGGCCCACGTGTGCGTCGGTCTAATGTAGTTCCTGCTTGATTCATGAGGAAGGTTTAGGTGTATAATATTATTATAATATTCGTACATCATCATCATCATTTCAGCCGAAAGACTTCCACTGCTGGACATAGGCCTCCCCCAAGTGTCGCCACAATGAACGGTCCTGTGCGTCTCGCATCCATTGGACTCCCGCAACCGTTACCAAGTCATCGGTCCACCTTGTAGGAGGCCTTCCAACGCTACGTCTTCCGGTACGTGGTCGCCATTCCAGAACCTTTCGGCCCCAACGGCCATCTGTTCTGCAAGCAATGTGCCCTGCCCATTGCCACTTTAGTTTGGTGATTCTTCGTGCTATGTCGGTAACCTTGGTTCTCCTGCGTATATCCTCATTCCTGATTCGATCACGCAAGGAAACTCCGAGCATAGCCCTTACATTATATTCGTACATGCATACTATTATTATAGTAAAGCCAAAAATTTCTAATACTCGTGATAGAAGCTGGAACGGGTCGGTAATAATAATAATAATCACAAAAGTGCTGATCCCTTACCTTAGGCAAAGACAACATAGGCACCCTTTGAAAGATATGGCACCCGTACTGCAGCACCGGCAGGTACGTTTCGAAGACTTGGTACAGCTTCTCGGAGAGACGTCGTTGGTCCTCCATCTGACCGGCCAGGACTTGCAGGTCACCGTGGTACACCTTGACCATGGAAGTAAGGAGGTTGGCTCGGTTCTTTAGCACCCAGTCTGGGATGTTCCTGTCGCTGCCTATGGCCTGAGGAATAATATAAAGAATTAATAAAATAATATTTCACAACTTTTACACAACGCCATCTAGTCCTAAACTAAGCAGAGCTTGTGCTATGAGTACTAGACAACTGATAAACATATTTATATATTTCTAAATACACACATATTATAGATAAATTACACCCAGACACAGAACAAACGATCGTGCTCATCACACAAACATTTGTCCAGGGTGGGAATCGAACCCACGACCTCCGGCACGGCCACTGACTACTACACCAACAGGACAGTCAATAACTAAAAGTAGTTTAGTGATGTTACTCTATGGATCTTGAGTATCTATATATATATAAAAGAAAGTCGTGTTAGTTACTCTATTTATAACTCAAGAACGGCTGAACCGATTTGGCTGAAAGTTGGTGGGGAGGTAGCTTAGAACCAGGAGAAACACATAGGATACTTTTTTTCTTTTTTTTTTTTTGAGTAGGGTAGAGTTGGGTAGAGTAGGATATAGTAGTCAGTTGACGGGAGCGAAGCCGCGGGCAAAAGCTAGTAAAAATATAAAAACATAATTCTCATTATAAAATCATAATTGTCCTCAGGGAGATGATTTTTTTTTTTGAGTAGGGTAGAGTAGGGTAGGTAGAGTAGGGCAGAGTAGGGTAGAGTAAGGTAGAGTAGGATAGAGTTGGGTAGAGTAGGATAGGCGGTACGAAGTTCGCCGGGTCAGCTAGTATATATATAAAAGAAAGTCGAACGGCTGAACCGATTTGGCTGAAAGTTGGTAGGGAGGTAGCTACGACATACGATCCTTTTTTTTTGAGTTTGGTAGAGTAGGGTAGAGTATCTAAGGTAGAGTAAGGTAGAGTAGGGTAGAGTAGGGTAGAGTAGGATAGAGTTGGGTAGAGTAGGATATAGTAGTCAGTTGACGGGAGCGAAGCCGCGGACAAAAGCTAGTTAAAATTAAATTGTATAATTCATTATTCGATGGCACGCTTGGCGCAATGGTTAAGCGATTGGTTGCTGAGCTACGTTCCCGCACGAAATAAATATTTGTATGATCTATGAGTAGAGCCTATAAATATTTATTACTTCTACTAATCTAATAATATAATTTAAATGCTTATATTAATGTAAGCTGTTGATCCCCGCAATAACGCCGGCGTTAACGCGCCATTGTCTTTCTATTGTGTCTCTAATTACGCTACTCAAAAAGTTAAATATAATTTTCATGATTTTATGTGCACTTAAATATAATGTATTGTACTGTGTTTTATGCTATACTACTTGCACTGTTGTCTGTTCTTAATTTAACTATCTCTGGAGGAACATTGGCTCCTAAGACACAGGCTCTTGGCCTAGTTTAGGAGGCAGCAGTTCGCGTTTTCTTTGTGCTTCAATGTACAACATTTGTTTGTAACTGAGTACTAAATTATTTAAAATGTTAATGTACAAATAAACGAATTACTTATTATTATTATTTATTTATTTATTTAATTTTAATATCAGAATCACGGAGCCGATGATTCGGTAGTTTTTTTTTAAAGATATTCCTTTCAATAATAAAAGATAGCGATGTCATAAAACCGTTGTAGCGACATCTATGACGTCTCATACTAACTAAAAAGACAATATCCTGAATCGCGGTATTATAGTTCTCCACGCGATTAAAACATATATACAACAGCCCAAGATCAAAAATCGGGCAGCGGCCTGAAAAAGACACTACACCCGTCTGGTCGGAGGATCCTCCCTTTTCAATGGTGGTATGTGGGATTTTACAGCCTGTGTCACATACTTATATCCTTATTTCCACTTACTAATATGTATCTCCCATATTCCCTGATTATGAACTTGCCGCTCTGCAGTGTGATGGCAACTGGCTGGGAGAACAATGTCTTGATGCAGTGTGCGGCGCCCACGACCTGATGGAAAAAGTTACTTTAAGAAATAAGTACATCTATTATTACTAGTTAGTAATAATCGCTAGGTGTGCTAGTTACACCCCTAGCGATTATAATAGTTTTTATACATTTTGTCTACCCGCGGGCAATGTTGTGGGTTGCATTATTGCCAAAACTTGTCTTAAATTTAATTAGTTGTAAGATGTTAATGTGACTGTTAATTGCTCCTATTTTATAAAATAAAAATGTCATGCTAGGACAACGAGTGTTCAAAAAAGTTACCGTGGCCCTCAAAGGGAAAGCCTGTAAAGGTCTTACATCCCCTCTTGCTCCACCCAGAGCAGATATATTCGAAGATTTTCCACATTAAAAAAGGCCCATATTGTCAAGTCTGTTTGCAGGACATCTACTGGACTCATTCGCCAGGACATGGGCGAAAAATCACGAATAACGCTAATAAATAAAAATTAGTTTATATAACTAGCAATTTGACGAAATGAGGTTAAGTCCAGTCAGAGGAGATGTCAAGGTATGTCCCCTTACTCGACGCACGGCTTTGCGCCACCAGTACATGGTGGACATCCCACCCATACGCACAAAACGTTTTGGGAACATATTCATTGTACGTACAGCTAAGGAGTGGAATTTCTTGATAGCGAGTGGAATTTCTTGATAGCTACAATTAACCCAGGGTTCTTTATGTCAAGAATGAATAAGTTAGGTTAGTTACTTCAAAGAAAGGGTGCTCCATCGTCAACCATATTATAGTTTACAATCCGATGAGATATTGGTTAAACGCGAGTCTATTAATAATAAAACACATGAAACTTGATCTGAGTCAATGTTTTGAATAGATGGAAAATTAAAGCACAGTTTGTATAGCCGGGTACAGACTGCTGTAAAGTAACATGCAAGGTAACATGAAAGGAACATTTCATAAGTGTGGACAAGTGCGCGCACGTACCGAACATGTACCGTACCTACTCACAACTCTGTTCGCGCGCGTAGTGTGCACGGTTCGCGCGCGAAAGGCGTCCACACTATGGGAATTCTGTTACATTGCATGACACATTGCAACAATGTGGATTGCAAATTCTTTCATTGGTTGTCACATTGCATGTTACGTTTCAGCAGTCTGTACCCGGCTTCACATAGTTGAAGTTCAAATGCACTGCTCGCACGCGTAGTGCGCACGGTTCGCGCGCGCAAGTCGTCCACACTATGGGAATTCTGTTACATTGCATGATACATTGCGACAATCATCACATCATCATCATTTCAGCCGAAAGACGTCCACTGTTGGACATAGGCCTCCCCAAGTGTCGCCACAACGAACGGTCCTGTGCGTCTCGCATCCCCCGCATTCCCGCGACTCTCACCAGATCATCGGTCCACCCTGAGGGAAACCTTCTAACGCTGCGTTTTCCGCTTTTCATTGCAATGTGGACTGCAAATTCTTTCATTGCGTGTTACATTGCATGTTACGTTACAACAGTCTGTACCCGGCTTAAGACTGCAAGAGTCAATTAAGTCAGTTAATATCATTTGAAAACAGACAACCACAATCGTATATAGCTAATGCTGCGGTACATACAAGTAGTTTGTTTATCCTATCTAGACAGATTTCCGCTCTTGATTCGAACCCTTTTGCTTGCAAGTTTTATATGTACTTATCTGCCTAAGATAATAGAGAAATCAATGTGCTACAAAAATAACAAATTGGCCGACGTGTTCTTTTCCTAGTAAAGATAATAACAAAGCGTCGACACAGTCTAATCTATAAATAAGCTGGTTCATGTGACCTTACGTGACGCATTTTGAGGATCCGATCAATAATTCCACATTTAATTTTAGCACATAGCAAGCTTACATTATGAACTCACGTGTATTTCCGTGAATTAGAAAATGTTACTCATTTTATTGTTTAGGGGGGTTGAAAGATGCAGTATAATAATAACCAGCAAATTCATTAGAATATTTTTGTTACAAAATAAGACTTTATTTAAAAAAAATATATTTAAAGACTTTTTAGGCTAGGATTAGTTTTACACTTTTAAAATTGATTTAAATGGAAGCCTAGACAATATCCATAAGATACTGTTTTCGAAAACATCTTATGAAAAATGTGTAATAACGTCATAATCGCGTAAGGGCCTGTGCACACCACGTTTTTTAAACGCGCCGTTGACGCGCGTTTTTAGCGATACAGACGCGATACGCGCGCGAGTCAGACGCAGTCTGTAGACCTTTAATAGGATAAAAGAGCGCCGCCGACGCACGTTTCTAAAACGCGCGTCAACGGCGCGTTTAAAAAACGTGGTGTGCACAGGCCCTAATAGCGGTTGTGTGAAAAACAGTGAAAATGTATGTCGAATTGCATCCCCTTAATATCCTCCACGCGTTCCTGAAAAAAAGGGTCTTGACCGACGAACAACAAAGTGATCCTATAAGGGTTTGGTTTTTGCCGACTGAGACTTGACGTACAGAACCCTAAACACTAACCAATTATCTAGATTACAGCCGCTACTGCTAATTAAATTTCGATCTAATTAGAGTGCCAAACCAGTTTTGGAACTAAGCTCGCTCATCAATAACTGATGACTCTGAACAGGTTGCACATTCCACTGGCTGATTAAATTCATATCCACTTTATAATCAGTTGGCAGTTGTTATGATACATACGGTGGTGTATTCAGGTCTTGGATAGCGGGTTTGCGAATTACGGACGTGACATTGAAGAGCTTAATTGTTGAATAATTCAATTAACTAGTAAAATGCCAACACTCATTTCTGTTACGAAACAAAAATTCATTCAATCTATGTCGTGGCCAGATCTTAGAAATTGATTACTTCATGATATGGCCAAGTAAAACTGGCCAGATCGTTTTAAATGTAAAAGTTTGATGATATTTCAATCCTCGTTTGGCCTACTTTCTTTAGACCTTTTATTATCGTAGAAATCTTACATCAATGATATGGCCAAACGAGGATATACATATCATCAAAATGTGGCCAAGTTTTAGTTGGCCGTATCATGAAGATGGCAATAGGCTGGCCACGTATCACGCTACAAAGACGGTAGGTGGACCGGTAAAACTACAGTGTAGAAAGGGCCAAAAGGGAAAAGAAGAGTAGGCAGACCAAAAAGGTGGGCTGACGATATAATTGATACAGCAGAAAATGATTGGCAAAATATAGCAAGTGACAGGGACAAATGGAAGGAACTGGAGGAGGCCTTCACCCGTGGAGGGGCCCATATCCCAATGAACTTGCTAACTTAGAAATAAAAATAGTACTTAGATTTAAACTTTATCCGACTCATGGGCAATGACACCCCAGGCGCGTCATAAGGAAATATCACGGCACCTGACACGTCACATCGAAATTACTTAAAACAGATTTAAAAAGATTGAAATAAAGAGAATTACCACTTTTTATCCTAAATTAAATACTGAAGATGAGGGGTCTGTCGCGTCATCATACAATGTTCAGGGCCTGGCTAAAGTATGCATGAAAATGATGGTGGCAATGAGTCGGTTAAAATGTTATGTTAAGGGTAATGGGAAATAAAGGCTTTTTTATTATTTTATTTATATCATGAAGTGATCATTCTAAGATCCAAACGTTGCCCTACTCTATGAATTATTTCTGTGTCATGCCTTTGTACTGTTATGTTGCATTAAGTTTTAATAAATAAATAAATGAACTCACATACACAACACACTCAGACCTAAAAGTTTCGGGTCTGAATGTCTTGTGTATGTGTGTAGTTGTTTCGGGCCAAAACAACTACTTGTAGGTCATACAAAAATTATTCGGGGCGGGAATTGAACCACACACAGTGCAGCAGAAAATCGCCGACCGCCGACCGTGCCGATTGTTAATATGTCACATGGATGTTGCGATATTTGATTTTCAGATATTGGAAATTTTACTGGTTAGTAGCAGTAAAATCTGTCTGTGTGATATTTTTTTTAAGGGTAGAAATTCATCCCGCGGAAGGGCGTGTAAGACTTTTACCGACTAAAACCCACTCCTGTTCCTTCTTTGCCTTCGTTCCAGGGCTCCGGGGTTCTCTTTCGCATCACCCATAGCCCCAGTAGCTACGAGCCTGCTAGGCCCCTACAGGTCTGTGTGATATGCGATTCCTACTTGCCGTTATAATATTAATCAAAATGCATGCTTTTAAAAGCAAGCAACCAGACATATATACGGCTATTTCTGTTGCTTTTAGACAGACGGCCAGTGGACACGGATCGAATGTTTAGACGATTAGATTCTATGCTATATAGGAATTCGAATGAATGTAGATTACATTAATTTCAAAATTCCTGTTAAGGTGAAAGTGCCAGGGTAACCTCGAAATTCAAATATTCTTAAGTTTTATGTATTTTGCAGATCAGAGTCAAGTTGAGTGTTGATTATAATCTGAAGCCATGCCATTCAAACTTTTCGCGATCATCATGTGCCAATGTTTGACGCGGAGACCCAACTCCCAGTAGGATTGGTGGGTATAATACCTATGTATTTATTTACAGAATTATGCTCATTAAAATCATCAATACAACACTCTCAGTTCGTCTTACCATAGCTATTCAATAGAAGCGCTCATAATGAATTAGTAAGATGAATAAAAGGGACTTCTTTATTCCATGCTTTCGCGACGTAAATCCGTACATTTGCACTCCCTTGCGAATTCTCTGACTCAGGTGCTCAGATTATAGGTACTGTAGCAAATTAGGGGCTTGGGGAGTTAATCCAATTACGGGTAGTATTCTCGTGGATTAAGAATGAACATCGCTAGCTGGTTGGCTAAGCCGGCTTCTGCGCGCCCGCCCTTGGGGTTTACGTGAAAAGGATAGGTTAGGTTAATGATCATTTGTAAAGATACTTTTAAAAACTTCTACTACGACTAATCTGATTTAAACAGCTTTAAAATTTATAGCCAGTGAACTACAGAATAATTAAAAAAATTTTTTTTTTGCGTGGGTAAATCGTCTAATGACATCCCCCGCTCTTAGGCGGAGCGGGAGATAGTGTCAGACTTTTACTGACAAAAAACCCACTCCTGTTCCTTCTTTGCCATTTTTCTAGGCCCCAGGGATCTCTTTCAGGGCAGGTGTCTCTTGGCGGTGTCTTTGGACATCGCCAACGCCTTCAATTCCCTGCCCTGGAGTAGCATTAGGAGGGCACTCCGGTATCACCGGGTGCCTGACTACCTCTGTCATGTTGTCGAGGCCTACCTGTCGGACAGGTACATTATAAACCCTGGTCACCTGGGAGAATGGAAACGGCGAGAGATGTCGTGCGGTGTTCCGCAGGGATCGGTACTAGGACCACCCTTGTGGAACATCGGGTACGTTTTAATTTCAACTCGATACCTCCACGCGTTTCCGAGATAAAGGGTCTTGACAGACAGACAGACGGACAACATAGTGATCCTATAAGGGTTCCGTTTTTTCCTTTCGAGGTACGGAACACTAAAAAAAGATAAAAATAATTAGGTCAAGGATAAGATTAATCTTTTTAACTGATTATCTATGCTTTGGAATGGACAATCAGCTCCAGTCTTACCAACGATATTGTGTTATCAAGTGTCTGAGCTATGGAGGTCAGAGGCAGTTGTTCTAACACCCGTATAAGGTGCATCGGGTTACACTAGGAGTCGATACCAACACAGGCTAGGATGCGGACGGCGAGCAATGGGTAGCACGCCGTCCGACCGCCCGGCAAGGAATAAGCCCAAGTTGATTGTGTGGTAGATTCCACGTGCGCCTCAGAGAGTAACTGTGACCCTTGTGGGGATTGAAGAAGTTAGTCGAATAAGTAGATCATTCTAGCCTATACCCTATTCAGGGAGCTGTGAGACAAAAGGTAAACAAACCATAAAAAGGGTTGCTTAAATACATGAGTGAACCTGGACCAAGCAACGCTTGCACTTTTTCTTCGCCGAAGAAAAATCGTGCAAAGATAACGCCAATGCGTTTAACAGAAAAGGAAACTGTTTATAAATGTATTCAAACTCGTCGAAGAAATTTGGCCTACATTATTTTCTTTGTTTACATTTTGTCTCAAGCCCAGATGAATAGGGTATAGTTGTTTAGTTTTTATTACTGGGAAGTGGAAAAACATTAAATGGCATCTCCCGCTTTGGGTGAAGCAAGAGGGAGTGCCAGACTTTTACTGTGTTCCTTCAGTTGCCTTTAGCGTTCCAGGGCACCAATTGTTCAAACAATTCCTCTACTTTGGCAGGATAATATTTTTGATAGCCATAATTTGGAGGATTTCAAGTCAAAAGTAAATTGGCTACTTCTAGGCAAGCATAATCCATCACCAACCACTTCATTGCTTACCATCAGGTGATATAGTATTTTAATGTAACCAATAGAAGCCTTATTTATTTATTGAAGTGAAACTTCTTTATCGGGGTTGGACAAAAATTTTGTGTAACATTTTTTCGTTACGCGCCATCTTTTTCTTATCCCTACCACGCGTGATTCGAAGTATACTTTCTCCAGCGGAGTAGGGATTGGTAAATGTCTCCAATGTATTTTGCGGCCCGTTTTGAGTAGTTACATTTTTGAAATCCAGGTGGCGATTGCATTTAACCAATTTCTGTAAAGTTGCATAAAGTAAATTATTTTTTGAAAAATAACGTCATAAAGAAGTTTCACTTCTTACGAGTGTACGCTAGTACACGCACACATTTTTTTTTGAGTCCTGCCACATCACATCCATTTAACATTATGGTAAAACAACTTTTGTACTAACCTGCCCAGCAAGTGCATGTCGCTGGGTGTCAGACACCCATCCTGGATGAAAGTACAGCACCGCATTGATGGGGTCGTCCTCCTCTGCCGTACAACACAGTGTGTCATACACAAACACTATCATCATCTCCCTGAGGACAATTATATTATTATTATATTTATCATTTATGTATGTATTTAGAAATATATAAGTATGTTTATCAGTTATCTAGTACCCATAACACAAGCTCTGCTTAGCTTGGGACTAGACGGCGTTGTGTGATAGTTGTGGAATATTATTATTATTATTAATTATGTTTCATCTAAGTATACTAATATTATAATGAGAATTATAAGCCCCAACTGGAGGAGAGTGGCTTGTGATAGAGTACAGTGGAGACAGCTAGAGGAGGCCTTTGCCAGGAGGCATGGTGATGTAAGAGAAATTCTATAACAAGGCTAGGTAAGAGAAGAGAGATTCTATAACAATAGCATTACTGCTTACCATCAGGTGGGATTGCAGTCTAGCACTAGTTTATATCAAGAAAAAAAACAAAGATGCAAAAGAGAGTTAATTATATTAATAAGAGTAATAAGGCAATTATTATTATGTTACGCTTTGCCCATGTGAAAGTAGAAAAATATGTTTATTATTGTTACTATGTTAGAAAGTACACAGAGTACATTGAATGTACTGATATAGTAAAATGTACCTACAATACAAGTAAAATCTTTTACTGAGTAACAGAATTCATTAAAAGTTAGTACATCACTTAAACTAACTGTTGTTATTCTCTAAGCTATAACTTTGTTTTATGTGTTGTTTGTAAAATATGTTTAGTATATGAAAATTATTATCTACTTATATATTTTATGGTTCCATAGCCAAAGGGTAACAATGGGGTCTAATACTAAGACTCCGCTGTCTGTCCATCCGTCTGTCTGTCTGTATCTCATGAACTGTGATAGACATATTTCTGTTGCCGCTATAACAAACCATTACTAGAAAACAGAATTAAATAAATATTTAAAGGGGCTCCCATACAACTAACATGTTTTTTTTGGCATTTTTTGATAGGAACCCTTTGTAAGTCCGACTCGCACTTGCCTGGTTTTTTATTATACCAAGGTAATACAGTCTCCTGATTAAAGTCTCCTATACCCTAATCCAGGGTATGACAAACCCTTGTGTGAGGTTTCATACAAATCTGTTCAGCTATTAAGATGTGAAGTGGTGATAAACAGAGAGACAGTTATTTTCGTGTTTATAATGTTAATAGTGTGGATACCATTTGCTAATTTTTCTAAAGTTGAAAAACTAACACTAGCAGACACTTGAGATAAAAAAATCTAGACTAGATTGATATTTAAAACAAACAGATCTTACATTTTATTGGCACTAATACCAAAACTAGTCTGTTTACACTATTATTGTTTTAAATACTATGCCAATCTATTTCTTATAATGCAGACTGTTAATGTACTTCTGCAATAGCATAATAATAGCATAATCAACCTTTCAATGTTCCCACTGCTGGGACTCAGGCCTCCTCTCTAGGAGAGGGAGTGGGCCGTAATCCACCACGCGGGCCCAGTGCGGGTTGGTGAATGTCACATGTCTTCGACTTTTTGGATCTAGGACATGCCGGTTTCTTCACGATGTTATCCTTCACCGTTTTGAGAGCAGTGGTGATGAAATAAATTACACAAAGTAATGCGCCTGTCTGGGTTTGAACCCGCGACCTACAACTCGTAAGTCAGGGCCATTACCACTCGGCTACCACTGCTCTCACTCACTTCTGCAATGGAATAATGCAAATAATTTGTATGCTAACATTTTAAGAGAAAGTCTAGCTGTTGCAGTTTTGAATGTTTGAAGGTTGTATTTTACCTGCTTAAGTGAGATAAAATTATTTTCGCAGTTGACAAGGGTTTTAATAAAATTCTATGAGTTATAAACTCTAAATACCAAAACTTTTAGTATCTCATTTACCCTAAACATTTAGACCCTTTATTTGAAGCTAAACAGACCAGAAAACATCGCATAATTAAACAAACATAGACGTAAGAATTTCCATAATATTATTGAAAACTAAATACATCCGTAACCGAAGATTTCATCAGCCGTGTCTAATCAACCGCAACATCGCGTAGGCGATACTTTTGTATTGAGTTACTATCCAATAATCCACTTAGAATCTAAACAGAATAATTTTATTCACTCACTTTGCCATTTTGCAGGTTTTTCTCGTCCCACTTCACAGATACAAAACGTTTTTCACACCATTTCAATATTGTTTAATCGGAGAGTTATTATAAAATGTAAATTGGTTTAGAATCTTCCGTTTATTTTCATAGTTTTAATTTTAATGGACAGCCGTCCGCACTTTACAATAGTGCGATACTCATTTGACACATGTGTGTAATGTTGCCACTTTTGAAATACATATAATTTTATTGGTTCATTCATATTTCTTTTTAAAACTATTTTGTTGAAATTAATATAATTATTAAGTAATGCACAAACATAGACTTTTAACATATAATTAATATACTAATTATCTTATATTTGATAAGAAAAGTGAGGTGATAATTTCAACGAACAACACTGAGTATATGAAAATCATGGATTACAAACTTGACAAGAGATGGCACTGACTACATCAAACATGATCAAACTTCGCTGCTTTTTAGGCTCCGAAGTGTTGAAGTGTGCTTAAAAAATATGCTTTTTTCGCCAGTTATGTGTGAGTTATATGATATAGGGGCAAGTCTAATATCATCAAAATGGGCAGAGATCTAGATTCGTGCTAAGAATGTCCCCTAGAAGGCCACTACGCTAATCTCTTGGCTACCCTCTGATAATACTATACTTTAGGTAGGTACCTAGCTATCTACCTAGCTTTAATAATTTGTAATCCAGCCTAACTACAGGGAATCATTATGGTAATACATCGCACCTGCCAAAAAAATTGGTGAACATCTCACCTTTCACATCACATAGTTGTAATTCACAGAAATTATTTAAATTACTTACGTGTCAATAAAACCATGAATAAAAATTATGAATTTTATTTTACTTCATATTTATGCAAAATTCATACAACGCGTGGCTTGAAAGTCAATCGTAATGTTGGTAATAATAGTTATAATATCCGTTTCCGTTGCAGGGTTTTTGTTTGAAGCGCCGAGCGTCCGGCCCGCTGAACATTAGGCCGAAATGATGGACCGACATTTGAGAATCTTAATTATTTGTGTAGGTGTTTCAAGAAATCAGAATTGCTTAATATTTCTGTAGTTATTCATGGCGCGTTTAGACCGCGGACTGCTACTGAGAAACTGATAAAAACAACCAAGGACTCTTTGCTCGACTTTGGAATCGAACCCAGGGACCCATGCACAGCAGTCGGGACTTTAGTAAAGGACAGGTCAGGTTCCCGATTGATTGGGTCAATCGGGAATAGAATAAACTTGACTGATATGTAACATGTATGTACTTTGTTTGCGCGAATGGATTAAATGTTTAAATATTTATAATTTCTCAATAAAAGATCTTCAGTATTGCGATATGTTAGCTATTCCTGCAACCTTGCTTTGCACTGGCTTGTAATATTAGGGAATATTTTAAGTAGGTATTTTATTGAGTTGGTTATTACTCTACATTGAAGACATGCCAGACGTCAACCTGTACTAGATTAGGAAGCTCTTAAGCACTTTAAAAACATCAAGGCGTCGGGTGATGGCGGTATTTCCGTCGATCTCTTAAATGCGTGTGCGTGGATCCTTAAGACCTTTCAGAAGTGGTTTTCCAGATGTCTCACGAACCAAGTAATTATGTTTGACAACTTCCAGCCTTCCGAAAAAGCCGGGTTCCAAAAAAGTTTTAGCACCGTAGACCACAAACATACACTACGGCAGGTTGCGAGAAAGCCTTCGTTTCGATTGAGACTTGGACTGTACTACAATTTTTCTAACAGTGCCAGATTTACATATTGTCGATTTCTTATGCTTAAATATTCGTACGAAAATGCCATTAGTCCGACTTCAGGAACAGACCTCGAAACCTATCCTCCTGCAGTGGGATATGAGGTAGAGATTTTTTCGAAACTGTTAACAGCCGCAATTGAGGGTGGCCTTCAAGGTTATGGGCTAAAAAGGGCCTAGCCCTTTTAAAACTTCATGGGCGAGTACTTCACTCACCATCGAAATAAGATATCTGCTGGAGAACCAAGGATACCAACATAACCTGAATATTCACCAAACTTATGTGGTAGTGGGCAGGGCACATTGCTCGCTGAACAGAGGGCTGACGGGAGTGAAAGATTCTGGAGTGGCTACAGAGTACCGTCAGACGTAGCGATGGAAGGCCTCCCATAAGTTAGACCGATGACTTGGTGAATATCGTGGGAATCAGATGGATGTGAGTCGCACAGAACCGGTCGTTGTGGAGTCACTTGGGGGAGAGGTCTATATCCAGCGGTGGACGTCTTTCGGCTGAAATGATGATTCCATATTGTTTAATATTTTTAATTCAAATAGATATACGGTAGTATACGCAATTGAGGTATCAATCAAGTAGAAACAACTGGCGATATTTTGAAATCAATCAAATGATTTCATAATGTGTTTGAGTTCACTGACTTGTTCAGAATTTCATCTGTACAGTAGTCTTGTCACGGACGTCGCGACAAACATGGCGATGCCAGAGAGAAGACAAGCGCAGAAGATACACGGAATTATATTAATAGAAATTATTTGCCAGTTTTTGTCAGATGCCTATTTTTTTTAAAACGTTGCCCCGCACTGACATAACACACCCAGATTCTGAACAGTTATCTGTAGGCCATACAAATACTTGTTCCGTGCGGGAACCGAGCCCATGACACGTAGCACAGCAGCCGATCGCTCACCCACTGCGCCGTCGTTATTGAGTTATTGCATTGAGACTTCAATGTTTACGTTGGTGATGTAACACCCCCATGCCTCGGAACGCACGTAAAGCCATTGGTCCTGAGCCAGCCCCCCTAGCCAAGTTACAACAGTTTCGTTTCGATTGTCTTTTCTTTTCGAAACGGTTGTAACTTGGCTAGGGGGTCTGATATCTCTTCGGTCGTCTCTGATTGTCGTCTTATCGGACTATGAATGCAAAAGTATAGAGAGTGCACCTGTGTCTGGGCACACATTTGTGCACTGTAATATCTCCTGTGTATTTCAGTAAGCTTCTTTGAGATTGACCACTGTGATTGAAATTCGTTTGGAAAGATATATCATGTTGCCAAGATGTCGTATCAATAGATATGGATGGCTATAAGAGCAGAGGAGGAGTGTTTGAAAGATGATGTGGCTAGAAGGAAGGGAGGGACGAAGAGTGTTAAAGAAGTATGAAAAAAACCATGTTGCGTTGGACCGAAGTTGGGATTAGGGAAAGAAAAGTGATGATGATGTTGCCACTGCAAAACAAAGGCATCCATTATAACTAACAAAGCAAATCAATACATTCTGTACTACGATTAGGTACTGTCAAAGTCGGGTTACTTTGGCCCAAGCTTATTACCAATAGCAACATGGGACAAGGTGTATACTGTTCTCCTATTGGCTAGCGAGCTTGGGCCGAAGTTATACCTCATGACTAAAGTAACCCGACTGAGCGATACCTAACTTCTGCCTGGGAATAACTCTTTGAGATTTCTGACCATAAAATTTATTCTTTGTTTCGGTCTCAATCAAAATACAACTTGACAAAGTGTCTTATGTGTATAAAAAACCTTCTATGGGTCCTACAATCGTTTGAAAACGAAAAAGTAAATGCAGGATGTAAAAATTGTTGAGGCAAGCACGAAATACTTAGATAAACTAAACTAAACTAACAACCACATTCACTCTCATACACTCACGACCGCACACAAACTATACTTTAGTATAATATTGCACAACTATCCAAATAACCAATTACCAAACTAAGCAGAGCTTGTGCTATGAGTACTATACAACTGATAAATATACTTATATATTTTTAAATACATACATACTATACATAAATTACACCCAGACACAGAACAAATGATCGTGCTCATCACACAAACATTTGTCCTGGGTGGGAATCAAACCCACGACCTCCGGCATAGCAGCCAGGGCCACTAACCACTAGACCAACAGGCCAGTCAAAGATAAAGTTAAGCCTCTAATTACAGTGAGGGAATGGCGAGTTTCAAGTTCCAACTTGTCTATTGTTATGAGATGACCTTCTGCTCGATCGGATACTGCGGCAATTCTCTTTGTCTTGTGCGTACGCCGTGTTTGGAATACGATGCCCAAGGAAAGTTTATTTGTCAATGAAATTACAAAAAAAAAATATCCGGTGAAACCTCTTACTAGTTACCTACTTGTGTTGTAACTGATTTTGAAAGAAAAGTTGGACGTTACCACAGACGTAAAAAGTACGTCTGTGGACGTTACGGCTTTTTTTTGAGGTGGGAAATCATCCAATGACTTCTCTCGCTCTAGGGTGGTGCGAGAGGATGTATCAAACTTGGGTACTGATTAAACCCACCTATGACACCCACCCATTGTGACACCCTATTAATTTTAAGTTCCTAATATAATTTGTATTTTTGGTGTACAATAAAGAATATATCTATCTGTCTATATCCTTCAGTTGCTTTTTGCGTTCTAGGGCCATGCATGGTCACTCTTTCAAACTTTGCCGCAGCCCAGGACGTTGGTATAAATTGGGTACACGTAGATACATTTACTTTCAATCATTTTTCTAATCTATGCCAACTATCTCTCATCCCCTTTTTTGACTGTTACTCCGCTATTGACCTGGATATCTAGTATGGAACAAGCGAGCCCAGGAAATATCTTAGCGTGGTAAGTAAAACAAATATGTGGTAAATCAAACTAGGGAAGGGCGGAAATCAATCATTAAATGATAAATGGTCTTCCCGACCGATTATAATTTAGGTGTCTTCAAGGAAGTAGAGTGAATAGGCTCTTAATAGACTAGTGCGCCTCACCATCAACGATTGTATCACTACTTACCATCAGGTGTGATCGCAGTCAAGCACTAGTTTATAACAATAAAATAAAAAAATGGCGTTACAGCTCACAGGTGTAACCCAAAGGTTTAAATAAAAAGGTAAGGTTAAAATAAACTTTGAAGGAAACGACCTAGGTCTTCATAAACAGGTTACACCATAAATATATTTTTTTTTGGTTAGCCTTTTCTTGAGCAAGAAAGGGCAAGCGCGAGACATGAATATTAGGACATAAAATTTATTTGCAGCAAAGAAATATGACTTCCTAACCTCAGACTAGTTCCTAGCCTTTAAAGACTTCCGCAACCCCACAGGAAACCTAACTGGCTCACGAGCAAGTCAAAACTACACACGAGCATAGATAAGTTGTTTGTAATTAAAAATAAAATCTGTCACTCAGAACTTCCCTTCACACAAGCCTTCAACATATGTCCTAGTTGTCGCGTGACCGGTTCAACGAAAAGGCTGGAATGTAGTCAGGCAGCCTAGACTGGCACGCCTTATTAAAAACTTGCCACAGATATTAAAAAATGTTTCAGAGTGTCTGTGGTATTTACTGGAAGGCCATTTTGTGTGTTATTGGGCTGTTTATCGGACGGAAGGCCTGTAATTTTTTTAATTTATTTATTGTGTATATTTATTTACTGTTATTGATATATTTGTATGTATTCTAAATGAATTTAATTTTAGTATTTTAACTTTTATGAATTACTAGCTTCTGCTAGATAACTGACATAACAAACAATTGAATCGTTATCTTTTGTTTTCAAAGTTCTGTATTGATTAAGATTCGTATTGATTCAGGTAGATATGTCATCATATTGAGGACCTACACTGAGGACATTGTCGTTTTAAGAAACTGCAGAAGTTTCTTCTTCTGCAAGAACTTTGAATTGCCGAAAAGGCTTCAGTTCCTGCAATTTTCAGGTCACACTTTTACTGATGATAATTATATTGTTTGAATATAAACTCCAGCCCTCCTAGCCAAGTTACGATCGTTTTGTTTGTGACGAACGCCTCGAGTAGGCCACGCCTCCGATTCCTTTGTTCTGACGTCATCTCAACGCTCAGTCACTTGGTCAGAACAAAGGAATCGGAGGCGTGGCCTACTCGAGGCGTACGTTGCAAACGAAACGATCGTAACTTGGCTACCCCTAGCCAAGTTACGATCGTTTCGTTATCGCTTTTCTTTTTTCGATCAGCCCCCCGGCTGATCGAAAAAAGAAAAGCGATAGGTTCTAATGAATAACTTACCTTTTGAATGTATAACTTTGTGTTATTTCACTGACTTTTCGTATTCAATTTAATACTACCGTAGTACATAGTTTTGACGACTTGTCGTGCCTTTATCGCGGTTAATTGCAGCTACTAAATAAATCACTTTAATTGGCTGGCGCCAATCAAACGTTTTTTTTTTTGGTAAAAAACGTATTCCACTTGTCCGATCACTTAGTGGGTTTCCGATATAGGTGTTTGGTCTTCATTCTCCAAATACCTATATACATATCGGAAATTATGAATTCGAACTATTATGATTTAGATCGGTGGTTCATAATATTTTTTTTTAGAAGTGGGAAATCCAATGACTTCTCCCGGTCTGGGTGAAGCGTGTCAGACTTTTACTGACTAAAACCTCACCTGTATCCTTCAGTTGCCCTTTGCGTTCTAGGAATACGGGTTTCCTTTTCAGATATTCCTCACGGTCCTAACGGGCAAATGGTTCTTAACCTGTGGTCCGCGGGTTACTGGTGGTCACCGGAAATACCAGAAGTCACCACTGAATAAATTGAACCTTCAAATGCTATACTATAATAATAATTAGATGGACCAAAGTGAAAGCAGTGGACAATGCCCAGCTTTTGAAGAACAATGCCCCGCTACCATTAAACTATTGTTATAACTGTCACTTTGGTTCAGATAATTAAAAATTATGGTATAGACGCAAACGGTCGCTAATGAGTAATGACGTTCTTCCTAAAAAATGGGCAAGTGTGAGTCGGACGTAAATAGTTCGATTCCCGAATGGAGACTCGAAGAATTTTCCGAATCGCAAAATTCATTTTTTTTTTGTGATGTAACAACAAACTGTTTTCAGATTTATTCCTAATACCTATGCTATAAGACCTTGCTTTATACCGAATTTCAGGATTCTGGGTCAACGAGAAGATACCCTATGAATTTTGATTCCCTTGAGGGTGTCGAAATATACGTTTTTTGCGATATAAACGGTCGTATCTTTATTTTTTCGTTAACTTAGAAGTTTGATTTATTCACAGCTTCAAGGGCTCTTCTCTATATCTGGAGAAATAGAGTTTAAAGTTAAACCTCCACGAATTCTCGAGATAAAGGGAAATCTTGACAGATAGAGAGACAGATAGACAACAAAATGATCCTACAAGGGTTCCGATTTTTTCTTTTGAGGTACGGAACCCTAAAAGTGTCGATAAAATAGAATAGAATAAACTTTATTGTCCACCAAAAAAGTAACATAACTTAGGTATAAATAAACTTAAATCTATAGGTCAATATAATCTACTCTATGTTCCTTATTATATTCTTAATTTCGATTTCATTATCATTATTAGTTTTTAATTAATTACCAAGAATTATGTTTCAGTGTTCTTAATTCATTTTTAATTTTATTTTTGTTAGCATTATTGTTTAATTAGTTTTTGTGCATGCTGTGGCCTCATGTAAATGAAGTAGGACACTAATAAGATACTTAAACGTTCATTAAAGGTTAGGTGAGACATGTCTTATAATGAGTGTTTCCCATCCCCTCCCATTCTCTTTCTCTCTCACTCTCCATACCCGTATCTACAAGAAGGAAATTTTTACTAATTGCCAAGCCAACTCAGCCAACCAACCTCTGCCAACCCCTCTCCCTCTGCCCCCTGCCAACTGTGAAGGTGAACTAGCTCCTGGGTTCCGTATAAATTACTATAAATTGTGTAGGTATATCCTTTGTTGTTTTTTGTTTGCTGTTTGAAAGGTAATATCTTGTTAAGCAATGTAACACAATACAATGCCGGTCACACTCATACACAAATCGTCCCTGCGGTCTAAACCATAACCGGCTCGCTCTGGAAGTGGGTTAGACGGGGTTCAAATTTGGGTCTTACCTGGCGGAGACTGACGACTGACTGACGGTATGTCGTGAAGAGTCGGCGAATAATATTAAAAAATAAAAATAATCGTAGTACCTACGCAAAAAATACCATAGGTCACTAAAACCTAAAACATATCAGTGCTGCACATGTAAACTAAAAGAAACTTCCGTCGAGTTTCCAAGGCTCGTCTTTTGATGGGTGCAATCAAAGTTTTTATTTATCGCTAGCCGTAATGTCATCAGTCACAAAGGTCAGTTTTGGATTGCAACGAACAGATCACTACGTCAGAATTCTATCTAAGCTGAACTGAAGGTTAGGTGAACCGGATCCATACTTACTGATCGTAAGGTTGAAAAGTCGTGGTATAATATGTAGGTAGATAGATTAGAATGTGACAAATGCCTTTGCTTCTGAGTCTATTACTTATTTATAGGCTGAATATATAGCATAGACAATTGTAGTCAATAATGAAGAGCTTTAGAAAAAAATATTTATCGGTGCTAAAGGGAAAAATTGATGTAAGAAACCGAAAACATATTCTTTTTACCTTTTTTTCAGTATGATTAATGTATTTCTCTGATCACGGCATATTCGATTGGTTACATCAATTAAGTCTATTCAAAAGGCTAAACAATAAACGTTTAACTAGCCTAACTTTATGACTATTACGCGCCAAAAACCTCAAAATTTTTGGCGCGCTGACTGACAGATGTCCTAAAACAGAAATATTCGCGGAAATCGAATTTGACATGGGTTACATCGGCGAGTTACGTAAATCTTTATGCTTAATTACGAGTCGCATACGCCGTAAGGTCGTAGAAAGTGAATCGACTCGTGTGAACCGTCAAAAAAGTCGGCGGCCATGTTGGCAGTCTGTGGCGCGCAGCCCGCGCGAGTGAACGCTTCCCGCCAAAACTTGAATTTCGAACGCGAATTTTCATAACTTTTTTAAAATCGCGTGTTCACGGCCAGTGTCAATATAGTTTTTTTTTATTAATGTGCATTGGATCTAGTTCGCATGTGATGTTGTGAATAATGTGAATAACAGTTGTGTTTCTAAAGTACAATCGATAGATTCTTTGTGTACTTACATTTTATAAAGGATGGGGAACTTTGACAGGACGAGTTGGTTTTATACGATATTTAAAATGGTAAGTTTTATTTTTTCAATTATAGTTTTTTTACAGCCTATAAAAAATAGATTAACACGGCCTAAACTTTTCTTTTTTAAATGACATGCAAGAAAGCCAGTGTTAATGTGATTCAGCCTAATTAATGTTCGTCATTCGAGTTTCGTAACCGCATACTATGCCTGTATTTCCATAAGTCGTACGTAATCGTCAAAATTGGTCACTTTTACGAAAGGCAAGGAATTCATCTGAATCCGGCTTAGTTGGGTAACAAACTGGTTGATAATATAATCGGTATACAAACGTAGTATCGAGTAGAATTGACTTAGGAATTTCACTTGATTTGTTTTGCGATTTCTCCGTCTGATTATGCGCGGTTAGGAGATACCTACCTAAATTGGTAATTAAATCATAGGTATTTTCTTCACAACCGTTAAAACCATTTATGGTTCAAAGTGATATTTTAATATTGGTTAAATTTTCAGCTAAAACCATAGATAATTTTCTTGACTTAAATTTCAAAAATTGACGAACGGATATATTTCCATTTGGTAATCAGGTAGTTAGCCTTAAAACACTATTTATAAGCTCTACGTCTCAGTTATGACCTTATAGATACACGTTCTCCGGACACAGAAGTAATAAGAATTGACTTCAAACATGTCTAGTTATTGACCATGTTTTTTGTTATGTAGGAAATAAATAACTAAAACACCGTACCATTCTGGATGGAGTGATAAGTAGTTTCGAACTTTTACTGACTACATCCCATCTGTGTTCCTTCAGCTGCCTATTGTATTCCAAGGCCCTGGTATGTTGCATAGACAAAAGTCTACGTAAATACCATAATGTCTACTTATTCTATTCTTTATCTAGACCATGTGGACGAACCATATTTTATTTTTTGAAGTGGGAAATCATCAAATAACTTTTCCCGCTCCGGGTAGAGGGAGACGGTGTGTTAGACGCTTTTCTTTTATTGATACTTCAGTTGCTTTTTGCGTTCCAGGGCCAGGGTTATGCGAAAGAGAACCCTGGAGCCCTGGAACGAAGGGAAAGAAGGAACATAGGAGTGTGTATTAGTTAATAAAAATCTGACACGCCCTCCGCTCCGTCCTAGAGCGGGAGAAGTCATTAGATGCTTTCCCAGCTAAAATAAAAGGCCACGGTAACTCTATAAACTAATATCACTGCCATGTGGACGCAATCTACATTAATATTATAAAGGAGTAAAGTTTGTTTTTTTGTTTGTAGGAGGTTATCTCTGAAAGTACTGGTCCGATTGCTAAAATAATAATAATAATATTCCACAACTATCACACAACGCCATCTAGTCCCGAACTAAGCAGAGCTTGTGCTATGAGTACTAGACAACTGATAAGCATACTTATATATTTCTAAATACATACATATTATAGATAAATTACAATGCGTTCCAAATAAGAATAGGATCGATTGCCAGGTAGTGACGTCACGTTATACTGTCAAATCGAAGAATTATTATGGTAAGCAAAACAAGAAAATTTTAAAAATTAATTTATTTACGAACTGTGAACGAAAATAGTTCAATCAGTATCCAGTTCTTCAATTTTGCTCATCTCTGAGTTCTTCAATTTTGCCCAATTTCTTGCGATTTGACAGTATTATGTGACGTCACAACATGGCGTCGATCCTATTCTTATTTGGAACGCATTGTACACCCAGACACAGAACAAATGATCGTGCTCATCACACAACCATTTGCCCTGGGTGGGGGAAAAAAAAATCCAATTTTTTCACCAATAGATATCAGCTATATACCTGAGTGACATAGACTATATTTTATTAACGCGGGTGAAGTTGCGAGCAAAAACTAGTATAAGATACATCTACAGACAGATTTCCGCAAAACTATTACGCAAAATAAAATTAGAAAAAGCTAATGTCTACATAAAGTCAATTAAAATGTTTGTTAATTAGTAAGCTACAGCTGTCTGTGCAACATTATGTAAACATGTTATAATATAAGTAGTCGTTAGGGTATTAAGAGTCTCTGACTAATGGCGCTGACTAATGATCAGGTTTTTACAATAAAACTTTCTTTTGCTGATCTTATGACTCCCGGATGTTGATGAAGTTATTGGATGATCCTGGATAAGAAGTTGGAAAACTTGTCTGTCATCTTGGAGCAGGAAATATGATATTTTGACAGGAATTTAGCAATATTTAATCTATATTAATATTATATAGCTGAAGAGTTTATAACACTATGTCAATATCTCCTGGAATATTCCAGCTTAAATCAGCGAGCGGAAGCGAGTGGAAGTCCACATGACATCCCACTTAATATGGTGCGAAGGTAGCTGGTCCGTAATGCACTCAACTACTAACGCGTGAATAGTATATTTTTGATGCGAGTATACGCGAGACTCGATATCTAAATTCACATAACCTTGAAAGTAAGTACCTGCTGGTTTAAATTGTAAAATTCTTACAATGTTGGATATAGGTAGCCCATTTATAGAGGAAGTGGGTACCGAGTAGTAATCAAAAACACGGGAGAAACTGCGGGGAGAGAGCAGCTAGCTAGTTGAGTAATAAGAAAATAACCAAAACAAGAATAGACAAATACACATCAGTGAAGACTAGTATAAAAAGGTATTCCATTAGGTAAACTAGATCTGTAATAATAATAATATGTACTTCTGGACACGGTTCGTATAGTTAGGAGGTTCCTCTCTCTGGAGCCCTGACTGCCGGTAGCTTGGACCCTGTTCCCGATACCAGTGGACTACTATTTTTTATATTTTTAAATGTTTTGTTTTATTTTTTATTAAAATATTTTAAAATATAATTTATATGTATTTAAATGAATATACGAAATAATAATGTAACTTTTATTTTAGACAAAGTCCTAGTGTTAGTAGCAATTCGCTTATTAAAAGTACATAATTATGAACTAAGAAATTAAAATAAATTGAACTAAAAATAATAATTCTAAAGAAAATTCCAATAAATGACTGATTTGTATTTAAAGGTTTTTTAATAAGTTAACGCTGTCTATACTGTGTGTGCGTGCGTTCGGAATGTTAACCAGAACTGCGACAGGTTTGAACACACCTTACGTAATGCGTCGTCGTTCGGGTTCGAGATTCTATAGCAAACCGATTTTATCGTCAATTTAATTCTAAAAGGATTTATCTTTAATCTTGATGAGGAAATATTCACAGATTAGAGAGAAAATTTGTAGCTCTACTTTTGATATAGTATTCCTTAATCTGTACTTTTGATGACAAAATTTCAGACATGTTAAGCTGTACCCAAATTTAAATATTTCTAAGTCAAAAAGTACTTTATTTGCCACAAACATGGTAATGAGGATGTTGAATACAGTACATAAGTTCTACATGTTTCACCAGTGATTGGTATACAAATATTAGGTAGTATATGTCATTTGAAATTATTGAACATATTTTTTTTTAAATCCTACAGCATTCATAAGAAACCACAATTGAATTAGATATTATTTTGCATTTTTAACATGTCGCAATTTATACGTTTTCCAACGCAAGCGCAAACAAAATATAATAAACTAATTTAGAAAACTTGTATTGTATAATTAATTAGCAAAGGCTATTTTTATCCCAAGAGCCTGTTAAGATAACCTTATAACCTTCTCCTTGGAATAATCTTATACTATCACGCGGGTGTTGCCTCTGGTAGACACTATACATAATTTAAATAGTAAATTTTAGAAGTATTCAATATGAACCGGCCTTAAAAATTTAACAAGAACAAAGGCGTTGGCCCCGCCCCGACCAATGACCCATCTCACTCGGTCAATATCGGAAACGTGCGAGAAACATACTTAACTACTCATTTGTTAAAAAAAAAACAGAGTATAGTAAATATAATTATAAATAATTTAACAGTAAAGTTGAGAAGATTAAACGAATCCTAACTTATTAAAACACAACATAACTAAACGTACGTAACTATTACTAAAATAATACAATCGACAAAAGGCCATCTTTGGGTCAAGCCATTCACACATAAAATTATTTACTTTTAAATTCCCACTGCTCTAAACATAGACAAAATTACTGTAATACTTAATAATTGTAAATCAATAGCAACAACATTAAAATACGACAAGAATTCTATCATTTTTAGCATAACTTGTGTGGCTTTGATTGCTAACCTACACAACTTTACAAGAATGCCATTATATTACAATACTAACGGTTCCTCGTGGCTTCGCCCGCGTTTTAGTAGAATATTATCCCAAAGGAACATACTCCCGTGATAAAAAAGTATTCTAATTACTATTCCAGGACATGGTCTACCCGTGTACCAAGTTTCATCGAAATCTATTCAGTAGTTTTTGCGTGAAAGAGTAACAAACATCCATACATACAAAATTTCGCGTTTATAATATTAATAGGATAAAGGTAAATGCTTATTGAATTCTAACCTTTAGGTAATCCTGACTTTCAAAGATCCGTTGCTAAGGCTACAAATGTTATGCCACAATAGGTCATAGAATTTCAACCTTTGACCTTTCGGTCGATTTAGTTACGGTTAGTGTTGCTATATTATTATAGTCAATTTATTAAAGTAGAAAAACCAACATTTATTTTAGATTGTAATAAAAACTAAATTACTCTATGATATAGACAAGATAAAGTGAAGCAAAGAAGCGCGGGCTCGCGAAAGATGGATGGTGTGAAACAGTTAAATACTACCCTTAGATAAATAAGAGCAGAAAAAAAATTGTTAAACAATATTGTGTATATAAATACAATATTTTTTAGTTATATTAAAATCTTTGGTCTATAGAAACTGCAAAAGAGTAACCATGGAGTTTCATGTCAGTTCTTCTCCATAGGAAACGACCAATTGGAACCGTCTGGAATCTTTTTTTAAGTGCCCATGTAGGCCTATGTGAAATAAAAACATTTTCAAATTTTGAATTTTGTAGAGAACTATCTGACCCGGCGAACTTAGTACCGCAACTGGATATTGTCAACCGATTGCGGTGGAACAAAGCCTAAGTAATATATCAAGTTACACACAATTTTAATGTATAAAAGTTGTCTACATCGATTTCGTACATTTTACGTGATGCCTGCACAACTAAAAACTTCTACAGATTTATTATAACTATGTTACATCAAGTCAAGACTGGACTGTTACCGCTTTAGATAGAGAAGCATGGAATTCTTTGGAGGAGGCTTTTACCCGAAGGGGGTCCACACTTAAAGTTACCAATATGGATGATAATTTGTAACTACGTACTACAATATTTTTACTAAATGATAATAAGAGTACTAAATATTTTATTATTCCTAATGAATTGTTTTTACTATAAATCATTTTTAATGCTATTTAACAATTTTATTATACAATTAATTCTTTATTTTAATCAATTGTATGTAAATTAATTTTATTTTAATCAATTCAGATATCATTATTGTACAATTCCATTTTAATCAATTGAAATTATATTTTTATTTATTTTTTATTTGTATCAATTGATACAGTACTCATTAATTAATTGATTTTTTTTTTATTGCATGTGATCTTTATGATATAAGTTATTCTAATTGTCAATCTATTTTTTATTCTGGTTATGTTAAAATTGTGTGGAATGAATAAAGCTTTATTATTATTATTCCATTTATTTATTATATTACATACTAATTATATTTTTAAATATTTCCTTAAAAAAAAACACATTAAAAAAACATTTAAAAATATAAAAAATAGTAGCCCACCGGCATCGGGAACAGAGTCCAAGCTGCCGGCGGTCAGGGCTCCTGAGAGAGGAATCTCCTAACGATACGCGCCGTGTCTAGGAGTACTGCTTTCTGGATCAGGCCCTTGATCCAGCTGCCTAACGAGAGCCTCCTCAGATGTTGTTCGAGGCTCTTGGCTATTAAGCCATTGGCCGTTACGACTATCGGCACAATGATTGCTCTATCCACTTCCCACATGTCGACAACCTCGCGAGCCAAGTCAAGATATTTAGTTTGCTTATCTTTCTCAGCTTTCACGAGGTTTTCGTCATGAGGGACCGCTATATCAACAATCATTGTGCGACGCTCTAGTCGATCTATCACCACTATATCAGGTTTATTGGCAACAATAGTCCTGTCAGTGATGATAGATCGATCCCAATATAACGTGATATTGCCATTGTCGAGAACTGGGTCGGGCACATACCTATAGTACGGTACCTCTGATTCCACAAGATTGTATTTAAGAGCAAGTTGCTGGTGGATAATCCTGGCTACGAGGTTGTGTCTATGCAAATAGTCTCCGTTAGCTAGATGAGAACACCCAGAAATAATGTGTCGGATTGATTCCCCGGGTCGGTGGCATGCCCGACAGATGTCAACCGTACCGTCCTTCACAATATATTTCCGGTAGTTTGTCATCATAACTTCGTCCATAATCGCAAAGACAAAACCTTCAGTTTCCCCGAAGAGGTCACCGAAACGCAGCCAAGATACAGACGCTAACAGGTCTACATCGGGCCCATGTAAGGCCCGGTAAAAGCGTCCGTGAAGCTCCTTGCTCTGCCATACTTCCCTGCGGTCATTAGTATCCAGTACTATAGGTTTGCGCCAGTTCTCGTTAGCCAAGGAGAGCGGAGTAAGGCCCTTGTCCACCGCTACCACATCTCGGTGCATACCCACGTCGGTTTTTAGGAAGTATTCCCTGAGACTGCATACCTCGCGGTTGTGCAGGGTCTTAGCATTTAAGAAGCCACGACCCCCGCACTTCCGCGGGATATACAGTCTCATCACCGATGACCGTGGGTGATGCATCCGATTTGCGGTAAGTAGTGTGCGGACCCTCCTATCCAGGGCGTCAAGTTCTGTCTGAGTCCATTTGAGTATGCCGAAAGAATACATCAATACCGGCATGACCCAACCGTTGAAAGCGCGCACCTTGTTTCCGCCTGATAAAAGACTATTGAGTACTTTATTCAGGCGTCCAAAGAAGCGCTCTTTCAACGATTGTTTCACGTCATCAGTATTGATGCCTAACGATTCCGACATACCCAAATACTTGTAAGTTTCGGTTGAGCAGAGGGATCTAAGGTGTATGGAATCCGAGAGTTGAATTCCCACAGATTCCATAATCTCACCTCTCTTTACATGTATGACTGCACATTTGTCCACACCAAATTCCATCCTGATGGCACTACTAAAGGTTTCAGTTACCTTCAGTAGCTCCACCAGCTGCAAGTTGTTGGGGGCAAAGAGTTTCAGATCGTCCATGTAAAGAAGGTGAGATATGACCTGACCGCCTCTTTTCAACCGGTAACCTAAGCCAGAACCCTCCAGCAGTGTGCTGAGCGGGTTCAAGGCTAGGCAAAACCACAGTGAACTCAGACTATCACCCTGGAATATGCCACGCTCAATCCTTATCGGTTCGTTGTTCTCCTGAATCTGTCGACATCCCGAATAGTGAAGGACTGTTCTCCACTGCCCCATACATGACATCAGGAAGGTGCGCAGAGTTGCATCAACTTTATACAGTTCTAGCACCCTCATGAGCCATGTATGAGGAACAGAGTCATATGCCTTCTTATAATCTATCCAACATGTCGACAGATTCTTCCGAGAACGTCGAACCTGTTGGCTAATGGCAATATCGATGAGGAGCAGCTCCTTAGTACCGCGGGACCCGTTCCTACATCCATTCTGAGAGGCAGACATGATAGAATTTGTCTCAATATGACTATTGATTTTAGCTCTCAGAATGGATGTAAGAACTTTATAGGCCGTCGGCAAACACGTGATCGGTCTATAATTTTTGGGTTCCGCAGTACTACCTGATTTATGGAGCAGGTGGGTTATTCCTGTCGTTAGAAACTGGGGCAGCGACCCTGACTCTAAGGCAGACTGGAACTGAGATGCCAAGCGAGCGTGCGACCTTTGGAACCATTTAACCCAGAAATTGTGCAGCCCGTCCGGCCCAGGAGATTTCCAGTTAGGCAATGGACGGACTGCACGGGCTACATCTTGGGGGCTGATGGTAATTGCCCCCATTTCTGGTAAAAGATCGCATGCGCGCTCGACCTCTCGAATCCAATCACCCTCGGTGTGACTGACAGGCGCCGACCAAATGCTGCGCCAAAATGAACACATGGCGTCATCATCCGGCAGGCGCGTATCAGTCACACCTTGGTCGGATCGCTCCCAATCCCTGTAAACCCACCTTTCGTTGCTTTGGAATGTACGATTCCGAGTGTTCCGCTCCACTCGCCGCTTGTACCGACGAATACGGTTTGCCCATGCATAGATTTTCTGCTTCAGGAAGTCGATACGCTCTGTGACGCAGGGCAGATAATCTCGAGGACTAATATCAGTCCCCGAGAATGCCCGCCTCACAAAGCGCATCACCCTAGGGCGAGTGTTGCCCTTCCTGAAGCAGATAAGCTTACCGATGAGTGCTCTAGCCTCACCGATACGGTGCTCTATCCTGCACTGCCAAGCTGGCACAACTGGTCGTGTAGCTCTGTCACAATTAGGAAATTTAACATGAGCTACACGACATGCCGCTACAGCCGCACAGTACAAGATTGAGTGGGTATCAGTGAGGTCTTTGCTGCTATCAAAGCAATTTGATAGCTGCGAATCTAGAGCACACACCAGCGCCCTATTTCTCTTGTGCATGGGCAAACGAGGTAGACGAGGTCTAAGCCCCGGCGGTGTGGAACGGTACTCTCGAAATGCGTCCTCCAAAGCGCCCCTCAATCGATCATTACATTGGGTACTCACAGATATAGCCGCGTCATCATCGGCGTCACCAACCTGGACGGGTCGCGGTGAAGCAGTGGGTAGACGTTGCACCGCGGCCGGTGTTGTAGCAGGTGAAACACGGCTACTCTGTGATTCCAGGCGCAGTCTATCAAGTACGGCGTCATCCAACATACGATTACGCTGAATGACCCGCACCTGATCCGATAGTCGTTGGACCGAAACATTGACAGCTGGCTCAAGCACCTGAAACAGAGAGAGCATCCGACCACGATACGCAGTCAGGTTAATTCCCCCCTCTGTAGCCCCAAAGTATGAGCGCATGACGTTTTCATTAATGGATGATATCCATCGCATGCGCTGCACACTTCCACCGGCAGCGGGGACCCTATCAGAGGCCGGCGGGCCTCGAGGTCCCAAGCTGGCCGGAGGTCGGCCTCTTCCCCGTCGACGCGCAGGTGGTGGTGTCGTCGGCGGCGAGAAGTATTCGTCGCTCGAGCTCGACGCAACTGCAGCGACCGGAATCTCTGGACTCACGGTTGGCGCTGGTCCCGGCGGCTGCGAGGCGGAGCTGAGCGACGAACCCGAAGATGTTGGGTGTGTGTGTAGTTTTTGTGCTCGGCTTCTTGTCAGCATTTTTTCAATTCAGTTCATCGCCATTTTATTGTATATTGCTTTTGTTGGAGGCATTATATATAGTTGGATGGTGATGTGACGGTTTTTTTTATTTTTTCTTGAGGGTTTTCCGGTGGTTGTACATTATTATTGTGTATTATTGAATAAAATTAAATGAAAAATTTTGGCGAGAAAATATTTGCTGACAGTCAGTTTGACAGCCGAGCCACAGATTATTATTATTATTATATATTTTATTTATCTCAGGACCCTGAGGTCCTGGACCTTTGGGAGGCGTACAAGGAGCCGAAGCCAACTCGCAGAGGCCCTTTAGATAATTATAATGGAACATGATACCAACCGACGATTATCCCTGTACGCGCTATGCTAGTGCACCCAAGGACAACCCCCGGTTATTGAAAAACTGTTGCGATATATGGAGAACAAAGATAATAGGGCTATGGTTTTTGGAATCTTAAGTGGACTGGTAACATGGAACTATGTCAAGACTATGGCCCCTGCCTGAACAACGTTATTAATATGCATCGAAAAAAGGCAGGGGGTGACTTGCACACTCAATAAATGGGCCCCCAAAAACGGCCGCTAGCACGAAGTGACGTAGCAACAAGAGGGCAACATATCCTGAGGTGCTTGAGGAGTGGAGAGGTATACCACGGCTATCAGGACAATCCCGGAAGTACGGTCAAGATCCCTACCAGCACCTTACTGGATTATACATCCTTCTCCCGAGCACGTTTGCTCTTGCGAATCTCCACTCAAGCCAGCCAATAAAGGCAAGAGAGAGGTGGGAGCTCAGTTCCTCGTCAGTGTTCACTACGGCCGGCCAATAAAGGCAAGCCGGAGATGAAGAACAAGAATTCTCCCGGGAGATCGGGTCCGTGGGGTCGCTAATGCCCAACAGTTCGCCACAAAACTGCGCTGCGGATTGTATCTCTCTTAGTCTGGCCCCTCACCCTAGGCATATTACGGCAAAGCAAACTTTACCGATACAGACCTAGGGTATATTGGAGCACGCAAGCCCCACCACGACGTCAACGTAGAGATACGGCGATGGGGAATTATTATTATTATTATTATGTTACATAGATTGTTAGAAAAAGTCACCGTGGATTTGGATCCTAAAGAGCAACGAAGGGAGCACGGGTGGATTTTAGTAAACTGAACAGGTGCAGTGTGAAGTGTTACTAACATAGTCATAAGTCTTATTTATTAACAATAAATTGTATTTAATTTACTTTATATATGTTAGTCTGTAGGGTGTTGTTATCTATGGGCCAAGATTTCTGAAAATAAATGTTTTTTTTTTAGTCGGTAAAAGTCGGCAACTCCCTCTCGCTTCACACAGAGCGCGAAAAGTTGTATGATGATTTCACACCTCAAAAAAGGTTATTTATCTATGTAATATTAAAGCATGAATTAAATCAAGAACACCTGCTATGTATCTGTTCGATCAATATCACTGTCTTAATACCTAGTTCTTCTAATTGTGGTGAAGGTCAAACGACATACAGCCAAGTGATCAACACGGATTAGGGAACCAGTTTAGTGCTTACTAATGAAGACACTACCTGTTTTAAGACTTTATAGCTAAAATAACCGAATCTGACTTATAATTATGGAGCATATGTGTGGTGCGTGACACGATTTCGATATCGAGAATTAATAGGACAATTTAAATAATCGAAAAAATTAAAAAGAATATGTATTTGATTAAGAACGTGATTTTGTAATTTGATGTAGGTTTTTAGGTTTATGACTGGTTTAGACATATTATTATTTTTTTAATTACAATAATTTACATTTTTTTTTTCTAAAATACCCAGGATCCAGGAAGCGTTAGGCCAACATCGTGATCTGTGATTTTTTTGCCACTTCTAGATTTATGACTAGATGAAAATTGCTGATAGTAATTTTAAACCTATTTTTATAAAAGTTTTTTTTTTTTACAAAATATCCGACCAGTTTAGGGAAATATTTTATTAATATCATGACCTAACATAATTAATAACCAGATTTTTTATAAATCACGATTTCGCGCAAATGCAAAAAACATTTTTGTTTTAAAATCTTTATGATAGAATACTTGAATAGACTATTTAATCTGGACAACTTAAGCAATTCGCTAATGCTATTTATTATTGACATGTCTTAATTATGTATTAAACTCCTAAGAACCATATATAAGTATATACCTAATCTAGAGTATCTTTACCATGAACATATCACATTATTTTCAATCATATAACGTACAATTCCGCTCGGTCTACGCTTTGCGCACGCTCGTACTGGCGACACGTCCTTGGCTGCGCAGGCGCACATTCCCCGTCGCTCCAATATTCCGGCTCTTCTCACAGATATAGTATCTGCACAGGTATATTTGTACAAATATTATTGGCTTGTTGACGTATAAATGATTGTCCAATGACAATACTTGGCAGAACTACATATTATTTATATAAATGCACTTCTAACTTTTTCATATTAAGACTTTATTTGTTTATTCGATATTTTGTTGAAAATTATTAGCCAGTTTGATTGCTGTGCAATCATTGATGATGAAGCGCACTAGTTGATTAAGGGCAAATTCACTCTAATCTTGAAAACAGCTAAATTAAAATCGGACGGATAGACCGCTGCTGGCAAATTGTTGTAGTCCTTCGATGTTCGCTGTTTGTTTCACTTTTCTGAACTGCACAGTCAAATCTGAAAAAAATACTAAAACTATATATCCCAACTGTATATAATATAAATCATACCCTTATTGCAAAAACCAACTATCTGCAATTTTTACCCAAATTAAAGTTAAATCCATTCATCCATTCGTCTCATCAAGATGAATCTACAGATAAAACCGGTTAGTAGCTACGACACTTATTTACAAAGATAGTTTCGGCAAAAAGTATATAACCTACAAATTTGATTGAATATAATACAAAAATGTTGGTGCATTTAGTTGGTTTTTGCAATAAGGGTACGAAATAAGAAAAACAATAATAATTGGTACACAATAATAATAGCGTTACGCAATACACCTGCTACTGTAACCTAAAAACCATACATAAAATTTAATATCCATCAATTTCTAACGTAATCGATTATTTAGTCACGATAGTAATAAAAAACCATAAACTCATAGAGTATCGACTTCTTCAATATAAACTTTCGATTTTTATGATAAAACTCGTTGGGTGAGAGTTTTCACAGTAGCCAATGTAACTGTCAAAGTATATTTGCAAACACTGTCAGTTTATAAAAAAATCACGTCAAACTTTTTATTTTCAAAAATATTTAAAAAAAAATATATATTATTATAATTTGTCGAATTTGGATGAGATTTATTGTATTTGTATATGATTGATTTAACAATTTTCGGGTACCCCGGCGTGGACTTGCGGACGACGAGCAATGAGCAGCTCGCCGTTCGGTAACCGTCCGGACCGAGTCTGAGTCGTCAACTTAAAGAGATGTCAGCAAAACCGTAGGGGTCCAGCAATGTCGAAGCCTACTGGGACCATGCGTTGTCTTCTGAAAGGGAAACCCGAGGTTTTGGAACGCAAAGGGCAAAGTAGGAACATAGGTGTGGTTTTAATTAGTAAAATTCTGCTACGCCCTAGAGCGGGAGAAGTCGTTAGATGATTTCCCACTACAAGAAAAAGGCATAGTATCTTTATCGTGTGAATCCAATAGTGCCCATTCATAGCAAATACTACTTCGCCATACAAAAGAGTTCAACGCGCTCAACGGAAAAGTGCGATCAAAATTGTTTTTTAGTAAGTATTATTAATCTTATTTTCTGTTTTTATACTTTTTGTTACGTATTGAGATGAGTTATGTAAGTCCGATAAGGTGAGTATTACTTTGAATGGTTTTTTGTACGTTATGACTCAATCGTGGGGAGAAAATCGTGTTTGTTTTCGATTTTGAGCCGAAAACTTCGAAATTTTTAGTATGGGCAAAGAAAATATTATAAAACTCAATTGGTTTATTAATTAAAGTGACAAAATATTTATTAATGTCTATATCACGTTCATTCAAGTGGAGAAAGTTTGTCATTGCAACCGAGGCGGAATTGGCCTGAGCCACAGGCGAGGGTGTTATGAAGCCGAGTGCTACAGTGACAAATTTCCACCGTTGGGTATGCGCGGTGGCTAGTCTGATACGATACATGTAATAAATTGTGGCGGTGCGGTGGCAAGCTTGCACACTTTTCCACACTAGTGCGAAAAACGACAAATTGCATATCTAGAAGCGGCAGTTCAATAAGTGTGTTGAAAGAGAATTATCCTAAGACAAAAGCTTGTTGCATTTTCTGTTAGGTTATTAGATGTATCATTTGCCGTTTACAACCTTGATATCATTTTATTACTGCTACAATGAAACACATACAATTTAATATAATGGTACTCAACTAACTTCATCAATAGGTCAATCAAATTCGTCATATACATGAACAAACTACAAAAAGGTTCACAAAAACTGGCACTATATGCACGACTTGTTTCATAACGAAGTTTTTGTACTGTGCCATATTATGTTTATTGATTGGGTTTCTTTGAAGAACATGTAATTAGTACAACGTTAGACTTGTCAATCTTGTTTTGTGCGTTTTTATATATATATATATATATAATTTTGTTTTTTTTTTAAGTGTGACAAGTCATAAAATAACTTTTCCCACTTTGAATGGAGCGACTTTTGGGGAGTTTCAAGCTATTACTGACTAAAAGGCAAGGCACATTGCTCGCAGAAAAGATTGTCGATGGGGACGAAAGATTCTGGAGTAGCGAAACCCTACCACAAGGCGGACCGATGACCTGGTGAGAGTCGCGGGAATGCGATGGTTGCGAGACGCACAGAACCAGTCGTTATGGCGACACTTGGGGGAGAAATATGTTCAACCGTGGACGTCTTTCGGCTGAAATGATGATGTTGTTAATGACTGACTAAAAACCAACCGGTGTTCCTTTAGCCCACGGTGCCTTATATCACAGTCCAGTTAAATTATTTCAGCTTGTATTTTTTATGTGCATTCGATGTTTGTTACTTCACTACTGTATATACACCAGATCGAGGACCTTTGGGTAAAAGGGAATTTGCTATTTGACTACGAGTAAGAGATTCCTTTTTTAAAAAGTATGTCCTGCTTGAATCTAAGTTATTGATTGAGTTTTGTTTGTTACATTCCACAACTATCACACAACGCCATCTATACTCCATTTGTTTAGGTATTTAACTGAACGTAAATAATCTTGATATGTCTTTTTATTAAAAAAATCGTTTATAAACATACAAAGATTATTTAAATTTAGTTAATTATCAAACTTTGGTAAATAACAAATTGTAAACATGTTTAGATAAAATTTTTAGAAAACTTTTAGATAAAAGACATGTCAAGATTGTTTACATTTAGTTAATTACCTAAACAGATGGAGTATAGTCCTAAACTAAGCTGAGCTTGTGCTATGGGTACTAGACAACTGAAAAAAATACATATATTTCTAAATACATACATATATTATATATAAATTACAGTCGGACACAGAACCATATGAACGTGCTCATCCCATAAACATTTGTTTTGAGTGGGAATTGAACCTCCGGCATAGCAGTCAGGGCCACTGACCACTATACCAACATGCCAGTCAAGTCAAGTTTGTGAAGTATATCTTGCAGGTTCTAGTTGCAACGCCTTTTGTTAGCTAACCATATAATTTCTTCATGTTCAACAGAACTAATCAAACTTACACCAACTTGCAACCACCAACCCACCGCTTAGGTTGCACTCTGTAATTAAAATATATTAAAAGTGGGATTTTTTTTTGTTTCAAAATCATTTCAAGAAAAACCTCACCTTAAGCACAAATAGTAATTGTTTGGGCTTTGAGAACGTACTAGGGCTACTGGAATGTGTGTGTGAAAGAGTTACCACAGCTCTGGAATGCAAAAAGCAACTGCAAAACGTAGGTGGGTTTTAGTCAGCTAAAGTATGACACGTTTTCTTGCTTATATCTCCAGGGTATTCGATAATTTACCACTTTAAAAAACAGGTGCAAACGTTTGACGTAAGATTGACATTGAACTGTGACCAACACTTAATCTTAGTTTTTGTGGTAAGTTCCTCAAAAATCTTACGTTTGTCAAGACTGACATTGTTTTTAAATCTATCTATTTATATATATAAAAGCGAAATACCACTCACTGATTAGAAACACAATACCACTCAGAAACTAGAACACCTGCAAACTTAAAATTTGGCAGGTAGGTTCCTTATAGGGTGTAGACAACTGCTAAGAACGGATTTTACGAAACTCCATCCCTAAGGGGGTAAAACGGGGGTTGGAAATTTGTGTGAAAACCTACATTCACAAGGGCGAAAGCTAGTATTACTATAGTCACATAAGAAGTATTATTAAAAGTTTTAGTAATTAATTTAAAGGCCTCCGACAAGGTGGACCGATAAACTGGTGAGGGTCGCGGGAATCCGATGGATTCGGGAAACTCAGGACCAGTCGTTGTGGCGACACTTGAGGGAGGCCTATGTCCAACAGTGGACGTTTTTCGACTAAAATGATGATGATGATGAAGTTGAATCAATATTTCCAAATATGTATTAACAATTTAATAATTAGGGTAGTAACATGATCGGACTCAGGCTTACTAAACTGTGTGTCTATAGAACAGGTTTATACTACAGTAAAGGGTTACATAGCCGTTGGCCTCAAGGGTGCACCTGCGATGACAATGTCAACCAGTCAATATTAAAATATTGTAGAACTGATAGGGAGATAGTAATATTGATAATATTAGTTGGTGAGTTATTGTACGAAATAGCTTGCTTGAATGATGCTTATGCTGATACTAAAAAAAAAATTTCCTAAATCAAAAGACTGTCTTATTTGTAACTTAAACCTAATAAGAACGTTAATATAACAAAATGTTTTTTTTTTTACAACTATCACACAACACTATCTAGTACCAAACTAAGCAGAGCTTGTGTTATGAGTACTAGACAATTGATAAACATACTTCTTTATTTCTAAATACATACATATTGTACATAAATTACACCCAGACACAGAACAAATGATCGTGCTCAGCACATAAACAGGAACTTGGACAGGAATCAGGAATAGCAGTTAGAGGCACTATAAATCACTAGACCAACAGGCCAGTCATTTCAAAATTACCGACAAAATATTAGAAAGTTTTATTATATTCTAAATTCAAAATTAAATAAACTAGTGCGCTTCACCATCAACGATTGCATCACTGCTTACCATCAGGTGGGATCGCAGTCAAGTATTAGTTTAAATCTTTATGTAAAACAAAACTGGCAGGAAAAAAAAATGTTATCATATGTCACTAATATCATTAGATACTTCACAGGCTAGCACATTTTACAACACAATAAATGATTTCATTTGACATAAGCACGATAAAGTTCAAAGACAAACTTGCGTCACCTACAGATCCGCTTGCCAAATGTCTATAACGCTGATTCAGAGCTTTTTACACAAGATTATTTACATTATGTATATCCGTGTCCACGAGTATGTGTACAATGATAACATATGTACACAATCTTGTGTATCCATCTATGATGATCCTTACATACATATGTATAAGGTACGTTTTTCTTATCTATCGTCAACCGATCATTACGATATAAAAAACATTTTACAAAAAAAAATACAACCGACTTCTTCGACTTGGTGCGGCAGCGGAGCGTCGCCCCAGCGTTGCATCTCCACGCGCAGATCGTGCATGCGTGCAAGGACTGTTGCCTCCAAATCCCACGGTGGTAGGCCAGCAAAGAGGCTCGCCGCTTCGCAAGAAGATTTTTTAAAATTATTTAATTGTTTACTTATAAATCATTTAGTAGTTATAGGTCCAGTAGGTGGCCACTTTAATAGCAGCATCAGTGGTGTTCATTAGGACCCGTAAGTTCTTTCAGAACTAATAGCGATTAGAATAATAAATATGGACCATTTTTTTAAAGGACTTGGTAGATGATAAGCATTGCCATATAGTGTTGAAATACTGCCAGTTTTTTTGAGCGCTTTACTAGAAAACCGCAATGAGGAGTTACTCGACGCCATATTTTATTATTACTGATTATAATTCCGTAAATAAATACGTTTTACGGTTGTTAATCATATTTTAATCAATATACAACTTGAAATTAATCTGTGAAATGCAAAAAACTGAAGAAAATTTGAATTTCACCTTGGAGCTATCCCTCTTTATCACTTATTTTAATAACACCAGCTAGACAAAATGGGACGAATGGGTTGGGATGGGATGGGACGGGATGGGAATGGGATGTGATGGAATTTATGGGACTTGTACAAAAAAAAACAATAAAAAAACGCTATTTTATTAATCTGGACACCATAATCATGTTGCATTTTCCTGCACCTGATTCTTGCGGACCGCCCGGAGGATTCGGTGGAGATGTATTGGTGAGTGTGTCTTGGGTGAAGTACCACAATGTCTTCGTGGGGGCGATCGGCGGCGGCGACCTCTCGTGCCGGGCCTTGGGGAGAGCTGACACAGCAGGGCCGAAGCTTACTTGGGCCATGGGTTAACTTCCGAAAAGGAAACCCGGGGAAAAAGAACATAGTCTGTGTGATTATAGTCAATAAAAGTCTGATACACCTTCCCGTTCAGCCCTAGAGCGGGAGAAGTCATTGGAAAATTTCCTTAAAAAGAAAAATTAAAATATATAATTAAAACAACACCGATCATAAAGTTTTATTTGTACCTGGGACATTAATTAAAGGAAGAACACGAAATGAAAAGGCACCTTCACAATAATTATATACTGGTGCTTTAAGAAACATATTTATTAAACTTGTTTGTTCCATAGCCTCATATAGGAAGACTGGTATTGTAGCAGCACTCTCGTCTTCCTTGAGTCACCTCTATAAGGACTGGTTTCACTAATAAAGCTTTATCTCGAAGTTGCTTTAAAATAGGATTGTATTTTAAGTATTGGTTATTTTTGCTTGTGTGTATTGATGGAAATTTTTAAAGTTTGTACGGTGGTGAATATGCAACTAATATATTGTGCAACATAAAAGTTAACATTTTTTATGAAACAGTAGCGATCTGTATCGGTACATAGGAACTAAAAATTCTAAATCCTGCTTAACAGTCCGAAATCGACTTTCGGGCAGTTGCTTGGACAAGACACAACTTGTGGTCGGAGGACCCTTTTCAACGGAGGTTTGTGGGACTTTACACCCTGTTCCATATAAACTCATGACCCGAGTTTGACTTTTTTTTATTAATGATACATAATTTAAGATGTTTATTAATTATATTTAAATTCGGTGTTTTACGGATTATTCCGTAAAACACCGAATTTACACAAATGAACACATTAAATTACCTACCTCCCTGTTTTTCCTATCTTTTTATTACCTTTGCTTTATAATATATTTAAAGACTATTTATTTATTATAAAGTGGGAGTTCAACTCATTAAACTTTTCCCTTCTTGCTTTAATATTGTTGCACCTGTTTTATTTACATAAGTATTATCAACATTTACAAAGTCGTAACCCTTAGACCCGTAATCCGCAGGAGAACCAAGGTCATAGCCCGAAGAATCGCCAAACTTAAGTGGCAGTGGGCAGGGTACATTGCTCGCAGAACAGATGGTCGATGGGGACGAAAGGTTCTGGAATGGCGACCACGTACCGGAAGACGTAACGTTGGAAGGCCTCCCACAAGGTGGACCGATGACCTGGTGAGGGTCGCGGGAATCCCATGGATGCGAGACGCACAGGACCGGTCATTGTGGCGACATTTGGGGGAGGCCTATGTCCAACAGTGGACGTCTTTCGGCTGAAATGATGATGATGATGATGAACCCATAGAAAGCATAATTATTGCATCACTGCTTACCACAAGGTGGGATCGCAGTCAAGCACTGGTTTATATTATTTAAAAAAAATAGTTTAAAAAAAAAACAAAATTGGAACATCTTCACTTAATGCTATCTACATAATGAAAAAACGATCCATAAAAATTGATTAGAAAACAGTCTTGATAACGTTAAGGATCACTAATTGCACTAATTCAGCTAATGATGGTTGCGTAACCATGAACCACGGGTGCTGGTGGTCTTTAGCAACCGCTGCCGGCAACCGTGAGAACTGCGCGCGAAATCTACGGATTGCAAGGAAATGGAGGAATATTATCGCGTATACGACGATGGTAGTTAACTATTAGTAGACCTTAGGAAATATACTGGATTTCCTCCATTGAGGAAATCGTAAACATAAAGTTTTCCGTTTTGTGACCATTAAAAAATAAGCATTAGGTACCTTTGAACTTGAATTTTGTGTTAATTCTAAAATTAGTGGTAACAGCCCCCGACTTACGAGTTGTAGGTCGCGGGTTCAAACCCAGGCATGCGCTTTACCTTGTGTAACTCCCCTAAACGGTCAAGGAAAACACAGTGAGAAAACCTAACCATGTCCTAGAACCAAAAATTCGAAGATGTGACATCCACCAAACCGCACTGGGCCCGCGTGGATTACGGCCCATTCCCTCTACTAGAGAGGAGGTTTGAATCCCTGCAGTGGGAACATTATATGGCTGATTATATTATCCATGCTTTATAAAATTTAAAATAATTGTACTGACTCTAAACTTCAAGACTACAGGGGCCCAAGTCTGCTATTTTTATAAATTCGTCATTCCAACACGATCCCATTGTCATTTTGCTAAAAGTTCATAACCTTCTAATTCATAATGATCGATCATTGATCGGTCAATAGTCTCGTAATAGAGTTGTGGTAGAATGACAATATCGAGTTATAGTATTAGTAGATAACCAAATTTGTCAAAATTAACAATTATGAAATCAATGATAGACCATTCTGACACTATTGTAATAGCAGACTTGAGGCCCAGGTGCCTTACCATGATGTATTAAAATATTCAGGCATGCGAGTGAGAAAAAGGGATGGAGCTATACACCCTATATAGCTCCATCAAAACGTTTTGGGAACACATTCATTGTGCGTACAGCTAAGGAATGGAATTCCTTGCCGGAATCTGTATTACCTGATAGCTACAACCCGGGATTCTTTATGTCAAGAGTGAATAGGTTGCTTCTAAGTAAGCGCGCTCCATCGTCGACCGCATCGTCGCTTTCCATCAGGTGAGATAGCGGTCAAGCGCGAACCTACCAAGAATAAAAAAAACCATTTAACAGTTCAGTTTTGGTCGTCATATGAATTGCGTTTTGAGCTCTTGGTAGGGCCTCAGGTGTCAGTAATGTGCAGCCCCCTAGCAAAGTTACGATCGTTTCGTTTGCGTCGAACGCCTCTAGTGCGCCTCACCATCAATGATTGCATCACTGCTTACCATCAGGTGGGATCGCAGTCAAGCACTGGTTTATATCAAATAAAAAAAAATAAAAAATAGGCCACGCCTCCGATTCCTTTGTTCTGACCACATGACTGAGCATTGAGATGACGTCAGAACAAAGGAATCGAAGGCGTGGCCTACTCGAGGCGTACGACGCAAACGAAACGATCTTAACTTGGCTAGGGGGGCAGGTGTGTTAAGTACCCATATGATAATATCTAACGTAGAAAATCCGCTTGCCAAGTGTGACGACTATGCCAATGTCCTCCATCGAACACCATTATGTTATGCTTACCTACCGAAGGTAACAGCTTCTATGTTGCACCTTCTTTATGTACATTTATAGGTTTAGTATGTTAAATTTTACAGATATGCATACTTTCTAAGTTTATCTTAGATATCTGTGAAGGAAAACATTGTGAGGAAACTTGGACCTATACAATTTTTTAATATTCTAGCGGTACCCGACAGACGTTGTCCTGTCTGAAAGTTAGCTTTTCACCAGAAAGAAAAATTGAGAATCCGATTGTAGCGCCACCTACTGGCTTCAATTGTATTTTCAAACCATCCAGGGACTCACTCTAATACACACACAAAGTTTTAGCCAACTCGGCCAAGCCGTTTACAAGGAGGATGACAAAAACACTATAGAAGAATTATATATACCTACTAGCTGACCCGGCAAACGTTGTTTTGCCATATAAATATTTTTTAAGTAATTTCTAGTGTAGACAAAAAATAGCTTACTTATTGAGAAAAAAAAAAAATAGATGTTGGCCGATTCTCAGACCTACTCAATATGCTCACAAAATTTCATTAGAATCGGTCAAGCCGTTTCGGAGTAGTACGGGAACGAACATTGTGACACGAGAATTTTATATATAAGATAAAGATAATTGATATCGCCAATCTGCTTTAAATAAGCGTGGTACCTAATTAAATATACGTACAGTTAAAGTTACGTTACGATACGTTTCTGAACCAGAAGAGGACTTTTTTTTTAGGTGGTAAATCATCTAATGACATCTCCCACCCTTGGGTGGGGCGGGAGGGCGTGTCAGACTTTTACTGATTAAAACCCGCTCCTGTTCCTTCTTTGTCTTCTTTCCAGGGCCTCGGGGTTCTCTTTCGAACACCCCATGGCCCTAAGTTTCGACCCTACTGGGCACGCTACGAGGTGAGCAAGTTCGAGCCTTGTGCGTGCGTGGAACACTACGCGCCGTCGAGGACTTGGGCTCGGTCCGGACAGTTACTGGACGGTTGAACGGCGAGCTACACATTGCTCACCGTCTGCAAGCCCGTGCTTTTTTTTTAATGTTATAAACTAATGCTTGACTGCGATCCCACCTGATGGTAAGTAGTGATGCAATCGTTGAAGGTGAGGCTCACTAGTTTATTAAGAGCCTATTCACTCTAGCCTTGAAGACACCTAAATTATAATCGGACGGGAAGACCGTACTGACTCCGCCTACGGTGGAGATGAGGTCTAAACCCTTGTTTTTTGAGTTGGTAATCATCAAATGACTTCACCCGCTCTGGGTGGAGCAGACTTTTATTGACTGGTCAAGGTAAAGAAGGAACAAAACTATTTTTTATTTGCTCGATTCTTAACCGATTCTAACTGGTACTCATGTCGCAACACCTTACATTACGTTGTACTCGTAATTAGTGTTAGCTAATAAGCCCACACATTCGGCTTTCTATCAATATTTCCTCAAGGGATATCGTAATTATTTGTTTTGCCGGAATTCTTGACGCCAATTGTCGATTATGTGGTTTATGTAATACATTATGTAGAAGGATGTTTTGTTTTCGTTAATTGATTTGTGGAAATAGGATTTTCGATTGGTTAAACAAGGGTAGAACTATAGAATTTTCAAGATAAATTACACAAGACCATTATGATACGGCAAGTTGTTTAAAAGAGAAAACTATGTCACAAAATGTATTTTTATAATAATTTATTTGTCAGTTCATATAATATTTAATTAGTTATAATAATAATATACAATTATTGTTAGTAAAGACACAATCACTTACAACCTAGTGTTAGTATAACCTCTGATACCTCTGTCAATAAATAAATATATTCAAGAACCATAAAAATCAATAATAACAATAATTAAATCATGTAAATAAATAATAATAATCAATAAACATACACTACTACTTCTACTATTTATAGTGTTTGTGTTTGTTGTCTACAAGTTTAGAAGCTCAGAAATATGATATAATTAAATCTCTTGTCGCCCTTAAAAAACAGTAAATATTCAATAATTATGTAACATAATAAACACATTATCCCCGGGGCCCTGGAACAATGGAAAATAAGGAACAGGAGTGGGTTTATAGTCAGTAAAAGTCTGACACGCCCTCCCACTCCACCCAAGAGCGAGGGATGTCATTAGATGATTTTCCCACCTAAAAATAGATGAAAAAAATAAACATATCCTGAAAGTATTTTATATAAAAATAAAATAAAATAAAATAAATTTATTTCAGTCTAATTTCAATGTCCATATTATGTTAGTAAACTACATTAGTATAAAAATCAAATGCATTAAATTAGTCAATTATTCACAAGAAATTAAATTACCTATGTTGAGAATCAGTTGCTAAATTTATTACAGCTATTTTTAAAAAAGATAATTTTTTGATCCTAAAATAATGCTTGAGATAAAAAAATACCTATACTGCTAAATTCTTAATAAATTTAGATTCTATACTAATTCCGATCGATACGATAAAAGCGTCTCTAACTAAACTAAACTAATTTCTTAAAAAGAAAACACTACCTAAACTTTCTGCGCTTGAATTACGCTTGTAATAAAAAAATCCCAATTGATGTTATATTTAAGGGTGAGCATTACTCTAGTTATACATCTTGATATAGGTCTTGTCAAAATACGCAGATTAATTTACGAAGTCTACTAAAGGACCTGATATCTATTAGCATAAATAATAACCATGCATGACTACTTTTCTAATCAAGCAATCATGCGAGCATTGGACTTTCGCTTGCAACCTCTGACCTCCAAGACTTGCCGTACATCTTGTATGTTTACTTGCACGCGAGGCCCTGGAACTGACTGGTCTCTTGTACAATCTTAACTCTCAAACTTGTTGAAGATTTACATGTTATTTTTGAAGAACTTCCTCCTCCGTTTAAAAAACTTGGTTTCATCAAATTGTTTTATTTTTTAACTTATAATCAGTCTTATTAATGTTCCCACTGCTGAGACTCAGGCTTCCCATACCGAGTATTTCTTATATTTTTTTCCTACCTAAGTAAATAGTTTGATTCCCGTGTTGAGTTTCAAAGATTTTCCGAATATCAAAAAAAAAAAAAAATATAATGAAAACTTACGATTTTCATATAAATAATAATCAACTGCTTTTATAGAACAATCTATTAAGATATTTAACGGACCTTTATCTAGGAAAGTAAATTCACGTGCTGTGAGGAATCCCTGGTCATAGAGTGCTTAAACTGACATTGATTACGTTCCGTTTTAGTTGCGATACAGGACTAACAAAACAATATGAAATAGAAATTCAAAAATTGTTTAGTTGCAAGGTAAAATCGTTAACAAAATAATTATTTTCCATACAAATTCTTAAAAAAAAAGTCACGAATTCCATGTAAAAATGTTTCATCACTTTTTAATGAGGATGAGCTGGGTCTAATAAATAATCAAAACGGTGGCAGGTCGTCGGAATCCAATCTTGTTATACAAAACTTCAATCCCGCAGACGTGCGGCATGAGTAATCCCGCATTACTGATCCCGCAAAAAAGGTGCGGGATTTCACATTTGCGGGATCCTGCACCATTTTACATAACGTTTTTCTTTTAATGCTAATTACAACTTACTGAGTAGATTTTGATTTTCTCAATTCTTTAATTCTTTATGGTACACAAAACTCATTATTAAATTGTTAAGCATATTATTAAACACAGTGATTCGACAATTCATATGCAAAGCAAAGGCGAGCTTAACTCAATAATGAGTTTTCTCCCAGCAAACCTTTGAGTGACCGAGAGAGATCGCATTCGAGGGTAGGATCCAGTGTACAATATACCAACATAATTACGTCTAATATACATAGATCTCTTTAGTTTTTTTGTACTATACTGGAAGAAAAAACTTCATTACAAAACGGAAAGAGATTATGAATGAATGTCGACGTACGACGTTTGTAAAGTGATTGCAAACGTATGGTGTGCAAACAATGGCGTGTTTTTTGCCACAATTGATTGTCAATCGATTGAGTAATATTAATCAGTTACAAAAGAATTTACAGACATACCTGATAGTACAATCTATGCATGTGCATAAAACTGTATTTTTCTTTTGAATAGGAAGTAGTACTTTTATTATAATAGGACCTTCTACAATGTGACTTTATGTTCCCATCAATATTTTTGCTCTTATCTCAATTGATTAAAGATGGATGGATTGTGTGAGGAGTGATATGAAAGAAAAGAGAGTTAGTGATAGCGTGACGGGTAAAAGGACAGAATGGAAGAAAAAAATGTGTTGCGCCGACCCCAAGTAATATGGGATAAGGGCAGGAAGAAGAAGAAGAAGAAGATCTCAATTGATTGACGAATGATTTGATTTGACTTGACGAATGATTTGATTTGATTTGACGAATGATTTGATTTGACTTGACGAATGATTTGACTTGATTTTGACGACACGGTTGGCGCAATCGCTGAGCGATTGGCTGCCGTGCTGTGTATCACGGTTTCGATTCCCACACGGAACAAAAATTTGTATGGCCTACATGTGTAGGCCACCTATCTAGGTGTTCCTGGTCTGGGTGTATTGTGTATATGAGTTTACATGTTTGTGAACCCATTTACGATACAGGAGTTATTCATAGTGAAGGGAAACCAGGTATTTCTACTTGGGCTACGGGATTGTCCGAAAGAATTACCGCGGCCCCGGGACGCAAACGGCAATTGAATGTAGGTACACGGGTAGGTTTTAGTCAGTAAAAGTCTGACACTTCCTCTCGCTCCACCCAGAGAGAAAGGAGTCATTTGATGATTATGTCCCACTTTTATTACTATTGATTTACTTAGTTCACTTCAACAACCCAGAATTATTTTGGCTATGCCACTAAATAATTGGAGGAATACACTAAAACTGTAAACAGCGTCGTTGGTCTCGTCTTTACAAGCGCGACTGCTGCACTTGGGGTCCTGGGATCAATTCCCTGATTGGCCAAATGTGCTATTGGGTCGCCAGGAGAGTCTTGCAGAGTTTTTCATTAGGGGTGAATCCTTGAATAAAATCCTCATTTCAGTAGGTAACGATATTGCTGCCACATAGGAACTATCCTTCATCACGCACATTAGAACATATATAACAGTCCAAAATCAACTATTGGGCAGTTCCCCGGACCAGACAAAACACCCGTCTGGTCAAAGTATCCTCCCTTTTTAACGGGGGAAGCAAGCGTTCCAGAATGTTAACCAAGAGCCATGAAAGTATTTTATGTATCCTAAAAGCGACAGATGCCATGTTTGATACGACAGTATCTTAATTATTATAAAGGTGACATATATACCAACTAATATTTGTACTACACCTCATTCACAAACACAGAGGTTAGAACCTTCAATCCATCACAATATCTCACAAAAAACAATCACAATAAGGAATTTAAGGCCGCAATTGTTTTGATTACCTTCTTCAAGTATCAAGATAAGATATAGCATCGACACCTTATCCAATGTGTAGTTTGTTCGACCATTGAAAAAACGACCTTGTGTTGGACCAGCAATGCACACTGTACATAAGATAATTATCATCTTAAGCTGTTATATGGCTATTCTATGTTTGTTTTTCGTGAGAATGACCTCTCTGCTAGTTTTTTGTTAAGAACCACTGACCCGTGTAGTATTTCTACTTTTAGTTTTTAGCTTGTTACCCATTCATTGTTTTTTTACAATAGAATAGAAACGCCCCGAGATAAGTGGCTCTAAACTTGAGGCCTATGTGTTCCTTTCAGGATTCATTGTGCGTAGGTACAGTTGAGTGGAATTCCTTGCCGGAGTATGTGTTTCCTGATAGTTACAACCTAAAATCTTTAAAACAAAAGTGAATAGGTTACTTCTAGGCAAGCGTGCTCCATCGTAGACCACAACATCGCTTATCATTAGGTTAAATAGTGGTCAAGGGTGAACTTACTAATAATATTATAAATAAAAAATGCCTTCTATAATAATTATGATTTAATCAGGCTGTTTGTCCTTTAGAACGTCTAATTTTCATACGTCAATCATTCGTTATTATAATTATACTTAACCTTTTGAATAATAACTGGAAGCTACATTTCAGTTCAATTATAATTATTATTATTATAATAAGGATAACAACCGGAAATGGATTCAATAAACGATAGATATAAAGCTAGCTTGATCTTTAATCGTTTCCTGCAAGAATAATAAATATCCTCCCGACCGAATTCCGATTACCGTGGCCAATATTAACGGAAATTATCCAAGTAGGCAAGAGATATTATAATAGTGCGCAAGCGTGTGCGCAATCACAGGTACACTGCCTATTTCTTTACTCTATACTACTCTATATATAGTCTGTTGGGACGGCAAACGACACGACCGGAGAGAGACCAGGCGCAGGCAAGTACGCAGGAGATTTTATAGAACTAAAGCGTGTGCCTAAACACTGGTGCACTTTCTGTTCAAAGATTCAAAGCATTTTTGTTCAAATAAACCATTTACAGGCACTTTTGAAATGTCAAGAAGTCAGTCAGTCAGAAAAAATTATGCTAATTGCACATTCCAAAGCGTATATCTCTATGGAGAAGAATGTGCAAGAAATTACATGCACACTCTTTCCAATCATGTTACGTAATTTCAAATATCTCTGTTACATGTTTCTTGTCGCTATCCAAATAATAAAAATAAAAACCAAATATAGATATTAAAATAGCATTTGGCAGCTAAGAGATGACCAGTCTCAACTGACAGCGCCCGTTCCTTTACTCTCATAGTCTGATGGGACGTCAAACAATACGGCCGAAGAGAAGTCAGACGCAGGAGCAACGGCTGCATGTGATGTCGAGATATGGGTATCACAATACCAACTTCCAAACTCTGGAAGACTGTTTTGGCGACCCAATAGCACATTTGGCCAATAAGGGTATTGGAACCAGGATCCCACGCTTGGCAGTCGCGCTTGCTGATTCGAGATAAACGATAATAAGGGATGGCAATCCCTCTAGGTTTCTTCGTGTAATGTTTTTCCTTACAATTATCCTTGTATGCTTAATAACGTTGGATGACTAAAAATATAACTATTCAATGTATTTCACATTTTATTAGATTCTTTATTAAATTGGTCCTAAATCCTAAGTCATCTTTAGATATGTTATATTGTTAGTTTTGTTTAAGACTATATGACATTCATTATTTATTTATTATAAACTTAATTGTAGGTACACCTCATAATGTAGACAAGATAAAAATTTGCAAAAACAAAGTATGCAATCATTATGTGAACTCGTATGTGAAAAATAATGACCTTTTATATCCCTATTTTATATGAAAAAGAGTCTAGTAGACTTCTTGTAATAAACTGTAGCATGTCGTAGTCATCTCATGCCCAATAAAGTTACAATTAGAAACTACACCTCTAACCTCGGGGTGTATTCTCATAACACAATATCCGCTACATATTCTACGCAGATCTCCGAGAAAGTGCGACGTGATTCGAGTACCAATCGATATTACGTCTTCTTTCACTTTTCGCTCGCATTTTTGCGAAAGAGTGGCATTGTTGAGCGATTTCTAGAATAGGGTCTTCATCGACGTATCGATGTAAAAGATGAAAGTTGATTTGCGAGTTTAGAATTTTAAATTGTGTGTGTGTTTGTTTGTTTGTTATTCGAAAGAGTTAAGGTAAAGAAGATAAATCGACGGGTTCAAAGTAAAAAAAGTTATCTGCAATTTTGCGATTTTTTGATAATTAGTAATAACAAGTGAATAATAAGCAGTTATTTAGTATTTTTTTAGCCGACAAAGTCAAACAATTTATTATAAGCCAATATCACAGTAAATAATATGACTCCATTTTTCGATCCATTCAAAACTTTGGATGTCCTGGTTTAAAATCTCGGGAATCTTTAAGTCAAGAGTGAATAGGTTACTTCTAGGTAAGCGCGCTCCATCGTCGGCCGCATCGTTGCTTTCCATCAGGTGAGATAGCGGTCAAGCGCGAACATATCAAGAATTAAAAAAAAATAGGCTACAGTTTGCAGATAGACCTAAAAATATAAATTAAAACGATTTTATTAGCAAATCGAATAATAAAAAAAAAATTTGTTTAAAACCTTTGCTTTGAAGAAAGAAAGAAAGCAAAAACATTTATTTAAGACTCGCACAGAACCAACAACAATAAAAAAATCGGGCATGTGCGAGTTGGACTCGCGCACTGAGGGTTCCGTATAAACTTACCTAACTTATGGTTTAAATTTCAACTCGATACCTCCACGCATTCCCGAGATAAAGGGTCTTGACAGACAGACAGACAGACGGACAGACAACAAAATGATCCTATAAGGGTTCCGTTTTTCCGTTTGAGGTACGGAACCCTAAAAATGTTACCAAATCTATAATATAGAATAACTTAAATTAGAAATACAACATTAAAAAGAAAAAAAAGGCCACAAACTTACTGGCTTGACCATCTAAGATCCCTTCTAGCCTAGGATTATAGCGTGACCTAACCACTTACCAGGCGTTACCAAATTCATTACCGCCATCGCCCATTCAAACATTGCATGATTCGCGTAATATTTGACAATCTCAAACATTCACGCGATTTTTACCTTTATTGCTATAAGTTAAACATTATATTCCCATGTTTAAATACTATGTGCACACTGTCCCACATATTTTGTAGGTTAAAATTGCGTGACAATTGGAAATATCACCGCGAGTATGTAAATGTGTGCGTATCGTAATAGTCAAGATATTTCGCGCTGAGAAAAAGTTTAAGCACTTCGATATTTAACAAATGATGAGATATTAATGTGAAGAGGAGGGATAAAACGCATGTTACTAAAAGAGTTATGAGTTTACATGTGGATGGATGGAGAGGGAGACCAAAGAAAAGATGGATGGATTGTGTGAAGAGTGACATGAAAGAAAAGGAAGTTAGTGATAGCATGACGAGTAAGCAGAATGGAAGAAAAAAACGTGTTGCGCCGACTCCAAATAACACGGTACAAGGGCAGGAAGATGATAAGATGATGATGAGATATTAATGTGATCATCTTGTAGCGATATCTGTGATGCACAAAAGAATTAAAAACTACAATATGAATCGTGGTATTAGCATTGTCCGCACGATTAGAACATTACTTACAATAGCCCGAACACTTCATAAAAAAATACCTGATAGCTACAACCTAGGGGTTTTTAAGTCAAGAGTGAATAGGTTACTTCTAGGCAAGCGTGCTCCATCGTCGGCCACATCATCGCTTACCATCAGGTGAGATAGTGGTCAAACGCGAGCCTATCCATAATTAAAAAAAAAATGAATTTTTAATTACACCAGTAACAATTTTTTTTTTTAAATAATACCTTTTATGAGTGAAAAATCATCACATAAATTCTCTCGTTCTGGGCGCAGCGAAAGGGACTCCTTCTCTCCGAGAACTTCACTCGAAAAAATCTCATTAAAACCTCTAAAACCTACCGTGTTTCTACAGTTGCCCTTTGCGTTGCAGGGCCGCGGCGAGTCATTCAAAAAATCCCGCGTTTCCTGGCAACCCTAGTGTTCAAATCTACAAAGTTAAGTTCCCATATAAATCAAACAATCTGACGCATGCGGCAGCTACAATTCCAAGCCTAAACCTCATTACTCTACAATTGAATCACCTAGTTAACTAAACTGCCTCTCTAACTCGGAATTTACTGCATTCAGTTATTATCTGTTGCGGTTAGATGTTGAAATGAGCGAGCACATTCAGACAAGGTATAGCTGTATCGAAGCAATCGGAATCGAATCGGGATTCGGAAACGAATTAGATTATAATTGGTTTGTAAGATCTGTTGAATGATGATCTTTCTTGGTACTTAATGTATTATTATTCCATTAGTATTATTTTACGCCAACATGGGGATAGAGCTGCGGCTTGAATTCTTCACTTCACTCAGGTTTCTCCCTCGTAGTGCTCGGGAGTTATTTATAAAAATCCCTCACTGCATTCGGGATTAAAACTTAGAAACATTAATTTCGTTCGGAATTCAAGCTCACAGCATGTTACATCAAAATCAAGTTAAGTTAGCTTAATACTATAAATCTTTTAATTTATCACGGGAGTATGTTCCCTTGGGATAATTTAGCAGGCGAAGCCACAAACATAAGCTAGCTAGCTAGCTATGAAATAATATATGAGATGAAAAGTAAACATAGCCATGATTCAGGAAAATTCTCAGGCCTGTCTAGAGTGGAGCGTGACGGTGTATCAGACTGTTACTGACTAAATCCCACCTGTGTTCCTTCACTTGCCCTTTGCGTTCTAGGGCCAAGGTAAGTTTTTCAAACGTTCCGCAGTCGTAGCAGGCCTCGGCCTAGTAGCATCGGTTTTGCTGAAATATTAGTTTTTCCTACAGATAATTGTTCCGGGTCCGGGTATATAGTATATGTTAGTGAATACAGTGCATACTAGTGCATCCAGTGGTGGCCGAGTGGTAACGGCCCCGACTTACGAGTTGTAGGTCGCAGGTTCAAAGTGTTCAAACCCAGATAGGCGCATTACTTTGTGAAATTTATTACATTACCACTGCTCTCAAAACGGTGAAGGAAAACATCGTGAGGAAACTGGCATGTCCTAGAACCAAAAATTCGAAGACATGTGACATTCACCAATCCGCACTGGGCCTGCGTGGTGGATTACGGCCCATTCTCTCTCCTAGATAGAGGAGGCCTGAGTCCCAGCAGTTGCAGAACATTAAAAGGCTGATTATGCTATTATTATTATGCTATAATACAGAGAAATTCCTAGTGTGGGGACAACGTTAAAAAAATAACTGTTACCATAGTTAATTGAGTTGTTACAATGATTAGTTAAGAACTAACGAAGCAAGAAAGTGGTTTCATAACTGCGTTTTACGCACTATCACTCTCATAATATCTTCATTACATGTTTAATTTTATTACGGCCGTCGTAAATATTATAAATTCTATAAAAAGCTATCATTCTTAAGTGAATATTAAATAAGGTTGTAAAATTACAAGTGACAGTGATAATTAAGTTTGTAAGTGTGTTGTAGATAAAATAAACTGAAAGGATGAAGTTACGGTTTTCATTTCGTAGGAAATTGTATGAGGTATCCTGGATAGTTTAATAATAATATTCCACAACTATCACACAACGCTCTCTAGTCCCAAACTAAGCAGAGCTTGTACTATGAGTACTAGATAACTGATAAACATACTTATATATTTCTAAATACATAGGTACATAATATAGATAAATTACACCCAAATACAGAACAAATGATCGTGCTCTTCACACAAACATTTGTCTTGGGTGGGAATCGAACCCACAAATTCCGGCTTAGCAGTCAGGACCACTAACCACTAGACCAACAGGCCAGTTTGAAATGAGATGTAGTAATAGATATTTACTGGTTTCTTAAACGCTAACCTGAAAAGAGTAACATGATATGTATGATGTTTTATCATGTTATTCTGATTCAATTTTCAGGTATTGAGGATAAGTGTATAGAGCAGTGGTGGCCGAGTGGTAACGGCCCCGACTTACGAGTTCTAGATCGCGGGTTCAAACCCAGCCAGGCCCATTACTTTGTGTAATTTATTTCATCACCACTGCTCTCAAAACGGTGAAGGAAAACATCGTGAGGAAACCGGCATGTCCTAGAACCAAAAATTCGAAGACATGTGACATTCACCAATCCGCACTGGGCCCGCGTGGTGGATTACGGCCCATTCCCTCTCCTAGTGAGAGGAGGCCTGCGTCCCAGCAGTGGGAACATTAAAAGGCTGATTATGTTATGCTTATGAGGATAAGTGCGGACTTATCCTCAGTAGGTACCTGAAAATTGAATTAAAATTGTTTTGGTTGTTTTTGTGGTATTTTTCTTTTCGAGCCGATAGTTTTCTTTTACCTCAAAGTATTTGGGCCCAGTATGTGGCCACGTGGACACGCTTAGGTCACTCGGCAGTGAAACACATTTTGTTCAAATAAATAATAGGTCCATACCTATGAAAATGCCGTTTTTTAAAACGGATTGCTTTGAAGTGTCATCAATATTGCATACCGCTTGAGACACACTGTTTCCTTGGTAGAATTCATATTACAGAAAATGCGAGTTTTCTTAGATTTCATACAAAAATGGTTATAAGTACTGTGACAGAAAATACAAAACACAAAAAAACCAATAAATACTTAATTTCAAAAAAAGAATAAAATACTTTTTAAATTATAATTCGAAGTCAATCCAAAGATATAACACTTCAAAGCAACCCGTTTTAAAAATCGGCAATTTCATAGATCAGATAAAGACCTATTTATTATACCAGTTTTGGATTGAAAAACAACCATTTTTTGTTAACAAAGAACATGAGTTGCATTAAAGAACAAATCAAAAGACTAATCTCTTCCGTACATTTGTTTTCTTTTTTGGAGACAGTTATTTCTTTCTCCTGTACAGTGATAGTAATCTTACGAAGATTTCAGTGCCGAACGACGATTTTAGTACCAGTCTCCCTAGCCAAGTTACAATAGTTTCGTTCGGCGCGAACGCCTCGAGTAGGCCACGCCTCCGAATCCTTTGTTCTGACCACGTGACAGAGCGTTGAGATGACGTCAGAACAAAGGAATCGGAGGCGTGGCCTACTCGAGGCGTTCGCGCCGAACGATACGATGGTAACTTGGCTAGGGGGGCAGAAATAGCACAGTTAGGTTAGCTATTATTCACCAAGCTAGAGACTGTTAACCGAACCATGACAGAAGGTTACCAGCTCGTGTATATTCCAATCCATTTCCTTCACTCACTGCGGTAAATCAGACAAATATTAATTGGCTGCACGGCCTAGAATTATTGGTGAATAGAAATTGTAAATTGATTTGTTGGAATTTTGAATGATACGCTTTGTTGTAGGTGAAATCTTGTCGGGTTTGGTAGAGGTATTTTTCATAGCAAATCTTATGTAATTTGTTTACAAAGATGTTGCTTGAACCTTTTTCTATGGGAGGCATCGCCATTTTACTTGAGGCATCGCCATTTCGGCTTGAGGCATCGCTATTTTGACTTTCGTTTTTTTTTATATGGTGGCTCACAATGAAAGTTGCAATTAATTATACCACTAAGGCTGAGAAGAGTCATCGTGGTCCTGGAACGCAAAGGGCAAATGAAGGAACACTAAACTGGGTTCTACACTTTGGGCATCTCGCTCCAACCAGAACGCGAGAAGTTAGTTAATGTTTTCCCACCCAAAAAAGGGACAAGCTTTTTTTATTCTTGATAGGTTCGTGCTTGAATGCTGTCTCACCTGATGGAAAGCGAAGTAACCCATTCACTCTTGACTTAAATATCCCCAGGTTGTAGCTATCAGAAAACACACTCCTACTTACACAAGTCAGGGCACTAAAACAAATATGTAAAAATGTTAAACTTTCGCGTTGCCTAAATGTTTGTAAGGAAAGTTCTCATAGCGGTTTTGTCTCCACTTATCTCGGTAATGCGACACTTCCGAGTGCCATATCACACAATGTTTTTGTTTACTTTAGTGCCCTCTACAGACAGTTACAGGTATCATTTATTTATTGTTCTTTATTTTATACAAAACTTAAAAAAAAAACAATTTAAACAGGACAGTTGATAACGCACAATTGACTTTTATACAGAATACCTTAAACTTACACAACAAAACTTAAATTTAATACTACTTAAAACTAAAAATAATCTGAACAAATATGTGTACAGCACACAATATATAAACATAATATATACAATAAAAAACCTATACAACATTGTATCGTTGTGCAACTTAATAAAAAATAACAAAATGGCGATACTGATATGCCAATTCGGTTCAATGCCCTTTAGTTCTATCTTAGCTGAAAAACAGTTCACCTAAACGAAAGTTAAAAAAAAAACAGATGTAGTAATGCAACCTTGCATACTTCTCGAGGACGTCAGCCATGACAGTCATATTACATAATACAACAAAAATAACAAAACGTAAAGAAACTAAGGAAGTGAGCGCCCGCCTTAATGATTCGTTCATTTTCTACAAATCTGCTTTCGTGAGATATGAGTGAACACTTTCACGCGGACGTGTGTGAGCGTTGTGTGTGTTATTTATTTATTAAGCTCATTTCAGACTATAATATGTTACTAAAAGAGTTATGAGTTTACATGTGGATGGATAGAGAGGGAGAGGGAGACCAAAGAAAAGATGGATGGATTGTGAGAAGAGTGATATGAAAGAAAAGGAAGTTAGTGATAGCATGACGAGTGACAGGGCAGAATGGAAGAAAAAAACGTGTTGCGCCGATCCCAAATAACACGGGACAAGGGCAGGAAGATGATGATGGTGATGATGATGATGATGATGATTTCAGACTATAATATAATAGCATATAGCTTGTAGTTCATAGCACAACAATATCGCTCACCATACATTTATTTCGATTCGTTCATTCTTTGCTATACTATTTATTATTGGCTAAATTAAATAAATAAAATACTTTTCAACTCGAATCCATGCAGTTCATTAATCATTTTGAATGAGCTGCCTGCGTCTGTGTCACAAACAATTTTATATTTCTGCCCAAGAATTGGTGTAAAACGCCACCATTATTTTATAGATATAATAATAATAATAATTTTTATTTGTAAATTTGTATTTTTTATTAGTAACACTTAAAAACCTTGAAAAAAACTTAACCTTCTGCCGCCCCAGCAATCGCAACCAGTGATTGATCACTGGCGCATCATGCTTATCGGCTAAGGTTCGAAGAATGCCATTGGAGCTGGTCCTAGATCTGCTTAGCACCGAGGCAGCCTTCTTTCTCATTATAGCATGGAATCATATTCCTGGTGGAATTACTCTTGTATTGTGGGCACGTTCACAAAACTACACAATACACGGAACAACTATCGAATCTGTAACATAATAATAGCCATAATCAGCCTTTTAATGTTCCCACTGCTGGGACTTAGGCCTCCTCTCTTTAGAAGAGGAATCTGAGAGGAATCTGGAGGGAATCTATAGGCCACACAAATATTTGTTCAATGCGAGAATCAAACCCGTGATACGCAGCGCAACTCAGTCACTCGATTAACCACTGCGCCAACACTGCCGTCAAGTGCACCTTGATTCATATTTAATTAAATAATGTATGTATTTTAAAATCAACTGTTATTGGTAAATCACGACTGGAATGTGATCTCCGTTGCTTAACGTAGAAGACCTTCAGATACGTCAGTAGCGTTTATCGGTAAAAATGAACCTGTCCCCCTAGCCAAGTTACAATCGTTTCGTTCGGCGCGAACGCCTCGAGTAGATTATACCAGCTTAGAAGAACATGTACTAATTGTAAGAACATGTATTGTTTTATGTATTATCTGTAATCATAGGAATAAGTGATAATAAAATTGTAAAAAAAAAGACTATAGAATAGATTTTTTTTTTTAATTGCCTTGGGAGGGGTGATGTAGTATGTACGTACCTATTATTTCAATGTGTGTAACCAAATATATAACTCGTGTATTAACATAATAAACGGCAGTCTTGTACCATATCTTGTGATGTTTCATTCAATCTGACACCCGACCTTACAGCCACGCCTCCTATTCCTTTGTTCTGACCACGTGACTGAGCGTTGAGATGACGTCAGAACAAAGGAATCGGAGGCGTGGCCTACTCGAGGCGTTCGCGCCGAACGATACGATTGTAACTTGGCTAGGGGGGCTGCTTTGGATTTCTAAATTCGGAAAGGTGTAATTATTGAACAATTTTTCTGAGTGGGAAAGTGATTAGATATCCTATGATTAGGAATGTATCGACCCTTTACACTACACACGGCGTATCTACAAATTAAAGAAAGAAAAAGAGTTTATTTACGTCAAACATGGCGCATACCTAAAAAAATAAAAACAAATAACAATAACGACTTATATTGTAAGTGGTAGGATATGCGTCACACAAATCTTTTATTTTTGTTAAGGAGTAAAAGACGAAAAAGTATTGTGGTCAAGATTTTTAGAGCTTCAAGACATTCACCCGGACGAAATAGCGGGCAAACGCTAGTAAAAAAACTTATGTAAACTAAATATTTATGCTTGTGTGCTTAAATCTATTAAATAAATAAAAAATAGAGCAGTACTGGCCAAGTGGTAACGGCCCGGACTTACGAGTTGTAGGACGCGGGTTCAAACCCAGCCAGGCGCATTACTTTGTGTAATTTATTTCATCACCACTGCTCTCAAAACGGTGAAGGAAAACATCGTGAGGAAACGGGCATGTCCAAGAACCAAAAATTCGAAGACATGTGACATCCACCAACCCGCACTGGGCCCGCGTGTTAGATTATGGCCCATTCCTTCTCCTAGAGAAGAGGCCTGAGTCCCAACAGTGGGAACATTATAAGACCGACTATGCTATGCTATACAAAAACATAAAATAAAGAGTTTAGTTCATAGGTACCATCACAAGATACAGAAATATTTATGAGTTCTCCTTTTATGATGAAGAATCATGCAACAAACTCATCACGCCTCTAATGTAGAGACACTTAGCCACAAAATCTCAGACATTTAACACTCAGAACACAGACTGCATGCTTCAAATAGCTAGTGGCATATTACGCGCATAGACTATTAAAAATATCTGTTAGTTTAATGTCAAAGTCGTGCTCTGCTCTATGCTCTCACCTTTGACATTTTAGTCTATGCGTGTCGAAGTTACAAACTTGTGGGCTTAGGTTTTGGTCTTGTAGTACTATTAAATTCATATTATTGTAGTACGATAAGTAGTGTAACTGTACGAGTTGAAATTTGTTTTAAAATGTCTCACAGCTGGGACTAAGGTCTCCGATCTGGAGGAGTGGACGGTAAACCGTTACAAGAATTAGTGCGGTTGGCAAATGTCACATTTTTCGTAGTTTTGGTTCTAGGACATTTTCGTTTCGGTGGGTGAATAAATCATAAATTTTATTATACTTATTTGTATAATCTTGATGTTATTTAGTTTACTACAGGCTTCACAAATTAAATCTTTAAAATCTGGTTTTTCAAGTAAATTATGCTTGTACTTTATCATCGTGACCTTTAAAACCTTAATTAACATTAGTAGGCTGGTTATAGAAAAAAAAACTTGCAATGGCCATAAATATTTTAATTATAAATTAAAAAATAAGAATCATTATCGACTCATAAAGCAACTCGACTAACTTTGGAGATGTGACATTCTAAAGTTAAACACGGATAAATTCAAATTAAGAACAACAAGGGACCTATAAATAACACTGTATCATCAAAGAAAGGAAAAGCGACCTTACTATTAAACATTAAAATCCAAAATTAAATGTCAAGATATGTTAATAGTTAGTTATGTGGCCTTTAGCAAGGTCGCCAGTGTTAAAAATGTCAACTTTGACATATTAAAACAAGTCGACGGATTGCAAAATGAGAAGATGAGCTCAAGCAGGAATTCCATATTTTTATTTTTTAGTACCCGAGTAAAAAAATACAATTGATAATTTATTATAATTAATTAAGTGTGATTTGGTATATTTAATAATGTAAATATATGTTTTTAATATCATGATAGAACTTAATCAATTTATATTTAATGGATAAGCAGAATTTTCCGTTTATTTTTTTAGAAAAGTTGAAATTTACATTATAGTTCAAGGTTAACTTCTTCCTCGTGCTGAATTAAAAAGCAATAAAATTACGGATACTTATTTTATTTTTGGGGTGAGAAATCATCAATAACTTCTCCCTCTGGGTGGAGTGAGAGGGAGTGTCAGACTATTACTGACTAAAAGTCACCTGTGTTCTTTCAGGTGCTCTTTGTATTCCAGGGCTGCGGTGCGGTGACTCTTTAGAAAATATACCGTTGAAAAAAGAATCAATATAATCAATAATATAATAATCTCAAAATAAATCTCAAACTAAAAATTATTTATTTCACATAGGCCTACATGGGCACTTATAAAACATTAAAAGTTAGTGCACGGTTCCAATTGGTCGTTTCCTATGGAGAAGAACCGGCAAGAAACTCCATGGTTACTCTTAATGATGGAGCAGTTTATGGGTGAAGAAGACTGGTACGATAATGCAGTTAATGAGCTGCCAGGGAAGCCACATGTGCAGAAGTAGTCATCAATATATTGGATAGCACATTATCTCAACTGATCGTAAGCGATGATGTGTGCATATCAATGTTGCGCAAACATCAATCGATTTGGAGAAAGTCGACTAGATAATCGATTAGGTTATCTATTCGATTCTTTAGTAAGAAAATAAATAGAATCGTTTATGAGTTAAAACAAATTGAAAGACAATCAGTTTGTTACACTAAGTAATTTAATTTTTGTAGTTCTATTAATACTGTTATTTTTTCGTCATGGGAATGTGTTACGTGAATTCGAATTGTTAGGTTATTTTAACTGTTAGTTAATTTGTTTAACTTATACAGATATTATACACAAATGTTATAATAGAATAATTAATTAAATTAACGTGGACAAATATTAAAATGAAGTAATCCCCTAATAGGATTAACAATGGACGCCGTATACCTTATTCCTATCCCATATATTGTGGGTGACCAAATGTTTTCTACCCATCAATCAATGAAGCACAAAAATGTTTTAAATATGTAGTTAAACAGACATAAAATAAATAAAAAATAAAAAAGCTTTTTATTTCTTGCATTACAAATTATTAAAAAAATTATACACTTAGTTAATGTTATTTACAGTATTGTTGTATAAATCAAAATTGAATCCTATTCATGTGCAAGGACCCCTCCTCAGGCGAGGGTGAAGGTTTCCTCTAAAGAATTCCATTTATCTCTATCCTGCCCCCCTAGCCAAGTTACAATCGTATCGTTCGCCCCGAACGCCTCGAGTAGGCCACGCCTCCGATTCCTTTGTTCTGACGTCATCTCAACGCTCAGTCACGTGGTCAGAACAAAGGAATCGGAGGCGTGGCCTACTCGAGGCGATCGGCGCGAACGATACGATTGTAACTTGGCTAGGGGGGCTAGGCTGTTTGCGTCCAGCAGGTTAAACAGACATAACAACGTTCAATATTTACATTAGATATCATTGTACATCTACTTACGTAAGGCTCTTAGTTACCTAGTCATTTTAGTATTATGTACTATATAATATAAGCTTTTAAAAAGTCGCCCAGGGGTATATTGGAGTGTTTATTGTTTGAAAGAAAGTTTGTAATGTATAGTTATATAACCTGTGCCAGCGGCTTCGCTTCCTTGTGAAATTAGGTTTTTCTGTAAAAACTTTGAACCTAGTTTTCATTCTCTTAGGGGTGAATTTAGAAAATTCCTCTCTTAGTGCTCGCCAATGTCATAAAAGGAAATCTTGTGCAAAATTTCACGCTCCTACGTATAGTCCCAGCAGCTTCGGCTGTGCGTTGATATATCAGTCAGTCAGTTTCTCTTTTTATATAAGTTATACGTAATATGTACCTAGATTAAACGGAGAGATTATATTTGAGGATATTTTTTGAATATTCATATCTTTAAGTGCCTTAGGTCACTAATTCATCCATTTCTTAGCTTGCGTACCCGATTAGGTAAAACTAGAAAAAGTATGAAAATAAATCTTAATTTTTTCCCTATTTTTTAAACAGACTTCGTAACTCATAGTATATCTACACTTTTTAGGGTTCCGTAGATTAAAAGGAAAAAACGGAACCCTTATAGGATCACTTTGTTGTCCATCTTTCTGTCTGTTTGTCTATCTGTCAAGACCCCTCCCCCCCTTGTCTCTTTATAACGTGAGGAGGTATCGACTTGAAATTAAAACTATATGTCTCTTGAAACTGTAAAAAATCAAACTTCTGAGTTAAGGAAAAAAAAGATACGGCCGTTTATGTCACAAAAAACGTGTATTTCGACACTCTCAAGGGAATCAAAATTCATAGGGTAATTCCCGTTGACCTAGAGTCCTGAAATTTGGCATGAAGCAAGGTCTCATAGCACAAGTACCTATAGGGAAAAATCTAAAAACTGTAAATTAGTAGTTACGTCTCAAAAAACAACTTTTTTTCGATTCGGAAAAATCTTCGTAACTCAATTTTTATTTTTTTATTATTTATAGGCTCGCGTTTGACCATCATCATCATTCAATTGAACTGTTTTCATAGGTAAGTTTGTACAGAACCCTCAGTGCGCGAGTCCGACTCGCACTTTCCCAGCTTTTTTTTTTGACGTGGTCGTACGCAAATTGGGAGGAGTTACTTATTGATATCCCACTGAAAAAAAAAGTTTTGAGTACAAACATAAGTAGAACTATACACCGACACTTGTCTACAATGTTTTGTTGTGCCAACAATTCTATAGAAATGCATAAGTCTGTACCGTGCGAACCATTCATCATTCCTTGCCCTTTCCCTTGGGACCGACTTCCAGTCTAAGGAACCGAATGCGGCTGAATACCCGTGTTTTACTGGAGCGATTGCTTATCACACTTTCACAACCCAGTTACTGGGCGATACGATATACTTGTAGCGACATCTATGGCGTCACATAAGAACTAATCCTGCATCGCGCAATCAAAGTTCTCCGCACGATTAGAATATATACGACAGCCCGAAATCATCTAATGGGCAGTTGCCCACCAGTCATAACACCCGTCTGGTCGGAGGAACCTCCCTTTTCAAAAGAGGTTTGCGGGACTTTACTCTCTGTTCCGCCTGCCTCCAAACTGGTGACCCTCGATAATGAACGTCAGCGCTGCCTTCGCTTACACCGCGTGCACCATTACGACTTTTTTTTTATCCTTGATAGGTCCGCGCTTGACCACTATCTCACCTGATGGAAAGCGACGATGCGGTCGACGATGGAGCGCGCTTACCTAGAAGTAACCTATTCATTTTTGACTTAAAGATTCCCGGGTTGTAGCCATCAGGAAACACAGATTCCGGCAAGGCATTCCACTCCTTAGCTGTACGCACAATTAATGTGTTCCCAAAACGTTTTGTGCGTATAGGTGGGATGTTCATCATGTACCGGTGGCGCATTGCCGTACGCCTGGTGGTCCGATGATGAAACGGACTAGGCGGAATTAGGTCATGCAATTACGACGCACACTCCCCGAAATGCAACCGTCAACCGTACCTTTCGTTAGGGAGCATTTTATTTATCTAAAAGTTCGTATTTGCTTTTAATTTTCCGAATAATAATTTGGCAATACCTTAGTTTCAGCTTCTTAGCTTACCTCAATAAGAAATTGCCAAAATAAAGCTCCACTCAAGAGAATTAAGTAACGTGGCCGAAAAAATTAAGCACATAATCATAAATCCATTACATCAGCAACAATAACAGAATTGTATTCACTTTCTTTTACTCTCAACGTTTTTTTTTCTTTCTTTTTGACTTTATTAGATTTAATGGCTACAAAATGGTAGCCAGCGATCCGGCTGCGGTCCACTCCGCTCCAATAAGTTCATAATTAAGAACAGTGTCAAGCTTGGCTGGTTCCACAGTGATATCTCGATTCAACTTGAATCCACGGAGACAGTTGGTGTTTTTTTTTATAGGTGAGAAAATCATTCAATGACATCCCCCGCTCTTAAGCGGGGCGGGAAGGCGTATCAGACTTTGGAACAGTAAAGGCCGTCGACGACTTGGGCTCGGTCCGGACGGTTACCAGACGGTCGGACGGCGAGCTACCCATTGCTCGCCGTCTGCAAGCCCGCGCCTACGGTGGCCGGAAATCGGGATCGGGATCCCGGCGGCTGGGGCGTGAGGGCTGCTCCACCGCGCGTGCACGTGCGGCCACCTCCTTTGCTAGCATTACTGCATCACAGAAGGAGGCGACCGCCTGCAACTCCTCTTCGCTTCGGACCATGGCCTGTACCAAGGCCCGGCGCGAGAGACCGCTGCCGCCGATCGCCCCCACGAGGACACGGCGGTGCTCTGCCCAGACGGGGCACACTACCGTATGCTCCACCGTGTCCTCCAGGCGGTCCACACAGTGTTGACACCCGGGCGTTACTTCCACATGAATCCGGTGCAGGAACTTCCCGAACTGACCGTGTTCGGTGAGAACCTGCGGCATGCGGAAGGTGAGGACGCCGTGAGGTCTTTCGTTCGAGCCACTCCTCAAAGAGGGGACTTACCGCCATAAATATGGCGTGCCTAAGACTGTTGGTGATGGGTCCACTAATGAGCTTAGATCTATCGGAATGTTTATTTAGAGTGCATATTTTGTGACGACAGGATTGGTGGAGTGATTGAGCGATTGACTAGTGCTACGCCACGTGTCGCGGATTCGATTCTCGCAGGGATCAAATATTCGTATAGCCTGCAGATTCATGGCATAGCATAGTCGGCCTTATAATGTTCCCACTGTTGGGACTCTGGCCTCCTCTCTAGAAGAGGGAATGGGCCGTAATACACCACGCGGGACCAGTGCGGGTTGGTAGATGTCACGTGTCTTCGAATTTTTGGTTCTAGGACATGCCGGTTTACACAGATTTTTTTGGCTACCAGTTATTCCTATTTATTTGGAGTGAGCAGCGTAACAAGTCTTCTTCTCTAATCGTCATCTCCTCCCGTTTAGTCATACCATGTTTCACACAATCCATCCATGTATTCAAAGGTTTACCCTCTCTTTAAATATCACTTTAAAGTTTCTGGCTAGGACCTCTACGCTATAGAAGTATATGGTAAGTACCAGGGGATTCATTTTAGGACCTAATCTGAACTGTTAAAGGGCTATATAGGGTGTATAGCTCTATCACTCTTTATCGCTCACACCACTGACATTTTGACAAGTCATGGTAAGGCCCTTGAGCTTAAAACTGAATCAGGATCTGATCAAGTGACCGTGAATTCATGCAATGACTGCTGACTCAAAGAAAAATTTAATATGTGTCGACATACACACGATTATTTGCATATTTCATCACTGCGTAGTGAGTAAAGATCGGAATAGATAGAGTATATTTGTCTGAAGTATGAGGAAGTAACATAGACTTGATGATGCCTCCTTTAAAATCCTGGAATCATAAACATGACATTAAAATCCCGGGATCTTATGACGTCTAAGCCGCCCGAACCCCGCCGCGCCGAATTTCATCCACCATAGGCGTGTGCTTATGGACGACGAGCAATGTGTAGCTCGCCGTTCGGCCGTCCGGTACCCGTCCGGAATGATCCCAAATTGTCGCCGGCGCGTAGTGTTCCACGCGCGCCTCAAAGAGATATCAGCAAACCATAGGGCCCAGCTGGGCCGAAGCCTACTGGGTCCATGGGTTTACTTCCGAAAGGGAAACCCGTGGAACGTATAGGGCAAAGAAAGAACGTAGGTATAGTTTTAGTCAGTAAAGTCTGACAGTCCCTTCCACTCCACCCTAGAAGGAGATCTTTTATTTTCTTACGGTGGCAGTCTTTAGATGATTTCCTCCGTAAGAAAATAAAGAGTTCAGATTAGATTTTAAAGGAGGTATTATTAACTCTATTTTACTTACTTCCACGAACTTTACGTAAATATACTCTGTCCGTTCCGATTTCTTGTAATGAGTTATTCTCATTCTGATACATAGCTTGTATCACAAAAAAAATGTATTTCCCCAGCTTCCATCTCACGTATAAAAAACATCGATATCAACAAATATTGTACATGACTATAGCGACGTGTGAAAGCGGTGCCTACAGCAGCCGGTGCGCGCGCATTGCGAAACTCCTGCGCACCGCAATCGAACACACGCCTTGTGAAACACATCCAAGGAATCTGTTTGAAATTAATTATATTGGACGCTAATTATGTAAATTGTATAAATCTGTCGGCAATATAGAAGTGAGGGGAGTTAATATATCAATAGTATATTTTCTGTTAATGCCTTGAATAGTGCTCATAGCCTTGGTTATAATCCTGAAATGTTAGATGTAAAATGGAGAAATGAACAAAAACAATGCATTTGTAATGTGCTCACTGGTGGAACATGAGTCTTCTTTCTATAAGAGGGTCCCGCTGGCAGAAAACCACCAGGACGAGGAGGCAAAATGTCTGTTTTTAGGACATGCCAGTTTCCTTACGATGATTTTCTTTATCATTTCTATCGAGTCAGCCTTCTTAATAAGCTTCGCTGAGGTTGTCAATGCTACACAATCTTACCTCCATTTTAGCGAGATCGCACTTGTTTCAATTTACATCAATTTTACATCACAATATCAATCAATTTGCGAATAATTAAAGTAGGCACTAAATTGCTGAAAAAATCCGTCCTTAAACTTCCTACACAAATCTTTGTGACCACTTGTTGTATCTTATAACAGGTGTCAATGGCACGATATATCAGTAATACAGGTAGCCACAGCATCCGTTATCACCGGTAGATCAAGTCGGACCAGTTCTAGTTACCTGTCAGGGCGTTACACTGCACACATGCTATTTTTATATAGAAATGTGGATATCCTCTCGGAGTGTTATGCTCTTCCGCATCCGTTGTGGACTTAGTGATCAATATTATGGCTGAGTGTGGACGGGTTTTGAGAGATATTGAGTTTTTTTTTCGTTGACGTTGTTCCGTGAGTTGTTTTTTTAAAGATGAAATACATAGTTTGAGATGGTTGTTCAGGTTATCCAACCAAGAAAAATGTCTGGAAAAACTGGCCAATTGCGTATCAGACTCGCACACGATGTTTTACTACTACTACAATATTAAAATAGAGCAAAATCTATCTATTTATTTATTTGTTTGTTATCCACCACTTATTAAACATGAATATATGTATGTAAGGTACTCGTATATAACCTAATACTAAACAACTATTATAAATAAACTAACTTTTCTACCGTACACTCTAAATAAGGTTCAGTTGAAAACCAGCGTCAGGCAACTACCACGAAGTTGTCTATTTTTTTATTATTTGGTGCAGGCGCGAGACACACAATGTTAGTTATTTTATTTTCTTATTTTTTTTTTATCTTAAATGTTTACATGTTGTTTCTGCATTGTGTGTATCTGTGTACGTGTGCCAAATAAATATTTTTCTTTCTTTTTCTTTCAAAAAAAAAACGCCGACAAAATAACGTTTCTTGTATGGGAACTTTTTTAATTTTACTATTTCTTGTAGCGGCAATAGAAATACACATTCTGTGAAAATTTTAACCCTTAAACGGTTTATGGGATACACCCCGCTGACAGACAGATGGACAGGCAGATGAACGGGCGGACGGACAGGCGGACATTATGAGGCTTAGTAATATGGTCCCATGGCACCCTTCAAGTATGGCATCCAAAAAAAAAATATAGTGATATTAAGAGGTTGGGTTATTACCAGAGGTCGGAATTAGGTAGAGTTATTCATGTACTTGCATCGAAAAATCCCGTGTGACCAACAATAATGCAAATAAATAATAATAAAAACCTCAGAGATAGATAAGACAAATAAAACAAAGATAATTAACGTAGGTACAATTTTTATTAGTATTTTTCATTGAAAAAGATTTCTCTACGTCAACTGAGGTGAGGTTGACAAATTTATACACTTCCTCTTCCTCGTCATTAATGCAGGAAGAAATTTTTTCTGCTATATTTCTGAAAGTGTCATAAAAAAATTCTGCTCTTTAAAATTAATCTCGGTATTTGACGCATATCCACTTTATTTTTTCGCGAAATCAGTGTAAGTACATAAACAACTCTACCTAATTCCGACCTCTGGTTATTACTTACCTAATCGTGTCAAAAAAAATGAGGAAAAGTATAACTATGCGATCTTGTTGTACCTACCTCAGCAAAATATGCTAGCTTAATTAACCAATTTAGCAAGTTCAGTAAACTAACAAGAAAAACTACATCTAACTACCGGAAAATCTAATTTAATTACGAAATGTCTAATCTAAACATCGTTACACTAGCGCTAAAAAAGAAAGTACACCTTTATTATACTCTTCATAGTTTCAATTACGACATCAATCATTTGTGTTTACTAATTTCTTAAGTGATTAATTAGTAGCTATTTGTAAAGATTACTTAAAGAGCTTGAGACAAAGGCTTCGTTCAAGAGGATCAGTTCTAAAGTTTTGATTGTTTTGCTCGCTAACTAGAGATGAGTAATTATTGTAGGGTTGCGCTTGCGCCATAGAGCTGAAAATAGAAAATTATTCAAAGATTCCAGTTTCCATTTTTTTATTTTTCAAAATCAATCACTTACTCGAAAGCTCGCTCTTGTTCCCACTGCTTGTTATGTTATGTACTGTTCTCCGCACTAGTGCGAAAAAGTGTTGGCGCTCGCTCCCGTCACAATTTATTGTATTTATCATATCAGGCTAGGCGCCGTTCATTCGACCTTCGTTTATTTATTTCTTCGTAAGTGTATTGAAAAATGTCGTTTGAAACACGTGGAAATTTGTCACTGCAGCATTCGGCTCCATAACACCGTCTCCTGCGGCTTGGGCAAATTCTGCCTCACTATTTTTTTAAATCAAAATCCTGCATCCCTGTATTAGACTTTTCCACGCGATTAGAACATATACAACAGCCCGAAATCACCTATCGGACTGTTAACCGGACCAGACAACACCCGTCTGATCGGAGGATCCTCTATTTTCAACGGAAGTATGTGGGACTATTCACTCTATTCCACATATCTCTAAATATGTAATTGAAAGATAATGTTACCGAACCGATCAATTTCATTGCGAAATTCAGCGGTAAAAGTAAATATTTTCATGACCGCGATGACCCTACAAATCGTGCAGCATTTCATCAAAGATTATAAAACACAGAAACTCATTGATGGATTTCGCAGCCAATGATCTGTGAAGAGGTTGCGCCGACGCAGAAAACAGAAAGAAATTCATTACAATTCGTTGTAAACAAATTGTTTTACTCAACCCTTCTTATTATTGATACTTTTGCGTTTAGAAACACAGTAGTAGACAGTTTTGAAACCGTCTTCTGTTCATAACATTGAGCAACTGATTTGTTTAGGCTATGACTTTTATTTGAATGATGTAACTGTTTTCAGCCCCCCTAGCCAAGTTACAACCGTTTCGTTTCGATTATCTTTTCTTTGATCGCCTCGAGTCGGCCACGCCTCCTTTTCCTTTGTCCTGACCACGTGACTGAGCGTTGAGATGACGTCAGAATAAAGGAATCGGAGGCGTGGCCGACTCGAGGCGTCCGACGAAAAGAGAATCGAAACGAAACGGTTGTAATTTGGCTAGGGGGGCTGAGGCCTTAGCGAGTTTTTTAGGTACCATGCTCAAAGGGTAAAACGTGACCCTATTACTAAGACTCCGCTGTCCGCGCGTCTGTCTGTCCGTCTGTCACCAGGCCGTATCTCATGAATCATGATAGTTAGACAGTTGAAAATTTCACAGATGATGTATTTCTGTTGCCGCTATAACAACAAATATATCATCATCTTCCTGCCCTTGCCCCGTGTTATTTGGGGTCGGCGCAACATGTTTTTTTCTTCCATTCTGCCCTGTCACTCGTCATACTATCACAAATAAATATATATATACTTTAATTGTAACAGTATTTATGGCCGGACTAAGTATAAATTGAAATTTATGAATATGTTTAAAAATTCGCAATAAGGCCACAAATAAACAGCCTTTGTACTTGATAGGCTGTGACAGTTATCTTTATGTCAAATTGAATGCATCATTATATTATATTGGTATCTATTTACATATTAGTTTAGTCATCGACAGTTATGATGAAAAGTCGGTCAGTTGTGCCAACCTAGATCGGTACAGCCTTTTGGGAAGTACCTACAGCAGATACCTAGTTATTTATACTTATTTATATAATTTTCAGTAGCGTAGCGTAGTCGGCCTTATAATGTTCCCACTGTTGGGACTCAGGCCTCCTCTCTAGGAGAGGGGCCATAATCCACCACGCGGGCCCAGTGCGGGTTGGTGGATGTCACGTGTCTTCGAATTTTTGGTTCAAGGACATGCCGGTTTCCTCACGATGTTTTCCTTCACCGTTTTGAGAGCAGTGGTGATGAAATAAATTACACAAAGTAATGCGCCTGGCTGGGTTTGATCCCGCGACCTACAACTCGTAAGTCGGGGCCGTTACCACTCGGCCACCACTGCTCTCAGTAATTCTTCTCTCTAATTTTCAGTATTGCTCATTAAATATTAGAATGCACTGTATTAGGAACGTTTGAAAGAAGTACCGTGGCCCTAGAACGCAATTGGTAAATAAAGGAAAATACGTGCGTTTTCACCCTCTTGCTCCGCCCTAGAAAGTCATTTAATAATATTTAACCTAAAAACAAATTAGAATGGAAGTTGACCTGTAAGTACTAACTATAAACTTGGTTACTAATGGTTTCATAGTTTTTATCACACAACGCCATCTAATCCCAAACTAAGCAGAGCTTGTGCTATGAGTACTAAACAACTTACTGATATTTAAACATACTTATATATTTCTAAATACATACATATTATAGATAAATTACACCCGGACACAGAACAAATGATCATGCTCATCACACAAACATTTCTCCTGAGTGGGAACCGGACCCATGACCTCCAGCATAGCAGTCAGTGCCACTGACCACTAGACCAACAGGTCTGTGTTGTGTGATAGTTTTCATGGCACAAAGAACTTCCATCTGTGAAACCATCGTAACCAAAACTTAGTTTTTTTAAACCTTCCATTAAACCTACTAATTAATTGTTCTACGTAAATTCGTATTGTATCTTATTCTCGGTGTGCAAAAAGCCATTAACGGGTATGCAAAACACAGCATTAAGTCTGTCTAATTAATTATTATAATGAGACTATTATAGAGAGCAGTGGTGGCCGAGTGGTAACGGCCCCGACTTACGAGTTGTAGGTCGCCGGTTCAAACCCAGCCAGGCGCATTACTTTGTGTAATTTATTTCATCACCACTGCTCTCAAAACGGTGAAGGAAAACATCTTGAGGAAACCGGCATGTCCTAGAACCAAAAATTCGAAGACATGTGACATTCACCAATCCGCACTGGGCCCGCGTGGTGGATTACTGCGCATTCCCTCTTCTAAGGAGAGGAGGCCTGAGTCCCAGCAGTGGGAACATTAAAAGGCTGATTATGCTATTATTATGCTAATGAGGCTTAAAACAGAACATACACATTATGATATAAAAATTTAAAAAATATGAATAACCTAACTAAGAATAAATTAAAATAACATTATTATTAAATTAATCCATAAATCAGATTATAAAAATATTATTCTGTCACAATATTGAAATAAAATATTATTAAATTACTTTAGCACAATATAAAATCCATGTGATTTTATATTGTGATTGAACCTTACTAATATTATAAATGCGAAATTTTTTTATGTATGGATGTATCTATAGATGTATGGATGTATGTTACTATTTCACGCAAAAACTACTAAACGGATTTCGATGAAACTTGGTACACGGGTAGACCATGTCCTGGACTAGCACATAGGATACTTTTTATCCCGGGAGTATGTTCCCTTGGGATAATTTTCTACTATCACGCGGGCGAAGCCACTACCAGCAGTTAGTGCATGAATATAGTAACATTTCCTGGCACATATAATTCTTGCCCTAAATACCTATTACCAAACGCAGTGTCTAATTATAATTATTCAACTGTAGCATCAAAAATGAGGCAACACATGACCCAAAGGTCTGCTTACGTCAAGAATTAACACGGTTCTGTTAAAACGAGCGAAACCTACCGTTAAATAGATTAACACGAGTCTCTAGGTTTCTGCGCTTGCGCCGACTAGTGTTACGCATCATTGCTGGAGCGAATAGCATGGGAAATTGTTTGGACTTGCTCGTGTTTAAAGATTCTTTTTTTTTTGGAGTAAGAAGACTTTTTTATAAGGCAAACGAGTTAGATAGGGGTATTCAACTTAATAATGGCGGCCTAATTATTTTTTTAGCTTTGGTAATCAACTAAGTAGTGAGTAGCTTAGTTTTAAGTAGACATTAACTAAGATAAAGTAACGCATGTTCTGCTTACCTGCAAGGAATTGCAGATACACTAGTCTATAAGTTTATTTGTTGTATATCATGTCTATCTATAAATATATAAAAGAAGAAACTGACTGACTGACATATCAACGCACAGCCGAAACAACAGGGCTTAGGAGCGTAAAATTTTGCACAAGGTTTTCTTTTATGACATAGGCGAGTACTGAAAGAGGATTTTCCAACATTCATCCCCTAAGGAGATGAAACGGTGGTCCATTTGTAATGGAGATACCGACTATCCCGCGGGCGAAGCCGCTGTCAGAAGCTAGTAAGTGTACTCATTTGTTGGTGAACCAAATAAAAGAAATCAAATAACTTCATCTACACTGGGTGGAGTGAGAGGGACTGTAACAATTGAATTGACTAAAACCCAACTGTGTACATTCAGTTGCGGGCATTTTGCGTTCCAGCAGCAAAATGTATGGCAATTACATTACCTGTCATGCCACTTAAATTGTCACGTGACTTCTCCGCAAGTAATGTCATTTACATATATTTTGTACTTAGCGTTTGGCGAAATCGCTAACAGAATAGTCGTTAGTCGAAACCTGCAGGTCTGCGGTGAGTCTTTCAGGCAATCCCGCATTTCAGCCCAAGGGTCAAGCAAAGTATCAACAAGGCGTTGAGATAAGAGAGCAGTGGTGGCCAAGTGGTAACGGCTCCGATTTACGAGTTGTAGGTCGCGGGTTCAAACCCAGCCAGGCGCATTACTTTGTGTAATTTATTTCATTACCACTGCTCTCAAAACGGTGAAGGAAAACATCGTGAGGAAACCGGCATGTCCTAGAACCAAAAAAATCGAAGACATGTGACATTCACCAACCCGCACTGGGCCAGCGTGGTGGATTACGGCCCATTCCCTCTCCTACAGAGGAGGCCTGAGTCCCAGCAGTGGGAACATTAAAAGGCTGATTATGCTTATGCTTATGTTGAGATAAGGCAATATTGATACTTTGTTGTTTACAATTTGTTTCGCGTGTTTGTTTTAGACTCATAATATTATGTAGCCCATCTTTATGAGCTAACAGTGTGAACAGGATGCTACTGAAACAATTGAACAATCGACATAAAACAATAAAATTTAATATTAGAATCACCGAAATATCCGCATCAAAAATTGTTGATGAGAATCGGTGACAAATACAAGAGGGTCCTTTTCCACTCACCTATAGTCAACATCGAGCATGGTTTAAATTAAAAGCTGGTTGCTTCATCTAACGCCACATCATCGCTTACCATCAGGTGAGATCGTGGTCAAACGCAAGCCTATCCATAAATAAAAAAAAGTATATATCTACTCTCGACACGTCTATTGGTACCTTGTAATTTTTTACTAAAAAGTTGCGTCGCTGTCGCTCCCAGCTAGGTGAGACAGCATAGTCGCACTTTCATACAATTCCGTAACTTAATGTGTGAAACAAATTAGTTGCGGAGACAAAAGTTGCTCGTGTATGCTACGGGTTAGTGAACATTTGTGAAATTGTCTGTGGTTTCGAAAAACAAGATAGCAGCATTAGTTGTGACTTTGACAGCCCGCCAAAATCCGTATGGCTATAGCAATTTTATTTTTTGGTTATTGGTTTAAAAATTTCCAAAAGACACCTGGGCTTTTTAGTACAGGAATTGTGAGATTTTGTGCCTCACTAAGACAATCATGGTGAGGCTGGTGATCACCATCAGCACATGGAAGGAGGCTCCTTGACCTGTTAACAGACCAATCATACATAGCTATCTAAAAACCTAACAGAAACTGTAAATTTAGATTTATCATTTGAATGAATGAAAAAATCAACTATCTATTTATTGATGGAAAGATTGATTGCTAAACATCATATAAAAATGACTATCGGTTACTTAAGTCACATTCTACAAGTTATAAATCTAAACGGCTAATCAAAATCGAGGTCGCTATTGACAGAACAGATTATTATGTCACTTTGTTTTGTAAGCTATTATCACTTTTATAATATTCCTATTAAATGCCATAATGCCGTGAAATTATAGTTCTAAATTATGCATTAAAATTGCGTTAGATGCCGCGCGAAAGATTCTATAGAAAATGTTTTGGAATTAATGATAAATTTCCCTATTTCCTACAACTTTGCATTTTACTAGCTTATATCCGCGGTTTTGCTCACATAAATTCAAATTTTGATTTTTCGGACATCATAAAACCCCTTTTCACCCCATTAACGGTTGAATTTCGAAAAATCCTTTCTTTTTCTCGCCTACGTCTTAAAACCTTTATCAGCAAAAAAAAAAACAGCTAGCTAGGTCTTAAGCGCTGAACGTTGTTGACTAGTTTAGTCAGGCGTTCTTTTTCCAAAATCTACATAGGAGTATATATGTATAATATATGTATACAACGCATTTTTGCGTGTGGACACGGCATTATGCTGAGCGTACGGCCGTTTTGCTTGGACGTGGCGCATTTATGTTATTTCTAATTAATTATGTTTTTGTCTTGCAAAGTGTTTGCAATATGTTAGTTATAAGTTTGCGCCTTTTCCGGCAAATAAATATTTTTTTTTCTTTCTAAAAAAAAATTGCGTTATATTTATTCTGTCAAATTATGCGCGGAACTGATTCTATAGTAGAAGTTATTGATACTGAAAGAATTAAAAAAAAAATAAAGTCACCCTTATAGAGAAGGGATTATTTAACTGTCATTCAAATGAAATGAATAAATTAAAAATTAATGAATATACCTAAAAATACTTTTCATGTAAAAGTTACACTCCGACATCAATTTCTTTTCTCATTTTATTTCTGATTGGCAGTCGTTACGATCGATACGATAAAAGCCTCCAAAATATTGTTTGTTTATATGAAAAAAAAAATACTTTCGATATTTAAAAGGAATGTTAAGTAGACTGGACAGTGGACACCGGCCATTGATATTTTAAGAAGTTATTTACGTCTCATATTTTATTTCCTGTACCTACTGAGCTTATCCTTGTATCTTTTTTTGCGCTTTAGTGACGTAGTTTTTGATTGCAATAATCTGTTCCTACAAGTATTTGTACCCATGAGTATTGGTCTCTATGAGTATCTGTACCAACATTTTTTTTTTTTCAAATTGAAATATTTTTATTTCACATAGGCCTACATGGGCACTTATAAAACTTCAGAAGCTAGTGCATGGTTCCAAATTAGTCGTTTTGTATGGAGAAGAACCGGCAAGAAACTCCATGGACATATTTGTCTCTTTAAGTGTCTATATTAATGTTGTTCTATTAGCGTCCTTTAATTTTTTTCCATAATATACAAGTGCTCATATTCAAATCAAAAGACATCGCAAGGAGTCACAAATTGCCAACTGCACCTATTTATGTGAAAATGGCTTAACTTTCAAGTATTGACTTTCCATTTTCTCCACTTGGCACTGGAGGGTTAATTACGAAACTTAGGTATTGTAGCCATATTAATTAGCCAATATCGACGGTATCGAGGTAACCCTGCGATGAGCTGCAACTCGAATACCAATGATTCATTTCTTTGAAACTCGGTAGTAAACATTTTATGGTACAAGTTATAAAGGGGAGCGGGTTTAGTAACGCCACGGAAACCGCTGGCATAATGTGTGTCTGTCTTAAATCTTATTTTTACCAAATAACAAATAACTGGAGATAACTATATAACTATTGTTATTACTCAGATTACGAAAGTTCTTCCATTGAAGGAGAGCTAAACTTTACGCAGGACAAACGAGTATTTAGAAGAAAAACAATTCTGTAGAAGAAAAACTAGTCAAATACATTTCTAAAGTTACTGAACAACTCAATTTTTGTAGTATATTAATTTATTTTAATAATATGGAAGACTTACAGCTAAAATTTTAAGTTAGACTGACAAAGGTTGATGCCCGCTAGGGCCACGAGGAATTTCTGAAAACGAAACTCATGGTTCTAGAGCGCAAACGACAACTGAAGGACACAGCTGTGTCTGACTCACCCTCCCGCTCCACCCCAGAGCGAGAAAGGTCATTGGATGATTTCCAACCTCAAAAAAAGAGTCTGACAGCCAATAATAAGTCTTCACTGACATTGTCTTCCGGAACCTCATAATTTATAAGCTATAAGTGACTATATATTTAAAACAAGATACGAAACAAGATTTACGTAGCAAAATAGGAAAACTGGAGTTATCGTAATTCGTAAGACGTTTTTTTAAAGTGAGAGTCGGTCCGGTATTTAGGATAATAAGATTAAGGAATGAAGACTCCGTCGTAATCAAACCGAAGATAGACATCAGACCTTTTTGAGACGCTTACGGAGTCATGTAACAACATTTCCGTGAAAGTATTTAAAAGAAAAATAGTGTTTTTTTTTTAAGATTTACGCATATATTTGTTACCGTATCACAATTCTACTACATTTCTTAGATTTATTATAGTCAAACGTCTTTATATCAAAACGTTGTTCTCTTGTCACTTACGCAACACATTTCGCAATTCGACCCGCATAGTGATGTCCCTAAACACGAAGACAGAGTTGCACACAGTTCTTATAGTATCTATGTGTTAACATCACTATTCAAACCGACGTCTTATTGACTACTTTTTAAGGGCCACATTAGCACCATTCAGTCTATAAGAAGAGCTTTTGAAATACTTACTACTTACTATCCTTATTTAGTTGACTAATTAGGTAGTGGTAGCTTTTTATGGGTTAATTTCTACGGTTTGAAATTGGAATATGGAAGTAGCAAAGAGGTTTGTTTGCTCGAGTTCTAAGGATCTAAGGTATTTGTTTTTTTTTAACGGAATTTTATATGATATAATTCTTATTGAGATGCCAAATGTCATTTCAAAAGAAATTTTATAAGTACAAATAAGTTTGAATGTATTTAGGTTAGGGCTTGCAAATGCTGTAATGTTGGATTGCAAGACAGATGTGTAATTTGAGACATAACGAATAATTTAGTCGATTTCCACCTGTCAAATAAATTAGTCGATTATATTAATAAATCAGAAATGCCACGAACAAGTTTTTATGCGTAAATTAGGGCTGTTATATAAATTCTTATATTTGCCTTGAATTTAATCATGACAAAATGAAGTTTCTTTATAACCAAACACCTGTATTGGATACCGCATGGCGTGTTAACGAAATTACGTAGTATAGAAAGCGATATTACGAAGTTATGCAATAGGGCGCGGTCGAGATGAGCCGACCGCGCCCGAATGGGCTTTCCATTTTCAAAATCGAAGGATCTGATTGGTGGTTATGAATGTATGATTTGCATTTATTTCTATTGTTTTGAAAATGAACCGTTGTAAATGTAAATTAGTCTTGTAAACATGTTTATTTATATGTTCTTCATCCAAGCTCCGTCGAAGCCTACTGGGGCCATGTGTTGTGCGAAAGAGAACCCCAGGGCCCTGGAACAAAGGCAAAAAAGGAACACAGGAGTGGGTTTTAGTTAGTAAAAGTCTGACACTCCCTCCCGCTTCGCCCTATAGCAGCAGAAGTCAATGGATGATTTTTTATTTGAATAAAAATGACGACTTCCATTTTTTCAATATACAAACATTAATGAATTGTTTCTATTTTTTTCAGGTATGTACTTCAAAAATCGCCAGAATCCAGTACCCATGACGCTTTCACTTATCAAAAACGCAACGATCAACCCAATTAAGGGAAGTAAGTGGATAGACAGCTTCGTTGGTCTTAGGTTTAGATCTAGAATCGCGGTCCTTGGCAATGGATTTCCTCCTTATCACAGGATTAAACAAACAGGCGACATCCCACCCATACGTACAAGCGTTTTGGGAACACATTCATTATGCGTACAGCTATCAATAATAATAATAAAAAAAAGCTTAAACAAAGTCAAAGTATTTATTTCAACTAAACCATTAACATATACTTTGGAATTGTCAAGGAGTCGGACTGCTACCAAAAAGTTTAAACTGCTTAACACATTTATAACAGCTTCGCCCGCGTACATAAAATAGCCTATGTCACTCAGGAATAAAGCCGGACCAGTACTTTCAGAGATTACCTCCTACAAACAAAAAAAAAATTACCTCTTTATAATATTAGTGTAGATGTTATAAATTTAAGGAGAAACTGACTGACTGACATATCAACACACAGCTGAAACTACTAGGACTAGGAGCGTGAAACTTTGTACAAGTCTTCCTTCTATAATGTAGGTGAGCACTGAGAAGCAGTTTTTGGAAATTCGACCTCTAAGGGAGTGAAAAGAGGTTTTTTTTTATTATTTCATTAAACCCCAAGCGAACGGCATTCGCTCGCTCATTATCTTTCTATTGTGTCTGTCATTAGGGTACTCAAAATGTTATAAGCAAAATCTCATTTCGTGTGCTGTAAGAAATATATATGAAAGTAAGCACAAATAATAATCGAAGAAATTAATGAAAGTTGTCACTGTTTGTTTTTCAAACTACCTCCAAAAGAACAATTTAGGGGGTGTTAAAGATTATATGGAAGATTCTTAATTCTTAGGTCAAAAATAAATTTGGCACAAATTCTAATAAAAAAGAAACTGTCATTATTAGTTTTCCAAAACTACCCTCAAAATATGGTTTATGGGGTGTTCAACTTTTTATGAAGACATTTCTAGCGTATGAAGTCACGGGCCAAGTGCTAGTCTTTTAAAAAACGTCAAGAAAACGACTTTCTATCATCAGCACTTAGTAATAAAACAAATAATTGCCACATGCCGCCACACGGATTGGCATGCAGCCACACACTACTGAAATGGCATTTCCTCCAGCCAATGACATGAAATAATTTAAAATGGCCGCCGATCTAGATTTGTTTTTAATTGACTAATTTAAGTAGACTGTCGTACGTATGTCGCGATTCGAAAATGTAATTTAGATTTTTGTTTCGTAGCCTGAATAAGTTTGCTATTTTTAGGTCATTGCCTTCAAAATAAAATAAGGACACTACCAAATGTAGATTCGGTTTTGAAATATAAATGATATTCGTTTCTATAAATTATATACACAATCTGAAAAATAATATCTCAATTATCTCAATAAAATATTTTAAAATTATATGAGGATGGTTCTATTTTCAAATAAAATAAAACCTGTAATTTAGTTAGTGTTTAAAATAGTAAGTATGGGTTAAAGCCGAGATGCTAATTTTTTTAAAAAAAAAACATTAAAACTGGAAACAGTCGGAGTTTTTAGACTATACATTCACATTTTACTTTGAATGCCTGTTCATTCATATCTAAACAGTCATTTTAAAAATGTCTGTAAAAAGAACAGGTAATTCATTATTGACTCTTGATTATCATAATTCAGCTTCCAAATAACAAAGTAGGTATTACATCAGTGAGAGTACTTAGTAAAAGCGTAAAAGCTAAATAAATGACCACTGACCGATAAGAATTGCGTCAGAAAACGCATTAAAACAAAAACAGATTATAAAACAGTTAATTGATTCATTTGTTAATCGATTACTTTGGTAACGATACTTATTACTTTAGTCGATTTGATGTCAATCTATGCTAATAATTATACAGCAGAAGAGTTTGTTTTTTGAATACACTTATCTCTACAACTAACGTGGAATATAAATAAAAAATCTTATTGTATTTGATAGCCCAGATCTTGAATATAAGCATTCTTATTTAAGGCCAGGTACTACTACATTTTGAACTTTTGTAAACCTCTGGATATCCACAAATATAAAAGAGAACACCATGAAAAATTATTTTATTAAAATTTACTATAATTATGACCAACCACCGGGCAAAAATCAACACATGATATAAATTAGTTGGCTCGATAAAAAAAATCGCGAATCGGAGCTTAACTTACGAGTTCAAAAGCGTATATCTTCGAGATTACGTCACGGAAATATTTGAAAGTTAAAAAAAAGGTTGTTTTTTAAAAGGGCCTCGCAAAAACAAAAATCATGAATAGTTACTGTTTTTTTTTATAAAAATAAAACCGCTGTTACGGGGCCGCGAAATCGACATAGACCGGAGGGTATATATAGGGCGGAGTTCACACAAAATACTCAGTGACTATAACCGGCTCTTAACATCAGAAAAATAAAAAAGTAACAAGGATGGCTATGCGAAAACGAAATAACAGTGCAGGTGGGTGAAATCGCAGAGATAGTACCTAATATATATTTCAATTTTGCACTTTTTACACTAATTACTTTCCTTTATACAGCCTAAGGCGATTATCAATTGTATTATTATGAACGAATACTCTGCGTGTGAAAATCCATTGAGCAATGGTAATTTTGTAACTGGTTGTTTGTATTGTATTGTCTACAGGCTGGCGTGTAGACGCTGTTCTAATTTTGAAATAAAATAATTGTTCGAATTTCGAATTATGCTTTTATTTTCATTTCGTGGCCCAAGTGGTGGATAATGATATAAAAATTAAAGTTGCTTTTGAAATCTGATTATGAATTTCATAATATTTATTTTGCGAGTATTATAATAGTTGTTGCATTACACAATATTGAAAATGAACAATTTAATTGTAGATACATTGTAAATAGCTGGAAAAATCATGAGTCATTTCAAAAGTCATATTCCGATTTTGATGACGATTAGAACATAGCTGCGGATCTAGACAAGTTGCATTTTATAAGTGATAACGATCATTAAAAAGGCTAAAATGTATAAGATTAGCATTCGCTACTGAAATATCACGTTATCGATCAATGTTCAGTACGGTCAAAACATGTTGGCCACAGTGAAGTTAGGCATTCCGAACTGACACATTTTTATTTAAATATTTGTTCACTGATGATTCGGACCCACACTGTTTAGTAGTCAGATAAAAAGTTTTGAAATATATTATATGGGGAAAAAAGCGTTACCAAAACTATTTTAGGCTGGATATTTTAAGGCAGCAACTTCGGGTAATTAATTTCTTTATATTATATTTTAAAACATTTTTTATCTGACTATACTAAACAGCTTCAATAGATTTGGTGGTGTCCGAAACGTTAGTGAAAAAATATTGAAAATAAAATGTGTCGATTCGGACACTGTCTGAAAACATTGTATCCGAATCGTTAGCAACAAAAAATACACAATACGCATTCGCTATAACTATGATTCCTAAAAAATAATTACTGCGCAGGCAGTTGTTGAGATTTTAGTCAGTAAAATTCTGACACTGTCTCTCGCTCCACCCAGAGCGAGAAAAGATATTAGATGATTTCTCACCTCAAATAAAAAAGGATGATTTAGGCTCCTATCTTAAACACTCTGATGGCTATTTTAAACACACTGATGGGTATTTAAAACACACTGATGGCTATTTTAAACACTCTGATGGCTATTTTAAACACACTGATGGGTATTTAAAATACACTGATGGCTATTTTAAACATACTGAAGGCTATTTTCTTTTAGTGAGGGTTGACAATAATCAAATAACTTCTCCCGTTTTGGGTGGAACGGGAAAATTACCACCTCCAAAAAAAAACTTCTGAACTGCCAATAAACCAATTGGTTATATAACCTTAATTTTACGTAATTAATTAATATAGACAAAAGGTTATTGCACCTAATCTAAATATTGTATCTATTTCATTTCTCTTCGAGCTTTTCTGAACCATATCAGCTAATCTCGACACCTTCTTAACATGGCAGTTAAACTCATTTGTCAATGTTCAGCCATATTTATTATCTATTTGCTTGCCTTCAAAACCTCGTGAAAGTTATGATTAATAACTGGCTATTAAAGTTTCACCGCAAACTTGGAACAGAGGTTGGAAGAGTTCAAACAATAAATACTTTGTTAGAAGTGGTTCGGGAAAGAAGAACGATTCAGTTATTAATATATTTTTTAAACTACTTCTAACTTGTAATCTAAACTTGATCACACTGTTGTAACAAAAGCGACACTTTGTCTGTGTTGTTACTTCTAGATATTTAGAAATGTGTTACATACGGATCCCTAATGGATATCGCCGACCCAGCAATTCATTCGATTGACGCCAAACACATGAAAACTGCATCGTCGACACTTGGGCCAGCCACGAGCCGCCGACGCAGCAAAACTGCATATTAGCAATAAGTTATTTTTAATAAATTTTGTTCATTCCATATTCTAGCATCGAATAGGTTTCACTAATATTAATTGTAATTTTTCTATTTAAAATAAATTAGTTTAGAAGTACTTTGGTTTTTTTTCGAGCCTCCGCCTGCAGTCTACGTAATTAATGTCTTGCAGCATTTAATACTTTAGTAAACAAAAACAAAAAAAAAAATGCAAATACACAAAACATACAAAAAAAAGAATTAAAAGAAAAGAAAAAAATACCCATTTTAGTACAAATTAGGAATGTATTGTTTAGTTCAGAATCTGTATTATTGTTGAGTTCAGTAAATAAAAGCTATTTTATTTTATTTATTGTTACTTCTACACACTCCGACATCTGAATGGATCTAAGATAATGTTCTGATAAGTCAGGATATTATGATTTTTCCTCTGCCAAGTAAGTATGCTCCTAAGTTACCTTTATGTCCAAGATTTTTCATCGCGACAGATCTTACCCCCGGGAACCTGCATCACGACAGGCGCGCCGGCATATAGTAGATATTAGTAGAGATATAGATAGCGAATTAGATTTTAATTTGAATAGCTTATTTGAACCCAATATGTCTTTTAATCCCGATATTATTTTCAAGGCCTTACGCCTCGTGCCCGATTTTGATGGAAACCCTAACGTTTTAACTAGATTTATTAACATCTGCGATAGAATAGTTACTCAGTACGCTAGTGCTGAGCCAGGTAGCGAATTAAATAATGTATGTCTTTTAAACGGTATTTTAAATAGGATCACTGGGCCTGCTGCATCCACTATAAACTCAAATGGTATTCCCGAAACCTGGGCAGGTATTAGATCAGCTCTCATCAACAACTTTTCAGACCAGCGCGACGAAACGGCTTTGTACAACGACCTCTCATTGGCTACACAAGGTACGAAAACCCCTCAGGAGTTCTATGACCAATGTCAAACCTTGTTCAGTACGATTATGACGTATGTGACATTACACGAGACCATCCCGACGACTATTGAGGCTAAACGAACACTTTATAGGAAGGTTACCATGCAAGCCTTCGTACGAGGACTTAAGGAACCTTTAGGCTCACGTATACGTTGTATGCGTCCAGAAACTATCGAGAAAGCTCTGGAGTTTGTGCAGGAAGAATTAAATATAATGTATTTGCAGCAGCGTAATGAAGTATCAAAAACTCAAAGTGCCCCAAAGTTAGATAGACCTTCTAACATGCCCGTAATTTACAAGCCCCCTATCATGCATGCTATGCCTTTCAGCAGTGCTTCACGACCCCCACTACCTAACTGGCCTGCTCCAGTAGGTCTGCGTGGCCTTCAGCCCCAGCCTCAGCCTTTTAAATTCAATACGCCTAATCAACCACATCATCGCATGCCGACTCAAACGCAACAAATGTTCCGTGCACCACCACCAAATTACCATCCGCAAAGTAACGTTTTCAGGTTACCACCTAGGAATAATCCACCACAAAATATGGGCGCAAAACCCATGAGCGGAGTGCAACATTTCATTCCGAAACCTTTACCCATGACGTCAGGAAATGACTGGCGTAGAAACGGGAACCCACCACCGTCTAATTATTTTAAAACGCGTGAAGTGAACATGAACGAAATCGCTTCTCCTGACTATTCTTATTACCCGGTCGAATATTATCCAGAACCAGAGTTCGGTTACTACATGGACTATGGCGACTATTACATGTTTTACGATTGTGGCGACACCTCTACTATGACCGACAATAATGTGATTTATGACAGTCAGACAACCAGTGACATGGAACCACAACCAGGTCCCAGCGACGCTAACCAGATGCAAAATTTTCCGAAGGACAAGACATCAAAAGAGCAAAGATAGACCTTAACTTACAGACCCAAAGACAACTACCATACATCGAAATTTCTTACCCTCCTTTAAAATTTTTGATAGACACTGGCGCTAACCAGTCTTTTATCAGTCCCGAGGCTGTGCAAAAGTTCTTTCCTGATTACCCCCTCAACTATGACCCTTTCGAGGTCACAAATGTACACGGTGTTAGTAAAAATGATTATTCTGTAACGTTACCATGTTTTAATGAGTTCAACGAATCCGATACAATTAAACTATTCATTTATCGCTTTCACGACTATTTTGACGGACTTATAGGATTAGATTTACTATCCAAATGGGAAGCTAAAATAGATTTAAAAGATTATAAGTTAATAACACGTACCGCTATAAATCAAATTAAAGTATATAACTCTCGTAACGTCAATCTGTATGAGGACATTATCCCAGCAAATAATTCCAAATTAGTTCGGATACCAATTAACGCCCCGGATGGCGATGTTTTAGTAAACGAACAGGTTTTTTGTAACTGCATTATTCATGAGTGTCTGACCACTGTAGTTAAGAATCGTGGTTTTGTAGAGCTAGAGAACCCAACGTCCAACGACGTCATCTTTTCTTTAGACCAACCAGCCCAAGCAGTACTCTTTAACGTTAACTGTACACCAACTAAGCAATCAAATCGTGCTGACGATGTATTATCACGTCTGCGTACAGACCATCTTAACGAAGAAGAAAAGGCTAACCTTTTGACGCTCTGCTCTCGTTACACTGACGTATTTTACATTGACGGAGAACCATTGACTTTCACTAATAAAATCAAGCACCGCATAAGGACCACCGACGAAGTTCCCGCATACACAAAAAGTTACCGATACCCTTTTATCCATCGCGAAGAAGTTAGGAATCAGATATCAAAAATGCTTGACCAAGGCATAATTAGGCCTTCAGATTCAGCCTGGAGTTCACCCATATGGGTTGTCCCCAAAAAGATAGACGCTTCGGGAAAACAGAAATGGCGTATCGTAGTAGATTTCCGAAAGTTGAATGAGAAAACCATCGACGACAAGTATCCCATACCAAACATCAGTGACGTCCTTGACAAGTTAGGAAAATGCCAATACTTCACGACTTTAGATTTGGCAAGTGGATTCTACCAAGTCGAGATGGACCCCCAAGATATTCCCAAAACCGCTTTCAATGTGGAACATGGCCACTTCGAATTCCTTCGAATGCCCATGGGACTTAAAAACTCACCGTCCACATTTCAGAGAGTCATGGATAATGTTCTAAGAGGCCTCCAAAATAACATTTGCCTCGTTTATTTAGATGACATTATCGTCTATAGTACCTCTCTCCAGGAGCACATGGACAACCTGGAAAAGGTTTTCCAAAGACTCAGGGAGTCGAACTTCAAAATTCAGATGGACAAATCCGAATTTTTGAAGCTCGAGACCGCATACCTAGGTCATATCAATAGCAGAGACGGCATCAAGCCGAACCCCGACAAAATATCTGCTATTCAAAAGTATCCAATACCAAAGACCCCCAAGGAAATTAAACAATTTTTAGGCCTTCTCGGTTATTACCGAAAATTCATTCCCGACTTTGCTCGGATAACCAAACCACTAACCCAATGTCTAAAGAAAGGTAGTAAAATAATTCTGAGTCCAGAATATACCAATGCCTTCGAAAATTGCAAGACTCTACTAACCAATGACCCCATACTGCAGTACCCAGACTTTAAACGAGAATTCAACCTTACAACAGACGCTTCGAATGTCGCTATTGGAGCAGTGTTATCTCAGGGACCCATAGGATCTGATAAACCCGTCTGTTATGCCTCGCGCACACTTAACGAAAGTGAGTTAAATTATAGTACCATCGAGAAAGAGTTACTTGCCATAGTCTGGGCCACGAAGTATTTCCGACCTTACTTATTTGGAAGAAAATTTAAAGTATTGACTGACCACAAACCCTTACAATGGATGATGAATTTGAAAGAACCAAACTCACGACTGACTAGATGGCGACTCAGACTAAGCGAATATGACTTCACAGTAGTGTATAAAAAAGGAAAGTTTAACACCAACGCTGACGCTCTTTCACGTGTGGAAATCCATAATGAAGAAGTAGATGAAATCAACTCATTAATCGAAAGCATTAAAAATCTTAGTTCAATGATTAATAACCCATCAGAAACACCACATCAGCAAACGAACTCCTCGACTGACACTGTACATACCAGTAATGAAAACCCCATACTAGAAGTCCCCATCACAGATGAGCCACTCAATAAATTTCATCGACAGATTTACTTTACTGTAGTAGGTGACATAAAACGCCGACCGACAGTGACTAAGCCTTTCGAAAATCATACACGAATGGCAATCCAGCTTTCAGAGTCCAACTTAGAAAATGACGTTATCAACGCTATAAAAGAATATGTGAACCCGAAGGTTAAAACAGCTATCTTGATAAATCCCCCATTAGCAATGTATTCAATAATTCCCATTATACAGGATAAATTCAAAAGTTCCTCTCTCAATTTAGTATTAGCCAAAGTAGAACTAGAAAATGTCAAGGAATACCTACGACAACAAGACATCATTCGACACTATCACGACGGTAAAACAAACCACCGTGGTATAAGTGAATGTCACTTGGCCCTTTCACAAAAATACTATTGGCCAAAGATGAAAGAACATATTACCAAGTACATCAATGAGTGTACCATTTGCGGTCAAGCCAAATACGACCGAAATCCTATTAGACCACAATTTAACATAGTTCCCCCAGCTAGCAAACCACTTGAAATCATTCACATGGACCTCTTTACAGTTCAGAACGAAAAGTACGTGACTTTCATTGACGTTTTCACGAAATACGGACAAGCCTACCATTTACGAGACGGAACAGCCATTAGCATTCTGCAAGCTTTACTACGTTACTGTACCCATCATGGACTACCTATGACTATAATCACTGACAATGGCACCGAATTCACCAACCAATTGTTCTCTGAATTTACACGCCTTCATAAGATAATCCATCATAAAGTTTTACCTCATAGCCCAAATGACAATGGTAATATAGAGCGCTTTCACTCGACATTATTAGAGCACATTAGAATCCTCAAATTGCAACATAAAGATGAACCAATTGTTAACCTTATGCCATACGCTATCATAGCATACAATAGCTCTATCCACAGCTTCACCAAATGTAGACCCTTTGACTTATTGACTGGACATTTTGACCCCAGAGACCCGATAGACATCGACCTTACGGAGCACATCTTACAGCAATATGCACAGAATCATAAGCAGCAGATGAAGCAGGTTTATGACATTATTAATAAATCATCTCTCGCCAATCGGACAGCCTTAATCGAAAGCAGAAATAAAACTCGGGAACCAGAGGTAGAATATGCCCCTCAGCAACAGGTTTTCATTAAAAATCCCTTTGCCAGCCGTCAGAAAACTGCACCACGATATACGCAAGATACTGTACTAGCTGATTTACCGATACACATATATACCTCTAAAAAACGAGGCCCCGTAGCCAAAGCGAGGCTTAAACGTGTACCTAAAGGCCGCCAATTGTTACAGGTTTCTGCTGTTACTGACAATCCATGTGACGCACCTTCAAGAGATAAGACTTGAGACCCTAGCTGATGGACCAGGATTACTACCATATAAATTAGGACATACTAGACTAATCGCACATTACCACTCCTTCATACAGTACATACAACTAGCTGACATAGAGGAAAAAATAGACTCAGTACAAACGCAACTTCAATCGTTTAAGACCAGACTCAACAATGAGACTTACATGCTTTACGAATACCAAGTCGACTATCTTACTAACAAGCTTGACAGAGTTTTAAAGCAAGTCAGATCTTTGGAACCTGCTAGAGTCAAACGAGGTCTCGTAGATAGCCTTGGGTCAGTAATAAAAAGTGTTACTGGCAACTTAGATTATTTAGATGCCCTGAAATATGATGAAGCAATTAAAACTTTACAAAACAACGAAAATAAAATAGTTTCAGAATTTAATAACCACATCAGTCTTAGTAAAGAATGGATGTCCCAGCACGGTACCATCTTAGACCAGCTAACTAAGAACCAGGAAATAATTAATGCAACATTAGAATTACTTTTAGAGAAAAATGCTTACAGAGATTACAGCTTAATCAAATTTGCAAAGTTTGCCCAAATCCTAGGAATAATTACTAATAATGTAGAAGATTTAATGTTAGAAATAGTTAGAATAGAAAATATAATGGCTTTTATACGCGCGTCTAGCACTCATCATTCCATGATAGACATAGAAGTACTAAGAAATATGATAGATAAGTTAAAATCTATATACCATCAAGATCAGATTTTAAATCTAGAGTTAAGAGAATATTATAATCTTATTAAACCAGGTTCTTACTTTATTGAGAAGAGAATAGTTATAGTTTACAGTTTCCCTATAGTTTCCATAGACTCTTATGACCTATACAGATTATCCATTGTACCCAATAAAAAACAGCTTGCCCTTATACCTCCTTCTCCCTATATAGCAACTAACGAGAAATCATTCGTGTACATAGAGGCTGAATGCCCGAAGTATAGTAACATACATCTCTGCGAAAAGAAGACGAGTCACCAAATCCGAACGAAACCAGATTGTATCCAGAAGCTCATCATCAACCAAGATCTAGAAGACACCTGCCACTTCGTCAAGATTTCACTTTCCAAAGAAGCAATGGAGAAACTGGATGATCAGCATTACGTCCTGTCACTGCCTCAACCAACCAAAGTAAAATTAGCATGTGGAAGAAAAGACTACAACACTCTACAAGGCAGCTACCTCGTCACCATTCCTGTGGACTGCTACTTGCAAACATCAGAAATCACCATCATCAATGACAGCAACGAGATTAAAGGCCAGCCGCTCAAGTTATCAAAGGTCCCGTACAACGAGATAAATCAGACCAACGTTTCTACTCACATCATCGGCTTCAATTCAATCAACTTAGACGAACTTCACAGCATCCAGAGAAAAGCAATGATGGAAAGCCCTTTGAAGATTGACAAGACTCAGTCGGTTGTGTTATACCATACAACCATACCATTCTACATCTTCGCAATATGCGTACTCGCACTTATCATCTTAGCGATGAGCCGAAGATTTAAATGCTGGAATCTCAGAGCGGAAAGCAAAGAAAAACCACAAACTCTCAAGATACATACGTACGAAGAGGTAACCAGGGACTCCAAGAAACGAGATGAACCTCCAGCAACATTTTCTCTCAACATGATCAAATAGTTGCTGATCTTCGGGGGGAGGTGTTACATACGGATCCCTAATGGATATCGCCGACCCAGCAATTCATTCGATTGACGCCAAACACATGAAAACTGCATCGTCGACACTTGGGCCAGCCACGAGCCGCCGACGCAGCAAAACTGCATATTAGCAATAAGTTATTTTTAATAAATTTTGTTCATTCCATATTCTAGCATCGAATAGGTTTCACTAATATTAATTGTAATTTTTCTATTTAAAATAAATTAGTTTAGAAGTACTTTGGTTTTTTTTCGAGCCTCCGCCTGCAGTCTACGTAATTAATGTCTTGCAGCATTTAATACTTTAGTAAACAAAAACAAAAAAAAAAATGCAAATACACAAAACATACAAAAAAAAGAATTAAAAGAAAAGAAAAAAATACCCATTTTAGTACAAATTAGGAATGTATTGTTTAGTTCAGAATCTGTATTATTGTTGAGTTCAGTAAATAAAAGCTATTTTATTTTATTTATTGTTACTTCTACACACTCCGACATCTGAATGGATCTAAGATAATGTTCTGATAAGTCAGGATATTATGATTTTTCCTCTGCCAAGTAAGTATGTTCCCTTGAGTATAATTATCTACTTTTATACAAACAAAGCCGCTTGCAGAAGCCAGCATTTTATATTTATAAAGGTACAGATCCGATTATTAAAATTCTTTTACTGATAGAAAGGGATACTGAACCGAAATTGGCACAAAACTAGGTTACAACACTATCAAAAAGGGATAGTATCACTGACTACCACAGACCAGCCCCCCTAGCCAAGTTACAATCGTTTCGTTCGGCGCGAACGCCTCGAGTAGGCCACACCTCCGAATCCTTTGTTCTGACCACGTGACTGAGCGTTGAGATGACGTCAGAACAAAGGAATCGGAGGCGTGGCCTACTCGAGGCGTTCGCGCCGAACGATACGATTGTAACTTGGCTAGGGGGGCAGTTCTATTCCAAAAATGCCTGATATGCTTACCTACGAAGTGTGGACACGAGATTATAATCGAAAAGGATAGTTTACAATACTGCTTTACACTTATACTCCAGAAAGAAACTGGTTATCATAAAAATATAAAAATATAGATTTAATTTTTAATTACTAAAGGAAATACTAATCAAGTAGATAATGTCAGAAATAATTAATTGATGTATTTATGTTTCCGTTACATTCTTGAGGAATGCTATGAATTTAGTTAGGTAATACAAATTAAAATGAAGCCGTTACAAACAAGAATGAATTCTATATTTAAATGACACTGACAACGCATAAACAATGCACCATTCGCTATTTTTTTTCCGAGGCAAGGACACAATTATTATTCAGCCTCTAATTCGGAAACGATTGTACATCGAAACGATTTATCGACTAAGTACATGATTATTTTACTAAATTAGTCTAATTTAACATGTAGATGGTCTGTTCTGACCCTGACCAGTATCTAAAAAACTGCATGATGTAATTGACCTTGAGAACTTAGTGAATTGGACGTTGACAAATTGAAGCTTCTGTTTCGATATTTTAGTCGATTTATTTTGTAAACGATGTTAATGTGGCTTTAGGTAGTCGGTGAAGAATTACGTGAAGGGTTAGGTAAAGATTACCTAGCTGACGGATAAATTTGATTCATGAATAAATTACCTATCTACTACCATTATTTGAATATCTGTTTAAACACATATTTTACACAAGGTTGACAATGAAAGAGCACGATTTACCTTGGTCAGAGGAAAAGCATTACTTTTCAGTCTTTTAGACTCATTACTAGACTACAGCGATACAAATTTTTCGTCGCCATATTGCATTGTTTATTATTTATTCAAGTACACACAAACACATAAAATCAAAAAAAATAAATACGGGGATACAAAGGTGTTGCTTATTTCAAACGAAATTTCTTCCAGCAGACCTGCGACAGGAGAGTTGGATAAGAGATGTAGACACAATTGGGTTAGGTTATAAGAATAATTCTACAAACATTACTCAAGAAACCCAATATCAGAATATCTTTCACTTAACAGATGCAACAAAATACCGTTTGACCTGAACGGACCAGTCACAACTTCGCCTCAGCTCTTTTTGGTAGCATGTTCTCAATATCCATACGTAGACAGACTACCTACCAACCATGCATGGAATAGGAAGTCCCACTGGAGCAAAGAGGCTATGAATGGAACGACTGTTAGAAGTGGGAGCTAATTAAAGAAATGCAAATGCGTACTCTCTACGGAGCTAGGTATGAATATGGAACTGCACTCCTTTCTAATTTTAGAATTACTTAGACAAGCATACTTGCTTCTGTTTAATATTATCACCTTTTTTTGGGTGTGAAAACATGTAATAACTCCTCCAGCTCTAGTTGGAGCTAGAGTGTCAGAATTTTACTGACTAAAACCTACACCATGTTCTGACAGCTGTTCTTGGCGTTCTAGGGCCGTAGTGAGTCGTTTGAATAATCCATCTCGGGCCCTGATCCTTTTCGAAAGGGCAACCTACCCATAGTCTCCATTGTCCATCTACGCCGCAATTTCCGTAGTTTTCAGGAATGATTGCATTCTTAACTGTCTCAATCTGTCAAAAATATTTCGATTTTCAAAAAACTTCGACAAATTTTGACGTTGATTTTCACCGAAAAACGTTCAAATTCAAATTGCAATGTCATCTACATTGCAATTTGAATTTGAACGTTTTTTAGTACGAAGATTAGGGTCACAAAAACTCAGTATTTTTAAAAGACTTTCAAAATATTTTTCTATTTTCTTACAACTATAAGAAAGTCTTTGTTATACAGATACCCTTCCTACTTGCTAAATCTCAACTTCAAAACTTAACTAGTGTCTCCGAGGCTACAAAGTTTAAATCAACAACACTGTTAACTTTTTACATAATATTCACCACCTGCCTACATAATAACAAAACATATTAGACAATGACCACAGACACCCACATCTGTGTAGTCATAGAGTCAACCGCATAGACAAACGAGTATGTAACGAAAGTGAGAGTGACCGGAACCGGGTGGCATCCACCTGCCACTCGCGGCCGCACTGCGGTGACGTCACGACATACCGACTATTACTTGGTGTACAGTTAGAAAAAAAGTTTGGTGGGTAGGCAAGAAAAGTATTTGACATTAAAAAAATTGTAATGAAAGATTGACGGGGCCAGTTAGGACCGATGCTTACCAGGGTTTTTTTAGGTGGAATATCATCTAATCCTCAGACCTCTCGTATTAGGGCGGAGCGAGAGGCTGAGGGCTTAGCCAAGTTGATAATCTACAATCGTTAAAGCTAATAGAAAACTTCAAATGTATGGAAATGGCATCATCTCAACGTTAAGTCACGTGGTCAAAACAAAGGAATCGCAGGCTTTACCGACTGTACGCCTACTGCTCCTTATTTTCCTTCATTCCAGGGCCCGGGGTTCTCTTTCTCACAACCGGCTGTGGATTGTTCGAAGGAGTTACCGTGGCCATCACAAAAGGGCAACAGGAGGAATAGCTGTGGATTTTAATCAGTAAAAGTCTGACATTTCCTCCTGCTTCATCCAGAGCGTGAGAAGTTATTTAATGATTTCTCAAAACAAATATTAGGCTATAATAAAAGAGATTTCAACAAAATTATGATAGCAACATAGTAATACCGAAAATACAAAACACAAAGAAACCAATAAATACCTAATTTCAAAAGAAGAATAACATACATTTAATATAAAATTTATTTGAACTTATGATTCCAAGTCAATCCAATGATATAACACTTCAAAGCAACCCGTTTTAAAAATCTCCAATTTCATAGGTAAAGACCTATTACATGCACTTACAAATAGGATAATCGAAATCGAACAATCGTAAACAAAAGGTTCGAAAAGATTTCTCACGTAAAAAAAAGTCTCACAGGCTTAATTCTTTTGCGGACTGTACTAAAAGCTACCGATAACCGCTTTCGACTATTTTTAGAAGATAATGGTGTACAATTCAATTATTTGCGCAATTATTGGTTGTTTCTTTTCTTGATTTAGATAGAATTGCAGTGCGGCGTGACTTCCTAAAGATTATAGGAACAGATTTAGCCATTGGTAACATTCTTATTCGGTTCTTGTTTTAGACAAAGTGATATTTCATTTTTAGGGTTCCGTAACTCAAAAGGAAAAAACGGAACCCTTATAGGATCACTTTGTTGTCCGTTCGTCTGTCTGTCTGTCTGTCTGTCAAGACCCTTTATCTCGGGAACGCGTGGAGATATCGAGTTGAAATTAAAACTCAACTCTGCGTTCGAAAATTCATAGGGTACTTCCCGTTGTCCTAGAATCCTGAAATTTGGCATGAAGCAAGGTCTCATATTCAATTCAATTCAATATCTTTATTTTCAGACTAGTGTCCATATGGTGTCAGTAAAAATACATAAAAAATAAACTTAAGGATAAATGTTAGTTCAAGCTTACTCTAATACATATTGGAATACATTATTTTTTAAGATAGATTTGTATCCACTGCCCCCATATATGACTATCCAATTTACAAGCAATCACCCTCAGGTAGCTGTTGGAACTGTCCCTCACCCTGCGCATCAGCGAAGCCGCCCGCTTACGGATTATGGCATGGAAGCCATCCACTTGTGCGTCCGCAAACATCGCTGACGCGCTGCATCAGCGAGGCAGTCCCATCAGCAACCTGAAAGCATTGTTGTACTGGACCCTAAACTCATAGCATAAGTATAGGAAAAATCTGAAAACTGAAAATTTGTAGTTACGAAATTACTCCTTAGCTGAACGTACAAAAAACGTGTTCCCAAAACGTATGGGTGAGATGTCCACCGATGGCGTAACGCCACCGTCTGTTGGCCGTCTGTCATTGTTGTTTTTAAAAAAATATTTTACTTAAGAATTGCTTATTCTAAGTGCCCATTCTAATTTAGCAAATGCTAATTAGTTTGGACTCGGTTCGATTCGATGCATTTTCTGACTTCCGCATAGCTTAGAATAAACAGAATATACCATGAATATAATATAATAATATAATATTCCACAACTATCACACAACGCCATCTAGTCTCAAACTAAGCAGAGCTTGGGCTATGAGTACTAGACAACTGATAAACATACTTCTATATTTCTAAATACATACATATTATAGATAAATTACACCCAGACACAGAACAAATGATCGTGCTCATCACACAAACATTTGTCCTGGGTGGGAATCGAACCCACGACCTCCGGCTTAATAGCAATCAGGGCCACTAACCACTAGACCAACAGGCCAGTCTGAATGTAATTCTAGAGGCAATGCTTCTGAATCTGCATAGGTATTGTAAACATGAAGTAAGATTTGCTTATCTAAGTTTGGAAAGATAGCTTCATGCATTTCCCAGGTTTCACACTTAAAAAAATCTAAAGGGGCTCCTATGTCATGATTTTACAATTTCTATTGGAATCTTAGTTCCATCTGAGTATCTCGTTTTTAGGGCCTCGTACCTCAATGGATACAAACATTTATAGGATAACTTCGTTGTCCGTCTGTCTTCAATACTCTATTTCTTAGGAAAGCGTATCTACAGGTATCAGGTTGGAAATAAATACGTATGTCTATAGTCCCATGAAACTGTGAAAAAGTTAAACTTCTAAGTCAATGCAGTAAAAAGATACGGTCGTTTATATTTGGTTTTTTGTCACAATTTTAAAACTCGAAATGGAAAAACCCTGTAGGGTACCTACTACCCGTTGACCTAGAATCATAAAATTTGTCAAAAATCAAGATCCCACAGCATATAAAGTAAAGGATTAAGTTTGAAAATCGTTAATTTGTAGTTTTATCAAATTCAAATGCTTTTTTTGCGATTACGAACTTACTTTATCGATGTACTGAGAACATTTTATAACTTTTTACCAAAAAAAAAAAAAATTTCGTCCACCTTATCTATCTTTTCGTCATAGTAACTCAGTAGATAGTGTTAATTTGTTCGGTTTTCCGGTGTATAGTACAGAACCCTTCGTGTGTGGATCTGATTCGCACTTGGCCGATTTTTTCTAATACCAATGGTTACTATACCACAAACCACACCTTAAAAACTAAATTATTCGTCACTCACTTGAAGTGTTATTCTCAGAGTATTTATAAATTAAAAGTGCCACAGCGTATCAATGACATAATGCTATAAAAATGTAACAGGAGCCGCGGGGCAAGGCCAGTGGACGCGATACGTTACATGCTAGTTATATAATCCTATATTTATGTTGTGACCTACACCTTATAACTTATAAGTTACTAAGAACCATTATACATGATATGTCAGATCACTGTGATCCACTATGTCTTGTTTTTGTGTACAATTAACAATTAAGAAGGTCATTATTCCAGGATTTAAGCTGAAAAGGGCGGCTCAATTAAAAAAAAACATGGTAGGTGCGAGTCGGACTCGTGCACTGAGGGTTCCGTACAAACTTACCTATGAAAACAGTTCAATTCCCGAATTGAACTGTACTAACGAAGATTTTTCCGAATCGAAAAAAAAGTTTTTTTTGTGACGTAACTACAAATTTACAGTTTTCAAATTTTTTCCTGTACTTGTGCTATAAGACCTTGCTACATACCAAATTTCAGGATTCTAGGTCAACGGGAAGTACCCTATGAATTTTGATTCCCTTGAGAGCGTCGAAATACACGTTTTTGGCGACATAAACTGCCGTATCTTTTTTTTTCGTTAACTTTGCCCCACACTTGGAATTATTCCAGTATCGTGGGTACGTTCACAAACATATAAATTCACACACACAAGATACTCAGACCCGGAACAAATATCTGTAGGCCAAAAAAATATTTGTTACGTGTGGGGTTTGAACGGTTGGTTAAGCTTTTTGTCGTTCCACCCAGATTGGGACAAGATATTCGATGATTTTCCCCCCCTTATTAAAAAAATAGGCATCAGTGTGCTTAAGGTTCGAGCCTAATTCATCATTTTTTTAGAAATGGGAAAACATCCTATGATTTCTCCCGTGCGTGGAGTAGAGCTAGAGGGCGTGCCAGACTTTTACTGCCTAAAACCCACCTGTGTCCTTTAGTTACCCTTTGCATTCCAGAACCATAGCATCCTTTTAAAAAACTTCTGTGGCCCTAGCGGTAGCCTAATTCATTATGCCATCTCCCTCTAAGCCTGGCAAAAAGCTAAAAAAACAAATTCGCTGAGCTACATACGGCAGATATCAACTGAATTCCTATTTAGTTACGTAGGTCGTTTCAAGTAAATGTCATTAAAAAAAAATATTACAAAACAGGGAGTTACCCAACCAAAAAATATAATTCTTTACATCCTCTTAGCGGACAAAGAAAGATGACACATCAAAAAGACACTTACTGAAACCGCAAATACCAAATCGTATTGCATTTTAAAAGTTTATGTTCTTATTTTAAAAATTAAAGAGTGAGTATTAACTTCTAGGTAAGCGTGCTCCATCGTCGACCACATCATCGCTTAGCATCAGGTGAGATAGTGGTCAAACGGTTTTTCATCCTTACATAATATAAAATCAAAGTCGCCCACCGTGTCTGTCTATAAACTTAAAAACTACTGATCGGATTTTCATGCAGTTTTGACCAATAGACAAAGTGATTCATGAGGAAGGTTTAAATTTTTTATCATTGTTAATAGGCTAGCGTTTGACCACTATCTCTCCTAATGGTAAACGGTTAAATGGTTGACGATGAAACACACTTGCCTAGAAGTAATTCATTCTTGATTTAAAGCCCCCTGGGTTGTAGCTATCAAGAAATTCCTCTACGTACAATGAATGTGTTTCCAAAATATTTTATGCGTATCGGTGGTACTCGTATGTTCACCATGTACTGGTGGTGCAACGTCGTACATCTGGTGGTTCGATGATGGAACAGGTTTGGTGAAATTAAGTTAAGCAATTTCGACACACTGATGTAAAGCCAAAAATTTCAAAGTTGTTAAAACCCGAGCGAAGCTGGGATGGGTCGCTAGTCCAAGAATTAAAAATGTCCAGTTGACCACTTACCACGTGTCATCCAAAGGTCACAGGTATTTCGCAAAAGCGAGTTAGCATCGAGTTGCAATATTACGACACATTATAGTGTCAAGTGGCTGTCGCAAGGGATGGTTACACCTTCGAATTTGAATTGTAATTGTTCTATGGGGAAAGAAATTGTGTGCGGTGTGAATGGTGAGTTTCTATGGTATTTAGCATAATGGGTTTTTTGTGATTGGAATGTGGAATTGGTATTCCGCGGGAGTTTTGGCACTTAGCCCGCTTCTACCTCATTACATTCTGTGACATGTACAAACTGTTCTTGACCGCTTGTAACCTTCGCTTGTTTCTCTATTTATTCAGAGTTAAGTAATATTATAGGTATAACTTTGTTTGTTTTTGTATGTACTCGTATGCCTGCCATATTTTGTTTCTGCACCAAATGTGTTTTTGACTTAGAAAAAAGAAGAAATTTTGGTAAATAAATAAGTAGCATAGTTACACGCAAATAGTAATAAATGATTTACAAGCAAGTATAAAAGCGGAGAGGGGACTAACTTAAATGTTTCTTTAGTGTTTTCAAGGCCAAACACTCTAACACAAATTTATTCATGGATGTCGAAATCTGACTGCAATATTTACAATTATAGCGTTTCTAAGAAGAATTTCAAAGGTGGAAAATAACAATCTTAGGTTATCATCACGTATGATGATGACCAAGCTAGCTACAGTAGTTTGATTACATCCACTGCTGGACACTTTTTTATGGGGTTGTCAAAGCGTCACAAAAAATCCTGCCTTTTTGAAAAGAGCGAGAGTGTCCATTCGACCCCTCCCCTCCTATATTTGGCTATGTATAATATTCCAATGAAGCCGAACCATTCATTATCCGGTACACAGGCACAATCATCTAACATGACTAACATTTAGCTCCGACTAACAGATCCGCGGAATTCTCGGCGTGGCGTGACGCGGTAACTGGAGCGGCGCTGGCGCAATGCCTGACTTGCTCGCGCGCATATCACAACCGATGCAAACGCCATTAGCAAGCTGTCGAGATGATATTAGTCTTTATGACTAGGACATTACACTGTTGGAATATAAGGCACTGCGCATACATCGATGACAGAAATCTCTCTATTTATTTTATTTATTTATGTGCAGTAGTGGTACATAAACAGACTTAATGCATCAAGGCATTCTCTACCCGTCAACCTATGGGTTTAATAACCCTTCTTGCTGTCGGAAAGAGTGTGTAGGTGTGCACAATAAATAAATACTAGATAATTATTTCAAATAAAATAACTTCTACTTTATTTTATTTGAAATAATTATCTAGTATTTATTTATTGTAATTAAAGTAGCCTGCAAATGTCAATTTTTCTTAAGATTTTTACATTTTGCAGTCCTGTGTCGAGTTGTGTGTTGATTAAAATAAGATTAGCTGCCGTAACATGTATTTATTTACGGAATTAAAATCATTGCAATCATCAATCTGCCCTCGCGTTTTCACCATTAGTAGATTTGCGAGTTAATAGACAGTTGAAATTAATTTACCAGGAAATTTTAATTAACGAAGTACATTTAATTAAATGGTTTGCCAATGAGCTCATAAGCCAAATCGTCCATACACGTACTAAAGCTTTCCGCTTTGAGTTTTCAAATAGGGTTTCGAACTACGAAATAAGTATAAATTAATATGATTTTTTCTTCATTTATAAATTATATGATCCGTGTTTACGAAATCGATCTAAATATTTCACGTCGGAAAAGGTTTCCGATATGTCTCTGTACATGTAACTCTTACCCAACCGGTCAGCAAGTTGAACGAATAAATTGTACTTATTTTGGACATGTTCTTATTAATTATATCAAGTATCCAATTATCTATACTAATTTTATTTATTTATTTATTTATGTACATACAAACACTTAAAATCGAAAAGAATAAATACAGATAAAAGAGTACAAAGGTTCTGCTTATTTCTAACAAAATTTCTTCCAGCAGACCTGCGACAAGAGAGTTGGATGAGAGATGTAGACGCAGTGTGTATAAATAATATAGAGAAGAATTAAATAGACTAAATTATCAAAATTAAATCATATAATACATACATATCGCTCATTTGCGACAAGGTCGACATTTCTCAAAATTGATGATTTTTTAGTTATCAATACAGTTGTGTTGAAAAAATTGCGCTCAGTTTACTGTAAAAACGTCATTTCTCTAAGCTCTATAGTAAGAGAGAGAGAGCAGATATTCACAGTTGTGCCGTTATAGTATTGTCTCTTTCGTTTTGGTGACTTGGGGCAGCAACGACATTATTTAGTTGTGATGTAACAGTGCGTGCGGTTGGTTGTACTTGTGCTCTTGAAGAACGACATTTTTTACGTAACAACGCTCTTGCTGGTAAGTAAAGTACAATTGATTTTAAAATGTTTTCATGAATAACGTGTTTAGTATAAATGTGTCGTTAATGCCGATTATATTCGAATAAATCAGTGCACGCATATTTCATGTTATGACGATATTGCTGAGAAAATTAACAACCATTGGAGTATTATTACGAATTATGACGTTGTTGTTAACAAAGGAAACAATTAATTAATATTAAAAAAAAAACATATCTACACTTATGTCATTACACATTAAAATAATTTGCGATATTTATGTTAAAATGTTGCAACATTTCGTAATAAAACGTTTTAAATAATAATTTAAGACACGTTTTCTCATTTATGTATTTTTTTTAAAACATTTTTTTTTTTGCATTTTTAGGTAACAATGCCGTTTCCAAGTACCTCAAGAGGCAAAAAAATGGTAGCATTGATTGACAAGCTTAATAATTCGTCCAATGAAGTGGTAACGCCTAATGAAACCAGTGTGTACTTTTGGTTTCTTTTGCGATTATATTTTCATCCTCACGTATCTATTATAAAATTAACTTAATACTTTTCAGGCAATGACGAAGCTAACCAAACATCACACGAGATGAGAAATTTGTCAAATGAGTGTAGTTCTTCTTCCAGCTCGTCATCTGATTCGAATTCATCAGCTGATTCAGATTTATCAGATGACACGTTTATTGAAGGTATTATTGTAGTGAATCGAATTTGCTTATAAAGATCTTATCTTAAATTAAAAACTCATTATGTTTACTTATTTTGCAGATAGTGACGATTCTGTAAAAGATCCGATTTACATACCACCTGAGCAACTTCTTCGGCAGAATAGTGCTGAGTTGATAGAGACAATTGAGGATTCAATTCCATTACCGTCTACTTCAACAGCAGATAGACTCATAACTATTTCCGAACCATCTCCTCTGCAGCGTAGTGCTGAGTTGCCATTTGAACAGACAAGTGAGAATTCTATTGCTACTGACAATTTTGATAGCATAATTCCATTGCCATCAACTTCAATGGAAAATAGGAACATAACTTCGTCTCCTACAAGTCCAAAGGCAAAACAAGGAAGAAAACGCAAACGAAATGAAGCAAATTGGATTCGAAATGTTAAGAAAATGCTGCGGAATACTGGACAAGCTTATAAAACTGCTGGCAATAAAATAAAAGAAGAGAGAAAAATGAAAGAGCCATGCGGAGAAAAATGCCGGTTACAGTGTAAATCTAAACTATCTGAAGATGAAAGAAAGTTATTATTTAAGAACTTCTGGGCGTTAGGTGATAACAAAAAACAATGGGAATACATTTCGAAGAGTATGACGATCATTACACCAAAATATCGTTACATTCGTGAAGGCGGAGTAAGAAAACCTCGTCAAAAGAATCACGCATTTCATTTCAAGCTGCCCGATAAATCGGTTAGAGTTTGTAAGATTTTCTTTAAGAACACCTTAGGTATTAATGATCGGCCAATTCGCACCGTTTTAGAAAAAGAAGACCAAGTGGCAAATTGTCTTTTAGCTGATGACAAACGCGGTAAACATGATAAACATCCGCGAGTTGACGAAGCTATAAAAAATGCCATTCGTGAATACATAGACGCGATACCAAAATTCGAGCCTCACTATACAAGAGCCAATACAAGCAGGGTTTTCATAGATGGCAGTAAAAATATAGCCGACATCCACAATGACTATGTGGCAATTCAACAGAAAAAAAAATTAGATTTCGGCAATTATATCCTTTTTTATAAAATATTCACTCAAGAATTTAACATTTCTTTTTTTACCCCAAAAAAGGATATGTGTGATGTGTGTGCTATCTTTGAAAACTCTGATAATAAAGAAAACCTAAAAGAAGAACATGATAAACATTTGAAGGAAAAAGAGCTATGTCGAGCAGAGAAGGCCAAAGACAAAGCTGATGAAAATATTGTAACAGCGGTCTACGATCTCCAGGCTGTATTTCAATGTCCCAAAGGCGATGTATCAGTCTTCTATTATAAATGTAAGTTAAATGTAATGAATTTTACAATTTGCGATTTAAAAACAAACAAAGTAGAATGTTTTGTTTGGGACGAGTCCAACGCTAATAGAGGTGTAAATGACTTAGGAACTTGCGTATACAAGTATCTGGAACAGCTTTCGTTACTTAATAATGACAGGAGTCTTGACATTGTCTTTTACTCAGACAATTGCGCAGGCCAGCAAAAGAACAAGACAATGATTGCAATATATTTATTCGCATTACAAAAGTTCCCTAACCTCCAAACAATTACACATAAATTTCTCATAAAAGGGCATACCCAAAATGAGGGTGATGCAGCTCATTCACTAATAGAAAGACAGGTCAAAAAATTACTAAAAGCTGGACCAATGTACTCGCCAGAAGCATTTATCGGTGCTATAAAAATGTCTAGAAAAAAACCTGAACCATTTCATGTGAATGAAATGTGCACAGAGGATTTTGTTGATTGGAAAGATGCATGTACCCAAATGGGAGTCAATTTGACGAAGGATGAAGAAGGAAATTCAGTTAAGATTGGAGATATAAAAATTTTTAAGGTTGAAAAGGATAAGCCACGCGTATTGTTTTACAAGAACTCTTACGGAGAAGAAGAATTTAAAAAAGCAGAAATTATCAGAAAAAAGAAAAGGATTGACGTAAACATCAAGAAAGCTTATGATAGTAAACCAGGCATATCGGACAGAAAGAAAGCAGATTTGTTGGAATTGTTAAACAAAAACCTAATTCCACAGTTCTATGCTCGGTTTTACAATTCTTTGTAAGGTTCTTTTTTCTACAATAATATTACTATTCCTATAGTATTTTTAAACATTGTTTTGATTTTTATGTACCTTTATTTTGCTTTAGAGAATGTTGATACTTATTTTGTGACAACATAATTATGTTAGTACTTAATTGACAAAAGTATTAAGAGAACTGAATTATTGAGGCTGATTTTGTGATAAAAATATTAACTACTTATTGTGTAATGATAACTGTTAAGAAAGTTGATTTTGAAGACTGATGGTGTGCCATTTCAATGTGATAATTTAGATTTAAGCGCAATACCTACCGTTGATTTTTTGTAAAGATGTTAACGTGACTACGTTGTAGTTCACTTTTGATTCCTATAGTAATAAAAAGTTTTTTCAACATCGACATATTTTGTTATTATTACTTAAAATTTACCTCAAATTTAAAATGATTATCGAGTGTAATGTCATAAATCAAAATACTACAAAAAAATATATATATTTATCAGCAACAATGACATAAGTAGTACCTTGCTGCGGAAAAAATAGCACAGTATATCTTGTGCGCTATAAACATAAGTTTTAATAATTTAACAGAAAACTACAATAATAACACTACATTTTTGCCTAAATAAGTTACCTAAGAAATCTATTATTATGGTATAATTTTAACTTTAAACTATAAAATTGCTCTCCTGTAAAATGATGTTTTTTGAGAAATGTCTAACTTGTCGCAAATGAGCGATATATATTAATAACAGTAAATAAATGTACACATAAATAGATACAAATATAAATAGTATTAATAATTAAATAAAAATATATAAAAAAATAATAAGATAATATTATAAATGTGAAAGTAACTTTGTGTCTCTGTTACGTTTTTACGGTTAATCTACTGAATCGATTTTGATGGAATTTGGTATGGAGTAAGCTTGACCCCCAAGGGTGTCGTGATGGCCCAGTGGTTAAGGCACCTGCCTGTCATGTACGAGGTTCAGGGTTCGAAACCGGGCAAGTACCAAAGTGAATCTTTCAATTCAGATGTTTGTTGTATCAAATAACTGAAGTTTACTAATCTTTAACTAGACTGCTTTATCTTTTACTATATTTAAAAATACTAACTATAAATACAATAAAATAAAAAATAATAATATAAATCCTACACTAATTACAACTGACTAAAATCAAACTAAAATATGGCGTCAAAAAACTTTTCACATCACTGTCGACTCAGCCCCCCTAGCCAAGTCACAAACGATAAACGTAAACTCTCCGTAGTCTTTAATAGATTTTCAACTTTATGTTATTGGATATAAAGTTGAAAATCTATTGAAGATTACATAGTGTTTTCGTTCGTTCCGGTCGCTAACGCTCAGTAGTCTTTAATAGATTTTCAACTTTATGCTCTTAGGTATAAAGTTGAAAATCTATTGGAGATTACTAAGCGTTCACGTTTATCGTTTGCAACTTGGCTAGGGGGGCAGATGTAATTTTCTAAGTTTATCTAGGATATTCCGGACTACCCGTGCTTTGGAAAGCAAGTAGAACCGTTGGTGGTAGACTTTGACAGTCGTTACAGACAGTCAGAAGCCAGAAAGTCTAACCATCAGTCTTTTCGAGGAGTATCGTGTTGTGGAGGTCTGATAGGCAGTCGCCTCATATAAAACACGGGTATTTATCTGCATGCGGTTAGATTTGAAGCCGACCCCAGCTAGTTGGGAGAGTGCTATGGAGATGATGAAGCTTGAACCCAAAGGAAGGACATAGGCTACTTTTTATCTGGTTTCCACTTCGACTTCGCGTCAATCAATCAATCAATCAATCAATAAATTTATTATCAGGAACAATTTACATTGTGTTTGAAATGAAATCATAAATAAAAAATATGGGGTCCGTGTGCTCACAAGTTGTATAAAGATCTGTCAAAACGTCTAGTTGACACTTCGCGTGACCCAAGGGCTGGCTTTTACCTCGGACAGAGGATAAGCATTGCCATACAGCGTGGCAATGCCGCCAGTCTTTTGGGCACATTACCAGTCGACAGCGATGTGGAAGAGTTTTTTGACGCCATATTTTAGTTTTAGTTAGTTGTAATTAGATTAGGGTTTTTATTATTATTTATTTTATTTTATTGTAATTATAGTTAGGTAGTATTTTTAAATAAAAAAAAACATTAATTAAAATTATAAAATTAACACATACTCATAATTCAATAAAACATGGATAACAAACAAAATAAAAAAGTTAATAACATTACAAAACAATTACTAAATTTAATATTACCCAGTCTCACTCTAATACCTATTATCAAATCGTGGATATGTCATCATCTATCGAATATAGACTTTTCTCCAATAAGATAGTTTAAAGTTTTGACTTAAACGAGCTTAAATTATGTTTTTAGGGTTCCGTAGCCAAATGGCAAAAAACGGAACCCTTATAGATTCGTCATGTCTGTCTGTCTGTCTGTCTGTCTGTCTGTCTGTCTGTCTGTCCGTCTGTCCGTCCGTATGTCACAGCCACTTTTTTCCGAAACTATAAGAGCTATACTGTTGAAACTTTGTAAGTAGATGTATTCTGTGAACCGCATTAAGATTTTCATACAAAAATAGAAAAAAAGCAATAAATTTTGGGGGTCCCCATACTTAGAACTGAAACTCAAAATTTTTTTTTTCATCAAACCCATGCGTGTGGGGTATCTATGGATAGGTCTTCAAAAATGATACTGAGGTTTCTAATATCATTTTTTTCTAAACTGAATAGTTTGCGCGAGAGACACTTCCAAAGTGGTAAAATGTGTGTCCCCCCCCCTCTAACTTCTAAAATAAGAGAATGATAAAACTAAAAAAAATATATGATGTACATTACTATAAAAACTGCCAACGAAAATTGGTTTGAACGAGATCTGGTCAGTAGTTTTTTTTTAGTACGTCATAAATCGTAAACCGCATTTTACCTTTCATTCAATCAACTCAAATATAAAAAAAAAAACATTTAATTTCATAAACATAAACCTTATAATTATGTACATACACCGTGAACCATTATTATGTTACTTGCTGCTACGGAACCCTCCATGGGCGAGTCCGACTCGCACTTGGCCGGTTTTTTTTAAGTCTAATGGTAACCTGTTAAAAATCCGCACTGCTTGATATTGAGGACTGTGTTGAACAATGTTAAGGTGGGGTATTATTTTGTTTTTAATATATATAACGCTATAACCGGCATGCACACCAACGAAGTCGTGGGTAAAAGTTAGGTTGTTTTATAGCGGACATGTTGTCCCAAGTTTGAGTGACAAGTAAGCTTCTCTCTTCATATATTTAACTTTACAATGGATGTAAAGATTATGTCATCTTAATAAACTAACTTATTGCGAAAAATGTCATCTTGTAAGATCTTCATGCTAAACAGACCGAAAATCAAATTAAACAAGTAAAGAATTATGGTAGATGAGAAACATGGCGAGTACAATGGGGTAGCAGATTTTTTGTTACAAAAAAAAATAATAATGATTACGACACTAAAAAATTCTACACACAATCTTAGATTATCATCATTCATCAGCCGAAATACGTCCACTGTTATACATAGGCCTTCCCCAAGTGTCGCCACAACGACCGGCCCTGTGCGTCTCGCATCTATTGTACCTAATCAGAACACCTTGTGGGATACCTTAGATCGCGTAAAAGTAATTTAAAAAAATATCAGTTGTTTCAGGGTTCCGTAGCAACCGATTTTCAAAAGGAAAAAACGGAACCCTTAGAGGATCACTTTGTTGTCTGTCTGTCAAGACCTTTTATCTTGGGAACACATAGAGGTATCGAGTTGAAATTAAAACCATATACTCAAGTTTGCGATCCCTTGAAGCTGTGAAAAAATCAGACTTCTGAATAACAAAAAAAAAGATACGGACGTTTATGTCGCAAAAAATGAGTATTTCGACCCTCTCAAGGTAATCAAAATTCATAGGGTACTTACTTCCCGTTGACCTAGAATCCTGAAATTTGGCATGAAGCAAAGTTTCATAGCATAAGTATCAGAAAAAATCTGAAAACTGAAAATTTGTAGTTACGTGATACGTCCGAAAAAAAACTTTTTTTGCGTTTCGGAGAAAACTTCGTAACTCAATTCGGAAATTGAACTGTTTTCATAGGTAGGTACCTAATAGTTTGCCCCACGTATAAAATTGTCAATTGAAAATAAAAAGTATTCTCTATACTATTACAGGACAACCCGTGTACCAAGTTTCAAAGTCAAAATCAAAATCAAAGATTTATTACTGAACACAAATACATTAAAAACATTTCTAGCTGTTGTGTGAATGCGTAGTGGATTATGTTCTACCAATTTCGGCATGCAAAGTTTTATAAAAACATGAAAATTAAGTTATGTTAGAGATTAATAGTCAAATTATAATTTCAACTCGTAAAACAATAACAATAATTTCATCAAAATCCGTTCAGCCATTTGAAAGTGAAGAATAGAATAGAATAAAACTTTATTGTACACCAAAATAGTAACAAAACTTTTAAACTAACTAAAGAAGAAGTAACAAACATACATACATACAGAAACTTATATAATATTTGGTGTGTATATGAGACAGGATGTTTCAACGGCTATACATTCCGATGAGTCGTAACACTTCTCTATAAGGCAATAAGGATTTAGATAATGGATGGGCTTAGATTCTAGATCCAGTGACGCAATGTTTGGTGAATGTAAGTGGTTGGCTTTAATGGAGAATGTTGCTATCTGTTCTCTTAAATATATATGCCTATTAGAATACATTAGAGGCACTTGGCGTTCAAAACTGCGCGATTGTTAAGGGCCTATTACACTACGCGATATTCAGCACACGATATTCAGACTGTCTTATTTGAGTAAGACCGGTCTAACCTTTATTACATTACGCGACATCGACTAAGACTGTATGAATATCAAGTAGTGTAATAGGCCCTTTGGAAAGAGTTACTGTGGCCCTGGGAATCAAAAGGAAACTCAAGGAACACGGTTGGAATTTAGTCAGTAAAAGTCTGATACAAGGTGTGCCAAACCGTTCTACCCAGATCGGGAGAAGTTGATAAAGAAAAATTTTGATGTGAAATCATCAAATGACTCCCAAAACCTAAGAAAAAGGCTGGAATGCAAAGGCCCTGAAATGATAAGGGCAACTGAAACTGAGTGTATCAAGAGTGTCCATGGAGTTTCTTGCACATTCTTCCCCATAGAGATCTACGCTTTGGAATATGCAATTGCATCATTTTTTCTGACTGACTGACTTCTTGACATTTCAAAAGTGCCTGTTAATGGTTTATTTGAAATTGTAGCGACATCTATGGCGTCACATAAGAACTAATCCTGCATCGCGCAATCAGAGTTCTCCGCGCGATTGGAACATATAGAACAGCCCGAATACATCTACCGGGCAGCTGCCCACCAGACATAACACCCGTCTGGTTGGAGGATCCTCCCTTTTCAACGGCGGTATGTGGGGCTTTACTCTCTGTTCCACATACCCCTAAAGAAATAAATGCTTTTGAATCTTTGAATAGTTTGTTTTTATTCTTGATAGACTAGAACTGAGTTATTCCCTGAGGGCCCCGATCCCCGAGAGCCCCGTACCGGAGGCACCCGATTTGTTTTCATCTTGATAAACTCAAATAAAAGTCAGTTTAGCTTAAAAGTACCATCAGCAGAAGATGTTAAACAAAATTTTATTATTACTAAAATTATCATACTAAGTATAATATTTTTTATTTCTTCTTTAAGAATTTGGAAAAATATAGTTTTGCTTGGTTAAGGTAAATATTTTAATTACCGAAAATACAATATCTGACTGTCCTAGAGCCTAGAGCGATCACAGGTTTTAATTATTATTACAATACGTAGTTCCGTTTTCAATACAGAAAATCAAAATACCTACTCTACATGGAATATTTCTTTAAGTATTTTTTTAATATAGAATAACTCAAAAATAAACTTTAACGTGCAAAAAACTAAAAAACTAAAATCCGACTACGACAAAAAAAAACGACGCTGAAAAAGTATGAAACAAGATTTTCAGGATGCTGAAATAAACAAAAAATTATTTTTGTTCTGTTCTTGTTTTTCCAGTTACATTGTTTATTTCAGCATCCTAAAAAACTTGTTTCATACTTTTTCTAAATCAATTATAAAAATAATCAACAGTAGTAATAAAAGTAAAAGTTTTTAATCAGTCTTTTCAAAAAACATACAAAACGATTTTGAATCGATATTTTAAAAATCGTTATAAAATTGATATAATAATTAACTTTAAACATAGTTTCAACCTTGGTTCTCCTGCGGATATCTTCATTTCTGATGTGATCACACAAGGAAACTCCGAGCATAGCCCTTTCTATTGCCTTTTGGGTGACATTAAGTCTTTTTTTAACTTTCTTTAACTTTTAAGGCCTATTGTAAGCGACCACGTTTCGGAGCCATATATCATCACTGGCAACACGCACTGGTTATAGACTTTCGTTTTGAAACACTGTGCTATATTGGATGAGAAGAAACCGTGCGGCTTCCCGAACGCTGCTCAACCGAGTCGAATTCGACGACTGACCTTTTTCTCGAAATTAGACCTACCCAACTGGACCGTCTGTCTCAGATAAACGTAGTCGTCCACAACTTCGACCAACCAAGGTTACCGACATAGCTCGAAGAATCGCCAAACTTAAGTGGCAATGGGCAGGGCACTTTGCACGCAGAACAGATGGTCGATGGGGACGAAAGCTTCTGGAGTGGCAACCACGCACCGGAAGATGCAGCGCTACCACAAGGTGGACCGATGACCTGGTGAGGGCCGCGGGAATACGATGGATGCAAGACGCACATCGAATGATCGTTGTGGCGACGGTTAGGGGTGGCCTATATCCAACAGTGGACGTCTTTCGGCTGAAATGATGATGATAGTCTCAACTTAAACTCAAATTTAAGCACCTTTTTTTGTACACCGTACAAATTGAAAACAACAGAAAAAAGAATAAAAATAAATGTAACCATATTTATCGCATTCGGGTGCCTCCGGTACGGGGCTCTCGGGGATCGGGGCCTTCAGGGAATAACCCCTAGAACTCAACTGTGAGTTCTAGTCAGTAAAAGTTATTCAAATGCGTTATGCGCAATAAATAATTTGCAATTTCAAAAATCCCAGAAATTTATCAACATGTTTATGATTCTGGGTTTATAAAGAAGATATTACCAACTCTATGTTACTTACTTCCACGAACTGTAGGTAAATATATTCTATACCTAATCCGAACTCTGAGGTTTATATCTCATATGAACACATGAGGAACTAGATTCATAACTAATATTATTATTTCTGCTAGGTTATATAATTATACAATTAGTCTGTCACACTAATGCACTGATAAGATATAATAAAGTCGTGAAGTTAGTCTGATTTCCGCGTCGTCAAAGCAGCTTAAGCGACATCCATAAAAAAAAAGCCAAAGTATAAGTACACAGAGGTAGACATTATGACTATTCGTATTTTTTTTTAGTTATACGTATTTATTATGTTTAAGGCTTATTTTAATTTTAATCTAACATCGTAATGTTTCAATTTAATATGATTATTTTAAATTACATTATGTTTTAATGAAATTACCTGTATAGCAAAGCTTATAGTTTCATAGCATATACGTTAATTTATACATTTTTTAGGGCATGCGATGCTAACCTATTAGAAATAGTGACAACGTAAGTTCTTTTCTAAGAATCTTAATAATATATAAAAATAATAAGAGTCTTAATAAAATATAATAATTCTTTTCATCATTTTAATTTTATCAGTGTAAGTATCTATACAATTGTTTGTTAGCCAATAAAATAAATGGAGAAGGAGACGCATTGCATGAAAGGCGTATAGTCTTTTGTGTTATCGAGTGATCTCAATTTGCTTCCGAATCGTCAATTTTGTATTCCTTGTAAGAAAACGACAAACGCTACACACACAATCTAAATACCAAAACAGCTCTCAAACACAGAACACGTTTAGATCAGGACATGTGGTCATAGAGACACGGTACCTTTCCGTGGTTAATGGTAGTTTCACTACATTTCACCATGGCGCATGGCGGGTACCTACTTCCTAGTGCCGTGCCGGGGAAAGTGGATGGCTCGAAGTCGTTACAGATCATATTTATCTGTTCTTGGTAAGTAGTCACTGGTGCTACGTGTGAATGGTTCGAGTTTGTGAAAAAGAAATGAGATTTTTAGTTACAGGAATCAGAATAATATATAGGTAATAATAATATTCCATAACTTTCATACAACGCCATCTAGCCCCAAACTAAGCAGAGCTTGTGCTATGAGTACTAGATAACTGATAAACTTACTTATACATCTATATATATAAAAGGAGAAACTGACTGACTGACATATCAACGCACAGCCGAAACTACTGGGACTAGGAGTGTGAAATTTTGCACAAGGTTTCCTTTTATGACGTAGGCGAGCACTAAGAGAGAATTTTCCAAGATTCATCCCCTAATGGGATGAAACGGGGGTCCAAAGTTTGTATGGAGAAACCTACTTCCACGCGAGCAACGCCGCAGGCAGACGCTAGTTTCTAAATATATGTATACATATTATTATAGTTAAATTACATCCAGACACAGACCAATTGATCGGGCTCATCAAAGGAGATAAGTAACCTGGGACGTCAGATATAGTTTTCTCTCCTTTATGCATATATGAATGAATTTTAATTTTATTAATGAGTTGTTTATTTACTATGAATTTAATTATGTTTCATTCATATCACCATGTTTGCTGTATGGAGACATTGACCCCTGAGAGAAATTGACGTGTAAAAGCGTTTTATAAAAACCTATTTGCAAATTAAATATAATTAATCCATCCACTGTTTTATATAAAATGTATCTCAAACTCAGAGGTTTGCTGTATGAAAACCCAAATTCTGTGTTAAGCTCGCCTTTGAGCACAAACTTTCCTTTTACATATTTTTTAGGGTTCCGTACCTCAAAAGGAAAAAACGGAACCCTTATAGGATGACTTTGTTGTCCGCCCGTCTGTATGTCTGTCTGTCTGTCAAAACCCTTTATCTCGGGAACACGTGAAGGTATAGAGTTGAAATTATAACCATACACTCAGGTCTGCGGTCCCTTGAAACTGTGAAAAAATCAAATTTCTGAATTAATGAAAAAAAGTTTATGTTGCATAAAACGTATATTTGACATTCTCAAGGAAATCAAAATTCATACTACTACCCCCCGTCTACTTCCCGTTAACCTAGAATCCTGAAATTTGGCAGGAAGCAAGGTCTCATAGCACAAGTATAGGAAAAGATCTGAAAACTGTACATTTGTAGTTACGTCACAAAAAAAAAACCTTTTTTGCGATTTGGAAAAATCTTCGTAACTCGATTCGGGAATTGAACTGTTTTCATAAGTAAGTTTGTACGGAACCCTCAGTGCGCGAGTCTGACTCACACTTGCCCAGTTTGTTGTATTTACGTTTCGTGTGCAATAAATTGTCCGTACTTACAACCACACCACGCGTACTTTACTCAGTACACAGATGTCAATGCCCTTTACCATCCAGTGCGCGCTCCTTACTCATTCAGTAGTAACAAATGACGTAATGACGCATCTTCTCCGACCACAATAAGAGCGTAAAGATCTTATCTCTGACACGCAGCTAGCTTTTTATCTTTATTATAGACGAGTCTATAACATCTGTAAACACATCACAGAGTGATAAATATAGAATAAAATAGATTAGAATAGAGTAGAGTAGAGTAGAGTAGAGTAGAGTAGAGTAGAGTAGAGTAAAGTAAAGTAGAGTAGAGTAAAGTAAAGTAGAGTAGAGTAGTATATCGTTAATTTAATAAAATTGGCACATTTAATTTAAAATACATAAAAACAATTATAACGTATACATTGCATATGAGAAGACTAAGACACAATTAAATTGACAGCACATTTGGCGCTGTGGTTGAGCAATTATCTGCTGCACTGTGAGTCGCGGGTTCGGTTCCCGTTGTTGTTGTTGCCCCACAGTTGGGCGAAGGCATCACTCTCCGTTTTCCACACACGTGGGTACTAAACAAATATTTGTAAGGCCTACAGATAGTTGTTTCGGGTTTGGGCTTTGTTGTTATTTTAGGTGGGAAACCATCCAATAACTTCTCACGCACTTGGGCGGAGCGCGAGGGCGAGTCAGACTTTTATTGACTTAAACCCACACCTGTTCCTTCTTTGCCTTCGTTTCAGAGCCCCGGGACCACACTTTCGCACAACCCATGGCTCCTAGTTTAATTTAGAACTGCAGAATAGCAAGGCCTTCTCTAAATGTTGATGTTGTAGTTGTTGACTAAGAAAATATAATAATACGTAAATAAAAAAACCACTGCTCAACCAACTTTACCACGGCCTACTCAATATTCCCACAGTATACCATAACCTCATACAGTGAACAGTATCTAGAACGATGACCGTGACATATCCGCGCCAGGAATTCATCGGTAGAGCGTGAGCCGCTCTCCTACAGCTGAACGAATGGTTGGAATAGTTCACAATAATCTTGCTAATGAGGAAACTGTGCGGATTTCAAATTGTACACGATGTGATATAGATATAAAGTGGGAACTACATTGGACCGACGCACACATGGGCGACGTTTGAGTTGTCACAGCGTCGCGTCGCGTGGCGTAGATCTAATGTAGCTCTACAAGTCAAGTTACCATATAAAATGTATGAAGACTGACGCGCCCAGATCGACGTACGTGGCCCACGTGGGCCCAATGTAGTTTTACCTTAATAGTGTGGCAGGAGAACCAAGGTTACGGACATAGCCCGAAGACTGCCAAACTTATGGGGCAGTGGAAGGCACTGTCGCAGCTAGTCTTTCAAACACGCGGTGGGAGATTCTATTCCCCTTCCTCCACCCATTTTTAATCTTACCCGGTTTGAACAAGAAAAAGAAACATGACTAGGGTCTTTTTACATAGTATGGGTAGGATGACAGCAGGACGATGAAAATATGCGTCTTTAAGATGAGAGAAAAGGATAGTTAGCTACATTTTATGAATCCGACAGCTGTCACCCGCACCATCCTATAGTAATTGTAGAGTAGATATAAAAAATACGCGTGCTAATATAATGTCTGGCGTCAAATGTAATATAAAAAGTATGTGTGTTGGTAATGAGGAGGGGTTGATGATCCACCGTCGGCCTTATAATGTTCCCACTGTTGGGTTTCAAAGTCACTCTTTCAATGTGTGATTTGGATGAAATTTGGCACAGTAGACCATAATATCTTGTAATAGCATATAGAATACTTTTTATCCCTAGATTATGTTCCCTTGGGATATTTTTTTACTATCACGCGAGCGAAGCCGCTAACGGCAACTAGTGATCTATAGGATATTCTATTAAACACCTCTCAATACTAAGGGCGGAATTCACCAATAAAACTAATCGCGTTTTAACGTTTGGCTCGCATAATCGTGTTTACCCGCTGTCACTAGTGTCACTTGTCTTTATTTTTCTTTTGTTGTATTTTTACAAGTGACACTAGTGACAGCGGCTAAACGCGATTATGCGAGCCAAATGTTAAAACTCGATTAGTTTTATTGGTGAATTCCGCCCTAAGTTGTGCTAGGCTGTGCGTTTACAGCCAAGTGAAACGTCCATTAATAAGGAAAGCTTGGCGCACTCGATACCTGTTCAGAATAGAATAATAGAACCGGATGAAGAAAGCAGTGGCCTGGTGGACACTACCACAGATCAGTATATACACATTGTTTTTTTGGAATGTCTACAGAAAACATGTTTTATGGCAGTGATTACGTTTGATTTTATCTGGGGGCTAACTTCTGCCAGCGGCTTTTCCCGCATGAAAGCAGATTATATGTATATAATAATAATCATTTATTTGTCAGGAAATTATTCCCATATTAAGATACTACAAATAGGTACACAATTATAATTATACATTACATTTTTTTTTTTAGGTCAAAGTAAAATTATAAAAATTAAATTATATACCTATGCTACTCAGTGACAAAGCAGCATTCTATTGGCGAAATAATTTTTAAAATCGGTTAGAAGTTTTTGAGTTACAAATAAAAATACAAACGCACAAAAATACAAACCTTCCCTCTTTATAGTAGCAGTATACATATGTTATATGGTTAATAATTCCATGGAAGGTGAACCTAAGACCTATCTAAGTACTTATAGCTCACATAAAAAAAAAAGAAAAAAAAAAGAAAAGAATAAAATAAATAAATAAATAAACTATGAGGTATAAGTACTCAGTAAAAACCATCCTCTCGATCCCACGCCAGATTATCCTCTAACCAAAAGAACCGATAACAAATCAAATACTCGTAATCGACCAAAAGTATTAATAAAATTTATTTCTGGCCACAATACATAATAATTACAGTTTCTAGGGTAAAAGTAGATACAATAAGTATATTGTGAGAGACTTGTGCTTAAACTAGGCTTGGGGCCTGTATTTCAGGACACCAGGACTCCACCCTTAGGTTTTATTAACATTATTATATTTACCTAATGTTCTAACTCATTAGTTATTCTAGACATCATTAGAACAAACTTAACAAATGATTGTGAGTTGTGATAAAAATAAAAAGTGGTATCAAGCAGCCGTGCGTACATTGAAAGTGAAATGGCGGCTTTCGTCAGAAGAATGCTGCCTAGCTCAGGAATCGATCCCGCAGCTGCTCGCCGGCCGTTGCGTAATCAACATGCGTTTGATTGCGTTGGGGTTCGGTAGACTAAGATGGAGATGTTATCAGGGATTTTGTGCAACTAGAATTACTTGATAGACATGAAAAGAAAAATAGGTCTAAAATTTTAGAAAAAAGGTCAGTTAACTCTTTTGGATGATGACGAGGCGGTATGGTCTAAGACCTTAGCCTGCCCAAATGGGGCGAAGAAAAAAAAATTAAAAATTAAAAATCAGATTTAGTTTTTACCGCTACATCACTAGGTGTTACTGTTGAATGAATAGTTAATTATTTTTCTTCACAAGTGTGTTGATACACGTGAATATTGGTGATTACCGTCCTCGGCTCTCTTAGAATAACGCTAAATACACACTTGTATCATAATGTAATATTATTTTCTTTCCTTTATTATCGTTTACCATCACTTTTCATAGCAGTTTTCTCTGCAGTCTAAGCTTCGTTACACCTAGCTCTACAAAAACTGTACGGAACCCGGTTACGCCAGTAGGTGCACGTTAATTAAATGTACCTTCTTCTTACTTAATCCAAGCAGGTTTTTTCTTATTAGACTTCATTCCTAGCATTCGATTCCTGATTGATTTGCATTTACTTTTGACTGCACGTGTGATGTCACAAGAGTCACAACTTGACATTTTATGTAATATCTGGTTGCGTTCTAGTACCTAAATGATGTACTTGTGAGGAATGTTAGGATTAAAGAATCAGTATGATTTCGATCAGTTTGTCACATCACCACTGAACAGTGCCGAAATTTTCAACAATACACGAATTTCATTTCCATACAACCGCTCTTACGTGAATAAGACGTTATTACAAATCTTTTTCTAGATATTTTGGAGACACAAATATCTTGTGGATATTATTTAGATTCCTATTGACATCAAAACATAAAAAACTAATCCAGATAAGACCTCTGAAAATCTGTTATTTTACGTGAATTTTAGCCCTTCATAATGTATGTAATTATAAATTAAAATAGTAAAGAAAATACATCTACAGAAACTTCGCGGATTTAATCTAAATTCTGAATGAAGAAAATTATTTCCAAAAACTTTACAGTCAAATAACAACCATATTGAGAAATAAAAAAGAGACCTATTGTTCCCTTTTCAAATTTTGTAATCATGCCGTGTCGTGATAATCATGTCGTGTGTCATGGCGGGTGTTTCAAATTACAAAAGTAACATTTTAAAATTAGAATTTGGACTATTCATGCTACCGTGCAGTGTTGCCAAAGTTAAAATGAGAAAAAAAATATCATAACTCTCGCAATCTTCCCACAGTACAATAGTTGGTGCTAACAATATGATATAATTTTTACTTTCACATAAATGTCTATGGGAAGTTCACCATGACATTAGAATAGTATGATATTGCTTGCTTTTTAGTTATTGCCTCGTATATGAATATCACTTTTACGTAAGCCTCAATAACAGTGCAGAGTTTTAAACTGTGCGTTACAATCAAAAATTTATTTTATTTATTTAATTTATCCAAAAAAGGAAGAGGTTCTCAAATCGTCTAAATGTTTTTATATCTTGTTCAGCGATATCTTCGAAAAAGGTAAACAAAATTTTGATTAAAATAATTTTAATTTAGTGAAGATTTGATGAAGAATTTCAGAGATAGACCATGGAGCACTTCAATCGATAGTTAATCTTTTGAGATTGCTGCAATTGCATGTCTGTTAATTGGTAACACCTTTTCATAACGTGACTTCACAAAGGGTACTGCATAAAGCACTTTTTGTGTTACTGACCTGACTGACTGTATTACTACACCCCTGTTCTATTACTGACTAAAAAACCCACACTTGTTCTATTACTGACTAAAGCCCACCCTTGTTCTATTACTGACTAAAACCCAAACTTGTTCTATTACTGACTAAAACCCACTCTTGTTCTTTCGATTGCTCTTAGCGTTCCAGAACCACGGCGACTGTTTTGAATAATCCCACTTTAGAATTCCTAACCTTCAACAAGAATACCAGCGAAGTTCCACGATTCAGGTCATCATGATAACAAGACTCATCCTAAAAACTAGGCAGATACCCTGTCACTACATTTACACAATATATATGACCTTTAAGGAAAGAATGCCTGAAGAAAGAACATGACAATCAGAACTTGCCGAGGATCAAGTATGACCTATCACGACCTACCTACGTATGTAACAAAAAAACTGGCCAAGTGAGAGTTGGACTCGCACACTAAGGGTTCCGTACTACAATATTAAAATCAAGCAAAAAGCGCCGTCATAATAACTTTTCTTGTATGGAAATCCCCTTTTGATTTTAGTATTTGTTGTTATAGCGGTAATAGAAATACACATTCTGTCTGTCAACTCTCTGCCTTTTACTGTTTATGAGATACAGCTCGCTGACAGTCAGACGGACGGTTGGACAGCGGACGATTAGTAATATGGTCTCGTTGGCACCCTTAAGGGAACCCTAAAAAATAGTTATTAATAAATCATCTGACAGTTTAAGTTGTAATTATATTGACATTAACGCTCTGATCAGTTCTTTTTTTTTCATCTTATTCTTTTCGAAGTTTTTAAGGTGCTACTTATAAAACGTCAGAAGATATGGGCACGGTTCCAATTGGTCGTTTCCTATGGAGAAGAACCGGCAAGAAATTCCACGGGTGCTCTTCAAAATTTATTTTTACAATTTGTTTAAATTACCAAATTCAACTTTTGTACATAGTTATATTAATAAAAGAAATCAATTATTTTTGGAGTGGGAAATCGTAAAATAACGCCTCCGCTCTGTTTCGAGAATTTTATTAACTAAAACCCATCTGTGTTCTCTTTGCATTCCAGAGAGCCAAGATGGCTTTTTCGAGCAATTCTGCGGCCCTGTGTTTTCGAGCAATCCAGAGGTCCTGTGTTTTTGAGTAATTCAGCGGCCCTGTGTTTTCGAGCAATCCAGCGGCCCTGTGTTTTCGAGCAATTCTGCGGCCCTGTGTTTTCGAGCAATCCAGCGGCCCTGTGTTTTCGAGCAATCCAGCGGCCCTGTGTTTTCGAGCAATTCAGCGGCCCTGTGTTTTCGCAGTCCAAAACCATTAGTTCAATTAACGCACACGGCTACCTATCATCCCAGAAGTAACCAGTCACTTTCCCACTGCGTACAGTTGCCTCATCTGGTACACGGGATGTTGCTCCACTATAGCGCAACTATGCTAGCGGCCACTTCTCATTGATTATTGTGGCTATCGCACCGACTTCCTCTGAGGCAAACAGGGATACAAGGAGACACGCCTTCAGTAAAATGTAGAGCAGCAAGCCCTTCTATCGCGCTAGATGGAGCAAGACGAACTAATGCTCAACTTTGTGCTCCAGTTAAATATAGCTACCCATCGGGAGTCATCATAGCTTCTTCGCTGTGCCTGCATACTCTCTCTGTACTCAGGCTCAACGCTCTATTGGACACGACGCACTCTCTCTGCGCTCAAGCATTCTTTGGACACTAACCCTGACTGTGATAAGAGATTTAATAATAATTATCTGAGGATTTTCAAGCCAAAAAAAGGACTGCGCAAAAATGTGCTAATGAAAATATTATGCGGTCAAACCGTACGGCCAAATCACATACATAAAAAAGCTTAGGTATAAGTATACAGAATCGTTTACAACAGCTTACAACTCTTTCGATGCCCACATTCAAATTATCATCTATCTCCAATAACCGCTACTCACTGCACATATACTAACATGCCGCTAACAATATTACACCACGCCAATCACTTGTCTTCAGCTCTTCACACTTCCTTATTCTTCTGCCGGGTACATACCAAGCGAGCGAGTGCTATCGAATGGGAATCGCCGTAAATTGCACGCTAACTTTCTGCCGAGTACAGGCTAAGCGAACAAAGGCTAGCTAACGAACGGGTGATGCGTGTGTAACATTATTTTAAATGTCTGTAATATTTTTATGGAGGCTGAAATTTTACTCCTTGCGCTCTGAGTGGAGCGAGAGACAGTGTCAGATTTTTACTAGCTTAAAACTAAGCGTGTTCCTTCAAATTTTCAAATTCAAATTCGTTTATTTGTCAGAATATGATACATTGTTAAGGTATTCGCAACGTGAAGCGGGCAAATATATTTGGTCCATAAAAACCTCGCTCTTAGCATTCCGGGGCTACGATAACTGTTCCGAAATCCCACCGCCCAAAGTAGTTACCCTTTATAAGGTTTTTGCGTATGGGCGGGAGCTCCACCTGTAATTCCCAATCGTTATGTTCGTTCGCTTAGTCTGTACCCACTATTCCATGCAAATCGGTTTTTAAACGCTTGTGAACGTTATGCAAGCTGAACATAGCACAGCTCTAACAATAGTGTATGCAGTTTATTATGTAAACTAATTCTCTATAAGTTGTGTAAAAGTTTTACGAGCTGATGGGACAGATTTGAGACAGATTCTGGATTTACGTTCAGCGTTATTGTATTGATTATTGTTATTTTGTTATGTAGCAAGTAATACGCAGCTGTGCCGATTACCTTGAGGCTTGCGGACGGCGAGCAATGGGTAGCTCGCCGTCCGACTGTCCGGTAACCGTCCGGACCGAGCCCAAGTCGTCGACGGCGCGTAGTGTTCCACACGCACATCATGGAGATGTCAACAAACCGTAGGGGCCCAGCAGGGTCGAAGCCTACTGGGGCCAAAGGACTGTTCCTGAAAGGAAGGAAAGGAAGACTCGGCCCTGGTATGAAAGGCAACAAAGGAACAGGAGTGGGTTTTTAGTCAGTAAAAGTCTGACACGCCCTCCCGCTTCGCCTAAGAGCGAGGGATGTCATTCGATGATATTACCACCGAAAAAAAAATAGCTATTATCATAATCTCAAACCTAATCAGATGATGTTTAAAACCAGTATGTAAACAGTGATTACATTATCTAACAGCTAACTAACTCAGTGGTGCCCATCATTGCATCAGAGTTATAGCGGTTACTCAATAATAACCGTTACGAGTAGCCGCTACACGAGTAACGTTACACGTGTGGGTAATCGGTTGGCTATGGTTCAGATTGGAATTTTGAGTTATTGAGTTCAAGCGCTGTGTTGAATAATGGATACCTTTTTGTCTATTTTATGAGTGTTTCAAAGGTTTTAAGCATTGAGCTGAAGTTGGTAGGTGATAGTTGGTATGCAAATGTAAGGACTGTGTTAATTTACATTTTACATATCGTCCCTTAGCTTACAACAAGGCTCAAGTCGAAAATTGGCGGTTTTCACATTTGAATGCCTTTAGATGGAGCTGTTTATTGCGCGTCTAACCATTGGTCACATGATATAGATTTCTGCCAATCAGAAGCCATAATTCGAAAAGTAGTGATAGCGTGCAAGTCGGCTGGCCTCTCAACACCGCACAGGTTTTTTCGTTTCCTGTAAAGTTGGTAAAAATGACTTATGCGGTGTTGGTAGCTAGGGGAAGATATGTATGGCGTGGGAATTCATAAAATAACTTCTCTTCTTTAGGTGGAGTGAGAGGGAGTGTCAGACTGTTACTGACTAAACCCACCCGTTCCTTCAGTTGCCCTTCGCGTTGCAGGGTCGCGGTGACTCTTTCGAACAACCTTGCAACCCTAGCAGATCAGCCCAAGTGGGCTTCGTCTATTTTGATGACCAACGACTTTGCCCAACATACCATTGTGACTGTGTGCCCCAGCTAAGGTTACCAATCCACACTGGGCCCGCGTGGTGGATTACGGCTCATTCCCTCTTGAAGCAGCTGGACCGATTTTGACAGGACTTTTACTGAAGGGAACCTGATATTACAAGGAGTAACTTTGGCCACTTTTCATTTTCCCATGAGAACAGGATTTCACACAGACTCAGATCGGGACATTTTCCATGTAACAAATTCGCTTTATAATGAAAAAGATAACCTCTCCCAACTGTGAGGTGTGTGGAGTGGTAGGAGATATGCATCATTTGTTAATGAAATGTGTTCAATATGTGGCTGATAGGAATAAGTTGTTCAGGGCTTTGAAATTGAACAAGAACAATATAAATACATTCCACCAAATATTAAGTAAGCCGACTTCCGATGATGCGAGGAAGTTGTTCGACTTTATGGCCTTGATCCATTAGTCTCGTGTAATGATTGTCTTAGGGTACGATGGGACTGACATATGCTGTGCGTTATAAAAGTCCCTAAATTTTTAAAGTAATAAAAAATACCAGGATTTCAAATTACGGAATACGTCTTCGAAATGGTTGAACAAAATATGATGACTGTCACTGGGATATAGTTAATGTTATTACGTCTAACTTTCATTGCCGGTTAGCTGATGATACAAAGGCAAACAGGCTAGGCTACTTTTCATTGCTCGCGGGAACGGGACTGAAAAGGATAACATTTTTTAAACGATTGCCCCAAAAAAGATGAGTAATGTTCTCAAACTCCACGCGAACGAAGTTGCTAGTATTATTATGATGATGATGATGATGATGATGATGATAATATCGTAGTTCAAAGATCACCGTTAAATGTCATACATCTACAGGTTTCTAAAATAATACATAATACTGTTATCTTTTCTGATCTATAAGATGGTTTTCCTTATGGTAGAAGCTTTAGTATAGTCTGCCAACATATCATGAGAAAATCATCGTTTTCTCTGAGTGTGACTATTTTGGACTATTTGAAGAAAGCAAGTAAAACCGTTGGTCTTGAGCCTAATCTCTCTAGGACTATGAGAGAAAAGGAACAGAGAGTTCATCTGTGTTTGCGCACACGCTTGTGCACTACAATCCTGCGCACTTAACTAATCTGTATTGACTATTGAGATTGGACACTGTGTTCGAAATTCAGTCGCGACGATTATCAGTCATTAATATTAGCTTTACATAATAATATAGCATTCCAAGGTAAATATATAAAAAATCTGACAATTAAAATGGTGCTACGTACCAAGTTATCTTTTGTCAAATAGCCATAATTGACATCAAACAAAAGGCTTTCAGAAACCAAGTGCGTATTTACCAATCAACCCCATTATTTGATTGCTTAAATAAACTCTATCTATCATTCATTCATTCAGTTCATTAACCTTACCCAAACAATTCTTATTTTAGGACCACGTAAAAGGCCTCCTACACACAGGTCACATACACCCATAAAACATAAAAGGACCACAGACATCCCACATTTCTCACCATTAAAATCAATAGAATATTCATAGCTTGTTTCAGTACAGTTATATAACTGTCACACTTCGTTGGTTACCAACCTTCAGCCGCTGATAACGGTTACATCAACCTATATAAATTAATTGGAGTGTATATGCTGTGAATGGTAAGGAGGTCGTGTGTGGTTAGGTTGTTTTTGGTTAACGAGCTTCGAGGACAGAATAGCTAATTGAGGGACTATGTTGGAGGATGGACCTCCAACATAGTCCCTCAATTAGCTATTCTGTACTGTATTTTTAACTATTTGCTGCCAGCAGCTTCAGTAAAATTTCCCAGGACAAAAGATTGATCAAACATTGCGTTGTATGTAACAACAAGCTTTGAAACCATGATCACGTTTACGATAGACAGTTCGAAAAGGGCCTTCTTAAGACATTATATATAACCATATATAGTATAAATACAGTAAGTAATAATTTAACATTTTTTATTTGTATGTTAATATAACGGATCAAGTTCGAAACACTATAACTACGCGCCAAAACGCAGATCATTGACGTGGCTCAGAAGGCTGCCCAGCTTGAGTGGGACTGGGCTGGACATGTCTGCCGCATGCCAACGATCGAGCGATGAGCCAGTAAAACACAAAGTTGGTGCCCTGAAATCGCACGACGGGGTCGCGGCAGATCAAGAAGGAAATGGCGGGATGACTTAGATGTCTTCTTTAGGAACTGGCAAGAAGTGGCTCAGAGCCGGGAACCATGGAAGGAATGTAGGGAGGCCTTTGCCCAGCTGTGGGACAATATAGGCTAGATATACTTACTTAATAATATTTATTTATATGTATTTATTTATTATTCACCCGTGTAAAAGTAGGAAATTGTCCCAAGAGAACATACGAGTACTTTCGGAATCAAAGTAACCTATATGCTACTCCAAGATATGGTCTACCCGTGTACCAAATTTCATCGAAATCCGTTCGGCCGTTTCAAAGTGAAGAAGTAACAAACATACACACAAACTTTTGCCTTCATAATATTAGTGTGATACGCTCACGCTTGACCTATCTCACCTGATGGTAAGCAACAATGTGGTCGGCGATGGAGCACGGTTGCCTAGAAATCTAAAAACCTATTAACTCTTGATTTAAATATGCCCAGGTTGTAGCTATCAGGTAATACAGACTGTGGCAGGGAATTCCACTCCTTATTCCTATATTTTAAAGCAGTCACAAAGTTTGGGGATAATGGCTGTTGAAGTAGGTTTTAGTCAGTAAAAGTCTGATAGTCCCTCTCACTCCTTCCAGAGCGAGAGACGTTATTTGATGACACAGTTAACGACAGTTCGATTTCTTCAAATCGAACGATTGCAACTTAACAAGCGGCAATTAAGTAATTATATTACCTAAATTTAATGTTATAATACGTATCATTAAAAATAAGCTGCTACACGAAATAAATTTAATCGCTATTCAGTACATTTCAGAATGATTATATAATGAAATAGTTTCACACTAGTGACAAAACTGCAACGATTTCTTTGTTAAAATTAGCCCTAGTTACAACTGACCCCATTTCAAGTGCATTGTGTTTACACTATGTGATAGTAGTTACCTCTGTGTACTTGTTTCCTTGTATTTCAGTATCACACGACAACTAACTGAAATGCTATTCTCACCATCATCATCATTTCAGCAAAAAACGTACATTGTTGGACATAGGCCTCTCCCAAGTGATGCCACAGCAAACGGTACTGTGCGTCTCGCATCCGTTAGATTCCCGCGACTCTCACCAGATCATCGGTCCACCTCTTGGGTGGCGTTCTGATGCACGGTGGCCACACCAGAACCGTTTGGCGCCATGAACCATCTGTTCTGCAAGCAGCGTGCCCTGCCCACTGCCACCTAAGTTTGGCGATTCTTCAGGCTATGTTGGCAACTTTGATTCTCCTGCGGATATCTTTATTCCTGATGCGATCACGCTAGAGAACTTTGAGCATAGCCATTTCAATTGCCCTTTGGGTCACTTTAAGCCTTCTGATTAGGCCCATTCTAATGTTTTGTAAATCTACCAAAATTACTTGGATAGGGCAATAGAAAGGTCGACAGAAAAATCAATATATAGGTACAAAAAACTTTTCGCTAGCTCACAAAGTTTTCTAGTTACGAGTGAAGATTTATCATCGGAAAAAGGAAGTCCGAAACTTTTTAATTTCATTGGAAATCATCAAATGACTGCCTTCGCTCTGGATGCAGCGAGAAGGAGTGTCAGTCTTTTACTGACTAGAACCCACCTGTGTTCCTCCACCTGTGTTCCTTCAGTTGCCCCTTGTGTTTCAATCTGGCAGTAACCCTTTTGACCACTCCCGCAACCCTGGGAAGCCTTTGGACAGAGAAAACAGAAATTTTGCACCTCTTATAATGTTTTTTTTTTTTCGGTGAGAAATTCGTCCAATAACATCCCCGCTCTTGGGCGGAGCGAGAGGGTGTGTCAGACTTTTACTGACTAAAAACCCACTCCTGTTCCGAGTCTTCCTTTCAGAAGCAGACCCTTGGCCCCAGTAGGCTTCGACCCTGCTGGGCCCCTACAGTTTGCTGACATCTCCTTGGCGCGCGCGTGGAACAGTACGTGCCGTCGACGACTTGGGTCTGGACGGCTACCGGACGATCGGACGGCGAGCTATTCATTGCTCTCAGTCCGCAAGCCCGCGCCTACGGAACCTCTTATAATGTAGACTAGGATCAAAGCCGGATTTTTCGAAATTCATAAAGAATAGGAACCATAAGGCTGTGTACAGCTAGCTACCTATATTTTAAAACCAGTTGTCCTCCGCGATTTAACCCGCATCTTAGGCTACTTAACTGCTTTGGTCCTATTAAATAAATAAATAATTTTTAAATAAATAAATAAATATTTTTTTTATTATTTAACAAACACAGTTATTTATATATTAATTGCATTAATATATATAGTTTATATGTATAGTTTCAATGTGTTATTGAAACTATACAATGACCATATAAAAATAGCAAAATATTTTTATTGGTCGCAGTGTGATGTTTCAAAGCTACCTTTCTCAATAAATAGGCAATCCAAAAATAATTTATTAATAATTTATTTTAGTACGAACCATTAGTTCTTGAGATTCACAATCAACAAAGTTAGCTTTATAAAATTAGTATAGATATTCAGTAAGCACACTTATAAAGTAAAATACAAGAATTTGTATGGAAAGAACGTTACTTTTGCCTTTTTCATAGTAACCGCATAATTTAAACACAGAAATTATCATTGAAATATAGACATATATCCTCCGTAACTAGTCAGAACTCACGTGTCATAAATTTCAACATGGCGGAAAGGAATATTAATTTGTAATTAATGAAGATTCCAGAAACTGGTTGAACTGTCGCGAAGAGACTTTTTATTATGAAGATCACCTTGAATAAATGGCGAGACTTTTATTTTCTTTTTAACATAGGATCAACTTGTTCAAGTATTTCTTAATTAACATAATATATTATGCGTCCTTAACCTTTTGACCCACACGTTAAAGTAGCATGCTATCGGTGGTATTATCGACTAACAACACAAATAAGAAAAACAATGTTTTCTTAAAATATTTATTCATGTAGTTATTGTGATAGCGTGACGGGTGATAGGACAGAATGGAAGAAAAAAAATTGTTGCACCGACCATAAATAAAACGGGACCAGGGCAGGAAGACGATGATGATAAAGTCTGTCACGTAGTCGTGACCGTGGCGTGATGGACACATTTTACTCTCAAAAGTTAAAAGTTGCTGCAACCACATAATTAATGTTTTAAAATATAAAAAAATCTGTCTGCCCAGTCATTTCCCAACTACGTTGAGTTTTTTTTAGTAACTTGCCGATTTCATTCTTTAACAACACGAAGAAGGAAAACAATACTTTCATATACATTTATGATTTCCATACAACAGACATGATTTTTTTGCCGTTTTTATAGATAGTGGTATGGAACCCTTTGTGCGTGAGTCCGACTCGCACTTGGCAGGTTTATCGTAGTTATTGTTCCTTTGTTACAATGGGTTTGATATGTCTTACAAGGAACAATAAAACCCTGAAATTTAAAAAAAAAAACAGACATTATTTCTAATGTATTTTTAAATATATAAATTATATTAAAAATAAATACTATAAGACTGAAATTAGTAAAAACTTTCGGAATTCGAAAAAAATATGGAGTATTGTTAATTCATTATGTGGGAACATTACAAAGTCAATAGAGGAAGTCGTTTTCAAGGCATTTAATCGTAAGGAAAAAGACTTAGCCGATACATTTTCAAATGAATTCCAACAAATCGTCGACAGTATAACAAAGCCCTGTGACACCACCATACTAGACCCGCTGACATACTCTAGTGATTGCGGTATGTCCCTGCGAATTAACAATATATCACATGATAAAATCTATAAAATTATAAATAACCTAAATATAAATAAAAGTCCTGGCTATGACGAGATACGAGTTTCCGACTTAAAATGTGTATCACAGAAAATATGTCCAGTCATTACACATCTTATTAATACTAGTTTAAAAACATGTACTTACCCTGATAAACTAAAAATAGGTACTATTCGCCCAGTTCATAAAAAAGGATCCTTAAAAGACTATAATAATTATAGACCTATCACAATTTTGTCAAGTATTGACAAAATAGTTGAGCGTTGTATTGGTGATAAAATAAACCACTTTTTAAGTGAGAACAATATAATAAACCAAAAGCAATTTGGATTTCAGAAAAACCGAAGCGCCGCTCAATTATTGTGTCAATTCAGTAACGAAATTAACTCATACCTTAATGAAAAAAAACATGTTCTAATAATTTTTATTGATTTTAGTAAAGCTTTCGACACGCTTAATTATAATACACTCTCACAGAAATTAGAATGCGGTGGTATAAGGGGTCCCCTTCTCCAGTGGTTTATGAGCTACCACAGCAATAGATATACGACTGTCAAGCTAGGAAACTCGTATAGCGACATGAAATTAACAACTAAAGGCACGGCACAGGGGTCAATATTCGGGCCTACTGAATACCTACTCTATGTCAACGATATGTGCAATACCATAGGAGAAGGCTCTGTATACCAGTTTGCCGACGACACCTGCATCGTGGTGGCTGATAAAGATGCTGAAAGGGCCGAGCGTCTTCTTCAAACGAACTTTGACTTACTGTGCAAGTGGTCGCACGACGTTGGTCTCGTCATAAATGGTGACAAAACCAAAGCCATGCACATACATTCTTCACATAATAAAGCCACCTACACACCTTCCATCAAAGCCCATAACCATGGCTGTCTGCACGCAGTATATGCCAGTAGTTGTAGTTGTGAAACATTAGAGTTCGTCAAAGAACACAAGTATATTGGTCTTATAATTGATGACAAATTCAACTGGGTCCCCCACATTAACTATCTATGTGATAGACTAAGATCTATCCTGGGTCGAATAATTGTACTTAAACATAAAATGCCATATAAAACCTTAAGGCTATTATACCTAGCTCTAGCTGACTCCATAATTGGCTATGGTCTCAGTAGCTACGGGAGAACTTATAAAACACATTTAGACAAAATTTACAAATTACAACAACGAATCCTCAAAAATATAGTACCACTTAAAATTAAAACAAAATACAAAGACGATTACTCAGAACTATTTCATTATTGCAACATATTGCCAGTTCACAACATGGTTAAACTTTCTATACTAAAAGACGAAACAATTAACATAAATAATTTAAATAAGAATACACGTCATCCAAAACTAAGAACGTTAGTGAACATGAACACCTTTACCTTGCCTAGATGGAACAACATATATGGTATGAGAACATACACGTACATACTGCCAAAAATAATTAACGAACTTCCTGTGGACATACAAAATAAATACCTCTGCAACCCTAAAAAATCAAAATGTGAATTAAAAAAGCATTTTCTGCAACTGAATGAATTAGTTTAGTCATACTAACTTATTTATAATATCTTTAAAATGTAAAACTTACTACCTAACTTATTTGTAATTTATCCGAACTCACTAGCCATATATAAGCCAGTAAAGGCTTTTGTGGTTTTTAATATTAAAAAAAAAATGTATAAGTGCTGTGATCTTGAACATAAATAAAAAAAAAAAAAAAAAAAAAATACGGGAATTTTCCTCAAAGCAATGAGACAGTGAATAAAAATAGAATATAATCGCTATTAAAACCTACGTTCACTTTTTCCCCACAGTCACTGCACTAATAATTCTACATGCAAAAGACATCAACGCGCGACCGGCGCGGGCGCATCTTTTTAGCCCATTTCAAAAGTAACATTGTATGGAAACAATGCACAATGGAGGTTTTTTTGCTATATTGTATTGTTAGGAAGTATGTATTGGTGTATTGTGTGGTCGAGTTCATGCAAGCAGTTCAAGTTCTTGAAATTATTGTTTGTACGTGTGTGTCTGGTTTAGTCGTGACCGTGGCGTGATGGACACATTTTACTCTCAAAAGTTAAAAGTTGCTGCAACCACATAATTAATGTTTTAAAATATAAAAAAATCTGTCTGCCCAGTCATTTCCCAACTACGTTGAGTTTTTTTTAGTAACTTGCCGATTTCATTCTTTAACAACACGAAGAAGGAAAACAATACTTTCATATACATTTATGATTTCCATACAACAGACATGATTTTTTTGCCGTTTTTATAGATAGTGGTATGGAACCCTTTGTGCGTGAGTCCGACTCGCACTTGGCAGGTTTATCGTAGTTATTGTTCCTTTGTTACAATGGGTTTGATATGTCTTACAAGGAACAATAAAACCCTGAAATTTAAAAAAAAAAACAGACATTATTTCTAAATACGGGAATTTTCCTCAAAGCAATGAGACAGTGAATAAAAATAGAATATAATCGCTATTAAAACCTACGTTCACTTTTTCCCCACAGTCACTGCACTAATAATTCTACATGCAAAAGACATCAACGCGCGACCGGCGCGGGCGCATCTTTTTAGCCCATTTCAAAAGTAACATTGTATGGAAACAATGCACAATGGAGGTTTTTTTGCTATATTGTATTGTTAGGAAGTATGTATTGGTGTATTGTGTGGTCGAGTTCATGCAAGCAGTTCAAGTTCTTGAAATTATTGTTTGTACGTGTGTGTCTGGTTTTTGTGATGCCTGCAAATGATTGATACTGACTGAGACCGTTTTGTTTAATTGGTTTTACTTTTTGATTGGATAGAAGATTTCTTATAGTCTGAGGTTTTGACAAACGTTAGAAGTATTTATTACTAATAGAGTTTTCTGTATATTTTCTAATGGACTACTATTGTAATCTTTAGATACCTAGTATAAAAGTTTTGTTACTATTTTGGTGTGCAATAAAGTTTATTCTATTCTATTCTATTCTATTCTATTCTATTCTATTCTATTCTATTCTTTTTCATTATGATCTTATGAGTCTTATTTCTCAACGTCAGACTTTTACTGACTAAAATCCACATGTGTTCCTTCAGTTACTCTTTGCGTTTCAGGTTTTGATTCAGGTAACTCTTCGAATGATCTTGCAGCTCATTGTTTGACGGATCTATGGATCAATAAAAATAAAAATTTATTGATTTCATTACGTATATATAGGGTGACTGGCAATTAATGTACGATACTTATAATTACACGTGATTAAGTATCGCGAAATCGCGAAAAAAATATCAGCTGTTCAGTACATTAGGCAAACATAAATGTACTGAAAACTTGTTTTTTTTTTGCGATTTCAGGTTTGTTCCCATAGTAAAAGTTGTTGGTTATCATGAGTACAATCACGTGTTTAAGTATCGTACACTAATTACCAGTCACCCTATATAGTTACTTAATAATTTAACTTATATATTGCTGTGGAAGAGCGGAGTCTCCTAATACAGGCATTACCTACTTGCTTAAAAGGAGGCTCTAATCACCTACTAATGTAAAACTGTTTTCTGTTTTTTTTTTTACTTTTTTTTTCTGGTTTTTGATTCAGAAATAAAGATTTTATATTTTGTATTTGTATATATGTAGATGTTTAAGTCTTATTGCCTTCCTTTTAATGATAATTTGGAATATTTGTGTTCTAATGTTTATTTTTCTCTTGTCCGCAGGAAGTCACAACATGGCTCTCACTACTGTTAGCAGTTATAGCATTAGGATCGACAGGTAAATACATTATTTTATACAGGTAAACACCTCAAAAGTAACCCTTTTCCGAAAAAAATATCTACTAAATATAACATTATAAATAAATTTTAGAGGAATTCTGAAGAAAACTTGTACACTTTTTAACCGACTTCAAAAAATAGGAGGAGGTTATCAATTCGGTTGTGTTTTTTTTTTGACATGGCAAGTGCACAGAGCAATAGCTATATAGACGGCTTAGTTGGTCGACGCAGTGGTTGAGCAATTTTTTTTTGTGTCCACAACTATCACACAACGCCATCACCAGTCTCAAGCTAAGCTAAGCTTGTATTATGAGTATTAGTCAACTGATAAACATACTTATATATATTTCTAAATACATACATATTATAGATAAATTACACCCAGACACAGAACAAATGATTGTGCTCATCACACAAACATTTGTTCCTCGCGCCCCTCAAGAGATGTCAGCAAACCGTAGGGGCCCAGTAGGGCCGATGCCCGCTAGCTAGGACCGCGGAGAATTTCTGAAAGGGAAACCCGTAGTCCTAGAACGCAAAGGGTAGGTAATTGAAGGATACAGGTGTGGTTTTAGTCAGTAAAAGTCTGACACGCCCTCTCGCTCCACCCAGAGCGCGAGAAGTCATTTGAATGATTTCCCAAATTAAAAAAAAAAGAACACCCAAACACAGAACAAATGATCGTGCTCATCACAGAAACATTTTTAACATTTTTTTTTCGTGGGAATCGAACCTACGACCTCGGGCATAGCAGTCCGGACCACAAACCGCTAAACCAACAAGCCAGTAAAAATTGACTGCTGTGCTACGAAGCTCACGGGGTCGAGGGTTCCACTCCCACACGTATCAAATATTTGTAACTACAGATAGTTGATCCATGTCAATTTAAATGTTTGTGAACACACCCACGATGCAGGATTAATACCTAGTGTGGGGTAACGATGATAACAAAAACAAAACATTCTTCCTTGTCGGTATCACCAGGGACTTAAAAACACCTTCATAAAGGTTACAGAATTATAAGTGTTACATGTTGAATTGGTAACAGAATCAAATATGTAACACTTATAAATGTGTTTTCAATGTGTTAACCCAAAACACTAACAAAAGTGTAACCGTAACATATCTGTAACAGATATAAAAGTGTTAACAGTGTTATTAAGTGTAACAGGTAAATGCAGCGTTGCCAAATTTACAATATACGTATTTAAGGTTAATAAGCATTAGATAGCCGAAATCCAGTCGCAGTCTGTTGTATCCGTGCAAAACACGTGCGCTGAAGTATTGAAAATATTATTGATTTTAAATTCAAGTTTATTTGAACAGTTTTGTGTTTATTTTACTACAATGCATGACTACAATGGATCAATTAATCCTTTCTTTAAAAAAAAAACTCGTTTGAATCAAGATGATAACCATCCTAAAATCAACTGCTTACCACTTCAACAATAAGTTGTGTATCCTCATAGTCCCGATATCTTGATAGAGCCGGAAGTGTATTCGGAGGATTATTCGCAATCAATAAAAAAAAAACCCGTCTGGATAAGGACGAAGACTATCCTAAATCTAGATATTTACCACTTCAACAGGAAGTGGTGAATTTTGGGGGATGAACTGCTCACGTCCGTAGGATTTACTTAGTTCTGACCACCCTACACGTTTCCCAGGGTAGTGCTAAACGAGCAGTAAATGTGGTGGTAGGCCATAGCACCGGCCGGCTTAAAAGTTGCCACCCAACAGACAAAGCCACGCCTCCAAGCGATCCGTCGATCTGATGTCTGGTGAAGCCGTGTGGTGAAAGATAGATCTGAGCAGTTGTGTTGCGATGTATACCGGGTATAATGCGCCAGCTGTTGTTGTGTCGGACGTATGATCGTAGAGGGTAGCGTGATCCGGAGCACGGTTCTCCGTTGGCCGACCGCAGATAGTTGGCGGCCCAAGTAGTGTGCTAGCCACACACAAAAGGCTGCCCCGCCAACTACAAAAAATCCCAGGGTGGCCCCATCGTGCCGGTTGGTGACCGGGCGAGAGGACCCGATGGCGATCCCTGGGGGGGTTCGTGCGTTTCCGCAGTCTCCTGATCAAACTTCCATTGGCGCAGCAACTCTGGTCGTATTGTTGGATTTACATCGCATCACCTCGCTCAACTGCCATCTTCCACCAACCCCATTCACTCAAAATCTAAAAACAAAAATGAAAGGTAAAAAGAAAAGTAAGTGTGTATAGCGGATGCACGTTCAAGAGAACGTGCATCCGCTATACACACTTACTTTGGTGCACTTGGAGTAAGAACTCCAAGTGCACCCCTCGAACATTCGAGGACTGCACTCCAATCTCGATGCGGTCCACTACCATCTTGAAACTGACAACCCCACTTACTTTTCTTGACGGAGACGCAGATCAGATGTCCGTCAGATGCGGCGTATCTCGACTACCCAGGATACTCATTGGAGCACTATTTCCTGCAGCGTGCCGGGTTCCGTGTGTTCATCCGTAATGACATCTGCTGCGTCTCCTTCACCTTTAGGACCCTAATTTCTCAACGTTGTGGTTGTTGGTGGACACCGGTGTGGACAAAATTGTCTATACCTGTGTCTACCGATCGCACAGCGGTGACCAGGAGACTGTTTAGCCACCTCAGTGAGGCTGCCGACAAGGCTCTGCATTGGCACTCTGATGCGCAGTTTGTCGCTCTGGGGGATTTTAACGCCAGTCACCAAGACTGGCTTTTCCCGTACCAGAGGTCCGACCACGCTGGGAGAGAAGCGCAAAACTTTGCAGTATCGATGTGCCTCTCCCAGTTGGTAAAGCAAGCGACAAATGTGCCTGATGTAGATGATCATACGGCCAATTGTCTGGACCTTCTGCTGACCACCGATCCGGACAGATGTATCGTAACAGTTTCCTCACCACTTGGAACTTCAGATCACTGTCTGGTGAAGTCTGTATCGTCCTTCTCCCCACCTGACTGCGACTCACGTGGTGAACGGCGAATGTGGCGTTACAAGTCATCAGATTGGGATGAGAGATGCAGCAGTTCTTTGCATCTTTTCCTTGGCAGCAGGTCTGCTTCTCTTCTAAAAATCCGTCGAGCTGTGCAGATGCTATATCCGATGTGATACGTCAAGCTATGGAGTATTTCATCCCTTATCGCGACGTACTCATCGATGGCTCAGCTCACCCATGGTTCAACGCCGATTGTGTTCTAGCTGATCAAACTAAGTATTCGGCGTTTCTTGCCTGGGTTTACGCTCGTGACCACAAAGCTTCGGATTTGAGCTCAAAGAAGAGAGCCTTCAACCATGCTGCCAAGTCCTACAAAAAGGCACTAAAGAAGTCTCGCTTCGACCACATTACTCATATTGGCACGAAGCTCTCTGCACAGCCGTCCGGTAGCAAAGCATTCTAATCCCTTGCCAAGTCGATCGAAGCGAACTTCTGTCGGCCCTCATTGCCTCCGCTGGTTAAACCTGATGGAACACTGGCTCATACAGCGAGAGAGAAAGCAGGTCTCTTTGCATCTCTCTTCGCCCACAATTCTCGTCTTGACACTAGCAGTCAACTCTGCGTCAATGCGACACTTCAATGCCCGAGGTTCGCGTAAGGAACAAAGAGGTTCTGAGAGCACTGTGTCGTCTAAACGTAAATAAAGCTAGTGGACCTGATGGTATACCAGCGATTGTTCTCAAGACTTGTGCGCCCAAGTTGTCTCCTGTATTGACCTGCTTATATCGCCTCTCATTTAGGATTCGTATAGTGACCAAGTCCTGGAAGCCTACCAACGTGCAACCCGTGCCCAAAAAGAGCAGTCGTGCCGATCCTGCCAACTATCGGCCGATTTCAATAACCTCCATACTATTTAAGATTACGGAGCGTGTATTGAGCTCGCGTCTCATGGCATATCTGGAAGGTAACGATCTCCTCAGTGACCGACGGTACGGGTTTCGCCACAATCGGTCTACTGGGGACCTACTGGTCTATGCCACCCACTTGTGGAGCGATACCCTCGAGAGGAATGGGGAAACGATTTCCGTTTCCTTAGACGTCTCGAAGTTTAGGGTATGGCAGCCTTTTGAGTAAGCTTCTAGCGTACGGCATTTCCCCTGGTCTGATTAACTGGGTAAAAGACTTCCTGAGTGAACGATATCTCCGTGTTGTTGTCGATGGGTGCTCATCAGAGCCTATGACGACTAATGCCGGAGTTCCTCAGGGGTCTGTACTCTCTGCAGCTCTCTTCCTGCTGCATATCAACGATCTGCTGATGACCGGTATCTATTGGTATGCAGATGATGCACAGTTGTAGAGAGATACCTGCCAAGTGCTCAGGCAAGTAAGCTAATCCGGTCCGAGAGAGAGGCTATGGTAGAGCGTACGAATGTCTTACTTCAGGCAGTCTCCAAGTGGGGTGAAGTCAATCTGGTGGGATTTAAAGCCGCCAAAACACAAGCGTGTCTGTTCACCGTTAAAAGGAACCCGTTCACCTTGGGTCCTGCTTTTCAGAATGTATCCCTGGAGTACACCGACCGCCTTCAGCTCTTGGGAGTTGAAATTTCCTCAGACCTTAACTTTGGGCGGTTCATTGAGTCCAAAGCCAAGCTAGGAAACTCGGCGTTCTTGCAAAGGTCCGGCGGTACTTTACACCGGGACAGCTTTTAATGTTATACAAAGCACAGGTCCGTTCGTGTGTGGAGTGCTGCAGCCACATATGGGCTGGTTCTGCAAAATGCCACCTGGCAACTTTGGACTCGGTGGAAAGGCGTGCGAAGAGGCTAATTGGTGATCCAGATCTGGTTAAGTCCAATTTACAAAGCCTTGAGCACAGGCGTAGGGTAGCCAGCCTTTTGGTCTTTTAAAGGATGCATTTTGGAGTGTGCGCGGGAATGGCATGACTTGATTCCACCATCTCATTTCTACCATCGGACAACCCGACGGGCGGCGAGTATCCACCCACCCTTACGTTGTTGAAACCTCTACGGTCGGGACTAAGCGTTTCGCCTCGTCGTTTATACCGCGAACATCGAGGGACTGGAACTTGAAATTTGCCTGCTGCGGTCTTCCCGTCCGATTATAATTTAGGTGTCTACAAGTCTAGAGTGAATAGGCTATTAATAAACTAGTGCGCCTCACCATCAACGATTGCATCACTACTTACCATCAGGTGGAATCGCAGTCAAGCATTAGTTTATAACATAAAAAAAAATTGTGCATCTTGACCATATTTTTACATGTGTATATTTTTTGTACAACCGAATTAATAAAATTTTAAACTTGTACCCATTAAGAAAAATGGAGGCAAAAAGGAAATTGAAATCTTGGCTTAATAAACTGGATTATACTGACACTGAGAATCTCCTTAAATAACATATTTAATAAATCCCTTTTTAAAAGTTTAATTCCCCCAGATAATAGCCTAATTTAATTTAATTAATTTTCATCTGTCATATTATTTTACATAAACACACTCACAACAGTACACCTACTACCACTCACTCTCTCATACACAGCACATAGACACACTCTTACACGTCGTGAATGTGGCACATTCGCACTTTTAATTTTAGTTCGTAATTGTTATGGATTCCCTATATACAGGCATACCTAGATGGGGAATCCAGTGATTCAGAAACTTTTTACTACAGACGGTTAGTGTAATGATCCTAGTGAGGTGATGGAGCATCCCCTAGTGTCCGTAATACAGGTTAAGTCCTAGCACGGGACTGGGTCTTGCTTCGTTATCCACTGTAGTCTTTTATCCGTCACTCTTGATGTAGTATTAAGTTAATTTGTACTTTGGTTTTATTACAATAAAGATTTATTATTTATTATTATTATTATTATATCTTGACAGTCCCACATTATTTGAAGATGATACAGAAGAAATTGAAAAAAGAACTAAATGATTCGGATTCGGAAACGAAAAGTTTGACTACAGAGAAGTGTGGGTGTAGCGTTGCATAGTGACGGTTTAGTTGAACCAATGGATCCAAGAAAAAGCATTTTAGTGAATTAATTGCACAGCAACTTCAACTAGGTGTGTGTACTGAAGATCGTCGTAGGCTTTGACAACGCGCGTCTTACACTCTTACGGCCACGCATTGTTGCCATACTGTGCAATGACTTATACCTATTACTGATTATTTCAGTTACACATATTAACACTTATTAACACATATAAAAAGTTACAGTTTGATTCGGTAAAACGTACTAACACATATAAAAGGTTACAGTTTGATTTGGTAACATTATTGAATCTGTTACATTTAAAAGTGTTTTTCTGTTAAAACTGTTTTAAAAAACAGTGTTAAAAACACTTATTACGGTTACAGTTTGAGTCCCTGGGTATCACTCTTGATAGAGTAGTCGTGGTCATCACTTCAGGTGTTGGTGGCAAGCTTCACAACACGCCGCCACTTCTCTCTGATGGCCGCCTTCCTCGTGCATTCGTGCAGTAATGATGAGCCATTTACTGCCGCATAATCTGGTCAGTCCACCTCATAGGCGATCTTCCACAAAAAAAGAATATAGGAAGCAACTTTTACCACATACTGCAAAAAAAAGGATAATTTTAACAAAAATCATGTGTTGCAAATAGCTTTCTAATTTCGTACGTTTTTTCGATACATAAAATATGGCCGACGATGCGTCGGAAATATTCTTTTTATTTATAACTAACCCAGCGAACTTCGTACCGCCTAACAGTCAATGAATGTAGTATATCTCTCGATATAGTCAACCGATTGCGATGAAACAAAGCCTAAGTAATATATCAAGTTACACACAATTTTAAAGTATCAACATCGCTTTCGTACATTTTACGTTATGCGCGCACAACAAAAAAATTCTACAGATTGATTATATGTATAGACTTCGAAGAAATACAGTCAACAAAGAAAGAAAGAAAAAGAAAAAAACTGTTTATTCGCGCGAAATGACGCAATCTTAAAACTAGCTAACAAAAATTATCAATTGAATAGGGAAGATATGCGTCACATCCGCGTAAAACGGCCGAACGTTCAGCATAAAGCTGCGACCTCATGCATTAAGCGATGAGCTCACAGTACTGGTTTTCAGCGTGGGCCGGTGGCGGCGTCGACATAAAGACGCCCGAACGGTGCAGCGTACAACGAGATTTGGATAGAAAAAGGAAATAAAAATACTTATAAATTTAAAGGAAAAGAAAATTAAATAAAATTAAAAAAATTAAATAAATAAATAACGTGACAAATACATTAATATAAAGTGGCAACACCACGACACGCTCGTAGCAGCATTAGAGCAACTCGTTTTTATAAAAGAAAAAAAAAAAAAAAATATTTTTACAAAGTAGTAGAAAGAGGTTTATTTGTCAATTCTGCTATTCTTACGACCTTGTACACAAAACTGCGAATCGGCGCGATGCGAATTCGCAACGCAGAAAGCTGCGACACGAGTTGCTGCGATACGATTTCGTGCGGCAAGGCATCGCCCTTCCACAATTCGGGTGACCATTCCTTCGACGACCGTCAACTGTACTGAAAGTATTAATTGTAAACTAGGTCGTGACACGGACCGTAAAAAGAAGTGCTTACTTCTAATATTGCTAAGAAGATACAGGAAAAAGAAACAGAAGATTCTGTCATCGCAGAAATGCGCGATGCGAATTAATTCGCAAGTTCTTGCGATGCGTCACGCAAGCTCGCAGGTTTTTACGATGCGACGTCGCATCGCAGTTTTGTGTACAAGCCCTAAGTCAGAGATTAAGGATTGCCTTACAAACTGGCAATGCCGCCAGTCTTTTGGGCACACTACCAGCCGACAGCGATGCGGAGGAATTTTTTGGCCTTTACTATATATATGTAGTTTTTGTAGTTTTATATAATTAGTTAGGTAAGTGTTTTTATTACTCTGCTATTTGTTTAGAAAATAATTTTAAAAAAAGAATCCCACATCGTAACATCCTTTTAAAAACTTAAATAATGCAAAAACTTTTAGAAACCCAAGCTTCAACCCTGAAAAAGAACTCTATTCTATCATAGCTAAGGTTAATAATACAATAGTAGACTTTGTTTATAAAACTGATAGTATTTTACAAAGTTATACAATCGTGAGTGGTTGGAAGTGAATCCTGAACAATGGATCATTCGTCCCACGTACTCCCGCGCACTGCGCCGGCGCAGCGAGCGACCGACGTCGTCGACCTTTGCTTACTTATAAAGTACATAAAACACATACCTACATATTTGTATAGTTTTATTTATGGAGGCATATCAACAGTTGTATTGCTGGTTCTTAATTTGTAATTTAAACTTCAAATCTCGTTTCTCCTAGTGCGCTAAATGATGATGACTATATCACTATGATATAGTCATCATCATCATTTTAGCCGAAAGCATAAGCATAAGCATAATCAGCCTTTTAATGTTCCCACTGCTGGGACTCAGGCCTCCTCTATCTAGGAGAGGAAATGGGCCGTAATCCACCACGCGGGCCCAGTGCAGATTGGTGAATGTCACATGTCTTCGAATTTTTGGTTCTAGGACATGCCGGTTTCCTCACGATGTTTTCCTTCACCGTTTTGAGAGCAGTGGTGATGAAACAAATTACACAAAGTAATGCGCCTGGCTGGGTTTGAACCCGCGACCTACAACTCGTAAGTCGGGGCCGTTACCGCTCGGCCACCACTGCCCTTTAGCTGAAAGACGTCCACTATTTGACATAGGTCTCCCCCAAGTGTTGCCACAATGAACGGTCCTGTGCGTCTCGCATCCATTGGATTCTTGCAACCCCTACCAGGTCACCCGGTCCACCTTCTAGGAGGCCTTTCAACGCTGCGTCGCGGTCGCCACTCCAGAACCTTTCCCAACGGCCATCTGTTCTGCGAACAATGTACCCTGCTCATTACCACTTAAGTTTGGCGATTATTCGTGCTATGTCGGTAACCTTGGTATAACATAGTAGCTTGATTTATTTCGGAGAGATTTAAGACATGAATCAAAATTTCTATTACTTTTTTGGGGGGTAGGTAGGAATTATCAAACAAATTCTCCTATCGAGCCTGTGTGTATTGAAACCGTTCAATGATTCCACATTTTGTCCAGATATTACAAAACATCACAATATCCACTGGGAATCAATTTGCAAATAATTAAAACAGCGACCGAATTTCACTCTAAAAAATCCCGCCAAAACTTCTAATACACTACCCCAACTAACCTTTGGAGGTATGCGGAACAGAGAGTAAAGTCCCGCATACCTCCGTTGGAAAGGGAGGATCCTCTGACCAGACGGGTGTTATGTCTGGTGGGCAGCTGCCCAATGGATTTCGGACTGTCGTATATATTCAAATCGCACGGAGAACTTTGATTGCGCGATGCAGGATTAGTTCTTATGTGACGCTATAGATGTCGCTACAAACCTATTGGTCCAGTGGTCAGTGGCCCTGACTGCTATGCCGGAGGTCGTGGGTTCGATTCCCGCATAAAAAAATTGTTTATGTGAAGACCACGATCATTTGTCCTGTGTCTGGATGTAATAATTTATCTATAATATGTATGTATTTAGAAATATATGAGTATGTTTATCAGTTGTTTAGTACTCATAGCACAAACTCTGCTTAGTTTGGGACTGGATGGCGTCGTGTGAAAATTATGGAATATTATTATCTACACTAATATTATGAAAAGGTAAAGATTTTTTTTGTTTGTTTTTACGGATAGAAAGCTGCTTTATTTCTAAGTGACATAGGCTATATTTTACGTGCGTGGGTGAAACCGCGCAAGATTTTTTCTTATAGTCCTGTAACATCTTCCCGTGATTTAAAACGGAAGGTTTAAATTTGCTTTAATCGGGTAATAAAACATGGCGGACAATAATCAGCTGTTTTATGTCGTGTCTGTATTTATCTTCTCAAATAAAAATTCTTCATCCTCCCAGTTGTACATGAATGCAATTTCTTTGTGTCTGGCTACTGACCTTTTAAGTATTTTTTCTTTTTTACCAAAAACGCATAAAAAGTTATAGTAACTCGGATGATCTTCGGGCAACCAATGAGCGATGGCCTTTCGATACATGTTTTTCAGATGTACTGACTTTTCGACTTGTTTTCGTACAGGCCTCCATATTTTTATGACATTGGTAATAAATTATTGAGGTATAAGTACTGGCTGTAAACTCTTGTTGTCTGATTTATTCTTCTGTTGAGTCTATTTTTAGGTTTATTTCGTCTGCTGGTCTGAGAAATCGTTTGTTCTTAAGCGATATTAGTGCTTAAAAAACCTGTTCCTAGAGTTTGATCTGAGATGTACTTAGCTTTCTTCTTTGTATGGGTGTGAAATCATCAAATTCACCCGATCTGGGTTTTTTTTAGGTGGGAAATCATCCAATGACATCTCCCGCCCTTGGGCGGGGCGGAAGGGCGTATCAGACTTTTACTGACTAAAAGCCCAATCCTAGTTCCTTCGTTGCCTTTCATTCCAGGGCCGGGTTTTCCTTTCAGAAGCGAACCCATGGCCCCAGTAGGCTTCGACCCTACTGAGCCCCTACGGTTTGTTCTTGGCATTCCAGGGCCGCGGTAAATCTTTCGAACGATCTCGCAGGTAGTACCTTGCCTGTGGTACATCCAGAAGGAAAATCTGTACCAATTGATGCTAAATCATGTTGTTGTCAGGTTTATATTTCAAACTAGTTGTCCCCTGTGGTTTCACTCGCGTCTTTGTTTACTGCTCCGCGCCTTTTGGTCATAGCATGATATTATATAGCTTACTTTAGCCTTCCTAAAATAGCCCATTTATCGAAATATTTATCAATTTCAACATAAAAAGATTTGGTCAATTTAAACGTTCTTGAGATTAAATTTTAAACTCTAAAACTTCAACTTTATATTACTAAAATAGATGACTCAAATGTCCTCTGACAAATAAAATAGCGAAATATATTAATCGTAATAGATAGATATCTACAATTGGCAGACACAAGTGTATACAGATATATACATAGGTAGGTGCGTAGGTACATACTCGTACATAATCTTGAAGGCTTTACTCATTGTTCAAGAATTCGCATTGTGACTCACAAGATGAATCGCTTTTAAATTTATCTCTGAGCTTTTGAATAAAGCTTACTATTGTAAGGCGCAGAACACTCAAAGCATTTATTTCAAACTAGGTTCTGCCTGTGGTTTCAGCGGGATAAAATAACATTCTTCTTGTGATTTTTTTTTTAATTTTTTGAGTTTATTCATTACTAGATTTTGCACGCGGCTTCGCCCGCATACATAATCACCAATGTCACTCAGGAATTAAGCAGCTTTCTATCAGTGAAAAAATTTTAGCAATTGGACCAGTACTTTCAGAGATTACCTCCTACAAACAAAAAAGCAAACTTTACCTCTTTATAATTTGAATTACAGCCATATAAGTTTGTATGGACCCCTCGGTGCGCGAGTCGTTCGCACTTGCCCGGTTTTTCAGTATGACTTAGTCCAGCAAAGTCTTTTTTTTTTAAACCTTATTAAATATTATTGATAGGCTCGCGTTTAACTAACTCAGTATATCACCTGATGGTAAGCGATGATAGTCGTGGAGCACCCTTACTTAAAGTCCTTTGCCTCATATACATACCTCCAGGTTATCTTTTTGAAATATCACCGTTAGTAAGCTTATGAACACCTTCTTACCATAAATGGGTATTGATCTCAGGCGAAGTCAATATACTTTTACAGCAAAATGTCTTTGTGATTGTCGTGAAAATCTTTGTGAATCAGTTTTGTATACTTTGACTGATTTGAAATGCTGAGTGATGTTGTAGTAAAAGAGAGGGGTTTATTTGTTTAGTTATTTTATCATATTCTTCAACATTGTGGACAGGACACATTGCTCGCAGAATAGATGGTCGATGGGAACGAAAAGTTCTAGAGTGGCGACCACATACCGGAAGACGCAGCGTTGGAGGGCTCCCACAAGGCGGACTGATGACCTGGATGTGCGATGCGACCAGGGTCGCGGGAATCCGAACGATGCGAGACGCACAGGACTGCCCCCCTAGCCAAGTCACAAACGATAAACGTAAACTCTCAGTAGTCTTTAATAGATTTTCAACTTTATGTTATTGGATATAAAGTTGAAAATCTATTGAAGATTACATAGTGTTTTCGTTCGTTCCGGTCGCTAACGCTCAGTAGTCTTTAATAGATTTTCAACTTTATGTTCTTAGGTATAAAGTTGAAAATCTATTGGAGATTACTAAGCGCTCACGTTTATCGTTTGCAACTTGGCTAGGGGGGCTGGTCGTTAAGGTGACGCTTGGAGGAGGTCTTTGTCTAACAGTGGACGACTTTCGGCTGAAATAATGATGTTAACTTTACCGTGAAACACGTGAAGTCCTCAAAATCACAGAAGTAGACACAATAAAAAGACTTTACCTAATAACCACGCATCGAAAGACTACATAACAAAGGTCACCTTAAAAACTCTTAGCTAATCCTGCCCTATTGACCACGGTAACCGGTTTACCGTCAAGTCAAGATGTCAAACACTTGTCACTAGACTAAAGAGCGTGCAAACACGCAATAGCTCGCTTCTCCGTCGGTCAAGTGTGACGCTACGTTTAGACGCGCCGGCACACTTCGTCTCAGTGTCGTCATTGAGCTGGTCAATTAGGTTAGCGATCTGATGTTGAAGACAAAACAAACAACAAAAGACTGACTGCTTGTTATGTTCGGTTTAATGGTGTGTCAATCGACGCAGTTAGTAGTTAGAGTGCGTTTACACTGAGCTGAGTGGAGTGGAGAGGAGCGGTCCATGAATTGGCCAGTGACAGTCAAAGAAAGAAAGAAAAAGGGTTTATTTGCGTCAAACAATAACGACTCTATATAATAATAAGATATGCGTCACATCCGCGCAAAATGGCAGTGCTCGAAATCTCCAAATCTCCACTCCACATCATTTGAAACAGTCTAACTAGAGAGGTTGGAGCTTTTTTTTTAGATGGGAAATCATCCCATTATTTTTCCCGCCCTAGAGCGGAGCGAGAGGGCGTGTCAGAATTTTACTGACTAAAACCCACTTCTATGTTCTTGTTTGTCTTGCGGTTCAATACTCCGGGTTTTGCTTTCTGAAGCGAACCCATGGCCAAAGTAGGCTTCGGCCCTGCTGGGCCCCTACGGTTTTGGTGACATCTCCTTGAGGCGCGCGTCGCGAGGAGTAAAGCTGAGCGGATTTTCAAATAAAACATAAGAACACGCGGCCCCGAGCTGGACAGAACGGAATCGTGCAGACTGTGGTTCCGAGGGTACGAAGCGGAGGGTAGCTCAACTCCACTCTGCCCCGCTGCGCTTAAATGGAAACACTTACCACTTTTCACTGCTCACTGCTCTTCACCGCTCCATTCCGCCCAGCTCCGCTTTAGTGGAAACGCACCTTTACACTAGCCTTTTGCTGTTTATTTTTTATTATTATTCAGGGTTTTGGTTTTAGTTACCAAAACTCTGATGCTCGTTCTCACTCCACACAGAGTGAGAGAAGTCATCATCATCATCATTTCAGCCGAAAGACGTCCACTGTTGGACATAGGCCTCCCCCAAGCGTCTCCACAACGACCGATCCTGTGCGTCTCGCATTCACCGCATTCCCGCGACTCTCACCAGGTTGGAAGGCCTCCCACAGGGTGAGAGAAGTAATTTGATGATATTCCACCATCAACAAAAAAAAATAAGGCAGGAAGATGAATGTAATACCCGTACTAACACAGAGGGTAGTAGATACGGACACGTTAAGTACATCACCAGCAGCGCTAGGGACAACATGTCTACTCCCTTCAAATGCTCGAACGCGACTGTCTTCTCTTAAGGGCCTATTACACTACTCGATATTCAGACAGTCTTAGTCGATGTCGAGTAGTGTAATAAGGGTTAGACCGGTCTTACTCGGAACAAAAAATAAGACTGATTATCTGATTATCGTGTGCTGAATATCGCGTAGTGTATAGGCCCTTTACTACCCGTGTGTATCCGAGACAAGTATACCTACCTACAAACATTACCATGATAATTATGTAATAGAGGTCACAAAAACTTTGAATGAAATGCAAGCCTATCAACATTATCATCATCATTTCAGCAAAAGACGTCCACAACTGGACATACGCTTCCTCCAAGTGTCACCACAACGAGACGCATAAGACCGTTGTCTTATGCGTCTCGCATCCATCGGATTTCCGCGATCTTCACCAGGTCATCGGTCCACTTTGTGGGAGGCCTTCCAACGCTGCGTCTTCCGGTGCGCGGTCGCCACTCCAGAACTTTTCGGCCCCATTGACCATCTGTTTTACGAGCAATATTCGATGCCCACTGCCACCAAGTTTGGCGATTCTTCGGGCTATGTCTGCAACTTTGATTCTTCTCTGGTGACTGTAAGCCTTCTGATGAGACCCACTTTGAGTCTATCAATGAATCAACCAATTAAATATAAGACTCAATTATAACAACATAATAATTATCAAAATTATACGCACCGAAATCTTTTTCTCATCAATCAGTTTCCGTGATACGAATATAATGTCGACATCCCACTAAAACACAACACTAGAACATGAGTGTTGCCACACGTCCATCAAAAATGACTTTATATTAAGTGTTGCAACAAAAATAAAACTTTAAATTAATTTGATATATTGTTGATTGACTAACAAATGTATTGTAATGTGTATGATAGTTTATATTTTTGATAGCCTGTGTTTCGTAGATAAAAGTGATTAGCAACTGATTGCTAAATAGTAGCAGATGTTTTGAGGTTTAATATCTATTGGTTACAACAGTTTAAATGACTGATATCAATTTTAACTAATGCTGTTTATGATACCTGCCTTATTGGTAACAGGGCGGGTTTTATTTTTTGTGATGTGAGCAATCATCCAATCATCATCACTGCTAGTGCAGCCGTGAGGCACACAACTGTATTTTTAGCTACTTTTTTTTGTTTCGTGTATATTGTGTTTGTGCCTTCATCATTATCATTTGAGCCGAAAGACGTCCACTGCTGGACATATGCCTCCCCCAAGTATCGCCACAATGAACGGTCCTGTGCGTCTCGCATCCATCGGACTCCCGCAACCGTTACCAAGTCATCGGTCCGCCTTGTTTGTGCCTTGTGTTGTACCAAATAAATTATTTTTCTTTGTTTCTTTCAATCACTTCTTCCACTGTAAGTGGAGCGAGAGGGAGTTTATTTTTTTTTAAACTCACCCGTGTTCCTTCAGTTGCCCTTTGTGTTCAAGGCCGCGGTAACTGTTTTGAAGAATCCCACAGCGTGGTATTTCAACATTGGGTTTACGGAGAGCAATTGGTAGCTCGCCGTCCGGCCGTCCGGTAACCGTCCGGACCGAGCCCGAGTCGTCAACAGTGCGTAGTGTTTTACGCACACCTCAAAGAGATATCACCGTAGGGCTCAGCATGGGCCGAAGCTTACTAGACCCATGGGTTGACTCCGAAAGAGAAACACGGGGTCCTGGAATACTGGGCAAAGAAAGAACATAGGTGTAGTTTTAGCCAGTAAAAGTCTGGCACGCCCTCTCGCCCCGCCTTAGAGCGAGAGAAGTCATTGGATGATTTTACAACTTAAAAAAAGGTTCTTTAACATACCCACCCCTTTTTGGAAAACATCGTAAGCGACTGTTTGCAGTTTTTGCTTGTTTTGCAAGAAGAGGTTTTCTCTGTCATAATTAAAAAGAACTTATTCGTATTCCAAATAAAGACGTGATGTAACTTTACGTCATATTGCGAGATCCTGAATCCTTGGACTACGGTCCAAGGATTCAGGATCTCGTAACCGATTCTCGAAAACCCAAATACTTGAAAAATTCTTTCGATTCGTGATTTTGGATGAAGTGGGTTTACATTTTGTGTTTTTTTAAAATAAGTATGTACATTAAAGGGGTGACCAGATGGTTGCAAACCAACATCCCAACCAAGGTGACCTTGCTAGTTTCAATCCGTGTATCTGTTTCAAGGTGCCCTTGGTTGGGAGGCGCGTTTTCCCAACCATCGAAAGTGTTGGCGCGTGGTTTACTTCCATGTAGCCGCAACACAAACTAAACACATATACCAAGGTCACCTTGGTTGGAACGCTAGTTTACAACCATCTGGTCACCCATTAAACATTGTGGATAAGGGAAAAAAAATCTAGGTAATTTTATGCTTTTTTTTTAATTTATTTATTTAAGGAACTTTTAACAAATTGTTATATCAGTTCCATCGTAGCCTTACCCAAATACATCACAATTACAGAGTAATTAGTGAGTAAACTAAAATAGCTTCGTGAAGTGATTGTAATCATTTCAGAAAAAAAACACTAGACTCACGGCATTGCGCCACCGGTACACGGTGGACTTCCCACCCATACGTGCAATAAGTGTTTTTGAAACACATTTATTGTGCGTACAGCTAAGGAGTGGAATTCCCTGCCCAAATATTTAAGTAAAGAGTGAATGTAACTTCTAGGCAAGCGTGCTCCATGGTCGGCCATATCTTTGCTTACCATCATTTGAGATAATGGATAAACATGAGCCTATCCATAATAATATAATTATTCTTTTAAATCATCATCATCTTCCTGCCCTTGTCTCATCTTATTTGGGGTCGGCACAACATGGTTTTTTCTTCCATTCTATCCTGTCAACCGTTATGCTATCACTAACTTCCTTTTCTTTCATATCACTGTTCACACAATCCATCCATCATTTCTTTGGCCTCCCTCTCCCTCTTCACCCATCCACATGTATACTCTTAACTCTTTTAGTAACATGCGTTTCATCTCTCCTCTTTACATGACCATACCAAGACAAACGATTCCCTTTCAACTTTTCAGTCACTGGCGCCACTTTCAAACTTCCTCTAATATACTCATTTCTCACTTTATCCATTCTCGTCACACCACACATCCATCTCAACATTCTCATCTCCGCTACATGCAATCTTTTTTCATCCGTCTTTTTCACAGCCCAACATTCTGATCCATACAGTATGACAGGTTTTATCACGGACTTGTAGGTTTTACCCTTCAACTTGGGGGGCATCCGTGGGTCACAAATTGTTCCAGTGACCTGTCGCCATTTCATCCATCCTGAATTGATCCGATTTGATACGTCTCGGTCTACCTCGCCATCTCCTTGGATAAGCGACCCGAGGTACCGAAAGTCGGAGCAGATTTTTGAATATCGGCCCACAATTGACCGAGAAATCGGTGAATATACATAAAAAATATAACCTCCTCCTTTTTGAAGTCGGTTAAAAAAGGGAGTTAGTGATGACGGGTGACAGGACGGAATAGAAGAAAAAAACGTGTTGCGTCGACCCCAAATAACACTGGACAAGATGATGATTATTCGTTTCTAAACCTACATAGAAAATTAAATACAAAAAGACGAAGTTGAAGAATATAAAAAGAATCATAACAAAATTCTTACTCAACGCTAGCCGCTAGTGCAAGTGTCACGGACGGTACAAAATAAAGTATTATTTTCTTCATAATTTTCCGCTGCGTTAGTCATACTGATTAGCAAGCAACGCGGGCTGTCGAGCCGGTGCCATAGACAAAGTGTATTAACAGTTGCACTTTTTCCATTATTCAATAAGTCTAGAAACCCAGCCATGCGGAAATGTTATTTGTTAATATAAACTATTGTTTTATTTCTAGAAAGAGTGCTAGGCATGAACAAAATAAAAAGTTTTCAGATTATATTTGTCTATGGTTGATGGAACATGGCGGTGTTTTATTTTTATTTTGTCTATAATTTCAATTTGTTAATGAAAATGCGATAGTGAAAAACTTGTAAAGAAGGCAAATAGATTAGACTGCCTATTTTGAGGTAGGAAATCATCATTGCGTCATTTCGCGCGAATAAACAGTTTTTCTTTCTTCTTTCTTTCTTTCTCTTTCTTTCATCAATCATATTTTTTCCCGCTTTGGGCGAAGCGAGGGGGCGTGTCAGACTTTTACAGGCTATAATCCGCCTGAGTTCCTACAGTTGCTCTTTGCGTTCTAAGGCAGTGGTAATAACTCTTTCAAACATTCCTGCAGCGCAGGTTAGACTGCCTAATCTAACTTTATTATGTTACCAATCACTACATTCTTCAGTCAATATACGATCGATTCGTAACTGTAACAGCTTTGAAACTCGAAATATGTCAACAAGGAACACCATAGCACCATAGTATACGGGCCAACGCTGCGCACGCGCGGGCTTACGCACGGTCGCCCGCGCGGTCATGGACTATGCGTGTGTGTCGTGTACGGTGATCCCCGTAGCAGAAACCGGATTATTACCTGCGCAGTATCGCTAGTTCAACTTTAACGGTGTGCATGTAGTCTTGTCGATGGAGAAGTTTAATCTATTATTACGTACCAAAACGGGCGCGGAGTGCGATGCCTGCGACGGAGCACTTTCGTATGGGACCGCGCGGGCGACCACGTAACGCAGCGTCGGTCCTAACACCTATTTTTCCCGATAGATTAGGGTAGCTTCGAAAAAGTCAAAGCGGAATGCAATGGGCAGCTGAAGACACTGCTTCTCTCTTCACCCAAAGCGGTAAAAGTTTTTTAATGATTTTCTAACGCAAAAAAGAAGGTGAGGTGTCTAACGTACATCTCTGCCTGCTATTATAAAACAGGAATCACTGAAGATATCTCGTAAGTGTCAGTCCAAGAAAACGACATCAGAATGTTGCAAATAGGTAATAAATAGTAAATGCTACAACGCATGCGCTATTATCTGACGCCATTTGTGAAGACATAACGTTAGTTATTACATGCTTGACAAGTTACAAACGTGTTATCACTTGACGCTCTGCTTTCCATGTCCGGGAAAAGCTGAACATAGTCACATCATTCTTAGGTTATATTGTTGTCTTTAAATACACCACTAGTTTTTAATTAGTACAAATATTTAAAAGGGTTATAAGAAAAGGTCTTGTTATTATATATTATTCACAAACAGCAAAGTTATTAACGTTTGTTTATATCCCAAAATAAACAAAATAAGGTTCCCAAAGTATACGCACACATTGTACATGCGAACCTTTGTAGGTCCCCAAAGTAAAAGCACACAATGTACATGCGAACCTTTGTAGGTCTCCAAAGTAAACGCACACATTGTACATGCGAACCTTTGTAGGTCCCCAAAGTAAACGCACACATTGTACATGCAAACCTTTGTAGGTCCCCAAAGTAAACGCGCACATTGTACATGCGAACCTTTGTAGGTCCCCAAAGTAAACGCATACATTGTACATGCGAACCTTTGTAGGTCCCCAAAGTAAACGCACACATTGTACATGCGAACCTTTGTAGGTCCCCAAAGTAAACGCACACATTGTACATGCGAACCTTTGTAGGTGCCCAAAGTAAACGAACACATTGTACATGCGAACCTTTGTAGGTCCCCAAAGTAAACGCACACATTGTACATGCGAACCTTTGTAGGTCCCCAAAGTAAACGCACAAATTGTACATGCGAAACTTTGTAGGTCCCCGCAGTAAACGCACACATTGTATATGCGAACCTTTGTAGGTCCACGAAGTAAACGCACACATTGTACATGCGAACCTTTGTAGATCTACGAAGTAAACGCACACATTGTACATGCGAACCTTTGTAGGTCCCCAAAGTAAACGCATACATTGTAATGCGAACCTTTGTAGGTCCCCAAAGTAAGCGCACACATTGTACATGCGAAACTTTGTAGGTCCCCAAAGTAAACGCATACATTGTACATGCGAACCTTTGTAGGTCCCCAAAGTAAACGCATACGCATACATAAATATTGTACATGTGAACCTTTGCAACAAATAAGAAACATTCAAGCGAAAGAAATCCACCTGGGATACATAAATGTATAGGATACATACATAGTTTGAGATTGTATGTTTTCAGTTTTCTATACATATAAATAAAATTGTAATTTCAAAATAACATTTTTCTGCTAAATATTCTGTACCTATAATAAAAATGCATTTCTTTTATTTCTCTGAAACGGCTAAACCGATTTTGACAGGACTTTCACTGGTAGATAGCTGATGTTATAAGGAGTAACTTAGGCTACTTTTATTTCAGAAAAATAATTTATTTCAGAAAAATATTATGTATATAATTATGATTGTATATCTTTTTTTTGCATGCTATATTATTCTTTTTATAACTATTTAGTATGTACTTATTTTCCTATTACTATTACACACGGTGTCTACATATCTTTTTTCTTCCAACTCTCCTTTCGCAGGTGTGCTGGAAGAGATTTCATTAGAAATAAGCACCACCTTTGTACCTATTTTTCTGTTTCCTTCTTCGAATCTTTTATTTCTGTGTGTGTACATAAATTGTTAAATAAAAAAATAAATAAAAAATAAGGTCCACAAAAAAAAAAACAACTTCTTAAAATGATGACTACATAGCATTGTGCTGTTTTATGAGTTTGACGCGAATGAAGTCGCAGACACTTATCTAGCTTTTCATATTGTTCATACAAATTCTATTAGCATTGCAGTACAGTTCTATTTTTAGGGTTCCGTACCTCAAAAGGAAAAAACGGAACCCTTATCAAGACCCTTTATATCGGGAACGCGTGTAGGTATCGAGTTGAAATTTAAACTGTATACTCAAACTTGCGGACCCTTGAAATTTTGAAAAAATCAAACTTCTGAGTTAACGAACAAAAAAGATACGACCGTTTATGTTGCAAAAAACGTATATTTCGATACTCTTAAGGAAATCGAAATTCATAGTGTACTTCCCGTTGACCTACAATCTTGAAATTTGGCTTGTAGCAAGGTCATATAACACAAGCATAGGAAAAAATCTGAAAACTGTAAATTTGTAGTCACATCACAAAAAAAAAGTGTTTTTAGGTAACTTTGTACGGAACTCTCAGTGCGCGAGTCCAACTCGCACTTGCCCGGTTTTTTCAAATAGAAACGTTGTTTGCCTACTTCAATTTACTTGACCAACTCAACATTTAAATATTCACTACACTCTACCGAATCTTGTTTCACATTCCACCACTTAAGTACTAAACAATTACAACATAATAGTTAAATATCATTAAATAAGCAATCGAAGCAAGTATTTGTATTTCATACAATAAAACGTTTTTGACTCGGTAGCTAAATAATTGTTAACGGTTCGCAATTTTTAGTAAATGTCAAAATAGCGAAGCTTGCTAAATGTCAAACACAAAAATTAATTTGACCGCCTAATATTGATGTTGAAATCGAAATGGTTTAATATCTATTTAAATGTAATCTAGGTTATAGTAAAACGGTTAAAACTACCCTCTCCTTTTTCCGCACAAATCGGCTTCGCTTTTAATATGGGCCATTACCATCGCGCCATCTAGCGAGATCATAGCCACACTTGAGCCCGTAGCTCTCACTTTAAACGTGTAAAAGTCATAATTGTTCCAGTGTGAGTTATTTAGTACAACTAACACTATCCCTTTTAATAAAAGTCATCATGGCGTTACCACGTCGTAAGTACGACCCCTGGATAGAAATTACGATCAAGCGTTGGTACTTCAAAATCAATCTGGCCGACCATTTCCCTGCTATGATGCAGTTTACTTATATGTGTCATGGCCTGACGACCTAACTGATCTCCACAACTTAGTATCTGGGTAACACGATAACATTTGGCCAAATTGGTGTCAGATTTGCTTCTGACTACCCGTAACGAATGTTAAGAATCTAGAAATGACAGCCATAATAGCACGTTAATCCGTTGGGGATTAATCTACTATACGAATCACGGAGGAAAATCGTTACATTAAAATGGTCAGCCATCCAATACTCACACCGTGTCCTCGTGGGGGTGATCGGTGGCGGCGATCTCTCGCGCCGGGCCTGGGTACAGGCCGTGGTCCGGCGCGAGGAGGAGTGGTAGGCGGTCACCTCCTTCTGCAAAGCAGTAATGCTAGCAAAGGAGGAGGCCGCACGCGTGAGGCAACGGTCTTCACGCCCCAACCGCCGCCGGGATTCCGATCCCAATTTCCGGCCACCGTAGGCGCGGGTTTGCGGACGGTGAGCAATGGGTCGCTCGCCGTACGACCGTCCGTTAACCGTCTGGACCAAGCCCAAGTTCCACGCGCGCCTCAAGGAGATGTCAACAAACCGTAGGGGCTCAGCAGGGTCGAAGCCTACTGGGGCCAAGGGTCTGCTTCTGAAAGGAAGACTCAGGCCTGGTACGAAAGTCAACGAAGGAACAGGAGTGGGTTTTTAATCAGTAAAAGTCTGACACTATCTCGCGTTCCTCCCAAGAGCGGGGAATGTCATTAAATGATTTTCCCAACGAAAAAACAAAACCCATCCAATACTTAACCTTATAACCGCCTACGTCGGATATATCCGACAAACACTCTCGCGTTTATTCCGCCAGGGCCGCACATCCATAACCAAATACTCCATCTCGTCAGCTCTCATGTCACCTATGGGGATTGAAGAGCTAAACGAGATGGAGTACCCAGACGTAACTACACGACCTTGGCGAATACGACTCAAAAACATTCGTCGGACCGATCCGAAGCAAGTGGTTAAAGGGTTAACCTTCAAAATCGACCCGTATGGTTGTTAATACTACTAAGCCATGATCCCAATTATGTTTAGTAACCCTTCCTTCTTCTTGTTCCAGCATCAGCGAGCGAGCCCCGCGTGGTGTGCTACTACACAAACTGGTCGGTGTACCGGCCGGGCACCGCAAGGTTCAACCCGCAGAACATCAACCCCTATCTCTGCACGCATCTTGTCTATGCCTTCGGAGGATTCACCAAGGACAACACCTTCAAACCTTTCGATAAATATCAGGATATTGAGAAAGGTTCGTTTATTATAATAATTTTTAGTTCTGATGACATCGCTTTTGAACTCTGTTTTAAAATCGTTGTTCTTTTTGTATGTATTTAAAAATTATTAAACATTGTTGTGGTTGTATCTATTAATAATATAATTTATTTAATGGTCGGACCCCAATTTATCGATTAACTTAAAATTAAGAAGTCAATTGGTGTTTTATATCATTTTAACGAATTTTCAGTATTTTAATATTACCAAAGTCGACTAGAATTGTAGAAATCTTTAATTGCAAATTAAGTTATTGGCGCCCAACAGAACTTATGTTTGGCGCCAAAAATAAATTTTTACCAAAGTCAATTTGTTTTACCATTTTTGGATTTAATAAGTTGACTTGATTTAAAAAATGTTAAGATTATAGTGAAGTATTTCAAAAAAATCTACATAGTCCCAGTTGGGCGCCAATTTAAATTTGATCTTTATTCAAGGTGGTTACGCCAAATTTACTGGATTGAAGACATACAACAAGAACCTGAAGACAATGCTGGCCATCGGCGGATGGAATGAGGGCTCCAGCAGGTTCTCTCCCATGGTCGGCTCCAGGGAGAGAAGGAAGGAGTTCGTCAGGAACGCTATCAAGGTACTTTCTAGATTTACATTTAAATTCGTACTAGTCCTAATATTGTTAGTTTATTTAGACAGATATAGGTACCCTTTATTGTACACCGTAGCAAATAACAATCAGGAGCTTAAGAGTTAATAGGGTGTAAAAATGAACGGCATCATCGTCGAAACCACTTTTTACAGACAACCTCTGAAACGAAGACAAAACTCTTACTAAACAAAATTCTAATTAGTCTTTTAACGTCCTAAGCCTACAATAATAAAAAACGAACTACATATTTCCTTTTATAAATCTATTTTCAAAAATCGTAAAGTTGAGGTCTAAAGGCCATGCCTTACTGGAACGCCATATTGGTGAAGCCAGGTCATGACGCCAAACCAATGTATGGTTAAATGCGTGACCAATAGTAGCCAAGCGAGGTACACTCCATAGAGCTGAATGCATCTTCTTGGTTACCCGAACTGGCAGCACCGCCATGACGTCCTAGTAAGAACTCAATTGATAACTTTAATTGGCATAATTTACCACCGTTCTTTAAGTTTACAACTTTAAGAGGCATCAATCACAAGCTGTCAATAGACACCGCAAAATACAAATCACTCCCTTTTTAGTCAGTTGTCATTAAATTTTCTCTTTATAGATAAAATCATAATAAGATTTTATTCAAAAGATGGATATGTTGAACATCGACATCGTTATTTTCTGATCTCTGCATTTGCGAAACTATTACTTTCTCCATAGACCTGTAATTACATTGCACCTTTCTACGTGAAGTTAGATTAGAAAATATGACTATACAATGTATTACGAATTATACGGTACTCATGACTGGGAACTTTTTGCGTTAAACTTGGCTATTTGTGTCTTTCCAAACAATTGCTTTTTGTTTACATTAAGTACGAGAATTTCTAACTATAACGCGTTTAAGAGTAATGATCTTAATTTGAGCCAGTGACCGTAAATGTGGACAGCAGATGTAATCAAAATTTTGACAAAGCGATAATCAACCAAGCCAGGTTTACAATTCGCAAGTTTCCACCAAGGTGACCTCTGTTTGGACGCTGAATTAAGGGATGACCAGACGGTTGCAAACTAGCGTTCCAACCAAGATGACCTTGGTTTATGTGTTTGGTTTGTGTTGAGGCTACATGGATGTAAACCACGCGCCAACACGTTCGGTGGTTAGGAAAACGCGCCTCCCAACCAAGGGCGTTGAAGGTCATGGATCAAAACTGCTGTCTACACGGATTGAAACTAGCAAGGTCACCTTGGCTGGGACGTTGGTTTGCAACCGTCTGGTCACCCCTTTACACCCGTGTGGTCCATGCTTTACTATGTGACTTTTGTGTCGCCTTTTCCCAACTACCTACTTCGGGATCGGCTTCTAGTTTAATATGGTTTTAAATATTTTTATTATTTTCAAAATATTTACAAAATCACTTACTGAGAAAGTACAATATTTATATTTCAGGTATGTAAGAATACAAGTACAAAATATGACAACTTAGTAGCAGTAGAAATAGTGGGTAGTCACATAATAGTACATTTTGATACAAGTGCAGAAAGTTTGTCATTGCGACCGAGGTGGAATTCGCACGAGCCGTAGACGAGTGTGTTATGGAGCCGAGGGCTGCAGTGACAAATTTGCACGTGTGTCAAACGACTTTTTTCAATACACTTACGAAGAAATGAATAAACGGGGGTTGACCGGCGACTGGTGGGAGTCGGCGCGCCCAGCCTGATGCGATACATGTAATAACATTGTGGTGGGGGACAGCACGCGCTATTTCTGCACTAGAGCGGAAAACAGTCTATTGCGTGCCTAAAAGCGGTGGGATAAGAGCGGGTTTTCGAGTAAGTGTATTGAAAAAATCGTTAACAAAATAAACACACACAAGCCACAGCGGCGGGTTAGTGTGCGTGAATGATACGATACTCTTTATGACCTCTACAACCCAGTTATTGGCTAACATGATACCCCTTGGCAAGACTGGTGTTAGATTTCATGACTTTTGACTATCTCTAATGAGATCCGGGACCCGGCTTAACGTGCTTTCCGAGCCAAAGAGGAACCTCGGTCTGCTAAGATGGTCACCCATCTACAGACCGACCTCGGAGTGTTGCTTAACCTAAGAGATTGACCCCTGCAGCTTCTATTATTTTAGCCACTAGTTCTTCTCTTTTGCGTATATTTGTATCTAATGCAAATAAGGTTTTTAAACAATTAAAGTATCAGATTTCCGCAAGCGCAACTCTCGAAAATTCATCGTAACCTTGACTGGTGAACTACATTTTTGTCAATCGAGATCTAGACTTCTTGTTACTTCATCCGTCGCCTTTCACCTGCTTTTTCCACTTATGTTTTTTATACGAAGTTATCCAATCGGTAACTTGATGTTTGTTTCATAATAATTTAACACGTTTAATACATTCCTGCGGTCGCCCCGTGCTTTAAGACCTCGTTTGAAAACTATCATTATGGTAGTAAGGGGCTTATTAGACCCCGTAACGTTTAAGGAACTAAAATCTTCTTATTGTTAAGTGCGATACGAGGTCAAAGTAATACACCATTGCATTCTGTTTTAATAAGGCTTCTCAGATATATATAAATTTGTTTTCTAAATTAAACGGCCTCCGTATGGCAGAAAAGGCTTGGGCAACGATCTCTCGCGCCGGGCCTTGGTACAGGCCATGTTCCGAAGCGAGGAGAAGTGGTAGGCGGCCTCCTCCTTCTGCGAAGCAGTAATGTTAGCAAAGGAAAAGGCCGCACGTGCACGCGGCCGAGGGAGCGACCCTCACGCCCCTGCCGCCGGGATACCGATCCCGATTTCCAACCACCGTAGGCGCGAGCAATGGGTAGCTCGCCGTCCGATCATCCGGTAACCGTACCGGACCGAGCCCAAGTCGTCAACGGCGCGTACTGTTCCACGTGCGCCTCAAGGAGATGTCAGCAAACCATAGGGGCCCAGCAGGGTCGAAGCCTACTGTGGCCAAGGATCTGCTTCTGAAAGGAAGACTCGGCCCTGGTATGAAAGGCAACAAAGGAACAGGACTGGGTTTTTAGTCAGTAAAAGTTTGACACACCCTTTCACTCCGCCCAAGTGCGGGGGATGTCATTGGATGATTTTCCTACAGAAAAAAAAAGGAGAAGGCTATGCTTTTCATTCCCGTACCGCAAAAAAGACTTTGTTAAGACCTTGTTCCACACTGCACGTGTTAAGATCTCTTAAGAGAGAGAAGTTATAGTAGAACAGAAAATTTTATTAGTAGAGTAATCTCCGCATTCTAAATCATGCCCTTCACTCGACTCAGCTTTACAAATAGAACATCTGATCGACTCGTTTACGTTGTCATGGCGACCGAGTAGGGTGGAGTGGAATGTTGGAAGTTTCCTTTAAAGGGACTTAGATTATAGATAGGCTGGGTTGATACACAAAATCTATCTATATTAACAACATCTTCTTTCTCCACAGTTCCTCAGACAGAACCGCTTCGACGGCTTAGACCTCGATTGGGAGTACCCAGCCTTCCGTGACGGAGGGAAGCCCAAGGACAGGGAGAACTACGCCAAGCTCGTGAAAGAGCTTCGGGAGGAGTTCGACAGGGAATCCGAGAAGACTGGCAAGCCCAGGCTTCTGCTGACCATGGCTGTGCCGGCGGGCATCGAGTACATACAGAAGGGATTTGATGTGAAGACACTGAATCGGTGAGTACTTTGAAATTTGTGATTGTGTTTGAAAAGGATAGAGATGAGATACATAAGGTGGTGGGAATAGTAGGAGAGACGCGGTTGGCGCAGTGTTTGAGCCATTGGCTGTTGCGCTGTTTGTCGTGGTCTAAATTAACCCACGGAACAAATATTTGTATGACCATAGATAGTTTTTTCGGGTCTGGGTGTCTTGTATAGTGTGTGCATGAACGCGCCAGACGACACAGGAGCAATTCAACATGAAAAAACTGGGCAAGTGCGAGTAGGACTCGCGCACTGGGAGTTCCGTACAAACTTGAAAGGCAAATTGCGGTTTACGATTTATGACGTATTAAAAAAAAAACTACTTACTAGATCTCGTTCAAACCAATTTCCGGTGGAAGTTTATAAGGTAATGTACATCATATATTTTTTTTAGTTTTATCATTCTCTTATTTTAGAAGTTACGGGGACGGACGAACACACATTTTACCACTTTGGAAGTGTCTCTCGCGCAAACTACTTATTCAGTATATAAAAAAATGATATTAGAAACCTCAATATCATTTACATGTATGGGTTTGATGAAAAAAAAATTTTGAGTTTCAGTTCTAAGTATGGGGAACTCCCAAAATTTATTGTTTTTTTTTTCTATTTTTTGTGAAAATCTTATTGCGGTTCACAGAATACATCTACTTACCAGGTTTCAACAATATAGCTCTTATAGTGTCGTAAAAAAGTGGCTGTGACATACGGACGGACAGACAGACACATGACGAATCTATAAGGGTTCCGTTTTTTGCCATTTGGCTACGGAACCCTAAAAAGACAAAAACTTCCTACCCTTTTTCCCAAAAAGATGAAGTTAGTTCCAGTCTAACTGGATGGACGCCTGCTCACAGCTTACATACAAAATCATAAAAGTCTGCCGATGAAGCGGCAACGATATGACGGCACGACGTTGTCGCTTCGTTTAATGACGAATACGCGTCTATAAAGCTACGCGTCCGTGTTTGTGATAGAACGATTCTTTCTACTGAGACGCAGCTGGATAAAGATACAGCAGTATTATGTTAGGTTATGACTGAGCATGGTTTCCGCACTTAGTTCTATGCGGACCATTGTACGTGGTGGGCCATGGCGGCCATAACCCTAGGTGGGCTTATTCCAACCAGCCCACCTGTAGGGTGCAATCCTAACATAAATATGATGTCAATGCAATGCAAATGCAAGTGTAATAAATGCAGAAATGTCACTGAGTGCCTAACGGGAAGAGTCTAAATAAAAATGCAAGTAGTCCGACTCAAACCACGTCTAATTAACACTAAAGTAAAAATAATTTACATAAATGCATGCAATTGTTGCTAAGTCTATGTCAATGCACTTCCGAATGTAGGTCGCGTTCAAAGTGCACTTACATGAGCCTACATTCGGCTAATTTAACTAATTTAACAATCAAATTATTTTTCCATGTACATACACCGTACACCACCTCTCTCTAAAAACAGATTAGGCCTCTCAGGTTTTTCAGGGCATCACTGAGTTCGGGAATCCTAAGGTTCGTGTGCGTATTTCAGTGACACCTGTGCAGTCTAGGAGCACATGTGCTATTGTCTCTTCCCCCTACCAGTATTTTACATGGAGTAACTGCCTATCTGATCTCTATAACCCACTAATTGAACAACAGCTACAATACATCAACCATCATCCCATGGGATGATGTGCGTGTGTGTGATGTGTAACACACGGATGCGAGACGCACGGGTTCGTTCTTTGTCGCCCTTGGGAGAGGCCTATATTGGTAAAAGAGAGAAAAATATCGCAGTCCAGATTATGCGCATATTAACGTAACAAAATGTAAGGACAGAGCAAGGACATAGAATACTATAGTAACATCATAGATAAAAAAAATAAGAAAAAAACTAAAGTGGTCGTTTTAAATAGAAAAGAAAGAAAAAAACGGAAGGTCAGAGCTTTGATTTTTTAGCAAAAATATTTTTCTAAATTTATCTGCGACCTCAGTCTAGCGTAAATTTATGTAAATATATTTATATTAGTCTACCATTCAGTATGGATGACATTCAATTTAATTGACAACTACTTATTCTACAAATAACACTCCTTTAAAAAGACACCAATAGCAAACATGACATTGTACAAATTACCAAAGACTACACTGTGCAAATACTTAATTGTCACATGCAAATACATTGCTCCATACACACATTACATACAAACATACACACACCTCTCATACACATCACGACACTTGCTTAATTTAGTAGTTCAATGTCGTATTGCCCAATATATAGGCGGTGGTGAAAGTGATAGACGAATGAGCAAGTTGTGATGAGCTTTTGGAGGTTAGAAGCTTTAGGAACCAAAGGATTTCTTTATTTATTTAAGCTTCATGTACAGTGGTGGTACGTAGGCGGACTTAATGCCACAATGCATTCTCTACCAGTCAACCTTTGGGTTAAAAAAGACAACACACACGACACTGTTGACTGTGGTGGCTGTGCACAATAAATAAATAACAGATATTTGAAATAGAATGTTGTATCGTTAAATTAAGTTGCATAAAATAATAAAATACTTAAATATGCTAATATAATAAACTAATAAATACCATGATAAATATGAAATCATTATAATTAAGAGAACTTAAAATATAACAATTATGACGAAGACCGAACTAAGGTTGAGAGGACTTCAAGTAATAGTTCCGAATTTTACGCTTGAAGGAAATTTACTGTCAGCTTTTTTGATGTCAAGGGGAAGCACATTCCAGAGTTCCAAAGAGTTTAGGGCTTTCGTCCGTCCTCATCGTGAGTTGGGAGAAATTCCACAAATTTTCACACAACGCCATATAATTCCAAACTAAGCAGAGCTTGTGTTGTGAGTACTAGACAACTTATATATTTCTAAATACACACATAGATCAATTACACCCAGACATAGAACAAATGACCATGCTCATCACACAAGCATTTGTCTTACTGGAAATCTGAACATAGCAGTCAGGGCCACACGCCGAAAGAGGTCATTTGTTGTACATAGGCCTCCCCTAAGTGTCGCCGCAACGACCGGTCCTATGCGTCTCATATCTATCCGATTTTTGCAACCCTAACCAGGTCATCGGTCTATCTTATGGGAGGCCACCAACACTGCGTCTTCCAGTATGCGGTCTCCACTCCAGAATCTTTTGGCCAATGTGCCCAAATTCTCATCCGAAGATATAACTATAATTATAATAATATTCCACAACTTTTACACAACGCCATCTAGTCCCAAACTAAGCTGAGCTTGTGCTAGAGACAACTGATAAACATACTTATATATTTCTAAATACATGCATAATAATAGATAAATTACACCCAGACACAGAACAAATGACCGTGCTCATCACACAAACATTTGTCCTGGGTGGGAAACCCAAGCAGGGTACAATGAAAGTATAGATCTTTTGTGTAAGAAAAATCGCTTACCGCTTCAACCTCAGACCGACCTACAATCCATGCCTCCGTCAAGAATGTCACACGATCGAAATCGGAATTTTAATGATTGTTAATGTTAAGACTGAACCGTCGGCGCAGACGCACGCTTGTAACCAACGTTAAACTCGTTACTACTGCGCTTACGCCTCGTCGGAATGTCCGTTCACATTTTATGATTGAATACCTTGATATAACTGATTCTTGAATTGAGTCAACTACTTGAGAATTACAAGGATCCTGCTTAAAAATTTTATTTGTTGAATCAAGTTGTGGGTAGCTTCGTAATTCATAAATATTTATGTGCAGCATTCATTTTGACTCATCAGGTTTTAATGCAGAATTTGCATCTGCAAGTTCTAAGCTTCGAAACGTCCATATTTTGACACTTTGCACATGTGTGCAAAGGTTGTCTGTAAAAAATCGCTTTTAGCGATATGACCAGTGCGCCTCGTCATCAACGATTGCATCACTACTTACCATCAGGTGGGATCGCAGTCAAGCACTAGTTTATAACAATTTAAAAAAAAGACCGCCCATTGTGACACCCCATTAATTTTAAGTTCCTAATGTAATTTTTATTTTTGGTGTACAATAAGAATATATCTATCTATCTATCTATCATGTGGGATAAAAACGGCTAAATAAATACCACACCATATAATATAATTAGTTCTTCAAATATTTTATTTTGAATAGATAAATTCAAATTTTAATTGTGGAGCAGTGGTGGCCGAGTGGTAACGGCCCCGACTTACGAGTTGTAGGTCGCAGGTTCAAACCCAGCCAGGCGTATTACTTTGTGTAATTTATTTCATCTGCACTGTTCTCAAAACGGTGAAGGAAAACATTGTGAGGAAAGCAGCATGTCCTAGAACCAAAAATTCGAAGACATGTGACATCCCCCAATCCGTACTGGGCCCGCGTGGTGGATTACGGCCCATTCCCTCTCCTAGAGAGGAGGCCTGAGTCCCAACAGTGGTAACATTATAAGGCTGACTATGCTATGCTAGATAAATTCAGCAGGTTTTTTTATAATATCTACGAGTATAATCCAAACGATCTGTTCATAAATATGGGCTCTTTTCGTTATTACTCTTCGCCTAAGCAATGGGATGGATAGCTTATAACGAAAAGAGCGCGTAATTTTCCACACTAGTTTCTTATTGCTCATTACTGCGATTTTAACTATCGGATAAGGTCGTATGTAACATTTGAACCTCATCCATTAACGACTTAAAGCTGCTGACTTGTAAACAAGCTGTTTACAATTCCCTTTCATTCAAAAACCATTAAAATACACTACAAACCTCATTGACTTAGGATCCCACACATTCTCATCACATGCTCCGTTTAGTGTTCCAATGTTAGCAAGTACACTGCTCTCGGTTTCACAAGTACCAGCTGATTTGAATGAAGCATACAATGCGTCGGAGCTCTGAATACACAATGGGAATTGCTACGGTGGCCATGGAATAAGGGTTATGCAAGTAAGATGCATGGCCTTGGAAGTGTGCGTGATGTACTGAACCTTCAGGGTAATTTTGCATTTGTTGAAGTGTAGAAATCAAATATCGTGTTAGTGGTAATCAATTATGGCTATCATGCGCTGTACCGAAAGCGATAGGTGTATTGTTTTTTTACGGCTTACTTTGAAACATATATTGGCGCGTCTTGGCAGTAAAACCGTCTAGAATGCCATGATGGTAAATGGCATGACGCCGCCACGGCGTGATGCCGGCGTGATGACCGAATTCCTTGTATATATGCGCGCGTATACTAACATAGATGTCCAGTGACGTCCAACGATTTTTTTTCCAACGACGATGGTTTTTAATTTTCGTGTAAAGTACGTATGCTCTACGTATGGTTAGTCTGGAAACCGGCCCCCAACATATTTAGGAAATAGCCAGGTAGATAATGATGAGACGGCAATATTTTTCAAAACTTGATAAAAAAAACTACATTGTTAAACTACCTTTCAGTACATAGGCCTACTGAAAGAACTCGAGTGAGTTTTAGCCAGTAAAAATCTGATCCCTCTCACTCTACCCAAAGCGAGGGAAAAAAAAGTACACAGTTGGAAACACACCAATGATTTTGTGTAAGCGTTTTCCCCACGGAATCACTCCTTGAAACATTTCTCGCTCATTTCTAGCTTCGCAAGCGCATCACTTTAAATATTCTAAACAATGGCATGACAAAAGCAATTACATTATAATGCCTGTCTTACGAATATATATCACGTCTTATTTACACACATTAGATTACCGCTTCCCAATTTCCACAGCATCTTGACAACCCTACAAGGTTCTAAACAATGAGATGTGTTAATTCCCCTACTCGTCCTTCAACGCTCTGGTTCCTACGTTTAGCTTTGTTTTAAGAGATTTACGCAAAGTACTCGGAAGACAATGGTTTAGTTTACGATTTGGGCTTTACGATAAATAAAGTTGCGAGTGATGAAAATTGGCGCTTCTGCTACTACTGGCGCAGATTTTGATAATAATTATTTTCTTTATTCAGATAACAATGATCCGTAATGGTTAGTAACAATTAGAACTTATATATGTTAGTAGGTACAAAATATATACAACATACATTTAATTTTATTTTATAATCCTATAATTTTATTAAATAATTGAATTTAAAATTGAATATCTTAAAAAAATGACTTTAATTTTTTAAATTAACTTTATTGGATTGGTATGGACACTGTTGTAAATACTGTCTAATTTAGGTAAGTATAGCTTGCTTTTAATTAATAAAAGGATAATTACTTATAAACCAGTAAAGTCCAACGTCGGGCTACAAAGCAGGAGAAGATAATAAAATCTATTACAATTTTTAATTATTAATAATAATTAATATATACACTATTATTCTAAAAAAAACTCTTCTCCCGCTCTTGGTGGAGCGATACAACGTCAGTCTCACGGACTAATACTTGTAGGCACTATTACTTATTCTGTGCTAAAACCCACCCTGTATAACTTAAATTGCACACAGTGATTCTTTCGAACGATCCCGCAGATCATAATTTTCACGGCATGTTTTTGTAGTTTTTTTTAAATTATTTATATAAACTAGTGCATGACTGCGATCCCACCTGATGGTAAGTAGTGATACAGTCGTTAATGGTGAGGCGCACTAGTTTATTGAGAGCCTATTCACTCTAGCCTTGAAGACACATAAATTATAATCAGACGGGAAGACCGCAGCAGGCAAATTGTTCCAGTCTCTCGATGTACGCGGTAAAAAGATGAGGCGTAACGCTTGGTCCGGACCGTAGAGGTTTCAACAACGTAAGGGTGGATACTCGCCGTTCGTCGGGTTGTCCGATGGTAGAAATGAGATGGTGGAATCAAGTAGATAATGCAATTCCTGCGCACACTCTCCAAAATGCATCCTGTAAAGTTTATATAGTACTAAAAGTGGTTATCTAGCCCTATGCATTATTCTTATCTATCTTATCACAAGAGCTAACGAACCAAACGTCCATGAGAACTAATGACTAGTCAGAGGTTGAGTTTTGGCTAAAGTTTCGGTTTTGGCCAAAAATTTTGAGCTGATGGTTTCGATATATACCAAAAAACTAACTGACTAGTTCGTCTATGCATGTTATAATTTTTAGTAATCGTCGATTTATTTGATTATTTAGTATTTTATGAAAGGTATTTATAAGTAACTATATTGAAATATAATAAGTAATAACTGATCGAAATATATTTTTTTGTCACTTTTTCTCTTACTACGTCAGTTATGGTTTCGGTTTCAGCTGTAAATCGAGTTTCGGTCAGCCACTAATGAGAACTTAACAGTAGAGCTGAATTGATCCGCTTTTGGAAACCTGCAAAAAAGAAACGCTACTGTCTTTCAAGATTTTGATTATCCCCGCCCTTTGATTACTGTATCTATGTTGTTTGCAACTTGAAGTTCATCCCACCAATATCCTAGATACGTCTTATTAACATATCAATAAAAACTTAATGATATACCAACAATTTGACTCGCCTACGAACATACAGTAATTTAGTAACCCGCCAAACAAGAGACCGTCTTTGAACCCACATAAATCAATCTCCAATTTGTTTGAAACAGGAAATACATAATCATTTGCTGATGTACCTACACTCAATTGTATATTATTGATAACCATTACCTTGACAGCATATATTATTAATTTCGTAACGTTGTTGGTTTAGCATCACACTGCTATCACTTTATCATTGACTTTTCCAACGGCCTACTAAATTGTTCGAAAGGGAAACACAGGTGGGTTTTAGTCAGTAAAAGTCTAAACGCTTCACCCAAAGCGGGAGAATTCATTAGATTCATCAGGTGGGATCGCAGTCAAGCACTAGTTTATAACATAAAAAAGGTAATATATCTCGCCTCAAAAAAAAAACACCTAGGTTACCTACTACTGACCAGGGACAATATAGATATAAATAAAATAGATACGGATATAGGAATAATATTATACCGGTTACGGTACCGGAGACGGTTATGGATATGACATTATTTCAGATTATTGACTAGTTTCGGTTACGGATATTAGAATGTTAAAATTGTAAATGTAAAATATACATAAATAGCAACATTTTACTTTTATTTCTAGTCTAGATTTTCATTTGTTTGGCCGGGTAAAACAGACAAAAAGCCTGTCGTAACCTGTTGTTCAGACTTCGCTTTTATACGAAACCATCGATATATGTACTACGCACTAGATTACGCGTGCCGAACACTCACTTCAATCGACTCAGGTGTAGTGTAATCCATACACCTTGAACATTATAATATGTTGAACGAAACGCGTAAGTGCCACGAAATTCATGGCGCTTAAGACATTTTGGTCACGAAAAAAGTATCCTCTAAAAGCTATCTTAGCGCTGTATGTTTTAATAGTTCTATTAAACGGCGTAATGCCAATGTAGCGCCGCAGCGAACTTTTGTTTTAACTTTTCATTATTTTGACAAATATTTTCCATGAACGTGCTTGCCTATCTCTAGAATATAAGTCGATGTACGAAATTACGGAGTTCCATAACATCGCTACTGCTGGCGTATTGTTGACTGTACTACAATTATACATTTTTCATTCAAACACAAGGATATGGAAAAGAACATAAATATTTACTGATTGAACACAATGCGTAGGTGAACTGGTTTAAACAAATATTTTACGCTATAGAATCCGATAGAAGACTTGCAAAGGCCAAGGTAAATTAGTTTCGTACCTTATTTGAAGATCGTCCGTTCCCATGATGATCTTGGTATGATAATTATGGTATGTCAGATGTTGAGTGTGCATCAGTTAAGATCATAGCTAATTATAATATCTCACGGTGGAGCATACGGTGGAGGTGTGCCCCGCCTGGGCAGAGCACCGCCGTGTCCTCGTGGGGGCGATCGGTGGCAGAGATCTCTCGCGCCGTGCCTTGGTACAGGCCATAGTCCGCAGCGAGGAGTGGCAGGCGGTCGCCTCCTTCTGCGAAGCAGTAATGCTAACAAAGGAGGCGGCCGCACGCGCGAGGCAATGGCCCTCGCGCCCCAGCCGCCGAGATTCCGATCCCGATTTCTGGCTACCGAACGCGCGGGCTTGGGATGCGGCCGTCCGGTAACCGTGCGAACCGAGCCCAAGCCATCGACGGTGCGTAGTGTTCCACGCGCGCCTCGAGGAAATGTCAGCAACCGTAGGGGCCCGGGTCGAGGCCTACTGGGGCCAGGGGTGATGCGAAAGAGATGTGAAAAAGACGGATGAAAAAAGATCTAGGTGTCTTCAAGGTTACAGTGAATAGCCTAGGCTCTTAATAAACTAGTACACTTCACCATCAACGATTGCATCACTGCTTACTATCAGGTGAAATCGCAGTCAAGCAAAAAGCCACTTTTTTATATAGATCTCATGTTTTTTTTTTTTTTAATCTTGATAGGTTCGTGTTTGTCTAGAAGTAACCTATTCACTCTTAACTCAGAGACCCCTAGGTTGTAGCTGTCTGGAAACACAGACTCCAGCAGGGCATTCCACTCTAGCTGTACGCACGATGAATGTATTCCCAAAACGCTTTTTAGGGTTCCGTACATCAAAAGGAAAAAACGGAACCCTTATCGGAACACTTTGTTGTCCGTCCGTCTGTCTGTCTGTCTATCAAGACTTTTATCTCGGGAACGCGTGGAGGTATCGGGTTGAAATTAAAACCATAACTCAGGTCTGCGGTCCCTTGAAGATGTGAAAAAATCAAACTTCTGAATGAACGAAATAAAACGATACGGTCGTTTATGTGGCAAAAAAGGGCTCATAGGGTACTTCCCATTGACCTAGAAACCTGAAATTTGGCATGAAGCAAGGTCTCATAACACAAGTACAGCCAGACTCCAAGGCGGTGTGGTACTGAGATGCCAAACGAGCGTGCGATCTTTGAAGCCACTTTATCCAAACGCGACTCGTCTATCATTAATAATAAAAAAAAAACTATAAAGAGGAAGAAGGAAGCCTAAGAAAAGATGGATGGATTGTGTGAAGAGTGATATGAAAGCAAACAGCGCAGAATGTAGAAGAAAAAAACGTATCACTACCATTACTGTAATTACTTTTGTAAAACAATCCCTCAGCAGATTATCTGCCCCCTGTGTCTGTAGCTTAGCTATTGTCCATAGAGCCGTCTTTTGTATTTTTTTTCTGTAAATCGTGCTCCATAAGTCATGAACTGTCACTTACTGCATGAAATTCGTGACATTAGTCTGACGCGGATACGTCCAAGGCTGCTTGCAGCTTGGGCCCATTTTGCACTACACCTGTTTTATCGTTTGTACATTCTTAACAGTACATTTTGATACAAGTGGAGTAAGTTTGTCATTGCGACCGAGGCGGAATTCGCCCGAGTCACAGGCGAGGGGGTTATGAAGCCGAGTGCTGTAGTTACTTTCCACGTGTATCATACAACGTTAAAGAAGATATAAATAAACGGAGGTTGACCGACGACTCGTGGGGTAAGATAAATACAATAAATGTTGGCGGGGGCGAGTTCGCGCACTCTTCCGCACTAGTGCAGACAACACTAAATTGCGTGCCTAAATGCGGTAGGGATAGGAGCGGGATCTCAAGAAAGTATATTGAAAAATGTATTTGTTGCAGTTCCAATGCATACTGTAGGATGAAAGTGTAGTCCTCGTTGTTATCAGTTTATTAACCAACATCTTTTTAGGGAAATAGCAGAAAATCAACGGCACACCGGCAGGCCGTGTCCTGAAATAGCAATTTATAGGATACTTTTTGACTGTGTTCAACTGTGTTGTATGTTCTCTTAGGATATTTTTTTACTTTCCGTAAGCAAAGACGCTGGCTGCAGCTAGTAAATATTATAAAGGCGAAAATTTATTTATTTTGTAATTTATGTACACACGTTTATAACAGAAGATACATCATTGTAAAAATTGGCACAAAGGTACTGTGCATTTCAAAAGAAATTTCTGCCAGCAGATTTATGAAAGGAGAGATTAAAAGAAATACAGACAATAGTGTGTAAAAACAAGAAGAGTTTGTGAAATATTAAAATCTTAATAATTAATTTTACCTTAAAAAAAGGGTATACTCACCATTCATACAAACTTTGGCCCACAGTGGACACATATTGAGACGGCTTAAATTCATAGTATATGAACTAATGAACCTGTTACAGTTATTACACATTTTAGTAAAAGTCGGAGGAAATAAGTTAAATCAGTTTTTCTGTCGGATGCTGGAGTTATTGAGAGAAGTGGAAACATATTCCGAGATAGAGCGGCTGGGTTCATTGTCGTACATAGCAGATTCAAAATCCATAGGCAGGCTGGAATCGTCGGGAAAAGCGGGTGCAGACAGAGAACTGAAATATCTCAATTCAAATGTAACTGAACTGACAAATGACAATAAGCAAACCCAGCAAAATTTGACAACAGTTTTTTTTTCTTCGCCCTGTTTGAGTAGGCTAAGGTACTAAGACCATACCACCGCGTTAACAGTAATAAATATATTTTTTTGAGTTACATCAGGATGCGGGTGCAACACATTTTGCCGAGATCGTGTCTGTTCGTGAACAATTAGGTACTTCTAGTATATATTAAGATTTTTAGTATAAATAACAATCTTGTCCACAGCTGGGCCGTATTTTGGCACCCTTTCTGTAACTGTTTCTAATAGCAATAATTCTGTTTCAGATACTTGGACTGGATGAACCTCCTGTCTTACGACTACCACTCCGCGTTTGAGCCTGCAGTCAACCACCACGCGCCGCTGTACCCGCTGGAGGAACCCAACGAATACAGCGTCGATAACGAACTTAATATTGTAAGTTATGTGCTTTTTTTTAATACTCGTTTATAGGGTGGATTTTTGAGACGAGCTAGTAAGGGAAGGTACCTTAATAATAATCTTTTACGTGGCAACTAAGGCCCATACATAAAATACACAAATATACTTACAAAATAATAAACTAATGCATATAAAAGAAACTATAACAAAATTAAATTATAAACTATTGCCACGGTAATATATTGCACACGAAGTAATGGCGACGTGTTTCGCTGCAATGTCGGTATCCTTCTACGAAATCTTCGCTACACAACACTCTTCGGCCAAAACTCTTCTTTGAGGAAGGTCTCCAAATGGTGAGTCGGCTCCCGCACCACAAACGACTTAAAATTAGTGTTATGGCCTTAACCGTTATAGTTACAGGACAACTTTGCTAGGAGACCATCCATAACTTTTTAAGATATTGTGAACTGCATTCACAGATTTCGGAATAAAATTACAGTCTGCTATAAAATGCTATTCGTGGCCCTCCCAAAGGGTAAAGAAGGAACACGGGTGGGTTTTAGCCAGTAAAAGTTTGACACACCCTCTCGCCCCACCCAGAGCGGGAGAATTTATTTGATGATTTCCCATGTAAAAAATGACTTATTCTATCACTTTAATTAACCCTTAATTAAAATTAACCAAAGGAGCATGTGTACTCGTAGTTTAAATGTCTAAGTATGAGCACGCTCAGAATCAGAATATCAGTTCGTATATTTTTATTACATAGCCATCACTCAAGCTTTTCAGAAGCCATTGGCTAAGACAATTGTCACTGGTACTTTGCAGCAAGGAACCGGTCGAGCCTTCAATCAATCAGATCAGACCATTGTAGACGGTTGCTAGACGTAGACCTTTCAAAATGTCCTCACGATCTGACCTTGGAAGACCGGTCAGCATGTAATGTGGTAGCAAGGTTAACGATATTGCCGCAATGTGATACCAGTCAACCCTTGGTGTCTCTAAGGCTGGTTAAGAATCAGCTACTGTCAATGTGATTCTAAAAACTTTGTACAACTCTTAAATCTCTTAAAAATATTGTTATTTATTAATTTATTGCTTTCATGCTGTTTTGCATTTTCTGTAATATTGCAGTTTTTATAACCATTAGATCTAATAAAAAAGTAGTTTTTCAACGTGGAAACAATGCATTTCAAAGGGCAAGAAATATCATAGACGTGCCTAAGACTTTTTTCTAAATACTAACGTTTATATTATTCCTTTTTTTGTATATTTTTATGGCATAGCCTAAAAAGAAAATAGCTTTATTTCCACAATATTTTGTGTAACACAATTTGGTGACCATTTATTCCTTCTAGCAAGTATAATATAATATAATATTCCACAACTATCACACAACGCCGTCTAGTCCCAAGCTAAGCAGAGCTTGTGTTATAGGTACTAGACACCTGATAAACATACTTATATATTTCTAAATACATACATATATAGATAAATTACACCCAGACACAGAACAAATGATCGTGCTCATCACACAAACATTTGTCCTAGGTGGGAATCGAACCCACGACCTCCGGCATAGCGGTCAGGGCCACTAACCACTAGACTAGACCAACAGGCCAGTCTTTCGAATTTAGGTAGTAAAATAGGTGCAGTGCTGGAAGACGCTTAAACATAAGCCATTACTAAATAGTATAGGCTAGTCTATTAGCTAGCCAGTTTTTAAATACGAGTAAATATTCTGTAGATAAAAAAAAAACTTCTTTTCCTCGTGTACTACTGACTCTAATTTCTCCATCCTCTTATTCCAGGACTACACAATCAAATTCTACATCGAGAGCGGTGCAGATCCATCGAAGCTGGTGCTCGGTATACCGACGTACGGACGCTCCTACACGCTCTTCAACCCTGACGCTGTGGAGATAGGATCACCAGCTGATGGTCCCGGAGAACAGGGAGATGCTACTCGGGAGAAGGGGTACTTGGCTTATTATGAGGTAAGCAGAAATAATAATTGATTTCATGTATGTACCAAGGTACACTACAATGGTGATCGACCGGCCCACCTTTTGCGACCGGCCCTAGTTCAGTTCATGGTACGGAGCTAGAGGGGATGGGAAGCGGTGACAATATCCTTCTGCGAAGCAGTAATGCGAGCAAAAGAGAGATAGCAAATAGCCTTAACCGTGAGAGAACAGACTTCTGCAACATTCCAGCCACCGCTACAGCAGATTTCCCAGACTGCAGTCGCAGGGCGATTCCCGGCTACCGTAGGCCCGGGCTCGTGGACGACGAGCAATGGGTAGCTCGCAGTCCGGTCGTCCGGCAAGGACCAAGTTGAACGCGTAGCGTTACACGCGCGCCTCACCCCACGCGTGGGTAGGAGTCCAACTGGGACGACGCCAGCCAGGGGCGCGGGAATTTTTGATAGAGTATATAGATACCGTAACCCTGGAACGCAAATGGTAAATGAAGGATACTGTTAGGTTTTAGTCCGTAAAAGTCTGACACGCACTTTCGCTCCACTCTAGGGCGGGAGAAGTCATTTAACTATGGTTATCCACGTCAAAAAACAAAAATAAATTACAGTAGAATATTAAGACAATTGATGTGTAAGTTTGTTTTCATATTCTGCACCTTGTTTGTCCCGATACTTTGGTGCAAGCTGCCTGTACAGTCATACTTATTATTTATTTATTTATTTAATGCTTTATGCACACAAAAAGTACAGAGGCGGACTTAATATCAGTGATGACTGTACAGATACCTTACGGAGCCAACATCGTCACTAATCGTATTAATGTCACTTCGACATTGTCCTACGTTGTTACGACATGTTATTAAAGTTGTTGTTACCACTTGAGTAACTTGCCAACAAACGACATTCCTGTCATTAGATTATGATATACGATCCGAAACTACAATGTCAATCGTCAAGGCTCTTCATTGTGTGTTAAAATTTATCCTCATTAGAACTGTATGGTACTATCTTGACATTGGAGATAAAACTAAAATCAAAAGAAAATCTAATAAATATTGAAGCTATAGTTACCCTGCTTTTTATGTGATTAAAGGGTAAAAACCCAGCTCTTTGATCACGTGGAGGCTTTTATCCGCGTAGACTTTAACCAACGAATCAGCATTGCTATCCCACGTGGCAATACTGCCAGCGTTCTGGGCATAGATAGATAGATATATTCTTTATTGTACTCCTTAATAGAACTTAAAATTAATAGGAAAAAAAAACAATAATATTAATTTTAAATTAAATGAATGGGGCATTTTTCCCATTGACAGCAAAGTTGATGAATTTTTTGATGCCCAATGAATTATTTTTCTACGTAGCTACTATTATTTTCAAATTGTATATTTATTATTTATTTATTTGGTCTAACAACAATAGTTTACAGTAACTTGAAACAAAAATAACATGTCTTTAAAACTTTAAACAGTGCAACAATTACACATAATATACATAATAAGCTATTTATTTGTTTAGAAATACCTATGATTAGTTAAGTCTTATATAAGTATGAAAATATGGATCTTTAACAGTCACTAATTGAAAAAAAGGTTATATATATATACTTAAAAAAATAAAAAATAAAATGTTAACTCGATTTCTAGCCGTTAACAAAAACTTTAAAACCTTACTAAAGTTTGAATACTCTTAATTGTTTCAGATCTGCGAGTCCTTGAAACCGAAACAGAAGAAACGCCAGGCTTCCGATGAAGATTCCGAGGAGTATTCTGATGAGGAAGAAGAAGAAGAGTGGACGGTGATGCATCCCAACCCCGACGCGATGGGCCCCGTCGCCTTCAAAGGCAACCAGTGGGTGGGCTATGATGACGTGGATATCGTCAGGAAGAAGGCGGAGTATGTCGCTGAGAATGGACTTGGAGGTTAGTTGTTGGAGTAGGGATTCCATGCCGCATGTTTCCTGATAGTTACAACCTGGGAGGGTATCCACGTAAATATTTTCAGCTAAAGTGAATAGGCTCTTAATAAACTAGTGCTATTCATTATCAACGATTGCATCACTGCTTACCATCACGTGTTCTATAATTATATTAAAAAAAAAAACCGTTTCACTAAAAAAAACACTAAAAGTATCAAAATAACTTTAATTTCGGAAGTCGGTGTTAAATAAAAAACAAACAATACCGAGAAACACCGACTTCCGTAATTAAAGTTATTTTGATCATTTTAGTGTTTTTTTTTTTTTTTTTGTAAAAAGATTTTTATTTTACACTTTTTAGTTGCGGTACACTTATAACCAGAGTGCCTATTTCTCATGACAATTCCAATTAACCCAAACACTGCTACATTGTTTTATTATGAAGTTCCTGTATCTACCTTCCACCTTCCGGCGCCATCATCAAATCAATACTTTATACCTTACATAGTACCTTATAGCCAAAGCGCATCTCATGACAATTAAAAAATTTGATGAAGTGGAACTGATGAAGAAGACCAGAAATGGTCAACGGAACTTCATACTCACATAGATATCACAATGAAGATAGTTAAGCGACTATGACAATACAAATAATGCCTATATATGGTTATGATTAGTTACGTTGAAAATGGTATCATCGAAGTGATCTGATGATGATGTTGGAGCCGGAAGGTAGGCACTGGAACTCCGTAACTAATCAATGTAACCTAGCCGTGTTTGGACTTATTAGAATTGTCATGAGATGCACTTTCGCTATAAGGTACTATCGAACTGATCTGATGATAGAGCCGGAAGGTAGGCACATTAACTCCGTAATTAATCAATGTATCCTAGTCGTGTTTGGGCTTATTAGAATTGTCATGGGATGCACTTTGGCTATAAGGTACTATCGAACTGATCTGATGATGGAGCCTATGTTTTCCCCGATGTTACTTTTTTTTATTAATTTTCATTAATACCCGAATATGGAGTACGTTGTTTATGTTTCAAATTCCGGGTAATACTATCTGTCAAATGGATTCTTAAAGATTCTGCTATAAAACGACAATAAAACGCTTGCTTAGTGCAAAGTGAAGTGTTACTGACATAGTTCTAAAACATATTTACCAACAAAATAATTTAATATAGTTATGCATATTAGTTTAGAGGGTACTTGTGATATGGTACTATTACTTGAAATAAAATGATTATTATTATTTATAGGTTAATATATCACAGAACCCTTGGGTCCCGGACCTTTAGAAGGTGTATGAGGAGCTAATTAGCCAGAACTCGCAGAGGCCCCTTGCTTAGACGCTTTTAATGAAACATGGTACCAACCGACGATTATCCCTGTACGCGCTATGCTAGTGCATCCAAGGACCCACCCCCGGCTGGTGGGAAACTATTGCGACATATGGAAAACTAAGATATAAGGCTGGACTGGATACCAGGAACTATCTTAAGACTATGGCCCCTGCTTGCACAATGTTATTATTATAATATTTTTTTTATACCAGGTATTATGTTCTGGTCTATCGACAATGATGACTTCCGCGGCGCGTGTCACGACAAGCCTTACCCTCTCATTGAAGCTGCCAAGGAATCTTACTTCGCTAAACTTGGGTAAGTTTTCAGTCTACACATGTCAGTCAATCAGTTTCTCCTTTTATATATGTAGATATACTATATAATCAGTGGCGGCTCCCGGGTCCGACGGGGCCTCCGGTCTTAGAGGCCGCGAGCTCAAAAGAAGTAACCTCACATATTTAAATAAAAAAATCACAACGTGACGTGATTTTTTTGGGGCCCCATCCAATAAACTTGCCACGGGCCTCAGACGATATAGTTACGCCACTGTCTATGATATATAAAAGGTGAAACTGACTGACTGACATATCAACGCACAGCCGAAACTGCTGGGACAAGGAGCATGAAATTTTCCTTTTATGATGTAGACAAACACTAAAAGAGCATTTTCCAAAATTCGCCCTTTAAGGGGATGAAATGAGTGATGAGTTTCAAAGTTTTTGTGGAGAAACCTAATTTCACGCGGGCGAAGCCGCTGGCAGAAGCTAGTAAACTTTAAAACTATTACTAAGCGCCTTATTTCTAAAAACGTGTCCAATGTATGGAGGTCTGAGCCAATCACCAATCACATCGCACCATTGGATACACAATGGACCTATTAGATCACGGAAATGCCAACTACTCAAATAAGTTTCAGTTGATGTTATGTCTCGTACTGTCTTTGACACTTTATTTATTATATGGCACTCAATAACCTTTATTTATAAATTACCATCAATTTTATAAAATAAAAAAGACCGTGTCAAAAAATTTAGTAAAATATGGCAAAACAAGTACCTACCTTGACACTGGCAGAATATTCGCAACCTTATTTGCAAAAAAAAGTAGGTTAGTACCTACCTAACTTTTAAGCGGTCTCATCGTGTTTTATTTTATTGCCTACATTTTAGTAAGGAATACTTTTGAAATCATCACCATGAGCCCTTTATTTCACTAATCAGTTACAGTCATTTATTTTTTCATGACATTCATGTAGGGACGTACCCATGACTGTCACGAAAAAATAAATTGAAAATCATTATTTTGCGGCCAATATCTGTACACTTTGTGACTTGCTTGGACTACCTTTCGTAGTGTATTAATAATATTTTTATGCTCAACAGATCTTCAGACAACGTCATCAAGGAAAGGGTAGAGACCAGCACTAGGAGGAAGAGCAGGCCGAGGAGTTCCAGCACCACTACTACCACCACCACGCCCAAACCTGCTTCCAAGTGAGTTGATACTGTGCTTTCTCCTATACTCCATTCGATATAAGATTAGACAATTAAACAACCCTTTTTACTGTTCGTTCAACCGATTTTAACTTCTATTCCATAAAAATAAATAAGGATGGCATTAAAAGCAAAAAAATGGTTGCAATACCAACTATTTACTGCAGTCACCATTGGTCATCTAAAAATAGGTTTATTTAAATGTTTAATCTTAATTCGAAAGAAGTATATAGGGTGACTGGTAATTAGTGTACGATACTTAAACACGTGATTGTGCTCATGATAACCAACAACTTTTACTATGGGAACAAACCTGAAATCGCTAAAAAAAAGTCAGCTGTTCAGTACATTTATGTTTGCCTAATGTACTGAACAGCTGATATTTTTTTCGCGATTTCGGCTTTGCTCCCATAATAAAAATTGTTTGTTATCATGAGCACAATCACGTGGTTAAGTATCGTACACTAATTGCCAGTCACCCTATATAGGTATATACTATTAAATAAAAACATATTATGAACTGGACAATTCACATGTATTCATTCTTTGTAGAGAAGAATATAAAAGTGGTATGCATTCTAACGTCGTCTGTGGCAAACATATGTCTCCTGCTCCGGCCAAGAGCGGGGGATGTCATTGGATGATTTTACCACCGAAAAAAAAAACCCCGAAAGTATGTTCAGGATTTAGTGTAAATATAATTGTAACCTGATTTATGTTTATCTTGTGTCAGGGCCAACCGACGCAAGCCTACCCCTACCGTGACGAGCACGACCCCCGCCTGGAACATCATCACGCCAGAACCACCCACCACCCCCGATCCTGGATCAGGTACGTTCATCTGTCTCACCAATGACAATTTCTACCATATCAACCATTTGGCTCATGTTGAAACAGAATTGTTGATTAACTTTTAAGACTGGTCACAGAGCAACCTTTTTTCAGGTATATTTCTTTATTTATTAAAACTTTATGCACTAGTAAGAAACACTTTACAAAGGCGGACTTAATGCCTTAGGCATTTTCTACCAGTCGACCTTAGGGTGGTGCAGAAACATATGGTAAGTGGACGGTGGTTCGTACATCTGTTCATCTTGAGCCCGTACGAACACGAACATAGCGAACACAAACACCAAACTCGAACATTTAGTTTGTTCGTATGGACGGCATTTTTGAAACGCAACAGTCGTGAACTCTTAATAGCCATGGCGGCGTCATTGGAAGTGGTCAATTGTGAAGTAACGAAAAGCTTTTTGGTGTTTGCATTGATTCATGAAGAACACCGTCCATACAGAACATACTAATAGGATCACAGCAAACATGTTTGACGAACAGAGCGTTCGATGTTCGTTAGTGGTACCTACTCACGTGCGAACCAAGTTGTTGCGTATCATGCAACGCAACAAATTTGTTGGTACGTGCGTAGATACACGGCTTTATTTATCTTTCTACGGTATGTATCGATATCTATGGCGCCACATAAGAACTAAAATTTACGAAATCCTGCATCACGCAATTAGAGTTCTCCACGCGATTTGAACATAAACAACAGCCTGTAATCATCTATCGGGCAGTTGCCCGGATCAGACATAACACCCATCTGTTCAGAGGATCCTCGCTTTTCAACGGATGTTTGCGTGACTTTATACCCATACCTCTCACGAACAATACCGCAGCCAGAGAATAAACGACCTTAAATTTGATGTGTGTTCCTCTTTCTTGCAGACTTCAAGTGCACTGACGAAGGATTCTACCCTCATCCCCGTGACTGTAAGAAGTACTTCTGGTGTCTTGACTCCGGTCCTTCCAACCTTGGAATTGTTGCTCATCAGTTCACTTGTCCTTCTGGTAAGTTGTCATTCTAAATCCATGATGGACTTCAAAAGATGGCAGACTAGTTATTTTTTATAAACCCCAATGATAGGTAAACAAACACAAAACACTAGAAAAAACTAAAAAATAAAAACATTTTAAAGAAAACAAAATAATTAAAAAAAAGAGATTTTATTTAAAAAGATTTTTTTTACTATAAATTAATTAAAAACTATTTGTTTGATATTCTCAGTAACTCTGATACGATTGTATCTGATTTTCTTTATATATCAGTATTTTATATAAATGTTACATTCGTTTTCAAGTAGAATATCGAAATAAACGCCATACAAATGTAGCCACCTATTGGGCTCAGACAGTTTTACTAGTTTACCATCGAATCGAAAAGAAGAAGAACGGCATACAGTTATGGCATATATTTATGAGAGATTTTCCATAGTCTTCGCTCATCTCTTTACTAGTTTATAGCCATCTAATTCCCCTCCTCCGTCCAGGTCTCTTCTTCAACAAGGCAGCTGACTCCTGCGACTTTTCTCGCAACGTGCTCTGCAAGATCAAGGACCCCGTGACGAAGGCGCCCACCACGCGCGCCCCCACCACGAAGGCTGTCACCACCAGTACTACCACGACCACCACCACCACCAGAAAGCCTATCAGACTGAGTACTAAGAGTTCTTCGCTGTTCAGGACTACTTCCTCGACAACTCCTGAGCCTGAGGTACGATTTACAACATAATTATATTTTAGGTATTATTTAAAAATATGTATATATATTAAAATTAATGTAATTTATAAAATATAAATATACTTGAAAATTCCGCAAACTTCTTTTCATGATTTGGGGCTGGTTTCTCCAACCCAAAATCTATGTTAATATTATAAAATAAAGAGTTTGTTTATTTGTCTAAACGCGCTAATTTCAGATACTACAAGTTTAAATTTAAAAAATCTTTTAGTGTTGGATAGCCCATAATTTATCGAGAAAAGCTATATATAAGATAGATAAGAGATAAGCTATAGGTTATTAAAATCAGGCTTCGAACAAAAGAAGCGGAGTAGTAAGACATTAAGATGCAGGTGAAACCGCGGGGACAGCTATGTATATTTTTATCTATGTATTAAAATTGACTTTTGATAGTTATTTTCAAGCTATCAAAACTCCAAAAGAGTTGCTCCGATAAAGATCCCACCCATTAAAGTCCCTAAATGATGTTCAAATAGATTTTTAGTTAAAATTACAACAAAAGCTAAAAGTTTAATACAATAATGAAAAATTACAAATAAAAATACTTTTATTGATTTGACATTGTATAATGATGCAACATATTTTTAATATATTTTTATTACTGCAATCTATATTATATATTAAAGCGAAATACCACTCACTGATTAATCACGAAATCTCAGAAACTAGAACACCTACAAACTTAAAATTTGGCAGGTAGGTTCCTTATAGGGTGTAGACAACCGCTAAGAACGGATTTTACGAAACTAAGGGGATGAAATGGGGTCCAAAATTTGTATGGAGAAACCTATTTCTACGCGGACGAAGTCGCTGGCAGAAGCTAGTATTATCTAAGACTTATAAGAATCCCTTACCAATAAAATACTATGACTATCTGTATTGGTATAGTTTCAAACAAACAATCGTTCTTATATTAACTTGATTTTGTTTCATATCGTTTAGGAAGAGGAATATGACGACGAATCTCGTGAAGAACCAACCGACGAAGAAGCTGAAGATCCCAAAGTTCTCAAGGAACTGATTGATCTGATCAAGAAAGTCGGTGAGTACAATAAAACATTTCGAACAATAAAAATCGGCTAAATACAAGTCCGACACGCCTGTCGTAGAGGGAGAAAAAACAGAGTTCATATAGGTTTTTCCTATAATTAGTGTGAGGTTTCAGAATAAAACACATCATATTTATTACGATGTCTGGAGTTAAGGGTTGACACGACCGACTCGCTCGGTGGCTAGCTTACAACTGAGGGCCGACTATCCCCGCCACCTAGCGGCCGGTCTATGTAACCAATAACTACATACTCTTTATTTATATACTATACATCACACTTAATAAGTACTATACATCACACTAATAAGTTTTAAAGTAACCTATTCACAATCGACTTTAAGTCAATAGTGAATGGGTTACTTCTAGGCAAGCAGGCTCCTCCTAGAGCAGTGGTGGCCGAGTGGTAACGGCCCCGACTTACGAGTTGTAGGTCGCGAGTTCAAACCCAGCCAGGTGCATTACTTTGTGTAATTATTTCACCACCACTGCTCTAAAAACGGTGAAGGAAAACATCGTGAGGAAACCGGCATGTCCTAGAACCAAAAATTCGAAGACATGTGACGTCCACCAACCCGCACTGGGCCCGCGTGGTGGATTATGGCCCATTCCCTCTCCTAGAGAGGAGGCCTGAGTCCCAACAGTGGGAACATTATAAGGCCGACTATGCTATGCTAAGCAGGCTCCATCGTCGACGGCCATATAGGTATAAATCGTTGCTTTCTTTCACGTGAGATGGTCGTCAAGCGCGAGCCTTTCAATAACAAAAAACAAAGTAATTGTGAAAACACTCTATCCTCGTAAGGCCCAACGACCTAATTTAATGACAAAAATATTTAGACATTACGGCCCTCTTAAAATCATGAAATTACTGCTCAGCGACCTAAAATTATGACATGATATTTAAACGTACTTTTTGGTATAAACAATCTAAAAAAAATAACATTTTACTCAGACGAATAAAAAAGTATAGACGGAGTCGTCGTAAACAAAAGCGACGAAATAAGTGAGGACTAGTTTTGGCTTTGTGTGCGTAACTTGGTGTATGACATCGTAGATTTGCACATGTGTGCTAGAGAAAAATGTTGCAAGCGTTACACTGCGACTCCCAAGTGCGAGAGATATACTTTGGTTAAGTTTTATTATTAATTTCAAAAACACACAAAACTTACATATAATAATAATAATATATATCCAACGACAATCGGATTAGGTGCGGGTCATCCAGCGTAACCGTATGTTGGATGACGCCGTACTTGTAAATAAAAAAACACTTTGTTGTAGTGTCCGTAAAAAATTACGACTTCCCTTATTTTTGGGAATAAATAATGTTCTTAACTTGCAACACCGACACAATGGCGTGTTCCGAGAAATTATATCAGATATTTTTACGATTTTATTTAATTTATACAGCAAAAACGTTATTTAGGTACTTGTGAAAAGTAATCCCAGAAGAATTTTTTTGGAAAAAGGAATTGTTCTTGCAGCAGTTTAAGACACAGGACGGCATAATTTCGCAATTATTATCTCAACAAAACAACGTCACGCGCACTCGCTTGCTAGCGGCAGACTACCGAGCGGCTGACTTCATATTGCCGATTGGCTTCATATTACGTGCCACACTTTTAAGAGCGGAATGTTCTGTCTATACTTTGTTATTGGTCTGAGACATATTATTTCAATATATTTTTTGCATGAAATAGTTAACTTTAGCTTAGCTTTAGGAAATACCACTTAAAAGAATTTAGCCAAAAGCATTACATTTAAACACTTTTTTACTACATTTGGTGTAGTTCTGGGCCGCAACTACTTGCACCTATTTTTAGTGCATGTACTAAAAATAGGACCTAAATTTAGGTTGGGCCTTACAAGGCCGTAACAATTTCTAACATCATAATTTTTATCAGGTGGTATCGAACAGTTGGAGAAGCAGCTCCATTTCAGCGAGAACAACCAGGCCAGCACGGACGGTGCCGTCACGACCACACCTTCTCCTTACAAGAAGAAGCTGTACCAGAAGGTACTGGAGAGGACACGCGGACAGAACAGGTTAGACACTTACCTTACTTATTGGCTGAAAAAAAACCTTGCCATGATTATCGTGTTATCCAGTTACCGAACTGTGAGGGTATTAGAGGCAGTCGCTCCATGTAAAATAAAAAAAGAAAGAAAGAAAAAAGTTCTCAGATGCATTCGGTTAGGTTGGAAGCTGATCTCAATAAATATGACAAAATTGGTCAAACGCAAACCTATAATAGTAATAATAAAAAAATAATAAAAGATTACCTAATTAAAAAGTATCTAATAATAACAATGAAGGAGGAAGTAGCCCGCAATATTCAAATTTTCTGATGTTTTTTGCGTTTTACAGGTAATCTCTGCAATGATCCATTCAAAATAGGTTTAGCTGAAACTGACTTGTATTGATGATTTTAACGATTAAAATTCCTTAAATAAATACGTGTTATGACCATAAATCATGTTTAAATCAACATACACTTGACACTGACATTAAAAATGCAAAAAATAAAAAACTTAAAAAAATTGGAATTTCTCGGGCGCTTCCCCCGTAATTGAAACGTTAATGTAAAGAGCTGATTAAAAATACTAGCATATTTTACAGATACACTGGACCTAACAGCATACTCGAAAGTGTTGGGCAGAACAGTCGCCGAGGACCCCAGAATGCTGGGATCGAACCTTCAAGTGACCGAGACCAGCTGATACGTAAAGACCGACCGCAGTAAGTACCCTGAAACAATATACCTGTAGCGACATCTATGTCACCATAGCATAGCATAGCATAGCATAGTCGGCCTTATAATGTTCCCACTGTTGGGACTCAGGCCTCCTCTCTAGGAGAGGGAATGGGCCATAATCCACCACGCGGGCACAGTGCGGGTTGGTGGATGTCACATGTCTTCAAATTTTTGGTTCTAAGACATGCCGGTTTCCTCACGATGTTTTCCTTCACCGTTTTGAGAGCAGTGGTGATGAAATAAACTTCACAAAGTAATACGCCTGGCTGGGTTTGAACCCGCAACCTACAACTCGTAAGTCGGAGCCGTTACCACTCGGCCACCACTGCTCTCCCAATGTCACCATATGTGAACTAAACTGTGAAATCCTACATTGCGCAATTAAGGTAGCATTCCGTTCTTAGCGACCGAGACCGAGTCGCGCGACCCACTGCTTCGTATGGATTTGGTCGCGCGGTCCACCTGGTTTGTTTAATACTATACTACATACAAATCCATACTAAGCAGTGGGTCGCGCGAAACGGTGGTGGCCGAGTGGTAACGGCCCCGACTTACGAGTTGTAGGTCGCGGGTTCAAACCCAGCCAGGCGCATTACTTTGTGTAATTTATTTCATCACCACTGCTCTCAAAACGGTGAAGGAGCATCGTGAGGAGACGGGCATGTCCTAGAACCAAAAATTCGAAGACATGTGACATTCAACAATCCGCACTGGGCCCGCGTGGTGCATTACAGCCCATTCCCTCTCCTAGAGAGAGGAGGCCTGAGTCCCAGCAGTGGGAACGTTAAAAAGCTGATTATGCTATGCTATGCTATGCATGTTTGTCAAGTATTTCATGTAAATTGAATTTTAAATGACCATTTTTGCAAAAAAAAAAGGTCCCACTTGTTAAAGGTGATATGGCAATAGAATTTGAATTTTATCATGTATGTCATATAGATATATATTAGAGTTAGTTGATCCAAAATCTGATAATTATTTCGAATTCTCTCTTTACTCATTTAGCATGTGCGAAGCTAAGGCCCGCTTCGGCTACGCCCGTAAAAAATAAAAAAGAATTTTAAATTCAATTATAGATTGAACCGACTTTATTTTGTTTAACTTTATACTCACTATGACATCATCCAGGTACACCACGATCAACCGCCAGCGTGGTTCCAAAGCAACGACAGAAGCTACTCCAGAAAGTGAAGAGACTGAAGAAGAATCACAAGAGGAAGTAGAGCAGACTCTCAGAGCTAGAGTATCTGTGGACACGGAGTCCAGGGTCGGAACAACTGCCAAGCCACTGCAATATGTGAACATCCGACGGGCAAGACCTACAACTTCGGACACTGCTGATGACACTGCTTCAAGGTAAAAAACAATATCATTATGTGAGGCTTAAATTCATGAGAAGAGCTCTTGGCTACTGACACTTGAGGGAGGCCATGTCCAATAGTGGATTTCTTTCGACTGAAATGATGATGATGATGAGAATAGCTTTATCACTGAGTGACATATTATAGACTATATATTTTCTACTTTTTTTTCTCTGTCTTCGCGGTAGCATTAGCCAATCTAAAAGTTAAATATTGTCTTCATAGTTAATTTGTTTACCATTAGAATATGGATGTACACATTCTATTGTTTTTATTATTTGGCAGCAAATATAATATTTAAAGTCTACCTTCTCGGCTAGCTTCGCTGAGGTAGTCAACACTACATTAAAATTCTCAGTTCCATTTTACCGAGATCGCGACTGTTTCAATGATTCCATATAATTTGTCTAGTTGCGCAGACACTTGAGATACAAAACTACTCCAATTTTATCACAATATCCACTAGGAATCAATTTGCGAATAATTATAAAAAAGTTTTTACAAAAAATATTAACCGACTTTACTAAAAAGAAAAAAACATTAAAAGGATCAAAATAACTTTAATTTCGGAAGTGTTTCTCGGTATTGTTTGTTTGTTATTTAATACCGACTTACGAAATTAAAGTTATTTTGATCCTTTTATTGTTTTTTCCCATTAATAAAAAAAAAAAAAACAAAAAAAAACAACCGCATTGATAACCTCCTCCTTTTTTTTGAAGTCGGTTAAAAACAGCCACTGAAGTTCACTCGAAAAAGTCCCGCCAAAAACTCCATTTACTTTTACGTGTTCGAAGCTATTAAATCGAAGCTAGATTTTTATGCAATGGATTTTTATATCAATTCTAATTTTCATTTATTATTCTAGGAACGCTTTGTTCGAACGCTCAGAGCCTTTCGTGACCGTATCTGATACATCAAACTCTTTGGATATATTGAGTGCAAGAAGAGAAAACCAACCCGAATACGTGACAATCAGGAGACAGCGACCTACAACTGAAGAAACGACTACTGTGCAGTAAGTTCCGTCTTACATTACTATCTTTATTGCAATAAAAAACAATAAAAAGAAAAAAAAATATGACCGGATTCAATAAAAAAAAAACACTGAAAAGTGCAAAGTCGGTGTTTCTGGTTTTGATTCTTCGTTATTTAACACCGACTTTTAGTAGTGGTTCCCCGCTAAACCTAAATAGTGTGCAAGTTCTTTAGTAAAGTACCTATAGAATATAACCGTTACTCTTCAAATCTTATTAGCCCACTTGGCTAATAAGATTTGAAGAGTTCTCTCGATTTCTCCAGGATCCTATTGTCGGATCTTCACCTTGGGACTATGGGATCACTAGGACAGTACACCCTTCCAAACAAAAAAAAGGATTTTTCAAATTGGTCCAGGCGTGTACGAGTAAACATACATAAAAAATAAAAAAAAGATCCCGACGAATTGAGAACCTCCTCATTTTTGAAGTCGGAAAAAATATTCAAAATGAATTTAAGACCCTGTTTTCTTAAAAAAACATTATTTTTGTTTTTCTAGATACCAAAACTCCGAAGAGGAAGTAGAAGTCCAAGAAACAGCATTAGAAAGAGAAATATCAACACAACCCCAGTACACTTCTATCATTCGGTCTCGCTCTACCGCTCGTCCGTCTGAAGAGCCTAGCTCGGAAGCCCCCGTACTCAGAGTACGCTCCACCACAGTCGCTACTGAAGAAACCAGTAGTCCTGACCCTACTACAGTCCTATCTGTCCAAATATCCTCTTTATTAAACTCACCGAGCTCCGCCGAAAGAGAAACTACCGAGACTGAATCACCAGCTCCAACTACTGTCGTTGAAACAACAACACGAACCACAACCACAACAACGACTACTACAACTCCAGCGCCTCCAAGTATCCCCACTCGCCGTACGTTGATCAGACGGCGAGGCTCCACCACCCCGTCTCCAAGTACAGCAGCCCCATCGAGCACCACACAGGTGAGTCCCAGGAATTATACTTTTGTGAGCCGACGACGACCTCTGCCAAGGCCGAACCAAATATCTTCGGATTCGGAGGAATCTGCCGATGTATCTCGTAAAATAAGATCCACTACTCCCGATAGTCGTGAAGTTGATGAAGCTATACCTAGGCAAACCGGTCCAGTTGGTAGGAGGTTTAGAAGTAGGTTCCAAGCATCACAGACTGCTCGAAGTGATGATTCTATTCCCGCCGCTGCGTCTCCTGTGACAAGAGGGTCCTTCAAGCCCCAAATTTTAAACCCAGATGATGTTATTTCTTACACTCCAATTGAGGTTGAACCACAATTCGTTCCGAGGCAATCTTCTAGCTTTAGCACAAGAGCTGAAAGACGTTTCCGTAGGCCCCTTACTAGCCCAGATTCTGATGCCAATATTCCTGACAGTGAAGTTTCTGCTGCGAATATTCGTGATAGTGAAGGCTCGGCTGCTACCGTAGAGTCTAGTCGACCAAATCTTCTCCCGCGTGGACGAAGCCGTTTTACAATTAGTACAACGACAGAGGCCACAGCCCAACCAGCTTCTGTGTCTTTTGCTCAAAGAAGACCAACATTCGCAAGATTTACACCAAGACCTTTTACACGATCACCATCTTCAACTGCTTCACCTGTTGAGGACGATGACAATACTGAAGTGTCTGAAGAAACAACTACCCAAAGAATTGCACCTCGACTACCTTTCGGTAGATCTAGACCGACATCAACCGCTTCACCGAGAATAATAGCCAGAAAGTTACCATTCCCATCGCCACAATCAACCACTCAGCAAATTTTATCTAATGATGATGATGACGATGATGAACCAGAAGCCAGAAGTGACGATATTTTACTTTCTGAAAGTGCTAGAGAAGAGAAAGAGCACGAAGATGGAGAAGTAACTGAAGAAGCCCCGAAACGTAGAGTTATTATAAAAAAATTCAGGGCTCCGGGGGCAGCTGATAGTGAGACTGTTCCTACTGAATCTATTCCTATCGATAATTCGGGTAAAAAGAGGTTCAGAGTAATTAGACGCAGGCCTACTTCTACAACAACAGCTCCAGAAGAAGTTGTTACTACTGAAGCACCTACCGCACCTGGTCCACAGAGGATTCGTAAGGTTATTCGAAAGAAACTTAAACCTGCTGAAGATGAAACGGAATCAGTTGCTAAATCAGTCAGTTCTATTAACACTTTTAGAAGCTCCACTACTGAAGAATTAAACTACGGAGAAAAGACAAGACCTACTACTACAACCACAGAAAGTGTAACAGAGCCAATAATAGAGGAAGTAACTGAATTTTACAAAGAAAAGAAAGTTAAAGTGGAGTTACAAAGTGAAAATGTTAAGAACAAGGAAGAGGTTGTAGAAAAAACGGTTGAAAAGGAAGAAAAAAAACAGGAAGAGCAAGCAGTTGAACAAACAACGATAGCTTCTATAAACGGTGAACTAAATGCAGTTGCTCAAACCGAAGATGTTAAAAATACAGAAAACATTGAAGGAACACTTACAGAAACCAAAACCGCTGAAACTGAGACAAGTTCTAGTAGTGATTCTAAAAATATAGAAGAAAATAAGGAACAATCCAATAAATCTGAAGTAGGAGCTAAAATTGAAATAGAATCAAAACCTGAAACGGAAGATAAACTTGAGGTGACTGTAATATCTGAAGGTCAGTCTGTGGATGTTTCAGAAAACAAAGATTCAACTGGAACTGTGTCAAATGTAACGGAAACTGATGATTCACAAATAGAAACAACAACTTCTAGCACCACTGTGTCCACCACATCATCCAGCAGAATTAGGTTACCTTATAGGCCACGCAAGAAATTATACACACCATCTACTGAATCTTCAGTACCATCTACTAGTAGAGTTTTTAGCCGTAAATACAACCCAGGAGTTTACACAAGTCCTGCGTCTGCAGACAGACTTCTATTCAGACCAACTGGAAGTACCAGAAGGCCTTTCACTTCTAAATTATTTACAAGAAAGCCTTTCACTCCCAGAACAACTCAGAAATTCGAAGATGATGAAGAATATAATGATGAAGAACTTGCTGAAGAGGATCCTGAATCAGACAATCCATTCGTTATTGTGCCACCAAACCAACTGTTCACAAGGAAGCCGGACTCCGAAGAAGAAGGCGACGAAGGTGAAGTTGCTAACTCTGAAGAATTGTTGGATGAGGAAGAAGAGGGACCTTATGATGAAGAGGCAGTAGACGAAGATGAGCCGTCAAAGTTTGCTCTCACAACAAGGAGACCAGGTTTTAGGCCTCGCGTAGTAAACTCAAACACGTTCAGAACTTCTACTTCTACAACAGCAATTCCAAAAAGATTCTCAAGTTCTCAAAACAGAACCGGAATCATAACTAGGTTTAGTAACAAACCAGCTATCGATGGTAAGAAACGAGTGCAAAATGTCCCACCAGGTTATAACTCTCCTGTGAATGCCGCTAGACCTAAAGGTACTGGACCAATTATCATTCAAAATGGAACTCAAGAAGCTGATCAGGATTCTAAGGATATAACGACAACAACTACTTTTACTACTGACGGTGAAACTACTACATGGTTTGATGATGATTATCTTTCTGTAACTTCTACAGCTTTGACAGACGGTGAAGAGCCTACAGCCTCAGAGGATGTATCTACAACTAATACAGATGAAATGGAAACAGTGACTTATCAAATGGATGTAGACAATAGCACTGATGATTACTTAGAGAGTACAGAAGGAACCACTAACTACCCAACTACGCAAGATATCACCACAAGTTCACAGACTGAATCTGAAATCAAAACTACATTCGTACAAAATACTGCTGTTTACACTGTGCCAAATACGGAAACAACAACAGAACAGGAACCAACCACTGTTTCGATAAGTACAACAACTGAGCCACCACCACAGCCGATTATAAAAACACAATTTGACAAGTTATTCTCCATCACGAGAGTCGTCGAAGTCAATTCAAAATTAGACAAACACCACATTAACAAAAATAATGAAACCACTCACATTGAGGAAGGCAAGATCATGGTTGAGAAAAAGCCTGTTGTTAACAAAATCGGTGAAGTCAGCAGATTCAGTCTCATTAAAATTTTTGAAGATGAAATTCCAATTTATTTGACTAAATACGGTCACGTATATCCAGTTGAACACCCACCTGAAAATCATATTCGTATTGATGAAGGAAGAAATGCTAGAGCTTTAGTTGAAACTTTCCCTGAAACGCCCAGGGAAAATCTAGTTGCGTCGGAGAGTGTTAACGAAGCCTACAGGCATGTCAAAAAAGTATCTGACTCAAACGGTGATGATAATAAAGATAATGTAGAACATCTACCAAACGATGACTTCCTATCTTACGTTAATGAAGAAAATAAAACTGACCAAGAACACGATGGCCAACAGTTCGCTACATGGCAATTTGTCCCAGCAGCTTATGAAAATGAAAATCTAAGAGCCGCCAAAAGTTTTGAAATAGTAACACCTCGTTCGATGCTGACTAACCCATCTACTTTATCTTTAGAAGGATTGTTTAAAACTGAGAACCCACTTATGGCACGCAAAATAAATGATGATAAAAATCAACCATTTGTCGTATACTCTGCATCAGTACCAACCCAAAAAGAAGAAGCTAATATTGTGAAAATATCCCCCTTGAAACCTGAATTAGGTCGCAGCATTCTAACTTTTGCCAAAGGTCAAGAATTCAACGGAGGCTCTGCCGATGAAGTGGCCACGGTGAAATATCCTGTTATTAATATTTCTGTATTACCACCGACTTCTGAAAGTTCAACAGTTTCTCCCTCATCTACGACTACATCTACATCAGCCTCTACCACCGTTTCCTCAACCAAAACAACGGAAAGTCTGCCAAGTTCAAGCCCCATAATAGATTTGCTTTCTACGACAAAAACTGCTACCGAAGCCCCGACAACGACTTCAACAGACGTAACCTTAATTGGTGAAACAGTACCTGAAGAAACGACAACAGTAAAAATATCGCCTTTAGAAGCCAAACGAGCAAAATTCGGATTCCCTAGAAGACCAAACATAAAATCTTCAAACTTTACGAGACCAAACGTACCAAGAACAGTAAAGAAAATAAACGCGACTGTAGTATCTAATTTAAACCAGAAAGCGAATAAAACTTCATTTAGTCCGTCTAAATCACGTTTCAGTGCAACCAGAGTTCAAAACGTCCCAATAGATGTTAAGAAGAAAAACAGCCCTCCCAAAGTAGTTAAAACCTTTACTACACCTAAAACTTACACGACAGAAAGTCCAAAGACGACAACAGAAAGAAAAATATATTTCAAACCAATCAGACCTAACTTTAGACCAGCCTTCTTCCCCAGAAAAACCACAACACCTCCCGTAACCGGAGATACTTAAAAATCCGGCTAAATCTAGTTCTTACTAGATTTAACCGGCTCCCACTGATTGGATCCGGTTTCTCTGGCCATAATAACATGAACGACTGATCTTATTTGTATAAAATTGGCAAACACGTTTCGTCCAAATCCGAAAATATAAAATAGCAAGATTTTTAATTGTCATTTGATCTTTCAAGGCATAATATTTTAACATGATGATTTTGAAAAGTACTCTTATATATTGATGGAATAACTTGTATATATAGACACACAACATCATTATAGTCATATTTCTTAGAGATTTTAATAGCTTTAATAATATTCTAGGTTTTAAAGAAAGTTTTATTGTACCAAATAATTGTATTTATTAGTTCGTTTTGGTAGAAGAGACTTTCGGTTTACAAAATGTCATAGGTTATGATTAGATTACAGTTATTTAAAGGTTTTATTATTATATTAATAATTATTAATCGTTACCATTAAATGTACATATGGTTGGTTAGGATTGGGATGTTTTTTTGTAATAATGTGAATGAAATATTGTAAAATTCAAGAAAAAGGTTTGTAATAAAGTATTAGAATTTAATTCTTATGTTATTTTAGTTTTAACAAATTTAACGAACAAATATTTTTTGTGCTCGCACCCTTTTTATCAATGGAGTTGTCGCAATATCTTTTTAATACAAAACTTAGCAGAAATTTATATGATTTTATCACGTTTGTGATCTAACAAAACTGGGATTCACAGGTAAGTGCTTTTTTATATATTCTTTCTAGTTTAAGTTACAAGGCTGGCATCTATTAGTATCTGGCAAAAGCCAGAAATCGGGTCAACATAAATGCTGCTTCGGTAGCAGTAAGAGGTTTTTATCAGTAGTTACTGTTTCATTGATCTGTGAACATACTTCGATTAATAATTTAAGAATTATTTTTTAATTTTCGCAAAAACATATATTATTATGTACCTATACATAATGTATACATAATGTTAATAATGTCTGTATGTAATATCGTATTACATTATGTTTTCAACATTCAAAATTTTATACACTACCTAAGAAAATTATCTTCGGTTTCTAAGAACTACTTTAAACTATTCTAATTTAAATGATAAATTTAAATCAGGTGTTTGTAACAAATCAACTACCATTAATTAGACAAACTAGTGCGTAAATATAGCGAGTATACAGTGTCCCTCCTGGCATCCACTGAGTGGGAACTTTTGCCTAACGGTCACAGCTCATTTGGCTGACTTGACCTGCCCAATCCCATTTGAATCTTATAGCGCTCTTACCCATGTCAATTATTCCCGATATAGCAAATACTTTTCTTATTTTTTTTTACCTACCTATTACCGTAATCGATGTTTTTATCGTCACCTTTTAATATTGCATTGTGCTATTTCTTACGGCGTTCGGAACAATAGTTGGCTATTATTGAAAGACAATCGGCTCTCATAGTCAAAAGGTTTTCACGTGGTTTTCACAGTGGTGACAAAATACATTGTTATGTGGACATTTCATTAGAAATTGCGCATCGAATGTACACAAAATATAAAATAATAATGAACTAAAATGAAAATCTTCTAGTGGAAATAAAAAAAAGCACTCTTCTGTATGAGATCTCTACTGTACACATAGTTACCACCTAACGGCTGGGACTCAGGCCTCCTCTCTAGGAAAGGGACTGGGCCTTAATCCACCACGCGGGCCCAATTCGGGTTTTTGGATGTCACGTTTCTTCGATATTCGAATTAAAGATCATGTATCCTCACGATGACTTCCATTACCATTTTCGGTTGCATACAAATAAATACAAAATAAACCTGTCATAACTTACAAAACACGGTTTTGCCAATCATTTTAGAAACACTAGGACGTCTAAATTAAAACTATTGCTTAAATTAAACTGCATATTTATCAGTGCATAAACAACTGATTTATTACACTTTCTGGCTGCATTAAATTTTGCAATTTTCATAATTAAAAACGTATATATCCTCTTTTTTGTTTGACAACAGCATTGTGTGTCTAAACTGTCATATGTCTAAAACGAAATGTACAAGTTGTACAATCAAAGACTGATTCCATTCACGAGTACTATACTAATTGTATAGTTCACTCATTCATAGCTAGTGGTTTGTTGAATTGTGAAATGGTTTGCCATTCCAGTTCACAGGTAGGTACTTATTGTTGTTAATGATTCTGAAATTAAACCTATAAGGCATAACGCGTGCGAAGACTAATTGCGTTTCTGATAGGCTGATGAAAAAAGATGTTTTGATTGGTTTATATCTACTGTTACATCTCATGGCGCAAGCGTGTTAAAATTGGTTGAAAGCCATAACCATAGACAACGACTTGACAGATGTGAAAGAAAGAGATTGTTGAACGGTACCGTTAAACGGGGTGAATAGGAACGCAGGGGTACCTAAATAGAAACAAAACTTTGATTAGGACTTTCACTAATTTCTCCTAATATTGGTTTCTAGCAAAGCTTCCATTATTTTTTTATTACAATTCAAAAAATAATTACGGTACTCAATTGCTGCAAACAATTTCTTAATAATGTGAAAAACCCCTTTAAAGTTTTGTTCCTATTCACCCCTGCGTTCCTATTCGCCCCGTTTAACTGTAGTCATTGTACAAGATGTATTGATACACCATTCAAATTTAGAAGCTTCAGCTTGTATTTGAAAGTAAGCAACATTCCATAATGTAGCTAGCTACAATGGAATTGCCCTCAGGCATAGAACAGGATTCTTACTGAGCGATAGAACAACAAATAATATTTATTTGTAGAGTTATCCATCTATTTATTCATTATTGTACACTAAATTTAAAATAAGAAGCAATTTGAACAGAACAGCTGATATACACAGGCGAGCTTAACCCACAATTTGTATTTCTTACTGCAAACCTTAATAATATAGAAATTTTAAACATCACCTTACATCAATTAAATTCTACTTAAAATTAAACAAATATATATACTGCACACAATACATAAACATAGTATATACTATAAATAAGAACCTATAAATAAAAATATATTTATTTCATAATCTGTAAACAGTTTCGTAATAGCCTGATTGAATGACTGACTTGTAGACCACGATAAACCTAAATCACCGAGTGACACACAATGTGGATTATGCAAGATAATTTACATTTCTTGAGTTTTAGATAGAAATATAACTCTGACAGTTATTTTTCAAACTGAACTAAATTACACAGTCTACTTCTTATCTTTATACATAAAAATGAATAGCTGTTCGTTAGTCTCGCTAAAACTCAAAAACGGCTGGACCGATTTGGCTAATTTTGGTCTTGAAATATTCGAGATAGTCCAGGGAAGGTTTAAACGGCGAAAAAAATGGAAAAAAATTACCAAAAATCCGAATACAACGCCATCCCTAATTAAAATGTCATTATAAAATGAATTATGCTGTTCTGGTAATGCCAGTAGACGGCGTTATCCTTACTATTAGACGGTACGAAGTTCGCCGGGTCAGCTAGTCTCGAAGCCTTTTTTTTTATCAATATTTTTTAATAAAATCGTTCAAACAGGACCCATAGTCTTTACTTAGTACTTAGTAACCAGTCCACCATAGCCTCCCAAAACCATAGCCTTTGTTTTCCATATGCCGCAATAGTTTCGTACCAACCGGGAGTTGTCCTTGGGTACACTTGCATAGCGTGTACAGGAAGAATCGCCAGTTAGTGTCACTTTTCCTTTCAATATGTCTAACGGAGCCTCTGTGCTTCGGCCCCTGGCATGCCTTTCCAAGGACCAGGGTCTCAAGTCTGCTATTACAATAGTGTCAGAATGGTCTATCATTGATTTTAAAATTGTTGATTTTGACAAGTTTGGTAATCTACTAATATAATGGCGTCACTATGAATTTCCAATGGTCAACCACTGACACTCCATTGAAAGAAGTGGCATAGAACGGTAATCTCGTACATATTGACAAATGAATGTCTAACGTATGCAGTAATTTGCTAAAATTTTGAAAGTTCCTTTGATCAGTGACCTACCATTAGAACGTCATTGTGCAGTCAGTGCTTTTAATAAGCTCGATTCTGTTATTCTACCACAACTCTAGTACGAGACCATTGACCGATCAATGATCAATCATTATGAATTAGCAGACTACGAACTTTTAGCAAAATGACAATGGAATCGTGTTGGAATGACGAATTTATAAAAATAGCAGACTTGAGCCCCTGGGGACTTACCATAACGTGTCAGTCGTGCGAGCGAGAAAGCGGGATGGAGCTATACTTCCTATTTAACTCGATTCCTTTAACAGTTCAGTTTAGGTCGTAAAATGGATCGTGTTAAGAGTTCGAGGTAGCTGTTCTGGACAACAAAGTCCTGAGATGTTTTAAAATATAATAATAATAAAGTACTTTTAATACGACTTAATAGCCAAGAGCCTCGACCGACACCTTAGGAGGCTCGCGTTAGGCGGATGGATCAAGGGCTTGATTCAGAAAGCGGTACTCCTGGACACGGCTCGTATTGTTAGGAGGTTCCTTTTTTTGGAGCCCTGACCGCCGGTAGCTTGGACCCTGTTCCCGATACCGGTGGGACACTATTTATTATATCTTTAAATGTTTTTTTAATAAATATTTTAAAAAATATGTAATATGTTAAAATTACGAATAAAGAAATAATAATTACTCTTTCAGATAAGTTGATGTTTGCGACCAAAGTAAGACAGTTTACAATAAATTTACTACATAGTCACAGGTGCACTAATTAGTTAAAAAATATAGTCTAATAGCAATGACCTGTATTGCATTAGAATTTTAATCACATATGAGATTGTCAACCCACAGTGCCCTTCACTTTTACGCTTAAACCAAAAGCCGTTAAATGAAATCTAATGTTAACTAACCTAAGGTTTATATCGACGGTAGTTTCCAGTTAATCATGCGTTGATAGATATATACACGTAGTTTCGATAATAAATATTAAAGAGTACTGGACTACTTGCAAAAATAACGAAAAATATTTTCTTTCACATATTGAACTTTTAGCTTGTTTTGACGTTTCTTCTCAGGGTAGTCAGCTAGGAGAAAAACTGGTCTCGTCTAGTTTAAATTGAATTAAATTAAAAGTATTATGTATAAGCTATTTGTTAAATTAATATCATTTACGAAATCATCGGTCAGCTGTCAAAAGTAGCAAAAAGTCTTGTGATAAATAAATACGAGTACAATGCTTTGGAATCAACAGATCTGTGCCTTTTTTTTGACTCATTGTCTAAGCTTTTTATCGTAACTCTTTTTTATCTTGTCAAGATAGCTATGACGAGCTGGTTTGTGGATACTACGTTAATTTGATTATTATTTGATAAAATATATGTTGATCTGCTTTATTTATTCTATAGCTTCTGTTCTATTCTATATTTCTCAATGGTTGTATCTGGAATTCTCTCCCACACTCCCTACGCAACAGCCCTTCTTTCTTCAAGTGAAAAATTAAAGAGCATATCCTTATACATATATAGGTATGTTTGTATTTGTATTATGTCCGTAGGTATTATTTGCAATTTTAAAATTGTATACAAAATCTATTGTGATCTCTCTCTATCACTCTATGGTTTGCTGGGAGATAAACAAAGAGATATAAAGAGATACAATAGAGCGGCTATCAGGAGAAATGTCTTAAAAAAACTGTCATCCTATGCCTCAGTAACGCCATCTAGCATTGAATACCAAACACGCGATTTTTTTGCAAAATAAATTATATAAATTTAACTATTGCTCCTATCTACATAAAGCGGATACAAACACGACTTGACGTGTAGGGGTGTCATACTAAACTGAGTGACTTTTACCACTAGGTAACAAGTATCGGATTACGATTTTGTTGGCTATGTCCTGTCTATTGGTAGTATATATTTAATATATCTTTGGAAATACATCAACTTTGAGTTAAGCTCGCCTATGAATATAAACTCTATTATCACTATACGTTATAATTTATTTAGGTGTGCAATAAAGAATTTAAGACTACTGTAAAAATCATTTTCATTCTATCGAGTTAAAAAATTAACTTGTGAAATGAAATTAGCTAATCATGTCATAAGCAGCTGTAGGGTTAAAACCCTAGGTCGTATTATATACTTAAGGTAATAAATAACAAAAAGTCGTGACTTCAGCGCATCTTACGAGGTCCTCGTGATTCTTGTATACGAACCTGCCTGTGTATAGACAACTATTAATTCATCGTACCTACTTACATGGTCGATGGTTTCATCATATTGTTAGTGCCTGTCGCAGGGAACTGAGCAACTACTATGCAGCATAATAATATTTGAGTAGGTACTGGTTCAAATTAAAACTGTTATTCTTGCGAAGAGGCTTAAAGCCTATTTATGTAATAAATTTTCATTTGTCTTTAAAGAATTGGTACCGGGATATCATCAAGTTTAATTTATCTCTAAAGATCAGGCTGCCATTGAACTTTTATAAAGGTTGTGTTGAGATAACTAATAGTCTTTTATTTTGGAGTTTTGTTGTAGATAAAAGGACAATAATGTTTAGTATTTGTAAACTCTTCGTTATTTTGTTTATATTGATGATTGTTTTCGTCCGTCTGTCTTTTTATGAAACAATTGAATTTTTTATACGACCATAAATTTTGGACCAAGATACATTTAGATGCTGTATGTAGTATTTTAAGTGGTAGATTCATTTTACACTGTGATTGAGCTGCAGTCAAATTCTTGTCATTGATTCATCTGATTGCCGCCAGATGCAAATGATTTTTTAAACTTTCATATATAGGTACATGTTAGATGGGAATAGGTGCAAAGTTTGCCTTTACTATCCTTTTTAGTATAAACTAGTAGCGTTTTACGTTAACTCTCAAAGCCTAATCCTCTCAAGCTGTAATACTAGCTAATACATTACGTGCGTTGTATCATCCGCGACCCACTTGTGGGCCGGTTTAGCAGACGCTGCTATGAATATCAAGTAGATTGTTTAGTATAACGCTATTTTCCATTTGTTGTAGATAGATGTTTATCCATGTTAAAACTATACGTTCTATCCCACGTTACATGAATATCTTTAGTCTATACTTTGGGGTTCATTGGAACTAAGATTTTGTAAGCAAAAAAATGCCAAAAATGCCCGTGGTTGACTAGAATATATGTCACTTTGGTTATAAAACCTAATCTACAATCTCTAAGGGGTTTAGTTCCCTCACTTTTTCTTCTTCTTTTCGGGTCGATGTACTCTAACTAATTTTTTTCTGCCCAGTATTTGGCAACCTCACTTGAATAACCTTTATCAAAGTTCTGTATAGTAGTTAAAGAACTACTTCGTTGTCTTTAACTTTTTCTTTGTCAATATTATGTAAAACTGGTTCTTTGATGCTGTATTTATGTACAGTGAAAGTTCCGATCACAATTATCTTGTTTTTATTACGGTCGGAGTAAAAGTATTACCACCTTCAATTAACTTTGTGTATCAAGTTAGACCTTGCTCTTAACATTTCAGCTTTACTTTTAAATACACTTTTACTACTTCACTCATCTTAGTTCCTACGATGGGATAGGGGTTAGGGTTCAGGGTCAATCAAGGAAACACGAAAATTGACTTATTTTATTTTACAATCTCTGTCATCATTCTCTTCTTAAATCTACCCTATGATCAAAATTCTTCATCAAGTTCCCCATGTCCTTCTTCATTATTTGTTCTTCACGTCACCAAACGAATCTGGCTGCGACCTTCAGGCTTCATCCTCCTTTCATGTTGCACTGAAACAATGAATAAGAAATATGTTACTAAGATAATATTTACCAGCAGTTTCTTTTCCTATTACATGGCCTTTATCATCATTTATATCATTTTAGTGTACTATTTTGAAACCTTCACAGAATTCAGGCATATTATAATGTTCAATCATTGTATCTTCCACGTTTACCTCTGTTGTATCACTATGAATGTTGTCTAGACTATATATATTTAGATTGTGTGGAACGATTGGTTCCCACGCGAGCTGTGAGAGTTGTTAGCATCTGAGAGGACTGGCCGGTTTCTTGCGATGCTACCGGCCGTCGATTTCACTACATATAATCATAATACATTATTGGAATCTTGTGAGTTCGCACGTTCTTACTATTATAAAAGATAATCTTAAGCCCTGTAACATGTAAGGTGCTGACGCTTTTTCAATAATCTTGCCGTCATTCTTTGCTTTTTCAACATATCTTTAGCTGTTACTGTTTTTATTGCTATCTAAGACTTATTTATTTATTTATTTAATCTTCATGCAACAAAAGGTACAAAGGCGGACTCACTACCTCGACTTGACTCGTGTATAGAAATCTAATAAATAATATAAACATTTATATTGTTCTAGCTTTTACCAGCGGCTTCGCCCGCGTAAAATGAGGTTTCTCCATACAAACTTTAGATCCCCGTTTCGTCCCTTTAGAGGGTGAATTTTGGGAAATCCTCTCTTAGTGCTCGCTTACTTCATAAAAGGAAACATTGTGCATTTCACGCTCCTAGTCCTAGTAATTTTGGCTGTGCGTTGATATGTCAGTCAGTCAGTTTCTTCTTTTATTTATATAGATTATCCTTTTAAACGAATTTTACCTTATAAATATAGTGTATTGGTAGTTAAAACATGGATGTTTATTAGTTTCTAGTAGTTATATATATATATGTCAATTTCATACTTTCATCAACAAAATTTATTAAAACCACTAAATCATTTCGTAATACCAAATACAAAAAACTTCTTTCTTGATTCTCCTAATTCCCCTTGTTATTTAGCCCCTCACTTTCAATACATTTGCGCCAACCACAATAGAAATCTGCGCTCATCTCATAACCGCCTTCTCTATTGTCCCACTCATCGTACTGACTTTCTTCACTATTCCTTTTTTATTCAAGCGATTTCTCTGTGGAATGCGCTCCCCCAGGAAATCAGGATGGCAACAACCCGATTATCATTCAAAACCAAAGTTCGCGAGCTAATTCGTAAGAAGTTGGCAGTAGTATCATCACAGCTTTAATGTTTTCCCATTGACGATTTGGACCAATTGTTTAAGTATTTTAGTGTATGTATGTAGTGTATTAATTTGAGTATATATTGTATAATTGTATTATATTTATTCCATGGTTTAATAGTATATCAATTCTATGGTCTATAAGTATATCTATTCCTGTATTCGCCTTTTTCTCTCTCTTTTATTGCACCTACCACTGCTTTTCTCTGCATCACCCAAAGGTTGACTGGTAGAAAATGCCTAAGGCATTAAGTCCGCCTCTGTACTTTTTGTGTGCATAAAGCATTAAATAAATAAATAAATAAATAAATAAATAAATAAATAAAAAAGAAAATAAATTAATAGCGCGTAGCTGTTAGTTGGAACTACTATAAAATAAAATAAAAATATATACTAAAGACGTGTGTGTTTGAACGTGCAAACAAAAACAACTATGACCACTTATAATAGCACCTTCTCGACAAACAATACGTCATCAATCCATCTCATTTTCGCGCGCATTTCACCCACTATATCAGCGCACAGCATCCGACCGGAGAAAACTACTTTCTCTGAGCGATGACTTGTTTAGCAAGATATTATCTAACGATTGCGTCACGATCATGGTGACACCTTTTGATTTCGATGCTGCTATTAATTACTGTTATTTTGCTCTGATTGGAATTTTATAATAAAAATGGTCATTCGTCCGTAGACTCTATGGGTTCGAATTAATGGCAAGACTGTTCGTCTTAGCAAGTTATATTTTGACAATACAATGGATGAAGAAGTTTTTTACGTTGGTACGATATTCAAATGTTTACCAAAAAAATAAACCGGGTAAGTGCGGGACTCACGCACGAAGGGCGCGTAGAAAAAAAAACGGCTAAAAGTTTAGTTTTGTTGTATGGGAGCCCCACTTAAATATTTATTTTAATATGTTTTTAGTATTCGTTGTTATAACGGCGATAGAAATACATCATCTGTGAAATTTTCAACTGTCTAGCTATGAGATACAGCCAGGTGACTGACAGCCGAATAGCGGAATCTTAGCAATAGGGTCCTGTTTTTACCCTTTGGATACAGTACCCTAAAAATATCACCATGTTTACACAAAAGGTCGTTTTGTGAACTTAGAGCTTGCACAGAATTACTAAAAGAACTAGATGCCAATATCATATTATTAAGATCCTATAAAGATTTTGATTACAGTTCAGTCAATCATGATGGAGCAAATTTGCTGATTAATATTGATTACGAAAATATTTTGATAATCCGGAGTTTAAATTAAAACGATTCAAAATAAACGATTTATTAAAAATGTAAAGACGAAGTAATGGCCGACCAGATTAACATAAATCAAATATTTCATTATACATCTAATGATCTATGATAATAATCACGTAACTCCAATTTATAATCTTATGGTAATTTAAAATGAGAAATGGATTCATATTTGTTTCTATTTTAGGCTGGCAATCAGGAATTTAATACTTTTTCTATCACGTAAGTGCCATTTAACATCATATGGTAAAGCCAAGGTAATTAACAACCTTCCCATTAAAGATATAGAAAACTCTTAAGTATGTGGTAATATGTTCTAATTTCCCCATACTTCGGCAACTAAATCATCTATACATAATATGTATATGGCAATATAATTGAAACGGCTGTTTCTAATATCAAAATATTTTTTTTTTACTAAATTTATATGAAAGTATATTGTTTATAAATATAAAAATGCAGTTCTTATAAATTTTTGTTAGTTTTTTCCGGCTGATCTCGAAAGATAACAGCTGGATCGATTTTGACGGGATTTTCACTGGTGATGTAATAAGGAGTAACGTGGGCAACTTTTATAACAGAATTAGGGTTTCACGCGAAAACTACTTCTTGAATTTGTGACCAAATGGTATTGTGCAGTTTTAAGAGTCTGATGTGGACGAAGTCGGGGGATCCAACTAGTTAGTAAATATTTATAAACTGCTTTTTCTATAGATCACCTAATTATAGATCACCAGCAGCTTTTTGTAGTAATCTGTGTGGGTTTTACTAGAGCTAGCTTATTGGGTCATAGTGGTAAGATCATGAAGTAGTAATAAATGGAGTGTCAACTTGCATATCTAGTGACTAGGTGATTAGCTTCTGCTAACGGCTTCGACCGTGTCAAAGTAGAAAATTGGTATCCTATGTGATATTCTAGAACATGATATATACCCTGTACCAAATTCCTTAAGCCACGTGAGCGTGAAGGAATAACAAATAATATATACACACACATTTATAATATTAGAGTGATTTCTAGTTAAAAATTTGAGCATTGATTGAAATGAAAGTGAACGATAACATGACGGGTGACAAGGTAGAATAGAAAAATGTGTTGCGTGAAGAAACATAAGATAGGGCACAAAGATATTGATGGTGATAAACATAAACAATGTCATCCAGAGAAAAAGTAAAAATGTTATACAAAAACTTAAAATGAGAGTAGAATAATTGCGCTAAGTTACGCCAAATGAAGATAGATAAAAATATAGTAAGTAGATGAAGTCAGCTAAAATTTGTTAAATTTCTTATCTCAACAATTAAGAGGTAAAATTTTGTTTTTTTTTTTCAAATAGTTGCTACCCTATTTCTAAGTAACTAGTCAAGTCAAAATCAAATTCAAATCATTTTATTCTTATTTTATTTGTTCTAGTTTTATTAATTTCATTCATTTTTTTTTTATTCATGTAAAAAATTTAAGTATATTTGTTATTACTCTGTAAGCTTTTCGTAAAAATAAATAAATTATTCCAAAGCTTACGAGATACCTACGTATTTTGAGAATACACACTTGAGCCCTCCATTCATATTACTTCATGTGAGTCAATATTATAGCACCTCAATGTAGTTTCTGACGAGTTGCGTAATGACATAACGAGGTGCGATCATATGTGCGCGTACTTTTGGTAACCTGGTCATGTCAATATTTACAGGTGACTTGGTATGGAGCTCATAAGGTAAATATTATAGATTTATTGAGCATTAGTATTATATGGTTTTGGATTTTGAAATACATAGGCTTATTTAAAAAAACGTAAATAAACTCTTGAGAAACTCATGGCAAAGTAATTATAGCTGTACAGATTAAGCAAAGCTGGCTGCGGTCAGTTTATGGGTGGGTAACCATCTTAGCAAACTAAGGGTTTTCCGTTCCTGAAAAAGCAGATTAAGTCATTGATTCCGGCTGTTATTTGTAAATGTGTTTTGAGAACACATTTATTGTGCGTCAAGCCAAGGAGTGGAATCCCTTGCCGGAGTCTGTGTTTCCTGATAGCTACAACTTAGGGGTCTCTAAGTCAAGAGTGAATAGGCTATTTCTAGGCAAGCGTGCTCCATCGTCGACCACATCATCGCTTACCATCAGGTGAGATGGTGATCAAACGCGAGCCTATCATTATTTAAAAAAAAGGATCTTTGATGGTGGTTGAAAATAGTTAGAATCTAGAAAATCTGACACCAGTCTTTCTAAGAGATATCGTGTTTCCCAGTTGCTGGGTTATGGTGGTTACTTAGGTAGTCATTCCATGTAAAATACTGGTATCCGCTGCATCTAGTTTGACAGCCAAGCTTTAGCCAAGATTGATTTAAATCCCTCTTTAGTTATAAATATCTATGGTCATGTGAAGAGGAGGGATGATGCGCATATAACTACTAAAAGAGTTCTGAGTATACATATGGATAGATGGATTGTGTGAGGAGTGATATGATAGAAAAGGGAGTTGGTGATAATTTGACGGGTGAAAGGAAAAAAAAAATTTTTGCGCCGACCCCAAGTAATATAGGATAAGGGCAGGAAGGAGAAGAAGGAGTTATGGCCATACAAACTGGACCACCGTTTGATCTCCTTATTGGGTGCATTTTGGAAAATCCTCAGTGCTCGCCTACGTTATAAAGGGATGCTTTATGCAATTGTCACCCTCCTAGTCCCGGTAGTTCCGGTTGTGCGTTGATATGTTGATATGTCTGTCAGTCAGTTTCACCTTCTATACCTTTATAGATATAGATAATAAGAAAGAACTAGTCTAACCTAGGTAGCTATAAAATGGAATAGACAAGTATGTTTTTTTTTTATGGCTTTTAGACTGGCCTGCCATAAATAAAATAAAATCATATTGTTTTCGATTTCATACACTAAACAAGAATTTCGTTTCGTAAACATGTATCATCATCATCATTTCAGCCGAAAGACGTCCACTGCTGGACATAGGCCTCCCCCAAGCGTCGCCACAACGAACGGTCCTGTGCGTCTCGCATCCATCGGACTCCCGCCATCGTTACCAAGTCATCGGTCCACCTTGTAGGAGGCCTTCCAACGCTACGTCTTCCGGTACGTGGTCGCCATTCCAGAACCTTCCTTCGTAAACATGTATTAAGTTATAATATTTTTTACTTTAAAATTGCGGGACAGTAGAAGAAAGTGTTGAGCCGCAGTAAAGCGTAACACATTAAACCCCCACGAGTCACATAAAATTCCAAGAGTTATTTAATTATTGCTGAAGTAATCATAAATTACGATAAGAAGGTAAAAATATTATTACAAGATTATGCTAATTTGAAATTACAACGGTGAAAGAAGATTAATAATGTTGCCGCCATTTCACATTTCCGTTTCCGTTTCTCACTGTACCCGGTAATTTTGCAAATTGACCGACAACATTCGCTTATTAACTGGTTCACATTCTCGTTACATTAACCAATGAGGTAATAATAACTTATGTAATGTTCGTGTTGCTCCGAATAGGCTGAACAGGACCTTTTGTTAAATTCCTTTGCCTACTTGAAATGTTAATTTGTGTGGGCTTAGTCTATGGATTTCCTTAAAGAGTTTCTAAGAAGGTTGAATGCATGGAATTATTATGTACTACATACTGTATGTTGAATATGTATGGTCAGTGTAACATATTTGTGTAATGAAACCACTTCCTGTGCTTTAGAAGATATTTTCCGTTGAGACATAAGTTGAGACGAATGACTAGAATAGTGTTAAGTAATATTTTAGTCGTAAAACGCTTGTGAAGTTTTTACAATGTTGATTTCTCAGATTATGCATTCGTGTATCTCAATTACTTATGTTTGTGGCTGACATCCGGTATTTCTTTATGACTTTTGCATCACCTTGTTTTATGAATGTAGACTGATTTATATCTATCTAATACAAGCAAAACATTTAGAATACATATTGTATCTTGTCTAGTCGATGTCTATTCTTGGCTTAAACCACATGATTCTGTACCTACCTATATAAGATATATGAGGACGAATGTACAACCGCAATCTTATTCCTTTTAAAGCACGAATGAAGCGATACTAATGTCCGTATTCTATCTTAAACAAGCCATCATTGCGCATGTTACATTCCTCCTAAATTGGCATAGCAGGAAGACATAAGCACTAATACTCAATTACCTAACAACTAATTAAATAGAAAGCTCATCATTCAGGTTTGCCGCCATTTTTAACGTATTGCAACAGGCATTATGCAAATTCATGGTCAAACAGCGCGTAAGTCGCCACGCCTCTGTGTGAATAGCTGGCTTTACTTTATGGCTGTAGTAAATCTGTTGCCAAGTTTTGGAGGGATGGCAAAAAACGTGCCATAGAAGCTAAAATAAAAACTGGAGGGACAGCAAAAAAAAAGAAATCATTCATAGACAAAAACAATAAAAAAGTTACATGAGATTGATTGTTTTCCGATCTAAGTTATCTAATATTATCATGTCTCGTTAAAAACCATAGAGAACCCTATAGACCCTACAGACATTGACTCACAGCCCCATTGGGACCGCAAAACACAATTACAAAAAATCCTTCTTTGGAATTTATTATCAATAACTCACAGGTCTCGCTTTTAAAAACACAAATTCTAAGAACTAAAAATACAAACACACAATTAAAAAATGTCACATGACTATGAGTATATCAGTAGCGTTTGCACATCATCAGTTGGTCGGACTTGGCCGGTGACACGGTTGTGGACCCGCAGTTCCGTCACAGATGCTGGAATGAGTCATGGCTTCGTGACTCAGGATTAAGATCCATTTCATAGCTGTGTTGTTTATGGAAATTAAACGATAAATACTTACAGAAAAGAATAGAATAAACTTTATTGTACACCAAAATGGTAAAAAAAAATACACAAACTTAAATTTATGGGTACAATGGCGCTAATATTATCGTAATATAGAAGGCGCATTTGTCAGAAATGCTACAGTTTTGAACTCTCTCAAACAGTAGGAGTACTCCTGAGTCTGCAGAAAATTTCTAGAGACAGTTTTAAACAAACACAGTAACTTATGAGTAATTACAGAAGTAATTTAGATACCAGACAACTAACATGCCCTAACTACACAACAACATTTATGTATTTGGCAACTAATTATCAAAATACATAAATGAGGGAAAAGCACTAATTTTGAAAATCTATAACAGCTATCTGCTGTTCTAATCTCAAAAAGCAACAAGACCCTATTTCGACTCAGGCGCAAAAAAAAACGAGATGACAAGACAAGATTGCAATTCAAAAAAAGAACAGGGCAAAACCCATAGAGGACATATCAATAACATAGCGACAACGCCATTAATTGTGTTACCAAATGAAAGGGTACAAGAATTGTATTTTCTGTAACTTATTGTAGATACTCGTACATTGTAAAGAGTTTTCTATCAACCAAGAAGAATTCCATCTGGCCAAGTTACTCTACTGGCCATATAGAGGCCGTTATGCTAATGTATGGACTGAGTAACCACGCAAGCGACCAAGACCGACACAACAAGTAGGTATAACATCCAAACAATGCTGGCCACTTTGAAAAACTAGTTTTCTCGTAGATTTGATTCTTAATTTTATTAATCGATGAGGTTTCTTCGAGATAATCGAAGCGGAAAAGTAATAATAATAATAATAATAATAATATTCCACAACTATCACACAACGCCGTCTAGTCCCAAGCTAAGCAGAGCTTGTGTTATGGGTACTAGACAACTGATAAACATACTTATATATTTCTAAATACATACTTAAATAGATAAATGACACCCAGACCCAGAACAAATGATCGTGCTCATCACACAAACATTTGTCCTGGGTAGGAATCGAACCCACGACCTCCGGCATAGCAGTCAGGGCCACTAACCACTAGACCAACAGGCTTGACATAATATCTTAGGTTAGGTTACACATAGTATCTTAGGTTTTATGACATGTATAGGTATAAAAGATCAAAATAAGAAGAATTATGTTTTTTTTTTGTGAAGTGTATTTGGGAAACCACAGCTTCAAAACTCGGATTGATTATCAAACATCAGCTGCCGAATTTTTACGAAATACTTTATGGGTTTTCTAACGTACCTTTTCAATAAAGTATGCCACTAATCGATTCTAAAATCGAACACGAGATTTCATTAAGTAATACGTACTGCGTAGTTTCGTAATGTGTTACATAAAAACCTTTTTTTTTATAAAATGGGAATGAAAAAACAACATGAATATTTTTTTCATGCCTAATTGGCAATCTTGGTGTTATGTTTCGTGTTTTTTGTCTTTATCTGGACTGTGATCTAGTTTATAATAATAATAATAAATCATTTATTTTCAAGCATCTTGGCCCACAGATTAACATATATAAAGTAAAATAAATACAATTTATTGTTACCACGTAGGCTTTATATGAAACAAAAGCAAAGGAAGACATAAACGTAAATAACTAAAATATCAACTTAAAAGCTTTATTTAAAGCTTTTATTTTTATTTTATTTTTGTATTCTTTATTGACTTCTTAATAAATACAGGACAAACATTTATAAAACTCGAATTTTGTACTGTTACGTATATTTTTTTTTTTTATAAAGTTTTCGGCAACATTTTCAATCATATCAATCAATGGGACGATGTATAAATTACCTACTTTAAAAAAAACCAATGGCATATAAAAGGCTTTATGGTAAAATAGCAGCCGCAAGCAGCAATAAAAAGTTAAAACTTAACTTTTGAATACCATAGAGTAAAATGTTGCGACAAAACTTCACATTATTAGAGTGAGGTGTCACAATCGGCGCGGGAAAATGAGAAACTGTCATGGGTGTCATGGCTGCTTTGTGCAATCGCAATCATGATACATAAAAATGCGTGAGCATTATTTACCTGATGTTAAATGTTATAACTATACTAACAACTGCCAACGATTTCGACAGCGTAAAATGGAAAGTTACCCCGAGGAACATAATCCCTGAATAGAAAATATACCTACTCCAGGGCAAGGTCTAATCATGTAACTCGTGTTCTTTTCATCCAAACCCATTTAAATGTTAAGACGTGAAGAGGCAACAGACAGACAGACAAGCAAAGTTTCTTTCACATGGATGAACGTATAAAAATATAACCAAAACCTTTACAAATAAATGAACAAAATAAAAACATGGACCTCTTCAGTATTGATTTACACTTAACGGTTGTCACTTCAAGCAATCATAGACAGACAAGCGTTTAAATTACCAATTTACTACAGTTAGTTAATTGATTTACCAAATAAGTACCAACAAGCTATTACTAACCCACTGAATGGTACTAACCACCATTACAATTACGACAGATATAAGGACGCATGTTTTAACATATTTACAAGTACTTGACTGGTAAAAAAACCGTTGGTTTCAAGGTCGACCGTTCCATCACGTACAAGCAAATATTTTTAGACTTTTGCGCAATTATTGAAGCATGTGACAGTTTTGACACTTGGAATTTAAAGATGTTACACTTCAATTGCTATAGGATGGTGCGGGTGACAGCTGTCAGATTCATACAATGTAACTACCTATCCTTTTCTGTCATCTTATAGATACATATTTTCGTCCTGCCGTCATCCTATGCTATGTAAATAAGACCTTAGCAGATAACTGGTAATTTTAAAATCGAGCTGCTGTCGTGAGCTATGCGTTTTGGAAATACTTCCTGGTTTTAAAAAAAGACAATCTAAACAAATTAATTACGGTGTTTATGAATATTTCATCATTTAATTTGAAAAGGTTAAAGATTCTTTAGAAAAAGTGGTTTATTAATTGATAGTGTTATTATAAAACATTCCTACACGTTTTTCCTGAAAGATATTGCGTTAAACAAAATTTTACTGGAAAAACATACGCCCACTACATGCATCCTTTATAACAACACAGAAAAATGTACAACAGAAACAGGCCAACAGCAATTTAAAAACACATTTTTCTTCCTAAAAACCTTAACAATTCCATAGACAATTCAAAGCTGCCAGCTACCAGGAAAAACAAAGGTTCCACTTAACATTCCTGACCAGTATATCGCAAAGCAATTACATTGTTATTCAGCACTCAAAATGACCTTTAACTCGATTCGCGATGATCGCGATGAGCATACATTCATGAGGGTAGTGTAGTACTTGTGTTTACATATGCTATACATACTCGTGCAGCTATGCATACTAAGACGAACCGTCACAAGTCAGTAGATTCGCCAGAATTGGCGTATTGGCGGTCAGTAAAGCTTACTGTCCACAGACGCGTAGCTTCATAGACGTGTATTCGTCATTATACGCTTGGTGTACGCCTGCGTGAAGCTTATATACAATGCATTCCAAATAAGAATGGGATCGATTGCCATGTTGTGACGTCACGTCATACTGTCAAATTGCAGGAAATTGGGCAAAATTTAAGAACTCAGAGATGAGCAAATTTGAAGTACTGGATTCTGATTAAACTTTTTTCGTTCACAGTTCGTAAATAAATAAAATTTAAAAAAAATATTGTTTTGCTCACAATAATAATTCTTCAATTTGACAGTATGACGTGACGTCACAATATGGTAATCGATCCTATTCTTATTTGGAACGCATTGTACAAAACTGTGAAACTATGTCGACGAAGCGGTAGCGTCGTGCTGTCGTGTCGTTTCCGTTTCGTCCACACAGTTTCACACGCATGCGTACACCAAGCGTAAAATCACAAATACGCGTCTGAAGCGAAGAAGATGAAGCTACGCGTCCGTGGACAGGAGGTCTAAGGACTTAGTAAGTATTTTGTAAGGGTTTTTGGTATGCGAATGGAGTGATATGTTGCCAATCCAATGATTAGCATCATTCAAAGACCTAAAATGGATGTCACGGTCCTATCATATGGACCTTAGACTGGTTTTGGCGTTTACTGAAATACTGCTGAAAGGTTGTTAAATTGTAATTGTGATTAATATGTCTATGTAAATGCTGTACTCAGCTGTTATTGACATAAACACTAGTTTAAGACTTATAAAGTGTAATTTGCTATAATAAAATTATTTTACTTATGTAAAGAAGACATACATAAAGGCAAAAGATTGATGGATTTGTGTGAGGAATTACTTTAAAGAAATAGAATTGAATAATAGCGTAACAGTTAGCAGGACGTCTACCTGCGGGACGACTTCCTGCTGGCGCCTAGTCCTCGTTCTCCAACGTCTTAGTGACCAGGATAGTATTTAGCGCGCCTACCTCCATAGTCGTCAATATAATCTAAAAAAACGGCCTTTTGTTCCTGTGACCCTATTTAATAAATATTGATGTAGATAGTGCTGCGTATTATTTATCTAGTAATAGAGAATTAACCCGCAAACGCTACACTGGCACCGCTACACAGAATCGAAGAGAAAAACGTGTTACGCTGACCTTAAGTAACTTGAGAAAAAATACAAATGTATCTCGGACCTAATTGGTTGGTCCCGACATTTTTCAATACAGTTTCAGAAAACTACGGCTTTCTTTCATCCAATGACTTCTCTCGCTCTAGGGTGGAGAGGGAGACCTTGTCAGACTTTTACTGACTTAAACCACACCTATGTAGGTACTCGTACCTTCTTTGCCTTTGCGTTCCAAGATCATGGGTTTCCCTTTCGGAAGTCACCCATGACGTCAAAACTATGGCATGTGACATAGATAGATCATTCTTCCTCAATTACCTTTTACAACAAGGAAGTTAGCCTAAGCAACCCAACCCACACTGCTGTCATACTTCGAGATACTGTAACCACGTTAGATTGGGTAACTTAGGTGGGTCTACATTACGTTACCTATTATGGTGTTTTTAATATGGTGCAGAAAATTTCAAAATGCAAAAAAACGCGTCCTGCGTGCGTATTCCACGCATTACAATAAATACTTGCAGGAAATGGACATTTGCGGGGATTACGCGTGCGGAGCAATCCCGCATGCGTGATGAAATCCGCACGATATTAAAAACACCCTTATGATAAACAAATAGTAAAGTGTTACGAAATTGGAAGTTGGTACACTGCACTTCCTTTTGACTTTATTACTTGGGAAATCATCAAATAATAATTTAAAATAATCAAATATAAAAATAATTATTTTTTAGTTAATAATTATTAATTAGTAATTAGTACTAGGTTAAGCTTTCCATGGGTCTATGCAACCCGAAAATTATTAAATACCCTTTTTGCGAAAGCTACGGTTCTCCTTCGAACGATCCGAAGTCCTGGCAAGCTAGCTGGCTGTTATTTCTGTGAGAGGCGCGCGTAGAACACACCGTCGAACTGAGCTTGGTCCTTACCGGTCGGCCGGAAGACGAGTCGAAGCACGTGTCTACTGTAATAGTCCTACGACTCCTGACACCTGCGGCGTCTCCGGAGAGTTCGGGGTTCCTTATGATTCCCTGGATGGTAGTACGAAATTTTCGCAGGAGAACGTACTCCCGGAATAAATAGTATCCAATGTGATAAAACAGGACATGATCTACCCGCGTACTACAGTTTCATCGAAATTCGTTTAGCCATTCCAGCGTAAAGTAGTAACAAACATACACGCAGTCACAAACTTTACTATAATATTAGTGACATTAGCCACCATCTTTAATATTTCAAATATACCTATTATTTTCATTATTCCATGACAGAAGGCCAGATTCCTTACCAAAAACCTAGTTCGCCATGATGCACGCAATCTTCGCGCCTTTTTTGGGCCCGCAAGGGCGACCAGAGGCTTTATAAATGTAATTGAAACAACACTGCAATTTATTGGGTCATGAGACCAATCAACTTGTAATCAAAATGGCTTCCGTGTTTTTTTTTTCGTAGTACAGTATTGTTGTTCAGCATACAGCGTTTGTTTTTTTGGACTGAAGATTATAATCTCGTTTCGTTTTAGTTTTCCTATATCATTATGATATTATTTTAACTGTTTATGTGTTTTTATGTAGGATGATGAATTATTGATAGCGATTTAATAAAATGTCACTATAAAGCGTTTCCGCCCGCTTTTTTATCTATCTAAAGTAAAAGATAACAATGTTGAAGGTTTTTGGCCGAGTGAAGTTCAGTGGCTGTTTTAATTATTTGCAAATTGATTCCTAGTGAATATTATGATGTAAAATTGGTGTAGTTTTGTATCTCAAATGTCTGCGCAACTGGGCAATAAGTGGTATCATTGAAACAGGCGCGATCTCAGTGAAATGGAGCTGAGAATTCTATTGTAGTGTTGACTACCTCAGCGAAGTTTGCCGAGAAGGTTGACTTGATACATTTGCTGCTAAATACTACAAAAACTTTAGAATTTATATTCTATCATCCATATTCTAATGGTAAACAAATTAACTATTCATATTAAGACATAGCTTAAATGACTTAGTATCCAAGTCAAAAACATTAACAAAAAAAGAAGCATGTGTGTTGAGTAGACACAGTCGATAAAATAGTTGTCGTAAAAATAAACAAATCATACATGACACAAACTAAAACAAAAAAGAATAACGTAGCACAGCCATTTTTGATTATCATAAAACAAAGATTAATGATGTTCCGTAACTCAGTGAACGTGTAGGATAAACTATAAGTTACTAGCTGGGTTACATTGACGTTTAAGCTGTTGATCAACGCACGAACGCCGGCGTTCGTGCGCCATTGTCTTACTATTGTGTCTCTAATTACGCTACTCCAAAAGTTAAAGTAAGATTGTTTTATTATTATTCCATTGTGGGTAAGAGATGGCGCTAGACAATCTGTATAGCTCTGTCTCTTACCCACACTGAAATAAGAATGAAACAATCTTACTTTGAACGTCATCATGGTAACCCACTATGACCTTACCATGACGTGTTCAAATATCAGGCATGCGAGCGAGAGAGAGGGATAGAGCTATACACCCTATATAGCTCCATCCCTTTAACAGTTCAGTTTAGGTCGTAAAATGGATCGCGTTAAGAGCAGGGACTCTGGCCTACTTATTGTTTGTCGTTCAGTATTCATTATTTACATTTATTTCAGTTGTCTAGTACTCATAGCACAAGCTCTGCTTAGTTTGGGACTAGATGGCGTTGTGTGATAGTTGTGGAATATTATTATTATTAGTATCAGTATAATCAGCCATAAAATGTTTCCACTACTGGGACTCAGGCCTCCTCTCTAGGAGCGGGAGTGAACCGTAATCCACCACGCGAGCCCAGTGCGGACTGGTGGATTATTACCTACTTATTATTTTTTATTTATTTATTTTGGTCTAGTATAATAGTTTTAAGGTGGATTCTCCAGAGAAATCCTAAATTATATCGAATATTTCATATAGATTTCGTTTATCGCGAAATTCAAATTTTCTTAAATTTTTCACAATTTGCGTGTCACTGTCAAGTTGTACGTCGATTAAAATATGATTTGCGATCGTAACATAATATATTTATATACGGAATTATAACCAATAAAGTCATCAATATAACCCTGTCAGTTCGTCTAACCCTATTATATGGCTATTTCAAGAAAAAATTGTACAATAGGGTTACCTTTAAAAAAAATGTATAGATTTTTTCTATAAAGCAGTACACCCTTTTTTATAATACAGTCTATCCAATACTAAGCAAGCTGAATACTTTTACAGAATAATGGAAATTAACATTGCTTTATTAACTACATTTAAATATAGGTCGGTGTGTAGATATGTAAGTAGGAATTCGACGATCGCCAGTATGTACAAAGATAGTTATCATAACCTGCTTACCTTTAAATAGGTACGAATACCATTGAGGAACCAGTTATTGTAATCTACTCTATTATCTAAATAGCAAAATATTAAACAACCTAAGTAGGTATATCTACTACTTGATTGACGATTAATATTTTATAAAAAATATATTGTAATTATAAAAAAAAAACTTAAAAATCTTGTCCAAGCAAGATATTTTAAAGAAAATATGTTTATAAATTGCGAAATTTACATATCCTACATCTCCTAATCTAATATATAAAATTCTCGTGTCACGGTGTTCGAACTTGAACTCCTCCGAAACGGCTCGACCGATTCTCATGAAATTTTGTGAGCATATTGAGTAGGTCTGAGAATCGGCCAACATCTATTTTTTTTTTTTTTTATTTTTTTTTTTTATTTATAGGGCAGAACAACGTTTGCCGGCTCAGCTAGTTTCTATATAAAATACAATAACAACGAATTAAAATCCACCATGTTTAAAGTTCGTTAAAAAGTGACAGCTTTAGGTACCATCAATTTATTTAATTTATTACAACATTTTTGTGAATTTATTAACGGAGAAACCTAATTCTACGAAACCAAGTTATAGAGAGTATCATAATCGGACATTGTCCGAATTGACCCATTTTATTTTCAATATTTTTTCACTAACGATTCGGACAACACCTTTATTGAAACTTTTTATATCTAACTGTACGTCAGATATAAAAAGTTCTTAAATATAATATAAAGAAATTTACTACCCGAAGTTGCCACCTTAAATCTACCCTAAAATAATTTTGGTATCGCTTTTTCTCCATGTATATATTTTAAGAGTGGGTCTTAAAATGAACATGGAGAAAACCAAAGGCATGGTAAATAACCATGTAGCACCCACTCCGATCAAGGTCGGAGACTCTGCACTCGAAGTTGTAGACGATTACGTTTACCTGGGACAGACGGTCCAGTTGGGTAGGTCTAACTTTGAGAAAGAGGTCAATCGTCGAATCCGACTCGGTATCTTCTCGTCCAACATACCACAGTGTCTCAAGACGAAAGTCTATGACCAGTGCGTGTTGCCAGTGATGACATATGGCTCCGAAACGTGGTCGCTTACAATGGGCCTCATCAGAAGGCTTACAGTCACCCAAAGGGCAATGGAAAGGGCTATGCTCGGAGTTTCCTTGCGTGATCGCATAAAGAATGAAGATATCCGCAGGAGAACCAAGGTCGCCGACATAGCCCGAAGAATCGCCAAACTAAAGTGGCAGTGGGTAGGGCACATTGCTCGTAGAACGGATGGTCGATGGGGCCGAAAGGTTCTAGATTGGCGACCGCGCACCGGAAAACGCAGCGTTGGAAGGCCTCCCACAAGTCGGACCGACGACCTGGTGAGAGTCGCGGGAATGCGGTGGATGCGAGACGCACAGGATCGGTCGTTTTGGAGACGCTTGGGGGAGGCCTATGTCCAACAGTGGACGTCTTTCGGCTGAAATGATGATATAATTTAAAACTTTTCATCTGACTGTACTAAATGATTCGGACACACTGTACCCGAATCGCCAGTGAAAAAAGTATTAAAATAAAAATATGCTAATTCGGACAATGTGCCGAATCGTCAGCATTAATCTTTACTTTTCTTACTTAGCCTACATTTAAATACGGAAATACAAACTATGACAACTCGAATTGCGCGCAAATATACATGTTTACCTTCCATACAGCCTACCGAGTTTAAAATTGGAATATTAAATCTTCACTCACGTTATAGTATTCCAAGGGCACTATGGTCGCAATTACATGAGTATTTTATAATCTGTGCCGAGATGATCAGTGGTTGATCACCTTGAGTGGTGTTGTAGAGTGATTCTGATACGAATGTTGTGCATCCCACCTGTACGCCTACGATTGGTTTTAATTGTAGTTTGGTCCCTAGAGTATTGTTTGTACAAAGAGTTATTAAAGATTTTGTGTGCCGTAGATAATTTTGGTTACTGATCAATTAAGTTGCGGAGGTAGAATGCCTAAGTATAATAAATATGAGTGAAAACAATAAAATCCTGCGGGATTTTTCGAATGAGTCATTGTGGAACGCAAAGAGCTACTGAAGGAACACAAGTGGCTTTTAGCCAGTAAAAATTTGACACTCCAGAGCGAAAAAAACACCCTAACCCACCCTAAGGTCGACTGGTAGAAAATGCCTAAGGCATTAAGTCCGCCTTTGTACAGTGTTTCTTACTAGTGCATAAAGTTTTAATAAATAATAAGTATTAAGAAAATTCCATGGTAGTTAGCAAAGGTGTAGGAAGGACGATATGACCTCAGAGTATCTCAGTTGGTAGTTATAGTATTAACGATAATTAGTCAACATAGGGCCAAACAAGGCAGGCAGGTGTATGGCCTACAACAACACCCTTTGATAAAATAGTGTAATATACGTAAACATTTCTTTCTGATATTTGTATTGTATTTTAGACAGAACACGAAGTACGGAAAATTAATTAGAATCTACATATAATCATCTATTGATCTGTCAAATCCAGTCTATCATAAATATTCATAGACAAAAGGAACTCTATTAAGGAAAATTCCAACCAAATATATAAAGTTACACATAAAACCTTAATCCTACAACTCAACAACCAGTTTTTCATAAAAACATCATTAAAATATTCAACATTTTTGCCTCCATTATTTTTTATTTCGCGACTTAAGTACCTCAATGGGCCTGTCACGATATAAGGTTAAGATCACATTGGAGCAATAAGCGATTTTTTGCGACATTATTTTTATAATGGACTGCGAAATACCTAGTGCGCATGTGCATTCATCTTTTTAAATATAATATGTGACATGATTACTAGTATTAAAATGTGTTGAAACTCATGTGCAATGTTCTGAAATCGCAAAAACTTGAGAGGTAAAAAACGTTATAATATATGGCCTGCCTACGTTAATCTAGAAACGACTATCATTTGCCGATGCATGTTTTTGCTGCTACTTAGAATGTAAGACGCAGAAAAATAGTAAGTATTAGCTTAAAATTAGATCTCAACTTAATATTGACACTATAAACAGGTTATCATTAAGATGTCGCAAAAAAAAAATCACATGTGACGAATAGGGAAACTGAAGGAACAGGGTCTTTTAGTCAATGAAAGTCTGACACTCTCTCTCGCTGCACGCAGGGTGAGAGAAGTTATTCGATGATTTCCCACCTTAAAAAGGATCTAAATTAAGTAAAATTCTATCAGCGACAATGATTTACTTAATTCCATTTTTTTTTATTATTGTTAATAGGTTCACGCTTGACCGCTATTAAAAAAAAACCTGCCGCCGCTAAAATATTTATGATTAGCCACGTGACATTTTGTTCATGTCATTCCAGTTATTTTAGACTTTTAATTTTAATAATAATAGTAAATTATTTATTCATTAAAACTATAGAGGTTCACTATGTTATGTTAGTAACAAAATCCCTTAGCCTATTACATAATAACCAGTCAGTCGTTGATAGGTACACAGTACAGGCTACAACAATATTTCTTCACAATTATTTAACCACATAACCACGTGGTGCCTTCAAACTGCATTCATAATAAATGAGTCAGTATGAAAATGCTAATTAAATAAGGAGTGCCAATGACGAACTGCATAAGACCTTACGATTAAAATTGTTGCGGAGATATGAATCAATTGAGACATGTACATAAACATGCTGCATCATTGTCACGCCCAAGAACGGTGGGAACAGCTACTGAGTAACCAGTTTAAGAGTGCCCTAGTCGGTCTTGCTTCCAAATAAACGAAGCATAGCGATTATTTCACTGTTCGACACTGTAATTTCAAAACTAAATGTTATCAATTTGTTCGGACGTTATCTAGTCCTGTATGGAACCAAAACAGTAGGTACCTAAAAATTATGAATTTGGAAGTTATGAGTGTCGAAACTTTCATATACCGACACAAATTTTCGCATCTTTAGACGTATGTATATAACCTCTAGAGTATGAAAATGTCAAAATAGTTACAGTACAGGGATATATTAATATTTGTTCAAAAATTGATTTGTGTTGAATAAATCAATTCAGCTGTTTTTCATAATATCTATACACCCAAAGATCTGATTATAAAATTTTACTTTTCATTATAAATTATCGTATATGCTAAGTGTGTATCACTGACTTTTTATCGCATATCACGGAGTTTAAACTTTCGCACATGATGATCGTTGAGACACCATGCATTTCAACCGCACCCATCAACAACTTCAAGCCGCCGACTAGTGCACCCTTATCCTAATAAAATAGAATCTAAACCTAAAAGACTTGAAACTGCGAAAATAGTAATGACAAAGACGATTTTTTTGCATTTATCAATGCACCTATTTTTAGTGTAATTGTCTGTCTTAAGAAAATAACTTTCTGACTGATTGACCGACTTCTGACAAATGATTTACTAAGTTAAATAAAAACTACCTGTAAATGGTTTACTTAGTTAGATAAATAAATGCTTTAAGTTTAATATTTCGAAATATAGCCAGTCTCTTGACTCAGTCTGTGTACCGCCTTATTTGTTACTTAATCCAGAATTGAAGAAACTCATGATATTACAGCAATGGCGGGAAAAAATGAATAAAAGAAGCACATAGAGAAAACTGAAATAAGTTAGAGCAGGTTTATGCCCCTAGAAGGGATTCCTATTCGCAATAGAAACTACACGAAATTACCACCCAAGATATTATTGAAAAAAAAAATGTATTTAAATGTAAATATGTTTTATTTGCAAGGATAAGAAATAAAATGCTGTATTATTATTAAATTCAAAAACTTTAAACGGGATAGCACTGAACTAGTGCCATAAATATATAGATACATAAGTACTTATTGTCGAAAACGGTAAAATGGTGAAAAAAGGTCCTACCTATATTTATTTATTAGGAACACCAACGACATATTTACAAGACATTTTACATTTAGGTTATTATTACAGGTTTACACAGCTTGTACGATTATATTATAAATAACAATTGGATATAAACTGGGGAGGGAAGATAGGGTTTCTGTTGAACTTCGTGGCGATGTACCATCCAGAGTGGAGCTCTAGGCGGGTCTCAAAAGGAAATAAAAAAAAAACAATCCACTGATTTTTATAAAATTAACAAATTGTCTTTAGCAAGGTATCTATGTCCACTTATATGTAGATAAATAAAGTGCACAAACAGATACGTCACAGCAGAAAATCATAATAGTCTATTGTCCGACTTAGCAACCAATTAAGTACCTTTGTACCTAGGTTTAGTGGGTCACCTAAGACCTTAGGTTTTGCATATAACCTTTATTATCAGGTTGAGTAATGAGGAGTGTCGAAAACCTGTTATGTAAGAGATTAACGAGGTATAGGCTACACAGTGAACACCTGTGTTATCGCTAAGCCATAAATCACTTTGATTAAATTTTAATTAAATTAAATAGAGGCAAATGGGTCATTAAATTATTTTACGGGTTTCAATGGAACTATAAATTACCACCTACCTAAAAATATTAGGGACTAATCCCTATTATTTTTCCCCTAATTTTTTTTTTTATAATCCCGTTATCTACCACTAATGGTAAATTGCGGGATTATTCGAAAGTTACCGCGGCCCTGGAACGCCTGGGGCCATAGGTCGACTACCGAAAGAGAAACCCGTGGTATTTGAACGCAAGGGTAACTGAACGCCCTCTTGCTCCGCTCTAGAGCAGCAGAAGTCATTCGATAATTTCCCACTTAAAAAAAGGCCCTGGAACTCAGGGTAACTGAAAGAACACAGGTGGGTTATAGTCAGGATAAGTCTGTTATCGAAGATTTCCCAACGAAAAAAAAGTGTTGGTAGTGCTCTAATATCCTATGAAAAGATTCCTGAAAACTACTTATTATCGCACGCAAGTTAAGTGGATAACCAATCAGCGAGCATAAAATTATTTTCAACACAACGATTGCGTACAAACGTCAAAACAATAGAAATCTACAATGTCAAATTTCGAACTTACAAATAAAAATACAATGACAGATCTTTCCGCTCCGCTCATCACAAACCTCTAGCCGTCACGCTCAGTTTGCGCGGCAACCGACCGTATCTCGAACAGACAAGAAAACCCTGATATTGTCCGAATATGTTTAATTAATAACAGATTTCACCTAATGATTAAATCATAGAGCGCTAATTGGTGATATGAATGAATTTAAAAATACTCTTAATTTGTTTATGGTTTTGAATGAGCAGCGAAGCGCGCACTTGTGATTTCTTTTTTTTTTTCGCTGTGGAAGTTGTGGTATGCAGCCTTTTCAGATGTGTAAACCTTATGTAACATTATTAACTTTCTTTAATCTGTTTATTTACATTTCGTAATAAAATTAAGAATCGTTTTATGAACTTCTCTCACTCTTGTACCTAGTAATATACAGGTGTGTATGTTTTTTGGGAAAATCTTTTTTTAAATGTGTAAGACATTATAGATATAATCATAATTTTACATAAATTTAAACGTCACATAAGTAACAGAAAATAAACTAATTTAAAAAGACGAAAAGTGAACGTAGTATTATAAATCGTGAGACCATAAAGCAAATATGATGAAGCTACGAACATTGATTTAAAATTTAAATGAGATAGAAATTCTTTACGTAATAAGTTATTTTTTAACCAAACGAGTTTTTGACTGGTTTTCACTGACCAGGGAAAAACTAGCTGTCCGTTGTCCAAATTAATAATACTCAGCAAGTGTTACGCTGGTCACAAGAAATACTTTTTGCTTTGAGTTGGATTATTTATAGATTTATCGAAACGCTTAATTGACACTTCGGGTGAACTAAGGGCTGGCTTTTACCTCGGCCAGAGATTGATTAGGTACCTACGGAATAAACACTCAATCAAAACCTAAGGAAAATGCCAATAATTTAAAATGTTGTGATGTTAATATGTCGAGTTTGAAGTGGTCCAGCAGGGCTGATGCCTGCTAGGGCTGCGGGAACTTTCGAAACAGTGACCGTAGCCTCGGAGCGCAAAAGACAACTGAAGAAACACAGGTGGCTTTTGGTCAGTAAAACTCTAACACTCCCTCTCGATTTTGCCTAGAGCTGGGGAAGTCGTTTGATGATTTCCCACCTCACTTCTTTCTCACCTCAAAACAAAAAAAAAAGACGAAGTTTACCTACGTTGCCCAAAAAGTCATAAAAATCGATGGAATTTCCCAATTTTTTTTAATACAAAACGAATCCCTTAAAACTTTTTTACAACCAATAAATCTGATAATAAATCTGTCCTACGTTTCATTAAATATACTACATAACACATTAGAATTTCAAATTATTGAGATGATTTGACAAGTTTTTAAATATTTTTTTACCTATCATGTTGGATTTCAAGTTTCAACACGTGATTTGTGAGAATTAAGAAACGCGTTTACGGAAATAGATTTTAGCTATGAATAATTAGAATATGTAACTTCAGAATAATACTAATATTAATGGTTTTAATGTTTATTCTAGATTACCTTAATTGTAATGTGTAACTGTTTTATAAAGTAAAATAATAAATATAAGTACAGATTATAATGGCGAAAGTCTGGAATAATTTCTGTATACATGTATACTTATTAAGTAATTCTTCACACTCAAACGTCTGAACGGATCAGGATAAAATTTGGCTCACGAATAGACCATGTCCTAAACTAGCACAAACGATACTTTTCATCCCGGCAGTATGTTCAAGCGGGCGAAGTCGCTGGCAGAAGATAATTAAAAAAAAAACAAGACTAAACTCAAGCACAAGAATCGGGAAGGATTTTTTCACAACCGGTTTCATTAAAAGATGATCAGAGATACAAATAAAAAGAACAATCAGTTTTGTATGAGATGAATATAATTTATGTTTATTTACCATCGATATAACTTAGGTACCTACCATTAACAAAAATAATGTACCTACAAATGTTACCAATACGATCTGAATAATTCTAATTACACTAATTTCGAACACATTTTTTTGTAAAACAACACCGTTTGTTGTAATTTTGGCAATAACGGATACAAAATTGCGAGTCATATCGCTAATGTTTCATTACTCGAAACATTAAACTCCGGATGTGAGTAATTTAATCCAAACTTGAACAAATAAAGTGCGGGAATGTGGGTCACAATTTTTTCGTTTCAGTAATTTTGACCGCAAAGCAAACCGCACGAATCACGATATCTTGAATTACAACTTCTATCGGTTGAAATAATCGCTAGACCACGATCAAATGTTACCTTCAGAGTAATTCGCGCCAAAACATCAATTTTACTGACCATAGACAAACTGTGACCAATTTCGTAAGTAAACACAGTGTAAAAATTGCCAATTAGTTCTAGAAAAATGTTTATCCTTGTTTCATCACTTGGTTTTAATAGCTAGGCATGTCAAATTCATAATAAGCTTACTAATGCTTAATGCTAAACTTATGAAACAATGTTTTTAATCAATATATCACTAATTGCTAACAAACTATTTTATTTGTTCTATGAAAAACAATAAACTTTCTACAATATCTCAATAAAGCTTTCTTGTTGGTTTTAACAATATAATATTATAAATAGATGCCTTCAATTGTACAAATTGCGCAATTCAAAAGTTCAAGCTAAGTTTTGCATAATTTACACACATTGATAACTAAAAGGATATTGTGACGACCTTACAAATAGAAATACAAACAGAGCTTTAGCTCGAAATAGTTTTACGTAGTAGCTCTATTTTGCAATAAACAACATTCCATTTAAGTCTCAGACACGGCTAAATACAAGAAAACAATTTAACAATAATAAAATAAAACTTTACTAACCGTTTATTTTTTCCACAGGCTGCAAAGCGCAATTTCCTTCGCCGTACAAAAGCAACCGCGCCACCAGACACAACGGAGACGGAATCCGCCACAGATAAAATAGAAACCACCACAAACAAGTTCACCAGACGCGGGAACTCCAAATTCAAGTCGCGAAAAGAGGCCGAACTCGAGAAAAAAGGCGCGACTGCGAAAAACGAAGTTGAAAATGCTTCTCGTCGGCCATCTTTCAACGGCGGCGCGCGGCGTAGTGAGCGCCCGACTCGCAAGTTTGTTCGTGTGCGGCCTGGGGGGGCAAACGGTGAGTCCGGTTTTGCTCTAAGCTATTTGTGTTTATTTTCTGCAGATTCTATCATAGTTTCCATGGAAAGCCGAAGGGAAATTTGCGGTGAAGCTGGTTGCTGGTTTACCTACAGAGCGTGATTTGACGTTGCTACTATACTTTCGAAAACCTTCTATCTAAATTTTAGATCTTCATTAAACGACCGAAGACTTATGATTTTTTCAGCATTTCTATTTCTTCACAGATTTTCAACTTTATTTTTGTAATGATTTAAAATTTATTTCTTATATTCGGCTCAGCAAATAAATACTTACCTAAAATTACATAACTACTAATCTCTTTGTTATACTAATTCACGTATAGTTTATAAACATAATAAAGCAAATCGGAACTTTTCCGCCATAGCCCTTACTCATAGCTCCTAGAGAGGAAATCGAAGGTCGCTGCGATTGACTATCGTCACGATTTCATGGTGTAATGATACCTGTAAGTGCTAAGTATAGACTTTAGAAGGGAAGACGTGGTTTACCGGTGTAGGAATTGATGAAAAAAACACTAATACTACATATTTAAGGCCTTGGCAGCCATTGAAACCAATTCTTCTCATTAGATACTATTTTCCTTAAATACGGCCATGTTACTTTGTTTCCCGCTAAAGCCACGGTGAATATTTGAAAAGGAAACCTGTGGTCCTAGAAGGCAAAGAGTAACTATAGGAACATGGGTGGGTTTAAGTCAATAAAAGTCTGATGCGTCTTTTCGGCACGGGAGAAGTCATTTGATGATTTCCCAAACCTAAAGTAAAAATATTACTTTGCTTGAGTAAGACATTCGGCGGATCAAAAGTAAAAATGGGCCATCCATCTCAGAAACCAGTTTGAAAGATGACATAATTATGAACATAGATCATTAAAAAAAACGTTAACTCCTTGAACGAAGGTTATGTATCAATGTATTATGAGTTGGGTACATAAACATTTCGTACACTTTATCATATAAGTAGGTGCTTACCTGTAAAAAAATGTGGCACTAGTCTATAGATTTAAGTGAAGTATTTTGTAATATCATTATTGTGGATCAGTTTATATCAGAATCCTGGGTTCTGGACCTTTGGAAGGCGTACGAGGAGACCGAACCAACACGCAGATGCCCTTTAGACACCGTAATGGAACGTGAAACCAACCGACGATTATCCCTGTATGCGCTATGCTAGTGCACTTAAGGACAAACCCCATTTGCAGAAAAACTATTGTGATATGTGGAAAACAAAGAGAATAGGGCTATGGTTTTTAGAGTCGTAAGTGGACTGGTTACCAGGAAGTATAAGACTATAGCCCCTGCCTGAACAATGTTATTAATATCCGTCGATAAAAAAGCAGGGGGTGACTTGTACACTTTGTTATATCATTATTATAGTGTTAATAATTGATGGAAGGCCTAATAAATAAACAATAACTGCAGATTTATGGAGGACAACCATCACTTAGTTCCGAAGTGGGTGGCAATATTGGAGGCCCATCATAATTGTATGTTGTAGGTATTTATGTGTTGTGCCTATAGAACGCCCACTATCAGCTGTAACAATGATGTGTCTGATTTGTTAGGTGTTACCAACAATTGACATACACGTCATTCACATTAGGTAGGCTGAGATGTTTGATCAATCCGAAAATATACATGTCGAATTTGGAACCTCCTTTTCAAGTTGGCATGTCAACTGATTTGGAAGTCTTGTCACAAAATGATGACATAAACCAAACATAGTGCAATAAAGTCAGAAACACACGAAATAAAGAACACTCCGAGCTCTTAGTATAATTATTGTATAACACGGTCAGCGGTACAAAACGTAAAACTTATGAGTAGGTAGGTAAGCTGAGGCGGCACTCGAGGGTGCCAGGGTGTGTGAGATAGAAACGCGTGTGCAGACCACGGGTTTTCAGGACCTTCTGCCAACTATTGGCGGGAGAACGCACATAGTGATGTGCCCAGTGGTATTTAGAAACGTTTATTTCAAATAGACCATTTACTTTGGTATTGACAAAATGTCGGTCTGGTTAAAATGATTCCTAGACAGTGGATGTTGTGATCCACTAGGAATCATGTAAAATTGTATTGTTTTGTATCTCAAGAGTCTGCAGAGCTGAGCATCATGTGGAATCATTGAAACAGGCGCGATTTCAGTAAAAATGGAGCTGAGTTTATTGTAGCATTGATTACTCCAGCGAAGGCTAACTACGAGTAGATTTATTTAGTACTAAATATTTAAAAAAAAAAACATTCAAATATGTTACATCCGCAATTTAATAGACAACATACTGAATGTATACTGAAAAAACCTTCACATTGTAGACTACATGCACAAACTATACAAACCAGCATGAAAGAAAAAATATCGCTCTGTAAGAATAATAATACATTACTTTTACCCATGATTAAATCATTAGACCTGTCTCTCACCTTTGATCTCTACCCATTACATAAACCATAGAGCATGACCCTAACTGTAGACCAAGAGAAATCGGTCACTCTCACTGTTATAGGCTCATTCGATATTTAAATAGATGAAAGTCATGTTACGTTGTATAGCTGTTAGCTAAGTTGGTTTATTGAAGTTCAATATCATTTTTTATTTATCTATTAAATGCTTTATGCACACAAAAGTACAGAGGTGGGCTTAATGCCTTAGGCATATTTTACCAGTCAATCTTTGGGTGATGCAGAAAAAAGTTGTGGAAGGTGCAATAAAAGAGAGAGAAAAAGGTGAATGCAAAAATAGATATACTAATAAACAAATACCCTTTGTAGTGTCCCACTGCTGGGCATAAGCCTCCCTCTTCTCCTTCTAAACCTCTCTGTCTTGGGCGATCTCTGGCCAATATCATTACAGTTGAAAGATTATCCCTTTGAATACATGTTTCTTTAGAAAAAAAAAGTTATTTTGCTTCTTTTTAGAGCATTATTTATATGAAGCTATTATATTATTATTAATTTATCTTTTTAGTTTTTGCTGGACATGTAACCTTTCAATTGATACATATATCATGGGAGCGTATAAAGAAATAACCACGGAAAATAACTAATCCGCTATATTTAAGGGTTAAAAGTCCTCCATATTGGATTTGGCCTTAGCTTATCATGCATTGTCGTCCAAACTAAACATATTGTCTGCAAAATGTCTGCAAAATCGCGGTTCAAGCAAAAGTCATTAACTATGACTGAAGCGTTTCAAATAATTGATAGAAACAGCGAATTTATGAAGAAGTTGTGGAGTGGGTAACTCCAAAGTTCACGACCTCTCAATCGCCATCGTAAACTTTCTAGAAAACTTGCTTTGCAACCACAAGCTACGTACCCGTTTCTATAATATAAAGTATAAAGACTATAGGTCAAATAAAATATATAGCAAAATAAATCTAAAAAATATAAAACAAAAATTAGCCTTGAATCTTAACGTGTTGTGACATCGGAAAAAGAAACAATAAAAAACATTTGTTTACGAATAAATTTAATCAAAACAAACCAAATGACATCATCGACCTCAAAAATAAACCCAATAAGACAAAAATTGCAAAATAAAAGAATCAAAAAGATAAATGAAGATAGGGGCGACCCCATCTTGGACTTAATACCTTTAATGGAAATCTGTAGGCGTGAAATGTAATCTTTTACACCTTCCATTCACGACTATTTATGAGACACGTACTATTATGTGTATAAATTAGGGATCTGATGGAAGTTATTACATCGGAACCAAATTCGGAAGCGGAGCTTTTAAATTTACTTTGTCAGTACCGGTACTAGAGGGTGTACCGAAATCGGAAACGAAGGCAGAAGCGTCAAATGAAACAAAAACTGATAAGTACAAGTAAAGAGCGATCTCACAACATCCCAAGTGCGAAACAAAACAACAAGTAAAGGAATAATCAACAGAAGGCACGGGGGGAGGGAGGTTCCCCGCACGACAAATCAATCGGGTGTTCCGAACTTTCGGAATTGGAATCGAAATTCTGCAACTTATCTGGTATAAATATCAAATATTCTACTTAACAGTCAATCAAATTAGGTACGGAATTTATCATCTTCTTGTCCTTGTCCAATGTTACTTGGAGTCGGCGAAACATTTTCTCCTTCTAATATCTCCTATAAACCATTTTTTTTTTCTTAAGGGTGAGAAGGACTTTTACTGATTAAAACCCACGTGTTCCTTTACGAACTTTTTCAAACAAACCCGCAACCCAAACACATGCATGCATGCATGAAGCTAACTTCATCAAATCTTGCATTATTAAATCCGTCGAACCATTTAAACCAAGAGAATTCTCTTAACTTTATAGCCAGCCAACCCTAACAGGGCACAGCAAGGCAGTCCATTCAGCCAGTACCAAGAACTAAAATAAACTAAAAACAAGTCCCCAGCCTAGAGCTGCGACCTAGACATTCTGAGGACGTTGTCCTCAGTAGCCAGTACCGCTCAGACATCCGTAGAGGTCGCTCGCCTCTACAGATGTCAAATAATGCGAAAATTATCTTTGAACTATGTAAAATAGATCGTGGTGATGTCATGGCTTGAAGAGATTATACTCCTTTACATATTTACTGACTAGAATGTTGGAATGGGTCTAAAGTTAATATTATAAGAGCCTACCCACGCAAATGACTGGATTGTCTTGTTTTCTCGTAGTCTTAAAGATGAGGATATAGCTGACCGCAAATATAAGAAATTCATAGGTAGAGGTATCGACCAAAAAGGCTGAGTAAGGTCAATCTGAATCGATACCTATCTAATTAAACTAAAGCACTGACGATTTAGAAGCTTAGCGGCCTTGCGATTCGTAGTGATCTGAAATATACTTAACTACGGTTTCTGTACCCTGTAATTCATCTCTGTAAAATATTGAAGCATGTTCCTCTTCTAATAAGTAATATGCCTGTTCTTCGACTAGATTTATAAAGAATTTTATTGGGCCTGTTTCTCGGTAATTTCGTTTGGAAAATCGAATCATTGATGATCTTCTAACAAAATTACTTAGACGCATTCAAAAATAGTTCGTAGCCCACTTTGATCTTCATACGGGGATTGTATTTTATTATTTTTGTATAACCTATATATTATAAGAAAATGTGTGTGATGTGTGACGTGACCAAGGGAAATAGGGATTCTATTTCTCTTGGTCACGTCATCACGCGTGAACGACTGGATCAATTTCGCTAATTCTTGTTTTTGTTATGTTATGGAAATTTTCTTGAAACTGTGACTATACATATATCCTACGTGCGTTTGACAGTTCATTGCTTAGTCAGGACAACGTCTGTCGAGTCAGTAATTCCTTATTTAAAAACCGCGTTCGTTTTCCGTTCAATAACAAAAATATATCTCACCAACAGTTATAAATCAGATAAACAGTCAATAAATATTCAAATTGGTTTAATAGTTCAGTGTGAAATAGTAACTAGCACACCGGTAGTGGCGCGTAACTAAATAACGTTAGCAAGTCCAAGATCACGCAATGTTGTAAGGAAAACTCCGATACTTATGTATTAGAAGATAATTCTGCGTAAAATATATATTTGGGGTGCCACTGTCAATCATAAGAGTATTAATTAATTATTATTTAGCTCTGGATGGAATGTCTGATCACCAAAAAACAATATATTGTTAATTTATGATTACGTAGTAGCTCCCATTTCAGGACTATAATAAATTTTAGCAGAAATGATATATTATTAATGTTAGGGTTTACTATGTTTTTATACATTTATTTATCTCAGCACCCTAAGGTCCTGAACCTTTGGAAGGCGTACGAGGAGCCGAAACCAACTCGCAGAGGCCCTTTTAGACGCTTTTAATGGAAAGTGGTACGAACCGGTGATTATCCCTGTACGCACTATGCTAGTGCATCCAAGGACAACCCCCGGTTGGTGGGAAACTATTGCGACATATGGAAAACTAAGATATAAGGCTATGGTTTTTGGAGTCTTAAGTGGACTGGTTACCAGGAACTATGTTAAGACTATGGCCCCTGCCTAAACAATGTTTTTAATATCCATCGACAAAAGGCAGGGGGTGACTTGCACACTCAATAAATGGGCCCCCATAAACGGTCGAGCGGTCGCTAGCACGAAGTGACGTAGCAACAAGAGCGCAACATATCCTGAGGTGCTTAAGGAGTGGAGAGGTATACCACGGCTATCAGGACAATCCCGGAAGTACGGTCAAGATCCCTACCAGCACCTTACTGGATTATATATCCTTCTCCCGAGCACGTTTGCTCTTGCGAATCTCCACTCAAGCCAGCCAATAAAGGCAAGAGAGAGGTGGGAGCTCTGTTCCTCGTCAGTGTTCACTACGGCCGGCCAATAAAGGCAAGCCGGAGATGAAGAACAAGAATTTTCCCGGGAGATCGGGTCCGTGGGGTCACTAATGCCCAACAGTTCGCCACAAAACTGCCCTGCGGATTTATTACTTTTTTACAAAGAAATAAATTTAAATGATAAAAAAAAAAAATTGAGAGCAGTGGTGGCCGAGTGGTAACGGCCTCGACTTACGAGTTGTAGTAGGTTGCGGGTTCAAACCCAGCCACCAACCACCGCTCTCAAAACGGTGAAGGAAAACATTGTGAGGAAACCGGCATGTCCTAGAACCAAAAATTCGAAGGCATGTGACATTCGCCAACCCGCACTGGGCCCGTGTGGTGGATTACTGCCCATTCCCCCTCCTAGAGAGAGGAGGCCTGAGTCCCAACAGTGGGAATATTATAAGGCCGACTATCCTATGCTATGATATAAAAAAAATTATTAGTTTAATTGGGGTATTTTATATTACATTGAAATGTTTTTGTCAAGTGAATATTACAAACTTTCCCATTCATAATATTATTGTAATGATATATGCAATTATGCAGTGACTTGTATTATTTCTTATTCTGTGGCAGTGAATGGGAATTCTTTCAAAAATTACCTGCGTCATTGGATAGGAATCTGCATATCTGCTATGTAAATATATATATAATGATGATATCCTGTTGGCCTTGTCTTTCTCTCTGCATTTTAGCGTTTCCTCTATCACGAGTTTTCTCTTTGCATAAAATGGCAAATAACGAGTTATGCTCACATTAAGTTTCAAGCCGTATCTTATCGGATCATAAAAATCTAGTTGTATGCGAACGTACCTACTTTCTTCACGTCTCGTTTTAGTATACGAAATAATGTATAGGAGCGCTTTTTTTGAAGTGACATAATCATCCAATGACTAATCTCTCGCTTTAGGGTGGAGCGAGAGAGAGGGCGGGACAGAATTTCACTGACTAAAACCACACTTGTGTTGCCCTTTGCGTTCTAGAACCACGGTGTCTCTTTCAAGTGTGGTACAGGCCCTCTGACACACCCAATTAACAGCACTGTACCACAGTTTGACACCTGCGAAGCAGTAATGCTAGCAAAGGAGGCGGCCGATCGCGTGAGGCAACGGTTCTCACGCCCCAACCGCCGCCGGGATTCCGATCCTGATTTCCGGCAACCGTAGGCGCGGGCTTGCGGACGGCGAGCAATGGGTGGCTCGCCGTCCGATCGTCCGGTAACCGTCCGGACCGAGCCCAAGTCGTCGACGGCGCGTAGTGTTCCACGCGCGCCTCAAGGAGATGTCAGCAACCGTAGGGGCCCAGCAGGGTCGAAGCCTACTGGGACTGTGGGTGATGCGAAAGAGATCCCCGGGGCCCTGGAAAAAAATGGCAAAGAAGGAACAGAAGTGGGTTTTTAGTCAGTAAAAGTCTGATACTATTTCCCGCACCGCCCAAGAGTGGGGGATGTATGATTCATAACTGTAGGAATAATAATAATAATAATAATAAATAATAAATCATTTATTATCAGGCATCTTGGCCCATAGATACATACCTTACAGACTAACATATATAAAGTAAATACAATTTATCGTTAGTAAATAAGATTTAGGACTATGTTAGTAACATTTCACATTGCACGACACGATTATGACGACATGGTTGGCATAGTGGCTGAGCGATCGGCTGCTGCGTTACGCGTCACGGAATCGATTCCCGTTCGTAACAAGTATTTGTATGGTATATCCTAGAATGAGGCAATTTAAAAAAAAAAATATTTTCCAAATTGCACGTTGCCATCTTCACTCCTAACCTTTGCCAGCCTATCAGTCACAGCACAGATTCATATGTAAATACTGTGTGATTCCAACTGATGTAATTCCTGATCTTTCGTCACCCACGTGGTGTCAAGTCAAAAACAATATAGCCTAAATACGTAAGGTGATGTCACACCTAAATTCCCATCGCGCTTTCCACCTAACAATGGGTGCCATCTTATGTAAGAAGCTAATGAAGCGCTCGTGCCGGCTCTGTGTGTTGACCCAGAACTTTCTCCAGTTTAAATAGTAGTATGAGTTGTGGAATGTGAAGCTTTAGTTGCTTGTTGCTGAGAATCTGAGTAAAATAGGCATCCTAAGCCAGTTGTAGCTTAAAATGTGAAGATTTCTAGGGATTTTTTTTTACTTAGTGTCCATCAAAAAACTTCTCGTGCTCTGGGTTGAGCGAAACGGGGCTTCAGAATTTTAAATTAAATTAAAATTCAATAAATTCGGACAACAGTGATGAATGATGATCCATATTTAACAAAATATAAATAATAGATGTATTACAAACAACTTATATTGTAGTGTTAGTAACAGTGATATAAAAATAGTAAAACAAAGTATGATCAGGCAGGACAATATGTTTCCTACATAATCACCCTCCGCACCAAATGGCTAATATTTGGCGTATACCTCTCCGCCACCGCCCTCAGCATTTAATTGCGACTACTCTACACTCTGCATAGCAACGAAGCCTTTTGTGTTCCATCGGTGATGATCTGAATTCATAATCAAAGTACCGTCGCCTTTGTGTTCTAATTAATAAGGGATATTAATTAGAACGCGTAGTATTGTTTTTCTTTTGGATCACACTGCTTTAGTATCGAGTTATAAATTAGACGAAGTATACTGTTGATAGATTTGCACTGACCTCTATCTCACCTGATGGAAAGCGACGATGTAGTCGACGATAGAGAACGCTTGCCTAGATGTAACCTATTCACTCTTGACTTAAAGACTCCGGCAGGGAATTCTACTCCTAAGCTGTACGCATAATGAAGAAAACCTTATCCATAATGTCACCGAGCATTGGTACAGGTCATGGTCCGTAGCAAGAAGGAATGGCAGGCACGCCTCCTTCTGCGAAACAGTAAGCGAAGGAGGCGGTCGCACGCGTGAGGGAACGGATTTCCTCACGCGTCAGCCGTTGGGATCCCAACCCCGATTTCTAACCACCGTAGACGTAGGCTTGCGTACGGCGAGCAATGGGTAGCTCGCCGTCCGGTAACCGTCCGGACCGAGACCGAGTCCGACGTAGAAGTCAGCAACCGTATGGGGCCCAGCAGGGCCGAAGCCTACTGGGGCCATGGGTTCGCTTCTGAAAGGAAAACCCGGGGTCTTGGAATGCAAGGCAAAGAAGGAACACAGGAGTTTGTTTTAGTCAGTAAAAGTCTGATACGCCCTCTTGCTCCGTCCTATAGCGGGTTAAGTCATTGGATGATTTTCAATAATCCAAAAAGCATTATAGCGAATTTCTGTTAACCCCGTAGCTACATTGAAATGACGGCTGTCGAAACGATCAGCATTCATTGTTGGGCAAGAATTTGACCGTGAACGTTTTAACATCTGCCCACTAACCTGACCAGCTCCAAATGATTTGTTCGACTCCTCTGAAATTTCAAATACAACTGAATGATTGTGTTTATTTAGCAAGTTTGGCAAGGTTAAATAAATTAGGATCTTTTGTAGCAATGACCCTCAGTACGACGTATTGGTGTTATGAACTTTGTATCTCAGAAAATAAAATTACTTAAAATGTGTACACAAAAATTGCAATTTCTCTGATAATTATAGAACTATAGCCAGCAACTTCGCCCGCATGAAATTAGAAAATCAACCCAAGGGAACAGACGCGTGGAAACACTACGCGCCTTTGGCGCGATCCGGACAGTTATCGGGCTGCCAGCGAGCTCCTCGTCCCCAAGACCGCACCTACGGTAGCTGGGGATCGCCCTGTAACTCCCGACGTCCGGGGCGTCTCCTGTTGTGGCGCTGGGGTGTGAGGATGACATTCCCTAGCTCACGGCTACGACCATCTGCTTCGCTAGCATTACTGCTTCGCAGGAGGTGGCTGAATCCCATTCTCTCTCGTTCTGGACTATGACCTTAACCAGCCTGTAGCAGGGCCCGGTGCGAGAGGTCCTCCGCCGATCGCCTCCACGAGGACATGGCGGTGGTTCGCCCAAGCGGAGCACACGTCCACCGCATGCTCCACCTTGTCCACCGATGTTTTTGATATCGTACTCAATTTCGTTTAACCAACCTATATATCTCTGCCAATCGACATACAGATCTAAGAGGTGTTAACACGGTTTAATTGACACTCCCAAACAACTATAATAATGGTTTGTAATTAATGGTGTATGTAAACAAGCAACCTTTATCATTTCCATAAGCTCTGTCAAGGCTCCGTCAGTACCATGACACCATTCTGTCACTTGTGTCAGGATCTTTGTATGTGTAGACAATTAGACATGCTGTCTTACTACCTGTTCGAGTATTAATTTAACTCTTAGTGTTTCATTGATTAACACGGTTGTCTTGTCATGTCGAGTATGATTATGTTTGTACTTCATCATCATGCTCCTGGCCTATCTCGCTTTACTTCTTGGGTCGGCGCAGCGTGTCTTCTTCTGCCAGACTGTCTCTGTCATCACATCACGATTCTCTGTCATCACATTACTATTCTGCATAGCATGCCTAAATTGTTCTCCAGTAATTTTATAACTTTTTGCTACAGACGTTTGAGGTAATATTTCTAGTGAGGTGATGGAGCATTCCCTAGTGTCTGTAACACAGGTTAATTCCTAACACGGAACTGAGTTATCCGCTGTAAAGTCTTCTATCCGCACTCATTATGTACGTAATTTAAGTTAATTTTTACTTCGATTTTTGAAATTAATATTAAAGATTATTAAGATTATTTATTCTCTGTCATCACATCAGTATTTTCCGATAATTTGGGTAGAAAGATGATACGGCGATTATTGAGATGACAGAAATTAGTGATCATCGCATCACTAATTTCACAAAATCTATTTCTTTACTTTACTGTTTATACATTTGAAGTAACATTTTAAAAAAGAAAATAGATGCAATCGTTGATGGTGAGGCAAATGTGAAATTAATTTGATCTTAGTCTTCTTATTACTCTGTTATATACTATATAATCTGCCTAGCCATTCTCAGCTAGCTTGGGGACTGCTTCCAGTCTAGCCGGATGCGGCTGGTTACCCGTGTTTTACATGGAGCGACTGCCTATCAGATCATAAGTAGATATCATTTGTTGCTGGTCACCAACCTTCTAACCCTCTTTAACTTTTCTTAACTTTAACTTTTCCAACTAGGCGTTTAAGTTACACACAACAAACAAACAACAAGTACAGTTTATTGTTACCGCTTTTTTTTTTTTTTTTTTTTTTTATTCTTGATAGGTTCGCGCTTGACCGCTAACTCACCTGATGGAAAGCGACGATGCGGTCGACGATGGAACGTGCTTACCTAGAAGTAACCTATTCACTCTTGACTTAAAGATTCCCGGGTTGTAGCCATCAGGAAAAACAGATACGCAATATTCAGAACGCTTTCTGAATATTGTAAAAAACCGGACAAGTGTGAGTCGGACTCGCACTGAGGGTTCCGTATAAACTTACCTATGAAAACAGTTCGATTCCCGAATTGAGTAACGAAGATTTTTGCCGAATTACAGAAAAGTTTTTTTTGTGACGTAACTACAAATTAACAGGTTTCAGATTTTGCTTCATGTCATTTTTCAGGATTCTAGGTCAACGGGAAGTACCCTATAAATTTTGATTCCCATTGTGAGTGTCGAAATATACAATTTTTGCGACATAAACGGCCGTATCTTTTTTTAGTTAACTTACAAGTTTGATTTATTCACAGCTTCAAGAGGCCGCAGACCTAAGCATATGGTTTTAATTTCAACTCAATACCCCCACGCGTTCCCGAGATAAAGGGTTTTGACAGACAGACAGACGGACAACAAAGTGATCGTTTAAGGGTTCCGTACCTCAAAAGGAAAAAACGGAACCCCGTTTTTTCCTTTTGAGGTACGGAACCCTTAAAAGGTAAATTAAGAAAATAGGACAAACATTTGTCAATCTGAAGACCTCTTTTTTTTAGGTGGTAAATCATTCCGTGACGTCTCTCGCTCTAAGGCGGAGTGAGAGGGCGTATAAGATTTTTACTGACTTAAACCCATATATCCTGTAGTTGCCCTTTACGTCCCTGAGCGACGGTATCATCATCATCATTTTAGCCGAAACACGTCCATTGTTGGACATAGGCCTCCCCCAAAGTGTCGGCACAACGAACGATCCTGTGCATCTCGCATCCATCGCATTCAAGCGACTCAAGAATAAACAAACTAAAGTGGCAGTGGGCAGGGCACATTGCTCGTAGAACGGATGGTCGATGGGGCCGAAAGGTTCTGGAATGGCGACCACGCACCGCGCACGTGGACTGGTAACTTATTGAACGACGGTATCTCTTTCAAAAGTTCCCCATGAATAATAATAATATTGCACAACTATCACACAACGCCATTTAGTCCCAAACTAAGCAGAGCTTGTGCTATGAGTACTAGACAACTGATAAATATACTTATATATTTCTAAATACATACCTACATATTATAGATAAATTACACCCAGACACAGAACAAATGATCGTGCTCATCACACAAACATTTGTCCTGGATGGGAATCGAACTCACAACCTTCGGCTTAGCAGTCAGGGCCACTAACCACTAGACCAACAGGCCAGTGAATCCTGAAGATACCTTCGTTTCGGAAACACAATTTTGTCCCAGTGTCATTTGCCGACTCGTATTTAGCCATTCGTGTCGCAACGTCACAATCTGTTCGACTCATCATGTTGAAGCTCGCGTGAGAGTAATCGTAGTAATTAAGAGTTCTTCAGCTAGTTCCTCATATTCGCGACTGATCTATACGGAAACTAACTGTTGCGTAACCATATTGTGAGATTTATTGAGATGTCGATCTGTATTCACGCGAAATTTTTGCACGATGTAGCGTAAAATATACCTACAAGACGTAACGTACTGGAATATTTGTATATGAGATTTTATTATTTATGTACAAACAAAAAAAAGACATTATATATTATATATATAGGGTGACTGGCAATTAGTGTACGATACTTAACCTTTTGACGTGCGTAATTAGAGACACAATAGTAAGACAATGGCTTCCGGGCGCCGGCTACCGCCTGAGCGTTAATGAATTAAACACGTGATTGTGCTCATGATAACAAACAATTTTTATTATAGGAGCAAAGCCGAAATCGCGAAAAAAATATCAGCTGTTCAGTACATTAGGCAAACATAAATGTACTGAACAGCAGATTTTTTTTTCGCAATTTCAGGTTTGTTCCCATAGTAAAAGTTGTTGGTTATAATGGGAGCAGTGGTGGCTTGGTTGGTTATCATGAGCACAATCACGTGTTTAAGTATCGTACACTAATTGCCAGTCACACTATATATATATTACTAATATATATAATGTCAAAGGCTTATTTCAAATGAAATTTCTTCAAACAGACCTGCGAAAGAAGAGATTAAAAATAAATGTAGCCAAAAGTGTGTAGAAACAAGAAAAGAATAGTATGTGAAATCTTGAATTAAAATATTAAATAACACATACAATTTAAATATTAGTAAATACCTACATACATATTTAACTACATATACCTATATGTAGGTATACTTAAGGAATTTTGAAGATTAAAATTGTATTCAAATCTCGAATGCTAGGCGGAAGTGAGGTATCTACATTTATCTATTCTACAGCAATCCATAATCCGTTAAAAGTAATTGCCATAACGTAGCCAGTGTTTGTCGCAAACAAGACTACAGAATGCATTATAAAGTTTTTTCTAACCATTAGATAGTTCTAAAAAAACGCCTGCCATGAAGGATTCCGTACCATAAACCGAATACGGCGTGTCCTCGTGGGGGCAATCGGCGGCGGTCTCTCGCGCCGAGCCTTGGTACAGGCCATGGTCCGGAGTGAGGAGGAGTGGCAGGCGGTCGCCTCCGAGTGCGAAGCAGTAATGCTAGCAAAGGAGGCGGCCGATCGCGTGAGGCAACGGCAACGGTCTTCACGTCCCAACCGCCGCCGGGATTCCGATCCCGATTTCCAGCCACCGTATTCCCGGGCTTACGGACGGCGACAGCAATGGGTAGCTCGCCGTCCAACCGTCCGGTAACTGTCCGGACCGAGCCCAAGTCGCCGACGGCACGTAGTATTCCACGCGCGGCTCAAGGAGATGTCAGCAAATCGTAGTGGCCCAGCAGGGTCGAAGCCTACTGGGGCCATGGGTGATGCGAAGGAGATCCCCGGGGCCCTGGAACAATGGCAAAGAAGGAACCATAAACCGAATAATTCACGCTTCTTGCATGGAGCCTTTTACTTTTTATGTTTTAATTATAACAGTAATAGAAATAAATAATATCTGTGAAAATGTCAATTATCTAACTGTTACGGTTCATGAGGTGCAGCCAAGACAGCAAGATCAGTTTGATACAACGAAAAATCTCCAAAATCTACAAACTTAAAATAATTTGCATTGAAAATCGAGGTAGGTACCGGATCAACATAAAAACTAAAAGCAGTCATAAAATTCTATTCAGCTCTAAAAATTCGAAAGTAAACCGCAAAAACAAATATCAAAGAAACCAAGCAATCTATTACAATGGTACGATTATCCACACTTTTAAAAACTGCAACAACTCGACGGAATCTGCATAAAACACAAAACAACCTCAATTCTTCTGTCAAGTGGGTGGCGTAGCTGCCAAGGCGCCAGGCGGGACAGTGCCCCCAAGCTCAGAGGGCCCCCAAAACTGATTGAGAACTAACAAAAAAAAATTCCATTTTCGAAATATAAATAATATCTACTGGTTGCAACACTACTTTAATTTAATTATGGCAACTAGTTTTAGTCAAAAAAGTAAAAGTCTGACACTCCTTCCCGCTCCACCCAGAGTAGAAAAAGTTATTTCATGATTTCCCTCCTAAAAAAAGAGGCCCCAGTTTTTTTTTGCCCCAGGGCCTTTGTTCGCTCACCTACGCCACTGCGTCAAATAGCAGCCTTATACAACCGTAATAAGTATACAAAAAAGAACTGGCGATAACAATAGCAATTATCACCAGAGATGAGGTGAAAGCGACCGGTCAGGTGGAACGTTGGCGATAGCAACTCACTTTCATTAGCTACACGTAATACATGCGAGAATGATGTGACAGATAAGATATTGGGAACATAGGTGGGTTTTAGTCAGTAAAAGTCTGACACTCCCTCTCGCTTCACCCGGAGCGAGAGGGTGTAATAATAATAATATCACATTATCTCTGGTTGTTCTCGTCTAGCTAACGGGGAATACTTGCATAGACACAACCTTGTAGCCAGGATTATCCATCAGCAACTTGCTCTGAATTACTCTCTTGTGGAATCGGAGGTACCATACTACAGGTATGTGCCCGACCCAGTTCTCGATAATGGCGATATCACGCTGTACTGGGACCGGTCCATCATCACTGACAGAACTTTTGTAGCCAATAAGCCTGATATAGTGGTGGTGGACCGAAGAGAGAGGCGTACAATGATTGTTGACATATCCGTTCCGCATGACGAGAACCTCGTGAAAGCCGAGAAAGACAAACAAATCAAGAATATTGATTTGGCTCGCGAGGTTGTCGACATGTGGGATGTAGACTCGGCGATCATTGTACCGATAGTCGTGTCAGCCAATGGCTTAATAGCCAAGAGCCTCGACCAACACCTTAGGAGGCTCGCGTTAGGCGGCTGGATCAAGGGCTTGATCCAGAAAGCGGTACTCCTGGACACGGCTCGTATTGTCAGGAGGTTCCTTTCTCTGGAGCCCTGACCGCCGGTAGCTTGGACCCTGTTCCCGATACCGGTGGGACACTGATTTTTATATTTTTAAATGTTTTTTATTTTTTTAATTGAAATATTTAAAAATATAATTTATATGTTATAATTATAAATAAACATAATAAATACATAGCCTCCGAAAACCATAGCTCTATATATTCGTTTTCAATTTGTCGCAATAACTGCCCACCACCCAAGGGTAGTCCTTGGGTGCATAGCATAACGCGTACAGGAGGGATAATCGTCGGTTGGTACCTTGTTCCGCGAAGTATCTAAGGGGCCTCTGTGAGTTGGCTTCAGCCCCTCGTATATCTTCCAAAGGTCCAGGACCCCAGAGTCCTTATAAATAAATAATAATAAAATTTCTACAACTTCAATAAATGTTTAATAGTACTAGACATGTGGGATGTGGATTCGGCAATCATTGTACCGATAGTCGTGTCCATATCCGTGATCGTGTCAGTCAATGGCTTAATAGTCAAGAGCCTCGACCAACGCCTTAGGAGGCTCTGGTGAGGCGACTGGATCAAGGACTTGATTCAGAAAGCGGTCCTTCTGGACACGGCTCGTATAGTTAGGAGGTTCCTTTCTCTGGAGCCCTGACCGCCGGTAGCTTGGACTCTGTTCCCGATACCGGTGGGCTACAATTTTTAATATAAAAATAATATTTTAATAATGTTAATTTAATTTATTTTTAATCATTTTTTTTTTTGTACTGGGAAATCATCTAATGACTTGTTACGCTCTAGGGTGGAGCGAGCGGGCATGTCAGATTTTTACTGACTAAAACCACACCTGCTTCCTTCAGTTACCCTTTGCGTTCTGGGACTATAAGTTTCCTTTTCAGAAAATCTCCGCGGCACTAGCGAATTTATTTTTAGTTAGGATATTTCATATTAACGGTTAATTTTTATTTTCATATGTTAGTGCTTATTTTTACGTTATTATTAGATAGCTTGACGATCATCCTAAATTATCGTAATGGTCCATCTTAGAGATTGGACCAATATTTTTTTAGTCGAAAACTATCTCAAAGTGATTTTTAGGAGAAATTTTTCGAACAAAAAAAAACAGCCACCATAGGCACGGACTTGCGGACGACGAGCATTGGGTAGCTTACCGTTTGGCCATCCAATAACCGTCCGGACAGAGCCCGAGTCGTCAACGACGCATAGAGTTCCACGCACGCCTCAAAGATATATCAGCAACCCAGCAGGGCCGTTGCTAACTAGGGCCATGGGATAAGTTCTGAAAAGGTAACCCGTGGACATAGAAGGCTAAGGGCAACTAAAGGAATATAGGTGTGGTTTTAGTCAGTAAAACTCTGATTCGGTCCACCTTATAGCAGGAGAAGTCATTAGATGATTTCCCATCACAAAAAAAGGAGGTAATTTCCTACTTGCCAGCGTTTAAAATGGAAAATAAGTGAAATAGAAAGACGATTTGAAATTATAGTGGTGGATATGAAGATAATTATAGCGAAAGTAAATAGAAATTGTATCCGCCAGAAATTGTAGTCTGTGTGACGGATTGAAGTTGAATCTCTTGAAAGTCGATTGTATTTGAACTGTATGGTTTTAATTTCACTGCTTTTTTGGTCGTCTCTGATGGTCTATGTATTCAGCGTCTTTGTATGATTATATTAGCTTTGAAACCGTCCTCAACATACTTGAGAAAAGGCAGAACCGCAGGCAAAGTTCTCGTTTTATCCTTCATATTGTTTTAAAGTACGAACAAAGACAATAAGATCCATATTTAATTTAAAACATTAGGTAGGTACATTAGAAAATAAGCAAGTTGCAACCAACATCCTGTGAAAATCTCCATCACCATCACACCTCCCACAAGTCAGTTTTTCAAACAATAACAATCAATGTCGCAAGATCATTACATACACGACATCATCAGCACCAAGGTTGCTACGCAGGCTTGCTCTGTCAAGCTGTCTCGCAATCGTCCCATGCTTACGAATAGGCGTGAGAAACTAGACCAAACTGATTGCACTCAACCCTATAGTACACGCCAGATAAAGCGGAAAAAAACAACGGAAATCTGTAAGCAGTCTATAATCTATATACATACAGTTACAATTACTGACTGATCTAAGAGGTTTCGGCTAACTAATTTCGAAAAAAGAATAACGTATCTCTAATACAAAGTTAATTTGAACTTATAATTCCAAGTCAATCCGAAGATATCACAGTTCAAACTAACCCGTTTAAAAAAATGGCTATTTCATAGGTATACCTAATATCAACACAGCTCAAACCACTGAACGGATTGCTCTGTTTGGCACACAGATATTTATTATAGCGAAAACATATACTAAAAATAATTTTTCAAAATTCACCCCCTAAGGTTATGAGACGGGGGTCCAAAGTGTACAATTTTCTCACATTTTGTGGTTCGGTTTTTCCTTTAATATTGGACGTATCGTGGTGAATTTTATCTACCTGGGTCTACAATCTAATCAGTGCGAACTATGTGTCTCGAAGCGTACGTACCTACAATCATAGTTTTCGTCGGGTCCCGCTTATTATTTGACAGTAGTTGGATATGTCAGACGACACCTCAGGCTAATCAGAAATGCAAACAAGTCCAGGGTAAAAGCACCAATAAGCAATACCACTCATGATGCTTACACGTCTCGTTTACGCCGCGTACATTCTGCGCTAGCATGGCGTGACCACATTGAAAAGACGACCTACGTGACGTCACGTTCACGCGGTGTTTAAATGTAAAGCACACGTCTGCAAGGAGGTGGTGGAAAGCTTGAGGGAGAGGCAATCCTCACACTTCAGCCTTCGCAGGAGACGCCCTAGGTTGATTCTCGGTCTTGCTAACGGCGAGCAATGGGTAGCTTGCCATCTATTAAAGATCGACTTGGGTCGACAGCGCGTTAATCTCAACGAACTGTCCGGTTGAATATTAAGGCCCACGGATAGCTCACAGTCTAATAAGGACCAGACCAGGCTCGACAGTGTGTTGATTCACGAGCCTCTCAACGAACTATCAGCATAAGTGACTGGGTCCGCTAGGGCCGATACCTGCCAAAGCTGCAGAATTGTTCGAAAGAGTCACCTGGAATTTAAAGGGCAGCTGAAGGAACACGGACGAGTTTTAGTCAGTAAAAGTCTGACACTCCCTCTCGCTCCAGCGGGAGAAGCTATTTTCATGATTTCCCAACCCAAAAACAGGCGCACGCCTATAAATTCCATAAGCAACTATTACAAAAATGTCGTGTTCAACGACGTCAGTTATCGTAAAAATGTGCTGTTTTATACAAAAACGCAGTGAGCACGCATACACTGGCAGTTCCCACGCTCTTGTTGAGCCACGCATGTTCCATGGTGTTCGCGTTGACTAGATAACGTTGGGAAACACGTTAACACCGTGACTTTCGATGGGTTTACGTTCCGCCTACATTTAGGTTTATAGGCTTTGGGATCAATCATTGTTACGGTGTTGCGTGATGATATGAGTCGTGCGTTTGAATTGCGGTACGTGTCATGTGGTGTGCCTGCTCTTAGGCTTTGGAAAAAGTGACATTCTCGAGACATTTATTTATTTACAAGCACTTGTACAACGTTACGGAGGATGTCCAAGGCGTTGTACAGTAGAAACTTACAAACTAGAAAAATACATTTAATAAAAATAATAATAACCTAATAACAAATCCATAGGTACACATTGAAGCAAAAAAAAATAAAAAATAACATATTATTTGGAAATTAAAAAAAATGTTCTTACATGACTTTTTGCTAAATGTACGAACCGAGCGAGAGAAAAAAAATGGTTCTGTCAGTGATTGTCAAATGACATAAAGGATTGAAATACCAAAATGTCAAGTGTGTTAGTTTCAGAACGTTAGTTAGTTAGTTTCATACATGTCTAAAAACACTTAACTAATTAAAACTATATATACACTAAAGGCAAAAACTACTACCTAAAATATGGCGTCATAAAATTCCTCCGCATCGCTGTCGACTGGAAGTGTGCCCAAAAGGCTGGCGGCATTGCCACGTTGTATGGCAATGCTTAATCTCTGACCGAGGTAAAAGCCAGCCCTTGGGTCACGCGAAGTGTCAACTAAGCGTTTGGATAATTCTTTGAAAAGCTTATGAGCACTCGGACCCCACGGCCCAAGAGTTTCAACCCCAAACGGCTCAAAAATATAACTACCGACGAGGTTGTTATATTTCCGCCGCTTGAGGTTGTCCGCAGCCGCAGCGGCAGCACCAGCACAGCACGAAGAGCTAGGAAGATGGGATGGCGCAAGAGTGTCGACACAGGTAGCGTCTCACACTAAAGGCCTACCCATCTTCCACGGAAATAAAGACATACCGTCCGGTCTCTTACCATCGTCACGTGCCAGGCCATGAGGTTCCAAAACAGCCGGAACGCAAATATACATGTCTTAAAATTCTTTCACCAGTAGAAACTGGTGAACTTTTGGTCAGTTCAGTAGTTTCCATCAAGAGTTACCTAACGCGAACTACATTGTTGAAAAATTTACTATTTTTCCAACGGCCAGTATTTGGTTTTCACATACAAAAGCTCACAAAGTACCTTTATTTTCAATTAATGACGATGTCATTTCGGGAACGAAAGTTTTAATATAATCACTATTCCTAAACGCTAATGTGGTTAGGTCATTAAATTCCCTTGAAAATGGTTAAGCTGAGAGGCTGAAGCACGCGTAATGCTCGTGAACGGGCGCCGTCAGTTAAGATTGGTCATCTCTTAAGGCATATAGTCCCTTGAACATCTGGCCGGAGTTACATGCATACATACTTGTACTACCGCCTGCGCCCGCATAGATCCCCGCTGACCTTCAAAACCATTTTATTTGCGAAACATTGATATATTTACATATGCTATGTACATTCTGAAGAACACGTAACCAGCAATTTTTTTTTATAAAGATACTTATTTCTAAAGATCAAAGCCGTTTGAAAGGAGTAAGGAAAACAAGCGATAAAAATATCACGTTGTTATTTTTTTTCCTTTTTGGCGAAATTATTAATCATACGAAAAAATCATATGTTGATAATGTTATACATGAATCTACAATCTATATATATAAACTGATTAATCACGAAATCTCAGAAACTATAACACCTACAAACTTAAAATTTGGCAGGTAGTCTCCTTATAGGGTGTAGTCATCCGCTAAGAACGGATTTTACGAAACTCCATCCCTAAGGGGGTAAAATGAGGGTTGGAAGTTTGTATGGAGAAACCTATTTTCACGCGGGCGAAGCCGCTGGCAGAAGCTAGTAAATATATATTTTTTCCAAACCAATTGACCTAGCCGTTAGGCTTCAGAAAATCACTGTTTTATAGCACTGCTCGGGAGCTAGGGCCTTAATTGCCAGTAGTTTATTTCAATGTATATTTTTTAATTACTCATTTTTAATTATTTATTTACATTGTGCTCACCACATAATAGAAGCAACGAGAAATATAAAACCAAGATTTATGTTGGAGTTTCTTGCACGTTCTTCTCCATAGAGATCTAAGCTTTGGTACGTGTTTAATGTCTTTGGGTACGTGCAATTTAGCTTGACATTTTGACAATTCAAAAGTGTCTGTAAATGGTATATTTCGACGGGTGCTAAGTAAATAAAGTTATCTGCAATTTTGCGAATTTATGATAGTTGCAGAAACTTAGTAAATATTCATATTCTAAGACATGGAAAATTGTCTTTCAAGTATCAAAAATGCAGAAATTACAGTTGTACATCAACAACATTTTTGAAAAAAAAACTAAATAATAAGCAGTTATTTAGTTTTTTTTTATTCACTTATTAATACTAATTATCAGAAAAAAACTTATTTACTTTACACCCATCGATTTGAAATAAACGTTTCTGAATCCAAAATGTATAATCGCTGTCTACATCTGTATGTTTCATACAAAGTATTATGAAGTCAAATTACCAAAAAAAAAAACTTAAGTACAGCAAATACTGCTCCAGTTCTCAAATAAAAAATGCGAAATTTCCATACAAGGATATTTAGAGCTCCAATTACGAGATGAAGTAACGACTACATAATAAATTGAGGTCGCAATTCATACGTTTGCTTACACACGATTACTCGATTCGATTTAATTATTATTGCTGCGAACGTTACCTTAACGAGAACCTATTACTTGTACGTCTTCTCAATTAGATGTTTGCAAGATGCAGACATGGTATTATTGCCGAATTTTGTAATTAATTTTAAATATAGTTTTTTTTTTAGTTGAGAAATCATCCAATGACTTCTCTCGCTCTAGGGGGGAGCGAGAGGGCGTATCAGACTTTTACTGACTAAAACCGTTCCAGGGCCCCAGGGTTCTCTTTCGCACAACCCATTGCGCCAGTAGGCCTCGAGTGTACTTATTTCTCGATTAGTAGGAGCAATGGTGGCCCATAGTAGCGGCCTCGACTTATGTCGCGGGGTCAACCTCAGACAAATGCTTTCAACATAATCATCATCATTGCAGCCGAAAGACGTCCACGGCTGGCCCCAAGTGCCGCCATAAGGACCGGTCTTGTGCGTCTCGCATCCATTGGTGCTTTACTTTGTGTAATTTATTTCATCACTACTGCTCTCTAAACGATGAAGGAAGACATCGTGAGGAGACCGGCATGTCCTAGAACCAGAAATACGAAGCCTTATAATGTTCCACTGCTGGGACTCAGGCATCCTCTCTAGGTGAGGGAATAGACCGTACACCACCGTGCGGCCTAGTGCGGGTTGGTGCACGTAATATCTCTTCAAATTTTTGGTTCTAAGACATGCCGGTTTCCTCACGATGTTTTCCTTCACCGTTTTGAGAACAGTGGTGATGAAATAAATTAGGCAAAGTAATGCGCCTGGCTGGGTTTAAACCAGCGACCTACAACTCGTAAGTCGGAACCGTTACTACTGGACCACTGCTCGAGCAATAGTGATCCCGTTCGCTCTGGAAAAACGGTTTATTTAAATCTTTATGCACATAAAAGTACAGAGGTTTTCATAATACCAGTCAATTTATTCAGTCAATGATGCAGAAAAAAAAATGGTAAATAAAATAAAAGAGAACAAAAGGACAATACTAGGATACTAGAATACTAGGATTGACTTTGTTTTTGGTTGAATTTATAATGATGATTTGTTTATTTATTATTTTTGTATTATTTATGAAATTATTGTGTTTTATTAAATAATTTAATATTTGAGGCAATTTTATTGATTTATTATTATTCACTAGTCTTATTAGGTTAGTACTTAGTGTTGTGTTATTTAATGATATGGGTGTAACTTACCTGAATAAGGATTATTATTATTATTAATACTAAGAAAATACATATGTCGTGGCCCGATCTTAGAAATTGATCACTTCATGATATGGCCAATTTTTTTATTTAATTTTATAAACTAATGCTTGACTGCAATCCCACTTGATGGTAAGTAGTGATGCAATCATTGATGGTGAGGCGCACTAGTTTATTAAGAGCCTATTCACTCTAGCCTTGAAGACGCCTAAATTATAATCGGCAAATGTAAAACTGGCCAGATCGTTTTAAAAGTTAAAGTTTGATGATATTTCAATCTTCGTTTGGCCTACTTTCTTTAGACTTTTTATTATCATTCAATGATATGGCCAAACGAGGATTGACATATCATCAAATGTTAACGTTTAAACGATCTGGCCAGTTTTAGTTGGCCATATCATGAAGTGATCAATTCTATGATCTGGCCATGACATATATACAAATAAACCATAAATATTATACAATTATATTATAAGCTAACTTAAATATGTATACTCAAATAAACATTAACGCTGAAATGATACTTAGGTACCTACTGCCAACTTTTTACGAAAACTAAAACGAAGAAGCGATTTTTTTTTCAAATTTTACTTTTATTTGAGGTTTGAAATCGTCCAATGACTTCTCCCCCTTTATGGTGGAGCAAGAGTGCATGTCAGACTTTTACTGACCATAACACTCTGTGTCCTTTAGTTGCCGTTTGCGTTCCAGGACCACGGGTATCCCTTTCGAAATTATCTGTGGCCCTACCGGGCATCAGCCCTACTAAACCCCTACAGTTTTGCTAACATCTCTTTGAGGCGCACGTGGAATATAATAAAATAATGTAATGATACGACTGCGTGTTCTAAAGTACTCTTTTATTAGGATAAATAACTAAGCTTATATACTATTAAAATACACTAGTTAGCAGACACATACACAAAATTATAACACAATAATAAATAATGGGGCGGTCGTATACGTCAGCCCCCGTAGCCAAGTTACGATCGTTTCGTTTGCGTCGAACGCCTCGACTAGGCCACGCCTCCGATTCCTTTGTTCTGACCACGTGACTGAACGTTGAGATGACGTCAGAACTAAGGAATCGGAGGCGTGGCCTACTTGAGGCGTTCGACGCAAACGAAACCATCGTAACTTGGCTAGGGGGGCAGATGTAAAGATGCTAACAAATAGAATAGAATGTAACACTACGCGCCATCGATGACTCGGGTTTCGTCTTCACGGCCAACGTTCGTTCTTAGCGGCCGGACGGCGAACTACCCATTGCTCGTCGTCCGCAAGCCCGAGCCCACGGTGGTCGATGGATCGCACAGCACAGCAGGAGATGCATCGCGACTCCTGGTGCGTGAGCTTGTCCGTTCCCTCACGGGTGGCGACCATCTCCTTCGCTAGCATTACTGTTTCGCAGAAGGAGACGACCGCATCCTGTTCCCTCTTGCTCCGGACCATGGCATGAATCAGGGCCCAGTTTGAGAGGATATTATAAAAGCCACACCTTTTTTAATTACCATACAGCCTAAAATTATGTGGGTAGTCAGGTAACCGCGTATATTCCGTGCCGTCCCATCAGTAATAGCTACTGTATAATTAAAATAATTGCTAAATGTGGTGGCAACATGCTTCCAGTTAATTACTTCACGATCAAAAGATTACAAGATAAATGTTACGATAGTGTTTCTTGCTGACAATCTTGTTATTGAAGATGCTGGAAGTGATATTCCTTATTTTAAGTTCCTCATTTTTGTATTCTTTATTTTTTATTTAGATTCCCTTAGATCTTGAAGCATTACTGAACGCTTTTTTTATTATTGATAAGCTCGCGTTTGGCCACTATCTCATCTGATAGTTAGCAATGATGTGGTGGTGACTACGTACCGGAAGACGCAGCGATGGAAGGCCTCCCACAGAGGGATCGACGATCGAATGAGGATCGCGGGATTCCGATGGATGCGAGATGCACAGATGCAGATGCGGATGTTAAATGTATAACTGAGCCTGCATATTAAGCAACATAATTTATTTTTTTCATTGATGGTACTTACTAACATAGGTTTTAAGCAATTTGTACTACTAACGAAATATGGATATTTGTCCGAAATAAACGTTATTATTATTATTACTATTTTTATATATTTTATTTATCTCAGGACCCTGAGGTCCTGGACCTTTGGGAGGCGTACGAGGAGCCGAAGCCAACTCGCAGAGGCCCTTTAGATAATTATAATGGAACATGATACCAACCGACGATTATCCCTGTACGCGCTATGCTAGTGCACCCAAGGACAACCCCCGGTTATTGAAAAACTGTTGCGACATATGGAGAACAAAGATAATAGGGCTATGGTTTTTGGAGTCGTAAGTGGACTGGTAACATGGAACTATGTCAAGACTATGGCCCCTGCCTGAAAACGTTATTAATATGCATCGAAAAAAGGCAGGGGGTGACTTGCACACTCAATAAATGGGCCCCCAAAAACGGCCGCTAGCACGAAGTGACGTAGCAACAAGAGGGCAACATATCCTGAGGTGCTTGAGGAGTGGAGAGGTATACCACGGCTATCAGGACAATCCCGGAAGTACGGTCAAGATCCCTACCAGCACCTTACTGGATTATACATCCTTCTCCCGAGCACGTTTGCTCTTGCGAATCTCCACTCAAGCCAGCCAATAAAGGCAAGAGAGAGGTGGGAGCTCAGTTCCTCGTCAGTGTTCACTACGGCCGGCCAATAAAGGCAAGCCGGAGATGAAGAACAAGAATTCTCCCGGGAGATCGGGTCCGTGGGGTCGCTAATGCCCAACAGTTCGGCACAAAACTGCGCTGCGGATTGTATCTCTCTTAGTCTGGCCCCTCACCCTAGGCATATTACGGCAAAGCAAACTTTACCGATACAGACCTAGGGTATATTGGAGCACGCAAGCCCCACCACGACGTCAACGTAGAGATACGGCGATGGGGTTATTATTATTATTATTATTTTATTATTATTAAGGCGTCTCTGGGCGAGGCGTATGTCCAGCAGTGGACGTCTTTCTGCGAAAATGTTGATTGCAAACACTTTAGTTATAATAAAATTCTAGTGTGGTCTTAGCTCTTGTACTAAGAGATCCTGTATCACAATAATCTCTATACTTAAATAGTATTTTATATATGTTTTTTGTAGTTATGAAGAATCACAGTTACCATCATGATAGAAATCATTGTGAAATCCGATCAGGTACATAAAAACGAGTTGTGTTCCGTTTCTTTCCTCTATTTTTTTGAGACTTACTTCTAGCTTACATGGTAAACGTTGTTCTGCCGTATAAATTATCAAAGAAAAAAAACTGGGCAAGTGCGAGTCGGACTCGCGCACTGAGGGTTCCGTACAAACTTACCTATGTAAATAATTCAATTCGCGAATGGAGTCTCGAAAATTTTTCCGAATCGCAAAAAAGTTTTTTTTTCTTGTGACGTTACAACAAAATTACTGTTTTCAGATTTTTTCCTATACTAGTGCTTAGAGACCTTACTTCATGCCAAATTTCAGGATTCTAGGTCAACAGGACCCTATGAATTTTGATTTCCTTGAGAGTGTCAAAATATACGTTTTTTTGCGACATAAACGGCCTTATCTTTTTTTTTCGTTAACTCAGAAGTTTCATCTTTTCACAGCTTCAAGGGACCGTAGACTGAGTATATGATTTTAATTTTAACACGATACCTCCACGCTTTCCCGAGATAAAGGGTCTTGACAGACAGACAGACAGACGGACGGACAACAAGGTGATCTTATAAGGGGTTCCGTTTTTTTCCTTTTGAGGTACGGAACCCTAAAAATGGGGGTCAAACCTACCAAATATACACAAAAAAATCATAAATATTGGTCAATTCGTTTCGAACGAGTCCGATAACCAACACTGTGACACGAGATTTTTGTAAATTTAGAAAATATCCAACTTTCTTCTTGGAAATTCATCTATTACAAATCTCATCTGGATTGCGGCTACTATATTCTTGCTAACGACCTCAACCTTTTCTTCTGCATCTATCGCAGCATCAGCTTTCTCAATTATTGCCACCTTTCTCCCCGATCATAGTGATAATGACGAAATGCTCGAAATTGGATCAAATTAATCAATGTCTTAAGCGTGAACTCGTCTATATGGCTTGAGAACGAGTGCACGTTGCGTCACCGATGCTGCCTTACTTGTATCGGATACTGTTACCAATGAAATGCTCTTAATTTCTTGTCTTACATTCGCTCACGATCTCTTATTAGTAGATAAGTAAACGTCACGACGAATCAATTATAGCAAGTGAGGACCTACATTCTCTCAAATGAAAAGACTGATGTAGACTAGCTGTACACAACCTAACATTAACAACAACACAACAACATTTGACTGGCCTGTTGGTCTAGTGGTTAGTGGCCCTGACTGCTATGCCGGAGGTCGTGGGTTCGATTTCCACCCAGGACAAATGTTTGTGTGATGAGCGCAATCGTTTGTTCTGTGTCTGGGTGTAATTTATCTATATATGTATGTATTTAGAAATATTTAAGTATGTTTATCAGTTGTCTAGTACTCATAACACAAGCTCGGCTTAGCTTGGGACTAGACGGCGTTATGTGACAGTTATGTGAAAAACAAAAAAAAAAATATTGGAACATAACAATTTTTACAATATATATAGTGCTCGATCGTTAACAGCTACAATACTTTAAAATAAAACTGTGTCACAACCATTAGCGCTCACCTGAACCAAAAAATAACAACAACAACAATTATAACATTGTTGAAAGCAACTTTTCCGGGAAAAAGTTCTGAAAATCGATCTTTTCAATTGGTTGGGTTTTAGGGCCTGTGCACACCACGTTTTTTAAAGGCGCTCGTTGACGCGCGTTTGTTGCGATTCAGACGCGATACGCACGCGAGTCAGACGCAGCCTGTAGACCTGTAATAGAATAAAAGCACGCAGTCGACGCACATTTCTAAAGCGCGCCGTCGACGCACGTTTCTATAACGCGCATAAACGTCGCTTTTAAAAAACGTAGTGTGCACAGGCCCTTAAGTGAAGAAAAAATAACATGTTACATGCTTTTCTAGTTTTTTAGGCCTTTTGTGTAATATATTCTCTTGGTATTCTTCTACTTAAATCATTGTTTGATTTTGTTTTAAAAAAAGTGTTGCTCCATACTAGGGATTAGTCCTGAATCGTGGGTGAGTTCACAAACATGTCAACTCATGTATACAACACCCGGAACAACTATCTGTAGGCCGTACTAATATTTTTTTGTGCGGGAATCGAACCAGCGTCCATTTATTGTCATTCACGTCCTTATCCCAATTAATTTAGGGTTTGGTTTAGCTTGTCTTTATCCTATATCGCGTAATAACAGTCAAATCAACTTACTTGCCTTACTTTGACTGGCCTGTTGGTCTAGTGGTTAGTGGCCCTGACTGCTATGCCGGAGGTCGTGGGTTCGATTCCCACCCAGGACAAATGTTTGTGTGATAAGCACGATCATTTGTTCTGTGTCTGGGTGTAATTTATCTATATATGTATGTATTTAGAAATATATTAGTATGTTTATCAGTTGTCTAGTACCCATAACACAAGCTCTGCTTAGCTTGGGACTAGACGGCGTTGTGTGATAGTTGTGGAATATTATATTATTATAATTTTATTACTTACCTAAGTATAAAATCGTAACATAGTTTTTGAATAGAATATAAACCGAATAAAATAAATAAATATTAGTATTTCTTGATTACGTAAAACAAAAACATCGATTGAAAGTGATTGAAAGTGTTTCACAAATTATATCATTAACACAAAAATAGCTCTTCTGAAAAAATACATTCTTTGTCTTTACTACTTTATGCGTAGGCATCGAAGTGATGGCTGAATTGTGTAAATATAGGTAAAATATGGCTAAAAAGTAGGTGGATATTAAGATGACAGCGAATAACAGATTTACAGAAGAAAATATCATGCGCAGATTACAAAAAAAAAGGAATAGTACAATAAGATGATTATTTATGAATACACACAGAGGAACGGAACAAGTTTCCTGAAGGCTGCTTTTTTAAGCTGAATTACGTTTTCACTCATCACATAAACATAAACCAGTCCCGCCATCCTCACTCCACATAAATTCAAACGATACATTGTATCTCCGGCCGGCGTCCGGCACAGCGTCCGGCTATTTCACGGTCTGCTCCCGAACAATGGACATCACTTGTTTGTTTTAACAAATGTCTGCAAGGACCTTGGAATTATGCTGGTTTGCAAACTTTTGTATGCATCATTTGTGATTATGACAAGAGATATATCATGGCGATATGAATGAGATTAGTAGAGCTTAAAATGGTGTTAACACTTGCTTGTGTACCTACATATACCTAGTTAAAGCGAAGGCATATAATAAGTAAGTGCGATGAATATTTACGGTAGGAATGGTGAACCTTTATCTATTTTGTAATTTTTGTACACACATATTATATACAAAAGAAGATACGTTATTATAAAAATTATACAAAGATACTGTTTATTTCTAAAATAAATTTCTTCCAGCAGATCTGCGAATGGAGAGATAGGAAGAAATGTAGACAATAGTGTGTAAAAATAAGAAAAGAAGAGTATGTGAAGTCTTAAATTAGAGTAATAAATACTTTACTTATAAAAAAAATATAAAATAAATATATCACTAAATATAAAAAAAGAAGAAAATGAGAGTGCTCCTGTGCTTCCGAACACGCTAAGGCACTATAGTATTTCCCGCGTATCTGGGTTATCTCTGTTTAGATAGTTCTCCATGATCGAAGCGAAGAATTGGCTTATAAGAACTGTCATTATCTTTTGTATTATTTCTCTACAGTCTTACAGAAAGCACCCGCAAACAACTCACAAGTAGTATCTAGTAATAATTCTTCTAACACATTGAATGCCATGAATTTCGAGGAGTAAAATTCAGTTCCGACCATATGTCGTCAGCCTATACGAGAAATATCGTAGCATTCGTAGCTGGCGTCTCTATAATCAAGTTAACTAACAGTGCCCATATACGTGATATCTCGTACTTAGGCACCAGCAATATTAATACTTTCATTAACCTTTTGACGTGCGTAATTAGAGACACAATAGTAAGACAATGGCTTGCGGGCGCCGGCTCTCGCCTGGACGTTAATGAATTAAAGTCTTTTTTACATAGCTTGGGTAGGATGACAGAAGGACGAAAATGTGCTTCTATAAGATGAGAGAAAAGGATAAGTAGCTACATTGTATGAATCCGACAGCTGTCACCCGCACCATCCTATCCTGATAATGGTATAGACGTCATTTACGAGAATACTCATAGTGTTTTTCCTTGTATATCACCCACATTCATAAATCATAGAGGTCCTGTGATATATCTCGTATATGGCATCTGCGAAGAAATGAATTAAAAGTGTTAAATTCCCACAAGGTCCACCATTTTAACCCCCATGTCTTCTACAACATATTTACCACTATCAACAACTAACCCACCCTTCATCTTTGCAGCCACAACATCTACAACAGCATCTCCGCTCTCATCACCATCAGCATCATCATCATCAGCACCAATAAACCGGCGACCGTTCCGCGTGACCAGTCGCCGTCGCCTCAGCTCCACCTCCACTACCACCACGACGACTACACTTGCTCCTACAACTACAGTTGTTGCGACTACTCCTGCGCCGCAAGCGGTGACCAATGCGTATGAGGATGAAGAGTCTCTACAGGATATTGGTGATATTGGTAAGTAAATATCTAAATAACAACTATAGTATGACTGGCCTGTTGGTCTAGTGGTTAGTGGGCCTGGCTGTTATGTCGTGGGTTCGATTCCCACCCAGGATCAATGTTAGTGTGATGAGCACGATAATTTGTTCTGTGTCTGGGTGTAATTTATCTATAATATGTAGGTATGTATTTAGAAATATATAAGTATGTTTATCAGTTTTTTAGTACTCATAACACAAGCTCTGCTTAGCTTGGGACTAGACAACGTTGTGTGATAGTTGTGGAATGTTATTATTATTATAGTCAGATTATCAATGTAAAAGAAAAAGTCCAAAATTGGCCTCAATCGCTCCATTATGAAGCCACCAAGAGAGCATTGAAAATAGCACATTATGTCCTACATAATTATAAATATACAGATTTGATAATTATAGGTACACTTTTGACACTCTTACACGCACTTTCGCAATCAAGTTCGTTTTTAATTGGTTAAGTAGTTATTCGTCTTTAAATTGTTTATTTATTTTTCATCGGATTATAATTATCGGTCTTTGAAAATTTTTATACTGCTGTAACTTATCCGGTTAGTTTGAAAGTCTGGAACTTACAAGTCCCCGCAACATCAATAAAATAAATATCCCTATTGTACACAGCTACAGCTTACACAGTACTTGTCTAAATACAAGTACACTGTATTTCATGAATTTGTTATTTGTTGCATGGAGAAAATGAATGCTTTTAAAGATGATTTAAGAACTACTATAGCTCAAGCAGTCAGTATTGTATTCTAATTTTTGGGTGACACTGATATTTAAAGATGAGAGTCTCGGTTTACAATTAGAAAACTTAAGGATCTTATAGATGAAAAGATAAACCTACAGACATCGTTGCTTTTACATATATACGACGGAGAGATAGGAACTGGGGAGGTAGACTAAATACTCATAGCAACATCACAAAACAAAGACCCTATTAATATATCTGTAACTTATTTCATAACAGATGCTATCGAAGACCCGACTCTGGAACCTAAAGCACCCAAAAAGACTCACAAAGTCCAACGTCGTCCGCTAGTCAATTTGAAAGATGATGCCAAAGATCAGAACCCGTCAGCAACCAATGAAGACGAGAACAAGAGACAGAGTAAAAAGTACAGCGCGACCATCAAGCAGAACCAGTTGAATGACCTTCTGAAGCTGAAGAGTCAGGAGGAGACAACTACTGAGACGAAGACGACTGTCGAAGGTGAGTCTACCAAGATTGGTTTCTATTGAAGATGAGGCTGTTATCTCTAATAGTAATATCGATTCATTTTCCCTTACACGAGAATTCAGTGTTGGCCCAGTGACAACGGCCCCGCGTTACGAATGCATGTTCAAACCCAGCCAGGCGCATTACTTTGTGTAATTCATTTCATCACCACTGCTCTCAAAACAATGAAGGAAAACATCGTGAGGAAACCGGCTTGTCCTAGAACCAAAAATTCGAAAACATGTGACATTCGCCAATCCGCATTGGGCCCGCTTGGTGGATTATGGCCCATTCCCTCTCCTAGGCAGGACGCCTGGGTCCCAGCAGTCGGAACATTATAAGGCTGATTATGCTATGCTTATGCTATGCTATTATTAAAACTATTAAAACTAAAATGCCATAAAAACGCAGTTCGATTTTCAGCGCTTGGCACAACACCGAGTAGATATCGATAATCCAACAGTGCAATAAGTAATATTCAAGCTTTTATTTAAGCTTTTCAGAATATTAGTATTGTAGTTGGAATAGAAGTTTAACAGTCAATATGAATTTGAATTGAATAGTTGCAAATTTTTAATAGTCAATATAAATTTCATATTCAGAGCCAACAGAATACCTGAAAACTATACACTTGCACATAACCTCTTCTTGTCTAACAGTGTCCTCACTTTTTACAATGTTCGATCACAAAGACAAATCATAGAAACACTTTACAATCCTTTGAAAAAACTTTACAAAACATACAAATTCTCTTTCAGATTTCAGTGCCGAAACTGCCCTAGCAATAGCAGCACACAAACTAATCACAGCTCCCTTACCAAGCATTCCCGACTTCGAAGAAGATATCGAACCAACAAGAAAGACCCAGACCACTGTAGAATACAAGTACACGAGTCGAGAGTACAACACGTACACGGATATTAGCAGAACACCTACTTATGACGAATATCAAAGTACCCCAGTTTACAGAGGAACGGGAACCTATGAACAAACTACAGCTTACAAAAACCCTACCTTTGATACCACTAAAACAGCTATCAACTTCGATACTACTAAAGATGTGACTGACTTCGATAGCACTAAAGAAGTAACCGACTTTGACACTCCTAAAATAGCCACTGATTTGGAAGCACCGAAGTTTCCAACAACGTCATCTATTTACAAGATCGATTATGCTCAAACACCATCTGAGCCGTTTACTTCAGAATTTGACGCTTCTAAGATATCAACCACTGCTTATGACATTCCGAAATCGACGGCATATCCTAATACAGTGAATACAGCGAATACGGCGAATTTGGAGTTTATCCGAAGAAATCCAAATGATTATTCTTTCACTTCTGCATACGAACTTCCTAAAACCATTCCTACTTTTACTCCAAGGTTACCTTCTACCATTTTCGACAATACAGCGACGAACGAGGAGTTTGGTAGGTCTACGTTCGGAAGTACTTACGACACGCAAAATAATTTCGTTTCCAAAAATGCTTACCTGCCAAGAGCAACTGCGACCAACTTCCCAACCAACACAGTACCTTCAGAATACACCCGAACAACCAATACTTACTTGGATACTTCAACAGAATTAGCGTCTAAGACACCTCCGACTTACGTGCCGAAATTCCCGACAACTGACTTCCAGAACACGATAAACCAAGAGTTTGTGAGAACGACACTCAACTCTTATGACAATACGCAAACAGAACTGAATGCTCCTAAAATCTCTTCGACTGTAGCTCCTCCCACCCCAACGAGATACTTCGAAAGAACGACCTTCGCAGACACACCAACTGAGAACTCACCAAGAATTTCAACAGCGATCGATCCAAAATCAACAGCAACTACCAAGTTCTCAAGAAGCGGTTCAAGATTCAATCCAGCGTCAACAGATGCTGCGCCCACTGGGTATACCGGAGTCCAAAGATCTTCAACTCCAAGGTATAGGACAGAGAAGCTGATACCAGTACCAGTGGAGAATACTGGTTATTCTACAGTTTCGTACACTGGACCTAGTCAGGAGCCTTCGTACTTCACCAGGGAATATCTTCTGGAATCGCCTGTGACGAAGACTTATGATGGTAAGTAAAAATATAATTTCATTGGTAATTTTGAAGACTATCCCCTCATCTTCCTCTATACTGGGATCCTCACTGGCTGGTAGAGACAATAAGAAATCGGGTAAAAAAAAAAAAAAACTGACTAGCAAATTAATTGATTGGTACAGGTGGTAAAATCAGGGAGTCACGAGGTAATAATAGTTCACTACTTAGCATTAGTATTCCAAATTATAATTCCAAATTATATGCAGCTCTTTTTCCGCCAAGCCTGTTCCATTATAGGACCGGTGTACGGCGATGCGCCACCGATACATGGTGGATAGAGATCTTTTAGACCCATACGCACAAAACGTTTTGGGAACATATGCATTGTACGTACAGCTAAGGAGTGGAATTCCTTGCCGAAGTCTGTTTCATTATAGTTACAAGTTACAACCTGAGGGGTCATTAACTTCTTGAGTAGCGTAATTAGAGACACAATAGTAAGACAATGGCGCACGACCGCCGGCGTTCGTGCGGGGAACAACAGCTTACGACAAGAGTTAATAGGTTACATTTAGGCAAGCGTCTTCCATTGTCGACCGCATCATCGCCTATATCATCAGGTGAGATAGTGGGCAAGCCTGAACTTATCAGTAATAATAACTTCAAAACAAAACTGCCCACTATACCAACGTTTTACGAAATGTGTTTCACTTCCAATATTCTAAATGCATTTTTTCCCCACAGACGAATACCAATACCTATCACCGATCACGACACCACAAACGCCAGCGACGCCACCAACACGCAAGGTCATCAGAAAGAAGATCCAGCGCAAGATCTCGACCACCCTACGGCCCACCGAGGCTCCATCATCCACCACGCCTGTACCACGCCGCAAGCCCACTAAGCAGCCTTTCGAGAAGATTGCGAAGGTCCCCAAGAAGACGTACCGGCCGATAGCGAACTATGACTACTATGACGACAGTGATGAGAAGGTGGCTGTGAAGTACATGGAGGGGACGAAGATTGTGGTGCATGATAATGGTGAGTTAACTTTTGAACCTGTAGCGACATCTATGGCATCACATAAGAACTAATCCCGCACCGCGCAATCAAAGTTCTCCGCGCGATTGGAACATATAAAACAGCCCGAAATCATCTATCGGGCAGTTGCCCACCAGACATAACACCCGTCTGGCCGGAGGATCCTCCCTTTTCAACAGAGCTTTGCGGGACTTTACTCTCTGTTCCGCTTACCTCCAAACTGGTGACCCCGACGTGACATAGTCCATAGGGACAGCGCACCGACTCTCGCGGGTTGGGAGGTATCTAAACAAGGGGGTTACACTTCTAACCGAACCCCAGGAATCCACGATCAACGAGGCAGTTATATCAGATAGGTAGCGGGACTTGTGACGCGCCCAAGCTTCGGACAGGTGTTAGAAATCTTTGAATTCTCGGCTGTACTATAATATGCATGTATTATCCTACACCTAAAGCTTTTTCATGAATCACTCTGTATATTAGTGACAATTTTTTTTGTGCCTTAGTCAAGAGTGAATAGGTTACTTCTAGGTAAGCGCGCTCCATCGTCGACCGCTGCGGTCAAGCGCGAACCAATAAACAATAAAAAAAACAATATATGAAAATCCGTTTAGTAGTTTTTGATTTTATCGCGTTTATTATACAGACAGACAGGCGCGGTGGTGGGGGGACTTTGATTTATAAAAATGTAAATGTTGGGGGAGTCCTATGTCCAACAATGGACTTCTTTCGGCTGAAATGATGATGACGATGATGACTGACTTATCATCAGATTTTCACATTCAATCTACCGCTACAATTTTTTTAAGCAGGGGACAAATTGTCCCCTAACATGACGCGCAACGCTGTCAAATTGTCTAACATGTTCGGCGTCACGTGAATGCGTTGTAAAATGTTGGGGGACAAGTTGCGGGACGTTGGGTAACATTGCAGCGTCACGTAGATTGTCAAGTTGGGAGACATTTTACCCCCTAATCTATCTTTGCATTTTATTCACATTTTAATTTATCTTTGCAGGTCAAATCGAGTGTCTGGACATCGGTAACTTCCCTCACCCGAAATCCTGTAAGAAGTTCATCTCCTGTGCCCGAATTGACAACGGCTCGCTCCTGGGCTGGGAGTACGTCTGTCCCAAAGGCCTCAGCTTCGACCCCGTGGGAGGCATCTGTAACTGGTCGGCAGGCCTTGGATGCGATGAGAAGGACATTTGAGAGAGACATGGAATTCTCATGGTGTAGAAAAATGTATGTGAATTAGGATCAAATTGGACTGTTTTTACAAACTTTGATTGAGGAATTTGTAAAAGTTTTGTATCTTAAAACTTTAAAACTTTTGTAAATTATAGTAATGACATAGTTTTAAAAAATATTTTCTAATAAAATTTATTTTTTGCAAGTAGGTATCTAACTAAACTCTTTTACAAAATCCACAATTTAAAAGCTACTTAAAAAAAAATAAACGTGTGTAAATAAAAATCGTGATTAGTTATATTAATTCAACAATTTATTACTCATTATATTATGTATTTAATTTAATTTCACATATTGACTTATTATTTCAGTCTTATATTGTATCTTTATTTAAGTATTTATGTTAATTAACAATGATATCAAAATTTTGTAAAAAAAAAATCTTTGTGATATTTAACTATCCTGTATCTTTGACTGAACAAAACTAAATTAAATTCTATAAATAAATATTTTAGAAATAAAGGAGTAAGCCAAGTGATGGCACGATCTGAGTGGTCTGACAAAACTTTGTCATTTTCGTGACAACTTTTTGTCACTGTTACAAGATTTTGTCATTAGTCATTGCATTTTTTGTCATAGACTGACAAAATTTTGTCAAAGACAAAAATATGACTTAAGAGTTATAAAAATATTCAGTCTTTTTCTGTAATGCAGTTTACTCCTTGTAATTATAATTCTAAGTCAAAACCTGGTACTTTTGTATCAAATTCGTACGAACACTGCCAATAACATACTCGTAGGTTAGTTCGTGTACAAGTGTGTAGGTACCTAGGTACTGGGCAGAGAGAAATCCTGAATGTACCCGCTGTTGTGGATTTACATACATTTCAGAATGTGCCTTAATTATTTTACAATTTTAGCTATAAGATTTATTGAGACAAATAAAAACATAAAATTATAAATTCTGTTTTAATATAACTTTACCCTACCTACATAACAGAAATGGTTGCACTCCTAGACCGAATGGAGCGTATCAGCATCAGCAGTCCATAAACAGGCCTAAAATCAAGGTCATGGTGGTGGATAGATCTGTAAAATTGGAGCTCACTGTCATGTTGGACCTAGAAACAGTGGACAACTTTATTTATTTACCTGAGCTCCAATGTCAGTAACGATGGGTCGTGCGAGAGGGAAGTTCGCAGGAGAATTGGCATGGCTAAGAGTGCCATGTCTCAGCTTAATAAAGTCTGGAGGGATCGCAACATCTCCGTAAAGACGAAAACCAAACTGGTACGAACACTAGTTTTCTCGATCTTTTCTTATGGCGCTGAGACTTGGTCGCTAAAAGCTGCAGACCGCAAACGCATCGACGCGTTTGAAATGTGGTGCTGGAGAAGAATGCTCCGTATCCCTTGGACAGCATTTCTGACCAACGTATACATTTTGCAAGAACTCAAAATTTCCTCACGGCTATCGTCCGAGTGTCTTCGCAAGGTTCTGCAATACTTTGGTCACATTGCAAGGAAAGACAGTGGTAACCTCTGAAGGCTCATTGTGACCGGTAAATTGGATAGGAAAAGGCCTCGTGGACGCAGCCCAATATGTTGGTCCGACCAGATCCGCATCGCTCTTGACTCTACGGTATACAATGCCCTTCATACCGCAGACAGATGAAGCAGGGAGGCCACGACCCTCAGCATTGAGGAATACCTAACCACAAGGAGAAGGACCTACATAAACTGCATTAAGATGAATGATCCAAGGTAGCCGCAAAATTCAAATTATCTGAGTTGACTACATGAATGGAGATAGCCCTACAAATAACTAACCTCAACCTTTCAAGTGCAGTTCTCAAATATTAGAGGGCTGCACTCCAATCTCGTTGCGGTCCACCACCATCTTGAGACTGACAAGCCACGCTTGCTTTTCTTGACGGAGACCCAAATTAGATGTCCGTCAGATACGGCGTACCTCAACTACCCGGGATACTCACTGGAGCATCATTTCCTGCAGCGTGCCGGGGTCTGTGTGTACGTCCGTAATGACATCTGCTGCCAGCGTCTCCGTCACCTTGAAGACCCTAATTTGTCTACGCTATGGCTGTTGGTGGACACTGGTATGGACAAAATTGTTTATGCCTGTGTCTACCGTTCGCACAGCGGTGATCAGGAGACGACTCGGTTGTTCGACCACCTCAGTGAGGCTGCCGATAAGGCTCTGCATCGGCACCCTGATGCGCAGCTCGTCGCTCTGGGGGACTTTAACGCCTGCCACCAAGACTGGCTGTTCCCATACCAGAGGACCGACCACGCTGGGAGAGAAGCGCGAAACTTTGCAATATCGATGGGCCTTTCCCAGCTGGTCAAGCAAGCGACTAGGGTGCCTGATGTAGTTGGTCATACTGCCAATTGTCTGGACCTTCTGCTGACCACCGATCCGGACAGATGTATCGTAACAGTTTCTTCACCACTTGGAACTTCAGATCACTGTCTGGTGAAGTCTGTTTCGTCCTTCTCCCCACCTGACTGCGACTCACGCGGTGAACGGTGAATGTGGCGTTACAGGTCAGCAGATTGGGATGAGATGCGGCATTTCTTTGCATCTTATCCTTGGCAGCAGGTCTGCTTCTCTTCTGAGAGTCCGTCAAGCTGTGCGGATGCTATATCCGATGTGATACGTCAAGCTATGGAGTTTTTCATCCCTTATGGTGACGTACCCATCGGAGGCTCAGCTCACCCATGGTTCAACGCCGATTGCGTTCAAGCTGAAGAGCGTAAGCATTCGGCGTTTCTCGCCTGGGTTGACGCTCGTGACCGCAAAGCTCTGGATTTGAGCTCAAAGAAGAGAGCTTTCAACCGTGCTGCTGTCCTACAAAAAAGCACTGAAGAAGGCTCGGTTCGACCGAATTACCCATATTGGCACAAAGCTCTCTGCACAGCCATCCGGAAGCAGAGCATTCTGGTCCCTTGCCAAGTCGGTCGAAGCGAACTTCTGTAGGCCCACATTGCCTCCGCTGGTTAAACCTGATGGAACACTGGCTCACTCGGCGAGAGAGAAAGCTGGTCTCTTTGCATCTCTCTTCGCCCATAATTCTCGTCTTGATACTAGCAGTGCTACTCCACCGACTCTACCTCACTGCAACACCTCGATGCCTGAGGTTCGCATAAGAAATAAAGAAGTTTTGAGAGCACTGTGTCGTCTAGACGTGAATAAAGCTAGTGGACCAGATGGTATACCAGCAATAGTTCTCAAGGCATGTGCGCCCGAGTTGTCTCCTGTATTGACGCGCTTGTACCACCTCTCATTTAGGACTGGTATAGTGCCCAAGTCCTGGAAGCTTGCCAACGTGCAACCCGTGCCCAAAAAGGGCAGTCGTACCGATCCTGCCAACTATCGGCCGATTTCAGTAACCTCCATACTCTGCAAGATTATGGAGCGTGTGTTGAACTCGCGCCTCATGGCATACCTGGAAGGTAACGATCTCCTCAGTGACCGACAGTACGGGTTTCGCCACAATCGGTCTACTGGGGACCTACTAGTGTATACCACTCACATGTGAGGCGAGGCCCTCGAGAAGAATGGAGAAGCGATTGCTGTCTCCTTAGACGTCTCGAAGGCCTTCGACAGGGTATGGCACGCCAGCCTTCTGAGTAAGCTTCCAGCGTACGGCATTTCCCCTGGTCTGATTAACTGGGTAAAAGACTTCCTGAGTGAACGGTCTCTCCGAGTTGTTGTCGATGGATGCTCATCAGAGCCCATGACCACTAATGCCGGAGTTCCTCAGGGGTCAGTTCTCTCTGCAACTCTTTTTCTGCTGCATATTAACGATCTGCTGATGCCCGGTATATATGGGTATGCAGATGATAGCACAGTTGTAGAGAGATACCTTCCAGGTGCTCGGGCTAGTAAGGAACTAATCCGGTCCGAACGAGAGGCTATGGTAGAGCGTACGAATGTCTCACTTCAGGCAGTCTCCAAGTGGGGCGAAACCAATCTGGTAGAATTCAACGCCACCAAAACACAAGCGTGTCTGTTCACCGCCAAAAGGAGCCCGTTCACCTTGGCTCCTGCTTTTCGGAATGTATTCTTGGAGTGCACCGACCGCCTTCAGCTCTTGGGAGTTGAAATTACCTCTGACCTAAATTTTGGGCAGTTCATTGAGTCCAAAGCCAAGGTAGCTGCTAGAAAACTAGGCGTTCTTGCAAAGGTCCGACGGTACTTCACACCGGGACAGCTTCTAATGTTATACAAAGCACAGGTCCGATCGTGTGTGGAGTACTGCAGTCACATATGGGCTGGTGCTGCAAAATGCCATCTAGCAGCTTTGGACTCAGTGGAAAGGCGTGCGAAGAGGCTAATTGGGGATCCAGATTTTGTGAAGCCTCGAGCACAGGCGCAGGGTAGCCAGCCTATCGGTGTTCTACAGGTTGCATTTTGGAGAGTGTGCGCGGGAATTGCATGACTTGATTCCGCCATCTCATTTCTACCATCGGACAACCCGACGTACGGCGAGTATCCACCCTTACGTTGTTGAAACTTCAACGGTCCGGACTAAGCGTTTCGCTTCGTCGTTTATACCGCGTACATCGAAGGACTGGAACAATTTGCCTGCTGCGGTCTTCCCGTCCAACTATAATTTAGGTGCCTTCAAGGCTAGAGTGAGGGCTCTTAATAAACTAGTGCGCCTCACCATCAATGATTGCATCACTGCTTACCATCAGGTGGGATCGCAGTCAAGCACTGGTTTATATCAATTAAAAAAAAAAAAAAAAAAACCTTGACTTGTACAAGTAGATACATACAGTAGGAGGAAGCGCTGGCTGCTATCAGGACATCAGCTTAAACATTAATGCACCTAAGCATACAGGACAAGAACCGTACCCGTCTCCACCCACGCTAACATCTCAGAACACCGAATTAACTAAGCTATGTTTAACAAAAACTTTAGCATATCTGACATCTCAACAGCCGTGAAGGAATACATCATTGCGGATTTAGTTTCCTATCTGCTGCCTAGCTATGCTCAAAGACTCAAAGCGCTAGAGCAAAAACAAACAGTGAATTATAATCATTTTTGAAAGTCACCTTGCATTGGATAGTTTGTCGATTACCGACCAAATTAGAGTCTTCAGTAGATCAAAGCGCACCAAACCTCAGAACAGCAAGGTCCTTCTGCAAAGCTCCCAGGAAGCTTCTGTGCTTTTGGGCGGAGCAAGGCTGGCTGGCCAGCAACCCAATCACAATGGGCCGAATGGAAGTCGTAGGTGCGAATAATGGAGTTCCCACGTTCACTACCTATTGGATTTTTTCTTTAGGAATACATTAGTAGCAGTCCAGAGTACGAATCTGGACTTTTCAAATAACGTAAACCATAACTTGATACAGCACTGAGGATAAAAAGGGAGCTGCGTACAAGTGATCATTATCCTTTAACTTTGAAAATATTTTAAAATAGAATTTAGATTTAAGTATTTTGTGTTATTTTAATTAAAAGAAAATCGGTCAATAATTAGGATGACTGCTCGAATATTTTTATACATTATTGGCGTCGGCGATTGAAAAACAGGCCAGGCTTATAATAAATAATACACATGATAATAATCTTAACAATATACTTTATTCTATAAATAACCTATTTTACAGTGTCCTCCTACTAATATTAACGTATCCTATCCCGACACACGTCATCTTGACCTTGCTAGCGGGCGCGACCTCTTCATCATCAGACTCCTCGCCCGCAGACCCTGAGTGTTGCACCTCCAGCTTGAACATCACGCCGAAGAACTCTTTGAGGTGTTGCAGGAAGGTTATTGTATAGTCTGAGAGGGGGCCGATCTGGAAAATAAAAAATAATATTAATTAGGTTTTTAGGAGGGCAATTATAGCAGCCCAGTGGTCATTGGCAGTAGGTCGCGGGTTCAAACCCAGCCAGGCGCATTACTTTGTGTAATTTATTTCATCACCACTCCTCTCAAAATGGTGAAGGAAAACATCGTGAGGGAACCGGCAGGTCCTAGAATCAAAAATTCGAAGACATGACATGGACACAACCAAACCGCACTAGGCCGGCGTAGTGAATTACGGACCAATCTCTCTCATAGAGAAGAGGCCTAAGTCTTAGCAGTGGGAACATTATAAGACTGATTTTGATGATTTTAGTTTATTGACGAAATAATCTCACACATATGGGCTATATTTCATCGGGACAGCACGTCAGTTGCGCCGCCATGGTGTCCCGGTGAAATATAGCCAAGACGACAAGCAATCAATACGGCCGGTTACGAGCGTTTTAGAACGTTCGCCCGGACTGGACCCGGGAAAAAGGCCATACTAGCTAATGCCAGTGGCTTCGCCCGCGTGAAAGAAGGTTTTTCTATATAAACTTTACACCCCCGTTTCATCACCTTGGGGGCTGAATTTTAGAAAATCGTTTCTTAGTGCTTGTCTAAATTTTACGCTCCTAGTCTAGGTGAGTGTGTCAGCGTGTGTAGTGGTGTGTGAGTGTGTTAGTGGTGGTAGTGTAGTTTTTTTTTTAGGTGGGAAATCATCTAATGACATCTCCCGTCCTTGAGCGGAGCGAGAGGGCGTGTCAGACTTTTACTTACTAAAACCCAGTCCTGCAAAATACGCGCTTTAGTCGTGGAGTTGCGGATAACAGCCCGACATACATACATACATACAACACAGTCCTGTTCCTTCTTTGCCTTCGTTCCAGGGCCCCGGGGTTCGGTGTGTAGTGTGGTTAGTTGTCTAGTTTGCCTTGATTATGTCAATCAGTTTCTTTTTTTATGTATATTTTGTATTGTATATTCGACACGCCACTGTTTACGCTGAGTTTTTCCATCAATACAGTGTTTAAAAAGTAACTTACAATACATTCACTGACGTCCTTCTGGCCGAGCGCCATCCACAGAGCGCAGAGCCACTGGAAGGACGAGTCGAGCGCGCCGCCGCGGTAGATTTCATCCAGCAGCCGCTGGCCGCACTCGCGGCCCAGCTCCTCGGGGAGACTGATGTCACCGGTGCCGACGTCTCTGGATTTCTGGAAAGAAATCAATAGTTAATGAAATTGAAGTCACTACGGTTTGAGTTTGACGCAAAGATACAGTTGGATAGTGTTCAGTGTCTGAAACTGTAAAAGTTAAAACATACGCGTTCTTACTGCTAAGGAGTGGAGTTCCCTGGCGGAGTCTGTGTTTCCTGATAGCTACAACACGGGGATCTTTAAGTCAAAGAGTGAATAGGTTACTTCTAGGCAAGCGTGCTCCATCGTCGACCTCATCATCACTTACCATCAGGTGAGACAGTGGTCAAAAGCGAGCATATCCGTAATAGCGAGCGGGATTTGTCATAAGATGATTTTCCCACCAATAAAAAAAAAAAAAAAATAGCGAGCATATGCTGAGATAGGAGCCTTTTTGGCCTTTTTTGCACAGGTCTTTTATTTTTATCTTTTAATATTGTTTTCTTTTATTTGAAGGAACAATATAAGAATACCAGATAAGTTATGTGGAACTTCTAAAGCCTGCTTGTAAACCCTGTGTATTTATAGATTAAGTAGTTACTTTTTATTTTATTGTTGTTTGTCCTGTGCGAGTCTTAAATAAATGTTTTCTTTCTTTCTTTCTAATAAAAAAAAAATACCTACAGAATCGAAACCATCTCTTTGCATTGTAATTGTGACTTCTTTTCACATATATTACAATTTTATGTAATTTTTACTAACATAACTTTAAGAAGGTACAACCTAAAAAAATATGAATCTTGTATCTGAAACAAAACCCTCCTTTTTTGAGTCTTCTCCCGCACTGTTAAGAGCGAGTGGGAGTGTCAGACTTTTACTGACTAAAATCCACCTGTGTTCCTTCAGTTCCCTTGCGTTCCAGGGTCACGGTAACTTTTACAAACAAAAAGTTACCGTAGTTACCGACCTTATATGCCTTTGTAATGAAGGGAACGATGATTATAAGTTATACTTACAGCTTCTGCACAGTAGAACGTCTTCTCATTAGTTTCAGCAACCAGACTGATGCCGAAGCCGGGACTCTTGCCCGCGTTGGAGCCGCGGCACTGGTCCGTGTTTATGTACACGTCTGGGATGAAGTTAAGCATAACCTGGATGTAAAAGAATTAATGTGTTATCATTTATTGCTTAAAAATATTTAATATAAATGGTTTGACTTTTGTTGTAGACCTTATTTGATCTTACTTACTTATTATTTTATGAGAGCAAACTTGGACATCATTTGAAGATGTGTGAAAAATTCAAATTGACATCCAAAGAGCTGAGAGTAATTTTTTTGCCAGTGTAAAATACCTACTACTACTTAAGTTTGGTAATTATTAGATATATTTTGAATACTCTTAATAATAGGGGTTGAAGCCAACTCGCAGAAGCCCCTTAGACACTTTTCATGGAATGTGGTGCCTATAAGTGCCTGCTGCAGACCCCGGTTGGTGGAGAACTATTGCAACAATTATAAAACAAAGATGGCTATGGGTTTGGGAGCCTTAAGTGGATTACTAAGAACTATGTAAAGACTGCCTGAAAAATATTATAAATATAATAACACATAGACACCGCTCACGGACACGATATCTCGGCTCAATTCAGCTCAACGCGAGCTCGAGTGCTATCCGTTTGAGAGCGTGTCTGTGAACTTTTTGTGGAAAAATGGACCAACAAAAATTAGGGTATTTTTGTTGGTCCATTTTTCCACAAAACTTTTTAACTGTTTAGTGGACGGTTGTTTTAACATTAAACAGTCAATTGACGTTTTTTAGGCTACTATGCCTTGTCGCAAACTGTCCGAGTGCGAGTTTGGCGCCACGCGCTGACCCTAGCGCGATCGCCGAGCGTAGGTATGAAAAGTGAAGTACATACATGAGATTGACTTCGGTACCTATCTATTTTGTGGTGAAAGCATACTCAATAAATGTATTTTATATGCATCAAAATGTATTTTATTATTATAAGTACCTAATCTTAATGATACTTTATTCTATTTCTGATGTCTATTATTTATTTATAATGTACACCTACCGCAATGTAGTCTTTTTTAAACTCAAAGGTTGGCTGATAAGCCCATAGACTATACACTATAAACAGAGATATAAGCCCTCCTATGTACAACTACTGTTTATAAAGTTTAAATTAATAAATAAATCATGCATAATCTCACCCCCTTTGCAGCATCAACAACTCTGTTAGCCATGGTAGGAGAAACCCGTAACGCGTACACGACGCCTCGTATTCTCTTCACAAGGCCCCATTGTGTCCACTGTAGCGGCCGTAAGCTGCGTCGCACTGGGCACTTGAATACTACCTCGCCGCCGCCGAGAGGTGGTGCACCTGAAAAATTGTTTAGTATCAATATTAGTATATTTTTATACAAGTGGAAAAAGTTTTGTCATTGCGACCGAAGCAAAAGTATTATAGACGCAAGTGCTGAAGTGACCAATTCCCATGTAAATCAAACGACATTTTTCAATACACGAAGATATAAATAGCACCCAGCTTGTTAAGATACATATAAGCGAGCGCGCACTTTTCCGCACTAGTGCGAAAAATAAGAGCCGTTTTTCGAGTAAGTTTATTGATAAAGCTTTTTTTCTAATTAGGACAAGTGGCTGTGTGATAGAAGCAGTGTGAATAGTTCCTATAAATGAAAAAAAACATTTTCACAAAATTCACAATTGAGATAGGTATGGCCTTTCTATTTGTGAAGTTAAGTGGTTGGTATCGGTATACTAGCATGTAGACGTAGTTAGTGTCTGACTCCTATAATTGATTGCACACTTTTCTTCAGTTTTGTGGAGGAGTTTTATTGGCTTTGGAAAAAACTGCACTGACCAGCATCAGTTTCACACAGTCTGTATTTATTTAGCAAGACTCTGTAAGTATCTACTTTCATGGTGTGACCAGAATGGTACCACATGCTCCATCCTCCATCCATTGAAGACAGAGCTAACATCAATTAAAAAAATCACACTGATCAATGACAAATGTTTGGACTTACCTCTCCTTACAACCTTCAACTCGAGTCCATCATCAACTAATATGAACTTCAGCAGCACCGGCAGAGCTGATGTCTTGATCTTATCTACTGAGACGTCCAGATCACTATGAGTGACTCCCTGGAGGACAGCATTCAGAGGCTCCTTGCAGAATGGACCAAGAGCTAGCAGGATTTCTAAGTAATAGCCTGAAAATTTTGATAAAGTTGTTATAAAAGTAGGGATTTTACAAAGATGTTTTTGAATGGCAAGAATTGCAGGTCCTTCAGTTCAGAAGATCAGAGTGTCATAATACATACTTATAAATGTAGTGTTCAAAACTTTGAAATAATCATGGGTAAGAGTCCCTACAATATGAGCCTGAGAATGGATGACGCAGTCAACGTCGACTTGGGAAGAGGTGGCGAGAAAGCCTAGACGTCTACCGTAAAAGCTGGTTCGAGGAAGCTCGAGCAAAAATACTTTATTGAAGAATTTGTAGGAGGACTTTGCCCAGCAGTGGGCAAGTATTTGCAAAATTTTTTTTTTTAATTGATGTAAACTAGTACTTGACTGCGATCCCACCTGATGGTAAGCAGTGATGCAATCATTGATGGTGAGGCGCTCTAGTTTATTAAGAGCCTATTCACTCTAACCTTGAAGACACCTAAATTATAGTTGGACGGGAAGACCGCATTTTAAAAAAATACTAACCTATACCCCGCTGTGTGCTACAACTGTGTGTAATATGACCGCCAACCAATATTCCTGGCTGGTAGTACACCGAAGTACCAGTCTCACTCAGCTCCACCCTCGTTCCATTCGTCACCTTGTCTAGAAGTCGAATCAAACTCACTTCGTACTCCCGAAGACCCGGGTCGTCATGCGAACTCCGAATCTCTTCTATTTTAATTGTACGACCACTTAGCGTGGCCAACAACAACCTTTGGCGAAAGAAATTGCTGCCCTTATATACTATTAAGTCATTATGCACTGTCGCTACCATTTTATCGCGTTTTGTGGTAAATTTAAGATGTAAACATTCGACCAAATAAAAACACGTGTAGTGTAGCACAGACTAAAAATTGCACTGTCAATTTGTCAAGACGACAAATGACAATCGCCGCAATCCAATTCACGAATTCACACTGACGTATAAATAATCGCGCTCACGTTCACTGCACTACATGATTCTATGTGCAAGTTATAATAAAAGATTTAGTTTTATAATTATGCATCTAAAATAATTATAGAAATTTTATTACATTACATTACATTCTAAACTGCTAGATTTTCTAATCAAGGGAAGTACCTACCTGCTTGATGAGTTTTTGGCGAGATTTTATAGAGTTAAGTTCAATAGATGTACTAGCATTCGTTGCACACTAAACTTAGTTGTCAACTGACAATTTTATAAACGTATCACACAAGTGACTAACAAACTACGGTGGAAATGTGGTGAATTATAAAAATTTACGGTGCCTATTGTGACCACTCTAAATTTTTATCGACTATTATACAGCTTCAAAAGCTTACACAATCGCAATTTTAAAAGTATCGACACAATAACATCTGTCAAAACGTGTTACGGTGGCTATCAAAGGCACCAGTGGCTAATGACGTCACTGCAGTTGGTCACTGATGATAGGCAATACGAAACTAACTGTCCAACAGTTCAATGATGCACATTGTTAACAAGTGATCATCACTTGAACTGTCAACAGAGTTACGCAATAACCCCGCTGATGAGGAATCCCGAATCAATGATTCCGAATCAAAAAGTAAAATGGAGCTGAGACTTTTATTGTAGTATTGACCACCTTACAAAGTTTTCCGAGAAGGCTGACTCAATTCATTTGCTGGTTATACTGTAAAAGCATTAGAATGTGTTACATCCGGATTTTAATGAATAACAAAGTGATTGAACTCTACGAACACATTGCTTTAAAAACTTAGTACCTAAGCCAAAAACATTCCAAAAAAAAAAGAAAACTATCTGTCAAAACAAACTTTGAGGTTAGAACAGTTGTGTTTACAACGGAATCTCCAAAGAGTATGTAAATCTCTATAAAAAATTTCTTCAACGCATGATAAAATATATCAATCATGAAGGTATCAGTTGGAGACGTTGTTCTGCCTGGTGACTTCTCCGAAGAAATCGCCGCAGTTGGCGAGAAAGGTAAAGTTATCCTCGGACCAGGGTTACGAAAAGAAATCGACGGGATTTTTATCACAAAAGCTGGTACTTTGAAGAAACGTGCACCTAATACATATTGGGTGGATAACTATCAGAAGCGATATATTCCAGCCCGCGGGGAAAATGTTATAGGAATTGTGGTGCAGAAGGCAGGAGACATATTTCGAGTCGATGTCGGGGGCAGCTGTACCGCATCCTTATCTTACCTGTCCTTTGAAGGTGCTACGAAGAAGAACAGACCAAAAGTAGTGAACGGTGACGTAGTATACGCCAAAATGCTCGTAGCCAGCAAAGATATGGAGCCTGAAATCGTTTGCGTCGACTCTCACGGGAAGAAAGGTCGTCTGGGCGTACTAGAAGACGGCTTTGTATTCAAATGTTCCTTAAATCTCATACGAAAAATTCTTAATCCTGAATGTCCATTACTAAACTCTTTGAAGAATGAATGGCCCTTTGAATTAGCAGCAGGCATGAATGGCAGGATTTGGATAAAAGCAAACACTATGAGAGAAACTATTGCTTTAGGAAATGCCATCTTGGGATCAGAATATCTTAGCAATGATGAGATTAAAAGCATGTGTACTAATATTGCTAGTATATTGGCTGGACATATTTCATAACATTTGTGTGATGCTGTATTATTTCTTTGATAAATATATTTAAGGCCAAAATTATGTAGTTTCATTTTACTTTCAAAATACCAGAGAATTTTGTTATTCATTTCATAGAAAGGACACAATGAATGGTTTAAAAGACATGGTATTTCAACAACTATGCATATTGTTATTATCACCACAACAATACTGTCATGGTGCTAGGTTATATTTGCAATGTTATCTACAATTTAACACGTTCACTGTGCAGCTATGATGAGAGAGACTACCCTATAAGTGCAAACGCAAATTGTAGATAATATATTGCGTTAGGTATAAAAATGATATGATAAAGCATTGTTTTATATTTTATATACCCCCTTTCATTTAAAAAAATATTTTGTCCCATGTCCCACCCGAGGGTCATACACGTATGATCTCGTAACTTCATGCCCCATCTGTGGGTCATACACATATGATCTCGCAACTTCATGCCCCTACTGTACAATACATGTCTTGCAATATGACCTCTTGCATGTTCTTCTTTATAACCATTTACCCATTAAATTATTATTAACCCATTAAATTAAATATAATAAAATAAGTCTTCTTTTTTATTCAAAACATCCCAAAATTATCTCATTTTCGATAATCAAACACTGGCAACTCTATTAAAAAAGTTCCTCCGGTCTTTGCGTAATATTTTTTCTTAGTCCATTGTTCACACGTGTGAACCAATAAAAGTGGCTAAACTCATACGTGTTTGAGGTTATGAGCCTTTCAATTGGCGAACAACTCATGCCCACCCGTGGGTCATGCACGTACGATGAGCAACTCGGTATGACCCACCGGTGGGGCAAGCACAGTGAACGTGTTAACTAGATTTAAATACTCACTCTGTTTAGTAAGAAGATCATTTTCTATTTAAGTTTGAGGAAGTGCTCCTATAAAAGTACTAATTTTTTCAGCATTACCTGCTTTGTCCGCATCAAGTTCGCAAAAGTGCACAAATGTAGATAACAATAACTTTTATTTTCGCAATTAATGCCATAGGGAGCTAATTAATATATTTTACTTTCACATAACTCATAAATCTGCCCTGGGAATTAAATGCCATTCCCACGAGAACATAAAAATAATAATATTCCACAACTATCACACAACGCCGTCTAGTCTCAAGCTAAGCAGAGCTTGTGTTATGAGTACTAGACAACTGATAAACTTACTTATATATTTCTAAATACATACATATTATAGATAAATTACACCCAGACACAGAACAAATGATTGTGCTCATCACACAAACATTTGTCCTGGGTGGGAATCGAACCCACGACCTCCGGAATAGCAGTCAGGGCCACTTACCACTAGACCAGCAAGCCAGTCAAAAAAAGTAGCCTAAGTTACTCCTTGTGAAATCTCCTATGTCCTGATGAAAGTCCCGTCAAATTCGTTTTGAAGACGAACCCCGTAGTTTGAAATCCCATCCCCGCGAAAAACTAAAAGTAGTCTTAGTTACTCCTTGTGACAAAAGCAATACGTCAGTCAGTCTCGTCAAAATCGGTCCAGCCGTTTCGGAGATGACCCCCCCACCCTCCCACGGGAATATAAAAAGTAGCTTAAGTTACTTATAACATTTATTTATTTATTTCATACTTCATGCACATAAAGGTACAGAGGCGGACTTAATGCCTTAGGCATTAGCTATAGCCCGATGATAGTCCCGTCAAATGTTCAACCGTTTCGCAAACGTATGGCGTAGTTTGAAATCCCATTCCCACGTGAAACTGAGAAGTAACTTAAGTTACTTCTTGTAACATCAGATATCCGTCAGTGAGTCTCGTCAAAATCGGTCCAGCCGTTTCGGAAATGGCCCCCCCACCGGGAATATAAAAAGTAGCCTAAGTTACTTATTATAACATAATCTATAGCCCGATGAAAGTCCCGTCAAATGTTCAACCGTTTCGCAGACGTATGGCGATGGCGTAGTTTGAAATCACATTCCCACGAGAAAATGAAAAGTAATTTAAGTTACTCCTTGTAACATCAGATATCAGTCAGTGAAGTCCCGTCAAAATCGGTCCAGCCGTTTCGGAGATGACCACCGGGAATATAAAAAGTAGCTTAACCGGTTCATCGTCGCGTCGGCCACCCGGTCTGCTTAAAACCGTACTGTCGTCCTTGACTTCCGAAGTCGCGGCACGACTTCCCCGCGTTCACTAAAACGACGATATCTCAGAAAATACGAGTCCTAGCTCAACGAACCTTACGTTACTGAAATTGTTATGAAATAAGCTATCTGATTATGTAGGGTTTTAGGTAGATTCACCTTGTAATGTATTACTAATTAATTACAAAGATATTTAATTGGCAGTATATATTTAATGTCTTTGCTTAATCATAACATAAACTATAGCCCCTTCCCTCGGGAAAATGAAATGTAGTCTAAGTTACTAGGTACTTTAAAGGTGCGTCTAGATCTGGCGAATGCGCCGCTCGCGAGTCGCTTGCGAACGGCGCGCGTGCATTTCGCACACGGCTCGTTCGTACGAGACCCCTGCGCCGCGCGCGCTCGAACATGTAAAGCACGCGCGGAGTTCGCAAGCGGCTCGCATCTGGACGCATCATTAGATTATAGATTGTTCGAGCTAACGACCTTACAGTCCCTAAACGCCTCATGCTTGATTTAACGCACCAAAATAATTATGTCAACTAGCTGAGGTACGGGGGAGCAGGGTACTGCGTTCTGATTGGCCCGACCAAGGTCATTACGGCACACTAGGGTTTTTTTTTTTTTTTCCGGTGGGAAAATCATCTTATGACATCCCCCGCTCTTGGGCGAGGCGGGAGATAGTGTCAGACTTTTACTGACTAAAAACCCACTCCTGTTCCTTCGTTGCCTTTCGTACCAGGGCCGAGTCTTCCTTTCAGAATCAGACCCTTGGCCCCGGTAGGCTTCGACCCTGCTGGGCCCCTACAGTTGCTGACAACTCCTTGAGGCGCGCGTGGAACAACACGCTTCGTCGACGACTTGGGCTCGGTCCAGACAGTCACCGGACGGTCGGACGGCGAGCCACCCATTGCTCGCCGTCCGCAAGCCCGCGCCTACGGTGGCCGGAAATCGGGATCGGAATCCCGGCGGCGGTTGGGGCGTGAGGACCGTTGCCTCACGCGATCGGCCGCCTCCTTTGCTAGCAGAAGGAGGCGACCGCCTGCCACTACTCCTCGCTCCGGACCATGGCCTGTACCAAGGCCCGGCGCGAGAGATCGCCGCTGCCGATCGCCCCCACGAGGACACGGCGTTGCTCTGCCCAAGCGGGGCACACCTCCACCGTATGCTCCACCGTGTCCTCCGGGCGGTCCACACAGTGGCGACACCCGGGCGTCGCTTCCGCACGAATCCGGTGCAGGAACTTCCCGAACTTACCGTGTCCGGTGAGGACCTGCGTCATGCGGAAGGTAATGACGCCGTGTTGCGTATAGTGTTTTTTTTTTTTTTTTTTTTTTTTTTTTCGGCCCCGGGGATCACTTTCGCATCACCCATGGCCCCAGTAGGCCTCGACCCTGCTGGGCCCCTACGGTTGCTGACATCTCCCTGAGGCGCGCGTGGAACACTACGCGCCGTCGACGACTTGGGCTCGGTCCGGACAGTTACCGGACGATCGGACGGCGAGCCACCCATTGCTCGCCGTCCGCAAGCCCGCGCCTACGGTGGCCGGAAATCGGGATCGGAATCCCGGCGGCGGTTGGGGCATGAGGACCGTTGCCTCACGCGATCGGCCGCCTCCTTTGCTAGCATTACTGCTTCGCAGAAGGAGGCAACCGCCTGCCACTCCTCCTCACTCCGGACCATGGCCTGTACCAAGGCCCGACGCGAGAGATCGCTGCCGCCGATCGCCCCCACGAGGACACGGCGGTGCTCTGCCCAAGCAGGGCACACCTCTACCGTATGCTCCACCGTGTCCTCCGGGCGGTCCACACAATGGTGACACCCGGGCGTCTCTTCTGCACGAATCCGGTGCAGGAACCTCCCGAACTTACCATGTCCGGTGAGGACCTGCGTCATGCGGTAGGTAAGGACGCCGTGAGGCCTTTCCAGCCACTCCTCAAAGAGGGGACTTATCGCCATAATTATGGCGTGCCCAGTTGCGTATAGTGTTGCGTATAGGGATGAGATAGGTTTAAATAAATCACAAAAATATTGATTTTTTTTTAAATTTTGTTTCCTTTATCTTTCTAGTTCTTGATATTATTTTAACATAAAATGTACATAGTTTATGTAATTAGTAAAGGGGAATGAAACTTTTCCCATACATTACTGGCATGTTTTTTTTTCTTTTCGCCAAAAGTGGAACCTAGGCCATATTTTAAAGGACTGTATGATAAATCAATAGCAAAAAGAATTATGTCTACCAACCCTAACCAAACAAAGTTAGACACTATTTAGTATATTGCTATAGTTTGTTATCAAGCGTTATTTTTCTTAAATAAGAATACTGTCTGATATTTTAAGTTTACCATTGTTAAATATAGTTTTAGTTTCGGTTTTTTATGGTGAGTACGCATTAAATAGTGTCAATCACTATCACAACACTAACGCGTATCTTTTCAACTCATTTATCACTTATTTTTTTCACTAGTTTTAGTGATGAAAAACTGCGAGTGTGGAAAAAATATTACGTATTATATTTCCATTTCATTATAATATAACGAAAATAGGTAACGCCTGACAAAAATATACTAGCAATGCTTCTATACGTATCTTCGTTCGGTTACGGTTTAAAGACCTGGTTCTTTTTGCTATTGATTCGTCGTATTGGCCTCTAACATATAACCTAGGCTTTATTTCTGGCGAAAAGAAAAAAGCAAAACATGCCAATAGTTTGCATTTTAAGTGGTAACGTAAAATTTTAAAAAATAAACTGAAAAAAGTCCTCTCTACTTATAAAAACATCATAACATAGGTACTAATAGTAAAAAATTGTATCCAAGTACTTAGTATTTTTCACGCTTGCTAGCAATTATCCATTTATTTGTAAAATCAGGATCTTTCGGGTACCTAATATCAATAACCGATTCACAATTGAATTCTGTCTACAGAAATCAGAAACGTTTATTTCAAATAGACCAATTACAGGCACTTTTGAATTGTCAAAATGTCAGTCAGTCAAAAAAAAACAAGTGAAGCTAAATTGCACGTTCCAAAGCGTAGATCTCTATGGAGAAGAACGTGCAAGAAACTCCATGGACACTCTTTTAAATCATGTTATGAGTTACATAAATCTTGGTTACATATTTCTTGACGCTTCTAATATGTGAGCACAATGTAGATAAGTAATAATAATTAAAATAAAAAATATACTTAAAAAAGACTAATTAAAAAAAAAATAGAAATTGAATTAAGTCACTGGCAGCTAAGAGATGACCAGTCTCAACTGACGGCACCCGTTCACGAGCATGACGCGTGCATCAGCCCCACTCAGCTCAACCATTTTTAAGGGAACTGAATGACCCAATAACACGTGCCACCATCAGCGAGACATTTGAGTGAGCATGACAAACTCTCAACTGCCATGCTCGTAATGTCAAACAAGTTGTAACCTAATAAAAATGCTCCATGGTACTTCACATTCACAAAACTTGAAAAACAAAGTGCTTCTACATTATACAATGCTACTGTTTCCAAATACAAAAGATAATAAATTATCATAAGCTCTATTGAAATAAAATAAAAATAAAAAACATTTCTAAAACAACAATACAAAAAGGGGAACAGTATCTCTTCCAAAATTATAAAAAAACTAATTTGAAGGTAAAAGTGGCTGTGGCTGCGGAGCAGGACCGGCATTTAGCCAAGCGCTTTTATCAAGGATATAACCTTCCAGTTTATAATACGCTTGTCTACATAGTGTGCGTTTAATGCATGCTTTAAATTTGGACTCATTTAGTTGTAGAATCTCAACTGGTATTTTATTATAAAATTTTACACAGTACCCCATGAAAGAACTATGTACTTTAGCCAATCTGAACCGAGGTTGATCTAATTTGTTCCTGTTCCTAGTATTAAAATTGTGCCTGTCACTTATCTTAGTAAAAAGATGAATATTTTTTCGAACATACATAATGTTTTCATAAATGTATTGACAAGGGACCGTCAGGATGTTTATTTCCTTAAATAGTTCCCTAAGAGAATCGCGTCTGCGAAGATTATATATGGCTCTGATAGCTCTTTTCTGCAGAATAAAAATAGACTCTATATCTGCAGCCCGTCCCCATAGCAAAATACCGTAAGACATGATACTATGAAAGTAACTAAAATAAACTAGTCGCGCAGTATCCACATCAGTAAATTGACGGATTTTTCTGACAGCATATGCTGCTGAACTAAGCCGACCTGCCAGAGATGTTAAATGAGGACCCCATTGTAGCCTCGAGTCAAGCGTGATCCCTAGGAAAACCGTATTCTCGACGAATTCAAGTTTCTCCTTGTTCAATACTATGTCGGAGTAATTACTTTTAACATTCGGTAACGCAAATCTTATGCACTTAGTTTTTTTTCCATTTAACACTAAATTATTAACAGTAAACCAGTTTTGGACTTGCTGTAAAGCATCGTTTACGTCATCAAGATTAGTGGAACGTCTATTGATCTTAAAAATTAACGACGTATCGTCAGCAAACAATACAATATGTGGTTGTTTTTTTAATAGATGCGGTAGATCATTTATATATACTAAAAAGAGGAAAGGACCTAATATTGAGCCTTGTGGTACACCCATTTTGACTTTCAAACCCGGAGAATTGACACCGTTTATCTGAACTTGCTGTTGCCTGTCAATTAAATAAGATTTCACCAAGCTGAGTGCAAGTTTACCTAGTCCATAATGTTCTAGCTTTAAAAGCAAGGTTTCGTGATTAACACAATCAAAAGCCTTTGAGAGGTCACAAAAAATTCCTATCGCATCTTGGGCTTCTTCCCACGCTGCAAATATATGTTTTAATAAAGTGACACCAGCGTCAGTCGTACAACGTCCTTTGGTGAAACCATACTGCTGATCATGAAAGATTTTATTGCTGTTAAAATGGTAAAGCATTTGATTAAGCATAACTTTTTCAAACACCTTACTGAAAACCGGCAATACTGATACAGGTCTGTAATTATTAGTGTCATTATGGTCACCGGATTTAAAAAGTGGTATAACCTTACTGTACTTCATTATATCTGGAAAGACTCCTTGGTCCACACACAAATTAAATATTAAAGCTAAGTACGGTGCTATGGTCTCAATTATAGATGTGCATACTTTAACAGACATTCCCCATAGGTCTTCGGTTAATTTGACTTTTATTTGCCGGAAAGCCTTTATGACTGTCAAAGGGTTTATATGTTTGAATTGAAATTCAACCGGACAGCCTGGCAAGTTTGCTTTCAATAAAGCAACTGAATCTTCAGGGGAGGAATTTAGAGCTTCCGTTGTTCTAAGAGGTATATCGGTGAAATAATTCACAAACTCTTGGGCTACTTCTATGTTAGAGCTTTTGGGACCATGTGAAGTCTCCAACAAAAAATCCGTATTCCGCACTTTATTCCTACCAGTTTCATTATTAATAACTTTCCACACAGTCTTTATTTTATTGTCTGCCGATTTGATCTTATTGCTAATGTACAGGGCCTTTGCTACCTTGCAAATCTTTCTGAAGAGTTTAGAATATCTATTTACATATTTATTAAAAGTTTCAGTGTTGAAGAATGGCTTAAGGCCATACAGCTCATATAGTTTTTCCCTACTTACCCTAATACCTTTAGTCGCCCAGTCACTAAATACAAACTTAGGGAAAATATTTTTAGACTTCTTTTCAAAAGCTGTATTAAATTCATTGAGTACCACTGAAAAGAAATTATCATAAAATTTATTGGCATTATCAATATCATGGCCCAGAACATTTAACTTATTTTCTAAGTTACTATTATTTTTTTTTAATTTGCTTATTGTAATTTGCCTAAATTGAATTTGCGTTTTTTTCAAGGCTGCTTGATACTTAAATGCTACCGTTTGTCCACTATGATCAGACGGAAGATAATTAACTATAGCTTTATCTACATAATCACAATTGCAGAAAACATTATCAATACAAGTTGCAGAGGTTGGAGTTATTCTAGTTGGTTCTATAAAAACATTAGTCAAATTAAATGATTTAAAAAGACTTAAAAATCTGCTGCTATTTGAATTGTCTTCTAAAATATTAATATTAAAATCTCCACAAATAATTACGGATTTGTTACTATCTGCAAGCTTAGCCAAAATATCTTCCATTGATGATTCAAAAAGACTAAAGTTTTGAGGGTTCGGGGGTCTATACACGCACACTATAACATGCTTATCCAGCTCAACACAGGACAGTTCAACGCAATGTTCCGTTGACAAGTTAACTATGTCATTACGTTGCTTAAATTTTAAGCATTTTTTTATTAAGATTAGGGAACCACCACGCAGCATAGATTTCCGGTTAAAACAACTACCCACAGTATAATTTTCAAAACTGAGTAGCCCCTGGTAATCCTTCAACCAATGTTCACTAAGACATACAACATCAAACATTGTTTTTTCTAATAACATTTCAATCTCTAATAATTTAGAAGAGATACCTTGAATATTTTGATGAAACAATTTCAATTCATGCTGCTGAGACCCTTTTTGCTGTTTAACTATTTGAGAGCAAGAAGATACCTTATTGATGGTTGGTATAACTATGCTGTTACTGGTACCCTCTATTGTCTTATGCATTAGTTTAAATGATCCGGAGTTTGTCCCAAATCTATATTATCACCTGGCAGTGAATTGCAAGTAATTGTAGCCTCCACATTAAATAAGGAATTTTCCAAAGTGATATGTGGAACCTCCTTCGTACACGGTATAAAAGTATTCATAATTTGGTCCACCACATGATTATTAGTATGATTACTAAACATTGTGGTGTCAATTATACAAGACTTCGACATACTACTTATGTCTGTGTTAATAAAATACAATAAATACAATAAATATAGTTAGTAAAAAGGATCGTATAAATAGTAAATAGGTTTTTTGCTTTATTGATAACATAGGTCGTAAGAATTGGTACATCACTGGTTTTGTTCATGGGCACGCCATAATTATGGCGGTAAGTCACCTCTTTGAGGAGTGGCTGGAAAGGCAACACGACGTCCTTACCTTTCGCATGACGCAGGTCCTCACCGGACATGGTAAGTTCGGGAGGTTCCTGCACCATATTCGTGCGGAAGAAACGCCCGGGTGTCACCATTGTGTGGACCGCCCGGAGGGCACGGTGGAGGTGTGCCCCGCTTGGGCAGAGCAACGCCGTGTTCTCGTGGGGGCGATCGGCGGCAGCGATCTCTCGCGCCGGGCCGCGCGTACAGGCCATGGTCCGGAGCGATGAGTAGTGGCAGGCGGTCGCCTCCTTCTGCAAAGCAGTAATGCTAGCAAAGGAGGCGGTCGATCGCGTGAGGCAACGATCCTCACGCCCCAACCGCCGCCGGGATTCTAATCCCGATTTCCGGTCACCGTAGGCGTGGGCTTGCGGTCGGCGAGCAATGGGTGGCTCGCCGTCCGACCTTCCGGACCGAACCCAAGTCGTCGATGGCGCATGCTGTTCCACGCGCGCCTCAAGGAGATGTCAGCAACTGTAGGGGCCCAGCAGGGTCGAAGTCTACTGGGGCCAAGGGTCTGATTCTGAAAGGAAGACTCGGCCCTGGTACGAAAGGCAACGAAGGAACAGGAGTGGGCTTTTAGTCAGTAAGTCTGACACTATCTCCCGCCCGACACAAGAGCGGGGGATGTCATAAGATATTACCACCGAAAAAAAAAAAAATTTGTTCAAACCTTCAGTTATGACCAGTATAAGTTGAACTCCGATAAATAATATCAGAAAAGTATTATAGTTGTAATTAACTTACCTATGAAAAGTTATACCATCTTTTCGAATACTCGAAATCTGGCTGTTGTTACCACATAAACGTATTGAACAAGGGGCTATTGTTATATTTATTTTCTAATTTTTATATTAACTATCGCGGACGTGTTCACGGCTCACAGAAGTGGTCGAGACTATTTGGAAATTGTTTTTTTGGCGACTTGCATTAGATCTATAAGTCATATGAGTTGACAGACTTGAGTCGCCTGTTATTAGGCGTCTAAGGGCTGTTAGGTCGTTGGTTTGAACTGATCCTGCTGTCGGGTTATGACATGACCACCACATCCCCACCTATAATGACGATTTCCTTGGAAACTTCTAATTTTAATTTTATTGTTCAGGTAGCAATTCAGTACTCATTTTTACCAAATTGGACAGCAAGGGCTGAAGGGATTTGGACCGTAGGTAGACTAGATTAGGATTAAAGTACACCACGATATCTTTAATGTAGTATGTTCCTGTAGGATGAATTCCAAAGTTGGCGCCAGCAAAACCACTGGCATTAAAAAAATAAAACAACAAAGAAACAGTGATCGGGAAATTTATTTTGGCAAATGCAACTAACCTAATCATTTCAATCTCAATACATAATGTAAAACTACATCCATCTGCATTCCACCCATTGTTTTTTCTAATAAATATATATTACAAATGGCGGGCGCCTCGCAATTTTCATATTTACAGTTCTGCACGACGCCACCGCCGTATTTTACAAACTATCGTAATAGGAGTCGACTGACCAGAACAATTTTCCTTTATAACAATAATTTAGTAAACAATAAAATAATGAGCGGTTATTTTTCGTTTTTTTTTTTTCATTTTAAATGATAGTTTTTTTTTTTGCTAATAGATGATTAATTGATGACTGCTATTTTGTGGCGGGTTTGGATGTGACTGTGAAGGTTTTTAATATTTTCTAGATTTTATGCACTTACATTCAAGAACTTGTATTCTCTTTAGATAAAAAAACTACGCATAACTATTTCACCACAATGGTCTAAGCCATTAAGATGTTGTATAAAAAAAAACAGACTCTCAAAGTCGTTTCTTACAATTTAAAACATTCCATTTTTAAAAGGCCACTCCACAGTCACATCAAAGCCCGCGACGTAGCACAAACATCGCCTGTATTCAGCCTAGACTAACAATAAGCCTCTTAGCAACGATATAAGAAAGTGGTAACTTTTAAAAAGATACAAACTGATGCACTACAGTTTGAATAGTAACTATCAAGTTTTAAACCTCAACAACCTACGAAAAGGAATGTTAAATTCTTGTATTTACAAAACATATTTGTTTTTTTTTTTTAACAGTTACACAAGATTATTGGAGCTTGTTTTTTTTTTTAAATTGATAGTAACTTGTCTGATTTTTCAGCAAATATTATTTGATGCCCCGTTTAAGGCCCAGCCTCGGCCTATTGCCCTCCCTAGCCTGGCGTTTGGCCGAGGCTGGTCCACGTGTAAACGGGGCATGAAATGATTTTCCATTACCAAAAGCATAAGTTATGAAAAATTTAAGATTGTATAGAAAAGCATTTCAGAGCAACAAAACATGAAGTTATATAAAATCTAGCGCCATCTCTTTATGCACTGATTTTAGTACCAACATGTCCAACTAACTTTTATATTGTAACTTCCAATTATCTTAATAACTCTAGCTAAAATTTTGATAGTAACATTAAAATAAACTGTTGCTATACTATGTAATATCAAATAAATTCGTGCGTCGCACCGATGGGGACTATCATCATAGTTTTAATAAGAAAACATGTAAAAATAATGTAATAGGTATGAAATATGTCAACTCTTACTCTAGTCCACAGAATATTGTGTTGAATGCACTGATCTTCGTGTTTCTCTAAATATACCACTATTATAAAACATTATATTATTCGAGCTTTTATGTTAATTATTTTATGCTAATATTTGTCATACCTTATGGCATCATAGGTTATGACAAATATTCATCGAGTATCGAGTATATATCATGTAGAATTGTAGGCATAGTTAGCTAGGTATTTTAATATACAGTCATTATAAAAATAACTTGTTTTAATAACTATAAATTACTTTTATTTCGTGTTTTGGATTACTATAAGGCTTCATCTTGGTGTTCAGATCAGTGCATTCACTCTAATTGCTCTAAGATAGAAAAAACATTTTTGTGGTGTCATTTTTGGGAGAGGAATACCTCATGTTACGATATCTTGTTAGGACAGTTTTGTCCTATGGGGTCAAAATTATTTACATCAAATAGAGGCTAATTTCCAGTCTCAAAAAATGACACAAAATGGTTTTTCCTCCCTAAAACAGTTTCATCGATCACAGCAAAATTGTAACACTGTACAAACATTTACATTCTATCAACAAAGCAGTCATTTTCACGTTTTTTTTTTTATCCTTTTTTACTTGAATTAATTATTATTTTAATTACGAAAATATAATTTACTCTATCGATTATTCAGAGATCAAGATTGTTTACTTACAATAGACTTTATTAACATATTTTACATTTTATATATAAATGTTTACACTAAGTATCGATAACCCGTTTGTTGCGTTATACTGAATATAACCGTTGTTATAATTTTTGTGTACAAGTTGGGAAGACAATTTTTGTTTTTGTTTTAAGGTTACAACAATTTACGTTTTCGCCATTTTATATAATACCAATCTGTGCCGTGACACGGCCTGAATGCCAGCAGTGGGACCGTCACAAGCAGATTTATGCGTATGTTATTCAATAATGAGTCGATCTAATGATTACAAGATTGTCAAGGCAATATTGGGGAGACCTTTCTCTTGCATTGGACTGTGATCGATTCATAGCAAAATAACCTGCAACTCTGCAAGCCAAAGATTTGTTTTTACTATTTTAGGTATGGTCGCAATTTCAAAAGTCATTGAGGCGACCTAAGCAAATGACCAAGTCAAAACTTCGTCGAATGACACGAAAATTTACATTAAACAATTAATTTAAATAAATTATACGTAATTTTGAACGATGTAACCAATTTTCATTAAATTATTAATTAAATAAATAACTTAGGATATAATGTTTTTTACATTAAAATTGTTCTCCCAATTTGTCGAAGAGAAAGTATTTCTTTTGACTTCAAATTTTAAATATACAATTTTTCAATAGATCTATTCCTCGAGATTTGTGAGGGAATACTTTTTGTGGCGAACGTGGTTAGTGTGGTATAATTGTCGATAAGTCGATAGTCGATACACAATTAGTTATTGTATTCATCACTTAAAGTGATGTCAAATAACACTTCCTTGACTTAATAATGCTCCCATACACTCAAAATAAAGTAAAAGTGTTGAGTTCAGCGCAATGAAAATGACCACACGTTTTTTTAATGCCATAGAGAGGCAAACAAGCAGGCCGCCCTCCTGATGGTATGTTGTCACCGCCGCTTATGGCAGTCTACATTTTTTTATGAAATGTTTTTGGCTTGGATACTAAGTCTTTTAAGCTATGTCTTCGTGTGAATAGTTAATTTTGGAATAAAATAGAACATGGATGATCACATTCTAATGTTTTGTAGTATTTGGCAGCAAATTTACCAAGTCAACATTCTCTTGCTTCGCGGAGGTAGTCAACACTACAATAAAATTCTTTGCTCCATTTTACCGAGATCGCGCCTGATTCAATGATTTCAAATATTGTCCAGTTGCGCAGACACTTGAGATACAAAACTACACCCATTTTACATCACAATTATCTACTAGGAATTAATTTGGGAATAATTAAAACAACCACTGAACTACACTCGAAGAAATCCCGCCAAAAACCATGGCTGTCTACAATATCAGGGTTACCACAGATTATTATGATTTTGATATACCAGACTAATCAACTTATACTTATACCAAATTAAAGTATGGAGTTGTTTTTTTTTTGTTCACTGGTAACATTAATTCAGTAAATACTCAGCAGAATATGCAGCATGGCGTTGCTAAGCATATGTAAGGCGAGGCATGAATTGAGCCTCATTTTTGTCTTGTCCCTCGCATACTGAATACTTTTGTGTGTGTTTAATTATCGACCAGTGTTAGCGCGTGGTATCATGTAATACAGTAACCAGGTTATGGAGAACTCATAGTCACTTTTTCAATGTAAAATACTGGTATTAGCAGTCGGTTAGGCTAGAAGATTGAGCAACGTTGGGCCAATGGTAATGGTCCCACCTTACGAGTTGTATGTTGTAGGCAGGCGTTTTATTTTTACCCGACTACGGAGGGTTATGTGTAATATATTTCATCGCCACTGCTCTCAAAACGGCGAAGTAAAACATCGTGAAAAAACCGGCATGTCCATGAAACAAAATTCTAAAACATTTGACATCCACCACCCCGCACTGCGCTTGCGTGGTAATTGCTACCCTATCTCTCTTGTAGAAATGAGGCCTGAGTCCAGCGAGAGCTTTATAAGGCTGATTATAGATCTAGACTGGAAGCTGAGCTCAACACATTTGGGAGTAGACTAGATCCTGATGATGACTTGTGTCCTAGTGTGGCACACTAACGACATACCGGAACGTGTCACCATGGCAGTAGCGCTAGGGCCGCACACACACAGCGCCCGCCAGCCGCTCTCAGAACACGGAGTCCGCGGAGCGCGACAGGTGCACCGGGTGCGACGGCGAGCGCGCCAGGCGCTTGCGCGGCAGCTTCTGCAGCGTCGTCAGCAGGTGCGGGAAGTCGGGCCGCTCCGACGAGCGGTACGACCAGCACAGCATTAAGATGTCCTGCAAATTGTAAAAAAACAATTTAGCAATAATAATCCTCCCGACCGAATTTCAATCACGGTGACCACAAATACGCAGGAGATATTAAGAGTGCACAAGCTCATGCGCAAACACTGATGCACTCTCTGTTCCTTTACTCTTGTAGCGGTCCCTATGACGGCACATAGGAACTAAAATTCAGAATCCAGCATTGCGGTAAGTTCACCGTGCGATATAGAATAAATACAACAGCCCGAAATCAACTATCGGGAAGTTACCCAAACTAGACATAACACCCGTCTGGCCGGGGGCTGGGACTTTACTCCCTGCTCCGCATAGGTCTAAACTCTCATAATCGGATGAGACGGTAATCCGATAGAACTGAAGAAAAATCAGGTGCAAGATCAATGGCTTTACGTGCCCTTCGAGGCACTGAGAAAGGTCGTTTAGAATTTAAGTTTGTTAGCATGGTGAAAGAATTTGTTAATTGATAAAAATCAATTGTCTAGGGAGCGTTGTATGAAGAATAGAAAAGAACAAACGCAATTGTAATAATAAATTTATTTATTGTCTCATTAAATTTTTACAAATTTAGATGAAGCCCTGAACCCCATACTAGTATTGTAAACTTAAAACTATGGGTACAATGGCGGGTACCTACCAGACCTTAACCTTAGTATGGACTACATAGAACTTAAAACTAAAAAAGGGGGTAGGGGGGGTGTGACACCCCCCCTACCCCCTACCCCATAACTCTGACACCCCGGGTGTCAGAGTTATGTTAATAATTATATTACCTTGATATCTCTCGAAGCCTGCATGTTGGCTAGTGACTGCTTGACGCCCTTGCCGACTTGCCAGATGACGGCCTCGGCCGGCTGACTTTTGAACGGGTATTCGCCGCATAGGAGCTCGTACCATACCGTGCTGGAATGAGTGTTATGGACAAATTATAAATAAATAATAATAATTATATATATTTTTTTTTTTATTTAAGACTACATGGGTCCAATGGTTAGCAAAAAACTTATCAACTAAAAGGGATAGTAAAAAAACTTAAACTAATGCCGCACTAACAATTGCAACCAGTGCTTGATCACTGGCGCATCATGTTTATCGGCTAAGGTTCGAAGAATGCCATTGGAGCTGGTCCTAGATTTGCTTAGCAACGAGGCAGCCTTCTTTCTCACTATAGCGTGGAAATCATCCTCACGCGCTAAAGCGAACATACCCGATGCACTGCAGTATCTAGGCAGCCCCAACAGCACCCTGAAACCATTATTACATTGGATCCGCAGAGCATCTAAAGCCTTCCGCGTATAATTAACCCACAGAATAAAGTTATAGCGAAAACTGTAGGTACCAATAAGTTAGAATATTGTTTTTGAGATTGAGAGAGAGGAGAGAAAAGAGGAATGCCCATAAAATGCCTGAAATAGAAACTACAAAGAGTCCTAAAATCTATTAAGAAGAACATAAGAACAACTAATTAATTATAAAGTTAACTAAGGTAACAACGAATATTTTTATATTTAACTTGACAATATGTCCGTCTGTGTTTACTTCACATGACTGGGTGAAATTCAGCCAAACAGGAATAATGAAATAATCTTTTACGAACTTTTTAATAGAATTAGTGCACTGTTATCATTAATTTACATCTATACTAATATTATAAAGAGGTAAAGTTTGTTTTTTTGTTTGTAATCTCTGAAACTACTGGGCCGATTGCTAAAACTTTTTTCACCGATTGTAAGCTTTTTTATTCCTGAGTGACATAAGTTATATTTTATATACGTGGGCGAAGCTGCGGGCAAAAACTAGTTTAATATAATTCGACCTATGTGCATCGCAAATGAAATTAAATATCTATCAAGTAACAAGTCACCGTACCGCAAGAGCTCGCGTGAAAATATCAAACCAACTACAATGCGTTCCAAATAAGAATAGGATCGATTGCCATGTTGTGACGTCGCGTCATATTGTCAAATCGCAAGAAATTGGGCAAAATTTAAGAACTCAGAGATAAGCAAAATTGAAGAACTGGATTCTGATTAAACTATTTTCGTTCACAGTTCGTAAATAAATTAAATTTAAAAAAAAACTTGTTTTGATCACCATAATAACTCTTCGATTTGACAGTATGACGTGACGTCACTACCTGGCAATCGATCCTATTCTTATTTGGAACGCATTGTAATCGCTTCCGCTTCGCTTCACTCGTCGTCGCACCGCATCCACGTGCGGCTGGCCGCGTAGACCGTAATAGAGTATCAATTGTTTGTTCCAATCGCACCGCTTCGCTTCGCATTCGCGTCGAATCGACAACTTAGAACATAGTGTAAGTATATGTATGCCAATATAAATTAAAATCTAATTATTTTCAAAATGGAAAACGTAAAGTAGACTATGATTGATATTTCTTTTGCTTGACTGATAATTTGACATTATTGCATATTTTTCTGTCATATACCTATACTTGATTCAATGTTTTGAGTTTGTTAGAATTATGAATTGCTGTTTATAATAATGATGACTATGGTACTCACGGAATAAAGAAAAGTAGGGGAAGTGCCCCTCAGATATCGCACGCGTGTCAACATTAAGCACAGCTGTGCAAGAATTAGCTTATTCGCCGTCAGATACTTGTCGCGATTGGTTGTCTCAGAAATACCCGAAAAATTACAAATTATGCCTTATTGTGCGGATTTGACCTGCAAAAACGAAAGCAGAAAAAAAAATGTATCTTGTGGAGGTGTATCGTATCATCGGTAAATACTAAACTTTGTTAATTTTTAAATATAGTTGATTTTAATGACAATACTACATTTTATGACTTCAATGCAAACTATAAACAACCTTATGTTCATTGTCTTGACTGGCCTGTTGGTCTAGTGGTTAGTGGCCCTGACTGCTATGCCGGAGGTCGTGGGTTCGATTCCCACCCAGGACAAATGTTTGTGTGATGAGCACGATCATTTGTTCTGTGTCTGGGTGTAATTTATCTATATATGTATGTATTTAGAAATATATAAGTATGTTTATCAGTTGTCTAGTACCCATAACACAAGCTCTGCTTAGCTTGGGACGCCGTCTAGGCGTTGTGTGATAGTTGTGAATTATTATTATTATTATTATTATTGTCACAAAGTCTAAATGCACTTGGTCGTCATGTGGAAAATCATAACATAAATTCTAGTAACTTCGACGCTACTCAATTAGGGATGGGACACATCCGTAAAGTAGATCGGTATCGATCATTTTTATTTATTTCTAACTCTTCATTTTATGGCTGGCACCATCATCCAAAATTTGTGTCGGACGGTTCATGTTTATATTATTTATAAATATTTAACTAAGATTGCACAGAAATCTTGAGGTTTTAACAACACGTAACCTGCATCCGTCCGAAGCAGGGTTGTTGCTGATGCAGGATTTTGTCACATCAACGGATGCTGATGCTGATGCTGATTTTTTGAAATTAACATCAGCTGATGCTGATTTTAAGTTTTTTTTTTAAATACTGAATTTCATAGTTTTTAGGTAAATATTATAATAAAAGATATATTTTAATGATTCTGTCTGTAAAATATTTTCTTCATTTCTGTTTTTGAGTAATGCAGGTACGTAAACCGCTTACAGATTTTGCGCCATTAAATTAAGTTCAATAGCCAACGAGAAAAATTACTGTGACAAACAGAATAGACGGGAAACGAAGACACAAACAAATACGTGTATCGAACCCTAAAAAACTACAGTAAAATTTACTAAAACAAAACAATGCACTCTGCATACACTTTGCTTGCAATATTGACTATGACTAAATCACAGAGAATAATATTAACGATTTGTTTTGAAATGTACGTATTTTGATTGGCCAAAACTCGGAAGCGACAACGGCACGTGCCATTAACTCCTCCCTCCGTCGGTCATGTCGTGACACGAACTTTGAACATCAGCATCTAACATCAGCAACAATCAATGCGGATGCTGATGCGAAAAATAATGCTGATGTTCCGCTGATGCTGATGCTGATATTCGCAACAACCCTGGTCCGAAGTAGCTGCGGGTTGCTAATCACTTTCTTTTACTTCTTCACGTTCGAAAGGCTGAACGGATTTCAATAAAACTTGGTACATGGGTAGACCACGTCACAAAAGTATGTTCCCTCGGGATAACTTTCTACTTTCAGGCGGGTGAAGTCGCTGGCAGCAGTAAATAGTTAATGAAGATAATATTACATAATATGAATCGTAATACATTAACTTCTGTATAAATAGACCTCAAAAAAATAAATTAGCTGCGAAATAAATATATTGTTTTAAGTCATCATTAGTTAAAAAAAAAACTGTTTTCTTTCTTATTTTCATTGTTAGGAATAATTCGCCTTCTTCCATTTTCCACTACTCAGACACTTCACACAGGGACGCAGAGATGAGCAAAATTGAAGGACTGGATTCTGATTAAACTTTTTTCGTTCACAATTCGTAAATAAATTAAATTTTAAATAATTCTTCAATTTCTTCGATTTGACAGTATGACGTGACGTCACAAAATGGCAATCGATCCTATTCTTATTTGGAACGCATTGTACTTGATTATATGAAATTAAGATTACCCCCTAGCCCTACATACAAACATACAAATACCTCTTTAACATTGATATTTTAAAGATACAACCTTTTCCATTATTAATTTGTATGATTTTAAGAAATTTTTACATTGCTCTCCCGAATAAATTACGTAACATCAATATTAAAATATCGATATATATCTACATCTCTAATTGAGTAGCAAATGAGATTACGTCATGTGCATGGGAATATGACATCTATTTCAAACATGCTAGCGTTCTGAATAGCATGAATTGGTTACGGCGCCATCTAGCGTTGAGTAGCTGAACTTGTTGTAAATTTGACTATTTAAAGTTTTTAGACGAAAAACGTCTTTATTGTTTGTGTCATATCAAATAATTACAACTTTCACTCGTTGTAATAAGACTTAATTTTTGAAAGCAATAAGAAGATGATTTGTAAAAGTTGCGTTTGTAATTTCTAGCCAATCAAATCACTGTTTTTTATGTGTGTTATAGATAATTTGTTATGCAAATGTGTGAGTTTGACGACACTGGTTCCCGTGCTTAGCCAGTTTAAGGGCACTTCTTTGTATTTTTTGTTCTGTGATGGTACTAATATGGTTATCTCTATGGATTTAGATGTTTTCCTTTCAGACAATAGCAATTTTTGAACACCGACTTTTGGAGTCGCCTAGAAAACGAATCTACTTTTTGTTCACAAGCTTGAATCTGGTTTAGTAAAATGTTGGAAACTGGCTTCTATCTAGTGTGGGGATAATTATTGAAATAGTAATCGGTTTTTTATGAATAAAAGTACAATTTGTTGTTTATTTTCATCTCATATCAGGTTTTTTTATATGATTTTGGTTTGGTTTGGATTGGCATACCTCTTTGTTTATTTTGCTATGAACAGATCCCACCAAGCAAGAGGATTGATGATATAAATACGGTACTTAAAATGTTCATTTATCTAGACGAGACTGGAGTTAGACAGATCAGTTTGAGAGTTGTAAATTTTTTTTATAATATTGGCGTACCCGAAGGCGTAGACGTCGGTGGCCTTGGAGAAGGGCAGGTGCAGCGAGGCGTGCGGCGTCAGCGCGCGGCACAGCTCGGGCGCCAGGTAGCACAGCCAGCCCGCCGGGATGCCCAGGCTGTCGCCGCGCAGGCTGCCACAGTAACACACGATACATACACGCGCACTATCTTTGTTTCTAATATTCTTGGAATCACGGAAAAACTTGGACAACAGTACAACTAGCTGGCAATTGTCGCTCTAGTGGAAAGTCAAAAAAATTTGAATAATAACTGGTATTATCTTTCTGCAGACATCTTAAACTTTGTATTGATCTTCTTCCTTCTGTCAACGTTCAACTTTGCCAAATGACAAGAAAATGCATTCTCAATGAATGGCTGATTCAGCAAGCACATTGCTTTTCAAGATCAAGATATCGTTGATGGTAAAGACTTCAATTCAAGTTTTGAGATTGCTTATCTCTCATATTTATTGCTGCAATCCAAATTGTCCTGACATCTAGTATGGATATCCCCACGCTTCAAGGCTTCATGCAGTGGTTGTGCATCCGCGTGCTATATTGCAATGGAAATTTGATCTGTCTGTGTATACTTAAAGTATGCTTTTATAGAGGAAGCACGATAATTATTCATTAGTCTGACTTAATAGAAGAATACACGTCTTTAGACAAGCAAGTTTAGCTGTGATAATATTAGTTTAAAAGTAAACTTATACATAGCGCAAGTAAAAGTGTAACTCAAAATAAATCTTTGTAGTAAATATTAAGAGCTAGTGACCTGCCCCGGCTTCGCATGGATCCAAATTAAAAACATAAACCTTCACTGTTTATTGCTCTTTCTATTAGTGTAAACCGCATTAAAATCCGTTGCTGGATTAGGAGTTACCGGATAAACAGATGTGAGAAGCGATATTGTTCTAAACTATGTATATAGGTTAGTAGTGGATGCCCGGCGTGTGCTACTAGGCTAAAAAAATACATTCGTTTTACAGGCCTCCGTTTTTTTTTAAATGAAGTGAAATAATATAAACTTTTATCACTAAAAACATTATTTTAAAGGGTCAGCAAGCCTATGACCATTGACGTTACACTATAGCTGTGTCTCTATGTGGATGTAACTGTGTATTCTATGATCCGCGTTCTGAGTCACGATAACATCGATGTTAGCGCTCCTTTAGTGCTCGGCCACAGTGGCAGCGCGGTGCGGGTAGCGGCGCGGGTGCGGCAACGCGCGCGATTTGCGTGGCCACACTGGCAGCGCGGTGCGGGCAGCGGCGCGGGTGATAGTGCCTGTCCGAAGTAGGCTTGTTGAAAAAATATCGATAGTTTTGCTTCGATATATCAAAATTTTCAGTGTATATATTTTGATCCGATACATCGACATATCGATACAAAAATATTCAATATCGAAAATCGTATCAAAAACGATTTTTTTTTTTTCAAAATTTATTTATCACCAGAATATTTAAATGAATTCAAAGCCGTAAAAGATAGGAACGAACGAAAAAAAATCTGTATTATCTATACTGTACTGATATGATTTTACTTTCGTTAAAATGTCTGCAAAAATTAATTGGTCTTCAAAATATTAGTATATTGTTATTTCGATTACGTGTTGCGCCGATCCTAAGTAATATAGGACAAGGGCAGGAAGAAGAAGTTTTATGCAGATTCTCATAAATTAAAATAATGAATTTTGTATGGAAATTACTATGTATTACCTATTATTGACCTAGACTGAACTAAATGAATTATTATTTTAAGACCAAAAATCTTGGAAAGTTTGACCGATATATAATTATCTTTTCCTCGATAAATCCAGGCTGATATTAATATTTTTATAAATATCGATACATCGATAAATATTACTTCTAGCATGGCTCTCCTAGTTTGCCGCTTGCCGCCCGCGCGCTCACTGTGGCCACTTGTATGAACTCACTATGGCGTGAGATACCCGCGCGCGTTCCACGTGTCACAGTCCGCGCCGCTTCCCGCGCCCGCGTGCCCACTGTGGACACTCAAAGGAAGTTCGCGTGTTTGAGATTGCCGCGCCGCGCCCGCCCCGCACCCGCGCTTCCACTGTGGCCGAGCACTTAGAGTTAGCAACGTTATCGTGACACAGAACGCGGGGATGGTATATCGTCAATCTGACATTTACGAAATTGACTTTTTTTCGACGCGTTTTGATTATCATGATAATAAATATATTGTCTTATTTGCATAAAGCTGCAGCTCAAATTGAATGTAATAAAAATATAAGGTATTTAATAGAAACGGCAATTTTAGCTACATTTTAAATAATTTTATTGCATAGGAACGAATAAATACAAAAATGTGCGTATTGTTTTTACTGAAACATTTTCAGCATTTTACAAAAACGGGGGCCTGAAAAATTCATATTGAATTATGATCGTGTAGCGTAATAAACAAGCTTTCTTATAAGGTACTAGCTGACCCGGCGAACTTCGTACCGCCTTAGCGTAGCAATGATGCACTACTTTATTTTGTTGTATATTTTTCAATATTTCTGAGAGATTTTCTTAATATTTTTTTCCGTAAGAACCTTCTCCTAATAATAACAAATACAACAAAAAAAGAATTAGTGAAATCGGTCCAGCCATTCACGCGTGATGCCGTGACCAAGGAAAACGGGTTTCATTTTTATATATATATAGATATAGATAGATATCACATTGGTGTTCGAATTTCTTTGGAATAAAGGCCCATTTTTAACCTCTCCTTTGCATGCATTTTTTAATGCATTGTTTTAATGGTCTAAAACCAACTTTGTATTATTGCCTTTCCAATGAAACCGGTTTGGGTCACATCGTTTGGATAATTTCAAGGTCTATGACGTCATTTTCATCTTTTCACAATGCACAAAGTATGTATATTTACTTGCACCATATTAAAGTATCGTAACACTATAATTAAAGTAAGTAAAGTGCAAAATGTTATATTGACCTTTGTACTAACTTGTTTCCAAAGCACAGTTTGGTAACGCTGAAGAGACCAAAGTCTGTGATGACAACCTTGCCGTTTTCGAGGAAAATGTTCTTCGTCTTCAGATCTTTGTGGATGATGCCTCGTGCGTGCAGGTAGCCCATACCCTGGGGATGATGAAACGAAGCTGAAGTAACAGGGAGTTTCAAAAGAAGATATAAAACAACCTTTTGAAACAACAGAAATATTGGTAATTGTGTACTGGTTTTAATTAGGTAGATAAACCATTAAGTAAGTACTCAATTGTAATGGTTAAACAGTCAAGTGACTGTGCTTATTTTTGTACAATATAACAACAAGTGTAGGTTAATCTTTATCTTTATATTATATAAAATTATTTTTGATACAAACAATAAAAAATACTGAGTCAAGTATGCAAGAAAATAGAATGAAAATTGGTTATTAAATCAAGCAGCAATTTGCATTTCAAATATTGTCCAGACGACTGTTGTGCCTACTGGGCAACTGGGCCCGATAGTTGCTGTCGGGCTGATTATTTTTTTGTTTGTCTTCGCCTAGTTTGTGCATTTAACCAGTGCCAAGTTATGAAAGTATTTAATTTTAGTTTTTTTACAGTATTTGGCAGCAAATGTATCAAGTCAGCCTACTCGGTAAGTTTCGTTGAGGTATTCAATACTACCATAAATAAAAATAATATCAAAGTTCCATTTTACCGCCGCGCCAGTTTCAATGATTCCACATATTGTCCAGTTGTAGACACTTGAGCTGCGTTATTTAAAAAAATTATTACTCCAAACAGTGAAGTTATCACCATACTGCGTTTGTATGGAAGAATGATCGACTAGGGCACCCATAAATGTGAGATGTAGGACCTGACGGTTTGAGTTTAGTTCATGTTATATGTAGGCCATACCTGTGATATCTGCTGCGCCACAATGACGCTCTTGTTGGCGGTGAACTTGTCCTTGCGCAGGTGGATGTGCGTGTACAGCGTCATGCCCTTGCACAGTGACGTCACGATGGCCAGGCGCGGCGGCTTCATACACGCGCCCATGAATAACACTAAGTTTTCGTGACGGGTTTTTCGGAAGGTCGCAACCTGGGGCAACACAAAGGTTTGGTTTAGATCCAAGTCATAATAGAAACAGTATTGAATAAGTACGTATGATTCGATTCGTGCGGAAGAAACGCTCGGGTGTCATCATTGTGTGGACCGCCCGATGGACACGGTGGAGCATACGGTGCAGGTGTTCCCCGCATGGGCAGCGAAGGAGGCAACGGACTTCCTCAAGCCCCAGTCGTAGGCGTGGGCTTGCGAACGACTCTCGCTCGGCATCCGGCCATCCGGTAATCGTGCGGACCAAGCCGGAGATGTCAGCAAACCGTAGGGGCCCAGCAACAAGCGTCTTCATAGGTAACCTAACATTTCTGATGGAAACTTAATATTAGTTCGCATCAATGTTACTTTTCAGTTGGAACGTTTGTTAGACTTTCGCGGACCATATTTTGGTTCTTAGGTTTGGAGCCACAGCCAATGGTCTAAGATCTGACTTAGGTTGACTTTCTCTCATCGAGTTTCCTCATAAAATATATTATGCATACCAGAAGCAGCCTACATCCCACCAAGTCAGATCTTGTACTAATCAAATAGATCCCATAACACATTATAATAGATCCATAGATTAGTTGTTATATTTCATTGAAAACTAATGTAGGCAGGGAGGGGCCATAAGTCTTAACATAGTTCTTGGCAACCAGTTTATTTAAACATCCCAAAAACCATATCTTTATTTTCCATATGTCGCAATAGTTTCCCACCAACTGAGGGTTGTCCTTGGGTGCTCTAGCATAGCGTGTACAGGGGACACGCTATGCTACAGTATGCTATGGGGACAGTCCGTAATCGTCGGTTGGTACCATGTTCCATGAAAATTGTTTAAAAGTCCTCTGCGAGTTAGCTTCGGCCCCTCGTACGCCTTCTAAAGGTCCAGGACCTCAGGGCCTGAGATAAAGAAACATGAAAATAATAAAAAAAAAATATTGTTCAATATGAACATACCTCATGTTTGAAGGTGTCGAGCGGCACACAGTCGTCGCTGAGCACGTGCAGCACCTTCACAGCGACGGCGCCATGCCAGCTGCCGCGGTACACGGTACCGAACCGGCCCGTGCCGATCACTTCGAACAGCTTGAGCTCGTCGTAAGGTATGTCCCATTCTTTCATGGATAGCTGTTGGAAGAAATAAGATTTTATTCACTAAAACCACACTCTCTCGACTCGACTGTCACTGCGGTGTGTGGTTACAATAAAGGTATTATTAATAAAGATATTATTAATATTATATTAATAATATTCCTGCCGGAGTCTGTGTTTCTTTATAGCTACAACCTAGGGATCTTTTTTTTGTAGGTGTGAAAATCATCCAATGACATCCACCGATCTTGGGCGGAGCGGGAGATAGTGTCAGACTTTTATTGACTAAAAACCCACTCCTGTTCCTTCGTTGCCTTTCATACCAGGGCCGAGTCTTCCTTTCAGAATCCTTGGCCCCAGTAGGCTTCGACCCTGCTGGGCCCCTATGTTTTGCTGACATCTCCTTGAGGCGCGTGTGGAACAGTACGCGCCGTCGACGCCTTGAGACAACCTAGGGATCTTAAAGAGTGAAAAGGTTACTTCTAGACAAGTGTGCTCCATCCTCGACTATATCATCGCTTACCATCAGGTGAGATACAGGTCAAGCGTGAGCCTATCAATAATAAAACGAAATTAATAAATGTGAATGAAATTAAATACAGGGTCTTGACATATGTTATGGACCACTTCCTGAAAATGATCAGGCATCATCAGGTATTTAAAACATACTTTAAATGTAGAAGTCAGATAAGAACGCCAGGTGCTATGCATATAGATGGTAAAGTAAAAATATGTATATTTCCTTTGCATCGAATTACACGCGTTAATGAATAGTCCTTTAACCCTCATTAAGATGAACTTATCTAGATTTAGGCTAACTATTTCATGAAACTGATTAAAACTAAACAAAAATACTGGAATACTTACTTCTTCAAACAACCTGCGTCTACGTACAAAAATAGACATAACTCCTTATTTTAATAATACCACTTTGATACTTGAACCACGGTTCTAATTACAAGTCTTTTACTTTTATAACTTCACTGTGTCACAATGGAACAAAAACCACAATTATGTTCATATCCTACCTACCCTTTCCCCAGCTAGCTTCGAGTCGGCTACCAGAATAACCTGTGTCTTACGTGGATCGACTGCCTATCAAACCTCCACAACCCTACAACATGATACTCCTTGAATTATGTTCATATATAAACTGTTATAATTGAAATCTTTAAAACCATTTTTCTTAACAGGTTACCAGATAATAATAACAGTTTTTTAGCCTTTTCTATAAATACTGGAAGGCGTGTTTTACTAAACTTTAAAACCTGTCTGTTGAGTGACAAGTCCACCACAACAATACCCAGTTGAATGTCATGTATCATTTTGTTATCGCAAGGAGACCGCCCTCGGGCCTTATCGGAATAATGACCGAAATTATACCTACTGTTTGTGTGGGTTAGTGTCAAGTTAAAAGGGAATGTATTAAGCTAGAACTACACTGCACACACGTGTGCCACACACGCAGATCTGGGCGCGTCGGTCTCCATACATTTTATATGGAAACTAGACTTGTAGAGCTACACTTGATCCACGCCACGCGACGTCGTTCTACGTACAAATCTGGCGTGTTACACGTGTGCGTAAAAATAATGTAGTTCTAGCTTTACTGTTATCGGAGATTTAGAGGATCTTTTACGCTGTCGGGTATCTGTTTCGGACGCATTTTAGCATGGTTGTACGAATATGAAAGTTGAATTAAATGTACCTACTGATACTGTAGTAATCCCAATCATACTAATTTTATAAAGACGAAAGTTTGTGAGCGTGTGTATGTATATTTGTTACTTCTTCACACTCAAAAGGCTGAAGGGATTTGGACGAAACTTGGTACACGGGCAGACAATGTCCTGGAATAGCAAATAGGATACTTTTTATCTCAGGAGTATGTTCCCTTGGAATGATTTTCTACTTTCATACTTCTTATTTACTTACTTTCAGCAAACGGCTGGTAAAAGCAAAGTATATTAAAAATCTGATAATTAGTGTTTTTAATATCGTGCGGATTTCATCACGCATGCGGGATTGCCCAGCATTCAGAAAATTTCAAAATGCAAAAGAACGCGTTCCGCGTGCGTATTCCACGCATTACAATAGATACTTGTTTGAAATGGACATTTGCGGGGGTTACGCGTGCGGGGCAATTCCGCATGCGTGGTCAAAGCCGCACGATATTAAAAACACCCTTAATTAACAAGATGACACAAACTGTAGGATTGTTTTTTTCTTATTATTATTAATACGCTCGCACTTAACTACTATCTCACCTACTGGTAAGCGATGATGTGGTCGACGATGAGGCACGCTTGTCTAGAAGTAACCTATTCACTCTTGACTTAAAGACCCCCAGATTACAACATCAAGAAATACAGTCTTCGGCAGGGAATTCCACTCTTTAGCTGTATGCGCAGTTAATGTGTCCCCAAAACGTTTTGTGCATATGGGTTATTGGATGAAAGGCGCGTAGATGTCTCCTGGGGACAATGCTATGCTTCTTACGTACACTGTTCTGCCGCGGCCACCGCGAGTCGTGCTTGTTGGCGAGGTCGAGTGAGTCGGCGCGCTGGCAGCCGCTGCTGTCCGTGGAGCCCGAGCCCGACAGCGACACGCAGCTGTCTCCTGTGGACAATGCTATGCTTCTTACGTACACTGTTCTGCCGCGGCCACCGCGAGTCGTGCTTGTTGGCGAGGTCGAGCGAGTCGGCGCGCTGGCAGCCGCTGCTGTCCGTGGAGCCCGAGCCCGACAGCGACACGCAGCTGTCTCCTGTGGACAATGCTATGCTTCTTACGTACACTGTTCTGCCGCGGCCACCGCGAGTCGTGCTTGTTGGCGAGGTCGAGCGAGTCGGCGCGCTGGCAGCCGCCGCTGTCCGTGGAGCCCGAGCCCGACAGCGACACGCAGCTGTCTCCTGTGGACAATGCTATGCTTCTTACGTACACTGTTCTGCCGCGGCCACCGCGAGTCGTGCTTGTTGGCGAGGTCGAGTGAGTCGGCGCGCTGGCAGCCGCTGCTGTCCGTGGAGCCCGAGCCCGACAGCGACACGCAGCTGTCTCCTGTGGACAATGCTATGCTTCTTACGTACACTGTTCTGCCGCGGCCACCGCGAGTCGTGCTTGTTGGCGAGGTCGAGCGAGTCGGCGCGCTGGCAGCCGCCGCTGTCCGTGGAGCCCGAGCCCGACAGCGACACGCAGCGCGAGCTGTCTCCTGGGGACAATGCTATGCTTCTTACGTCATGTCTACTATTGTTCAATTCTATTATGCTGACAATGGTCACTTGATGTCAAATCATACGTAACACTACAGTACGTAACTTGGCAAGAGCCGTTAGATGCACAGAAGTAGATTTTTAGGTCTGTTTGGTTATCAAGCGGGACGCGGGGAACAAGGTTCCGAGCGCGCGATTAGTTGGTTATTCCATCCTTGTCATTAGCGATGCGTCCACGTTGCTTTCGCTCGCGAGAACACTTGTTCTCGGGAGTGAAAGCAACGTGGACGCAAGTCTTAAGTGCACTCAAGCCATTTTACGTAGACATGCCAGAAAAAATGGTTTATGATGGGTACTGTTACATGGAAAAACAAAAAAATGAGCTAACTCCTTTCACCAGCTCAAATACCGCTGCTAACATTGATTTCTGACCAGGGGTAATACTTTTAAAAAGCGATACGGACGAACACGGCATATACCAATTAAAATACATTGTTTTACAATAATTTTTTTATCCTTTATTTGTACATTTTTTTATTTATTACGCCTAATATACTTCATGAATTCCTGTCCTTCTTTACACTTTGTTCTAAAAGATATATTTAAGAATAAATTATGGCAATAACCATAGAATACTGATAAATCATACAAATAGTGTACCATTCCTTTTTACACTAAGTGTAACATGCGCGAACTTACCCCCACTACGCCAAATCCTAGCCAAGTTACGTGCCGGTGCACGGTGGTTGTACTAATAGGTAATTTTTGGAAATTTTTCAAAGCTTATCTAAAATCTATAGGACTAATATTTAAAGGTCGACCGAAGGTTCGAATCCGGTAATTTTCATCCACAAAAACTGGTCTCGGCTGGAGTTTCGGTTTCAACCAAAATGGGCCGAATACTAGGCCCGACCGAAACTAACGTGACTGTTGTGATAGATACCTAAAAACGGACCGACTCTTTCATCTATATATATGTTATAATTATCATGATTTATATAAACGTTGTTTCGTTGGAAATGAGATTGAGGTATGCAAGTTGGAATGTTGGGACTATGGCTGGAAGGGCCAGAGAGTTAGCGGATGTATTGAAAAGAAGACGGATAAATATAGCATGCTTGCAGGAAACTAAATGGAGAGGAACAAAAGCGAGAGAAATTGGTGAGGGATATAAGTTCCACTACTGTGGAAGTGATGGAAAAAGAAATGGTGTAGGAATAGTGTTAGACAGTAAATTGAAAGAAAGCGTGATGGAAGTACAAAGGATTAGTGATAGATTTATAGTTGTGAAAGTTATGTTAGAGAATGTGATGTTGAATATAGTTAGTGTGTATGCACCACAAGTAGGATGTGATGAAACGGTGAAAGAGAAGTTTTGGGAGGATTTTGATACAGCTTTAATGAACATCCCTGTTCATGAAGAATTGATAGTTGGAGGTGATTTTAATGGACATGTGGGAAGAATGAAAGGTGTTTATGAAAGAGTACATGGGGGATGGGGTTTCGGTAGTCCGAACAGTGAAGGAGAGACCCTGCTGCAATCCGCTACGGCATTTGACCTGGCAGTAGCCAATACGTGGTTCCAAAAAAGAGACGAACACATGATCACGTACAAAAGTGGTAATCATAAGACCCAAATCGACTACTTTCTAGTTCGGCGCAACCACTTAAAGCACGTCAAAGACTGCAAAGTACTGCCAGGAGAAGACCTAGTCTCACAACACCAGTCAGTCAGTCTTGCTCCTGGTTATGACATCAGTGGTTAAAATACCAAATACAAAGAGCGTCCTCTCCCTAAAATAAAATGGCATATGTTAGAGAGGAATGATTGTGCGAAGAAGTTCAGGGAGCGAGTGGTGGACAGAATGATAGAGATGGGAGATATGAATTATCGAAGTATAAATGAAAGCTGGAATGAGATGGCTGAGTGTATCAGGCATGCAGCGAAAGATATTTTGGGAGAGACGAGAGGAAAGGGCATAATAGATAGGGATACATGGTGGTGGTCGACACAAGTTCAGAGAGTATTGAAAGAAAAGAAGAGAAAAATCAAGGAATGGCAGCGTGTAGAGCCTGGAAACGCTACTTTAAAAGCTGAAAAAAAGAGTGAGTATGACGTTTTAAAGAAGAAAGCCAAGAAAGCCGTGGCAATAGCAAAATCAAAAGCCCAGGACAAACTATATGACGCACTGGACAGTCCTGCAGGCCAGAAAGAGCTATACCGGCTTACTAGAATAAGAGAGAGAGAAAGGCGAGGGATGTTTGTCATGTAAGATGTATAAGAGATGAAACTGGAATGGTTCTATTGGATGATGAAAAAATCAGAAAGAGGTGGAAGGAATATTTTGAAAAATTGATGAATGAGGAAAATAATTGGAGTGGGGTGTTAGAGAATAAACCATTGAATGTGGGATTAGTGAGAATGGTTAGTATGGATGAAGTCAGAATAGCAGTAAATGGAATGAAGAATGGTAAAGCCATTGGTCCAGATGGAATACCAGTTGAAGTGTGGAAGTTATTGCGAGTGGATGGATGGACGTGGTTAGCTTTGTTCTTCAATAAGTTGTTGCTGGAAGAAGCCATACCTGATGAGTGGTGCAATAGCTCTTTGGTGCCGATTTTTAAAAACAAAGGTGATGTGCTTGAGTGCAACAATTATAGAGGAATAAAGCTAATGTCACATACTATGAAAGCCTGGGAGAAAATTATTGAAAGGAGTCTGAGAGAAGAGAGTGAAATTTCACAGAACCAATTCGGTTTTCGGTTTCGGTTTCGGTCGGGGTACAGCGGATGCCATTTTTGGGTGCCTGCCGTTTTGCCGACAAGATTTTGACAAAATTACATACCTACCCAAACAAATTTTAGCAACCTTTTTTTATACCATTGCAATTCGAATAATTTTAGTACGCATATTTTTATTTGGTCAAATTTTTACTTGGCAAAATATTATCCAGTATAATGTCATTATGGCATTTGGTCTTTAATCAAATAATTTATTACAGCAAACAATCTTCAGACAATAAACGTTTGGTGAAATGATTTGTTGATTTATGGAAGTAGAGTAGGTTAATTATTAAAAAAAAAAATGGTTAGGTTAGGTTAGGTTAAAACTGTGACGCACGAGCCAAGCGAGCGAAGCGAGCGGAGCCACGGCAGCGGCCGGCGAGTGCCAGAAACGACTTGCATTAATAGAAAAAAGAGATTGTTTTTAGTAGGTTACCCGGAACTGAACTATTTAGATTAGGATAATTACTTATTTAAAAAAAATGGTTAGGTTAGGTTAAAACTGTGACCTCCTACGCACGAGCCGAGCGACCGAAGCGAGCGGAGCCGCGGCAGCGGCCGGCGAGTACCAGGAACGACTACATTATATAGAAAAAAAATATGGAAAAAAACGCTACTTACTAAAAAAAAAAGAATATTTAATATTCGTATTATTATTACTACTGAAAACTGTTATTCAAACTGAAATATTTGACTAAATAAAAAATGTTAAAAGTACTAGTTGGTAAATAAGTTATAGTTTAAACGTTCATTTCCCAAACATTAGGTTTGCGTTACAATTTTTTGTGAATAGATTTTTTGCTAAGTAATAATTTGGCAAATGAAATTATGTGAAAAATTTTTTGGGTAGTGAAAATTTGTCAAATTCCTTTCGGTCAAACAAGGGAGACCCGCCATTTTTGCTATACGCCAGCTGTGCGAGAAATACAGAGGTGCGCATAAAAACTTGCACATGGTATTCATTGACCTCGAAAAGGCATACGACCGGGTACCTCGTGAGGTTCTGTGGTGGGCCCTTAAGGAGAAAGGTGTGCCTGGGAAGTATGTGTAGTTGATCCGAACGATGTACAGTCGATGCAGTACCCAAGTCCGGTCTACAGTGGGCACCACTGGCAGCTTCAATGTGGCTGTCGGCTTACATCAAGGGTCGGCTCTCAGCCCTTACCTCTTCCTGATGATAATGGATGCTCTGACGTCGGACATTCAGGAAGAGGCTCCCTGGTGTATGCTGTTTGCCGATGACATTGTGTTGGTTGCCGAGAGTGGCCTAGAGGTCCAGAACAGATTGAAGGTGTGGTGGCACAGATCGGAGAGTGTTGGCCTGAAATTGAGTAGAACCAAAACGGAATACTTGTTCTGCGATTTCGGCGGTCTCTACAATCCAGTGCCTTTAGCGCTCGCTGGAACACCCATACCGATCTGCTCCGACTTTCGGTACCTCGGGTCACTCGTCCAAGGGGATGGTGAGGTAGACCGGGACGTAACACATCGGATCAACACAGGATGGATGAAATGGCGACAGGTCACGGGGACAACTTGTGACCTACGGATGCCCTTCAAGTTGAAGGGTAAAATCTACAAGTCCGTGATAAGGCCTGTCATACTGTATGGATCAGAATGTTGGGCTGTGAAAAAGACTGATGAAAAAAGATTGCACGTAGCGGAGATGAGAATGTTAAGATGAATGTGTGGTGTGAAGAGAATGGATAAAGTGAGAAATGAGTATATTAGGGGAAGTTTGAAAGTGGCGCCAGTGACTGAAAAGTTGAAAGGGAATTGTATGTCTTGGTATGGTCATGTGAAGAGAAGGGATGAAATGCATGTTACTAAAAGAGTTATGAGTTTACATGTGGATGGATGGAGAGGGAGAGGGAGACCAAAGAAAAGATGGATGGATTGTGTGAAGAGTGATATGAAAGAAAAGGAAGTTAGTGATAGTATGACAGGGCAGAATGGAAGAAAAAACGTGTTGCGCCGACCCCAAATAACACGGGACAAGGGCAGGAAGATGATGAGATGATGATATAAACGTTTCGTTATTTCAATTGCATTGCTGTGACGGTAATTTGTGTCAAGCACTTAAAAATTACATGAAATGCACACACACACACACTCTCTCACTCACTCAACATTAGGTACTCGTACACACACGGCACTCATTAGCAACTTACAATATTATCTTATAAATAACTTTCCTAACCTTATTTTATTAGTCTGGAATAACCATCCCTCTCACTAGAAGTCGTATTGTGCATTTTGTTTTTATTCCAAATAAACGAAACGATTATTGACTCTATCGTATAAGAACTACAGTGTATTCGCGTTAAGAAAATAGTGACCCATCGTTGTTACTGAGTGAAAGTTCTAGAATCGAAGATCGTCAGAGGGCGAATGCCCTGACACCGCTCGCCACACTGCGCGATAGTTAAGTGCCCAGACCAGAGACCCTTACGATAGTTAAACGGATTGTAGTACTATACAGAGTGATTGGTTATTATCGTGTGGACAACTTATTATTGTTTATGGTAAATAAAGTCATCTATTTTAAATCGGCATATGATTATCCACGTTCATAACAATATTGATAGTTTAATTTTACCCCAGTATCAATACGCTTTCTTTTTAACTTTACTAGCACTGATGAGTCACTGTTTTATTAAAGCGTATATACTATAATACAACCAACAATAAACTTCAAGGTACATCATTATTTGTCTACAAATCTATTTAACACTTGCGATGCCAAGTACCTAGCACATGGGTCATACAATTTTTGAAAAATCTAAAATGTGATTCAAATAAGAATAGGAACGTCAATAACCTCTATCTGTCAAACATCACTTGAAAAGTACGGTTTTCAAATAAACTTCCTTTTTTAACATGTTTAACAGTCTTTATTAAATCTGAGTAAAGTAAAAATGCTATTGCTTTAACTAAATTTGCTAAATATCTGTTTTAAGTCATAATTAGTTTTAAAAAAAAACTATTTTCTTTATTATTTTCATTGTTGCCAACATTTCGCTTTCTTCTTCCATTCACCATTACTCAGACACTTCTCACAGTGACGCAGAGATGAACGGAATTGAAGAACTAAATTGTGATTAAACTTTATTCATTCACAATTCGTAAATTTAATTTAAAAATACCTTTTTTTGTTCACCTTACCTAACCGATTCGATTTGACAGGTATGACGTCACAACATGGCGTTAAGACGATCCTATTCTTATTTGTGTAAGCATACTTAGATCTTTTTCTGATTTTAACTCCCTAGTCAAGACCAGAGTCCCCACCACGAGCTCTTAACACAATCCATTTGAGGACCTAAACTGAACTGTTAAAGGGATGGAGCTATATAGGGTGTATAGCTCCATCACTCTTGCTCGCTCGCACACTTGACATTTTGCACACGACACGTGGTCCCTAGTTAGTTGTCGATAACGTAATTTATTATAATTCGAGCTCACCACTTTTAACGCTAGCCGTGAGGTCCTCCTTGTTGTCTTGTTGTCTCGCCGGCGACTGCACGGATGCGTGGTTAGGACTAGACACTGCCGGCTTTACTTCTGTTGACATAAACAAATCATGTGTCAAAATAAAAGTTGAAGTATCTGGTTAACTATAACGGCTATTTTTCACCGGGACACCATGGCGGCACGACCAGTTGCGCCGCCAGTGTCCGTAAGCTACCAAACTAGACACCATGACACCAGAGTCGCTACACCACACTGAGACAGTATTAAAATGGACCTTAAGTGCACGCGTCCGAGTTGGTCGCGCCGCCAAATTGGTTGCGCAACCAAACGGACACCAGGTGAGTAACTCTCTATAGAGCTGTAAACATTTTGTTGGTAGCGTCGCGCCGCCATGGTGTCTCGGTGAAATATAGCCCTAAATGAATAAATAACTAAGAATTCTATCGAACGAATTTCCAACCACGGTGGCCAATCTCAACAAAGATCAGCGTTGTAAGTACACAGGACATATTATAGTGCACACGTGTGTGCTTTCTGTTCCTTCACTCTCATAGTACGATAGGATGGGAATTCGACACGATGAGAAATCAAACGGGAAACTTTGGACTGCTACACAGTAATTCTTAATAGAAAAATCCAATTTTTTTTTTTTTTTGCCCGAACCGTGAACCGAACTCAAGACACGCTTAACATCTTAATTCATGTTGGCCTCATACGTTTATTAAGCGTAGTTTATATGGATGCAAATCTGCGGTTTTCAGTATTTTCAGGGAAGTCTATTTTGTCTACATATTATATTCTTAAATTTACAACAAAAAAATAACCTATAGTGGTTATTTTAATTAAACCTGGACTTGACTTTTCAATCTTTTTTCGGTATCGGGCGGAATACTCAAATCTCAAATCTTTATTGCAATCCATAATGTACATGTCAGGTGATAAATAATAAAAAATTGAAACAATTATGGACCCTGTCGGGCACAGCAACATTATAAATTGTAGGAGAGAGGAAGAGCGCTAATATAAGAACCTATTTAATTTTATATTTTTTATATCGTTTAGTTTATTTCAACTGATTACTTATTATTGCTATGAGTATATACTATAGTTTTATATTTAAGTTTAATCTTCTACTCGTTCGGGTAATGTCGGCTTGAGTCGGCTGAACTTACCCGAACAATTAAATTTTTATTATTAACCTTGCCTTGATGAAGTTTTCACTTCCGTCACCGTCTTTTATTTTATTAGTTTCTGTTTAGTGCCAGTACTATGAGGTTCTTCTACGCTCTGTAGTGTTTACCTGGGAAGTGGAACTGCTGCTTGCTGGTGGGCGGATGATGCGGGTGGTGCGTGTGGTGCGAGTGCGGCGCGTGGTGCGGCGTTAGCGGCGCCGCCAGCGCGGGCGACGACGGCGTCGAGCTGTTGCACGACGACGTGTTGGACGACGAGTCGGGGCCACCCTGACGACGACAACCACATGACATTATAAATGGTAACATCGATTTGTGGCGCTATTTTTAGAGAGCCATGGACGTTCATGGAGAACCGCCTCTCCATGAACGTCCATGGCTCTCTAAGAGACAAATTTCGATTACAAAAATACGTACAGTGTGATGCGGCACGGGTGGCGCGTGCGGGCGCCGGCGGTGCGTCAGGGACGACAGGAAGCCGGAGCCGCGCCCGGGTTGAGGTGACACGTAGCCGTAATAACCACCTGGACGAAATAAAGAGCTTCATTCAACCACACACTTTATTACACTACCTAAATCAATCTGTATTGTTTAAGAATCTTTAAAATATCTTCTTCAACCACTAAGTTAAAAAGCTTTAAAGCTGCTAAAAAGACGACGCAGTCTTTAACGTCAAAGTTCATCACAACCTGTTTACCCATAGGGTTCAAAACAAACACGTTACGACGACGTCACGTGCCACGTCATAGAACGGTAACGAGAATGTTTAAGTCACTGTGCCATGACGTGGAAATCGACCTCGAGCAACTTAAAAATTCACGTCATGACATCACAACATGCCACGTTGAACGACGACGTATTTGTAGAATTGCCGCAGTTAATTAATGGACCACACTAGACGTGTTCTCCTCCTACGAGACGCTCCTGAACTAGGGTCATTGGACATTGAAATCTACCCTGATTTCAATGTCATCCGCTATCTTTGAATGTTGAATAACAAATGCGGCAATAACAGCTGGAGGAGTGCACCGTGAGATTTTACGTCACGGCGACGTGCCGTGCAACGTGGCACGTTGTGTTGTCATAACGTGATTATGTGTTAGAGCCCTTACGATCGCCATAGATAACGGCGTTTTAGAGACAGATATATATATATTTAAAATTTTTATATCTTGTTTACTTTTCTACCAATTTTGAAATTGTTTTCACTGTTAATGTTCTATTTATGTATATTTATTGATAAACTGGTTAGATAACAAATATTTATTTCATGCCTGTTTTCTAGTTCAGTAAAGTGGAGCATCCGATTTTAGCAAACCATTCCCTTATCTTAAGAATGCTTCAAAACACTAAAAAACTGGCCAAGTGCGAGTCGGACTCGCGCCCTGAGGGTTCCGTACAAACTTACTTATGTAAACAGTTCAATTCCCGAATGAAATCTCGAAGATTTTTACGAATCGCATTTTTTTTTTTGTTGTAACGTAACAAATTTATAGTTTTCAGATTTATTCCTATACTTGTGCTGTACGACCTTGCTTTATGCAAAATTTCAGGATTCTGGGTCAACGGGAAGTACCCTATGAATTTTGATTTCCTCGAGTGTCGAAAGATACGTTTTTTGAGACATAAACGGCTGTATCTTTTGTTTTGTTAATTTAAAAATTTGATCTTTTCACAGCTTAAAGAGACCGCAAACTTGAGTATATGGTTTTAATTTCAACTCAATAACTCCACGCGTTCCCGAGATAATGGGTCTTGACAGACAGACACACGGACGGACAACAAAGTGATCCTATAAGGGTTCCGTATTTTCCTTTTGAGGTACGGAACCCTAAAAATGAAATAAAAGGTTGAGTGAGCGCCATCTAGCAAGAACATGCCAACGCTCGAGCCCGTAGCTTCCACTTAAACAAACTTATATTGTTAGCGGACACTTACCGTCTTTATGGAACTTTTCTTTGAAAGCGTCCACAAATTCTGGAGGTAGGCCACACGACGGAGGTACTTTGCTTTCACAATCCCTGAAATTAACAAAAGATAAATAGGTAAACACTGTTCAAACCAAAATGCGAGTTTTTTTTAGTACATAAATGATGTTAAAAATGGAGAGCGTGTATCGCAGTTTCAAAGATCTCAATCACAATGTATATAAAAACATAAAATTGTTGGAAAACAGCTTAGATTACATCGAACGTTATCAGAAAGAAAATCATTGTGACACATAAGATTTACTACTTTACCAGGAAGGGACTTTTTGGCTAATTAAAAAATATTTATCATAATACGCCGATAGTCAGAGACTATTTTAGTAGATAATATCGTGAAAATATGATAAGACTTCAAAACAAATGTACTGTCTGACAAAAGTACTGTAGTTTTGTGGAGTCTTAATATTTAGAACGATATTATCTACAATTCTATACAAGTTTTTTTTATGTTTGTATTTTCGTTCGTAGTGAATAAACTCAACAAAAACTATTGGACCGAATGTAAATATTGTATCACCAGTAGAATGCTACTTTATCACTGAGTGACATAGATTATATACTTTTTGCTAGCACGCGAGCGAAACCGCTGGTAGATACTAAATACCTTAAATTGGGAAAAAGTACCTTCTGGGAAAAATACCCCATCCAGCAAGAAATATTCCTTCTAGCAAAAAATACCCCTTCCAGCAAAAAATATCCCTTCCAGCAAAAATTACCCTTTCCAGTAAAAATTACCCCTTCCAGCAAAAAATACTCCTTCCAGCAAAAAATACCCCTTGCAGCAAAAATACCCCTTCCAGCAAAAAATACCCCTTCCAGCAAAAAACACAAACTGACAGTTAGGATGTTCTTCCTGGACAAGGGTCGACTTTAGTTTACAACAAGTAATTATTATGCCATCAAATGAATAACTTGCAATTAGCATCTTTTTTTTTTCTGACTGACTGACTTCTTGACATTTCAAAAGTGCCTGTAAATGGTTTATTTAAAATAAATGCTTTTGAATCTTTGAATCTTGTAAAAAAACAAGTCTCGCAACTCAGTTCTTTTACCGTGAAAAGTGATGAGATCCATGTAATACCAAGTCGGTTAATTTATTCAGTCCCTACTTATGGGACCTTTTGCAACATCTTATAATGACCATATCAATATTACAAATCTTTTGTTTTAAACTAGCTTTTGCCCGCAGCTTCGCCCGCGTATATAATAGTAGATTATGTGACTAGGAGATAAAGCAGTGTCTTTAAGTCGCGGGCGGCATGTTGAATTCCGAACGAAATGAAGGTTGCTAAGTTTTAATCCCGAACGGCAGTGAGGGGTTTATAGAAATAACTCCCGAGCACTGCGAGGGAGTTAATATAGAAACCTGAGTGAAGTGAGGAATTGAAGCCGCCCAAGACAAAGACAGCTTTATCCCCGTGTTGGATACTCTACTTTTTTTTTTTACACCATCTGTGAGATAATTAAAAGACAATTTACTAAACCAAATTACATGTTAGAGAAATATAAGTATTATTTACAACTCGACATGTTTTGAGATTTGAAACAAACAAAATTCACAACTCTAAGATTGTATAGTTTTAATTTTCGATAACGCTCCCGCTCTTTCATAATTTTTTTTTTAGAGACTTCAGTAACCACATTTTATTCTTTTTTTTGTTAGTGGCCAGTTTGATCTTCGAATAAGCTTGTTTGATGCACGTACATTTTAATTCAATGTTTTTCACGTTCCAAATTCAAATCTCATTATTCCCTAGGGATCGCCCATACTACATTATCTCCATAGGGACGGAATGACTTACTTTAAGTGATGGTTGTATGACATATAAAAGGGGATTATCGAGCAGGTGGTGTAAAAAAAATAGAATATGTCACTCAGGAATACGCCCGGGTGTCGCCACTGTGTGGACCGCCCGGAGGACACGGTGGAGCACACGGTAGAGGTGCGCCCCGCTTGGGCAGAGCAACGCCGTGTCCTCGTGGGGGCGATCGGCGGCGGCGATCTCTCGCGCCGGGTGTTGGTACAGGCCATGGTCCGGAGCGAGGAGGAGTAGCAGGCGGTCGCCTCCTTCTGCGCAGCTTCTAGCAGTAATGCTAGTTAAGGAGGCGGCCGATCGCGTGAGGCAACGGTCTTCACGCCCCAACCGCCGCCGGGATTCCGATCCCGATTTCCGGCCACCGTAGACGCGGGCTTGCGGACGGCGAGCAATGGGTAGCCCGCCGTCCGACCGTCCGGTAACCGTCCGGACCGAGCCGTCTGACACTATCTCCCGCTCCGCCCAAGAGCGAGGTTTGTCATTTGATGATTTTCCCACCTAAAAAAAACCCTAAAAAAGAAATGTCACTCAGGAATAAAGCAGGTTTCCAATTTTGAAAAAAAAATATGGTTTACATTTCTATCTAAAAGGTAATTCAAAATTAATGGGTTTTTTTTTCGTTTAGCAACTCGGTTGACGCAGTGGAGAGATCTGGGCACCTTGTGTATGTGAGTTTACGTGTTGTGAACCGCACCCACGATACAGGAGTAATTATTCCAAATTGTAGCAAGGTCTATATAAAAAAATATATTCACCTGTGACACTTAAACTTGCACTCCTTACACTTCAAACCCGACCCGAACAGCATCTGCTTATCACAGTAGTCACACGTGGCAATCATATTGAAGGTCTTGGTGAACCGGTGCGCGATATCATGCGCCATACAGCGGCTCACGGTGGGCGTGCGCGGCGACCGCGGCGCGACGCCCACCACTACAGCCTGAGAACCAAAAAAAAAAGGTATAAATGCTCAAGAACATTGAGAAAAGAGTGTAATACTGACACTTTTAGGCAAATAGTCCCGTTACTTTGTTAATACAAAATGAACTTAAAGAAAAGAGAAGATAGGGTTTATTTTGTGTTACCAAAGTAATGCGAATTTGTGCGAGTGAAGTGCCAATATCATAGGAAAGATTGTGTGTTGGTACAGTTTGTTAAAGGAAAGAGAAATAAAATCATTGAAGATAGTTTCCGTTCAAATGTCAAGAATTTTATCCATCGATACAAGTATGGACAACATTCGCGAGATATGTCGGATTGCTAGTGTGTGGTTGGACTATCGTCAATGATTGTGTTTTTTTTCTTAGCTTGAACAAACTGTAAGGCTTTGTTCAGATCAGTAGCGCATCGTAGCTTACCTAGCGTATGCCACTGAATTATTTCATTTAAAATCAATACAAAATCTCCAAAAAGGTATTTGTTTAATTATTATCAAAGAAAAATTTTTTTATACATCTTTGTTTACACTGAATGTTGTGTTTCAAAGTATATACCATAGTAATGGACAAAATGTGTGTCCTATTATTAGAAATGAAAATTAAGGCTAACACAATTATTAATAATTTTTTCATGTATAGGTATTGTTACTGTGTCATATTTTTTACACATTGTTTTCTCTCGTTTGGCATTGGATTGAGATCGGCAGAGCCGTATGATACAATTTGCACATATTTTTCATTTTCAGTATGTCGAGGTCTCATACGTCATAGTGGGATACAAATTAGAATACGCACAAATAGTGCACTAGCCACTGACGTTTTATAAGTGCCCATGTAGGTCTATGTGAAATAAAAAGATTTTGAATTTTGAAATAGTAAAAATAGAGTGGTAGACGCTTGGGTGTAGCATACGGTCGCCGTCGTCACGGAACACTAACCTCAGCGTGGCGCTTGGGGTCGGGGCGGCGCGGCTGGTCGATGGCGGCGCTGCACGCGCACGCCATGATGCTGGCCAGGCGCCGCCCCAGCGCGCCCCGGCCCGGCGAGCGCGGCGGCAGCGCCGCCAGCGCAGCCACCTGCCCCACCTGCCGCCACACCACGCTAGCGTACCATGGCCTACTAAGCTCAAGCTGCCTACAACTAATGCGCCGCCGAGACTCCAGCCCGGTCTCGGTGGAGACTAGCCATCAGTGTCAAGTGTGCGCAAACAAAACAAAGGTAGACTGCACTTGTGTTTTGTCTCTCTTCCCACACTCTCACAGCCCGATAGGAGGTACAAGTAGCCAGTATATAAATCCTAGTAGAGATTTCTTCGAGTGAATTTCAGTGGCTGTTTTAATTATTCGCAAATTGATTCCTAGGGGATATTGTGATGAAAAATTGGTGTAGTTTTGCATCTCAAGTGTCTGCGCAACTGGACAATATGTGGAATCATTGAAATAAGCGCGATCTCGGCAAAATGGAGCTAAAAATTTTATTGTAGTTTTGGCTACCTCAGCGAAGTTTGCTGAGAAGGTTGAATCGATACATTTGCTGCCAAATACTACAAAAACATTAGAATGTGTTAGACCCGCATTCTAATGGTATTATGTGAAGTCATACTAGTGAAATGTTTTGAAAAATAAAATAAGACTTGACTTAAAGGTCCAAGTGACCAGGTCATTAAAATCCAACAAAAAAAAAAACAGAGCCTGCGACTTGCTAGCGTACCATGACCTACTAAGCTTGAGTAGCCGATAAGCAAGCCTGCCGTTATATAGCAAGCATCTACCTATATGTCAGAAAGAATGTTTACCAACCAGGGTTCCTATGCTGTTATGAAAACAAACCTGCCTCTTTAAGGTCGAACCGCCAAGGTATAAAATTTTCTTTAGTTTTTTACGTTTTGCAGATTAGTATCAAATTGTACAACTTGATGGATTAAATTTTTAAAAGTTGCAATTAGTTGTTTAAATATGATTTGCGACCGCAACACGTATTTATTTGCGGAATTATAACCATTAATATCATCAATACAACCCTTTCAGTTCGTCTAGCCCTATTATATGGTTATTTCATAAAAAGGCATTCAATAATGCATTTGAATTGCACCGACTGCCCTGATACTTTAACATTAAACTCATATTATGATATCTAGAAGTACTAATCGGATTTCAATAGTTATTTCACTACTAGCTTTTGCCCGCGGCTTCGCTCCCGTCAACTGACTACTATATCCTACTCTATCCAACTCTATCCTACTCTACCTTACTCTACCCTAATCAAAAAAAAAGTATCCTATGTCCGTCTCCTGGTTCTAAGCTACCTCCCCACCAACTTTAAGCCAAATCGGTTCAGCCGTTCTTGAGTTATAAATAGTGTAACTAACACGACTTTCTTTTATATATAGACTAGCTTTTGCCCGCGGCTTCGCTCCCGTCAACTGACTACTATATCCTACTCTACCTTACTCTACCCTACTCAAAAAAAAAAAGTATCCTATGTCCGTCTCCCGGTTCTAAGCTACCTCCCCACCAACTTTAAGCCAAATCGGTTCAGCCGTTCTTGAGTTATAAATAGTGTAACTAACACGACTTTCTTTTATATATAGACTAGCTTTTGCCCGCGGCTTCGCTTCCGTCAACTGACTACTATATCCTACTCTACCTTACTCTACCCTACTCAAAAAAAAAAAGTATCCTATGTCCGTCTCCCGGTTCTAAGCTACCTCCCCACCAACTTTCAGCCAAATCGGTTCAGCCGTTCTTGAGTTATAAATAGTGTAACTAACACGACTTTCTTTTATATATAGATTATTAGTAAACTAGACTATCTCCATTGTAGACGCCCACTGGGATGAAATCTAAAAGAGTTATGAGTAAACATGTGGACGGATAGGAAGGGAAAGAGAGGCCAAAGAAAAGGTGTCCTGCCCTTGTCTCGTGTTATTTGGGGTCGGCGCAACACGTTTTTTTCTTCCATTCTATTTTGTCAGCCTTCACGTTATCGCTAACTCCCTTTTCTTTCATATCACTTCTCACACAATCCTCTAACTTTTTTTAACCTCCCTCTCCCTCTTCATCCATCCACATGTATACTCATAAATCTTTTAGTAACATGCGTTTCATCCCCCTTCACATGACCATACCAAGACAAACGATTCCCTTTTAACTTTTCAGTCACTGGCGCCACTTTCAAACTTCCTCTAATATACTCATTTCTTGTCACACCACACATCTCAAGTATTGAACAGAATACAAAAAAAAAAAACACACTAAACCCGCCTGCAAAACCAGATTATCACAGACAACTAGAAAACCGAACAACAACCCATCAAAATGTTTAGTGCGTTGATCGTAACGTGTTGGGTGCTAAAAATATGCATAATAAGTATTTACAGTGCTAATGTCATTATTATGGGGTCTATTTGCAAACTTTAAATCGTATTGAGAATGGTCCGAAGTGCTAATTTGTACAACAAGCAGTGGTATCTTACATCATTGTTTTAGTAGGCTGAATGTACTTATTTCCTAACGATATATTGCAACACTACGGGAACTCGGAACTACTCTATAAGTTCAAAGCTCTATGGTTGTGTAGAAAAGAAACGGCGACTTAATATTGCTGAAGAAAGCTTGCGGGTGATACTTATGTCCTAAATTCAAAGTAAACTAAAAATTCTATTCTCTATGGTTCTGTACAAATAGTTTGCACCAACTTTACCTTTCGAGTAGTGTACAACTTCTATGCTCTATGGTTTCTGTACAATAAGTATTACAGCAGAGGCGTGTAGCATTGTACCGTAGCAGGCTGAATGATAAACAGAGATCTAAATAGGTAGAGCATATCTACCTGAAGTTCGAAGAAGTAACATAGAGTTGATAATACCTTCTCTAGAATCCCGGCATCGTAAACATGACGATTAAATCACGGGATTTAAGAAACTGCAAATTATTATTAGAGTATTTTATTGTGTATGAGAAAAATCTAAAAGTATACAATTGAGATAGTTTATGCAATAAGCAGTCGGTAAATGTTCATTTTAGTTCATAAAATAAAATTCATTTCGAAGTTTTCACTTTTTTAGTCTATTTTTTAACCCTTTAACCAGAATATCAAATGATATCGCACTTGAGGACGTAATTGAGCAACGTTTATAATACGGGCCTTTGTGTCCTATTCGCCAGCCCTGCGTTCAAAAATGAGATTAGAGTTAACTCTAATGACGTCATCGGGTAGATACTCTAAGCTCGCATTTTTGAACGCGAACACAGAGTTCAACTGTCAATGCCAAGCAACTGTCATTCCTACCGCTTACACCAACCTACCCTGCTCGGAGTTAGAGTTAGTTGGGTTAACTCTAGGGTAGCTACTCGAGTTATAAAAGAACGACTCTGGGTTGCAACTCGAAGCTATTCTGGTTATTTTTGAACGCAGCCCAGGGTCGTGTGTTTGCGACTGGGTACTTCATCTCGTTTAGCTCTTCAATCCCCATAGGTGACAGAAGAGCTGACGAGATGGAGTATTTGGTCGTGGAGGTGCGACCGTGGCGGAATAAACTTCAATTCAAATGTTAATAAGCGAAACAGTAACCGATATGGTATTACGTCATAGGGTCACGTAAACTAAAAAGTGTCAACTGATTTTAGAGGAGACACATTGATACATATTGTTACGAACGTAAGTAATTAAATGCCGGTTTACTAGCAGAAAACTTTATTCACCACAAACAATGACAAATTTGTCCAATCAACGAATAACCAAATCACAATGTACACTAGAGTTCCGTTTAGTATCGCTTAGGTCGTTAGGAATTATCACTTCACACACTTAGGTATCGCACTCGTTTCGCAGTCGCAAACAAACTAAACTCACTTCCGGTCGGGAGCTCGTATTTACATGCGAAGCCAAGAACGTTCTAGATACCGATGTTTCCAGAAAGTTGTCGACTTATCGCGGGGTAATAAATTATTTTTATTACAAACATGTACCGCCCTCCTTTCACGCGAATTTCGACTCTATTGTTAATTAGGGAAGGTACGAATTCCCTTATCTACCTACGTACCTACCTACTAAACCTTATTTAATAATAATAGTGGTAGGTACTTTTTGTCGGACTTTTCTAGAACTCGCCAGGCCTGAGTAGGTACTTCCATTCTCGAAGGTTCGTACAGCAATGCATTTTAATTACTTGATCCTACTCTTGATTTCATCGAAGATATAGCGTGTTCAAGTCTCACGGCGTAACAATATTATCAACTCTATGTTATTTACTTCTTCGAACTTTAGGTTAATATACTTTACCTATTCCGATCTCTGATGATAATGTGTATCCTAAATACAGTGCCGTTACTAGACTTTGAAACGCCCGGTGCGAGCTATACACCCCGCCCCTACACGTTAAATAATAGGTATTGTATGGCCCTGATTTGATAATTTCTGAGCACCGTCGGCACTGCTCTAGTTACGGCACTGCCTAAGGGCGGAATTCACCAATAAAACTAATCGCGTTTTAACGTTTGGCTCTCATAATCGCGTTTAGCCGCTGTCACTAGTGTCACTTGTCTGTATTTTTCTTTTGTTGTATTTTTACAAGTGACACTAGTGACAGCGGCTAAACGCGATTATGCGAGCCAAACGTTAAAACGCGATTAGTTTTACTGGAGAATTCCGCCCTTAATATCTACACTACGTAAACTCGTCTTAGGTTCAAAGTAGGCTAAGTGTAAGCTCTATGTGTTTGTACTTGTGCGTCACAATAACAATTGGCGTCTTACGTTGTTGTTGTAGTAGGCGGGCGGGCGGTGCTGCGGCGTGTTGTCGGACTCCGTGTCGTGCGGGGACGCCGGCGGGGTCACCTCGGTGGTGCCCACGGCGGACGACTGGCTGTTGTCGCTGCAAATAAATAGGAAGTTTGAAGTACTTCTCACTCAGCACATAGATCTGGATATCTTCCATGACAAGCCGTACCGTTCATTGTGACGACACTTGGGGGAGGCCTATGTCCAGCAGTGGACGTCTTTCGGCTGAAATGATGATGATGATGATGAAGCCGTACCAAATTTGTAAATATATAGGTATATATTTATTTTTAAGTATTTTGTAGTTTATTCACATTAGTTTATATAACAAGTTTGTTTATTAGTCCTTAAGATTTTTAGAATATAAGTGTTTAGGTCCTGTACTGTGAAGTTATATTTTAAAATAAATATATAAAAATCACGTGTCATAGAGTTTGTTATCGGACTCTTCCGAAATGGCTTGACCGATTTTTATGTTTTTTAATTATTTATATAAACTTCATGTACAGTAATGGCACATAGGCAGTAACGTTATGAGTACCTTAAGAGAGGTAGGAGAAGTTACTGCGAGCTGGAACTTTATTCTGCTTCATATTGAGTTGTTTCCGGGTTGAAGTTTAGTTACCTGAGGTCAGAAGCGTCCGGTCTGACTGAAAGCTGCGACTCGTGTGAGCGTGACTTGGTAAGTGCCGCGGGGGGAGGGAGCGTGCTGTTCTGTTTCCGCTTGGCGACTGGCGTGGGGGGAGATTTGCCACCTGAAACGATTAAGAGAAAATATAGTCATTAGATGGTCATAGCTATCGGAAAAGCAAAAAATACTAATTTCGTCATGAAGTAATAAAGGGTAGATCTTTCATACGATGTAGATGTTGGGAATCGAACCCAACAGATAGATGACCCGGTCTGCACGCGCCGGAGGCATTGTTTTTTTTTTTTGGTCCTTTGATCCGGCTCGAAGGACCAATGTTAGGGTTAGGTGTAAATTAGTGAACTGTATATTTCTATAAGCGGTGGTATATTGCCGTTAATCAATACTTTTAAAAATACAACGATCCCGGACAAACAGTAATTAACTTAAGAGATTCGAGAGTGTCGTCCGTCACGTCGGTGTCCGTGGAAGCGAGTGTCCGCGGTGCGCCGGACAGCCGTGTCCCACCTGCGTCTCCGTTCCCCGCTGCCAGTGACGTAATTTGCACGCCACCTGCGCGTGCAGACCGCGTCATCGATCTGTTGGGTTCGACTCCCAACAATATGCAAATTTTTTTTTATTAGCCTATTGTGTGTCCCAGGCCTCCCCTTTCTCTTTCCAAGCTTCTCTGTCTAAGGCGATCTCTAGCTAAGTTTACTCCGCGAACATTATCAGATCGTCACACCACCTTCCTGCGGTCGACCTCGACGGCAACGACCTCCCTCAGGCGTCCAGTAAGTGACAATCCTCGCCTACCTATCCGGGTGCATTCGTGCGACGTGGCCAGCCCACTCCCTCTTCAGCCGAGCTGTTTTTTCCCCGACATCTGCTATTTGAGTAATGGAGCGCAGTGTGGTGTTTCTAACGCGATCTATTCGCTTAACAACTACTATGCTGCGCTCCATTGGCCCTTTGACAAATCTTGAGTTTGGACTTTTGTTGTTCAGTAAGTGACCAACTTTGAACACGGCAAGCCTATGCAAGTCTTGCTCTATATAGACAAATAACGCGATTTTTTTCCACAACGCCGTCTAGTCCCAAACTAAGCAGAGCTTGTGCTTTGAGTACTAGACAACTGACAAACATCATCGTCTTCCTGCCCTTGTCCCGTGTTATTCGGGATCAGCGCGATACGTTTTTATCTTCCATTCTGTCCTGTCACCTGTCATTCTATCACTAACTCCCTTCTGTTTCATATCTTTTCTTTGGCCTTCCTCTCCCTCTCGATCCATCCACATGTATACTCAGCCCTCTTAGTAACATGTGTTTCTTCCGTACTCTTTACATGACCATACCAAGACAAATTCCCCTTAATTTTTTCAGTCTTCAACTATATATATATATTATAGATAAATTACACTCAGAAACAAAGATTTGTCTTGGGTGGAAATCGAACCCACGACCTCCGGCATAGCAGTCAGGACCACTAAACACTAGAGTCTAGTGGATACTCCCAATATACCGGCCTGTTGGTCTAGTGAATAGACCAACAGGTACTGACCTGGATATTGGAAGCATCTTTACCTTTCTTATTATGCGGCGTGCCATGATGTTCCTGGTTGGCATGCCTTGCTCTAGGCGCCCTGGGCGACGCTCTCACAGTTCGCTCCCACGAGTCCCAGAACAACTGCAGTTCTGCACCACCCTCACCACGACCTAGTGCCTCTGTGAACAAAACAAACGTGAATTTTAGAAACAGACTGATACAGTAAGGCCTGCAGTCCACGGACGCGTAGCTTCATAGACGCGTATTCGTCATTATACGCTTGGTGTACGCCTGCGTGAAGCTTACATACAAAACTATGGCCTACTGTCCGCGGACGCGTAGCTTCATAGACGCGTATTCGTCATTATACGCTTGTAAGCCTATATAATCATCACGGTACGACCAAAAGGAGTAGAGCAATGCCTAACCAAAGACGCGAGGGACATTGTTCGGAACTGAAGCGTGTCTTATCCGCTACAGGCAGAACCGCCATGTAGGGAAATATAAGATTAAATGCTTGAATGCTCGAATAGTACTGATCATTTACTAAAGCGCAGGAGAACCAAGGTTCCCGACATAGCAGGAAAAATCACCAAACTTAAGTGGCAATGGGCAGGGCACATTGCTCGCAGAACAGATGGCCGTTGGGGCCGAAAGGTTCTGGAGTGGCGACCGCGTACCGGAAGACGCAGTGTTGGAAGGCGCAATACAAGGTGGACCGATGACCTGGTGAAGGTCGCGGGAATCCGATGGATGCGAGACGCACAGGACCGTTCATTGTGGCGGCATTTGGGGGAGGTCTATGTCCAGCAATGGACGTCTATCGGCTGAAATGATGATGATGATTTACTAAAGAGCATCATCGAATATGCAGCATGAGTAGGATAACAGTAGGAAGAAAATATTACAACATTGTGTGAATCCGACAGCTGTCACCCGCACCATTCTATAGAAGTTGTAGTGTCATGAGTGCATACATATTTATTTCTACATTACAAGCTAACCTTACCTATATAGCTCCTGAGCCGCTGCATAGCTCGACACAGCCGCAGCACTTCCTCGTCGCGCGCGCCGGCCAGTAGCGCGCGCATCTCGTGGTCGGAGCGTTCCCGCAGCGTCTCTAACGACGCCACGCGGGAACATACCGCCTGCGGAACGAAAAATACGATGAAATGTTTGCCAGACCATGTACGATAAGAGTGTTGGTATTCGTGGATGTCACACGAATTCGACGCGTCGCGGCGGCTTGTCCTACGTGCGCGCGAAGTCGCTGCTTAAGCTGCCGTTTATATAAAAAAGTCACGGCACCACAAGAATTCGTGCGAAAATATAAAACCTACTGGAAGCGTCCGCTTCGCTTCGCTCGTCACCACACCGCACCCACGTGCAGTTGAATAGAATATCAATTATTTGTTCTATCTGCGCCGCATCGCTTCGTGTTCACCGTAGATTTGAACCGCCTATGTAAGACACTGCGTTAGCGAAATGATCGGCGAAATTCACTGAACGAAATTGGGCATTATCTTGTGTTTAGTTTTTGTAAATGAAGCAGCAATTAGTATTTTAAATATTAGTGTGAGGCAACATGGAGGGGTGGTGGGAACATTTCGCTATTACAAGCAACGTAATGGCTGTGACGTCACTTTTCAGTGCTACATCCTTAATCCGTTAGTTGACAATTTCCCTTTCCACCAGATTTGAAAGGTTTCTAACTTACATAATGTTGAATGAATTTGAAAAATTATTATTATTATAATCTTCACATACACCATCACTCTAAAAAGTGACTTAGCAACAAGAGCTTGTCACAGTTTAACCTCTACGTGATCAGATGGGTTACCATGACGTTCAAAGTAAAATTGTTTCATCTTTATTTCAGTGTGAGTAAGAGACAGAGCCATACAGGTTGTCTAGCGCCATCTCTTACCCACAATGGAATAAGAATAAAACAATCTTACTTTGAACGTCATGGTAACCTACCAGATCATTCTACAATATTGCAAACTATAACCTATGATAAATGATATTTCTTTTGCAAATAGGTGTTGAAAAACACTTACACACGTCAATTTAAACTAGATGAAACCAGTGTTTCATAACTTACTACCGTGAGAAGAAACACCGAAACAAACACAGAGGTCAGTCTCTTTCAATGACCGTACAGTAAACATGTAATGCTCAAAACACATGAGATCCATGCAGATTAGTGTCTCAGATGGTCTTTAGAGAAGAAAATCATACAGGTTTGAGTGGATCTGTCAGTTAGTGCAAGCATTTGTCAGTAATCGTGTAGTTAAACGACTTGAACAATACCAAAGAAAGGACATTTGGGAAGGCCGCATAATGTACAAGCGGACGCACGGCTATTACTCATACGTCTATCCGACAAAATTTCTATTGGGTTGCCAATCGGATGTAACTCGCTAGACGTAAGGCGAGCACGAGATCGTTGCTGTGATCGACAGGGTCCATAATTGTTTCCATTCTTTATTATTTAACACCTAATATGTACATTATGGATTGCAATAAAGATTTGAGATTCTGAGATCAGCTCAACATAGCCAGGGGCCCAAGTCTGCTGTTTTTATAAATTCGTCATTTTAACACGATCCCACTGTCATTTTGCTAAAAGTTCGTAATCTGCTAATTCATAATGATCGATCATTGATCGGTCAATGGTTTTGTGGTAGAATGACAATATCGAGCTTACTAAAAACAATAATTGCACAATGACGTTCTAATGGTAGGTCACTGATCAAAGGAACTGTCAAAATTTTACCAGATTACCGCATACGTCAGACATTCATTTGTCAATATTTACGAGATTATCATTCGATGCCACTTCTTTCAATGATGTGTCAGTGGTTGACCACTGGAAAGTCATATTGACGCCATTATATTAGTAGATTACCAAACTTGTCAAAATCAACAATAATTATGAAATCAATGATAGACCATTTTGACACTATTGTAATAACAGACTTGAGGCCCAGTAAGACGCGCAGTCGCCGTGGCACTATTGACGCGCCTGACCTGCGGCCCTACCACGAGCTCTCAACGCTATCCATTTGATGAACTGAACTGTTAAAGGGATGGAGCTATATAGGGTTTATAGTTCCATCTCTCTTTCTCACTCTCACGTTTGACATTTTTAGACGTCATGGTAAGGCTCGTGCTTGCTGTGTTGGATAGTTTCTTTGTCCTGGACAATTACTGCCGCGGCAGAAAGGAATGTTTGCCGACTGCCCGTACTCAGTCTCCAATACGTCGCACTTTGACTGCACTAAATGATCTCTTGGACTCTAATCCAAGAAACGATCTGTTTGCAGAGGAATGGAAGATGATTCTATAGGTTTGTCAGGAATACTGTGAGAGAGATTGGTGTACATACTGTTTATAATTTTAATTGTTTTCGTTTAGTTATTGTTATTGTTGTTTAATCGACGTAATTTATAACAAAAAACTGAGCAAGTGCGAGTCTGGCTCGGGCATTGATGGTTCCGTGCAAGCTTACCTATGTAAATAGTTGAATTCCCGAATGGAGTCTCGAAGACTTTTCCGAATCACAAAAAACTGGGCAAGTGCGAGTCGGACTCGCACACAAATTAGGAATTGAAATGTTTTTATAGATAAGTTTGTAGGGTTCCGTACCAAAACATTTCAATTCCCGAATTGAGTTACGAAGATTTTTCTGAATCACAAAAAGTGTTTTTTTTGTGACGTAACTACAAATTTACAGTTTTCAGTTTTTTTTATATATATTTCAGGCTATGAGACCTTGCTTCATGCCAAATTTCAGGATTCTAGGTCAACGGGAAGTACCCTATGAATTTTGATTCCCTTGAGAGTGTCGAAATACATACGTTTTTTGTGACATAAACGACCGTATCTTTTTTTGTTCGTTAACTGGCCTGTTGACTTCGACTGGCCTGTTGGTCTAGTGGTTAGTGGCCCTGACTGCTATGCCGGAGGTCGTGGGTTCGATTCCCACCCAGGACAAATGTTTGTGTGATGAGCACCATCATTTGTTCTGAGTCAGGGTGTAGGTAATTTATCTATAATATGTATGTATTTCGAAATATATAAGTATGTTTATCAGTTGTCCAGTACTCGTAACACAAGTTCTGCTTAGCTTGGAGCTAGACGGCGTTGTGTGACAGTTGTGAAGAAAAAAAAAACTCAGAGGTTTGATTTTTTCACAGCTTCAAGGGACCACAGACTTGAGTATGATTTTAATTTCAACTCGATACTTTCACGAGTTCCCGAGATAAAGGGTCTTTACAGACAGACAGACAACAAAGTGATCCTATAAGGGTTCCGTTGTTTCTTTTTGAGATACGGAACCCTAAAAAAATAATAAAAAGAAAAACAATCCACTAACTCGAACTGGAAACCCCGTAACAGGTGTCATATCTTATCTATAGGTACATATAATATATAAAGTGGTATGTAGATTACTTGATTGCGAAAGTAAACTGAATTATTATTTTCTTCTTCAGAAGGCCTCACCGGAAGATCCTTATCTTGATTTATATCTAAATATTCGACGATAGTTTTTAACTATTATGTTGTTGAAATTAAAATCTCTATTTCCTGTATTATCTGTTTCCATTTACTACAAATATTTACTTCCTCTGTTTTTTTTTTATCGTAAAGGTAATTATGATTGTAAAAGCCTAAACATTATTTATTTTTAATTCCGTGAGTCCTTTATCTAAGTGGAACAGAACGTAATCAAATCAGTTTAGGTAGGTATTCTAGGATTTTTTTGTGAGGTCGTTTAGGGGTATGTGGAACAGAGAGTAAAGCCCCACATACCTCTGATGAAAAGGGAGGATCCTCCAACCAGACGGGTGTTATGTCTGGTGGGCTATTGCCCGATAGATGATTTCGGGCTGTTCTATATGTTCTAATCGCGCGGAGAACTTTGATTGCGCGATGCAGGATTAGTTCTTATGTGACGCCATAGATGTCGCTACAGTCGGAAATGATACAATGATCCAATGAATCATCTCGCTCTAGGGTGGAGCGATAGGGCGTATCGAACTTTTACTGACTAAAATCATACCTGTGTCCTTCAGTTGCTCTTGCGTTCTAGGACCACAGGTTTTCTTTTCAGCAATTCTCCGCGGCCCCAGTGGGCATCGGCCCTGCGGGGCCCCTACGGTTTTGCTGACATCTTTGAAACGCGCGTGGAACAATACGCACCGTCGACGACTTGGGCTCGGTCCGGACGATTAACGGATGCGAGCTGTCGTCCACAAGCCCGTGCCTACCGTGGCTGGTGGTCGGAAGTCACGGTCGCGGCGGCTGAGACGTGAGGTAGTCCGTTCCCTCATGTATGCGGCCGTCTCCTTCGCTAACATTAGTGCTTCGCAGGAGGCGACTGCCTCCCTTTCGGTCTCGCTCCGGACCATGGCCCGGATCGATTTTTTGTATATTACTAATCAAAACAATTTAAAAAAAAAATCCCAATCCCGCAAATCCCGCGGATCCGAGATTGATGAGTTCAATTCCGCAGGCATGCGGGATCGCGATTTTGATGCGGGATTGGATTCCCTACTCACATAGATATCACAATGAAGATAGATAAGAAACTATGACAATCCAAATAAATAAACGGCTCTGAATGGTTCTGATGAATTTAATTTTTTTTTCGTAATAATTATCGTAAAGTCTATCTATTAAATGAAAACACTCCTAAAAATTCGTCAACATAATATTAAAACTTATTTTCAACGAATACATTATATAACTTATTGGCAAAAATGTCGTAAGTAGTTGAAATTAAAACCATATACTCAGGTGTGCGGTCCCTTGAAGCTGTGGAAAAATCAAACTTAGAAGATACGGCCGTTTATGTCGCAAAAAACTTATATTTCGACACTCTCAAGGGAATCAAAATTTGCAGGGTACTTCCCGTTGACCCAAGGTCTCATAGCACAAATATAGGAAAAAATCTGAAAACTGTAAATTTGTAGTTACGTCACAAAAAAAAACTTGTTGCGATTCGGAAAACATCTTCGTAACTCAATTCGGGAATTGAACTGTTATCATAGGTAAGTTTGTACGGAATCCTCAGTACACGAGTCCGAAACGCACTTGCTCGGTTTTTTTTGTTACGGATGTGAAATAATCAAATTATCTTGGGAATCACCAGAAAATCTCGAAAGTCATGCAAGCTTGCAAATGCATGGCGTACAATCAGTATGTCTCATGTTAAGCAATGCTGTTAGATAACAGCGGCCATCTATATATATAAAAGGAGAAACTGACTGACTGACATATCAACGCACAGCCGAAACTACTGAGACTAGGAGTGTGAAATTTTGCACAAGGCTTCCTTTTATGACGTAGGCGAGCACTAAGATAGGATTTTCCAAAATTCTCCCCCTAACGGTATGAAACGGGTTCCAAAGTTTGTATGGAGAAACCTACCTCCACGCGGGCGACGCCGCGGGGCGACGCTAGTATAATATATAACTATAAAAACATAGGTACCTACTCACACATACGATTTCGTGATTCATAATGTGTCGACAAAATGTTTGTTTGTGCTTGGTAGTTGGTACAACAGCTCAAGATTGTCAACACGGCCCTATCACCTGAGCCTATATACCTGTATGTCATCTCTAAACACAGGTATATAGGCAATCTTCTAAGTATCGATACCTACTCATATCAGCCCCCCTAGCCAAGTTACAATCGTTTCGTTCAGCGCGAACGCCTCGAGTAGGTCACGCCTCCGAATCCTTTGTTCTGACCACGTGACTGAGCGTTGCGATGACGTCAGAACAAAGGAATCGGAGGCGTGGCCTACTCGAGGCGTTCGCGCCGAACGATACGATTGTAACTTGGCTAGGGGGGCAGTAGGCTTAAAATCATTTTTCGATACTACTCATTTTTTTTTTTTTTTGGTGGGAAATCATCCAATGACATCCCCGCGCTTGGGCGGAGCGCGAAGGTGTGTCAGAATTTTACTGATTAAAAACCCACTCCTGTTCTTTCGTTGCCTTTCATACCAGGGCCGAGTCTTCCTTTCAGAAGCAGACCCTTGGCCCCAGTAGGCTTCGACACTTCTGGACCCCTACGGTTTGCTGACATCTCCTTGGGGGTTCGGTCCAGACGGTTACCAGACGATCGGACGTCGAGCTACCCATTGCTCGCCGTCCGCAAGCCCGCGCTCGATACTACTCATCGAGTACTCCTAAAGTATCGATACTAGGTTTTTATAATGTTAGATCAGGCACATTACAGTTAGATTTAAATTTTCCTCGATTCTAATTAATGTAAGTACCTAAATAATAATTTTATTTATTTAATAAACTTCATGTACAGTAGTGGTACATAGGCGGACTTAATGCAACAAGGCATTCTCTACCAATCAACCTTTTTACATGAATATTTTGTTTATTATGGATAGGCTCGCGTTTGACCATTTTATTTATTTTTACTTCTTCTTCTTCCTTCCCTGGTCTCATTATTTCGGGTCGGGACTCCACATTTTCCTGCGCCAAGTGGTTCTATCTTGTGTTGTCAATTTTGGTAACTGGGCTTTCTTGAGGTCCCTCTCTATATTTGACCACCAAGTCAATGGCCACCACTATTTATTTTTTATTTAATGGTATTTTATTGATTGAGCCTCGCGTATAGACACTATCTCACCTGGTGGTAATCGATGATATGATCGAGGGTTGCGCGTGCTTGACTGATCATCATTTCAGCCGAAAGACGTCCACTGCTGGACACAGGCCTCTCCCAAATGTCACCACAATCAACACCGGTCTTTGGCAGTTGTTTAAGAAAGACTGGTTATTTATTCATAGAAAAAGTCATCCTGTACGGAATTCCACCTCCCACCACTGTTAACCCCTACCCACCTGCGGCATATGCACGTACATAAATTAAAGGTCCTTACCTCGATAGAATCGGGGGTCAGCCCCACGACCCTGAGCCATTGCGCGAGACACGGCACATCGCCGAGCTCACGCCGCAACTCCTCACCGAAGCTGGCCTTGATCACCAGCTGCCGGGAGAAGTGCTTCACCAGCTTGCCCTGGAACATAAGAGAAAGGAGTTTTTAGGTCACATAGCGAGAAAAGATGGATTTAATCTAGAACAGCTAATGGGTTCAAGGGGTAGCAGTTCACTTTAACACGGTCGGACCAAATCGCGAGGAATCACGACTCAGAATCGACTAGGGAATCCAATCCCCCAAGTGCGGGATCCCGCACCATTTCTGCAGGATCAGAAATGCGGGATTACTCATGCAGGATCCCGCACGTCTGCGGGATTGAAGTTTTGTATAACAAAATTGGATACCGACGACCTGTTGATTATTTTTTAGACCCAGCTCATCCTCATCAAAGAATGATGAAACAACTTTACATGGAACTCTTAACATTATTTTAAGAATTTGTATGGAAAATAATTATTTTGTTTTCGATTGTACCTTGCAGCTAAATAATTTTTGTATTTCTATTTCATATTGTTGTGTGAGTCCTGTATCGCAACTGAAACGGAACGTAATCAATGTCAGTTTAAGTAGGTACTCTATGACCAGGGATTCCCCACAGCACGTGAATTTACTTTCATATATGAAGGTCCGTTATATATCATAATAATAGATTGTTAGAAAAGCAGTTGATTATTATTTACATGAAAATCGCAAGTTATCATTACAAAAAACTTTTTAGAAAAAAAAAATAACCGACTTCACTAAAAAAAACACTAAAAGGATCAAAATAACTTTAATTTTGGAAGTCGGTGTTTCTAGGTATTGTTTGTTTCTTATTTAACACCGACTTCCGAAATTAAAGTTATTTTGATCCTTTTAGTGTTTTTTTTAGTGAAGTCGGTTATTTTTTTTTTCTAAAAAGTTTTTATTTCACACTTTTTAGTTGCGATACACTTATAAACAGAGTGCCTATTTCTCATGACAATTCCAATTAACCCAAATACTGCTAGGTTACATTGTTTTATTATAAAGTTCCTGTGTCTACCTTCCTCCTTCCGGCTCCATCATCAGATCAGTTCGATAGTACCTTATAGCCAAAGAGCATCTCACGACAATTCTAATAAGCCCAAACACGGCTAGGATACATTGATTAATTACGGAGTTCCTGTGCCTACCTTCCGGCTCCATCATCAGATCAGTTCGATAGTACGTTGTAGCCAAAGTGCATCTCATGACAATTCTAATAAGTCCAAACACGGCTAGGTTACATTGATTAATTACGGAGTTCCAGTGCCTACCTTCCGGCTCCATCATCATCATCAGATCACTTCGATGATACCATTTTCAACGTAACTATTCAGAATCATTCATTTATTTGTATTGTGATAGTCGCTTAACTATGTATATCTTCATTGTAATATCTATTTGTGTATGAAGTTCCGTTGACCATTTCTGGTCTTCTTCATCAGTTCCACTTCATCAAATGTTACTTTTTGACTGTAAATGCTTAAGTTCTTGATGAAAATACTAAAATTACCATAGGGTTGCCTATAATTTTTGAGGAGTTCCCTCGATTCCTCATGGATTCCATCATCAGAAATGGATTTTGAAAAAAATGGGACCAATCTGGAAGCATATCCTGTACAGGGAAAAAAAAATTTTGCAAATCGGTCCATAAACGACGGAGTTCTGAGGTAACACACATAAAAAAAAAAAAAAAAAAATGATAAAAAAAAAAAAAAAAAATACAACCGAATTGATAACCTCCTCCTTTTTTTTGAAGTCGGTTAAAAATAATATTTTTTTTTGCGTTTCGGAAAATCTTCGAAACTCAATACGGGAATCAAACTATTTACATAGGTTGGAATTTTTTTTAGGAAATACTCGGTGTGCAAGTCTGACTCATTTTTAGGGTTCCGTAGCCAAATGGCAAAAAACGGCACCCTTATAGATTCGTCATGGTCTGTCTGTCCGTCCGTAAGTCACAGCCACTTTTTTCCGAAACTATAAGAGCTATACTGTTGAAACTTGGTAAGTAGATGTATTCTGTGAACCGCATTAAGATTTTCACAAAAAATAGAAATAAAACAATAAATTTTGGAGGTTCCCCATACTTAGAACTGAAACCCAAAATTTTTTTTTTTCATCAAACCCATACGTGTGGGGTATCTATGGATAGGTCTTCAAAAATGATATTGAAGTTTCTAATATAATTTTTTTTATATACTGAATAGTTTGCGCGAGAGACACTTCCAAAGTGGTAAAATGTGGGTGTGTGTCCCCGTAACTTCTAAAATAAGAGAATGATAAAACTAAAAAAATATATGATGTACATTACCTTATAAACTTCCACCGAAAATTGGTTTGAATGAGATCTAGTAAGTAGTTTTTTTTAATACGTCATAAATCGTAAACCGCAATTTACCTTTCAAGTTTGTACGGAACCCTCAATGCGCGAGTCCGACTCGCACTTGCCCAGTTTTTTATGTTTATTACATAAAACAAAAAATAAATTAAAAATCCCATTCCCGCAAATCCCGCAGGATCCGCGGGATTGCTTAATTCAATCCCGCAGGGATGCGAGAACGCGATTTTGATGCGGGATTGGATTCCCTACTCACGACCATCAATAATAAGAAATACGACACTAGGAGGCGGTCGAGTATTTTGTATCGTGGCGATCTATCGTCCTTTTCTTGAGATAGGAAATGATTATCAAATAACTCCTCTAGCTCAGGGTGGAGGGAGAGGTTGTGATGAACTTTTACTGACTAAACCCAACGTGCTCCTTCAGTTGCCCTTTGCGTTTCAGGGCCGCTATAACTCTTTCGAACAATGCCGCAGCACGCGATCTATCGTCTTGCCACTTCATTCTATAACAAACGTATCTCCATACGGTGACGTAATTGTAGCGAATTCACGAGTGTCTTTCTCAAGCTAAACGTCACCTCTCGGCAATTCCGTTGCTCGTGGAGGTGGCACCTTACAGTAAGAATTTAAAGAACTACATGAGTAGGGAAGGATTATACTAAAGAAAGATCGAGAGTATGGAGGCATCTCGGCATCGTTGCTAGATACGGCCTTTTTAATACAATAAATATACCAAACATGACAGAATGTCACCAAACAGTCTGTCACTGTGACTTAAAAGTTAGAGGACCTTCGTAGCAACAAGCCGTAAAATATGACTGACGGTCCAGCCCAGAAGACACGGTGGAGCATGGGGTGGAAGCCTGCCCCACTTGGGCCGAGCACAACCGTATGTACGTGTAGGCGATTGGCGGCGGCGACCTCTCGCATCCGGTTCTCGTTCAGGCCATGGTCCGGAGCGAGAAGGAATGGGAAGCGGCTGAAAGGAAATTATTGCAACCAACAGGGAACTGATATCCTCACGATCCAGCCCCCGCTGAAGGAGACGCCCTTTCCGACCACCGTAAATGCGATCTTGTGGATGTCGAGCAATGGCTAGCTGGCCGTCCGGCCGTCCAGTATGGACCGGGCCTGCTGGTCCTTACCGGACGGCGCAGTGTTCCACGCGTGCCTCCAAGAGATGTCAGCAAAACTGAAGGGGTTCAGTAGGGCCCCGATGCCTGTTAGGAGTGCGGGAAAGTTTGAAAGTGTGACACTACCTGAGTCTCTAGGTTTTAGTCAGTTAAAGTCAGACACGCCCTCTCGTCCACCCTAGAGCGAGAGAAGAGATTGGATGATTTTCCCACCACAAAAAAAAAACCTATAAACTTTATATTTATGACTCCGAATACCACAACGAAATCTATTAACTGTTTGCCGAGAAATTTCAATTGTGTATCTCGCGAATTGTAAACACGCATCGAGAATAGTATAATCATTAAAACTTAACAAATCATTTCAGTAATGATTTCAAATCTTAAAAAAAGTAGAGTTAGTGGTGATTGCGGTTTCGAATACGACACGATATCATAAAATCAAAGTAAGAGATCGAAAAACGAATTACAAGACTGATGGGAAAAACAAGGCTCTGGCTGTGCAAATACAGTATTGTATTCTGTATTCTTTCCTACTGAAAAGGAGGTTCCAAAAAAGACAATCATTACCTGTATTCTTGACCTCTTGAATGAAAACATACATCTTGCAAGGATGATAAACTTTTTTCAATACACGTACTCGAAAAGCCGCTTCTACCTCTACAACTCTTAGGCACATAATTAACTCTTTTCCGCACAAGTGCGGAAAAGTGCGCCAGCTCACCTCCGCCACAATTTATTACATTTATTGAATCAGGTTGGACGCTAAGCAACCCCCATGAGTCGCAGGTCGACCCCCGTTTATTTATTTCTTAGGCCGCGTTTCCACCTACAAGCAAATTGCATGCAAGTTACGTTACCTTGCGGACTACCGAGGTATGATGTGATCAAGCGGTCGTTCGTACAACGCAATGTGATTCGACTTGCATGCAATTTGCTTGTAAGTGGAAACGCGGCCTTAGTAAGTGTATTGAAAAACGTCGGTTGCCGAGTGCAGCAGCGACAAATTTCCACGATGCTCATGGAAATTTGTCACTGCAGCACTCGGCTCGGCGAAACGAGGGTGTTATGAACCCTCACCTGCGGCTCGGGCGAATTCCACCTCGGTCGGTAATGACAAACTTTCTCCTTTTGTATTTAGATACATATTATTTATTTTTTCAAGAAATACTTAGGGCATACTGAAACTTTCTGGATTCTGATAGAATGAAGACTAGATACGATACATTTATTATTTATCAAAGTATATTCCCTCGCAATTAATGCATTTTTGCATTCGCTGAAACTAATGTACAAAGCAGTTAGAGCAGTCTGCTTTAGGGACAGTTCTTCAATGGCTTTATGGAACGCATTCACAGCCGATTCAGGGCTCATAAAACGTGTGCCTCTAAGTTTGTCTTTAATTTTTGGAAACAAATAGAAGTCGCAGGGTGCGAGGTCCGGGCTGTGAGGCGGATGCGTCATCAGTTCCACATTTGAAGCCTTCAAATAGGCTTCTGTTACCTTAGCGGAATGTGAGGATGCGTTATTGTGGTGGAAGAGTAGGTACATTGCTTCGAGGACGATTTCAAAGAACTTTTTTTAAGACTCTGGGCAATCAAGTGTTGACGTACCAATCTTCAAGCGATACTTTAGTGTAATCTCCTGATTTACCGAAAAAAAAAGAAACAACATTTTTTTACTAACACTTCGATTTTGCAGACTGGCTTTTTCTTTCGGGTTCAAAGCAGTACACCCAGGTTTCGTCACCTGTCACGATATTATAGACAGCCAAAGACTGTCCTCCATTAAACGTTTTTATCATTTCACGGCACCACTGGACAAGCTGTCATTTCTGGTCCTCCGGTAAATCATGTGGTATCCATCGAGTGCAAAGCTTCTGAACCTCGAGATGTTCATGTAAAATGTTTTGCACTTGGCTCATTCCAATGCCTAACAAAGCACGAATTTGCTGGCAAGTAACTTTTTTGTCAGTTTCAATAAGTTGTCGTACGGTGTCAATATTCGAGTCTGTAACCGCAGTCGCCGGCCGACCTTCACGTACCTCGTCATAGAAATGATCACGTCCACGTCAAAATTCTCCAAACCACGAATACACAGAGTTGCGACATGGTGCTTCATCACCAAATGCCAATTGAAGTCTCTGGCAACACTCTTGTTGACCTAAGCCACAACGAAAAAATAATTATAAAAAATCATTGAACGAAAATGTTCACAAGTTAAATTCATTTTAATAGCGACACACAATCTTCAAAAGGACGCCACAATGAAAAAAAACCGGGCAAGTGCGAGTCGAACTCGCGCACTGAGGGTTCCGTTAGTTCCGTACCTTACCGTACGTTACCTATGAAAACAATTCAATTTCCGAATCGAGTCTCAAAGATTTTTACGAATCGCATAAAAATTCTTTTTTGTGACGTAAGTAACTACAAATTTACAGTTATCAAATTTTTTCCTATACTTATGCTATGAGATCTTGCTTCATGCCAAATTTCAGGATTCTAGGACAACGGAAGTACCTACCCTATGAATTTTGATTTGATTTGAGAGTGTCGAAATACCTATACGTTTTTTGCAACATAAACGGCCGTATCTTTTTTTTTTCGTGATTTTTTCACAGATTCAAGGGACCACAGACTGGAGTATATGGTTTTAATTTCAACTCGATACCTTCACGCATTCCTGAGATAAAGGGTCTTGACAGACAGACAGACGGATGGGCAACAAAGTGATCCTATAAGGGTTCCATTTTTTCATTTTGAGATACGGAACCCTAAAAACAAATGATAGTATCGCAAATTAAAAAGTAACATGCTTGCAAAGAGTTCCATTTTCGAATTCTATAATTGTTTTTTTTATTCTTTTATTGTAAGTGGCCAGATCCAGAGACTTTCAGTATGCCCCACTTAATACATAAATAATTTTACATAAATGTTCTGCCAAACTGCAGTACAGTTTGTTGACAGAGCATGACTTCATGACACATATTGTATACAAAGCACTTACCATACAAAATCTAAATGCTACATACCTACAGAGGTCTATGTAATTAGTAGGTAATGATTATGATAACACTAAACAAACACACTAAAACAGATTGATAAGGATCAATTCCAAAGGTGTGTACCATAACATAGCATAATCAGCCTTTCAATGTTCCCACTGCAGTTGGGACTCAGGCCTCCTCTCTAGGAGAGGGAATGGGCATAATCCACCGCGCGGGCCCAGTGCGGGTTGGTGGTTGTCAATGTTAGTTATTTTATTTTCTTATTTTTTTTATCTTAAGTGTTTACATGTTGTTTCTGCGTTGTGTATCTGTGTCTTGTTGTCTTTCTTTCTTTCTTTTAATGTCTTCGAATTTTTCCAAAGGTGTGTAATGTTTACTAATTGTTTATAAAAACAAATGTGTATAACATAGATGATTTATTTATAAACAATAATATTTGTCAACAATCTATAAATAAAGCATACTATGTTTACTGTAGAATGTGCAAGATGGTGCATTAGTCATGAAGAGTATTTATAACTTTATTAATCCTGTTTGAAAATAACAAAGTAACATTTTTTGAGGCCTTTACCCAATTATGGGACATTATAGACCAAAAAAGATAATAATAATATTCACACAACTATCACACAACACCGTCTAGTCCCAAGCTAAGCAGAGCTTGTGTTATGAGTACTAGACAACTGATAAACATACTTATATATTTCTAAATACATACATATTATAGATAAATTTCACCCAGACACAGAACAAATGATTGTGCTCATCACACAAACATTTGTCCTGGGTGGGGATTGAACCCACAACCTCTGGCATAGCAGTCAGGGCCACTGTGTGTGATATTTCACATCCAAAGCTAATACAACTCTACCTAGAAGTTGATCAAGTTAACTTTTATTTGGGAAACTGGTAGTAACTGCTTTTGTGTAGAAAGTTGTCAAGAAACCATATTTATTCATTAGAAGATAAAAAGGTACCTTACTGAAAATAAATTTTTCCCAGGCCTCCAATGAAACATATTGCAGTTCAGAAGAACTATTAACCCTTTGAACACCTACATATCACAAAATTGCTCTGATAGCCAAAATACAGCCTTTGCCTAGTTTGGCTAAAGGTGTTATTATTACTTTTTTTATATAATTACCACCACTATGTATGTAAAAATTGCTGTACATTTTTTGACAAATAAACACTATTATTATTAAAATTCCATTCCATGTTCCAAATTGCCAGTGTCAAGGTATATTGAACCTACTGTATATGAACCTATGGTATTAAGCTGACGTTCCATGTGTTTTCTCTTATGTGTGCAATCATGCAACATTTGACAAGTTAAACTAAAATCCAGTACTGAACCATCAACTATCCCAAAATCGTTGCCTGGCAGTCTGGCAATAAAACAACTAAAACAACTACATTAAAACAAGCTCAATAAAGTGTGATGAAGCATATCAGCATTAGCATTGAATCACTTTGTTACATAGCCTGACCATTGTTGATAATGGCATGGCATGATGACACATTGGAACCGCTGCTTATGACAAATGATTTTTGTGTACTTATTGCTTTTTTATGTGTCATTTGTTTTTTGGAGGCTGAGTCAGTAACTATTGGGAGGTCTGTGGAGAGCAATGTTACCCAATTGGTGTATACCCCTAGTAAAAAAAAGACTTAGCAGTCTGTGGGATGTAAATGGGAGTCCACGATAGTTGTCATATAAGTTGGTCGCTATTTTAATTTTGATAGTCAATTTATTAATTTTTTTTTATCTGAAAAAAATAATTAATGATATTTTCTAAATTTTTATTTAACAATCTTCGGACATCCTAAACTGAGGAGATTAAGATTAAACCTCGCTATATTGATCAATTAATAATCAATTTTTAATATTTGGTGATCAATTAATTATAATAGCACCAGGTTCATTCCTCCTACTAAAAAGCAATTCTTTTTTTACTTATTAATTTTCTATAAAAACATTTTTTCTTTTACCAGTAGAAAACTACTTTATCACTGAGTAACATAGGCCTTTCAATATTAATAGTAATTATCAATCTAATGTAATGAAAATATGGATCTCTGGTCTGACAATAAAGTTTATTATTATTATTAATATTCTATTTTCATGCGGACGAAACCACTGGCAAAATCTAGTATGCTATAACTTTATTTTATTTGTTTTAATATTTCAGGTTTCATAAATAAATACACAAAAATCAAATTATTGTGTAAAATAAGCTGAAAGTTCAAAGAATTTATTAATTTTCTTAAATTTAAATTTTCTTTAATGCAATTAGATGCATTGAAAAAGTTTAAATTAAAAGACTGAATGTTGAATTACATTTAGAAAAAAAAATCTATTGATATTCTTATAAATATTTCTGTCTGATATAAAACTTATGGGGTAAATGTGTTTCAAACAGAAATCTAACATTCAGATAATCAACAAAGATACTGTGTAGTTACAAGAATAAATCAAAACACTATTTTTTTACTACATAACATGTCCAATCTATATCTGTGGCATTAGAAACCACTGGATCAATGTAGATTATAAGATTCCATAGCTATTGACCAAACAACTAAGTCATTTACTCTCTCTTGTGGAATGCATTTTTTTCTAATTAAAATGTTAAAACATGCCACATTTCACATAATGCGAATTCCTAACACACAAACCTACATATCTGCGAATATCTACGTAGATTATGTCTCTAATTTTATGTTAAAATAGATTTCACTACATAACTGTGGCATCAGAATTCAAATAGTATTAAAATGACTACAACAACTTTTTATCGCGTGAAATTAAAAAAGGTAAACATTCAAGGTGAGAGGGAGCGGTGCGCGCGTACGGCAACGATTTCCACTACGGCAATGAACTATTCACCCCAGTCCTTGAGTGCAGCAAAGTCCTTGAGGCCCGGCCTCTTGGTATAATACTTTCAAGGGCATTGCTCATTTCCCCTTGATGTATAACGAGTTGTGAAGGTTAGCACCCCTACCTCCAGGGTCCGGATCTCCTGCTGCGTCAGCTCGGCGCTCGTCGAGCATTGTGTCCGTAAACCCTCGAGTCTATCAGCTGAAACGTCGATCATGGACTGGATAGTCTCTATCGTTTGTATGGCCTCACGAACTCTCTTTAATTCGTACTCGTTCTCTGCATCCATTACAAATATCACAGCACTGTACACGGCCCGTTAATCACTATACATAAGTAAAAAACACTTTATTCATTTTATAAAAATGAATTTACAAAACATTGCAGATGTTATATTGCCGATACAGCGGCCATATCCGAAGAAAATCTATATTTTAGTCTATGATCATGCATTGTAAAACCATAGACAAACTTTATCTGACAGTTGTCAGAAAAATAAAATGTCACTTTCACGAAACAAAACAAAAAGTGTCACAAAAATCCATACTATTACGTGATAAATAAAAATCTAAGTAGTTTCCAGAATTTGATGTTTTTTGAGCACAAGTTAACATTAATTTATTTATTTGCTATTTAGTTTTACTTTGACAGTAAACCATAGTGTTTGTCTATGATTCTAAAGCGTTAAGTTCACGATTCAAGAAATATATTTTTCCATTTTGATTAGCAATAACCGGTCATAACAAAAAACATCAAGCTTTATATAAATTTTGAAGCTTATGAAATTGATCCCTGAAACATTTTACTATGAATCTTTATTGAAGAATGGTTTCAATCTTAAATTTTTACTAGTGTATAAATTTCGAATGTTATTTATTTACATTTAAAAATACTAACTATATTTACAATAAAATAAAATAAATAATAATAAAAACCCTAATCTAATTACAACTAACTAAAACTAAAATATGGCGTCAAAAAACTCTTCCACATCGCTGTCGACTGGTAATGTGCCCAAAAGACTGGCGGCATTGCCACGCTGTATGGCAATGCTTATCCTCTGTCCGAGGTAAAAGCCAGCCCTTGGGTCACGCGAAGTGTCAACTAGACGTTTTGACAGATCTTTATACAACTTGTGAGCACTAGTGTATACCTATCTTTATTCTCAAATGACATTTTATTTTTTGAATAGCAATATTGTATTGCGCCAAATGAAATATAGCAACATAATTTACGACAAAATTAAATTAGTCTATGCCTTTTATCAATGGAGTGAAGACGTTTGTTGTGAGATTTGTTTCCTATTATTTCGCCTTCCGTCGTTTAATTAATTCTGTGTGATGTAAAATAAATAGATAGGGAATAAATCTTTTTTACTTTACAAAAAGTGTAGCTCGAGAATTTTTTCTAAGTGTCTAGATGTAGTTTTAGTAGAATGTTTTTCGAGCGTATATTGTTGTCCGTGTTCTGCCTTGGATTAGAAGGTAAATAAATTGCATACAGATAAAAACCGGCTTTATTTAAGTTAGATAATTTAATTATTATTATCTAATTTAAATAAAAACTGCAATACATAAAACGTCTCGTTTTATCACAATTTTTTTTTTATAAAAAAATATTTTATTTTTTTTGTAGCCTTCCCCTTGGCTTTAGCCGAGGAGGTGGAGATCAGGGATGTGGCTGCGGACAGGGGCACTAATGCGACCGTGGCTTGTGGCAATTTGGGCACAGTTCCTGTTCCAAATGTGCAGTGGGTGCACAGGGGAAACCGGACACACCATGAAGTTCTAGTGAGTTTAGATTTATTTATAAAATTCAAGGATATTTTTGAGTTTGTAAAATATGAGAATATATTTTTATTCATAATTAAATTATGCATTAAAAATTTATAATTTGACCACAAAACCAAGCAATATTTACTATAAGTAAATAGAAAAAAAAATGCTTAAAGTAGGTATCTTATTACCTATTACATTCTTTTAAAACTACATAGCTTAAGCATAATCTTCCTTAAAATGTTCCCACTGCTGGGACTCAGGCCTCCTCTCTATGAGAGGGAACAATAAATGAGTAATTTACAAAACCAAGTTTACACCAAATATCTTCAAATAAATTTATTATACCTATTTAATTTTTTTTTTTATATCTTTAGCCCACATAAATTATAACTATACATATTAACAACTTTAATTTAAATAGGTAAGTACATTAAATAATTCTTACAATGATCTAAATCCTATAATTCTTAACTTATATCAGTAACATTAAATAATTGGCCCATTTTATGCTGATAATGCTTATTGTGAAAATAACACTATTAAACTAATAGTTGAATTTCTAATAAGAAGCTAAGCAGATTTAAATTTAGGCATTTATATACTTAATCTTTATTTCTCATAAGAACATGGTAAAAAACATACATTAAATTCCTGACCTAGAAAAAAAAAGAAAGACTATAATTTACGACGAATTTTGGAGCACCTCTAAAATTCGTCGTAAATTACAAAAAGCTTTTAAAAATTTGGGGGCACATAAGTCTCAATATCTACTTTAGGTTAGATAGGTACATATTTACCTATAAAAATAATTTGGCTACGAGTAGCGTCGATTCGGAAATTATAAAGGATTAGGTATAGCCAGTTCAGCAGTACAGGTTACAGTTTAATACTTAACCATCTAATAAGAATTTCTTCCCCTCCCCCTCTCCTTGCCAAAAATTATCCCCTTTTTTCTTAGGCAAATCCTCACGGAAATACTCGGTGTGGTGAAATCGCGCGAATTATGTCGAACTCCTACCTACTAAAACCCTCACAGTTCCGTCCACAACCGTGAGTTTGGCCTCCAGGAGACATTTATACATTTGCGTACGCCCCCAGCTTGTACCAACCTGCCAAAAAGCACATCTTGAAACACCACCTGCTTGGGGCTTAATTGGACGAGTGTTATTTCGCTATGCTAAGCCGAACCCTTTTTGTTTTTGAATCATCAAATAACTTCTTCCGCCTTCCCTTCTTTGCCCCTGGTGGAGCTAAAGGGCGTGTCAGGCTTTGACTAAAGCCTGCCTGTATTCCTTTAGTTTCCCTTTGCATTCTAGGTCCACGGTAACTCTTTCGAATAGTCCCGCATCTCACATAGCGGGTCTTTTGCAGTTTACTTTAGAAATGTATTCTCTGTTTAAATAAAGAACTGGGGACGCAGAACTGAACTGGAAAGAACTATAGACATTAATACCCAGACTTATTAAGTCGAGGCTGCACCAAAATTAAAGCCTAAGGCCTACTGTCCATGGACGTGTAGTCGAAGCGGCATCACCGTCATTGTCGCTTCGTCGACAGAATTTCATAGTTTTGTATGTAAGCTGTGAACACGCGTACACCAAGCGTACGCGTCTATAAAGCTACGCGTCCGTGGATGGTAGACCTAAATTAAAACTTGTTGTTTAATTTCCAAAGCCCAGATAAATATCGGAAATAATTCTGCAGACGTATTCTATTAATTAATTTAGGTACTTTCGGAGTAGTTTGGTCACTACGGGCATAAGAACTGCGAGTCTGCAACTCGCGAACTTCTGACCCAAGAAGTCAAAAAGTGTACCCATAAAATCCACGATCTACTGCATCAACAACAGTTTTTGTCAATACAGGCATAAGTTCTGCGAATCATCGACCTTCTCACCCAAGAATTTAAGAATCGTCCCCAATCCATAAACTCCCCGATCTACTGCGTCAACAGCAGTTTTTGTCACTACGGGCATAAGTTCTGCGAGTCTGCAACTCGCGACCTTCTGACCCAAGAAGTCAAGAAGCGTACCCATAAACTCCCCGATCTACTGCGTCAGCAGCAGTTTTTGTCACTACGGGCGTGAGGTCTGTGAAACTGCGACTTTCTTACCCAAGAAGTCAAGAAACGTACCCATAAACTCCCCGACCTACTGCGTCAATAGCAGTTTTTGTCACTACGGGCGTGAGGTCTGTGAATCTGCGACTTTCTTACCCAAGAAGTCAAGAAGCGTACCCATAAACTCCCCGATCTACTGCGTCAACAGCAGTTTTTGTCACTACGGGCATAAGGTCTGTGAATCTGCGACGTTCTTACCCAAGAAGTCAAGAAACGTACCCATAAACTCCCCGATCTACTGCGTCAACAGCAGTTTTTGTCACTACGGGCATAAGGTCTGCGAATCTGCGACGTTCTTACCCAAGAAGTCAAGAAACGTACCCATAAACTCCCCGATCTACTGCCTCAACAGCAGTTTTTGTCACTACGGGCATAAGGTCTGTGAATCTGCGACGTTCTTACCCAAGAAGTCAAGAAACGTACCCATAAACTCCCCGATCTACTGCGTCAACAGCAGTTTTTGTCACTACGGGCATAAGGTCTGCGAATCTGCGACGTTCTTACCCAAGAAGTCAAGAAGCGTACCCATAAACTCCCCGATCTACTGCGACAACAGTCTAAATAAGTTATGAACGCACTTCTTGTCTTACGGCAGTGGAACTAATGGCCATCAATATATTCCGAGCGGCTGCATGCCACGTGCATCAATAATTGTAAGGTTCAAAGACCATACACAAAGTCGTTTTCCTCGTCTCGTTTAAATTATGCGTAATTAAATAATGATAGACAGGAAAGGTTGTAATTAGGAGATTCTTTGATTAAAAACCTTCAGAAAGATGGAGCGGTTTAGCGGAGATTGCGCGGTTATTGCGGACTTGAAGTCTAAGCTAAATAAAAAGTAGCCTCCTTTTTTGGGGTTTAAGCGCATACCATACGAAATTTTATTAAAATCGTATCAGTAGTTTTACCGTGAAAGTGTAACAGACACACAGAGTTACTTTTACATTTCTAATATTAGTATGGATCTATATATATTTAATAAAAGAAAGTCGTGTTAGTTACACTATTTATAACTCAAGAACGGCTGAACCGATTTGGCTGAAAGTTGGTGGGGAGGTAGCTTAGAACCAGGAGATTGACATAGGATACTTTTTTTTTTGAGTAGGGTAGAGTAGGGTAGGTAGAGTAGGGTAGAGTAAGGTAGAGTAGGATAGAGTTGGGTAGAGTAGGATAGGCGGTATGAAGTTCGCCGGGTCAGCTAGTATATAATAGGACAACATAATTACACGAGTTTACTCTTTTCAGTCTGCCCATAAATTAGTAAAGTTTTCAACAACTTTGTAAATCTACTATTTTTCTTAGCCCACTCCAGTTTGTTTCACACAAGGTCTTCCATGGTCCCATTGCTCTTTTATCCAATACTAGCTTCTGCCAGCGGCTTCGCTCGCGTGAAAGTAGGTTTCTCCATACGAACTTTGGACCCCCGTGTCATCCCCTTAAGGGATGAATTTTGGGAAATCCTCTCATAGTGCTCGCCTACGTCCTAGAAGGAAACCTTGTGCAAAATTTCACGCTTCTAGTCTCAGTAGTTTCGGCTGTGCGTTGATATGCCAGTTAGTCAGTTTCTCCTTTTATATTTCTAGATAGATAATTGTAAAAGTCGTGTTTTTTAACAATCTTTGCTTCCGATCCATCTACATACTCGGTTTTAAATGCTGGAGAGTTTGAAGATCTAGTGACATCCGAAATCAATTCTTGCAAGTCAAACCCATTCCGGCTAATTTTCAGCTCGGAAAATCAATCATGTACACAAGCTATCAAATGAGCGGGCTTGCGGACAACAAGCAATGGGTGGTTCGTCCGGCCGAGGAGGATCGAGCTCGAGTCGTCGACGGCGCGTAGTGTTCTACGCGCGCATCAAAGAGATGTCAGTAAAACCGTAACTCTGCCCTGCGTTCAAAAATAAACAGAGTAGGGTAGGGTCGTTACTCTAACCGTTCAAAAATGCTTCGAGTTGCAACCCAGAGTCGTTCTTTTATAACTCGAGTAGTTACCCTAGAGTTAACCCAACTAACTCTAACTCCGAGCAGGGTAGGTTGGTGTAAGCGGCAGGAATGATAATTGTTTGACATTGACAGTTGAACTCTACGTTCGCGTTCAAAAATGCGAGCGTCGAGTATCTCTATCTACCCTGATGACGTCATTAGAGTTAACTCTAACCACATTTTTGAACGTAGGGCTGCAGGGCCGATGCCCGTTAGGGCCACGGAGAATTTCTGAAAAGGATACCCGTGGTCCTAGATCGCAAAGGGCAACTGAAATACTTAAATGTGTAGTTTTAGTCAGTAAAAGTAACACGCCCTGCGCTCCACCCTATGGTGAGAAAAGTATTTGGATGTTTTAACACCTCAAAAAAGTTATGAAATTAAGGGCGGAATTCACCAATAAAACTAATCGCGTTTTAACGTTTGGCTTGCATAATCGCGTTATCGCGTTTAGCCGCTGTCACTAGTGTCACTGGTCTGTATTTTTCTTTTGTTGTATTTTTACAAGTGACACTAGTGACAGCGGCTAAACGTGATTATGCGAGCCGAATGTTAAAACGCGATTAGTTTTATTGGCGAATTCCGCCACAAGAAGTTATACAAAAACTAGTATTACGTTACCTAAACACATCGACGTTATTCGCTGACCTTACCAGCTCAGTACCTAAATCTTTATTTTGTGAACAAATATTTGCCAGCAAACAAACCACTTAAAAGTTTTATTGGTTTTGTTCAAAATATTTTATTTGATGTCAGAACGCTATATTATTATAAACGTAAGTACCCACCCACCCTAAAATGGTAATCGTTTACATTAATGTTAAAATATGTTTTTGTTTCGACTGACTGAATAAAGACCGCGATATTTAAATGATATTTTCATTAACCAAAAGTACTTATTGAGTTGTTTGTTTGCTTCACTTGTTCCATAAGTCGGTTCCAAGTCTGGCGGTAATAAAATTGATGTTGGGCTTTTCATTAAATCTGCTAGCCAATAGTATTGTAGAGACTTGCGTTCAGCGCCAACGTTTGAAAGAGTGACTGTGGCTCTAGAACGCAAAGGGCAACTGAAGGTGGGTTTTAGTCTGCACCCTAGAACGTAAGAAGCTATTTGATGTTTCCCAGAGTTCGGAATTAGGATAATAAATGATTTAGCAGTGCTCACTTACTTCTATGCCATGTTATCTTCGAATACTGAAGTGGACTACTGGCAGAGTGTGGTGCGCCGTGCGCCTTATTTTAAAGCCTCGGTCATCGTCAATGTTGCCGAGCTATGACCAGTCGCAGTTCATTTTCGTTGTCAGTGCAATAAATACATTTTAATCTTGCTAATCATCATCATTTCTGCCGAAAGACGTCCACTGTTAGACATAGGCCTCCCCCAAATGTCGCCACAATGACCCGTCCTGTGCGTCTCGCATCCATCGGATTCCCTTCCCGCTAACACTCCTTCAATATCACAGTTTGTAAGTTAGACCAATTGTAAACGACGCGATTAATGTGTGTGTACAAGGAGCGCGCGGGGAGGCCGCGGGACGCGGGACACGCGACACCGCGCATTCGTAATTTTTTCTAGTGCTTTGTCTAGTGCCATTTTTGAGCTCCGCACGCTAACCGCACGCTCCTTCCTTTTGTGTCAAAATTTTGTATGTGTCATTTTTATGATAAATATAATTGCTGTGCATCAAGTCTGCGTTTGATTCACTACACCAATAGTTCTTGCATTCGAAGAAGATTTGCTCAACTTGTATTCTATTGACAGACTACCTACAAGGCCTCCATCTCCTTAATATCTCAAAGAATTCCTGTTTCCTTCTGATATTTAAATGATTCACAGAGGAATGCAAAGAAAGGGTTCTAAATCAAAACCATTTCGCCGACCGATCTCATCCCTCATCTCCCTAATAGCTTCTAACGATACCTCGATACCCAGTGAAAGTTGATGAGGGTTCTACACATAAGAATAAAACTACCATCCCGGTTTTGAATCCGGAAACCACTCGGCGATTCGGCCATAGATAACAAATTATTTCTCCGCCCATAAAAGAACTCTTTATAGTCTTCCGGTAAACAATCATTCTACCTATAGTAAACCTCTCCACAACATTCATTTTAAATGTTCATAAAACATTTACGTGTGCTCATAAAAAAACTCGTTGTTTCGTCTTTCAGTGCCAAGTTTATGCTGACCGACAAATGACTATAACTCAATCCGATAATCATAATCACTGAAAGTAGGACTTTAAAAGCTAGAACTACACTGCGCACACGTGTAACACACACGCCGATCTGAGGGGCTATTGCGTAACTCTGTTGACAGTTCAAGTGATGATCACTTGTTAACAATGTGCATCATTGAACTGTCAAACAGCTAGTTTCGTATTGCCTATCTTCAGTGACCAACTGCAGTGACGTCATTAGCCACTGGTGCCTTTGATAGCCACCGTAACACGTTTTCACAGATGTTATTGTATCGATACTTTTAAAATTGCGATTGTGTAAGCTTTTGAAGCTGTATAATAGTCGATAAAATTTTAGAGTGGTCACAATAGGCACCGTAAATTTTTATAATTCACCACATTTCCACCGTTATCGGTGGGATCGCAGTCAAGTCAAAAAGGATCAAAACATCAGGATCATATAAATAAACTAAAATAATAAATCGAATCTATCCCGAAAATAAGATTAAGAGCGTCCTTTTTGAGGTACATATTCATACAACCGCTCTTACGTGATTATGATGTTGTTACACATCTTTCTCTAGACATTTATACACAGCTATCTTGTGGATATTAGATATCTCGGCTGCTATAGAAATCAAAACATTTTGTGTAAAACTAATCTAGTAAAGACCTCAGAAAGTCTGCTATTTTACGTGAACTTTGACCCTCCATAATCTAATCATATATATTAAAAATATAAAAAAGTACATCAATAGAAGCCTTGCACATTTAATCGAGATTCTGAATGACGCCAATTTTTCTGAAAAGCTTATTTCCTGGAACAAGTTTTGTGAAACATTAGAATAAATCACGGAATTACCGAATGCCAACAGAGTTTTCAGGCGTTATCCCTCTTTTTTTGCATTGCCTCTCATTGATCAAACATCGCGTTGGATTGCGTTAGATGAAGCAATAAGCTTTTAAACCTTGCTCGATGTTGATGATAGGCGAGTTTTCCACTCGCCTATCGTCAACATCGAGCCTCTTAAACGTCTGGCAATCTTCAATAGTGTTGGAGTAAGATTGGGTTCAATAAGTGATAAATTTATAACATCCAGTATATATGTATGCTGACCACAGAAGACCCTTCCCAATTTAGGATAAGCAAGACCGATGCGTAGTGCAAAACAAATCGGCAATACAATTTATACATGAATTTCTTATTTGTTGAAATAAATAATATTTATCTATATTATAACATAAAAGGAGAAACTGACTGACTGACATATCAACGCACAGCCTAAAATGCTAAGACTAGGAGCGTGAAATTTTGCACAAAGCTTCCTTTTATGACGTAGGCGCGCACTAAGAGAGGATATTTAGAAACTGACTGACTGACATATCAACGCACAGCCTAAAATGTTAAGACTAGGAGCGTGAAATTTTGCACAAAGCTTCCTTTTATGACGTAGGCGAGCACTAAGAGAGGATTTTTAGAAACTGACTGACTGACATATCAACGCACAGCCTAAAATGCTAAGACTAGGAGCGTGAAATTTTGCACAAGGCTTCCTTTTATGACGTAGGCGCGCACTAAGAGAGGATTTTTCAAAATTCACACCCTAAGGGGATGAAACGGGGGTCCAAAGTTTGTATGATGAAAACCTTCTTTCACGCGGGCGAAGCCGCTGGCAGGAGCTAGTCTTTATTAAATAAATATGATAGTATTTTTAAAATATCTTCATTAACAACGAAGTTATAAAGATAATAAAAAAGAAAAGTCCGATGTGGACTTTGACGTCAAAGTTAATCACGCGTTTCGAGAGAGACAGATAATATTTATTTAAAACTAGCTTTTGCCCGCAGCTTCATGCCTATATTTTATGTACGCGGGGTACATAAAATATAGCCTATGTCATTCAGGAATAAAGCAGTTTTCTATCGGTAAAAAAATTTTAGCAATCGGACCAGTACTTTCAGAGATTACCTCCTACAAACAAAAAAACAAACTGGTAAAGTTTGTTTTTTTGTTTGTTCTTTATAATATTAGTGTAGATTGTTAAATCTCGTTTGCTCTTTTACCAATTTTGACACTGTTTTCACTGTAAATATATTCGCGGGGATTTTCTGAAAAAGAAACCCGTGGTCTTAGAACGCTAAGGGCAACTGAAGGTGTGGCTTTAGTCAGTAAAAGTCTGACACGCCCTCCGGCTCCACCGAGAGCGGCAGAAGTCATTGGATGAAATCCCAACTTGAAAAAAAAATTGTAAATATTCTATTTTTGTATATTTATTGATATTGATAAATTGGTTTTTTTTTTTTTTTTTTTTTCGGTGGGAAAATCATCTTATGACATCCCCCGCCCTTGGGCGGGGCGGGAGATAGTGTCAGACTTTTACTGACTAAAAACCCACTCCTGTTCCTTCGTTGCCTTTCGTACCAGGGCCGAGTCTTCCTTTCAGAATCAGACCCTTGGCCCCAGTAGGCTTTGACCCTGCTAGGCCCCTACAGTTGCTGACATCTCCTTGAGGCGCGCGTGGAACAGCACGCGCCGTCGACGACTTGGGCTCGGTCCGGACGGTTACCGGACGGTCGGACGGCGAGCCACCCATTGCTCGCCGTCCGCAAGCCTGCGCCTACGATGGCCGGAAATCGGGATCGGAATCCCGGCGGCGATTGGGGCGTGAGGACCGTTGCCTCACGCGATCGGCCGCCTCCTTTGCTAGCATTACTGCTTCGCAGAAGGAGGCAACCGCCTGCCACTCCTCCTCGCTTCGGACCATGGCCTGTACCAAGGCCCGGCGCGAGAGATCACCGCCGCCGATCGCCCCCACGAGGACACGGCGTTGCTCTGCCCAAGCGGGACAAACCTCCACCGTGTGCTCCACCGTGTCCTCCGGGTGGTCCGCACAATGGTGACACCCGGGCGTTTCTTCCGCACGAATCCGGTGCAGGAACCTCCCGAACTTACCATGTCCGGTGAGGACCTGCGTCATGCGGTAGGTAAGGACGCCGTGTTGCCTTTCCAGCCACTCCTCAAAGAGGGGAATTACCGCCATAATTATGGCGTGCCCAGCACTGGGTTGCGATAGTCGCTGTCGCCATTCCACCATGAGACCTCGCCGGAGCTCTGTCCGCCATGCCGCAACTTGTCGTGGCAGCGGAGTTTCGCCCCGACGTTGCATCTCCACGCGCAGATCGTGCATGCGTGCAAGGCCTGTTGCCACCAGGTCCCATGGTGGCTGGCCAGCAAGGAGGCTCGCCGCTTCGCGGGAAACCGTGCGGTATCCCCGCACCATCCGTATGGCCATGACCCTCTGGCACGCGTTCAGCTGGGCCGCCGGTCGCTTTCGCAGTGACGGCGCCCACACCGGCGCCCCATAAAGGGCCATGGACTGGACGATGCCTGCGTAGAGCCTCCGGCAGGAGGCGTCTGGACCCCCGAGGTTGGGCAGGAGCCGCTTGAGGGCAGCCCCATTCCGATTCAGTTTGGGAGCCAGACGTCGGAAGTGCTCCTCGAAATTCCACCGGCTGTCGAGGACGAGTCCCAGGTACTTCATCGTCGACCCGACGCCGATGTGAACTCCTCCTACCGTTAATTGGGAGCGCCGAGGCGGCGCGCTCCGAGGGCCGTGAAAACACATGGCCTCGGACTTTTGCAGCGCCACCTCGAGTCCCAACTGCTGGATCCTATCAACGACTATCGCAACCCCGCGTGTCGCTAATTCGACCGCCGCCTGGTACGAGTCTCCCTGAGCCAGGACCAGCGTGTCGTCTGCGTAGCAGACCACGCTGACCCCGTCAGGGAGGTCGCCGCGCAGCACGTAGTCGTAGCCGATGTTCCACAAGGGCGGTCCTAGTACCGATCCCTGCGGAACACCGCACGACATCTCTCGCCGTTTCCACTCTCCCTGGTGACCAGGGTAGATGATGTACCTGTCCGAAAGGTAGGCCTCGATCACACGACAGAGGTAGTCGGGCACCCGGTGATACCGGAGTGCCCTCCTAATGCTACTCCAGGGCAGGGAGTTGAAGGCGTTAGCGATGTCCAATGACACCGCCACGACACACCTGCCCTGGGACACCGCATCCCCCGTCGTGAGAGCTCGCACGCGCATGATGGCGTCCACCGTGGAGCGCCTCCTGCGAAAGCCGAACTGGCCGTCCGCCAGATCCGGCCCCACCCGTGTTAGGTGCGCGACGAGGCGGTCTGCAATTACTCTTTCAAAGAGCTTGCCCACCTCGTCGAGCAGCACAATGGGCTGGTACGCGGACGGAGAGTCCGCAGGGCGCCCCGGCTTCGCGATAAGGACCAGTTTCCCCGTCTTCCAGCGAAGTGGGAACTGGCCCCTCTCCATGCATGCGCTGAAGAGCCCTCTTAATCGAGACCCGAGAGCCTCCATGGCCAGGACCCAGGCTTTCCCAGGCAAGCCGTCGGGTCCTGGGGCGGTATTCTTGGCACTCAGCCTTCGTACCGCCACACTCATCTCTACCTCGGTCACCTCTGGAGCATTGTCGTCATCGTCGCCATCGTGATCCGCGTTAGACACCGCTGGTGGCGGAGCCATGAGCGGGGGAGAGTGTTCCCCTCGCGCAGGGAACAGAGTGCTCACCACACCCTCCACAATCTGGGGCCGGAGACTCTGCGTGAGTGGGGGAGCCCAGGGGCGGAGTTTTTCCCGCACCACCTTGTAGGGGCGTCCCCACGGGTCTCCGTTCAGAGTCCCCAGCCACACGTTGCGGGCCTCCAACTTGGCCCGCTTTATTTCCGCTCGGAGGGTGCGCTTTGCCACTCTGTATCCCTCGTACAGCTCCGCCTCTCTGGCCTCCGCATCCGACGGGCGGATGCGGCGACTGCGGTGTCTGGCGTACCGGCGCCGCGCGGCATTGCATGCATTGCGCAGTACCGCAATCTCCGGCGACCACCAATACACCTGGCGCCGGGCACGTCCTGGCCGAACTCGGGGCATTGCCACGTCGCAAATTTGTGACATGGCCTCCCGGAACCATTCTGCCTCGACGTCAATGTCGACAGGCCTGTTCGGTGCTTGCACCCAGGCCTGTACCATCGCGGCTTCCAGGAGGAGCTCCCGGTCCAGCTGCTTCAGCGCCCAACGCGGACCACACGGGGTCTGTTGGACCGGCGCGTTTGAGGTCTGGGTGGAGATGTCAAACCGAATGTACTGGTGGTCTGAGTACGTCTCCACCCCCTCCATGACGCGCCAGTCGACGACACGCGGTGACAGAGCAGGGCTGGCAAACGATATGTCCACCACTGACTCGCCCTGCATCCGCACACACGTGGGGACAGAACCCCGGTTTAGGACGACCAGGCCTGTTTCCAGGGCCCAGTCCTCTACCATCCGACCCCGCTGGTTCGTGAACCGAGAACCCCAAGCCAGGTTCTTGGCATTGAAGTCCCCGCAAACGACCAGTGGGAGGGAACCAAACCTAGCGACGACGGCATTCAGCTCCATAAGGGAGATGTGGAGATCGGCCAGAGTTCTGTTCGGGGACAGGTAGACGCCTACCACGGCAATGTCCCCGAACCGTGCTGCCACGCAACCCCGCCCCCTCGTGACGGCCTCGAGGGACGGAGTACCAGCAGCGGCCGACGAAATTAGGATCACCGAGCCGTTCAGGTCCTGAACCCAGTCTCCCCTGGGCAGGACATAGTACGGCTCGGAGACCACGGCGATATTGATCGACCACTGCGCCATGCTTTGGAGCAACAGATCCTGAGCGGGGGCGCAGTGGTTGATATTCGCCTGGAGGAGACGTAATGGAGCCGTATTTAACAGTCCATTACAGTCTCCTCCCGAGCCCCATGTGAGGACCCTGCCGCGGTGGTCGCAGCGGTGACAGCGGCGGCAGCCAAAGACGAGGCTGCGGCGGTGAGGACATCGGGGTGGATGGGCCTCCGGACTTTGCCCTTGGCTTTGGCGGGGGGGTCGCAGGACCTGCTCCCAGCCCGGTGGTCGGCCGGCTTGCCTGCCGCCGCACATGAGTAGCAGTGCGGCGTTGCATGGCATTCAACCGCCTTGTGACCGGGCTGACCGCACTGGAAGCAGCGGTCACTGCGGTCCACCTCCGCGGTGCAACAGGCACCCACGTGGTGCCCCACGTGGCAGCGATAGCACCGCAGAGGTCTGGGCTCCAGCAATTTCACCTGCGCGGAAACCCAGCCTACCAGAAGCCGTCGGCCCTCCCCGGTGATGGTCTTGGCCGCCGACACGGGGCAGCTAACCGTCACGGCTCGCATGCTCGTGCTGTCAGCGCGGATGGGGCCCGCCCGAACCTGCTCGGCAGTGCATCCTCCCACCCTGACGATGGCGGCCACCACCTCGTCCACCCTGACGGAGTCGTCCAAGCCCATGATGCGCATATCAATGCACTTGGTGGGCCTGGACACTCGAGCCTCTTCCGCGTCCAAGGACGCCCTGATCCTCTCGGCCAAGGCATCCGCGGCAGGGCCACTGGCCGCACCAGGGACCTCCAGCATTCGGGCCCCAGTTACGGTGCGTCTCATGCGGAAGCCCCCAGAGGCTCCAAGCTCGCCAAGGTGGGGTAACACCGCCTGCTTCGCCTTCGCCATGACGGCGTCATACGTCACGCCCTTCTTTACCGCATCTGGCTGTAGTGTGATAACTACAGCCTCGGAATTCGGGGCGCGAAGTCTAGCCGCCATGGCCCGCTTTTTGCGCTGCAGTCGCCTTGCGCGCTTTTTGTCCGCCCTAGCCGTCCTGCTCGCCTTCTTCTTGGCGCCGACAACCGTCCACCCGGCCTCGTCCGAAGGTTCTGCAGACGGGGGAGGCGGCAGGGGCGGCCCAGCCGTCGCCACGACAGGAGCCCTCGCCGCTTTAGCGGCAGATGCTGCCTCGACCCTCTTGGGAGGAGCAGGCTTCCCCGGCCGCTGCTGCTGCTTGACTGCCGCGGCCCCGCGCCTGGCTTGCCCCGACGGGCCCGCCTTGGGCGCAGCAACCGAGGCCGCTACGGCGGTGGCATACGACGCTGCCTTTCGCTGGCCGGAGGCAGCGAGCGGGGGACGCAGAACAATCCCTTCCAGTACGGACAGCTGCTGCTGCATCCGTAGCTGGAACTGCTCCTGCTGCTGCTGCTGCTGCTGCCTATAGGCAGCCAGCTCCTGCCGCACCAGTATTAGCAGCTGGCTCTCCGACTCTGGCTGGGGCTGGGACTGGGGCTGCTTTTGCTCCTGCCCCTGCATGCGACCCCCTTTTGATGCCTCTTCCTGTGGGCCGACTTTCTGAGCTCCGGTGAGCTCGGCCCGGAGCATCGCAATCCTTCTTTCGAACCGCTTCTCGAAGGAGGCGTCTATAGCCTCCAAGATTGAGGCCGCGAACTGGGCGATGCCCCGCTTCTTCGAGGCCTTCTCCCGCTTCCTTGATATGGCCGTTAGGGCTTCGACGACCAGCTCTCCGAGCACCCTGCGCGACTCCTCGGCGGAATCTTCCCCGGCGTCCGGCACACTACCAGATGGCCCCGGGGAGTCAGCCCTGACGCTGGTCGCTGCGGGGTAGCGACCCTCCGCGGCGAGCCTCTCGGTTCGCTCAGCAGCCTCCTGGGAGGTAAGCCCCCTACCTCTTCCTCCCGCTCGGCTCGCACCCCGACTGCTGGTGGGGATCTTGCGGGCCGACACAAACTCTCCTTCGGAAGACGATCCGTCCCCCGGTTTGCCGCGTTTCCGGTAAAAACGTGAGTTTTCACCGAAAACTACTTCTCCCTCGCATTCGGAGCTCTCTGGGCTCCCCTTCGATGCGGCGTCGGACTCCGACCGCCCATCTTTCTCCCTCCGTTCGTTATTTCTTTTGTGAGTTTTTGGTGTTTCCATTGCTGTTCCCACGAGTAAAAACTTTGTGTACTTGCTCAAAATAGTGGTTCGCACTAGAGACTAATTTAGCTACCCATTAGTCAAGCTAACAACCTCCCTCACGGTGCGCCGCCGCTTGGAGGTTTGGGGTAATTTTTATAGAGGTTGTCTTCCTCGCGGCCCGGGCTGTTAAGCCAAGACCCTCGACCCCCATCAAAAGTCAGAAACATGACCTTGGACAATTTCTGGGGCTACGAGACTAACGGTGGCAGAAGAAGGAGCAAGTCTTCCTCCTGCCTGCCCGGTGGCAGGGTAAGTGCACGCCGAGCCCGCTCTTACTTCGCCGCTGTGCCCTCTGCTATTGCAGAGGGACACGCGTTGAAGTGTTCCTTCGGACAGAATATTTGCAGGCGGACATCGAGACCCCTTAGGCAAGAGTACCCGAGGGAAGTCGTTAGCCGCCTCCCAGGGTGCACCGTCCCGCAGACTGGCCTTCACTCCGGACGTATCCACAAGGGAACTACAGCCTGCGGGCACTCGTGGAGGTTTTCTGTCGTAGCACCCCATGATAAATTGGTTAGAAAACGATTTTTTTTTCATGCATATTGGGTATATATGCTACCGTGTATATATTACCGTCTCAACTAAATAGCTAAACCAAATCAGCCATCGTCGTAAGTCCTCTGTGTGTCCATATAAATTGCGTTTACATAATGTGAACAACAAGCACGAAACCTGTTTGGGTAAGTAAACACTTGTTTCATATAAATTGCTATAGATAAATAAAAAATTTACTCCCGCCAAAATTACCACTGTTTTTCGTTGGTGTAAAATGTTCTTTAAAATTTATATGAGATTGCGTAGTTACTATCTAACGGTTTACCTTCTCATATTTCTTCGTTGTATCGTTAATTATTTACATATTTATGTCCAGCGAATTCACCATTCAGTAAACAGCCTAGCCTGTTATCTAAACGTAGCCGTTCAACTAGCGACCTGAATGATTTCAGCTGATGCGTCAAAAGGGGTGACCAGACGGTTGCAAACTAGCGTTCCAACCAAGGTGATATTGGTTTATGTTGCGGCTACATGGATGTAAACCACGCGCCAAGACGTTCGGGGGTTGGGAAAACGCGGCTCTCAACCAAGGGCGTTGAAGGTCATGAATTACAACTGCTGTTTAGACGGATTGAAACTAGCAAGGCCACCTTAGTCGGGAAGTTGGTTTGCAACCGTCTGGTCACCCCTTAATACAACATTTAATGAACTAATCATACAATAGGGTGACCATGATGATGAAAGAAAACTTAGGGTGGGAGTCGCAGAGCGATTCCCAGTCACCGTAGGCGCGAGGTTGCAGACGTCAAGCAATGGGCGAGCACGCCATTCGGTAAAGATCAAGCCCGAGTTGACGGGTGCCGCAAAGAGATTCGTCCGTAACACTTTCAAGAGCTCAGTAAAACTAATGCCTGCTGGAGCTACGGGAACATTTATAGGAGTTATCGTGGCTATAGAACGCAAAGGGAAAATAAAGGAACATGGTTTCAGTCAACAAAAGTCTGACACGACCTCTCGCTCCACGCTAGAGCTCGAGAAGTCATTTGATGATTTCCCACAAACACCCACGTTTTAAACCGATACGAATAAGTAGGTTAGTTTCGAAGGAGATGACGTCATCACCTTCCCGTAAGGTTCCTGAAATGGCGCTCCGTCGGCTTACCTTACTTACGACCGTCGTCGTCAACACATTCCGAACCTCCTGAACGCAAATCAAAATTAATGTTACGACTGACCACAGCCCCTCTTAAATGTCCAAACAAGGCAAGTAATTTAGGGGGAAGCGAAAGGGTATCAATCAAATCAAAAACATATATTTCAAATAAACCATTTGAATTGCCAGAATGTCGGTCAATCAAAAAAATGAAGCTTAATAGCCCGGGTAGCCCGCTGAATTCTTTATTTACGTTTTTTACATTTTGCAGGTTAGGGTTAGGTTCAATGTTCATTAAAATATGATTAGCCATCGTGACTTTACTAAGTTTTAGTCACTTAGTTCAGCTAACCCTATTGAATAGAATAGAATACAAATGAATTGAATGACTTTTTCATGAAATAACCATTCATTCATGGGTTAAACGAACTGAAAGTGATGATATTAATGATTATTATTCCGTAAATAAATTCGTATTACGGTCGCAAATCATATTTTAATCAATATACAATTTGACACTGACATATAAAAAAAAAACATTGCCAAGTGCGAGTTGGACTCGCACGAAGGGTTCTGTACCGTGCGTAGCTAAAAAAGGCAAAAAAAAAACCACGTTTGTTGCATGGGAGCCCCCTTAAATATTTATTTTATTCTGTTTTTAGTAAGTATTTGTTGTTATAGCGGCAACAGAAATACATCATCTGTGAAAATTTCAACTGTCTAGCTATTACAGTTCATGAGATACAGCCTGGTGACAGACGGATCGATAGACAGACAGACAGACGGACGGACGTACAGCGGAGTCTTAGTAATAGGCTTAATTTCATGGGCTACCCTGGCGGTTCACCTCAAACGTTATCGACCCAAAGTCATTTGGCCAGATGTTTGATTGAAATTGTCGGCCCGTCCACCACGTCTGTTTGTCAACTAAAAAAAAAACTGTTTTATTGAACCCTCATCATGACTTCGTAATGTCTCTCCGCCATTGATGTCCAATACTGGGTTGAGTCCAATATCCCTCACTCAAATGACAGGGGTGAATATGTAAAGTTACTGGTGACTGCCCGTGCCTCGTCCTTATAGTCTGTTCATTTCTTTTTTTTTTCATTGATTGATTTTGTCCCATTTTCAAAGGGCGACCTTTCATAATATCCTTTTTCCATGCCGTTAGAGCATAAAAGGAAGGCTTAAATTACTGTATTCTGTAGGAAAACCAGCCTAGCGAAGCCGTGCGAATATTTTACCCGTGTGTGTTTTCTAAAAAAACTTCTGCCATTCAAACCTAAAAGTAAATGTCAATAATTCCATATAAAAACGACTTCAAAAAATTCAAAAGAATGTACAACCAAATTAAAAACCCTTCTCGTTCTCAATTTGGTTAACCTTTTTTTTTGTTTTTTTTTTTGTTGGTACCTTAAAACTTTTTCATTTACGAACCGATTTGTACTTTTTTATTTGTTAAGATATACTTTCAGGTGGGTCCCATTTTTGGTCAAAATCCGATGGGATCCATGAGGAAATGAGGGAACTCCAAAATACCAAAATCGTTAATATATGCGCCTTATCATAATTATCTTATAGTAGCTGCTAACCAGTGGTTTCACCTGCGTGATAGTAGAAAATATATCCAAGGGAACCTACTCCCAGGACAAAAAGTTTGTGCTATTCTATGGTCTACCCGTGTACCAAGTTTCATTGAAATCCATTCAGTCGTTCCAGCATGAAGAAGTAACAAAGTTACACAAACTTTCATCTTTATAATATTAGTGTGATGTGATAGGCACATAATATTAATTTTGGTAACAATCAGAGAAAACTTACACGCTACGATTTTTTTCCGAACCAGAATCTTATCTATCCAGAAATATTTCCTGAGAAGGAAATAAGTAAGTAAGCCTTTATTTTGGCAAGTTGTCAATACTTGAGATCTTCAAATGCAACCCAATTTTCACTTTTATTGGGTCAAAACAACAAAACCTCCTACTAATTAAGACCGTAGAAATGAAAGATATAGAATTTTAAAATGTAAACAACTACACGAACACAGAAATGCAATTAAAACTAGTAGTCATCTAAAAGCAGTCACCAGCAACTCGCGTGTTCTACAAACCACATAATTACGATATATTTACTTTATTGCCTCTCGGCTATTTATGGCAAATTGTCTAGAGCCGGGTACAGACTGCTGTAACATAACATGCAATGTAACACGCAAAGAAAGAATTTGCCGTCCACATTGTCACAATGTAACAAGTATCATGCAATGTAACAAAATCCCTATAGTGTGGATGCCTTGCGCGCGAACAGAGCATTTCAACTATGTGAGTAGGTACGTGCTCGGTTCGTGCGCGCGCTGCGTCCACACATGAAATCAGAAATTCTCTTTTCATGTTACGTTACAAAAGAAAAAAATAATTCATTTTTTATTTCACATAGGCACATAAAAAACGTCAGAAGCTAGTGCACGGTTGGTTCCAAATTGGTCGTTTCCTATGGAGAAGAACCGACAAGAAACTCCATGGTTACTCTTTTAAAAAAATTGTTGTTCACATTTGTTGTTGTACAGCATTCTGTACCCGGCTTTACGACCGAGTTACGTCACAAGTATAGTACGAGTAGGTTATAATCTAAAAATATTCATTGTAGTAAAAGGAAATAAGCAGGACGGCTTTTCAGAAAATTAGAAATGAATTTTGACAAGGCCTGTTTTACCTGCGGACTGCAGACTTAAGTTTTTTATATAATATATGTCTGTTACCTTCTGATGTCTTAGTTGACTTTGTATGTTAGTTGAAAACATTTTTTTATTAATTTGGTATTTTAAAAACACTTTTACACGTCAATTTAAACTAAATGAGGCCGGTGTTTCCTAGCTGACTACTCTGAGAAGAAACACCGAAACAAACTCAGAGGTCAAAGTGTCTTTTAAAGTCTATACAGCAGACATGTAATGGTCAAATCATATGGGACACTAGCTTTTGCCAGCGACTTCGCCCGCGTGAAAGTCTGTTTCTCTATACAAACTTTGGACACCCGTTTCATCCCCTTAGGGAATTTCGTAAAATCCGTTCTTAGCGGTTGTCTACATCCTATAAGGAACCTACCTGCCAAATTGTAAGTTTGTAGGTGTTAGTTTCTGAGATTTAGTGATTAATCAGTGAGTGGTATTTCGCTTTTATATATATAGATTAGACTTGGCTCTTCAGAGGCACATACGCATGCTGGATTGAATGAGTTTCCGTGGCCCTGGATCGCAGAGGGTAACGATTCTGCAACTGCAACCAAGACCGATTCGCTATTGCTGCTATAGATGTTTGTATCTTTTTATATCGCTTGTCTTTTGATGGAAACGTTAGTAATAAAAAGAGTTATAGATTTATCGTCTCATCGGTGGAACATTTTGTAATTGGATAGGCCCATCGACGAAAGTGACGTAAATGAAACTTTCTGTCGCCGAAATGTCCGTAGGGAGAAACGAAAATAAATGAATCGTCCTATCGATGAACATTCCAATGGCGAATCGGTATTAGGAGAACGGTTGCGGAATCAAGGGCAACTGAAGGAACATAGGTGGGTTTGAGCCTGTTAAAGGATGACACTCCCGTTTGCTCCACAAAGTGGGGTTGAATTATTTGATACCCAATAAGATTAATTTGCAGCATTTTTTTGGGTAGCACATTGGTCGTTAGAACAGATTGTCGATAGGGCCGAAGGCCTCCCACAAGGTGAACAGATGACCTAGTCAGGGTCGCAGAAATCCGATGGATGCGAGACGCACCGGTCGTTATGGCGGCACTTGGGGGAAGCCTATGTCCAGCAGTGGACGTCTTTCGACTGAAATGATGATGAAGGAACATAGGCGGGTCTGAATTAGTAAAAGGTTGACACTCTCTCATGTTTTTGGGATGAGTAATTTGATACTCAATAATATTAATTTATCTACTGATCTAGCTTACACAGTTTATGTAGTCTTCGTATAGACTTAAATAATTCTCATTGTACTTCCAAAAATCGATGGTAAAGAATTGGAGACATGAATTTAATAGCTTATGAACCGCAGGGTGACAGTGAAATATCGTGTTTGTTTCTTTCACCGTGTTTTTATTGTCCCCCCTTCTACAGCTCTACCGTTCTTGTTGCGAGTGACATTTCTTTGTTTGCCCAGTTCATCAAATATTGAAAATAACACATCAACGTAATTGAATGTCCACATAAATGCAGGTTTGTGTGGTTCCGATGTAAATATAATAAATGATCGGTACCACCTATGATGGTATCGTGTTCCCCTATTCCCTAATGGCCTTTCGCACCTGGTTGCGTCGTAATCCTTTACAAGCCATCAGCGAGTGTGAATAAAGGGAGCCTCACTAATAGTCAAGACGATTATGGATAATTATACGTTGGAAAAACTGGGTATTAATGTGTCATCCTGACGTTATAATTTCTTTTTTCTATAGAGATGTCCAAAGCAATGTTAGTTTAGGACTAACAATGTCAATGATTAGTGTTCGGTTTTTTACTTGGAGCCGATGGTTGGACTTTTATACAATTTATGTCCTCTGTCATTATTTGAATTGCTTTTCTTTTGTATCATGCTGCCATATTATACTCAATTTAATAATATTATCGCATTCCGTTGTAGAATGAAGGTACATTTGTACATGCTTACTGTGGTTGGTAAAACATTTCTTAGAACAATCGTTAACCCTGTTAGGTACAGCAAAGAATTATTTATTTAATTTATTTGTTAAAGTAGCAATCTTGTAATATATTATAATTTTTATCGACATTTCGAATTATATTTTTTTATATTACCTATGTCTTACAACTGAACCTGAATAAAAATATGTTTCAATTCTTACTAAAGTGGTAATTCCATTATTCTTCTTTTTTATATACCGATTATTGAATTGGTTTAGTAAAAATCGGCACATTGGCAACGCTAGGGGCTCCCTGATTGATGATAAGTACTTTCCGATTCTTACTACATTGATAATTCCATTATTCTTCTTTTTAATATGTAGCAACTAGCTTCTGCCAGCGGGTCCGCCCGCGTGAAAATAGGTACCATACAAACTGGACCCCCATTTCATCCCCTTAGGGGGTGAATTTTGGAAAATCTTCTCTTAGTGCTCGCCTACATCGTAAAAGGAAACCTTGTGCAAAATTTCATGTTTCTAGTCCCAGTAGTTTCGGCTGTGCGTTGATATGTCAGTCAGTCAGTTTCTCCTTTTATATAGGGTGACTGGCAATTAGTGTACGATACGTAAACCACGTGATTGTGCTCATGATAACAAACAATTTTTATTATGGGAGCAAAGCTGAAATCGCGAAAAAAATATCGGCTGCTCAGTACATTAGGCAAACATAAATGTACTGAACAGCTAATTTTTTTGAACTGAACACTAATTACCAGTCACCCTATATATATAGATTGTCTAATTAGTTTAGTAAAAGTCTGTACATTTTCAGCACTAGGGGTGACCTGTTCTATGTCTCTAGTCTGTGGTTAATGGTCCTCTATTAAACTTCTCGACAGACGACCTAGCCATCCCATTTATATACCTAAGTAACGTAAACTAAGTCTGGCTCTGCGTTAAATTTTCTATTTTCTTTAGAAATATTTCTTTTCCACTCAAAATCTTTCCTATAATTAAAAGTAATGTTCATTAGTTTTTCAACTGTAGTTAAAACTTATATGTATGGTGCTTTCAAAATGGCCCCGCTTCTTGTTACTTGTCTAACGATAACTGTTATTATGCTATTAACTAGTTGAAAACTGTCTGGCATGATGCTCATATTTTTTGTCTCTGGTAATAATAGCATTCCTTCATTGATGAAATCATTCCTTTTTAATCCTTTAACCGCTTGCGTCGGAATAGTCCGACGAGTGTTTTCGTGTCCTATTCGCCAGGGTCGTGTTTGCGACTGGGTACTTCATCTCGTTTAGCTCTTCAATCCCTACAGGTGACAAAAAAGCTGACGAGATGGAGCATTTGTGCAAATTTTCTCTCAGAATAAACACGAGTGTCGGATATATCCGACGCAGGCGGTTAAATTTTTTAACTTTGATATTAGAATTCGCTACACGTGTAGCGCTCTTTATGAGCGTCCCTATTAAATTATCCGATCAGTAGTCTTCGTGGAACTGTTCAATTTATTGGTTTGGTGCTGAAAAACTTTTTACAAAACTCTAAAATTGTTCAAAATAACTAGTCGGTGTTTCTAGTTTTGTGTGTGTATGTTTTTAGTCTTGTTTTTTGTTTCTTCGTTATTTTACACCGACTTTCGAAATTATTTTCAAAATCGAACCACATTTACCGAAAAACCAGTGAAATATACTTATATAAAAAAAATACTTGCCATGTTGTCTCTTCACCACCCTTGGTTGGCAGTCCTTTTTTTTACCTTTGTGTTACCTACTTGAAGTTTTAAATAAATACATACAGCTGAACCTTATTAACTTCCACCTTTTTGAAGTTAACTAAAAAAGTAATCAATCAAGCTCGCTAGCTTCTTTCAGAAAAATCGCTCCAATTTCAATTATAGGACAGTTATAACAGTTGCTCCAAATCTGTCACTCTCGCCTCTAGATTGTTTCAGCGAAAATATATCACTGTCGCGATACACAATCTTTGTTCCAACGACAATATTAAATTATGTATCCAACAAACACGTATTGTGTCACACGGCAGATGGCGTACGTCAGAAGTGGGAGCTCCTTAGAGACCTTTTGTTTCAAAACGGAAAGATAAAACGAATTTTAAAAGAAGAGAGAATATGCTTTGTCTTAGATAAAACGTTGGACACTTAACATAGGATACTCACGGTCCTATAAAGCAAAAAGGCAACTGAAGGAATATAGGTGTGGTTTTTGTCAGTAAAAGTCTGACACGCCCTCCCGCTCATTAGATGATTTCTCACTTAAAAAAAGGACACTTGACTTTATACCTTTTGTCATTGCACCTTCTGCAAGAATCTGTAATGGAAGCTTCATATGTCATACTCATAATGCGCAGTAACTAATCGTTGTTAATTCTTGCCACTTGTATCTGAACTTATAGTAGAAAATCTTGTTTGACATTACGAGCATGGCAGTTGAGAGTTTGTCATGCTCACACAAATGTCTCACTGATGGTGGCACGTGTTATTGGGTCATTCGGTTCCCTTCAAAATGGTTGAGCTGAGTGGGGCTGATGCACGCGTCATGCTTGTGAACGGGTGCCGTCAATTGAGACTGGTCATCTCTTAGCTGCCAGTGACTTAATTAATTCAATTTCTATTTTTTTTTTTTTAATTATTATTACTTATCTACATTGTGCTCACATATTAGAAGCGACAACTAATATGTAACCAAGATTTATGTAATTCATAATATGATTTAAAAGAGTGTCCATGGAGTTTCTTGCACGTTCTTCTACATAGAGATCTACGCTTTAGAACGTACAATTTAGCTTCACTTTTTTTTTTTGACTGACCGACTGATAATTCAAAAGTGCCTGTAATAGGTCTATTTGAAATAAACGTTTCTGATTTCTGAAAAAAAAAAAAACTAAAAATACTACAAAATGAAAGCTCGAGTAAAAGATCCAGTACTTGGCTGCCAAAATTGCGATCAAAATATTGATATTGTAAGCAAGCAAGGAGATGGTGAATAGGTTACTTCTAGGCAAGCGTGCTCCATCGTCGGCCACATCATCGCTTACCATCAGGTGAGATGGTGGTGGTGGTCAAACGCGAGCCTATCAATAATAATTAAAAAATTCGCCGAAACTGGCGGGAGAAAGATCAGGCTCGCGAATGATGGAAGGAGTGAAGAGTGACCTTTGCATAGGAGTAGGATACAACAAGCTAACAAAAACGGTATGGGAAATAATAAACGGGCTTATATGCTTTAACTTTACAATTTAATTGAATCCTATCAAAATATTATTTTACCCAGCGACTCGCTCCAGTTTTGCACGGGTATTAAATAACTTTTCTGTAATGTAATATGCATGTATTATACTCATAGACCTTCCTCATGAATCACTGTGGCTATTAATGAAAACTGCATGAAAATTGGTTCAGTAGTTTTTGAGTTTATTGCAAACAGACAAACAGACGCGGTGAGGGACTTTGTTTTAAAGTATGTATGTAAGGATTTCTACCAGAGCTTCTACCAAGAGCTTCTACCAGCTGCGTGAATTTCCGAAAATTCTCTCTTAGTGCTCGCCTCCGTCATATAGGAAACCTGTTTAGTAGTTTTTCGAGTTTATCGCATACATACATACCTACATACAAACGTGGAGGGGAACTTTGTTTTGTAATGTGTAGGAATTAATCTAATAAAATTCTCAGGATCGTGTCAATCGGCCTTACAGCTATTTGTCTGTATCTCATCTGATAATATTTTTATTTTTAACTGAAACATTCCAGTTCTACCCTCTAAAGAGGCACTGATGAAAGAGGCTCAACCATATCCATAATTTTTTTAGAAAAAAATAGGATCGATAAAACATGAATAGGATAGTTCAGTAGTTCTAAAACTCAATCAATGAACTCAATCTTAAATCCATAAGAAAAAACCAATTTTTTTTCTCCAAAAATACATAAGATAAATAGAAAAAAAATAGGGTCGATAAAACATGAATAGGGTAGTTCTAAACCTCAATCAATGAACTAAATCAAAAATCCATAAGCAAAATCCAATATCTACTTTCCTAAAATCCATCAGTTCTATAGAAAAAACAGGGTCGATAAAAAATGAATAGTAGTTCTAAAACTATCGATGTGCCTTTCGCGCCAAACCTCAACTATCAGCGGTGAAAGGCTAATTGGGTCAGCGGCCTTTTCAGACCTCTATTCAGAGAGAGCGGCTGCATAGTATCGTATACAGCGGTGGGGATCCAATCATATCAGTAACGTTCACTGGTTCAATCAATCAACTCAGCCTATTACAGTCTAGTGATGCTACACAATAGCGGTGCAGACGCGCGGTTTTGTAGAATCGACCATATTGCGAATTGGCAATATGTTCGCGGTTTACATACAATGCAATGTGTACGTATAGACCTACGAATCTACGACTAATACTATGTGAACACGGCTTTGATTTGCGTGCCATTTTTGCAGTCGAAATAACAGCGTCGTCTAATTGAAATGATTGAACATGGCTTACATACCCATACAGGCTTTGACGTAAGAACCATCTTCATTTAAGAGCATCAACGTCATCATCTTGCTTTTGTTTTTTTTCATCCATTCTGTCCTCTCAGCCTTCACGCTATCACAGACTCCCTTTTCTTTCATACCACTCCTCGCACAATCCATCCATCGATTTCTTTAAGCCTCAACGAAGAAAAGAAGACAAGTGACCTTCAGCTCTGCCTTTTCCCATCTTTTCTTTAAGAGCCTCAACAAAGTCTATATTAAATAGTAGTTGAGGCTCTTAAAGAAAAGAAGAGAAGTGACCTTCAGCTCTGCCTTTTTCAGTATAGCTTCAAAAGCTAGATATATCTGTTGCCCATTTATATCCAGATACACAGGAAGGGGCTAATTGGGTCAGCGCCCTGTTCGGACCTTGGTACCGAACCGGACGAAATAGACGTCAGTATATACCGGTATAGACCGAATATAACCTTGCACTTGCAACCAATTTGGAGCAAACGGCTGGTGCCTGCGTGTCTAGCTTCAATTGAGTTGTGAAGTGTGATTGCCATTATGTGCAACCAATCAGCGTGTGGAGCATCATTTGTTTTATTTATGCGTTGTGTCTTTGACACCTTGTTGTATTTTAGTCGGCCATGCTTTTAAGGGCTATATTTTACCGGGACACCATGGCGGCGCGACCAGTCGCCGCTACCAACAAAATGTATACAGCTCTATAGAGAGTTACTCACCTGGTGTCCGTTTGGTTGCACAACCAATTTGGCGGCGCGACCAACTCGGACGCGTGCACTTAAGGTCCATTTTAACACGGTCTCAGCGTGGTGTAGCGACTCTGGTGTCTGTATGGTGTCTAGCTTGGTAGTTTACGGACACCATGGCGGCGCAACTGGTCGCGCCGCCATGGTGTCCCGGTGAAATATAGCCCTTAAAGTTAATCGGGCTAAACCACGTCATAAGCGTCAGCAGAGGCCTTTGTTAAAGCCTGAAAAAGTGCAGGCGCATGGGCATTTATGATATTTTAATGACGTAGTTTTTTTTTTGACGAAGTTTTCTACCAGCGGATTAGTCACAATAGCAGTCAAGCGCGAGACTATCAATAGTAAAAAAAACAGTTATTATGGATGCGAAGTCGAAGCCAGATAAAAAGTAGCCTATGTTCTTTCTTGGGGTTTAAGCTCACTCCGTCCATGTCATCAAAATAGGTTCAGTAGAGTAACTGTCCGACAGAGTTACTTTCACATTTATAATATTAGTATAGATTTTTTTTTATTATTTTCCACAACTTTTACACAACGCCATCTAGTCCCAAACTAAGCAGAGCTTGTGGTATGAGTACTAGACAACTGATAAACATACTTATATGTTTCTAAATACATACATATAGATAAATTACACCCAGACACGGGACAAATGATCGTGCTCATCACACACACATTAGATTGATTCCAATATATTTATCCCCCATTTGTTGTTAAATTGTTTCGGCCTACCAGGGTACCTACACAACCAATTGAGTAAATCCATGTTTTACAACTAAAATTTGGCAAAGCTCAGTGCTTATCTTTGCATCGAGACCACATATTTTACGAGCATACAATTTTGGTGGAGGAATGAAGATATCGGTAAAAGCATTAGCAGCATCAATGCCAGACGGCTGTCCTTGATAGATGATTACCGAATCGAAGCCTCCTTTTTATGTCTCGGATAAGAGTTCCCAAAATTGTCGTGCGGGATAATCTAAGCGATTTCTGTTTTGGCCCGGAAGTTGTGTTTTATCTCCCTTCCATATTTTTTTAGGGTTCCGTACCCAAACGGTAAAAACGGTACCTTATTGCTAAGACTTCACTGTCCGTTTGTCTGTCAACAGTTTGTATCTCATGATACAGTTACTCTCTCTCAAGATACAACTGTCTAGCTATCACGGAGCTAGACAGTTGAAATTTTCACAGATGATGTATTTTGGTTGCCGCTATAACAATAAAAACTAATAAAAACAGAATAAAATAAATATTTAAGTAGGGCACCCATACAACAAACGTGATTTTTTGCAGTTTTTTGCTACGGACGATACCAAAACCGTTGTGCGCGAGTCCGACTCGCACTTGGCAGATTTTTTTTTATTAAGTACTATTGACAGGCCAAGAATCGCCAAACTTAAGTGGCAATGGGCAGGGCACATTGCTCGCAGAACAGATGGCCGTTAGGGCCGAAAGGTTCTGGAATGGCGACCGCGTACCGGAAGACGCAGTGTTGGAAGGTCCCCTACAAGGTGGACCGATGATCTGGTGAAGGTTGCGGGAATCCGATGGATGCAAGACGCACGGGACCGTTCATTGTGGCGACATTTGGGGAGGCCTATGTCCAGCAGTGGACGTCTATCGGCTGAAATGATGATGATGGCTTGCACTTGACCACTATCTCACCTGATGGAAAGCAGCGATATGGCCAACGATAGACCACGCTTGAATAGAAGTAACCTATTCACTCTTAACTACACCTAACTCTAGTATCTAATATAATCAATTGGCATTAATAATTAATTGGCATTCTAATATCTAAAATATAAAATTAATTAAGAAATGATTTCAATTATATTACAATTATATTTCAATTATTTATAAGCAGAAGCAAAATATGTAATAAATAGATAAATATAATTAATGATCGGATAATTCTAATGTTGTGATTTTAATTTCTCATGTGTAATTAACTAATTTAAAAATGTGTTTACATATTGTTAGATGTGGTAGTAGAATAAAAAGGCTATTTTATTTTATTTATTTTATTATTCACTCTTAACATAAAGATCACCAGGTTGTAGTTATCAGGAAACTTAGACCCCGACAGGGAATTCCACTCATTCCATTGCGCAGCAAACGTATCTATAAGCAATCGATTGTTGTGAAGACTAGTTTTAACTTTCGTCCTACATTCCCAAGAGTAAACATAGTACAAAATTTTCTGCCAAACAATCTGTAGATCGCATCGCTTCACCCAATTTTGGGAGGTAAACAGACTAGCAATGTAGCTTTACTAAACTTAGTCTTACGAACTATTAGACTAAGTAATCAAAATCATTCGTTGGGTGCTTTTTGGATGTAAATCGAAGCTACGAGTATGTTGGATATTGGGTAAGTACTAGATGATCAACCTATCTTCCATCGATCTTTTCTATGAGATTTTTTATCAAATCGAAAATTTCAATTGTAAGGATATAAGCATAATTAGTCTTTTAATGTTCCCACTGTTGGGACTCAGGCCTCCTCTAGGAGAGGGAACGGGCCGTAATCCACCACGCGGACCCAGTGCGGGTTTGTGGATCAATTGTAAGTAATTTGTTTGTATGTTTCGTTTATTCATTTATATAATACACTAGCTGAGCCGGCAAACGTTGTTTTGCACTTAAAAAAAAAAAAAAAAAAAATAGATGTTGGCCGATTCTCAGACCTACTCAATATGCTCACAAAATTTCATGAGAATCGGTCTAGCCGTTTCGGAGGAGTTCAAGTTCGAACACCGTGACACGAGAATTTTATATATTAGACTAGCTGAGCCGGCAAACGTTGTTCTGCCATATAAATAAAAAAAAAAAAAAAAAAAAAAAAAATAGATGTTGGCCGATTCTCAGACCTACTCAATATGCTCACAAAATTTCATGAGAATCGGTCGAGCCGTTTCGGAGGAGTTCAAGTTCGAACACCGTGACACGAGAATTTTATATATTAGAAGATATAAATTATATTTTTAAATATTTCAATTAAAAATAAAACAAAACATTTAAAAATATTAAAAATAGTAGCCCACCGGTATCGGGAACAGGGTCCAAGCTACCGGCGGTCAGGGAGAGGAACCTCCAAACTATACGAGCCATGTCCAGAAGTAAGTACAGCTTTCTGAATCAAGCTCTTGATCCAGTCGCGTTTGTCGAGGCTCCTGGATACTAAGCCATTGGCTGACACGACTATCGGTACAATGATCGCCGAGTCTACATCCCACATGTCGACAACCTCGCGAGCCAAGTCAATATACTTGATTTATTTATCTTTCTCGGCTTTCACGAGGTTCTCATCATGCGGAACGGATATGTCAACAATCATTGCACGCCTCTCGCTTCGGTCCACCACCACAATTGACAAGACTATTGTGGCCAATAAGCCTGATATAGTTCAGGCTCAGGTTCAGGGTTCAGAGATGATAGACCGATCCCAGTACAAAGTGATAAAAGACCTGTACTACGGCACTTCCGACTCCACAAGAGAGTATTTTAGAGCAAGTTGCAGATGGATTAGTATATTTTATTATTATTATTGATAGATTCGCGCTTGACCACTATCTCACCTCATGGAAAGCGGTGATATGGTCGACTAGAAAAAAAATATAGATACCTACATAATATTTATGAAACCAATTTACCAAATTAAATGCAAATAACATCTAATACATTTATTGCCATTTCCAATGGCGTACTTTAATGGTGGATCCTTTTCCGGGGGCCTCGAGTGTAATTCCTCCCTTCAATGCATTTAATCAGGATTAGGGTCGTGCATTTTCCATTTGCTTTAACTCAGCATCGGCTTAGGGGATGAAAAACCAGTTATGTGCCTCGCTTTCGAAGATTCGCTAAAGATAAGTTTTAATAATATTCATATTTCATAGGAAGAATGGTCTGGTGTTGTTATTTTACGGTTTTTATACTGAACTATGTAGCTTTAATACATCTCATAGTTGAGAGAACTTCAGAAGATTTTTTATTTTTTATACTCTCGCGTTTGACCACTGTCTTACGTGATGGCTTACCAAAAGTCTAAACTTTTAACACCTTGAATACCGACTACGGATATATCCGTATATGGTGTCTATGCAAGACGCCGGCTACGGGTATATACGTAGGACTTCTATACGAGACGAGAAAGTCGTCGTCGGCGTAGCGAGGATGCCGATCTACGTAGTATATTTACGTGTACTGGCACACACGTTTCATTTATTTTTCGCTGATGCCATACGGATATATTCGTAAAGACATGTATGGTGGCAACCGACCTTAATAAACTAGTGCGCCTCACCATCAATGATTGCATCGCTGCTTACCATCAGGTGGGATCGCAGTCAAGCACTGGTTTATATGTATTAAAAAAAAAAAAACCCGACTTTAACCGGCATTCAATGGGTTAAAATAATAAATACTTACTGATAGATTTGTTTTAATTTGTCAGGGCTCAATCGTTATCATCAATCATGGTCACTGTTACAGTAACCTTTAATACAAAAGCCACATCTTACACAAAAATAAAAACAAACAACAAAATCAAACTCACTTACCATCCAAATATCATGTTTATCAGAACTTTTATACTTATCCTCTGGAGATTGTCCCCTCTGTCCAGTAACGGCCTCGACAAATCTGGATACAACTGGTATTCATTTGGAGATAATCAACGTGCTCCACGTTGTGCCATCTTTTTCTATTACATTACTCACAACAAGGACAACAATCTTTGCCATATATATTGATTCTCAAAGGATCTGCGGTTTCGTAGGCAGTCCTGGGAATCACGAAATTCTAAGTAATAATAATAATGATTAAAAGTTTATACATAAATTTGACTCCCCTGGTCCATAAACTAGTGTTAACTGTTTATTAGGGACCAGGGGCCCAAGTCTGCTATTTTATAAATTCGTCATTCCAACACGATCCCATTGTCATTTTTCTAAAAGTTCGTAATCTGATAATTCATAATGGTCGATCATTGACCTATCAATGATCTTGTGGTAAAATGACACTATCAAGCTGTCTCCGAACAAATTAAAAGCAATGACTGCACAACAAGGGCGGATCCAGCTTTGACGCCAGGGGGGGGGTCAAATCACGTCATGGTCAAGTCATAAGAAGTTATGATTTAAATTTGATAATAATAGATACGGGTAAAAATACATACATCAATAAAATAGCTACTATTTTATCGATGTATGTACTGTGCTCAAAAATACCTATATTTGAATAACAAAATCAATTTTTCTTTTACGTCTCCCGAAACGCGTTATCACTCCATCTACTTCAATGGTAACGAGAAAAGCAAGTGGTGAACTCAAAAAAATGGACTGCCAATAGGTAGTATTCTAGCCCCCTTGCTGTTTAACGTTTACACCAATGACCAACCGGTGAGCCCTAACACAACCCGCTTTCTGTATGCAGACGAACTAGCATTAACTTGCCAAGCCACTGATTTTGAGGAGATTGAGGCCAACCTTACCACAGAGTCTCTCAGATCTTAGCCAGTATTATACTGCTAATGCATTTAAAGCAAATCCCTCAAAAATGTGAAATGTGTGTTGAATGCTCAATATCTCATGGCAGGAGGTGCCAATCATTCATAACCCCCATCCAAGATATCTCTTCATCACTCTGGATAGGTCTCTCAACTACAGAAAGAATTGCGAGAACGTTAAGCGGAAGGTGCATACGAGAAACAACCCGCTACGTCGCCTAACATCCACTAGATGGGGGGCGTCTCCCCAAGTTCTGCGAACAGCTAAAATGGCGTTCCGCTTCTCCGCTGGTGAATATGCCTGTCCAGTATGGAGCCGCTCTGCCCACTCTAACATAGTGGATACAGCACTTAATGAGACATGCCAAATTGCCACTGATTGCCTTATGCCGACTCCGATACGAATGCTGTATCCACTAATCGGCATTGCACCCCTAGAAATTCGCAGGACCATGGCTAGCCGCATAGAAAGAACGAAACAATAAAACGACCCTCGCCATTCTATGCAATATTACAGCTCGGTGCCCCTGAGACTTAAAAGTCGTAAAAGTTTTGTTGTAAGCGTGAGCCCATCTCAAAGTAAAACCATATGGCTTTACTTTGAGATGGGAGTGATGCTCTCTCCTGGACACGAGTTGCCATGGCCAATCTGGAAAACTCTAAACAGACTCCGCATGCAGGTTGAGCGCAGCAAAGACAATCTCCACAGATGGGGGTTCCTGAACGGTTCCGACCTTCAGTATTTGTGCAGTGTCTCTCCACAGACCATGTCCCACCTTCCATCCTGCATGACGTGCCCTGTTACCTGTTCATGTAGGGATCTTATGACAGTATCAGCGGACGACATTGCCGTGGCCGAATACTGGGCCAGGCAAGGAATTTTATTAGTTTTACCATCGACACGCTAAGAACGTACGACACTCTACGTTTTTATGGACATGAAGAAGTGCCAGTCCGGTTAGACACTCGACCATTGAAGCTTCTAGTCATAATTTGATTTTTCGTAAATCAGAAATATTTTATTTGTGATACATAGGTAGGTACAGTGGTTGGACATGTTTAAGGTTAATGTGCGCTATGATCAGCCTATTGTAGGCATACAAAAATAATTAATTACAATTTTAACATGCAAATAAAGAGCTTACTCGTACTAAAATACAAATTACATAAATGATTGTATATATTTGATTACTATAGGAACAAAAGTCAAAATAATTTGTTAGGTAAATGTCAAAATAATTTGTTAGATAAATGTCAAAATAATTTGTCAGAAAAATGTCAAAATAATTTGTAAGGTAAATGTCAAAAATAATTCAGATTTAAATAATTAATTATGATTTGTGATTACAATATAGTCAAAGAAGCAAATTACATTACAAAAATGTCAAAATTTATCTGATAAAAAATCCGATACACTATAATAACATTTTTGACAAAGCAAACTTCTCAGTTTTTGTTTAAATAAGTTAATGTGTAGATTTTTTAGCTCTTTTGGCAATTTATTAAATACAACTGTTGCCATGTGAAAGATACTTTTATACATCAAGGCAGTATTCGCTTTTGGAACGCACTGACGACTTTCGTCCCTTTGGGTCCGATTGAAAGCTATAGATGCTAAAGTAAATAAATGGGGATTTTGTTTAACAAAAGCTGCTACTTCAAATATGTACAGTGACGGTAATGGAAGGATACCATGCTTTTTAAAGAAAGGCACACAGCTCTCCGTTGATTTTAAACCAAACATAGCCCGAATGCATCGCTTCTGTGCCTTAAAAACGAGATCCTTGTCGGTGGAATTCCCCCAAAAAATTATGCCATATCTGAGAACAGATGCCACTAGCCCATGATACGCAATTAAAAGGGCACTGGAGTTTATTTTGCTTGTAAGTGTATGTAAGGCATAGGCAGATTTACTAACTCGCTTGTGTAGTTGTTGAATATGCGGTTTCCAGGTCATTTTGTCATCAATATATAAGCCTAAAAATTTATAATTGTCTACTTCCTCTATTGTTTGCATGTCAAAATTTACATTTAGGTTATTTGGTGCTGGTAAGCGCTGTCTAAAGTACATTAATTTAGTTTTACTTAAGTTGGCTTTTAAATTATTAATATTAAGCCAATCCATAACAGAGCTCAATGTGTTATTTATGTCATCTTCAAAAGTATTTATGTCTTTACATTTTATAGTTACTGTACTGTCATCCGCAAAAAGAGCTATAGGATTGTCAGTGGCATTGGGTAAGTCATTAATGTACAATATAAAAAGTGGTGGCCCCAAAACGGTTCCTTGAGGAACACCGTAGTTTAGTTGACGTTCACATGATCTAACGAGAGAGATCTTCCCGCTGTCGCTACACTAACATGTAGTGTAGCCATAATACATAAAAAAATTCTTATATTAGGATACGTCTCAAAATCACAATTTAAAATCAGGTCAGAAAACTTCTATTGATAAAATATTTTTATTAAATATTTTCAAAGAACTCTGCACTAGCCTTTATACAAAGTTTCATGCGTCTGAAACAATTTTCGAAACATTTTTTCCAGTCCGCTGCAGACACCTCTTACACGGCTTTCTTGAACGCTGCTAGCGCGTCTTCCGGCGATGAAAACTGTATCCCTTTCGGCAGATTTTTTATTTTAGGGAATAAAAAGAAGTCACACGGTGCCAGATCAGGACTGTAAGGAGGGTGCCCCAAGACTCTGACTGGTGCGGTGTCCAGGAAGTCCCTCGTTTTGAGCGCTAAGTGCGCGGGCGCGTTGTCATGGTGAAGCAGTACCCTGCGGAGCCCGGTATTCGGTCGCTTGTTGCTCATTGCAGACAAAACTTCTGGCAGGCATTTTGTGGTATACCATTCGGCGTTGATGCTGCTTTGGTCTCGTAATGGAATTGAAATCAGACACCCCGTCAAAGTAAAGAAACTAGCGATCAAAATTTTCCCTGCGCTGTTTCTGTTTCGTTTTGAAACAGTCAAACTGTCAACTGACGCTTTGTTTCTGGATCGTATTAATAAATACAGGATTCGTCACCTGTCACAATGTCGTAAACGCGCCGAGACGAGCCGTTTCAAATTTTTGAATCATATCACGGCACCACTCCACACGGGCTTGCTTCTGAGCTTCGGTGAGGTTGTGCGACACCCAGCGGCAAACTATCCTCCTCACACGAAGGTGCTCGTGTAGAATCTTGTGAACGCTTCCCGAACCAATCTGCAGTGTATGCTGAATCTCTTCGTATATAATCCGTCTGTTTTCTTGAATTATTTTTTTTACTGCCAGCACACTTTCTTCCGTGACAGCTGTCGTAGGACGACCACTCCTTTTTTCATCCCGCAAAGTAAGAGGACCGCGCTTGAACTCGCTATACCAGCGGTAGATGGTTGCTTTTGAAGGCCATAAAAGCAATTTGAAGTCGATCAAATGACTCATCAGGTTTTAGGCCACAAATAAAATCATAGAAAATCATCGCACGAAAATGGCTTCCATAGATGTACTTTTTATATTTTTATATATTAAAAAGCGTACATTATGAAGGACCAAAATTCACGTAAAATAGCAGATATTCAGAGGTCTTTAGTAGATTAGTTTTACACAAGTTTATGTTTTGATTTTTATAGAAGCCTAGATAATATCCACAAGATATCTGTGTATCCAAAATATCTGAAGAAAGAAAATGTACCTCGGGTTGGCCCGGTTGGCCGCTCTTAAATTAATTAAATATTGAAAGTGCATACATAAAATCTATATTGTGACAAAAAATTACATAAAAACATTATGTTTAACAATTTTAGTCAGTGGTCCACCTAGGTCTTGGACCCAGCCCAGGGGGGGGTCATGACCCCCATGACCCCCCCCTGGATCCGCCCTTGCTGCACAATGACGTTCTAATGGTAGGTCACTGATCAAAGGAACTGTCAAAATTTTGGCAGTTATCCGCATAAGTCAAATATTAATTTATCATTATGTACGAGATTACCATTCTATACCATTTCTTTCAATGGAGTGTCAGTGGTTCACCATTGGAAAGTCATAATGACGCCATTATATTAGTAGATTACCAAACTTGGTCAAAATCAACAATTATGAAGTCAATGATAGACCATTCTGACACTATTGTAATAGCAGACTCGAGGCCCAGTAGTGTCTTTACCAGTTTTCATAAATACAGTTTTGTCAGAAAATTAAGGTACAACAGAGGATTAACGGTGGACGTCTTTCGGCTGCAATGATGATAATGATGATGGTTATATAACAAATAAAACTTGGGTCTTGATTTAGAATTAAACATTTTGTAGATTATGTGTTTTGATTTGTGTGTAAGTGAAGTTATAAATATTTATCCCATGAAAACATAACTGTTAAAAAAACCAAGTCTCGCAATCCAGTTCTTCTACCGTAAGAAGTTGTGAGATCCATGTAATACCAAGTCGGTTAATTTATTCAATCCGTACTTAAGGGATCTTCTGATGTTGCAGAAGATCCGCGATTATAGTGACCATATCAATATTACAAATCTTATATGAAAAATTTGATTAACTTGGCAATCGCATGAAAACAAAATGTATCTCACAAGTAATAGGTATTAAATTAAATTAGATTGTTTAATTCGATTGCGAATTCAGGCTTCTAGTTTTATACACAACGAAGTTATAGGGGGTTGAAAATGAACTGTTTCGAGAAAAGGATGGTACGGCCGCGCCGCTTTTTTGCTTGCCTTGGCCGGCACTGCCGTGCCCCTTGATTTGCCTGAAATTAAGTTTTCGATTTTGTCAAAATTATAGCCAGAGTCAATTTGGTTTTGAATTTGTGGACAGTTTGTATTTTACAGTGTTTATTTCTTTTTAAGAAAATATCTTCTGCCAGCGGCCTCGCCCGGGTGATAGTCAGTTTCTTCAGACAAACTTTGTACCCCCGTTTCATCCCCTTGGGAGGTGAATTTTGGAAAATCATTTATTACAAAATTTCAAACTCCTTGGCTCTGTAGTTTCGGCTGTGAGTTGATATTTCAGTGAATCAGTTTCTCCTCTTTTATAATAGGGGTTAAAGTATGAAATTGCCGTTTTTTTAAACGGGTTGTTTTGAAGTGTTATATCTTTGGATTGACTTGGAATTATAAGTTCAAATAAACTTTCCGAAATTAGGTATTTATTGGATTCTTTGTGTTTTGTATTTTCAGTAATATCGCAGTTGAATCGATTGATGAATGAAGAATCGATTCACTTACTAATTCTGAACAAACTAAGTATATTCAGGTTTCCCTACTAAAAATAATGTTGTATAAATACATTTTAGGAGCTAACAGTAGCACATCAATATGTCGTCTTGCAGTGGCGGTTCTAACCCGCGGTATAGGGCAATAAAAGTAGAACGATGTAAGGGCCAAAATTTAACTGGTTTTGTTTGGTTGTTTGGCTCAGAACTCTGGATAGTTCGTCCGCTGGGAGGTGATATAAATCTTTAATCCCGGCACGCTTTGTTGCATTGTCTTCCATTCTCTACGTGTCTGTCTTAACGTCTTGTAAGATTTAACAAACGACTGAAGAATATAACGTTCTGTAAAAATCTTGGGCGTTATTCTAATCTCTCATTCTGCTAAGGGAATTGAGTTTGAGAAACTCCTCATGAATAATTGTTGTTTTACTCGAATTAATCACACTAATATTATAGGGCTATATTTAACCGGGACACCATGGCGGCGCGACCTGTCGCCGCTACCACCAAAATGTATACAGCTCTATAGAGAGTTATTTACTTGGTGTCCGTATGGTTGCGCAACAAACTTGGTGGCGCGACCAGCTCGGACGCCAGCCAGTCCGGACGCCAGTGACGGCTCTACCAAACAGTCTCTTAGGGCTATATTTCACCGGGACACCACGACGGCGCGCGGCGCATCTGGTCGCGCCGCCATGGTGTCCCAGTGAAATATAGCCCATAAAGGCGAAAGTTTGTGTGTGTATGTTTGTTACTTCTTCGCTCTCGAATAGTTGAACGGATTTCGATGAAACTTGGTACACGGATATATCATGTTCTGCAATAGCACGTAGGTTAGGATCTGGGGGCACGGCAGTGCTCCCGCCAAGGGTAGCAAAATAGCGGCCCGGTCATACCTACCATCCTTTTCTCGAAACAGTTCAGGCCATTTTCGACCCCCTATAACTTCGTTGTGTATAAAACTAGAAGCCTGAATTTTATATATTATACACGCAAAGCCACAGTTTTATAGCCGGACTAAACAATCTAATTGAATATAATATACGTATTACTTGTGAAATACGTTTTGTTTTCATGCGATGGCCAAGTCAATCTATAAAACATTAAAGATGTGTAATACTGATATGGACACTATACGATGTTGCAGAAGGTCCCTTAGGTAGGGACTGAATAAATTAACCGACTTGGTATTACATGGATCTCACAAATTTTTACTGTAGAAGAAAGGAGTTGGCGAGGCTTGGATTTTTTTACAAGTTATGTTTTTAGATGGCATCTTTTGTTCCAGAAGTATGTTTCCCTTGGGAAAATTTTCTAACACCACGCGAGCGAAGCCGCTGGCAACCAGTTTGATAACAAAATTAAAACCCGACTACAACAAACAAAAAAACCCTGAAAATATGAAACAAGATTTTCAGGATGACCTTGTTTATTTCAGCATCCTGAAAATCTTGTTTCATACTTTTTCAGCGTCGATTTTTTTTTGTCGTAGTCGGGTTTTAGTTTTTTACTTTTTTTTATTTTAACAATTTTGGTGTTAAATTTAACACATGACTTTTTGTCTGCTAGAGGGCGTTGCTTTAAATTTGAACAATATTTTGGAAACGTACAAGTGAAGCCCTTTCAAATGATACCAAACACGGCGTATTTATCTCCATTTTTATTTTTAACACATTGTTTTTTGTCCGCTAGAGGGCGCTTTATCGAGTTTTGTGACACGTCACGCAGCCTATGTTCAGCGGACAATTAAGATGGTTCTAACGATACTTCATATGTCGAGTTCCGATAAGTAGATCAGGAGCTATGAGAGAACAGATGAACATACTCACATACATACATAGCCTGTCAAAATCATAACCTTCCTTTGGCTTTGCCGTAGTCTGGTAAAAACTTATCGAATTTGGCTTGTTATTTCCCCCAACGGCGAAAAACCATAAAAATCTCCAAGCAATAACAATTCACTGGCATTAATTGAGTCGCGATCTCACAAAGATGGCTGCCGTAAAGTAAATTGGCCGATGTCTTAATTCGGACACTGCTCTGTCTATTTATAGTGGTCCTATCAAGGCAAATGTTCTTGATAGAACTAATGAATTACATCCTTTTATTGCTTTGTCAAGTTCAGTAATGGGGCGATATGGAACTATTCAGGACCACCAACTAAAGAAACTAGTACATCAATTTTATTTATTTTATTAATAAAAAATAAAAAACTTACAGCTAATTTATTAAAGTAAAAAACATTATATGCAAAAGAAGGCCAATTACAAGTTTCCACATAAATAAACTTATAAATTAAATAAACAAAAAAAACGTCATAAATAGCGTGAGCGTTAAACAGAAATATCAGAGGAAAAGAAACAAAAATACGATACATTACAAAACAAAATCAAGCTTCAAAAAAAAAGTTACCTAACATATTTTTTAGTTTCTGGACACTATTTGCAAATAAATCAAGCTCAACATCCCCGGCACACTGTGTTGAACATTCGATATACTCTTTGAATGTATTATGAGTTCTGTCTGTAGACAGTTTTCACGATAAGTCTGACACGCCCTCCCGCTCCACCCAGAGCGCGAGAAGTCATTTTGATGATTTCCCACCTAAAAAAAAAAAGTATATAATACCTTATCTTCTATATAAATAAAAATGAATAGCTGTTCGTTAGTCTCGCTGAAACACAAAAACGGCTGGACCGATTAGGCTAATTTTTTTTTTTTTTTTTTTTTTTTTTAATTCATATAAACCAGTGCTTGACTGCGATCCCACCTGATGGTAAGCAGCGATGCAATCATTGATGGTGAGGCGCACTAGTTTATTAAGAGCCTATTCACTCTAGCCTTGAAGACACCTAAATTATAGTTGGACGGGAAGACCGCAGCAGGCAAATTGTTCCAGTCCTTCGATGTACGCGGTATAAACGACGAAGCGAAACGCTTAGTCCGGACCGTTGAAGTTTCAACAACGTAAGGGTGGATACTCGCCGTACGTCGGGTTGTCCGATGGTAGAAAGGAGATGGCGGAATCAAGTCATGCAATTCCCGCGCACACTCTCCAAAATGCAACCTGTAAAATACCGATAGGCTGGCTACCCTGCGCCTGTGCTCGAGGCTTTGTAGATTGGACTTAACCAAATGTGGATCCCCAATTAGCCTCTTCGCACGCCTTTCCACTGAGTCCAAAGCTGCTAGATGGCATTTTGCAGCACCAGCCCATATGTGACTGCAGTACTCCACACACGATCGGACCTGTGCTTTGTATAACATCAGAAGCTGTCCCGGTGTGAAGTACCGTCGGACCTTTGCAAGAACGCCTAGTTTTCTAGCAGCTACCTTGGCTTTGGACTCAATGAACCCCCCAAAATTGAGGTCTGAAGAAATTTCAACTCCCAAGAGCTGAAGGCGGTCGGTGCACTCCAGAGATACATTCTGAAAAGCAGGAGCCAAGGCGAACGGACTCCTTTTGGCGGTGAACAGACACGCTTGTGTTTTGGCGGCGTTGAATCCTACCAGATTGGTTTCGCCCCACATGGAGACTGCCTGAAGTGAGACATTCGTACGCTCTACCATAGCCTCTCGTTCGGACCGGATTAGCTCCTTACTAGCCCGAGCACCTGGCAGGTATCTCTCTACAACTGTGCTATCATCTGCATACCCATAGATACCGGGCATCAGCAGATCGTTAATATGCAGCAGGAAAAGAGTTGCAGAGAGAACTGACCCCTGAGGAACTCCGGCATTGGTCGTCATGGGCTCTGATGAGCATCCATCGACAACAACTCGGAGAGACCGTTCACTCAGGAAGTCTTTTACCCAGTTAATCAGACCAGGGGAAATGCCGTACGCTGGAAGCTTACTCAAAAGGCTGGCATGCCATACCCTGTCGAAGGCCTTCGAGACGTCTAAGGAGACAGCAATCGCTTCTCCATTCTTCTCAAGGGCCTCGCCCCACATGTGAGTGGTATACACTAGTAGGTCCCCAGTAGACCGATTGTGGCGAAACCCGTACTGTCGGTCACTGAGGAGATCGTTACCTTCCAGGTATGCCATGAGGCGCGAGTTCAATACACGCTCCATAATCTTGCAGAGTATGGAGGTTATTGAAATCGGCCGATAGTTGGCAGGATCGGCACGACTGCCCTTTTTGGGCACGGGTTGCACGTTGGCAAGCTTCCAGGACTTGGGCACTATACCAGTCCTAAATGAGAGGCGATACAAGCGCGTCAATACAGGAGACAACTCGGGCGCACATGCCTTGAGAACTATTGCTGGTATACCATCTGGTCCACTAGCTTTATTCACGTCTAGACGACACAGTGCTCTCAAAACTTCTTTGTTTCTTATGCGAACCTCGGGCATTGAGGTGTTGCAGTGAGGTAGAGTTGGTGGAGTAGCACTGCTAGTGTCAAGACGAGAGTTATGGGCGAAAAGAGATGCAAAGAGACCTGCTTTCTCTCTCGCCGTGTGAGCCAGTGTTCCATCAGGCTTAACCAGCGGAGGCAATGTGGGCTTACAGAAGTTCGCTTCGATCGATTTGGCAAGGGACCAGAACGCTCTGCTACCGGACGGCTGTGCAGAGAGCTTTGTGCCAATATAGGTAATGCGGTCGAACCGAGCCTTCTTTAGTGCCTTTTTGTAAGACTTGGCAGCATGGTTGAAAGCTCTCTTCTTTGAGCTCAGATCCGGAGCTTTGCGGTCACGAGCGTCAACCCAGGCGAGAAACGCCGAATGCTTACGCTCTTCAGCTTGAACGCAATCGGCGTTGAACCATGGGCGAGCTGAGCCTCCGATGGGTACGTCTCTATAAGGGATGAAAAACTCCATAGCTTGACGTATCACATCGGATATAGCATCCGCACAGCTCGACGGACTTTTAGAAGAGAAGCAGACCTGCTGCCAAGGATAAGACGCAAAGAAGTGCCGCATCTCATCCCATTCTGCTGACCTGTAACGCCATATTCTCCGTTCACCGCGTGAGTCGCAGTCAGGTGGGGAGAAGCACAAAACAGACTTCACCAGACAGTGATCTGAAGTTCCAAGTGGTGAGGAAACTGTTACAATACATCTGTCCGGATCGGTGGTCATCAGAAGGTCTAAACAATTGGCAGTATGACCAACTACATCAGGCACCCTAGTGGCTTGCTTAACCAGCTGGGAAAGGCCCATCGATACTGCAAAGTTTCGCGCTTCTCTCCCAGCGTGGTCGGTCTTCTGGTATGGGAAAAGCCAGTCTTGGTGGCAGGCGTTAAAGTCCCCCAGAGCGACGAGCTGCGCATCAGGGTGTCGATGCAGAGCCTTATCGGCGGCCTCACTGAGGTGGTCGAACAGCCGAGTCGTCTCCTGATCACCGCTGTGCGATAGGTAGACACAGGCATAAACAATTTTGTCCATACCAGTGTCCACCAACAGCCATAACGTAGAGAAACTTGGGTCTTCAAGGTGACGGAGACGCTGGCAGCAGATGTCATTACGGACGTACACACAGACCCCGGCACGCTGCAGGAAATGATGCTCCAGTGAGTATCCCGGGTAGTTGAGGTACGCCGTATCTAACGGACATCTAATTTGGGTCTCCGTCAAGAAAAGCAAGTGTGGCTTGTCAGTCTCAAGATGGTGGTGGACCGCATCGATATTGGAGTGCAGCCCTCTAATATTAGAAAGGTGCACTTGAAATGAGAGGACGTGCATCCGCTGTTGACACTTTCCTTTCTTTTTACCTTTCATGTTTTGTGTGTGGAGTGAATAGGAGAGATGGAAGATGGCAGTTGAGCGAGGTGATGCAATGTTAAACCCAACAACACAACCAGAGTTGCTGTGCCAATGGAGGGTTGATCTGGAGACTGCGGGGACGCCCGAACCCCCCCAGGGATCGCCATCGGGTCCTCTCGCCCGGTCGCCAACCGGCACGATGGGGCCACCCTGGGATTTTTCGCAGTTGGCGGGGCAGCCTTTCGTGTGTGGCTGGCACACTACTTGGGCCCCCAACTACCTACGGTCGGCCAGCGGAGCACCGTGCTTCGGATCCCGCTACCCTCCACGATCAAACGTCCGACACAACAATAGCTGGTGCATCATACCCGGTATACATCACAACACAACTGCTCAGACCCATCTTCCACCATACGGCTTCACCAGACATCACGCCGGAACACGAGGAATCGCTTGGCGGCATGGCTTTGTCTGGTGGGTGGTAACTTTTAAGCCGGCAGCCGATGCTATGGCCTACCACCGTATTTACTGCTCGTTTAGCACTACCCAGGGGACACGTGTAGGGTGGTCAGAACTAAGTAAATCCTACGGACGCAAGCAGTTCATCCCCCAAAAATTTTGGTCTTGAAGTATTCGAGATAGTCCAGGGAAGGTTTAAACGGTGAGAAAAAATGGAAAAAATCAAAACCGAATACAACGCTATCTCTAATAATTAAAATGTCATTATAAAATAAAATAAAAAAGAAAAGAAAACATGTTTATTCTGCCCAAATAGACGCACAATAAAATATAGTAAACTGTCGGGCCATGTGCAAACCGGGCATAACTGTGCTGCACTATAGACACACAATAAACACAGTTGACTGATGTCTACATAGTCGTAGTGTGTGTAGTAGTAAAATGAATTACGCTGTTCTGGTAGTGCCAGTAGATGGCGTTATCCTTACTATTAGGCGGTACGAAGTTCGCCGGGTCAGCTAGTGTATGTATAAAAGGAGAAACTGACTGACATATCAACGTACAGCCGAAACTACTGAGACTAGGAACGTGAAATTTTTATGATTTAGGCGAGTACTAAGAGAAGATTTTCCAAAATTCAGCCCCTAAGGGGTTGAAACGGCGGTCTAAAGTTTGTATGGAGAAACCTACATTGGCGCAAGCGAAGTCTCTGGCAAAAGCTAGTAATAATATTGTTGAGTTTCAGCGCTGTTCCAGATTTTAATTAACTTCGCACAAATGGCAATGCGGCTGAGAGAAAATTGAAATGTTTGGGGCTTTTCCACTCCGTAACAGTTATTAATATTGTGATATTGTGACATTCTGTATCAGTTCGTAGAGGGAACTGAGACAACAGTCGTTTATTACTTTACTATAGCTTCTATCTGTGGCTTTGCGTGTATAAAAGTGGAAACATATCCCAAGGGAATATACTACCGGGTTGAAAAACCCGTGTGTCAAATTTTTCCGTAAATCTGTTCAGCGGTTTGAGCTTTAAATGGTAAATTATATTTATTTTGCAAATAAGTTTAAAAAACACTTTCACACGTCGATTTTTTCGTCAGTTTAAACTAGTTTAGGCTGGTGTTTCCTAGCTTACTACCTTGAGAAGAAACACCGAAACAAACTCAGGGTTCAAAGCCGCTTTTAAAGTCCATGCAGATTTGTGTCTGAGATGGTCTTTTGAGGGAAAAACGACAGGTTTGAGTGGACCTGTCCAGTCAGTGCAAGCATTTGTCAGTATTCGTATGGCAAACACACACATACCTACATATAATATGTATGCAAACTATTGCCTTCATAATATCTGTGCGATTGACTCGGATAAATCTATATAGATAAAAGCGAAATACCACTCACTGATTAATCACGAAATCTCAGAAACTATAATACCACTTAAAATTAGGCGGGTAGGTTCCTTAAAGGTTGAAGACATTCGCTAAGAACGGATTTTACGAAACTCCATCCCTAAGGGGGTAAAACGGGGGTTGGAAGTTTGTATGGAGAAAACTACTTTTACGCGGGTGAAACCACTAGTGAAGCTAGTAAAAAATAATTGATACCAGTTTTTGCCAGCGCCTGAAAATCGACAATGATCGTAAGGAAACTTGATTCTATAACAAGAAAGTAGGTATATGTTCAGGATAATATGGCCTACGCGTATGTCAAGTTCCACGCATATCTATTTAGAGTTGAAGGCGTGATTGATTAATAAATATCTAAACACTTTCACATTTTTCTTAATTTAAAAGAAAATGTTCCGCGAATTTAAATTTTCGAAAGTTTTTTGCAATTTCAAACTCAGTATCGGTAACAAACAAAAATAACAAGGTAACTAAAATTAACAATTAATTAATTATTATTAGGTAACAGTATGGTAACAAAAATTATATTTACGGTAACGACATGTACGTATGTATCTAGACAACTATACTCATTAAAAATATCATCATAACTTTCTAACTTAGAGACGAGATAAAACGTCAAAATTTAATAAAATGACACATTTTAGTTCGTCTCTAAGCTAGAGAGTTATGATAACGGTTTTGACACGGTAATATTATCTATTAATATTACCGTGGTTTTGATGAGGTCTTGGTGTAAATACATACATGTCATTACCGCAAATATATGTTTTTTTTTACCATAGTATCCGATACTGAGCTGCAAATTGCAAAAAACAGGATGAGGGATCAGGAACTATCTAGTTAGTTAATTAATCCTAACGAACAATTATATGTATGGTCTATACGTATAACAAATAGTTGGCATATGATATTGTGCTTTTTTTTTCTTTATGTTTTTTTTTTTATTAATGATAGGCTCGCGTTTGACCACCATCTCACCTGATGGTAAGCGATGATGTGGTCAACGATGGAGCACGCTTGCCTAGAAGTAGCCTATTCAGTCTTAACTTAAAGACCCCTAAATTGTAGCTATCTGGAAACACAGACTCCGGCAAGGAATTCCACTCCTTGGCTGTACGCATAATAAATGTGTAGGTACTTAAAACGTTTTGTGCGTATGAAATTTTATACCCTCTCCATGTTTCAGGCTTGTTAACCCTGACGAGATAGGACTGGATAATAGTGTTAATTCCAATCTAAGTCTCCAATGCTCAAAGGACCACTTGGCTTAGCATTTTCATTTTTTCAAGAAATAATATAGAGGTTGGTTTTTAATTAGCAGCCCCTTTTTAGGGTTCCGTACCTCAAAAAGAAAAAACGGAACCCTTACAGGATCACTTTGTGTGTCTGTCTGTCAAGACCATTTATCTTAATAACGCGTGGAGGTATCGAGTTGAAATTAAAAGCATATACTCAGGTCTGCTGTCCCTTAAAGCTGTGAAAAAATCAAACGTTTAAGTTACGACCGTTTATGTCGCAAAAAGCGTATATTTCGACACTCTCAAGGGAATCAAAATTCATAGGGTACTTCTCATTAACCGAGAATTCTGAAATTTAGCATAAAGCAAGGTCTTATAGCACAGGTTACATAGGAATAAATCTGAACACAGTAAATTTGTTGTTACGTCTACTATCATTCGAGACTGGATTCGGAAATTGAACGGTTTTCATAGGTAAGTTTGTACGGAACCCCACAGTGCGCGAGTCCGACTCGCACTTGCCCGTTTTTTTTGTGATATGAAGTCATCTTATAAGTCCTCCCGCTTTAGATGAAACCCACCCAACAACCCAATGCACCCAAACCACCCAATGTACTATTTGTTTAATTTTAAGGTGTTTTGTTTCTTCTTTTTGTAATGCCAAATAAACGCAATTTTCTTTCTTTTCTTTTTTCTTTCACCTGTGTTTCTTCGGTTGCCCTTTGCGTTCCACGGTAATTCTTTTGAACAATCCCGCATATCTAGCAAGCAAAAACCCTAACAGGCCCCGTCAATCTTGCTGACATCTCTTTGAGGCGCGCGTGAAACAATTCGCCGTCAACCCAGGCCTGAGGCTTTACCATGACGTGGTAAAATGACAAGCGTATGAACCACAAAGAGTGACGGAGCTATACTTTAGACTGGCCTGTTGGTCTAGTGGTTAGTGACCCTCACTGCTATGCCGGAGGTCGTGGGATCGATTCCCATCCATGTGTGATGAGCACGATCATTTGTTCTGCGTCTGGGTGTAATTTATCTATAATATGTATGTATTTAGAAATATTTAAGTATGTTTATCAGTTGTTTAGTACTCATAACACAAGCTCTGCTTAGCTTGGGGACTAGACGACGTTGTGTGATAGTTGTGTGAATATTATTATTATTATACACCCTATATAGCTCCATCTCTTTAAGAGTTCTGTTTCGGTCAAGTCGTGACATGGATCACATTAAGAGCCCGTGGTAGGGCCTGTGGTCTTTATCGTACGGCGAACTACCCTTTGCTCGCCGTTAATTTAATGCCCTGGAGTTTGTTTTGTTTTTTTTTTCTTATTATACATAGGCTCGCGTTTGACCACTATCTCACTTGATGGTAAGCGATGATGTGGTCGACGATGGAGCACGCTTGCCTAGAAGTAACCTATTCACTCTTAACTTAAAGACCCCTAGGTTATAGCTATCAGGAAACACAGACTCCGACAGGGAATTCCACTCCTTAGCTGTATTACGCATAATGAATGTGTTTCCAAAACGCTTTCTATGTTCTTCTTCGCCCTTTCAACTTCGATCATTCTAGCTAATCTCAATACTTTTCTATCACCATGTGTAACTTTTATATAATTTCAACATCACTTTCAGCAGTACGTGTTACATTAAATAGCAGAATTTTATGATCATAGTAATCCACTTTTACGATTCAGTCAATGTTTGCCCTCGTTTCGCGCTTTCAGTAATATTTTTAATCAACATCTCTCGGGAATGAATGTGGACTTGCTTTTTCATTTCATACGATAAGCTGAGTTGTAAATGGAAATGTGGAACCGAAAAACTTTGCTTTTAATGTTATTTTGTCGTGTGTTTACTAATTCCGCGATGTACAGCCTTTTTCTGAGTAAGTTGGGGATAGGCGCTGCTGGACCTAGGCCTCGTCTATGTATTGCCACAACAAACAATCCTGTGCATCTCGCATTTATCAGATTCCCGCGACTCTCACCAGAAATAAAACAAACTTGAATAAGTGGAGAAAGAGAGAAAAAGGCAAAAAAAAAATGCTTATATATGAAAGCTCCTTAGGAATGAGACTTTTGAACTTACACGGTGAACATGCAAAAATATCTATATGTTCAAAAGTGTCATTGTAGGCATCAACCATTCTGCGAACAGGCGAACGCAAACCAAAATTGGACTTGCAAGGGCCCACTGAAAATAATTTACCAGCGCGCACCTTTCGCTTATGGACTGTCCTAGGAACCACATAACATGTTAGATAAATCTATGCAGTCAAACAAAACAAACTTGAAAGCTCAAAGCTTCTAATTAATGTAGGTAAATCTTTAGTAAGCTTATCTCCTTGCCGTTTGAAATTTCTCTAAGTGGATCAGCTAAATTTGATCTTGCGTCTTCCTACGCGCAAGCCTACGCCCTTCTCCATCTCCTCAAGCACCTTGTTTGTTCATACCCTGTTTTGTTTGTGTACGAAATTGTACTAAACAAAGCTTAATCTGTGTGTGAGTTTTTAAGAATACAATTTACTCACATATTTATGCTTCTATACTCATAGAATAGAATAAACTTTATTGTGCACCAAAAAAGTAACACAACTTATACATAAATTTAAATCTATGGGTACAATGGCGGTCTTATCGCTAACAGCGATATCTCCCTAGTAGCACTGGGGGTTCTATAGCGGTTGAGTAATGGTACACATTTATTCTTTAAGCTGTCTATGTAAGCAGTATAAGAGCTCTATAGCACCCTATACAGCCCTTATACCACCGGTTTGGGCACAAATTATTCAGCCTTAAGTTCACAAAAGCTACACAGTAGCAGAATAGTAGCACGTTAATGGCAGTTTAGGAGAGAACAGTGGTCTTAAAGCTGATCTACGGCACTATATAAGATTCCGTATGGTTCTTCATACAGACAAGAGAGTTATAAAAAGTAACGAGTGAACAATTATACAGTCTCTATAGTAATTAACGCTCACATGTGTACCCTAAAAACTACTAGTAGGCTACTTTTTCTTCAAATAATCACTTGAGTACCACATTTTGTAATAAATATTTATTTATAATATAATACTACGCCCAACATCTGTCGTGCGAGTGTCCATGTGAATTTTAAATGTGATTTTTATAGCTGGTAAGTATTTGTGTTTTTTATATTCTATACCTAGTGTTAATATTATGGGTATTGTAAATTTATTGTAAAGTATATACATATTTAGAGTTAAAATTTTCATGTGCCTCAGAAATAATGCCTTTTTATCAAAGAAATATATCTAAATAACCGGGGACGAACAATGTTATTTTTCATATTGGTGTTTTTATGGCATCTAAATCAGTTTATGGCTTTTTATTTAAACACTTACTACAAAATTAATCACGAAAACTCCGTAGTAAGTGATAAAACCATAATTTATTTACAAATATTATAGGTTATGAGTGAACAAAATGGTGGCCATTTTCTTCAACTACAGTGAACCATTGTAGTTCCAAATTATTGCTGTGAACTCTTTCAAGTTTCACATGTGTACCATTATAGTGTCGTGAGCTCTATAAAGGTTCACATGTGTACCATTATAATGTCAACATATCTGTGTTAGGCTCATATTCAGCCCTGGGCTGGTATGCAGTTCTTCAATAGTTCACAATTTTACCCTTTTAGATATTTTTAGCATACAAAATTTTAGAGATCCGCATTGAAAATGTAAATTTTCTTTGAATACAACAAGTTAGTGTATAGTTTTCAACCACCGTGCCTCCACCTACTTTTACCTCCAAATCTGTTTCATCATAGGTCAGGTTCCGAAGCCATGCCTTTAAAGTAGATAAAATCTTTAAAGGCTGACACCAGGGTTTGTCGGGTTGATCGTCAAACTTACAATCCAAGGAAGAAGAAAACATGAGATTTGATTTTTCTTGAGATTTTTAAACGAAAAATACGGCTTTGGTGGCGCGTGTGTTTCGTTTCATTTCGCTAAAATTTGTTAATTGCCTAGGAGTTGTTAGACAGGCGGTGACATTATATTTTTTTTGCTATTCAGTTTCATATTTGTATTTTTTTTTTGTTTTTCAGACGCATAATGACAATAAATAGATGATAGACCTTGTTCTGAAGCCAATAATCAAATGATAACGGAAGAAACTTTGAATTTGTTACCTACGCTCGACTGCGATCAACTTATTGGTAATCAAAACCTATTGTTACAAAAAATTAATAACCAGGACAAAATACTCCACGATACTATTGAACATATGCAAAAACTCACCCAGAAGGTAGCGATGTTGTCTGTGCAAATCAGCGAAGGCATAGCAACAATTACAGAAAAAATTTAACAACCAATGACCGTTACTGTATTAAAAGACGCTAACCCAGAAGAAAATGAGGCGTTCCGTCTTGGACAGATTGACGATAAACAACAACTTGACAGTCTACAAAATACTTTAAACGATAAAGCTGAGAGAGCAAAGTTACAAAAACAGTTATCATTTTTGTTTCAACCCTGTGAAGGCAATGGCTTAACATTTGCCTACAAATTGCTCGACTCATTGATTACACGCGATTTTATGTGTTCTTGGTCTGGAGCAAGTCGTGGAAATTGTTCAAAGATCCTGTTAAAAGATTTTAGAAACTTTATTAAATTCTTTTGTGACATGATACGTGTACGTTCATGGGATCCTACATTTACCATGGGACAGACCGAAAAGTTTTTTTAAATATCTTTTAAAAATGCTGTGAAAAGAAGGGCAATAAAAGATTCAAGATTATAAACTAAACGAATTCGAAAAACTAAACCTAAAAGCACAATTTAAAAAAAAGAACCGAATCAATCCACAAGCAAAGCTTCTACTAACAATCACGACTCTCCAAACGAATCATTAGCGATTATGTGATTTAAAAATAAAAATGATCAAGATTCGTAAAGTTGTATTATTATTTTAATGTATGTAACAAAGGTATACTCCACAGAAAATCTAGGTATTGTAATCGAGGTATTGAAATTCTTTGTATTCAACGCACACTAATTTACACTTAATATACTTAGATTCTAAAACAATCAAAGTATGGTCACAATTATGCTGACTTCTTGATTTGTTTATTGCAAAATGAGACGATTTTATTGGATATGTAAAAACATCTTCTGTACTATTTATTCTAATACCTCTTAATGAAATCTTATTGTGGTTATTTGCTATGTAGTTAATTTTAACAACCTCGATTCTTTTTGTCAGTGTCTCTTTTTATGGTAAAAATTTAGAAAGCTTCAAAATTTATTATATTTATTTTGTTTGTTGTTGTTGTTTGTAACAAACGGATACTTATTGTCAGAATGTTTTTGGCAAAGGAATTCATTTGTATTTTCCTCCATTCTTTTGGCGACTTGTGACAGCGGCTTTTTACCTGATCTGAGCATGCTTTTGATCATACGTACGGAACCGTCATTAAAAATATGCTTTTTTATTATTTTGGGTTATTACATACAAGCGCATGTTTATCGTCGTCCAAGTGTTAAAGAAAACCACGTTCATATAATTATTTAGCTTAGAGGATAATAATGAGGTACTCGTGAACAAATAAACAGCTGTCAATGTTACTAGATATCAATAGTGGGGCGTGTAATGTACCTTAAACGTACATGTGAACTCATTAAACGCTCTTTTACAGAATAATATAAAGGCTGATTAATATATCACAGACTAGACCCACTTACAGCAACAAGCTGAACAACGGTACACAACAGGTGCTACACAACAGCTTTTGGGTATATTAATGTTCACATGTGTTGTACTAAAATGCCAGCATTATAACACCATACATGTGAACCTTTAAATAGCCAATGCCGTATAGTTCTCCTGTTAAAATGCTCTTGTTCAGCTATTAAAATGAAAGCTGACTAGAAGAGTAATGTTATCCTATTATAACACCAATAGTTACTAAATAGGACATTTTTACACTCCTAAACATGCCTTATACAGGTATAAGTGGATTTGTTCACTACAACACAGCCAATGAACCACATGTGGCCATTGTTAATGCTTAGAGATCACCAGTGAACTGAATGTGAACTATAAAAGAGAACAAAATGCTACTTGTACCAGACAACCTTAAGATGGATCGTAAGAACTTAAAATAATACAGGGGATAGTCTGCGGTGTACTGCTAACAAATTTGTCAATCTCAACAAACAAATATATAAAACACAATATATATTACTTTAGATATATAAACATATACATACATATTATAATATGTTATACAATTAGTAGCAGGTATTATTTGTTCATACTAGTTGTCAAGCAACCATTGTTCTTCCATATAAATTATCGAAGGAAAAATGGAGGGTGGGGGTACGGGGGTAAAAAATAGCCTATGACCTATTCTCACAATACACATAATACACAAACAAGTGCGAGTCGGACTCGCGCACTGAGGGTTCCGTACAATTAACTTATATAAATATAGTTCAATTCCCGAATGGAGTCTCGAAGATTTTTCCGAATTATAAAAAATTTTTTTTTTTTTTGTGACGATTGTTAATAAAAAGCAGCATAAGTAACTCCTTGTTACATCAACTATCTATCAGTGAGAATCCCGCTTCGGAGATTATGCCAGGTCAGGCAGTAGAACAAAAAATTTAAAAAAAGATTTTTTAAATAGGTATTTAATATAGGTACCTACTCGTACTTCATGTATTTAGTGGATTGTTGCAAACATTTAAACTCGCACACACAAACAGGTTTAAATCAAATCCACTACACTATTTTCAATCTATTTGATGAATGTACTCAATTTTATACCCTTGTGCGGTGCAAGCCAATTCTACTTCAATCCAATTCCACTTTGCCATGTTTGGCTCTACAATATTTACACGCAATCGCAGTCGGTGTGGCATCCAACGGGCGCTGTACTGTAAACACTTTTTATCACCATAACTTTTTACTTGTATTCCCCAAAGAGGTAGACAGAAGCGTGTAGTTAGTGCACATTCGTTGGGAGGAGGCCTCAGCGCATTATTGCAAACATATATTCATAGAATCGCCAAATATTTAGCGAGTTGCAAGTCTATTGCCATTTAAGGTGAATTTTCCAGGATAACACACGAAATTCAAATTCTAGAAAGTTTTTTTACAACTCAGGGGTAATTGGTCAACTCGTACCGCATACTTACGGCCCATGTGGTACGAGTTGAAGAAAGTAAAAATAAATTATGTTTCCATTGGATAACTCTCACGTCACTATCACAATAAGAAAAGGTACAATCAGTAGCAAAAGTGTTAGTGTGGAAATAATAAAGAAAGTTACGAATTTGCTATAAAATATTTAATCACTACAAAACCATCACAAATTTGACATCAATTAACACACAACGTAATAGAAAACATTAATACATGTAGTATTAACTATAAAAAAAAAACAAATATTATAATATATACATAATAATAAGCAATCGTCATAAAGATTATAGTGAACATTTTTAAAGATATTAATTAATAATTATAATAATAATTTATAAATTTAAATAAAATAATCAACAATTTTAAAATTTTTAACAATAATATAATAGAAATGTGTGGTTGTAAGTGAGGCTTTCTAGGATTTATTATTAACTTGTAACTCAAAACTACAAAAAAATCATTAGAGTTTCTATGATAGTTTTATAATTGAATATCACATTTTAAAAATGAATTTTACAAATAAACTCTACAGTTCTTAAACAATCAATAGAGATAAGGATAATTATAATAATAAACACAGATTCAAAGATATTAAACAAAGTCATCAACAAACTTTTAAAAAGATTCAACTATCATATTATAATTAATAGTAAAGTTTTTTTTTAGGATTTATCATTAATTGTGCCAGCACAGGTCTGCAAAAAATATAAAGTTTTTGGTGCTGGTAATCTCATAATATAATTTGATGAATGATTTGATATTAAGTCGTATAGAAGTTTCAGAACGTCAAATCGTAATTTCAAAATTAACCACGTCTGAAAAAGTACCAAATTTGGTATGTTGACTGTGTTCGCATTCCGCCAATTTATGTTATTAACCGGTAATATCATCTTGTCGTCTAGATGCAGTTGGTTAATTAATTCAAATACATTTTATTACATAAAGGGGAGAAAAATAAAATAAAAAAACCGATAACGGTTTTCGTAAAAAGGCGTACTTTGACTTTTATACGATCTATATCGATCTATATAGATCTATATTTTTTATGATATATAGATAGTGGATGAGTGATAAACTAGCACGATTAACATTCGGTATACCTATGATTTGGTCAGAACAAAAAAAAAACTTTTATAGGAGTTATTTTTGTTTATTCAAATTAGCTATCGACTGGTATTTTCGACTAGCCTCAAATAAGAACTTGATGATAAACAACGATTTTATAATTTTAATGAATAATTTCGAATCAGCGGCTTGGAAATCTTTCGTCAAATTCGTCAACAATAACTTAAGAAATGAAAAGGCAGAAAATTATGTGGCATTAGCTCAGGACCTTCTCGATAAAGTTAAAAGTGTTAGCTGTAACATGAGCATAAAAGTATACAGCCATTTGGACATCTTCCCTTAAAATCTTGGTACCTACAGCAAGCCTACCATTTTATTAATTTCGGATAACACATGAACTAGTGCGGTTGCTTGTAAAGTGAAACAATAAAAAAAATGTAGTTACTGACTTTTCTCACCGACATCAAAAAAGAGGAGGTTCTTAATTCGTCAGATTTTTTAATATGAAATAATCTATGAACAAAACATAACTAAAAAAAATATTAATCTTTGTTACTAATTGTACCCAACGTTGATAAGGTTTAAAGTTCCATACAAAAAGAAACGTTGGACGAGTTGACCAATGAAAATATAATTTATTTTCTTCAACTCGTACCATATGGGCCGTAGGTATGCGGTACGAGTTGACGAATTACTCACAACTCAGTATTGAGCAGTAGGTATGTATGGTAACAAAAAGTTATATTTTGCGGTAACGACATGTATGTATTTTTTCTATGTTTAAACTAGTCTTCTGAATAGAATATCCCAGAAGCTTCCCGGTTGCGGTTTCACCCACAACTTTGTTAACAGCTCCACTATACGTATATAGTCTGTCTTTCCTCGATAAATGGGCTATCCAACACTAAAATATTTTTTCAATTAGAACCAATAGTTCCTGAGATTAGCGCGTTCAAACAAATAAACAAACTCTTCAGCTTTATAATCTTAGTATAGTTTAACTAAGATTATAAATCTGAAGAATTTGTATTGTATAGTTTAACTAAGATGAGAAAGCTGAAGAATTTGTTTATTGGTTTGAAAGTGCTCTAAATATCGCTAACATATTTAGAGCACTTGATCGCAAACCATAGTTGCACAGACAGATAACAGAAATCAGTCACCGTAGCCGATATCGGAAATAAATAAAAACTTTTTAGAAAAAAAAAATAACCGACTTCACTAAAAAAAACACTAAAAGGATCAAAATAACTTTAATTTTGGAAGTCGGTGTTTCTCGGTATTGTTTGTTTCTTATTTAACACCGACTTCCGAAATTAAAGTTATTTTGATCCTTTTAGTGTTTTTTTTTAGTGAAGTCGGTTATTTTTTTTTTCTAAAAAGTTTTTATTTCACATTTTTTAGTTGCGATACACTTATAAACAGAGTACCTATTTCTCATGACAATTCCAATTAACCCAAATACTGCTAGGTTACCTACATTGTTTTATTATAAAGTTCCTGTGTCTACCTTCCTCCTTCCGGCTCCATCATCAGATCAGTTCGATAGTACCTTATAGCCAAAGAGCATCTCACGACAATTCTAATAAGCCCAAACACGGCTAGGATACATTGATTGATTACGGAGTTCCTGTGCCTACCTTCCGGCTCCATCATCAGATCAGTTAGATAGTACCTTATAGCCAAAGTGCATCTCATGACAATTCTAATAAGTCCAAACACGGCTAGGTTACATTGATTAATTACGGAGTTCCAGTGCCTACCTTCCGGCTCCATCATCATCATCAGATCACTTCGATGATACCATTTTCAACGCAACTATTCAGAATCATTCATTTATTTGTATTGTCATAGTCGCTTAACTATGTATAGCTTCATTGTGATATCTATTTGTGTATGAAGTTCCGTTGACCATTTCTGGTCTTCTTCATCAGTTCCACTTCATCAAATGTTACTTTTTGACTGTAAATGCTTAAGTTCTTGATGAAAATACTAAAATTACCATAGGGTTGCCTATAATTTTTGAGGAGTTCCCTCGATTCCTCATGGATTCCATCATCAGAACTGGATTTTGAAAAAAATGGGACCAATCTGGAAGCATATCCTATAAAGGGAAAAAAAAATTTTGCAAATCGGTCCATAAACGACGGAGTTCTGAGGTAACAAAAATAAAAAAACAAAAAAAAAAAAAATTATAAAAAAAAAAAAAAAAATACAACCGAATTGATAACCTCCTCCTTTTTTTTGAAGTCGGTTAAAAATATATACAATCGTTGCAAAAATACATTTAAGTCTCTTCGATGACCTTGGTCAATACTGCTTAGATTTCCTCCACGTTACAAAAAACCACGTGGTGCGGTTGTTTTGTTTTTATCAGTCGAAATTTCTAGATCATGCCTAATGTCAGTATTTGAATAAAAAACTGGTTTTACTAAGGAAGTTGGAGTTTGTTATGGTATGTCATGTCTAGTTTTTGCGTTGTTCATTGTTTGCGAATTTACTTAATCAAGAGTGAATCGTCTTGATTGGAATGTAATTGGCGTCTGATGTGTTTGATTTACCTGATTAATTAATTGATTTATCGAATGGCTAAATCTAAGAAGAAAAAGGAAATAGAAGAAAAAAAAAGAAAAGAAAAAGAAGTTAGTGATAGCATGACGAGTGACAGGGCAGAATGGAAGAAAAAAACGTGTTGCGCCGACCCCAAATAACACGGAACAAGGGCAGGAAGATGATCGAAATGATGATGAATGGCTAAATCTAAGCAATCGCATACAGTTCATGCATTTTTATTTTTACCATTAGGTAGTTCTTATTTTTTAACCGACTTCAAAAAGGAGGAGGTTATATGTTCGGTTGAATGTATGTTGTTTATTTTTTTTTTTTTCGTTGTTCACCGATTTCTCGGTCAATTATGGACTGATTTTGAAAAATTTTTTTTTTTATTGAAAGGTTATGCTTCCAAGATGGTCCCATAGAAATATTTTTATGATCTGATCATGAACTTCGAAGATATGGAACAGAACTCCTCATAGGATCACAGCAGAACCGTCGTAACAAGTAAAATTGCTTTGTTTATACGTGTAGTCGATGACTGACTGAAAGTAGAGGGGGAATATATCGAACTGATCTAATGATGAAGCCTGAAGTTAGGCACCGGAACTCTGTAATAAATTAATGTAATCTAACCGTGTTTGGGATTATTAGAATTGTCATGAGATGCACTCTGGCTATAAGGTATTTAAGTTTGGCTGAGGGGTACTTTTTAGTGGTGGTACCATAACTAAAAAGTGTAAAATAAAAAACTTTTACAAAAAAAAAATATAATAATATTTTTTATATATAATATAATTTCGGAAGTCGGTGTTAAATAAAGAAGAGACAAAACTAATAGAGAAACACCGACTTCCGAAATTAAAGTTATTTTGCACTTTTCAGTGTTTTTTTTTACTTTGAAGTCGGTTGTATTTTTTTTTGTAAAAGTTTTTTATTTGTAAAAACAACGTTACCCCGCACTTCTGTATCGTGAGTCCGTCCACAAACATGTAATCTCACATACATAAGACACACAGACCCCGGACATATTGGTTCCGTGCGGGAATCGAACCTGCGACACACAGCGCAAGAGCCAATCGCTCAACCGTGCTTTCAATGATATTTGTAAAATGGATATCAAAGTAATTCGTAGATACTTACATAAAACAAAATTAAAACGAACTTGTCACAAATCACAAATCCTTCCCTCGAGAAAAGATAATTCTAATTTCAGAAACAGTGGACGTAATCATAATCAGCATCGAATGAGATGACAGCTCTAATCTCCCGACCTACCTCACAAATCCTGTCATTTACTAGCTCCCTAGCCAACCCCCCTCCCTCCCTGGCCAACTGTGTATTGAGGTCGCCACAAAGTTGGTGGCCGCAAAAAATTTATCAACGTCAGAAGCAGGACCGATGCCGATTTGATAGCGGTCTCTAAGTTTTTGCTCGCCAAAATTTAAACGGTCAGCTTGTTCTGTAGTTTGTAGCTGTACCAATGATAAATCAGCTTGCTTAACTGCAGATGCCCCTAGCACCATAGCCTAACCGCTACATACGAATACGATACGAATTAAAATTTTTACGTATGATAATTTTAGGGATGTAACGAAATTGTTATATAGGAACCGAATTCGGATGCGGAGTTTTTAAATTTTGTTTATCGGAATCGGAATCAGAGCTGGAGGCGGAACCTTCAAATGAAACACTACTAAAACTGAACAAATTCTAGAAAGAAGAAAGAAAGAAAGAAACCATGTTTATTCTGCTTGAATAGACGCACAAGTCGTTACAAAAATACAAAAACCAAGTTCCCTGACAGGCCATGTGTGTATCTAGCATAACTGTGTTGCACCATATGACCATAGACAACACAGTTGTCTAGGTTATCTGTTGCATTTTGACGCCGACCTAAACAGAGACAAAAAATCTCGGGTTAAGTAGTCACAACACGCCAAAAACGAAACAAAATAACGAGGAAACACGGGGAGGGAGGTTTATACCTACGATATCTCTTCCTATTAAAATTTGTCGAAACCGGAATCGGAGGTGCAATATCAATCAGAAGTTCCGACCTTTTTGAATCGGAATCGAACCTCCAGAACATCTTCTTGCCATTGTCCCGTTTTATTTGGGGTCGGCGCAATACGTTTTTTTCTTCCATTCTGTCCTGTCACTTGTCACGAGAGTTAGTGATAGACTAATTGTCTTCTTTCATATCACTCATTAATATTCCTCCGTAACATTTCTGGTTAATTCAGGCCATGGAATACATTGACATATAACCAGATATGATACAAATGCATTCAGTTACTATTAAACGTGATATGTATGAAAGGAAAGAGAGTCAGTGATAGCTTGATGATTGATAGAACTGAATGGAAGCAAAATGTTGCACTGACCCCAAGTAACATGCAACACGGGCCAGAAGAAGATGATGTTGATAATGATGAATAAGTAACAACCTAAGTAACAAGCTTTCATATTATTAATCGAATTTCAACTTCCATTGTTGACTTGCGAAATTGTGTTGATGAAATTCTAAAAGGAAACATTTGTTGGCGATACAACAGTGTATACAAGGTCCTTTCCTCGACGTTCTAAACTCACAACAGCTTTGTTGTCACAAGCATTTTGCTAAGCTCCGTGCTACAAGCAGACTGTTTTTCTTTGGTTCTAAACAAAATCTATGAAATGTAGTTAGGTTAATACAATCAATTTCCACAGTTGAAATTTTTTTCTGTATCAGAAACCGTCTCAAAATTTATAAAAATCGAAGCAGTGTCTACTCATAAGAGTTGACTACTTTATGAGCTATGGGATTGTTTAAAAGAGTTACCGTAACCGTGTAACGTAAAGACCAACTAAAAGAACACAAGTGGGTTATAATCAGTAAAAGTCTGATCATCTTGCTCTACGCAAAGCGGGAGAGGTTATTTGATCATTTCACACCCCATAAAAAGAGACTTCATTCCGATACGAAAAATATAATCCATAAATCCAGTCCGCGAAATAATTTGCCGAGAGCCAGACACCTACCGGAAGTGTCTTTTATCAATATCCCATCTGGCTAGCAGCCACCCTTCTGCCTCCCCGGATGAGATCCCTCACGTTCTTTGTGTCCAGATATAGCATCCGCTTTCTTAAATGTTTTCTGAGATATATGAGCCGCGATGTTTGCCGCCTCGAAGCATGTATCAATTTAATAAAAAGGTTTATTTCTGTCCTATTTTGAAATATTGGGCCTTTTTTAATAACTGTTTATGATCCTGAAAATAAAAAGGATTCGAGGAGAACATTCTGGTGTTCGGTTCAGCGAAATTTCGTTTTTTGAAGTTAACAAGTCGAAGGCCGGATGGTCACTGACAGGTGGCAAATAGGTGCATCATGTCACTATGCTTGGGACTATCCACATATCCAATACACCACATTGTCTATGGCACTTCGTTTTTTTTTTCATTTTTCTTTTAAATTGTTGATACATACTTTGACGCTTTTTGTAAAACGAGTATTTATTATGCGATTGTCGGTTAATAAATCATTCAGTATTAAAACCATGTTTATTTATTGGTTATGATACCGCACAAGTCATGATAGTAATCAAATATAATCGGATTATGGAGGGTTTATAATTTCTCGGGTCTCGAGAGTAATTTGTCGGTTCTTTTCGGGGTGTCGAGAAATTTAGAATGTTTCGTAAATCTTTTCGTTTCAAAAATAATTAAAAATGTCGTCATGTAAATTAAAAATATGTACCTACCTATAATAAAAAATATCTTATGAAATCAGCAAATTAAGTTCTCGGCTCGTGGATTCCCGGGAATGTACCCTAGGATTATGACACCGCTCGCTAGATCCTGGAGAGACGACATCTCGCGACTTAATACAATTATGATCTCAATCAGTTTGTGCTCTGTCTTCCTCAGTTAAGACAGAAAACAACTCAATTTCCGTTGGATTAGAAACAGATTATTGCCTGGAAAGTTGAAAAGGTAAACAAAGTTTTGACAGAGCCAGTGACAGTTTTAAACCATTCCCAGATAAACCCGTCTACTTATAAGTAGCGATTGTAAACAAAACGACTGATTCCCGCGACTCATCAGAGCACAAAGCTATCCAGTGTACCGTCGTTTAATCATAGACAATGAGCGTGCTAAAAGCAACTGTGCGTTGTAATGGCCGTTTTTGTCGTACTACAATAACGTTGTGTGTTTGTGCAACAATATTGTCGTGATTATGTATTTTTTTCTGTGTTTCCACGACACGTTTGTCTCTGACAAAAACACGGTTTTCTTTTGTTATTTTAATTGCGTTGTTTCCATCCTAAGCCTTCGCAATATTTCGGCTATTTAGACTTTGACCCCTACGTTAAATCTAATGGCTCCGTTTAACTTGCTTACGATCAGAGATTAATGTGGCTATTACATGTAATGTACCCCTTTTAGGTCAAACATTTAACAACCAAAGTCATTATCGTCTTTATGTGTCGATTAACACGTTTAGACATTTGTGACAGTGAAATTATTCTGTCCGCTTTTCAAGACTGGTGATATCAAGGTGTAATTTGGTCCCCCTTTTGACACTTGTGATATCAAGGTGTAATTTGGTCCCCCTTTTGACACTTAATGAGGAAAGTACGATGCTATCACGACAGCAGGCTTAGACAAATGACTTTTCAATACGCTTAGGTACTCGAAATCCTGCTCTTATGTGGTAGGGACTTAGTACTCGTGCTGCAGGGCGGGCGCGGCGCGGCAATCTCAAATAAAGAACTTCATTTGAGATTCCTTAGTGGGAACGCGAGCGCGGGCTGCTCAACGCGGGACGCGCGCGGGTAACTCATGCCATAGCTCGTTCTACAAGTGTCCACAGTAAGTGCGCGGGCGACGTGCGGCAACCCGCGCTAGGAGTAATATTGTTACACATCTTGACTTTCAAAGAGTAACCATAGATTATATTGCGGCCCCCGGAGAATAAAATGACAACTGCAAAAAGGAATTTAAAAAAAAAATAAAAAATACCGATTTTTGGCTAACCACAAAATCTAGAGAGATAAAAAAAACACTCAATGATAGCTGATTTTTTAACCTTTATAATGTTTTTAACGACTCCGATTTTTTCGATTGTTATAACATTTCGGAATCGCCCATTGCTACGCTTGACTGCGGACAGGCACTATAGCGTGAGTCCCTGCACCAGCCCCGCTCCCCGCACCGAGCTGCCAGTGTGGCCGAGCACTGTTATGCACGCAATTTACCTACTGTTTTTCGTACTAGTGCGGAAAAGCGCGAGCTCCCGCCTTTATGCTAACTAACGCAATTTATTACGTTTGTCGTATCAGGCTGGGCGCTAAGTGACCCCCACGGGTCACGCGTCAAGCCCCGTTTATTTTTATCTTCGCAAGTGTATTGAAAAACATCGTTTGATACACGTGGAAAGTCACTGCAGCACTCGCTAAGTACAAAATGTATGGTACATCACTTGTGGAGCAGTCACGTGACATATAACAGAAAAGTCATTTGTCAAAGGGTCCTGGGTGAAAGTAGTCAGTATAAAAAACTGAATTTAAAATAAAAGTAGGTATGATGTCTGAATCAATCGTCAATGTAGAGCGGTTATTGCTGCATCTAGTCGACCAAATAGTCGACTAGATGCAGCAATAACCGCTCTAACCGAAGCATGCTGGCTTCTAACAGAACACGTCAAAGCTAACCGCATATATCCGAAATGAACTCACAAATTGTGCTGGAGTAATTCTGTATGCATTATCATTATGCAGGGCTCATTCATAATGTGCTGCTGCGACGAATATTAGTATGATACTTGTGCGGCAAAGTACGCTTAAGGGCCTGTGCACACCACGTTTTTTAAACGCGCCGTTGACGCGCGTTTGTAGCGATACAGATGCGATACGCACGCGAGTCAGAAGCAGCAGACAATACGCACTCGAGTCAGACGCAGCAGACGATACGCACCTTAAAGGGCCTATTACACCACGCGATATTTTTTGTTCCGAGTTAGACCGGTCTAACCCTTATTACACTACGTGACATCGACTAAGACTGTCTGAATATCGAGCAGTGTAATAGGCCCTTTAATAGGATAAAAGCGCGCCGTTGACGCACGTTTCTAAAACGCGCGTCAACGGCGCGTTTTTAAAACGTGGTGTGCACAGGCCCTTAGTCACAATAATATTTTAAAAGCCAAAGTTTTGTGATTGTGTTTGTATGTTTGTTGTCACATCTGTCGGCAGTAGCCTTAAAGGGTAAAAGTATATACAGCTATGGTACCAATGGTAGCAATGGTTTAACAGGCTATGGATTGCCACCAAAGAAAAATGGTCTTGAACAAGAAAATATTGCAATCGGTAGGCTTACTGATACACCCTTATGTAAAGCTCTCACCATTCAGACAATTGGAGATCCGGAACGGAAGACAGGAAAAAATCGTACCTAATGGCAGTTCCCCGCCTCATATAAGTCAATGATGTATCGTATTCCCGGAAATTGAATCGGGAATTCCGGCCCGGAGTTCCTGATGACATTCTGGGTATACGCAAACTTTTTTACTGTGGTTTTTAGTAGCAATCGGAAGTTTTTGAATTGCCTGGCACTTAAAATGCTGACAATGCAAAATTGTGTTTAAGGGGATGCAACTCGACATACAATTTCACTGTTTTTCATACAACCGCTCTCACGCGAATATGACGTTATTACACATTTTGAAAACACAGTATATTGTGGATATTATTTAGGTTTTTATTGAAATCAAATTACAAATTAGTATAAACCTAATCCAGTAAAGATCTCTGAAAATTTGCTATTTTGCATGAAATTTGACACTTCATAATTTACTCAAAAATTAAAAAAGTATAAATATAGAAGCCTTGCAAATTTAATCAAGATTTTGAATGACGAAAATTATTTTCAAAAACATTTAAGTGTTTAAAAAAAACACGTATTTGCTGCAACAAGTTTTGTAACATATTCGAGTAAATCACGGAATTACCGAATGCTAACAGAGTTTTCAGGCGTTATCTCTCTTGTTTCGCGTTGCCTTTTCGTCAAACTTGGATTGTGTTAGATGAAGTAACAAGCTTTTAAACCATACTCGATGTTGACGATAGACGAGTGGAAAAGGACCCTCTTAAAGGTTGAGGCTGATGGGCTGCAGAATTGATTCGAAAGAGTTACCGTAGCCCTGGAACGCAAAGGGCAACAGAAGGGTCAAAGGTGGGTTTCAGTCACTAAAAGTCCATCTTGCTCCATCCAAGAGCGGAAGAAATTATTACATGAAAAAGGTTGAAGCTGTTAATATAGTGCTTTTTCAACATCCGCATATATAGGTTCATAGCACTCCAAGAGCGTAAGCCTTTTCTTGCAGCTTATCTCAGGTTATCCTTACTTCCTATCTAAAGAACCTTCACAAATAAAGTTTAGGCTGTATCTTAAGAACAGAATTTAGAGGTATGCGGGAACTTGATGTATAGTCCTGCAAACCTCCGTTGAAAAGAGAGGATCCTCCGACCAGACGAGGGTTGTGTCTAGGCCGGGCAACTGCCCGATAGTTGATCTCGGGCTGTTGTATATGTTCTAATCACGCAGAGAACTCTAATAGGCTACCAATGCGCTGCGAGTCCAATACATCGCTTTCAGGGCACTGATGCGGCTGCCACGTTATTGCAGTGCTTCGGAGATGTTTGCCCAAGCCAGAGTCGACAGCTTCTCAGCTGTCAAACGCAAAAAGAGTGCGTCTCTTCTCGATAGATTGCGTGGCAGTAGCAACAGCCTCCTGAAAGTGATTGCTGAAAGACATGATTAGAGCCCTATAGTGAGGCATCTTATTAAAAGCACATTATCTTTACTAGTGTATACGTACTAACATACTTTATAAAAATTGTTACTAACATCCTGTATTGTTTTATTGTGGTATATTTGTTGTGTGGACTATGTTGTCTGTAACAAAAATATTATTATATTAATAATACCGCAATACAGGATTTTGAATTTTAGAAACTATTTTACATCATAGATGTTGCTGTAAGATACATCTTAGTTCTTATTCTAGCCACTAGAAATAACTCCATCTTTCAGAAAACAAGTATTAAAACTTTTCAATTAATAATCTGTCTTAGAATACCCCCGGCGAAGTTGAACTGTTCCCATACGTCTTGCAGTCCGTGGTTATGATTCAGGCGACTTCACGACTATTTGCGGGGGTGCATGCCATTAGCTGAGGGTGCGTTTGCCTTTGTAGGTGACTCATGTTTAGACGGGGCGTTTAAGTTAGAAGGGGTGACGGGTCTGGGAAATGTGACTCAGGTTCTGGGATTTAGGGGGAACTATACTTGCTAGACTGTAATAAATTGAGGATAGCTAGACTGCCACGTCAGTAGTTGGATGTAGATCTAGTACTAACTTGGTCTTTAAGTCAAAGAGTGAATAGGTTACTTCTAGGCAAGCATGCTCCTTCGTCGGCCACATCATCGCTTACCATTAGGTAAGATAGTGGTCGAACGCGAGCCTATCCATAGGTACCTAATAATAAAAAAACCTTAACAAAATTGTAATTATGAATGTTTATTTTTTTTAATCAAACACGCCTGAATTACTAAGATTCGGGTGAAATCAGGAATACAGGTCTTGATTTAGATGCAGGATATTTTTCCGTAGGGTCCATCAGGGCCGATGCCCATCCTCTGGGAGAGGTCTATGAATGATTTCTCACCTCCAAAAAAAAGTCGATAAAAACTAGTATAGTCGGCCTTATAATGTTCCCACTGCTGGGACTCAGGCCTCCTCTCTAGGAGAAGGAATGGGCCGTAATCCACCACGCGGGCCCATTGCGGGTTGGTGGATGTCACATGTCTTCGAATTTTTGGTTTTAAGACATGCCGGTTTCCTCACGATGTTTTCGTTCACCGTTTTGAGAGCATTGATGATGAAATAAATTACACAAATTAATCCGCCTGGCTGGGTTTGAACCCGCGACCTACAATCGTAAGTCGGGGTCGTTACCACTCGTAATATATATATATATATATATATATATATAAAATTAAAAACTAGTGAATAATGAAAAAAAAAATAACTGCATTGATTCTTTTTAAGACAATGTCCTATAAGTTTGTGTGATTTTACGTTTATCCTTGAAACACGTTCATTCAGAACCAAGTTGCATAACATTTAAATTGTAAACTTTATTTATGCAAGAAGGTATTATGTTACGTTTATAATTCTTCATGGTCTGCCTTACAACTACAAGTTTCATTCAGGAAAATTTCCTTCGTATAAATTTAAAAGAAAAAAAATAATCGCTGAACAAAGTTACAAACTTCGGTGCTTTATAAAAACGCAGGTATTTATTGCTCCTTTCGTAACTTCACCAAGTTGTACTAAGTTACTTTTCATGGAAGTCGGAAGCGAAATATCGCTGCCAGCCGCGGTTCGGTCCATTATCAGCAGTGTAGAGTCCTGTCATACGATGGGAGTCTACGAGTTCTCTCCCACCCTGTACCAGACGCACCGTTCATCGTAGACTGCCAACTTCTTTGAAAAGGTCCGAGGTCGACGGATTAGGGGACGTCTTTCGGCCCATCAATTTGGACCCGAGTTGGTGGCGCGTAGTGTTTCACGCGCGTTTCTCTTTAGACGTAGGTACCTATAAAGTCACTCCTCACTATGACATGAGGCCTACAGGCCACGGGACAGTGGAAATCACACCACACCCGCAGCCTCTGACTCAAGTGTGACAGAGAACACTGGTTTCAGTCTATAACAACTTCACTGTTGTGTTGTTCTACCTCTGCTCCACAAAAGGGTATCTATCAGAGGAGTAAATAAGAGACATACAGATTTCTTTCTCCACCTGTCCCATGGCAGGACATCAAGTTTCTCTTCCGAGTTCTAAGTCAATTATGCATGCCCTCAGTGTTGCAAGTTTCCAAAGAAGTTACTCTTCTTAGTTCTTATTCAGTTATGCTCTCAGTGTTGCAACTTCCTCTGGTTGTTAAGTTACTCCGCTGCCGCTTATAACTTGGGTTGTGGGAGGCACAGTTTAGTTTATCGTCAACTAAGGTAATAAAGTGTTTACGAGTGCTGACTGTTAGTTGTGTTGTGGTTGTCGCACCTGAATGTCCCGGAGGAATGGGTAGGGTTGTTAATGAAGATGTAGAAACTGTGGAGTAGGTGACTAATTGTTATTGTCTCTAGGGTTGCAAGTTTGTCGGAAAGCTCCTTAGCTGGAGTTGATGATGTTGCAAGGTTTATGTTAAAAATGTAGCTCGCTGTTTGATAAGGAGCAGGCCCAGGTCGCCGGTGAGTCGTGTTCCATGTGCGCTTTAAAGATATGGCAGCAAAATGGACGAGGCACACTAGGGCCGATGCCTGCCAGGACTGTAGAATTGTTTAAAAGAGCTACCGTGACCCTGGGGAAAACAGGTTTTTAATCAATTAAAGTCTGACTCTACCTCCTGCTGCATCCATAGTAGAAAAATATGCGTTATTTTAATATATTTTGGTCAGCTATTAACGTCTAGACATTACATCGACCGAAAACTATTCGTCAGTCTTAATTAGTTACGAAATAGATCTAGTTCATATTTTGAAATTACAACTTCAGTCTTTCATACATACTAAATAGAAATAAAAATACAGGTAACACCTTTATCTGTAGTGCATTCAGGTCCAAAATAACTTGCGGCGTTTTACCCAGAATCCTTATTATCCCTGCAAACTTCTGCTAAAACTGCTTCACTTCCAGTCATAATACTTTATGAACAGCTAGTCACCATGTGGGTGCTACTCCATAAAGTTTAGCTTCTGCGATTCTAGGAATAATATTCCTGCATGTCTAAGTTATAGCTTCTCCGCCTCTTCACGTAATTCATTTCAGAGAGCGGCTAGACGCAACTTCGGTGTTACAAGAAATATAAAAATGGTGGATGCATTAAATAAGCTGCTCGTAAGTTAGGCTGCTGTTTGGTAGGAGCGTAACGAAGAGTGATGCACGATTGAAAACGATGGTAGCCCATGAAATTCAAATTGAAGTTATTATTTTTTTTATAATACGCTATTTGGCCCTCAGTGTAAAGATTGGATTACGGGAACGGTTGAAATAGTTACCGTGGCTGGCTCTAGAACGCAAAGGGCAAATAATAATAATAATAATCATTTAATCGACAGTGATATGGTACAAAGGTTGTTAAAAAAAAGGTAGGGCTTTACACTTCTCACCTATTGGAGGCATGCGAAAATTAACTTTTAGGTAAAAATACAGCGAAATAGTTAACCAATACAAAAAATATGCAGGAATGTAGGTAGGTTTTAGTTTTAGACAGTAAAAGTCTGACACTCTCACTCTATCCTAAAGCGGGAGAAGTCATTTGATGATGATTACCCATCTCAAAAAAAGGGGTAAAGATTGGAGTTAGATTGAATCTCTAACAAAGATTAAATCTTTTTACAATAAAATTCAATAAACGGGCTCTTGGGTTTTATTGTTAAACGAGGTCATTTGATTTTTTGCACACAACAAAAACATTTATTTTATCAAAGATCCCGTTTCCGTACCCATTTCGCTCGAAGCGGTTTTCAGCTATATTGCAATATAACCGCAGCCTCAAAAGTAGCAATAAACCACTTCGCTCCCAGACGCCTTGTATTACCGCTTTAACTTTTGTTAAGCGCGTTGCGAGTGAAATGTGGCACCTGCATACCACAGCGAACATCGCTAGGCAGCGATGATTTAGCTTTATTTAGCACGTTCTTTTATGATAACATGCTCTATTCAAAACGATTTTTCGTCGTTTTGTCTGTGTCGTTTCCAATCCAACTGTAAGTATCCACAAGGTAGTGGAGACAGAAAGTTCTACGTAATATTATAAATGTGAAAGCTTCGAATAGTTAAACGGATCGGAATGAAATTTAATGTAGTTAGACTATGGCCACCACCGTGTGCCAAAAAAAGATGCTTTGAACACTTTGGCCACATTGCTACTCGTAAAATGAGAAGCGATAATCTGGAAAGTTAGTGTTGATAGAAAAAGACCCAGGGACAGAAGTCCGCCACGTTAGCCAGACCAAATCTTTTCCACACTAGAGACCATAGTTAGCGATGCCATCCATCATCGTCGAAGGTCCACATCAAAATTTGCGGCATAGAGGACCAACGGCGCAAAGAAGAGACCATTAAGATTAGGATATCTTTTTTCCCGGTAGTTTTTTTTCTGTGGACATTTATTTGTCTTCAACGTAGTCACAAGATGCTGGTACAAACTAGCTAGTGCTTAACAAAGTTACATTCGTATTTACATGAGCAATGATAGCTTTTGACTTTGGGTCTCATCACGATATATTATAGTGATGAAAATAGTCGTTTAATATGCCATCAGTAAGTTTTGCAGCCGGTGTGAGTTACACTTGGTTTTTCCTCACTTACTGCATCAACACATTCTCGTTTTTGTGCCCGTACTTGATGCGATTTTAATATCTAAATGTTTTGGTAGTTAGGGGATCATACTACGCGATGAGTAAGAAAAAAATGTAGGCAGTAAATTGCACTTTAAGACAGTTTTTGCGCTTTGAGATTATAAGAATAAAATTATGTGGCAGTATTTGCATGCAAAGACTTGAAGACCAGTTGCGGGATTCATCGGAAGAGTTACCAGGTAACTCAGCAAGTCCAACAAGCCTGCCAAACATCATCCTGACTCATTCGAGGATATCCCACCGAAAAATAAAGCTCTGAAGACCAAGAATTGTCCTCTCCTTAAATTTAAGTACCTACCTAATTAAAAAAACCCGTCTAGATCCAACAGTAAAGCCAACAAGCACATAAGAAAACGCCTTTGTAACCCTATTTGCAATTCAGGCTCGGGGTCCCACCGCACTGATTTATTATTTAGATATTAAACCTACAAACAATGCGTTAAATTTTCATTCTTTTATACAGGTCTTATACACATGTAGTACTTTGCCTCAACAAGGTTGGCTACTTTGCCTCAACGCTTATGGCTTATGCAAAATACCTGAGAGCACACACGGCTGTTTTTGCTCTGCTTAAGATTTTTTATTCCTCTACTATAGTAATGGTTCCCAATCTGAGAAGATAAAACATGGTCAGTGAAAGGTTTAAAATTACAAATCCAACTCGATTTTTTTTTGTAAAAATGGTGTTAAAATATATCGTGTAAACTCTTACACCTATCTTTACAAGTTTTTTTTTAATCCCCAATGTGATAAATGCGCTTAATCATACATTAGTATGGAGTATATTAATACTTAGGTATAAATATGAACGGTCAAAGTGATTCTGGAGTGGCGACCGCTGTATTGGCCGTTGTATTTTCTTCTCGACTTCTGATCCCTGTTAATAAAAAAGAAATCAAAGTAGATTCAGATCAAAAAAAGTTGGAAACCACTACTCTAAAAAGAAAATGTGGCGCCAGAATTCAGATACAAGCTGAAGTTACTTTAAAGAACTATGATTTAACCCTGTTTACGTTAAGAAAAATGTTCAAGACGCGTTTCAGAACACGAAGACGTGACGGAGAATTTTCTAATACATTTTTAGCGGAGAATTTCTATGTCGTCAATATAACCACGTCGTCAGATTCGCCGGCGAAAAACGTATTAGCTTCAGAATGCCTCGTCTATACCTTGCTAAGGTATCCTAGATATTTAATGTTATGTAGGTTTATTGTATAAAAATGGCTAGACTGTTCGGCTTATCACGAAGTCTCGGTGCTATGTATAGCATTGTCCTTCACATTATGTCATTCGACTACAGAGCTTACTCATACAGTGATATATTTGACATGAATTACTTTAAAACATTGTATCTTACGAAACCTTTCTATATCTTCCTGTATATGTCGTGGCCCGTGGTCAGATCTTAGAAATTGATCACTTCATGATATGGCCAAGTAAAATTGGCCAGATCGTTTTAAAGTTTGATTTTTTTTTCATTGTTATAAACTAGTGCTTGACTGCGATCCCACCTGATGGTAAATAGTGATGCAATCGTTGATAGTGAGGCGCACTAGTTTATTAAGAGCCTATTTACTCTAGCCTTGAAGACACCTAAATTAAAATCGGACAGGAAGACCGCAGCAGGCAAGTTGTTCCAGTCCCTCGATGATGATATGTCAATCCTCGTTTGGCATGCTTTCTTTAGACCTTTGATTATCATAGAAATCCTACATCAATGATATGGCCAGACGAGGATTGACATATCATCAAATGTTAGCGTATATGCGATCTGGCCAGTTTTAGTTGGTCATATCATGAAGTGATCAGTTCTATGATCTGACCACGACATATAGGGTGACTGGCAATTAGTGTACGATACTTAAACACGTGATTGTGCTCATGATAATAAACAATTTTTATTATGGGAGCAAAGCCGAAATCGCGAAAAAAATATCAGCTGTTCAGTACATTAGGCAAACATAAATGTACTGAACAGCTGATTTGTTTTCGCGATTTCAGGTTTGTTCCCATAGTACAAGTTGTTGGTTATCATGAGCACAATCACGTGTTTAAGTATCGTACACTAATTACCAGTCACCCTACATATACAAAGTCCTGACTCGCTTACTGACTATACCCAGCCTAAACCCTTGGCCCTAGAACGCTCAAATTTTGCATAAGGTTCCTTTTATGATGTATGCAAAGAATAAGACAGGGTTTTCCATAAGGGGATGAAATAGTAGTCCAAAATTGTATGGAGAAATCTACTTTCACCTGCCTTCTGCCGTTGGCAGATGCTAGTGTGTAACAAACAGGTAACCGTTACTGACTGACTGATTCATTTAATTATTTATTTCTTTATGCACACAAGAGTACAGAGGCGGACTTAATGCCTTAAGGCATTTTCTACCAGTCAACCTTTGGGTGATGCAGAGACAAATTGTGGTAGGATTTTTTTTTTTTTTTTTTTTCGGTGGGAAAATCATCTTATGACATCCCCCGCTCTTGGGCGAGGCGGGAGATAGTGTCAGACTTTTACTGACTAAAAACCCACTCCTGTTCCTTCGTTGCCTTCGTCCCAGGGCCCCGGGTTTCGTTTTCACACTACCCATGGCCCCAGTAGGCTTCGACCCTGCTGGGCCCCTACGATTTGCTAACATCTCCCTGAGGCGCGCGTGGAACAATACGCGCCGTCGACGACTTGGGCTCAGTCCGGACGGTTACCGGACGGTCGGACGGCGAGCCACCCATTGCTCGCCGTCCGCAAGCCCGCGCCTACGGTGGCCGGAAATCGGGATCGGAATCCCGGCGGCGGTTGGGGCGTGAGGACCGTTGCCTGCAATATTAAGAATTATTATTATAACATCATTTATACGAGAGCAGTGGTGGCCGAGTGGTAACGAATTGTAGGTCGTGGGTTCAAACCCAGCCAGGCGCATTACTTTGTGTAATTTATTTCATCACCACTGCTCTTAAAACCTTGAAGGAAAACATCGTGAGGAAACCGGCATGTCCTAGAACCAAAAAATTCGAAGACATGTGACATTCACCAACCCGCACTGGGCCCGCGTGGTGGATTACGGCCCATTCCCTCTCCTAGAGAGGCCTGAGTCCCAACAGTGGGAACATTATAAGGCCGACTATGCTATGCTATAATTCGAATGAACCCAAAAACTGCTAGGATACATTATTTTATTATGAAGTCCCCATCCACCTCCCGGCCATCCCCATCCACTTACTAGCTATATTCTTTCTTTGAAAAACAAAATTACTAGCTTCTACCTAGCCTTCAGCCGCGTGAAAATAGGTTTCTCCACACAGATCCTGTACCCCTGTTTCATCTCCATAGGGAATGAATTTCAGAAAATCCTTTCTTAGCGCACGCGTGGTTCTAATAACTATCTGCGTGCAGAATTTCAGCGCAATCCGTTCAGTGCTTTGAGCTGTGTGTTGATATAATATACACTTCTGGACACATCTATTGGCCCACCTTAGAGTTTAGGTTTCGATGGCCCCTACCGAAATATGATTGCTAGATTGAAAAAAAACTGTTGATGCAGTTTTAAACCTGATACATTTTACCATCTTTTTCGATCGTATTGTTTTAAATTTGAATTCAGAATACCATACGACATGGAGCTACGCCTAACAAGTCGGATATGCGCCTTGTTAAAGGCAATTGATTTTTGAATAAAAAACATGTTTTATCTAATAAAGGTTTAATTTAATAACGCGTGTTGCCTCCATGGGCATCTACCACAGCTCTCATACGATTAGGCATAGAGTTTATCAACCGCTCTATGAAATTTTGAGGGATCATCTCCTATTCCTCTTCTATGGCAGTTTTCAACTCCTGCATCGTCTGGGCAACTGGCTGACGAGCCCTAACACGTCTTTTTAGCTCTTCCCACATGTGCTCAATGGGGTTTATGTCTGGGCTTCTGGCTGGCCAGTCCATAACTGTGATGTTCACATCCCGAAGATATTCCCTGACGATGCCGGCCGCATGGGCTCTTGCATTATCATGCATAAAAAGGAAATTTGGGCCCACATAGTCCGCGTATGGTATCACGTAAGGTTCTAAGCACTCACGAATGTACCTTTCAGCATTTAATGTTGGCAGCCGTGGTCCTGTAACAACCTCAAGTTGAGTTTTGCCGCTCGCGGATATACCGCCCCAGACAGTCCATGAGCCACCGCCATAAGCAACCCTCTCTTCAAAGCAGCATTGTGCGAAACGCTCTCCCTTACGTCGGTAGACCTTCTTCCTTCCATCATTGCCTTGTAACACAATTTTAGACTCATCAGAAAAGAGTACACGGCTCCAATCTTGCTGTGTCCAATTTAAATGACTGCGTGCGAAATGAAGGCGCGCTGTTCGGTGGGCTCGCGTTAGTTTGGGCCCATTAGCTGGCTTGTGTGGTACCATATCGCGTTCTTTTAACCTTCTCCGAACAGTTCGAGCGCTCACAGATACTCCGTGGAAGTCGCCAAGTTGGTTTTGTATCTCAATGGAGGTAAGGTGACGATTTCTCAAGCTGGTCGTCACGATGAATCGATCCTGCCTTTCAGTTGTGACCCGAGATCGTGGCCTTCCTTGGCGACGAACAAAGCCGCCAGTCTCTAGGTACCTCCGATAAACATTTCGGACCGCAGATCGACTTAAATTAAGTTGAGCACTCACGTTTCTTTGGCTGTGTCCGGCCTGAATAAGTGCCACAGCTTGGGCGGCGACTTCAGGTGAAGTATCCATAGATTATTGATAGAACCTCACCCTAATGTTAAGAATAAGTAATGTTTGTTGCAAAACCAAAGATATCAATCACTTTTTCAAGAATTAAATCCAAGTAAACCAATAAAACTAAGTTTTCTTAGTATTCGATTGTTTGATATCAACAAACAGGCTCCAAATTGTCTTTTATTTCTTTAAATTCTGTGTTCGAAATTCAAAAAAAGACTATTGAATGAAATTGTGAATGTGCCAGGTTCAAAACTGCATAAAAACTTTTTGCTCGACCTAATATAAAATTTTAGCTAGGACCAAACGAAACTGAAAATACAAGGTGGGCCAATAGATGTGTCCAGAAGTGTATATTATTATTTTATATTTTACTATGATTTGATTAATTTCAACGAAATTATGTTATTTTGTTTATTTGATGAATTAATTGTATCAATAGTTTACACAACTAACTTCATTTAATTAAAACTAGCGACCCGCCCCGGCTTCGCACGGGCGCACTGCAGATCACTTCATAGTATAAAACAAAGTTGCTTACCGCTGTCTGTCCCTATGTACGCTTAGATCTTCGCAATGGATTTTGATGCAGTTTGGTCCAGCATTGCACCAGGGCGGGTCGCTAGTACTAAATATACTACAGAATGTCTTTATACACAACGTCACAGATTTTTTGCCATTAGACAATACAAACATATTTTCTTTTGAGGTTACTCTTGAAAGAGCGACATATAATTGGCCATGTGAAAAACAATCAATGCTCAAATCTAAGCCTGTAACGTAGAAAGTTTGACCCTGCGATTTATTGATGGTCATTGCAAAAAATATCTTTAGCGGAAATTGTAGGCGTTTATATTGTGCCCCGCTTGGGCAGAGTAACGCCGTGTCCTCGTGGGGGCGATCGGCGGCGGCGATCTCTCGCGCCGGGCTTTGGTACAGGCCATGGTCCGGAGCGAGGAGGAGTGGCAGGCGGTTGCCTCCTTCTGCGAAGCAGTAATGCTAGCAAAGGAGGCGGCCGATCGCGTGAGGCAACGGTCCTCACGCCCCAATCGCCGCCGGGATTCCGATCCCGATTTCCGGCCATCGTAGGCGCAGGCTTGCGGACGACGAGCAATGGGTAACTCGCCGTCCGACCGTCCGGTAACCGTCCGGACCGAGCCCAAGTCGTCGACGGCGCGTGCTGTTCCACGCGCGCCTCAAGGAGATGTCAGCAACTGTAGGGGCCTAGCAGGGTCGAAGCCTACCGGGGCCAAGGGTCTGATTCTGAAAGGAAGACTCGGCCCTGGTACGAAAGGCAACGAAGGAACAGGAGTGGGTTTTTAGTCAGTAAAAGTCTGACACTATCTCCCGCCCCGCCCAAGGGCGGGGGGATGTCATAAGATGATTTTCCCACCGAAAAAAAAAAAAAAAAAAAAAACGCCACGCGACGCGACTCTATATATAGTATAAATCAGGCGTGGTCCACGTGTGCGTCGGTCTAATGTAGTTCTAGCTTTATAGTTCTTCGAGTATTAAAATATTGTTTAAAGAATGTCTTCAGCATAAAGTTCAATTGTATTGTTTATCCAGTCTTTTGATGGAGGTTGCGGTTGCTCCGAAAGACTATTTATTATTGATAGGCTCGCGTTTGACCACTATCTCACCTGATCGTAAGCGATGATGTAGTCGACGATGGAGCACACTTGCCTAGAAGTAACCTATTCACTCTTACTGACTTAAAGACCCCTAGGTTGTAGCTCTCATCTCTGACTCCGGCAGGGAATCCTTAGCTGTTACCTCAATGACTCTATACTATACAGTTATCTCAATGAGATATCCTATTTGGTAGAAAACAATACCCAACGGTTTTCTCTATGACTGACTGGCCTGTTGGTCTAGTGGTTGGTGGCCATGACTGCTATGCCGGAGGTCGTGGGTTCGATTCCCACCCAGGGCAAATGTTTGTGTGATGAGCACGATCATTTGTTCTGTGTTTGGGTGTAATTTATCTATAATATGTATGTATTTAAAAATATATAAGTATGTTTATCAGTTGTTTAGTACTCATAACACAAGCTGTGTGAGACGGCGGCGTTGTGTGATAGTTGTGGAATATTATATTATAAGGTGCTGACTGAATTTAGTGCTATATCAAGAACTTTGCTTTATCAGGAACGATTCCTTGGTCAAGCTATATGGAGCAGTTCCGCAAAGTAACACAGGTTCTGATAAATAAGCTATAAAGTACTAAGGCAATAAATGTAAACATTTGCAAATAAGTTTCCTGTGTTTCGACCTACTTTTGCTAACCGTCACGGCTATGGGTAATACGAGTATTACTTTAGAATAGAATAGAATAAAATTTATTGTACACCAAAATAGTAACAAAACTTCTACACTAACTTAAATCTATGTGTACTACAAAGGCCACACTTTAGCGCTTGGAAATGATGTTCTTGAAAGAAATGTACTATTTGTCATTATTTTATATTATTATATTATTACTAGTCCGTATTGTATTCTGCTGGGAAAAGGACTCCGTCGATTCCTTTCAACGATCATGATTTTTCTCCTTTCCAATTCTTAAGGAAGAGATCCAGGTCGTCCCACCATCTCCTTCGTGGTCGGCCACGGCCCCTATTCGCTGTATCTAGGCACCAATTCTGTGTATTATTGGCCCACAGCTCGTCAGGCATGCAGCAGACAAATGCTGCTCAGTCTCATTTAAGTTGGGCAGCCTTTTGAACCACTATCAAAAATAAAATAGGCTCCTAATAAACTAGTGCGCTTTACTATCAAACCACCAACGATTGCATCACAGCTTACCATCAGGTAGGATCGCGGTCAAGCACTGCTTTATATCATTAAAAAAAAAAATGTTTTGATTGTTTTCGTTTTGCGTTCGTCGCAGAAGAAAACCTAAGAATTTTGAATATTGATCAGAAATCCCAATTAGTAAGTCTAACACAGCAATCAATCGCAAGACCTCAGTTCAATAAGTCTGCATGCATCACTAGACTAACACAGAGCACGCTGTTCTTACCTCGTATGACCTAACATGCGGATCAATTTATGGAAAAGGGCAACTGGATGGCCTACTAACCTATCGTTGCATTTACTTTCAAGCTAGTTCTACACCATAAAGCCGCTTCATCAAGCTTACGTAGATAATAAGTAGCCGCTTATTCAAGCGTCGGTAGCCGCTTTATTATGGAAATCTAAAATTACCTCTATAATAAAGACTTAACCGGTTCTACACATATTTCTTTAATTTCAAGAATAGAATAGAATATACTTTATTGTACACCAAAAAAGTATTCGACATCTTGTACATAAACTTAAATCAAGGTCCACTAATAAAATTTATATACGAAATTGTATTATTGCCGTATATCATCAATTATTTATCATCATATTTTTCATCTACCTCCCCTTGTCTCATTTTACATCGGACCTGACTAGAGTCTGCATCACGTTTTATTCGATCATTCTCCTCTTCTTATTTTTAGTGTCTTTAATTTCGATATTTTTTTTTTGCTAGTTTTTTCTGTCCCACTCCTGGGCAAAGGGCTTTCCACTACTTCCATCTCTCGCAAGCCCGTGTTATATCCAGTTTTTGTTTTCGATCAAATATTAGCTCACAATGCTTCGAGGGGTGTGTCAATATTTCATTCTTAATACCGATACTTGGTCCCACGAGACATAAGTTTCTATCGCCATAATGCTTCCAAAATTGCCGGTAACCTCATAACTTCAGAAAACAACGCCAAAAGAAAAACAATTTTCATGAGTGCAATAAATAACAATTGATCGATCGTCTTCGAGGTCGACGAGAATATCCCCCTTTTGAATGACCCTTACGATGTCGCATGACCGCATATTGTAGAATATCAGCCACAATGTTTCCACCAATTCGTCTATTTTTGTACATTGTCATAACTGGGTAAATTTAATCAAACTCCGTCTAGACAGCAATAAGGATCTCTGGTTCAATTTCGGTTGGTTTTAAGTTACGACAGTTCTGACAGTTAGGACAATTCTTTATTTTATCTTCTGGAGGAGACTTGAGCAATTTATTATGACTAAATCTCTCTTTGTTAAGTTTTGATGAAGGTTTACTTGTTGTTCTTTGTTTTATTCATGAATGGCGAGTTTATTTATATACCGTAAGGGCTAAAAGCTTTTCATAAGGCTGTCAATACAACGCGTGTTACATAACAACGTGTTTCAATTTTCTGAGCTTCAGGCAGTCGCGCTTCAAGCGTCTAAACTTCGCTTTAACCCAACCATTTTATTAAATCGCTTAGTGCGAGTGTGTCAGCCTCCTCAATCGCGTTTACGTAAACAGTCGCTTATTTCAAGTCTATTATACTTTTACTTTATTCGCGCATCGAGAGCATTTAACCATTAAACTATCTCAATTGATTTTTTTACAGGAGCTTAGCATCCATAAACAGTATTATGTCCAAAAGCATTGTTTTGTAATTGCATTCTTATATTTTTGTCTTATAAAATGTCTTCTAACTAAACTTCGTGTATCTCAATTACTTTTGTAACTGTTTCAACAATATTCCGATATTATATGTGGAAGTTTGTAAATGGCTCGTCGTGATCTACCCTGTCGTTGTGTTTTGTAATATTAGCTGTAAGCCACCCAAACAAAATAATACTACTGTTCACGGACGCGTAGCTTCAAAGACGCGTATTCGTCATTATACGCTTGGTGTACGCCTGCGTGAAGTGAAGCTTACATACAAAACTATGGCCTACTGTCCACCAGATCCAGGCGTACACCAAGCGTATAAGCACGAATACGCGTCTATGAAGCTATGCGTCCGTGGACCTAAGTTAAAAACAGAGCCCCTTTAAAACAATATTCTAAAACGTTCAAAATCTGTGGCAAGTGCTACCTTCAGATTTCGGAAGCCAAGCCTCATAAAATAAACGACGGGTCATATTCTCTACATCCTGTGTTTAACCTTCTAAGTGGAGTATACCACGTCCTCACATAACTCACGATTAATGCCGAGCATAACCGAGCATTGCCGAGACCCCACGCGCTTCCACGTGCGGAAAACAAATGTTTATTATGGCAGCCCCTTATGCACTGCGGCGACCTTCAGAGCTTTACATGAAACCGCTAGCTTGTTTTGTAATTATGAAGAGCTCTTCTTTGTGTTTGGGAAATAGGTTTTTTTTTTTTTTAATTCATATAAACCAGTGCTTGACTGCGATCCCACCTGATGGTAAGCAGCGATGCAATCATTGATGGTGAGGCGCACTAGTTTATTAAGAGCCTATTCACTCTAGCCTTGAAGACACCTAAATTATAGTTGGACGGGAAGACCGCAGAAGACAAATTGTTCCAGTCCTTCGATGTACGCGGTATAAACGACGAAGCGAAACGCTTAGTCCGGACCGTTGAAGTTTCAACAACGTAAGGGTGGATACTCGCCGTACGTCGGGTTGTCCGATGGTAGAAAGGAGATGGCGGAATCAAGTCATGCAATTCCCGAGCACACTCTCCAAAATGCAACCTGTAAAATACCGATAGGCTGGCTACCCTGCGCCTGTGCTCGAGGCTTTGTAGATTGGACTTAACCAAATCTGGATCCCCAATTAGCCTCTTCGCACGCCTTTCCACTGAGTCCAAAGCTGCTAGATGGCATTTTGCAGCACCAGCCCATATGTGACTGCAGTACTTAATAAAGACACCAAAAAAGATATTAGCTTCTACATACAGAAGATAATTGTACATCGGAATTGCATAACCTAAAGGTAGCCATACACGCTAGGGTATACCTGACAGGTTTGCCTGCACATTTGAGTTGTACAGGTAAACCGGAGCGTCTATGTTGCACAACTGTGCAGGTTTCCACACAAGCTTGCCTGACAGGTAACTGTGCAGGTAAACCTGTCAGGTATACCCTAGCGTGTATGGTTACCTTAACTCCGCCAAACCCCTTCCCATCATCGGACCACCAGACGTACGGGCGATGCGCTACAGGTACATGGTAGACGTTCCAGTCCCATCCGTACCTATACACAAAACGTATATATTGTACATTTGAAAATGATTTTCATCCGTCACTTACCTACACGCAAAGGTTCAGTTGAAAACCAGCGTCAGCGTCAGGCAACTGCTACGTAGTTGTCTGGCATTATGCTGAACTGAACCTATTTGGCGCAGCCGTGAGACACATTGTTGTTGTTGGTTTTTATTTTATTTTACTTTTAATTTAAGTTTTTGTAGGTTCGTTCATTGTGTGCCGAATCAACATGTTATCTTTCTTTCTTTTTGGGAACACATTCACTGTGCGTAGGTACAGTTATGGAGTGGAATTCCTTGACGCAGTCTGTGTTCCCTGATATCTAAGAAAGAAAGAAAGAACGAAAGAAAACATGTTTATTCTGCCCAAATAGACGCACAATAAAATATAGAAATCTGTCGGGCCATGTGCAAACCGGGCATAACTGTGCTGCACTATAAACACATCATATCTACAACCTTCAATATGAACTATATATATATATTGTTCAAATATATAATTATTAACCATAGTCACCATAGTTTTGGAATCATATTATACTGATTTGTTGCGTCTTTGGATTTTTTTTTTGCTTGATGGAGGAGAACATTCGTCCATAGAGATCTATTTTTTTTTTTTTATTGATATAAACCAGTGCTTGACTGCGATCCCACCTGATGGTAAGCAGTGATGCAATCATTGATGGTGAGGCGCACTAGTTTATTAAGAGCCTATTCACTCTAGCCTTGAAGACACCTAAATTATAGTTGGACGGGAAGACCGCAGCAGGCAAATTGTTCCAGTCCTTCGATGTACGCGGTATAAACGACGAAGCGAAACGCTTAGTCCGGACCGTTGAAGTTTCAACAACGTAAGGGTGGATACTCGCCGTACGTCGGGTTGTCCGATGGTAGAAAGGAGATGGCGGAATCAAGTCATGCAATTCCCGCGCACACTCCAAAATGCAACCTGTAAAATACCGATAGGCTGGCTACCCTGCGCCTGTGCTCGAGGCTTTGTAGATTGGACTTAACTAAATCTGAATCCCCAATTAGCCTCTTCGCACGCCTTTCCATTGAGTCCAAAGCTGCTAGATGGCATTTTGCAGCACCAGCCGCCCATATGTGACTGCAGTACTCCACACACGATCGGACCTGTGCTTTGTATAACATTAGAAGCTGTCCCGGTGTGAAGTACCGTCGGACCTTTGCAAGACTACGCTACGCTTTGGAACGTGCAAATAGCTTCATGTTTTCTGTGACCTTCACAAGTCAAAAGTTACTGTAAATGGTTCAATTGAAATAAATGCTTTTAGTTTGAGTTTGTGGATGAACTTGTAGGTATACTCTGCTTAAACCTACAGGGAATATGGAGGAGATACGATGTGATAAAAATTTTCAATTTGGACAAAGTCAAGAATAGAATAGAATAAACTTTATTGTATATTGTATAATTATATATACCAAAAAAGTAACACAACTTAAATACTTTAAATCTATGGGTACAATGGCGATGGAATAATTCATCATAACATAGATAATCAACCGTACAATGTTCCCAGAGCTGGGACCCAGGCCTTGATCTAGGAAAAACCTTAGTACCAAGGCCCATTATAACCTTAAACCACCACGCAGGCCCGGCACGGGTTTGAACATGTCACATTTCTTCGAATTTATGGTTGAAGAACATACCGGTTTCCTCACGTTATTTTCCTTTGCGGTTTTGAGAGCAGTGGTATAATGAAATAAATTAGACAAAGAAGTAAAAGCACGTGCCTTGGTTTGAATCATCTAATGACATCTCCCGCCCTTCGTGTCAGAATGTTACTGACTAAAACCCACTTGTTTGTTCCTTCTTTACCTTGCGTCCAGGGCCCCGGGGTTTATTTTTACTTAACCCATGGCCCCAGTAGGCTTCGAACCTACTGAACCCTTACGATTTGCCGACATCTTGAGGCGCGCGTGGAACACTACGCGCCGTCGACGACTTGGGCGACTCGGTCCGGACGGCCGGACGGCGTGCTACCCATTGCTCGCCGTCCGCAAGCCTGCGCCTACGGTGGCTGGAAATCGGGATCGAAATCCCGTCGGCTGGGGCGTGAGGGCCGTTCCCTCGCACTGAGTTTGAACCCATGACATACAAACTCGTAAGTCGGAGCCGTTCAGTGCTCATCATTCAATGTCAGCCAATTAATCCAAATGAATAAATTCTGTTGAACCGAATATTATTTCCATTATGCCATTTAATACGTGCAATTTTGCACAAAGCCATCCCTGATATGCTATCAGTAATCAATTAATACTCATTAGTTGACATCGACGGGCAGCCATTAATCGGGTAGCCAAACATTCCCCATAATAGATGACCCTCATTAATTGGCCTTGCTACCTGGCAATTGCTTTGTTATTTACATTTCCTAACGCCTATTGTGATGACAGATATGGATGATTCGAGATTTAGCAGGATTATAAATGTATCTTTTAATATTTCTTCTTATAAAGGTGGACTAGCTGTCCCCGCGTTACTGCTCCATTCCAATCAGTCTTAGCGTGATGTTATAGCCTAAAGCCTTCCCCGGTAAATAGCCTATTCCACACTAAAATAGCTTGTCAATACTCGAAAACTCGCTTTTAGGCATGCAATTTACTGTTTTCCGCACAAGTACGGAAAAGTGCGTGTGCTCGCCCCCGGTAGTATAAATTGTATTTATCGTATCTGGGCGCTAAGCGCCCCCACGAGTCCCCTGTTTATATGTTTCTTCGTAAGTGTATTGAAAAATGTCGTTTGATACAAGTGGAAATTTGTCACTGCAGCACCCGGCTCCGTAACACCCTCGCTTGCGGCTCGGGAGAATTCCGCCTCGATCGCAATGACAAGCTTCCTCCACTTGTATCAAAATATACTATTGCCTGAGCGTTGTGGGATGATCCAAAAGACCTAAAAATCCTAAACTAAGTAATTCTCCCTTACTCATGCTCAAAAAGGTTATCAACGAATTCAATGTTATACTAACAAACTCAACTGGGACTCCCGTCTGCAAATGAGGTCTAATGTTGGGACCCACTGCATAGCATTTAACACAATTTTCAAGGATACTCGCAATAGGTTTACAGGACCATTTTACTTTAATTTTACGCAAGAAGGGCCTCTGTCGGTCGCCATTTGCTAGTCAACCATAAATTACCCGAAAGTCCCACATAAATAAAGTGCTGTAAAACAGGTTAACATTCAAGCTTAATTTATTTAGCTGTGTCGATTTAGTTCACATTTCTCTTTAAACATTCCATCTTTTTAGGGTTTCGTACCTCAAAACAAAAAAACGGAACCCCTAAAGGATTACTTTGTTGTCCGTCTGTTTGTCTGTCTGTCAAGACCTTTTATCTCGGGAACACGTGGAGGTTTCGAGCTGAAATTAAATCAATATACTCGTGTCTGCGCCCTCTTAAAGCTGTGAAAAATCAAACTTGTAAGATAATGAAAAAAAAAAAAGATACGGCCGTTTATGTCGCAAAAAATGTGTATTTCGACACTCAAGGGAATCAAAATTCATAGAGTACTTCCCGTTGACCTAGAATCCTGAAATTTGGCATGAAGGAAGGAGTCATAGCAAAAGTAAAGGAAAAAAACTGAAAACTGTAAATTTGTAGTTACGTCACAAAAAACACTGTTTTACGATTCGGAAAAATCTTCGTAAGTATTTTCGGGAATCGAACTGTTTTCATAGGTAAGTTTGTATGGAACCCTCATTGCCTGTTTTTTTTTATTAGACTGTTCTGTCCCACTCCTGGGCAAAGGTCTCCCTCCACTCCTTCCACCTTTCGCGGGCCCGCGCTTCCTCTTGCCAGTTCTGGCGGAATCTGTGTAGTTCGTCGCGCCATCTCCTTTGTGGTCTGCCGCGACCCCGTCGCACTTTCAGGGCACCAACTTTGTGCTATTTTGGCCCACAGTTTGTTGAACATGCGGCACACATGCCCGACAAACTCAGTCCCATTTCAGTTGGGTAGCCTTTTGAGCCACATCAAATATTCTGGTTTTAGAGCGCAATATAGTGTTACACTTAGTTTACGGCGCCCCATTGCTCTTTGGCAAACTTTGAGACATTCCACCTTATTCAATTTAAAAGCTTTTTCTCTGAATTTGATCATTTTTCTCCGACAACAGCACTACTACCGCTCGCTTTTTCGTATCGCAAATCAATGTTTGCAGAACGACATTATCTTACAGTCTTTTAGACAGGAAAACACTTCAGGTAGATTGCCTGCCTGTCTTAGATCTCTGTACTTTATTCCTAAGCTTGATAATATTATCCCAAGCATGTTTATTTTATCAGGTCGTCTCGCTTCAGATGGAACGCTCAATTTGCGCCAATCAGATAATGTACCTTTAACTACCAGCTAATCGAATCGTTTAGGGTCCAATGGCTCTTTTGAGCAAGGTTTAAATAACACATTGTAACTGGATTTTGTTAGAAGTTTCCGGGCCTGTTTCACAGCTTATGAATTAGTCTTTGTTTATGATATCTATATACCTATATCTATCTATCGCTTATCGTCAGGCGATATATTGGTCAAACGCGAGCCACAGTTACTTTTACCTTCAAATTAGTTTTTTTTTTTGATAATTTTGGAAGAGATACTGTTCCCCTTTTTGTATTATTGTTTTCGAAATGTTTTTTTTTTATTTTATTTTATTGGTTTATTTCAATAGAGCTTATGATAATTTATTATCTTTTGTATTTGGAAACAATAGCATTGTATAATGTAGAAGCACTTTGTTTTTCAAGTTTTGTGAATGTGAAGTACCATGGAGCATTTTTATTAGGTTACAACTTGTTTGTCATTACGAGCATGGCAGTTGAGAGTTTGTCATGCTCACTCAAATGTCTCGCTGATGGTGGCACGTGTTATTGGGTCATTCGGTTCCCTTCAAAATGATTTAAAAGAGTGTCCATGGAGTTTCTTGCACGTTCTTCTCCATAGAGATCTACGCTTTGGAACGTGCAATTTAGCTTCACTTGTATTTTTTTTTGACTGACCGACATTTTGACAATTCAAAAGTGCCTGTAATTGGTCTATTTGAAATAAACGTTTCTGATTTCTGATTTCTGAGCCTATCCATGGTAAAAAATATATAATTATATATTTAAAAAATGAATCACTATTTTCCCTTGGTCACGTCATCACGTGTGAACGGCTGGAACAATACCGCTAATTCTTTTTTATTGTGTTTGTTATTTTCAGAAGAATGTTCTAACCGAAAGTAAAAATTGGGCAAGTGCGAGTCAGACTCGCACACTGAGGGTTCCGTATAAACTTACCTTTGTAAATATAGTTCAATTCCCGAAGGAGAAGCTCAAGAAGTCTCGAAGATTTTTCCGAATCGCTATTGAAAAAAAAGTTTTTTTTTTGTGTTGCAACTAACCTTACTTTATGTCAAATTTGAGGATTCTGGGTCAACGGGAAATACCTATGAATTTTGATTCTCTTGAGAGTGTCGAAATATACGTTTTTAGCTTATACGGCCGTATCTTTTTTTTTTATAACTTACAAGTTTGATTTTTCGTGATTTTTTCACAGTTTCAAGGGACCGCATAACTGAGTAAATGGTTTTTATTTCAACTCAATACCTCCACGCGTTCCCGAGATAAAGGGTCCTGACAGACAGACAGACGGAAAACAAAGTGATCCTATATGGATTCCGTTTTTTCCTTTAGAGGTACGGAACCCTAAAATTGCGCAGAAAATTCGAAAATTACAGATTACCTTTGATCTGTTGACAGTTCGCGTATTTGACAGTTCATAGCTTAGACAAGACAACTGCTGTCGGGTCAGCTAGTAATATAAATATCTCATCATCATCATCATTTCATCAGCCGAAAGATGTTCACAGTTGGACATAGCAAGGCCTCCCACAAAGTAGACCAAAGACCTGGTTTTTTTTCTCGGGTGGGAAAATCATCTAATGACATCCCTCGCTCTTGGGCGGTTCGTGAGGGTGTGTCAGACTTTTACTGACTAAAAACCCACACCTGTTCCTTCTTTGCCATTGTTCCAGGGCCCCGGGGATCTCTTTCGCATCACCCATGGCCCCAGTAGGCTTCGACCCTATCTACTAGGCCCCTGGTGAGTGAGGGTCGTGAGAATTCGATGGATGTGAGACGCAAAGTACCAATCGTTATAGTGACACTTGGGGAGGAATATACATATAAATATCTAAATTTGTAAAAAGCCTTGAAACTTTAATGTTTTATCTGATCCGAAAACATCGATCATTCAGTAAATATTAAAGCCATTTGCTTGTCGCTGCGGAATTGATCATAAAAGACTTATCAAACTCTGTATTGGAAGTACCTAAATTGTTTTATTGGTGCTTAGCCGGTTTTAGCATGCATCTCAAGTTATTTTTAACCCAATCGCTCCTAAAGTTAGCTTTTAGTAGTTTTGTACAAGTATTTTTAGAGCCTTAAGAACATCGATGTTCCTAAAGCAACAAGGCGTTTTGTTCTTGTTGCTTTTGTCGAAATTTTCGACGGGGAGTACAAAGGCCAATGCAAACTATTGGTAAGATTTACTTTTTTCTTGTCGTCAGAAATGAAACCTTGGTTATAAATATTTTAGAGGCCAATACCAAGAATCAATAGCAAAAAGAACCAGGTCTTTAAACCGTAACCAAACGAAGATACGTATAAGCATTGCTAATATATTTTTGTGAGGCATTACCTATTTTCGTTATATTATAATGGAATGGAAATATAGTACGAATATTTTGAGGTTTCTATTGATAAATTAGATTAAATTGGTTATTACTGTTATATTTTTTCACAGTCGCAGTTTTTCATACTACACTATTTTACATTACTAAAACTAGTAAAAAAAAAAAGTGATAAATGATGTTGACGGTGATCATAGTGTAATAGTGATTAACGCTATTTAATGCGTACTCACCATAAAAACCGAAACTAAAACTATATTTAACAATGGGAAACTTAAAATATCAGACATACAGTATTTTTATTTAAGAAAAATTACGCCTCCTAATAAACTATAGCAATATACTAAACTAAATAGTCTCTAATTTCGTTTGGTTACGGTTGGCAGACATAATTCTTTTTGCTATTGATTTATCTTACAGTCCTTTAAGATATAGCCTAAGCTTTTTTTTTTTTTTTTTTTTTTTTTTTAATGATAGGCTCGCGTTTGACCACCATCTCACCTGATGGTAAGCGATGATGTGGTCGACGATGGAGCACGCTTGCCTAAGTTTCACTTTTGGCGAAAAGATAAAAAATTACATGCCAGCAATGTATGGTAAAAGTTTTATTCCCCTTTTATGCTTGTCAAAATCCGAATAACGGTTTTGGAAAGTACGTTTAGAAGCTTGGTAAAACTTCAAGGCAGAAAGGTTTGTATAAATGTGTAATATTATTTTGAATGGAGTATAGAGCTGAAACGAGCGTAAGTTTTACTTTTAAAAAGTACCCTCACGATCGTGAGTACAAGTTGTACCTAACTTACGATCGTGGTAGTTCCTGGGTTAACTATTGATCTGAGATTATTTTAGTTTTTTTTAGCTGGAAGATTTTAAAAATAAAATCCGTCGGTTGTACAGCCGAAAAACGACGTCTACTGTTGGACATAACCTTTTGCCCCAACTACCATCTGTTCAGGGAGCAATGTGCTCTACCCACAGCCCCTTAAGTTTGGCGATTCTTCGAGCTATGTCGGTAACCTTGGTTCTCCTGCGGATATCTTCATTCCTGATGCGATCACGCAAGGAAACTCCAAGCATAGCCCTTTCCATTGCCCTTTGGATGACTTTAAGCCTTCTGATGAAGCCCATTGTGAGCGATCACTTTCAGAGTCATATGTCATCACTGACAACACGCACTTTCGTCTTGAGAATCTATCACTTAATGTCTAACTTAAACTACTAATCGGCCTTATAATGTTCCCACTGCTGGGACTCAGGCCTCCTCTCCAGGAGAGGGAATGGGCCGTAATCCACCACGCGGGCCCAGTGCGGGTTGGTGGATGTCACATGTCTTCGAATTTTTGGTTCTAGGACATGCCGGTTTCCTCACGATGTTTTCCTTCACCGTTTTGAGAGCAGTGGTGATGAAATAAATTACACAAAGTAATACCAATACAGCCATTTTATTCTAGTGATAAGAAACCGAGTTTGTGAGCTTGTTTACGGCCTAACACTCCATATAACGTTTTATTTTACTGCTAATGGCTATTATGTAATAGCTAATCAAACCAATCATGATGTGATAACGGATAACGGCCCAAATGAAGTAAAATGTAGCTACCTACCTGGTTTTAGTTAGGTAAGCCTTATGAAGATTATGTAACTGTGTCTGTAAACACATGTATTAGGAGTTTCTGTCTGGGCTGCGGGATCGTTCGAAAGAGTTACCGCGGCCCTGGAATGCAAAGCCAACTGGTAGGTTTTAGTCCGTAAAGGTTTGACATTCCCTCTCGCTCCACCAGGAGCAGGAGAAGTTATTTGGTGAGTTACCAGTCCGAAATATAATAGCATAATCAGCCTCATAATGTTTCCACGGCTGGGACTGAGGCCTCCTCTCTAGGAGAGGGAATGGGCCGTAATCCACCACGCGGGCCCAGTGCGGGTTAGTGGATGTCACATGTCTTCGAATTATTAGTTCTAAGACATGCCGGTTTCTTCACGATGTTTTCTTTCACCGTTCTGAGAGCAGTGGTGATGAAATAAATTACTTACACAAAGCAATGCGCCTGGCGGGGCTTGACCTACAATTTGTAAATCGGGGCAGTTACTACCCACCTGGACCTTGATTTACCTAAAAACATTATCAGTTTCGGGATGCCGAACAACTTGAATGAACCGAAGGCGAAGTTCAATTCATTGGTTTCTAATGTCATTTTATGATAATTAATGTCAGCCAAAACAAACATAAACAATGACTTCTTAACATAGATTACCATGGACATTATAGAACCAGCAAAGTTATGTTTGCATACAAATTCTTGCCGCTGTCTCTCGCGGGCTATGCCTTGTGCTTACACAACTATTTCCGTGGATAAAGTGTTGTTACATGGTATTTATATACAACTGTTGATACCTAGGCCCGGCAGACGTGGGCCACTCCATATCGATCGCAGTTCAAGGCTTGAACCAAGGCCGCCCGATGCCTACATAATTCCAAAGCTCGGCCTAAACGGTGCGGGTGCCACTAAAATTGTCTTAGCAAATATTGGCATTTGCCGAAATTGAGTTACCGGCATTATTTTGATTGCTTTTCATGTGAATTTTTCCACTTTGAATTTTGGAGTGCTTAGCGTTAATATAAATATAAATGGAGATGATGAATTGTTATTGTACGCAACGATACTCTCTTAGACCAGTGGCTCCCAAACTTTTTTACTGAGGACTCCCTTTAGTTTCTTTGCTGTTAGCAGGGACCATAAAACGCCCGGATTTTTTTACTTTACATTAAAAAAAAAACTTATATCGTAAATTCAAAACTACACGCCTATTCTTTAAAATCAAAAGTAATGAGCGTTGTCATAGAAAACGGGCACGATCAGCGCAATTTTATTGTATTATTCTAGACTTAGTACCTATTCTTCTTTTTTATTTTGTGTGTGTTGCCGTTGTGTAGTGTCTGTGTCGAATAAATATTTTCTATTCTATTGTAAGAAAAAAAATCCTGTTTGATTTTTGTTTTTTTTTTATGATATAAACCAGAGCTTGACTGCGATCCCACCTAATGGTAAGCAGTGATGTAATCGTTGATGGTGAAGCGCACTAGTTTATTAAGAGCCTATTCACTCTAGCCTTGAAGACACCTAAATTATAATTGGACATGAAGACCGCAGCAGGCAAATTGTTCCAGTCCTTTGATGTACGCGGTATAAACGACGAGGTGAAACGTTTAGTCCAGACTGTAGAGGTGTTAACAATGGAAGGGTAAAAAGGCGATGGTGGAATCATGTAATTGCCGCATAATTTCATTCCTTGTATCAGTTCTACGGACCACAGGTTGGGAACCACTGCTTTTTAGAGCTTCTGACAGATACAATGAAAAATTTTTTTTTTTTTTTTAATTGGTATAAACTAGTGCTTGACTGCGATCCCACCTGATGGTAAGTAGTAATGCAATCGTAGATGGTGAGGCGCACTAATTTATTAAGAGCCTATTCACTCTAGCCTTGAAGAGACCCAAATTATAAATAACCAAATTAAGCTACTAAAAAGATTGATTGGCAGACAGGTCAGTCATCCTATACACAATAGATGTTCTATTGTGTATAGGATGACTGACCTGTCTACCGAAGGTGAAGTTGAAATCCCTCCAATTTTATTTGTTGCAGTGATGATAAATCTGCTTCTAAATGGGGCTTCATTTAGAAGCGGATGTCCCTTGGTTGTAAAGGCCGATTAAAGAATCGGTTTCGGCCTAAAAGAGGCCGAATACCGGCTCGACCGAAACTAGTGTCTTTGAGCTGACGATTGACTGACTCGTTTATCTGAATGTGTTGTAATAATTTTTATGTAATCGTAGATTTATTCGATAATCTATTGTTTTATGAAAGTTCATCATTTCAGCCGAAAGCCGTTCACTGTTGGACATAGGCCTCCCCCAACGGTCCTGTGCGTCTCGCATCCATGGGATTCCCGCCGCTACCGGAGTCTCTACACTTGACTCCGGTAGCGGCGGGAATCCGGGCTGCCGGGCGCTAGGAGCCATTTTTTCGTTTTGATTTTCATTTGGGGGGTTGGGGTTGGTTATTGGTTGGGAAAATCATGCTATAATGGCCACGTTTGGCAGACGGGTTGGCGATCGCAGTGTGGTTGTTGTAATGCACAGAGGATGCTGGTGCCTATTCTCTGATGTCCCTTAGTCGCCTCTTACGACACCCACGGGAAGAGATGGGATGGTGTTATTCTTTACGTCCGGACACCACACGGAACATATGAAAGTTGTAACTACTTATATTATCAAAGTTTTACTTTTTGTCCGATTTTCTGTTACCCCATCATGGCCGAAACTGGAAGAGAAGACGAACCTTCGGTTTCGGCTGCAAATCGTATTTCTGTCGGTCACTTCTTGGTTGTAATATTAGATTTTACTGCGCTAAGTCTATGAGCAAGTTTGTCCACAAGATTTATTAGCACTGTAGTTACGTTGCAGATCATTTAGGGTCACAGATCACAGTATTGCGTAAATACCTCACTTAACTGTCTAAACTTTGCCGTCAAAATTGCTGTTCGGATCGTCAATGTTTGGTGGAATTAAGTTACGGATATTAATCATGTAATGGCTTTTGTCGTAAATTCTACTTACAACTTTATTTTATGCTATTATGTAAAGCTATAAATGACAGCTGTTGGTTTATGTGATCGATTGATTTATAACGTTTTTGACCTAGTGACTTCTCCGGCAGTTTCTATGATTTGTGAATTATAAACCTTTACATTGATACTTACCCTTAACATGGTGGCGAATGGCGATTCATAAAAAAAAAAAGTAAAAAAAGTAAAACCCGACTACGACAAAAAAAACGACGAAACTAAAAGTATGAAACAAGATTTCCAGGATGCTGAAATAAACAAGGTAAAAAGAAAAGCCGTAGTCACACGTTATTAAAGTGTTTCGGTTGTTACCTATAACGTGTGATTGCGGCTTTTCTTTTTACCTTGTTTATTTCAGCATCCTGGAAATCTTGTTTCATACTTTTAGTTTCGTCGTTTTTTTTGTCGTAGTCGGGTTTTAGTTTTTTTACTTTTTTTTTATTTAAATTATTTTGGTGTTAAATCACTGTGCTTCTATACCATTTGCAAAAGCTAAATTTAAAATTTCTAATTAATAATGGTAAATTAATTTTTGTCCACCAGAGGGCGCCACATTGAATTTTGATGATATATTTTGATAAGTACCAGTGAAGCCCTTTCAAATGATATCAAACACGGTGTATTTATCTTAACATTTTTTTTTAACACATGACTTCTTGTCCGCTAGAGGGCGTCACTTTAAATTTGAACAATATTTTGGAAATGTACAAGTAAAGCCCTTTCAAATGATACCAAACACGGCGTATTTATCTCCATTTTTATTTTTTACACATTACTTTTTGTCCGCTAGAGGGCGCCATATCAAGTTTTGTGAGACGTCACGTAACCTATGTTCAGCGGACAATTAAGACGGTTCTAACGATACCTCATACGTCTAGTTCCGATAAGTAGATTAGGAGCTATGTGGGAACAGATGAACAAACTCACATAGATACATAGCCTGTCAAAATCATAACCCTCCGTAGTCGGGTAAAAAAATCGGCCAAGTGCGAGTCGGACACGCGCTCGAAGGGTTCCGTAAAGTCCGTAGAAAAAAAAAACGTCAAAAAAATCACGTTTGTTGTATAGGAGCCCCATTGAATATTTATTATATTCTGTTTTTTAGTATTTGTTTTTAAAGCAGCAACAGAAATACATCTTCTGTGAAAATTTGAATTATCTAACTATCACGGTTTATGAGATACGGCCTGGTGACAGACGGACAGACAGACGAACGGACGGACAGCGGAGTCTTAGTAGGTAATAGGGTGCCGTTTTTTCTTTCTCATCTTTAGGAGCCATATTAGTGTTAGATCGGCTTCATTTAGCTAAGCATAATTGTCATCCAAATTGGACATGACTGCAAAATTGCAGCTCAATCGGTTAGGGATAACTGTTTTAAAATTAATGGGATGCAACTCGACAAACATTTTCATTGTTTTTTATACAACCGCTCTTACGCAATTATGACGTTATTACACATTTTTCATTAGATATTTTGGAAACAGTATCTTGTGGATATTATCTAGGCTTCTATTGAAATCAATTTATAAATTGGTGTAAAACTAATCCAGTAAAGACCTCTGAAAATCTGCTATTTTGTATGAAATTTGACACTTCATAATTTACTCAAAAATTTAAAAAGTCAAAAAAGTATAACAATAGAAGCCTTGCAAATTTAATCAAGATTCTGAATGACGACATTTTTTTTCAAAAACTTAAGGGTTTAAAAAAAAACATGTATTTACTGGAACAAATTTTGTAAAATATACGAGTAATTCACGGAATTACCAAATGCTAACAGTTTTCAGGCGTTATCTCTCTTTTTTCGCGTTGCCTTTTCGTCAAACATCGCGTTGGATTGCGTTAGATGAAGTAACAAGCTTTTAAACCATGCTCGATGTTGACCACAGGCGATTGGAAAAGGACCCTCTTAATTTTCAAGATTCGACATACATTTTGTAACTTTGACATTATTACACGATTGCCCAAAAAAAGGAGTGGGTCCCCCAGTCGGGGGACTTCTTAGACTATACGAAAGTATTTTACAGAGTGGTCCCCCGACTGCGATGAAAATATCAGTTTTGTAGATCGAGTAGTTTCCTAGATTCCGTGCTTAGTCAATGAGTGACTACTTTCTTCACTTTTCTATAAATTAACAAACATCTTGTTTTTTTTATTTTTAGTTTATATTTTTTACATGGCAGTCGTTTTTTTTTTCTTTTTGTTAATTATTTGTTTTTTCTTGTATTTGTTTGACATTATAGTTTTTGATTAATTTTGAATTTTGCTATTAAAATATAAAAATAACTTCTAATTTAAATTATGTCAGTGGCAATTCTAGGTAATTTTTTGTGTGAATTTTTATTATAATTCTTTTTTTTTTTTCAACGTTAAGAAAAGCCGTAGTCACACGTTATTAAAGTGTTTCGGTTGTTACCTATAACGTGTGATTGCGGCTTTTCTTTTTACCTTGTTTATTTCAGCATCCTGGAAATCTTGTTTCATACTTTTAGTTTCGTCGTTTTTTTTGTCGTAGTCGGGTTTTAGTTTTTTTACTTTTTTTTTATTTAAATTATTTTGGTGTTAAATCACTGTGCTTCTATACCATTTGCAAAAGCTAAATTTAAAATTTCTAATTAATAATGGTAAATTAATTTTTGTCCACCAGAGGGCGCCACATTGAATTTTGATGATATATTTTGATAAGTACCAGTGAAGCCCTTTCAAATGATATCAAACACGGTGTATTTATCTTAACATTTTTTTTTAACACATGACTTCTTGTCCGCTAGAGGGCGTCACTTTAAATTTGAACAATATTTTGGAAATGTACAAGTAAAGCCCTTTCAAATGATACCAAACACGGCGTATTTATCTCCATTTTTATTTTTTACACATTACTTTTTGTCCGCTAGAGGGCGCCATATCAAGTTTTGTGAGACGTCACGTAACCTATGTTCAGCGGACAATTAAGACGGTTCTAACGATACCTCATACGTCTAGTTCCGATAAGTAGATTAGGAGCTATGTGGGAACAGATGAACAAACTCACATAGATACATAGCCTGTCAAAATCATAACCCTCCGTAGTCGGGTAAAAAAATCGGCCAAGTGCGAGTCGGACACGCGCTCGAAGGGTTCCGTAAAGTCCGTAGAAAAAAAAAACGTCAAAAAAATCACGTTTGTTGTATAGGAGCCCCATTGAATATTTATTATATTCTGTTTTTTAGTATTTGTTTTTAAAGCAGCAACAGAAATACATCTTCTGTGAAAATTTGAATTATCTAACTATCACGGTTTATGAGATACGGCCTGGTGACAGACGGACAGACAGACGAACGGACGGACAGCGGAGTCTTAGTAGGTAATAGGGTGCCGTTTTTTCTTTCTCATCTTTAGGAGCCATATTAGTGTTAGATCGGCTTCATTTAGCTAAGCATAATTGTCATCCAAATTGGACATGACTGCAAAATTGCAGCTCAATCGGTTAGGGATAACTGTTTTAAAATTAATGGGATGCAACTCGACAAACATTTTCATTGTTTTTTATACAACCGCTCTTACGCAATTATGACGTTATTACACATTTTTCATTAGATATTTTGGAAACAGTATCTTGTGGATATTATCTAGGCTTCTATTGAAATCAATTTATAAATTGGTGTAAAACTAATCCAGTAAAGACCTCTGAAAATCTGCTATTTTGTATGAAATTTGACACTTCATAATTTACTCAAAAATTTAAAAAGTCAAAAAAGTATAACAATAGAAGCCTTGCCAATTTAATCAAGATTCTGAATGACGACATTTTTTTTCAAAAACTTAAGGGTTTAAAAAAAAACATGTATTTACTGGAACAAATTTTGTAAAATATACGAGTAATTCACGGAATTACCAAATGCTAACAGTTTTCAGGCGTTATCTCTCTTTTTTCGCGTTGCCTTTTCGTCAAACATCGCGTTGGATTGCGTTAGATGAAGTAACAAGCTTTTAAACCATGCTCGATGTTGACCACAGGCGATTGGAAAAGGACCCTCTTAATTTTCAAGATTCGACATACATTTTGTAACTTTGACATTATTACACGATTGCCCAAAAAAAGGAGTGGGTCCCCCAGTCGGGGGACTTCTTAGACTATACGAAAGTATTTTACAGAGTGGTCCCCCGACTGCGATGAAAATATCAGTTTTGTAGATCGAGTAGTTTCCTAGATTCCGTGCTTAGTCAATGAGTGACTACTTTCTTCACTTTTCTATAAATTAACAAACATCTTGTTTTTTTTATTTTTAGTTTATATTTTTTACATGGCAGTCGTTTTTTTTTCTTTTTGTTAATTATTTGTTTTTTCTTGTATTTGTTTGACATTATAGTTTTTGATTAATTTTGAATTTTGCTATTAAAATATAAAAATAACTTCTAATTTAAATTATGTCAGTGGCAATTCTAGGTAATTTTTTGTGTGAATTTTTATTATAATTCTTTTTTTTTTTTCAACGTTATAGAAATATTTGTACGCCGATACTTACGTCTAATCATGACTGTCCCCCACGCCTCCGATTCCTTTGTTCTGATCACGTGACTGAGCGTTGAGATGACGTTAGAACAAGGGAATCGAAGACGTAGCCTAGTCGAGGCGTTTCGACGCAAGAGAATCGAAACAAAACGGTCGTAACTTGGCTAGGGGTGCTGGACTCAAACAATAAATCTCAATCTAGCATGCTCTTGTGTGTATACAATGTTTACACAAATAAAGAATATCTTATCGACATAAACAAACTAACAAACATGCAAGCTTTACAAGTCGAATAAAAGCTTGTACAAAAACACCATTTAAAACTTCACGGTCTAACTAATAGGCATACGGATTTGCTTTCGTACGAACCTAAAAGCCCGTCGGTTTAAAAATCGGTGCATTAAATAGGTCACTAGTCCAACTCCAACGCCCACTGGCACAGCACTAACCAATTTCCTTAGTTGATCCTTATCGTATAAGCAGAGTTTATTGAATAGCACGCCAGCCCATTCCGACGCGACAGTAGTAGAATAGTACATTTTGATACAAGTGCAGAAAGTTTGTCATTGCTACCGAAGCGGAATTCGCACGAGCCGTAGGCAATGTGTTATGGAGCCGAGGGCTGTAGTGATAAATTTGCACGTGTATCAAACGACTTTTTGTCAATACACTTACAAAATGAATAAACGGGGTTTGACCAGTAACTCGTGAGGGTCGACGCGCGCTCAGCCTGATACGATAAATGTAATAACATTGTGGCGGGGGAGAGCATGCGCACTTTTCTGCACTAGTGCGGAAAACGGTCTATTGCGCGGTGGGATAAGAGCGAGTTTTCGAGTAAGTGTATTGAAAAGTATTTAATACTAGCTGACCAGACAGACATTGTCCTGTCTTAGATGTGAACTGTCAAACGTGCAAAGAGTAAATTAAATAGTCCTCGTAGTTTTCTGAAATTTTCTAGTTCTTTGCGTAATTTTCTTATTTTTTAGGGTTTCGTACCTCTAAAGGAAGAAACGGAACCCTTATAGGATCACTTTGTTGTCCGTCCGTCTGTCTGTCTGTTTGTCAAGACCCTTTATCTCGGGAACGCGTGGAGTTATCGAGTTGAAATTAAAACCATATACTCAGGTCTGCCGTCCCTTGAAGCTGTGAAAAAATCAAACATCGAAGTTAACGAAAAAAAAAGTTACGGCCGTTTATGTCACAAAAAAAGTTATATTTCGACACTCGAGGGAATCAAAGGGTTCCGTACAAACTTACCTATGAAAACGGTTCAATTCTGGAATTGAGTGAGTTACGAAGATTTTCGAGCGAGCGACCTACATATTTACAGTTTTCAGACTTTTTCCAACATTTGTGCTATGAGACCTTGCTTCATGTCAAATTTCAGAATTTTAGGTCAACGGGAAGTACCCTAGTCCGACTCGGACTTGCCCGGTTTTTTCTTTCATAAGAACCTTCTTCTGGCAATAACAAACGCAATAAAAAATGAATTAGTGAAATTGGTCCAGCCGTTCACGCGTGATGACGTGACCTGGGGAAATAGCGATTCATTTTTATATGTTAGTGGAATAATTAACATTTTTTTTTTTGTGGTAATTTGGTAGTCTTGCACTTGACCATTATTTCACCTGATGATAAGCGATGATGTGGTCAATGATGGAGCTTCCTTACTTTGAAGTAACCTATTCACTTTTGGACTTAAAGAGGCCCTCCAGGTTGTAGGTATCACATACACAGACCTTGGCAGGGAAATCTACTCCTTAGCGTGCCTTAGGTCATTGGGTCGTCTTAGGGGCGGAGACATCACATAATATAATCCATACTCTTTTTCTTTCTTTCTTTTCATACTAATATTTTAAATGTGAAAGTAACTGACTGTCTGTCTGTTATGCTTTCACGCTAGTATAATAAATATAATAATAAATAAATTCGATTCGATTCCAGGACTTAAGGGCCTATTACACTACGCGATATTCAGCACACGATATTCAGACTGTCTTATTTTTTGTTCCGAGTAAGACCGGTCTAACCCTTATTACACTACGCGACATCGACTAAGGGCAAAATTCACCAATCAAACTAATCGCGTTTTAACGTCAGGCTCGCATAATCGCGTTTCGCCGCTGTCACTAGTGTCACTTGTAAAAATACAACAAAAGAAAAATACAGACAAGTGACACTAGTGACAGCGGCTAAACGCGATTATGGGAGCCAAACGTTAAAACGCGATTAGTTTTATTGTTGAATTCCGCTCAAAAACTGTCTGAATATCGAGTAGTGTAATAGGCCTTTCAGTCTACCCGTTTACCAAATTTCATCAAAATCCTTTCAGCCGTTTGAGCGTGAACGAGTAACAAACATGCATATCTACCTAATACAAACTTTTGATTTCATAATATTACTGTGATGGCCAAAACATTCCGCCTTAATACTGCCGTCGATTCCCAAAAATCCTTAACAAACAAACAAATAAAACAACCTTCTTTGAAAAAACATTTGACTTCGTTTATAAAAACACGCCATGTATTATAAGTTCGAGTAGTTTTGTGAAGTCACGCGACGCCTCGGAGGTCACAGGTGGATATCGAGACGGAATAACCGACTGTATCCCAACACGACACGATAACACGAATATATACAAGTCAAGTCTCGTTTTCATCTTAATTTTTTGTGAAAATTGGGACGAAGTATGTTATGGGTTATGATAAATGATATTTGTTTCGCAAATAGGTTTTAAAAAACACTTGTATGTAAATTTTTTCGTCAGTTTAAACTAGATGAGGCCGGTCTTTCCTAGCTGACTACCCTGTGAAGAAACACTGACACAAACTCATGGGTCAGTCTCTTTTAAAGTCCAACATATAATGGTCCATCAAACATATAATGGTCCAATCAAATGAGAACCACACAGATTTGAGTGGACCTGTCCGTGTAGCTCAACTCAGGACTACTTACTAAGGAGCTCAAGATGTTCAAGATAGTCCGCGAAATTCATTTTTAAGCTATTGCATAGCTTCTATCGAGGGCCTTGAGCGCGGGGACCGAGTCCAGAAATTCCGTAACGAAAAAAACCTCACGCTCCCCACTCCGACGGGCACGGAGGTGTGGCTTGAAGGCCGACAGAGACCGAACACCTATTTTAAAAAAGTCGTTAACGACCTGTGTGGCGCATTGGTACAGCGTTCTACCTATGTTATCATCGTGCCTCGAGTTCAAATCTCGGTCAAACAAAATAGTCTTTTTGTATTATAATAGATTATAGTAATGTTCTATGATAACAACTGAACATACTTGTAGCAATTTATGAAGTAAACAAGAAAGAAAAAAAAATGTTTTCTTATCGGTCACCACGCTTAAAAAGTGTAACTTGAATTAATATCAAAGAAAAAGAAATACTGCATAAATAAAATAAATAAATAATTATAATTGCATAAGTTGATACAAAATGCTATGCAATAGCTTTACCGCGGCAGTCCCCGAGTGCCACACTTATTTTTTTTTTTTTTTGCATTTTGCAGGTCAATGTCAAGTTGTATGTTGATTAAAATATGATTGACAGCAGTAATACATATTTATTTCTGGAATTATAAATCGAAATCTCTGAAACTATAACACCTACAAACTTAAAATTTGGCAGGTAGGTTCCTTATAGGGTGTAAAAACCGCTAAGAACGGATTTTACGAAACTCCACATCTAAGGGGGTAAAACGGGGGTTGGAAATTTATATGAAGAAATCGACTTTTACGCGGGCGAAGCCGCTGGCAGAAGCTAGTCATTTGTAAAAAAATCTTTAAAAAAAAAATACAAGCATTTTTCCTATTGCATAAAGTTAGGTTAGTTAGTTAGACTGGTAGAAAATGCCTAAGGCATTAAGTCCGCCTCTGTACCTTTATGTGCATGAAGACATGAAGTATGAAATAAATAAATAAATATTACTGGAAGCATTTTGCACTCCAAGAGAAGAGATACATTTTTTTTTTTTATTGACCTAAACCAGGGCTTGACTGCGATCCCACCTGATGGTAAGCAGTGATGCAATCTTCGATGATGAGGCGCACTAGTTTATTAAGAGCCTATTCGCTCTAGCCTTGAAGACACCTATATTATAGTTGGACGGGAAGACCGCAGCAGGCAAATTGTTCAAGTCCCTCGATATACGCGGTATAAACGACGAAGCGAAACGCTTAGACCGGACCGTAGAAGTTTCATTATTGTAGATAGGTTTGCGTTTGACCACTATCTCACCTGATGGTAAGCGACAATGTGCTCGACGATGGAACACGCTTGCCTAGAAGTAACCTATTCACTTTTACTGACTTAAAGACCCCCTAAGATGTGGCTCTCAGGAATCTCTCAGACCCCTGGGGTCCTACATGATTTGGCAGAAGTGTCATAGTGATTGTTTTGATAAGTTATTTATTTATTTATTTAATCTTCATGCAACAATAAGGTACAAAGGCGGACTTAATGCCTTAGGCATTCTCTACCAGTCAACCTAGGGTAGTGGAGAGACTCAGACAATATGGCAGGTGCATAAAAAAAAAGAAAATATTGTTTAGACAACAAGTATTACAAAATTATATATAAAACTAAAACTAAACATACATACATATTTAATAAAATATATACCTTTACATACATACACATGAGTTTAATCACATTTTTATATTGTTACAGAGTAACGGCAGTTTGCTTCTGAAAAACATAGCTGTAGATGACGCAGGCCTGTACGAGTGTTCAGTGGAGAATGAGACAGCGTACGTCGACAGAGTGAACCTTACTGTGAGAAGTGAGTACCAAGCTTTTTATACAGTTTTGATTATAAACATCATCATCATCATTTCAGCCGAAAGATGTCCACTGTTTATTTATTTATTTACAAGCACTTGTACAACGTTACGGAGGAAGTCCAAGGTGGACATAGGCGTCCCCCAAGTGTCGCCATAGCGATCGGTGTTGTGCGTCTCGCATCCATCGGATTTCCGCGACCTTCACTAGGTCATCGGTCCACCTTGTGAAAAGCCTTCCAACGCTGCGTTAATTATAATAGTAGATAGTAAATTAACAAATCTGGACCCGTAACATGAGGACTGCTTCGAGGAAACGCGGGAATAGAGTTCCTGGAGGACCTTGAGGGAGAGACGGGGATAGGCTAAAAAGTGGACATAAAATACGAGGTGCATACGTGACATTAGATTGGACCTACTAAGACCGATATATGCTAGGGTTGCGAGATTCTTTGAATGAGTCACCGCGGCCCTGGAGCGCAAAGGGCAACTGAAGGAACGCAGGTGAGTTTCAGTCGGTAAAAGTCTGACACTCCCTATCGCTCAGCCCAAAGCGGGAGAAGTTATTTAAAAATTACTAATCTCATGAAAAAATTTAGGAGATTGAGAATGAAAGTCTTACAAGCGGTTTAAGTCACTGGAGCTGCTGTCAAATATATGACGAAAGCTGTCGGAATTGACTAATCGTAACATCCATACTGCCCTCATAAACCAAAAAGTGATATCTCAAAATATGTCGATTTTTTTTCCACATCGAAATGCTCAAAACTCTCCGCATCACAAGAATCACCCTTAAAATATAAAAAAAAAAACAATCCATGCTTACCTAATAAATTTATTTAAATGTAAAAGTAACTCTTTTACTTTGGGACGTAGTAGGATATGGAAAAGGACTTGAATTAATACTTTTTATTAACATACCACGCATGTGAAGGCGCGGACCGTAACTTTGATTTAGTATACGTCACAAGGGTGACGGCAATCGTTCTTTACAAAATTCTTTTTAGGGTTTCGTACCTCAAAAGGAAAAACGGAACTCTTGTAGGATCACTTTGTTGTCCGTCTGTCTGTCTGTCAAGACCCTTTATCTCGGGAACGCGTAAAGGTATCGAGTTGAAATTAAAACTATATACTCAGGTCTGCGGACCCTTGAAGCTGTGAAAAAATCAAATTTATGAGTTAACGAAAAAAAGTTACGGCCGTTTATGTCGCAAAAAAACATGTATTTCGACACTCAAAATTCATAGGGTACCTCCCGTTGACCTAGAATCCTGAAATTTGGCATGGAGTAAGGTTTCATAGCACAAATATAGGAAGTTTGAAAACTGTAAAGAAGAATGTTCATTTCCCGTACCATATTGCGTCACAAGTATATTAATACCAAAAATAATGTTTTATTTTTGTGTACAAGGTACTGATTTTTAACCGATTTTTTTAACCACATTAAAAATATCGTGAAAATAATATTAAATGATTAACAATTCCTACTTCCGAGAAAAATAACGTCATTTCAGAAATCTTTACGTTCCGATTACAGTTGTCAGTTATTTTCGTAATCTGACCAAAGAGTATGTAAAGCTAACGCTTTTAATCTTACAATGATCATAAATAAATGGTTCACCTAATTAATTTTATCTGCTATCTAAGTAAATAAGATTATATAGTAGAAAATAATTAAACTGCTAAAAATAAATTCTGTTAAATTATTTTATTTTAGCTCACCATTTTATAAAGTAAACATTGCGTATATTAGAAACTCAAAACTTGACACTGTCAATTTGATTAGGACATTTTGGTATTTTGTTGCTAAACTGACGTTTATATCGATTGATGATTTTGTACTGTATTTGAGTAGTTCTGGTAGTTTTATTGTATAATAATTAATTCAATACGTCTATAATAATTATTGACAATGTTGAGATAGTGACTCATAGTGTTGCAAGTGGCAAGGTTTGTAAAGTGGGCGCGCGTGGCGCACGTTCGGGGCGCGCAATTCGCGGGCATACATTTCCATTTGCTTTCTGCGGGCGTGAGGAGCAGCGCGCGGGCCGCTCGCGCATGGCGCGAAGGGCACGGTAATGGCTTGGAAACGGCGCGTTAACTTGAAATGCACGCACGCAGCTCGCTAGCAGCGTATTCGCCAGATGTGAACACACCCAAAGAGTTATATATAGAATATAGCCAAAGAATAAACTAGTGAATATATGGAGAGGTGGATATAATGGAAGAAAAAAATGTTTTGGGCCTACCTCAAGCAAAATGGTTCAAGGGCAGGAAGATGACTATGATTTGATAGTAATGTACCCTAAAAGTAAATGTTTTAACTGACAAACAATTACAAATTCTTTATTTGTGTTACCTTGTTAAGTACTTACCTATGTTCACGCGAGAAAGTGGCGGTGAAGCCGAATTGACGTCAATATTAATAGTTGTTTCAAACAAATGCATTAATAACTAATGTAAATAGATTATAAATACTATGTAAATATGTCATAAAGTCTTTTTCTACGCTACGAGCAATGCTGTTTCATTACGACGAAACCATCGACTCCTCTCTCTGTTACTGCGCCTATTTAATAAATGGTTGCCGATAGCTCTGGCCTTATCCATCCTTAGTTATTGGTCGGTCCGTGAGGTTGAGGATCGGCAGTGATAAAATCCCGTCCTATACACCCTTCATTCTTCCCACCTTCCGTCTGTTGCCTTAGGTCTCATGGCAACAGGCTTCCCGCACTATTATTTATATACGTATATATTGTTGCTATATGGTTAGGGCTAGGTTGCTAGGTGCAGCTAAGGTTGTTGATAGGCTACAGTCAACCCCCTTACTGTACATTTCGGTAGCTGAATGTAGAACCCACAACCTGTAAGTGATGTATTGCGTTTTTTGATTCGAGAAATCGAACTAAAACACGTAGTAAGTTTGTTTAGGTCTTGATAACTTTATAAATAAATAAAAGACTAAACCATTACGATTTTTAACAGTCTTAAGATCGTGTTCTTCAGTGTAGGCCTAGGTATAGCGTAAAAATATTACCCATGCGCGATAAAAGCCTGAGCGTAAGTAACGCCACAATATAGGAGCGAAGGAATCCGGGTCCTGACTTATCGCATATATATCAATAATAATGCAATACACTACTCATCAATTTGGCCTAAAACGCAAACCTATAGTATAGAATGCAAATTATAATAATCACTACGGTTAAAAATTGCTATGAAATATGATCAGGCGTTTTCGAACTTTTTTTAATATCTCAAAAATGTGGTTAAATATTAACAAAAAAATTTTAGATAGTGAAAATTTCAATAATAACTATACTCTTGAGAGTAAATTTGGTTTGACGCAAGTTGGTACGGATCCACATACAAATTTGGGCAATCTCTTTTCTTTTTTTGCGATTCAGAAAAATCTTCGTAACTGGATTCGGGAATCGAACTGTTTTCATAGGTAAGTTTGTACGGAACCCTCCTCCTCCTGTTTTTTTCTCGAAACTGACTCTCATTGAGTTACCGCTCTTTGACTACTAAGGGTAGCATAGCCCATTGTTGTTATCTACAGAGGGCTTCAAGAACCGGGAGCACATTTAATTACTCTATCTCTCCTCAACACTTACTTGACATAAAATAAAACCCTTTTGAAAGCCAAAACTTTTCGATATTCCTCTACTCAATATGTACCACAGGGTACCCTACACACGAATTCGTTAGCCTTAATTTGTTTCATCCCGACTAAAGTTATAAGGATGAATAAAATATTGTTCAGACGGGCCTGGCATACTAATTGAACATTATTTTCATTTTTAAACGAGACTATACCAGGAGGTAAATTTCCTTTTTGGTACAAACGATATTTACTCGTTAGTAGAAATTGACATTACTGAATGTGAGCTTGATCAGCACAGACGTGACTAGCGCACTAACTCCTGGATTGGTGAGCGAAGTGTATCGATAAGCGTATAGAGGCACACCACAACTAAGGCGGTCCTTTATTTGAGGAGTGGCTAGAGAGCAGCTTCTCACCGGACATGGCACGTTCGAGAAGTGTCTGTTTAAGATTCAGGTGGAAGAATTTTCTATATGTTACCATTGTGCGGATCGCCCGGAGGAAAAAGTGGAGCTTAACTCATTGAATGCCCGATGCGCGGATCCACGCGAGACACAATCGCTTTTTAACTGTGTCTCTAATTACGGAATACGAAAGGTTAAGATGTAAGTCTGGTCGTGGTCCCCTTGGGCAGAGCACTGCCGTGTCCTCGTAGAGGCAATTGGGGGCGGCAACCTCTCGCATTCGACCCTGGTTCATGCCATGATTCGGGGTGAGACTGAAAGAAAAGTTGTTATCTCCTTCTGCGAAGCAGTGATGCGAGCGAAGGAGGACATCCTCACGCCACAGTGGTCACCAGTGGTCAGGTGACTCCCGACTGAAATACTGCTGTAACAGTTTGCTGTACTATAATGAGGACAGCACACTTAGAGGGGTGCTGGTTTATCCCCCCCCCCCCTTTTCCGTTTATTTACTTCGATTATGATAGGAAAATACCTAAGTATTTCGTAAATAAAACACCGTCTGTTTATGTTTGACGGTTAATAGATTAAATAGAGCTATATTCGCTATTCATGAAAGATGTAAAAGCCAACCTACCTCAATTTAATAGTTGAGTGAAATAACCCAACCGGATAGGGTAGGGTTATTTCAGTATTCTACATCCTCTAAAACTTTTAATAACGCTGGCTAAACCATGTTCAGCGCGATCCTGCATCACTAACGAAGTTTGAGCTACAGTTTGAAATAATTGCCGGAGTATCAGATCCCGACTTGCGGCTTGGCGTTCCAGTTTAGCTACTGTTCTGTGATATTTAAAGTTCAGTACGCTGGAGGAGGTCGTGGGGTCGGTGATTGACGGGGTCGATCGTTGAGGACGATAACGATAGACCGACCTCGGCTGGTGTTGCCTAAGCCGAGGTCGGTCTGTAGATGGGTGACCACCGAGACTCCTCAGTACCTCAGAAAGCACTTTAAGACGTTTCTGATAATCAGAAGTAGTAGTATTGACCGATTTTAATCTCATAGTGTGCTCGCCAAAACGTACTATTTCTTATTCTGTGCCAAAACTAAAATAAAAAATGTTACCCGAAAAGCTGCTGCTCTAAAGTGGGATTGGGCCGGAGATGTCTGCCGTATGTCAAAGACGTGTGAGCTGCGCTAAAATAGCCACTTATTGGGCCCCATTGAACGCAAGGCCATATCGCAGCAGACCAAGATGAAGGTGGAGAGATAAGCTTAACAACTACTGGAGGGACTGGGCCGCAATGGTCGAGGATAGATAGACCTGTGGGCTCTCCCTCTTTTGACATATCTATGGACGCGTCTGTAGGTAGACACGTCTGAATGCCTTCACCCGACGCCACTTTCACGTCGAGTTGCCCAGAAGCAAATAATGTATAACTATCAAACAAGGGCACGGACGTCATGTCCGTGGTTTAAATGTAAGGCAGGAATGCGGTTTTAGTCAGTAGGAGTCTGACACTGCCCAGACTGGCTCATCTGTGAGGCAGCCTGGGCGTCCATGAGGATTTCCCAATACTGCCGAAAAAAAAAAATGCCTTCACCCAGCTTGTGGGACATAATAATAGGCTAACTACTACTAAAACTACTATATTATACTGCTTTGTCCTTCTCGTACTCGGACCACCAGACGTACGGCGTTACATCACCGGTACATGGTGGACATCCCACCCATACGTACAAAACGTTTTGGGAACAAAGTTATTGTACTTACAGCCAAGGAATGGAATTCCCTGCCGGAGTCTTTGTTTCCAGTTAACTACAACCTAGGGGTCTTTAAGTCAAGAGTGAATAGGTTACTTCTAGTCAAGCGTGCTTCATCGTAGGCCACATCATCGCTTTCCATCAGGTGAGATCATGACCAAACGCAAGCCGATCAACAATTAAAAAAACTTCTGATTTTGTTCATTCATCCTTTCATATACAGTCCTTGTCAGGACTAATATACTTAGTCTTAATATCAGGACGGTCACCGGTGAAAACATATAAACGAAAGTTGCGGAATTATTTTCTACACAAATAGCAGAGATGCATAAGGCATTAAGTCTGCCTTTGTACTTTTCTGTTGCATGAAGTTTTAAAAAATTAGACACTACTACATATTGTCTTCCTTCAAAGACGCTTACTTTTTCTTTTCGGTTCCCCGATCGAAAGTACCTACACATCTGCCAAGAAGAGATATAGGATCTGATATAGGGTTTTTTGGACTGGTATAGGATGTGCTCCATATACGACAATAGTTTTGACACTAAGATGACAGATTTCAATATAACAAGACGACCCATTTCACAGATATAGTACTTTTGGGTCGTCTTTGTGAGTGAGATGGGTACAGTTACACACATAAATCATATTCTGTATATTAATGGAACCAAAAGTCTGAAAAGACAACCGAGTTTGAAAATACAAAATTTAAGAATGAAACAACTCAACTTTGAAAAATCTAACACTGAAGAACTTAAATTTTTCAACCTTTTGGTACTCGCGTAGGGTTGCCAATTTTTATTAGAAGAAATAGAGTATATCAGATTTCAAATAAGGTAAATAAAGAGTACTAACTTATAAAAAAGAGTATCATAATTTTATTTTAATAAGGTATTTTTTGGAACTTTTTGCAGCAAATATATTTCATCGTTTTTTTAAAAAAATGTACGATTTCAAACATTCTAACTCGTAAGTATACATAGATCGGAAGTTCATTTTTAATCAATTTAAATGAAGACCTGTTCCTCTCTTCCCTCCACTTCACATGACTGAAAGACTCTCAGTAAAGTCGACTTTTTTGGTTACGGTAATAGGTATGCGCCATATACTCGTATACATGCGTGTGGCACTAGTATAGTGAGTTACACAACGTAAAAAAGAGTATTTTGGTGCCCTCTATTAGTGTTAAAGATTACAGAGTACGCCTACACAATATAGAGTGCAATACTCTATTTTAGAGTACGGTTGGCAACCCTACCTAATCGTGACCTAAAAAAGGAGATTTTTCATTAATATATAGAAGTACCTATGTTTTAAAGAAAATAAAATATAAAGGTGTCGGCCTGGAGGCAACATCATGTCATCAAAAACGTATTTAATCAAACTTTAAATTGATTTAGAAACCTTCGCCTTATGAAAGTGGAAGTTTCTATAACCTTTGAGGTTACAGAAACTAAAAAATATTTTTTATTAATTTGTATTTATTTATTTAAACTTTATGTGCAGTAGTGGTACATAGGCGGACGTAATAAGGCAATAAAAGCTTAATGCAATAAATATTTGTCTTGTTTGTACTATTTCTTATTCTGTGGTCCTGTGTTAAGTTAAAGAGTGCAATAAAGTATAGAATAATAATAAGGCATTCTCAACCCCAACAGCCTTGGCCTGAGTCCCAACAGTGGGAACATTAGAAGGCCGACTATGCTATGCTAATAAGGCATTCTCTACCTACCAGTCAACTTTGGGTTTAAAGACTACATTGTGGTAGGTGTGCGCAATAAATAAATAAATGGTAACACGCACGCCCATTATATTTTTATTCAAATTACCAACAGTTTAAAACTAAACTTCGACAGATAACTCCATTCAATGTGAATTTTTGGCACTAATTCATTAGGTACCTACTTCGTTTTGTAGGCTCTTTAAAACTTTAGAAAAATGTCGTATGGAATTGCGGAGAGATCGAACGGTATGTTGCTAACAGTCAATGACTATAATTCTCTTTGCTTAGAGTATAGGTACAATACTTCATGTTATAGAGGATTAATCCTTCTCACGTAAAGTTGATTACACAAAGCGAATCAAAGAAATAGCCCTTGTTTCAAGAGATGCTTCAATAGGCCCCAGCCAGCACTCAAAGACACGCTCAGCCGTTCAACTCATCGCCGTCAAGTATCAATTTCACGTCAAGTTGAACTTAGTGCTCAATAAGTAGCCACCTGTTACAGAATTATGCGATGTTTAAAGCCGGGTACAGACTGCTGTAACGTAACATGCAATGTAACACGCAATTAAAGAATTTGCCGTCCACATTGTCGCAATGTATCATGCAATGTAACAGAATTCCCATAGCGTGGACGCCTTGCGCGCGCGAACCGTGCATACTTCGCGTGCAAACAGAGCATTTCAACTATGTGAGTAGGTACATGCTCGGTTCGTGCGCGCGCAGCGTCCATACTTAAGGCGCTAAGTCCCTTAAACATCTGGCTGGAGTTAAATGCACCCATACTCGTACTGCCACCTGCGCCCACATAGAGTCCCGCTGACCTTTAAATCCATTTTCTTTGCGAAATATTGATTGATTTACATCCAGCAATTTTTTTGTTTACACATATTTGTAAAGATCAAAGCCGTTTGAAGAGTAGGGAAAACAAGCGAAAAAATATCATGTTGTTAATTTTTTTTTTTTGCTTTAGTATTAGTCGTACGAAAAAATCATATGTTGATAATGTTATATATAATAATAATAATAAAATTCCACAACTATCACACAGCGCTGCCTAGTCCCAAGCTAAGCAGAGCTTGTGTTATGGGTACTAGACAACTGATAAACATACTTATATATTTCTAAATACATACAGATATAGATAAATTACACCCAGGCACAGAACAAATGCTCGTGCTCATCACACAACCATTTGTCCTGGGTGGGAATCGAACCCACAACCTCCGGCATAGCAGTCAGGGCCATTAACCACTAGACCAACAGGTCTGTCCTGTATATGAATCTATAATATATTTTTTTTTCAAATCTTTTAACCCAACTGTTTCAGAGGAGTAGGCTTCAGATAGTCACTGTTTTATGGCACTAAATGGGAGCAAGGGCCTTAAGAAATGCTCCTTTAATGTTACATTGCATGTTACGTTACAACAGAGCCTGTGTCTGTAACTGGTATTAGGTATAAACACAGCAGCGCATATTAATGATGCCGCTTCGAGCCGAGTAGCACTCGAAGCGCTGTTTTACTCCGCACAACGAAAATATGAGCAATACTTTTCATTTTAACTGAAGTGGGACTTGCGGTCTTTATTGCAGTTTGTATTGTATGTACTATGGATATTTAAAACGTTGGGAATTATAGCTTTATTTTTATTGGCTAGCTGATACTAAAAAGCGTGTTTTTTCGTCAATGATAGATCCGCTTGCTCTTTTTAAAGAAAACAGGCAACTCGCCCCAGCGACGCTCGGTTGATGGAAATCTTAGAAATTCTAGGCATGTATTATATACTTACCTTCCATGTAAATCACTCTACCTATTGGTGAAAACTGCATGAAAATCCGTTCAGGAATTTTTAAATTTATCGCTATCATACAGACAGACGCGGAGGGAGGGGTACTTAGTTTTTATAATAATTATGTAAGATTTAAAGTGTTGGGAATTAAGGTATATAATTTATAAGTATAATATATATAAGTATATATTTTGGTTAGCTGATACTAAAATGCTTTGCGTTTCGAGATCGAAGTGAAGGTAGAAGCGAACAGACTCGGCAAAAAGACATTTGCCGAGCCGGTTCGAAAGAGTCAGCCCTGGAACGCGAAGGGCAACTGGAGGAACACGGGTGGGTATTTTATACCTAAACTACCTAAAAGTAGGTAAACTTTAAAAATTGCTGAAATCGATTCAGTAATGGATTCTGAACTTACTACTTTCTTTTGTACCAGGGCCGAGTCTTCCTTTCAGAATCAGACCCTTAGCCCCAGTAGGCTTCGACCCTGCTGGGCCCCTACAGTTGTTGACATCTCCTTGTACGCGCCGTCGACGACTTGGGCTCAGTATGGACGGTTACCGGACGGTCGGACGGCGAGCTACCCATTGCTTGCCGCCCGCAAGCCCGCGCCTACGGTGGCCGGAAATCGGGATTGGAATCCCGGCGGCGGTTGGGGCATGAGGACCGTTACCACACGCGATCGGCCGCCTCTGCTAGCATTACTGCTTCGCAGAAGGAGGCGACCGCCTGCCACTCCTCCTCGCTCCGGACCTTGGCCTGTACCAAGGCCCGCGAGAGATCGCCGCCGCCGATCGCCCCGAAAGGCAACGAAGGATTAGGAGTGGGGTTTTAGTCAGTAAAAGTCTGACACTATCTCCCGCTCCGCCCAAGAGCGAGGGATGTCATAAGATGATTTTCCCACCGAAAAAAAAACTACTTTCTTACAGGATGTGCGTTTATTATGTTGTCTAAGAAGTAGATGAAAACCGTCACTTCTATACCTATATATAGCATTTACTGTGCTAGAGCTATAAATCAAATTATTCAGTCCATTGTTTATCCTCTATAATAAAGTAAGTACATAAACGGTTGCGCGTGACCCGAGGGACATTGTAGCAAACGTACATAATCAGTATTCAAGCTAATCTTTTTCCTCGGATTAACTTCCTCATTCTAACCTCGTTGTTGTTTGGACATCTTTCTTAGGGTGACCGACATAGACATTCATACAGCCTTTTATCAAATGTAAATTTTTTCATCATGAGAGTAATAAACCAGAAAATTGGCTACTTCCACGCAATGCTTACTGTAGGGAACGTAAATGTTGGGCGATTCTTTTATTAAAAACATGCTTCATTGTTAAACTATTGTATTGGATAGATATCTAAAAATTTGTTTTTTTGTGTCCATTCTTAATGGCTAGAATAAAATTATAATTTTCTTTTAGCTAGCTTTTTACACTCTGTTAAGCAATGTATTTAAGAGCGGTCAACCCGAGATACATTTCCATACAATCGCTCTTACATGATTATGACATTATTACACATATTTATCTACATATTTTGGAAACACATCATATCTCGTAGATATTAATCGAGGTTTCTATTAAAATCCAAACATTTTTTGTAAAACTAATCCAGTCCACTGAAAATCTGCTATTTTGCGTGAAATTTGGCCCATCATAATGTAAAACGTGCAGGCCAACTGTGGTCGTTGATGTCTCTATTAAATATTGCGCTGGATGAAACAACAAGTTTCTAAATCATGCTCACGTTGGCGATAGACGAGTGGGGAAGGGCCCTCTTAACTATACATGTGCATTTTTTTTTCGGTAGGTAATTAACGAATAACTCATGCATGAAGTTTTAATAAATAGGTGTGAAAAAAAAGAGAGAGTAGAGAGAAAAAGAAAGAGAATAACTTTAGCTGTACCTAGCGTTTTTGTGATAGCATAGTCGGCCTTATAATGTTCCCACTGTTGGGACTCAGGCCTCCTCTCTAGGAGAGGGAAGGCGTTTTTGTGATGTATCAATTTATTGTTTGATAAACTGTAACATTCACTAGACAAGAGGACATTTTCAGGTTACAACTCTTTCTGATTCGCCCAATACATTTTCAGGCGACCAAACTAAATAAATCATCGTCTTCGATAGTTTCAAAGTAAGCAATCGAGTTGTCGCACCCCTAGAGAACGGTTTAAAGTGCGCATTGTGCCGGAGGAAATCTATTACACACAATGAGAGCAATACAAATCCAGGCGACACAAATAGCATTCAGATAAAATGAGGCTAGTAGGAGGACAATAGCTTGTGGGAATACTAGGACTGGTTTATGTAGACACTCTTGTCTCATTAGAGATATGGTTCGCTTTTACTTGGTTTCGTAGTTACTTAAGGCCAGGTTCTACTCATTTCGAACGTTTTTAAACCTCTGGAAATCCAAAAATATAAAAGAGAACACCATGAAAAATTATTTTAATAAAATTGACTATATGATCAACCGCCGGGTAAAAATCAAAACATGATATAAATTAGTTGGTTCAATAAAAAAAAATCGCGAGTCTGACCCTAACTTACGATTTCAAATGTGTATGTCTCCGAGATTACGTCACGGAAATACTTATTTGAAAGTTACAAAAAATAATAAAGCTTGTTTTTTAAAAGGACCTCGCAAAAACAAAAATCTTGAATAGTTATTGTTTTTTTTTATAGATAATAATATAACCACTGTTACCGGGCCGCGAAATCGACATAGACCCGGGCGGAGTTCAGAGTAAATACTCAGTGACTAGAACCGGCTCTTAAGTGATTCTGCGATTGCTCCCTCTATGTATCCCTTATTGCCTTTGATTTCCTGATGTCACAGTATTTACTCCTGAAATTTCCCTCATGATACGTATTAACGTATCTGGGATATCATCTTCTTCCTGCTCTTGTCCCGTGTAATTTGGAGTGCAACACGTTTTTCTTCCATTCTGTCCTGTCACCTGTCACGCTATCACTACCTCCCTTTTGTTTCTTTGGCCTCTCCATCCTTTCATATGTACACTTATAACATTTTAAGTAGCATACGTTTCAACCCTACTCTTTAGGATGACTTATTATACACCCGATTTTAGACGATTATTTTTTTGGATTAAATTGAAATCCATTCAAATATGAAATTAATTTCCCGATACAATATCGTTTTTAATAGCGGCACCTCTGAAACCCTCTTGGTCACTACACTATGTATGTATCTAACAGGGCACAGTAGTGGCGAGGATAGCCCCAAAGGCCCTGTATAAAAAATGATTGGGTTTTTAGTTTACAATTTTCTAGCACAGAACTGGCAGCACAGAGACAGTAAGATGGAGTTGCGATAAGCCACGGCGGAGATGGCCAGTGGATAACATGTTACGAATTTTTACACACATCGGGGCCCCTGTAGTTCGGAGGCCCTGTATCATTGTTACGGCGGTAACTACGCCTCTGGTTCGGTGTATTTAATTTAATTGATTAATATGAAACACTTAGGATGAATTATCACGTTCGTTGTAAATGATTTCATATTCAATAGCGTTCTTCGTAAATATAGCATTACGAGTATAAGTTCTTATTTATGTAAAGAACTACACACGATATCTTTCTCTTAATCGAATATGTGATTGATGTAAAACACAGGTATTCAGCTGTATCCGGGTAGACTGGAAGCCAACCCCAAGCTAGTTGGGGCTAAGGAAGCTTTTTTTTTTTCGGTGGGAAAACATCCAATGACATCCCCCACTCTTGGGCGGAGCGTGAGGGCGTGTCAGACTCGGGCTTGGTCCGGACGGTTACCGAACGATGGGACGGCGAGCTACCCATTGCTCGCCGTCCGCAAGCCCACGCCTACGGTGGCCCGAAATCGGGATCGGGATCCCGGCGGCTGGGGCGTGAGGGCAGCGCCCTCGCTTGTGCACGTCCGGCCTCCTCTTTTACTGCTTCGCAGAAGGAGGGGACCGCCTGCCACTCCTCCTCGCTTCGGACCATCGCCTGTACCAAGGCTCGGCGCGAGAGATCGTTGCCGCCGATCTCCCCCACGAGGACACGACGGTGCTCTGCCCAAGCGGAGCACACCTCTACCGTGTCCTCCGGGCGGTCCACACAGTGGTGGGACCCGTCGCTTCCGTACGAATCCGGTTAGAGGTGATTCGAATATGTGATTGATCAGTTTTATCAGAATTTGGTTAAATAGTCCGAAGAATCGCCAAACTTAAGTGGCGGTGGGCTGGGCACATTGCTCGCAGAACAGATGGTCGATGGGGGCGGAAGGTTCTGAAGTGGCGATCACGTACCGGAAGACGCAGCGTTGGAAGGCCTCCCACTAGATGGACCGATGAACTGGTGAGCATCGCGGGAATCTGATGGATGCGAGACGCACAGGACCAGTTCTTATGGTGACACATGGGGAGACCTATGTCCAACAGTGGACGTCTTTCAGCTAAAATGTTGATGATAATGATCAGAATTTGGTTTAGTTTCAAGCGAACAATTAAAATATAAGACACTGATTACATTAAGAATTTTTCGAATCACTATAATGTCAAATCAAATCAATTGGGATTAGGAGTAGGAAAATAATTATATTTGAAATTAGCAAGCAAGAACCTAGTCACTCAAAACTTCATCATAATCAAGTTAACAGCTAATTAGTTTAAATCAAGCTTAGTTAACCCCGAGGCAGACTTTTGTGCACACCTAATCTAACTAATCAGTATATAATATTGATTTAGTCACGACATTCAGCATTACATGTTCAGAAACACGTGAAGTGTAAGTAAACCATTTCTGAGAAATGTGTGTCTCCACAAGCGAACTACAATTATCATTATAAGTAACTATCTATAAAAGAATCTTTAAATGGTTATTGATAGACTGGCATTTAGCCAGTATTTCATCTGATGGTGAACGATGATGTGGTCGCTTGCACAAAACTAAACTATTAAAAAAAAATCGGTTGTCTGTAAAGTCGGTTTACTGACGATAGTTGAACGTGACAACGTGTTACATTTATTTGTACGCATAAATACAAATAAACAATTAACACGACATTCACTTTTCACTGCACTTTATAGTTGACGAAAACATGTAAATGTATTATTCTATAGCAGTTGTCACGACGCAGACGCATCGCTCACTCAAGTAGGAGAGAGACAGATGTCGAACACTACCGAACGCGGAGGCCGAACGCGCTCTCGCTTGCACTTCAAGCCTTAAATGGAACGCCTCAAAGCGAGGTAACGCCGCATGCGTCATACTTTTTCGTGCGTGCCGCCGGCTCCATCGAATTATAAGACTTTGTCACGTCAAAGAAAATATACTGCGGGATTGTTCTAAAACGTCACAGCGGTCCTGGGAGGCAAATGGTAACTAAAGGAACACGTGTGGGTTTAGTCAGGAAAAATTTGACACGCTCTCGTTCATCCCAGAGCTTGAGAAATTACATAATGATTTCCCACTCTAAAGAAAAGAGAAGGCATTACTACGGCTGTCCTTATTGTCAGTAAAGTAACACTTAGCCGTCTGTCTGTCTTTTCCTTGATTTTTGATTTAAGCATTTGAAGTTGAGTATTTCTTAAACTCTACTTTAGGTTAAAAACCTGTCATTTGGCATTTATGTAGAGTTTGATACGTTCTTAGCTCAAAATACTCAATTCAGAAACCCGCTCTCTGTCTGTTTTTCTGCTTACTTCTACCACACCAGACCATGCCACAGATCTTGATACGGTTTTCAATACCTAATAGATAGAGCGGTGGAAGGTTAGCGTATAATTTGGAGCCGTATAAAACCGGGGTTGGTCGCTAGTAGTACATTTGTGTGGAAGAAGAAGGCTGACCACAAAATAATTGGAATAAAGACAGGGGACTGAAGGTGCGTGCTAAGGTGTCCAAACTAAAATGTATCTATCAAAGCTGAGATTCATTATTATTATGACATTGTCTCCTTACAGACTCTTCTGTATGAGGAGAAACTTCAGTTAAATGTTCTGGAATATGGCACTATTTACTTCTTAAGTATTACAACAGCTTTCTAGCCTAGGGCCGTTAGAAGTTACGGGGTCTTCATTGTTCGCAAATCTTAATGCACCTTCCTGTTAGGTGTGCGGAAGAAACGCCTGGGTGCCGCCATTGTGTGGACCGTCCGCAGGACACGGTGGAGCATACGGTAGAGGTGTGCCCCGCCTGGGCAGAGCAACGCCGTGTCCTCGTGGGGGCGATCGGCGGCAGTGATCTCTCGCGCCGGGCATTGGTACAGGCCATGGTCCGGAGTGAGGAGGAGTGGCAGGCGGTCGCCTCCTTCTGCGAAGCAGTAATGCTAGCAAAGGAGGCGGCCGATCGCGTGAGGCAACGGTCCTCACGCCCTAACCGCCGCCGGGATCCCGATTTCCGGCCACCATAGGCGCGGGCTTGCGGACGGCGAGTACTGGGTGGCTCGCCGTCCGACCGTCCGGTAACTGTCCGGACCGAGCCCAAGTCGTCGACGGCGCGTATTGTTCCACGCGCGCCTCAGGGAGATGTCAGCAAATCGTAGGGGCCCAGCAGGGCCGAAGCCTACTGGGGTCACGGGTAGTGTGAAAGCGAAGCCCGGGGCCCCGGGATGAAGGCAAAGAAGGAACAGGAGTGGGTTTTTAGTCAGTAAAAGTCTGACACTATCTCTCGCTCCGCCCAAGAGCGGGATTTGTCATTAGATGATTTTCCCACCTAAAAAAAAAAAAAAACCTTCCTGTTAGGTAACACGACAGGTTCAATTTCAAAGGTTTCATGTCGACAGACTTTTACTGCGATATTGCAATATTTCGCTACCTACTGTAATAAAATTGAAGACTGTGGCTGTATATACAGAGTAGCCCGAAGAATCGCCAAACTTAAGTGGCTGGGCAAGGCACATTAGTCGCAGAACAGATGGCCGTTGGGGCCGAAAAGTTCTGGAGTAGTGGCTCCCACAAGGTGGATTGATGACCTGGTGAGGGTCGCGGAAATCCGATAGATGCGAGACGCACAGGACTGTTCATTGTGGTGACATTTGGGGTAGGTGTATGTCCAACAGTGGACGTCTTTCGGCTGAAATGATGATGATATACATAGTGTTTTAATATGCACGTTGATTCACCGTCTGTGTATAATATATTGGTTTAGCTAATGATGTCAGGGTACGTTTTTATGTTACTAAATCGAATTTGTTTGCTTCAAAATAAAATTGATAAAACAGTTTCTAGAAGTCTAGAACGTTTTCATTTTAATGAGTACACAACTTTGTTAGCGGATAATGAGTTTCATTATTAAATTCTAAGAATATTGAAATACCGTACCTAAGAGTTTCTTTTTTCGTTGTTTCTCTGAGTGGAGCGAGAAGAAGTGTCAGAGTTTTACTGACTAAAACCTACCGAGTTCCTTCAATTACCCTTAGCGTTATAGGGCCCCGGTTACTCTTTGGTACAATCCAGCAACCCTTGCAGTGGTACTGCCTCCTCAGTCATCCTACGGACCTATACATCCAGTTCCAACTACGCAACATGATACAACTTCCCGCTACCAACGACTGTCGCCATGAAACACTAATATTCCACAATATAAATATTCCACAACGATCTCACAACGCCGTCTAGTCCCAAACTAAGCAAAGCTTATGGTATGAGTACTAGACAACTGATAAACATACTTATATATTTCTAAATACATAAAAATTATAGATAAATTACACCCAGACACAGAACAAATCACACACATCACACAAACATTTGTCCTGGGTGAGAATCGAAACCACGACCTCTGGCATAGCAGTCAGGGCCACTAACCATTAGACCAACAGGCCAGTCAAACACTGAAAGAACTGAAACAATACACCATCCTAGATTGTAGTATACAGCTCGAATACACTAAGAAAGTCTTGTGAAAGTTTTGTTATGACTTCAGCACTTGCGCAGAATTTATAAATTGTTACCTACTGTCTTTATAACTTTGAGGACGGCAAACCGCTTTAATAATTCTAGAGTTTTGTAATTACCAGAATTTAACGATGGCGATGTTACTAGTTTTCCATGGATATTATAATTATATGTTAGTAGGCCTAGATTTTTCCATCACCTCGTAGACCTTTTTTGTACGATTTTTAATCTGTTTCTTTTGGCCTGAGAACTTTGAACGGTACCTTTAAACTGGCGTCAAATAACTGTATTTTTATTAGAGATGTGCCGACTAAGACTGACTGATTAGCCGATTAATCGGTTGTAAAAAGGCTGGCTAGTCGACCGACTGGCCGGCTAAAAGGTTTCGAGGGTATTCTACTACGAGAGACTACGAAAGTGGTCTGATATTCGGCTTTACCAAATAATCGGCGGTACATCTCTAATTATCTTTAATTCTCTAATGTACATAAAAACATACATAGTACACGGTGATACAAACAGCTCATGCACAAAGGCGAGCTTTACTCAGCAATGGGTTTCCTCCCAGCAAACCTTTGATAACTCAAAGGTTTGATGGGAGAGAACTTCAGAGAACATATTCGAGGGTAGGATACAGTGCACAATGTAAGTGTACAATAAGTCATTAGACTTATTGTAGACTTACATTGTGCATATAATTATAATATACCATTAAACTAACATACTATTAAATTGTAATATTTTGTCGATAATGAAAGGAAGTGCTCTTTAAGTTTCTTCTTGAAGACATCTAGAGAGGGAACGAATTTTCATTGTTCTTTCTGAACATGACTGAGAAAAATTCAACCATATTTTTCAAAATATACCTTCTGTAAAGGACTCCGACCGTCCAACCGAGACGGTGATATCAGAGAGACCTTTTACAAATGCTTTAATCATGACTTTCAAAATCCTTACAGTATTTCACTCTGCATTTGCGACGAAGCTTCAAAGTCATCCATCATAATTTAATATTATAGAGAGAATACTTTTCTGTTCAGTCTCAGGGATTCTAGGTGCAATGTCAATCATGGTTAAGGTAAATGCATTAACTTTCTAGTTGTAATGTCTGTTAAACGTCATCATATTCGTCTATTGAGTCAGTTTTTTTTGCTACAAATAGTTTTTTTTTATTATTAATGATAGGCTTGCGTTTGACCACCATCTCACCTGATGGTAAGCGATGATGTAGTCGACGATGGAGCACGCTTGCCTAGAAGTAGCCTATTCACTCTTGACTTAAAGACCCCTAAGTTGTAGCTATCTGGAAACACAGACTCCGGCAAGGAATTCCACTCCTTGGCTGTACGCATAATAAATGTGTTCTTAAAACGTTTTGTGCGTATGGGTGGGATGTCTACCATGTACCGGTGGCGCAACGCCTTACGTCTAGTGGTCCGATGATGGAACGGACTTGGCGGAATTAGATTGTGCAATTCCAGTGCACACTCCCCGAAATGTAAACGATAGAAAACTGACAGGCTAGCAACTCTGCGGCGATGCCCAAGGCTTTGGAGCTGTTAGAAAGCAAAAAAAACTAACTCAACAGAGTCATGTTCTCACTCTCATAGGTTCTGGGTATTATTACTGTGGTTCTGGTAGACTTCAGAAGCTAAAAATACAAGACGTGAGTTGATTTAGCAAAACGAGATATGCTGTTTGCCCTGTCTTGTTTGTCAGCCATATTTACGACAAACAGGTAAGCAAGGTGAGAACAAGAATGTCTTGATTTTGATCTTTTCATTTACTTGCATTAGAGGTATGCAGAACGGGGTGTAAAGTTCCCCAAACCTCCGTTGAAAAGAGAGGATCCTCCGACCAGACGGGTGTTGAGTCTGGGCCGGCAACTGTCTAATACGAGTAGTTGATTACGGACGGTTGTGTATGTTCTAATCAACACAGAAGTTTGATTATTTCACAGCTTCAAGGGACCGCAGACTTGAGTATATGGTTTTAAATTTTTAATTTCAACTCGATACCTCCACACGTTCCCGAGATAAATGGTTTTGACAGACAGACAGACAACAAAGTGATCCTGTAAGGCTTCCGTTTTTTTCCTTTTGAGGTGTGGAATTTTAAAAATATCCCAAGGAAACATACTCCCGGGGTAAAAAGTTATGTGCTATTCTAAGACATGATGATCGGATTTCGATAAGACTTGGCAAATGGGTTGCCAAGTTTCATCGAAATCCGTTCAGCTGTTCGACCTTGAAGAAGTAAAAATAACAAACACAAACATTCGACTTTATAATATTAGTGTGATACAATATTTATCGGCAACAAAAAGGCAGAATTTCTTTTCATATACAGACATTAGACAGCTACAATTTAATTAAGTATTTTCAATTTACGAGAGCCAAATTCATTACGCATTCCACCTGTATTTTCTTTGATATATTCCCACACAATATCGACACAGGTGTCGCTATAGCGCTGGTAATTATATCCCAGCGAATTGAAGTTCTTGTGCCATTATTGAAATGAAAATGGAGCGACAAAGCGCGGTTTTTACGGCAATTCGAAGCCGTGGAAGAGGGATCCAAGCTTACCAACTCGATACCAAATTAATTGCGCCGCAGATCTAAATTGAAATGTCTTTATTGAAAAATCGAACCAAGGAGAACTCTATTAAGCAATTATTTCTTACTGAAATAATAATTTCCGAACGAAAAGTAATTAACCCTCGGTTTGGTCCGACGAGTATTTTCGCGTCCTATTCGCCAGGTTCGTGTCTTTGCAACTGGGTACTTCATCTCGTTTAGCTCTTTAATCCCCATAGGTAACAGGAAAGCTGACAAGATGGAGTATTTCGTACCGTTATTGCAAAAACCAAGTATCTGCAATTTTTACCCAAATTAAAGTTAACCTTTTGAGTGCGTAATTAGAGACACAATAGTAAGGCAATGGCGCGTGAACGCCGGCGTTAATGCGGGGATCAACAGCTTAAATCCATTCATCCATTCGTCTCATCAAGATGAATCTACAGGTTTCCGGTTATTAGCTACGACACTTATTTACAAAGATGGCTTCGGCAAAAAGTAAATAACCTACTGAATATAATAGTAATAATATAATATAATAATACAAAAATGTTGGTGCATAGTTGGTTTTTGCAATAAGGGTACGATTTGGTCGTGGATGTGCGACTCTGGCGAAATAAACGCGTGAGTGTTTGTCGGATTTATACGACGTAGGCGGTTAAAAGGTTTAAGTTCTTCGGAGAGCGAACCTTAAAACTGTTGTAGCAAAATTTGCAGCAAAACTGGAATTTGTCATATTATAGAGTGATGGCTCAAAACTCTTCTAGCTTCATTCAGCAGCTAACAGAATCTGGCTTCGGGAGTCGCTGGACGACTATCGACCACCACAGGCGCGGGTTTGTGGACGACGAGCCATGGATAGCTCGCCGTCCGGCCGTCCGGTAAGGAACAGGTGGGTTAACATAACGTTCAAAGTAAGATTGTTTCATTCTTATTTCAGTGTGGGTAAGAGACAGAGCTATACAGGTTGTCTAGCGCCATCTCTTACCCACAATGGAATAAGAATAAAACAATCTTACTTTAAACGTCATGTTAACCCACCAAGTCTGGGTCGACGGCACGTTGTACCACACACGCCTCAAAGAGATGTCAGCATAATTGTAGGAGCCAGTTAGGACCGACACCTGCCAGGGCTGTGGATTGTTCGAAAGAGTTACCGCAGACCCTCGCAATAAAGGGCAACTGAAGGAACACTGCTGGTTTTAGTCACTCCCTCGCGCTCCACCCACAGCGGGAGAAATTATTTGATGATTTCCAACGTAACAAAAAAGCTAACAGAATATTCCGTCTAATACCTCATTCATGGCTACTCCACAGTACTGAAGACGCGTTCACCGCACGAAGGCCGCGTAATGACTGTCATTACTCATCAGCCGTTACAACCTGACCTTCCACCTTGCAGCGCACATCCCCCCCTCTATCTTCACTTTATTTCGCAACAGAGGAGAGGGGCAGTTCAACAGTTAGTGGTGGTTTAAACGTAGTGACGTAACGACGTGTCGCTGGCCATTTTTCTCATAAATACGTGTCGGCTATTATGGGCGACGGTGCTTGTTCATGACACGTATTGTTGAACTAGGGCTACACGATTGCAATTGCTAATTTGGATGGTAAAACCCTTGACTAATGTTTACTAAATATCCTCACTCGTTTAGTTTGCGTTTTGGGAACACATTCATTGTACGTACAGCTAAGGAATGGAATTCCCTGCCGGAGTCTATGTTTCCTGATAGCTACAACCAGGGGTCTTTAAGTCAAGAGTGAATAGGTTACTTCTAGGCAAGCGTGCTCCATCGTCGGCCACATCATCGCTTACCATCAGGTGAGATGGTGGTCAAACGCGAGCCTAACAATAATTAAAAACAAAAAAAAAATACAGTTGTCAAACGCGAGCATATCAATAATAAAAAGAAACTAGGTGCATAATTAAAGATGGACCGGTGACCTGGTGAGGGTTGCGGGAATCCGATGGATGCGAGACGCACAGGACCGGTCATTATGGCGACATTTAGAGGAGGCCTATGTCCAACAGTGGACGTCTTTCGGCTGAAACGATGATGATGATAATTAAAGGCAGATAAACTGCACCAGAATCTGTGTTTATGCTCCTGTGGGTTTTTTTTAAGTGGGAATTCATCCAATGACTTCTCTCGCACTTGGGTGGTGTGAGAGGGCGTGTCAAACTTTTACTGACTAAATCCCACCTGTGTCCTCCAATTGCTATTTTCGTTTTTAGGAGCACGGCTTCCCTTTTAGAAATTCCTAGTGGTCCTAACGGCTATCGGCCCTGCAGTACCTACAGCTTTGTTGACATGCTCCATCGTATCCTCCGGGTGGTTCGCACAATGGTAACACTCGAGCAGATTCAGCCTGAATCGGAAATAGGAAACTTCCGAACTTGCCATATCTAGTGAGGACCTGCGTCATGCAAAAGGTGAGGTCGCTGTGGCGCCTCCAACCACTCATCATAGAGGGGAGTTACCACTGACTGTGGCGTGTCCACGGATATCGGCGTGTCCATGTCCCGTCCAGTAACGTAACAAATGCGTTTGCCATTATTTTTTGGCAAGCACAGAGATTACTATTGGGGTTAATAGGTATGCAGAGGTGAAATAGAAACAAACTTTTGATTGAGTTTCTCATTTTGATACTAAAAGTAGTATTAGATTTTCAAAAAAGCGTCAATAAAAAGAAACCTATTCATTATTAACTTGAATTAAGTATTTAAATGCTGCAAACAATATTTAAATAACGTGAAAATACCCTTCGAAGTTTTAATTATATTTACCCCCTGCATCCCTTTTCACCCCGTTTGACTGTACGACACGTTTTTTTACGCCCTTCAAAGGGCGTCCATCAGCAAACTCATGTTCATTTAGTGGACGGTTAACGTAACTGTTCATTGAATCCACATTATCGATGCCGGAAACCATAGTAACCCTGAAATCACCCCAAAATAAACTGCTCCGTACAACACATTATCATTAAATGTTATTATATCCCCTAATTTCCTCGCTTCTCTCAAATATTCTGCCGTATTCGCACTAGTTTATTTACAACGTTAATTGGATGTCTAGTCTATCTCGCAAATCAATAGAACGCCATTTAACAGACACACATTGGGCAAATATTTGGGTAGTGTAAACGCACGGCTCGAACGCTCGGTTGGGGCTGGGGTCCACAGGTATCGGATAGGGTCGAAAGCTTGGAATTCTCGTTATAACACAAACAGACTATGCTCAGGTTTCATTGATGTACAAAGTGTAGGTTTCTATCTGACTACGGTGAGTCCAAAGGGAAGGGTTGTGAATCTTGCAGTTACTTGGGTGAATAAAATCTTGATTAGGATTGGCACTTTGACTGTGATTTCGCCCATGTGAAAATAAAAATAAATATATGCCTATGTCTCTCAATGATAATGTAGCACTCGACTAGCGAAAAAGAATCAGAATCGCTTCAATAATTTCAAAGATCGACCCCCAACATACAAATTTATAGAATAGAATAGAATAAACTTTATTGTACACCAAAAAAGTAACACAACTTATACATAAACTTAAATCTATGGGTACAATGGCGGTCTTATCGCTGACAGCGATATCTACCAGACAACCTTAGGATGGATCGTAAGGACTTAAAATAATACAGGGAGTAGTCTGCGGTGTACTGCTAACAAATTGATCTATCTCTATAATATATAAAACACAATACATAACTATAAATATATACATACATATTAAAATATGTTACACAATTTAATTAAAAAATGGACGAAAAAAAAGAAGAAAATTATCTTTATAATATTAGTATAATATGTTATTTATTTTTGACATTTATAATTTATTATTCTTCTAACTCGATTCACTTTAAATATCGTAAGCCTGTTTGGCAGGACATAATGGTTCTATAATTTATCCTGTGCCCACAATAAAGATAGCCCACATTCTGATTTCTAAAAAATAATTAGGAGTGCTAATATACTGAGAAAAAAGTGAAAATCACCTTCAAAGTTTTATTTCTATTCACCCCGTTTGACTTTGTGATATTGCTTCGTACCGTCTAAATTACTAAACTGATTCCAACCAATGAAGAGTCGGTAGATTGACTTGTCGCAGGAAATTTAATACAGTGCGCGCTAGACATCTTCATGTGAAACATTATCTTGAATTCTTTTGTCTGCAGCCTGGTTTTTTCATGGTAGCGAATTCTCTTCATCGAAACTTTGTTTACGAGATTTTCTTTTGTGTTCCTTACATAAGCCACTTTGTCTTTTTAACGCCTTCACCCGACCGCTAATAGGCTTACAACCTCATTAGGTTTCGCGACGTGGACGACCCCTGTTAAAGCGGATTGTGGTCGCAAAACCCTTCGCTCTTTGTTCAAATTCTCACTAAAGGTGAGGGAAATGGAAAGTCCTCAACTAGACGGGATCTTAATTTAGTATAATTATTTTCCTTTCTCAGTTCACACTATTACATAGTATCTAAAGACGTCATTTCACTTCAGAGCAGAGATGTTACGGAGGTTGGAACTTCGATTTAGATTTTGGTTCCGATAAATTTTAATCGGATCTTATTGGAGGTACAAACAAGTTTATAGTTGTCGCGTGGGAATCTCCCTTCTCCCGTGCCTTCGTCTCGTGTCGATTACTTTTTCACTTGTTGTTTAGTTTCGTATTTGGAATGTTATAAATTCGCTCTTCATTTATATCTGAGTTTTTTTTTAGTGCACTAGCTTCGACTTTTATAAGTGCCCATGTAGGCCTATGTGAAATAAAAACATTTGAATTTTTTTAATTTTGTTTTAGTAGTGTTTCATTTGACGCTTCTTCCTCTGCCTCCGATTTCGTTTCCGATTCCGTTATACTAAATTTAAAAACTCCGTTTCCAAATTCACTTATGATATAACCACTTTCATTAAATTCCTAGTTTATACTATAGCTGTTGATCCCCGCATTAACGCCGGCGTTCACGCGCCATTGTCTTTCTATTGTGTCTCTAATTACGCTACTCAAGAAGTTAATGCCTAAAGACATCATTTCAATTCAGAGGTAACCACGTTCTCATCTTAAATAAATATCGTTATATCGATCATCGATCTGCTCGTCATTAATATGCTTTCATTGTATCCTCATTAAGGATTCAGGGCGAGTATATCCTACGCCCCCTATTGTATAACATTGCAGAGACGAACGGTAGAAGCTGTATAATTGATTAATGAACCAGTTCGCTTGTAGCAGATACAGTCAATAATACTAGCTACAAAGGGAACTGTAAATTGACAATCTGAAACATAGCGCAAGAAGTATTTCCGATCGCAATTGCTTTTTGCAAGGTCACTGGAGACCTGGGGTCCTACCACGAGCTCTTTACGCGATGCATTTAAGACCTAAGCTGAATTGTTAAAGGGATGGAGCTAGCGTTGCCAGGCGTCCGGATAAAGCCGGACGCGGTCAGGCTTTTTAGTTGCATGTCCGGCTAAATCAGGCGGAGTCCGGCCTGTCCGGCTTTTGTCAGGCATTTTACATTTTTTGAACATTTTGTTTAGAATTGTCATTTGAGTTCTACCTTACCTTGTAAGTTGTATCGCTAGCACAAGTAGAGCGGACATACAATTAGTCTAGCAATATAATATCACTAAATGTTATTGTTTTTTTCATTAGAGTTTAAAAACATTTTATGAATTTTGTTGTTATGAAAAACATTTTTTTTTTTAAGTCTAACATTAGTTAGACTTAAAAAAAAATGTCGGCCTTTTTGACCAAATGTCCGCCTAAATAGGAAAGTCAGTCCGGCTTATCGGTTTCAAGACCTGGCAACCCTAGATGGAGCTATGTCTGGTGTACCTATAGCTCCTCACACGACTGACATTTTAACACATCATGGTGCCCCTGGCTTTTAATTATCAGCTTTATAGTGTAGATTTGCAATGCAATGGAGGCCTCTATGTTCTTGTAAAATAGTGAATTCGTGCAGTTCCAACTTATATTCGCTTGAACACTGTTTCACCTAATGGTATAAGCGATGATGTGGTTGACGATGGAGCACGCTTGCCTAGAAGTAACCTATTCACTCTTGACTTGAAGACCCCCAGGTTGTAGCTATCAGGAACCATAAACTCCGGCAGGGAATTCCACTTCTTAGATGTACACACAATGAATGTGTTCCCAAAACGTTTGGCGCATTGACGTATGTACGAACGTTTGGCGCATGTTGTGGTCCGATGTTAGAACGGGTTTGGCGGAATTAAGTTATGCATTTCCGACGCATACCCCCCGAAATGCAACCGATAGAAAACCGACAGACTAGCAACTCGGCTTCGATGCTCAAGACTGAAGCTTTGACTCTAAGAACTATCTTCTTCTTCTTTTCGTGTCGATGTACTCTAACTAAATTTTATCTGACCAGTATTTGGCTCTGTTATTGGCCTCGTATATATTCTGAAAACTGCAGGTGGTTGTGCAGGATGGACAGCATAGCAAATGACGCATGTCCTGTGCAGCGGCTCCACACTGGCACTGTGTTAGAGATGGGTCGAGGAAGCCCCATTTGGCCAAATCGCTTTTACAGCGGCCAACCTGGGTCCGCAGTCTGTTAAGAGATTATGATATGTCTCAAACTCTCGAAGAACTATGAATAATTTGAACTCAAGACCTCGGAAGTCGTCACAAATCGGTAAAGTATAATTACACGTCTTGCCAACCCTATGGTGGTGACGTGCATATCAGCCGGTTACATTATATCACGTGTAGCATTTTATTGTTAATAAACACGCGACTGGTGTATATAGAGGAATATTTTGACTGACGTACTCCACGAGCCTTCGACAGACGGCTTGGCTGGGGCTGCCCGGATTTTATTGTTCTATGTCAGGGGTGAAACGTGTTGAGATTAGCTGCACGCGATTTGCTATTGTTTGAAATAGTTTATATGGGCCGAATAACTCAAAATGCTAAAAAAAAACCGGACAAGTGCGAGCCGAATTCGTGCATGAAGGGTTCCGTACAGAATCTTTACAACATTAGACACTGTATAATTGTAGTATATAGGCAAAAACACGTTTGTCGTATGGGCTCCCATACAACAAAACCCCCCTTGAATATTTATTTTATTTTAATATCATTATTTATTTTTAAAGTGAATATACAACTAAATATTCTGTGAATATTTCAAGCGTCTACCTGGTGCCGTTAATAATATCGAACAAAAAAATTACGTTAGTTGTCTAAGAGCCTCACTTAAATATTTCTTTTATTCTGTTTTTAGTTTTTAGTTATAGCGGCAACAGAAATACATCATCTGTGAAAATTTCAACTGTCTAGCTATCACGGTTCTTGAAATACAGCCTGGTGACAGACAGACGGACAGTGGAATCTTAGCAATAGGGTCCCGTTTTTACCCATTGGGTACGGAACCCTAAAAAAATAGTATCAAATTTAATAGGCAGTTGGTTTTTATTAACGTCTGATTGTGGATTTATTTTGGTTGTTCACATAGTGGATTCTGAAATTAACTACAAAGCCAGATTTTTTGTTCCTTTTACATGCATTCTTGGTTTTTAATTATCCTGGTCAACGATAATAGCGTACTGTAGCAATGCTTTTTTTTTAGGTTGAAAATCATCCAATGACTTCTTTCGCTCTAGGGTGGATCGAGAAGACGTGTCAGACTTTTACTGACTAAAACCCACCCCTATGTTCCTTCTTTGCCTTCGTTCCAGGGCCCCGGGGTTCTCTTTCGCACAATCCACGGCCCACGGCCCCAGTAGGCTTCGACCCTACTGGGCCCCTACGGTTTTGCTGACCTCTCCCTGAGGTGCGCGTATGGCACTACACGCCATCGAGGACTCGGGCTCGGTCCGGACGGTAACCGGGCGGTGAGCTACCCATTGCTCGCCGTCCGCAAGCCTACGCCTATTCTGATCTTTCTTGGATTTGCAGCACAACTCAACATCAGCAATATTAAATGTCTTATAATCAGCCTTTTAATGTTCCCACTGCTGGGACTCAGGCCTCCTCTCTACGAGAGGGAATGGGCCGTAATCCACCACGCGGACCAAGTGCGGGTTGATGAACGTCACATGTTTTCGATTTTTTGGTTCTAGGACGTGCCTCCTCACGACGTTTTGAAAACAGTGGTGATGAAATAAATTACAGAAAATAATGCGCCTGGCTTGGTTTGAACCCGCGACCTGCAACTCGTACCACTCGGCCATCACTGCTCTCAAATGTCTTCGTACTTGTGAAACATTGAACGGTTCCACTTCGAACTACTTGCGACTCTATAACTGTCGTAGGTGTAAAGACTGACTGGCCTGTTGGTCTAGTGGTTAGTGGCCCTGACTGCTATGCCGGAGGTCGTGGGTTCGATTCCCACCCAGGACAAATGTTTGTGTGATAAGCACGATCATTTTTTTTGTGTCTGGGTGTAATTTTGTATGTATTTAGAAATATATAAGTATGTTTATCAGTTGTCTAGTACCCATAACACAAGCTCTGCTTAGCTTGGGACTAGATGGCGTCGTGTGATAGTTGTGGAATATATTATATATATTATATTATATATAAAGGTCGCGAGAAAGTTCTTATCACTTGGCTATTACGGCAGTAGTCTGAAGCTATCTATGTTTTGTTTCTTCGATCCTGCTTCTCTACAAACGATAATCGTGTACTAGGTTGGTACTCGATAATTAATAGGTAGACACCGAAGGATAGACGGATTTCAATAATAAAAGTTTATTATCCTTTTCTTCATATACTGGAAGGTGTGTTTCACTAATATTATATGAGACGTGTGCTCGCAAGCAAGGCTTTTATTTTCCATTCTGTCCTGTCACCTGTCACTGTCACGCTATCAATAACTCTCAGTCATATGGAAGAAAAGGTTAACAACTTAACACTAAACTAACCTTTTATTTATTTATTTATTAAAACTTCTTGCTACACAAAAGTACAAAGGCGGACTTAATGCCTTAGGCATTCTCTACCAGTCAACCTAGGATGGTGATGACAAAATGTGGCAGGTGCATAAAAATACAAAACAATATTAAGAAAATAAGAGTACAAAGTATACATATATACACAAAATAAACATACATATATAATTTAATATAATATATACTTAAATAAGTAAAAGAAAGGGGTTGTGGAGACGATTTCACTATTTACCTTTTCTTCCATAACATTCCTCACACAATCCATCCATCTTTTCTTTGGCCTTCCTCTCCCTCTCCATCCATCACATCATATTCATAGGTTCATAACTCGTTCTCTCTGTCTGTCTGTCTGTCAGTCAGAACCCTTTATCTCGGGAACGCGTGGAGGTATCAAGTTCAATTTAAAAGCATATACTCAAGTCTGCGGTCCCTTGAAGCTGTGAAAATATCAAACGTCTGAGTTAATGAAAAAAAAAAGATACGGCCGTTTATGTCCCAAAAAACGTATTTCGACACTCTTGAGGGAATCAAAATTAATAGGGTACTTCCCGTTGAGCTAGAATCCCGAAATTTGGCATGGAGTAAGGTCTCATTACAAGTATAGGAAAAAAATCTAAAAACTGTAAATTTGTAGTTACGTTATAAAAAAATAAAACTTGCGTTTCGGAAAAATCGTCGTAACTCAATTCGGGAATTGTACTGTTTTCATAGGTAAGGTTGTACGAAACCCTCAGTGCGCGAGTCCGACTCGCACTTGCCAGGTTTTTTTTTAATGTGGAATGGTAAACCCCGTCCCTTTTTAGTATCTCGTACTCAAAAGCTAGTCCTTAGTGCGGAAAATCGTGGACTGCATTCCGCTTAAATGTCAAATATAATTTAATACTTGTTGGACGGTTGCAAGCCGAAGTCGTGCGTCCTTGGTGGCAAAATATTGGGGCTCGGCGAAAATGTAGAATGGAAGTAAAATATTACGTCAATCATTTTATTAAAAGAGTAACCATGGAGTTTCTTGTCGGCTCTTCTTCATGGGAAACAACCAATTGGACACTTATAGCTTCTGACGTTTTATAAGCGTTGTAGGCGTATGTGAAATAAAAATATTTTGACGTCAAAGGTCCGCACTAAGTCCACGTGATTGAATTATGTCCAATTCCCTCTTTTAGAGTGGAGACCTGAATCCCAGCTATGGGAAATTGCTCGCCGTCCGACCATCCGGTAACTGTCCGGACCGAGCCCAAGTCGTCGACGGCGCGTATTGTTCCACGCGCGCCTCAGGGAGATGTCAGCAAATCGTAGGGGCCCAGCAGGGCCGAAGCCTACTGGGGGCCACGGGTTGAAGGCAAAGAAGAAAAAGCTATGGGAAATTGGGAACAAGTCTTATCAGCATTACGGTTTAGTTTAGTTAAATCATACCTTTGACGAAATTTGATTTCAGTTCATATGTGGCGGGAATTCCATCGTAACGAAATCAATTTGTAGTCTTCTATCTATGTAGGTGAACAATGGTCATTGAAGTTAACGTAGGCAGAAGCAATGAGATGCAGTAGCGTAGCTAGATGTGGGCAACGTGGGCCCTCGCGCACGGCCTCGCACCCAAAGGGGTCTCGCACAAGGGCTCTTTAAGAACGACGGTTTTTTTTACAATAGATAGTTTTGCGTTTGACCAGTATTTCACCTGATGATAAGCGACGATGTGGTTGAACACTGGGTTGCGACAGCCGCTGTCTTGTTTTCGAATTTATGAAAGAAAAAGGCCTCGCTGACTTGTGATGGCCTGGGAGTGGTGGACTCTATAAGAGAAGTGTTTGTTGCTTGAAGCAATGACGATACGAGTAGCAAGGTTTGTCACTAGCTGCTGAGACAGCTGGGCCATGAGCGTTGTATATGATCTAATTGTGTTTTGTATTAGTGTACCTAAATGTCACCCACATATAAATTACTCCACGCTACGCCTCTGATGCAATGTGACGCTATGCCGGCTATGCATCCAGTAATTGACGCTCGGACGCTTTGTGCACGTGTACTCGACTCCGCTCTGAATTAAAATGTAGGAGATTTTATCTCCAGCAGCTGATTCACACGCTGTTCGCTGAAGCGTGGTTTTATGTCATTACTTACTGGTGTACTTGTGGTCTTGACGACGTTTGCACGTGCTAGGTGCCTTAAGGGCCGGTTATAGTCATTGAGTATTTTGTATGAACTCCGCCCGGGTCTATGTCGATTTCGCGGCTCCGTAACAGCGGTTTTACTTTTATAAAAAAAAAAAAAAAAAACAAAAACTATATTCAAGATTTTTGTTTTTGCGAGGCCCTTTTAAAAACAAGGTTTGTTATTTTTTGTAACTTTCAAATATTTCCGTGACGTAATCTCGTAGACATACACGTTTGAAATCGTAAGTTAGGGTCAAACACGCGATTTTTTTTATCGAGTCAACTAATTTACTTATATCATGTTTTGATTTTTGCCCGGCGGTTGGTCATATCATCATCATCATTTCAGCCGAAAGATGTCCACTGCTGGACATAGGCCTCCTCAAGTGTTGCCACAACGAACGGTCTTGTGCGTCTCGCATCCATCGGACTCCCGCAACCGTTACCAAGTCATCGGCCCACCTTGTCCTGACCTTGTCTTGACCTTGAGGCCTTCCAACGCTACGTCTTCCGGTACGTGGTCGCCATTCCAGAACCTTTCGGCCCCAACGGCTATCCGTTCTGCGAGCAATGTGTGTGTTGGTCATATAGTCAATTTTAATAAAATAATTTTTCATGGTGTTCTCTTTTATATTTGTGGATTTCCAGAAGTTTAAAAAGTTCAAAATGAGTAGAACCTGGCTTTAAGGTGAACGCACACTTATCTGAGCCGAACGCGTCGAACGCCCGGGTGTCATCATTGTGTGGACCGCCCGGAGGACACGGTGGAGCATACGGTAGAGGAGTGCCCCGCTTGGGTAGAGCACCGCCGTGTCCTCGTGGGGGCGCTCGGCGGCAGCGCTCTCTGGTGCCGGGCCTTGGTACAGGCCATGGTCCGGAGCGAGGAGTGGCAGACGGTTGCCTCCTTCTGCGAAGCAGTAATGCTAGCAAAGGAGGCGGCCGCACGCGCGAGAAAATGGCCTTCGCGCCCCAGCCACCGGGATTCCGATCCCGATTTCCGGCCACCGTAGGCGTGGGCTTGCGGACGGCGAGCAATGGGTAGCTCGCCATCCGATCGTCCGGTAACCGTCCGGACCGAGCCCAAGTCGTCGACGGCGCGTAGTGTTTCACGCGCGCCTCAAGATGTCAGCAACGGTAGGGGCTCAACAGGGTCGAAGCCTACTGGGACCATGGGTGATGCGAAAGAGAACCCCGGATCCCTGGAACGAGGGCAAACAAGGAACAGGAGTGGGTTTTAGTCAGTAAAAGTCTGACACGCCCTCCCGCCCTGCCCAAGGCGGGAGATGTCATTGGATGATTTCCCACTTTAAAAAAAAAATGCTGTCCATCTGCTGAGCAAATGCCAATCCTGATTCGTTCATTTCCCGCGTCTATTTGCTGTTCTTGTCCAACATTTCAACAAACTTTTTATTTTACATCGTCTTGTTGATCTGGTCCGGTAATTGTATCTACCATTAACCATCGCCGCCCAATTTCATTTGACTGACCGACATTTTGACAATTCATTCATTTTGGTAATTGGTCTATTTGAAATAAACGTTTTTCATTCTAAATCATCGTCATTCACAAAATAATTTTATTTATCCCATAGAAAATCTCACCATTTACCTAAAAACCTGAACTGATTTAATTGTAATTTGTTCATGTCCTTGATACAAAACTGTCAAGCGTGACGGAAACACACTTCCCATTATAACTACGGTGTGCCAGTTGAGTAGTTGACTCTTTGTTTTTATTGTTTGTATAAAAAAGTAACTTTATGTAAAATAGAAAGATTTGTTTTCAAATTCGTTCAGTTTTAATTAAGTAATCTGGTGGAAGGGGAAACTCTCAAGTAACAGAAGGATGCACATACTGAAAGGTGACGTCACGATTATTAGATTACGAGTGTACAATAAAATAGTGAGATATCCTTGCCACGCCCCCACTCTTCCTCAAACCAATATTTGGAATGCTAATTGCTGCTTCATTTTTGATGCTGTTTTTTTATTATAAGGTTTCCTTACGTAATCTTGGTGTGCAATAAAGTATATAACTGTCAAATGAAACACTAACGAATCAAAAATTGGAATAAGTTTAAATGAAGAGGGAACTCACAACATTCCAAATATGAAACAAAAACAAGCGAAAAAATTATCGACAGAAAAGCACAGGGTTCCCTGCGCGACACTTATTTGTACCTCCGATAAAGGTTCCGATCCGATTAAAAGTTATTAGAATCGGAGGTGCAAAATCAATCAGGAGTTCCGATCTTTTGGAATCGGAAAACCTCCGTAACATCCCTGGTTCATAACTTCATACATAACCTCATAGTAGTCCCAGTGCCGGTAAAGAGATAATCGTGTTTCGTGTGACAGTACAAGCATTCATCACGTTGACGGTTGCACTTATATCACGCTGGCTATCTTGAGGTAGTCATATTACCATGCAGGTTTCATTAAATTGTCGCAGTTTATTCTTGTTTATTTATTAGTCTCACCAAAAACTGTTAGCACTTGAAATTATTACAATACTCCACTGAAATCTATAAACTAGTGTCACATTTTTTTACAGGTAAGCACCACATGCTAAAATGTACAAAATGTTATGACACGACGGTAGAATTCTCAATTTTGACATTGTAAATATGAAACGATTATCTATAATAATATTTAGCTAATTTTACTACTCTTGCTATGAGGCTAATCGGGCACTGCCTAAAACTCACCTGTGTTCCTTCAGTTGCTTTTAGCGTTCCAGGGCCACGGTAATTCTTTCGAACACTCAACAACTCCACAATCACGCAGCCCAACATATTTGGCTATTCACTTTTATTTATTCCATATAAAAACCCGCTATTTAAGTACCTACCTAAACTGATTTCGTTGTAATTTGTCGGTGTCCTTGATATCAAACTGTCAAGCGTAACGGAAACACACTTGCCCCATTAGATCGGACATCAGTGCAGAAAGGCGTGGGCGAAACGGCCCCTCGTTCACAGCTCCACATCCAAAGGGGACTTGCGCAAGCGAGGGCTCTTTAAGAACAAGGGTTTTTTTCATAATTGATAGGCTCGCATGTGACCACTATTTCACCTAATGGTAAGCGATGAAGTGGTCGAACACTAGGTTGCGACAGTAGCTGTCTCGTTTTCAAATTTATGAAAGAAAAAGGTTTCGCTGATGCGCCTTCAACCCACGTCTAAGTTAGTCCACACTACGCCTCTGGCCGGTACCACCAACGACAGAGATACTCCGTGCGAGTACTGCGCATTCATCACGTTGACGGCAGCACATATCGCACCCCTAGATGAAGACTCCGGTAACTCAAAAAGTGCCCGTTTTGAGTTAATGGCCTTTTCAAATCCCCGTATCGATTACCTACATGGAGATATAACTCACGTAACAATATCGTCAACCGTTTTGAAAAAATGGCGCGAAACATTACTTTAGTTGAATGATCTTACCCCGCACCGCCTGTAGACTAGTCCACCATCTTTAGTTAATTCCCGATCGACGCAGGTGAAGGACGTCTCAATAGTTGCACATTTTGAGTTGCAGGAGTTTACGTGAAATTTATAAGGTAAGTTTATTTTCTTATTTGGAGTTGATCAACTTTTGCTGAAATTTTGTTGATATTAAGGACTGTTTATTTTGATTTGCAGGGGTTTTGATGATATTGTATCACAATTTTTGTTTGGCTATTTTGAGTTACTTTAATTTACATGAAAATTTACGTAAATTTTGAGTTAAGTCAGTTTTCTTGAATAAAAGATTAAATTTGTTTATTATTGCTTGTTTAGTTAAATACGCAACTTTAATAAAGTAAATAGATTATTTATAACATTTTCAATTGATTTCTTTCTTTGTTATAAATGTTCGAAGTAAGATCGTGAAGTTTTGCTGTTTTTTTTAGTTGGTTGACTTTACTTGATTTTTTAATGAATGTGAACATTATTTGCTTTCAGAATTATGAAAGGTCGGGGAAAACTGATGTTAGAGATGTTGAACACAAAAAAGGAGGATCCTGACCCGTCAGAAGCATTGGAGGGTTCAAGGAATTTGTCCCCGGGTATAATAATAGTCAGTAATGTAGAGGAGCCCGAGTTACCAGCTGAGGGAAGGTTAGTGACATCACAAAGCATCATTTTAGACTCTTCACTAAATGTTGACGAGCGGCCTACACTACAACCCGAACAGTCTACCACTGAAGGATAACGAAGAGTTCCTAAACGTCAGTATGTTGTCTTATCACCAATCCACAGTGACAATGAAACCGAGTTTGATGATTCCGATGCAGATCCACACTGAACTAGTGACACGCGGGGTTGCGACAGTCGTGGAGAGGATCCAAGAGTTGGGACTCGAGGTGGCATTGCAAAAGTCCGAGGCCATGTGCTTCCACGGCCCTCGGAAAGCGCCACCATCGGGTTCCCAACTAACGGTAGGAGGAGTCCACATCGGCGTCGAGTCGACGATGAAGTATCTTGGACTTGTCCTCGACAGCCGATGGAATTTCGAGGAGCATTTACGACGTCTGGCTCCCAAACTGGATCGTTCTGGGGCTGCCCTCTAGCGGCTCCTGCCCAACCTCGGGGGTCCAGACGCCTCCTGCCGGAGGCTCTATGCAGGAATCGTTCGGTCCATGGCCCTTTATGGGGCGCCGGTATGGGCGCCGTCGCTTCGAAAGCGACCGGCGGCCAAGCTGAACGCAAGCCAGAGGGTCATGGCCATCCAGATGATGCGGGGATACCGCACGATTTCCCGCGAAGCAGCGAGCCTCCTTGCTGGCCAACCACCGTGGGATTTGGAGGCAAAAGACCTTGCACGCATGCACGATCTGCGCATGGAGATGCAACGCCGGGGCGAAACTCCACTGCCGCGCCAAGTCGCGACATGGCGGAAAGACTTTCGGCGGGATCCCATGGTGGAATGGCGACAGCGACTGTCGCAACCCAGTGCTGGGCACGCCATAATTATACGATAAGTCCCCTCTTTGAGGAGTGGCTGGAAAGACCTCACGGCGTCCTTACCTACCTACCGCATGACGCAGGTCCTCACCGGACAACAACCGTAAGTTCGGGAGGTTCCTGCACCGGATTCGTGCAGAAGAGACGCCCGGGTGTCGCCATTGTGTGGACCGCCCGGAGGACACGGTGGAGCATACAGCAGAGGTGTGCCCCGCTTGGGCAGAGCACCGCCGTGTCCTCGTGGGGGCGATCGGCGGCAGCGATCTCTCGCGCCGGGCCTTGGTACAGGCCATGGTCCGGAGCGAGGAGGAGTGGCAGGCGGTCGCCTTCTTCTGCGAAGCAGTAATGCTAGCAAAGGAAGCGGCCGATCGCGTGAGGCAACGATCCTCACGCCCCAACCGCCGCCGGGATTCCGATCCCGATTTCCGGCCATCGTAGGCGCGGGCTTGCGGACGGCGAGCAATGGGTGGCTCGCCGTCCGATCGTCCGGTAACCGTCCGGACCGAGCCCAAGTCGTCGACGGCGCGTAGTGTTCCACGCGCGCCTCAAGGAGATGTCAGCAACCGTAGGGGCCCAGCAGGGTCGAAGCGGGTGATGCGAAAGAGATCTCCGGGACCCTGGAAAAAATGGCAAAGAAGGAACAGGAGTGGATTTTTAGTCAGTAAAAGTCTGACACTATTTCCCGCGCCGCCCAAGAGCGGGGGATGTCATTAGATGATTTTCCCACCCGAAAAAAATAAATTTAAAAAATCTCAATTTTATTAAAATAGTAATTATTAGTATAGTTTGTAATAATAAGTTCATATGTGCCATTTTTTGAATACATATTTAAATTTTCTAATATTATGCATTTTTTATTTAAAAAATGAAAAACTAGTAATATAACTCAAAACTCCTCAGCAAAAATCTGCCTTTTTTTTCAGGTGAAAAGTAACGTAACTCATTTTAATTTCAGGTAAAGTAAACTAACTCTTCTTAGTGCACAAAAAAGTTGAATATTTCCACTTCAAGACTCCGGTAACTAAAAAAATACATATTGTTCAGGTTTTTAACAGTCAATAAACAAATAAGTTAATCCAAAACGCTCTAAAAATATATTATCTTTGGATGTGTACAGTTAGATTTTTGATATCTTTTCTAAATGTAGAAATATCAGTTTTTCGTTATTTCTGAAAAAACAGGTTTTTTGAGTTACCGGAGTCTTCATCTAAGGGTGCGATATGTTACGCTGGCTATCTGGACGATGTCCTATTACCTTCCAGGTTTCATTAAACTGTCCCGTTCTATCCTTGTTAGAAATATTTCAGTATACTGCGACTGCAGTTTTTAGTCTTACATGAGTATAAATTTTGCTGCAGGGATTTTTGTAAGAGTTACCGCGGCCCAAGAACGCAAAGGGCGTAGGAAGGAACTTAGTTGAGTTTTAGTTAGTAAAAATCTGACACGTCCTCTCGCTGGAGCCAGAGGGCGTGTCAAACTGACTTGAGACTTTGCCCTAGAGCAGAAGTCATTTGATGGTTTCGCAACTCTAAAAAAAACTGGGGTTTGAAGTTTTAGGTGTATCGAAATTTATGAATTCTGGTACTAGTTTCGAAGTTAACTTGGTTTGATGTTCCTGGAGATGATAGAGTATGATGTTAGAGCAATGGTGGCCGAGTGGTAACGGCCCCGACTTAAGAGTTGTAGGTTGCGGGTTCAAACCCAGCTAGCGCATTACTTTGTGTAATTTATTTCATCACCACTGCTCTCAAAACGGTGATGGAAAACATCGTGAGGAAACCGACATGTCCTAGAACAACAAACTTCGAAGACATGTGACATCCACCAACCCGTACTGGGCCCGCGTGGTGAATTACGGCCCATTCCCTCTCCTTAGAGAGGAGGCCTGAGTCCCAGCAGTGGGAACATTATAAGGCCGCCTATGCTATGCTATGCTAATGTTCCTGGTATTTTTCTTGCTTCTGCAGGTTTTACCTTTTACTTGTAATTAAATTAAAATGGTTTGTAGTTAAATCTACACACGTGCATAAAAATTTTCTTAAAATAAAATTATTTACGGAAAATATTTAATCAAGTACATTCTAATTTTAACTTTAATTAAGGCAAACAATAGGGTATCCTATTTTACACAGTGAATGCTCATTAAATATTTAAGCACGAATTTAGTTTAGAATGAATTCCTCAAATCGGAAATGGAGAGAACAACACGCTATTTTTTTTGGTAATAAATCATAAAATATTTTTTCCCACTCTGGGTTTAGCGAGAAGTGTCAAACTTTTACGACGACGAAAAAAAATGTTGCTTCAGTTGCTGTTTGCTTTCCAGGTCTTCGATGAGTTTTTCGAACAATTCCTTAGCCCGATCTACTCTATTACCCTTCTATGATCCAATGTTGATTGAAATAAATAAATAAAAACCGGGCAAGTGCGAGTTGAGTCTCAAAGATTTTTACGAATCGCAAAAAAAGTTTTTTTTGTGACGTAAGTACCTACATATTTACAGTTTTCAGATTTTTTCCTACGAGACCTTGCTTCATGCCAAATTTCAGGATTCTAGGACAACGGGAAGTACCCTATGAATTTTGATTTCCTTGAGAGTGTCGAAATATACGTTTTTTGTAACATAAACGGCCGTATCTTTTTTTTCGTTAACTTACAAGTTTAATTTTTTCACAGCTTCAGGGCACCACAGACCTGAGTATACCTGGCGGACGGCCAGTTCGGCTGGCGGACGGCCAGTTCGGCTTTCGCAGGAGGCGCTCCACGGTGGACGCCATCATGCGCGTGCGAGCTCTCACGACGGGGGCTGCAGTGTCCCAGGGCAGGTGTGTCGTGGCGGTGTCTTTGGACATCGCCGACGCCTTCAACTCCCTGCCTTGGAGTAGCATTAGGAGGGCACTCCGGTATCACCGGACGCCCGACTACCTCTGTCGTGTGGTCGAGGCGTACCTGTCAGACAGGTACATAATCTACCCTGGTCACCAGGGAGAGTGGGAACGTCGAGAGATGTCGTGCGGTGTTCCGCAGGGATCGGTACTAGGGCCGCCCTTGTGGAACATCGGATACAACTACGTGCTGCGCGGCGACCTTCCTGGCGGGGTCAGCGTGGTCTGCTACGCAGACGACACGCTGGTCCTGGCGCAGGGAGAGTCGTACCAGGCGGCGGTCGAACTAGCGACACGCGGGGTTGCGACAGTCGTGGGCAGGATCCAGGAGTTGGGACTCGAGGTGGCATTGCACAAGTCCGAGGCAATGTGCTTTCACGGCCCTCGGAACGCGCCACCACCGGGTTCCCAACTGACGGTAGGAGGAGTCCACATCGGCGTCGGGTCAACGATGAAGTACCTGGGACTCGTTCTCGACAGCCGATGGGATTTCGAGGAGCACTTCCGACGTCTGGCTCCCAAACTAAATCGGACTAGGGCTGCCCTCGGGCGGCTCCTGCCCAACCTTGGGGGTCCAGACGCCTCCTGCCGGAGGCTCTACGCGGGAATCGTTCGGTCCATGGCCCTTTATGGCGCACCGATATGGGCGCCGGCGCTGCGGAAGCAGCCGGCGGCCCGGCTGAACACATGCCAGAGGGTCATGGCCATACGGATGGTGCGAGGATACCGGACGATTTCCCGCGAAGCGGCGAGCCTCCTTGCTGGACAGCCACCATGAGATCTGGTAGCAACAGGCCTTGCTCACATGCACGATCTGCGCATGGAGATGCAACGCCGGGGCGAAACTCCGCTGCCGCGACAAGTCGCAGTATGGCGGACAGAGCTCCGGCGGGATCTCATGGAGAAATGGCGACAGCGACTGTCGCGACCCAGTGCTGGGCACGCCACAATTATGGCGGTAAGTCCCTTCTTTGAGGCGTGGTTGGAAAGACCTCACGGCGTCCTCACCTTCCGCATGACGCAGGTTCTCACCGAACACGGGAAGTTCGGGAAATTCCTGCACCGGATTCGTGCGGAAGCGACGCCCGGGTGTCGCCACTGTGTGGACCGCCCGGAAGACACGGTGGAGCACACGGTGGAGGTGTGCCCCGCTTGGGAAGAGCAACGCCGTGTCCTCGTGGGGGCGATCGGCGGCGGCGATCTCTCGCGCCGGGCCTTGGTACAGGCCATGGTCCGGAGCGAGGAGGAGTGGCAGGCGGTCGCCTCCTTCTGCGAAGCAGTAATGCTGGCAAAGGAGGCGGCCGATCGCGTGAGGCAACGGCAACGGTCCTCACGCCCCAGCCGCCGCCGGGATTCCGATCCTGATTTCCGGCCACCGTAGGCGCGGGCTTGCGGACGGCGGGCAATGGGTGGCCCGCCGTCCGACCGTCCGGTAACCATCCGGACCGAGCCCAAGTCGTCGACGGCGCGTATTGTTCCGCGCGCGCCTCAGGGAGATGTCAGCAAATCGTAGGGGCCCAGCAGGGTCGAAGCCTACTGGGGCCATGGGTAGTGTGAAAACGAAACCGGGGCCCTGGGACGAAGGCAACGAAGGAACAGGAGTGGGTTTTTAGTCAGTAAAAAGACCTGAGTATATGGTTTTAATTTCAACTTGATACCTCCACGCGTTCCCGAGATAAAGAGTCTTGACAGACAGACAGACAGAGTCTTGACAGACAGACAGACAGACAGACGGACGGACAACAAAGTAATCCTATAAGGGTTCCGCTTTTTCCTTTTGAGGTACGGAACCCTAAAAAATATGCGCATAAAACTACAGGGCATTTCCTACTTGGGCATTTTCTACCAGTTAACCTTTGGGTGATGCAGAGAAAAATAGTAATAGGGTCAATAAAAGAGAGAAAAAAGGCGAATACAAGAAAAGATACAATACAATTAAACAATATATACTCAAATTACTAACTAAACTAAGAACGCAGATACGCGTACTTAAGTTGAATACAGCCAATAAAGGATGAATAATTAGTAGAAAATATACGTTTAAATTGTTACGTAATAATGAGGCTAGAATAACTCACTTTGAATTGCTAATCACGCTAACTTAATATTTATTTCTTAGCTGAGGAGCGTATACTTGAATAAAAATAACACAGACATTACTTATGGGCTCGCTCACATTATTTGTTTTAGTATTGCTATATTTACTTTCTGTAATCTATATAGGGTGACTGGTAATTAGTGTACGATACTTAAACACGTGATTGTGCTCATGATAACTAACAACTTTTACTATGGGAACAAACCTGAAATCGCGAAAAAAAATTAGCTGTTCAGCCCCCCTAGCCAAGTCACAAACGATAACCGTAAACTCTCAGTAGTCTTTAATAGATTTTCAACTTTATGTTATTGGATATAAAGTTGAAAATCTATTGAAGATTACATAGTGTTTTCGTTCGTTCCGGTCGCTAACGCTCAGTAGTCTTTAATAGATTTTCAACTTAATGGTCTTAGGTATAAAGTTGAAAATCTATTGGAGATTACTAAGCGTTCACGTTTATCGTTTGCAACTTGGCTACCCCTAGCCAAGTTGCAAACGATAAACGTGAACGCTTAGTAATCTCCAATAGATTTTCAACTTTATACCTAAGACCATTAAGTTGAAAATCTATATATATATATATATATAAATGTATATAATATATAAATATAATATATAAATCTATATATATATATAAATGTACTGCCCCCCGGCAGTACATTTATGTTTGCCTAATGTACTGAACAGCTGATAGTTTTTTCGCGATTTCAGCTTTGCTCCCATAATAAAAATTGTTTGTTATCATGAGCACAATCACGTGTTTAAGTATCGTTCACTAATTGCTAGTCACCCTATATATATATATAAAAGTAGAAACTGAATATATGATATATCAACGCACAGTCGAAACTACTGGGACTAGGAGCATGTAATTTTGTATAAGGTTTCCTTTTATGACGTAGGCGAGCACTAAGAGAGGATTTTCCAAAATTCACCCCTTAGGAAACGGGGGTCCAAACTTTGTATAGAGAAACCTATTTTCACGCGTGTGAAACCGCGGGCAGAAGCTAGTTGACATGTATAAAATACACTGTGACACAAATTATACATAAAGATAAACGTTTTATTGCGCAACAACTAATAATTTCAATGAAATCTTAAAATACATATGTATTAAAATAATAAAATGCTGAAATTTCATGACAACCTCATTTGTTTCTAATTCTTAGGGCCAGAAAATCCCCTTATAGACCTCCATCCTTTATTATTCTTGCATAAAATATTGAACAACTAAAACAAGGTTCTGGGTACCCTCTTTAAGTAAAAGGTCTTGTGTTTCAAGAAAGACAAGTGGCCAAGAGGCACTTGTGCTCTCTTGTGCCATAGCATAATAAGAATCTCAGAAACACGAAACCTAGTGTTCTTGTGTTCACTTGCAGTTTCAGTTTATATTTACTTTGTGTTTAAATGGTACGTTTCCTAATAAAATCATTGTTATCATCAGTATTGTGATATCAAAGGAGATAGCATGACCTACTCTTACTAACTACTATTATTTTTTTACTGACTAGGTAAATATACTTATTAAGGATTATGCAAATTTAGAATAGTTTTTATTTATTAAATCGTTATGCAACACAAAGGTACAAAGGCGGGCTTTAGGCGTTCTCTACCAGTCAACCAAGGGTGGTGAAAAGAAAACATGGCAGGTGCATAAAAAAAACCGGGCAAGTGAGAGTTGGACTCGCGCACTGTGGGTTCCGTACAAACTTAACTATGAAAACAGTTCAATTCCCGAATTGAGTTACGAAGATTTTTCCGAATTGTAAGAAAAGTTTTTTTTGTGACGTAACTACAAATTTACAGTTTTCATATTTTTTATCAAAGATTCAAAGCATTTTATTTCAAATAAACCATTTACAGGCACTTTTAAAATGTCATGAATGAAGTCAGTCAGTCAGAAAAAAAAAGATGCTAATTGCACATTCCAAAGCGTAGATCTCTATGGAGAAGAATGTGCAAGAAACTCCATGGACACTCTTTTCAATCATGTTTTGTAATTACAAATATCTCTGTTACATGTTTCTTGTCGCTATCATGTGAGAACAATGTAAATAAAGTAAAAATACAAACTAAATACAGATATTAAAATAGCAACTGGCAGCTAAGAGATGACCAGTCTCAACTGACAGCGCCCGTTCACGAACATGACGCCAATATTAGCACCACTCAGCTCAACCATTTTGAAGGGAACCGAATGATCCAACACATGCGCCACCATCAGTGAGACATTTGAGTGAGCATGATAAACTCTCAACTGCCATGCTGATTTATGTCAAACAAGTCCAATAGTAACATAAAAAACCATAAAATAGCTCCATGGTACTCACATTTACAAACTTTGAAAAAAATGCTTCTACATTATACAATACTTTTATTATTTAAAAATTCAAAAAAAAAAAAACATTTAAAAATAATAACAATAATTTCCTTTCCAAACTAATCAATTTGTTCACCCCGGTGGTAGTGGAGCTGGACCAGCATTGAGCCAAGCATTTTTATCTTGAATATAATCCTCCAACTTATAATATGCCTGCCTGCATAGTGTGCGTTTAATACAAGATTTAAATTTTGTTTCATTAAGTTCTAATATTTGTGGAGGTATTTTATTATAACATTTCAAACAGTACCCCATGAAAGAAGACGCCACTTTAGCCAGTCTGAAACCTGGTTGAACTAATTGGTCCCTATTTCTTGTAACATAATTATGTCTATCGCCTCTTTTGCTAAAAAGATGAAGATTTTTTCTAACGTACATGATGTTTTCATAAATATATTGACAAGGCACCGTCATGATATTAATATCCTTAAACAGTTCCCTTAGAGAATCACACCGGCGAAGATTGTAAATAGCTCTGATGGCTTTTTTCTGTAGTATAAAAATTGAGTCGATGTCTGCAGCCCGTCCCCATAGTAAGATACCGTATGACATGATACTATTAAAATAACTAAAATAGACTAGTCTAGCGGTATCAACATCCGTAAATTGGCGGATTTTTCTAACAGCATATGCAGCTGAGCTAAGCCGTCCTGCAAGAGATGTTAAATGAGGACCCCATTGTAGCCTAGAGTCAAGCGTTATCCCCAGGAAAACAGTTTTGTCGACAAATTCTAGTTTTTCATCGTTTAGTATTACGTCACAATCACTACTTTTGACATTCGGTAAGGAAAATCTTATGCATTTAGTTTTTTTCCCGTTTAAAACTAGATTATTAGCAGTGAACCAGTTTTGGACCTGCAATAGTGCGTTATTTTCTTCGTCAAGATTATTAGTCCTTCTATTTATCTTAAAAATCAAAGGAATGTCGTCGGCAAACAACACCATATTAAGTTTATTTTGCAACTAATAGGGTAAATCATTAATATAAACTAAAAATAAAAAAGGACCTAAAATTGAACCTTGGGGTACCCCCATTTTCACATTTAATCCCGACGAATTGACACCGTTTATTTGAACTTGTTGCTGTCTGTCAATCAAATAAGATTTTAATAAGCTTAAAGCTGTTTTGCCTAGTCCGTAATGCTCAAGTTTCAGGAGTAATGTTTCATGAACCACACAATCAAATGCCTTAGACAGGTCACAGAAGATACCTATAGCATCCTGTGCCTCTTCCCACGCATTAAAAATGTGTTTTAGTAAGGAGACACCAGCGTCAGTTGTACAACGTCCTTTGGTGAAACCATACTGTTTATCGTGTAAGATGTTATTTGTGTTAAAATGATTAAGCATTTGATTTAACATCACCTTTTCAAATATCTTGCTAAAAACCGGCAACACGGACACCGGCCTATAATTATTAGTGTCTTTACTGTCCCCAGATTTAAAAAGTGGTATCACTTTACTATATTTCATCAGATCCGCAAAAACTCCTTGATCTATACACAAATTAAATATTATAGCTAAGTACGGCGCTATAGTCTCAATAATTGAGGTACAAACTTTGATAGACATACCCCACAAATCTTCTGTCAATTTAACCTTGATTTGTTTAAAAGCTTTTATTACAGTTATAGGGTTTATATGCTTAAAGTTAAATTCAGTCGAACAGGCTGCAACGTTCGCCTGTAATAAACTAAAAGCATGCGATGGCGACGAATTTAGGGCTTCAGTAGTTTTAATTGGTATACTGGCAAAGAAATTTACAAATTCTTCTGCAACTAGTTTGTTATCGCTAATAAGACCATGATGTGTCTCCAATCTATCCTTACTATACTTGTGCTATAAGAATTTGCTTTATTCCGAATTTCAGGATTCTAGAAGTACCCCATGAATTTTGATTCGCTTGAGAGTGTCGAAATATACGGTTTTGCGACATAAACGGCCGCATCTTTTTTTTTCGTTACCTCAGAAGTTTGATTTTTTCACAGCTTCAAGGGACGCGTTCTCGAGATAAAGTGTCTTGACAGACAGACAGACGAACAACAAAGTGATACTATAAGGGTTCCGTTTTTTACTTTTGAGGTACGGAATTCTAAAAACGATAAAATTAAATTAGTTTATGTTAGGTTTAGGGATTAGATTAAATTAGGTTTTGAAATTATGTAATAGATAAAATAATTTGATTGTTTTTTTCCATGGAGTTTCCTGCACATTCTTCTCCATAGAGATCTACGCTTTGGAATGTGCAATTAGCATATTTTTTTCTGACTGACTGACTTCTTGACATTTCAAAAGTGCCTGTAAATGGTTTATTTGAAGTAAAATGCTTTGAATCATGTGTTCATAGGTTGTAGAGGCCGCAGGCTCCAAGCTAAATTCATCAGGTTTGACTGGAAGCCAATCAAAATATTGTAGGGCTAAAGGTTAGGCAGATTGATTGGTGCAACATATGTTCATGTGTCCAAATTAATTTTCTTTTTCTTTTTTTTTCAGCGGAGCCGCCACCGCTGGTGAACGTGACAGTCCACGCGTCCACCATCTTGGCGCTGATCCTGTGGAACGTGGCGGGCGATGGCGGCCATCCCATCATTGACTTCACCGCGCAGTATCGCTCAGCGGCGCCTGTCAACGGCACCCTGGAACCTTGGAGGCCTATCAGCCCCAATCATATCAGTCCTAATTCGGTAATAGAAGAAAATTATAATATTTACTATAAGATCTTTTGAAGACAGTGGCTTGGGATTCTACGGGAAATCATTGCAGTTATTTTCAATGTAGGATTTTTTTATATCTTTATTTAAAGAGTTTTTACGCTAGTGCGAATATGTCACTCTGTAGGTATACAAAACATAATAAAATAAAAATAAGTGTTAGTTAAACAATAAAATAAAAAATTGCAGTTAGGTTCTGGGTCAGTTTTTAGAGCGAACTTAACCATATATTAATTATAGGGATTATTTTGTCTGAAACAGGGTTTTATAAGGCAATGTTGTGGGCGCTAATTTTTGTTCTGAGCGATTGATTCCGGATTCATCTCATTGAAATATGATATTGATATGTGTCCTCGTCTTCGTTACATGTACTGCAAACAGGTGAAGATAACTTTTTATCATCATAAAACCGAATTTATTGAGAGGCATGTGACCTGAACGAAGCTTTAATAATATGGTTAAGTCCTCCCTGGTAATAAAACACTTATCAATCCACAGTAAATATGAAGGTTGTGAATGGATTGTTGTATACCAAATTCCTTTTTCCCTTGAAAGAAGATCAAAGTAATCTTTCCAATTTTGAAGACATATCTTTTTAAGAATGGGGACGTAGTCCATGTAATGTAGAACAGCTTTGAATTCAGTGCCATCCGAATATGCTTGTTTTGCCAGATAATCTGCCTTGTCGTTACCATCTATGCCTATATGGGACGGGATCCACTGAATTATTATTTGTTTACCTTGAGATTTAAGTCTTAAAATGGATTTGATAATTCAGTAGGCTATCGGTCTACCTCTGTCAATCTTGGTTGAACATGAAACATTTGATTTATCGAAGTAATATGAATAATTAATAATAAAATTTTTGATTATAAAAAAGCTTCGCACCAGGGAACATTGGAACACCACCAATAGGCACCAGGGAACATTTACCAAGCCCAGTTGGCTTGGTAAATGTTCCCTGGTGCCTATTGGCCTAGCTATGTTCCATCTCCTGCTTGATAAGAAGGGAAGTTGAAATAATATTTTTCTTACTCTTCCGTTGTTTTTTTGTGATTAATATTGTTGCGGTATTAAAGACAGTTGAATCGTTTCTCCAAGATTCGTCAAGCTTCATTGACGTTTTTCTGGTAGTCGCCACTATCGACTTTGACTTTTCAGGAATTGAAGTGGTTAGGCTAGAGTGCTGGTCTAGTCCTATAAAAAAATAAGTTGAACCTATATGTATTTACAAAAAATAAGCTGATGCGTTTGAAAGTCGGTTTTAATATTTTCTTTTTAATAACTTTCCAGCGCCAAGTAGACGTGTACCATTTAGACACGAACGCGTCCTACTGGTTCAGGGTGTGGGCGACCAATGTTATGGGGCCGGGGCCGCCAGTAGAAGTGCTTGCTACGACGCTGTACAGTGATCAGGAGGCTGGTAAGATTATTAGACATTATTTTACTCTTTAGTAAAACGTACAAGTGACTTATATGAACTGGGGCCTGAGTGCGAGTAGTTTTAACGATAACGCGATCGAAACGTTTACTGCTTTTGGCTCGCTGATTAAAAAGAGCCAATCGCTAAACGTGTCGATCGCGCGTTTACGTAAAACAATCTCGTACTAGATAATCTGGTTTCATTTGAACGACAATATTTTGTCATTGAAATTAGTGTCCTGGGCTGCTGGTTACTATGCTCTTCGGCAATCAGGAGACCAGTGTGTCTTGTAATCTGACATTAAAATGATTATTTTCACTTGCCGTGATTGGCGCCCAACAATGTGGTCCCATGTTGGGCGCCAATATTTCGAAGCAGCAGGCATTTTTTCCGTTCACAGCTTACATCACTTGATAACGTTGTCCCAAGCTGCTTGAAGCTACGCTCTTTTTGCGAGCATGCCATCTTTCTACACGTAATGACTAACTGACAGAATGTTCTATGATTGGAATTACTTGCCAGTTGCCACTACTTGCAATCAATAAAGGGGTCCCACGGTGGATACGAAAAAATATGTTTTCATATATTCATACTTCAGGTTAGATTGCAGTATTTCTTCGCTATCGGTTTCGATTCAAGATGCTTGACAGTTATTTACATTTTATACTTATTATGTGAATAATAGATTGCTTATAAAATTGGCGCCCAACAAGATGGCCCCACGTTGGGTGCCAATATCTGAATTTCATTCTAATTGCATGAAGTTGGACTAAAGGATCTTAGCCACGAGTAACTTTTTGCAGCTATGTTGGTAATCATGTCTTACCAAACATATATATATACATCAAAATCGCTGCTGTAGCAAGAATCACCTATGTTGTTTCAAAAAATGCTACAATCGGTATTGTTTCTATCTTAAACTTTTTTTTTTTTTATATTGATATACCTAAACCAGTGCTTGACTGCGATCCCACCTGATGGTAAGCAGTGATGCAATCATTGATGGTGAGGCGCACTAGTTTATTAAGAGCCTATTCACTCTAGCCTTGAAGGCACCTAAATTATAGTTGGACGGGAAGACCGCAGCAGGCAAATTGTTCCAGTCCTTCGATGTACGCGGTGTTGTCGGTTTCTGCCCACAGAAATTGCACTAAAAATCGCCAGACTTAATTTTCTTTATAGTTTTAATAAAATGTTACTTCTGGTACCATTCCAGAGCTGTACAAGCACTTCTTCTCGGGCGCGGAGCAGTTCGACACGCGCACTTGGGTGGCGGCGGTGTGCGTGGTGATGGGCACGCTGGTGGTGCTGGCGGCCGGCACGTGCTGCGTGCTGTGCCGCGAGTGGAGGCGCCACGGTGAGCCCGCGCCCTAGCACAAGCCGCTGCCGCGCCTCTACTTCATGTGGGGCTAGCGCGAGGACGATGCATGCGAGCGTGACTGATTTACTCGTCGAGTTTTCGATCAATTTTAGAATGTTTGAACGATTGAGCAATTTACATCGTAAAGAGCTAGTCTGCTTTTTCGACCAGCTTTTGATTGTTTGACCGAAAATACGGTCAGTGAACTAATAATGCGTTTAAAATGTGCTTGATCATTTGATTAAATATTGGATTTTGATTCGGTCAATTGTCAGTTGGTTTGCTTGAACAGTTTTGATAGAGTGTTCGGTCATTGGTCAAGAGTGTTTTCGCGCGTTTTAAATTTTCTTGATCGTTTATTTCAAAATATTATTTGGTAATTGATCAATTGTGAGTTCGCGCGTTTTAACAATTTGATGGCGAATGTTCCATCATCAGGTTTAGGTTCAACCGCTCAAATTATTCGACTGACGATAACTCAACGATTTTAGCGCTCAAATTAGTTAAAACTTTCATTCCATTGATAAAATTATATTGAACATTAGATTAGATATTTAGTCACTGATCAGTCACGCAAGCATAGCAATTTGGGTTGATCGTTCGATTTAATCACAATTCAAATCGATCGATACTAGCAATAATTAAAAATTAATCATGTTTTAGTATTTATGATGTAAGTAAGCGTCATGAAAGTATCCAGTATTGATGAACAATAATTATGTTAAGTGAATTGGTGAGATGATCAAATTGATCAATTATAGAGCGACGGATATTTATATCTTATGAATAGCAGAGTAGGGATACGTTCAATAATTTATTAAATATTATATTTATAAGAACTCAAGTAGGACGGTCGAAATCGTCAAATAACGAACTAAGTTCGAATTTTAAACTTCATTTTTATAGAATTAAAATTATTCCTATTGTTGCAATAATTGAAACGCTTACACTTTAATAAGAATGTAATAAAAATAATAATAATAATTCTTAGATCTTTCAAAGCACAATTTTACAATTTTCGACACACAGCTTGAACTTTTAAATCATAAATAATTAATATAGAATATTATAAAAAAATAAAAGTATTATATTAGTGCCAATTTTTTAAATAAGTAATAAACAATAATCTTCCAAATTAAATATTTAATTAAATAGTTTAGATTTGTATAAAATAAACAAATGGTACAAAAATATACATTTTCAAGGGTTCACTAGAGTTTCTACGCTACGCGATTGGTGCTATGCATAATTATTATTAATAAAACTAAAAAACCAAAAAGCAATCGATTGAATCTCGCTTTAAGTAGTTACCTATTTGCTGTAATATTGCCGAGGATTTAATATATTGTAGCCTTTACGTTAGGTAAGTTGTTGGAAAGTGTACCCAGTATTTTGTGAACATTCACATTAAATTAAGAAAATAATGTATTATTATCCAGTACTGCACAAATTCACAAAACGATAGACACTCGAACAAATTCTAATCATGAAATGTGGTACGAAATAGAAATTAAATCAGAATGAACAATTAATTTCATCCATTTCAATCAATTCTATGTTAGAAAAAATGGCCCCCACAAGCAACTTATCTACGACTAACAAATAAAAAGTATGCAAACGAATATACTGGGACACTTTCCGATGAACATTAGCATACGGACCAATAACTACAGGACGTCAATTATAACAATAGAATTATGCTATCATTAGTTAAAATGCAGTTTCAGATGTAACCATCATATTATGAGCATTGCTTTTCAACTATTTTCATGTATTCAGTTTATTTTTTCGGCATTCTTCATTAAAGGCTGTGTTAACATCACACAAGTTACAATAAAAAACTATATTACGCTTTAAATAAAACATTTTTGCAATAATAAAATAGCTTTAAAAAATTAAAAGACAAAAAAAAAACTGCAAATAAATATTTATCGGGTTATATTCAATCAAGTATAAAATAAAGCAATTTATTTAGTTCAATACATTTCATTATATTAAAATATATTAATTGATATTACATTCTACTAATAAATGATATTCAAGCATAATAAGAACTCATTTACCTCGTTACAATAATATTTTTAACAATTAAAATTAAAATATTTAAAATCGTGCTCTTTATAAATTGATAATTAATTATTAAAAATCAAAGTATATGAGAATATATATTATTATATATTCCGTAGGATGTAAGGCATTTGAATCTATTATAAAAGTAAGTATATTATATTTTAGTAAGTATAAAAAGCGTTTAGATGTAGGAATAAAGAAAGCTTTACCGCTAAGTAGTTTACAATTTATTCTTGCCAAAACTTTTTATTTTAGGACACGTTATAATATATTTGTGATTTTTTATACTTTTGTGATATTTATTCCAAATAATATTAATCATTCCTTGGAAATATTGTTAATTTATACAAGATCTTGTTTCCATTAAACTTTAATTTACAGATATTTTTCATAACTAATTTTATAGACATTACTTTTATCATATAAAAATCATTTACAATTTATTATCAAAGTTTATAGCAGTTCCAATTTTATTAAAGTTCTATTTAAATATTAATTAAAAACTTAATGATAAATATTATCTTGCCTTCTAATTATTACTAAATAATAATACCAGTTAAATATTTAGTGATTATAGCCAGTGGCATAACAAGGGGGTGGTAAAGCGTGTAAAATGCCATAGGCCCCTGGTTTGACGGGGCCCCTGGCCTGGAAGTCCGTGGGCACAGGATGAGCCTAACATTAATAAAAAGTTAAAAAGAAATTGAGTTTGCTAACTCAAGAATTATACAAATCAATATGAAGTTTTGACACCCAAACAGAAACCCCGAATGCAAGAAATTTAAAATAAAATCAGTTCCGTTTCATTATCTACACTAATATAATATTATAAAGAGGTAAGGTTAGTTATTTTTATTTTTGTTGGAATTTTAAAAACAATCGTGAATAAATTAGTAGCTATGGTTAGGGCTCCAAAGAGAAGTAAAACATCTTAACAATATGAGCCGTGTTCAGGGACCGCTTTCTAAATCAATATCTTGATCTAGCTGTCGAATGAGAGCTTCCTGTGGTATTGGTTGAGGCTCATGGCTATTAAATCATTAAATGATACGACTATTGGTATAATTATGACCGAGTACAGTTCCCACATATCGACAACCTTATAGGTATGCAGATGTCGGAATTAGGTAGAGTTATTCATGTACTTGCATCGAAATGTTAATATTAATAATATGGATCTTCCCGGGATGTTTGATGAAAAATCGCGTGTTGTCAACAATATTACCAATAAATAATAATAAAAATCTCAGAGATAGATGAGACAAATAAAACAAAGATAATTAACATAATATTTTTATTAGTATTTTTATTGAAAAAAATCTCTTTACGTCAACTGAGGTGAGGTTAACAAACTTATACACTTCCTCCTCCTCGTCATTATTGCAGGAAGAAATTTTTTCTGCTATATTTCTGAGTCATGAAAAAAAAAGTGCTCTTTAAAATTAATCTCGGGATTTGAGGCATATCCATTATATTCTTTCGCTGTACGAAATCAGAATAAGTACTTAAATAACTCAACCTAATTCCGACCTCTGCTCATATGTCAAACGAAGATACTTGATTTGCTTATCTTTTGGCTTTAACGAGATTCCCATCTAGCAGGACTGTAATGATTGTCCACCACCACTTTAACAGGCTTATTGGGCACAATAGTCTTGTCATGGATGATGGACTGATCCCAGTAACATGTGTACCTACGCACCTCATTCGATCTTTATAGGTTCCCGAATATGTCCCATACACGACATTAGGAAGGTGCATAGTATTGCATCTATTTTGTACAATTACCGACCTTGAGAGACACCGAGTCGTGGGCCTTCTTATAATCTATCCAACATGTCGAAATCATTTCGGGAACGCAGCTTATCCGTCTATTATATTTGGTTTTATTTACTTAAAAGTAAATTTTAACTAGTATTTTTATTTTGTAACTATAATAGTGTTGATATGAAATATTAATAACTATATAACTTCTTTAATAAAAATTAAACGATTCTTCAAGCATTTTTAAATTACGGGAGGGCCCATCCGATGAATTAGCCACGGGCCCCTGGTTACGCCACTGACTATAACCACCGAAATATAATATACTTGCACTATATCTTGTGATGACTTCAGGACCACTATATCTATACTGTAGGACCACTATAACTACTCTATAGGACCACTTTTATAATCTACTGCTTGTAAGTAATAGAAAACTACAGTAGTCGCTTAGGTAGGCTTCGATAGAAATTTTACAATGCAATCAATATATTAATGTATCGCATAAAATGCACAATAATACTAAAACTAAGCACTATAAAATTATAAATTAAGTGACAGAATAACATGAAGTCCATAAATGTTAACTTTAGAAGGGAACAGAATTCGTTTGAAAATATATTCGATATTTTCTGAGCAGAACAAAGACATATAACATTTTAATGAATGTAGTACTATAATATCAGTTCCTAAAAGTATGAATAAGGCGGTAGAAACATATTTTTAATTTGAATAATATTTCGATATTCAATTTCAAACATATTTGAAATTCAATATCAATGTTTTTTAATTGACATTTTGTTTTAAAGATTGTACGATTTTCCTTTTACGAGTGAAATAACGTTATTTTTATAACTAAACCCTATTCAGGGAGCCATGAGACAAAAGGTAAACAAACCATAAAACGGGTTGCTTAAAAACATGAGTGAACCTGGACCAAGCAACGCTTGCACTTTTTCTTCATCGAAGAGAAATAGTGCAAAGAAAACGCCAATGCATTCAACAGAAAAGGAAACTGTTATTTAGCACGTCGAAGAAACTTGGCCGAAGTTACCTACATTGTTTTCTTTGTTTACATTTTGTCTCAAGCCCAGATGAATAGGGTATAGACATTAACCTTTTATGAAACAGGGCTCATTTTTTATCAATACATCATCGCAAGACATTACTCGATATTAACGCCGAATCAATAGCGTTATATTTTTATTTCTGGCCATTTTTATATCATAATAAGTGCTTGTACGATACAAATGTGCCCTGTTTGAAATGTCGTAACTACTACTGATAAAGCAATAACATTAGAGCCCTAATGCCGACTTACAACTTGCTTATTAACAATAGTTATTAGATTTTTGAGATTTTAGACGATCTTTAATCAAGAAAGTGGCTTGGCATAGCGCTCAAGTGCATTATACTATGCAAAGACGAATTTCATATTCATTTTAAAAATACCTTTCCTTGCCCACGATTACAGTCGCCATATCAAATATGAAATTCGTCTGTAACAGCAAAACTTATCGAGTATAACTGCATCACTTCGATTTTGCTGTCATAAAGTAGTCATTAGAAAATCGCTCTCAAGTCTATGCTGATAAAGACGAAAACCGAGCGAATTTCCACTCTTCGATCTATCCGCATGACTTTTGCATAATCTTTTAATAATGAAGAACGCCAGTATCTGCCAATTTTTTATTCATTCGAGATTTTTTTCTTCTTTCCCCTCTATCGCACTCGCTTGGAACGCACGCTTGGACTGCGGGGCGCACACTAACAAACAAACACACACACACTCGGTGACGGTATGTATACTAACTTGCCCCGACCTGTTCTTGACCCTAAAGACTACGTCGAGGATCAAGACGTGATGGAACTAGTGCCTAACATAATCCTGAACCCTGGTTTTATGGAGATGGACCCCATCCGGGCGCGCGAGCCGCTGGCGTCGTCCATCATCAAGTCGGCAGAGTGTCCCGGCCCCGGGAAGCCGAGGCGTGTTTGATTCTCGTCAATACTTAACCTTAGGATATTCTATCGCACCGATTCCGGCCTATTGTCATGATCGTGGGCCTCTCACGACAGAACTGTGGTGCTCGAAAGAAGCGTTAAAGTGTGGACTACTTCTAACGATGCATTGAATGAGAGAAATACATCGCCACAAATATCGGCTGTGGACTGACAGTAACGTTGTCATTTTTATTAGATACAATGATGTTTTAAAAATGTCGTTTTTGTCGCAAACATTAGATTCAGATGCATTTGAAAAAATTAGAGAAGAGTTTTGTCTCATTCAAAGAAAAGCTCAATTTACGCTTTCATTTCCATCACAGTGTCTGTAATACCAAAATGTGCGTGCATTTTGGTTGGAGGGAAGTCCGTTTTAAAGTTTCGCTGAACGGCATACATGATTTTGAAGAATCAACAGAATTTATGGAAACAAAAATACTTCCAGTGCAATCATGTCTAGTCATATGCGCAATGTACCAATTAAAAATACCAAAGAGAAGTTACGCCAGCTTCAAAGTTTGTAAATGTGTGCTGGTCTCCATCAGCGATATTTGAAAACGACTTCCAAACGCTAGGGTAAAGATGGACATATCAAAACGCATGAGTTTCGTTTCATTAGCCAATCGGAGCGATAGGGTAGCTGGGTTATTTAGTGCGCTCAAGTTTCTCAAAAGTTGTGAGTGAATCCTTTGCTTATAAATAATTCCCTTGTACAATGCCCGTAGACTCTAATGTATATTTGTAAATCTGCATGTCAATTATAAATGTTAAACTGCTCACTAAAGTGTTTGAGTGATTGCTGTCAATGTCATTTTGGACAGCTGTCAAAGTGAAAATAAGTTATTGTTTTCTTTAGATTTTCTTTTGTTTTTTAAATGTCTGTGAAATGTAGTAAAGTTATCCCTTGAAAAATGTATTTATGAAAAATTTCATGATTTATTCAACTTTAGAGAAACGGAGACGCCAAGTAAAGCAAAATAATAAGCTTATAACTAATCACTGAGAGAGATCATTAATTCTAGTTTTGTAAGCGTTTCGTGTTTAACCGTAGTGGTGGTTGCCATGTACAAATAAGAATTACGTAGTGTTCGCTATAATATTGTACACATTTGTTTGTAAGAACTGATGCTTGCATTTACTTTTTATACATTTACACGAATTCGCCGTAAGTCTGACACGGACGCTTTATTTGATAATGTAGTTTATTAGAGTGGTAACATTAATCCGCTTAGTTCTATGGGCTACAGATTATAGCATTTTAAGAACGAATGGCTATAGGTTTTATTCTGAAAAGATTGAAAGTTAGAAGAATGGTTATTTAGCTATAATACTGTAGCTTGCCGATAGACCAAGCTCTAATATTTTGCGATTACGTCACGAGTTATTTGTTACCAATCTTCTAAAATAATCTCCTTTCTGGCAACCCCAAATTCTGATTGGAACTTTTTTAGGAAACATATTGCTTAACGTTCAATATTGTTAATGTTGCTAGCTATAGTGATAGTATATTTTTAATTATATATATTTTGCTATATTTTAGATGATATTTTTATAACGAGGATCTCATGTATTTAAGACACTTAACATTTTAATATTGAAAAAAAGTCGGTTTATTTTCAAAGTTTTTGTGATTTTGAACGCTGTGATTATTATGTTTTCCGTGTAATTGGGTTTTTTGTAATTAAGGTAAGGGTTAAGTGTATATATTTTGATATATATCGTATGGAGACTGGTGCAATGGTATTGAATAATAAGTATAATTAGATTATGTAGTGGCGTAACGTAAGCTTGGATCGCCCAGTGTAGCGTAGTAAGGTACACTGCTTGTTGAAGGTTTATAATAAATGACAATATGGTAGTGGTTGTATATTATCTGTGTTATGTCCTGTGACACTTTAAGGCAATGATGCGAAAGACTGTCCCGCTTTGTAAGTACCATCAGTGATGTTGCAGCTTCAGTTTGACGTTACAAGAAACCTCTCACCCACTGAAAATGACAGCTGTCAGATATGACAGCTGTCATTTTCAGTGGCAGAGAAATAATGGTAGCTATTTTTCAAATTTCAACGTTAAAAATAATGTTTTGATTGTTAAGAATTATATCAGAAAAATAACTGGCAGTATTCAATCTTAACAAATGTCGAATAAAAAGCTGTAATGTTTCTGATAATTCTTTCACAGTGGGATGACAAAACTGTCGTGATGTACTTAATGAAAAAAGAAACACATCTTCAAACGTCCTCACGACGGGTATAATAAAATAAAATAATTTGATATTATAACATTGTTGTATAAGTGTAGAGCTGTTTATTTTTGTATACGGCCTGTATACATATCAGGGGAGCCTTAGGATGTAAAGAGATATACATATTATTATATTAAACAGATTTTAACTTCCTTCCAATCACTGTACTTGCACGTTTAGTCCTATTAAGACCCCTTTACTGCTTTAAATATGTTAAAGTCCTCCTAAAACAAGTTAAAAATATAAATCACAAATACGTAATTTTATACCAAAGCTAAATTATATCGAGTTGTAACAAGTTATCGTAACTCGACTTAAGATCCTATGTCCCCTCGTCGATTCTACCGCGTTCGATAGGGGAGTACTCTCTTTCTCGCTCTAGTACATGACATTTCTAAGTGTCACAAAAGGATGGAAGCATAGGAAAAGGTTACGTGGCTTCATAGACGCTTCAAAATACGCCAGACAGCTTGATTAGCTCAGAGTACTGAACCTTGTCCATGAGGCGTATTACACGCGTACGCGTCATGCTCGTGAACGGGTGCCGTCGGTTGAGACTGGTCATCTCTTAGCTGCCAGTGGCTTAATTCAATTTCTATCTTTTTAATTAGTTTTTATTCTTATTTATCTACATTGTGCTCACATATTAGAAGCGACATGAAATATGTAACCAAGATTTATGTAACAATAATATGATTTTAAAAGAGTGTCCATGGAGTTTCTTGCACGTTCTTCTCCATAGAGATCTACGCTTTGGAACGTGCAATTTAGCTTCACTTTTCTTTTTTGACTGACTGACATTTTGACAATTCAAAAGTGCCTGTAATTGGTCTATTTGAAATAAACGATTCTGATTCTGATTCTGATTCTGTTTTCAATCATTTGTGTATCCATCTGACGAGAGCAGTGGTGGCCGAGTGGTAACGGCCCCGATTTACGAGTTGCAGGTCGCGGGTTCAAACCCAGCCAGGCGCATTACTTTGTGTAATTTATTTTATCACCACTGCTCTCAAGACGGTAAAGGAAAACATCGTGAGGAAACTGGCATGTCCTACCAAAAATTCGAAGACATGTGAAATTCACCAATCCGCACTGGGCGCGCGTGGTGGATTACGGCCCATTCTTTCTCCTAGAGAGAGGAGGCCTGAGTCCCAGCCGTGAGAACATTAAAAGGCTGATTATGCTTATGCATCTGACGACGAAGATGTACCCGCCAATAAAAACGTGCCCTTTCGCTTGATGTATACGCCCCGACGCATAACTTGCGGTACGAGAGGTGACGTGAAGCGCATGCAGTGACGCCAGTACGACATTAGCGCTCCGTCGACAGAGTTTCATAGTTTTGTTTGTAAGCTGTGAGCAGGCGTACACCAAGCCCAACCGACCCACCGAGCCCAAGTCGTCGACGGCGCGTACCGTTCCAAGCGCGCCTCTAGGAGATGTCAGAAAACCGTAGGGGCCCAGCAGGGTCGAAGCCTACTGGGGCCAAGGCAACGAAGAAACAGGAGTGGGTTTTTAGTCAATAAAAGTCTGACACTGTCTCTCGCACCGCCCAAGAGCGGGGGATGTCATTGGATGATTTTCCCACCGAAAAAAAAAGCGTATAATGTCGAATCAGAAGCTACGCGTTAGTGAAACTGTCTCTACGAAGCGGTAGAGCTGTGCCATCGTGTCATTCCCGCTTCGTCGACACAGTTTTGTATGTAAACTGTGAGCAGGCATACACCAAGCGTATAATGACCGAATACGCGTCTATGAAGCTACGCGCCAGTGGACAGTATACCTAAGTTGCCCTTTGCGTTCATAGACTTCATCCTAAGCGTGCAAGTAATTTTCCTTTCTTCTAAGCTCATTGCCTTTCTGTGTTCTCACTACCTTCTGTACTGTTCTTGCACTCAAATATATATTTACCGATAATACAAATCTATATCGAAAGAATTATGTGTTTGATGGAATTTGAGAACAATTGCTTTTCATTTCAATTAGACTTTTGACTGCCACGTCTAAATAACTAAGGTGTGTTCTTAGCGTCAACAAGCCACCCGGCAATTTTATCCTTTATCAACACAAATGAGAAAAACAATACTTTCCTATAAGATTCACAAGCGTTTAAGCATGTCATGAAGTCGTAACCATGGCGTGTTGGACACATCTTTCCATTTGTCCTGTATACATGACTGTGGCGGTTAAACATGTTTCTCAATTTTTAAGTGCGTATCTATTTGTAAGCTTTGTTCTCAAATCCTACCTCTCATACTACTAAACGGATATTCCTACCGCGTTGTGCTCGCTTCATAAAAATAATAGTGTTTAAGTATTTGGAGCTCCGCACACACCTCACGGTTCGTCTTGGTTTTTGCAAAAGCCAAACAATTTTTGATTTTTATTTAAAAGCCTTAGCCTAAGTGTAATTTATTGATCTTTAAAAATAATATAGTTTCTTCAAAAGTCAGTATTAATGATTATCGCCCAAAATGGTGAAGCCTCAATGACGATCCATAAGGATACTGGTCATATCTAAATCGAGCAAGAAACCAAATCGGTGTTTGATTGGCAGGCCTCAGTCAAATTTTTCTAGAATGCAATACCCCGGATATAAATTAAAAAAATATTTGCTATCTAACCAATTTGTCAATAAATATACAAAAATAGAATATAAACAGTGAAAACATTACCAAAATTGGTAGAAAAGAAATGAGATCTAACGATCTTAAATAGATAAGTCTCTCTCGTCAAAACACCGTTTTCTATGGCGATCGTATGGGCGTGATGAAAGAGAAAGAGAAGAGAAGAAGAGAAAGAGAACTTCTCTTTCTTATTAGCAGCTTTGATGCTTTATAACTTTGTCGTTTTAAAAATGGTTTCATATGCATATTCCCTATCCTAACTCTATTTAGGCCTGTTGATCCATAATCCAGTAAGGCTTGGTCATGGCCTGTTTTCTTCGCTGAACTCGACATTTTTAGCTTAATTTTTTTTTAGTGTATGGAAGCATTATTAATTCAAGGAATGATATTTACTAAAATCGAACTTATTCATATTCTTTTCTACGTTCTGTCCGTGCGTCCGGAGCTCCAATCAACCGACCTTGTCCGTCTCGCGTATCAATGTGCTATCGTGTCAATTACGTGTAACTTGCATCTGTTTATGTGTTGTTCTCGTGTCTCGTGTCTCGTACTAGCACTCTCTCACTTTACTATCTACTTCTAGTATTTATATGCCTGTTTGTGGTTGACTTACAGGTCTTTTTATTGTTAGTATCAGAGGTCGGAATTAGGTAGAGTTAAACATGTACTTACACCGATTTCATACAGCGAAAGAATAAAGTGGATATGCTAGTTTTATTAATTTTCTTTGTTAATCATCATCATAATTTCAACCGAAAGACGTCCGTCACTGTGTGACATAGGCCTCCCCCATGTATCGCCACAATAAAAGGTCCTATGCGTCTTGCATCCATCGTGTTCTCGCGACTCTGACCAGGTCATCGGTCCATCTTGTGGAAGGCCTTGTAACACTGCGTCTTCCGGTGCGCGATCGCCACTCCAGAACCTTTCGGCCTCATCTGCCATTTGTCCTGCGAGCAAGTGCCCTGCCCACTGCCTCTTAAGTTTGGCGATTCTTCGGGCTATGTCGGTGACCTTGGTTCTTCTGCAGATGCCTTCATTCAATTTTTCTGACTGACTGACTTCTTGACATTTCAAAAGTGCCTGTAAATGGTTTATTTGAAATAAATGCTTTTGAATCTTTGATGCGGTCACGCAAGGAAACTCCGAGCATAGCCCTTTCTAATGCCCTTTGGGTGACTTTAAGCCTTCTGATGAGGTTCATTGTAAGCAACCACGTTTCTTTGTTCATTGTGTTTGAATTAAGAAAGGCTGCCATTGTTTAAAATTACTATTGTTGTGGTGGCAGATCTATTTTCCAGCCGCAAACTTAAGAAATAGGTCGAAAAATATATTTATCTTCAATGAGTCTAATAAAGGTGTGTAATTCAACCACAAACCGCAAGCAAACACAAGTGTGCGCACAGTTTTACTCCATGATCTTCCTTTCAAAGTAAACTTATAAAATTAAAGAATTCATATTTTTGTATCGAAGACGGTATTCAATTATTTACAACATAAATATGTGTTGTGAGACGAAACGCAAGATTTAAAATATACTACTTAAATATTTATGGTGACGAAGTTGTATGATATAAAATTGACTTTCCTAGACCCGTCCTAACGTGCATATAAGAGCGTGCACGCATTACAGACAAAGCAGTTTTAACTTGTGGGTATTCTAAAAAAAAAAAAACAAATGAATAAACATTGACATAAGTTTAAAGTAGGTACAGAGCGCACCACGCTTTTTACTGACGACTATTAGGCCCCCGCCCACGGCAATTTTTGTAGCGATACTGTAGCGCGTTCGCATCGATACAGTAGCGATGCTGTTGCGAGTTAGTAGCGCGTTGGCATCTTTTCTATAGCGCTTGTAAATGCGACTAACGCGCGTTACACGCGTCAGCATCGCTACAAAAAGTCGCCGTGGGCGAGGGGCCTAATGCCGAACCGAACTCAATAAACGATCGGGTATCTTCGAGAGCGGTCGAGTGCGCAAGATATTGAAAATGTCAAGTTTCTTGTAATAAGGATCGCTTAGAAGGGACGTTCGTTTTTTTTACCGCCAATCGCTTGTCCCCTCGAAAAAAAAACGTAAATATCCGTATTTACTCTTGTTATTTTTTGGTTTCTAAATTTTCTTATACATATTTTAGAATTAAACCAATAAAATAATTTACTTACCAATGGGCTTTAAATTGGATTATAATATATATTTTTTTTAAATTGCGTGACAGTTGACGAAAAACGCCTCTGTCACTTTTTTTTTAATTGATAGGCTCGCGTTTGATCACCATCTCACCTGATGGTAAGCGATGATGTGGCCGACGATGGAGCACGCTTGCCTAGAAGTAACCTATTCACTCTTGACTTAAAGACACTTAAGTTGTACTTACGGATCGTCCCATAGGCAAACATTCGTACAGCCCTTTCTGTACTATTTAAATCGGTGTGAACAAATCTACCTAACTTGAAATATTCAGTCTTGTAATGTGTGTTTGCTCTCCTATCTAAAAACTACATGTTGTAATATTTTTCTTCTATTCAAATCTCGATGTTCGCCAAGAGAATGACTTGAACTATGATAGGCGCCAGATAAATATGCAATAAAGTACATTGAACTATTCCTATGTCTCTGCTTAGGTACCCGAAAATCAAACAATTAACTGTTTTTCATTATACTTTAAACTCGTGCTACTTTGGCCCTGATGTTTAACTTTGGCCCAGGCTTACTAACCAATAGGAACACGAGACATTGTGTTTCTAATGATTAACGGACTTGGGTCATAGAAAAGGTAAAAGAACACGATAGATCTTTTAAATTAAGAATATCAATAAATGTAAGAGAATCGAATAACGCTATTGCAAATTTATCTGGTTCCTATTTTGACAAGTTGTGTTTACTAATTAGAGCGGCTTGTAGTGAATCGTTGTAATTTTAGTACTGGCTGTGTTTCTGACTGGTCGCGTTTGTGGGTTTATGCAGAATTATATTTGTGATTTTTTCTTTTGCTAGCCTTTTCTGTCCCAGTCCCGGGCAAAGACTTCCCTCCGCTCCCACCATCTATCGCGACCTCGCGTTTCATCCTTATAGTTCTGACGAAATGTGTCCAGTTCTTTATCAATTATTTTTCTATTAAAATAGAGATCAAGACAAAAAAAACATTGTTCTATGTAAATGTAATTTTTCTCGTATTTAGTGTTAATTATAATATCAAATATATTGAAATATACATTACTATGTACTATGTATGTTCAATGAATTTCAAGTTTGTAAATACAGTTAAAACTTGCTTGCTTGCCAAAGTTATACCCTAGGGCCAAAGTGTAACTCTGGCCCAAGCTTATTAACTAAAAGGAACACGGGACACTGTTTACTATGTTTCTAATGGGTAACGAGCTTGGGCCAAAGTTATACCTCAGAGCCAAAGTAACCCAACTTAACGGAACGGTATATATTTATTATTTTCTTGTGACTTGACAAAGAACAAAATTAATTGACAATAAAATTCTGCATCAACTCAGATCCAGCCGCGACAAACGACATCGCCTAATGAATGCGAGTAGTTTAGTAATAAATGGTTGTTAGATGTAAGTGTTGTCCTAGACTAGTTGTTGAACGCTAGCGTAGAGGGCACGGACGACGGTGACAAGACTGCCAAGCGACGGGGAAAGGTAACTAGAGGGAAAACATGACTTTTGCATCAACTACCTTGTACAAACGATAGACGTAAAGAGAGGTTACTTTGGCCATGAGGCATAACTTTGACCCGAACTCATTAACCAATAGGAACACAGTTTCTCATGTTTCTATTGGTTAATAAGCTTGTGCCAAAGTTATACCCCAGGGCCAAAGTTACCCCACTTTACTATAGGAGATTTTAGAATAAGAAAATGTGGAAACAGTTGACGATTTCTGTATGTTGATGCAGTATTCATTTATGTATTACAATTATTGTTGCATCAACAACCAAAATTATATTATGAAAGTGATATTGGTTGTGACGATTGTTACAAATTTTGCATATTGATGCAAAAGTCGAACGTGTGCAGTGTCTTATTATGAAGATGGCGCTTTGGTTTTTCTTTTTCAAAGATTTGTGTAAAATTTGGCGTGTTCTACAATGGTTGGTTGGTTCTTAATCCTTTAACCGCTGGCGTGGGATTGGTCCGACGAGTGTTTTCGTGTCCTATTCGCCAGGGTCGTGTAACCGCGACTGAGTACTCCGTCTCGTTTAGCTCTTCAATCCCCATAGATGGCAGAAGAGTTGTCGAGATGGAGAATTCGGTCATGTACGTGCGATCCTGGTGGGATAAACATGGGTGTTTGTCGGATATATCCGTGATAAGCGGTTAAAAAATTTAAAAAGTGGGTAATGTGGGAATGCTAATCGATTTGAATTGCAGGACGTTTTTTGCAAAATGGTTCAGTGATAGGGTCGGTAAGGCTAGGGAAATCCACAAGCCACTGCCAAATGCTTGTAGGGACAGCATCATCAACTGGTAACCCCCCCCCCCCTCTTTTCTAAAGTATTTTAATGTGAGAGGGGTAGCCAATTGATGCAGTTGTCTGTACCTATATGTATTATTCTATTCCTTGCTTACGTCTGCAATGGTTTTATTGCATGCCTTAATTCTACCTTGCAAACTAAACAAGCCTGTTGTTTCTATTGCAGCTTGCATGATACACTTGATAATTTTACATTATTCGGATCGCTCGAAATGCCGTTCAGTTCGGTCAATCAGACCCTTCAAAGTTTAAGACGGTTAAGTTAAACTGATTATTCTGAGCGTGTATCCCTGTCCCGTTAACCGGTCAAATCCCAATTTGATCGATTAATGGCGAAAGGGTAAAACGGCAATGCATGCAGTAGAAAATAAAAATGTGATAAACTAAATGTGTTGTGGATTTCATGTTATTCTGCCTGTCTTCGTTTTGTGCACTTGTAGAAATAATTCTCGTACAAAAGACGTAAAACTATAATATTATAATGGTCTATTGCTAATTGCAACGATTCGTAATCTAATTGTATGAATCTTCGAGCATTTATATGTTTGTATGTTTAAGCTAAGGATAAAAAGTGAAAATGGTACTTTTTTACCAATAAATTGATTTAGATGAATGTTATGTTGTGATATTAAATGCAAAGCTTTATTTTTATAGATACACCCAGTAATAGGCACAAGCTACAAACGATGATGTGAACGTGATTAAAAACAAAAACACGATGTGTGATATAAGCTAGAACTACACTAGACCGACGCACACGTGTAACACGCCTATTTTGTACGTAGAACGATGTTGCGTGGCGTGGATCAAGTGTAGCTCTACAAGTCTAGTTGCCATATAAAATGTATGGAGACCGACGCGCCCAGATCGGCGTGTGTGGCACACGTGTGCGCAGTGTAGTTCTAGCGTTATACTACACGATAAAAGTGGAAAATTTATTTGAGGCCCTACCGTGAGCCATTAACGCGATCCATTTTACGACCTGAACTGAACTGTTAAAGGGATGGATCTATATAGGGTGTATAGTTCCATTCCTCTTTCTGACACGCCTGTCATTTTAACACGTAAGGCCCTAGGGCAAAGTTAATAATAATACAAAATCGTAATCGTTCGGGTAAGTTCGGCCGACTCGACCCGATCTTACCCGAAGTAGCGTTACGTAGCCGACCGTGACGGCACAATCTCATTCTACCTACAAAAGAGAGCACTCAGAGAAGTGTTTACTTCAAAAATGTAATTTAATCATAATTTGAAGATGTGATATCCTTAGCTTGACATACACAGCTATCGGCGTCGCCTCCGACAAGTATATATAATCTCGTACTTTACTTTATATTAAAGTAATAATTACCTTAGGTTAAGATTGCCTTTTTATAATTAAGCACGTCCAGTTGGTGAGGGCAGCGAATCGTTTAGTTCTTCGCTAATTATTGTTAAGTGATGTCACAGTGAATTTATAGAATCAGAACAGGGATTTATATTGTTTGTTCGGAGTCCAGTGATGAATTAAATAATAGAATATTTTTCTGAGAGGAAATCGAATCCAAATATGGACAGATTGTGTTCGTGTGAATTTTGATACAAGTGGAGAAATTTTAAACCACCGAGGCGGAATGCCCCCGAGCCGCAGGCGAGGGTGTTATAGATCCGAGTGCTGCAGTGACAAATTTCCACGTGTATCAAACGCCGTTTTTCAATACACTTACGAAGATATAAATAAGCGGGGGCTAATGGGGGCTGCGCGGTGACCAGCCTGTTACAATAAATTGTGGCGGGGGAGAGCTCGCGAACTTTTCCGCACTAGTACGAAAAACTGAAAATTACTTGCCTAAAAGCGAGAGTAAGTGTATTGAAAAATATATTAAACAATATCTTAATTCTATAAGCAAATATCCTACGGATCTGTCTTCCTAAACCATCTTCTTTGTAAATATTAATTCACTGTGGCAATGTATTACCAAATATTCTTTGTTTATGCGCCGCATTCCTATTATAAGATTAGTTATTCTGGATATTATATTCCATAGATCTGCACACGATGATATTATTTTTAAATATTCACCTTTAGCGGCACCTATGGCGTCACAAAAGAACTAATCCTACAGCCAGCTGCCCTATAGATGATTTCGGGCTGTTCTATATGTTCCAATCGCGTGGAGAGGCGCTTTGATTGCGCGATGCAGGATTAGTTCTTTTTTGACGCCATAGATGTCGCTACACACCTACCATGTTATGTGTATCAGTATTTACCTAAGTGATAAGGCCACTTGTCTTCATTACTATTATAAAACTGCAATATTGCTTGTAATAAACGTAATTTGTTCACTGTATTCTTCTTTTTTCAAAGATTCAAACAATAATGGCCGATCGAAATGATCTATGGTTTAGTGATGCATACTTATGTGTTAAGTTTAGGAGTGTAATCGACAATAAGTTTTTCAAACGCTCGGAAACTCACTCCTATCCCTGCCACTTTTAAACTCGCAATTTATTTCGTACTTGTGCGGAAAAGTGTGGTGGTCAGGCCCGGGCTAATTTGTTATATTTTTATATCAGGCTGGTCGCAAAAAAAACCGGGATCACAAAAATGTGTATGTGTTACTAAGTATTATGTTTTACTTATTATTTTTGGGTTTGTTGAAAAACGTCGTTTGATACATGTGGGGTAATTGTCATGGCCATTTTTCGGCTCCATAACAAGGACACTTGTATCAAAATGTACTATTTTAACTGTGTCTTACAGAATAAACACAGAAAAAAATAATTAAGAAATTGTCATATTTATTTATAAAAAATCCTCTCCAGGTCTTTTTTACTAAGCATGGGTAGGATGACAGGAGGGCGAAAATATTATGAATATTTTGTGTAATTGATATTATTCGTTTTTGAGTACTTACTAAGTAAGTAAATCATTTTGTTCTTTGTTAATTTTTTTTCTTGATTTTCATAATTGTCAAATAAATAGATACTGCAAGTTGTTACGAAAAAGAAAAATTTGTTTTAAAAACTACAGTGAACATTTTTACGTTTTTCATTACCATAAAATATAAAAGATGGAAAGAAAGAGTATTGTGAAAAGGGATTTGTAAATTAAAACTAAAATATTTTGTTATTTTTTGCATTTTGACTAATATGATAAGTGGTTGAACTCAAAAGTTTTATGTTATTTACAAAGTTATGGTGAATATCATTGTAATCCAAATTATAAAAGTGCAATATGATTTTTACAGTTATTGTTTTTGTATTAAATATATTATTATATTTTATGTTATGGTGGACGACAAAATATTTGACTCTGAAAAATTGGACGGAAAAAAACAATGGAGTCGATACTTAGAACTATTGGTTTGATCACAAAGATCTTCAACTTCAACTCTTCAATAATGGCATTTGTGGAATAACCACCACAGTTTTGCCAATATCACTTGCGAACTATTAATAGACCATCAAAAACTGGAGAATATTTAGCGAGTAAATAAAAAAAAATATTTTTTGCCAGACGCAGAATGACACTATGGCTAGTATATGACAGAAACTCGTAAGAGTGAAGTGAAACAAAGGAAAAACAAGAAAATTAACAAAATAAAAGAAACAAAGATTTTAATAATACACTGATATTAAATTATTATTCAAGTCAAATTAAAATCAATCAATTAAAAAATCCTCTCCTAAGGTCTTTTTTACATAGGTAGAATGAGAGCAGGGCGAAAATATGCATCTTTAATATAGGAGAAAAATATAGGTAGCTACATTATATGAATCTGACAGCTGTCACCCGCACCATCATATAGAAATTGTAGTGTAGGTCGTCAGTTGAAAAAAAATCTACCAATTTTTAGAGTCAACTATTTAGTCGTCTTCAAAGGTATTTTTCAGCAAGATTGCGTTGAGTACAGTCATATGAATTGTGATGCCCGTCGTAGTACATAATGTTAAGTACATTGTTGTAGCTGATGTTGGAGGTCATTCCCATTAAAACTACATTTTACACATTACTTTCGTTTTATTTCAACAATACTTTACCTACAGCATAAAGCTTGACAATAAAATAAAACTATTTCCTACCGGACGCGTAGCTTCAAAGACGTGTAGCTTCATAGACGCGTATTCGTCATTATACGCTTGGTGTACGCCTGCGTGAAGCTAACATACAAAACTATGGTCTACTGTCCACGGACGCGTAGCTTCATAGACGCGTATTCGTCATTATACGCTTGGTGTACGCCTGCGTGAAGCTTACATACAAAACTATGGCCTACTGTCCACGGACGCGTAGCTTCATAGACGCGTATTCGTCATTATACGCTTGGTGTACGCCTGCGTGAAGCTAACATACAAAACTATGGTCTACTGTCCACGGACGCGTAGCTTCATAGCCGCGTATTCGTCATTATACGCTTGGTGTACGCCTGCGTGAAGCTTCCATGCAAAACTATGGCCTACTGTCCGCGGACGCATACTTTCATAGAAGCGACACGACGGCAGGACGCTGTCGCTTCATCGATAGTTTTTTGTTTTGTATGTACCTAAGCTTCACGCAGGCGTACACCAAGCGTTTAATGTCGAATACGCGTCTATGAACCTACGCGTCCGTGGACAGTAGATAGGCCTTACTTAACACGTTCAGTGCCACCGACTCGCCCGGAGAGTCCACGTAAATTTTATTCCAGCGCCGTAGACTCGCCCGTCGAGTTCAATGTGTTTGCTATTTTTTTCCAAAATGCATGTGTATTTTCTGGTTAAAATGATACTGAAGACTAAATATACCCTAATCTAAAGAATTACGTGGTGGGCCGGGTGTGCAGACCCAGTTTATAATCGAAAGAAAATAAACTATTCTGCAATGCCTTGAACTCGCTAGGCGAGTTCACTGACATAGATTCTCAAACTTTTATTAATGAAATATCTATATGTACGGTTGATACTTTTATTTTCATTTTACCAAAAGTCACATTCACTCGTAAAACAACGGCGGATTGTGTTCTACATCTTGTAGGGGCTCGAATTTGGTGTTATTATATAGGCAAATTTTACCTTACACGCTACTTTATCACGCAATTGCCGACCTTATGTAAACACAATAAGGATAATAAATTGCATAGTTATTATTATGAAAAGCATTCCCAACCAATTCACATAAAAAAACATTACATTACATTACATTGCAAATAAACATTTCATTGATATTTAAAATATAACCTCAACAATAACCACTATTTATAAGATTGACAGTCACTGCATAAATTACGAAACAAACTTACCTTTTCTTTTATCTATAGTGTTTCTTGCCATTTTTATATGTTAAATTACACCGTATGTTAGTTAAACACTTTTTAATTGCGTTAAACACGTAACGTACACTGTCACGGCCACAAAAATAACAAAACATTGTTTTCACCCTAACGCTATGCCACTGAACTCGCGTGGCGAGTCGATTCAATTCGTGTTACAGCGCCGGCGACTCGCCCAGCGAGTCCAACGTAAAATGTAGGCGGCATCCGGGACAACATCGCGAAAATCGTAGTGGTAATGAAAGTGTTAATACCTATGATCTTTGTTGTGGCACTAGGTACACTTACCCAGGGGCGCCAACGCCGTGGGTGCTCGGGGGCTCGAACACCCATGATAAATAAACAGTGGGCGCCGAGCACCCCCTGAGAATAGATATCAAGAAACAGATCAGTAATCGCTTTTTAGGTATGGGCGTTTTTTCATTACCCGACGACCCGTTTAACGCAGTGGTTTATAGCGCCGGTTGAGACGCAAGGGTCGCGGGTTCGATTCCAGCACCAACAAAAATGTTTGTTGATGAAACAGTTATTTGTGTTGGGTCTGGGTGTTTGTGGTACCTTCGTTATTCCGCAGTTTGTAAGTAGGACATGTATTTATTTGTCGGTCGATCACTGTGCAATTCTCTTCTCACACTTCGCCACTTTTTCGAGTCATCAAATGAGCATGAGCACCCATGAGGTTTTCTAAAAACCGGCGCCCCTGGACTTACCACTTATTAAAGACTAAAAAAGATTTACTGAAGTGCGTTTCCACTGACACGAAACAGGGCTGAATGGAGAGGAGCGGACCGTGCATTGGCCAATAACAATGCTCGAAATCACCACCCAGCGTCATTGGAAATAATATAAGTGGAGCGGAATGGAGCTGAGCAGACTTTCAAATAAAACAAATAAACACGAGGCCTGGAGACGGACAGAATGGAGTTGGGTACCAAGCGGAGAGCACGAAGTGGAGGGTAGCTCAAATACAGTCCTTCCCGTTGCGCTTTAATGGAAATACTTGCCATTTTTCACTGTTCTTCTCCGTTTCAGTGGAAACGCACCTTATAGTCCGGTTTTAAATGGAGAATTTATAGTTTTACCTTAGCCTGAAAACCTATAAACTTTAGCTTTGAAGAAATTTTTGTCTTAATGCCCTCTCAATGCGGAAACCCGCCATAAATCTAACTAGCCCTTCAAGGAAATCCCTACGTGATCTTATCTTGTTGTGGCTACGTGATCTAATCAAAGAACCTTTAATTCTCCATAGAGATCTACGCTTTGGAACGTGCAATTTAGCTTCCCCTTTTCGACTGACCGACATTTTGACAATTCAAAAGTGCCTGTAAATAGTCTATTTGAGATAAACGTTTCTGATTTCAATATTTTTACGGTGCGTGCTAGACAAGTTTAGGAACCTCACCGATCTTCATTTCTAGGTTTACAAAAGATTAAATTTTGCATTTACCACCAATAACTATTATAAAGAGTGCGTCTGAGACGATTCAACGCTAATCGGCTTCTCAGTCGCGATCGGTATGTTCGGGCGTTGGCCAAGTCCGCTTCCAGGTTCTGCAAGCAAGCACAGAATCAGACATCCTCAGTCTGTGACAAAAATAGAAAGAAATTGATCGAAGAAGACATGAAAGAAAGAAAAAACACACAAGACAACAATACAGAATAAAACAGAGTAAAATAAAAAATGTTAACTAATATTTAAAGAGTACCTACCTAACTTAAAATAAAAATAAAAGACAACATTTAAGAACAAAAAGGAAAGAATTGCGCGAGGCCAAAAGACTCCTATCCATATGCTGCGGTATTAAAAAAATAACACGGCGCTGGTATTCTAACATGGCCTGTAAATAAACAAATTCCTGCATCTGTGAATAAAGTAACATGAGTAGGGGTACCGGAAGAGGGCTGCACTCACACCTCTCTTTCTTTCAATAAAAAATACAAAATATGCTTTTGTATTTTTATTAGACATTAAAAAATATAATTATCACAAAACCCTGATATAAAAAAAAATTAGGGAATCCTGTCCGGGTGTCGGTTTTCGACAATGATATGCTTGCTCTTGCATCCTTTCTTAATTTTCACTAGTGACCTGCCCTGGTATCGCTTGCCAATTACCTTTAGAGTTACATAAACTTTCCTCGTTTATTGTTGTTTTTATTAGTGATAACCGCACCGAAATCCGTTGTGTGGTTTAAGAGCAGATAAGGGATAAACAGACAGACGTGAAATGCGACTTTCTTTTATACTTTGTGAAGGAGCTTTTTCTCATCTTGTTAAAGTTCATTCACCTCTATAATAATGGGCAAAAGAAAAACTTTCCTATTCAAGACTGTTTCCGGGGGAAGAAGTTTCCGGGGGTACATCTTAAAGATGTACCCCCGGAAACTAGTCCTACGCCCATTAAAGTATTTATTTCATCTTCATGCAACACAAAAGTATAAAGGCGGACTTAATGTCTTAGGCACGTAGACGTAATAGTGGAACCGAGTGGACCGTGTTCACCCCAGTATGGACTAGCACCCACCCCAGGATGTTGGGCCAGCGATTCGAAATTCTATGATGGATGCTAAAATACTGTTCACACAAAAATCTGGATTATGAAGGCCTCTCCACGTGAAAAATAACCCTAGATCTGCCAATGGGTGCACCCCTCGGAAAGTACCTAACCCTACCGGCGCCCATTAAACTAGGTAATGTAATCATTACTTCACTGGTATCAAATTATCTTGCTAATAATATACCCATCGGATTGACTTGAATGGACCAAATACCTCCTCCCAGCTCGGGTTGTGTAAGCTAATTTGGCTTTTCTTACAACAAGGCAATAGGCCCTCTCTCAAACTGATCACTCAATTTCTTCTCCATAGCGATCTATTCTTTGAATTAGCTAGCTTCATCGTGACTGACCGACTCTTTGATGGGTCAAAAGTGTCTGTAAATTGTTTGTTTGTGATATTATACACCAGACGAAATGAAGGTATGCTAAACACATCTGCTGACCCTTTCGGAGAACAGATTCCTATAAGCGTGTAGGTATGTTATGATTATGGCTCATATAAAAGTGCTCAGTGAACCCATCTAAACTCTAGTAGAACCTAGGCCATGCTAGGTGACGTGTAGGTGACGGATGAAGTCGAGGTGAGTCGTCACTGCGATGGTTTGATTCTGGCCAAGTCTGCTTCCAGTGCCTGCTAACAATAATTGATATGATTAGTAAAATGTATGCATAGAATCAACTTAAAAAATCTTGAAAATGGTAGAGAGATGTAGTAGATATGGAGAAAGACTGTGCTGCCGGCTGCGTAGGCTTCAAATGCGGTAAGGGAAAAGTTATAAAGTAATGATGTAGGTAATTGATGGCTCTAAAGATCTTGTGAGATTCTAAAAAGTTTTTAAAATGGAATTGATGGGTAGGTTAGGTTAGGTTAGTTTCTCGCATGCAGCGGTTTCTCGGTCCTGTGATGCCTGGTCAGCGAGATCAGTCTTATTAGGACATTCCTAGTAAGACTGATCTCGCTGACCAGGCATCATAGGACTGAGAAACCGCTGCATGCGAGACGCACGGAACCGGCACTTACATATATTATGGCGACGCCTGAGAAGAAGTCTATAATTATATGTCTAGGCGTCTAGTAGTTACGTCAACTACTAGACGCCTAGACATATGGGTATCTAGACGTTCTTGTAAAATGAAGATGATCACAGGACCACACCTAGGTGGTTAGGACTACACCTACTGAAAGGTTATGACGAGCAGTGGATGTCTCATATCAATGATGAAAGGTTACGGCGAGCAGTGGATGTCTCATGTCAATGATGATGACTCTACAATGCTATTCAGATTATCAGATCACAAACTTTCAAGTGATGGACCTTCATATCCAGGCTCCTCAGCTTTTCTTGAAGCTCGAGCAGGCTAGGGTCACCGGGGGAATAGACGCGGCAATCTTCCTCGAACTGCCTTCGCAAACGACGCCTCCTCTCCTCGTTGTACCGACGCCGGTTTTCCGCCAGTTCAGACGCGTATTTCAAGTCTGCGTTCAGTAATTCGTCGTCTACGTCGGTGTCCAGGGACATGTATCTGTAATATGGATACCTAAGTAAGGTAAGTTAGCGCTGCTGTCCATTTTGTTATTGTTTTCTGTTATGGGTCCGCCCTAACCCAAAAGAAGTGAGGTCTACGTGGGAACAATAGTATACCATCCCTTAGCTAACAACACCGCTCAAGTCGAAAATTGGCGGTTTTCACATTTGAATGCCTTTAGATGGAGCTGCTCATTGCGCGTTTAACTATTGGTCACATGATATGAATTTCAGCCAATCAGAAGCCGTAATTCGAAAAGTAGTGACAGCGCGCAAGTCAGTTGGCCTCTCAACAGCGCACAGTATTTTTCATCTCCTGTAAAGTTGGTAAAAATGACTTATGCGGTGTTGTTAGCTAAGGGAAGTAAGGGACGATACCTATCTAAAGAAAGCACATCATCATTGGCTAGCCTTTTCCCAAATAGCTTCGGGTCGGCTTCCAGCCTCACCAGATGCGGCAGAATACCCGTGTTTACATGAAGCGACTGCCTATGAAACCTCTACAGCCCATTTACTGGGCAGGCAACACGACACTCCTTGGATAGACTGATAGTCAGACTTTCTGGCGTCGTCTGACCTATAGAGAACACATATCTACGCTTTAAAAATGGCATACCTTAGTCGATCTGCTTGTTATCTTTTTCTTTTCGATTGTTGTTATTATTGCAAGAAAATCATAGAATAGGAGAAGGATTCGTTCTTATGTGACGCCATAGATGTCGCTACATAAGTATTCAACAGAACCTATAGTTACCTAAACCAATCGGAAACTTAATATTTGTCGGAGTGAGTTCGACCTACTTCAGTTTTATTACCTGAAATAGTTTTTAAGACTTCCAACAAACAGCTTTTCCCTCAAAAGTTTTGATTTATATAAAAACTTAGTTGAACACGATAGCACTGGTTTCAATGCTGTCTTATTTCAACTTGAGAGAACTTTTCCTCGTAAGTTTTCGTTTTGGCTTACCTGCCTTCCATATTTCAAAGCTACAGTTGACCCACGGTAATCCGGCGACTGTATAAGGATGTTTTTAATGTCGTGCGGATTTCATCACGCATGCGGATTTGCCCCGCGTGCGTATTCCACGCATTACAATAAATACTTGTATGAAATGGACATTTGTGGGGGTTACGCATGCGGGGCAATCCCGCATGCGGTATCAAAACCGCACGTTATTAAAAACACCCTAACCCAATCCGACAAGTGTCATAATCTATAGCTTTATGACGCGGACGTAGGTACTGGCGGTCCCGAATGGGGTGATGCCAATTTGGAGGTATGCGGAATAGGATGTAAAGTCCTGCAAACCTCCGTTGAAAAGGGAGGATCCTCCGACCAGACGGGTGTTACGTCTGGTTTGGGCAACTGCCTGATAGATGATTTCAGGCTGTTGTATGTGTTCAAATCGCGCGGAGAACTTTAATTGCGCGATACAGGATTTTGTAGTTTAGTTCCTTTGTGACGCCATAGATGTCGCTACACCAATTTGGTCAAGTTCAATGATGCTAAAATACAGATGTGTCTTTTCCATTAAGATGGGGCCAGTTCTGCCCTGCTCCAACGTTCCGGGGTGTGACCGTGCCGATAACCGACCATCTTGATCTTCTTGGTGTAAACGTATTAAGCACTCTAAATTTTAGGCCGTACATTGTGGCAAAGGCTCAGCTATCTACCAAAAATCTAGGAATCCTTGCAAGGGTGAGATAATACTTTACGTTGGAACAGCTGCTCAAACATTATCAAGCGTAAGTTCCATCATGTATGTTAGCCAGATACCAGTTTGATGCGCAGGAGTCTATTGAAAAACGAGCCAAGAGGTTAATTGGAAATTATGCACTCGTCGAGTCGAAGCTTCTAAGATTTCCACCGGTTGCATTTCGCGGAGTGTGCATCGGAATTGCATAGGTAATTTAGCGGAGCGGAGGAGCTCAGCACAATGCTTGGTGTCCTTATTAGAGCTTCCGAAAGAATGGGACTTAAAATGAACATGGACAAAACCAAAGTCATGGTGAACAGCCATGTAGCACCCACTCCTATCAAGATCGGAGACTCTACACTTGAAGTTATGGACGACTACGTTTAGCTGGGACAGACGGTCCAGATGGGTAGGTCTAACATCAAGCAAGAGATCAATCGTCAAATCCGTCTCGGCTGGGCAGCGTACGGGAAGCTGCGCAGTATCTTCTAGTCCAATATACCACAGTGTCTCAAGACGAAAGTCTATGACCAGTGCGTGTTGCCAGTGATGACTGGGTCCGAAACGTGGTCGCTTACAATGGGCCTCATCAGAAGACTTAAAAGTCACACAAAGGGCAATAGAAAGGGCTATGCTCGGAGTTTCCTTGCGTGATCGAATCAGGAATGAGGATATCCACAGGAGAACCAAAGTTACCGACATAGCACGAAGAATCGCCAAACTTAACTGGCAATGGGCAGGGCACATTGCTCGCAGAACAGATGGCCGTTGGGGCAGAAAGGTTCTGGAATGGCGACCGCGTACCGGAAGACGTAGCGTTGGAAGGCCTCCTACAAGGTGGACCGATGACCTGGTAAGGGTTGCGGGAATCCGATGGATGCGAGACGCACAGGACCGTTCATTATGGCGACACTTGGGGGCGACCTATGTCCAAGAGTGGGCGTATTTTGACTGAAATGATGATGATGATGATGAACCCCGTTCCATCATTGGTGCAAGCACCAGACGTCCGGCGTTGCGCCACTAATCCCAACCATACGGACAAAACGTTTTGGGAACACATTCATTGTACGTACAGCTAAGGAGTGGACTTCCCTACCGAGGTCTATGTTTTCTTATAGCTTCACCTACCTACCTGGGGGTCTTTAAGTTGAGAGTGAATAGGCTACTTAGGTTACTAGGCAAGCGTGCCCCATCATCGACCTCATCGTCGATTCCATCAGGTGAACAGTGGCGTTCGAAGTAAGATTGTTTCATTCTTATTTCAGTGTGGGTAAGAGACAGAGCTATACAGGTTGTCTAGCGCCATCTCTTACCCACAATAAAATAAGAATAAAACAATCTCACTTTAAACGTCATGGTAATTACCCAGCAGTAACTACATCTTTTTTCTGTATAATTAAGTCTATTATTTTACTTTAGCCGCCCGGGGGCGAATTTCTTCATTGTTGCTCGATGAGCAACAATAAAGAAATTAATTGTGGGTAACTATATCTCTACTGGGCCCGCGTGGTGGATTACGGCCCATTCCCTCTCCTAGAGAGGAGGCCTGAGTCCCAACAGTGGGAACATTATAAGGCCGACTATGCTATGCTATGCTAACTATCTAATTAGTTACTTTATTATTTAGAGGTAGATGTTATGTTCTGTATAGGACACCTCATAAAAAACAGGACAAACAAAAATTTATACAACAAGCGTACAATGCACAGGGCTACAAACAACCTTTGTTTGGATTGAATAAAAGGAGATAGTATGAGAGCTTGAGTAATAAGAGAGTCCTACCTGTTAAGAGAGGCCATATAATCCGACGGGAAGGCGTACACAGCATCTCGCAAGTGTCCCCACGTGTCTGTGTAGTTGCAGTTCCTGTACTGCAAACAACACCACTCGTTTACGAAAAATCAATCGAATTGTAACACTTAGGTAGACGCACATAAAGCTAAAGACAAACTAAACCCACGTATGCAACGTATGCTACGTATGCTGCACATTATGATATATATATAAAACAGACGACTTAGAAACACACTTGGCATACGCAACGATGCACGCGCACACGTGTCCTACGTAACATCAGACACCAACTTTCCAACGTTGCATGGCGTACGTGCCGTACGTGAATTCAGTTTGTCTTTACCTTTAGCCTAAAACATTTTTTTGGGGTATCTTCACGGATGTCCTCCGCACTGGGGTAGGTGGATCGTCTACCAGACTCATACTGACTAAAACCACCCCCAAGTTACCTCGCACTTGAGCCGGTGGCTATACTTCCAGTGTGACTTGCGCTGCCCCGGACTAGTGCTAAGTCTCGTCCCAGAGTGTAGCCTAACATATGCCTCAACTTACATACAATGATTTAAGTTATTAAACCTATACACTGAAATAATGAGAATATATTAGCGGGGTCTACCCATATTTCAATGTTAATTACATTGTTCAGCTATGTTTACAATTCGTATCAAACCTGTACCTACATAGATAGTTCAATAGGCAGCTTTGGCAGGCCACATAAATAAATACGCAAGTTATTAATTGCAATATAAACGCAGCAATTTTTTTTCTTCTGCCATCGGCTTCGCCCGCGTGAAAGTCGGTTTCTCCATATAAACTTTGGACCCCCGTTTCATCCCCTAAGGAGGTAAATTTCGGAAAATCCGTTCTTAGCGTATGTCTACACCCTATAAGGAACCTACCTACCAAATTTTAAGTTTGCAGGTATTATAGTTTCTGAGATTTCGTGATTAATCAGTGAGTGGTATTTCGCTTTTATAATATATAGATTGATTTTATAAGGCAGACAGACTATTACCTTCTTCTCCTCTTAAAAATATGGCAGCGTAGTGCCAAACCAAAACAAACAACAAATTACCCTTTTATAAAACTCGTAGTCAATCTCTGAATCCGTCATCGCCCTGGACAGCGGTATACTAGAATCCGTACTGAGCGTAGCTTTGTCGTACTCCGTCAAACTGTCTGAGAGCAAACTGCCATTCCTCCAGTAATAGTAATCCTCAGGATATGTCCACAAGTAAGGCCTCAGCGTTATGTCTGGGATTTCCAAGTCTTCAACGTAGTCTAAACGAGTTTTTGGCAACGAGCTCAGGTAGGATTTGAACATGTTCATCCTGTTCGTTATATCACGTTCTAACTTTGGCCAGTTGTAGGACAAGTGAGATCTATAATAAGGCCAGTATTTTCTAGGCATTGGCTGCACGACGGCTCTAGGGATGTCACTCACAAAATATGAATCAAACTAGAACTATTCAGTGTAAACTTGGTAGTGTAAAACGCGTCTGGTCCCACGTATGTCGTAACTGTTGTAATGTTGAAGTTTGGTCGATGCGACGTGATCGTTGCCACGCGACTGTGGTACCCCTGGGTACAAGGTAGGTCTCACGTTTGCAGAATTTCGCGGAAGCGATACCGGATACATAACGTAAGAATTTTATTTGTACTGCAATGATGACACATGCCATTCTCAGGCCCCTCTTCCCCACTGGGCACACTGGGCACGTGCCCAGGGCCCCGCGATGTATTGGGGCCCCCTCCTCCCTACTCGATTACCAAACGATAACCGATAGCTAAGTACACTACTCTCGCCTGAAAGTGCAGGCTTACCGATTGCAGCATGTTTTAATAAATTTCAATATACATCTAAAATTAATTGTATATAATAGATATATAAATACATATATGTTAATTTTAACTGTTTTGAAAAAATCATCAGATAATTATTTTTATTTTGTGTTTTTGATCAACAGTTACGGTAGTGGATCGCGGCATTCAAATGAAGCGAGAAAAAAAGCATTAATTATTTTGAATTATGTTTGTCGCTAATGTCAATATTCTAATATATAAAATTCTCGTGTCACGGTGTTCGAACTTGAACTCCTCCGAAACGGCTCGACCGATTCTCATGAAATTTTGTGAGCATATTGAGTAGGTCTGAGAATCGGCCAACATCTATTTTTTTTTTTTTTTTTTTTTTTATTTATATGGCAGAACAACGTTTGCCGGCTCAACTAGTAATGTATATAATTATATATGCTCGAAAACACAGATTTTCAAGATGTGATTAACGATTTTGCTCAACTCATATTTAGAAGGGTACCTCATCTTCAATCAGCATAGATACTTTTAAATAAGGACTAATCGTGGATTCCGGTTACCTACTTAGTGTGGATCACATCATATTACCTATTCATCGTAATATCTAATGAACTGTAAAGAAATAAAAATAAAGCTATAACTTTGCATATCTACGTTTTTGGTCTCTTCTAACAAAAACTTTAAAAAAAAAAAATAACCGACTTCACTAAAAAAAAACACTAAAAGGATCAAAATAACTTTAATTTCGGAAGTCGGTGTTTCTCGGTATTGTTTGTTTCTTATTTAACACCGACTTCCGAAATTGAAAGTTATTTTGATCCTTTTAGTGTTTTTTTTTAGTGAAGTCGGTTATTTTTTTTTTGTAAAAAGTTTTTATTTTACACTTTTTAGTTGCGAACCACTTATAAACAGAGTGCCTATTTCTCATGACGATTCCAACTAACCCAAAACACTGCATGGTTACATTGTTTTATTAGAAAGTTCCTGTGTCTACCTTCCACCTTCCGGCTCCATCACCAGATCAATTCGATAGTACTTTATAGCCAAAGTGCATCTCATGACAATTCTAATAAGCCCAAACACGGCTAGGATACATTGATTAATTACGGAGTTCCTATGTCTACCTTCCGGCTCCATCATCAGATCAGTTTGATAGTAACTTATAGCCAAAGTGCATCTCATGACGATTCTAATAAGTCCAAACACGGCTAGGTTACATTGATTAATTACGGAGTTCCAGTGCCTACCTTCCGGCTCCATCATCATCATCAGATCACTTCGATGATACCATTTTCAACGTAACGTAACTATTCAGAACCATTAATTTATTTGTATTGTCATAGTCGCTTAACTATCTTCATTGTGATATCAAAGTGAGTATGAAGTTCCGTTGACCATTTCTGGTCTTCTTCATCAGTTCCACTTCATCAAATGTTACTTTTTGACTGTAAATGCTTAAGTTCTCGATGAAAATACCAAAATCACTATATGGTTGCCTATAATATTTGAGGAGTTCCATCGATTCCTCATGGATCCCATCATCAGAACTGGATTTTGAAAAAAATGGTACCAATCTGGAAGCATAACCTATATAGGGGAAAAAAAAATTGCAAATCGGTCCATAAACGACGGAGTTCTGAGGTAACAAACATAAAAAAAAAGATAAAAAAAAAATGATAAAAAAAATACAACCGAATTGAATAACCTCCTCCTTTTTTTGAAGTCGGTTAAAAATAGTGCTTTATTATGGTCATAGGGGCCCCATATCTTAATCTGCCCAGGGCCACTAATAGGTGAAAGACGGCCCTGGCCATTCTATTCTTTTTCCGAAGCCTTTCTGATTGCTGGGATGTGAAATCAATAAATATTTTTTTCCGCTCTGAGTGGCGAGGGGGAGTGTGATCATTTACTCTTTCTACTGCCCGAATAATCGTGCAGGTGGTGCAGCCTAACTATCCTGCAGCTTCTATTAAGGTTTTGTCTTGTTTGTTTTTAAACAAGATTCGATGTAAACTTTATAATGGTAGGTAAGTCGGGCATACCTGATACCTTCTCTGGTATGCCCGTCTTCCCGAAGAGGGCACATTTCACCTATCCCATTGCATTCTTTCTAAATCAGTTTTGAGGTCGGCCTATGAATGGGTAACCATCCAACATTCTGAGATTCCTCTGCACCTCGGAAACCACGTTAAGCCTTTGGTCCCGGCTTATGGATAACAGAAACCAGGAAACCTGTCGACAACAGAGGTATGGTGGTTTCAAAGTAAGTTGCCGGAGTCTGTGTTTCCTGATAGCTACAACCAAGAGGTCTTTAAGTCAAGAGTGAATAGGTTATTTCTAGGCAAGTGAGCACCATCGTCGACATCATCGCTTACCATCAGGTGAGATAGTGATCAAACGCAAGCCTATCAATAATAAAAAACTGGGCAAGTGCGAGTCTTAGTCTGAGGGTTCCGTACAAACTTACCTATGTAAACAGTTCAATTTCTGAATGGAGTCTCGAAGATTTTTCCGAATCGCAATTTTTTTTTTGTGACGTAATAATAAATTTACAGTACTTACAAATTTACACATTCCTATATCTGTGTTAAAAGACCTTGCTTTATGCAAAATTTCAGGATTCTGAGTCAACGGGAAGTACACTATGAATTTTGATTTTCTCGAGTGTCGAAATATACGTATTTATCTATTTATTTATTTATTTATTACTTTATTGCACACCTTAACTTACTACAGGACAACATTTATAAAAAATAAGCGCCCGTTCAGATACGGCGGGAACCGCGCGATTTCAGAATCGCGTGGAAATCGCGCGATTCTTATTTGTATGAGTTATTAAGTAATCGTTCAGACATAACCGCGCGGTTAATCAAGCCGCGCGGTTACCGCAACCCAACCGCCAGAAAATAGAATCGCGCTGCTCCCGCGCGTTTCTATTACTATGGAGTCTTTACTTCGCGTTCAGTTGCGTTGCGGATACCGCGCGGTTAGCACGTCACAGCTCGTGAGTTCGCCATGGATCGTTTCGACACTGAACTATTTATTGATGAAGTGGAGAAGAGACCTGCATTATGGGATATTCAGTGTGAGGATTACTCAAATAAAAATATCAAGAACCAAGCTTGGCAAGAGTTAGTGGAGATATTTGGAAATACCGCCTTTTTCTTTTCTTTTTTTTAAGGAGCAACCACAGTAAACACACTTCTTCGTCGACCTCCATTTTCAAACTGACCTTATCCCCGCACGCAAAATCGCATAATAACCGCCGGTGTCTGAATAGCATCACAATTTTGCGGTTTCAAACCGCGCGATTCGTAAACGCGCGGTTCCCGCATGTCTGAACGGGCGCTAAGTGTACAATAGGCGGTCTTATTGCACAGGGCAATTTCTACCAGACAACCTTTGGATGGACTGTAACGAAAGGAAAAGATTTGGGGCTGTCAGTGTACAACAACATAAAAAAAAAGATATTAAAATACATATAATACATAAATAGGTATATTACCAAATAATAAACTAATAAATATTAAAATTCTCCGATGACCTCAAGGACCTAGAATGTGTGTCACAGAGGAACTGAAAGCGTTCTTTAAGATAAAAAGCAGTCGAAGGATTAAAGAGCACATTGTAAAGCAAAGAAAGTATGTGAGCATTCCGGCGAAGGCGAATGGGAAGCCATTTGAGCTGAGTGCGAAATTCAGAAACGTGGTCATACTTGCGCAAGCCAAATATAAACCTGATACAGAGATTTTGAAGTCGCTCAAGCTTATCCAATTGGTCTTGGTTGAGATCAAGATAGCTGGCATCAGCATAGTCCAAGATTGGGAGAAGAAGAGATTGTGCCATCGCAATTTTAGTAGGGATGGGAAGAAAATTACGAAGGCGCCTTAAGGAACCCACCGAGGCAAACAGTTTACGGCTAACTTCCTGCAGCTGTTTAGTCCAGGAAAGAGTGCTGTCGATATAAATCCCCAAGTTCTTCACTATATGAGTTACAGGAATTACGGTGTTATTGATATAAACTTGGGGAAGTGTCGTTTACAGACAGTCCGGGAACTACCAACAACAATCACCTGCGTCTTGGATGGATTGATCTTCAACCCAAACTCAGTGCTCCAGTCACCTATTCGAGTCAAGTCTGTATTAATAGTCGCAATGGCATCACACAGCCTTTCAAGAGGGGATTGGGTGTATATTTGTAGATCATCAGCATACAGGTGGTAGAGAGAAGATAGTCGTTGAGTTATAGCATTAATAAAAAGTGCGAAAAGTAGAGGAGATAAAACGCCACCCTGTGGCACACCAGCAGAAGTATTACACCAAGAAGAAAAATATTCCTCAAAGCAAACACGTTGCCGACGACCAAACAGGTAACTTTTGAGCCAGTCAATTACCGGAGGAGATATGTTAAAAGAGCAAAGGATGCCAAGCAAAATGTCAAAGTCAACAGTATTAAAAGCATTGCTAAAGTCAAGCAGAGCAAGTACTGTTAACTTCCCCATCTCCATGCCTGACCTGATATCATCTGTGATATGCACGACGTATTTTGAGACATAAACGGCCGTATCTTTTTTTTCGTTAACTTAGAAATTTATTTTTTTCACAGCTTCAAGAAACCGCAAACTTTACTCAAGTTTGCGGTTTCTTGAAGCGTAGTATGGTTTTAATTTCAACTCATTTTTTTTGAGGTACTTACGGAACCCTAAAAAAGTTACTCCATGTAAAATACTAGTATTCAGCATTTCAGCTGCATTCGGTTATGCTGGAAGCCGACCATAAAATAGTTGGGAAAAGTCTTGGCAGATTTAATTAATAATATTTTGCAAATAGGTCTTAAAGAACACTTTTACACGTCAATTTTTTCGTCACTTTAAACTAGATGATGCCGATTTATCCTGATTACCCTGAGAAGAAACACCGAAACAAACTCGAAAGCCAAAGTGTATTTTAAAGCCCATACATGACATACTAAACATGTAATGGTCAAATCTTAAGAGAACCATGCAGATTAGTGTCTCAGATGGTTTTTTGAGGAATGAACCACATAGAACTGAATGGACCAAGTCCGTGCAAGCATTTGTCAGTATTCGTGTAGCTCAACTCAGCCCCCCTAGCCAAGTTACAACCGTCTCGTTTCGATTCTCTTTTCGTCGATCGCCTCGAGTAGGCCACGCCTCCTATTCCTTAGTTCTGACGTCATCTCAACGCTCAGTCACGTGGTCAGAATAAAGGAATAGGAGGCGTGGCCAACTCGAGGCGATCAACGAAAAGAGAATCGAAACGAAACGGTTGTAACTTGGAAGTTCAATGACTTAACGAACAATATCAAAGAGAGAACATTTGGGTAGGCCGCATTAAGTAGGTACTCAAAACTGCCAGACATTACCTATGTTAAAATTACAGAAAAGGATAAAGTAAGATAAGATATACATAGTCGTAGTAGTTAGGTTGTATGACACACTATAACGATATTGACCTGATACAGTTTAATTGCTAGCAATCATCTATCAATAACAGCTTCTATTGAAACAAGAGTCCATCCAAAGGTTGTCTGTAAGAGTTTGTTCTGTGCGATAAGACCGTCCCCTACAAGAGACTGATGCGCTATGCTACGTTGCTATGGATGCGTTTCATATCCACCAATCATATTCATTGCTGCACATAGCTTAACTTGAGAGCAGTGGTGGCCGAGTGGTAACGGCCCCGACTTACGAGTTGAGGTCGCGAGTTCAAACCCAGCCAGGCGCATTACTTTGTGTAATTTATTTCATCACCACTGCTCTAAAAACGGTGAAGGAAACGAACGCCTTTGTACATGAACTGTTTCTATGTCAATATATTATATTATGTTTTTGTGTACAATAAAGAATTAAGGAATTAAGGAATCAACCCGCACTGGGCCCGCGTCGTGGATTACGGCCCATTCCCTCTCCTAGAGAGGAGGCCTGAGTCCCAACAGTGGGAACATTATAAGGCCGACTATGCTATGCTATATACATAGCTTAACACTGGTGGAAAAGGTTTCAACTAAGATGTTTTTTATTTAGAAGGATGCGTGCATGGATGCTTGCTATTTTTTTTTTCTGTGGGTAAATCTTCCAATGACATCCCCCGCTCTTGGGCGGAGCGCGAGATAGTGTCAGACTTTTACTGACTAAAAACCCACTCCTGTTCCTTCGTTGCCTTTCATACCAGGGCCGAGTCTTCCTTTCAGAAGCAGACCCTTGGCCTCAGTAGGCTTCGACCCTGCTGGGCCCCACGGTTTGCTGGCATCTGCTTGAGGCGCACGTGGAGCAGTACGCGCCGTCGACGGATGCTTGCTATGGATGCGAGTTATAGATGATCGCGAGTGGTGTAGCTATGTGCAGAGCAGAGTATCTACAGTAGGCTCGCGTTTGTCGCTGAAAGATGTCGATACATCGCATAGCTCGAGCTGCGCATCTTCCTCGCGCAGCTAGTTTGCGGCGGCGCATTTCATAGTACATCTTAATCGCACCGCTATATAGCTTAGTATCAGTGGAAACTGTCACAGGTTAGGTAGTTAACTAAACGTAAACAATTTTGTTATGACTAATTATTTTAAAAAAATCGTTTATAAGACATACAAAGATTATTTAAATTTAGTTAACTACCAAACATAGGTATAGGTAAATAAACAATTGTAAACATTTTTAGATAACATTTTTAGACAACTTTTAGAATAAAAGACATATCAAGATTGTTTTTACCTAAACAGATGGAGTACTAGACTACGTATTTATTAGGTACAAAAAACAGTTGCCTGTCAAGGTGATACAAAAGGATTCTTCAGATAAATAGGTAAACATAATATCCAAGGGCATTTTCTGAAAAGAAAACCCGTGGTCCTAGAGCGCAGAGCAACTAGAGAACAGAGGTGTGATTTTAGTCAGTAAATGTCTGACAAGCCCTCACGCTCCACCCTAGAACAGCGAGAGATGTCATTGGATGATTAAAAAAAATATTACGCAGTCCTAGCACACGGGTGGTACGCTTAGTCTATACATCTATGTGTCTATTTGTAATATCAAATTATATCATTTTTTAACCGACTTCAAAAAAAAGGAGGAGGTTATCAATTCGGTTGTATTTTTTTTTTTTTTTTTATCATCATTTTTTTTTTTTTTTTTTTTTTTATGTGTGTTACCTCAGAACTCCGTCGTTTATGGACCGATTTGCAAAATTTTTTTTTCGTTTTATAGGATATGCTTCCAGATTGGTCCCATTTTTTTCAAAATCCAGTTCTGATGATGGAATCCATGAGGAATCGAGGGAACTCCTCAAAAATTATAGGCAACCCTATGGTAATTTTAGTACTTTCATCAAGAACTTAAGCATTTACAGTCAAAAAGTAACATTTGATGAAGTGGAACTGATGAAGAAGACCAGAAATGGTCAACGGAACTTCATACTCAAATAGATATCACAATGAAGATATAGTTAAGCGACTATGACAATACAAATAAATGAATGATTCTGAATAGTTACGTTGAAAATGGTATCATCGAAGTGATCTGATGATGATGATGGAGCCGGAAGGTAGGCACTGGAACTCCGTAATTAATCAATGTAACCTAGCCGTGTTTGGACTTATTAGAATTGTCATGGTTGGCACTTTGGCTATAAGGTACTATCGAACTGATCTGATGATGGAGCCGGAAGGTAGGCACAGGAACTCCGTAATTAATCAATGTATCCTAGCCGTGTTTGGGCTTATTAGAATTGTCGTGAGATGCTCTTTGGCTATAAGGTACTATCGAACTGATCTGATTATGGAGCCGGAAGGAGGAAGGTAGACACAGGAACATTATAATAAAACAATGTAACCTAGCAGTATTTGGGTTAATTGGAATTGTCATGAGAAATAGGCACTCTGTTTATAAGTGTATCGCAACTAAAAAGTGTGAAATAAAAACTTTTTAGAAAAAAAAAATAACCGACTTCACTAAAAAAAACACTAAAAGGATCAAAATAACTTTAATTTCGGAAGTCGGTGTTAAATAAGAAACAAACAATACTGAGAAACACCGACTTCCGAAATTAAAGTTATTTTGATCCTTTTAGTGTTTTTTTTAGTGAAGTCGGTTATTTTTTTTTTCTAAAAAGTTTTTTTTACGAACAAATATTCGATACCTCTAACAAAAACGCATATTTTTTTGTTCCGGCTCATCTCTGAGTAGCTGGACTGATATTGACTGAACTTTCACTGAGGAAAAGTTTATGAAGAGTAATGCTTATGAAAGAAAATGCTTAGGAAAAGCTTATGAAGAGTAAAGCTTATGAAAAGCTTATGAAGAGTAAAGCTTATGAAAAGCTTATGAAGAGTAAAGCTTATGAAAAGCTTATGAAGAGTAAAGCTTATGAAAAGCTTATGAAGAGTAAAGCTTATGAAAAGCTTATGAAGAGTAAAGCTTATGAAAAGCTTATGAAGAGTAAAGCTTATGAAAAGCTTATGAAGAGTAAAGCCTATGAAAAGCTTATGAAGAGTAAAGCTTATGAAAAGCTTAGGAAAAGCTTATGAAGAGTAAAGCTTATGAAAAGCTTATGAAGAGTAAAGCTTATGAAGAGTAACTTACTTTTTATTTTCCTGCGGGAATGGGATTTTTAACTACGAGATACGCCTACAAAACGGTTGATTAAAAAACGTGATATATATGTATGTATAGCTACTGTTAGAAACTTAAGACACTTTTTATATTTCTGCTGGAACGTGAGTTCCAGCATCATTAGGGGGCATCTTATCTACGAAATTAGTGGACCGATTATGACGGGACTTTCACTGGGATAATTGAAATGGTGGCCAAATGGCATTGTGCTGTTTTACGAGTCCTATGCGGCCGAAATCGCGGGCACCAACCACTATTATATGTATTTAAACAAGCTTCTGCCAGCTGCTTGGCCCGCGTAAGTAAAAGTCGGTTTCTCCATACAAACTTTGAACCTCCGTTTCATCACTTTAAGGGGTAAATTTTGGAAAATCCTGTCTTAGTGCTCACCTACGTCATATAAGGAAGCCTTATGCAAAATTTCACTCTCCTAGTCCCAGTTGTTTCGGCTGTGCGTTGATATGTCAGTCAAATCAGTTTCTCCTTTTATATGTATAGAAGATAGATAAGCACCTATTGACTAAGTAAGTAGGCAGCACTTTAGCTCCTGAGCATGACTAAAGTACAACTAAAGAGTGTCGTGTTACATGAACCATTGTCCCGCGTTCGGAAATATTAGGTAACATGATGACCGCATGTCTACCTAACTGTGTTATTGTGAGTCGCTTGATATGTACTTAGGTATACGTATATCTACCTTCGGCACGCCATAATCGGGGCGGAAGGAGGTCTGTTTCCTCACGCGTGCGGCTATCTCCTTCGCTAGCATTACTGCTTCGTAGAAGGAGGCGACCATCGCCCATTCCCCCTCGCTCCGGACCATGGCCAGTACCAGGGCCCGGCTTAAGATGTCGCTGCTGCCGAATGGCTCCACGAGGACACGATGGTGCTCTGCCCAATCGGGATAAACCTCCATGCCTCTATCGTGTGCTCTACCGTGTCCTACGGACGGTCCGCACAATGGTGACACCCGGGCGTTTCTTCCGCCAGGATCAGGAACAGAAACCTCCCGAACTTGCCATGTCCGGTGATGACCTGGTTCATGCGGATGGTGAAGACACCGTGCCACCTCTCCAGCCACTCCTCAAAGAGGGGACTTACCGCCATGGTTATGGCGCGCCCAAAAGAGAAGCCCTGAGCATTGTCGGGGTTGAATTACCGAGATGGAGGGGTGCAATTCAATTGTCATAGAAACAGTTAAAGGCATTTATTTTTTTACATCTTTAACCTGTACCTACCTATTGAGATCTCTAAGCAACAATCTCTAGACAAAAAACGTATGTACGTTGTATGTCGTAAAAAACTCATTAGGGGGGAACATTGCCTGTGCTGAATCCAAATTGCTACCGCAATGGTGAAAATCCCACACTCCCCGGACTTATCCCCAAAGTCCGGGCGCCTTTTGAAGGTTCCCCCTCGAAAACAAAAAAAAAAAAAAGGGGGGAACATTGCCTGCCGCTGCGATTATTGGTAATCGTCATTTAAATTTTTGCTTAAAGGTAGTTTTAATGTATTTGTATCTATTATACGTCATACTTATGTATCTGTGTATCTATTGTAAAATGTTATTGTCACGCCAATGACACCCCACCCCACACCCCGTTTTTTGTCCAAGCAATTACTGTCCATTTCAGATTGCCTGGAAGAGAGCGCGGAATGCGATAAGGCCGTGTGTATACATGTATTTTAGCTTCCTATTTGCATTGTTTGTAGCACGTGTACAATAAAGTATATAGGTTAGGTAATAAAGAAAATATGTCTAGGTGGAGTACTACAGTACCTCCGCAAGTTAAAGGACATCAAAAGGACACTCTTTTATTAGCGCCTGTTGACCGATATCTAAACAATATAATAGATATCTATATCTAATCAATGTTGCAATGGTCACAGCCAGTATAGATTAACGTTGTAAATAAATGCAAGGTTTGGCGATGTAAGATACACTACCGCTGAAACTTATTTGGTCGCCCAATACATTTAATAAGTTTCAAAAAAAAAAAAAACCTTTATTATCGTAATTGGCGTTTCTTTTGATATAATAAAAATACTGTTCTTAAATTTTAGACTCGTCTATTGTGCCCACCTTTATTTTTAATGACGGTCTCACATACCTTCGGCAAGCGAGTTAGGTACTGATTTGTTCAATTTTGTGCCATTTGTCTTACAATTTTTTCCCCAAATTTTCCTGAGATGTCATGTTGTCATGTCAACAGCATTATTGCCCAAATCATTCAATTGGGTTGAAATCAGGAGATTACGGAAGCCATGTCTTGATTTTCAAAACCTGGTGTTGCACTTTCTCAATTAAAAAACTCTTGAAAAATTATAGTGGGTTTTTTGGACCATTATCTAGTAAGTACCTACTTTACTATGTTTTAAGAATCGCCAAACTAAAGTGGCAGTGGGCAGGGCACATTGCTCGTAGAACAGATGGTCGATGGGGCCGAAAGGTTCTAGAGTTGGAAGGCCTCCCACAAAATGGACCGACGACCTGGTGAGAGTCGATTGAATGTGGTAGATGCGAGATGCACAGGATAGGTCGTTGTGGCGACGCTTAGGGGAGGCCTATGTCCAACAGTGGACGTCTTTCGGCTGAAACGATGATAATAATGATGATGATAGTATGTTTTTGTAACGTTCTTTATTTAATTTTCTTAATTTATCATCAGAAAAGAAGTACCTTTTTCAGTTTTATCTTAAAAAAATCCAACGATAACATTATTTTGGTTTTACGACCAAATAACAATGGAGCCCGTTTTTAATATACATACTGCGGGTATTACAGTGAAACCTGGATAACTAAGCTGGGACTTCAAGGGACCTGCAAATTTGTCTCACTTAAAGAGGTATTATTCCACCTACCCAGTATCTCATATATCCAGGTACCTGTCTCTTTTATAGAGGGTTTCATTAATAGAGGTGAGAATAGATGTTATTTCAGTTATAGAGGTGCGATTATTAAATTAAATAACGGATTTTTATACACATTATACATGAGTTGTAAACAAATAGTACAAGTTAGAGAGGTGAAAAATTGATGTTACAGAGAAAACAATTTAGAAAAAGTATTCTTTAAAATACAAGTCTCAGTAAAAGAGGTAAAATACACTCACTGTCTCAATTATAGAGGTAACCTCTTTAATTGAGACATTTCAGTGCTAAAGTGTCAGGACTTCAGCATGAGTTCCAGCTAAGGAGGTTTCTCACTTATCCAGGTCCCACTTAACCATGTTTCACTGTAAGTATTTTTATTTATTTTATAAATGGTTTGAACAAATACATAATTAATTATATTGCTTGTAATATAAAGAAAATGCATTCAAATACTTTTGAACGGTAGTGTACATCAGCTAGAGGGACATTTTAAGGATTAGCTTTTATTGTTGTACTTGTTGACCGATATATTGTATAGAATAAAAAACAAACAATCATAGGTGTATAACCTTAACAACAAGTTAAAGTTGTGACATATCCCGAGGCATATCTTCATACAACCACCCTTACATGATTACGACGTTATTAATTACACATCTTTCTCCAGATATTTTGGAAACAGATATCTTTTGGATTCTATGTAGGTTTATATTGAAATCAAAACATAAATTTGTGTAAAACTAATCCAGTAAAGACCTCTGAAAATCTGCTAATCCAAAAATTATTAAGGTTTTAAAAAAAAGACATGTATTTCCTGGAACAGGTTTTGTGAAATGTGAATTACGGAATGCCAACATAGTTTTTAGACGTTATCTCTCTTTTTTCGCGTTGCCTTTTTATCAAATACTGTGTTGGATCACGTTGGAAGAAACAACGAGCTTTTAAACCATGCTCACTTTGACGATTGAAGAGTGGGGAAGTGCACTCTTAATCAATCCATCACGCAGTAAGAATGATGACTCTGTAGTCATCATTCTATCATTCTTAGGAGTAGGTAGGGTAATACTGGAAAGCCACTATTGGCTTTCCAGTATTACCCTACCTACTCCTAATACGATAGTGCCGTATTAATAAAATGCCAAAGTTTTATATCGGTCTATTGGTTTGCCTAGATACTGTTAAAATTAATATCAACCGAGTCTGTCCAAATTATATTTATCTATAAATATCATAAAACAAAACGAAATAAGATAAAAACCGTCCTTAAAAAAAGATTGATTAGTTACAGTTATATTTCAGTAAAAAAAAATAACTTTTACTACAGGTTGTAATTTTAAATCTATTTAGATAAAAATTAATAGCTGTTCGTTAGTCTCGCTAGAACTCGAGAACGGCTGGATCGATTTGGCTAATTTTGGTCTTGAAATATTCGAGATAGTCCAGCCCCCCTAGCCAAGTTGCAAACGATAAACGTGAACGCTTAGTAATCTCCAATAGATTTTCAACTTTATATCTAAGAGCATAAAGTTGAAAATCTATTAAAGACTACTGAGCGTTAGCGACCGGAACGAACGAAAACACTATGTAATCTTCAATAGATTTTCAACTTTATATCCAATAAAATAAAGTTGAAAATCTATTAAAGACTACTGAGAGTTTACGTTTATCGTTTGTGACTTGGCTAGGGGGGCAGGTGAGAAAAAAATTGAAAAAATCAAAACCGAAGACATCGCCATCTCTAATTAAAATGTCATTATAAAATTAATTATGCTGTTCTGGTAATGCCAGTAGATGGCGTTATTCTTACTATTAGGCGGTACGAAGTTCGCCGGGTCAGCTAGTATAATTAATTGTGATCACAAAGTAATCCTTTCCCAAGTCACCGGTTAAAACTTGACCTAATTTTTATAACATCCTGTATAATAGTCAGTTTCGTCACGTCATTGAATGTAATTGAATGAACATAAATCGATCGAGATGGGTATCATTTAGGGCAACAATGTTAATGATGGCGCGTGACGCGATGACGATACGCGTACTTATCGATATACACGTAACTGAACGAAAAAGGTACTTATTGCCACATCGTGATGACGCATCCATTTCTAAAAATAATCAGTCTATTAAGTAATTAAAGTTGGCATTACACTTGAAGAATATTTTCAATCGTTAACTGTTCACTTCGCTTATTAGGCTTCCAATTGGCCCTTCCCCTGGTCGATCACGATTCAATGTGCGAACCCGAGAGAGACAATAACATGTATCCCGCTCATCAGGGATACAGTACAGAGTACAGCGTCTCGGAAGTGTTTACGTTAGTTGAATTGAATGGCACGCTGCCCATCTCCCCGTGAGAGCGGCGTGACGCTCCCTGCCGAGCGCCCTTGCACTTGAATGTCCTCGTCCCCACAGCGCATGCAAAGCACAGACAGACACGCAGATATTGCCGTCTCACCCGCGCAGATATCGCCGTCTCACCCGACGCGAACACAATCAGCTGTGGACACCGCACGACGCGAGCGCGCCGCACGACTCGATTCAATCTCTCAGTCAGTCATGCTCCGATAGCGCACACAGATGGATGTTCCAAACGGGTCGCCCTCGCTGCGACTTCGCGGTGGCGTGAATAGTAGTAGTGATAGTAAAAAACATGAGTTGAATCTGTGCCCGAGTGTGATGTCGCCGGAGACGCAGCGGCTGCTGCCGCCGACCACGGAGACCATCATGACGAAGCCGTTCCCTATCCGAGGTAACTATAACAGCTACTGTAGAATAATAGTTGTGTTGGACTAAAAATACGCCGGACGCGCGAATTTGTGACAGCTGCTCGGTTGTCGTCCGTCGTTCTTCTCCCGGACGCTCAGGGCTCAAACGCCGACAATTTACAATGTGTTCGCATCGGAACAGGACTATCATATTTTATTGCTTCTCACGGCGCGCGGCGTTGTAATTTGTATCGATTATACATAATTACACAGCTTAGCGTTGTAACGTAGCGGTATTACTTGTAAAAGCGATACGCACAAGAGATATGAGAGTTGGGACAGTTGTGCGCATGATTCCAGAAATTAAAATGAAAATTCCTGTTTCGTCACAGAGATATCGATTAATTCAATAATCGGATTATGTTCACTCGTTCAGTTGTTAGTGGTTCCTCGAAATGTAGTGGAGAACTTGATATCTCGACCACAATGAAATGAATGAATGTTTTAAACAAACAACACCCTGTGCACCCTTCCTAATTACATTCTCGGAAGATAACCTAAAAAAATTATAACTTGAAGAGTACAATGGAGAATAAGAATAATGTCCATTTAGTAATAATTATGATAATCTTTTCATAATTTAAACACATATTTTAGTTTGATTTTAGTTAGATGTAATTAGCTTATGGGTTTTTATTTTACTGTAATTATAGTTAAGTAGTTAAGTATTTTTAAATGTAAATTATTCGTGTAAATAAATAAATTTCCATAAATTTCTATAAACTAGGTACATTTCCTACTTAATTTTTGAGAATTTTTAGGTAAATCCCTGTTTTAAATTCCAACATTCATAAATCTCTAGTAGGTAGGTAGGTACCTACTTATGTGAACTTTTTAAATACCTATTAGAAGAAGCAGTAAGCTGACTTAATCCTACTTTATGAGAGATTCAATCTAAGTACTTAACATTATGTTAATAATGTTTATTTATAGCTGAAACAAGTACCTAGATTCCTTATCTATCTAATAGCAGATATCTAGTTCAACAAACGTCTCAAACTAACTCTTGATTATTTTCTGATTTCATTCTTTTGTCTTCGGTTCTGAGCGAGAGATTTTTAATTGAATTTAAATCGATTCTATTATATTCTCGTTGCGTGTATTGTTTGTTATTTATGTGATGGTATCTTACAGAATTTATGACTTAATTTCGTAGGGGTTAACAATACTTTTATCTATCCTATATACCACTATTATTAGACCTATATTAGTTACGAAAAAAACTATTAAATGTTGTTACATTTTTTGCAAAAAAAAACACGGTTTTTTTAGTACAGCAACTTTCATAATTTTTAAAATATTTAAGAATCATATATAACTATTTAAATTAAAGACATGTTGTTTGTACAATATTTTCACAGAAGTTTTATGTATTTACAAAAAATAATATAATCTACCACAATTCAAATAGGTATCCGAACGTCAAAAAATCTGCCTAACCTGAAATTATCCTGTATATTATGTATACAGATAATTATAGAAATTGCGGTATAGGTAGGTACGTAATAAAATTGAGTTTAAACCCAAATGACCATAAGTGTCTGTACAATTCGTTCCAAATAAGAATAGGATCGATTTTTACGCCATGTTGTGACGTCATACTATCAAATCGAAGAAATTGAGTAGGATGAGCAAAACAAGATATTTTTAAAATTTAATTTATTTACGAATTATACACGAAAAACTTTAATCAGAATGGCGTTCTTCAATTTTGCTCATCTCTGCGTCACTGCGTGAAGTGTCTGAGTAGTGGTAAATGGAAAAAAAGACGAATTGTTCCTAACAATTAAAATAAGAAAGAAAACAGTTTTTTTTTTAAACTAATTATGACTTAAACAATATATTTAGTTAATTAAGATTGAACAACAACGATTTTACTTCACCTAGATTTAACTAAGACTCAGTAAAAAAGCAAAAAAAAAGTCGTTATTGATACGCAAATAAGATTTTTTCAAACCGTAAGTACTTACCTACTTTTCAATCAAAATTTGACAGATCGAAGTTATTGGCTTTCTTGTATACCCATAGACCCTACTGGAATATGCGTCCGAAATTCTAAATAAATATGATATTATGACCCACGACTTTGCGTTTCGTTGACCCACAATCTAGACGAAGTCTGTCATGTGACCGATCACCTCATTAGATTAAAATAACATACTATAGCTATAATGTATAAGTATAGCTCACATATATCTTAGACCGGTTTTACACATAAATAAATACAACGACGACACACAACAGGTATAAAGACATAAACGGAAAAATAATTCAGATTATCTACCTATTCAGGAATTTGTTTGTACAGCTTTGTTTTTTACTAGCACTACGGCCGCGACTTCATTCGTTTGAACACCTTCATAAAAACTACATTAACCCCCGAAATAAGATTCGTCCATACATTTAACACCCCCTAAATTGTCTTATGGAGGTAGTTTTGAGAAACTAATATTGACAACCTTTGTTATTTATTAAGGTGGTTGGAGGTTTTCAGGGGAAGAATTATACATAACCTTTAAATATATGCATTTGTTTGAGTTATCCTCTTATATAAAATTTCTTACAAAATATATTATGGTTTGCTGTAAGAAAATCCAATTGTGGGTAAAGCTCGCCTTTGTTGATCAGCTGTCCAATTTGTAATTACTTAATTGTAACATTATGTACAGTCAGGGGTCAAAAGTGTAGTTCCACCTTACCAATGCTAAAATGTCTAAAATTTATTTGTAGAAGAGGGTCAATGGTTCATGACTGATTTAATTGGTAGCATAGAATCTAAAGTATTGAATAAACTAGTAGTGGACTATTGAACTTCTACAACAAAGAAATTTTAGACACTTTAGAATTGGTAGAGTGCAATTGCACTTTTGATTCCTGACTGTACAATAAAGAATAGGTTACTGTTCCTGCTAAGTTTTAAGTATATTGTCCACGGAACAAAATTTGGCATAGAAACGATATTCCCCCTTTTCATGGTTTGTCCAACAGGGAAAACCGGGGTCCTGGAACGTAAGGCAAAGGAGTAGGTTTTAGTCGGTAAAAGTCTGACACTCCCGCTCCGCCCTAAAACGGGAGAAGCCATTGGATGATTTCCCACCTAAAAAAACCCTTAAAGGTTGAACCCTTAAACCCTGGAAACGCCTTCTTAGTGCTCGATTACGTCACAATAGGAAACCTTGTGCAAAATTTCACATTTGCTTGTACGTTGATTGATATATCAGTGAGTCAGTTTCTCTTTTATTATAAAGTTGTATATAATATATTGTTTAAGAACTATTAACATGACTATAAAATACTAAAATAACAATAATAATATACATAATAAAACTTGAGAGGTGTCAAGGGACACCCGGATGGAACGGAACGAAGTTCCTTTCAATTAATTAGTGAAGGAATTGTAATAAAATTTCATTTCATTCCATTCCATTCCATTCCATTCAATTCCATTCCATTCGTTCGTCGTTACAACTTTTGGTCTTAATTTTTTCCGTCTAGCCCCCTTTCGCAACGCGCGATAAGGAACTTCGTTCCAAAATTAATTCATACCCATCCATCGGTTTCCATGAAAATTCAACGACATATCAGAAGACCCTAGTTACTTGCTTCCTCTGTTGACTGTACCTAGGTATCAGATCAAATATGATTATTGTACTCATTCTGTTTTCTGATTGATTTCTTTCACCATTTCGGTATAATCGGTTATACATAGTTGCCCCACTTTGTTTAATCGTCACGAGGCATATTGGCGGCAAAAAGGTATTTAAGATAATTTACATCCAACTCAAGATATCGGTGTAATTGACAAATAATCCGCCTCTTAGAACTTCTTGATAAGTAAGATAAACATGTGACAGTTATTTTATTATACAATGAATCCTTATTTATTAAATACTTAATGCAAATATGCACACAAAAGTACAGAGGTGTCTATCAGTCAACCTGATACAGAGATAAATAGTGGTAGACAATAAAGGAGAAAAAAAGGCGAATACAAGAAAATATATACAAATAAGCTTCTGCCTGCCACTTCCACACTTCGCCCCCATGAAAGTAAAAAATATTCTACCCTATGTCACTCTGTAATAAAGCAGCATTCTACTGGTGAAAGAATTATTAACACAGGTCTAGTAGTTTTTGAGTTTATTCATTACAAACAAAAATATGTACTCATTAGAATAGATATACTCAAATGAATAAACTAAATACACGAATATAGGTTACTATACTTAAACAATTGGTCCAAATTGACAATTGGAAAACATTAACGCAGAAAATACTAGGTACTGCCAACTTCTTACGAATATGCTCGCGAACTTTAATTTTGAATCTTAATTTACTTTCAGTAAATGTTATTAAGGTTGCACTTAATCACATTCTATTGACACGTGAAATAATAATTAAAATAAGAATGCCATACTTGATATTGTCTCCATCTAAGTATGACCAGGCATGTAATAATATTTTATTTGACAATTCTATACAATACAATAATTCTCTAATTAATTTGTAACGATTTATACATACGAAGAAGCACGTATAAATTTAATAAACCATAATAAACATTAATACTTGCAATGCAAATGATATCAAGTAGCTTATCGAATAAAGCATTTATTAGCTCAAACAATTGATGATAAATATATTATAATATCAGCTGTTCAAGTGATACGACAATAATACTATAAACAAACAGTTGGTACATAGTTTCTCTTGTCAAATAGAAAACCAATTTTCTTGGGGAAATTCATTTTCAAAGTCCGCAGCTGTTTCAATAATACGGAATCACGAGCACTCGCTTTCAATCAAATCGTAAAACGGGTTTGATCGAGTTGTCTAGTTCTAGATTGACTATTTCCCTACCAATTTAGGCGTTTTATTGGTTTTCTCTAAATTCAAATTAACTAGAGACTTATGTCATATCCTCCAGCATGTGTAACGTGAAACGAGAACATCTAATTAATATTCTTGGAGTTTAGCGAGGAAGGATTCCCAAGGGGAACATCTTGGGACCCTAAAATTTTTAAAGTAGGAATTCACTTTCTTCCTTTCCCTTGCAGGATAAGAACAAAATACCGTAGATACATTACGCCATTGATGAATGAACTGCTGAGGAATCCAGTTAATACACGATTCATTCAACTTTTCGACGTGGGAGTGGGACTTAACGTTAACAAAGTAAAGATGAGACACACTTGCTTATTAGTGTCCGGTGACTACTAACAATTCAACTGGTTTTAGTCGAGTCAGAATTACCAGTATAAAGTCCTACACGGGTAAAGAGTAGTGTAAGTCTTGCACAAGTCCTGATAAAGGAAATTTCCTCTGTTCTACTCGACTCAGTCGTTACCAGTTTTGGAAAAAGCCTCGATATTTGACACATCAGACTAATATTATGAAGCGAAGTTTGTAAGTATGCTTGTGTGTGTGCTTACTATGCATGGAGTGGATTTGGACGAGTTTCGGCACACGGGTAGACCATGTTCCCTTGGGATAATTTTCCACTTTCACGTGGGTGAAACTGTTTGCAGAAGCTGGTTGTAAATAAATAACAAACTACAGCTGTAAATTTGATTGAGTTCAGTGGAAGACTCGATCATGTAAAAATCAGAAATATTGATAAAAACCGATCCTGTTTTGAAAACCTTATTTTGTCACCGCTCACTCAGCACACATTATCTTTTCAATTTATCGAAAGTGTACCAGCTTCCATCTTGCGTCACATACATACCTTGTTACGCGTGTGCGCTGAGTGCGAATTGTTTTTACGTTTCGCGATCGATAAGTTTTCCGCACTTTGCTCTCTGAGAGAGCTTGGAGTGGGCCAATCAGAACGCCGAACGTAAAACAAATTCGCACTGCTGTTCACGTAAAGATCTAATAACAGCGACAGCGGACGCCATTACCGTGGAGGAAAACTGGGCCAGGCAAGGAATTTAATATAGAATTTTTTTATCATCGACACGCAGTGATCGATGTCGACACGCTAAGACTAACAACAATAAGTTCCTCAATTGTCCAACTAATGCCAGTATCCATTTTAATATTATGAAGAAATTCTAATAAACAAAAGTGCTTTGTCGATGTAGAGCAACGAGTTCCATTATCGATCCGGCGAGGCTGTGTCGCCGGTATTCTCAAGGTCATGGATCCTCTCAGCTATCTCGCTGTGCGACCTCTACTGAGTTATGAGGGCCGACTCAAGGTTTAGAAAATGGCCTAATTTGTTACATTTAGCTGCTTCGATATTACTCTTTACAATAGGAAATATAGCTTTGATGACGGTGTGTGGAAACATACTTTATTTATTTGTTGACCATGTACAATAAAATTTTAATACTTACTTTATAACCTAATCACATTACACTAAACTACACTACACTAGGTTTCTATAATAGCAGATTGTAGTGTACAATATTATGAGATAGGCACGCAAATATTTTTTTTAATAACTTATATAATGGACAAAGATCTCCCCCTTCTCCTTTCAAACTAAACTCTTGGGGCGGCCTCTGGCCAAGTTTGCCCCACAAAGAATATTAAAACTAAAAAGATTTTACAATTACAGTGCAGATATAAGTAGTTACTACTACATCATTTAGTCAGACTTGGCGCTGGAAGTTTTGAATAGATGTGCAAAAATATCTATAAGAATTTTTATTTATTGACTTGGAAATTTTGGGATGAGATTTTTGTCTAAATTAAGATTTTTTCGATAGGAACTTTTCATTAGAGGCCTTTTTTCGGTGGTAAATTACTTATCAAAATCCTCCCACTCTGGATGGAGCGAGAGGGAGTCTCAGACTTTACTAACTAAAATTTAACCGTGTTCCTTCTATTGCCCTTTGCGTTCCAAGGCCACAGTAACTGTTTCGAACAATCCCGCAACCCTGATCAGCAGCAGCCCTGCTGGATTTGTATCTAGCTCATGGCATTTGATCGCCCCTTAGTGCCGCCACACATGGGCTACATGCCACAGCCACAAACGCCGCCACGAGAAGCTAGAAGTGGCCAAAAGCCCTTTGTGGCCGGTGGCTGGCACTACTTTTTTTAATCCTAGGTACCCGTAGTATCATAATAGACTCTGACGTAGAAGGTTTAAATGCGCGAGTGGCGTGTGACGGCGTTTTGTATCGGCGTTTAGTGGCCAGCGCGGGCCACAAGAAGCGAGCAGCGGCGATTGGTAGCATGTGGCAGCCACCGGCGTCATCCGTGTGCGGCGAATCCATATAAAATGTATAAGAACTGTAGGAAATATGTGGCGGCGTTTTGTGGTTGTGTCCAGTGGCCCGTGTGCGGCGACCTTTACCTGTTATATGGGACAAGTGACTGTAAACGTGGGTGTATCTCGTATCTGTTTAAAGTATAAGTACAAATAGCACACCATCCGTGTGGAGTATAACAAGAATAATTACCTTTGATCATTGTTGGGAAAGCAGTACATCTATGCACAGTGTAGGTATAGTTACGGAAATACGCGATAAGCATAATCTACATTTGGCGGCGACCGGTGCCAAGACGCCTCGTGCATTTCAATAGATAAATACACTGTTTGTTTGGTGTTTACTAAATAAACGTATGTTATGTTGTGCTGACCACAACACACACTACACTACCAGATTGTTATTTTTAAGTCGTAATTAATAGAGATTTACTTTCCCGCTATCCGGCTCGAAGGACGAAATAATATTATGAAATATAGTGTATTATAAAAAGTATGATACATAATAAAATCGTGCGTACCCTATCTTCCTACTACTGTACCCGATTTGGTAAGCTGTTTTAAATTATTTTTCCCGGAAAATACATTATAAATCGTTTGTAAATTATCAATTCATTGAGTGACTAATTTTACGTTTGGGTCACGGTGAGTTGAATGTTCAAGTTCATTAACGACCGCGTCGGTACTCACCTAGTTCTACTGTCGTCGGTTTACAATGAGCATTGTTCACTTGAGTTAATTGATTAGGTATTTTAATTAGGTATCAGTTTTATAATTTACACAATTATATACAATTTACCGTCGTCTGTGCGTCACAACTGAAAACCAGCGCTGGGTGTCTTTTTTTCGAAGTGGGAATTCATCCAGTCACTTCTCCAGCAAAAGGGCGTATCAGACTTTCACTAAAACCACACCTGTGTCCTTCAGTTTGCCCTTTGCGTTCTAAGATCGTCTCCACGAGGACATGGTGCTCCACCCAAGCGAGACATACCTCCATAATACGCATACGCTCCACCGTGTCCTCTGGGCTGTCTGCATTATGGTGACACCCGGGCGTTTTTTCCGTTTTAATCCGGTGCAAGAACCTCCCGAACTTACCAAGTCCGGTGAGGACGCTGTGACACCAGCTCTCCAACCACTCCTCAAAGAGGAAACATAATCATTATGGCGTGCCCAAGTGCTGGGCGTCTGACACCTAGAAAATACTGAGATGGTAACCTAGGCCTAGTCGGTATGGGCTCAGTGTAATTTTATTGTATCATTCTGTACATCGATTAATAATAAAGAGATCGATAATTCTGTACTACAGTTTTCTTTTTCTTTACCCTGTGTTTGTTGCTGTTGTGATGTGTGTAAATATTGGCCTCCATATTATAGTTTAATTGTCAAAAAGCAAAACATTATGATCGTTATTTGCGTATGATAACAATTGAATGACCTAAGACAGACTTTGCTTTAGTCCATGTTTGTTTTTAGCGGAATAGTGTTAGTGGAATAAAGTTTTTATCATAAAATAAGTTGAACGTCTAATTCAGTCATACCTACCTAATTTCTAAAGTTGTCTTTCAGCACTTGATAGTTGTAATGTTGTTACATACCGGAACTAGTAGGTACGCAGAACTGTTATTACTGTTACTTGTTAAACAACAGGATTACCTACATTAGATACTACAAAGGTTACATAAAGTAACAATTATTTATTATTTTAAAACTGCTACTGACTTAAAATTTGTTGCGCAATTAATGTAAAACCTGCTCGGAAATATGTCGATGAAAGTGGTCAATACCATTAATAACATTAATTGCGCCAAAAACAATAATATAAAAATATGCAGCTATTCAAGAGATACTAGATAGGCCCTGAAGCTGGCATAGAGCCAAACCGACAACGTAAACAGTAAATTTGTGTTTATTGTGTTATAGTGGCACAAAAACAATAAAAAAATATTGAAAGACAATTATTTCAGAACCGTCAGTCAAAAAAGTTAGTTAAAAAATACCTAGCCTAGCGATGCCGCATTATCGTTAGTAATCTGCTCTTAAATTTCGTTCCTTGAAATATAAATTAATACTTAAATAAAAATAAAATTGTTCCGTATGGTGTTCGGACGTTAAGAATAACACCATCCCATCTCTTCCCGAGGGTGTCGTAAGAGGCGACTAAGGGACATACCAGAGAATGGGCAGCAGCATCCTCTGTACATTACAACAACCAAACTGCGATCGCCAACCCGTCTGCCAAGCGTGGCGATTATGGCAACCCCCCCCAACATGAAAAACAGAAACAAAAAATGGCCCCTAGTGCCCGGCAGCCCGTCTACCCTTGACTCCGGTAGCGGTCAAGGCCACGACGAGGCAAGGGGTGCGAAGAATCTCCGGATGAGATTTGGCTACCCATCTATGAAACGACTCGACCTGGCAACTTTTAACACGCGTACACTGAGGACTGACGAGAAGATCACCGAACTGGAGGAGGAATTGAGCAGGTTGCGATGGAGTATTGTGGGATTGTCTGAAGTCCGAAGACAGGGGGAGGATACGATAATTCTCAAATCCGGTAACCTGCTCTATTTCCGGGAGGGTGACCAGCAGTCCCAGGGTGGTGTCGGGTTTATCGTCCACAAGTCCCTTGTGAACAATGTGGTGAGGATCGAGAGTGTGTCGACCAGGGTGGCGTACCTTATACTCAGAATATCATCAAGATATTCGCTGAAGGTCATACAGGTCTACGCCCCGACCTCGACACATCCCGACGACGAAGTAGAATCCATGTATGAGGATATATCAAGAGCCATGCATGGTTCTAAGACTCACTTCACCGTGGTCATGGGGGACTTTAACGCGAAACTGGGCAAACGAGACGGTGACGAGCTGCGAGTGGGGCAATTTGGATTTGGACGTCGGAATCACCGGGGACACCTACTGGCTAGCTTTATGGAGAAGGAGGACCTCTATATGATGAATTCCTTCTTCAAAAAGCGTGAGCATAGAAGGTGGACCTGGCAAAGTCCTGACGGTGCAACTAGAAATGAGATTGACTTCATCCTGTCGACGAAAAAGCAAATATTCAATGATGTCTCTGTGATCAACGCGGTGAAAACTGGAAGTGATCACCGCGTCGTAAGAGGCACATTGAATATTAACATTAAGCTTGAAAGGTCTCGACTGATGAAGTCTACGCTCCGTCCAGCACAGATCCAGATCCAAAACCCCGAGAGCTTTCAGCTCGAACTCCACAATCGTTTCGAGTGCCTAGGAAGCTCCGTGGATGAATATAACGATGGGTTCGTGGAAACTGTCCATACGGTCGGGTCTAAGTTTTTCAAGACTCACCGTACAAATAAAAACAAGAAGCTCTCCGATCCGACCCTCGAGCTAATGAAGAAGAGGCGTGAGATGATTCTGCAGTCTTCAGACGATGCGTGCATATACCGGCAGCTCAATAGACAAATCTCGAAGTCCCTGAAACGCGACCTTCGCCGCTTTAATACCGCAAGGATTAAGGATGCGATTGAGCGGAATAAGGGCTCTAAAGTATTTGCACGAGATCTGTCTATTGGGCAAAGCCAGCTCACGAAACTGAAGACCGACGATGGCAGAGTCATATCCGCCAAATCGGAGCTTCTGGGAGAGATCGAGGCTTTTTATGGACAGTTATACACGTCTATCGCTAAACCCGCTGTAAATCTAGTGAACGACCCAAGAGCTAGATTGACTCGACACTATACCGAAGATATCCCGGACGTCAGCCTGTACGAGATTAGGATGGCTCTGAAGCAGCTGAAAAACAACAAGGCGTCGGGTGAGGACGGAATTACGGCCGAACTCCTGAAGGCGGGTGGAAAACCGGTCCTTAAGGCCCTTCAGAAGCTATTTGATTCCGTCATACTCGAGGGAAAAACGCCACAGGCGTGGAGCAGAGAAGTGGTGGTACTCTTCTTTAAGAAGGGCGATAATGCCCTGCTTAAGAATTATAGGCCCATCTCGCTTCTGAGCCATGTCTACAAGCTGTTTTCCAGAGTCATCACGAATCGTCTCGCGCGCAGGTTCGACGACTTCCAGCCTCCCGAACAAGCCGGATTTCGTAAAGGCTTCAGCACCGTGGACCACATACATACGCTGCGGCAGGTTATACAGAAGACTGAGGAGTATAATCAGCCTCTCTGCTTAGCGTTTGTGGACTACGAGAAAGCCTTTGATTCGATTGAAACTTGGGCTGTACTGCAGTCTCTCCAACGGTGCCAAATTGACTATCGGTATATCGAAGTGCTGAAGTGTTTGTACAAAAACGCCACTATGTCAGTCCGACTACAAGACCAGACCTCGAAACCTATCCTCTTGCAGCGGGGTGTGAGGCAGGGAGACGTTATTTCTCCGAAACTGTTCACGGCAGCAATGGAGGATGTCTTCAAGGTTTTGGAATGGAGAGGGCTAGGCATTAATGTCAATGGCGAGTACATCACTCACCTTCGGTTTGCCGACGACATAGTAGTCATGGCTGAGACTACGGAGGAGCTCAGTATAATGCTTGGTGACCTCAGTAGAGCTTCCGAAAGAGTGGGACTTAAAATGAACATGGACAAAACCAAAGTCATGGTAAACAGCCATGTAGCACCCACTCCTATCAAGGTCGGGGACTCTACACTCGAAGTTGTAGACGAATACGTTTACCTGGGACAGACGGTCCAGTTGGGAAGGTCTAACTTCGAGAAAGAGATCAATCGTCGAATCCGACTCGGCTGGGCAGCGTTCGGGAAGCTGCGCGGTGTCTTCTCGTCCAATATACCACAGTGTCTCAAGACGAAAGTCTATGACCAGTGCGTGTTGCCAGTGATGACATATGGCTCCGAAACGTGGTCGCTTACAATGGGCCTCATTAGAAGGCTTAAAGTCACCCAAAGGGCAATGGAGAGGGCTATGCTCGGAGTTTCCTTGCGTGATCGAATCAGGAATGAGGATATCCGCAGGAGAACCAAGGTTGCCGACATAGCACGAAGAATCGCCAAACTAAAGTGGCAATGGGCAGGGCACATTGCTCGCAGAACAGATGGCCGTTGGGGCCGAAAGGTTCTGGAATGGCGACCACGTACCGGAAGACGTAGCGTTGGAAGGCCTCCTACAAGGTGGACCGATGACTTGGTAACGATTGCGGGAGTCCGATGGATGCGAGACGCACAGGACCGTTCGTTGTGGCGACGCTTGGGGGAGGCCTATGTCCAGCAGTGGACGTCTTTCGGCTGAAATGATGATGATGATGATGATGACTTAAATAAAAAGCTTATCTAATATCATTCGTTAATAATAAATTACATTGACATTTCAACTTAAAAGTAAATTAATAAATTAATTTTGCAAGACAAATTTAATTTGGCAAAACTGCAAGACTTTTTTCTTCTACTCAAAAAAAACCCCTGTCCCTTCCCTAGAAAATGTTGGCTATCTTGCTAGTGTAGGCAATTTCCGTTTGGCAACTTTGATTAATTCGTCACGCACGAAAGCTAAAATGGAAATATGCAGACTTTGTAGCTAGATCATACACCAATAAGTGGTCCAAATAAGTTACTTAGTGGATAAGCCTAAAAGGCATCACAAGGAAGATCACTAAAAAGATGGGTTGACGAAAATGTAAATTAGTTGTTACTAAATTAACGAGTATAACAATCCGTGAACTCACAACGATAACTCTCGGTTCTCTGTTAGCAGTGGCAGTGACCACCGTTCTAAAATTAACTGCTATATTTATAGTTTAATCTTCACATAGTTTGAGCAATCGACATGAGGTTAAGACGTGAACGCGTGGCGATCACCTCGAGGATGCAAAAACGCTAATGACCGCATAGTAAATAATACATGTAATGAGATTATCATATGTTTTCATTTTGATACCGGATATTTTGATTTTTTTTATCTCAGCATTTCTTGTTTCCTCTAGAATCTCAAAGAATTTAAAATATTATGATTAGTGTCATGTTTGAGACTATCAGTTTTATTTTATTGCGTTTTTCTAATAGGGTTACGTGTAACGGTTACACAATTAGGTTATCTGTACCGTAGCCCTGGAACGCAAAAGGCAACGGAAGGTACACAGGTGGGTCTTAGTCTGTAAAGGACTGGAAGTGTCAGACTTTCACGCTCCACCCAGAGCTAAAAAAGTTGTTCGATGAATTCTCCAGAAAAAAAAAACTGCTTTATACGTTAACAAAATCGTAGCGGAAACGTTATCATCTGCTAAGCTCGAAAATTCCGCTATGAAAATGATTAATAGGGAACATTTTGATAAATTTTATGGCTCTAGAAAAACTCCCTTTGGGTTTTCTCGCTTCGAAAAATGATTTTGTCTTAACTCTTCAAACATATAGTATGTTATTTGTGAGAAAAAACATTAGCAAAAAAATAGATGAATTTGTAAATTGTGGGAGAGATCTGGAGTATAAACTATAAGCCTAATCTTGTACCTATCTTAGAATTCCAGGCATCATTAAAGATTTAAAAGAAATAATATTGTTGGTGTAACGTAACAAAAACGTTTAATTTGCAAATTTCATGTCTAATTAATATTTCCTGTCTTAATTTATTTATTATCTATTGTTACTATTGAATACGGTGCAAGTTTGGCGAGTGTCGGACAAGAAAATTTGTTTTAGCCCTGTCAACAATTTTTCAGCGCTCATCATTCTTGCAGCGAGCTGTACACTAAAAAACATTCCAAAATTTGTTAACTCAATTCAAAGTACGTATTTAGGTATTTCAAATAAACCAAATACAGCAACTTTTAAATTGTCAAGAAGTTGGTCAGTCAGAAAGATGTTAATAATCCGCATTCCAATAGGTGTAGCTATCGAGAAACTCCATGGACATGGACTCTTCTAAATCATGTTATGGATTACACACATCCTAATATTTTTATTAGACGTTCTATTATACGGGATGGAAGAAAAAAACGTGTTGCGCCGACCCCAAATAACACTGGACAGTGGCAGAAAGACGATGATGACGGGTTGAGTGACGAGAGAGTTATGCAGGAGCATAAATAAAAAAAATACCTGTTAAGATTTAACTGATGGCGCTCGTTCATGAGTATGACGCGTATATCAGCATCACTTAGCTCAACCATTTTGAAGGGAACTGAATGATCCAACACACGTGCCACCATCCAGCGAGACATTTGAGTGAACATGACAAATTCTAAACTGCCATGCTCAGCTGCCATGCTCACCGAACAACAAAACACAAATGGACACAAAATTTACAAGATTAAAAAAAACTATAAAAAAGGTATCAATTGAATCGTAAACAACTTAATAGGATCCATGACCGTGAACAGCTTGTGTATGACACAGTTTTGCTAATACGCATAAATGTTGTTTATTCTCATAAGTAATGAAGAGATACCATTTATTATAAATTAATGGAAATCACCTCAAAACAAGTTAAAGCTGATAAGGATGTCCTTATAAACTTCGAGTTCTCATAAAATACTTAGGTAATTACCAATTTCCCATTAAATTATTCACGTATGCTCATAGCGTAGTCTTGTTTTTTTTTATACGTTCCGTTATACCCGTTCGATACTAAACTTAATTACGTATAGGTACCTAATTTAATAACTGCCTAGAAAAACATACCTATTCAGAGTCCTTGCTCTGAATAGGTACCTATCTACCCAAACAAAAGTAAACCAAATAAATTAAACTTAATTTATAGATTGACCTTATCTTAATAGGTATTATATTCTTAATTCTTCTCTATTACTTACGAGTAGTTTGTATAAATAAGTAGGTAATTTAGTTAATTAATGAATTTCCGTAAATTGACGTTTAAAATGAATCACTCAGAGTTCTCAAAAATCTACGAAAAATCTTTCGCCAGCGAATCAGAATCCGAGTTTTACCGCGACGTGTCCTTGACCCAGAAAGTAATACATTCCGAATTCTCCTGCGAACAAAAGACCAGACTGTTATTCGCCTAGAATGCGAAAAACCTGTATTAATAAACTATGTTGGTATTTAATTTACCCGGGCAGCTGCGTTGGCTGATAATGTGAAAAATCACGAGCAGGCCGCGTGCCGCGACCGAGATAACCACACAACAAATTGTGTAATGCAAACCGTTGCCATAACAAACGGCGCGTAATAAACGTGTTTATGGTCAGAACATGCTCATTGTATTTTTTTTTTTAAGCTGAAGTCATCAAACTACGTGACGACACGGTTCGTTGGAATAGTTTCCGAATACAAATGAGGATTCTATTTTCTATATTTGAATATGCTTGTCTGTGACATCGACATTCATTTTGTAAAAAAGTTCGTCTATCTCTATGGCGACCACACTCTTAATTTTATACATTTATTTTCTTTATTTTGAAATTTGATGATGTGCGACATTAACCCCCTATTTCTATATTCTAGTGCGGGGGGAGCATTGAAGGGCACCCAATCGATGCAGGTTTTAAATGGAACTCTCTTTTTAGTTTTTAATAAATTCTTGGCTAATGACATACATCCTCGGTCGGTCCCGTTCTCAACAAATAGACACATAATTATCAGATAAAGCCAATTATGGATATCACCAAATCCCAGAACTCAGCTAATCTTATTATAATATTTACTATTGCAACTTATAAAAAATTGTCTAATTGATCTACAAAACCAATTATATGACATTATCTATAGAACTGTGCTTGGTAATCCACCTATATAAAAACTAATTCGGACCGGTCATTGTTCCCGATACAACATGATCCACCCGTGTGCTCCGAACTGTTCCAAATAACAGTGATAAATATTATGATTGTGAACAACACTAGTGAAAAGCAGTATTTAATCTAGTTAGCAAATCGATTGAGGTGATGAATGTCAGTTCTGTGACAATAATTTATAAGTACTTTTTGTTATCTTTTCTTTATTTTTACATCGTCGTCTGGTCGACAACGATGTGTAGGAGTTTTTCGACGCCATACTTTTATGTGATCTTTATTTATTTTTTTATTTAGTTTATTATATAATATATAGTTAAGTGTTTTTATATATAAAAGCGAAATACCAATCAGTGAGTGGTATTTTGCTCGCGTCACGTCAAATCTCAGAAACTATAACACCTACAAACTTAAAATTTCGCAGGTAGGTTCCTTATAGGGTGTAGACATCCGCTAATAACGGATTTTACGAAACTCCACCTCTAAGGAGGTAAAACGGGGGTTGGAAGTTTGTATGGAGAAATCGACTTTTACGCGGGCGAAGCCGCTGGCAGAAGCTAGTACCTATGTAAATATTTGATAACTTGAAAATAATATAATTATTAAGTTATAGACTTCCTTAAATCTACTATATAAAAATAAGTCGGGTTTTCCTTCCTGACGCTATAACTCCAGAACGCACGAACCGATTTCCACGGTTTTGCATTCGTTGGAAAGGTCTCGGGCTCCGTGAGGTTTATAGCGTAGGGTAGAGTAGGATAGGCGGTACGAAGTTCGCCGGGTCAGCTAGTTGTATATAAGATATAATTATATCAAAGATTTTGCACGATCTGTAAAAGTCACAATAGAGTGGACCTTAAAGAAAAAAAACTGGGCAAGTGCGCGTCGGACTCGCACACTGAGGGTTCCAGCCGTTCCAGGGTTCCGTACAAAGTAACTTATGTAAGTAGTTCAATTCCCGAATCGAGTCTTGAAGATTTTTCCGAATACAAAAAAAGTTTTTTTTTTGTGAAAACTATTAAACCTACAAATTTTCAGTTTTCAGATTTATTCCTATACCTACCTTGCTTCATGCCAAATTTTAGGGTTCTAGGTCAACGGGAAGTACCATGAATTTCGATTTCCTTAGGAGTGTCAAATTTACGATTTTTGCGACATAAATGGCCGTATATTTTTTTTTCGTTAACTTAGAAGTTTAATTTTTTCACAGCTTCAAGGGACCGCAGACCTGAGTACATAAGTTTAATTTCAACTCGAAACCTCCACGCGTTCACGAGATAAAGGGTCTTGACAGACAGAAAAACGGACAACAAAGTGATCCTATAAGGGTTCCGTTTTTTCCTTTTGAGGTACGGAACCCAAAAAAACAGAGACGTAATTTCAATGGGTTTCGAGCGTCTACACAATGACTAGAGGGAGAACTTACCAATTAACACTAACCGGGGGTGTAAGCAATTGAAATTGACGACTGTAATCGACATTCGGTCGATAGGACTATTTATTAGGACTGAACATCATCATGATGAATTGCTAGAAATTGAAAGGTGACTGAAAATGAATGCTTTTGCTCACAGCCAACCACTTGAATGCTTGTATGGGCGCACCTAAAAAAGGTTTAGACAAGCTAACATTGATCAACATACCACAGTGTCTCAAGACGAAAGTCTATGACCAGTGCGTGTTGCCAGTGATGACATATGGCACTGAAACATGGTCGCTTACAATGGGCTTCATCAGAGGCTTACAGTCACCCAAAGGGCAATGGAAAGGGCTAAGCTCGGAGTTTCCTTGCGTGATCGCATAAATAATGCAGATCAGATATCCGCAGGAGAACCAAGGTCGCCGACATAGCCCGAAGAATCGCCAAACTAAAGTGGCAGTGGGCAGGGCACATTGCTCGTAGAACGGATGTCGATGGGGCCGAAAGGTTCTAGAGTGGCGACCGCGCACCGGAAGGCGCAGCGTCGGAAGGCCTTCCACAAGGTGGACCGACGACCTGGTAAGAGTCGCGGGATTGCGGTGGATGCGAGACGCAAAAGATCGGTTGTTTTGGAGACGCTTGGGGGAGGCCTATGTCCAGCAGTGGACGTCTTTCGGCTGAAATGATGATGATGATGAACATTGATCGACGCACGGCTCGACCGCGGGTTCGGTTCCTGGACAGAACAAATATTTGTATGAGCTTCATACAGGTGTTCCGGGTACCCAAGATACCCAGGTATCTTGTGTATGTGGGTTTCCATGTTTGTGAACACACCTACGACACAGGAGTTATTCCTAGTGCGGGACAGCGTTTTTTTAAGAAAAAAAAAAGCTGAATTATGACAATTAATTAATTAATTTACGACATTCTATTCTATTCTAATTACATGATTAAGGTTGCCAGGTCTTCAAACCGAAAAGCCGGACAGACCAGCCAATTTAGCCGGACGTTTGAGAACTTGACTTTTTTACTATTGACCATTTTTTAATTTTAATGACAATAAAATTTTGGCTGCAATAATTGCTAGTCTGCTCCACTAACGCTAGCCATACAAGATAAAGTAGAAAACATGACAAATCTAAAAAATAAATGTCTAATCTAAAAAGCGTAACAAAAGCCGGACAGGCCGGACTCCGCCTAATTTGGCCGGAAACGCAACTAAAAAGCCTGACCCTGCCCGGCTTTATCCGGACGCCTGGCAACGCTCATGATTATCTATTTTACCAGTTTTTTAAATAAACATAACACTATACTCCCACATTGAACTGCTTTAAAAATCGGTTGGACAGACTAAACATCTCCAAACTATATGAAACACGCATCAGCTAATAGCTGTTAGGTGCTGCTAGCTAGTGTGTCTTACGGTCTTACCAAATAATAATAATATACAGAAGACCGGACGCAGTTCTGTTAATATTTATAGGAGCCATCTTTTTCTTCTAACTTATCATAATACTTACTTTGTAAAGGTCAACGTATAATAAACATTCGTATCTAAATCTACAATGTATTCTCAAACAATAATAAACAAATAAAACTATGTAATCATGGAGATAACATCGAATAATGATAGGCAACTCAATGAGAATCTATCTATAAAACTGATGCATACAGTATTTTTTTGGGTGAGAATTAAACTGAGAAATCGTCAAATTACTTCATCCGCTCTGGGTGGGACGAGAGGGAATGTCAGACTTTTACTGGCTAAAACCTCTTCTTCCTACAATTGTTAGGTCTGCAGCGACTCTTTCGACTCTTTCTCAATCCTGCAGAAACTGATGCACATTAACATCCATATTATTTGTGGCCCTAGATGATCGAGTTAGGTTAGGTTAGGCTGCAAACCACCCGGGGATCATGGATGGCGTATCAGCTCCCACGATCCCCGGTCCAAGTGTGGGAGGGAACACCAGGGTGGTTTTTAGTCAGTAAGAGTCTGACAGACCTCTTCGCCTGCCCCAGGCGAAGGACATCCATGAGGATTTTCCACCCCGACAACAAAAAAAAAAGGCTGCAAACCACACTACCCAGCTTCCTCTGAGAATTTTAGCTCCATCTGAGTGCTGTGAAGTGCCGTGCTTGACCGGCGCAGTAACCGCTAAGAAAGTAGCTTCCAAGGACATGGGGATGCCTGAACCACTTTCCCATTAAATAATACTGCTGAGCGTGCCCATCTACTGGCTGTGGGTGATAAGGGCCTCTGGCTACAGGCTCTACTGTCACCCAACCTGGGTACACAACATAGGTTGTATGTGTTCAGCTAGGTGCTCCTAACGGAGCTCCACATTACAGCCAATGTAGTGAAGCCATGAAGCAGTTGACTGCCTCGGACATCATGGCCTATCCTGCAGTATGAGCGTCATGGACCTCATACTGCAGGATACTCCACTCCACTGTAATTAATATCATTCTGGTTCTTTAAATCACCGCTGGTAACCACCAATTAATAACCCAGTTGCCTGCCACGTGACTGTGGAAATGACCAATGCATTGGAAGTTGGATCGGTCTTTGCTTTGGTGTGGCATCTAACTTGAGTCGACACCCTTTGGCCATCCCATCTTGATCTTCTCTGATATAGCTGCAGGGAACCTCAAATGGAGCAAATATAACAAACTTTTTGGGAAAAGTATGTTTGTGCCATTTGGGGTTTTAGGGTCATGGGAGCCAAGAGTTCTTTAAGTTTTTCGTGACATTAGCAAGCAGTTGGTCGAATCTTCACCTGACCAAAATGCTGGTCTGATTTCGGCCATTTTGTCTTACAACGTCGCAAACTCGCCATGCTGCCAGTATTTAAGGCAGAACTACATTGGGCACACGTGGACCACGTACGCCGTTTTGGGCGCGTCGGTCTCCATACATTTGATATGGAAACTAGACTTGTAGAGCTACATTAGATCCACGCCACCCGACGTGACTCTACGTACAAATCAGGTGTGGCCCACGTGTGCGTCGGTCTAATGTAGGTCCCGCTTTAAAGCACTTTTCCCATTGACAGCGATGTAGAAGAATTTTTCCCCTTTGACTCCCCTTTTTATCCCGATTGTACTTTGTATTCATTTGTAATACTTTGTAATTTATCTCTCTTTAACTATGTATTTTTGTTTTATTTATGTTTGCTTGGCCATTATTTATTTATGACGTTGCCGAGCATTAAACACTTAGTAAAAGTAGCACACGGCTCATTCTGCACACTACTCTCTGAGTAAGTACTGTGGCAACGAGTACCTAATCTAAGTGTTTATGGTCTTTGGAGGTGGAAATAAAAGAATAACAAGAAAAAAAAACGAAAAAATGGCCATAAATATAAATAAGCCCTTCGACTACTTATAACGTACATGACGTCATGTCTGACTCCTTCTAGAATCAAATAAAAAAACAATACTTTATGATTAAAAGACTGGCCTTGAACATCCTCCTCTCAAGTTTACAAAAAGGTCAGGTCAGAGTACACAGCGTTGCAAAAAATTCCAAGCATTTTTAACAAGGACGGAGTTGCCAGTTTATTTCGGAGAAGGTTGTGTGGCACTCGAAATTCACTTGAAACGAGATATCGTAGAGATCAAGATGAGAGATATTGTAGTCTTAGGTATACACGCTTTATTATGATGATCTTTTCATATTTTTATTGCTTTTTCCTTGTTCTACAAACTGTTGTCTTATGGCGATAGATTTAGAAGTCAACGTTTATCCATACGTAATCATAATACATTATTTTCTGTTGTTGTTAACTATTTAAGATATTTTTATACCACTAATAGCAAGGCAATACATATTTTACAAATAAAATTGTTTGAGTTTGAAACAACAATTGATTACCTCATAATTAGTGATTCTTTGCCAGTGCTGAAAAATGCTTTCAAGAGTGACAAAAATGTCAAATAAATAGATATCTGGCAATCCTAGAGTTGAAAAAAAAATTCCGAAAGAAGCCAAATTCCGATGCAAAAACAACAGACATTTTCGTCACGGGCTGTAGTCATTATTCAACCAAATATTGTGATATAGACAATGTGTCAAGCGCTGTAAAGAAACAGCTGTCATCATAAATTCTATTTTCTTTTACACAACCGACCTTGGCTGCAAGTTTGCAAGTCTGTTGAACCGGTTGCATCTCGCTGTCACCTACATACGTACGTGCAATGAATCACGACAATAACGACTCTACTGGATCTATCCACTTTCCGTCAGTACGCCTTATGTCATGCTTGCTTGATTGCCACGGCTTGAGTTCGGGCACAGGATGTACGTTCTTCTGGTGCCTTAATTTATAATAGGCAAATGAGTAGTCAATCTTAGCTGTTGCTGTTATGTTTGCACTATGTGTTATGTTTTATTTGTCAATAAATTGGCAAAAATTAAAGGAGATAACAAGTTAAAAGATTTTTTGGCGGGATTATTTAGAGTGAAGTTCAGTTACAGTTTTAATTATTCGCAAATTGATACCTAATGGATATTGTGACATAAAGTTAGTGTAGTTTTGTATAATAGCAACATGCAACAGTCTATAATAATGTAGTACTATTGAAACAGGGTGCGATTTTGTCAAAATGGAGCTGTTATCTTGCTATAGCTTGCTAAACTAGAATGTTAATAAATTCTAATGTTTGTTTGTAGTATTTGGGAGTATCGAGTCACTTTGTTTTCTATTTGAATGTATTTGAAAATTGACTTAAGTTTTTTTCAGATCAGTGAGGTCCTATTAATTTTCATTAAAATTTAATTTGCGACCCTAACATGTATTTATTTACGGAATTAACTCGATAAAGCCATATATATTACGGTTACAAATCATATTTTAATTTAATGAAAATAGAACCTGGCAATGGTCTGCAAAATGCAAAAAAACTTAAGAAAATTTGAATTATGCGGGTTACTCTAGAGCATTCACCTCAAACAAGAATCAAGAATCAAAGCATTTATTTCAAACTAGTTTCTGCCGAAAGTCGGTTTCTCCATACAAACTTCCAACCCCCGTTTTACCCCTTTAGGGGTGGAGTTTGGTAAAATCCGTTCTTAGCGGATGTCTATACCCTATAAGGAACCTACCTGCCAAATTTTAAGTTTGTAGGTGTTATAGTTTCTGAAATTTCGTGATTAATCAGTGAGTGGTATTTCGCCAAACCATTTACAGGCACTTTTTAATTGTCAAGTAGCAAATAGCCTAAGAAATGCTCTCTACACATTGCTCTAATCGTCTTTGGACACAACATTTTCATCATCATCATTTCAGCCGAAAGACGTCCACTGTTGGACATAGGCCTCCCCCAAGTGTCGTCACAATGAACGGTCCTGTGCGTCTCGCATTCGTCGGATTCGTGGAACCCTTACCAGGTCATTGGTCTACCTTGTGGGCGGCCTTCGTCTTCCGGTACGAGGTCGCCACGTCTCAAAACGAAAGTCTATGACCAGTGCGTGTTGCCAGTGATGACATATGGCTCCGAAACGCTCACTGTCGCTTACAATGGGCCTCATCATAAGGTTTAAAGTCACCTTAAGGGCTATGGAAAGGACTGCGCTCGGAGTTTCCTTGCGTGATCGAATCAGGAATGAAGATATTCGCAGGAGAACAAAATTACCGACATAGCTCGAAGAATCGCTAAACTTAAGTGGCATAGCATTTTACTGAGACGGAATTCAGTGAATGAAAAAATTTTACTAAGAAAGAAACTGGGCAAGTGCGAGTCGGACTCGCGCACTGAGGGTTCCGTGCAAACTTAAAAGGTAAATTGCGGTTTACGATTTATGACGTATTAAAAAAAACTTCTTACTAGATCTCGTTCAAACCAATTTTCGGTGGAAGTTTATAAGGTAATGTAAGTACATCATATATTTTTTTTAGTTTTATCATTCTCTTATTTTAGAAGTTACGGGGGGGGGGGGGGGCACATTTTACCACTTTGGAAGTGTCTCTCGCGCAAACTATTCAGTATATAAAAAAATGATATTAGAAACCTCAATATCATTTTTGAAGACCTATCCATAGATACCCCACACGTATGGGTTTGATGAAAAAAATAATTTTGAGTTTCAGTTCTAAGTATGGGGAACCCCCAAAATTTATTGTTTTTTTTCTATTTTTTGTGAAAATCTTAATGCGGTTCACAGAATACATCTACTTACCAAGTTTCAACAGTATAGCTCTTATAGTTTCGGAAAAAAGTGGCTGTGACATACGGACGGACAGACAGACATGACGAATCTATAAGGGTTCCGTTTTTTGCCATTTGGCTACGGAACCCTAAAAAGATGAAATAGCTGCTGTGTTTGTTTGTTTACAAAGACGTTGCACGTTGTTGTACGCAATCAGGATGAGCGTTTCTTTGCCAAGTGACGGAGCTATTCATTACCGAACAGCTGTTTGCTGATGATGATATATTTCATGAGTTTATCAAACAATTTGTTGGTATTTTAACATGAATGGCTCAATACAGTGTGTTAAGGAAATAGATGGTCGTATTTTAGATACTACTGTATCTGCCAATCGGTAGTCATTGACAAAGTTATCTTCAATCTTATTTATTTATTTTTCATTTCTATGTGGAGAAACAAAGGCTATGAGAATGTTTGAAAGAGTTAACCTTGGCACTAACACTCAAAGGGCAATACTGCAGGAACGCAGGTGGGTTTTAGTCAGTAAGTCTGACGCGTCCTCTCGCCCCACCCTAGAGCGAGAGAAGTAATTCGATGATTTCTCAAATAAAAAAAAATATGGACAATATTTACAATACGATTAGATCATTTCTGTTACACTCGGTAGGTAATAGGCCTTAAAAGTTTTTTAACCTTACACAAATGGCCCTTAGGTACCCGTACACTTTTTGGCACTAGTGCGGAATAAAGTTTTCGAGTAAGTGTGTTGAAAATATACAACTAAACTCTGCCAGCGGCAGTGAAAGTAGGTTTCTCCATACAAACTTTGGAACCTCGTTTCACCCCCATAACAGTTGGATTTCCAAAAATCCCTAACTGCTAACCTACGTCGTAAAAGGATTCTTGGCCAACATTTCACGTTCCTAGTCCCAGTACAATGCGTTCCAAATAAGAATAGGATCGATTGCCATGTTGTGACGTCACGTCATGTCATACTGTCAAATCGAAGAATTAATAGGGTGAGCAAAACAAGAAATTATTTAAAATTTAATTTATTTACGAACTATGAACCAAAAAAGTTTAATCAGAATCCAGTTCTTAAATTTTGCTCATCTCCGAGTTCTTCAATTTTGCCCAATTTCTTGCGATTTAACAGTATGACGTGACGTCACAACATGGCAAACGAACCTATTCTTATTTGGAACGCATTGTAGTTTCGGCTGTGCGTTGATATGTCAGCCAGTCAGTTTCTCCTTTTATATTCATAGATTATTATTATTATTGGTACCTGGTTAGTTAAATTTATATTATAAAACTTCAGAGATAGATAAGTCTTCATCTGCATAAGTACCTACCTAATAGATGCCGTAATAATATATAAATCCTAAAATACATTCCTAAACACACATCACACTCAAAGCATGACTGTATTTATCACGTTGTGTGTAGAAGGTACATAATGATGATGAGCCATCATTATGTGCACAATAATGTATACATAGACAGTTTGTTTTATTGTCTGTACATTGTACCTTTGTACCTACGTCTACGTGTAGTGATTACTCCTCGAATTTTGGCTGAAAGATGTAGCATATAAGCATAGCATAATCAGCCTTTAAATGTTCCCACTGCTGGGACTCAGGCCTCCTCTCTAGGAGAGGGAATGGGCCGTAATCCACCACGCGGGCCCAGTGCGGGTTGGTGAATGTCACATGTCTTCGAATTTTTGGTTCTAGGACATGCCGGTTTTCTTACGATGTTTTCCTTCACCGTTTTGAGAGCAGTGGTGATGAAATAAATTACACAAAGTAATGCGCCTAGCTGGGTTTAAACCCGCGACCTACAACTCGTAAGTCGGGGCCGTTACCACTCGGCCACTACTAGAAAAACACTACTGAAAGATGTAACATCATTAAAATTTATTCAATTCTAAGTGTTGATTAGCTTTTAGCAACGTACGTTCTTATCCTATCGAAACTCAGAATATTCCCAACAGAACTTATAAGGGATGAAAAATCCTTCCTTTATCATCATTTTAACCTATATTATATGTCCACGTGTTGGACATAGGCCTCACTCAAGTGTTGCCATAACGACCGGTCCTGTGCGTCTCGCATCCATTGGATTCCCACGACCCTCACCAGGTCATCGGTCCACCTTGTGGGAGGCCTTCCAACGCTGCGTCTTCCGGTACGTGGCCGCCACTCCAGAACCTTTCGGCCCCTTCAACCGTCTATTCTGCGAGCAATATGCCCTGCCCACTGCCAATTAAGTTTAGCGATTGATTGATTATTTTGATCCTCCATCCTTTGCCCTAATCCTGGTTATGGTCTAACGGTGTACCAAATTTCATTCATAATTCAAAACGTGATTGATTAAAAAGCATGCAACCCACACAAGACATTTAAGGTAGAACTACATTGGGCACACGTGGGCCACGTACGCCGATCTGGGCGCGTCGGTCTCCATACTTTTAAGGCAACTAGACTTGTAGAGCTACATTAGATCCACGCCACGCGACGCGTCTTTACGTACAAATCAGACGTGGCCCACGTGTGCGTCGGCGGTCGGTCGGTCTAATGTAGTTCCCGCTCTTGATTACTGGGAGCTCACTAAATGGGCCTAGAATTTTTTATCACTTTTGAAGGTTTTTCATTCACACAGTTTCCCATATTTATTTGTCATATTTGTAGTGTTTGTGTTATTTAACTGTCCGGAGCAATATTCAAAATTATTAATTAATTAAACATAGAAAAAATCTAAAAAATATATCTCGGCTATTAGGACTTATTACCTATTATCAGTATAAACTATTTTACTGCAAAAGTCTCGGGAACTTGTTGTAATAGACATAATTATATCTATCAGTAGCAGAGGGTCCATTAAAATAATACCAGAAAGTAGGATGAACGTCAGAATAGAAAAAGATAAAGGAGTTGAAAGAATTTAATGAACTTCCCAGTTCCCTGTGAAGCTTATAGGTACCTACACTTTTACGTTTCAAATTAATTCCCTTTCAAGAGAGAAAACCTAAAAGCAAAAAGGCTAAATTCAAATTAGCCGTTTGTTAAATACCATAATGACTTCCCTTCGTTTCTTTTTTTAAAACTCTCTCTGGAGCCAAAGACAAAATAAAAATTTAAGGAAAATTGTATCCAGCTCGTAAAAGGGTTTACATTCAAGAGTTCAATATTGCAAAAAGGTTTTGCTTCGTTACCTTCGGCAAGTGCTACCTATCCTAAATTTTAAACCGACTCAAAAAGGAGGAAGTTCTATGCTCGGCTGAATGTATTTTTTTTTATGTGTGTTCACCGATTTCTCGGTCAATTATTGTGGACCGATTTTGTTTTTTTTTTTTTATTGAAAGTTTATGCTTCTGAATTGGTCCCATAGAAATATTGTTGTGATCTTATCATGAACTTTGAATTTATGGAACAGAACTCCTCATAGGATCACAGTCACACAAGTAAAATTGCTTTGTTTATGCGTGTAGTCGATGACTGACTGAAAGTAGAGGGGGAATATATCGAACTGATCTGATGATGAAGCCTGAAATTAGGCACCGGAACTCTGTGATAAATTAATGTAATCTAACCGTGTTCGGGATTATTAGAATTGTCATGAAATGTACTCTGGCTTTAAGGTATTTAAGTTTGGATGAGGGGTACTTTTTAGTGGTGGTAATCAATACTAAAAAACCATAACTAAAAAGTGTAAAAAAAAATTTGCACTTTCAATGTTTTTTTTTTACATTGAAGTCTCGTATTTTTTTTTTGTATTTTTTTTTATTACTATGTAGATTACAATCACAAGATACCCAGACTGACACATCGGAATCCACTACTCATTTCGTGGGGATTTTTATCAAAATTAGTCTACAGATATGACTATCACGTCTACATGGAATTACCGTGTAGGTATATTTTTAGATTGGAAAAGAGTGGAGAGACAGGGAGTGTCAGGCTTTTACTGACTAATACCAAACTGTGTTCCTTCAGTTGCTTAGATGTAACCGTTTCAATCTTGAGCTAAAGGCCCATAGGTTGTAGGTTGCAGCTGGAAACAAACTCCGGCAGGGAATTTTACCTCATAGCTTAGGTAACCTACACAACTACGCACAATAAATATGTTCCCAAAACGTATGAGGACACGGTGGAGGTATGTCCCGCTTGGGCAAAGCAACGCCGTGTTCTAATGGCGTGGGGGCGATCGGCGGCGGCGATCTTTCGTGCCGGGCCTTGGTACAGGCCATGGTCCGGAGCGAGGAGGAGTTGCAGGCGGACGCCTCCTTCTGCGAAGCAGTAATGCTAGCAAAGGAGGCGGCCGATCGCGTGAGGCAACGGTCCTCGCCGTCTCCGCTCGCCGTCAGACCGTCCGGTAACCGTCCGGACCGAGCACAAGTCGTCGACGGCGCGTGCTGTTCCACGCGCGCCTCAAGGAGATGTCAGCAACTGTAGGGGCCAGCAGGGTCGAAGCCTACTGGGGCCAAGGGCTGATTCTGAAATGAAGACTCGGCTCTGGTACGAAAGGCAACGAAGGAACAGGAGTGGGTTTTTAGTCAGTAAAAGTCTGACACTATCTCCCGCTCCGCCCAAGAGCGAGGGATTTCATAAGATGATTTTCCCACCGAAAAAAAAAACTATGAACCAGTATCTAAGTATTCCATTATCTAGAACAACTATTTCTATAAAACAATTTGTAAAGCTTACAGTTCAAGATAACTCTCATTATCTGGAATTCTAGTTTAACTCCATCGTACCTCTCCATATTTAACTAGAAACGGTAAAACGTATTAGCTGTTATATAAAGTTGATAGTACCTACATAAACTGCGTAATCATTTGTACTCATTTGTCATTTCAAAGTCTGAACTGCATCTATCTGGGTTCAAAGTTCAACGCGATTATATAAACAACAAATAAATGCGCTTCATTGGTGAACACACAGCGCCAAACAGTAGGATCTATTTAGTAATTTCATTTTTTTGCTACACTACATTATTTAATTAAAATGAAGGAACTAAAACGCGCAAAAGAACGGCATCCTTGATGCATAGGATACGTGGAGGCTCCAATAGCATCCTGAAGGTAATTGCTGAGAAACCAGACTGTCCTTTCCTGAGGCACTGGTCCCGCAGGCATGCCTGCGGGCCTGGTGCTGAGGGAAAATATATGAATTAGGAGGGGATGATATTTTAATTTATTTTGTTTTAATACATTTTGTTACTAACATAGTTGTTGAAGTATCTCTGTTACTAACACATTATGGATTTTCTATATCTGAATTAAAGTTTTATTATTATTAATAATAAAACTCAAAATCCTACATCGAGGTTTCAGCCTAACTAAGCACATATACAACAGTCCTAAATCAACTATCAGGCAATACCACGGCCAGATAGAACACCCGTCTGGTGACTCTGGTCGGAGGATTTTCCCTTTTTAATGAAAGTTTGCGGGACTTTACACTCTTTTTCTTTAAACCTCTCAATATTTTCTACGGTACCTATATAGGTACTAATCCTTCCTTGAATCAATTTGCTTAGGTACGGCTAGGTCAATAAACTCTGACTAAACAATAAGCCGTAAACGGTTGATATCAGTTGCGTTATGAAACATTATCGCTTCGAGTGCTGTGTGACTTCGCACCTGTGCCGATTGGAATTGATATAGGTATAGAAGCCAGGTTATCTGTCTGTGTCTGTATCTGGTCTCGAGCTCAACCTTTAAGATTAGGTTTTAAAGACCAAAACATGGCTTGTAGGTAAGTACCTAAAAGCAGATCTGTGGCAATGGATGGTACCGATTTTTCGAACTCTCGACCCCGAAGCCATCTGCGGTCTGACAGCAGTTCTGTTTGAGATCAGACACTTAGGCCCAGTTTCAAATAATTAAATGCATGTTGACTTCAGTGACTGTTAACTAAATAAGTAAATGCTGGAAGTGTAAAACAATTAACTTTGTGTTCTGTAATTGCCAATACTCAAGTGAATACTGTAAAATCAATGAAAGACATGGGTCAGTGACAGACTAATTTAATTTTCACATATATCCTGACAGTGGTCACAGTAGATTGGTACCTAACCCTCCTAGTCGTCCTTCCTAAGTACCTAATTTGCAATCTTTTGGACCTTCTACGTGTGCACCCACCTTAATTCTTAATACGAACAGGATCACCCTTCTTACATTTTCCAGACAGATGTTTTTTTTTTCAAAGTCTCTCGAACATGCCTACATAAGTGTTATGTCTGATACGATAAAAAACATTGATCGACCAAAATAAATAAACAAAGATATTATATCGAAAAAAAATATAGCGATGACAACACTACGTCGTTATCGCTCAGGCAACAATAATATTTGGAAATAACCAGATTTACCTTAACTAATCAGTTTGATGACATCACCAATCAGTTCGAGGTAATTTTAATTAAAAACTAATTAGAGAAACACAGAAAACCATCCGATGCAACGTTTAATGGAGGCAAAGATAAATAGCAAGCGTCAACTAATTTGACCACAAATGTTGTCTGCAATCTATGGTTTTCCCAATCTATTTCGTAACCGTGTCACTTAGAAGAATATCATTTAGGTACTTACATGTATTTATTTTTTATTAACGTTCTGTAGATTCCGAGAAATGCGAAAAGGGGTAATTGTAGTGTTAATTCAAATAAAACAATACGTTACAGAGAATAAAGAAGTAACGGTCCCAAAATACTGCCTTGGGACATTCCCTTAGTAATTTATTCTACTTTACTCTTGCAACGTAGAGTTAGTATAATTAGTTAGTATTACAGCTGCAAAAACTTCTGATCGGGTTCATTCAACAAAGTTAAAGTAAAATTATATTATGTTATTCTGTTTTTTTTCTTCGTCGTGTAGGTACAGTAATTCCCGGCGTCAGACGACTCGGTCAAACGCCGGAGACAGGACGTAGTAATAGCACGTAGGTTGCAATTTCCTTGATGATCCCATTCATTGCTGCCTCTGATGTTTCGCTTACTACAATATAAACACTATTTCAACTAAGTATACCAACTAGTTATGTTTAGAAATTGTCAAGTTAATATCTAAACTTCGAAACGCTCTACGTAGAAGCTGTGGATCACTCGCATTTATTACAAACATCGTACCTTTGCTTTCTTGAATATTACTTTACTATCTAAACTCTAGAAATAACGTAATAAAATTAGGAATTTAAAACACGTCATATGTTCTTCCCCTTAACTTAGAGGTTAAACGAAGAGGACATGACGTGTATCCAATCGAAGCGATGTTTGCATACTTATGAATTTATCGATGTTTTGTCACAATAATTATTATTTTCATTATGCCAATTTTCATCACTGGGTGAATGTTTTAAGTTTTGGCAGAAGTTTTACTCCAGCACGTGTAACATAAATAGGTGCTATGCTCAAACATAACAGAAATATTTACAAGCAGGCTGTGCATGACTAACAAATAAGATTAACTAGGTACGTACCTATAATATTTATGGCATTTAAACTATTTTTACTGAATTACAGCTAAAAATAAATAAAACCACATCCAGGAAAGTGGCTGCTACATTGAAAAACCAGATTTGCAGAAAATAAAAAACCAGATTTGCAGAAAATAAAACCTGTACTTAAACTTCCAGCTATGAAGATAAGAATAAAAAACGTTGGTTAAGTTGGTTAAGTTTACAGTCGAAATAAACCAAAAAAACAGTGCAAAATAAAATGATTAATGATTTGGTTTTATTACAATCAACGATCTTCACCGGGCAACCTTAGGATGAACAAATCGAAATAAGACCAATGAAAATATAAAATGAAGATTTTGCCGCTGGCTTCACTCCCGCAACCCGTCTCACACAGGGAACGATGTATGTCTGGGATAAAGAGGAGACTATGGCACTCACTGATAATGTCATTTTTATATTAACTAATAAACTAATTATCATAGTGGATCACCACCCTCAGAGACCAGAGTTAAGGTTTGAGGTTTTTTTAGGTAGAAAACCATCCAATGACTACTCCTGCTCTATAGGTTTGATGTGGTGTGGAATACCATTAACAAAATTTATAGTACGTTTAAATATTTTTTTATAAAGTCCTATAACAATTAGCAGTGGGTTCAATGCTTCCAATTCCAATAAACAAACGCCCGAGCGTCTGATACAAGATTACATGTGTAATGAAAATAGAAATTGGCAATAAGCCTCATCCGAACCTTATCGAGCCCAATTTATGAAATGTCAAATGAGACAAGCGATTGCTCGCCTGTCGCCACACTTCAATGCGCTATCTTTCTGCCATTTATTGTCAAGTGACAATACCTTTGTATCTATCACTTTCTTTTTACCTATATTTACTTACATTACATTCTAATTGTCTTATGGATTATGTAGAGTACGACACTAGACACATTATGGGTAATGATTTCATCAATTAAGATTAATTTTAAAAATTTTTGTTTTCTTTTTCTGATTTTTGTTAGGTACTACTTTCTGAGCAGGCCTCGATGGTGCTTTCATATCATGAGATATAATGTTGGCTATAGGGTAGAAGGTCCAGACCACCATACTTTTGACATCTGTTTCCGTTAAGACACTTCCGTTGCATCACTAGGCACAGTACGGTCAAAATATGTTGACCACTCAGAAGTTGGCGTTCTGAACTATTGCACATACTTACTTGAAAAAATACGCCTGTGCGAAGGTTCGAAGTTCGGAGCAGTCAAGATATTTCGCCCGTGCTACATGTGCTTAAAAGATCTAGGATGCGCTACTAAGACGACCTAAACTCATCCCATATTGGGTGTATATAGCTCCATCCTCTCTCGCAAGACTGACGTTTTAATCCGTCATGTAACAGCTGACACGGCATGATCAAACGATTCTCTGGCAGAGAGAGCGAATGCTCAAGATGTAGGTGTGTCAGCTCTACCCAAATCTGTATGCAGTATTGAAAGCATTTAAAGGCTATTTTTGTCTCAAATGTACGTCAATTGTTTGTCCTCGTATGACAGAATTCTTAGTTGGTCTCTACATGCTGTGACATCACATGATATGTCTCTGTTAGGTAATGGGTGAGATGACCAGATGGGCCAGAAGTCAGGTCATCAGATAAGTCATGTGTAGGGTGTTTTTAATATCGTGCGGATTTCATCACGCATGCGGGTTAGCCCCGTATGCAGAAAATTTCAAAATGGAAAGAAACACGTCCCGCGTATTCCACGCATTACAATAAATACTTGTATGAAGTGGACATTTGTGAGGGTTACGCGTGCGGGGCAATCCCGCATGAGTGATCAAAACCGCCGCAAACACCCACAGAACGATGCATGACTGTAGATGCTCCTGCAAGATAGGAAGTAGGTTTCACTTCAAGATTGAGTAGTATTTGTGTAAACAGATTAGTGTTTGCACAAGACGTGTTTTAACCACCAGTTAGTCCCAATAAGATAAAACCTAAAATAAATCGATTTATTTATTAATTACTAGCGACCTGTTCCAACCCCCAAAGTTAGAGTGTTAGAAATCTTTAGAATTCTCGCTTTTTTCTAATATACTCAATATGCATTTATTTATACACTTAAACCTTCCTCATGAATCACTCTGTCTATTGGTGAACCGCATGAAAATCGGTTCAGTAGTTTTCGAGTTTATCTCGTACATACAGACAGATAACCGTGGCGGTGGTAGAGTTTGCTTTATAATATGTAAAGATAATAGATAGGCACCTATGTAGATATCAATCTTGAAATGGTACAACTCGGCTGCCAGTATTGAAGTGGGCCGATATACTTTGTAACCCGAAGCAAGTGTCTATATTGCTTCTACAGCCTCTCAATTGCCACAAGTGCATCAAGCTGGTATCGGTCAGATCCATCCCAAAGATGAGAGCAGTACTCCATACACGATCGAACTTGCGCTTGATAAAGTTTGAGTTAGTGATGATAACTATTATAATATTATACTTCATTCGTTCGAAGATATATTATAATTAACCAAGCAGCTCCCGCTTGCGCTAGGCGACCCAATTCGCAGCTTTTCAGAGCCTAAAAGCAGAAACAAAACGCACCGTATCCGAGCGAGTATCTGTCAGTAACGTCAAATGTCATTCCATACGTTTGCGCGGCAACCAATACGTTTTACGTTGTGTTTTATTTGCTTTTTTACCAATTTAAGTAATTAAATAAGAGCATAGTGCTTGTATAATTTGTAATGAAGTATGCCAAAACGAAAAGATATGAAATACTATCTTCATATGATGAAAAGTTTGAAAAAAGGACGAAACGACGATAACATAGTACGTCACCTGTCCTATCTCTATTTAATTCTTTGATTCCAGGTGAAGTAATAGATTTATCTATTAGATTATTCAGTGAAGTAAGAGTTTCACGTACTTAACCCAAATAATTGTATGCATTGACACGATCAAACTCCTCGGGGTGTTTACGAGATGAACACACGAGCTGGTTTCCTTGTTCCATAACTTTAAAGGCTTTGCCATGGTACATTATACAGTGTAAGACTGTAAATCAAATGGGTTTCGAAATATGAATATACCTACTGACGCGGGTTGTGCACGTGATGCATTGACGCGTTTAGCTGACTCGGGATGTTTACGAGATAAACATACGAGATTGTTTTTTGCCCCACACCTTTGGGTAACCTGAAAAGCTTCGTCAGGAAAGTTATCTACAGTGCAAGTAAAATGGATTTTGAATATTGTACCTATGGACGCGAGTGATGTACGAGATACATTGGCGCGATCCGCTGACTCGTGGTGTTTACGAGATGAACACACGATGATCTTTACCCTTTGGTACATGGACACGGGTGATGTACGAGATGCATTGACGTGATCCGCTTACTCGTGGTGTTTACGAGATGAATGCACAATGGTCATTACCTTTTGATAAAATCCGAAAGGCTTTGCCTAGGTACACTTTGGTACCATAACAGGGTCAATAGTTTTAGGTTTTTAGACCTTGTATTTAGGATAATCCTCAAGAAGTGGACATTAAACTAGATATCTGTTGTATCATCATCGGCTCCAACAGGCACAACCCCAACTGTTACAGACTTGAGTATAACATTTCCTGAACTAGCATCTGAGCTAGTCGTTGAACCAGTTACTATATTTCCTGAAGTATTACAGTATTTATATCTACAAAACCAAATGATTTAATGGCCTGACTTAATGAATGACTTAACCCACATCTAGAATACCATTTTTGGAAATACTCAAGGAATATGAACAAAAACTAGATAAAAATGTGTGTAATAACTGTTTAAAATAATATAGAGATTATTGCCTCAGTCAGTAATTCACTGATAATACAAGAATATACTGATACAAAAAGATTAAATCAGAACAGATCAGTTGGGATTGGGAATCAGACCCTATCTAAGCTTCACAGCAATGATGGCATAAATAGGCTGAAACTAATTTTCCCAGTTGATTGATACTGGAAGAGTTTTAATAGATTTGCACTTCACATAAACAAAGATATTGTCAAAGATGTTGATAGAGACGACTACCTGCGTGGGAATACTTCAACAGAGAACATTTAAAGTCCTAAAGACATGCCACAGAAGCGGCAAGCTTATTATGAAGCCAGCCTAATCTTCAACTGTAACCCGTCAGGGAAACGGGAATGGTCCATCTTGGTACAACCAGCAAAGAATAATACCTAGGCCTGGACGAAAGTATCTGCAGTCCTCATATTAAACTATAACCAAGCAATTCTCGCAACACATCCAGTGTATGCTAGAACACAAAAAGTTTCACCACAGGCTCATGGTTGAAATTAGAGGTTAGTCATACTTACAGATTAGCCCATTCCCTTCCTCGTTGATAGAGGATTTGTGGTAATGCCCCAATTTTGAAACACATCTGTGGATGTTCGGTAAGTGCATTTTTTCTTCCATAACTTATCAACCAAAATTCAACGGTTCAAAACAAAAATGGTTTTACAAGTGATCAATCAGGATCTTCAAGATCAGGGGCCAAGATGAATGCATATTTATGTATAAAACCATTCATAATTTACTGCCATTGAGCACAAATTCCCCATGGAAACCGTGTGGGAATAAACTTATATCCAAGATATTTTTTGGTTTCCCAACAGGGATGGAGAAGGGAGGTTTATTGAAACCTTTATACCCCTGAACAAATTGGTTCACACATCCAAATTTATAAGATGTAAGATCACTGCGGTAGCTCTAGTGTACCCAGGAGATCTTATGGCAAAATTTGAATCCAGATCACAGGAGATACCTATTATTGCATTATGATCATTTAAAAAGAGTCTATTGCTGTCCCAAATGGGATTTGTTTTACACATTATGCATTTTTGATAGTGGTAGTTACATGTATATCTATGATCAAAAGTTCACAAATCAGTATGTACATCATCATCTTGATGACCTTTTGTGTATTGGTTCAGACTATATAGTCTACTACTATACACACTACACTATTCATACTAGCCTACTATTATATAATAAAAGGTTGAAAAATATTCAAGGAACAATTACTCCTTTTACAAAATACGCCATCCCAATCATGTTAATTATTTAGATTTTATATATGACACACAATGACTGATGTCACATACAAAAAATGTTGTTTCTGTAAATCCCTTAAAAATATTTACAGAAACAAATTTCTTAGCTTATGAGAGATTACTCACTTAATAGGTACATCAACTGTTGCATTATTTTGTTGCAACAACATTTGTTGTTGGTTGGTTCTATACTAAAATTAGAACATAAATACTTAGTTATAAGTAAAGGCAACTAAGATTCAAAATAAAAATTCATCCAATCATCAAACTAGACCTACAATGATGCAACAAGAACTGGGGGGGGGCGCAATTGTAGTGATAACAGAAGTCCATGGATTCTGGAAAAAGGATAAAAAATTATAATTATCACATAAATTATTTAGAACTGCTTCACATTTTTTACCTTTAAAAATTCTATTTTGTTAAACATGAGCACTTACACATTTTGTGTGAGATTGATAATAGTTTGCTGTATCTTATATAAACCGAATGGGAGGAATACGGTATCAACAATTAAATAATATAGCCAGAAATATGGAGCACATATGGTGTGAAAATAATTAGATTTGTCTATTTGCTTCATATATGGATTCAAAAGACAACAAAGAGAGCAATTAACAATCTCATACATCTAACATAGAGTGGGAACAGAATATCTCTACATTTTAGTAGGTATATTGTGTCTCAGTTTGGTCAAACTGATTGATCTTTTCCCTTCTACAAGTAATACATAAATGTGATGCCTGTGTTTCCTGGATACCAGATTCAAAATACATTTAATTAGATGTTTTTTACTGCCTTTGAACATGATAATTTATTTCTTTTATGTGTTCTTTCCTCCATTTAGCCCAATATTGGGAAGGCAAAAATGAAAAGGTAATGTCATATTGACCTTCACAAGCTTGTCCACCATTGAAAACAATGTTAGTTTTTTCAAGCTGTTAGTTTTTATAGGTACTCAATAAAAAACTATTGCATTCCTTTTTTAAAGAGTGTCATCTTACACACCTCCTTACACTAATTTCCAGAATATTGACATGATGTTCTTCCATCAGCCATAGAGGTTACATTAGGTTACCTTCCAAATAATGCCTCAATTCAATGTTACTTATAGGATCTCACTTATTCACACAGTCTATACCAATTAATAAATTAATAGACTCATAAATTGGTCGTAATGATCACATCCAGAGATTATGTTAAGGTTTCTATAAAAATGAAATTGTCTAAAAAGTTAGTGAATTGGTTTGCACTTAGCAGAGCCCAAGTAGCACAGATTTATCATTTATAAAAATACCCAATATTATAGTTAATGAAACCGGTGTAAACATTTCTATCCTAGACACTATAAAAACATCTGGTTCTGGTTGCAGCGGACCGAACCTCTTATTTACCTTTATTTTAGTTTTTATTTTATTATTTTTATTGTTTTAGTCAACATACAAAAATAGAGCCATTTTCTGTAACGAAAATGCACGGCAAAACCTGAAATCTTCCCTGACACTACTTTATTTTATTACATTAGATACACTCAAGAGTATTAGGGAAGATAATACTCATTTAATACTCTCTTTGAATAACCCACACAAGCCAATTTCTTCGTCTACCATTAGTAGATGGATAATAATAATAATAATATATATATAATATATACTTTCTCTATGTGTGGCATAGATATTAGCGTTTTTTCAGGGCATAGTACAAGACATGCATCCACGTCGACCGCTAAAGCTAGGGGAGTATCATTAGATGTAATTAGGCAAACGGCTGAACAAACAGTTCTTCAACTTTTGCAAAATTTTATAATATACCTATTTCCAACAATTCATCTGAATTTGCTCATGCTGTGCTTAATGCTGAACAAAATATTTGCTTATAAATGCCTTAATATGTTTAAAATAATTATATATATAAAAAAAAAATAGACATATATACTTATATAATATAAAATGTATAAGTATGTCAAAAAAGACTGATTGTCTCATATTACCATTATATTAAGTGCCTAATAAGTGCCTAAGAGATTTTGGTTCCTGAAATATATTTGTTGATATTAAAAATCTTAATTTTGCTTTAAGTTGACTCTTAACATCTGCTTGGTTAATTATAATATATCTTCGAACGAATGAAGTATAATAGATGATCAAACGAACTTACCTGTGATGTTCGATCATTATTATACGTAGCTTCGTTTGTGGGTTTTGCTAAATTGAATACTGCTGCTGACCCGTCAGAAGTCAACGTGCGTAATCCTTCTATCGAGCCCATGATCAAAATTATAGCTCTTCTTCAATTCGATACAAACAACGACATCTATGAAGCCACGATGAACTAATTCAAATGAATGCTTAGGTACTTAACTTAAAAAACTTCAAAAATGCATTGCATTACCTATTTAGTGGACTTAGGAACGATTAGTTATTTTATGTCGACGTGGAAATATTACGAGTCGTTATCATGCAATTTATGTAAAGGTTATCGTTTGGATGCCTTATCGTCAACTGGATTCATCAACACACGGCGTGATCTCTGACGCATTTCTCTCGTTTACAGAGGTTACATTTGCCGTAATCTTGAGATCTAAATCGTGTACACAATATCTAACGTAGCGCCAAATGGCCTTGTCTCATAAGGATGGAATAACGAAACTACCAAATATCGAAATCATTAAAAACTTATTCAAAGTAATGAAATAAATTTTCATTCATAAATTCTAAATAATTTTGTTAAAGCCAAAATTATTTATTTAAATACTGCGAATAGAACTTATACCTAAAAGAGCAAAATGTTGACTAAAAAAAAAAATTGCTTAATAATCGCGCCAAAACTAAAGAGTGGCTTAAAAGGCTTTTGTCCTCGCCTGGTAAATGCTGTCATGCTTGACATGTGAATCGATTTCACTTCAAGAGCTGAATTCAAGTTGACATTGACAGTTGGCGAATTGCCGTCGGTGGAGCTAATCGAGTGCGAATTAATTAAATTTATTAATAAAAAAACGTATTTATTCTAATAAAAACGGTAATACACATATCAGCGTACTATGGACTCTGAAGATAAGCGCGCCGAAGGTTGGAAGTACCTCAACAAGCAGTATTTTGGTGATGGTTAGTGAAAACTCTTGTTTTATGAATTCCGTTGGAGAATTTAGCACTAGTTTACATGCTGTCGTCACAAGGACACACATACTTCCTCTGTCGATGAGTTCTTAATGTCCAATTTATTGGAAATGGTATCATAACGAGATTTTTTACTAAAAACGAGTGACTACATGGGACGTAGATTAACCAATTAATTGAACGTAGTGATGGATTATTATCAATAAGATAAATGTTATAATCGAATTAACGTGTCGATCATATCTATCAGCAGGCTAGCAGTTGTATTAGAAGAGGATAGAACATAGTTTTAAAGAGTTAACATGTCAGATAGCAACATCTTCAAAACATCCATTAAAACACTTTAGATAAGCTAATCCTAAGCAGATAATCTGAATGGATTTTGTTCCATACACAATTAAATCTATTATTTAAAATAAATTCAAGTATTTGAGAGTCTAATGTCATAAATTCAATTACTAAACTACTTAACGGGCCCAATAAAAAAATAGGTAAAACAATAAAAATCTTGTGTCTTCTGCTAAAATAAAAGACCATTACACATTCTACCTCTAAAGGTGCAATAAACAAATACCAGTGGCATAGACAAGATAATTAGCAATCAATTTTATTTTAATCTCCATTCCATTTATTGTTTTCAACTGCATGACCTATGGATCTACTGACTGACCTTGCTAGAATATTTATTGATTTCATATTCATAATCATGTCAAGTAGATGAATAAGCAATATGTTAGCTTTTGAAATGGCAGCTAAATATAATTTCCTTGAATTAGAATGGTATAAATTAGACTTGTTTATTAAATAGTTTTTTTTTGTGTTTTAAGTTGGAACTAGTGACCCATCCTGGCTTCGCACAGGTGCATTTTATACACATAAACCTTCCTTGTTTATCGCTCTTTTTATTAGTGAAAACCAACAACTACACTAGTTTATAACAATAAAAAAAAAACCACATCAATATCTGTAGCATTGTTTATGAAGAGTTAGTGGATAAACGGACAGACGTGGAAATCAACTTTGTTTTATAAATTTAGAGAAGATGTTTCTGTCTCAATCAGTAGCTCCCAACCTGTGATCCGCAAGAGCTAACATAATAGCCTGTGTAAGGTCTGAATATTTCAAACTCTCCTTTCAAAAAGAAAAGTAGAACATTGATGCAAACAGATTTTAAGTTTCTATCAGAAATGTTTATTCTATGACAATGCATGTTGTTTTTGATTTTAAAGAATAGGTGTGCTACAAGTTTTGATTTTTTGATATAGGCTAGGTAAGTTTTTTTTTAATTTACATAGATTTAAAGGTTGGCAACCACTGGACTAGATTAAACACTTTATAAAAATAAGAAAGACACTATTGGAAAGGTTGGGTTTCCAAAAGTGCAAGGTAGTGTTATCAACCTTTACCCAATAATGTTAATTTTCCTTCAAGCGTAAAATTCGGAACTACTACTTGAAGTCTTCTCAACCTTAGCTCGGTCTTCGTCGGAATTATTATTAAGTTCTCTTAATGATTTGATATTTTTCTTAGTATTTATTAGTGTATAATTTTAGCATATATATGTATTTTATTATTATAAAAAACTTATTTTTTATTTTATTATCAGTTTAAAGTATCTGTTATTTGTTTATTGTGTAAACCTACCACAGTGTTGTCTTTTTTAACCCAAAGGTTGACTGGTAGAGAATGCCTTGTTGCATTAAGTCCGCCTATGTACCACTACTGTACATGAAGTTTAAATAAATAAATAAACAATGTATAATTAAAAAAAAAAAGCCATAATCAGCAATATGATGCCAACAGTCAATTCTGCTAGCAAAACATTTACATAGACTATCAAGCATATCATAAAACTAAGCATAAACATGAGTTATTTGATGATAACCTCCTGTATTACCTCTAGGCAACACATGTGTGCTTGTAAACATTCTAGGTACACACCGCTGTATTCATAGATAAAAATGGCCATCATTTTACGTGAATCATGCCTTACTTGAGTATTTTTTTTTTGCTATCTAAGAATAATTATTGTGTCTACTTAAAATATAATTATTATTGTTTAAGCAATAATAATGCTGATTAGGGGTTAATCTTGTGCGATATAGTTCCAAAGAGTGACCGCATCATCTGACTTCTCTCGCTCTAGGGCGGAGCGCGAGGGGGTGTCAGACTTTTACTGACTATAACCACACCTATGCTCCTTCAGTTGCTCTTTGCGTTCTAGGACGACGGGTATCATTTTCATACTTTTCCTCATGGCCCTAGCAGGCATGGGCCCTACGGTTTGCTGACATCTCTTTGGGGCGCGCGTGGAACACTACGCTTGGTCGACGACTCGGGCTCGGTCCTTAAAGGACGAGCGGACGGCGAGCTACCTATTGCTCAACGTCCGCGAGCTATCCTACGGTGGCCGGAGATCGCTCTGCGATTTCCGACGCCCGGGGAGTCTTCTGTCGCGGCGGCTGGGGCGTGGGGTTGTGCGTTCCCTCACTCTTGCGGCCGCCGCCTTCGCTAGCATTACTGCTTCGCTGAAGGACGCAACCGTATCCCATTTCCACTGCCCTGGAATGCAAAGGGCAACTGGTGGAACACAGGACACTACCTTTTGCTCCAAACAGAGCGAGTCACAAAAAAGAATGGTGTTAATTTTTCGGTGCCGTGTGACAAGTAAGTAAATTGTCTCACAATATAAACTGATAAAACATTTAAGCTAGAACTACATTGGGCACTCGTGGGCCACGTACGTCGATCTGGGCGCGTCGGTCTCCATACATTTTATATGGCAACTAGACTTGTAGAGCTACATTAGATCCACGCCACGCAATGCTACATACAAATCAGGCGTGGCCCACGTGTGCTTCGGTCTAATGTAATTCTCGCTTTTTGTTTGCTTGCTCAAATATAGTCTGGCCATATATGCTTGCTTATGGTGTAGTTGCATTCAATTTAATTTTTAGCACCTAGCATATACTTATCAGTCGGTCTACAAAGAGCAATAAAAAATAATAAGGTGATAGTGTCGTTCTTATTTACTATTAGTGTCCGACTGAAACTAGTTTTCAAGGCCGAAACCAAACTCGAATTTCGGCCTCGGTCTCGGTTTTGTATTTTCTAATAAAGTCATGTTTTTGTGGAGAAAAAAATTGTCATTCTTAATCAACCAATCTCCCTATAAGTAAACTGACTTCAGCCTGTGAGATCGTCCGCGTGGATTTCAGTTATTGCGGTTACGAATTCGAAGTCGAAGGTAGATAAAAAGTAGCCTATGTCCTTCATTGTTACTCAAGTTTACTCCGTGCCAAATATCATCAAAATCGCTTCAGTAGTTTAGCCGTGAAAGTGTAACAAACAGAGTTACTTTAACATTTATAATATTAGTATGGATAACATATTATATTAATCATTCAGTCTCTGATATTTGATGTAAAAACAAAATTACTTACAGACCTTTATCCTAATAAATAAGGTGCTACATAACATGTTCAATCGCAGCACAAAACCTGTCGTTTGCAATTTCTGTTTGGTTGGTAGCAGAAACCGAAACTCGTTATTTTTTGCCGAAACTAGGCCGAAATCGAAAGTTTGGTCGGATACTACTAACTACATATTATACTACCTAACTCACGATTCACTTGGCAGACTTCATTGACTGTTAATTTACTAAACCCAGAGAAAACGGAGTGCTGAGCACAAACTGCATAAATTCTACAGACCAAGAAGCTGGTTTAGCGGCTGCTGCTAGAGATGGAACTGTAATTTTTCATTCCATTTGTGTCATAGCTCGCTACGATAGCACACTTAGTTTGTATGTGCGAATCTAATTGATTTTAATGACGACTATGACAGAAATAGTGCGCTCTACGCACATTCGGGCCACCAATTTTATCGGTACTCCCCTCGGTCTCTAATCGGGTAACCATCTTTCAGGTCACTGCAACATTATTAAATAATCTTTTTTCTCTTCTTCCCCAGGTGAACGCGCTAACTATGTGAACATACCACATGTGATCGCGATGGTCGGCCTGCCGGCCCGCGGCAAGACCTACATCTCCAAGAAATTGTCCAGATACCTCAACTGGATAGGAATTAATACTAGGGGTAAGTTACTTACTTCTTTTTTGAAGGTTTTTCTATACAGACAAAACTGCGATGCGAATTGCTGTGAAGCGGCATCGGTTCAGGTGGGTATACAATGTGCGATGCGAATCAATTCGCAAGTGCTTGTGATGAGTCGTGCAAGCTCATAGGTTTTTGCGTTTGGGCCCAAAGGGAGACCTTTTACAGGCCTCCCGTTTATCTGATAGGGTGTGTGAAGTAGCTCAGTGGTTTAACCTGCTGGTGGGAGTCAGCAACCCTCCCACACAGTATAGCTATCTCGGGCACCATCTTCATCATCATTTCAATCGAAAGACATTCACTGTTAGACATAGGCCTCCCCCAAGTGCCGCCACAACGAAAGGTCCCATCCCAATGCGACTCTTATCCATCGGATTCCCGCGACCCTCACCAGGTCAACGATCCACCTTGTGGGAGGCCTTCCAACGTTGCATCTTCCGGTACGCGGTCGCCATTCCAGAACCTTTCGGCCTCAACGACCATCTGTTCTGCGAGCAATGTTCCCTGCCCACCGCCACTTAAGTTTGGCGATTCTTCGGGCTATGTCGGGAACCTTAGTTCTTCTACGGATATCTTCGTTCCTGATGCGAAGGCACCATTTCAGTTTAATGGCAATTCTCTAATCAGCCATCTCTGTCTGTCTGGTTAACAGCGAGATTATAATTTACGTTTACGAAGTATTTATACGCACCTAAGTAACATTTTGTGGGAGTTCATGGTTAAGCTCTGGTCAAACTGAAGCTAATTTCTCGCGAGATCGAGATATGAATAATTCACGCGGCTATGGGTGGGTTTCAGAACTGAGTATTTTGAATTAAGAACGTCTCAAACCGTAAAGCTAAATTTTGACAGGTTTTCAGGCTAGAGTTTGAGAAATACTCAACTTAAAATGCTTAAATCAGAAATGGGGGGTGTAAGCGCAAGTTTGAAAACCTTATGTAGGTAACCTAGCTGTCTATTGAGACAGCTAGATAAAATAAAATTATAATTATAATTAAAAATTATAATTGGGATAAAATTCACTTGTGCCGATTGCGGCACAAGTGAATTTTATCCCGCATCCCGCGCTGGATTGAGCTTGACAGTGAGAGGAAGCAAATTGAAAATTTTGTTTAAGCAAGTAAAGTAATTGAGTGTCCATTTCATCTCATTATTAAATCCATTTTCTTGATTAGTCCGTCTACCCGGTCTACCCATACGACACGCGCGCTGTTGTCATACCGATCGAATGACGAGCTCGTGTTATAGGTTGGTTTTCTTCATTACTCAACTTAATGGTGTTTTGTCTGATAGAAACGTATGTCGCATGCCTTACATAAACCTATTATTTTAAATTGAATACTTTCCTGTGCTACAATATTTTATATTAAACAATAAATGAATCTTATTCTAAAAACAGAACCTTTGATTATTTAACGCCCGATTTCTTCTTTCTTCTAGTTGAGTATTTTTCAAACTCTAGCCTGAAAAACCGGTCAATATTTGGTAGAGTTTGATACGTTCTTAACTCAAAATACTCAATTCAGAAACCCGCTCTATATGACGCAGCAAAAGACAAAGCATTTCAAAAATTGTTGTGTGGAAAAGTGTGCGCGTGGTGGGAACATCTAGCTATCTCTTTTGTTCGCGCGTATCCTAACGGCGGTGACGTCACATTTCAGTTTGTGCATCCTTTTTCTGTTACTTGACAATTTCCCCTCCCCACTAGTTTTTGAAGGTTTCTTAGCATAATTTAAAACGAAGTTGAAAAATTCTTTCTAATTATTTGCGTTTTCGCATAAAGTTATTTTTGAAATAAAAAAAATGAGGCAACTGTCCAATTGTAGACTATACTTGAATTCGTAATTCATCGCCACCGACTCAAGTATTGTCCTTAGCTTTTTGTATCTAAAGTTGTTTTTAAGTAACCACAAAAAATATGAGTTGCAGTAGAACTAGAACTTTGTCACGTATGACATAGAGTTTGTTCTTCCAAAATTTGATAATTCTTCACATATTATTGAATTCTGAATTCAAATAATGAGTGCGACCGAGGAGATATCAGGCGTGGGATAAACGGATTAACATGTTCTTCGAAACACGGGAGGATAGCACACTACTAACTTTCAAACTTCGATCAGCCACTCAGAAACTCATGGAAAAACCCATCACTGCCCAACCTGGCAAAACAGCCTGGTATATGAAGCATAGGAAGGAACTGCGCACCGTAATTAATTTAAATTGAGTTTGAATAGGTATGCTAACGGGTAGTGCAATTTTACAGTCACGCGATGTCAAATGCGGTAACGTTGAATGTATATAAATAAACGTTTTTATATAAGTTGAAGTTGGTTGAAGTACATTAAAAATACATAGGAACACGAGCCGTGTGGTCAGCAGTAGGTACGCCGTGTATCAACAAACTACGTTTTACCTGCATTGACGTAGAAGATAGCCTGTATTAAGCAATTAAGGGCCGACGCTGCGTTAAGCGGGCGCCCGCGCGGTCCCATACAAAAGTGCTCCGTCGCGGGCAGCAGCCGCGCCCCGCCGCCGTTTTGCTACGTAATAATACATTAAAGTTCTCCAACGACACGACTATATGCACACCGTTAAATTTGAACTAGCTACACTGCGCAGGTAATAATCCGGTTTCGGCTACGGGGACCGCCGCACATGACACGCGCGGCGGCACGCGACGGGAGTCCGCACGGGCGCCTGCATAACGCAGCGTTGGCCTTAAGTTCGTACTGGGCTAGATTGTTTCAAAGCCAAACGAATAAATCGATATTTAGGTGTAATCACTGCATTTTTCTATGAAATAAGCAGAAGCAAAACTAAGTACATAGGTAGTCTTTACAAATCGATAATGCTCAAAAGTAGCCCGCGAAATTCAATTTTTTTGCATTTTGCAGGTGTCAATTTGTATGTTAGTTACAATATGATTGGCGGCCGTAACACGTATTTATTTACGGAATAATAATCATTAAAATCATCAATACAACCCTCTCAGTTCGTAATACCCTATTGAATAGGGTAAGCGTTTCGCTTCGTCGTTTATACCGCGTACATCGAAGGACTAGAACAATTTGCCTGCTGCGGTCTTCCCGTCCAACTATAATTTGGGTGTCTTCAAGGCTAGAGTGAATAGGCTCTTATTAAACTAGTACAAACCATCAATGATTGCATCAATGCTTACCATCAGGTGGGATCGCAGTCAAGCACTGGTTTATATCAAATTTAAAAAAAAATGCTATTTCATGAATAAGTCATTTAAATAAAATTGTTCATGAACCTAGCTATCGTATACTTACAGAAAGATTTTTCCCAATCCCACTAGTACAATGCGTTCCAAATAAGAAAATTGCCATGTTGTGACGTCACGTCATACTGTCAAATCGCAAGAAATTGGGCAAAATTTAAGAACTCAGAGATGAGCAAAATTTTCGTTCACAGTTCGTAAATAATTTTTTTTTTTTTTTTTTGTTTTGCTCACCATAATAATTCTTCGATTTGACAGTATGACGTGACGTCACAACATGGCAATCGATCCTATTCTTATTTGGATTGCATTGTAGTTTAAATAAGCATACAAACTCTTCTGCTTTATTGTATTAGTAAAGATGATTCTGTCTTCCTCTTCAGGATATGTAAACGAGATGTTACAATATAATATTCCACAACTATCACACAACGCCGTCTAGTCCCAAGATAAGCAGAGCTTGGCCCGGACTTACGAATTGTAGGTCGCGGGTTCGAACCCAGCCAGGCGCATTACTTTGTGTAATTTATTTCATCACCACTGCTCTCAAAACGCTGAAGGAAAACATCGTGAGGAAACCGGCATGTCCTAGAACCAAAAATTCGAAGACATGTGACATTCACCAACCCGCACTGGGCCCGCGTGGTGGATTACGGCCCATTCCCTCTCCTGGAGAGAGGCGGCCTGAGTCCCAGCAGTGGGAACATTAAAAGGCTGATTATGCTATGCTATGCTATGATTTCGTGCGGCAAAGCATCGGTTCAGGAGGGCATACAATGTGCGATGCGAATCAATTCGCAAGTGCTTGTGATGAGTCGTGCAAGCTCATAGGTTTTTGCGTTTGGGCCCAAAGGGAGACCTTTTACAGGCCTCCCGTTTATCTGATAGGGTGTGTGAAGTAGCTCAGTGGCTTAACCTGCTGGTGGGAGTCAGCAACCCTCCCACACCGTATAGCTATCTCAGGCACCATCGTCATCATCATTTCAATCGAAAGACGTTCACTGTTAGACATAGCGGCACTTGGGGGAGTCCCCAAGTGCCGCCACAACGAAAGGTCCTATGCGTCTCTTATCCATCGGATTCCCGCGACCCTCACCAGGTCAACGGTCCACCTTGTGGGAGGCCTTCTAACGTTGCATCTTCCGGTACGCGGTCGCCACTTCAGAACCTTTCGGTCCCAATGACCATCTGTTATGAGTGCAATGTTCCCTGCTCACTGCTACTTAAGTTTTGGCGATTCTTCGGGCTATGTCGGTAACCTTGGTTCTTCTGCTGATATCTTCGTTCCTGATGCGAAGGCACCATTTCAGTTAAATGGCAATTCTCTAATCAGCCATCTCTGTCTTTCTGGTTAACAGCGAGATTATACTTTACCTTTACGAAGTATTTTACGTAAGTAAAATTTTGTGGGAGTTCATGGTTAAGCTCTGGTCAAACTGAAGCTAATTTCTCGCGAGATCGAGATATGAATGATTCACGCGGCTATGGGTGGGTTTCAGAACTGAGTATTTTGAATTAAGAACGTCTCAAACCGTAAAGCTAAATTTTGACAGGTTTTCAGGCTAGAGTTTGAGAAATACTCAACTTAAAATGCTTAAATCAGAAATCGGGGGTGTATGAGCAAGTTTGAAAACCTTATGTAGGTAACCTAGTTGTCTCAGTCGGCACAAGTGAATTTTATCCCGCATCCCGCGCTGGATTGAGCTTGACAGTGAGTGGAAGCAAATTGAAAATTTTGTTTAAGCAAGTAAAGTAATTGAGTGTCCATTTCATCTCATTATTAAATCCATTTTCTTGATTAGTCCGTCTACCCGGTCTACCCATACGACACGCGCGCTGTTGTCATACCGATCGAATGACGAGCTCCTGTTATAGGTTGGTTTTCTTCATTACTCAACTTAATGGTGTTTTGTCTGATAGAAACGTATGTCGCATGCCTTACATAAACCTATTATTTTAAATTGAATACTTTCCTGTGTTACAATATTTTATATTAAACAATAAATGAATCTTATTCTGAAAACAGAACCTTTGATTATTTAACGCACGATTTCTTCTTTCTTCTAGTTGAGTATTTTTTAAACTCTAGCCTGTAAACCGGTTAATATTTGGCATTTAAGTAGAGTTTGATACGTTCTTAACTCAAAATACTCAATTCAGAAACCCGCTCTATATGACGCAGCAAAAGACAAAGCATTTCAAAAATTGGTGTGAGGAAAAGTGGGCGCGTGGTGACAACATCTAGCTATCTCTTTTGTTCGCGCGTATCCTAACGGCGGTGACGTCACATTTCAGTTTGTGCATCCTTTTTCTGTTACTTGACAATTTTCCCTCCCCACTAGATTTGAAAGGTTTCTTAGCATATTTTAGAACGAAGTTGAAAAATTCTTTCCCTAAAGTTATTTTTGAAGTAAAAAAATGAGGCTCTACCCAATTGTAGACTATACTTGAATTCGTAAGTATTGTCCTTAGCTTTTTGTATCTAAAGTTGTTTTTACGTAACCACAAAAAATATGAGTTGCAATAGAACTAGAACTTTGTCACGTATGACATAGAGTTTGTTCTTCCAAAATTTGATAATTCTTGACATATTATTGAATCCTGAATTCAAATAATGAGTGCGACCGAGGAGATATCAGGCGTGGGATAAACGGATTAACATGTTCTTCGAAACACGGGAGGATAGCACACTACTAACTTTCAAACTTCGACCCGCTACTCAGAAACTCATGGAAAAACCCATCACTGCCGTGCCCAACCTGGCAAAACAGGCTGGTATATGAAGCATAGGAAGGAACTGCGCACCATAATTAATTTAAATTGACTTTGAATAGGTATGCTAACGGGTAGTGCAATTTTACAGTCACGCGATGTCAAATGCGGTAATGTTGAATGTAAAAATAAACGTTTGTATATAAGTTGAAGTACATTAAAAATACATAGGAACACGAGCCGTGTGGTCAGCAGTAGGTATACGCCGTGTATCAACAAACTACGTTTTACCTGCATTGACGTAGAAGATAGCCTGTATTAAGCAATTAAGGGCCGACGCTGCGTTAAGCGGGCGCCCGCGCGGTCCCATACAAAAGTGCTCCGTCGCGGCTCGCCGGGCGGGCACCCGTAGCGGGCAGCCGTGCCCCGCGCCCGTTTTGCTACGTAATAATACAGCGCGTAATTAGAGACACAATAGAAAGACAATGGCGCGTGAACGCCGGCGTTAATGCGGGGATCAACAGCTTACAGTTCTCCATCGACACGACTATATGCACACCGTTAAATTTGAACTAGCTACACTGCGCAGGTAATAATCCGGTTTCGGCTACGGGGACCGCCGCACATGACACGCGCGGCGGCACGCGACGGGAGTCCGCACGGGCGCCTGCATAACGCAGCGTTGGCCTTAAGTTCGTACTGGGCTAGATTGTTTCAAAGCCAAACGAATAAATCGATATTTAGGTGTAATCACTGCATTTTTCTATGAAATAAGCAGAAGCAAAACTAAGTACATAGGTAATCTTTACAAATCGATAATGCTCAAAAGTAGCCCGCGAAATTCAATTTTTTTGCATTTTGCAGGTGTCAATTTGTATGTTAGTTACAATATGATTGGCGGCCGTAACACGTATTTATTTACGGAATAATAATCATTAAAATCATCAATACAACCCTCTCAGTTCGTAATACCCTATTGAATAGGGTAAGCGTTTCGCTTCGTCGTTTATACCGCGTACATCGAAGGACTAGAACAATTTGCCTGCTGCGGTCTTCCCGTCCAACTATAATTTGGGTGTCTTCAAGGCTAGAGTGAATAGGCTCTTATTAAACTAGTACAAACCATCAATGATTGCATCAATGCTTACCATCAGGTGGGATCGCAGTCAAGCACTGGTTTATATCAAATTTAAAAAAAAATGCTATTTCATGAATAAGTCATTTAAATAAAATTGTTCATGAACCTAGCTATCGTATACTTACAGAAAGATTTTTCCCAATCCCACTAGTACAATGCGTTCCAAATAAGAAAATTGCCATGTTGTGACGTCACGTCATACTGTCAAATCGCAAGAAATTGGGCAAAATTTAAGAACTCAGAGATGAGCAAAATTTTCGTTCACAGTTCGTAAATAATTTTTTTTTTTTTTTTTTGTTTTGCTCACCATAATAATTCTTCGATTTGACAGTATGACGTGACGTCACAACATGGCAATCGATCCTATTCTTATTTGGATTGCATTGTAGTTTAAATAAGCATACAAACTCTTCTGCTTTATTGTATTAGTAAAGATGATTCTGTCTTCCTCTTCAGGATATGTAAACGAGATGTTACAATATAATATTCCACAACTATCACACAACGCCGTCTAGTCCCAAGATAAGCAGAGCTTGTGTTATGGGTACTAGACAACTGATAAACATACATATGATTATGAAGTCACTAAATATCGACCACATAATAGCCGTTTTAATTCCGTCGTTACTATAGTTTTCCCTTTCACCAACACAGTTATAGCCACTAGCTTTTGCCCGCGGCTTCACCCGCTTACATAAAATAATAGCTTAAGTCACACTGGAATAAAGCGAGTATCTATCAAAAAAAATCTTGAAAAAAATTTTAGCAATCAGACCAGTACTTTCAGAGATTACCTCCTACAAACAAAAAAAAAAAACTTTACCTCTTGATTTTAGTGTAGATAAACGTATATCTAATTACTTTTTTTTTAATTACCGCGCCCATCGCCTGCCCGCCATTTTGCAATTAAGTAGTTTTTTTTTTTTTTAAGCAAGCATCGGTAATAATTGTAGCTGTCTTATATTATTGTGTGACTATAAAGGAATGTTACACGTGCTTCGAATGCAGTATGCTGCCAAAAACTGATTGCAGATATAAATAAAACACTGAAGAAATGGACTTATTAAATAACTAGGTTTATTATAGCTTGTGTTGTTTAATACGAGGCAAGATATTATGCATTGGATGCATTTTGGAGAGTGTGCGCAGAATTACTTTTTTTTATATTGATATAAACCAGTGCTTGACTGCGATCCCACCTGATGGTAAGCAGTGATGCAATGGTCGAAAACATGAAAAGCTGTCCTGGTTTTAAGTAACGCCGGACCTCTGCAAGAACGCCTAGTTTCCTAGCAGCTACTTGATTCCGCCATCACCTTTCGATAACCCGACGTACGGCGAGTATTCTCCCTTACAATGCGTTCCAAATAAGAATAGGATCGATTGCCAGGTAGTGACGTCACGTCATACTGTCAAATCGAAGAATTATTATGGTAAGCAAAACAAGAAATTTTTAAAATTTAATTTATTTACGAACTGTGATCGAAAATAGTTTAATCAGAATCCAGTTCTTCAATTTTGCCCAATTTCTTGCGATTTGACAGTATGACGTGACGTCACAACATGGCAATCGATCCTATTCTTATTTGGAACGCATTGTACATTGTTGACACTTCTACGGTCCGGACTAACCATTTCGCCTCGTCATTTATACCGACATCGAAGGACAAACAACAATAACAAACAACAATTAACAACAAACAACAACAACAAACAACAATAATTTGCCTGCAGCGGTCTTCCCGTCCGATTATAATTTAGGTGTAAAACTAGGCTCTTAATAAACTAGTGCGCTTCACCATCAACGATTGCATCACTGCTTACCGTGTTGGGATCGCAGTCAAACACTAGTATATATCAATAAAAAAAAAACGGTGTCAAATTATCTTTCGTGCTCAGCCAGACTGGAAGCAGTGAGAAGCGCGGGGTGCGGACCGCGCGCGTTGTGCCTGTCCGCAGTCGAGCCATCATAACAATGCGCGCGGTTAGCTCGAACTAGTTTGAGATGCCACTTGTATGAACTCAGTATGGCGTGAGTTGCACGCGCGTGTCCCGCATCGAGCAGCCCGCGCCGCTGCCCGCGCTCACGTGTTCTCTATGGACACTCCAAAGAACTTCTTAAGTTTGAATTTTCCGCGCCGCCCGCGCCCGTCTCGCGCCTTCGTTTGCAGTCTGGTTGAACACTTCAAGTATACAACCTGCTTGTTTGCCATCAAAAACTCAAGTACTAAACAGTTTGTTTCTTCCATTACAGTATTCAACCTAGGCGAATACAGGCGGCATGCGACGACCGCGTACACCAGCCATGAGTTCTTCCGCGCAGACAACAAGGAGGCCATGGCCATACGCCAGCAGTGCGCGCTGGACGCGCTGCATGACGTCTGCGAGTGGCTCGTCAAGGGCGGAGAGGTCGCTGTGAGTATAAACCAACTACTTAACCATGTTGACAAGCCTGTTGGTCTAGTGGTCAGTGGCCCTCACTGCTATGCCGGAGTTCGTAGGTTCGATTCCCACACAGGACAAATATTAGAGACACAATAGAATATTACTGAAACACACCTTCCAATATATAAAGAAAAGGATAATAAACAGTTATTATTGAAATCTTTAAAATGGTGTTTCCTTTGGCGTCCACCTATGTTATGTTTAAACTTTAAACAATTAAGCTGTTGATCCCCGCATTAACGCCGGCGTTCACGCGCCATTGTCTTACTATTGTGTCTCTAATTACGCACTCAAAAGGTTAATTTGTTAAAAGAAAATATTCTTAAACCATTATTGTGAAATCTTCGTAAAAAAACACTTTTGTGCCTACTAGGTCATCGAAGAGGATCACCTCTGTCCTTTTTCATCATAATGTAGAGCTCTGATAGAATGTTGATCACAGAAATCAAACGCCTTAAGGCACCTGCGAAATGAAACATAGAAAATTAAACCTTATTAAAACGACACGAAATCCTTTTTTCCAGGTGTTCGACGCGACGAACTCAACGCTGGACCGGCGGCGCATGATCCGCGACATCGTGGTCCACAAGATGGGCTTCAAGCTCTTCTTCGTGGAGTCCATCTGTGACGACCCTAGGATTATTGAACAGAATATTATGGTGAGGTATATCAACAGGGCAGGTTTTCTCATAATTCTCTTGCCCTTATCGTAATTTTTTTGGCGTCTATTATTATAATATATAATACTATTAGGACAGAAGTAAAATCACGATTAAAAAAAATAAAGATTTATTAACCTAAAAACTAATCACATGTGTTTTATAAAATTATTTAACCAATTTAGCAATATTACAATCAGAGGAACAAAGTCATCACTAAATCAAGTAAATCAACAAGAATAATGAAATACAGAGATACCAGATTACACCGAATAGCTGACGGGTAGCGCGTCCGCACGCAACAGAGTCCAAACGAAAAAGAGCGCGTCCCATCGCCTGCGGTGGTTTTATAATGTTTGCCCCTCCATGGTTCTGGGCCTGGTGGTAGTATCCAACACGACCATCCTGATCATGCGTCGTCCTCGACGGCATCAGAAAGGTCCGGCAAGCTCTGCATTGCTGCTCCGTGGGTCTCATTGGCTGTACGGGAAGGCCCAGCGACTGGCTCCGTACCGTGTTGGGCGGAGGTAGTGTCTTCAATTAGGTCGTCTGCTGTGAAACCAAAAAGGAAGATTAACGTCTCTCGGAGAGCACACATTGGCCTATTCTTTAGCTTACACTCAATTCATCTTACGTGGCCTTTTTCTTTCATTCATCAGACACATAAATTAACTAGCTAAGTAGTCTATGAAGTACCAAGACGTTATCTTAGTACTGCATAGAGTTCCATTCGACACACTCAAAGTATAACTCCTGTCGCCAACAATCATACATCACACAAGTCGCTGTCATGTAGGGCGTTTAACGCCAAGAGGAGCGTCTCGCAGTCCGTCCTCTACATGACCCATCGTGTAGGGCGATTACCAAATCACCGGGAGGAACGTCTCGCAGTCCGTCCTCTACACGACAAAACACACGTTATACGGGAACGACATCCGTTATACGTGGGTGGCAAGGCCTCACTTTATGAGACCTGTCAGGTACCTCGCAGTTTACCTGACGTAGACGTCTCGCAGTCCGTCTACTGTCTCACCCTAAGATCTGCATCACCCTCTATGGCAATGTAGATTCCTCATAATACACAAGCACACTTACGCTCAAAGAATGCAGCGCAAGTCTCAGGACACCACTCCCCTTTCCAGAGCACCATGTACTGAGCAGCAGCTTGTGTCGTCTTGCCATAGGAGCTGGTCAACAAGCGCAGCTCATATCGTCCACTTGGCAGTGCGCGTATGACCCTGTACGGCCCTCGCATCCCATGGTCCATCTTTCCAGTTGCCTGTGAAAACTTAATTACGAAAACCAAATCATTAACATTAAAAACTTTTGGCGTGTGTCGGTTTCGATTTACATAATCATCCTGTCGAGACTGATTTCGTTTCAGTAAGTCAGTCGCGCGGGCTCGGCGTAACTCTCTTTGTGCTTCACGGTTCGGCTGTACACCTTCCAAAGCGACATCACGGATCAGTGACCTGATGACGGGGGTCGCCGCATCGGTGCCCACCAGCAGATTTAACGGCGAAGCTTGAGTGGTCTTCTGCTTCGTCACGTTGAGGGTCAGCTGGAGTCTCCACAGTGTTTCAGACCAGGCTGTCCCTTTGTGATTGGTCTCGATTCGAAGAAGGTTCAGAACGGTTCGAGCGTACCTCTCGACCTGGCCGTTCGATTGGTGCATCTCTGGAGTGACCAAATGTATTTCCGATCCCATATCTTTAACAAAATTTAAGAATCTAGCGGACTGATACATTCTGCCTCTATCTGTCACAATCATTTTTGGCACACCAAATAGTGATACTGCGTTTGTGAACACTCTTAAGAGTTCTTCTACGTCCTGCCTATAAATGGGGTAAAGGAGCGTGTACTTGGTGAACGCATCCACGATGAGAAGAACGAATTTGAAGCCGTTTGAATCAGGGAGTGGACCTAGGACATCCGAGTGTACTACAGTAAAAGGTTGATCAGGTTTTTCCCATGAAGTTATATTTTGTTGTGGAGCCCTAGGCACACGTTTCTTGGAAATACAGATCAAACAATGTTCGAGGTACTTTTTTACAAATTGCCTGAGGCCTGGGAACCAAAAATGCTTCAGGATTAGATCCAAGGTCTTGTCATAGCCAATGTGGTTGTGCTCGTCATGGAACACTCGCAGCAGGCTAAGTCTGTGTCCTCGGGGGACAAAGCAAAGAAACCGTGGTTGCTCGCCTATTGGGGTGTACTTATAGTACAGCAGGTCGTTTTTCTCAACATAGCGATTAGAATCTAGATTGCCTTCCCTAAGTTTTTGGAGAAGTTTCTGTGTCTCCTCGTCCGCAGCTTGTGCTATCTGAGCCCAATTGCGAGGTTGAGTGATATGAAGTACTTTACGAGGGGGGTTTCTGCTCAAATAATCGGCGTGTGACATCATTGCCCCTTTTCGGTACTCCATATCAAAGGTAAAATCTTGGAGATACATCCACCAGCGGGCAACTCTCGGTAGTAAATCCTTTTTACGCTCGGTGGATTTGAGAGCATTGCAGTCTGTAATTAATTTAAACTGGAGTCCAATTAAATAGTGTCGGAAATTCTGCAACGCTCTCACGACCGCCAATGTCTCTAACTCATAAGAGTGGTATCTACTCTCTGCGCCTTGAGTAGTCCGGCTGAAGTAAGCCACAGCTCTTTTGCTACCTTGCGGGTGCGTTTGCAAAAGAATTGCGCCATAACCGATGCTGCTCGCATCAGTATGAACCTCTGTGGGTAGACTCGGGTCAAAAATAGCTAGCACCGGCTCATTTGTCAAGATTGAAATAATTTCCTGACGCACTTTTTCCTGTTCAGAACCCCACTTGAACTGAACACCTTTTTTGGTTAATTGTGAGATTGGGAACGTTTTCGTTGCATAGCCCTCAATGTACTTCCTAAAGTACCCGGCCAGTCCTAGGAACTGCCTAACTTGTTTGACATTTTCCGGGGCGGGTGAGTCTACTAATGCCTGGATCTTATGTGGGCTCGGCCTAACCTGACCTCGACTGATTATTCGGCCAAGGTATTCAACCTCGGTGGTAAGGAACACGCATTTACGTACGTTTATCGAAAATCCTGCCTTGGTCAGGGTCGTAAGTACTTGTCGCAACAGGTCGACACCTTCGTCCACTGTGGCGCTCATCAACAGTACATCATCGATATATACCAGGACTTGTCCCGCGTCGATGAATTTGCGCAGCGTTTTGTTGATGATACGTTGATACACAACGGGCGAATTCGTCAGACCGTATGGCATTTTTAAGTACTCATAATGCCCCTCCGGTGTGACAAATGCGGTGCGATGGACTGACTCCTCACTAATCTTTATCTGGTGGAAGCCAGAAGCCATATCAAGTGATGTGTATCTCCTTATGTTCTTATCACCTAAACGGTCGATATGGTCATCTATTAACGGAAGCGGATATCGCTCTTTAACAGTCACCCTATTCAAAGCGCGGAAATCAACACAAAGCCGGTCCGATCCGTCTTTCTTCTTCACTAAAATTATAGGACTAGAATATTCTGATTCGGATTCTCGGATAATGCCTTTTTGAAGGAGATCATTGATGATTTCGCGGACTCTAATTTTCTCAGCAATCGAAAGCTTATAAGGGCGGTACGTAATGGGTACGTCGCTGGTCACGTGAATATGCATTTCGCCTGTAGTAACAGTAGTCGTCGCCGTGCCAGTTATAAAAAACTCGGCAAAATCATCAATAACCGTCCTCAAGGATTCTCGCTCTGTACCCTGTAGAGGTGTAACTATAGGCATGTCAGTTTCTTTAGAGACCGTATACACTTGAGACGTTTTTTGACTGTCAGGCGCGCGTGTCAGATACTGATGGTGTTTGGTTCTAGTGTACGTTATGCCATCTCTATTTAAAATGTCAGTTCCAATTATCAGGGGTGTGCTCATAAACGAGGCTGGGACTACGACGAAATCGGCCTCTAGCGTAATATTAGCGAACTCAACCGTAAGGGTTACGTAAGATGTGGACACAATTTCGTGGTTACTAATACCCTTCAACACACACTTAGTAGGTTTTAAGGTGCAGGCCAAGTGTTTTATTACGTCTGACGATATGAGGGAAACATTAAGCGCGCCACTGTCTATTAAAACATCGACCGGTATGCCATGTACTACAGCGGTGGTTATGTCGCTGTTTTTTCCGCAGGATCCTGACAAAAATTTACGTTACGCTTGTTCTGCTGACCCTGTGGTCCAGACGATCTTTCTTTAGCAAAACAAACGTCCTCCGTATGCCCTATCTTTTTACAGAATGTGCAGGTCGGAGCATTGGGTCGTGCTTTGGACGCTGGCTCGGACGCCTTAAGCTTTTTTTGACAGTTGTGAGATAAGTGACCTTGGCCCTTACAGTTAAAACAGATTTTACGTTTATTCGAGTCTGCATGTCCTGCGTCGCGTTTTCGTGATGGAGGGTAGGCAGTAGATTTAGTTGAACCACCCTTCATTTGGTCTGGTTTCGCATATATGGACAGAAAAGACACCAGATTTTCTGGAGAGAGTTCTGCATTTGCCGCCGCTGCCCGCACTTGTATATCGTCTATGCCGCGCACCACGATTTGTGTCATTAACTCCTCACTAACGCCTTTGATAATGCGCAAGCGAAGCAGCGTACGCCTCGCGTACTCGGCGTATGTCGTGAAACTGTTAGATGTCGTATTCATTGTCTCAAAAAGTATCGTCGCATAATCTAATTTTCGAGGGCAAAGTGGTTTAAATTCGCGTTTAAAACTACTCCACGACCTATCGGAGGTAACCCATTCATTCAACCACGTTTTCGCGTCGCCCTTCAGACATCCGGCTACACGTGACAGGCATTCTTGGTCGCCCCAGCGATTGGCTATTAGTGCGCGATCCACTTCATCGCACCAAGAGTCCACGTCATGGATAGACGGGTCAAAGTTTGAAACAAAATAATGAGAACGTCCTGGGTTTATGGAGTGGATCGCATCTACTATGGCTTGAGCCGCGGACGGCGCTGTTGATTCCGGTTGCGAAATGGGGGTAGACGTGATTTTATTTTCGATCATTTCCAGTCGGGATAAGATTGTGTCTAGCGTTCGCGATTCTGTAGGGGTTGACCGTGGTGTATGGCCAATGTATGACGTAAGCGGTGGTGTCCCTTTCGACCGTACACTAGAGGGAGTCCGTTCGCGAGGGTTACGTGATTTATTTCGAGGTTTTCGTGAGCTATTTCGCGACCGATCATGCCTATGATGCCGTCGGTGCGATCTGCTACGTGATCTACTCCGTGAACTATGCGTGTTAGGCATATTCACACGTCAAAACAAGTTTTATGTTCACAAAACAACAACAAAAATTAAAAGTCACACACGTGGGTAAGTGACGACAAAGTTCCTCTGTTATGAAATTCAAGCTAGTCAGTGGGCCCAAATTGGGGTTGGATTGTAATCCCACTTCTGATATTAGGACAGAAGTAAAATCACGATTAAAAAAAATAAAGATTTATTAACCTAAAAACTAATCACATGTGTTTTATAAAATTATTTAACCAATTTAGCAATATTACAATCAGAGGAACAAAGTCATCACTAAATCAAGTAAATCAACAAGAATAATGAAATACAGAGATACCAGATTACACCGAATAGCTGACGGGTAGCGCGTCCGCACGCAACAGAGTCCAAACGAAAAAGAGCGCGTCCCATCGCCTGCGGTGGTTTTATAATGTTTGCCCCTCCATGGTTCTGGGCCTGGTGGTAGTATCCAACAATACATATATTATTATTTGTTCCTATATTGTGACTTAACAAATCATGTTCGAAACTCTACACTGCACTCACAAAACTCTAATTGATGTGGCTCAGAAAGGTACCCAATATAAATGAGACTGGACAGAACATGTCTGCCGCATGTCTAACAAGCTGTGGAAAACACAGGATTAGTACCCAGACACAGCGACACGGGGCCGCGGACGTCCACGAAGGAGATGGCGGGACCCTTGAGAATTGAAAAGAGGAAGCGAGGAATGGAGGGAGGTCTTTCCCAGTAGTGGCTCAATACGGTCTAGTAATAATAATTATTTATTTATATATACTTTATTGCATACCAAGATTACAAATTTACAAATTGGAACCTTTTAATACCAAAAAAAACATACAATTGCCAATTGGCGGCCTTATCGCGCTCGGCGATTTTTTCCAGGCAACCCGAATGGATAGAGATTGCCTGGATACAAAATGGGGTTTCACTTGGTGCAAATATAAAACTAAACAAAACTTGATAGATACTTAATACTAAAATAGATACACATATACATACAAAATATATAAGCAAGAGAATAAGTGATGAAATGAAGACATGATCACCAGTGATCGGAGTAGGTAGATTGAATTGAGGTCATTGATCCGAAACGTAAATATTAATATTATGGACATTCTTCCGGAATTGGTTGATTATTAAAAAAAACCAGAACTTAGGTAGGAATTGTATTAAAATGAGCAATATTATATTCACGATTTGACACAACCCAACGACCAATCAGAACATTATACTTTTCTTTAAATTTTGAATTGAGTAGTAATAATATCAACATTAACAATATTTAATTGAATCCGGAAATAACGGAATTACTTTCCGAAAAAATGGCTTATCCATGTTATTCTTTCTGTGTGCATTTATGATACAAGTACCAAAAATCAATCTACCTACTCCGATCACTAATGATCACAGTGACAAGTAATGATCCTTCACAAGCCTTTTAAATACAGGCAATTGTATTGTGTGTATCTGTGTGAACCAAATAAAAAATATTTTCTTTATTTACTTTCAGGAAGTAAAAGTAAGCAGTCCAGACTACACAAACATTCAGAACACAGACAACGTCCTGAATGACTTCCTCCTCCGGATAGAGCACTACAAAGAGAAATACGAGCCTCTGGACGAGAGCATGGAGTCCGACTATAGCTACATGAAGATCTATGACACCGGCGAGAAGGTGGTAGTGCATAAACATGAAGGACACATACAAAGCAGGATTGTATATTATCTGATGAATATACATATTGTTCCCAGAACTATATATTTGACTAGAGTAAGTGGTTTTTTTTTTTTGATCTTTTATTATTTTTGTCAAGTAATTTTTAAAGCTGCATCTTTGAGGGAATTGATGTAAATGATTTTTTTAGAGGTATGCGGAACAGGGAGTATAGTACCGCAAACCTCCGTTGATTAGGAGGGACACTCCGACCTAGATAGGTCAGATCAGACGATCTGGACAACTGCCCGATCGATGGTTTCGGGCTGTTGTATATGTTAAAATCGCACGGAGAACTCTAATTGCGCGATGCGGTATTTTGTATTTTTTTGTAGTTCTTATGTGGGGCCATAGATGTCGCTACATGCATTAGAAATTTTAGAACAGGCCCTTTTTTGGTTATTTAAAGAAAGAAAAACAGTTTATTTACGCGAAATGACGCAATCTTAAAACTAGCTAACAAACTGGAAGATATGCGTCACATCCGCGCAAAACGGCCGAACGCTCAGCATAAAGCTGCGAACTCACGCATAATGCGATGAGCTCACAGCGCTGGTTTTCAGCGTGGGCCATTTAGGTGGGTAATTATTAAATAACTTCTCACGCTCTAGATGGAGCGAAAGGGCGGTTAAAACTTTAACGGTCTCAAACTGTCTCTGTTCCTTTAGTTACCCTTTGCGTTTCATGGTCACTCTTTCGAACATTCCCGCCCATAGATAAGACTGAGGATGCTTCACACTGGAACGGATTTCGATGAGACTTGGTACACGGGTAGGCCATGTCCTGGAATAGCACATTGGATACTTTTTATCCTGGGAATATGTTCCCTTGGAATAATTTTCTTTTAAAACGCGGGCGAAGCCACTGGTAACAGATAGTTATTCAATAAGTCTATTACTATACTTCATCCAAGTCGAATCGCGGGAATACGGTGGATGTGAGACACACAGGACCGGTCGTTATGGCGACACTTGGGGAAGGCCTACGTCCAACAGTGGACGTTTTTTGGCTGAAATGATGATGATGATGACTTCCTTTTTCTTCTTTCCCTGGTCCCATTATTTGAAGTCGGGTCTCCTCACTTTCCTGCGCCAAGTGGCTCTATCTTGGGTTGTCAATTTTGGCAATTGGAGGTCCCGCTCTATATTTGACCACCAGGTCAATGGTGGGCGGCTTCTATCTCTTTTAGAGTACCTCAAGAGGAAATAACGTAACCCTTATAGGATCACTTTGTTGTCCGTTCGTCTGTCTATCAAGACCCTTTATCTCGAGAACGTTGTATCAAGTTGAAATTAAAACCATATACTCAGAGGTCTCCGGTCCCTTGAAGCTGTGAAAAAATCAAACTTCTGAGTTAACGATAAAAAAAGATACCGCTGTTTATGTCGCAAAAAACGTGTATTTCGACACTCTCAAGGAAATCAAAATTCATAGGGTACTTCCCGTTGACTTAGAATCCTTAAATTTGGCATGAAGCAAGGTCTCACAGCACAAGTATAGTAAAAAATCTGAAAACTAAATTTGTCGTTACGTCGGAAAAATCTTCGTAACTCAATTCAGGAATTGAACTGTTTTCATATGTAAGTTTGTACGGAACCCTCAGTGCGCGAGTCCGACTCGCACTTGTTGTTTTGGTTGGCGCAGGGCGATTTGAACCACGTGGTCCTCACTACGTCTTTGGACGTGTCCATACCAACGAAGGCTGATGATGATAACTTCATCCAAGCTAAGATATGATATTAAAATCTCAATTTTCCAGCACGGCGAAAGCACACACAACATAGTAGGTCGTATAGGCGGCGACAGCGATCTGTCCTCCCGAGGTCAACAGTACGCCAAAGCGCTCGCCAACTATATAGACCAGCAGCAGATCCCAGGCCTCCGGGTGTGGACCTCGTGGATGAAGAGGGCCATACAGACCGTCAAGGATGTGAAGGCTCCTCAAGAAAGGTGGAAGGCTCTCAATGAAATTGATGCGGTAAGATTTTATTTTTGCTTAGATTATTATGTCGCAGGACGATTGTAAAATAAGTTTTTTTGCGGTAATCCTAGGGATAATAGAAAGTAAAGTTTTGTTATATCTTTTTACTGACGAACAAAATTCAGTTTTTCTTGTTGTTTATATAAAGTTGAGTACAAAACTGTCTTAACAATATGGGGAATACAATGGCTCCTGTAATACAGTTTCTAACTAACTCGGGAGCCAGAGAATTTAATTAGTGTCTATAAGAAAGTCATGTCAATAAATAATATTAAAATATCATGTAATAAAAATTTAGAAAATCATATCGTCTCCAAATTTCACCGAATACCTGTATACATTTTAAAATATATATATTTTTAACTTTTTGACATTATAGCAGCGAAGAAGAATGTTCTAACGATCTAATAATGTTCGCGGGGCAAACTTGGCCAGAGATTGCTCTAAACAGAGAAGTTTGAAAGGAGAAAAGGGAAGCGTTTGCCCAGCAGTGGGACACAATAGGCTATTAAAAAAAAAGTTTTTTTTTTAAATTAAAAACATTACTTTCCTTATCTCCAAAATATTTTCGTTTATGATAGCTAGTTTTACGTTATTATTTTAATGAAAACCATTATTATAAATTTAGTAATGATTTTTCAAATTAACAATATCGGTTGCACGCCATCTAGCGTTAAATATTATAACCTATCGCAATCATGGCGGCATGCTTGGTTGTCAAATCGCACTCACACTAGACTGTTATTCTCAATATATAATGCAAATGATTTACCAAAAATTCACATGCGGAACTATTTCATTGTAGAAAAGTGATAAAGTGATTCGTTTTGAGCAAAAAGTGTCTATGTACGGAGTATAACGCGAACGAAAAATGTATTAAGCTGTTGATCCCCGCACGAACGCCCGCGTTCGTGCGCCGTTGTCTTACTATTGTGTCTCTAATTACACTACTCAACCAGTTAACAGGCCAGTGGAACATTCGCCTTAAATCCTTTCCATTTTTTTGTATTCCCAGGGTATATGCGAAGAGATGACGTACGCAGAGATCCAGCAGAAGTACCCGTCAGACTTCAACGCGCGCGACGCCAACAAGTTCGCGTACCGCTACCCTCGCGGCGAGAGCTACGAGGACCTGGTGGCGCGCCTGGAGCCCGTCATCATGGAGCTGGAGCGCCAGGGCAACGTGCTCGTCGTGTCGCACCAGGCCGTCATGAGGTGTCTGCTCGCTTACTTCTTGGATAAGTCTGCAGGTAAGCATTTATTACTAGCTGCCCTCCCGCTGTTTCACCCGCGTCTCTGGTTACTACTTCGTTCCTATTGGTAGCATGATTTTATGTAGCCTATAACCTTTTAGGAGTATGTGGAACAGAGAGTAAAGCCCCACATACCTCCGTTGAAAAGGGAGGATCCTCCGGGCAGACGGGTGTTATGTTTGGTGGGCAACTGCCCGATAGATGATTTCAGGCTGTTCTATATGTTCTAATCGCGCGGAGAACTTTGATTGCGCGATGCAGGATTAGTTCTTATGTGACGCCATAGATGTCGCTACAACCTTGATAAATGGGCTATTCAACATTAAAATAATTGTTCAATTTGAACCAGTGAGTCCAGTGACTCCTGAGTTTATTTGCGTTCAAACAAGCAAACAAACTCTTCAGCTTTAGAATATGAGAATAGATTATTTATTTATTGGTGGCTGATTTTTAGCTACTTTTTCGGTCCGAAATGTAGTAAATGCAGCGTACGAGGTGTTATGTTGATATTTATAGGGTTCCGTACCTCAAAAGGAAAAAACGGAACCCTTATAGGATCACTTTGTTGGCGGTCCGTCTGTCAAGATCCTTTATCTCTGGACGCGACGAATGGACTCAATACCTCCATTGAGTTGAAATTAAAACCATATACTCAAGTTTGCGGTCTCTTGAAATTGTGAAACAATCAAATTTCTAAGTTAATGAAAAAAAAAGATACGGCCGTTTATGTCTAAAAACAACGTATATTTCGACACTCGAGAAAATCAAAATTCATAGGGTACTTCCCGTTGACCCAGAATCTTGAAATTTTGCATAAAGAAAGGTCTAATAGCACAGGTATAGGAACTGAAAACTGTAAATTTTTTGTTACGACACAACAACAAAAAAAATTGCGATTCGGAAAAATCTTCGAGACTCCATTCAGAAATTGAACTGTTTACATAGGTAAGTTTATACGGAACCCTCAGGGCGCGAGTCCGACTCGCACTTGCCCATTTTTTTTCTACTGTTTTGTCACTTGTTTAATAAACAATACGTAATGTTCAGACAACTTGGAGAAAAGTCGTAGTGACATTATTATTACTGTTTAGAAATATTTAAATGTTGCTTACTGCTCATTAAAACAGGCATATTATTTGTTGTACTAACCACTCGTGACCAGTAAGCCCGTGTGCCCCACAGAGGAGCTGCCGTACCTGCACGTGCCGCTGCACGCCGTCATCAAGCTGACGCCCGTGGCGTACGGCTGCCGCGAGGAGCACATCAAGCTGTCCGTGCCCGCTGTGGACACGCATCGACCCAAACCTTCCGTAAGTATGCCGCTGGCAAAGTCCCAAGTGTGAAACACGTCAAAGCGTTCCAAATAAGAATAGGATCGATTTTTACGCCATGTTGTGACGTCATAGCTGTCAAATCGAAAAATTGGGTAGGGTAAGAAAAACAAGAATTTTGGAAATCACCAGAGTTTGGAAAATGAATAGAGTCACAATAGTCCCAATAGTAATATCAGCAACAGGTGTTATTCCAAAACAAATATTCAATAGTTTTAATGTTCTCAATCTATCAAAATACACATATCTAACACTACAAAAAGCGGCCATTTTGACCACTTGTCGTATTGTTAGAAAATTTTTACAACTGGGCTTAGATAACAATTTAAATTCAGTCAAAATCAAAAGATTTTTATTTCACACACTACATGGGCACTTATAAAACGTCAGAAGCTAGTGCACGGTTCCAAATTGGTCGTTTCCCATGGAGAAGAACCAAAATACAAAGTATTTTACCATCTTACCTAGGATTTGAGCATTTGCATTGTGAGAGCTGGTACCTGTTGTAGGTTTCAGAGAAACCTGTGCTCCAGGTCTCCAGGGCACACTTAAGCCTCACACAAGTTTATTGGCAGGTAACATGAATTCCGCTAAACAACCGCAAAGAAGAAGTGTAAATGACCAAAAAAAAAATTAATCAATAATACGGAAACAAAAAAAATATATATTTATTCACGAATCATGAACGAAAACGTTTAATCAGAATCCAGTTCTTCAATTTTGCTAATCTCTGCGTCACTGTGTGAAGTGTCTGTGTAGTGGCAAATGGACGAAGAAGGCGGAAATATTTCGTTTTTTTTTTTTAAACTAATTATGACATAGATAATATATTTAGCTAATTTAGAATAAACAATAACGTTTTTACTTCACTTAGACTTAACTTAAACTCAGTAATACAGAGCAAAAAAAAACGTTATAAAACGCAAATAAGTTTTCTTTGCAAACCGTACTTTTCAATCAATATTTGACAGATCGAGGTTATACTTTCCTATTCTTATTTGGAACGCATAGTAGACTGCAGTAGTCAGGTCTCGTTTGAGGACATATAGGGTGACTGGCAATTAGTGTACGATACTTAAACACGCGATTGTGCTCATGATAACAAACAATTTTTATTATGGGAGCAAAGCCGAAATCGCGAAAAAAATATCAGCTGTTCAGTACCTTAGGCAAACATAAATGTACTGAACAGCAGATTTTTTTTTTTCGCGATTTCATGTTTGTTCCCATAGTAAAAGTTGTTGGTTATCATGAGCACAATCAGGTGTTTAAGTATCGTACACTAATTACCAGTCACCCTATATAATGAGCTAGTAAGACTAGGACATAGGATGATAGTTTTAATTCCACTTACTATCTATACTCCATTCGAAATATGATAACACATTTAACCGCCTTCGTCGGATATATTTGACAAACACGTTTATTCCTCCACGGTCGCACATCCACGATCAAATATTCCATCTCGTCAACTCTTCTGTCATCTATAGGGATTGAAGAGCTAAACGAGATGGAGTACCCAGTCGCAAACACACGACCCTGGCGAATAGGACACGAAAAAATTCGTCGGACTAATCCGACGCAAGTGGTTAATAGGGTAAACAAACCTTTTTACTGCCCGTTCAACCGATTTTAACTTCTGTACCGTAGGCATAAGGATGGCATTAAAAGCAAAAAACTTGTTACAATACCAACTCTGACTGGCCTGTTGGTCTAGTGGTTAGTGGCCCTGACTGCTATGCCGGAGGTCGTGGGTTCGATTCCCACCCAGGACAAATGTTTGGGTGATGAGCACTATCATTTGTTCTGTCTGGGTGTAATTTATCTATAATATGTATGTGTTTAGAAATATATAAGTATGTTTATCAGTTGTCTAGTACTCATAACTCAAGCTCTGCTTAGCTTGGGACTAGACGGCGTTGTGTGATAGTTGTGGAATATTATATATTAATAACAACTATTTACTACAGCCGCCATTTGTCAAGCAACCAACGCAATAAAAGTCAAAATTGGTTGAACGGACATTAAAAAAAGGTTTTTTAAAATATATTATCCTATTTCAAATGAAGTATAGTTGTATACGTTTTGGAGACGTAAAACGAACTAGGTGGACCTAGTTAGTAGACTGAAGTAGTTAAGTTCCATTAATTTGAGGCCGAAGAACCAACTATGTTGGCATCGTATTAAGACTTAGAATGAATTAGTTACTTAACCCTCGAATGAAGAAATAGGATTTATTAGATATACCTCGTTTAAGGATGAAGATAAGCATGTTAGGCCGTATAATAGACAGTAGAGGGTGATTCTTTGAAACCGAGAGAATGTCTCATTCATCTGGCCTATTTTCGTACCTATCTATTTTGTGTCGTAAGCCACTGGGTGCAAATGAGTGCCTTTGATACATTTAATGCTAGGTGAAAACTAATATGCAAATAAAAATATCAAATTGTAAAGAAAAAACTAGGTTAGATGAATGAGACATTCTCTCGATTTCAAAAAATCACACTAGAACTATTATGATCTAATTATAGAAGACACAACTATAAATTGCATAAATAGTGTAAAAATTTACTCGGCAGACGAGTTACATGTTATTGTGTGAACAATAAAAGCGCTCATTTTATCTATAAGCCAGCAGTCAATCCTGCTTGATAAGCGGCTTACCTATAATAGTTAAAAACAATTTATTTCATCGCAATGTTAAAGAAACTGTGTTAATAACTGAAATAATGCCTGAAACTTACAAGTGCGTATATTCAATAGAACTTATTGAATATTGAACTTTAGGTAATAAAGAAAAAGCGCTAATAGAATAGAATAAACTTTATTGTACACTAAAAAAGTATTACAACTTATACATAAACTTAAATCTATGGGTACAATGGCGGTCTTATCGCTGATAGCGATATCTACCAGACAACCTTAGGATGGATCGTAAGAACTTAAAATAATACAGGGGAATTTAATAGTACAAAATAAAACCGCGCATTTATTATTTTTAAGAATTCTCTAGTTAAATTTAATGATTATCTCAATCATAAAATGCCTATGAAATTCGCTTTATCACTACTTCGCCATAAATCCTTCTTTCTTCATAAAAAACTCCTAAATAATGAAGTCCGACCACGAAAAAATACATACAAAAAATATTAATAGGCAATTTATTTGACAGGACGACGAAGAGGCGGCAGAGGTCCAAGTACGAAATGTTTGAAGCATGACCTAGCGTAGCGTAACGCATAGATAGCATGGGTAGTATAGATGTTGTTGTGAAAACCCGTAACGTGACGCGAACTAGTCATTATGCTAATGTGTTTTGAGAAATGTTACAGATCTTCGATGGCGATTCACTCGGTAAAAGTCAAAATATTCGTGTAATTTATTTGTTTTGTACTATACTGGATACCACGTAAATATCGCATCGCAAACATTTATAAAAACTTGTATACAATATACGGTCTTACCACACTGCAGGCTCTTACAAATTGTGTAATGCATAATTAACGCAAATATTCTCATCAAGATTAGCACCAGTGTACCGAGTGTGAGTTGCTTTTACGTTAATACGATCGCAACGCTTACCGCGTTTGGCTCTCTGATTGGTTAAGAGCTAAGAGTGGGCCAATCGGAACGCCGAACGTCATTTACGTGTAGATAGCGTTAACGTAAAACTAATTCGCACTAGGCACTCGACATACATCAAGGCAATTCGTATACCGAATGCGCCTATAGAAAAGTAAATAGTTACAAGTCATGTCTATGTGACACACAATGTTTGCATTGTATGTCACAGATAAGGAAGTATTTAGGAATTAAATCTGCTGGCAATGCACGCTTCCGTTGGCTTACTTCAATTTTGCAATAAATTTATGTGGCCAGTTGACGTTACACACACACGCAGCATTCCAGTTCTTCTTCAGTACGGAACCCGAGTTGATTATCTGGGCTTCTGTTGTGTATCTAATAGATTGACCCTACAAGGTACCTACTACTTCCTTTTAGTTTTATATCCAAATATGATACCCTTTCTACATTAAAGCAGCCTCTACCTTTCTGCTTAACCGAACCATCTGAGTTTATGTTTGAACTCTGACTGATTCGCATAATAACTAGTCATACGCCGTCTTGACGAGTTATGGATTTTTACAGCAACATGGTTGACACTTTTTTGGCGGGAAAAGTGACAGTTGACAGGTGGTGGTTATCTGTGTGTGTTTGCTTGTGGCAGAGGCGGAGTATATATTTTTTTTATAAATAAAAACGTGTTAATTGTTACGTTCAAAATTTTGTGTGTTTATTCTTTTGGATATTTGTACGTTTATGTATTTATTGGTACGGGTGGTTTATATTGTGCCAGTATTCTCGATATTGGCGCCACCTCATACCGTTCTTTCCCGTTCCTTTCCCAATTGGGGTCAAAGCAAATATTATCCTGATACCAGCACAAGTCAGTTCTGTTGAAATTCATTTGAAGGTGATGGTTCGAAGAGTAGGTAATAATAAAAACTTATAACTGCAATTTTTTGGTTCATCAAAAAATTTGTTGACCACTTATAATGGTCCATCTTGGACTGAGTGTGAAGTCCAACCTCCAACAGATAGATTTAGTCGATCATATAAATGTCAAACAGAAATAGATATCATAGTTATCAATCTATCAGACATTCAGACTAATAATTTTGAGTGTTTCAACCTTTAGAATAGTATGTTGAGTAATAAACGCATGGATTATTTCCATTTTATTAGTTTCAGCTGGAATATGGTAAGGACAGTATGTCGTGGCGTTCTTGTGTTTCTGTCTACCATTACCATGGGGAAATGGCGTGATGGCGAGTATCATCATGGTGACGGATAAAATAGAAACTACATTCGTGATAAAATATCCATATATTCTACGCTATGTTATAAAAAATACCCTGGTCTGCAATTACGTATTTTGTATATCATTGTTGGCCTGACCTTTCGGCTTCCCCCAAATATAGTTTTGCACCGACCAAAATGGAATAATTCACCGATAAGTCGTTTCAATTCAAGAGCCTTACCACGACCTGTTAGAATGTCAGTCGTTCGAGCGAGAAAGACGGGGAGCGGGGGGGGGGCTATACACCCAGTTCAGAGGCCGGCGACCTAAACTGAACTGTTAAAAGGATGTAGTTTTAAAAGGTTGACATTTAACGTCATGGTGAGGCCCCAGTTTAGATCGTAAAATTGATCGCGTTAACAGCTCGGGGTAGGGCCTCAGATATTTTGATTGTTAAAAAAATGGAAAGCAACCTTTTTACCATTCTAAGATGATCACTGTTCTATATTGACTGGCCTGTTGGTCTAGTGGTTAGTGGCCCTGACTGCTATGCCGGAGGTCGTGGGTTCGATTCCCTCCCAGGACAAATGTTTGTGTGATGAGCACGATCATTTGTTCTGTGTCTGGGTGTAATTTATCTATAAATGTATGTATTTAGAAATATATAAGTATGTTTATCAGTTGTCTAGTACTCATAACACAAGCTCTGCTTAGCTTGGGGCTAGACGGCGTTGTGTGATAGTTGTGGAATATTATATTATATTATATTACCTATTTAATAATTGAGTTTTTAAAGCCACTGGCCCAATAGACTCGGTACATACTCGCTAATACTCTAGAGTTTTGTGACAACGCAATATTTGGTCAAAGCGTTCCCGCGCTCAGATGCAAATCTAAATTACTACAATGCGTTCCAAATAAGAATAGGATCGATTTTTACGCCATGTTGTGACGTCAGAGCTGTCAAATCGAAAAATTGGGTAGGGTGAGCAAAACAAGTTTTTTTTTTAATAATATTAATTTACGAATCATGAACGAAAAAAGTTTAATCAGAATCCAGTTCTTCAATTTTGCTAATCTCGGCGTCACTATGTTTCAGTGTCTGAGTAGTGGCAAATGGAAGAAGAAGGCGAATTGTTCCTAATATTGAAAACAAGAAAGAAAATATATTGTTTGTTTTTAACTAATGACATAAATAATATATTTAGCTAATTTAGATTAAACATTAACGTTTAACCTAGATTTAACTAAGACTCAGTAATACAAAGCAAAAAAAAACCGTTATTAATACGCAAATAAGTTTTCTTTGCAAACCGTGCTTTTCAATCAACATTTAACAGATCGAGGTTATCGACTTTCCTATTCATAATTGGAACGCATAGGACTTTATGTGACGGTACAGTCTGCAACTAAAGTCAATTATAACAAAACATAAAAAAGTAGCATATAGGGTGACTGGCAATTAGTGTACGATACTTAAACACGTGATTGTGCTCATGATAACAAAAATTTTTATTATGGGAGCAAAGCCGAAATCGCGAAAAAAAATATCGGCTGTTCAGTACATTAGGCAAACATAAGTGTACTGAACAGCTGATTTTTTTTCGCGATTTCAGGTCTGTTCCTATAGTAAAAGTTGTTGGTTATCATGAGCACAATCACGTGTTTAAGTATCGTACACTAATTACCAGTCACCCTATATATGTACATTCCTACTACTAAAAATAATTAATGAAACGCTAAATGGCAGCGTACGAAGTTAATATTATTTCAATTTAGATAATTTGAAATGTATAAGTAAGTGTAAATGGACATCTATTAGCTGTACCAATAATCCGCTCGTCTCAAATTAAGTATACTGCGTTACCTATAAGAAAAGCCACATCAAATGCAGCCCTTATTAATCTGAAGGCCATCAGCCAGAAATCTAATGTTTACCGTACCCGTGTCATCAGTGTATATGTATGTCGTGGCCAGATCATATCAGATCGTATCAGATCACCTCATGAAATAGCCGAGTAAAACTGGCCAGATCGTTTTAAACGTTAAAGTTTGATGATATGTAAATCCTCGTTAGGCCTACTTTCTTTAGACCTTTTATTATCACAGAAATCCTTCATCAATGTTATGGCCAAACGAGGATTGACATATCATCAAATGTTAAGGTTTCAATGATCTGCATGGCCAGTTTTGGTCAATTCTAAAATCTGGCCAGGACATATACAGAAACTTATTTGTTCCATCAATGTCTTCTCACGCGCGAAGTTATTATTTGTTCACAGTTTCTTGTAATGTCTGCAAGTGCGTGATGCACATTCTAACCCTACCGCTTCCATCGGATTTGTCCGACGATTGTTTCCGTGTCCATTTCGCCAGGGTCGTGTATTTACGACTGGGTACTCCATCTCGTTTAGCTCTTCAATTCCCATAGGTGACAGAGTTTACGAGATGTAGTAATTGGTCGTGGATGTGCGACCCTGGCGGTAGTGTCAACATTGCAAGAATCAAGTCTTTTTCCTCCACAGGTGATACCAGCCCCGCTTATAAAGACACCCATGCCGCCCGTGCTCAACGGAGACACCAACGGCGAACAAAGCGAGGAAAACCAGACACATTAACACTATTTAGTGGACACCCTAGATAATGAAATAAATACATTGTCCATGCTAGTTCAAAACTTAGATTAAAATGACATTTGGGTATTTCTTTTATCTGTGTGAACGAGTTAAAAATAAAAAAAAATGTATCGTGGAGGTTATCTGTGACTGTCTACAATCAGTCAAGTCGACGAATTTGAGACTGATGATAAGTGAGTTTAGATTTTTAAAATTTTAAGTCGTTTTACTGTCTTTGTACAATACCTAAAATACGTTCACATGTAATAATACACTTGGCCGTTTATCACCGTTCACTCAGAACCAGCGCGGGGTCACAACATCCACTAATTATTTTCTGTTTGACGGAAATCTAACGAAACGTATTCAAACTTCCCGAAGCTGTTTTTAATAATAATAAAAAAACAATAATAGCTGTAACTGTTCCAATGTAGAGCAATGGCCTTTTGTCGTACAGATAAGGCGCGAGCTTTGGTCACCACGCAAGGTTTGCTCTAAGCGGGACGGTGACTTTTTTATTACCTTTTAACGGCCCGCGTCGGATTGGTCCGACGAATGATTTCTGGTACTTTTCACCAGGGTCGTATGTTTGCGAATGGGTACTCCATCTCGTTTAGCTCTTCAATCCCCATAGGTGACAGAAGAGCTGACGAGATGGAGTATTTGGTTGTGGATGTGCGACTCTGGCGGAATATCCGACGCAGGCGGTTAATGGAGAAAAAAACAGTGCTACAACGCGACGCTTTGCAGCTCTTCAATAAGCTTCGTTTGACGTTATTCACATGGCCCGCTCCGGCCCAGCTGTTTTCAAAAGCGCTTTAATCGCTTACTGGCGTCAAACGCAAGTACAGCGTTCATAAAAAAAGGCGCGAACTCTCGACAATGTGCCCCCACGCTTATATATTTTTATAAGCTGTCTAGTTTTGTCTTATTTAGTTCTTATTATCATCCTATCATATTTATAAATACTATTTAACTATACATAAGAATTTTTACAAAGTGGCTATGTATATTAAATGTAATAAATTGTAAAATTATAATGTTAACTATATTTAAATATAAGTTTAATATAAGTGGGTCTTTGTGTTTTATTTAACTATCCATGAGTATTACAAGTTACAAGAGTGCAGCAGCCTAGCTAGGCGTGGGCGAAGTGGGCCCTCGCCCACGGTGTCGCACCCACAGGGGCCTTGCAGTGGCGTAGGTTGGCGTGGGCAACAACTAGGGTTTTGTTTTATAATTTATAAGCTCTTGACCACTATTTCACCTGATGGGAAGCGACGATGTCGTCGAACACTAGGTTGCGACAGTAGCTGTCTCGTTTTCGAATTTATGAAAGAAAAAGGCTTCGCTGATGCGCCTTCGCCCACGTCAAAATTCAAACTAACAAAAAAAAATCTAACCATCAACTCGTTATGAAGAAATGCGCCTTATACTATTAACTGAGCAATAATAACCATAAAAGCCTCTCATATCATAATACGCATACATAATCGACTGGTATAAAATGCCTAAGACATAACACTGCTTTCGGTTTGTGCATAGTTTAAACAAATAAATGTAGGTAGGACAGCGTCATTAACTAATTACCCCTGCCTTCTGTATAAATAAAAAATCAGAATATTACATTTTAAAACAAGCGAAAAAAATTTTTCATTGCAACCGACGTGAAATACCGATACGCCCAAGCCGAAGGCGAAGTCGTTATGCCCACGAGTATGAAACGACTTTTTTCAACACATTTATTCGAAAAAAAATTCTTGTCGGGCGACAAGGTCGAGTTTCGTGGAGCTCCCCAACAACCGACCTATATGGGGACTGCCTATTGGGCAGCAGCCAACCATTTATACATTAAATAGGCTTGGGGACTAGCTGTAGCATTTTTCCGCACTAGTGCGAATTATACTTTATTGCGTACCTCAAAGCGGTGAGGTAGGAGCAGGTTTTCGAATAACTGTGTTTGAAAGAAGTTTCTTTTTTCACGTTATCGTTATAGATACCACTCTTATGCTGTGACTTGACGTGACCTTATCGGGATTCGGCGAATATTCGCGCTATCGCGATAAATGTGGCCGAGTAGTTCGTCGAATTGTGAAGTATTCGGGCGAACACGAATGCTGGTCATGACTTACACAGACGCATAGAAATACGATTGACCGCTACGCTAATAATGTATATGTCCTAGCCAGATCTTAGATATTGATCACTTTATGATATGGCTAAGTAAAACTGGCTAGATCGATTTAAACGTTAAAGTTTGATGATATTTTCAATCTTCGTTTGGCCTACTATCTTTTGACCTTTTATTATCATCAAAATCCTACATCAATGATATGGCCAAAAGAGGATTGACATATCATCAAATGTTAACGTTTAAACGATCTGACCAGTCTTAGTTGGCCATATCATGAAGTAATAAATTCTAAGATCTGGCCACGACATATATCTTTGTTGTCTGGTTTCCGCACTTAGTCCTTATAGGACCATTGTGCGTGGGCCATGGCGGCCTTTACTCCAACCAGCCCACCTTATTCCAGAAACAGATGAGTCTCTTCAGTTTGCTCAGGGCGTCCATGTAGACACCAACATCGCGCATACCTACCCGAATACGATGGTTTTATCGTTACAACGCAACGTGACACGAATATTCGCGCGATAATGTAGCCAGACAGCATTATGGTCAGCTTACACTGAGACATGTAACTGCGCGTACGATACTTACCTATAAAATACTTCAAAACGACTACGCCCCAACGACAAGAACTCTATCATGTTTAATTTTCCCGACTACAGAGAGTACAAAAAAGGGGTAATGATTTTATCAGCTCATGTAGGGTTTGTCTATCATAGTGCAATTTTACTTTGCGTGAGCACTACTAGCGCCATCTACCGGTAGTTTTGAATTAGTTGTTTTACTGATGTTACAAGTTTTTCATGGTTTAAAATAAAATAAAAAAAAAAACAATATTTATTTTTTTTGTTTTATTTTAAATAAGTTAGAACAACGTTTACATTTCTAATTAAAAATATTCCAAGGAACATTGCTCCTAGGGTAAAAAGTAGGTAACCTCAGTGGTATTCCAGAACATAGTTTATTGTGTACGAAATTTCATCCAAATCTATTCAGCCATTTGAGCTTGACGGAGTAACAAACATACATACAAACTTTCGCTTTCATAATATGCAATGATTAGCAATATTTAAAATCTTAAAAAAATCATCATCATCATCATTTCAGCCGAAAGACGTCCACTGCTGGACATAGGCCTCCCCCAAGCGTCGCCACAGCGAACGGTCCTGTGCGTCTCGCATCCATCGGACCCCCGCAACCGTTACCAAGTCATCGGTCCACCTTGTAGGAGGCCTTCCAACGCTACGTCTTCCGGTACGTGGTCGCCATTCCAGAACCTTTCGGCCCCAACGGCCATCTGTTCTGCGAGCAATGTGCCCTGCCCATTGCCACTTTAGTTTGGCGATTCTTCGTGCTATGTCGGCAACCTTGGTTCTCCTGCGGATATCCTCATTCCTGATTCGATCACGCAAGGAAACTCCGAGCATAGCCCTCTCCATTGCCCTTTGGGTGACTTTAAGCCTTCTAATGAGGCCCATTGTAAGCGACCACGTTTCGGAGCCATATGTCATCACTGGCAACACGCACTGGTCATAGACTTTCGTCTTGAGACACTGTGGTATACTGGACGAGAAGACACCGCGCAGCTTCCCGAACGCTGCCCAGCCGAGTCGGATGAGAGGATCAGAGGTCCGTCCGACGTGTCGTACCTTTCTTACCCAGGTTTTACCTTGGAGCACAACTTCAAACCACGTGCGGGTGTATGTATGTACGCCCGGGACGACATCTGCTATCGGCGTCTCCGTAACCTTGAGGACTCCAGGTTCTCGACGCTTTGGACTTTGGTGGACACAGGCCTAGATAAAATAATCTACGCTTGTGTCTACCGCTCGCACAGCGGAGATCAAGAGACATCCGGGCTCACACAACATCTGAGTGAGGCGGCGGATGCGGCTCAGCAGCGGTACCCTTCTGCTCAATTGGTGTTACTGGGGGATTTTAATGCCCACCACCAAGAGTGGCTTTTCCCGTACCAGTCCACAGACCACGCTGGGCGAGAGGTGCGAAAGCTAGCGCTAGCATTAAATCTCGCCCAGCTGGTCCAGGGGGCAACGAGGGTGCCGGATGTGGATTCGCACACAGCCAATTGCCTGGACCTTTTGCTGACAACAGATCCAGACCGCTACTCTGTGTCGATATGTTCGCCTTTAGGCAGTTCCGACCACTGTCTGGTTAAGTCTGTGTCTGTCTACTCCCCGCCCGATCCCAGCCCTAGAGGCACCCGGCGGGTTTGGCGATACAGGTCAGCAGATTGGGATGGCTTGCGGTCTTTCTTCGCATGCTATCCTTGGCAGCCCACTTGCTTTTCTTCAGATGATGCTTCGTCGTGCGTAGATGCCGTGACGGATGTGTTGCGGCAGGGGATGGAGTACTTCATCCCATTCTCTGACGTAACTATGTCTGGCCAAGCTCGTCCATGGTTTGGCGCCGAATGTGATCGCGCAGACGCGCTTAAGCACGCGGCATATCGAGCTTGGGCTGAAGCTCGTACGCGCAAAGCAAGCGACGTGGCTCAGAAGAAGAAGGCCTTTAACAGGGCTGCCAAGTCCTGCAAGAAGGTGTTGCAGAGGTCTCGGTTTGACCACATAAGCAGAATTGGGAGCAAACTTGCTTCATACCCCGCAGGTAGTAAAGCGTTTTGGTCCCTGGCTAAGTCGGTTGAATCGAACTTCTGCCGTCCCTCACTTCCGCCATTGCTGAAACCCGATGGGTCGCTGGCTCACACCGCTGAGGAGAAAGCAAACTTGTTTGCCTCTCTTTTTGCGGAATCTTCACGTCTGAATTCTGGTGACGCACGGCCACCTGTTTCTCCTGATGGATGCGCGACGAGGATGTCAGACGTTCGTATCCATCAAAAGGACGTTCGTAGGGTCCTGCGTAATCTCGATGTGAACAAAGCTAGCGGCCCCGACGGGATACCAGCTATTGTGCTTAAAACTTGTGCGCCTGAATTGTCTCCGATCATGACACGCCTATTTCGCATCTCATATGAGACTGGAAAAGTGCCGATTGCATGGAGGCAAGCTAACGTGCAGCCTGTGCCCAAGAAGGGCAGTCGAGCTGACCCGGCAAACTACAGACCCATCTCTGTTACGTCCGTCCTCTGTAAGAGTATGGAACGGGTGCTAAACAAGAAACTTCTGGCATACCTAGAAGCTAACGACATCCTCAGTGACCGGCAATACGGTTTTCGCCAAAATCGGTCCACTGGGGACCTTCTAGCGTATGCCATTCACATCTGGAGCGAAGCCATCGAGAAGCATGGGGAAGCGCTTGCCGTCTCCCTTGATATCTCGAAGGCTTTCGATAGGGTCTGGCACGAAAGCCTCATTGCTAAGCTTCCTTCCTTCGGTCTACCCACTGGTCTGTGTGATTGGATCGCAGACTTCTTGAGGGATCGATCCATCCGAGTGGTCGTTGATGGCTGCTCGTCCGGTCAAATGGATATTAATGCCGGGGTCCCTCAGGGGTCGGTACTCTCGGCAACACTGTTTTTGCTGCACATAAATGACTTACTTAAACCCGGTATCTTTGGGTATGCAGACGACAGCACTGTTGCCGAGAGATATGTGGCTGACGCACGCGCTAGTGGGTCACAGATCCAGTCATCCCGAGAGGCTATGGTTGAACGCTTGAACTCGTCCTTGAAGGCGGTCTCCGATTGGGGCGATGCCAATCTGGTCAAGTTCAATGCAACTAAAACCCAAGCGTGTCTTTTTTCCGCTAAACGGAGTCAATTCCACCCGGCTCCATCTTTCCGAGGTGTGACCGTGCCAATAACCGACCATCTTGATCTTCTTGGCGTTACGCTGACGTCAACTCTCAACTTTGGGCCATACATCGAAGCAAAGGCTCAACTGGCAGCAAAAAAGCTGGGAATCCTCGCGAAGGTCAGACGGTACTTCACGCCGGAACAGCTGCTAAAACTTTATCAAGCGCAAGTTCGATCGTGTATGGAGTACTGCTCTCATCTTTGGGACGGGTCTGCCAAATACCAGCTTGATGCGATAGAGTCAATTGAGAGGCGAGCCAAGAGGATCATTGGCAATGATGCACTTGTTGAGTCGAAGCTCCAAAGCCTTGGACATCGCCGCCGAGTTGCTGGCCTGTCGGTTTTCTATCGTTTACATTTCGGGGAGTGTGCACTGGAATTGCACAATCTAATTCCGCCAAGTCCGTTCCATCATCGGACCACTAGACTTACGGCGTTGCGCCACCGGTACATGGTGGACATCCCACCCATACGCACAAAACGTTTTAAGAACACATTTATTATGCGTACAGCCAAGGAGTGGAATTCCTTGCCGGAGTCTGTGTTTCCTGATAGCTACAACTTAGGGGTCTTTAAGTCAAGAGTGAATAGGCTACTTCTAGGCAAGCGTGCTCCATCGTCGACCACATCATCGCTTACCATCAGGTGAGATGGTGGTCAAACGCGAGCCTATCATTAATAAAAAAAAAAAAAAAAAAAAAAAAAAAAAAGTCCCACTCTTTCGGAAGCTCTACTGAGGTCACCAAGCATTGTACTGAGCTCCTCCGTAGTTTCAGCCATGACTACTATGTCGTCGGCAAACCGAAGGTGAGTGATGTACTCGCCATTGACATTAATGCCTAGCCCTCTCCATTCCAAAACCTTGAAGACATCCTCCATTGCTGCCGTGAACAGTTTCGGAGAAATAACGTCTCCCTGCCTCACACCCCGCTGCAAGAGGATAGGTTTCGAGGTCTGGTCTTGTAGTCGGACTGACATAGTGGCGTTTTTGTACAAACACTTCAGCACTTCGATATACCGATAGTCAATTTGGCACCGTTGGAGAGACTGCAGTACAGCCCAAGTTTCAATCGAATCAAAGGCTTTCTCGTAGTCCACAAACGCTAAGCAGAGAGGCTGGTTATACTCCTCAGTCTTCTGTATAACCTGCCGCAGCGTATGTATGTGGTCCACGGTGCTGAAGCCTTTTCGAAATCCGGCTTGTTCGGGAGGCTGGAAGTCGTCGAACCTGCGCGCGAGACGATTCGTGATGACTCTGGAAAACAGCTTGTAGACATGGCTCAGAAGCGAGATGGGCCTATAATTCTTAAGCAGGGCATTATCGCCCTTCTTAAAGAAGAGTACCACCACGCCTCTGCTCCACGCCTGTGGCGTTTTCCCCTCGAGTATGACGGAATCAAATAGCTTCTGAAGGGCCTTAAGGACCGGTTTTCCACTCGCCTTCAGGAGTTCGGCCGTAATTCCGTCCTCACCCGACGCCTTGTTGTTTTTCAGCTGCTTCAGAGCCATCCTAATCTCGTACAGGCTGACGTCCGGGATATCTTCGGTATAGTGTCGAGTCAATCTAGCTCTTGGGTCGTTAACTAGATTTACAGCGGGTTTAGCTGTAGACGTGTATAACTGTCCATAAAAAGCCTCGATCTCTCCCAGAAGCTCCGATTTGGCGGATATGACTCTGCCATCGTCGGTCTTCAGTTTCGTGAGCTGGCTTTGCCCAATAGACAGATCTCGTGCAAATACTTTAGAGCCCTTATTCCGCTCAATCGCATCCTTAATCCTTGCGGTATTAAAGCGGCGAAGGTCACGTTTCAGGGACTTCGAGATTTGTCTATTGAGCTGCCGGTATATGCACGCATCGTCTGAAGACTGCAGAATCATCTCACGCCTCTTCTTCATTAGCTCGAGGGTCGGATCGGAGAGCTTCTTGTTTTTATTTGTACGGTGAGTCTTGAAAAACTTAGACCCGACCGTATGGACAGTTTCCACGAACCCATCGTTATATTCATCCACGGAGCTTCCTAGGCACTCGAAACGATTGTGGAGTTCGAGCTGAAAGCTCTCGGGGTTTTGGATCTGGATCTGTGCTGGACGGAGCGTAGACTTCATCAGTCGAGACCTTTCAAGCTTAATGTTAATATTCAATGTGCCTCTTACGACGCGGTGATCACTTCCAGTTTTCACCGCGTTGATCACAGAGACATCATTGAATATTTGCTTTTTCGTCGACAGGATGAAGTCAATCTCATTTCTAGTTGCACCGTCAGGACTTTGCCAGGTCCACCTTCTATGCTCACGCTTTTCGAAGAAGGAATTCATCATATAGAGGCCCTCCTTCTCCATAAAGCTAGCCAGTAGGTGTCCCCGGTGATTCCGACGTCCAAATCCAAATTGCCCCACTCGCAGCTCGTCACCGTCTCTTTTGCCCAGTTTCGCGTTAAAGTCCCCCATGACCACGGTGAAGTGAGTCTTAGAACCATGCATGGCTCTTGATATATCCTCATACATGGATTCTACTTCGTCGTCGGGATGTGTCGAGGTCGGGGCGTAGACCTGTATGACCTTCAGCGAATATCTTGATGATATTCTGAGTATAAGGTACGCCACCCTGGTCGACACACTCTCGATCCTCACGACATTGTTCACAAGGGACCTGTGGACGATAAACCCGACACCACCCTGGGACTGCTGGTCACCCTCCCGGAAATAGAGCAGGTTACCGGATTTGAGAATTATCGTATCCTCCCCCTGTCTTCGGACTTCAGACAATCCCACAATACTCCATCGCAACCTGCTCAATTCCTCCTCCAGTTCGGTGATCTTCTCGTCAGTCCTCAGTGTACGCGTGTTGAAAGTTGCCAGGTCGAGTCGTTTAATAGATGGGTAGCCAAATCTCATCCGGAGATTCTTCGCACCCCTTGCCTCGTCGTGGCCTTGACCGCTACCGGAGTCAAGGGTAGACGGGCTGCCGGGCACTAGGGGCCATTTTTTCCTTCTGTTTTTCATGTTGGGGGGGGTTGCCATAATCGCCACGCTTGGCAGCTTAAAAAAATAAACAAAAGAAACTTACAACTAAATCAGTTGAGATAGAATACAAAAAAATAATTAATAGACCAATTTAAATGAGTATCACAAAAATTGGCATAAATTATACAATACCTACTATAACTAAACTTTGCTTTGACTACGTATCTAAAAGAATTCACTTTAAGATTTTAAACTCCTCTTGAAACATGGAATGCATTTGAATAATGAGGTTTTAAGATAATTTTATTGTAACTATTTCTAATGGATTCTAGATATTAAGAGGATCCTTTTTCACTAGCCTTTTGTCAACATCGAGTTAAAAATGGTTTAAAAGCTTGTTACTTCATCTAACGCAATCGCAAATCGCAACGCGATGTTTGACGAAAAGGCAACGCGAAAAAGAGAGATAACGCCTGAAAACTCTGTTAGCAATGTTAGCATTCAGTAATTCCGTGATTTACTCGAATATTTTACTAAAAACTTGGTCCAGGAAATACGTGTTTTTTTAAAACCCTTTAAACTTTTCAAAAAAAATTGTCGTCATTCAGAATCTTGATTAAATTTGCAAGGCTTTTATTGTTAATTTTTGAGTAAATTATGAAATGCCAATGTTCATGCAAAATAGCAGATTTTCAGAGGTCTTTACTAGATTAGTTTTACACAAATTTATAAATTGATTGAAATAGAAGCCTAGATAATATCCACAAGATACTGTGTTTCCAAAAAATCTAATGAAAAATATGTAATAACGTCATAATCACTTAAGAGCGGTTGTATGAAAAACAGTGAAAATGTATGTCGAGTTGGATGCCCATAGGGAATGATGAAAAAGTCTAAATTATTGTAAGTTTAGACTTTTTCATCATGATGTCAGGTAATTAACTAAATTTAAATAATCTTTGTATATCTTATAACGATTTATTTTAAATAAAAAGACATATTATTATCAAGATTGTTTACGTTTAGTTAAGTACCTAAACAGATGGAGTATAGAATATTGGAATGCATAAAAATTGTTTTCTTGCACCTTCTATAAAACATAGCATGTGTTTTGATAGGTAAATTATTTCATAACACACACCGGAGAACACTTCATAATTTTTTATCATACTGGTGATTTTTGACCTGCAAAAGGTCTGCCATCCTAGATGAGATATTTCTCCTTCAACATTATGTCAATATCTTTGCCATCCTCCTTGCGACTTCCTAATTATATTACGGGTGTTGTCATCTAGAGTAAAGAACACTGTGTCAAGGCACATCTCCCAAGCAAAGGTTTCCTAATTATAAACCAAACCAGAGCTAGTTAATCGCCATTTCAAATCATTGCATTAATCTTTGTTCTGAACGATTGGTTGCAATGCTCTAGGATTAAATCCTTTGGATTTCGGAGTAGACTTGGGCTTGACTGGGAGGGTCCATGGTTTGTCATAAGCGAAAAACTTATTAAAATGTTCTGCAGTAAAGGGTCCAGTTATTCCTTCGTAACTGCGGCAATCCCGGTAATAGTCAATGATTTCTTGGAAGTTCCAGGGATCTCCTTCAGGCACAGTTGTAGAAGGGTTGGCCATTGCTCTCTCTGTTCAAATTATGAACCTAGTTTTCAAACGTAGAACACAAATTGAAATCCTACGATGAGTTATAATTGTGACACTAATTTAGGTACTTCACAAGATATTCTAAAGGTTCACAAAGTCGATATAACAGCGGAGTTTCAAATAAAATCAAATGTGTCGCACATGATTTGGGGCAAGGGAACAAGTAGGGGGTGGGGTAGCAAGTAGCAACAGGTACGGTCCGCCTGGGGGCCCCCCAAACCCGATTCTTGACAGGTGCCCCTGTTTTTTTTGGCTCAATAAACATAGGTAATTGTTAAATGTTACTTTAAAACCTATATAATTTAATGAGGTAGGTATATAGATACATTAAAATCAACGATATAACTCTCATAAGTTTCAGTTAATTACCTACCTAATTGAATAAATATTTCATGAAATCATGGGATTAAAGAAATGAAGAGTAGGTTACAGCAATTTGAACATTTTGGTTATATGTTTTGGTTATTATTATTTTTTAACTATAACGTTGCCCGACACTAAAAAGAAGAAATGACTCCAGGACCTGAATTGTGGGTGCAGATACGGAACAACTGTCGGCAGGCCATACAATTATATGTATGTAACGTACGGGAATCGAACCCAGTACACGCAACAGCTGATCGCTCAATCACTGCACTAACTGTATCCTCAAATAAATCACGTCTCTATTGATAAAAGGACTTGAAATTTTCTCATCTTATGTTTATCCTGTAAATCAAATTCTGCGTTCCAAAGCGGGGGCCTTCATTTAGTTTTGCCTCGGGCCCCCGACATGCTAAATCCGCCACTGGGGGGAACACTGAACCAAAAGCACAGACAAAGCTTCAGAAGCAAGAAGGATTATCGATCACGCCGGGGCGGCGCCCGTCTGGCGCTGTGACTTCATACTTCCATAGACCAAGTACGTGGCTCCAATTGATCCAATCGACTGAAGTCACATTTAATTTAAACGTTTACCATGAATGCACCTTAGCAATTAGCAGCTTTTGTGATCAAAGGACTTCAAAACTTCCCGCTGAATATAAGCATAAGTATACGATACTGCTACGCGCCACCTATTGACAAATGAGAGTGGTGGATTTAAAAATTGTCGCTCTTAATGTTATTTCACTCCGCAACTAGATGGCGTAACCTGCTCACGTGGTCCACGACGGATGGACGAACACAGGGTACCAAATAATAAAGTACAAGCACAACGATTAGCCCCAAATTCTATATTTCTATTACCGTATTTACACATTCAAATTCGTCATTTGTCTCGCTATTCGCTCCGCCATTAGTGAGAATGTGCAAAATATGCGGCATAAATAACACAAGTAGGGAACAGGTAAAACTGTGGCAGGGCCTGTCGTCGTGTCGCACCTTACCTATAAAATAAACCTACCGAAGTACCAAACTTTCCGCTCAACTCCCTTTGCGTAGTTCGGTTGCGGAGTCACCATAATTACGATAATACTTCATTCGATTCGATTGGTTCCTTCCTTCCCTTTTTTTTATTTAGAAATATGACTTCTAGCCATTACTGTCAGCGGGTAGACAGCTTCTCAGGAAAGTTCAAATTGGTCTCAGATTTTGCCGCCAAAGCAAACAGAATTTTTGTATAATTATAAAGACAATTTGGCTTATTTAAAGTAACCTGTGTCAGAGCGAGCTTCAAACGCAACGTAATGCTTGGGTCATTTGTGAATTATTTATTTTGCAATTTAATTAGTTGTCATAAGAACTTGTGGAAACGCTAAGGTTAAATATTTAGAATTTCGCGTTACTGAACGCATAAATGCAGCCCGGGGAACGTAGGCTCAATTCCAGGTAAACATCCGGGCGACCTACTTAGCTTTTACTGTGCAAAATAAACGGGCCGAGCCGCCGCCGTACCTACGGTACCTAGATAACTATGTAACATGAACGTCCGCGACACGACTACATGCAAGCACGTGAGCAATCAATAAAATACTATATAGACGGTTATATACTGCCAATGCCTACCTATACCTACGTGTCCCGGCCGGCGGCTATGGAAACGAATGGAGTTGATTTAACATTTATTGGACCGCTCTATTTATTTGTTATGGAGTGAGAAGGTTCGATCCACAATTAGGAAGAAGTGTTTTTCTAGTTTCAATAATGTTTAATTATCATAAAGTGTACCTACTCATTTTATTGAGTACATTATTATAATTAAAACTATTTGTGCAAGAGGTTCACAAATCCTTTACCAATAAAACTTTTTATTTGATTTGATTTCTATATTAATTTGCACAGAGTACCTGCGTTATAATAATAAAAACGTGATATCGATTGCAATATCGATTTTTACCATAGATCTACAGAAAGTCTTTTCTCTATTCGTCACAGCACAGCTGTCAATGACATTTCGACGTTTGAAACGGACGTACTTATTTTACGAAATGTATTTTTGCCTAATTTTCTTAGTTGAATCCTAAACTTATATAATTATTTATTAAAAAATACTAAAGTAATGCTTAAAAAGACAAATTCGTATTGATTATGTGCTGTTAAAGTTAGTGGATTTTCTATACCCTTGAAACTTGATAACAAAAATGGTATCAACTTTGAATTTAGACGAAAAATATAATAGAGGTGCGTCATATTTTCAATGTGACCTATTTTACTTAAACAGTTGGTTTATTATTCGGTTTTATCATAATACTGTTGGTGTGTTGCAGTGAGGAGGAATTTCTGTTTTTATTTGGATATTCAAGACCATGGTTTGGCTAGATCCATATCTCGCAGGATTCAAGATATGGGTTTGGTAAGTACACAAGGCTTTTACCGCCAAAATTGTTATTCCACGAAGTAGCACTAGTGTATACTTACATTGCCACATAATTTTTGGTTATGTAGAGATGTAGTGTGACCAAAACAGGGATAACAGTATTTTTTAATTCGTTTGGCTTTTATTCAGGCCTACTGCATTTGGTCATGTTATTTACGTTCTGTTTCGTAATTTGAACGTTCTTCAACTTGGACAGTTTATATTTTTATTAAAAACCGCTTAGGTTTTTAAGTACAACTCTAAATATTATCTTATCAAATTCGTCGCTTAATTTATTTTTTAAAGTTTTTTACTAATTTATTTGTTTCAAACTCGTAGTAAAACATCGTCGAAACGAAAGATTTCTATTTGAATTGGAACGCAATTTGAACGGACCAATACGAAGCGTCTCCCCTTCCACCTGACAGCAGCGCCCCCAGTGTCAAAAACATGAACTAACGTGAAATATCTCCATCTTGTATGACAGATTTGTGTTTGTTGTTACTTTTTCGATTTTATTTATCAATTGTGTATAAATACGTTAAAAAAGTGTATCACACGTTGCGTAATTAATCCACAATCACATAATTCAATGTTTGCTATAGACAATTTGAAAGCATTTACCGACAGAAAGTAAATCTATGAGTGACGAACATAGTGGTCGTCTGAGTGACTAGTATATAGTTACTTATTTTTGTGATAAGCGGAGCGCGGGGCCCTTGCGGACGGCTTTTATGTAAGTATATACAGTGTATATTACCCACACGTGCGTACCGACACAACGATCGTGTCAGAATTGTTTAGAAAACAGTTTAAAAACAGTTGGAGTGGCTAGTGAGTCGCATAGCTTGCGTTCAATTTTAGGTCATCTTTTGTACGGTCGCGTTAGAGCCGCCGCCGCCGCACCGCGAAATGCAGCGGGCCGAGGCCGCGCGGCGCGCTCTCTCGCGCTGCGTTGCACTACATCCATTTTAAAAGCCGTTTGAAATGTAGTTTCCTTCGGGTTACGCGTGTGTCCGCTTAATTTTTGACAGTTGATATTACTTGATATAATCAAGGGGTTGTGAGTCTTAAGTGGAACTTCTTAAGGGTGAGATTTGTGTGTGGTAGTTTAGTGTGTTATTTTTTTGCGCGGGACGGTTGGCGCGAGTCGTGGAGGGCGCGATGGCGCGGCCCGCCGGCGTCGTCTCGTTGTGTGGAGCATATTTCAAGGAAAACTCGGCGATGTGTGTTCCGGCGCGTCGATAACTCGCGGCGCTGATGCCCGCCCCGTTACATTGTGCCGTCGCATGCATCGCTCAATAACATATTCCGAGAATGCCCTCTGACCAAGCGCCGTCACTCGCGACGAGTAGGTAGCCGTTGCGACACATACATTACACGTATTAGGTCAGCCTGCTGCAATGCTGACTTTCACATAATGTCACTGCACTCTGCATTACCTAAACAATAACATTTGCTGACACTAAATTCTTATAAGAGTTGCCACATTTACCCTTAATTTTCACAGCCATATTTTAATTGAATGCTGGCAACTTTAAACTAGGTACCTAATTAAAATTTTAAATATTTTTTTTGTTCACAATAGCTCACTCAGTAGTTTTTTATTGACATGTAAATTAGATATGTATAATATAAATAGGTTGAAATATATTTGAGTGGTCTGTTATGTAAATTGATTATGAAATGATCATGGTGTATAATCATACTGACAGATGCATTCAGCGAATCGTATTAAGTGTTGATAGTCAACCTTAGTGTTAATAATATGTCAACTTGTAAATTGCAAGGTTAGCAAGACTATGTAATAAGTATGACATGTAGATTAATAAAATGCTATCAAACAGTTATAAATTGATAGCGACTTGTTACTTTGACATCTTTTGAAGTCATTTCCTAACACTGCATTTTTGATGAAAAATAACATGGATTTTATTTATCTGTACAATAATAATACCAGATATTTATTTATTACAAAATAACAGCACAGAACAACACACCTATGTAGATATCTGTTTTATATATTGTTATCTCCTTCATTATACATTCATTTGCTAGTATAGGTAAAGTTTATGCGAATAAACCACATTTTGTATTTATAGATTGTGTGTTGGACATGAGTTCTTAAGCATAGTGAATGAATAATAAAATTAAAACTGAAATTTTTATATTTGGGTTTCCTGTATTGATATCTGACTAGAGATATTATGAGAATATACACTATGTTCCTGTGTTGTCTATCTATGAAAAATAGATGACAGTTTTAGCTTAACTCATATATTTTTCCCTTGTGGGTAGACAGAGACTACAGAATGCCATTTGATATATTTTTGTTTTATTTTTTTTGAGTTGGGAATTCATCAAGTGATTTGTCTCTCTCTGGGTTTAGTAAGAGGGAGCATCAAACTATAATTGAATAAAACCCGCCTGTGTTTCAGTAACTCTTTCAAACAAATCTACAGATTGGCTACAATCCTTAGACTCATTTTGCTTCACTTATACTCTTCTGTTTCTTCTAATTTAAGTCACCGGTCTAAATTACTAACTATATTAGACCCATATTAAGATTTGCCATAAACTGCTCAAGGCATATACTTAACACAGTTTTTGCTAATTGTCATAGTCCTTTTAACCCTGCCTACCTTATAAATCCCACTTTATAATGAATTTGTGGATCTGGAAAACCTTAATCTTCTTAACATTATTTCCAGAATCCACTGGTTCTCAGAGAGATTTTAGTCACCTGTTGCACTGTTGCTGTTCACAAACTTATTAAATAATTAATGTTTTAGGAACAACAGTTTGTGTTTTGTACCTAAAACTGTAAATATAATACACACGCATGCTACACACGCGTACTGTATATATAATTTACATTAATTTGATAGCAGGTTTTACTTAAAAAAATATTTCATTTGATGTAAGTTTGAATATTCAAAAAGAATGATGAATTCAAAACATTAACTAAAATAATTATAATGAAGATGAGTTGTGGCATGTTTTACTGCTGGGTCTGTCCTAGTATGATATCCAAAAATAATTTGCCTCCCATACTTACATTACTTGAGGATAAATATTGCTATAATCACAAATCTAAACATAACAATATTTTTCTGAAATAAAATTATTTTTGATTTTTTTAGAAACTTCTAGAATGAGTTACCTGTTGTAGTCCATTCTCAGACAAAATGTGAAAGGAATATTTTGAAATATTATATTTCTGAAATGTAAAGCGAGACAATGTAACACAATCATAGGTTTTATGCTGTAATATAACATACTTTTAATAAGCCAATCAACTTGAGTTAATCAAGTTATTCCTCTACACATTATATTCATAAGCTATTATTTTAATTATACAAAACAAAATTAATCCCACAATTTATTGTAAAATATATATTTTAATAGTATCCACCCTAGCACTTATCTGTGGCCATGTTCTCACTAGATTGTTCATTTCTCTAACTAAAGTACTATACTAGAGCACTATAGCTAGAGATGATTTTAACATGAACAGTCAAATTTAGATGGTTTTTGAGTCATTAATTTGACTAAGTTAAATAAAGCGGAATTTCCCAATTTTCGCAAATACTATTTCCTTGACCTAATAATGCTCCCACATTCTAAAAACAAAAGAAAATATTAAAAATGTTAAGTTGAGCGCCATCTAGCGACATTAAAGCCATCTTCGGGTCCATAGTACTTTGTTAATAAACAGAAGTGTTTGCTTTCAGCACCAAGAAGTATTCCTAACGTCGCGTGTGACGCACGTGGTGCGTGACCGTCCTGTGGGCGCGCACGGAGGCTCGTGGGCTGTGGGGGGCGCGCGATGGGCGCGGCGTGAGGGGCGCGCGCGCGCCGATGCCATGCTGGAGCGCGTGCGGCCGGATCCGCCACACATCTCGCCCAACAACAAGTACATACAGCTCACTGTGCAGAAGGTACACACCCACCCCTCTCACCCCTCACCGACAGTCGCCACCCCCTAGCATAAGCAAAGGTGCGAGTTTGATGGATAACATGTGGCAATATTTAAACTCAAATAGTAACAATTCATGTATATAGTTACCAATAGGGGCTTCAAATTCTTCTTAGCTACTTCATATCCATGAAATTGATACCTTGTATAATTGTAGTACTTAAGATGTTACACATACAGTTTGTGCGAGATAAAAATAATATAATTATTATGTAGTTTGATTATGTAGGTCTTCATAGAGCTTGTTGCAACTGAATATATATTCTATGCATGCTACTATCTGTCTAAAACTTTTAACAAATTTTATATTTCCTTCTAATATTTCTATTTATTTATATCTGAATGTGCGCTTTATTAATATATATCTTTACAAAATATTTATTAATCTTTCAGGCTATAAGTCTATTGGATAAACTGTATGATACATTCTTCACGGCGTCGCGCAAAGCGCATGTCACGCTCTTCACTAAACACTTTATCAAGATTGAATTTTTGGACAAGTATGAAATGACATTTATAAGAAACTGTATGTCTTTTCATTCACTAACAACAAAAAAACTCAAACACGTTGTGTAATTCCAGGTTGTGCAGACCTATTTACAAGGAATTTGATGAATGGCCCGAGATATCACTAGAGCCGGACCCTCCGAAAGAAAAAAAGAAGGAGACACCAGAAAACATTACTACCACTAACCAAAATATTAAAGATATTGCCATACAAAAGTAAGTAAGAGTTGCGTAAGTGTGAATAATTAGAATTACTCAATATATTCTTATAGTGAAAAAACATTTCTTTTTACAGAATGACGAGAAAAAGTCGACCAAGAATCAAGGAGAAGGAAGACAAAGAGGTGAAGGGTGGTTACTGTGAGATGTGCAACACTGAGTACGTGGACGCGTCGCTGCACCGCCGCTCGCCGCACCACCTCGCCTTCGTGCGCAACCACACCAACTTCATCGCGCTAGACTCGCTCATCGGCGCCGGCACCGACGTGTCCAGCTTCCTCGACAAGGCCACGCCCATCAACGGCGAGAGGCGCTCCCTCCGGAAGATGTGCAACGGCGACGTCGACCAGCCCAAGAACAAGAGGTCCAAGCGCTCGCAGTCACCCGACTCCACCGTCAACGGCAACCTGAGCCCGCGCCGCAACGGAGTCGTCGACGACGAGAGGAAACACAACACCCGCTGTAGCAAACGAGCGAACGAGGCGCTGTCTGAAGACCGGCAGTATTACAAAGTAGTCGGCGTCAGTACCAAGCTGAGGTCGAGCGGCGGCTTCGCTAACAAGAGGAAAGACTCGCCACCCGCGTGCAACGGCACTAAGCCTCTAGTCGTCAAGTTCAGGAAGGTGCGGCGCTCGGAGCTATCGGTATTGAGCGACGAAGCCGAACAGTTCATGTTCCCCAAGCGAGCCAGTTCCACGAGCTCGACGTCGTCCGACGACGATGACGACATCGAGCTGAGCGCGCGCCGCAAGAGTCCCCCGGCGCCGCCGCCGCCCTCGGCCGAGCGCCGCCGTCTGGCGCGCCCGCTGGCGCTCAAAGAGGACTCCTCAGAAGAGGACAGCTGGCCCGACGACCGGCGCAGGCGGAAGAAAAGAACGCCCGCGACGGCCAAGCGTGCGCGACGGGTGCCCTGCAAGGCTCAAGCTACTGAACCTCTGCCCGAACCACCCGAGGTCGTGGAACAGCTTGTGCCCGTAGAGCCACCGGTCCCACCAGAACCTGAAGTCAGTCCATTGAGAGAAGAGCCTATAGAGAAGTGCATGAAGTGGGAAGATGGAAAACTAAAGTATACCCCAGCTGTGGAACAGTTAGAGTTCGCTTTTGAATCTGTTCCACTCAGCGAACCTTGGTTCGAGACCTTCAAAAGACAAGATGAAGACAAAGTACTAGCAAAAAATATACCCCAGTATTTTGGTAAGTAATGTTTTACTGAAACATATATTTTATAAACATTTAATTTATTTTTTAACTTCACTAATTTTTCTAATGAATTAAATACTTACTAAAAAAAAAAACGCTAATCCAATTAAAACATATACACTTAAAGCGAAAAAATCGTGTATCAACATTCGAATTAAATTTTAATCAATGTTGTGTTATTTTTTACAGCATTATACTCAAAATCGCCAAAGTTACCGTATGAAATCGGTCAGTTACCGCCCCTGAAGCCAAATTGCTGTCCATTGAGTGACTTAGTAAAACGGGAAGAAAAGCCTGGACCGTCGCGGTCTTACGGTACGCGAGGGATGAAGAAGCAGAAGATCAGAAAGCGCACCGCTGCAGCTCTACTGGCGCTAGAGGGACACCCGCGGAAATCTCCGCGCGAGCACGCCTCCACACTCGCCATTCTCGGCTCCGCGGGCCTGGTGCAGCGCCGGAGACACAACGACGACACTAAGTCCACGGCGTCGGAAGACACCATCAGCGACACCCAAAGCAATGTCAAAGTTGACCCTGTCATATCTGAGACTCAGGAGGCATCAGAGAGATTGCAACAGTTTCTATCAGAAGTGTTCGAGGACGCGGCTGAGTACGACGTGTCCGACGAAGCGATGGACGGTGAGGCCGCCGTCACCACCTCCACCAATGTGCCTGACGTGTCTAGTCTCGTGTCGGAATGCGACAACTGCGACCTCATCCGCAACGAGATCAAGGAGGCGGAAGACAGGCCCAAGGGAAGACGCGGCAAATTCAAAAAGAGGAATCGAACAGGCTGGCCCAATAAAACCAAACATACTAAAAAGAGTTCCAGAACAAGCAGTGTCGAGTCAGAACTTAAAGGAGGGAGCAGTTTGGATAGGTCGTCAGCAGAGCCCCCCGATGACGACACGACGCAGGACACTATCAGCGAGGAAGACACAAATCTATCAGAGACTGAAAAAGAAGATACAACTATCATAGAAAACTCCAAATCAGAGTGTGACTCTCAAGACAAGACTCTGACAGAGGATTCAATGGAAGAGCAATGTGAACCAATGGACATATCTGAAAGTAAAGATAAGACTTTAACTGATAGCAAAGAAAAGACATTACAAGAGTTGAAGGTATCGGCGGAAAAGGCGAAGGCTGAGGAGAAAGAGGAACGAAGATTGCGTTCAGAGACTGAAGATAAGGAGAGTAAGAAAAAAAAGCGCGCGCTGCACGGACTCGGCGACTGGCTGCAGCCCGTCGTGCGCGTGGCGCGCGTGGACCCCGGAGCCGCGCGCCGACTGCGCTCCGCCGCGCGCGCGCGCTCCTCGCGCCACAGGTAGCGCGCAGCCAGGCGTCCATGGCCCAAGTGACGACAACTTCCTACCCAGTGAACTTTCCTACCTACAGTCGAACAATGACACGTGTTGTGTTCGCGTTCCGTAGCCATATGTTGCAGTAGACTCCTCACCGATGACTTTGGTTATTGTTTTGTTGTTATTTATTTTGTAAATACGCTGTTGTTGTCTGTGTCAGCATATGAACTTGGCCATTTTTGGCAGTCGAGAAACTGGGAGTATCAGTATTTAAATTGTTTTTTTGTTTATAAAAGAATAATATATCTTGAGGCTGCAAACTTCAGATGAAAGTGTACATAGTGGTGTAATATAATGAGATATGTGGACTCGTGCATGTGTGTGTGTAAGGACAGTGCGGTCATAGATGTCGCGAGCTTAGTCTGTATATAAATGTTATTATTGTATGCTTAGAAAGTATCTTTCTTTTCTAAAGATAAATGGAGATGCAGGAATAATGTTGTAATATTTCAATTAATAACCTATGTACTACTAAATATTAATAATAACCGAAATAATCCTGCTGTTAATAGAATCTATAAATATGTAATGAATGTGTTTTTAATCTCAATGTTCATGTCTACCGTTAGCGACTAGTCAAATCTGATAACATTTTTTGCCGGCACTACCTACATTTCGTATTTCTGCTCCCATCTCCTTTATCTATGTGAAAATTCAACAGAATAAAGTTGTATAAATACTATGATTCTCAATTATTGGTTTGTTTTTCTATATTCTTATCATTCTTATATCACAGCATTTTCCCCACTCCCAATACATAGCAGGTACATGTATAAAACAATAGCGGACAGGAACGAGAAGAAAGTCTCTGCTTAGTTGCAGATTTATGTCACTGCATCGAAAAGCGAACAGAACCACCTTTGAATCGATTACTTGTACTTGCATGTACCTACTTGAGGTTTCAAGAGATTTATTTTGATTGAATTGCATCCGTTGGCGTAGAAAGCGCCGAATATTTTTCAGAAACCGACTCAACGGGCTCGTTTCTGGCTAGGGATGGCGATTCTAGAAAATCGATTCAAATCAAAGTAATAAATCGAATCTAAAAGATAGATCCGTTGGTTACCCTGCAGGTACTTGAATACTGGTAAGATTACTTCACCGACATCGCTGAGAGCTATTTTCACTGGTAAAATGTACGGTGTCTGAGGTCACAGAGAAAAGCCGCAAAAAAATATTCACAACATTTTTAATTTATCACTTCATGTTGAGCGACGTGCTATTGGCCGATAAGCATTGTACGTGTGACTTTAGCCAACATAGGTAAGTACCTACTATGTAAATAAATAATTTCTGCCAAGTGCCTATCTAAACTATCTACCAAGTGTGTATGATCTATGTACCTACCCTTTAGATGGATATGGTGGATGTTGATCGAAGTTTTAAGTAATAAAAACCTTTACATAATAAAGTGCCTACACGGGAGTTACAAATCTTTGAAATTACCGACTTTTCTCTACTGTAATGTGCGTGTGTTGTACATCTAAATCTACTTCATTAGTCACCTTGTCTATTGGTGAAAACCGTATGAAAATCCGTTCAGTACTTTTTTAATTTGTATGTGCTATTTTAGTACATGATCTACCGGTGTGCCAAATTTCATTCAAGTCTGTTCAGCCGTTCGAGCGTGGCGAAGTAACAAACATATACACACAAAAACTTTCGCCTTTATAATACAACTAGCTTCTGCCAACGGCTTCGCCCGCGCGAATGTTGGTTTCTGCATACAAACTTCCAACTCCCGTTTTATCCCTTATTATGAGTGGAGTTTCGTAAAATCCGTTCTTAGCGGATGTTTACACCCTATAAGAAACTTACCTGCCAAATTTTAAGTATGTAGGTGTCATAGTTTCGGAATTTCGTGATTAATCATTGAGTGGTATTTCGCTTTTATATATATAAAAGATTAGTGCGAATACGAACAGACAGACAGATGGACGCGGTGGTATAAATGTAATGTTAGGATATGGGCAAGGATTTTAGTTTTGTTGTAGGCGTTTGTAGCGCTAGGTAGGCAGTGTTAGTGCTTATTAGGGCTTTCAGTCTATAGATTACATGAGTATTTCTCAAAATAAATGTACATTTGTGAAAAAATAAGTGTGTCTCGAAATATTCAGAAAGTTACTCGTTTTTATTTAAAATATACAAAAAACAAATAACATAATCGTAAAGTAAAACTATTAACATTTAAAATTACGATGAATAATTGTATAATCTTATCATTCAATTATTTTTACAACACTTTTTTAAAACAATGTTTTATTCCTTTCGTACAAAATCAAATTGTGACCCTACCTGTCTCGTACGTGTTATACTTCATAAAATACGTTATATCACGTCAATATTGTGCATTTTTGGGTATTTTAGTCCTGATTAAATGTAGTTTCTTTATGAAAGTGATTTTATATGAGGTACCTTAATAAATAAATTAATTAAATGAGAAAAACAAAATGAGTCTTATCCATTTACTTTTTAGTTACTTACTCTTTAGTTACGTTTTATTTTACTTCTACGTAATTTCTGAACGCATTCGTTAAATTTCTACACGGGCAACACTACCTTCAATATGATTGGTTGTTGATTTGACGTCTCGGCCACAACTTTCAATGTGAAAATCAGTTGCAACGTGTCGTGTTAGTGGAACTACTTTTTCGTGACTCAAAATATTTTAGGAGTTTTGCACAATAAGGTGAGTCTTGATTTATTTATCTTATTATTTTACGTGTAGTACGAACATTGAAGCTCATATATGTAATTGCAGTTTCAGTTTATAACAAACTGTTGAGTTTTAGAAGTCTGTTTTGTATAATTCTCATTAGAATTTCGTAACGTTTTTTATGAATTTCGTTACGTTACGAAAAAGTATAGTATAAAGCTGAGTGTATACAGTTACAACCTACCAAACCAATTTAGAAGTGAATGGTAGGTATACTACGAGTAGTTAATGCTTTAGAAGTTTTCTGTTAGACAATAAAAGTTTACTAAGTTTTACAAACTCATCATTTATGAATCAAGACAGGTATTAAACGTTTATTACGCACCAAAAAATATGAGACCAGTCCTGTTACGTTAACGTTCATTAATTACGCACTAACAATGTAGGTATTTGCACAAAATAGATAGGTACAGAAGACAATCTACATATACAAAGCTCGCTCGAGCAACGTACACACAGACACCGCCCACGGACACGATATCTCGGCTCAATTCAGCTCAATGCGAGCTCGAGCGCTATCCGTGCTAGGCGTCTGTGAACTTTTTTTTTTGTAATCCACATCTATCACGCAACGCCGTCTAGTCTCAAGCTAAGCAGAGCTTGTGTTATGAGTACTAGACAACTAATAAACCTACTTATATATTTCTAAATACATACATATACATATTATAGATAAATTACACCCAGACACAGAACAAACGATCGTGCTCATCACACAAACATTAATTTAGAATTTTCAAATATTTCACAAGGGTTATTTTATAATTTTTTTTTTTTTTATATTCAGGACTCATCTATGAAGAAAGAAGGCAAGACACAAGAACCAGCAGCAGAAGAAAAAGTGACCATGTTGTCTTCATCAAGATGTATGTCTGCAAACCGTGATTTCTATGGTACTGAAATAAAATGCCTTAAGGCAGAAGGATTGACAACAACTAAAGACGAAACAGATTCTACAATTCAAGGAAAAGGGAAAGGAAAAAGTACACTAAAATACCAAGACATTATCAAAGAAGAAAAACTTTCAATTCATAGAACAGATATATTAAGACGAACAGTTGAGGCAGAAAATCAACAAAATAAAGAATTAAAAAGTCATAAGGAAGAAGAATTAACAACTGATACCAATTTAATGCCAGTAATTTTTCTCGGAGATTTATTAAGTGACGAAGTTATAATCAAAGATGATTTAAAAGATTATAATATGTTTGATGATGAACAAGAGTTCAATTTAACCGATTTTGATAACATTAGCATAGATGTCATAATACAAAATAATAATGCTATAGAAGATAACATTAAACATGAACACAATAGTATAAATAATGAGAATATCGTGCGAAATGCACGATATTCTCATTATTTGTTTTCTGTTTAATTGGTTAAATTTTTTATAGAAATATTTTCAATAAATAAATGAATAAAATAAATATTTCCTGTTTTTTTTTTAATCAACAACAAAAACAACAAAAAAAATACAAGTAATAATTAAAAAGATTGATTATATGAGGAAAAATCAAGAATATTAGATAAAATTTATAATAAAGTTTCGCCATTGTGTAACAAGCCTTACGTTTACTATTTAGTTACATTTTAGGACAATTTCGTAACAATATTTCGTAACAACCATTTCGTTACGTACATTTATTTTGAGAAATACTCACATGTATACCTACTTACAGTAGTAAAATACCTACCTACTGTAAGTAGATAGCACTACACAAGAAAACTTGTGTTAGCAGAAAAGTTCTAAACACTTGCTGATAGTGTGGTATTACAAGTAGCGGTAATGGTCAGTAACGGTATTACTAAAATAACTTGCGTAAACAAAGGGAAGATATTCAACAGAATATTAGAAACAACGCCATCTAGGCCCTTCACTACGAACTGATAGGTAACGATTGTTATGTTGTTTACTTATGTCAATAATGTAGCAAAGGTCAGATAGCAAGGTCGCTATTTCTTCACAAAATTTCATGTCTAAATAGAATCGGAAGATACACAAAATTTCATGTCTAAATAGAATCGGAGGTAACAGTCAAATAGGGTGAATAGGAACAAAACTAAGGGGTTTTAGGGTTCCGTAGCCAAATGGCAAAAAACGGAACCCTTATAGATTCGTCATATGTCTGTCTGTCCGTCCGTATGTCACAGCCACTTTTTTCCGAAACTATAAGAGCTATACTGTTGAAACTTGGTAAGTAGATGTATTCTGTGAACCGCATTAAGATTTTCACAAAAAAATAGAAAAAAAAAACAATAAATGGGGGTTCCCCATACTTAGAACTGAAACTCAAAATTTTTTTTCATCAAACCCATACGTGTGGGGGTATCTATGGATAGGTCTCCAAAAATGATGTTGAGGTTTCTAATATCATTTTTTTATATTACTGAATAGTTTGCGCGAGAGACACTTCCAAAGTGGTAAAATGTGTGTGCCCCCCCCCCGTAACTTCTAAAATAAGAGAATGATAAAACTAAAAAAAATATATGATGTACATTACCTTATAAACTTCCACCGAAAATTGGTTTGAACGAGATCTAGTAAGTAGTTTTTTTTTAAAACGTCATAAATCGTAAACCGCAATTTACCTCCCAAGTTTTTACGGAACCCTCAATGCGCGAGTCCGACTCGCACTTGCCCAGTTTTTTTTTCACGTTAAGAAATTGTTTGCAGCACATTATTTCTTTCCATTGTTATACAAAAACGAATGGAAGCTTTGCTAGAAACAAATTTTAGGAGAAATTAGTGAGTCCTAATCAAAGTTTTACTCCTATTCATCCCGTTTGACAGTACCTGATAAATAGGTTAGCTCCATAATAAATGGTAGAAATAGTCTCCAATAATGGTTTATTGATATAGTCTGTGATATAGTTTAATTAGACTCTGAAATAATCCTTCATTATGATTCCTAGGAAGACGTTTTATAAATAAAAGCTTATAAGTGTGTTTTAACATGTTATTTAACAACTGATGATATCACAATAATGAGGAGATCTACTACTAAAAAATGAATACAAAAAAAAATGGCAAATGCAGTTTTCAGTTGCTTTTCATGAGTTTTCAGTTGATTAATCATTGCCAAAGAAAAACTGTGATAACTTATTTCTTCAGGAAGTGATATTGACCAAATGAAAAACAAATGATCTACTCTAACAGGCATATAATCAATAAAAAACAGATTTTACACTTTATACATCTTCAGAGATGGTTGTTGGATCAGCACAGATTACATTGTTCATTCTTATTTGAATTACAAGTAAAATAAATCAAACTAAACCCTAAGCTCAATGTCTTGTTATCTTAGGCCAGTTGTATTCTAAAGGCACTGGAATTTTTCCAACTGAATGTTTAACAGGCGTTATGCACAACTGGTCTTAAATTCCAGAGACAATGCTACTGTTTTTTATTTTTAGTTTATTCATAAACATCCTCTTTATCTGCAACATATTGGATAATGTCTTTGGGTCTAACCAGCCTCTCCGCATCCCCATCAGGAATTTCAAAGCCAAATTCGTCTTCCATTGCCATTATGACCTCCACATGGTCCAGAGAGTCCAAGCCAAGATCATTGATAAAGTGGCAGTCTACGCTCAGCTGAAACAGAGAAATACATTAGTTAGTTACTAGTTTTCTAGATCTGTAAGTCAAAGAAAGTCAGTAAGCATCAGAACAAGAAGATATTATGTGAGAAGTCAACTCAAATAGAACATGAATAATTCAGTATAGGCTACCTTTTCAGGGTTAATTTTGTCATAAAGTTGAAGTACAAGTAGCACTCTACTTTTAATAAGTTCTAATGTGAGCGGGGGTCCGCCGCTGTAGTTGCGGACACTGATATTCTTGGCCTGAAACAGAATATTATGGAAATAAATGTTATGTATGTACCTTCATACTACTGAGTTTGTCGTAAGCTTGGCAAACTTTCAGGACTCGCTCTTCTATTTCCTGCGGCGTGGGCTTGCGGTGCCCGCCTGTCGAGTACTGTTGTGCTTGCTGAACCTAAACAATTGGGGTAACACTGTACACATTTGTTATGCAATAAGATTGAGGTTATATTTTAGCAAAGACTAATCCATTGATACTAGGACTTGGGCAACAGTGTTAGTATCCTTGCTTGTACAAATTCCACCTAAATAAAACACTTTGTCTGCAAAATATCACGTTGTATAGGCTATCAAGACCCTTACCCCATTCTGATGGTACTGGGTGTTGTATGTCTTTAGGACAGTATTTATTGTGCTATAGCTTTGCTGCAGGACAACGGTCGAGAGCCGGCATACTACCGGTGTCTTAATGGAAGTGGATTTTCGTAATAATCCACTTAGAGCACTGCGGGCAATATTTGCAGCAGCCATTTTCCAGCACTTCGATAATGATTAGATATCCTCATAGACAACTACCAACTGACAAGTAAAACATGAGTAAAACTAGTAAAACTAGAGAAGAGCCAAAGACCTAGCACAGCCACAGATAACAACCAATAGACCAAAGAGTTTCAAACAAATAATTCTGCGTCCAAAATTCCAAATAAGAACAAGACGTGTTTTGGTATAAATGATTGCCAAATAAAATATTTTAATTAGCTATTATATGAAGATTAAAATATCAATAATACTTAAAGGAATAGAACATTTTGTTCGCTGAAAAACGAATTCCTTACCTTTCAAAAGTTTGAAAATGTCCCTAATTTGTCTTTGACACGTCGTCTTCTGTCAAGTCAACTTTCTGTCAGTTTGTCATTTTTCATTGTTTTTATGAGAACTTATTGTTGAGATGGATTTATTGTATCTAAACAATTAGAAATTGTGAAAAATGGGTAACGCTGACACAAAACTGAACTTTAGGAAAGCTGTCGTTCAGCTTACCTCTAAAACTCAAGTAAGCGTTTCGAATTTTGTGCAAGAAATATATTTACGAAGTTGATGATAGAGTATTGATGTAATGATTTCGTTTTAGCCTATTGACTCCTCAGACGACAGTTTTTGGGACCAATTCTGGTCAGAGAGCGTGACCAACGTACAGGATGTGTTCGCACTGGTGCCTGGTGCGGAAATCCGCGCTTTACGAGAAGAATCTCCGAACAATCTCGCGACACTAGTTTATAAGGCTGTAGAAAAGTTGGTGAAGATGGTGGACAGCAGCTGCAGGACCCAGAGGGAACAGCAGACAGGTATGACTTCGTCACACAGATAGCACGGCAAAAAAACAAATTATAGCATGTTACAATTCTCAAAATAAGGTCAATTTAATTCATTGTACATTTTTCTTTAAACTAAATAAAATGACTGAAAAAAATAGATTAAAATGAAAATCTGGATGATAAATTATTCTACATATGACAGCTTTAATATTTATGTTGTAAAATATTAGCAGCTGAATGATTTTTTATGACATTGATCCAGTGGATAGAAAATATTTATGTTAAAACAAGAAACCAAACAATATTTATTACAGAAAAAAAAATAACATTTTTTATTTTTTATTTATTTATTATTAGACATACATACAGCTATCATTACAGACCAATCCAATGCGATAGTGTAGTCAAAAATATAAATTACAATAATGATTTTATACAATTCCAATTCATAACATTTAAAAAATAAAATAACAGTCAATATAATAAAAATTAAAAACTAATATAACATAAAATGAAAATAAAATATAAGGCAATTAATTATCAGAATACAATTATTTAATCCAATTAATTATTTATCATTATTATTATAACATAAAACATGTAATGCAACTTTTGCGAACTCGCTCTGTGAACATGAGAATATATCAATTCTATCAGCCACCAGGTTTAGTGTGCGCATTGCCCTCGAGAATGGGACGTTGGCCACCAGCATGGTGCGACCGTGTGGCAGTGCGAACAAATCTGGTTTTCTGCGACGTTGAACGTACCCATCGGGCACGCACAATCCCATCTCCTGCAACACACCCGGATTGTTTGTGTTGCCCCGGAACACTCCTAGAATATACGATACCAACGCTAGACCCCTTCTTGTCTCCAACCTGTTGTATCCCACCATACCCAAAACGAACAAGGTTGTATACATCAAGGGATAAAGAGGGTATACGCCATAAAGTCTTAGGTACAGGTATCGCGTATATTTATTCTGTATCCAACATACCTCTAATATAGAGTTTATTTGAACTTATAATTCCATGTCAATTTAAAGATATCACAGTTAAAAGTAACCCATTAAAAAAAACGACGATTTCATAAGTTAAGACCTTATTATTTCTTGTCAGTTTTTACAAACACTCTAAATATTAAAATTAGTATTCCTGCCTATTAAAATCTGTAAACAATCAAACTTTACCGTCTTATTTAATTTCAGCATTGAACTGTGCTCGTCTCCTGACCCGAGTCCTACCATACATGCTGGAAGAACCGGAGTGGCATGGTTTCTTCTGGTCTTCCTTACCAGCTGCTGCTGAGAATGAGTCAGTACCCCTTGCGCAGTCCCTTATCAACGCTGTCTGTGTGAGTGTCTATCATGTCTTATCTTTGATTTAATTTGTGTACAGCCAAGTGATAATATTGTATTTGGTTGTCTTGACAACTGTTTTAGGAATAGTCAATACAACCTAAACTATAACACAAGCTTATCTTTGTGAACTGGTTTCGGAACTTAGTCCTCGGTAGATCATTGTATGTGGGCTAGCCATTATTCCTGTTAAAGTTATGGATTCTTTGAAAGAGTTACTATGGCTCTCACAAAGGACAACTTTATTGTTGTCACATGTACATGGCGCGTACTGTTCCACGCGCGCCTCAAGGACATGTCAGCAATCTGTAGGGGCCCAGCGGGGTCGAAGCCTACTGGGGCCAAGGACTTGGCCCTGGTATGAAAGGCAACAAAGGAACAGGAGTGGATTTTTAATCAGCAAAAGTCTGACACACCCTCGCGCTCCGCCCAAGAGCGCGGGATGTCATTGGATGATTTTTTTTCCCACCAAAATAAAAAAAACAGTAACAAAGAATAAAAATAATAAAAAAAAAGTTCTCCACGCGATTAAAACAAAAATACAACCGTCCAAAATCAACTATCGGGCGGTTGCTCCGACTAGACACAACACCCGTCTGGTCTTAGAATCCTCCCTTTCAACGGAGGTTTGCGGAACTTTACATAGTCTTAAAGGAGTAAGTCCAGGTGCGGGGCAACATTATGGGTTAGGCTATTTAAAATCTAGCATTTTTTATTGAATTTTGTGTTTGATTCAATTTTATGCTTGTCCACAGGATCTGCTCTTCTGCCCAGACTTCACCGTTGCCACCACCAAGCGGGCTGGCCCCGTGAGTATTGATTCATGTGTTAGTCCCTCTTACGCATCAGGTCGTCAGGCAAAAGTAATTTTTTTAGGAGAGCCGTTTATTTTTTCAATTGTTAATGAGATACAGGTAAGTAATTTGTGAAACACTTTTTCGATGTTTTTGCATTATGTTATCGGTAATCAGTATAAGATTATAGTAACAGATGCTGGATTTAAAAAATAATAATAATATATATTTATTTTATTTTTAGGGTTCCGTAAAAATAGGACCCTATTACTATGACTCCGCTATCCGTCTGTTTATCACCAGCCCCCCTAGCCAAGTTACGATCGTTTCGTTTGCGTCGAACGTCTCAAACGCCTCGAGTAGGCCACGCCTCCGTTTCTTTTGTTCTGACCACGTGACTGAGCGTTGAGATGACGTCAGAACAAAGCAATCGAAGGCGTGGCCTACTCGAGGCGTTCGACGCAAACGAAACGATCGTAACTTGGCTAGGGAGGCAGGCTGTATCTCATGAACCGTTATAGCTAGACAGTTGACATTTTCACAGATGATGTATTTCTGTTGCCGCTATAACAACAAATACTAAAAACAGAATAAAATTAATATTTAAGTGGGTTCCTATACAACAAACGTGATTTCTATGACGTTTTTTTTCTACGGACGGTACGGAACTCTTCATGCGCGAGTCCAACTCGCACTTGGCCAGTTTTTTTATTTTTTTATAATACAATGTTACTGAAATCTGTTCCTACTTTATACGTAGGAGGCATCGGTGTAATGTTTTATTTTTTATCTTATCTCATTACTAACCATATCTCCCTGTAGCTCGAATTACTAATGGACTTAGCTAGTTTTGTGACTTCATTGTAAAACCACTTACGTTTACATGTTCAGCTAGTTAAATGTGTGTTTTACATGCTTTTATTGAATTTGAAAGAAAGAAAATACGTATTAGCACACAGAAATTCCTAAAGGTGCGTCCAGCGGGGCTATTGCGTAACTCTGTTGACAGTTCAAGTGATGATCACTTGTTAACAATGTGCATCATTGAACTGTCAAACAGCTAGTTTCGTATTGCCTATCTTCAGTGACCAACTGCAGTGACGTCATTAGCCACTGGTACCTTTGATAGCCACCGTAACACGTTTTGACAGATGTTATTGTATCGATACTTTTAAAATTGCGATTGGGTAAGCTTTTGAAGCTGTATAATAGTCGATGAAATTTTAGAGTGGTCACAATAGGCACCGTAAATTTTTATAATTCACCACATTTCCACCGTAGTTTGTTAGTTACTTGTGTGATACGTAATACCAATTTTATGAAATTGCCAGTTGACAACTAAGTTTAGTGTGCAACGAATGCTAGTTGTCAACTGTTATTGAAAAAGTTAGCCAATAGCCCCCCTGATCGGGCGAATGCGCCGCTCGCGAGCCGCTTGCGAACTGGACGCGTGCATTTCATGTTCGTACGAAGCGCGCGCGGCGCAGGGGCTTCGTACGAACGAGCCGTGCGCGAAATGCATTCACCAAATCTGGACGCACCATAAAAAGTGCCCATAAATTTCTTGTTTGCTGGGCCTATATTTTTTGTTCTAAAACTTAATTTACGTAATTGATGTTAGCTTTTGAAGCTGGCCTAACCTGTTGAGTTTTGTTATAGTTTATTTATAAAAGGTGTATTTTTATAAAGATCATTCCGGCTTCATATTATTATATTTTTGGACCTTTTCTGAAAGTAAGGCCAACGAAAAAAAATTGTACGTATAGTTAGAACTATCACGAGCAATAGTTAATATGACACAAAAGTTGGTTCGACGATTTGTCATTTTCATACATTTCTTGATTTCTTAAAGTACAGAGAAACAAAATAATGATAAATTAAAGTTTATTAAAGTTCAGTATAATAATGCCTTTAGGATGTTTTTGTTACTGTTGTGCATCAGGAATGTTTGCCGACGCACATATTGATGGTTTCAAGCCATTATAAGAAAGAGGGTAGCGTCCATGATGCGCAGGGTGCGTGGCAGCGGCAACAGCATTCTGAGGGTCATTAGTTATAAGCCGTGTTGCGCCATGTTGGCACACTGGGTGCATGTACACGTACATGTACCCGGTGTGTCAGGTGTACGCAAAAGATATTTAAATTAAATTAAAATCTCTCTCTCTCTCTGTTATTTTATCTTTTATTAACATAGTTTTTAAGTTGTGTGATTACTAATATAATATGGACCACGGTCTGAAATAAAGTATTTTTATTTTATTTTATAAATATTTCTAGAACGCTATACTGAAATATTCGATCATATTACTTAATGCCCAGATACTGTGTTGCTTCTCATATTCAGAATGGTCCGTTGAAGGTCGCAACAGAATGTCTCCCCAAAAGGGATCGTCGTCCCTGATGCGGTCCCACCTCTCTGCGCGAAGAGTTGTCACCAAAAGTCCGCGAAGTATTTTTTTTGCTAATCACTGCAGTATCGTGAGCATAACAAAGTTAGTTATGAGGATCCTTGGAGAAATAACGACTTATTACAAGTCGCATACCCAAGGGGAATTGCAAAAGCTCGTTGAGGTTATAGTCTCATCATTAACATTATTGATTTAAGCCGTTCTACGTGTATAGTCGCGTCCGGCCCTGGTTCAGGCTATGGTCCGGAGCGAGGAGGAATGGCAGGCGGTCGCCTCCTTCTGCGAAGCAGTAATGCTAGCGAAGGAGGAGGCTGCACGCGTGAGGGAACGAAGGTCCTCACGTCCTAGCCGCCGTAATTCCGACCCCGACTACCAGCCACGGTAGACGCGGGCTTGCGGACGTCGAGCACTGGGTAGCTCGTCGTCCGGCTGTTCGGTAATTAACCGGACCGAGCCCAGTCGTTAACAGCGCGTAGTGATCCTCGCGCTCCTCAAAGAGATGTCAGCAAACCGTAGGGGCCCAGCAGGGCCGATGCCCGCTAGCTAGGACCGCGGAGAATTTCTGAAAGGGAAACCCGTAGTCCTAGAACGCAAAGGGTAATTGAAGGATACAGGTGTGGTTTTAGTCAGTAAAAGTCTGACACGCCCTCGCCCTCCACCCAGAGCACGAGAAGTCATTTGGATGATTTCCCACCTTAAAAAAAAAAAAAAAAAAAAAAACGTGTATAGTCGCCATATTGTTAGGATCATACAACTAGACTGAGTTTATCGACGCCCACGACGATCCTCAGAAAACCGCATTAAAATCCGTTGCATGGTTTAGGAGTTAGCGTTTTTTTGTCTGACTGTCTGTTTGTTCCGGCTAATCTTCGAAACGGTTGATCCGATTTTGACGGGACTTACTACATTGGACTAGATAGCTGATGTTATTTAAGAGTTTAGGAGTAACATAGGCTACTTTTATTTCAAAAAAGAGTTAGCGATCCGCGCAAATAAAAACTTCTTGAAATTGTGTCCAAATGACATAGAGCTGTTTTACAAATCTAACGCGGACGAAGTTGCGGGTAGACTATACTAATATTATAAAGAGGTAAAGTTTGTTTATTTATTTTTTTTGTTTGTAGGAGATAATCTCTGAAAGTACTGGTCCGATTTGCTAAAATTTCACCGATGGAAACATGCTTTATTCCTGAGTGACATATGCTATATTTTATGTACAAAGATAGTCTTAAATATTGACTGAATACAGCATGTAAGAATCCTTTTATGCTATTTATTAGTTTGCTAAAGGAATATTTTCCTTCTGCACGCATAAGTAGCGCTGGCAGAACACGTGCGTATTCAGTTTTAATTCCCATAGTACGCTCCTTATCAGTATGTTTTATCTATTGCGTGCTTAGTAGGGCGACGCCAAGACACGATCGTCGAGCTGTAAGCCCCGGTTGTCATGACAACATCGGTAACAGTTGGCAGTTTGGTCGGCTGGAAGGGTTTATAGTTTAGTTACGAGTTAATCCTGTCTCTAGATAAGTTAACACGAAACAAGATATCGACATCGTAAGCGACCGATTGCGTTTTTTACAGGAATAGTTTTTCTCTTCCATAATTAAGAAGTATTTATAAGGAGGACATGGCACGACATGACACGGAGATGTTGTGATAGGATAGATTCTGATCTATCCGTGCGTGCAAATTTCATCCAAATCCGTTGAGCCGTTCACGCCAGATCATAGAAATTGATCACTTCATGATATGGCCAACTAAAACTGGCCAGATCGTATAAACGTTTACATTTGATGATATGTCAATCCTCGTTATAGCTTCTGCCAGCGGCTTCGCCCGCGTAAAAGTAACAAACTTCCAACCCCCGTTTTACCCCCTTAGGGGTGGAGTTTCGTAAAATCCGTTCTTAGCGGATGTCTACACCCTATAAGGAACCTACCTGCCAAATTTTAAGTTTGTAGGTGTTATAGTTTCTGAGATTTCATGATTAATCAGTGAGTGGTATTCTGCTTTTATAAATATAGGTAGATTAATGTATCGAAATCGGCAAGGAAACGATTGCTTAGTGCATTAGTGCGACTCAATGTGGTCAAGGTCCGAACACTTGTAGAGTTGTAACAATGGTTCGCGAAGGTCAATCCTTTCGGCCAATCGACACTTTGATTTAATTTATTGTCTGATTGATACTTAAATATAGTTAGTTGACTGCACATAGCTGTGCACAGAGTTTATTGATTGATATGATTTTGGACTTCATGTATTGTATTGTATTTCGAGTTGGTGTCCGCAACACCACGATTAAAGAGCGTATTTTGCGTACAGGACAAATGTGCCTTTCGATCCACTCCGGCTCCTCAAGGAAGGCCAGCAGCGCCTTGGTGTCACTGACCATTTCACGGAGGGTACCTAGGTTTCCGAAGTACTTTGCCCTGTATCCATCGCCCACTGGGCAGCTTAGAAGCAGATGAATCGCTGTCTCCTCTTCCTGCTGACTCTTCAAAGTGGGCTGTCTATAACTCTTATGCCAAAGAGGTGCTTATTACAGGTTCCGTGGCTAGTTGTAACGATCGTGACTTTGCGCCTGAAGTCCTTTCTTTATATATTCAGACGTTGTTCATGCGAAATTTCTAAAAGGACACAGATGCGTTCTAGACAGTTAAAGAAAGAAACACGTTAAAAGAAAGAAAACACGTTTATTTAGCACACAGGTACACACAATGAGATAACGATTATAATATAGAAACTTAAATACTAAAACTTAAAAATACATTAACATTGTGTGTCTCACGGCTGCGCCAAATAGGTCCAGTTCAGCATAATGCCAGGCCACTATATAGCAGTTGCTTGACGCTGGTTTTCAACTGAACCTTACTATGAGTCTACGGATGCTAATCAGTTTGTTTGATGTGAGGTAAATAAATATATGTTAAAGTCTGACACGCCCTTTTGCTCCACTCTTAATCCGGAGAAGTCATTGGTGGTTTTCCCACATAAAAAAAAAAGATGTTGTGTACCAAAAACTGTTTGTATTTCTTTTAGGCGATAACAAGTATTTAAATGATATTAATATAATCAAGTGGAGAAAATAACAAGTTGACGTAACATATTGCTAAAGACTAAAACTTGACGACGGAAAAAAAACACGATTGATATTCGTATGGGTCGATCGATAGATAGCGCTATCAGTATTCATAAAAACTGAATACAGTAAAGTTGTTTTTTTTGTAGCTGGACGGTATTTATCACACTAATGTTATAATGGTGAAAGTTTGTGAGTGTGTGTGTTTTTGTTACTTCTTCACTCCCGAACAGCTGAACGGATTTCAATGTTACTTGTACACGGCTAGACCATGTCCTGTAATGCACATAGGATACTTTAGAAGACGAAGAATATGACACCAGGTAATTTTTTAACCCCGGAAGATGGATGCGAGACGCACAGGACCGTTCGTTGTGGTGACAATTGGGGAGGCCTATGTCTTTCTAATTTACTACATCAACGATGAATCACTATTTTCTTAACACGAATACACTGTAGTGTTTATGTCAATAACAAACGTGCACAGTATAAGCATGATTACAATAAATAGGATCAAAAAATAAAAATTCGAAAATTATAATACAAATTTTAAAAAATTAACATAAATTAAAATTAAAAAGTTGCATAGATCACATTATCTACATTTTGTTTTCTAAAATCTTTCGTCTTAGCCGAGTCATGAAAAATTTATTTATTTATAAAGTTTACAAAAATCTTTTCCGGCCCAATGCGATATTGCACTGTTTCTTTAGATAATTCTACATGATAATTCTACTGTCCTAGTGAATGGTACTCAAAGCACAACAGAATATTTTGACGCCATCGGCGATCACATCGACATGTCTAGGTCTAGGATTAATTAATGATAATAATATTTATTAAATAATCACATATAATAGCCACAAGTAAATCTTAAATAAATAATTATGCTAGTACCCAACAAATAACTATGTGTATATCTAAATTATTATTAAATTATATTTCAGGACTTATGGAGAATTAATAAATAAATATTAATTAATTGATTAAACTATGTCTTTACTACACCCAGGAACGAGCCGAAGAGCTGTCTTCCCTGGACAGCTGCGAGTACATCTGGGCAGGCGGCGTGGGTTTCGCGCGTTCTCCACCTCGCGTGTCCACGCACGAGGCGGCGCGGACCGAGCTACTGCGGCTGATGCTCACATGCTTCAGCGAGACGATATACAAGCCCGCCTCGCACGCCGCATCGCATCATAACAAGTGGATTGCGTGAGTTATCTTTAATCTTTTAACCGCCATTTTAATGTTATATATACGCGACAAACACACTCGCGTTTATTCGGCCAGGGTCGCACATCCACGATCAAATACTCCCATCTCGTCACCCAGCTCTTTTGCCACCTATGGAGATTGAAGAGTTAAACGTGATGGATTACTCAGTCGCAAACACACGACCCTGGCGAATAAGACACGAAAACAATCGTCGGACCATTCTGACGCAAGGGGTTAAAGGTTTAAACAAATTAATTTTATTTATTTATTTATTTAAATATCATGGAAGACTTACAGCTTAAAAAGCAGATAAGGAACCGTAAGTTAGACTGACAACCAATAACAAGTCCTCACTTATAAAGTACAGAGTAATAAATTCTATGGACACTAGGATCAATACAGATCAATCTAATACACTACAGAATCAATAACAATTTTGCTGACACAGATATCAATCTTAACGTTAAAAGAGACTAAATGAAAAAGTTTCGGCTTAAGTACCTCCTAGCCGAGGACATACTAGTTAGGAATGGATCTATATCGTACTGTTTACACAACTTGTTTAAATTTCTGCTTGCACGCACATTGTACGAATTTTGTTGATAATTTATTGAGGATAATTCTGTCAATAATTTGTTGAGGATTATTATGCACCTGATATTTTTACTAAAGTCATTCTGCTTGCATTCGCTCGACGCAAAATCAACTCGAGTTCAACTGGAAGGTGCCATCTGTCGGCGCGACAACGCATTCAGTTTTTCTGAACAAATTACAGCGCCTAAGATTTAAAAATCATAGTTTAAAGATGAAGACGGAAATCTTTAGAGATTTGAAGAAAATAAGTAATTTCTCACTTTCCGAGCGAAATTACTTATTTTGCCCCCAAGAAATGTTTTTGTTCTCATTAGAAAGCAGTTGCAGAAAGCACTTATAATGCTGATGACATTGCTAGACCACTGAGACTTTTGAACTTCGACAAGAAATTAAAATGAAGACCCTGTATCCTGGACGTTTAGAAGGCGTACGAGAGGTTGAAGCCAACTCGCAGAGGCCACTTAGACGCTTTTCGTGGAACTTGGTATCAACCGACGATTATCCCTATATGCGCTATGCTAGTGCACCCAAGGACAAACCCCGGTTGATGGGAGACTTAGCTGGACTGGTTACCAAGAGCTATGTTAAGACTATGGCTTCTGTCTAAACCGTGTTATTAATAACCATCGATAAAAAAAATATTTTTATTACATTGTCATTATTATTCTCCATTTACAGATACCTGACAAGTCCTGACAACCGCCATGCGCTGCCCTTATTCACATCTTTAGTGAACACAGTGTGTTCCTACGACCCTGTAGGCCTCGGCTTGCCCTATAACCACCTGCTGTTCGCAGACACGCTGGAGCCGCTTGTTGAAGTAAGTTTACAGAATTCGGGTGGGGCCTGTTCTGGTGGAACTACAGTTTGGTTTCCGCAAAAGGCGCTCTATGGTGGACGCTATCATGTGCGTGTGAGCCCTCACTGGACCTTCACGAGGCATGTGTCCCGGGGTGGAGTCGTCTTAGCGGTGTCTCTTGACTTCGCCAATGCCTTTAATACCTTGCTCTAGAGTTGCATTGTGAAGGCACTCCGGTATCACCGGATGCCAATCCACCTCTGTCGTGTGGTAGAGGCCTATTTGATGGACAAGGCATCAAATAGGCATCTACTTCGATCGTTGCGGATAGTGAAACCGGCGAGAGATGTCGTGCGGTGTCACACAGGGATCGGTTCTGGGGCCGCTCCTGTGACATCAGTCACGACTTGTATGTTTAGTCTTAACAGAGTTGGGGAAACTTCGCAGTGTGTCTGTGAAGTTTCGCTAACTGACCCTGTTGAAGGGGATTAACATCAAATTAAAATAAGGGGAAAATTAAAAACCTATGAAATTGCCGTTCCTCCGAATTGGCTATTTCAAGTCCATTTTTTTCTTTTTCGCTAAGAATTCGAAGTTCAAATTATTTTTATTTTTTTAAATATGGAATTCTTTTTTGAAAATTTGTAATTGGTTTCATGGTTAGCGTTCTGCTTTCATCGCATTTGTACGTTTTACGTAATCATTGATACGTTAAAAATTCGAGTGATTATGGAGTATGAGTACCGTCTTAACAAAGCGCCAGAAGCGGCACGCAGCATCAACGACGTATACGGAGCGAACACTACTGACAATCGCAGCACTCGTTATTTTGCCCGCTTCTGTTCTGGAAATTTCGATCTAAGAAATAAACCCCGTGGTCGACCAAAAATACTTTATCGACCATGACGAATTAAAGGCGATTGTGGAAGCTGATGATTCTCAATCTACAGCTGAATTAGCAGCAGCTTTCGATGTTAGCATCAAAACAATATTGGTCCATTTGCGAATTGCCAAGGTAAAAAGCTTGACAAATGGGTGTCCCACGAATTGAATGATCGCCAGCGCGAAGCACGCGTCTAGTCGAGCCTTGCACTGCTCAACAGGCACACAAACGTAGGCATATTGAATCGCATTGTTAAAAAAAATATGGGGGTTGGGGGTAGAAAGGTAAAAATTTGGTTACGACCTATTTTCAAACCTATCAAATATCTAAAAATAAAAACGTAGAAATCAGTCGAGCCCTTTCGCAAGAGTTCGATAATAAACACTGTGACACGAGAATTTTATTTGTTAGATATATGTAGGTATATATATATATACCTGTTGAAGTAGCCTAAGGGTAAGCGACGGATGAGGCCTAGATTCATCAGCTTCAGCGTGCAAACCCAAAAGTCTTGTTGACATTGGTTGTATTTGGTAGTGATGCAAAATATTGTTTACGCCAAAAACTGTGTCTTTATCTTCAATCTCAATTTAATTTTACTTTGTTTTCAGGTGGCTCTACAAGTGTTGATTGTAACACTAGACCATGACACAAGTAACGCTATCAACGAAGAATCCGATGAAGTAAGTAATATACTTATACATTAAAAAAAATATTACTAACATAACTTCGAAAAACATAAAAAAGCAGCTGAGAATTCTCTAATTCAATTAAAAAATATTTGTTTTACATAAGCCTATGTGGGTACTTATAAAACGTCAGGAGCTAGTGCACGGTTCCAATTGGTCGTTTCCTATGGAGAAGAACCAGAAAAGAACTCCATGGTTACTCTTTAAAAGATATTTTTACTAAATTTCCGTATTACAAAATTAACATCTCAAACCCCAGTGTACCGAATTCGGTACACCTCGTTATTAATGTGTTTCGGTTGATACCTATAACGTGTGACTACGGCTTTTCTTTTTATTCTGTTCTTGTTTTTCCAGTTACCTTGTTTATTTCAGCATCCTGAAAATCTTGCTTCATACTTTTTCAGCGTCGTTTTTTTTTGTCGTAGTCGGGTTTTAGTTTTTCACTTTTTTTATTTATTTATTTATTTATTTTTTTATTTGGCTCTTCAACAATGAGTACACTATTAAATATAAAGGGAAACAAGTCGAACTTAAGTCTAAGTGCCCCATCACTTAAAGAAGAGCACTACATGCACTATTAAATACGCCTTAACAGCTAATAATAATTAAAACACAGAAAAACAATAAAACAAACATCAAAACAGAACAGAACAGAATGAAAACAAAATTAAATTTGGACAAACAGAATTCAAAGGCTAATTGTGTAACGTAAGTTTTTTTACAGAGGGCACAGATGTATGGTACAAGTCGATATCTTCATCATGTTGTTTGTATAATTCATACATTCTGTGCAGTGAGCAATGTCGCCTCAAATTTGTAACGCTTTTTGGCATGCAAAACAGTTTTCTATTTGATTTTCTCGGTAGGTTTCGAGGCACATGGAAGGATACTTTACTGAGCAACTCAGGACAGTTTAAAGAACCTGTCACTATTTTTTTAAGGAATATTAAATCTAACATGTCTCTTCGTTTTTCCAACGAGACCATCCCAAAATACTTCAATCTTTCCCGGTACGATTTGAGACTTTTACCCATATTACAATGATAAGTCAGATGCCATTACGTTACATTTTTACGTAATAAGGTTTAAGTTAGCTGGTATAAGGTGTACCGTATTCGGTACACTGGTGCCTGAGAGGTCAATAGGTACAAGAAAACAGTGTAAGCTACTCAACATTGTATCTAAAAGCACAATAAAAGTAACAGTTGCAAGTATTTTTTTCACTTTTCAGTTTATTTTTCTTTCCTTTTAAAACGTAAATGGTTTTGTATAATGATACATTCCTGTTTGTGTTACCAGCCACAGCTGGGACCCATGAAACAGATGATGACGGTATGACCGGATAAATATCTACTAACAAATAACTATAATATTACAGTAAGGTGTGTCTATACCGCGAGCATTCGTTATGTCGTATTCACTTGAAACTGCTGAGAAACAGTTGTTGCCACCAATATCAAGTTATAAATGATATCTAAACAAACACTTTCAAACGGCTAACAGAAAAAATAAACTAGATGACGACAGCCCCCCTAGCCAAGTTACAACCGTTTCGTTCCCATTCTCTTTTCGTTGATCGCCTCGAGTCGGCCACGCCTCCTATTCCTTTGTTCTGACCACGTGACTGAGCGTTGAGATGACGTCAGATTAAAGGAATCGGAGGCGTGGCCTACTCGAGGCGATCGACGAAAAAAGAAACGAAACGTTACGGTTGTAACGGCTAGGGGGGCAGTATTTCCTATCCGATTACTCTAAGAAGAAACACCGAAACAAATTCAGAAGTCAGACTCTTAGATCTATAGTCTATTCGCGTTTGCAAATAATAATATTAAGTAGCATAGCATAGTCGGCCTTATAATGTTCCCACTGTTGGGACTCAGGCCTCCTCTCTAGGAGAGGGAATATTAAGTAATTATTTTAAACTTTAATCAGAATCGTCAGAATTTTCACTTTTACGAATATTACCAGTATTGAAATACTCAGTGCAACACACTGCTCGAATGCTTATAATGAGAGGTCGGAATTAGGTAGAGTTATTCATGTACTTGCATCTAAATGTTGATATTAATATGGATCTTCCCGGGATTTCTAATGAAAAATCCCGTGTGGCCAACATTATTACAAATAAATAATAATAAAAACCTCAGCGATAGATAAGATAAATAAAACAAAGATAATTAACATACAATTTTCATTAGTATTTTTCATTAAAAAAGATCTTTATATGTCAACTGAGGTGAGGTTAACAAATTTATAGACTTCTTCCTACTTGTCATTAATGCAGGAAGAAATTTTTTCTGCTATATTTCTGACAGTGACATAAAAAAAATGTGCTTTTTAAAATTAACTCGGGATTTGAGGCATACCTATCCACTTTATTCTTCACAAGCATCTACGCTAAGTTGCTAGCCTGTCGGTTCTCTACCGGTTGCATTTCGGGGAGTGTGCGGAATTGCATAACCTAATTCCGCCCGCGCCCGTTCCATCATCGGACCACCAGGCGTACGGCAATGCGCCATCGCGACCGGTACAAGGTAGACATCCCACTTATACGCACGAAACGTTTTGGGAACACTTTCATTGTACGTACAGCTAAGGAGTGGAATTCCTTACCGGAATCTGTGTTTCCTGATGGCTACAACCCAGGAATCTTTAAGTCAAGAGTGAATAGGTTACTTCTAGATAAGCGCGCTCCATCGTCGATCGCATCGTCGCTTTCCATCAGGTGAGATAGTGGTCAAGCGCGAACCTATCAAGAATAAAAAAAAATTCTTTCGCTGTATGAAACCGTTTTATGTACTTAAATAACTCTAACCTAATTCCGACCTCTGCTTATAACCGAATGCTCGCTTTCTGGACATACCATAAACACAGTCTAATCTAATTAGCCCATTATGTCCCTCTGCTGGGCGAAGATCTCCCTCTCCGTTTTCCACACACGTCTCTCATCAGTCGTTGCTGGCCAGTCCCTCAAGTAAAAGTCCCATGGTTTAACGGGACCCAATAAGTGGCTCTTCTAGCCCACAATTCATCTGACCTGCGGCAGACATGTCCGACCAAACCCCATTTAAGAATAGCAGAACACAGAATACAAAGCTACCACTTCTTACAGACTCTACCCGACAACCTCTTCATCAACTATCTCTCCCGTATCCATCGTGATGAAGACTTCCAGTTCATCCTGCGAGGGGTGACGCGGCTCCTGAACAATCCTTTAGCGCAGACCTATCTGCCTAACTCCGCTAAGAAGGTGAACCTGCATCAGGAGTTGCTCGTGCTGTTCTGGAAGATGTGTGATTATAACAAGGTAAGTGGGGATAGGAATGATCGAAGTCAGACGAAAATAGCTTAAACTTCAGCAGATGTAAGCACAAAGTAAGCATACACCAAGCAAATCATAATGGTAATATATAACTTAAAAAATCGTTTATATGAATTGTGGGTTAAGCTCGCCTTTGTACATCAGCTGTCCAATTTTTTTTTTAATAATTTGTTATTATATAAATAATATAAGAATAAGAATATGAAGCTACCTAGCTCGGGAATCCGGCACCCCTTTTAATCCGAGATGCCTATCACTATACATTGTAATACATGATTTAAAAGGTTGTAACTTATACGCGCCACAATATTGTGCTCAGTTATGATTTGTAGTTCAGATAGAATGTCATCACTATGATTTGTAATTTGTCGGATTACTTTCTTTCAAAAAAACATCAGACTATAGGCGTCTGTGGCAGTACTCTATAATTCGACAAATTCGATAGTCCGACACCGCCCTGCACAACGTTTGTCGGATTACTGGGTGTCAACTGTATTTGGATTATATCAAAAAACATTGATTTAAAAAAATCACTTAATTTAACCTAAAAATGTGCTGCAATTGCAAGATATACTTACTTAGAAATTGTTATTTTCTTATTTCAGAAATTCATGTACTACGTTTTGAAGAGCAGTGATGTGCTGGAAGTGTTGGTACCGATTTTATATCACCTCAACGACTCCCGCGCAGACCAATGTAAGTAAAATCTAAAGAAATGTAAAAAAAACTGCTGTAAATATTTTATAAACCCCTGTAAAAAAAATACTTATGAAAAATCGGGTGCATATATTTAAATTATTGTCATGTCTGTATGATGACGCGTACTGTTCCACGCGCGCCTCAAGGAGATGTCAGCAAACCTTAGGGGCCCAGCAGGAACGAAGCCTACTGGGGCCAAAGGTCTGCTTCTGAAAGGAAGACTCGGCCCTGGTACAAATGGCAACGAAGGAACAGGATTGGGTTTTTAATCAGTAAAAGTCTGACACTATCTCTCGCTCAGCCCAAGAGCAGGGGATGTCATTGGATGATTTTCCCACCGGAAAAAAAATGTCTGTATGGTAATTTAAGCATATTCAACCCGTAACGTTTCTACTGGTGAGATATAAGTTTTATCCGAAAAAAGAAGCCTCATGAGGTTTTTTTTTTTAATAAATTTGGTGCGCCACAACAGAAATTACTCCTGTATCGTGGGAGATTTCACAATCATGTAAACTCATATATACAAAACGCCCAGACCTGAAACTACTATCTGTAGGCCAAACAAATATTTGTTCCGTACAGGAAACAAGCTCTAGACACGTTACGAAGCGGCCTAAATTTATTAATAGTGGGATCTTTAAGGTGAATGCTACAGGGTAGCAAAATTCAAATTTTCTTTCATTCTTTCGAAAATTTGAATTTTTTAGCATTCAGTTTAATGAAATATTGTCTTGGTATGGTCATGTGAAGAGGAGAGATGAAACGCATGTTACTAAAAGAGTTATGAGTTTACATGTGGATGGATGGAGAGGGAGAGGGAGACCAAAGAAAAGATGGATGGATTGTGTGAAGAGTGATATGAAAGAAAAGGAAGTTAGTATGACGAGTGACAGGGCAGAATGGAAGAAAAAAACGTGTTGCGCCGACCCCAAATAACACAGGACAAGGGCAGGAAGATGATGATGAGTTTAATGAAATATTGAGGGTTGTATTCCAGCGCGCGTGGGGCTGATGCACATCGGCGTGTTCATCCTGCTGCTGCTGTCGGGCGAGCGCAACCTGGGCGTGCGCCTCAACAAGCCGTACACGGCCACCGTGCCCATGGACATCCCCGTGTTCACGGGCTCGCACGCCGACCTGCTCGTCGTGGTCTTCCACAAGATCATCACCACCGGCCACCAGAGGCTGCAGCCGCTCTTCGACTGTCTGCTCACTATACTAGTCAATGGTGACTCATCATTCATTTATTTATTATATATTTTATTGTAGATACAATATGTATACGACATTAGTTTTAGTAAATGCAAAACCCGAAACACTTGTCTAGTATTTTTATGCAAAAAATCTATGTACAAAACTTCATAACTGCATCATGAAAAACCTGGTGGTTCGCACAAATACATGGTCATCGAGCCATCCGAGCAACTGAGAAGCTGTTTAGCTCCCGCACCCATGTGTGCACCTTTTTTAAATATTTTTGTGAAAATTATAATAACATGGTGTAGAAATAATTGGAATCGATTCAGTTACTAATTCTGAACAAAATATTATCAGGAAAAAAACTTTTTACAAAAAAAAAATAACCTACTTCACTAAAACAAAAAAACGATCAAAATAACGTTTTAGCGTTTTTTTAGTGAAGCCGGTTATATTATTTTTTTTTCAGTTTTTTAATTAATCGCAAATTGATTTCTAGTGGTTATGTTGATGTAAAATTGGTGTATTTTTGTATCTCAAGTGTCTATGCAGCTGGACAATTTGTGGAATCATTGAAACAGGCGTGATTTCGGTAAAATGGAATTGAGAACACACCACACACTCACACTCACTCAAGGTTCAATCACTAAAGGTTCACTCACTCAGGCTTCACTTAAGGCCATTACATACATCAACAACATACATACACACACACATACACACAACATACACACACACACAAACACATACATACATACACACATTCACAACACACCACATACATTCAACTCATTCATTCATTCATTCATTCATTTCGGTACATTTCGAATTATTGTAGTTTTGACTACCACAGCGAAGCTTACTGAGAAGGCTGACCCGATATATTTGCTGCCAAATACTGCAAACATTACAAAAACATTAGAATGTGTTACATGCTAATGGAACTCAAAACTTGACACTGACACAAAACGTGTGAAGCAAAAAAATCTGCCTCTCCATACAAATTGTCCAATCAAGTTTATATTTTTGTATGGAGAGGCCGACTTTTTTTTTCGTTTCCTGAAAAAATGGAAGAGTTCAGTTTCGTCTACTGAACAAGGCCTTAAAGTTGCGGAAACCTGTCCCTTACACCCTGTATAAAGGGTGACTGGACCTGAAATCGCGAAAAAAATCTGCTGTTCAGTACATATGTTTGCCTAAGGTACTGAACAGCTGATATTTTTTTCGCGATTTCGGCTTTGCTCCCATAATAAAAATTGTTTGTTATCATGAGCACAATCACGTGTTTAAGTATCGTACACTAATTGCCAGTCACCCTATAATAAAAAATCTATTTATTGGTTTCTATAATATTGTCGCAGTGTCTCCGTACCTGAAGACGTTATCAATGGTGGCGTCGACGAAGCTGCTGCACCTACTGGAAGCGTTCAGTACGCCCTGGTTCCTGTTCTCCCAGGCGCATCATCATCATCTCGTGTTCTTCTTGCTGGAGATGTTCAACAACATGATACAGTACCAGTTTGATGGCAAGTGAAATGTCTGTTTGAATGAAAAAACCGACTATAGTAAATTTTTTTTGGTGCCAATTTGAGCCTTATACACAAACTAACTCCTTTATTTTTAAAGATAGATTAGATCTGTTTTCACTAAACGGATCAATGATTTTTTCTGATCTCTTTGATTTACTTAACTCATTGTCGACAAAATCGGGCTTACTAGGGCCACAGAACTGGTGGTGCATCATTGACCACCTTCTACAAAAACAAAACTGAATGTTTTAATTTGTCATACAGTGTAACTGCGACTGACTTGAATCTTGTCGACTTCTCACAAAATAATATAAATAAATTTGACCCAAATAAAATAATAAAATAGAATAACACAGCAACCATTGTAATATACCACAGCCAGAAATGTGTTTATTTTTTAGACATTGTTAACAAACCCATTATTAAGAATAAAGAATTTGTTTGTCTCTCCAGTTAATAACTGATTTGGATTTAGATGATTCACTATTTAGATGTGTTAATTCCGAATTTATTTTTTCTCTCAGGTAACTCCAACCTAGTCTACACAATAATCCGCAAGCGAGCAGTATTCCATAACTTAGCGAACTTACCTCACGAGCACAGCGCCATCGCTCGCTCGCTAGCGGCCGGCAGGGCTAAGGGACTAGTGCACCATAAGACTACACTACCCAGGTGAGATAGCACTCATTAACTAGCCAAGCTACCGCGCGAGCACGGCGCCATCGCTCGCTCGCTAGCGGCCGGCAGGGCTAAGGGACTAGTGCACCATAAGACTACACTACCCAGGTGAGATAGCACTCATTAACTAGCCAAGCTACCGCGCGAGCACGGCGCCATCGCTCGCTCGCTAGCGGCCGGCAGGGCTAAGGGACTAGTGCACCATAAGACTACACTACCCAGGTGAGATAGCACTCATTAACTAGCCAAGCTACCGCGCGAGCACGGCGCCATCGCTCGCTCGCTAGCGGCCGGCAGGGCTAAGGGACTAGTGCACCATAAGACTACACTACCCAGGTGAGATAGCACTCATTAACTAGCCAAGCTACCGCGCGAGCACGGCGCCATCGCTCGCTCGCTAGCGGCCGGCAGGGCTAAGGGACTAGTGCACCATAAGACTACACTACCCAGGTGAGATAGCACTCATTAACTAGCCAAGCTACCGCGCGAGCACGGCGCCATCGCTCGCTCGCTAGCGGCCGGCAGGGCTAAGGGACTAGTGCACCATAAGACTACACTACCCAGGTGAGATAGCACTCATTAACTAGCCAAGCTACCGCGCGAGCACGGCGCCATCGCTCGCTCGCTAGCGGCCGGCAGGGCTAAGGGACTAGTGCACCATAAGACTACACTACCCAGGTGAGATAGCACTCATTAACTAGCCAAGCTACCGCGCGAGCACGGCGCCATCGCTCGCTCGCTAGCGGCCGGCAGGGCTAAGGGACTAGTGCACCATAAGACTACACTACCCAGGTGAGATAGCACTCATTAACTAGCCAAGCTACCGCGCGAGCACGGCGCCATCGCTCGCTCGCTAGCGGCCGGCAGGGCTAAGGGACTAGTGCACCATAAGACTACACTACCCAGGTGAGATAGCACTCATTAACTAGCCAAGCTACCGCGCGAGCACGGCGCCATCGCTCGCTCGCTAGCGGCCGGCAGGGCTAAGGGACTAGTGCACCATAAGACTACACTACCCAGGTGAGATAGCACTCATTAACTAGCCAAGCTACCGCGCGAGCACGGCGCCATCGCTCGCTCGCTAGCGGCCGGCAGGGCTAAGGGACTAGTGCACCATAAGACTACACTACCCAGGTGAGATAGCACTCATTAACTAGCCAAGCTACCGCGCGAGCACGGCGCCATCGCTCGCTCGCTAGCGGCCGGCAGGGCTAAGGGACTAGTGCACCATAAGACTACACTACCCAGGTGAGATAGCACTCATTAACTAGCCAACCTACCGCGCGAGCACGGCGCCATCGCTCGCTCGCTAGCGGCCGGCAGGGCTAAGGGACTAGTGCACCATAAGACTACACTACCCAGGTGAGATAGCACTCATTAACTAGCCAAGCTACCGCGCGAGCACGGCGCCATCGCTCGCTCGCTAGCGGCCGGCAGGGCTAAGGGACTAGTGCACCATAAGACTACACTACCCAGGTGAGATAGCACTCATTAACTAGCCAAGCTACCGCGCGAGCACGGCGCCATCGCTCGCTCGCTAGCGGCCGGCAGGGCTAAGGGACTAGTGCACCATAAGACTACACTACCCAGGTGAGATAGCACTCATTAACTAGCCAAGCTACCGCGCGAGCACGGCGCCATCGCTCGCTCGCTAGCGGCCGGCAGGGCTAAGGGACTAGTGCACCATAAGACTACACTACCCAGGTGAGATAGCACTCATTAACTAGCCAAGCTACCGCGCGAGCACGGCGCCATCGCTCGCTCGCTAGCGGCCGGCAGGGCTAAGGGACTAGTGCACCATAAGACTACACTACCCAGGTGAGATAGCACTCATTAACTAGCCAAGCTACCGCGCGAGCACGGCGCCATCGCTCGCTCGCTAGCGGCCGGCAGGGCTAAGGGACTAGTGCACCATAAGACTACACTACCCAGGTGAGATAGCACTCATTAACTAGCCAAGCTACCGCGCGAGCACGGCGCCATCGCTCGCTCGCTAGCGGCCGGCAGGGCTAAGGGACTAGTGCACCATAAGACTACACTACCCAGGTGAGATAGCACTCATTAACTAGCCAAGCTACCGCGCGAGCACGGCGCCATCGCTCGCTCGCTAGCGGCCGGCAGGGCTAAGGGACTAGTGCACCATAAGACTACACTACCCAGGTGAGATAGCACTCATTAACTAGCCAAGCTACCGCGCGAGCACGGCGCCATCGCTCGCTCGCTAGCGGCCGGCAGGGCTAAGGGACTAGTGCACCATAAGACTACACTACCCAGGTGAGATAGCACTCATTAACTAGCCAAGCTACCGCGCGAGCACGGCGCCATCGCTCGCTCGCTAGCGGCCGGCAGGGCTAAGGGACTAGTGCACCATAAGACTACACTACCCAGGTGAGATAGCACTCATTAACTAGCCAAGCTACCGCGCGAGCACGGCGCCATCGCTCGCTCGCTAGCGGCCGGCAGGGCTAAGGGACTAGTGCACCATAAGACTACACTACCCAGGTGAGATAGCACTCATTAACTAGCCAAGCTACCGCGCGAGCACGGCGCCATCGCTCGCTCGCTAGCGGCCGGCAGGGCTAAGGGACTAGTGCACCATAAGACTACACTACCCAGGTGAGATAGCACTCATTAACTAGCCAAGCTACCGCGCGAGCACGGCGCCATCGCTCGCTCGCTAGCGGCCGGCAGGGCTAAGGGACTAGTGCACCATAAGACTACACTACCCAGGTGAGATAGCACTCATTAACTAGCCAAGCTACCGCGCGAGCACGGCGCCATCGCTCGCTCGCTAGCGGCCGGCAGGGCTAAGAGACTAGTGCACCATAAGACTACACTACCCAGGTGAGATAGCACTCATTAACTAGCCAAGCTACCGCGCGAGCACGGCGCCATCGCTCGCTCGCTAGCGGCCGGCAGGGCTAAGGGACTAGTGCACCATAAGACTACACTACCCAGGTGAGATAGCACTCATTAACTAGCCAAGCTACCGCGCGAGCACGGCGCCATCGCTCGCTCGCTAGCGGCCGGCAGGGCTAAGGGACTAGTGCACCATAAGACTACACTACCCAGGTGAGATAGCACTCATTAACTAGCCAAGCTACCGCGCGAGCACGGCGCCATCGCTCGCTCGCTAGCGGCCGGCAGGGCTAAGGGACTAGTGCACCATAAGACTACACTACCCAGGTGAGATAGCACTCATTAACTAGCCAAGCTACCGCGCGAGCACGGCGCCATCGCTCGCTCGCTAGCGGCCGGCAGGGCTAAGGGACTAGTGCACCATAAGACTACACTACCCAGGTGAGATAGCACTCATTAACTAGCCAAGCTACCGCGCGAGCACGGCGCCATCGCTCGCTCGCTAGCGGCCGGCAGGGCTAAGGGACTAGTGCACCATAAGACTACACTACCCAGGTGAGATAGCACTCATTAACTAGCCAAGCTACCGCGCGAGCACGGCGCCATCGCTCGCTCGCTAGCGGCCGGCAGGGCTAAGGGACTAGTGCACCATAAGACTACACTACCCAGGTGAGATAGCACTCATTAACTAGCCAAGCTACCGCGCGAGCACGGCGCCATCGCTCGCTCGCTAGCGGCCGGCAGGGCTAAGGGACTAGTGCACCATAAGACTACACTACCCAGGTGAGATAGCACTCATTAACTAGCCAAGCTACCGCGCGAGCACGGCGCCATCGCTCGCTCGCTAGCGGCCGGCAGGGCTAAGGGACTAGTGCACCATAAGACTACACTACCCAGGTGAGATAGCACTCATTAACTAGCCAAGCTACCGCGCGAGCACGGCGCCATCGCTCGCTCGCTAGCGGCCGGCAGGGCTAAGGGACTAGTGCACCATAAGACTACACTAAGGACTAGAGTAGGAGTACAATATTAGTAAGTACACATTTTACATTTTAGGTCTTTACCTAAGAGTTTCTAAAATGGCACGGCTTCATAGGTAAAGACCTAATAATACAAGAACGAAACTGCAACAAATTGAAACGATTATTATGCTACATTCCATGCTGTCTCTAGGACCAGCAGAATTCTAGAATTAAACATGGAGAACGACATACATCAGAACGATGACCTCAAACCCAATTCATACTCAAACCCTTTTAAGTTCAATGGATTCACGTTTATTCCTTGTTTATTTTTTCATACACCTTTTTATGTTATTTTCATAGGATTTATCGGCGATTTAAAGCTTCAGCGTTAATCTGAATGCTGGAGCCAATATGATGGATATATCCCATCTTTCTTCTATTACTATAAGAATTGTTGTCTACCCACCCAGCTTACGGCAGTCCACTGCTGACCAAACGCCACTCCACCTTGACGCGCATGTCGCCAACGGAGCTCCCTCTAAGCCAGTGCTGCCGGATCGACTGCGGTATTTAGTATACGCGCATTGCTAGCTATTCACTTAATACACATACGCGTACATACGGTTCAACCAGAAAAGGCATGCGCTTCGACTATCTTCGTTTTTCCGAATAAGCGCGAACAGAGTATCAAACCAAGAGGTTCTTCTAGGGATTAGGTTTTAGGGGTTAGGTTTCTTCTGGTGACCCCGACGTGATCCAAGTTTGGGATCCATCGTCTTGAAAAATCACGTCGGCGGTCACCAATTTGTGGTTGCTACAGATGTCAGGTGATTATAGAAAATAATCATAAATATTGTAAAGGAAAATCAATTGACGTTTTTGTTGAAGTTGTATTATGTCAAGATTTTTATGAGAGAAGAAAGAGTACAGAGTTTGAATAGCAAAAACACTAGTTATTCAGCCAGTTAGAGTGTCGTAACTCGTAAGTGATGCTACAACCACTATCTCACCTGATATTAAACAATGTTCTGGACGATGAAGAAGCACCTAAAATTGGCCTAATCACTTATAACTTGAATACCCACTGGTTAAAGCTGTTAAGAAACTCAAACTCCATCAGCGAATTGTACTCCTTAGCTGTATACATACTCAAAATGTTTATTTGGAATTGTATAGAGCTGTTACGTAAGCATTTCTAACCGTCGTGTATTCGATTCTCTGAAGATAGACGACGAAGCGCATACATTTTTTGGGATATCTGTAATTCTGTACATACATATATTCACACCTATTATCTAAGAAGCTAGACAGAAACTAAAAAAAACTTAATGCTTTGTCCACGTTCATACGTATTGTAGTTGAGACGTGTTTTAGGGTATCAGTAAAGTTTGTTTGTGTATGTCCTTGTAGGACACGTAAGGTCTGCTGTCCACGGACGCGTAGCTTCATAGACGCGTAATCCTCATTATACGCTTGGTGTATGCCTGCGTAAACTCTCGAGAGAGTTTCATAATTTTGTATGTAAGTTTCACGCAGGCGTACACCAAGCATATAGGGTGACTGGTAATTAGTGACCGATACTTTAACACGTGATTGTACTCATGATTACAAACAACTTTCCCAAAGAAACTTTTTTATACTAATTTATTGTAACGTAGCGCGCTCGCGTAACGTTCCAAAATACTAGTCTTTGGATATTATTTTACCGAAACATGTAGGTACATTGCTTACGTCATCGATAACGCGGGCGTGTGTGCCGCGCCGCTAACAGCTGATCGGGTGAAGGCGCGCGCGAAATTCAAGTTTCAAACAGCTGTTTTGTTATTGTGATTGAACTCATCATCATCTTCCTGCCCTTGTCCTGTTTTATTTGGGGTCGGCACAACACGTTTTTTTCTTCCATTCTGCCCTGTCACTCGTCACGCTATCACTAACTCCCTTTTCTTTCATATCACATCTCACACAATCCATCCATCTTTTCTTTGGCCTCCCTCTCCCTCTCCATCCATCCACATGTAAATTCATAACTTTTTTAGCAACGTGCGCTTCATCCCTCCTCTTCACATGACCATACCAAGATAAACGATTCCCTTTCAACTTTTCAGTCACTGGCGCCACTTTCAAACTTCCCCTAATATACTCATTTCTCACTTTATCCAACCATTGTGATTGAACTAATTAGTATAAAAAAAGTTTCTTTGGGAAAGTTGTTTGTAATCACTAATCATGAGTACAATCACGTGTTTAAGTATCGGTCACTAATTACCAGTCACCATATGTAAAGAGAAATACGCGTCTATGAAGCTATGCGTCTTTGGGCTTAAGCCTACGCCTTTTCATTGGTAAATTCATTTTGCTAATCGCCTTTCATTAATTATTTCCGATATTATGTATGTTTGTACTAAATTTTATTCGTCATCACCTGCTTAACTTAACTAAGATTTTTTAGTCTTTGCAAAAGCTTGGCGGTGATGATGATTAAAATCTGTCCAAGTTTGTGATCGTGAGACTTTATTCACATTTCTGAAAGTCTTCTCAATTTTAATCAACAAATTAACTCAATTTCTTTATTTTTCAAATTACCGCATGTCTTTGTATGATGACTAAATTCAGATTGCACGTTACTAAATTACTAATATTGTCGTTAACCCCTCGACTGAATAAAACTTTTTAATAATTCTGGAGAATTCTTAAAAAAGGGTAAATTTTGGCAAGATGGCCGTGCTCGCGTATCAACTCGCACGGTCACTTTGAAGCATTATGTAACATCATTTTGTTTTTGTTTTACCTAAGCCTTATCTCTCGCTACTGCTGGGAAAAACCCACCTCCGGGTCCTTCTGCTAGGGCCATGAGGAAAAGTACGAAAATGATACCCGTGGTCCAAAAACGCAAAGGGCTCTGAAGGAGCATAGGTGTGGTTTTAGTCAGAAACCGTCCTAGAGTGGGAGAAGTCATTAGATGATTTCCCACCTTAAAAAACACCCCAGGTCCTTAAAATTAAATGAATCAGTCTTACACGACATAATTATTCTTATTTTTTTAAAGCTACATAGATTTTACATCACTTCCGTTTATTAAATAATAAAACTCAAAGTCAGATGAGTTCATTTAAATAAGAGGTCTAGAAAAATAATAATAATAATAATATTCCACAACTTTCACACAACGCCATCTAGTCCCAAACTAAGCAGAGCTTGTGCTATGAGTACTAGACAACTGATAAACATACTTATACACATATTTATTTTAGATAAATTAATATAAACAATGTGAGACTAAAACTGATAAGGCCTTCAGAAACCAAGGTAAATGATTCGAGGGTTTAACTTTTCAAATTACAGGCTGACATTCTGATATTACTATGTTTCTCTCAGGTCTAGGAGCGCCGAGTCGGTGGCGGAGACTCCGATGGAAGGGTCCAGGCCTGCGCAGCCAGCGGAGCCAGGCACTCTCAACCCTACTCTTGCTGAGACACCTGGTAACTAAAAACATAAGGCCCGGCGCCCACTATCGGTGGGCATCGGTACAGATCGGGCGCTCTTCGGGCGCCTGAGAGCTGCGTCGGGCGACTTCGGGCTACTTCGGCAGCCGTAAGCAGTCCGAGGCCGAGGCTTCGGCTAGCTCGGATGTAGTCCCAATCCACCATTATAAATACACACGCACAGCTGTTTTCACGTAACGTTACGACTGCTCTGCGATGTTTCTGCCGCCCGAACTATTCTGAGGCTACCCAAAATCAGCTACGACTGCCGAGGCAGCTCTCAGGCGCCCGAAGCCGCCGTAAGGCGCCCGAGCTGTACCGAGCCGCACCGATGCCCACCAATAGTGGGTGGTGGAAAGTAAAGTTCTGCAAACAGGTATATATTACAATAGCTTCTGCCAGCGGCTTCGCCCGCGTGAAAGTAGGTTTCTCCATACAAACTTTGAACCCCCATTTCATCCTTTTGGAGGGTGAATTTTTGGAGATTCTCTCTTAGTGCTCGTTTACGTTATAAAAGGAAGCTTTGTACAAAATTGCACGCTCCTAGTCCTTGTAGTTTCGGCTGTGCTTTGATATGTCAGTCAGTCAGTTTCTCCTTTTATATATGTAGATTAATGTTTCAAGGCGTAACATTAGGTACTGGGAATATATTTTTCTTTCTTCTCCTTTCAACACAGCAATCAGCACGATGACAGAACGCGAATCAGCGCACCCTCCACCACAACGCCTAGAAAGCGACGCCGTGCCGCCTCGCGATGTTACCTCGGCCGCCCCCGACGCGGCCGCGCTCGACGGTGACCCCGACGCGGCCGCGCTCGACGGTGACGCCGACACGCGCGAGCCGCGCGACCGACTGCTGCCGGCGCGCGCGGGGCCCGACGGGGAGGACCGCCCTGATGATGTGGACATGGAGGACGACACTGACAAGAGGACTGTGACGCATGTGAGTACTCCGTTTGTATTTGTTTCCAACTAATTTAAGAACTAGTAACTAAATTATTTAACTATTTACTGTAATAACAAGATTGCTTTTAAAATAGAAATCAAAGACGTGATTTTCTTTTGGGAAGTCAACTTCTGTAAAATGCTACTTTAGTATCTAATCTAATGTAACTGCCCCATTATGTCTCAATGCTGGACTAAAACCTCCTTCTCCCTTTTCCACACACATCTGTCTCATCTGTCCACCTTCGTCTTGGCGTGGAAACTCTCTTGTCCTAGTGCCAAAAAATCGAAAACACGTGACAACGACCAAACTGCACTGTCATATGCTGTGTTTACCTAAGATGTAGTGAAACTACTGCCCACTTTCTCTTTCATCCTAGTAGTGGAAACATTTCTGATTATGATCTGTTTGTCCTTGACATACGGTTCAGTTTAATTTATTTTCGTTGTTAGTGCCACCATACATATTTCCACAGCAGCAAGACGTTTGGACTGCTTTAAAAATCTATCTGTAGATACTACTGGATTGTTTTGTTACTCAAACAAAAAACTCTCGAAGATTTTTCTTTTGCATTTGTATGGTTGTGTCTTTCCAGAGGAACAGCCTCCAAGTGAGCAGCACAGGTCGTCAGCTGTCAGAGTCGGGCGGCGAGTGGAGGCCGACTGCCGAGTGGGTGTCGAGCTGGCGCGGCAAGCTGCCGCTGCAGACCATCATGCGGCTGCTGCAGGTGCTCGTGCCGCAGGTCGAGAAGATATGCATCGACAAGTAAGTCTTGTACTAGTGCAGTATACAAGAGGTCATTCTTTAATCTTTACCTGTCTACCTCAATCTGTTTCTGCTCACTTCTTCTAAACCTAGCAACGGATTTTGAAACGATTTCACTAATAGAATGAGCGATAAATAAGGAAGATTTGAGCATATAATTTACATCCACGCGAAATCAGTAAGCAATTAAGAACTGAAAATAAGAAAGGACCAAAAATTGAGCCCTGAGATACCCCATTTTCGTTTTTATATCTACGGATGAAATTACACATCATATATTAATTATTTCAACTAATTGTTGTCTATCATTCAACTACCTTTTTTGCTAAGCTTAACGCTGTTTTGCCTTGTCCGATATATTCAAGATTAAGAAATAATGTTTCGTGATTTACATAATCAAACGCCTAAGATAGTTTGCGTACTTATGGCATCTCATGCTTCTTTCCACGTATTTAAAATGTGTGTTAATAAGATGACGCCGCCGGCGTCAGTTGTACAAAATATTATCCATTAATTCCAAGTTCATGGCTAAAAAAAAAACACGTCTTCTGTTACAGGGGCTTAACGGATGAGTCCGAAATCCTGCGGTTCCTGCAGCACGGCACGCTGGTGGGCTTGCTGCCCGTGCCGCACCCCATCCTCATCCGCAAGTACCAGGCCAACGCCGGCACCGCCGCCTGGTTCCGCACTTACCTCTGGGGCGTTATTTACATACGGTGAGTGTTTTATATGACAGACAGTCTTCTGTCCAACAAAATTTGAAGTATTATTAACAGGCAAATTTTCGAAGGGTAGTATTCAGACGCTCTTTAACGTACTTAGGGGAAAACCCGTTATTCTTATTATAGATTTAATGTTTTAAGTATGAAGGGAGATCGGTTTTGTAACATTTATGTAAATTACGGCGCGGCGGGCGGTTGTCTACCGCTATTAAGTACTTTTTTTAAAGATTTTTATTTCGCACTACCATTATTTAATATCACATCACATGTCGTCATTTAGTAACATCACATCACTCGCTGCCATGTTATAATTTCTGCATATCACCAAATACACCCTAATATTGCATTACAATGTCGCAGGAGTGATCGCATTTCGCGACTGAGTACAACATCACAACATAATGTGATAGTAAAATGTAATATTACTCGGCACGAAACGTAATGACATATCACATCACTTCATGATGCATTGTTTGTGCATGTCTAGTGTCCACCCTTACATTGTTGACAGTTCTGACAAAGCGTTTCGCCTCGTCGTTCATGCCGCGTATATCGAAGGACTGGAACAATTTACTTGTGGCGATCTTCCCGTCCACTTATAATTTAGGTGTTTTCAAGGTTTTAGAGTGAATAGGGTCTTAATAGACTAATACGCTTCACCATCAACGATTGTTTCACTGCCATCAGGTGGGATCGCAGTTAAGCACTAGTATGTATCCTTTGAAAGAAAAAGTACTCTTGCTGAATTTTTCAATCCTTTTATAAAAAAAATATCTAATATTTTCTCTGACTCTGTAGCGGAAATGAGAATGTTGAGAATTATGTGTGGTGTAAAAAGAATGAATAAAGTCAAAAATTAGAATATTAGATGCAGTTTGAAAGTGGCACCAGTGAGTGACTGAAAAGTTGAAAAGGAGTGTATGGCCATGTGAAGAGGAGGGATGAAACGCATGTTACTAAAAGAGTTATAAGTATACATGTGAAAGGATGGAGAGACCAAAGAAAAGATGGATGGATTGTGTGATATGAAAGATAAGGGAGTTAGTGATAGCGTGGCGGATGTCAGGACAGAATGGAAGAAAACGTGTTGCGCCGATCCTAAATAAAACGGGACAAGGGCAGGAAGATGATTATGATTTTCTCTGATTACAGCAACGTAGACCCGCCGATATGGTACGACACGGACGTCAAGCTCTTCGAGATCCAACGGGTATAATATTCGCGACTCCTTTACGACATCGACTAAACTGCAATTACCCTTTCAACAACCGGCGTGATGATCTCCTAACCGGTACGCTGGTAAAATAATACCTTATTAGTTAATTAATTAATGTTTTTAATTGATACGTTTATAAATATTCGTTTAATAGGTAATATTAATTTTATTTTTAAAGATCTATTCACACAGTTTTAGGTCTGTGGCTTTCGGAATTAGGGAAAAAAATAATGCAATACATTTTTTTGTAAAGTTTTTAGTATGCCATAAAGCTTCAGATATATTAGGAGACAAAGTGTCCCCCAACATGACACGCAATGCTCAATCTACTTAACGCTGCAACATTGCCCAGTGTCCCGAAACTTGCCTTCCAACATTTTGCAACGCGTTCACGTAACGCGCACGGGACATGTTGTTAGACAATATGACAGCGTTGCGCGTCATGTTGGGGGACAGTTTGTCCCCCTAATTGTTGTGTCTGCTGAGGCTATATACTAAAATATTGACAACAATGGTTTATAAAACTTTCAGTGCCAAGAACATAATACAATAATTTGTTTGTGTGCAACATTATTAAGACCGAAACTAAGGGTGAAACAAATAGATTTTTTTTGCCCATTCCATGTGGAACATCAAATTTAAATTGCTAGATTCAAGGCCGTGGTCTGTGACTCGGATGTGTGGATAGATCCTATTACGTAAAAACATATGTGTATTTCTTGAACATTTGCCTGAAGCTAAATTCTGGCCTAGGCAATATTATAGCAGCCATTTTATTACTGGATACTGCTACAAGTTGGCTGCTATTTTTTCTGTGTATTTTTGATCATATTGCATATCTTAATGTGTAGGCTTTAAGAGCCATTTTGCCTTGACTGACAGACTCTTCGAATATGTACGTTGTTCAAGACCAATAAGATCTATTCTGAAATTTTAAAATATTTCATATTATGATAGTTTATTTTATTAACTGAAGCTGAATCTTCAGAAAATTTTATTTATATTTTTTGTACAGTCATCTGCATTAATTGTTATACTTCAAGAGGCGGTATCGTAACCAATCAATGCAGCTGTCTGTACATTGCATATAATAATATCTTCCAGTGTATAGAAAAATAATATTTCAATTATTTTACAATGTGAATGTTATAAGATTTTAATTAAATGTAATTTATATAATTCTTTTCTCTTAAATGCAAATTCTTATGAAAAAAAAATTGCTACAATAAAGTCGGGTTACTTTGGGAGTGGGATATAACTTTGCCCCAAGCTTATTATCCAATAATAACACGGGAGAAAGTGTCCCGTTTGGTTAACGAACTTGGGCCAAATTTATCTCAAAACCAAAGTAACCCGATTTTTCGGTATCTATTTAAGGTAAATGCTGCAGGGTAGCCCGCGAAATCCAAATTTTCGTTCATTATTTGCAATTTTCAGTTCAGTATCAGATAGTAAAGTAAAAAAATATACAATGTGTTGTTTATGATATCCCATAACTTAAGGTTTATATTCTATAAGGAAAAATAATACTAAAAGTCCTAGAATATGTGGTCCAAAAGTGCATGGTTTCGAAGATAACATCAATCATAATTAATTTAGGTCAAAAATTTACACCCGTATGACAAATCTTTACCTTTATGACGTTGCCAGTCATTGATGAAATCTAAAGTAGTTTGCAAATAAACAAATGACATTACATATTTACGCTGTGATATTTCACGTAAGGGTGTTTTACATAAATAATCGTGAATTTATCGAATTATTTTGTATGGAAAATTAAAACAAAAAAAAAAGAAGATCAATTATCTTCTAAAATAATTCATATGCCAGCTGATTATTAGATATGGTCTCATTCATACCCTAGACTTATGGGATAAAAAAAAACACGTTATATATTTGCGGCAATGATATGGATGTATTTACATGTTTGTACTCATTGAGACAATAATATAACTCTCTAACTTAGAGAAGAGTAAAAAAGTTTCATTTTAATAAAACTTGATGTTTTACCTTGTCTCTAAGTTAGGGTTATGATGATGATTTTTAAGAGCATAATTGTATAAATAAATACAAATGTCGTTACCGCAAATCGTCCCTTAGCTTACAACACCGCTCAAGTCGAAAATTGGCGGTTTTCACATTTGAATGCCTTTAGATGGAGCTGCTCATTGCGCGTCTAATCATTGGTCACATGATATAGATTTCAGCCAATCAGAAGCCATAATTCGAAAAATTGTGATAGCGTGCAAGTCGGCTGGCCTCTCAACACTGAACAGTTTTTTTCGTTTCCTGTAGTTGATAAAAATGACTTATGCGGTGTTGTTAGCTAAGGGACGAAATATAATTTTTGTTGCTATTTGCTACTGAGCAAAAAAAAAACTTTCGAAAATTTGAATTTTGCGGGCTACTCTGTATCATTCACCTTTCTCTCTTTAGTTTGTGTGACAGTAAAATGCTGGACACATATCGATGTTACTTTAGTCAATTGAATCATTACAGATGTAACGGACCATGTCTTATAAGCGCTTTACGTGTTCTATAATATATTAACTTCAAAGCTGACAGCTAGTCATAATTTTTAATCTGTGTATTCATAAATTAATTTCTAAACTTATGAATGTGTGTTTTTATCTCAGTGCTTGCTAGACTCTACATTTTGTATTTAACCGCCTACGTCGGAGATATTCGACAAACACTCCATCTCGTCAGCTCACCCTATAGGTTACAGAAGACACCTATGGAGATTGAAGAGCTAAACGAGATAGAGTACCCAGTCACTAACACACGACCCTGGCGAATAGGACACGGAAACATGATCAATCCAACGCAAGCGGTTATAGGGATAAAGACTAGAAAACTGTTCATGACAATGTGTTCTCTGGTTTTATCCAAGATAACCCGAGTTTACATACAAAATGAGTATTCTGTGGATTAGTTCAATCATTCGCGAAACCAATAAATACCTAACTTTCAAAAAAGAATAACGTAGCTTTAATATAAAGTTTATTTGAACTTATAATTCCAAGTCAATCCAAAGATATGTCACTTCAAAGCAACCCGTTTTAAAAAAAGCAATTTCATACTTTCTGTAGTAGATTGCGTAGGTTTTACAGTTTTCTTTGAAAATATATTCAACTACATTCTGTTCGCGCTAAGAAATAGGTGAGTCATCAGTACTACTGCAAAGTAAAGGCGTATTCATACTGGGGTAAAAATTAGCATAGCATAGTCAGCCTTTTAATGTTCCCACTGCTGGGACTCAGGCCTCCTCTCTCTAGGAGAGGGAATGGGCCGTAATCCGCCACGCGGGCCCAGTGCGGGTTGGTGAATGTCACATGTCTTCGTAAAAAAAATCAATCAAAGGAACATTTTTATTACACAGTTTTTTCAAATATTAATATTAAATAAGTAAATTCAATGATGATGATGATGAAGTAAATTCACTGACATTCATAATGAATGTAAGTCCCATATGTTTTTTTTCTTCACTTACCTGGTCACAGCATTTCTGCATGTTTAAAGTTTAAATGTTGAGTTGAGGTGATATTTTTACTTCAACTGATCAATGTGAACACGGGTTTCTAATTTACTACGACCTGATTGGTCAGTGGGCGTGGCTTAGCTGAGCGACAACGATGACGTCACTATTTTCTTACGCGAACAGGCTCTAGCTGATATTGACAAGTACAAGCTAATCAACCAGTAACGGTTATATATTTATGTTCATTGATTTTTTAAGCCTTTAACCGCTTGCGTCGGATTGGTCCCGACGAATGTTTTCGTGTCCTATTCGCCAGGGTCGTTTTTTTTTTGCCAGGATCGTGTGTTTGCGACTGAGTACTCCATCTCGTTTAGCTTTTCAATCCCCATAGGTGACAGAAGAGCTGACGAGATGGAGTATTTGGTCGTGGAGGTGCGACCCTGGTGGAATAAACGCGAGAATGTTTGTCGGAAATCTCCGACGGAGTGTTTGTCGGAAATCTCCGACGCACGCGGTTAAAAGGTTAATATAACAAAACTTGGTTTCATCAACAGATAAGCTGGTTTATGTTTTACTATTTTAATTTAATTATTATATATTAACAAGGTCTTATATGACTCTTATGTTCTTCCACCAATAATTAATTAAATATGTGTAATTAACTTGACCAAATCGAATACACATTAACTGCCCCCCTAGCCAAGTTACGACCATTTCGTTTGCGTCGAATGCCTCGAGTAGGCCACGCCTCCGATTGCTTTGTTCTGACGTCATCTCAACGCTCAGTCACGAGTCACGTGGTCAGATCAATGGAATCGGAGGCGTGGCCTACTCGAGGCGTTCGACGCAAACGAAACGGTCGTAACTTGGCTAGGGGGGCTGATATAGATTTCGCTACTTGCATAATTGCCAGTAATATTTGAAAATGTATTGAATATCGAATTATTTTTCTTTGTATTATGACCAGTGAACGAGGCTTATGACAAAATACAATTATTATGATGTATATACATTCCATGTGATGGTTTTATTTTTATGATTATTGACTGGATGTCTATAATAATATGAGAATTAAATATAAAATAGTTTAAAAATGAATTTATCACCAAATTTTAATAGTTATATACTTATGCATTTATGTTAAGGCCGGTGCACACGACACAATATATTAATGTGAAAAAATGTTGACGCGTCAGCTGGTGTGGTTCATTTACACAATGAATGCCGACTTCGGGTATATACGTAGGTCTTCTACATCAAACGAAGAAGTGTGCGGGTTGAATAAGTACCAAGGAAGCTAAATCTACGTATACGTATTTATTCGTATAATTACTGGCACCCAGGGTGCGTTTTTTTATTTTCAGTGATGCCATTTACGGATATATCCGTAAATAGACAAATAAAATATGATGTTAACCGACTCTGGCAGTGTAGTCAATTTCGGCATTACACACGAGTTAAACATGAATTGCAAACGCAAATCTATTTAAGTTTCTGAAGTACTGATATTTTTATTTCCAGAAAAACCTGGGTTAAGTAAAATAACAAATTCGATGCGTCGTCTCAGCTTATATAATAAAACTTTGAATAAAAATCTTCTAAATTCTAAATAATTCCTTGCAAAACCATGTCGTGTGTATTAGTCTTTATGTTTTGTCATGTTAAGTGCACTGTCACCGTAATTCTTATGTAAATTAATAGGGGCCATAGTGGACCACTTGAAGAGAGTATATGTTACAACAAATGTTTTACATAAGAATATGTAATTGATTATTTGTGTAGCAGACAAAATTTATCAATTTTGAATGTGTTTATAAAGTTCTTATTACCAATAGATGTTACCCAAACACGTAATTTCAGTGTATTCAAAAGTAAATGTTGTATGTCTTAGATACAATTACTAAGTTTAAAGATTCCACTGCGGCCCGCTTTTAGTGTAACATGTAATTTTAATAATTTATTTGACACAATCACTGTACTTAATGTTATGTAAAATAGAAAATATATAATAATGTGAGCATTGATTTTTTCGTTTCATTTCTTATTCTTGATTTACGCACCGCAAATTAGTAGTCATTTAGTTACATTTGAGCAACGAAAACCTTTGGAGGTCTGCCCCGCTTGGGCGGAGCACCGCCGTGACCTCTTGGGGGTGATCGACGCCGTTGACCAGCCCGCAGCCAAGATCGATATACAGGGTGTCCAAGAACCTGGCGTCCAACTGGATTCCCACGATGCCCCAAGTTCTAACAGTACTCAGAAAAATATTTTAAAAAATCCACCCCATGTACTTACAGAATTATACTGATTTCAAAAAAAAAGGGGGAAATGAGCACCCTGTGACATACTTTTGAATGCTGTGACTGCTAATGCTGATAATTTCGATATTTCTTGGAGGTTTTGTAATCTAGGGTATTGCTGTGTCTAAATAGAATGTAAAAATAAAGTACTTATTGTACCATTTTAAAATAAAATATTATTTTAACTAAAGGTGATATGGAAAACTATTGAATTTCGCAACTTTGACCGACTGTAGTGTAAAAAAAAATGTACCAAAATAGTATGGCAAGTGACGTCAAATTTTGACGCGTTTATTCCTCTTTTTAAAAAGGTATAATACTTACACATTAATTTGAAAAAAAAAATTTGATAATATTTTTACTCAACAACCCAATTTTTACGATGTCTTACAGAATTCTTAGAAAGAAAAATTTACGACGAATTGAATCTAACCTCTAAAGAATTACTATTGTATGCTCATAAAAATAACAACAGGCCTCTCAAAAAACAGGTTAGACCGTAAGGGACGGTATGTGCATGCATCTCACCATAGTGATTCGTTATTACAACAGGAGGGAGCAAGACAGAAACTATCTTTGCGATTTGCTGGTTCTTCTTTATGGTACCCCATTATTCAGGTAAGAGTGAGGGAGAAAAAGGTTAGAGGTGCGAGTGGGATAGATAGTGACGCTATCTGGGATCGTGCTATTTAGGATAACAGTACGGTCAGTACGCGTCACTGCCTCCTGCCGTTACTACGCACCTCTCTCTTATTGTTACCATTGATCACGTACTACGATTTAAAGCTTTGTTTATTGGACTCGATTACTCTTTGTGCTCTGGACTTTGAAACGAACTCTTTACGACGACCTTTGCCTGTGTTTGGACAGTTTGTGTTTTGTGTGTGCTACCATGGCGACCTACACTCCGCAAGAATACGCAAATATGCACTACATTTATGGAGAATGTAGAGGTAATGGACGAGCTGCAGCGAGACTTTACAGAGAAAGGTATCCGAGGGCTACGCGATATCCCGACCATCGAGTTTTCATTAATGTGCACAGATCACTATGTGACGGGCGGTTCCCCAATCAAGTAGCTGGTGAAGGACGACCCGTAAATGACTTCATACGCGATGAAGTTTTAGAGGCGGTGTCGGCAAATCCAAGCATCTCTGTGCGAGGAATAGAAGCTGATACGGGGATACCGAAGAGCACAGCACACAGTATTCTCCAAAAAGAAGAATATCATCCGTACCACGTACAGCGAGTGCAAAGTCTTTTACCTCGAGACTATCCGAGCCGAGTCGCGTTTTGTGAAACAATCCTGCAAAACCATCGAGAAGACGAAAACTTTATCGACAAAATTTTGTGGTCAGATGAATCAACATTTAAGAAGGATGGCTACATGAACCTACACAACTTGCACGAGTGGCATGTGGAAAATCCGCACTTGATGCGAGAAGATAGATCCCAGTACCGGTTCAAAGTGAACATGTGGACCGGTATTCTCTGTGGGAATATTATTGGTCCATTTGAGATGCCCGAGAATTTGACTGGCGAATCATATTTAAATTTTCTTCAAAATGATTTGCCAAACTTACTAGAAGAGACCCCACCAGATATGTGGTTCCAACACGACGGCTGTCCAGCACATTTTCGCGTATCCGTTAGAGAGTTTTTGGACGAGCAATACCCGAACAGGTGGATTGGGCGATCAGGAACAATCCCGTGGCCAGCCCGCTCACCTGACTTAAATCCGCTGGATTTTTTTTTCTGGGGAACTATGAAGGAGCTCGTTTATGCGAAGCCCATTAATGACATCGCTGACCTTCGTGAGAAGATAACACAAGCAGTGCAGGTGATACGTCAAAAAAGTTACTCGCGAAACATAAAGCGGTCCTTTTTAAGGAGAGTGAGAGCTTGTATTGCCGCGGGTGGTCAACATTTTGAACATTTATTGTAATAAAATATCTTTAAACTAACATTCTTTGCTTTTATTCTACTGGGAACCCATCTACCTGTGTGTATTTCCTTCTTGCTCACTCTTGGAACCGAAGTAAATAATAGTAGTAACATAACAGTTTCTAAGATAAGAAAGGGTCCGACAGTTACCGTTAGTAGGTAGGCACTTCGTAAAAATTGGGTTGTTGAGTAAAAATATTATCAAAATTTTTTTTTTCAAATTAATGTGTAAGTATTATACCTTTTTAAAAAGAGGAATAAACGCGTCAAAATTTGACGTCACTTGCCATACTATTTTGGTACATTTTTTTTACACTACAGTCGGTCAAAGTTGCGAAATTCAATAGTTTTCCATATCACCTTTAGTTAAAATAATATTTTATTTTAAAATGGTACAATAAGTACTTTATTTTTACATTCTATTTAGACACAGCAATACCCTAGATTACAAAACCTCCAAGAAATATCGAAATTATCAGCATTAGCAGTCACAGCATTCAAAAGTATGTCACAGGGTGCTCATTTCCCCCTTTTTTTTTGAAATCAGTATAATTCTGTAAGTACATGGGGTGGATTTTTTAAAATATTTTTCTGAGTACTGTTAGAACTTGGGGCATCGTGGGAATCCAGGTGGACGCCAGGTTCTTGGACACCCTGTATAATATACCCTTTATTGTACACCATAAAAATTACAGTAGGAGCTTAAAATAAATAGGGTGTAACAATGAGCGGTCTTATCGCTAAAAGCGATTTTTTACAGACAACCTTTGAATTTGACAGAAAAGGAGAAAATATATGCAGGTATTTCGTGGTCACGTGGTCCAGCAATTACCACCACGTGTGAAGCAGTAATGGGGGCGAAAGCGAAGGTGGAAAGTGTGAGGAAGAAGCAATCCTTACGCTACGGCCGCCGCATGAGACATCCTGAGCGTCGTGAGTCGTAGAGCGATGGTCGCGTGGCCACCGTAAGCGCGGGCGTGTAGACGGCGAACGATAGCTAGTTTTGAAGCATTTTAATCCATATTAATTAGTATGTACAATCCACATTGATTTGAGTAGGTAAGTAGGAAGCTAGCCACCAACCATATTTAAAACGATGTATTGATATTTTTTTGTTAGTTGCCAATAAACACCATCAAAGACAGACGCTTGTTTTACTTGGAAAGCTACTCGCCAAAGGAAATCAAACCTTAACGTACACAATAGCTAGCTTGCCCTCCGATGAGGACGAGGCCCGGCTCGACAGCGCGTTGGCGTTGTGTTTAGCGCGCGTCTCAAAGAACTGTTAGCATTATTAACAGGTTCGCTAGGGCTTATGCCTGCTAGGGTTGCGAGATTATTTGAAAGAGCCAGCATGGCCCTAGACCACAAAAGGCAACTGAAGGAGTATATACAGGTGGGTTTTTGTCAGTATAAGTTTGACACTCCCTCTCACAGAGAAGTCCATAAAAGAAAAAAATTACGAAATAAAGTCAACTGCAGGTCAATACGTACAGTTGACTGTACTTTTACATTTCTAGCAATATGAATATGAAAGTGGTAGTGTTAAATTTAAAATCATTATCATCATTTCAGTCGAAAGACGTCCACTGCTGGACACAGGCCTCCTCCGACATTATAAGTCAAGTGTGGCCACAATGACTTATAATGTGCATCTAGCATTCATCGGATCCCTCGACTTTCACCAGGTCATCGGTCCACCACCGCGCCAATGTTGCGTCTTCCGGTATGCGGTCGCCACTCCAGAACTTTTCATCCTCATCGACCATCTAGAATTCTAGACCTTCCTCCATTTCTTCCACTGATCCCAGCTCTGGACCACCACTTGAAAATTATAATTCCTTGGTGTTGTGCTATCTTATGGACTGAATCAGGGTCATTTATAACATAATGCCAATAAAATTAGGAATTAGGTGATTGATTATTTTTTAACGAGATGTTCCCACCACACACTTTTCATTCCAATGTTTGAAATGTTGACTGCTGCTTCATTTAATAACCAATATTGATGCTCTTTTCAGAAACTTTTATTATAATATCCACAGGATTAAGATATCTTAGGACAGTATAAATAAAACAATAAATTCACAGATATACAATCTTTAATAACGAAGCGTCTGTTATAAAAGACGAACCGACTTCCCTTTCTAAAAGGTTCCCTTGTAAAACAATAGTATTGCAATTGCCAACAAAGTAAAACTTCCAACTAAATAACATCACATTCATTAGAGCTAACATGACTAGTCTTACTTATTATAATATTATTTAGCGCTGCATAACTTCTTGTGTCGAGTATTTTTACAAGCTTATATACACCCCTTTTTTAATTAGTACAAAAAAATGGGGCTCTATGCGTACCCGTTACTGATCACATTTGTGTAGTCAAAAGTAAAAAAAACTAAATTCCAAAATTGTCCACAAAAGTTTGTCCATAATTGAATCAATCATTCATAACAATTGCTCCTAGAAAATACTACGCGCAGTGTTTTTTCATTATTTTTCATTCATAATATTATAGCCTGTACAATATTTCCATAAATTGAGTGAGATTTTGGGATAAGTATAAACAAACGCTCATTAATTTGTTGTTTATGAATATTATTTATTGACACTTTACTTAAATAATAACAAGACCTTTTCCAATAAGCCCTTTAAGTATTTGTACTAATTAAAAATTAGTGGTGTTGAACTTGTAATCTGTGCATTTATGTATGTATGTATATTTGTTTAGGAAAAATCTTGCGAATGCGTTTTGATACAGTTACCCCTAACCGATTGAGCTATGATTTGATATACCTGTGTAACTATAGGTATGGTCTATATTTTTGGCTTGGATACTAAGTCCTTTAAGCTGTTGATCCCCGCACGACCGCCGGCGTTCGTGCGCCATTGTCTTACTATTGTGTCTCTAATTACGCTACTCCAAAAGTTAAGCCATGTCTTCGAATGAATAGTTAATTTGTTTACCATTAAAATATGAACGTACACATTATTTTGTTTTTGTAGTATTTGGCGGCAAATGTATCAAGTCAACCTTCTCGGCAAGCTTCGCTGAGTTAGTCAACACTACAATAAAATTCTCAGCTCCGTTTTACCGAGATCGCGCTTGATTCCATGATTCCACATATTGTCTAGTTGCACGAACACTTGAGATACAAAATTACACCAATTTTACATCACAACATTGACTTATCCAGGAATCGATTTACGAATAATTGAAATAAGGTTCTGAACTTTACTCGAACAAATCCCGCCAAAAACACCCGTATATATGGTCCATGGAATCATGGAGCTGGTCTGATGATGGGATGGGATAGTGGCCATAGGAACTACTGAGCGCAACAAGATAACCACATCGTGTTAGTGATGGTCCCTTTTTGGAATGGTCTTGATCAGTACTTTAAAAACTTATCTCATCATATAAAATAGATGAAATACTTTATCTGTATGCATTTTCAAAGTTTGCACACCGCGTTTTGTTGGAATTCAGAATTCGAGACAATTACCAAAATTTAGAAGAACAGATTCTATCTGATTCTGTTTTAGAGCCGTTTTAATACAAATAATCATTTAAAAAACCGGGCAAGTGCGAGTCGGACTCGCGCACTGAGGGTTCCGTACAAACTTACCTATGAAATCAAATCAATTCCCGAATCGAGTCTCGACGATTTTTCCGAATCGCAAAATCATATTTTTTTTGTCTCGTAACTACAAATTTACAGTTTTCAGATTTTTTTTCCTATACTTGTGCTATGAGACCTTGGTTCATGCCAAATTTCAGGATTCTAGGTCAATGTGAAGTACCCTATGAATTTTGATTCCCTTGGCAGTGTCGAAGTTCACGCTTTTTGCGACATAAACGGCCGTATTTTTTTTCCCGTTAACTCATAAGTTTAATTTTTTCACAGCTTCAAGGGACCGCAGACTTGAGTATATGGTTTTAATTTCAACTCGATACCTCCACGCGTTCCCGAGATAAAGGGTCTTAACAAACAGACAGACAGACGGACGGACAACAAAGTGATCCTATAAGGGTTCCGTTTTTTCCTTTTGAGGTACGGAACCCTAAAAATGAACACAACACTAAAGCTGTTAGTTGATTTGGTGGCGATGAATTTAAATTGTCTCGAATTATAAATCGCAAGTATAGTTTATCAGTAATTAGTGAATTTTCCATTACAAGTTTACTTTCAGTAAGAAAATTCTGTTCAGTCATTCGACTTTGAAGGTGTTACACGTCTAAAGCCTTTTTCCAAATTTGCTGAATAAAAGAGTTGAATTTTAAAAACACACTTGTAATACTTTTCTTGGCTTTTTTATAGCCTCTGTCTGCCTTACTTTACGAGGAATTCAGGCGTTGTGTCAATGTTTTGTATTTTATGTATAAACAATTTACAGAATAACCAGAACTTCAAACGAGAACTTTTCTTTGTGCGTCGATATCTCAGTCTCGTAGATCTCGTTATCCCATGAAATTGTACCAAAACACTCAAAATACACTAGAAGTTAAACACCGCTACCATATTGTTATCAATTCGCCATTTATGAACTATACGAATGAATCCTGCCGATAATTAATTTAATAATCAGTAAGTTTCGAATTGCCAGACCTCTTATATTACCATGCATAATGTGTTGAAACAGTTCTGATAAATGTGCATGAAAATCTTTGAAAAACTACCAAAGCGTATGTTTTTTATTAGACTGGTAACATTTATATTACCTCCCTCTGGCAACCCTGTGGTATCAGCAGGTTTTTATCAATGACATTGGCTGTGCACTGATGTGCGATTTAATGACATGGAAGATCTTACATAATTTCCTGTCTTTTACACCCGAGCTGCGCGAATTTGTCTTGGCAGGATTTTTACTAGTCGGTAATTCAAGTAAGAAAGTTTGGCATTCCTTAGGGTGTTACCAAGCCAATCGATCTTAAAATGGATCAGTCGTTTCTACTACCCCAAAGCTAAAGCTGCCACATCACATGTTAATCGACAGACGTCGATCAACGCCATCGATCAATAAACAATTGCTGTGGTAACACCCTAAGAAATGTACGCAGATTGGGTGTAAAATATGGACGAGTGTAAGCAATAATATCAGCACATATAAATACATGTTCGCTTACCACAGACATACTAAACTATACATACTGTCATATACTAAACATGTACAGAATAAATGGGGTTTAAGATTATCTCTCTGTCGTTATATGCGATACAAAACTAGTTCCGAGATAATTCTAAAAATATTTTTTTTTGCCGATTATTGAACACCGTATTTATTGTTATTTACATTTAAAATCGACTTACGAATCATGGCATGATGATCGGTAAGATTCCTAAATTACAATCTATTTTATGACGTTAGTTACATCGAGATCGGTCTAGCAGTTACGGACAGAGAAAAGTTAAGTATCATGTCTTGTATATTTATTATAACGGCGGTTATTCATATTGACCGGCCGTTATGGATATAAAACCACAAAAAAATAAAAACATTTTTTATTCATTTTTCTCACCAACTCTATCGTTTACAATTTTCATTTTTGTTCCATTATTCATCGATTTAAGGACGAAAATCAAGTAATTTTATGGAGAATTTCAAGAATCATCAATTCTTTCATCTTTGTCATAACCTATCTTATACCCTATTCTGGCCATTCTAGCCAATTTTGCAAAGTTTTTAGCAAGGCAATAATTCAATATATTTCCTTTGCATACTCTTTCTTTCAGACATTACCAAAACAGCACAAGTTTAATAACAACAATCAGCAATATTTGTCTTAAATTACTTACAATCATCAGAATTCATTCTTAAAGTTCTCCATAAATGTTATAAAAAACTTAAAACTTTAAATTGTCCATGAAATAAATATTCGATGAATGGCACAGATTTGGCTGAGCACCGAAAAAAAATAACTCTTCTTGTTCTCTCTGGCACAACAAGAGAAAGATCGAAAATACCTACCGAATACTTGATTAAATAAATTCTTTTGAAATTTCAAAAGAATTTATATATTTAGAAATTTATTTGACAACTCCAGTAGGTATAATTTCATACTTTATATTTCTTGTTTTATTTGCAAGAAGATAAAATGGCAACATTTTCAGAAAACGCGCCCATTACAGTTTACACAGATGTTGTGTCAGGTTAACAAAACTAAATTATAATGAAAATTGGACTATTTCATTAATTTTCTTGTTTAAAACACTAAAGTACCAATACTTGAATTTTATTACTGAACAGTGCCAATAAGTAATATTTATTGGGAAGGGTATTACCTTGGAATCATAAGAAAGGGTGGGAAATTCGAAAAGGGTGATTGATCGTGAAGATACTAAGATCATTTTGGTGATAATAAGGGTGATAATCGTGAGTCAGGATATAATTGTTTACATATAGACTAGTCTAGGGTAAGGTTTGGCTAGATTTCCTATAAAATGCTTGGCTTTAAATATTAAAATTACGTGTAAAAATATGTAATGCAAAATACTTCATCAATTTTACGGTATTTTAAAGCGACTTCAGCTAAAGTTCTATTCAGACTTCAGCTATTTGGCTTCATTTATACTTTTATACTCATGGAAGCCACAAAAATTCATTAATAATTTTTCAATTTTAAAATGATATAAAATTGCACTCATAATAATATAATCTCTTGCAAAACTGTCGCAAACACAACGTTTATTTTCTTCAACTTGCAAATCGTATAATTTGCTAAAACTACCACAAAAACTGGCAACATCGTCAATCAAACATCGGGTGTAGCCAACGAAAAAGCAAGCTACCATTTTAGTAATTTTCTGTAAAACCGGTGTGCTAATAAAACCTTACCCTCGTGTGCAGTCTATATAATGAACTCCTGGCTCACGGGCGCCGCCAGCTAGCTGAGCGAGCTGTAGGCGGGGGGCGGAGGGCTAGCGTCGCGGCCGGGCATAAGGACGGCGATCTTGTACGGGGGCGGCGCCTCCGGGGATTCCGTGGCGGGCTGCGATCGCTCTGAGGATTGTAGGAGCGTCGCGAGCGATATGTCGTCTGAAGGTTCTGATGGCGGTGGCTGAAATAAGAAATATGTGGTGTAAAATAAAATACGGATTTTTTATTGGAGACTTCACATGGTCCCAAAAGCTCTAACATAGAAGTAGCCCAAGAGTTTGTGAATTATTTCACCGATATACCTCTTAGGACTACGGAAGCTCTAAATTCCTCCCCTGAAGCTTTAGTTGCTTTATTGAAAGCAAACTTGCCAGGCTGTCCGGTTGAATTTCAATTCAAACATATAAACCCTTTGACAGTCATAAAGGCTTTCCGGCAAATAAAAGTCAAATTAACCGAAGACCTATGGGGAATGTCTGTTAAAGTATGCGCATCTATAATAGAGACCATAGCACCGTACTTAGCTTTAATATTTAATATGTGTGTGTGTTAATGTGTTAACTTTAAAAAAAAATGCTTCTACATTATACAATACTTATAATATTTAAAAATTCAAAAAAAAAAAACATTTAAAAATAATAACAATAATTTCCAAACTAATCAATTTGTTCACCCCGGTGTAGTGGAGCTGGACCAGCATTGAGCCAAGCCTGTTAATGTGTTAATATGCTTGCCTGCATAGTGTGCGTTTAATACAAGATTTAAATTTTGTTTCATTGAGTTCTAATATTTGTGGAGGTATTTTATTATAACATTTCAAACAGTACCCCATGAAAGAAGAGGCCACTTTAGCCAGTCTGAAACCTGGTTGAACTAATTGGTCCCTATTTCTTGTAACATAATTATGTCTATCGCCTCTTTTGCTAAAAAGATGAAGATTTTTTCTAACGTACATTATGTTTTCATAAATATATTGACAAGGCACCGTCATGATATTAATATCCTTAAACAGTTCCCTTAGAGAATCGCACCAGCGAAGATTGTAAATAGCTCTGATGGCTCTTTTCTGTAGTATAAAGATTGAGTCGATGTCTGCAGCCCATCCCCATAGTAAGATACCGTATGACATGATACTATGAAAATAACTAAAATAGACTAGTCTAGCGGTATCAACATCCGTAAATTGGCGGATTTTTCTAACAGCATATGCATCTGAGCTAAGCCGTTCTGCAAGAGATGTTAAATGAGGACCCCATTGTAGCCTTGAGTCAAGCGTTATCCCCAGGAAAACAGTTTTGTCGACAAATTCTAGTTTTTCATCGTTTAGTATTACGTCACAATCACTACTTTTGACATTCGGTAAGGAAAATTTTATGCATTTAGTTTTTTTCCCGTTTAAAACTAGATTATTAGCAGTGAACCAGTTTTGGACCTGCAATAGTGCGTTATTTTCGTCGTCAAGATTATTAGTCCTTCTATTTATCTTACAAATCAAAGAAGTTTCGTCGGCAAACAACACCATATTCAGTTTATTTTGCAACAAATAGGGTAAATCATTAATATAAACTAAAAATAAAAAAAGACCTAAAATTGAACCTTGGGGTACCCCCATTTTTACATTTAATCCCGACGAATTGACACCGTTTATTTGAACTTGTTGCTGTCTGTCAATCAAATAAGATTTTAATAAGCTTAAAGCTGTTTTGCCTAGTCCGTAATGCTCAAGTTTCAGGAGTAATGTTTCATGAACCACATAATCAAACGCCTTAGACAGGCCACAGAAGATACCTATAGCATCCTGTGCCTCTTCCCACGCATTAAAAATGTGTTTTAGTAAGGAGACACCAGCGTCAGTTGTACAACGTCCTTTGGTGAAACCATACTGTTTATCGTGTAAGATGTTATTTGTGTTAAAATGATTAAGCATTTGATTTAACATCACCTTTTCAAACATCTTGCTAAAAACCGGCAACACGGACACCGGCCTATAATTATTAGTGTCTTTACTGTCCCCAGATTTAAAAAGTGGTATCACTTTACTATATTTCATCAGATCCGGAAAAACTCCTTGATCTATACACAAATTAAATATTATGCGGGCGCTATAGTCTCAATAATTGAGGTACAAACTTTGATAGATATACCCCACAAATCTTCTGTCAATTTAACCTTGATTTGATATTCTAAATTATTAAATCAATACGTTTAATTAGTTAAATAATTATGTCAATACTAGCTTCTGCCAGTGGTATTGCCCGCGTGAATGTAGTTTTTTTCCATACTAACTTTGAACCCCTGTTTCTTCCCCTTAGGGGGAAAAATTGGAAAATTCTCCATTTATAAAATTATAATTAATTTTCATTTTAAGTTTCTAATTAAGTTGATTAACGCATTTTTTGTTTTATAATTTAGAAACAACTACATCTGGTGGGGATTGTTACTTATTTTTCCAAAAATCCCCACTAGGCTGATATCGTTTAACTAGTGGGGATCTCTGGAAAAAAATAACAATCTGGTGGGAATTTCTGGAATAAACCCAGAAAACTTGAGGTGGGTCCGTTGTTGCTTGTGGAAAAAACAGTGGGATCTGTTCTTACCACGTATATACTGACATGGCGGTCCCTCTGCGCCGTGGAGGACACTCGTTCGGGCGTGCGCGGCGGCGGCGGGCGCGCGCGGCACAGCGACAGCGCGCAGCCCACGCCGCACACGCACGCCACCGCGGCGCACACCACGCTGGCCTCCCCGCCGCCTCCTGACCCGCCCCGCTCGCGGATCACCTGCAAGTTGGGTACAGGTACATATGTGTGATAGTACACACTCGAAGGATTTATTTCGGTTCTAATATCAAAAACGGATACCACTTGTATTTTTTTTAATCATATTAATTTATTTTCCATTCCGAATTGGTTTTTTTTTTTTTTTTTTCAGATTTAACTGTTTTTTTTTTTTTCTTAAAAGTTCTTATGATTACACATAAATTGACAGTACCACCTTATATCTTTGGACGTGTTTTTAAATATGTCTCTCTTATGTCTCTGCAGTCTGCACCACCCTAAGGTCGACTGGTAGAAAATGCCTAAGGCATTAAGTCCGCCTTTGTACAATGTTTCATTAGTGCATAAAGTTTTAAATAAATAAATATGAGTCCAAACAAATATCAGTGATGGTTTTGGTATTAAAATTGAATAAATCACTCGTTGCTGAGTTTTTGGAACAAAGGTTATAAAAACCTTCCACCACGCCACATTGGAAAGAGGTCCTACTTTAAACATGTATTATAACCATTTCATCAATGTGATGTTTTTTTCTTTAAGTAGGAAATCATCTAATGACTTCTCCCGCCTAGGACGGAGCGGGTCTTGACTAAAACCACAACTGTGTTCCTTTAATTGCCCTTTGCGTTCTAGCTCAAAAGGAAAAAACGGAACCCTTATAGGTTCACTTTGTTGTCAGTCGGTCTGTCAAGACCCTTTGTCTCGGGAACATGTAGAGGTATCGAGTTGAAATTAAAACTATATAAGTACTCAGGGTTGCGGTCCCTTGAAGCTGTGAAAAAAACGAACTTCTAAGTTAACGACAAAAAAGATACGGCAGTTTATTTCGCAAAAAAAAACATATATTTCGACACTCTCACATATATAATATAGGAATAAATCTGAAAACAGTAAATTTATTCTTATGTCACAAAAAAAAATTGCGATTCGGAAAAATTTACGAGACTCCATTCGGAAATAAAACTATGGGTATCATTTAAACTATCGCCAATTTAATTATACACATAAGTAGGTAAGTTTGTACGGAACCCTCAGTGCGCGAGTCCAACACGCACTTGCCCAGTTTTTTCAAGTGAAGTTCAGTGGCTGTTTTAATTATTCGAAAATAGATTCTTATGGAGATTGTGATGAAAAATTGGTGTACCGTTGTACCTATCTCAAGTCTGACTATCGATTTATGATTTACCAGCTTCTGCCAGCAGTGTCGCCCGCGTGAATATAGGTTTCTCCATACAAACTTTGGGTCCCCGTTTCTTCCCCTTAAGGGTGAATTTTGGAAAATCCTCTCTTAGTGCTTGCCTACGTCATAATAGGAAACGTCGAGCAAAATTTCACGCTCCTAGGTAGTTTCGGCTGTATGTTGATATTATGTCAGTCAGTCAGTTTCTCCTTTTATATTTGTGGTGGCCAGATCTTAGAATTGATCACTTCATGATATGGCCAACTAAAACTGGCCTGCGGGGCTATTGCGTAACTCTGTTGACAGTTCAAGTGATGATCACTTGTTAACAATGTGCGTCATTGAACTGTCAAACAGCTAGTTTCGTATTGCCTATCTTCAGTGACCAACTGCAGTGACGTCATTAGCCACTGGTGCCTTTGATAGCCACTGTAACTCGTTTTGACAGATGTTATTGTATCGATACTTTTAAAATTGCGATTGTGTAAGCTTTTGAAGCGGTATAATAGTCGATAAAATTTTAGAGTGGTCAGAATAGGCACCGTAAATTTTTATAAATCACTACATTTCCACCGTAGTTTGTTAGTCACTTGTGTGATACGTAATACCAATTTTATGAAATTGTCAGTTGACAACTAAGTTCAGTGTGCAACGAATGCTAGTTGTCAACTGTTATTGAAAAAGTTAGCCAATAGCCCCCCAGATCGTTTAAACGTTAACATTTGATGATATGTCAATCCTTGTTTGGCCATATCATTTTGATGTAAGATTTCTATGATAATATAAGGTCTAAAGAAAATAGGCCAAACGAGGATTGAAATATCATCAAACAGTTTTAGTTGGCCATTTAGCATTTGAAGTTGAGTAGTTCTCAACGTCTACATTAGGTTTGAGACGTCCCGCCCTAAGACAACGTAAACTAATGCGTGAATGAAAGAAATAGGCCACGCAATGACCCAATTGACGCAAGAAAGGAGAATTGAAACCCATCCGAATACACATTCATTGGAAACTTTACTTGTGTATATCTAGATAATTTACCAAAGTTCACGGTAAAACATGTACCGTATCCTGCGTAGGTTTTCAAACACGCAATGAGATTATTCAGATTTGGAAATTCAGTACGATAAAATAGCTTGCTAAAGCTTGGCACGAAGTTATGCTGCCCGATGGGTTAAAAGGTTATTTAAAGAAATAGGTGAACTAACGAAGTGAACTCTTGCAAAGTTCATTAAAATGTAGTCTTATTTTTTAACTGAAACATAAATATTTACCGCTTCTCTGTTAGATTGCAGAACATTACCGGATCTAATTTATTATTTCTCGCAAAATAACATGCTTTTGAAAGTCCGTATCAGATTTTATATATATACTAGCTTTCGCCCGCGGCTTCGCTCCCGTCAACTGACTACTCTATTCTGCTCTACCCAACTCTACCCTACTACCAATTTAATTTTTTAAATTTTTTCTTTCATAAGATTCTTCTCCTGACAATAATAAACACAACAAAAAAAAAAAATAGTGAAATCGGTCCAGCCATTCACCCGTGATGGCGTGACCAAGGGAAATAGGGATTCATTTTTAAGTATATATTATTATATAGATTCCACAAAAATTACACAACGCCGTCTAGTCCCTAAAGTCTGTTTTTTAATTAGAGATAATGATTTGACAATTCGAATGTTGCATGTTTTTTCCATTTCATAAATAGTGAGGTACCGCAACCGATATTGAACAAAATACCGAAAATATCCGTAAAAATAGTTTCGTTTTAAAATGCAACTAATTATGGTCACTTTTTGTATTTTCTGAAGGTAATTTGATAGATGCAAATGTCTAACTTATAAAATAAAATATAATTTAAGCCTAAGACTTGAAAGACTAGCAAAAGCTGCGTCATTTTATTTTATTTTTTCGTCTTGATTTGTTATCACCAAACTCAGACTAAAATATAGAATTACTCAAAGTGATATTTTTGCAGACATTTTATTACAACTTTACTAATAAGTAGTGTTTATAAGGACTTCGGTTTGAAAACTAATACTTAATAGTTAAAATTAAACAATCTTAGGTCCTCTTTTTGTACTATTTTCGCATGGATCTCTTATATAATTGTAGTGAAAAACGAATCGAGTGTCGGTTTCTTGCAATGCAGTCATGCGAATTCACAGCTTGACAACCAATGAGCACGCCATAATCATGACGGTCAGTCCCCTCTTTGAGGAGTGGCTGGAGAGGCGTCACGGCGTCCTCATCTTCCGCATGAAGCAAGTCCTCACCGGACATGGTCAGTTCGGGAAGTTCCTACATCGGATTCAGGAGGTCACCACTGTGTGGACCGCCCGAAGGACACGGTGGAGCATACGGTGGAGGCGTGTCCCACTTGAGTGGAGTAACACCATGTCCTCGTGAAGGCAATAGGTGGTAGCGACCACGAGTCCTGGTACAGGCCATGGTCCGGAGCGAGGAGGAATGGCAGGGGGTCAGCTGCACGAGTGAGGGAACGAACATCTTTTCGCTCCAGTCGCCGAGACCCCAATCTCGACTACCACAATGTCAATACCGACGTCGTGCAATGGGTAGCTTGCCGTCCGGCAGTCCGGTAATCGCCGGGACTGAGCCCCAGTCGTCGACAGCGCTTAGTGATCCACGCGCTCTTCAAACAGATGTCATCAAACAGTAGGGGCTCAGTAGGGCCGATCTAGTTTTAGGCAGTAAAAGTCTGACACGCCCTCCTGCTCCGCCCAGACCGGGAGAAGTCATTGGATGAATTCCCATCTTGAAAAAATCTAGACGACCAATGATGATAACTTTTTTAATTCTAAAGCGTAAACTGAGACTGTCTCGTTCCGCTCTTGTAAACAAGATATAAAATTGTGTTGGGACGCCCATATACTGGAGCTCCCTGGTAAAAGAAATTAGCTAAGAACTCATGATTTTCAACCGGTTTTCAACCGCGCCCGCCACAGTGGAGGAAACACGAGAAAAGGGTGGAGCTGGTTTATTTCTAAACTCTCGAGACCGGAGTTTTGTGTGGTTACACAGTCGTCGCAGTTGGGGTTATCGCTTGAAAACTTGGCGGATGACAATCGCAAGACGGGCGGTTAGTTATCAGTTGAGTTCCAGACCGCCGTGGAAATACACCAGAAACGAGCTGTTGCGTTATACTTACTTCACAGAAGAATTAAAAAAAGAAGGCCTATAAAGTTCTGGGTGCATCAATCGATTTTCGGATTTCGCATCGGATTTTTCTACCCCCTGAAGGCCACTGCGGGTGTTAACCGACCGCAGAGAGTGCGGGCGAAACCTGCCGAGGCTGCGGGTGACCGTGGCCCGCACGATACTACTAGTTGCCCGCCGGTGCAGCGGGGAGCCGGATATATTTAACTCTCTAGCATTCTACAGAAGTTGTGGGCCCGCAACCACAGCGGACGCGGGTAAAAACGGTTTTGTGAGTTCTTTAGTATAAGTAAAAGTCCGAATGTAAAAAAACATGGTAATATTTTTAAATATTTCTAATTATTTCAATCTTCAATTCATATTAGACTTTACTATAAACAAACACTATCGTATCTTGGGCCTACTTGCCTTAAAGGTTGTATTATTAAAAGAATCGGTATAAAAAATCGAATATGGAGACATCACTTTTATCAAAAAGCAGGCAACATATTTCTGGAGTTTGACATTTGCACTTGTCAAATCATTATCTGGGATTAAAAAACGCACTTTAGCTAAGCAGACCTTGTGTTATGAGTACTAGACATATTGACTAGACAGCTGATAAACAAACATATATTTCTAAATACATACATATTAAAGATAAATTACACCCAGACACAAAACAAATGATCCTGCTCATCACACAAACATTTGTCCTGGGTGGGAATCGAACCCACGACCTCAACCATAGCAGTCAAGGCCACTAACTACTAGACCAACAGGCCAGTCAAAGTGGTATCTTACAAAATGTTGATTCAGATTTTCAGATGAACGTTTGAAGATGGTTTCAAGGGTACTTTACGTTATTAGCACTACAGTTTGTGGTGCTTTGTCTAAAATACTAAAGAAAGACTAGGGCTAAAGACAGCCATTAGTTCTTATACAGATGGGAAGAATTATCTCATCATAATCGTTCAATCGAAACTACGAAAGCCGTACACTGCTTGATAATTATAGTCTTCTCCATTCTCGCATTCAGCGGATTCCTGCAACCATCACCAGTGTAGCGACATCTATGGCATGGCGTTACATAAGAACTAAACTACGAAATCGTGCATCATGCAATTTAAGTTCTCTGTGCGATTTGAACATATACAACAGCCCGAAATCATCTATCGGGCAGGTGCCCAGACAAGACATAACACCCATCTGTTCGGAGGATCCTCCCTTTTCAATGAAGGTATGTAGGACTTTACACTCTGTTTCGCATACCTCTATATCAGGTATTGTATAACCAAGCTCCTTTTACTAATCTAACTTACAACATAAAAAGTAACATCAAAAATAGACTCACGCTCACCTGCCGGTCAAAGTAGTACTTAGCGCCGGCCAAGAACACGGTAGCCAGCGCGAAAGACACCAGCATGCCGAACTTGAGGTGCGGCGCCATCATGGGCGAGTGGTGGAGGCCTAGGGCTGCGGTCCGGAGGAGAGTGTCGGGCGTGACGGAGCGTGCGGCTGCAAGGCTCGCGATGGTTGGCTGCGGAGGCTCCGCTGGTATCTCCACATATAAGCTAGGCTCGTCGTTCTGTCGCCGCGCTGCGTGCACCGTTGGCATCGGTGGTGGCCTAAAGGATTTATATGTTCGTTGTCTGATTCACAAGTAATATAACTGAGTCTGTTTTTTTGTGCAAATATTGGCTGTAAATGTGACTTTTGTCACCACTAAGCGTAGTCAGAAGCCCGAAAGTCTATCACAGGTCCTTGTATTACCTCACCAGGAGTTCCCAAACTATGCTTCAGGACGCCCCGGGGCTTCCGAGAGGTCTCACAAACCGACACGGCACCACAACAGAAGTTTGAATGATTGAATTTTGAATAAAATGTATCCCAACAATATCATACTAGTATCAACAGATTTTTAATTATGGCGTTGCAAAAAAATTAGAACATGTAGTGGTGTAAAAAAAATACTGGGAACCCCTGTGTGACCTAGTAACAGGATTTAGCTAGATTAGGCGGAGGCCTAGCGGATCCCTTGGTCCCTTGATTGCAATGTACTGAACCGCGCTGCAGCTGTTGAAAAATGCTGCTATTCAAAATGCGCCAGTGTCACGATGCGTGGCATCCACCTCCACGCTTCCCAGCGTGAATCATCTGACCTCATCAGGCATCTTCGAAGAGGATGCTTCCTTTCAAGCACGGTTTCAATATAGAGAACTCATACAGATTGCAAGTGAGTGACCTCTACTCACTTCGCTGGAGGCCGTTCACTAGATTGAAATACTGAATGAATCTGATATAATATCTCTAAGGAGACTTCGACCACGTACCGGAAGACGCAGCGTTGGAAGGCCTCCCACAAGGCGGACCGATGACCTGGTGAGGGTCGCGGGAATCCCTCGGATGCGAGACGCATAGTTCTGGTCGTTATGGCGACACTTGAGGGAGGCCTATGTCCAACAGTGGATGTCTTTCGGCTGAAATGATGATGATGAGACTTACCCAGCATGTCGATGGCTGCGGTGCGGGCGGCGCGGCGGGCAGTCGACGGCGGCGAAGCGGTGCACGGGCGCCGCCATGCCCTTGCGCCCCCCGCCCCCGCTGGCGCACACGCGGCCTCGCGCTCGCCCTGTACAAACCTGGCTGCTCAAATGTTCACTATCAAGTATTACTTGCATACCTTTAAAATTTTAAATATTGACGGAAGCCGCCATCCAAGAAGAAAGCTAGTTGGAGTCACAATAGCTGGGAAAGTAGATACATAAATATTATCGCTAAGAATAGCTGATTCTATTCTTTGCAAAGTTTAAGAAAACTTTCCGGAGAACCAACAGATCTATAGGAACTACCTACTGAAATAGATTCAGTTTATACAGGGTCAATGCCGGATCAAGCCAGCTTTGGGGCTGTAGTAAATTTTACCAATGGAGCCTCTAAAATCTTTATAAATTTTAAATTATTATACGAACAGGGCACCGGGACTCTTATCTACTGATACCAAGGGGGGCACCTAAATCTTTATAAATTTTAACTTATTTTACAAACAGGCCACGGGGCTCTTATCTAGCGAACGGGTCCATAGGCGGTAAAGTTACCTCCATTGTCTTTAAGGAAAATCCGAAATTGGTTAGATTTCAAATGGTACAGTCACGTATCTTGGCTTGTTTTTGTACATCCGCCACAAAGCGCGGGGCCCGTAGAATTTGATATTTCTGCCCTGCTGTTCCGACAGTGTACAGGGCCAGAGGCTACTTTACTTTTAATCATGAACTGTTTTTATCCTATCATATCATCATTTTTTTTTTTCATAAATCACGTCAGTGAAGTTATTAAAATAATCTGTATACCAAACCATATCAATCTACTCTACCAGAGAGTACCCTTTTCTACCCTTGAGGTACTCTAGCAGCCCTTGAGTACTTTACACATCTAGTGTCTCTATATTCTGTGGTCTGTATGGAGAGCACTAAATCGGTTGCGAACCCAGGTAGGCCGCTGCAAACACAACTTGGCAAAATGGGGTTTTATAGACCCGTCGGATACTCAATGTGAGTGCGGTGCTCCTGTTCAAAACATGAGCCACATACTAGAATGCCCCAAGTGCCCATACACCTGCACTTTGGAGGATTTGATGAGTGCTACCGATGCTGCTATTAATGTAGCCACCTATTGGGCCCAAACAGTTTGACGAGTTTACCATCGAATCGATAAGAAGAAGAAGTCTCTTTATTCCACATACCAGCAGAGAGTGAAGATGGAACCCGATGACGGCCGGTGTAGGCACACTGGCTGCGTTTATCTATCCAAAAATGCATTGGAGCGCCTCTGTGCTAGCTGCTACAGGAAGATCAGTTGCCGTGCGACGCTTTCAGTTTTAGGCGCATTGGACCATTGTGTGGAAGGCTGCAAGAAGAATTTACTCGATGACATATGAATACGTTACGGCTAAACGAAGCTGGGTAGGTGTTAACCTAAAATTAAGAACGTAGCTGGGTAGGTGTTAACCTAAAATTAAGAACGTAGCTGGGTAGGTGTTAACCTAAAATTAAGAACGTAGCTGGGTAGGTGTTAACCTAAAATTAAGAACGTAGCTGGGTAGGTGTTAACCTAAAATTAAGAACGTAGCTGGGTAGGTGTTAACATAAAATTAAGAACGTAGCTGGGTAGGTGTTAACATAAAATTAAGATTGCTTGCTCACAACTGTATACATTTTTACTGTTTTTCATAAAACCGCTCTTGGTACGCAATTATGACGTTATTAAACATTTTTCATTTGATATTTTGGAAACACAATATCTTGTGGATATTATCTAGGCTTCTATTGAAATCAATTTATTAATTTGTGTAAAACGAATCCAGTAAAGACCTCTGAAAATCTGCTATTTTGCATGAACTTTGACACTTCATAATTTACTCAAAAATTTAAAAAAGTATAACAATAAAAGCAAATTTAATTAAGATTCTAAATGACGACAATTTTTTTCAAAAACTTTTATGGGTTTAAAAAAACACGTAGGTATTTCCTGGAACAAGTTTTGTAAAATATTCAAGTAAATCACGGAATTACCGAATGCTAACAGAGTTTTCAGGTGTTATCTCTCTTTTTTCGCGTTGCCTTTTCGTCAAACATAGCGTTGGATTGAAGTAACAAGCTTTTCAACCATGTTTGATGTTGACGTTAGGCAAGTGAAAACGGTTTATCTACGAGAACCAGCATGAGTTCTTTTTTTAAATAATAATTAAACCAGTGCTTGACTGCGATCCCACCTGATGCTGGTGGTAGCAGTGATGCAATTGATAAATTATATTTTCGTCGTGATATTCTTATCTTTAGCCAGTTAATTTGTACATTAACCGAAATGACACTGTCCTCTCATACCTATTACTAGTACTATGGAAATATTGTAAGATCAATCATTTTTTATTTAAAGAGTAACCATGGAGTTTCTTGCCCGGTTTTCTTCATAGGAAGCGACCAATTGGAACCGTGCACTACTGCTTCTGCCGTTTTATAAGTGCCCATGTATACCTTTGTGAAATAAAATTTAGTATTTGATATGATAAGGCTAAAAATTTATCGAAACATTCCAACGATCTCATTGCAAGATAAAATAATTATGGTGGGCACGCAAATGCTGCAGCAGAATAAATAATATTCTCTCTAATTCGAAATGACACTCGTTTATCATGTTCGAACAAATAGTTATATTTTATTTCAATTACTAGATATTGTTATGATAGCAGTTATTAAATTTTAAAGATTTATCTTGTTATTTTGGAGAATGGATGAAGTGAGAAATGAGTATATTAGGGGAAGTTTGAAAGTGGCGCCAGTGACTGAAAAGTTGAAAGGGAATCGTTTGTCTTGGTATGGTCATGTGAAGAGGAGAGATGAAACGCATGTTACTAAAAGAGTTATGAATTTACATGTGGATGGATGGAGAGGGAGAGGGAGACCAAAGAAAAGATGGATGGATTGTGTGAGGAGTGATATGAAGGAAAAGGAGGTCAGTGATAGTATGTCGAGTGACAGGGCAGAGTGGAGGAAAAAAGCGTGTTGCGCCGACCCCAAATAACACGGGACAAGGGCAGGAAGATGATGATGATGATCTTGTTATTTTGGATATCTAAACATTCAGGCATAGCTCCATCCCTGGATAGCGTTAAGAGGTCGTGGTAGGGCTTCTGTAATCTGAAGACTGATTGTTCTTTAATTGTATACTTTCTATTATTCGAAATTCCAGTCTAGTTTATCACTTACTTTATTATTTTATTATATTTTAACGATTTGATATTGTTTTAATTGCAGTTTTAATTAATTAACAAGTAATTAACACTGCGGAAGTTTTATTTTGTAATTTTGAATACAAAAGTATCTGTATAATAAGAGAGATTGGTTTTGTTTTTAATAAAACTTTTAGTGACGGAATAGTAAACATTATTCTATTGTTTCCTCTTTTGTTTGCTTGTATATTTTTAGCAAAAGGGCTGCGGTTACACCGGCTAAAGATAGAAGAAACTAACACTAAAGGGCCTATTACACTACGCGATATTCAGCACACGATATTCAGACTGTCTCATTTTTTGCTCCGAGTAAGACCGGTGTAACTCTTATTACACTACGCGATATGTCGAATCATAGACTAAAACTGTCTGAATATGGAATGGTGTAATAGGCCCTTTACCTCTCCTCGAAGATAAACCTGTTACCAGCTGCTACCACCAGCTACCACAGAATAAGAAATAGTACAAGCTGCTACGTAGAAATTTCAGATGGAATAACCCACTAACGCTGCTCATCAAGGGAATAAAACCTACAACCACAAGCTCTGTAGTGGTGCTATTACCAGGGCAGACATGTCTCGAAAATATAAAGAATATAATAATAAGATATAATATAATATAAGTAGGTATATTAAGTATATAAGGTGACTGGTAATTAGTGTACGATACTTAAACACGTGATTGTGCTCATGATAACCAACAACTTTTACTATGGGAACAAACCTGAAATCGCGAAAAAAAAATCAGCTGTTCAGTACATTTATGTTTGCCTAATGTACTGAACAGCTGATATATTTTTCGCGATTTCGGCATTGCTCCCGTAATAAAAATTGTTTGTTATCATGAGCACAATCACGTGTTTAAGTATCGTACACTAATTGCCAGTCACCCTATATAGAATACCAGCCTATTAGGTTTTTTTTACGATGGGAAATCATCCAATGGCTTCTCCCGTTTCGGGTGGGCGAGAGGGCAGACTCAGACTTTTTACTGACTAAAACGACAAGACCACGGGTTTCCTTTCCAGAAACTGCCCGTGGCCCAAGCGGGCATCAGCCCTGCTGGGCCCCTACGGTTTGCTAACATCTCTTAGCGTGTGGAACACTACACGCTGTAGCAACCACACAAACCCAGTGGCGAATTTACCAGCAGGCTGAGTAGGCTTGAGCCTAGGGCGGCAGATTTTTGGGGAGGCAAATTTGGGGACCGAATTTTTTTTTGAATCGATGAGGCGGTCGGCAACCCTTTCTGTCCCACTGCTGGCCTCTTATACATAGAATACATGATTGCTCGAAGTGTCAAACTTGTACTCATCGATTTATTAAAACTGTAAAATTACGTACTTTTTTTATGTTAAAGCTGGTTATGTACTTGTTAGGAGAGCAGTGGTGGCCGAGTGGTAAAGGCCCCGACTTACGAGTTTTAGGTCGCGGGTTCAAACCCAGCCAGGCGCATTACTTTGTGTAATTTATTTCATCACCACTGCTCTCAAAACGGTCAAGGAAAACATCGCGAGGAAACCGGCATGTTCAAGAACCAAAAATTCAAAGACATGACATCCACCAACCCGCACTCGGCCCGCGTGGTGATATCCGTATCGAAATCCGCGATTATGGCCCATTACACGGATATCGAATGGCCCATTACCTCTACTGGAGAGGAGGCCCGAGTCCCAACAGTGAGAACATTATAAGGCCGACTATGCTATGCTATGACTATACTTGTAAGGAGAGCAGAAAGACTGTTAGGTAGCATAATAATATACAGAACTCAGTTTTTTTAATAAACTGATTTACGCGATGATATTATGCAATATAAAATTGTGTTACTTGGCTTTGATGTATTTTTTCCGTACAACGACATGCCTATTTTTTTTTTAATGTTATTTAGGCGTCACCATTTGAAACCACTTGTTTAATTTGTCAAACGCTGCGTTGTTCGACACCCTATCCAATGACACACATAACGTATTTTGCCAAAAACCAGGGGCGTAGCCAGACCCGAGGGGCCCCATATAAAAAAAAAATGGATTTTTATAATTACTAGTTGACTTTATTAATTACTAGAGAATGCTACAACGAGCGATGCGAGCTATAAAATTGGAACATTCTATTATTACAGTCATTATTCATTATCTTAGTAACAAGAGAATTAAGTTTGTGGAAAATATGTTACGAATTTTTCCAAATGTCGAGGCACCTTTAGCCATGGGGGCCCCGTATCATTGATACGGCTAACAGGGCGGTAACTACGCCCCTGTCAAAAGCAAGACTTTTGTGGTTATAGAACTTAAAACTTATGTGACAATTTATTTCCTAATGTTGTCTAGTTCACGTAGATATTAATGTAGTTTATTTGCTAGTAATTTGAATTCTTCTCCCGCTATGCATGACTCACACACATAATAAATGCTGTTGATGTATTTTGTGAACATAAAACAGATGTGTTTAAAAAACATTCTTGTTGTGGAAGATCATAGTAGTATTTGTACTTAATCTAGAAAATAACACGTGGAATTATTTTTTGTTAATTTTTTTTATTGTTGTAAAATTATAAATATTTTTTAGATTTTATTATAAATTTATTTTTAGGTTTATGTAAGTATAATAGTTGATAGCTGCTCTGTCTTTATAAGCTATCTTTACAGGCCTTAACCTTATGGTAAAGGCCTGTAAAGATAGCTTATAAAGAGGATAAATAAATAAACAGTTCTGGAAAAAGGCTGCTTATTATGTTAATATTATTGAAATTAGTCACAGATAACAATTGCTTACTCTCGTTTTTTTATTATAGAGTGCTACAAGGGGCAGTTTTAGGGCCTATACATGGTCCTACATGGTGAAAAATAACAGAAATCATGTAAAATACACTTTTAAATTAAGCACTAATAATAAACTGAACAGTAGGTATTTAAAACAATCATGAAGTTTGTCTTTGCCACCAGAAATAATTGCATTGTTTTCTTGTAAGATATTCACATTGTTTCTTTTGATAACAGCAGATAATTGTCTAAGTTAGTAACAAGCTGTAAGCTACTGATCTGTCATGGCAATTAGTGCCTCAGACAATGGATATCAAGGCCTGACCTACAGTGACCTATTTTTTAATTCTGTTACTGTGTCACACACCTAGTTTAGTGATCTCCTGACCCCTTACGTGAGGAGGAAGCCGAGAATTTCAAAGTTCCCTTTGTTAATGCAACTGCCATACTTAATAGTACAAAATGTAATAGCCACACTGTAAATAAAATAAGATTTTCTTCATATATCGACGACCCATCTTCGAAAATATTTGTGCAAAATGAAATCATCTTTACAGCTCGTTAAAAGAATTAAATAGAAAACTGAAATCATAGAAAAATACTTTACCTTTTTATTTATATTATTCACGCTCTAAAATGAGATCACGGTCTAAGATCAGCTGAGAATTAATTATCAAATATTTATCTAACAATATATCCATTCATGACTATATTCACTGTATATTCACACGAACGCGGCAGTATAAAACCTTTTCACTTATTTAAAAATATATACACTATCTAAATACATAGCTAATACACTAGGACATAAATCTACCGTATTTTACTTTTAAAATATAATAAAATAAATCATCAATTCACTTCTGCACTTGACAGCCATTTGTGGGCGGGGTGCGCGCGCTAAGCAAAACAATCAGAACTACCAACTGCACCATGATTTTGCAATCAATAGGTATTAATTTGCTCAATTACTTTATTAATTACCATTTTACAAAACATCTTACAAAACACTGATCAGTAACATTTTCTAAAAATATTTAAAAGTTTTACATATACAGAAAGTGTGGTAAAGTTTTAAAATTATGCAAGATGCCGATGCTGTGTTATGACCACAAATTAAAAATATTTCTTGATGATTCCCAATATTTTTAAGTTTTAAATATATTTTTTGTATTATTATTAAAACAAACGTTATTGTTTTACTAAATAGGAATAATGTTACTTAGACGTAACATTTAAATTTACCTCTAAAATGTCTAGTAATTTCCGGAAACTTCTACACATTAACTATCGTTCAGAAATCAAGTCCAAATATTGTATAACGATTTTAGCTATTGTAAAAAAATAAACGAAGTCTTCAGAAAACGCAGTTATTGACTTTGATTGTGTACATTTTACTACTTAATAAGAAAAAACATAAGAAATCTCACTCACAAAATGAATACAAAATATCTGTTCAACTGAGCCAGCTATGTATTTCTGAACGATCGGAGACTATAAATACACCCCTCTTCCACAAACATCTGTCAAAAATATCAAATCATCAACAGATCAACGGCATCGGCAGCGCAAATAGTATTTCAATTGTATTTTTGTTTTATTTCTTGAATCCAGAGTGAGATTTCCCAAGTTCAAAAATTGATGAGTTGTGGATTGTGATATTTTACGAGTGAATTCAAAGTTTTTATTGATCAGTGCATCGTGATTTTATGAGGACAAAATGCTAACATCAAGAATTAGAAATAATGAAGATCGTCAGAGGTCAGCGAAGCCTTATTGCCAGTGTTGGAACGAGAGCAGACCTACACCATGGGAACACACTGGTGGCTGTGCATGTGGAGAACACTCAAATAGTAAGTAAATCACAACAAACATATTTTCATTTTTTGATACAGTCACATCAGTTTGTCTCTCAATTGGTCGTCGATTACTTGAAGATCGTATTTCGGAGTAATAGGTGCATCAACTAATTTATGATTTACGTAAAAAAGGAACAATTCCAAGTTACCTGCTCCAGTTTGTTAACATCAAGTGCTCATTATCATAGACTTTCAAAACAATGACAACAGGTATCTTGTAAACAGCATTGATTAGTATCAATCAATAATTAAGTTGACTTATTTGTGCAGTCCGTGGTACTAATAGAATAAATAATAAAATGGAATCCGTTTAATCAATGTATTTTTAAATCTAGATGGTTTGTTTACAAGACACTAAGTATAGACAAAGTTAGTAAATACTTTGTCATAAATCTAGGTACATTATCAAAACTGGTTTTGCGCACATTTTAGAGTCTAATTACGTGAAAATATATACCCTAAGCGATAGCGAAACCGTGTGATACTTCGGTATCTACGTGGACCGCCAATTGACCTAGAAAAACAACTTGGTTAATGGGATGAAACTCAAAACTCTCTGTAGATAATAAACTCCTGATCTACTGAGACCAAGCTGGATGTATGATGTCCAACTGTGTGGAAGCACTAGTGACTCTAATATAAACACCTACAGTGACTTCAAGAGATTATACTGACATCTATAACAAGTGTACAATGGTTTGTTACAAATGCTGAGATACGTGATAACCTACAAATAAGCATGATGAAAGAAGAAATCCAATATAGTACTGAAACTTACAAGAAGAGGCTAGCCAATCATCCCATTGACATCCTACTGCTTTAAAAATCAGTTGGACAGAGTTGGCATGACACAACGCACTTCACAAATTTGCTGCATAGTCAACAACTGATTGCAAATCACACAGAGAAGAAAAAATAAAATAATGTGAAATTAGGACAATCCAGGTTCCATGCAGAGCTGCGTTCAAAAATAACCAGAGTAGCTTCGAGTTGCAACCCAGAGTCGTTCTTTTATAACTCGAGTAACTACCCTAGAGTTAACCCAACTAACTCTAACTCTGAGCAGGGTAGGTTGGTGTAATGACAGTTGCTTGGCATTGACAGTTGAGCGTTCAAAAATGCGAGCTTAGAGTATCTACCCGATGACGTCATTAGAGTTAACTCTAATCTCATTTTTGAACGCAGGGCTGTGGCGCTCTAGAATTGACACATTGAATGCAGCTGTGAGTTATGTTGTAGATGATTTCTTCTCCAATACCACATACAAGACATATTGTAGGACTTCTGTGGCCACAGCTTCTAATTAAAGTATTAATAGTGTTGGAGCCTAAGTGTGAGACATCTCATATGTTAGTAGCTTCTACCAGCGGCTTCACCCGCGTGAGAGTGGGTTTCTCCATAAAAACTAGGGACCGTTTCATCCCTTTAGGGGGTTAATTTTGGAAAGTCCTGTCTTTGTGCACTCCTACTTCTTAAAAGGAAACCTTGTGCAAAACTTTATGCTTGTGTGTGTGTCACTCAGTCAGTTCCTCCTTTTATATATAATGTAGATATCACGTCTATGGGCACTGTTCCTTAACGTGATTTATAGAGACCCCAGTTACGATTTACTTGCACAGGCTGACGTTGCATGGTAAAAACTGAGTTTAACTCCTTGAAATTCTTGGCATTCAATGTGTCAAAAAATAAAAACAAACAAAAAAATGTCTAGTTATGTTGCCATGTGAATAAGTAAAAAGTTGTAAAGGCTATCAAAGCTAAAGATCGATGTGTTAATTGATTGTACAGTAAATGATGCAACTTTTGTTTATAATTACACCGAGCAGAAACACGTAAATGTTGTGTACTTACTAGATAGTTTAGCCCATTGGCTCCCAAACTTTGGCCCAGAGACCCTCGGCAAAATTTAAAAAAGAAATAATATAATCTCCCTAGCATTTTCACAGTTAGCTTGGGGTCGGTTTCCAGTCTAATCAGATGCGGCTGAATTCCTGTGTTTTATATGGAGCAACTGCCTATTAGGAATCCACAACCCTGTCACTGGGCAACACAATACTCCCTGTATAGAATGATTGTCAGACTTTCTGTCGTCTGACTACCTGTAACGACTGTCAAAGATCTACGAATGACAGCCGGGGCCATCGGCTTTACATGCTTTCCAAGCTATGGGGTGTCAGTAAAGCCCTTGATAAACATAGATAAGCACATGATATGAATTGATAAATTCACATTGGTATTTGCCTGGTTTCGAACCCGCAACCCCATGCATGCGAGGTGCTTTAACTACTGGGCCAACATTTATTTATTTATTACATTATAACACCTTTACAGACAAGTCCAAGTAGTACCCCTCAGCCAAAATTAAATACCTTATAGCCAGAGTGCATCTCATGACAATTCTAATAATCCCAAACACGGTTAGATTACATTAATTTATTACAGAGTTCCGGTGCCTAACTTTAGGCTTCATCATCAGATCGGTTCGATATATTCCCCCTCTACTTTCAGTCAGTCATCGACTACGCGTATAAACAAAGCAATTTTACTTGTTACGACGGTTCTGCTGTGATCCTATGAGGAGTTCTGTTCCATATCTTCGAAGTTCATGATCAGATCGTAACAATATTTCTATGGGACCAACTTGGAAGTATAACCTACCAATAAAAAAAAAATTTTCAAAATCGGTCCACTATTGACCAAGAAATCGGTGAACATACATAAAAAAAAAAAACATACATTCAACCGAACATATAACCTCCTCCTTTTTGAAGTCGGTTAAAAAGTATGGTATGCTACAAATATACACACAGTTAAATTTTTTTTTAGGACTGGAGTCTTCACTAATCACAAAGAAATCAAAGTTTGTAGCTACTTGTCTAGCTAGGTTGCTCAATAAACATTTGAATTGATTAAATATGCACTTGAAATGCATGGCTGTTGTCTACCTTAACCTTAATACATAGAGTTAGCTCACACCAATATAAAATTTTATAATGTGTCTCTGCATATACTTTAAATATCAATAAAATATAGAAACACTGTCTGTATGTGACTTCGCTGACATGAAAGTCAGAGATTTTCCTAAGGTAGTGTATGCTTGGGATAGAAACTATCTTATGTCATATTCTAGGACCTGAAAGTTGAGTCGGTCAAGCAGGAAATAAAAAAACAGTCTGCAAAAATATTCAAAAAGACTAAATCACCACCCAAACCTGCTGGCTAGGGAACTGATGAGCATAGAGCCAAACTCCACCTTCAAAAGGCTGAAAACACATGTTCCTCAAGACCTGATTGCATGAAGAGCTAGCACTAATTTAGACGTATCGCTGGATACTGTGCCATACACGCCCATCACTTCATATATTTAAAATCCAGCTCAATGTCGAAGAGACAGATTGCAGAACTAAAGACAACAAAAATTTTTTTTTTTTAATCTAGGCCGTGGTCTACCCTCTTTCTATTGTAATTTTATTATTGGTGTACAATAAAGAATATAGGTATCTATCTATCTACCCGTGTGTAAGGACTATCTATCTATTTATGTATGGTTTCCGCACTTAGTCCTATGTGGACCATTGTATGTGGTGTGTGTAAGGACTTTTCCTAATCTATTATGAATTGAAAAGAATACAAATTGAAGTTGCTTTCGTTTTTATAAATTTAGTATATTTACTTTAGAAAAATGAACATTACATTTTGTGTACTATTTTAAACTAGCTGACCAGGCAGACATTGTCCTGACTAAGCTATGGACTGTCAAACCCACATAGATCTTATTTTTGTGGTCTGGTTGCCGCACTTAGTCTTTGGTGGACCATTATCATGATTGAGCCATGGCGGCCTTCATTCCAACCAGCAACCCACATACCTAGGTCTAGTCCTATTACTTTTTTCCTAAGAATATTCTGACATTAACAAACACAACAAAAAAAAAAGAATTACATAAGTAATTGGTCTAGTGTTCAGCGTGATAACATGACCAAGGGAAATAGGGATTCATTTTTATATGTATTCATATGTATATAGATAAAGTTCTGTATAATATGACCCAAGTGATAAGGTTAAGCTTGTCAACTGCACTTATTAGCTGAAGGCATCTCTTTGTCATGGCAATGACTCATTAATTGTTGATAACAAATGAAGGATTTTACGTAAGCTGTGCAAACCGATTTATTTTAATCAGATTTTTTTTCTAGAACTGTGTTTTTGGCCAATATTTGATTAATAATAAATCTTTTATTCCGAACAACTTATTTTTTTTCCAATAAATTCTACTTAGGTTACACTAATTTAATAAAAGGCAAATAGATCAGGCGCAGGACCAACGGCTTTACGTGCTTACCAAAGCACGGGGGTGTCACACCACCACCTTCCATTATGTGGAAAGACCACAAGGCGTCCTTACCTACCGCATGACGCAGGTCCTCACCGGACATGGTAAGTTCGGGAGGTTCCTGCACCGGATTCGTGCGGAAGAAACGCCTGGGTGCCGCCATTGTGTGGACCGTCCGGAGGACACGGTGGAGCATACGGTAGAGGTGTGCCCCGCCTGGGCAGAGCAACGCCGTGTCCTCGTGGGGGCGATCGGCGGCAGTGGTCTCTCGCGCCGGGCATTGGTACAGGCCATGGTCCGGAGTGAGGAGGAGTGGCAGGCGGTCGCCTCCTTCTGCGAAGCAGTAATGCTAGCAAAGGAGGCGGCCGATCGCGTGAGGCAACGGTCCTCACGCCCTAACCGCCGCCGGGATTCCGATCCCGATTTCCGGCCACCGTAGGCGCGGGCTTGCGGACGGCGAGTAATGGGTGGCTCGCCGTCCGACCGTCCGGTAACTGTCCGGACCGAGCCCAAGTCGTCGATCGACGGCGCTTATTGTTCCACGCGCGTCTCAGGGAGATGTCAGCAAATCGTAGGGGCCCAGCAGGGCCGAAGCCTACTGGGGCCACGGGTAGTGTGAAAGCGAAGCCCGGGGCCCCGGGATGAAGGCAAAGAAGGATCAGGAGTGGGTTTTTAGTCAGTAAAAGTCTGACACTATCTCTCGCTCCGCCCAAGAGCGGGATTTGTCATTAGATGATTTTCCCACCTAAAAAAAAAAACCACCACCTTCCAAACTCTGGTCAGCTACAGAGTAATTCTTCGGAAAAACCCATTAGCACTTTTTGCCCGCCCCGGAAATCGTACCCCACGCTTAGCACCAGCGGTCGTGCTTGCGATCACGAGATCAACAAGACAGTCAAACACACTAATTATGTCTCTCTGTTCAGTGTGCCTTATGTATCTTCTTCTTGGTTGTTTCACTCTTGCCAGAGTGCTAGCTTTCCGGAAGCTGTCAGGGTACGTCGCAGGACTTCCCGCCACTTTTGCCTGCTGGCAGTCATCAGGACGCACTTGCTCAATGGGCCGCCAACAACCGCTTTGATCTGGTTAGCCCATCGCAACGGTGATCTGCCACACGGCCTTGTCCCGTCCACCTTTCCTTGTATCACAAGGCGTTCGATGGAGTCACGCCTGATGGTATAGACCTGAGGACAGGAGCATACGGTTGAGGTGTGCCCCGCCTGGGCAGAGCACCGCCGTGTCCTCATGGACCGTGGCCGGGATCCCGATCCCGATTTCCAGCCACCGTAGGCGCTGGCTTGCGGACGGCGAGCAATGGGTAGCTCACCGTCCGACTGTCCGGTAACCGTTCGGACCGAGCCCAAGTTGTCGACGGCGCGTAGTGTTCCACGCGCGCCTCAAGGAGATGTCAGCAAAACCGTAGGGGCCCAGCAGGGTCGAAGCCTACTGGGGCCATGGGTGATGCGAAAGAGAACCCCGGGGCCCTGGAACGAAGGCAAAGAAGAAACTGGAGTGCGTTTTTAGTTAGTAAAAGTCTGACACTATCTCACGCTCCGCCCAAGAGCGCGGGATGTCATTGGATGATTTTCCCAACGAAAAAAAATAAATGGTATAGGCGTCCTCCAATACCTTCTACTGTCTTCTATCGGCCGCCACTCGTAAGGGTCCAAACGCAAGACTAAGATGCGACGTCCATCGTAAAAATCCACGAGCTCGCACAACGCATCAAAGTTAAATATCTTTGTTTCACATACAAAATACAAATAATTTATTTTCTTTTCACAAAATTTGTTCTACATCTAGTAGCTGAAGTGCCCTTTTAGACAAAATTGCCTGTGTTAGGGCACTTCGCTCTTCCGAAAATTAAAATTACGCGATGTAGGTACCTAATACAATTTATTTCAAATCCTATGTAATGTACCTAATAAGTAATAACAACATAAAAAAATCTTAAAGTTTCAGATTAACAAAAAGAAAAGATATATCAAATTAAAAATATCACATGGGCACTTATAAAACGTCAAAACCTTTTGTTCGGTTCAAAATTGGTCGTTTCCTATGGAGAAGAACCGGTGAAAAAACTCCATAACTCTTTTAAAAAAATGGTTGGTCTTACAATATTTCCATATTACAGAATTAATAGATATTATGTAAGGACAGTGTAGACCAGTCAATATTGTACCCAAAGCACAATAAAATAATTATAATAAAAAAGTGAGTCGTAATAGGTACTTCCTATTCTAAGAATTCACAGTCTACAGTGTTCTTACATTCACATCGCAAAAACTTGCGAATTGATACGCGTCGCACAGTGTAACCTGAAGTCCGATCACTTTTTACAACCTAAATGAACTGATGGCTATATAGGGTGTATAGCATCGATATCCGTGGTGTATATATATGTCTCCATCCCTCTTTCTCGCTCTCATGACTCACAACACCTCATGGTAAGGCTTTAAACATCGCTTTGTCGCACAACATCGAATCGCAGCAATTCGCAACGCAGCAATTCGCATTGTAGCTTTTTGTGTGGGAACCCTTAACCAGGGGGGACCTTAGGTCATTTTCAGTTCGTCCTCTCATCTTCGTACTTTGCAACACTGGCTTTACCCTTCTCTTGGGTACCAGACAGTCACTTGTTTACCCCATTTTGTTATCTCCAATGTTCGATTACCTAGATATAATTCTGATTATTGCAACAAAGATAACAATTTTTCAGCCTTTTTGATAGAAAGATATATAGTTGAAAGATAACTTTGTTTTCAGTTTCTGTACACATTTCATTCTAATTATTAGATATAACACTTTTTTATGGTGTTATGGTACAAAAACTACGAAAAAGTGATGTTTTCGAAAAAGTATTATATCTCTTCTAACCTCAAATTTCTTTTGCAAACAAATACTGTATTTAGTTGGCACAGCCAACAACATGTGATTTTTTTATAAAAAATATTCTTTACACTAATATGGACACACCCACAAATTTTTGCCTTTATAGTAAAAAATAGTGGGTGGGTGTGTATGTTTGTTACTTCTTCACACTTTAACGGCTGAACAGATTTCGACGAATCTTGGTACACGGGTAGACCATGTCCTGAAATAGGAAATAGGATACTTTTTTATCCCGGAAGTAAAAGAAACCCCATCCCCCCTCCCTTAGAATAATTTTCTACTATCACGTTTGCGAGAGCAGTGGTGGCCGAGTGGTAACAGCCCCGACTTACGAGTTGTAGGTCACGGGTTCAAACCCAGCCAGGCACATTATACTTTGTGTAGTTTATTTCATCACCACTGCTCTCAAAACGGTGAAGGAAAACATCGTGAGGAAACCGGCATGTCCGAGACCCAAAAATTCGAAGACATGTGACATCCACCAACACGCACTGGGCCCGCGAGGTGGATTACGGCCCATTCCCTCTCCAAAAAAGAGGAGGCTAGGAGGAGAGGATTATGCTTATGCTATTATACGTTTGCGAAGCCGCTAGCTGGTAAAAATCTCCATCAAAAATAAATATACTGTAATTTCTTCCAGTAAGCGAATGGCGATGGGAGATGCCAGACAACGCAGGCACCAGCTGGGTGATGATGTGTCCGGACCAGAAGCAGGTCACCTTCCACCCATTCTACAGTTCCGGTACCGCTGCGGTCAAAGGTGATACTCCGCTGGTCAATGATTATCATTACTATTGGGAGGTCAAGATGCTGACGGAACCTTATGGGACTGATATTGTGAGTATCTAAGTAATTTATTTATTTTATGACAGGTACTCTCTGCACTAACGGTCGAAACCAACACGTGCAAAGAGTATAATTATATTACAATATAATATTTAAAAAAAAAAACAACACATCACTTCATTGTAATTATCATTATAGGTACAAATCCTAAAAAAATAATAATTAAAAAAATAGTAATTAATTTGCAATATAATATAGATAAAAATCGAATCAACCGCCAAAACATTCTCTGCACCTCTCCAAAAACAATCGCACACTAGAGTGGAACAAGTTACATCCGGATGCTGAGCAGTCACTGTGTTGAGCAATGACACCGCCTGATTTGTTGCCGCATACTGTGCGGTACGAGTCCGAACCCTAATCTGGCTTTATTCCTTAACTGCATCATAAAGAACCTTGGTGCACAATTTTAGCTCCCTTCCTTCCTTTTTGAACTCCAAGGATTTAGGCTGGGCGTTGCTTAATCAATAAAAGAGTGAATCAGGACTTTTCTGTATACATAATTATAATGGATTGATGTTGTGATAGTTTCTATCTATAAGCATTGTCCTTGCTCCACTGCCCTGCGTTCAAAAATGAGATTAGAGTTAACTCTGACATCATCGGGTAGAAGCTCGCATTTTTGAACGCGAACGTAGAGTTCAACTGTCAATGCCAAGCAACTGTCATTCCTACCGCTTACACCAACCTACCCTGCTCGGAGTTAGAGTTAGTTGGGTTAACTCTAGGGTAGCTACTCGAGTTATAAAAGAACGACTCTGGTTTGCAACTCGAAGCTACTCTGGTTATTTTTGAACGCAGGGCTGCGGGGCAAAAGCTTTCCCCAAAGTTCTGTCCTTTGTAATTGTAATGCCAGTCTGTTCGATAGGAGTCAAGCCTTTACGTCTTCATCATCATCACCTTCCTAGCCGTTTTCCAACTAGCTTAGACTGTTTTACATGGAGCGACTGCCTATCAGACCACAACCCAGTTACTGGGCAACACGATACACTTTTGATAGACTGATGGTCAGACTTTTTGGAGTCTGACTACCTGTAACGACTGTAACTTCATCCTTACAGAATATTATGAAACTTGATGATTTGTAACGTTCCCCATCCCGTCTGTCTGTCTTTTCACGATAAACTTAAAAACTAGAGATGAAACGGATAGTGGTTTCGCCGGATATCGGATATTCAACAAGCTACGAGGCCGGGGCGCCGGATATTCAGCCCTGTATCGCGTTACATAATGCAATCAGTTTGATTTGTTAGAATTTATTTTTCAGTAGGTACCTGGCAGTAGCGTTTACAGCGAAAGGCTATTTTCAGAAGCTAGTCTTGTATACGAAGCTAAGCGGAGTTCCCTCTTACCAAAAAATGCGAAAAATTTAGTATTCATTCACCACAATATACTAAACTAATTAATGAAACAAACATTTTTGACGTGCAATTATAAAAATAAACGGTGTCCATAAATAATTGTGGTATGATTTGCATTGTGTAAGATGAGATTTTTTCAATTTCACTATTTGGAACCCGGCCGGATACTGATACTGATTTGTCGGATACTGTTTTGACTTTTCGTCCGGATACTGGATAGTATCCAGTATCCGGACGAAAAGTCAAAACAAGGCCGGATACAGGATACTTACCAGATATCCGTTCCATTTCTTTTAAAAACTACTGAACGGATATTCATGCGGTTTTCACCAATAGACAGAGTGATTCATTAGGAAGGTATAGGTGTATAATAAATGCGTATTATTATAGTAGAGAAAAGCACCGGAAGGTAAGGAACACCGGCACAAAGCTGGGGTGAGGCGCTGGTTTATTAGACTAACTATTATCCATTACATAATTTACTGATAGAAACAAAATGACAATTTCAACAGTCGCAATTTCTTCTCTATGTTATTCTACTGCACATTTCAATATAAACTTTTATGATTTGAACATCCTCCAGTCAATATCTCAAGATACGTGTGTTTTTCTTTCATATAAAATATAATCTTATCGTTTGTTTGGCCCACTATCTGTCTGGTAGTAATCATTTAACACATGTTTTACAGAATAATCTTTATTTAGCCTTCAGTTATTTATAAATGTTATTAAATATGTTACAGAAGATCTGATCATATAAAATAGATTATGTAAGGTCCCCGTCAATTACGCTAACATCTCTTTGAGGCACACGTTAGGGTTGCCAACTTTGATTAGAGTATATCTCATTTCAAAGGAGATAAATAAAGAGTAGGGACTTATAAAAAAGAGAATCATTTTAAAAAAAAAGGTATTTTTTGGTAATTTTTGCAGCACATAACATTTTTTGTTTATTTTTAAAAGAATTGTATGACTCCAAACGTTCTAACTCTAAGTTTACATACATCAGAAGCTCATTTTTAATCAATTTCAATGAAGCCATGTTCCTCTCTTCTCACCGCTTCACATTCATGAAAATATTTAGTTGACTTTTTTTGCTTACGATCATTTTTTGATTATTTTTAAAAGAATTGTATGACTCCAAACGTTCTAACTCTAAGTTTACATACATCAGAAGCTCATTTTTAATCAATTTCAATGAAGCCATGTTCCTCTCTTCTCACCGCTTCACATTCATGAAAATATTTAGTTGACTTTTTTTGGTTACGATAATAGGTAGATAAGTATGCATAATATATGTGTGACTGGCACTAGTATAGTAAACAGTGTGTAAAAGAGAGTGTTTTAAAGTCCTCTATTAGTGTTATAGATTATAGAGTACACCTGAATATTAAAGAGTACAATACTCTAATTTAGAGTACAGTTGGCAACCCTAGCACACTTCGACCCAGGCTTAGTCCTTTACCGCGCGCGACCTACCCGTTGCTTGCCGTCCGCAAGCCCGCCACTTCGGTAGGCGGTTGAAGTTGGTGGTTCTCCGCCGGACCAAGCTCTTTGGGATATTTAACAACTCTTGATTATTCTTAATGAAACGTGGCCGCTCACAATGGGCCTCATCAGAAGGCTCAAAGTCACCCAAAAGGTAATGGAAAGGGCTATGCTCGGAGTTTCCTTGCGTGATCGAATCAGAAATGAAAATATCCGCAGGAGAACCAAGGTTGCCGACATAGCACGAAGATTCGCCAAACTTAAGTGGCAATGGGCGGGGCACATTGCTCACAGAACAGATGGCCGTTGGTTCCGAAAGGTTCTGGAGTGGCGACCGCGTACCAGAAGACGCAATGTTTTAAGGCCGCCACAAGGTGGACCGATGACCTGGTGAAGGTTGCGAGAATCCGATGGATGCGAGACGCACAGGACCGTTCATTGTGGCGACATTTGGGGAGGTCTATATTCAGCAGTGGACGTCTATCGGCTGAAATGATGATGACGATGATGATGATTATTCTTAAAAAGACACGTTGTTTGATGACTCTAAAATAAGTCTAGTCGTCAACTAGTAACAGCGATTGCATAAACAAACATCGAACACGTATGCTCTGCCGACAATAGTGATCTAATACAAACACGTGACGATTTAAATGCTGTGTTATAAAACAGCTGTGATGATAATCTAATGCATCGTTTCGTTGAGATAGGCTCTATGATAAATATGCAACATATTTGTAAAGCGATATTTTACTAGAAGGTAAACTGAAAGAAGCAGACAAAAAAATAACACTTAATTTAAGACTTTAATTTGAATAAACTCGATGGGGTTGTGTCGTTTTATTGCTTAGTTCCTATGCAATTTGCTTCAGCTCCATAATCAGACCCTGGTTACCATATAGGATCAAAGTACTCGTCAATACGAATCAAACGAGTCCAAACTCGATGGGGTTGTGTAGTTTTATAGAGGAGTTCCAATGGCTATCTTCCAGCTCCATCATCAGATCAGCTCCATGTCATCATAATATTGCATTGTCACGCGATTTACATATGTATACAAAATTTCAGTTCAATCGGTTGACGTTATCTGCTTCAAAATCGAGTTACAAGATTTGAGCCGAACATACATAGTTACATACATACATTGCAAGTTAATAAAAAGCTTGTAAAATCACTGATTATCTATTTTGTATACATCGATCACTAATAAAGAACTTTATTTATGTTACCGCTATATAACAACAAATACTAAAAACAGAATAAAATAAATATTTAAGTGGGGCTCCCATACAACAAACGTGGTTTTTTTGCCATTTTTTGCTACGGACGGTACGGAACCGCTCGTGCGCGAGTTCGACTCGCACTTGGCCGGCTTTTAGTGTATTTGTTGTTATAGCGGCAATAGAAATACATCATCTGTGAAAATTTCAACTGTCTAGCTATTACGTTTCATGAGATACGGCCTGGTGACAGACGGACAGACAGACAGACGGACGGACAGCGGAGTCTTAGTAATAGGGTCCCGTTTTACCTTTTGTGTACGGAACCCTAATAAAAAGAGAAACTGACTGACTGACATATTAATCCACAGTCGAAATTACTGGGCCTAGAAGCGTGACATTTTACACAAGAGAGGGTTTTTCAAAATTCACCCCTAAAATAATGAAAAGGGGAATCAAAGTTTGTATGGAGAAATATACATTCACGCAGGCCAACCCGCTGACAGAAGCTAGTCCTAACATGTTAAAAAACAAAGTCTCCCAACACGTCTGTCTATCTGTTCGCGGTAAACTCAAAAACTACCGAACAGATTTTAATTTGGTTTTCAGCAATAAACGAGAGTGATTCATGAGGAAGGTTTAAGTGTATAATTCATGAATAAAATATTTTAATAGAACAGAGCTGAGAAATTACAAAAAAAATCTAACACGCGTGCGAAGCTGGGGATGGTCGTACACTAGTATTCGAAAAAGTACCAGAAAAGTTTTTGCAAGACAAAATCCCATTAATATATGTCTAAAGTGTCATGTATAATGTTGTACGAGCACTTTCCACGTTGGCAAAGCGCCACAATGTCAATGTTGATGAACAAGTTCAAACGAATGTGTTGAACGAGAACTGTTTGTCTAGAAATATTTAAAATAGAACACACTTGACCTTTTGTTTCGTTTCCGATTTATATAACGATGTATAATAATTATGCGTAGTAAGTATAATTAGGTATTTTACATAATAGACGCGACAATTTTACTGTTATCTAACTGACTATCCATATAATCTATATATAAAAGGCATCGCCGTCGACGACTTGGGCTCAAGTCGTCGACGTCGCGTAGTGTTTCACGCGCGCCTCAAGGAGATGTCAGCAACCGTAGGGGCCCAGCAGGGTCGAAGCCTAATGGGGCCATGAGTGATGCGAAAGACATCCCCGGGGCCCTAGAAAAATGGCCAAGAAGAACAGGAGTGGGTTTTTAGTCAGTAAAAGTCTGACACTATCTACCGCTCCGCCCAAGAGCGGGGGATGTCATTTGATGATTTACCCATCGAAAAAAAAAAACAATTAAAAGGCAAATTCCTGACTTACTGACTTATCAACGCCTAGCCCAAACCCTTAGACTTATAACGATGAAATTTTGCACAGAAGTTCCTTTTATGATGTGTATGTTACCGGCCTACCGAATTAGAATCCCTAGGCCAAACAAGTTCTCCCTACAAGGGCGGGGCTCCTACTTCTGGATGGTTATAAAAAAAATACCACGAAGTTTAGCTTTCTAACCTAACCTGTTTATTTATTTATTTATTTATTAATTCTTTATGCACACAAAAGTACAGAGGCGGACTTAATGCCTTAAGGCATTCTCTACCAGTCAACCTTTGGGAGATGCAGAGACAACTGGTTCGTGCCGCAACCTGTTCGTGTTGGGGTGCCCTAAAATTCCAAAAGATTTTCCAAAATTCACCCCTATGGGGATGAAACGAGGGTCCACAGTTTGTATCGAGAAACCTACCTATACGCGGGCGAAGCTGCTGGCTGGTATAAGCTAGCCCAATATAAACTTTGTTGAACAATGTCTGATTGATGAGAACGCTTCATTTTTTTCACAAAAAAATATTGTTATTTCTTTCGATACAATTTCAGAAGTCTATGTACAAACCAGAAAGACCGACATCTGAAATTATTATCTACATTTTCTTTTTTTGAAAGGTTACAGAATTCTTTTTAGGGTTCCGTACCTCAAAAGGAAAGAACGGAACCCTTATAGGAACACTTTGTTGTCCGTCTGTCTGTCAAGACCCCTTATCTCGGGAACGCGTAGAGGTATCGAGATGAAATTAAAACCACGCAATCAAGTCTGTGGTCCCTTAAAGCTGTGAAAAAATCAAACTTTTAAGTTAACGAAAAAAAAGATACGACCGTTTATGTCGCAAAAACGTATATTTCGACACTCTTAAGGGAATAAAAATTCATAGGGTACTTCCTGAAATTTTACATGAAGCAAGGTCTGATAGCACAAGTATAGGAAAAAATCTGAAAACTGTAAATTTGTAGTTACGTCACAAAAAAAAAACTTTTACGATTCGGAAAAATCTTCGTAACTCAATTCGGGAATTTAACTATTTACATATATAAGTTTGTACTTAAGGAACCCCTAGTGCGCGAGTCGGACTCGCACTTGCCCAGTTTTTTTTTGTAAACGTGTTTTACCTACTTGTGTTATTACCCCATATCTAAAATACCTTATAACATTGTATAAAAAAAAAACAATCTTCTAACTCCACCAAACCTCTATTTTCAGATGGTAGGCCTCGGCACCAACAAAGTGAACATGTCAGATTCTCTGTTCACATTCACCTCGTTCCTCGGCCGTGACGGGGAGTCCTACGGGCTGTCGTACACCGGAGCCCTGCGGCACGACGCCTCGGTCTGCCGAGATAACACCGGGTTCTGTAAAGGCAGCATCATAGGCGTCAAAGTGGACCTATGGCTGGGAACGCTGGAGTTTTATCTTAATAGGAAATCACAAGGTGAGTTACTAACAGATCTAGTTTGCTTCCCTTTTAGATTATAATGTAACAGATGGGGCAAAAAGCTTCTGGATGAGCCATCGCGTACGGAAAGACGTAGCGTTGGAAGGCCTACAAGGTTGACCAATGAACTAGTGAGGGTCGCGATAATCCGATGGATGCAAGACTCAAGGGACCGGTCGTTGTGGCAATACTTGTGTTGTAAATATTACCTTTAGTAGATGTCTTTCGGCGGAAATGATGTTGTAACCGATGCTGCAAGCTTTTGGCCGAAAACACACCGGCAGGCTAGGCGCCTAGAGTTTACCGAGTCGCGAAGTAAAACTAACGTACTAAATTGTTGCTAACCGGACAAATTACGCATTTGGCACCATCGCGTGTTGCCTCTATGCGCTGAGCAAGCTGCTTCCCAGTGCGTTTTCGGCCCTTAAGTCCTATAAGTTCAAGGCTGCGGTATTATTTGAAAGAGTTGCTTTGATCCTGAAACGCAAAGGGCAAGTGAAGGAACACAGGTGGGGTTTAGTCAGTACAAGTCTGACACTCCTTCACGCTTCACCCAGAGCGAGAGGAGTCATTCTATGACTTCCCTCTTAAAAAAAAATGGTCCTTGTTGTAGTTGTTTTCACAAATAAAAGACTTTCAAAAACACTACACGACATACAGAAGGATGCATTGATAAAAAAGAGGTGTGAGATGAGCTATATTCGATTTAGTTTAAAAGTTTAAAATCCGACAGTGCGCTTTTATTGATGTATTTAATTACATTTGTCACCTAGTTTTAGAGGCGCTATTTAGTTCTAAATTTTTTGTAGGCACGCTGAATTGATTCTGTCAACTGTGTAAATACCTACCTACTGTGTAAATATATACCCCTGAGTTTGTTTCGGTGTTTCTTCTCAGGGTAGTCAGCTAGGAAACACCGGGCTCATCTAGATTAAAATGACAAAAAAAAATTGACGTGTAAAAGTGTTTTATAAACCTATTTGCAGAATAAATATCATTTATCATTTACCTAAAACTTTTCAAAGGATAAATATCGTCAGAACTTCAAAAGTACAATTTATCGCCAAGAATAATAATTTGATACGTAAATACTATTTAGACCTCAATATTATAGTGATAAATGAATGCCTAAGTTCAGTTACCTACAATCAGGCAGTCACAACAAAAAATATTTCCTGAAAAAAATATTTCCATAATCGTACACTGTAGTATTGTTGTTTGTTTTGTTTAAAGTTTATCAGCAGCTGATACTGATAGTAACTACGATACTAATCGTTCCATGTTCTTCTTAGGTCAAGTCTTGGTGTCAGACTTCTAGCAATATAATTAATTCTGTTAAAGATATCTATCTATATATGACAGAAACTGACTGACTGACATATCAACGCACAGGCGAAACTACTAGGTCTAGTAACATGAAATATATAAATGTGACATAGGCGAGCACTAAAAGATTAGAGAGGATTTTCTAAAATTCACTCCCTAAAGTGACGAAACGGGGGGGGGGGGGGGTCAAAAGAATTTACCATTCAATCTATAAGTACTAAAATTATAAATAATATTTCAGTAATTTTAACGTATGTCTGGCAATTTAAGTATTTTCTGCGGCCTACCCAAATGTCCTTTCCTTGGTATTGTTCGTCAAGTCGTTGAGCTCCTTAGTAGTCCTGAGTTGAGCTTTGCGAATACTGACTAATGCTTGCACTGATTGGACAGGTCCACTCAAATTCGTATGGTTCTTTCTTCAAAAGACCATCTCAGACAAATCTGCATGGTTCTCATGTGATTTGACCATTACATATTTACTGTACGGACTTTAAAAGAGACTTTGACCCCTGAATTTGTTTCGGTGTTTCTTCTCAAGGTAGTCAGCTAGGAAACACCGACCTCATCTAGTTTAAAATGACGAAAAAAAAATTGACGTATAAAAGTGTTTTATTAAATCTATTCGCAAAATAAATATCAATTATCATTTATGCAAAAGTATCTGTATGTTACCTCTTCATGTTTTAACTAATTTTGATAAAATTATTACCAAAGGTCGGAATTAGGTAGAGTTATTCATGTACTTACACCGATTTCATACAGCGAAAGAATAAAGTGGATATGCCTCAAATCCTGAGATTAATTTTAAAGATCAGATTTTTTTTTACGACTATCAGAAATATAGCGACTAATGACGAGGAAGAGAAAGTGTATAAATTTGTTAACCTCACCTCAGTTGACGTAGAGAGATCTTTTTCAATGAAAAATAGTAATAAAAATTGTATGTTAATTATCTTTGTTTTATTTGTCTTATCTATCTCTGAGGTTTTTATTATTATTTAGCTGTAATATTGTATGCCACACGGGATTTTTCATTACAAATCCCGGGAAGATCCATATTAATATCAACATTTCGATGCAAGTACATGAATAACTTCACCTAATTCCGACCCCTGGTTATTATTACTTTACGGATAGACTGTCTTGTAACTTGACCTATATTGTAAGCTGTTTCACAATATTCGGGGCTTTTTCACAATATCCGTACAGGCATAATTGAATACGTCAAAGATTTGTTGAAGTCGAAATATAAGGACTTGGTTAAAACTTTGGTTCGCGATAAACACGTACAATTACATCATACACGAGATTCGGCGTGAATTGTCGATTCTTTATCTAAAGTCCCACTTGACGTGGATAACGTTATAATACGTGACGTAGACAATTACTTACACTAAAGGTGAAAGTTGGTGTGTGTTACAATTTTCCACTTTCTCGTAGGCGAAGCTGCGGGCAAAAACTCTTATAAAATAATTAAAGGTTGAGCTAAATTTCGCCGAACTGAATCACACTTTCCTATGATTCTATCCTTTTCTGTCAGTTCAACTCGCCAATCGCCCATTGCCGCACCGATATCATGTCATATGGGCCGAATCTCAAGAAGACGGCTGCAGACATAGCCCGCCCAAAAATATAGGCGCGCTATCACCGCAGCTGCTTCTTGACTCCTTTACAAATGTCTTCATCCTGTCCCTCTTTGCCTTTCCTCCCAATCTGGGGCGACAAGCTAGCTGTGCACCCTACTCATGGGTCTACACCAGAGATGCACAGACCGCGGCCCGCGGGCCGCATGCGGCCCTCCGGCATTATGCCAATGGCCCGCCAGCAAGAACGGCAAAGTCGGTAGGCAACTAGCTCTCTTGCAGTATAGGACAGTGCAATTCTGTATTTATTGCTAAATCAGTTGTTAGTTTTTAGGGTTCCGTACCTCAAAGGAAAAAACAGAACCCTTGTAGGATCACTTTGTTGTCCGTCTGTCTGTCTGTCTGTTAAGACCCTTTATCTCGGGAACGCGTGAAGGTATCTAGTTGAAATTAAAACCATATACTCAGGTCTGCGGTTCCTTGAAGCTGTGAAAAAAATCAAACTTTGAAATGTAAGCGAAAAAAAAAGATACGGCCGTTTATGTCGCAAAAAACGTATATTACGACACTCTCAAAGGAATCAAAATTCATAGGGTACTTCCCGTTGACCCAGAATCCTGAAACTTGGCATAAAGCAAGATCTAATAGCACAGATATAGGAATAATAATGAAAACAGTAAATTTGTTGTTACGTCACAAAAAATTTTTTTTTTGCGATCGGAAAAATCGTCGATACTCCATTCGGGAATTGATCTATTTACATAGATAAGTTATTACAGAACCCTCAGTGCGCGAGTCCGACTCGCACTTGCCCAGTTTTTTTTTTTTATTGTCAGACAGTTTAAACGAAGCCAGTGTCAGAATACTTAGCGACTAATTAACTAATGAAGTCGTTATCTCTGTTATGAACTATGTTGAGGTTGCATGACTTGTTCGTTATCCGCTAAACAGCTAACCGGGAGATTGAGGTTGAGGTCATGTGGCATGCAGTAGGCTCGGGCAGATAACCCACAGATACAAAGTTTACATTGGACTTGGGGTTACGTGGAGTTATCCGCACTAAACAATGTCTGATTGTCTATCTTTTTGTTTAGTTTGTGTTCAGGGCGCAAATCGGGTTTTTTTCAATGCTTTGGAGATGAGATAGAAATGAGTCGTAAGTACTTACAGGAATTATACAATAACTTTGGTTTAAGTTAGCGTCTCGTCTCGACTCGCATACCTAAACCTATGAATTAGGTCGGTTTTTACACGACTGCCAAAAAAGGAGTGTTATGTTTTCAGGGTTCATGTATGTATGTATGTAAGTGAGTTTCTTTATTCCATCATAACTTCTAAACGACTGGACTGATTTACATGTATGAGGTATCATTAGAATCCTTTCAACGTCCCGAGTAACACGCTATTGAAAAAATGTAAGAATCCAATATGGTAGGTAGATGGTAAATAAATGAACCACCCACGTGGCAGTCGTGTTTTTTAATTATTTGTTTGTTTACACACTCCACTCGCCGACAAAAAAAAGTATTCTAAGTGATATTCCAGGACATGATCGACTCGTGTGAAAAATTGCATACAAATTCGTTCAGCCGATTGAGCGCAAAGGAGTAGGTAACAAGCATACACATACACGCTATCACATACAAACTTTCATCTTTATAACATTAGCGTGAAATTATTTTAATGTGAAGTCATGTTCAATATAGCACTTGCGACCACAAGAAAAAAGTAATCAATACCAGGCCTGGCGCACTTCTAACTATAGGTATAGAAATATGCCTACGCCCGCGGCCTCTCTTGCGAGGCTAAATTCGGTAGAGTGTCACACGCGTGTTCGATTTTCCGCTTGACCCGCGCTAACAAAAATTATTTTCGAATTTTTTTTCGAGTTTTTATTTCAAGTATTTGCGACATTTTTCACGTAAACGAGTCAATGACCTTAAAGATCTTTCAATATAAGTAGACCTTCCAGTAATAGTGACTACCTTACTAATGCAAGGTCAACATAGACTGGAATTATATCTTACAAAATGTTAATTATTATGTATAATAACGTCATAAACGACGAACTTTTAAAAATTATATATGAACGCAAAGCTAACGACATACAAAACCAACAAAGTTATATACACTTCATTTTAATTACCTATTTCATTTGTTTAGATACCTAACTAAATGTAAACAATCTCTTGACACTTCTATGAGATGACTTATAAAAATATGTTTTAAAATATGGATATAAGTAGAAATCAATTAGGTACCTATCTACCATATAATTTTAGAAAATCTGATTATATTTTATGTAGTAAAACGTAAGTAAGTACCTATTTCACATTTTTCAAAAACACACAAGTCCTAACCCTATAACAAGAGCGGCCTGTTCAAAGGCGCATAATGGGCATAATAAAAGAGACTCTCGTCGCGCGGACTTACGGTGCATTTTGATTCGTTACGAGCGCCACTGGATCTGGTAGGCTAATAAAATCAAGGTTGTGTCCGTGCCGTGCAATGTATTATGAACATTAGCGCTGTTATTAGTAGGTTTAAATTCGTATGTTTGCTATCAAGGAGTGCAATTTCTGTACTTGTACTATTTCTTATTCTGTGTCAATACCGTCAAACGGGATGTATAGAAGGACTGCGGGAACTTTAAAAGAGTAACTGTGGCCTAGAACGGAAAGAGCAATTGAAGGACATAGGTGGGTCATTCAGTCAGTAAAAGTCTGACACGCCCTCCGATTCCACCCTAGAGCGAGAAAAATCATTAGATGATTTCGAATCTCAAAAAAGGGGATGAATAGAGCCAAAACTTTGATGGGGATTTTCACGTTATTAATATACTTACACACCTATTTTTTAATTAGTACAAAAAAAAAATTGGCTCTATCCGGAGTAATCCGGACCCGTTACTGATCATATTTATGTAGTCAAAAGTAAAAAAAAAAAAAACCCAAAATTGTCCACGAAAATTTGTCTTAATTGGTAAATTCATAATTGAATTGCTACTAGAAAATACTACGCGCAGTGTTTTTCTATTGTTTTTCATTCATAATCAATAGCCTGTACAATATTCCCATAAATTGAGTGACATTTTGGGATATAAACTGATGCTAATAACTCTGCTGTTTATGAATATTATTTATTGAGACTTTCCTTAAATAATAACAAGACTTTTTCTAATGTGCCCTTTAAGTATTTGTACTAATTAAAAACTAGTGGTGTATTGTTCGCTACTTGATTACTCAAATTTATTATTGAAATGTTACATTACAAACATTAATGCATTATTGAAACTAAAAACATGGTATCAAAGTAAAAATCCTAATCAAAGTTTTGTTTCTATTCACCCCTTGCGTTTATTCACCCCGTTTGACTGTATTACAATATCGGTAAATAAAATACTTTACCTAAGTTCAAAAGACCAAATAACAAAGTAAATGGTTTATTAGTGTACAAAAATAAATAATTAACAACACTATATCAACCTAGATTGCCCTACTAATTACAATTGATTGATTTAGTGTTACAATAATATGTTTACAATCTAGCTAGAAAACAATATCTATGAGAGATAAGAACAATGGAAAAAATCAATGATGAATCTAGTGCAATGACTTGGTTACCGTATTCGTCATTGAATTATTACAAGACTAGCTTCTGCCATCGTCTGTCAGCGACTGTTCTGTTGGTCTAGTAGTCAGTGGCCCTGACTGCTATGCTAGAGGTCGTGGGTTTGATTCCCACTCAAGACAAATGTTTGTGCGATGAGCACGATCATTAGTTCTGTGTCTGGGTGTAATTTATCAGTTGACTAGGTGGCATTGTGTGAAAGCTGTGGAATATTATATTATTATTGTCAGAGGTCGGAATTAGGTAGAGTTATTCATGTACTTGCAACGAAATGTTGAATGTATGGATCTTCCCGGGGACTTCTAATGAAAAATCCCGTGTAGCCTACAATATTACAGATAAATAATAATAAAAACCTCAGAGATAGATAAGACAAATAAAACAAAGATAATTAACATACAATTTTTATTAGTATTTTTCATTGAAAAATATTTTGCGACATAGACTCAGAAGTTTGATATTTTCACAGCTTCAAGGGACCGCAGACCTGAGTATATGGTTTGGAACTGAGTAATTTCAACTCGATACCTCCACGCGTTCCCGAAATAAAGGGTTTAGACAGACGGACAACAAAGTGATTCTATAAGGGTTCCGTTTTTTCCTTTTGAGATACGGAACCCTAAAAAAACCCAAGGACCTACCTCAAAAGGGTTTTTCCCTGTTCATAAAGATTTAAAACGCAATTACAAAATAGAATTTGTATCAAAATACCATATTTAGAAGGAATTTAGTACATTAAAAAATTCCCGTATACAACGTGATATTTTTATTGTAATTTAACTTTCCCGTTGGTCAACTGAAGGACGAATACAGGTTAGTTGTAATCAGAAAAAGTCTGACACTCCTCGCTCCACCCAGAGGGGGAGAAATAATTTGCTCAATTACGACCTCAAAAAAAAAAAAACACATGAAATCGTCTATTTTACTCAAGTATTTATTAAATTCAAATACTAATTAATTCTTGTGTCATGTATCTATCTTTGTATAATTTTAAATTCAAATGTAATTTGTTAATTTTATTTATTATTATTAACCTTTTGAGTACCGTTATTAGAGACACAATAGAAAGACAATGACCTGAGGTTTAATGAATTAATTTAATCTAATTCTATGATCCAATGTTGATTGAAATATATAAAAAATTAGAATATCGATCACTGTAGTGTATCGCCAGGGCCTCAAGTCTGCTATTAAAATAGTGTCAGAATGGTCTATCATTGATTTCATAATTGTTGATTTTGACAAGTTTGGTAATCTACTAATATAATGGCGTCATTATGACTTTCCAATGGTCAACAACTGACACTCCATTGAAAGGAATGGCATAGAATGGTAATCTCGTACATATTGATAAATGAATATGTGACGTATGCGGTAATCTGCTAAAATTTTGACAGTTCCTTTGATCAGTGACTTACCATTAGAACGTCATTGTGCAGTCATTGCTTTTAATAAGCTAGATATTGTCATTCTACCACAACTCTATTACGAGACCATTGACCGATCAGTGGTCGATCATTATGATTTAGTAGATTAGGAACTTTTAGCAAAATTACAAGGGGATCGTGTTGGAATGACAAATTTATAAAAATAGCAGACTTCGGCCCCAGTTAGGTTGTAGTCTAGTTGGTGGTTTGTACCTACTAGATCAACGGACACTGGTCAGAGGAGTTACGAGTATACCAAGAGTCATTCATCATCATCATTTCAGCCGAAAGACGTCCACTGTTGGACATAGGCCTCCCCCAATCGTCTCCACAAAGACCGGTCCTGTGCGTCTCGCATCCACCGCATTCCCGCGAGGCCGCGACTCTCACCAGGTCGTCGGTCCACCTTGTGGGGGGCCTTCCAACGCTGCGTTTACCGGTGCGCGGTTGCCACTCTAGAACCATTCGGTCCCATCGACCATCCGTTCTACGAGCAATGTGCCCTGCCCACTGCCACTTTAGTTTGGCGATTCTTCGGGCCAAGAGTCATTATAGTAAAACATTAGCCTGCCAATTGCTTCTTTATAATAGCATAGCATAAGCATAATCAGCCTTATAAAGTTCCGAGTACTGGGACTCACGCCTCCTCTCTAGGAGAGGGAATGATCCATAATCCACCACGCGTGCACAGTGCGGTTTGGTGGATGTCACATGCCTTCGAATTTTTTATTCTAATACATGCCGGTTTCTTCAGGATGTTTTCGTTCACCGTTTTGAGAGCAGTGGTGATGAAATAAATTACACAAAGTAATGCGCCTGGCTGGGTTTGAACCCGCGACGTAAAACTCGTAAGTCGGGGCCGTTACCACAAGTCCACCTTTACTCTGTAAAACGGTAGACCTGAAAAATATAATGAAAGCTTCAATCTCGTTACAGGTATATCATTCTACAACCTTCGACGTCATCAGGCACTCTACCCGATGATCTGCTCCACGGCCGCCCAGTCCTCAATGCGGCTGATATACGCAGCCTCCTGGCAAGCTTCCCTCTTAGTTGATGCAGCGAAGATCTTAGCCTCATCAGTGAATGGAGATCAGAGGCTCGGTCTACCACCAGGCTTGAGATGTACCTTGAAGAATCAGTTCTGGTTGACGTTGCCTAATCAAAGTAAGTTGTTTGAAACATACATTACAAAACATCATGCGTGTATTTGCCGAAAGATAAAATAATAGATCTGCATCCATACTTCTCTCCGAAACCAAAAAACGTTATCTCAAATTGTCAGAAAATACTGGTTTTTTTGTATCGAAAAACTTCAAACTGACTGCATCAGGCAAGTTAGTTGAAAAACCCATCACTTTATTCTAACTATAAAAAAAAATACATTTATTTAAAAAATGCGAAAGTAACGTTGTTAATTTGGTTCGAAAGTACGCCTTAGTTTTAGCGACTAAATGAAATTTAAGAACAAAATTTTAAAAAATTGTTGAGCGATTGGCTGCTGCGCTATAGAAAGAAAGAAAAAAACATGTTTATTCTACCCGAATAGACGCACAATAAATCAAAAAAAGATGAAACAAATGGTTTATTTAAAAAAAAAAAATCGTATAAAAGACATACAAAGATTATTTAATTTTACTTCGCGCCGAAACTGAAATGCAATTCTATTATTGTTCACATAATGTAGTAATATTTTCATTACGGGTCAAAGGATTCGCAAGTTTAGATATATATAAAAAAATACAATCAATGTATCCTGGCAACACCATCGCGTCTAGATGTCACTTATTTTTTTTGCGGTAAAAGTTTCGCATGGAAAAAACTTTATCCTATCTAATTATTCATTTAAGATACATGGAATAGTATTTTTTTAGCAATTTAACAAAATCCCAAGTGATACATCTTATTATTCATTTATAATACATGAAATAGTTCCTTCTTTAGCAAAATAACAAAATTTCAAGTGATAACCTATAAAGTGTATTGTGCAATAACGAATTTCAGTGTCGAATTTAAGCCTTGAATCTACAATCACACAGGATGAAGAACCGATATCCAGCAAAAGCCAAAGCACTAAGTGATCATAGCGAGTACTGCATCTCAGACTTACAAGTCGAAACCTTGCTCAATCTTCAATCAGGGTACGAGATACCATTAGCGAAGTTGTTTTTGCACGCTAACTGATTGGAAGCTGCCAGACTGGTACGTGATGCTCTTAGCGGTTTATTCTACGTTGCTAGTCTGAAAAGGCCCCTGAAACCTGTCATCGAGGACGCGATCCTCATCGGGCAATGGCGGAGGCACTAAGTGATCATAGCGAGTGCTGTTTTTCGGACTTGCGAGTCGAGGCCTCGTTCAATCTTCAATCAGGGTACGAGATACCATTGGCGACGTTAATTTTTACGCGCCAACTGATTGTAAGCTACCAGACTAGTACGCGATACTCTTGGCTTCGTTACTCTACGTTGCTAATCTGGTATGCATCTGTTATAGCAGGTAAGTCCCATTCATTTATAATCCAAAGAACAAAAATGGCAAAAAGACTTAGTTCGACGTGCTCCACTTTATCAGTGCCTATAAAGGTCACGAGAAGGCCAAGTTCATACTACCCATCTGTGTATTATTAATTCGTGTAAAAACAGTACACCACCTATGTGTAGATCGCTACAAAACATTCAAACTCCTTTAGTGAATACGAGATATTCCAAACCACCATAAGGTGGCAAGTTATACTGCCTAATATGTAAATTATAAACTTTCCAAAGTAATGCTAAAGAATACGAGATATTCCAAACTGTCATAAGTTAATCCAATGTACCTAGCCGGATTGCCGGTAGATACCCACCTGTGTCCAGTTGTTGGACTAGAAGCCAACCCAAAACCATGGGAGAAGGCAAGGCAGAATTATTGACACCCTCACCGGCTACAATGCTGGTGGAAAATACTGCCATAGTGCGAGCATAACGGTGGCCGATTATCAAACCTATTTTTTGCTGAGTTAAATAGTAAAGACCTATTCAATAGAAATATTATTATTTCCTTATGGTTATGTTGTACACTGACCTGCAATATATTCAAAATAATAAAAACGAAAACAAACCATGGAACACGAGATGTTCACAATGATATATATCTAAGCACTAAGTGACATGAATACTTCATCAACAATTTACAAATGATATGTTCACTTATAGCAACAAATATCAGTAAGTGTTGATTATGATATGACTCCATGTAATAATATCTATGGAAAATCTTGATATAATTTAAACGGATTAAATTCATAGGTACAGCATATCATTCCACATCCTCAGTATTTAAGCTTATAGTAAAAACCTTGCTCAAAGAGCATGTAAGCTAACTTTTAAGGAACCAAAACCTAAGGAAATCGCAGGTTAAGTCCTCTGCTGATACCAGCAGTCCTGAATAAAATTATAAGGTTCTAAAGTTTCAATACCAGAATTACAGGAACTCCTCACAGGCTCGAAGAACCCGTGCACCAGCACCTTGGAATACTTGATGTATGACACCAATGCCACAATTGGTGTGGCCACCCGCTGGGCTGAGCGGTTTGAGGAAGCTACCATTGATTTTAAGAAGAAGTAACTTCTCACTGTTGAAAGCAGAAGGGAATAATATTGACGGGCAAAACCACCAGCCCTACTTATAATCACCCCAAGGGAGTAAGTCAGCAATAAACTTATAATGATATACAACAACTAAATAATGAAATATGTGCTGATATATTTGTAAATAGTTGTTAGAACAAAATGGTATGAGGTATCTACCTTACTCGTACTTAATGCCTAAATCACTCAATAAACTAAAATTCAATATAAATGAATGTCAAATTACACAAACCGTGTACGCCTGCTATTGACATAATTGCACAGAACTAAACCTAAATTCAAATCTTTTGTAAAAACTTACCTGGTTGGTGCTCCTAATAAATGAATAAACAGGGAAATCTTTGTTGTAACAAAACAGAAATAACAAGATTCAGATTTAATTTGATCTGCACTGGTATAACATTTCCAGTAGCAATTGTCTTATATTGACAATATTTTCTGTGTTCAAAGCAAATATTGTATGGAGGGAAATTGCCTTATTATAGGGAATACCTAGGAACAAGCTTCCCATGACTAGACAACTGGCCTTGTCATGGAAACATTACTTCTGATGCATTTGGCACATAAGAGCTCTCATGCCACGGGACACAAAAAGTGTGCACCAAAGCAACTTGTTTCACAAAGGACTCACTTCTATGACAATCAAAAAATCTCACTGCGCTTAATAGAAAAATTACTTTGCAGTATACATGACTCCTGAACTTAAAAATTTAACATAAAAGTAGACAACTATCTACCACTTGGTAAAGAAATGTAATGTTAGATTTTATGTTAGATCATTCAGACATTCCCAAAACATGCATGGCATACCCACCAATTTTGGAACAGGGATGGTTTGCTGAACACAGTTTAATATCATGCCTATAAGCCTATAATTATGTATCCTATAAGTCATATGGTGAAATTATGGCTTCTCTCTACTTTGTTAGGTTGTCACTGTCAAACAGTGTCAGAAATGCAATAGACAACTTTGTCTACGGTGCAGCTAAAACCCGGTCCACACATGACCTACAGTAAAACTAGTCTTTTCTTTGGCTGATACTTTTAAATTTATTTCATGTTTATCCAGGTAGAATAAACATATCTTATCTCCTCTTTATTCTCTAAAATAGCTAAGTGGGACTGAATGTTCAAAATACACTTACTTAATTGAGGCAATGAATTACCCCATTTGAATTACTAGTATCATCAAAACTATAAGTACTTAACTTACCAATACAAAAGTAAAATTGCATTGAAACAAAAAGGGGGGGGGGTGTATGCTGGGGACCAACTAGTGCAACAGGTCCTCGTGAAAAGTCAGTGACCATACAACTTCTCTAGGTATCTAGTCCCTAGCAGGAAGTTCATTCCATCGACATGACATAAACCCCTCCCTCAAGAAACAAAGTTTCTCGTTACATATAACATAAACTGTGACACAAAAATACTACTGTGATGACAGAGAAAGACAATCGCATTAACTTCCATTTCGGGAGGCACAAAAAAATGACATAAAATGGTCTTCATAAGTATAAAATAATTGTATTTACATATATTTAGATAGACCCATATGCATATACATACAGGTATATACAAGTATACACATACATGCTGAAATAAACGTTAGTATACTAGCTGTATCATGCAGTAGAGAAGAAAAAAAAAAAAAAAAAAAAAAATGTAATAATAATAATAATATTAATAATAATAATAATTTAATATAATAAAATATAATTTATATGTTATGTTAAATGAACAAACGGAATAATAATAATAAAATCGATAAGCTAGACTTCCATACCAGTCACCTACAATGTCAACACAAATATAACTTAGATGTGAATAGATACTTATCGTTTGAAACGAAAATGATGAATGTGATAATATATAATGCATGTACCTAATTGCATTGCCTAATGCAAGGCTAATTATATGATGCATGTAATGTAATTACATTACCCCCAGTGACATTTAAAACATCACTATGGTATGATAAAAACAACTAATGAGATTATTCTACTTCAATAGATTTCAACAAATTGTCTTTGTGTTAAGTGGGAACAGCAGTACTATAAAACCAAAGTAACTTTTTGTCTGATTACATTTAGTAATAATGACCTTGTAATATAGCCGACATCAACGGCTAGGTACAGGGGCGCTGGCTTTTAGAAAACCCCATGGGTGCTCATGCTCATTTGATGGACTCGAAAAAGTGGCGAAGTGTGAGAAGAAAAATGCACACTGATCAACCGACAAATAAATAAATGTCCTACTTACATACTGCGTACCTAATTACTAATTATGTTCGATAAAAATATAAAATGAAATCATTTTATAAAAATGAAACTAGTTTTTAGTATCAAGAAATATTATAATGTAACCGTAACCTAAAAGGCGATTACTTATCTGTTTCTTGATGTCTATTCTCAGGGGTGCTCGGCACCCACTGTTTATTTCTCATAATCGGCGCCCCTGGCTAGGTACACATAACGATGATGTACAAATAACCAAGTAAGTACTAAAATATACTGAGAGTAATGATATAATATTTCTAAAATAAGCTAGTAAGTCATAAGTGACTTTCATTAAGAATAATCCAATTAATTACAATACACGTCTCACACCGTGGTATTATAACTGCCCCTGTTGAAGATAACATGCTTCTCATCTAAATCAGTTGCCTATCAATGAATCAATTATATTTTTACAATACGAGAATACTTGTCACACAATACTTTAAAAAAATGAACGGATAGTCTAGTCAACACCTTGGGACACTCCCAGCAAGAACGTATGACTGTAGCGACAAAAAAACCTTAGGGAAAACTGAAATCAACTCATATCTTACTATAAAAAGAAACCGCACTTGAGTTGATAGTACCAGTACTAACAATAGCGTAACAATTAATTATTGCAGCAAACTCTAAACATCTACATTATGTGAACAATAATAGAATTGCATTTCAGTTTCGGCGCGAAGTAAAATTGGGAATCAAACGAGCTTACCTGTTAAGCGAAGTCTTGATTCTAATTTTATGAGCGCCGAAACTGAAATGCAATCACCCACCCACCACTAGTTAATAGCCCCAAAGCTGCAATAATTAACCTACCTAACTCACAGTTATCCTTACAGGGAAATAGTGAATGTAAGTATGCGGTAACAAGTCTGTCCAAAAGACAGCTTGTTCCTTGTCCTATAATCTCTAAAGTAAGTGACATCTAGACGCGATGGTGTTGCCAGGATACATTGATTGTATTTTTTTATATATATCTAAACTTGCGAATCCTTTGACCCGTAATGAAAATATTACTACATTATGTGAACAATAATAGAATTGCATTTCAGTTTCGGCGCTCATAAAATTAGAATCAAGACTTCGCTTAACAGGTAAGCTCGTTTGATTCCCAAATTTAGTTAATTACCAAACATCGGTATAGGTAAATAACAAATTGTAAACATTTTAGATAACATTTTTAGGCAACTTTTAGATGGGGGACATGTCGGGATTGTTTGCGTTTGGTTGATTGACTGTTATAATGTTTTTACTGTCTTTGTTTTTTTTACTTTCTTTTGTTATTTGTTAGTTAATCAAGAAGACTATCCACGAGAACACTGCCGACAAACTGTACTGCAGTTTGGCAGAAGATAATGTGAAAATATTTATGTAAATTTTCTTGAATAAACAATAAAAAAAAAAACCGGTTTCCCTGTCGGGCCATGTGTGTTACACCATAGAGAATACTGAACACAGTTGTCTAGAATGTCTATTGCACTACCGACACCGACCGACATGCTGTGTCGCAGGTTCGATTCCCTCACGGAACAAATACTTGTATGGCCTACAGATAGCTGTTCCGGGTCTGGGTGTCTTGTGTATGTGAGTTTACATGTTTCTGAACGCACCCGCGATACAAGACTTTGTCCTAATATGGGTGGTTGATCCCGACATCATTTTGCAAAATGTAGTGCACAAGAAGATTAATAACCTAAAAACGCAGATTAGGAGGCGTCCATTAATTACGTGAGTTGATTTTTGACGCCCCCCTCTCCCTGTAGTAAGATGTCGTGAGATTCGGCTTGGCTCCTAACTTTCATCTCTATTCTGATGTAAAATTGAAAAATTTACATTTTTGGTGTTGATAAATACGAGTACGTTACTTTGTACCTGATTGCGTTGGATACATTATAAAAAAAAAACATAATTAATTTGTTTGTTTTATATGCTTTCTGAAATAATTAATCTAGCTTGTTGGGATTTTAAAAGTATCTCCAGAAAAAAAGAAATATTTGTCACTTGCCGAGACCCTCCCCTACGTGAGATTAGATGAAATTCGACTCGACCCACTTCCTCGTTTACGCCTCGCGTAATTAATGAACGCCCCTTTAGGTTGAAACTACGCGTATCATATGATAGTGCAGCACTATTCTCTTAATATGACCCTTACACATAGGGTTGCCAACTTTTTTTTACAAGAAATAAGGTTTTTTTTTTATCTGAGACTAGCTTATGCCCGCGGCTTCGCTCCCATCATCTGACTACTCTATTCTACTCCACCCTACCCTACTCTACTCTATCATACTCTACCCTACAACGTTCCCTGTATGTTGGTGAACAAAACAAAAAAAAAAAAGAATTATTAAAATTGGTCCACCCGTTCTTAAGTTATAGCGTGACCAGGAGAAATAGGGGTTCATGAGTATTTGCATTGCACCAAGCTTATATATGAGTTCAACCTTTTTTGAATAAAATCAGATTGAGTTTTCTAACATGTGTCAAAATAAAATGTTATATAAATCAAAAGTACTAAGGAGTATTGATGAAAACTTCGAAGCAAATCACCCCAAAATAACTTTCTACCCCTTTTTGACCCCGTTACATGAATTTCAATAAAATATGTAACTCGTCTTCCAATAAGAATGTTCATGCAAAATTTGAGGTAGATTGGACCAAGGAATAAAGTTGTCCCATATAAACTTTGCCCCCATTTTTCACCCCCTTAGGAGTAGAATTTCGAAAAATCCTATCTTGTCTGATACCTACGTCATACCAAGAATATACCCTCCAAGTTTCAGGTCTTTACGATCAGCGGTTTAGGCTGTGCGTTGATCCGTCAGTCATTCAGGACAAAGCATTTTATATGTATAGATGAATATTAAATAGTATTTTAGAAAAATTAACAGTATTTTATTTGTTTAAGGTTGCTTCTCGTTCAACTTATTAATTTACAGTATTTTTTTTTAAACTTCTTACGCCTCACCACAATTATAACTAAAATTAAATTAGATGAGGAACTCATTCGATTCCTTCTAAAACTCTGTTATTGTGATATGATAAAAAAATAATAGTTTAAAAAACTAAAAAACACGCTTTTAGCACGCACTAAAAATTACAAAATCCCACTCAGCAAACCCTTTCATTTAATACCTCTATCATGGGGGTGCATTTCAAATAGCCAATCCGCCATCTTGGATGTTCGCCATGTTGGATTTAAGTCACGTGACTATTTTTTTCGTATTTCTGACAGCAAACCCTTTCATTTGATACCCATATCATGGGGGTGGATTTCAAACAGCCAGTCCGCCATCTTGGGGAGGCCGCCGTATTGGATTTGTAATGACGTTTCTTGTCATCAGAACTCAGAGCGTGTGCAAAATTTCATCCTAATCGAATACCGGGAAGTGGGTCAAATTAAAATTCCAAGATTTTCTTACCAGCTAGCTAATTTTTTTTTTTAACACGCTTTTATTAGCTTGAAGCTAATAAAAGCGTGTTAAAAAAAAAATTGTGAGCGTCTAAGTCTAACACTTACGAGTATAGGGTTAAGCATTTTGATGCTGAAAACAGTATTTTGTATACTTTATTTTTATTCAACAGTAAAAAGTATAATGTAGTGAAAAACAGTATAATACTGTTTTTAACAGTATAGTTGACAACCCTACTTACACACGCATTCATAAGATGATAGACACTCGTCATCGTCATCGAACAATCTAGGGTGAAAAGAATGTTTGTAAACAAAAATATTTGGGTAATAATATTCCCAGAATTAATTTATTTCGAAAACATAGCTGCTTATCTAGATATATAATTGTTAAAGAAACCATCCAGTCATAATATTAACTTGATAATGAATGAAAATGTCAATAGGGTATACAATTATCTTTATGTATTAAAGTTCTCGGTCTCATTAGGTGGCTTTTTTATCATACTTTAGTCGTTTAGTAATAATGTTCCCACTGCTCGGACTCAGGCCTCCTCTCAAGGAGAGGGAATGGGCTATAATCCACCACGCGGGCCCAGTGCGGGTTGGCGGATGTCGAAATTTTGGTTCTAGGACATGCCGGTTTCCTCACAATGTTTTCCTTCACCGTTTTGAGAGCAGTGGTGATGAAATAAATTACACAAAGTAATGCTCCTAGCTGGGTTTGAACCCGCGACCTACAACTCGCAAGTCGGGGCCGTTACCACTCGGACAAACTCGGACTTGCTCTGTAATAATAATAATTTTATCGATGGAAATTAATGACATTGTTCAGGCAGGGGCCATAGTCTTAACATAGTTCCTGGTAACCAGTCCACTAAAGACTACAAAAACCATAGCCCTATATCTCAGTTTTCCATATGTCGCAATAGTTTCCCATTAACCGGGGGTTGTCCTTGGATGCACTAGCATAGCGTACAAGGATAATCGCCGGTTGGTACCACGTTCTATTAAAAGCGTATAAGGGGCCTTTGCGAGTTGGTTTCGACTCCTCGAACGCCTTCCAAAGGTCCAGGACCCCAGGGTTCTGAGATATAATAACTCATAATAATAATATGATTTATTTGCCAGAAAACACGTGCTTTACATTTACTTTATATACTACTTATGCCTAGATTTACAAATACATATTATATTAAAAATACACAAAGGAAACAGAAATTACTGAGCCTGTGTCGTGGATTCCGAGAGTGAGGTTACCAAAAAAACGCGTAATGAGGTAATACTGTTTAACTATCATTGTTACAAACAATAATAGCCATTGTGTATACACTAAAGACTAATTGTAATTTGTAAAAAGAAAATACATAGCAAGCATAAAAAAAAGGTAACGAAATAAGGAACAAATAAACATGATGCGCAATGTACACAAGGATGGGCATAAGTGTAGGTATGTATGTAAGGGTGTGGGTACGTGTTAGTAAGTACAATTTTGTCTCTTCTTCTTCTTCCTGCCCTTGTTCCACATTACTTGGGGTCGGCGCAACACGTTTTTTTCTTCCATTCTGTCCTGTCACCCGTCACACCATCACTAACTCCCTAAAATAAAAATGTTTCATTAACAGTCGGGTAAAAACAAAACACATTTTATTTGTTTAATTAATTGATATAAGAGGACAGTGCAGACCAGTCAACTTTGTACCCATAAGCACAATAAAAATGTAATCTATGAATCCACAGAGTCTAAAGTGTTCCCACATACACATTAAAAAAAGAGGCTATACAAAAATAAAATATAAACCTACGTATAAATGAGATTTTTACAATAATAAATTACTAATGAAGGTAAGGGGGCTGTGGTTTAAATAATGTAAAAACATTGCAAAAGCGATGTCACAAAAGAGATAAATAAATATTATGTAAATTAATAATGAAATTAAAACAATGATGAAGCAGTTAATAGACGTTTACACGATGATGCAGTTAATGAGAGCTACCAGGGAAAACGTATGTGCAGAAGTAGTCATTGCCAAACTGTCGTGTCTTCAACGTAGTCTTTAACGTACGCTTTCTTGGCAAAAACCTCAGACCAATAAAAAAGTATAGACAGAACATTGCGCTCCTAAAAGTGTGGCACGTAATATGAAGCCAATCGGCAATATGAAGCCAGCCGCTCGGTAGTCTGCCGCTAGCAAGCAAGTGCGCGTGACGTTGTTTTGTTGAGATAATAATTACGAAATTATGCCGTCCTGTGTCATAAACTGCTGCAAGAACAATTCCTTTTTCCAAAAAAAGGCTTCTGGGATTACTTTTCACAAGTAAATAACGTTTTTGCTGTATAAATTAAATAAAATCGTAAAATTATCTGATATAATTTCTCGGAACACGCCATTGTATCGGTGTTGCAAGTTAAGAACATTATTTATTCCCAAAAATAAGGGAAGTCGTAATTTTTTACGGACACTACAACAAAGTGTTTTTTTATTTACAAGTACGGCGTCATCCAACATACGGTTACGCTGGATGACCCGCACCTAATCCGATTGTCGTTGGATATATATTATTATTATTATATGTAAGTTTTGTGTTTTTTAAATTAATAATTTCACTTAATATGAAAATAAATGATTTTCATTATCTTTCATTTCATACAACCAAGATAAACACTACCTATACTACCTACACAATAATAAAACTTAACCAAAGTATATCTCTCGCACTTGGGAGTCGCAACGCAACGCTTGCAACATTTTTTCTCTAACACACATGTGCAAATCTACGATGTCATACACCAAGTTACGCACACAAAGCCAAAACTAGTCCTCACTTATTTCGTCGCTTTTGTTTACGACGACTCCATCTATACTTTTTTATGGGGTTAAATATAATGACCACCATAAAATGCTTTGATACCCTTAGTTCTTTTACCAAAATATATATACTTTCAACACCAGAAAAATAAAGTCTAAAATTACAATAGTACTAGCTATTTTAGTCACGACTGCACTTCAAATTGTATTCGAACACCAAATGTAGTAAATGATCACCAAATCTTAGCGAGCAAATTACTGCGCTATTTCTGCCGGTATACCGTCGTTTGCCCGAATTTGACATTGGGTATGTAACGGTTGTTATATCAGGAGAAACTGGATGCAATTGACTGCAAGGCACTCCAACTCGGATAGGTTAGGTTAGAAGGGGATGGCGTGGTCGTGTGAGCGAGCGAAGCGAGCGAATAGACCCCGCCATCCCTTTCGTGGTTATTTTTTTATAAACCACACAGAAGTAGGAGCCCCGCCAAGCGGGGCTCCGTCAACCAAGCCCACCATCAACCATGCATAGAATTTTGATGATCATTTACTACTTTTGGGTTAACAATGATTTATTTGGAGTCATTTTGCTTAAATAGGATAGCGAGATGTTAAAACTTTGGTTATAATTTTAGATTAAAGTGCGGGTTTAATTTTGGTGATCATTTACTATTTCTGTCTGTTATAATATGTTACTATATCTGGTGGTAAGTTAAACATAAGCCCTGTTTTATTCGTCTGAGGCAAAAACACGCTTGATGTGGTATAAAGATAATGTACATAATTGATTTAAATAATATTTTTAACTTTATTAAAGACACATTTCTTATGACATTTTAAGCACAACAGAAAAATTGCTATTTATTTGTATTTTTTGAAAATATAAAATATTTAAAAATGTAAAATATATTAAGGAAATGAATAAATGGCATAATTTATTATATTTTTACACATACTAATATGTACAAATTTCTGCAATTTAGATTCTTCTGATAATCACAAGTAAGATGTTTTGGATATTTGGTGCGTTTCGATTTGTTTTGTCTATAATTTAGGTAAAAACCAAGAAATGGTAACAGGAATTGAAAAACAGTTAATACAGGTAGCCACAAATCTTCACATGGGTACAAAAATCAACAAAAGACGATGCGAGATATTGCATTTACCACAAGAAACCTTTTATTATACGCTGATCTTTTTTAGACACGAAAGTCTGCACATACCAATCTTTACATCGTTTCTGGTCGACTTTCCTTACTCTGAAAGTAATAGACAAAGATAATTGGTTCAATTTGCATTTTCGAAGATTCCGAACATTCAAATTTTTACCCGAACTTTGAACTTACAAACAGCTTAAATACATACAAATAAGTAGTTATTAGTAACCACTTTTGTATAAATTGTAATAAAAAAAAACCTATTAAAAACTAGTCAGTATTTGCAATCCGACTATTCGGAGAAGAAACACTTAAGGCATAGAGACTGTCCACGGACGCGTAGCTTCATAGACGCGTATTCGTCATTATACGCCGTCGTTTCGTTATCGCTTCGTCGACAGACTTTCAATAGTTTTGTTTGTAAACTTCACGCAGGCGTACACCGAGCGTATAATGACAGATATGCGTCTATGAAGCTATGCGTCCGTGGACAGTAAACCTAAATTAACGTCACAGTCTCTTTTACAGTCCAGACAGTATTGGTTATACTTATCACTCAAAACCAAAACAAGCTGAATATCCACGCATCCTAAACCAAAATATAACACGAGCACAAATATGAATAGTGAATACGCCAGTGCACACGGAAAGACATTGAGACGAAAATATTATGACCTTAAACAGCTGAATGATAAGTGTTGCTATTGATTTCGTTTTGTTATTATTTATTTGTCTTTCATAACCTCTACGAAAATAAAATTAGGTTAATAATATCCGGGAGTACCTACCAAGGCTACATAAAAAAAGCCGGTCAAGTGTGAGTCGGACTCGCGCACTAAGGGTTCCGTATAAACATACATATGTAAATAGCTTTCGCAAATTAATATTTTTTTTAGATCGTCGATTAATCGCAAAAAGTGACTAAAATCGTCGGCTTACACAAATACATACATAACTTTGAATATAGCCACGTTTACGGCCTGTCTGTGTGTTTGCATTTACGGTCTAAAGGGCTTATTACATTACGCGATATTCAAGCACACGATATTCAGTCTTATTTTTTGTTCCGAGTAAGACCGGTCTAACCCTTATTACACTACGCGACATCGACTAAGACTGTCTGAATATCGAGTAGTGTAATAGGCCCTTTAGCGACGAGTGACGCGGCACCAGTAGGCGGGCGTGCGCCGCTGTGAGCGACGTCTCGTAGAGTGCTTCAAACATTTTCATACTTTTGTTCTTACAGCTCGTCGCCCCGCGCTTAGCTACCGCTCACAGCGGTAAGGTCGTGAACGGGCCGTTAGTAACTAAAACTGGCCGACGAAATTACGGTTTTCAGACTATTTCCATTGCTTTTTTTGACATTGCTTGGTGCCAAATTTCATGATTCTAGGTCAACAGAAAGTCCCTATAGGATTCCTTCGTAAGCATCAAAATATGCGCCATAAACGGCCTTAGATTGTGTATCACTATTTCACCTGATGGCAAGCGATGATGTGGTCGAAGATGACGTACGTTTGCCTAGAAATAATCTATTCACCGTTTACTTAAAGACCCCCAGGTTGCAATTATCAGGAAACACAGACTCCGGCAGGGAATTCCATTCCTTAGCTGTACGCATATTGCACATTTCTTATTAATTCGAACACTTTGATTTCTTTTTCCAGAATGTATCCTAGACGAAGATGAGATGCAACCAGAAACAACACAGAAGCCAAATAAATCTAGCACAAGTATGGTGAGTTAGAGTTTTTATCAACTCTAGCACTAACGATCTATTGTCTATGGCACTCTTGACTAACGCGATATGTTTGATCTCTTTCTAGCTCAAAGCTAGCGTATAGTGTTGTTTCTTTCTATAAAGATGAACAATTGAGACCACTGGTTGAGAATGCCATTGATTAATAGACTCATTAAAAAATTGCCGAACTAAAAAGAACAATATTATAGAAAGTACCTAATAAATATTGAATTTTGTCTACACTACACGATATTAGCAACATAATAAGAAATGTTTGTTCAAATTTTTTCTCATCTATTTTGTTCCACTACTAAAGGAATCGCTTATAGCAGGGATAGCCAACTTGATTTGACCCACGGTCTACTGATTACTAACTAGACTGCGAGATCAAAAGAGTGAAAAGAGAGAAAAAGTTTCAAAATCAATTTAACAAAAATAATAAAAGAGCGAGCGGGCTCAAAAGTTTTGCTCAACACTTCGAAGAGGCTCAATATAATAGACTTATAACCAGTGATCAGAGTAGGTAGATTGAATTGGGGTCATTGATCTAAAACGTATATAGGGTGACTGGCAATTAGTGTACGATACTTAAACACGTAATTGTGCTCATGATAACAAACATTTTTTATTATGGGAGCAAAGCCGAAATCGTGAAAAAAATATCAGCTGTTCAGTACATTCGGCAAACATAAATGTACTGAACAGCTGATTTTTTTTCGCGATTTCAGGTTTGTTCCCATAGTAAAAGTGGTCGGTTATCATGAGCACAATCACGTGTTTAAGTATCGTACCCTAATTACCAGTCACCCTATATATTAAAATGGACATTCCTCCGGAATTGATGGATTATTTTAAAAAAAACCGGAACTCAGATAGGAATTGTATTAAAATGAGCAATATTGGGTAAGGCCGTAGATTTTGCCACTTAGTAACATAGTGTAACATAGATACTTCTATGTTATGGTATTATAGGAGTAACGCGAAAGTAACGCATAATTTTTGTAAGGCCAATTCCATAACGCACTATTTTTAACCAACTTCAAAAAGAAAGAAGTTTCGATGCATAAGTTAAATGCACGAGGATGAGACTGAAAAATGTTTTAAACCATCAACATTTTAGAATTATAACACAATCATGAAATCTGGCCAATTTTACCAAATAAAGGAATATTATCAGGAAAATAATACTACGATATAACTGAAGTAACAAAAATATTTGTAATCTAAAACTCTTCTAGAAAACATATGATTTAAACCTAGAAAATAAGCTACACTACGAGATCAATAAAATTTAAAATCACAAAAAATAGAACAATATTTGTAGGTTAGGTACCTAAGTAGACTATACTCTTTATCAAAAAGATTTAACAAAAAACAAATATTCTTAAATAAAATAGTTTGTTACATTTCTAGGAAACGAAATTTTAATTGGAAATGATCAAATAATTTCTTTTTGTAATTTTACATTCTTACTTTAGAAACACAAGTAGGTTTCTTTTGTTAAATCGCAGGAATAACTAATCTCGTAGTAAAATGAAATAACACGTAAAAATCTACATCATTCTCAACTCTCTAACTTAGATACTTAAGAGGTTAGTGTAATAGCAAAGCCTTTTTTCTAAAACTCCTCTAGAAAACATAAAAAAAAGCTAAATAACATTCAGTATGACATGATTTAAACCTAGAAAATAAGCTACACTATGAGATCAATAAAATTTAAAATCACAAAAAATAGAACAATATTTGTAGGTTAGGTACCTAAGTAAACTATACTCTTTATCAAAAAGATTTAACAAAAAACAAATATTCTTAAATAAAATAGTTTGTTACATTTCTAGGAAACGAAATTTTAATTGGAAATTATCAAATAATTTTTAAATTTTCTTAACTCTCTAACTTAAATACTTAAGAAGTTAGTGTAATAGCAAAGCTTTTCTTACACCTTATATATAAATAATCAATCAAAATAAACCATATCAAAATCGGAACTGAGGTAATATTCTTTTGAGGCTTCCTCCCGCTGAATCAAATTTATCTTTTTGACTATAGAAATATTAGTCACTATATCAATATCCAATTTTCTTTGGACTACAAATTTCACGGAATCAGAAATATCCTTGACGGTTTTTAAAAATTTTACCTTGTAATAATTTTCTTCGTTCTTAAATTCTATACTTTCAATAAATCCTACAAAATATTTCCATGTTTTTCTTTGGAAATATCTGGCTATAATACTATCATTTATTTTTAAGTTATAGTTCTGCATATTTTCTTCACACTCGATTGTCTTTTTTCCTTCTTCTTCATTTATAACTGATTCTTTGTCACTTTTATCTTCTTTTAAATTCTCAGAATTGTAACTGTGATTTGAACTAGATTTGTCCATTTCTTTATATTCAGTTACGTCTTGTGGATCTTCACCAGTTTTATCTTGTCCACATACGCTTTCAGGTTGATTCTTATATTCAGTCTCAATTGTGTATGTATTTTCATCAGCTTTTTTTCTATCTTCTTCGACGGTAACGTATAGAATTTCCTTGATTTCATCTGTTTTAGAACATTCCGTCTCATTTTTGCGTTCTTCTTCTACTACGAACTTCTGTTTCACAGCCTTTTTGATCTCTTCTTTGGTATTTTTATTGTTTTCTTTGTTTTCATCAATTTTTAAATCATCAGTCTTAATTTCATTACTGTAATTACTTCTTATTTCCTTTATCGAGATTTCTTTAAATAAATTGCACTCTTTTAAATCATAACTCGCAGTTTTTTCCGGTTTTTTTCTGATTTGTGACAAAATGGTCACATCTTCCCCAGTAACATGTTTCGTATTTTCACGAAATCTTTTATGCATTAAATCTTTATTTTCACAGATTATTTTTCTTTTCTTTTCTTTAGTGTTATTTTCAGCATTAGGTTTTTTTAAAATTACTGTCGATAGCAGAGTCACTTTCTTGTTTGGATCAATTTTTGGCCTCAGAACACCAGTTTTTTCGTCGAGTTCAGAAATGAAATTGTTTTCATTGTCGTCAAAATCTGGGCTTATTGAACCATCAGAAAAAAACACTGAAGCATCACTTTCCGCATACTCAATGTTATCATCGTCTTCGTCTTCTTCGGTTGATGAACTAATACGTCTTCTCCAAGTTTTCTTACTATTCTTTGAATTTTGAACTTCCTTTTCCTGTTTACTATTCTTTTGTTTATTCGACTGTTTTTCATTTGTACTAATAGTGGGCAAAAAGCTATGAGATATAGGTGAGTGACATTCACAGCTCCCTCTAGGATCTCCACAGAAACAGCTGAGATCTCTGTATTAAGTTTTATCTTTTCTGTTGTTATCAGCTGATGAATTTTCATGGTATGTGGCAAAGGACTAAGTTTTGTGTGTAAAGGTTTGATGTTAAGAGAAGAAATATAAAATAGTTTGATACTTGTGTCCTCCGATTTTAAAATATCAAATGCTATTTCTGCATTTGGAATGTCTTTTCCCTGAGCGATTTTGGCATCGAGAGTTCGTTTTATGACCCCTCCGATACCATCAGCAGCACCTTTTCCATGGGCGGCCTCAAAAAACGACCAAGTACAATAACTGAACCCATACTCATATACTTTTTCACTAAATAAGTAAAAATTCTTTTTCTGCCTGTACTGGGTCGTTGGGCCGTCAGAGAAAAAGTGAATGGTAAAAATGTTTGGATAAGTATTCTTAATATGCTGTAAAACGGGATCGAGGTGAGCCCATATTGCTTCCGGATTGTGTTGGTTATCGGCGGATATAGAACAGAAAGAAATTGGTTTCTTTTCTCCTTTAATGTAAATAACTCCTGTGTGAAGGGTAATCTGTTCTTTTATAAAATGCATTGCCTGTATTTCTCTATGGTATTTGCAGGTGAAATTTTCTGAAAAATCTATATGAATACATGCTTCATTACTTTTTAAATTATTAATGCAATCTTTGTAGTTTTTGTATTGGTGATAGAAATTAAAAATATGTGTTTTAAATTGTTTCATTTCCTTATTAAATATCGCAAGTAAGTCTTGTAAAGTACCCTCTTTCTTAATTTTTATCATTTTTTTTATTTTTTTCTTTTCCCCTTGCTTTTCATATTCATAGTCTTTTAAAACCCACGTAAACCAGCTTGCTTTAGATAACAGTTTTTCTTTGTCAACTCTTAATTCAACTTCGGAACACGCATTACAATTATTATACATGCAATCTCTAGAGTAAAAATCACATACTAAATCAGTTGTTACCTCATTTAGATTGTCAGTGTTAAGTATTTTAAGGGATTTCAATTCATCCACCAGGAATTGCATATTGGAATGTTTTTTGCATGCACAACTCTCACAATCCTTGATTTTTGGAGCAAGTACGTAAAACGGGCGGTACTTTTTAAAAGTACTGAAACTTATTGGGGCCTCCTCTGCGATATACTTTCTGTGAAGTACGATTAGTTTGTCGAGTAAATATCTCTTTTGGCGTGTTACTTTTTTGAAAGTTCTGTATTCTTTTTTGCCTGCAGTGGCACGGCTAACATCATCTCTGTTAAAAAAGCGTTCAATTTTCTTTTGCAATGCAGTGGTTTTGGTCTTCTGCTGACGGTAGTTTTTGAAATTACTCTTGAATCCTAGAGAGGCTCTTAATCTTGTTTTCAGTTTATATTTTTTGACAGTATTGTTATCCAGAATTTTTTTCAAAACATTCTTTTCGGTATTGTTAGCGGTTTGGAATTGTAATTTTAATGACTTCGTTAGTACATCGTATTCAAGTAGTTTCTTCTTAACTTCTTCTTTTTTTGGAGTTGCAATGTTTGGTATGTTATTATTTATGAACTCTATTACTTCTTTTCTCGGTGTTTTCTCTTCTAACTGTCTTGTATACGTCTCTTTTGTTTCCTCGGCCGTGACCAACCTAGTTAATACATTTTCATAGTCTGCCTGCATCTTGTCTATTTTGTTTTGTTGTCTAATCATTTTTTTTTTGAAGACCTTTGAAACCTTTTGTCAATGTGTTTAACTGTAATCTCAATTGTGCAGTTTCTTGTTTCATCCTGTATTCAATTCGACGCTACATATTACGGTAAGTTAATCGGTTATTATCTTGCTCAGAATTTGAAATTTGTGTCGTACCCGGTTCATTTCGTGATGCATCTTTTGCTTTTTTCCGATCTTCCTTCCATTTTCGCCGTAATTCTTGTTTGTGTTCTTCAGTGTAGGTACTCTTTTTTTTTGCATAGTAACGTGCAGATCTTTCTTTGGCCTTTTTTTGTATTTCTTCATACTTTTGGGGGTTTTCGTTTTTTAATTTATCGCGATATTTTTTTTGCTTTTCAGCTGCAGTCATTGGCGGCATCTGTGACAATATAAATATTTTTATATTATTACCGATATCGAGTACGCGTAGTTTAATTTTTAAGCAGAAACGCTGACTTTAGAAAGTAATAATAAAAAATAATTTAGGAAAATTAAATTACTGAGCGGATTTTTCGTTATTCTAAAAGTACCTTCAACAAAAAAGTATTTGTAATGAATTGCGTTATGCACAAACCTTTACAACAGTAAAACGTTACAAAACATACAATCTACGTTACCAGTGACATCTAAGTCACATAGAAGTAACGTTAAAGCGCGACTTTTCAAGGTTATAAATAGCCACAACTCGACATCGAGTTGCATTTTAAACATAAACAAATTACCACGCACTTAGTAGTTACCCATGCATAATGATATATAAGATGCGTACAACAAAAAACTGTTATTTACCTTTGAAATCGCCAAAATTCACAATTAAAATTCACTGCCGAAACCCACGCGTGCACCTTTGACAGACTCTGCGAGACGACAAGATGGCGTCTTTTATTTTTTTTATTGCTCTGTCTGCACACTTGGTGTTGCCAGTGCAAGTAAAAAACACTACCAATTGTTTTCAATGCTTTTTAAGGGAATATTTTTGGTAACATACAAAGTAGTAACATAGAAGCTAAAATATGGAGTATAAGTTTGAATAACAATAAAGCTTTAAAAAAAACGTGTTTTTAAAGACACCAACAGCACAATGTAGCAGTTTAACTTAGACAATTCAGATAATCGCAATTAATTAGATGTTCATTAGTAAAAATAAAAGTTTTATCGTGCTAAGTGCCAAAAAGACAGCATGTTTTTCGTTAAATTTGAGAGCCTGTACGAATTTAATTCGCTGTATTATTTTATATGTGCACCTGAATCATTTTAAGAATATAATGTAAAGAGTTTTCGAGATACATAACCTAATTAAACTACCTTCATTACAATTTACCCACAATCTTGTTTTTTATAAGCAATCAAAATTTGAGAATAGAATTTCTTTAAAAAGTGGCAAAATCTACGGCCTTACCCTATTATATTCTTCATATATTTTTTTAACGGTACACAGTCACGATTTGACACAACTCAACGACCAATCAGAACATTATACCTTCCTTTAAATAATTTTGAATTGAGTAGTAACACTACCAACATTAACAATATTCAATTGAATCCGGAAATACCGAAATTGCTTTCCGGAAAAATGGCTTATCCATGTTATTCTTTTTGTGTGCATTTATGATACAAGTACCAAAAATCAATCTACCTACTCCAATCACTGCTTATAACAGAAAAAAAATCTCGAATTTTGCTGAAAAATGAACTGATTCAGAGATGAAAGAACAAGCGAAGCGAGCTCAACAATATGAGCTACCTGCCTCGAATACGTTCGTTTTTGTTTTAACAAACAAAAAGTTACGATGCAACCAGATTTTTTTTATATTGATATATACTAGTGCTTTACTGCGATCCCACCTGATCGTAAGCAGTGATACAATCGTTTAAGGTGAAGCACACTAGTTTATTAAGAGCCTATTCACTTTAGCCTTGAAGACACCTAAATTATAATCGGACGGGAAGTGCAGTCTTCCAGGCAAATTGTTCCAGTCCTTCGATGTACGCGGTATAAACGACGAGGCGAATAGGCGAGTTACTGAGAATAGCCAACTGCCACCTCGCGCCATAGTTATCTGGCCCTACTTCTCTAATTATTATCTTGGCTACCTACTGATTGCCAAGATCGATTGACCGGTTGGTCGCCCCTGCCTTACAATGCGTTCCAAATAAGAATAGGATCGATTGCCCGGTAGTGACGTCACGTCATACTATCAAATCGAAGAATTATTATGGTGAGCAAAACAAGAAATTTTTAAAATTTAATTTATTTACGAACTGAGAACGAGAATAGTTTAATCAGAATCCAGTTCTTCAATTTTGCTCATCTCTAAATTCTTCAATATTGCCCAATTTCTTGCGATTTGACAGTATGGCGTGACGTCACAACATGGCAATCGATCCTATTCTTATTTGGAACGCATTGTACAAGCTTCTACTATTCCCGGTGAACCAGTGTGTTCCCCGACCAATCTGTCGTATACACTTCTTTTATAAAATTTCCAGTCAAGTAAAAAAAAAAAAACTGCTTTCACAAATGAGGTCGTAATTCCTTACATTTCATATTATGTTGCTAATTTTGGCCAGTTATATCATTTAAATTTTCAATGACGAATGTGCACGCATTAAATGGGTTAAAATAATTTGTCATTTATATTTATTTAGGATATAATAATATAATATTCCACAACTATCACACGACGCCGCGTAGTCCCAAGCTAAGCAGAGCTTGTGTTATGGGTACTAGACAACTGATAAACATACTTATATATTTTTAAATACATACATATATAGATAAATTACACCCAGACACAGAACAAATGATCATGCTCATCACACAACCATTTGTCCTGGGTGGGTATCGAATCCACGACCTCCGGCATAGCAGTCAGTGCCACTAACCATTAGACCAACAGGCCTGTCTATATATGTATAATTATAATTAGATATATATGTATAATTGTATATAAATGAATAGTAACAAAGCCTTGTATTTATATTTATTTGAGTCTTAAAGACAAATATCTGATTATTTTGTTAAGATTTACATAATATAATTATTAAGTATAAGTACAGGTGAAACTTAAACCACTGACCACTATTTTTATGTGCCATCAATATTTTAAATTGGTTTAATTAATGATGGATTGCATGGACTGGGGGGTATAAGAATAAGTTTTTAATATTTTGGAAACCTTTAAAAGGGGTTTGAACATAATTTGCACTAGTCGCCGCTACCGCGTTAGTAAATTGTTCTAACAAAAGAAGTTATTCTAGGAATTAATTACTTCTTGAGCTATTACAAAAATAATAATCAGTTTATTATACAGTAGATATATTACTATTAACCGTTTTCGGTTGAGAGAAAGAATAAACTCCAAAAGTTCAATCACTTGAAAACAAAGTCATATTGAACCATAAGTTATCAGAGCCAAAATTATGGGAAAGTAGCTGTTACTTTTTTTTTTTTTTTAATCAGTTCGAGTGTTAGAGTTTTCGATCTTCAATAAATTAGGCCAGATTTCATAGACAACAGTTCAAACCCTTTACCGTCTCATTGACATGCACTGCACTAATATTGTATGAAAAAAAAGACGCCCATTTAGATTGTATAATAGTCATAGGGAGGTTGGGACTAAAATGCATGATATTAAATGATTTATCAAGGCGGAATGAGAGAAAATCTTGCATGCTTCGTAATGTGCTCTGTTCTTACTTCAAAACGCTCTTCCCCAGTCCCTGACATCTACTGGCTTGAAGAGAAAGCACTGGCGTAGGAGGTGGTACAATATGGAGCTACAAGACATGCAGCCTTTTTTCATTGGCCCCCGATTGTAAAGATGGAGGAGCTCAATGAACCCTTATATTTTATGAAAAACCTCATTAGGGAAATTATATCTTAAAAATCTGACTGCCATCATTCCGCGCCGGTGCCGAACTTGCCAATGGAAAAAAATGAATGGTGTTGCCAATTTATCAAAATAAGAATTATACTTTTAGGCTCACGGGCACCATGAGTAACTTAATACGTTTAGCGATAAAAGAATTCAAATTGTCACTCTACTTTGGAAATTTGTTTGAAGGTGATACAGACAGAATTATGCTTAATGCATTTAGTAACCTGTGGTGCAAGAAGAATCGGCTGATATATTTTTTAAAGTATGTTTAAGGAGACTATTTTTGTGTGACTCATAATATAAGTTAAATAGATAGTTTAAAATGAATAAGAAGACTGTAAATATTGACATAATTAAAGTTTTGATACATAAATGAAAGTTTTATTGTGACAATCCTAGCTTGTGTTTTGCATTTGTGTGATTGTAAGTATTTATACAAGCGTAGTTCTTTGCGATCCACCACTTTCATAAAAGAATACACCTTGATGATAAATACTAGGCCTTTGTTACCGTTTAACAACATAATGCACCTTGTTTCATGAGAATGTGTAAAAAAAATTACGGAAAACCACCTACTGTAGTATTATTTTTATTCTCACAGTTGCATTCCAAATAAGAATAGGATCGATTGCCATGTTGTGACGTCACGTCATACTGTCAAATCGAAGAAATTGGGTAGGGTGAGCAAAACAAGAAATTTTTAAAATTTAATTTATTTACGAATTATGAACGAAAACATTTTGCTCATCTCTGCGTCACTGTGTGAAGTGTCTGAGTAGTGGCAAATGGAAGAAGAAGGCGAATTGTTCCTAAGAATTAAAATAAGAAACAAAATAGTTTTTTTTAACTAATTATGACTTATAACAATGTATTTAGCTAATTTAATTTATATTAAACAATAACGTTTTTACTTCACCTAGATTTAACTAAGACTTAGTAATAAAAAGCAAAAAAAAACCTTTATTGATACGTAAATAAGTCTTTGCAAACCGTACTTTTCACTCAACATTTGACAGATCGAGGTTATTGACTTTCCTGTTCTTATTTGGAACGCCTAATACTTTATCTTTGTTCTCGTCTCTTTTTTTATTGTCATAATTCTTCCGTTAGCTTATACTTACTTTCTTATAATTTTCTGATTTATTTGTTTGTTTACTTTCAGTTTTACATGATGTTATCATTACTCATTTTCTTTTCACCGATAGTTTAGCTATGGATACTAAGGTCGGAATTCACCAATAAAAATAATCGCGTTTTAACGTTTGGCTCGCATAATCGCGTTTAGCCGCTGTCACTAGTGTCACTTGTCTGTATTTTTCTAAGTGACACTAGTGACAGCGGCTAAACGCGATTATGCGAGCCAAACGTTAAAACGCGATTAGTTTTATTGGTGAAGTCCGCCCTTAGAGTTTTTATTTTAGTATTTATAGGTAGGCATATGATTTGATAGAATTAAAAGCTAACGGAAGAATTATAACAATAAATAAAGAGATAAGGATAAAGCAATTGATATGAATATGAAGTACTATAAAGTAAAACAACTGTGAGTATAAAAATAATACTACACTGATTCCATCCATTCTGATCTTAGAATTGATTACTTCATGATATGGCCAACTAAAACTGGCCAGATAGTTTAAACGTTAACATTATTTTGATGATATATGTCAATTCTCGTTTGGTCATATCATTGACTAGCTTCTGCCCGCGGCTTCACACGCGTGAAAATAGGTTTCTCCATACAAACTTTGAACCCCCGTTTCCTCTACTTAGGGGGTGAATTTTGGAAAATCCTCTCTTAGTGCTCGCCTACGTTATGAAAAGAAGCCTTGTGCAAAATTTCAAGTTCCTAGTCCCAGTAATTTTGGCTGTGCGTTGATATGTCAGTCAGACAATTTCTCCTTTTATTTATATAAATGTAGGATTTCTATATGATAATAAAAGGTCTAAAGAAAGTAGGCCAAACGAGTATTGAAATAACATCAAACTTTAACTTTTAAAACGATCTGGCCGGTTTTACTTGGCCATATCATGAAGTGTTCAATTTCTAAGATCTGGCTACGACATTAACACACACCCGAACTTGGTACGATGGTTTGGTCCGTCGCGTCATACACCGACGCCGCGACGGGCTGGAAAGGGTACTACAGGTAGAATCAAATGTAATGGCAGCTAGAAACACTCCATGAGTCACTGCACTGTAACAAATTCATGTCACAGCGTAATAAGGGTGCTTTTCCACCAGACATGTGCTATACTACGTAGATGGAAGCATTTGATATCCACTAATCATATTTATTGGCCCACGTTGCTTAGCACTGGTGGAAACGGGTTTAACTAATCTTTTTTTAATATGGTTTGATAGTCGTGAGTGGTTTAGCTAATGTGCAGAGCAGAATACCTACAGAAGGCGCACGCTCCCCGCGTCTTCCCTACTGTCGATACATCGCATAGCTCGGAAACATGACGGCCCATCTTCATAGCACGTCTTACTCGTCCCGCTACATGGCTTAACATCAATAGAAAAAGTCGTATAGTTTCGTAGCTTAGCTGCGTGGCACATCTCTGGTAGAAAAATACCCTAAGAGGTGGAAACACGAACTTCACAAACGTCACTAACTTTAAATCGACCTTTAAACACCATTTTATTTTTTAAAGATACATTTTCAACTCAAAACTTTAATGTATTTTCCAGCTGAACGACATCCTGCCGAGTCGGTTCATGAATAGCTACTATGTGGACAGTATTGAAAGGGACTTCCGGATCGTAGTGTGGGATCATTCTAACTATGGTGTACTAGCTGACTGAGTAAGTGAAACCAAGCGTCAGTCGTGAGCAAGTAGGTACTGGGCGGATTTTAATGGTATTGTCTATGAGGAACGCAGGGCTTGAAGCACAGCTAAAGGAACGGAGAGTGAATCCAACCCAGTTATCTATCTAAATTCTAAGGGACATATTTATAGATGGCTATGCCATTTCAGTATGTATCACGACAATGACATGAATCTTATTTTAATTATGTAGGTAAAATGTAAGGTACAAAATATTATATACAACAAAATATTGGCCAAGCAGATATAAAAACGAGTTAAACCTTTATTACATAAAGTAATAAATCACAAAAAAGGAAATAAAATTATTACATAGACGCTGGTTTATTGCAAACAAATATACATACACAGGGGCGCCGACTCCGTGGGTGCTCGGGGGCTCGAGCACCCACGAGAAATTAACAGGGGGTGCCGAGCACCCCTGAGAATAGACATCAAGAAACAGATCAGTAATCGCCTTTTATGTTGTGTATAAATTACTTGATAGTAAAAACTAGTTTCATTTTTATAATAGGTATATTAGTTTCATTTTATATTTTTATCAAACATAATTAGTATTTAAGTACGCAGTATGTAAGTAGGACATTTATTATATTATTTTATTTCTCTTCTCACATTTCGCCACGTTTTCGAGTACATCAAATGAGCATGACCACCCATGAGGTTTTCTAAAAGCCGGCGCCCCTGTACGTACATTAAAAATTAATCTGTTGGTTCATAAAGTCGCTTTTCAATAAATTTATGTGTCGTGGCCAGTTCTTAGAATTGATCATTTCATGATATGACCGGCCATTTCATAAAAATGGTTGCATTTCGTGATAGAGAACCTAACCCGCTGGCCACATTATGATATTAGCATGTCAAATCAATGAACACTCTGCGTTTAACGATATAATATAAGCAATACGTAAGTTTCTACTTTATTTAGACCTTTTATTATCATAGAAATCCCACAATAATGATATGGCCAAACGTGGAGTTATAGTTGGCCATATCATGAAATACAACCATTTCATGATATGGCTGGTCACATCATGAAGTGGTCAATTCTATGATCTAGCCACGACATAAATGCATTTTGTGAAGCGCTAGCAAATGTGTTTGATAATGCCACATTGATAACCATGAATATAAAATCGACTAAATGGCGGTGAGATCACGTTATGAGTGAATATGAATTACAGTGTTTATTTAAAAAAAATCTAGGTTTGTTCTTGTATTTGTATACAATTAAGTTTAGAGCATTAAGGAAAAAACATTCTTATTTTTAGATTTATTTGACTATAGTCGTAATTCTATGAATATTAGATACTTTACAAAATGTAATGTTTGAATGTGTTGAAATTTACTCTTTCTGTAGTTCAGATTATTATGAACTTAAGTATATTTTTTAAAATAAAATATGGTAATTAATATTGTTGTTTAAATTACGTCCTCCATGGATTGATTTAATCTTTTTTTAGAGGTGGGAAATCATCAAATAAATTCTCCCACTCAACTTTTACTGACTAAAACCCACCTGTGTTTTTTCAATTGCCCTTTGCGTTCCGGGGCAATAGATGGGTACAACGCGCCGTCGACGCCCGCGACGGGCACCCGCCACGTAACAAAGCGTGTGTGTTCACGCGGACGGTCCACGTCGCGGAAACCTGATTATTACCTATGCAGTGTCACTAGTTCAACTTTAACGGTGTGCATATAGTCGTGTCGATGGAGAACTTATATATATATATATATATTATTACGTAGCAAAACGGGCGCGTGGCCCGGCTCATCGCGACGGGTGCCCGCGCGGGTCATCGCAACGGAGCACTTTTGTATGGGACCGCGCGGACGTCGAATTTACGCAGTTTCGGCCCTTAAGCGCAGGCCACACCGCCGGCTAGCGGGCGGGCGGGCTAGGCGGGCGAACATCGTTTCACCTCTTTACATACTTCGGTTAACACCGCGAGCTACCGACTAACCTAACGAGCTAAGCTAACGAAATATCCGACGATTCCAGCGAAGCTACTCGTTCACCTCGTTGGCGCGCCCAGTTCGTTCGCCCGTTCTCCCCGTTTCGAGTAGACTAGTCGACGCTCGTCTTTCGAATAGCAGTGTAGTGCTCGTCTGTCCGTAGTTTTCGGTGTGAACCCCATAGTTTAGCTCGCCAATATTTCGCGTAGTTTGTATAGTTTCCTTCGTTCGCTTCGCCCACCCGCCTAGCCCGCCCGCCCTCTAGCTGGCGGTGTGGCCTGCGCTTTAGTCCTTGCCGGACGGCCGGACGGTTAGCATCTTATTGCTCGCCGTCTGCAAGCCCGCGCCTATAGTGGCCAGGAATCACCCTGCGTTTCCCGATGCCCGAGGCGTCTCCTGCGGCGACGGCTGAGGCGTAAGATAAGAATATCCGCTCTCTCACGGTTTCTTAGTAACTGTTTCTACCACCTTTTTCGCTCGCATTACTGCTTCACAGAAGGAGTTCACTACTCCCATTCCGTTTCATTCCATATCAAGGCCGGATGTGAGAGTTCGCCGCCGTTCGTTCGTCTCCATAAGGACATGGCGGTACTCCGCCCAAGTAGGGCCAACTTCCACCGTGTGCCTCACCTTGAACCCCGAACGTAGTATGTCGTAAAATACAAATCGAAGACACATGAAAAGAAAAAGGACTTATTAATATTTAATATATTTCATTTCGCCTGCTCTCTTATCGTCGCGCGTCGTCCAGTTATTGTAACTTGCCAGCCAGCTATGTCCTACTGATGAAAATGTCCTCCCCTCCCTGAGATTCTCCTTCTTCATAAGAATCGATTAATGTCAATATTCTTTGTGGTGTTTGTTATAATCGACTAAATTGTAGTCAAAGAAATCTAAACGTACACCTCTACCGTGGCAAGTGCTGTCATTTTGACACTTGACTTTTGACGATGGATCTGACACTTGACAGTGACAGATGGGCTAGTCTCATTGTCATTTCATTTGTGAAGGGAATAAGGGAAGCGGTTGTTGCTGTGCTTGTGTTGCGACTACTGTAATATAATTGATTAATTTTTATTGCGTGAATGATTCAGTGTTTGTACAGGCTAATTACAATCGCCGGTTTTATTTGCAGATATCCAGTGAAATTGTGTCAGTGAAAAAGTCTTTAGAATCCTATTAGAATCTTACAGTGATCTCTTATTCTGCTTGTGAGGCAAATAAAGCTACGTCAATTAAAAAAAATGGCATTCCAAGTGAGTATTCGATTGCTTGATTCGTTATTTCCTGGTAATGGTGGGCGTAGGGCGGGTCCCGGTGACATCAGAATACAAATTAGGGCGCAGGGTAGGACACGCGACCTTGACCGCGCGTCTTCCAGTAGTATACAAAATGAAATATCGAGCCCTTATTTAGGGAATAGCCTATCCTCCATTTCTTTTCTTGTTTTTTTTTTTTGTTTTTTGTAACTGTTGAGTCTAGCCTAGCACGATTTCTTTTTGATAAGTTTATAGGTATGTAGTTTTAAACTGGTTTTTCAAAAATATGGCTAAGAATTACAAAAAAAAGGTAAGAAAAACGAGTTTCAAGTTGCCCTGATCTGTGATAACAATCTTGATTATGACTGTATGTTAGTATTATAGTAAATTATATGGTAATAAGGTGGCCCTAATTAGATTTTCATTCATTAGTCATCATTAAACAATTTTCCGTAAACACCATTTATGATTAAAAGTTAAACAAAATAAAGAAATTATTCTGCAACAAAACTTGGTACTTAAGATCTCTTGATGAAAAGTGAAAGTATGCACTGAGTAATATTTCTCCAAATTATTTTTTAAGAACTCAAATATGTTAACAGTACAGCTCACAATGCATAGCTAAGCAAAATGTCTCAAGCGAAAGGACATCATATAGATAGACAATGAGAAGACATTCCCAATGGGGTTGCACTCAAACTGACATAGCGCATCCATTAAATTTGTTCATTGTGTCAAACACTGATAGCAGATTTAACAGAAGAACAAACAACAAATTTAACAACTATATAATATCAAAAAGAATCTTTAAACTATGTTCTGGCCTTTCTTTCTTGTCTCAATACATAACAAGTTTAAACACTCAATGAACTACAACACTTTAATAGCCATGCATAACTGCATTTTATAGAAATTTATATTATAGTAAGTACTTAGAATTCCATTCATAATTCATAGTAGGTTGATCTACTCAGTAGTATGTCTGATGAATGTTAATGAAAATGATTCATGCATTAATTTTATGACTAGACGCAGTATGACCATGCTTTAGTCACAGTTAAATGACCATCCCATTTGATGATCATCATCATGTCATTGTCTTGTTCTTATGCCAATCTTTCTGGGGTTTGGTGAAAAGGTTTGGAGGGGGTTGGGCCGAAAGATTCTGGAGTGGTAACTGCATACTGGAAGAAGTGTTGGTAGGCCTCCCTCAAGGAAGATCAATGACCTGGTGAGGGTTGAGGGACTCTAGTAGTTGCGAGACGTACAGGTCTGATTGTTGTGGCGACACTATGGGGAGGCTAATATGTATGTTGATGTGTTGGCAAGATTTTGTGTTTGTTAGTCAGATATCAAGTTTTGATATGCAACAACAAAAAAATACTTTTTTCTTGAACCAATAAGGTAATACTTAATTATCCCTACAAACTTAAACTCTCATATATTTTTATTCAAGGTTTAAAAATCAACTGTAATCAATCAATGAAACAGAAAAAAAGTACAATGCATTCCAAATAACTAATAAGAATAGGATCGATGCCATGTTGTGACGTCACGTCATACTGTCAAATCGCAAGAAATTGGGCAAAATTGAAGAAATCAGAGATGAGCAAAATTGGAGAACTGGATTCTAGTTAAACTATTTTCGTTCACAGTTCGTAAATAAATTAAATTTTAAAATTTTCTTCTTTTATTCACCATAATATTTCTTCGATTTGTCAGTATGACGTGACGTCACTACCTGTCAATCGATCCTATTCTTATTTGGAACGCATTGTATATGAGGGTTTTTGAACTGTATTTATTATTTAATATAAAATATTATAATATTTGACACAGACAGTGCAATAGCAACAGGTTAAAAAGGCACCTATCGCAGCATAAGTTACTACATTTAAAACGATACCGAATTGTCGCATTGTCCCGTCACACAAGTCTGCCAGTCTTAACTTAGCATGGGCCCACACACAGTCAAAATAATACTTCCAAAGCAAAAATCACTAAAACAACTTCTTTCCCATTCAGCGTAACCCAACAGTTGTGGGCGTCCCCAACTTCAACGCCACAGAGGATGCGGCGGCGCTCCGAGCTGCCATGAAGGGCTTCGGAACTGACGAGCAGGTCATCATCGACATCCTGGCCACGAGGTCCAACGCTCAGCGGCAGGCCATCGCTAAAGCATTCACTCATGAGTATGGCAGGGTAAGTCTCATCAATATTCAGAAATGCTTCGCACAGTGCCGTAACGTAAACGTAACTTTTATACGCCCGGTGCGAGTTTCTTTATCTTCGCCCCTTGAAAATAGTTTTAATCTCACCCAGTTAAAAGTCTTTCACCAGTAGAATACTATGCTACTTTTTTATCAGAACGACATGCATAATATAAAACTTTGGCCCTGGTTTGATCATTTCTGCGCCCCTCTAGGGTCTGCGCTCTGTGCCTGGACACCGCTGGTACAGCCCTATTTACGGCACTGCTCCGGAAATACTGACTAAATTGAACTGGTTCAGTAGTTGTGAAGGACATGAGTAGTAGGTACGGGCAAGTTCCCCCACCGAAGACGCCCCGGGCGTCTGTTGTCGCAGGACGATTTCCGGCTACCGTAGGCACGGATTTGCGAATGAGTAACTTGCCGTTCGGCCGTCCAATAAAAAAGACCTAGAAGCTATTCTCTAAGAAAACTTCGCTGTCCGCAGCGACGAAATCCAAATAGGTACATTGGATTAACAATTCAATAGACCTATACATTGGATTTAATCGCTCAAGGCTGTTTTCTTCGAGAATAGCACTGCTGGCCCGGGCCCCGGGGTCGACGGCGCGTTGTGTTGCGCCCATAGAAATATATCTATGGTTGCGCCTCTAAGAGATGTCAGTAAAATTGACTTGGCCAGTTAGGACCGACGCTTGCTGGGCTGCGGATTGTTCGAAGGAGTTATCGTAGCCCTCGCAAAAAAAGGGCAACTGAAGGGACACTGTGGTTTGTACTTTGTAGTCAGAAAAAGTCTGACACTCCCACCCGCTTCATCCAGAGCGAGAGAAGTTATTTGATGATTTCCCACGTAAAAAAAGGTACAGGCAGGTTAAAATTTTATGTGCTAGGTTTTGGAACAGTTGAAAGTAATTAACTTTATCCAAAATCGCAAATTCAAAAAAACCTTTCAAATCTGGAAGAAGGGGAAGCTGTCAAATAACGTCATTAATAAGGATGCACATACTGAGATGTGACGTCACTGCCATTAGGTGTACAAAAGAGTTGGCAAGATGTTCCCACCACGGCCCCACTCTTCCTCAAAACCAATATTTGAAATGCTAATAGCTGATTCATTTAATAACCATTATTGATGTTGTTTTCAAAAAAAGATTGCTTTTTATTAGTGTTGTTTGTGTGTTGTTTAGTATAAAATATTGTACAAAATAAACACAGGATAATACCTAATTGTAATTCTGAATGTGTAGTTATAAGGTAGTGTACCTTCTACACTACAGGGCTATGCCCTTTTACTTATCGCGTGCTTTCCGTGATGTAATTTATAAGTATTTATGATAGTAAAAATTTTGATTCACGCAAACACGATAAACTAAACTGTAGCTACACTTTTGACTTTATATTGTAAACAGTAGCCGCAAACACCTAATAAATATTTACACAAGTGAGTGTAATACACACGTAAACACTGAAAATATCTCCACAATCTAGACTTCAGAGAAAATGCGGTGAGAAAATTGTTACTCACGCTCATTATTTTGATCTCAATCATAGCTAAATATATAAAGAGATTCACTGCGCTAATAACATATAGATAGTGAGTAATCTCGTGTCATAGGTAAATGTATCGATGAAACCGTTTACCTATCTAGTCTAGTTGGAATCGTGACTCCTATAATTGCAAAGCTAGAGTATTTAGGGTTATGATGAATAAAACACAATGAATAAACAAAAACTTGTGACAAACATAAACTTTTTTTTTGTGAGGTGGGATGCCATCAAGTGGCTTCTCCCGGTTTAGGGTCCAGCAAGACGGAGTGTTAGACTTTTATTGTCTAAAACCTACCTGTGACCTTCAGTTGCCCTTTGCGTTCCAGGATCACGGTATCTGTTTAAAAAATTCCCGTGGTCACAAACAAACTTTTTATAGGTTACTTCTAGTTAAGTGTGCTCCGTCGTCGACCACATCGCACCTCCGCTCAAATAGTGTCACAACTCAAAAAAAGTTTGTTTGCTGATAATTAAGCTATTAATTTTAGAATTCATCATATTTAAAGCTCAGATATTGTCATATTTGTAATTAAATTATTTGCCCCCAGGTGACACATTTTTATTTATTTATATACAATGTAGCATCACATCCCTGAATTATAAGAATTTAAAGGCCTTTTTCTCAATAATTAAATTTTTGAGTTGTGACACTATTTGAGCGGAGGTGCGACATCGTCGCTTTCCATCAGGTGAGATAGTGGTCAAACCCGAGCTTATCTATATAATTATATAAAAATGAATCCCTATTTCCCTTGGTCACGCCATCACGCGTGAACGGCTGGACCGACTTCACTATTTTTTTTTTGTTGTGTTTGTTATTGTTAGGAGAAGGATCTTATGAAAGAAAAAATTAAAAAAATTGCTACTACGGTAGAGTAGGGTAGGGCTAGAGTTGGGTATAGCAGAATAGAGTAGTATAGCACTTTACCCTCCGTCTTAAAATAGAGATTAGGTACCTACTGCCCGCGTTTACTTATATGGGGAGAGAGGGTGAGGTTACACAGAAAGAATACAGCCATTATTATGTTTGACTAGTCCAAATGACGAAAATCCAGCTTTCAGAGAGCCTAGTGCGAGTTCGTTTATGACGTTTGGCGCTCAGCCCCCTTAGCCAAGTTACGTACGACCGTTTCGTTTCGATTCTCTTGCGTCGAACGCCTCGATTCCTTGGTTCTGACCACGTGACTCAGCGTTGAGATGACGTCAGAACAAAGGAATCGCAGGCGTGGCCGACTCGAGGCGATCGACGAAAGAGAATCGAAACGAAACGGTTGTAACTTGGCTAGTGGGCCTGATTATTCGGCTCCAAGTGCTTATCCAATCAGAGAGTCAAATGCGGTAAACGTTTCGATTCCGAAAAATAACTCGAACTTGGCTCTCTATATCCAGCTTCTAGAGCTTCGAGGTTCTAAGAAGACCCAGAATATTTCTTGCCGCTGATACGAAGGGGCATCCTCTCAACTTACGTAATCTTCAGTTTTTGTAGTGACTTTGATCTTGATAATATAATCAATGATTAATTACCTACCTACCAGATGGTTACATGAGAATCGACGAGAGATGAATCATAAAGCTTTAAAATACAACGCGAATAGATCTCCCGCATATCCGCTACGAACTTCGAATTGTTTATTGTTATAATAAGTGTGAGAACTTCGCAAAGGGAGTTCATAGTCAATGGAAATCGCTCATTTTCGTGGTTACCGGCTCTAAGCACCGTCCCTCCGTTTTTCCCACAAATGTCTCATTGCGAGATAATAATCTTGCAAGACACCACATTCTTTACGCTTTGCCCTGGTGTCAATAGAATCGTAACCCTAAAGGTCAATGGGTAGCTCGCCGTCCGCTCGTCGTATAAGAATCGAGCCCGAGACGACGACGGCACGTAGTGTACAAAAAAAAAATTACATGTGCGCCTCAAAGAGATGTCAGCAAACTATAATTCCCAGCAGGGCCGATGCCTGCTAGGGCCACGAGACTTGTACTATTTCTTATTCTGTGCCACGAGGAAACATATGGAAGGGATCATGGACCGTGGAACGAAAAAGGCAACTGATGGAAAATAGGTCTGGTTTTAGTCAATAAAAGTCTGACACGCTCCTCTGTCCTAAAGCGAGAGAAATCATTAGATGATTTCCTACCTCAAAAATCAAAACTGCTGGAAACACTTCTACGTTTCAAATTTCAGAGCTTTCCTACTTACGTATTGGTTTCCATTGCACTCCCCTAAACTTTTATTGATTGTTCGAAAAACTTTATAATTGCTATACATATCACTTGGTCCGGTATTTCCTTGAGCTACACGTAATCTACTGTCAAGGTCATATACCTCACTCGTATGCCTTCGTCATGATATTAGTCATGCTTCTTACTTTTTACAGTACCATAGTACATTGCCATGGTCCTTGGTACAGTCACAATCAGAGATGTTACGGATGTTCAATTCCGATTCTGAAAGATCGGAATTCGGATGTTCGATTCTGAAAGATCGGAACTTCCGATTGATTTTGCACCTTGGGTGGATTCCGGTTTCGGTTCCGGTAAATTTTAATTGAAACTTAGGTCGGAAGTACAAACAATTATAATGTACCTACTTGTCGCGCGCGGAAGCTCGTCTCCCCGTGCTTTCTGTCGATTACTCATTCAATTGTTGTTTTTTTCGTGTTGTTGTAAACAGAGGCGTAGCGTGGACTAATTTAGACGTGGGCGAAGGCACATCACCGAGACAGCAACTGTCGCGCAACCCAGTGATCGACCACATCGGCGCTTACCATCTGGTGAAATAGTGGTCAAACAAGAATTTATCAATTATAAAAAAAAAACCTCGTTCTTAAAGAGCCCTCGCTTGTGCGAGGCCGTGGGCGAGGGCCCACTTCGCCCACGCCTAACTACGCAACTGGTTGTAAATTCGCTCTTCATTTATACTTATCCGAGTTTTTGATTAGTTTTAGTAGTGTTTCATTTTGCGCGGCCTCCACCTCCAATTTCAGTTTTGATTTCGATAATCCAAATTTAAAAACTTTGGTTTCTAATTCGGTTCTGATAATTATAACCACTTCCGTTACATCCCTAGTCACAATAGTGATAGCTTGAGGCAGGTACAAAAATCGCCCTTACTGCTACGAGATTAACGAGCTGCGAGCTGCCAATGTCAAATTGTTACCAAGTGCGGTTAATGGTAGTAGTAAGGTGTTTGTTTTGTTTTGGTAATTCAGTCCGTTTTCTCAAGGTCAAGATAAATTATGAGTTGAATAAGGTTTTTGTTCTACAAATAGTACCTGTCTGTTATGTAATTAATGTTTCTCTGAAGGTAATTTGTACTCAGTTTTATTTTGTTTATACTGTGTACATATGAGTACACAGTATAAACAAAATAAAACACTAGTATTACACACAACAAAAAAAGTTTGAGTAACTTGGAAAAACTGTGATTATATTTTTTATGCTCAACATTTTTTTATTATATGATGAAGCATATTCTTCAAAGTTGTTAGTTTTTATTTCCACAAATATGACTGACACGTATGACTAAAGATTTAGTGCAGTTACCAGTAGCACCAATTTCTTCCATATCTGACCTTTCTCCCTTTCCGTCATAGGACATCATAGAAGACCTGAAGTCTGAGCTGGGTGGTCACTTCGAAGACGTGATAGTGGCTCTGATGATGCCCCCCGAAGAGTACCTCTGCAAGGAGCTTCACAAGTGCATGGACGGGCTGGGCACTGAAGAAGACACCCTGGTCGAGATCCTGTGCACCAGGACCAAGCAGGAGATCGCTTCCATCGTGCAGGCTTATGAGAGGAGTGAGTACTTTGTATTCGAAACGTTTAATAGACTATGCTTTTTATTCGCGCCATTGGTATAAGAACTCAATTAGGGTATATTTCTATTGATGAAAGAATTTTCGTTATTAAACTCAAACCATTTATCGCCATTAGGTAAATCATTTACTGGCACTTTTGAATTGTGAAGGGGTCATAAATGTTAATGGGCTCTCACACAAAACTGCGATGCGATGCTATACGTGCCGCATCGCAGAAACCTGTGAAATGTATTTATTTTGCAAATTGGCTATAAATATCAGTTTTCGAAATTTTAGCCGGTGTTTCCGAGCTTTCTCATCTTCCTGCCCTTGTCCCGTGTTATTTGGGGTCGGCGCAACACGTTTTTTTCTTCCATTCTGTACTGTCACTCGTCACGCTATCACTAACTCCCTTTTCTTTCATATCACTTCTCACACAATCCATCCATCTTTTCTTTGGTCTCCCTCTCCCATTTCCGAGCTCTGTTTCCGAGCTGACTAAGCTGAGAAACAAGACCGACATAAACTCCGATGTCAAAGTCTTTTTTAAAGTCCATACAGCAAACATGTAATGGTCAAATCATATGAGCACTATGCAGATTAGTGTCTGAGGAAATCTTTTGGAAGAGAGAACTACACAGATTTGAGTGGACCAGTCCAGTCAGTGCTAAAATTTGTTAGTGAAACAGTCCGATAAAGGTTAACTTTTACAAAAATATAAACAAACAACCCTGTTTACCTGTTTTTTTGACTGAATATTATTATATCCGATTGTGGCAGACGCCATAAAGAGGGTATTGTTTTATTAGTAGCAGTCACCGTTAGTTCATAAACTCGAAAAAAGTAAAAGGTCATTTTCATTTTCCTGTTAAGCATGTACTTATTATTTTTATTGTTTTTTTTTTTTATGTTACACCAATAGTTGAATGACCTTATATCCGATTCTGTAGACGTTAAAATCTGACAATTGGGTGACTGATGTAATGAGTGACAGAAGCGTAACAAATTGTCACAGTCTGATTTCGCAAGAGGGCCAATTTGACGTCTTGTAACACCAAAATAAGAAACAACTATGTAATTATTCAGTTTCGGTGTGTTGACATTATTTGGTACCAGGCTTGTTTTTTGAGAAAGTTGCAGCTTGGCTCGACAGCCACAGCTGGAAGGAGCACATCTACAAATGCTCGGGCTCGAATTGCTCTAGCACTATCGGAGTCTGTGTTTCCTGATAGCTATAACTTAGGGTCTATAAGTTAAGAGTGAATAGTCTACTTCTAGGCAAGCGTGCTCCATCGTCGACCACATCATCGCTTACCATCAGGTGAGATGGTGGTCAAACGCGAGCCTATCATTAATAAAAAAAAAAAAAAAACATTGCGTTTGTACTTCTGGCGCTCCTTGGCCGGTAGTCAGCCTCGCCATTATCTTCGCTGACTTACTTATACTATCTAATTAACGTTGCTTAGGCATTATCATCCATTTTATACAGTCCATGAATAGTTTCTTCGGCAGCTTGAGTTGTTAGTCTTCTCTCATATCACTATCTGGAGCCTCATAATCCTCATCTACTTTACTACATTTTTTCAAAGTGACCAAACTATCATCTAACAAATTTCTACCATGAGAAAGAGAGCGTGTTGCCGACCGCCTCGTTAATTCCGCCGCGTACGGTCGCACTCCTGTTCTCTTTCTCACCTTAGTAAATGACGGTTCTATGTGACAGAAAAGGATAGAAGCATAGGAAAGTGCGATTCGGAGCGGCCAGGTGTACTCGTAGCCCAAAATTTACTTGCTGCGCATGCGCCATTCATTCGTTCGTTGAGTTGTCTGCTCTGTAGAACTAGCAAAGCGAGCGAACGATCTGCATTTCTCTGGTTGGAGTCAGGACCTGACGAACTAAAAGAACGACCTATGAAGCTGCACATTAAACTGAGCGCTTCAGATCGTCAAGAACTATGGGCAAGACTAGCGTTGCCAGGCGTCAGGATAAAGCCGGACAGGGTTAGGCTTTTTAGCTGCGCGTCCGGCCAAATTAGGCGGAGTCCGGCCTGTCCGGCTTTTGTTAGGTTTTTTAAATTAGGTAGTTTTTTTTAGATTTCTTTTGTCTTCTACTTTCTCTTGTATCACTAACATAAGTGGAGCGGACTAGCAATTATAGCAGCCAATTTTATTGTTGTTTCATTAAAATTAAAATATATATATATATTAAGGTCAATACTAAAAAAGTCGAGTTTGAGTTTTAAAAAAATAGTCGGCCATTTTACTCAAATGTCCGGCTAAATTGGCTGGTCTGTCCGGCTTTTTGGTTTGAAGACCTGGCAACCCTAGGCAAGACTAATCTACAGTCACCAGCCATACTAGGAACTAATGACATTTTCTTCTCTGATCAGTGTATGACCGTCCCTTGGCCGAGCATATGTGCTCCGAGACCTCGGGCGACTTCCGTCGTCTGCTCACCCTCATTGTGACTGTAAGTATTATGTATTAAGATATCACCATGCATGCAGTTTGAACTATTTTTACTCTTTGGTTGAATATACTTAGAAGAATTGGTAGTGGAATAAACTAATGATGCCAAGATGTGGTTGATGGATACATTTGTTCTGGTAAGTCATAGGAACGTAAAACAAAGCATGGCAAATTATACAACAAGTAACTTAATAAACGCATATCCTGAAAGTAATACCTATGTTCAGAATCAGCTTCTCAATCGATTTCAGCTATTTTTAAAATTGGTAAGTAATTTTTTATCCGAAAATAATTAAGAATCTTGATGCGCCACTAGCGTGTTTGTGTGTGCGTGTGTAGATACCAATAACCATGCGCTACCAATGTTATTAGGGCTTGCGGACGACGAGCAATGGGTAGCTCGCCGTCCGATCGTCCAGTAACCGTACGGACCGAGCCCAAGTCATCGACGGCGCGTACTGTTCCATGCGCGCCTCAAGATGTCAGCAAACCGTAGGGGCCCAGCAGGGTCGAAACCTACTGGGGCCAAGGGTCTGATTCTGAAAGGAAGACTCGGCCCTGGTATGGAAGGCAACGAAGGAACAGGAGTGTCTTTTTTCTGTAAAAGTCTGACACACCCTCACGCTTCGCCCAAGAGCGTGTGATGTCATTGGATGATTTGCCCACCGAAAAAAAAACCAATGTTATTAAAATAACGAATGTTTTTAAGAAAACATTTTCTGTTTGGGGTTTATAATAATGCATTATTCCAGTTAGGTAAATGTTGTTAGTTCAAATATAACATGAAGTAGACCTAGTTATTTTTAGAAGCACGACATGCTACAATATCTCATAAATAATTCTATCGAATCCATATCGTACAACATACCATGAAAATAATTCTAACAGACTTCCAGACAGTCTATGTAGATTCTAGCTTACCGACTGGAATTATTTGTACTCGCGAAGCAAAAATATAACTTGTGAAACCGGTTGCCATCTTATCTCGAGTAAGACGACCATAATCGTTGGCTATTGTTGCTTTGTCGCCATATTTGATTAAAAAAACATGGCAAAAAGTTAATGATTTTATTAGGCAAGACATTTGTTATTATTATTCTTTTTTTTCGGTGGGAAATCATCAATATCTTCTTCCGCTCTGGGTAGTGGGAGAGGGTATCAGACTTTTGCCACAGTATAGATATATGGAACAGTACGGAAACTACCTACAAATGTTCGAAACGGCACACGGCATTCGCTACGAAACGCTTAGGAGTCTCGTCGATGCGTATGTTTGTGTGAGTGTGCCGTTTCGAATATTTGTAGGTAGTTTCCGTACTGTTCCATATATCTATACTGTGCTTTTACCGACTAATACCCACCTGTATTCCTTCGGTTATCCTTTTCCAGAGTCGTGGTGACTATTTTAAAGAATCCGCAGCCCTAGGCATTTATTATTCTGTCATGAATGTCTGCAGAGATCCGGAGTCGATTTTATTATTCTGTCATGAATTGTATGCAGCCCTGCGTTCAAAAATAACCAGAGTAGAGTAGAGTCGCTGCTCCAACCGTTCAAAAATGCTTCAAATTGCATCCCTGGGTCGTTCTTTTATAACTCGAGTAGCTACCCTAGAGTTAACCCAACTAACTCTAACTCCGAGCAGGGTAGGTGGGTGTAAGCGGCCATAAATGACACTTGCTTGACATTGACAGTTGAACTCTAAATTCGCGTTCAAAAATGCGAGCTTAGAGCATCTACCCTGATGACGTCACTAGGGTTAACTCTAACCTCATTTTTGAACGCAGGGCAGGGTTCGGGGTTCGATTTTATTATTCTGTCATGAATTGTATGCAGGGTTCGGGGGTCGATTTTCAAACTTGCCGATCGAGGTCAGTGAGTCAATGAGGGAACCATTACTTACTGAAGCCCCTTCCTGCCTCGGGAACCTCGTTAAGCCGTTGTTCCGGCTGCCATTTGTATATCTTTGATACTGGACAGTTTTATCTTATATTTAGTTGCATCCGGTTAGAATTGAAGCCTGCCCCAACATACTTGAAAAGTTGGAAAAAGGTTAGGCTGATGACTATCATTTTTACATACGAGTAGCTAGTATAAAACAAAGTCGCTTTACTCATTTGTCTGTTTATCCGCTGATTTCTCCTAAACCACGCAACGGATTTTAATACAGTTTTCACTAATAAAAAAGAGCAATACACGAGCAAGGTTGTAGGTATGTAATTTGTACCCGAACGAAGACGGGGCGCGTTACCACAGCCACAGTATAGATATATGGAACAGTACGGAAGTCGGAAATTACCTACAAATATTCGAAACGGCGCACTCACACAAACATACGCATCGACGAGACTCCTAAGCGTTTCTCGCGGTCCTATCAGTAGCGAATGCCGCTTAGGAGTCTCGTCGATGCGTATGTTTGTGTGAGTGAGCCGTTTCGAACATTTGTAGGTAGTTTCCGTACTGTTCCATACATCTATACTGTGGCGTTACTATGGTAGGCATCAGATAAATTTGTAATAAAATACCCGGAAAATAAACTGAACTGTTTTTAATTATTAAATGATTGCGAAAGATGTTGATTGAAGACAGCTTTTTGTATTTATTTCCGTTTTTTTAATTAAGAATGTTAAAATGTATTAGGATCAATGACCGTTATTACAATTTTTCTGGCGCCAACCTTAGTTGATCATGAGCAGATTTTTTTCATTTAAGAACATTGTTTATTTCTGCTGTAATGTGAAATGTCTGTCTAGCGAAATTGTATCGGTACCTGTCTAGGTAGCGATACAATTTAGTGTCAACCTTACATGTTTTCATGAAAGCATGTAAGGTACTGGTACATGTAAGGTACTGAGAATGGTACTAACACTAACTCCGTCAATTAGTGATTGTACTGAATGTATTTAGATAAAGCTTTAGCGGTGTTATCTTTTGCACTTAACGCTTTACTAGACTAAAGACAATAATATATTAACATTGCAAATAATGCTAGAGTAGGTCTATGGTTTGTAATCTAGGGATGATATTGTGGTTTATAGCAAACGGTATCCTCCCTATTTATTAAATAACTATAGTTTTTATCTTAATATTATTAGCAGAGGTCGGAATTAGGTAGAGTTATTCATGTACTTACACTGATTTCATACAGCGAAAGAATAAAGTGGATATTCCTCAACTCCCGAGATTAATTCTAAGGAATAGAATTTTTTTATGACCCTAACAGAAATATAGCAGAAAAAATTTCTACGAGGAGGAAAAAGTGTATAAATTTGTTAACCTCACCTCACGACTGACGTAGAAAGATCGTTTTCAATGGAAAATACAAAAAAAAAATGTTAATTATCTTTGTTTTATTTGTCTTATCTATCTCCGAGGTTTTTATTATTATTTATTTGTAATATTGTTGTCCACACGGGATTTTTCATTAGAAATCCCGGGAAGATCCATATTAATATGAATATTTCGATGCAAGTACATGAATAACTCTACCTAATTCCGACCTCTGATTATAACGCTAATATTATAAAGGTGAAAGTTTTTAAGTGTATAATATGTATGTTTGTTACTTCTTAACTCTCGAACGGCTGAATCTTGGTACACGGGTAGGCCATGTCCTGGAATAGTATATAGGATACTTTTTATCTCAGGAATACTCAGGATTATATTCCCTTGGAATAGTTTTCTACTGACACGCGGGCAAAGCCGCTGGCGGTAGCTAGTCTGCTTTATAATTTGGTCAAATTAGTTACTTCTGTTCTGCCAGTGGTTTCACCAGCATCATGGTCTAAAATTATTTAAAGAGAACATATTCCCATGTTAAAATTATTTAAAGGGAACATATTCCCATGTTAAAATTATTTAAAGGGAACATATTCCCATGTTAAAATTATTTAAAGAGGACATATTCCCATGTTAAAAATTCTAACCTACGTTCTATTCCAAGACATTGTTGGTCTGCCCATATTGTGCCAAGTTTCGTCCAAATCTGAAATTTTGCTAGCTAATTTAATTCGACGTTGAATTAAATTATTATGATTTTAAATCCATAAAAGTAAGGGCGTCTTTACAAATCGACCCCTTTATTACTTACTGAATAGGGCCTAAGTTCACCACCTGTGGCAGCCCTCATCATGCTTGCACCATTAACTTTCCGTTCGACTTCGCTTTTGCTGTTTATGTTGTGACCTTGGAGTGTTGTGATCAATGATGTTTGTGTCGATACTGTGTATGTGTTCCGTTTGATTTATTGATTCACCGATTGTTGTACGAATTTAATATGAGGTTTACGTGATGAGTTTGCATGAGTTTTTTTTTTTTTTTCAAGGTAACAGTTAATGTTGTAGAAATTTTAATTGTAAGGCTGTAGTAATGTTAAATTAACACACTCATATTTTATTTACAAAAAGGGGTCATCAATAAATTACGTCACGAATTTCACTGACAAGATGTTTTTGACAGACGTGACAAGGACGAGGGGGTTCTCGTCCTTGTCACAAGCTCACATTTGTGAGACCCCCCCTGCCTATTGTAATGTCACATATTTTGCAATTTTACATCAAGAAACGATTTTTTATTTTATTATACACGTTTATTGATGCGTTGCACACCGCACTATGTCCACAAATTTACTCCTGTATACTGTGTGTACTGTACGTTCCTAAACAAATAAACCTACATACACAAGACACCCAAACCTGAACAACTGTCTGTAGTGTAGGCCATAGAAATAGTTGTTCCGTGCGGGATTCGAACTGGCAACACGCAGTGTAGCAGCCAATCGCTCAACTTCTGTGCCAACCGTTCCGAAATTAGTTTTCGAATTCGCCAACAAAATAATTAGTATAAAGTTGAAAATATTTTTAAGTTTTTAGTTAATACATATTCATTATTCTCGTTTTAAGTTTTTGTAATGTGACATCACACCTCTTGTCACACAATATCACACTTCATTGATCCCTCCCCTCCCCATGACGTGAGACGTAATTTATGGATAGGCCCAAATTTTTCTGTAGGTAAAATAAATTTTCCAAATAATATGCCAAATATTTATGCATAGTAAATGAAAACTAAATAATTATTACAACTATCATGAATACAATATTATCTAGGTATTAAGTAATGTCATAGGTTTCTGCAGCAGACATGTAATGAAATGAATCGGTCGGTATAAAGTTTCGCGGTTATTGAGTCTTTCTGCGGCCTGGTGAATAAATTAATATTTATTAGCGTTAATGTGTCCCGTCTGCTGTGCCGTCTGGCGTTTTAATACAAATTCGTTATTGTACGTCATTTATTTTAGTTGTCTTGTGTAGCTTGTATATTTTGTACATACATATAAATAAATTACTTGAATCGTTTAAGCTGTTTGCAGAACAAGTTTGAAAAAATCGGTCAAGTGCTAATCGGACTCGCGCACTTACACTTGCCCATGTTGTCCTGGAATAGTACTTATGGATCTTTTCATCCCGGGATTATGTTCCCATGAGATAATTTTCCACTTTCATGCGGCCCGAGCCGCGAGTTCCGTACGAACTACCGTATGTAAATAGTTCGATTCCCCAATCGAGTCCCGAAAAGAATTAACTAATAAAAACCTTATTATTTTGTAATGTACATTTACATAGATCTATGGGTAGGTACAATGGCGATCTTATTGCTGTCAGCGATAGAGACAGAGAGAGAGAGTTAGAGTTCAATATATTACTAAAAATCTTCCAAATCTTATACCCCCGTATAGGTACATAATGTACTTGCTGACGAAACAGAACATTTTCGTTTACTACAGGAGTTTGTCAAATACTCAACTTGCTGAATAGCGCCATCGGAACATGGTGGATTGTTGGACATACCCACCCATAAGTACAAAACGTTTTGGGAACACATTCATTTTGCGTATAGCTAAGGAGTGGAATTCCCTGCCGGAGTTTGTGTTTCATGATAGCTATAGCTAACCCAGGGGTCTTTTTAAGTCAAGAGTGAATAGGTTACTTCTAGGTAAGCGTGCTCCATCGTCGACCGCATCGTCGCTTTCAGGTGAGATAGTGGTCAAGCGCGAACCTATCAAGAATAAAAAAAATAAAAAAAAAAGTGAATAAGTTAGTTCTAGGAAGCGTGCTCCATCGTCGGCCAGATGTCACCTGATGGTGAGATAGTGGTGAAACGCGAGCATAGGCTCGCGTTCGCGCTCGCGCATAATAAAAAAAAAACTTCAATTCTTGACTCGGAAATCGTAGGTTATTTATAAAACACATACACAAGACTACTGATCACCACACCCAAGGTTAGCCAAGAGCTTTGGCTACGTGTTGATATAGTCTGTTTCACGACAGGGGGCCCGCGATGAAGAGGTGGGTGTCGACCCGGAGAAGGCGAGGGAAGATGCTCAGGCGCTGTTCGATGCCGGAGAAGCCAAGTGGGGGACCGACGAGGAGGTGTTTAACAGGGTAAGTAGACAGAGTGGAGAGCGAGGAGAGAAGACGAGCAGACAAGTTTTTAATATCGTTTGTCTAGTTTAAAAAAAACCAGACTTAAAGTCACCCAAAGGGTAATGGAAGGGGCTATGCTGGGAGTTTCCTTGTGTGATCACATCAGAAATGAAGATATCCGCAGGAGAACTAAAGTTACCGACATAGCCCGAAGAATTGCCAAAATTAAGTGACAATGGGCAGGGCATATTGCTCGCAGAATAGATGGTCGATGCAGACGAAAGGTACTGGAGTGGCGACCACGAACCGGAAGACGCAGCGTTGGAAGGCCTCCCACAAGGTGAACCGATGACCTGGTGAGAGTCGCGGCAATCCGATGTATGCTAGACGCATAGGACCGCCCATTATGGCGACGCTTGAGGGAGGTCTATGTGCAACAGTGGACGTCTTTTGCCTGAAATGATGATGATGAGTTTTTTATTATTTTTTCTTGTCTATATGAGAAAAGATGTCCTGGAGAATTCACCGAGATTAGAGTTTTGCACTTCTACAAAGTCGTAAAATCAAAATGTCTTTTATTTCACATAGGCCTACATGGGCACTTAAAAAATGTTAGAAGCAAGTGCACGGCTCCAATAGGTATATAGAAACTCCATGATAACACTTAAAAAAAAATGGTTTTATGATATTTCCATATTACAGTATTAATTAACTGGGGACAGTTTAGACTAGTCAATATTGTACCCAAAAGCACAATAAAAACTAATAATAGTGGGTCGAAATACATATTGAAATAATTATATTAAAACTATACACCATATTATACAGATCCTGGCCCACGAGAGCTTCGCCCAGCTGCGGCAGATCTTCGAGGAGTACAAGAACATCTCGGGGCGCACCATCGAGCAGGCCATCAAGGCAGAAATCGACGGAGAACTCAAAGATGCGCTTTCGGCTATCGGTCGGTAACATCCTCTACTATAATATATAACAGGGTGTATACAGGTGTCCAGTACATAGTTCCGGACCCCCCAGTGGTGGAATTTTTCGTCAGATTTTTCTAATTTTTAAATTAAACTGTATAAAATCGTTATTTTTCCCATTTTTAGTGAAAAAAAATTATTAATTTCTTTTAAAACTAAAAATGTCATCGGGGTTGATTAGAATAACGATTTTATCTACCCCTATGACTTTTTAATTAATTAATTTTTTAATTAAAAAAAAATGTTTTTTTACTAAAAATGTCATGGGGGTTGGTTAAAATAACGATTACACAGTTTAAATTTATTTTATTTTTTTTTTTAATTAGGAAAAAGCCGACGATAAATTCCACTACTGGGCGGTCCAGAATCATGTACTGGATCCGTGGTATTCGTTTGCGTCGATGTCAGAGACACCGTGTAATATAGACGTTGGTCGCTGCAGAGATAATCTGGCCAAATGGGGTATCCTGGACCCATCGCAAATACAGGGCCAGTGAGGAGCCCCTTCACAGGATATGCGTTACCTTCTTTCCTGCCCAGCATGTACATTTACCTTCCACGACTTATATGAGGCCAACGACAGAGGTCTGCTGGTCTGTCCAGGTGGCTAAATATTGGTCGAACCAGATCTAAGTCAGCTCGACACGAAAGAAGAAGAAGAAGAAGAAACGTCGGTCTTTAAAAACTGTTTTTGTCAGCTAACCCTAATATTTAAAGATTAGAAAAAAATTTAATGTGGAGAGCATTTTTCATACTGAGACCAAATAGTTGAAAAACAGCACTGTTGAACGGCTGAACGGATTTTAATGAAATTTGCTTCAGGTATACAAGGCCTGGATTAGGATATAGGATACTTTTCATCACGATAGTACGTTCCATTGGTAGAACTAGTGATTTTACATATTTTTAGAGTTCCGTAACGAAAGGGCTAAACGGGACCCTATTACTAAGACTTCGCTGTCACCGGCTGTATCTCATGAACCGTGATAGTTTTTTAGTTTTTTTTTGCCGGTTTTTACTACAAACGGTACGGACCCTTCGTGCGCGAGTCCGACTCGCGCTTGGCCGGTTTTTTTTTTGCTAGTTTTTGGGAGTTTACCGGAACCGAAGATTTGGTAAAGGTCTACCTTTTACATATGATCTGTTAGGTTTTTTACTAAAACAAAAAGAAAATCCTGTTACATGATTACTTAAAAACGGTGTTTTTAATGATCTTTCAACTACATTCTGATCAGTTTATTAATAAAATATGCGAACGCGTGCCAATACCGTGACGTTCTCGTAAGACGCTAATAATTGAGTCAATTGTATGCTGTATGCTACATTACAACCGAGCGACGCCGGTGACGCATTTCGACGGAAGGAGACCATTAAAGATATTGTAGACGAATTGTTAGCTTTCAGATTGTTTTCTGTTTTTTTTCTTATCGGAAGAAGTGGGAATTCCTCATGGACGCCCAGGCTGCCTCACAGATGAGCCAGTCTGGGCAGTGTCAGACTCGTACTGACTAAAAGCACACTCCTGCCTTACATTTAAACCACGGACATGACGCCCTGGCCCTTGTTTGATTTATACATTATTTGCTGCTGGGCAACTCCACGTTCTTGGTGAGGGTCGCGGGAATCCGATGGATGCGAGACGCACAGGACCGGTCATTGTGGCGACATTTGGGGGAGGCCTATGTCCAACAGTGGACGTCTTTCGGCTGAAATGATGATGATGATGAACTCCACGTGCAAGTGGCGTCACTCCAGAGCACCTTTCAGCGATTTTAGATTGGTATTAGCTCGTGTGAAATTCCCATGAACTGTAAAAATTACATGTGGTTAGAAATATCTACGGACCTCGATGGTATGCGTGCTAACCCTATTAAGGGTCAGCGCAGAGCAGAGCAGAGCATTTTCTGAGATTATTGAAAAAAATATCTTATGATTATGATCATACATCGCAAAATTTAATACGCCCAAATTTGATGCTCGACCATGCTCGAGCAAGCCGACTGCGTGTTCGAGTATGCATTCTACTTGCGCGAAAATTTTGGTTGACCATGTGCGAGCATTTTGCAGTTCGGTCTGCGCTGACCCTTATAGGTAACGTTCAAGTTAATTAGCAGGTATAATTAAGACTGAAACGTATGCAGTCGATTTTCATACATTAATCTGATCTCCTGGCGATATAACGTTTTTTTTTTTTATTTTTGTTTTTGGTTTGGATACCAAGTCAGCCATGTCTTCGCATAAATAGTTAATTTGTTTACCATTAGAATATCAATGCACAAATATATCAAGTCAACCTTCTCGGCAACACCTACAAACTTAAAATTTGGCAGGTAGGTTCCTTATAGGGTGTAGACATCCGCTAAGAACGGATTTTACGAAACTCCATCCCTAAGGGGTAAAACGGGGGTTGGAAGTTTGTATGGAGAAACTTACTTTTACGCGGGCGGAGCCGCTGGCAGAAGCAAGTACTATAATAAAATTCCCAGCTTCATTCTACCGAGGTCGCGCCTGTTTCAATGATTCCACGTACTGTCCAGTTGGGCAGATACTTGAGATACAAAACTACACCAATTTTATATCACAATATCTACTAGAAATCGATTTACGAATAATTAAAACATCCACTGAACTTCACTCGAAAAAATCCCGCCAAAAACGAGCCTATGACGTCATTACACGGGTCCACATATTAACGACGGGTTATTCATAATTATTTCATTCATGCTGAAATAATTTATCAGAATTGGCAATTTTCTTAACTGTATTTTTACACGACGATGTTTTGTTGTTACAGCGTGCAATTCTAATTCGAAAAACTTTTTTGTAATTTCTAATAAGTACAATGCGTTCCAAACAAGAATAGGATCGATTGCCATGTTGTGACGTCACGTCATACTGTCAAATCGCAAGAAATTGGGCAAAATTGAAGAACTTAGAGATGAGCAAAATTGATGAACTGGATTCTGATTTAACTTTTTTCGTTCACAGTTCGTAAATAAATTAAATTTTAAAAATGTCTTGTTTTGCTTACCATAATAATTCTTCGATTTGACAGTATGACGTGACGTCACAACATGGCAATAGATCCTATTCTTATTTGGAATGCATTGTACTTATTTAACACCTCTCACAGGGGTATTTTTATTACGTAATTGCTCGTTTTTACGTAAAATCACCCAAAAAAATAAAAATAAACTTTTTCTGGATTTTTCTAGGAAAAACGAAGACCAAAATTTTCGACCGAATAAATTTCGTACACCCGTGTGTACAAAACGACAATTAAGCGTTTTCAAAGTCAATCAAATTGTGAAACGTATGTACAATCGGCGCTCAAAGGTAACTTCTATAGTTTCGGAATAAACTTTTTACACACTTGGTTGACGCGTGCCGACATGACGGTTGCTAATATGGTGAGAACAGTCACAGTGGCCGTAATTAATTAAGGGCCTATTACACTACGCGATATTCAGCACACGATATTCAGACTGTCTTATTTTTTGTTCCGAGTAAGACCGGTCTAACTCTTATTACACTACGCGATATGTCGAATCATAGACTAAAACTGTCTGAATATCGAATGGTGTAATAGGCCCTTTAGTATACTTGTCACCCGTTTATAGCAAGTTGAATGCACTGGTGCCTTACTCTGACGTATTAAAGTATCAGTCGTGCGAGCGAGTAAGTGGAATGGAGCTATACAATATAGCTATATCCCTTTAACAGTTCAGTTTAGGTCATAAAATGGTTCGCGTTAAGGGCTCGCATGAGCTTTAAAGCTTTATAGCTTGCACGCTAACTTTAAATTCTCTGAAAGATAAAAAACTTTTTACAAAAAAAATACAACCGACTTCAATGTAAAAAAAAAACACTGAAAAGTGCAAAATAACTTTAATTTCGGAAGTCGGTGTTAAATAACGAAGAGACAAAACTTATAAAACACCGACTCGGTTGTATTTTTTTTGTAAAAAGTTTTTTATTTTACACTTTAGGTATGGTACCACCACTAAAAAGTACCATTCAACCAAACTTAAATACCTTATAGTCAGAGTGCATCTTATGACAATTCTAATAATCTAAACACGCTTAGATTACATTAATATATTACAAAGTTCCGGTGCCTAACTTCAGGCTTCATCATCAGATCAGTTCGATATATTCCCCCTATTCTTTCAGTCAGTCATCGACTACACGTATAAACAAAGCAATTTTACTTGTTACGACGGTTCTGCTGTGAATATGTGATCCTATGAGGAGTTCTGTTCCATATCTTCGAAGTTCATGATCAGATCATAACAATATTTCTATGGGACCAACTCGGAAGCATACATAAAAAATAATAATAATAAAAATACGTTCAGCCAAACATAGAACCTCCTCCTTTTTGAAGTCGGTTAAAAATGCTGTTTCCTACAAAGTCAAAATTTGAAAGCCCCAAGTTGTTTGATGCGAGAATGGTCGAAAGAATTACCGTAGCCCTAGAACGTAAAGGCAAATGAAAAAACAGGTGGGTTACTTTCAATAAAAGCCTGACACGTTCTGATTACCAAAAAATGCCGCGTTCGAAAAAGGACTGGAACAACTTGCCTGTTGCGGTCTTCCCGTCTGATTATAATTTAGGTGTCTTCAAATAGACTAGTGCTCTTCATTATCAACGATTGCATTGCATCACTGCTTACCATCAGGTGGGATCGCAGTCAAGCACTGATTTATTTAAAAAAAAAAAAAACAAAGTGAACCTACATCAATTTATGTATTATTATTATGATTTCTTTAATATTTTATAACCTAACACTTTTTTTTATTATACTTGAAAAAAATATGTGGCAACTAAACCTAACCTCACAAGTCAATAACGCATCTGTCGCCACCAAAATGTTTTCAGTGGAGTGTGTGGAAAGCGCGGCGGCTTGGTTCGCGACGCGGCTGCGCAAGGCGATGCAGGGGATGGGCACCGACGACCGCACGCTCATCCGCATCGTCGTCAGCCGCTCCGAGATCGACCTCGGCGCCATCAAGGCCGAATACGAACGCCTTTACGATAAAACCTTGGAAAGCGAGATTAGGGTACGTATAATATCTTGGGACCTTCTCTTCCAGTGGAATGTGTGGAGAATGCTCCTGCCTGGTTCGCTGCGAGGCTCCGCAACGCCATGCAAGGTGCTGGCACTGAAGACGAGACCCTGGTTCGGGTCATAGTCGGCCGCTCTGAAGTAGACCTTGGCAGCATCAAGGAGGAATACGAGAGATTGTATGATAAGACTCTCCAGAGTGATCTATCGGTATGTTGGCTTATGTGGGTGGTGGGGGGTGGTGGTGGACTTTGTGTAACTTGAAAATAATTCTTCTTTTGATTATTTTGGTCTGTCTCACTTCTGCTGATTTGGAAGCCATTTTTTTTTAATTGATATAAACCATAATTATGTATATTTTTTTGCTAAAAATTGGCAGTCACTGGCAAGCTACTTTATTTTTTTATCTGTATCTGCTAAAAGACATAACTGTCTAAATAAGTGATTTTTGGTTAAAAAGTACACTTTACAGATGGTATCTGTAGACTTTTAAAATTACTGCACATTAATTTCGGATCTCCAAATTCCATCAAAAAGTTCCTTTTGTACTTTTGCTTTCAAATCAGCAAATTATATGCCTATAAAAAATATTATTTATTAAATATCTTATAAGTATGAATCGAGTCAATCGCTGCCCCCTTTGTAATGGTCGTATGCTTGAACTTGGCACTTCACTCATTTATATTATGCAATAGAAAAGCACTCGCTACCTATACTTTGCTACAAGTACACACTACATTTTATCATTCCAATCGATTTAGGTTCGTGGTATAATTTGCTTGTTGAGCTGGTTAGGAGTACGATAGCTCATAACTGGGTACTTGCCTGTTTTTATTATTATTCCGTTTATTCATTTGTATATATACTTACATATAAATTATATTTTTTAATATTTCAATAAAAAATAAAAATAAACATTTAAAAATCCAAAAAATATATTATTATTATAATTTTATTAAACAATAAATAACACTAAAATAAATGTTTTTCTGAAAACCGCATCAATGTTATAAAATGAAGCAACAATTAACATTTCAAATATTTGTATGAGGCAGAGTGAGCGCGTGGTGGGAACATCTCGCTATCTCTGTTCTACGTGCGTCACCTAATGGCGGTGACGTCATTGTGGTTTGTGCATCCTTTTCCTGCCACTTGATAGTTTCCCCTTCCACCATATTTTAAAGGTTTCTAACTTTTTTAATTTTGAACCGATTTGAACAGTTATTTCTATTTACGGTTTTGGATAAAGTTAATTTTTGATACAAATAATTTAAATTAAAAAATAGTCAAGTACCCGATATACCCAAGTTCTTATTTTTAATGAACGCAAATAACATTTCCACAAATATTTAAGCACATTATAAGCATGAAAGTAATACTTACTTTATTTATTTTGTTATATCTGAGCATGATTTTTTATTCCAAATTTAAAAAAAAAAAAAAATGTGGCATATTCTATACTTTATTTCGTATTGGTTCTATCTAAGTTTATGGATGCTTTCGTTGTTATTTATATGAACTGAAACATTACTTTTATGTTGTTATGTAATGTGGTTTAATATTTTTCACATTTCTTTTGTAACTCTCTGCCACCGTGATTGGAAAGGAGGTGAGAATTATTTGTTTTGAGTATTTATTAATAAAAATATTGAGTATTATGGCTGTTGTAGCTAAAAGCATCATGTATTTAGAAAATACTATGTAATTTTATACCGGTTTATGAAAGGCACTGGCCGAAAACAAAACAACCCGCTGGAGAACTCTATCCAGTGATTTGAGTGATTTTTTTTTATCTTTGTAAGCTAATCGCAGCAGTCTTGACCAGTACAAAAGCCTTTTAAAAATGAAGTGATACAGTTTAGAAAAATATCTATACTTACAAATACTATAAGGAGGTAAATTTTTTTTTTTTTTATGTTTGTTTGTAGGAGGTAATCTCTGAAAGTACTGGTCCGATTGCGAAAATGTTTTCGCCGATAGAAAGCTACTTTATTCTTGAGTGACATAGGCTATATTTTTTGTATGCGGGCGAAGCCGCGGGCAAAAGCTAGTAATTTATATTTATGTATTTGCCATATTTAGTAACTATATCACGCTAAATATCTTGTCTTAATGAGTAAATAATCCACAATTTCTGAAACCCGTAAGGACATATTAAATTAAATAAATACACATTTTAACTATTTCTATGTCGGTTACGGGTCTTCAAAATATTCACCAAAATACTAATCATGTCGCGTTTCTCTTTCCGCACGCCGCATGCGCCTCTGACGACACATCTCTTCCTTGAACACAACGCCATCTATTGACGACCCACGGAACTACTTGGTAACGCCATCTTGGTTTTGCGACACGTCAGCAGGGCGAGACTTCGGGCGACTACAAGCGCGCCTTGGTGGCTTTGCTGGGACCTGTTTAAAGGGAAGATTAAGGAAAAAAGCAGATGGAGGGCTAAAGAGCATAATTTGGTCCTAGATTCCGCATTCGGAACTGCCTCTGGGCATTTTCCTGCACGTACTGTGGCTTAGTATTGCCGGGCCATTGAGTGGCAAAAAATGCATCTATCATGTCATGTAGCAAACTTATTATTTCTGCCAACCTTTCTTTGCTCTTTAACGCTCCATTTGCTTACTATTCTACAAAAACTAAACTTCTGTGTCGTGTGTAGCTTAGGATAAAATACTTTACGTGTATTCAAGTTGTCCTAGTAAGATAGTTTGCATCTTTACGTGTTTTATTTGCAGTTGAATGTTATAATGTTGTACTCGGTCGAGGGACCTAAAACTAAAGCATAATGTTTTAAGACTTAGACATGATTTATTTTAAGCTCAATTGAAGCAGATGTAGGCAGCTTATTGTTTGAATTATGATTATTTGAAATCAATTGAGACACATACAATAATTTTATTTTTGTCTAAATAATTATAGTGCAAATAGTAAATGATTAATTGGTACTATAAATGGAAATCTCAATACTTTAAACTCGAATAGTTATACAATTGCAAAAAAATAATAGTGCCGCAATTTACAAAGAGAATATTTTGACAACTGCCGAAGTATACGACTGATCTAGCTAAAACAAAACAACGTCTTAAACTGTTCAGCTGAGGTGTATCACACCTATGCTCATTATGCTTGTAACTAGAAATAATAACGAAGCAGTACATTAGATGCCAGCACTCCGTCCTGCCTTAGCAGTGTGCCTTCAGTTCATGACTAATTGATTTTACAGAAGATATTTAATATTTATGTAATTATAAATTGAAATAAAACAAGGTTTTAACTCAAAAATGGCTGCTACCCTAGTAAGATAGGTAATTACTGGAAATCCTGAACACAGCTCTAAGCTCAGTACATAAGGTCTATTTCTCAGTGATATGGAATGTTCATAAAATGATCGAACCTAAAAGTTCAGTGGCCTAGCATCGATTCTATATTGTTGTCAATTCTAGATGTCTGTTGTTAGTAATGCAAAATGTTAATTGGAAATGTTTAATTTATTAATAAAAATGTTTATTGGAACATTGCATTCCACTTCGAATCTTCATTTTAATCTTTGTAGCTTTAATTTTTATTTACAAATAAATACAATTTTAATGTAATTACTTGTTTTATTTACGAACGTGGGAACGTACTCGGATTTCTAGGGATCGAACCCAGGAACCCTGCACACTACAAGCGCTATCGGAATCTCAACTGAGACTACTGATCAAAGAATATAGTAAATATAGAGGAATGTTACTGATTAACCCTATGGGAGTGATATTGGTCTTCGACATGTCCATCAAGCCTAGCTTTGCCTTAGGTCTTGTAGCATTTGTCCAGCGCCGGGAAATGTCGATAGGTTAATCGCCAATGACAATACGAATAATATTTATGTGTATTGTATGGTGTAATAGGAAATATAAATAAAACTGCAACTTACATGGTCATAAAACTTATTTAATCGCACGCCATTCGCGCGTTACAGCCATCCGTTAACTGATTCTAACATTACAATTCATTATAACAATATAATATTTTAAAACTTTCATAAAAATACTTGTAAACACATCAAGCTGTGAATGTAGGAAAATAAAATATGATAAATATCGCCTTCACGTGACCATATAGAATATCGTATGATTTGTCTCTGCTAAGCGAAAATAGATATGTTTCTTTCTCCTACTGAACTACCTTTAGACTTTGATATACTTTATACAATTCACATACAACAAGATGAATCTCTACAACTTTAAGGCAGTGAGATAAATCATGATCGATGGATGCAGTTTTACGCTAATAAGACTTGTTACAATACTATATATAATTTCTTGAGTGACTTGTAATATTATGAGTAACAGTACTCGCTAGAACGAGCTGTGACCGTAACTGGCAACATTGGCAAATAAACAAACAATATATACAACATTTCAACTGTAAAGATTGCACGTTCATACATTACATCGAATACTACATCTAATTTACGCAAAAGCAACGTCAACTAATGTAAAATTTACACGAAATACATAATAACATCACATACTGACATTACAGTATCAAAAATATTTGTTTACACTTAATTTTATGAGCCTCTTTCTTTACAATACAGGGATTATTATACATTTACATATTAACATCCATTTAGCTAATTCCGCGCGGGGATTAAATGTGAACAAATAGATTGATAATGCAACTCCGTGTTACGTCGAGGAACATACGCAGGAAGCCACCAACAGTTCGTGCGCGCGCGCTCATTGCAACCAAAGTCTAACGCGCTCACTGAGTTAAGGCCGGCACATACTATAGCTCATTATAACGCTCCTACAGACGATCAGACAAATAGTTAGGCACATTTACATACATATGGCCTGCATTTACAATTTATGACTTAGCATAGCCTTTGGCGTTACACGGACACTACAATGTGTCCCGGACCTAACATCTAGCACAGGTCTTGCAAAGCGGATTATATTATGATTATTATATTACGTATTTACAAGTTGAGCAGGTTTAGAGCCCTCTGAACTGTCTCCTATAACCGCGTGCGGTGATCCATTAAGTAATGTCTAGTGCGTCGTTGTGGATATAAATCTAGAACACAGATACAACTTGAGTATTATAATGAGACGGCTGTACTACCCACTCTGTATCAACTTCACAAAACCGGTGCTAGCTCGCAGCCGAGGTTTCATTTGTGCTTCAAACTGTCAATGTAGCTTTATGTGCGTTTTACTATGTATTAGGCACAGAAAGCTAAATGAAACCTCTCGAACACTACCATAATCAATTTGTAATTCTGTAGTCAATAAAGGCTTATAATATAAATAGTTCTGTGGGTGTCACTGTTTAACGTCCGCAGTGGGACAGGAAGGAGTGTCAGGCCGCGAGACGGCGAGCGCGCTCAGTCGTTGGGGCCGAAGAACTTGGCGTGCAAGTCTGACAGCGGGATGATCTGCTCGTCGCCTAGGGCCGGCTGTTGTTCTGCTTTCGACTGTTCTCGCAACTCTGTGGAAGTGAAGGACACATGTGACGTTGGAATTCTAAAGCGCTGTTATATTGACAAATGTAAGGTATACTTACTGAGCCTTTGCTTGGCTGGAAGAGAACACAGACTTCTATAGCGAGTGTCCGATAAAACTGGCACTCAAGTTGATAGGGCAGTTGAGTACCAGTTCTATGGCGCAGTCAACTACAGGGTCTTTTCAATGGGGTCTTTTCTACAGGGTTTACACACAGGAGTTACAGTTACTATAGACATTGAGTTTATTTTCAAAATTTGATGATTATCATTTGCTTTCGAAATTGAGAATTTGTTATAAAGAATGTGCAACCCCACTTTTAAAGTTAGAAGCCAAAATTTGACAAATACTTGACAACAAATACTGAGGGTATATTAGAGATTCCATAAAGAAATATAAGCAGTGTAAGCCAGTGTTGCAAAATTCTTAATTGGTAACAGTGTAATCTGAACTTTGTCACATATGACATATCAAATGTAAGGAGTGTCATATCCTGCCAGTGCTGCAGCAGATGGTGATAAGCAGACATTTAAAAGACTCCAAATAAAAATCAGTTGCAATGTGAATTGGTCTTACATAGTCATGGACATTAGAGTCTGTAAGCCTGCTCACAGCTTACAAACAAAACTGAAACTCTGTTGGCGAAGCTGCAACTACACGACGGCACGACGTTGCCGCTTCGTGGACAGTATACCTTTCTCTTACACTGTGTGTGTGTTTACTTTAAGGTTGGCTCTCGACGAACCTTGATTTTGTGCGGTGTCATTGGTTTTGACAGGTTTTCAACGTCGAGTTTGAGTAGTACTCGACTCCAAATTCAATAATCAGGGGATGCTCGAGTTGTGGTTAAATGACGTGTAAGTGTTCGGTGTAGATGTATATGTGTTGCGTACCCTGCCAGTGCTGCAGCAGACGGTTGTAGTGGTTGGCGCGGTCGTGCCGCTTGAGCTGCGTGAACACGTGCACCAGGCCGCGGTAGTCGTACTCCAGCCCCGAGTAGCGCTCGCCGAACAGCTTCAGGCCTGCAATACAATATTATTATCATTAAGACCATTGTTATATTGGTAAAAATAATTATTCTATTAAGTTTGATAGATAGACTTATATCTAGCCTATACTATACCACTGCTGTTGGCAAAGGCCTCCTTCCATTGTTCCCGGCTCAGTTCGGTTCGGTTCCCGAGTCACTTCTTGCCAATGCCTAAGGAAGACATCTAAGTCGTCCCGCCATCTCCTTGGTCTGCTGCGACCACATCGTGTACCACATCGGGCACCAATTTTGTATTTTACCGGCCCACCGCTCGAACGGCATGTTGTCCAGGCCGCTATACGTTAGTTTAACACCAAAAACTGCGCTCCATAGCACACTGGCTACCTTATCCTTACATACATATTATAAAAAAAGTCCCTCAAATCTGGAACGCAAAGGGCAATTAAAGGAAAACAAGTGGGTTTTAGTCAGCACAAGTCTGACACTCCCTCTCAGTCCACCTAGAGTGGATTATTTGATAACTGTCGACTAATATACCATATATCTATATACCATAATTTCTAATTAGATGGACCAGTCACAGCTATAAGATGATAGTGGGGCATTGTTGCACAGCTGGGAATTGTCCACTGCTGTCAGTTTAGACCAGCTATTTTTTTTTTTGTAATAATTTTGGGTTGGATACCAAGTCCTTTAAGCCACTAGTCCAGCTAATTAAAAATCAGAATATAGTATGTAACACATTTTTTTTTACTGAATACTTACTGATTGAAATAGATCTAAGATACAGCTTCTCTGCGGCGAGATGCATGTTCATGTGGTAGTTGTAGAGCGACGCGAGGTGGCCGATGCTCAGCCCCACCTCGTAGTCTTCCGGCCCGAGGAGCTCCTCCTTGATGGCTATCGCCTTCAGGTGCATTTCTTCAGCGGCCTGGAAATGTTACAAATATGCGTTTTAGATAACGTCAACAGTCACTTAGTCAGCGTTTGTTTACTGATTACTTTCTTGTGTATAATTGAGAAAAATTCCACCACTGGGGTGTCCAGAATCATGTATTGGATCATGGTACCCATTGTGCGTCGACATCTGAGACGTGTATGTAATTAAGACCGAAAAGTGTTCTTTTTAGCTGTATTTGTTCTTTGGTATAAAAATAAGCACAAGATAACATCCAATTCAAAGCTAGTATTTAGTCCTTATTTTTGTTTATGTGGTGTACAATAAAGAAATAATAAAATATTACCCTTTTTTTAAAAAAAAAATGGCTAATTTATTACAAACTCACGCACTCTCGCAGTCAAGCACTGGTTTACATCAACTTCGCCCGCGTGAAAATAGAAAATTATACCAAGGGAACATATTCCCGGGATAAAAAGTATCTTATGCGTCCAGGTCTTAGTTTACCCGTGTACCAAGTTTTATCGAAATCCGTTCAGCCGTTCGAGCGTAAAGTAACAACAAACAAAGACACTCACAAACTTTCGTCTTAATCATTTTAATGTGATAAAATAAAAAAGATTTTTATTCAGACCTGGAATTTTTGCATGCTCTGGTAGAGGCGGCCGAGGTTGCCGTAGTGCTTGGCAGTCTGCACGTTCTTCTCTCCGAAGGCCATCATGGACAGGTTCAGTGCAGCCTTGTGCAGGGCTTCCGACTCCTCCAGTAGGCTGGGAGCTGCTAACAAGCAATATGTTATTAGACTACATCATGAAAAACAAAAAAAATTGAAGACATGCTACATCCACCAATACGCACTGGGCCCGCGTCGTGGATACGGCCCATCTTCGCTCCTAGAAAGGAGGCCCGAGTCCCAACAGTGGGAACATTATAAGGCTGATTATGTTAGACTATGGAAGTTTTACCTTCAAATTAGTTTTTTTTTATAATTTTGGACGATACTGTTCCCCTTTTTGTATTGTTGTTTTCGAAATGTTTTTTTATTTTATTTTATTTGTTTATTTCAATAGAACTTAGGATAATTTATTACCTTTTTTATTTGAAAACAATAGCATTGTATAATGTAGAAGCACTTTGTTTTTCAAGTTTTGTGAATCATCGGTCATCTCTTAGCTGCCAGTGACTTAATTCAATTTCTATTTTTTTTTATTAGTTTTTTTTTATTATTACTCATCTTCAAGGCTAGAGTGAATAGGCTCTTGATAAACTAGTGCGCCTCACCATCAATGATTGCATCACTGCTTACCATCAGGTGGGATCGCAGTCAAGCGCTGGTTTATATCAATAAAAAAAAAAAAAAACTACATTGTGCTCACATATTAGAAGCGACAAGAAATATGTAACCAAGATTTATGTAAGTCATAATATGATTTAAAAGAGTGTCCATGGAGTTTCTTGCACGTTCTTCTCCATAGAGATCTACACTTTGGAACGTGCAATTTAGCTTCACTTCTTTTCTTTTTTTGACTGACCGACTTTTTGACAATTCAAAAGTGCCTGTAATTGGTCTATTTGAAATCAACGTTTCTGATTTCTGAAGATACTGGCTGCTTTAGAAGAAAAAATATGTATTTTCTTTTTTCTTATTATTATTGATAGGCTCGCGTTTGACCACCATCTCACCTGTTTTTTTTCATGGGGATGAACTGTCGGTTTATACAATAAATCTATGGTGTATTTGTGTCTACATCTCAGAGTTCTCCAAATTATGTCTATTTTTCTAACCATATACCAATATTCATAACCATAATTATCATTAGTTTTTTATCAGTTTTAGTCTCAACTGCCCTGGTGATTTTTTTTGTGATAATTATCAATTCATAAAGCGTTAGACTCCCTGGAGCCTCACAACAACGCTTTTAATTCCATGTTTGTTTTCAATTTCGCTAGTTCGTTAGTAGGTAAACATTCTCAATGGAAAAATAAAGTGAAGAATCTTCTAATAGGTGCTAGACAGTTCAGAGATTTATGTGAATAAGACTGATTGGTGGCTTAATTTGTTGGTGCTGGTCATTTTTAGATCTTTGAGGGCCGTTAGCCCGTTACTGTAGTTAGAAGCTAGGAAATACTGCGTGTTACCTAGATATTCAGTTGTGGAACTCAGACAGGCGATCGCTCCACGATTGAAATATTAATTCTGTAATCAGCTGTAGGCTGTGCTTAACTCAAGTACTACACTACATAAATATTATTATTATATTCTTTATTGTACACCACATAAACAAAAATACAGGACAAACATAATTAAAAATAAGTGTACAATGGGCGGTCTTATCGCACAGGGCAATTTCTTACAGACAACCTTTTGATGGACTGAAAGAAAGGAGATGGATTTAGGGCTGTCTGTGTACAACATTAGAAAAATACTAATAAGACATAATAACACAAATACATACATACAATATAAGAAAAACATATACTAATAAATATTAAATATATAATTGAGCCAGGAGAAGAAAAAATCAAAGTGAAAGGTAATGCTCCTTCACCATTTTTTTAAACGTAGGTAGCGTTTGAGCAAGCCTCACTTCTAAGGGTAACGCATTCCACAAACAAGCTGATTGAATTGTGAAATAAAGAGGGATGGAGTTATACACCCTATATAGCTTCCCTTTAACAGTTCAGTTGAGGTCGTAAAATGGATTGCGTTAAGAGGTCGTAGTAGGGGCCTCTAGTATTTATTTGATTTTTGACTTATGGCTAAGTGATGATTTAGTGAATCGTGGTGCATCGTATAAGCACAGTGGACTGACCGGTCATGTCCTGTCCGGCGGGCGTGTCGAGCGCGATCTCCTCGAGGATGAGCGCCTTCACGCGCTTCGCAGACGCCAGCAGCAGGTGCTCCGGGGGCACCAGGTTCTGGAAACACACACGGGATCCTTGTAATCTCTATAATAAATATTATGGTCAAGTCATACGAGAATCATGTCGGTTAATGTTTGAGATGGTCGGTCTCTTGAAAATGGCACAGCGCAGATTAGAGTGAATGTATCCAGATAGAGCAAACATTTTATGACACGAAATGATGCCACCATGAAAATGCAATGTAAAATGTTAAATTTATATTTTCTGTTTTTATCGCATTGTGTTACACTAGACCAAATATAACTAACACTGAATTGGATTGCCAGGATGGGCAAAAGCTACGGAGGTGTGGCTAAAAGCTCTGAACAAAGACCTGTGGGAATGCCCCTATCAAATGGGGCTATCCCGCTGACATAGTCACTGGTTCCCGCTTGTGAGGGGGAGCACTCCTCCCGCCCATGGCACTTGCGGTGTCTAACGGCACCCATACCGGCCCTTCGTAAAGGGCCATGGACCGTATGATCCCTACGTAGAGCCTCCGACAGAAGCCGCTTAGTCCGGATTCAAGCGGAAGAAACGGCCGGGCGTCACCATTGTACGGACCCCCCGGAGGACTCGGTGGATTACGGCGCGCCGAGACCGCGTGGGGCCTTAGGAAAATACAGCCCCCGATCTGTCTATAATGTTAAGAACCCACCTCAATGATCCTTATGGCACGCTCGGCATGGTCCCTGGCCTTGTAGAAGCGTCCGGAGGAGTACTCCAGCACGTAGAGCGCGTAGGCGAGGTCCTCCTGCGCCGTCGCCACGTGCAGGCTGCTGCGCCCGAACACTCGCCGCAACGTGTGTAGAGCCTCCTGGAGACAACAAAATAAAAAGTTATACTAGATGGAAATGTTGAAACACAACAAAATTTCTTCAAAAGGACTCTTCCCTTTCAACTGTGACGCAATGCGTCAGAGTCCTCACTAAGCGTACCAAATTCTTTGATTTTTTAGCTATCCAGTGGTGTAATTAAGAGGACAAAAAGAAGGAGACAAAAAGAACTTTGAACATCAATGTCATATACCTTATTAAAAAGCTTATTTTATTACGCTACTCAATCATGATTAAATATGATTTTTTCAGGCCTCCATTTTTTTAAAAAGCTGAAGAATGTTTCAGTAAAACCAAAATGCATTTTTTTATTATTTAAAATATACCTAAAATTGCCGCATCTGTTTGGGTTAATAAGCGACAGCTTGCCGCACCAGCACGCCGGCCGACAGTGACAGGTGACAAGTGTGACGTTACCTCGTACACGGCCACGCTGTGCACGATGGAGTCGATGTTGAGCAGGTAGAAGCCCAGGTCCAGCAGCGCGGCGGCGTAGCGCGGGTGCTGCGGCCCGAAGGCGCGGCGCGCGAGTGCGACAGCTTGCCGCACCAGCACGCCGGCCGACAGTGACAGGTGACAAGTGTGACGTTACCTCGTACACGGCCACGCTGTGCACGATGGAGTCGATGTTGAGCAGGTAGAAGCCCAGGTCCAGCAGCGCGGCGGCGTAGCGCGGGTGCTGCGGCCCGAAGGCGCGGCGCGCGAGTGCGACAGCTTGCCGCACCAGCACGCCGGCCGACAGTGACAGGTGACAAGTGTGACGTTACCTCGTACACGGCCACGCTGTGCACGATGGAGTCGATGTTGAGCAGGTAGAAGCCCAGGTCCAGCAGCGCGGCGGCGTAGCGCGGGTGCTGCGGCCCGAAGGCGCGGCGCGCGAGTGCGACAGCTTGCCGCACCAGCACGCCGGCCGACAGTGACAGGTGACAAGTGTGACGTTACCTCGTACACGGCCACGCTGTGCACGATGGAGTCGATGTTGAGCAGGTAGAAGCCCAGGTCCAGCAGCGCGGCGGCGTAGCGCGGGTGCTGCGGCCCGAAGGCGCGGCGCGCGAGTGCGACAGCTTGCCGCACCAGCACGCCGGCCGACAGTGACAGGTGACAAGTGTGACGTTACCTCGTACACGGCCACGCTGTGCACGATGGAGTCGATGTTGAGCAGGTAGAAGCCCAGGTCCAGCAGCGCGGCGGCGTAGCGCGGGTGCTGCGGCCCGAAGGCGCGGCGCGCGAGTGCGACAGCTTGCCGCACCAGCACGCCGGCCGACAGTGACAGGTGACAAGTGTGACGTTACCTCGTACACGGCCACGCTGTGCACGATGGAGTCGATGTTGAGCAGGTAGAAGCCCAGGTCCAGCAGCGCGGCGGCGTAGCGCGGGTGCTGCGGCCCGAAGGCGCGGCGCGCGAGTGCGACAGCTTGCCGCACCAGCACGCCGGCTGACCCGAAGCGTCGCTTCACCACGCATGCCTTGCCGCACGCGCGGAGGACTTCTATCGTTATCCTGAAATGAGATTGGCTTATTGTTAGCACAGAGCTGTCGTAGTTGTTAGGAAGAGCTTGTTGTGCCTGAAAGGTATACATTAATAACACAGTGGACCTAAAGAATTATTCTGGTTTACAATTAAGTATTATTTGGAATGCCTACTTGATATTGGTGTTATTTGTGCAATTTTTGGTGTTGCTTCTACTAAAAAGAATCCATAAGGGCAATCAAAAAGGGGCAAGATTTTTCATTATGAGCGTCATTTCCATAAGCGGTGATGCCAAGAATGAGGTGAATACCAAAATCATAAGGCTTGGTGTTCAGGGACACGTAGCTTCATAGACGCGACACCTCAGCGGAACGAAGCGGCAGCGTCTTTGACAAAGTTTCATAGTTTTGTATGTAAGCTTCACGCAAGCGTACACCAAGCGTACAATGATGAATACGCGTCTATGAAGCTACGCGTTCGTGGACAATTGGCCTAAGGGTGTTGATGCTGAAAACAAGGTACAAAATGTTGTGTTACTTTGGCGGCGTGTGTGGCGTGAGCAGCTTGAGCGCGCGCATGGCCCAGTCGTAGGCGGCGGAGTAGTCGCAGCGCACGAAGAACAGCGCGCTGAACTCCTTGCACACGCGCGCCGCCAGCGACGTGGCGCCCCACGCGCCCGGCCCGCACCAGCCGCAGCAGCCGCGCGGCCCGCGCCCCGCCACGTCCACGCTACAACATCAAACACGACATTAACTATACCGCTCACATTCAAGCATCTTCTGTGCCAGGGAACAGTAACCTCCAGATGTCATTCTTCTGTGGTAATGGGTGTTCACGAAAATTCACACCACCAGTTGGCACCACTTAGCTGTCAGATCTTTTCCTTTAAAAACGTATACATGACTTTGACTTGTAACGTTCAACGTCATTGATGTTGATGTGTGACTAATGTCATTAACATAGGCGTTTTGACCGGGGTCTGGACCTGACGCCTCAGTGCTGCCACTTGGCGAACGTCATATTAGAACACCCTCATTGAGAGAGTATTCGTAAAGGGAGTTTCGAGAAAGGAGATCATTTTTTTTGGACCTTTTCTGAAAGTTAACTAACTAACTTATTATTTTCAGAAAAGAATTATTAAAAGTATTATTATATCACAACTTTTGTGCTTTAATTGCTATTGGTCCAAATTGTAACTTCGAACCACACATACCATTTTCTTTTGTTGGTTTGAATTTTTAAAAAAGGCCCAAAAATTTATGGATCTTGAATGATCTCCTTTGCGCTTAAATTCATATCCCAATATTTGATAATAATAATAAAACGAAAAAATATGTTTGTATGTCATTTGTTTTTTTTTTTTTCAAAAACGCTAAGTTTTCGCTTTGTTCGATAATTATAGTTTTGTTTTTAATTACTTTGTCCCTTTATTTGTGTTACTGTAAATATGCTCATGACTGTAGATTGGCTAGAATTTTAGAAGTTAAGAAAAAACCTTTACATACCTGAAATAACATCTGAGGCAAGAGAAAAAACCTAATGTCAATTATTCTGTTTATCATCATTTCTACAAAATCTAAATTAAAACGATACAATGAAATCGAGATGATGATGATGATGATGATGATCCACTATTACATTAGTATGAAATGAATATTTTATTGTTCAATTACTATACGAAAATGACAGTTAAAATTTGTCTGTATTTTTATCAATATGTAAACTCCTCCCATTTTATTTAGTGTAATAGAAATAACAATTATTTGGCATTTCATGCATGTGGTTCATTATTTTATTTCAGGTAGTGACGTCCATACAAGGTTATCGGGTCATAACATCGTCTAGCGATCAACATTGCAACTAGAATTATTTATCATTTAGAAGTATGCGGAACAGAATGCAACGTCACGCGAATCTATTTTGATTCAAAGATTCAAAGCATTTTATTTCAAATAAACCATTTACAGGCACTTTTGAAATGTCAAGAAGTCAGTCAGAAAAAAAATGATGCTAATTGCACATTCCAAAGCGTAGATCTCTATGGAGAAGAATGTGCAAGAAACTCCATTGACACTCTTTTCAATCATGTTTTGTAATTACAAATATCTCTGTTACATGTTTCTTGTCGCTATCATGTGAGAACAATGTCAATAAAGTAAAAATAAAAACTACATATGGATATTAAAATAGCAACTGGCAGCTAAGAGATGACCAGTCTCAACTGACAGCGCCCGTTCACGGACATGACGCGAATATTAGCACCACCCAGCTCAATCATTTTGAAGGGAACCGAATGACCCAACACACGCGCCACCATCAGTGAGACATTTATCTCAAACAAGTCCAATAGCTAGCAATAGCTCATAATTTGAAAATGGAGATTCGTATAGCCGGTATCTGTATTAGTGAACTCTAATACAGATACCGGCACGAACCTTGAGCGCTCGGCGAAAAAGTGGGGATCGCTTTGAGCATCGTACACATCAGCGACACAATTCACTGTACCAGGATTGCACTCCCCGCCCCCGCGTCTCAATTCATACCACTAAAGATACCCGATATTTCACTTCTGCGCAAGTGGAAGTCAGCGCTCAAGATCCGTGCCGGTATCTGTACTGCGATGCAAGATTTTTTATTGTAGTTTCTATGAGGCGATAGATGTCGCTATAATCAGAAAAAATTTTTTTTTTTTTTTCTTAATTGATACAAACTAGTGCTTGATTGCGATCCCACCTGATGGTAAGTAGTAATGCAATCGTTGATAGAACATTTAATAAATAAATTATTATCACACTTCTGGGCAAGTGTGCTTCCATCGTCGACCACAACACCGCTTACCACCATGTGCGATAGTGGTCAAAAGCGAGCTCATCACATCACACTAATAGTTTGTAATTTTGTATGTATGTGTGTGTGTCTATGTTTGTTACACCTTCAAGCTCAAACGGTAGAATAGAGTTGGATGAAACTTAATACATGGGTAGGTCCTGTCCTGGAACAGCACATAGGATATTTTTTATCCCGGGAGTATGTTCCCTTGGAACAATTTACTACTTTCACGCGGGCGAAGCCGCTGGTAGAAGCCAGTCGATCTTTGGAGATATGCGGAACAGAGTGTAAAGTCCCGCAAACCTCCGTTGAAAAGGGAGGATCCTCCGGCCAGACGGGTGTTATGTTTGGTGGGCAACTGCCCGACAGATGATTTAGGGCTGTCGTATATATTCAAATCGCGCGGAGAACTTTGATTGCGCGATGCAGGATTAGTTCTTATGTGACGCCATAGATGTCGGTACAAATCTAATCTAATATATAAAAATCTCGTATCACAGTGTTTGTTATCGAACTCTTCCGAAACGGCTTGATCGATTCTTATGAAATTTTGTGTGTATATTCAGTAGGCCTGAGAATAGGTCGTAAACTATATTTTACCTGCCTACCCCCGCCCCCCATTTTTTTATTTGACAGTTTATATAGCACAACAACGTTTGCAGAGTCAGCTGGTACTATATATTTTTTTTAAATCGTCATACATACTTGGAATCCCGTTTATATTCCTCGGTCCGTAGCTCCCGGTCGCTCTCAGTGACCTCGCCGAGCGCTATGGGGCCTTCGGGCCAGTCCGACATCATGCAGTCTTCTGGTATGCCAAGCAGGTCCAGGGCTAGCGCGTACGTCTCCGCGGCCCCCGTGAAGCAACAGTACGCTGACTGTGTATTTAGTAACCTGGGATGAGAAATATATACATTATTTATTTAGAAGTAGTGACCTGCCCTTTGAGAGCAGTGGTGGCCGAGTGGTAACGGCCCCGACTTACGAGTTGTAGGTCGCGGGTTCAAACCTAGCCAGGCACATTACTTTGTGTAATTTATTTCATCACCACTGCTCTCAAAACGGTGAAGGAAAACATCGTGAGGAAACCGGCATGTCCTAGAACCAAAAATTCAAAGATATGTGACATCCACTAACCCGCACTGGGCCCGCGTGGTGGATTACAGCCCATTCCCTCTTCTAAAGAGGAGGCCTGAGTCCCAGCAGTGGGAACAATATAAAGGCTGATTATGCTATTATTATGATCTGCCCCGGTGTCCAACTTAAGTTTCCTCCTTTATTGCTGTTTCTATCACGGCCGGGACGTCATGGAAACTGGTGTCATTGGCGAGAGAGAGACAAATATATTTGTTTAAAATTGTTATATCTCCTTTGCTTTGCAACCAATTTTAATATTATTTTCACCGTCAGTATTTTATTTTATATTTATTGATAAAATTGTTAGATAATAAATATTTTTTTCATGCACTGCCTATTACTTGGTTTATGAAAGCAGTTAGTGGATGAACAGACAGACACAGAAAGCGACTGTTTTAGTCTATGTACAGATTTGTTAGGGGTGCTCCCCGCAGCGTCGACACATTCACTGGGCCTGTGCTTCACACATCCAGCTGGTTTCTACGACCTTCACTAGATTGGTTCCCCAGTTATTAAAATGTCAATAATAATTATCATAAAACGTTAACAATCTCAGGACAAAGATACGATAGGGTGCCCAAATTTCTACCAGTAAACTGAAACGCTAAAACTTCTATTTGTTCTTATAGTTATTTGGATTATTGACAGAATACAAATACACAGTAGAACTTCTTTTACGAGTAGGAGACTACTCTAAAACATGTGTCTCTCATAGAAACCTAGAAACTGCACATAATTGTAATTTCCGTAACATCTAAAATCTGAGTTGCATAGCATACCGAAACAAACACGCACGTTCACTAACTGTAACATAACAGTAATTATGTGAATCAGTTATGCAAATATGGGTACAACAATGTATGATAAATTACTTTCATAGTTAAATACGTTGTTGGTCTTGTGTTCGTAAGTGCGAATGGTAGGCCGGGTCCAGGTCCAGGTCCAGGTCCAATTCCGGGATCTGCTTTGGTTTTTCATTAGGAATTTCTCAGTGGCAGACCGGAGATTGGAAGTTAGTGGTGCGACACTCCTGGGTCTTGCGTCTGGTCTCTCTTGATTGTCGGATTGCCGTTCCATCAGATTATGAGACCAGTTGCGCCGCCATGGTGTCCGTAAGCTATCAAACTAGACACCATACAGACACCAGAGTCGCTACACCACACTGAGACAGTACCAAAATGGACCTTAAGTGCACGCGTTCGTGTTGGTCGCGCCGCCAAACGGACTGAGTAACTCTCTATAGAGCTGTATACATTTTGTTGGTAGCGTCGCGCCGCCATGGTGTACCGGTGAAATATAGCCCAAAAGCAACAGAGAGTGCATTATAATATCGTCTGTCTACTAGGCTAATCTGCGACGAGTTCGCAGAACCTTGGCCGAAATTCGGTCGCGAGGATTATCATAGTTACATGATCCAAAGACCTTAGTAATTGAGGTGTTATTACAGTTATAAGATACTAGGAAATAATAACAACTACTAATTATGTCTGATCTTTGAGTTGTAATAACGAAACAGAGTTCATATAGGTATTGACATAATGAGCCTATGAGAAGGACTGGTTCGTAATGCAGTTTAGATTAGATGGTGGATTTCAAATCTTTCGAGGTTTTGTCACGAAATAAAGATTCTACCTTTTGCAGCAAGCAAAATGTGTCCAACACGCCACAGTCACGACTACGTGACAGACTTAAACGCTAACAAATCTTATAAGAAAGCATTGTTTTTTAGGGTTCCGTACCCAAAGAGTTAAAACAGAACCCTATTGCTAAGACTCTGCTATCCGTCTGTCTGTCACCAGTCTGTATCTCATGAACCCTGATAGCTAGACAGTTGAAATTTTCACAGATGATGTATTTCTGTAGCCGCTATTACAACAAATACTAAAAAAATAATAAAATAAATATTTCAATAGGCTCCCATGAAACAACACGATTTTCTTGCAGTTTTTATGCTACGGAGGGTACGGAACCTTTCGTGCACGAGATCAACTTGCATTTGGCCGGTTTTCTTATTTATGTTGTTAAAGAATGAAATCGCCGAGTTGCCCGTTGCCACCGCCGAGAGAACGCTTTTGTTGTTTTGATGTGGCGATCAAAAGGCCACATACAGTAACGTGCCAGCTCTGCAGTGGATCTGTACATTGGATTGTTAATCCAATGTACAGGTCCATTGAATTGTTAATCCTATGTACGTATTTGGATTTCGTCGCTGCGGCCAGCGCTGCGCTCAAGGCTGTTTTCTTAAAGAATACCACTGCTGGTCTGAAACTAGCATACTTGTAAAACGCGGTCATTTCCACCGGGTCACCAATGTCACCACTCCTCTCCCAGTGTGACTAACTAGAATTAATTCAACGATTTTGCAACAGCAGCTTTTTTTTATTATTAAATAATTGTTAAGGCATTGCAAAATTATGTGCATGGCATTTACTTAAGGCATAAAATAAAAACTATTCATTTACATGATAAAATTTATTTGTCAAAGAGGGTCAATGGTTCATGACTAATTTAATTTGTAGCATTGAATCAAAAGTATTTATAAACTTGTAATAGACCATTGAACTTCTACTACAAAGAAATTTTACACAATTTAGCATTGGTAGAGTGCAACTGCACTTTTGACCCCTGACTGTACATTATCGAATATTTCGCATCGGTTTTTTATAATTCTCCTAAGGAAGCTGGGACTCGGGCCTCCGGAGAGTGGGTAACTACCCACTACGCAGACACAATGGTGGTTTGTGTAACCAAGTCTTCGACTGGGCAAAGTAAATAAACATATTGGGTAGCTGGGAATCCGCTAGATGCTTCGATCACAGGACGAATGAATTCCTATGTAGACACTTGGAGGAAACCTTTATTTAACCGACTTCAAAAAAAGGAGCAGATCATAAATTCGGTTGTATTTTTTTTATGTGTGTTATCTCAAAACTCCGTCGTTTATGGACCGATTTGCATTTTTTTTGTTCCTCTTTGACGATATGCTTTCCGATTGGTGCCATTTTTTTCAGAATCCAGTTCTGATGATTGGATCCATGAGGAATCGAGGGAACTCCTCAAATATTATAGGAATTAATTTTGAAGTCGGTGTTAAATAAGAAACAAACAATACCGAGGAACACCGACTTCCGAAATTAAAGTTTGAGATCCATTTAGTGATTTTTTTTTTAGTGAAGTCGGTTATTATTTTTTTTTTTTGTAAAAAAGTTTTTTACGTGCCATATAGTTGCACTTTTTTGTGAGGGCTGCGGTAAATCTTTCAAACAATCCGCAGCCCTGCCAGGCGTCGTCTTTAACTGGCGCCATAAATTTCTTTTAGGCGTGCTTGAAACACAACGCGCCGTCGACTGGAGGAAGCCTATGTACAGCATTGCACTTCTTTCGGTGGAAATGATTATGGTGATGAATTTAGTATAACTATTTTATTAGGTCGCCGACATAGCCCGAAGAATCGCCAAACTAAAGTGGCAGTGGGCAGGGCACATTGCTCGTAGAAAGGATGGTCGATGGGGCCGAAAGGTTCTAGAGTGGCGACCGCGCACCGGAAAACGCAGTGTTGGAAGGCCTCCCACAAGGTGAACCGACGACCTGGTGAGAGTCGCGGGAATGTAGTGAATTCGAGACGCACAGTATCTGTCGTTGTGGCGACGCTTGGGGGAGGCCTATGTCCAACATTGGACGTCTTTCGGCTGAAATGATGATGATGATGATGATTTTATTAAACACTAACACGTGTGATAGTTGTTACTACAACATTACTTTTACAATGACAACACCTAGTAGCTTAGCAGAATTATCCAGTGGCGGAACTATAGGGTGGCAAGGCTGGCAAAATGCCACGGGCCACCGGTCCGACGGGGCCCCCCGGTCTTAGATGCCACGAGCACATATTAAAAAAAAAAAAAAAAAAAAAATAATAAATAAAATTAAATCACAACGTGACTTGATTTTTCGGGGGAATGAATTTGCCACGGGCCTCAGATGATATAGTTACGCCACTGAGAATTATCTCATAAAAAATCCATCTTACCTATGGCAGCATTCAAGTGTGAGCCTCTTATAGTGCGTACTCTGTGGCATTTGTAGGCAGAGGTCGCGCACGCGCAGCAGTACGCGTTGTGCGTCCGCGTACCAACCGGCTTCGTTTAGGAAACCACCTGGAAGGCAAAGGAATAAAAACATGAGTTTAGTTAATAGAGACACATAAAGTACAGTAGTCCTATGTCGAAGACTTTTCAATTTGATTACTCCAAGCCCTGAACAGTGAGTGGTAGAAGAATGTGGATGCCATTATCCTACAGTTGGAAAGTAAAGTGTTATGAAAATAAGTCCGTCTCATCACCTGACAACGCGAAGCCACTGCTGCACTGTGGACATTCCACCTCAAACAGACAAACACAAATACAAACAACTAAGGAGTGGAATTCCCTGATGGAGTCTATGCTTTCTGAGAGCTGTAGCCTGAGACTTCAGGGCTACTGAATAACTTATTTTTACACAAATCTGTACCACATCATCATCGTGACAGAAATAGGAGAACAGAGAAATTCAGATAAAGGGGAACCCTCTTAAGCACAATTTAGTACTTACTATAAAAAATAGGAGGCAATAATCTAATAAATTACTGGATTTATCACAAGCGATGTGTGTAATTTTTTGCTCATGGTTATGACACATCGGATCAATTCAGGATGGATGTAATGCCGACAGGTCACTGGAACATATTGTGACCCACGAATGCCCCTCAAGCTGAAAGGTAAAATCTACAAATCCGTGATAAGACCTGTCATACTGTATGGATCAGAATGTTAGGCTGTGAAAAAGACTGATGACAAAAGATTGCATGTAGCGGAGATGAAATGTTGAGATGGATACGTAGTGTGACGAGAATAGATAAAGTGAGAATTGAAAGTGGCGAAAGTGACAGAAAAGATGAAAGGGAATCTTTTGTCTTGGTATGGTCATGTGAAGAGAGGGGGTGAAGCGCATGTTACTAAAAGAGCTATAAGTATGTATCTAGATGGAAAGGGAGAGGGAGAAAATTAAAAGATGGATAGATTGTGTAAAGAGTGATATGAAAGAATAAGGAGTTAGAGATGGCATGACGAGAGACAGGATGGAATGAAAGAAAAAAAAACGTGTTGAGTCGACCCCAAATAACACGGGACAAGAGCAGGAGGATGATGATGATGGTTATGACAGTGTAGTTCCAGCTAATCTTGAATTCAGAAGTACATGATTTAATCTCCTGTGGGCGGCTAATGTACGTGCAATTTTTAATGTTCCCACTTCCTCATAACGACTCACTGCGGGTTGCTCTGGGTGTCTGAGTGCTCGTTGAATTGAAATATAACCAATTTAAACCCTTTGCGATGACTAGCAATTTCTATACATATAGATACTAAAGCAGTTTATGACTGAAACTCTTGCTCGCCGATTTGTGGGTTTTTTAAAAAACGGAACCTTTATAGTATCACTTTGTTGTCCGTCTGTCTGTCTGCCTGTTTGTCAAGACCCTTTATCTCGGGAACGCGTGGAGGTATCAAGTTGAAATTAAAACCATATACTTAGATCTGCGGTCCCTTGAAGCTGTGAAAAAATCAAACTTCTTAGTTAACGAAAAAAAAGATACGGCCGTTTATGTCGCAAAAAACGTATATTTCAATACTCTCAAGGGAATCAAAATTCATAGGGTACTTCCTGTTGACCTATTATAATCATGAAATTTGGCATGAAGCAAGGTCTCATAGCACAAATATAGGAAAAAAACTAAAAACTGTAAATTTGTTGTTACGTCGCAAAAATCTTCGTGACTCAACTCGGGAATCAAACTGTTTTCATAGGTATGTTTGTACGGAACCCTCGCGAGCCTCGATGCGCGAGTACGACTCGCACTTGCCCGGTTTTCTACTATTTATAGGCTGGCGCTTGACCACTATCTCACCTGATGAAAAGCGACGATGTGGTTTTTTTTTAATTGGTATAAACTAGTGCTTGACTGCGATCCCACCTGATGGTAAGCAGTGATGCAAACGTTGTTGGTGAGACGCACTAGTTTATTAACAGCCTATTCACTCTAGCCTTGGAGACACCTAAATTGACGATGGAACACGCTTGCTTTGAAATAATCTATTCACTCAAGGGTTAAAGGCCAGGGAATTCCACTCCGTAGCTGTCCGCATAATGAATATGTTCGAAAAGCGTTTTTGGGAACACATTTATTGTTTTGGGTGACTTTCGAAAGTAGTACTGGGGCCTACTGACAGGCCTGCACTAACCACGAACTGCCCCACACCCACTCGCAGGGAGAAGTCCTGGCTCATGAGTAATAGTAACATTAAAGCTTAGTAGTGTATATACACTACACTAGTAACTGCAAAACTGTATATAAGGTGACTGGTAATTAGTGTACGATACTTAAACACGTGATTGTGCTCATGATAACCAACAACTTTTACTATGGGAACAAACCTGAAAACGCGAAAAAAAAAATCAGCTGTTCAGTACATTTATGTTTGCCTAATGTACTGAACAGCTGATATTTTTTTCGCGATTTCGGCTTTGCTCCCATAATAAAAATTGTTTGTGATCATGAGCACAATCACGTGTTTCAGTATCGTACACTAATTCCCAGTCACCCTATATAGCATAGCATAATAGCATAATCAGCCTTTTAATGTTCCCACTGCTGGGACTCAGGCCTCCTCTCTCTAGGAGAGGGAATGGGCTGTAATCCACCACGCGGGCCCAGTGCGGATTGGTGAATTTCACATGTCTTCGAATTTTTGGTTCTAGGACATGCCGGTTTTCTCACGATGTTTTCCTTCACCGTTTTGAGAGCAGTGGTGATGAAATAAATTACACAAAGTAATGCGCCTGGCTGGGTTTGAACCCGCGACCTACAACTCGTAAGTCGGGGCCGTTACCACTCGGCCGCCACTGCTCTCAAAAACTGTAGTTGCAATTTATTATTTTATAAATAGTTTTGCAGTTATTGACTTTTGACACTTTTTAATATAGGTAATTAATTAAATTAAATACGAGTATATAAAAGGAGAAACTGACTGACTGACATATCAACTCACAGCCGGAACCACTGGGACTAGGACTACGAAATTTGACACAAGGTTTCCTTTTATGATGTAGGTGAGCACTAAGAGAGGATATTTTAAAATTCTCCCCCTAAGGGGATAAAACGGAGGTCTAAAATGTATATGGAAACAGCTACTTACATGCGGGCGAAGCCGCTGGCAGAAGCTAGCTAACAACATATCCTGTTAAGGCCCCTAAATTAAATCGCACATCTATGTTGCTACATAGGAACTATATGATTGTCGAATCCTATGCACCCGCTCAACAACGGGAACACATATTGGGCAGTTAGTTACCCAGACCAGTCACAACACCCGTATGGTCAGAGAATTTTCCCTTTTACCGGAGTCTTATAGAACTTTACACTCTGTTTCGCATACCGCTAAAAAAAAAATACCCCTAAAATATTTTCAATCTGCTCTGCCCCCGATTCCTTTGTTCTGACCACGTGACTGAGCGCTGAGATGACGTCAACAAAGGAATCGGAGGCGTGGCCTACTCGAGGCGTTCAACGCAAACGAAACGATTGTAACTTGGCTACGGGGGCTGCTCTGCATCCCATATGAAAAGACTCAATATACAAGTGGGATTCGAAAAATTCAGTCGTCCAGAGTTCGAAGTATTGCCACCTATGGTGGTTAATTAAATATAAACTACTTACTTACCGAGTCTGAGTCCAAGATGTATGAGTGTGGTCTTGGTGTAGCGAGGACTCTCAGCCTTGCTCAGGTAGCTGACGGCCAGCTCCGATGACAGCTTCGAGCCATGCTCTATCACTGCCTGGGAATTAGACAGAAAAAAGATTAAATACCTCATATTATAATAATATGCTTCTGACAAAGAGACCTCATCAGCTCAACATAATGTCAAGACAGGCAGATCAGGTGGCAAGACTTGTTATTACTAATGCTGATTTAGCTGCAGCCTACAAGAATTAAAATTTGGTGGCTGAATGTACATTTTTATTGCAAAAAATTCTAACAATCTGTGTACAATGTGATTCAAATAAGAATAGTAACGCCAATGATCACTATCTGTCAAATGTTACAAAGCAAACTAAATTGCGTGGAAAAACTAGATTCTGATTAAAAAAAAATTTCGTTCAAGATTCGTAAATAAATTTAATTTAAAAAATATCTTGTTTTGCTCATCCTACCAAAACAGATTCGATTTGACAGCTATGACGTCACAACATGGCGGTAAGTCGTTTCTATTCTTATTTGAATCGTGTACACAAGGAACTTAAATCTCATACTTAACCTAACTACTCGTCAGTTACTACATAGGTTAATATAAGAACACGACAGGCGTCGAAGTAGGTAGGAACTCTTCCACATTGTTGTCATCCGGAAATGTGCCTTCAACACTAGCAGCATTGCCACGTTGAATGGCAATGCTGATTCTTTGGGCAAAGAACGAGCTAGCCCTCTGGAAATGTGCCTTCAACACTGGCAGCATTGCCACGTTGAATGGCAATGCTAATTCTTTGGACAAAGAACGAGCTAGCCCTCGGGAAATGTGCCTTCAACACTGGCAGCATTGCCACGTTGAATGGTAATGCTAATTCTTTGGGAAAAGAACGAGTCAGCCCTCTGGAAATATGCCCTCAACACTGGCAGCATTGCCACGTTGAATGGCAATGATAATTCTTTGGGCAAAGAACGAGCCAACCCTTTGGGGCTATACCATGACGTGTTGAAATGTCATGCGAGTGAGAAAGAGTGAGGATGGCGCTATACACCAAGCTCAGTTTAGTTCGTCAAATGGCTCGCGTTAAGAGCTTGTGGTAGGACCTCTAGTCACGCATAGTGTCGATGTGGAATTTCCTTGAAACGGAAACGTGGATTCGGATCCAAGCGTTTCTACGACAGATTACTCAAATTGATACATTAAATGAAAATATTTTATTTTGCTTTACCATATTACTGTGTATGCTGTGGCATAGTCAAGTACTTGTGGAATAACAGCGAAGGTAAACGGACGCAATCCACCTAACCCCCGCTCCTTATCACGCCCTCAAGTCCAAGGCGAACACTCGTGGAGCAAATAAGTGAATTCGTGCGTTTGCGCAATAACGAAGTGTACATTCGATTTTTTAAATACTTGTGATAAAATCACCAAAAGCTATTATGGAAGGGTCAAGTTCAGGTATGTATCTTATTATTTCACAATATATTTATGTTTTAATCATTTTTGTGATGGGTAAAATTGTGAGTCAAAGATTGCATAAAAATAGAAGAAGTCAGAATTAAAAAGTAATAATTCAATTAGATAATTAATTATGTTCTGGAGCTGAACGGGGTTACGTTTAGATGTTTTTAGTACTAGTAACTATTATAATTTAAGATTATTTCTTAATTTTCTGCACATAATTGCCCGATTTTAAATAAATAATATTAGTAGTGAGATAAGCCGTTATTCTCAAAATACCTCCTTTTTTTTATTAAATTCCTTTGTGACTTTTTTACACAGGTACAAGCTCCAATACCTTGTTTGTAACAAGGCGAGAGCTACTTATGATTCTGATCTGATCTTCTGATCTGATCTTCAAGTTTATTCTGACCAGAGTTCCTCATGAACTCTGGTCAGAATAAACTTGAAGATCAGATAGAGTCACTTCAGAAGGAAATTGAAAAAAAAACCAAAATGTGACGATGAACAACGGAAAGTTATTGTGAAAACGATAAATCGTTTTAAAACTGAATACAAATCACGATGGGAAGCAGCGCACCGCATGGAGGACAGATTTTCCAATAAAAATAATACTTGGTTAGATACAATCAATTTCTTTTCCTAAAAATACAATAAAACGAAATATTCCAGGTCGTCCAACAATATCTTTTGAGGAAAGCACAAACAGGATGAAGCGACAAAAGACTCAAGATTTGAGAAAAGATACACCTTTATCTGAGCTGGTTTATGCTACGCAAATGAAACTGAAAGCTTCAGGACAAGGTGTAGCTTCAAAAATAATGAAAGATGTGTTATCTAATCCATCAAAGCCTACTGAATATTTAAAAGCCTATAAACAGTCACTAGGAACAGTTACGATGATGTCTGGAGAGGATGCTCTAGCACTCATAGTTGAAGCGAACTTATCTCGTCATCAGTACAATATATTAAGATCAAAATCTCCAAAAATCTACCCGTCTTATAAAATTGTGCAGATTGCAAAAAAAGACTGCTACCCACAGCCTAATAAAATCGTTGTTAGTGAAACTTCTGTACACGTTGATTTGCAGACAATACTTAATATTACCACTGAACGTTTGGTATTAGTTCAGAATGAGGTTTTGCTTACACTGAACAGTGAAGAGTTACAAAATATGTCTTTATTTTCAAAATGGGGATTTGATGGCAGTAGCGGCCATAGCTCCTATAAACAGGCTTTTTATGGTCCTGAAGCCAGTGATGCAGCTGTTTTCATAACATGTTTTGTGCCTCTACGCTTGACATCTGGATCTAAGGTCATATGGCAGAATCCTAGACCAAGTTCGACTAGATATTGCCGACCATTAAAAATTGAATTCGTCAAAGAAAGCACCACAGTTTCTGTGGATGAAAAAAAAAAGGTCGATGACCAAATAAAAACTCTTCAGACAAGTGTCATACAACAAGATGGGCGCACTATGAAAGTTAAACATAACTTGATGTTTGCTATGATAGACGGAAAAGTCTGTAATGCAATTACAAATACAACATCAACACAGATGTGCTATATATGTGGAGCAACATCCAAAGACTTCAATGACATATCCAAAGTGCTTGGTAGACCAATAAAAACTGAAAATTTGGAGTTTGGCATTTCAGTGTTACACGGATGGATACGTTTCTTCGAATGTCTTTTGCACCTGGCATACAGACTGCCTATTAAGAAAAAGCAGGCTCGTAAAAACAAGAAAAATGTAACAGGAGTTTGAGACGAGGAGAAGGTCGAAGAAACCAAGAGAACAATTCAGGCTCAATTTCGAGAAAGACTAGGCTTGATAGTGGACAAGCCCAAACCAGGATTTGGAAATACCAATGATGGCAACACCGCGAGGCGATTTTTTAAAAATGCCGCAGTGTCTGCAGAAATTACAAAGCTGGATTTACAATTAATACAAAGAATGCATAATATATTAATTGTCATGTCATCTGGCTATGACATTGATGTGGAAAAATTCCGCACATATTCAATTGACACCGCCAAATATTTTGTGCAAATGTACCCTTGGTATGACATGCCTCCAACTGTACACAAGTTTTTTATTCACGGGCCAGAAATAATAAAAAATGCACTTTTGCCAATAGGCCAACTAACGGAAGAGGCCCAAGAAGCCCGGAATAAAGACTTTAAAAAATTCAGAGAACACCACTCTCGTAAATGTAGTCGCGAGAAATCGAACACTGATATTTTCAATCTGTTACTCATATCATCAGATCCTGTCATAACCAGCAAAAGGAAACTGCCAAAGAAAAAGCTGACTACACTGCCTAAAGAAGCTCTAGATCTTCTGATACCACCATCATTACAGCCGCCAAGAGAAAAATCTACGGATGATGATACAGAAGGTGATTCTGACTGTAACGATGACAGTGACTATAGCTCTGATAGTGATTAGTTTTGTTATGACCTTTTGCTTTGCCTAGTGACCTTTAACTTTGTCGTTGCCTAGGGTAGTAATAATATTTAATATGCAACACATTATAAATATTATTTTGATTGTACATATAATATATATCTTTATACATATAAGCTTATACAAACAATTTTCTTTTTTATTTCACCAACCTTATCATGTCACCATCGAAATATCGTCTCCAAATCATCATTCTGAATTAACGACACATTTTAATAATCTTGCCCCAGTGTGCGACGGCTCAAAACTGTAATTACCAATTAGGTTACAGTATTTGTCGTTTGAGGGTCTCAGCAGCCGCAGCGGCAGCACCGGCACGGCTCGCTGTACTTAGAATATGGGATGACGCGAGGATGTCGACACAGGTTGCGTCACATACCAGAGGCTTACCATATGTGAGGATTTGTTGAATCGGAATAATCGCTCGCCGATAGTGTACTCGCAGTTACATGTTTTGATGGGGCCAATTACAGTCGATGCTTGCCAGGGCTTTCTTTTTAGGTGGGAAATCATCCAAAGACTTCTCCCGATTTAGGGCGGAGCGCGAGGGTGTGTCAGACATTTACTGACTAAAACCTACTCCAATGATCCTTCTTTGCCTCTGTTCCAGGACCCCGGGGTTCTTCTTTCGCACAATCCATGGGCCCCTGCGGTTTTGCTGACTAACTCCTTGATGCGCGCGTGGAATACTACGCACCCTTGATGACTCAGGCTCGGTCCGGACAGTTACGCATTACTTGTCGTTTGCAAGCCCACGCCTATGCTTGCTAGGACTGTGTTACTATTTCCGCTCCTTGCAAGGCGAGAGAGAAATTATTTGATGATTTCCCCAAATAAAATAAATGAATAAATAATAATAATATAATATTCCACAACTATCACACAACGCCACCGTCTAATCCCAAGGTAAGCAGAGCTTGTGTTATGAGTACTAGACAACTGATAAACATACTTAGATATTTCTAAATACATACATATTATAGAGAAATTACACCCAGACACAGAACAAATGATCATGCTCATCACACAAACATTTATCCTGGGTGGGAATCGAACCCACGACCTCCAGCATAGCAGCCAGGGTCACTAACCACTAGACCAAATGGAGGATTTTTTTCGCTAGCTAGTAGGATCATTGTAGCCTCACTCGCATTGAGCAGGCTAATATCAGGGGTATTGTAAGAGCCCGTATTGATGACATAACAACGGAATTGATTTGCCTGCCGACTCTATGAATCTAACAATCGCCATTACCTTAGGGCTGTCGCATTGCATAGGACATAAGATTTAAACAAATTACTTTTAGTATTATTGTAACTTTGTGTATACAGCAGTAATATATGGAACATGTGTATTTTTGGGTTAAAAAGGCTACACGGTGGTAGGTGTGCACAATAAATCAAATTAAAAAAAACTCAAAATGTTTTATTTAACATAGCCTACCTACATGGGCACTTATAAAACGTTAGAAGCTAGTGCACGGTCCCAATTGGTCGATTCCTATGGAGAAGAACCGGCAACGACATCTATGGTTACTCTTTTAAAAAAATGGTTCATGTTCATATTACAATATATACTAATATTTTAAAGGCGAAAGTTTGTGGGTATGTTTGTTATTTCTTTACACTCGAACGGCTGAAAGGATTTGGATGAAAGGAACACGGGCAGCCCATGTTCTGGAATAACATATGGGACTTTTTATCACGAGAGTATGTTCCCTTGAGACAATTTTCTTCTTTCACGTGGGTGAAATTGCTGGCAACAGCTACCTAGTGAATAATATTGCGTTCCAGGGCCACGGTTACTCTTGCGAACAATCCAGCAGCCCAACTACCTAACACTGTGCTACGTGGAGGCAATCGGCGGCGGCGACCTCTCGTGCCGGGCCCTGATTCGGGCTATTGTTCGAAGCGAGGAGGAATGGCAGGCGGTGGTCTCCTTCTGCGAAGCAGTAATGTTAGCGAAGGAGGAAGCCGCAGGCGTGAGGGAACGAATGTCCTCACGCCCCAGCCGCCGAGATTCTGACCCCGACTACCAGCCACGGTAGACGCGGGCCCGCGGCCGCGCGCTCTTCAAGGAGATGTCGGTGTCTACGCGCCGTCATTCAGTAGGGTTAGCTCAATATTACCGTGGCTCAACTGAGAGGATTGTATTGTTGATTATTATGATTATAATTTCGTAAATAAATATGTTTTACAGTCGCAAATCATATTTAAATCAACACACAACTAGACACTGTCCTGCAAAATGCAAAAAAAAAAACAAAATTTGGATTTCGCTAAAAAGTTAGCATCCCCTTTACACGATGTGCCAATTCAATTTAATATTGAATGACGTGTAATTGTAAACACTAATTATCAGTAATGAGTGGATTAAAGATTACAATTATGTTGTTACTTTTATCACATAGCTAATTTGTTTATTTTACTTAATAATAATATCTAAGATAAGACAAGTTCCACCGACGATTATTATTCATTGTGATAAAGTATTTACGTGGCAGTGATTTCATGTTAATATGGGAATGCTGACGATATCTTCTTGGGTAAATCCAGCTTAAGGCGAATAATAATAACAAAAGCGTTTATTTTTCCCCACCACATAATGCAAAAATAACAATTCACGAATACAGTACATTGTAACAGTAAGTACATTTGCATTGATGTTGTTGAGACTTGAACCTTTACTAGGAAAATTCTGTGTTACAGGGCTCCAGTGAGGGCACGCCATAATTATGGCGGTAAGTCTCTTCCTTGAGGAGTGGCTGGAAAGGCAACACGGCGTCCCCTTACCTTCCGCATGACGCAGGTCACCGGACATGGTAAGTTCGGGAGGTTCCTGCACCGGATTCGTGCGGAAGAAACGCCTGGGTGTCACCCAAAACTGCGTGCCTCCGCCACTATTGATTATATTTATTGTATCAGGCTGGGCGCTAAGCGACCCCCGCGAGTCGCCGATTAACTCCGGTTTATTTATTTCTTCGTAAGTATATTGAAAAACTTCGTTTGATACACGTGGAGTCACTGCAGGACTGCTCCTAACACTCTGAGTCGCAATGATAAACTTTCTCCACTTTTATCAAAATTACCGCTCTAAGCGGAGCGAGAGGGCGTGCCAGACTTTTCCTGACTAAGTTGCCATGGTAACTCTTTCGAACAGTTCACAGCACTGATATAATTTGTCTACGAGCGATTTACACACAAGTATGATATAAAAGAGATCGAGTTAATACGCCTGCCAGCCCTGATGCTCGACGAGGCGTGCACACCTAGTTGAGATGAGTCTGACATTGCGTCGTCGCCGTCGTAAACACGGGCTGTTTACTATCGAGTGTGTTCGTGACAGGAGATCCATCTGTTTGGACAGTCTGCTGGGGCTGTGACGTTGGTAATCCTGAGTGTAGGTACCTATTTCTGTTTTACATTGACGTAAGAAGGTAAAGATATAATAAACAGACGCTTTTTTTTTAGGTGGGAAATCATCTAATGACATCTCGGTGGAGCTTCGCGCGCGTGGAACAATACACGCCGTCGACGACTTGGGATCGGTCCGGACGGTCAGACGGCGAGCTACCCATTGCTTGCCGTCCGCAAGCCCGCGCCTACGGTGGCTGGAAATCGGGATCGGAATCCCAGCGGCTGGGGCATGAGAGGCGTTCCCTCGCGCGAGCGGCCGCTTCCTTTGCTAACATTATTGCTTCGCAGGAGACGTCCGCCTGTCACTCCTCCTCGCTCTGGACCATGGCCTGTACCAAGGCCCGTCGCAAGAGATCGCTGCCGCCGATCGCCCCCATGAGGGACACGGAGGTGCTTTGCCCAGGCGAGGCACACGGAGGTGCTTTGCCCAGGCGAGGCACACCTCTACCGTATGCTCCACCGTGTCCTCCGGGCGGTCCACACAATGGTGACACCCGGGCGTTTCTTCCGTACGAATCCGGTGCAGGAACCTCCCGAACTTACCATGTCCGATGAGGACCTTCGTCATGCGGAAGGTAAGGACGCCGTAAGGTCTTTCCAGCCACTCCTCAAAGAGGGGACGAGTGGCGGTAAGCCATAATTGTGGCGTGCCCAGCACTGGGTTGTCACTGTCGACATTCCACCATGAATATAAACAGACGCTTGGGAATTATCCGATTCGAAGTTTTAGTCTCTAATCTGCTAAAATTGCTATAATTTTCCGACATTTTATCAAGTTTTGACATTGATATTGTCGGCGAGAAGAGACAGTAGGACTTATAATGTTTTTTAAGTACGGGAAGTGATATTCAGATCTAAAAGTATATTTTTATAAGAATATATAATTCTACTAGCGGTTCCGACAGAAATCAGAAACGTTTATTTCAAATAGACCATTTACAGGCACTTCTGAATTGTCAAAATGTCGGTCAGTCAAAAAAAGTGAAGTTAAAATGAGCGTTCCAAAGCGCGATCTCTCTGGAGAAGAACATGCAAGAAACTCCATGGACACTCTTAAATTATATTATGAGTTACATAAATCTTGGGTACATATAATTATACTGACTAACATTGACCCAGTCCAGAGTGACACTGCATAGAAACTGAAGTACCTACTGGATAAAAAAAGTAAACGGACGGCGTTAATCCATTGCAAGTTACTGAATTCCAGTGCCTAGACCAATGTCAATCGGGTTATTCCCTGAAGACCCCATTGGCATTGATCCCCGAGGGCCCCGTACCTGAGGCACCAGATTTATTAGATTTATTATATGTTTTTATCTCTACCATCTCAAAGTATACCACACGTTACGAAATTTTCTTTATATAAAAAAACCTATATAAACTTTACCTGGAAACACTGCAATAGCCTGAGTTGTGACCCTGCAAACCGCATCAGCCGTTCGAAGATGTCCAGCTCGGAGAGCTCCGCGCCCAGGATGCATAGGCGCTTCTCCTGCAACATCTGTAACAAAGACAACACGAATTTTAAACATAAATGTCGGTAACCTTGGACTTAGGAGAGAACTTGAGCAGCTCGTAGCTTAACCAACACTGGACGAGGTCGGTCCGCGGATGGGTAATTATCCATTACATACCGAGACACATCTGTGCTTCGGAAAGCATGTTAGGCTATTGGTCCCGACTGCCATTTGTTAAGGGTACTCAGACTTTGATCGGTTTGATTAGACGGAAAGTCGGTCTCAATTCCCTACTGGAGTTTGTTTCCTTGGTAAAGCTACAAACCTGGAGGTCTTTAAGTCTAAAGTGAATAAGTTGCTTCTAGGTGAGCTCTATCGTCGACCACGTCATCGCTCACCATCAGGTGACAGAAATAGGTGGAGAATGGCAAGAAGTCCAGACAAACAATACCTATTTTCACAATTTAGCTTCTTTGTGAACGTCAAGTGTGAGCCTACCAACAACAATACTTTTTTCCGTTTTGAGATGGCCGAAGCCGATGCTATTACCGATCATTACTGTACGCATACTTCTTCTCAAGGAGTGCTAAACTTCCTTTGCAAAACTATGGTTAATCAGAACCAGTCAATCGACCTATCCATTAGCGCTGATTAAAATTCCTCACCGAAACCATCGAATCATCAATCAGAGTAAATCCCAAATGAGTACCGTCTTCAATATACTTTGTTACTGTTCCTACTTCGTTGCCACAACGAAACAAATAACATCAACATTGTAAGCTGGAATCCCGTTGCCAACAAGCAGGTCCTATAACGTGCAATAAAAGCAATGTCTTATGTCAACGAACGCGTTTCTGAAGACAAACACTGTAAAAACCGTCATATATTCTTTATTAATTTAATAGGCGACTTTGGTAGAAGCGTGAAGCGATAAACAAGTTTTATACACTGTAGGTAATCAATAATTAATGCCTAATGGTCAACAAGAGAAGAGTGGAAGACTAATACGGGTTGCAGACCAAGAGTTAAGCTAAGTTAGTTTAGCTTAGCTCGCATAGCTGAAGCAGTTTTCCATACTTGTGTGCAGACCGCAAACTATGCGAACTAAGCTATGTGAGCTAACTAAAATATGCGAAGCTAAGTTAGTTGTGTATGCCGATGCGCAGCTACACGAGCTAAGCTAAGCCCCTCCCGCTACCCCGCACACCCTTTGCACATCCTTCGCCAGTGCTGTCCAGTGTTCTTTGTTGTACGCACGGTCGTTTAGTAGCGATTATGGAGCAATTTATTGAAACTGTTAAACAATCGATTATATTTATGGCGAGCGACGTCCGTCTAATTGAACTACGCACCACTGACTGAGCTTTGGCTTAGCTGTTGGTGTGCACGCTATTTATTTCTAGCTTAGCTTAGCCTAGCTTGCTTGGCATAGCTTAGTTTAGCCTTGGCATAGCTTAGTTTTCGGTCTGCAACCGGCTTAATGATTTAAATATGTTTTATTGCTCATTCAGTGAAAATCTTATTCTTTTAATGAACTAATTTCATAATAGCTTTTTTTTAAGGTCGGAAATCATCTAATAACTTCTCCCGTCTAGGGCAAAGCGAGAGGGCGTGTCAGACTGACACCACCACAGCACACCAATGCCAATGCAATGACTGACTAAAACCACATCTATGTTCCTTCTTTGTCTTGTGTTCTAGACCCCGTTTTCCTTTCGGAAGCCAACCCATACCCCCACTAGGCTTCCGCCCTGCTGGGAATTTCATATTGACTTGGCTTGATCTTTGAAGTTAAAATTAAATAAGTGACTAAATACATCAGCTTTTGTCAACAAACTGGCAGTGTTAAACCAAGCAACTCGCCTGCTAATATCCTCCGCGCTCCGCCATAGAAATATAAACAACACTCCACATAGACAACGTCTTTCTGATATCTATGATTCAGACTAATGAGGTTGAGGCTTCCCAGAAATTACAACCATTTGTGTATGTGAGTTTTTATGTTTGAAAACGCACTCACGCTACTGGAGTTATTTCAAGTGTAGTATGTAATATCTGGATACGTCCAGCTTCATTGTTGGCTTAGCTTTCAGGAGTTGCAGAGTTTGGTGGATTTGTCTCAAAAATCCAAATTATTTTCTTAATTAAACCTTGACCCCGCTATCCACTTCTCACTTGCACCGCACACCATTATAGGACAATGTCGTCGATAAGCTGGACAACAAACTCCATACATTGTAGTACCTACTTTGTGGTCCACATATACATTGTGCCAAGTGTTTTTATATGTTTTTATTAGTGCATATCTTTTAACGGACACCGCCTCACCTGCGAATACAGCCACTTAGTTGCCTGCGTTTTAGTCTTGTTTTCATTCGATGAGCTGTTTAGTTACGTTATTGGAGTGAATAAGTGTAACCTTTATAATACAGTCTGCTAACATAGTGAAACCCATTATGAGTAACTCCAATTGAAGCTGTTTTATTTTCTTATGCCTCACAGTGTGGTCGTGCCCTTCAGCGTACATGTTGATTTTCGCCTTGTACTTAAGGAGGAAAACCGTACGAAGTAATAGAGGTACGAATAATGTATTACTGTCATGCGGTGACTTGTTTTAAATAAATTGCGGCTGAAGCGGCGATTTCGCGCGCACGTAGGTCGTCAGAGACGACGCATCTACCCACATCGGATCGCTTCGGAATCGCATTCGCGTTGAAGGACGCCGCGTCAGAAAATTCTTGGTATCCTTATTGTTCCATCATAGGACAGTAAGGGTACGAAAAATTTAAAGTTAGGGTACAGATACCGATAAGACCCATGGGATTCCCATGGGTCTTAACAATTATACAGATACCGGCACGGATCTTCAGCGCTGACTTCCACTTGCGCAGAAGTGAAATATCAGGCCTGTTTAGTGGTATGAAGTTAGACGCGGGGGCGGGAAGTGCAATCCTTGAACAGTGATTGGCTCGCCGATGTGTAAGATGCGCAAAGCGCATCGTTTCATCGTTTAATTTTTTTTGGGTGGGAGTTCAACAAATAATTCCTTTCCTCTCTCGGTGGAATGAGACGGAGTGTCAGACTTTAACTGACTTTACCCCACCCGTGTTTCTTTAGTTGCCCTTTGCGTTCCAGAACCGCAAAGACTCTTTCGTAAAATCCCGCAGAAAAATAAAATAGAAAGAAAGAAAACGTTTATTCTGCCCAAATAGACACACAATAAATTACAAAAGATCACCACTTATCTTAGTGATATGATAAGTGTGATAAGCTAAAATTTTAGATTTTAATTTATTGATTTTTTATTGGATTTAATTTATTGTATTTTTTGGAATTATTATATTACCAATACGCACTGGGCCCGCGTGGTGGATTACGGCCCATTCCCTCTCCTAGAGAGAGGAGGCCTGAGTCCCAGCAGTGGGAACATTAAAAGGCTGATTATGCTATGCTATGCTTATGCTATTTTTTGGAATTATTAGTGTGTGGATGATCTCTTATATGGGTTTTTACCTGAAATAAATGAATTTTATTTTTTTATTTAAAACACAAAAACCAGTTTCACTGTCGGCCCATCATGTGTGGACTGGGAATGGACTATGAAAGCTATCTGATGCGTGGTCCAGCAGCACCTCCACCATAGATATTTACACCGTCTGCGTTTTATTAACCGTTTCTTATATGACTGTTTACCCCCCGCCATTCTTATTTATAGCTTATTGTGGGGGGAATATCAACTTTGTACGCAAGCGAACATTTTGTAAGTCCTCTCACCACAATGTGTAAAGAATATCGCTTCCCTCTACATAATTCATTCATACACTTTGTAAGATACCGCCACAATCAGGGCGTTGTAGGTCAGCGTATACTAAAATGTAAGCTTGCAGATTATTCGAGCGAATTTGTGTGATTTCCTTCTGTGTATAATACAATGTGTTCAAAAATGAGGGCCTTCTTGGAAGTCTTTAAAAACAAAGTAAGTTTAGAAGCTTGAGATAATAATATGTTGCTTTACTGGTTAAGCACTTACTTGGTTATTGAAAGCGCCATTGTATTTTGTGTGGGGCTCTGGTTTTTAGAGCTTTTGTAGGTACAAGAAAAGGCAGTGAATTATAGTGTCACGGATCACGGGAGAGTGATAGATGCGTCAAACATAATATTACCTGTAAAGCCGGGTACTGTTGTAAACGTAACATGCAATGTAACATGAGAGGGGCATTTCATAAGTGTGGACGCAGCTCGCGCACGAACCGAGCATGTACACTTGTACAGTTAGGGTCTAAAAGTGCAGTTGCACTCAGCCGATGCTAGTGTCTAAAATTTATTTGTTAGACGGACGGACAACAAAGTGATCCTATAAGGGTTCCGTTTTTTCCTTCTGAGGTACGGAACCTTAAAAAATATACATTTATTTTGATAGAATTAATTCACACATCACTGCGGGGTGCCAGATGAAAACCAGCGCTGGGTGTCTGACGCCCAGCAATTGTGGAGACGGCAACCTTTTCGCCGTTTCCGTACCTTAAAAGGAAAAAACGGAACCCTTATAGGATCACTTTGTTGTCTGCCTGTATGTCTGTCTGTCTCCTGTCAAGACCCTTTATCTCGGGAACGCGTAGAGGTATCGAGTTAAAATTAAAACCAATATACTCAAGTCTGCGGTCCCTTGAAGCTGTAAAAAAATCAAACTTCTAAGTTAACGAAAAAATAAAATACGGCCGTTTATGTCGCAAAAGACACTCTCACGAAAATCAAAATTCAAAGGGTACTTTTCGTTGGTCTTATAGCATAGCATACGGAACCCTCAGTGCGCGAGTCCAACTCGCACTTGCTCAGTTTTTTTTATGAGTAAACTAGTGCTTGACTGCGACGCCATGTGATGATAAGCAGTGATACAATCGTTGATAGTGAAGCGCATTAGTTCATGAGCCTATTCAATCTAGTCTTGAAGACACCTAAATTATAATCGGACGGGAAGACCGAAGCAGGTCAAATTTTTCCAGCCCTTGTTGTATTGTATTCCATGCGTTGAATAAATTCTATTTTATAATTAAAATTAATGAGAACTCACGAAAACGGTTCATTTCACGTACTCCAATTAGATTGTTAACATGCGTTAATAATTAGGAACATGACTCATCAATGAATTATCGCCTTTGACCGTAGGAAACTAGAACATCGCAGGTTGCATCAATGTTTATAAACAATGGGTTGGTATAAACAATTGTCACTTGTCATTCATTTAAAACTGGAATATTTAGTATAATATGCTAATCGTGGTAACCGTAATAATAAGTTAGTTTTTTGTAGGTTCACCTTTAACCTAATGGTTAACTGTATCGTCAAAAGGTTCTAGCAGACAGACGTGACTTGATTATGCGACAACTATGAGACAACTGTTTCTTTAAAAAAAAATCCTGCATAAGACTCGCATAATCATAATAGGATAAAGGTATTGAACAGTTAATTTTATAATAAGTTTATAATGAGACCAATATTTTTTATAGAAATTATTTACGTCGAAAAAATACCATGAAAAATAAATGGTCTCTCAGCTCGTCATACTCCCGTGTCAGTGTCTTTGGAGAACACTCACTAATCCGGGAGGATTAAAGTTCCTTATATTTTCTAATAGCGATCAGAACAAAAATGATGTCGAAGGTGACACCGAGAGAGATAACATTTTAGTTCTGGAGTAGAATTTATCCTGTTGATTAGCCATATGAACTGAATAACAGTTAAATTCAAGGAAACCACGACTAGTTCTTTAGTACTTTGATAAGCTTATTGTAGTGACATTTAGGTTTGTTTCAAACTAATTATGTAAGAATAGAATAGAAAAAAAATCACAAAAACTTAAATCTATGGGTACAAAGGCGGTCTTATCGCTGACAGCGATATCTACCAGACAACCTTAGGATGGACTGTAAGAACTTAAACTAAAAAAAAGACTAGAGTATGATAACTAGAGTATTGTCATGTGAAGAAGGAGGGATGAAACGCATGTTACTAGAGTTGTGATGAAAAAATGGATGGATTGTGTGAGGAAAGAAAAGGGAGTCAGTGATAGCGTGACGGGTGACAGGATGGAATGGAAGAAAAAAACGTGTTGCGACGGCTCCAAATAACAGGAAGATGATGATAACGATGATGAGAAAAAAATACCTAAATTTATTCGACACAAACATTAAATAAAAAAGACTGATACAGAATGATACAATAAAATCGCGCTGAGCGTGCTCGTAACGGAGCTACCATCCCAGCATTTGACGGGCGTCAGACAGCCAGCGCTGGTTTTCAGCTGGCGCCCCGCTGTGACGCACGGACCAAGAAGTTTGTCGCTGATTTAATAATGAGCTAATTGTTTGAGTTGATTGACAGGCACATGTTTAATGTAGGTATTTCACGATCGTAGACAGTATCAGGAAGTAGTTAAACTGTAATGTGTCTGTCACTAACATAGTTTGTAAGCTAATCTTTGTGACTAACAATTATAGCCTCTGTCTGATTAAATCCACATATCACTTGTCCAGAATCATGTACTGGATCCGTCGTATTAGTTTGTGCGTCGATTGCAAAGACACCGTGTATAGCTATAGCATATAGCTTAACATTATATAAATTATACATTATTTATTATAGCATTTCGTCCCTTAGCTTACAATACCGCTCAAGTCGAAAATTAGCGGTTTTCAAATTTGAATGCCTTTAGATGGAGCTGCTCATTGCGCATCTAACCATTGGTAACATGATATAGATTTCAGCCAATCAGAAGCCATAATTCGAAAAGTAGTAATAGCGTGCAAGTCGGCTGGCCTCTCAACACCGCACAGTTTTTTTTCGTTTCCTGTAAACTTGGTAAAAATGACTTATGCGGTGTTGTTAGCTAAGGGACGATTTAGCTTATTTTAGCTTTGTGTGATATAGCTTGTGCAACATGTACAAATTGTAAAAATATCTTTAACGATTTGTTTTTATGCTTAGGTACTTAGGTTTATAAACATAATCAACCAAATATAAAAAGGCAAAATGTAATCACTAAGTCTATAATTTTCAAGTCGTACGGATTGTACATACTTCAATGCACGTCCAGCGTTTTGATCAGACTAGTAACCACTTCGGCGTAACCACTAGTATTGTAATATTGACCAGTATTTTTGTCAAGGTATAAGAGGTGGAATGCCTCTAACAAGGTGGACAGATGACCTGATAAGGACCGCGGGAGTCTGCAAGGAGCTTAGAGGCCCTACCACGAGCTGTTATCGCGATCCATTTGACGACTTACCTAAACTGAGCTGTTAAAGGGATGGAGCTATATGTATAGGGTGTAGCTCGTAGCTCCCACCTTATTTCTCGCTCACACGTTGACATTTTAACATGTAGACCCAAGACAGGTTGCTGTGGCGACTCCTCGGGAAGGCCTAGGTTGGCTGTGGAGGTTTTTCGGTAGAAATTAAACTATACTGTTCTCCCAAATACAGGATTTTTTCCTAATTTGGAGGGCAGTAGTCTCATTTCTGTGAAATAGCCACTCTAATTTTAAAGGAGGTTCATCATTGATGTTACTTGTAGGCTGATTTTGTTGCGCAATAAATAAATGATTACTGACTTACTAATTATTATGTAGAGTTTCATTATCATCATCATCATTTCAGCTGAAAGACGTACACTGTTGGACATAGGCATCCCCCAAGTGTCGCCACAATGAACGGTCCTGTGCTTCTCGCATCCATCGGATAATAGCGGGTATCCGGTGATGAGCTTATTCTCTCATAATTCGAGCGAAAGAAAAATAAGTTTGCCTGTCGATTTTCTACCCGGTGCATTTCGGGGAGAGTGCGACGGCATTATATAACATAATTCATGGGACCACCAGGCCGAAGGCGAAGCGCCATCGGTACATGGTGAACATCCCTTCTACACGAACGGCACGTTTTGGGAACACATGCGTGTTTAAAATTAAGGAGAAAAATACCCTGCAGGGTTTGTTTCCTGATATGATATGAGGATCTTCAAATCTAGAGTGAATAGGTTACTGATAGGCACGTGTGCTCCAGTTCTGAGTATACATGTAGATGGACGGAGAGGGAGAGGGAGGCTAAAGAAAAGATGGATGGATTGTGTGAGGAGTGATATGAAAGTAACAGGACAGAATGGAAGTAAAAAAACCGGGCAAGTGCGAGTTGGACTCGCGTATTGAGGGTTCCGTTCAAACGTACTTATGAAAACAGTTCAATTGCCGAATTGAGTAACGAAGATTTTTCCGAATCGCAAAAAAAGTTTTTTTTTGTGACGTAACGACAAATTTACAGTTTTTCCTATACTTGGGCTATAAGGCCTTGCTTCATGCCAAATTTCAGAATTCTAGGTCAACGGGAAGTATCCTATGAATTTTGATTCCCTTGAGAGTGTCGAAATACACGTTTTCAACTTGATACCTTCACGCGTTCCCGAGATAAAGGGTCTTGACAGACAGACAGACGGACGGACGGACAACAAAGTGAACCTATAAGGGTTCCGTTTTTTTCTTTTGAGGTACGGAACCCTAAAAATGTGTTGCGCCGAACCCAAGTAATATGGGATAAAGGCAGGAAGAAAAAGAAGGCACGCGTGCTCCATCGTCGACCACGTCATCGCTTGCCATCAGGTCAGAAAGTGGTCAAGCGCGAGCCTATCAATAACAATAAATCAAATATAAAGTTACGATTCACAATATGTGGTCATCCGACTCATATTTATTTAAATAAATAAATCAACGTACAACAAATTGATAGGTTTGGCCCAATTGAGAACCGTGTTACTAGTTACTATGCAAACGATAGCAACGAATCGCTTAATAAACAATATTAGATTACTTATTGACGTTGGTATCACTGAGTCGACATCTTGAAATGCTTATCGTTGCTCTAAATTGGAGTTGGTAACACTGTAGCTACTTACAAGGTCAAATCTAGCTAGCAAAACGGAGGCACACGTTAGGGGGCGTCTATTAATTACGTGACGTGATTTTAGCAATTTTTTTTATCCCTCTCCCCCCATAGTCAGATATCGTGCTTCTGACGTTTTATAAGTTCCCATGTAGGCTTATATGAAATAAAAAAATATAATAACCTTTTTGGAAGTTATATTTTTGAACCGGTCTGTCATGCAGCCGAAGTGCGAGTCGCATAGCACGACACGCGAATATCAACGACATCATCAGACGTGCTCTTGTCTCCGTCGGCGTTCCAGCCGTATTGGAACCCCATGGCCTGGCACGCGACGATGGCAAGAGACCGGACGGCATGTCGTTATTCCCATGGAAGATGGGTAGGCCTTTAGTATGGGACGCTACTTGTATCGATACTCTTGCGCCTTCCCATCTTCCTAACTCGTCGTGTTGTGCTGGTGCTGCCGCTGCGGCTGCGGAGAACCTCAAGCGGCGAAAATATAATAACCTTGTTGGAAGTTATATTTTCTAACCGTTTGGGGTTGAAACTCTCGCTTCGTGGGGTCCAAGTGCTCACAAGTTGTGTAAAGATCTGTCAAAACGTCTAGTTGACACTTCGCGTGACCCAAGGGCTGGCTTTTACCTCGGACAGAGGATAAGCATTGCCATACAGCGTGGCAATGCCGCCAGTCTTTTGGGCACATTACCAGTCGACAGCGATGTGGAAGAGTTTTTTTGACGCCATATTTTAGTTTTAGTTAGTTGTAATCAGTGTAGGGTTTTTATTATTATTTATATTATTTTATTGTAATTATAGTTAGTATTTTTAAATGTAAATAAAGACATTGTAAATTTAATGTAAAAAAAAAATAAAAAAAAAATTGAATCCTGAGATTTGGCTGGACCTCCTAATTATCAGGTGAGATTATTAAAAATGCATATTTAATTGATGCTTGATTGCGTAGGACATATTATTAAAAACACGTAATTGGTTTGATTATTTTATTTAGGACTTGTTTAGTTTCCTCTTTACATAGATTCTGAGATATGACATTGTTTTTTGGCGGAAAAAAAATACGTATTGCTTGTCGAGACCCCTCTCTCCCTCACGTGAGACCGGATGAGATTCGACTCGACTCCCTCCCCCCTTAACACCTCACGTAATTGATGGACGCTCCCTCATGAGTACCTATCGATCTTTAAGAATGATTCAACAAAAAAAGTTTCCATATTTCAGGTGCACTGTTCTACCTGGTCGTTGATCCTGCTTCAAGAGTTTTCTTGTTTATCGCCTTTATCACTTTTATCATCAGATTAACCCTTTTTGTCTTTGATTGGTCCGACGAGTGTTTCCGTGTCCTATTCGCCAGGGTCATGTATTAACGACTGGGTACTCTATCTCGTTTACCTCTTCAATCTCCATATGCGACAGAAGAGCTGATGAGTACGAGATGGAATATTTCGTCGTGGATGTGCGATCCTGGTGGAATAAGCGCGAGAGTGTTTGTTGTCGGCTATATTCGACGTAGGCGTGTTTAAAAGGTTAAACTATAAGGGACCGATTAATCAGAACTTTCCTAAGTAATTTCATAAGACCTTGTATATTGGTACAGGGACGTAGCGTGGACTAATTTAGACGTGGGTGAAGGCGCATCAGCAAGGCCTTATTCCTTCATAAATTTGAAAACGAGACAGCTACTGTCACAACCCAGTGTTCGACCACATCGTCGCTTACCATCAGGTGAAATAGTGGTCAAACGCGAACCTATCAATTATAAAAAAAAACTCTCGTTCTTAAAGTGCCCTCCCTTGCGCGAGGCCAGTTTGGATGCGAGGCCGTGGGCGAGGGCCCACTTCACCCACGCCTAGCTACGCTACTGTATTGGTACTGGTACGGTTTTTCACCTCGACATCACAGACGAAAATTCAATATGTACTTACATTAGAGAAGACCTTCCAATTGACTCTGAATCTTAGTAATTTCAATCAATTGAAGGAGTTGGGAGTCCGATGTAATAGGATATCAAATCATATGATGGTGGATTGAATCAATTAATCATTATCAGCGCATCAGTTCTTACAGTCCATCCTAAGGTTGTCTGGTAGATATCGCTGTCAGCCATAAGACCGCCTTTGTACCCATAGATTTAAGTTAAATAGTGTAAAAGATTTGTTACTATTTTGGTGTACAATAAAGTTTATTCTATTCTATTCAGCGCGTTAAGGGAGGATTGACAATTGTACATGTCGTAATGGCCCAGTGTATACGGCACCCGCCTCTCATGCAAGAGAGTGCGGGTTCGAAACTGAGCAAGTGAGTACATGTGAATTGTTCAGTTCGCTTTCATAAGTTTATCTAGTTAATTACTGACAGCTCGTACCTTGGAAAGCCGTTGTCCCGGTTGCCATTCGTAGATCTTTGACAGGTAGTCAGACGCCAAGTGTCCCATAAGTTGGAAAAAGTTAGGCAAACTGGGCCTGCCTGGTTTATAATAATTAAAAAATAAATAAAAAAAATTCTATTCTTGAAATATTTACAATAATATAATAGCATAATCAGCCTTTTAATGTTCCCACTGCTGGGACTCAGGCCTCCTCTCTAGGAGAAGGAATTGGCCGTAATCCACCACGCGGGCCCAGTGCGGGTTGGTGAATGTCACATGTCTTCGAATTTTTTGGTTCTAAGACATGCCGGTTTCCTCACGATGTTTTCCTTCACCGTTTTGAGAGCAGTGGTGATGAAATAAATTACACAAAGTAATGCGCCTGGCTGGGTTTGAACCCGCGACCTACAACTCGTAAGTCGGGGCCTTTACCACTCGGCCACCACTGCTCTATAATATAATCTCGTCAATAATATAATACAATATAATATATGTATATGTACAAGTCGTTGAATTTATAAAAGGTAAATGAGCACGGGGCATCATCGTTGGACTGTAAACGAATATTCGGCAAGAATAAAAAGCATTAAGCAGTGTCCAATGAATATACAAAATCATAACAACATTAACAAACCCAACAGGCAACCTTCAGAAATAGGTTGCAAATAAACTCGTCAATCAAAATATTCTCATAAAAATATCAAAATGTTGTCTTTAAAGGTAAAATATTACAGACATAAACTCAATTATATCAACATTAGGCCTTCACGAACATAATAAAAACTTCATGACTGTCGTAATATTTTCCCGAAAGATGAATCGGTTTTACGCAGTATTTCGTAAAATGTAATTACTCCAATATGGATAAACATCCAAATAAGCGATAATAAAAGGAGAAACTGACTGACTGATATCAACGCACAGCCGGAACTACTGGGACTGAAATCGTCAAAAAATAAGGCTCGTTTTGACATTTGATTTCTCAAATGTCAAAACGAGCCTTATTTTTTGACCCTAGAATGTAACTTGGAACGAAACTGAAAGAAACAATAAAATAATAAATAATTACAAATAAATAAACATAATATAGTGTTTTAAAAAAATATATACATTTTTTTAGCGCGTTAAATAATAATATGATAGAATATATTGCGAGTATTATTTTTGCGTATTTAAGTATTCGTTTTGACAGATGTCAAAACGAGCCTTTTATTTTTTAATTTAGCTGCTGCCAGCGACTTCACCCGCGTGATAGAAAATTATCCTAAGGGTACATAATCCCAAGATATAAAGTGTGCTATGTGCTATTCTAGGGCATAGTCTACCTAGAAGCGACAAGAAATATGTAACCAAGATTTATGTAACTCTTATGATGATTTAAAAGAGTGTCCATGGAGTTTCTTGCACGTTCTTCTCCATAGAGATCTACGCTTTGGAACGTGCAATTTAGCTTCACTTGTATTTTTTTTTGACTGACCGACATTTTGACAATTCAAAAGTGCCTGTAATTGGTCTATTTGAAATAAACGTTTCTGATTTCTGATTTCTGACCTGTGTACCAAGTTTCATCGAAATCCGTTCAGATGTTTTTGCGTGAAAGAGTAACAAACATCTATACATACAAAATTTCGCGTTTATAATACATATCGACGCTTGAAAGGCTAAAATTACTAAGCGACATTGAGTAAACTTTACATGAAAGTGATATAGGTTAAGTTAAATTTTTTAGAAAAAATTTTATTAAACATGACGAAATTAATAAAAAAAATTGGTAGGTAATAGTATCTAAATCGGACTTTTTTTTTAACTAACAATTTTTTTCTGAAAATTTTAACTTCAAATCACTCTCCTGTAAAGTTTACTCAATGTCGCTTAGTAAATTGTACCTTTCAAGCGTCGATATACATATGTATAAATATTAGTAGGATTCTCGCGAACAAATTCGCAGGCTAGGTGCTAGTAAGCGATATAAAGTTTAAACTAATTGCCCCACTCACAATGGCTCATTAAGAGTGGAGGCCTAACACAAGTATTTGCATTATAATGAACGTAGTATGTACTAATCGCTTAAGGCTCCAACATAGCAAGTCTAGTAATTGTTTAGACTATGTTGCAACGATTACTGCTAATTATGTCATGATTGTAAAGGTTTTATGTTGACACAGCAAAACATACTACGTATACCTGTAACATAATAACTAATGTACAGTCAAGATCTTGATTGTTGAGCAGATTGACAGTTAACGTAACTTTTATGCTGTGTTACGGCCAGGTTCACGACTTTGGTCTTAGCGACGAGCGGCGCGGCGAGCGGGGCGGCATCGATACACGGGCGCGTGGCGCTATGAGCGGCGTCTCGTGGCGTGCTTCAAAAATGTTCATACTATTGATCTTATACTACACACCCAGACCAGTAACAGCTAAAGTAGGTCATAAAAATATTTGTTCCGTGCGGCAATAGAACTCGCGACACACCGCACAGTAGCCAATTGCTTAACCACTGCGCCAACCGTAGGTACCGTCAAATAACCAGACAATTTAAGTTGCTCTACAATCAGTTTTTCCGGCACCAAGTTGTTTTCAGGAAACTTATCAAAGGTACAACGAACGACCCTGGCGAAGTAATATACCTACCTACAGTACAGCCGAAATATCTTGACTACTCCGAACTTCGAAAAATTGCTAGGCCAAAACAAGTGCCAATGTAGCGACACTCTCTAATTATGTACTTTCTAGTTGAACTTCATGGCTGAACGATGGACAACCATAATACAGGCCCTCAGCCTAGTTTATTTACTTTATTTTATTTATTTTATTTTGTTCAGTTTGGTGGTTACATAGATGTACTGTGAAACATTGAACTTGCTAAATGTGACTCTTTAACCACTGTATATTGTTAATTGTGTCAAATACACGTTTTTATGTTTATTTGTTAAAATAAATTAATTTATTAATTAATAAATTATTTATTATTTTTTTATTAATTTATATAATGTTCCCACTGCTGGGAGGCCTCCTCTCTAGGAGAGGGAATGGGCCGTAATCCACCACGCGGGCCCCGTGCGGATTGGTGGAAGTCACATGTCTTCAAATTTTTGATTCTAGGACATGCCGGTTCCCTTACGATGTTTTGTATCACCGTTTCGAGAGCAGTAGTGACGAAATAAATTACACAAAGTAATGTGCCTGGCTGGGTTTGAACCCGCGACCTACAACTCATGAGTCAGGCCGTTACCACTGGTCCACCACTACTTCTCGAACAATTGGCTGATGTGCACACTAATTCTTTTTAAGGATCATAATTATGGCGAATACTTATTGCGTATTTTTTCGAGTATTCGCGATAGTACGGAACGGTTAAGTTCAGTGTGGTCAACATATTTTGACCGTACCTAGTATTGTACATATATATTATGCGCGGTAGCACGTTTCACATCACAATCATGGCAATCGATTTCCACCGTCCGCGCGAGCGATAATAATAATTGGATCTGATTATGATTTTAATTGAACGTATCGGGTGTGAGCAAGTAAGGTTTAATTAAGATTGTGCCGCCTTCAAGATACCTTTATGGCATTTGATATTCTTTGACTAACATCCAAAAGTAGAAACTTGAGATTTGCCAACGTGCTATGGAGCGCAGTATACTACTCCTAGGTGTTTAAACTGATAGATCGCGTTTGAAACACTATACTGCACTCCAAAACACAGATCGTTGACATGGCTCAGAAGTCAGAAGGCTGCCTAAGTCAAGGGCTGGATAATTGAACATGTCTGCCGCATGGCCGATAGAACGGCGGGCCAGTAAAACACAAAATTGGTGCCCTGGAATCGCACGACGGGGTCGCGGCAGACCGTAAGGAGATGATGGGATGACTTAGATGTTATCCTTAGGAACTGGCAAGAAGTGGTGAATGGAAAGAATGAAGGGAGGCCTTTGCCCAACAGTGGGACAAAACTGGCTTGATATAACAATAATAAATTGATAGTAGCCGTAGCTAGCATCCACATTGGAATTAATTAATATTCCTTAACACCTATCATGTGTTACAGTTTCAAAAGTGTTAATTATATCAAACAAGCCACCGCAATTATTCAGTCATGCTGCACATTTCATCAGCTGGTAAGCCTGCTCGATTGGACACACTGCAATCAATCAACAACATTCAATCAATCTTGTTTTTGAATGAAAAAAGAACAATGAAATCAGCAGAGTAGTGGTGCGTTCAGTTCTATTAGTGAAATTCGCAGTAAGGGTTCTCTTCTCTTAGGATTCACCCTTCACAGGTGTGTTAATAAGTTGACTGGCCTGTTCGTTTAGTGGTTAGTGGCCCTGACTGCCATGCCGGAGGTCGTGGGTTCGATTCCCACCCATGAGAAATGTTTGTGTGATGAGCACGATCATTTGTTCTGTGTCTGGGTGTAATTTATCTATATATGTATGTATTTAGAAATATATAAGTATTGTAATATGTAAGTTGTCTAGTACCCATAACACAAGCTCTGCTTAGCTTAGGACTAGACGGCTTTGTGTGTTAGTTATGGAATATTATATTATAAAATTGGAATTAATTAATATTCCTTAACACCTAATATGTGTTACAGTTTCAAAAGTGTTAATTATATCAAACAAGCCCCCGCAATTATTCAGTCATGCTGCACATTTCATTAGTTGGTAAGCCTGCTCGATTGGACACACTGCAATCAATCACCAACATTGAAACAATCTTGTTTTTGAATGAAAATAAAAAATGAAATCAGCAGAGTAGTGGTTCAGTTCTATTAGTGAAATTCGCAGTAAGGGTTCTCTTTTCTTAGGATTCACCCTTCACAGGTGTGTTAATAAGTTGACTGGCCTGTTGGTCTAGTGGTTAGTGGCCCTGACTGCTATGCCGGAGGTCGTGGCCTCGTGGGTTCGATTCCCACCCAGGACAAATGTTTGTGTGATGAGCACGATCATTTGTTCTGTGTCTGGGTGTAATTTATCTATAATATGTATGACATAAGCTCTGCTTAGCTTGAGACTAGGCGGCGTTGTGTGATAGTTGTGGAATATTATTATAAAAAAAAAAAAAAAAATAAGCGATAAGAAAATCTCTTCTGCCATCACCACTTCGGTTTCGATAAAACCATCACCATCTGAAAAAAGAGGTCGTCGCGTAACCACATCACATGAAGACTCATTATTTACTGTTTCAGGAGATAAATACACGCTTTCTCTTTGTATTTATGTTCTCAGCAAAAGCTGGAGGGTCGCGCCGGCCGCAAGTTGGCCTGGCCTTGTTCCATCGGTTAATGAAGAAAGGGTTGTTTTGTTGATTGTTTACTGTTGGGAAGCTTTGAGAGAGAACTGTTTGTAACCTTGAGCTCGATTGTTTAACCTTTTGAGTGCGTAATTAGAGACACAATAGTAAGACAATGGCGCATGAACGCCGGCGTTAATGCGGGGATCAACAGCTTAAATTAAAATGTTTTTGCGCCCTCAAATTCTGGAGAAACGAAATTATTTTTAATGATGTGGTTTTATGTTTGGAAGCATATCATCACCATCATTTCAGCAGAAAGACTTCGTCTGCTGGACATATGCCTCTCCCAAGGGTCGCCATAATCAACAACCCTTACCAGGTCATCGGTCCACCTTGTGGGAGGCCTACCAACGCTTCGTCTTCTGGTACGCGGTCGCCACTTCAAGAACTTTCTGCCACATCGACTATCCTGCGGGCAATGGCCTGCCCACTGCCACTTAAGTTTGGCGATTCTTCGGGCTATATCGATAACTTTGGTTCTCCTGCGAAGATCTCCCTTCGCATTTCGTGCAGGTAGCCAACTGGTTAAAATCGCCATTCGGTTAACAGCCTAGCCATTTTACTAAACAGTGCCAGTCAAATAGCCGCTCGAATATTCAGTATTCAGCACAAAGTAGATTCTTTGCGCACATTTTACAACTTAATTAAGGGTCCAAAATCGTAAAACGGGCTGTATAAAGTAAACGTTCCTATAAAATATCTGTCAGTCACGAACTAGTTCACCGTGTGTTTTATATTGCTGTAAAAATGAGGTATTTAATACTGTATTACCAACAGAGAAAATGATCTCTGAAGAAAAAAAAAATTTTTCCATAGAGATCTATCTACGCTATGGAATGTGCAATTAGTATCATTTTTCTGACTGACTTCTTGACAATTCAAAAGTGCCTGTAAATGGTTTATTTGAAATAAATGCTTTGAATCTTTAATCAATTTTGTAAAAGAGTTTTAGATGACGATGAACGATGGATGAAGGTCTCGAGAATCCGCTGGATACGAGAAGCGAGTACGAGTCAATGGACATAGGCCTCCGCCAAACTTCTTTTTTTATTATGGATAGGGTCGCGTTTGACCACTATCTCACATGATGGAAGCGATGATATGACCGACGATGGAGCACGCTTGCCTAGAAGTAACCTACTTCTGGAAGACTTGATTCCCTATAGGGCAGTAATGGATTTTTTTCGGTTGAAATGATGATGATCGATGGATGGACTGTGGATAAGATGATTTCTTATGTGTAGAAAGGGGGCGTGTGAAGACTAGATACGAGACATTTTGCGCCGACCCCAATTAATGGTGGATGGGAGTTTCATTGTTGTCAATAGTGTGAAGAATTCAGGTTTTTTCATTTTGGTGGAATTCCTAAAAATCTTAATTGAATAAGGAGGTTCCTCCGACCAGACGGGTGTCATATCTGGTCCGGGCAACTGCCCGATAGTTGACTTCGGACTGTTAGTCTATATGTGCTAATCGTGCGGAGAACTCTGATACGCAGGATAGTTCCTATGTGGTGACATAGGTACATGTCATCTATCTACAATATCATCAAACAACTCTAGGTGAAGCAAGGAGTGTCAGACTTTTACTGAATAAAACCCACGTGTGTTCTTCAGTTGTCCTTTGCGTTGCTGGACTACGGTGACCCTTGTTTGCTGCGAAGTGGGCTTTACCCTGCAGTAGGATTATAACAGTCGAAATATTTAGATATATGTAGGAGTCGCGAACGAAGTGATATGGACTGCTATTCTTTTAAATTAAATACTTTAAAACGGTGATTATGCTAAGTTGCCAATGAATACGAAAGCACCCGGTTTGCTGTCCGAATATGCACTGATGCCGCGCCGCACTTAGCGCGACGGAATTGGTTAGCTAGATCAGCAAAATGGGTTCGATCGTGGTTATTGTATCGAACAATATATAAAGGAACCATATTGTATTGATTCCATGCAGCTTTTGTTTGCATATTAGCAAGTAATTCACGCGGAATCGATAATGTCTGATGACAATACGTCACGTGAGAGATTACGTGCAGAGATTGCATAGAAATATAATATTATGTTCAATAACTAATGACGTACTTAAGTGAGTCAACTCTCGTCAATATTCAAACGACTAGCATATTCTAATGGAAGCATAACACTGCATACTCAGAATATACAACGTATAATTTTCTGCGAGGGTCACGATTTGTGAGACAGAATAAAAACTGAATTATGGAAAAAACCACAGTCTTTATAAAATTTTAATATGTTTCTGTCTTTTCAGGTGTTCGCAAGTTTAAATTTTATGACTAACAAGGTTAACAACTATTACCTTTTTGATAAAGGCTCCTATAGACAGTCGCAAGACGACAATGCGACAATTTCGCATCATAGCGTTGCTTTAGGAGACTATATTCTATATAGATTATTTATTATATAGATTCTATATAGACTCCATTTGCAATGAGATCGACAACCAATTTTGACTTTTATTGCATGGACCTATTGTAACCACTTTTTTGCTTCCAATGCCATGCTTATGCCTACAGAATAGAAGTCAAAATTCGTTGAACGGACAGTAAAAAAGATTTGTTTAAATGTCTATAATAGTCTATATAGTAGCCAGATCCAGGCCTGGCGCACTTCTAACTATAGGTATAGAAATCTGCCTACGCCCGCGGCCTCTCTTGCGAGGCTTATTTCGGTAGAGTGTCACACGCGTGTTCGATTTTCCGCTTGACCCGTGCTAACAAAAAATATTTTTGTATTCTTTATCGAATATTCTATCGGGTTTTTATTTCAAGTATTTGCGACATTTTTCACGTAAACGAGTCAATGACCTTAAAATCATTCCATATAGTAGACCTCCCAGTACTAGTGACTACCTTACTAATGCAAGGTCAACATAATTGGAATTATATCTTACAAAATGTTAATTATTATGTATAATAACGTCTGAAACGACCTACCTTTTAAAAATTACATATGAACGCAAAGCTAACGCACATACAAAACCAACAAAGTCATATACACTTCATTTTAATTACCTATTTCATTTGTTTTTTGACTTTTAAAAAAAAAATTTTTAAAGTATGGAAATAAGTAAATAGGTAGAAATCAATTAGGTACCTATCTACCATATAATTTTAGAAAATCTGATTATATTTTATGTAATAAAACGTAAGTACCTATTTCACTTTTTCAAAAACACACAAGTCCTAACCCTATAAAAAGAGCGGCCTGTTCAAAGGCGCATAACGGGCATAATAAAAGAGACTCTCGTCACGCGGACTTATGGTGCATTTTGATTCGTTACGAGCGCCACTGGATCTGGTAGGCTAATAAAATCAAGGTCGTGTCCGTACCGTGCAATGTATTATGGACATTATCGCTGTTGTTAGTAGGTTTAAATTCGTATGTTGGCTATCACGGAGTGCAATTTCTGTACTTGTACTATTTCTTATTCTGTGCCAGATCTTAGAATTGATCACTTCATGATATGGTCAACTAAAACTGGCCAGTTCGTTTAAACGTTAACATTTGAGTTGTTAGTTGACAGTTAAAGCTTGACGATATTTCAATCCTACTTTCTTTAGACTTTTTACTATCATAAAAATCCTACATCAATGATAAACCCAAACGAAGATTGAAATATCATCAAACTTTAACGTTTAAAACGATCTTCCAGTTTTACTTGGTCATATCATGAAGTGATAAATTTCTAAGATCTGGCCAGGACATCTATATCTATTATTTCGAATGGAGTAGTCTCTTTGAATAATGGTGATGTCATTTCGACATAACAATACTGATCCTTGCCCTTATTAAAAATAGCATAAAAATCGCATAATCAGTCCCCCAGCAGAAACTCCGATACGGAGTATTAATAGTTCAGCACTAAATAAAGATGTTTCGCTACAAGGTCAGTCGCTACAGTGCCGCGGTTGTACGCCAAGCCAAGTTTCTATACCTACGTAACATTTGATTTATTTCAGTAATCTTCCGATTCCGCTCGTGAACGTGCTAAAGAAAAATGAGGGAAATAAAATATCATTTGTTCTAATTCAGCTGAGAATCAGCGCTATTATAAATGACAACAATTACGAAGACATTCGCTCAAAATGCTCGCCTATCACTAATTAATTGCAAACTCCTCAGAAAGCAGAAATAATGTCTTCTGAATCTTGTACAAAATAATTTAACATGGCACACTAGATATCCATAAATCCCACTCTACGTCTAATAGTCTGTATATAAGCGATAAACTCAAAATTGAATTTTCTTGCAGTATGCATATTCACCAATAGACGGATGATTCATGCGGAAGGTACAGTGGGAAAGGCCGAGAATTTCAAAGATTTATAACTCCTGAGCGAAGCTGGGATGGGACGCTAGTATTGTTTAATTTGATCTTGAGTAAGGTGAGTTATTCGCGAAATTGAATTTTACGGGAGTGTTTACATAACTTTATTGGTTTTGAAAATCCTCCACAGTGATTATGTCAAACATATCAAAAACTACGGGTATATTATCCGTAGAATATTTGTGTGAAAATTGGGAGTCCGCATTGTTTTCAAACTGTCGCATCGTAAAAACCTGCGAGTTTATAGGGAAGACGCATCGTAAGAACTTGCGAATTGATCCGCATCGCTTCGCACAATATATATGGTCACCTGAACCGATGCTTTGCTGCTCGAAATCGCGTTGCTTTGCAGTTCGGCATCTTTAGGCACAACCCGAAAAAATAGTAATAATCGTATCTACTTTAAATTCTGGTCACCACGATCTGGCCTATTTAGAACTTTGAGACCTTGTCCATATACCCTTCTACATAATCTTAGGAGTACCAAGCACCAGGTCAGTAGAACCCATCTGAAAAGACTAGACCACAATACGCCATTAGTGCAACCGACAAACAATTCTATTATTATCAGCCACCTCACGACAAGTCAAGCGATCCATTCTGCACAAAGTATTCGTTTGGGAAGAAACAAACAACAAGATTCGATTGTCTGCTACTCTGGCGTTACTAAACATCGAAATGGATGACATTCTCGGCATGCTAACTAACAGTGCTGTCATATCTGTCAAAATTAGTTGCCTGTTTTTTTGACACTTTTTTTAACTTTTTGGGGACACATTAATTATGCGTACAGCTAAGGAGTGGAATTCCCTGCCGGAGTCTGTGTTTTCTATTGATGGCTACAAGACCCCTAGGTCTTTAAGTCAAGAGTGAATAGGTTACTTCTAGGCAAGCGTACTCCATCGTCGACCACATCATCGCTTACCATCAGGTGAGATAGTGGTCAAACGTGAGCCTATCAATAATAAAAAAAAAAAACTTGAATTTTATTGATGTAATTGGTTTCCTAGCAGACTACCTAGGAGTATAGATAATGAGATCAACAGCGCTTTCTTTCTAACTTTGGTCTAGGACAGTGGTTCCTATTCTGGGGTCCGCAAAACCTGCTACCGAAAGGTTTGAAAATAACTTTCCAACTGTTTTCAGTTAAAGAAAGTAACATTGACTGAAACTGATTTGTCTCTACCAGACCTTTTGTTGTTTCTGAGAATGTTCGTTACATTTGATTTTAATGAAAAGATATAAAGTTTTGAGTTTATAATCTAACTATCCTCTGCCAGCGGCTTCGCCCGCGTGACAGCTGTAGGTTCCTTTATACAAACTTTGATCCGTTTGATCCCCTGTGCGATAAGACCACCCTTTGTACACTTAATTTTTGTATATGTTTATCCTTTCCATATTATGACGTTTACAATAAAGTATAAGTATAATAAATATTGGGCTGGACGTTGATGAATTATAGCGGCAACATAATTCTGTTGCCGCTGTAATAAATCAACTGTGAAAATTCCAATAGTCTTGCTATCACAGTTCAAGAGATACAGTCTGGTGACAGAAAGACAGACGGACAGCGGAGTGATAGCAATAAAACGGTTGGGAGCCACTGATCTAGGACCAATACCTAAGAAAGTACCAAGACAAAAACCAAATTTCCTTTCAATATTGACACAAATCCGAGCCCCATTGACCGGATTCTTTAAAACAATACGCCTATCATTTTCGACGCTCTTAATAAAATGAAGTTAATGACTATGAGTCAAGTAATGACTGAGGCCGCCCGCGCCGTGAGAAAGGTCACTAGTTTCACTTTCATTCTCTGAATTAATAGTAGCATCAACGCAGCGTGAGAAAGTAACTGTAAAAAATAATGGAATTTAACGATATGAATAGGTAGACTGCGAATTTTTTTTAGGCACACTTTTTGACAGCAGAAAACTTTTAATTCAAATTTTTGATAGCAGAAAACTTTTAATTCAAATTTTTGACAGCAGAAAAAATTTATTCAAAATTTTGACAGCAGAAAACTTATTATTCAAATTTTTGACAGCAGAAAACATTTTATTCAAGTTTTTGACAGCAGCAAACTTTTAAGCTGTTGATCCCCCGCATTAACGCCGGCGTTCACGCGCCATTGTCTTACTATTGTGTCTCTAATTACGCACTCAAAAGGTTAATTCAAATTTTTGACAGCAGAAAACTTTTTATTCAAATTTTTAACAGCAGAAAACTTTTTATTCAAGTTAAGCGATTGCCTATTGCGCTGCGTGTCGCGGGTTCGATTTCCGCACAGAACAAATATTAATTGTTTGGCCTACAGATATGTGCGTTCACAAAACACAGGAGTGTAGAATAATAAAAAAATAGGCTGGTCAGCACTTTTTGAATAATAAGTTTAAATAAAGACAGTCCCTCAAATCGGGGCCCCCGTCACCACTTCCTGGTAGAATTTTCAAACGTTTACCAGGAAGCAAGTTTGGAAAATGAAACAACTATCGTAATTACAGTCATATCCATAACTGAAAAGCAAACATTTGAGGACAATCGTAAACCTCGGTACGGAAGTATAATGTAACACAAATTCTCGCCTTGAAAGAATGTGCCAGAATATTTTCCGACTAAACGCTGTAATAGAGCTAAATAATATTTAGGTTTACTACTGCAGTTACCTTTTTTTTTAAATTGTTATAAACCAGTACTTGACTGCGATCCCACCTGATGGTAAGCAGTGAAGCAATCGTTGATGGTGACGTGCACTAGTTTATTAAGAGCCTATCTTTTTGTAATAGGTGGGTTATAGTCAGTCTGACCCTCCCTCTCGCTCCACTGTAGAGCGTGAGGAGTTATTTGATCATTTCCCACTTCAAAAAAAAACAAAACCTGTTAGCTAAGCATTTCGAAGGTACAATCAACAAAGGAGATAAGTAACCAGGGTCGTGTTTCATCCATCGGTTTCCATGAAAACTTCGACCTTTTTTACCCGACTGCAAAAAGGGTTATGTTTTAGAGGTGTGAAATCATCCAATTACTTCCTCCACTCTAGCTTGGAGCAGGACCACGAGTACCCCTTTCAGAAGTCGACCCATGGCCCCAGTAAGCTTCCGCCCTGCTGGGCCCCTACGGTTTTGCTAACATCTCTTTGAGGCGCGCGTGGAAGACTACGCACCGTCAACGACCCTGTCTCGGTCCGAATGACGAGCTGTTCTGACGACCCTGGTTACTTATCCCCTTTGTTGACTGTACATATTTAAGTAATTCAAATTCACTATCGATAAGCGGTAGAGTGAGCGTTGCTTATGCACAAGTACGCAGTGTTATGTTACAAACAACACGGAGCGCATCTTGCACAACTGTGTGTAGATCAGATGTTGCGCTGTCACAGGTGAAAGGTTACTTTCACTTAAGGCTGTGAATTAATTAGAGAACGAAACGTGGTACACTTGTAGACCATATCCTCCAATAGCGTACAATACAACACGTTTTGGGAACACATTTATTGTACTTACAGTTAAGGAGTGCAATTACGGTGTCTGTATTTCCTGATAGCTACAACCTAACTTGTACTATTACTTATTCTGTGCTTACCTTACACATAACAATAATAAGTAAATAACTGCCGTTCACTCTCAATAAGGTTCAGTTGAAAACCAACGTCAGGCAACTACCACTGACTACTTACCATGTAGTTGTCTGGCATTTTTGCTGAACTGGACCTATTTGGCGCAGCCGTGAGACAGTTTGTTTTTTTTTTTCCTTAGTTGTCTTAAATTTTGTTTTGACAGTTCTTTCTAGGGCAGGGGTGCCGACCTCGTAGGTACTCGGGGGCTCGCGCGCCCATGAGAAATAAACAGTGGGTGCCGAGCACCCCTGAGAACAGACATCAAGAAACAGAACAGTAATCGCCTTTTAGGTTTCTTTAACTAATTTCATTTTTAACCGACTTCAAAAAGGAGGAGGTTATATGTTCGGTTGAATGTATGTTTTTTTTTTTTTTTTTTATGTATGTTCACCGATTTCTCGGTCAATTGTGGACCGATTTTGAAAATTTTTTTTTTGATTGAATGGTTATGCTTCCGAGTTGGTACCATAGAAATATTGTTATGATCTGATCATGAACTTCGAAGATATGGAACAGAACTCCTCATAGGATCACAGCAGAACTATCGTAACAAGTAAAATTGCTTTGTTTATACGTGTAGTCGATGACTAACTGAAAGTAGAGGGGGAATATATCGAACTGATCTGATGATGAAGCCTGAAGTTAGGCACCGGAACTCTGTAACAAATTAATGTAATCTAACCGTGTTTGGGATTATTAGAATTGTCATGAGATGCACTCTGGCTATAAGGTATTTAAGTTTGGCTGAGGGGTACTTTTTAGTGGTGGTACCATAACTGAAAAGTGTAAAATAAAAATCTTTTTCCAAAAAAATACAACCGACTTCAAAGTAAAAAAAAACACTGAAAAGTGCAAAATAACTTTAATTTCGGAAGTCGGTGTTAAATAACGAAGAGACAAAACTATTATAGAAACACCGAGTTCCGAAATTAAAGTTATTTTGCACTTTTCAGTGTTTTTTTTATATAATGGTTTCATTTTATTATTATATTTTTATCAAACGTAATACGCAGTATGTAAGTAGGACATTTATTTATTTGTCGGTCGATCAGTGTGCATTTCTCTTCTCACACTTCGCCACTTTTTCGAGTCATCAAATGAGCATGAGCACCCACCCTTGGGGCCGAAAGGTTCTGGAATGGCGACCACGTACCGGAAGACGTAGCGTGGGAAGGCCTCCTACAAAGTGGACCGATGACTTGGCAACGGTTGCGAGAGTCCGATGGATGCGAGGCGCACAGGACCGTTCATTGTGGCGACACTTGGGGGAGGCCTATGTCCAGCAGTGGACGTCTTTCGGCTGAAATGATGATGATGATGACCCACCCTTGGGGTTTTCTAAAAGCGCCCCTGACCTAGGGGTCTTTAAGTCAAGAATGAATAGGTTACTTCTAGGCAAGCGTGATCCATAGTCGATCTCAATATCGCTTACCGTCAAGTGAGACTGATAGCGGTCAAACGCGAGCCAATCAATAACAAAAACAAAACACGTAAGATATCTACTTTTTATCCTGAAAACATGTTCCTTTGGGATAATTTCTCACTATCACGCAGACAATGCCGCTGGCGGCAGCTATCTAGCCATAAACCCTACCAATAAAATCATCAATTGACATTTCCTTACAATAGATTTACGAGCAAATATCCCAAGGTCCAATCTAAAACACTCGGCTTCATCGAACCGGACGCGCCAATGAGGCAACGAGCACAATGGCGGCGCGGTGCTCGGCAGACAAAGGCTGAGTCAGCAGCGTCAACTGCCAATAACCGTGCTACAGACACTTGAACTTTACAAGGTCGCCTCACACCTGTGGGGTCCGTGTCTGAAGTATGGACAGATTGACAAGGCAATAATCATGCTAGTATTATAAAACCTTCACGCTGAATTTGCTGAAGGGAGCGCTGGGTGTCTGACACCCAGCAAACGCTGAGGACCCTTTCGGTGTGGGCACGCTCGGTGTATTCTGATTTGTTATTTTCAGCGTTCCGTACCGAAAGGGTAAAACGAGATTATTAGGACTCTATTACTAAGACTCCGCTGTCCGTCCGTCTGTCTGTCTGTCCGTCTGTCACCAGGGATGTATTTCTGTTGCCGCTATAACAACAAATAGCAAAAACAGAATAAAATAAATATTTAAGTGGGGGCTCCCATACGACAAACGTGATATTTTTGCCGTTTTTTTTTTTTGCTACGGACGGTACGGAACCCTTCGTAGGGAGTCCGACTCGCACTTGGCCGGTTTTTTACTTGGTGTTTGTAACCGTTGTGCTGTGTCTGTCCCGAATAAAAGTATTTCTATTCTATTCTACATGCATATTAATAGTAGAGATAAGCCGAAGCATTTTCATTCGTTTTCGTGCCGATCAATAACCAGTTAATTATCAACATAAGGCCACGCTTCGCCTATGGTGCTAATTAATAAAATAATAGGTATTCAATGTGACCAATTTCCTAAATACTCCTACTCCAAGTGTCAACTCTCACCAGCCAGATCTAAAGCCACTTAGCAGACCGGACGTGTATTACCGATTTGACCTTGACCCGCCAGTTTGCATAACAGAAATCGGTCATTCGCCGGTCGCTCTATTGCTATAACACATACAGGTTAGTCTCCCACAGACAGAAGCAACACGACAATGCCGCATTTTTGTAAAAAATATTCTAAAAAGTTGTTCTACAGTCAGAAACATTGTTTTTAGGGGGGCACGTCTGCATGAATCCGACTGCTGTTTAAGACTACCTTAAACACAGCACTCAGCAGTCGGATTCATGTAGGGTTGCCATATCTAAAATCTGACATCCAGGATAAAAAACGTAAAAATCTCGATTTTTTGAGCTTAGATTTAGAACCTGGACATATATTCGCTTTCTGTTTTAAACTTGCACAGTATAATAAAAAATAGTTCCTATAACACACACAACAACTTTTTATAATTATATTGTTCTTTTATACAATCTTTTTTTTTTGTTACGCGGGAAATCATTAAATGTCTCCCCATCTCTGGGTGGAGCGAAAAGGAGTGTCAGACTTTTTATACCCGGACAACAGATAACACCCCGCCCTGACGCAGCTTGCCCGGACGCTCTTCAAGCTAAAACAAAATCCGGACAGATGGCAAGCCTAGATTCATGCGATATTGTTGTCATCATTGCTATCAGGGTATGTAAGATAACTTATCCCATTGTATCGACAGCAACACCAGTTTTACGAGTGTAGTTTATAACGTGATAAAAAGATTAGCCTATCTGGTACATATCATACATAAACAAGTCTATCTAAAGAGGTTAAACGATTCTCATTCTTTTCAGACTATGGTTAACTTTTATGCAATTTTCAGTTGAGTACATGTTACCGGCAATTTGACTGACTGGCCTGTTGATCTAGTGGTTAGGGGTCCGGAGGTCGTGGGTTCGTTTCCCACCCAGGACAAATGTTTTTGTGATGAGCACGATCATTTGTTCTGTGTCTGGGTTTAATTTATCTTTAATATGTAAGTATTTCGAAATATTATAAGTATGTTTATTAGTTGTGTAGTACTCATAACACAAGCTCTACTTAGCTTGGGACTAGACGGCGTTGTGTGTACTTAGTTGTGGAATATTTAAAAAAAAAATTATACAGTAAGAAGGCATTCTATAGAATGCCGCCGAGCTCGTTTAGGCAATGTACAAAATATTTTATTTATCATTAAACACTGCCTAGTCAATAACAACGGATTTGCATGGCCTACAGATAGTTGTTCCGGGGTCTGGGTGTCTCGTGTATGTGAGTTTACGTTTGTGAACGCCACATCAAAACGTTGCCCCACATTACGAATTACTCTGTGTCGTGACAGAGTAATTCGTAATGTGGGGCAACGTTTGAGAAAAAATGTCAATGTATACAACGCCCAGGCAAACTATAGAATACCTGATTATACACGTTGCTGAAAACTCATATAAATATCAGCTTCAATGAGGTACACTACTGGCACTTATTGACAAAAGATTCATCTATTAGAAACGATGACCCAGAAATAAGAAAAAAGAAAAATACAATAGAAGATTCTACACAAAGCATTCTGTGTCACAAAGCACAAACACGCATCCGACCTTGACCCGCCATGTTGCGCAAGAGCACACGGCGTGACCCGGTCAACGCAGCGCGGAGCCAAAAACATACATAACAGACCAACTGACCAACCAGCCGATTGGGTAAGAGCACGCTTATTTAATCTAAGAAATGGAGATTGACGAGTGAAAGATAATATGCATACAAAGGTGGGTGACTATTTAGAAGTATTGAAGAAAAAGGCATGTTAACCTAAATAATGAGCTGAACCTAAATAAATTGAAATAAGGGCAAGAGCAAATATAAAGCATATTAAATCTGTTATCAGCAGAGGTATTAAACCAACTCTATGTTACTTCCACGAACATATTATACTCCACCTATTCCGATCTCTGGTTATCAGATACCTGAGATTGTGTTGTGATCACAGTTAAGCAGTTGTGATCACAGTTAAGCAATGCAGATAACGATATTTTGTATGACGTGGGAAGTCATCAAATAATTTCTCCCGCTCTGGATGGAGCGAGAGAAATTGAGACTCCTTGTCAGCTTTTACTGAATAAAACCCATCCGTGTTGGAAGGAACTCGCGTGGGTTCTAGTCAGTCAAAAGGTAACTAAAGCAGTTGCCCTTTGCGTTCTAGGGCTACATCAAGTTTTTCGAACAAACTCGCAGCTGTATGAGCGGTATAGTACGTTGGGGTAAAATCGGCGCTAGGGTAAGAACGTATAAATCAAATATACCACTTTGTTGGCTATACTTTTTAATGCTTGCCACATTGCGTGCCACTTCATTATGTTCCGCCTCGCCCAGTAATGTGGCTAGCATTAAAAATAAAGCTAAATAAGTTGTATAATTTACTAGCTTCTGCCAGCGGTTTCGCCCGCGTAAAAATAGGTTTCTCCATACAAACTTCCAACCTCCGTTTTACCCCCTTAGAGGTGGAGTTTCGTAAAAATCCGTTCTTAGCGGATGTCTACACCCTATAAGGAACCTACCTGCCAAATTTTAAGATTGTAGGTTTTATAGTTTCTATGATTTCGTGATTAATCAGTGAGTGGTATTTCGCTTTTATATAAATTATACGTTCTTACCCCACTGCCGATCTTACCCCAACCCACTTGTCGTAGTTAAAATGTGAGGAACGTTCGGGATTGTTCGAAAGAGACACCGCAGCCCTGAAACGCGGGAAGAACTGGACATTCCCACTCGCTCCAAGTTATTAGATGATGATTACTTAAACTAAAAAAAGGGATGGAGAATGTGACATATCGGTAGCACTTGTCAATTCTCAAATCTTATTAACGTCGCCAAACTTAAGTGGCAGTGGGCAGGGCACATTGCTCGCAGAACAGATGGTCGATGGGGACGAAAGGTTCTAGAGTAGCGACCACGCACCGGAAGACTCAGCAATTGAAGGCCTCCCCCACAAGATGGACCTATGATCTGGTGAGGGTGGCGGGAATCCAATGGATGCGAGACGCACAGGACCGGTCGTTGTGGCGACACTTGAGGGAAGCCTATGTCCAACAGTGGACGACTTTCGGCTGAAATGATAATGACGATGATAATGGTGATGAACATAATCTCTGTGGTCGCTATATGCAGAGTGGTACTGGCAAAATTATGCGGCGCGTACGCACACAGACGCTTGTTTGTATTTACTAATGTGAACACATAGTTCTTAAGATAACGGTGTTTTCATGTAATGTATGGCCGTGTGTGGCCATATTTTTTGCGGTACAAAATAAGAGGGCTCTTGTGAGTTTAAGAGGTGTAATAAGCGGCGACAATTGACCTTGATATAAATATCAACCATGGGACAAAAAAGATGTTATCATTTGCAAATTTTTTTGAAAGCAATGTTTTAGAGTGTGGAATCATAAAATAATAACTGCTTCCGCTCTGATTGGAGCGAGAAAGCTTGTCAGACTTTTACTAACTATAACCCACCCCTGTTTCTTCAGTTGCTCCTCGCGTTCCAGGGCAGTGTTGACTCTTTCGAACACTCCCGCAGTCCTGAAGTGATGTAACCTTAGGTACTCCTAGAAGCGGGCTTGCGGACGAAGAGCCAAGGGCAGCTCGCCGTCCGGCAGCCAAGCCCGAGCCGACGGCGCGTTGTATACCACGCGCGCCTCAGAGATATCAGCAAAATTGACGGGGCCAGTTAGGGGCGTCGCCAGCCCGGGCTGCGGATTGTTACCGTAGCCCTAACAAAACTGAGGAAACACTGTGGGCTACCTCCCGCTCCACCCAGAGCGGGAGAAGTTATTTGATGATTTCCCACGTAAAAGATAAAAAACGTTCTCCTAGGAGAAGATGTCGTTGGCAAAACCCCACCCTTTCTAAAATTATATCATTAATTTATAAATACAAACAGAACTTCGAAGCGCAATCATGAAAATTTACAAAACAGTCGAGTTTGCAGAGCGTCAACACTTGAAAACGGCAATCATGAGCAATTTTGCGTATTGTTTACCAAAACTGAAAACATTGCCTCATAAGCTGCTAAATATTATGGAATTGTGTTTGAGTATGATAACTGTTTTGTGGTCCATTTCATAGTACTGTATAAGATTCATCATCATTTCAATCGAAAGACGTCTATTTTTAGACATAGACCTCCCCCATCTGTCGCCATAACGACCGGTTCCGTGCGTCTCGCATCCATCGGATTCCTGCGAACCTCACCCGTGACAAAAGACTTGGTCATTGGTCCACCTTGCGGGAGGCCTTCCAAAGCTTAGTCTTCCAGTAAGTGGTCGCCATTCTAGAACCTTTCGTCGCCATTGACCATCTGTTTTGCGAGCAATATACCCTGCCCACTGCCACTTAAGTTTGGCGATTCTTCGATTTAAGTTTACATTATAGTAATTGTATTTACGAGGTAAACAATTTGTAGCGTTATCTATGTGCTTACTACGTGTCAATATGTAATTGTCTTCATTCGTAATGAGAGGTGACATGTTAATTTATTATTTATCAGTATTTTTTTTTATCAAATATGCGCATATTTTACTAGAACTCTCACTTTAATTTTTAAAAATTGACAACGTCCCGTTAATGAAATCCACAGGAAAATTTCCCGTGTTTGGGGGTCATTTGATTCGTACGTTCGCCAATCAAGGAGCGTCGGTATCGGTTAGTAAGCAAGCTAACAGCTAGCATTCACTTCTGTGAGCGGCCCCACCTCTACTTCCTTTATGACGACAACAGTATCAAGAATATATTGACGTGCGTGCGTAAGGCAACCTGCTACGTCCACTTTTACCAATAGCAGATATCAAACTGTTACGGTATGATGGGTTTACACATGGTAACACCGCACCGCATAAATTACAGGAGTCCTACTCCACAAAACGAATAGTTACCTACTCCATAGAAGATACAAAATACTCCAACACAATGAGAATTGACAAACGGGCTACTTGCTGACGTATCATTTCCTGACATATTATAAAACAAAGTCCCCTATGGCATCAGCTGTCTGTATGTTCATGATAAATTTAACAACTAGGTACTGAACGGATTAATCACATCGGGTTTCAACTTTAGACAGAGTGATTCATGAGGAAGGTTTATGTGTATAATACATAGATATCCGTGGTATAATACATGCACGTTAAAGTAGAGAAAAACAGTGAATTTAAATGATTTGTAACACCCGTTCAAAGCTAGGGAGATCGCTAGTTACAAATATAACAATCAAATCACGAAAGGACTACTCCAGGTGGGTTACCATGACGTTCAAAGTAAGATTGTTTCATTTTTATTTCAGTGTGGGTAAGAGACAGAGCTATACAGATTGTCTAGCGCCATCTCTTACCTACAATGGAATAAGAATAAAACTATCTTACTTTAAACGTCATGGTAACCCAGCTGGTCTACAAAATTTCACACGACTGCTTCGCTAAATTGTCAATGCACAATAAGTTTACGTGTTTGTGGACATGTACCTTTTCTAGACATTTTTATTTAACATTTAGATTGATGGTCATAGAACCTCTGTGAGCGTGCAGGAATCTCGGCGCCTCCAGCCTGACGTCATGCCGATTGAAGCGAATTATTTGTTTGACGTGAGAATTTGTTTATTGACCCAACAGCGTGGTATGTAGTATCCATGCATAAAGGTTGTTTATTATTTAATTTCAGAGGAATCTCATCTATTTTGTTTTGACAGCGGATAAGACGATTGTCGGTGTCTCGGTTGATGGAAATCTGGTGATCGACTCCAAGACGTCACTGACACTTTGGTTACTTCTAGAATATGTTATAAAGCTAAACATTTGAACGCGCAAATCCCAGGAACTTCTGGTTCGAATTGAAAAATTCTTTGATTGTTGGTTAGCCCATTTAAATAGGAGTGGAGCAGTAGCAGGTGAAACCGCGCAGGACAGTTAGTAGCTAATAAATGATGAAAGTAAAAACGCATGTGACTAAAACAGGCTATGAATAAAAATCTGGACGGAGAGGAAGGGACGCCAAAGAACAGTTGGATTGATTATGTCAGGAATGATATAGAAGAAAAGGGAGTCAGTGATAGCCTGACGTTTGACAGGACGGAATTGATGAAAAAAAAAAGAGAAGAGTGAATAGGTTACTTCTGGGCAAGCGTGCTCCATCGTCGACCATATCACCGCTTTCCATCAGAAGAGATAGTAGTCAGGCGCGAGTCTATCAATAATAATAATAATAATACCTAATAAAAAAAACTGGGTAAGTGCGAGTCAGACTCACGCCCTGAAGGTTCCGTACAAACTTACCTATATAAACAGATCAATTCCCGAAGATATACTAAATTCAAAAAAATTTTTTTTTAGTTGTGACGTAACAACAAATTTACAGTTTTCAGATTTATTCCTATACTTGTGCAATAAGACCTTGCTATAGGCAAAATTTCAGGATTCTGGGTCAACGGGAAGTACCCTATGAATTTTGATTTGTGTTGACGAGTGTGGAAATATAAGTTTTTCCTTTTGAGGTACGCAACCCTAAAAATGTGTTGCGCCGACCACAAGCAACATGAGACGAAGATAGGAAGATGAAACACAGCTAGAAGTAGTTGCTACGAATGAATCAGCTGTTAGCTGTTACTACAGGCATTATCATTTATTATCTCATCGTTTGGACAGGTGATGGATGACCTTGCGAAAGATAATTTGTATAATACTCGTATTGAAATTATAATATTTAAAGCGTCAGGTGATGTGGCAGCAAAAACTATCGTTGAATGCTGTTATATAAAATGGGAAGACTAAAGATGTGATAGGTTGGTATACTGAGGTGGTTATTGATAATAATAATAATATTCCACAACTATCACACAACGCCATCTAGTCCCAAACTAAGCAGAGCTTGTGTTATGAGTACTAGACAACTGATAAACATACTTATATATTTCTAAATAAATCCATATTACAGATAAATTACACCCAGACACAGAACAAATGATCGTGTTCATCACACAAACATTTGTCCTGGGTGAGAAAAGAACCCACGACCTCCGACATAGCAGTCAGGGCCACTAACCACTAGTCCAACAGGCCTGCCAAATGATAGTGGCTGTGTGTTCAATAGAATCACTAATTAGGGTTTTGGGTTTATAATAAAACAACGTAATTGTCAGTAATCGGACACAACTCAAGTAAAGCTAGAACTACATTAGACCGACGCACACGTGTAACACGCCTGATTTGTACGTAGAACGACGTCGCGTGGCGTGGATCAAGTGTAGCTCTACAAGTCTAGTTGCCATATAAAATGTACGGAGACCGACGCGCTCAGATCGGCGTGTGTGGCACACGTGTGCGCAGTGTAGTTCTAGCTTTACTCGTTCCCTGGGACCGATCGGGAATACTCACGACGCGTCCTTTTGAGCTTCGCTACGTTTAATGTGTATACCACAGTGACGTATGAAAGAACGAGACCAGCGGGGTTACCATGACGTTCAAAGTAAGATTGTTTCATTCTTATTTCAGTGTGGGTAAGAGACAGAGCTATACAGGTTGTCTAGCGTCATCTCTTACCCACAATGGAAATAAGAATGAAACAGTCTTTCTTTGAACGTCATGGTACAGGTCCAGGGCCTTACCATTACATATTATTAATGTCATGTGTGCGAGCGAGATAGAGGGATGGAGTTACACACCCTATTTAGCTCTATCCCTTTAACAGTTCAATTTAGATCGTCAAATGGATCGTATAGGGCTTGTGGTAAAGCCTCAGCCTCCAAATAAATCGAGATAGGAGAAGAGTACCAGGAATCTGTACAGGGGATTATAACATTGTCTATAAATGTATTGGGCATGGGCCAAAGGCCGGGATGCAGACCCTTTTTTAATGTAGGAATCATCTAATAACTTCCCGCGCCCTAGGGTGAAGCGGAAGCTTCAGTTCAGTTGCCCTTTGCGTTCCGAGACCACAGGTTTCCTTTTCAAAAATTACCAGTGACTCCAGCGGGAGGCTGCGTGCCCAGGAACGCAAAGAGCAACTGAAAAAATACGGGTGAGTTTTAGTTGGTAAAATTCTGACACTCCCTCCTGGAGGCGTTACATATTTGATGATTTCCGAATAAAAAAGGGCATAAAGAGACCAAAACAAATGACCGCAGAACACACTGTCAATTCCAAGCAAAGCGGATCTGGCAACTGCCCAAGAGCCGCAACGTTGGAAAATAATAAAAGGTTTTCCTCTTCAAAAATGACTGGAAAAATGCCCTTCTAATATTAAATATACCTTAGTGTAAAGCCAACAGCATGACTGATGGTGTTTGAGAAATCTATATAATAAATTTATATTTAGTTAGATATACTTTCGTTGAACGTGCATTTCCTACAGCGAAAAACGGAGCGTGATCTGGACGTAATAATAAAGAATAATAGATCTACACTTAAAAAATACTCGTGAATTTTGGGTAAGGCGGAGGCTAGTCTAAAGCTTTAACTACGTATCACCAAGGCCCCCCCCCCCCCCCCTAGGGGTTTAAAGGTTTCTAAAAGACATGATATGATTTATAGACGTTCACCTTAAAGGTGCTATTCGAACCTCGGCTGCAGGCAGCACATGCGGCGGCTGCACGAAGCCAGCTGCAGCTGCATGATTGGTTTCAGCAGTACTAGCAGCCGAGGCTCTACAGCACGTGCAGCCGCAGCCGAATTCGGAATGTTTTCATAAAAATCCATACTATTACAGTCGTGCAGCCGCCGCATGTTCTGCCTGCATCCGAAGCGTGCAGCCGAGGTTCGAATAGCACCTTTAACATACCCACATACATACTCTATATAAACTCACATCTTTTTTCCCATAAGCAGCGATTACACCTCCTTCCTACCTTCTCTAAAATTCCGTAATCATAAACAAGATGATTAAAGCTAGAACTACATTAGACCGACGCACACGTGTAACACGCCTGATTTGTACGTAGAACGACGTCGCGTGGCGTGGATCAAGTATAGCTCTACAAGTCTATTTTCTATAATGTATGGAGACCGACGCGCCCAAATGGGCGTGTGTGGCACACGTGTGCGCTGTGTAGTTCTTCTACCTTAAATCCCGGGATTTACGACGAAGATGGTATAACTTAAAATGTTTTTGCTCGTAACGACCAACCAGCTGTTATTTCATCTTCGCAACCGTGCAAAAACGTAACCCTACTAAATCAACGTTCGCCAACTTCCTCATCAGCCAAGTGATTACCATTCATACCAGCGCACCGCCAAATGTTTTATTTACTAGTGTTGTACCTACATACGTCGGATTACAATCGATATTCGACGCTTCCCTATGCCGATTACGGACTGTGCTTGCTGAATTGTAATTAGGAGTTAATGGTCACGCCGTAGTCCTGGAAATATACCTACTCAACGTAATATAAAAGGTTCCAGTTACAAAACAAAACCAAAACGATGTGACGCATATCTTCCCTATCATTTTACAATGTTTGTTTGCTAGTTTTAAGATTGCGTCATTTCGCGCGAATAAACAGTTTTTCTTTCTTTCTTTTCTTTCTAAAACCTTTTCAGTAGCTTGGTGTAGATAGTTCTTTGATAAAGGAACCTTTATAAATGAAAGCTTTAAGGATACGTAAATACCTATAGTAATACATGTTGGGCACGCCATTATTATGGCGGTAAGTCCCATCTTTGAGGAGTGACTGGAAAGACCTCACGGCGTTCTCACCTTCTGCATGACGCAGGTTCTTACCGAACATGGTCAGGTCGTGCGAATGTAACGCCCGGATTTTACCACTGTGTGAACCGCCCGGAGGACACGGTGGAGCATACGGTAGAGGTGTGTCCCACTTGGATAGAACACCGCCGTGTCCTCGTAGGGGAGATCGGCGGCAACGATCTCTCACGCCGGGCCGCGCGTACAGGCCATTGTCCGAAGCGAGGAGGAGTGGCAGGCGGCCGCCTCCCTCTGCGAAGCAGTAATGTTAGCAAAGGAAGAGGCCGCACGTGCACGCGCGAGGGAGCGGCCCTCACGCCCCAGCCGCCGGGATCCCGATCCCGATTTCCGGCCACCGTAGGCGCGGGCTTGCGGACGGCGGGCTACGGTAACCGTCCGGACCGAGCCCAAGTCGTCGACGGCGCGTACTGTTCTACGCGCGCCTCAAGGAGATGTCAGCAAACCGTAAGGGCCCAGCAAGGTCGAAGCCTACTGGGGCCAAGGGTCTGCTTCTGAAAGGAAGACTCGGCCCTAGTATGAAAGGCAACGAAGGAACAGGAGTGGATTTTTAGTCAGAAAAAGTCTGACACACCCTCCAGATCCGCCCAAGAGCGGGGGATGTTATTGGATGATTTTCCAAACGAAAAAAAAAAATAGCAATACATGCAAAATCGATGGTGTTAGTAAACAAACACACGTTTTAAGAATGAATACAACTGCTTATCGAATACTCGACCAACATTAAACACAAACATTGGAAACATTACATGAGCCCCTTCTTGCAATTTCTTAGTTTGACATCAATCGACAAAGTCTTAGGCCGCGTCTACACAGCTGGCGCGCCCAACAAACCGTTGCCATATAATGCTCCACCCATAAACGTGAAGCCGCATGCGCAACGACATCCGCGATCTTTTAAACCGAGACCTAAAAACACCAACCAGTCGGACTTCTAATAAATCCACATAGCACATATTTTCCCAGAAGCCGGAGCCAGGTAATTAACAAACATAATTGTGACCAACGATCTCCGTAAACGCGTACGGCGCGTACAAAAAGGTGCGCTCGCGCAAGTGTGCAAGCAGGCCACCCGGTTACCGAGTTGGCAGAACCTAGAATGTCTAGCGCATATTGCCTAGATACGGCTCAGTCTAGACTTGTGTGAAACGCATGACACACATTAACACAAGTTAATAACAGTCGTATGTAAGTGTCCCGATGGTGGGAGGTCTTAGCAGGTGGGTACAATAAGACCATGGTTCCCTTTTATTTATTTTTTTGGTCGGTAATCATCAAAAATTTCTCCTACTCTGGGTGGAGCAAGAGTGTCAGAATCTTACTGACTAAAACCCACAGTATTCCTCAGGGTCACAGTAACTCTTTCGAACAATCCTGTAGCGGGACCATGACGTTGATCATGGTCCCGCTACTTGTTTGAACGGATCAGGCGAAAGATTGCGAACTATTTCAAAGGCTTCTTACTAGGTGGGAATTGACGTCATGTAGAAAAAAAAAGGTCAAACTTAAAACAACGCATCCCTTAAAAGTAAGGTTTGCACAGTACCTAATTAACCTGGAGACAGCTTAGCACTCACGATGTCACTATTTTCAGGGGCACAAACACCAAATTTCACACTATTATTTTTTCATTGTTGATAAACTCGCGCTTGACGATTTTCGATTTTTGAATGCGGATGCGACACAAACAGTATCTGTCAAAAAACGTCATTAAATTTGCGGGTGTCAACGAAACGTCATTCCATATTCGAATAACTAGTAGCTCAGTCCCTTTCACTCGATAGGTATGTGCAGGAAAGGGATGGATATAGGAATGCGTCCAACAGAAAAAAAAAATAACGCGAATTAACGTAACGCAAGAATTTACGTAACCACACGTTATGTTTAGGACCACTAGATTGTGTGCTGCGAAAGTGTGAAAGTTACGATAAAAATCAGTCCTTGTAAGGACCTGCAGCCTACTTGTGGCGGCACTAATGTTTATTAATATCGTTGATTAACATTTATGGTAATCCCATTGGTCCCGTTGGAAGTGTGCTCCATACCGCTTTGTGCTGATACCGTAAATGCGGTCAACGGACCGATCATTGGATGAAGTGTTTTGATGGGGACGGTTATTGAAATAAATGACAAAAAGAAGACCACGAATTTATGATATAAGCAGGCGCCACTCTTAGAGTTCAACTCGTCTCTACATTTACATACATTAAAAAAAAAGTGTGTTTATATTCGATACCTAAGTATAATAAAAATGAAATGTTTAAAATTGCTGTCTGTCTGTTCCGTTCAATCTCCGAAACGACTGGACTGCTAAGCGGATGTTATAAGGAGTAACTTATGGGTTTTTTGTATATCAATGAAATTAGGCTGCTTTTATTTTAGAAAATAAATAGGATAACACTTCTTGAAATTGTGATCAAAATGGCATTTTATTAATACGACTTTCATATGGACGAAGTCGCGGTTACAGAATAAAAGATTTCTGATATTGCAAAAAGAATAATAAACAAGGCTCGCTCACAGTCTTTATCATCTCATTAGTAGAGTGACAAGTTCAATTACCAGCTCGTTTTAAAATCCAAACAAAAAACGACCAATTCTATAAAACAAACGCTAAATATAAATTAGCAAAGCGAATTACAACAAAAAAATAAAACCAGGAAACTTGGTACAGCGCAAAAAATTGGTGCTAACGATCGATCTAGGACCGATTTGGTGCAAGTATAAGTCGGACCACAAGTACAGTCGGAAGTATATGAGATAAATTGAACTGACATAGGCACATAAGAGTACCCTGAAGCCTACTGGGGCCAAGGGTCTGATTCTGAAAGGAAAACTCAGCCCTGGTATGAAAGGCAACGAAGGAACAGGAGTGAGTTTTTAGTCAGTAAAAGTCTGACACTATCTCCCGCCCAAGAGCGGGGGATGTCATTGGATGATTTTCCTACCGGAAAAAAAACCCTGCAAGTACTTTTTGGACCAGAAGACGATGCGGCGATGGGAAGGATTAGACGGTACATGGTGGACATCCCACCAAAACGCACAAAACGTTTTGAGAACATATTCATTGTGCGTACAGTTGAGTGGAATTCCCTGCCGGAGTCTGTGTTTCCAAATAGCTGCAACCTAGGGATCTTTAAGTCAAGAGTGAATAGGTTACTTCTAGACAAGCGTGCTCCATCGTCGACCACATCGTCGCTTACCATCAGGTGAGACAGCGTTCCAGCGAGAGCATCAACAACAAAAAAAACCGGGCAAGTGCGAGTCAGACTCGCACACCTAGGGTTCCGTACAAACTTACCTATGGAAACAGTTCAATTCCCGAATTGAGTTACGAAGATTTTTCCGAATCCCAAAAAAGTTCTTTTTTAGGATTCATTCGGCTAGGAAAAAATCTGAAAACTGTATTTCAGTTTTTTTCCTATATTTGTGATATGAGACCTTGCTCGATGAATTTTGATTCACTTAAGATTGTCGAAATATACCTACGTTTTTTGCTACATAAACGGCCGGTTTTTTTTTCGTTAACTCAGAAGTCTGATTTTTTCACAGCTTCAAGGGACCGCAGACCTGAGTATATGGTATTAATTTCAACTTGATACCTTCACGCGTTCCCGAGATAAAGGGTCGTCAAGACAGACAGACAGACGGACAACAAAGTGATCCTTTAAGGGTTCCGTTTTTTCCTTTTACCTCAAAAGGAACCATGGGTAGTGTGAAAACGAAACCCGGGGCCCTGGGACGAAGGCAACGAAGGAACAGGAGTGGGTTTTTAGTCAGTAAAAGTCTGATACTATCTTTCGCTCCGCCCAAGAGCGCGATTTGTCATTAGATGATTTTCCCACCCAAAAAAAAAAATTCGCAAAGGATAAGTAAGTTACGTCCAGCACGCATTGATCAATCAGCCTTGCTGATTGGCATTTAAGCCATGGAGTTGAAGGACCAAAACTTAAATAGCCTTAATATTTTCAGGAAAACGAGGACCAACCCAGCACCTGTTTCAAGTTCCTTGTTTTGCAAGACTACCCGTCTGGCCGGAGGTTCCTCCCTTTTCAACGGAGGTTTGCGGGACTTTACTCTGTGTTCCGCCTACCTCCAAACACCCACGTTCCTTTAGGCGCCTTTGCATTCGAGGGTCATTCGAACGATCCCGCAGTCTAGGTATTAACGCCTTACACACCATTTGCGTGGCATGATAGCCAGATAAACAGCTTTGATGTAAATTTAAATCATAACAATGCTAAGATTCAAACCTGTTTGTTTCAGGTTAACACATAAACTGTTTGATCTGATAAGAAAGTCATTAGAACATAAGCTAGTGCAGTATAATGCGTCACATAAGAACTAATCCTGCATCGCGCAATTAAAGTTCTCCGCGCGATTGGAACATAATTATAGAACAGCCCGAAATCATATAAGGGAACTGCCCAAACATAACACCCGTCTGGTCGGAGGATCCTCCCTTTTCAAAGGAGGTTTGCGGGACTTTACTCTCTGTTCCGCCTACCTCCAAACACCCACGTTCCTTTAGGCGCCTTTGCATTCGAGGGTCATTAGAACGATCCCGCAGTCTAGGTATTAACGCCTTACACACCATTTGCGTGGCATGATAGCCAGATAAACAGCTTTGATGTAAATTTAAATCATAACAATGCTAAGATTCAAACCTGTTTGTTTCAGGTTAACACATAAACTGTTTGATCTGATAAGAAAGTCATTAGAACATGAGCTAGTGCAGTATAATGCGTCACATAAGAACTAATCCTGCATCGCGCAATTCAAGTTCTCCGCACGATTGGAATATATAGAACAGCCCGAAATCATCTAAGGGGCAGTAGCCCACCAGACATAACACCCGTCTGGTCGGAGGATCCTCCCTTTTCAAAGGAGGTTTGCGGGACTTTACTCTCCGTTCCGCATACCTCCAAATATGTAATGTTCCACTATAAGTCATCCATCATGAAGTAAGCCTATGTCTAAGTACTGCCAGTGCACAACTCTGAAGGGCACAAAAAAGAAACGTGGATCTGTTTTCCATCGACTATGTATGGACTAGAACCCGTTTGAGACATTGTAACGGAGTTTTTGCACACAATCATTGATTAGCCATAAGACTGACATGAGTGTCGGAAGAAATAATGAACATCAACTGATAGATGGCAATCTTCTGACCGGTCGACACGGGTCAGGTTAAGGCAAACAGGAACATAGGTGGGTTTTAGTTAAAAGGGCAAATAAGTATGTTTTAGTCAATAAAAGGGCAAATAGGAACATAAGTATGTTTCATTCAGTAAAAGTGCAAATAGGAACAGGTGGGTTTTAGTCAGTAAAAGGGCAAGTAGCAAAGTATGCTTTAGTCGAGAAGTCGATTAATGATTTCTCCCTGAGCAAGAGGGCGTGCACTCCCACCCACTTTAAAACAAAAAAAAAAAGTTAGCCCAATCTGGAGAAGGTATCTATCTGCCAAGCAAAAGGTTTGGTTACCCTAGTCTAGTGACAGGCAGTAACTTGGAAATGAAATAAACTGTATTCAGCACAATGACCTTTAGTTTCTTCCGTCGCATTTACATTCAATTATTTTGTAACAAAAAGCATAAATAATTGTACAATCAAAACCTATTTAAATAGGAAATTGTGAACGCAGCTATCGGGAGCAATAACCCATTTTACTGCACATTTCGATAACACTTCTCGATAACGGCTCCGTTTCTTGATATGACTTTGACGTTTGACCTAAAATGTATTCATTTTGATGTTCGTCTATAGTCTATGCTAAAAGGCAGTAGCGTTTGTTTGAAGAAGTAATCTAGGGCCTTACCATGACCTGGTAAACGTCAAGCGTGCGAGCGAGTATTAGGGATAGAGTTATATCACAGTATACATATATGGAACAGTACAGAAACTACCTACAAATATTCGAAACGGCACACTCACACAAACATACGCATCGACGAGACTCCTAAGCGTTTCTCGCGGTCCTGTCAGTAGCGAATGCCGCTTAGGAGTCTCGTCGATGCGTATGTTTGTGTGAGTGAGCCGTTTCGAACATTTGTAGGTAGTTTCCGTACTGTTCCATAAATCTATTCTGTGGTTATACCCTATATAGCTCCATCTCTTTCAGTTCAGTCTAGGTCGTTAAATGGATCGTATTAAGAATTCGTGGCAGGGTCTCTGTTCGATAGTAATTGGGTGTAGCCAGCTGATAAGCGGTTTCATTGGAGCTAGGTGAGGCGACGATCTTATCAGGGTGAATGATAGCAGCTAGATGAGATGAGAGTACTTGAAGACCGGGTTAAATCTTATCAGTGTTTTAAGTCTACACTAAATAATGTAATAATACTGGAAGTTTTCTTTTTTTTTGTTGAGGTGAGAAATCATTACATAACTTCTACCGCTCTAGGTGGAGCGAGGGGGAATGTCAGACTTTTACTGACTGAAACCTGTGTTCCTGCAGTTATCCTTTGCGTTCCAGGGTCACAGTAAATGTAATTCTTTCGAACGATCCAGCAGCCCTAGCGGGAATCGGCCCTAGTGGGTTCCATCCGTTAACTGAGATTCAGTTAGGCTGCCTTTTTGTCTGACTGTGACAGTCTTTGAACGCTTAGTTTATGCAATTGTTTATCCTGTCTACATTTATACAATAAAGTATACCTATTATAAATCATCATCATCATCATCTTCCTGCCTTTGTTCCGTTTTATTTGGGATCGGCGCAAGACGTTCTTTTCTTCCATTCTGTCCTGTCACTCGTCACGCTATCACTAACTCACCTTTCTTTCATATCACTTCTCACACAATCCATCCACCTTTTCTTAAAAAATAAAGTGGGAGAAAAAAGTCTGGAAGGATTTGAGAGAGGCCTTTGCCAAGCAGAGGGAAAGTAAGGGCTTATAAATAAAAAAAGAATGGAAAAAAAATTGTTCGGGACATACAAACAGCACCACGGTTATTAACACAAAGTAAAATAGAAGAAAAGTATAGGTGCGCCGAGCGTGCCCATACCGAAAGGTTTACCCTCAGCATTTGCTGAACGTCAAACACCCAGTGCTGGTTTTCAGTTGGCGCCCCGCAGAGTAATCAGCCCCCCTAGCCAAGTTACAACAACCGTTTCGTTTCGATTCTCTTTTCGTCGATCGCCTCGAGTAGGCCACGCCTCCGATTCCTTTATTCTGACGTCATCTCGACGCTCAGTCACGTGGTCAGAACAAAGGAATAGGAGGCGTGGCCGACTCGAAGCGATCAACGAAAAGAGAATCGAAACGAAAACGGTTACGGTTGTAACTTGGCTAAGGGGGCAGGCATCGTAGAAAACTCTTTTCAAAGTTGTTAAAAATTACAGCATCGTAAATAGCGCAGTTAAACCATTTTAACACATAATTAAACACCACACCCACACCGATATACACAGTTATTTACGTAACGGTTGGCAACACGTAAATATGGCGATCGTAAATTGACACAAACAGTTTACTTGGCTCATTGACTCATTCATACAGGTTGAATAGACTAGGCAGGAGTGTAGGACCGATGAAGTTGACAAAAAGTTTTCCTTCGTTACTTTTGTCCTACTTTTTAGGGTTCCGTATCTCAAAAGGAAAAAACGGAACCCTATTAGGATCACTTTGTTGTCCGTCTGTCTGTCTGTCAAGCCCTATCTCGGGAACGCGTGGAGGTATCAAGTTGAAATTAAAACCATATACTCAGGTCTGCGGTCCCTTGAAGCTGTGAAAAAAACAAACTTCTAGGTTAACGAAAAAAAAGATACGGCCGTTTTTGTCGCAAAAAACGTGTATTTCGACACTCTCAAGGGAATCAAAATTTATATGGTACTTTCCGTTGACCTAGAAACCTAAAATTTGGCATGAAGCAAGGTCTTATACAAGTATAGGAAAAAATCATGCTATGAAAAAAAAAAATTTTTGCGATTCGGAAAAAAATTCGTAAATTAATTCGGAAATTGAACTGTTTTCATAGGTAAATTTGTACGGAACCCTCAGTGCGCGAGTCCGACTCACACTTGCCCAGTTTTTTTTACTGTCGATAGGCTGGCGTTTGACCACCAAGCTTGTCTAGAAGGTACTACTCGTAGAAGTAACATAAAATATGTAAGTAAATGTTACAGTTGTTCCCAATGACATACAGGGTGTCCAAGAACCTGGCGTCCAACTGGATTCCCACGATGCCCCAAGTTCTAACAGTACTCAGAAAAATATTTTAAAAAATCCACCCCATGTACTTACAGAATTATACTGATTTCAAAAAAAAAGGGGGAAATGAGCACCCTGTGACATACTTTTGAATGCTGTGACTGCTAATGCTGATAATTTCGATATTTCTTGGAGGTTTTGTAATCTAGGGTATTGCTGTGTCTAAATAGAATGTAAAAATAAAGTACTTATTGTACCATTTTAAAATAAAATATTATTTTAACTAAAGGTGATATGGAAAACTATTGAATTTCGCAACTTTGACCGACTGTAGTGTAAAAAAAATGTACCAAAATAGTATGGCAAGTGACGTCAAATTTTGACGCGTTTATTCCTCTTTTTAAAAAGGTATAATACTTACACATTAATTTGAAAAAAAAAATTTTGATAATATTTTTACTCAACAACCCAATTTTTACGAAGTGCCTACCTACTAACGGTAACTGTCGGACCCTTTCTTATCTTAGAAACTGTTATGTTACTACTATTATTTACTTCGGTTCCAAGAGTGAGCAAGAAGGAAATACACACAGGTAGATGGGTTCCCAGTAGAATAAAAGCAAAGAATGTTAGTTTAAAGATATTTTATTACAATAAATGTTCAAAATGTTGACCACCCGCGGCAATACAAGCTCTCACTCTCCTTAAAAAGGACCGCTTTATGTTTCGCGAGTAACTTTTTTGACGTATCACCTGCACTGCTTGTGTTATCTTCTCACGAAGGTCAGCGATGTCATTAATGGGCTTCGCATAAACGAGCTCCTTCATAGTTCCCCAGAAAAAAAAATCCAGCGGATTTAAGTCAGGTGAGCGGGCTGGCCACGGGATTGTTCCTGATCGCCCAATCCACCTGTTCGGGTATTGCTCGTCCAAAAACTCTCTAACGGATACGCGAAAATGTGCTGGACAGCCGTCGTGTTGGAACCACATATCTGGTGGGGTCTCTTCTAGTAAGTTTGGCAAATCATTTTGAAGAAAATTTAAATATGATTCGCCAGTCAAATTCTCGGGCATCTCAAATGGACCAATAATATTCCCACAGAGAATACCGGTCCACATGTTCACTTTGAACCGGTACTGGGATCTATCTTCTCGCATCAAGTGCGGATTTTCCACATGCCACTCGTGCAAGTTGTGTAGGTTCATGTAGCCATCCTTCTTAAATGTTGATTCATCTGACCACAAAATTTTGTCGATAAAGTTTTCGTCTTCTCGATGTTTTTGCAGGATTGTTTCACAAAACGCGACTCGGCTCGGATAGTCTCGAGGTAAAAGACTTTGCACTCGCTGTACGTGGTACGGATGATATTCTTCTTTTTGGAGAATACTGTGTGCTGTGCTCTTCGGTATCCCCGTATCAGCTTCTATTCCTCGCACAGAGATGCTTGGATTTGCCGACACCGCCTCTAAAACTTCATCGCGTATGAAGTCATTTACGGGTCGTCCTTCACCAGCTACTTGATTGGGGAACCGCCCGTCACATAGTGATCTGTGCACATTAATGAAAACTCGATGGTCGGGATATCGCGTAGCCCTCGGATACCTTTCTCTGTAAAGTCTCGCTGCAGCTCGTCCATTACCTCTACATTCTCCATAAATGTAGTGCATATTTGCGTATTCTTGCGGAGTGTAGGTCGCCATGGTAGCACACACAAAACACAAACTGTCCAAACACAGGCAAAGGTCGTCGTAAAGAGTTCGTTTCAAAGTCCAGAGCACAAAGAGTAATCGAGTCCAATAAACAAAGCTTTAAATCGTAGTACGTGATCAATGGTAACAATAAGAGAGAGGTGCGTAGTAACGGCAGGAGGCAGTGACGCGTACTGACCGTACTGTTATCCTAAATAGCACGATCCCAGATAGCGTCACTATCTATCCCACTCGCACCTCTAACCTTTTTCTCCCTCACTCTTACCTGAATAATGGGGTACCATAAAGAAGAACCAGCAAATCGCAAAGATAGTTTCTGTCTTGCTCCCTCCTGTTGTAATAACGAATCACTATGGTGATGCATCTCACCGCACATACCGTCCCTTACGGTCTAACCTGTTTTTTGAGAGGCCTGTTGTTATTTTTATGAGCATACAATAGTAATTCTTTAGAGGTTAGATTCAATTCGTCGTAAATTTTTCTTTCTAAGAATTCTGTAAGACATCGTAAAAATTGGGTTGTTGAGTAAAAATATTATCAAATTTTTTTTTTTCAAATTAATGTGTAAGTATTATACCTTTTTAAAAAGAGGAATAAACGCGTCAAAATTTGACGTCACTTGCCATACTATTTTGGTACATTTTTTTTACACTACAGTCGGTCAAAGTTGCGAAATTCAATAGTTTTCCATATCACCTTTAGTTAAAATAATATTTTATTTTAAAATGGTACAATAAGTACTTTATTTTTACATTCTATTTAGACACAGCAATACCCTAGATTACAAAACCTCCAAGAAATATCGAAATTATCAGCATTAGCAGTCACAGCATTCAAAAGTATGTCACAGGGTGCTCATTTCCCCTTTTTTTTTGAAATCAGTATAATTCTGTAAGTACATGGGGTGGATTTTTTAAAATATTTTTCTGAGTACTGTTAGAACTTGGGGCATCGTGGGAATCCAGTTGGACGCCAGGTTCTTGGACACCCTATATGTGGAACCGGGTGTAAAGTCTCGCAAACCTCCATTAAAAAGGGAGGATTCTCCAACCAGACGGATGTTGTGTCTGGTCCAGGCAACTAGCCGATAATTGATTTCGAATTTTTAGAACAAAGAAATTTAGAAATTGATAGAACATAAACAAATATGTAATTATCTCGCGGAGAATTCTAATACCGTGATGCAAGATTTTGAATTTTAGTTCCTACGACGAGTCATTGATGTCGCTACAACGATAATGACACAATTTCGTCGACTGGCCTGTTGGATTAGCAGTTAGTAGTCCTGACTGCTATGCCGGAGGTCGTGAGTTCGATTCTCACCCAAGACAACTGTTTGTATGATGAGCACAATCATTTGTTCTGTGTCTGGGCGTAATTTATCTATTTTTTTTAATTTTTAATACTTTATGCACACAGAAAGTACAGAGGCGGACTTAATGCCTTAGGCATTTTCTACCAGTCAACCTTTGGGTGATGTAGAAAAAAGTAGTGGTGCAATAAAAGAGAGAGAAAAAGGCGAATACAGGAATAGATTTACTTATAGACCATAGAATAGATATACTAATAAACCATAGAATAAATATAATACAATTATACAATATATACTCAAATTAATACACTACATACATACACTAAAATACTTAAACAATTGGTCCAAATCGACAATGGGAAAACTTTAACGCTGTGATGATACTACTGCCAACTTTTTATCTATAATATGTATGTATTTAGAAATATATAAGTATGTTTATCAGTTGTCTAGTACTCATAGTACAAGCTCTGCTTAGTTTGGGACTAGATGGCGTTGTGTGAAAGTTGTGGAATATTATTATTATATATAAATAGTTATAAGAGTAATCGGCTCAGTACCGTCGTGGTTAACCGATTACGAGGATAATATGTGCTAAACCAAATGACGCAGAACGCATCTACTTCCTAATTAGTAGGAAAATAAATTAAAAGAGGTACTTTACCAAAACCATAGCAGAACGCAATGGATTACATGATGATCACTGTAGCATTTCATAGCATTTACCTGCAAAGATAAAAATACAATATTATTATTATTGTTGTAATAATAACACGATAACAACCGTTTTTATAACTTACTAGCTGACCCGACTGACACGTTATCTTGTATTAGCTATGATTATACTGTCAAACGTGTGAACTGTCAAATGCGTGAACGGGAGTATATTCCCTTGAGACCAAAGAGATTTAAAGAGATACAATAGAGCGGCTATCAGAAAAAATGTCTTAGAAAAATTACTGTCATCCTATGCCTCAATGACGCCATCTGGCTTTGAATAGAAAACACGCGAATTTAATTTGTCATAATTTATAATTATTTAACTATCGCTCGGTAGGTGGCCAGGGGCCTTATCATGATAATGTTAAAAAAATGTCAGTCGTACGAGCGAAAAAGAGTGATGGAGCTATACACCCTATATAGCTCCATCCTTTTAACAGTTCGGTTTAGGTCGTAAAATGGATCAGGTTATGAGCTCGTGGTAAAACCTCAGTGTGTGATAAAGGTAAGGTTACGCTTTTCAGCAATAGATGGCATTATTACAAAATCAGCAAATGTTCTAGAACTATATAGAAAAATTATTGAATTCTAATTAATTACTTCGTAAATACCAAAAATATTTACGAAAATAAACCTAAAGTTAGGTCCAGTAATTTTATCATAACAAGATTTGCTAGCGTAACGCACAGTTCGGCATATTTTCTCAGAAAATGATTTTCTTTTAGTGCATAGAGCGGATACAAACACGACTTGACGTGTAGGGGCGTCATACTAGACTGAGCGACTTATGACCACTAGGTAAGTATCGGATTACGATTTTGTTCGCTATGTCCTGCCTATTGGTAGTATATAGGGTAACTGGTAATTAGTGTACGATACTTAAACACGTGGTTGTGCTCATGATAACCAACAACTTTTACTATGGGAACAAACTTGAAATCGCGAAAAAAATCTGCTGTTCAGTACATTAATGTTTGCCTAATGTACTGAACAGCTGATATTTTTTTCGCGATTTCGGCTTTGCTCCCATAATAAAAATTGTTTGTTATCATGAGCACAATCACGTGTTTAAGTACCGTACACTAATTGCCAGTCACCCTATATATTTAATGTCTTTGCTTGGGACATTTTTTTACTTCTACGGACGAAGTCGCTATCAGAAACTAATAGCTTCATAAAGTTTGAAAATCAAATCGAAATATTTTTATTTCACATAGGTCTACATGGGCACTAATAAATCGTCAGAAGCTAGTGCACGGTTAGTCGACAATGTAACCACTTTGGAAGTGTCTCTCGCGCAAACTATTCAGTATATAAAAAAATGATATTAGAAACCTCAATATCATTTTTGAAGACCTATCCATAGATACCCCACACGTATGGGTTTAATGAAAAAAAAAAATGCGGTTCACAGAATACATCTATCTACTGACCAAGTTTCAACAGTATAGCTCTTATAGTTTCGGAAAAAAGTGGCTGTGACATACGGACGGACAGACAGACACATGACGAATCTATATGAGTTCCGTTTTTTGCCATTTGGCTACGGAACCCTAAAAATGCAATCAATGTTGTCGAATAGTCAAAATGATATCCAGATTGAATTTTACGAAATTACCTCGCAGATTTATAAAGAGGATAAACAACAAACGTTTAAAAAAAATATAATCAGATAGTCGATGAAATATGCAGATATTGTGTCTACCTGGTTTAAGATACATGAGGTAGGTATTAATGATAATCAATGGTCCTCTGTTATGTGATATATGATAACAGCTGCAGAAATAGATAAGCATTCGTAATCAATACTGCCACCATGTGAGACTCGCGGTATAACCAGTTGATGATTCAAAATAAGTGAATCGTTCCGGAGAAACCGATTACCGAGGCGATTATGTGTTTTTTTTTTTGTCGTGTGGCATTAAGGCGATTATGTTTGCAGACTGTGAAATAAAATATATAAATAAAAAACGGCCAACTGCGAGTCGTACTCGCACACGTAGGGTTCCGTACCATTATCTATACAACATTAGACACTTTAATATAACTATTATGCAGACCAGTGAAGCCCAAGTAATAAGGTCCCGTTTTTACCCTTTAGCTACGGAACCCTAAAAATTAGTTGCCGAATGTATGTGAGCGCATTCATAATTGTCAGGACAAGGTTTGTGTCAAAGTCTGGGCTGCGAGATTGTTTGAAGGAGTTATCGCAGTCCTGGAACACAACGGGCAACTGAAGGAAGGAGGAGGTCTGACAGGGGGTGTCATACACTGTGATGATGGCAGGTGGACCTGTAGAACAGATCCATGAAGGAATGGAGGTAGCGATAAGAGGGCTCTATGCCTCAAAATAGGTGAACCGATGACAAGATGGGTCGACCAGATTCGTTAAAAAAAGAAAACCTTCAGATAAGAATTTCCCTAATGAGACAATGATACAAAGAGTTGAGCACACAACTACAAAGATTTTTGACGTTTGGGCACATTTGGAAGCCACCATCTTGTTTTTTCAGAACAATTACCACAGATAACAAAAGTTTACCAACAGCTCTGTCTTGTCAATGTGAAAGGGCCAGGCCACAACAGTGCGTTGCGGCGTCGCATCGCAAAAACAACATTGCACAGCTATGCGATGCGATGTCGCAACGCAAAAATTTCATCGGATACGACATCGTACTACAAGACGCTAACCGTCAGTTCAGTTTCTAGTGAGACATGGACCGCACTGCGCGTGTTCTACTTCTGCTTGCGTTAAGGCGTATTAAGAAAAAGAAACAGAAAAAGAAAGTACTGGGTGCACCCATTACTGACAATTATGAATAAAGATGGAAACCACTTCAAAAGGAAATATGAGGCGCTAAAAGTGGACGAGGTTAAATTTTTCGATTACTTTAGGATGAGTGTAGTAAGTTTTGAAGAACTTCTTAGTTTGATAAAGCCTCATTTACAAAAGAAATACATATTTAGAAAACCCATCGAACCTCTGGAGATGCTGGGATTAACTGTAAGGTAAGAAAAAAATAAACTATTTTTACTATAATCATACTGTTTAATCATTTTCATAATTTAGTGTTATTCAAAACTCGTATTCCGATTGTGTGTCATTCGTCAAATTTGTTAGTTCCTCATCGAAATGAATTTGTTCTGGCTCATTTACATCATCATTCCTTGGCGTTTGTGGAGACGATTGCATAGGTGCCGGTGATGTTTCGCATCCGCTTTGGAAGGCACTGCGTTGAATGGATGTTTGATAGCCACTCTGCATAGGCATTTGAGCTGATTGGTAGCCACTCTGCATAGACATTTGAGCTGTTTGATAGCCAGTCTGAACAGTTGTTTGAGATGTTTGATAGTTTGCTTGGACGGATGTTTGTGAAGTTTGATAGTGGCTGGGATAGTATGATGGTTGGTGTAAATCACTTAATATCTGTAGGACACGACTTTGGAAAATTATTGTTTGATTATCATTCAATTTTTCCAATGATGGCAAAATTCCTTTAAAAAAAGATAAATGTCTACTTTCAGGTGTTTTTAAAGCAGCTATAATATTCTTCTCAAATTCGTCTTCGTCAATTTTTCTTTTACGCGATGCAGGCTGGTAACGTGGCATGACAGGTTGCTGGCTTTGTTGGGTTGAGGTGCTTGGTCTTATTTCTTCATCGTCAAGACTTGATGTTGTTTTATTTTGAGAATTCTTTTTCAGAAATAGGAGCTGGTCGTATAGATGATATTGTTTAATTTTTTTGGCCCCAGCTCCGGATTTACATTGCTCGTTTAATTTTTTTTCGTATTTTGTAAAATTATCCTTGATTCCTCTCCATTTCTTTATGACATCGTTACCTAAAAAAATATGACGAATAATGATTTATTTTGTTTTCTTTCAGGTACCTGGCGACGGGAAATACTTTTAAAGATATGCATTTCACATATTATCGTGGAAAATCTACAATAACAGGAATAATAAAATTTGTTTGTCGTATTGTATGGAACATTCTTAAAAGGTTGGAATTACCAAAAATTACAACAGAGCTGATGGAACAAATTGCTCAAGAGTATGAAAAAAAGACCAACTTTCCTAATTGTATAGGAGCGCTAGATGGAAAACACATTCGTATATTGAGCCCGGATCACAGTGGATCCCTATTTTTCAATTATAAAAATTATAATTCCATTGTTCTATTAGCACTTGTTGATACGAATTACAAATTTATATATGTCGATATAGGTGCATATGGTAAGGAATGTGACTCCACTGTTTTTCAGAACTCAAATCTATACGACTTATTAAAAAAAGGTCAATTATCTATACCTCCGCCAAAACCGTTACCTGGCTTTCAAAAAGAAATTCCTTTTGTCTTCGTGGCGGATGAAGGATTACCACTGACAAATAATATAATGCGCCCATATTCTGGGAAGTTTTTATCGATAGAAAAACGAGTTTTTAATTATCGTTTGAGCCGAGCCAGACGATATGTTGAGAGCGCTTTTGGCATACTCGCAAATAAATGGCGCATATTTCATCGACCCATTAATGTTTCTTACGATTTCACAATAGACATTATAAAAGCATGCTGTGTATTACACAACTTTGTATTGAATCGAGATGGCGCACAAACGTTTGAAGAAATGATTATTGACGATTCTTTGCAAATTTTACACGAAACAACACATGAAAGTAGAACAGGAGCTAACATAATCAGAAACGAATTTTGTAATTATTTTAATAGTAACATTGGAGGTCTTAGTTGGCAGTTAACAAAAATATAAATGTTTATAAGTACTTACCGAGTTTTGTTTTTTCAACACTATTTAACTCCTCAAAATTTGAATATAAACTTGTACACACTTCCCTCCATGCTTCTGTTTTTAAAAATTTGTCTTTGAATTGTGATATAGTTTTGTCCCAAAGGACGGGACGTTCGTAAATTAAAGATATCAGGTGGTCGACATCGTACTGCGCCATATCGCTTAAAAAACACGTGCAGGTCGTTCAAAGTATGGACACCGACTAAACGGCAAAGCGTTGTCGCATCGCAGATTTGTACGCTGCGGCAGCGCATCGGAAATTTCCACGATGCGTTGTGCGGCGTCGTTGATTTTTGCGATGCGACGCCGCAACGCACTGTTGTGGCCTGGCCCAAACGTCAAAAAACCGGGTCGTGGGGTTAATAAAATAAATACAGTTTTTTGGTAACTGTCCTTTGATGCCTTTTTCCTTGTGGTCCTAAAATACTACTACAAAAAAAATGTATAGGTGGAAGTCGGGGCCGCGGTCCCGGTTCAAAGAGCCCATTTCCCAAAAAACCTTTCTAGCACCGTTTACAAATCAAAGAAGGAAAAAAAAAAACAAAGGTATCAAAGAAGGAAAGCCATTCGATCCACAACACTTTATCAGTCGTTATCAAACAATCATTAGCGTTATCATCGCTAAGCGGCACGCTGTACACACATGCAATTATCTGATAAAGCAACGTGTGTGAGATCTGAGGATTCCTTATCACTGTTTACATTCGAATCTGGCTTTACTTATACCACAATTTTATTTTGGGGGCTGGGAAATCACTAAATAACTTCTCTAGCTCTGGGTGGAGCGAGAGGGTCAGAATTTTACCGACGAAAATCCACCTGTGTTCCTTCAGTTGTCTTTTGCGTCAGCATCACGCTGTACGATTTGAAAGAGTTACGGTGTTATATTAATATAGAAACCCGCGCTCCCAGAACGCAAGGGCAACTGAACGACACAGGTGTGATTTAGTTCGTCACGCACTCGCGCTTCACCTTAGAGCAGGAGAAATCATTGGATGATTTTTCCACCTCAAAAAGAAAACTGTAGTTACATCTGAAAATGTGATTTCAAAACAGATTAAATAATCTTGTAAAACTTCCAGAGTTATGAGGAGCTAAATTCATGAATACCTACTTTGTTATTGTAACACATTGTGTATCTCCTGACCCCGTTTGATACACTGTTACGAATCTAGATTTTTGTAAACAAGCAACAAATTCTATTAGCAGTGTCTCTAGACAATGTAGGTCGACTTGCAACGCAATTTTACTTACAATAAGGTCTCATCTCTTAATCTTCTTCAATTTTAAACGCTGTACATGCAATGTAGTGCCTTACATTATCGACGACTATCATAAAGCGTAAGCATAATCAGTGCGTGTTGCCAGTGATGACATATGGCACTGAAACATGGTCGCTTACAATGGGCCTCATCACAGTCACCCAAAAGGCAATGGAAAGGGCTATGCTCGGAGTTTCCTTGCGTGATCGCATAAAGAATGAAGATATCCGCAGGAGAACCAAGGTCGCCGCTGACATAGCCCGAAGAATCGCCAAACTAAAGTGGCAGTGGGCAGGGCACATTGCTCGTAGAACGGATGGTCGATGGGGCCGAAAGGTTCTAGAGTGGCGACCGCGCACCGGAAGGCGCAGCATCGGAAGGCCTCCCACAAGGTGGACCGACGACCTGGTGAGAGTCGCGGGAATGCGGTGGATGCGAGACGCACAGGATCGATCGTTGTGGCGACGCTTGGGGGAAGCTTATGTCCAACAGTGAACGTCTTTCGGCTGAAATGATGATAATCAGTCTACAGAGATCTCACCGCTGGGACACAGGGCTCTTACGAGAGGGAAGTGGGCCATAATCTAGCCATGTATGATGTAAGTAATGGGCCCAGAGCGGACTAGTGGGTAACTTTTGTTGGAGTACCTATAACAAAAACAAATCCATCCTACTTCAACACTATGGTTTTTCGTGAACCTAACCAATAAATATTGTATTTAATGATCAGAGACCTTTGTCACCATTTGACTGAAATCCCTAGTCTGGTCACAGTTACTGTACTTACTTATTCATTTATTGTTTAAAAGCACACACCTCACGTAATATTACTAAAACACACCTTCCATTAAGAAAAGGATAATACTTAAACAATTATTGAAATCCTTAAAACGGCGTTTCCTTTTTTTTTGTAGGTGGGAAATCATCTAATGACATCTCTCGCCCTTGAGCGCAAGGGCGTGTCAGACTTTACTGACTAAAACCCACTCCTGTTCCTTCTTTGCCTTTGTTCCAGGGTCCAGGGGTTAACTTTCTCACAACCGATGGTCCCAGTAGGCTTCGACCCTGCTGGGCCCCTACGCGCCGTCGACGACTTGGGCGTTGTCCACTTATCAACCCAAAATCATGAACTAAAGATCCCCCTATCGCAAAATCAAGAACAGATCCTTCCTCATTATTTCGAACTTCGAATCGATTCGCATGTTGCAGACCGACGCGTCGTAATTTACAAATCGCGTGGTTGTCGATAAAAGGTCGCAGTAGTTGTTTATGTAAGCAAGCGAAAGTGAAATTTTCGCGAAGCGGCGCGCGACCCGCACGCCGTTAAGGCGACACACTCGTCTCGAAATAAATGCGAAAGTCTGCCCATTGCCTAATGGCGGAAATTTATGCGACAGATTGTGAGTTATTTATCCTTGAATTGTTGGAACACGCTGCGGGTAGTGTTTGCATGTAAAGAGAAAATGTTTGGACTAAATTGACGGAAATGCAATGCATTTAGTTTATGATGTCACTATGATTGACTAGGCTTAGTGATCCGACCCGGTTTCGCACGGGTGAAAATTATATATCTACATAAACTTTACTCGTTCATTGCTCTTCGTAGCGTTGGGTTAGGAAGAGTTAGGTGCTAATCAAAGAGACAGCCAAAGGAACCAAAAACATATATATAACAAACATAACTATCAACTTACAACAATAAAACAATTACAAAACAAATTGTTTAATTTTCCGTGTTTTTGCCTACATAACGCGTTGCGGTCGGAAACAGTGTCGTTCGCAATTATCTTGCGCTGATAACTTCGAGTAGAGAGGTCTTTGCCCTTGAGAGCCAATAGACTCGCTATGGAGCAAAAATAGCCAGTTACAATTACCCAAGTACCACAGTAATTGCTTCATTTGGTGTCGGATACCAGTGGACACTAACAGTGGGCCATATTCGCTGAATAGAGTACAGAGTCGAGTGCTGCTAATCAAGACCGTGGAAAGAGTTGATATGTCTGGAAGTAAAGAAAAAAGAAAATTCTTTCACTGGCGGATACCTACACTATCGGAGTTTCCATAAGTTTCTTTTTATCCACGATGAAAAAAATGCACTATTCTTGCCGAACAGACGACAGGAGCGATGCCACAAATAAACAAGTTTTCAATGAAAATATTTTTTTCATAGCAAGCCTAAATAGCGCGGTATATACCTATATAATTAATACTCATGAAGACCATTCCAAAAAGCTCAAACAAGACAGGGTTACCTTCCGGTTCCATCATCAGATCAGCTCCTTGTCATAACAATTTTGTATTGTCATCTGTTTTAGACATGCATGCAAAATGGTAACCGGGAAGTGGATCAAATTTAATTTGCAAGATTTGATTACAGACATACAAACATCGGTACAGATGAAACTAAATAAAAGCTTGTAAAATATATGCTACTAGCTTCTGCCAGCGGCTTTGCCCGCGTGAAATTAGTTTTTTCCATTCAAACTTTGGACCCCCGTTTCAACCCTTTAGGGGGTGAATTTTGGAAAATCCTCTCTTAGTGCTCGCCTACGTCATAAAAGGAAACCTCGTGCAAAATTTCACGATCATAGTCCTTATAGTTTCGTCTGTGCGTTGATGTCAGTCAGTCAGTTTCTCCTTTTATTTAAAATTAACCCGTTATGTCCCACTGATAGGCAAAGACACCCCTCTCCCTTTTCCGCACACGTCTATCTTCAGCCATTGAGGGCCAGTACCTCTGGTAAGTCATGTTCATATATCCACCTTCGACTTGATCTACATAGGATAAATTATGATGTATTTTACTGTATCTTTGCGTATGAAAACCGTCAAGACATCAAGACCACCCTTACCATATCACTATCAGAAACCTTCAACACGTAGTAAGCAGGATGCATCACCAATTCACCATCATCTTCCTGCCCTTGTCCAGTTATATTTGGGGTCGTTTTTTCTTCCATTCTGTTCTATCACCCGTCCCTGTATCAATAACTTCCTTTTTTTCATATCACTTCTCTCTCACACAATCCATCCATCCACATGTAAGCAGGAAGGATAATAATATTATTTTCCACTTTGTTTAAAATGGGGTTTTTTATCTGCAAAGGGAAACATACAGGCTGATGTGACATAGTAACTCCATCATTTGTGGCTTTCTGTTTTGTATTATACGCAAGTGAGAGCACTTTAAATAGTGTGGACCAAATGATGTCTATTTAATAAATTATTATTATTTATTTATTTAACAGATAGGTCATTTTAATTTTTCGTTACACTAGTTATTATGCTGTAACGGGGGACAGTAATATTGCGGACATGCACGGTGCAAATTAATAATAATAATTAATTTAAATGTTTATAATTCTATTAAATTAAAACCGTATCAAAAACCATAGCGTAGTTGAAGCGTTGGTGCAAGCGGACCGATCATTGTTTACTTTATTTAGAAATTATGCGCATATTTGATAAAGAAAAACTTGATCTACGGTTTTAAAAAAACTTTCTGTAAACAGCAGCCAGCATAATGATAACATGGTCGACATTAGGAGTAAGCTCTTAAAATCCCAAGCTGCATTGAGATCGACGTACCCCTCATACCCCAACTCACCACGGGGAATTTCTGAAAAGAAAACCCGCAGTCTTAGAACACAAAGGGCAACTGAAAGACGCAGATATGGATTTAATCAGTACGACACGTCCTCTCGCTCCACCCTAAAAGAGAAATCATTAGATGATGTCCCGTCTCAAAAGAGAAAAAGATCCAGTAAAATTTTCAATCATTTTGCGTGAATACGCTAAAAATCACATTGCGTTGTGACTGAGAATCGTATGGCTTCGCCTTAACACTTGTCTGCTAGAGAAATTCCCCTTGAAAAGCGAAAGGCAACACATCACGTGTTTCTCGTTCGATGGTAGGTAGGTAGGTTGCTTCTAAATGACAACCAGTTTCCAACCCAAACCAGTAGAAAGGGGTATCAAGGTGACCGATGACAACTTGAGTGCACACCCACTTTATTTTAAAGAATTGCGAAACGTCTTGAGCGAATAGTGCAACTGGATTTGCGTTTTTAGAAACCGGTGATATTTTAAAGTAGCGATCGTTTTACTCCGCATAAGAGGATTCTCCAAGGTAGCCTGCAAAATTTTGTCAGATTCTATATTCATTAAAATATGATTAGCTTAGCAACCGTAACAAACTCGCCGCACGAGTGTCCACCCCTGCGTTGTTGACACCTCTACGGTCCGGACTAAGCGTTTCGCCTCGTCGTTTAATACCGCTTACATCGAAAGACCGGAACAATTTGCTTGCTGTGGTTTTCCTATTCCATTATAATTTAGGTGTCTCCAAGGCAGTGAATACTCTTAATAAACTAGTGCGCCTCACCATCAACGATTGCATCACTGCTTACCATCAGGTGGGATCGCGGTTAAGCACTAGTTTACTGAGTTATAATTATTAAAATCATCATATAACAGTTACCCTGACTTTTTCATGAAATAGCCATTCAACAGGTTAAGACGAATTGAGAGGGTTGAATTGATTACTTTAATGATTATAATTCTCTCGTATTACGGCCGCCAATCACATTTTAATCAACATACAACTTGACCTAGAAAATGTAAAAAGTGAAAATTTGGATTTCGCGGAAACTCGCGACGTTAACGTTGCGTCTGCGCAACGTTGGCGCTGCGCAGACGTTGGAGAAGCGCCAACGCTTGTAAAACGCTAGTGGGATAACGGCCTAAGCAAAGAAAGAAAGAAAATATGTTAATTTGGTACAAACACAATCATTTTTAAGGTAAAAACGAAAAAATAATTAAAAAAAAAATGGAAATCTATACTAATATTATAGAGGTAAAGTTTTATTTTTGTTTTTGGAGGAGGTAATCTCGTGAAAGTACTGATCCGATTGCTAAATTTTTTTCACTGATAGAAAGCTGCTTTATTATTGAGTGACATAGGCTATATTTCATGTACGCGGGCGAAGGCTTGCTGTGGTTTTGCCCGCAGCTTCGCTCGCTAGTTGAATATAATTTTGGAAGTCGGCATTTCTGATTTTGCTTCGTCGTGTTCTGGGGAATTACCATGACCTGTTATAATGTCAAGCGAGTGAACGAGGAAGAGGGATGGAGCTATATACCCTCTATAGCTCCATCCCTTTTCGTTCAGTTTAGGTAGGCAAATGTATCGCGTTAAGCGCTCGTGGTAGGGCCTGTAAACAAGATACAAAAAGAAAAAAAAAAGTGATGACTTGAGAACCTCTTCCTTTTTTGGAATTCGGTTACAACTAGGGAATCCAATCCCACAAACGCGGGATCCCGCACGTCTGCGGGATTGATTTATTTTTGTTGAATTCAGGCGATGCGCCGTTCTGAGTATGTATTTATTAGACCCAGCACAGCGATGACCCAGCACATCTTAACATGAATTTTCTATAGAATTAGTATGGAAAATAATTTTGTTTTAATTTTTTTTTTAAATTTCGTAAGTCGTGTGTCGTAAGTTGAACGGAACGTAATCAATATCAGTTAAGATAGGTACCTACTCTATGACATTTTTTTTGAGGTGGGAAATGATCCAATGACTTCTCTCGCTCTAGGGTAAAGGGGGAGGGCGTGTCAGCCTTTTACTGACTAAAACCACACCGTGTCCTTTAATTACCCTTGCGGTCTGGAACCGCAGCCTTCCTTTTCAAGAATTCCTTGCGGCCGCAGCGGGTATCGGGGCTGCTGGGCCCCTATGGTTTTGCTGACATCTCTTTGAGGCACGCGTGAAATTCTACGCGCCGTCGACGATTCGGACTTGGTCCGGACGGTTACCGAAAGGTCGGACGGCGTGCTACGTCGTATATTAAGCTCGTCGTTCGCTAACCCGCACCTGCCGTGGCTGGTAGCCGGGGGTCACGGTCGCGGTGGCTGAGACGTGAGGATGTCTATTTCATCACGCATGCGGCCGTCTCCTTTGCTAGCATTAGTACTTCGCAGAAGGAGGCGACCGGGCGACCGCCTCCCATTCCCTCTCGCTCCGAACCTTAGCCTGAGCTACGGTCCGGATCGGATTTTTGTATATTACTACTTAAAATAAAAAAAAATATTTAAAATAATCCCAATCCGAGATTGGATACCCTAGTTACAACTAAAATAGTTAGCCTCACATACTAGCACATAGCCACTTTATGTAGAAAGTTCAAAACGCAATAACATAGGACACTTTACGACGAACGTGGTCAGGCAGGTCAGGTATTAAACTAGGTAATTCATTATTGATCTACTTACCTGCTTTAATATTTCATACACACATACATAACATCACATCTGTGGTAATAAACATTGGTGGTCGGGCTTAGACTGTAACGCGATAAAAGGCAACCACCTCTCATGAATGAGGCCGTGGGTTCGAAACGGAATAAGTGCCAATGTGAATTATTTAATTAATATAATACTTTTGTAAGTTTATCTAGGACATTACTGACACCCCGCGCCTCGGAAAGTTGGTCTCGGTTTTCATTCGTAGGTCTTTAACACCAGTAAACTGACCATCAGTCTATATAGGTTTGTTAGGCAATCGGTCCATGTAAAACACAGATATCAGCAGCCGGTTAGACTGAAAGCTGACCCCAACACAGTTGGGAAAAGGCTTTCGAGATGATGATGATGAGTCGGGCTTAGGCCACGGACTTGAAGTCGGCGGGCAGCGGGGCGGCGCCGGCGCCGGCCGTTCCTGTGGCACTGGACTCATATGCACAGCTGCAGCTCTGGTGCAACAGGAAGCTGGCACAGTTAAGTACAGTTGTTGGTTTTTAAATTAGTTTTATTGTAAGTAGTTTTAATTTTAATGTGAAATTACCTATGTTACTAAATTTGTCAAAAAATAAAAGGTCCGTTTTGACATCTGTCAAAACGAATGCTTAAATACGCAAAAAGAATACTCGCAATAGCATAGTCGGGCTTATAATGTCCCCACTGTTGGGACTCAGGCCTCCTCTCTAGGAGAGGGAATGGGCCGTAATCCACTTTGGTGGATGTCACATGTCTTCGAATTATTGGTGGTTTTAAGACCTGCCGGTTTCCTCACGATGTTTTCCTTCACCGTTTTGAGAGCAGTGGTGATGAAATAAATTACACAAAGTAATGCGCCTGGCTGAGTTTGAACCGGCAACCTACAACTCGTAATTCGGGGCCGTTACCACTCGGCCACCACTCGCAATACCTATATTCCATCATATTAGCGCGCCAAACAAATGAATTTTTTAAAACACTATGTAATTAATTATTATTTTATTGTTTCTTTCAGTTTCGTTCCAAGTTACGTTCAAGGGTACCTCTACCTATTTCTCAAATGTCAAAACGAGCCTTTTATTTTTTAACGATTATAACATACAAGAAAAGCAAATAAATATACTAAACTAGCTGCTGCCAGCGGCTTCACCCGCGTAAAAGTAGAAAATTGTCCTAAGAGAACGAACTCTCGGGATAAAAAGTATCCCATGTGCTATTGTAGGGCATGGTCTACCCGTGTGCCAAATTTCATCCAAATCTGTTCAGCCGTCCGAGCGTGAAATAGTAACAGACATACACGTACACATCCTCACACACGAAACAAAACATTCCCCTTTATAATATAAGTGTGAGTAATATTTTGTTGTTCAACTTAATTAATTACTTTGTAACGTATAGAAATTAAAAAACAAATACATTACTTGATTTATTTATTATTGTTCAATTTATATTGTATCTATCTGTTATTTAACCTAAGGTGTCATGTCACGTTAACTGTGTATATATTTATTTCGTTTATAATCCACAATAAATAAAACTATCAAAAGACTTTTAGTTATTTATGTTGTTTTGTTAAATATACTTGTATTTAACAAAACAATATAACAATGGAATTATTATGAAGGAGGACTATGCCACGGAGTATTTATTAAAACTTTATGCACTAGTAAACAAAACTCTACAGAGGTGAATTTAATGCCTTAGGCATTTAGTACAACTGCATGGGCTTGGTTGTTCAGAAGACTCACCGAGGATTTGGAAAGAAACACAACTGGGTTTTAGTCAGTAAAAGTCTGACACTCCCTCTCTCTCCAACCAGAGCGGGAAAAGTTATTTGATAATAAGCTTTTAATCTCGCGGTAATAGGATAGGTACTCACCAAGACAATCAAAAAGAGCTCAAACACAATGGGATTATTTTGTTGCGCTCAGTAGTTTTTATGGCCACTGACTCCATCAGCAGACCGGGGGCCCATCTTTATAAATTCGTCATTTCAACACGATCCCATTGTCATTTTGCTAAAAGTTCGTAATCTGCTAATTCATAATGATCAATCATTGATCGGCCAATGGTCTTGTGGTAGAATGACAATATCGAGTTTACTAAAAACAATGTTTGCACAATGACGTTCTAATGGTAGGTCACTGATCAAAGGAACTGTCAAAATTTTAGCAGATTACCGCATACGTCAGACATTCATTTGTCAATATGTACGAGATTACCATTCTAAGTCATTTTTTTCAATGGAGTCATGTCAGTGGACCATTGGAAAGTCATAATGACGCCATTATGTTAGTAGATTACCAAACTTGTCAAAATCAACAATTGTGAAGTCAATGATAGACCATTCTGACACTATTGTAATAGCAGACTTGAGACCCAGCCCCAAGGTACCATATAAATGCATTGTCATCTAAGTTTTATAGGTACACCAAATTTCAGCTGAATCGGTTAGGGTTAACTGTTTCAAAATCCATTCGCAAGACTTTGCCCTAAACAAACAAACATACAAAATTTGTTATTTAAGGGGACTACACGATCTAAAAGCGCGGTCATTCTCGGACTGCTTAAGAAAGAGATGGCAAAGACAATGCTTGCAAATATGAAGAATTTTACCGATTTACTAAAAATCTAAAGATTTAAAATTAAAACACTAACGGCAAAACGTTGGTTGTAGAATTATCTGACAATCACAATGATTGCATGTCCATTAGCCCGGTTTTTAATCGATAAAAGTAATTTGTAGAGGCATCTTTGTGTTTTTTTTTCTATCGTACTATATTATCTGTATTATGTTTTGAATACACTAGCATTTATCCTGAAGAACAACATATAGGGTGACTGGTAATTAGTGTACGATACTTAAACACGTGATTGTGCTCATGATAACCAACAACTTTTATTATGGGAACACCCCTGAAATCGCGAAAAAAAATCAGCTGTTTAGTACATTTATGTTTGCCTAATGTACTGAACAGCTGATATTTTTTTCGCGATTTCGGCTTTGCTCCCATAATAGAAATTGTTTGTTATCATGAGCATAATTACGTGTTTAAGTATCGTACACTAATTGCCAGTCACCCTATATATTTCTCATTCTGTTTACTGCAGTAGATCACATACTTTTGTGCATTATAAAACTCGCAATTAGCTCCTTTATTCATCTTAAATAAAAGCTTGTCAAAACTACATACACAATAACACATGTTATGTTCCATTACTTCTGCCTTTATCAAAACATATCTGTGCTGACGAAAGCAGTGCGCACAGATCCGGAAACAATCTTATCATTCAGAATTACGTCCAGTTATCGTAATGTATCTTATAATTATTATTTTATGTATCGATTGAAAAAACTGACCTCGGAATTTAAAAACGTGAAACTTATCGACAACAACAACTGTTTTATCACTATTTTTTTATTAATTACGTCAGATAATATGATTTTATTTATAGATATTATTTATTTTGAATGCAAGATGTTACATTAAGTTCAGTAAAGTCACTGTCATGATTTGCCTCAATGGCAAGCAATATAATTGAGTTAGAATAGATGTCATAAAACTATTTTCACTCATCCATGCTACACTTAGCATAATAGCAGCAATAGCAGATTAAGAATAATTCAAATACTTTATAAAGTCGAAGTTTACACAAACAAATCAAAGATAAATAATAATAACAATATGTATGTTTTATTAATTAACGCTTAAGGCTCCTACAGACAGCCGTGTTGCGAGGACGTGTATTTTTACAGTCATTGACTAAGACCGTAAAATTCACACAAAGCCAATTTACTACCATCTGGGTAAGCAATACTAGTTCAATTTGGCTTAGCTATCATATAATACGAAAAAAAAAAAAACGAATTATGTTGGTCGTGTCGTTAATAAAACTGTCAATAACATTGACAGGTAGTCAGCCTCAGTCCGTCTATGAATAATAAAATTCCCCTTTTTCCTTAGCCACATTTTTATGACTTGTGTCACGAACATGATTTATAAATAACACAGCTGATACACGTTTTAGAAGCTTCTTATTCAAATTAAAGTGACAGGCGTGTGACAGTAAACATTCTCGTTCAATAATAGCAAATTATATTTTTTTTTTTTCATAATATTTGTAAGCAATACTACCTTAAGAGGGCCCTTTCCGATCCGTCTGTCGTCAACGTGAGCATGGTTTAAAATTGTTTCATTCAACGCAATGTTTGATAAAGAGGCAACGCGAAAAAATAGGGATAAAGCTTATTAACGCCTGAACGCGTTGTTGGTATTCGGAGATTCTGTCAATCACTCGAATCATTTCACAAAACTTGTTTTTAAAAAAACCTTTTTTTAAATTAGATTTAGATTAAATGGGCAAGGTTTCTATAAAGATATTTTATTTACTTCTTAAATTTATGAATACACTATGAAGTGCCAAAGTTCATGCATATTTTCAGAGGTCTTTATTGCATTACTTTTACACAAATTTGTTTTTATTCTAATAGAAACCTAAATAATATCCACAAGATAATTAGAGAAAGATGTGTAATAATGTCATAATCGCGTAATAGCGGTTGTATGAAAATGTATCTCGGGTCGGGTGCTCTTAATAAAATAATACGCCAACGTCTGAAACTTTCACAAAATCATTACGATTGTAGGTCATGCATTTTAGCGGTTAGCATCTTAAAGTACCGTTACAGATACAGGAACATTTGGTACAGTATCTACCTACTGGCAAATCATGAGTCATTGATGATAAGAGCAATGACCTGTATTACCTGAATACCTGCTTATTTTGCTCGTCCTAGCTTACCAGCTTCATAATTATATTGAGCAAGCAAGCTGATAAACATCACCTACCACCGTCAGACTTCTCGAAACCTTAGAAACACCACCTGCACCTGCTGGGTGCCTAGTTCGAGTTGTTTTTACGTTAATACTATCGAAACGTTTACCGCGTTTGGCTCTCTGATTGGTTAACAGCTTGGAGCGGGCCAATCGGAGAGCCGAACATCATAAACGTGTCATTCGCGTTAACGTAAAAAAACAAAACAAACTCGGACTAGGCATTCTGAACTCCGATTCAATGGTATATCGTCAGTGAAGATTTAACAGTTTACAAGTCAATAATGACTTTGACAGAGAGAGAGAGTAATACAACATTAATAAATGATAAAAACCCAATCTAATAACATCCGTTTTTAATTAAAAGAAGTATTGGTTAGCTTTTTGTTTTCTGATTAGTTAAAACGAAGCACATGATTGTTTTTAACCAAATGGCATCCTTTTTCGACGATATATGAAAGCACTTTATCGATTACGTATCAAGTAACTTGACAAAATGAATCACACAATATGAATGAGGTGCCTCTGCCCAGAACATGACTCATTATGGAATTCCCCAAGTGCTCCTACACCTGCATTGCATTAGAGACCTGAAGAATGTCACTGACGCTGCTATAACTTACCTAAAAACCTAACCATCAAATGGAAAAGGATAAAAAAAGTTTATAAATCATCATCATCTTCCTGCCCTTGTCCCGTGTTACTTAGGGTCGGCGCAACACGTTTTTTTCTTCCATTCTGTCCTGGCAACCGTCACGCTATCACTAACTCGCTTTTCTTTCATGTGTCTGCTTACACAATTCATCCTTCTTTTCTTTGGCCTTAGAAGAGAAAGAATAGACTGTGTAAAACAAAAAATCTTTTTCCCAAAAAATACAACCGACTTCAAAGTAAAAAAAAACACTGAAAAGTGCAAAATAACTTTAATTTCGGAAGTCGGTGTTTCTATAATAGTTTTGTCTCTTCGTTATTTAACACCAACTTCCGAAATTAGTTATTTTGCACTTTTCAGTGTTTTTTTTACTTTGAAGTCGGTTGTATTTTTTTGGAAAAAGATTTTTATTTTACACTTTTCAGTTTTGGTACCACCACTAAGAAGTACCCCTCAGCCAAACTTAAATACCTTATAGCCAGAGTGCATCTCATGACAATTCTAATAATCCAAAACACGGTTAGATTACATTCATTTATTACAGAGTTCCGGTGCCTAACTTCAGGCATTATCATCAGATCAGTTCGATATATTCCCCCTCTACTTTCAGTTAGTCATCGACTACACGTATAAACAAAGCAATTTTACTTGTTACGACGGTTCTGCTGTGATCCTATGAGGAGTTCTGTTCCATATCTTCGAAGTTCATGATCAGATCATAACAATATTTCTATGGGACCAACTCGGAAGCATAACCATTCAATCAAAAAAAAAATTTCAAAATCAGTCCACAATTGACCGAGAAATCGGTGAACATACATAAAAAAAAAAAATACATTCAACCGAACATATAACCTCCTCTTTTTTGAAGTCGGTTAAAAACAGATCTTTTTAGAAGTTGTAGTAGTCAATGACGATGATACTTCTGCAATTCGTTGTTGTCAATACTTTTTCTTTTCGTGTTGATGTACTCAAACTAAATTTCTGGCTACTATTTGGCCAACTGTAACCTCTGATAATGGCATCGTATGAATCCTGAAAAGTGCAGGTGGGTGTGCAGGCTGGGCAACAAAGCAGGTGACGCAAGTCCTGTGCAGCGGCTCCAAACTGGTACTGTGGTAGAGATGGGTGGTAGAGGAAGCCCCATTTGCCCAGATTTATTTTTACAGTGGCCAACCTAGGTCCGCACTCGGTTAAGGGATTTCCAGCCCTGCGTTCAAAAATGAGATTAGAGTTAACTCTAATGACGTCATCGGGTAGATACTCTAAGCTCGCATTTTTGAACGCGAACGTAGAGTTCAACTGTCAATGCAAAGCAACTGTCATTCCTTCCGCTTACACCAACCTACCCTGCTCGGAGTTAGAGTTAGTTAACTCTAGGGTAGCTACTCGAGTCATAAAAGAACGACTCTGGGTTGCAACTCGAAGCTACTCTAGTTATTTTTGAACGCAGGGCAGATTGGCCACTGTAGTTCGCGTCCAGGGAAAGATGTTCTGATGGGGTTGTCAATACTGGAACCTGGTAACTTTTGGCTGGTTTAAGCAAAACTCAATCCAAATTAATACGTTTTGTCCGACAACCAGCTACTCGAAATAAGTTCAGTGCGTTGAATGTCAATTTCACTAAGATATAGTTTAATCCTTTTTTGTCACTGATTCATTCAGATATAATTATACTAGCTTCTACCAGCGGCTTCGCCCGCGTAAAAGTTGGTTTCTCCATACAAACTTCCAACCCCCTTTTTACCCCCTTAGGGGTGGAGTTTCGTAAAATCCGTTCTTAGCGGATGTCTACACCCTATAAGGAACCTACCTGCCATAAGTTTGTAGGTGTTATAGTTTCTGAGATTTCGTGATTAATCAGTGAATGGTATTTAGTTTTCTTAGATATAGATTAAGATTTATTTATGTAGGTTTATTATTTAATTGTACATTGGACTCTACCCTCGAATGTGATCTCTCCGTCACACTAAGGTATAGGGGAACAAACTCATTGTTAAGTTCGCCTGTACCTACTTATCAAATCACTGTGTACTATAATTTAATTTTTTGTGACATTAAAGAATTAAGTTGGCTGATTTAATTGATTGATCTTACAAAATCACGTCAAGTTATCGACCGCCATTGAGACAAAACATTTCAAACGATATAATTTCTTGTAAATAATCGACTTTCTTTCTGCAAATCTTCAATCGATCTAATTACAACTTTATGTTATGAAAGATAAGGCAGTATTTCGGTTGGATCGTGGTGTTCAGTTCACATGGCCGGTTTGCCTTCACCTAAAATGCTAATCGTTGTAGCGGTAACCGAGACGGCCGGGCAGATATCTAACGGTAAAGGATTGCTTGTAATATCTCCGCGGTAGTTAACATTTCGACCGAATCATTCCGACACGCCTTCCGTAAAGGCACAACATCTTGTATGTTTATGTACCACGTCAACTTTTTAAGGTTCCGTACCTCAAAAGGAAAAAACGGTACCCTTATAGGATCACTTTATTGTCCGTCCGTCCGTCTGTCTGTCTGTTTGTCAAGACCCTTTATCTCAGGAACGCGTGGAGGTGTCGAGTTAAAATTAAAACCATATACACAAGTCTGCGGTCTCTTGAAGCTGTAAAAAAAAAATCAGATTTCTAAGTTAACTGAAAAAAAAAAACGGCCGTTTATGTCGCAAAAAACGTTTATTTCGACACTCTCGAGGGAATCAAAATTCATAGGGTACAGGGCATAAAGCAATGTCTTATAGCACAGTTATGGAAATAAATCTGAAAACTGTAAATTTGCAATTCGGAAAAATCTTCAAGATTCCATTTGGGAATTGAACTGTTTACTTATGTAAGTTTGTACGGAACCCTCAGGGCGCGATTCCGACTCGCACTTGCCCGTTTTTTTTATCAATTTCAGCTTAGACATTTAGATTTTAGGGGTCCTCCACAAGCGTCAAGATTTGCAAAGCGATTCCCGGCTACCGGCTACCGTAAGCGCGAGCATGCGGACGGAGAGCAATGGGTAGCTCGCCGCCCGTCCGGCCGTGTCCGGTAAGGACCACGCCCACTCGGGCTGTGCGTTGTGTTCTTCGTATTCCTCAAAGAGATATCAGTAAAATGAACGGGGTCCACTAGGGCTGATGATTGTGTGGTATTTATATTTATTTGGTAGTTCGAAAGAGTTACCGTGATCCTGGAATGCAAAAGGCATCTGACGGAATACAGGCAGGAGTCCGGCACTCCCTCTCGCCCCATCCGGAGCGGGAGAACTTATTTGATGGGGGTTGGAGGACCCTCCCTCCACAAACGGGCACAACGCGACAATATGAATATAATAATCTTTAATAGTGGACTTTTTTTTGGAAATTTTTCAATGTTTGTCACACTTGCCTGCTGAGAACCGTAGTTTAATTACGTAAAATAAATAAGTAATAGGTAAATAAGTAAAGTAAAAGTACGTTTGTTTTATTATATTTCGACTAGTTTATTGTTAAGGCCTTTCAAACAAAAAATGATCAGATTACATAAGGATTATCTAGTTTAAAAATAGAGACGAAGATTAGATTGGAGAGGCACATAATAATATTCAAAATGATATCACGAGTCCCTGAGATGTCAAGTAAAAATCATGCGGACATAATAACTCAGTAAGACAGTCCAACTTTCTCAAGAATGGCAAAAGATGTCGCCTGAAAATGTTTAAGGGTGCCTTCACATTATGACAGCGCGATGGCAGCGCGGGTGTCGGCAGTCGCGCGAAGGTAGGCTTCCCTTCCAACTTTGGAACCCCGTTTCTCCCCTTAAGGGGTGAATTTTGAAGAATCCTCTCTTAGTACTCGCTTACGTCATAAAAGGAAACCTTGTGCAAAAATTCACGCTCTTAAGCCCTGGAGTTTCGGCTTCGTGTTGATATGTCAGACAGTCAGTTTTTCCTTTTATATATATATATGTTGCAGTCAAAACTCTTAACCAGTCAAAAGTACTATTGACTAGCAATTGACCGTATGCTTTAGTCAGTAATACTTTTGACTAATATAACAGTTAAAAGTACTTTTGCCCAATGAAGCTGGTTAAAAGTACTTTTGACTAAGTGATTCCGTCAAAAGTGGTTTTGACTGGTCGTATCCGTTAAAACTCCTAAAAAGTTAAGGTGGTCGATAAAAACAGCGACATACGCACTTATAAACTTTTATACTACTTATTATTAGTGGATAACGTGCTGATATTAAAACAAAAATGAGTGACTACGAAAAGAAAGAACGCTTTTTCCAAAGAATTTTTGCGATAGAAGATATGAAAGATAGTCATTTCAATGTGATGACAAAAAAAAAAAAATTTGGAAAGTTTGCAATGGATGTGGAAGACGCGAAATTTGATGAAATAAAACACCATTACAGTACAGTAGACTAAAACGCTTTAACATCATTGAAGTTTGTGGTATAAAAAAATTTGTTACAAACACAGAACCTGTCAAATATTTTTTGGCGGCTGAGGAAATTACGACATTATTGATGCTGCTCATATTTCTATAGGGCATGGTGGTCGCGATAGATTTAAAAATGAAACGGCATCTAACGAGTTAATAGTGCTTTTGACTGATGCTTCATTGCAGTTAAAACTACTTTTGACGAAAAGTGTCAGTCAAGAGTACTTTTAACCAATAATTTTCAGTCAAAACCACTTTTGACCAACCTGTTCAGTCAAAACTACTTTTGACTGATTTTGCTAGTCAATAGTACTTTTGATTGGTTAAGAGTTTTGACTGCAACATATATATATATAGATAACAAAGCAGCGCTGCGGCCGCGCGGCACTTTGCGGCTAATTTGAAGGCGCCCAAAGTCATCGACTTGAGAGAGTATCACACTAGTATCATAAAGATATATTTTTCTTATTTTGTGTATGTACATAGATCGTTATGCTAGAATAGCACATAGGATGCTTTTTATCCCGGGAGTATGTTTCCTTGTGATAATTTTTACATCTATATCTATATATATAAAAGAAAGTCGTGTTAGTTACACTATTTATAACTCAAGAACGGCTGAACCGATTTGGCTGAAAGTTGGTGGGGAGGTAGCTTAGAACCAGAAGACGGACATAGGATACTTTTTTTTGAGTAGTGTAGTGTAGGGTAGAGTAGGGTAGGTAGAGTAGGATAGAGTAAGGTAGAGTAGGATATAGTAGTCAGTTGACGGGAGCGAAGCCGCGGGCAAAAGCTAGTTTATGTATATTTATAAATAGTTAGTGTGTATGTTTGTCACTTCTTCACGCTGAAACTGTTAAAGAGATTTGGATGAAGTTCAGCACACGGCTACACCATGTCCTGGAGCACATGGATACTTTTTATTCCAAGAGTATGTTCCCTTGGAATGATTTTCTGCTATTACGCGAGCGAAGCTGCTGGTTATAGCTAGTTCAGAATAAATGAAGTGTAGTTTTTTTTTTGAACAGGTAATGAACGACTCGTGAACAAAAACGGGAAGAATTGAACATAAGAAGTTCCTATAATTTACGAATTTGTAAGTTAGGTTTTACCAGTGACGCCTCACTTTTGAGAATACAATGAGTAAGTGAGGAAGACAGAAAACACAAAATAATTGTAAAAGAAAGTACCTATAGTGTTCTAATGACTCACGGTGGGCTGAAAATCAGGGTCTAATGTAGCTCTATAAGTCTAGTTGCCATATAAATTGTATGGAAACCGACGCGCCCAAATCGGCGTAAGTGGCCCACGTGGGCCTAATGTAGTTCTGCATTTACCAGTGTTTTCTGCAGGCTGTTTGACATTGCACTGATTTTATCAATTTTTAGTAGGGGAGGCTCAGAAAAAACTGCCATGCCATTTTTTTTGGTTCTATTATATTCTTCACCGCACTGGGCCCGCGTGGTGGATTACGGCCCATTCCCTCTCCTAGAGAGGAGGCCTGAGTCCCAACAGTGGGGACATTATAAGGCCGACTATGCTATGCTATGCTATATTGTTCACAAAAATCCATATTTCTAGATATTTGCGAAGAAGGATTTGCCGTCTCTATCGTGTTCCTATGACATTTTCTATCTACCTCTTAGAAAACAATTTTAATTATATACTCTAAAACGAAAGGTATTCTTATAGATCGTGCGGGGTTTGACATTGAATTTTTCACTACTAAATCAAAACTCGACAATGTTAAACTAAATAATATTTAATTGAAACTGCTAACAATTATATTAAATTAAGATTGACATTTCTTTTGCGTTCGCATCAATGTACCTAATACAATTTTCACTTGCCACTAACTCGTTTAATTCCCTTATCGCAACAAAGTAAAAATGAAATAAAGCCTCAGATACATCAGAGAACAAAATGGTCCTCCAACATAACACGCGCAACACTCAATCTACGTGACGCTTCAACATTGCAGTGTCCCACAACTTGCCTCCTAATGATGCATTCACGTGACACGGAACAAGTTGTTGGAAAATTTGACAACAATGCGCGTCATGTTGGGAGACATTTTGTCCCCTTATATTATACAATTATGTCGGTAAGTCCCCTCTTTGAGGAGTGGCTGAAAAGACAACACAACGTTCTCACCTTCCGCATGACATGGTAAGTTCGGAAGGTTCCTGCACCGTATTCATGCGGAAGAAACGCCCGGGTGTCACCATTGTGTGGAAACGGTGGAGCATACGGTAGAGGTGTGCCCCGCTTGGGCAGAGCCCCGTTGTGTTCTCGTAGGAGTGATCGGCGAGCAATGGGTAGCACGCCGTCCGGACCAAGCCCAAGTCGTCAAAGGCGCGTAGTGTTCCACGAGCGCCTCAAGGAGATGTCAGCAAATCGTAGGGGCCCAGCAGGGTCGAAGCCTACTGGGGCCATAGTGAAAATGAACCCCGGGGCCCTGGAACGCAAGGCAAAGGAACAAACGAGTGGGTTTTTAGTCAGTAAAAGTCTGACACGCCGTTCTTCTCCGCCCAAAGGCGAGAGATGTCATTAGATGATTTCCCAGCTAAAAAAAAAACAAGTAATAGGATACATTTTTATCCATTGGATACGGAACCCTAAAAAAACAATTTAAAAAGTTTTTTGAATTTATAATCAGCATTTTTTATTATAAAAGGTTCACTTTCGGCCACCGTCTCACCTAATATTTGTCAACGGTAACCTATTCGCTCTGTGTGCGTACGCGCAGCGGAATGTTGTTGAATTTAAAGATTTTAATTATGCAGATATTTAGTGTATGACGTCGTATAATTGTGTATAGTAAAAAAAAATTTGTGCACGCAACCATTGTGGAGAAATTCACCAAAAACTGATTCCGCTGGGCGAACGTTGTCCTGGCGGAACTTTTTTTAATCCATAGACTTTAGAAGAAAAGAGATGTGTCCAAAAATTAGTGTGTATTTATGTGTAATTGTGTATGTATGAATAAAACTAGTGCATGCATAAACTTCGGAGAAATTCAAGTTTCCGCTACGCGAACGTTTGGCCATTAGCTAGTTTTCATATAAAGCGCTTACATAGAGAGCTGTAGATTTTTACATACGTTGTTTTGAATTTGTTTATATTTGTTTAAAAAACAGATTTAGAAAAAATCGTAGGGCTTAAAAGATAAAAATATAAACGTAAAATACGCTTATTAGGTCTTAGTTCTTAAAGTATGCACTTTGGGGTCTAGATTTTCACGTTTATACAAACCTTGTAAGTGTCTGCAACATGTTGCCAAGTATCAATGATGTTCCGTTAGTAACTAAAGAGTTATAGGACAAATTTACCATGAACAGATCACTGTTTACAAAGCAGTCAAATATCACGACGTTCTGAAGGAATTGCATGGTAATATGTATGTCAATAATTAGTGTATTCATTCAACTATTCTTATGCAAAATTTCATGTCATTAAATTCAGTAATTAAAGAAAAACAATTATAATACTGACGAAGCATCGAAAACCTACATAACCCGACCAAGTTCGGATAGCTACCAAAAAGCGGCCGTGCCATATATCTAAGAAACGTTCTTAACCTTCCAATATAGTATTTATTAATATGGTACAGTTGCGTACACAAGCGTTAGGAAAAAATAAAACAATTGCATTTCTTGAATGAAAAATATTTTTTTAATAATAACGCCACTATCTAAGATAAAAACAAATCTTCAATTAACAAGTACTTCTCTATTTAAATATCCGCGTACAAAAATATTTTTAATTACATATAATACTTAATTATGTAATTATAATAACGTTAACAAACGCTTGCAATGACAGCAATAGACTTAAATGTGTTTTAACTAAAATAGATTATGAACTAGCTTTTGCCCGCGACTTCGTTCGCGTGGATGACGAAACTTAGGGTAAGTATAATATTTCGAGCTTCAATAAAAATTAAAATCACATCACATAACTAACCTATTCAGTTGTTTAGATTTGATCAACATTAAAAAAGTGCTTATAAACTAAAACATTGGTATAAAAAAGGTGTTTTCTAGGTATTTTTATAGTTAGAATCCTGATCCGTGAAATCTTCAATAGAAATTAGCTGTATGAATTTTATTTGTCTTAAATAATACATTTAGATTATATCTCAAGTCTCAAGCGCATACTTAAATAAAGTACCTACGTAAATAGTACCTACTTTCTGTCATAGTCAAATACATTTAAAAAAGTAGGTGTACAAAAATAAATGACCTATAAATTATATCGAAACAACAATTGTGTTATCACCTATACCAATTCAATACCGGTATTATACTGTAAATTTTGGGATGTTACCTAAATATATTGCACGGCCGCTTTTTTGTAGCCATCCGAACTTGGTCGGGTTATGTAGGTTTTCGATGCTTCGTCAGTATTATAATTGTTTTTCTTTAATTACTGAATTTAATGACATGAAATTTTGCATAAGAATAGTTGAATGAATACACTAATTATTGACATACATATTACCATGCAATTCCTTCAGAACGTCGTGATATTTGACTGCTTTGTAAACAGTGATCTGTTCATGGTAAATTTGTCCTACAACTCTTTAGTTACTAACGGAACATCATTGATACTTGGCAACATGTTGCAGACACTTACAAGGTTTGTATAAACGTGAAAATCTAGACCCCAAAGTGCATACTTTAAGAACTAAGACCTAATAAGCGTATTTTACGTTTATATTTTTATCTTTTAAGCCCTACGATTTTTTCTAAATCTGTTTTTTAAACAAATATAAACAAATTCAAAACAACGTATGTAAAAATCTACAGCTCTCTATGTAAGCGCTTTATATGAAAACTAGCTAATGGCCAAACGTTCGCGTAGCGGAAACTTGAATTTCTCCGTAGTTTATGCATGCACTAGTTTTATTCATACATACACAATTACACACAAATACACACTAATTTTTGGACACATCTCTTTTCTTCTAAAGTCTATGGATTAAAAAAAGTTCCGCCAGGACAACGTTCGCCCAGCGGAATCAGTTTTTGGTGAATTTCTCCACAATGGTTGCGTGCACAAATTTTTTTTTACCATACACAATTATACGACGTCATACACTAAATATCTGCATAATTAAAATCTTTAAATTCAACAACATTCCGCTGCGCGTACGCACACATTCGCTCTCGCCTATTTTTATTTTTTAAAGGAGCAATATTAGTCAACAAATTGCCACTTATCAACAAACTCCTTTATTGTCATTTTATCAGCTGACATGACAAGTAGGTACTAAATAGACGAAATCCTTTGTCACAAACCACTGCCTGAACTACGTGCCAGTTCGTATGTCACATGATTAACACCATATCGCTTTAAGCGTCAAAATATGTCACATCGTTTTTTTTATGTTATTGTATGGCAAACACACAACCACCTGAAGTTAGACCGCTGCTTATAAAATGTTATACCAGGCCATCGAAAATATAGGAAAAAAAGTCCTGCTATGGACAAGCTTCTTAAGGGGGCCCTTCCCAATCCGTCTATCGTCAACCTGAGCATGATTAAAGAAACAAAGAAAGAAAAAAAAGGAAAATACAAAATATCTGGAGAAAGATGTGCAATAGCGTCATAATCCAATAATCGTCTTCTACGATGTCTCACACATCGCTCTGGATTTATCCAGTCCTCCTTCTTTGTCCAGGCGATCTCTCTTTGGAATGCGCTCTCGCTGAACATCAGGATGGCGTCTAGTCGGTTCACTTTTAAGGTGAAGGCAAGTGAACACATTCTCAGGAAGTTGGTGTAACCATCACAGCGTTGATTTGTTGGATTCGTTTCTCATAATTTCGTTGTTAAATTGTATGTATGTATTTAAGTATATATTTGTTATTGTATTTCTTTAATATTAAGCTGCACCTTCCATGTTTTGTTTCTTCACCACCCTAAGGTCGACTGGTAGAAAATGCCTAAGGCATTAAGTCCGCCTTTGTACAGTGTTTATTACCAGTGCATAAAGTTTTAATAAATAAATAAATAATTACGTAAGAGCGGTTGTACGGAAATGTATCTCGGGTTGGGCGCTCTTAAAAAACTTTTTTTTTGTTGGATATCATTAAGTAGTTTTTTGTGGGTGGGGCGAGAGGATAGTGTAAGACTTTTACTGACTAAAACCCACCTGTGTTCCTTCACTTGCCTTTTGCCTTCCAGGGCCACGGTCACTCTCAAGCAATCAAGCAGCTCTGTCCTCACACCTACATGTCAAATATGTGTAAACAAGCAAAAACTGTGCTAATTCATTAGTGTCATTTCGGTAAACATTTGACAAATGTGGTCAAAACCTAACTGACTAGTGAAAGTAATGTAAACAAGTTGAATGATTTTAGAGAGATCCTTTACCGTTTTTTGTAATACATAGATCGAATCGTTAGAAATGAATTACAGAAAATCATTTACGAGTTTATTCAAAGATGGTTCTCGCTTTTACCTTGAGATACCAGAGGATAAGCATTGCCATTTAGCGCAGAGTGGCAAGGCCGTGTTTTGGACAGATTACCAATCGACAGCGATGCGGAGGAGTTTTTCGACGCCATTTTTGAGATTGTTATTAGTAACTTTAAATTACTTATGGGTCAATTTGGTCATTACTGCCTTTTCGGGAGTAGGTACGTCTAACTGAACGCCATCTTAGACCCAGCATGGTGGAAACTGGCCTACCTCGAGGATATTGGACCCCTATTACTTACGAGTTTCAAGTATATTGTATAATTATAGTTAGGTATGTATTTTTTAAATATGTAAGTAGTATGTAGAAATTGTTAAATGAATTCTGTTTAACTCACGAATATGAAGTGTAAATTGTCAGTCAAACCTGCTTGTAATATCAATAGACATCATCGACTAAAAAAATTAGTACTATGACGTGCGTATATGCCACCAACAAACAATTCTGATTCAAAACTAGTACTCTAAATAGCTTCAATATAAATATGAGCCAAATTATAATTCACGGGGTGAACCGTAATCACGCAGGCAAACAGAGCGGGTACTGTGGGCATACGTTTTAAATAACTTTATCAACTGATGCAAACACAGATAGTAACAAAAACTAATTTAATAATAGGAAATGGCCGCATTCATGTTATTTTTTAAATCTATACTATACTACTTTATTATAAAATAAAATAAAAAATACTAATAGAATGCAAGAGTTTGTCCTATTGAGTAGCGTAATTAGACACAATAGAAAGACAATGACGTTCGAACGCCGCGGCGTTCGCTCGGGGTTTAATGAATTAAATGTGCTAATCTTAGATGCTGGTGGGTCGAATAGAAAAAAAAAAACTGTTAGTGTTAGATGGCCCGTTTATTGAGGAGGGCTATAGATAGGCTATATAACACCACACTACGACCAATAGAAGCAGAGTAGTAACCAAAAAAGCAGGTGAAACCATCGGGGAAAGCTAATTTGACATACGTAAAGAATTACAAAGACTTACAATGAATTACCTTTTTACCCGACTACGGCAAAGCCAAGGACTATGACTTTAGCAGTCTATGTAGGTAGGTACGTCTGATCGATCGTAGAGGAAGACTAAACAACTGAATCGATATTGATGAATGAGGTGTCAATCGATTCATAAGTATGGTCCGGGTGTCGTACTAACGTAACCCGCTCTGGCTTAGCACGAGTGCAAAATATTTACACTACTTCGTTTATTACTCTTTCCTTTGATTTGATTTGAAATGTCTTTATTAACATAAGGTCATTCCATTAGAGAAAAACGCATCGGAAATAGTTCTCCATATAAATATAAAGTGAGGAAAATAAATCTTACAAAAAATCGGTTCTTATATAAAACTTCCTTCGCAACGGCTCGCAAATTGGACGGAGTCACGTTCCCAGCACTGTTGAGGCTTCCACGTTAACAATTGTTCGTTGATTGGTCCCTCTCAAAAAGTTACAAGAAGGTAAATATCAAAAGTCACGCGGCAGTTTTTTTCGAGATGAAATCGGAGTGACGCGTAAGAAGGCGGTAAATATTATTGTAAAATATTATACGAATATTTTATTTTTATTTATTAAAGAAAAACATCACTGCTCTCAAAACGGTGAAGGAAAACATCGTGAGGAAACCGGCATGTCTTAGAACCAAAAATTCGAAGACATGTGACATCCACCAACCCGCAATGGGCCCGCGTGGTGGATTACGGCCCATTCCCTCTCCTAGAGAGGAGGCCTGAGTCCCAGCAGTGGGAACATTATAAGGCCGACTATGCTATGCTATGCTAAAGAAAAACAATAGCACAATATGAAGTATTTCAAATATTACATTTTAAAACAGCTATGCTATCCACTACGTTCTCCACGAATTACAATATCAAGTATTTAAAACTAGCTAGTATTGTACACAATATAGATATTGTAACTACGAGTGTAGTTACAATATCTATATTGTGTCCTAAGACTGGTCATTGTCCTGGAACTAATGTAATAAATTAAAAAAGTCTATTTGTGTGCGTACATTATTAAACACAATCTAATGTTCCACAATCAATGGCTTCTTTTGTCAATTCAACATCATTTATTATTTCGTTATCGAGCAGACCATTTTTTTGAAACATTACGAAGCTCTGATTTGTTGGGCATTTCATTCGGCTGCAGCTCGGTCATGTTATAAAATATTAATCAAAACTTGGAAAGATTATATCGAGCACCTTATCAACAAACATGTGCAAGTCACGTGCAATAAAGATTGAATTTTGATTTGCAAGAAGATATATTTTTCTTTCAAAATTATTTATTATTATATCAAGCCAGTACTGTCCCACGACTGGGCAAAGACCTCCCTCCATTTCTTCCATTGTTCCCGGCTCTGAGCCACTTCTTGCCAGTTCCTCAGGAAGACGTCTAAGTCGTCCCGTCATCTCCTTCTTGGTCTGCCGCGACCCCGTCGTGCTATTTCAGGGCACTAACTTTGTGTTTTACTGGCCCTCCGCTCCATCTACATTAGTGATGTAACGGAAATGTCTTAACGAAAGCGGAAACAGATGTCATAAGTAAATCTTTGCGGATGCGGAAGCGAAAGTGTTAATACTTACTATGAAGAAAAAGCAACATTTTATTTTTTAAAAACAACAGAATGTTTACGTCGTAACCACATCACGAGGCGCGGTGATGCGCAGAATGAACCAAAAAAATATAATAACAAAGAAACTCGTTGCGACACGTTTGCAACACTAATCTGCATGCGGCAAACATGTCCGTACAGTCCAGAATGATATAACATGTTATTAATACAACTACTGATCTATTAGAATAGTCTTAATTAACATAATAATTACTTTTTAATTAAGAAAGAAAAAAATTCCCTCCTGAAAAATAGTGTGAAGTGTCGCTTACGACATTCTTCCTGAAAAGAGTCGATATACAGTGTGATTCTAGTCCCTTGAAATAAACCGCAAAAATAAGGAAATAAAATTGAACTAAAGCCAAATTTCATTTTTTCCTGTTTATATCCACTTTACACTTGAATTCGTAATGCTTGAAACATTCGTGATTGTGTATTGAATTTTAAAAGAAACTTGTGCGTATGTACTTGGTGTTGTTATGCCAACCATCGGAGCATCTTTATGTGAATTCTTAGTTAGAGAATTTACTTTCAAATCAAAAATATTATATTATACCAGTGATGTCTTAGTGTCCTGCACGAAAGCTGTCTTTTCGTGAGGAAAAAAAAAATTGAGGAACCGATTGCAGCGTTATCTACGGGGTCCAATTGTATTTTCAAACCATTCAGGGACCCTCTTAAATATACACACAACGTTTCATCCAAATCGGTCAAGCTGTTTAATAGATGTTAGGTGACAAACACACATACAGAAGAATTATTATAATTAAAGATTGAAAATACGATTCTATGCCAGAAGAGTTCTAGTAAACCATTTTATAGCCTACTTTGGATTGTTAGGGAGTCTATCAGCGAAAAATTTAAAGCTATTTGCGCATTCTAAAACGTAGATCTCGATGTGGAAGAACATGAATTAAATTCAATGAAGACTATTTTAAATAAATTTACAACCCTTGCAAAACTTAGCATGTTACTGATATTAGTCATCAGAATTATACACCTTTATTTTTTAATCAGAACAAATATTTAAAGGGCTTATTAGAAAAGGTCTTGTTAATATATAAGTAAAGTCTCAATAAATAATATTCATAAACAGCAAAGTTATTAGCGTTTGTTTATAAGTATCCCAAAATGTCACTCAATTTATGGAAATATTGTACAGGCTATTATTATTGATTTTGAATGAATAAATGGCGATCAAAATAGAAAAACAACTGCGCGTAATATTTTCCAGTGGCAATTGTTATGAATAGAGAAACAGTAAAAAAAGCGAAAATTGGTAAATTCATAATTGGATTGATTCAATTATGAATTTACCAATTATGACAAACTTTCGTGGACAATTTTGGGATTTCGTTTTTTATTTTTTTTTACTTTTGACTACACAAATATGATCAATGAAAAGGAACGAGCCCCATTTTATTTTTGTACTAATTAAAAAATAGTGTTGTATATTATATCGTCATATCGTGGGAAATTATCAAATAATTTTTCCAGCTCTGGGTGAAGCGAGGGGGACTGTCAAGACTTTTAGTGACCAAAACCAGTGTTCCTGTAGTTGCCATAAATTTGCATTCCAAGGTCAGAGTGAATCTTTCGTACAGTCCTGCATATGTAACTTGGCCCTGTATCATCACGTTTAAAGTAAGATTGTTTCATTCTTATATCCAGTGTAGGTAAGAGATGGCGCTAGACAACCTGTATAGCTCTCTCTTACCCACACTGAAATAAGAATGAAACAATCTCACTTTGAACGACATGGTAACCCCGTTGGACTGTGCTTCTATTCACACGTAGACACAAACACTAGTCATCCTTCAAGATCCTTTTTTTGAGGAGGGAAATCATCCAATGACTTCTCCCGATCTAGAGTGGAGCGTGAGGGCGTGTCAGACTTTTTCTGACTAAAACTACACCTGTATCCTTCAGTTGCCCCTTGCGTTCTAGGACCACGAAAATTCTTGCTATGGACTTAAAAAACAGAATACCAACACCGACAAAAATAGCTTTCGCTAACCCATCAACATCTCACAACATTTTACATCATCAAGCACATTAATGACATTGGTTACATCACAAGGATTATTATAATTTATCTCGCTACGTAATAAATAACTTTCTATACAGGGAAATGAGAACGAACGCTTTTTGTTGCGAATTCTATCAATATTCCGCAAGGCGGACACTTTCGATGCGGTCGCCCGGTCGCATGACAATTGACCTTTTCGCGAATTCGAGACTGCATTTTAGGTACTTGGTAGGTATGAAAAGGACTTTCTCATTTACAAATCTTTAAGGAATATGAGAACAGGATACTGCAGCTACAATGCGTTCCAAATAAGAATAGGATCGATTGACAGGTAGTGACGTCACATCATACTGTCAAATCGAAGAATTATTATGGTGAGCAAAACAAGAAAATTTTAAAATTTAATTTATTTACGAACTGTGAACGAAAATAGTTTAATCAGAATCCAGTTCTTCAATTTTGCTCATCTCTGAGTTCTTCAATTTTGCCCAATTTCTTGCGATTTGACAGTATAACGTGACGTCACAACATGGCAATCGATCCTATTCTTATTTGGAACGCATTGTACATCGGAAGGTTCCAAACACAAATGTAAATTTATATTGGTAGTTTTTATTTAAGACTAATTAATTATGGTCTACAGGGAATAATGAGGGACTACAGATCCACCATCAACGATTGCATCACTGCTTTATATCATTTAAAAAAAAGAGTTTAACACAAAAAACACTTCTTGAAATTGTGACCAATGGCATTGTGCTGTTTAACGAGCCGATGCGGACGAAGTCACGGGCAACAGCTAGTGAATTAGGTATATGTGAAGACGCTGCGTACAGCTTAGTAGTGGAATTCCCTGCCGGAGTCTGTTTCCTGATAGCTACAACCTAGGAGTCCTTAAGGGTGAACTTCTAGGCAAGCGTGCTCCATCGTCGGCCACATCATCGCTTGCCATCAGATGAGATAGTGGTCAAACGCAAGCCTATTCAGAATATGCGGGCAGTACAGTAATCAGTTGCAAAATACATACGTTTAACGCCATGTCAATGAACTTCAAGTGGTATTGTTTAGAGCTCATTGACCAATAAGGAAAAAGTATGAGACACTATGGCCTTGTCTGGTCTCGTATTGAGTTTCTATGTCAGTGTAGATGTACTAAATAATTGGACCTACTGGGCACTTGATACCAAACAACAATAACCCAAAACGCTATTCGTCTTTTTCTATTATTTGACAGTTTGTCTATCCACCACATTTGAAAGATTTCTATAGAACTTACTTGATTTACGAGTAGAACGGATTTGAAAAATCCTTCTATTAACGATTGTAGATAAAACTAGCTTTCTTTCTTCTACCAGCGACTTCGCCCGCGTGAAAGTAGGTTTTCCATACAAACTTTGGACCCCCGTTTCATCCCCTTAGGGGGTGAATTTTGGAAAATCCTCTCTTAGTGCTCGCCTACGTCATAAAAGGAAGCCTTGTGCAAAATTCCACACTTCTAGTCCCAGTAGTTTCGGCAGTGCGTTGATATGTCAGTCAGTCAGTTTCATAGATTAAGTTTGGTACTAATAATAAAAAAAATCTTGTCTAGGAAACATTCTCCCGGGATAATCTATATAAATAAAAATTAACGTTGCTAAGCGCAAAACTCGAGAATGGCTGGATCATTCGGCAATTTTTTTTTCTCATATGTTCCTGGCACACGGAAGGTTTTAAGGTAGGTAGGGAGTCGGGAGCGAAGCCGCGGGCAAAAGCTAGTAATGATATATAAAAGAAGAGCGAATTCACAACATTCCAAATACAAAATTACAAGTGAAAAAGTAACCGACGAAGGGCACCGGGAGATCCGGTTCCCCGCGCGATGATTATGAACTTCCTCCATTATGAGTTCCGATTAAAAGTTTATCGGAACCGAAATTGGAATCGAAGGTGTAAAATCAAGTGGTAGTGCCAAACTATATAACCTCCGTAACATATCTGGTTTCTAGCAGAGACGCCACAAACCAGCCGAATATAGAGACAGGTTCGTTCAAAGTCCAAGACAAGATGTGATCCACATCATACTCCTGTCTTCAACCGAATTTAGTCGCGGTCGATGTAATATTTCTTCCTACATACTTCTTCATAGCATAATCAGCCTTTTAATGTTCCCACTGCTGGGACTCAGGCCTCCTCTCTAGAAGAGGGAATGGGCCGTAATCCACCACGCGGGCCCAGTGCGGTTTGGTGAATGTCATATGTCTTCGAATTTTTTGGTTCTAGGACATGCCGGTTTCCTCACGATGTTTTCCGTCACCATTTTGAGAGCAGTGGTGATGATGAAATAAATTACACAAAGTAATGCGTCTGGCTGGGTTTGAACCCGCGACCCACAACTCGTAAGTCGGGACCGTTACCACTCGGCCACCACTGCTCATACATCTTCATTAGTAGTAAATTTCCTGTCTTAATTACCATTTATACCACATAGTTTGGAAACTATTTCCTTTAAGACATTGTATAGCGTTAGAATATCCTTCAATTGTCTAGGCAGTCGTAATATTGGCACTGCTGACGAACAATGCGCTGATGTAACGGTTGCTCAATGCGTTCGACAACTCGCCTGTACGCTTCGTACCTGTACCTATTGTCGATTGTGTGTCTAGGAATATGTGATGTCTTTCATACCATCGTGACTAGGGTGTTACGCGAACTAGGCCAAGATAATGGAGCAAGTCAATAATTAATTAGCTTTCAATTTTTCAATTTTTTGTCTGGCCTGTTGGTCTAGTGGTTAGTGGCCCTGACTGCTATGCCGGAGGTCGTGGGTTCGATTCCCACCCAGGACAAATGTTTGTGTGATGAGCACGATCATTTGTTCTGTGTCTGGGTGTAATTTATCTATATATGTACCTATGTATTTACAAATATATAAGTATGTTTATCAGTTGTCTAGTACCCATAACACAAGCTCTGCTTAGCTTGGGACTAGACGGCGTTGTGTGATAGTTGTGGAATATTATTATTATTAATTGTAGGAAATATAATTTTGATTCTTTGTATTTTCTGCCAACCCTCGCTTGGCCCGCTACGGGGACTATGGTCAATTCTGTGAGAAGAACAAAGAGAAGGCTTTTAGACTTAAACGTCAAGGCATTTTTTTTTTGCAATCTGTAAATATAAAAGGAGAAACTGACTGACATATCAACGCACAGCCAAAACTACTGGGACTAGGAACGTGAAATTTTGCACAAGGCTTCCTTTTATGACGTAGGCGAGCACTAAGAGAGGATTTTCCAAAATTCACTCCCTAAGGGGATGAAAAAGGGGTCCAAAGTTTGTATGGAGAAACCTACTTTTACGCGGGCGAAGCCGCGGGCAGAAGCCAGTAAAATATAAACATCACAATATTTTATGAGAATCGTGTGACATCCTTATCTCTTTAAATAAAGTGTTTCATGGCAGGACATATATTTTTTATGACAGCCAATTACACGCTTCGGATTTGATGTCTTAATTATTAAAGGGCCTATTACACTACTCGATATTCAGACAGTCTTAGTCGATGTCGCGTAGTGTAATAAGGGTTAGACTGGTCTTACTCGGAACAAAAAATAAGACAGTCTGAATATCGTGTGCTGAATATCGCGTAGTGTAATAAGCCCTTTAATACTATAGCTGCTGCCGGCAACTTTGCCCGCGTGGTAGTAGAAAGTTATCCTAAAGGAACATAGTCCAGGGATAAATAATCCTATGTGCTATTTTAAGACATGGTCTACCCGTGTACCAAGTTTCATCGAAATCCGTTCAGCCGTTCGAGAGTGAAGAAGTGACAAACATACAAACTTTCAGTTTTATAATATACTAGAGAATTAAGACTAGATTCTGCCAGCAGCGGTGTGGAATTTGATAATTATGCCAACGGAATATACTCTTGGAGTAAAAAGTATCCTTTCTACATGTTCTATTCCATCCAGGGCGAGGTTTACCCCTATGCTTATTCCTTATTCCCATATAGAAAAACTGATTTTCATCCGTACCTACACTCTAAGGTTCAGTTGAAAACCAGCGTCAGGCAACTGCTACGTAGTTGTCTGACATTATGCTGAACTGCGGGGCTATTGCGTAACTCTGTTGACAGTTCAAGTGATGATCACTTGTTAACAATGTGCATCATTGAACTGTCAAACAGCTAGTTTCGTATTGCCTATCTTCAGTGACCAACTACAGTGACGTCATTAGCCACTGGTGCTTTTGATAGCCACCGTAACACGTTTTGACAGATGTTATTGTATCGATACTTTTAAAATTGCGATTGTGTAAGCTTTTGAAGCTGTATAATTTTATTATTATTTTATTCTATGCCATTGTCAAGTTTTATCCAAATTCGTTCAGCAATTAAGTACGTTTACTTCTCACGGTGTGTCATACAAACTCACAAGTCCTTATGCTTTGCAATTAAAGAATTAATTTTAATTAAACTTGGTACACATACTACACATACGCAAGGTCTCTAGCTTTAAAAAGTTAATTACGAACATTTACGAAAGTGAGAGCGATTTTTCACTTTCCATAGAAAACGTCGGTCGCTCTGAAACGCTTTTAAGGCCGGAATTCACCAATAAAACTAATCGCGTTTTAACGTTTGGCTCGCATAATCGCGTTTAGCCGCTCTCACTAGTGTCACTTGTAAAAATACAACGAAAGAAAAATACAGACAAGTGACAGCGGCTAAACGCGATTATGCGAGCCAAACGTTAAAACGCGATTAGTTTTATTGGTGAATTCCGCCCTAAGCCGTGAAAGCTAAACAAATAAACAAACTAACATTCGTACTTATAATGACTATTACAGTTAGGATTCTATATAATTTGTCTATATAAATGGATTATTAACAAGCCCCAATGGATTGACGCCGTTGATGTACATAGACAACAAACAACAGATTTTGTCACCTACTCATTCTGTCCAGATGAATTACTTTGACCATTTTTGCTTGCTGAAGCTGAAGTACAAAAAATTTGAAGATAGTTCTCAAAATAAAAATGGCAGACGCAATTTATACAAAATATTTTTTTTTACTAAAAAAAAAAAAATACCAACTTCACTAAAAAAAAAAACACAAAGAATCAAAATAACTCTAATTTCGGAAGTCGGGTTTCACGGTGTTGTTTGTTTTCTATTTAACACCGACTTCCGAAATTAAAGTTATTTTGATCCTTTTAGTGTTTTTTTTTTAGTGAAGTTGGTTATTTTTTTTTTTGTAAAAATTTTATTTTAAAAGGGGATTTTTTTTTGTAAATCGGTCCATAAACGACGGAGTTCTGAGGTAACAAACAAAAAAAAATACAACCGAATTGATAACGTCCTCCTTTTTTTTAAGTCGGTTTAAAAACCGGGCAAGTGCGAGTCGGACTCGCGCACCGAGGGTTCCGTACAAACTTACCTATGAAAACAATTTAACTTTTTGAGTAGCGTAATTGGAGACACAATAGAAAGACAATGGCGCGTTAACGCCGGCGTTATTGCGGGGATCAAAAGCTTAAATCCCGAATTGTTACGAAGATTTTTCCGAAACGCAAAAAAAGTTTATTTTTTGTGACGTAACAACAAATTTACAGTTTTCTGATATTTTCCTATATTTGTGCTATAAGACCTTGCTTCATACCAAATTTTAAGATTCTAGGTCAACAGGAAGTACCCTATGAATTTTGATTGCCTTGAAAGTGGCGAAATACACGTTTTTTGCGACATAAACGGCCAAATACACATTTTTTTTTCGTTGATTCAGAAGTTTTATTTTTTCACAGCTTCAAGGGTCCGCAAACTTGAGTATATATATGGTATTAATTTCAACTCGATACCTCCACGCGTTTCCGAGATAAAGGGTCTTGACAGACAGACAGACGGGCGGACAACAAAGTGATCCTATAAGGGTTCCGTTTTTTTGCTTTTGAGGTACGGAACCCTAAAAAGAGGTAAAATTTGCAGTTTTTATGTAATCTCTGAAACTACTGAACCGATTCTGAAAATTCTTTCACCAATCCTAAGCTGCACTATCCCTGAGTTTCTACTTTCAGGTGGGCGAAGGCGCTGCCAGGACCTGAGAGTTAAATTATTTGTCTGTTTGGTATATTTTTATTTTGTACTAGCGCGACTCGTTCCAGCTTCTAAAGTGATGTATTATACAAACCTTTCTCATGTCTATTGGTGAAAACCGTATAAAAATACGTTCAATACTTTTTGAGTTTGACTGCTGTAAGACCCGGGCCACACGACGCGTTGCGGCGCCGCACCGCAAGTATTTCGACGAATCGGCGGGCACAGGAGCGACAACGCATCGTGTGGCCCGGCTCTAAGGCAGGTACTTTATTTATGTCAATAAAACATTATTATTATTGGTTTATCGCGAACAGATACACGGGATGGAGGAATGTTTTATAATATGTGTATAAGTACTGTATTTATATATTTCAACTGAGAATTTTCTCCTCTTTCACTTAACATCCTCCCAATCGATACGACTGCAAAAATTGTTTTGATACTCTCACTTTTTTAATGTAACAACCGCCATAATGATTTTGTATAATGATTCCATTGACGCGACGCCTCACTAATCAAATCAGTTCAGTAGTTTTGCTTTTTACTATTACGGTGAAACATACTTACATACAATAATATGCTAACATTACATAGATTGCTAAAATCAACCAGGAAGGGCTACAATTTTGGCTTTGCCGTAGTCAGTAAAAAGAAGTTAGACAGGATTATTATAATATGTTAATTAGTTAAACCAACATATCCGTTAACGATATTAATAACTTGTTTTTTTTTTTATGTGTCTCTCTCTGTCCCCGACAGTCACGAAAATTACTGAGCCTTTGTTGATAAAGTAGTTCTTATTTCACAATTATTTTACGGTATGTCATTACGAAGACGAAAACAGGAAAACTACAAGACCATTAGCCTTGACAGTAACAAGCAAAATATTTACTATACAAGATTAATTTCGCAGATAAAATATGGAAGAGTAATAATGAATCAAAATGATGCTTTCAAAGAAATAAAGTAATAAGAAGCATGACTGTGCTCTTCTTCTTCTATCTTTTTTTTTGTTGGTAAGTGGGAAATCATCTAATGACATCTCGCGATCTAGAGTAGAGGCGGAGGGCATGTCAAACTTTACTGACAATATTCCGATTAGCTGCTAATTCTTAGTGCAATAGCCTATGACAGGACGACGTCAGTCGGGTCAGCTAATATGTAATAAAATGATTTATTTAAATTTTAAGGGAAAGTGTTATTCCATTATGTTTTTTGCTGCTATCTTGATCAAATCTTAGTATTTTAGTAGGTTAACGTTCAAAACCGCTTAAGCCTAGCCCTTATGACATAAAAAACCTACAGAAAAGGACGTTTCAAATTCTCTAAGCCCTATAAAAATGCTTGACTCGACTTTGGAAAAATGTCATATTGTGTCAATAACCTCACTCATAGGACAAGAGAACTGTTGTGTAAACGAGTTCAATAACACACCTGTTCCAACACAAAACAATGGTCGCTTATTGAAAACTCATATATTTTTCAAAATCCATATTGTTTTCCAACTAAAAATTGACTACAATGAATTTTTCATTTCACAAGTTCGAACTTGGTACCTATGAAAGGGAGTTTCAGACCTTTAATGAGTGCTGGTGACTCTTACCGCTGTTAGCTTGTATCTCGTATCCCAAGCTATTTAATCGACTAACGTCTATGGCGTCCAGTACACGGCCATGCAAGCGTCAATCAAAACCATCAATCATGAATGATGTTTGAATGACGGAATTTTATCGCCATACGTTTTTCGTCATGCAAACGTCAGTCATCGCATTACACGGTAGGTTTTTCGTCAGTCAAAACATTTGACTGTGGCAAAACTGACAGCAAAACCTATCGTGTAATGGACTTCTTAGTCACTCGATTGGCAGCTCGTTTAATTCGTTCAGTCACGACATTTTTGTGGCGTCCTCTTGGAAGGGACAACGAACAGCTGGCCTTCTTGTTCGAGACACCGAGCAGTGAACATGTCCAGAACTTCTCTGTGATACATTTGAATTTCAGTAGCAAGTAAGCACGGAACCTATTATGAGTGATTTTGTTTGAGCGTGTCTAATATTGTGGAAAAGGAATTAAATATGTTTGTGTTTTATTAATATATGTTAGGTTTTTTATTGCGAACCCCTTCATTTCTGAACTGTAGCTTGCAATATGCAACCCTGGCTTAGTAATACCCTTAAGAAGCCAACGTCGTTCGCCAGCAAGCAGGAAACTGTCAAATGGTGACATTTCTGACAAATAGACATGTCATGAATTTGCATGAAGTATTGTGTTTACCCATGCACATGTAATTATGTATTGTTAAACAAATGTAATGTATGTATTCGTCATTGATTGACACACATTACAGGTGTCACAGGGTTCAGAATAACAATGTCATCACACTCGTCACATTGCACTTATGTGCACTTAACAACTCGCTTCAAGGTATCACGTCATCACACTTCTATCTATATATAAAAGAAAGTCGTGTTAGTTACACTATTTATAACTCAAGAACGGCTGAACCGATTTGGCTGAAAGTTGGTGAGGAGGTAGCTTAGAACCAGGAGACGGACATAGAATACTTTTTTTTTTGTGTAGGGTAGAGTAAGGTAGAGTAGGATAGAGTTGGGTAGAGTAGGATATAGTAGTCAGTTGACGGGAGCGAAGCCGCGGGCAAAAGCTAGTATGTTATAAAAGCGAAAGTTTGTTAGTGTGTTTGTTACTTCTTTACACTCGAACAGCTGAACGGATTTCAATGAAACTTGGTGCACGATAAGACCACGTCCTGGAATAGCACTTAGGATACTACTTTTTCCAGGAGTATATTCTCTCTCGGGATACTTTTCAACTAACACGCGGACGAAGACGCTGGCAACATTTAGTCTTTTTATGCTTGCGTTAACCTTTCCAATACCGTAATTAAAGACACAATAGAAAGACGAGAGAGCAAACGCCGGCGTTCGCTTGGGGTTTAATGAAAAGACGAAGGAATGGGGAACATGACCAGAGGACAGTTTTTGAGTACTTATAAATAATAAATGGTTATTGGGTTCGGTTAGAAAGACTTTAAAAAAATGCCGCAATCAGTTCGGCCGCAGCAAAGACACAGGTGGAGGCTCTCGGAAGGTTATGATTTTCAGTGTTTGTGCTGCGTCTCTCCGCATACCATGCGTTTAATTTTGCGTCACATGCCTTATTTATGTAAGGATCTAATGACAGAGCGGCATTACCGTGGCCGAATCGATACGCTAAGAAGAAGAAAGGAGGGGTAAAAGAAGAACATTTTTTTTTAAAGATTTACAAGTTGAGGTGACTAGAAAAGAGCTGACTATTGTGATGATGGCGAAAGAGATCTTTGGAAGTTGAAAATATATTGGAATGAGGGCAAGATTTTTGCTTTTGGTCAACCAGACAGTTGAGACAACTAAGCGAAAACGCGTTCCGTAGCGGCGGGTTACTTTAACTCTAGGGCATAACTTTGGCCCAAATCGAGAAAATGTTTGAACTGCATGCTGTGTCGCGACCGTACAACCGAACGCCGTAGTTCCTTCAGTAACTAATAGATGGCGAAATAGACGTGTACTTATGGAACTGTTTTACCGACTCAAGTGCACGTCGCTACATGTTCGCGCCATTTGAAATTTTGACACTAACACCGGCGTATTTTTCTGCTCCAAACTTTGATGTGTAAAGCTGTATTTTGGTAAGTTTTGCATTTGAATTGTTATTTATTTTCTTAGGCATGTATGTAGGAGTATGGCAATTATTTTTTAAAGACGATTTACTTGTGTGTTGGGACTTAAATTTTAGATCTAGAAAATCGGTATACATTGACCGCTTTTTCGGGTAACTTTGGGCCTGCGGGCCAAAGTAACCCTGTGAAGTTTATTAGAGGGAAACTTTAAATTTTTGATCAATTTGTTACAGAACTTAAATACAGAGCGTCTTTCCTGATGCCATTCGTGTACAGACGACAGCCCGGCAGTCGTCGGTATGTCGACTACACCCAGGCGGATTTAAAAAAATGTCTGGATGCAATCCAATCAAAAGTGCTCACACAAAGAGCGGCTGCAGAGTTGTTTAACATTCCTCGTAGGTTCTAGAAGGGTTCGTTCTCTGTTCCTGAAATGAACGAGTGACAAGAAAAGGTTTTTCAGTAAGGTTTGTAATATTAGATTAGATGCTACTTGTAAACGTTGCATTACATTTACATAATTAACCTAAGATCGTTCGTTTAACTCGTTTAAGATAATATTATTGTGTTTTTGAAAGTTTGTTACATTTTTTGAGATATTTTCTTAGTGTAAATCTTTTTGAAATATATTATGTTGATTTTTCCTCGAGTTTTAATTAATTTCGAACTTTTTTCTTACATTTTACCTCTCCTGGATATTCAATCTTACCGCCCTTGATGGTTTCTTTGGCCACTGATAGCTGCAAGTGAGATTTTTCACCGATAAAGTTCATGGGGTTAAAGTAACCCTTTCCTAAGAATAACTTTGGCCCAAACTTTAATTAAAAAAAAAAACAAGTTACACTTATCATATTTCTAAAACACACTTCGCATCTTGTTGATTATTTCCTTGAGCTTCTTTATAACTTATAAGAATACTAAAAAGACAATACTGATACAAACTACAGATCAAATTCGTAAAATATTTGAAAAAAATAGCTAAAGTAACCCGCCTCTACGGTTTTTATCATTATTATTCTTACTGTCACTTTTGGAATATTATTCCAGTTTTTCAAATAGTTATCAATATTATAATAAAAAACTTTTTACAAAAAAAAATACAACCGACTTCAAAGTAAAAAAAAACACTGAAAAGTGCAAAATAATTTTAATTTCGGAAGTCGGTCTTTCTATAATAGTTTTGTCTCTTCGTTTATTTAACACCGACTTCCGAAATTAAAATTATTTTGCACTTTTCAGTGTTTTTTTTTACTTTGAAGTCGGTTGTATTTTTTTTTGTAAAAAGTTTTTTATTTTACACTTTTTAGTTATGGTACCACCACTAAAAAGTACCAAACTTAAATACCTTATAGCCAGAGTGCATCTCATGACAATTCTAATAATCCCAAACACGGTTAGATTACATTAATTTATTACAGAGTTCCGGTGCCTAACTTCAGGCTTCATCATCACATCAGTTCGATATATTCCCCCTCTACTTTCAGTCAGTCATCGACTACACGTATAAACAAAGCAATTTTACTTGTTACGACGGTTCTGCTGTGATCCTATGAGGAGTTCTGCTCCATATCTTCGAAGTTCATGATCAGATCATAACAATATTTCTATGGGACCAACTCGGAAGTAAAACCTACCAATCAAAAAAAAAAATTTCAAAATCGGTCCACAATTGACTGAGAAATCGGTGAACATACATAAAAAAAAAAAAAAAAAAACATACATTCAACCGAACATATAACCTCCTCCTTTTTGAACTCGGTTAAAAATAGACACTACGGGAAATAGCGAGATATCTCCGACATAAGTACATTTTATAACTTACTTGTGTAATCTACAAGTCAGTAAAGCAGTTTATTCGTACGATAAACAAAAAAAAAACAAATAGGTTTTTTTTTGATCTGGCAATTATCTAATACAATACGTGTCCGAGTCGCTTGTTATTGATTTACCTAGTTTGTGGTCTTCATAAGACAATAACCTTCTCTATCTAACAAGTTTTTTGTTAGTAAAACATCTTTTACCGACAAAATAAAAAAAACATTCGGAGGGTCAATAACCTCCGGTTTGTCTATGCCGGCAGTAAACAGATATGACATTGTGTTATTTAGCTAGCATTGGAAAATAGTCAATGTTATAAAAATATAGTCAATTAATTACCAATATTATATTTTAAATCCCTAAAGAGATTAATTATCTATAACCTCGTAAGGCCCAACGACCTAATTTAATGACAAAAAAATTTTGACACTCCGGCCCGAGACACTATTTAAAATCATTAAATTACGGCCCAGCGACCTAAAATTGTGACATGATATTTGAACATATTTTTCTGTTTAAATAATCCCGCCAATTCAAAACTGCCATCGACAAATTATTAACTTTGAACGCATCTCTAATTTTGACAATTTCAACTTGACGTTTTAGAACCAATAATCTGTCTATTTGACGTTTCATCTCGTGTAAATGGAAGCCTCGTGGATATAGGTGAGTAAATCTATTAATATCTTTATAATCATTACATGGTGATGTCTGAAATGTATTGCAAACAGTTGCGGAAATGTTATATTTTGTTCCTACGCATTTTTTTCAATGGAAAGTCATTTTAATTCAGTAATATACGAACGATAAAAACTATGTCCCAAAATAAAGTCGGTGGGTTTTTATTGTAAAAGTTAGCCTAACTTCTATGTCATAATTTTAGGACGTTGGGTGTTTACTTTATGTTTTCTTTGTTTAAGCCATGAATAACGAAGCTATCGAAGCTGAGCTTAATCTGGACATATCCGAGTTTGAAGATGACGAAGACAACGATGATATTGATGATGTGGATTATCGACCACCTCAGGGTCGAAATCGTCAGTCGGATAATTCAGCAGAATCGTCTTCGGATTCTGAAGGCGAGCTTTCAATTTCAAGTCCTGCGATTTCTAATTCTTCTGTTATGCGAGGGAGGAGCTTACAGCGTCGAGGTGGCCGTCGTGGTCGAGGAATTTCTTTGATTTCTCAACCAAGTCATAGAAGAGGAAGCTCTTCTCGTGGAAGAATGTATCAGCAAGTGGAAGCTGTAGCTAACGAGGATATTGGCATTAACGATGGACAAACTGGAGATTGGATAGAAAAAGATTTTAATCCAGATGTAATTCCCTTTATGCAACCATCGTATTTACCTCTTAATGACGAAGAGTTTAGTAAAATTGATTACTTTCGTCGATACGTAAATGATGAGCTGATGCAAATCATCGTGGATAAATCCAATGAGATGTATCTATCAAGAAACGGCCAGTTATTAAATTTGACACTTACCGAGTGCTACATTTTTTTCGCAATTAATTTGGCTATGTCATGTATTGGATATCCGATTCTCCGCATGTACTGGCAACATAAGTTTCGTGTCGCTTTTGTAGCTGATCACATGTCACGGAACAGATTTTTCACTCTTCGAAATTCTTTAAAACTCGTCAATGATAACGACTTTTCTGCCGAAGATAAAAGTAAAGACAAGCTCTGGAAAGTTCGCCCACTTATCAAAGAAATTCTTAAGGGTTGTCATTCCATACCAAAAGACCAAAAACTGTCAATTGACGAAATGATCATTCCTTTTACGGGCTCCTGTGGGATGAAGCAATATTGCCCAGGTAAACCTAATCCTACAGGTTTAAAAGCTTTTGTCTTGGCGAATCCTGCAGGAGAAGTGTGTGATTTTGATATATATCAAGGGGCAACTACATATCCTTCTTATGCTGACACATCATTCGGGTTGGGAGAGAAAGCAGTTCTTGCCTTAACGGAGGATTTGATACCGGGACATATAATTTACTGTGATAGGTACTTTACCACCGAGACACTGCTTTTGCAATTAAAAAACAGAGGCCTGATGTGCGCTGGTACATTAATGAAGAATAGAGTACCTAAGCCCGCAAGATTAATACTCAAAGAAGACAAAGACTTAAAGAAAGCAGGGAGAGGGAGTTATCAAGTATTGGTCAACGATGAGAAGAATATAGCTATAACTAAATGGCTTGATAATAAACCAGTCACTTTTCTGTCTACTGTGCACGCTGCCCAAACTTCCGACACTTGCCAAAGGTGGTGTAAGCAGAATAAAGTTTATGTTACTGTCCCACGACCGGAAGTAGTAAAACAATATAATTCAAATATGGGAGGAGTCGATCTTGCTGATCGCCTCTTAGCTGTGGCACCGTCGAGATATCGGACAAGAAAATGGACAACGCGATTTATCGCGCACATGTTTGATTTGGCTATAACTAATTCTTGGTTAAATTACAAAAAAAATGAGTTACGCAAAAATGTCCCGATAAAAAAAATTCAACAACTGAGGAGTTTTAAAATGGAAATAGCTGAAATTTTAGTATCAGCAAATGTCTCCACTAGTTCCGAAACAGAAGACGAAGAACAGCCTCGGCCTAAACGTTCTAAACCAACTATACCGCTTCCCAGCGTCAGTTCAAGAACTCATGGTGCACTGCATTTGCCCTCGGCTGGAGAAGTTCAAAACAGATGCAGAAGACCAGGATGTAACAAGAAAAGCACAATTATATGCAAGAAGTGCAACATTAACTTGTGTCTCACTAGAGAAAGAAATTGTTTTTTCAAGTTCCACACTGAGATTTATTGATTTAGATGTTTTTATTTTATTGTTTTTATTTTTTTTTATTAACGAAGACTATAATTGTGATTGGTTTATGTGCAATTGTCATTGATATACCTAAAGATTTAAGACCAGTTTAGCATTTTCTTTAATTTTTAATATATCTTAAAATATTATAATTTGAAATATTACCATTGATTAGTAGATAAGTACCTACATTATGTTGTTAATTATGATTAGCGCAAGTGTAATGCTAATGATACATTGTTTCCTAAAAAATGAGACTGATTTAGAGACATTTGTTACGTAAAATGATTAATTAATACGATTTAAAATAAAAGGAGAATAAACGTTTTTTTTTTTCACAAAGTTTCTTTTTTTTCCGGTATAATTTGTAACATTTGATAATAAATAACTGCATAGATTTGATATATTCAAATTAATATTATACTTAAAACTATGGCCCAGTGACCTAAAAAAAGGACAATTAATTTCAAAATATTTGTTGCTTGAAATAGTTAACTTTAGGTATAAGAAATACCCCTTAAAAGAGTTTAGCCAAAAGTATTACATTTAAACACTTTTTTACTAAATCAAAGTTCTGGGCCGCAACTACTTGCACCTATTTTTAGTACATTGGGCCGTAATATATATCGACCTAAATTTGGGTTGGGCCTTACGAGGATATATGTATATATATAAATGAATCCCTATTTCCCTTGGTCACGCCATCACGCGTGAATGGCTGAACCGATTTCACAATTTTTATTTTTTGTTGTGTTTGTTATTGTCAAGAGAAGAATCTTATGAAAGAAAAAATTTAAAAAATTGGTAGTAGGGTAGAGTAGGGTGGAGTAGGGTAGAGCAGAATAGAGTAGTCAGTTGACGGGAGCGAAGCCGCGGGCAAAAGCTAGTTGTTATATAATTGTGTTTTAAAATAACCATGCATTGAATTAAAATAGTCAAAATAAAATGAATATTACCACAACTATCTGCAGTTGTAATTTTGTATATATGACATGTATTTATGCAGTTGCTACCATTCAAGGGTCACCCAATAAGATTTGCAATTTGTCCAAATTACGATTTTGCAGTATCTTCTAATAATTATATTTAAATGTATTTTATTTGAAGGCACGTTAGTAGCAAAGTTGCTTCTTTTTAGGGTACCTTCTTTCAAGTTATACCTCTAAGGCTGAGGCTACAGTGCCCAGCGATTTGCGATGCGACTGGAAGAGCCCTACGAGTTAAAAATGGTATGTCTACATTAGAAGCGAAAATTTGGGGATGATGTGACTACATTGCACATATGCTTTACAACGAATTAGATGAGCAATTCATGCAGCTAAACTGTAAAAGTAGAAAGACGGCGATTTCGCATTATTACTAATCGAGACAAGGCGGCTACATGGAAGCGATGCAGAGGCGAAGTACACGACGCGCGCGGGGGGAGGTCGTTTGGTTCGGCAATCGCCCAGTCGTTGTCGGCTTCGTGAAGACGTTATATTATTTGAATAGCTTTGTCAAAACCAAACCTTGTGTTTTGCTAGAAAATTCTTAACCTTTTGAGTGCGTAATTAGAGACACAATAGTAAGACAATGGCGCGTGAACACCGGCGTTAATGCGGGGATCAACAGCTTAATCTAAGATTACACTAGTCGATACTTTATCCATACAAATTTTGGGGAGGCATTACTCCACAGTTTGACATCGTACATCGAAATTAAAACATGATATGGTGTATCATGTGTACCGTGTAAGTTTGTCTGTGCGGAAACAGAAACACAAAAAAAAAATTGCCAATAAAAGTTATGAGCCAACAAAATTTCTGTTTTTTGATGATTTTAACGCAACTTTAGGTGTAAAAAAGTAACAAAACTCGTATAAAATCGCCAAAACGAAGTCAGTACCGACAAAGCTTTATTACCGTAGAGTTCTATACAATTTATTTGTAATAGATTTTTGCAGTGTTTTTTTCATAAAACTCAGATTTTTAGACTAGCGTCTAACTGCTCATACTTGATATTATCGCTGTCGGACACAATGTCAGATGATGAGATGAGACATCGCACTTTTTGGCCTCACCCATCAGCGAGTTCGAGCCCGCGACTAGTTCAGCCTTAAGTAGGTACGAACTATTTTTGAAAAAAGAGATTGTGTTGGATTCATGAATTAAATAAAGACCTGCGTCAATTTCCAGAAACATTCTTTGAATAACGCACTTGTACTTCGGACACAAACAATTCAACGTCTATTGTAGACAAAAATTGCTGTCTTTCTACTTTTACAGTGTAGCTGCATGAATTGCTCATCTAATTCGTTGTAAAGCATATGTGTAATGTAGCCACACCATTTTTAATTTGTTTCGTTCTTCCAGTTGCATCGTAAATCGCTGGCCACTGTAGCCTCAGCCTAAAAGTCAATCATCTTATTTATATTCACATACTAGCTGTCACCCGCGACTCCGTGAAATTAGTATTTTCCACTTTTAAGAGACGATTCCCATACAAAATTACGAATTTTTCAACTGTTTTTTTATGGGTTTTCTTTATTTTATTTTTTTTTAGTTTTCTTTTAATGATCCAAAATATTTAAAGAGGTAATCGTCATAATATGCGTACGTTTTCACGCCACTTTTGAGGTAGTGTACATAACGCGTTTTTGGGGTTCAAATTTTTGGTTTGAATCATTATTATATCTCAAAAACGGTGGCTCTTAGGAAAAAAAGTATTTAGACATTTTTGTAAATAATTATCAGATCTTCATTTTTTTTCTGGGCTAATTTTATGATAAAACTTACAGTTTTGCTGAAAATCGCGAAAACTCGTTTTTGTGACCCCTAGTAATTTTTTTTCAGGTGTCGGATTGATGAGGACTTTTTAGATTTAAATTATGATGGAGTTTTGAACAATCCTACCAATTTTCAGCTGGGTGCAAATTATTGCAACTATTTTTTGGTCTAATTTGACTGGACTATTGTGTCATGTTTCAAGTTTATAAACCCAAGAAATAAAATTCTCCCATACAACCTTTAGCAAAGTAACAGCTCCTGAATTGTTTTAATATAAGTATAGTTTTGAATAACAAAATATAATTTGATATTTTTCATAGTATTTATTAGTTTATAATTTTAGCATATTTTATTATTATACATAACTTATTTTTATTAAGTATTAATTTTATTTTATTTTTTCAGTTTGAAATATCTGATATTTGTTTATTGTGCAAACCTACCACAGTGTTGTCTTTTTTAACCCAAAGGTTGACTGGTACAGAATGCCTGGTTGCATAAAGTCCGCCTATGTACCACTAGTGTACATGAAGTTTAAATAAATAAATAATGAGAACAAGAAACTTCTCCTTTTTACCCCCTTCATAGTCTAATTTTCTTCATCATAAAAGTGTTTACCAGGTCTTTAACAGCCCCTAAATATTTTAAAGGAGTAGTTTTGAAAAATTTAAAAATGTATCTTGCCACCATTTGTGGCAAGTCTCAAGGATTTAGAAATAAGATTCTGCATACAAATGAAATTGGGGTGTTTTGGTTTGTCATGTCATGTCAAAATTTCATGTTGTTATGTCAGTCAGTCACATTTCTCCTTTTATATACATTGAAATACAGACATAAGTTTTTTAAATCAAGCATTATTTTTGCTACTTACAACAAAAATTTAATAAAAATAGGTGCTTTTAATAAATTGTAAGTAAAATATGTCATTGTTTTGTTTATTATTAATCATTAAAATGGTCAGATAACTATTCAGATAATAACAATTTAATCTAAAAAGATAATTAGGTAAACCTACTGTTTTTATAATCAAACATTGTCTTAATTTGATAAGTTGGTTTTGTTTGTTTCCTGGTACCTAGGTATTTATTTACACTTTTGCAATGAAGTGGAACATGAACCAAAATACTTTACTATGAGAACCATAGTACAGAATATATCAACACCTGCTAGGAATAACATTGTAACTCAAAATTTCCTCAAAACTGAGTTACAATGTTATTCCAAGCAGGTGTTGATATTATACCTAATGTTGTTCAGGACTGCATTTTAGAGACATAGTCATCTTATTTTTAAGAGAAAATATCTACTAACTAGGTACCTGAGAGCATGTTCTTGGTTAGATTTAAATTTAATGATTCAAATGTTTTTATTTGCATTGCCTATCTAAAATATATTCAGTTTCTTTTTACATAATATCAATATTGTTTTGAGAATATTACAAGAATAAAGTTGTTGGTATACTTGGTTAAGATATTAATTATCCTTACATAGGTAATGTTTTCCAATTAAATGGATATGAAATGCTGGTTTGTTTTGATTGGTTGTAAAATCCATAAATATGGCAAAATAATAGCAAATAAGATATACTATAAGTTTATATTTCAACAATTCATTTTAGTTCAGAGTAATGGTAGGTATATACTTGAGTTTTAGCAACACCTGTCTGTATCAAAACAACATCCAGTTCAATGCCAACCTCCACAACAGATTTAATCAGACTATTTTTATTTAGAATGTATGACTGTACTCAACAAAAAGTAAATATAGGAATTAACTGGGGATAAAGTAATCATTGTTTAAGAGCAAAGCACTTACAGAATCTAAATGTTTTGGTCGTCAATTCATCATAGACATTATCAGTGCCTACTGAGGGTCAAACTAAACATAGAGAGAGCAACTTATTAATGTTTTCGATAAATTAGCTATAGATCAAAGTACCTATTGAGCGGACATTATGTGCAAGGAAGTGCCAATTTGAGAACTCGCTTGCAATCGAACTTTTTATTGCCATACAAAGCAACAAATTGGACTTTAATGGGTCGTATGAAACACAATAGTGAGCAGATTCATATCGACGCATGTTGGCGATGCACAGCTACGTGTTTCGTAACAAAGAGCAATCGTGTGACGGTGGTGCAGCAGTGAAAGTGACTAGTGCGAATACTCGCGAATATACGTTCACGGTCAGTACCCAGACCCGACTAAACACTGAACATCCTCCGCTATTGATTCGCAGCACCTCGATAACGATATTATCGCCAATATTGACTATTATCTCACAATAATAACGGTATTCTCACTGTACACTGTATTTTTTATCGATAAGAGAAAGAAGAGTAAAGTGTGGCATAACTCACCTTGTAATAAACATCCATGCGGACGGTGTCCGGAATCCCTTCGAGCACATTCCTGTCGCACTTAGCTTTCTGCAAATAGTTCACTAAATTCGTGAGGCACAGCTCGTACAAATTATCGGGTATTTTCTTTGAGCGCATCGCCGACGACGATGCGTCAGCCATTTTGCCGAGATAAATGAAAACTCGATTCAATTTGCTTTGATCGTCGAGATGTCACGGCAGGGCAGTAGAGAATTCGCACGAACTTCACGTGTTATGCTGTGTTTCTATTGGTTGATCGTAAGCCCGTTTTCTAAGCTCAATTGAAGACTATTTCTGATTGGCCGTTGTGGTTTTATAAGTCAGAGGTTCTAGAATAATGTCATCTATTTTATTCGAAGTAATAAGAACTCGTCTATGAAAGAGATGGAGATACGTTATCATGATACATCCATGAAACAGTGAACAGCTGTGAGTGAGCGTTTGCGAAATTGCGAAAATGGATAACCGGATCATCGAAATCAACAGCTGTTTGGCTTGTGTGTGTAGTGAATTGAAACAAAACGTTGATTATGTTTTTCGTTTCGATTTCGAAGAATTTATAAAATCAGTCCAGGTTTTTTTGAGTCCAAGAGTTTTTGTTTTACAAACAAAAATACAAATCTTGCCTATAATATTAGTAGTAATAGTAGCCGTAACTAGACTAGTTTTTTTTTTAATAGAAATCATTAATAAATTGGAGTAGATAAGTAGGTATAATATATAAAGGTTGCAAACAATTTTTAAATACACCCTTCAGTTTAGTTAGCATTCACTCATTTTTTCAGTCAATCATCAAATTACTGGAAGGATATGGAGAAGTGTCTGACTTTTACTGACTAAAACCAAACCACCGGAGTTCCTTCAGTTGCCCTTTGCGGCCTACGGCCACGGTAACTCGAACAATCCCGCAGCTCTATTCTTAGTAGGTATTTTATAAATTCTTTGCTGCATTCTCTGCAAGTCGTGCAATGACAAGCGAGCTTCGGTCGTTAATAAATATTAAATAAAACTCTATGCAATTTTTTTAAGGTTTAATTAACATTACCTACTGTATTAAGTATATGTTTATTCCAACTAGAATTACCTAAATACAATTTCAAGGCGCTCAAGGGTTTGACATCGTGTGTGAGATTTCCGTAAGTGCAGCATCCATGAATCCATCCATCGTTTTATAGAAGGGGTTATGTGAGAAGAAAACAAACAACAAATAAATTGGAACAATTTAATTGAGGTAACTAACATATAACTAACATTAAACAAAACATCACCATCATGACACAACTAAACTATTTTAAAGCTGTCTACAGCATAAATGCTTCACTCATTGCAAACTATCTTATTTTAAATGATACTTAAATCATTTAATTCATTTAAAATATGAAACTTGCACGATTGAAAGTTAAAATCTTTAGATTCTGACAATATTGACCAGATGTGAGAAACTTAATTCAATTTGAGTACACTACTTATGTTATTCCTTCTTATTTTCAAACAATATGTCTACAATTGAGCTCAAAATTCGCAAAGTAACTCAAACTCATGATAAAATTGTCAGAAGACAAGCCATTAGATAAATCCGAATATTTATTACATAAAGTTGTTTGTGTAAAACAAAAACAAAATATTATCATCTTATTCAACTCAGATAAAATACAAATACTATATTTGAATTCAGAATTCAAGATAACATTCAAATTTCAACTCTACCTTGTACAATACAAAGTTCAAATTCAATTGCAGAAGGCCTTTTTTTTAATAAAAATTGTCATATATTGGAGTGCCCAAGGCTGCAATTATTGTAACCTCCTACACCTAATCATTCTAAGGAGTCAACCATCGACTTGAAAAGAATAAGTAGTAAAAATGTTCACTTAACAATCAACTTAAAATACGGAACGCTAAAGTCGATATTTGAGTTGACGGATTATAACTATCTCGAATTAAAAATTCAAGTATAGAAGATATTACGAGACAAAATGCTTAAATGATATATAAAAAAAAAGTTTTGACCTCAATCTAAATCAGACTTTATGCCTTCGAGTTCTAGAAAGAGAATTATGGATAGAGACAATGCTCTACAAAACTGGATGTGTCATTAACAACCACATATTAGGAAATACCTTGAAGAAAAATGGACTGAGCATTACTGTGACAAAATTGAACTAATCTGTAGAAAAAGACAGCGAATACGCAGAGAACACCACTTTTTTTCTGCATAGGTGTTACTAAAACCCAGTGAAAATCAATCAGAAGTTTAGAAAAATAATCTAGTTGTCTCTTGACACATTTCTGCCTGTATCCACAAGACAGATAGCCAGCGAATGCTTAGTCCAGTTCCTCATATCTATGACTTGTAAACACTACATTATAATAGTCGAATTTCCTGCGAGCTTAAAAGTATTTGACACTTTGTTCTTGTGATTAATGCCTACCGTACACGGACGCGTAGCTTCATAGACGCGTATTCGTCATTATACGCTTGGTGTACGTATGCTCACAGCTTACATACACTATGAAACTCTGTCGACGAAGCGACGTATTATATATACCACAGAATATAGAGAACACTAGAAGTAGCTTGAGAAAATGTTTGTACCAGAACCGGTGTCGCCAAACTCATACATTTACGATTTACTCTTACTGCAAACCGGAAGATACGATTGGCTAAAAAAAAAATAAGGGCGTAAACGAAATGCAAAAAAAAATATTATACGAAATGCAACTTTAATATCAACAGCTTATAAATCAAATTGGCAAAAACAAGAAAGAAATACATATTGGACTACCAAGTACCGCCACTCGTCGCTAGATGGCACTGTTCAGTATGAACTGTAACTACGTAAAAATAAGGGTGGTATTTGAATGGCGTATCACTGACACGAATGCAGGTTGCTACTCAAATAGTGATGTAACCTAATTCGATCGAAATAATATTGATAGTACGAAAACGTCTTTAAAACATATAATGCGAAAAAAATATTGTATGCGGTAATGTGATAGTATCAAAATAATGAAATTGATATTTCGTAGGGCAATTTTTAAACGTATTAAAAAGGGTATTTTTTTGCTCCCGGTAGCGTAGATCCATATCTCTTTACAAATTGGAACATTAGAAAAACTGAAATTATTAAGGAAGGAAAATAAAATCTAACAATTATCGTCAACTGCTGTGTTGTACTCTTACCTAACTCTTCAGGTAGATGTATTTAAAATTATATCACGAATATCATCCTACAATTTTTATTTTATTAATGTAATAATTATCTGTATTATAATTACTTACATACATATTTTTAAATACTTTTATTTTAAAAAGGCAACGTAATACATGTCGATTGATTTTGTCGATAAAGTCACGCACTATTTGGATAGCGTCAAAAGTATAAGTAGACAAGCGAATATTCCAGAAAGGCTAATAACCGGGAAAAGAAAATCAACTTTGTAGTCATGAAATTAAAGACAATTTTTGTTTGTATATCTTGTGCAATGTTTGACGAAATTTTATTTTTTCATTTTATTAAAATAAATCTGAAAATAATACTTCTCGTTGGTATGATACACCTCCATGAGTTGGACTTTTAGTCCGACTATGGTTTTTACAGTCCAATATGGCACAATAAGGCATTTTAATATTATTAAACTTAAATTGTACGTTGACGCAGTCTAGTTTGCGAATGAGAGCGCTTGAACAGCGAGTGCGTAATGCGGTACTGACTAGCGGCGACACTGTCACGCCTACTTACTATTTCCAGTGTTCTCTATATTCCGTGATATATACCCTTTCGACTGTCCGGAAAATTTTCAAAAAAACTTAATGGTGAGAGAATGAACTATTTAGTTCAATTAAATGCAGAGGCCTTTTCTAAAGTGAACCACTGGTGTTCACTAGGATACGATTCTATGAAACTACGCGTTTATGAAGCTATGCGTCCGTGGCAGTAGGCCTAACGGGGTTGTTTAGCGTCTATTTCCCGATGGTGAAGCGTGAGACAGTCTCGAGCAGGTTGATGTAGGCATGGTGTTCGTATCCCGTGCTGAAGTCGGACAGTTTGTTCACGAAGTCATTGCTTATGCCCTTCTCTTCGAGCAGGTTCATCAACAGGTCGTAGAGGTACTGAAAGGTAAGAAAAATAAGGTTAAACTGGCGGAAGACAAAATGGCTTGAAAAAAAAAAAATGTAGGATGGTTTTTTAACCAAGGGTGTAATTCACCACTTCTGCATTAGAACTTCTAGATTAATTTAAAAAAGAAGTTCTGTCTGATAACCGAAAACTGACATTTCCGCAGTCAACTAGTATATTTACTTTTATCCCAAGGGAACATACTCCGACGATAAAAAGTATCCTATGTACTATTGCAGGACATGGTCTACCCGTGTATCAAGTTTAATCAGAATCCGTTCAGTCGGTCGAGCGTGGAGAAATAACAAACACAAAAATATGTATAGACAAACTTTCGCCTTTTTAATATTAGTCTGAAAGTTCTGAAACACTAAATTGAATTTTTTTTAAAATCTTAAAAATACAGTTAAATAAAACACGAAAAACTTTTACAATTTAAAATAAAACGACGAATGTTCAAAATATTCCACAAAAAGTGTTTTATTTGTAACTAATTATAATTTATTACCCAAAAACTGTTTTATTTTAATCAGTTACAATTTATTAAAAAAATGTAGCATCTCAATTGAATATCCCGCATATACAGTGCGAGATCGACTTCACTTCAATGCATCAATATACCCCGATTTTGGCACCTGACGACTACTTGTATGATAGTATCAAGTGTGGCATAGAAATGGGGCGACCCGGAATCGAACTCGAGACCATAGGATCACAAGTAGGTGTTATATACCGCAAAGCTACAGTATCATGGTATGCTATGGCGAATTTGGACACCGGTATGAACGGAATACTGATGCTAGTGATGATAACGCAAGCTATTTCAATTTTAGTAGTGATACTGGGCTATTTATCATGCTTTTTTTAAATCTATATAATTATAAAAATTAATAGCTGTTCGTTAGTCTCGCTAAAACTCGAGAATGGCTGGACCGATTTGGCTAATTTTGGTCACAAAATGTTTACGATATTCCAGGGAAGGTTTAAACGGTGAGAAAATATAGAATAGACCACGGAAAAAAAAATTCGAATACAACGCCATCTCTAATTTTTTAGTTCTCGTAATGCCAGCAGATGGCGTTATCCTTTGACAGTTTCGCTAAAAGGTCACAACATTCATTGACGATTAGGCGCAGGCGGTACGAAGTTCGTCGGCTCAGCTAGTGTACAAGATTTTAACCTAAAATAAAAATAAAAAAACTGATAACAGCCTCAAAATTGGTTCAGAAATATTTATTTCAAATAGATCATTTACAGGCACTTTTGAATTGTCAAAATGTCAGTCAGTCAAAAAAGTGAAGCTAAATTGCATGTTCCAAAGCATAGATCTCTATGGAGAAGAACGTGCGAGATCATAATATGAGTTACATAAATCTTGGTTACATATTTTTTGTTGCTTCTTTTATTTGAGCACTATGTAGATAAATAATACAAAAACTAATTTAAAAAATAGAAATTGAATTAAGCCACTTAAATAAAGCAACATTAGCATTTTTAATATTGGTATGAAGATTAGGTGGGGGCTTGGTGGGAACATCTCGCTGTTTCTTTTGTGCGCACTTAACCGCTTTACGCTTTTAGCGATAAGACCGCCCAATGCAACACCCTATTAAATTTAAGTTCCGATTGTAATTATATTTATGGTGTACAACAATAAAGAGTATATCGTACCCTTATTGCAAAAACCAACTAAATGCACCAACATTTTTGTATTATGTTATTACTATTTTCAATCAAATTTGTAGGTTATTTACTTTTTGCCGAAGCTATCTTTGTAAGTGCCGTAGCTAATAACCGGTGTTATCTGTAGATTCATCTTGATGAGACGAATGGGTGAATGGATTTAACTTTAATTTGGGTAAAAATTGAAGATAGTTGGTTTTTGCAATAAGGGTACGATATCTATCTATAACCTACGTCATATTTCAGTTAGTCCATTATTTTTTGTAAAATTTCTAGCTTATTGAATTTCGAAGGGATTTAGTTACTTACTTTTTGATACAGTTTATTTAATAAACGAATCAACTAGCCAATTATAAAACCAGGTCCACATTCAATACAAATTGCAAATTTAAAAAAGTTTATTTGCACAATCAAGATAAGCGAGACCAATAAACTCTTTTTATCGGAAATTCGATAAGATTTAGATAACTGAAACAAGGAGATGAGACGAAAAAACATGTTTCGTAGTTAATAGTCAAGTGACGAGCCTTAGGCGGATCGCGCGCCGATCACTTAGAAATCCACTTATGACAAGATGGAGATTATAGCTGCTAATAAAATCGTACAGTGCAGCAGCAGTGGGCACGTATCCGTCATAAGTGTTATCAATGACCATGACAGTTTTTTTTTTTGAGACTGTGATATCGTATGCTCTAGGGTCAAGCGAGAGGACGTCAGACTTTTACTGACTAAAACCCACCAAGTTTCTTCATTTGCTCTTTGCGTTCTAGAACCACGGTTGTAGCGACATCTATCACTAAAAATGGAACTAGAATTCGAAGTTCTACATTGCGGTATTAGTGTTCTCCGCGCGATCAGAACATGTACAACCACCCGAAATCAACTATCGGAAAGTGCCCGGACCAGACACAACTCGTCTGGTCCAGGCACCTGCCCGTCTTTCCGCATACTTCTATCAAACGTCCCTGCAGTATTGTTAATGATATTAACATTGTGGTTTAGTTATAACATACCCCGTCAAGCACATCTCCAGCGACAGCATACACCTTGTCGTTCCAATCGCCCTTATAGATGGTCACCTCATCGATGCCGAATACATCATCTGTTAACAAAACATACAGTATTATTTGGAAACCCAAGATATTTCCATATAACCGCTCTTACGTGTTTATTACTTTATTACGCTTCTTTCTCCAGATATTTTGAAAACATGTATATCTTGTGGATATTATCTGGGTCCAAAATATATAATCCAGAAAAGAAATTGAAAATCTGCTATTTTACGTGAACTTTGGCCCTTCATAATGTACTCACTCATACATTAAAAAAGTAAAGAAAATATAGCTATAGAACCCTTGCACATTTATTCCAGATTCCAACTAACGAACTGTTTTTCCCAAAAACTTTTCCAGGAACAAGTTTTGTGAAATATTCGAGTGAATAACGGAATTATCTTCGCAACAACTTTTCCTTTTATAGTCTGGCACTTACAAAGTACCAAAAGAGTGTTAAGCTAGAATTACTACATTAGACCGACGCACACGTGTAACACGCCTGATTTGTACGTAGAACGACGTCGTGTGTGGCGTGGATCAAGTGTAGCTCTACATGTCTAGTTGCCATATAAAATGTATGGAGACCGACGCGCCCAGGGGGGCTATTGGCTAACTTTTTCAATAACAGTTGACAACTAGCATCCGTTGCACACTAAACTTAGTTGTCAACTGACAATTTCATAAAATTGGTATTACGTATCACACAAGTGACTAACAAACTACGGTGGAGATGTGGTGAATTATAAAAATTTACGTAGCTTCAAAAGGTTACGCAATCGCAATTTTAAAATTATCGATACAATAACATCTGTCAAAACGTGTTACGGTGGCTATCAAAGGCACCAGTGGCTAATGACGTCACTGCAGTTGGTCACTGAAGATAGGCAATACGAAACTAGCTGTTTGACAGTTCAATGATGTACATTGTTAACAAGTGATCATCATATTTATTAACATTATTAAAAAAATAATTAAGAAATGGTATATTTTTGTAGCAGTACTGTTCCATACTCACTAGCATGGAGCTCAGTGGTATTCTACTTGACCGCGTCACTGTACCCCGCACGTGGCACCCGACCATGCCATCGAGTGGCGACGCCGAGCGTGGCAATTGTGAGGGGATAATATTATGAGATACAGAAGAGTAAAACGTGTTTTGCACACAAAAATTATTGTTACGCCGTAAACTTTAATAAGTCATATCTCCGCCGAAATCAACAGCTCCCTTAGCCAAGTTACAACCTCCTATTCCTTTGTTCTGACCACGTGACTGAGCGTTGAGATGACGTTAGAATAAAGGAAGGATCGGAGGCGTGGCCTACTCGAGGCGATCAACGAAAAGAGAATCGATACGAAACGGTTGTAACTTGGCTAGGGGGCAGAAGAGTCAAATAATTAAAAGGAAGGTTGTTCTTAGTTGATAAGGGATTTTTACCTTCCGTCTTTTTTATAAGTGTCGAAATTCGAATGATGTCACACGAGCTTCTAGATAATTACATTTATTTGTGTTGCATTGTTCTAGAGTGGTCTTGAAATGTATTTTTCTAGAATATTTCTGGCCCGGCGCGTAAAAGCGATCTCCTCGACCGAAGTGAATTAGTTTTGTTTCGACAGCGATACTAGTGCAAACTGCGATAAGTGATATTCCCTAATGACCTTTGCGATGAGGCAGACGTAGTCGCGGGTATCAATTAGTGCAAAATATTATTAAATTTTTACTTGTTTAGTACAGTTAAATGCAGTTATGTAGCTGTTTAGTAATATTTTTCTCTGTTTAGGAATTTAGCTCTACAAATCAGAGATCTTATTTCACTCAAAATAAGGGTAAATCAATTCATTTTAAGAAGGTATACATACTGTATTCATCAGCACTGCCCGCAGCCGCTGGGGGCTCCTGCAGATAAGAGCAGGTGAAGCCAAGAGTGGTGTCTCCGCGAACGATGTCCACCTCGAACTGCGGCTTCGACCTCATCTCCGCGAACTCCTGCTTCTCGGGCTGCACCTCGCCTTCAAGGTCCTCGGAATCCACTGTGTGGTTCACGTTGAAGGTGATTCTGATGCTGCAGTGGAAATGTAATGCGTGAGTGGATCATGCCTTCAGAGCAATTCATATTGAGGCATTTGCTTATCAAAGTTTTTGCTACTCACTCAACATAGCTATTATTATATCTAGCCTACCGTCCCACAGCTGGGCAAAAACCTTCCTCCATTCCATCCAGCTCTGAGCCACTTCTTGTCAGTTCCAACTCAACATAATTATCAAATTATTATTCTGGTAAGCTAATAATTATGTATCATTGATTCCAAAAAAAAAACTAATTTAGCTTATTTTTAAAGAGGGAATATGCATGAAAAATATATTTGTTAACTAACCAGCTATTGTAATTCAAATTTCTAATGCATGTAATTGTTTTAATTTTTAAATGCTTTTTTAAATTGTCTTAAATTGGTACCTATAATCGTAAGTTGTAGTCTCTTTGTTATTATTACCTATATTTGCATAGTGGTGCATAGATCTAGGGAAGAGCGCTGATGTCTGAAATACGGATTTTATTATCTAGTTCAGACACAGAGGTTCCTCACTAACATGTGTATCTTAAGTAGAATGTCAACAACGTCTACAATAATTTTGTTTTGTATTTATTTGGAGACAATAAATTTATTATTATTATTATATTATTAGCTTCGCATTAAATATACTAAAATAGAATACTAATTGTAAAACATAATGCCAAAATATTGGTAGGAAAGCCAACAAAATATAACAATTTTAAACCAATATATCTATCTCTCTCGCCAAGACGCCGTTTTCAATGGCGATACGGGTCTTTGAAGTCAAAGGCATTAAATAAAAGCGTATTAATAAACGGTGCTCAAAACTACTAAAAGAGTTATGAGTTTACATGTGGATGGATGGAGAAGGAGACCAAAGAAAAGATGGATGGATTGTGTGAGAAGTGATATGAAAGAAAAGGGAGTTAGTGATAGCGTGACGACTTGACGAGTGACAAGGCAGAATGGAAGAAAAAAACGTGTTGCGCCGACCCCAAATAAAACGGGACAAGGGCAGGTAGATGATGATGGATGAATCAACTCCGTCCTCAAGTGCGATATCATTTGATCCCCGATTATACGATGTCAGAAGCTCAAGATCATTGCTAATTAATAACACATGAGTGCAGAATCTCAGTTACCAAGATCAGCTCCTCAGGCCCGTATTAATAAACGTTCCTCAGCCCAAGATCTCGTACTTGATGTCAAGCTTGAGGTCCTGATCGTATTAATAAACAAGATTCACATGTTCAAGATGATCTGGCATCTCAAGTACACATATCGTTGTAAACTTAAGTGTTAAGTTTCGTATAATAATCAGGCAACACTCTGCTGATGACGTAAACCTAAGCCGAAACTTGAGCTTGAGCTTGGGCTTGTGAATCTCGTTTATTAATACGATCAGAATATCAAGTATGACATCTTGAGCTGAGGAGCATTTATTAATGCGGGCCAAAGACTATGTCAGACTTCTTTTTCATAATAGCAGCTTTGAAGCTTTATAACTTCGTTATTGATGAAGATATTATGTATTTTAATTTTTTATTCATACTTGTTTGCTAGAGCTAAAAAGTATTTAATTTAGCAAAAATATATGCTATATTTTTGTCTGTTCAGATGTCTCACATTGAGCTCAAATAAGATAAATTATTATCATATAACAAAAGATGTAAGTGTAGCAGTACTGTTCCATACTCACTAGCATGGAGCTCAGTGGTATTCTACTTGACCGCGTCACTGTACCCCGCACGTGGCACCCGACCATGCCATCGAGTGGCGACGCCGAGCGTGGCAATTGTGAGGGGATAGAATAAACTAGATAAGAATATGTGTTCACAAAGTTGGCTTGATGTCACAGAGCATCGATCGCCGCGCCCGCAATGGTACTAAAAAACGTGCCAAAACTATAATGGGCCACAATCTCTTAGGCTCTCTCTCTTATTCTATAGAAATTTAGAAGTATGCAGAAAAGACTCCTCCGACTAGACGGGTGTTTTGTCTGATCCGGACAACTGCCCAATAGATGATTTTGGGCTGTTGTAGTTTTTTTAGTTCCTACGTGGCGACATAGATGTCGCTACAGAAATATTTGTCAATAATGTATCTACCACAGCAACCACCAAAGCATCAACAAGGTTTTGTTTCATGAATATTATAATAGCAGGATTGAGAATAGTCTTGGCCCATACTTACAGCTCATCTTTGAGTTTCTTGGTGAGCACCACCTCGGCGCCGTCGCCAGCTACGACAAAACCTTCAAGTTCCGCTGGCAGTGTCTTCATCTTCTGTGCTTTGCGTTCAGCCACAATCTCCTCAGTCAAGAACTCTACCAGCTCTCGCTCTCCTAGAATTAGTGTATGGAGAATGTTTAGTGTTTATTTGGAGGATTTGTAAATTGGGATACCATTTCTAATATCTAACTTTAAATATTCTGGTCCAATAATTACAAAAGTTTCTGCTAAGAAATTCTATATCCAGCCAATTGCAAAATTAACATCATGTCATTTTTTTTTAAATCTTAAATTGTTTATTTTTTAGAGATAATTATGGTATGATGGGTGTTAAAAGAAAAAAGTGCTTTACACATCTCACCTATAAGAGGCATGCGAAAATTTACTGTTTGTTACAGTAAAAATATAGTGCAATAGTTCACTAAATAAAATAGTTAATAAATTGATTTATATTATCCATTATTTTATTTATCCATTTTATAGAGAAAAAACTAATGCATGACTGCAACCCTACCTGAAGATTTAATACAATGCTATTTTTTTAACTGACTTCAAAAAGGAGGAGGTTCTATGTTCGGCTGAATGTATTTTTTTTATACATATTATGTTTGTAATAAAACTTATTTCCATAATGAATCTTAAATAATAGGAAAATAATTCGAAATTGTTATGAGCACAACAAAAGCTGTTACAATCATACATGACCAATGCAGGATAAATTAAATGATGATATTTATTTTGCAAAAAAAACACACCTATTTTTTTTGTCAGTTTAAACTAGATGAGGCCAGTAATAGTTATAATTTGAATCAACTTGTTTGGTACTTTTATTTGTGTATGATAAGTGATAACATCTTGATATGTATGATGCAACATTTTCATAAGATGCCAAAGTATGAATAAACTAAATCTTTCATTTCTATGGGATTGCAAATTTAATCTAGCATGAGGTAGTAGGTTTTTAAATGTGGCAAGTGGCAATGTGACTATTTGTTTTTTTTTCTGTTGCAATGCTGGAGAAAATGATTTGTTTTACATTTAACACATTCATTACCACTACGATTTTCGCGATGTTGTCCCGGATGCCGCCTACATTTTACGTTGGACTCGCTGGGCGAGTCGCCGGCGCTGTAACACGAATTGAATCGACTCGCCACGCGAGTTCAGTGGCATAGCGTTAGGGTGAAAACAATGTTTTGTTATTTTTGTGGCCGTGACAGTGTACGTTACGTGTTTAACGCAATTAAAAAGTGTTTAACTAACATACGGTGTAATTTAACATATAAAAATGGCAAGAAACACTATAGATAAAAGAAAAGGTAAGTTTGTTTCGTAATTTATGCAGTGACTGTCAATCTTATAAATAGTGGTTATTGTTGAACTAAAAAAAAAAAATTCGAGCCCCTACAAGATGTAGAACACAATCCGCCGTTGTTTTACGAGTGAATGTGACTTTTGGTAAAATGAAAATAAAAGTATCAACCGTACATATAGATATTTCATTAATAAAAGTTTGAGAATCTATGTCAGTGAACTCGCCTAGCGAGTTCAAGGCATTGCAGAATAGTTTATTTTCTTTCGATTATAAACTGGGTCTGCACACCCGGCCCACCACGTAATTCTTTAGATTAGGGTATATTTAGTCTTCAGTATCATTTTAACCAGAAAATACACATGCATTTTGGAAAAAAATAGCAAACACATTGAACTCGACGGGCGAGTCTACGGCGCTGGAATAAAATTTACGTGGACTCTCCGGGCGAGTCGGTGGCACTGAACGTGTTAACTATGATTCTCTTTGCAGTATAAAACTAATTAAAAAAAACATCTAACTAAATAACATAATGATTTAAGGTTAAAAAATGTCCCATGTGTTTATGCAGAAACAAGACACAGGTCCGTGTTCCTGGATGTGAGCATGGAGTTAATCTCCCCTGCAGCTGGCGCTGCACCTCTCCTTAGTAGAGGGCACAGTGTGGCAATAGTGCAGGGTGGGAATCTGGTACCATATATTTATATTAAAGCAACTATAATGTGATGACAGTCTGTAGCTAATTTATCTAGGAGTTGGATGGAATAGACTAACAAGATACCTGAAATATTTTATAGGTTACTAATAAAAGTTTTGCTAATAGAATGTTTAAAAAAGATTAAAAAATACTAATATAGATGATGAAATGGAAGCATGTGAACCAAAACTTAAGAAACTTACCTTATCTCGATAGCAATGTTGGGAAGGAAGGGAAAGAGGAAAGGACTCACCGAGAGGCCTAGGTTTGAGTTGAGGATTCGCACTATCAATTTCTGTATCTGGAGAAACGACAGCAAATTAGAGTAAAGTCATACTTGCGTTAAAGTAATAAGGCAAAATTAGCATGGTAATGGAGCAAGGAGCACATTTTGAGTGTCATCTGTGCGTGTGGTGCAACCATATAACCTCAAAATTATCCTAAAGAAAATGGGTTGTATTACCTTTTGTGTGCAATGCCTTAAGCCCGCAACCACAGCCGCATGTGTTGGAGTGATTGTGGAGGAGGGTTGACGTCGTTGCACTTCCATCTAGCCTTTTGGAACAGCTCATGTGCCATATTCCCCTAGTGAAATCACGTTTCACAGGAGCTTGCGCGCGGGTCACTAAGGCTCCCGTTAATGTTGAGGTTTTAACACAATTTTGTAATACCCGTTGCGCAGTTTTCCCTAATCCATTCATTTTTACTAATTTTCTATAAATGCGTCACTTAATTTCTCTAAAATAATTCGAAAGAATGTCAGAAGACACAATAGAACGCCGCCGGTCTGAGGACGGTATTGCCAGCATTATAAAACTTATTTTACAATGACATCAGTAAGAAACCGAGAATAAAAACATGGTTACTAAGAATAAAATCGTAATTATCGACCATTCAATTGGATTACTATTCAGGCGCAACACTACTATCAATTTCATCATGAGTGATTGATGATTTTTTTTATTTGCTTTTATTGCCAGATTTGCAAGTAATAGCAATTCTGGCAATAAATCCAAAACTAGATTTTGGCTGCGAAGCGGTTTTGAATGAAGAAAACTTTGAAATATACCGCTTATTGAATATAAAAAAGTACAAAAAAATAAAATAAAATACTAGCATTCCAGGCTGGCTACATGACTACTGTAGCATATTATGGTCTTAATTCAATTTTAAAACATTTTTTAGACAAGTAGCCAAAAAGTATGTAAAGCTATAAGTAGTGGACTGCTCTTACTGCCCCAATGAATGGCAAATCAGTACATCTTGTTCGATAAACCATTGTCTAATTGTGGATGCTTGGTATTCATATGACGCTCTGCAGGACATGTTCGACAGAGCTAACACCTTGTACTATGATTATATAAAAAAATTATAGCCACAATATATTTGCAAATTGCAACCCTGAATTTTCAATTGTCAAAATGTCAATGTGACGTGAAGCCAAAGTGTCAGGTCGTGTTCCTCTTGCATTGTCAGTTTCACGTGTGTTTTTGAAATATTGAATTGCTAATTTTTGAATAATAAAGTAGCTGAAATTCGTCAAAATGCCCAGAAAACGTAAACTGGAGTCAAATGACATCAGTACCCAGAAATCGTTACCCGTAGAAGTGGTTATAGAAGATGTAACTTCACATCCGTTGTGTTTGCATGGGCCAACGTTGTTGTTTTCTACAGAAAAGGGCCGATATTTCGCTTGTGCCTCGTGCAGGAATAAGGAATGTACAGTTCACATTGATGAAGAAGACTGGCAGAAGGAAAATGTCAGGAAACGCAATGAAAAGTACTATAGTTTGATTCCGAAGATTGATAAAGCAGCAGCATGGAGTAACTTTTGTGAGGTTAGTTTTGAATTTGAATAGGCTCTTAATAAACTAGTGCGCCTCACCATCAATGATTGCATCGCTGCTTACCATCAGGTGGGATCGCAGTCAAGCACTGGTTTATATGAATTTAAAAAAAAAAAACTACAAAATAAAATAAACTTTTTACATTTATTTGTAAAAATTGCAATCGACTAATTAAAAAGGCAATATATATTGTTCATTTATTTTTAAGTAACAGAGACTCAATTTAGTTACAAATCATTAACATACAGACAATACATATCATAAATTACATAAAATTGAAATTACACTAGAAATAATAGTAGCCTGTCAGACATTACAATAATTGCATTAAATATTAAAATAAATTGCATAAAATTAAAATTCAACTAAATGTCATTATTACATTAAGTAAAGTAAATTAGCTTTTAATCAATCAGAATGAATAAAGTAAGGTAATACAGAAATTGGGACAGTAATATGTCTGCCATAGCCATGTTGGATATATGGATAATCTAGCCTATCGGTAATCATTGCCAGGATCACCAGGATGTCATTGGGGCTGGCCCACACCAGGGACGCGCACCGCTTGTGCACAGCAGTGTGAAAACGGTGCGTGCCTCTGCGAACATCCCTGATGCGCTACAGAAGCTGGGCTGCCCCACTACTGCCTGGAACGCGTTATTACACTAGACACTGAGGGCACTGTATGCCCTTTCAGTTTAGTCAACCCACAGGCTGTACGAGTACAGAGATGTGCAGTATGCTCTAAAGAGCGCGCACCTTCACCACCCTAGAACACCGCCCAAACCGGCGGGCTATCATATTGTCAGTGCTCTCGGTTCAGGATTTTTTGAGTTTATTTATTACAAACAAAATACAAAATTAATTCTTTCTGGTTAGTGCATTTAAACAAAAAAACTCTTCAGCTTTATAATATTATAGTATAGAAATATTATATAGATAGTTATATATTTCGATTTTTTTCTAGACTGATTTAATTCAAAATGCTTTTATTCCAGGTGAAATCTAGTCACTATGTAGACCGAGCATTCTGCAATACATGTGAAGACCTCTATTTGGTCTCTAAACCTTCAAAGAAGCATGCTAAGGAACACAGGATCATCACTCCTTTAACAGATGAGCAGCTAAGCCGGCCTACTACGTGGTTACCCATGGTAGCAAATGACTCGGTTGAAGCACAGTATATGTTCACTAAGAAATCTGTTGGCACTGTGTTTGGGATACTCAAGAATAATAATATCAGGTAAATGTGGGTTGCTTTAGTTTTCAAAGCAAATTCTTGTATAAACAGAAATATCGCCTGTTTGTATGAGAACAGTATACACAAAATTTGGCATTAACTGAATTAATAATTAATTATACAATTCAACTCAAAAATGGTAAACAGAGCAATCTATTACAGATTAATAATGATTATAGACTAATAATAATACATACTAATAATAAAAAAAACTACTTTTTATCTTTTGAAATACCACAATATTTGTAGTTGTAACTTTTTCAGAAGAAGCTAATTACTTCTGAAAAAAGTGTTTTTAGAGTAAAGTTAATATAGAATTCTTCTCTGAATAAGCCAGTAGGTCTAATCTGATCCTGGAGGGAGGTGGGGTGACTGGAATAAAGCCCTCTGTATGATGGCCTCCATGGTCTACACACAATGTCCATCATGGACTAAACCATCTTGCAGAAACCAAACTGCAATAGATGGATAGATAGAGTATCTGATCTCTGTAACACTATTAACATCCCTATTACAGCAACATCCTCTGCATTGGCACTCCTTCTATCCATGAGGAGGCCCAATCCCGTGATGACTTCAACTCCATCCTGCTGGACTATGACAAGCGTCACCAGAACTTCAGTCCTCCAAACAAGTTCATCTGGTACAACATGTTCAATAACTACATGTTTAATGGGAATGAGGATGAGAAGGTGCTTAAAAAGTTCTTCAAACAGTCCCGGTAAGTATTTCTCAAAAATGAAACAATTTTCGCAGGCGAAACCGCTTACAGAAGCTAGTCAACTATAAAAGTGCCTTATATTAGAGTAATTGAAATAAATTATTTAACTTCAAAATTACTAGATTAATTCAATGATTGGTACAGTTATTATAAGATCGTCAATCAAATAATTATTATGAACTCCCGAAATTCTGCTCAGCCCCCCCCATCCAGGGGCCCAAGGGCACCTCAGTTGCAATATCGGCCCTCCCATTTTTGACTGGCCTGTTGGTCTAGTGGTTAGCGGCCCTGGCTGCTATGCCGGAGGTTGTGGGTTCGATTCCCACCCAGGACAAATGTTTGTGTGATGAGCTCGATCATTTGTTCTGTGTCTGGGTGTAATTTATCTATAATATGTATATATTTAGAAATATTTAAGTATGTTTATTAGTTGTTTAGTACTCATAACACAAGCTCTGCTTAGCTTTGGACTAGACGGCGTTGTGTGAATATTATATTATATTATTTCTAATCTTAATAAATCTAAATAAGGATTTTAGAGAAAACTTTCTTGGAAACTTGGCTGTTGTACATATTCAAGTTACGTAGAAAACTTTAATTAGCGATGTAGGATTTGTGAGGCATTAGGTCCATGAAATACCTTACCTAAAGTTACCTTTTATAATTTCAGTGAGGGAGGCATCTGTATAGTAATGGACCCTCCATTTGGCGGTCGCGTAGAACCTCTGATTCAAACTTTGAGGGAACTGACCGAGACCTACAGGAAGATATGTGACAAGCCTGATGAAGGTCTCTTGCCGGTCTTGTGGGCCTTTCCGTACTTCTCGGAGCCTTACATTACTAACAATGCACCAGAGATCAAGATGCATGACTATCAGGTATGTGTATAAAGTATTTGAGGTTCAAAGTTCTGGAATTCCAGTATAATCTATCATAATCACAGGGAATGATAAATGAAATTCACACTCGAGAGATTTTATCTGCTTTGGCCAACCATAACCGAGTAAAATCTATCAAATGTATTTTTTTCAGATTGAATACACAAACCATAAAAAATTCCTAAACAAGACAAAAGATGGCAGAAAATTCACATCTCCAATCCGCTTCTTCACAAATTTGCCTCTCCGTACCATTGACTTGTCCAATGACAGTAACTACAAAATGTGTAACAAATGTAAATTCTATGTGTCAACGTCAAACAACCACTGTCATAAGTGTGGGGAGTGTACGAGTAAGAATGGCATGACGTACGAGCACTGTGATGTTTGTAAGCGGTGTGTGAAACCAACATTCTTCCATTGTAAGGAATGTGGAAGGTGTTGTCAGCAGCGGAATCATGTGTGTGGTGTTGTTGTTGAGAGTCAGGTAAGAGATAGGACAGACTTTTATGATCTTGAGTGTACATATTATACTCCATTCGGAAGTAAGATTACACAATTTTTTTACTGTTTGTTCAACCGTCCATTTGATTTTGACTTTTATTGCATTGCTGGGACGACAAATGACAACTGCACTTTTTGCTTTTAATGCCATCTTTAAGCCTAGAATGGAAGTCAAAATCGGTTTAATAGACAGTAAAAAAGATTTGTTTAAATGTCGATCTTTTTTCGAATGAAGTAGTTAAAAATCAATAATCGCTTGGATACATGCAATGCAGTATGTCAATTCCAGGAAGGCTCGAAACTACTAAATCTGTGACTATAGTCTATTCACGTTAAGAAAATAGTGACTCATCAGTGCAACTGCAAAGTATTTGAATACTGGAGTAAAAATTAAGTCATAAATGTTAAAGCAAACTATTTGTTACACAGTATTTTCAAACATTAATATTTAGTGATCACATATATTATTTCATCACAGTCGTCACATTTATTCACTTTTTTCATAAAATTAATAAAAGACGCATCTGTACTGTAACTGTCTGAAGGGTTTACTTGAACTGGTCAATCATTATTTTCTTGATGTGGATACAATAGTATTAGTTCGTATAAACCCTATTCAGGGAGCCGTGAGATAAAAGGTAAACAAACCATTTATAATACTACTAAATTATAGACCACAGATACTGCAAACATTTTACATAAAATGTGACGTATTTTCATCGGGCGGGTTATAATCCGCCATCTTTTTTACTAACGATCAACTTGTTGATACGAGACATTTTCGTTGAATTCTTGTAATTAGCCGAAGAAAAAGCGTGCAAAGAAAACGCCAATGCATTCAAAAGAAAAGGAGACTTATTAGCGTATTTCAACACGTCGAAGAAACTTGCCTACATCGTTTTCTTTGTTTACATTTTGTCTTAAGCCTAGATGTGAATAGGGTATAGCAATCTAACCATTATAATATTATGGTTAGATTGATTCATTTAAAATTTATTTCTTGAATGGATAAAGACAGAAAATTTCATAACCCCTCGGGCGCCCCGGGGTATTATTATTACATAATTGCGCGTTTTTTAGGAAAAACAAAGATAGAAAATTTTCGGCCAAAAAAATTCGTACAAACGTATGTACAAAACGACAATTAGCGTTTTTCGAGGTCATTCAAGTTGTACAGACGTATGTACAATCGGCACTCGAGGGGAGCTCTTTCCTGTCTTGAGAAACTGATGACATGATGTCAGATTATTGTAATCGCTTGCAATAATAGGTTTGTATTTTTTATTACAGTCTTGCTTCAACTGCAAAGAGAAAGGACACAAGCAGAACGACTGCCCAAAGGTTCAGGGAAGAAATAAAAAGAAACGAAAAAGTGCATAATTGATAATAATCACTATATTCTTATATTTACACAATAAATCATTATAAAAACACTAATTGTTTGATTACCATTCTATTCGTCAAATCAACATGATTGCTTCTATACTTTCTATAATCAAAGTAATTCTATACAAATTATTGTAAAATAATCAATAGTTTTGTAAATTGAGGTAACACACGGAATGGAAGCAGATCTCAGATTGCACTGAAACAAAAGAAAAGATCTGATTAACCATAATATCACGCCTGTATTGCAAGTTACGAGCCTTATTCACATGCTTATCACGAGCATTTAATGCGATCCATTTGAAAACCTAAACTGAACTGTTAAAAAGATGGAGTTATATATACGGTGTGCTCCACCCCGTTTTTCGTTCGTACGCTTGATATTTTAAACATGATAAGGCCCTTGTTCCTAAAACGAAAATGTTTGCAAAATTATGGTTCTAAATTGACAAATGCGCGTTTAACTTATGTTTTTTTGTTATGAATAGGCTCGCGTTTGACAAACCATAGCAGTTTGGATTCGTTTTGCTGTCATTTTCCTTTCAGAAACCTAGTGATAGATATTTTATTTTGTTATAGCGGGTGCTCGATTATAAATAATGAATCAACCAGGTATAAAATCCTGCAACTATAAATCAACGTGAATGATTGTGAGGATCACATGGGTAGACAATGTTGTGGAATGGTACAGGATATTTTTTATCCCAGGAGTATGTTCATTTAGGAATATTTTGAGAATGGAGTATAGATCAAAATAAGACATAATAAATTGATAACGGAGGAAGTACTGAAACCACGCGAGTGTCAGCTAGTTCTCAATATGAAGGATACATACTTAACATTGATCTTGTTGAGGATTTGCTGCGCCGACTCGTAGCGCGCCTCCACCTTGGCGGCCTGCTCCAACCAGGCCTGCCGCACCGCCAGCCACCGAGACGAGTGCGACGCCAGCAGCTGCTCCCGCGTCGGGGGCGGGGCTTCGCGCTGATACCAACAATGGTTATCATTCGTAAAGTTATATATATAAGCTAACAGTGGCTGCTTTAGGGGGTGGCGAGCATGGCAAAAGCTGGGGGGGGGGGCTTGCACAACAACTCGACTTGAAAAAAAAAATCTTTTTGTTTTATCGTACCTTTAACTTTCATAGTAAAGTTTATATTAATAGTCTTTATGCACTTAATTTTTCCAATAAATTTTCGTAGGGTATGCAAGAACCTTGAATTTTACAAATTCGATGACACGAGATCGGTTTTCAGTTCTTGTTATCTAACAAATGAAAATGACGTAGCCCATTTACCAGATTATTGAGAAGCAGTAAGTAAACAATTTTCATATTCGGCATTTAGTACACAGGTTTATCATCGTTGTCGTGTTTATGATTATTTGTTTTTATAAATCTTCTAAAATAACATTTTAAAGTCGAAATTCATCTAATATCTTTTTATAAATTTTGCGTTTCTCACCTATCATAAGAAATAGCCAGTTTTGATCAACATACTTTGAAAAACGCAGCGTTGGAAGCCCTCTCACAAGGTGGACCGGTGCCATGGTTCCTACATCAAATCCTACATTGCGTTGGTAGTTCTTCGCGCTTTTAGAACATATAGAATAGCCCGAAACCAACTGTCGGACTGTTGCCCGAACCAGACATAACATCGTCTGGTCGGGAGGATCCTTCCTTTTCAACGGAGGTATGTAGGACTTTACACCCTGTTCTGCTTATTCCTAAAAATTAACAATTAAAAGCTATACAACGATAAAAAAGTAATTAGAATAGAATAGAATAGAATATCGTTTATTTAATAAAAGTGGCACATTTATATTAAGATAGGTACATAAAAACAATTATAACGCATACATTGCATTTTTGCCTGAACTAGGTTGGACCTGTATGTCAGGCTAAAAAGTACTAAGAATCTAAGAAATAATAAATTAACAATCATTAAAATTCACTATACTAAATAACCTAAATTTAATTAACTAAAAGCAACGCATGTTTTATTTACAAACTAAAAGGAGATCTTCTGTCTCTCCGTACGAGATGCTGAGTAAGTATTGCACAATAATCTTTTTACAGCTATGATAATTTAATTTATACAAACCTAATTTTCTATTTAATCTATTGTACAAAAATGGGCCTAAAAATGTAAAATACCTTTTTACAAAGACATATTTTGAAAAAGTATTGGAATTGCATACAATATCGTTCCGTCTCTTATTAGTAATTTCAGGGTAGAAGGGAAGCATGGTGTGCTGTTTTAATACCAGACGCATGATGAAAAGCTGGCGAACAGTCAGTACGTTGCAGGACTTGTATAGCTAATTAAAAGTATGACGGTGCTTTCGTATTTAAATTCGTTTTCAAAATATATCAGAGATGGCGCTAGTTGTTTAGAGTGACGATGGCGTGTGTCACGTGACTGGCGCACGACACTCTAACGCAACACCGAGCGCTAGTGCGATGTAAGTCGACGAAGGACGGGCACTATGATCGGAGTTTCGGACGGATTCGCATGTGCGCGCTACGCGTTCGGTAGAGTGTCTGAATCATGTTGCCTATTTTGTTGTAATAAATATTGTGTGGTGATTTATCTATGGTGATTATTTTACGAGAACTAAAAGTAAGCTTAGAGAGAAGTGCTAAAAAAATGCAAAGTATCAAGTGGCGAGGTTAAGTTACACTGGAACTATACGCACTCGATGTTATGTCTTTGTTGTCATAGAATTTGATGTCACATTTGCTCTATGTTCAATAGCATCGGATTTCAGTTATTTGAATTATCAAACACAATTAAAATCCAAAATATTGGTGAAGGTTTAATTCTTTAGTAATAAAGTAAATAAAATTTGAATTGGATTCTTATTTGAATACATATGCTCTATCTCTCCATGCTATCGTCGAGTTTTATTGTTTTTTTTTTTATTCCAGGAGATGCAATGTTGCTCTGAGATAAGCCACGGGAGAAGCAAGGCAACTTATGAATCATTTCATTTCACTATTAGTCAATTTGGAGGTCAATTTATCGCTTGAACTGATCTATCGCTTTGACTGATCTTTATCGCGTAAAATCTACCAAGTTTCATGTAGTTTTATGAAACGATATGAAACTTGGTAGATTTTACTCTCACTTATCTTATAAGACCATAACATATCTACTTTTTACAATACACATTAGTGCAAAAAAAACATATTTTGACAGATGTCAAAATATGTTTTTTTTTTTTAATGTTGCCACACCATATTCATCCAGCGACACGCAGCACTAGCGATGCGCCGAGTTGACTTTTTGGTAACTCGAGTAACTCGAGTTGAAATGGATACTAACTCGAGTTGCAACTCGAGTTGACTCGACTCGGTTTGCCATAAGGTCCGTCGTGTTCACAGAGAAGGTTATTTGGAACTCTGTGGTCGCATCGCCACGTCGTCCGTCCGAGTCAATATAATATGCTCAACTTGGCACACCGGGTCAGGTCCGGCGGGCTACGTGGCGTCGAGTCAATAGTAGTCAAATAAAATTGAGCCCTTAAAAAATCAGACGTTTATTATTATTAAAAGTAAAACGGCAACAAAACAATAAACAACAAACAAAGTAACAATAACAAAAAAAAATACAAAACAAATAAGCGAGCTGGCTTTTTATCTCAAAACTCTCTCATATGAACGTCTTCTATGAAAAAGAAACCAACAACGGTTTTCGAGCGAGCCCGAATCGGCCCGATGACGACCGAACTTCGGTCGTCGGGCTGATTCGGGCTCGCTCGGAGTTGTTCGGGCCTCGCGAGTCGCGAGCTAGCCGAGGGCCGCCAGCCCACCGCACCGCCCGCAGCCCGCGACCCGCGTGCCCCCGGTGCCCCGCAGCCCACCACACGCCGCGCGCACTCTCCGAGTCAACTCGGTTTGCAGATATTTTAGCTCGGGCTGACTCGCTTACTGCCTGACCCGAGTTACTCGAGTAAGATAACTCGAGTTGCCCATCACTACCGCAGCACAGCAGTCAATCACTTAACCGCTGCGCCAACCGTGCGCTCATCTTCACTAATGTTATAAAGAGGTAAAGTTTGTTTGTTGTTTGTAGGAAGTATACTGCTCCGATTGAGGTTTTTTTTTACCTATAGAAAGCTGCTTTATTCCTGAGTGGCATAGGCTATATTTTATGTATGCGGGCGAAGCCGCGGGCAAAAGCTAATAAAATATAAAGTCACAGATGATTGAGCAATGACTTTGTAAAGCCCGTGGGGATCCGCTGGATGCGAATAGCAAGAGACCGGCCGATGTGCCGACCCTTGAGGGTGGCCTACGTTCAGTAGTGGACGTCTATCAGCTGAATGATGATGATGATGAAGAGTTAATTTGCTTAGCCATTAAAAACTTACATAGTTCAAGTTGATATTGTTTTTGTTGGCCTTCAGTTGTTCAGGCAGGAGAGGCGGTATCTTGGAAACATGAGAACCCTCTGGTCCGGGCAACTCCAGGATGTCTGAATGCTGATCCATGTCCTCGTCCCTACTGGAATTTAAATGAACTAATTTTAGATTGGTAAATTAGAGAGTAGTGTAGTGGTGGCTCAGTGGCAACTTCCATAACTTACAACTTGAGTCATTGGATCATGGTTTTAAACCCAAATAAGCTACAGGTTACTTTGTGTAAATATTTCATAAACATGTTGTTCCAAATGAATCTTATTTTTATAACATGTTAGTTTACAACTATTGACTTTATACAGGTTTTCCTGTGATCTCATTTATTTTTTTAAATATTTTAGATTAGAATATCTAATTAAAAAAAAAATAGATCTTCACAATAGGTCCTTTAGTTTAATATTGTCGCAAGATATCTACAGTTTGACAAAGTTTAATTTTCTAATTTGTGCCCCAAAAGTAAATCTGTACAAAATATATTTACTTACATTACACATTTGGGTTACAAAATTTTAAATGAATTGGTCTAGTAGATTCGGAGCTCAATTGCTGTGACAGATAGAGACAGACAAGTGACCCTGTAAGGGTTTCAACATAATGAAGAAACCGGTATGTTTAAGAACCAAAAATTCTAAGATATGTCAAGCCGCTACCACTCAGTCTCACAATAAGGAGGCCAGTGTCCCAGCATCGGGAACAGTACAGGCTGATAATGCTAAGGTAACTGCCTGTATTTATGAGTAAATATTGTTTACATATAGTTATAATGCAAACTGCACAGAGCCCATAGGGCTAATGCCTTGAAAGAGTTACAATGGCCCTGAAACATAAATGGTAATTGAAGGAACACTGGCAGGTTTTAGTCAGCAACAGTCTGACACAGTCACACTGTATCCAGAGAGGGAGAAGTAATCTGATGATTTCCCACCTCAAAAAAAAAGATCTTAAATTTTAGTACCCAAATTCTCTGTAATTAGCTCGAGGCTGGTTGGCAATCCATGCCCTGCATATGGGGTACAGTGGTGACTCTTCGTTGAACTGTGACAGGTCTACACTGCGGTCAAACAGCTTCAGGACGTAGGACTGCCGGTGTGGGGACCGCTTCCTTCTGTACGGCCTTTCATCATCTTCAGACCTGTGGTCTCGGCTGGAAATATTTAGAATTAGGGTATTGTAAATGTAAGTAATACTGATTTTAAGTTCTTTGAAACTTAATTTTAACAATTTCTTGTTTTTGGTGTTTCAACACACGATTGCTGCTATTAAGTTCAAATCCCCCATTTATGTGTGAAGCAAAATAATTAGACCTTAAAATGAGAATAATTTATTATTCATTGTCACAGTTATGTTGTCAAGAACAAACTGAACATAAACATAATCTTTAGTTTAGCCTATACTGTCCTAGTGCTAGGCAACAACCTCCACCAAATTCCTCCAGAAAAAAGGATGAAAAACTTGTTCATATTATAACCTATTGAGTAGCGTAATTAGAGACACAATAGAAAGACAATGACGTTCGAACGCCGGCGTTCGCTCGGGGTTTAATGAACTAAACTCTATTAAAATCAGTAGACCAAACTAACCTTTCTCTCTTATCTGGAATGTAATCAGAAGATGCGTCAGACTCATCAGCGGTAGGATCCAGTACTTCCATCAAGGCTCCTTTGAGCCGGCCACGAGCTGTGGATACTTCTATAAAAAAAAAACATTGTATTTACCTTTAACTTTAATAAATTTTTAGGTTCATAGCTACTAGCATAGCATTTTTTTATATATATTCAAAATGGTACTGTATGCATATAAATAATTAATGTGTTTCACTTAGTTTACAACTATGTAAAAGTATTGATTTAACAAACAAAGAAGAATAGCTTCTATTCACTTTTAAAAACAATGAAAGTTAATTTGGAAGTAGGGCATTGCTGTAACAAAATTCACAATTCGTCACAAAAGTAATAATATACCCAAAAAACTTCATTAAACGTGGCGTATTTCGATGCTCGTAAAGTCCCTTCATTTTTTTTTTGTGCCACCGCATCGATTTTTTGTATAACGAGAGAACTAGCACGCAATAAATGTACTCTAAAACTTTCAGAAACACATCAATATTAGATTTTGCTACGATTCCAATTTAGAAACTAGAATGTAATAGGCCAAAATTTAAATTGAAACACTTAGGGTATTAAATAGAAAGTGATAAGTGATAACACAAAATTACCTTTGGCATCGTTACTATCTTTGTTGAGAGAGGGTTTTGCTTTGTTTTTCAAAGGTGTGAATAATCTCCTTCGTTTAGGCATCGCGTTAACCCGCAATTAAAATTTTAATCAAAACAAAAACAACACGAATATTGACCAAATTCGAATTTGTTTGCCTGGCAGAAAGGCGCTGTCACTGGTCAATCGTAAAACAGATTGAAACAGATTGTTAAATCAAAAACATAGGGTTGAACGAAAACTTACTAATAACGGTTTTGTTAAAAAGTATAGTTTTTTATGGCAACATTTGAGTACTTGGATTCATTTGTTTCTTTTGTGATGGCCTGAAAGACTTCGAATTCGCGTCGGTAGGTAAAAATAAAAAAAAACTTCGTCTTTTTGTCAAACGTCAAAATAGTTGTGTACGAAAATAGCGAAACGAGAATTTCGCAAGGCCTACCAGGTTGTGCAGATTTTTAATTTACCTTTATTATTCGCTTCATATCAATGAATTATAATGGCCACAACAGCGTATGAGCATGATGCTGATGGTAAGCAACCTTTGTTTTTTTTTTTTAAATGCGTTACAGCGTTTGTTTATTTAATTAGAAATTGAACAGCATTTTGGTGCGTGATAATATTTGTCTCGACTTTCCATATTTTCGTGCGGTCGGTGGACAGCTGCTAAGCCAGTGAAAGTCTGCTGTAAAAAACTTTGAAGTGATAAATTACCTATTTAACTTTACGATGCGTCAATTAAAACATTCTTGTCGTTTTGCTTATTAGTGTCATTCAGTTAACAACACGCTTCGCCATACCATCATGCCGCAGTACAGACCTCAGGGAAGGTACAAAGACAGTATTAATATCAACTTTTATTCATCTTCTATTTGTTACTACATAGTTTATAATAAATCACCTTCTTTTAAATTTCAGGAAGCAAATTTATCCCGGCAACGCAACGCCCAGATGGTACTTGGCGCAAACCTCGAAGAATCAAGGATGGCTATGTCCCACAGGAGGAGATCCCTCTGTATGAGAGCAAGGGTAAACAGTTCAAAGCTCGCCAGAACACTGGTGTGCCTGTAGGGCTGACCCCTGAGATAGTAGCCCAAGGACAGAAAAAGAAGAACCATGGTGTTATTCAGCCCATACCCGGCATGCTCATCAATGTAGACAAAAAGAAGAAGAAAAAGAAGACAGGTTGGTTGACTGTTATATCTTATTAGCTTTTATATACAAAAAATTGTGACAACTCTTAAGAAATTCAGTAAGAAATTGTAAAACTCTATTAAGTAATTGTTGCCAAATGACTAGACAAACTAGTAGGTAATAGTGATTGTTGTAAGAATGAAGAGATCAGGATGAAGACTCGGGAAGCTATCTAAACTTTAGAGGTAAAATCATTTATTCATTTTATGGTTCAGGTGGGCTATTAGTTACTTATAAATAGAATAGATATATAGTATTATATATTGTTGTGTAAAGAAAGCTTTAATTCAACAACAGTAGCAGAATACCTAATTAATTTACATGCACTTCATGAATAAGAATCTTTCACTTTCACCCCTAATTATGAAATGAAACTTATTAAAATTGTTAATTAGAATCAAATATGTATCAGCTGTCTAGTAACATACCTACTCAGGAAAAACAAAAGCACATTTTTTTAAATTATAATTTTAGATCTGTTCTGTGGTCAAATTCAATGGATTTCAACATCTATTAAGCTAAGTGTAAGTTTACTCCAAACCACTGAAGAATACTGTTTTATCTTTTCAGTTTTATTTAATAGAAAATCTTTCACTTTTCAGGTGTTGATGAAGCAGCAGATAAACTTGCCAAATGTGAGATAACAGAACCTAACTTTACAAGTTCAGCGCCATCCACCCCCAGTTCTACAGACCCCGTCAAACGCCTCAAGAACCTTAGAAAGAAACTCAGAGAGATTGAAACTCTTGAGGAGAAAATCAAGTCTGGATCCCTCAAAACCCCTGACAAGGATCAGAAAGAAAAAATGTCCAAGAAAAATGACATTGTCAGAGAAATTGAACTTTTAGAGAAAAATAGTGAATAAGTTATACCAAATTTAATTAAATTTTATTGTTAAAAAACTATGGAATTACGTCTATGGTTGCATGAATGATTGTGTTCTTTGTGTGGGTGCAGATTAATGAATTTTCTTTATTATAAATTATTTACAAAACTAGTTTTTGGTGTTTTGTTTAGTAATTCTCTTGTACAATTTTAAGAAAGTATTCAATAATCAAAGACTGATTACAAGTAGGCTATAAAAAATAATGCAAAATAGGAAACAAATATCTATATTTAATATCAAATAAAATAAATGAAATTCTGATTTTGAGATTGCAATGTAACACAAATAATAAAAAAATAACAGCCTGACCCATCTTAAAGACATCTCTAATAATACATGAAATATCACATGGTGTTGTTGGCAAGGCTTTGATCTGTTTTCAGACAACATTAACTTATAGTGGAGTAAATTTAGTAAGCTTGAAGTTTAAAATATGAAGTGTAGTTACCAATTATACCTGTAAGCTAACTAAGAAGGAAACAATACTTTCTCAGATATTTGCATAAGTAATTTTGTCTGAAAACAGTTTTACTTTCTATACAAAAAATATACTTATATCCTACATTTGCTACATTATTGGATAGCCTTATAATGATAAGTAATATTCATTTCATGGCCAAAATGTGTTGGATATGCTAATTCTATTTGAACAGCATGGTTGTTATTTATTTTCGTTAAAATATGGGTTTGTTCGTCACTTCCTTTATTTTTATCAGTGCCTGCATGTTCTGGAAATAATAAAAAAATATTAGACTCGATCGAATATTGATAAAAGTTAATAGTTAAAATAATGTTAACTCATTAGGCATCTACTTATTACATTTTACGTTCTATTGAGCAACTTAATTAAAGAATAACTGATAGCGTGAATACAAGGACGCAATAACCAGTTTCCACGATTTCTCAAAGTAGGTACCTACCTAAAAACAACAAAAATAATTATTTTACAAAACTCGGTATGGAGATTGAAATGTAGGTACTCACCAGAAAACGCGGAGGTGTTTTATATAAACTCGTTTCTTGCTTGCTGTCTTGCATATTTCCCTAAACATGCAAGAATTCCTATAACAGCGATACCAAGTCCTAAAACTGTTGCTAAAAAGTCGCCGAAGTCGTAGCCTTGTGCCGCCTCAACATTTGTTACGGTCAGCAAGGTAAAGAGAAATACGCACAATTTGAAATACATGATTAATTTGGAAGTAATTCTTTTTGTATTTGTAGTGAATTATTTATTTCGTATTTTGTGTTGTATTTTTTTTTCTTTGTCACGTCGTCATGTCAAATTGACAAATTCGAGGGTAGTGACAGGCTGAACAATGCTGATTCATTGTAATGTCAATTGATTAGTCGAGTCAGCAGTTAAAATAAATTGGTTGAATATTGTCAAATTTACCGAGAATATCTCCTTCGTTTAATAAAAACTATTTTTTACGTATAGCAACACAGTCAAACATATGTCAATAAGCACCGTAATTGTCATCATCGTTTTCCCGTTGAAGTTGATATTTTATTGTTTTTATTAGAAAATAACTGATTAATTCGTGTATAAATACAAATAATGAGCATGAGGATCGTCTGATGTTATCTTAGAGTCGACGTTTCACGACCGATACCGTTGTAAACATTAATAAATAACCTTAACGTGGTAATGAAAATAGATTCCCTGCGGGGTGTTTTGATTGTTATTTAGTGGCTTTTAGGTAATCAAGATGAGTTATAATTCGGGTGGGAGTGGTAGTAAGGGGTTCGGGTTCGCTGGTTTTACTATGCCGAAGCGTAACCCGTCGAACGTATCGCTTCACGCGGTGCCTCCGCCGACGACGCCGATGCATGCTGTGCCGCCTCCTTCCACCGGCCTGTCGAAGCAAGGCTACTCCACCATGAGCGCGATCACACAGAATGCTGTTACTGGAAACTGGGGCTCTTTGGGGAAGAAGCGATCCAAGACTGAGGATGAGTATGTGTCGATTTTTTTTTGTGCTAATCCTTTATTTGAAATATAGTTTTCACGGCAATAACCCTTTGAAATGAGAGATAGATAACCGTAATATTCATGCAAATTATGCATTTCTGCAGAGCTTAACCAGACAAAAATATCATTCCAATAAGAAAAAAGAATTTCTAACATTATCACTACAATTATCTGGTCCATATTCCTATTCAGATACTTTGACGAGGATGATGAGCCGCCAACACCAGCGTTGGCATACATTCCTGCACCTGGGAGCCCCACATATGAAGCTGCTTGTAGTTCTAAGGTATGGACACAGATCTCATTTATCAAAAATGTATGTGGGTAATCTAGATTAAATTAGCCATGGAGGATGTTAGAAAGAAATTCTATGATTTCTAAATACAATAGTCTAGTCAAAATCAGTCTCATAAAATTGTCTCTGCTGGGGGTCAAACCTATCTAGGACAGAGAATGGAAAATAACCCACTGCTTAGGTCTAGTGTGGGTTAGTGTTATAGTTATAAAACTGCTTATCCAGTGATTGTTTTGTCAGAGGAATATTTTTTTTTTCAAGCTTACAGACTAATAACACTTATGACAATAATGAATAACTAAATTGGTATTTACAAGCTGCCACAGATAACAGAATGATAAGGTACTTTCTTTAAATTAATATTAAAATAGGTTATAGCTACACTTGACCTACTATAGGTTATAGTTACCTTGACTTGTTTTAGTGAGGTCTACCATACCACACATTGACAAGAACTACTACAAGAACAACTATAAGAGCTTCACAGCCTTCAAGCTGTTGATCCCCGCATTAACGCCGGTGTTCACCGCCATTGTTTTACTATTGTGTCTCTAATTACGCACTCAAAAGGTTAAACTGAAGTGTTAGTGACAAGATACTTGATACATAGACAGAGTATAAGCAATAGACATGTCACTTATCAAGACATAAATATATTTTCTGTTTCTTCTGTATATGTCAATTTTTGACCTGTTAACAATCTACATCTTGTTGCTCGGCAGTAAAATCCTCATAAGAAAATATCACAAAATTATGCAGGTGGAAGAAAAAAGTATCTCCTGAAATAAATAATATGGAAGAGATTGATGTGTCTTTTAATTTGTAAAATGTTGAATGCAATCCATGATCTTCTTTACTGAAAAATGCAACTTTTGCAATTCAAAACAAGGTTTTTATTGCTAAGTGACAATTTACAGTAATATTATAAGGAGGTAAGTTTGTGAGTTAGTTTGTAGGAAGTAATTTATAAAAGTACTGAACTGATTTTGAAAATTCTTTCACTAGCAGCAAGGTACATTATTTCTGAGTGATTTGATTGGGATAATATTTTTTAGATAAAAAATATTTTTGATACCCATTGAAGCAAAGGTAGAGTAACTAATAAACTATCATAGAACAAGTTTCTTTGGAAAGTATTACCCAACTATTTAAGCTGTTGATCCCCGCACGAACGCCGGCTCTCGGGCGCCATTGTCTTACTATTGTGTCTCTAATTACACTACTCAACGAGTTAAGAGAGTTTCAGCCTACAAGTGACTGCCATTAGACTATCACAATCTCATTAGAAATACACTGACAGCTCATCAATACAATACTTTAAATAATGAATCAATGGCTTTTAAGCTAGAATGGTTTATTGATTTATTTTAATTTTTGATTTGACTTCTATTTATTTGTTTCTTGTATTTTCTTTTATTTCTTTGACATTTTATATTATTTGACATTGTAATGTAATCATTTGTTAACTATAATGTAATTTGTAAATTCTGTATATGACTTGTAAGAATCCCTTAACAATAAATTACTATGACTACAAGCTTCTGCCAGCGGCTTCGCGCGCGTGAAAGTAGGTTTCTCCATACAAACTTTGGACCCCCGATTCATCCCCTTAGGGGGTGAATTTTGGAAAATTCTCTTTTAATGCTCGCCTACGTCATAAGAGGAAGCCTTGTGCAAAATATCAGGATTCTAGTCCCAGTAGTTTTGGTTGTGCGTTGATATGTCAGTCAGTCAGTTTCTTCTTTTATATATATATAGATGACTATTTTCACAACAGCTACAGTAAAATATCATTACAGGCACAGGAAGAAGATGAAGAAGATCCCCTTGATGCCTACATGGCTGGCTTGGAACAGCAAGCGGCTAAGGACCTGGTGGCCAGCAAGGAGAATGCAGCCAGTGGCAAAGGGGACAGTGGACGAGGGACCAGAGGAGATATTGATGAGATGGATGATGAAGAGAGCTATTATAAGTAAGTATGGATCTTTTAGACAGTTTTGTGATATGATCACTCATGTTTGAACATTATCATATAATGAGAATTTTTCATGCCATGAAGAAGCTTGAAGTCAAATTTAACCATGTCTGGACTCCCCGGGGTCAAACAGCGTAGGCGCGTATTTGCGGACGGTGAGCTATGGGTAGCTCGCCGTTCAGCCGTCCGGTAAGGACCAAGCCCGGGTTGAAGGCTCAGGGCTCCGGGATTGGTTGAAAGAGGTACTGTCCAACAAACAACACTGGGTTAACACTGGGTTTTAGTTAGTAAATCTGACACTCCCTCTTGCCCCACCTAGAGTGAGAGAAGTCATTTGATGATGATCATCTAACAACAAGCAATTTAAGGGAGCCAAATGCATGCTGATTTAGGCCCCATCATGAGTAGATACTTTGTAGTAATCCTCTAATCTAATTAATTATTCTGTTGTTCACAGGTACATGGAAGATAACCCACTAAACCATGGCGACGATGGCTCAGACTTAGAAATAGAATACGATGAGGACGGCAACCCCCTCGCGCCGCCAAAGAAGAAGTTCATAGATCCACTCCCACCCATAGACCACTCTGAGATAGAGTACGAACCTTTTGAGAAGAACTTCTACACCCCTCATGAAGATATTGAGCAGCTAACTCCACAGCAAGTTGAGGAGTTGAAGAAGAATTTAGGAGTCAAGGTAAAATAATGGATTGTTACATTACGCCTGTATTGTGTGACAGATGATAGAGTTGGCTTGCGGACGGCGAGCAATGGGTAACTTGCCGTTCGATAAAGATTAGGTCCGCAAAATTGGCGGGACTCGTTGTTTGACACAGTCACCGTGACTCTGAACGCTAAGGGCAACTGAAAAAACACGGGTGGGTTAAAAGTCTGACACTCCCTCTCACTCTACCCAGATCGAGAGCAGTTATTTGATAATTTCAAATGTACGTTTATTGTCGAGTTGATTTATTGTGCATTTTTTAAAGTCGCAGTTAAGAGCTCGTTGGGCGCTCCAACGTGATTATGACGTTATTACACATCTTTCTCTAGATATTTTGAAAACACAAATATCTTTATATATTTTTGTGGTTATTATGTAGGCTGCTATTGAAAATAAGATTTGATGAAACAAAAAGCTTTTTCACCATGCTCACGTTCCGGGCCTTGGTACAGGCCATGGTCCGGAGCGAGGAGGAGTGGCAGGCGGTCGCCTCCTTCTGCGAAGCAGTAATGCTAGCAAAGGAGGCGGCCGATCGCGTGAGGCAAAGGTCCTCACGCCCCAATCGCCGCCGGGATTCCGATCCCGACTTTCGGCCACCGTAGGCGCGGGCTTGCGGACGGCGAACAATGGGTAGCTCGCCGTCCGATCGTCCGGTAACGGTCCGGACCGAGCCCAAGTCGTCGACGGCGCCTGAAGGAGATGTCAGCAACCGTAAGGGCCCAGCACGGTCGAAGCCTACTGGGGGCCATGGGTGATGCGAAAGAGGTCCCCGGGGCCCTGGAAAAATGGCAAAGAAGGAACAGGAGTGGGTTTTTAGGCAGTAAAAGTCTGATACTATCTCCCGCCCCGCCCAAGAGCTGGGGATGTCATTAGATGATTTTCCCACACGAAAAAAAAAACCATGCTCACGTTGATGATAGACAAATCGGGAAGGGTTTTCTTAAAAAGCGTATATTCGAATGGACCGTAAGTTCCATGAAATAGGGGGCAAGCTTATCACTGTCTAGAAGGCGCAAAACCAGATTCCTGACTCCTATGGAGAAATCCCAAATAAATTTTTCATTTGGTGCTATTTCCTGTTCTAGATATCAGGTCCAGACCCACCGAAACCAGTTAGCAGCTTCGCTCACCTGGGCTTTGATGAGCAACTGATGAAGGCTATCCGTCGCTCTGAGTACACGCAGCCTACACCTGTGCAGGCGGCCGGCGTGCCGGCTGCCTTGTCTGGGAGGGATCTTATAGGTAAGCTTATTTTTAACCGACTTCAAAAAGAAGGAGGTTATATTATGTTCGGCTGTTTTTGATCCCCGATTTCTCGGTCAGATGTGGACCAATTTTGAATTTTTTTTTTTTTGAATGCCACTTCCGTATTTGTTCCATAGAAATATGGTCATGATCTGATAATGAATGGAACTCCTCATAGGGTGATAGCAGATCTGTCGTAAAAAGTAAAATTGGTTTAGTATACGTGTAGTCGATGACTAACGGAAGGGGGAAGGGTTACATCGAACTGATCTGATGATGGAGCCAGAATGTGGCTTGTAGGTACAGGAACTCCATAATAAAACTATGTATCCTAGCCGTGTTTGGGTTTATTTGAATTTTATGAGATATAGATACTCTGGCTATAAATGGTTTTAATGTTTATTCTAAAGGTACCTTACTGCAGAACTTGCTTACTATTTAAGTTTGGCTGAGTGGTATCACTAAAAACTGTAAAATAAAATGTAAGTAAAAAAAATCACCAATAACTGCAAAATAACTTTCATTTCTGAAGTTGGTATTAAATATCGAAGGTGCTTCTATGATAGTTTGGTCCCTTCGTCGACTTCCGAAATTAAAGTTAACTAATTTATTTCACCACTACTAGTATTACTACTCCTAAATACGATGAAGGAAAACAACGTGAGGAAACCGGCGTGTCCAGAGCCAGATATTCAAAGACATGTGACATCCACCCACCTTCACTGGGGCCGTGAGGCGTTCGGTGTTCAGGCATTCTTATCATTATTTTATAAAATAATGTTTTTTGTGCAGGTATCGCTCGCACGGGATCCGGAAAGACAGCTGCCTTCTTATGGCCATTGCTAGTACATATTATGGATCAGAAGGAATTGGCACCTGGCGATGGACCCATTGGGCTCATTTTAGCGCCCACGAGGGAGTTGGCACAACAGGTAAAATGTTTAAAAATTATGTGGTAAGCCAGAAGTGTTCCTATATCCTTTGCTTGTGCACATTATGGATTAAAAGGAACAGCGGACTGTAAATACCCGACAGCCGAAAAAGACTGAAAATATTGAAAATGGGTCACTTTTCAAGCAGGTTGATGCAGTTAGTGGCAACAAAACTGTTATTTTATAACAGAAAAATTAACTTTCTTAATTGCACAAGACGGTTACTATTGGAAGTGTAGTGTGTCCACTTATAGCCCAGGAAAATAAGGAATGCTCTATCTCATGAACGGGGCATGATATCAAAAATTGTTTTAGACAAAGTTCGCAGAGAATTTTATGCTGTTTAACTTTTTTGGAAATAGGTAATTGGGCAAAAACATGTATTCAGTGCCAGAGGAACAAGGTAAGTCGTCATGTGGTAACAGGGGTAGGAAAAGAAGAATGGCGAACTTGTATGTAAATTGGGACCCACTGATATTAGAACCGTACATTATTGAAACTTAGTACTACTTCTAGATCTATACAAAACTAGCAAAAATGCAAATACATAGTCAATTTTATAAGTTAGGAGAAAAAAGTTATGCGAGGTAGAAGATTATAACCTAAAAATCTTATAGATGAAAATATTTGTGAACTAGGGACTTGGTGGTAGGTAGTGACTTGGCTAAAACTATAGATGAATGATGTCTTTAAGCATATCCTAGATTAATCGTAGCAAGCAAGACTTTTCTGTTAGCGTTCCCGCCAAACGCCAAGTACAAAATGTACGGCAATGACATTACCTGTCACGTCACACACAAGTGACGGCCCGGGGTGAAAGTCCGCTGTCGCGACAGGTCACGGCATGGCGGACAGAGCTCCGGCGGGATCTCATGGTGAAATGGCGTCAACGACTATCGCAACCCAGTGCTGGGCACGCCACAATCATGGCGGTAAGTAAGTGGCTGGAAAGACCTCACGGCGTCCTTACCTTCCGCATGACGCAGGTACTCACCGGACATGGTTCGTTCGGGAGTTTCCTGCACTCGATTCATGCGGAAGTGACGCCCGGTAACGCCCGGAGGACACGGTGGAGCACACAGTCGAGGTGTGCCCTGCTTGGGCGGAGCATCGCCGTGCCCTCGTGGGGGCGATCGGCGGCGGAGACCTCTCGCGCCTGGCCTTGGTTGAGGCCATGGTCCGGAGCGAGGAGGAGTGGCAGGCGGTCGCCGACTTCTGCGAAGCAGTAATGCTCGCAAAGGAGGAGGCCGAACGCATCAGGCAACGGCGTTATCGCCGCCGCCGCCGCCGGGATTCTGATCCCGATTTCCGGCCAACGTAGGCGCGGGCTTGCGGACAGTGAGCAATGGGTAGCTCACTGTCCGGCCGTCCGGTAACTGTCCGGACCAAGCCCAAGTCGTCGACGGCGCGCACTGTTCCCGCGCGCCTCAAGGAGTTGTCAGCAACAGCAGGGACCCAGCCGGGTCGAAGCCTACTGGGGCCAGGGTTATCCGAAAGGGCGCTCGAGCCCCGGTATGAAGGCTAGAAGGAACGGGGTGGGTCTTTTAGTCAGTAAGAGTCTGACACTATCTCCCGCTCCGCCCAAGGGCGGGGGGATATCAATGCATGATTTTTCCCACCATAAAAAAAAAAAAGGTGACAGACGGCAAGTTGAAACAAAATGGCCTTCAATGCGCAGTAACAGATTTTCGGGTCAGCAGCACAGGGGGGTTGCGCGTAACCATAGCAACGACGGCAATTTTGGTTCAACTTATATGCCGCACACTATACCTAATGGTACAAACAAAAATGCCATCCAGTTATTTTGTACTTAGGTAGTGTTTGGTGAGAACGCTAACAGAAAAGTCATTTATCTTAGCCTGCTGGTAAAACTATAGGTAGGTACCTACTTCCTTATTGGGTAAAAACAATGAAGCATATGGTACCAAATAGATGGCGTTACTATTAAATAAAAAGATGTTCTTTGCTGAATGAAACAATATACTTCGCTATTAAGAAATCATTTATTTAATTTATTATCACAACATAGCAGCACGAGGATAATGAATTTATCAGTACAATAATTTGTATTATCACATACCAGAACTATGTATGTTTCAGAACCAGCTTCATTTTTTTTTAGACAACTTTTTAAAACATTATTTACCTAACTAAAAGATTGTCTAAGAATGAGGCTGGTGCAGAAACATAGTTCTGGTGTCTGGCATAACCCATGTACCATAATATGCTCATAACGTGAGAGCAACAGCCTACTGTCCGTGTTCCTACAGGGCAGTGGCAGTAATAGCCTACTATAGCACTTCGCCCCTCCAGCCTTCTATCAAATGCAATGTATGTAAAGTAAGACTTACTTCCTATATGCCTAGATTTAATTCTACCACGTATAATAGATGGCTGGCTGTCATTAAATATCCCTTGTAGAGGTGCATTGGCATACTTCTAAAGTGTACATTCCGTGGACTCTTAGATGCTCCCCAATATATGATTTTGCTTGCCTTATTTGATATGTACCTAGAGCAATTAATTCCAAGTCATTTATGGTCAATTCAGGGAATTCTATATTTGTTTGTGAGATATTTTGAAACAGTGTAGATCTCATATTTAAATTATGTTGTCGTACAACTTCACAGAGTTCATTGTTTTCAAATATTTTTTCATCTATTATTTCGATAACTTCACGTACATTAGCTCTTTCCCTGAATTGGACAGCAAAATGGTTCAAAAATGCAGCAGCAATTCGAAAGTCTTCCATAATATGAGGACATCTTTTATTTAAATAATCTTCACGGAATATTTTAAAATCTCTACTAAACCTTCCATTAACAGCTTCAACCACCCATCGATTCATGGTAACACATCTCGAGATATTGGCTTGGAGAGTAGAAAGTTGCCTTTCCCCTGTTGAAACAGTTTCAGGCATATGTGTTAAAAAACCTTTAGCTGTCATGTTGTCTGCACAGTCTCTAAACCCACGATCTAAAATAAAAACATCATCCTCTCTAAACAAGTATGTAAACGCACCTCCCTGTGATATAAGGTCATTCATTATAGACGCATCATTTTTAGTGGCTGGATATGGTCCCACAGCTTCTATAATATACCCATCGCAGCAAACTATTAGAAAAGGTTTCACTAAGTTATAATACTTGTGAAGGGAATAAGTTGCTTTTTGGAATGAGTAGTTGCTACTTTTTTGGGTACTTAAGTAAGTTCCATCAGCAATTACAATTAAACGCCTTTCTTCAATGGGCGTTTCAGGATTTCCAAAAAGGTGTTCAGCCAGAGCAGTATTTCTGGCCACAAATTCATGCCTAGGTTTGTGTGCCCATCCCAAATGCCTAGGCACATAGTGTTGGCAAAGGATAACTCGTACTTTATTCATATATTCCTCGAGTGTTCTTCTAGGTATTTGAAATAATGCTGAGATTCTCTCATCGCTATCTCCAGTCCGCATTTTGCACAGAAGTGCACTAAAACCGCTTTTCATTTTAGGGTCATTTAATTGAGGTACTTCTACTAATACTTCATTAAATTCAGCTTTTGTCCGTCCAAACCAGTACTTAAAAAGATGATCATCAATATTTTCATGATTTTGAAAATCTAATTTAGTTTCATCTGCTAGCAAAAACACGATTTCTTCTATTTGTGCTGCACTAAATGTTGATATTGCATTTTCAGCAGCATATATATATTCATGAAATAGGTTGGCACCTAAATGAAAACTGCAACTTCGGGCATTTCTGGGAATATAAAAATTGAAATCCCTAATAATTTGTTTTCTCAGCCCATCCGGCACACGTCGCTTTTCACTATCATTGCACTCCAAAAACAGGCAATGACGTGCCGTGTCTGCTGCTCTTCTCAATGTAGGTAATGTGATTTGTTCAGTACCAGTTACCTGCAATGGAGGACTGGTAATTGACAAGCCAACCTCTTCAACTTCTGCGGTGTCATCTGTTAATGTTGCTGGCAATATTTGCTCAGCAGATATTTCATGCAATGGAATTCCAGATGTAGATGGAACAACCTCTGTTTGTTGCTCTGGCTGTATAGTATCACTTGGAACAAGAGTGGAAGGGGCAGCAGGGGTAGAACTTCTCTGAGAGCTGTCTAACACTCTTTGAGCGCGTAAATAACAAGGTACACAAATCTCATCACTATTTGTCAGCTGAAACAATAAAAATTACAGGTTGAAAAAAAAAAAACAAAAATAATAAATATATGTGGGTAGGATTTATAAACTAGCAGAAGGAATTAAAAATAAACACATTGACTCACAATCATACACAATTATAAAACTAAAAAGTCAATTTCTATAGAGTAATTGAGGTGAAATTAATCATTATAATATTATCTTTAATGGTTACACCTTATTAACCTTACCAATTACAATTATTAAAGAACAATTTTATTAGAGAATAGTTTTTCTTTTATATTTTGCGCCACATTAGGAATATCTCTTGTATCATGGGGGCATTCATAAACATGTAAACTCACCTACACTAACACCCAGATCCAGAACAAATATCTGTAGGCCATACAAAATATTTTTTTTTTATTATTGATATGCTTGTGTTTGACCACCATCTCACCTGATCGTAACCAATGATGTGGTTGATGATGGAGCACGCTTGCCTATAAGAGTAACCTATTCACTCTTCACTCGAATACCCCTAAGTTGTAGCTATCAGAAACAGTGACTCCGGTATGGAATTCCACTCCTTGGCTGTACGCACAATAACTGTGTTCCTAAAACGTTTTGTGCGTAGGGGTGGGATGTCTACCATGTACCGGTGGCGCAATGCCACATGTCTAGTGGTCCTATGATGGAACTTCAGAAATATTGGTTCCACATGGAAATTGAATCTGGGATATGCGGCGCAGCAGCCAATTGCTTAACTACAGCACCAACAATTCAGTCTTAGAAAACATAAAAAATATTGTACCTATTATGATTTTTATATGAAATATGATTTACCTGACGGGGTCTTATCCATTCAGCCACAACATTTCCTATTTGGATTTCTCTTTCAGACATTTCTGGTCTAATTACCAATCTGCTCCTAATTCTCAATATGGATCTCCCACATCCAGCACATACATTGCGATGGCCAAGTTGCTGGAGGTTAGCATCTTGATCCGGGTTGTGATTTATCAACTCCCAACAGGAATGACAAATATAGCTGTCTCGAGTTATCTAAAAAAAATATAATATATACAGCGTGTAATTGACAGGTTGGCAAAAACGAAAAGTATGAATTCAGACTGGTATTGTTAATATTTTGATAGTGAAATATTTTCCCGGAAATGATAGGTGAACGTTTTTCAATTTTCAATTTTATTTCGGCTACGCAATGTATAACGAATATATCGATACGCGCGCGACCCTGTACCTCGCGCATTGTTCATTCATACTAATAGGTAGGTACTTCGGGACGTAAGGTCAACGTCCCGAAGTACCAGTTTGGAATAAATACATAGTACACTACACACACAAACACACCTATCAAAAATTTTTAACACGAATTCAAAACCTATCAAAAATTAAAATAGTCACTTACCTAAATTAAAGTCTCTCGGGTCGTATAAGGCATGGCTCAAAGTGGTTGCCTCCGAGCTGCACGCACAGTTGTGCTCTACGCAGGGTTTCGGCATGGAGACGAGGTATCATTGTCACATCCTCATTGAGTTTTTGGTTCAACGATGTGAAACACGGGGTCCGTTATTACGCCTTACAAGTTTTGCAGCAGTACGGGTTCCCAAACGCGGATTTCGACGGACAACATCTAAAATCGCCTGCTCAGAACGAGCACGGATTGTCCTTCCAGAACCTTCCTGACGCGGCACAATAGGTAAATTTTCTAAAACACGTTGATATGCCCTTGTGATAGTACGACTATTAGCTGGATGTCGTTCATTTGGGTGTCTTTGAACATAGAGCCTTAATGCCAACGACGCGTTTCCTCTAGCTTCACCCAAGCACATTAACATCTGGCCATATTCGCGAGCACTAAACGTTTCATTACGCCGATTCATGACGATACCACACAACACAAAAACACACAACTCAACTGAACGCAATACACAGTCCCGAACTCTCGACAGTTGAAAGAAAACGAAATAGACGTCCAGAACGCACCAGCATTGACCAGCAATCGCGGCAAACTGAATTAAATGGCGGCAAAGCGCCTCGGCTAATGGTTTCGTTTGTCGGCACACCTTTGAGAGTGTGTGTGACACGTGTAGCAATTAGGGCTGCCCACATGGTATGAAATTAAACATTTTTATTTCGGTAATAGTAAGTACGTTAGTCGAGGTGCCCATGGCGCAGTAGTTACAGTGGTCGGCCTGCGATTGAGATAAAGATGAAGAACTAGGTATTGAAAAATAATCGTATCGTAATCGTATGATAAACATTGTTATTAACCGCTATCTTTTGTAACTTTTACTCATGGTTCTGCTTCCAAGTTTAAACCTAGTACCTGTCAATCCCCTAGCAGCATGCGCGCGATTTTGCGCATTTTCTAAACACTAAGCAAACGTCGGCGTTCGCATAGATTATAAATTAAGTTTTTTTTTTTATAGGGTATTTATTCAAGAACGTAAATAAGAAGTTTTCATTATAGTATGTAAAAATCGAAAATAAGCAAAGCTTTTCGTAACTACACGCGCGAACGCCGGCTTTCGCTCAGGGATTGACAGGTAGAATGTGAATCTGGCAATATTGACACATTGTTTTTATGTTTTATGTCCCACTAAATTGTCTAAAGCAAACAATTTAAAATAAGGTTTTTGGAATCAAGAAATAATAGGTAAAGTAATCATACTCCTGAGTATCTAATTATTATTAAAGCATTTTACATAAAGAAAATAGAATTACAAGTATTAAATTCCGTACGCGGTACAACCCTAGCAGCGTCGCCGTGTCGGCGCGTCAAAGCCGCACGACCCGTGCACCACACAAAAGGAGCGAGCGAGCGAGCGGTATGCTGTCTCTGTCTGTCGTAGGTACTACGGAGTTCAGTAAACTTTTACGGCTAACAGCTGATTCCCCGCGAGTTGTATGAATTTTCTTTTACGATTACATTGCCGAATTTAAGTTTTTTGCTTTTTTTTCACTAAAATTGTGTTTTTGGGCTGGATTTTGTTGTAACAAATAAATAGAACACAAATCTAGTTGAAAAACGGTCGGAAAATTCGACAATTTTCCTGAAGAAAATTCCAACGTTTTTCAGTCATAATCATGGTCATGAAGCTACTGTTTCAGTTTTTGCCAACCTGTCAATTACACGGTGTATAATACATATTTTTGTTAATTTCGTGAAAAAAAAAACAGTTTTTAAGTCTTTGTTTATGCTCAAATAATAATAATGTTATAGTCATTAAATACACCAGCTGCAGTAACAGTAGATCTATGCAATTTGCCTGTGCTGCTACCATGTAAAATAGCTGTAAAAATCGGATTGAGACCACCAACGTGCAGTCGAATGTTCTACCCTCTAACAGCTATTGACATAAATATGTAGGTAGGTTTAACTCGTTTCTTGCAATAGGAAAACGAGTTTACTATTATAACCAACAGACACAGACAAATATAAATAAGTACATTAGAATACTTACATCACGTGGATAAACCCATCTCTGTACTTTCTCAATTAACTGAGCGTTTTCATCGAATACACGATGTCTTCGTAATCGTGCAATGCGTAATTGACAATTAACACAACGCATTTTGCAGGGTAAATAAATCGAAATCACTTGCAAATCGGAATCCAAAGGCAAAAACGGTAGTCGTTATTGCAGAATCGTCAGTCCAAATAGAAAGCCAAGTCGTCAAAAATACTCCACAAAATCGCATTGAAATCCCAAGTTAGCCGTTAAAAACAAACGATGGAATGACAATGACAATATGACATCACACAGACTGACAGCAGTCTCAAATAGCAAACGTTCCAATTTACGTTCGCATAACAAAGGTTAGCAATTAAACATGCTAGCGTTGTAATTATTTTTTATTAAAAATGTGTATTTTTGCATATTCACTTTTGTAATATTTTTTTTACTTTACGTTTTAAGTAAAACAAGAAAAGAAAAACCGCCAAACGTGAACGTTCACAAGTGTAAGTAGGTGATGAATTTATTTAATTATGAAGATTGGAATGCAATCAGGGACACGCGATGCGTTCGTAAATTGCATGACAACTTATTTTTATTAGATTTAATTTATTTGTAACTTTTAATTCCTATGAGCTAAAAACTCAATATTTTTTATATAATCCTTTATCAAGTTCGTAATTTAAATTCACAAAGACTTGCAAGTGAACGACGCCTCCTTTATTTTTAAATCAAGTGGGTCCATTCTCGCCAGTCTTCTTTGAACCCAGTCAACGCTTCGAGCATTTACATTTGGACTTCGTCGGACCACTCCCTACAACACGACGTGGCAACAGGTATTGCGTCACAATAATAGATCGTTTTACACACTGGCCAGACGCTGTACCAGTAGTAGATATGACTACGGAAACAATAGCGAAAGCAGTCTACGAAAATTCCTAATAACTAAAAATGTTGAGTGCAAAGCAAACGAGAGATCGATGCGCGACGAGGATGTCAGACGTTCGTATCCATCAAAAGGACGTTCGTAGGGTTCTGCGTAACCTCGACGTAAACAAAGCTAGTGGCCCCGACGGGATACCAGCAATTGTACTTAAAACTTGTGCGCCTGAATTGTCTCCGATCTTGACACGCCTATTTCGCATCTCATATGAGACTGGAAAAGTGCCAATTGCTTGGAAGCAAGCTAACGTGCAGCCTGTGCCCAAAAAGGGCAGTCGAGCTGACCCAGCAAACTACAGACCCATCTCTGTTACGTCCGTCCTCTGTAAGAGTATGGAATGGGTGCTAAACAAGAAACTTCGGGCATACCTAGAAGCTAACGACATCCTCAGTGACCGGCAATACGGTTTTCGCCAAAATCGGTCCACTGGGGACCTTCTAGCGTATGCCATTCACATCTGGAGCGAAGCCATCGAGAAGCGCTTGCCGTCTCCCTTGATATCTCGAAGGCTTTCGATAGGGTCTGGCACGAAATCCTTATTGCTAATCTTCCTTCCTTCGGCCTACCCACTGGTCTGTGTGATTGGATCGCAGACTTCTTGAGGGATCGATCCATCCGAGTGGTTGTTGATGGCTACTCGTCCGGTCAAATGGATATTAATGCCGGGGTCCCTCAGGGGTCGGTACTCTCGGCAACACTGTTTTTGCTGCACATAAATGACTTACTTAAACCCGGTATCTTTGGGTATGCAGACGACAGAGCACTGTTGCCGAGATATATGTGTCTGACGCACGTGCTAGTGGGTCACAGATCCAGTCATCCCGAGAGGCTATGGTTGAACGCTTGAACTCGTCCTTGAAGGCGGTTTCCGATTGGGGCGATGCCAATCTGGTCAAGTTCAATGCAACTAAAACCCAAGCGTGTCTTTTTTCCGCTAAACGGAGTCAATTCCAAACGGCTCCATCTTTCCGAGGTGTGACCGTGCCAATAACCGACCACCTTGAGCTTCTTGGGGTTATGCTGTCGTCTACTCTCAATTTCGGCTCATACATCGAGGCAAAGGCTCAACTGGCTGCCAAAAAATTGGGGATCTTAGCAAAGGTGAGACGGTACTTCAAGCCGGAACAGCTGTTAAACCTTTATCAAGCGCAAGTACGATCGTGTATGGAGTACTGCTCTCATCTTTGGGACGGGTCTGCCAAATACCAGCTTGATGCGCTAGAGTCGATTGAGAGGCGAGCCAAGAGGATCATCGGCAATGATGCACTTGTTGAGTCGAAGCTCCAAAGCCTTGGGCATCGCCGCCGAGTTGCTAGCCTGTCGGTTTTCTATCGTTTACATTTCGGGGAGTGTGCACTGGAATTGCACAATCTAATTCCGCCAAGTCCGTTCCATCATCGGACCACTAGATGTACGGCGTGTGCCACCGGTACATGGTAGACATCCCACCCATACGCACAAAACGTTTTAAGAACACATTTATTATGCGTACAGCCAAGGAGTGGAATTCCTTGCCGGAGTCTGTGTTTCCAGATAGCTACAACTTAGGGGTCTTTAAGTCAAGAGTGAATAGGCTACTTCTAGGCAAGCGTGCTCCATCGTCGACCACATCATCGCTTACCATCAGGTGAGATGGTGGTCAAACGCGAACCTATCATTAATAAAAAAAAAGATATTCACAAAAAAAACGAATTTTATGACCTTCAATATCTCAAGACTCCGGGCACAATATGCTATTTGATTTTTAAGACACGTCTTACAAAGATCCATGCAAAAATCTAGCTTATTCACTCGGATTCCGAGGTTGACCCCTATTTTCGCCTTATTTGCCTGGGTTATTAGTGGAGTGCCTTAATTGTCCACACACCTGCACTTTGATGGACTTCATCTAGGCCCCCGATGTTGGTACAATTCACGTAGCTGCCTGCTGGTCCCAAACAGTTCGAAGAGTTTACCATTAACTCGAAAAGAAGTTAAAACGATTTGAAACTATGTTAAAATTATGTATAGTTACAACAAAAAAAAAAAGTTTAAAAATTATATCTTAATATATTACTTGATATTTATAAATGTAACATTTATTCAGATCTACATGGAGGCGAAACGTTTCGGCAAAGTGTACAACATCAGATGCGTGTGCTGCTACGGAGGGGGCTCCAAGTGGGAACAGTGCAAGGCGCTGGAAGGTAGGACGCACACTATGACATACTTCAAGACTAAGGAGTCTTTATATATATGATCTCGCTGTCACGTCTTTTGACCGCGACTATCAGGGTAGACGCGGTCATAAGACGTAAGAGCGTCATGTTCCCATGTAACTTGCAGGTGGTGGAGCTGAGATAGTGGTGGGAACTCCGGGGCGGGTCATTGACCTCATCAAGTGCAAGGCGACCAGTTTGCAACGCGTCACCTACTTAGTGTTGGACGAGGCTGACAGGATGTTTGATATGGGGTTCGGTAAGTAAATAAAAAAAGTACTCATAACTTTATTTTATCTATTATGATAAATTAGTCAACATTCTAAATAAGTACAATAAAAAATTGGGTCTGAATAGAAAATAATCTATGAGTCTGCAGAATTTACAATGTTCTCACATTTACATTGTAAAAAATCTTTTGCGGCCATGACAATATTTAAAAAGAAAAACTATTCCAAGATTTTGTAAAAATTTGCAAAAGTCGATTCCCAAAACCATAAATTTGACAAAGTTATGGCACAGAATAAGAAATAGTACAAGTACAGAAATTGCACTGCGTGATAGCAAACATACGAATTTAAACCTAATAACAACATTGCTAATGTTCATAATACATTGCACGGCACGGACACGACCTTGATTTTATTAGCCTACCAGATCCAGTGGCGCTCGTAACGAATCAAAATGCACTGTAAGTCCGCGCAGCGAGAGTTTCTTTTATTATGCCCGTTATGAACCTTTGAACAAGCCGCTTCTGTTGTAGGGTTGTGAGTTGTTGTGAGACACTAAGTCATTAGTCCATTGGGACCAACAGGGGCTAAGCCCCTGGTCTAAGAACGCAAAGGACAACTAGAAGAACATAGGTGTGGTTTTAGTCAGTAAAAGTTTGACATGCCCTCTCGCTTCGCCATAGAGCGAGAGAAGAAATGATTATCCACCAAAAAAGGTCGTGAGTCCATTTGTTTAGGTAGGTACTTTACTAAATGTAAACATTCTTGATAAGAAATGCCTTTTAAAGTACTTAGGTATGTACCTATATTATCTACAAAATATATTTTCGTAAAATGCGAAATTAGTAGTAGGTACACTACGTTTTATACCATAAAATAAATTCATAGCTTTTTAAATTACATGGTAGATAAAATTTATTTACATGTACTTAAATTACTACTTAGGTACCTAAGTAGTAATTTCTATACTTTAAAATGTATTTATAGAGAGACATGTTATAATTGTTTACATTTAGTGAGTTAGGTATCTAATTGTCTAAACAAATGGAACAAAAGTAAAGTCAAGTGGTACCTAGGTAGGTACTTGGATATTGTAATATAACTTTGTTGATTTCGGCCACAAAATTACCTATCTATTTTATGTTTCAGCTATGCGTTCGTAGGTAATTTTTAAAAGATGGTAGGTAGTTCACGATTAGTAATTGGTGAGGCGTGTAAATAGCAATCACCTGAATGGGGTGGTGTTTTAAGACTACCAATATGGCGGTGAAATTATGGTTATATTACACAAAATTAAATCCCTGTTGACGATTCCCCGCGAACCTGAATCTAGCGACATCTATAGCAATTCAGAGCCCACGTACCTTGCTAATCCAGTGACCCACTCGTCGTCAGGAAAGCGCTTCATCCACGGACGCGTGGTCTGTCTGTGTGCTGCCGGCCGGCGAGCTAAATCTTCATCCATCCACAGGTGGGCTGGTCAGAACTCGTGAAACCAACACTGCACTTTATGGTCTTAATGTCTCACAGTAGCAGATACACTTATTACAGGAGAATTCTCAGGTTTTCAACAGATATGGGATTTTGACAGCGGAGCGGTTTTTATTCGACGCGTGTCGATTTGCGTAGCGGACACAACTGTTTTGTTAGCGGGTTAGACGCCATCTAGCGGTCTTTAGCGAGCGTCTCAAGAAAGCATTCGATACGTCACCAGTGGGAGTTGCGGTCGTAGATATTGGTGAAGGAAATCGTCAACAGAGACTCAATTAACTTAGAGAATGCGGGAAAGATAACTAATTTATATTATTTATTCTCTAAAAATACATATACCTTAAGAAAAGGCATTGACGCTTCACCATGCTCCCCCCCTTGGAAGGACGCAAGTGCTTTCAAAGGGAAAGGTTAAAATTGTAAAGATTTACTAACCTAGATCATGATCGGAAAGTCTAAGCTTTATGACTAAATGCGGAAAATAAAAATCATTTAGAATACTAATCCTAAAAATGCGGAAAATAAAAATCATTTAGAATACTAATCCTAAACCTTAAAAAACTACGAGTATCGTTAAAATGAAATTTTATTGCGTTGGAATAGGATATAGTTTTGTGACAGAGCGTTTAAAATGACCGAACCTTGTCCTCACCATTGCAACGCGAGCGACATTGTCAGTCCCTTTATAAGGATGCGGTTTTAATGGTTTTACATTGGCTTCCCACATAACGCCAAAATGTGGGGAGCGAGGTGGAATCATTTTCCACTTAATGCGGCGAGTTGATAACTCATTTAAAAGAGACGAATTGAGGTTTGACCTCATTAAGAAATTATAAAGTTCATCTAGCTGAGCTTTAGCACCAACGAAATTGGCAGCGTTATCCGAATAGAGACAGGATACTGGCCCTCGACGCGAGATAAAACGCTCAAACGCGGATAAAAAGGCGTCGGTAGCAAGTTCAGAGACTAACTCTACATGGACAGCCTTGGTTACCAAGCACACAAGCAGATGTAAGCCTTTTGAGCGTGTTGACCTCTGCGACGAGAGAGAGTTATGCGTATGGGACCAGCATAATCCACTCCAGTATGGACAAAAGCCTTTGATTCCGATACACGGTATTCAAGAAGGGCCGCCATCATTGGAGTGGGGTGCGTCGGATTAACTCTAAAGCATGTGTTACATTGTCGCAACTTGGACCTAATGACAGTCCTGGCATCCAGTATCCAAAATCGCTGTCGTAAAATAGACATAAGTAGCCCTGGCCCAATGTGACAATTCATCACATGGTAATGACGAATTATCAAATCCACAACAGGATCATGTTTGGGAAGTAAAAAAGGATGCTTAGCATCAAAGGGAAGGTATGACTTTGAAAGTTTTCCCCCAATGCGTAGTATACCCTCTTCATCTAAAAAGACAGATAAACTGCCAAGTTTCTTTGGCAACAATTTACCACATATGATGAGCTCAATGTCATCTGCGAAATGAACAGATTGCACAGCACGGATCATAACTCGTTCCGCCGCTGACAATCCCTGCGGCGACCGGGGTTCACAACGAACCTTCGGTCTAGCGAATTTAAGTATATAATAATGCGGACTGTCCGAGGCCAGCTGTCGCACAGTGCGCATAGCTATGTAAGGACTCGACTTCAGTCCAAAAGGTAAGCGGTTAAAAGCGAATGTCAACACAGGATCATTCTCACTGAATCGACACAAAATGCGTAGGTACTTACGCTGCTCAACAGGTGCGCAAATTCGTAAGTACATCTGCTTTATATCAGAATTTATAGCGATAGGAAGTAATCTAAAATTGATTAAAAGAAGAAACAAATCTGTTTGTAAATTCGGACCAATATGGAGTACATCATTTAAAGATAAACCGGTATGAGTCCTGGCACTCGCATCCAATACAACGCGCGGCATCGGCTTGTCTGGCCGAACGACAGCGTGATGAGGGATGTAGTACCCGTCATCCGAAATGGCGGATTCGTCGACTGGACTTAAGTATCCATTATCTATGTACTCTTGGATCACTGCGTTATAATTTTCCCGCAACGTCGGATTGGCGGAGTTTTCTCTCCAGCGCAACCAGTCGACGGTACGCGGCGGCACGGGAGTTACCCAACTCGCTGGGATCTTTACTAAAGGGTAACGCGACAGTATAACGTCCCGCATCGTCACGTGACACGGTCGAGGAAAAAATATTCTCACATTCGGTTTCCTCAGGAGATAAAAAACGTTTATTTTCAACTTCTTCCAATTCCCAGAACTTTTGTAATGAATCATTAAGGGCTAATGCTGTGAAAGAAGAGCTAGGTAAATTTAAATTATCTTTACTAGGCGGAAAATCACCCATAAGGACATACCCGAATGTGGTCAATAATGCGGGTGGCGCATTTGAACCTAAGTCTACCCTATTCCCCAAATAAATATACGGAAACAGTTGAGCGCCTAACACTATGTCAATATCTCCTGGAATATTCCAGCTTAAATCAGCGAGCGGAAGCGAGTGGAAGTCCACATGACAATCCCACTTAATATGGTGCGAAGGTAGCTTGTCCGTAATGCACTCAACTACCAACGCATGAATAGTATATTTTTGATGCGGGTATACGCGAGACTCGATATCTAGATTCACATAACCTGTTATCGTCCGCGACACAGAACCAACTCCTTTGACAAAAGAATTATTCAAAGGAATTATCGCTAAGTTGAGTTTTCTACAACAACCTGTAGTTATTAAATTATTTTGCGAACCATTGTCAATTAAGCACCTAACTATTGTTTTATGGCCCGAACTATTATTGTTAGCGCGCGCATAAACCTGAGCGGTAGACAACAAGACTGCCGACTTAGCCCTCGTATCTGCAGCCAATAATACGGCCGTGTTATGGGTCGGACATGTTTGAGCAACGTCACCCGAACCACAAGACGCCGCGCGGGGCGGGAGGAACGCGGGGGGCGCAGTGGCCAGCGGCACAGCCAGGCTGGACGCGACGGCCACATTGCAATTCGTCGGTTTAACATCAGCTACATGCGATTGTTTATTATTTTTCTCAAAATGTAATAAAGTATGATGGCGTTTCTTACATACGTTACAGACTGAGGTCGACTTGCAATTACTCAAACCGTGCGACGTGCTCAGACAATTTACGCAACCATATACGGATTTAATAAACTCAAACCTAGTTCTAGGAGTCAACGCGGATTGAAACTCAGCGCACTTATACAAATGAACATGAGCGTTATCTTTACAATACGCGCAGACGGAGCGGGGCGGAGCTGGAGCGGTAGAATTAGGCGATACATTCACCACAAACGCTTTCGTTTGCGTGCGAGGCTCGCGAGATGCGGGACTATGAGGTTTATTATAATTATTTTTCGCGTTCGAATGAGATAAATTCGAGCGTGCCAATATCTTAGCCTGATCTTGAACTAAAAAAAAAAAAAAGCTAATTAACAATCTAGTTGTAGGTATTTCAACATCGCGAACGGAAAGTTCAAACGATTGACCAGTCTGTGAATCTATTTTTCTCATAGCGCAATGCAAGAGAATAAAATCCGCAAGATCCGGAATACCGAGTTGTTTCAAGGCAGAAATACTTGCACTAAATGTTTCAATGAAAGAATCGAGACTATTTGCGTTACACAAACAACTTTTTAAATCTAATATATTATTTAAATAGTGTATACCTAATGTACGTTTATCCTGGTATTTATTAACTAAGCTGTCCCATAGAAAATGATAGGTATCAGCCGTAGGCACAATACCGGCTGTAATCTTTAACGCGTTATGTGTAAGTCTACCCACTAAATACTGCACACGCTGCGAGTCAGTCAGCTGATCATTGTCATGAATATTCGACTTGAACGACTCATAGAAAACAGGCCAATTCTCAGGTCTCCCGTCGAAAGATGGCAATGCAATCGGAGGCAGCTTTATCTTTAGTGGTTCAAAAAGCGTTTTCGAATTACTACATTGTGATAACTGAGATTGACTACTGTCGATTTTATTCCTAATACGCTTAATGCGAATAAACAAATCTTCAAAGGATTCTAAACAAGCATAGTCGGGACTCGAACCAGGTTTCAAATTAATGTTTATGTGGTTAATTTGATCGACATAAGATTCAAATTTATCACGAATGTCGTCAATAGTTTCCGATTCAGTCATAAAACTTTCACTATTTCTCGTATCGAACGACGAAATATTTTTCGATAATTCATATAATCGATTAAGGCGTTTGAATAACAATCCTTTCTTCTCATGAAGGATAGTCAGTAAATCTTCCGGCTTTAATTGTTTCTCAGTCATTTTGTTAAGTTAATATCAAGAGCAATATCTAAAAATATGCGCGGGTAAACTTATCAGGCGGTTAGCAATCGTAAAGTATCCTCCCGCTCTGTGGCGGTATCTGAATAAAAATCACTAATACGCACAAAGCCGAAATGATGTGAAACTACCTCCTATTATATGTTATCAAAGTGAAATACGTAACTCATTAAATTCTATGAAACAATATTGACAGATTTACCAAAACCTACGTAGAATCTATTGTCAATTATGTTTATGTTATAGCGGAGAGCGGTTTATAGGCAAGAATAATTTACCAAAGGTTTACGTAAATATCTATAACCTATATATACCTATTATGATTTTCACCAAATATTACGTAAAAATCTAACTAGGGAGCGGTTACCTGGTTATCTATCCAGGCTCGAAAGGACCAAAATATTATGGTGAGGCGTGTAAATAGCAATCACCTGAATGGGGTGGTGTTTTAAGACTACCAATATGGCGGTGAAATTATGGTTATATTACACAAAATTAAATCCCTGTTGACGATTCCCCGCGAACCTGAATCTAGCGACATCTATAGCAATTCAGAGCCCACGTACCTTGCTAATCCAGTGACCCACTCGTCGTCAGGAAAGCGCTTCATCCACGGACGCGTGGTCTGTCTGTGTGCTGCCGGCCGGCGAGCTAAATCTTCATCCATCCACAGGTGGGCTGGTCAGAACTCGTGAAACCAACACTGCACTTTATGGTCTTAATGTCTCACAGTAGCAGATACACTTATTACAGGAGAATTCTCAGGTTTTCAACAGATATGGGATTTTGACAGCGGAGCGGTTTTTATTCGACGCGTGTCGATTTGCGTAGCGGACACAACTGTTTTGTTAGCGGGTTAGACGCCATCTAGCGGTCTTTAGCGAGCGTCTCAAGAAAGCATTCGATACGTCACCAGTGGGAGTTGCGGTCGTAGATATTGGTGAAGGAAATCGTCAACAGAGACTCAATTAACTTAGAGAATGCGGGAAAGATAACTAATTTATATTATTTATTCTCTAAAAATACATATACCTTAAGAAAAGGCATTGACGCTTCACCAGTAATATTGTGAACACGATTATTTTAAAAACATTACCGCCGGCCGCCGCGCCAGCAAAAAATTACGAATCTAATAGTGAAAAATGATGATACGAAAAGGAACACGAATCGTCCTCGTTTCTATAAACTGCAACAATAACCTACCTGTTATACCTACATAATAATTATGTAGGTTTCGGGATCCTTTGGAAGAGTAAAGAATGAAAAGTCCACATTTTTGTTGTTATTCATGCACCCATATGCTATGCAGTATCTTTTGGGTTTTTGCGTGCCCATATTTATAATAAAACCTCTGTAGAAATGCGAACATATTTTTTGTTAGCGCGCGTCAAGCGGCATGCGGCAGTTCGAACATGCGTGTGACACTCAACTGAACTAGCCTTATAAAAGAGGCCCCGAGACGTAGGTATAAATTCAAGCCTACAGTAAGGAGTGCGCCAGGCCTGGTTATGGTTTAAAAGTTATAAAGGTTTGAACGTGGCCGCGCCATTGAAACGCGGAGAACCGCGCGGCTACGGAGATCTTTAAAACTAAGCTTTACAGAGACTTGAAATTTAGGTAAATAACAGATTTGTAAAAAAATCCAGAATTTGTAAAAAATTTGCAAAAATGTAGAAAAAAATCCTAGGTTTATATTTCGTGAGCTGTAAGACTAAAACCCCATGGCCGCGCTATTGAAACGGTGAAAAAAACATCATCGCCGATTTCTCACTGAAAAAGCGTCGCAGAAGTCAGAATTTTTTTTGTAAAACGTATATTTGAATTTGTCAAAAATTTTAAAAATACACAAAAAAATCCCAGGTTTATATTTTAGGAGCTGTAAGACTAAAACCCCATGGCCGCGCCATCGAAACGGTGAAGAACATATTATCGCCGATATCTCGCTGAAAAAGCATCGCAGATGTCTGAAGTTTTTTGTAAAAAGATTCGAATTTGTCGAAACTTGCAAAAATACAACAAAAAATCCTGAATTTTTTTGTCAAACGACGTAGATTTGAATTTGCCAAAACTTGTAAAAATACAAAAAAAAAAATCCTACATTTATATTTCAGCAGCGCTAGTACGGTATAACGTAGAAATAAGTCGTGATTATCTATCGAAGAAATTAGGTATTAGCGATATCTTTTTTGTAAACAACACCTATTAATATGTAGGACTTCCGATGAACATTTTTTTTTACTTAATATGTAACAGTTTCAGTATTTCGATGGGGGACCATGGCTTATTATTTACAGAAAACTTTCCACCTATGTTAAAATGATATCTCAAGGATTCTAAATTAAATGAAAATGAAACGATAAAGTAAAAAAAAAACATATTATTTTCTAAAAGTTAAATATGACTCAGATGATGTCAGAGTGTGCAAATCAAAGTCCGTAGGAATACTAAAATTTAAAACACTAACAAGTACTCCTTCCGAACAGTGGCGTGCCTAGGGTTTCAAAATAAGGCAAGCCCAATAAAATTTTAACCGATTTCAAAAAAAGAAAGTTCAGTTTTCGACTGAGTAGGTATGTAGGTACCTACGTATGTATCATCGCAATTTTCTCATAAACTACTGATTAGGTACAATAAATTAAAAGCCCAAAAAACAGTCATGAATATCATTTTTATAATTATATCTGAGAATCAAGCACAGTTGTTCTCTATAACTAACATCGGGGGTTTCGTCAATAATAATTGAAACAAATTTTGTTTGCCTAACTTCGTAATCGATGCAAGTTTGCATCACATCGGCTACGGAATGAATAATATCGTTTTGAATTTTGTTAGATAAATAACTCGGCCCCGGTTTGTCACTTTCCTGATGCTGTATATGCTTTTCTAAAACGACATCGTATTTTGAAATTAACGAGACCAGTTCTAAAAAATTGCCTTTATTTAATGAAGTTTTGGACTCATCATGTCCTCTTAAAGGAAGTTCCTGTTGTGCTAAATGACAAACAATATCGAGTAATCTTTGAAATACACTACGGTTGTTATCAACGCGCGTGTTATATTTTGAAATTTCCTCAGATAACTGGCGTGATATAGATGTCTCAATTCGTTGTTTACCAAAATTACCGAAAGAAACCATTGCACACAGGTGTTTATGGGAATTTGCGTGCCTTTTAATGGCGCCAGATATGTTATTTAAATCATTATAACCAGATGTATTCCAAACGGAATCTTCATTCGAAAAAAATATGCAGCACCAGCAATACAACTTATTATAATAATAATAATAATAATAATAATAACATCGACATCGTTGACATCTGTCGGGCATGCCACCGACCCGGGGAATCAATCCGACACATTATTTCTGGGTGTTCTCATCTAGCTAACGGAGACTATTTGCATAGACACAACCTCGTAGCCAGGATTATCCACCAGCAACTTGCTCTTAAATACAATCTTGTGGAATCAGAGGTACCGTACTATAGGTATGTGCCCGACCCAGTTCTCGACAATGGCAATATCACGTTATATTGGGATCGATCTATCATCACTGACAGGACTATTGTTGCCAATAAACCTGATATAGTGGTGATAGATCGACTAGAGCGTCGCACAATGATTGTTGATATAGCGGTCCCTCATGACGAGAACCTCGTGAAAGCTGAGAAAGATAAGCAAACTAAATATCTTGACTTGGCTCGCGAGGTTGTCGACATGTGGGAAGTGGATAGAGCAATCATTGTGCCGATAGTCGTAACGGCCAATGGCTTAATAGCCAAGAGCCTCGAACAACATCTGAGGAGGCTCTCGTTAGGCAGCTGGATCAAGGGCCTGATCCAGAAAGCAGTACTCCTAGACACGGCGCGTATCGTTAGGAGATTCCTCTCTCAGGAGCCCTGACCGCCGGCACAGAATAAGAAATAGTACAAGTACAGAAATTGCACTGCGTGATAGCAAACATACGAATTTAAACCTAATAACAACAGCTCTAATGTTCATAATACATTGCACGGCACGGACACGACCTTGATTTTATTAGCCTACCAGATCCAGTGGCGCTCGTAACGAATCAAAATGCACCGTAAGTCCGCGCTACGAGAGTTTCTTTTATTATGCCCGTTATGAACCTTTGAACAAGCCGCTTCTGTTGTAGGGTTGTGAGTTGTTGTGAGACACAAAGTCATTAGTCCATTGGGACCAACAGGGGCTAAGCCCTTGGTCTTAGAACGCAAAGGACAACTAGAAGAACATAGGTGTGGTTTTAGTTAGTAAAAGTTTGACACGCCTCTCGCTTCGCCATAGAGCGCGAGAAGAAATGATTTTCCACCAAAAAAGTTCGTGAGTCCATTGTTTAGGTAGGTACTTTACTAAATGTAAACATTCTTGATAAGAAATGCCTTTTAAAGTAGGTATGTACCTATATTATCTACAAAATATATTTTCGTAAAATGCGAAATTATTAGTAGGTACACTACGTTTTATAGCATAAAATAAATTCAGTTTTTTAAAAAATTACATGGTAGATAAAATTGATTTACATGTACCTAAGTAGTAATTTCCATACTTTAAAATGTATTTATAGAGAGACATGTTATGATTGTTTACATTTAGTTAGTTAGGTATCTAATTGTTTATCTAAACAAATAGAACAAAAGTAAAGTCAAGTGGTAGCTAGGTAGGTACTTGGATATTGTAATATAAGTTTGTTGATTTCGGCCACAAAATTACATATGTATCTATTTTATGTTTCGGCTATGCGTTCGTAGGTAATTTTTAAAAGATGGTAGGTAATTCACGATTAGTAATATTGTGAACACGATTATATAAAAAAACATTACCGCCGGCCGCCGCGCCAGCAAAAAATTACGAATCTACTTAATAGCGAAAAATGATGATATGAAAAGGAACACGAATCGTCCTCGTGTCTATAAACTGAAACAATAACCTACCTGTTATACCTACATAATAATTATCATAAAATAAGAGCCACTTTAAGAGTGTTGAAAATGTTATAATTACTTACCTTTCGGGATCCTTTGGAAAAGTAAAGAATGAAAAGTCCACATTTTTGTTGATAGTCATGCACCCATATGCTATGCAGTATCTTTTGGCTTTTTGCGTACCCATATTTATAATAAAACCTCTGTAGAAATGCGAACATATTTTTTGTTAGCGCGCGTCAAGCGGCATGCGGCAGTTCGAACACGCGTGTGACACTCAACTGAACTAGCCCTGTAAAAGCGGCCCCGAGACGTAGGTATAAATTCAAGCGCGCGCCGAGAGTGCGCCGGGCCTGCCGCCGGCAGCTTGGACTCTGTTCCCGATGCCGGTGGGCTACTATTTTTTATATTTTTAAATGTTTTTTTTTAATGTGTTTTTTTTTTAAGGAAATATTTAAAAATATAATAAGTATGTAATATAATAAATAAATGGAATAATAATAATAAGTTTATTTGGAACACAACCATAATTCATGTCTTAATAAACTAGAACAGGAACAGTAAATTAAACAAAACATAGCCTGCTGTCTCCCAAACTAGGCAAAAACCTGTATCTTGGGAGGCAGTATATACAAATTATACATTCTCTGGTCCGTAGCCCATGTAAGATGACGTGAACATAAATGAAAAAATAAGTTAAATAAAAAAATAGAATGAAAAATAAACAAAAACAGAAAAGATTAAATACCAAAAAAAAAAAAAACTGGTTAAAGACGAAAAACTGCTTAATAATATTAAATATATTGCCATTCATCTACTTGCATGATATGTACGTGTATATCGGCACGTAAGAGTGTGTGTGTATAAGGGTATGTTTGTGAGTGTGTGTAAATGTGTGATGGTGTGTTATGATGTGTGTGTGTGTGGAAGCATGTGTACAGATAACTTTATGTTAGAAGTGACTCTGTGTCATCATAGTCCAAAGTGAGTAACCAAGCCTTCAACTTACCTTTACATTCCTGTCTGTTTAAATTATATATTTTAAGACTTTTATTAATCCTATTGTATAGTCTGGTGCTAACAAAAGGATATTGTTTACGCGCAAAGGCGGTGCTAGGTGGTTCTGAGCGAAATACTATATCAGCCCGTCGTTTTGTGGTAGTAGCAAGAGGACTAGTGGACTAGGAGAGTATTAGTGTGCGAACAGCCAACTAGTTTTATACACTGATCTATTAAATTTTCGTTTATGCGATTTACTAGTCTGAGAAATACACAGATTAGGCGTCGGTTTTAATGAAGAAATTAACTGTTTTTTCTAAGCAAAGTTTAAAGATTTTACCTTATCTTCGCCAATCAAAACTAGAACGCATTTTAAATCCACACAAGGTATAATTACCTCCATTGTTGTAGGTAAGTCACCAAAACAATTGTATCACTGAGAAAATCTAAGAAAACACACAAAAAACTTTAACAAAATAACTTTTTCTCACTCAAGCAAATGAAAATGAAGTGAGTTGCAAACGGGTGTCAGAAACTACTTACGCAGAGTTGCAGTGTTGTCATTTAGGCAAAAAAAGTCGCCAGGTATATGAAAGATCTAGCTAGATGTCGCAATTTTTTTATTTTTAAGATATTGCTTGAATATTTAATTTCGTTATTTTAAAAAGTCGCTAGTTTTTATTGTTGCTAAATCTTAAAAAAAGTCTCCAAACTCGTTAAAAATCTCCAAGATCTCACAACGTCGCTAAAACGGCAACACTGCAGAGTTGGCAAGGTGACAAGGTCACGCATACGCGAGCAACTTCATACGAATGCCCGGCTTAAATCTTCCATACTGATCGATTTGTAGACGCAAAAGGTCCTAACTCGTTATACGGCACATCGCTATAAGTGCGAAAGTGACAGAGATAGTATTTGAAAGCCCGGTAAAAGCCGGTACGTGTAAGCGAGATAGATATAGCTCTCGCGTAGATGCTGCAAATGCGAAACTCTGCGCGCGCTGTGTAGTAGTGTGGCATAGGTAGATACTTTGTGTTATTCTGATAAGAATTAAAGGGCGCGAACTTTTAAATAATTCGGGTTTGATATTGATTCTCTATCGAGCATTTTAGTAAGGCATGCCTGGCTTTTCTGCTTGTATGAAGGTACCGCCACTGCGTCCGAATTAACTAAAAGTAAAACAACAATTTTTTATTAACTTTATTACATTTACAAAATCTTGGCATATTTTATTTTTCTTAATTATGGCCATGGCCGTGCGGTTGAAACGCATATGCACACGAAGGGTTCCGTATTACAATTTTAAAATTGAGCAAAAACGGCGACAAAATAATGTTCATTGTATATGAATCCCCTTTGATTTTTAACTTTTTAATTTTATTTGTTGTTGCGGTAATAAAAATACACAATCTGTTAAAATTTCAACTCTTTACCTCTTATGGTTTATGAGATACAGCCTGCTGGTAGATGGACGAACTGATATACAGACGGAAGGACAGCGGAGACTTAGTAATAGGGTCCCGTTGGAACCCTTCGGGGACGCAATCCTGTAAAGAAGCTATATAAGAGCACATTCATACGGCGGCATATGTTGCCAACGGCAGAGGTAACTGCAGCCGATGACCTATAGTGACACTTGACACACACAACTGTTGCCGCTGATCTTCAAGGTTGGAATGACGAGTGTCGACGCATCAACAGCTGCCGCCGACGTGTCGGCCGCTGCCGCCGCCCCGTGTCGGCCGCTGCCGCCGCCTCGTGTTGACGGCTGCAGTTACCTCTGCCGTTGGCAACACTCCGCTCGTGTGTGTATGAGCTCTAAAAATTTGTCTATCGTATCTCTCCAGAGCCACAAGTGCGTTCGATCTGCAACCATGTCCGGCCCGACAGACAAGCGTTGCTATTCTCCGCCACGTTCCCGCGCAGAGTGGAGCGCCTGGCGCGCGACGCGCTGCACGACCCCGTGCGCGTGCAGCACGGCGCGGCGGGAGAGGCCAGCCATCTCGTCACGCAGCACGTCAGGTATGACACTACAGACGAGCGACGCGCTGCACGACCCCGTGCGCGTGCAGCACGGCGCGGCGGGAGAGGCCAGCCATCTCGTCACGCAGCATGTGAGGTATGGACACTTTAGAGGTATGCGGAAGGCTGAAAACTCTGCAAAGTCCCACAAACCTTAGTTGAAAATGGGAGGATCCTCCAAGCAGACAGGTGTTGTGTCCGGTCCGGGTAACTGCCCAGCAGTTAATTTTGGACTGTTGTATACGTTCTAATCACGTGGAGAATTCTGATACAACGATACAAGATATTTCCTATGTAGCGACATAGATGTAATGACATAGACATGTAGCGACATAGACAAAGATGGTAACGTATTGTAGCGACATAGATGTCGCTACAATACATTACTAGTTATAGCTGTCACAGGACAATTGAGATGCCCAGCCATCAGTTATTCGAAAAGTTAATTGACCCAGCTATCTGTCATGTGGCAGGTTAGATGGGTTAAGTAGTAGTTATGTGTGTAACAAGTTAGTTAGCCCAGCCATCTGTTATCAGACAAGTTAGATGCCCCAGCCATCTGCTATCAGACAAGTTAATTGGCCCAGGTATCTATCGTGTGGCATAGTACTGCAAGGCTAATGCTTAGACCATCTTGTAATAAGTTAGATGGTCCATCCGTCTGCTATAGGACACGTTACTCAGCCAAGTGGTTCTGTATGCTTCATATTAGTTTTCTTTCAACAAACCAACACAATTCAATGTTTTAGTAGTTGTATAAGTGAACTTTGTTCTAAATGTTCTGTTTTGTTTGTAGGATATTCCACAAACCAGAAGAGAAGTGGTCGTGGTTACTACATCACTTAGTTGAGTTCCTATCGGCCGGGAGTGTGCTCATATTTGTTACTAAAAAGGTACGTAATTGTAATCGTAATAATGTCGACAAAAAATTAGTATTTCAATTTGTTTTTTTTTTTGTTTTTTTTGTTTGTTTGTCATATATTTAGTTATAAGTTTGCGCCTAAATGTTTTTCTTTCTTCTTTCTTTCTTTCTTTAACCCTTTAACGCTTGCGTCGGATGGGTTCGATGAGTGTTTCCGTGTCCTATTCACCAGCGTCGTGTGTTTGCGACTGGGTACTCCGTCTCGTTCAGCTCTCCAATCCCCATAGGTGACGGTCGTGGAGGTGCGCCCCTGGCGAAATAAACGCGAGTGTTTGTTCCATATATTCGACGTGCGGCTAAAAGGCTAAAGGACATTTTATGGATTTATTGAATCTAAAAAAAAATTAACAAAAATTTCTTTATCATATTGGAAATTGCTTTAATAAGTGTTTTAATTGAGAGAGCTTAGAGACGAAAATGAGTTTTATTTCATCTGAGTTAACGCTGATGACGCAGTGACCATCACAATCAACAAATTAAAACACAATAATAAAACACTAGTTATACATTCGGTGGCGTCGCAGTAAGTGACTAATATTTTTTGACATTAATTAGAAATATTGTTGCAGTTAGAAGCAGAACTGACAGCCACTAACCTGGGCGTCCAACAGTACGACGCGTTACTGTTGCACGGAGACATGGAGCAAGCGGAGAGGAACAAAGTGATCACTGCCTTCAAACGCAACGAGCACCACATACTCGTCGCCACCGACGTGGCAGGTCAGTACTCGTGGACTAACGTACCGACGAAATAGAAATACGGAGCAAAATCTCATTTACAGCATCAGCACCCTCAAAAATTATAAAATTACTCAAGTCATCATTATCTTACTGCTCTTGTCAACACATTTTGTTTTCTTTCATTCTGTCTTATCACCTGTCAAGCTATCACTAACTCCCTTTTCTTTCAAATCATTCCTCACACAATCCATTCATCTTTTCTTTGGCCTCCCTCTCCCTCTCCATCCGTCCACATGTATACTCATAATTCTTTTAGTAACATTTGTTTCATCCCTCCTCTTCACGTGACCGTATGGTCACGTGAAGAGGAGACAAGACAAATAATTCCCTTTCAACTTTTCAATCACTGGTAACACTTTCAAATTTATAGTAAACGCTTTTCTCACTTTATCCATTCTCGTCACACCACACATCTATCTCAACATTGTCATCTCCACTACATGCAATCTTTTTTCATCCGTCTTTTTCACAGCCCGACATTCTGATCCACACATATGTAGGGTGACTGGCAATTAGTGTACGATACTTGAACACGTGATTGTGCTCATGATAACAAACAATTTTTATTATGGGAGCAAAGCCGAAATCGCGAAAAAAATATCAGCTGTTCAGTACATTAGGCAAACATAAATGTACTGAACAGCTGATTTTTTTTCGCGATTTCAGGTTTGTTCCCATAGTAAAAGTTGTTGGTTATCATGAGCACAATTACGTGTTTAAGTATCGTACACTAATTACCAGTCACCCTATATACGTCTTATCACGGACTTGTAGATTTTACCCTTCAAGAATAATATTTTTTTATTTTTAAGACAACATGGGTCCAATGGTTAGTAGTAGTAGTAGTAGTAACTTATCAACTAAAGGGTTAAAATAAAAGAATATCGTAATCTTGAATTAGATTACTACATTCCTGTCTAAATACGTCCAAAATGGTAACTAGTACCGCCATATGGTTTCTACAATTCCTGTTTTCATATTCCCGACTCTCGTCAAAGCACCAAAAGATCCTTGAACAAATTTGACCGTCATCTTGGATTCTAACTTCGACACTATTGTATTTATGTAATATAGCTAACAGTAGAGATTAACTACGATAACATGGCCCGCCCCTCCAAAATTCAAAACGTTTGAAAGTATTTACAAAGCGCCACCAAGACTCCTCACAACGCATGTGTGCGTAATGAGACGGCCGTCAAACAAAAACAAATCCACGGATTTATTGCTCGACTAGTGGCGTCATTAATCGCTCATTATTATTAGTATGGCGCTGCATTGACGTACTCTATGAAGACAACACGTGCGTTGTCTTGCGCGATCGGCTAGTTATGATTAGTTGACCAACAAATCTGGTAATAAGTGATACTTACAACTACCGGCCCACGCTGAAAAACAGCGCTGTGAGCTCATGGCATAATGCATGAGGCCGCAGCTTTATGCTGAGCGTTCGGCCGTTTTGCGCGCATGTGACGCATATCTTCCCTATCCAATTGATAATGTTTGTTAGCTAGTTTTAAGATTGCGTCATTTCGCGCGAATAAACAGTTTTTCTTTCTTTCTTTCTTTCTTTCTTTCTTTCTTTCTTTCATACCAAACTCTTTCGTAAAGATGTGACTACATACATTGAAACAGTAATTTGGAGGGGCGCGCCATGTTATCGTAGTTTATCTATACACCTAGTTACTTATCAGTTTAACCAAGGAGCATCGTATTACACAGTAACTGAGTTGTGAAGGTCTTGTAGGCTCCATGTCGCTCCATGTAAAACACAGGTATTCAGCCGCATCAGGTTAGACTGGAAGCCGACCCCGACCTAGTTGGAAAAAGGCTAGGGAGATGATGAACTTACCAGAATGCCAATATGGCTGTAAGTATGCAGAAATTAGCATTATTAAAGTGTTGCGAACTAAGACTTGCTTTACCCTCAGTCCGCAACTCCATGACAAAGCGCGTATTTTGCGTACGGGTGGGACAAATGTGCCATTCAAGATTCAAGATTCAAAGCATTTTATTTCAAATAAACCATTTACAGGCACTTTTGAAATGGCATGAAGTCAGTCAGTCAGAAAAAAAAAACGATGCTAATTACACATTCCAAAGCGTAGATCTCTATGGAGAAGAATGTGCAAGAAACTCCATGGACACTCTTTTCAATCATGTTTTGTAATTACAAATATCTCTGTTACATGTTTCTTGTCGCTATCATGAAAAATAAAAACTAAATATAGATATTAAAATATCAACTGGCAGCTAAGAGATGACCAGTCTCAACTGACAGCGCCCGTTCACGAACATGAAGCTAATATTAGCACCACTCAGCTCAAACATTTTGAAGGGATTCGATCCACCCCAGCTCCTCAAGGAAGGCCAGCAATGCCTTGGTGTTACTGACCATTTCACGGATGGTACCTGGATTTACGAAGTACTTTGCCCTGTATAGCTACCACTAGGCAGATTAGAAGCAGATGAGCTGCTGTCTCGTCCTCCTCTATGCAGGCTCTGTAGAGTGGGCTGTCTGAACTCCTATAACAGAGAGATGGTTATTAAAGAACAACGAAAATTTTTTTTGGACGTTCTGCTTGGTAACTCTTTGTACTTTTGTCGCCAGCTCGAGGTCTAGACATCCCTCACATCAGAACAGTCATCAACTACACAGTTGCCCGCGACATAGATACACACACACATCGTGTAGGACGTACCGGCCGCGCCGGTGTGAGAGGAGACGCCTACACTCTTCTGGATAGAGGGAAAGACAAGGACTTCGCCGGACATCTGCTCAGGAACCTCGAGGGCGTGCAACAGGTATACTATACAGACACACACACACACCCACACAATCGCATTGTGTAGAATATACAGGGCTACTATGGCTCACAAATGTTTGACATCTTAGATGGCATAGTCATTTGTCATGCGATACATGAGATAGCTCAGCCGTCAATCATCCTACAAGTTAGACTTCTGTCATGCGACACATGAGATGGCCCAACAATCTATCCCCCATTCCGACTTACGATACAACGTCGTCCATCTATATTCGTTCGTCCATCAACGAACAAATCGTTGATGGACGCCTTATATTACAAGATCGCAGAGTTGCTAGACGCTACTTTTTTTCTCACTACCTGACCCGGCGAACTTCGTACTGTCTAACAGTCAATGAATGTCTTTCGATATAGTCAACCGATTGTGATAAAACAAAGCCAGTAATATATTAAGTTACACACAATTTTAATGAGTTATCTACATCGATTTCGTACATTTCACGTGATGCGCGCACGACTAAAAACTTCTACAGATTTATTATATGTATAGATAAGTGAAATATATGGTTTAAAATAGTATGTATTTTGAGTGTAATGTGTTTGAGTGTAGTGAATACGGAACCGGGTGTAAAGTCCTACATATCTGTGTTAAAAAGGGAGGGTCCTCCGATCAGTGTTGTGTCTGGTCTTGCAACTGCCCAATAGTTGATTTCGAACTGTTGGTCTATGTTCTACTTGCGCGGCGAACTCTGATACCGCAATGCAGGATTATTCTTATATGGCAACATTGATGTCGCTACAAATACATTACCTACCTCAAAGTTACGCTACGTACATGAACCTTATGTTAAATTAATGTATAATGAGAGTGGTGGCACAGTGGTAACGGCCCTGACTTACGAATGGTAGGCCGCGGGTTGAAACCCACCCAGGGGCATTACTTTGTGTAATTTATTGCATCACCGCTGCTGTTCAAGACTTAACATCATGAGGAAACCGGCATGTCCTAGAACCAAAAATTGGAAGACATGCATGAAGTGATGTCTACCAATTCGCACTGGACTAGCGTGGTGATTTACGGCGCATTCTCTCTCCTAGGGAGGAGGTCTGAGTCCCAACAGTGGGAACATTATAATTCTGATTATATTATTTATGTTATGTTAATGTATCTTTAACAATGATATAATTTAAATGGTTTGTGCACAGGAAGTACCCGAAGACCTGATGCAGCTAGCGATGCAGTCGGCGTGGTTCCGCAAGTCGCGCTTCAAGAAGGGCAAGGGGAAGAACCTCAACGTTGGCGGCTGCGGACTTGGGTACGTACAGATCTTATAGATCACGGTTAATGGTCTTATATGAAGCGTAATAAGATTGACTATAGCCTGGCAAGGCTCTTTGAACTTGGAGAAAAATGTACTAGATTTAACAGTGTTTACGTACATTTGAGTGCTTTTTAATACCTATGTATTCTTTTTCGCCACATTCACACAGCTATAGCCTATTCTCGTTAAGAACATAGTTACGACATCGTTGTCACTCAGTTAAGTCACGCCCCTTGTCCAATCTGTTATAAATTAGAAACCCGAGTCACATTGACCAGTTGAAGAAAAATTAATACCTCACCTCATTTCAATTCAACATTTAAACTTAAAGATGTAGAAAAGCTGTTTTATGACGCAATAGCAATAATAAATTCAAACGAATGGAAAAAATGCTGTGACCACGTGATTAGTGACGAAAAACAATAAAAAAATGTATATCTTAAACTATATAAATACATTTAAAAATAGTCTGAAAGAGGAAACTTTCTTTTTTGACTGTGTGATGGGCGAAAAATGCCTCTTATCAACCCTTCTCCTTTTAATATAATTATTTAATATTTATATTTGAAAATACTGTGTGATAAAAATGTTACTTTAATAGTAATTTAATGATCTAATTTTTGCTCCAGTATGAATCCGCCTTTACAGTTGCACTGATGAGGTACTATTTTCTTAACGCGAATAACCTATAGGCTATAAGGAAAATATATGGCTTGGTTAAAAATTTTACTATTACTATTCAATATATTTTGAGTAAAAAGCCTATACAAATAATCAGCATACACAGATAATATAATATTTTTTTTTAACATTCGTCAGTTACAAAGAGCGGCCCGGGCTGCCGCCCCCGCGCGAGGAGCCAGCGGGCGGCGGCGGCGCGGGCGCCGACAAGCCGGGCGGCCCGGCCACCGACCGCCTCGCCTCGCTCAAGGCCGCCTTCCGCTCGCAGTACAACCAGGTAATCGATCATCTGTCCTACAGGCTGCCAGGGGCATTACTCAACGACTGGTATTTAAAGGATCGAAACATCCCACCGCGACACCAGCTAAAGAGTGAAATCCCCTAACAGTCTGTTTACTTATAGCTACAATATGGGGGGTCTTTAAGTCAAGAGTGAATAGGTTACTTCTAGACAACCGTGCTCACTCGTCAACCACAGCATCGCTTACCATCACATGAGGACTCAACGGATGGTTTGTGAACGCACAGCTCTGTACTTTCTTCAAGTTGTTAACTATTAATAAAAAGCTAATTCACCGTCACACCATTGCTCTTTAGACTACGTTCCACTCTGAACACATCCATTTTTCTCCCCCAGTTCACAGCATCAACAGACCACTCCTGGGAACAAACACGCCCCACCATCCAGCCGGGGGTCAACGCTCCTGCCTCGCAAGCCGAAGACCGAGGCGACGACGAGCGAAGCGAGCGCTCCGAGGAACGAGCCGAGCGAGCGGAGCGGGCTGAGCGCATCCGCAAGAGTGGGAAAAAGAGTCGATGGGAGTAGAAAGACAGAACGAGGGTAGGGAGACCGTTGTCGGTCCTGGTGGTACTTTGAATGTCATTGGACTTGTGTTTTGGGGAGAAGATTTTTAAAATGAATTTTTGATGTATTTAAGATGAAAAAAATAAAGTAATTAGTACGAAATTATGATTCGTCGCAGTAAAGATTCCACCTGAATCCTTAGATTTATTTATGAGTTTGAAAATATGCCTCATACAAGTTGGCTATGAGGTTTTTATTTAGAGGGCAGTCAGTTTTCATATTCGCTATTAATTTTATTCAACTTTGAAATTTTCAAAATATTTTTTTTTTCCCCAAAACATGATTTCGTTACGACACGACTTGTTTTTATAAGAGTTAAAATAAAGTGAGGTGAAATTAGTTACGGCACTCCCAACGTATTTTAAATATTGACGATTATAATTGCAATCATAACTAAATAAGACTTATAACACATCGCGTTGATTGTATTTTGGTACTGGACAAACAAGAATGTAATATACCTATTGTTTACTTAAAAATTTCGAAGATATAATGTAAATTGTACCTGTATTATGTATGCATACAGTAATACCTCAAATTTCTATAGTTATAAGTTAGTATTAACCAAAGGTACGCCCCAAATAAAGTAAGTAAATGATCTTATAATAAATAATGTGCCCTGCGTGGTGTAGTGCCTCGAAAGTGGATATGACGATAAATATACTCGGATTTGTTTTTTTATTTTGGATTTGTGTGTTTGAATTGGAATTATTCATATGCCAAAGGTGGGTGTACTGTACTGCCGTCCGCTAAGGGTTTGAGTGTGGTCATATTTTCGGTAGATGGCTCTGAGCTCATTTTTTTTTAGTTTATTTGGTTTTTTGTATGAGAGGATTATTAAGTCAAGGAAATGGTAATTGCGTAAATTGGATTTTCTACTTTATTGGACTTTTCAAATTAATGCCGCAAGAGCCACCTAATATCTCTAAGCTAACATTCTTCTTTCTTTCTTTCTTTTCTTTCTTCTTTCTTATATTTGGAAAATTAAAATTGCCTTGTTCGGGGTCTTGGCTTTTACCATAAGCCGAAGTGCCGTTAAATGCTATTTGGCAGGTTTTTGTTTTTTGATACCGAAAATTATTATCGTAGTCAAAGCAGTAGTTTTACAAGATTTTATTTAACTTGCAACGTGTGGATGAAATTTTTTTTAGTGCAAATCTTGCGATTGGATTTTGTAACAGTTACCCCTAACCGTTTGAGCTGAAATTTGGTATACCTGTCTAACTTGGATGACAATGTATTAATATGGCACCATGGAGCTGGTCTGATGACGGAGTCGGATAGGAGCTGACCGCAAAAATATCGTGTTTGAGTTCTTTGGAATGGTATTGATGAGTAACTATACCGCGCAATGAAAGCTTGTTATAGAAAATGTTGTTAATTGAAAACTTATTCTAATATCAAAAGATTACGAGATAAATAAATTACATTACCGTTTCTATGTAATTCAACGCTGCTTTTCTGTGCGTAACATATTATTTTGTCAGTTAGAGCATTATGGCTTGTGGACGGCAGTGTAGCCCTCTACTTAGCTCCTCAGGGAAAAAAAGGCTATATATGTTATGCAGATCGAATAAGTTCACCTTTGTTGATTATCTGACTTATTTATGGAATGTTAAATGCCTTTTGATTGTAATATAATTATGTAATATAATATTTAGAGAAATATACTTATGAAATGCACTTTAAAAGAGAATTTATTTAAAACCACCTCCTATAATATATAGGGTGACTGGTAATTAGTGACCGATACTTAAACACGTAATTGTACTCATGATTACAAACAGCTTTCCCAAAGAAGTTTGTAGGTACATTCACTGATTAGGTACGTACACCTATGGGTTTGCAAGTTGCGCGGATGTTCTATCACTATTGTAGGTACGACGGCGTCACGCGGCTAACAGCTGAGCAGTCGCCGGTCGCAGGCGTATTTAAACAGCTGTTTTATTATTGTGATAAAACTAATGAGAGTATAAAAAAAGTTTATATGGGAAAGTTGTTTGTAATCATGAGTACAATCATGTGTTTAAGTATCGATCACTAATTACCAGTCACCCTATATATCTATGTTCATTATGTTTGATAATTCTTAGCAAGCAGTAAACTGCTGTAAGCTTATGATGATCTGACATTACTGAGCTATGGCAGAGGGAGAGAAAAAAAAACATTAGTTTGTGGTATTACTGTATTCAATAGAATATTCTATTTCATATACATACTTGTGCACAAGATAAATACTTGTCTCACATCATACATTATATCGTTAATGCTGTGTCTTATGCCATGGAGTAAGTAAGCTAATGGAGTGTAAAGACCATGAAAAAGACATCATCAAACTTATTTTTAATATCGAGTTCGAATTTTTAGTTTTATCCTTCAAGACATTTGTTTTTATTTGTAACCAGACATACCAAGGATGAATAAAAAAATAAATTCCTGGACTACACAAGTCAAATGACTATAGTGCCAGATTAGGATAGATTTTCGTACGTTTTTAACCATACAGATTCCGGCTATGCAGTTGTTTCTGTGAGGTTCTCTGGTTAGCCTGCCCTGGTCGCGGGATTGTATCGAAAGAGTTACCGCGGCTCTGGAACGCAAAGAGCAACTGAAGGAACACAGGTGGGTTTGGTCAGTAAAAGTCTTGACACTCTCTCGCTCCACTCAAGCGGAAGGAGTAACGAATTCCTACAGAAACAAAGAGGTTCTGGTTTACAAATCTACATGTGTATGGATACTCCATTTACTTACTACTCTGTGTTGTTAATTCACAACGTCGAAGCTACACAGTTATGCTTACTGTCGACGGACGCGTAGCTTCATAGACGCGTATTCGTGAGCGTGCGACACGACACGACGTTGCCGCTTCGCGACAGATTTTCATAGTTTTGTATGTAAGCTTCACGCAGGCGTACACCAAGCGAATAATGACGAATACGCGTCTATGAAGCTACGCGTCCGTGGACTACGTGGACAGTAGACCTTAGTTGTTCACCGACGCCATGACAATCAGCGTTAGGCTCGGAAACAAGCGATGTTTGAAGCGGGTTCATACGCAGAAGCGTGGGACTGATAATAATTAGTTATTGTTATTATTTTATACTCAATGTAAGATTTATTAAGGAAATTTTAAGTAAGTTTCTTTTTTTAATGATTTTGTGATGATTGAATTTTGTTGCAATTATCGGTTTTTAAGTTATGAGTTTTTATTTAATTCACACTAATATTATAAAGGCGAAGGTTTGTGAGTGTGTGTAGGTTTGTTACTTCTACACGCTCTAACGGCTGAACTGATTTCGATGAAACCTGGTTCACGGGTAGACCATGTCCTGAAATAGCACAAACAATATTTTTTATCCCGGGGAGTATGTTCCCTTGGGATAGTTTTCTAATATCACGCGGGCGAAGACGCAGGCAACAGCTAGTGAGTAATAAAAAATAATATTTAAAGAAAGAAAGAAAACATTTATTTGAGACTCGCACAGGACAAAAAACAATAAAATTAAAAGTAACTTTATCTATAAATACTTAACTAAAAATAAAAGAAAACAATATTAAAAGCTTAGCATAGCATAGCATATTCAGCCTTTTTAATGTTCCCACTGCTGGGACTCAGGCCTCCTCTCTCTAGGAGAGGGAATGGGCCGTAATCCACCACGCGGTCCCAGTGCGGGTTAGTGGATGTCACATGTCTTCGAATTTTTGGTTCTAGGACATGCCGGTTTCCTCACGATGTTTTCCTTCACCGTTTTGAGAGCAGTGGCGATGAAATAAATTACATAAAGTAATGCGCCTGGCTGGGTTTGAACCCACGACCTACAATTCGTAAGTCGGGGCTGTTACCACTCGGCCACCACTGCTCCCCTCGGATATTAAAAGATATATATTAAAAGATAAATATTAAAGACCTGTGCGAGGCCAAAAAGGCTTCTATCTCAGCATATCCTGCGATATTTAACAAAAAAGTAAAATAACGCAGCGCTGGTATTCTGATAGGGCCTGGTGATGCCACGGACACACTCACGGAACACAGAGTATTTCCACAATAATAAATGGTTTTTATTTATTTTTTATAATTATGTTATTTCTACTCCCTGCTTAAAATATCGCTTGTTCCAGAGAAAAGTTTGGCACAACAATGTAAAATGTACTCTATGTGTATAGTGTGAGAGTCTTGTTTGTACCCACCATGTTTTACAGTACTGATCGTTTAATCGACTGCGTTAACTAAAATATTAGGTATGTTTATTATATACTTTACGCGGATTATATTATAGGAGAAGCAGAGATACTTGTTCTATATAAAATAAACTTGTAAGACTCTTGACTTGGATTCGAATAAAAGGCGAAGGAAATCGTACAGAATTAGAAATTACAAGGCGCGCGTGTGTCGTGGGTGGTTCTCGCTAACGAAGTGTGGTGGGCCCGCGGTGCCGCTTGTACCCGCGTGGCGTCGCCCGCGCAGCAGCCCGACGTGTGACGAAAGTAGCCGACGACGCCCGAACAAACTTGATACTTTTGTATGTCGAACATATTGTGTTTTGAGGTTCAATGTTCGTCTCTGAAAGTAATAATTGTTCGTTCTGAATATAGGTTTTTCTTTGTAGTAGTAAGTAGCTGCTGCTAGAGCGGCTTAGCTCACGTGATAATGAAAATTATCCAGAGGAAACATACTCCCGTGGAAAAAAAGTCCTATGCGCTGTTTAAAGTTTGTGTGTGTGTATATTTGTGACTCCTTCACGCTGAAACTGCTGAAGGAAATAGAATGAAACTTAGTACACACTAGTGGTGGGTCGTTGTCGAATTTTAGACGGACGAGACGTAACCGTTTTGGCGACGACAAAAACGGTTGCAGAAAACGGTCGTCGTCGCAACTGGTTTGAAGACGAAACTATCGTTGAGTGAAGTAGTTGCAGAAAACGTTCGTTGTCGCAACTAGTTTGAGGACGGTAATAAAATCTGTACTCGTCGCGTCGTCGTTTCAAAACCAGTTATTACAATGAAAAATGAACTTTATGTCTATAGAGATAAAAATCATTTTTCATTGCAACAACTGGTTTTAAAAACGACGACGCGACGAGTGTGATAGTTAAAGCAATGGATTCTCGACCTTATTTTTTAACAGTAAGATAACAATTCGCATACAGTAATTCGAAGACTGGTTTGTGCAACGAAGACTGTTTGGTCGCAGGATGGAAAACGGTTGTTACGTTGCAGAACAAAAAACTGTCTTTGAAAACTGTTCGTCGTTGAAACGCCCACCGCTGGTACACACCTGTGTCTTGTCCTGGAATAGCACAGTATGGTCTCTGCGGATAATTTTCTAATTTCTCGAGGGTGAAGGCGCTGGCAGAAGCTTGTGCTACGATAATTTCCTGACTTTTTCTGTCATTTAAAAACACAAATCACAGAACATGAGGATCTCTGCTTATACAGTTAATATGTAAGCGTGAAGTAATATAATAAAAACGTATCTTAATTTTTAACGTAGTCGAGTTGTTCGTTTGTCACTTTGTCTGCACATTATAAGTAAAAAAATATTATTATTCTTAATTTTAACATGTAAATAGAAATAAAGTGCTATTTAACGAATAAGAGTTTTGTTAAAACCTTGGGTTTCCGAAAACATATACTGTACCATAATTTTTAAGATTCGGTGGAAAGGCGTGCGAAGAGGCTAATTGGTGATCCAGATTTAGTTAAATTAAATCCTCAAAGCCTTGAGCACAGGCGTAGGGTAGCCAGCCTTTCGGTGTTTTACAGGTTGCATTTTTGAGAGTGTGCGCGGGAATTGCATGACTTGATTCAGGCTCTATCTCATTTATACCAACGGACAACCAGACGGACGGCGAGTATACACCCTTACATTGTTGAAACCTCTACGGTCCGGACTAAGCGTTTTGGCTTCGTCGTTTATACCGCGTACATCGAAGGACTGGAACAATTTGCCTGCTGCGGTCTTCCCATCCGATTATAATTTGGGTGTCGTCAAGGCTAGAGTGAATAGGCTCTTAATAAACTAGTGCGCCTCACCATCAACAATTGCATCACTGCTTACCATCAGGATCAAGCACTAGTTTATATCAAATAAAAAAATAAATAATAATTATTAGTATTGACCATATAATTGACCAAAATGTAGGTATTTCACACGTATTTTGGCGAATTTCTCAGAAATAACGTACGAATGGTACCATGGTACTGTACAGTCATGCTTCACCGTCAAATCGACCAACCCCTACGTTTTAACCTTGACTTAACCTTTCAAAACTTCACACACAACTACAAAACGAACATATTCAAATCAATTTCGCGATAATCGCTTAAACTTCCAACTTTAGCGTTAGATTAGCCGTAGATTGCTTCAAATCTATCAGTGTACTTACCTACCTCGCGGTGTGCGTGCCACCGAACAGTTAGCTGAATAAATTAAAACTTTGTTGGCTATTAGCGCCCCGCGATTACAACTGGCTGTTTGTAAAATCGCGCCCTTTATCGCGATTCTTGAGCCAATTGTTATAGCCTGCAATTTGTGAGGTGCTGAATGAATGGTTGAATAAGCATAAGAGCTATGAATATAGCTGTGGATGGATGGAGAGAGAGCGGGAGGCCAAAGAAAAGATGGATGGATTGTGTGAGGAGTGATATGAATAAAAAGAGAGTCGGTGATATCGTGACGGGTGACAGAACAGAATGAAAGAAAAAAAAAAGTAAAAAACTAAAACCCGACTACGACAAAAAAAAGACGCTGAAAAAGTATGAAACAAGATTTTCAAGATGCTGAAATAAACAAAGTAACTGGAAAAACAAGAATAGAACAAAAAGAAAAGCCGTAGTCACACGCTATTAAAGTGTTTCGATTATTACCTACCTATAACGTGTGACTACGGCTTTTCTTTTTGTTCTATTCTTGTTTTTCCAGTTACTTTGTTTATTTCAGCATCTTGAAAATCTTGTTTCGTCTTTTTTTTGTCGTAGTCGGGTTTTAGTTTTTTTACTTTTTTTTATTTGAAAGATTTTGGTTTTAAATCACTGTGCTTCTATAGGTACTATTTATTTTGGTATGAACAAGTGAAGTCAAATGATACCAACACGACGTCGTATTTATCTTATTTTTTTTAACACAATACTTTTTGTCCACTAGAGGGCGCCACATTGATTTTTTTTTATAAGTTTCAGTGAAGCCCTTTCAAATGATATGAAACACGGTGTATTTATAATTTTTTTTTAAACATGACTTTTTGTCCGCTAGAGGCCGTCACTTTAAATTTGAGAAATATTTTGGAAATGTACAAGTGAAGCCCTTTCAAATGATACCAAACACGGCGTATTTATCTCCATTATTATTTTTAACGCATTACTTTTTGTCCGCTAGAGGGCGCCATATCGATTTTTGTGACACGTCATGTAGCCTATGTTTAGCGGACAATTAAAACGGTTCTAACGATACCTCATACGCCGAGTTCCGATAAGTAGATTAGGAGCTATGAGGGAACAGATGAACATACTCACATACATACATAGCCTGTCAAAATCATAACCCTCCGTAGTCGGGTAAAAAAGAACATGTTGCGCCAGCTTAAAGTAACATGGGCATGATGATGATAAGCATAAACATAATCAACCTTATAATGTTTCCTTTTCTGGGACTCAGGCCCTCTCTAGGGCCGTAATCCACCACGCGGGCACATTGCGGGTTGGTAGACGTCACATGTCTTCGATTTTTTTTCTAGGACTTGCCGGTTTTCTCACGAAGTTTTCCTTCATCGTTTTGAGAACAGTAGTGTTGAAATAAATTACACAAAGTAATGCACCTATCTGGGATTGAATCTATGACCCGCTGGTAATTAAGTCAGGGCCGTTACCTTTAGGCCACTAGCACTACTGCTCCAAACATGGGTTTAATAGCATAAGCATAACCAGCCTTTTAATGTTCCCACTGCTGGGACTCAGGCCTCCTCTCTAGGAGAGGGAATGGGCACCACGCGGGCCCAGTGCGGGTTGGTGAATGTCACATGTCTTCGAATTTTTTGGTTATAGGACATGCCGGTTTCCTCACGATGTTTTCCTTCATCGTTTTGAGAGCAGTGGTGATGAAATAAATTACACAAAGTAATGCGCCTGGCTGGGTTTGAACTCGACCTACAATTCGTAAGCCGGGACCGTTACCACTTGACCACCACTGCTCTGGGTTTAATACGGTAGGTAAAACGGGTAATAAGTATCTACTATATGACAAAGCAAAGCGACCCTACAAGTCTTACCTTTTTATATTTAGCCTATACTTTCCCACTGCTGGGCAAAGGTCTCCCCCAACTTCTTTCAGGTATTCTTTTCTCGAGCCTCCTCAAACCAGCCCTTGCGGTAGGCGTCTAGGTCATCTCGCCACCTCCTCTCGAGCCACGTCGAACCAGCCCTTGCGGTAGGCGTCTAGGTCATCTCGCCACCTCCTCTCAAGCCACGTCGAACCAGCCCTTGCGGTAGGCGTCTAGGTCATCTCGCCACCTCCTCTCGAGCCACGTCGAACCAGCCCTTGCGGTAGGCGTCTAGGTCATCTCGCCACCTCCTCTCGAGCCACGTCGAACCAGCCCTTGCGGTAGGCGTCTAGGTCATCTCGCCACCTCCTCTCAAGCCACGTCGAACCAGCCCTTGCGGTAGGCGTCTAGGTCATCTCGCCATCTCCTCTCGAGCCACGTCGAACCAGCCCTTGTGGTAGGCGTCTAGGTCATCTCGCCACCTCCTCTCAAGCCACGTCGAACCAGCCCTTGCGGTAGGCGTCTAGGTCATCTCGCCACCTCCTCTCGAGCCACGTCGAATCAGCCCTTATGGTAGGCGTCTAGGTCATCTCGCCATCTCCTCTCGAGCCACGTCGAACCAGCCCTTGTGGTAGGCGTCTAGGTCATCTCGCCACCTCCTCTCGAGCCACGTCGAACCAGCCCTTGCGGTAGGCGTATGGAGTTTCTTGCACATTCTTCTCCATAGAGATCTACGCTTTGGAATGTGCAATTAGCATCATTTTTTTTTTCTGACTGACTGAGTTCTTGACATTTCAAAAGTGCCTGTAAATGGTTTATTTGAAATAAATGCTTTTGAATCTTTTTGAGTAGCCAATCGGTCAACTATTGCGCCCACCGGTGTGCTATCAATTTAATTAAGTATAATCTTAACTACATAAACTTTCTTTAAGAGTGTTTGTAACCTAACTCCTCCTAAGCGGCTTGACCGATTTTGACGCAACTTGTGTGTATATTTGTGTGGGTTCCTGGATGGTTTAAAAATACAATTGGAGCCGGAAGGTGGCGCTGCAATCGGTTTCTCTTTTTTTTTTTACGAGAAGACAGTTTTTGGATGGGACAACGTCGGTTGGGACCGGTAGTTGTATGTAATTCTTCTGATTTTGGTTCATTCTGTTGACGCAAACCACATGTTAAAGTGTAAATGTCAAATTAGGAATTTCTCTCCATGGCTATGAAGATAGATGCCTATTTAATGTGGCAAAGTTAACAGTGGTGTTTCTTCTTAGGATAATTAGCTAGGAAGCACTAGCCTCATTACTAAGTGAGGCTGGTGCTTCATCACTTTATACTATTACATTGACGAAAAAATTGACGTGTGAAAGTGTTTTTTTAACATTTTTGCAAAATCACACAGACCTACTAGGCAAGTGTTGCTTAAACTTGGAGATTGTTTTTTAAATAATATAAACTAGTGCTTGACTGCGATCCCACCTGATGGTAAGCAGTGATGCAATCGTGGATGGTGATGCGCACTAGCTCATTAAGAGCCTATTCACTCTAGCCTTGAGGACACCCAAATTATAATCGGATGGGAAGACCTCAGCAGGCAAATTGTTCCAGTCTTTCGATGTAGGTAAGCTGTATAAACGGCGAAGTGATGGACGACCAGTGGGGCTGTTACTTTTCAAGCCACGAGCTCCACATTGTAAAACAAACACTAGTCAGAATAATTTGCAGGTAAATAAAAGCGTCTATTCCTACAGCGGGTATCAAAAGCTGTTCGGTTACAGTACTCATTATTCCAGAAACTTATTCATACTCCATCAAAAGACGAAGTTGAACGTTTTGCTTGAATCGCTCACAATCTTGCCACGAAGCAGGCAGGGCCAAAAGTCTCGACGGAGAACGGGGATCATCATCACCAACTTGAGAATTTTGTCTGAAAGACATTTGAAGTGTTTCCAATGATGTTGTGAACTTGTTCGAATACAAGGACCTTGTTGGCCCTGACTACTTGTGTTTGTAATGTTTACATGCTGCGGGTTTCCATAAAAGAACATACTTCAGTTTAGTCTTGGCAAAGCACTGTGTATTGCTACACTGACATTACAGCTTCCGTAAGGGGCGACAGTGTGTACGTCTGGCAGGGGCGTAGCGTGGGCTAATTTAGACGTGGGCGAAGGTGCATCAGCGAGGCCTTTTTCTTTTATAAATTCGAAAACAAGACAGCGACTGTTGCAAAACAGTGTTCGCTTACATCGTCGATTACCATCAGGTCAAATAGAGACCAAGCGCGAGCCTATCAATTATAAAAGAAACGCTCCTTCTTAAAGAGGTCGAGCGAGGTCTCTTTTGGGTGCGAGGCTGTGAGCGAGGGGCCGCTTCGCCCACGTCCACTGACGTCTGGTGCTCCCTGAAAAACCTTGTTAAATTACAAACTGGGCACTACTGGGTACTGGGTTACTTGTGGCTATTTTATTTGGATCTGACATGACCACACACAGGTTAAAGCGTGGCTTCTATCGTGAACCAAGTCGTACTTCTACCACTACGTTTCCCAGCGCCCCCTCCCTGCCTGGGGGTGTAACTTCCCCAGATAACGTTCTGTGTGGATAGTAATCCGAGACGAGCACAAACTGCCTCGCCTGGAAGTATTTCTCGAGTGTAGCTGAATCGAGACCGGCTTTTAATTTTAAAAGTGCTCATTCTTATTTATTTTTTTAGGTTTTTTAGGGTTCCGTACCTAAAAATGAAAAAAAAAACGGAACCCTTATAGGATCACTTTGTTGTCCGTCTGGTTGTCTGTCTGTCAAGACTCTTTATTTCGGAAACTTGCTGAGGTATCGAGTTGAAATTAAAACCATATACTCAAGTCTGCGGTCTCTTGAAGCTGCGAAAAAATCAAATTACTAAGTTAACGAAAAAAAAAAGATACGGCCGTATATTTCGATACTCTCGAGGAAATCAAAATTCATAGGGTACTTCCCGTTGACCCTGAATCTAGAAATTTTGCGAAAAGCAAGGTCTTATAGCACAGGTATAGGAATAAATCTGGAAACTGTAAATTGGTTGTTAAGTCACAACAAAAAAAAAATTTTGCGATTCGGAAAAACCTTCGAGACTCCATTCGCGAATTGAACTGTTTACATAGGTAAGTAAGTAAGTTTGTACGAAATCTTTAGGGCGCAAGCTGACTCGCACTTACCCAGTTTTTTTTCTGTCCAATGAAACTTGAGCAGCAATAGCATAAAGCAGGTTCTGTACATTCTGAGGGTTCGTGGCTAAATATTTCATTGGAATCATTGTATACCAGTTCACGGGTTTTTTTTTTATTATTGATAGGCTCGCGTTTGACCACCATCTCACCTGATGGTAAGCGATGATGTGGCCGACGATGGAGCACGCTTGCCTAGAAGTAACCTATTCACTCTTGACTTAAAGACCCCTAGGTTGTAGCTATCAGGGAACACAGACTCCGGCAGGCTTTACCATGACGTGTTATGTAAAATGACAAATGTTCGAGCGAGAAAGAAGGATGGGGCTAACACCTTATCTAGCTCCATTCCCTTAACAATTCAGTTTAGGGCGTCAATTGGATTGCGTTAAGAACTCGTGCTAGGGACTCTAGCCGGAAAAAACCTCTTCTGAGTTATACTATAATAATAATAATGTAGATGACTGGGATGTAGACTCGGCGATCATTGTACCGATAGTCGTGTCAGCCAATGGCTTAATAGCCAAGAGTCTCGACCAACACCTTAGGAGGCTCGCGTTAGGCGGCTGGATCAAGGGCTTGATCCAGAAAGCGGTACTCCTGGACACGGCTCGTATTGTTAGCAGGTTCCTTTCTCTGGAACCCTGACCGCCGGTAACTTGGACCCTGCTCCCGATACCGGTGGGACACTGTTTTTTATATTTTTAAATGTTTTTTTATTTTTTATTGAAATATTTTAAAATATTATTTATATGTTAGAACAATGAATAAACGAAATAATAATAATAATAACAAAAACTATAGCCCTATTATCTTTGTTCTCCATATGTCGCAATAGTTTTTCAATAACCGGGGGTTGTCCTTGGGTGCACTAGCATAGCGCGTCAGGGATAATCGTCGGTTGGTATCATGTTCCATTATAATTATCTAAAGGGCCTCTTCGAGTTGGCTTCGGCTCCTCGTACGCCTCCCAAAGGTCCAGGACGTCAGGGTCCTGAGATAAATAAAATATAAAAAATAATAATAATAAAAGCCTTTATTCGCTGACCATATAACAGTTTTGATTTTGCGCAGATGTGACGCATCATATCCCACCACTTAAAATATAAGTCGTTGTTATTATTTGTTTTTATTTTTATGGTATGCGCCATGTTTGACGTGAATAACACTTTTTCTTTCTTTCTTTTCTTTCTTCTTCTTTTCTTTGATTTATATTACCTATATAAAAACAAAATTCTTAATCTAATCTTACTTTTTAAATATACATAATTCTTTTTGCAACCACTTAGTCGGGTTATACTGCATTCGAGTAAATAAGGCAACATATTTTTTTAATAAATTAGTATTTCGTGTATTAAAATGTGAGTCAATTAGAGAATGGTAGCTGACTATGAATATACCTAAATTCTTGAGGTCTCCGTTCGTAAAAAAACCTCTAACAGTCGAAATTTCCAACGAAATTCATTTCGTTTGCCGCACCTAATACCTTTTTAATACTGTTGGACGTGGAGACCTACATTTGGGAGAAACTTGCGCGATAAGGCGTTTCGGCGGCGAGCGGCGACAGATAACGAAACTATTCAAGTTTACGTAACTATGTGTCCACGGGGATTAGAGGGATGAATAACTTAGTGCTAGTGGAAGATTTTGAAGTTTAGGAGGTGATTCTCTAGTTTAGTGTTCTTGGTTAAAGTATGATTAGGGCGCACTTGATTTTATGACTATATGAACAATGCCCGTATTTTCGTCAGTACAATTTAAGTTCCACTTATTTGGAAGAGGCTCGCCTTTTTCGCGGTGTGCCTGTGAACAGACACCGCTACTAAAAATCCCAAATGAAAAACTCTTCCTGACCCGGGATTCGAACTCAAGAACTCAAGCTTGGATAGATGGCTGACGAGCGAAGATGACAGTTTTCGCTACCAAGTCGGTATTTAGTGTCTTTGTGCTACCAGGAAGTAGACCAACGAGGCAGTTGTAGTGTTTTAATATCCCCTTTAAAAACTTCATTCGTTAAAAAAAATCTACAACCCAAGCATTGGTAGACCTTAAAACTCTACTATGGATGCATCCGTGTTACGAATAAATTATATTCATTCACGATTCCTAATAAAGATTTTAAAACCAGAAAACATACAATCACATAAAATTATTATTAACGCTGTAATAGTCTCTAATAACATACCTGCCACATGCGCGGAAAAACAAAAATGTTTTTGTCCGAAAAGAGTCTAGCAATATGATATATAATAGGCGACTCGTCCTCCAACAAACCTCCATGGTAACAAAGGCAGAATGACAGTGTAAACAGTGGTGTTCGGACACAAACATTTGTTGTGTGGCTGTATGCCACGGCGCCTGTGCCTCGGGAAAATACTCGTAAAGTTAGCGCGGCAATTTTGACAGCAATGGAAGTTTGTTTTTAGTTTTGTTTTGTGCTTTGCTTTTATTTAATATTGTGAAACTTTTGGAAACCAGGTATTTATTTACCTACTTTTATTTTGTTATTATGTTTTGATGTTGTTGTGTTTTATTTGATTTTAATATTTTGAGAGTGAAAATATGAAAAATTTCACTTTTACGTTTTACGCACACGAATGTACAGGCGGACATAATGCATTAGGTACCTACGTAGAGATAAATAGTGGTAGGTGCATGAGACTTATACGCGATTCGTTTTAACCTATCTATTTTTTTAATGTACGAACAAAAACTTTTATTTACAAGAGAATATATCTACAATACAATTGATAAGTAGGTATGCTTAGTTGTTTAGAAGTTTAAACAACTAGATACTTACGTATCTATTTAAATATAAAGATATACATATATGTAATTCAACATAATTATTATGTTAAATGAGTAACTAAATACGCGAACTATATTTAAACAAAGTAAGTAGAAATTAAGCGCTGTGGTAATACTACAGCCAACTTTTTACGAATGAGCAAATTAATGAATGAATCTAAAATTAAAGCCTACATAATTAAAATTATGATATTATTGCCCCATAAATACCTGCATAATTTCTCATCATGTTGATCCCGCTTTACAGCATCCGTGATGATAATCTCCCATATCTATGGCACGGGATTATCTCGTCACGTCACAAGATCACCATGACTCATGCCATCCACCATGGTCTATGGGAATTAAGGTCAAACGCTGAAGGTGACGCCAAGTAATAGAATTGTAATCAACTGGAAACTTTATTAATTGCTCTAAGTACATTGTTATGTTAATTTTAGTTGGGTTAGTTAAAAACCGGGCAAGTGCGAGAGGGACACGCGCCCGAAGGGTTCCGTACCGTCCATAGCAAAAAACGAGCAAAAAAATCACGTTTGTTGTATGGGAGCCCAACTTAAATATTTATTTTATTCAATTTTTAGTATTTTTTTGTTATAGCGGCAACAGAAATACATCATCTGTGAAAATTTCAACAGACTAAGCTATCACGGTTCATGAGGTACCTACAGCCTGGTGACAGACGGATAGACAGACAGACGGACGGACAGCGGAGTCTTAGTAATAGGATCCCGTTTTACCCTTTGGGTACGGATCCCTAAAAATGATTGCAAATGAATAATCTTGAAGTTGTAAAAATGTTGGTAATGTTCCGATTACATAAACTTACTGTTTTAATATTTAAACAGCATATTACCGTTTAAGAGCTGTTGTGGCACAATGATAACCGTCCTCATTCGGACGGATTCAAATCTAGCCAGGCTACTTTGTGTAATTTATTTCATCACCATTGCTCTCAAAACGGTGAAGGAAAGATTTATTCCTACATCTGTGCTTTAAGGACAACTTGCTGTATGCCAAATTTCAGGATTCTGGGTCAACGGGAAGTACCCTTTGAATTTTGATTCCCTTGACAGTGTCGAAATACACGTTTTTTGCGACATAAACAGGCGTATCTTTTTATTTCGTTAACTTAGAAGTTTGATTTTTTCACAGCTTCAAGGGACCGCAGACATGAGTATATGGTTTAAATTTCAACTCGATAACTCAACGCATTCCCGAGATAAAGGGTCCTGACAGACAGACAGCCAGACAGACAGCCAGACAGACAGACAGACAGACAGACAGACAGACAGACAGACAGACAGACAGACAGACAGACAGACAGACAGACAGACAGACAGCCAGCCAGCCAGCCAGATAGACAGACAGACGGACGGACAACAAAGTGATCCTAAAGGTGGACTTAATGCCTAGGTAATCTCTACAAGTCTAGGTATAGGGGGGTGGTAAAGGGGTTTTTGAGATGATTCTGCTATTTACGTAGAAAATAATCCGCAACTTCATGCTTCCCATTTAATCTAACATACATAACATATCAAGTTATCGTTCTTAAATGCTTACTTTTAACTAACTACAACACCAAATTCTGAGTATTTTAACAAAACTTAATTCTAAAACAATTTCAAAAACACATTGCCACAACGCGACATATTCCACATACATCAATATTGTCCTAATGGCTACAATTAGTCGTCGAAATGACCGGCCATTCGTAACCTATTGTTATCTGACGCGGAAGGCAGTCGCCCGTAGCTCGGTGGCTCGCAAAAAGATAAATACATGCACTCAATTAGTAAAAAAAGATAATTGGTGAGTGTTGAAGGGTATTGCTGGCTGACCGTTTGTCTTTTGTTTTAAATATAGAAGATATTGTAGAAGGTTTAGCTTTGTTTAAATAACGAACTACTTATTTAAACTGAAAAAGGTAGGGTTACCATAGTACATTTTGATACAAGTGGAGAAAGTTTGTCATTGCGACTGAGGTGTAGGCGAGGATGTTATGGAGTCGAATGCAACAATATCAAACAATGTTTTTCAATACATATACGAAGAAATAAATAAACAGCGGTTGACAAGCGACTCATGGGAGTCGCTTAGCGCCCAGCCTGATACGATAAATGTAATAAATTGTGGCGGGGGCGAACTTGCGCACTTTTCTGCACTAGCCGCTTCGCCCGCGTGAAAGTCGCTTTCTCCATACAAACTTTGGACCCCCGTTTCATCCCCTTAGGGGGTGAATTTTGGAAAATCCGTTCTTAGCGAATGTCTGCACCCTATACGAAACCTACCTGCCAAATTTTAAGTTTGTAGATGTTTTAGTTTCTGAGATTTCGTGATTAATCAGTGAGTGGTATTTCGCTTTTATATTACATAATAATATACAAAAAGGTGGACCGATGACCTGGTGAGGGTCCTGAGAATCCGATGGATGCGAGACGCACATGACCGGTCATTATGGCGACATTTGGGGGAGGCCTATGTCCAACAGTGGACGTCTTTCGGCTGAAATGATGATGATGATGATGATACATAATATAGATAAATAATGAATAAATGACTATAGCCTGTGTTAGACACGAAACATGAATCATTTCATTCAATTTTAATTTTTACCAGCAAAGTAGCTGCTTTGGTACCTACTTGCTAGTTATTGATGAATGGTAAAACAGTTCGCAGTATTATTGGATGAATGGCTCATTCAATTGTGTAGGTAATGGTTTCTAATAGATCCCTGATTTGTAATTACGTTGCAAATTGTCCCGGGAAATGAGTGGATATTATTGGAGACCCTTTTTTTTGCGTTGGGAAATCGTCAAATAACTTTTCTCTCCGGATGGAGCGAGAGGAAGACTTCCTGACTAAACACCACACACCCTAGCTCCCGAGCAGTGCCATAAATCAGAAAAAGTTAAAAAAAAGACATATTCATATATATCATTATCAACATATATTGTTTTTCGTATGACTAAATACTTTTGCCAAAAAAAAAATTACAACATGATATTTTTTCGCTTGTTTTCCCTACTCCTTCCAAACGGCTTTGATTTTTAGAAATATGTTTACACAAAAATAATGCTGGTTAAGTGTTCTTCAGAATGTAGGTACATATTACATTTAAATCAATCAATATTTCGTAAAGAAAAATTGTTTATAGGCGCTCGTAGCCCGGTCCCAGTATGTGTGCATTTAACTCCGGTCAGATATTCAAGGGACTACACGCCTTCAGTTGTCCTTTGCGTTCCATGGTCGCGGTGATTTTTTCGAACAATCCTGCAGATTATTGGAGAGCCTATAATTCAATGAGTAAAACTAAGCCAGTTTAGAAATAAGTTATTTCAATTGCGGAATTATAAAGTTTGTTCACTTGCTGAATGCCTCACCGATAGAAATTACGATTGACAGGTGCAAAGCGTGCGATATTAGAATCTATAGAATAGAAAAACTTTTATTTGGGACAGACAGTACAACAGTTTCAAACACAAAGTAAAAAGAACATAAGTACAGAATGCGCCGAGCGTGCCCGTATCGGAGGGGTGACCACCTCAGTATTTGCTGGGCGTTAGACAGCCAGAGCTGGTTAGCGAGAACCTAGATCATTAGGATACGAAACGTACAAACTTTAAAGAACAATAAGAAGTAGGAAAATAGCAAACAAGAAGGAAATTGAACAGAACGGGGAGGACTAAGTGTTATGGAAGATGAATACATTTGTCCTAATATCTCCGAAGGTGCCAAGCAGTAGAAAGCGATAGGATTTGCGAAGTAGTTTACTATGGACTTGACCGTGACCACCACCAGTGTTCTGGTTGGTATAACCAGAAGCTATGTCCTTCATTCCATTCTTACATCAACCAGTCCTTCAAATATTCGTTCATAAATCAGGTAAACAACTCCAAATAGATAACAGAGCACGGTCATCCGCGCGCATGACCGGCACCACATAATGCGTTTCCGGCGGAAAAGCGACAATCGCCGCCATTTTGATTTTTGCCACATTGTGCGCCGGCGCACACCGTGTCATCAGTGTTACACAATCGATTGTCATTGTATTGATCATCGTGTTTGAGGTAAATCGATGGGAAGGATAGTTTGTGTGCGATAAATATCTAATTTTACTATAAATAATACTTACTGTAACCAATTTTGTCGTTGTGGAGAAGCTTGGGGGAGGCCTATGTCCAACAGTGGACGTCTTTCGGCTGAAATAATGATAATGATGATTATTATATATTGATCAGCTCACGTTTGACCAATGTCTCACTTGATGGTAAGCGATGATGTGTTCGGCGATGGAACACGCTTACTACAGACTAAGCAATATGCGAAGTAATCTATTATCTATTAACTAAAAGACCTCCCAACAGTTACCGTGGTGCTCACAAAGGGCAACTGACGAAACACTGATGGGTTTTAGTCAGTAAAAGTCTGACATTCACTCGCTCCAATCAGAATTGGAGGAGTCATTTTATGATTTCCTTTATAAAAAAAGGGTTACAGCTATAGAAAGAACAAAGCTCTAATAACACCGGTATCTTGACAGTCCTGATTCGCCATTCGCTCTATTTAAGAATTTTAAAATTAAAAAAAAAAACAAAAATATTATTATTTTACATAGGCCTATATGGGCACTTATATAACGTCAGAAGCTAGTGCATTTGAGAGACCATTCCCATTTTGACCGTGGTCACGATGACAGTTTTGTAAACAAACAGTAATGCGTGAAGGTAAAAGGTCACGTCATTCGTCACGCCAAACGTGTCAGGACATTGTATTAGCACGTTCAATGTCAACTGCTCATCATGGACCATGGAGATAACATCTGATAATTAGCTATGGTGACAGAATCGCTTGTTATATTACATTTTAACACGCAGAGATGTTTTTGTAAAACCACCTTCTCAGATTCAGTCATCGTCATTTTCCTACCCTTGTCCCTTGTTACTTGGGGTCGGTACAACATGTATTTTTCTTCCATTCTGTCCTGCAACCGTTATGCAATCTCTGACTACCTTTTCTTTAATTTCCCCGCTTATGAGGTGTTAAGTTTAAAAATGCGTCTTCACGTACGTACGTCGATACGCCACTGATGGTACATTGTGGACATGGACATCTCACCCATACGCACTTGATCTTTTTGGGAACACATTCATTGTACATACTTAGATACAGGTAAGGAGTGGAATTTCTTTCGGAGTCTGTGTTTCCTGGTAGCAACTACCTAGGGTCAAGAGTAAATAGGTTACTTACAGACAAGCGTGCTCTATCGTCTACCACATTACAGGTGAAATAGTGGTTAAGCGCAAACCTATCAATAAAAAAAAAAGGTTAATTTTTGGCCACACTGACTGTCTTATAATATTACCACTGCTTTTTTTTTTTTTTTTCGGTGGGAAAATCATCTGCGGGAGATAGTGTCAGACTTTTACTGACTAAAAACCCACTCCTGTTCCTTCATTGCCTTTCGTACCAGGGCCGAGTCTTCCTTTCAGAATCAGACCCTTGGCCCCAGTAGGCTTCGACCCTGCTAGGCCTCTACAGTTGCTGACATCTCCATGAGGCGCGCGTGGAACAGCACGCGCCGTCGACGACTTGGAATCGGTCCGGACGGTTACCGGACGGTTGGAAGGCGAGCCACCCATTGCTCGCCGTCCGCAAGCCCGCGCCTACGATGGCCGGAAATCGGGATCGGAATCCCAATATTACCACTGCTGGGACTCAAGCCTCCTCTCTATGAGAGGGTTAGGCCGTAATTCACTACAAGGGTCCATTACGGGTTGGTGGATACTGGTTTCCCCACGAGGTTTCCCTTCACCGGGCTAGGAGCAGCGGCAGTGGTGATGAAATAAACTACATAAAGTAAAGCGACATACCTTTTTTTTTTTTTTTTTTTTTTGTTTTCGGGGGGAAACCTTCAAAAGGCGCCTGGACTTTTGGGGAAAAGACCAGGGAGTGTGGGATTTTTACCTCACTAAAACCACCCCGGTGATCACCATCCGCACATGGAAGAGGGCCCCGTGACCTCTTAAAAGACCACCCCGGAACCCCCTCTGTACAACGCCTGTTAGGGCACATCCCTGAGGAGACTGAGAGGTCTCCCCTTAGCCTCGTTGTGCACGGTAGCACGTGATCACTGTGCCACCGTCTTTCCTGAAGTCACTTGGCGGGCGGACAGAGTCCCCACTCTGAGAGCCCGTGACCTCGGAGTCCCGCCTGCCTTAAATATTGCAAGCGGGGTTTCAGCGTTTTAGGCGTCGAGGCGGTTGGCCCTCTGACGCCTCCTTCTACGAGTGGGATCGGTCCTCTCACGATCCCGCTCAGCGGCCTCCTTCTGGACCATTACGGTCTCGCAGAAGGACGCCATTTCTCTCCAATTATCTGTCTCCGCCAGCATAGCCCTCACTACTGCTGGCAGAGACAGATCCCGCCCAATCTTGGCAACCAAAATCTGCCGCTCAGAGGCCCACGCAGGGCACTCTTCGAGCGTGTGCTGTGCAGAATCAAGGTTACTTCCGCAATGGTGGCAATTTGTCGTGGCCTCTCGCCCAATCCTATTCAGGTACTCACCGAAGCAACCGTGCCCGGTCAGTACCTGAGTTAGCCTATAGGAGATGCGCTCTCCTCTTTTCAGCCAGGCTTCGAAGTGTGGCAGGACGGCTTCGACAACGCGAGAATTGCGGCTGCTGTAGCCGCTCGCGCCACCTCTCGAGCGCGTGTCGCCGTTCCTGCCGCCTCAGCCTTACTACTACGATTCCTGGCACGCTATTACCACTTTGGCGTATGTCGCGAATCTGGCTATAGACCCTCGCGTCCATATCTGCCAGGATGTCTAATGGTGGAAAGCGTGCCAAGAGCGTTGCCACCTCAAAAGATACCGTTCGATATCCACGTGCGATGCCAATGGCCATTCTACGCTGCAGACTATTGATTTTAGCCCTGCAGCGACGGACACCTGATAGTCTATTTGACCACACAGGTGCCCCATAAAGGACCATCGATCGCACGACACCCGCGTAGAGGCGACGAACTTCTTCCCGAGGTCCTCCTAGATTGGGCAGCAATCTGTGCAGAGCACCCACAGCCCTTCCAACGCGAGGGACCAGGCGTTCAAAATGCTCTTCGAAGCCCCACCGGCTGTCCAAGGTTAAGCCAAGGTACTTAATGTACTGGCTCACCTGGATTTGCGCATCTCCTACAGTCACTGACGAGCTGGGTGGTTCTCTACTCCTCGGCAATTTATGGAACCATAGCGCCTCAGTTTTATGAGGTGCTATTTCTAGACCCAGCTCACGGATTGAGGCCACGACTCTTGCAACGCCGAGCTCGCAAAGCCTGATCGTCTCATCGAAGGTGTCCCCGCTGGCCAACACCAGAGTATCGTCTGCATAACAGACAATATTAACGCCAGCGGGGAGCTCGACGCGCAGGACTGCGTCGTATGCAAGATTCCACAAGGGGGGACCCAAAACCGACCCCTGCGGAACCCCACACGTAATCTCCCTCCGATGAACGCAACCGTCTCGGCCCACGTAGCGAATGTGCCTGTCGCGTAGATTATCCCCGATGATGCACTGCAGGTAAGGGGGCACTCTATGATGTTCTAGTGCCGCCCTTATTGCATCCCAGGGCAGCGAGTTAAAAGCATTGACGATATGCAAACTTACCGCCAACGATACCCCACCCCGAGACACTGCCTGTTCCGACAACAAGCGGACACGTAGAATCGCATCCACTGTAGAACGCTGATGCCGGAAACCATACTGGCAATCGGCAAGATCGGGACCAACCCGCGACAGGTGCCCAACGAGTCTTTCGGCAATTATTCTTTCGAATAGCTTAGAAACCTCGTTGAGCAGGCAAATGGGACGGTATGCAGAGGGAGACTCCGAATCTCTGCCTGCTTTCCTCAATAAGACCAATCCGGCCTCCTTCCAGTCCGAAGGGAACACGCCTGCACGAAGACAGTCGTTGAACAGCCGTCTTAAGCGATCCCCCAAAGAAGCCAGAGCCAGAACCCACGCACGGCCAGAGATACCATCAGGGCCTGGCGCTGTGTTACGAGCTCCCATTCGTCTTATGGCCCTTTCAAGCTCGCCTTCAGTCACCTCCATCTCGTCAGACCAGTCCGGGGATGACCGAACTGATGAGGGGCCGTCTCTAGCTACTGGGAAGAGCGTGCTTACGACTCTTTCTAGTAGAGCCGGGTCCATAGTTTCCGTGATGGGGGGAACCCAAGGACGCAATTTGGCCATAACCAATTTATAAGGTTTTCCCCATGGATTCCTGTCCAGCCCCTTAAGAAGTTCTCCCCAAGACTTTGACCTAGCATCCGCGATGGCGTGCTGAAGTTTCATAGTGGCCTCCCGGTACGCTCTATAGGTTCTGGCAATCTCTTCATCTGTAGCTCTTGGCTCCCTCCTGCGTCGAGTGCGTTGATACTGGCGTCGGGACCTAAGACAGAAAACTCGTAGTTGCGCAATGTCTTCCGACCACCAGTAAACTGCACCAGGACGTTGAACGCATCTGACCCGGGGCATGGAAGCGTCACAAATCGACCTCATCTTGTCCCGGAACCAAGCCGCCTCTTCTTCTGGATCGGGCGAGATCCCCTGGGAACGATCATCCTCTGACCATGCCACGACGTTGGCAGCTGCAATGAGCATATCTCGATCGAGCCGCTTGAGGGCCCAACGTCGTGCCGGTGGACTGGACTGTACTGGACGGCTAAGTACATTTGAGGGGCGCAATGTCACATCAAATACAATGTGGCGATGGTCGGAAAGTGTGACCATCTCCTCCGCTACCCTCCAATCCGACACCATGCGAGCAACAGAAGGAGTTGCCCATGAAAGATCCACAATTGACTCTCCCTGCCACCGAACGCATGTGGATACGGATCCCCGATTTAAAAGTCGGAGGTCAAGCAATGCCGCCCAGTCTTGTACTGCATGTCCCCTCGACGTGTCCCGGGTGTTGCCCCAAGCTCTGGAATGAGCATTGAAGTCACCCAAGACGAGCACCGGACGGGGTAAGCATTTATACTGAATGCAGTATGCAACCCTGTCCAGATATTCCCCGAATTCGGTGAGAGAGATGTTAGGAGACACATAGCAGCCCACTACAGCCAAAGGACCCCATTCCACTGCAACAAATCCATGCCCCCTATCGAGTAGGGAGCAGTGAGGCTCACCTCTTCCACTAGCCCAATAAACGGCGACGGAGTCCACAGTGTCCCGGAACCAGCGAGGATGATCCCTAAGACGGTATGGCTCCGCTACCACCGACAAGGCAACCGACCACTCCGCAACAGTCTGCAGAAAAAGATTCTGTGCATTGCGGCAGTGGTTCAGGTTGCACTGGAGAACTTTTAGGGCTGGGAAGGCGAGGTTTCCATTTCCTCCTGGGTGCCCGCACCCAGTGGTGTTGGCATCGATCCCTGAATTGCGACAGGAGTAAGTACACGCGTCTTGCGTGGAGTACATTTTTTACCACCTAGCCTGTGATCCGCTGGAAGACCCTGGTCCGCACACAACGGACACCGCATGATCAGCGACGTGCACTCTCTCGCTTTGTGGGCTCCGCCACAAGCATAGCACTGAGTACTCCGATCAACTGCACTAGTGCATTGGCACCGGACGTGCCCGGGTTCAAGGCAACGGAAACACATCATACGACGCGCTCCCAAAACTTGAACCCTCACTGACGTCCAGCCTAAGCGCATATGCTTATCGGACGCCAACTTCTTAATTGCCGCCAATGGGCCACGGACCCAGACGTGCCCCAGAGAAGCATGTGATCGACGAATTTCACCCACTTTAACATCTTCGGATGAACAGCCTCCTACTTCGGCGATAGCAGCTGCCACATCCTCAGGTGTGACGGCATCGTCAAGATCCATGATCCTTGCCTCAGCTCTCTTGGTTGGACGTGAAATTTTGACATCAAACTCGGCAAGGACCTCGATCGGCTAGCGAGATTGTCCGCTTTGGTAGACGAATCGGTACCTGCAATGGTAAGCACCATACCACCATTAGTAGCTCTCCTTTGGCCAACAGTGTCAATACCAAAATCAGCTAAACGGATTCGCTGCCTCATCACAGTTATAACCTCGCTGAGTTTGGTGGACGATCCCTCCCTAACCGACACCGTTATAGCTGCTGTGGTGGGAACCCTAGGCAATTTCACTTGCTGCTTTTTCCCCTTTGCTGGGATGGACTTGGGGATGGATTGAGGAGTCTTGTCTCTCTTTGCTTTCCTCCCTACCACAGTAGACCAGGTCTCCGTCCTAGTACTTGCCGCATCCCGCAAAGCCTGGGAGGCTTGCTTGGTAGCCGCAGACTCGGTGGTTAATTCCATTACTGAAGCCACAACTTTATTTTTGCCTTTTCCCTTTCTTTTCTTCTTTTTCCCAGTGGGATCAGGGATCAACCTCGGATCGGGTATTGACTGCTCCTTTGAAACTGATGAAGATATTGTTCTTGCATCTGCCGCGAGTGGCGGCCGCAAGTGCTTTTCAGGAGGCAACCTCTTCTCTATAGCGGCTAGTTTAGCGTCTACCATAAACACAATTTCTAGGGCTATAGAACGCCGAAACTGAGCCTCTACCTCGTCAGATCGGTAATGTCCGGCCACTGGAGCGGCCTGACTTGGTCCCATCGATGGTGTTGCCACAATAGGGCTCTCTGTTAGCCCACCCTGGCGACTTAAAAGGCTGACCTGCGCTGTCAACTTCTCAACCTGCGCTGATAGACTGGCAAGCCGAGCCTTTAACTCAGTGTTTTCAGTCTCCAATCTCTCAACATTAACCTCAACTGTTGATCGCGAGGCCAACTCAGCCACTGCAGCTTGTACAGTGACTGCCGCCAGTTTAAGGTTGTAAACGTAGCTCCCTTTAAGGTTGCGTGATTCGTTTGCAACCTCCTCTATAGTTTTAAGACTATTATTAATGCAGGTATTAAGTTCTGCTGTTGGTTGCGCCTGCATCGTCTTGGCCAGAATTTCTGAATCCGGTAGGTCCTGCCTTACCGTTGCCCGGGTCTTTGCCTGCTTTGCTGGTGGACTCGCTGGTTCTGAGTCTCCACCCTGCTGTCCATCGCTAGTGAGGGGTTTGCTAAGGTTTAGTGGGTTAACAGAATTCTTTTTGGTTGTAATCGACTCTCTTCTTTTGCTTGTCTGCGTGCGCTTGCGCGTGTGGGCTCGAGTCGATCTCGTCGACGTCTCAGAGGCGTATGACATTTGCGAACAGGACGACTCGCCGGTGTCACTAGCCATCTCATCGGCAACAGGGGTAGGCGGGCGCACAAATTGTACACGAGTTGATGTTCTCTTTGACACCTTTTGTACCTTCGTGGAAGGTGAATTCAGCAATACCGCCGCGTTGGCTACATCTAGCAAGCCAATCTCTCTACTGTTGTCAGAGAGTAGGCTAGCAGTAACTTGCTCGTTAAGATTCGGTGCTGTGGACGTGTTGGAAATAAATCCCAGCGACTCCTGACCACCGGTACGTGAGCCACCCTGGCTCAATGCGCCCCTGAAAGACGGGAAAAAATCCGATTGGGATTTTGAGCGATCATTGTCCCCCCCAGAATACGTGGGACTGACCGAGCTCTGCTCGGTGAGGGAATCTCCTACTGCGGAGCAGCAGGTACCCTCCTGGGGTAGTTTATCTTTATGATGCGCTTCCATTGTTGTTGCTGGATACAGCTTTCCTTTTTTATGGGGTGGGGTCCCCAGATCGTTTTTCGATAGTTTTTTTTTTTTTTTTTTATAAAGGGTCTATCTCCCCGCTCTTCTCCACAGTGTACCAGCAATGCCAAGTAGGCAAACTCGCTGCTATCTCGACATGGTCACATAAAAAACTCCGACCCTGATTTGTGCCCCAAAGACTTCGAGCAGTAAATCACCAACACCGCCCGATAAGCCCACTACGTATGGTGCATACCAAAGCCCTCACTGCTCACTCTCCAAAAGTTTTTAGAGTGAATCGCGCACGTTTAAGTCCAGACGGTGCGCCCATCACGGTAGTCCGATATAATGGACTCCGCCTCGTGTCCCTCTTGGTCTGGTCTCTCACTTGGGACCTTCCGGCATGAGTGTCTCTACCGGCAAAGCCCCCAAGATCATTGAGACACGCAAGCCCCACCACGACGACAACGTGGGGACACTCTCGGTGGGGAAAGCGACATACCTACGACTCGTAAATCGGCTGTTAACAGTGGAATCTGTTCTTTCTGGATTTGTGACCAGATTATGAAAATTAGGCTTGTATTATAATCTCATTGGACTTATCAGATGGCTGGAGGAATGAGGATGGAATATATACATGCCTGCGCATTAATAATACAGGCTTGATGTCATGTTGACTGGCCTGTTGGTCTAGTGGTAAGTGGCTCTGACTCCTATGCCGGAGGTCGTGGGTTCGATTCCCACCCAGGGCAATTGTGTGATGAGCATGATTATTTGTTCTGTGTCTGGGTGTAATTGATCTATAATATGTATGTATTTAGAAATATATATGTAAGTATGTATGTTTATCGGTTGTCTAGGACTCATAACACAAGCTCTGCTTAGCTTGGGACTAGACGGCGTTGTGTGATAGTTGTGGAATATTATTATTATGTTCTATCTCTTTACCAATTCTTTTTTACTAATTCTTATTTTCTTCTCTTTTTGCCAGAAGCTATGGGTTCAGGAGCATCAGGTCTTGCAAGCGAGACGCCGGGTGGAGACCTGAGACTATCAGCATCAGGGCTACGGTTCTCGCTCAACCAGCTCAAAGCACTTAATTCTTATGTGGACAACCTCTGGGAAGAAGATCAGACAGGTAAGTGGTCGGCACAGATGGTATTGACGATCGTGAGTTAAGAATCACAAGTTGGACACCACCGACACTAAGTACAACACAGGTCACGGCAGGTCATAGCGGGCATTAGGCACAAGCGCACAGCTGGATGCGAGAGCAAAACAACCCCTCAGTGACCCCGATGGCCCGGTGACCATGTATTTGTGCAAACAACTAGGCAACATAACAAGCTTATAACTTTGTAATTTTTCATGATACAGTTATGATATTTTGTACAGAGATTTTTACATAAAAATAATAGACACGTGTTTCGGGTTTCGCATATACTAAAACTAATATTGTATATTATGTAAAAAATTAAGGCATATTTCACGACGCATTTTACGGCCGTGGTGTGCGCACTGCGCAGTTGTTTGCGGATCCCGCTGCACCGGTGGGCAACTAGTAGCGCGGGCTGCTGTCACCCACAGCCTCGGCGCACATTCTGCGATCGGTTGGCGCCCGCCACACAGTGCCACAGTGCAGTGAGAGCAGTGGTGGCCGAGTGGTAACGGCCCCGACTTGAGTTGTAGGTCGCGGGTTCAAACCCAGCCAGGCGTATTACTTTGTGTAATTTATTTCATCACCACTGCTCTCAAAACGGTGAAGGAAAACATCGTGAGGAAACCGGCATGTCCTAGAACCAAAAATTCGAAGACATGTGACATCCACCAACCCGCACTGGGCCCGCGTGGTGGATTATGGCCCATTCCCTCTCCTAGAGAGGAGGCCTGAGTCCCAACAGTGGGAACATTATAAGGCCGACTATGCTATGCTATGCTATACACAGTGCCACAGTGGCCGGTGGGGGTACAGAAATCCGACAATCAGTGGATGCACCCAGAAGATTTGAGGTTTACTTTTTTTTTTTTTTTGTGAAGTAAGTATTACGCAACAGCTCGTTTCTGATGTGTGTTCAGGGCGGTCTGCAGCTCAACTGATAATTAACCGCTCATCTTGCGATAATCACCTGCTAAGTTTGCGAGCGATAATCGCAACCGCGACGGCTGCATAACCGCACAAAACTCCGCTCTCGTGAATTTAGAAATAAAATAGCTGTTCCTCCACCGTGTTGGGCGAGGGTGAAAACCGCTTCATGAGTTCTTAGGCTTAAACTGTGATGTACCCGGGCTTCTTCAGCAGTGTTGGTAAAATAATAAATTGATATCGTTGTTGTATTCCAACTCAGGGCGGATTTCAACTGAGCTGGAGAGTGCAGTAGAGAGTCTGGTTCAGAGGATAGTGGACGGAGCTGGACAGAGGGACCCCAGGTTCAGATGCTGTCATCTGATAGCACTGCACAGAGGAAAGAAGGTAAGGAACAATGATAATCTATAAAGGAATTCGTAAATTGTACGTAGAGTTTGTTTTACGTAGCTAAATAAACATATAAATAACTAGCGTTTGCCCGCGGCTTCGCTCGCGTACATAATATATAGGGTGACTGATAATTAGTGACCGATACTTAAACACGTGATTGTACTCATGATTACAAACAACTTTTCCAAAGAAACTTTTTTTTATACTCACTACTTTGTAGGTACATTCACTGATTAGGTACGTACACCTATGGGTTTGCAAGCTGCGCGGGTGTTCTATCACTATTGTAGGTACGACGGCGTCACGCAGCTAACAGCTGAGCGGTCGCCGGTCGCAGGCTCGCGCGCGTATTTAAACAGCTAGCAGCTTATTGTGATAAAACTAATGAGAATATAAAAAAAGTTTCTTTGGGAAAGTTGTTTGTAATCATGAGTGCAATCACGTGTTTAAGTATCGGTCACTAATTGCAGTCACCCTATATAGCCTACGTCACTCTGGAATAAAGCAGCTTTCTATTGGTAAAAAATTTTAGCAATCGGACCAGTTCTTTCAGAGATTACCTCCTACAAACAAAAAATCTAACTTTTCCTCTTTATGATATTAGTGTAGACTAGCTTCTGTCAGTGTAAAAGTAGAAAGTATTGACTCAATGATACAGTAACATTTTATTGGTGAAAGAATTTTCAAAATCGGTCCAGTAGTTTTGAGTTTATCTTCTATATATATAAAAAGAGAAACTGACTGACTGACATATCAACGCACAGCCGAAACTACTGGGACTAGGAGCGTGAAATTTTGCACAAGATTTTCTTTTATGACGTAAGTGAGCACTAAGAAAGGATTTTCCAAAATTCACCCCCTAAGGGGATGAAACGGGGGTCTAAAGTTTGTATAGAGAAACCTACTTTAGCGCGGGCGAAGCCGCTGGCAGGAGCTAGTTCATTATAAACAAAAATTAATTTTTTGCTCTTTATAATCTTCTTTCGTGTCATAGTGTTTGCTATCGAACTCCTCCGAAACGGCTTGACAGATCTTTATGAATTTTTTTGTGTATATTTGGTAGGTCTGAGAATAGGTCGTAGGTTATCTTTTACCCTCCTACCTCGCCCCCTATTTTTTTCTTTGATAATTTATATGGCAGAACAACGTTTGCCGGGTCAACTAGTATTAGTAGAGAAATATTGTGAGTACTCCCCTTTTTAGGGTTTCGTAGCCAAATGGCAAAAAACGGAACCCTTATGCATTCGTCATGTCTGCCTGTCTGTCCGTCCGTATGTCACAGCCACTTTTTTCCGAAACTATAAGAACTATACTATTGAAACTTGGTAAGTAAGTAGATGTATTCTTTGAACCGAATACTTAGAACTGAAACTCAAATTTTTTTTTTTTCATCAATCCCATACGTGCGGAGTATCTATGGATATGCCTTTAAAAATGATATTGAGGTTTCTAATATATTTTTTTTCTAAACTGAATAATTTGTGCGAGAGACACGTTCAAAGTAGTAAAATATGTCCCCCCCCCTGTAACTTCTAAAATAAGAGAATGATTTAAAAACTAAAAAAAATATATGATGTACATTACCATGCAAACTTCCATCAAAAATTGGTTTGAACGAGATCTAGTAAGTAGTTTTTTTTAATACGTCATAAATCTAAAACCGCAATTTACCTTTCAAGTGTGTACGGAACCCTCAGTGCGCAAGTCCGACTCGCGCTTGCCCAGTTTTTTTAATTTGTCGTAGATTTGGTACACTTCTATTCTTTCATCAGATGAGATCCCGTTCCCTGGAGTACCTGGTGACTTTGGACTCGCTTCCTCCTCTAAATTTGGGTGACGACTGTAGTCTTCAAGATGGACCGGTCGGCTACGGGCGTGTTCGACTCTCAGGAAGAGAGGCTGACAAGTGGGAGGAGTTCCTCACACCTTCAGGATATTTGTGCAGGTGGGTGACCTACTCCTGGATACCTTTAAAAAAAAAATTGTTCTGTTGTCTGAAATTGTGTGGTTACTTGTCCAAGGAACGGAATCAAGGTACACTATTTCCGACTTTGTTTTAATAGTAGTTGTTGGTGTCCTGACCCTGGATTACTAATCCAGAGTCCCTTCCTATCTGCGGGTTGGTTCGAACAAGTCACCGCGGCCCTGGATCGAAAAGGGCAACTGAAGGAACAAGGATCTGGCTCTCTCTCCCGCTCCATCCAGAGCAGTAGGGTGTCTCTCACTCCCTTCCTCTCTTCTTACAAATATATTTATCTCTATTTCTAGGGACAAAGTCATAGAGCGTTGGGTGGAGCTGATCGCGCGCTGCACTTCGGCGCGTGGCGGCGGCGGCTCCCGCGTGCTGTGCGCTAGGGCCGTGCAGCACGCTGCGCCATACAGGCATTGCTATCTGCAGAGAGGTAAGTGGACGAGATTGGATAACTTTCCAATTTCACTACAATACAAAGAATATTACTATGGACCATAATTTCTCTAGCACGTCAAATTTTAATGTACTTATTTCCCACGTAGATATAAGTAAGGCCTTCCTTTAACGCCACATTTTGTGCTCTCAAAAGAAAAATGTAGAGATCTATTTTCGTTTTTTTTTTTAAATTCAAATATACGTTTCGACATCACGACAACATTGCAGACCCAGGGATAGATGACGGGACGAGCTTAGAGCTTAAAAGTAGAACTAGACACATTGACGTAAAAAAAAGATGTTTGGAAGAAAAAAAGAGAAGCCTCTTTCCTGTAATATACTAGAAAAAGTAGAAAGAAAGAATACCCATGTAATTTATTTTTTTCAAAGGAGATACGTGTATAAATATCAATACGTGTTATTTAAACAGCAATATCTCAAGACCTGGATGTAAAAGATTTGATCTGTGAACGAATTTGGATTCAGAGAAAACCTAACCTATAAGAATCATATGCCAAACTCTTGCTCCCGATTTTTTTTTTAACTATCGAGCAGTGTTATGGGGAAAATATTTAGTCTTAGTAGTCTTATGTAATGTAATATTAGGAAACTAACTTTAAATCAACATTATTCTTAAACCCAAGTGAAACTACCTGCCATTCTTTTGACGTTGTCAGATAGGTAGAGTCTGACTTACTTTTGTCTCCTAAAACTGTTTGAGATTTTGTAATCATTATCCCCAGTAGTAGTTTAGTTCCCTCACCAAAATAAAACTGTGTAACAAAGATATAGTTCTGCTGACACGGTCTTTGGAACATGGTTGGCGCTCTAGGAATGTAATGTTATCGCCACGTCGCCGTCGGCAATCCGTAGACGCTCCCGACTTGTACGAATGTCGATGTTCAGTTAGATAAAGTAATATATGTATCTGTTGTGGTTTATGCCAAGACTGACCCCCGTTAGGTACCTATATTGTACTAGCATCATAAATTACCATTATGAATTTGTAAAAGTTAACAGGGGGACAAAATGATGGGCGCGCTACCGATGTAGTGCGTCGATGTCCATATTATTTGCCAACTATTAGCTTAATATTAGGTATTAGCTTAATCAGCCTTATATGTTCCCACTACAGGGACTCAGGCCTCCTCCCTAGGAGAGGGGATGGGCCGTAATCCACCACGCGGGCCCAGTGCGGGTTGGTGGATGTCACATGCCTTCGAATTTTTGGTTCTAGGACATGCCGGTTTCCTCACGATATTTTCCTTTTATCGTTTTTAGAGCAGTGGTGATGAAATAAATTACACAAAGTAATGCGCCGGGCTGGGTTTGAACCTGTGGCCTACAACTCGTAAGTCAGGGCTGATATCACTCCGCAACCACAGCTCTTGCCTACTATTAGGACAACTAATTTCTTAAGAAAAATTACCCAAGTGCATTTAAGTAAAATTTCAGTGTTTAAATTATGATGGTAACTTAATTTTCTAAATAGGGTGTATAAGGGTGTACATTATTACAATTACATGTTGTAAGTATATTTATGACAGTCTGTAGATTCCAGATATTTACACGCATATAAAATCCAAGATTTTTCAAAGCGAATTAATTGTTTCTTATCAAACAGTACACAATTCTAGCTCTATTACATGAATTGGCACGTTTTGCAATCAAGCCTCCCTTTACACATTAATCGCCAACAAAACTAGGTCAAACACTACAGACTTTATACACCGTTCAGTAAGATCAGTATCTTACAATCGACATCACCAAGACATATAAAAACGTCTTCTGAAACCATGATCGGTACGCCAAGAATGTTGCTATCGGCCTCTGTCGACCCCGGAATGTGCAGACAAGCCGATCAAACGACTGAACCGCTGAAGACGTTACAATAGTGTGTGTAAGGAAGAATGCTTTGAATTTAAGACAGATTTTGAGATTTGGAAATGACAAAGTTGTGACTCAGAAAAATAGGTGTGTCTAAATTCTAATAACTGAGAAAATGCTTTAGTTTTGTTAAAGGATTGATCGAATGTTGTGAAGTAAACTAGAGTTCGTAAATTCATTTTAAAAAGCTGTCGATTAAGGTTTTAAGTAGCAAGGGGATTTGTCTAAATTTTATTAGACTTTTCATACATTTAAACAACTTTATATTCGTGCAATTGGGCTTTTCTATTAGGAATTACCCTGCAGCTGCCCGGAATTTGGATGTTAGTACCTATGTAGTGCGATACCTCCGTGTCTCAGAAAGCACGTAAAACCGTTGCTGTCTCCCCAGTCGTGTCGGTTTGTCGTCCCATCGAACTATGAGAGTAAAGGAACAGAGACTGCACCTATGTTTGGGCATACGCTTGAATATTATAATACGAGTATTTTCTGCATACCTGGCTATCTTGGCCACCGTGAACGAAGTTCGGTCGGAAGGGTTATCCGTACAGGAAATAAAAAGGCGATAAGTAAGGAAACAATAATTGTATGGTATACAATACATTGCCTTTATGCATGCTCGTTCAAGCCTGTAAAATGTAAACACACACAAAAACAGAAGTCTCAGAGTCTAAGTTTTACAGTTCCTCATTTCCTTCAGTTTATTGGTTCCGTAACGGTACAACTTTTGCAGAAGTTCTCAAACAAAGAAAATAATTTAATTACCTACATATCACACCCACATATTTCCATATCCGGAGCTCGGTTCGAGGAAGTTGCTTAAGTTTTAATTAAAAGGAAATTTTCGGAGCACACCCAGATTGTACAGTCGAAACCGAAAGCCGCCCTGATTTGACTGAATTACTGCCATCTCATTGCTAGGCAAAGACCTCTCTCCTTGAATTCGTTTTTTTCGATCCAGTGCTAATGGGCCTGCAGGATTGTTCGAAAGAGTTACGGTGGCCCTAGAACTTAATAGGTAACTGAAGGGACACAGGTGGGTTTTAGTCATTAAAACGTCAGACACTCCCTTGCGCTCTACCCAGAGTAGGACGAGTCATTTGATGTTTTCTTACCTCATAAAAAGGGCTTATATACCACTGGTCGTTCAATTGTTTTGTTCAGTTCAGTTCGCCATTTTATACGAAGTTTGCCCCGAAACTTTCTAGCTGTGTCTCCACTAAGAGTTTATTTTTAGAGGTACATGCGTAGTCACACGTACCTTCGCTGAAAAGGAAAGATCCTCTAACCAGAGGGGTGTTGTCTCGGGTCCGCAACTGTCCGATAGTTGATTTCGACTTCTTGTTTATGTTCTTATCACGCGGAGAACTGTAATAGCGCGATGCAGGACTTTGAATTTTAGTTCCGCTACAATGTTGCCCAGAGCTCATTATAGCAACGACGTAAAGGCACCCTCAACGCACACACAAACTCCGGCAGGGAATTTCACTCCTTAGCTTTGCAGCTTTGAGTTTGTGTGTTCTGATAGCTACAACCTGGGGTCTTTAAGTCAAGAGTGAATAGGTTACTTCTAGGCAAGCGTGCTCCATCGTCGGCCACATCATCGCTTACCATCAAGTCATCGACGGCGCGTACTGTTACACGCGCGCCTCAAGGAGATGTCAGCAAACCGTAGGGGCCCAGCAGGGTCGAAGCCTACTGGGGCCAAGGGTTTGCTTCTGAAAGGAAGACTCGGCCCTGGTACGAAAGGCAACGAAGGAACAGTAGTGGGTATATTACACGTATCTCCCGCTCCGCCCACGAGCGGGGGATGTCATTAGATGATTTTCCCACCGAGAAAAAAGCATATCCATAATAAAAAAAATTGTAATATGTATACCATGGAGATGCAGTTGACTGTACCTGCCTACTAAAGGCAGTTTAAGTTACTAGGTTACGGCTGAGTGTAGAAGACCTGTAGTTAAGTTGGAACTTTTCTTGTTTCGTGCTAGCGGAGATTCAAGGGGTTACCAACTGTCTTAGTTTGAAAGAACTGCTTCAAGTTTTGAAAACTATGGTGTTAATAGATAATATCAACTGAAACACATTGGTATATTACCTTTACATATTACCTTAATACAGGTTACTTTGTAACCTAGTTAGGACGCCAGGACACCCTTCTTCTACATTTAAATTGGTCATTTATCTATTGTAAACTGTTTAGACTGTACCTCATTCTGTGAAAATAAATAAATAATTATTATTATATTATAAAACAAAGTCTCAAAAACTACTGAATGAATTTTCATTCGGTTTCCATCAATAGACATAGTGATCCATGATGAAGGTTTGGGTGTATATATACATATAATGCATGTATATTATACTTTGTAGAGAGAAAAAAGTCGAGAATTGCAAACATTTCTATATAATAAATATAATAATAATAATTTATTAAGAAAAATTAGGTTACAGGGAGTGGGTAGTTCTATAAAAAAAATTTCATTATATAATTAACAGAGCATGGTTTCCTAAGACTTTCTGCACTAGGCGAGGCCTGTCCCGCAGGAAGCTTACAAGTTTTTATAAGTTTCAAATTATAATGATAATACATGTCTCTTATAAGTAACATTGTAAAAATACTACTAAAATACTATCTAAATTATTAAAATACAAGCTTACGAGGTTTTTTAAATTACTAAATAAATACTATTACAGAATATAAGAGTATTGTTATTGTAGTTCCTTAGTAGTCCCGATTTGAGCTACACGAATACTGACAAATGCTTGCACTGACTCGACAGCTCCACTGAGAATTGTTTGACCATCTATCTATCTATCTTTGTCCCCGTATGAATTCCTTGTAGAAGTCTGTGTTTCCTGATAGCTACAACCTAAAGACCGCTTTATGTCAAGAGTGTATAGGTTACTTCTAGGCTATCGTGCTCCATCGTCGACCACATCAGTGCTTACCATCGGGTGAGATAGTGGTCAGACACAAGCCTATCAATACTAATAATAATATAAGGAAGAAAAAGTTATTTTTAGGGTTCCGTACCTCAAAGGAAAAAAAAACGGAACCCTTATAGGATCACTTTGTTGTCCGTTTGTCGGTCTGTCTGTCTGTCAAGACCCTTTATTTCGGGAGCGTGTGGAGGTATTGAGTTGAAATTAAAACCATATACTCAGGTCTGCAGTCCCTTGAAGCTGAGAAAAAAAAATCAAACTACTGAGTTAACAAAAATAAAGATACGGCCGTTTATGTCGTAAAAAACGTCTATTTCGCACTCTCAAGGGAATCAAAATTCATAGGTTCCCTAGAATCCTGAAATTAGGCATGACGCAAGGTCTCATAGCACAAGTATAGGAAAATATCTGAAAACTGTAAATTTGTAGTTACGTCAAAAAAAAAATCTTTATGCGATCCGAAAAATCTACGTAACTCATTTTGGGAATTGAACTGTTTTCATAGGTAACTTTGTAGGAGTAGAAAATAATTTAAAAAAAATGAAAAACCTTTCTGTAAACATTCGCCTATGAAACTCTGGCTAACTCTCTCCGAACGTTGTTGTGTTGTTATGTTATTTTCCTGTCATTCAACACAGCAGCGCAGGGATTGCTACCGAACTATTTATTCAGTTTGACAGTTCCGCGGTTCGCTTCCCGACTCCCGCTGGACACTAGTTTGTTGTGTTGTTCCCATTCGAGGATATGAATGGATTCCATCATGTAATACAGACTGTAGTTTTCAAAATATTATGATGTGACTATATAGTCTGCCATCGGTTTCACCCGCGATATTTTTTTGATTGAGATGTTAAACTATCCAATGACTTCTCCCGGTTTAGGGTGGGGCGAGAGGGCATGTCAGACTTTTATTGACTAAAACCCACTATACTTTTAGGGTTTTAGTACATTATTTGAAAATTATCCAAAAGGAACATAAAACCGTATTAAAAAGTACGGGTAGACCATATCCTATTCCAAGACATGGCCTCCTAGTGTTCTAAGTTTCATCCAAATCTGTTCAGCCGTTTGAACATGAAGGAGTAACAATCATACACCGACACACACGCGCATACAAAAAAAAATGTTATTGACATAGTGTTAGGGTTATGATTTTATTCAGTACTATGCCAGCGGTTTCACCCGCGTAAAAGTAGGTTTCTCCATACATACTTCCAACCCCCGTTTTACCCCCTTAAAGGTGGAGTTTCGTAAAATCCATTCTTAGCAGATGTCTACACCCTGCAACCTGCCAAATTTTAAGTTTGTAGGTGTTATAGTTTCTGAGATTTCGTGATTAATCAGTGAGTGGTATTTCGCTTTTATATATATGTCGGAGAAGTCAATAGTACGGAAGCTTGAGAACGAATGAACGAGCTAAGTGAAAAGTGCCACATGTCACTTTGACAGAATCCGCGCTGACATTTGCACGAACCGAGCAGATAAAAGTGCGGACCGCAGAGTTGCGGTGCTCTTTCCTCTGTCGGCAGCCGTGCCAACAACGTCGAGTCTCGGAGACTGTTTCACGGCCCGTTGTGTGAAGTAAATACCTAAAGCTTGCATCATAATCACAGAATACTTTGTAAATCATAATAAATCAGTTGTGTGATCTGGAATAGTTTGTTTATTGCTCGATACCCAGCCATCGCCCACAAAACAGAGTCCCTGGACAGAGCTTCCATGATGATCGGCATCCTTGCGCCGACATATATAAAAGAAGATTAACATTAGAGACGAAAATACAACAATAAATAGTATTACTTTTAGACTTAGGTACTCTGAAATCGCAATTGTAGGTATGGCCTACAGATTAATGTTCCGGGTCTAACTGTTTCGTGTATGTCAGTTTACATGTTTGTGTACGCACCCAGGATAAGAGTCATTCCTAGTGTGGGGGGGCTATGTTTAAAAATAACCGGGCAAGTGCGAGTCGGACTCGCGCACTGAGGGTTCCGTATAAACTTACCTATGAAAACAGTTTAATTCCCGAATTGAGTTACGAAGAATATAAAGATTAAATTTTAAGATTCTAGGTCAACGGGAAGTACCGCTATGAATTTTGATTCACTTGAGAGTGTCGAAATATACGTTTTTTGCAAGATAAACTGCCGTATCTTTTTTTTTCGTTAACTCCGAAGTTTAATTTTTTCACAGCTTCAAGGGACCGCATATCTATGTATATGGTTTTAATTTCAACTCGATACCTCTACGCGTTCCCGAGATAAAGGGTCTTGACAGACAGACAAACAGACGGACGGACAAGAAAGTGATCCTGTAAGGGTTCCGTTTTTCCTTTTGAGGTACGGAACACTTAAAAGAGATATGGTTTTTTTTTATTTCTCGTTTGGTCGATGATGAGTATTGCCATTGCTTACATTTGTTGTTGTATTGTCTTCTTCACATTATATTAGTCTAACGTTATCTACCCGTGGTTCTAAATATCAGTGAAAGTTTTCTCCGTTATCGGGTTTTAGTTTTAACTTTATATTATCTACTTCAACATGTTTTTCAAATAGATTTTCCTAGAAATGAAAGTTCATACCAGTTCAAATTCTCGGAAAGGGTACTGAAAAACTTTTGATTGAATTGTTAGGATAACTCTCTGAAAGATGAAGTTCTCGCAGAATTGATCGAGATTGTTTAATATTAATACTATGAGGAAAAATTTATTTATTTTAAAATGGATTACAATATAAAGATAGAGTTAATGGAGTGTTTATTTTGCATAAATTAATGTTGAAACCTCAAAGAGTTTACCATCGTATTAGAGTCTGACTAAAACAGGAATTACTACCGAAACTGAAACCAAATCTTCAGTATTGTCGAAACTGAAAATTTTATTGTTTACTGAAATTCGACTTAGGTATTTTTATATTAGACTAGAGAGAAAAAAAACAATAAGTTCACGAAAATTGGCGGGATAATTTCGAATGAAGTTCAGAGGCAGTTTTAATCATTCGCAAATTGATTCCTTGTGATTATTTCGGATTTTTGGTGTAGTTTTGTGCCTTAAATGTGAACACCACTGAACATGGCGAAATGCATAAACTGCATCACATCACATAACCGCGTCAAAACCACATCACAAATAAGTGCAACTTTCGAAAAAATAGGAAACCAACAAACAAGTAGGTATAATTGTATTATAGCCTTTAGCTTTAGCCTTTCACTGGGTCACTGTTCTCCTTGCTGGGACTCCGGCCTCCTCTCTAGGAGAGGGAAAGGGCCGTAAACCACGACGCGGGCCCAGTGCGAATTGGTAGATGTCACGTGTCTTCGAATTTTTGGTTCTAGGAAATGCCGGTTTCCTCACGATGTTTTCTTTCACCGTTTTGTGCACCTCCTTTCTACATGTACTTATTTAATTAGTAACTTTCTTAATATTTCAGAAGCACTTAGAAAGACAGCATGAAATATGAAGAGTTTCTGTTTTAAATAAATTAGGGCAAGCTTGCGACTGAATGGCTCAAGATGAATAAATGAAACTCGCAAAGTAGAAAAATGAGCGCCGTATTCATTTTGTTTAGCGTTAGTAGCTATGTTGATGAGAATAAAAAATGTACAGCAGCTTAGAGCTTTTCAGGTGAAACAGATTATCTTAATAGATTACGTAAATGTTTGCAAACAAATCAATACTTGTTGTGTGGGGATAAATAGGTATATATTTTTATTCGTAGGTGTCGAAAACGTTGAATAATGATGATATTTAGAGGCCTGACGGACTGACCTGTTGGTCTAGTGGTTAGTGACCCTGACTGCTATGCCGGAGGTCGTGGGTTCGATTCCCACCCAGGACAAATGTAACTAAAACAAACTAAAATATAGCGTCAAAAAACTCTTCCACATCGCTGTCGACTGGTAATGTACCCAAAAGACTGACGGCATTGCCACGCTGTATGGCAATGCTTAGCCTTTGTCCGAGGTAAAAGCTAGCCCTTGGGTCACGCGAAGTGTCATTATCTTATGATAGTGGTCATTGCTAAGGCCCAGTTTTTAGAACGAAAATGTTTATAAAATTAATGTAACTTCTGATCGAACTTTTGGCTAGCGGAAATCGACTATATTTTTGAAAAGTATTTTTTTTTTGTCCAAAACGGAATTAATTTTAGCTATAAATGAATACTGGTTACCATATAAGTAAGATGTGCTTAAAAAACCACTTGTCAATCGCAGCTTGATTAACACGTTCGCGAATAACTACATTTCGATACTCTCAAGGGTATCAAAATTCATAGGGTACTTTCCGTCGACTCAGAATCCTAAAATTAAGTATAAAGCAAGGTCTATAGCACAGGTATAGAAATAAATCTGAAAACAGTAAATTTGTGGTTACCTACGTCACAAAAAAAAAACTTTTATGCAATTCGGAAAAATCTTCGAGACTCCATTCGGGAATTGTAGGTTGTACGAAACCCGCAGTGCGCGAGTCCGAATCGCACTTACCCAGTTTTTATTATTTACACCGTCTCGTAGCTAGTCTACAAGAAATGTTCTAAGATATATGTATGGTACGGCGGGACGTCTTTAAACGTGTAAACTTAACTTTAATATGGGAAAATGGTGCGCCGCAGTACAAAAATTCAAATTGCACACGCGAACGTATTTATCACCAGACTGATAAACACCGCGGCTCATCCACAAATACATATTTCATATCTCTATTCAGAGGTCATAGCTCTCGAATATCTGAATCCAAGTCTTCCCCCGGGTGCTGGGGGTTATACCAGGTGAATTAGTACATATTCGCTCATAATACGAGCACACCGAACTGCGAAGTTCTGATTTCCCTGGAGCCAGCGAAGTTATTCACTGACCAGTAATAAGGTTGTTCTGAGCATTGCAGTCGCTTAATTTATTACTTTATTGGAATAAATTATTATATTATTAATGTAGTTATTATTACCGTTATAGTTCAAGAAATGATTCTGTTGCTAAAGTGCGTGATCATCACGAATATTATCAAAACTGCATGTTTGTAGGTCTTGCTAATATAATTTTATAGGGTTCTCAAAGCTTTGGAACCAAGTTTGATCAAGATGATTGAAATATAACTACAGATTTTGTTTTGAGAGTTGCATACAACTGTCTTTATATATCTCTTCTATTGTTGTTCTCTTTAAAACAAATAAAAAATCCGAAAAAAAGATAGATGAGCCATCTGTCTTTTTCTCGGTCTGATTTTTGTTTAAGGTTGGAAATCATCATCTTATGTTTTCTACTGCTCTACGACGGGGCGGGAGGGGGTGTCAGAGTTTTACTGACTAAAACCACACATATGTTCCTTCAGTTGTCCTTTGCGTTCCAGGACCACGAGTAACCCTTTCAGAAGACGACCCATGGCCCTAGTAGGCTTCGGCCCTGCTGGGCCCCTACGGTTTTATTGACACCTGCTGGAGGCGTGCGTGGAACACTACGCGCCGTCGACGACTCTGGCTCGGTCCGGATGGTTACCGGACAGCCGGACAGCGAGCTATCCATTGCGCGTCATCCGCTCCCGCTTTGGGTGGAGCGAGATGGAGTTGGACTTTTGCTAACTAAAACCCGTGTTCCTTTAATTACCCTTTGCGCTCCAGGGTCACGGTAACTCTTTCAAACCATCCTGACATGACTGATCTACCTTGACAGATACCTGGAGCATGAGGAAACCTTGCCAAAATCAGGGTTAGAGAAATGAAAAAGAAGAATGACTCTGTATTTTCCTCACAGGGTCATCACTCCTATCCAGTACAGACCGTCGTCTCGCCATAGTCGAAGGAGCAGCCTGGGTCATGGTCCGCGTTGGCGCTGGTGAAGCAGAGGCCAAGCTGATGCTGGGAGCCAGGGTCGAGGGGTGCAGCGCTGCAGCCTACACGAACAGGGTGCCGCTGACGCACCCCATGGCGTTACTGCATTATACTAGTGCTCAGGGGGTGAGTTATTGCAAGAATCGATAACCGATAGACGGGATATAATTTTTTCAAGACTATTGTAACAGATCTTCATCATCTTTATCATCATCATTTCAGCCGAAAGACGTCCACTGTTGGACATAGGCCTCCCCCAAGCGTCGCCACAACGACCGGTCCTGTGCATCTCACATCCATCGGATTCCTGCGACCCTCAGCAAGTCATCGGTCCACCTTGTGGGAGGCTTATTCCAACGCTGCGTCTTCCGGTTTGTGGTCACCACTCCAGTACCTTTCGTCCCCATCGACCATCTGTTCTGCGTGCAATATGCCCTGCCCATTGCACTTCTTTGAGCTATGTCGGTAACCTTGGTTCTCCAGCGAATATTTTCATTTCTGAAGTGATAACGCAAAGAAACTCCGAGCATAGCCCTTTCTATTGCCCTTTGGGTGACTTTAAGTCTTCTTATGAGGGCCATTGTAAGCGACCACGTTTCGGAGCCATATGTCATTACTGGCAACACGCACTGGTCATAGACTTTCGTCTTAAGACACTGTGTTATGTTGGACGAGAAGATACCGCGCAGCTTCCCGAACGCTGCCTAACCGAGTCGGATTGACCTCTTTCTCGAAGTTAGACCTACCCAACTGGACCATCTGTCCCAGGTAAACGTAGTCGCCCACAATTTCTAGTGTAGAGTCTCCCATCTTGATAGGAGTGTGCTACATGGCTGTTTACAATGACTTTGGCTTTGTCCATGTTCATTTTAAGTCCCACTCTTTCGGAAGCTCTACTGAGGTCACCGAGTATTGTACTGAGCTCCTCCGTAGTCTCAGAAGGTGAGTGATGTACTCGCCATTGACATTAATGCCTAGCCCACTCTATTCCAGAACCTTGCAGACATCCTCCATTGCGTCGGTGAATTGTTTCGGAGAAATGACGTCTTCCTGCCTTACACCCCGCTGTAAGAGCATAGGTTTCAAGGTCTGGTCCTGAAGTCAGACTGACATGTTTTTCGTTTTTGTACACTTCAGCACTTCGATGTACCGATAGTAAAACGTTCTAGGTCTAAGGAATTCAGTGATCATGTCAAGTCATAATCAGTGAGTCAGGCCTATTGGCCTGACTCACTGAAGATACAGATAAGGTATTAATTTGCTTATCATTTATTTATGATTATTCAAATAATTAACAAGGTTTTCGGTTCCAACTCTTGATACTCGATTTTCAACAATTAATTCCACGAATTTATTGTCAGTAGACAAATAACACTCTTCAAACTGAAAACAGGAGACCTGGATACGTATCTATTCAGAAAAAATGCAGTATTACTTGTAAAAAATACACACATATAAATGTGATTTTCCGGTGCATAGAGTTTTATGGTTATTTGGTAATCCAATCGGAAATAAAACTGTGCAATAAAAACATCTTTGAGAAACGTTCAAAGCTAAAAAAGACAGACCTATAAAGTTTTTTTTTATGCCATTTAACTTCAGTATGGATTTTGAGACTTCCTTTTACGCTTTTATATACGAGTCTGAAATCGTTTTATTTCTGCTACGTCGAAAGTTGAAAATATATATATAGCATTTAGGGATGGTGCAACAGACAGACAGAACAGACAGTCCGACAGGCAGATGCGACCGGGGACTTTGTTTTATAATATGTAAGGACTAGCTGTCTGTCACGGTTTCACCTGCGTCTTTGGTTACTGCTCCTCTATCGTTGGTTATAATAAAAATGATATAGCCTAAAGCTTTCCTCAATAAATGGGCTATGTAAGATTTTTTCAATCCGAACTAGTGGTTTCTAAGATTATCGTGTTCAAACAAACAAACTCGTCAGCTTTATAATATAAAGAGGTAAAGTTTGTTTTTTGTTTGTAGGAGGTAATCTCTAAAAGAACTGGTCCGATTGCGAAAATTTTTTCACCGATAGAAAGCTGCTTTATTCTTGCGTGACATAGGCTATATTTTATGTACGCTGGCGAAGCCGCGGGCAAAAGCTAGTATTTGTATATATTATGTAATATATAGATTAGAAATCACGTAAAATTGTTTCTAAAAGGATGATCAATTATTCCTTCAGGGTTACTACGCAGTAGCAGTAGGCCCTCCATCCTCCCTGACGTGCGGCGACCGTTCCTCCACCTGGCAGCTGTGGCATCCCTCACTAGAAGCCGAGCTGGACGCGCACTGCTCCGAGCTGTCCACCGTGGCCAGGGTGGCTGGCGCACTCAATGTGCTCATTGATAAGATGAGGGAGGGAGTGTATCAGGTAGGCTTTAAGTTCTAAAAGGAACGCAAGGTATGTGAAGTCGAGTTGTGCCATGTTTCGAAAGAGATACTGTGGCCCTGGAACGTAAAGGGTCACTGAAGGAACACAGGTGGGTTTTAGTCAGTGAAAGTCTGACACTCCCTCTCGCTCTACCCTAGAGTGAGAGAAATCATTTAGAAGATATCCCACCTGAAAAAAAGAATGTTTTCTTGTTCTTCAGTAATGTTATTCGTTCTAAAGTAACATGTATTCAGGTTAATTGATAATTAATTTGATCTATTGCTGATAAGCTCGCTAATTAGCCTCCAATATATTCCCTTAATTATATGGGTAAAATTACCAATTACTTTGTTTATTGTGCATGAGGTAGTATTGATGTGTCAATGTCCTTATTTTCTTTTGTTTATTGACCTCATGACTGCCGAAATTAGGGATACGAAATTTTCCATCATATCCTACGTGTTTCTACTGTCCTCCGTGGCCCAAAAATATAATAAAAATAATATTTTTTTTTATTGTTCTCTCTTCACAAAGGTTTTGTTAATTAAGTAATCTATTATTTAGAAATGAGTAAGAAGGTCCTTTGCGAGAGACTGGAGTCCGTACTAGGGAGACCCTGTGTTACGGATCTCCAGGCCCTCACCCTAAAGAATACGAGAATATACCTACAAGTCGATGGGAAACATTATTTAATTAAAGACATGAAAGAAGAACAAAAGAGTTGATAAGTGTTTCTATGGGTGTAGGTTGTAGGTGTGTAAAAATATAAAACGTACTGAGGACTTCTGCTAATTTTTCTGCAGTTTGATTATGCAGTTGCATTGTGTACCTATTTCGACATATATTATGTAAAATAAAAAGAGTTATCTGCATAATTGCGGTTTTCTGATAATTGCGTAATTGACTCCGTTTTTCTTTTATTTGTATCAAAAAGTATCTTTATCCAATATTGCAAATAGAAATAATTTTTCCGTTAGAAATCTTTCAAATTTAGTAAAAGGGAAAACTGTCAAGTAACAGAATAAGGATGCACATACTGAAATGTGACGTCATCGTCGTTTAGTTACGTATATACAAAAGAGAGCGAGATATTTAGGTATTATGCGTGAGGCCGCAGCTTTATGCTGAGCGTTCGGCCGTTTTGCGTGGATGTGACGCATATCTTCCCTATCTATTGATTATGTTTGTTAGCTAGTTTTAAGATTGCGTCATTTCGCGTAAATAAACTGTTTTTCTTTACTTCTTTCTTTCTTTATATTCTCACCACGCACCCACTCTTCCGCATATCTATATTTAAAATGCTAACTGCTGATGCATATAATCTGTAATTTTGTTTGACATTTTGTGGAATACATTTTTTTTGTAAGGCATTACTCAGACAAACGAAAAATTACAAATAACTTGTTTCACTTTGCTTCTATCGATTTATAATTTTGCCACTTAATACTTTTTTTTATTCTTGATAGGTTCGCGCTTGACCGCTATCTCACCTGATGGAAAGCGACGATGCGGTCGACGATGGAGCGCGCTTACCTAGAAGCAACCTATTCACTCTTGACTTAAAGATTCCCGGGTTATAGCCATCAGGAAACACAGATTCTGGCAAGGAATTCCACCCCTTTGCTGTCGCTGCTTAACTTTCCTCTGTTCATGCCGCTCGTCGCCTTCACTGCAATGCCTCCGAAGCTCATTCCCTCTCACTGTCCGTAGGGAACCCTCCGCGTCCTCAGTCGCTACGCGGCGAGCAGCGCGCTGCGGCGGCGGCTGGACCGCTGCGGTGCGTGCGCGCATGCGGCGGCCAGGTGTTGTGTAGCCACGCATGCCTCGCATCATTTGCTACTGGTGTTGGACTCGTAAGTTTTGTACAATTATACAGTGAAAGAAAAACGCTCTTCTACAATGAAACGATAGGTTAAATATTTATAATAGTACTTGAAAGATTTCACAATATATAGCATAGCATAGCATAGTCGGCCTTATAATGTTCCCACTGTTGGGACTCAGGCCTCCTCTCTAGGAGAGGGAATGGGCCGTAATCCACCACGCGGGCCCAGTGCGGGTTGGTGGATGTCACATGTCTTCGAATTTTTGGTTCTAGGACATGCCGGTTTCCTCACGATGTTTTCCTTCACCGTTTTGAGAGCAGTGGTGATGAAATAAATTACACAAAGTAATGCACGCCTGGCTGGGTTTGAACCCGCGACCTACAACTCGTAAGTCGGGGCCGTTACCACTTGGCCACCACTGCTCTCACAATATATACTTAAATTTATTATACTTTCATCAAAATGCACACAGCGGGCTTGCTTAGCCCGACTCGACTACACCAGCCTCCTGCACGCGACGCAATCAGTTTATAAACGTGCTTATTTGTACGACTATTGATCTGTAATAACAATAGTATTACACTTATTGTATTACAGTCGGTTCTTTATTTATTAAGTCCAAATATCTAGAGATCCGGCTCGAAGGGCCATTGAATGGAGAGAAGATTAAAATTAAATAAAGACCGATTGACATCAAGATCAAAATTAAATAAGGCCACCTCTACTTTCATCCGGCTCGAAGGACAAAAACTTAATTTCATTTATACGGCCTCTCTTTTTTTCTCAGTGTATTTTATAACTTTGATATTCATAGTATGTATTTCTTCTAGGTTATACGCTCTATGTGATCGGGGTGGCGTGGCTGGCTACATGTACCCAGTAGAAAGAGGGTCCACAGTCAGGCGAGGAGCGAGGGATGCCGACTGGCAGTTTGATGCTGCCTGCGTCAAGAGCTGTCTACAGCAGTTGCATCATGTTGCTGGTAGGGCTTGTTGACTATGTAGGAGAAATGGAAGGTGTTATCACTGATATCTATACAAGGTGCAGTTTTAGATCTGCACAAAATTTCAGGAGGCTGTTATGAAATATACAAATATGATACCTGGTCAATAATCAATGATACTTGTTACTTCAGGTTGTTTTTTTAATTTTGTGTATTATTCAGAATAACTCTATAAATCAAAATTTAATTCTCTTCAAAAAAACATAATCTCCCCTTGCGATTTATCGCGCGTCATTTCAATGTGTGCATGAGTATGAGGCTCCGCCCACTTACTCTATGTAACGATTTTTTTTCTCGATGAGTAAGGCTAAAATTAAAAAAAAAATCTACCCATTTTATTGTTGATTCGGGTCGAGAATCACTAACATAATTGCCTCCTGAATTTTTTTATAGATTTAAAACTTCACATTGTAGAAGCAAAATCATGCACCTATATTTTCAACCGACTTCAAAAAGGAGGAGGTTCTATGTTCGGCTGAATGTATGTTTTTTTTATGCATGTTCACCGATTTCTCGGTCAGTTGTGGACCGATTTTTTTTTTTTTTTTGATTAAAGTGTTATGCTGCTGAGTTGGTCCCATAGAAATATTGTAATGATCTGATCATGATCTTCGATGATATGGAACAGAACTCCTCATAGGATCACAGCAGAACTGTCGTAACAAGTAATTATACGTGTCGTCGATGACTGACTGAAAGTAGAGGGGGAATATATCGAACTGATCTGATGACAAAGCCTGAAGTTAGGCACCGGAACTCTGTAATAAATTAATTTAATCTAACCGTGTTTGGGATTATTAGAATTGTCATGAGATGCACTCTGGCTATAAGGTATTTAAGTTTGGCTGAGGGGTACTTTTTAGTGGTGGTACCATAACTAAAAAGAGTAAAATAAAAAACTTTTCACAAAAAAAATACAACCGACTTAAATGTAAAAAAAAACACTGATTTTTTGTAAAAAGTTTTTTTATGATATAACTATAGCTTTTGCCAGCAGCTTCGCTCGTGTGAAAGTAGGTTTCTTCTTACAATACTATGGACCTCCGTTTCATCGCTTTAGGACCCGACTTTTGCAAAATAGATCAATCAAATAATTAACAAATCAATCTACAAAACCAGGAACACAGGAGCAGGGTAGCCAGCCTTTCGGTATTTTACAGGATGCACTTTGGAAAGTGTGCGCGGGAATTGCATGACTTGATTCCGCCATCTCCTTTCTACCATCGGACAACCCGACGTACGGCGAGCATCCACCCTTTTATTGTTGAAATTTCTACGGTCCGGACTAAGCGTTTCGCTTCGTCATTTATACTCGCGTCGAAGGACTGGAACAATTTTCCTACTGTGGTCTTCCCGTCCGATTATAATTTAGGTATCTTCAAGGCTAGAGTGAATAGGCTCTATTCTATACTATATTCTAGGAGGAGAATAAACTAGTGCGCTTCACTATCAATTATTGAATCACTGCTTACCATCAGGTGGGATCGCAGTCAGGCACTAGTTTATATCACTAAACAAAATCTTATTTAGTGCTCTCTTACGTCATAAAACGAAACCTTGCGCAAAATTTTACGCTTTATTTTATTTTTACTTGTCCCAGTAGTTTAGTAAAACGGTGAAGGAAAACATCGTGAGGAAACCGGCATGTCCTAGAACCAAAAAATTCGAAGACATGTGACATCCACCAACCCGCACTGGGCCCGCGTGGTGGATTACGGCCCATTCCCTCTCCTGGAGAGGAGGCCTGAGTCACTGCAGTGGGAACATTAAAAGGCTGAATATGCAGTAGTTTCGGATGTGCGTTGTTATGTCAGTTAGTCAGTTTCTCCCTTTATTATCTGACTTGAAAAAGGAGGATATGTAAGTTTATCGATTCCTCAATTTGATTTGATAATATAATAAACTTCGAATATAGAAGACATACAATAATATCGAACAAGTTTCGTAGCTCGAATTCCTGTAAAGTTTGAGCTAAACGTTAATATTCATGATAGTTTAATTTAAACAGAGCTCTTATTAATTAATTTTCAAAGAAGACTTTAAGTCGCACTGTTTACAGTTGTACAAAGAAAGACTAGTCCTTGATGTTAAACCTTTACCATTACGAAATTAAAATTTAAATTATCTCTTCTAAGTCTTGTCGTCAATGGAAAGTTTATTATCGTCGAGTCCTAACGGCCCGCGGTAACTAAGCGCGGGGCGGCGAGCGGTAAGATCAAAAAAATTAAATGTTTGAAGCACGCCACGAGACGCCGCTCACCGCGCCGCTGGCCGTTAAAACCGAAGTCGTAATCAGGTCGTATGGCCCTACCACGAGCTCTTAACGCGTTCCATTTTACGACCTCAACTGAACTGTTAAAGAGATGGAGCTATATAGGGTGTATAGCTCCATCCCTACTCGTCATGGTAACGACCAGGCTACCATACTTTTGTGTTAAAATGTTAATCAAGCGAGCCAGAAAGAAGAATGGAGCTATACACCCTATATAGATCCATCTCTCTAGGCCCTCGGCTCCTTACTAGTCCTGAGTTGAGCTACACGATTACTGACAAATGTTGCACTGACTGGACAGGTCCACTCAAATGTGTGTGGTTATTTCCATACCAGCCAGCTTACCAGCTTGCCCATTTCGGACACTCTGTATGGTTCATATATAATTTGACCATTACATGTTTGCTGTATGGACTTTAAAAGAGACCGACCTCGAAGTTTGGTTCGGTCAACGACCATGCAGCCTTGGGCTGTATGGTCGTTGGTTTCGGTGTTTCTTCCCCGGGTAGTCAACTAAGAAATACCAGCCTAATCTAGTTAAAAACCGGGTAAGTGCGAGTCGGATTCGCGCACTGGGGTTCCGTACAAACTTACCTGTGTAAAAAGTTCAATTCCCACGTCGAGTTTCGGAGATTTTTCCGAATCTCAAAAGTATTTTTTTTGTGACGTAACGACAGAACAGTTGTCAGATTTTTTTCCATATACTTGTACTATGAGACCTTGCTTCATGCCAAATTCCAGGATTTTAGGTCAACTGGAAGTGTCCTGTAGGTTTTGATTTTCTATTGAGTGTTAAAATATGCGCCTATACGAGCCTTATCTTTACATTGTGACGACTTAGAAGTTTAATTTTTTCACTGCAGCTTGGGGTAACAGACTTGAGTATTTGATATTAATTTTTGCTTCATAATTCCACGCGTTCAAAAGATAAAGATTCTTGGCAGACAGACGAACAGACGGACCACAAAGTGATCCAATAAGGAGACCGCTTTAGTTGACTTAGGTACGGAACTCTAAGAACGACGTGTAAAAGTGTTATTTATAACCTATTTGCAAAATAAACGTCATTTATCATCAAACCTATAATGATTACATTTCCCAGGTGAAGACATCCCTCCATCTCCGTCAGACTGCCTAGAGACAGCCCTGCTGAGTCGCTGGGAGAGCCTCAACAGAGAGGCGCGCCTGTCTGCGGGCTCCAACCCTTCGTACTCGAGGAGGCAGCTGCGCTACTTGTGGAGAGTGGCTAGCGAGCTGTGCAAGTGCAAGAGTATGGTGCTGTGTGTAAGTGGACATACGATATACTAGAGACAGCCCTGCTGAGTCGCTGGGAGAGCCTCTACAGAGAGGCGCGCCTGTCTGCCGGCTCCAACCCTTCGTACTCGAGGAGGCAGTTGCGCTACTTGTGGAGGGTGGCTAGCGAGCTGTGCAAGTGCAAGAGTATGGTGCTGTGTGTAAGTGGACATACGATATACTAGAGACAGCCCTGCTGAGTCGCTGGGAGAGCCTCAACAGAGAGGCGCGCCTGTCTGCCGGCTCCAACCCTTCGTACTCGAGGAGGCAGCTGCGCTACTTGTGGAGGGTGGCTAGCGAGCTGTGCAAGTGCAAGAGTATGGTGCTGTGTGTAAGTGGACATACGATATACTAGAGACAGCCCTGCTGAGTCGCTGGGAGAGCCTCAACAGAGAGGCGCGCCTGTCTGCCGGCTCCAACCCTTCGTACTCGAGGAGGCAGCTGCGCTACTTGTGGAGGGTGGCTAGCGAGCTGTGCAAGTGCAAGAGTATGGTGCTGTGTGTAAGTGGACATACGATATACTAGAGACAGCCCTGCTGAGTCGCTGGGAGAGCCTCAACAGAGAGGCGCGCCTGTCTGCCGGCTCCAACCCTTCGTACTCGAGGAGGCAGCTGCGCTACTTGTGGAGGGTGGCTAGCGAGCTGTGCAAGTGCAAGAGTATGGTGCTGTGTGTAAGTGGACATACGATATACTAGAGACAGCCCTGCTGAGTCGCTGGGAGAGCCTCAACAGAGAGGCGCGCCTGTCTGCCGGCTCCAACCCTTCGTACTCGAGGAGGCAGCTGCGCTACTTGTGGAGGGTGGCTAGCGAGCTGTGCAAGTGCAAGAGTATGGTGCTGTGTGTAAGTGGACATACGATATACTAGAGACAGCCCTGCTGAGTCGCTGGGAGAGCCTCTACAGAGAGGCGCGCCTGTCTGCCGGCTCCAACCCTTCGTACTCGAGGAGGCAGCTGCGCTACTTGTGGAGGGTGGCTAGCGAGCTGTGCAAGTGCAAGAGTATGGTGCTGTGTGTAAGTGGACATACGATATACTAGAGACAGCCCTGCTGAGTCGCTGGGAGAGCCTCAACAGAGAGGCGCGCCTGTCTGCCGGCTCCAACCCTTCGTACTCGAGGAGGCAGCTGCGCTACTTGTGGAGGGTGGCTAGCGAGCTGTGCAAGTGCAAGAGTATGGTGCTGTGTGTAAGTGGACATACGATATAAGACAAAATGTGGCTCTATCCGCATCCGTTACTGATCAATTTTTGTAGTCAAAAGTAAAAAAAAAAGAAATCCCAATATTGTCCACGAAAATTTGTCATAATTGGTAAAACAATAGAATCAATCATTCATAACAATGACCTTTTCTAATAAGCCCTTTATGTATTTGTACTAATTACAAAATATTAGTGTATAGATAGCGGCTTCGTCCCTTTGAAAGTAGATAATTATCCTAAGGGAAAATAATTTATTATCTACAGCACTCAGGGATAGTGCAGCTACATATTAGTGAAAGAATTTTCAGAATCGGTACATACAAAATTGAAATTTTTACCTCTTTATGGTCCGGAGCGGTGCGGAGTAGTCATACTAACGAAGGTGATGGCCGCAAACGTAAGGGAACAAAAAAAAAAAGGAGAGTGAGGGACATCCTCCCCCTGAGGATGTCCCTCACGCCCCAGCCGCCGTCACAGGAGGCGCCCCAGAGATTTCCGGCCACCGTAAGCGTGGGCTTGCGGACGACGGCGGATATGTAGCTCGTCCTCCACTTGTCTGTTAAGGATAAGCCCCGCAAAGGGCAACTGATGAACACAGGTGGGGTTGTTAAAAAAACCTCTAACACCCTCTCGTTCCATCCTAGAGCTGGAGAAGTCATTGGATAATTCCCCACCACAACAAAATAAATATGCCTTGGCTATAACCCTCATTTTATCAGGGCAAATACTTAAATAATAATAGCAATATTAACTTTTAATAAATAAATCTATTGAAAGTTAATATTGCTGGTGACCTGGTGACTAAATACGAGATATCTCGTATACGATATTTCTCGTATAATTCATATATGGGCCATGTTAGTTAACGTAATCTATAGAGACACCAGCTATGATATTTCTCGCGTAGGCTGACCATGTGTAGTGGGAACTGAATTTGACTCCTAGAAATTCTTGACATTCAATGTGTTAAGAAATAAATGCATCCTTCTAAATTATACTGCACAATTTTCATCAATTTCTATTTTGATCTTTTTTCAGGAGAACCACAGCATCTTCAGAGCCAACCTGATCCAGGTGACGTCATTAAACCAGGAGCCCATCGAGGACCTGATCCACATTCTGGCGATCATGCTGGACCAGGCGCGGGACCTTTATCTCAACAACTTCCACTCCAGGAATGTGGGGGAGTTCGATAGGGAGCTGTCTGCTTATAGGTATGGCTTGGAAAGTTCATGGATGTTCTGTAAAAACTATTTCATCCAATTTGGAAACTATTACAAGACCTTGGAGTTTCCTTTCCGGTTTCATTCCTTTTTTAGGGTTCCGTACCTCAAAAGGAAAAAAACAGAACCCTTCCAGAAAGCGATCCTATACTTTGTTGTCCGTCCGTCTGTATGACAAGACCCTTTATCTCAGAAACTCGTGGAGATATCGAGTTGAAATTAACGTATACTCAGATCTGCGGTCCCTTGAAGCTGTGAAAAAATCAAACATCTAAGTTAACGGAAAAAAATACGGTCGCTAATGTCGCAAAAAAACCTACATTTCAACACTCTCAAAGGAATCAAAATTCATAGGGTACTTCCCTTTGACCCAGAATTCTGAAATTTGGCATAAAGCAAGGTGTTATAGTATAGATATAGGAATAAATCGGAAAACTATAAATTTGTAGTTACGTCACAAAAAAAACTTTTTTTACGATTCGGAAAAATTATCGTAAGTCAATTTGGAAATCGAACTGTTTTCATAGGTAAGTTTGTGCGGAACTCTCAGTTTGCGAGTCCAACTCGCATTGCCCTGTTTTTTATTATTAAAAGACTTGTGTTTGATCACTGTCTTACTTGAAGGAAAGTGATGACGTGGTCGATGATGAAACACGCGCGCTTAGAAGTAACCTATTGACTCTTGACTTAAAGATTCCCAGGTTGTCGCTATTAGGAAACACAGGCTCCGGCAGATTCGTGCGGAAGAAACGCCCGGGTGCCACCATTGTGTGGATCGGCCGGAGGACACGGTAGAGGTGTGCTCGCCTGGGCCGAGCAACGCCGTGTCCTCGTGGGGGCGGGAGGCGGCGGCTCACTCTCGCGCCGGCCGCAAGTACACGCCATGTGCGGAGCGAGGGGGAGTGGCAGGCGGCCGCCTCCAAGTGCGAAGTAGTAATGCTAGCAAAGGAGGCGGCCGCACGCGCGAGGTAATGGCCCTCGCGCCCCAGCTGCCGGGATTCCGATTCCGAATTCCGGCCACCGTAAGCAGGGGCTTGCGGATGGCGAGCAATAAGTAGCTCGCGTACGTTCTAACCGTCTGGACCGAGCCCAAGCCGTCGACGGCGCGCGCCTTATGGAGATGTCAGCGTTATGTACAACTACCGTAATGTAGGTGTCCAGCAGGGTCGAACCCTACTGGGGCTATGGGTGATGCGAAAGAGATCCCCAGGGCCCTAGAACTATAGCAAAAAAGGAACAGGAGTAGGTTTTTAGTCAGTAAAAATCTGACACGCCCTCTCGCTCCGCCCAAGAGTGGGGGATGTCAATAGATGACTTTCCGACCTAAAAAAAAACTCCGGCAGGGAATTCCATTCCTTAGCTGTACGCATACATAATGTATGTTTTCCCAAAACATTTTGTGCGTATGGGTGGGATATCTATCATGTACCGGGGATCCGATAATGGAATGGGCTTTGCGGAATCAAGTTATGTAATTCCGACGCACAGTCCCCGAAATGCAACCGGTAGAAACCGACAGGCTATTCTGTAAAAATACTTCATCCATTTTGGAAACCATTGGAAGGCTTTGGAGTTTTCTGTCCAGCTTTATTTCTCATATGAATTATCTTCATTTCAATATAACTATCTCCAACTATGTCTCATTAAAGATCATTTCTAAAATACATTTTTGAACCTTTTTTTAACAGGTCAAAGAAATGGAACAAACTAAAAGACTACTACGACGCATCTTCAGCCTGCCTCATCGACGCTGTTCGAAGAGACCCCGAGCTTCGGCGAGAAGACATGAACGACCACCTCATCATCATGAAGAGCATCCTGAACTGGCTTTACAAAGGGGCCAAAGACGACAAGAAATACCTCGGACCAGTCTTAAGACCTTACCTGGACAGTCTTTTCTCCAGTTCTTTGGAAAATGCCTGGTTTCTGGAAGATTTTGATGGGAAGAAGTGTTTGCAGGAGTATGACGGTCTGAAAGAGTATTGCTTGGGGGTCCATGATGGGTCTTTGGAGCCGTGCATGGGGTTGCTCGATGCTGCTAAGAAGTTTGCCTGGGCTAAAGCTATGGTGGACTTTGTGGATCGTTTTCGGCATGTTGGTGAGTACCCATATACTATCGTAGTGTAAAACACAGTCTTCTTGTCTGTCTTTATCTTCTAAGCCTTTTTCTTCTTCCTGGGAAATCACCAAATAATTTCTCCTGCTCTGGGCGGAGCGGAAGGGATGGTCAGACTTTTACTGACTAAAATCCACAGAGTTCCTATAGTTGTCATTTTTGCGAGGGCTACGGCAACTACTTCGAACAATCCGCAGCTCTGGCTCTAGCCGACACCTGTCAGAGGCGCGCGTGGAACAAAGCGCTGTCGACCCTGGCTTGGTCCTTACCAGATGGCCAGACGGTGAGCTGCCCATTGTTCGCCGTCCACAAGCCCGCATGGGCGCATGTCGAGTCATAGTACGATTTTCAGCAACGTAATTGCCGAAAATCGTACTATGACTCAACACCCGGGGCGTATCTGGAGGGAAGGTTTTCACTGTTATTTAGACAGCATAAAAATATTTTTATTTTGGTGGGAAATCGAAGCAAATGAAACTGTAAATTGCAATATGATGTCAGTGTTTTCATTGCCCAAAGGCCCAGCTCAAGCATCAGTTGATGGATAAAACCTGTCAACCAGTGATCGGAACCAATTTTATTTCGCTACAGGAATTTGGGGCCTTTTTTATGGTAGGAAGTTATCAAATAATTTTTGATGAGAGAGAATGCCTGTTTGCTTGCGTGAAAGTAGAAAATATATAGTCTATGTTCCTCAGAGTAAAATAGCATTCTACTGGTATTTTTTTTTTTTTTTTTTTTTTTTTTATTAATGATAGGCTCGCGTTTGACCACCATCTCACCTGATGGTAAGCGATGATGTGGTCGACGATGGAGCACGCTTGCCTAGAAGTAGCCTATTCACTCTTGACTTAAAGACCCCTAAGTTGTAGCTATCAGGAAACACAGACTCCGGCAAGGAATTCCACTCCTTGGCTGTACGCATAATAAATGTGTTCTTAAAACGTTTTGTGCGTATGGGCGGGATGTCCACCATGTACCGGTGGCGCAACGCCGTACGTCTAGTGGTCCGATGATGGAACGGACTTGGCGGAATTAGATTGTGCAATTCCAGTGCACACTCCCCGAAATGTAAACGATAGAAAACCGACAGGCCAGCAACTCGGCGGCGATGTCCAAGGCTTTGGAGCTTCGACTCAACAAGTGCATCATTGCCAATGATCCTCTTGGCTCGCCTCTCAATTGACTCTATCGCATCAAGCTGATATTTGGCAGACCCGTCCCAAAGATGAGAGCAGTACTCCATACACGATCGAACTTGCGCTTGATAAAGTTTTAGCAGCTGTTCCGGCGTGAAGTACCGTCTGACCTTCGCGAGGATTCCCAGCTTTTTTGCTGCCAGTTGAGCCTTTGCTTCGATGTATGGCCCAAAGTTGAGAGTTGACGTCAGCGTAACGCCAAGAAGATCAAGATGGTCGGTTATTGGCACGGTCACACCTCGGAAAGATGGAGCCGGGTGGAATTGACTCCGTTTAGCGGAAAAAAGACACGCTTGGGTTTTAGTTGCATTGAACTTGACCAGATTGGCATCGCCCCAATCGGAGACCGCCTTCAAGGACGAGTTCAAGCGTTCAACCATAGCCTCTCGGGACGACTGGATCTGTGACCCACTAGCGCGTGCGTCAGCCACATATCTCTCGGCAACAGTGCTGTCGTCTGCATACCCAAAGATACCGGGTTTAAGTAAGTCATTTATGTGCAGCAAAAACAGTGTTGCCGAGAGTACCGACCCCTGAGGGACCCCGGCATTAATATCCATTTGACCAGACGAGCAGCCATCAACGACCACTCGGATGGATCGATCCCTCAAGAAGTCTGCGATCCAATCACACAGACCAGTGGGTAGACCGAAGGAAGGAAGCTTAGCAATGAGGCTTTCGTGCCAGACCCTATCGAAAGCCTTCGAGATATCAAGGGAGACGGCAAGCGCTTCCCCATGCCTCTCGATGGCTTCGCTCCAGATGTGAATGGCATACGCTAGAAGGTCCCCAGTGGACCGATTTTGGCGAAAACCGTATTGCCGGTCACTGAGGATGTCGTTAGCTTCTAGGTATGCCAGAAGTTTCTTGTTTAGCACCCGTTCCATACTCTTACAGAGGACGGACGTAACAGAGATGGGTCTGTAGTTTGCCGGGTCAGCTCGACTGCCCTTCTTGGGCACAGGCTGCACGTTAGCTTGCTTCCATGCAATCGGCACTTTTCCAGTCTCATATGAGATGCGAAATAGGCGTGTCATGATCGGAGACAATTCAGGCGCACAAGTTTTAAGCACAATAGCTGGTATCCCGTCGGGGCCGCTAGCTTTGTTCACATCGAGATTACGCAGGACCCTACGAACGTCCTTTTGATGGATACGAACGTCTGACATCCTCGTCGCGCATCCATCAGGAGAAACAGGTGGCCGTGCGTCACCAGAATTCAGACGAGAAGATTCCGCAAAAAGAGAGGCAAACAAGTTTGCTTTCTCCTCAGCGGTGTGAGCCAGCGACCCATCGGGTTTCAGCAATGGCGGAAGTGAGGGACGGCAGAAGTTCGATTCAACCGACTTAGCCAGGGACCAAAACGCTTTACTACCTGCGGGGTATGAAGCAAGTTTGCTCCCAATTCTGCTTATGTGGTCAAACCGAGACCTCTGCAACACCTTCTTGCAGGACTTGGCAGCCCTGTTAAAGGCCTTCTTCTTCTGAGCCACGTCGCTTGCTTTGCGCGTACGAGCGTCAGCCCAAGCTCGATATGCCGCGTGCTTAAGCGCGTCTGCGCGATCACATTCGGCGCCAAACCATGGACGAGCTTGGCCAGACATTGTTACGTCAGAGAATGGGATGAAGTACTCCATCCCCTGCCGCAACACATCCGTCACGGCATCTACGCACGACGAAGCATCATCTGAAGAAAAGCAAGTGGGCTGCCAAGGATAGCATGCGAAGAAAGACCGCAAGCCATCCCAATCTGCTGACCTGTATCGCCAAACCCGCCGGGTGCCTCTAGGGCTGGGATCGGGCGGGGAGTAGACAGACACAGACTTAACCAGACAGTGGTCGGAACTGCCTAAAGGCGAACATATCGACACAGAGTAGCGGTCTGGATCTGTTGTCAGCAAAAGGTCCAGGCAATTGGCTGTGTGCGAATCCACATCCGGCACCCTCGTTGCCCCCTGGACCAGCTGGGCGAGATTTAATGCTAGCGCTAGCTTTCGCACCTCTCGCCCAGCGTGGTCTGTGGACTGGTACGGGAAAAGCCACTCTTGGTGGTGGGCATTAAAATCCCCCAGTAACACCAATTGAGCAGAAGGGTACCGCTGCTGAGCCGCATCCGCCGCCTCACTCAGATGTTGTGTGAGCCCGGATGTCTCTTGATCTCCGCTGTGCGAGCGGTAGACACAAGCGTAGATTATTTTATCTAGGCCTGTGTCCACCAAAGTCCAAAGAGTCGAGAACCTGGAGTCCTCAAGGTTACGGAGACGCCGATAGCAGATGTCGTCCCGGGCGTACATACATACACCCGCACGTGGTTTGAAGTTGTGCTCCAAGGTAAAACCTGGGTAAGAAAGGTACGACACGTCGGACGGACCTCTGATCTGCGTCTCCGAAAGGAAGAAGAGAGCTGGTTTTTCAGTCTCGAGGTGGTGGTGGACTGCGACGAGATTTGAGTGCAGACCTCGTATGTTAATGAGGTGCACTTTGTGAGAGAGGGAGTGCAGCCGCTGTCTAACTTGTCTCTTACTTTTCCTTTTCATTATTTGAGTGAAGGGAGGAGAGGAGAAGGAAGTGAAATGAGGTTCCACGCAGCTAACCCTCAGGCACGCACTGAAAGGACGACATCATTGGGGGACTAGTCTGGAGACTGCGGGGACGCCCGAGCCCCCCCGGGAATGTCCATCGGGCCCTCTCGTCTGGTCGCCAACCAGCACGATGGCGCATTCCGGGATTTTTCGACAGTTGGCGGGGCAGCCTTTCATGTGTGGCTAGCACATTACTTGGGCCCCCAGCTACCTGCGGTCGGCCAGCGGCAACCGTGCCTCGGATCCCGCTACCCTCCGCGACTAGCCTCCCGATACCTCCCCATCAGCACGAGCCAGGATGGTCTGCTTGCGCTGGAACAGCTATTTCGACCCAACTCCTCTAGACTGGCTACACTGAGCATCATACCGGAACACGGCCAGGCCGTTTGGCGGTACGTCTTTGCTCAGTGGGTGGTCGCAAGCCAACGGTCGAAACCTACCACCAGTTAAAAGTTTCTAAAGTGGTAAAAGAGTTTCTAAAGGTGAACGCACACCTAGCCGAGCCCAGGTCGGGAAGTTTCTGCACCGGATTCGTGCGGAAGTAACGCCCGGGTGCCATCACTGTGTGCACCGCCCGGAGGACACGGTGGAGCACACGGTAGAGGTGTGGCCAACTTGGACACAGCACCGCCGTGTCCTTGTGGGGCGATCGGTGGCAACGATCTCTCGCGCTGGGCCGCGCGTACAGGCCATGGTCCGGAGCGAGGAGGAGTAGCAGGCGGTCGCCTCCTTCTGCGAAGCTGTAATGTTAGCAAAGGAGGCGGCCGATCGCGTAAGGAAACGGTCCTCACGCCCCAACCGTCGCCGGGATTCCGATCCCGATTTCCGGCCACAGCAGGCGCGGGCTTGCGGACGGCGAGCAACGAGTAGCTCGCCGTCCGACCGTCCGGTAACCGTCCCGATGGAACCCAAGTCGTCGACGGTGCATACTGTTCCACGCGCGCCTCATGGTGATGTCAGCAAACTCAAAGCAGCCAAGCCAAGGCCAAGCTGGGTCGTAGCCTACTGGGGCCAAAGATCTGCTTCTGAAAGGAAGACTCGGCCCTGGTATGAAAGGCAACGAAGGAACAGGAGTGGGTTTTTAGTCAGTAAAGTCTGACACACCCTCTCGCCCAGCCCAAGAGCGGGGATGTCATTGGATGATTTTCCATTCTTCATACTGGAGTCCTTCCAGATTCGACGCGGTTAGGTGTGCGGGGTTTCATAGAATTTGTTATAAAGAATTCTGAAATTCTTTTCTTTCGATTCGTTCGACGCATTTGGTTCGGGTAAGTAATAAGCGTTCAGTTTTAAACCAGTCCAGTATTTTTTAAGTTTATTCATTACAAACATAAATGTACAAAACTATAAAAATCTTTCCTCTTTATAATTTTAGTATAGATAGATAAAAGGTTCTATAAATACATCGGGTCCTTTCCGCCCTGTTGATTAATGACATCAAACACGTTTTCGTTGGCGCTTTCCACTTTGAACGCGTACATATATTTAATTAAAATAGGCTATCATCAAAATTAATGGTAGGCGTTTTGTTTCCACTTTCTAGCTTATATATCAGAATTCCCTGCCGGAGTCTGTGTTTCCTGATGGCTTCAACCTAGCTTAGAGGTATTTAAGTAAAGAGTGAATAGGTTACTTCTAGGCAAGCGTGCTCCATCCATCGTCGACCATGACCTGTACCATGACGTTTAAAGTAAGATTGTTTCATTCTTATTTCCAGTGTGGGTAAGAGATGGCGCTAGACAACCTGTATAGCTCTGTCTCCTACCCACACTGAAATAAGAATGAAACAATCTTACTTTGAACGTCATGGTAACCCCAAATATCATTGCTTACCATCCGGTGAGATACTGGTCAAGCGCGAGCCAATTAATAATAAAAAAAACCGGCCAAGTGCGAGTCGAACTCGCGCATGAAGGGTTCCGTACCGTTCGTAGCAAAAAACGGCAAAAAAAATCACGTTTGTTGTATGGGAGTCTCAATATTTTTTTTTTATTTTTTTTTTGTTATTGATATAAACCAGTGCTTGACTGCGATCCCACCTGATGGTAAGCAGTGATGCAATCATTGATTTTATGTATTTGTTGATAACTTTAGGGTTCGGAACCCTAAAAATAACGGTTTCAGAATAAAATAGAGAACAAAATAACTAATTTAAAAAACTACCCCTTTCATTTACATAATTGACACCGCCCTACAGCACTTCATTATCATAAACTATGAAAGTACCTCCCGGTCATTGCCCTCGTGATTACATGCGAAACATCGCAGTTAGTTTGATTGTTAATTTACAAAGCTCTTGGGTTTAACCACGGTTTAAACTGTTGTGGATTCACTGCAAGCGCTCATTTCAGCTAAATTCGAGGGATAATAGGCCAATGACCGTTGTGAAGTCTATAAATGATATTTAGTTTTGCAAATAAGTTTTAGAAAAATACTTTTACACGTCATTTTAAACTAGATGACTTACCCAAAATTTCCAGTAAGTCCTGAAAGTCAGAATCAATAGTGGTGATCATCAGAAATATGCCAAGGCAATAAAGCTATAAAGCTAGATCATTTTTAGGGTTCCGTACCTTAAAAGGAAAAAACGGAACCCTTATAGGATCACTTTGTTGTCCGTCCGTCTAACTAAAACCATATACTCAGGTCTGCGGTCCCTTGAAGCTGTGAAAAAATCAAACTCCTGAGTTAACGAAAAAAAAAGATACGGCCGTTTATGTCGCAAAAAAATGTATATTTGGACACTCTCAAGGAAATCAAAATTCATAGGGTACTTCCCATTGACATAGAATCCTGAAATTTGGCATGAAGCAAAAAAAAAGAAGAAAAATCTTCGTAACTCAATTCGGGAACTGAACTGTTTTCGTAGGCAAGTTTGTTCGGAATCCTCAGTGCGCGAGTCCGACTCGCACTTGCCCGGTTTTTTCCTGGAGCAGCCGTTTTATGTCTTGGATCTTTAGAAGTATGCGGAACAGAGTGATCCCACATCCGTTGAAAAGAGAGGATCCTTCGACCAGACGGATGTTTAGTCTAAACTGGGCAACTGCCCGATGGATGATCTCGCGCTGTTATATATTGTTCAAATCGTGCGGAGAACTCTAATTGCGCGGTGCAGGATTTTGTGGTTTGGTTCATATGTGGCGCCATAGATGTCGCTACATACCCTTCATTCCTGTAGCGAAATGAACCAAAAAGAACAACGTAGAAGTAAGAAAAAATTAAAGGTTTTGTAAAATTGGTTCGGATCAGTAGCAGTGGTGGATTAAAACCTTTTTTTTTTAAATTGTTATAAACTAGTGCTTGACTGCGATCCCACCTGATGGTAAGTAGTGATGCAATCGTGAGGTGAGGCGCACTAGTTTATTAAGAGCCTATTCACTCTAGCCTTGAAGACACCTAAATTATAATCGGATGGGAAGACCGCAGCAAGCAAATTGTTCCACTCCCTCGATGTTCGCGGTATAAACGACGAGGCGAAACGCCCGTAGACCGTTTCAACAACGTAAGGGTGGATACTCGCCGTTCGTCGGGTTGTACGATGGTAGAAATGAGATGGTGGACAAGTCATGCAATTACCGCGCACACCCTACAAAATGCACCCTGTAAAACAACGAAAGGCTGGCTACCCTACGCCTGTGCTCAAGGCTTTGTACCTGTCATTACATCCACCGACTGGTACATTAAGAAGCCGGCTCGAAAATCTTTGGGCCATTAAAATTGTTTCAGATGTCTATCTCTCTCTCTCCGCATAGCACGGTACTTTACTAAAAATTCACAACGTAACGTCTCTCCGCTTCCATTTCAAAACAACAACTCGAAAACACTAACTTTAAAATTCCAAATAATTCCTTTAAAACGTACACAACAATAACAGAAGCTACTATTTTATATCACAATCCAGTGGATCAAAATTTCAAGATTGCTTCGGTTGCACCGGAATACGTTAGCATTTTTAATATAACCAGTTTACATTGGGATTGGGTATTGTGGTGCTGTTTGGACAGGAGGGGTCAGGTTAGAGTAGGCAGGAGTTAATGCTGGCTGGTTTGGTCTGGATCTAGATGGCTGGATGTGGCTGGAGATGGCTTCGGTTTTGGTGGGAAAGAGATATTTGTGCGAGTCTTTTTTTTCATCGATACTCTATTGATAATGCGGTCGTTATGAGGTATCTAGACATGTGGTCAGCGTAGTTATTTGCCGCCATTCTTGTTTGACTTTTTTTTTGAGGTGGGAAATCATGTAATGACTCCTCCCACTCTAAGGCGAAGCGAAGCGAAGTGTCAGACTTTTACTGACTAAAACCACACCTATTTTCGTTCAGCAATCAACCTATGGCCCTAGTAGGCATCGGCCTTACTGGCCCCTACGATTTTGCTGACATATATCTTTGAGGGGCGCGTAGAACAGTACGCGTCGTCGATAACTTCGGCTCGGTCCGGACGGTTACCAGACAGCTGGACGGCGAGCAAACCATTGCTCGTCGTTCGCAAGTATGTTTGACTCTATGATGGGAAATTAAGCTAAGATTCGATGAGTCCAAAGTTGAACCGAATATTCCAACACGATTAATATTGATGTTTCTTTTCAAAATTATACTAATATTATAAAGGCGAAAGTTCTAGCGATTTGAATGAAATTTGGCACACGGGTAGACCATGTCTTCAGGAGTATGGTCCCTAGGGATGATGTTTCACCTTCACACGGCCGAAGCCGCTGACTAAAGCTAGATGTTTAAGCTGGTTGTTTGGTCAATTATGTTGAAATTGTAGAAAATCTCATATATCTGTAGCGACATCTATGGCGTCACATAAGAACTAATCCTACATCGCGCAATTAAAGTTCTCTGCGCGATTAGAACATAATTATGGAACAGCCCGAACATACAGAACAGCCCGAAATCATCTATCGGGCAGTTGCCCACCAGACATAACACTCGTCTGGTCGGAAGATCCTCCCTTTTCAACGGAGGTTTGCAGGACTTTACTCTTTGTTCTGCATACCTCCTAATATCTATTTCTTCTCTCATTGCCGTTCAATCATTGACGATTCCTGTTGATGACGTAAGTAAACTCAAAACCAATCTTCCCTCACAAGGGAAAAATGTTTTGAATTTCTCATACAGGGCTCTCGTTTATTAAGTTTAATATTATTAGGATGCTAAAATAAGGTTTTAGTTTAGTTGTGAAAGTTCTCAGACGTAGTAAAGTAAGTAATAATCGTAATTACAGAGCTAACTTCCAGCTCCGTATCTCTCTGTTAAAGTTTGAAACTGTGGCGAGTTGCAAATCCCGCCTAAGTTGTGGATACGGAGTCAGTTCACGAATTGTTACCGATCGCTCCCATCGCTATTGCTATGACATTATTATTTGTGGCCGTTTCTAATTTTGGAAATTTAAATTTTATCTTCATTGTTTTTAGCGCAGGGCCTTTTTTTTAAGGTGGGAAATCATCCAAATGACTTCTCGCGCTCTTCGTGTCAGACTTTTACTGACTAAAACCACACCTGTATCCTTCAATTACCCTTTGCGTTCTAGGACTACGGGTTTCCCTTTCAGAAATTCTCCGCGGTCCTAGCTAGCGGGCATCGGCCCTGCTGGGCCCCTACGGTTTGCTGACATCTCTTTGAGGAGCGCGAGGATCACTAAGCGCTGTTGACGACTGGGCTCGGTCCGGTTCATTACCGAACAGCCGGACGGCGAGCTACCCAGTGCTCGACGTCCGCAAGCCCGCGTCTACCGTGGCTGGTAGTCGGGGTCGGAATTACGGCGGCTAGGGCGTGAGGACCTTCGTTCCCTCACGCGTGCAGCCTCCTCCTTCGCTAGCATTACTGCTTCGCAGAAGGAGGTGACCGCCTGCCATTCCTCCTCGCTCCGGATCATAGCCTGAACCAGGGCCCGACGCGAAAGGTCGCTGCCGCCAATTGCCTCCACGAGGACACGGCGGTGCTCCGCCCAAGCGGGGCAATTTAAAATTTATCTTCATTGTTTTTAGCGCAGGGCATTACCATGACGTGTTAAAATGTCAGCGAGAAAGAGTGATGGAGCTATACACCCTATATAGCTCCATCCCTTTAACAGTTCAATTTAGGTCGTAAAATGGATCGTGTTAAGAGTTCGTGATAGTACTGCTAGAAGTAAACGGGATCAATTCTTCTGCTATAGTTAACGTATTTTATAGTGTGATTATTATAACGTGTTTTTAATAAGAATCTCAGATCTACAAGTTTCTTAATATGATCTGATCATTACTGTGCATTTGTATAGGATTTAAAATAGACTTTGACAGCAACGTTTGTGGTTTTTAGGGTTCCGTACCTCAAAAGGAAAAAACGGAACCCTTATAGGACCACTTTGTTGTCCGTCTGTCTGTCAAGACCCTTTATCTCGGAAACGCGTGGAGGTATCGAGTTGAAATTAAAACCATATACATAGATCTGTGGTCCCTTGAAGCTGTGAAAAAATCAAACTACTCGAGTTAACGAAAAAAAAAAAGATGCGGCCGTATATGTCGCAAAAAACGTATATTTCGACACTCTCGAGGAAATCAAAATTCATAGGGTACTCCCGTAGACCCAGAATCCTGAAATTTGCCATAAAGCAAGGTCTTATAGCACAGGTATAGGAATAAATCTAAAAACTGTAAATTTGTTGTTAAAAAAAAAGTGATTCGAAAAAATCTTCGAGACTCCATTCGGCAATTGAACTGTTTACATACTAGTAGGTAAGTTTGTACGGAACCATCAGAGCGCGAGTCCGACTCGCAATTGCCGCTTTTTTTTAATTTCAATCCTTGTTCTACATTAGGAATTACTCTTATATGTTGTGTATGTTCACAAACATTTAACTTACATACACAGGTCACATAGACCCGGAACAACAATCTATAGGCCGTAAAAATATTTGTTCCGTGCGGGCATCGAATCTGCAACACGCGACGCAGCAGCTAATCGTACAACCATTGTGCTAACCGAGCCGTCAATTTTATAACATAGGTAATAGCATAGCATAGTCGGCCTTATAATGTTCCCACTGTTGGGACTCAGGCCTCCTCTCTAGGAGAGGGAATGGGCCGTAATCCACCACGCGGGCCCAGTGCGGGTTGGTGGATGTCACATGTCTTCGAATTTTTGGTTCTAGGACATGCCGGTTTCCTCACGATGTTTTCCTTCACCGTTTTGAGAGCAGTGGTGATGAAATAAATTACACAAAGTAGGTAATGCACCTGGTTGGTTTGAACCCGCAACCTACAACTCATAAGTCAGAGCCGTTACCACTCGGCCACCACTGCTCTAACATAGGTAAACTGCTACTAAAAGAGTCGAATCTACAATGTGTAATGTTATCCAAAGAGATTTAAATATTGGTGTAGTCTCTTTGAGAGTTCCTTGCAATAGTTTTAAGAATTTACATATTCCACTGACTTCCAAGCTTTTGCAGCGTAGCAGCGCTTGTGAAATCCGACAGTAATCGTAAAAGCACTAGGATTCATTCTATGCTAAAACAATTTATGTCATTGTGTATCTGGCTTTATTCTAGCCAGAATTGTCCAAAGTTGCATTGTGCTGAGCATTGACCAAATGTTGTTTGTGCGGTTTAGCAAGCATACGTACAAATTCATAAAGTTAGGTTTGTTTAGACTGAGCGAGGTCTAAGTTTTAAGACCTGGATTATGTGAGACTAACCTAAGGAGCAGTGGTAGCCTAGTTAACGGTCCTGACTTACGATTTGTCGGTCGCGGGTTCAAACTCAGCCAGGTGCACATTTCTCATCACCACTGCTCTCAAAACGGTAAAGGAATTAATACATCGTGAGAAAACCGGAATGTCCTAGAACTAAAAATTCGAAGACATGTGACATCCATCAACACGGATTGTGCCCGCGTGGTGGATTACGGCCCATTCCCTCTCCTAGAGAGGAGACATGAGTCCCAGCAGTGGGAACATTAAGAGGCTGATTATATTATTATAAGCAGAAACACGTGGACATAGATTTTCTTGAGAGAGAAAGAGGAACATCGGCAATGATGCACTCGTCGGTTTAAAGCTTCAAAGTTTTGATCACCGACGATGAATTACTAGCTTGTCGATGTTTTATGGCTTGAATTTTGGGAAGTGTGGGTCGGTATTGTCTAACTTAAATCCACCAAGCTTAATTCATCATCGGACACTTCGGGTTTATAGACATCCCACCCATATGTACAAATGTTTTGGGAATACATTCATTGTGCGTACAACTAAGGAGTGGTCCCTATTGGTTTCTGTGTTTTCTGATAGCTACAATATAGGAAACTCGGAGTGATGAATGAAAAGGTTGCTTCTACGCAAATGTGCTCCATCGCCGACCACATCATAGCTTAATTACCATCAGGAATGTAGTGGTCCTATGCTTCATGTTAGTTACACCAGATCTTCAATCGTTCTGAGATTTTCCTTACCTACCTGACACTGCACTATGCAATTGTCTTCAAATCATCTTTTTTTTCTAGATTTTCGTCTCGTCTTCCCAACTGGCGAAGGCATGGCGATCTCCTACCCCATCAAGCTGCCTTCACGCCGCGAGCACAGTTCTGCTCGCACCCTCACGCTAAGTCGCCGTGACAAGGCCGAGGCCAAGCTGCGACTGGCCAAGAGATGTGTACTAGGAGCCTTCGCTACTGCACTGGTGGGAGACAGGAGGTAAGACTTACTCATCAAGTTACCTTCACGCCATGAGTGCAGTTCTGCCCGTATCTTCACGCTGCCGTGATATAGTTGAAGTCAAACTGTAGCTGGCTAAGAAAAGTGTGTTAGGAGTTTTTGCAGCAGCTCTGTTGGAACACAGGAGTTAAGACCTACTGAAAAAAAGTCTGACACGAATTTGGGTATCTTACCAGCTGACAGCGATGCGGAGGAGTTTTTGGACGTCATACTTCATGTTACCTTAGATAGTTCTTATGGGCTTTTATTTTATTTTTTTATTTAGTGTTTAAAAAAATAATTATATAATTTAATCGAAAAACAAAAATGTTTAAACTCTCTGTTCACTTGTCACTATTTGTTCCCATGGGATAATTTTATATAATATCAAATAAATGCCTTCTCATTTGATTCTATTACCAATTCTGACCTAGTTATCTACGTATTAACCAGCGTCGGTGCAGGTCTAAACCGCTGGCCTCCAACCATCGCGTCATATCTACCTCACTAGCTCTCTGCTATATATTAAGTCTATCTGTTTAGTCGCACGAAACGTTTTGGGAACACATTCATTGTACGTACAGCTAAGGAGTGGAATTCCTTGCCGGAATCTGTGTTTCTTGATAGCTACAACCCGGGAATCTTTAATCAAGAGTGAATAGATTACTTCTAAGTAAGCGCGCTCCATCGTCCTTAACACCGTCGCACGTTGCTTAGCATCGTCGCGCGTCGTCGTCCTTTCACGCCTTTTAATAAGGTATAATGATAGAACATAACTTGATAAGCTCGTGGCCAACTGTCGCACGGGACAGCCTTATTTGTATTTATTTACGCGCCCAGATCGGCGTACGTGGCCCAATGTAGTTTTACCTTTATGCTGACAAATAATAAACCGTTTCAGTCCTTAATGTAAAGTGTGATATAAGTGACATCCAATACATCACATCTAATGTAATGATATGCGATTACTGTAAGGCTCAATCGTTTTTTTCCACTCATTTCGTCTCATAAAATCTTCTTTTGATCTTCGATTAGATACGGTACCTATATCATGCTCTCGCCTATTTACCGATACCGGTGCAGGCCCGAACCGGTGGCATCCAACTATCTCCACATCTTCCTGCCTGGCTCCCAGCCAGATATTATACCTCGTTGCCAATAAACTTTCACGGGTGCTTTCTGACATTGATAAAATTGTTTTGAAGTCCGAAATGGGATATTGTTGTCTGTTTGTGAGCGGAAGTTATGATTGCTGTTTGTATTTTTAAGTATTTGTTTCTTGCAAAAGAAATATCGTTTTCATCAGAGATATAGAGGTTTGAATCTGATTCCGAAAGGTCAGAACATCCAATTGAGTTGAAGGTGGATCTATGCTAGAGGAGCCGAGTACTTATGTGCCGAGCACGAGCCGAGCTCAAATTCGAATCGTGTAGTGTGGATCGACTCTAGAGAAGCCGAGCATGTGCCGAGCATGAGCCGAGCTCAGATTCGAATCGTATAGTGTGGACCGACTCTAGAGAAGCCGAGCATGTGCCGAGCATGAGCCGAGCTCAGATTCGAATCGTATAGTGTGGACCGACTCTAGAGAAGCCGAGCATGTGCCGAGCACGAGCCGAGCTCAAGTTCGAATCGTGTAGTGTGGACCGACTCTAGAGAAGCCGAACATGTGCCGAGCACAAGCCGAGCTCAAATTCGAATCGTGTAGTGTGGACCGACTCTAGAGAAGCCGAGCATGTGCCGAGCACGAGCCGAGCTCAAGTTCGAATCGTGTAGTGTGGACCGACTCTAGAGAAGCCGAGCATGAGCCGAGCTCAGATTCGAATCGTATAGTGTGGACCGACTCTAGAGAAGCCGAGCATGTGCCGAGCACGAGCCGAGCTCAAGTTCGAATCGTGTAGTGTGGACCGACTCTAGAGAAGCCGAGCATGTGCCGAGCACGAGCCGAGCTTAAATTCGAATCGTGTATCCGACTCTAGAGAAGCCGAGCATGTGCCGAGCACGAGCCGAGCTCAAGTTCGAATCGTGTAGTGTGGACCGACTCTAGAGAAGCCGAGCATGTGCCGAGCACGAGCCGAGCTTAAATTCGAATCGTGTAGTGTGAACCGACTCTAGAGAAGCCGAGCACGAGCGACACTACACGAATTTGAGCTCGGCTTGTGCTTCGCTTCTATACTTTATGTTTATGTGCTCCGCTCGTGTTCGGCTCCTAAAGGGTCGCCCCATTTTTATTTGGTTTGATATTTGGCATGTTGTGAGTTCGCTCTTCATTTATACTTATTCTCGTTTTTAGGAACGGAACCCTTATGGATTCATCATGTCTGTCTGTCTGTCTGTCCGTCCGTCCGTATGTCACCGCCACTTTTTTCTGAAACTATTAGAACTATACTGTTGAAACTTGGTAAGTAGATGTATTATGTGAACCGCATTAAGATTTTCACACAAAAATAGAAAAAAAAAACAATAAATTTTGGGGGTTCCCCATACTTAGAACTGAAATTTTTAAAATTCTTTTTCATCAAACCCATACGTGTGGGGTATCTATGGATAGGTCTTCAAAAATGATATTGAGGTTTTAAATATAATTTTTATCTAAACTGAATAGTTTGCGCGAGAGACACTTCGAAAGTGATAAAATGTGTCGTCCCCCCCCCGTAACTTCTAAAATAAGAGAATGATAAAACTAAAATAAAAAAATATATGATGTACATTACTATGCAAACTTCTACCGAAAATTGGTTTAAACGAGATCTAGTAAGTAGTTTTTTTTAATACGTCATAAATCGTAAACCGCAATTTACCTTTCAAGTTTGTACGGAACCCTCAGTGCGCGAGTTCGACTCGAACTTGCCCAGTTTTTTTTTTATTAGTTTGTATAGTGTTTCATTTGACGTTTCTGCCTTCACTTCCGATTTCAGCTTCGATTCCGATAAACAAAAAAAAAACTCCGGTTCCGTATTTGGTTCTGATATAACTGCATCCGTTACATCCCTATCGTTTTTTGGCTGTGTATTCACAGTAATATCATAAGGGTAATTTGTATGTATTTATTTATACTTTAACCTTTGGGTTAAAAAGACTAGACTGTGGTAAGTGTGCAACAATAAATAAATAATATTATATGTGTGTATGTTTGTGAACTCCTTCAGACTCAAAGAACAGAACGGATTTCGATGTAAGGCACATGGGTATACCAAGTTCTGGAATAAAGGATAGAACACTTTTTATTCCGGGAGTATTCATGTATTGCGTTATATACAACTTTAGTATTAGTAATAAGCGAAACCCGAAACACGTGTCTAGTATTTTTATGTAAAGAATTTACGTACCATAATTGTATCATGAAAAATCACAAAGTTATACTAAATACTATAGCTAGTTATGTTACCTGGTTGACCGCATAAATACATGCTCACCGGGCTATCCGGGCGACAGAGGGGTTATTTTTCTCCCGCACCCAGCTGTGCGTTGGAACCTAATGCCCGCTATGACCTGCTGTGCCCTGTGTTGTACTTAGTGTCGGTGAGGTCCAATTTGTGACCTTATTTAAATATTTTTTGAAAAAATAAAACATGGTGTAAAAATTATTGGAATCAATTCAGTTACTGATTCTGAACAAACTTTATTCAGATTTCGCATATACTATAATTAATATTGTTTATGATACTCCAACGCCTTATCTCCTAATAACATGTTAAGTACATAAATTAACCTATTAGTATATAATTATGGTGAATTTGCCACTTATAGAAGTACACAGCTTAAACATATATAAAAAAATGCGAATCATTTACAATACGCTTTGTTCTTTACATCGCTATAGGTATCCATCAATTTATTTGTTCGAGTCATATATACATGACGGGCGACATCTCATCTTAAACGCCTAAGGCTATTTCGAATTTCACACAATACGTAATTACGAGTATTCATTACGAATCCAATTAGTTCAGTATGTATCTTGTGACGCAGCTTCCCATCTGTGGCATTGAGTTACACCTGTGTCTTTGTATGCCTGTATTTATTATTGATTACATGTTGAATATTTGTGTATCTGTTTTTGTTCCACAAGTCCCGACTCGATAAGCATACCAATGAGTAAAAGAATTCATAACAAATTAGGTACGTTTTTTTACTTATTATAAACTACGCCACGTACCGGAAGGCGCAGCGTTGGAAGGCCTCCCACAGGGTGGACCGATGACCTGGTGAGGGTCGCGGGAATCCGATGGATGCGAGACGAACAGGACTGGTCATTATGGCGACACTTGGGGGAGGCCTATGTCCAACAGTGGACGTCTTTCGGCTGAAATGATGACGATGATGATGGAACTAGTGCTTGACTGTGATCCCACCTGATGGTAAGTAGTGATGCAATCGTTGATGGTGAGGCGCACGTTTGCTGATATTTAAATTTTCTTATTTTTTGAAGTTACCCCGTCACTCATCCTGATTTCAAATCAGAATTACCAATACATTACACTTCAAATCTAATTAAAGTTTATTTCATAACGATTCCAACGACATAAGTTTTATATACAGTTTTGATACAAAACTTTAGAGATATCAACATTTTAATCACACGTGCCGATATCGTGCGAGACCCCTCACAAGTGGCGCCATTGTGGGACAAACTCGCGTAATATGGCAGCCAAAGTGAAAAGGCTATATCATTGTAATCAGATCAGTACTGCCAAAGGTTAACCAGCAATTTTCATCATCATTTCTGCCGCAAGGCGTCCATAGTCGCTGGACATACGCCTCCTCTGAGCATCACCACATCGACGTGCGTCTCGCATCTGATTCCCGTGTCTTTTACCAGGTCACTTGTCCGCCTTGTCAGAAATCTTCGAGCAGTGCGTCTATCAACAATTTTGTTTCTTTATATCAGCCTTTTAATGTTCCCACTGCTGGGAATCAAGCCTCCTCTCTAGGAGAGGGAATGGGCCATAATCCACCACGCGGGCCCATTCTATTCTATTCTATTCCTTTATCGTTTTGAGAGCAGTGGTGATGAAATAATTTACACAAAGTAATGCGCCTGGTTGGGTTTGAACCCACGACCTACAGCTCGTAAGTCGGGGTTACCACTCGGCCACCACTGCTTCTTCACAAGTTTATATTAGACTAGCTTCTGCCAGCGGCTTCGCCCGCGTGAAAGTAGGTTTCTCCATACAAACTTTAGACCCCCGCTTCATCCCCTTAGGGAGTGAATTTTGGAAAATCCTCTCTTAGTGCTCGCCTACGTCATAAAAGGAAGCCTTGTGCAAAATTTCACGCTCCTAGTCCCAGTAGTTTTGGCTGTGCGTTGATATGTCAGTCAGTCAGTTTCTCCTTTTATATAAATAGATTAAGTTTTCTCTAAACCAGTAATATCCTGAAGCAACTTTTGATGCAGAAAGTGCGGGCTACGATACAGTTGGCAAGAGTTACCTTGGCTCCGGAACGTATAGACCAACTGACGGAATATAGGTGGGTAAAAGTCTGACTCTCCCTGTCCTCACTCAGAGCGGGAGGAGTTATTTGATAATTTCCCATACGATTTGATAATACGTTTTAAAAAGGACTTTGGCAAGTAAATTTAAACTAGATAAGGCCTAGCTGACTAGAGACTACCATGAGAAGAAACACCGAAGCAAACTCAGGTCAGTCTCTTTTAAAGTCCATGTAGCAAACATATAATGGTCAAATAAAATATGAAAAGATTACGCTATCTTTGGGTTAAACTCCTTGAAATTCCACTGAATTCGTTTCACATAAACTGTGCTTAATAATATCATGGCTGACTAAGACTATAGAGACTGACTAGATAGACTGGCCTGTTGGTCTAGTGGTTAGTGGCCCTGACTGCTATGCCGGAGGTCCTGGGTTCGATTCCCACCCAGGACTTTGTGTGATGAGCACAATCATTTGTTCTGTGTCTGGGTGTAATTTATCTATAATATGTATGTATTTAGAAATATTTAAGTATGTTTATCAGTTGTCTAGTACTCATAACACAAGCTCTGCTTAGCTTGGGACTAGACGGCGTTGTGTGATAGTTGTGTGAATATTATTGTGTGAATATATATAGTTTGAAACTGTTATATACAATCTGATTATAAAATAATCTGGATCACCGTAACCGAGCTTCAAATGGTAGAGATCGTTTGTAGCAGTTAGTAGTTTAAACAGGTCGACTTTAACCGGCCGTCGTTAAAACTTTTGCTACGGTAACTTCGAACACTAGTTAGGTAAGCAACGTGACTTTGCTTGCCTGGGAATTAGTCAAATGAAATTTATATAGCAGGGCAGGCATACAGGGTGTGTCTGATATCGACACAAACGAATACCTTGGTTCCAGTACATGATTCTGGACCTGTTACTAAATATATCATCGAGATTGGTTAGAATAACGATGTATACAGTTATTATATATACAGTTTAAATTTAAAAAAAGTACAGATATAAAAAAAAAATAGGAAAAAGCCGACGAAAAATTCCACCACTGGGGGGTCCAGACTCATGATAAATGATAAATGATATTTATCTCATCAGAAGGCTCAAAGTCACCCAAAGGGCAATGGAAAGGGCTATGCTCGGAGTTTCCTTGCGTGATCGAATCAGAAATGAAGATATCCGCAGGAGAACCAAGGTTACCGACATAGCACGAAGAATCGCCAAACTAAAGTGGCAATGGGCAGGGCACATTGCTCGCAGAACGGATGGCCGTTGGGGCCGAAAGGTTCTGGAGTGGCGACCGCGTACCGGAAGACGCAGTGTTGGAAGGCCCCCTACAAGGTGGACCGATGACCTGGAGAAGGTTGCGGGAATCCGATGGATGCGAGATGCACAGGATCGTTCGTTGTGGTGACATTTGGGGAAGGCCTATGTCCAGCAGTGGACGTCTATCGGCTGAAATGATGATGATGATGATGATGATGATATTTATTTTGTAAATAGGTTTAAAAACACTTTTACACGTCAATTTTTTTTTCGTCATTTTTAAACTAGATGAGGCCGGTGTTTCCTAGCTGACTACCCTGAGAAGAAACACCGAAACAAACTCAGGGATCAAAGTCTCTTTTAAAGTCCATACAGTAAATGTGTAATGGTCAAATCACATGAGAACCATGCAGATTTCGATTTCATGTATTGGATCCATGGTATCGTAATCGTTTCTGCGTGGATGTCAGACACACCGTGTATAATATGGAGAGCTTATAATACAACAATAGATGAATACTGTATCGAAGGGATTTGGATGAAGCTTGGTGCACGGGTAGACCATGACCTGAAACAGGACATAGGATATTGATTGTTCCGGGAGTAGTATGTGCTCAAGCGATAATTTTCGACTTTCACGCGGATGAAGAATCGCCAAACTTAAGTGGCAGTGGGCAGGGCACATTGCTCGCAGAACAGTTGGTCGATGGGGCCGAAAGATTCTGTATTGGCGACCATGTACCGGAAGATGCAGCGTTGGAAGGCCTCGTACAAGGTGGACCGATGACCCGGTGAGAGTCGCGGGAATCCAATGGATGCGAGACGCACCGGGTCGTCGTGGTGACACTTGAGGGAGGTATATGTCTTTCGGCTGAAATGATAATGATGAATATGGACAAGCGACTTTTCTGTCACTACCAATTTATATTCACTTCATTGTTGAATTTCACCATGATATACTTGTCGGTTGAGGATGCCGATCATCATTGAAGTTTTGTCCAGGGGCTCTATTTTGTGGGCGATGACTGGGTAACGAGCAATATACAAACTATTCCAGATCACACAAGTGATTTATTATGATGCAAGCTTTAGGTATTCACTTCACAAAACGAGCCGTGAGACAGTCGCCGAGACTAGACGTTGTTCGCACGGCTGCCGACAGAGGAAAGAGCACCGCATCTCTGCGATCGGCACCTTTATCTGCTCGGTTCGTGCAAACGTCAGCCCGAATTCTGTCAAAGTGACATGTGTCACTTTTCACTTAGCTCGTTCATTCGTTCTCAAGCTTCCGTACTATTGACTTCACCGACATACTTTACTCACAATGCTAAACTACCATGACTAAACCTATCTGTGTTCCTTTAGTTGCCCTTTACGATCCAGGGCTACAATTAATTTTCCAAACAATCCCGCTGTTAGTCCTTCCCCTTACGATAAAAGTTCTAAGTAAGGCTAAAATACAAATATAAGCAGATATCAAATTGCATTTAAGATGAACCATTATACGATCATTAGCAATGATATCTCTCAAAGTTTAGCTAAACTCATAACAATATATCAAACGAAACAAACCAACTAACAATCGATAAACTTGTTGTTCCAGTATTGTGACAATTTAACTGAAGTTGAACATGAGCAAACAAACAACCCATCATTAATGTATTAGTGATTTGTAAGGGGGGCGCCAGTCATTTGTCATTCAATAATGGTGAATCCTCAGAGAGCACTGCTTTGTGGGATGTAGGTGTGAGCAGTGTTAACGGCTTCGACTTACCAGTTCTATGTCGGGGGTTTTTGTGTAATTTATTTCGTCACCACTGCTCTCAAAACGGTAAATCAAAAACAACGTGAGGAAACCGGCATGTCCTTTAACCAAAAATTCGAAAACATGTGACATCCACCAATCCGTACTGTGTTCGCGTGGTTGATTACGGCCCATTCCCTTTCCATTTTCACATTTGCCTTATAAATGCCTCAAGAGACGCCTCGGGCGTTATAAATAGCAGGGCTATTCCTGGCTACTATATACGTGGGCTTGCGGACGACAAGCAATGGGTAGCTCGCAGTCCGATCGTCTGTTAAGTACCAAACGTTCGTCTCAAAAAGATGTCAGTAAAACTGAAGAGGTTGATTGGACAAGTAGGGCCGACATCAGCTAGGGCTACGGGAATGTTCAATAGAGTTTACCGTGGCCTTAAAACGTAAAGGGCAACTGAACGACACCGGTGAGTTGTAGTCAGTAAAAGTCTGACACACCCAAGAGATCCTATCAATAAGACAGTTACTGAAAATATAAAAATATTTAAAGAAAAACAAAAAACCCGACTGCGTCGAAACTAATTTTAAAAAATACGTAAAAAAATTAACTTAAATAAAAACTAAAAAGAAACAAACAAGCCCAGTAGTATAGAATTCTGTTATGTAATACTAAATAACTACACAATTTAAATAGTTTTATAATCGATACACACATAAAACAAATCATACATTCTAATGCAGAACAGAACGACCCACAGTCGGGGCCCCTTGGGAAGATTTGATTGGTAAAATTTGAATGGGCCACATAGAAACAAACATACATACATACATACATACATACATACATAGAATGATAAACACATTACCCTCCTTTGCGTCGCGCAGTCGGGTAAAAATAGACGCGTATCGACACAAAATATACAGAAAATTTCATACAAAGTATTTCCTACAGAGATCCTAATTGGAAATTGAACCCTGTTCGTAATTAATTTTCAGTTGCCGTCACCTCATAAATAAATAGCCACAAAGTAAAGGTTCTCTTTGCATACTGATTTTATCTATTTTAGACCACAACAGTACCAACAAGCGACGCTTACTTACATAGCTACAACACCTAATTAAGTGTCTTGAATTAATTGAGTTGCGTAGCGTTTGCGTTTGATTTTATTTATTCATGAGTTACTAGCTTCTGTTAGTGGCTTCGCCCGCGTGTTAGAAAAAAGTATATGACTATGTGTAGGAGGCACATGTAAATATACTTTTCGGCATAATTTTATAATAACTTTAAAGTTGAACAATCTTCCATCAAGGTAAGTACAAAATATTGTTTGGTTGCACAATGTTGGCATTCAAAATCTAATTTTAATGTTGCCAACACTATGTCATTTAGTGATAACGTATCATTCTACTGGGGAAAGAATTTTTAAAATCGGTCTAGTAGTTTTTGAGTGTATTCATTATAAATATAAATATTATACAAAATACAAATCTTTCATCTTTATATACATAAGTATAGTATAGATGTCTCATCCATGTTTTTGTGTGATGTATCCATGTTTTTTGTATTATAATTATTTATTGAGTAAGAGTGACCGTGGAGTTTCTCGCACGCTAATTTCCGGTCTACGCTTTGGAACGTGCAAACAGCTTCATTTTTTTTTCTATTAACGACCTTAAGAGGGTGCTTTTTCACTCGCCTATCGTCAACATCGAGCATGGTTTAAAAGCTTGTTCGCGATGTTTGACGAAAAGGCAACGCAAAAAAAGAGAGATAACGCCTGAAAACTCTGTTAGCATTCGGTAATTCCGTGATTTACTCGAATATTTTACAAAACTTGTTCTAGGAAATACGTGTTTAATTAACCCTTAAAAGTTTAAAAAAAAAATTTCGTCATTCGGAATCTTGATTAAATGTGCAAGACTTCTATTGTTATACTTTTTTGACTTTTTAAATTTTTGGGTAAATTATGAAGTGTCAAAGTTCATGCAAAATTAAACATTTTCGGAGGTCTTTACTGGATTAGTTTTATACAAATGTATAAATTGATTTCAATAGAAGCCTGGATAATATCCACATGATACTGTGTTTCCAAAATATCTAATGAAAAATGTCATAATCGCGTAAGAGCGGTTGTATGAAAAACAGTGAAAATGTATGTCGAGTTGCATCCCCTTAAGCATTTAAAAGTACTCGTACTTGCAAATGATTTAATTGAATGCTTTGAGTTGAGTTTGAGTTTAGAATAGAAAATCTAACGATTTATATTTTTTGGAAATCAGTGTTAAATAACTAAGAGACAAAACCAGAAGCTCTGACTCTCAAAATAAAAGGTACTTTGCACATTTTATTGTTTTTTCTATGAAAGTCGGATGTAATTTTTGTAAAGAAAATTGTGGCTTAACTCTTAAATAGTATCATTACAATAATAAATTATCATAAATCTATAAACGGACAGCCTGTTCCAACATATCGATACGTAACTGTAACACGGAGGGTAGCAAGCGATTTGTCACGAACTGATAACTGATAAGGGTGAACATTATCAGTGAGCTGTGACGATGATCTGCAATGTGCTGCGCTCGTGTGCCGAATTATATTATGGCTACCAACGTTCAATTGTTGTAATGATTTTTTTCATATTGAAAACGCTAAATTATACACAGGAATTGTATGTTAATCAGTATCCTGTAGAGAATTGTTATTATTACTATATTCTTTATTGTACAAAAAACCAAAAAATACAGGACAAACATTATTAAAAATAAGTGTACAATGGGTGGTCTTATCGCACAAGGCAGACAACCTTCTTCCAGACAACCTTTGGATGGACTGAAAGAAAGGAAAATACATTAATCATTATTCATTATGTTTTTGGAGAATACATTTAGGGCTCTCAGTGTACAACACACGTCATAATAACACAATACGATACAAAAATATATACTAATAAAAAGAATGTTCTGAGAGAGAATGTTCTGGTTCTGGGTTCGAAGTTCGTCCAGGGTTATAGGATTATTCGAAAGAGTTACCGCGGCCATGGAATGCAAAAGACAACTGAAGGAACATGGGTGGGTTTTAGTCAGTAAAAGTCTGACACTTTCTCTCGTTCTACTCAGAGCGGGAGAAGTTATTTGACGAGTTCTCAACTCCAAATAAAAGTGTTCAAAGCTCATGGTATATTTAGTAAGCCCTATTTTTAAGATAACATACTGTTTCTTGAATATTTTTAACGTTGATGTAACAAAGTTTCTCTAAGAGATTTTCATATATGCTATAAGACCTATCGTACCCTGTTTTTTATAAATATTCTACTACTAACCCTCAGTGCGCGAGTCCGACTCGCACTTGCCTAGTTTTTTTATTATAAATTGTACAATGTGTGTTGTGTAGTATGTAATAAATAAATATTTTTCACTACTTTTTAGATTTCCGAGTTCCGTCGCTTAAAGAGAATCAGACCCTAATGTACGATCATTTTTTGTTTATCTAACACAGAGTATATTTTAAAATCTTTAATTCCAAACTTATCAAAAATAATTATTTTTAATGAACCTTCCTGCTAATATTGCCAAATTGTGTGATGTACCATCCCAAGAATCGCGCGCTCATCTATATAAACTGATCAGTACAATCAATCCAAACTTTCCTAATTAGTGAGTAATCGGGAAAGTAAAGGGTATCGAACTCTATAAACTACTTACTCTTGTCGTAACATTGTTTCTAAATTCGATAACTTACTAATGTTGCGAATTATTGTATTTGTTGTAAAGACTTTTTTAAATGCTGCTAAATAATAATAATATTAATCCACAACTTTCACACAACGCCATCTAGTCCCAAACTAAGCAGAGCTTGTGGCTCTGGATGGGAATCTAACTCACGACCTCCGGCATAGCAGTCAGAGCCACTGACCACTAGACCGACAGGCCAGTACAAAGTGTAACTATACGTTTGATGCTCACAGGAATGATTGAGTATTATTTATGCTAAATTTATGAAGATGGAGAGGGAGGCCAAAGAAAAGATGGATGGATTGAGTGAGGAGCGATATGATAGAAAATGGAGTTAGTGATAGCATGACGGGTAACAGGATAAAATCTAAGAAAAAAATGTGTTGCACCACCCCAAATAACATGAGACAAAGGTGGAAGGAAGGTGATGATGATTTATGCTGAATAACAAACAATAATAAAAAGAAATCTGAAAGTAATCTCTTAAATTGTTTAAGCGGGATATAGAAATTTGTAGTAGCATATTTTTCCATCATATATTTCCCATGCCCGCAAAAGATATCCGCCGTAGTCTTAATTCTTTATGACCTTCGCCAAAAAAAAACATATGCAAAATATACATTGATAAAAATTTTAAGGCGAGCTTATAAGCATAAGCATAATCCTCCTCAAGATAAGCATAAGCTTCTTCTCGTGATCAGGACGGCCACCAGTCTATATGCATTTAAGCGGATGTTGCGATTTTCTTAATATTCTTTTGTATTTTTATGCACCTGCCACATTTTCTCCCTAGGTTGACTGGTAGAGAATGCCTAAGGCATTAAGTCCGCCTTTGTACTTTTGTGTTTGCATGAAGTTTTAATAAATAAATAAATAAATAATCAGCCTTTTAATGTTCCCACTGCTGGGACTCAGGCCGTAATCCACCACGCGGGTCCAGTGTGGGTTGGTGAATGTCACATGTCTTCGAATTTTTGGTTCTAGGACGTGCTGGTGCCTCACGATGTTTTCCTTCACCGTTTTGAGAGCAGTGGTGATGAAATAAATTACACAAAGTAATGCGCCTAGCTGGGTTTGAACCTACAACTCGTAAGTCGGGGCCGTTACCACTCGGCCACCACTGCTCTAAGGCGAGCTTAACGTAAAATTAAGCCCTTTCCAGTGTGTTTTCACCTGAGTAGAAGTATATTCCGAAGCAAACTGAAAGCACAGTAAGAAAGTCAGTAGCATCAGATAGGATCGCAGTCTAGCACTAGTTTATATCATTTAAAAAAAGTTATCGTTAATTTTATATCTCTTCACCAGGCAAAAACAAAAACCAATCTCCCGCCACGAGAGTAGCGACGAAATCCTAGCAAACGTCAAGACAGGCAACTACTGGAGGACCACCAAACCAGACATCATCCCCTCCACATCCATCCAGGACATATCCAGAGACACTCTGGACAACCTGCCTAAAGTCAGGAGACGGTCTAGAAGACATCGACCGGCTACATCTTACGGGTTTCCAGAAATTTCCATCTCCGACCATGCGGATACAAAAACTATGAGAAGAAAGTATCATACGTTGAAGAGCTTGGTGTATACGGAGCCGGTGGAAAGTATCCGGGAGATGAGGGAAAGGCCGCGATCTGCGGGATCAACTGTCAAGAATAAGGAGGCGCTGAGTAGACCTAGTATACTGGAGACATTAGATTTTATTAATAGCGTGAAGAGTGCTTTGTGTGGTAAGTTTTGATACTCTACAGATAAATAATAAATCTAGCGTAGTTTTGTAATTTAATAACAAACTATTATACTACTTAGGTTGGTTCAAATGATACTTAGGTGAATATCAGTGAGACGTGGGTGAGTCTCAGTGAGATTGTGTGAATCTCAGTAAGACGTGGGTGAATCTCAGTGAGACGTGGGTGAATTTTCGTGAGATGAATCTCAGTGAGACGTGAGTGAATCTCCGTAAGACGTGGGTGAATCTCAGTGAGACATGGGTGAATCTTAGTGAAACTTGGGGTAATTTAACTTTGTCACACAGACTTATCTTAGTAACACCAAAGTAACTTTTAGTGACAGCGCTGTAATTCTGTGTTATTGGGGAGACCTTAGGTACTTCTTTCGGGTTCATTTGAAAATCTAAATTTTAATGCAATCTCTCTAATCTTATTGCTTTGCGCAGTGGAAGAATCCGGTGCCTCAGACGCTGAAGACTCAGCCTGGTCGTTAGAAGATGAGTGGCTGGTGGGTCAGTGTGCGCCACTCAACCTGATCGCTAGTCGCTGTGGACATCATACTCTGCATCTTGCACTCGGAGAACTGGTGATGGCATTGCTACATCGTGGCAGGTTTACTGTAAGTACATGTTTTAATTGAATGTTTAAACTCGTTGAGCATTCGGACCCCATGGCCCTAGTGTTTCAACTCTGAATTCCGACTTGGACAATCTCCTCGATGACAATTCTTCATCTGTCTGAATAGCGACTTTCAAAATTGAAATGTGTGTTCTAGATACTACAAGAGCTATGTTCATTCCTGGGAGATGCCGGTGAGGGAGCACTGTTTGCCCTGCATCGGCTTGCGAGGGCCGCCCGCTCGAGGAGTAGTGAGAGAGCCACCAGGTAAGACTACCTCGACAGATATTGTAGAAACTCATCCATTAGTACCTCTGTAAAGAGTTTAGAACTGGCACATCCATACTTTCTAATATTATACATTTGGAAGTAACTCTGTCTGTTACGCTGTCACGGTTAAACTACTGAACCGATTTCGATGAAATTTGGTACAGAGTAAGCTTGAATTGTAACAAAGGATATAGGCTTCGAACGTGGAGAAGTAACTGATATACACACACCCGTACAAACCAACATGCATAACTTTTAGCTTTATAACAAAGTGTGATAGTATGATAGTCGTCCGATTCGTGAAAGTATGATCGCTATACAAAGTTCTATTCTTGCACCAAGAATGAGTAGAAAATTATTTCAGATAACATTGAAAGTTACACTGTTAGGAAACTTTTCCGAAACTGCGTGGGTGCGAAACTCTTGGCCAAAATGAAACTTATATAAAAAGTAATCGAACTATGCCCAAACTCGTTTCAAATAATATCAACCGACGCACAACGCGTTGCTATTTTCTGAGTCAGGAAGTTTAAAATAAAAATCGATCATTCAAATAGCGCCGTAAAAGTTAGTTCCTAAATAATTGAAATTTTCCTTTTTAGGGTTCCGTAACTCAAAAGGAAAAAATGGAACCCTTATAGGATCACTTTGTTCTTTGTCTTTCTGTCTGTCAAGACACTTTATCTCAGGAACGCGTGGAGGTATCGGTTTGAAATTAAAACCACACACTTAGGTCTGCAGTCTCTTGAAGCTGCGAAAAAATCAAACAAAGTTAACGAAAAAGAAAAGATACGGCTGTTTATTTCGCAAATAACGTATATTTCGACACTCTCAAGGGAATCATAATTCATACGGTACTTTCCGTTGACCTAGAATCCTGAAGTTTGGCATGAAGCAAGATCTCATAGCACAAGCATAGAAAAAATCTGCAAACTGTAAATTTGTAATTACTTCACAAAAACAAAAAAAAAATTGCGATTCGGAAAAATCTTCGTAACTCAATTCGGGAATTGAACTGTTTTAAATTTGTACGGAACCCTCAGTGTACGAGCCCGACTCGCACTTGCCCAGTTTTTTTTTTAGAAGTAATTGATCAAGGGGCGTAGATGGCCAAATTAGAAAATATGAGGAATATCGAAAAATGCTCAAACCAGGTCTCGGGCTAGATTTTGATGAAACCTGTATTGTATATATATATACAACCTACCTACCTGCCTGCCTACCTACCTGTATTGTAGGTAATAGGATAGTGACTGGCACCACCACACCAACTTCATTGAGTTATTTTTCATAATTATTACCTAGTAGACTGGCTAGATACATTTATTTAAAATAGATTTGAAAATGGATAGACAAAAAAATTGTCTCTTGTTTAAGTAGAGAAGTGATTTTTGGTTGAAATAATAATAATAATTTATTTTCACCATAAGCAGAGGCTTATGGAGCATTACAAAATTCATAGACATTCATTATACAAAAGCTTATAATAATTAAGGTTACCTATGCTTTAACGCACTGACTCCCAAACTAGGTGTATGTCCCTGTGGCTTAGGAGTCAGAGATCCTAGTAGCAACAAATCAAATAAAATAAGCCAGATAAATCAGTCAGCAGCCATCGTACAATAAATTATGGCACAGAAAAATATGATTTAAATTGAAGAAAAAATAATAATAAAAATCAAATTAAATAATAATAAAATTAAAATAATAATAAACTCAAATCAACAAATGTTATTTTTGTAGATGAAAGAAATTGTTACGAGTATTACTGCAACGCGTATAGTTTGATTTCTTCAAGTACACATCCCGAGAACCAAGGCCTACCAGAGCTTTTTTGTTTCGGTGGGGAAATCATCCAATGACATCCCGCGCTCTTGGGCAGAGCGGGAGATAGTGTCAAACTTTTACTGACTAAAAACTCACTCCTGTTCCTTCGTTGCCTTTCGTACCAGGGCCGAGTCTTCCTTTCAGAATCAGACCCTTAGCCCCAGTAGGGCTTCGACCCTGCTGGGCCCTTACGGTTTTGCTGACATCTCCTTGAGGCGCGCGTGGAACAGTACGCGCCGTCAACAACTTGGGCTCGGTCCGGCTGGTTACCGGACGGTCGGACGGCGAGCTACCCATTGCTTGCCGTCCGTAAGCCAGCGCCTACGGTGGCTGGAAATCGGGATCGGGATCCCGGCGGCTGGGGCGTGAGTGCCGTTCTCTCGCGTGTGCGGCCGCCTCCTTTGCTAGCATTACTGCTTCGCAGAAAGAGGCGACCGCCTGCTACTTCTCAGCGAAGACCCCAAATAGATCCTGAGTGGCTAGACAAAGGCGACATTATCGCTGACACAATGTATTTTCTTTCTAGAGTTCATTTCTAAGAAACAATTCTCCTTCCCAGTTCCTGGCGTCTCCCCGAAGCGGAGGGTGCTACTACAGAATCTCCTCAGAAGTACAAACCTCGGCACCCGGACTATGTGTCAGGAGACGAGGGACCTCCGCCTCCACCGCCACTACCCAGGACCTGTATTGGGAGACAGGTAGGAAAACTGATGTTAATGATAAATTATATTTATTTAATTATTTTGCAAATAGGTTTAAAAAAAAAACACTTTTACACGTCAATTTCTTTTTGTCAGTTTAAACTAGATGAGGCCGGTAATGAGGAATTATAGTGGTCGTCAGAAGTAAAGTCAGGAGATGAGGGGCTGTCGCCTCCAGAACCACCACCTAGAACCTCCAGTATTGAGAGATAGGTCGGAAATACCTAAGATGAAAGTCATCTGTACTTCTACCATGACTTTAAGGCAATAGTATTCGTCGCTACTCGATATCGACGCCCGTAAATATTTTGTATGGCAAATTTTGCAGCGCCTCTAGCGGTCACTTGCAGTACCAAAATCGGTAGTATGAGTCGTCAAGTCCAAAACCTATCGAATAAGAACTCGCTAGCGACTAAAGTTTTTAATAGTTTCCTATAGAAAATCGGTACCATGAGTAACAAATTTGACAGGTGCTATCGAAGCAAACCGTTACTACAGTAGTAAAGTAACTCACTAGGATATTGAAAGGTGAAAATGTTGTAAAGTGTGTCATATAAAACAATATTTTATTTATTTGTGCATAAATATGTCCGGTAAAACTTATTTAATGTAGAATATGTTGGGTACGGCTGCATATGAAGACGAACGACGCGTCAAAAGAAATTTCCAAACGAGTTTAAGAAAGGCATATAGACATATTAGAGAAAATAATTTCATCAATGAATATAGGCTCAATAAAGGGGCTTTCGAGTATTTGTGTGGTCTGCTAAGGGTTTATACAGATTTGAAATTTACACAAAGAGTAACACTTGAATCGAATGTAAATTAGAAATACGTATGTTATAATAACTTACTTTTATACATGCACTTCATAATAGAAATACCACTTTTTGCGCATTGTTATTTTACGTATTACTGGCAAATCTCTCCATTTTTCCCATTCAAGAATTCACAAACACAACAACACTGAACCATCAAAATATTTGTACAACTACAATAAGTATTACATTTTCAATAGGCCGGGTTATAGAGAATTGATGTTTCAAATTGGTAGGGTTTTTATCTGCCTTACTCTGTCTTTTACTGTAGCTAGAAAGAGAGCAAACTTAAGTGTGAAATTAGATACGATGCGGTTTTTGTACCAACGTAAACGCTCGACACCGTTTATACCTATCGAGTTGTCGCTAGCGAGTCCGTTTGACTCATGGTACGAGTTTAATTGTATTCTATTCGAAGCACGTTTACTCGATATCGACCACGGTAAGATGGTGTAGTTTTTCGATAGTAACTCATGGTAAGGGTACTGGTCGCAGATAGGGTCTACCCTATGTTCAGTTGTGAACTTTCTTTTGGCTGTATGATGATGAAGAGCAGTGATATTATCTTCTTTTTGAAGCTATTTATTAAACCAGAAGCCAATAAAACCATTTTCTGCTAGATAGAGCTTCGTTTTGATATCTGTTTGAGTACTGATCTCATCATCATCATCATAATTTCAGCCGAAAGACGTCCACTGTTTGATACAGACCTCCCCCAAGTGTCGCCATAACGACCGATCCTATGCGTCTCGCATCCATCGGATTCCCGCGACCTTCACCAGGTCATTGGTCCACCTTGTGGGAAGCCTTCCACCGCTGGGTATTCCGGTACGTTGTCGCTACTCTAGAATCTTTCGTCCTCATCGACCATCAGTTCTGCGAGCAATGTACCCTGCCCATTGCCACTTAAGTTTGGCGATTCTTCGGGCTATGTCGGAGTACTGTTCTAAATTATAAGATCTCTAATAACATTTTCTCTTGCAGGTATCCCACCGCTACTCGGACTACCTCCCTCCAAGTCGTCTCCAACTGGAGCCTACCATCACACAAATAAACCCCTTAACACCCCCTCCATACACCGGTATCATCAACCCTATATACGACATCAAAATGCCTAAAGACAAATTCGCCGTCAAGCGCTCCAAGTCCTTAGGCCGTAGCTTTAGTTCAAGAAACCTAGGTCTAGAAATAAACAGGTACAACATAACACTAGGGCATAAAAGTGGGAAGAAGACCAATGATGTGGTGACAGCTATCACTGACATGACGGGGGAGACTGGACTGGAGACTAAGGGACACTTCTTCCAAAGGTACAGTACTGCTGAAGTTGTTGGGGACTCGTACAGGATCAGTCGGGTTACTATTGATTGACTTGCTGATGATGAGGAAAGGGCCAAAGGATGGGAAGAAGTACGTGTGTAAATGAGCTGGTTTCTGTCTCCTCTTTATTGCCGACTAGATTTTGCCCGCGGTTTCGCCCGCGTACATAAAATATAGCCTATGTCATAATAAAGCAGCTTTCTATTGGTGAAAAATTTTAAGCAATCGGACCAGTACTTTCAGAGATTACCTCCTATAAACAAAAAAACAAACTTTACTTCTTTATAATATTAGTGTAGATGTTGGGATTGTTAGAATAAAGACAAGGTTTTAAGAGTTCAAGAAGCTTGAGAGCAACAAAAAATTATAACAGAATCTGTTATTAGTTTATGATAAAATAAAAATAACATAATATGCTCCTACAATTTTTCTGCTTTTAAAATTGCTTCATAAAAATAAAGACAACATATATGTTATGACTATTAGTTATTTTGAAGGAATTGTATTTTGACCTTCAAAGTAAGAAAAACATTAAAATTAAAAAAAAAAACTAAATTACAGATACCGGCACGAATCTTGAGCGTTTGGCGAAAGAGTGGGGATCGCTTTGCGCATCGTACACATCAGCGACCCAATTCACTGTACCAGGATTGCACTCCCCGCTCCCGCGTCTCACTTCATACCACTAAAGAGACCCGATATTTCACTTCTGCGCAAGTGGAAGTCAGCGCTCAAGATCCGTGCCGGTATCTGTAACACTTGAAAGTTCTAATCATGTATTTGTATTTATTTATTGATTAGTAATATTCAATAAAAGGTAGATGTCACCTTTATGAAAAAAAAGAAAAAAAATTGCGCACGTGAACTAGCGAAGACGCCGCTACTGCGAGAGATAGTCATAAAATGAAACAGATTTTTAGTACTAATAAAAGTTCTACAGGGTGTAACTGAAACAACCCATATCCCGACAAGAGGTCATTATACTCATCATTATAAACAATATTTACTATACGACCTACTCTGAAATCGCAAAAATAAAATGAACCTTTTGCATAACTCGACGAAATGTATAGAACAACTAATTTTATTAAGATCTTTGTGTTGGTTCGGTAGTAGAATCAGTAGATGTCAATCATAATTATGGGTAAAATAATAGTCGTTTCAGCAATAGCACGCAATTTTCTTATTTGTAAAATTAAATAATTCAAATATGAAAGAGTTTTTAAAATACCTACATCGACAACAAAGTTATAAAGCTTCAAAGCTGCTACTATGAAAGAGAAGTCCGACGTGAACTTTGACGTCAAAGTTCATAACACCACAGAAAACGCCGTTTCGACGAGAGAGACATATATATTACCTACACAGTACGAGTGCCACATAACAATACTTACCTCATTATGATATTATCACAGGTCTTTAATAAAGATACATAGTTGACCCTAACATAGTGAGGAAAAGGACGAAAATGTTGACTTTAACAATACATAATTATGAATTCACACTTGAGTTATAGTCAACATTTTATATGGGTTATATCAAGTTGATGACTATCGATCATGCGTAAGGTCTGTAACGCGGTGGTGTCCTACGTAGGCAATTCAACGCGATCGCAAAGCGATGCGGTGCGTTGGAACAAACAATTGATATTCTATTGCGGCTGCCTACGTGACCAACCGTACGTGGGTGCGGTGTAGCGATGAGCGAAGCGAAGCGGTCGCAATTAATTGGTTTGATATTTTCGTGCGCAGTCTTGCGGTGCGGTGGCTTGTTTTGAACAAATTATGGCAATTCGCGCGCACATAGGAAAAGTCGCCGCATCACGTTGAATTCGCGTAAACCGCATTGAATCGCTCACATTCGCGTTGAATTGCCTACGTAGGACACCGTGTAAGGCCTTATGTTCCTATTTCTTACAGAAGATCAGATGCAAAAAGGAATTGATTATGAATAAATTAGTTGTAAGAATTTAATTGTGTATTTGTTATGTCTTTTTAAAAATATTTACCATTATTTATAAAAATCTTGACGCTGTTTAGCGATTGATTACAATAATAATTATTATTTATTTATCAATTGCTTGCTATACTTACAGTATGTACCAAAGCGTATAGCAAGCCAACAAACCAACAATTTACGAGCTAAAAAAATTTATACAAACATTTATCATTATGTATGACTGGCTGGGAGAAGGTAGGAGTAGAATTCCACATCATCGCTTACCTCTCCTGGTTCAAGGAGAAAGTGCGATCTTTGTCCAAGTTTGGCTTACGAACATGATCAGACACCTTTCATAATTTAGCTCTGATTTTTAGAATCCGCTTACAGATTTTATAAATAAGGCCCGATAAAGTTAACTTCGTAAACTGGAATTTAACCATGTAGATAAAGTTCCAGGAAAAGTTGTAGCAGAGAGCCATTTAATTTCCTTGAAGTAATAATTTGATGCCCAAACTAAGCTAACAAACTTTGTATGGAACAACTTTCGTTGATGTTGTAATTAAATGCATTTAATAGGCAATTAAACTGCTCTTTTAGAATGAACTTAAACGGGCTTCTATTTGTTGTGATTTTAATTATTGATAAACAAGTTTGAAAAAATAATTGTGTTTTATTTCTGGTTCCTTTTCCTAACGTCCTATTATCTGCAATTTATCGATAATTCGGTACAGTAACTTATTAAAATATCATAATATATAACAGGGCAAAAAAAATCATTAAGTTTTGCACCTTTAAAGGGGAAGCGCCAGGCTTGTACGCGAAATTCGAATCTTATTGATAAAAATATGATTTGCTTGACACATTTTTCTTTCTACATGTTTTTAGTAACTTACTGAAGACTACAGAAAATCGTAAAATTGCAGATACTTTTTTTACCGACTGTGCGATGCAAGAGAGGGTTATATGTTTATCAGTCTACCTATGTATGTTTCATTGTTGCGCTCTAGAAACCAAACGCGTGGGCCGATTTTTTTGGTTCTTACGTCTGTCGATTACACTGCTTATGAAACTAGGTGCAGGGGCAGGGGGCATTAGCGAAGGAGGCAGCAGCACGCGTGACGGAACATACCTCGTCACGCCCCAACCACCGCGACAGGAGACGCCGCAGGCATCGGGAGTTGCAGGACGACTACCGGCCACCGTAGGCGCCTCCTTGAGGAGGTCGAGCAATGGGTAGCTCGAGTCGAGCCGTCAAGCCCGAGTCGTCGATGGCGCGTAGTGTAGTGTTCCAAGCGCACCGTACCCAGTAGGGCCGATGCCGGCTAGGGCCGCGGGGAATTTCTGAAAAGGAAACTGGCGGTCTTAGAACACAAAGGGCAACTGCAGGACACAGGTGTGTCAGTTAAAGTCTTACACGTCCTTTCACTCCACCCTAGAGCGCGAGAAGACATTGGATGATTTCAAATCTCAAAAAAAGTGAGTCCATGTCCTGAACTTAGACATAGACTTTTCATCCCGGTTTAAAGATCCTTTTTGACAATTTCCGACTCGCACACGGACAATGCTGCTGACAAAAGCTAGCGACCGATATAAAAAAAACAATTCAAAATCGTTCTGGTAGACTTTATTTCTTGCAGTCAATATATAGTTGGCTAAATGTTCAGTTCTACCTGACAGCGTTTCCCCTCCGCATCGGATAGGAGGCGACCTAAATTGAATCTAGGTGACTGTAGACTTGGAATTGCTGATGAGTTTAATATTGTAAGTTAGAAAATAATATTACCAACAACAGCGATGTACGAATTTACTTATTTATTTAGACTTCTTGCACGGAGGACAGGAGTTCGTGTTAAGCAACGCTTACTGTGGTCAGTCTGCAACCTCACGTTAAACCATTGCTTCTGGCTGTTATTTGTAGATTGTCAGAAGCCGTCAGTTTTGCCAATAACCAGATAGGCAGTCGCTCCACCATGATAAAATCCTGACAGGTACTCAGCTGCATTTGGGAAATACTTAAAATGAATATTGCACTTATTTGGATAAGGATTAATATTATGTTTATAAAAACAACTTCGCAAATAATGCATTATTTTAGGACAAAGATTACCATAAAAATGGTTATAGTGAGCCAATCATATAAGACGGACATATGCGGTCGCTGATTTTTTTTTAGAACTTTTAAAAAGAAACAATTTTGTGGTACATAATTTTGGTGTACCTTTAAACGTTTACGCAGCCCTCAAATGGAACCATTTTCCCCCGTTTTTACAACATTTTTTGTCGATACTCCGCTCCTATTCGTCATAGTATAATATTATAGGTATAACTTATAGCCGTCCTCGATAAATGGGCTATCCTAAACTGAAAGAATTTTTCAAATCGGACCGGTAGTTCCTGAGATTAGCGCGTTCAACCAAACAAACAAACTCTTCAGATTTATAATATTAGTATAGATACACAAGACACCCAGACTCGGAACAAACATGTGAAGGTCATAAAAACGCCAACTAATCCATGATGACCAATCGATCTTCAATTCATATCAGTAGCCAATTTTATACACTGGTGTATTTATTTATAAATACTTAAAGCGCTTTATCAAGATGTCTTCACGATTTCCATTAAGCTCTTGATCGATCAATTGAGCAGCACTTAACTGCTCGGCGAGAGGGCACGAAGGGAAAACTTTACCGTTTCTTTAAAAGCTCAGAATTAAGAGTTTCGACTTGCCAGCTTTCTATACAAACTTGTAGGAAGTTCAACCGATAGGCCGGGTGCTGGTATGAGGTATGCGAGTTTGGTAAGAATGGGATATTCTTGTTTATTAGGTTATTGTTTTGGGCACGAGGTTTGACAATATCATTGTTCTGTTAATGTTTTTGTAATAAGTAGAAATTGATGGTTGAATAAGGATTGTATTGGAAATATTGTAATGGATTAAATTTTGTCAGTAGCTTTGCAAGTACTTACAAAAACGTAACTGCATATCACTCACTAATTAAAACAAACTACATTACATTGTAAAAGTTCACTTGTACAAGTGAAATTTTAAGTGAGTCACTTTTTTAGTGAATTTTATACCTTGTTAATTTTTGCCTGCGACTTCGCCCGCGTACGTAAATTATAGCATATGTCACTCAGGAATAAAGCAGCTTTCTATCAGTGAAAAAAATTTAGCGATCAGACCAGTACTTTCAGAGATTACCTCCTACAAACAAAAACACAAAAAAAAACAAACTACCTCTTAATAATATTAGTATAGACTAGCTATTACCGGCGGCTTTGCCCACGTAAAAGTAAAAAAATATGTTACACAGTGACATAAATTAGCAAATTTGAGTTTTTTTTTTAAATCGGTTCATATGTTTTTGAGTTTATTTATTACAAACAAAAATACAAATCTTTCCTCCAATACAAGTATAGATTTGAAGAAGTGATATCTACTCATTAAAAAGGTGTCCACTTCTGTCACTAAAAATGGTAAAAATCAATTATCTTCTTATCCCATTTTCAGCCATGAATGTGGTCACCCTCATCGTAGGCGTATCGAACGACAGTCACTACTTATTGTGTCCAGTTACCGGCGGGTCAATGTTACTGCTGCCACAATAACTATCTGTTATATTACACAGCAAATATATCTTGTTTTTCTGGAGGGTTGTTACTTATTCGTGAAGTATTGGTAGCCCAGCAGCTAACCACATCAATCTTACCTGGTTTTATTCGATTCATGGAAAAAGATATTGAAACATCAGATGGCTTAGCCAAGTTGATAATCTGCAATCGTTAACGCTAGTAGAAAACTTCAAATGTATGGGAATGATATCATCTCAACGTTAAGTCACGTGGTCAGAACAAAGGAATCGGAGGGTTTACCGACTGTAGAAAGAGATTGGAAACGAAATGGTCGTAACTTGGCCAGGTCTGCTGCACATACTTGTCACGTGTTGCCATTCCAAAGATAAGGCTGGATTGTGATCGGGATTGTTCAAGAGTCGCCGCGGTCCAGGAACGCAACGGACAACTGATTGAATACGGGTGGGTTTTAATAAGTAAAATTCTGGCATTTCATCTCGCTTCACCCAGTGCAGGATGATGAATTTGATGACTTCTCCACAAGGCTGATTCGTGAAAAAAAGAAATGTTTGTTACTATGTATCAAAAAAGTGAATACAATCTTTTGACTGGCCTGTTGGTCTAGTGGTTAGTGGCCCTGACTGCTATGCCGGAGGTCGTGGGTTCGATTCCCACCCAGGACAAATGTTTGTGTGATGAGCACGATCATTTGTTCTGTGTCTGGGTGTAATTTATCTATAATATGTATGTATTTAGAAATATATAAGTATGTTTATCAGTTGTCTAGTACTCATAACACAAGCTCTGCTTAGCTTGGGACTAGATGGCGTTGTGTGAAAGTTGTGGAATATTATTTATTATTATTATTATCTTCCTACCTTATTCTCTACCAGGAGTCATACCGTTACTCTCCAGGTTGGTTTTTAGTTGAGAACATATTCCTGGTGAACATGGGTGGCCCAGTAGTATCGGCCCCGACTTACGAGTTGTACATCGTAAGTTTTTTAAAAGAGTAACCATGAAGTTTTTTGACGGTTCTTCTTCATAGGAAACGACCAATTTGGAACCGTGCACTAGCTTCTGACGTTTTATAAGTGCCCATGTAGGCCTATGTGAAATAAAAATATTTGAGTTTTTGAATTTGTTTTTTTTTTAGTTTAAACGCAAGCAGGTGCTTTATTGTGAGTAATTTATTTCAACATCACTACTCTCAAAACGGTAAAGGAAAGCATTGAGAGGAAACCGCCATATCGCAGAACCGAAAATTCAAAAATATGTGTCATCCAACAACCTGCATTAGGCCCGCGTGGTGGATTACGGCTTTTACCTCCTAGAGATAATATTAATAATAGTTTATTTTTCACTCTAAACAAAGTATATACAAAGGTTTCTCATAAAATAGTTTATAATGCACACATGTAATTATTTTGTGAGAGTCTGGAGTCTATACTAGGATACCCTGTGTGACGGATCACCAGACTCTCACTAAAAAAATGCCAATGCTTAATTATTTGTAATTCTAAACAAATGACTAAAAAAAAGGATTTGAACATTGTTAACAATAAACAGAGATGAGGTCTGAGTCAAAGCAGTATGGGCATTATAAGGCTGATCATGCTCTGCTTATGCTATCTGTCCTTGTATCTTGAAAATCATCGGACTTGTTATTATTTCGTATTTTTAATTTATATGATTTGCAAAGTCTGTTTAAAGTGAATGCCACGGATCCGAACGTGGTAATACTGATTGTGCTTAAACACGCCTGGAAATTTATTTGAGTTTATATTTTCGATAACATTTTCATATATTATTTCTACGGAAAATTATAATTAATGAAACTGTGCACCACAGCATTCGACAAAAAGCAAAAATAACTACATGGATGTCCAATTTTAAACTATCCGATAGATTAAAATTAAATGCTTGTGAAATATATAATTCGTTTCATTTCAAATTGTTTCCGCAGATTTCCAGCGTAATAAATATTGGATGCGAAAAATGTATATTATTTGTAACTGTTTGCAGTTAAAAAAAAATATCTCATTGCATGGTTAAGGTCTCTTCGGGCTGCTACTGAGAACATCTTAAACGAATGTTTGTGGTTTCGTATTTTGTACCTTTACCGTTTACAGTTAGACCTATTTATGCGGAGGCAGTGTCCTTCTTCAGGACTTAGAATACTGGCATAGATTTAAATTGTCCAGAAACAGTCTTACGAACATTTGTTTATACGCGTTCATCTTGCAAAAAACACGACATTTTTAGTGTCCCACATACCACCATCGCCTACCAACACCACTCCGCCACCACTCTCAAAGATTCGAGTTTGCTTCGGGCCTACGTTGAGCTGTGGCGTTAGAAAATCGTGGTTCTATAAATCAATGGGTTCCAATAATTCTACTTCAATCAATCCATCTACCCAGTCTTTTCCCAACTAAGTTGAGGTATTACAACTAAGATATTTTGCACTAGCTTTTGCCCGCGGCTGAAGCCAGAATTTGACATCAGTCTCGCCAAGGTGTATCGTATTGTGGAGGTTAGATATTTCATCTTTTCTGTGCCTACGCCCTATATAGCTCTATCCCGTTAACAGTTCAGTTTAGGTAGTCAATTTGATCACGTTAAGAGCTCCTGGTAGGGCCTCTAACTGTCCGTAGGCTGTCAAAGATCTATAAATGACACCTAGGATCAACGGCTTGACGTGCTTTCCAAGGCACGGAGGTACCTTGGTACATTAAAACGGTCACCCATCCACAAACCAACCTTGGTGCCTCCTCCAATCGCCTCCTTCTGCGAAGCAGTAATGCTAGCAAAGGAGGTGGCTGCATGCGCGAGGGAACGGCCCTCATGCCCCAGCCGCCGGTATCCCGTAGGCGTGGGCTTGCGGACGGCAAGCAATAAGTAGCTCGCCGTCCGACCGTCTGGTAGCCGTCCGGACCGAGACCAAGTCGTCGCTGGCGCGTAGTGTTAAACGCACGCCTTAAGGAGATGTCAGCAAAACCGGAGGGGCCCAGCAGGCTCGAAGCTTACTGGGGCCATGGGTTGTGCGAAAGAGAACCGCGGGGCCCCGGAACGAAGGCAAAGAAGGAAGAGGAGACGATGATTTCCCACCTAAAAAAAAAACCAACCTTGGTAAGCGTTGCGGATCGACCCGTGCAGCTGTTAATACTCAGCCAAGATCTACTACTGTAACAATTTTGGTCTACAATAAAGTTTAATCTATTCTATTAGGTACTCTCCAATAATTCTTCTTCATTCTCCATTATACTATAAACTATTTCTGACACCTGTAATTCCGCTTCCCTGGTGTGGCGTCAATAATTAACCTTTAGCCGGCTATAATGGGCGCAATCAGCTGCAATCCGGCGCATAATGAGTGGCACGTCGCGCTGACCCAGTTCAAACGCACGGTCACGTGACCCCAGCCGGTTTATATAACTACCTTCAACTGTGGGTTCACCTGCTTAACAATAATTGTTTAATTAAAATACTCGTACTAGGTAGTACCTAGGTACTATCATAGCTCAGCTCAGACAGGTCACGATTTGGGATCTTTACTTGAGGGAAACAACTAGGACGAGCAATATATATATATATATAACTTCTATATTTTTCTTTCGACTTCGACAATATGTATAACATTTCATTTCAAAAGTTACTTCATTACTGTGCGAGTCGGACTCGCGCTCTGAGGGTTCCGCACAACTTACCTATTAGATGTAAAGTTCAATTCCCGAATAGAGTCTCAAAGATTTTTCCGAGCCGCAAGAAAAGTTTTATTTTTTGTGACGTAATAACAAATTTAATATACCTTTTTCAGATTTATTCTATGCCAATTGCCTCCACGAGCGGTGCTCCGCCCAAGCGGGGCACACCTCCACCGTATGTTCCACCGTGTCCTCCGGGCGGTCAATCGTTGATGGTGAGGCGCACTAGTTTATTAAGAGCCTATTATTCACTCTAACCTTGAAGATACCTAAATTAAATTCAGACGGGAAGACCGCAGGCAAATTGTTCCAGTTTTTCGATGTACGTGGTATAAACGACGAGGCGAAACGCTTAGTCCGGACCGTAGAGGTGTCAACAATGTTAGGGTGGATTGAAATTCGCCGTGTCTGTTTGTTTAGCATAAATAATAATAGCATAATCAGCCTTTTAAAGTTCCCACTGCTGGGACTCAGGCCTCCTCTCTAGGAGAGGGAATGGGCCATAATCCACCACGCAGGCCCAGTGCGGGTTGGTGGACGTCACATGTCTTCGAATTTTTGGTTCTAGGACATGCCGGTTTCCTCACGATGTTTTCCTTCACCGTTTTGAGAGCAGTGGTGATGAAATAAATTACACAAAGTAATGTGCCTGGTTGGGTTTGAACCCGCGACCTATAACTCATAAGTCGGGGCCGTTACCACTCGGCCACCACTGCCTCTCTCGTTTGTTTATCCGTTACTTACTAAGCCACGCAAAAAATTGAGATGTATTTTCACTAATAGATAGAGCAATAATCGAGATATGTTTATGTATAACTTACACCTGCCCCCCTAGCCAAGTTACGTCCGTTTCGTTTTGATTCTCTTGCGTCGAACGCCTCGAGTAGGAGGCCACGCCTCCGATTCCTTTGTTCTGACCAAGTGACTGAGTGTTGAGATGACGTCGGAACACAGGAATCGGAGGCGTGGCCTACTCGAGGCGTTCGACGCAAAAGAATCAAAACGAAACTTACTTCTAATGTTATACAAAGCACAGGTCCGTTCGTGTGTGGAGTACTGCAGCCACATATGGGCTGGTGCTGCAAAATGCCACCTGGCAGCTTTGGACTCGGTGGAAAGGCGTGCAAAGAGGCTAATTGGTGATCCAGATCTGGTTAATTCCAATCTACAAAGTCTTGAGCACAGGCGTAGGGTAGCCAGCCTTTCGGTGTTTTACAGGATGCATTTTGGAGAGTGTGCGCAGGAATTGCATGACTTGATTCCACCATCTCATTTCTACCATCGGACAAGCCGACGAACGGCGAGTATCCACCCTTACGTTGTTGAAACCTCTACGGTCCGGACCAAGCGTTTCGCCTCGTCGTTTATACCAAGTACATCGAGGGACTGGAATAATTAGCCTGCTGCGGTTTTCCCGTCCGATTATAATTTGGGTCTCTTCAAGGCTAGAGTGAATAGGCTCTTAATAAATTAGTGCGCCTCACCATCTACGATTGCATTACTACTTACCATCAGGTGGGATCGCAGTCAAGCACTAGTTTATATCAATAAAAAAAATAAAAATAAAAAAAGAAACGGTCGCAACTTGGCTAGGGGGGCTGTACGTAGCCGGGGCGTGTCACTAGTCACATTAATCTCAGTTCATCTTACTAATATTATAAAGGCAAAGCTTGTAAGTGAGTGTGTTTGTTACTTCTTCACGTTCGAACGGCTGAACGGATTTCGATAAAACTTGGCACACGGGTAGACCATGTCCTGGAACAGCACATAGGATATTTTTATCCCGGGAGTATCTTCCCTTGGGATAATTTTCTATAATCACGCAGAGAAGCACCCCAAATAACACGGGACAAGGGCAGGAAGATGATGATGATGATGAATCACGCAGAGAAGCAGCTGGCAGCAATTAGTAATATTATAACTATGAAAGTAGATGTTAAGATGTTCGGCAGTTTGTATGTTAATATTTGTACGCCATGTCATAGCAGGATATACTGAAACAAATTTACTGTAACCTTATGTTCCATATATTCTAGCAAATCAATGTTTTGATTTGATTTAATCATGCCTGTTCGACTGAACGGATTTGGTCGGTACTGTCGGGATGGAAACGCAATGAAAGGCTTAGTTTTTAGTTTTCGTAATTAATTTCTAAATCGTGACCATTGTCGATGTGATTTTCGTTCGTTTGTTCATCCTGATCACATTGCGATTGTAAAAAAACCAAATCTTGGTTCGCTGAAAATAAACTGGGAGAACAAATGGAATAGACACACCCGGGTCTTTGACTTCATCCGTACACTCCAATTTCGTCTCGTCATCGTCGTCATCGACTAAGCTCGCTTTAGAAAGACGTACGCCGTTATTAATATTTTTCCAAGCAAGGGACATCTGTGTTAGGTAATAGGTAGGTCATGCTTAATCTTTCGTAAGTTTTTTTTGGAATATAAATGTTTGTTGCCTCCACATTTCTATTCATTGGGGCGTAGCTCATGTGATATCGAAAAGAGATCGCATGAGGTTAGTTAAAGAACTGGCATGTAAAATATACTTCTAAGGATTTTGTTGTTCTAGAATAGGTTTTAAAAATTGAGTAGAACAAAGAAATGTCTAGTTTTTTCAGTCCGGACGTAACTGTTGTAGTGCGATGTAATAATATTGAAACCCTGAAAAAGTATACAATCATTCATAGTAAAAGTATTTCATTTCAAGAAATAAAAAAGATCCCGATATCGTCGCAGAGTGCGACAGTACACAGGTAGACCATGTTCAGGATTGAGACAAAGGATATCTATTATTTTCTCCAGGGAGTTTGTTTTCTTGAGATAATTTTCTATTTGCACGCTGAGGAAGCCTTTGCCAGAAGCTATAATAGTATTTTTTCTTTTATTCATTATAAACACAATGAATTACATTTTATTTATTTTTTTAAACAAAATCATACAAAAAGTGTTTAAAAATATAAAAAATAGTAGCCCACCGGCATCGGGAACAGGGTCCAAATTACCGGTGGTCAGGGCTCTTGAGAGAGGAAACTCCGGACAATACGCGCTGTCCAGGAGTACTGCCTTCTGAATCAAGAAATTTTATTATAGCTAGCCCATACTGTCCCACAACTGGGCAAAGGCATCCCTCCATTCTTTCCAACGATCACGATTCCTCGCTTTCTCATTCCAATTCTTAAGGAACACATCCAGGTCGTCCCGCAACCTCCGTCGTGGGCTCTCGCGGTCCTATGTCCCTATGTCTGGGCACCAATTTTATATAGTATTTAATAAAAACATTGTTATACAATTTTTTTGTAGCATTTAACAGACAATTTACAAATCACAATATTATTTATTTATTTAACGATTTATTTACACACACACAAATAAAAGATTAGAAGAAGGAAACAGAAAAATAGGTACAGAGGTTTTTTTTTTTTTTTTATAGGTGGGAAAATCATCTTATGACAAATCCCGCTCTTGGGCGGAGCGGGAGATAGTGTCAGACTTTTACTGACTAAAAACCCACTCCTGTTCCTTCGTTGCCTTCGTCCCAGGGCCACGGTTTCGTTTTCACACTACCCATGGCCCCAGTAGGCTTCGACCCTGCTGGGCCCCTACGATTTGCTGACATCTCCCTAAGGCGCGCGCGGAACAATACGCGCCGTCGACGACTTGGGCTCGGTCCGGATGGTTACCGGACGGTCGGACGGCGAGCCACCCATTGCCCGCCGTCCGCAAGCCCGCGCCTACGGTGGCCGGAAATCGGGATCGGAATCCCGGCGGCGGTTGGGGCGTGAGGACCGTTGCCGTTGCCTCACGCGATCGGCCGCCTCTTTTGCTAGCATTACTGCTTCGCAGAAGGAGGCGACCGCCTGCCACTCCTCCTCGCTCCGGACCATGGCCTGTACCAAGGCCCGGCGCGAGAGATCGCCGCCGCCGATCGCCCCCACGAGGACACGGCGTTGCTCTTCCCAAGCGGGGCACACTTCCACCGTATGCTCCACCGTGTCCTCCGGGCGGTCCACACAGTGGCGACACCCGGGCGTCGCTTCCGCACGAATCCGGTGCAGAAACTTCCCGAACTTCCCGTGTTCGGTGAGAACCTGCGTCATGCGGAAGGTGAGGACAGGTACAGAGGTGGTGCTTATTTCTAAAAAAATCTCTTCCAGCACACCTGCGAAAGGAGAGTTGGAAGAAAATAGATATGTAGACACCGTGTGTAACGGTAATAGGAAAATAAGTACATACAAAATAGTTATCAATAAAGTAATATAACATGCAAAAAAAGATATACTATTATAATTATATACATACACATAGTAAAATAAATATCACAAAAATACATACTAAACTATTAGTAAGGATCGCAACCCCCTACAGCATTAAATTACCTCCACATTAGCCACATATTGCGATGTCAATGACGCACAAATGGGCAGTTCTGTAGAAACATATTTATAGAAGGTAACATTGGCCGCGGCACTAAACAGTTGTGTGCACGTTGTTATTCAATTGATGAAAATGGTTCAATCATGTTTTTGTTATTGTGTGTAGGTATGTGGACTGGCGTGATCAGACCACCTATATTGTGAAGGTCAATCGTTGTTAGAAGTTCTAGATTTTATCTCTGAGAATTTTATGGGTTCTTAGAATTTACTTTAGTGTTATGGCCATACAAACATGCTGGTTATGATTAGGCAGAATATGAAAAACAATTTATTGTATGTTAAGATCTGACTACCATATTTCAAGCAAATTAATGTCGGCAGTTATATTTTTGAGCCGTTTGGGGTTGAAACTCTTGGGCCATGGGGTCGGAGTGTTCATACGCTTTTTAAAGAATTATCCAAACGCCTAGTTGACACTTCACGTGACCCAAGGCTGGCTTTTACTTCGAACAGAGATTAAGCATTGCACAATTCCAGTGGACAGCGATGCTGACGATTTTTTTGACGTCATATATACTCGTAATTTTAATTAGTAAAGTATTTTTATTTTCTTGTGTTATTATAAACTATCTGACCCGGCGAACTTCGTACCGCCTAACATTCAATTAATGTAGTATATTTTTCGATATAGTCAACTGATTGCGATGAAACAAAGCCTAAGTAATATATCAAGTTACACAGAATTTTAATGTATAAAAGTTATCTACGTTGACTTCGTACGTCTTACATGATGCGCGCAGAACTAAAAACTTCTACAGATTTATTTATATGTATAGATATGAAAAAAAGTGATTTAGTATTGTTATTACTATTAATAGAGCGTGTACGTTTGCTGGCTATGGAGGAATGGGAGTTTGGTTTGTAGCTTCAGGCGTCTACCGACCGTCATCAAACTTAGGCATAGTGATGGATGATAGACAGATTAGGGCGGTCAATCTATACTAATCTATATTAATATTATAAAGGGGGCAGATTTGATTTTTGTTTGTTTGTTTGTGTGTTACGATTTAATTAAAAATTTACTTGACCAATTCCAGAAAAAATACACATTTAGAAAGCTACGTCTTCACTGAGTAAAATAGGCTATTTATTTTCTACTTTCATGCGGGCGAAGCCGCTGGCAGATGCTAGTTTATAATATTGTTGTAGTATAGGAAGGAGTTTAGGGCTACTTGAACTTCCCTAATCAAAGAAATCGGAAATCAGAAATCAGAAACGTTTATTTCAAATAGACCAATTACAGGCACTTTAGAATTGTCAAAAGGTCGGTCAAAAAAATACAAGTTAAGCAAAGACATTAAATACATCCTACCAATAGACAGGACATAGCGAACAAAATCGTGCTCCGATACTTATTACCTAGTGGTCATAAGTCGGTCAGTTTAGTATGACGCCCCTACACATCAAGTCGTGTTTGTATCCGCTCTATGTATTAAAAGAAAATCATTTTCTGAGAAAATATGCCGAACTGCGCATTACGCTATTGCAGATCTTGTTATGATAAAATGACTGGACCTAACTTCGGTTTATTTTCGTAAATATTTTTGGTATTTACGAAGTAATGAATTAGAATTTAATAATTTTTATAAATTGTTCCAGGACATTTGCTGATTTTGTGATAACGCCATCTATTGCTGAAAAGCTTAACCTTACCTTTATCACACACTGAGGCTCTACCACGAGCTCATAACGTGATCCATTTTACGACCTAAACCGAACTAAAGGGATGGAGCTATATAGGGTGTATAGCTCCATCACTCTTTTTCGCTCGTACGACTGACATTTTAACATTATCATGGTAAGGCCCCTGGCCACCTACCGAGCGATAGTTAAATAATTATAAATTTTGACAAATTTAATTCGCGTGTTTGCTATTCAAAGCCAGATGGCGTCACTGAGACATAGGATGACAATTTTCTTAAGACATTTGTTCTGATAGCCGCTCTATTGTATCTCTTTAAATCTCTTTGAAGTTAAGCTAAATTGCACGTTCCAAAGCGTAGATCTCTATGGAGAAGAACGTGCAAGAAACTCCATGGACACTCTTTTAAATCATATTATGAGTTACATAAATCTTGGTTACATATTTCTTGTCGCTTCTAATATGTGAGCACAATGTAGATAAGTAATGATAATTAAAATAAAATAAAACAAAAAATAAAATAAAGAAAAATAAATAAAGAAAACTGTAATCTTTCGGCCTGTGATTTAGATTCAAAATTACCGATTCAGAGTTTTACCTCTTCAAAAGGTTTATCCCATTTGGTTGAAACGAAGTTAGGGGAAGGTGACATTAGCGGAGCAGCCAGGATTCTTTTTAGTAGTGATGTGGTGGCTCCGTGTTCTCCAGATACTCTTGCAGATCTGGAGAGAAAACACCCCGCCCCAGCGGATGGCCTTTCTTTTCCCGACGCCCCTGATCCGGACATTCACACCCTCACCATTACAGGTCGAGAAGTGATCACAGCTGTTTGTTCTTTCCGGAGCGGCTCTGCTGGCGGCCTCAAAGATCAAAGATTCAAAGATTCAAAGCATTTTATTTCAAATAAACCATTTACAGGCACTTTTGAAATGTCATGAAGTCAGTCAGTCAGAAAAAAAAATGATGCTAATTGCACATTCCAAAGCGTAGATCTCTATGGAGAAGAATGTGCAAGAAACTCCATGGACACTCTTTTCAATCATGTTTTGTAATTACAAATATCTCTGTTACATGTTTCTTGTCGCTATCATGTGAGAACAATGTAAATAAAGTAAAAATACAAACTAAATATAGATATTAAAATAGCAACTGGCAGCTAAGAGATGACCAGTCTCAACTGACAGCGCCCGTTCACGAACATGACGCCAATATTAGCACCACTCAGCTCAACCATTTTGAAGGGAACCGAATGATCCAACACATGCGCCACCATCAGTGAGACATTTGAGTGAGCATGATAAACTCTCAACTGCCATGCTGATTTATGTCAAACAAGTCCAATAGTAACATAAAAAACCATAAAATAGCTCCATGGTACTCACATTTACAAACTTTGAAAAAAAAATGCTTCTACATTATACAATACTTTTATTATTTAAAAATTAAAAAAAAAAACATTTAAAAATAATAACAATAATTTCCAAACTAATCAATTTGTTCACCCCGGTGGTAGTGGAGCTGGACCAGCATTGAGCCAAGCATTTTTATCTTGAATATAATCCTCCAACTTATAATATGCCTGCCTGCATAGTGTGCGTTTAATACAATGCCTCGATGGTCTCAGTCCTCAGCACCTAAAGGACCTTATTTGTTCAGGCGCCGGGGAAGCTGGTGAGTTGCTCTTGAAGGAGCTTACGGCTCTGATTAACCTTATGCTCTCTGGCAATGTGAACGAATCCGTCATCGACGTCTTGTACGGGGCTAATTTATGTGCTCTGCGCAAGACGGATGGCGGTATTCGTCCCATTGCCGTGGGAACTACGTACCGTCGTATGGCAGCCAAGATTTGTTGCAAATTTTTTGCCATACAACGTGGCAATGCCGCCAGTCTTTTGGGCACACTTCCAGTCGACAGCGATGCGGAGGAATTTTTTGACGCCATATTTTAGATAGGAGTGTATATATTATGTAATTTTAATTAGTTAAGTGTTTTTATTTTTCATGTATAAATAGTCCTATTTGCAAAATAAATAAAACTCCCAAATAAAACTAATTTAAAAAAATAGAAATTGAAAGTGGTGGGTCATTTTGTGGTTGCAGGATTGTTCCTGACCTGGTGCACGCGGGAATCCGATGGATGCGAGACGCACAGGACCGATCGTTGTGGCGACACTTGAAGAAGCCTATGTCCAACTGTGGAGGTCTTTCAGCTGACATGATGATGATAATGAGGATTGTTCGAAAGAGTCACTACGACCTTGGAACGCAAAGAGCAACTGAAAAACACGGTTGGGTTTCACCCAGTAAAAGTCTGACACTCCCGCTTGCTTCGTCCAGACCAGGAAAAGTCATTTGACGATTACCACTTATTCAAAATAAAAAATATATTATTTATTATATCCTTTATTGTACACCAATACAAACATAAAAGGAAACTAAAACTAAAACACATACGTACATACAATGGGCGGCCTTAACAATAGCTTTAGCGTTAGTATCACTAGCTTTTGCCCGCGGCTTCGCCCGCGTACATAAAATATAGCATATGTCACTCAGGAATAAAGCAGCTTTCTATCGGTGAAATTTTTTTTAGTTTCCGATAGCTAGCCAGAACCCAAAATTAAAAAAAAAAAAAACATTCAAATATTTTTATTTCACGTAGGCCTACATGGGCACTTATAAAACATCAGAAGCTAGTGCACGGTTCCAAATTGGTCGTTTCCTATGGAGAAGAACTGGCAAGAAACTACATGGTTACCTACTCTTTTAAAAAAAGTGGTTGATGTGACTTTCAGAGATTACCTCCTACTATGCAAACAAAAAAACAAACTTTACCTCTTTATAATATTAGTATAGATTAAAGATATGATAATTAAGAATAGAGTTATAAAGAAATAGATGGAGCACCTAACAAACTACCTAGAAATAAAAGAAAAAGAGTTTATTTACGTCAAACATGCCGCATACCTTAAAAATGACTACTGTCGACGCCCTCTACCTCAGCTAGGGGGCATAGGATCTTAAGTCAAGTAAGTAAGTCAAGATTAAAGATCTGGTAATTATAAAGAAATAGATGAACAACTTGATAAACTATCTCATTTATAATTGACGCCCCCTCATTATCGTTACGACAAATAAAACCAGAGGACGCAGAAACGCAAGCTAGACGATTTGGGAGTCCCCGATCACTTCTGGTCTCTTGGGGGACAAGGGGGATAATCATCTCATCTCAGTAATGATAATGTGCGCACTAATATATTAAGGTTCTAAGTGCTGGGCATTTGGGGAGTAGTAGACTAATTAGATGTAATGCGGGGGATATGGCAAGGATTCAAGAACAAGTGTTGGCTGAAAAAGTGAATAATGATTGTGTTATTAAGTTTTTGTTGAGAGAAGAAATAAAATTTAAAAAAATCTTTTTGCAAAAAAATATCCGACTTCAATACAATAAACACGTGTTTCTGGTCTTATTTCTTCGTTATTTAACACCGAATTCCGAAATAAAAGTTATTGTGCATTGTTTAGTGTTTTTTGTATTGAAGTCGGTAATTTATTTATAAGAAGTTTTACCGTAAAATATAAAACTTTTAAAAGAGCGTAAAACTTTTACGCTCTTTAGTTGTGATACGTCAGCTAAATCTGAAAATTGAGCAAGTTATATAGTAAAGTATAAAATATAAGCATTACATGTGTGCCTAGAAGAGTTTCTTCGATTTCTCGAAGATCCCATCATCAGCCCCCCTACAAGTTACCACCGTTTCGTTTCGATTTTCTTTACGTCGATCGCCTCGAGTAGGCCACGCCTCCGTTCCTTTATTCTGACGTCGATCTCAACGCTCAGTCACGTGGTCAGAACAAAGGAACAGGAGGCGTGGCCGACTTGAGGCGATCAACGAAAAGAGAATCGAAACGAAACGGTTGTAACTTGGCTAGGGGCATATCCTAACTAGAAATATTTCTTCTTTATAATTTTATTATATATTATAGGCAGTATAGATAAAATGTATTTTATTTATCCATCGTTATCCAAGCTCATGACGTGTCGTCGGATGCACTTGACATAATTACACAACTGCCCGCTACCCGGCGGCCGTCGGACGAGGGCGAGACCCGTCTGTTTTATTGACGAAAAAAGGTAAATGTTGTTTTAATAGGAAAATGACTTAGTTGTTACAGGTTCCAGGACGTGTTGCATGACCACAGATATACAAGACTAAATAACACATTATTAAAAGACAGACTGATAATCACAATGAAGAAAATAGAACATAATGATATTCATATTCTTTATTGTAGTTATACATAACTTATAAAAACAAAAAAAAGTAGGTCAGCTGATGTACACAGGCGAGCTTAACTCATAATTGGGTTTTGTTACAGCAAACCAATAAATGAGAGAGAAATTTTGCACTTGAGAATAATATTAAATGCACAACAACCCCTCTCCTAGAGAGGAGGCCTGAGTCCCAACAGTGGGAACATTGTAAGGCCGACTATGCTATGCTATGCTATGCACAACAAAATTTCACATTAATAATTCATACTTAAAACTAAAAATATATTAAACAAACATGTGTACTGCACCCAACACATAAACATAATATATACAACTAGCTTTTGCCCGCGGCTTCGCCCGCGTGAATGTAGGTTTCTCCATACAAACATTAGAACCCCGCTTCATTCCCTTAGGGGCTGAATTTTGGGAAATCCTTTCTTAGTGCTCGCCTACGTCATAAAAGGAAACCTTGTGCAAAATATCACGTTCCTAGGCCCTGTAGTTTCGGCTGTGCGTTGATATGTCAGTCAGTCAGTTTCTCGTTTTATATACTCGTGTATAGATAAATCGCACCTTTAATCCAATACCAGCAAACATATTGCGTTAAAAACAGTTTTTTGAAGAATTTCGTTTCGTGACGGTATTGGATTAAAGGTACGAAATGAAAATTTATGCATACATATTTAAAATTTTTTTTTTCTTTATTTATTTATAGGGGCTTTAAAGCATAGCGTATGTCAGAACCATCGTATCCTAAACAATTGTACGTACATCACAAGATGGCCATGAATTCTAACAAATCTTTCGCATTGTCATTATTTGGTTGGGATAGAATGTTATGTAACGTTCTGTTCAAATTCAGAGACCTTATCAAACTATTTCTACTGGACTCATATTGGACACATTCCATCAATAAATGTTGTAGACCTCGACAACTTCACATTCCTCACAATTGGGTGATTTTCTTCATCATGAAGGCAAATTTCTTGCTTGGAATGTGTCCAGATCTGACTCTAACAGCAGTAACAATCAGTTTTCTACCAATAACACTATTCATAAACCAAGACACGCCGAGAGGCTCACACTGTATGGTTTAATACCATAAACCCTTCTCTGATGACCGTTTATTAAAGTATTCTTTCCAATGATCGTGGCACATATTCTTAAATTTAGGTAAAAGTTCAGAATAATCTATTACAATATTTATTTCTTTTCCATTCCTAACCGCTAATTCTCATCTTTGGGATGGGTCTGCCAAATACCAGCTTGATGCTCTGGAATCGATTGAGAAGCGAGCCAAGAGGATCATCGGTGATGATGCACTTGTCGAATCAAAACTCCAAAGCCTTGAGCACCGACGCCGAGTTGCTAGCCTGTCGGTTTTCTATCGATTACACTTCGGGGAGTGTGCGTTGGAATTGCACAATTTAATTCCACCAAGTCCATTCCATCATCGGACCACTAGACGTACGGCATTGCGCCATCGGTACATGGCGGACATCCCACCCATACGTACAAAGCGTTTTGGGAACACATTCATAATGCGTACAGCTAAGGAGTGGAATTCCCTGCCGGAGTCTGTGTTTCCTGATAGCTACAACCTAGGGGTCTTTAAGTCAAGAGTGAATAGGTTACTTCTAGGCAAGCGTGCTCCATCGTCGGCCACATCATCGCTTACCATCAGGTGAGATAGTGGTCAAACGCGAGCCTATCTATAATAATAAAAAAATAAAAAAATTTCGCTAACATGTCAGCCTCTAAGAATATTTTTTATTGTACACCAAAATAATCGACTGTTAATTAAAAAGAAAAACTGAATAAAATTAATTATTGTAGAGTAGGAGCTTTTACCGCGGAGAATTTCTGAAAGGGAAACCCGTAGTCCTAGAACGCAAAGGGTAATTGAAGGATACAGGTGTGGTTTTAGTCAGTAAAAGTCTGACACGCCCTCTCGCTCCACCCAGAGCGCGAGAAGTCATTTGGATGATTCCCAACTTAAAAAAAAAAAAGAAATGGTGGCCGAGTGGTAACGGCTCCGACTTACGAATTGTAGGTCTTGGGTTCAAACCCAGCCAGGTATATTACTTTGTGTAATATATTTCATCACCACCGCTTTCAAAACGGTGAAGGAGAACATCGTGAGGAAACCGGCATGTCCTAGAACCAAAAAGTCTTTTGTATGTGAGTTTACATGCTTTTGAACGCATTCGGTTATCCGAAAGGGAACTCCGGGGTGCTTGGACGCAAGGCAAAGAAGGAACATAGGAGAGAGTTTCAGTCAGTAAAAGTCTGTTACGCCCTCTCGCCCCACCCTAGAGCGAGAGAAGTCGTTAGATGATTTCCCACCTTAAAAAAAGCGTCTAGTTTGTATAAGTGGCAACCCCTCCAATGATTTCCCATCTAAAAAAACTCACGATACACGTGTTATTCTTAAGGTAGGGCAATGTATAAAAAAAAAAAAAAACTTGCATCATTTTGTATACCAGGACAACTTATCATATAACGCAAAAATACTAAGAGAAAAATAAGGCAAAACCTTGCATTCATAAAATATTTAAATGTCGTCATCTTTCATACTATACTTTCAAGTAATGTAAACTAACTCAGTAATATGTATTTAGTATACGAACACTCGTAGCACTTTGTAAATGAACAGTGTTCTACGTGATTACGTAGCACGCGCTACGAGCTACGGGCTACGACGTAGCACCCGCATTGTATTTTGTGAGAATTTTCCTCTTGCCAGTTGGTCCGTTTAGTGGCTTCGGCTTTGAAACTGTTGTAATTTTAAAGACTAAAATTGGTTGTTTTACTCCGTATATGAATACTTCCATCTATTTCCACGTCTAATAAGCCTGTTATGTCCCACTGCTGGAGGCCTACACTACAATTGTTATAGGATGGTGCGGATGACAGCAGCTGTCATCCGCACCATGGATAAAGGATAGGTAGTTCATTGTATGAACCCGATAGCTGCTATCGAGTTCATACAATGAACTACCTATCCTTTTATCTCATCTTAAAGTTGAATATTTTCGTCCTGCTGTAACCCTACCCATGCTATCTAAAAAAGACTTTAGGAGATAAAAACATATTTTTTTAAATTTTATTATTCTGAATAGGCTCGCGTTTGACCACTATCTCACCTGATGGAAAGCGATGATGTGGTCGACGATGGACGATTTCTTGAAATATTATTTTCTTCTTTAGGAATAAAAATACACTTTACGTACAAAATAAAATACTAAATACGCTATTAAATTTATATTATAAAGTTTTATTCTATTCTATTCTATTCTATTATAAATAGGTGAAAATTCTTTATTTGCACTAAAAATATCTTTAATTCATTCAACCCCAAGCGAATGCTCGCTCTATGTCTTTCTATTGTGTCTCTAATTACGGTACTCTAAAGGCTAAAGTAAAAATTGAAAATGATGCAATTAAAAAAAATATATATTAAATAAAATGTTGCATAATTGTCATACGACATTTTTAAGGTTTATCGTTGCGAGAAAAAAAATCAAAAGCAGTAATAAATTAGTTTACACATTTTCATTTCATCATGAAAAAAAAACGTGTTGCGCCGACCCCAAATAAGATGGGACAAGGGCAGGAAGATGATGATGATTTTCATTTCATCATGGGAGTCTTTAAATAAAAAAATATGACAATATTATCTGCTTCTGACCAACAGATTTACATAACATATAAACGTCAATAAAATGCTAGGTAGGAACAAATCCCTGGCAATTGAGCGCCCGACCTTGGCAAGGTCACGCGCACCGCTGGGCTCACTCCCACGACCCGTTATCCTGTTTGTGATCTCCTCGATGAGGTACGCGTGTAGTAACGTCCATTTGTTTATAAAACTAATACTGTGTTGGACAACATTGTAACATACAAAATTGGTTTTAGTACGTGCGAAACCCGAAACACGTGTCTTGTATTTTCATGTAAAAAAACTATGTATATAATTTCAGAACTGTACTATGAAAAATCACAAAGTTATAAGCTTGTTATGTTACCTGGTTGTCCGCACAAATACATGGTCAACGGGCCATCCGGGTGACTGACGGGTTTATTTGCTCCCACACCCAGCTGTGCACTGGCGCCTAATGCCTGCTATGACCTGCCATGACCTGTGTTGTACTTAGTTTCCGTGGTGTCCAACTTTTGAACTTTTGTAAATATTTTTGGGAAAAAAATATAACATGGTGTAAAAATAATTGGAATCCTTTCAGTTACTGATTCTGAACAAACTATATTCAGGTTTTACATATACTATAAATCAATCAATCAATCAATCAATCAATAATGTTTATTTGTCAGAATATGGTACAATAGATATTACAATTTTGGTTCCAGCATATCCTGCCATACTATGGCGTACAAATATTTCTTTACGAATGAAGGCTCATTTATTAACCTATTAATCATTAAATATGAATCAATTAATAAAATATAAATATTATTGTAATAAAAATTGGAATTTTGTTGAATTAATAAAAGTCATGTCATTAATATTGAATAATTATGTCATTGTTGGGTATGGTAGAATAAAGTCTATTTAATTTAAATTTAAATAATGTTGTATACAAATACTAGCTGGATAGTAGAAAATTGTCCCAAGAGAACATACTCCCTGGATAAAAATCTTATGTGCTATGCCAGGACAAGGGGTACTCGTGTACCAAATTTCATCGAAACCTTTTCAGTTGTTTGAGCGTGAAGAATTAACATTCACACACATACACACACCCACACACGCTCACAAACTTTCACATTAATATTAGTGTGACTCCATCAGCGATACGACGATGATATAGAAGGGAAAAATCGCTTTTGAATTTTGCTTAATCTTTTTTTAAGCTATTGCATAGCTTCTATCGCGGGCCTTGAGCGCGGGGACCGAATCCAGAAATTCCGTAACGAAAAATATACCTCACGCCCCCACTCCGACGGGCACGGAGGTGTGGCTTGGAGGCCGACAGAGACCAAACACCTATTTTAGAAAAGTCGTTAACGACCTGTGTGGCGCATTGGTACAGCGTTCTACCTATGTTATCATCGTGCCTCGAGTTCAAATCTCGGTCAAACAAAATAGTCTTTTTGTATTGTAATAGATTATAGTAATGTTCTATGATAACAACTGAACATACTTGTAGCAATTTATGAAGTAAACAAGAAAGAAAAAAAATTGTTTTCTTATCGGTCACCACGCTCAAAAAGTGTAACTTGAATTAATATCAAAGAAAAAGAAATACTGCATAAATAAATAATTATAATTGCATAAGTTGATACAAAATGCTATGCAATAGCTTTACCGCGGCAGTCCCCGAGTGCCACACTTATTTTTTTATTAATGATAGGCTCGCGTTTGACCACCATCTCACCTGATGGTAAGCGATGATGTGGTCGACGATGGAGCACGAGCATCTATATAGAAGCGAAATACCACTCACTGATTATTCACGAAATCTCAGAAACTATAACACCTACAAACTTAAAATTTGGCAGGTAGGTTCCTTATAGGGTGTAAACATCCGTTAAGAACGGATTTTATGAAACTTTATCCCTAAGGGGCTAAAACGGGGGTTGGAAGTTTGTATGGAGAAACCAACTTTTACGCGAATGAAACCGCTGGCGGAAGCTAGATATCATATATTTATGTAATTGTGTGGAGCCAGAAAATCAGATACGAGTCTTGCCTAGAGGTAATGTGTTATCTAGTCCCTTTTTCTTGAGGTAGGAAATAGGGTGTTTCATGTTTTTTAAATTTTCGATTTTAACTTTGCTCAATTATAACACTCATGCAGTGTTCTTGTACCAAAAATCACAATAATCGGTTAATATTTAGAGGTTGCACAACGCCAATAAAGTTTTCTCATACAACTAGTACATACGTCATCAGTGTATGTTAAATTTTTGATATTATTATTTTTTTACATTGGAGGGTGGCAAGTTACTAGTGTGTTGTTGTGTCTAGTAAAACTTACTTCCCTCCTCTGTAAAAAATAATAATATTAAAAATTTATCTTCACTAATGACGTACATATTGGCGTTGTGCAACCTCTAAATATTAACCGATTATGGTGATTTTTGGTATATGAACACTGTGCATGAGTGGTATCAAGAATTCGAGTAAAGTCAAATGAAAAACGAAAATTAAAAATAAAAAACCATGAAACACCCTAGTGGGAAATCATCAAATAACTTCTCCCGCTCTGGGTGGAGCGAGAGGAGGTGATAGATTTGCTGACTAAAAACCCAACCGTGTTTCTTCAGTTACATTTAGCGTTCCAGGGCCACGGTGTCATCTGAATCCGGGCCCAGGAGGCCCGGTGCCTGCTAGGGCAAAGGGAATGTTTGAAAGCGTGACTGTAGCTCTAGAACGCAAGGGGCAACTGATGGACATAAGTGGGTTTTAGCTAGTAACAGTGAGTACATCTCATTAATGGTTAGTTGTAATTATTAATTTTTTCTTGCTTTTTTTATAATGTGAATGTGAGAACACTGTAGACTCCACGAATTCTTAGATTACTACCTATTACGACTCTCACTTTTTTATTATGATTATTTTTATTGTGCTTTTGGGTACAATATGGAAATATTGTACGATAACCATTTTTTTCAAAAGAGTAACCATGGAGTTTCTTGCGTTTCTTCTCCATGGGAAACGACCAATTTGGAACCGTGCACTAACTTCTGACGTTTTATAAGTGCCCAAGTAGGCCTATGTGAAATAAAAATATTTGAATATGAATTTTAACACGCGGTCTTGCTCCACCCTAGAGCGAGATGTGAAATCTTCTAATGACATCCCCCATCATTGGAAGATTTCACATCTCAAAAAATGGCTCTTTCGAACAATATGCGAGATATTGAGCTTTTTAGTAGTCCAGAGTTGAGCTACACGAATACTTGCACTGACTGGACAGGTCCACTCAAATCTGTGTGAATCTTTCCTCAAAAGACCATCTCCAGAGACCAATCTACATGGTTCTCATATGATTTAACCATTACATGTTTACTGTATGGACTTTAAAAGAGACTTTGACCCCTGAGTTTGTTTCGGTGTTTCTTCTCAGGGTAGTCAGCTAGGAAACACCAGCCTCGTCTAGTGTAAATTGACGAAAAAATTTACGTGTAAAAGTGTTTTTTAAACTTATTTGCAAAATAAATATCATTTATCATTTATATTGATCCACCACTTTGATTGGTAAAGTACGTGTAGCCCTAAACGCTTTCCCACACGACCATAATGTTTACAATAGCCAATCTACGTGGAATATTCCGCCGTGTGAATAGTAAGTGGTGATGCGTAACACTCGTAAGGGGTACCACCTTTAGCTGTCGGCTAACTCGTACCAAGTCGCTGTGTCCGGTGTGCCCGCACCTTTATCCGACGGCCGCCGGTCGACGGCGACGGCAGCTGGATCCTGATTGGTGAGCGGTGTTGTTACCACTACTACAAGTTTTCTACAAAGAAATAATTATTATAATGCAGAAAAATTCATGAGGGTCTAATAGAGAGGCTGTGGAAAACCAGATTCTCACGCACTTTTAAGTGAAAAAGATGTTCAATCTTCAGTAACATCATATCTTCCTGCCCTTGTCCCGTGTTATTTGGGATCAGCGCAACACGTTTTTTTCTTCCACTCTGTCCTGTTACGCTATCATCGACTCCCTATTCTTTCATATTACTCTTCACACAATCCATCCATCATAATAGAGATAATAAGACAAATGCTATTGGACACATTCTTAGTAAAGATAAATTTATTAGTTTAGGACATAATTAAATAAGTCATTAGTCTATATACAAGGCTAGATTGTGTAAATTAGGATCCATCTTTTGCATGAACGTACGTAAGATTAGTGGAAAAAAAAGTGACTAGGAAGCGAGTATCAACCGGTAGTAAGGCCAATCGACACGTGCACCGTACACCAAGGCACGGAAACAATTACTTACATTGTATCAGAAACGTGTCCACCGCGTCGCGTCGTACCCCGACTTGTAAAACGCTGGGAAATTGGACGTAGGTATTGACAAGCGTACTGACGCACTGAGCTGTCGCTTCGTCATTTTATTTATTCATTTATTGAATGCTTTATGCACACAAAAGTACAGAGGCGGACTTAATGCCCAAGGCATTTTGTACCAGTCAACCTTTGGGTGAAAATAGTAGTAGGTGCAATAGTGCAATTAAAGACAGAGAGAAAAAGGCGAATACAAGATTAGATATACTAATAAACCATAGATACTCGTATAATACGAATATACAATATATTCTCAAATTAATAAACTACATACTTACACTAAAATGATCAAACAACTGGTCCTAATCGACAATTGAAAAATATTAAAGCTGTGATGATACTACTGCTAATTTCTTACGAATTAGCTCTCGAACCTTAGTTTTGAATGTTAATCAGCTTGTTGCTATCATGATTTCCTGGGAAAGCGCATTCCACAGAGAAATAGCTTGAATAAAGAAAGAATAGTGAAGAAAGTCAGTACCATGAGTGGGGACGATGGAGGTATGAGCTTGATTATTTGAGGATAGAGGAGTTTCAAAGAGATGTCAGCATGATTGACGGGGCCCCCAAGGACCGTCACCTGCTAGGGCTGCTAGGCCCACTAGGAACATCAGCTGCTAGGGCTACGGGACCTACTAGAACCGTCGCCTGCTAGTGCTGCGGGGCCCCCAAAGATCACTAGGACCGTCACCTGCTAGGGCTGCTAGGCCCACTAGGAACATCAGCTGCTAGGGCTACGGGACCTACTAGAACCGTCGCCTGCTAGGGTCAGTAAAAGTTAGGGAAACTCTAGAGGCAAAACTGAAAAATTTCAAATGGGCACTGAACATGTTTCTAATTCGCATGGCAAACAAAATTTAAGCGCAGAAATCTAATTTGCAACTCCACCAGGAAATCTACTGCAGATCAATCAAATCCACAGACTCCACTTTCCCCTTAAAAATTACTTTCAAAAGCAATAAAAAAACAAATCCAATAAAATGCGAACGCATCATAATACCATTTGCGGTATCTCGTCGCCCGTTCGCTCAGATTCGCTCGTTCGCACAGATAAGCTGACGTGTCCCTTTAGCGCTCACTTCACGAATTAGCGAGCGGATGACAAGCTCTTTACTCTATACGCGATTGTGGAGATAAAGCGAGGGTGTGCTTTTTTAAATTATATAGGAAAATTAACTTTGGGGTTCTAACTGGCAGGTTGGAACTGAATTTAGTTACTACTAATAATATGGATATACACTGGACTCTTTATTTCGAAAATATAACAAGAAAAATGAAAACACATAACTAATTAAAATTAGGTATATACATATTCCTAGCTAAAATATGGCGTCAAAAAATTTCCAAAAGACTGGCGCCATTGCCACGTTGTATGGCAATGCTTAATCTCAGGATCGAGGTAAAAACCTGCCCTTGGGTCACGCAAAGTGTCAACTAGGCGTTTGTATAATTCTTTAAAAAGCGTATGAGCACTGATCGGACCCCACGGCCCAAGAGCTTCTACCCCAAACGGCTCGAAAATATAACTGCCGATGAGGTTGTTATGTTTCTGCCGCAGGTGAGGGAAGAAAGATGATTACTCACTGATTAATCACGAAATCTCAGAAACCATAATACCTACAACCTTAAAATTTGGCAGGTAGGTTCCTTATAGGGTGTAGACATCCGCTAAGACCGGATTTTCTGAAATTCACCCCCTAAGGGGATTAAAAGGGAGTCCAAAGTTTGTATGGAGAAACCGACTTATACGCGGGCGAAGCCGCTGGCAGAAGCTAGTATCTATCTCTAGATCTATCTCTAGTATCTAGCTCTATATCATGTCTACCATTAAAGTACGATACAGAAAATACAATCCTTCCAAGGAAGCCCCAACCATCATGATAAGGGTTCTATTTTTGCCGACTCAAGTCATCATCTCCCTAGTCTTTTCCCAACTAGCTCGGCGTCGGCTTCGAGTCTAACCAGCCCCCCTAGCCAAGTTGCAAACGATAAACGTGAACGCTTAGTAATCTCCAATAGATTTTCAACTTTATACCTAAGAACATGAAGTTGAAAATCTATTAAAGACTACTGAGCGTTAGCGACCGGAACGAACGAAAACACTATGTAATCTTCAATAGATTTTCAACTTTACATCCAATATCATAAAGTTGAAAATCTATTAAAGACTACTGAGAGTTTACGTTTATCGTTTGTGACTTGGCTAGGGGGGCAGATGCGGCTGAATACCCTTGTTTATCGTAGAGTGATTGTCTATCCACAACCTGGTTGTTGAGCAACACGATACTCCTTTGACAGACTGATGTTCAGACTTTCTGATGTCTGACTATCTGCAAAAAGATTTACGAATGATAACCGGGACCAAAAGCTTTATGTGCTTTCCGAGGCACGATGACTGTAATTTATTTATTTATTAAAACTTCATGCAACATAAAGGTACAAAGGCGGACTTAATGCCTTAGCATTCTCTACCAGTCAACCAAAGGTAGTGAAGAGAAAACATGGTAGGTGCATAAAAAAAAAGAAAAGAATAATACGAAATTAAGGGATCAAATGTATACATATATACAATACATAAAATAAACATACACAAATATTTAATATAATATAAACCTAGATATATATATACAAATATATATAAGGAAAAATGAAAGGATTTTTGAGACTACTCCGCTATTTGTGTAGAAAATAAAGCCGAAATTTCCGCTTAAATGCATATTGACTGGTGGCCGTCCTGATGTCAAGAGGAAGCGCATTCCACAGAAGTATGGACTGTATATGAAAGGAAGAATGAACAAAGTCAGAAGTATGAGAAGGACAAAGCAGTAGAAGATTGTTAGAAGAACGCAGATTCTTAGCATGGGAAGAAGATAGATATTGAAAGTGTGATATGAGATAAGAAGGAGGGGTGGGAGAGTTGAGCAGAGAGATAAGTGTAGTCAGTGCGCGCAAACCAAACAAAATAAAAATAATGTCCTAGATAAACCGACAAAACACCGATTCAAGTATGAAATCCTAAAAATCAATGGACGGACACAAAGCCTGCATATAAAGCTCAACCCACATCATTTCAATACTTAGACAATTGGACCAAATTCGAATAGTGGGCGAACAAGAGACCTTAATTTCTAATTATAAAGTCGGTGGTTTTCAGCTGTTTAGTTTGAACCACTTTTCAAGGTCTTTCTGTTTTCGTTCGCTTTTCATTCTGTATCTGTTTGTCTTGTGGTTTAGATCCGTTCTGTTCAGTATTACGTGGACTGATTTGTATGTATATTAGTTTAGTTTTGTTTATTTTGTCGAGTTGGTAGACGGTTAGCTAATCAAAAAAGTTTTAGGTGTTTTACAGTATAATATAAGTATACTAGTGACCCGCCCCGGCTTCGCACGGGTGTAATGCTGATACTAAATATACAACAGAATGTCTTTATATACAACGTTCACTGCTTTTTTGTCATATGACAATAAAAACAAGTTTTCTTTAGATGTTACTCTTGAAAGAGCGACATATAATTGACCATGTGAAAAACACTCTCAAGAAAAGCATTCTCAAATTGGAAACTAGACAGACTAAGGTGACAGAGGAACTTGCCTCACTTCACGAGTCAATGCAATTCCATAGCAAGGAATACGATGACATTAAAAAGAAGCTCGAAGTTTACACCAAAGAATTCAAGAACCTGAATCTCCTTAACACTGAATTGGCGGAAGTCAAGGCCCAGAATAGGAAACTAAGATCAGATCTAAACGCAAATGAGCAACGTGAAAGGCAATTGAATATTGAGATTGTTGGCATACCTGAATACAAGGATGAAAGCTTGAAAAACATTATCTTAAAGATAGGTAAATGCACTGACATAGAAATATCAGGGGATGATATTGTTCAAGTAAACAGAGTGACTGCAAAGGTTAAGATTCAGGGTAGGCCAAGAAATATAGTAGTGAAATTGCGCACTCGTCAGCTCAAAGACAACATTATATATCAAGCACGTAAACGTCGCCTTTCAACCAAGGAACTGGAAATTCAGGGCAAAGCTGTTCCTGTTTATATAAATGAACACTTGACAGTATATAATAAAAATCTTCTTAAAAAGACCAAAGAGTTAGCCAAAATTAAGGAATACCAGTTTACGTGGACAAAAAACTGCAAAATTCACGTGAGGAAAGCAGTTACAACTCCAGCTATCTTTATTATGGACGAAGAGGATTTAAAAAAAAAAATCGTTTAATTTCCCGGGCAAGTCTTTTGGTTCTTGTTTTTAATATTTTGATTTGTAATTTATTTTTATTTTATGATTTTTTGCAGGATTGTTTACTTAACATTCATGAGAGCGGAGTTTGTTGTTTGTCATTTGTTTTTGCCGAGTCTATGTTAACTGTGTTCTGTGTTTTGTTCGAGCAATTCAAGGTCACTGACGGTCGTTTAAAGGTAACACGCTTAATGAGTGTGCGACACTTGAAGTATCAAAGTTTGATCATTCAAGAGTTTTATTGCTATGGGACCGCTTATCCGATTATAATTGCATTATTTAAATATTATTGCTATCGCATAAATTTTGTGATGTCTAAAGGAATGTTATTTAAAAAAATACACAGTCTGGCAACATATTCGGGTACGAGTTATTGTCTTTGTTACAAATATGTGGAGCTATATATGAACTTTATAATAAAAAACCTACATAATTCTGCGACTTACTTTGAATTTAAAATCATTACTGCTTATAATGTCATATTACTCCGGGACGCACCTATATGTGGCGCATGTATTATGCATGTAAGCTATCCAACATGCTTATGTAACTTTTTAGCAACTTACCCACAATATGTTAAATTGGCTAATTGTTTATTGATTCAAGCTAATACATATATCTATAGTAATCATTATGAAATAAAGCATAATGTTTTGATGGTAAATTGTTGCGCATGCAATTCCTCCCCGGCTGTAATGCCGTCGCAAGAAATGATTATTTATTATTCTACCCGCGAGTTGTTTATTGTGTTTGGTCAGATTAAGTTTAAGTGTCCGTTGTTTGTTATTTTAACGAGATATATTTTCGGTAAAAAAAAAAACTCGTCACAATGAAGCCCCGTAAATTAAACATTTACTATCAGAACTGTCGTGGTTTAAGGACTAAGACTTCACAATTCCATCAAAACATTACGTGTAATTGTTATGATTTAATTATTATAACGGAAACATGGTTACATAACGGCATTTTTGATAGGGAATTGTGTGACGATAGGTATGACGTGTTCCGTAAAGATCGTGACTTAACTGCGACTGGTAAATCTTCGGGTGGCGGTGTGATGATACTCTCGCGACATGAACTAGGTGCGTGGTGCATCGAGCATGAACAGAATGTAATCGCTACGGAATTATTGACCATAATAATACCGGCTCGCGCGCTGTCTGCAACAGCTGATCTTTATGTTAGTGCTGCCTACGTACCACCGGACGCTCACCGAATACCCTCAGACATCAACTTCGTCCTGCAGGGCGTCGCTAATGTATTTACTCTCAGCAGTAACACATGTAATTATCTACTTGTGGGTGATTTCAATCTTCCATGTATAGAATGGCATTCAAGTGGGCCAAGTTTTCTGAAACAAGGCGCCCTCGAAGTTCAGAGGGCTGCCGTGCGGTTAGTTAACGAACTAACATTCTTAGGAGTAACACAATACAATTCATTGCCTAACCACAAGGGGCACACTCTTGATTTAACATTCTCCAATTTGCCGCTAAAAATAAACGAATGTCTATCACCCCTTGTGAAAACTGATTTGCCTCATCCAGTAATTACAATCGAAATATCTGACCTAGCAGTTTCCCCGCTCCGTGAGTTGTCTACTTTTAGACATAATTACCGAAAATCTGATTACTGCATGTTGAATAATTATTTTTCTGAAATCGATTGGCACTCAGTTTTGGGTAACACATCAACAAATGATACAGTAGAATCTTTTTACAATATAATTCAATCGGGGATTGATAAATATGTACCTTTAACACGGGCGTCAGGATCACGTAAATATCCTGTTTGGTTTAGCCACTCTTTAATTAAAATAATTAGGGAAAAAAGTAAGGCGCATTTGCGTTGGAAGCGTTTTGGAAACTTACTCGACTACGAAGAATTCGCGATGTTACGGGCTAGACAGCGACAAGTCAACCAGATTTGTTATAAGAAACATTTGCAGGAGACGGAACGTAGTTTGAAAAAGGACCCAAAAAAGTTTTGGACCTACATAAAGACCCTGCGTGGAGGTTCGAACTATCCAAAAATGTTATCACATAATAACGTTAATTATTCTGAGGGACCTGAAATTTGTGAAGCTTTCAATAACTTTTTCCACGATGTTTTTGGTGAGCCCTCCGACTATAGCCTCACTAGTTCATTGATCGCAGACGATAAAGATCACTGTCCGGATATTATTTCCAACTTACAATTTACTTCGTCAACCGTGGAGAACTCGTTGAGTGCTTTAGGTGTCGAAAAGGGTCCTGGTTGTGACGGAATACCTCCAGTGTTTTGGAAGAATTGTGCGAAGTCTTTAGCGTCTCCAATTTGTATTATTTTTAATACTTCTTTGAGAGAAGGCACATTCCCAAGTGAATGGAAGAAAGCACTCATTGTTCCAATTCATAAAAAGGGTTCGCGCACAAATATAGGAAATTACAGGGGGATTTCCATACTAAATACAATTGGGAAAGTGTTTGAAAAACTAGTATACAACACCGTCTATCCATATATCCTTAAAGGTATTTCTTGCAAACAACACGGTTTCTTAAAAAATCGCTCGACTGTCTCGAACTTAGCTAGTTTTTCAAATTTTGTTCTGGAGAATACAGATAACGGCGGGCAGGTTGACGTGATCTACACGGATTTTGAAAAAGCTTTTGACCGTGTGGACCATATCATTTTGCTCAGTAAGTTATACAGATTGGGTATACGTGGGGATCTATTAAGATGGGTTCAGTCATATTTATTCAAAAGGTCACAAGCTGTAGTACTAGGAGGATACCGTTCTAATTTTATTGAAATTCCAAGTGGAGTTCCACAGGGATCCCATTTGGGACCTTTATTTTATAATGCGTATTTGTTTGACATCACTGATTCTTTTAAAAACTCTGACCATTTAATGTACGCGGATGACAAAAAAATATTCTGTAGAATAAATTCAACTGATGATTGTAAGGCTCTTCAAGAAGACCTTAATCGTTTAAACAATTATTACAAGAAAAACAAAATCACAGTAAATGTCACCAAGTGTCAATGTATTAGTTACACGCGTAAAAAGAATCCCATTGTTTACTCGTATAATTTTAATGGAATTGTTATAAACAAAATTAAGATAGTTCGGGACTTAGGAGTTTTTTTTGACAGTAAATTATCATTCTCAGATCACATAGACCTCATTAGCACAAAAGCCTATAAGAACCTGGGATTTGTTCTTAGGTCTTGTAAGGAATTTAATAACATTAAAGCACTTAAATCGGTATACTTTGCATATGTGCGTAGCGTCTTAGAGTATGCGTGCCCAATATGGTCCCCTCAATACATAACTTATAAGAGTCAAATAGAAAGAGTTCAACAGAAATTTATTAACCATCTTAACTATCGCCTCCGTAAACCTCCAATGTCCTACGAAGATAGCTGTCGAACATACGGTTTGCTAACACTCGATGACAGGCGTAAAGTGATGGACATGTGTTTGCTTTACGATATACTTAATGGGCGGTTGGACTGCCCAGAGTTGGTCGCACAGGTAGGTTTTAACACTCCCCTGCGGCGCACTCGTCACACACCGATGTTGCACGTGCCTCGGCACTCCACTAATATTGCTAAAAATTGTGTAATGACTCGCGTTGCTCGAATTTATAACAAAGATTTCTTTCATGTAGATATATTCAACTGCAATAAGCCAACTTTCAAAAAACTAATTGTTAAAACTTTAAAAGAAGGCAAATGACTAGCAATTAATCTCCCATAATTTAATCTATTTTTTCTAATTTTTATTCCAAAATGAATTCTTGCAAAGTTGTAACTGTACATTTTTGTTAATTTTCCTTATTAGTCCGTTCGCATGTTATAGAATTATCCCAGTTATGAAGGGAAACCTGTTATTAGCCATAGTTTACTGTAAGCACTTGCTCTGTAAAATACTTTGTGTATCGCTGTTGGTTACCTAAATAAAGTAAAAAAAAAAAAAAAAAAAAAACACTCAACGGTCAAATCTAAGCCTGCAGGTGTGCTCCGCTTGGGCAGAGCACCGCCGTGTCCTCGTGGGGGAGATCGGCGGCAACGATATAACCGTCCGGACCGAGTCCAAGTCGTCGACGGCGCGTACTGTTCCACGCGCGCCTCAAGGAGATGTCAGCAAGCCGTAGTGGCCCACCAGGGTTGAAGTCCATTAGGACCAAGGGTCTGCTTCTGAAAGGAAGACTCGGCCCTGGAATGAAAGGCAACGAAGGAACAGGAGTGGTTATTCAGTCAGTAAAAGTCTGACACACCCTCGCGCTCCGCCGAAGCGGGATGTCATTATGCCACCGAAAAAAAACCTGCAACGTTGAAAGTTTGACCCTGCGATTTATTAATAGTCATTGCAAAAGATATATTTACCGGAAATTGTAGGCGTTTAAATTGGAAAGGTAAATCCGATGGTATCAAAGGAATTCGGTGAATCAATATATCTTCTCGGGTATCTTTTCCGGTGAATATTGTGCACTCTATTATGAAAGTTTTTAGTGATTTTACCAGCAAATGCGTGCCATTGCAAAGTTTAGGTGGATTTAGGCACGCGCCGCTTTAAATCAGTAATATCTTCGAAAATATTCATTTAAATTACATGTTGTACAGGGCCATATTGATCTATATAAAATGCACAATATATTTAAGGTACTTAATTGGGTAAGGATTAACGCTCTATTGTTTAAAATATCCGTCGTAAATAAGCCATTATTTATCGTAAAAAGTAAAGGATAAAAAATGGTTATTGTGGATGATTCCTAAGAGATAGACATACCTACACCATCGCGGACTTTTTTGTAGACCTTTTTAAGGTGTACAATACTGTAGTACATTAGTTTAATCTGTTTCGTAGGGTTCAGTCAGCGTTTGCAATGTAAGCGGAAAAAATGTGTTTATTTACGAAACCACATTAGAAACCTAAAATTATCAGTGTTTCTCTACTATATTATATATTATACATATAAACCTTCCTCTTGAATCACTCTATCTATTAAAAGAACCGCATAAAAATACGTTGAATAGTTTTAAAAATTTAAGCATACATAGGGACAGAGGGAAGCGACTTTGTTACTATGTAGTGATGAATAACAACAGTTTGCTACCCTAATAACAATGTTTTATATGTTTTTTTTTAAATTAATATTGTTGTTAGACTCGTCTTTAATCCATGGTAGATAAGCGATGATGTGGCCGACGTTAAAGCACGCTTGTGTAGGAGACAGAAGTAATCTATTCACTCTTGACTTAAAAAACCCCAGGTTATAGCTGACAGGTAACACAGACTCCAGCAGCGGATTCCACTCCATAATGAATATGTTCCCAACGTTTTGTGCGTATGGGTGGGAGATCCACAATGTACCAGTGACGCATCACCGTACGTGTTTTCTTCTTTAACACATTCTTATTTACCGTCATCTCAATATTCACCACCTTTCCAGCCATATTATTAGTAACCCAAGCCAAGTATTTAAACAAAATGAAAATAACAATATGTACAAACGGGTAGAAAAAGAACACATAGGGCATCAAAAAATTCATCCACATCGATGTCAATGGGATAAGTGCCCAGAACACTGGCAGCATTGCCTCGCTGATTCGTTGACCGAAGAAAAGCTCAGCCCTCTGGTCATGCGAAGAGTCGACCAGCTGTTTGCTGATACCCATAGCCATTAACCGTTTCTTTTGAATTTTTCTACCCTTATAACTGTAACTTCTCTTTCTTTCTTTTTTTTTCAAATGTTTTAACCCGTACACTGATGACTTAATTTTTTTTTTGGTTTTTGTCCGATCAGTTTAGTTGATAATATTTAGTCATTTTGTCCATTAATCACTTAGTCAAGAATTGCCTTTGATTTTTTTTTAATAGAATAGGCTTGGTCGTGCTCATCACACAAACATTTGTCCTGGGTGGGAATCAAAACACGACCACCGGCATAGTAGTCAGGGCCACTAACAGGCTTGTCTGTTTGTAACAGCCTTTAAAGGTAAAGTTCACTTGCAGTGCAAACGACTTAATATGCCATCAAAGGTCGGTTTGTGTGACCTTACAGATTTTGCCATCTTATGACCCTGCAGGATTGACCCATTACGACCAAGATGTACTTCCAAGTTTTTGTAATGTTTGATACAAGTGGAGAAAGTTTGTCATGCGACCGAGGAGGAATTCAGCCGAGCCGCAGGCGAGGGTGTTATGGAGCCGAGTGCTGCAGTGATAAATTTTTACGTGACCAAACGACGTTTTTCAATACACTTACGAAGATATAAATAAGCGAGGGATGATGCGCGACTCAGGGGTCGTTTAGCGCCCAGCCTGATACGATAAATCTAATAAATTGTGGCGGGGGCAAGCTCGAACACTTTTCCGCACTAGTGTAAAAAACGGTTAATTGCGTTCCTAAAAGAAAAAATATTTTCGTAACTACTATATTTACGGCTATAATATCTGCTCACCACACAAAAAAACAAAGCTCCGTATACACAAGCTAGTCTATCGTAAAAGTTCTGTAACCACAGGGTCAGATAAAACTAGCCGGTAGAGAAAATTTTCAGTCACAACTAACTACACTCGTAAATACGCAAGTTATTTACTGTTTGTTGGAATTTAGACTTTGTTTTCAAGACATAAGGTGGGTAATGCAAGTCGTTTCAAACCGTGTGGTCTGAGGTACGTATGTATACATTTTGATGTCCACATACTGTTGGTAAAATTTATTTAATTTTAATTAGGAGTAGGATAATGTAGTTGTAATGCTGGTTGGTTAATATTAAACCATATTCTGAGTTTATTTTGCTGTAATAACAAATAGCTACACACCCAATAAAAAAAATCCTTATTTAAAAAAAAAACGATAACCATAAATATGCTTAGTCTTAGATTTGAAAATTCTAAATTCAAATTCTCCATAGAAAATCTTGCATTGAAAATCGGCGTTTATTAAACTAATCACATGTCATGGTTATATATTTTTATTAGTTAAGCCCTGAATACTTAGCTTTATTTGTAAACACGCACTCGGTAACCTTACAAATAGCTGTTTCAGAAATCACCCCATATCCGAAAACCGTTTTACAGCAAGGACAAAAATATAATGAATAGTAACATTAATTTTATCTTTCCTTATTCGCCTTTAGGCGCTAAGATAACCTTTCCGTCTGTATTATGAGGTTTAACAAGTAACGAAAAAAACATTATTGAGTAAAATATCTCATCACTTTCATTAGAAAGGCCGTCCTTTTTAATTTTCACTTATTAACTTTATCTCCATGAATCAACACTTCAACAAAAAAACGCGCGCTCTATGAAAAATATCTTTTTTAAATTTCGAACGTGCCTAGGCAACAAATTGAGAGGATTATTGCACTCACTTCGGCAGTATTGTCGTCTCCCTCTTTTCTACGAAGTCGGTATTGTTGTCTCGCTCCAATTTTCCAGTTCACGCCTGCGCGTTGAGGGTTTTCCCGAAAGATGTGCGCCACTCGAAGCTTCGTATGGGGAGAAAAATATAGCGAAATAATAAGGATTTCAATATTTTTTTATTTGTATTGAATAGAAATATTGAGGCATTGAAGGACTTTGTAATTTGTCAAAATCAACGATGTCTTTTTTTTTTTCATGATGTTGATTTGGACAATTTGAAATTTATAATTTAAAGCATTAGACATCTACGTTACACTAAACCATCTAAAGAAAAATTAATTTATGGAAGCCAATATGATAAAGGAGCTATTATAATTTACAACAATATCAGTTACGCAAGAGGGGAGGCGCAGTATACGTAGCTTCGATCGCCGGCCGAGCCAGAGTCAGCCTCTGGAACCGGCGAGATCTCCCGGGCGAACGTCGTGTACGGACGGAAGCCCCCGGACGCCGGATAAAATTCGATCAGTGCCCTCGTAATAATTAAAAAAAGTAATCGAACTGTCAAAAAATGTGTCTGCCGCGTTTCAGAGCTGTCACATTTGAATTTGGAATTTATTTCTTTTTTATTCGGCCGGTGTGAGAGTGGAGGTTCCGTGTGTGATTGTGACCTTTGTTTTAGAAAAAAGAGCGAAATTCTTTATTGTTACTTTTTAAGTTTGTAGTGAGGTGTCAATTTGTGATATCCGTTTCGGAACATGCGAATTACGGTAAGTTTATTGTTTAACTCATAAAATTATTAACAATACGATTAGATTTTGTAAATATTCATTATTCTTTTTACAAACAATTTCGATTACAATAATCATTTGTCGCCAAATTATAATGAAGAAGTAATGAATTATGGTTGAATAAAATTCATGGTTAAGGCAACAAGTAGTAACTTATTGTTACCGGTTTCTTGCAGGCAGTAGTGTAAGCAACAATTGCGCGATCTACATTTATGTAACTGTGTTGAACTTGTGCTTTTGTCAGCTTGAGACCTCTTTGACCTCAAAAGGCTGGGATTTGAGTTTATTTCGTCATAGTCTTACCGATTTGGCTGATTGGAGATTCCAGTCGCATAAGGGATTTTCTTTGCTGGATGTTTAACGGATTTTTCTTGATTTACTTTAAATACAGGTATAATTTGTGATGTAAGATTGATTGTCAGCTTTTATTATGTTAATTATCGCAGTATACATCGTAGTTATTTATTAAGCACTTGGCTGCGGTTACAGTGCCATAATTTAACTGCTGATATGCGGTGGCACGGCGTAATTATTGATGTAATTGACAATAGATTCAATTGATATTCATTGGTTTATGCAATTGGCATCAATCTTATAACGAAGCGACTAATGACGACTAAATAAATGGCTACTGTCAACGAATTAAAGATAAATCTTATTGGCAATATGTATAGGTACTGTGTTTTCAGTTTTATCGGTTTTCCAGGTGCAATAAAACGTCACACCCAGTCGCATCCCTATTATGTCAACTGAAGTGTTGGCATTCCAAATTCAAATACGAATGTGAATATTCTATCGTGGGAACGTAACAGCAGTTTGTAAAGTACGACACTTAGTTGTTTATTCTTGTCTTTGGTAACGAACGACGTTCTATGCAGCACATGAGACGTTTATTTTGTCGGAGACTTATCTAAATTGCTTCTAGTTCATCATCGTATCTTCTCATAGCAGGTTTGGGTTCGATTTTTAGTCTAGCATGGCTTTTTCCCTCTCCTAGAGAGAGGAGGCCTGAGTCCCAACAGTGGGAACATTAAAAGGCTGATTATACTATGCTTATATGGCTTTTTAGTCTGACTATTATCTGTAACTAGTGACCCGCCCCGGCTTCGCACGGGTGCAATGCTGATACCAAATATACTGCAGACTCAGATTACAGAATGTCTTTTTAAATGTCGTGGCCAGATCTTAGAAATTGATTACTTCGTGAAATGGCCAACTAAAACTGGCCAGATCGTTTTAAACGTTAAAGTTTGATGATATTTCAATCTTTGTTTGGCCTACTTTCTTTAGACCTTTTATTATCATTGAAATCATACATCAATGTTATGGCCAAAAGAGGATTGACATATCATCAAATGTTAACGTTTAAACGATCTGGGGGGCTATTGGCTAACTTTTTCAATAACAGTTGACAGTTAGCATTCGTTGCACACTAAACTTAGTTGTCAATTGACAATTTCATAAAATTGGTATTACGTGACTAACAAACTACGGTGGAAATGTGGTGAATTATAAAAATTTACGGTGCCTATTGTGACCACTCTAAAATTTTATCGCCTATTATACAGCTTCAAAAGCTTACACAATCGCAATTTTAAAAGTATCGATACAATAACATCTGTCAAAACGTGTTACGGTGGCTATTAAAGGCACCAGTGGCTAATGACGTCACTGCAGTTGGTCACTGAAGATAGGCAATACGAAGCTAGCTGTTTGACAGTTCAATGATGCACATTGTTAACAAGTGATCATCACTTGAACTGTCAACAGAGTTACGCAATAGCCCCGTTGCCCAGGTTTAGTTGGCTATGGAGTGATCAATTCTGAAGATCTGGCCACGAAATATACAACGTTAAGAGCATTTTTTTGTCTTTAGACAATACAAACATGTTTTTTTTGGCCATGTGAAAAACACTCATCGCTCAAATCTAAGCCTGCAACGTTGAAAGTTTGACCCTGCGATTTATTAATGGTCTTTATGGTATAATGGTATTTATAATTGCAAAAGATATCTTTACCGGAAATTGTAGGCGTTTAAATTGGAACGGTAAATAAGATGGTATCAGAGGAATTTGGGGAATCAATACATCTTCTCCGGAACCACATCCGGTGAGTATTGTGCACTCTATTATGAAAGTTTTTAGTGATTTTACCAGCAAACGCGTGCCATTGAAAGTTCAGGTGGATTCAGATTTCTTAATAAAATAATAGGACAACCAACTTTCAACACTATTTTATGAGAAGAGAGTGCAGACGGGTTCAAAGAATTAAGAAATTCTGTAGGAAAATGAACAGCTTCTTCCAAATCGAGAACAGTATCGACCGAGTAGTATATTTGCGTCGACGCATCAATCATTGAAAAAATCGAGTTATTTACCTTATCTAATTGTTCGGTAATTGTTAAACTATATCTTGATTTAAAGAAAGAGCGATTCTGCTCTTTCTTTAAATCAAGATATAGTTTTACAACTCTCAATGTCGGGATAGACATTTTTATAGACACGTGCCGCTGGCGACCGCTCTCCCCCTGGCAGCTATGTTCTTGCATTCTAAATCTGTAATATCTTCGAAAATATTCATTTAAATTACATGCTGTAAAGAACCGTATTGATCTATATTAAATGCAGATTGTATTTTAGGTACTTAATTGGATAAGGATTAATGCTGTACCTATTGCTTAAAATTGCTTCGTAAATAAGCCATTATTTCTCGTAAAAAGTAAAGGATAAAAAATGGTTATTGTGGTTGTGGGTTATTCCTAAGAGATAGACATATACCATTGCGGATTTTTTTTGTAGACCTTTTTAAGGTGTACTTTTTAATATTTTAGTAGATTATTTTGATCTATCTCGTAGGGTTCAGCCAGCGTTTACAATGTAAGCGCCAAAAAATATGTTTATTTACGACATCACATTAGAAACGTCTAAAATTACCAGTGTTTCTCTACTATATTATGCATGTATTATACATATAAACCTTGCTCTTGAGTCACACTATCTAAAAAAAAAACCGTATCAAAATCCGTTGCGTAGTTTTAAAGATCTAAGCATACATAGGGACAGACAGACAGCGGGACGACTTTGTTTTATACTATGTAGACTATGTAGTGATTGGCGACCGAATAGGTGGGTTTAATCGTTTAACTTTCGAGAATTCGGGGTTCTAGTCAGAAGCCAGATGATACATAGTCATGAATCATCTATCATAGATTTTCGTAAGATTGTGCCGGGAAGTTTGGTCGGGTTTGACAATGGTCTACCTAATGATGAAGTTGATGAGTCCTGGGTTAGTAGCTGCAACCTTTCTTGACTGACACCTAACCAGCTTGCCCAACATTCTGAAGCAGGCATCAGGAGCGAAATGAAAGGAATTTGTTGACAACTGAACGTGTTGATGATCATACTAATATTATAAAGGCGAAAGTTTTTGGGTATATAATATGTACTCAAAAATAGGCTGAACTACTTAAACTTGAACTATGTACGGCGAGTATCCACCTTTACGTTGTCGATACCTCTACGGTCCGGACTAAGCGTTTCGCTTCGTCGTTTATACTGCGTACATCGAAGAACTGGAACAATTTTCCTGCTGAGGTCTTTCCTTCCGATTAAAATTTGGGTGTCTTCGAGGCTAGAGTGAATAGGCTCTTAATAAACTAGTGCGCCTCACCATCAACGATTGCATCGTTGCTTACCATTAGGTGGGATCGCAGTCAATCACTAGTTTATATCAATAAAAAAAATACTTCTTCACTACTGAACGGCTGTACGGATTTCGATAAAACTTAGTATACAGGTAGACCATAACCTAGAACAGCACATAGAATACTTGGTTTCTTTGGGATCATTTTCTACTATGACGCGAGCGACGCCGCTGGTACCAGATATACACAATATATGTCTTTGAAATCGATGCACAAACGAATACCACGTATCCAGAACATGATTCTGGACCCCCTAGTGGTGAAACTATCGTCGGCTTTTTCATAATAAAAAAAAAATGTTTTTTTTTCAATTTGAACTGTGTAAAGTCGTTAATCTAACCAACCCCGATGATATTTTTATTAAAAAAAAAAAATACAAAAAAATAATAATCAAAATGTCATCAGGGTAGATTAAATCGTTATTCTAATCAACTATGATAAAAAAAATAATTTTAGAAGTAATTCATTCCTTTTTTTTCACTAAAAATTTTAGAATAACGATTTTATACAGTTTAAATTAAAAAAGGTAGAGATTTTTTTTTAACTTGGAAAAAACTGACGTTAAATTCTACCACTGGTGGGTCCAGAATCATATACTGGATCCCTGGTATTCGTTTGTGTGTCGATGTCAAAGACACCCTGTATATCGAATTTGAGAAGAAAAGTTGATTTTCACAACGATAAATAAACAACATAATTGCTGCACAACTTAGGCAAGTGCCACGACATATACAACGTTCACAGCTTTTTGTCTTTAGACAATACAAACATGTTTTTTTTTGAGGTTACTCTTGAAAGAGCGACTTAAACCATGTGAAAAACACTCATCGCTCAAATCTAAGCCTGCAACGTTGAAAGTTTGACCCTGCGATTTATTAATGGTCTTGGAATAATGGTATTTATAACTGCAAAAGATATCTTTACCGGAAATTGTAGGTGTTTTAATTGTATTGTAGGTGTCTTTGACACGACGATTTTATACAGTTTAAATTAAAAAAGATTTTTTTTTTTTAAATTAGGAAAATACCGACGAAAAATTCTACCACGGGGGGGGGGGGGGTTCCAGAATCATAATACTGGATTCATGGTATTCGTTTGTGCGTCGATGTTAAAGACACCTTGTATATCGAATTGGAGAAGAAAAGTTGATTTTCATAACGATAGAAAAAGATGTTTAATTAAAAAAACAACATAATTGCTGCACAACTTAGGCAAATATCTAAGTGCGAATTCTATGCTATTTTAAAGTTAAAATGGCATAGAATTTCCATGAAATACTAGCTGAAACTTATCTAAAGGTGACGGAGCCGGTCTAGAACGACATAAATATTACTTGTAAATGGGCGAGAGTAAGTGAATATTTTTTGTTGTTAATATTTTTGGCTTGGATACTAAGTCCTTTATGCCATGTGTTCGTATGAATAGGTAATTTGTTTACCATTAGAATATGGATGTACAAATTCTACTGTTTTTGTAGTATTTGGCGGCAAATGTATCAAGTCAACCTTCTCGGCAAACTTCGCTGAGTTAGTCAACACTACAATAAAATTATCAGCTCCATTTTACCAAGATTACGCCTGTTTCAACGATTCCACATATTGTCCAGTAGCACAGACACTTGAGATATTGAACTATACCAATTTTTCAACACAATATCCACGAAGGAATCAATTTGCGAATAATTAAAACAGCCACTGAATACTCGAAGAAATTGCGCTAAAAACTCCCGAGTAAGTGGCATTTTCCAATAACCCACAGAATACAGTCGCTTACGAAGCTTCAAGGCTTATTACCATGTATGAAGGTACTTTTGAGATACCGAATTGCGGAGATACGTTCTCATGGTTCGTTTGAAGCCTTATAGGCATGGAAGTATGATTATACGAAATATAGTTATTAGATAGAGTCACTACCTTATATAGGGTGACTGGTAATTAGTGTACGATACTTAAACACGTGATTGTGCTCATGATAACCAACAACTTTTACTATGGGAACAAACCTGAAATCGCGAAAAAAATCAGCTGTTCAGTACATTTACGTTTGCCTAATGTACTGAACAGCTGATATTTTTTTTGCGATTTCGGCTTTGGTCCTATAATAAAAATTGTTTGTTATCATGAGCACAATCACGTGTTTAAGTATCGTACACTAATTGCCAGTCACCTTATATGAAATATAGTTATTAGATACAGTCACTACCTTATATATTTTACACTTATACAAAACTCAAATTCCATTTTCTCGTCTAATCACACTAATATTATAAAGTTGGAAGTTTGTGAGTGTGTATGTTTGTTGCTTCTTTACGCTCGAACAGCTGAATGGATTTCGATGAAACTTGGTACACGGGTAGACCATGTCTTGAAAATAGCACATAGGATTTATCTCGAGAATATGTTCCCTTGGCAAAGACGCTGGCAGCAGTTGGTATGGTAATAGCGTTAAGAAAATACCTATTTGTTGTTAGTCTGCTTTCGAATGGCATGTCCTAGAACCAAAAATTCGAAGACATGTGACATTCACCAACCCGCACTGGGCCCGCGTGGTGTATTACGGCCCATCCCTCTCCTGGAGAGAGGAGGCCTGAGTCCCAGTAGTGGAAACATTAAAAGGCTGATTATGCTTATGCTATGCTGCTTTCGAAAATATTCTTAACACTATATTTTAAATATCAATCTATTTATGTAAAAGCGAAATACCACTCACTGATTAATCACGAAATCTCAGAAACTATAACACCTACAAACTTAAAATTTGGCAGGTAGGTTCCTTATAGGGTGTAGACATCCGCTAAGAACGGATTTTACGAAACTCCACCCCTAAGGGTGTAAAACGGGGGTTGGAAGTTTGTATGGAGAAACCAACTTTCGCGCGGGCGAAGCCTCTGCCAGAAGCTAGTACTTCAATATGGAGAAGCCAAGAGATAGATCGAGGGGGAAAAACAGCTTTTTGACGTCGAAGAAACCAACAAATGACAACAGGACTAGTGAAGTTGTGGATCCTTATATCAACCTGGAATCATCGAGGCGACGAAATTGTAGGAAAATATTGCTTTTAAATTTCATGTACATCGTACACGTACATCGAAGGACTGGAACAATCTGCCTGCTGCGGTCTTCCCGTCCAACTATAATTTAGGTGTCTTCAAGGCTAGAGTGAATAGGCTCTTGATAAACTAGTGCGCCTCACCATCAATGATTGCATCACTGCTTACCATCAGGTGGGATCGCAGTCAAGCGCTGGTTTATATCAATAAAAAAAAAAATTACCTACCTAAACGTTACATATTTATGCTCAATGGCTCAAAGCCAGAAAATCCGATACCAGTCTTGGCTAGAGGTATCGGGATATCTAGTCCCTTTTCTTGAGGTGGCCAATCATCAAATAATTTCTCGCTTTAGGTGGAGCGAGAGAGCGTATCAGACTTTTACTGATTAAAACCTACCTGTGTCCAGTTGCATCTGGTCAGACTGGAAACGGACTCCAAAATAACAGTGAAAAAGCTAAGTAGAAAGAATTAACTTTAGAACTTTGGTTACAACCCGGGAATCTTTAAGTCAAGAGTGAATATAGGTTACTTCTAGGTAAGCGCGCTCCATCGTCGACCGCATCGTCGCTTTCCATCCGGTGAGATAGCGGTCAAGCGCGAACCTATCAAGAATCTAAAAAAAAGAAGAAAATCATTTTTAAATCTTTCGTATGTGTTTACCAATATTTATGCTCGTGATTGTACTTCAATTTGGCCCGGTATCTCTCCAAGGTAGCGAAGGTCGTTCCAATAACGTAAGTATATTATCAGCCGAGCCCTCTCGAGTATGTTGGGGTCGGCTCCCATCTTGGATGGTATACCTATACAAATATTGGTATGATGTTGACCTTGTGAAGGTCATGTTTAATATGTTTTAGCAGCTGTTTGAGGTATATTTTTATCATAATCTGTTCAAGATGTGATTTTTCCAAATTTTTTTTTGTCAGTGACTGCCTGTCTCGAAAGTTACCCTGCGGGAAAATACATCATTACCCTAACCTTTTTCCAACTAGCAACACGTGTTTTAAAAAAAACTAAAAGCAGTTATAAGGGAGATTATAGAAAATTATTTAAAATATGCAAAATTCTACCGATCTCTTTCAAACATAAATATCTTTTATTAGTTAACCACCATAGTACCCAAGAGCATAGCTTAACTCACGTATACAATAATCATAATACACGATCTATGGCTGCTGTCAATTCAATGTACCCAGAGTCACCAATTACTTTAGTGACAGAACACTAAACAAGAGAATACCATACCTATTGAACAGTCAGCCGGCAGACATAAAGAGTGAAACAAACACAAATAGATTTAGACGTAAATTAAAATAATATTAATTAGAAATGTTTTAAGTTTTAGTTATATACGTGTAAGTTTAAATTATAGTTAGTTTTAAGTACATTTAAGTATGTCTAGAGACTCACCGACCACACAGTCAAACCATTGCAACGGGCAAGAAAGGAGTTTAAACACAAGATGATACCAAATTTTAACGTAGCTAAGCTTTGCTCCGGATACCAAGCAGTAGAATTGTTTAATAGGCTACCAACTGATTGAAATTATTAATATATAGCCCTCATTTTTTAAAAACAAATTAAAAACCTTCTTGTTGGAAAAAATTTTATACTCAGTATCAGATTTCATGTCAAATTATATAAAATAAATACTTACTCATACAACTACTACTACTAATACATGATGACATTAACAATGCTTTGAGTTGGGTTAATCACTCGACATTACTTTTGACATTATATCCGAAATTTGACATTAGATTTATTTGTAGACTTATGTTTAATGATTTGACTCAATATATTACATTATTTAATTTAAATTTTATAAATTGTTATGCATAAATGTGACAGTTCTATTGTAATATTATTTTAAAATGATATAATATTCAACACAATGTTTATTGTTATGAATAAATAAATAAAAAACGGTTTTGTGGGGCTTAGCTTATAAGTTACTTACCTTTTTGGAAAAAGATAAATAAATAATAAAATAAACATGGAGTGACAGCCTATCAGACCTCCACAATTCAGTTACTGGGCAACAGATATATACTCCTTGGATAAACTGATGGCCAGACTTTCTGGCATCTGACTACCTGTAACAATTATCAAAGATCTACGAATGACAACCGAGACCAACAGCTTTACGTGCTTTCCGGGGCACGGGGCGTCAGTAATGTCCTAGATAAACTTAGAAAAAAAGATGTGAATTGAATAATTCACATTGGTACTTACTTGGTTTCAAACCCGCAACCTCATGCATGAGAGGCGGGTGCCTTAACCAATAACCAACGTACATACATACAGCCAGTGTGATAGTACCCAATCTAGGTTATGTAAAAGTTAAGGGGTGGGAATCTGGTGTCCTAAAATACAGGCCTAGAGCCTAGCTTAGGCACCATGTTTCCTACAATATATTGTAATTGATTTTTAGGATTCGGTACCTCAAAAGGAAAAAAATGGAACCTTTATAGTGTAGCGACATCTATATGGCGTCACATAAGAACTAATCCTGCATCGCGCAATCAAAGTTCTCCGCGCGATTAGAACATATAGAACAGCCCAAAATCATCTATCGGGCAGTAGCCCACCAGACATAACATCCCGTCTGGTTGGAGGATCCTCCCTTTTCAACGGCGGTATGTGGGACTTTACTCTCTGTTCCGCATCCTCTAAACTGGTGACCCTCGACAAAGAACGTCAGCGCAGCCTTCGTGCAGCTACTACTTCGTGACGTCATCATCACTTCCTCAAGCTTTCGAGCAGCGAGCCATACAGCCAGCACCCACGGCTATAAAGGGTATCCTGACCACCAGCATGCCTACCTGGACATACCTGGTCATCACCCTCAGCCTCATCAGCGACCTTGGCGAAGCACACTGCACCTTCGGCCAGTCACATGAAGAGCTACGAAGAACCTCTCCTGGTCGACGCCAGCAGTCAAGCCCTACGTCGCACTGCACCGCTCCGACTCACTGGAGCCAGCAGCACTACTCCGACTCACTGGAGCCTGCAGCATCATCCCGACTCACTGGGACATCATCACCCCGACTCACTGGGGCATCATCCCGACTCACTTGGACAGCACCACCCCGACTCACTGGGGCATCATCCCGACTCACTGGGACATCATCACCCCGACTCACTGGGGCATCATCCCGACTCACTGGGATAGCACCACCCCGACTCACTGGGGCATCACCGCAGACAGTTCCGACTCACCGAGAACTATGCGGCATTCGGTTCCGACCCACTGGAACCAACCTACCACTGGCCTGGCACGCATCAAGAAGCATCAAGAACCATCGATCTCCGATCTCCGGAGGGGAGTGATGTAGCGACATCTATGGCGTCACATAAGAACTAATCCTGCATCGCGCAATCAAAGTTCTCCGCGCGATTAGAACATATAGAACAGCCCAAAATCATCTATCGGGCAGTAGCCCACCAGACATAACATCCCGTCTGGTTGGAGGATCCTCCCTTTTCAACGGCGGTATGTGGGACTTTACTGTCTGTTCCCCATACCCCTAAAATAGGATCTTTGTTGTCCTTCCGTCTGTCTGTCTGTCTGTCAAGACCCTTTATTTCGGGAACGCGTGGAAATATCGAGGTGAAATTAAATACTGTGAAAAAATTAAATTTCTAAGTTAACAAAAAAAAAACGATACGGTCGTTTATGTCGCAAAAAACGTATATTTCGACACTCTCAAGGAAATCAAAATTCATAGGTAGTTCCCGTTGACCCAGAATCCTGAAATTGGGCATAAAACAAGGTTTTATAATACAGATATAGGAATAAATCTGAAAACAGTAAATTTGTTGTTAGGTGACAAAAAAAAAAGTTGCAATTCGGAAAAATCTTCGAAACTCCATTCAGGAATAGAACTGTTTACATTGGTAGGTTTGTACGGAACCCTCAGTGCGTGAGCCCGGCTCGAACTTGCCCAGTTTTTTTTGTATACCCAAAATGTTTGAAATTAACTGTATGTTGTAGTGAGAAAATAAAACATTAACGTGGCCCTGGAACGCAAAGGGCAACTGAAGGAACACAGATGGGTTGTAGTCAGTAAAAATCTGACACGCCCTCTCCCTTCATATAGAGCGGAAGAAATTATTTGATCATTTACAACCACAAAAAGAAAAAACTATGTCAACGATTGAAAACAACTACAAGAGCCATATGTGACGGGATTGGACCACACGACACATTAACAATGCAAGCAGTACAAAGTCCACCACTAGGTTTCTCCAAGAGCCGATTAAGTTTCTAAATAAATGAACCCAACTTATCTCAAATCATGGTACCTTTTTTTGAGGTCGGAAATCATCACACACCTCCTCCTGTTCGGGTCGGAGCGAGTAGAGAGTATTAGACTTCAATGACTAAACCCCACCTGTGTTCCTTTTTAGGGTTCCGTAGCTCAAAAGGAAAAAAAACGGAACCCTTATAGTCTGTCAAGAGCTTGGAGGTATCGAGTTGAAATTAATAATTACTTCACGTTGACCTAGAATCCTGAAATTTGGCATGAAGCAGGGTCTCATAGCACAAATACAGGAAAAAATCTGAAAACTATAAATTTGTAGTTACGTCAACAAAAAAAAAATTGTTTTTGTGATTCGAAAAAATTTTCGTTACCTACTCAATTCGAGAATCGAACAGTTTTCATAGGTAAGTTTGTACGGAACCCTCAGTGCGCGAGTCCGACTCACACTTACTCTGTTTTTTATTCCTTTGCGTTTCAAGGCCTCGATAACTTTTCTGAATCATATCGAAACCAAAATAATGGTAGCTACAATGCTAACCATGATTTATGTCTTCGCATGAATAGTTAATTTGTTTACCAATAGAATATGGATGTACACATTCTAATATTTTGTAGTATTTGGCTGCAAATGTATCAAGTCAATCATCTCGGCAAGCTTCGCTGAGGTATTCAGCACTACATTAAAATTCTCAGCTCTATTTTACCGAGATCGCGCCTGTTTCAATGATTCCACATATTGTCCAGTTGCGCAGACACTTGAGATACAAAATTACAGCAATTTACATCACAATATCCACAAGGAATCAATTTGCGAATAAATAAAAGCAGTCACTGAACTTCGCTCGAAGAAATCCCGCCAAAAAACTCCTAAACAAACATTCGAATTCAGAAATTCAAATTCTTGAATTTCGAACGTAGGCACACGTCAAGGTTACACTGGCAGAATCGAATGCTTTAATAACTCTTTTGTGTGCGAATGAAGCGAGGCCTTGAGGCGAGTCTAGGAAGCCAATGTGCTCAGACCACAATTGATGTTTCCGACGTTATCAGGATCAATGCCTACGCTATCAAAGGCCTGTAGGCAGGCGTGAAGAAAAGACTTGGTATGATACTAGAAGTAAAAAATGGTAAGAATATTGCTTTAATGTTATAAAGGCGTAACTTTGTATGTATGTGTGTATGTTTCTTACTCTTTCACGAAATTTGGCACACGGGTAGTACATGCAGCTGACTGTGAGCGGGCGTTACGTAGCATATAGCATAGCATATTCAGCCTTTTAATGTTCCCACTGCTGGGACTCAGGCCTCCTCTCTCTAGGAGAGGGAATGGGCCGTAATCCATCACGCGGGCCCAGTGCGGGTTGGTGGATGTCACATGTCTTCGAATTTTTGGTTCTAGGACATGCCGGTTTCCTCACGATGTTTTCCTTCACCGTTTTGAGAGCAGTGGTGATGAAATAAATTACACAAAGTAATGCGCCAGGCTGGGTTTGAAACCGCGACCTACAATTCGCAAGTCGGGGCCGTTACCACTCGGCCACCACTGCTCACGGGCGTTACGTAGTTTATTATATATACGATTTTCCATGTATATTAACTTCTAGTTCACACCGTACCAACTATGCGTTATTACGTAGTGCGTTGTCACTGACTGTCAGTTGCCGATTATTGTACTACGCGTTGCAAGCCACACAAGTACCGCATTCTACGCTATAGCGTACTATCGTCTTAGTGAAAACGCACAGTGAGCATACTCACAGTCGGTAGCGGACAATACGTTTGGTGTGAACGATGCCTAAAAAAGGATACTCTTTGTTCTGGTAGAATTTCATTACAGGCGAAAGTCGTTCGCTGCTGGACATAGGCAATAACTCCTGACTAACTTATTTGACGATTTTTTAGCCTCCGATTTTTGGTAGTGACAAGAACCTCGTGAAAGCCGAGAAAGATAAGTAGATCAAGTATTTTTACTTGGCCTGAGTTTGTCACCATGTGGGATGTGGACCCAGCAGTCATTGTGCCGATAGTCGTGTCAGCCAATGGATTAATAACCAAGAGCCTCGACCAACACTTTTTTTTTGTAGTTGGGATTAATCCAATGACATCTCTCGCCCTTGGGAGGAGCGTGCTAGACTTTTACTGACTAAAACCCACTCCTGTTCCTTCTTTGTCTTCATTCCAGGGCCCTGGGGTTCTCTTTCACCCCCAGGGTTCTCTTTCGCAACCAACACCTTAGGAGGCTGTCGTTAGGCGGTTAGATCAAGGGTTTGATTCAGAAAGCGGTGCTCCTGGACGCGGCTCGTATAGTTACAAAGTTTCTTTCTCTGAAGCCCTGATCGCTGGTAGCTTGGAGCCTGTTCCCAATACCGGTGGGCAGCCATTTTTTATATTTTTAAATGCTTTTTTATGACTTTAAGAAATATTTAGTAAAAAGTAAAAATAATGAATAAACGATAACAAAATAATAGTAAATTAATTTCTTCAAATCAATAGTTTGAAGTTGAGCATTTGAAAAAGAACAGTGGTGGCGCAGTGTTAACGGCCCCGACTTACGAGTGGCAGGTCGCGGGTACAAACCAACCCAGGCGTATCACTTAGTGTAATTTATTTCATCACCACTGCTCTCAAAACGGCGAAGGAAAACATCGTGAGGAAACTGGCATATCCTAGAACCAAAAATTCGAAGACATGTGACATCCCACAATGAGCCCGCGTGGTGGATTACGGCCCAGTCTCTCTCCTAGAGAGGAGGCTAGAGTCCCAGCAGTGACAACACTGAAAGATATTTGAAAAACTCTCCTGAAAAGCTGACAAAGTTTAGCGTTGAAATAAATAAAATAATTTAACACATTCTCCAAATACTCTAAAAACTTTGCTCAACTCAAAAAACCGGCCCCAAGTTACGGTACACAAAACTAATATTAGTATGCCATAGAACTCGACTTTACTCATATTTTATGACGTATCATAAAAAAATCTCGTGGAATTTACATGCCTATACTTGGGTAGCGCTTCACCCTTTTCGTTCTTATCACGGTCAAGGTGCCCGGGGCCTTAACAGATAGATCACTTGATAAAACAATGCTACCTCTTTAGTACCCAGCTATACAAGCCTGTTTTTTAACTAGTACAAAAAAAATAGGGCATTCAAAGATTCAAAGTTTCAAAGATTCAAAAGATTCAAAAGCATTTATTTCATATAAACCATTTACAGGCACTTTTGAAATGTCAAGAAGTCAGTCAGTCAGAAAAAAATGATGCTAATTGCACATTCCAAAGCGTAGATCTCTGTGGAGAAGAATGTGCAAGAAACTCCATGGACACTCTTTTCAATTATGTTTTGCAATTACAAATATCCCTGTTACATGTTTCTTGTCGCTATCATGTGAGAACAATGTCAATAAAGTAAAAATAAAAACTAAATATAGATATTAAAATAGCAACTGGCAGCTAAGAGATGCCTAGTCAGGTGGGATCGCAGTCAAGCACTGGTTTATATGAATTAAAAAAAAAAAAAAACTGACAGTACCCGTTCACGGACCTGACGCGAATTTTAGCACCACTCAGCTCAAACATTTTGAAGAGAACCGAATGATCCAACACACGCGCCACCATCAGTGAGACATTTGAGTAAGCATGACAATCTCTCAACTGCCATGCTCATTTATGTCAAACAAGTCCAATAGTAACCTAAAAACCATAAAATAGCTCCATGGTACTCACATTTACAAACTTTGAAAAAAAAAATGCTTCTACATTATACAATACTAAATACAATAATAATTAACTATAATAATATTTTACAAATTTAACAAATAGTTTCAAAACTAATCAATTTGTACACCCCGGTGGTAGTGGAGCTGGACCAGCATTGAGCCAAGCATTTTAATCTTGAATATAATCCTCCAACTTATAAATGGGCTCTATCTGTACCTGTTACAGATCATATTTTTTGTAGTCAAAAGTAAAAAAAAAACGAAATCCCAAAATTGTTGACGAAAATTTGTCATAATTAGTAAATTCATATTTGAATCAATCATTCATAACAATTGCTACTAGAAAATACTACGCGCAGTGTTTTTCCACTTTGATCGTCATTCATTCATTCATAATCAATAGCCTGTACAATCTTCTAATATATAAAATTCTCGTGTCACGGTGTTCGAACTTGAACTCCTCCGAAACGGCTCGACCGATTCTCATGAAATTTTGTGAGCATATTGAGTAGGTCTGAGAATCGGCCAACATCTATTTTTTTTTTTTTTTTTTTTTTTTTTTTTATATGGCAGAACAACGTTTGCCGGCTCAGCTAGTATTTCCATAAATTGAGTGACATTTTGGGATCTAGACAAACGCTAATAACTTTGCTGTTTATGAATATTATTTATTGAGACTTTACTTAAATAATAACAAGACCTTTTCGAATAAGCCTTTTTAGTATTTGTACTAATTAAACAATAGTGGTGTAAAATATCAGCCTGGCTTTTTACAAGTTTTATTTAACTTTTCTTATTATGTTATGTTGGTTAATTTATTCATTTCAAACAACATACAGTAGATTGCCGGCCGCGTACTGGACGCAGCGTTGGTAAGTTGTCGGTCTACCTCGTAGGAGCTACAAGGTATTTCTAGGTTTATGTCTGAAGACGAGATGTCTTGAGACATATCTGCATGTCTTCGAATTTTTGGTTGTAGGACATGCCGGTTTCCTCACGATGTTTTCCTTCACCGTTTTTGAGAGCAGTGGTGATGAAATAATTACACAAAGTAATGCGCCTGGTTGAGTTTGATTTGAACCCGCGACCTACAACTCGTAAGTCGGGGCCGTTATCACTCGGCCACCACTCTCTCTGTGCCACTTCTTATCAATTCCTAAATATTAATTTATATCTAATTCTACGGCATTTCTAAGGTTAGCTTCTAGTCTAAGATATCTGCTAAATAATTTTAATTAAGTTAGGCAGATATGTCTCTAGGGCTGCAGGAATGTTTGAAGGAGTTACCACGGCCGTGGAACGCAAAGGGCAACTGAAGGACACAGGTGTGGTTTTAGTCAGTAAATGTCTGACACGCCCTCTCACTCAACCCGAGTCGAACTTGCGCACTGAAGGTTCCGTACAAACTTACCTATGTGAATAGTTCAATTCCCGAATGGAGTCTCGAAGTTTTTTTTCCGATAGCAATTTTTTTTGTGACGTAACAATTTACTGTTTTTAGATTTTTCCCTATAATTGTGCTATGAGACCTTGTTTTATGCCAAATTTCAGGATTCTATACGACATAAACATACACGGACATAAACGGCCGTATCTTTTTGTCAGATTTTCTTTAGAAATTGATATTGTGCATTTCATTTATTTCATTTCATTTATTCATTTCATCAACAAATTTACATTTGTGTCGAATGGTTGAAAATTTTACAATATAATAAAACATTCAAAAACCACAATACTAATAATTAAAAAAAAAATTAAAATCAATTTATATAGACATGCTGGTACAGGAACTTGCCAGGTAAATAAATAAAAATACATTCCACATTATTTGTCATCACATTAATATCATACTTTAAATAGTTACAATAATAAAAAAGCTAAATGTCAATAAAATGTAAATAATGTCAATAAAATGTAAATAATGTCAATACAGTGTGAATAATGTCAATAAAATGTAAATAATGTCAAAAAAAAAAAAATAGCAAAAAATAATATAATGTCAATAAAATTCTAGTAATGTAATATCAATAAAATCCATTATGATGTAATGTCATGACAAAATGTCGAATATAAGTACACATAGTTGAAGTCAATAAAAATATAATAACATAAAGAATTAGTTTAACTATTACTATTTGGTACAATCATTGAGAAATTCTTCTATGCTGTAATAACATTTCTCCAACAACAATGACTTTAATTTTCTCTTGAATTCGTTTGAATTCATAGCGTTTTTAAATTCTACAGGCAGTTTATTATATATATTTACTGACTGCACTCTTGAGGCATGTTTAACGACATTAAGCTTAGGCTGTATGAGATTAGGTAGATCCTTTCTTCGCGTTTTTATTCTGATATGTCTCTGTTCTTCTGTCTCAAATTTATGAAGATTTTTAACAAAATGACTAAGCAAGACCAGAATATATATGCATGGTACTGTGAGAATTTGCAGTTTTCTGAAGTGATCTCTACAAGATTCAGTTTGTTCAATGCGAAGCATAGCCCTCATGGCTCTTTTTTGCATAACGAAAGCAGCATTAATGTTGTATTGGTAGCTATTGCCCCAGAACTTTATGCTATACCTAAGCCTAGACTCTATGAGGGCAAAATATACCATTCTGAGGTGTGCAATGGTTAATTCATCCCTAAGACTCCTGAGAGCATAGCAAGCACTACTCATAGTGTTAGTGACCACTTCCAATTCCTTCTTCCAATTTAAAACTGCATCTATTTGTACTCCCAAAAATTTAACATTGTCAACAATATCTAATTTATTTCCTAAGAAATGTACGTTGACGGTGACGTGGTTTTTTACGGTCGATTTAAATAATAAACATTGCGTCTTTTTTACATTTAGTTTTAGATCGTTCATAGTGAACCATTTTTCAAGAGCACATAAAATAAAATTAATTTTCCTTTCTAAGATTTTTATATTGTCGCTAGCTATAATAGCACTTGTGTCGTCAGCAAAAACTACGAGTTTAGTGTCATCTGAGATATTTTTCATATAAGCTATGAGATCGTTTATAAATATTATAAAGAAAACAGGGCCCAGAACAGAACCTTGTGGTACACCTTTATTTATAACAACTGTATCCGATTTGTATATCTGTTCATGCCCATCTTCTTGAACCGTCTTAATTTCGACATATTGCGTTCTATTACGTAAGTAAGATCGAAATAGATTCAGCACATTTCCTCTAATGCCATAGAATTCCAACTTATCCAGAAGAATACAATGATCGACTGTATCGAACGCAGAACTCAAGTCAAGGAAAAGACCCGCTACCTTTAGTTTAGCATTCAACTTACATACTACATCATCAATTAACATATCAATAGCATCTATAGTACTTACATTATGTTGATATCCGAATTGTTGTTCATTTATAATTTTGTGTTTATTTAAATGACGAACAAGCCTTATTTTCATAATTCTTTCAAATATTTTAGAACAGACTGGCAAAAGAGATATAGGCCTATAATTCCCTGGATCTGTTTTAGAGCCTTTCTTATGTATAGGTAATATTTTAGCTAATTTAAATTCATCAGGAAAAACTCCTTGATTTACATTTTCGTTTATGAAATCGGCCAAAGGGCGAGCTAAAAGATCAATGTTTTCTTTTATAACAGTCATAGGAATTTCATCGTGACCAAAAGACTTTTTACTCTCCATGCTCTTCACAATTTTAAAAACTTCCATCGGTGTAACAAGTTCAAAGACCATGTCCTCCTCTACTCTAGTTCCATGATTTTTTAAAGACTCTTTTGCTTTATTAATGTCAGTCATGATTAAGTTCGACTTATTGCAGAACTTTTTCAATAGTATATTAGCCACTTCTGAGGGATTATGCACTATTTTATTATTGTCCATAAGCATCAAATTGTCATTTTCGTATTTTTTTGGATTCCTCTTACTATTTATAATTTTCCAAATAACTTTACCAGAATTCCGAGCTACATTTATTTCCGTTCTAACTACTAACCGTTTCGCATATCGTACTACTTTTTTATATATCCTAAAATAATTGCTACGATATTTTACTATTGAATCGTCACATTTTTCTTTGTCAACAAAATTTAGAAACCGTTTCATTTTACTAGCGACTTTTATTCCTGTCGTTAACCATTTAGATTTGTTGCTGTTTTTTCTATTTATTTTGATTTTTTTTTTATTAAATGTGTTACAATGTAGTTTACTAAGTTTGTCAATAAATGTGCTTTCGCGCCAGTTTTCTTGCAGCAATTTTTGCCTAAAGCAAGACCTGTTTCCATCATTATATAATCTTCTTTCGATGTACATAAAACTTTGCTCCTTCCTATACGCTACTTTTTCCAATGATACCGTACAAAAGAGACCCGCATGCCCATCAGATAAACCGTTATGGTCTACGTCTATACTTTTAATAATTGTCTCATCAATATTAGTCAGAATATTATCTATACATGAACTGGAGTTATTGCGTCGAAACGTATCTGAATTAATTAAATGTCGGAAGTTGTAACACGCCAAGAGTGATAGAAAAGAATTTCGCTTTAAGTCATCTTTTGATAAATTTATATTAAAATCACCACAAATTATACATTGCTTATTGATGAAATGTTGTAACAGCTTGTCAAGCCTCTGCATAAAACTATCTATATTGCTATTCTCAGGTATTCTGTAGCAACAAATAATGTAAGTATTTGTCTCCAAATCCTTGACACCACAAACCTCAAAACAGTTAATTTTGTAAAGTTGTTTACAAATCTGTAGGTCTTCAACCTTCTTATCATTTAATGTCAAGATCAAAGTACCTCCACGTTTTTTATTTAATCTAGTGTTGTAGGAACTCAAATTATAATTAATTAAATTAAACTGGGCTGCTAATGATTGATTTAAAAAATGTTCACTAATACAAACAAAGTCTATTTCTCTGTTCAATTCGCATAAATATATTTCCAGGTCATCCTTCTTACTATTTACTCCACATAAATTTTGATGGTAGATAGTCAATGTTTTATATTTATTTGTAGAATTTTCCTGAGATAATACAATTTGTTTATTATTTGAATGATAACTAGTTACGAAAAAATTTTTGTGAATTATCCTGATCTGAATCATATAAATAACTATTTACGTATCCAAAATAATATGTCTCAGTGCTAATTATTAATTGCTGTATTTGCTCAAAAATGCTTTTCATTCCTCTGTTGTTAATATTACCTCTAAAAGAGTTGAACATACTAAAATCATACAAAAGATTAGAATTAGAGTCAATTATAGAAACATATTTTTTTGTTTGATTGTCATTATATAATATTTTATTAAATGATTGTACTCGCCAATTGTACATAGATTTATGACGCTGAAATTTAAACGTTGGAAGACACAGAATAATGTTAGTATGAGTGTTAGTCAAGATTTTTTGCCGTATTAAGTCAACAAGTTCAGAGTAGTTGCAAGTTATGTTAAAATCTTCTTCACCAATCATAATAATGCAGTAGTCCCGAGAAGTAAGATTATGTATTTTACTCTCTAGTCCGTGTAATAGTTGTTTTATGCCACAATTTTCTTTGATTTTTTTTTGCCACAATTTTTGTGCGTACAGCTAAGGAGCGGAATTCCTTCAAGAGTCCGTTTCCTGATAGCTACAACCGGGGTATTTAAGTCAAGAGTAAATAGGTTACTCCTAGGCAAGCGTGCTCCATCGTCGGCCATATCATCGCTTACCATTAGGTGAGATAGTGGTCAAACGCGAGCCTAACCATAATAAAAATGGAGTCTCGAATTTTTTTTCCAATCGCAAAAAAAGTACGTAAATTTGTTGTTACGTAACAAAAAAAAAACATTTTTTGTGACATCACAACAAATTTACTGTTTTAAGATTTATTCCTATACCTGTGCTATAAGATCTAATTTTACAGGGCTGCACAAAAAGTATCGGGAATGGAATATTTCCACTGTTTCTGTCATATTAAAATCTTTTTAATGGAAAACTCCTTGGTTTTAAAAATCGAATACCATTATTTATTTAAAAAAAGATAATAAATGTCTTGTCACAAGGTCTTGTCAAACTTGTTTAGTCGTTGAGAAAATGGAATTGACTCGAGAAAATTTAAGAGCGATGATTTATTATGACTTTCGAAGTGGTTTAACACAAAAACAGTGTGTTGACCGGATGATTTCTGCATTTGGTGATGAAGCCCCATCCAAAACCACAATTTACCACTGGTTTGCTGAATTTCAACGTAGACGTGTCAAGCTCAGTGATGATCCCCGTCAAGGTCGTCTAAAAACTGCAGTCTCCCAAGAAAACGTTGATGCTGTGCGTAAGCTGATTGAGGAAGATGGACATGTAGCATACCGCGAAATTCAGGCAACTTTAGACATTGGCATGAGTCAAATACAAATAATCTTGCATGAATAATTAGGTGTAAAAAAGTTGTTTTCCCGATGGATACCGCATTCGCTCTGTGAAGAGCAGAAAGCGGCTCGCGTTACTTGGTGCGTCAGAACTCTCGAAAGATTCCACGCAGGATCCTCAAATGCTGTATACAACATCGTATCAGGTGACGAATCCTGGATATACGCGTACGAACCCGAAACAAAAAACCAGTCACGAGTTTGGGTGTTCGAAAATGAGTTAAAGCCAACAAAAATTGTTCGTTCACGGAGTGTTGCAAAAAAAAATGGTGGCCACGTTTGTCTCCAAAACCGGCCATGTTGCGACTATTCCTCTTGAGGGACAAAGAACGGTTAATGCAGAATGGTATGCTAGCATTTGTTTGCCACAGGTCGTTTCTGAACTCCGTAAAGAGAACTGCAACCGCCGCATCATCCTCCATCACGACAATGCGAGTTCTCACACCGCGCACAGAACTAAAGAGTTTTTAGAGCAAGAAAACATAGAATTATTAGACCATCCGCCGTACAGCCCCGACCTTAGCCCTAATGATTTCTATACTTTCCCTAAAATAAAAAATAAATTGCGTGGTCAGAGATTTTCACCACCTGAAGAAGCTGTGGACGCCTACAAAACGGCCATTTTGGAGACCCCAACTTCCGAATGGTTGCTTCAATGATTGGTTCCATCGTATGGAAAAATGTGTCAAATTTCGCGGAGAATACTTCGAAAAGCAATAAATACATTTTTAAATTGTAATGTTGTGTCACTTCCTTGATTCACGAAATTTTCAGTGCCGCCCTCGTATGCCAAATTTAAGGATTCTGGGTCAACAGGAACTACCCTATGAATTTTGATTCCCTTGAGAGTATCGAAATATACGTTTTTACATGAACGGCCGTATATTTATTTTTCCGTTAACTCAGAAGTTTGATCATTTCACAGCTTCAAGGGACTGTAAATCTGAGTATACAGTTTTAATTTCAACTCGGTACCTCTACGCCTTCCCGAGATAAAGGGTCTTGACAGACAGACAGGTAGACGGACAACAAAGTGACCCTGGGTTCCGTTTTTTCCTTTTGACGTATGGAATCCTAAAAAAAAGATAGATATACAAGAAGAAGATCATAACCACTACAAAAGGACAACAAGCATTTTCTCTTTTCTTACCATAACATTTTCCGTTCCACATTTTCTAAAGCGAGAAGGTAATAAATAAATCAGCTGTTTCTAGCGGAGCGTAGCTCGACTCTCACAATGGCGCTCATTTGTTTCTACAGCCGCCATTTTCTTTTAGCACGAAACAAATATGGCGCGAAAATTGTTGTCATTAAGCTTAGGACGGACTTTTCCTCAAACTAAAAAAGGTTTAAAGGAAAACCTTTGTATGGTGAAAATAAGGTTGTGTCATGTACTGGTAGTAAGTTTTTTTTCTGAGAGAAAATTTTCAGTTAAGGTGTACAGTCCCCTGAACATCTGGGCGGAGTTAAATACGTAGGTACCGTCGTCTGCTCCCGCATAGAGCCCCGCTGACCTTTAAAATAATTTTCTTTACAAAATATTGATTGATTTACATATAGGTACTATGTATAAATGTGTAAACATATTTCTAAAGATTAAAGCCGTTTGAATGGAGTAGAGAAAACAAGTGAAAAAATTTCGTATTGTTTAAAAAATTTCTTCGGCAAAAGTTTTACGAAAAAACTGGGTAAGTGCGAGTCGGACTCGCGCACTGAGGGTTCCGTACAAACTTGAAAAGTAAATTGTGGTTTACGATTTATGACGTATTAAAAAAAAATACCACTTTCGAAGTGTCTCTCGCTCAAACTATTCAGTTTAGATAAAAATGATATTAGAAACCTCAATATTATTTTTGAAGACCTATCCACAGATACCCCACAAGAATGGGTTTGATGAAAAAAAAATTGAGTTTCAGTTCTAAGTATGGGGAACCCCCAAAATTTATTGTTTTTTTTTTATTTTTGTGTGAAAATCTTAATGCGGTTCACAGAATACATCTACTTACCAAGTTTCAACAGTATAGTTCTTATAGTTTCGGAAAAAAGTGGCTGTGACATACGGACGGACAGACAGACAGACATGACGAATCTATAAGGGTTCCGTTTTTTGCTATTTGGCTACGGAACCCTAAAAATCATATGTTGATAATGTCATATCAAATAATCATATGAATCTATAATACACTGTCTTCTGGACACATCTATTGGCCCACCTTAGAGTTTAGGTTTCGATGGCCCCTACCGAAATATGATTGCTAGATTGAACAAAAACTGTTGATGCAGTTTTAAACCTGATACATTTTACCATCTTTTTCGATCGTATTGTTTTAATTTTGAATTCAGAATACCATACGACATGGAGCTACGCCTAACAAGTCGGATATGCACCTTGTTAAAGGCAATTGATTTTTGAATAAAAAACATGTTTTATCAAATAAAGGTTTAATTTAATAACGCGTGTTGCCTCCATGGGCATCTACCACAGCTCTCATACGATTAGGCATAGAGTTTATCAACCGCTCTATCAAATTTTGAGGAATCATCTCCCATTCCTCTTCTATGGCAGTTTTCAACTCCTGCATCGTTTGGGCAAGTGGCTGACGAGCCCTAACACGTCTTTTTAGCTCGTCCCACATGTGCTCAATGGGGTTCATGTCTGAGCTTCTAGCTGGCCAGTCCATAACTGTGATGTTCACATCCCGAAGATATTCCCTGACGATGCCGGCCGCATGGGCTCTTGCATTATCATGCATAAAAAGGAAATTTGGGCCCACATAGTCCGCGTATGGTATCACGTGAGGTTCTAAGCACTCACGAATGTACCTTTCAGCATTTAATGTTGGCAGCCGTGGTCCTGTAACAACCTCAAGTTGAGTTTTGCCGCTCGCGGATATACCGCCCCAGACAGTCCATGAGCCACCGCCATAAGCAACCCTCTCTTGAAAGCAGCATTGTGCGAAACGCTCTCCCTTACGTCGGTAGACCTTCTTCCTTCCATCATTGCCATGTAACACAATTTTAGACTCATCAGAAAAGAGTACACGGCTCCAATCTTGCTGTGTCCAATTTAAATGTCTGCGTGCGAAATGAAGGCGCGCTGTTCGGTGGGCTCGCGTTAGTTTGAGCCCATTAGCTGGCTTGTGTGGTACCATATCGCGTTCTTTTAACCTTCTCCGAACAGTTCGAGCGCTCACAGATACTCCGTGGAAGTCGCGAAGTTGGTTTTGTATCTCATTGGAGGTAAGGTGACGATTTCTCAAGCTGGTCGTCACGATGAATCGATCCTGCCTTTCAGTTGTGACCCGAGATCGTGGCCTTCCTTGGCGACGAACAAAGCCGCCAGTCTCTAGGTACCTCCGATAAATATTTCGGACCTCAGATCGACTTAAATTAAGTTGAGCACTCACGTTTCTTTGGCTGTGTCCGGCCTGAATAAGTGCCACAGCTTGGGCGGCGACTTCAGGTGAAGTATCCATAGATTATTGATAGAACCTCACCTTAATGTTAAGAATAAGTAATGTTTGTTGCAAAACCAAAGATATCAATCACTTTTTCAAGAATTAAATCCAAGTAAACCAATAAAACCAAGTTTTCTTAGTATTCGATTGTTTGATATCAACAAACAGGCTCCAAATTGTCTTTTGTTTCTTTAAATTCTGTGTTCGAATTCGAAATTCAAAAAAAGACTATTGAATGAAATTGAGAATGTGCCAGGTTCAAAGCTGCATAAAAACTTTTTGCTCGACCTAATATAAAATTTTAGCTAGGACCAAACGAAACTGAAAATACAAGGTGGGCCAATAGATGTGTCCAGAAGTGTATATATATATTTTTTTTCAATTTTATTAACCGTTCCGTTACCGAGGATAGGCTTCAGAAAGTCAATATTTTTTGGGAACTAAATGGGAGTAAGGACCTTAAAGACATCACATCTCTCTATAGCGAAAGACTCTACTTCAAATATAAAGGGTTTTCTACCATAGACAATTGAACGAGTTTTGCACATCGATCAACTTGCCCAGCCTTTTCCCAATCATGCTTTGTTCTCCTACCAACCTACGCCCACTGCAACTGATCAACATTATTTTACCTGGAGTGACACTAGTCTTATCTCCACAACCTAGTAACATCCACTAAGTTAGGCTTGAGTGGCTAGTAGTAATTCTACGCGGGTGAAGCCGATGGCAGAAGCTAGTTGTATTATATACATAGGTGCTAATATTATGAAAGATCAAGATCGGAGACTCTGCACTCGAAGTTGTAGACGATTACGTCTACCTTGGACAGACAGTCCAGTTGGGTAGATCTAATTTCGAGAAAGAGGTCAACCGTCGAATCCGATTCGGCTGGGCAGCGTTCGGGAAGCTGCGCGGTATCTTCTCATCCAATATACCACAGTGTCTCAAGACGAAAGTCTATGACCAGTGCATGTTGCCAGTGATGACATATGGTTCCGAAACGTGGACGCTCACAATGGGCCTCATCAGAAGGCTCAAAGTCACCCAAAGGGCAATGGAAAGGGCTATGCTCGGAGTTTCCTTGCGTGATCGAATCAGAAATGAAGACATCCGCAGGAGAACCAAGGTTGCCGACATAGCACGAAGAATCGCCAAACTAAAGTGACGATGGGCAGGGCACATTGCTCGCAGAACGGATGGCCGTTGGGGCCGAAAGGTTCTGGAGTGGCGGCCGCGTACCGGAAGACGCAGTGTTGCAAGGCCCCCTACAAGGTGGACTGATGACCTGGTGAAGGTTGCGGGAATCCGATGGATGCGAGACGCACAGGATCATTCGTTGTGGCGACATTTGGGGGAGGCCTATGTCCAGCAGTGGACGTCTATCGGCTGAAATGATGATGATGATGAAGAATATTATAAATACGAAAGTTGCTCAGTCTATTATGTATGCAATGTAATGTTCCCACTTTATACAATAATATGATATTGTATTCCTATTTATTTATTCATTGTTTTTCTTTTTTTTCTTTCCCTAAAATTTATTTTTATTTATCTATCTAATTCAAATCTATTAGCACACAATACCGTGCCGACGTCTTTATTTCGATACCGTCACCGGCCCACGCTGAAAACCAGCGCCGTAGACTCATCGCATTTTGCGTGTGGTCACAGCATTATGCTGAGCGTTCTGCCGTTTTGCGCGGATGTAGCCCATATTTTTTTCACATAATATACTTATAATTTGTTAGTTCTAAATTTGCGCCTTGTTCCGCCAAATAAAATGTTTTTCTTTCGTTTCTTTCTTTCTATTACTCATTTACGTCTTAAGGGCTCTACGGATTTGGATGAAACTTAGCACATGGGTACACCATCTCCTGGAATAGGTCATAGGAAACTTTTTATCTAGGGAGTATGTTGCCATGGGATAGTTTTCGACTAACACGCGAGCGAAGCTACTGGCTGAAGCTAGTATTATGATAAGAAAGGTAATCGTGGCAATATTCCTTTGCAGTTCTTTGTGCCGTTTGTGGGGAACCGCATATGTCACTATAGAAAGACGTTTAAAGCCGTTTGTGCGAGCGCGTGAATATGAATCTTTATAAATGCCGTAATGGAACATCTGAGGACACGGTTCTAGAAGTATTGGTTTTTGGCATATTAAAGGTTTAGTAAGACTTTCGCAAGGACCGCTAGACAGCGGTAAAAGCCTCCTCCGATCGTTTCCACGTTGAACTTTCTCGGGCCACTCTGCTCCATGTTTTTCCTGCTGTTTTTATAATGTCGTCACTCCATCTCTTTTGTGGTCTGCCTTGTCTGCGTTTTCTTCCCATAGGGTACCAGTTAGTGGTGATTTTGTTCCACCTTTCGTCTGATGCTATGGATATGTCCGGCACAAAAAAAAAGACTGTCGCATATTGGAACATGACAACTTCTAAATAATGTTCTAGATCTTCGGATACTGTTCAGGTCCTGTGGGTTACAGCGGAATTATATATAGCCTTATAACCTTTCTTGATATATGGGCTATCTAACACTAAAATAGTTTTTTAATTCAAGTATTTCCTAGGTGGGTCTACGAGCACGGGCCGAGCTCAAATTCATGTAGTGTGGACCGACTTTAGAGGAGCTGAGCACGGGCGACACTACACGATTTTAAGCTCGGCTCTTGCTCGGCTCCTTTAGCGTAGACCCGCCTTGAGGTAAGCGCGTACAAACAGACAATTTCAGCTTTATAATATTATATACCTTCAGGGGCGCCGACTCCGTGGGTGCTCGGGGGCTCGAGCACCTATGAGAAATAAACAGTGGATGCCGGTGCACCCTTGAGAATAGACATCAAGAAACAGATCAGTAATCGCCTTTTAGGGATGGGCGTTTTTTCATTACCCGACGACTCTTTTAGCAGTGGTTTATAGCGCCGGTTGAGACGCAAGGGTCGCAGGTTTGATTTCCGCACTAACACAAATGTTTGTTGACGAAACAGATATTTGTGCTGGGTCTGGGTATTTGTGGTACCTTCGTTATTCCGCAGTGTGTAAGTAGGACATTTATTTATTTTCGTCGATCACTGTGCATTTCTCTTCTCACACTTCGCTACTTTTTCGAGTCATCAAATGAGCATGAGCACCCATGAGGTTTTCTAAAAGCCGGCGCCCCTGTATACCTTTGAAAATAGCCAGGTATGTCTGTCTTTGTGAGCTATCCAACTCACTACGACCACATGGCCAAAAAATGTATAGTCAACCACCCTCAGTAAAATAAATCATCTACCCACAATTTTAATATCAAAAAGCACTTAAATCTAGAAAGTATCACAAAAGGCTACATAACGGCTCCCCAGCACATTATCTGTCGTGAGGAACGATTGGATGGCCTCCACAGCGCCGCGAAGCGTAGCGGTATTTCACATCGTTATGGAACACGGCCCTTAGGTTCAATGATTTGTTGGCGATCCCCGTATGTGTTGGGAAGAAACAGTAGGGTAAGTATATAATAGAATAGACTTTATTGTACACCAACATAGTAACATAATTTTACACTAACGTAATTTTACACTAACACAATTTTCATCATCATCATCATCATCATTTCAGCCGAAAGACGTCCACTGTTGGACATAGGCCTCCCCCAAATGTCGCCACAATGACCGGTCCTGTGCGTCTCGCATCCATCGGACCCCCGCAACCGTTACCAAGTCATCGGTCCACCTTGTAGGAGGCCTTCCAACGCTACGTCTTCCGGTACGTGGTCGCCATTCCAGAACCTTTCGGCCCCAACGGCCATCTGTTCTGCGAGCAATGTGCCCTGCCCATTGCCACTTTAGTTTGGCGATTCTTCGTGCTATGTCGGCAACCTTGGTTCTCCTGCGGATATCCTCATTCCTGATTCGATCACGCAAGGAAACTCCGAGCATAGCCCTCTCCATTGCCCTTTGGGTGACTTTAAGCCTTCTAATGAGGCCCATTGTAAGCGACCACGTTTCGGAGCCATATGTCATCACTGTTACACTAACGTAATTTTACACTAACACAATTTTACGCTAACATAATTTTACATCTATGGGTACAATTTTTTTTTTTCTTGATATAAACCAGTGCTTGACTACTATCCCACCTGATCAATATAATGGCGGTCTTATCGCCGACAGCGATATCTATACGTGAGGACTTGTAATTGGCTTTCTAATGATTATGGTTTCTTTTTTGTCTGTTTTTATTAGCTGTAAGTATTCCATGTACTAACTAAATGAATCTATCAGACAATTCTAAGATGGACTATAAGAACTTAAACTAAAAAAGGGGGAAGTCGGCGGTGTACTGTTAGTACATAATCAAACAAAATTTTACATTTAAAACATACTTTACATAGATAAAAAAATTACCTATATAAAAATCTAGTTTTTTCCCGTGGCTTCGCCAACATACATACGTTGTTTAAATCACACCGCCCACATATAAAAATAAATGCCATTAAAGGGCCTATTACACTACTCGATATTCAGACAGTCTTAGTTTATGTATATCTATGTATCTTATCGTTCTGTTTCATTCCTTTACACGACATAGGCGTAAGTTGCTCTTTTTCTTGTCATAGACTAAGACTGTCTGAATATCGAGTAGTGTAATAGGCGCTTTACCATCAACTCAAGTAGGCATTAGGTCTGCCTTTGTACAATGTGTCATTCATGCATAAAGTTATAAATACATAAATAAATAACTCGATTTGTTGCTGAACTGTACCGCAGTTAACTCAATTTCAGCATGGATACAGTTACAAAAGTTGTCGATTGCTATGCGACCACTTGGTTAGTTTTTAGTTGTTTAATTGCACTTGTAAATTAGCTAGTTTTAACGAGTTTTTCCCGAAACTTTTCCTCGTTACTAAAAACCACAACCGGCTTTTTAACTGCGTTACTCTGCAACTAGCATACACAAATGTTTTGTTGACAAATTAAAGGCTTCTACGAAACTAGACTACTGTTTTGTCTATGTGCTATTATTATCACCTCTTCTATATCTCGTATGTACCTTGCTATGGGTACTACCATAGAGTTAGGAATCGCCACAGTGGTGGCAGCTAGAGACGCCATTATCACACTATATCAATAGATTCGTTTCCTCAGGGTACAATAATACACTATCACCTGCTATCTTAGCCGCTAAGCCACATCGCGCCTGCCCCCCTAGCCAAGTTGCAAACGATAAACGTGAACGCTTAGTAATCTCCAATAGATTTTCAACTTTATACCTAAGAGCATAAAGTTGAAAATCTATTAAAGACTACTGAGCGTTAGCGACCGGAACGAACGAAAACACTATGTAATCTTCAATAGATTTTCAACTTTATATCCAATTACATAAAGTTGAAAATCTATTAAAGACTACTGAGAGTTTACGTTTATCGTTTGTGACTTGGCTAGGGGGGCTGATACCCGCTTTAGCCACTTTATGCGTATAGTCTCTTGAACATCTGGCCGGAGTTAACGCCCCGATAGAGCCCCACTGACTTTTAAATCCATTTTCTTAGTGAAATATTGATTGATTTACATATGCTGTGTACATTCTGAAGAACACTTACTTCTAAAGATCAAAGCCGTTTGAAAGGAGTAGGGAAAACCAGCGAAAAAATAACATGATGTTAAATATTTTTTTTAGACAAAAGTATTAATCGCACGAAAAAATCATATATTGATAATATTGTAGATCAATCTATGATAAACATATATTTTTTTCTAATCTATTGATTCAGCCGTTACCGAGGAGTAGCCTTCAGAAAGTCACTGTTCTAAGGCACTGCTCGGGCGCGACGACGGGACGGGATGGTTGCCGCAGTGGTTCAGCGATTACCTGCTGTGTTATGTGTCACGGGTTTAATTCCCGCATGGAGCAAATATTTGTATAGTAACTATATAGGGTGACTGGTAATTAGTGTACGATACTTAACCTTTTGACGTGCGTAATTAGAGACACAATAGTAAGACAATGGCTTCCGGGCGCCGGCTACCGCCTGAGCGTTAATGAATTAAACACGTGATTGTGCTCATGATAACCAACAACTTTTACTATGGGAACAAACGTGAAATCGCGAAAAAAAGAAACAGCTGTTCAGTACATTTATGTTTGTCTAATGTACTGAACAGCTGATATTTTTTTCGCGATTTCGGCTTTGCTCTCATAATAAAAATTGTTTGAGATCATGAGCTCAATCACGTGTTTCATTATCGTACACTAATTGCCAGTCACCCTATATACAGAATGTTGTTCCGGGTCTGGGTGTCTTGGTTATGTGTGTTTTCATGTTTGTGACAGCACTCACGATACTGGAGTAATTCCTAGTGTAGTGCAAAGTTCAAAGTAAGAAAATTTGGGGGTTGGCTGTGTCACGGTCACAGCCGAGCTTATAGAAGTCAATAAAGAAGCGATTCCATCATCCACTTGCATAATTTCAACCGCCCCAGCTGCAAATGCAAACAGCGGTTTCTTAGCACTTGTGCAAGCTCCTTAATCTAGTCGGGGACTAACACGCATGGTTTGTTAGTAAAGTTTTGACGACGTCACTAGCAGTTGCCGTAGGGGCGACTTGAGACTCTGTGGGTACCTACTACAGTGTAACGCATCAACGGTCAGAACACGTATCTCAAGGAGCTCAGCTAGGTGTGTTGATTAGGACAAACACTTGCGATGTCTATAGGTGTCTACGTTTATCAATAATATAGCAATTGTTTTCGTTTATTATTCTTGTATTATGCATTTTGTTGTGAGCTGTTTTGGGTCCGAGGTAACAGCCCAGACTTACAAGTTGTAAGTCGCAGGTTCAAACTCAGCCAGGTGTATTACTTTGTGTAATTTATTTCATCACCACTGCTCTCAAAACGGTAAAGGAAAACATCGTAAGGAAACTGGCATGTCCTAGAACCAAAAAATCGAACTTATGTGACATCCACTAATCCGCACTGGGGCCGCGTGGTAGATTACGGCTCATTCCCTCTCCTAAAGAAGAAGCCTGAGTCCCAGCAGTGGGAACATAACAAGGCTGATTATGTTTATGCTATTTAATAAGTATTCGTTAGGTTTAGTTTCTATGTATTGCAAGATGTTGAAAAAGAATCGTTTGTCTTGGTATGGTCATGTAAAGGGGAAGGATGAAACGCATGTTACTAAAAGAGTTATGAATATACATGTGGATGGATTGAGAAGGAGAGGGAGGCGAAAAAACAGATGGATGGATTGTATGAGGAGTGATATGAAAGAAAAAGGAATTAGTGATAGCATGACGGGTGACAGGACAGAATGGAAGAAGAAAAAAGGGGTTGTGCCGATTCTGAAGGTACATGGGACAAGGGTAGGAATATGCTGATGATGAGCGGTCTTTCCGTCCGATTATAACTTAGGTGTCTTCAAGGCTAGAGTGAATAGGCTCTTAATAAACCCTCTCTCCCTCTCTCTCTTCTTAGTGCGCTTTACCATAAACGATTGCATCACTGCTTGCCATCAGGTGGGATCGTAGTCAAGCACTTTTTTTTGTTTTTTTTTTTGTTTAAAGTGCCTGTAATAGTTTAACTCTTATCAAACTAAGTAACATAACACTTACATATATATTACACTAATATTATAGATTGTGAGTATGTATTTATTTATTTATTTAATGCTTTATGCACACAAAAGTACAGCGGCGGACTTAATGCCTTAGGCATTTTCTACCAGTCAACCTTTGGGTGATGCAGACCAAAATAGTGGTAGGTGCAATAAAAGAGACAGAAAAAGGCGAATACAAGAATAGATAAACTGTATACTATACTTTATGTATACACCCCTACTTTTTAAATAGTCCAACAAAAATGGGGCTCTATCCGTACCCGTTACTGATCATATTTTTGTAGTCAAAAGTAAAAAAAAACGAAATCCTAAAATTGTTCACGAACATTTGTCATAATTGGTAAATTCATCATAGAATTAATCATTCATAACAATTGTTACAAGAAAATACTACGCGCAGTGTTTTTCCATTTTGATCGTCATTTATTCATTCATATTCAATAGCCTGTACAATATTTCCATAAATTGAGTGACATTTTGGGATATAAATAAATGATAATAACTTTGCTGTTTATGAATATTATTTATTGAGACTTTACTTAAATAATAACAAGACCTTTTTTAATAAGCCTTTTAAGTATTGGTACTAATTAAATATTAGTGGTGTATAGGTGTATAGTGTATGTTTGTTACTTAATTCTTCACGTGCGTACGGTTAAAGGGATTTGGATGAAACTTGGCACACGATTATACCATGTCTTGGAGTAGGCCATCAGATACACAATAGTCAATACTACTTATCAGCTCCATTTTGCTAAAATCGCGCCTGTTTCAATGAGTCCACATATTGTCCAGTTGTGTACACATTTGAAACACAAAACTATACAATACGGTGAAAATATGTTGGCCACTCTGAAGTTGGTGAATTACAACCTATTGCTAATACTGCGCAGGTAATTGTTTGAAGTTCAGCTATCAAGATATTTTGGCCGAACTGTATCAATTTTAAATAACAAATCAATTAGCGAATAATCAAAACCGAGACTGAACTTCATTCGAAGAAATCCCGCCAAAAACTCCATACCAAACTGCTGTAATTTATCCGTAGATTGGACACATTTTCTTTGTACCTCCGCAATTCAATAGCTTTTGACAGAACTGCCTCAGTCGGGCCAGCCAGCCTTTTTATGAAAATAAGCACGAAAACTCCGCAATGGTGTTGTGTCCCTATGTACATTAGATAATTAAATATAAATAAATATCGGCTCACTACTATCGGCTACTTCATGCACTTACGTCTTTTCTCTCTGACAGCTGTCCATCGACCAGCCTCAATCAGTTAAGCCCGCGCAGTACATAACTGAAGACAACAATAAATATATAGATACAGCCAAATACTAATATATTGTAATGATAAAATATTTAATACAGATAATTATTATGAGCTCGTTGTGTCCCAATGCAGGGCAAAGGCCTCCCTTCCATTATTCCACTCTTTTCTGTCCTTGGCCACTTCTGGGAAATCCTTAAGTTAGGAGTCCAAATCGTCATGCCATCTCCTTCTGGACCTATCGCGTCGCCAACTCCTGCTGTTCGGAATCTAGTAAACTGTACAGTACTGATACTGATGAAGGCCCACCACACGTTTGTCAAAAAAATGCACGCAACATGAACAATTAGCAATTACCTTTTAAAAAAATGCGCTCACAGCTCGAAACGAAGCAAAATGACGTATACCTTTTTTAGTTTATAATAGACTAAACAACAATTCCGTTCAGTGCCTCATAAATATGCAACAGTCACCATGTTCAGGCGGATTAGCTTAAAACGAAAATTCCTCTCGTTTTTTAAACATCCACAATATAGTTAATCCTCTTCCATGACTCGTTGGAAATGTATCGATAAATGTGAGTCGGAAAGTGATTGAATTGAACTGGGAAATTGAATCGGATGTCAAGTTGTTGTAACTTGATAAATACAGTGAATTCTGGGACTTGTTCGTCAACCGGCGAGTGTAAAATTAACGCGTGGATGCGTGTATGTTGACCTTCACCTTCTGATTTTGCCTATTTTATTCGTCGACAACTCGTTTTACCGAAATCTAACGTATTTGTGTAGAGTCAGCTACAAAAACTTATTATAAAACGTATAAAAAAGTATGCCAAGTAAGCTCTGAATTTTAGGGTACCCCATACATGGAACCTTGGCGGCAGCGACCTTTCGCGTCGGGCCCTGGTTCTTGGTGGTGAGGAGGAATGGCAGGCGGTCGCTTCCTTCTGCAAAGCAGTAATGCTAGCGAAGGAGGAGGCTGCATGCGTGAGGGAACGAAGGTCCTCACGCCCTAGCCGCCGTAATTCCGACCCCGACTACCAGCCACGGTGCTGCGGACGTCGAGCGCTGGGTAGCTCGCCGTCTGGCTGTTCCGTAATTAACCAGACCGAGCCTAGTTATCAACAGCGCGTAGTGATCCACGCGCTCCTCAAAGAGAGGTCAGCAAACCGTAGGGGTCCAGCAGGGCCGACGCCCGCTAGCTAGGACCGCGGAGAATTTCTGAAAGCGAAACCCGTAGTCCTAGAACGCAAAGGGTAATTGAAGGATACAAGTGTGGTTTTAGTCAGTAAAAGTCTGACACGCCCTCCCGCTCCACACAGCGCGCAAGAAGTCATTTGGATGATTTTCCACCTTAAAAAAAATACATGGAACTTAAACCCTAATCTAACCTGGTTAGAGGGGGATAAAGGGGGCTTCGCACGCGCGATATTCGCAGTCGCGAGTAGATGAAAAAGTCAAACCTGGATAACTATGAGCTCAACAGACCTATTTATCAGTTATTATAGAGGGTTTTCATTTACACTGTCTCCCAAATAGCCAGCTTTAAAGTGACGTTGTCTCACTTACAGAGGCCTTCACAAAGAAATTCGAACGTTTGCAAACACCTAAATAAGTGCAGAGGTAAATATTAAAAAATCTATCTCGGATATTGAGGTTTATTACTTTCAGTAACAGAAGTATGTCAACGTGAAAGTATCGGGAACTCATTGTAATTTGACACAATATTATGGCTAACAGTAGCATTGTATAATGTAGAAGCACTTTGTTTTTCAAGTTTTGTGAATGTGAAGTACCATGGAGCATTTTTATTAGGTTACAACTTGTTTGACATTACGAGCATGGCAGTTGAGAGTTTGTCATGCTCACTCAAATGTCTCGCTGATGGTGGCACGTGTTATTGGGTCATTCAGTTCCCTTAAAAATGGTTGAGCTGAGTGGGGCTGATGCACGCGTCATGCTCGTGAACGGGTGCCGTCAGTTGAGACTGGTCATCTCTTAGCTGCCAGTGACTTAATTCAATTTCTATTTTTTTTTTAATTAGTTTTTTTTTTAAGTATATTTTTTATTTTAATTATTATTACTTATCTACATTGTGCTCACATATTAGAAGCGACAAGAAATATGTAACCAAGATTTATGTAACTCATAACATGATTTAAAAGAGTGTCCATGGAGTTTCTTGCACGTTCTTCTCCATAGAGATCTACGCTTTGGAACGTGCAATTTAGCTTCACTTGTTTTTTTTTTTTGACTGACTGACATTTTGACAATTCAAAAGTGCCTGTAATTGGTCTATTTGAAATAAACGTTTCTGATTTCTGATTTCTGATTTCTATAAAGATTACCTTCTTAGACATTCATCATCATCATTTCAGCTGAAACACGTCCACTGTTGCACATAGGCCTCCCCCAAGCGTCTCCACAACGACCGATCTTGTGCGTCTCGCATAGTCTCGCTTAGACAAATTTCAATTTAAATATCTTCTATACAACACTAGTTTCAGTATATGCGAAACCCGAAACACGTGTCTAGTATTTCTATGTAAAGAATCTATGTACAAAATTTCATATCTGTATCATGAAGCTAGTATTTAACAAGGTATTTCAATATTTGACTTCATTTTTATTTCTTATCCTGTTCTGTGACTTAATCTTTTTTTTTATTTTATTTCTTATCCTGTTCTGTCTACTCTTGGGCAAAGGTCTCTCTCCACTTCTTTCATCTTTCGCGGGCCCGCGCTTCCTCTTGCCAGTTCTGGCGGAATCTGTCTAGTTCGTCGCGCTATCTCCTTCGTGGTCTGCCGCGAACCCGTCACACTTTTTCAGGGCACCAACTTCGGTCTTGGGTTCAAACCCAGGCAGGCGCGTTACTTTGTGTAACTTATTTCATCACCACTGCTCTCAAAACGGTGAAGGAAAACATCGTGAGGAAACCGGCATGTCCTAGAACCAAAAATTCGAAGATATGTGACATTTACCAATCCGCAATTGGCTCGCGTGGTGGATTACGGCCCATTCCCTCTCCTAGAGAGAGGAGGCCTGAGTCCCAGCAGTGGGAACATTAAAAGGCAGATTATGCTATGCTATGCTAACTTCGTGCTACTTTAGCCCACAGTTTGTCGGGCATGCGGCAGATATGTCCTGCCCAGTCCCATTTCAGTTTAGATTAAGTCTACCTCTTCTTCTTCCTGCCCTTATTCCATATTACTTGGGGTCGGAACAACACGTTTTTTTTCTTCCATTCTGTTCTGTCACCCGTCACACTATCACTAAACTAACTAACACTAGATTAAGTCCCATTTCAGTTTAGATTAAGTCCCAACCTTCTGATCTACTTCTGAACTCATCAGAAGGCTCAAAGTCACCCAAAGGGCAATGGAGGGCTATGCTCGGAGTTTCCTTGCGTGATCGAATCAGAAATGAAGATATCCGCAGGAGAACCAAGGTTGCCGACATAGCACGAAAAATCGCCAAACTTAAGTGGCAATGGGCAGGGCACATTGCTCGCAAAGATGGCCGTTGGGGCCGAAAGGTTCTAGAGTGGCGACCGCGTGCCGGAAGACGCAGTGTTGGAAGGCCCCCTACAAGGAGGACCGATGACCTGGTAAAGGTTGCGGGAATCTGATGGATGCGACACGCACAGGACCGTTCATTGTGGCGACATTTGGGGGAGGCCTATGTCCAGCAGTGGACGTCTATCGGCTGAAATGATAAGTCCCAACTGAAATGGGACTTAATCTATTTATTATTATTTATTTATTTATTATATTCTTTATTGTACACCAATAACTAATTTATTTAATTTATCTATTATGATGTAAAATCAATTTAATCCAATCATGTTTTTATCGATTAATGCCTAAAATAAACGATAAATAAAATAAAAATAAACATGATTACTATCGGATAAAATTGGTGTCTCCATCTTGATTTTTGACGTTTACAGAAACCCTGACCTTACAAGAATTAATATCCGACTTCTCAATATTTACAAAGGATCTAGGCCAATTCATCTAAATGAGGAAATTAATTGGACTATAGTAGAAATTGATGTACTATTTTATTGTAGCTAGATCGTCGTTGCCAGATTATGAACATTTATCGTGCTCTCAAAATTAAAGTAACCATACTCGAAATTCCTGTAACTTCGAATTTTGCTATATCATCATCATCGTAAAGACGTTCACTGCTGGACATAGGCCTCCCTCGAGTGTCGCCATAATGACCGGTACTGTGCGTCTCGCATCCATCGGATTCCCGCGACCCTCACCAGTTTGTCGGTCTACCTTGTGGGAGGCCTTCCAAAGCTGCGTCTTCCGGTACGTTGTCGCCACTCCAGAACCTTTCGTTCCCGACGACCATAATCTGCGAGCAGTGTGACCTGCCCACTGCCACTTATTTGTTCGATTTTTGCTATAAGCTGATCATAAAAACCCTATTATAAAACTCTTAAAGGAAGGGTTTCATAATAGTCCACGGCACAGCTTAACACGGTTTTTCGAACCACAAACACCAAACACACCTTAGGGGACCAGCAGGGTTGAAGCCTACTGGGGCCATGGGTTGTGCGAAAGAGAACCCCGGGGCCCTGAAACGAAGGCAAAGAAGGAACAGGAGTGAGTATTAGTCAGTAAAAGTCTGACATTAAAGATTGCAAAAAAAGTTTTTTTTTTGTGACGTAGGTAACAACAAATTTACTGTTCTCAGATTTATTCCTATACCTTGCTTTGTGCCAAATTTCAGGATTCTGGGTCAACGGGAAGTACTCTATGAATTTTGATTCCTTTGAGAGTATCGAAATATACGTTTTTTTCGCGACATAAACGGCCGTATCTTTTTCATTCGTTAATTTAGAAGCTTGATTTTTTCACAGCTTCAAGGGATCGCAGACCTGAGTATATTAATAATTTCAACTCGATACCTCCACGCGTTTCTGAGATAATGGGTCTTGACAGACAGACAGACGGACAACAAAATGATCCTATAAGGGCTGCGTTTTTTCCCTTTTGAGGTATGGACCTCTTAAAAACACCAAACACACGATTTCGAATTTTGTTGAAGAGCGCGGCGCGCACAGTTCAGTCACTCGATTTATCACTTATCAGTATTCATTCACTTCCCTTTGCATTTCAGGGCCACGGGAATAGAATAGAATAAACTTTATTGTACACCAAATTAGAAAAAAAAAATCTCAAAAAAAAGAAGAATCTTTCAATCAATCCCGCAATTCACTATTTAAACCTTGTTCAGGTTTTTCCAAACAATTTTCAAGTTGAGGTTTTCGCGCCCGAAGGGTTACGTACCGTCCGTAGCAAAAAACGGCAAAAAAAGCCACGTTTGTTGTATGGGAGCCCCACTTAAATATTTATTTTATTCTGTTTTTAGTATTTGATATTACAGCGGCAACAGAAATACATCATCTGTGAAAATTTTAACTGTTTAACTATCACGGTTGCTTGGTATGGTATGGTATGTACTGGTATGGTAGCTTGGTGACAGACGAACAGACAGCGGAGTCTTAGTAATAGGGTCCCGTTTTAACCTTTAGGTACGGAACCCTAACAACAACAACGTTGACGTATTTACCGAAAGTTTAACAACAACGTTGACAGTTTTACCGAACGTTACGAACCCGTATTTCATATCCCTCCACATAAGTCCTTTCATGTCCATATTACCATGAAAATACACTGTCCAAAAACAAAACATCGTTTAATAGTGTGTCATAACTTTGTGAGTGGGAACATTGTGATATTGTCGGCGAAACGTCGATTATTTGTGAGCGTGCTCACCCGTCAACTGTGAGATTAAATGCTATACCGATTGTTCGTGCCTTTTTATTAACTTCTGAATTATTCGTCCAGATTTAGACCTAAGAGGCTTTGCCGTGAACGTGACAACTTTCCGGAGAAGTGACTTAGGGCGCTAGGTACACTAATTGACTAAATTTTTAGATCTGTTGTTCTTGAAAAGGAAGCTGTAATTATAACTTAGGAAATACTACTACTTATTTGGTGCAGGCGCGAGACACACAATGTTAGTTATTTTATTTTCTTATTTTTTTTTTTTTATCTTAAGTGTTTACATGTTGTTTCTACATTGTGTGTATCTGTGTACGTGTGCCAAATAAAATATTTTTCTTTCTTTCTTTCTTTCTTTTCTTTCTTTATACCAAAAAAACCGGCTAAGTGCTAGTCGGACTCGACGTACGAAAGGTTCCGTACCATTATCTATAGAACATAATCTGTGAAAATTTCAACTGTATAGCTGTCACGGTTCATGAGATACAGCCTGGTGACTGACAGACGGACAGTGGAGTCTTATTAATAGGGTCCCGTTTTTAACTTTTGGGAACGGAACCCTAAGGGCTATATTTCAGCGGGACACCATGGCGTCGCGACCAGCCGCCGCTAGCAACAAAATCTATACAGCTCTATAGAGAGTTACTCACCTGGTGTCCGTTTGGTTGCGCAACCAATTTGGTGACGCGACCAACTCGGATGCTTATTCTTAAAGTCCATTTTGATACTGTCTCTAGTGTGGTGTAGCGACTCTGGTGTCTGTATGGTGTCTAGTTTGATAGCTTACAGGACACCATGGTGGTGCAACTGGTCGCGCTGCCATGGTGTCCCAGTGAAATATGGCCCTAAAAATCAACTCGTTTTCAGTAATATTTTTACGATGTGAAAGTCAAGGATTAAAATATGATTTGTGACCGTAACACGTATTTATTTACTTAATTATAAATATTATAAGGATCAATACAACTTTCTCATTTCAGTTAACTCTTGTAGCTATTTTGTATAGGTACAGAAGTCAATCTACAATGCGCTACACTGCGCGCTTTGTATGTAGATTCTACATACAAAGCGCGCTCGAGCAACGCACACAGATACCGCTCACGATATCTCGGCCCAATTCAGCTCAATGCGAGCTCGAGTGCTATCCGTTTGAGACACGCGTCTGTGAACTTTTTTGTAGAAAAAAGGGTCCAATAAAAAAAACCTTATTCTAACTGTTCAGTGGACGGTTGTTTATATTCAACATTAAACAATGAATTGGCGTTTTTTAGGCTACCAGTTGTTTCAGAGAGGTAAGTAGATATTTGCTTGTATTTTGATGGTTTGTTTTAACGTAACACAGGCCCCGCGCCGAGAAAGGAAAGATGATTTTGTGACCATGTAATATTTTTACAATTCAGATTAGGTAGGCATTTATCACCGCGCCCGGTCGCACTCGGACAGTTCGGCGCCACGCGCTGACCCTAGCGAGCGCGATCGCCGAGCGTAGGTATGAAAAGTGAAGTACATACATGAGATTGACTTCTCTGTACCTATCTATTTTGTGCTTGTAGTGTATAGCTCGCCTAACCTTATATTTGTAACTGCACACACTAAATAATGACATTATTACACGAATCGTCGAATTGAAGAGTTCTCTTTTATTTTGCCTACATCACTCCAATACATGCGATCTTGACAGGATTGACCAATGACGTGGCAGGCGGTCGCCTCCTTCTGCGAACAAAAAAAAAGCAAGCCAAATATATCAAAAATCTGGCGATAATACAGCTGAAAGATAATGTTAACTGAAAAATAAAATGGCCGAAAGATTACCATCTGATCACCAAATCGTAAAATAACGCAATGTCTCATTGCAAATGAAAATAAAAGATTCATTTCTAATAAAAGAATCTTAGGGATAAGTCAGCCTTTCCAACAAACCTTTGAAAGGATAATGATTAGATTATTAAAGAGTTTTCTTTCTCTCTTTCTCTTTGAGGAAAGAAAGAGAGGGAAGTATTGAAATGGAAATAAAGAGCTACTCAATATACTTAAAGTGTCGTTGCTCGGTTTCTGTTTCCAAATTACATTTTTATTGTTTCTGAAGGGTCTTTCTGAAGCATTACAATTATTTTTATCTAATTAAATGAGCCGGAACAAGACGTAATTTTTAACGTTTTAAGTATTCGGTCCATTACACCGTATATAATATGGCCTATGGCCGTGCTAGGAACGTATCTAATACATTAAAAAACATTGCATTCATTCGACTGGCCTGTTGGTCTAGTGGTTTGTGGCCCTGACTGCTATGCCGGAGGTCGTGGGGTCGATTCCCACCCAGGACAAATGTTTGTGTGATGTTCACGATCATTTGTTCTGTGTCTGGGTGTAATTTATCTTTATGTAAGTAGGTATGTATAAAATAAATATATAAGTCTATGTTTATCAGTTGTCTAGTACTCATAACACAAGCTCTGCTTAGCTTAGGACTAGACGGTGTTGTATGATAGTTGTGAAATATTATATTATTATTATTATTTCACGGTCTACTAAGGCCGTTAGAACGTATCAATAGTGTATCATACCCGTGCATTACGGTTTTGGTGACCGTAGTATCGGATTATCATTAACTTTCACGTGAATCACATGTATCAGAAAGAGCAAGTGAATATTTTGTTAAGAAAATTATTTCTTATAACTATACAATATTAAAAATAAAAATACTTTCAGACTACGTCATTTTACAAGCTTGTAACGGTCATCATACGCGGTTATGACCCGTATGCTCACCGGTTGGCAACGTCGGCGTCGCGTGTTTTGCACGACAGTGTATTGGCAAAATATAATAGTACAATGTTAAGTTACCGAGTAGGAATGCTGATGCTAATCGGCCCGTTTGATAGTAGAAAATTATCGCAGAGGAACATATACCGTTGATAAAAAGTACCCTATTTATTATTCCAGGACATAACCTACCTGAGTACTAAGTTTTATCGAAATCAGTTTAGCTGTTCGAGCGTCGAGCAACAAACATACATACAACTAATTTTGCCTTTATAATATTAGTGTGTTTTGAACACGATATCGATGGCTGAATTTGTGTACAAGTTCGTGCTTACCCTGGCAGGATACTGCAACTCTCATCGTCATCATCATTTCAGCCGAAGAACGTCTACAGCTGGACATAAGCCACCCCCAAGTGTCGCCACAACGAACGGTCCTGTGCGTCTCGCATCCAACGCATTCCTGCGACTCTCACCAGGTCATCGGTCCACCTTATTTCAGAAATCAGAAATGTTTATTTTAAATAGATCAATTAGGCACTTTTGAATTGTCAAAATGTCGGTCAGTCAAAAAAGTGAAGCTAAATTACACGTTCTAAATTGTAGATATTTATGGAGAAGAACGCGCAAGAAACTCCATGGAAACTCTTTTAAATCATATTATGGGTTACATAAATCTAGGTTACATATTTCTTGTCGCTTCTATTATGTGAGCACAATGTAGATAAGTAATAATAATAAACAAAAACTAATTAAAAAATAGAAACTGTATTAAGTCACTGGCAGCTAAGAGATGACCAGTCTCAACTGACGGCACCCGTTCACGAGCATGACGCGTGCATCAGCCCCACTCAGCTCAACCATTTTGGAGGGAACTGAATTGTGGGAGGCCTTCCAACGCTGCGTTGCGCGCGGTCGCCACTCTAGAACCTTTCGGCCCCATCGACCATCCGTTCTACGAGCAATGTGCCCTGCCCACTGCCACGGCGAAAGCAACACTAAACTTGATTAAAAGCTTAGCCGTTATAACGTGATTAAAGTAACAAACAGTTATTCAAACATCACTTAGGAGCAGACCTTGTTTAGAAGTAGCATCCTAACTATGCTCATCTGCGTTATGTTATGTTGTGCAGCAGGTTCTGAACTCGGTAAACGAATTATCCCATTAATATATATAAAGGCGAAAGTTTGTTTCTGTGTGTATGTTTGTTACTTCTACACGCTCGAACGGCTGAACAGATTTCGTTGAAACTTCGTATCAGGGTAGATTATATCCTGGAATAGCACATAGGATACTTTTTATCCCCAGGGTATGTTCCTTTGGCATAATTTTCTGATATCCCGCGGGCGAAGCCGTAAGCAGTAGCTAGTTTATATATAGGGTGACTGGTAATTAGTGACCGATACTTAAACACGTGATTGTACTCATGATTACAAACAACTTTCCCAAAGAAACTTTTTTTATATGTAACTCAATAGTTTTATCACAATAACAAAACAGCTGTTTAAAAACGCGCGCGTGCGCCTGAGACAGGCGAACGCTAAGCTGTTAGCCGCATGACGCCGTCGTACCTACAATAGTGATAGAACACCCGCGCGGCTTGCAAACCTATAGGTGTACGAATCAGTGTATGTACCTACATGTTACAGTTATATTTTTAAACAGCTGTTTTGTTATTGTGAGAAAACTAATGAGAATATAAAAAAGTTTCTTTGGGAAAGTTGTTTGTAATCATGAGTACAATCACGTGTTTAAGTATCAGTCACTAATTACCAGTCACCCAGTCACCCTATATATAAAAGGAGAAACTGACTGACTGACATATCAACGCCCAGCCGAAACTACTGGGACTAGGAGCGTGAAATTTTGCACAAGGCTTCCTTTTATGACGTAGGCGAGCACTAAGATAGGATTTTCCAAAATTCACTCCCTAAGGAGATAAAACGGGGTTCTAAATTTGGTATGGAGAAACCGACTTTATGCGGGCGAAGCCGCTGGCACAAGCTAGTCTTAAATATGATTTATTTGGGTGTGTAGCGACCTCTATGTCACCACATAGGAACTAAAAGTCAAAATGATCATCATCACATCATCGCTCACCATCAGGTGAGATAGTCAGCCATTGCGTTTGGCCACTATGGCCTATTCATTAATGGCCTATCAATAATAATATTAAAAAAATATGAAATTAATTACATGACTTGATTCCTTCATCACCTTTCTACTATCGGACAACCCGACGTACGTACGGCGAATATCCACCCTTACGTTTTTGAAACCTCTACGGTCCGGACTAAGCGCAGCCTCATCGTTTATACCGCGTACATCGAAGGACTGGAACAATTTGCCTGCTGCGGTCTTCCCGTCCAACTATAATTTAGGTGTCTTCAAGGCTAGAGTGAATAGGCTCTTAATAAACTGGTGCGCTTCACTAACATCGATTGCATAACTGCTTACTATAAATAATAATAATAAACAAATTAAGTATATTGACTTGGCTCGCGAGGTTGTCGACATGTGGGATGTGGACTCGGCGATCATTGTACCGATAGTCGTGTCGGGCAATGGCTTAATAGCCAAGAGCCTCGACCAACACCTTAGGAGGCTCGCGTTAGGCGGCTGGATCAAGGGCTTGATTCAGAAAGCGATACTCCTGGACACGGCTCGTATTGTTAGGAGGTTCCTTTCTCCGGCGCCCTGACCACCGGTAGCTTGGACCCTGTTCCCGATATCGGTGGGGTACTATTTTTTATATTTTTAAATAAATATTTTTATGAGTTTAAAAAAAAATTAAAAATGTAATTTGTATGTGTTTATAATGAATAAAGGAAATAATAATAAAATGTAAATTATATTTAAATAAAATATAGTGTTAGTAAAAATACATAGAATAGAAACTTAGGAATAAAATGTTAGTACTTACTCTAATACATGTGATAATTATTTATTTGCATTCATGCACTAGTTTATATCATTAAAAAAATACCTGCAACGCTGTTTAAGAGTTCTCCGCGCAATTAGAACATATACCACAGTCCTAAATCAACTATCAGGCATTAGCTTGGACCAGACACAACACCGGTCTGGTCGGAGGATCCTCCCTTTTTAACGGAGGTTTGCGGGACTTTAGACCCTGTTTCGCATACCCCTAAAGGTGTTTTGAATTTAAACTTGAGATCGCAGTTTAGAATTCTAACATTACAGTTTTATATAAATGACTTATGCAATGCCAAAAGCTAGGTTACAGCTTTGTAATGTACCCGCTTCTGGGACTCAGACCTCCTCTCTAGGAGAAGGAAAGGGTCGTAATCCACGCCGGCCCAGTACGGGTTGGTGGATGTCACGTCTTTATATTTTGTTTTATTCCAGGACATGCCGGTTTCTTTAGGATGTTTTCGTTCACAGTTATGAGAGCAGTGGTTATGAAATAAATAGGGTATCACACTCATTTTTTAAAAGTGTCTCAATTGGATCCTATAGTGCCAACCACAAAAAAACACAACATTTTTATTCAGTCACTAAGTATCCTAAAAATGCATTTAAAATTTACATTTTCAAATTTCGCGCGTATTTGACGAAAATGTAGAAAGCAGTGGACGCCATGTTTACTTTGGTCGTGACGTCAGTTGGCTGTGTAAACAAATGCGCTCAGTATGGCCGATCAGTTGACAGTTGACGGCTGTCACTTTAGTTTACACAACCGAATGACGTAAACGTAATAACATAGTGGCTATTATTTCAAGGTGATAAAGAACAAATAATAAAAACAGAAAACTTTGAATTGAATTTTAAAATTTATTTTGTTATTTTATGAACTAAAACTAACACTAACCGACTGCATTTCACATAAGGTATCTTAATAACATATTTTTAGATTTTGTCTATATAGATTAAAATAACTTATTACACAAAGTATTGTGTCTGGTTAGGTTTGATCCCGCGATTTTCAACTCGTAAGTCGGGCTATTACCACTGGACCATCAGTGCTCTGCAAAAACTCGGTGTACCATCTTAATTGGTCGTTTCCTATGGAAAAGGCATGAAAGCGCTAATCTTAAAAAAAAAAATGCTTTTACAACGTGGAAACTGCACGTACTGTACAACTGTACCTACCTGAATTTTTTGCAATTATTTCCTAAATCGTATATTTTAAACGTCAATCGTCTGCTATGTATGTAATGTAAAGTTCGGTTATATTTATTCATTTAACAAATAAGTAGTTTATGCACACAAAAATACAGAGTACAGACCACCTAAAAGAGATAAAAAGCGAATACAAGAAAATATAGTAGTAGATCTATTCTTGTATTCGCCTTTTGATATGATGTGATAATGCAAGTGTATGGTTTATTATACTAATATAAAAGGGGAAACTGACTGACCGACATATCAACACACAGCCGAAACTACTGGGATTACGAGCATGAAATTTTGCACAAAGCTTCCTTTTATGACGTAGGTGAGCACTAAGAAAGGAGTTTTCCAAAATTCACTCTCTAAAGGGATGAAGCGGGGGTCTAATGTATGGAGAATCCTACATTCAAGCGAGTAAAGCCGCGGGCTAAAGAAGCTAGTCATACTAATAAAATAACACATCACATCATAATATCACATCGTGCTAGTTCAAAAGACCGTACAACATTGACGTCTGACATCCCTAATGTACATTTTAGTCAGGGCTGCACATAATTTGACTGTCAGTCGCACGCTTCGCACACATGAAATGTTTTTATTTCCAAACACATGTCATAACGGAGGCCGTTAAGTCTTTAAAACAAGGTATATTCGAAATTCGAATAAATAATATGGCCGCTCAATGTTTTGTAGGTAAACAAGGTGGCTTTTTATAAATGGACTTTAGAAATAAAAATTTGGAAGTCTTTTTATGCTTGGTGTTTGCTCCCGGGTCTCTGGTTGACCGACGTAATATTGTAATAAAGAAACCGGGCAAGTGCGAGTCGTACTCGCGCACTGAGGGTTCCGTACAAACTTACCTATGAAAACAGTTAGTTCAATTCCCGAATTGAACTAAAGCTAAACAAAAACTACAAATTTATAGTTTACAGATTTTTTCCTATACTTGTGCTATGAGACCTTGCTTCATGCCAGGATTCTAGGTCAACGGGAAATACCCTATGAATTTTGTTTCCTTGAGAGTGTCAAAATATACGTTTTTTGCGACATAAACGGCCGCATGTTTTTTTTTCGTTAACTCAAAAGTTTAATTTTTCCACAGCTTCAAGGGACCGTAGACTTGAGTTTAAGGTTTTAATTTCAACTCGGTACCTTCACGCATTCCCGAGATAAAAGGCCTTGACAGACAGGAAGACAGACAGACAAACAGACGGACGGACTACAAAGTGATCCTATAAAGGTTCTATTTTTCCTTTTGATATACGGAACCCTAAAAAGGGCTTTTTCTTTTCGAGCTCGGGCCGGGCTGTCACCGGACGGCTAGACGCCTACCGTGCCTGGTAGTCGGGGTCAGGGTCTCGGCAGCTGGAGCATGAGGATGTCCGTTCCTAGCTCGTGTAGTCTCGTAAGGAGGCGACCGCCAAATTGTGACACGCGAGCGTTTCTTCCGCCTGAATCTGGTGCAAGAACCTCCTGAACTTACCATGTTCAGTGAGGAGTTGCGTCATGTGAAAGATGAAGATGCCGTGACGCTTCTCCGGCCACTCTTCAAAGACTTACCGCCATGATTATGGCGTATCCAATGTGAGTGTGTGAATGTTTGTTACTTTCTCACGTTCCAACGGGTGAACGGACTTCGATGAATTCGATGCCGATGGGAACAGCTAGTAAATAAATAAAATCCTATGTCTTATAGTTGACTTCCACTTAGCCACTTTTCGTCACTTACAAATTGATGATTTATTATATTTATCATCATCATCTTCCTGCCCTTGTCCCGTGTTATTTGGGGTCGGCGCAACACGTTTTTTTCTTCCATTCTGCCCTGTCACTCGTCATGCTTTCACTAACTTGCAGCAAACTCAACTAGCAGCAAAAAAGCTGGCCAGCTTACATTTCGGGGAGTGTGCACTGGAATTGCACAATCTAATTCCGCTAAGTCCGTTCCATCATCGGACCACTAGACGTACGGCGTTGCGCCACCGATACATGGTGGACATCCCACCCATAGGCACAAAACGTTTTGAGAACACATTTATTATGCGTACAGCCAAGGAGTGGAGTTCCTTGCCGGAGTCTGTGTTTCCTGATAACTACAACTTAGGGGTCTTTAAGTCAAGAGTGAATAGGCTACTTCTAGGCAAGCGTGCTCCATCGTCGACCACATCATCGCTTACCATCAGGTGAGATGGTGGTCAAACGCGAGCCTATCATTAATAAAAAAAAAAAACTTCACACAATCCATCCATCTTTTCTTTGGTCTCCCTCTCCCTCTCCATCCATCCACATGTAAACTTATAACTCTTTTAGTAACATGCGTTTCATCCCTCCTCTTCACATGACCATACCAAGACAAACGATTCCCTTTCAAATTTTCAGTCACTGGCGCCACTTTCAAACTTCTCCTAATATACTCATTTCTCACTTTATCCATTCTCGTCACACCACACATCCATCTTAACATTCTCATCTCCGCTACGTGCAATCTTTTTTCATCCGTCTTTTTCACAGCTCAACATTCTGATCCATACAGTATGACAGGCCTTATCATGGACTTGTAGATTTTACCCTTCACCATTTTACCATTTACCTATACAAAATTATATACAAAAACACTTAACTAATTAAAACTATATTTATACACTAAAGGCTACTCCTAACTAAAATATGGCGTCCTAAAACTCCTCCGCATCGCTGTCGACTGGAAGTGTGCCCAAAAGGCTGGCGGCATTGCCACGTTGTATGGCAATGCTTAATCTCTGACCGAGGTAAAAGCCAGCCCTTGGGTCACGCGAAGTGTCGACTAAGCGTTTGGATAGTTCTTTAAAAAGCGTATGAGCACTCGGACCCCACGGCCCAAGAGTTTCAACCCCAAACGACTCAAAAATATAACTGCCGACGAGGTGTTATATTTAGATAGATAAATATATTCTTTATTGTACACCAAACCATATCCATATTATTATTATTTGTCCATATTTCCGCCGCTTGAGGTTCTCAGCGGCAGCACCAGCACAGCACGATGAGCTAGGAAGATGGGATGGCGCAAGAGTGTCGACACAGGTAGCGTCCCACACTAAAGGTCTACCCATCTTCCACGGAAATAAAGACATACCGTCCGGTCTCTTACCATCGTCGCGTGCCAGGCCATGAGGTTCCAGTAAACGTCACTTACAACACATAAAACTCATATAATAAACTACTGTTTACTCATAAATCTTGTGTCGTGCTAACCCTAACTCGCTGTACGCTCGGTACGGTAGGTCACGTTCGTACAACAGCGCCAGAGGGTTAGCTGTCAACCACCAACGATGATTGACACACGATTAAGCGGGAGTGCTTCGGTGTGCGTTAGCGAGAGATGAGTGGCTCAACATTGATTTATTTTTAGAAACTGTGTGTATTTATTTATTTATTTATTTATTTATTTATTATTTAAATAGAACGACCGAAGCCAATTACACTATTTAAACTTATACCTAATTTTTAACTCAGTCATGCATCCTTCTCACAAAAATTCAAACATTCTGACATTATCAGCTTCCATTCATCCGCAAACACATCAAGACCTGTGTTTGAGTTCAGGAGAGCGTTAATGGTGGCTATTGTCCGAGGAATAGGCGACTTGGAATGTGCGATAGTACGAGAAGTTGGAACAGCCAGTAAACGATGTTTTCTGCCACGACAGTAATTGTCTGGGACGAACAGATTGCATATTTCATTATGCAGATCAGGATCATCAATGATCCCCCTAAGAATTTTAAATACTACAGTCATCTGATCGCGCGACCGTCTTACTTCTAGGGAGTTGAAATTTAAGCAACCCAACAAGAATTTAGTGGGATATAAATAGGGATAAAACCCGTACGAGTGCTTGTAAAGGTACCTGAGGAATGCTTTTTGTACTTTCTCTAAAGCTAATACATACTGCTTCTCATACGGATTCCATACGCACGCACTAGACTCAAGCTTGCTACGGACTAATGCCCCAAAAACAAGCTTGATAACGTGGGAGTTGTGGAAATCACGACAGTTCCTTAAAACAAAACCAAGGCGCCTGAAGGACTCCTTGGCAGTAGATGTGATGTGGTTGTGAAAAGTGAGCTTGCGGTCGAATATGACTCCCAGGTCTTTCATGGAATCAGTTCTTGTAATTGTATTTCCATTCAGTTTGTATAGAAAGTTGACTGGGTGCCGCATTCGACCGAAGGACATCACGTAGCATTTTGATTTATTAAATTCCATTTTATTTTCTAAACTCCACTTATATACTGAATCAATGTCTGCTTGCAGGACTTGGCAATCGAGCTCAGATTTTATTTCATAAAAAAGTTTTAAGTCATCAGCATATAAAAGGGATCTAACATTCGCAACCACATCGGGGAGGTCATTAATCATCAAGATGAAAAGGAGAGGGCCGACTACCGAACCTTGACTCACACCTGAACGAGTGTGGTATGGGAGTGACTCGTACAAACCTAATCTGACAAATTGTTGTCGGTCCCGCAAATAATCTGCAATAAGCCGTAGAAGCCCTGGAGCAACACCTATCGCGCTGAGCTTTGATAGCAAGACGTCATTGTTTACTCTGTCGAACGCCTTTTGGAAATCAAAGTAAACAACGTCTACCTGACGTCTGCGATCAAGACTAGTAGAGATGTAATTAACTAGTGTAAGTAGGTTAGTAGTGACGGATCTTTTTTCGCGAAAGCCATGCTGCTCATTGCACAGGTACTGTGTCACTTGCTTATAAATTCCTTGGTGTAGGACATTCTCGAACACTTTCGCGGGGGAACACAGTATCGCTATTGGACGATATTCATCGACTGATGATTTATTTGAAGATTTCGGTATAGGAGTCACACGTGAAATCTTCCAAGGTGGTGGATACACTCCGGATTTTAAAGATAAATTAAATATGTGTTTTAGGGGCTGAATAAGAAATTCCTCTCCCTCTTTTAGGAACCAAGGAGGAATCCTATCAGGACCAATTGAACTGTCGGGCTTTAGTTTCTTTATTCCGGTACTTATATCACTTTCGGTGAAGCTTAGAATGTTAATGTAATTACTAATATTACTGGTGCTTGGGTTGGCTATATTCTCGAGGTCTAACTTTGGCACTTCGTTTTGGAAGACGCTCGCGAAATATTCTGCGAATGCCTCAGCAGCAGCTACGCCACTGTGTATTTTACCTTTGTGGGTAACGCTAGGCTCAAACCCGCCTTTTGATCTAAGGTTAGAAATATGCTGCCAGAACTCTTTGGGGTTTTTCCTAATGTTTCCTTCGATGCGCCTAATGTAGGTATTATAAGCAGTCGATATCCGAGACTTTAGACTAGACCTACAATCAGAGAATTGCTTGTATATTAGTTCACATTTACTCTTTTTCCAGGCAGAATGTAATTTATTTTTTTTCCGGATGTCCCGAATAATATCCGACGTAAACCAGATAGGATATCTTCTAGTTACCTTTTTGTTTCGGCGTTTTTTAGGGATACAAGCGTCAAATAAGCCGTAAACGATATCATAGAAAGCCTGAGTGCTAGTGTGAACGTCGTTCGATGATACAACTGCATCCCAAGACACCTCAGAAAGCAGTTCGTAAAGCAGATTACGATTACATTTTTTGAAATTCCAGTCCCTACTACGGTCCACATTACTGGGTTCAAGCCTTTCACTTTCATCGGATGACTGTAGTTTTACCTGGATGTCCAACGGTGGATGATACGCATCAGGGGGTACTAAACCTTCGACTTCTGATACAGAAACGTCATGTAGGCATGCACTCTCCTGAACTAAAACAACATCCAGCATTCCCCCATGCATGTTTACAATAATATTTCTTTCACACATATTAGAAAATGCTAGGAAATAACAATAATAATTACGAACATTTAGGGAAGCACTGTTTAAGTTTAAATCACCTAAAATGATAACTGTTCCTTTTAAGTCGTTTATAAAACTTTCCACTTTTGTAAACCAAGTCATGTAATCACTGTCAGTGGCACTTGGTTTTATATAAACAACACACAGATAAACAGGTGAACCATGCCACGTAAAACTCGACCAAAGATCCTCACCACTGTCGGTCTCAAGTTCACGTCGACGGCGAAGGACTATGGGGTTGCGTGCCATAAGTAGCACTCCTCCACAAGGCGTAACTCTGTCGCGCCTTAATACGTTCCACTCGCCGTTGGTGAGTTCTGTATCTTCAACCGAGGTATCCAAAAACGTTTCTGTGGCCGCTATTAAATCTTGTTCGGCTAAGTGCAGATTGTTGCGCCATATTCGGAGTTTTGATTTAATTCCACGAACATTCTGGTATATACAATTTATTTTTGTAGTTCTGGTGCTTGTCCTGAAAGCTGCTGTGGGGTCGGCCACATTACCATCACTATGCTGCCTTGTCCTCCTTTGTAAGCTGTTCATGAAAGGGCTGCGGGGCAACTACACGCTGGCTGTCAGACTGGATGGAAGACGGTTTTCTATAGTTGATCCAAGCCTTGATTCTGTATGGTATGATAAAGACAGAACTAGACATGGGTGTCCGCTAAGGCCACAGGCAATTTCTGAAAAAGAAACTCATGGTTCTAGAACGCAATGGGTAACTGAAGAACACAGGTCTAGTTTTGGTCAGTAAAAGTTTGACACGCCCTCTCGCTCCACCCTAGGACGAAGAAGTCATTGAATGACCTTCAACCTCAAAAAAAAAATCGGTTGTCTGTAAAGTCGGTTTACTGACGATAGTTGAACGTGACAACCTGACAACGTGTTACATTTATTTGTACGCATAAATACAAATAAACAATTAACACGACATTCACTTTTCACTGCACTTTATACTTGACGAAAACATGTAAATGTATTATTCTATAGCAGTTGTCACGAGTTCACGACGCAGACGCATCGCTCACTCAAGTAGGAGAGAGACAGATGTCGAACACTGCCGAACGCGGAGGCCGAAGGCGCTCTCGCTTGCACTTCAAGCCTTAGAGGCAGGGACTGAAAGCGGTTACGGTAAAAGGTTAAGATACCTCAAAAATGAACAGGTACCGATTTCAAATAAAGGTTGAGCTATACCGGTACCTTTACAAATAAAGGTTGGACTAAATAGTTATTTAACCTTTAAACGATTTCGGTACCGAAAAACATGCGAGAGGCCTGGCGCGGGTGCACGGGGGTGTCGAACACGTTAGAACTAGTGTAGGTATTTGTACATTTTGTTTACTGTAGGTTCTCTTTTACTTATATCTTTGTTTGTTGCTGACTGTGTACCGAGTAGTAGGGTTTTTTTTTCTTCAGCCGCTGATTTTTCATCAACGTGATTTTTATAATTATTAATAATAAAATGAGAAGAAAGCATCGAAATGCAGTTTACGCATTTTTTTCATTTTCAAAGGAAAATAATGCCTCGACTTGCCTAGTGATTGGATGTTCTGCTGTTATAAAAGTAGAATAGAATAAACTTTATTGTACACCAAAAAAGTAACACAACGTATCATCATCATTTCAGCCGAAAAACGTCCACTGTTAGACATAGGCCTCCCCCAAATGTCGCCATAATGACCGGTCCTGTGCGTATCGCATCCATCGGATTCCCGCGACCCTCACCAGGTCATCGGTCCACCTTGTGGGAGGCCTTCCAACGCTGCATCTTCCGGTACGTGGTCGCCATTCCAGAACCTTTCGTCCCCATCGGCCATCTGTTCTGCGATCAATGTGCCCTGCCCACTGCCACTTAAGTTTGGCGATTCTTCGGGCTATGTCTGTAACCTTGGTTCTCCTGCGGATATCTTCATTTCTGACGCGATCAAGCAAGGAATCTCCGAGCATAGCCCTTTCCATTGCCCTTTGAGTGACTTTAAGCCTTCTGATGAGGCCCATTGTAAGCGACCACGTATCCGAGCCATATGTCATCACTGGCAACACGCACTGGTCAAAGACTTTCGTCTTTCGTCGACACTGTGGTATATTGGACGAGAAGACACCGCGCAGCTTCCCGAACGCTGCCCAGCCGAGTCGGATTCGACGATTGACCTCTTTCGCGAAGTTAGACCTACCCAACTGGACCGTCTGTCCCAGGTAAACGTAGTCGTCCACAACTTCGAGTGTAGAGTCTCCGATCTTGGTAGGAGTGGGTGCTACATGGCTGTTTACCATGACTTTGGTTTTGTCCATGTTCATTTTAAGTCCCACTCTTTCGAAAGCTTTACTGAGGTCACCGAGCATTGTACTGAGCTCCTCCGTAGTCTCAGCAATGACTACTATGTCGTCGGCAAATCGAAGGTGAGTGATGTACTCCCCATTGACATTTATGCCTAGCCCTCTCCATTCCAGAACCTCGAAGACATCCTCCATTGCGGCCATGAACAGTTTCGGAGAAATGACGTCTCCTTGCCTCACACCCCGCTGCAAGAGAATAGGTTTCGAGGTCTGGTCCTAAATTCGGACTGACATGGTGGCGTTTTTGTATAAACACTTCAGCATTTCGATGATCCGAAACCGATAGTCAATCTGGCACCGTTGGAGAGACTGCAGTACAGCCCAAGTCTCGATCGAATCAAAGGCTTTCTCGTAGTCCACAAACGCTAAGCAGAGAGGCTGATTATACTCCTCAGTCTTCTATATAACCTGCCGCAGCGTATGTATGTGGTCCACGGTGCTGAAGCCTTTTCGAAATCCGGCTTGTTCGGAAGGCTGGAAGTTATCGAACCTGCGCGCGAGACGGTTCGTGATGACTCTGGAAAACAGCTTGTAGTCAAGGCTCAAAAGTGAGATGGGCCTGTAATTCTTAACCAAGGTATTGTCACCCTTCTTAAAGAAGAGTACCACCACACCTCTGCTCCATGCCTGTGGCGTTTTTCCGTCGAGTATGACGGAATCGAACAACTTCTGAAGGGCCTTTAGGACCGGTTTTCCACCCGCTTTCAGGAACTCGGCCGTAAATCCGTCCTCACCCGACATCTTGTTGTTCTTCAACTGCTTCAGAGCCATCCTAATCTCGTACAGGCTGACGTCCGGGATATCTTCGGTATAGTGTCGAGTCAATCTAGCTCTTGGGTCGTTTGCTAGATTTACAGTGGGTTCGGAGTTTGACGTGTACAACTGTCCATAAAAAGCCTCGATCTCTCCCAGAAGCTCCGATTTGGCGGATATGACTCTGCCATTGTCGGTCTTCAGTTTCGTGAGCTGGCTCTGCCCAATAGACAGATCTCGTGCAAATACTTTAGAGCCCTTATTCCGCTCAATCACATCCTTAATCCTCTCGGTATTAAATCGGCGAAGGTCGCGTTTCAGAGACTTTGAGATCCGTTTATTGAGCTGTCGGTATGTGCACGCATCATCTGAAGACTGCAAAGTCATCTCACGCCTCTTCTTCATAAGCTCGAGAGTTTGATCTGACAGCTTCTTGTTCTTATTTGTACAGTGAGGCTTGAATGAAAAACTTTAGACTTTAGACCCGACCGTATAGACAGTTCCCACGAACCCATCGTTATATTCGGCTACGCACTTAGGTCTTCATAGGATTTACCTGCAGATCGTGGGCCACACTCAGATATACGAGCTAAATCTTTATTGACCATGTTAACTGCCTCGGATAGTCCATCTAACAGAGCTTGCGAATATATTTGAAGATTGTAAGCGTAAAGGTCGTAGGATGAGAGAAGTTCATTGGAAATTGAGTTTATAAAGATAGCGAAAAGAAGAGGAGAAAGAACGCCCCCCTGCGGTACGCTGGCAGAGGTATTGCACCATGACGAGGACGAACCGTCAAAGCGAATACGTTGTCGACGGCAACACAGGTAACTACGAAACCAATCAATTGTCGTTGGAGATATGATAAGAGAGCTTAATATGCCAAGTAAGATATCAAAATCGACGGTATTAAAAGCATTGCTAAAGTCTAACAAGGCAAGGACCGTCAGATTTCCGTTTTCCATACCAAGTCTAAGATCGTTTGTAATCTAATGAAAGCTGTAGTAGTGCTATGACCTGGACGAAACCCGGAATGGAAAAGATTAAGGAGGCAGTTTTGCAAAGGAAAGTACTAAATTGGTGATGGATAAGGCGTTCTAGGACTTTAAATAGAAACGGTAGAATGGAGATAAGACGGAATTCAGAGGGGGAACCAGGATTACACTTTTTCGGAAGAGGGATAATTTGTGGAGGCGTGGTTAGTACTCTTCTTTAAGAGCATTCATCCGTTAAAACCACGCAGAAGCCAAAATCAATGATTTCCGACGGAAAATATAACAATAATGTGCACTACAATACAATTAATTATTTAGTATCACTGTAGAATAGAAAGACTAAAAATCTGAAAGACCTCAAATAATAATAAGATCTGAAATAATTAATTGTAGTGTAAACAAATAAGTTATTAAAAAAGTTATTGTACCATGTCATAGATCGTAAATGCGTTAAATAAGTCTAAAAAAAACAAAAATGCCTCATATATTATCCTAAACTAACACGTTTAATATCTCCAAAAACGGCTAAAAATGACAGTTTTGAGATTACTTTTCTTGAATGAAAACTTACAGCAATCGTGTTTTTTTTGGGCCATCCACTAGTCAATGTTATCATTTTTTTTTTTAAGTAAAATGTTGTAAGTTTACCATACACGGTTTAACTACTATCTCGCATCTGCGTAGACCGTCGACCGCTAGTTTTAAAAACGGTTTGGATAAGAACTGTTCTAATGGGAAAACTATACGATCATTTGAAAATGTTTTTGGATCATACACTAGATTATGAAATTCCCAATAATATGACGTCAATATCTTATCTAGAAATTAAACACATTATTGTTATATTGTCCGTCGGAAATCATTGATTTTGGCTTCTGCGTAGTTTTAACGGATGAATGCTCTTAAGAAGGGCGATAATACCCTGCTTAAGAATTACAGGCCCTTCTCGCTTCTGAGCCATGTCTACAAAATGTTTTCCAGGGTCATCACGAATCGTCTCGCTCGCAGGTTCGAAGACTTCCAGCCTCCCAAACAAGCCGGATTCCGAAAAGGCTTCAGCACCGTGGACTACATACATACGATACAGCAGGTTATACAGAAGACTGAGGAGTATATTCAGCCTCTCTGCTTAGCGTTTGTGGACTACGAGAAAGCCTTTGATTTGATCGAGACTTGGGCTGTACTGCAGTCTCTCCAAAGCCAGTGCCGATAGTCAAGTGCCAAATTGACTATCGGTACATCGAAGTGTTGAAGTGTTTGTACAAAAACGCCACCATGTCAGTCCGACTACAAGACCAGACCTCAAAACCTATCTTCTTGCAGCGGGGCGTGAGGCAGGGAGAAGTTATTTCTCCGAAACTGTTCACGGCAGCAATGGAGGATGTCTTCAAGATGCATTAATGTCATTGGCGAGTACATCACTCACCTTCGGTTTGCCGAAGACATAGTAGTAGTCATGGCTGAGACTACGGAGGAGCTCAGTACAATGCTTGGTGACCTCAGTAGAGCTTCTGAACTGAAAGAGTTGGACTTAAAATGAACATGGACAAAACCAAAGTCATGGTAAACAGTCATGTAGCACCCACTCCTACCAAGATCGGCGACTCTACACTCGAAGTTGTGGACGACTACGTTTACCTGGGACAGACGGTCCAGTTGGGTAGGTCTAACTTCGGGAAAGAGGTCAATCGTCTAATCCGACTCGGCTGGGCAGCGTTCGGGAAGCTGCGCGGTATGTTCTCATCCAATATACCACAGTGTCTCAAGACGAAAGTCTATGACTAGTGCGTGTTGCCAGTGATGACATATGGCTCCGAAACGTGGTCGCTTACAATGGGTCTCACCAGAAGACTTAAAGTCACCTAAAGGGCTGGATGGAAAGGGCTATGCTCGGAGTTTCCTTGCGTGATCGAATCAGGAATGAGGATATCCGCAGGAGAACCAAGTTTACCGACATAGCACGAAGAATAGCCAAACTTAAGTGGCAATGGGCAAGGCACATTGCTCGCTGAATGGATGGCCGTTGGGGCCGAAAGGTTCTGGAATGGCGACCACGTACCGGAAGACGTAGCGTTGGAAGGCCTCCTTCAAGGTGAACCGATGACCTGGTAAGGGTTGCGGGAATCTGACGGATGCGAGACGCACAGGACCGTTCCTTGTGGCGACATTTGGGGGAGGCCTACATATGGCCAACTGTGTAAGTCTTTTGGCTAAAATGATGATGATAGTCCCTTGAACATCTGGCCGGAGTTAAATGCACACCATTTTCTTTGTGAAATATTGATTGATTTACATAATGTACATTCTGAAGATAAGTGTTCTTCTTCTGTACCAGTATTTTTTTTTGTGTAAACATATTTCTGAAGATCAAAGTTTGAAAGGAGTAGTCACACAGTCACAGTCACAGTCTTTCCGATCGGAAATAAAATCCAATATTGAGTTACACAACGTGCAACAATCAGGAAGCGGTGCATCAAAGAAAACCCCTATTTATTAAGGTTTAGGTACTGCTACCGATTCATTTATAAAGGTTATGGTATTGCCACCGAAATCATTATAAAGGTACTTGTACCGAAATATACCGGTATGTATTTCCAACCTTAAAATTCCGCTAATATACCTATGCTACGGTATCAAAATATTTCGGTAACCCTTATTTAACGGTATGACGTCATACCGAAATTTAAAGGTATCTTAATTTTTGGGTAATTCAGTCCCTGCTTAGAGGTAACGCCGCATGCGTCATACTTTTTCGTGCGTGCAGCCGGCTCCATCGAATTATAAGACGTTGTCACGTCAAAAAAACAGAAAAACACAGATATGGGTGCCGAGAGGTGCAAGAAGATACCCTTTTTTCCGGCGCGCGGCGGGAAATCATCAAACTACATGATGAAACAAGAGGAATTCCACAGTCATAGAGGAGGTGTCATGATTTCAGCGGAAAGACGTCCACTGTTAGACGTAGACCTCCAAGAATCACCACAACGAACGACCTTGTGCGTCTCGCATCTGTCGGATTGTCGCGACTCTCTCCAGCAGGCCTAGCCAAGTTATGACTATTTCGTTTCGAATCTCTTTCTACAGAGCAGTAACGCCTCCGATTCCTTTGTTCTGATAACGTGACTTAAATTTGAGATGATGCTACTAGCGTTAACGATTGTAGATTATCAACTTGGCTAAGCTCTCAGGTCATCGGTCCACCTTGTGGGATCAACGTTGCGTCTTTTGGTACGCGGGCGACACTTCAGAACCTTTCGGCTCCATCGACAATCTGTTCTGCTTATGCTTAAATAAAACCTGTAGAGTATTATATTCCCAAAAAAAAATGCCCCAGCCCCAATTCTTACAATTCCATTCACTCAACCTAAGCTACTATGACGGACAGACGGCCGGACGGTGAGCTCTCCATTGCCCGCCCACTGATCCCGGCGGTTGATGCGTGTGGAACTCCGTTCCCTCACGCGTGCACGACTGTGTATAACGTAGCAAAACCATTAATTTGGTTGAACACTGACTGCATAATTTTTGACAATGTAGTGCCTGAACAAAACGGTGTCGTGGTACGTCGCGACACCGTGTCGTTTCACGCCAATATGGCCAGCCCCTATATTCACACTAATGTTATAAAGCTGAAAGTTTGTGAGTGTGTGAGTGCATGCTTGCTACTCCTTTACGCTGGAACGGCTGAAGGGATTTGGGTGAAATTTGGCACACGGATAGACCATGACATGGAATAGCACATATGATACTTGTTATCTTGAGAGTATGTTTGTTCCCTTGGGATAACTTTCTACTATCACGTGGGTGAAGCTGCTAACAACAGATAGTACAGCAATAAAGAAAGTTCTATCAAAAACCGGCCAAGTGCGAGTCAGGTTCGCGCATGAAGGGTTCCGTACCATCATCTATAAAAACGGCAAAAAAAAAAAAACACGTTTGTTATATGAGAAACACACTAAAATGTTTATTTTATTCGGTTTTTATTATTTGTTGTTATAGCGGCAACAGAAATACATCAACTGTTCCAATTTCAACTGTCTATGTTCATGAGATACAGTCTGATGACAGACGAACAGCGGAGTCTTAGTAATGGGTCCCGTTTTACTCTTTGGGTACGGAACCCTAAAAAGAAAAAGAAATCCAATTATCTAGGAAAACCTACACACAGCGTACTTCAAAAGGTCTATAAATTAAAACGTATTTTTCAAGTCAAACAGAAAATATCGTGTTACTAGTACACTGCGTAAAACGCGTATGTTATGTATTGTGAGCACAATCACTTTCATTTTTTTTTAAACATTGCGTTGGTAGAAAGATCCGCCTTTGTACAGTGTTTATTACTAGTGCATACAGTTTTAATAAATAAATAAATAAAGATTATAAAAAAACATTGCGGAAATTTTGTTGTTTTGATCAGAGCCGTAACAAGACCAGAGCCAGGGGTGCAGACCCTGCACGGGCGCAGATATGCTCAAGTTTTTAATCATGCTTGGTAGTTAGTAGCGTACCATACAATAGATACGTATTATTTCTCGTGTACATAATACGGTTGTAGACGCGCCCTGCCAGGACTGCCGATTTCGTTAGTGCTCGGAGCTTTCTTTGACTTAAAAATCCCTTCACTAAAAACAAAATGAAAAAAAAAAAACGAATTGAGTTTAGCGCCATCTAGCGGAAATCTGGCCACTTAAAATGCGTTTTTTAATTCAAGATAATGATTTGACAAGTGGAAATGTCAAACTCCAGAAATATGTTGCCTGCTTTTTGATAAAAGTGATGTCTCCAAATTCGATTTTTTAGATCGGGTCTTATAGTAATACAACCTTTACGGAAAGTAGGACCAAGATACGATAGTGTTTATTTATAGTAGAGTCTAATATGAATTGAAGATTAAAGTAATTAAAAATATTCAAAAATATTGCCATATTTTTTATACTCGGACTTTTACTTATACTAAGAACTAACAAAACCGTTTTTACCCACGTCCGCTGCGGTTGCGGGCCCGCAGCTTCTGTAAAATGCTACAGATATATGTATCCCGCTCCCCGCTGCACCGGCGGGCAACTAGTAGAATCGTGCGGGCCACGGTCACGCGCAGCCTCGGCGGGTTGCGCCCGCACTCTTTGCGGTCGGTTAACACCCGCAGTGGCCTTCAGGGGGTAGAGAAATCCGAAAATCTGTTGATGCACCCGGAACTTTATAGGCCTTCTTTTTTTAATTCTTCTGTGAAGTAAGTATAACGCAACAGCTCGTTTCTGGTGTACGTCCACCACCTGTCTTGCGATTGTCATCTGCCAAGTTTGCGAGCGATAAGAGCAACCGCTACGGCCGTATAACTACACAAAACTCCGGTCTCGTCAGTTTAGAAATAAAACAGCTGTTTCCTCCAACGTGACGGGCACGGTTGAAAACCTCTTCATGAGTTCTTAGCTACTTCCTTTTATCAGGGAGCTCCAGTATACGGGCGTCCCAACACAATTTTATATCTTGTTTACAAGAGCGAGACAGTCGCAGTTTATGCTTTAGAGTTAAAAAAAGTTATCATCATTAGTCGTCAAGATTTTTTTTCCTGATGGGAATTCATCCGATGACTTCTCCCGGTCTGGGTGGAGCTGGAGGGCGTGTCAGACTTTTACTGCCTAAAACTACATCGGCCCTACTGAGCTCCTACGGTTTTGTGACATCTCTTTTAGGAGCGACAACCTATTAGTAAAGTTGTAATAAAGTTTCAGCAAAAATATCACTTTGAGTAATTCTATAATTTTGTCTGGGTTTGGTAATGACAAATCGAGACGAAAAAAATAAAATGACGCAGCTTTTGCTTCTTTTAATTCTTAGGCTTAATATAATATTTTATTTTATAAGTTAGACATTTGCATCTATCAATTTACCTTCAGAAAATACAAAAACTGACCATAATTTGTTGCATAAATTTAAAACGAAATTATTTTTACGAATATATATAATGGTAATATATATATATGGTTTTTCGTTCAATATCGGTTGCGGTACCTCACTATTTATGAAATGGAAAAAACATGCAACATTCTAATTGTCAAATCATTATCTCTAATTAAAAAACAAACTTTAGGTTTATTTATTTATGGCACACCAGCGACTTATTCACTAGTACATTTTTATATACAACAATCAAAACTTAAAATCTAGAGTGAATTTGTCACTTACAAGTGTTAGGTTCGTAACTTTCACCTCAATACTAAAGAAAAAAAATCACGCGTTCTGCGTGATTTTTTATCTCTTGCTTCGCGAAATCATTAACGTACCCAATCAAAAAGTTATGTCTTCGTATGAATAATTAATTTGTTTACAATTAGAATATAGATGTACCTACACATTCTAATGTTTTTGTAGTATTTGGCAGCAAATGTATCAAGTCAACCTTCTCGGCAAACTTCACTGAGGTACTCAACACTATATTAAAACTCTCAGCTTCACTTTCAATTTACCGAGATCGCACCTGTTTCAATGGTTACACATATTGGCCAGTTGCGCAGACACTTGAGATAAAAAAGCTACACCTATTTTACATTATTATATCCACTATTAATAAATTTGTGAATAATTAAAACAGCCACTCGAAAAAATCCCGACAAAAAACTCAACTTCAACTCTTCATTAATGGCATTATTTTGTAGAAAAGACAGCACAATTTTGCCAATAAAGAAAAAGAAAGAAAACATTTATTTGAGACTCGCACAGGACAAACAACAATAAAATAAAAAGTAACTACTTAATCTATATATACTTAACTTAAAATAAAAAAATAAAAGAAAACAATATTAAAAGATAAAAATAAAAGACCTGTGCGAGGCCAAAAAGGCTCCTATCTCAAATCTGTTTTATGAATACTAGGCAACTGATAAACATACTTAAATATTTCTAAACACATACATATTATAGATAAATTACACCCAGACACAGAACAAATGATTGTGCTCAACACTCAAACATTTGTCCTGGGTGGGAATCGAACCCACGACCTACGGCATAGCAGTCAGGGCCACTAACCACTAGACCAACAGGCCAGTCGAAACTCAGACCCCGAACAACTATCTGTAGACCATAAAAATAGTTGTTCCGTGCGGATATTGAACCTGCGACCCTCAGCGCAGCAGGCAATCGATGGATGAAGACACCGACTTCTGTAACACAGGTACCACCTAGCTCAGGAGTCAGCGCTTCAAATGAAAATGTAACACCTTCTTTATGTCAATAAAACATTAGGTACACTTTTCATCACGGAAAATGTAGCAAATGGAGTGACAACCTCACTCATAGGTAATTAATTACACACCATTATTAAAATAATCCCCATAAAACACAATAACCACAAGAAGCCTATTAAATCTGCGCATGTCAGAGGTGTGCCTGCTAATAAACTTACAGGGACTTCTAACATACTGCATTACAGGGTGTTCTAATGAGCAATTGGCGCGGCGCCCCCATCGTCACTAATTATGACGACGGGGGTGACGGTTGCTAGGCAACGGGACTTGTTAATTTTATGTCATGTTTTATACTTATGCGAAATCACGCGTTTCTCTCCAGCGTTTGATGGTCTATTAACATTTTACACGTGTTATTGTATGAATGGTTAAATAGTATTTTTATTTTACACTATTTTGAAGTTTAATAGAATTGTTTATATGTTTAGTATATTTTATTTTATTTTTTATTATCTATATATTATCTTATCCGTCTCTGTGTTCCGTGGCATCACCAGGCCCTATCAAAATATCAGCGCTGCGTTATTTTACTTTTATTTGTTAAATATCGCAGCATATGTTGAGATAGGAGCCTTTTTGGCCTCTCACAGGTCTTTTAATTTTATCTTTTAATATTGTTTTCTTTTATTTTTTTATTTTAAGTTAATTAATCATAGATTAAGTAGTTACTTTTTATTTTATTGTTCATCTGTGCGATTCATCCTGTGCGAGTCTCAAATAAATGTTTTCTTTCTTTATTTCTTTCACGGGATAAAAGTATCTTATGTGCTATTACAGGACATGGTCTACTCGTGTACCAAGTTTCATCTAAATCCGTTGAACTGTTCAAGAGTGAAGAAGTAGCAAACATACACACACGCACTCACAAACGTTCAACTTTATAATTTTAGTGTGATTAGTGTGATAACCATTATATATATATATACCATGATATTCATGTACTTGCATCGAATTGTTCATATTAATATGGATCGTCCTGGGATATCTACTCTCGGCCAACAATATTACAAACAAATAATAATAAAAACCTCAGAGATAGATAAGACAAATAAAGCAAAGATAATTAACATACAAGTTTTATTAGTATTTTCATTTAAAAAGGTCTTTCTACGTCAACTGAGGTCAGGTCATCAAAGGGAGTGGTCCGGATACGGCCAGAGGTTTTCAATGCCGTGGACAAGATTATTATTTATACTAAAAATCTTAACAATTACTAGAAATAATTATTAAAATAATATCACGTCAGTTAAAGTTCGGAAAAATAATATTAAACAATAAGTATATTCATTTATTCAGTGTTTCCTTGGTTCCTGCAACCATTTTGAAGTTTTTTTTTCAATTATTTCTTGACCATGGATACAAAGTCCTTTAGGCGGAATAATAAAAATAAAGATTGCATAGAATTTTCAATTTAATAATCGACCAGAACATCATTTTTTTTTAACATCATTTATTATATCAATAATATGCATTTGGTCCATTGATAAAAATGCATACGAAATACAATTATTTTGCTTATATTATTGTAAAAAATATTAATTGCGTTGTTTAAAATGATTCAATGTTTTTGCGGGAGTTTTGAGTGAAGTTCAATGGTTGTTTTGATTAATCGCAAATTGATTCCTAGTACCTAGATATTGTGATGTGAAATTAGCATGGTTTTGTATTAAAAATAGACAATTTTTTTCAACTGGACATTTAATTGGCAAAATGGCGCCCAGTATTTTATTGTAGTATTGACTACCTCAGCGAAGCTTGCCGAGAAGTCAGAAGGTTGACTCGACACATTCGCTGCATGCTGCAAAAACATTGTGTTGCACTTGCACCCGCATTCTAATGTAACTCAAAAAAAATATTTATTACTGATGGCGTAGGCGATATGTTCTTATGACCTTAGCCTACTGGGAGAATAAAAAAACAAGTGTCATATTTTGCCGCGTTTCATTTCAATTGCGATATTTCAGTTTGTGACCATGTGACTAATATAACTATTCACTTTAATAATGAACTCTGCACTCGCTTTTCCCGACAACCTCAGCCTGCGAATTTGCTATGTACGACAATGACCCCGGCCGCTCTATCTCGGACTCTGTTTCTACTTCTTTGAACAACTCCAGCGTCCCACAGATGGAAACCGAGTCGTACAATATTTCGATCCGCAAAAGCCAACGCTGTGATAATTGTGCTTTAAATGTTACTCAAATGAGACGAAATTCTTTGGAAGTTGCTGAAATCCGTGATCAACAATTGGATTTATCCACGGCAGGTAAGAACTATTTAATTTGTACCAATACATACCTAACTAACAAAAATAAAAATATATTAATAAAATACTACAGATGTTAATGTTGAATGATACTTGTTGATGAATAAATAAGCTAATACTTAGAAGTCACTTAAATAATGTGTTTGGTCGTTGTTCTAATTTTAACGACGAAGAAAATGATTAACCAAATGAATAAATAAATGTTTGTTTATTTTGCTGTGCTACAGCCGCCATTTTGACTCTAGCAATATAAAAATTAAAACTGATTTAACTCATTTCCTCCAACTTTTAGATAAACCTGTGATAGCTGTAAAAGTTTTAATATTTCATAAACTATGAATTGAAGTTGTCTTAATATATGTCCACTGTTGCTATACCCGTGGCCAAAGTTTGTATGAATGGTGGGCCATACCCTTTATAATCTTCCTCCACCTCGTCATTAATGCAGAAAGAAATTTTTTCAGCTATATTTCTGTCAGTGTCATAAAAAAATTTGCTCTTTAAAATTAATCTCGGCATTTGAGGCATATCCACTTTATTCTTTCGCTGTATAAAATCGGTATAAGTACATAAATAACTCTACCTAATTCCGACATCTGGTGAAAACCAGCAACTTTAAAAAAAAAATGATAAACCAGTCCTTGACTGCGATCCCATCTGATTGTAAGCAGTGATGCAATCGTTGATGTTGAAGCGCACTAGTTTAGTAAGTGCCGGGAAGACCACAGAATGCAATTTGTTCCAATCTTTCGATATACGCGGTATAAACGACGAGGTACACGTAAGCTAGAACTACATTAGACCGACGCACACGTGTAACACGCCTGATTTGTACGTAGAACGACGTCGCGTGGCGTGGATCAAGTGTAGCTCTACAAGTCTAGTTTCCTTATAAAACACACGTGTGCGCAGTGTAGTTCTAGCTTTAGTTAGCAAGCGGGGAGGCGCAGCGACGTTGCCATGGAAATAGTTTACATATGTATCCGAGCGCACATCGGCACTTTCAAGCTAGTACTACATTAGACCGACGCACACGTGTAACACGCCTGATTTGTACGTAGAAAGACGTTGCGTGGCGTGGATCAAGTGTAGCTCTACAAGTCTAGTTTCCATATAAAATTTATGAAGACCGATGCGCCCAGATCGGCGTGTTTGGCACGCGTGTGCGCAGTGTAGTCCTAGGCTCGCCTTAACGTAACACAGCTGTTAGAAATCTATGAAATTCGGGGCTTTTCTTTATTACATATAGCATTCATTATATATTTTATAGATACACCTAAACCTTTCTCACTTTGTCTATTGATGAAAACCACACGAAAATTAGTTCTGTGGTGTTTGAGTTTATGGCGAACAGATAGACACACAGACACGTAGATATGGTGGAGGGCTTTGTTTCATAATATGTGTAGTATGTGGATAAGGATAATGGCCTCCTAAATGTAAACCCTCAAAGCTTAAGTAACCTGATACAAAATAATAACATGTTACTAATATCGAAAGGAAACCTTTTGTAAATTATCAGAGGGTAGCTTTTACAGCAGCATGAGGGGTTGATACGCACAAAAACCTCTTAGAAAAATAAACCGACGTGGTCTACAAAGGCAGCCAATTCCAGTCTTATTTCCATTAAGTAAGATGTTGAGCGGAACCCTTTGGCAACAATTACTACCGAGAATTAGGGTTCTTTCGTTGTATTTTTTTGTAAATTGCTGCTGTGAATTTAATTGTTTTTGGAACGTGTTGATCGTGTTTTGTTTTAATTGATTAGATAATCTTTTTAGCCTGAAATAACAGTCATTGTATCTTTTCGTGATATCTTTTCGTGGGAATTTCGAATTCCAGTATGTGTTTTTTTTTCATTAGTAAAACACTTTTGTGGATCAAGATACGTGTCGATGTCGATTCGGCACGACATGTCTTTATTTCTGTTTTTGAAATTAATAAAAGAAAGGAAAAATTGAAAAAATTAAGAAAAACTATTCATTTGCCGACAGTCGCTAAGTTCACATCATCATCATAATTTCAGCCAAAAGACGTCCACTGTTGGACATAGGCCTCCCCCAAGCGTCGCCGCAACGATCGGTCCTGCGAGTCTCGCATCCATCGGATTCCCGCGACTCTCTCCAGGTTATCGGTCCACCTTGTGGTTGTCCTTCCACGTTGCGTCTTCCTGTACGCGGTCGCCACTCCAGAACCTTTCCCTTGTATGTTCCCTTGAGATAATTTCCAACTTTAAGGCGGGTGAAACCGCTGTAAAAAGTTGTGTAAAAAAAATTAATAGCCTTTAATATGAGATTACTTACAAACTGGAAGACAATTTTAAATCTGTTATATTTATTAGAAAACTTGTCAAGTCTTTAAAATCTAATTTTATTTATATTTTTAAAGCTTGTTTCGGCATGCTTTGTTTTAAGTTTCATAAAAATTTAACATAATTAAGTTAAGAGTTTATAAACTTTAAATTGGCCTTTAATAATAATATTAACATACAACTATCACACAACGCCGTCTAGTCCCAAGCTAAGCAGAGCTTGTGTTATGAGTACTAGACAACTGATAAACATACTTAAATATTTCTAAATACATACATATTATAGATAAATTACACCCATATGTAAATAAGTACCTACATACAATAACATGTATATGTCGTTGCCAGATCTTAGAAATTTATCACTTCATGATATGGCCAAGTAAAACTGGCCGGATCGTTTTAAACGTTAAAGTTTGATGATATGTCAATCCTCGTTTGGCCTACTTTTTTTAGACCTTTTATTATCATAGAAATCCTACATCAATGATATGGCCAAACGAGGATTGACATATCATCAAACGTTAACGTTTAAACGATCTGGCTAGTTTTAGTTGGCCATATCATGAAGTGATCAGTTCTAAGATTTGGACACACGACATGTACAAATAAGCGCATATCCTGAAAGTAGAAAAGTCTGAATCAGCTACAGAATCAATTTTAGCTATTTTTAACCTAAGTCTTCAAGGCTAGAGTAAACAGGTCCTTAATAAACTAGTACGCCTCACCTTCAACGATTGCATCACTGCTTACCATCAGGTGGGATCGCCGTCAAGCACTAAGGTTAAAATATTTAAAAAATAAATTACCCGCACGTCATCAAAATTTCCTAATGCACAAAAGCTAAGACAAACCTAAGACCTCAGCTATCACGGTTGAGACCAATTAACTAATGAAGCAGTAGGAAAAAATAACGGACAAATGTTTATTCGCGCGAAGTATGATGATGATCAATTTTTTTTTTTAAATGTTGTTATTCTAAAATAACAACATTGCATTGCATTCAATAATTATTTTAGGATAACGAGTTAAAGAGTGCGCTACCGGTAAAATGTTCAAGTAAAGATTTCACTACATAATTTTAATTTATTATTCGAGATATTTAAAGTTCGAGAAAGTATGTAGCATAGAGTTCCCCTGGTATCCCGGGATTTAAATATCATGTTTTGACTCTAGGATTTCAGAGGACGTATTATCGACTCTGTTATTTACTTCATTGACAGACCTGTTGGTCTAGTGGTCAGTAGCCCTGGATGCTATGCCGGATGTCGTGGGCTCGATTTCCATCCAGGACAAATGTTTGTGTGATGAGCGTGATCATTTGTTCTGTGTCTGGGTGTAATTTGGCTTTAATAACATACATACCGTATGTACATAATTATTTAGAAATATAAAAAAATGTTTATCAGTTGTCTAGTACTCATATCACAAGCTCTGCTTAGTTTGGGACTAGTTGGCGTTGTGTGATAGTTGTGGAATATTTTTATTATATTATTTCATGGAACCATGGTAATTATAATCACCTTACGACCTCCGTTGAATAAAGATAAATTATAGGTAAAAAATAACAGTTTACTGTACATACAATACCACCAAGACTTTCCTGCGAATAAGCGTTCAAGAGTTCTCGCAGTAACATACCATCTAAGCATAACTGCATTACCCTCCCAGGGGGGTAATAGGAACATGGCGCGAACCCCATAGACGAGCAATAAAAGCGAACGTGCGAACAGCCAAGAGGGTGACAGGAAGTGACAGGTGCCACTTTAGGGTACCAATGCGGACGTGATGTGGTTGGTGTGTGTCTAGGCTCTTCTGTAAACTCTTTGTACAAGGGAGATGAAGGAATCGTAAATATGGTGTGTTCTTTTGTTTTGTGAACGGAAGGGAAGTGATATTCAGATCGGGCGAAAAATCATTGTTAGGTGGCTTTCCTGGTAAAGATCGTGTCTGTGTTGTCGACAGCGTGTAGTGTTCCACACGCGCCTCAGAAAGAGGTCAGCAAAATCGTAGGGGCCCAGCAAGACCGATGCCCGCTAACTTAAAGGGAATTTCTGAAAAGAAAACCTATGATCCTAGAACACAAAGGGCAACTGAAGGAAACAGGTGTGATTTTAGGCAATAGGTAAAATTCTGACACGTCCTCTCGCTCCGCTCTAGAGAGAGAGAAGTTATTGGATGATTTCTCAACTTAATAAAAGGTCACTTGCTTAGTGTGCCCAGTGATAGGCGTGAAGCGCGCAGTGATGGTGGCTTTGGACATCCATTTGAGTGTGTTGGTTCTGCACGCTACTCCACAGGCGACTGGCTAGGGACTATCCTGAGCAAGCCACCTTGTTTTTGAGGGTCGGATATCAGAAAAGAACTTTTCACCGCTTACTAAAACTCACCCGTCTTCCTTTAGTTGACCTTTGCGATCCAGAGCCGTGAATACTCTTTCCAATAACCCATCAATAAGTTTGAAACAATTATTTTCTTTAATTTTTGTACACTAGTGCTTGACTGCGAACCCTGATGTTAAGCAGTGATACAATCGTTGATGGTGAAATGCACTGGTTTATTAAGAACCTATTCACTGTAGCCTAGACGAAACCTAAATAATAACCAAATAATTGAGTTAAATTTCAAATTCTATTTTTTATTTTTCGAACAACGTGGTCCAACGGTTAGTATGCATAAGAGTTAAAAACTATTGTTAGTAATCAAAACAAGTTATCAATGAAAATAATTTTTTCATAGCAAGGTTTTATAGCGCGGTATAAATCTATATAATTAATACTCATCAGGACCATTCGAAAAAGCTCAAACACGATAGGTTTATCCGAGTTCCTATGGCCAGACAGATCAGCTCCATGTTATAATAATTTTGCATTGTTATCTGATTTACATAGGCATGCAAAATTTCAGCTCAATCGGTAACGGGGAAGTGGATCAAATTTAATTTGCAAAAATTGATTACAGACAAACATCGAGATAGCAAAAACTGAATAAAAGCTTGTAATAAATTCACACAAAGACAATAACTATTTCTAAATTATATCTCCTCAGGGCCAGGAAACAGTAAAAACGTAAAAACAGCCCCTGACACTCATAATTGGCCCTGTGCTGAGACACTCCACCCCGTCCAGATAACCAACGGAGAAATATCTCCCTAATTGATCTTCAGACAAACGAAATGTCTCAACACAGCTATGGTTTTCAGAGTACTGTTGTGACATCCCGCACCCTCCTCATAAGCTCCTTAAAACCTCGGTTAGAATATTTACAAAACCTTTTTGCAAACTAGTTGGTTAGCCCAACACCTCCCTCCCTATATCTCTCTTGCACTGCTAATAAAATGCCCCAGAACAGTGTTTTTCCTTCTCAAAAGCAATGAAATAAATTCCGTTGGACGATCATCTAATTTCAATGAAAGCTTTTGCTGCAGTAAATCTGCCGCGCTCGTTTGTTTACTGGTAGGTAGGTAGATGCAGAAGGCTAATTTGCACCAGCCTTGAGTGAACTCGGGAAAACAGATAATACTGCCACACAGTCTTAAGTAGAAAAATAACCCAAGGGAACTTAATCCTGGCATAAGAAGTTTCCTATTTACTATTCCAGGACGAAAAAACTACTGACCAGATTGTGATGAAATTTTACGTTAATATAGTTTTATTTACATCAATAAAACGCATAGACTATTATTTATAAAGAGGAGAAAGGTGCTAATTCTAAGCGAGCGGTGCCGTTGGCAGCGGCTAGTTATAATTATTACAAAGTAGTGAAATCTTGATATTCTGGCATGACAGGGATACAACACAACACAATCGTACCTCCAGACAGCTTTTTTTTTTTTCGGGTGGGAAAATCATCTAATGACATCCCCCGCTCTTGGGCGGAGCGGGAGATAGTGTCAGACTTTTACTGACTAAAAACCCACTCCTGTTCCTTCTTTGCCATTTTTTTTTCTAGGGCCCCGGGGGCCGGGTATCTCTTTCGCATCACCCATGGCCCCAGTAGGCTTCGACCCTGCTGGGCCCCTACGGTTGCTGACATCTCCTTGAGGCGCGCGTGGAACACTACGCGCCGTCGACGACTTGGGCTCGGTCCAGACGGTTACCGGACGACCGGACGATCGGACGGCGAGCCACCCATTGCTCGCCGTCCGCAAGCCCGCGCCTACGGTACCTCCATACAGCTGGACCATAAATGATATACATTAGGGAGGTACAAGAAAATTATAGGATTCTGAAAATCTTCAGAGATCCTATCCAAAAATAATGAAATTTGGTAAAATCGGGTCAGTCAGAAGATATTATTAACTAATTGAAAGCCGGAGGTCATGAAACGCTTGTAACGAAACCATAGCGCGATTCAGGAAATGGTACAACGCCATCTATCGAGCACAGGGGAAAATATGAGCCCCAATTTTTATACGATTAATTTTATTACACACCAATTTAGTTGTTGACGTATAGCTAGCTAATAATGATTATATTTTTTAATGTTTATTCATGTATATGAACATTTTGTTGCTACACAGTTAAATAAATATTTTGTAAGAAATAATTTTGCGCGAAATGGCTGCACGACACGTGATTTTTTTAAGTTTTGAAAGCGAAATTCTAACAAACAGCCTATTAAAAATTTATCGTGTAATCTGAATATTGTTTTTTGTATTCAGAAAACAGACAGTTTGATCACAAAATAATACACACGCATAATATTTGTGATATTCCATTTATTTACAATGTTATTGTTGGGATGGTTCAAGTGTTTACAACAATAATCTCTACAGTGTGATAAAATCGCAGTATCAGTAAATGTCACTGTCATCATCATCATCATCATCATTTTAGCGGAAAGATGTCCACAGTTGGACATAAGTCTCCCTCAAGTGTCACCAACAAAAATGAACGGTCCTGTGCGTTTCGCATCCATCGGATTCATCCCGCGACCCTCACCAGGTCATCGGTCCACTTTGTGGGAGGCCTTCCAACGCTGCTTATTAACCTTTCGGCCCCATCGACTATCTGTTCTGTGAGCAATGTGCCCTGCCCACTGCCACTTAGACACACTCGATACCTTCAGGACTCGACTACGGCAGTTTCTGATTGTTTGATTATCACTAACACACGTAAAGACAAAGCAGGATACTCCGTAATAATTGGTCCACATCGGCCTTATGAAGGGCCCAGAAAAACTGACGAAACTTAATACCTGCCTCTCTATTGCAGTTTAGTAGATTTTGGTGGGATAGTGAAGTTCAGTGACTGTTTTATTTATTCGCAAATTGGTTCCTAGTGGATATTGTGATACAAAATTGCTGTTGTTTTGTATATCAAGTGACTGCGCAACGAAATGATTTCACGTATTGTCCATTTCGCATCCATCGGATTCATCCCGCGACCCTCACCAGGTCATCGGTCCACTTTGTGGGAGGCCTTCCAACGCTGCATATTAACCTTTCGGCCCCATCGACTATCTGTTCTGTGAGCAATGTGCCCTGCCCACTGCCACTTAGACACTGACACTTAGATACTCCAATAAGGAATATCAAATGTCTCGATACCTTCAGGACTCGACTACGGCAGTTTCTGATTGTTTGATTATCACTAACACACGTAAAGACAAAGCAGGATACTCCGTAATAATTGGTCCACATCGGCCTTATGAAGGGCCCAGAAAAACTGACGAAACTTAATACCTGCCTCTCTATTGCAGTTTAGTAGATTTTGGTGGGATAGTGAAGTTCAGTGACTGTTTTATTTATTCGCAAATTGGTTCCTAGTGGATATTGTGATACAAAATTGCTGTTGTTTTGTATATCAAGTGACTGCGCAACGAAATGATTTCACGTATTGTCCATATGTTTCTTTTTTAATTGATTTAAAGTTAAACTAGTGTACCTGATGGCAAACAGTGATGCAATTGTTGATAGTGAGGCGCAATAGTTTATTTAGAGCCCATTCACTCTAGCCTTGAAGACACCCAAATTACAATCGGTCGGGAAGATCGCAGCCGGCAAATTGTTCCAGTCCTTAAAAAACGCGGTATAAACGACGAGGCGAAACGCCTAGTCTGGACCGTAGAGGTTTCAACAAGCCGTACGTCGGGTTATCGGATTGTAGAAAAGAGATGGCGGACTTGATTCCGCCATCTCTTTTCATGCAATTCCCGCACACACTCTCCAAAATGCATCCTGTAAAATACCAGAATCTCTGAAACAGGCACGTTTTGGGTTAAATTTCTATTTTAATCAGGAGCTGAGAATTTTATTGTTTTGTTGACTACGACAGCGAAGCTTACCAAGAAGGTTGACTTGATACATTTTTTGCCAAATACTACAAAAACAATATAATGTGTTCGTTCATATTTTAATGGTAAACAAATAAACTATATGGTAAACATCAAGAAAATTCAGTTTAAACTCTTTGATTAATGATTCTCTCTCGTCTTTGTTTCTTACAAAATCCATCAGCAAGTGGAGAATATCTTCAATTTTGTTGCATATTACACAATGGCGTAAATTTTGCCGATGGAAAGTTTCCAGAGATCAGAGAATCTTAAAGCTAACTTAATGTAATTTCTATTTAGTTTATCATCAGCGAACCACGAGGAGGCTCACTTTGTATGACTTCGTACCATAGCCATTTCTCTCTAGAAATCTCATCAAAATGATTTTTCCATTTTGTGAAATATTTTTCCTTAAATCTGGTGACATATTCCCAATGATCTGGTAGGTACTCATAGCCTGAGTCAACTGCATGCTTGGATAAGCTGTTAGCCTCCTCGTTGCCCCGAATTCCTATATGTGCTGGAACCCATTGCAGTACTATATTGATATTACTTTCATTCTGATGAAGCATTAATTTAAGAATATGGCTATCGACGTTCCTCGGCTGCCAGAGGTGCATCCATCCAGCCACATGCTGTAACGCGCTTTCAGTAAAAGTTACTGACTTTTACTGAAAGCGCGTTCAGTCAGTCAGGAATCAGTTAAACCTTTTTTTTTAGGTGGGAAAATCATCTAATTACAAATCTCGCTCTTAGGCGGAGCGGGAGATAGTGTCAGACTTTTAGTGACTAAAAACTCACTCCTGTACCTTCTTTGCCTTCATCCCGGGGCCCCGGTCTTCGCTTTCACACTACCCGTGGCCCCAGTAGGCTTCGACCCTGCTGGACCCCTACGATTTGCTGACATCTCCCTGAGGCGCGCCTGGAACAGTACGCGCCGTCGACGACTTGGGCTCGGTCCGGACGGTTACCGGACGTTCGAACGGCAAGCCACCCATTACTCGCCGTCCGCAAGCCCGCGCCTATGGTGGCCGGAAATCGGGATCAGAATCCCGGCGGCGGTTGGGGCGTGAAGACCGTTGCCACACGCGATCGGCCGCCTCCTTTGCTAGCATTACTGCTTCGCAGAAGGAGGCGACCGCCTGCCACTCCTCCTCACTCCGGACCATGGCCTGTACTAATGCCCGGCGCAAGAGATCACTGCCGCCGTTCGCCCCCACGAGGACACGGCGGTGCTCTGCCCAGGCGGGAGGTATCAGTGATACATGTGAGTCAAAGAGCACCAGCGCAATTGTCTTCTCCAAATATGCTCTGCACAGGGGATTATTTGTGATGCCTATTCTTTGAAGATATTTGTTCAGTGAGCTGTGTCCGGCGACTAACTGGTAGAATTTTATTTCTTGCTTACATAATAAAGTGATTTTCTTTTTATTATTAAATCAGATCTAGAATCGTTTTACATACATACCGTTGTGAATAAAACTCGAACAAAGTGAAATTTTACATAGTGTCTTACGAGAATTTAAAACAACCTCAGGCTTATTTGAAAATTTTCCACAAAGCACTGTAAAAAACCTTCAATTTCAAAGGATTAAAACTGAATATTGTAAGCGGCCGTGAGCCTGAAAACGTATTTTAAATTCTGTTTCATTAGTTGCCAACAAAAGTGTTATTCTACATGATATACAAAAGTAGATACGAGTTTAAACATACATTTATGTAAATTTTTTGTACATTTTGTGTATATTTTTTACACTTTTTTTGTATATTTTTTATACTTAGTTGAGAGAGGCGTGAATTCGATGGTTGCGAGATGCACAGGACCGTTTGTTGCGGTGACACTTGGGGGGAGGGCTATGTTCAGCAGCGGACATCTTTTGGCTTAAATGATGATGACGATTTAAATAATATAACTTAACGATTTTTATGGGGTGTGTAATCATCGAATAACTTCTACTGCTCTGGGCGGAGCGAGACTGATTCTTAGACTTTTAATGACTTAAACCTACCCTTGATTTACCAGTTTCTTGTCAAAGGAGTCGACCCGAGTGACGGGAGTCGTAAAGCAATTTTCAGCCACCTTAGGCGCGGGGTTACAGACGACAAGCAATGTGTAGCTCGTCGTCCGCCCGTCTGGAAAGGACCAGGCCCGAGTTGACAGCGCATAGAGTTCCAGACGCTCCTCAAGGAGATGTCAGCAAAACTTGAGGCGCAGCTGGCCAGAATTAAATGCACAGATGTTCACGGGACTATACACATTAAAACAGTTCAGTTTAGGTCTTAAAATGGATCGCATTAAGGGCTCGTGGCCTCAGGTACTATCTAATTTTTTTGACTGGTCTGTTGGTTTAGTGGTTAGTGGCCCTGACTGCTATGCCGGAGGTCGTGGGTTCGATTCCAACCCAGGACAAATGTTTGTGTGATGAGCACGATCATTTAATTTTGTTCTGTGTCTGGGTGTAATTTATCTACCTGTATATGTATGTATATAGAAATATATAAGTATGTTTATCAGTAGTCTAGTACCCATAACACAAGCTCTGCCAGCTTAGCTTGGGACTAGACGGCGTTGTGTGATAGTTGTGGAATATTATTATTATTATTTATTACTTGATGTCTGCAACGCAACAACCAATGAAGGACACAGGTGGACACGACCTCTCGTTCCCCCCTCGAGCGAAAGAAGTTGAGTTTCTTGTCTAAATCTGATGACAGTAGCTCCGACCAAAATAAATTCATCCTTATCCTCGTGAGTAAGCCCTTATATAATCTCCTTAACGACATCTCCCACCGATTCTATGTAAAAAATCGTCAGACCGAAACGAAACAAAGTGGTATCAATATTCCCGATATTAAAAAATGCCATTTCAAAAATGTGTTTCCGTGTAACCGCGGGTGTACGCTGAAACCTTTTCGGTGTTGGCACGTCGTTACGCGTCACGCTACAGAGAACATAGACTAAGGAATTGTCGTGCTGGCAGCTTCTAGCAACACCTACTCTTCTTGTGTTCTTTAGCATTGCAGGTTTATTTATCTATATTATATAAAATGAGAAACTGACTGACTGACATATCAACGCACAGCCGAAACTACTGGGAATAGCAGTGTGAAATTTTGCACAAGGTTTCCTTTTATAACGTAGGCGGAGCACTGAGAGAGGATTTTCCAAAATTATCCCCCTAAGGGGATGAAACGTAGGTCCAAAGTTTGTATGGAGAAACCTACTTTCACGCGGGCGAAGCCGCTGGCGGAAGCTAGTTTATTTATATAAGGACAACCAACAAAGCATACACCATTATACATGCTAAAGATTCAGTATTCTTACATTATATAGTGTAGCCTTAATTAAAGCCTGCCACGGCATGCACTAAACATAGAAGGAGTTATGTACTAATGTATCTATTCACATTTTGTTTGACATCAAGTCAACCAAAAAGAAAAGAAATATGACTACAAAAACAAGTTCTGAATATGTTGGAGTATTTCGCCGTTGACGATTCTCCAGTAGTTGTTGTAGATTGTAAATAAAGTAACACCAAACCACTTAGTAACACGTTAAAATGTTTATTGGTAAATACAATAAAGTTATGTATAGAGCCGCACTTGTTTATTGCAAACACATTACCGCGTGACGGAGGTGTAGTTACGACTGAATTAAATTATTAAGTTTAATAAGCAAAACGTATTTTGCTGTATGAGCATTATTGGCTCGTACAGAATACTTTAACATTTACAAATTCTAAATATTTATTTATTTATTTATGTGAATTTTGTCCTTTTCACTCACATAAAGTAAAGTTTAATTCTCTTTGCTTATTATATACCTACTGCTGGGATTTAAGCCTCCTCACCAAGGTAGGGATGGGCCGTAAACCACCACGTGGGCCCAGTACAGATTAATGGATGTCACATATATTCGAATTTTCGGTTCTAGGACATGCCGGTTTCCTCACGATATTTTCCTGAATGAAATAAATTACACAAAGTTATGCGCCTGGCTGGGTTTGAACCCTTTGATACAAGATTATGCGTTACGAGCTTTTCTTTTCAGAAATATAATAAAACAAAAAAATACCTAAAATAGCATACCCGAGGTTTTCACTCCAAGCCGATTATATGCAAAAATTAAGAAGAAGTATTGGCAATACCATCTCAGGTAGTAAGTGCTGAAGCCTCCTAACTCTATGGATTCAACAAGAGCGTGTCAATCGAAATCTTATAAAACAGGCACCAAGGGATGTAGCGGCTTAGTAAGCAGTTTTCGTACATGTCATTCGTTTATGTTATTGAACGAATATTGTCAAGAGGTTTTGGGATGCAGGGTGAAAATAGGAGGTTAGGGTTCCGTAACTCAAAAGGAAAAAACGGAACCCTTATAGGATCACTTTGTTGTCAGTCTGTCTGTCTGTCAAGACCCTTTATCTCGAGAACTCGGGAACGCGTGGAGGTATCGAGTTGAAATTAAAACCATATACTCAAATCTGCGGTCACTTGAAGCTGTGAAAAAATCGAACTTCTAAGTTAACGAAAAAAAAATTTTTTTTTTTTATTCTTGATAGGTTCGCGCTTGACCGCTATCTCACCTGATGGAAAGCGACGATGCGGTCGATGATGGAGCGCGCTTACCTACAAGTAACCTATTCACTCTTGACTTAAAGATTCCCGGGTTGTAGCCATCAGGAAGATACGGCCGTTTAAGTCGTAAAAAACGTACCTATATTTCGACACTCTCAAAGGAATCCAAATTCGTAGGGTGTATTTGGCATGAAGCAAGGTCTCATAGCTCAAGTATAGGAGAAAATCTGAAAACTTTAAATTTGTATTTACATCACGAGTCCGACTCGCACTTGCTCCAAGATGTGAGATGAGCTTTTAGATGATTTTCAATATCAAAAAATTGGTGACAATGGAAAAGATTAATTAGCTCGATTTTGGATATTAGCAAAATCTTATTGCAAGCATCGACAAATTTGTGACCAAGATGAAGTAACATTGGCTATAAATCATCTAAAATAATATTAAATACTGGCGTCCGTGGCTTCAGTAGGCTGAATAATTTACAAAATGGAAAATTTACACTAAAACACATATAATTGTCGGCCTTATCGCGTTCTGCTATGTTTTGTTATACAAAAATTCACATGATTGGCTTAATAAAAATGTAACCTGAATAAAAGCTTCGAAAAGAATTTCTCCAACAATGAGCAATGGAATTTGAAGTATTGTTGGGCGTGAAACTGAATCGCGTCCCACGGGAAATCTGCAGTTTAAATTAACTTGTCTTACAGCCTGTGTAGAGTAATAAACACTTGTATTTCATGAGGTTATTATATTGTAGGAGAGAGGGAAGGTAATAGCGGAGGTGGTCGTGCCTAAGTACTGCACGTGCTATCTAATGCTATGTGGATTACTTTTCCTTTTCTTTAATTTTAATATAATGTCTGGCAGTTTTGAGTACTTTATGCGGCCAACCCAAATGTCCTTTCTTTGGTACTCATCAAGTCGTTGAGTTCCTTAGTAGACCTGCCCCCCTAGCCAAGTTACAACCGTTTCGTTTCGATTCTCTTTTCGTTGATCGCCTCGTGTAGGCCACGCCTCCGATTCCTTTGTTCTGACGTCATCTCAACGCTCAGTCACGTGGTCAGAAAAAAGGAATAGGAGGCGTGGCTGACTCGAGGCGATTAAAGAAAAGAGAATCGAAACGAAACGGTTGTGACTTGGCTAGGGGGGCTGAGTTGAGTTATACGAATGCTTGCACTGACAGGACAAGTCCACTCAAATCTGTGTGGTTTTTTGAAAAAAATTAAGTGTAATAGAGTTTTTTTAGAAACCTATTACAAAATAAATATAATTTATCATTTATACCAGATATGGGGGCAATTTACATCAGCCCTCAAGATGTAGCTCGTCCAGACCCTGGTACTGGCCATGGTCCGGAGCGAGGAGGAATGGCAAGCGGTCGCTTCCTTCTGCGAAGCAGTAATGCTAGCGAAGGAGGCGGCCGCACGCGCGAGGCAACGGCCCTCACGCCCCAGCCTCTGGGAACGCGATCCCGATTTCCAGTAACAGTAGGCGTGGGCTTGCGGACGGCGATCAATGTCCCATGATTGTGGCCGTCCGGTAACCGTCCGGACCGAGCCTAAGTCGTTGATGGCGCGTAGTGTTCCACGCGCGCTTCAAGGAGATGTCAGCACAACCGTAGGGGCTCAGCAGAGTCGAAGCCTACTGGGGCCATGGGTTCGCTTTTGAAAGGAAAACCCGGGGCCTTGTAACGCAAGGCAAAGAAGGAACACAGGAGTAGGTTTTAATCAGTAAAAGTCTGACACTTCCTCTCGCTCCGCCCAAGAGCGAGAGAAGTCATTGGATTCCCTGTTGTTACCTTTTCTGTTTTGAGTTTCCCAGTAGCGTGGTGACTTTTTCAAACAGTTCCACAGCTCAATTATACTTTTTTAGGGGTGGGAAATCGTCAGATGACTTCTCCACTCTAGTTTGGAGCGACAACAAAAACCTTTTGCGTTCTTGGGCCACGGCAATTCTTTCAAATGTTCCCGCAAGGTTAGCGTTGCTTAACCTGAAGAATTGAATCGTGGGGCGGTTTTTTATTGACCCTTAGTCCCTCGAATGAAACAAACCTGTGACCTTCGAAATCTGGAAACTCCAGTGCAGGTCGTAACCGTTAAGCCGGTACCGACATGCAGGGATGTTATAGATAGTATGTAATTTCGGATCCGGATACGGTTTTTTTATTATTTTTTTTTGGGTGGGGAAATCATCTCCTGACTAATCCCGGTCTTGGGCGGAGCGGGAGATAGTGTCAGACTTTTACTGACTAAAAACCCACTCCTGTTCCTTCTTTGACTTTGTCCCAGGGCCCCGGGTTTCACTTTCACACTGCCCGTGGCCCCAGTAGGCTTCGACCCTGCTGGGCCCCTACGATTTGCTGACATCTCCTTGCGGTTGCGGATATGGGAATAATATTGTACCGGTTTCGGATACGGTTACCGATTTTTTTATTTTTTCCACAACTATCACACAACGCCGTATAGTCCCAAGCTAAGCAGAGCTTGTGTTATGGGTACTAGACAACTGATAAACATACTTATATATTGCTAAATACATAGATATTATAGATAAATTACACCCAGACACAGAACAAATGATCGTGCTCATCACAAAAACATTTGTTCTGGATGGGAATCGAACCCACGACCTTCGGCATAGCAGTCAGGGCCATTAACCACTAGACCAACAGGCCAGTCATCATTATCCGTTAGTTTCCGATAGTTCCGGTATCGGATATTAGAAACTTAAAATAATAAATATAAAATTCAAATAGCAATTGACTTTTATTTCTAGTTTAAATTATCATTTATTTGATCGGTGAAAACAAACAAAAACCTATCGTAACCTGTTATTTAGACATCGCCTTATCCGAAACTATCCGAAACTTTTAAATCGGTTACGGTTACGGATGTTTTTTACTTCGGATATCCGATAGGTAGTTTCGTTTACGATTATGGAGCTCTAAGACATCTTTGCCTTAATGAGTGATTATTAGTAAATGAGTATATGACGTCAAATCCTTTACTTCCTAAAACTTATGTTCAATTACAAGAGCAAAGAAACAGTAATTCAGTTTGTAGTTAAGAAAATTCCTAGTCATCGGTCGTAATTGGAACTGTGTCAAAAAACCAAGTGCAAGTCGGATATGCACACCGAGGGTTCCGTACAAACTTACCTATGTAAATAGTTTAATTCTCGAATCGGGTGTCATTGATTTTTCCGAAACAATTTTTTTTTTTTGTTGATGGGACTAAATACAGTTTCCAAACTTTTTCCTATATCTGTGCTATGAGATTTTGCTTCATACAAAATTTCAGAATTCTAGGTCAACGGGGACCTATATATAGGTTTTGATTTCCTAGCGAATGTCAAAATATACGCCTAAACGGAGCATAAACCACCTTATCTTTAGATTGTGTTGACTTAGATGTTAGGTTTTTTTTTACTGCTTCTTGGGTTATCAGACCTGCCCCCCTAGCCAAGTTATAACCGTTTCGTTTCGATTCTCTTTTCGTCGATCGCCTTGGTTCTGACGTCATCTCAACGCTCAGTCACGTGGTCAGAATAAAGGAATAGGAGGCGTGGCCGAGTCGAGGCAATCAACGAAAAGAGAATCAAAACGAAACGGTTGTAACTTGGCTGAGTATTTGAAATAATTTCAGCTTCATACCTCCACGCGCTCCTGTAAAAAAAGGTCTTGATAGACGGACAACAAAGTGATAGTATAAAGGTTCTGTTTTTGCCGATTTAGGTACGGAACCCTAAGACGTGTTCGCAACGCCACATGAACTTTCTAATTCCAACAAAATGGCCGCTAGCGTAGATGCTATTCAGCTATTATATCTCTTTTAAACTTGGTATTGTATGAAACTAGAAAGCTACGTTTGGTGTTTTAAAACTACAATGCCTTTTATTCTCCAACGTTGCGGACGGATTGCAGCGAGTAACTAGTGTTGGAGTCTCACACAGAGCATGGCCCGCCACGCTACCAGCGAATAGAGTAGGCGACAGATTTTGAAATAATGGTCATTGACTCACTCACATCTCATAATCATCATCATCATCATCATTTCAGCCGAAACACGTCCACCGTCAGACGCCACAATTGTCTGTCCTGTATGTCGCGCATCGATCCGATTCCCGCGACCCTTACCAGATCATCGGTCCACCTTGTGGGAGGCCTTATATGGAGTCTGTGTTTCCTGATAGCTATAACCCTTCCTTTCTATAACCGTCTTTAAGTGAAGAGTGAATAGACATATAGCCGTCATCGTTAACCAAATCATGGCTTACCATCAGGTTAGATAGTGGGTGCGAAATGGTTACCGTGGGCCTAAAACGCAAAGAGAAACTGAAGGAATACTCTAGGTTTTAGTCAGTAAAAGTCTGACACTTCCTCCCGCTCCACCCAGCGCGGGAGAAGTTAGTTGATGATTTGCCACGTAAAGAAAGACTCATTGACACGCTATTTCGGTCTGTTTTTAAAGTTTTGACAATTCCGTCTCTAGCAGAAGGTGGTATAATAATATAATATAATATAATATTCCACAAGTATCACACAACACCATCTAGTCCCAAGCTAAGCAGAGCTTGTTTTATGGGTACTAGACAACTGATGCGTTTATGTGTTTTTTTTTTTCAATTCAATTCAAAATCACACTTAGGCCTACATGGGCACTTATAAAAGGATAAGACAAACCGACCTCGGCAAGCGTTGTTTAACCTTATTCTAAGGATTAGAAACTTTGTGTTTGTTTTCCCAAAGAAAGTAAGAAAAAAAGAAAGAAAGAAAAAATGAATAAATAAATAAAACGTCACGGTTCCAAATGGTCGTCAAACATTTCCTATGGAGAAGAACCGGTAATAAACTCCATGGTTACTATAGAGTAACCATGGAGTTTACCGGTAATAAACTCCATGGTTACTCTATAGTAACCATGGAGTTTATTACCGGTTCTTAACCTAACTTTCTTAACTTAACGGTGAGTAACCATAGGGTTACTCATGTTCTGTGGAGTCTTCATATACATAAAAATGTAACAGGGAGGTATTCTCAAGTGCGTGGTTAACGTAAGCCTCACTGCGTCTGCCCCACTGTGGCAAAATGGAATAGGGCCGAAGGGATTACATTTCGAGTGACGCATGACACCGACTAGACGTTGCCAGCTACGTTAAGCTCGTGTTGACGACTTGAGGGTTTTTTTTAAAGGGGGGTAACATCAAATGACTTCTCTCGCTCTAGGGTAGAGTGGAAGGGCTTGTCATACTTTTACGGACTAAAACTCACTCCTATGTTCCTTTGCGTTGCGTCCCGCGACCCCGGACAAACCATAGACCCAGTAGGCTATGGCCCTGCTGAGCCTCTAGGCTTGCTGACATCTCTTTGAGGCGCGCGTGGAACACTACGCGCCGTCGACGACTCGGGCTCGGTCCGGACGGTTACTGGACGGCCGGACGGCGAGCTACCCATTGATTGCCGTCCGCAAGCCAGCGCCTACGGTGGCTGGAAATCGGGATCCAGGCGGCTGGGGCGTGAAGACCGTTGCCTCGCCCGTGCGGCCGCCTCCTTCGCTAGCATTACTGCTTGGCAAAAGGATGCGACCGTCTACACGCCGTCGACGAATCAGGACGGCTCGAGGAATGAGTTTAATGTCACATATGACGAACTTTCGACTGTACGAGGCGACCTAGCATAGCTAACCCCTTATTTCTAAGTAATTTCCTTCACTCAAATCAATCTCCCATAATGAAATTGTCAGTTTTGTGAAGGATAATCTTTTCAAAGGCTTTAGGATATAAGTTTTATGAGAGTCCTTTTTCATACGCCTGTCGTCGACATCGAGCATGGTTTAAAAGCTTGTCATGTAACGCAATCCATTGACGCCATGTTTGACGAAAATGCAACGCGAAAAAGAGAGATAACGCCTGAAAACTCTGTTAGCATTCGGTAATTCCGTGTTTTACTCGAATATTTTACAAAACTTGTTCCAGGAAATACGTGTTTTTTTCAAACCTTCAAAAGTTTTTGAAAAAAAATTGTCGTCATTCAGAATCTTGATGCAAGGCTTCTATTGTTATACTTTTTTGAGTTTTTTAATTTTTGAGTAAATTATGAAGTGTCAAAGTTCATGCAAAATAGCAGATTTTCAGAGGTCTTTACTGGATTAGTTTTACACAAATTTATAAATTGATTTCAATAGAAGCTTAGATAATATCCAAAAGATACTGTGTTTCCAAAATATCTAATGAAAACATGTTTACTACACATGTTTTTTTTTTTTTCTACACACGTCATAATTGCATAAGAGCTGTTGTATGAAAAACAGTTAAAATGTATGTCGAGTTGCATCCCCTTAAGGGGACTATAAGACCTAACGCACGGTTACTCTCGGACTGCATACAAAAGAAAGGGATGCGGAAAGACACAATGTTTGCAAAATATGTAGTATTTAGCGATTTACTTAAAATCTACTGATTATACATACCATTACCTAAAATGAATTAATTATTAACCGACCACATCATCGCTTACCATCTGGTGGGATAGAGTTCAAACGCGGGATCAACAATTGTTAAAAATAAAACCCACGCAGTTTTCTTCCACTGATCGCTTTCAAGGGCTGTCAGTACCAATGTAATTGGGAAATATTGTCATTGTCAGGTCTTGAACGCAGAGAAATTTCCCCTTAACAGCCCAGCTGTGACTGGAGAAATTCGCCTCGAGAGCGGAGTTACCGATACTGAACTCTCTTCGTACCTCAGTATAATATGTAGGTGTCTGTGCTACATTTAGGCCGTTATTCTAGATAAAGCCAGATAAGCACGCTCCCTGTAATCTATATTAATCTCTGGTTGGTGAGAATTTATCTCAAAATTCTAGCACATATAGGTAACTGCGTCACTGGTTTAGCTAGAGTAAGCGTGTTTGCGGGTTTTAGGTTCAATCCTTTTTCAAGAGTATAGAGCTTCAGCATCACGCCACTGCTATGGAGTTAGTTGTCTGGCATTATGCTGAACTGGACCTGGAATGTTGTTTTTATTTTTTATTTGTTTCTATGTACTTGTTTCTTCGTTGTGTGTGTCTGTGTGTGAAATAAACGTGCTTTCTTTTTTACTTTTCTTTCTTCAAAAGAAACCGTGCGTAATATGCGTAATTTAAAAAAAAAAATGTTTTATCAAAAAAATGACTTCTCATGCTCGAGGGTGGGGCGAAAGGGCGTGTCAGACTTTTACTGACTAAAAACTACCAGTCTTTTTCGGTTGCCACGGGAATTTAACTCTTTCAAAAATTCCCTCACATCGGCCCTATTAAGCTCCTACGGTTTTACTGACATCGCTATAAGGCGCGCGTAGAATACGATGCGCCGTCGACGGCTCGTGATAGTGGTTTACCAGACGGCCGGACGACAAGCTAGTTACTCATCGTCGTGGCCGAGAATCATCTTCCGACTCCCAACGTGCGACGCCCGGGGCGTTTCCTGTGTATGCGTCATACTTGGTGGGCGCGAATAAACATTTCTCCACTGTATTTTTCCTACTGCCTCATTAGTTAATTGGTCCCAACCGTGACAGCTGAGGTCTTACGTTTGATCTCCAGGTTATACAAAAGCTTTTGTGCATTAGGCAATTTTGATGACGTGCGGGTAATTTATTTTTTAAATATTTTAACCTTAGTGTTTGACTGCGATCCCACCTGACGTTAAGCAGTGATGCAATCGTTGGTGGTGAAGCGTATTAGTTTATCTTATCTTATCTTATCTTATAGTGGGGCTGGCCTTAAACCAGAGCACTTCGACCCTTCTGGATCTTTTGTGCTAATCCCCCTCCCTTCTACTCAACCCCCAGCCTTCCGTGCACCTTCTTCATGAGTCCCAGTATGGCCTTGATGGGGCTGAGCCTGTAGTCCTCTGGTCTTGGAAATGGTTGACCCAGATACTCTAGTCTTTTGGAGCCTAGTGCTGCACAGTCGCACAGTACGTGTAGCATATTTTCCTCTGCCTCTCCACAGATCCTGCAAGTCGGATCGCTTGCTAGTCCCATGTTGTGGAGCTGTTTGTTGGTGGCATAGTGCCCCGTGAAGACTCCTGTGATTGTTCGGAGCTGTGTTCTGCTGTACCTCCATAGTTTTTTGGTCCAGGCCTTATCTATGTCATTAAGAAATAGCTTTGCATGCTTCTGGCCTGTTGTGTTGCGCCAGTGTGTGCTGTGTATTTCCAACGCAGCCTTTATCAATGCTTGGTTGATGACCCTTGGTGAGAGTCCTATGAGCGTATTAGTTTACTAAGAACCTATTCACTCTGGCCCTAAATTATAATTAGACGAGAAGACCGCAGCAGCAACAAGGACTGGAAATTAGCGTTCCAGTCCTTCGTTGTACGTGGTATAAACGACGAGGCGAAACACTTAGTCCGGACCGTCGGGTTATCCAATAGCAGAAGTGATAGCGAAATTAAGTCATGTAATTCAAAAAAATAGGCCAAGCTATTTCATACAACCTCATTTTAAACGTGCTAGCTGTTCTTGTACCTCGTCTACATAGAATCTATGTAGGCTGGTAGCGTGACAAAGATAAGCACGCTCCCGGTAACCTAATAGTTCGCGGAGGGCTCTCTAGCACGCGCAGGATTTTATCACTCTTATACGATTAAGAAGAGATAACTCTTTACTTGTACCTAGGCAAGTTAGTTTATATCCAGTTCATTGTCTAGTGCTTTTGAGTAGGGACTGAAACTGTGTTAGGAATTTTTAGTATGGAATTAAAAATTAGTAGATTTTTTAAAATTTATTATTCATTTATTTCAAGTAACAGAGACTCATTTTAGTTACAAATCATTAAAATACAGACAATTCAGATCATAAATGATATAAAATTACGATAGATTATAATTATATAGGGTGACTGGTAATTAGTGACCGATACTTAAACACGTAATTGTCCTCATGATTTCAAACAACACAACATTATTAACTGACTCGATACTTACTTGACACTGGGTATTGTTCAAGTTATTTCAAGTTTCCCATCCTTCTTGGGTACAAGAGTTGGTACAATAGCTTTGCTGCTTCGCCATTACCCCCTTCCGAGAAGTAACACATCACTGACATCACCATGTCACTGTAATCACTTGCTGTGTAATTGTAATTGTATGGAACCGTGTGCGCGGGCGTAAAGAAAAAAAAATATGTGCAAGTGCATGCGACGCGATTTCCGGGGTGACTGATATTATTACTGGTACTGCACGGGCTGCATGGCAAAGGGAGCGGTGCGGGCGGAGGAAGGGGGGAAACGTGACTCGTGAGACACTGTACTACTAGCACTAAAAGTACATTGCCCTTTCCCGAGCGCGCGCGAATTTTAAACAGCTATTTTGTTATTGTCATAAAACTAATGTGTATAAAAAATAAGTTTCTTTGGGAAAGTTGTTTGTGATAATGCGTAAAATCACGTGTTTAAGTATCGGTCACTAATTACAAGTCACCCTAGATATACCCATCAGGCATTAAAAATAATTGCATTAAAAATTAAAATAAATTTTATGAGGTTGGGGAAATATCAAATAAATAATTTTTCCTACTCTCTTCTAGTAAGACCCACTCTTGTTCCTTCAGTTGTCCTTTGTGTTCCAGAACCCCGGTGACTCTTTCGAACAATCCGAATTCTTGGCAGCTATCCCCATCTATTACACTAATATTATAAAGGTAAAAGTTTGTGAGTCTGTTATGTGCGTTACTTCTGCATGCTCGAACAGCTGAATGGATTTGAATAGACCCACGGGTAGACAATGACCTGGAATGGCACATAGGATTTTCAGAAAAAGATTTCTTTTTAGCTTTTTATTTGTTGTTTAGTATAAAATATTGAACAAAAATATATACGATATAATAGCTAAAATGTCTTTTACATTTTTATTGTATTTACAATCGTTATAGCTAGAGGTGAGTCACTTTATCTATATCTAGAGCCTGGGTTCTTCACAAACAACATCTATAGAATGCGACCTGCCAGCGGCTTCGTCCACGTGAAAGTAGAAAGTTATTACCAGGGTACATATTTCCAGGATTAAAATTATCACCAGAGTACATACTTCCAGGATTAAAATTATCACCAGAGTACATACTTCCAGGATTAAAATTATCACCAGGGTACATACTTTCAGGACCAAAATTATCACCAGAGTATATACTTCCAGGATTAAAATTATCACCAGGGTACATATTTCCAGGATTAAAATTATCACCAGGGTACATACTTTCAGGACCAAAATTATCACCAGAATTTATACTTCCAGGATTAAAACTATCACCAGCGTACATGCTTCCAGGATTAAAATTATCACCAAAGTACATGCTTCCATGATTAAAATTATCACCAGAGTACATACTTTCATTATTAAAATTATCACCAGAGTACATACTTCCAAGATTAAAATTATCACCAGAGTACATACTTCCAGGATTAAAATTATCACCAGAGTACATACTTCCAGGATTAAAATGATCACCAGAGTACATACTTCCAGGATTAAAATTATCACCAGAGTACATACTTCCAGGATTAAAAGCATTCAATGTGCAGAACCTGGTCTACTAGTGTGCTAAATTTCATTAAAATCGGTTCAACCGTTTAAGCAAGAAGGAGTAACAAACAAACACACTCACAAACCTTCGCCTTTATAATATTAGTGTAAATTTCGACTCTCGTTTATGTCTCTACTAATTTGAAACCTATGTGCTTAACATCAACCACGTTGATAAAATAAATGTAATAATACTTTAAAGAGTTTGAGTGAATAGCAATTAAGTGTGAAGGCATAAAAGGTTTGGGATATTTCGGGTCTTTGATTTTTAGGTAACCCTCTTTCACCACAATGAGTTTAAATCCTTAACCTTTTTCAATGCGTAGTTTTAAATAATAATAATAAAACTGTAGAGTAGGGTAGAGTAGAGTAGAGTAGGGTAGAGTAGGGTAGGGTAGGGCAGGGTAGAGTTAGGTAGAGTAGTCAGTTGACGGGAGCGAAGCCGCGGGCAAAAGTTAGTAATAATAATATTCCACAACTATCACACAACGCCGTCTAGTCCCAAGCTAAGCAGAGCTTGTGTTATGAGTACTAGACGACTGATAAACATACTTATATATTTCTAAATACGTACATATTATAGATAAATTACACCCAGACACAGAACAAATGATCATGCTCATCACACACACGTTTGTCCTGGGTGGGAATCGAACCCACGACCTCCTCTGACCTAAATGACCGAGTCCCTTACATTATATAGGTATCTAATCTTAAATATTGTTTGTAATAGATCTTTTTCAAGTATCACGTTCTTTTCCATCTTCTTAGATGAGGAAGATTGTGCAAGAAATCTCATGGACACTGTTTTATTTATTTTTGTCGTGGGAATCATCAAAGACTTCTCTCCCTCTCGAAGGTGGGGCGAGAGGGCGTTCACCTATATTCTTTAATTTGCCCTTTGCTTTCTAGGGCCACAATAACCCTTTCGAACGTTCCCGCTGTGATTACATTAGTCTTGTTGCTTCTACAACATTATTTTTAGTTTATGCGAAACCTGAATATAGTTTTTTCAGAATCAGTAACTGAATCGATTCCAATATTATTTTTACACCACCTGCTCGATAATGCCCTTTTATACGTCATACAACCATCACTTAAAGCAAGTCATTATGTCCCTAGGGAGATAATGCAGTATGGGCGATCCCTAGGGAATAATGAGATTTGAATTTGGAACGTGAAAAACCGTCAGCATTATGTGAATTAAAATGTAGTGCACCAAACAAGTCTAGTCAAATTTCAAACTGGCCACTAACAAAAAAAAAAACAGAATAAAAAGTTTCTAAAAAAAAGTAATGGACAAGCGGGGCGTTATAGAAATTTTAAACTATAGAATCTTTGAGTAGTGTTTGTTTCAAATCACAAAACATTTTGAGTGATAGTTAAGATTAACTCGTAAATAATACTTATATTTCTCTATTATATGATTTGTTTTACTAAATTGTCTTTTAATTATCTCGCAGATGGTGTAAAAAGTAGAGTATCCAACACGGGGATAAAGCTGTCTTTGTCTTGGGCGGCTTGAATTCCTCACTTCACTCAGGTTTCTTTATTAACTCCCTCGCAGTGCTCGGGAGTTAATTATATAAATCCCTCACTGCCGTTCGGGATTAAAATTAGCAACCTTCGTTTCGTTCGGAATTCAACATGTTGCCCGCGACTTAAAGACACTGCTTTATCCCCTAGTCACATAATCTACTATTACACCATATTATATTTTTTCCAAAAATATTCAAAAAAGGTCACAAGTTGGACACCATCGACAACACAGGTCACGGCAGGTTACAGCGTACATTAGACACTAGCGCACAGCTGGATGCGAGAGTAAAACAACCCCTCATTCGCCCGGGTGACCCGGTGATCATGTATTTGTGCGGCCAACCAGGTAACACAACAAGCTTATAACTTCGTGATTTTTCATCGTACAGTTTGTTACATAAAAATACTAGACACGTGTTTCGGGTTTCGCTCATACTAAAAATAATGTTGCATAAAGTAAATACAAATAAAAAATCAAAATTAGCAGATGGGCTTGCGGACAACGAGCAATGAGTAGCTCGACGTCTGGCCGTCTAGTAACCATCTGGACCGAGCCCGAGTCATCGGAGGCCCGTAGTATTCCACGCAAGTCCAGCTGGGCCGAAGTCTACTAAGGCCATGGATAGTCCGAAAGGGATCCCCAGGGTCCTGGAACTCAAGGTAAAGAAGGAGCATAGGTGTGGTTTTAGTCAGTAAAAGTCTGACACGGCCTCCCACGCCGATCTAGAACGGGAGAAGTCATTGGATGAATTCCCACCTTAAAAAAAAAAAAAAAACAGTTTAAGAGTAATCAAACCGGTCTCGAGAGTACCTTAAAACTATTCTAACTCTATACAACACTAACTACTTTAGACACAAAAGAACTGCTTATCCACAAACCTATTATTTTCCCTAAAACTTGAGTTAGCAAAACCCATAAATGGCACATCGTTTCAAAAGACACGTCATTCAGCCGAATAAGCCGTCGGTCTTGACTTTGACAAATTGCCGGCAAGTCATTCTTAATTCATACGTTATGGGCCGCAAGCTGACGGTGTTAGGGATGTGCTCGTAACGGAGGCTATTTGGGGGTGGTGGAGATGCAAGGCTTGACCCAAGCGGATGTGGAGATCAACGGAGGCGAAGGTGGAAGAAAATATTATTCGAATCGAATAGAGATCGACTTATTGTTTATCAAGGGGCAAAATATACTGTTTATCAGCTTTTAAGGAATGTATTAGTAGTTTATAAAATGAGTATGGTGGCGGTAGTAGCTCGGAATAAACTTAAAACTTTCATTTATATCTTTAGGTATTTCCAATTATATCTTTAGTTTCGAATTTGCAAAGTTCGAAACAGAAGAAATGTTCGCGGAAATTCGATGCGTTTGTTATAGTGATACTTGGGGAAGGCCTGAGTTCAATAATGGACGTCTTTTGGCTGAAATGATGATGATAATGATGATGAATGAGAAGAAACGAAGACCACAGAACGGGTACTCACATAATCTCTGTTACAACTCCACAAAAAAATTGCGGAGCTGAACAGGTAAGATTTCTTGCGGAAGTTCTGCGGTTGCAAAGTTCCGTTACTATCCCAACTCTAGCTCACGAGTCCCCCTGACCTGCCTCCTGCTCACAACTTAGGGTTCCTTACTCCGGTAGTATAATGTGGGATCGTAAGGTTCTCAGATTGCTGGCTGGTGAATTTTGTATGTACTGTTTATTGTAGTTGCGTGTTCATTTATGTTGGATGGAGGGGAATGGAGATGATTCACTTTGTGGTGGTATTGAGGTTTCTTTAAGTCTTGTCTTTGTGTGTAATTTGGTAAATGTGTAGAGCAGTAGATAATTTATTGATTTTTAGTGTTCCGTACCTCAAAAGGAAAAAAACGGAACCCTTATAGGATCACTTTGTTGTCACTCTGTCAAAAACCTTTATCTCAGGAACGCGTGGAGGTATCAAGTTGAAATTAAAACCCTAAACTCAAGTTTTTAGTCTCTTGAAGCTGTGGAAAAATCAAACTTCTAAATTAACGAAAAAAAAGATACGGCCGTTTATGTCGCAGAAAACGTATATTTCGACACTCTCAAGGGAATCAAAATTTATAGGGTTCCCGTTGAACCAGAATCCTGAAATTTGGCATAAAGCAAGGTCTTAGAGCTTGTTATTAGTTTCAATAAGCGAAAGGTTAAAGTTTAAGCGGAAGAGTGGAGTCACCTAACATAATGCATCTTTTTGCTTAAAAGGTGATCTCTAAATCACGTTTGCAAAAGTAGTATGTAAGTGAAATAAACATTTTTATTATAAATTTACTATTTTATTATTATTTTGGAGCAGCCGAGTGGTAACGGCCCCAACTTACGATTTGTAGGTTGCGGGTTCAAACCCAGCCAGGCGCATTACTTTGTGTATTTTATTTCATCACCACTGCTCTCAAAACGGTGAAGGAAAACATCGTGAGGAAACCGGTATGTCCTAGAACCAAAAAATTCGAAGACATGTGACATCCACCAACCCGCACTGGGCCCGCGTGGTGGATTACGACCCATTCCCTCTCCTACAGAGGAGGCCTGTGTCCCAACAGTGGGAACATTATAAGGCCTATTTAATAAGCGAGGGGAAGTGTTTATCTAATATATATTAAGAATCTCGTGTTACTGTGTTTGTTATTGAACTCCTACGAAACGGTTTGACCGATGTTTATGATTTTTTTGTTGTAAGGATTGGAACAATTTGCCTGCTTCTTCTTCTTCTGTCTTCTTGTCCGATTATAATTTAGGTGTCTTCTAGAATGAATAGGCTCTTAATTAACTATTGCGATTCACCATCAACATTGCATTGGGCACGCCATAATTATGGCGATAAGTCCCCTCTTTGAGGAGTGGCTGGAAAGGCAACACGGCGTCCTTACCTTCCGCATGACGCAGGTCCTCACCGGACATGGTAAGTTCGGGAGGTTCCTGCACCGAATTCGTGCGAAAGAAACGCCGGGTGTCACCATTGTGTGGACCGCCCGGAGGACACGGTGGAGCACACGGTGGAGGTGTGCCCCGCTTGGGCAGAGCAACGCTGTGTTTTCGTAGGCGCGATCGGCGGCGGCGATCTCTCGCGCCGGGCCTTGGTACAGGCCATGGTCCGGAGCGAGGAGGAGTGGCAGGCGGTTGCCTCCTTCTGCGAAGCAGTAATGCTAGCAAAGGAGGCGGCCGATCGCGTGAGGCAACGGTCCTCACGCCCCAATCGCCACCGGGATTCCGATCCCGATTTCCGGCCATCGTAGGCGCAGGCTTGCGGACGACGAGCAATGGGTGGCTCGCCGTCCGACCGTCCAGTAACCGTCCAGACCGAGCCCAAGTCGTCGACGGGTTTTTAGTCAGTAAAAGTCTGACACTATCTCCCGCCCCGCCCAAGGGCGTATGTCATAAGATGATATTCCCACCGAAAACAAAAAAAAAAACCATCAACATTGCATCACTGCTTGTCATCCGGTGGGATGTTATTGTTATTTAAAAAAATGTTTATCTATTAAGGCTTGCATTAAAAGAGTTTTCCCGAATCTCGCCACTCTTTACATCCGGCGCATTCTGGGCAGAGAACCTTGCAATTAATTTTACTGACTGGCCAATCTTTTCAACATGCCGCGGCGTAAAATCTTGTTTAAACAACAATATTTCTTTATATGCGAAACCTGAACATGTTTGTTCAGAATCAGTAACTGAATCGATCCCAATAATTTTTACACCATGTTATATTTTTTCCCAAAAATATTTAAAAAAGGTCACAAGTTGGACACCACCGATACTAAGTCCAATACAGGTCACGGCAGTTCATTGCGGGCATTAGGCACCAGCACATAGCTAGGTCCAAGAGCAAAACAACCCCTCAGTCGCCTGGATGATCCGGTGACCATGTATTTGTGCGCAAAACCGGGTAATAAGCTTATAATTTTGTGATTTTTCATGATACAGTTTTTTTTTTTTTTTTCGGTGGTAAAATCATGTAATGACAAATCCCGCTCTTGGGCGGAGCGAGAGATAGTGTCAGACTTTTACTGACTAAAAACCCACTCCTGTTCCTTCGTTGCCTTCGTCCCAGGGCCCCGGGTTTCGTTTTCACACTACCCATGGCCCCAGTAGGCTTCGACCCTGCTGGGCCCCTACGATTTGCTGACATCTCCCTGAGGCGCGCGTGGAACAATACGCGCCGTCGACGACTTGGCTCGGTCCGGATGGTTACCGGACGGTCCGACGGCGAGCCACCCATTGCTCGCCGTCCGCAAGCCCGCGCCTACGGTGGCCGGAAATCGGGATCGGAATCCCGGCGGCGGTAAGGGCGTGAGGACCGTTGCCTCACGCGATTGGCCGCCTCCTTTGCTAGCATTACTGCTTCACAGAAGGAGGCGACCGCCTGCCACTCTTCCTCGCTCCGGACCATGGCCTGTACCAAGGCCCGGCGCGAGAGATCGCCGCCGCCGATCGCCCCCACAAGGACACGGCGTTGCTCTGCCCAAGCGGGGCACACCTCAACCGTGTGCTCCACCGTGTCCTCCGGGCGGTCCACACAGTGGCGACACCCGGGCGTCGCTTCCGCTCGAATCCGGTGCAGGAACTTCCCGAACTTACCGTGTTCGGTGAGAACCTGCGTCATGCGAAAGGTGAGGACGCCGTGAGGTCTTTCCAACCACGCCTCAAAGAGGAGACTTACCGCCATAATTGTGGCGTGCCCATTCATGATACAGTTATGAAATTTAGTACATACATTCTGTACATAAAAATACTAGACATTATAAGGTAGCTCGCCGTCCGACCATCCAGTAACCATCCGGACCGAGCTCGAGTCGTCGACGGCGCGTAGTGTTCCACGGGCGCCTCAAGGAGGTGTCAGCAAACCGTAGGGGCGCAGCAGGGTCGAAGCCTGCTGGAGCCATGGGATTGCTTCTGAAAGGAAAACCCGGCCCTGGAATGCAAGGCAACGAAGGAACATGGAAGCGTTTTTTAGTCAGTAAAAGTCTGATACGCCCCTTGCTCCTCCCAAGGCCGGGAAATGTCATTGGATGATTGCCCACCTAAAAAAAAGCTATTAACATATAAATAAAAATAGAAAACATTTATTCGACATAGAAACAATACAACAGTAACAATCACAAAGTAAAATAGAACAATAGTAAAGTACATGATAGAATGTGCTGAGGGCGCTCACGCCGAAAGGGTTACCAACCCCTGTGCTGGTTTCAGTTGACTCCTCACAGTGGGCTGCGCGATTTTTCGAAAGAGGTGCCGTGACCTTGGAAGGCAATGGCAACTGAAGGGACACAGGTGGTTTTAAGTCGGTAAAAGTCTGACACTCCATCTCGCTCCGAAACTAATTTTCAAACCGACAATATATTGCACACTGTATCCCACTCTCGAATGTAATCTCCTTCTATTACTCTAATATTTACTGTGTGAAAACTCATCGTTGAGTTAAATATGGGTAACTTTAATTTCGAAAGTCGGTGTTACATAACGAAGAGACAAAACTATTATAGAAACACCAACTTCCGAAATTAAAGTTATTTTGCACTTTTCAGTGTTTTTTTTTTTACATTGAAGTCGGTTGTATTATTTTTTTTGTAAAAAGTTTTTTTTTATGCTATGACGTGATCAGCATTGCACCCGCGCGAAGCCGAGGCGGGTCGCTAGTTATAAATAAAATAACAATAAAGAAATAACAGAAATGTTATTTTTTATGGTAGAGAATACCTTGTTGCATTAAGTCCGCTTATGTACCACTACTGTACATGAACTTTAAATAAATAAGTATCGTACTCGTACGGCGAGTATCCACCCTTACGTTGTTGAAACTTCAACGGTCCAGACTAAGCATTTCGCTTCGTCGTTTATACCGCGTACATCGAAGGACTGGAACAATTTGCCTGCTGCGGTCTTCCCGTCCAACTATAATTTAGGTGTCTTCAAGGCTAGAGTGAATAGGCTCTTAATAAACTAGTGCGCCTCACTATCAATGATTGCATCGCTGCTTACCATCAGGTGGGATCGCAGTCAAGCACTGGTATATATGAATTAAAAAAAAAAACCCAGGAAACGAGGAACAGACCACTTGACACTGACCTGCACACAATGTGATGTGAAAAATTTTGCGAGCTATCCTGGTGAATCCACCTTAATCAGGCTTGTACTCTAGACAAGTTGTATCCACATCAATTTATCAGACTAGCAGAGCTTCAACCCTCTATACACACGGGCTAGTTAAACGCATCGTTACATAGTTAGACGTTCAGAACTAGGTCATCGGCTAGGGTTAGACTGAACGGGTCACCGCCGCCGGTTAGCTCAATTATATTGTTTAGATCGTGGCTAACGGTCAGCGCGGTGAATGACTTTTCAACACATTTACTCGAAAACACGCTGTTATCCCTACCGCTTCTAATCACGTAATTTACAATGCGTTCCAAATAAGAATAGGATCGATTGCCGTGTTGTGACGTCACGTCATACTGTCAAATTGCAAGAAATTAGGCAAACTTGAAGAATTCAGAGATGAGCAAAATTGAAGAACTGGATTCTGATTATACTTTTTTCGTTCACAGTTCGTAAATAAATTAAATTTTAAAAATTTCTTGTTTTGCTCACCATAATAAATTTCTTCGATTTGACAGGATGACGTGACGTCACACGATGGCAATTGATCCTATTCTTGTTTGGAACACATTGTACTGGTTTTTAAAATATTGCGGAAAAGTGCTCCACCTCACCCCCGCCTCAATTGTATTTAACGTATTAGGCTAGGCGCCAAGTAGTCTCCGCTTATTTATTTCCTCGTAAAGCGTATTGAAAAACGACGTTTCAAACACGTGGAAAGTCACTATAGTACTTGGATCCAAAACGCCATCGCCTGCGGCTCGGGCAAATTCCGCCTCGGTTGCAATAACAAACTTTCTCCACTTGTATTCAATTATTGAGCAGTGTAAAGTGAAAAAAAGTTATCAGTCAGTCCTTAAACGATTTTCTGATAAATTGCGGTAACTCAATCACAATATGGTAAATGTAGTTTCATGTGTCTGTAATCTGCAAAAAAGAAATCCATACTAATATTATAAATGCGAAAGTAACTCTGTCTGTCTGTCTGTCTGTCTGTCTGTCTGTCTGTTACGCTTTCACGCTTATACCGCTGAACCGATTTTGATGAAATTTGGTACAAAGATAGAATAGAGCTTGAGAAAGGACATAGGCTATAAATTATCACGCTATTTGCTATGGGGGGTGAGCAATAATCCAAAATGTCGCTATTAACATTTTGCAGCGAGTTCGATCCTCAGCTACAGTTAAAAATTTTGTCATTATTTTATCTTATTGTTTTTGTAAAAAAATAACTTTTACCATTTTTTCAAAATAAAATTGACATTTCTATTCGATATCTTCTAAATATTTTGTAAAAACTAATCAAAACACATAATAAAATCAAAGCGGCGAGTAAATGGAGCCAACCAGTCTATTATAACGTTTATATAAGAACGTCTATTTTAAAACATAGTCATCGGAGACCTCAGCACAGTAGTTTCGTATCTAGACTTGCGTGTAATATAAAGATGGTTCGAGTCCCATAATATGTTTCTCATATAAGAAGTTTTTATTTTATTTTTTCACTGTAAATAAGATTTTTTTTATGTATTTTTGCATGCTTACATTTTTTTTTATACACACAATATATCTGTAGAAGTTTTTAGTTGTGTGCGTAACACGCAAAATGTTAATAATATAAAATGTAGATAACTTTTAAACATTAAAATTGTGTGTCACTTAAAATATTACTTAGGCTTTATTTCATCGCAATTGGTTGACTATATCGAAAGATATATGTATAAATTTAAAGTTTTCAAGAAGTAAAATGTAACACCACACGCAATTCAAATACTCGCAACGCCATCTAAAGACTCAAAGTAGAAATAATGATGACAATGGCATTTGAAATTCATATTAAATTTGATAGATAGATGGCATTGTGTAATTTATGTAATTTTCTGAGTGGCGGAAGAATGACCATCGCCCACGTTTGCAGACAGTTCTATTTTTTTCCCCCGTTGTAACAAGCTAATTGACCTATATGAATTTAATTATTGACTTTAAAATAACACGGCCAAATTTTTGGAAGGGATTACATGGTACCTTGCGTTGGAAGGCCCCCAGGTGGACGTTACCGATGACCTGGTGAGGGTCGCGGGAATCCGATGGATGCGAGACTCACAGGACCGGTCATTATGGCGACACTTGGGGAGGCCTATGTCCAAAAGTGGACGTCTTTCGGCTGAAATGATAATGATGACGATGGCACCTTTTTATTCTTTTTTTAAGGGTGGAAAGTAACTTCTCCCGCTCTGGTTGGGGCGGGAGGGCGTGTCAATCTTTTACTGACTGAAACCACACCTGTGTCCTTCAGTTGCCCTTTGCGACATCTCTTTGAGGAGCGCGTGGATCACTACGCGCTGTTGACGACTGGGCTTGGTCCAGTCAACTACCGGACGGCCGAACGGCTAGCTACCCATTGCTCGACGTCCGCAAGCCCGCGTCTACCGTGGCTGGTAGTCGGGGTCGGAATCTCGGCTCGGCGTGGAGCGGCCTCCTCCTTCGCTAGCATTACGGCTTTGCAGAAGGAGGCAACCTCCGGCCATTTCTCCTCGCTTTGGACCATAGCCCGAACCAGGGCCCGGCGCGAGAGGCCACTGACGCCGATTGCCTCCACGAGGACACAGCGGTGCTCCGCTTTTGCGGGGCACACCTCCAATGTATGCTTCACTGTGTCCTCCGGGATGATGGCACCTTGCGGCCTAATAATAGCGTGTTTTATTATTTGCAGTCACTGCTTCATATAAAACGAGCTCGAATGTGTTTTTCTGATCACAGTTCGACAACGTATGATGTATCTCAGATTCTTTGCAGGCTTACGTTGACATCTGGACATTGCCTCCTTGCAGTGAGTGGTGACCAACACTGGATTATGGTATTGGATTATGGTATTGGTACTGGTATTTCGAACGGTTTCTGTTTCGGATTCTGTTTTAATTACCCTGATATTACCATTTTGCGAATTGCCTGAAGCTCCCGGTGTAGCATGTGGTGGAGCTTGGGTGAACCGCCGTGAACTCATAGAGGCAATCGGCGTCAGTAATTTCTCGGTTTGGTCATCAATATGCGAGTTCGATTGGACGGGGATACACGCACTCAAGATTTCGCTGAAATTCATTCAAAAGTTGGAGACTCTTTATAGGGTAGTTCCCACTATTGAAAAAACATTTGTCTGATATACGGGGACGTCAGTTAAATACACACCAAAAATCCTAGGTAAATGAACCACCACGCCCAAAAGGATCAAGCTGCAACAATCAATGCAAGTATGCTCTCGAAAATTCTTCATAAGTACTGTTGTGGAGGAAGATAGTTGATGATGATGGTAGTTTTTGGATTCACTTAAGGCTTTGCACTATCAGTGCACGTTATCCAGCTGAAGGTCGGTGTCCCAATTATGCTCCTTCGTTTACCTCTACTAAAGCTGTCTAACTGCTTAAACTCTTCAGTGAAATATTATTGAGGCAAAATGTATTACACGAGGTAACTCTTTCAAACAATCTCGCAGCCCCAGCAGATATCAGTCCTAGAGGGCCCTATACATTTGCTGAAGGAGGCTACTGGTTGTCATTTTCTCCACCAATCGCCTCCATGAGGACACGGCGGCGCTCCGACCAAGCGGGAACGAGTTCCACCGTATTTTCCGGGCGATCCGCACAATGGTGAGATCCGAGTGTTTCTTCCGGCTGAATTCGATACAGATACCTTCCAAAATATCCACATCCGGTGAGTCCTGCACAAAGAGAGGATGCCGTGACGCCTCTGTAGTGACACCTCAAAGACAGGCATTACCGCTGCGATTGTGGCGTGCTCACTGTGGCGAGGGATTAAAATCATACAATATTGTTTTACCAGAACATTAACCAGAAACATACATAAACTAATGCCTTTTCCCTTGGGGTAGGCAGAAATGCCAACTGCTACGACCCATACATACTCTTTCTATTCATTGACGTTCATACATCTGGATCTGGACGTTTACATAACATGTTGCGGACGAAGTCGCGGGCAACAGCTAGTATATATATATATATTATTGATAGGCTCCAGCTTGCCCATCTTACCAAATGGTAATCGATGATTTGGTCGAAGATGGAGTACGTTGACTCTTGTATATATTAACCAGGGATATATTAGTAGATCGGGGAGTGAAAAAATAAACTTATACTTGAAATGGGTCTTGTTAATATTTGCACCAATCACTTCACCTAACCCCATTTAATGAGTGGGGGCGATCGGCGGCGGCGATCTCTCGCGCCGGGCTTTGGTGCAGGCCAAGGTCCGGAGCGAGGAGGAGTGGCAGGCGGTCGCCTCCTTCTGCGAAGCAGTAATGCTTGCAAAGGAGTCGGCCGATCGCGTGAGGCAGCGGTCCTCACGCCCCAACCGCCGCCGGGATTCCGATCCCGATTTCCGGCCACCGTAGGCGCGGGCTTGCGGACGGCGAGCAATGGGTGGCTCGCCGTCCGACCGTCCGGTAACCGTCCGGACCGAGCCCAAGTCGTCGACGGCGCGTGCTGTTCCACGCGCGCCTCAAGGAGATGTCAGCAACTGTAGGGGCCCAGCAGGGTCGAAGCCTACTGGGGCCAAGGGTCTGATTCTGAAAGGAAGACTCGGCCCTGGTACGAAAGGTAATGAAGGAACAGGAGTGGGTTTTTAGTCAGTAAAAGTCTGACACTATCTCCCGCCCCGCCCAAGAGCGGGGGATGTCATAAGATGATTTTTCCAGCGGAAAAAAAACCCCATTTAATGTCCGGGCCATACTTCTTCTTTGTGTCGCTGATACAACTGAATTTATATTTTAAACTTTATGACTTCGCCTGCACACACACACTCTCTCTCTTCTCTTTCACAATTCAGATGTGTCCAAAAGAAGAGATAAAATATTTGTGATTGATTAAAAATGAATGGTGGACAGAATTGTGAATATTATCTACTACCTTTTGCCCGCGGCTTCATATATAATATGCTACTATTTAAGAAATCAGAAACGTTTAGGTATTTCAAATAGACCAATTACAGGCACTTTTGAATTGTCAAAATGTCGGTCAGTCAAAAAAAAGTGAAGCTAAATTGCACGTTCCAAAGCGTAGATCTCTATGGAGAAGAACGTGCAAGAAACTCCATGGACACTCTTTTAAATCATGTTATGAGTTACATAAATCTTGGTTACATATTTCTTGTCGCTTCTAATATGTGAGCACAATGTAGATAAGTAATAATAATTAAAATAAAAAATAAAAACAACTAATTATAAAAAAAATTGAAATTGAAATTAGTCACTGGCAGCTAAGAGATGACCAGTCTCAACTGACGGCACCCGTTCACGAGCATGACGCGTACATCAGCCCCATAAGTTACTATCTTTTTGCTAAATTTCATGCAAATCAGCCTCTACTAGCTGTTTCACTCGCGTAGTATATAGCAATAGTAGAAAATTATCCTAAATCCAAAATATCCTATGTGCTATTCTAGAACATAGTCTATCCGTGAGCGAAATTTTATCCAAATCCCTTCAGTAGTTTCAGCGTGAAGGGTTTACAAACATACAAATATACACGCGCTGACTTTCGCCTTTAAAATATTAGTGTGATTATTTTAAGGATTATTTTCAACTGATTTAAGAAATATTTCGTAGACACTTAATTAGAAACAAGTTTTAACGAATTGAAAATACAATAGACTATTGTATTAAGCTCGTTTAATAATAAAGTTTCATCAATCAATTCCATCACAATGAAAGCATCCACGTGAAAAATTAATTATCCAGCCATTGTTTCAGCCAGACGTAATCAAGTTATTGCAAACTTTAATAGTCAACTGTTCTTTGTCCGCAGATGTCCGCCGCCAATCACTGAAACACCGAAGATCCTCTTATTAAAAATGAACTGACACTCAAAGAACAATAATGAACCCTTGATCGAAGAAAAAATGACTAACGTAAAATTAAAACTCATGTTCTTCCTCTTAAACGCTTTACTAACTGCAGACATAGTCCACGCAAGACCTTACTCCGACATGAACAACACGGACATCGTCATCAAGTTTGGAAATAATAACAACACATTTATACCTATCGATCCAAATTCTGATACTCTAATCGTAGCTGAAGAGACTGATGAAGAAATCAGAGAGACCGACAGGACATCTAAATCAGAACTTGAAGGACTTATGAATGCTGAACAAGGCAGAGACGAGGACTTATCGAAAAAAGTCATGAAAGATCAGAATAAGCGTAGATTAGAGCAGAAAATGATGGAAATACCGAAAGGGGAACCGGCAGCGGTCGAAAAACAAATTAACATATCAAGTAGTCTTCTAGATGACATCATAAATTCGGAAACAGACAGAGAGGACACGATAACAGATATTCTTTTCAGGCCAGAATCAGAATTTGCCGAAGATATGCCAAGGTTTGAATTTTTGATAGCAGCTAAAATAAATGAGAGTGAGTTTTTAAATAAGAATGTTAGTGAAACAGAAAGAGACAGGAACAGTAGTGATGTTCTGAAGAAGATAGACTATGTGGAGCTAGTGGAGGTGGCCAAGCCATCGAAAGAAAACAGGAGTGCTCTGATGATGAATATCACTGGACATGAAGTAGACAACGATCTGGCACCCGATACGAGTGAGTATTTCAGATATGCTACTTTATTTTTAAGATTTGTTAAACTTTCAAAATCTCAAACTTTGATAGGTTTTCACTAAAGCTCTATGCAAAGTCTTAAAGATTAAGATTAAGATAAGATAAAGATTTATTTATTCAAGAACAATTAAAATTGTATGCGAATATTGAGTACTTAAAAACTAGGAACAAAACGGGAAACTAATATGACTTAAATTACAATATAAAGGATTAGTTAAATAAATAATAAATAATGTTAAAAAGATCTGATTTACACCATTAATACAACTACATAACATAAAAAAAGAAAAGCGAAAATAAACAATGTCAAAAATATTACAAAGAAGCTTTATGGTGTTATCCTTTGCGAAGCTTCTGAAAGGAAGACTCGGCCCTGGTACGAAAGGCAACGAAGGAACAGGAGTGGGTTTTTAGTCAGTAAAAGTCTGACACTATCTCCCGCCCCGCCTCCATCAACAATGTCAATAAATTAGTACCTAATAACAATGTCAAAAAGAAAAAAAAAATACAATTACCATTCATAATGTCAATAAATAAGTAAGTGATAACAATGTCAGTAAATAATAATAATAATAAACGGTAATAACAAGAAAATTAACCATATAAATAGTTTTAAAGCTATATTTTACAAATCTTCTACAGAGTAAAGACATTTCTCTAACAAGAATGCCTTGAGCCTTGCTTTGAACGAACTAGTATACAGTGTGCTTTTTATTGTAAGCGGTAACCTATTAAATATTTTGACTGCCTGGTAAAGTGTCTATGTTTAATTATTCATGCTTAACAAAGTAAATAAAATATGCCAAGAAAGCTTTCTCTGGAAACTATAAACAGGAATAATAGTTACTAACAGCGAAATCACCTGAAGTGCCTTCGTAATAAGACCTCAATCTTAGTCCACCTGACCAGTATCTAGATACAAAATTAATAATTAACTCGTTGAGTAGTGTAATTAGAGACACAATAGTAAGACAATGGCGCCCGAGAGCCGGCGTTCGTGCGGGGATCAACAGCTTAAGATGGAATGGAATCATAGAACGGTAGCATAGCACCTGGGGCTTATGTGCTTACTGTTTACGCTTCTTGTAGGTCTTGACGGACCACGTACACTATTGATCGTTTGATATAGGTCATGGAAATTATTATTACCTATAACAGGAGAAATTGACTGACTGACATAACAACACACAGCCGAAACTACTGAGTCTAGGAAAAAGGTTTCCTTTAATGATGTAGACGAGCGCTAAAAAAGACGTTTTTGAAAATTAAACTTTTAGGGGAGTGAAAACGGGATACTTCGTTTGTTTGTATTTTATTCCTAAGGCCCGCATACCTACTTGAAACTTAGCATGAATAGTAACCCGTAAAGCCTCATGCGATTTACGACCTCTTCAAAAGACAGTGCAGAGGACGAGAGATGCGCGCTGTGGAAGCAGAAGCACCCAACTCCTACACATTTCATCACCCCTTCAGAACATCTTCCCCCTGGACGCGAATTGCAGTGGCCAATCTGGAAATCTCTTAACGACTGCGGACCCAGGTTGGCCGCTGTAAAAACAATTTGGCCAAATGGGGCTTCCTCGACCCATCTCTAACACAGTGCTAGTGTGGAGCCGCTGCACAGGACATGCGTCATTTGCTATGTTGTCTATCCTGCACAACCACCTGCAGTTTTCAGGATCTATACGAGGCCAATAACAGAGCCGTAGGGGTTGCCAAATACTGGTCAGAAAAAATTTAGTTAGAGTACATCGACACGAAAAAGAAGAAGAATAAATAGTAACCCAAATAAAAAACCAAAGTAACCTTATAAAAAAAGGTTTTCGTTATTCGTTTTTCAAAACTACTCCTATAATATGATTTAGGAGGTGTTGAAGGTTGTATATGAGAATCTTATTCCTTGGGTTAATAAACTTGGAACTTGACACAATTTCTAAACAAAATGAATAATAAAGAATATCATTATTTATCTTATTAGATCACCCTTAAAATACGGTGTAAGGGGTTTTAAAGTTTTTATAAAAGAAAGAAAGAAAACATGTATATTTGGGGTGAGTCTCATATCATATAAAGTTATTTGGTATATCTTCATTTCAATAACATTCACAAGATATAATAAACGTGAGATATAACAACTAAAATTTATATAATCTAAAACTTATTTTGTATAACGTTATTGGATATAAAGTTTATATCATCGAAAATCATTAGGTCTATCGTTTAAAATATATATTTGTCGCAGCTGTATCGTATAACAGACTGTTAATATTACAGGTTTGGGTGGCGTATTGAGAAACATCACTGTAATATAATAATGCAGCTGCGGAGTTGTGATTGCGAGCGAACGAAGCGATCATGTATGTGGGTTAGGTTAGGTAAGAACAGTGACCATTAAAGCGCGAAGGCGAGCGGATCCCCTTCTGATATTAGTGTATCATTTGGGTTAGGTTAAGTTAAAAATCGCGCCTGGATTAGGTCAGATTAGAATAGTGAACATTAGAACGCGATGGCGAACGAACGAAGCGATCATGTGGGTTAGGTTAGGTTAGAACAGTGACCATTAAAGCGCGAAGGCGAGCGCGAGGCTGCGGCAGCGGCCGTCTAGCGCCAGATCCCCTTCTGATGTTAGTATATCATTTGGGTTAGGTTAAGTTAAAAATCGCGCCTGGATTAGGTCAGATTAGAACAGTGAACATTAAAACGCGATGGCGAGCGAACGAAGCGATCATGTGGGTTAGGTTAGGTTAGAACAGTGACCATTAAAGCACGAAGGCAAGCGGTCGAAGCGATTGTGCCGTAACAACGGCCGCCGAGCGCCAGAATCCCTTCTAATGTTAGTGAATTATTTGGATTAGGTTATGTAAAGTTAAAAGCCATTATGATAAATAATAAAAAAAACTTTTTACAAAAAAAAAGAAATACAACCGACTTCAAAGTAAAAAAAAAACACTGAATAGTGCAAAATAACTTTAATTTCGGAAGTCAGTGTTTCTATAATAGTTTTGTCTCTTCGTTATTTAACACCGACTTCCGAAATTAAAGTTATTTTGTACTTTTCAGTGTTTTTTTTTTACTTTGAAGTCGGTTGTATTTTTTTTTGTAAAACTGTTTTTTATTTTACACTTTTTAGTTATGGTACCACCACCAAAAAGTACCCCTCAGCCAAACTTAAATACCTTATAGCCAGAGTGCATCTCATGACAATTCTAATAAACCTAAACACGGTTAGAATACATTAATTTATTACAGAGTTCCGGTGCCTAACTTCAGGCTTCATCATCAGATCAGTTCGATATATTCCCCCTCTACTTTCAGTCAGTCATCGACTACACGTATAAACAAAGCAATTTTACTTGTTACGACGGTTCTGCTGTGATCCTATGAGGAGTTCTGTTCCATATCTTCGAAGTTCATGATCAGATCATAACAATATTTCTATGGGACCAACTCAGAAGCATAAACTTTCAATAAAAAAAATATTTCAAAATCGGTTCACAATTGACCGAGAAATCGGTGAACATACATAAAAAAAAATACATTCAACCGAACATAGAACCTCCTCCTTTTTGAAGTCGGTTAAAAAGCTTTTGTTCTTTTATATTAGACTAAATAAGTTTTATGTGTTTTGAGTGGTATATCTAAAGATTTTATAATCATTGTATGTTAAGCTTATAAAATTAGTTATTTGAAAATTATATCAATCGTTTATTATATTAACTGATCGTTAAATCAAATAAAATTATAGATTCAGTAGTTATATCTTGTAAATTTTTTTTTATTTTTTTTTATTGCAATCTATCATATAGATATTCAGCAATATTTTTGACAATGCAACAGATTTGTACGCAGGCTGTCCAATGACTGCCCCGTTTATTCTTGTAGCCTCCTAAATGAGGTCTTGAGGAATCTTTCTCTTTAATCTCCTGGCAACTGTTTGGGTGTCCATCAGGTTTACTGCCAACTTGTTTGGATGTTTTGAGATTCGTTCTTTATATGCTTTAGTCCTATCTTGAATCTCTTCCATTACAGTTTTAATGCAGAGGTCGTGATGGAGTCTGTTATTTGAGACGTACCAAGGTGCGTTTGCTATCATTCTCAACATTTTTGACTGGAACCTCTGAATTATTTCAACATTTAATTTTGCCGCTGAGCCCCACAGCTGTAGGCCGTATGTCCATTTAGGCTTTATAATGCATTTATATAGTAGCAGTTTATTTTCCATTGAGAGTTGTGATTTGTTACTCAGTAGCCAGTACATTGTGCGCATCTGTTGACCCATAGCAAGCCGTTTGGTAAATATGTGCTTCTTCCAAGTTAGGCGTCTATCCAAATATATTCCAAGATACTTGGCGTAATCGTCCTGCGGGAGAAGTATTCCGTTTAAATTTACAGGAGGACATGTTTCTTTCCTATTAGTGAAAGTCACCTGGACAGACTTGGTTTCGTTGGCCTTGATACGCCAGTCTTTGAGCCATTTAGATATTTGATCAAGACTAGTTTGGAGTTTCTGTGATGCAGTGTCTGGTGAAGTGTCCACCGAAAGAATCGCCGTGTCGTCCGCAAATGTTCCAGTGACTACACCCTCGGTCATTGGGAGGTCAGCTGTGAAAAGCAAGTACAGCGTTGGGCCCATCACACTGCCCTGTGGTACTCCAGCTTGGACAGTATGTAAGGAAGTCATCTCTTCTCCTTGTTTCACAAAAAAGTGTCTGTCGCTTAGATATGACTTTATAATATTATAGAAATTTATAGGCAGGTCCCGTTTTATTTTGAACAGTAGTCCGTCATGCCACACACGATCAAATGCCTGAGATATATCTAAGAACGCTGCAGCACTGTATTGTTTTGACTCAAAAGCTTTGTTGATATGCCCCACCAATCTGTGCACTTGTTCTATGGTACCGTGTCCCCGGCGAAAGCCAAACTGGTGGTCAGGTAAGAGTTTTTTCGAAGAGATAATCGGGAACAATCTACGCAGGATGAGAATCTCCATTATTTTAGATGGTATGGGCAGCAGGCTAATAGGTCTATATGATTGCGCCTCTACAGGATTTTTACCCGGCTTGGCAACCATTATAACTTGTGCTACTTTCCATTGAAGCGGAACCATACCTCTCCGCAAGATAGCGTTGATCAGGAAAGTTAGAAATTTGATGCCCTCTGTTGGTAGTTCTCTTAAAATTTTGCCAGTTATGAGATCGTATCCAGGAGCTTTACTCGGGTCCAGCGCCTTAATCGCTGTTTTTACTTCTTCCTTTGTGACCTTGGGAATGGGCGGATCCAGTTGATGGATTTGGTCCAATAGTTGGGTGACTTCGTGAGTTTTAGAAGAGCCTGTATCAGGATTTGGTATAAAAACCTGTTTAAGATGCTCAGCGAATGTGTCAGCTTTGTCTGCATCACTGGAAGCCCATTCCGAGTTACTTTTACGAATAGGAGGTTGGTTAGAGACAGGACGTTTAAGTTGTTTAGTGACTTTCCATAAAGAATAATTGGTTCCTGCTGTTGCGTCCAGGTTTTTTAAGGATGTTTGTATATTTTGGTTGTCATTATCTTTTAGTAGTGTCTTTAGTTTTGTTTGTAAATAATTCAAATGTTTTTTGTCAGCTGGATGACCAGTCATTTGCCACTTTTTTCGAACCCTTCGTTTTTCTGCTAGTAGTTCTCGAACAGATAAGGGGGCATTCTAGTTTATGGTGCGAATCTGTGGCAACTGGAGTAGCAAGCCAAGCAGATTGTTGAACACAGCTATTGAAATGTTCAACTGCTTCTGTTATGTCGTTGTCTGTCTTTAGAGGAATTTTCATATTCAAGCTTTCCACCAGTAACTGTCTAAAGAGGTTCCAGTTAGTTTTATTATTATGTAACCTGCATGGCTTAGGTGTCACTGTGACTTTCTTTTTTAATGTTATTTCTACAGGGGAGTGATCAGACGATAATTCGGTACTCGTTCTACTTGTTAGGAATTTATTAGCAATTCCTTTTGTTATACAAAAGTCAAGCAAGTCCGGTATTTTATTCCTGTCTGTAGGCCAGTAGGTGGGTTCTCCAGGTGAAACAACATTAAGCTTTAACTTCTCTATGGCCATTAGTAGCTGTCTACCTTTCGTAGTTATAGTACGAGAGCCCCAGTAGTGATGCTTGGCATTGTAATCTCCTCCAGCAATGAATCTGTGTCCTAGTGTGGAAAGGAATTTTTCGTAGTCTTATAGCTTAAGGTTATGTTTAGGTGGACTATAAACAGCAGACACTGTGAATGGTCCTGTCCAATCCTCAATGACGACGTTCGTTGCTTGAATTTCCTCTGTGCAATAATGTACCGCTTCATGATGTTTTATGTTATATTTTATTAGCACCGCACTTCCAGCATGCGCACAGCAATCGGGGTGCATCGTGTGATATGTCTTGTAGTTCTGAATGTTAAAGTGGCTCTTTTTAGTAAAATGGGTCTATGTAACTAGAAGAATATCAATTTTTTGTGTCTCCAAATATGTTTTAACCTCAAGGGTATGTTGTGACAGCCCATTGGCATTCCATAGGGCAATTTTCAAGCAATCGAAGTTGACAACTTGGTTGTGAGGGCTATTATTAGGTTTGTCAGGGTGGTCAGTTGCTGCATCATTTGTTTCATCATGGTCATTATTTCGTGCATGTCGTGTTGGTTAGCGTGTTTTGTTTCTTTTGTTGTACCCTCGAGTTGATTTTTGTTGGTAAGTACGTCTTTGTAAGAATGATATTGGCTATTTTGCATCAGTTTTTCCGTAGAATTGTTATTTACTGCTGTAACGCTCTGTTTATTAGGTATGTAGGCTTTTCTGCGTTCTGGTGCCTTTGGAAACTTGAGATTTTGTAAGTCTCTATATATTTGACAGCCCTTATAATTTGCCGGGTGGTTGCCTTCACAGAGAACACATTTTACACTGTCTGATCTTGTTTTCCTTAAGCAATCGGTAGAAAGATGGTCACCAGCACATTTGATGCATTTAGGGCTACGGTGACAGTATGTTTTGGTGTGTCCATATTGTTGGCATTTGGCACACTGAGGTATTTCACGTTTCGGGCGAGGAGGTTCGAAAGTTACGATGCAGTTCATTAGATTTCTAACCTCGTAAATGGACTTATTGTTGTGATTTGTTTCTAGTTCAACTATGAACAGTGGTAATGGTTTTTTGTTGTTCTTTGTTTAATGTTCCATATATTGGTACTAGTATGTCCTATTTCATTTAATGCTGCTTTGATTTCCTCAGGATCTGTTGAGGGGTGCATGTTTTTGAGAACCACTTTAAAGTTTCGTTCGTGTCTAGGTTTATATGTAAAGAACTCTGTATTTTTCAGTTCTAGTTGGTGTACAATGTTCCTATATGTTTCTGGATCTTTGGACTGTATTTTAACCTGGTGGTCTTGTAAATATTAGAGATTTTGTAACTATACCATATATTACTTACCCGTTTATTTGGCACACAATGAACAAACAAAACATTAATTTATGAAAACTTTCTCACTGGCAAAGTCCTACTAGATACATATTCTGATTAATTATTTCATAGTTTTCAGGCTAAGAACACCATATCGGTATCTAAAGCCTACTGTCCACGGACGCGTAGCTTTATAGACGCGTATTCGTCATTATACGCTTGGTGTAGGTACGCTTGCTCACAGGTTACATACAAAACTATGAAACTCAATCGACGAAGCGGCAACATTGTCCCGTCGTGTCGTTGTAGCTACGCGTCTATGAAGCTATGCGTCCGTAGACAGTAGGCCTAAGTTCTATCACCGCGTAAGATTTGTTTTAGAAAATATATTGTACCTACAATGTTCTAAGATTGTAATTAATGGTGACACGTTATTTTAATAACAAAGACAATGACATGTGTGCCAGTGTTGTTCAGAAAAGCCACAATTCAATCATGTATATCAGTTTTATTGACATAGTAACTTCATGCACCTCAATATTTTTCGCAAAGCTTTAGTTACGTGCTTTTAAACAGTTTATTTGCTTTCCTGAAAAGATACAGATTATGACACGAATGTTGTTCGAATTTTAGCGATATGTTTCTTATTTATTGTATTAAATTTTATTTTATACATTATAACATTCTTCTTTGATGAAGTTTGAAAAGTGAAAAAGATTGCTTCCAATTTGTGTTTAGTAAATCTTCCATTACCTTGCACCAACCTTCCTTCCTTCCTATTTCACCCACTTCCTGAACAACAAAGCCGTGACTAAATACATGAATAAGGGTAGAAAGTATTCTATAGCTTGCCACGGTCTGCTGTGCCCCCCTTGTCACGGGTCCTTTTTTTGACAAATTAGCGAGCCTTTTTCAAAATGTATGTAGCTCGCTCGTTGCTCAGCGCGAATTTGTATTCAACCCCAGAGGGACCCCGGTTGCTTTGAACCGAGTGGTGTGTGTTAAAAGCGGGAGCGAAGTAAAATACAAAAGTAGAGTAAAAGAAAACGTATAAAAGTAGGTGGGAACGGTTTTGAAATGAAGTTTAATTTGTTTTAGAACGGTTTTTTGTTAAAGAAGAAAGTAGTGTAAGTAAAATTTATTTTGCAGTTAATTAGAAAGATTTATGGTGATTGAGTTGGCAAGCGGCAATACAATGAATGTATAGTGTAAATTAAATGACTCCGTTTAGATTATCTTGTCTTTAGAAACATTGTAAAGAATATAATATAATAATTAAAAGTATAACAGGCCTGTTAGTAGGTAAGAATATCAATTGGAAAATATTAAAGTGAGCGCAGTATATCAGTTTGATGTTGAACACAATACTTTGTTCAAAAACACAAATCGTTGTAGTGGCTCACAAGCTGAGCTATCTTAAGTGAGACTGGGCCGGACTTGTTTGCTGTATGTCGATCTGAAATTGCCAGATAAGGTCGTGGCAAAACACGAAGCAGATGGTAAGATGAACCTAGAGGTCTTTCTTAGGAATCTGGGGACACAAAGCCGGGAATAACGGAAGGACGAAGGACGAAGTTTGACCAGCAGTAAGACAATACAAGCTAGATTTATTCATACTATAAGCATAGCATAATCAGCCTTATAATGTTCCCACTGCTGGGATTCAGGCTTCCTCTCTAGGAGAGGGAATGGGCCGTAATCTATCACGCGGGCCCCCAGTGCGGGTTGGTGAATGTCACATGTCTTCGAATTTTTGGTTCTAAGACACGCCGGTTTCCTCACGATGTTTTCCTTCACCGTTTTGAGAGCGGTGGTGATGAAATAAATTACACAAAGCAGTGCGCCTGGTTGAGTTTGAACACGCGACCTACAACTCGTAAGTCAAGGCCGTTACCACTCGGCCACCACTGCTCAGATTTATTCACATTTAATTATTTAGTCAAGGTTTTGTTTGGGTGAAATAGGAAGGAAGAAAAGTTGGAGCAAGCTATACGAAGATTCTGTCCCAAATAAAACTTTTTTAATACACTTACTCGAAAACCCATACCTACTTATCCCACCGCTTTTAGGTACACAATTGACTATTTTTCGTACTAGCGCGGTAAACTGCGCGTGATCTCTCCCCTCACTTTTACTACATTTATCGTATCAGGCTGAGCGTACGTCGACCCCCGCGAGTCGCGCGTCGACCCCCTTTGATTTATGTCTTCGTAAGTGTATTAAAAAACGTCGATTGATACACGTGGAAATTTGTCACTGCAGCTCACGGCTCCTCCATAACACCCTCGCCAAGTCTCGGGTGTATGCCGCCTTGGTAACAAAGACAAACTTTCTCCACTTGAATAAAAAACCGCATCAAAATCGGTCCATTCGTTTAAGAGCTACGATGCTACGGACAGACACACAGACACACAGATACACGGACACGTCAAACTTATAACACCCCTCGTTTCCGTCGGGGGTTAAAAATATACTATTAGTATTCATAATTTATTATATTTCATAATTTTACAACCATTCTCCATGCGTTATCCCCACAACACTTGGACCACTCCAACATTCCTGTTTTGATTCCGCAATAATGGATGAGAGTTGGTACAAGCTCACAAATAATAATTAAATGAATAGACAGAACAAATGATGGTCCATTTGTCCACCGTGTTTGTTATTCAAAAGCTGTTTACATTGTTTTTGTTAATTAAAACTGTTTAATTCCAAATCGGCGGCCATTGTTCAAGTTTGTTCTGATGAAGTTTTAGTTCAGTCATTGATTTCGACAAAATCGTTTGAAAGAATTTATTAATTTTTGTTCATTAATGTTAGAAATTAAATGGGGGTGCTATGGCCCGTTCCACGTACCAAAAGATGCAGCGTCGGAAGGCCTCCCACAAAGTAGACCGATCCGACCGAATCTAATGGATGCGAGACACACAAGACCGGTCATTATGGCGACACTTGGGAGTGGCTATGTCCAACAGTGGACGTCTTTCGGCTACAACTATTATTTTTTGAGTTGGGAAAATATCAAATGACTTCTTTCGCTCTAAGATGGAGCGAGAGGGCGTATTAGGTTTTACTGACTTAAACTCACCCACGTCCTTCAGTTTCCCTTTGCGTTCTAAGAACATGTTATCTCTTTCAAAAATTCCCTTGACCCTAATGGCTGTCGGCCCTACCGGACGGCGAGCTATCCACTGCTCGTCGTCCGCAAGTCCGCGCCTGCGGTGGCCGGAGATCATTCTGCAGCTCATTTCTTGAGGTGGTGAGACATTGATTACAAGATACGACAGTAGCTTATAAGTAGTCACGAGCAATAAGATATATGCATTATCACATTTTCAATATATTTTAACTTCTGTTATTCAAGAAATAAGTGAACAAGAAATGGCTCATCAACCATGAAATAAGTAATTCAGAACCAATTGTCGTACCTATATACCTATAGGTCTTTAAGTCAAGAGTGAATAGGTTAGTTCTAGGTAAGCGTGCTCCATCGTCGACCATATCATCTTTTACCACCAGCCACCTTATCCAGGTTACAATCGTATCGTTCGCGCCAAACGCCTCGAGTAGGCCTCCGATCCCTTTGTTCTAACGTCATCTCAACGCTCAGTCACGTGGTCAAACGAAACGATCGTAACTTGGCTAGGGGGGCTGATGGTAAGCGATGATGTGGTTGACGATGGAATACGCTTACCTAGAAATAACCTATCCACTGTTGACTTAAAGACTCCTAGGTTGTAGGTACCAAGAAACAGACACTGCCAGGAAATTCCACTCCTTAGCAGTACACATAATAAATATATTCTGTAGAGCTGAAGATCCCACAAAGGAATCGGAGGCGTGGCCTACTCGAAGCGTTCGGCGCGAACGAAACGATTGTAACTTGGCTAGGGGGGCTGGTTAGATAGTGGTCAAACGCGAGCCTATCAATAATAATAAAAAAAAAATCTTGAATGGCAGAAGTTAAGATATATTTATATATAATTATAAACTAGATGAGGTCGGTGTTTCCTAGCTGACTACCCTGAGAAGAAACATCGAAACAAACTCAGGGGTCAAAGGCTCTTTTAAAGTCCATACAGCAATATAATAGATAAATAGAAAATGTCTCAATGTATATATCTTTTTGCTTGTGACTGTACGAGTTGGTATGGGCTGCGGATTGTTCGAATGAGTCACGTGTAATGGAACGCAAAGAGCAACTAATGGAATACTGCTGGATTTTAGTCAGTAGAAGACATGCCCTCTAGCTCCACTCAGAGCGGGAAGAGTAATTTGCCCTCTTAAAAAAAAGCATATCAATTCATTCGAGTCTTAGTCTGAAACAAAATAACCTCGTTTCAATACAATGCTACTAGGCAAGTATATGTATAAATCCAATAAATCCTCATAAAACGTTCCGATAAATAAGAAACTGAACGAAGCGAATAAAGGCAGACGAAGCAAAAAGAGTAATACAATTTCATCGCGGCTTATTATTGGCTAATTCCTCACCCGGCTAATTGGTACGTTGGTCACGTAAAATCGATGCTTGTAACGAAATAACTCCGAGACTCTCGGCGGCGAGATATACCGGCCCCATGTTGGGCGCCAATTGGAAGACTGCCCAGCTTTGGGAATGTTCGGCTCGAAGAACATCGAAAATTGACTTATTTAAAGCGTGTAGCTCTTAAACGATGGAGTTTAGAAGTCTGCTGTATTAAGTTAGTCAGGATTAAGCAGTTTTTGCAAAATTTCAATGTAAAAGTAGTTCGGTCTGCCTGTTACGTATTTACGGTTAAACTACTAAACTAATTTTGATAAAATTTCGCACAGAGTAAGCTTGAACTCCATGAAAGGACATAGGCTACTTTTTACCTTGCTTCAACTTCGACGAGATGTACTGGTCCCATGTTGGGCGCCAATTAGAAGACTGCCCAGCTTTTGGAAAGTTCGGTTCGAAGAACATCTGAAATTGATGTAATTGAAGCGTGTAGCTGTTAAATGGTGGAGTTTAGAAGTCTGCTGTATTAGCTTAGTCAGGATTACGCAGTTCTCGTTTTTTTTTTTAAATTTAATGTCCCGCGTGAAAGTAATATAATGGTCCCAAGGGAACATACTCAGCAAATAATAATTATCCTGTGTGTTATTCCAGGACATGGGTATATTCGTGTGTCAAATTTCATTCGATTCCATTCAGCCGTTTGAACGTGAAATATGTAAATAAATATATATATAAAAAGGAGAAACTAGAATCAGATGGCCGTTGGGGCTGAAAGGTTCTGGAGTGGCGACCACGTACCGGAAGACGCAGTGTTGGAAGGCCCCCTACAAGGTGGACCGATGACCTGGTGAAGGTTGCGGGAATCCGATGGTTGCAAGACGCACAGGACCGTTCATTGTGGCGACATTTGGGGGCGGCCTATGTCCAGCAGTGGACGTCTATCATCTGAAATAATGATGATATCTAAATGTAAATCGATATAAAGATACAGATATAAAAATATACAAGATGCCATTACCTCGAAACTTCATACTAATATAATTGTACTGTTGTATCGCTGCGAGATATTCAAACAGCTCTGGTCTAAAGTAAAGGAGCTTTGTACCTCAAATATGCATATTACATTTCCACCCTCCGCTGCAACATAGCCCCCAGCTTGAGTAGCAAAACATTTTTGATATTCTCATATTATTACAATTCAAATTCAGTTTTACTGCATCGAAACCAAAACTACCATAACTATATGAGAATAGAGATCAAATTGGCTTGTGGGTTTGTATGGTCGCAAGATACAGACAATATTCGTTCAGCCAACATATTCTGCTCATTATTTGCACATTTTCTATTGAATTTTGTTATCTCTGCACTCGTAGAGTCAAAACTATCGACGAGTTGATAGCCTGTCGGTTTTCTATCGTTTACATTTCGGGCAGAGTGAATCGGAATTGAACAATTTAATTCCGTCAAGTCCGTTCTATCATCAGACTGCATACATACACATACATACATGGTGGACATCCCACCCATGCTTACAAAACGTTTCGGGAACATATTTATCATGCGTACAGCTAAGGAGTGGAATTCCCTGCAGGAGTCCATATTTCCTGATAGCTACAACCTAAGGATCTTTAAATCAAGAGTGAATAGGTTACTTCTAGGCAAGCGTGTTTCAATCGCGACGAATTAGGTGAGATAGTTGTCAAACGAGAACCTATCAACTAACCTTCGACTGGCCTGTTGGTCTTGGTTAGTGACCCTGACTACTATGCCGGAGGTCGTGGGTTCGATTCCCACCCAAAACAAATGTTTGTGTGGTGAGCACAATCATTTGTTCTGTGTCTGGGTGTAATTTATCTATAATATGTATGTATTTAGAAATATTTAAGTATGTTTATCAGTTGTCTAGTACTCATAACACAAGCTCTGCTTAGCTTGAGACCAGACGGCGTTGTGTGATAGTTGTGTGAATATTATATTATATATTATATCAATAAATAAGTATTCAAGTACAACTTGACTAGTAGCTTTCGTCTCCTCGGTCCACTGTACTTGTAGACAAACCATTGTCGACTACATCATCGCTTACGTGAGATAGTGGTCAAACAGGAGCCCATCTACACAAACTGGGCAAGTGCGAGTCGGACTCGCGCACTGAGGGTTCCGTACAGACTTACCTATGAAAATAGTTAGATTCCCGAAATATTTTCCGAATTGCAAAAAAAAAAGATTTTTTTGTGACGTAACTACAAATTTTCAGTTTTCAGATTTATTCCCATACTTGTACTATAAGACCTTGCTTCAAGCCAAATTTCAGGATTCTGGGTCAACGGGAAGTAAGTACCCTATGAATTTTGATTTCCTCGAGAGTATCGAAATGTACGTTTTTTGCCACATAAACCGAAGTATCTTTTTTAAGCTATTGCATAGCTTCTATCGAGGGCCTTGAGCGCGGGGACCGAATCCAGAAATCCCGTAACGAAAAAAACCTCACGCTCCCGACGGGCACGGAGGTGTGGCTTGAAGGCCGACAGAGACCGAACACCTATTTTAGAAAAGTCGTTAACGACCTGTGTGGCGCATTGGTACAGCGTTCTACCTATGTTATCATCGTGCCTCGAGTTCAAATCTCGGTCAAACAAAATAGTCTTTTTGTATTATTTCTTGTTAACTTACGAGTGTGATTTTTTTACAGCTTCAAGAATCCGCAGTCTTGAGTATATGGTTTTAATTTCAACTCGATACCTCTACGCGTTCCCGAGAAACGGAACCCTTATAGGATCACTTTGTTGACCCTATGTTAACAAAGTGATCCTATAAGGGTTCCGTTTTTTCCTTTTGAGGTACGGAACCCTAAAAAGAAATCACTTGCAACGAGTGACTTGGAAAATCTTTCTTCAGTTGCCTCCGAACTGATAAAAAAGATAATTGACACTACCAGAGCCTCAGACAGCAATGAAAATATACGACCTACCCACGTTTCACCAGTAATTTCCAGTTACGTTGGCTCTATTACCTTTTTCCGAACTTTATATTCCTTGGAACTTTTTATTATGGACATTACAGTTTCCTACAAGCTCGTATGAAGGTTCCTAGCTTCACAATTTTCTTATGAAAACACACCTGACGGTTATTAGGGGTTTATGAACTTTTAATGTCCTTTTGTTTGTGTAAGACTGCATTAATAGCTTCTTGATGGATCGTTAGCGCTGTTAAGTACTAGAGGGTGTTGCAGTCGGGGTGATTTTTAGGGTTCCGTACCTCAAAAGGAAAAAATGGAACCCTTACAGGATCACTTTGTTGTCCGTCTGTCTGTCTGACAAGACCATATATCTCAGGAACGCGTGGAGGTATCGAGTCTGCGGTCCCTTGAAGCTGTGAAAAAATCAAACTTCTAAGTTAATGAGAAAAAAAGATACGGCCGTTTATGTCTCAAAAAACGTGCATTTCGACACTCTCAAAGGAATCAAAATTCATACTTCCCTTTGACTTAGAATCCTGAAATTTGGCAAGAAGCAAGGTCTTGTAGCACAAGTATAGGAAAAAATCTGAAAACTGTAAATTTGTAGTTACTTAAAAAAAAAAACTTTTTAAGGGACAATTCGGGAATTGAACTGTTTTTATTGGTAAGTTTGTACGGAAACCTCGGAGCGCGAGTCCGACTCGCACTTGCCCGGTTTTTTTTTATTATGGATAGGCTCGCGTTTTACCACTATCTCACCTGATGGTAAGCGATGATGTGGCCGACGATGGAGCACGCTTGCCTAGAAGCAACCTACTCACTCTTGACTTAAAGACCCCTAGGTTGTAGCTATCAGGAAACACAGACTCCGGCAGGGAATTCCACTCCTTAGCTGTACGCATAATGAATGTGTTCCCAAAACGCTTTGTTTATGTTAGTTGTTTGATAACCGTTTAATATGACAATATTTTGGTACTTACTTATTGTCATGACATGACATGAGTGCCATTTGTAAAGTTGGATTTGGATCTTGGTTGTTGGTTGTTGTTTGGTTGGTTGGCTTGTTGGAGTTGGAGTTGGTGGTTGGGCATTTTATAATTTACTAGCTTTTGCCAGCGGTTTTACCCGCGTAAAAGTAGGTTTCTCCATACAAACTTTCAACCCCCGTTTTACCCCCTTAGGGCTAGAGTTTCGTAAAATTCGTTCTTAGCGGATGTTTAAACCCTATAAGGAACCTACCTGCCAAATTTTAAGTTTGTAGGTGTTATAGTTTCTGAGATTTCGTGATTAATCAGTGAGTGGTATTTCGTTTTTATATATATGGATTTCTTTATCTATTTATTGATGTTGTCCGGTCTTAACAATAAACTGTCAAACGCGCGAACTGTCAAACGCTTAAAGGTTAAATAGTCTTAGCATTTTTGTAATTTTCTAATGTTCTTCACAATTTTCTTAATTTTCCTGTCTGCATAAACCTTCTCTTGACAACGATCAATACAACAAAAAAATCGAATTAGCGAAATTGGTCCAGCAGCAGGTCTGTTCACACATGATGGCGAGACCCATAGGGATTCATTTTCATACAATTAAATCACTACATAGTATAAAACAAATTTGCTTCCCGCTGTGTGTCCCTATGTATGCTTAAATCTTTAAAACTAAACAACGGATATGAATGAGGTTTTTTTAATAGATAGAGTGATTCAAGAGGAAGGTTTATATGTATAATACATGCATAATATAGTAGAGAAACACTGGTTATTTTAGAAGTTTCACATGTGATGTCGTAAATATAAAAGTGCGCGATGGTATATGTCTATCTCTTAGGGATAACCCACAACAACTATTTTTATCATTTACTTTTTACGAGAAATAATGACTTATCTAAGAAGTAATTTTAAGCAATACAGCATTAATGCTTATCCAATTAAGTACCTTCAATACATTGTGCATTTAATATAGATCAATATGGCCTTTTACAGCATATAAGTTAAATGAATGTTTTCGAAGATATTACGGATTTAAAATGCAGGGACGTAGCGGTTGCAGTGGTATCAGCATTGCACCCGAGCGAAGCCGGGGCGGGTCGCTAGTACATTATAAAACAAAATCCTCCTCTACATCTGTCTGTTCGCCATAAATTCCTGTTTTTTTAATAACAACTTATTAAAATTTCAAACTATCACAGCTGAACATAGGTATCTAAAATAGAGAACTAAACCAAATAGCTAGGCTAAACGCAAAAAATACCGCCCCAGGACCCGATGGCTTGCCTGGGAAAGCCTGGGTCCTGGCCATGAAGGAACTCGGGCCTCGACTAAGAGGGCTGTTTAGCGCATGTTTGGAGAGGGGCCAGTTCCCACTTCGTTGGAAGACCGGGAAACTGGTCCTTATCGCGAAGCCGGGGCGCCCTGCGGACTCTCCGTCCGCATACCGGCCCATAGTGCTGCTCGACGAGGTGGGCAAGCTCTTTGAAAGAGTAATTGCAGACCGCCTCGTCACGCATTTAGCGCGGGTGGGGCCGGATCTTTCGGACAGCCAGTTTGGCTTCCGCAGGGGGCGCTCCACGGTGGACGCCATCATGCGCGTGCGAGCCCTCACGACGGGGGATGTGGTGTCCCGGGGCAAGGTCGTAGTGGTGGTGTCCTTGGACATCACCAACGCCTTCAACTCCCTGCCCTGGAGTAGCATTAGGAGGGCACTCCGGTATCACCAGGTGCCCGACTACCTCCGTCGTTTGATCGAGGCCTACCTGAAGGACAGGTTTATCATCTACCCTGGTCACGAGGGAGAGTGGAGACGGCGAGAGATGTCGTGCGGTGTTCCGCAGGGATCGGTACTAGGACCGCCCTTGTGGAACATCGGGTACGACTACGTGTTGCGCGGCGACCTCCCCGACGGGGTCAGCGTGGTCTGTTACGCAGACGACACGCTGGTCCTGGCGCAGGGGGAGTCGCACCAGGCGGCGGCCGAACTAGCGACACGCGGGGTTGCGACAGTCGTGGACAGGATCCAGGAGTTGGGACTCGAAGTGGCACTGCACAAGTCCGAGGCCATGTGTTTTCATGGCCCTCGGAATGCGCCACCACCGGGTTCCCAAATAACGGTAGGAGGGGTTCGCATCGACGTCGGGTCGACGATGAAGTACCTAGGACTTGTCCTCGACAGTCGGTGGAACTTTGTGGAGCACTTTCGACGTCTGACTCCCAAACTGGAACGGACCGGGGCTGCCCTAAAGCGGCTTCTGCCCAACCTTGGGGGTCCAGACGCCTCCTGCCGGAGGCTCTACGCGGGAATTGTTCGGTCCATGGCCCTTTACGGGACGCCGGTGTGGGCGCCGTCGCTGCAAAAGCGACCGGCGGCCATGCTGAACGCTTGCCAGAAGGTCATGGCCATCCGGATGATACGGGGATACCGCACGATTTCCCGCGAAGTGGCGAGCCTCCTTGCTGGCCTGCCACCATGGGATTTGGAGGCAACAGTCCTTGCATGCATGCACGATCTGCGCGTGGAGATGCAACGCCGGGGCGAAACTCCGCTGCCGCGCCAAGTCGCGGCATGGCGGACAGAGTTCCGGCGGGATCTCATGGTGGAATGGCGACGGCGACTGTCGCGACCCAGTGCTGGGCACGCTACAATTATGGCGGTAATTTCCCTCTTTGAGGAGTGGCTGGAGCGGCAACACGGCGCCCTCACCTTCCGCATGACGCAGGTCCTCACCGGACATGGCAAGTTCGGGAGGTTCCTGCATCGGATTCAGGCGGAAGCAACGCCCGAGTGTCATCACTGTGCGGAGCACCCAGAGGACACGGTGGAGCATACGGTTGAGGTGTGCCCCGCTTGGGCCGAGCACCGCCGTGTCCTCGTGGAGGCAATTGGCGGCAGCGACCTTTCGCGTCGGGCCCTGGTTCAGGCCATGGTCCGAAGCGAGGAGGAATGGCAGGCGGTCGCCTCCTTCTGCGAAGCAGTAATGCTGGCGAAGGAGGAGGCTGCACGCGTGAGGGAACGAAGGTCCTCACGCCCTAGCCGCCGTAATTCCGACCCCGACTACCGGCCACGGTAGACGCGGGCTTGCGGACGTCGAGCACTGGGTAACTCGCCGTCCGGCTGTTCGGTAATTAACCGGACCGAGCCCAGTCGTCAACAGCGCGTAGTGATCCTCGCGCTCCTCAAAGAGATGTCAGCAAACCGTAGGGGCCCAGCAGGGCCAATGCCCAGTAGCTAGGACCGCGGAGAATTTCTGAAAGGGAAACCCGTAGTCCTAGAACGCAAGGGGTAATTGAAGGATACAGGTGTGGTTTTAGTCAGTAAAAGTCTGACACGCCCTCCCGCTCCACCCAGAGCGCGAGAAGTCATTTTGATGATTTCCCACCAATAAAAAAAAAAAAAAAAAAAAAAAAAACCAAATATGTCATCAAATACAACGGGTTTCAGCAGACAGATGCATAGCGATATCATTCTTTCTGATTTATGCCGTGTCAACTGGATTTGATGGAGTAGTCTATGCGCAGTCGAAAACATAACACCTCTTGTTCTACATACATGGTTACTGGTAACTCAACGTGTTCCCGGCTGGAAGTGATCTATTTGAAACAAAGCCACCTTTTTTACAGATAGCGGCACGGATCTTGAGCGCTCGGCCAAAGAGCGGGGATCTCTTTGCACATCGTACAATATCGGCAAGCCAATCACTGTACAAGGATTTCACTCGCCGCCCCCGCATCTCTCTTCATACCACTAAAGAGACCCGATATTTCACACTTCTGCGCAAGAAGAACTGTAGAAGTCAGTGCTCAAGATCCGTGCCGGTATCTATACTCGCCGTCTTTGGTTACTGCTCCGCTCCCATATGCCGACATGTGGTGTGCCTATAGCCATCCTCAATAAATAGGCTAGCAATTAAATAATTTATGTTTTTTTTTTATTTGGAACAAATAATTGACACAACTCCGCATGCCACCACTCTCTAACAACCACTCTTTACAGCACGCATAACTTTTAGAGAGTTTTTAATTATCCTGTTAGGTGGCTACTCCATCATAACTAACTTTGTTCACACTAATCACATTTTATTTGCTTGACTTGCTCGTTAACCGATTAATTCACAGAGAAAAGAATGAAACAGAGTGGGAATCGGATCGCTACATCCATCTTTGAAATGGACTTTCAAATTATTTAACTATTTTTTTCCAGAATTTAAGTAAACTTATTTATGCATTACTTGTAATAAAAATCGATGCTTTGTTAGAAATCAATAATTTTATTAATATATATCAAGGTGAAAATCTTAATCAAAGTTTTGTTCCTATTTACCCCTTCGTTCCAATTCGCCCCTGCGTTCCTATTCACCCCTGCGTTCCAATTCGCTCCTGCGTTCCTATTCACCCCTGCGTTCCAATTCGCCCCTGCGTTCCTATTCACCCCAGTTGATGGTACTATCCCTTTTTACAAGAAACTCATATTGGCAATGTTACCTACGTAATAGTAAGGCCACCGTAAATGCTAGTACTTTAAGCTGCCCTGTCATGTGAACTGTCGCAGTTTTGTCTGTTTTCTCAGGCTACTCGGATGTGCAAACTCTGTTCCTGGCGTGCTTCGGGACGCTGTTGCCGCTGCTCGCTGTGCTCTTCGCTACTCTGCTGATCAGGTAAGAAACTAACTTTAATATTTGCTATTTGGTAAAAAAATGAGACGTATACGCAACTGAAAAAAAAAACACTGCAATTTTGGTAGTTTTGTAAAAATTAGGTTTTTAGTTTCTGTAGGCTCTCATACAGGACTACCACACGCACAAACTTCACCACAGTTTTGTCTGCGCAGACTAAAACTGACCACTGCTCTCAAAACGGCGAAGAAAAACATCGTGAGGAAACCGGCATGTACTAGAACTAAAAATTAGAAGACATGTGACATCCACCAACCCGCACTGGGCCCGCGTGGTGGATTACGGCCCATTCCCTCTCCTAGAGAGGAGGCCTGAGTCCCAACAGTGGGAACATTATAAGGCCGACTATGCTACGCTATGCAGACTAAAACTGTATGAGTTTTACAACCGGCCTGCACAGGAAAAAATGTGGTGAAGCTTCTCTGTAGTTCATTAATGTTGTTCAAACCAAGCCAAACTGTTGCACTAAATTAGAAATACTCAGCAGGTCCATGGTCTTACGGAAAAGGTAATTGGAATTGTGCGAGTTACGCCTATACAAATTTATTTCGGCTTGAAAAGTATGAAACATCAAACGATAAGTACTTCTTAGATTTGATAGCCTTTAAGTCTCACATAAAGACTAATCCGTGTTCCCCAAAATAGACTACAAATTCTCTCATTCCATGTGCTAAAACCAACAGACATTTAAATCCCAATTCCCCTAGCTAAATCTACCAATAAACAGTTTCCGTCTTAGACTAAATTGCCTGGAATATTTCAGACAATGCCCTGAATACTCTACAACTAAATATACCTATTGCTTACAGTGAAATCCAAAACGTTGTATAATCGGGAGCTTCACAATCTCGAATCATATTTCATGTCTTAGGGTGCTTTGTCACCAAAGATGTGTGAGGTAGCTAGGCGGTGCGTGGGGAAAAATCCACTAATTGGATCACTTAATTATCCTAGCTTTGCTTTGCGCAGTCCTGGTAGAAAAGGATCAGAAGAGTATAAGAGTCTGTGCGGAAAGAGAACCGTCGTGTAGTAAAATAGAACTAGCATCATGGTTTTTTATATGGCAGCGGGTTTTCATTTTTTTTACGAGCGGTGCTGCTGGTAGATGCTACTCCAACATAGTTTCAAAATATCAATATGTTGCAGTCGCACTATATTGACGTAACAGTGTTCTCAACATTACAAAAACTGGATTTATACATAGCAGCGCCCTCAAATCTTATGACGGTTCCCTATCCGTACAGACTCTAGGAGTAGGTATTTGTGATGCAAAAAATGCGAGAGATGTGTACAAGATGCGGTAGCTTCCATCAAACTTAGTCCTCTATGCATTTTAGCACCACTTAGCTACACAAACTCACACAGCACTGTGCACTGGTATAAATATCACACATTTACAAAACGCTTCTATACATCCTCGCACCGTTAAGCTACCTCGTACATCTCAGGTGGAGAAGCTTCCTTAGTGGGCGTTAATTAAAATTAAACATCTTAGAGCTGTATTGTTGCAAGTACCGGCTTCTCTCAGGTGTAGTCGGGAAATGGAACTATGCAAGCGTTCTCCCGGTTTATGGTAATTATTTATTGCTTTGTTTTTGGTAGCTGTGAAAATTGTTTATGGAAATCTACAGGTGGTTGAATGTTTGCTCGTTTTCGAAAATTAAAGTTATTGAGTTTCTTGATTACAGTTTTTAAGCTGTTGATCCCCGCATTAACGCCGGCGTTCACGCGCCATTGTCTTACTATTGTGTCTCTAATTACGCACTCAAAAGGTTAATTATTAACTTTATGATTTTTTTTTCGGTGGGAGAATCGTCTTATGACATCCCGCGCTCTTGGGTGGAGCGAGAGATAGTGGCAGACTTTTACTGAATAAAAACACACTCCTGTTCCTTCGTTGCCCTTCGTACCAGGGCTGAGTCTTCCTTTCAGAATCAGACCCTTGGCCCCAGTAGGCTTCGACCCTGATGGGCCCCTTGTTGACATTTCCTTGAGGTGCGCGTAGAACAGTACGCGCCGTAGATGACTTGGGCTCGGTCCGGACGGTTACCGGACGGCTGGACGGCGAGCTACCCATTGCTCGCCGTCCGCAAGCCCGCGCCTACTGTATTTTTTTTATAGATTTGGTACTTTAGTTGAGTAGGTATGTTGAATAGGATAGTTGGCTAGTTCTAGCTAAAGATTTTGTTTAAATAATTTATTGTTGATCGGCTCGCACGTGGATAGCGGATAGCGGTCATTTGACCGCTATCCGCTATCCACGTGAGACACACAATATTGTTGTATTTATTTTTTAATTTATGTTTCTGCATAAGTATTCTTTCTTCATTGTGTGTGTCTGTGTGCTCAATAAATGTATTTCCTTCTTCTTATTTTTATTTCATCTGATGGTAAGCGATAATGTGGTCGACGATGGAGTACGCTTACCTAGAAATAACCTATCCACTGTTGACTTAAAGACTCCTAGGTTGTAGATACCAGGGAATTTCACTCCTTAGCAGTACACATAAGAAATATGTTTTGTAGAGCTAAAGAGCCCGATATTGAAGACTGTCATATACCGCAGTGAAAATGGGAATATGAAGATAAATATGTAGGAAATAGATATCGAAGAAATATAAGGAGAAAAATATTACGCCATAGATCTCTTATTCAATAGACGACTTATGACAAATAACGGAGCATTACTTAACAGCCTGTCAATACCTATTGCTACACTCGTATATCTTAGGTTTACGACAAACAAAATTCAACCTTAGTAGACGAAGATACGGTGGAATATGCAATGGTTGTTTTAAATGTTTAAGCTTATAATATGAGGGTACTTGCATACGGAAGGATGGACTTACAAATAGTTATTGGATTTGTCGAGTGTTCGCGACCTATTTTTTTTTTTGTGTTTTACAGTAACGAGCGGCTGTGTGTCGCAGTTTTTATTTAAACCCTTGCATTCGAGCTTTATGAAGCGGACGAAATATTAAAAATGTTTTCCTTTTTTGTTTTACAAAGCGGGTAGTAGTTGAATTTTGTGTCGCTTGTGTGGAGTTAACCTGTGTTGGATGTTGTTTAAACTACACGATTATTTTGTTTTCGCAGTCATTTTTTTTACACACACAGTATAAAAAGTTTTTAAATCGAGTTCAATTTGTGTTAGAGTACCTAACTAAAAAAGCTAGCAAAAGTAAAAAGTCCGAGAGACAAAATGTTATTCTTTTCCACTAACTAAAATTTAAATACTATAAAGGCATTTATTTACATTATTCTCACATATTAAAAGCTACAAGAAATATTTGTAAACAAGATATTTATTTTGCACTTTGCATTTAGCGTCATTTTTTTTTACCGACTACCTTCTTGAAAATTCAAATGTGCCTGTAAATGTTTCATTTGAAATAAATGATTTGATTTGACGAGTCGTGGGGCTCTTTGGCTCGTCTTTGCGATCCCAACTTCCACCAATAAAAATAACATTTTTTGATTTTTGACTAGTATTTTGGGACCACAAATAAAATAAATATAGTTTTTTTGGTAACTGTACTTTAATTACCTAATGCCTTTTTCCGGCTTGTGGTCCCAAAACAGTACTAAAAAATAATATATATATAGGTGTAAGGAACGCGGTCCTACCGTGGTCCCGGTCCAAAGAGCCCCACGACCCGATCTGACAAGACAAGGTTCAAGAATCTATTTAAAAACCACCCCTTAAATATGTAATTGTGAAGACTCATAAATTAAAAGGAAATAAAAATACGTGGTCCCTGTCAACATACACACATGACGAGTTAACAATAAAGAGAAAATACGAATTATTTAAAAGCAAGATAAGTAGAGTACTTCTTAAGGGAAATGCTCAAAGATAAACCGGAAAATTCAAAATTTCTAAGTTTTTTATTTTTGTTTATTGGATAGTCTAAAGTTGTAGGTAAAATACGATTGTCGGGCGTAATACGTATTTATTAGCGTAATACGTATTTATTTGCGTTTTTTTTTTTAAGGTACGAAATCATCCAATAACTTCTCGCGCGAGAGGATGTGTCAGAATTTTACTGACAAAATCCAAACCTATGTTCCTTCAGTTACCTTTTTCCTTCTAGGACCACGGGTAACCTCTTCAAGAGTCGACCCATGGCCCTAGTAGATTTTGACCCTGTTGGAGCTCCGTAGGGACCGGTTTTGTTGAAATCTCTTTGAGGCGCGCATGGAACAATACGCGCCGTCGGCAACTCGGGCTCGGCACTGAAGGCTAGTTTTATCAATAAAACCATCAATACAACCTTCTTAGTTTTTTAGGGTTCCGTAGATAGATAGATAGATAGATGGATATATTCTTTATTGTACACCAAAAATACAAATTACATTAGGAACTTAAAATTAATAGGGTGTCACAATGGGCGGTCTTATCGCTAAAAGCGATTTTTTACAGACAACCTTTGGATGGATTTGACAGAGAAGGAGAAAAAAGATACGCAGGTAGTACCTCAAAAGGAAAAAATGAACCCTTATAGGTTCACTTTCTCGTTGCCGTTGCCGGGTCAGGATGCCTATCAGAGTGGGAATTCCCTCCAGAGAACATATTATGTTGGTGATAAGTGATAAATAAACTATTCCCGACCACGCAACTGATTTATTATGATGTAGGCTTTTGGTGTTTAATTCTGATCGGCCGAGAGTCAGTTCCTAGGCAATGTTGTCCGCACAAAGTCCATGGATTCTTGATCCTTGGGCTCTGGAGGTCTTGATCACTTTTTTAGGGTTCCTTACCTCAAAAGGAAAAAGCGGAACCCTTATAGGATCACTTTGTTGTCCGTCTGTCTATCTGTCTGTCAAGACCCTTTATCTCGGGAACGCGTGGAGGTATCAAGTAGAAATTAAAACCATATACTAAAGTCTGCAGTCCCTTGAAGCTGTGAAAAAATCAAACTTCTGAGTTAACGAAAAAAAAAGATACGGCCGTTTATGTCGCAAAAACGTATATTTTAACACTCTCAAGGAAATCAAAATTCATAGGGTACTTCCCGTTGACCTAAAATCCTGAAATTTGGCATGAAGAAAGGTCTCATAGCACAAATACAGGAAAAATTCTGAAAACTGTAAATTTGTAGTTACGTCACAATAAAAGAAAATTGCGATTCGGTAAAATATTCGTAACTCAATTCGGGAATTGTACTGCTTTCATAGATAAGTTTGTACGGAACCCTCAGTTCTCGAGTCCGACTCGCACTTGCCCGGTTTTTTTTACCCTATTGAATGGCTATTTCAAGAATAAGTCATAGGGTACTTTAATCAACATACAAATGCAAAAACACTTAAGAAAAATTTGAATTTTGCGTTCTACCCTGGCGTTTCACCTTAATTTTTTTTTTTTTTTTTTTTAATTGATATAAACCAGCGCTTGACTGCGATCCCACCTGATGGTAAGCAGTGATGCAATCATTGATGGTGAGGCGCACTAGTTTATCAAGAGCCTATTCACTCTAGCCTTGAAGACACCTAAATTATAGTTGGACGGGAAGATACTTTTATACTTAAAACTTTCAGCTTCACATTTCCAGTAACATACAACACATATATATAAACAATGTATCTCCTAACACGGTTTACAGTAATTCGATATGGTAGGGTTGACCCGTCCCTAATAGTGTTCCCTTACAGTCCATTCAGACTCTATTGTGTTAAATATACGGCGGGTTCGGAGTGCGGCGTCTAAGAGGGTCAGAGGGCAAAGTTAAGGAAGAGTTAATAGATTTTCTTTATTCTTAGTGTTCTATCTCTGAAGGTCGTTGATCTGGATTAGGTATTCTGAAGTCTTATTGTGATATTTGGCCTATTTTTGAAATAGTATCTATTTACACTAACATTACGCACGCATGGTTGGCGCTGTGGTTGAGCGATTGGCTCCCGCGCTGAGTGTTGCAGATTCGATTCCCGTACTGAACAAATATTTGAATGACCTATGCTATGCTATGAGCAGTGGTGGCCGAGTGGTAACGGCCCCGACTTACGAGTTGTAGGTCGCGGGTTCAAACCCAGCCAGGCGCATTACTTTGTGTAATTAATTTCATCACCAATGCTCTCAAAACGGTAAAAGAAAACATCGTGAGGAAACCGGCATTTCCTAGAATCAAAAATTCGAAGACATGCGACATTCACCAACCCGCACTGGGCCCGCATGGTGGATTACGGCCCATTCCCTCTCCTAGAGAGGAGGCCTGAGTCCCAAAAGTGAGAACATTATAAGGCCGACTATGCTACCCACTATACAGGAGTAAGTCCTGGGGCAAAGTTTACATATTCTTGGACGCACCCACTACACAGAAGTAAGTCCTGGGGCAAAGTTTAAGTACATATTCTTGGACGCATCCACTACACAGAAGTAAGTCCTGGGGCAAAATTTACATATTCTTGGACGCACCCACTACACAGAAGTAAGTCCTGGGGCAAAGTTTACATATTCTTGGACGCACCCACTACACAGAAGTAAGTCCTGAGGCAAAGTTTTAAATAAAAGTGAAAGTAACTCTGTTTACCTGTTACACTTTCATGGATAAACTACTGAACCGATTTTAATGAGGTACGGAGTAAGCTTGAACCCCCAGGATTATTTTTTTTAGGTGGGAAATTATCCAATGACATCTCCCGCCCTTGGACGGGGCCGGAGGGCGTGTCAGACTTTTACTGACTAAAACCCACTCCTAGTTCCTTCTTTGCCTTTCACCAGGGTTGGGTTTTCCTTTCAGAAGCGAACCCATGGCCCCAGTAGGCTTCGACTCTGCTGGGTTCCTGGGTTGCTGGTTGGTGCTGGGTTTGCTGACATCTTCTTGAGGCGCGCGTGGAACAATACGCGCCCTTGAGAACTTGGGCTCGGTCCGGACGGTTACTGGACGGTTGGACGGCGAGCTACCCATTGCTCGCCGTCCGCAAGCCCGTGAACCCCAAGGACTGACTTCGGCATTGTATCTGCAGTAACCGACATTCACGCGGACGAAACCGCGGTCATTTAATAAAAAAATTGATTGGTTGATTGTTGGTTTGTTGGCTTGCTGTATGGCAAGCAATGGATAAATAAATAAATAATAATAATTAAATAAAAGGTGGATATTTCGTATTGATTTCATTTAACCGAGTTATCACGGTGTCTAGAAATAAATAATCAGTACGTCAAAACTTAAAAGCATTTCAAATAATCACACCAGTGGCCGTTCAAAATTAATTTCTCCAATCACAGAAACTAACGAGAGTTTGACAATATCACTCAGCAATCATTTTTGTTCCGAATTGGGGTTAAATGTCTATGACCATCTATAAGGTTCCATATCCAAAGGTTAAAAACGGGGCCCTGTTAATAAGCCTCCGCTGTCGGTCCGGCCGTCTGACTTGTCTGTCCTTTAGTCTGTCAGCGGGCTGTATCTCATAAACCGTATGAGGGAGCTGAAAACACAGAATATATAATATTTTTATTGTCGCTACAACAACAAATAATAATAAAAAAAAAAATCTTAAAAAATAAGGGGAGTTCCCGTACAAGAAATGTACCGTTATTGTGTCGGAGTTTTTTTTTTTGCTTTAATATTGTAGTAAGGAACTCTTTATGTGCGAGTCCTACTCGCATTTGGCCAGTTTTTTTAAATATCCTGAGTGGAAAAGAATGCTAGATTTAAGAGCATTCATCCGTTAAAACCACGGAGAAGCCAAAATCAATGATTTCCGACAGAAAATATAACAATAATGTGCACTAGAATACAATTAATTATTTAGTATCACTGTAGAATAGAAAGACTAAAAATCTGAAAGACCTCGGCCGGTACAAAGCGCTGACGCGATTTTGCGTCTATTATATAGTGATATTAAATAATTAATTGTAGTGTAAACAAATAAGTTATTAAAAAAATTATTGTACCATGTCATAGATCGTAAATGCGTTCAATTAATAAGTCTAAAAAAAACAAAAATGCCTCATATATTATCCAAAACTAACACGTTTAATATCTCCAAAAACGGCTAAAAATGACAGTTTTGAGATTACTTTTCTTGAATGAAAACTTACAGCAATCGTATTTTTTTTTGGGCCATCCACTAGTCAATGTTATCATTTTTTTTTTAAGTAAAATGTTGTAAGTTTACCATACACGGTTTAACTACTATCTCGCATCTGCGTAGACCGTCGACGGCTAGTTTTAAAAACGGCTTGAATAAGAACTGTTCTAATGGGAAAACTATACGATCATTTGAAAATGTTTTTGGACCATACACTAGATTTGAAATTCCCAATAATATGACGTCAATATCTTATCTAGAAATTAAACACATTATTGTTATATTGTCCGTAGGAAATCATTGATTTTGGCTTCTGCGTAGTTTTAACGGATGAATGCTCTTAACAGTGAAACAAACACGAACAAGACGCGTGAAAGCTTTTTTTTTTGAGTATCGTTACAAAGTAGCGTTCATCTTTTTGTGTTTTTGACATAATTGTGTTTATTTTAAAGCAAAAAATTGTTAGACAGCTGACTCAGATGCCTTTGTTTCTAATAAGAGTGCCTATTGCTGTCGAATTTCTTACTGAGAGCCTTAGTGTGAGTTTAAAGAACAGAGAATGTCACAATAACTGTATATTTGTATTTTATATTGGTATCACTTCTATTTGTAATATAATTTTATTCTCAACCATTGGCTTCCACAAAAACTCAACAAATTTCGTTAAAACTACGTTACTGCAAACCTTGATTTCAATAAAAATAATTAATCTTCTAAACTTTAAATGGTATTTTCGTTCCCTGTTCTTTACTGATACCACGTCTATGTGTAATGTAATTTCATTCTTAACTACTGGTTTGCACAAAAACTCAACAAATTTTGTTGAAACTACGATATTGCCAACTTAGATCTTATTAAAAATAATTAGACGTCTAAACTTTAAATGCGGTTTTTCTTAAAATCAGTTCAAGGGTACATTCCCTGTTCTTTGACTATAAGCTTCACTTACTCATTTATGTAGAGTTGTATGAAATAATTTATATGTTGTCTATTTCAGTCAACATTTATTCAGTTTCATTAAGAATTGAAAGTTACGTTAACGCAGTTGTGCACGTACACAAATTAACACTAAGCCCATCGTTGTTCATGTTCTTTAAATGACTAGATAGAGTCGCCCATGTTGGGCGCCATTATGAGGTTACTGGCGCCCAACATGTAAATGTTAATGTGTATTAGTCTTTAGAAAAAGATGTCTTCGGTATTGTTTTAAATGTCTGAATATAAGGCCAATCAAAATGAATGTTTATTCATTTTGATTGGCCTTATATTCAACATTAGAATTAACAATTCACTTTAAATAAATAGTGATAAGTGGAAAAACATTTTCTTAAATCTGTATAAATAACATAATTAATGTCGACAGTACCTTTACCGCTTGTTTCAAATAATATATATTCGCAAGGCTTTGTTTGGATAACCAAGTCGTATAAAAGGTTGAATTTAGAAGAATGTGATTGTGTCCCACGTTGGGCGCCATTGTTTTGGGTCAGGAAACGCATGTTTTTTCAGTAAAGAGCTGACAAGGGGTGTCCTTGACTTAATAGAATTATTAAGGTTTCCTTCCTTTCTTTAAAGGGTTTCGTATTTATTGGGTTTTAAACAGGTCTTAAGAGTGAGTAAGTTCGAGAGATAAATGGCAGGAAAGTGTGCATTAAGTCGACCGTAGGGTTTTATGTACAGTAGACAAATTTCAATAGACTGTATTGAAATTCTCCACGGTCTTCCATATGAAACAAGTAGAGCGGGGCAAAGGACTCCTATCCCCTCAAGTGAACCACAAGACAAGATGAACCTTTATCTGGCAGTTTTTAAAAGATGTACAAAGATGATTTTAATCAGTAACTCACAGAATAACGCAACTTCTCGTTACTTTGTGTACCGGCTCAGGATGACTATCAGAGTGGGAATTCCATCCAGAGAACATATGTATACAATAAAAAACTGGGCAAGTGCGAGTCGGACTCACGCACTAAGGGTTCCGTACAAACTTACCTATAGATGTAAATAATACAATTACCGAATGGAGCTCGAAGATTTTTCCTAATCGCAATTTTTTTTTCGAGTTTCCAACAAATTTACTGTTTTCAGATTTATTTATATACTTGTGCTAAAAGACCTTGCTTTATGCCAAATTTTAGGATTCTGGGTCAACGGGAAGTACCCTATGAATTTTGATTCCCTTGAGAGTGTCGAAATATACGTTTTTTGTGACTTCGGTAATTGTATTATTTACATCTATGTAAATAATACAATTACCGAATGGAGCTCGAAGATTTTTCCTAATCGCAATTTTTTTTTCGAGTTTCCAACAAATTTACTGTTTTCAGATTTATTTATATACTTGTGCTAAAAGACCTTGCTTTATGCCAAATTTTAGGATTCTGGGTCAACGGGAAGTACCCTATGAATTTTGATTCCCTTGAGAGTGTCGAAATATACGTTTTTTGTGACATAAACGGCCGTATCTTTTTTTTTTGTTATCTTAGAAGTTTTATTATTTCACAACTTCAAGGGACCGTAAACCTGAGTATATGGTTTTCATTTCAATTTAATACCACCACGTATTCCCGTGATAAAGGGTCTTGACAGACAGACAGACGGACGGACAACAAAGTGATCCTATAAGGGTGCCGTTTTTTCCTTTATAGGTACGGAACCCTAAAAAAAAATGTAATTTTTCTTTTGTAATCTAGGCCACAGATTAATGCCTAGCTTTCCAATTTAATATAACCTAATAGGTTAATAACAATAATTTAATATAACAAAATGTCTAGACCAATTTCTTTCCCCTAACTTGGACTCAGCTAAAACTGTCCAGCGCCCCCGAAGTAAAATTAAGCCGTTTTAAAATATATTCAGTGGAGCAGCTGGAGGCGAGCCAAACTGTTTATTGAATTCTATCTACTCTACTTAACATGCACCTTTATGTACTGCTGGAGAAACTGGACTGGCTTTAGGTAATACATTTTTTTTACGCGAAATAAAGTTGTGGTTAACTGCGATCCCACCTGATGGTAAGCAGTGATGCAATCGTTGATGGTGAAACGTACAAGTCTATTAAGAGCATTATTCACTCTAGGCTTGAAGATACCTAAATTATAATCGGACGGTGTTCCACCGATGCCTGCTAGGACGATGGGATTGGTTCTGAAAAGGATACACTCATTGTTCTGGAAAGCAAAACGTAACGAAAGGAATATAGGTGTGGTTTAATAAGTCAGTAAGAGTCTGACACGTCTTCCCGCTCCACCCTAGGGCGAGTGAAGTCATATGTTCTTTCCAACCTCAAAAAAAAATGTTTCCTTTAGTTCATGCCCCCCTAGCCAAGTTACGATCGTTTCGTTTGCGTCGAACGCCTCGAGTAGGCCACGCCTCCGATTCCTTTGTTCTGACGTCATCTCAACGCTCAGTCACGTGGTCAAAACAAAGGAATCGGAGGCGTGGCCTACTCGAGGCGTTCGACGCAAACGAAACGATCGTAACTTGGCTAGGGGGACTGGGCCGCTAACTCTTTCAAAAAATCCCGTGGACCGGAAGACTTTCATAACACACATCATGTACGCAGTTGAGAATAGGTTAAACACATAATGGGAGCAGTAAAAGGTGACTAAGGGGTCATCAAGAGGTCATATAAAATACTAATAGCATTCAGATTACTAAACGTGGTAGGCTCTCCTTTGGGTCATTAGTTTGAAGTGGTCATTAAAAGGACCATTTTCGAGAGTGGTCAGCAGTCACGTGCTGCTATAATGTCAATTTTAGCAACTATCTTTGTTTCGTTTAAGCTTTTATGCTCCATTTTCTACTAATGATTAAGTAGTTTGTTTCAATAAACATTTCGCTTCACAGTTCCTCAATAAATCGAGCCTTTTCAAGAAAAACATCTTAAGCGACGATTTGCTTTTTTGCACGAATGAGTTTTCTCATCCATAATTAAAAAGCATTCATGAAAATATGTTTATTTCTGAGGTGGGAAATCATCTAATTATTTCTCTCACTCTAAGATAGGGCGGGAGGGCGTTTTAGACAGTAGCGACATCTATGGACTAAAGTACGAAGTCCTGTATCGCGCAATCAGAGTTCTCATTGTGATTTAAATATATACAACAGCCCGAAATCATCTCTCGGGTAGTTGCCCAGATCAGACAAAACATCCGTCTTGTCGGAAGATCCTCCTCCTCTTTTGGACAGAAATATGTGGGATTTTACACTTTGTTCCGCATAGCTATAAAAGAACATTACTGAGAAAAAACCCCCCCTTTGTTTCTTCAGTACCTAGCCCTTTGCATTCTAGGGCCACGGGTACCCTTTTAAAAAGTCAACCTGTAGCCCTAGTAATAAAAATATGTTAATAGCAAATATTCTATTAGATCAGTACCTAGTTACAAAAAAAAGTATTGTAATATTTTTTTAGAATAATATTATCATAAATAATTTTTGATAACTGACGTAGCCCGAAGAATTGCCAAAGTTAAGTGTCAATGGACAGCACATTGCTCACAGAATAGATGGTTGTTGGGGCTGAAAAGTTCTGGAGTGCATGCGACCGCGTTGCGGAAGACGCAGCGTTTGAAAACCTCTCACAAGGTCGACCGATGATCTAGTGAGGGTCGCGGTCGTTGTGGCGGCACTTGGGGGAGGCCTATGTCCAACAATGGACGTCTTTCAGCTGAAATGATGATGACTTTTTAATTAAGGAAGAGAAAACCCATTCCGGCAAAAACGCAAACTGTCATTTACGTCACTTATTAAAAAGGGTCGAAATCTATTTATTCTATAGAAAAAAAAATTGTTTTTTGTTTGCAGGATCTCTGAAAGTACTGGTTCGATTGTTAAAATTTAGATACCGATAGAAAGCTGTTTTTTTGTTGAGTGACATAGACTATTTTATTATACTACTGGCTTCTGCCAGCGGCTTCGCCCGTGTGAAAGTCGGTTTCTCCATACAAAATTTGGACCCCCGGGCTAAACTGTACTATACTGGACAACGAGTTTTACGCTCATAATTTTTTATTGGAAAGGTTTATGTCTAAAAAGTAATTATGCAAAGTCTCAATGTTAGGAAACATAATATAGTTTTTGAGAAAAAAAAATGAAAATCGATAATTTTTCGTAATATTTGACGCCATTTTGACAGATTTCATTCACTTTTTACTTTGTTTGTAATATTATGACAAAGGTCATACAGCCACAATGAATATTTAAGAAAACGCAAATTGTCTTTTATTTACGCCAATTTTTTCTGGGGTGAGGGGGGTGGGGGAGGGGACACCCCCTCCCCCCCTCACCCCAAAAACCCATTATTTCGTTGTCCAGTATAGTACAGTTTTACCGACCCCCGTTACATCCCCTTAGAATTTCGGGAAATCCGTTCTTAGCGGATGTCTACACCCTTTAAGGAAACTACCTGACAAATTTTAAGTTTGTAGGTGTTATAGTTTCTGAGATTTTCGCTTTTAAATGACAAATGATAAATGATATTTATTTTGTAAATAGGTTTAAAAAACACTTTTACACGTCAATTTTTTTTTTCGTCATTTTTAAACTAGATGAGGCCGGTGTTTCCTAGCTGACTACCCTGAGAAGAAACACCGAAACAAACTCAGGGGTCAAAGTCTCTTTTAAAGTCCATACAGTAAATATGTAATGGTCAAATCACATGAGAACCATGCAAATTTGTCTGAAATGGTCTTTTGAAGAAAGAACCATACAGATTTGAGTGGACCTGTCCAGTCAGTGCAAGCATTTGTCAGTATTCGTAAAGCTCAACTCAGGACTACTAAGGAGCTCAACGACTTGACGAACAATACCAAGGAAAGGACATTTGGGTAGGCCGCAGAAAATACTCAAATTGCCAGACATACATTAAAATTACTGAAAAGGAAAAAAAAAAACAATCAACATAGTCCTCACGTTCACAATAATAAAAGGAAAAATATAGTTTACAAAATGTAATACTTTAGCAAAGTAAACATTTTTGTCAAAAATTAATAGAAAAAAAAGTCAAATTGCAAAATAAAAATAATCTCCAATATCGAATTGTAATAAATAATAATTTGTATAAATAATATTTTTTTTTTATACAATTTATTTTAATGATTAATATAATTCTTTTAATGTTTGTTTGACTGTCGTTATAATAAAATTCAATTTAATTTAATTTTAATCCAATGACAATACAATGCAATTTAATGACTATCCAATCAAATAACAATGATAATCCAATACAATTTAATTTAATTTCAATTTTAACATTTCAATTGTATGTAATTTTATGGTATTTATTGTCTGTATGTGATTATGTTACTGAAATGAGTCTTTGATACTCGAAATAAAATATATAATAATAAAAAAATAATAAAAAACACAATTAAAAATAAAAACAAAAGAAAAAATAATAATAATAAGACAACAGTTGCAGTGCGTACTGGAGCAGGTCAATCCCAAGCCTTTTGGTCCTCAACATAGTCCTTTATAGTGTAAAAAGCCTTTTGGCAAAGTTTTCGCTTTACAAATAATTTGAATTTATTAAGGCTTAGTTGTTAAATATGACTAGGAATTTTATTATAGAAGTGTATACATTGGCATCTAAATGAGCCCCCTATTTTTTTCAGCCTGGTGTTAGGAACCACAAATTTGTGTTTGTTCCTAGTATTAAAATTATGAACATCACTGTATTTTTTAAACATGTTTATATTTTTATGTACATACAAAATGTTCTCGTAAATATACTGTGAACGGTACAGTCATTATATTGATTTCTTTAAATTTATCTCTGAGGGAGTATCTGGGACTTAATTTATAAATTGAACGAATAGCCCTTTTTTGCAATACTGTTATTAATTGACTGTATTTCGGCGGCATTTCCCCACAGTAGAATACCGTACGACATGACACTATGGAAATAGCTAAAGTAAACTAAACGGGCAGTCTCTACATCAGTTAAATTTCGAATCTGTCTAACAGCGTATGCTGCAGAGCTAAGTTTTTTTGATAATTTGTCTATATGTGGGCCCCACTGCAGCTTAGCATCTAGAGTTATGCCCAAGAACACTGTATTATCTTCAGGACTCAACTCTTTACCTTTTATTAGCACACTAGTTTCTACTTGCCTAACATGAGGCATGGTAAACTTTATACATTTAGTTTTATTTTCATTAAGAAGAAGGTTATTTACATCAAACCAGTGTACTATTTTTGAAAGTGCTATATTTATATCGTCAGTAACCGGCTGCTGACGTTTAAGTTTAAACAAAAGTGAAGTGTCGTCTGCAAACAACACTATGTTATGGTTATCCTTTATGAGGTAAGGTAAATCGTTTTTATATATAAGAAACAAAAATGGGCCAAGAATTGAACCCTGAGGGACACCCATTTTTACTACAGATCCAGGAGATCTTTTTCCGTTTACATCAACTCTCTGAATCCTTTCACTCAGATAAGATGTAAGAAGATCCAGGGAGGAGTTCCGGATTCCGTAATGGTGTAGTTTCCTGATTAATGTTTCATGGAGAACGCAATCGAAGGCCTTTGACAAATCGCAAAAAATGCCCAGGGCATCGCATTTGTCTTCCCATGCATTATAAATATGTCCTAAAAGTTCAACACCGGCATCGGTTGTTGAACGACCCCTTGTAAAACCAAATTGTTTGGTATGCAATAATTTATGTCTGTTAAAAAATCTTTGTAGTTGCTCTAAAATAAGTTTCTCAAATATTTTACTAAAAGTGGGTAGCACTGAAATAGGTCTATAATTCGTGGGGTCAGATGTACTACCCGTTTTGAACAATGGAATTATTTTACTATTCTTCATTAGATCAGGAAACTCACCGCGATCAATACAATTATTAAAAATAAAAGCTAAAGAAGGAGCTATAATGTGGATTATAGACTTAACAACGTCCACAGAATTGCCCCATAAATCTGCAGTCTTTTTTACATTCAAGGAGTTAAACGTCTTAATAATATCTACATAAGTCACATGTTCGAAATTAAAATCAGAATCGCAAACTTTAACATTTTCTTTAAGCAGAGACTCTGCAGCAGTGGGTGACGAGTTCAGAGATTTTGTTGTTGATATGGGGATCTCTGAAAAGAAGTTCTCAAAAGCCGCGGCAACCTGTGAGTCCGATGTGATCACATTGTCATTAATTACAAGTTTATAGTCACTAGATGGTCTTGTAGACTTTCCAGTTTCACTATTTATAACATTCCAAGTAGTTTTAATTATATTATTACTGTTTTTAATTTTGGAACTCAAATAACGCGATTTCGCTATAGAACAAATTTATTTATATACATAAAATGTACGCGGGCGAAGCAGCGGACAAAGCTAGTATTCTTCAAAAACAGACTGCTGATCAAAACATTTCCACAAAAAACCTCAATTGTACCGCCCCTTAACAGACCGTAACTTAGTTATATGTTAAAGCAACATCCAATACACAAAACATCAAACTACCCGATTTTACCTTTGATAACAGTTTCGGCGCCAACCTGCCTGGCCTTAACTTCTATTGACAGGATGTTGTTGATACTATTATATTATGTTCGTTAATTTGCTCTCGACGTTGCTCACAAAGGAGTGGGCAGGATACAGTGTCCCGGCTGCTTATTGTGAACCATTTAGGCTTTAGTTAGGCCATAGACACGTTGTTAGGTTATCTGTAAAGTTCTAGAAGGTAGGCGTTTGTGTGAAGGTCGTTTTTGAATGAATTTGTAGAATGTTATCGAAGTCCGAGCATTTGAAAGTTTTTATTACTTCCACTATGTTTTCAAAAGTTAGACTAATTAAATGATATTTATTCTGTAAATAGGTTTATAAAACACTTTTACACGTCAATTTTTTTTTGTGATTTTAAACTAGATGAGGCCGGTGTTTCCTAGCTGACTACCCTGAGAAGAAATATCTAGTTTGAAGCGAAAATTATCTCATTAATATTTTAAATGCGAAAGTTTTTGTGTGATTGTTACTTTTAATAAATAAAAGTACTGGTGGCATTGCCATACAACGTGGCAATGCCGCCAGCCTTTTGGGACATATCCAGTCGACAGCGATGCGGAGTAGTTTTATGACGCCATATTTTAGCTAGTAGTTTTTGCCTTTAGTGTCTATAATTAAAAACAAAAATAAAATTTTATATTTCGGACAAAGTCCATAGTTGGTTAGTATACACACAACTTAAAAACTAGTGTTAATACTTATAACTACCGATTTTTTTTTTTACGTATTATACGCCACAGGGGCGTGCAGGCGTACCCAATGCTCCAGTATAGGACTATCCCACCTGTCCGCTATTGTCTTCAGGATGATGTTGGGGCTGACGCGTACCCTGCGCATGATGGAGGCGCATCGCTTGCGCATAATGGCATGAAAGCCATCAATTTCTGCCTCTGCGAACATACCGGATGCACTGCAAAATACATCAATGTATTGAACACACAGAGCACTGTATGCCCTCTGCGTGTAGTTGACCCACAGACTGCATGTATAAAATGACTGACAGTACGCTCTAAACAATGTGGCCTTTACGTCAGTCGAGCATTTCGCAAATCTGCGAGCCAACATATTGCATCGGACAGCCAAAGCTTTGCGCTCACGCTCAATATTTAGATTGTCTCTGAGGTCTTCAGAAACCCTTTAAAGGGCTTCCGCAAAGTTTTAAGTATGGCACAATCGGGTAGGTTTTAGTTCCTGCCTTAAAGACTAGTACCTCACTTTTCATAACATTGTATCTGAACCCATGGGTCTCCGCATACCACTCACATATCGTAAACAGGCTCATCATTGCGTTAATCGAAGGACTCAGCAACACCATATCATCAGCATAACTTATATGAATGCCAACAGCTAAAATTTTTAATTTTTTTATATCTCGAGGGGATGAAATCCAAAATAGGTACCGGTTCTTTATAGTTCGGATTCAGATGCTAAAAATTTGCACATCATCTCTCACATCGATGTATTTATATGGTTGAAAATTATTGTTCTAGTTTTTGAGACAAATAAAACATATATTAATTCTATTTCCTTTTCTGCAGATGTCTATGTCGTCGCTACTGCCCAACTTTCTGCAAGAAGCCAACGGGGTCATCAGCTTCTGACAGCAGTGATAAACAAGATGCAAATCATCAACAGGTAAGTTACAATTACGTAATGTTAAACGATGTTAGTTGCAAAACTGTGGCGCGGCTATAAGCGCCCGACTCCTAGTAAAGGCCCTGTTCCCCTAGGCAAGATACGACCGTTTCGTTTGCGTCGAACGCCTCGAGTAGGTCACGCCTCCGATTGCTTTGTTCTGACGTCATCGTCATCTCAACGCTCAGTCACGTGGTCTGTACAAAGGAATCGGAGGCGTGGCCTACTTGAGGCGTTCGACGTAAACGAAACGGTCTTAACTTGGCTAGGGGGACTGATCGACGAGCGAGTAAAACCGCGGTCTTATGGCTCGTCGGTAAAGCTCGCCGGTGTATCATTGCAATACCGCGGTTTTGTGAGTTGAGCCTGGCTTGCGCCTCGTCATGTTTGCTTCATTTTTTACTCGGCTCGTCGTTCAAAACTGCGCGTCGATCACGGATTTCTGGGATCAAGTAGTTCTGCTGACAATTCCCGAATTAAATGTGTATGAGATTACATTTGCCTTTTCTCAATCCAACTTTTAACCTAAACTCTCAAGCGTTTTCACTGTTTTTTTTTCTTAATTTCGTGGTATGCTATGATACCAAGATAACACAAAGCTTCAGCTCAATTTGACTACGATACGACTGTTTTACGGTAGTCGATCAGCACCAAGGAGCTGCAAGTAAAACCGACGTTCTTTAAAACGGCAGTATAGGCTCGTACGTCGATCACCCACTTATGAGGGATGGTTGTTCCAGACTAAAAAAATAACAAGTACTATATACATATAATAGTGTGAGAAAGTAATAAAATACAAAAATAATAAATCTATATATATAAAAGCGAAATACCACTTACTGATTAATCACGAAATCTCAGAAACTATAACACCTACAAACTTAAAAGGAGACAATTTTTTTTGGGCCCACTATTAAACGGTTACGTTTATTAATCATATTACACATGGAAAAAGCGATCATCTTATTATAATTAACAGACCAAAAATTATATAGAAATCTAACCGGAATAATGAAATAATAGTAAAAAAGTGTTACGGCAAAAAATGCTTGTTTAGGAGCGTTTTCAAGTTTATTTTAACGTGAAAAAAAAATATGTTACTACAGTGCGCAGCGGTGACATCGGATTTAAATGCGTTTCAAGAGATAATAATTAATTGGTACAGCGAACTTGTTTTTAATTTACTCTTTAGACGTCTGTGTTTTTAATGCTGTTATTAACAGTTAAAACAAATATCAAGTAACGTACTTTAAAAATCACCGTGGAACGAAACGTAATTAATAGCCCATTGCAGATGCTCTGTGGTCCAGTTTCAATCAGTTTGACACTGACAGACAACTAGTGGTGGGTCGTTGTCGAATTTTAGACGGACGAGACGTAACCGTTTTGGCGACAACAAAAACGGTTGCAGAAAACGGTCGTCGTCGCAACAGGTTTGAAGACGAAACTATCGTTGAGTGAAGTAGTTGCAGAAAACGTTCGTTGTCGCAACTAGTTTGAGGACGGTAATAAATTCTGCCCCCCTAGCCATGTTACGATCGTTTCGTTTGCGTCGAACGCCTCGAGTAGGTCACGCCTCCGATTCCTTTGTTCTGACGTCATCTCAACGCTCAGTGACGTGGTTAGAACAAAGGAATCGGAGGCGTGGCCTACTCGAGGCGTTCGACGCAAACGAAACGATCGTAACTTGGCTAGGGGGGCTGTACTCGCCGCGTCGTCGTTTCAAAACCAGTTATTACAATGAAAAATGAACTTTATGACTATAAACATAAAATTCATTTTTCATTGCAATAACTGGTTTTAAAAACGACGACGCGACGAGTGTGATAGTTGAAGCAATGGATGTTCGACCTTATTTTCTTAACAGTAAGATAACAATTCGCATACAGTAATTCGAAGACTGGTTTGTGCAACGAAGACTGTTTGGTCGCAGGATGGAAAACGGTTGTTACGTTGCAGAACAAAAAACGGTCTTAACGGTCTTTGAAAACTGTTCGTCGTTGAAACGCCCACCGCTACAGACAACATTATTATTGTTTCCGATTACTAGATAGTTGCATGTTTCTTCTGTTCTTTTCGTATTTTTATTCGAAAGATTTTATGAAAATGGCATCTGTAGATACATGCATAATCCACAAAGCCGTTGTATCAATTGTGCAGCACGATTTCAACGGAATGTTGAATACTGCTCTTGCTGGATACTGTTGTAATTGTTTAGTGGGCAGACGCACTGTTGGCTGCTGTGCATATGTGATGTGTATAGTGTGGTTTTTATCTTGGGCGCGGCATCAAGGTGAGGTTGAGCCACCTGCATCTTGTTTAGATGAAATACTGCTTTTAAGAGATGACTTTGAAAATGATGATGATGAACAGTAATAAATACTTGTGATGTACCTATAATGTGTTTTTTTTTTCTCCTTACACAACCAGCATAAAACACATCACCTTATTATTTTATATCTACAGTCAATGGCCGGCAAAAGCCGCGCTATTTCGAAATGAATACATCTACGCATTTTCATGAATAAGTCTACCAAATCGTGTAAATCATATCAAAGTCTGTCACGTAGTACAGACGTGACTTTGTTTTATACTGTATATTATTGAACAGTACACTATTTTAACTTAAAATACCAAGGAGACCTATCCACTCATTAGACAATCGCTCTTGTGAGATTTTAGGTTATTATGAGAGTCATGTTTTGACAGTCGTATTTCACGGTACTCCAGTTACATAAAGTTTTGCTAATATTACCAATGTAATCTAGAGATTATAAGGAATAAACTAACGTGCATTTCATTGCTATACGCCACAATTTGTGGTGGGCCTATTCCCCAAACAAAAAAAATTGTCTCCTTTGGCAGGTAGATTCCTTATAGCGTGTAGACAAGACCGCTAAGAACGGATTTTACGAAACTCCACCCCTAAGGGGGTTAAAGGGGTTTGGAAGTTTCTATGCAGAAACCTATTTATACGCGGGCGAAATGAGAGTACCTAATATAGTGTGTGCGAGAGAGTGAATAATAATAATATAGGTTATAATACCTTATATTCCACAACTTTCACACAACGCCATCTAGTCTCAACCTAAGCAGAGCTTGTACTATGAGTACTAAACAACTGATAAACATACATATATATTTATAAATCCATACATATTATAAATAAATTACACCCAGATCATCATCATCTCATCATCTTCCTGCCCTTGTCCCGTGTGACACCTTGTGCCGTGTGTGTGTTATTTGGGGTAGGCGCAACACGTTTTTTTCTTCCATTCTGCCCTGTCACTCGTCATACTATCACTAACTTCCTTTTCTTTCATATCACTCCAAATAAATTACACCCAGATACTAAACAACTAATCGTGCTCATCATACAAGTATCTGTCTTGGGTGGGAATCGAACTCACGACCTCCGGCATAGCAGTCAGGGTCACTAACCACTAGATCAACAGGCCAGTCTTGTTGTCATGTCACGAATGTATGTTTGTGTTTGTTTTGCATGTTATACTGTTTATTAACTAATGAACATTGTATCGTTTTAAAGGAATTGTTAAAAACATTAGGGTGTCCGGGTGGTGGGTAGGTAATAAAGTGAAAGACATCACATAAAACCGTAGTATTACACGTTTCGCTATCGTATTACCGTTAATGTGGTTTTTTATAGTATTAACACACGCCTCAAACCTGGTACGATCGGAAACACAAATTTGGTTTCATTCCGAATCAAATCAGTCAATCTATATAGTAGTTCGATGACCATAATTATTATTATTTGTGTCCGGATAGGTCCGCTAGCGGACGGCGTGCACTTGACGTCGTATGCAAAGTAACTGGCCGATAAACAAAACCTATTTTCCAGGATACCACATAAAACGACTACCCATAAACCAATTTCCAGTCAGTTCTAATGCTATCCAAAAGAGTCGGTAACCAAAAATCAATTGCACCCGTTTCACCGAGATAGCCCTGCCACGGACCGGACCAATATTTGCGGAACCCAACCGCACTGGCCCGACATTTTAAACAAAGATTACTTTCTATATTTTCAACCAATAATGTAATTGGATTTAGTTTGGTCGAGGTTTGTCCCGATACAATATTAATTTTGAAATTGGCCGCTGGAGTTTTCTCTTTGTAGTTTTGTTTGGAAAAAGGTTTGAGACCCAAAAGACTTGATTCAAGTTTGTTTAAGTAATAGGATCTAGTAGCGTAGTTAGGTGAACAAAAATCCTGTAGCAAAAAAAAACTGGGGCCCCAGTTTTACGTGACGAATCATGAAATAACTTCTCCTGCTCTGGGTGGAGCAGGAGGGAGTGTTAGACTTTTACTGACTAAAAAGAGTTGCCATTAAAGTAATGTTGAGACCTATTTTATTTAGATTTTGAAGGTGGGAGAATATTAATAATCAGGTTTTGGGGGCTCCCGAGCTCCACCCAGCCCTTCTTTATCTACGCCAGCGTTAGAATCCTATTTTAGATGGGAATTTAAAAGATCACGATTATGGAGTTGCCAAACTTAAGTGGCAATGGGCAGAGTATATTGCTCGCAGAACAGATGGTCGATGGAGCCGAAAGGTTCTGGAGTGGTGACCGTGTATCGGAAGATGCAGCGTTGGAAGGTCTCTCACAAGGTGGACCGATTACCTGGTGAGGGTCGCGAGAATCATCATAGGACTGTTCGTTGTGGCGACACTTGGGCAGGCCTATGTCCAGCAGTGGACGTCTTTCGACTAAAGCGATGATGATGATGGAGAAGTAAGTTTCATCCAGAAGAATTAATAGATATGTTTTTCTTTTGATTTTAGTTACACACTTTGTAAGTGAAGCCATCATTAATGCTACAGATATGAAGAATTGGTAATGCATTAGTCACAATATATCAGTTATCAATCAGCATCAATGCTAAATGAAATTCAGGTATATTTGGAGATTTCTTTACTTCTGATGAGCTCGCTCTTGAACTAGAGATCCTGAACACGTATCCCAACCTAGCTAAAAATGGCTTGCCCAATAGTCCAAACTATTTATAGTACTACTCAAAACAGCGTAGGTACAGTCAACAAAGGAGATAAGGGTCCACCACCAGGGTCGTCGGATATAATAGTTGAAGTGTATATGAAAACCGATGGATAAATATGAATGAAACACAATTAAATTCATGGTAAATGAACCACTTCAGTATTGCCTATTATTATTAGCCTGTGTTCGTGGCATCACCAGGCCCTATCAGAATACCAGCGCTGCGTTATTGAACTTTTTTGTTAGATATCGCAGCATGGTCTTTTTTTAATCTTTTAATATTGTTTTATTTTATTTTTTATTTTAAGTTAAGTATTTATAGTTGCTTTTTATTTTATTGTTGTTTGTCCTGTGCGAGTCTCAAATAAATGTTTTCTTTCTTTTCTTTCTCCCTGCTGGCCAAATGTCTCTCTCCCATTATTCCACCCTTCTCTGTCATTAGCCACTTCTGGGCAATTCTTTAGGCAGGAGTCCAAATTGTCACGCCATGTTCTGGATCTACTGCGTCCCCGGCTCCTCCTGTTTGGGATCCAGTCAGTGGTTGTCTTCGCCCAATTTCGTTGTGGCAACGTCATTAATAATTTTAAAATTCATTTTTTTTTTAATTCTTTTTTATTAATGATAGGCTCGCGTTTGACCACCATCTCACCTGATTGTAAGCGATGATGTGGTCACGCTTGCCCAGAAGTAGCCTATTCACTCTTGACTTAAAGACCCCTAAGTTGTAGCTATCAGGAAACACAGACATTCATTCTTATGCATCCATCTGTTTCCATGAATTCTGCGAAGCAGTAATGCTAGCGAAGGAGGAGGCTGCACGCGTGAGGGAACGAAGGCCCTCACGCCCTAGCCGCCGTAATTCCGACCCCGACTACCAGCCACGGTAGACACGGGCTTGCGGACGTCGAGCACTGGGTAGCTCGCCGTCCGTCTGTTCGGTAATTAACCGGACCGAGCCCAGTCGTCAACAGCGCGTAGTGATCCTCGCACTCCTCAAAGAGATGTCAGCAAACTGTAGGGGCCCAGCAGGGCCAATGCCCGGTAGCTAGGACCGCGGAGAATTTCTGAAAGGGAAACCCGTAGTCCTAGAACGCAAAGGGTAATTGAAGGATACAGGTGTGGTTTTAGTCAGTAAAAGTCTGACACGCCCTCCCGCTCCACCCAGAGCGCGAGAAGTCATTTTGATGATTTCCCACCTTAAAAAAAAAAAAAAATCTGTTTCCATGAAAATTTCAATTGTGAACCCTGAAAATGTCAACCCTGGTTATTTAACTCTTGTGTTGACTGTACATACGGTAAACCTTGTCCCTTTTCCTTTTTTATCTGGTATCTCCAGGAAGTAGAAAACTGTATATCGTTCCTAATATTGATTCTTTCAAGGTTCCGGGAACCGAGATATCCCAAGAGATACTTTTCGAGATCGTTATCCAGTAGATATAGATGAGTTTTATCGACAAAATGAATGTTTTACTGACACTGAGTAATAGAAATATCAAAGATACTAAATGTGGAAGAGTTCTAAGAAGGTGTTATTTAAAGGGACTAATGTAGGGTTCTTAATTAGATATACCTACGTAGCCTGTAGGTTATTCTTGGTAACTGTATCCACAAGCGAAGAAAATCTAAAAATACAGTGCTATGACTGTACAGGTATTTCAACACAAAAAAATCTAAAATGGTTGTTTGATTTTTTTGAGACTCAAAGCATAGTAAGTCATGCACACAAAGATAGCTTTTTTGAGGCGGGAAATCAATAAACAACTTCTCCCGTCCAAGGGTGGAGCGAGAGAGCGTGTCAGACTTTAACAGGCTAGAACTCATCATGCCCTCAAATTCCCGCGGCCACGTACGGACGGATTGGTGGAACTTATATTGTTAGCTGTTTCGTTATTAACAATCTCTTACAAATAGTTTTTTTTTAGGTGGGAAATAATCCAATGACTTCTCCCACTCTAGGGCGTCGCGAGAGGACGTGACTTTAGTCAGTAAAAGACTGACTTCCACTTCTATGTTCCTTTTTTGCCTTGCATTCCAGGACGCCGGCCGGGTTTTCCTTTCAGAAGCGAACCCATGACACCAGTAGGCTTCGATCCTGCTGGACCACTTGGTACGGTTTGGCTGACATCTCCTTGAGGCGCGCGTCCGCAAGCCCACGCCTGCGGTGGCTGAGAATCGGGGTTGGGATCCCGGCCACCAATCGCCCCCAGGAGGACACGGCGGTGCTCTACTCAAGGAAGAGACCTCAGAGAGGGGCACACCTCTACCGTATGTTAGATCGTGTCCTCCGGGCTGTCCACACAATGGTGATATCCGGGCGTTTCTTCCGCACGAATCTGGTGCAGGAACCTCCCAGACTTACCATGTCTAGTGAGGATCTGCGTCATGCGGAAGGTGAGTGAAGGCTGTGACGTCTTTCAAGCCACTCCTCAAAGAGGGGACATACCGACATACAGTCTCATACAAATAGTTGAATTCATAAATTATAACACTTTTTTTAATAACAAAACATGGGTTTTAATTCAACAAAATAATGCCAGTAGCTCCTGTTACAATTTCGTCAATACAAACTTACTTTGCTATGCAACATTTTGCTCTGAATCGTATCACAGGCGATTTACGGATAGCTGTCCGTTTCCCTAGAATTGATGGCTGAACCAGTTAAACTAGACACAGGCTAGACGTGATAGATAGATATATTCTTTATTGTACACCAAAAATACAAATTACATTAGGAACTTAAAATTAATAGGGTGTCACAATGGGCGGTCTTATCGCTAAAAGCGATTTTTTACAGACAACCTTTGGATGGATTTGACAGAGAAGGAGAAAAAAAGATACGCAGGTAGTTCGTGGTGTACTAATGACGTGAATTATAATCTGAGGTCTTACCATGATGTGTTAAAATGTGAGGCCTGCGAGTGATAAACAGAGATGGAGCTATCACCCTATATAGCTATTATTATTATTATGAGCCTGTTGTGTCCCACTGCAGGGCAAAGACCCCGCTTCCGTTATTCCATTATTTTCTGTCTTTAGCTACTTTTGGCCAATCTTTAAGGTAGGAGTCCAAATCGTCACGCCATCTCCTTCTGGGCCTACCGCGTCGCCGGCTCTTGCTGTTCGGAATCCAGTCAGTGGTTGCCTTCGCCCAATTTTGTTGCGACATGCGGCAGATGTGACCGGCCCAGTTACATTCGTTATATATGGCTAATAATCAACATTAATCTAGTTAAACATTAATTAAGGTTTTAAATTACAGAACAGCGTACTACGTACTAAGCACTTATTAAATTTATGGCGGTCTAAAGCGAATATATTAATATTTACTTAAACTGTTTATTAACAACGGGTTTTTTGAAAAGTGTGTTATACAGGGAGAATATGTCACCCGATGATATAATACAAATTGTTATATAATACATAATATATTTGCTGCTATAAGAATAATAATTAATAAACTAGTTCGCTTCACCATCAACGATTGCATCACTGCTTACTATCAGGTGGGATCGCAGTCAAGCACTAGTTTAAGTATATCATAAAAAAAGATATAGCGTTCGGACCGCATCTGGGAACGCATTCATAGTGCGTACAGCTAAGGAGTGGAATTCCTTGCCGGAATCTGTTTTTCCTGATGGCTACAACCCGGGAATCTTTAACTCAAGAGTGAATAGGTTACTTCTAGGTAAGCGCGCTCCATCGTCGACCGCATCGTCGCTTTCTATCAGGTGAGTTAGCGGTCAAGCGCGAACCTATCAAGAATAAAAAAAAAAAAATCTGATAGAGGTGAGGCTAGAATGCTCCATTAAAGCTGTTGGTAAAAGTCTGACGTCTTCAGACACAACACGAACATATTCTAACAGGATATGTGATGCAAATCTTTATAGCTCCATAGACAACACAATTGGGAGAATCGACTTTGCGCATCATAAATTCGAAACTATTGAGTGGTACGTGGCTGATCGAAGTCTCATGCCTGTATGAAACGAGTTGGTTCATCATTCCCTCGCCGAATCAAAAGCCAGTTTTGACTAATCTATGAAGATTTCAGGTTATTAGCAATCTTGTATCTAAAATTGGAACAGTTAAGTACCTAATTATTTCAAAAGAAGTTAACGTTGATTTTCAGAACAAAAGTGCAGTTTTGTTATCCAAAACAATAACTCTTTTCTTTTGTTCTTTTTTCGAATAAACTCACTATATGGTAGCCATAGAGTGAGTTTACATTAAGCAAAATAGTAAGTAGGTAATAATTCTCTTACTGTAATTCACTTTCGCATTTCTTGAAGCATAGATGGCCAAGTGAACACCCATTTATACAAACATTTGCATGAATAAGAAATACATCTTACCTCTATCCATCCACTAGCCAAATGACCCTAGCATAATTTACAGCAAAGCCAGATGCAACAATGACGGTTAACTGTCAGTTAATTACCAATTACTGTCTTGTATAGACAACAGCTGGATTTAATCCAATCTTTAAACCTAATACGATTCTTTAGTTACGTAAAAGCAAGTTATGTTATATATTTTGTCTAGACGGACTAAACTAACCAAATTATCTTACAGTTTATGATCAAATTATTACAGGCTTGGCTGGGATTAGTTCATTGGCGCCTGCCAAAAATGTTATGGCAATGTGTTGTTTGATTAAAAAACGACAAATTAATTTCTTTAAAGAAGAAGGGTACTTTAAAAGTACTAAAACTGATTAAAGGGTTTTCCTTACATATTTTCAGATTAAAAAGTAAAGGACAATGATATTTTGGGGCAGGGTCTTAATAACATTATTTTCTTTGGTCATCATGTACTTAAGCTATTATGGTTTATAATAAGACATCGACCAATAGCAATGCAATCTAAATAAAACATTATAATATTATCTATCCAAAGGACTAAATTATGTTTAATGGTAGTTCTAATTACTAGTTAGTTTAACATAAACAGAAACAACTCGTAGTCACTAAGCTCTAGTTACCGCTTAGTTAGTGAAGTTAAACCCGCATGTAATCGATCAACCGCAACCGTTTGCTCACGTAAATACTGCAGGCGCTTGCAGTCAGTTCATCTGTTTATGTTAGTTGACTGTAAGTTACAACTAGTTACGAGTTAAGCACTATGCTACTACGCACACTAATTGTAAAGTGTTTAGTGTTCAGTAATAAACAGAAACAGTGTTGGGCAAATAAAAAAAAATAATAATATGAAATCTAACTACTGATTTCTGAAGATATAGTTACTCTACAACTACATATTGTAGTTAGTAATCATAACTACAAATTACTTTAAAAAATCGTAAAAAGCATATACTTAATCGTAAAATATTTTTATTTTTTTTGCGGCAACCTATTCACTCTTGACTTAAAAACCTCTAGGTTATAGCTATCAGAAGAATTCCACTTCATACATTTTGATTATTAACTACAAATTGTAGTTGCAATCACTATTACGAGATTACACATTTAAAGGTTGATTTTTTGATTACTTGTAACCTAATCACTACCAAAATTTTATTTTCCAAATTAACATCATACGAGTACTAGCCACAGCCACGTAAGCCTCTCAAGAGCATTACCCCGGAACATTTTTGTATTTGCACGGCAAAACTGTCCGTGACGTCAGCAGAGCTCGGTGGAGGATTTACCTCCCCTCTGGGAGAGATCACACGTTCCAATGATTTACTGCTACCTACTCTGTGAGTGTTCACTGGACATTCTTTTTGCTAGTGTTAGTGGTTAGAGGATTGTTTATTATTGGTTTTTGGGTATGTAAGTGACTTTGTTAAGTTTGTAATTACGGCTCGCAATAGTTTAATGTTCAATATGAAGAGAACCATATCATTGGGTTTTTTTTTCTTAGGTTTTAGGTTAGGGGAAAATCATCTTAAGACAAATCCTTCCTCCAAGTATCTACGAATAATGACAATCTTATGTATGTTGTCTATTACTTAGTGTATAATTAAGATAATAATAATATCTTATCTCAGATTATAACTTTACTTCTTTATAATATTAGTGTAGATTTTATGCTATCTGTCAAAAAATGTAGAAGCTGTTATGTCAATTGGTTACCTACGACGGCGGCGATCTCTCGCGCCGGGCCTTGGTACAGGCCATGGTCCGGAGCGAGGAAGAGTGGCAGGCGGTCGCCTCCTTCTGTGAAGCAGTAATGCTAGCAAAGGAGGCGGCCGATCGCGTGAGGCAACGGTCCTCACGCCCTTACCGCCGCCGGGATTCCGATCCCGATTTCCGGCCACCGTAGGCGCGGGCTTGCGGACGGCGAGCAATGGGTGGCTCGCCGTCGGACCGTCCGGTAACCGTCCGGACCGAGCCAAGTCGTCGACGGCGCGTATTGTTCCACGCGCGCCTCAGGGAGATGTCAGCAAATCGTAGGGGCCCAGCAGGGTCGAAGCCTACTGGGGCCATGGGTAGTGTGAAAACGAAACCCGGGGCCCTGGGACGAAGGCAACGAAGGAACAGGAGTTGGTTTTTAGTCAGTAAAAGTCTGACACTATCTCTCGCTCCGCCCAAGAGCGGGATTTGTCATTAGATGATTTTCCCACCGAAAAAAAAAAACCTAGGTACCTAATTATATAATAATAATAATGCTAACACCGGTAGTTTGGACCCTGCTCCCGACACCGGTGGACTATCAACTATTTTTTAATGTTTTTTTATACGCGTTTTAAGAAATATTTAAAAATGTACAAAATATGTATAGAAAATAAATAAAGGATAATAATATAATATTTCACACAACGCCATTTAGTATTAAATTAAGCAGAGCTTGTGCTATGAGTACTAGACAACTGATAAACATACTTATATATTTCTAAATATATACATATTATAGATAAAATACACCCAGATACAGAACAAATAACCGTGCTCATCACACAAATATCTGTCTTGGGTGGGAATCGAAACCACGACCTCCGGCTTAGCAGTCAGGGCCACTAACCACTAAACCAACAGGCCAGTCAAAAGTCTCTATTACATTACACATATATATAGAGATTTCTTAACATTTTCGGTGTTAATAACATAAATAATAATAATTCGTATAATGTATAGAAAGCACTAAATAGATTGTGCACCCAGGTAGGCCGCTGCAAACACAACTTGGTGAAATGGGGTTTTATAGGCCCGTCAGATACTCAATGTGAGTGCGGTGCTCCTGTTCAGAACATGACCCGCACGTTTTTGTACCCCAAGTGCCCATACACCTGCACTTTGGATGACTTAATGAGTGCCGCTGATGCTGCAGATTAAGAGTAGCATTCTACTGGGCTTAAACTATTTAAGAAGTTTACCACCGATTCGAAAAGAAGAAGTTGCAGACCTGAGTGGTCGACTGTGCTCCACCTAATATGTTACCCTCTCTGCACTCATAATCAGCCACCGATAAGTCCGCTGAAGTGGCGAAATGAAGAACGAAGGCGGAGTCGAGTACGTTATGTCATATGGATTCCTATCTGTTTTGGTATGAATAAATAACATAATCATTTCTACAATTATGAACCGTTACCAAAATTACTCACGATATTACGAACGAAACAAAATACACTGTTCCCAAAAATATTGTTACAGTTTCATAAATCAAACAAAAAGAAATCATTGCACGGTATTTCAATGCAACGGCCCCGAAATCGGTCGCCGGCGCATAGGTCAAACTAACTACCTCTCTTTCTAATTCGTGAGTTAGAGAGGGAAGGGTGTAGCCCTCTCTAGAACACAAAAATGCAGTTTGGACCAGCTCGCAATCGAAGTAATGAGATATTTCGTGGCGATGTTTTTTGTTTTTATTGCAGTTTTTTGGTGGAACTAATTCGAGAAGAAAGGTTTTTGGTGTTAGAATAAAAGGCTTTAGAATAAACTTATATTCTTTAGCTCGGCTTAAATACTGAACACCTTTTCAGATGCATCTGTCTGGCAAGAACTACTATTGTGAACGTGTGTTTTCTATAGGTTTTAGGAAATTGCTGTAGAGAAAAAGGCCCACACTAACCACTAATTGATTTTTAATTGATATAAACCAGTGCTTGACTGCGATCCCACCTGATGGTAAGCAGAGATGCAATCATTGATGGTGAGACGCACTGGTTTATTAAGAGCCTATTCTCTCTAGCCTTGAAGACACCTAAATAATGGTTGGACGGGAAGACTGCAGCAGGCACATTTTTCCAGTCTTTCGATGTACGCGGTATAAACGGCGAACCGAAACGTCCGGGCCGTTGAAGTTTCAACAACGTACGGGTGGATACTCACCGTACGTCGGGTTGTCCGATGGTAGAAAGGAGATGGCGGAATCAAGTCATAAAAAACACTTAAAAGCATCTTTGATAGGTTTCTTTTTATTATTATTATTGCGCTTGACCACTAACTTGCCTGATGGTAAGTGATGATGTGGTCGACGATGGAGCACGCTTGCCTAGAAGCAACCTATTCACTCTTGACTTAAAGACCCCTAGGTTGTAGCTATTAGGAAACACAGACTCCGGCAGGGAAATACACTCTTTAACTGAACGCAAAATAAATGTATTCAAAGATGTCATGACCAAGAACAATGTTTGTTGTAGGCCAAAGGAAAATTCTGGTTCAATTTAAGGATCTAAAAACCAACGACAACTCCAAACAAACCATATTGAAATTATGTCATGATCTCGCGAGTTTAGCAGTCAATAGTTACTCAGCGTGCTCCGAATTTAGACAGATGCATCTTAAATTCACTGCTACAACATCCATGCAATCACATGCTAAAGATCTAATAACATTAATTTCCAGTTTCCACACACTTATTGGATTTCAATAAATCTATAAACCTATTAACTTCCTCCAACCGAACCTAACCTCATTTCTCGACAATATTCCTTAACCCAAGACCCACTCGCAAGGTGGCGCTCTATCATATAACTAGACATAATGCCGGTTGCTCACTGCGGACAATAGTATTAATTAAACGATTGTTTGGCAACCAGTCGCGCGATCGCTGAACGAGACTGAGCGGAGCAGGGACGGATTGGGTAGTAGTTGGCATGCAACGAATGGGGCCCCAGAATGTAAATTATGGAAATAAATTGAGCCTCTGTGAATTTTCTCGAAATGTAGAAAAAAGATGCAGTTTAAGAAATGTACATACTAAAAATTAAATAAATCCGTGATTAAGCCACACGCTTAGCAAAACTTTAAATGTTTTCTAGAATTTATCTTATTTATTAGGTATTTTATGCTATCTGTCAAAAAGTGTAGAAGCTGTTATATCAATTGGTACGTATCTAATTATATAATAAAAATATTGCTACCACCGGTAGCTTGAACCATGCTCCCGACACCGGTGACAAAAATTTAAAAATGTAAATTATATATGTGAAAAAGATAAATAAAGAAATAATAATAATAAAATTTATTTATTTTCTCCCACAAGATAAATACAGCAAAATTTCTTTAATTCATTAACGCTCAGGCGGTAGCCGGCGCCCGGAAGCCATTGTCTTACTATTGTGTCTCTAATTACGCACGTCAAAAGGTTAAATAATGTTTTTTGGTAGAGAGACAGGAGCATACTAACACTAAACTAACAAAACTTGTGTCCCATAACACAAGTTTTCTTAGTGTCCCATAACACAAAATTTCTTAATATGGGCTCCTTTCTCCGTACCAAAAAAATATTGTTTAAGAAATTTTTTTCCTGGCCACCTTTACACAGTTAGATGTTTTTATTTCGATACGATTGAAAGTTATTATTTCAGACACATTACTACAGTGCATGTGTGTTGACAATATCTAAATAAAGACAGAGTTCATTATTTCACAAAAATCATTGGAAGATAGCAGTCAATTACATTAATAAAAATCAACTTTTATATAAATTTTGTTGGAGCCCCTTTGACCGACCTGATCCGGCCCTGTCAATGTTCGTGATTTAATTAATTAGCGCTTGACAGTTATTGATTCGGCGAGATGGCGACTTACTTGAAATTCATCGGGTTACCACGTTAATTTGTTATTTTCACTGCATTTAACTCAAGCAGAGGTTTAATTTTACAGATATTGTGTAGTAGTTGAAAATCTAGGAGAAATCAAAAGGCTGGTTCAGAATATGAAATGATAGGGCCCGGACCTGAGCTTCAGGTCCAGGTTTTTTAACTTTATAATGTTCTCACTGCTGGGACTAAGCCCCCTCTCTAGGAGAGGGAATGGGCCGTAATCCACCTCGCGGGCCCAGTGCTAGTTGGAGGATGTCACATGTCATCAAGTTTTTGGTTCTAGTACGTGCCGGTTTCCTGACGATGTTTTCCTTTACCGTTTTGAGAGCATTGGTGATGATATAAATTACACAACGTAATGCATTTGGCTGAATTTCTACCCGCAACCTACGACTCGAAAGTCGGGGCTGTAACCACTCGGCCACCACTGCTCACAACTGCATCAACTGATGATAATTATAGTCAATTAATTAAGAAAAATACATAATTTAACATTAATAAATAAGATTTATTTTAACGCATTTTATCCAAAAATGGTCCAAAGAATATTCATTACTAGTTAATTGAATTTACGAATCTAATAGTGTTTTTCAGTGTTATTTGTGGCGAATAAAATGGTGTTTTTCAGTGTTTTTTGTGGCGTACTGGCGTGTAGTTACCGGTACGTCTAAAGAATCGGTATTTTGCTAAGAAATAATACTGCAGGTACCTATCATGCCAAGCTTAATTTATTTAATTTTATATTATTATTATTGTTTTTGTAAATAAAAAAAAATATAATTGAACCCAAAAAAAGAAATGAAGGTTTGAGAGTTTTGTTAAAAATGCTGATTAAGAAACTTGCGGAACTCAAATGATACCATTTTACAGTGGTTTTTTTATTAGGGGGAAAGCACCCAATGACTTCTCCCACTCTAGGGCGGAGCGAGAGGGCTTGCCAAACTTTTACTGACTAAAATCCACTCCTATGTTCCTTCCTTACGTTCATTCCAGGACCCCGATGAGTTAATTAACTCAACATTGAAATACAATTATCATCTAGTCTGTTTAAATTAACTAAAAATGCAAAGCCTTTAGTGTATATTTATAGTTTTAATTAGTTAAGTGTTTTTGTTTGCCGATGACATTGTGCTGGTTGCCGAGAGTGGCCTAGAGGTCCAGAGCAAATTGGAGGTGTGGTGGCACAGACTGGAGAGTGTTGGCTTAAAATTGAGCAGAACGAAAACCGAGTACTTGTTCTGTGATTTCGGTGGTCTCTCCGGTCCTATGCCCTTAGCTCTCGCTGGAACGCCCATACCAATCTGCTCCGACTTTCGGTACCTCGGGTCGCTTATCCAAGGAGATGGCGAGGTAGACCGAGACGTATCAAATCGGATCAATTCAGGATGGATGAAATGGCGACAGGTCACTGGAACAATCTGTGACCCACGGATGCCCCCCAAGTTGAAGGGTAAAATCTACAAGTCCGTGATAAGACCTGTCATACTGTATGGATCAGAATGTTGGGCTGTGAAAAAGACGGATGAAAAAAGATTGCATGTAGCGGAGATGAGAATGTTGAGATGGATGTGTGGTGTGACGAGAATGGATAAAGTGAGAAATGAGTATATTAGAGGAAGTTTGAAAGTGGCGCCAGTGACTGAAAAGTTGAAAGGGAATCGTTTGTCTTGGTATGGTCATGTAAAGAGGAGAGATGAAACGCATATTACTAAAAGAGTTATGAGCATACATGTGGATGGGTGGAGAGGGAGAGGGAGGCCAAAGAAAAGATGGATGGATTGTGTGAACAGTGATATGAAAGAAAAGGAAGTTAGTGATAGCATGACGGTTGACAGGATAGAATGGAAGAAAAAAATATGTTGTGCCGACCCCAAATAAGATGGGACAAGGGCAGGAAGATGATAGTTAAGTGTTTTTGTATATAATTTTGTATATATATTAAATATAATCAGTTTTAAAATGCAAATAAGTACATCATCATCATCATCATTTCAGCCGATAGACGTCCACGGCTGGACATAGTAAAAAATACATATAATAATAATAATATAGTAATAAGTACATACTTATTTGTATTTTTAGTTCATTTTTTTTTAGGATTTTTAAATTATGTTACACTACTAACGGAGGTGGTTTTACTATCTCCTTTTAAATCAACATCAAACTCCATTCTTCAATCAACAAAAACAATTCAAGAGTTATAAAACTCAATTCGCTAACACAAGTAATAAAACCTTAAAAACTTCATTGCATCGTATCTTCGAAGCAGCCAAATTCCACCCATACACGGCCATGTGCATGTCTACTCCTCTAGTACTCACGAATAATGATCGCCTGCACACATTAGCACGCACTCATACAAATGTATTTACACACTAGTGCGTTATACGGGCCAATACAGGCGTGGTGCAATAGTGTGTGTTCGCTAAATTGAGGTGCGATTTTTGTCGAAATTGCTTTTTTTATGTTTTCTTTTGTGACAACACCAGGATAAGCCGCGAATTTTTAAAAAAAACGTTCTTTGAATCTTACTCACTGGCCTGTTGGTCTAGTGGTTAGTGGCTCTAATTGCTAAGCCAGAGATCGTGGGTTCGATTCCTACGAAAGACAAATGTTTGAAAACTTTAAATGAAACAGTTGTGTGAGATTTTCGTAGCAAGTCATAGACGAGTGGGACCGGTTGCTACGGCGTAGCACGAACTATTTCGTAGACGTCTCGTAGCGTCTTTAATAGGCAAAATACTACAGACGTTGTTGTAAGAAATGCAACGATTTTAGCGACTGATTTTAGGTTTTATTTAAGTTTATGCGTTTTCTGTTCATTAAAAATACATTTCGTTAAGGGGTGCTCCAAGGTAGCCTATAAAATTCATATTTTCTTATGTTTTATTGCATTTTGTAGTTCAGTGTCGTATTGTATGTCGATTTAATTCATTAACGCTCAGGCGGTAGCCGGCGCCCGGAAGCCATTGTCTTACTATTGTGTCTCTAATTACGCACGTCAAAAGGTTAAATATAATTGGTGACTGAAATATGTATTTACTTATGGAATCATAATCATTAAAATCATGAATACAACTCTCTCAGTTCATCTTTGTTAAATGGCTGTTATAGCCACCTGCCTGACTTTCAAAATAATAACAATAATATTTCACAACTTTCTCACAATACTCTATCTAGTCCCAAACTAAGCAGAGCTTTTGCTATGAATACTAAACAACTGATAAACATACATATTATATTTCAAAATTCATACATATTATAGATAAATTATACCCAGACTCAGAACAAATGATCGTGCTCATCACACAAACATTTGTCCTGGGTAGGAATCGAGCCCACGACCTCAGCAGTCAGGTCCATTAACCACTAGACCAACAGGCCAGTTAAAAATCAGTCCAATGATATCAATGTCTTATCCTAAACAAAAAATAAAAAACATAATAAACAAAACCACGCACCATCTTCCTCCACTCAACCTATACAACACGAAATTATTGCCAAAATTTCCCTTCGCCCTTCTTTCTCGTGTGTGAGTAATGTGCACTCACACACGCGCATTCGTCGCTTACCTGTACTTACCGTGAATGTACGACTGTGTGCGTTAGCCGGTTTACCAAAGTACATTTTTAGGGTACCCATACAACTATAAATAGTTTAATGAGCACCGAAAGAATTTTTTGGGGATTATTTCTTTGGCCACAAAGTATAGAGGCATCTGTTCCTTTTTGGGGTTCCGTACCCAACGGGTAAAACGGACCCCTATTACTAAGACTCCACTGTCCGTCCCTCTGTCTTTCTGTCTGTCTGTCCGTCTGTCACCAAGCTGTATCTCATGAACCGTGATAGCTAGACAGTTGAAAATTTCACAGATGATGTATTTATTTATTTATTTGTTGCCGCTATAACAACAAATGAACAAACACAAAACTAAAAAAACAGAATAGAATAAATATAGGGGGGTCTCATACAACAATATATTATTTTTATTTTTTTTTGCCGTTTTTTGCTATGGATGATACGGAACCCGTCATGCGCGAGTCCGACTCGCACTTGGCAAGTTTTTTTGGCCAATGGCCTTACGAAGACTCGTTGCCCGATGGTGTAAGGCTTTACCCTTTTTCGGTCGTAATTTGAGTCTATGTATTGGGATATTGTCGTGTTTCAAGTCAGAGGAAGTCGTTAATTTGAGGTTAATGACAGACGAATGTGAGACGAAGGACATGGGTTTGAGCGGTTTAAGGCATTATTAGTTTTTAATAATCTAATGTTACCTATAAGGCGAAGGTAGAGTAAACAAAAAAGAAACTGTTTATGTAGGTATATAGTAGCTGTAGTATAGTAGAGCAGTGGTGGCCCAGTGGTAACGGCCCCGACTTACGAGTTGTAGGTCGCAGGTTCAAACCCAGCCAGGCGCATTACTTTGTGTAATTTATTTCATCACCACTGCTCTCAAAAACGGTGAAGGAAAACATCGTGAGGAAACCGGCATGTACGAGAACCAAAAATTCGAAGACATGTGACATCCACCAACCCGCACTGGGCCCGCGTGGTGGATTACAGCCCATTCCCTCTCCTAGAGAGGAGGCCTGAGTCCCAGCAGTGGGAACATTATAAGGCCGACTATGCGACTATGCTATGCTATGCTATAGTAGCTGTTGGAAGCCACTTTGACCTCGTGATATCAGAAAAAATGCGTGTCTTAGAAAACTAAACTTGCAAAAGCAAGTGGGGCACATTGCCGCCTGGGGCATGTACGCCTGGTTTATCATAACACAAAGGTACTGATTTCTTTAGAAAATTGAAAAGGGCAACTAAACTAAAGGTATAGGAGTGGGCTTTACTCAGAAAAGTCTGACACTCCCTCTCACTTAGGCAACAGTCCGGCAACCGTCCAGACCGAGTCCAAGTTGTCGACGGCGCGTACTGTTCCACGCGCGCCTCAAGGAGATGTCAGCAAACGTAGGGGCCCAGCAGGGTCAAAGCCTACTGGGGCCAAGGGTCTGCTTCTGAAAGGAAGACTCGGCCCTGGTACGAAAGGCAACGAAGAAACAGGAGTGGGTTTTTAGTCAGTAAAAGTCTGACACTATCTCCCGCTCCGCCCAAGAGCGGGGGATGTCATTAGATGATTAGATGATTTTCCACAGAAAAAGAACTCTCTCTCACTTCACGCAAAGGGAGAAGTTATTTTTATAATAAAAAAAAAACAGATACGTAGGTATGAATTTTATTTATCAAAAACATCAAGGAAAAGGGTAATGTACGTAATTTTACATGTGAAAGCCTATAAATGATGAAATACTCCTTTGTGCTAAGTTATGTATTCATATTTATGAGATGCGAGGTTGTTAGCCTCAACAGGAGCGGTTTCTCTATGATAGTGGTTCCCAACCTTTTTTTGACCACCCGGATCACTTTAATAGGGACCAGAAGTGCAGAAGAAATCTATTATTTACTTATTTAACAATTGCTAGCTATACTTACAGTCCCAAAGCGATCTAGGAACTAAAAAAATTAATACATTTATCATTTCTTTACTGCTATATAAAATATGTCGAATTTCGACTCCTGAGCAATCAAATAAAAAAAACATATACCATAAACTCAAAACTTGTAGCACACCTATTCTTTAAAATCAAAAGTTACGTGCATTGTCATAGAAATCACATTTATGATAGTAACTTAATATCTTCGCATCAATTTAAGCTGTTGATCCCCGCATTAACGCCGGCGTTCACGCGCCATTGTCTTACTATTGTGTCTCTAATTATGCACTCAAAAGGTTAATGGTACCTACTTTTCTGTTGGACACCCCACCACCAACACCCCTTGTGTTTGAAATATTTAGATTTTTCGGGGACTATTTTGTTAGCTCTTGTGGCAACAAGAGCACAGTAGTCCGCGGACCACAGGTTGGGAACCACTGTTCTATGAGAATTAGGGAATAAATTATTGTACGAATGTCCCCCAAAAAAATATATTTAATAAGATAGGAAAACACTAAAAAACCCTGTTTTTATCATTGTAATAAAGCTAAAGTTTTATTAGTTCGTCAGAATTTTAGTTGTTTACTTATACATTTCACGCGACGAGATAAAATTTAATTCTATCACAAAAGTTTTCGAGTTACACGTTTTTGATGAGAAGTTTGACTATAAGCTGTTACGTGTTTTTGACTACTCCTGCTGTAGAATGGAGCGAGAGGGTGTGTCAGACTTTTACTGACTAAAACCCACAACTTGAAGTCAGATCCATTACTACCGATGAACTATATATTTACCGGCCATTTCCACTTATAGCACAGTTGTTGTGTTGTTATATATTGTAAAGGAAACCCGAGGCGGACGGCGAGCAATGGGTAGCTCGCCGTCCGACCGTCCAGTAACCGTCCAGACCGAGTCCAAGTCGTCGACGGCGAATACCGTTCCACGCGCGCCTCAAGGAGATGTCAGCAAACCGTAGAGGCCCAGCAGGGTCGAAGACTACTGGGGCCATGGGTTCGCTTCTGAAAGGAAAATCCGGCCCTGGAATGCAAGACATCGAAGGAACATAGGAGTGGATGTTGGTCAGTAAAAGTCTGACACCCCCGCTCTGCCCAACGGCGAGAGATATCATTGGATGATTTCCCACCTAAAAAAAAAAACAAATACGAAGGCTTGCGAATACCAAAATACATAATTAATCTTGTACCAACACAATCAATCTAATCTACCACAAAAGCTGTTCCAATCATTCAACTCTATATAACTCATAAAGGAAATATATAACAAAGTTCAAAACCTATATAGGTACAAACCTGAATTACCGTTAGCTCCAAAAACTCGGAGCTACAAAGATGCTGCGGTTTCCCTCCCAACCTTTTACAAACCCCATGGGTAAAGGAAATTCACCTTTATGTTAATAACTAAAAGGATCATGGATACTTTAGCTAGGTGTATACGGAAGTTGGGTGCAATTTATTCGGGTTAGCCAATTGTATAGTTCTTGGTGAACAATGCTGATGGCTTTTGTTATGGCACGAACGTGTGAGGAATGCACTGGATGATCATAAATTGTTTTTATTATAGCTCCTGCCTGCTCCCCAAACGGATAGATTGATGGTTGATGAGGAAAGTTTTGGGAAAATTGGCCGTTATACACATTAAGAGGGCCTTTCTCCACTCGCCTATCGACAACGTCGAGCATGGTTTAAAAGCTTGTTGCTTCATCTAATGCAATCCAACGCGATGTTTTATAAAGAGGCAATGTAAAAATAGAGAGAGAACGCCTGAAAACTCTGTTGGCATTCGGTAATTCCGTGATTTACCTGAATATTTCACAAAACTTGTTCCAGGAAATACGTGTTTTTTTAAACCTTTAAAAGTTTTTCAGAAAAATGGTCGCAATTCAGAATCTCAATTAAATATGCAAGGCATCTTTAGACTTACTTTTTTATATTTTTAATATAATTATGAGTACATCATGGACTAGCCCTGTTCGCCCTAGCGATGTTCAGTTCAAGTTCACGTAAAATAGCAGATTTTCAGAGGCCTTTAACTAGATTAGTTTTACTTAAAATTATGTTTTAGTTTCCTTAGAAGCCTAGATAATATCCAAAAGATAGCTGTGTATCCAAAATATCTATAGAAAGATGTGTAATATAATATATAACATCATAATCGTAACATCGTAATCGTTTGAGTGGCCTGTTGGTCTAGTGGTTAGTGGCCCTGACTGCTATGCCGGAGGTCGTGGGTTCGATTCCCACCCAGGACAAATGTTTGTGTGATGAGCACGATCATTTGTTCTGTGTCTGGGTGTAATTTATCTATATATGTATGTATTTAGAAATATATAAGTATGTTTATCAGTTGTCTAGTACCCATAACACAAGCTCTGCTTAGCTTGGGACTAGATGGCGTTGTGTGATAGTTGTGGAATATTATTATTATTATTTATTATAATCACGTAAGAGCGGTTGTATGGAAATGTACCTCTAATTGGCCACTCTTAAGGCCTACTCACTACAGTCGCGTAGCTTCATAGACGCGTATTCGTCATTATACGCTTGGTGTACGCCTGCGTGAAGCTTACATACAAAACTATGAAACGACGACGAAGCGGTAACGTAGCGGTAGTGACAGTAGGCCATAATTTTGTATGTAAGCTTCACGCAGGCGTACATCAAGCGTATACTGACGAATACGCGTCTATGAAGCTACGCGTCCGTGGACAGTAGGCCTAAGTAGCTATTAAGCTGTTGATCCCCGCACGAACGCCGGCGTTCGTGCGCCATTGTCTTACTATTGTGTCTCTAATTACGCTACTCCAAAAGTTAAAAAGAGGCACCCCATCTTGGGTCTATTGTTATGGTTTTCCAGACTATTTAAAAGAGTATCCGCGGTAACTGAAGAATCATAGATGGGTTTAATTTAGTCAGTAAAGGTCTGACTTTCCCTCTCGCTCCGCCCAGAGCGAGAGAAGAACAGTCTAACTGGATGCTGCTGAATACCCGAGTTTAACATGAAGCGACTGCTTATCGAACCAGAACCTGGTTATTGGGTAAAACGATACTCCTTTTTGGTGTCTGTCTGCCTGTAACGTACGTACTTTCCGAGGCTCGAAAGTCAGTAATATCCTAGATAATCTTAGAAAAGTATATAAATTGAAAAATCTCATTGGTACTTGCCCGATTTCGAACCCGCAACCTCATGTATGAGAGGCTGGGACCTTAACCACTGGGCCATTAAGACACTCAAAAAAAAAAATTGTATAAGTTGTTGTAAGTTGATATTTTCCATTCTACGAAATTCTGACCTTTGCTGAAATTAGAGAAATATGAGCAAAAAGCCCTTTTCGGAGCGTCATCTTCTCAAATTCGATCCTCTACGCAGCCTCCAGTCTCACATATTTCGTTTAGTTCCCAAATCGTCTCACGTTGCCTCATACAAGTCCTCACTAATTGGCAACACTGGGGTGTGGGCAAAGTTACAGAACTGCTGATAGTTCGCCGGCAGCGTGGCTGGCAATTAAAATTAATTCAGGAATGGCTGGGTCACGATTTAGCTTTGTAATCGGGAAAATTCTAATGCCCATGTATCTAATAAAATGTTGATTTATATTTATTTTCTTAATGTTTACCGTTTTCATGTATTTAAAAAAAAATCGGGCAAGTGCGAGTTGGACTCGCGCACTGAGGATTCCGTACAAACTTACCTGTGAAAACAGTTCAATTCCTGAATTGAGTAACGAAGATTTTAAGGTTGACTGGTAGAGAATGCCTTGTTGCATTAAATCCGCCTATGTACCACTACTGTACATGAAGTTTAAATAAATAAATAAATAAGATTTTTCCGAATTGAAAAAATAAGTTTTTTTTTTGTGACATAATTACAGTTTTGGAAGCAGTGTTGGAAGGCCTCCTACAAGGTGGACCGATGACCAGGTGAAGGTTGCGCGAATCCGATGGATGCGAGACGCACAGGACCGTTCGTTGTGGCGACATTTGGGGGAGGCCTATGTCCAGCAGTGGACGTCTACTTCAGATTTATTCTTATACTTGTGCTATAAGACCTTGCTTACTAACTTGCTTACTTACCTTATGAATTTCGATTCCTTTGAGAGTGTCGAAATATACGTTTTTTGCGACATAAACGGCCGTATCTTTTTTTTTCGTTATCTCTGAAGTTTGAATTTTTCACAGCTTCAAGGAGCCGCAGACTTGAGTATATGGTTTTAATTTCATCTCGATACCTTCACGCGTTCCCGACTTAAATGGTCTTGACAGACAGACAGACAGACAAGCAAACGGACAACAAAGTGGTCCTATAAGGGTTCCGTTTTTTTTTATTTTGAGGTACAGAACCCTGAAAACACTTAACTATCATTATATATATATATATATATTATATACAATACATAAAAAAAAAACATAAAAATAATCTATGAATCCACGGAGTCTACATCTAGGTAAAGTGTTCTCACATGCACATTACAAAAACAAGCTGTATAAAAATAAACTTATTAATAAATGGCATGAATAAAAAACAATAATAAATCATTGAAAAAGTGAACGCTAATTCAGCACAGTAGCAGTAGGTCATCAGGACACATCAGCCATTGTAATGCAAATTAGAATCTAAGTCAACGTGGTTGAGGGCTTACTAACCACAAAAATAATGCAAAAAAAATTGATGAAAAACCAAACAGTATGCGAGTTTGTCACTAAAATTCAGAACACGTACTCATGTTCGGCTGTCTGAGAAAAACTGAAAACTTTCCAAAATTAGTTTGAAAAGTTTCCAGTTAACTTCCCGGCCAGCTAACGGTATAGCAAAAAAAGTAAATGTGTTAATATCTCCTCTCGTCGCCATTGTTCGAAAACTGTCGATGAGATGTAAATTCAAACAAACATGGCTGCCATTTTGTAACTTCTTAGGGTTCCGTAGGCGACAGGAGCATACAGAACATTTTAATTTCAATCTGTCCGTCTGTTGGATGTTAGTCTATTGGCACTAAATTGATGAAAGATATATTCTATGTCAAATTATGGTATCAGACATTTGTATATGGATATATGGTGTTTTGTTACTATTTTGGGGTACAGTAAAGTTTGTTCTATTCTGTTTTTTTCGTTCTGCTTAAGTGGGACTGATGTCTGCCGCATGCCGATCGAGCAGTAGGCCGTATATAATGGTGTAAAATACAAAATTGGTGCCCTGAAAACGCACGACGGGGTTGGGGTAAACCAAGCAATAGGGTGTGACACTGATGGGAAAAAATTTATGATTTTTTTTAAAACAATTCTTAATTAATTATTATTATATTGTTTCTTTCAGCTTCGTTCCAAGGTACATTCTAGGGTATTTCTCAAATGTCAAAACAGGCCATTTATTTTTTAACGAGTTTAAAGTTCCAGCTGCAAATGTAACTTTGTTTCTGATAACTTTTTTTTGAGTAATTTAGTAAAAAAATAATTTTAAATTTTTACTATAGATAAAATTTATCATAATATAAGTAAACATCCCAACTACGGAACCGTTCACTGTGAGTGGTTCGACATACACTTCTCCAATTTTTTTCCTTGTAGTTTACAAAAATGTGGTGTTTTTACTGCGTCGCTCGTAAATTATAATGGCTTCGTTTGTCGTAGAAGCGTCATGAATCATTTGTTGGTTGAGCAATTTTCCGAGTATTTTTTTAGGAACGAGGGTAACAGGAAAAAAGTGTTGTTGAGTTAAGAAATAGGTACTTTATGATACTTGATGATGATGACCGATCACTCCCTCTAGGGGTGATAAAATAGTATTTTGCAAGAAGGTAGTAGAAGGTTATGTTTTTCGAGAGTAATATATGTATGTAGGTATGTATATTTCTTTGAGACGCCCTAGAGCCTTGTTGTATTTTAGATGTCATTAAATTCATCTTAATTGTGAGAGTGACACTGGGTACCTATATCAAAATGAAATATGCTTAAAAAAAACTGGGCAAGTGCGAGTCGTACTCGCGCCCTGAAGGTTCCGTATAAACTTACCATAGGTAAATAGTTAAATTTCGGAATGGAGTCTCGGAAGATTTTTTTTTTAAATAGAATTTAAAAAAAAAATCTTCCGAGACTCCATTCTTGATTTTTCCGAATAGCAAAAAAAAATTGTGAAGTAACAACTAATTTTCAGTTTTCAAATTTATTGCTATACTTGTGCTATAAGACCTTGCTTTATGCCAAACTTCAGGATTCTGGGTCAACGGGAAGTACCCTATGAATTTTGATTTCCTCGAGAGGGTCGAAATGTACGTGTTTTGCCACATAAACAAAAGTATCTTTTTTTCTCGTTACCTTACAAGTTTGATTTTTTTACAGCTTCAAGAGTCCGCAGACTAGTATATGGTTTTAATTTCAACTGGATACCTCCACGCGTTCTCGAGATAAAGGGTCTTGTCAGACAGACAGACAGACGGACGGACAACAAAGTGATCCTATAAGGGTTCCGATTTTCCTTTTGAGTTACGGAACACTAAAAATGTGATTGTCATGGAGTAGGGTATCAAAATAAAGGGCTCGAGGAGACAATTTCAACAGTATTTACTCACTAAAATGTAGGAAATAAAAAATAGAATGCAAAACAACGAATGAAAAGTTCAAAAACCTAATCAAAGGAGTTTCGGTTGACAATCCTACGCATATTAAACGTTAAAGGAAGTAGGCGGACCTTCACAGGTGAGCAACATGTCAGCTTGTCATTACCCTTTATAATAAACGGTTAGAAACCGTTTAGTAGATACGTATTATGGCATACTAACCTGTGGTTAACATGCCGGCAGTTCCACCAAGGAAATAGACCGTGACGAGTGAAATGTTTAGGTATATTCAAACTTAGATATATTCAATGCGCTCGTGCGCAGTAACTTAAAATCCAGGTCTTGTTAACAAAGTTCTTACGCACTTTTGCTGGAAAAAGTGCAAACAGCGTTTCTTAGGTTCCTGTACAAGCGGAAGCACGGCAATTACCCATACCTCTATCCGACAAAATTTCTATTGGGTTGCCTCGGATATAACTCACTAGAGGTAAGACGAGCGCGAGATCAGCTCACCATAGCCTGCAAGACGCTCCGTGGCACTATTGACGCGCCTGATCTGCTTACTATGCTAGCGTGTTTCTTTGTACCGGACAATTACTGCCGCGGCAAAAAGCACTGAATGTTTGCTGTGCCTCAGTGTCGCACTGTTGCCCGTGCGCAGTCTCCAATACCTCACACTTTGGCTGCACTAAATGATCTCTTGGATTCTTATCCAACAAACGATCTGTTTGTGGATGAATGGAAGATGATTTTATTGGTATGTCAGTAGTACTGTGAGAGGAATTGATTTAAGTACATGTTGTTTATAACTTTGTTTAGTTACTGTAATTGGTTGTTTATAATTAATTGTTTATAATTATTGGTTGTTTGTAATTAATTGATTAAGTAAATAAATAAATTCTAATGAAGTACCTGCATGACAGTCAGTAGAGTTTCCGAAAGAATGGGACTTGCTCTCGGATACGTTGAGGAGTATGCTGGTCAATTCTTAGTGAATATAGGCGGCGCAATGTATGTAGTTCGCAGTTATTCATTTAATCTTTCTGCCCTTTTTCCATATTACTTATGGTCGGCCCAACACGTTATTTTCTTCCATTCTGTCCTGCCAACAGTCACGCTATCATTGACTCCCTTTTCTTTCATATTAATATTATATATTTTGACTGGCTTGTTGGTCTAGTGGTTAATGCCCCTGACTGCTATGCCGGAGGTCGTGAGTTCGATCCCAACCCCAGACAAATGTTTGTGTGTTGAGCACGACAATTTGTTCTGTCTGGCTGTAATATATAAAGAAAGAAAAGAAAGAAAACATGTTTATTCTGCCTGAATAGACGCACAATTCGTTTCAAAAATACAAAAACCAAGTTCCCTGACAGGCCATGTTTGTATCTTTGGCATTCATTTGGCATAACTGTGTTGCACCACTAGGACCATAGACAACACAGCTGTCTAGGTTATCTGTTGCATTTTGACGCCGGCCTCAACTATATCTATAATATGTATGTATTTAGAAATATATAAGCATGTTTATTAGTTGTCTAGTGCTTATAGCACAAGCTCTGCTTAGTTTGCTGTATTATTTACTGGCTTCTGGCAGCGGTTTCGTCCGCATAAAAATAGGTTTCTCCATACAAATTTTGGACACCCATTTCATACCCTTAGGGGTGGAGCGGATGTCTACACCCTATAAGGAACCTACCTGCCAAATTTTAAGTTTGTAGGTGTCATAGTTTCTGAGATTACGTGATTAATCAGTGAGTGGTATTTCGCTTTTATATATATAGATATACTTATATCACTCCTCGCAGTTATTGATTTGTTGGTTTTTATTAACATTTTCCTATATGTTTATTTTTCTGATCATTTACTAAGAAAATTACACCACACTTGCTAAACTTTCCTTGGCCCAATTTGGACAAAGCATATTTTTACAAAACATCATTTTGTAGGTCCCTCAAAGTACATAAAAGAGTGATGCGTAATACTTTGAAAGGTTAACTCAAACACAGACTTTCTCCGTTAATAATAAAGGCGAACTCGATATTTAAGGACGCGTGTAGGGTGTCACCACCAATTATCGTCCATGTCATTATTTATTCAACGCCATTATTTTTGAACCGTTGTACTTTGAAGCCCTGCGGTTTGACGCATTGAAATAAAAGGTAATATTTACTATGCATTTTGAATACGAGTTTATTATAAAAATGGATATATTTAGTTCTGCCAATGTATGGACGATACATCTTTACATTCCAAAAAATAGACAGAAATGTCAAATACCTATATTTTTTTAAATTGTTTATTATATGTATGATATTGTTTATTACCTATACAAGTATAAAGCTGAAGAGTTTGTTTGAACGTGTTAATCTCAGGAACTGCTAATACGAATTGAAAAATTGTTTTAGTGTTGGACAGCCTCTTTATTGTGGAAGGCTATGGTATAACATTACGCTACGACGCACGCGAGTGGAACAGCAACCAAAGACGCGAGTGAAACCGCAGGGAAAGCTAGTTATATTATCACACCCTTACAGATGCGTTCAAAGCAATGCTGTAATTTACACTTAAATACATTGTTATTAAGCTGATTGTTCCAAAAATAAAAATAAATGATACATCAGAAGTCCACATAATTTTTTTTTGTTTGTAAAAATAATATTTCACTTATTCGTATCCTTCAACTTGTATACAGAAATAACAGTTTCCGTCAAAAGTCTTAGGAAACAAAACTGTTAGTGATAAATATTGCCAAGATGATGTCTGGAGCAGGACTTAGGATAGCCGTATATCAAGCATGAATTACTGATGTGACCCGAAAATTCTCAAACTCCCAGTCTTCTAAAACAAGTGAAATATTCATCACAAAAATTATATTCTTGTATTATTTCATGGTGGTTTTCTAATGCTGGGACCACGGGGAAAAGTATGTAAAGGATATTCGTGGTCTTAACCTTTTGAGTGCGTCATTAGAGACACAATAGTAAGACAATGGCGCCCGAACGCCGGCGTTCGTGCGGGGATCAACAGCTTAAAACGCAAAAGGTAACGAAAGGAACATTTAATTTTATTCATACGGAATAACCTAAAAATACCTACATTATGCGATATTAAAAACATATTTACACAAATATCTTTTTTTTTATTGGGTGGGAAAATCATCTTATGACAAATCCCGATCTTAGGCGGAGCGGGAGATAGTGTCAGACTTTTACTGTCTAAAAACTCACTCCTGTTCCTTTTTCGCCTTCATCGCAGGGCACCGGGTTTCACTTTCATACTACCCGTGGCCCCAGTAGGCTTCGACCCTGCTGGGCCCCTACAATTTGCTGACATCTCCCTGAGGCGCGCGCGGAACAATACGCGCCGTCGACGACTTGGGCTCGGTCCGGATGGTTACCGGACGGTCAGACGGCGGGCCACCCATTGCCCGCCGTCCGCAAGCCCGCGCCTACGGTGGCCGGAAATCAGGATCGGAATCCCGGCGGCGGCTGGGGCGTGAGGACCGTTGCCGTTGCCTCACGCGATCGGCCGCCTCCTTTGCCAGCATTACTGCTTCGCAGAAGGAGGCGACCGCCTGCCACTCCTCCTCGCTCCGGACCATGGCCTGTACCAAGGCCCGGCGCGAGAGATCGCCGCCGCCGTTTTTATTGGGTGGGAAAATCATCTTATGACAAATCCCGATCTTAGGCGGAGCGGGAGATAGTGTCAGACTTTTACTGACTAAAAACCTACTCCTGTTCCTTCTTTGCCTTCGTCCCCGGGTTTCACTTTCATACTACCCGTAGCCCCAGTAGGCTTTGACCCTGCTGGGCCCCTACAATTTGCTGACATTTCCCTGCGGAGCGCGTGGAACAGTACGCGCCGTCGACGACTTGGGCTCGGTCCGGACGGTTACCGGACGGTCGGACGGCGAGCCACCCATTGCTCGTCGTCCGCACACAAATATCTTAAATAACAATGTAGCCCACAGCGCTGCTCACGGATTACCATTAATGAATAGAATTTAAATTGCTAGTCCGCATGTGTATGCATGACAAATAAATAAAATAAAAATAAAATAAAATAAATACATAAAAGCGAAATACCACTCACTGATTAATCACGAAATCTGAGAAACTATAACACCTACAAATTTAAAATTTGGTAGGTAGGTTCCTTATAGGGTGTAGAAAATAGTTAAGAACGGATTTTACGAAATTCTACCCCTAAGGGGGTAAAACGGGAGTTGTAAGTTTGTATGGAGAAATCGACTTTTACGCGGGCGAAGCCGCTGGTAGAATTATAAATAAAAACAAAAAAGAGAAATTAAAGAAATACATTCATTAAAAAAATTACATCAATATAAAACTTGATGATGATAATCAAAGTGCTTAAGTGTGTCATACAAAATGCATCGATTTTTTTTATGGAGCTTGTAAATATGTCGATGTGTTCAAGTTTGCTTTTGTATGATATTGCTATTCGCCGAATCGGTGAACACATGCTGGTTTTCTAAAACAGTTTTTTTTTTCACAACGTCATCTAGTCCCAAACTAAGTAGAACTTGTGCTATGAGCACTAGACAAGTGATAAATATCATTAAATGTATCAAAACACATACATATAATAGATAAATCTACGCTACCGACTTTCAAAAAGATGGTGAAGGAGCATTACCTATCACTTTAATTTTTCATCTCCTTTCTCTATCGTATATTTTAATATTTATTAGGTTATTATTTGGTAATGTACCTATTTATGTATTATATGTCATCATCATCATTTCAGCCGAAAGACGTCCACTGCTGGACATAGGCCTCCCCCAAGCGTCGCCACAACGAACGGTCCTGTGCGTCTCGCATCCATCGGACTCCCGCAATCGTTACCAAGTCATCGGTCCACCTTGTAGGAGGCCTTCCAACGCTACGTCTTCCGGTACGTGGTCGCCATTCCAGAACCTTTCGGCCCCAACGGCCATCTGTTCTGCGGGCAATGTGCCCTGCCCATTGCCACTTTAGTTTGGCGATTCTTCGTGCTATGTCGGCAACCTTGGTTCTCCTGCGGATATCCTCATTCCTGCTTCGACGATGCGTGCATATACCGGCAGCTCAATAGACAAATCTCGAAGTCCCTGAAACGTGACCTTCGCCGCTTTAATACCGCAAGGATTAAGGATGCGATTGAGCGGAATAAGGGCTCTAAAGTATTTGCACGAGATCTGTCTATTGGGCAAAGCCAGCTCACGAAACTGAAGACCGACGATGGCAGAGTCATATCCGCCAAATCGGAGCTTCTGGGAGAGATCGAGGCTTTTTATGGACAGTTATACACGTCTATCGTTAAACCCGCTGTAAATCTAGTGAACGACCCAAGAGCTAGATTGACTCGACACTATACCGAAGATATCCCGGACGTCAGCCTGTACGAGATTAGGATGGCTCTGAAGCAGCTGAAAAACAACAAGGCGTCGGGTGAGGACGGAATTACGGCCGAACTCCTGAAGGCGGGTGGAAAACCGGTCCTTAAGGCCCTTCAGAAGCTATTTGATTCCGTCATACTCGAGGGAAAAACGCCACAGGCGTGGAGCAGAGGCGTGGTGGTACTCTTCTTTAAGAAGGGCGATAATGCCCTGCTTAAGAATTATAGGCCCATCTCGCTTCTGAGCCATGTCTACAAGCTGTTTTCCAGAGTCATCACGAATCGTCTCGCGCGCAGGTTCGACGACTTCCAGCCTCCCGAACAAGCCGGATTTCGTAAAGGCTTCAGCACCGTGGACCACATACATACGCTGCGGCAGGTTATACAGAAGACTGAGGAGTATAATCAGCCTCTCTGCTTAGCGTTTGTGGACTACGAGAAAGCCTTTGATTCGATTGAAACTTGGGCTGTACTGCAGTCTCTCCAACGGTGCCAAATTGACTATCGGTATATCGAAGTGCTGAAGTGTTTGTACAAAAACGCCACTATGTCAGTCCGACTACAAGACCAGACCTCGAAACCTATCCTCTTGCAGCGGGGTGTGAGGCAGGGAGACGTTATTTCTCCGAAACTGTTCACGGCAGCAATGGAGGATGTCTTCAAGGTTTTGGAATGGAGAGGGCTAGGCATTAATGTCAATGGCGAGTACATCACTCACCTTCGGTTTGCCGACGACATAGTAGTCATGGCTGAGACTACGGAGGAGCTCAGTATAATGCTTGGTGACCTCAGTAGAGCTTCCGAAAGAGTGGGACTTAAAATGAACATGGACAAAACCAAAGTCATGGTAAACAGCCATGTAGCACCCACTCCTATCAAGGTCGGGGACTTTACACTCGAAGTTGTAGACGAATACGTTTACCTGGGACAGACGGTCCAGTTGGGAAGGTCTAACTTCGAGAAAGAGATCAATCGTCGAATCCGACTCGGCTGGGCAGCGTTCGGGAAGCTGCGCGGTGTCTTCTCGTCCAATATACCACAGTGTCTCAAGACGAAAGTCTATGACCAGTGCGTGTTGCCAGTGATGACATATGGCTCCGAAACGTGGTCGCTTACAATGGGCCTCATTAGAAGGCTTAAAGTCACCCAAAGGGCAATGGAGAGGGCTATGCTCGGAGTTTCCTTGCGTGTATTATATGTATATATATTTTATTATCTTTTTTATGTTGTTGTACACTGACAGCCCCAAATCTTTTCCTTTCGTTACAGTCCATCCAAAAGTTGTCTGGTAGAAATTGCCCTGTGCAATAAGACCGCATAATGTACACTTATTTTTTATAAATGTCTGTCCTTTTTTTATAAGTTAAGGTGTGCAATAAAGAAATAAATAAATAATAATAAATTAGACCCAGACACAGAACAAATGATCGTGCTCATCACACAAACATTTTTCCTGGGTAGGAATCAATCCACGACCTCCGACTTAGCAGTCAGTGCCACTAACCACTAGACCAACAGGCTAGTCATACAACAATGTATAAATTTTCAAGGTTATTGCCCTTTAACGATAAAAACAGTTTATAAAATGGTCGATCCAAGCTAATTACGGTAGGTTAAACAATTATTGGATCGAGCCCCATTATTACAGCCTCAGGCATTTTGTTTTATAAACGAGTCACTGGGTTTCCTAAATTTTACCAAAGTTTCTATATAATTTATGTATTACGAATTATATACCTGAAACAGTGGAAAAAATATGAGGAGTATTTTTATTGCGAGGTGCTGCTAGTGACTTTACGCGTAAAAGTAGAAAATTGTCCTAAGGGAACATATTTTTGGGACAAAAGTATCCTATGTGCTATTCCAGGACATGGTCTATCTGTGTGCTAAATTTTATTAAAATCCGTATAGCCGTTTAAGCATGAAGAAGTAACGAACACACACACACTCACATTATTTTCATTTGTAATATTAGTGTGATGTTTAGGGTTCCGTACCTCAAAAGGAAAAACGGAACCCTTAAAGAATCACTTTGTTGTCCGTCTGTCTGTCTGTCTGTCGGTCAAGACCCTTTATCTTGGGAAAGCGAGGAGGTATCGAGTTGAAATTAAAACTACATAAGTACTTAGATTTGCGATCCCTCGAAGCTGTGAAAAAATCAAACATAAACAATGTGGGAATCGAACCCACGACACGCAACGCTGCAGTTAATTACGTCTATGCCATCATGATAAATATCTTTTTAAAGTACATAAAGTACGTATTGACTGAACAACATTTGAATAAATATCTATACAATATAATAAATCTGTAGAAGTTTTTAGTTGTGCGCGCATCACGTAAAATGTACGAAACCTATGTAGATAATATTTATACATTATAATTGTGTGTAACTTGATATATTACTTAGGCTTTGTTTCATCGCAATCGGTGGACTATATCGAAAGATATATGAATTTAATGTGTTCAAGAAGTAAAATATCATACCTTGTCAGTCAGTCAGTCAGCTAGTAGTAGCCAGATCTTAGAATTGATCACTTCATGGTATGACCGACCATTACATGAAATGGTGGCATTTCATGATATAGAACCTTGCCTACTGGCTACATCTAGCCCATAACATGCCAAATCAATTTTATTTTTTTATTTTATTTTATTTATTAGGAACAACAAACAGCTACATTATGCGATATTAAAAACATGATAACATAAATATCTTAAATAATAATGTAGCCCACAGCGCTGTTCACAGATTACCTTAAAGAATAGACTTTAAAAAGCTAGGATAAAAGCTGCATGCATGACAGTTATATCACTTAATATAATATATATATATATATATATATATATATATTTTACACACTACTAATTCTCAACTAGTACGAATACTGTGCGAATACTCAAAGGGCCCACTAGAAAAGGTCTTGTTAATATTTAAGTAGAGTCTCAATAAATAATATTCATAAACAGCAAAGTTATTAGGGGTACGGATAGAGCCCTATTTTTTTTTTTTCTGTACCAATTAAAAACAATTAAAAACAGGGGCGCTTAAAAGCAGAAACAGAAAAAGCAAAAGTAGTAAAAAAAAAAACTTAATTATAATACTAAAAATATTGACGTTAGTGAATACTAACGTTAAAGTGCTCGAGTGTCTCATACAAAAGTCTTCGAAACTTTTGTATGGAGCATGTAAATATGTGACAATGACGACACATATATATAAAAAATACAATTAATCATTTTAACCTGTTTGCTAGTTTAAAATATATTATAATTTACTAAGAAATAATAATTAAATAATACAATCAAAATTAAACAGAAGTCGGAAAATACAGTCTTAGAAAATGCACTCTGTTAAATTTCCAAAAAAGTTCCGGACGGTAATAGCGCCTCTCACCCTACAGTTTTTGCAATACATGTCAACTTTCAAACGTTGCCACATCTGCCTGTCCTCTAATTAGCAGGTGTGCGCTCATTTTATTATTTAAAGTCTTTTTAGACTTTCATTAGTCTTTTTTGAAGTCAATATCCACCTTTGATATTGGCAGAGTGGAAAAAATCTGATGAGTTGATATGCATAATTTGTGATCCTATATGTAGTTAGTTAAAATTTGAAGTAGATATCTTAAAACACCAGTGTCTCAAGACGAAAGTCTATGACCAGTGCGTGTTGCCAGTGATGACATATGGCTCCGAAACGTGGTTACAATGGGCCTCATCAGAAGACTTAAAGTCACCCAAAAGACAATGGAAAGGGCTATACTCAGAGTTTCCTTGCGTAATCACATCAGAAATGAAGATATCCACAGGAGAACGAGGTTACCGACAAGCCCGAAGAATAGCCAAACGGCAGTGGAGTTCTGGAGTGGCGACCACGTACCGTTGTACGTAGCGTTGGAAGGGACGCTCAAGGTGGACCGATGGCCTAGTGAAGGTTGCGGGAATCTGATGGATGCGAGACACACATGACCGTTCTTTATGGCGACACTTGGGGGTGGCCTATGTCTAACAGTGGACGTCTTTCGGCTGAAATGATGATGATGATGATGATTTTAAAACTTTAATATATTAAAAGGGTATGTTAGAAGCCGTTTGATTGGGTTACCCAAATGTCCAATTTTACTAAGAAACGCCAACACTAATGGTTAAATAAAAATTTTTGCTCTTTTAATTTTTCAGTGGTTGGCTCTGAGCCGAGCAATTAAAATCCAACAAGGCAGTTTTATTTAAAGTTTGATAGTAATTAAGATACCGCCCTACTAGAGTAGGTATTAGTTATGGGCCGTTTTCGGAAAATTAGACAGTACTTATAGTGGTCAGCCACGAGCACATCAACAATTTAAAAAAAATCACATTACACAAAATATTATAAAGACGAAAGTTTGTGAGTCGGCGTGTGTGTATGTATGTTTGTTACTGCATCACGCTGGAACGGCTAAACAGATTTCAAACTTGATACATAGGTAGACTATGTATTGGAATAGCACATGTGATACTTTTTATCTCGGGAACATATTTCCTTGGGATGATTTTCAACTATCACGCACACGAAGTTTATTGGTCGGATTCGCATGATTTTTGGCTGTTGTCGCAGCTCGGAACGCAGGTATAAATTTTGTTTCTTTTTTTTTGTAGTAATTTTGTCTTGGATACTGTATTCTTTAAGCCACCGCCCTTTAAAAGATGTGGCGTAATGTTGCCACTATATACGTGTGTAGATATTTGTATTTCCTCACTATTTATTTATTTACTGTTACTGTTTGTTTGTTGTTTTGTGTGTTTATTTATGACTTTGTCTTAAAAATAAAATTTATTTATATTTAATTTTATTCAAATGTATTGGTATGTGCACAATACCGTTGCCGACGTCTGTTAGTTGATAACGTCACCGGCCCACGCTGAAAACCAGCGCTGTGGACTCGTCGCATTTTTGCGTTGTGGACACGGCATTATGCTGAGCGTACGGCCGTTTTGCTCGGACGTGGCGCATATTTGTTATTTGTGATTAATTATGTTTTTGTCTTGCAAAATGTTTGCAATATGTTTAGTTATAAGTTTGCGCCTTTTCCGGCAAATAAAATGTTTTTCTTTCTTTCTTTCTTTATTGATAAATGTAAGGTAGGTACTTAGTGTATAACTACATAATTTAGTTTTAATTAATTAAGTGTTTTTATTTTTCTTGTTTTATCTGTTATATAAAAAAATACCACTTCAGTAGGTACTTATTTTCAATATAGAATTTATTTTTAAATTGAATTATGAATAAAAAAATGATGAAAAATTTAGTGTCATAAGTAATTGAATTTTTTAATAATTATAATAATATCCCATCGTCATATAGTACGTTGACGTCGTGGTGGGGCTTGCGCGATCCAATAAACCCTAGGTTTGTATCGGTAGCGTTTGCTATGCCGTAGCATGCCTCGGGTGAGGGGCCAGACTAAGACAGATACAATCCGCAGGGCAGTTTTGTGGCGAACTGTTGGGCATTAGCGATCCCACAGACCCGATCTCCTGGGATAGTTCTTGTTCTTCATCTCCGGCTTGCCTTTATTGGCTGGTTGCAGTGAACACTGACAAGGAACAGAGCTCCCACCTCTCTCTTGCTTTTATTGGCTGGCTTGAGTGGAGATTAACAAGAGAAAATATGCTCGGGAGAAGGATGTATAATCCAGTAAGGTGCTGGTAGGGATCTTGACCGTACTTCCGGGAGTTTCCTGATAGCCGTTGTATACCTCTCCACTCCTCAAGCACCTCAGGATATGTTGCTCTCTTGTTGCTACGTCACTTCGTGCTAGCGGCCGTTTTTGGGGGCCCATGTGGGCCCCCCTGCCTTTTTAGCGATAGATATTAATAACATTGTTCAAACAGAGGCCAATCTTAAGATAGTTCCTGGTAACCAGTCCACTTAAGATTCCAAAAACTATAGCCCTATTGTCTTTGTTTTTTGTATGTCGCAATAGTTTTTCACCAACCGAGAGTTGTCCCTGGGTGCACTAGCATAGCGCGTACAGGGATAACCGTCGGTTGGTATCACATTACATTAAAAGTAACTAAAGGGCCTTTGCGAGTTTGTTTCGGCTCCTCGTATGCCTTCCAAAGGCCCGGGACCTCAAGGTTCTGAGATATATTGATATATTTTAAGTGTTAATTATAACATCTCCTTGGACACGTCTGTAAGGGTGTTATGATATAATTTAATAAGCAAATGAATTTAAACTTACACATCTATCTGGGTTTTTTATAAGCTAAATAATTACTTACGAATTGCCAAATTCTTACTACTTATAGTTCCGTTAACTTTAGTTGTATAGACATCTGCTGTCACACTGAAATTTGTCGGCACTATTATGTTGCACAGACATAATTCTATAGGAATCCGAGTATATAATTAGTCTGTACTGAGTCTATATTGTGTGGACGTATCATTAGTTTAGCATATAGCATAGCATAGCATAAGCAGCCTTTCAATGTTCCCACTGCTGGGACTCATGCCTCCTCTCTAGGAGAGGGAATGGGCCGTAATCCACCACGCGGGCCCAGTGCGGATTGGTGAATGTCTCATGTCTTCGAATTTTTGGTTCTAGGACATGCCGGTTTCCTCACGATGTTTTCCTTCATCGTTTTGAGAGCAGTGGTCATGAAATAAATTACACAAAAAAGTAATGCGCCTGGCTGTATTTGAACCCGCGAAATCATTAGTTTAGTAGATACCTATAAAAACTCCATCTATAGATCAGGTCAGAACCCAATTCAGCCATACACATAAGGAACTAACCTACATTTGAACTGAACCACAACTCAAAGTTAACTTTAACTGACCGAGTTATTCTCAGAAGCGGGTCTTTCTCTCATTAGCCGAGAAACGAACCCACGACCCCTAACTACGATTTATTGGATACGAGATTACAGAACCGGGTTATCGGTATAATAGGTTTTAGGAAGTTATGTGATATTGTATTTTGTATTCTGAAAACAATATGAAATATTTCAACGACCCTTTTATTAGTTAAGTTACCTATAAGTTATAATATAAACGAAATTTTCAAGCGGAAATCTTCACGTTGTTATCAAAGATCAAAATAGGTAGAGTAGGATGTTTACCTAAAGTTCGTGGAAGTACTAAGTAATATAGAATTTATAATAATAATAATAATATGGGCAATGGCTTAATAGCCAAGAGCCTCGACCAACACCTTAGGAGGCTCGCGTTAGGCAGCTGGATCAAGGGCTTGGATTCAGAAAGCGGGACTTCTGGACACGGCTCGTATTGTTAGGAGGTTCCTTTCTCTGGAGCCCTGACTGCCAGTAGCTTGGATCCTGTTCCCGATACCGGTGGGATACTATTTTTTATATTTTTTAATGTATTTTTTCGTGATTAGGTTTGAAAAATATTTAAAAATGTAATTTATATGTATTCATACAATTAATAAAGATGATAATAATATTCCACAACAATCACACAACGCCATTTAGTCTCAAACTAAGCAGAGCTTGTGCTATCAATACTAGACAACTGATAAACATACTTATATATTTCTAAATACATCCATGTTATAGATAAATTACACCCAGACACAGAATCACACAAACGTTTGTCCTGGGCGGGAATCCCTCGACCTCCGGCTTAGCAGTCAGGGCCACTAACCACTAGACCAACAGGCCAGTTAAAATACCTAATAGGTACACCACCTAATACCTAATATAGCATAATACCTCCTCTAAAATCGTACTTTATTACGTTATATTTATCCTAACATAGTCTCATTTTTTGTCTTTTAAACACCCAAATTTCCTTGTGTGATCGAATCAGAAATGAAGATATCCGCAGGAAAACTAAAAAGGTACTGACATAGCCCGCAGCATCGCCAAACTTAAGTGGCAGTGGGCAGGGCACATTACTCGCAGAATAGGTGGTCGATGGGGCTGAAAGTTTCCGGAGTGATGATCGGGTTCCGCAAGACGCAGCGTAGGAAGGCCTCCCACAATGTTGACCGATGACCTAGGCCTCGTCTGCTATTACAATATTGTCAGAATGGTCTATCATTGATTTCATAATTGTTGATTTTGACAAGTTTGGTAATCTACTAATATAATGGCGTCATTATGACTTTCCAATGGTCAACCACTGACACTCCATTAAAAGAAGTGGCATAGAATGGTAATCTGGTAAATGAATTTCTCACGTATGCGGTTATCTGCTGAAATTTTGACAGTTTCTTTGATCAGTGACCTACGTGAGTACGTAGGGTACACTACATAAATACGAAAAACTTTATTCCGACAGTCACAAATACGAATTTCAAAATACCGATTTTCATAATTCCGAATGGTTCAAAATTCCGAATATAACAACTCCGACTTATCATTACTCCTATTTTTATAATTCCTAAATTTCAATATTCCTATCGTTTATAATTACTATTATCAAAATACCGAGTTTCAATAGATCGAATAACAAAAAGTCCGACTGAATGATAATTCGAAACATCAAAAATACGAATTCCGATTATTAAAATACCGATTAATACAATTCCGAAATAAAAACGCCTTGTAAAACTGTATAGCAAGACAAATAAACACATAATTGCTCGTCAGAGAGATGTATCATATTATGTATAGTAGGAGGGGGTAGAATTAAAAAACTAATGACAGATGCGTTTTCGAGCTTGCATGCAAGCAGGCATGCAACATGCAAACAGGCATGCAGCATGCAAGCAGGCATGCAGCATGCAACATGCAGCAAGCATTGTTCCTGTCACGGCTCCGGCGCTGCGGGGTTTGGGCGGCCCCACGCGAGCTTATCGTCGCAGATGGTTTTAACGCTCACCACCGCAGCTTCGGCTTGCTGGCCGGCTTAGCCGGCCAGCCTCAGCCGCGGCGGCGGGCCTTCAAACCACCTGCTCCTCAGCTCGCGGGCCGCCCCACCCCTCCGCGCCTACGCGGGTATAAATTACACTCTAGGGGTAGAGCAGAGAAGACTGCGTGAAGTCGGTTTTGCAGCGATTCGTTTCTATCACTAAATTTTGTAGCACAACATGTTGACTTTTAGTTATTCGAAGTATTGAAAATCGGAATATCGTTTTTCGGACCGAGAACCCTTCGTGCATTTGATTCTTCGAACGTATGAAATTCGGAAAACTAACAAATCGCATTTACGACTTTCGGTAAAATAAATTTCGTGATTTTGAATAATAGACATTATAATTCTTAGGTATTATGAAATTCGGACTTTTGAAAATCGGAACATCGAAATTCGGAATAAAATATTTCGGAGTATTTGGGTGTTCCCGAGTACGTACGTACCTTAGAACGTCATTGTGCAGTCATTGTTTTTAATAAACTCGATATTGTAATTCTACCACAACTCTATTACGAGACCATTGACCGATCAATTATCGATCATTATGAATTAACAGATTACGAAGTAAAAATAATTTAATTAATTGGGCCCCGGGCCCTAGTCTGCTATTTATATAAATTCGTCATTCCAACACGATCCCATGTCATTTTGCTAAAAGTCCGTAATCTGCTTGAAGCTGTGAAAAAATCAAATATCTGAGTTAACAGAAAAAGAGACGGAAACGGAAAAACGGAAGATACGGCCGTTTATGCCGCAAAAAACGTATATTTCGACACTCAAGGGTACCAAAATTCTAGAGTACTTTCCGTTGACCCAGAATCCTAAAGTTTTGCATAAAGTAAGGTCATATAACACAAGTATAGGAATAAATCTGCAAACAGAAAATTTGTTGTAACATCACAAAAAAAAAAAAAAATTGCGCTTTGGAAATAACTTTGAGACTCCAATCAGGAATTGAACTCTTTAAATAGGTAAGTTTGTACGGAAAGCTCAGGGCGCGAGTCTGACTCGCACTTGTCCAGTTTTTTTCATTAGGTAGGTGAGAAATCATCTCATGACTAGTAGATTTTTACTAAATCCCATCTATGTTCCTCCAGTTGTCCTTGACGTTCTAGGATCACGGCTATTTCTGATGAGACTCGTTTTAAAGAAATAAAAGAAATCAGAAAACATTTATCAGCTATAGCTTTGAAATTCAGAATTATTGATGGGTTTTTATCCACTGCATGCCATAACGGGAGTAAATAAAACTTATTTATGTTGTAATACTGAAGCGGTCTACAAACTTTCACCGCGGCGTTAGCGATGTACCTACCTACCTCGCCCTTCCATGACAGTCGAGTACGGTAGCCGTGTTTATATTACTAAAATACAGGATAAAACCCTGGGAGTTTGTGTGGGATTCTCTGCCGGTGTCTGTGTTTCCTGATAGCTACAACCTAGGAGTCTTTAAGTCAAGAGTGAATAAGTTACTGTTTTCTAGGCAAACATGTACACTGTCCATTGTCCTCTACATCATTGCTTACCTTAATATACTGTAATATGGAAATATTGAAAGAACAACCATTTTTTATAAGACCTTTAATGGAGTTTCTTGCCGGTTCTTCTCCATAGGAAATGACCAATTTGGAACCGTGCACTATTTTCTGACGTTTTATAAGTGCCCATGTAAGCATATGTGAAATAAAAACCATTTGATTTTTTTTTACCGTCAGATGCGATAGTGGTCAAGTGCGAGCCTAACAATAAAAAAAAAAACTGGGCAAGTGCGAGTCGGACTCGCGCACTGAAGGTTCCGTACAAACCTACCGTAACAACAAATTTACTGTTTTCAGATTTATTCCTATATCTGTACTATAAGACCTTGCTTTATGCCAAATTTCAGGATTCTGGGTCAACGGAAACTACCTTAAGAATTTTGATTTCCTTGAGAGTGTCGAAATATACGTTTTTTGCGATATCTTTTTTTTTCGTTAACTTAGAAGTTTGAGACAGACAGACAGACAGACAAACGGACGGATAACAAAGTGATCCTGTAAGGGTTCCGTTTTTTCCTTTTGAGGTACGGGACCCTAAAAATATTATAAACATCTCCTAACGTGTTGCAATATTCTGGTCTAAATTGAAGATAAATGGTACTTTTTTAATTGGGAAATCAAGAACTTTTAATACTCTGGATGGAGCGAGGGTATCAGACTTTTGCTGACTAAAATCCATCGGTGTACCTTTAGTTGCCTTTTGTGTTCTAGGGCTTTTTTTTTTTTTTTTTTTTTTTTTCGGGTGGGAAAATCATCTAATGACATCCCCCGCTCTTGGGCGGAGCGCGAGATAGTGTCAGACTTTTACTGACTAAAAACCCACTCCTGTTCCTTCTTTGCCATTTTTTTTCCAGGGCCCCGGGGGTCACTTTCGCATCACCCATGGCCCCAGTAGGCCTCGACCCTGCTGGGCCCCTACGGTTGCTGACATCTCCCTGAGGCGCGCGTGGAACACTACGCGCCGTGTGTTCTAGGGCTGCGGTAACAGTAATATTCATGAGTAGGTATAGCTTACATTAATTGAAATTGTAGCAATATCTATAAGGCTAGCGCTACATAGATAGAAAGTTAAATTCAAAATCCTGCATCGCCGCATTAAGCGTGAACTACACCAGACCGATGCACACGTGAACTACGCCTGATTTGCGCGTAGCGGCGCGTTGCGTGTCATCGCGTGGCGTGGATCTAATGTAGCTCTGCAAGTCTAGTTGCCATATAAAATGTATGGAGACAGACGTGCCCAGATCGGCGTATGTGGCCCACGTGTGTGCAATGTAGTTCTACCTTTAGAGTTCTCCGCACGATTAGAATATATACAATAACCCAGAATCAACTAGCGGACAGTTGCCGAACCAGACACTACACACATCTGGTCGGAGGATCCTCCCTTTTCAACGGAGCTTTGCGGGACTTTACACTCAGTACTATACTTTGATTTGCCTGTTGGTCTAGTGATTAGTGGCCCTGACTGCTATACCGGAGGTCGTGGGTTCGATTCCCACCCAAGACAAATGTTTGTGTGATGAGCACTATCAATTATTCTGTGTCTGAGTGTAATTTATCTATAACTTGTATGTATTTAGAAATATATAAGTATGTTTATCAGTTTAACACAAGCTCTGCTTAGCTTGGGACTAGACGGCGTTGTGTGAAGTTGTGGATTATTATTATTATTATACATCTAAAACAATCCTTACACTCCTCCATCACATGGTGCTCCTACCCATGATCGATAACTTCAAAGCTGTCTGCGCCCGCGCTGATGCGAAGGCGATGCTTTCTCCCGCTAACGTCTCGTCCTACTTCAACACGATTTGAATGAATTACGTTGAATCCGCACGTCACCGTGACGTTACACAAGTTGTACCCATTTTGACATAATTAGACGGTAAGCTGACGGATTCGGAGAAAAGATACGATTTCTTTGCGGAAAATTGTCGTGTGATATTATTGTGACTTTTATTTTGTCGTCAAGAATTTGGTGAAGTTAATTGGTTTCATTGTTGGTGGTGATTTAACTATTTTTTTTTGTTTTTGAGTTGAGAATCTTAAATCAGAAAAAAAAGGAAGTTAGTGATGGCATGACGAGTGACAGCGTTGCATCGACTCCAAATAATACGGGACAAAGGCAGGAACATGATGATGAGTTGGGAATAATAATAATAATATTCCACAACTATCACACAACGCCGTCTAGTCCCGAGCTAAGCAAAGCTTGTGCTATGAGTACTAGACAACTGATAAACATACTTATATATTTCTAAATACATACATATTATAGATAAATTACACCCCGACACAGAAAAAAAGATCGTGCTCATGACACAAACATTTGTCCTGGGTGGGAATCGAACCCACGACCTCCGGCATAGCAGTCTGGGCCACTAACCACTAGACCAATAGGCTAGTCAAACAGCTAAGATCAAAACAGCTTAGTCAGATAGCTCGCTGTCCGGCCGTCCGGTAATGACCAATCCCAGATGGACGCCGTAACGCAGCGTTGTGTTCCACGACCGGTTCAAAGTTTGACACTCCACCCACAGTAGGAGCAGTCTCTTGATGAAGCCGTGATTTGTATTAATCACCCACACATACTTTCATATTTATAATATCGTCTAATGCAGAGGGTTGCCACATCTTCTATATAAAAGCGAAATACCACTTACTGATTAATCACGAAACCTTAGAAACAATAACACCTACAAACCACCACCTTTTATTTGTACTTTCTTTTTTTTTTGTTCCTTTCACTTTTACACACGGTGCCTACATCTATTTTTCCAATTTTTCTTTCGCAGGTATGCTGGAAGAGATTTCCGTAGGAGTAAGCATCACCTATGTATTTATTTTTCTGTTTCCGTCTTCATTTCTTTTATTATCTAAGTGTATACATGAATTGTAAAATAAATAAATTTTGTCACGTAGGTTCCATATAGGGTGTAGACATCCGCTAAGAAAGGATTTTACGAAACTCCACCCCTAAGGGGATGAAACGGGGGTCCAAAGTTTGTAGTACGGAAAAACCGACTTTCCCGCGGGCGAAGCCGCTGGCAGAAGCTAGTATCTTATATTTCAGTCTACTACAATTCTACATTGGGTGCAAATGGTTACAACGTAAACTTAAATTCAACTAAAACACAACCAGACGAATAATAGAACAGTGTTTAAAGGCCAGATTTCAACCTACTTCCTCCAAGAAAAGGCACACAGCAAATATAGCCAAGCTTACATAAAACCCTACAGCATAATACTTCCTACGAGTGCTGGTATACAAAGCAAAGGCTAAAGTTTTGGAAACTCCAACCAAAAACAACAGTTTTACATTCTCCCGCATAGTTGAGTCGCGAACGTTCAACCGTAATGAAAAAATGTCGTAAACACACTTATTACTCTTTTTATGAGCGATATTATCTCTATGTATATCGTAAAATATAACATCTTGGCACAACCCGTAATTCTAATTTTTGGAGAATGTAAAAAATCAAGTTTTGAAGCGTGATTTGTTTTACGCGTGGCGTAGGGAATGTTCATCGAGATGTGGTAAATGTTGCGTTAGGCCTACTGTCCTAGAACGCGTAACTTCATAGACGCGTATTCATCATTATACGCTTGGTGTACGCGTGCGTGAAGCTTACACACAAAACTATGAAACTGTGTCGACGAAGCGGCAACGGCAGAACCGCTTTGTTACCGCTTCGACGACACAGTTTCACAGTTTTGTATATAATGACAAATATGTGTCTATGAAGATCTGCGTCCATGGACGATTTCTTTTATTATAAATCTTGATAGGCCTAAATTACAACCTAGGGGTCTTTAAGTCAAGAGTGAATAGGTTACTTCTAGGCAAGCGTGCTCCATCGTCGATCACATCGTCGCCTACCGTCAGGTGAGATAGTGGTCAAACGCGAGCCTATCAATATTAAAAAAAAAACTATGTTAAAGGCAATTTTGAAAAGGTTCGTAAAAACAATTTCGTTCGTTAATCGGATTTACGAATATTTGATATCGTTTTTGAAGTTGAATGAGCTAAAACAAAAATAATGTGTCCACGACTGGATACTCATATCGTGACTCTGATTTTCAGTGCTAAGATTGATGCATTAGAAAGCTATTTAACAATCAACAAAAATATATTATTACAACCATAATTTCTACTTTTTTTTTTAATTTATATAAACCAGTGCTTGACTGCGATCCCACCTGATGGTAAGCAGTGAAGCAATCATTGATGGTAAGGCGCACTAGTTTATTAAGAGCCTATTAACTCTAGCCTTGAAGGCACCTAAATTATAGTTGGACGGGAAGACCGCAGCAGGCAAATTGTTCCAGTCCTTCGATGTACGCGGTTCACACGCTTCGTCGTTGAAGTTTCAACAACGTAAGGGTGGATACCCGCCGTACGTCGGGTTGTCCGATGGTAGAAATGAGATGGCGGAATCAAGTCATGCCATTCCCGCGCATACTCTCCAAAATGCAACCTGTAAAATACCGATAGGCTGGCTACCCTGCGCCTGTGCTCGAGGCTTTGTAGATTGGACTTAACCAAATCTGGATCCCCAATTAGCCTCTTCACACGCCTTTCCACTGAGTCCAAAGCTGCTAGATGGCATTTTGCAGCACCAGCCCATATGTGACTGCAGTACTCCACACACGATCGGACCTGTGCTTTGTATAACATTAGAAGCTGTCCCGATGCGAAGTACCGTCGGACCTTTGCAAGAACGCCTAGTTTTCTAGCAGCTACCTTGGCTTTGGACTCAATGAACTTCTTCTGAAGTCAGATTATTTTTGATTGCCCATAAAACATAAATGTAGTTTTTTTTTTATTAATGTTAGGCTCTCGTTTGACTACTCTATGTCACCTGATGGCAAGCGATGATGTTGTCGACGATGGAACACGGTGGCCTAGAAGTAACCTATTCACTTTTAACTTAAAGACCGCTAGGTTGTAGCTGTCAGGAAACACAGACTCCGGGAGGAAATTTCACACAGCTGTACGCACAATAAACGAGTTTTAAGATGAGGCTTCCTCACCCTACCCGATTCATAATTTAAGTACATATCATCAACCTATTCAAGACGACGAGAACAGTCAGTATCTACATATTACAATAAACCTTATGATTTAATAGAAATCGTAAGAGCGAACAATAAAATGATGCTCGCGTAGAATAAACGCGTTCTTTATAATGTCTTGGCATTATCGTAATGTGTTGTTGTGGGGAGAAGTCTAATGGAGGAGATATTTCACAGCATCCCTTGTTTTTATGAAGGCAATAGATACTTAAACAGAACTGATCATCTTCGCTTACACAGAATTTTTGGAAGGCCCAGTGGTTAATGTGCCACTCGTACAAAAGGTTTTTTTTGTTTTTTAATTTATTTATTTAAGGAACTTTTAACAAATTGTTATATCAGTTCCATCGTAGCCCAAATACATCACAATTACAGAGTAACTAGTGAGTAAACTAAAATAGCTTCTGGCGACATTGGTTTGGTTAGAATAGCGTTAAATATACCTAAATCTAGCTTATTTATATTTAATTCATTAATTAACGAACTTCTTTCAGACTCATTCCTGACACACTCCAACAGAAGGTGATGGACATCTTCTATTTTATTATGACAAACTAAACAATTCGGAGAGTCCACCATTTTCATTAAAAATGTACAAAAGGTTGGGCTCACAGAGTTCGAAACCGGGCAAGTATCAATGTGAATTGTTCAATTCATATATAATAATAATATAATATTAATACAACTATCACACAACGCCGTTTAGTCCCAAGCTAAGCAGAGCTTGTGTTATGAGTACTAGACAACTGATAAACATACTTAATTATTTTTAAATATATAAATTTTATAGATAAATTACGCCCAGACAGAGAATAAATGATTGTGCTCATCACACAAACATTTGTCCTGGGTGGGAATCGAACAAACGACCTCCGGCATAGCAGTCAGGACCACTAACCACTAGACCAACAGGCCAGTCTATAGTCATATGTACTTTTAATAGGACATTACTGACATATATCTTGGGGTTAGTTTCTGGTCTAACAGGATGTAGTGGAGTACCAGTATTTTATGTGGAACGACTTCCTGTCTGACGACCATAGCACAGTTACTGAGTAACGCAATTATTCACAGCACTGGTTGTTAAACTGTCAGGGTTAGTCGTGGTGTTGAATTACTTCAGACGTTTGTTTTTAGGGTTCCGAACCTCAAAAGGAAAAAAACGGAACCCTTATAGGATCACTTTGTTGTCCGTCCGTCTGTCTGTCTGTCTGTCAAGACCCTTTATCTCGAGAACGCATGAACGCATGTTTGATAGTTGAAATTTAAACTATATATTCAGATCTGCAGCCCCATGAAGCTAATAAATAAAATCAAACTTCTCAGTTAACAAAAAAAAGTTACGGCTGTTTATGTCGCAAAAAACGTATATTTCGACACTCTCAAGGGAATAAAAATTCATAGGGTACTTCCCGTTGACCTAGAATCCTGAAATTTGTTTGAAGCAAGGTCTCATAGCACAAGTATAAGAAAAAAACTGATCTGAAAACTGTAAATTTGTATTTACGTCACAAAAACAACCTTTTTTGGCGATTCGTAACTCCATTAGGGAATTGAACTGTTTTCATAGATAAGTTTGTACGGAACCCTCAGTGCGCGAGTCCGACTCGCAGTTGCCCGGTTTTTGTTGATAGACTCGCGTTTGACCACTATCGCACCTGATCATGAGCTATTGTGTGGTCGAAGGGGAAACACACTTGCCTAAAAGGAAACTATTCACTCTAGACTTAAATATCTCAAAGTTGAAGCCACCACGAAATACAGACTCCTGCAGGGAATATCACTTTAAATAAAATATCTGCTTAAAAAAAGTTGTTTGTTAAAAACGTAGTCGTGTAACACACGGAGAGGGGAAAGTGTTTCCCGCCTTGCTTGTTTTTACTCCTCGTCTTCTGGGCATTTCTTAGTGCAGAAAGTTGTATCAATAAACTCTTCTTAGTTCTGATATTAAAAATTAATGTAGCAGTTACGTTTTCGCAATCAAATTTTTTTTAAAACAAATGTTATTACTCGTATGTTGTTTGATATTTCAGCGCTCAGTTTAAACTCATCACTAACTCCTGTCTCATAACTAACAATGTTATTGAGTATAATAATTATAGTTTTGTATTTTAAAATAAAATGTGTCTCTACATCTGCAGTAATACGTATAACACATGAAGAAAGTGTTTTTATCAATACCAGACTCTAAAAAAGTGCCATGGACTTGTATAAAAGTGCAAAATGACGCTATTCTTAGTTTTAACAAAACCTATAACGTATAATAATAAGTTAGAGTTAAATTACTTGTCTTTTAGGCTAGATTGTAATCAATGTCCGTAATAAAAATGAAAAAAATCTGCACTTACAACAGCTTGAAAAATCCATGAAAGAAATAAAACCGAAACTTCATAAGACGTTATAATTGTGTCCTTTTGATGAGCTGAAATATGAACACGCATCCTTCCTCTCCGTGTACTCCTTAACCCGTCAAGCTCCGAGGGTGACATAACCCTCAGGGAGGGTACTCAGGGTAGTACAACTGAATCATGTATTATATATAAGACAAGCAACTTGGGAATACTTGGGAAGTTGACGGATCTTGTGTTTTATTTGGTTAGTTACAGATTTGAGGGAAGTGGGAAACTGGGATACGGAATTATTTGATCAAATGTTTCATTAGTAATTGTGTTTTTTCCTTGGACAACAGCTATTAAGCATAATCAGCCTTTCAATGTTCCCACTGCTGGGACTCAGGCCTCTTCTCTAGGAGAGGGAATGGGCCGTAATCCAACACGCGGGCCCAGTGCGGGTTGGTGATTTTTTGGTTCTCGTGTTTTTGTGTGCGTGCGTAGATACCAATACCAATGCGTTACTAGTGTCTTTTTTAAGGTGGGGAATCATCCAATGACTTCTTCCGCTCTGGGTGGAGCAGGAGGGCGTGTCAGACTTTTACTGACTAAAACCACACCTGTGACCTTCAGTTGCCCTTTACGTTCTAAGACCAAGGGTTTTGGTTCACACAATGGTGACATCCGGGCGTTTCTTCTGCACGAAATTGGTGCAGGTACTTCCCGAACTTACCATGTCCTCTCTCGAACTCTGTTTGTCTTACACACATTTATGTTTTAATTTCAATAGAAAACTGTATAATAACGCCATAATCACGTAAGAGCCATTGTGAAACTGTACCTCGGGAAGGACACTCTTTACAGTAAATAACATTATCTATTCCCTAACCTTTCGAGTAAAAAAGACCCTAAAATAGATACCTCCTAAATTATTAAAGGTGGTTCAATAATATATGCCTATTCTTACAGAGGAGGGTATTCAGAATAAAAGGTAAATAGGATGTTTGAAAGACGTAAAACGTCTGGCAGGGATGGCTTTGTAGCGTCGGTGTAACAGAGGCACTGAATGCAAATAAAGGCGAAATCGCCGAAGCTGCCTTCCGGGTCGGGCAGGCGATTGAGATAGGCCTTGGAGGAAGGAATGTAGCGATAGCAGAAAAGTTTTGAAGCGAAATTAAATGGAATAAATTAAAGCTTTGAGTTTCTGAAAAGTTGAAAGGGAATCGTTTGTCAAGGTCATAATCATGTGAAGAGAGATGAAACGCATGCTACTAAAAGAGTTATGAGTGTGGATGGATGGAGAGGGAGGCCAAAGAAAAGATGGATGGATTCTGTGAGCAGAGATATGAAAGAAAAGGGAGTTAGTGATAGCGTGACGGGTGACAAGATAGAATGGAGGAAAAAAACGTGTTGGACCCCAAGCTATATGGGACAAGGGCAGAAGGATGATGAAGAATTAAAGCCTTGAGCGTCGACGCCGAGTTGCTAGCCTGTTGGTTTTCTATCGTTTACATTTCGGGGAGTTGATACGCATCAGAATTGCCCAATTTAATTCCACCAAGCCCGTTCCATCATTGGACCACTAGACGAACGGTGTTGCGCCACCGGTAGGTATATGATGGACCTCCCACCTATACGCATGAAATGGTTTTTCATAACCTACCAAATATAAATAAGTCGTTATTGTTATTTGTTTTATTTTTAAGGTGTGCGGCATATTTTACGTAAAATTAAATATTTTTCTTTCTTTCTCATAATAAGCAAAGAAACCATCGGTATGGGATTGCGCAAACCGAAAGCGCTAAAGTAACGAGGTAGTCTCAACAACATCCTGAAAGCATTATTATATTGGACGCGCAGGACATCCAGCGATCTCTTAGTATAAATGACCCATAGATTGCATAATAATGTTTCTGCACCACCCTAAGGTCGACTGGTAGAAATTGCCTAAGGCATTAATTTTGCCTTTATACTATGTTAACTAGTGCAAAAAGTTTTAATAAATAAGAACAGCCGCTACCAACGAGCTCCTCAAGCTTGAACGCATTACTAAAATCAAACGTTCCCTTAAACCTATTCGGGCTACATCTTAAGAAGACACCAATTGCCCTTTCACCCTTTTCAGTAGGTATGTACAAAAAATAGCTATCATAATCAAGGGATCCCTTTGATCTAAGTTCACGCTAGACACGGTACCTCACACGAGAGGCTACGGACCTAAATTAGTGATCGAGAGACTGCTTCCGAGTTTTCGATATATTTAGTTTACAAGGTTACTTGGTATCTAGGCAAATATCTAATAGAAGTAAACACGACTTCTAATGTTATACAAAGCACAGGTCTGATCGTGTGTGGAGTACTGCAACCATATATGGGCCGGTGCTGCAAAATGCCATCTAGCAGCATTGGACTCGGTGGAAAGGCGTGCGAAGAGGCTAATTGGTGATCCAGATTTGGTTTAGTCCAATCTACAAAGCCAGCACAGGCGTAGGGTAGCCAACCTTTCGGTATTTTACAAGATGCATTTTGGAGAGTGTGCGCGGGAATTGCATGACTTGATATCCCATCAGCTCTCCTTCTTCCGTTCTTTTTCTGTCTCTTGATTACAATTCCAGAAAATTATGACGTAACACTTTTTTTTTCGGTGGGAAAATCATCCAATGACATCCCCCGATCTTGGGCGGAGTGGGAGATAGTGTCAGACTTTTACTGACTAAAAACCCACTCCTGTTCCTTCGTTACCTTTCGTACCGGGGCCGAGTCTTCCATTCAGAATCAGACCCTTGGCCCCAGTAGGCTTCGACCCTGCTGGGCCCCTACGGTTTGCTAACATCTCCTTGAGGCATGACGTAGCACTTGAAATATTTTCCTTACTCATCAAGTTTGTTCTGCCAACAGTACATTTGGGTATTTCGCAAGAGGCCCCGTTGACCGTTAGCGCCCATAACTCGCTCCCTCCGGCTACCTATCGAATTATTCGATAAATTCGATGTGTTGAGCCTTATGCCTCAAGGACAGTATTTAGCATATACTTATCCAGGTCAGATTATTAAAGGAAGATTATTCATTTTGGAATCATTTTATACATGTAAAGAGAATTAAAGAGGTTATTTGAATGTTGTTGACCTACCTTGCAAAAAGCTTTTTTTATGTGTTAATTTTTCAAGTTACTTCTGTCGCTCTCGGTGGATCGAGACACTCCTTGTGTTAGGTTTTTATTGACTAAAACCCACCTGTGTTCCTTCAGTTGCCCTTTGCATTCCAGGGCCGTGGTAGCATAGCATAGTCGGCCTTATAATGTTCCCACTGTTGGGACTCAGGCCTCCTCTCTAGGAGAGGGTATCGGCAGTATTCAAGCTCGCGGGCCCAGTGCGGGTTTGTGGATGTCACATGTCTTCGAATTTTTGATTCTAGGACATGCCGGTTTCCTGCTTCACCATTTTGAGAGCAGTTGTGATGAATTAAATTAGTTAATTATAAATTAACGACGAAGCGAAACGCTTAGTCCGATTCTTCGGGCAACTTCATGACTCGATGCATTTGTTGCCAAATACTGCAAAATATTAGAATATGTTACATCCGCATTCTAATAGAACTCAAGCGACTACTCCATAATTATGGAGAAGTGTCCTATTTCAGGGCATGGTCAACTTGTGTGCGAAAATTCATCTAAATCGGTTCAGTCGTTTGAGCGTGATGGAGTAACAAACATACAAACACGCATATAAACGTTCACTTTTATATCGTGTAGTGTGATTGTAATTTTTTTTTTGGGTACGGTTTGTGCAATTGTCGAGCAATTAGCTGCTGCTCAGCGGGTCGCCGGTTTGATTTTTAAGATAAGATAAGATAAAGACTTAAACATGGTATAAAGTTGTTACAGTCAGGTATTAATCTATAGTCCACATGTTTAGCTATTTGTCATCATCATCATCATTTCAGCCGAAAGACGTCCACTGTTGGACATAGGCCTCCCCCAAGCGTCTCCACAACGACCGATTCTGTGCGTCTCGCATCCACAGCACTCCCGCGACTCTCACCAGGTCGTCGGTCCACCTTGTGGGAGGCCTTCCAACGCTACGTTTTCCGGTACGCGGTCGCTACTCTAGAACCTTTCGGCTCACTTCTACGAGCAATGTGCCCTGCCCACTGCCACTTTAGTTTGGCGACTCCTGCGGATATCTTCATTATTTTTGCGATCACGCAAGGAAACTCCGAGCATAGCCCTTACCATTGCCCTTGGGACGACTGCAAGCCTTCTGATGAGGCCTAAGCGACCATGTTTCAGTGCCATATATCATCGCTGGCAACACGCACTGGGCAACATACCACAGTGTCTCAAGACAAAAGTCTATGACCAGCAGCTATTTGTGCTCGCAACAAATATTTCTATGGCGTACAGATAGGTGTTCCGAACTTGGGTAACTTCTGTATGTGAATTTACATCTTTGTGAACGTACCCACGATACAGAAGTAATTTATTTATTTATTTAATCTTCATGCAACAAAAGGTACAAAGGCGGACTTAATGCCTTAGGGATTCTCTACCAGTCAACCTAGGGTAGTGGAGAGACAATATGTGGCAGGTGCATAAAAAAAAGAAAATAATAATAATAATTCCTAGTGTGGAGCAAAGTATTTTTAAAAAGAAAGAATAACATCGTTATAACAAAAACACCCTATACAGGTACATATCATAATGAACCTACAAAAATAAGTAAGTTTTAGTGTCGCCGCACATGGGCCACATGCCACAGCCACAAACGCCGCCACGAGAAGCTAGAAGCGACCACAAGCCACTTGTGGCCGGTGGCTGCTACTTTTTTAACCCATAGGCGCAGTATCATAATGGACTCTGACGAAGAAGGTTTAAATGCGCGATTGGCGTGTGACGGCGTTTTTTATCGAAGTATAGCGGCCGGTTCGGGCCACAAGAAGCGAGCAGCGGTGATTTGTAGCGTGTGGCTGTCACCGGCGTCAACCGTGTGCGGCGAATCCATATAAAATGTATGAAACCTGCAGAAAATATGCCGGTGGCTGCGTTTTGTGGTTGTGGCCGGTGGCCCGTGTGCGGCGACCCTACGTGTTAAGCGTCTAATAACTCCTCGACATCACTGTCATCTGTACAGATAATATATAATTACTAGCTATATAATTCTGCCAGCGGCTTCGCCCGCGCAAAAGTTGGTTTCTCCATACAAATTTCCAACCCCCGTTTTACCCCCTTAGGGGTGGAGTTTCGTAAAATCCATTCTTAACGTATGTCTACACCCTATAAAGAACCTACCTGCCAAATTTTAATTCATTAACGCTCAGGCGGTAGCCGGCGCCCGCAAGCCATTGTCTTACTATTGTGTCTCTAATTACGCACGTCAAAAGGTTAAGTTTATAGGTGTTATAGTTTCGGAGATATTTCGCTTTTATATATATAGATTTATTTTTTTAAATGTTAGAAAATAGTGCTTGACTGCGATCCTACCTGAAGGTAAGCTGTGATGCAATCGTTGATGGTGAAGCGCAATATTTTATTAAGAAAAATAAAGTAAAATGTCACCTTACACACAAAGAAAAACTATGCTGCTCTCACAGAATAAACTTTGCCACGTTGGTATTCTACATTTTACAGCCCAAAAAGTCTGCAGCGTCAGCAATTACCTAAACACGGAATCTCTGCCATCGCGCAGTAGTAAAACAGTTGTAAAACTTGGCACCCACTCGTGTGCGGAGCTATCTTGATTGTACCGGCAAACTGTACCAAGAGTATTTTTTTTATCTTCTGAATCTATCACATTTCTGAAAAAAATACTTTTTGTGGTTTTTTTTTAATTAAAATCTAACTAATGGTCATATAAAGAGGAGGGATGAAACGCATGTTACTAAAAGAGTTATTAGTATACATGTGGATGGAGGGATAGAGGGAGGCCAAAGAAAAGATGGATGGATTGTGTGAAGAGTGATACGAAAGAAAAGGAAGTTAGTGATAGCATGATGGGTGACAGGAGAAAATAGAAGAAAAAAACGTGTTGCACTGACCCCAAATAAAACGGGACAAGGGCAGGAAGATGATGATGATGATGATGAAAATCTAAACGTTATAGTGATTTTTCTTAATTCTTTATTGTACACAAAACTTATTATTAAACACAGTGATTTGACAATACATGTACAAAGGCGAGCTTAATTCAACTATCAATTCAATCAACTCAATCAATTACTTATTATTATTATATTATGTATAACTACTTATTATTATGTTTTCTCAATTTTTTTAAATAAAAACTGATAGGGTTAGGACGCACCGGGCATCGGGAGTGTCAGGACGATTTCTAACCACCGTAGACAGGTGCGGGCTTGCGGCGAGCTGTCCATTCGCGGGTCGACGGCACCACGCGCGCTTCAAAGAGCATGTCAGCAAGATTGACGAGGTCGGTTAGGGCCGATGTTGCGGATTGTTTCAAGAAGTTACCGTGGCTCTCGCAATAGGGCAACTAAAGGAATACAGTGGGTTTTAGTCAGTAAAAGTCTGACACCGTCAAGCCTCCCGCACCAGCCAGAGTGTGAGAAGTCATTTGATGAGTTTCCACGTTAAAAAAGGGGTCGCGTTTGGCCACTATCTCACCTGATCTGATGGCAGGTAAGCGATGATGTGGTGGACATTTGAGCACGCTTACCAAGAAGTGTCACTCTTGATTTATAGTCAGAGTCACAAATGTTTATAGCTATTAGGAAACAGTGTTTTTTCTTACGTATGGGTGGGATGGTACATCTAGTGGTCCGATAATGGAACGGGCTTGGCGGAATTAAACTATGAAATTAACATTGGATATTATTTGTATAGAAATCTGACTAAAATTATAATATTATTTTGTGTCACCACAAGGACCATGTAATGATACATATTGAAGTATAATTAGTCAATCTGCATGGTTGATAGCAGGGTGGACTGACTAGAGTCCAACTGAAAAATAACCTATAAGTACAATGATAGCATAAATATTCGCCATTACCAAATAAATACCGAAGCTTTTCTCCATTAATCCGGCCTCGATCTCCGCCAGAGCCACCTCTCAAAATCTCTACCTAAAACTTTTACCTCAACAAAACTAATTACCAAAAAATATTATCCTTCATCTCTTTTCAAACTCCATCAGAAAGTCATAACCGCGCCTTGCAGGCGAGGGGGGGTAACACGGTTAGGGGAGGGAGGGGAACAGTGCATGCGGCGCGCGTTGCCAAAAATCTAGTCAAACTGGCTGCTATAGTGCAACGCACTTCTCGATGAATGCGTGCGCGCAGAACAGTGCGGTAGAGTCGTGTTCGGTCTAAAAGTTTTTGGCAAGATGAAGACTTACTTGACTTAGTTCCTGTATCCCCTAGATGGAGCAGAGAGCGACCACAGTGCGCCGCCATCCTGTTTGGTCTTGAGCTTCACGCTTCATTTCGCTCCAGGTCTTCCCTATGTTCTTAGCCTCTGCGATGACCGTTGGTCACCAGAACTGCTTAGCGCGACCACGTTTACGCTTTTCCTGTGGATTCCAGTTTTGGGCTCGGGTCGGTGTATGCTCAGGGTCCCTTCGGAGCGTGTGGCCGATCCAGTACCTCTTGCGTCGTTTGATCTGTTGGATGATCTGGGTTTCACACCAACGTTTTACAGATTTATATTGGAGATTTGGCAAGATAGTGGTAGCATAGAAATGGGACCCATGAGGCCATTGATCAGCATTGGGACAATGCAAGCAAGCTAAAATTAGTAAAAGGTCGAGGTATGCCAGCAAGCTAAGAAGGGGTATCCTGGAGCTTCGAAATTTGGACCATGTAAGGAATGGAATAATGCGCGGCAAAACTAAAATAATCAGATACTGTGGACTAAAATAACCTTTATTGCCTTTGTTTTGGTGAGAATTCATCAAATGAATACTCCTGCTTTGGATGGAACGAGAGGGAATGTTAGACTTTTAATGACTAAAATAAAACCCACTTGTGTCCTTTCAGTTTCTCTTTCCACTCCCGGGCCACAGTAACTCTTTTGAACAATTTCGCAAAAAATTATTGGGCTTCAACCCCCTCGAGCGCCGATTGTACATACGGTTGTACAACTTGAATGACCTTGAAAAACGCTTAATTGTCGTATTGTACACACGGGTGTACGAAATTTAATCAGCGAAAATTTTGGTCTCTATATCTTCGTTTTTCCTGGAAAAACCTGTAGTTTTTTTTTTTTGGTGATTTATAATACTGTCGCGCGAGAGGAAGCGACTTCGTGGCAGACCAAGACTAAAATGGAGAGATGAACTGACACTTAATAGAGGACTGGCTCGCAATGGCAGAGCAAAATCAGGGGTGGGAAAGAGAGAGGGAGAGGCCTTTACTCAGCAGTGGGACATAATAGGGTAATTAAAAGATTATAAAGTTCGATTATTCCTGTTAGTCATATACTGTCCAATTTTTCACATTATAATACCCACTCCACTCCTTTCTTTGCTCAGGTCGTTAGATAGTCATACGACTCAAGTAGGTGCATCTAAAAACTGCAACTCGATTGGGAGGCTGCGGTGAAGCGGGGAGGGTGGGACCGAAAAAAAATAAGAGTACGCCAAAATGTTCGGTGCGACGACCGGCCAATGACCTGCCAAGTTAGACCTAAGGACCTAGGTCTTAAGTGTCAATGTGGGTGTGAGTTTTTGTGATGTATTTTTTTGTGTTTTATTGTGTACATTTGTGTTGTGTATGTTTGTAGGTAGGTATTGTATTTCGGGGTTTAATGACTGGTGGGTTTCGTGTTAGTGTGAGTATATGGGATGCGAAATAGAATGGTTGTCGCGAATATGAATGTTCAAATTGTTCGGAAAATATTTTAAATAAATGATAGATTGACACTTCGCGTGGCCCAAGGGCTGGCTTTTACCTCGGTCAGAGATTAGGCATTGCCATACAATGTGGCAATGCCGCCAGCTTTTTGGGCACACTTCCAGTCGACAGCGATGCGGAGGAGTTTTATGACGCCATATTTTAGCTAGTAGTTTTTGCCTTTAGTGTATATATATTATAATGATAGATTTAAATAGACAAATCGTAATGTTAACGATTTTGCCTAGAAAATTGAAGGTGCCCAGTAGGGCCATGCCTGCTAGGGCTGCACACGTTCCAAAGAGTAAGTGTAGCCAACTGAAGGATTTTAGTCAGTGAAAGTCTGACACGCCCTCTAGACTGTGAGAAGTCATTTGATGACTACCAACCTTATATATTTTACCTTCTTTGTTAATAGAGTTAAGAAAATAACTAAGAAATAATAAAATCAGTGCTATTGTGGAAATATAGATAAATGTCCTGCCCTGCAGGCCAACTTGCTCTCACATACAGAAAAACAAACTAATGATCCATAAATGAACTATATTTTTACACAAAACTATTAAGTATATTGACGTCACAGAGTTTTTGTACGGAAAATCTCTTAAATCGTCATTCAGCCGTATAATGTTCCCAATGCTGGCATTTAGGTTTCCTCTCTAAGAAAAGGCCGTAATACACCACGCGGGCTCAGTGTCAGATGGTGGATGTCACATTTCTTCGATTTTTTTCGTTCTAAGACATGTGACACATGACAATTTCCTATCGATGTTTTCCTTAACCGTTTTAAGAGCAGTGGCGATGAAATAAAATACACAAAGTTATGCACTTGGCTATGTTTTTGAACCCACCATCTACAACTTGAGAGTTGGGGCTATTAGCACTGGACCACCACTGTTTATTACGAGAAAACCGGCTCTGAAACTAAGAACAATACATTAAGGGGTGGAATAACAATACTTTCAGAAGGCACGTGGCCACGTGTTTCCATCGACCCACACTTTTCCCGCCTTTGTGTCGGGCATAGATTACGTACGGCGTCGACATCTGAAGGAAGGCGCGTGAGTTGGGGCACGTTGGCGAGCCAACAACTCGGTAACAAAGCCACGTGCTTTGTTACCGAGTTTTGAAGTATTACGAAACAGGAGTTTAGTGGAAAGATTTTTGTTGGATAAGCAAATAAATACCAACAAGATAATTCGGCACCAGAAGTATGAATTAACGTAAGGGACACTTCTAAGTTTTGCGTAAAATACCCTTACGTCAATCATCGTAAGGTACATTTTTATATTTTAGGTAAATGTCCCTTACGTTATTTCATATTTCCAGTATCGATATTTTGGAAACATTTATCTTGATCTTGTGGATATTGTAGAAGTTAGGAAGATGTGTAAATGCTACTACTGCTCTTTTGTATAATCAAACCAAAGGTTTAGAAATACAAAAGAGCGAGAGAGAACACGCGATGACCGATAATCGTGTACTGAATGCTCGATTAAAATTAATTAATGAAATTACATTTTAAATATTGACATTATTAATTATTATTATTACAAATTACATTTTAAATATTGACATTATTAACTGTTATTATTACAAATTACATTTTAAATACTGACATTATTAATTATTATAATTACAAATTATTACTATTATTAATTAATTATTTCACAAAAATTTATTTAGATTATAAGATGCCAAAAATAAGTCCTCTTCTCCGCTTAATAGATCCTTCTTTAGCTGTGCCCGACAGGGTCCATGATTGTTTCTTTTGACAAATATTTACCACCTAAGTCTACATTGTGGAATGCAATAAAGAATTGAGTATTGAGTTTTTTTTTAGGTTGGAAATCTGGGCGGCGTATCAGACTGTTACTGACTAAAACCCACTCGTTTGTTCCTTCTTTGCCTTGCATTCCAGGGCCCCGGGGTTCGTTTTCACTTAACCCATGGCCCCAGTAGGCTTCGACCCTGCTGGGCAATGAAGTGAGGTAAAAATGCACGAATAAGCATTCGTGCATTATTAGTGTATGGTTTCACCATACAGATATTATATAGATTTCTATTGGAATCAAAACATTTTGTGTAAAACTAATGCAGTAAAGACCTCTGAAAATGGCTATTTTGTGTGAACTTTGGCCCTTCATAATCTATTTAAAAAAAGGAGAAACTGACTGACTGACATATCAACGCACAGCCGAAACTACGAGGACTAGGAGCGTGAAATTTTTCACAAGGTTTCCTTTTATGACGTAGGCGTGCACTAAGAGAGGATTTTTCAAAATTCACACTCAAAGGGGATAAAATAGGGGTCCAAAGTTTGTATAGAGAAACCTTTTTACACGCGAGCGAAGCCGGAAGAACCTAGTGTACTAATAAATTAAAAATACAATATCTATAGAAACCTTACACATTTAATCGAGATCCTGAATAACGAATTTTTTTTTCATAAAACTTAAAAAAAAAAAACGTATGTCTTGGAATAAGTTTTGTGAAATATTAGAGTAAATGACGGACTTACCGAATGCCAACAGAGCGTTCAAACGTTATCTCTCTTTTTTCGCGTTGCCTCTTTATCTAACATTGGGTTAGATATCGTTTGATGAAACATCAAGCTTTTAATCCATGCTCACTCTCTCTCTCTCTGAGTGGGGAAGGGCCCTCTTAATCGTTAATAGATTAGGAGTTTCAGACTACGAGATTGTTCGAAAGAATAACTGTAATGCAAAGAGTATACCTAACTGAAGGAACACAGGTGGGCTTTGGCCGGTAAAAGTTTGACACTCTGGGCCCTCTTAATCGTCAGGATTATGATTCTGGGATTTTAAAGGAGGTATTATCAACTCTATGTTACAGCGGACGGCGAGCAATGGGTAGCTCGCCGTCCGACCGTCCGCTAACCGTCCGGACCGAGCCCAAGTCGTCGACGGCGCGTACTGTTCCACGCGCGCCTCAAGGAGATGTCAGCAAACCGTAGGGGCCCAACAGGGCCGAAGCCTACTGGGGCCAAGGGTCTGCTTCTGAAAGGATGACTTGGCCCAAGAAGGAACAGGAGTGGGTTTTTAGTCAGTAAAAGTCTGACACTCTCCTGCTCCGCCCAAGAGCAGGGGATGTAATTGGATGACTTTCCCACCGAAAAAAAACCTCTATGTTACAAAACTTCTTCAAACTTTCGGTAACTGTACCTATTCCGATCTCTGGTTATCTATATATATAAAAAAAAGGAGAAACTGACTGACAGACATATCAACGCACAGCCGAAACTACAGAGACTAGGATCGTGAAATTTTGCACAAGGTTTTCTTTTATGTCGTAAGCAAGCACTAAGAGATTTTTCAAAATTCACCCCCTAAGTGGATAAAATGGAGGTCCAAAGTTTGTATGGAGGAATCTACTTTCACGCGGGCGGAGCTGCTGGCAGAAACTAAAACAGCTAAAACAAGTTGCCGTATTTCTCTCTAACGAGATTTGAAGCATCTATAATACGATATCATATTATTTTAAAATGAACTAATTATATTTCCACCAGGTTGGCAACACCTGGACACGCTTCATTGCCTGTCAAAAGTTGAAATACCGAAACACTTATTTTATTTTTACAATCAAACGTGAATCACAAAAATCACTGCCATATGATTTTCAACTCTATTACAAAGTAATTAGGCTTAAAGCAATTATTTTTAATGTTACCTCAATATGTTTATGCAAAAGAATTTCTATGTGAGGTGGAAAAGACGAGACGACCAATTTTGAAAGACCTTCCTCGATTCGACATTGTGAAACGAATTAGAGATTTTTTATGTAATGTTAGGGGTCTTTTGATTTTGGTTTTATAGTCGCAAGTAATGAGAGTTTGCGATAGAAAAATTGAAATAAATTGTTGTGGTAATGGAAATAAATACCTAAATGAGAATTAACGTTCGTTGTTTTTTTTGACTATTGCAGTCTAAAAGCTCCTCAAATCATAGCAGGTGGGGTATTTGTGTAGCACGCAATCAATAGAAATACCTTTAATAATTATAACAAATAAATATACACCACTAATTTTTAATTAGTACAAATATTTAACCCTTTAATTTTTTTTTATTAGATAAGGTCTTGTTATTATTTAAGTAGTCTCAATAAATAATATTCATAAAAAGCAAAGTTATTAGCGTTTGTTTATATCCCAAAATGTCACTCAATTTATAGAAATATTGTACAGGCTATTGATATTATGAATGAATAAATGACGATCAAAATGGAAAAAACACTGCGCGTAGTATTTTCTAGTAGCAATTGTTATGAATGATTGATTCTATTATGAATTTACCAATTATGACAAATTTTCGTGGACAATTTTGGGATATCTCTTTTTTTACTTTTTACTACAAAAATATCATCAGTAACCATTTTTTTGTAGTAATTGAAAAATAGGGGTGTATAATTTTGTATAGATTAGGAGTTTCGGACTACGAGATTGTTCGAAAGAATCACTGGAACGTAAAGAGTACCTAACTGAAGGAACACAGGTGGGCTTCAGCCGGTAAAAGTTTGACACTCTCTCGTCTACTCAGAGCGAGAGAAGTTGTTTGGTGAAATCTTAACCTTAGTATGTTCTAGAATTATAATAGCTTCTTATTTACAATTGGACGTATTTAAAACGGGTTACTTTGCACTTTCATATCTTCGGACTGATTTTGAATAAAAAGTTCAAATAAACTTCATATTAAAAGTACGGTAAAGGACCTATTATTATTGAGGTAAGTAGTTCATATTATAGTTTTTTAATTATTTTGAAATAATGTTAGGTCTCTGCTGCTATATTTAGATCTATAAATATATTTTTTTTATTACTTGTAGGCTCATATTTGACCAACTATCTCACCTGATGGTAAGCGATGGTGTGGTCTACGATGGAGCACGCTTGCCTAGAAGTAACCTATTCACTTTTGACTTAAAGACCCCAGGGGCCCAAGTCTGTTATTTTTATAACACGACCCCATTGACAAAAGTTCATTATCCACTAATTCATAATGATCGATCATTGACCGGTCAATGGTCTCGTAATAGAGTTTTGGTATAATGACAATATCGAGCTTATTATAAGCAATGACTGCACAATAACGTTCTAATGGTAGGTCACTGATCAAAGGAACTGTAAAAATTTTAGCAGATTACCACATAAGTCAGACATTCATTTGTCAATTTATACGAGATTACCATTCTATGCCACTTTTTTCGATGGAGTGTCAGTGGTTGACCATTGGAAAGTCATAATGACGCCATTATATTAGTTGATTACCAAACTTGTCAAAATCAACAATTATGAAATCAATGATAGACCATTCTGACACTATTGTAATAGCAGACTTAATCTGTAGGTTGTAGCTATCAAGAAACACAGACTCCTTCGGGGAATTCCACTCCTTAGTATTTACGTATAATAAATGTGTACCGAAACGTTTTTTACTTGAAACTCGAAATTCTGGTAAGTTTCAAACAGGCGTACTATTTGACTGCTGGCTTGTTCGTACCTCGCTACCGTCTCTCTTTTGGAGCCACTACGTGGGCGAAGGTGAACGATTTGTCAATGCGAGTCATTAGCGGCCCCAAACGAGAAGATAGCTCCTTTGTCAGCGGCCTCAGTTAGTCATTACGAATGCCATCACCATTTGGGTAATAACTGATGTTGTTTGAGGTAAAACATGTTGGGGGACGGTTTGAATGTGGCTCTGGTAGCTGGCGTTTATTACCTACTGCGGGTTTTGGAGTTAGGTACTCAAATCCATGGTAATATTGCAAATGTGAAAGTAACTCGTTTGTAGATATATATTTTTATAATTTAGTTTATTTATTGTATCTATTTATGTATTTTATAAACGGTTATTGATATATATAATTATGTATTGTATGATTTAACTTATTTGTATACACTGTGTCTACATCTCTCATCCAACTCTCCTGTCGCAGGTCTGCTGGAAGAAATTTCATTTGAAATAAGCAGTACCTTGGTGCTCTTCTGTCTGCTTTTGTTATTTTCATTTTTAAGTGTTTATGTGTACATAAATAAATAAATAAATAACTCTAATAAAATAAGAAATTTGGTACGGGGTTAGCTTAAGCCCCAAGGAATTACATAAGCATTTTTTTTCGAAGAAGACGAATTCGCGGGATAAAGCTAATTTCGAAATCAATCTAACTTTAACGCCAACCGTACCATTGATGATGATGATGATTTCGCAACCTCATTAAATGACTTTTCATTTTAGTAGTCAGTGTTTCTGGTTTTGTTTCTTCGTTATTTAGCACTTTTTGAACGGTTTTTTTTTAAGTTTTTATTTCAAATCTTTTAGTAATAGTTAACCTCCGCTAAACCTAAATAGTGTGTAATTTCTATAGTAACATAAACACAGAATATAACCATTACAAGTGTGTCTATAAAATTAAAAGAGTTTTCACAATTTCTCCAGGATCCCATCATCAGATCCTGATTTTGGGACCATGGTACCATTTGAAAAGACCCTTTCAAACAAAAAAACAATTTTACAAATCGGACCAGGCGTGTACGCGAGTAATTGGAGAATATATATAAAAAAAGATTTCGACAAATTGAGAATCTCCTCCTTTTTGAAGTTGGTAAAAAAAGACTAATGCTACGCTATCGTTGTGGCTGAATTCAGGTTGAATAATTTAAGATACGTCTAAGCAAAACCGACAGTGTACAGCTCACATATGCTTGTCGAAATTGTTTAACCGTTCTCCTAAAAAAAACCACCAATTCAAGATTCAAAGATTCGAAGCATTTTATATTTCAAATAAACCACTTACACTCTTTTCAATCATGTTATGTATTACAAATATATTATATTATATTATTATTATGTGAGGACAATGTAAATAAGGTTTTTTTTTTTTTTTCGGTGGGAAAATCATCTAATGACAAATCTCGCTCTTGGGCGGAGCGAGAGATAGTGTCAGACTTTTACTGACTAAAAACCCACTCCTGTTCCTTCGTTGCCTTCGTCCCAGGGCCCCGGGTTTCGTTTTCACACTACCCATGGCCCCAGTAGGCTTCGACCCTGCTGGGCCCCTACGATTTGCTGACATCTCCCTGAGGCGCCGTCGACGACTTGGCTCGGTCCGGACGGTTACCGGACGGTCCGACGGCGAGTCACCCATTGCTCGCCGTCCGCAAGCCCGCGCCTACGGTGGCCGGAAATCGGGATCGGAATCCCGGCGGCGGTAAGGACGTGAGGACCGTTGCCTCACGCGATCGGCCGCCTCCTTTGCTAGCATTACTGCTTCACAGAAGGAGGCGACCGCCTGCCACTCTTCCTCGCTCCGGACCATGGCCTGTACCAAGGCCCGGCGCGAGAGATCGCCGCCGCCGATCGCCCCCACAAGGACACGGCGTTGCTCTGCCCAAGCGGGGCACACCTCAACCGTGTGCTCCACCGTGTCCTCCGGGCGGTCCACACAGTGGCGACACCCGGGCGTCGCTTCCGCACGAATCCGGTGCAGGAACTTCCCGAACTTACCGTGTTCGGTGAAAACCTGCGTCATGCGAAAGGTGAGGACGCCGTGAGGTCTTTCCAACCATGCGCTGAAGAGCCCTCTTAGTCGAGGCCCGAGAGCCTCCATGGCCAGGACCCAGGCCTTCCCAGGCAAGCCGTCGGGTCCTGGGGCAGTATTTTTGGCACTCAGCCTTCGTACCGCCACTCTCAACTCTACCTCGGTCACCTCTGGAGCATTTTCGTCGTCGTCGCCATCGTGGTCCACGTCGGATACCGCTGGTGGCGGAGCCATGGGCGGGGTAGAGTGTTCCCCTCGCACGGGGAACATAGTGCTCACCACACCCTCCACAAGCTGGGGCCGGAGACTCTGCGTCAGCGGGGGAGCCCAGGGGCGGATTTTGTCCCGCACCACCTTATAGGGGCGTCCCCATGGGTCCCCATTCAGAGTCCCCAGCCACACGTTGCGGGCCTCGAGTTTGGCCCGCCTTATCTCCGCTCGGAGGGTGCGCTTTGCCTCTCTGTATCCCTCGTACAGCTCCGCCTCTCTGGCCTCCGCATCCGGAGGACGGATGCGGCGCCTGCGGTACCAGGCATACCGGCGTCGCGCGGCATTGCACGCATTGCGCAGTGCCGCAATCTCTGGCGACCACCAGTATACCTGGCGCTGAGCACGTCCTGGATGGACTCGGGGCATTGCCGCGTCGCAGATTTGCGACATGGCCTCCCGCCACCAACCACTCTGCCTCGACGTCGATGTCGACAGGCCTGTACCGTCGCGGCTTCCAGGAGGAGCTCCCGGTCCATCTGCCTCAGCGCCCAACGCGGACCACATGGGTTCCGTCGGACCGGCGCGGTCGAGGTTTGGGCGGAGACGTCAAACCGGATGTACCGGTGGTCTGAGTACGTCTCCACCTCCTCCATAACGCGCCAGTTGACGACACATGGCGACAGAGCGGGGCTGGCAAACGAGATGTCCACCACTGAGTCACCCCGCATCCGCACACACGTGGGGACAGAACCCCGGTTTAGGACGACCAGGCCTGTCTCCAGAGCCCAGTCCTCCACCATCCGACCCCGCTGGTTCGTGAACCGGAAACCCCAAGCCAAGTTCTTGGCATTGAAGTCCCCGCACACGACCACAGGGAGGGAACCAAACCCAGCGACGACGGCTTTCAGCTCCATTAGGGAGATGTGAAGATCGCCGAGAGATCTGTTTGGGGACAGGTAGACTCCTACCACTGCAATGTCCCCGAACCGTGCTGCCACGCAACCCCGCCCCCTCGTGACGGCCTCGAGGGTCGGGGTACCGGCGGCGGCCGACGAAATTAGGGTCACCGAGCCGTCAAGGTCCCGCACCCAGTCTCCCCTGGGCTGGACATAGTACGGCTCGGAGACCACGGCGATATTGATCGACCACTGCACCATGCTCTGGAGCAACAGATCCTGAGCGGAGGTGCAGTGGTTGATGTTCGCCTGGAGGAGACGTAATGGAGTCGTTATTGACAGTCCATTACAGTCTCCTCCCGTGCCCCCCGTGAGGGCCCTGCCACGTTAGGTGCGGCGGCGACAGCGGCAGCAGCCAAGGAGGCGGCTGCGGCGGTGAGTACGTCCGGGTGGATGGGCCTCCGTACCTTGCCCTTGGCCTTGGCGGGGGGGTCGCAGGACCTGCCCCCAGCCCGGTGGTCGGCCGGCTTGCCTGCCGCCGCACATGCGTAGCAGTGCGGCGTTGCACGGCATTCGACGGCCTTGTGACCAGCCTGACCGCACTGGTAGCAGCGGTCACTGCGGTCCACCTCCGCGGCGCAATGGGCCCCCACGTGGTGCCCCACGTGGCAGCGGTAGCACCGCAGAGGTCTGGGCTCCAACAGTTTTACCTGCGCGGAGACCCAGCCAACCAAGAGCCTTCGGCCTTCGCCCGTGATGGCTTTGGCCGCCGACACGGGGCAGCTAACCGTAACGGCTCGCATGCCCGTGCTGTCAGCACGGATGGTGCCCACCCGCACTTGATCGGCCTGGCACCCTCCCGTCCTGACGACGGCGGCCACCACCTCATCCACCCTAACGGAGTCATCCAGGCCCATGATGCGCATGTCTATGCACTTTGTGGGCCTGGACACTCGGACCTCCTCGACGTCCAGGGACGCCCTGATCCTTGCGGCCAGGGCGTCTGCGGCAGAGCCGCTGTCCGCACCAGGGACCTCCAATATTCGGGCCCCGGTTGCGGTGCGCCTCATTCGGAAGCCTTCAGAGGCTCCGAACTCGTCGAGGTGATCTACCACCGCCTGCTTCGCCTTCGCCATGACCATGTCATAGTTCACGCCCCTCTTTTCCGCAGCTGGCTGTAGTGTAATCACTACAGCTGCGGAATTCGGGGCGCGAAGTCTGGCTGCCATGGCCCGCTTCTTGCGCCGCTGTCGCCGCTCGCGCTTTTTCGCCGCTCTAGCCGCCTTGCCCGCCTTCCTGCTGGCGCCGACAACCGTCCATTCGGCACCAGCCGAGGGTTCTTCGGGCAGGCGCGGCCTAGTCGCCGCCACCGCACGAGGTCCCGACGGTTTAGTGGCAGGCATCACTCTGCCTTTTGGGGAAGGAGTAGGCTTCCCCTACCGTTGCTGCTGCTTGGCCGCCGGGACCGGCCTTGCAGGCTCCGACAACCGGCTTCACGCCCAGTTTGCCCCAACTGGCCCGCCTTGGGCGCAGCAGCCGTGGCCGCGGCGGCGGCGGCGTAGGAGACCGTCCTTTTCTGGCCGGAGGCCGCAAGCGGGGGGCGCAGCACAATGCCCTCCAGGACAGCGAACTGCCGCTGGACCCGCTCCTGGAACTGCTGCTGCTGCTCCTGCTGCTGCTGCCGGAAGGCAGCCAGCTCTTGCCGCAGCAGGGTCAGAACCGCACTCTCCGGCTTTGGCAGGGGCTGCGACTGGCTTTGCCCTTGCATGCATCCCCCTTTTGTCACCACCTCGGGGCCAGTTTCACGGAGACCGGCCAGGTCCACCTCGAGCCGTTCAATCCTCTTGTTGAGGGATTTCTTGAACGGCTCCAGGACGATCCCCAGTGCCTCGGTTATTGAGGTCATGGCCTGTGTTATGGATCGCCTCTTGGCGGCCTTCTCCCTCTTCTTGGCCACGCCTGCTATGGCAGCTGCCACGATCTCCGTGAACTTGGTCAGCGCCTCCTTCATGCCTTCTGGCTCACTGCCAGAAGGCTCCGGCTCCGAGGGGCTGGCCTGGGCACTGCTTGCCCCGGGGTTGCGCCCCTCCCTGGCAATCTTTAGGGACCGCTGGTTCACCTCCTCGGCGGTGGGCTTCCTCCCTTTTCTCGCCATTCAGCCCGCACCTCGTCCAGCAGTGGAGATTTTGCGAGCCGAAGCTCCACGCCCATCGTCGGAGGATGTCCTCCGGCCGTCCCTGGATATGGGGCGCTTGAGGAATGAGTTCCTCTTCTTTCTAGAGGTGGCCTCATCCACCTCCATTCTCTCCGAGTTGAGCGAAGACGCGGCATCGGAGTCCGACGCCGTGTCTCCACTCACCTCCCTGAGGCCGAAGCGCCTGCCGGCCTTTGTAGTACCCAAGGGTGCAGTGGAAGTGCTGGGAACGGGTCCCAGGGACTCCACGCTACCGGTGGGTGAGCCACCCTGGCTCCTTGCGTCCACGGAGGACGGTAACAGGTCCCTAGGGGACCTGACGCGCTCTTTGCCCCCCCCAGAATACGAGGGGCAGCCCGAGCTCTGCTCGGGGAGGGATTCTCCTCCTGCGGTGCAGGCGGTACCCTCCTGGGGTAATAATTTCTTTAGAGTCGCGTCCATTATGTGCTGAACTCAGCTTTGCTTTTTTTTGTGGGGTGGGGTCCCCGATAACCACGTTCGCCATCTTGGTCACGTATGATAAGCAGACGCGTACCTGAGGCGAACCCACTCTCAAATAAAACCACTGTCCAAAAACACCAACAGCTGTTGGTGCCGATGCTTCTGGACAGTGCACCCTCCGTGGCGGTCCATCTGGACTCCGCCTGTGTGTGTTCCTCTTGGTCTGGTCTCTCACTTGAGGCCTTCCGGCATGAGTAGCTCTACCGGCATAGCCCTCAAGATCACAGAGACACGCAAGCCCCACCACGACGACAACGTGGGAACACGGTTGGTGGGGAATGTAAATAAGGTAAAAAAAAAAACCAAATTCTAAAATAAATATTAAAATAAATCACTGGCAGCTAAGAGATGACCAGTCTCAACTGACAGCGCCCGCTCACGGACATGACGCGTATATAGCTCAACAATATTGAAGGGAACCAAATGATCCAACACACGCGCCACCATCAGTGAGACATTTGAGTGAGCATGACAAACTCACAATAAATTGCCATGCTCATTTATGTCAAACAAGTCCAATAGTAACTTCAATGATATTTAATTTAATCACTGAATGTAATACCTCTTTCCAGTTGAAGTCTCCGACGGACGAGAGCACTGGTACGGATGGTGGGGAGGCGCCGGCTGCTAACGGCTCCATCTTCACCATGACGTTGAAGAATAATCATCTCATTGTGGAGACTGAGGAGAGGAATGTAAGTATCTATTAATGAAAATACTTTTGAAAATAAATATAATAGTAATCGACACAGAGCTGCGACATGGTGCTTCATCACCAAATGCCAATTGAAGTCTCTGGCAACACTCTTGATGACTTAAGCCACAACGAAAATCATAAAAAATCATTGAACGAAAATTATGTTCACTAGTTAAATTTATTTTAATAGCGACACACAATCTTCAAAAGGACGCCACAATAAAAAAACAAATGACAGCTTCGTAAATTAAAAAGTGACATGCTCGCAAATAGTTCCATTTTAGAATTTTATAATTGTCTTTTCATTCTTTTATTATACGTGGTCAGATCCAGAAACTTTCAATATGCCCAACGTATAGGAAAAAATCTGAAAATTATAAACTTGTTACGTCACAAAAAAAGCTTTTTTTGCGATTCGGAAAAATCTTCGTAATTCAATTGGTGTGTGGGTGTTGAACTGTTTTCATAGGTAAGTTTTCATGGAACCCTCAGTGCGCGAGTCCGACTCGCACTTGTTTATTATAATAGCTGGCAAATAAAATGAGCATCAACGCATTACATTGGAAGCGCATTGATATTGGTATAGTTATACAGTACGCACGCACACACAAACACCATACTTACGCAATCAAGAATTTTACCTCAAAATTTTATTTTTAGCTATTTTAAAATTAAAAAAAATGCTATTTAAAAAATAGCCGAAATCAATTTAGTAGCCAATTCTGAACATACTACTTTCGAAATGTGCGTTTATTGTATGTTACACGTTGTATATTATAGTGATGTAATTCTGTTTACAAATTTGATTGGTCATTTATATACAGATATTTATGCGTGTGAAGAAATCTTTGTACCCCTTTTTAAGTGCCTTGCGAGCATAGTAAAGTGTGAGATTTGGCAAGAATAAAAGTTTACATGCAGAAATAGTACAAAAACCAAATTACTAGGTATCGAATTTCGACCACTATATTTTTATTGATATTTTTGGTCTTCAAAGTCATAAACTGCAAAATGAAATTGTTATTAATTCCAAAAAATTTTTTCCTAACTAGAAACACTGAAAATCTAGGTCTCCTTACGACATACAAACATCACCCTCTTTCGTATTTGTTCCATTTAGAATATTTAGAAAGTTATCGTGCACTCTGGCAAAGATTGGGATCTTTGCCAGAGTGCACGCTAACTCAAAGTTGTAGGCAACTCGCAGGAAAAGTTGAGCAAATACCAGACACAAGCTGTCAGATGCTGCGGTTCCTCCGGAATTCGCCATCGCCGAGTCGGAACACATCGCTCGGAAACTTTCTCTACTACAGAGTTGGCTGATAACTTTTTCTGAATAATTTAGAATTTAGAATAAGCATCTGTTACACTGTTAGACTTATAAAATCAGCTGCTGCGTTCATATAACTCGAGAAAATATGTGTATGGGGACTTATAATTATTTTGTCGAGTTATACGAACATACTCGTAAATGTACTGAACTGATTTTCTTTATGTTTTAGGTAAGATCTCATAGAAAATGTTGTTTATATTCATGAGATATTTCTTTCTACGCCTGAAAAAAAAAAAACAATGAACCAAATGATAAAAAATCTACAGATACTACATGGTACAAATACATAACTAAGAAAGCAATTTGTGTTTTTCCAGGACATAACCAGAAACGGACGAGAAACAAAAATGAAGTATTCACCAGATAACGACGGTATATTCGTGGTTGAGGTCCAACAGTCTACAGCCTACAGGCCCAACAACAAGACAACCCACAGCTCCCCACCCCATGACCCTCAGATCTCCACCAACCAGGCCCTCATACACCGCGTCCCCGATGAGTTAGAGAAGAAGATAGAGGAAGACAGCGAGAAAAGTAGTAACAAGTTCGAAAGAGATAAAGCACTCGCTTTATCTAGTACAGGTCTTTCCATCTCAGACCTCAGCATGTCTTCAATTGGCTCTCATAACGTAAGCTATTCTTACAGTAGTCAGATGGGTTATGAACAAGGGCCTTTCGGGTACCCCGTCTATGCAGGTTACGATACCACTAAAGACGACGTACCAGAGGGAATAGTCAATGAAAACTCCCAAGAGCCTTTGATTACCAAGACTCCGACAGACCCAGATAAACCTGTAGTAACAGCAGCTATATTCAAGCAAGACTCCATCATAGGTAGCGATGCATTGCAAGGACCGGGGTACTGTATCGAAGGCTCAACTGACGGACCGTTATTATCAGATGTTCAAGCAAGAGAATATAGCTTACAACACCTTCATGATCAGAAGAAGCTAGAGAACGGTGTAGCAGTTCCTGTAGCTGAGAAAATCGAAGGATCCAAATCTCTGAATCGAGCTGATAGTCTTCCGGTACGGTTAGAAGAAGAAGAAGCTGAAAAAGTACCGATGGAAACTATCAAAGAAGACGACGGATCTGGGAAAGACAACATGAAAGGAAAGAGAGGATCATTGCCAATTATAAGGACAGATATATACGAATCAGTTCGGGATGTGATCCTGCCTTCGGGGTCTCCGAAGTTTGAGAAGCTAATGAATGAGACATCGCCGGGGGATGGGGCGTATGATGCTCCCCCTATGATTACTATCACAGAGGAGAGTGAATCCAGCAAGTCTGATGGCACGAGTTAATTTAGCGCTCGTTTTTATGTATATAGTGTGGGTCAGGTTATTTTTTGATGTGTTGAGGTGCGGTGTCAGGGAAAAAGACAACAAAATATTATATATCCTATGCCACTAAATGATCCTTTCGAATTGGCACTCTTATTACGAGTAGTTACTATTGCACGCTGCACTCAGTTTGGATACAATTTGATGCAGATTTTTGTAATTTTCTACAAGAGCGAGCACTCTGATACACACAACATTTTTCTATTTGTATCATTTCCATTTCTCCTGTCACCTCCAACCGAACCAAAATTTTTGAAAACGTGATAGCCTTTATCACTGACACCGCATGTCTTAGTAAATAATTTTGTAAAATCTATGAAGTAGTCGTAAGCTTTGAGTCACCTCGTTGTTTCATTTCAGTTCTGGTTCAGCCACTGTAGCCCTTGACCGTTCTGTGTGTCGCTCCGTAGGTGAATTTGTATAAATTAGATTACTGCTGGGGTATTTAGATGACATCATTATTTTGCCTTACTTTGAATGACAAGTTTTAAAATTGGTTGATTTATCTACGTGTCGAAGTATTGTTACCATCTTCGATAGTAAGGTTTTTGAACTGAGAGAGGCTTTTTGGTAGATCATCTCCGTTCCGAAACTTAAATTTTAAGGACAGTAATTTTGGAAGAGTGTTCAAGGAATATTGAAATATATCGTTTAAATGGGTGCTATAAAGTCGATACGGTTATTAGTATTGCTTCTTGTTTCTTCTTTAGTAATACTCTATCGGTACCAGTAGGTTTCGGTATCGCCTTTATAGTATCCATTGACAACATAGCTAATGTAATTGAGATTACTTTGTCATCTAAATATTTTGGTGTTTAGAGGATAAGCATGGACTTTGGAACATGCGATCAGGTAAATTTGTCGACGGTTAAATGTCAAAAGTCTTTTTTAATATCCCCATTGCAGATGTTACTCTTTACAAATAAATGTAAGGTGGTATACCAAAGCTTTCGGCGTTCGTATCCTATTTAGACTTTTCAACTTGGCAAGAACCTTTTTTAGACCAAGAAATTCATCTAGCCGGAAAAATTTAAATAGAAAATATTGTATTTCTTTGTGTTTCTTCTATACCATTTAACCGTGGATTTATAGGAAGTCATATCCATGATGTGTACATTTTTGTTCTTCATCGTTGTGGCCAAATAGTTGTATGTATAGATAAGTGATAACGGAAGGAATGTTGACAGGGTTGCCACTTACAAATCTAAGTTTGAAGAAAAGAAAATAGGGAAGGCAGAAATGTTTTTTCCGTTTGTAGTTTGATAAATAGATGATAAAGTACGCGCAATCTTAAATATTCAAATCTACAATCAGACTTTTTGTGGTAGCTAAGTTATTGTTGTCTCTTTTCTTTCACTTTTCTCTCGCTCTAGAATTCTTTTCACTCAAGATTATGCCTGGAGAGGAACAAATCTCAATTTAAATATATCAAAAAATAACATAGTTAAGAAAATTTCTTACCTTATTTACAATCACCGAAGAGAAGAATTCGAAAATTAAGAGGTAAAAAAGAAAACGAAGAAAAAATTAATGAAGAAGATTTTTGAGATAATATTTTTCTCAATAAAGTGAATGATCCTGTCAACATTTAATTTCTGCGTTTACACCAATTTCGCTACTAATTAGTGTAAGATACTTATTGTTAAAAAAAATATTTATAAAATTAAGGAATTGAGATTCAGTATTCAAGGCTCTTTTCAGTTGTATTCATATAGTTTATAAATAATATTATAAAAATAAAAAATCAATTTATTTGTTAGTTAATAGGTAACGTTAGTTTTGCTCAGTTTTTGAAATTATTTAAAAGTTGTGATAGAATTTATAGATTAATATGAAAATGATGTTTTTTCGTAAAGGTGACTGTCGATTACAGTATACGGCGAAACAATTTTAAACAAATCAACAGGTACTTCAAAAGTGCTAAAGATTCCTTCTTACAGATTTTACATCCATTCATATAAACCTTTAAGGCTAAATTGTGTAGGCTCTTAATAAACTAGTGTGATTCACTATCAAAGATTGCATCACTGCTTACCATCAGGTGGGATCGCAGTCAAGCACTGGTTTATATTATTTAAAAAAGAAAATCTACATTCCTAGTAGAAATATCAAATAATTTGGTACAAAATTTCCTTTTGAAGAATTCTTAGTCTCATCATTTCTAATTTCTCTTGAGCATTTGACGTTAAGATAGTTTTGTGAGCGCTGACAAGTTAGCATAGCTGACAACGAGCAGCTCGAGTAACGTGGAAAAGTGCATAAAGTTCGTTATCACGCTCGTCATTGCCACATATTACACTGCAGTCGACAGCCACCTTTATACTGTGTTTAGTTTGAGTGTTAGTGCCGTCCGCGAGACAAACGAAATCTTTACGTGCCAAACGAACCTTTAAGAAGTGTTAAATTGAATAACACTAGTTTTACGGGTTATTCTTGGGGTTTTTTCGGGTTATTGTTGGGGTTTTTTCGGGTTACTGTTGGGGCTTTTCTGGTTATTATTGGGGTTTTTTCGGGTTATTGTTGGGGCTTTTCTGGTTATTATTGGGGTTTTTGGATTACTATTGTATAATTAATATTTTGTAAAGGTGCACTCTGATACAGTCAAAATTGGGAAATTAAAATTGTCAAGAAATGTTGATATAGGAGAAGCCTAACAAACGTAACTGAGACACTAGGTGTTGATCATGATATCCTTGCGTCTCAGCGGCCACCGAAGAAGAGACCCCAGGCATCGGGAGTCGAAGGGCGATTTCCAACCACTGCAGGCGCGGGTTGCGGACGGCGGGAAGGATCAAGCCCGACCCGAAGAGATATCAGCAAAACTGAAGGGGCCCAGCTGAACTGATGCCTGATATGGCTGCAGGAACAATTGAAGGAGTGACCGTACCCGTAGAACGCAAAGGGCAACTGAAGGACACAGGTGGTTATCAGTAAATGACGCTAGAGCTGAAGAAGTTATTTTATGACATCTCATAATAGTGGATGGCCCTGGTTCAATTTGAAGGAACCCGGTCTCTGAAAAGAAACAAAAAGGCGTTAAAGTGATGGCTGATTGGTTGTTCAGAAATCAGATAAAGAGACGTTAAAAGTTTAGATATAACATTCATTTCTTCATATTTAATTTTACATTCACTTTTCGTTCCAGACATCGGGCACTGTAATGGATAAAAAGAAATTGAGGCCCTACCGCGAGGTTTGAACGCTATTTAATTGACGGCCAAAACTGAACTGTAAAAGGGATGGAGATTTGTAGGGTATCTCTATCCCTTTTTCTCTCTCTCTGGCATGCCTGCACCCCTAGCCAAGTTGATAATCTGCAATCATCAATGCTAGTCGAAAACTAATCAAATGTATGGGAATGACATCATCTCAACGTTAATTCACGCGGTCAGAACAAACGAATAGAAAATTTGTAGCCAAGTTCACATCGTTCAAAATGATAGAATGAATTGTTATCGTTTCTACAATGTTCAACGCTACATCCTTTGTTATTGTAGAACGACATTGTATAACGAGCGGCTGACTCAGGCGTGTCAACATGGCTACCAACTTATCGTTTTCTACAATTGCTGACACCGAGGCGTTACCGATTGGAGAACGGAATTCGACACGAAACGGTTGAAACTTGGCTAGGGGGGCTGGAATTTTAACACGTCACAGTAAAGCCCCATGGTCTTTCGACTTTTGATGAACTTAAATCCCAAAACTGTTACTCATATATATCCTTTATGGAATAGGGTTTTTGATGAGAAGTGCTACCCGTAATACTAGTGAAAAAAATGGAATATTCGCGTAAATTGATTATGAATTAAAGAAATTTTGATTTCGTCGTAGGCTAGTTGAAAAGCTAAGAGTTTGAAAAATATAAATAGGTAATAAGTGATAATTAATTATTGTATGTAAATGAATTTAGTTCGCATTAATGATTTTAATATTTTATTTGAAGTTACTTTTATAAAATAAATTTAAAGTGATTTGCGGGATGTTTGTTTTATTTTGTTTCAACATTATCATTTCAGCCGAAAGACGTCCACTGTTGGATGTAGTCCTACCCTAGTTGTCGCCACAATGAATGGCACAGGGCGTTTCACATCCATCGGATTCCCGCAACCCTCACCAGGTCATCGGCCCACCTTGTGAGAGGCCTTCCAACGCTGTAACATATTTGTTTGCTAATAAAAATAAAGAGAAAACCCTTTGAAAAAATACGGTCAGGTGCAAAATAACTCGATAGCTAATCGGGGTGTGTTAACAATGCAATAATAATAACTATCGATCTTCAGGGCAAAAAATCAATAGTATGTGTTTTTGAGATTGCGTACCGGCAAGGAAACTTATAACGCACACTTCAAGGACATAGATATTTTCACTCATTCTAATAATAAATTTAAATCTCTCGTTATCAGCTCTTTGGCATCTTAATTCCAAATTAATATTAATTAAATGAATAACTTATTAAAAATAAAAATAGTTCTCAGTTTTTTTCTTAGCATAGTCGGCCTTATTCAGTGGGAACATCTTCCCACTGTTGGGACTCAGGCCTCCTCTCTAGGAGAGGGAATGGACCGTAATCCACCACGCGGGCCCAGTGCGGGTTGGTGGATGTCACATGTCTTCGAATATTTGGTTCTAGGACATGCCGGTTTCATCCGTTTTTCATGTATTTTATTAATCCATGGACAATAGTGTGGGTTATATGTTAACCTATTTATGTAATAATTCTTTTGTATCACCTTAACATGTAACTGTTTTTTTTTTGTATCTAACAAATAAAATAAAATTAAAATTAATATTTTGTGACAGCAGTAGCTATAATTTCTAACTGTGATAATCACGCCAGTTTAATAACCGACATTGTTGTATTAGGTGTGCAGTCAAATAATCTTCAAAATTACAAAAAAACAATAACTATATTCAGATCAGATTTATGGTTTTGAATCCTTAATCGTAAATAGAAAATTATAGTTTTTTTTTATTATTGACAGGCTCGCGTTTGGCCACTATCTCACCTGATGGAATTTAGCGATGATGTGGTCGACGATGACCCACGCTGAAGGAGAAGGCAGGCAATTCTATTCCTTAGCTGTACGCTCAATCAATGCGTTCTCAAAAATTTTTGTGTGTATAGGTGGGAACTCCACTAAGTATATAGCATACGTCTGGAGGTTCGATGAAGGAACGGACTTGACGGAATTAAATTATGCAATTTCAAGCTCAAGACTTTGAAGCTCCAGTGTTCAATTCATGTTATACTTAATAACATGAATTGAACACTGGACCCTCAACCAAAGCCTTATGAACACCATTCGATACTATACCGTACAAAATGACCAAAACGTGGAACTTGAAAAGGAGGTCGTAAAACACAGTTAGTTCAGGAAAAAATAACAGATGGCGCTAGTAGTACAATATTGATTTAACCATCAAAGAAATGTTATGCATACTGACAGCACCATCTACCGAGTGGTTGTAGAACTGTGAAAAGCTATGGGAAAAGCGAAGGAAGAAGTATTGTCTGTAGACAATATTTCTACTTATGTACTTTGCCTTTCCACGAGTAAATAGTTCCGGGAAATTCTGGAAGATGGCGTGTATTTTAAATTTAGAACTTCATGCTTACATTTCAGAAGTGAAAGCAGATTTCAATAGAATGGAATCATGACACATCACGCGTAACCCCCGCAAATGTCCATTTCATACAAGTATTTATTGTAATTCGTAGAATACGCGGGACTCGTTTTTTTTTTTGAAATTTTCTGCATGCGGGATGAAGTCGCGCGATATTAAAAACCACCCTTAGACTTTTTCAAAAATTCTATTATTTTTTTACATTATTTGGTGTGTATTTTCTAACGCTCTCTAACGTCTAAACAGACTTGGACGGGTACATGAAAAACTTTTACAAATAAATTAAATTAAATTCATTTATTATTTATATACATACCTAACTCATAAGCATGTGAATTTTATTTGTATTTAAAATATCATTATCTGTACCAATATAATCGAAAAATAGTAATTGCAGTAAATATATTGGATGTCCTATTGTTATTGACTTTATTGTGATAAGAGTTGAAAATTCTACGTGAAAGAAATAGGTCGTTGTAGATGACAAAACTATACATGCAATGCTTAGGGCCATAAATAGTTTTTTGAACAACCCCTAATATTAAGATTAATTGTATGGGGGCTCAATTATTATTTTTTCTTGGTTTAATAAAGTTGAAACTTAGCACAAATTCTAATCAAAATGTTAAAGACTGCCATCATTATTTTTTCAAAAGTTTAAGGTATACGTACGAAGTTGGATACTATGCATATATGTATCCTACTATGTTTATATTAGGATGCTTAGATTGCAATTCATTAAAGGTTAGGCGGGCTGTTGACCAAATTACAACAGCCTTTAAAATTATTAATAGTTACACTGATGCGTCCGACTTACATGCAGAGTTGTGTCAATTATTTGTTTCGAATAATTGCAATCGTTCTAGAAAGCATAAATTATTTTGTCACACTGTAGCTCGATCCACCTCCCCTATACCGCGTATGCTAACGATGCTCAACGCGCTCGTGGAAGCCAACCCTGGATTAGATATGTTTGCTGATGAATGGAAGACAATATTATTAGAAAGTTTGCGATTCTGTGAGAAGTTTGAATGAAAGGATTAACGTATTTTAGTATTAAGCTGTTGATCCCCGCAATAACGCCGGCGTTAACGCGCCATTGTCTTTCTATTGTGTCTCTAATTACGCTACTCAAAAAGTTAATGGCTATTTCGCTATACTAAAAAAAAATAAAAATAAATAGAAGTCGCGGGCAAAGTTCTAGTCTATTGAACTATAAAACTGGTAGTTAAAAACGCTTTTACTTAAAATTGTTTGCTTAGATATAGCGTGGTGATTTGGGTGAAGATAATTTTATGAGAGAACGTAAATGGTTAATAGGTCGTTAATGTGAGCCATCAAGTGCTCATAGAAATATTATATAGATACTTGCTTGCAGGGACGATTGAACTACCCACATTTATTATATAGCTACCTAACTATAATAATACCTTTTTTAGGGTTCCGTACCTTAAAAAGAAAAAACGGAACCCTTGTAGGATCACTTTGTTGTCCGTACGTCTGTTTGTCTGTCTGTCAAGACCCTTTATCTCGAGAACGCAAAAGGTATCAAGTTGAAATTAAAACCATGTACTCATGTCTGTGGTCTCTTGAAGCTGTGAAAAAATCAAACTTCTATGTAAACGAAAAAAAAAGATACAGTTGTTTATGTCGCAAGAAATGTATATTTCGACACTCTCATAGAAATCAAAATTCATAGGGTACTTCCCGTTGATCCAGAATCCTTAAATTTGGTATAAAGCAAGGTCTTATAGCACAGATTTAGGAATAAATCTGAAAACAGTAAATTTGTTGTTAGGTCACAAAAACAAAATGCGACTCGGAAAAATCTTCGATAATTCATTCTGGAATTGAGCTGTTTACATACTAGTAGGTAAGTTTGTACGGAACCCTCAGTACGCGAGTCCGACTCGCACTTGCCCAGTTTTTTAGAATAGGTCTTGCTAGTCTACCTATTCCGATAGAGACTATTCATTTACCTGAAGTTCGAGCAAGTAACATGTAGTTGATAATACCTCCTTTAAAATCCCAGAATCATAAAAAAGATGATACATACATACATACATATTCAGCCTTTTAATGTTCCCACTGCTGGGACTCAGGCCTCCTCTCTCTAGGAGAGGGAATGGGCCGTAATCCACCACGCGGGCCCAGTGCGGGTTGGTGGATGTCACATGTCTTCGAATTTTTGGTTCTAGGACATGCCGGTTTCCTCACGATGTTTTCCTTCACCGTTTTGAGAGCAGTGGTGATGAAATAAATTACACAAAGTAATGCGCCTGGCTGGGTTTGAACCCGCGACCAACAACTCGTAAGTCGGGGCCGTTACCACTCGGCCACCACTGCTCTTACTCGGCCACCACTGCTCTTCTAAAAAGATGATATAATACCGGAATTAATGAAATTGCAAATTACTTATTGCGCTTTGAATACATTTGAATTAAATTATTATATTGAAGAATCTTATTATGTTTTAGAGTTCTGTATTAAAACTGTTAAATTAGATAAAAAAAAAAACAAAAGAAAAAATTACAAAAGAGATTCAAAGATTCAAAGCATTTCATTTCAAATAAACCATTTACAGGCACTTTTGAAATGTCAAGAAGTCAGTCAGTCAGAAAAAAAATGATGCTAATTGCACATTCCAAAGCGTAGATCTCTATGGAGAAGAATGTGCAAGAAACTCCATGGACACTGTTTTGAATCATGTTTTGTAATTATATATACAATAGGAACAAAAGAAAGAAAAAGAATAAAAAAATTGAAAGAAGAGAAGTATAACAATTAAAAAGCTTTGTTTTACTCTTTCTGGATTTAATCGTCATGTTTATGATTCTGAGAATTCGGAGGAGCTTTTATCAACACATTGATGTCTTCGAGATGTGGTGTTGGAGGAAAATGCTTCAAATTCCCTTGACTGTTTCCGTACAAACATTTCAATCTTATGAAATCTAAAGATCAAGACTATACTATCGACTACCTGTATGCGCAGAGTACTAAACTTTTTTGGCCACATAGCCGGAAAAAATGGCCACAACCTTAAACAGCTCATCGTGACGGGCATGGTTGATGGTAAACGACCAAAAAACACAGTCCAAAAAGATAGGCAGATCAGGTCAGCTCCACACTGGACACCCAATTGCAGTTCGCACTTCATGACACCAAGAACCGTCACAGATGACGAGACACTATCAGTTAGAAGTTAATCAACGGGTATTTCACGACCCTCAATATTTTTTTTTCATTTTTTTTTAGGAAAGCTTCTAATAACATTATAATGACCATAATAAATAACTAAATTACTAATTACAAACTTCCACATATACACCACTAATTTTTAATCAGTACAAATACTTAAAGGGATTATTAGAGGTCTTGTTATTCTCAATAAATAATATTCATAAACAGCAAAGTTATTAGCGTTTGATTATATCCCAAAATATCACACAATTTATGGAAATGTTGTACAGGCTATTGGATTATAAATGAATAAATGACGATCAAAATGGAAAAACACTGCGCGTAGTATTTTCTAGTAGCAATTGTTATGAATGATTGATTCTATTATGAATTTATCAATTATGACAAATTTTCGTGTACAATTTTGGGATTTCGATTTTTTTTACTTTTGACTACAAAAATATGACCAGTAACGAGTACTGACAGAGCCCCATTTTTTTGTACTAATTCAAAAATAGGGGTGTATAGTGACAAAATTATTGCTTCCTGTATAGTGTACTGACTCACGTAGAATACCTTAAACTGTTAATAATAATAAACAAGCATTAACAATAGTTTATGATTCAAGTGCAAATAGGTGCTTCTTGAACGAAAAATGGTTTGCTAAGAGCTTCCTAACTGTGCTAATGACAAATACGACTCACTCGAGGAGGAGGAGGATTATCAACTTAATGTTACTTCCTCGAACTTTAAGTAATAAATTCTAAAGTTGTCAAAAAATAAAGGGCCCGTTTTGATATCGTGAAAACAAATACAATACGCAAAAAGACTACTCGCAATATATTCCATCCATTCCTTCTCTGAGCAGTGAAACACTGTAATAATGGTTCCATCCAGCAGTATAACCTGGACGTGATGGCATCAGTCGTGTGGCCGACATATGAACTGCCAATGAAACAATACGGCGCGCATACAGCAAGATATGTCCGCTGCCATTAAATTAAGATTCTGGTGGAAAGATGGCCTTTAAACGCCCGGGGGCATGTTTAGAAACCAACCTTCACGCTTACCACAAGAAAGCTGTTACTGATTACGATCTACATTTTGCCAGGCGTTCGCTATGCGGGTCGATTAATTTTTATTGTACCTTCAGAAATTATATGTTCTATCTTGTTACGGCTCGAATCGGTTAAAAACAAATAAACGTGTTTTCTTTCTTTCTTTTGCTCATCACACAAACATTTGTCCAAGGTGGGAATCGAACCCACGACTTCCGGCATGGGCCACTAACCACTAGACCAACAGGCCAGCCAAATTAGAATTAACTCTCCCATTTTGTCTTAGTGCTCAAACATAAACACGTTACGACGACTCAAATTTTCTACGTCACTGAGTCGTGACGTAGAAATCGCCATCAAGCAACGTACATAATCACGTTACGACAACGCAACGTGCCACGTTGCATGGCAAGTCTTCGTGACGTAAATTCTCACGGTGCACTCCTGCAGCTGTGCCGCATTTATTGTGCAATATTCTAAGATGGACTGAAAGATATGGATTGATCCAGTATTTTCTTTATATCTGTTTCTTCTTTATCCGTCTTCTTAACATTAGCAAAATTACAATTAATTGTTGCTACATATTCAAAAATGTTTAAAAACACTTGTAAGGCAGCTAAGGCCTTGTACATTAGCAACAAAGTTAAATCGGCAGATAATAAAATAAAAACGGTTTGTAAAATTATAAATAATGAAACCAACAGGAACAAAATACATAACAATGATTACACATTGGAGACACATTATGGTCTTATTAGCGATAACAAACTAGTTGCAGAAGAATTCGTAAATTTCTTTGCCAGTATACCAATTAAAACTACTGAAGCCCTAAATTCGTCGCCATCGCATGCTTTTAGTTTATTACAGGCGAACGTTGCAGCCAGTTCGACTGAATTTAACTTTAAGCATATAAACCCTATAACTGTAATAAAAGCTTTTAAACAAATCAAGGTTAAATTAACAGAAGATTTGTGGGGTATGTCTATCAAAGTTTGTACCTCAATTATTGAGACCATAGCGCCGTACTTAGCTATAATATTTAATTTGTGTATAGATCAAGGAGTTTTTCCGGATCTGATGAAATATAGTAAAGTGATACCACTTTTTAAATCTGGGGACAGTAAAGACACTAATAATTATAGGCCGGTGTCCGTGTTGCCGGTTTTTAGCAAGATATTTGAAAAGGTGATGTTAAATCAAATGCTTAATCATTTTAACACAAATAACATCTTACACGATAAACAGTATGGTTTCACCAAAGGACGTTGTACAACTGACGCTGGTGTCTCCTTACTAAAACACATTTTTAATGCGTGGGAAGAGGCACAGGATGCTATAGGTATCTTCTGTGACCTGTCTAAGGCGTTTGATTGTGTGGTTCATGAAACATTACTCCTGAAACTTGAGCATTACGGACTAGGCAAAACAGCTTTAAGCTTATTAAAATCTTATTTGATTGACAGACAGCAACAAGTTCAAATAAACGGTGTCAATTCGTCGGGATTAAATGTGAAAATGGGGGTACCCCAAGGTTCAATTTTAGGTCCTTTTTTATTTTTAGTTTATATTAATGATTTACCCTATTTGTTGCAAAATAAACTTAATATGGTGTTGTTTGCCGACGACACTTCTTTGATTTTTAAGATAAATAGAAGGACTAATAATCTTGACGACGAAAATAACGCACTATTGCAGGTCCAAAACTGGTTCACTGCTAATAATCTAGTTTTAAACGGGAAAAAAACTAAATGCATAAGATTTTCCTTACCGAATGTCAAAAGTAGTGATTGTGACGTAATACTAAACGATGAAAAACTAGAATTTGTCGACAAAACTGTTTTCCTGGGGATAGCGCTTGACTCTAGGCTACAATGGGGTCCTCATTTAACATCTCTTGCAGGACGGCTTAGCTCAGCTGCATATGCTGTTAGAAAAATCCGCCAATTTACGGATGTTGATACCGCTAGACTAGTCTATTTTAGTTATTTTCATAGTATCATGTCATACGGTATCTTACTATGGGGACGGGCTGCAGACATCGACTCAATTTTTATACTACAGAAAAGAGCCATCAGAGCTATTTACAATCTTCGCCGGTGCGATTCTCTAAGGGAACTGTTTAAGGATATTAATATCATGACGGTGCCTTGTCAATATATTTATGAAAACATCATGTACGTTAGAAAAAATCTTCATCTTTTTAGCAAAAGAGGCGATAGACATAATTATGTTACAAGAAATAGGGACCAATTAGTTCAACCAGGTTTCAGACTGGCTAAAGTGGCGTCTTCTTTCATGGGGTACTGTTTGAAATGTTATAATAAAATACCTCCACAAATATTAGAACTTAATGAAACAAAATTTAAATCTTGTATTAAACGCACACTATGCAGGCAGGCATATTATAAGTTGGAGGATTATATTCAAGATAAAAATGCTTGTATCAATGCTGGTCCAGCTCCACTACCACCGGGGTGAACAAATTGATTAGTTTGGAAATTATTGTTATTATTTTTAAATGTTTTTTTTTTAATTTTTAAATAATAAAAGTATTGTATAATGTAGAAGCATTTTTTTCAAAGTTTGTAAATGTGAGTACCATGGAGCTATTTTATGTTACTATTGGACTTGTTTGACATAAATCAGCATGGCAGTTGAGAGTTTATCATGCTCACTCAAATGTCTCACTGATGGTGGCGCATGTGTTGGATCATTCGGTTCCCATCAAAATGGTTGAGCTGAGTGGTGCAAATATTGGCGTCATGTTCGTGAACGGGCGCTGTCAGTTGAGACTGGTCATCTCTTAGCTGCCAGTTGCTATTTTAATATCTATATTTAGTTTGTATTTTTACTTTATTTACATTGTTCTCACATGATAGCGACAAGAAACATGTAACAGAGATATTTGTAATTACAAAACATGATTGAAAAGAGTGTCCATGGAGTTTCTTGCACATTCTTCTCCATAGAGATTTACGCTTTGGAATGTGCAATTAGCATCATTTTTTTTTTCTGACTGACTGACTTCATGACATTTCAAAAGTGCCTGTAAATGGTTTATTTGAAATAAAATGCTTTGAATCTTTGAATCTTTGAATTAACTGCGACAATTCTTCAAATGCGCTACCGGCGGCTACAATACGACATCGTTCAACGTGGCACGTTGCGTTATCATGACGTGGACTTTCATAATGTGAATTTTTACTTTTTACGTTACTCGACGTCGATTTCCACGTCACAGCACCGTGACGTAAACACCCACGTCACGATGCTGTGCCGTGGTATGGTGTATACGTGTTCTAGCCCTCAATTACCAATATAATTTGTCACACAAAAGCTCAACCATCATGTGTTGTATTCATTAGTTACCTTCGTTTCAATACAAAACACCTGTAGCCTATGAAAAGTGAAACCGAATATTGATAACAAAAGACTAACATGCGAGTATCGGAACACTGATAGAATGCATAGTTACACATTCATTGTGCATACAGCTAAGGAGTGGAATTCCCTGCCGGAGTCTTTTTTTTTAGGTGGGAAAATCACTCAATGACCTCTTCCGCTCTTGGGCGGAGAGTCAGACTTTTACTGACTAAAAACCTACTCCTATTCCTTCTTTGCCTTCGTCCCAGGGCCCCGGGTTTCACTTCCACACTGCCAGTGGCCCCAGTATGCTTTGACCCTGCTGGGCACCTACGGTTTGCTGACATCTCCTTGAGCCGCGCGTGGAACAATACTCGCCGTCGACGACTTGGGCTCAGACGGTCGGACGGCGAGCTACCCATTGCTCGCCATCCGCAAGCCCGCGCCTATGGTGTCTGGAAATCGGGATCGGGATCCCGGCGGCTGGGGCTTGAGGGCCGCTCTCTCGCGCGTGCACGTGCGGCCTCCTCCTTTGCTAGCATTACTGCTTCGCAGAAGGAGGCGACCATCTGCCACTCCTCCTCGCTTTGAACCATGGCCTGTACCAAGGCCCGGCGCGAGAGATAGTTGCCGCCGATCGCTCCCACGAGGACACGGCGGTGCTCTGCCGAAGCGGGGCACACCTCAACTGCTGCTTATGCTCCATCGTGTGCTCCGGGCGGTCCACACAGTTGTGATATCCGGGCGTTACTTTCGCACGAATTTGGTGCAGGAACTTACCGTACTGAACATGTTTGGTGAGAACCTGTGTCATGCGGAAGGTGAGGACGCCGAGAGGTCTTTCCAGTCACTCCCTGCCGCAGTCTATGTTTACTGATAGCCACAACCTAGAGGTATTTAAGTCAAGAGTGAATAGGTTACTTATAGTCAAGCGTGCTCCATTAGGTATCGACATCATCATCACTTTCCATCAGGTGAGTTAGTGGTCAAGCGTGAGTCTATCAATAAAATACTTATACACACTCTTTTCAATCATGAAAAGAGTATCCATGGAGTTTCTTGCACATTCTTCCCCACAGAGATCTACGATTTGGAATGTACAATTAGCATCATTTTTCTGACTGACTTCTTGACATTTCATCATTTTGACAGGCCATCATTTTTGGTCTAGTTGTCAGTGATCCTGATTGCTATGCTGGAGGTCGTGGGATCGATTCCCATCCAGGACAAATATTTGTGTGATGAGCACGATCATTTGTTCTGTGTGTGGGTGTAATTTATCTATAATATGTATGCATTTAGAAATATATAAGTATGTTATCAGCTGTCTAGTACTCATAGCACAAGCTCTGCTTAGTTTGGCGTTGTGTGAAAGTTGTGGATTATTATTATTATTTAAAAAGTTGTGAATGGTTTATTTAAAATAAGATGCTTTGAATCTTTAGAAAAAGGAAGGAATTGTACCTGAGCACTTAAGTGAAAAACATCAGAAACGTGTCAATGTGTGTAGTACATACACAGGTATTCTATCATAATAATATTTGACCAACAATCTACAGCGTAATTAAATACAATTTTAATATTGTTATGCGTTAAACTTGCGCATTTGCAAAATAAGGGAGACAAATGTTGCTCCACCGCGGTGTACAGGAAGTACCTCCAAAAATAAATTATAAAAAAATACACGGCGGTTATTTATACCCCAGCGTATGTTTGAAATACCCCTCGTTTGACTACGTACATTTTTATTCCCCTGGACCGCAGTAAACGGGAAAATAGGTCAAACAACCGCGCGCCGCTCAAACACGGAAAAAATTTAAACTGATAAAAAGACATTAGCCCCGTCACAAACATCACAACTACCCTCATCTCGCCGCTATTGATTCACTGCGGATAATTGAGTACACGCGTGTCACCCCCTGTACACCCCCACACCCCCTCATCACACCCCTCACACACGCGTCGCACCTCATTTGATTACAACAGAAAAAGCGGCGAAAAATCGAGTAGATGTGATGCAGTAATCTACCCGTTGCCATGGCAACCGATATTAACGCGAGGGGGGTACATCACATAAATAGATTCCCACATAAGTCCGATTCCACACACGCACCCCCACTCACCCCCTACATTTTTGTACAGTGTTAAAATGCCTAAAACCACCCCACCCGAGTTTAAAAATGCCGCGCGGGGCTCGACGCAGATTAGCTAAAACTACGTATTTTTTACCCCACCGAGAGGGATCTGTTTTCTCTTTTGCCCGCTTGCTAACTACCGAAATGTGGGGGGAAGGGGGGCAAGGGGTCGAGGGTACGGAAAACTTTGTGTTTTAAATATGTCCGAAGGCACGCATTAAAACCGTTTGCGAAATACGAATCATTAGTGTGTTGTTTTACCCTTTCGTCGTTTTATATATTTTTGTTTCGGGTTACGCTTTAATTTTAGGAAGCTGCCTAGTGCCTACGGTATTAGTGGGTTAAAAAATACGATAAATTGAGTAAGAAATAATAATATGTACCTTATGAGGCTGAGATGAATGGAGAAACCTTGTTTCATTCATGCGGCTGAGTGATAGATACATTCGGGAGATCATAAATAAAGATAAATATCTATATTACAAAATGAGCTATGCGTACTGTAAAAGTAGAAAATAGTGACTGTTAGTAGCATGAGATAAAGAAAAAAAATCTCTTCTCTTAGCCGAATTCTTCGAGGTGATAATAATGACAAGGAGATCAGGGAAATGATTGATGTACTGCTATATCGCTGGAAAGGGATTAACAGCTGAGATCAATGATACAGCTTCATTAGTGAAGAATTAAGAAAGAAGACATGGTGCCCTATCCCCCAACAGATGTAGATAAGGACCAGATAATAATGATGAATAATTTATAAGTATCAATAATTGACATTTATTTCGCTAATCCTTACATAACATAAAACAAAATTCCCATCACGTCTGTCTGTCTGTGAGAACACGATAAACTTAAAAAACTACTGAACGAATTTTCTTACTGTTTCCACCTATAGACAGAGTGATTCATGATGAAGGTTTCTGTGTATAATACATGCATATTAAAGGAAAGAAAAGCCGGGAATTTCAAAGATTTCTAACATCGTTGAGTCAAGGCTTCAAGTTCTGGTTTTCTACCGGTTGCATTTCGGGGAGTGTGCGTCGGAATTGCATAACCTAATTCCGCCTAACCCGTTCCATCATCGGACCACCAGGCGTACGGCAATGCGCCACTGGTACATGGTGGACATCCCAACTATTTTACTAACAACAAAAATTTAACTAAGTTTTGGGAACACATTCATTGTGCGTACAGCTAAGGAGTGGAATTCCTTGCCGGAGTTTGTGTTTCCTGATGGCTACAACCCGGGAATCTTTAAGTCAAGAGTGAATAGGTTACTTCTAGGTAAGCGCGCTCCATCGTCAACCGCATCGTCGCTTTCTATCAGGTGAGATAGTGGTCAAGCGCGAACCTATCAAGAATAAAAAAAAAATCCTTTCGAAGCTCGGGCGGATCCCTAGTTGGTTATAAATAACATTTTTATTCTTCAATTTAAACTAAATAAGGACAATGTTTTGTAACTGACTATATTGAGAAGAAACACCGAAACAAACTCAGAGGTCAAAGTTTCTTTTAAAGTCCATACAGTAAACATGTAATGGTCAAATCATATAAGTATCATGCAGGTTAATGTTTCGATTCCGCAACCGTTCACCTAAGACCGATTCTTCATTGGACTGTTCATCGACAGGATGGTCTATCTATCTATTTGGGTATAGTTTCCGCACTTAGTCCTTTGTGGACCATTGTACGTGGGCCATGGTGGCCATAACCTTAGGTAGGCTTATTCCAACCAACCCACCTCTCTCCAAAAACAGATTAGGCCTCATTGGTTTTTCAGGGCATCAATAAGAGAGTTCGGGGATCCTAAGCTTCGTGTGCGTATTTCAGTAACACCTGTGCAGTCCAGGAGCACATGTGCAACTGTCTCCTCCCCCTCCAAACATGCTCTGCACAGGGGACTGTCCTTGATGCCTATTGTGTGGAGGTGCTTATTCAGTGTGCAGTGTCCGGTGATGGTCCCCGTGGCCAGGCACAGGCCGCCTCGGTCCAATCTTATGAGTCGACAGGATAATTCATTTATTTCCGTTTCCCCAGCAGAATCTTTCACCTATGGACATTTCGCTGACAGGAGCTTTCATTGTCGACACTTTTGCCGAAAGGTCTTTTCAGCTACCGAATGTTTTACCGACATGACGATAGCCTATAATTCTTTTAACTACAGACCTTTTTATCTACGAGAATTCGCCGTCAATCTTAAGAAAAGCGATATTACAAAATATACACATTTCCACAGATTACTAGTATCTTATAATTATGCGTTTATTTTTAAGGTTCAATCATCTAACGACTGTTCCAATGACGAATCGGTCTTAGGAGAACGGTTGCCGAATCTAATGTTTCAAGTGGTCTTTTGAGGAAAGGACCTAGTGAGACCAGGGTACAGATTTGAGTAGGCCTGGTCAGAAAGTGATAGTGATAGTAACGGTGTGTTGTTTGACATCAGTGCTTTTCTCAGATATCGTGTAGTCATTTTTTGTGTTCCAACTGCTGGGACAGGCCTCCTCTCTAGGAGAGGAAATGGACGGTAATCCATCACGCAGGCCCAGTGAAATGAATTGCTCAAAGTAATGGACCTGGCTAGGTTTGAACTCACGACCTACAACTCGTAAGTCGGGGCCGTTACCACTAGACCACCACTGTTCCGTATTTTAAATAAAGAAAAATAATTTGAAAATGACGTCTTTCGGCTGAAATGATGATGATGAATTTGAAAATAGTCTGATTATTTTTAGAAACTGAAAAGGTCATGGTTAAAATAATATCACCTACGCGGGTAGATATCCTAGGTTAAGCAACGCTAGTCGAGGTCTGTCTTTGGATGGGTGACCATCTTAACATGATAATGATTCTACCGTGCTTAGGAAAAGACGTGAAGCTTTTAGTAATTACTGTCTTTTGGATATCTTTGATCGTTGGATAGTAAGAAGTCAGAAATTCTGACACCAGTCTTGCCAAGGGTAATACAGTTATTCAGCTACATCTGGTTAGACTGGGAGACCTGGGGAAGAGGAAAAGTTGGGCAGATTCAGTCTCTTATTTATTTATTTATTAAGAAATACATTACAAGCTTACAGTACTGGAACCAATTATACGCTTATAACTAAAAATATGAAAAACACAAAAAAATAAATGAAATTAATTTCTATATAATTGTTTTACAAAATAAAAAATAAAATAAAACTAATCATATAAAATAAAATTGTCACAATAGAATTAAATTGTTACATAAAATAAAATGGTCATGTAAAATAAAATTGTCATAAAGAATAAAATCATGTGTAGGTATATAAATCATATTAAATAATGATGCTGTCTTTATAAGGCAAGTAATTATTTTTATTTATTTTTTAATTGATATAAACTATTGCTTGACTGCGATCTCACCTGATGATGCAGCAGTTTATTAAGAGCCTATTCACTCTAGCCTTGAAGACACCTAAATTATAATCGGACGGGAAGAGCACAATAGGAAAATTGTTCCAGTCCTTCGAAGTATGCGATATAGCCACTAGCTAGAGATGCCAAGCCATTCCATGACAATGTCATGGAATGGCAAGTCAATGACAAGTCGTTTACAGTTCAAGCAGTGCGGCTGTGGAATGCTTTGCCCGTGTCAGTAAGGCAAGCTCAAACACTCACGATTTTTAAAAATATGGTTAAGGATCACTACCTTTCCTCTTGAATGTCGTCATTACGTACATCATTTCTTTTTGCTTTCATAATTATATATTTAAATATATATTATATTGTTTGTATTATATGAAATTTATTAGTTTATGTATTGTATATATATAAATAGTACACCACGAACTACCTGCGTATCTTTTTTCTCCTTCTCTGTCACATCCATCCAAAGGTTGTCTGTAAAAAATCGCTTTTAGCGATAAGACCGCCCATTGTGACACCCTATTAATTTTAAGTTCCTAATGTAATTTGTATTTTTGGTGTACAATAAAGAATATATCTATATAACTATCTATCTATAAACGACAAGATATGTAGATATATTCTATATTGTACACCAAAAATTAAAATTACATTAGGAACTTATTAATAGGGTGTCACAATGAGCGGTCTTATCGCTAAAAGCGATTTTTACAGACAACCTTTACAAGGCGAAACGCATATACTAATGACGATAATCATCATCATAATTTCAGCTGAAAAATGTCCACTGTTGGACATAACCCTTCCCCAAATGTCACCACAACGACCAGACTGCCAGTCTAGGCAGCCGATATTTGGAAAAGGCTATTCAGACAGACTGATTATTTTTCAGTAACTGCCAAATACTGTTACTAAAACCAGCAACAGATAACCAACTTGTTGCTTTTATCTCTACAGATATTATCAATAAATTCGTGGCTTGAAACGTCCCCATATTGTTTAGTTTAGTTTGACTCCATAGTTGTGTAAATACGGCTTTTGGTGAACCGCCATCAAGAGGGGTGTCTTCAAAGATCCCCTTAAGATTGAGGGGTGAAACAATGGTTTGAACAATGTGGTTTTCTGGGTTTTGATATCATTGTTACTATAGAATTATTCAGGTATACGTTACATCTATCTTTGATTCTTTGAAGTTATTGAATTGCACCTACCTCGTTTTCATTTCAGGAGATTTCTGATTGAAACGGTGATTAAAACGTATATTTATACGTTTTCAAAGTTATTTTCAGTTTGTTTATGATCTGGAAAACCCTTTTAACATAAAATACCTATATAGCTGCAACACCAAATAGTATACCCTGATTTTGTTATCATTTGGTTTTTGAATTGTCTCCTACTGTAATATGGAAGTAATTTTAGACATGTTCATGTCATAATGCTGCGTGCTTCTTTCACCTTAAAAATATATAGAAATAACCAGGAATTAACGAAAAACCCGGGCAAGTGCGAGTCGGACTCGCGCACTGAGGGTTCTGAACAAACTTCCCTATGAAAACAGTTCAATTCCCAAATTGAGTTACGAAGATTTTTCCGAATCAAAAAAAAGATTTTTTTGTGACGCAACTACAAATTTACAGTTTTCAGTTTTTTTCCTATACTTGTGCTATGAGACCTTGTTCCATATCAAATTTCTGGATTCTAGGTTAACGGGAAGTACCCTATGAATTTTGATGCCCTTTGGACCGCAGACCTGAGTATATGTTATTAATTTCAACTCGATATCTACATGCTTTCCCGAGATAAAGGGTATTGACAGACATACAGACAGACGAACAGACGGACAACAAAGTGACCCTATAAGGGTTCCGTTTTTGCCTTTTGAGGTACGGAACCCTAAAGTCACCTATGATTCGGGTTTTAACGAACCCTAAAAAAGAAGTAATAAAAGAAAGAAAAAAACATGTTTATTTATACCTCTCATAATTAATTAAAATTATAAAATACATACGAAAAAAAAATTGAATAAAAATCTGTGCGAGGCCAAAAAGGCACCTATCTTATCATGTTATTGTTGTATGTTGTTGTTGTTGGTTGTCTATCCCTGAGTGTTAATCCTAACTTACTTACTTAAAACTGCTACATTGTTCTTTTTTAATTAACTAATCCTTATTCAGTACGGAAGATAGGTAATCGCCACAGGTGAGGGTTCTTGAACAGCAGAACAGCAGTATCATCAGTGTTTGTACGGCATCTCTCTGCAGACCATGTCCCACCTTCCAATCTATCTCTCTTCTTCTTGTTTTTTTTTATTTTGCCTATACTTCCCACTGCTGGGACCTGGACTGCTGGGACTACCTGCCTCAACTTCTTCTGGTATTCTTTTCTAGTGCCACCTCGAACCAGATCTTGTGACTTATTAAGATAAATTACTACATTTGCCATCGACACACTAGAAAAATGGATAAGCTAAACACTTGAATAAAATATCAGTTTTAATTAAAAAACTGGTATAGCACAGCAGTGATAAATTATTTTCAATGGGAGAGTGCCACCCTCGTACGCCGGTCAAAACGCGGGCACCACAACCCCCAAAATTAAAAATGTCGCCCGGTCCACGTCATGGATTAGCTAAAACTATAAGGATTTTATTATCTGTCCCTTTCATGCATTTTTAGAGAGGAAAAGCGTAGTATAATGAAGACCGTTTTTGATTGATAATAATAATAATATTCCACAACTTTCAAACAACGCCATCTAGTCCCAAACTAAGCAAAGCTTGTTCTATGAGTGCTAAGCAACTGATAAATTATTTATCTATAATATGTGTGTATTTAGAAATGTACAAGTATCCACACACATATTATAGATAAATTACACCCAGACACAGAACAAATGATCGTGCTCATCACACAAATATTTGTCTTGGGCGGGAATCAAACCCACGACCTCTGGCGTAGCAGTCAGGGCCACTAAACACTAGATCAACAGCTCAGTCTAATTTGTGTCCTCGTGGGGGCGATCGGTGGCAGCGATCTCTCGCGCCGGGCCTTAGTACAGGCCATGGTCAGGAGCGAGGAGAAGTGGCAGGCGGTCGCCTCCATCTGCGAAGCAGTAATGCTAGCAAAGGAGGAGTCCGCATGTGCTCGTGCAAGGCAATAGCCCTCACGCCCCAGCGCCGGGATTCCGATCCCGATTTCCGGCCACCGTATGCGCGGGCTTGCGGACGGCGAACAATGGGTAGCTCGCCGTCCGATCGTCCGGTAACCGTCCAGACCGAGCCCAAGTCGTCGACGGCGCGTAGTGTTCCACGCGCGCCTCAAGGAGATGTCAGAATCCGTAGGGGCCCATCAGGGTCGAAGCCTACTGGGGTCATGGGTGATGTGGAAGAGATCCCCTGGGCCCTGGAAAAATGGCAAAGAATAAACAGAAGTAGGTTTTTAATCAGTAAAAGTCTGACACTATCTCCCGCTCCGCCCAAGAGCGAGGGATGTCATTAGATGATTTTCCCACCCGAATAAAAAAAGAAAAAGAAGTAGAGTTATCATAAACCAAATGAATTTGTGACAATTAATTCTCTGTGACATAAAAAAAATCAAAAACATATTTCCAAAATAATTCTCTACAGAAAATGACTATACCAGTATTTTTATAAAAGTCAACGAACCTAAGACACGTAAATAAAACACATTTCCTTCCCTTCACGTACTCGAAAACTATCAATACTTCAAATTGATAGCGTGGTTGTCTATAAAAGTCCCCCTAACCCATATTCGACCCTTCTTCCCGTTCATATTTGTATTCTTAACACGATTCTTACCACAGAACTGAGTTAGAATATTTAAAGAAACGGAAAGATGTTTCATATTTTTTAAGGTTTTTAAAGCATGCTGTTTTTGTCTTTTGGGATTTTTGTATTTTTTTAAGAAAACAATTTTTTGTCTCAGATTTTTTTCAGGTGTCCTCCGGGCGGTCCACACAGTGGTAACACAACGTCCGGTTACTTCCGCGCGAACAATGAGCGATCATGTGCGCCTCGCATCCATCAAACTCCCGTGATCCTGACCACCTGGTCCACCTTGTGTACTACTAACGCTGCGTATTTCGGTAGGTGCGATCGCCACTATAGAACTTTAGGGCCATCGGTCATCTGTTCTGCTAGTAATAGGCCCTGCCCACTGCCACTTAAGTTTGACAATTCTTCGGCTATATCGCTAACCTTAGTTCTCCTGCAGATATCATTACTTCTGGTTCGATCGCGTAACTCCGAACATAGCGCTCTCTATTACCCTCTGGGTGACTTTTACCCTTCGGGTGGAGCCTATTGAGCGACCACAAATCCAGTTCATATTAAACTTTTAGCGTTTCTACCTATGAATAAAAGTACTTACCACCACATTACCAGTTAACATAAATACATGTATCCATTAAAAATCCGAGAGCGAAAATATATGCTCGATTAAAAGAGTACAAGCAAGCAATTTAGAAAAATAACGCTTAAACATAAGCTTCACATACCATCCGTTCAGGGCTGGCATTTGGCAATATAAGCCTTTCGAAATATTTGGCATTTTCTAGAAGTTATGCCTATGTCGTTAAGGGTATGTGTTTACAAATATTTTTGGGTTAGATTAAATTATTTGTTAATAACATGCTTATATAAAGTCACGCTTGTGTGAAGGAAAGGGTGAGTAGACATCAGGAATGTTATGAAACTCCGTAACAGTAACCGATATAAAAGTTTCGGATAAAAACGAAGTCTAAATGACAGGTTTTTTTTAGGTGGGAAATCCTCCAATGACCTCTCTCACTCTAGCGTCAAGCAAGAGGGCGTGTCAGACTATAGGCCTCCCTCGAGTGTCGCCGTGACGAACGGTGCTGTGCGTCTCGCATCCATTGGATTCCCCAACCCTCACCAGGTCATCGGCCCACCTTGTGGGAGGCCTTCCAACGCTGCGTTTTCCGTTACGTGGTCGCCATTCCAGAACCTTTCGTCCCCATCGACCATCTGTTCTGCGAGCAATGTGGCCTGCCTACTGCCACTTAAGTTTATAATAATAATAAATCATTTATTATCAGGCATCTTGGTCCTTATATACATACCTTACAGACAAACATATATAGAGTAATTTATACAAGTTATCGTTGGTAAATAAGACTTAGGACTTTTTTTTTCTTTCGGTGGGAAAATCATCTTATGACATCCCCCGCCCTTGGGCGGGGCGGGAGATAGTGTCAGACTTTTACTGACTAAAAACCCACTCCTGTTCCTTCATTGCCTTTCGTACCAGGGCCGAGTCTTCCTTTCAGAATCAGACCCTTGGCCCCAGTAGGCTTCGACCCTGCTAGGCCCCTACAGTTGCTGACATCTCCTTGAGGCGCGCGTGGAACAGCACGCGCCGTCGACGACTTGGGCTCGGTCCGGACGGTTACCGGACGGTCGGAAGGCGAGCCACCCATTGCTCGCCGTCCGCAAGCCCGCGCCTACGATGGCCGGAAATCGGGATCGGAATCCCGGCGGCGATTGGGGCGTGAGGACCGTTGCCTCACGCGATCGGCCGCCTCCTTTGCTAGCATTACTGCTTCGCAGAAGGAGGCGACCGCCTGCCACTCCTCCTCGCTCCGGACCATGGCCTGCACCAAGGCCCGGCGCGAGAGATCGCCGCCACCGATAGCCCCCACGAGGACACGGCGTTGCTCTGCCCAAGCGGGACACACCTCCACCGTGTGCTCCACCGTGTCCTCCGGGTGGTCCACACAATGGTGACACCCGGGCGTTTCTTCCGCACGAATCCGGTGCAGGAACCTCCCGAACTTACCATGTCCGGTGAGGACCTGCGTCATGCGGAAGGTAAGGACGCCGTGTTGCCTTTCCAGCCACTCCTCAAAGAGGGGACTTACCGAAATAAGACTTAGGACTATGTTAGTAACACTTCACATTGCACTAAGTTCACTTCGTGCCACGTAAGTTTACTTTTATTAAACTAATCATAAAATAATCATTTGAAAAACTGTTCATACTGAAAATCATATTATATTCTCTCTTATTACGTGAATATCCGATCATAATCTCTTTAGAAAAGGGTACAAACACAATAAATAAGCCCAAGTCATTATATAACTTCCATTTTGTAACAAACCCTGGCCAGTAAAAAGGCCCGTAGCTACCTTTATTATATCGCCATATATTAGTTGTGGCCTGTGCCTACCCAGTTAATTCCTACAGGAGATCTCTATGCGCGTTTTATTTCCAAGCGATTTTAGATAGGGGTTGGTTCACATATCCAGGGTACGGTGCAAAGTAAAAGCGAAAAGCGATTATGTGAAATGGAATTCGCTCATTCATCGCGAGGGGTTTAAAATAGCGCGTAGGGTTTTAATTTTGGAACACTTTGTAGAATTCAGAAATATAATTGTAATCTTTTAAACAGTGCTGATGTAAATAATTTCTTAAATAAAAAATACACAAGGGGTGAAAATATGCTAAGGTTAGTAGACTGAACCATAAACTCCAAGTCAAGACCTCCAACTGGACATTAGTCGAGGGTTTTACGTTGTCATAGCCACTGAGTCAAGTGGAAGTCATTTAAACTGATTTTTTTTTTTATTCTTGATAGGTTCGCGCTTGACCGCTATCTCACCTGATGGAAAGCGAAGATGCGGTCGACGATGGAGCGCGCTTACCTAAAAGTAACCTATTCACTCTTGACTTAAAGATTCCCGGGTTGTAGCCATCAGGAAAAACAGATTCCGGCAAGGAATTCCACTCCTTAGCTGTACGCACTATGAATGTGTTCCCAAAACGTTTCGTGCGTATAGGTGGGATGTCCACCATGTACCGGTGGCGCATTGCCGTACGCCTGGTGGTCCGATGATGGAACGGGCTAGGCGGAATTAGGTTATGCAATTCCGAAGAAAGTTTAACAAAACCAAGACACAGTTATTATACACACAACAGCAAAGAGAAGTTGATAAAGTTAAATATCTATCGGAATGAGTCAGCTCCATAATTCAAAATTTAAAAAAGGTCTTGTAAATCAAGACTGGCTAAGAAACTGGCAGCGAACAACCTAAAAAGTTTTAAGAATTTTGACACTTTTCTGGTTGATCTGAGTTGACTGAGATTCATTAGCGAATCATAGTTCATGGTCCTGTAACCTGCAAAAAAAAAAACTGTATTTCCACTTTCCTTTGCGGACAGAATATATTGATTAATTACAGAGCTTGATCTTTTATTTCGTCACCAAACAATTCCGTTCCCGCTCCGCTCCCCGCTAGCGCCTGCACCTCACGCCGCACATTAGAAAGCGGTAAATGTTGTGCACGATCGATGTCGCCCTAAGGCATCGTTTCAAAGCCAATAAAGTTTTTTTGTTCGGATTCTCTTATATACGAGCGGTAAAAGTGAATTATAAGTTTACATGCATGATGTGTGAGTCGTTTTTATTATGAGCACGTTTTAGATGTTAGAAAAAAGTGGAACAACTCCGTAAAATGGGTCTCTTGGGTTTTTTTTTTAGGTGGTAAAATCATCTTATGACATATCTCGCTCTTGGGCGGAGCGTGAGATAGTGTCAGACTTTTACTGACTAAAAATCCACTCCTGTTCCTTCTTTGCCTTCGTCCCAGGGCCCCGGGTTTCACTTTCACAATACCAGTGGGGGTCTCTTGGGTGGAGCTATGCGCTGTTATAGGTAAAATATTATTATTTAGTAACAAGAATTTTTGCGTGAAAGTTTGAAAGCTCACCTCACTGGTTAAGCAAAATAGACGTGTCATTAAAATAGTAATGTAGCCCGAAGAAACGCCAAACTTAAGTGGTAGTGGGCAGGGCATTGCAGGGGCATTGCTTGCAGAACAGATGCTCTATGGAACTGAAAGGTTCTGGAGTAGGGACGATGTACTAGAATACTAGAAGATGCAACGTTGGAAGGCCTCACACGAGGTGGACCGATGGCTTGGTGAGGGTTGTGGAAATCCGGTCATTGTGATGATAGTTAGGAGTTGGCTTATGTCTAGCAATAGACGTCTTTCGGCTGAAATGAAGATGATGAAAATAAATCTTCATGTGTTGAGTCTTTTATCGAAATAGTTGAAGGGATTCCAGTTAAACGGAATCTCTTTGAGTTCCAGTTTTGGACATGGAGCAATTGCTATCTGACCCTTATAACTTAAATACTTTGATTTAAAAGTAAGGTTTCAAAAATTATACAAAACTAGCTTTTTCCCGCGGCTTCACCCGCGTACATAAAATATAGCCTATGTCACTCAGGAATAAAGCAGCTTTCTATCGGTGAAAAAATTTTAGCAATAGGACCGATACTTACAGAGAAACAAAAAACAAATTTTACCTCTTTATAATATTATATTACTGTAGATAGGCAAATATTCAAAGGATTAAATATTGCCAATGAACTAAACATCAATTCTACAAATCAAAATCAATACCAGACCCCCCCTCCTAGAAAACCCACAAAACGTGGTAAATTAAAAAACAAAAAAGAACTTTCGTCCTAAAAAATTAATAAACAGTCCATCCAGCCGACCCTTCACCACACAACATATATTTGTTCTACGTATACGTGAGCCGGGAATCGAATTAGTGACCTCTGGCTACTTTGGCGTATTTGTTCAAGCGCCCGGGACCCACCCCCAGGGTGGCATCGAAAAAACCCTTCAAAATTTGTTAAGTTAGAAATGGTTTCGACCTTTGCCGGTAAATTAAAATTGTAAAATAGAAGGGTTTTAGTTTTTAAATGGGTTTGTTTTTTTTTTCGGGTTTTGAAAGTGGAAATTTTTTGGATTGGAAACAATAAAAAATACTAATGATTTGGTCAGATTTCTTATCGTTTAAATTTTGTATCATTTCATTTATTTATTCTTATAGCAAATTGCAAACATCCAAAAATAATACATAGTAAATTTCAAACAGTAAAATAACACTAAGTAAATCAAGAGTATTAAACACTAACAAATAATCATTAGTTATAATCAATATTCAAAAAATAATAGTCAGTAATCCATAATTATAATCAATATTCAATAAAAAATTAATTAAAGTAACATGATAAATATATGATGTCAAAAAATTTTAAAAAGTAATTATCAGAGGTCGGAATTAGGTAGAGTTAAACATGTACTTACACCGATTTCGTACAGTGATAGAATAAAGTAGATATGCCTCAAATACCGAGATTAATTTTAAAGAGCACAATTTTTTTTATGTGACTATCAGAAATATAGCAGAAAAAATGTCTTCCTGCATTAATGACGAGGAGAAGTGTATTTTGTTAAACCGAGGTAAGGCAGTTGACGTAGAGAGATCTTTTCATTGAAAAATACTAATAAAAATTGTATGTTAATTATCTTTATTTTATTTGTCTTATCTATCGCTGAGGTTTTTATTATTACATAGGACATAGGATTTAATGCCTTAGGCATTTTCTACTAGTCGACCTTAGGGTGGTGCAGAGACATAACATGGAACAATATTATTGGCCACACCGGATTTTTCATTAGAAATCTCGGGAAGATCCATATTATTACTCAAAGAACGTTTTAAGTTCCTTCATGACACACATTCTAGACACTTGAGATCATCGGAAAATTTGAAACTTTTAATGCCCTCACATTCCACCAAATTTAGTGACAAATCGTTTACGGTCCAAGCAGTGCGATTGTTTGAACGCGTTGCCGATGCCAATTAGGCAAGCCCAGTCACTAGTTTCTTTTAAAAATTTAGTTAAGGATCATTTTCTTTCACAATAATTAATTCTGCTACTATCCAAATTCAGTTCTTTCCCTTCTTTTTTTTTTCTTTCTAGTCCTTTCACATTTTTGTATTTTTATTTTTTTTATTTTTTCTCTATTACTCTCTTTGAAATTGTGTAACATATAATATGTATGTATATATATATATATATATATAATATTCATGAGTTTGTTTTTTGTCTTTTATATATAATAGCTATACAATATAATTTTATATCTATGTATAGTCTTATATATATTTTTAATTTAATTAAATTTTAATTTAATTTGCAGTACACCGCAGTCTACCCCCCCTTTTTTATGTTAAGTTCTTACAGTCCATCCTAAGGTTGTCTGGTAGAAATCGCTGTTAGCGATAAGACCGCCATTGTACCCATAGATTAAGTTAGTTTATAAGTTTTTGTTACTATTTTGGTGTACAATAAAGTTTTATTCTATTCTATTCTATTCTATTATTATTATCAACATTTCGATGCAAGTACATGAATAACTCTACCTAATTCCGACCCTTGGTCATTATATATGAATAATCATCATCTCCCTAGCCTTTTCCCAACTAGCTTGGGCTCGGCTTCCAGTGTAACCTGATGCGGCTGAATACCCGTGTTTTACATGGAGCGACTGCCTATCAGACTTCCATAATACAGTAACTGGGTAACGCGATACTCCTTGGATGGACTGATGGTCAGAATTTCTGGCATGGCAGAACAGTGATGATGAAATAAGTTACACAAAGTAATACGCCTGGCTGGGATTGAACCCATGACCTACAACTCGTAAGTCGGGGCCGTTACGACTGGGCCACCACTGCACTGCACTGAATAGGTTAAACAACACTAAAATACTGTTTTAGTTCGAATCAGTAGTTCCTGAGATTAGTGCGTTCAAACTAACACAATCTCTTCAGCTTTTTAATATATACAAAATTAGTTTAAGTATAATATGCGAATGTCACATGTCTTCGAATTTTTGGTTCTACGACATGCCGGTTTCTCGGCCCATTCCCTCTCCTAGAGAGAGGAGGCCTGAGTCCCAGTAGTGGGAACATTAAAAGGCTGAATATGCTTATGCTTTATAATTTGCGAAACCCGTAACACCTGTCTAGTATTTTTATGTAAAGAATCTATGTACAAAATTTCATAACTGTATCATGAAAAATGACAAAGTCATAAAAACTTGTTACGTTCCCTGGTTGTCCGCACAAATACCAGATCACCGGGTCATCCGGGCGACTGAGGGGTTCTTTTGCTCCCGCACTTAGCTGTGCACTGGCGCCTAATGCCCGCTATGACTTGCCGTGACCTGTGTTGTGCTTAGTGTCAACGGTATCCAACTTGTGACCTTATTTAAATATTTTTGGGAAAAAATATAACATGGTGTAATAATTATTGGAATCGATTCAGTTCTGATTCTGAACAAACTATATTCTGGTTTCGCATATACTACGAATAATGTTTTATAAGTATCTAAAAATAGAGCAGTCTCTCCCATAATCTATAGAGAGAGATCTAAACGAACAATACTAGCAAAACCGTGGTAAAAAGATTAGCCGCTAATCAAGTTAAAAACGCTGTGACTGGTTGGCTTATCTCTTTATCCGTGGGGTGTCTAGAGTACATCTGACGTTAATCTGTATCCTCACCAGACGACTGTACAAACGCATTGAACAGATTTTATCGATTTGAATATCTATTATATTGTGCACACCTATCACAGTGTTATCTTTTTTAATCCAAAGGTTGACTGGTAGAGAATGCCTTGTTGCATTAAGTCCGCCTATGTACCATTACTGTACATGAAGTTTAAATAAATAAATAATAATCATCATCATCATCATTTCAGTCGATAGACGTTCACTGCTGGACATAGGCCTCCCCCAAATGTCGCAACAATGAACGGTCCTGTGCGTCTCGCATTCGTCAGATTCCCGCAACCTTCACCAGGTCATCGGTCCACCTTGTAGGGGGCCTTTCAACACTGCGTCTTCCGGTACGTGGTCGCCGCTTCAGAACCTTTCGACCCCAACGGCCATCTTTTCTACGAGCAATGTGCCCTGCCCATTGCCACTTAAGTTTGGCGATTCTTCGTGCTTTATCGGCAACTTTGGTTCTCCTGCGGATCCTCATTCCTGATTCGATCACGCAAGGAAACTCCGAGCATAGCCCTTTCCATTGCCCTTTGGGTGACTTTAAGCCTTCTGATGATGCCCATTGTGAGCGACCACGTTTCGGAACCATATGTCATCACTGGCAACACGCACTGGTCATAGAACCCTCATGTTGAAGGAAGACTTTTGGCCGCAGGGCGTGGTGTTCCGTCGCTTCCGCGGACAAGTGCCACAGAACAGCACAAAGTGAACAAGTGCAGTGAAGTGTTACTAACATAGTCATAAGTCGTATTTATTAACAATAAATTGTATTTAATTTACTTTATATATATGTTAGTTTATAAGGTATTTATCTATGGGCCAAGATGCCTGAAAATAAATGATTTATTATTATTATTATTTCCTTTATTTACTTTATATACATATTTTGTACATTTTTAAATATTTCTTAAAACATAAATAAAAAAAAACATTTAAAAATATAAAAAATAGTACCCCACCGGTATCGGGAACAGGGTCCAAGCTACCGGCGGTCAGGGCTCCAGAGAAAGGAACCTCCTAACGATACGAGCCGTGTCCAGGAGTACCGCTTTCTGAATCAAGGCCTTGATCCAGCCGCCTAACGCGAGCCTCCTAAGGTGTTGGTCGAGGCTCTTGGCTATTATTATTATTATTATTATAGACTTTCGTCTTGAGACACTGTGGTATATTGGACGAGAAGATACCGCGCAGCTTCCCGAACGCTACCCAGCCGAGTCGGATTCGACGGTTGACCTCTTTCTCGAAATTGGATCTACCCAACTGGACTGTCTGTCCAAGGTAGACGTAATCGTCCAAAACCTCGAGTATAGAGTCTCCAATCTTGATAGGGTGGTTTTAAATAAATAATAAAACATTAAATCAGGTAAACACAATCATAATCATCATTCAGCTGAAAGATGTCTACTGCTAGACATAAGTCTCTCCCAAGTGTTGTCACAACGACCAGCCCTCGCAACCATCAGCTACTCGCGACCCTCAAGAGATCGTCAGTTCACCATGTTGAAGCCTTCTAACACTGCGTCTTCCAGTACGTGGTCCAGAACCTTTCGGCCCTATTGACCATCTGTTCTACGAGCAATATTTATTTGTATGATCTGCAGATACTTGTTCTGGGAAAACACCCTGATCTTGTGATGTGAGTTTACATTTTACATCCATACTAGAAATTAATCCTGTATAGTAGTAATGTTTTTAGGGTTCAGGGTTCCGTACCTCAATAGGAAAAAACGGAACCCTTATAAGATCACTTTGTTGTCCGTCTGTCTGCCAAGACTCTTTATCTCGAGAACGCGTAGAGGTATCGAGTTGAAATAAAAACCATATACTCAGGTCTGCGGTCCCTTGAAGCTGTGAAAAAATCAAACTTCTGAGTTCATGAAAAAAAAGATACGGCTGTTTATGTCGTATATTTCGACAGTCTCAAGGGAATCAAAATTCATAAGGTCCCGTTGACCTACAATCCTGAAATATGGCATGACGTAAGGTCTCATAGCACAAGTATAGGAAAAAGTCTGAAAACTGTTTTATAGTACGTCACAAAAAAACTTTTTTTGCGATTCGGAAAAGTCTTCGTAACTCAATTTGGGAATTGAACTGTTTTCTAAGTTTGTACGGAACCCTCAGTGCGCGAGTCCGACTCGCAAATGCCCGGTTATTTTATTAAATGTCTAGAAAAATAATGTTTAGTAAGCAAATGTATGACTCTTTTCCTGAATTCACGTACTTACTACAAAATTTTGAAATTCATGTTTGCGTTCTCATACTGAGATGAGAGCTAATCATTGTGAAACACTTGACAAAAATTCGAAGACATGTGACATTCACCAACTGAGCCCACGTGGTGAATTAGGGCCTATTCCTTCTCCTAGAGAGGAGGCCTGAGTCCCAGCAGTGGGAACATTATAAGGCTGATCTTGTTACGTAAGTTTCCAAATGCTAAACTAGTGAACTGTTCAAAATACTCGTTTTATTGAGAAAATCTTTGCAGTTGTTAAGATTACACTGATGATACAATTACTGCTTATTATAATTGTAGGTACTTTTTTAATTTTCAGTGGGAAAATCATCTAATGACATCCCCCGCCCTTGGGCGGCGCGGGAGATAGTGTCAGACCTTTACTGACTAAAAACCCACTCTTGTTCCTTCGTTGCCTTTCATACCAGGGCCGAGTCTTCCTTTCGGAATCAGACCCTTGGCCCCAAGAGGCTTCGACCCTGCTGGGCCCCTACGGTTGCTGACATCTCCTTGAGGCGCGCGTGGAACACTAGACGCCGTCGACGACTTGGGTTTGGTCCGGACGGTCAGACGGCGAGCTACCCATTGCTTGCCGTCCGCAAGTCTGCGCCTGCGGTGGCCGGAAATCGGGATCGGAATCCCGGGCATTGCCTCGCGCGTGCACGTGCGGCCTCCTCCTTTGCTAGCATTACTGCTCCGCAGAAGGAGGCGACCGCCTGCCACTCCTCCTCGCTCCGGACCATGGCCGTATTTGTAAAAAAAAGTATTAAATATTTTGGTTTGTTACTAACTTCGCCCGCGTGTAACATGGTTTCTCTTTCTCCATAAAAAATTTTGCAGGGCACATTGCTCGCAGAACGGATGGTCGTTGGGGCCGAAAGGTTCTGGAATGGCGACCACGTACCGGAAGACGTAGCGTTGGAAGGCCTCTTACAAGGTGGACCGATGATTTGGTAACGGTTGCGGGAGTCCGATGGATGCGAGACGCACAGGACCGTTCAATGTGGCGACACTTGGGGGAGACCTATGTCCAGCAGTGGACGTCTTTCGGCTGAAATGATGATGATGATGATACAAAATTTGGACTCCTGTTTCATCCTCATAGGGGGTGAATTTTTGAAAATCCTTTTATAACGCATGCCTAAGTTACCTACAATAACTATCTACATGCCTTATTTTGAACTTTTCAGTCCTTTTTGCGGTTGAATTTTTTGACACTGTCAACTTTATTTATTTATTACATTTTAGTGAGTAATGTGGGTGGATTTTTTTTTTTTTTTTTTTTTTATTAATGATAGGCTCGCGTTTGACCACCATCTCACCTGATGGTAAGCGATGATGTGGTCGACGATGGAGCACGCTTGCCTAGAAGTAGCCTATTCACTCTTGACTTAAAGACCCCTAAGTTGTAGCTATCAGGAAACACAGACTCCGGCAAGGAATTCCACTCCTTGGCTGTACGCATGTCAAAAGTTTTCAATTTTTCATGTTTGGAACATAACGGTTTCCTCACGATGTTTTCTTTCACCGTTGTGAGATCAATGGTGATGAAATAAATGACACAAAGTAATGCGCCTGGCTGGGTTTGAACCCGAGACCCACTACTCGTAAATCAGAACCGTTACCACTGCTCTAGCATTTTTTTGAAATAAATATTGTATCCAGCCAATAAAGTAATTTATTATAATATAATATAAATAATAAAAATATTCCATAATTTTCACACAACAACATCTAGTCTTAAACTAAGCAGAGCTTGTTTTTTTTTTATAATTATTGATAGGCTCGCGTTTGACCACTATCTCACCTGATGGAAAGCGATGATGTGGTAGACGATGGAGCACGCTTGCCTAGATGTCTATTCACTCTTGACTTAAAGACCCCTAGGTTGTAGCTATCAGGGAACACAGACTCCGGCAGGGAATTCCACTCCTTAGCTGTACGCATAATGAATGTACGCGTGTGTATGTGTGCTTTGTACGTATGGGTGGGATGTCTACCATGTACCGATGGCGCAACGCCGTCAGTCTAGTGGTCCGATGATGGAGCGGACTTGGTGGAATTAAATTGTGCAATTCCAACGCACACTCCCCGAAATGAAATCGATAGAAAACCGACAGGCCAGCAACTCGGCTTGTGCTATGAGTACTAGACAACTGATAAACATACTTATATATTTCTAAACACACATATATTATAGATAAATTACATTCGGACATAGAAGAAATGATCGTGCTCATCACACAAACATTTATCCTGGGTGGGAATTGAATCTACGACCTCCGGAATAGCAGTCAGGGCCACTGACTGTTAGACCAACAGGCCTGTCAAATATTGTAGTTTGCATAATGTCAGTAAAAATAAATTATACTATAATACCTACATAATGTAATATTTGTTATTTCAGGTAACTCCAAAGCCAACTTGTAAACTTTAGCTTTCAGTACTGTTTTATCTTTTTAATTTAAGAACAATATCTGTTTCACAAAATAACCAGCTTGATTTGATGCGATTCTACAAATCAAATTCCGACTATAAATAAATACAGCTTTCATTTTCCTACTTAGAATAATTTGAATAACTGAAAGATTCTCTGTATTTGGCATTATTTTCGACATTACAAACAGATATAAGGTACAAGAATTTTGAAGTCGTGTTTTTGTAAAACTGATTTAAAAACTTTTAAAATTACACATTAAGGCAGAGTTTGACCCAGTTTTACGTCCAAATCAGAAAACAAATCAGGAGATAGATATAATATATCGTCTATTCATTACATTTTAACATATAAATTATATTTTTAAATATTTCAATAGAAAAAAAAAAATTAAAGGTATAAAAAATAGTATCCCACCGGTACCGGGAACAAGGTCCAAGCTACGATCAGGGCTGCAGAGAAAGGAACCTCCTAACAATACGAGCCGTGTTATTTACCTGTATATCTACTTTGGTACTTACTAATAATTAAATAACAATATCTCAAGAATACGGATACAACCCATAATTATCTATATATTTTACGCTCCAATAAACAACTACTAAATACTTTATAAATAACATACAACTTATAAAGAGCTTAACTATTAAATATTATAACATTATAACTTAATAAGTATAAATATATTAACTGAGAATGATAAATGTCTGTACGGGTAGAAAAAGAACTCATTGGGCAATTTATAGTTTTATTTCTCTAAACAGGCTACGGAAAACTACATACTTCTTAGCAAACTATAGCTAATAAAAGAGGTCCAAAAACCTTGAAAATGTACATAAAGTACCCTATGCTCACTTCCACAGGGCGGCCGAGGTCATTGTCCTAGGCACCCGAAATTCGAAAGCATTAAAAAAAAGTTTCAAAATGGCTGCCAGACCTGTTACCGCGAAACATTACTCTATGGCAGGTGCTGCAAACTTTTTGCAATTATACTCCACAAATAATGTTTGTTCTGGGAGTTTTTTGTTGAACTAATATTTTTTTGTTAGATAGTTCTTCTTAATGGTATTGTCGTGTTTATGGGTTTAGTTTTGAGTGGTTATGCTAATTTGAGACGAAAAGAATAAGCCTTTGGGCTTTTTGAATATTGTTGCTTTTGCTCTCAAAGGAAAAATCATCATCATTTCAGCCGAAAGACGTCCACTGTTGGACATAGGCCTCCTCAAGTGTCTTTGAATATCTGTTATTTATTATGGTGCACACCTATCTCAGTGTTATCTTTTTAACCCAAAGGTTGATTGGTAGAGAATGCCTTGTTGCATATGTACCACTACTGTACATGAAATTTAAATAAATAAATAATAAAACATTAAATCAAGTAAATACCATCATAATCATCATTTCAGCTGAAAGTCGTCCACTGTTGGACATAGGCCTCCTACAAGCGACGCTATAATGACCGGTCCTGTGTGTCTCGCATCCATCGGATTCCCGCGACCCTCACCAGGTCATCGGTCCACCTTGTGGGAGGTCTTCCAACGCTGCGACAGGTAAGGTTGCATTGGTTGACAGTTAAAAAAAATCGGGAGCAAAGAGATTGCCATTATGTTGTGATTGAGTTGTCTGGCATATATGAACTGGATCTATTTTAGCGCAGCCGTGAGGCACACAGTTGTATTTTTACTTCTTTTTTTAAATTTGTTTCATGTTTGCCAAATAATTAATTTAATTTTTTTTTTCATGTGATCCTCATAGGTTTTGATTTACTGAATTAAAGCAGCTGCGGTCCCTTGAAGCTGTGAAAAAATCAAACTTCTGAGTTAACGAAAAAAAAAGATACGTCCGTTTATATCGCAAAAAAACATATATTTCGACACTCTCATGGGAATCAAAATTCATAGGGTACTTCCCATTGACCTAGAATCCTAAAATTTGGCATGAAGCAAGGTCTCATAGCACAAGTATAGGAAAAATCAGAAAACTGTAAATTTGTAGTTACGTCACAAAAAACAAACTTTTTGCGATTCGGAAAAATCTTCGTAATTCAAATCGGAATTTTCAGGTAAGTTTTTACGGAACCCTCAGTGCGCGAGTCCGACTCTCACTTGCCCGGTTTTTTGTTATTAATAGGCTCGCACTTGATCACTATCTCACCTGGTGTAAAGCGACGATGTGGTCGACGATGGAGCACGCTTACCTAGAAGAACACTATTCGATTTACAATATTCTATTCTTTTGACTTAAAGACCCTAGTTTGTAGCTATTAGGAAACACAGACTCCGGCAGGGAATCCCATTCCTTAGCTCTATACACAATGAATGTGTTCCCAACACGTTTTGTACGTATGTGTGGGATGACCACCATTTACCGGTGGTGAATCAGCGTACGTCTGGTGGCTTGGTCTGTGTGTTGCACCGCAAGAAATAGGCCTGTCTTTCTTCCTTTCAAACATATTTTTTTTAGTCCAGTTCTACGTGATATGTCATCTCTTCCTAAGTCTGCCGTAACGACGTGTTAATATCCGTTCTTCGAACCTTTTTTCTTCTCAAGGGAAGTTCACATGCGGTACAACCTCATGATCAGTTTGTACCAGCTTTTTCTTGTAATAAGTTAATCATTAAAACAGATAAATTGCAAAAGCCATAAGAAAAAGTGTAATTGATGAACTTTCTTAGAAAAGAAGGAAAAGCTCGAAGAACAGATGTCGTACCTCATCATCATCATCATCATTTCAGCCGAAAGACGTCCAATGCTGGACATAGGCCTCCCCAAGTGTCGCCACAATGAACGGTCCTGTGCGTCTCGCATCCATAGGACTCCCGCAACCGTCGTACCTATGTAGCAACATGTGTGTTGCCACATAGCGCAAACAATGCAGAATGTATTGCGGTATCACTAGTTCTCCGGCGAATAAAACAAACTATTATACAACAGTCCGAAATCAAATATCAGGCAGTTGCCATTATCCAGGACCAACAAAAAATGGTTCACACATGTCCAGAAAAAAAAATCCTCGCCGAAAATGATCTGAATAAATCTATTGTTTTATTTAAGGAGTAAAAAAACGAAAATCCTTACTAAAACTGAAATACAAGGCAGACAAAGTGATATGATAATGCTGTAAACACAAAACATCTGTTTTTCTTGAAGACGAAAGCTGAGGTGAAAACATTATTGACGCCATTTTCGTTAGTCATGAAAACAGGAAGCGACTTTTTATAAACTAAACAAGTATTTTCGAGTTTCCTGAACAAAAGAATTGGCAATGAAGGATTTTTTTATTGATATACTTACACTAGTGCTTGATAGCGATCCCACCTGATGGTAAGCAGTGATGCAATCGTTGATGGTGAAGCGCACTAGTTTATTAAGAATCTATTTACTCTAGCCTTGAAGACACCTAAATTAGAAGAAGACGGGAAGACCGCAGCTAACAAATTGATCCACTGCTCTCAAAAAGGATCGTGAGGAAATCAGCATGTCCTAGAACCAAAAATTCGAAGACATGTGACATCCACCAAACCGCACTGGGCTCGCGTGGTAGATTACGGCCCTTTCGTTCTCCTAGTGAGGAGGCCTGAGTCCCAGCAGTGGAAAAATTATTAGGCTGATTATGCTATATGCTATCTTATATAAATTCATCTACGTTTCTTCAGTTGCCCTTTGTGTTCCAGGGCCACGGTAACTTTTTCAATCAATTCTGTGGTCATCACCCATAACTTTCCATTTTCCAAATATTAGTGTAACATAGCCATTAAATTAGTACGTTTGTTGCATTGGAATCGGGTTGACTAACCTTTTCTTTTAGCAGATTTAGAAAGAAATCATTTGGGACTTCAGAGGTTCTTCGACAGGTTTTTCATCAAGGATTTAGTTTGATGATCGTCATCACCGTCTGATACCACAGTTACCCGTGACTGTACGGTAGTGATCATGGTCATGATAAATCGAATCCAGACAACAAACTGAACACTTGGGATATTCTGGACCTAAATCACCGATCTACATCACAGAACATCTGTCCACTACCAACAAGGAACTTCATGCTGCCGCTAGAATCAAAGCTAAGGAAATCGGATATCAGTTTGTCTGGGTACGAGGTGGTCGGATATTCATGCGGAAGAGACAGGAATCGGAACACATTTTGGTCAGGAGCAAGGATACATTGAGTAGACTGGTTTAATTTTTTGTCCTAAGGTGTTTTTTCTCTCACGTTTTATTTTTTTCAATGTTACAGTAAAAAAACTCATTATCATTGGGCTTGCGCACTAAATGTCATAATTTTTATCGTCAAATTTGTTGTGAAAACTATGATGTGGTAATCTTAACAGAAACATGGTTATACGATTCTGTAATGAGCTCAGAGCTATTTGATAGCAGATATGTAGTCTATCGGCGTGATAGAGATAACAGGAAAAAAGATGGGGGGGGTGTTCTGATTGCTGTGCTGAAGGGAATAAATTCAAAACGTATGACCCAATGGGAAAGCAATTGTGAGGATTTGTGGGTTATCATAGATATTTCGATTACAAAGTCTGTCCGCCAAGTAGCTCTGTGTGCAGTTTATTTGCCTCCGCCTGTACTTCGCTCAGCCCTTGAACACTTCTTGGACTCGTGTAATACCATATTTGAACAGTCAGGTTTGAAATCGTGTATAGTCGGCGACTTTAATTTAAGTAATATTGACTGGAACCTAGTAAGTGAGTTGGACAGTGGTTATGTAGCGCCAGGTTTTGGTCATTTGTTAACTGATTTTATTCACGTAAACAAATTATTCCAGCTGAACAACATAATAAATAAATCAGGTCGTATTCTTGACCTTGCGTTGACTAACTTAACATCCGGTATTGCATGCTCTGCTCTAAATCCCCTAAGTATAATTGACCCTTTGCATCCACCGATCGAAATTATTTTAAAATCATATAAAGACTCAAGACTTCCATATAATAGTAACAAAAGAATAAATTTTTACAAATTAGATTATGTCATTATTTGCAAACACTTACATGAGATAGATTGGAACTTATTGTTTGATGAGACTAATGATGTGAACCATATGCTTTGTATATTCTACGAAAAAATTAAAAATGTTATTAAAATGCAAGCCACGCCTACTACCCGTAAGCATAAGACACGACCTCCTTGGTTCGATAAAAAATTAATACGAACTTTGAGAGAGAAGGAAAAGGTGCGTCAGCGATACAAAACCTATAAAAACCCCATGGATGAGCTTGAGCTGAAGCTACTGAGTAAACGGTGTTCAGTTATGGCTGCCTCCTGTTACAATAAATATATTAACGACCTAGAAGCAGTTCTAACTAAGGATCCAAAGCGATTTTGGGCTTATGTTAAGGGCAAGCGTGGTGGTACTAGTTCTTATCCTCTGACAATGACTGATGGCATAATTTCGTCTTCAGATGGCATAAATATTTCGGAAATGTTCGCAACTCACTTTTCTTCCATGTACAGCCAGCAAAGCGCGACTGATCTTTTATCTCCATCAGAATATATGCGGAACATGTTAACTTACAGTTTGCCTTTGACAATACCAATGATTGAAATTGATACCTTGCTCAATAAATTAAAATCTCTGGATGTTCGAAAAGGAGCGGGACCTGATGGAATACCTCCTTATTTTATCTCCATGTGTGCTTTGCCTCTGGCATATCCCTTATCACTGATATTTAATTGCTCGCTTGCCTCCGGTGTATTCCCGGATATTTGGAAGGTGGCAAAGGTGGTCCCAATTCATAAGTGCAGTGATCTCAATTATGTCGGTAACTATAGACCAATTTCAATTTTGTCTACCTTTGCCAAAGTTTTTGAATCTTTTATTTGTCCCTACATACAGTCTCATTTAAAGCTTTACCTTAGCGATACACAGCATGGCTTTGTGAGTTCCAGGTCTACTTGCACAAACCTAGTAGCTTTCACGGAGACCCTTACAAGTGCTATTGACTCTGGAAAACAAGTTGACGTGATATACACCGATTTCAGCAGGGCCTTCGACCGTGTCCCCCATAATTTGCTCCTGCATAAGTTAATGACTTACGGCATCACTGGCCCTCTCCTCAATTGGTTTAAATCTTATCTTAATGGTCGTTCCTTCTTTGTTGCCCTCAATGGTTACCAATCAAGTTCCTACAAAGTCACATCTGGCGTCCCACAAGGAACACACGTTGGCCCAGTCTTGTATAACTTGTTTGGTAACGATCTTGCCAATGAGTTGAAATTTTCCGAGTGTTATATGTATGCTGATGATTTAAAGTTTTGCAGATTGATTGAATCAGACCTTGATGTTGAGTTGTTGCAGAGAGATATTGACATGTTGGTGAAATGGTGTGATGATAATGATATGAAATTAAATATTAATAAGTGCTACCATGTAAAATTCACCAGGAAAACTAAATTAACGCTATCGAATTATTACATCAGTGGCAACTTGGTGCAGGAAGTGGAACAGATAAGGGACCTGGGAGTTCTATTCGACAGATAGTTGACATTTGTACCCCACATTGAAAATGTTGTTAAAAAAGCCTCAAGAATGCTTGGGTTTGTCTTGAGAAATATTACTTGTTTTCGGCACAATAAAACTAAAACTCTGCTGTATAATTGTTTAGTCCGCAGCTCGTTAGAGTATTGCAGTACTGTGTGGAGACCACACTATGCCACTCACACGCTAAGATTAGAAAGGGTCCAAAAAAGATTTCTGTGGCACTTAGCATACTCTTCTGGGATAGCTAAAAAGAAGAAATCGTACAGAGATAGACTCTCGCATTTTAATATGATTTCACTACAGAAGAGGAGAGATTTACTGGATTTAATGTTTATATTTAAAATCTTGAGGTGTAAAATTGACTGTCCCCAATTGTTGAGCTGCATCCAATTTCGTGTGCCTACTAAAAGCCCACGAACTCCTATAACCCCCTTGCGTCCTCCTCTTCGTAGAATCGTTCTTGGTGCTAATTCTCCCATCCCGCGTCTATGCAAATTATTAAACAACTACAGTGATCTTATCGATGTACACTCTGACTCACTTGGTAGGTTTAAAAGTATTGTATATAAAACAATTAAGAAACCACGCGATGGTCAGGCTGGCTTGTTAACTTAGTTTTTAGTTCAAATAATTTAGTTTTTTAGTTATAAGCGGTAATTATTGTGTTTAGTGAGTAAGTTACTTTTAAGTAGGCAACTAACAGTAAAGTTACGCATGTTGTGCTTACCTGTAAGGAATTGCTGCACTTAGCTATAAGTTTATTCCGTGTATTTCATATCTTTGTATGTGTGTAGTCAATTGTTGGTGAGCCAAATAAATAAAATAAAATAAAATAAAATGATATCTGAGCAAGTGAACATTTCAAGTCTCGCAAATTTTTCACACAACGAGTACCAAAAACGTGTCTAAAAATAACCACAGCTTGAGCCCCGCTGCCGTTCTCTACTCCTAAGAACAAGTTGCATTTCACCCGGCACGCACACAGACGCACCTCATGCACACTAATGCACTCCGCACTAATGCACACCTGTAGGGCAAGGAACGAATTCGGGAATAGACCGGTTGTTACCGCTCTGAACCGGCTCGCACCGGATCGCGGCGGATCGCACTAGTTTCGTTAGTTAGGGCGACACCCTAAATTTGGGAGAATTTTTAATTACGTCCGTTTTTGCTTTGAGATTCAAATGAAGGGGATGAAACAGGGGCGCAGGGATGTTGGCAGCGTTAGAGGTACTTAGGCTCGTGATTTTGCAAATTTCGCGTTCATAATGAAATAAGTTTGGTTATAGTTTCGTTTTTCAGTGTTTTTTGCAGATTTAGCTTGGAAAAATTAGAAAACAGAAATATTTGAATGAAGAGGAAGCTTATTTACATGGAAATATATATTTTTAGCACTTCGTTAAAAGGAAGCATGATTTTCCGATTGACCTTAAACCATGCCTTTTTCAAGCATTAAGGTATATATTGTTTATCAAGGTAATATTAGTATATGATGGAACAATTTGCCTGCTGCGGTCTTCCCGTCCAACTATAATTTAGGTGCCTTCAAGGCTAGAGTGAATAGGCTCTTAATAAACTAGTGCACCTCCGCCCCAACCGCCGCCGGGATTCCGATCCCGATTTCCGGCCACCGTAGGCGCGGGCTTGCGGACGGCGGGCAATGGGTGGCCCGCCGTCCGACCGTCCGGTAACCATCCGGACCGAGCCCAAGTCGTCGACGGCGCGTATTGTTCCTCGCGCGCCTCAGGGAGATGTCAGCAAATCGTAGGGGCCCAGCAGGGTCGAAGCCTACTGGGGCCATGAGTAGTGTGAAAACGAAACCGTGGCCCTGGGACGAAGGCAACGAAGGAACAGGAGTGGGTTTTTAGTCAGTAAAAGTCTGACACTATCTCCCGTCCCGCCCAAGGGCGGGGGATGTCATAAGATGATTTTCCCACCTATAAAAAAAAAAAAGTGCACCTCACCATCAATGATTGCATCACTGCTTACCATCAGGTGGGATCGCAGTCAAGCACTGGTTTATATCAAATAAAAAAAATAAAAAAAAATATAGCAACAGAATTTCCGATACTACCCATCGAATTTTGTTATGGATTAAATACCGATAGGTTCACCCCCTTCTACTATAATTTTTACCCCTCAGGGATCTATGGTATTTTTTACGAAAAATTAAAAGAAAAAGTCAACGTCAACTGTAGGTACTTATCACAAGTCTAAGAGATCAATTTGTGAAGATGATAATTATTGACTTTGTTGATAATATCTGTTTCTTTACGAAGCAACAATTATTATGTTATGTAACTGAATTAATGCACACCCGTATACCCCAATTAGAAAATTAAATTATAATCATAATTTAAGCACTGAAATTTTACCTAAATGCACTTAACCCCCCCTAGCCAAGTTACGACCGTTTCGTTTCGATTCTCTAGCGTCGAACGCCTCGAGTAGGCCACGCCTCCAATTCCTTTTTCTGATCACGTGACTGAGCATTGAGATGACGTCAGAACATAATATATAAAGGAATCGGAGGCGTGGCCTACCTACTCGTGGCATTCGACGCAAGAGAATCGAAATGAAACGGTCGTAACTTGGCTAGGGGGGCTGTGTCCTTCAGTTGTCCTTTACGTTCTAGGGCCAGGGTCAATCTTTCAAACGACGACGTCATCACAACGCTCAGTCACGTGGCCAGAACAAAGGAATCGGAGGCGTGGCCTACTCGTGGCATTCGACGCAAGAGAATCGAAACGAAACGGTCGTAGCTTGGCTAGGGGGGCAGGTGAGTTTTAGTAGCGGAAGAAATCATTTGATAATTTCACACCTCAAAATAAATATTAAATCACAAGGACTATTTCGAGATGGAGAAGAAGAAAAATGCGTTTATTTCTAACAAAGGAAATCATCTAATGGTGTTGGAATGGAAGATGGAAACCATGGAGAGGAAGTATCAGACTTTTACTAAGTAAATCCACAGTATTCTTTCGAACAATCCGCAGCCTTACGGGAGTAGAATGCCAAGAAAGACTTTAGGAAGGCCTTAAAATCGATAGTAGGAAAGTATTGGAAAAAAATAGTACAGTTTCTTTCAAAAACGTCTGTTTTCTTTGGATTCGGAGGAAAGATGTAACAGAAAACATAATATCGTGAAAAAAATATTTTTATTTATGCATTTAAAATTAGGATTAATTTGAAGGATGAGAAATATATTTGTGTAGACACAGAAGGTATCTCGAATACGGTTTTGAAAGACGGGGATAATCTCAAATTTAGATAATTTTTTAATTCGCAACAAAATTTTCTGTAAATAAACATAAACATAACTAGCTTCTGTTTCCTTTCTTGTTTTTTGTAGACATCATAAAAAAAAACTTTGTGCAAAATTTTAGCGTTATAGGTCCAAAGGTTTATTAAGTTGGGTGTTAATGTGGCAGTGAGTCAGGACTTAGCCTTTTATTAACCGACTTCAAAAAGGAGGAGGTTATAATGTTCGGTTGAATGTATGTTTTTTTTTTATTTTTTATGTATGTTCACCGATTTCTCGGTCAATTGTGGACCGATTTTGAAAAATTTTTTTTTGATTGAAAGGTTATGCTTCCGAGTTGGTCCCATAGAAGTATTGTTATGATCTGATCATGAACTTCAAAGATATGGAACAGAACTCCTCATAGCATCACAGCAGAACCGTCGTAACAAGTAAAATTGCTTTGTTATACGTGTAGTCGATGACTGACTGAAAGTAGAAGGGGAATATATCGAACTGATCTGATGATGAAGCCTGAAGTTAGGCACCAGAACTCTGTAATAAATTAATGTAATATAACCGTGTTTGGGATTATTAGAATTGTCATGAGATGCACTCTGGCTGTAAGGTATTTAAGTTTGGCTGAGGGGTACTTTTTAGTGGTGGTACCATAACTAAAAAGTGTAAAATAAAAATCTTTTTACAAAAAAAATACAACCGACTTCAAAGTAAAAAAAAACACTGAAAAGTGCAAAGTAACTTTAATTTCGGAAGTCGGTGTTAAATAACGAAGAGACAAAACTATTATAGAAACACCGACTTCCGAAATTAAAGTTATTTTGCACTTTTCAGTGTTTTTTTTTACTTTGAAGTCGGTTGTATTTTTTTTGTAATAAGATTTTTATATATATACAGATTATATTTTGTAGAATCTAATACTTTAAAACAATTGATTCTTATAATTCTACATGAATTTTACATTTTAGAACCGATAACTTTAATTAACATTATTTTTTGCTAGGCATAAATAGTGAGTTTTCACTACAGCGATTTTCCTTGTCCCCATTTTCCATCCCTCCATCACATTGTACATATTTTGTACTTGTTTTAGATTGTTACTTACGGTAGAAGTCAATCACGTTAAAGTAAAATTACTTTACTGAAAATCGAGTGTTATTAATGAGGCTCAAGAAAATAGCTGTAAAAACAATAACAATTTAAGTATCACTACATTATTTGTTTTTTCAGGTGACAGGTTTTTGGCGTTTTATAAGATGATTGCAACTCAGAAGACGTCAGGAACCTCCCATTTTACGAGCGAACTACTTGTTGAGCGCTTTGGACGCAGATGGACGCAAGAGTTCCAGAAACGAAGTTTCACGAACAAACATCGTCTTTACAACAAACGTCTTAAAATGAGTGCAATAATGACTTCATTACCACACATGACTGCACCCTCACAGAATCCTCAAAGGATAAGTAGGTATAGTGAAACAACAACAAAGAACAGACAGCGTCGTATAATTTGCTAGTTAAAAATCATACATAATTATATCCCGCCATTTTTCTACGCACTTTCGCGCACGCACACACGCGAGCTGACCGCGTGTGTACACGCGACCGCAACGCACACACGACTACCGACCAATAAATAGATTGAACTAAACGGTGAAATTTAAAAAAGGAACAAAACGAACGAATCGCTTGCTCACACATGCAAAGGCAATGCAACCCAATCATTAAACAGGATTGCTGAAATTTAAACTGTAAAAGAAGAATAGTAAGGTTTAAATTAAATTGGCAGTAAGCTGTTTGTAGAACTAGCATGTTAACACATTACCCGTGCGTGGGAATGACAGTACGCACACATCCACAGAATTTTTGATTATAGGAACACCGAATTTTCTTTTTGTGTGCGTATTTTTGTGTCGGTGTGCATAAGTGCATTCTTTCTGCCTCAGTATTCGGTAGAATATGTCAATGTGTTGTGTTAAAACCTGCCAAAGTGTGTGTTATTTTGTTGTTCACATGATGGATTTGCGTGTTTGTATTTGTGCCTTTTTCGTTTTTTTTTCGTATATACGGCAGCGGACACAGTGGGCTGTGCAAGTAGTGAAAAAATAATTTTAACTGGCACACTGTAAAGCATGTTTAATTTTCGTTCAGTCGTCCTGCGAAATGGAACGTCATTACGTTTTAAATTACGATGTGTGGTTTTTTTATATATACGTTTTTTAATTTACATTGTTTGTTTAATTTCAGGATCGAGCGTTTTTTTTGTTGTTTGGTTTTTCGTATTGCGAAGGAAATCCTGATTTATTGATTTGGTCGGACGATGGCCGGGGAATTAATATGGTCCAGATGTTTGTGTGTTTTCCATGAAACAAGTATTAAAAGGAAACAGAACATGTATAATGAAGTACATTTCTTCATTAGCAATTTCGTATCTCTGTTTAATGTTGACTTGGCCTGAAAAAGTTAATGAAACTTTTTATACGCTTACTTTAATTACAGGTTTTTTCGGTTCAATCGCAGTTACGTCCAATTTTAAGAACCTGTAAACCCCTTGGTTCAAGCTGAAAATGGTAAAGACGTGAGAGAAAACTACACCTACGTTACATTACCTTGCAGCCTTATTTGACGACGACGCTATATCTATAACTTCTACTGTAACAAAATTTCATTGTTTAATAAATTTATTTCATCACCACTGCTCTAAAAACAGCGAAGGAAAACATCGTCAGGAAACCGGCATGTCAAAGAACCTAAAATACGAAGACATGTGACTTCCATCAATCCGCACTGGGATTATGGCCCTTCCTTCTCTTAAAGAGAGACCTGAGTCCCAGCAGTGGGAACATTATAAGGCATTATCCTAATTTCTTAAAAAAAAAAACTAGCATTCTAGTAAAATTTCAATGCTTAAATGTTGAGAAAATTAACTTACAATAACTTAATTTTCTAATTCAAATGTATAAAAGTGATCATTATTCCAGTTACATTTAGTATTTATAGGTATACACATTAGGTATAAAACAGACCCCTACTTCGTCTGTCTGTTCACGATAAACTCAAAACTACTGAACGGATTTACAGGCCATTTTCAACAATAGACAGAATGATTGATCATTAGAAAGGTTTAGGTGTATAATACATGTAAATTATATTTGAGAAAAAACCGAGAATTTCATAGATTTAATTGTAACACCCAAGTGAAGTGGGGACGGGGCGCTGGTTATGAATTAGTACTTCTTGATACAAGTGGGGGAAATTCACCCGAGCTGCAGGCAACAGTCTTATGGAGCCGAGTGCTGCATTGACAAATTTCCACGTGTATCAAACAATGTTTTTCAATACTCTTACAAACATATAAATAAATGAGGCTTGACCGACGACTCATGGGGGTCGCTTATCGTCCAGCCTGATACGATAAATACAATCGATTGTGGCGGGGGGCGAGCTCACGCACTTTTTCACACTAGTGCGGAAAACTGTTCATTGCGTGCGTAAAAGCGGTAGGAATAAGAGCGGGTATCCGAGTAAGTGTATTAAAAAAAGTTATTATATCGTAGTAAAATCTAGGGTCAATGTAATGGTGTAATATGTATTTTTATTATTATGTATATGTATCAATATATTATCTCAGAACCCTGAGGTCCTGGTCCTTTGGAAGGCGTACGAGGGTCCGAAACCAACTCGCAGATGCCCTTTAGATACTTTTAATGGAACGTGATACCAACCGATGATTATCCCTGTACGCGCTATGCTAGTGCATTCAAGGACAACCCCCGTTTGGTCAAAAACTATTGTGACATACTAAGATATAGGGCTATGGTTTTTGGAGTCTTGAGTGGTTTGGTTACCAGGAACTATGTTAAGACTATGGCCCCTGCCTGAACAATGTTATTAATTTCCATCGATAAAAAGGCAAGGGGTAACTTACACACTCAGTAAATGGGCCCGTCACCCTAGGCATATTACGTCAAAGCAAACGCTACTGATACAGACCTAAGGTTTGTTGGAGCACGCAAGCCCCACCACGACGTCAACGTAGAGATGTGGCCATGGGATTATTATTATTATTAATTTACACAACTAAGTCTACTTCCACAAAAATTTTAGGTATTTTTAATAAGTTTTTTGCTCAACAAACTTGTTTAGGAGGTGTTTCTGCGCAGTAGTGACAAATCGTTTTGCATATCGCCATTCTCAATCAACGTCGATTATCTTGTTTTTTCTTTCGCCATTTCTGTAACGTTAGCAAAAACTAAATTAATGGTTTGATAGTGAAAATATCTGTAAGATGTAGCTAAGCTGATGGTAGCTTTGGATTGCAGTTTACGCACAAGTACGAAAAAATATTATAGCTTTGCGAGCTCAACTGAAAATAGCTCTTGATCTGCATCTGGCCTCATTTGAAAAGAGACGTTTTTATTTTTGATATAAAAGTAAGAAATAAAGAAGTAAGAGAAAAATAATGCATATAATCAGCCAGCTGGGACTCAGCCCTCTTCCAGCCCAGGAGAGGGGATGGGCCGTAATCCACCACGAGGGCCCAGTGCGGGTTGGTGAATGTCACACGTCGAATTTTTGGTTCTAGGACATGCCGGTTTCCTCACGATTTTTTCCTTTACCGTTTTGCGAGCAGTGGTGATGAAATAAATTACACAAAGTAATGCGCCTGGCTGGGTTTGAAGCCGCGACCTACAACTCGTAAGTCGGTGTCATTATCACTCGGCAACCACTGCTCAAGAGAAAAATACTGAAGATGGAAATAATCATAATGGAAAATTGTAATACGGTGTTATGATCTTGTGTTATTGCTATTGGAAAATAGTTACAACCATGTAACATAATAAACGCACAACCTGAAAGTATAGTGTGTTCAAAATCGACCTAAATAATCAAGAAGTAAATTAATTTCCCTTAATTTTTTTTAATAACTTTTTCTGATTAATTCTTGATTTCGTCACTAGATATTATTATTATTATTTATATCAGATACATCCATATTATCTTAAGTTAATTTTGAAAGTGGCGCCAGTGGCTGAAAAGTTGAAAGGGAATCGTTTGTCTTTGTATGGTTCATGTGAAAAGGAGGGATGAAACGCATGTTACTAAAAGAGTTATGAGTTTACATGTGGATGGATGTAGAGGGAGAGGGAGACCAAAGAAAAGATGGATGGATTGTGGGAAGAGTGATATGAAAGAAAAGGAAATTAGTGATAGCATGACGAGTGACAGGGCAGAATGAAAGAAAAAAACGTGTTGCGCCGACCCCAAATAACACGGGACAAAGGCAGGAAGATGATGATGATGACATCCATATTATGTTAGTAGAACTTAAAACTACATAGTTTTACTAACATTAGTAACATTGCTCATTAAAATAGAATAAAATAAAATCAATTCATAAACCTATACATATAACTGTGCCCGCTTGCCGCTGCACCAGAACTGCAGCTGTGCAAACGAGTCCAGTGCCCCAGGAAAGGGCAATCCGGCTTATCAGCTATAACCCTCAAAATGCTGTTGGTGCTCCTCCGAATCCTTTGGCATAATAGCTTGAAAGCTAGCTGCTTCAGAAACATGCCCGATGCACTACAGAACCGCGGGAGCCCCAACAGCACCCTATAGGCTTAAACGTTGTAGGCCCTCTGCGTATGTCTAACCCATAGGCTGCACGTGTAGAAAGACAAGCAAAACCGATATCAATACCGATGCACTACCAACGTAGTTCGTCAACGCCTTTATTATTAGCCTACGATTAGGATAACTATTTTTTTAAAAACACTACCCACGTGCATTTAAGTAAAATTTCAGTGCTTGAATTATGATTATACCAAAATTGTCTAATTGGTGTGTTTGTAGAGGTGTGCATTATTACCTACCTTTCGCTCTGCCTAAGAGCGAGAGATGTCATTTCCCACCTAAAAAAAAGCCAGTAGCCATGCTCATCCACCCTGGTCCAACTCTCTCCCGGAAAACATCTTCACACCTTCTCCTTGGTCGGCTTTTACTTCTATTTTCTTCTCTCGGTACCCACTCAGTTACCTTTTTGTCCTGCAATCATTCCTCGCCTCGGCAATCAGTGTAACTTAACCTAGAAGTTCGACCCATTTTGATTGGAGACGGAGTGTCAGTCGCTTACTGACTAAAACCTACCCGTGTTCTTTCACTTGCCCTTTGCGTGCAAGGGCTCCGGAAACTCATTCCAACAATTCCGTAGAGCCTCAAAGTTCGACTCTCGCAATAGTTATTATTTAGCCACGGGCTTTTCTTGTCGATTTGATTAAAAAAATGTTTTAAAAAACTACCAAAAAGTTCAAAAAAGTCGCTTTGAGCAGATGGCATTTCAGTTCAATCATAGATTTTACGCCTTCAACTGCAAAAGACTGCTTAGTAACTTATTTCGAACATTTTTTTAATTTTCTACGTTTTAGCGAATAATACTTTTAAAATCGCCTCCTCGGTCCCTTTATTTTGGCACCCTATTATTTTGGCGCCAAAAATCCACCTTTTTTTTGTTTTTTTTTTTTCATAATTTTGATGTACCCAGTGTCACTCTCACAACTAAGACATATGTAACGACACCTCTCAAGCCAAAATGCAACAAACCGTTTAGGCTTTTGGGCGTGCCAGAGAAATATACATACATATATACACTCGAAAAACATAACCCTCCCTCTGACGCAGTTGAGTAAGAACCTACTGCAATAATAATGTTAAAACTTCTACTAATAACAAACGTTACAAAAACTCAACTCAAGTCTCGCTTCCAAGACAAATCACCTCATAATTCTAATAAATACCGCACCAATCAATGTCACGGTTTGAGTCAACGTCCCAGGCTGAGGTGAAGGCTGTTCGCCGACAGCTAGACCGCTAGTTGTCGTAGGTCACGTCTACCTAGACTGAACGGAATAAATAGTTCTAACGTAACCTTGTACTCAGGCGTGAGCTAAATTCTTAGTGCTAACGTATTTTTTTACGTTAACGTAAGCTGAAATTAGGCGAAACGAATTTGTTGAATTATTTTTGTGGTGAATGAGTAAGAAATTTAAGGTAAATAAGACCAACTTCGTGATATAAATAAGCTTTATTTCTTAGTTTCTTTTTGATGTTATTACTTAATTTTCTCCGTCTCCTTTGAGTTTGTTGGGTAACCATAGAGTTTTTCGATTTATAATTTAAGGCAATTATCTAAAGACCGATTACGACACTTCGTGGAAACCAAATGTAAGAAGCTTTGTGTCTTTTCTCTGTTTACATACATACAGTCATGGAAAGTTTCAGGTTCTTTTTTTACCATTAAATATTCCTGTGAACTGGCTCTTTTTTAAAAAAGTCAGGTTGAATTGAGACTGGCCACGTCACACAAATGGACTCGGACAGGATGGGTGAAGATCTTTACTCACTGGACGCCTGAGGAAAGACGACGCCGTTGAGGTCAACCTCGGTTAAAGTGGTGTAACGATCTGACGTTGTTCGCGAGGTAAACTTGGTCAGACATCGCTTAAGGCCTCCCTTTTTCGTTTCAAACCTCTCTAGGTTTGAAAGGAGAAGAAGAGGCCTTTGTCCAACAGGGGTTCCTATAAAGGTTTTATTAGAAAAAAACTTGTGAATAGTATTAAACATGTTATATTTTCTTTATTAATATATTTTTTTCCCGGGACGTGGCTTAAACATGCGATTATACAAGGTACCAATGAGGTTTTCCCTAGCAAAATTTTCAGTGTGACTTATGATTTTGTGTTGTTACGTTGCACGTTTGTCTATTTGCAATAAACTCAAAAACTATTGATTATTTATGACTGTGATTATTTTATGAAGTAGATTTAAGTGTATAACACATGTCTACTATAACAAAAAAAAAACCGTAAATTTAAATGATTTGTTACACCCGTGCGAAGATCGCGTTGGTCACTAGTTTAGTAATAAAATACGTTTGTTTTTGCTACCATTACTAAAATATTCTAAGACGTAACGCAGCCCTGGCCTTGCTGTCGGGTCGTTGCACTAATCACGAGTTCTAGACGTGAGCTCATAGGTCTTTAACCAGACCTATTGCGCAGTAGGTGTTGTCGAAAATTATAATGAATTGTGATATGACACATACATATACAAAATTAGTTTTATTGTATGTGAAACCCGAAACACGTGTCTAGTACTTTTATGTAAAGAATCTATGTACATTTAACTGTACCATGAAAAATCACAAAGTTATAAGCTTGTTCTGTTACCTGGTTGTCCGCACAAATTCATGATCACAGGGCCATCCGGGCGACTGAGGAGTTGTTTTACTTCCGCACCCAGCTGTGCGCTGGCACCTAATGCCCGCTATGACCTGCCTTGACCTTTGTTGTACTTAGTGTCGGTGGTGTCCAACTTGTGATCTTTTTTAAATATTTAAAAAAAAAAAAAACGTGGTTAAAAAATTTTTGAAATCGATTCAGTTACTATAATCAGGTTTCGCATATACTAAAAATAATGCTTTCGTAGTCGCAGCGTCACTGTAAGTGTGGGTTTGCGGACGGGGAGTAATGGGTACCTAGCCGTCCGATTAGAACCAGGCTTGGGTCTATGGCTCGTCACACGTGTCTCAATGAGATGCCAGCAAAACTGACTGGGCCCACTAGGGCCGATTCCTGAGTGGACATCGGGTTTGTTCCATAACCCTGGAACGCAAAGAGTAACTAAAGAAGCACGGGTGGGTTTCAGTCAGCAAAACTCTGACATTCCCTCTCGTTTAACCCAGAGCTGGTGGACTTATTTGATGATTTCCAACTCAAAGCAAAAAAACTAACAGTTACCTACGTCATAGGTACGTCGTACCTACGTAAGTATTCGTTTTATGCCAAGTTAACATTCTAAATTATAGTCCTAATCTGAAGGTAATTTAAAATCTACAGTCACTTTTTATAGAAAGAAACAAAGAAAAACTTTTTATTTGGCGGAACAAGGCGCAAATTTAGAACTAATAAATTATAAGTAGGTATAGCATAGTCAGCCTTATAATGCTCCCACTGTTGGGACTCAGGCCTCCTCTCTAGGAGAGGGAATGGGCCTTAATCCACCACGCGGGCCCAGTGCGGGTTGGTGGATTTCACATGTCTTCGAATTTTTGGTTCTAGGACATGCCGGTTTCCTCACGATGTTTTCCTTCACCGTTTTGAGAGCAGTGGTGATGAAATAAATTACACAAAGTAATGCGCTTGGCTGGGTTTGAACCCGCAACCTACAACTCGTAAGTTGGGGCCGTTATCATTCGGCCACCACTGCTCAATAAGTAGGTATATTATGTGAAAAATATGCGCCACATCCGCGCAAAACGGCCGAACGCTCAGCATAATGCCGTGACCACACGCAAAATACAAAACTATATCTTTTACTGTATAATATAAGCTGTAATAAATAAATAATTTAGTTGTGCTTTGGATTATGACATGCGTTGGAACGAATAAATGTTTTATCTATCTATACACACCACTAAAAACACTATTCCTAGGCATTTCAAAATGTCGATAACCAAAAAGATATCATTTAAGACTCGAATATTCACTTATTGAAAAAAAAACCATGTCCACAAAACACTAAATAAAAAAGATTGAATTTGAACATCGCATGCACCCTGCACAAGGGTTGAAGTCACCCCCTCTCTGAGCTTAGGGCGCACTAATTGATTGGTACCGCATTCAGCCAGACAGCGGGCAGGATAGCCTGGAGCATTCAATACTGGTTGTATTTAGTGAAGGAACAAAATGCCGGCTTAGTTCGTACTCATCCCCAGTCCTAAATCGCCCGGTCCGGTATATATCTACCTATATGTATAGGATCTTCAAGGGAAGTTTCGCGTAATTTTGAAATTGTAAAAACCAACAGATATTATCTTTTTGTACGGCGGACACACATACTCGTATCTTTAATTATTGTAATTTTTATTGTGATTTGTAATGATGACTTTTTTTCAAAATCTCAATACTTTTGCGCCTTCTAGCTATATCTACCTATATGGTAAATATATACGGACCGGGCGAGTTAGGACTGGAGATGAGTACGGACGAAGCCAAAATGCCATGGATATATCACGACAATAATCATCATTTCCTTTCATCCTCATTTAGTTAGAACTACGTTATCTACTAACGTTTTTTATTGTGACAATTTTAACGTAAAAACTAGCTTAGCTTAGCTAGCGGCTTCGCCCGCGTGAATCCAGACAAATATCCGAAGGAGACATACTCATGGGATAAAAGCGTCCTATGACCTATGCACACAGTGTCATTTTTTTTTAATATTGATTTTCACTGTGTTATATTTCTGTTGTGTGATTCTGGTGACTGTCGCTAAATAATAGTACATTTTGATACAAGTGCAGAAAGTTTGCCATTGCGACCGAGGCGGAATTCGCACGAGCGAGCGAGTGCTATGGCGCTGAGAGCTGCAGTGACAAATTTGCTCGTGTATCAAACGACTTTTTTCAAAACACTTACGAAGAAATGAATGAACGGGGGTTGACCGGCGACTCGTGAGGGTCGATGCGCGCCCAGCCTGATACTATAAATGTAATAACATTGTGGCGGGAAGAGCACGCGCACTTTTCTGCACTAATGCGGAAAACAGTCTATTGCGTGATAAGAGCGGGTTTTCGAGTAAGTGTGTTGAAAAAACATTTTTACTTTCTTTCTTTTTACTATTTTCTTGATGTAACTATAGATAATCTATACGCATTAAGAAGATGTGTGAGAAGTTACTATATATGACCATAAAGACGTACCTATTCATACTGGCGTAAAAATCAAAGCATTAATATTAAAGCTAACTTTTTATTACACCGTATTTTCAAATATAATTATTAAGTAATTACTTAATCATAATCGTCAGAATTTTCCCCTTTATTTTTACGTATTCATTTTTAAAATCGACAAAAGACGTGCCGTACTTTCCAAAGGGTTTATTTCAACTGGTCAATGTGAACAAGGCTTTCTAATTTATTATTGTACTAGCTTCTGCCAGCGGCTTCACCCGCAAAATAGTAAGTTTTTCCATACAAACTTTAGACCCCCGTCTCATCCTTTTAGGGGGTGAATTTTTGATAATCCTCTCTTAGTGCTCGCTTACGTCATAAAAAGAAACCTTGTACAAAATTTTACGTTCCTAGTCGTTTTGGCTATATATGGCAGTCAGTCAGTTTTTCTTTATATATATATATATATATATATATAATCTAAAAGGGTTCAAGGGGCGTAGTTAAGCTACAACAATGATGAGTCAATATTTTTCTAATTACACCACAACTTACAACTACATATAAATAGTAATAACAATAGTGGTATTTACTTATAGTAATTTCGCAATAAGCAAAAATAATAGGAAAATTTGTAAACAAAGCTCTAATAGTAGTTATATCAATGTTATTATTGTAACCATATTCTAACCCGTAATACAACCACAGCGCTTACATCACTCAATTGACTCCGATACGTGTAAGCCCCATAATCCTCATGTTTTCCCATGGGGAATGTTGTAGAGGTATGTGTTTCTACCTATGTGTTTTCGGGACAAAATAGTGATATGCTGAGATAGGAGCCTTTTTGGCCTCGCACAGATCTTTTATTTTTATCTTTTAGTATTGTTTTCTTTTATTTTAAGTTAAGTATTTATAAGTTACTTTTTGTTTTATTGTTGTTTGTCCTGTGCGAGTCTCAAATAAATGTTTTCTTTAATTCTTTTCTTTCTTTCTTTTATAATTGTAAGGTAACGCGATTATGGAACTAGATTTGTGGATAGCGGAAGATTTTAATAAAACAAATCCACTCTGTACATGATATACAGAGTGGATTTGTTTTATTAAGTTCTATGAATTTGCCGTTTTTTGAAAAGGGGTAACTTTGAGCTGTTATATCTTTGGATTGTCTCAGAATTGTAAGTTTAAATAAACTTACCTATTTGATTTCTTGATAAATCTTGATTGCGTCACTACCGCGTTTGTGCGTGCGTTTTTTTTAGGTGGGAAATCATCCAATAGTTTGTGGGAAAAACGTGAGGGCGTGTCAGACTTTTACTGAATAAAACCCACTCCTGTGTTCCTTGTTTGCCTTTGTTCCAGGGCCCCGGGGTTCACTTTTACATAACCCATGGCCCCAGTAGGCTTCGACCCTGCTGGGCCCCTACGGTTTCGCTGACATCTCCTTGAGGCGCTCGTGGAACCAAAGTAGTGCGTTGATTCGCATTTTATTTGCCTACAATTACTATTTTTTTTTTAAATACTGCCTAAATGTTTTTAATATCGTGCGGTTTAGATCACGCATGCGGGATTGCCCCGCACGCGTATCCCCCGCAAATGACTGCGATTGTCAATGAATACGCACGCGGGGCGCGTTTTTATGCATTATGAAATTTTCTGCATGCGGAGCAATCCCGCATGCGTGATGAAATCCGAACGATATTAAAAACACCCTATTTAAGTTTTTCAGTGCATAAATTATAATTGTTAAAAAACTTAATTTTCTAATTGAAGTGTGTAAAGGTGTGCATTATTCCAGTTACATATTGTATGAAAAGTAAAGAATTTGAGACGACTTTTTTGTTACGAAATTATTAAGATCGACTTCAGGCAACGAGGGTGTAAAACTAAAATCCAATACAAAATACGAACGTCCAATAGGTGTGAAAATAAATAAAGCAGAAACCCGGAAACTGACCCTTATCCTTTCCACGCTTGAATAAACCTCAGGAAAACCCTCCTACATAACTATCCTTATACGGAACCATTCCCGTCTTCTACACATGTAATCCTATAATCGTATGTTTGCTAGTGAACAATACGGCGCACGGCTTGCTCGGCAACTATCGCACACACGCGACCGTCGCGTATGGGAAGTAGTGTGGGGGTAGAGATAGCTGCGTCAGTTACAAACCATACAGAAAGATTTTTAATTTATTGAGTTTTTGGAGGAGGGATTTTTGTTAATGAATGATTTTATGGTAAGTTTGGGGTGTATTTAATGTAGTTTTCGTGTGTCATGTTTGTCATATGATTTTGTAAGAGATAACGGAAACGATTGTATGAAAAATAAGAATCTGAGAAAATCTAAGATTGATGACAGCGATAACTGTGTATTGCATTACTTCATATACTATTTAATTTTTCAGATATGTCTTCATAGAGAATGTCTAGTCGAAAACTTAAAAAAAAACAAGTATTTTGAAGGCCTTTGATTTTCTTTTTTTTTTCTAGCGAGTGCAGTCGAAACTGTTGGATAAAAAGAAATAAGATAAAAAAAAGAAAAAGAAGGAAGAGTTAGAAAGATTGAAAGAGTGAAACAAGTCAGTGAAGTGAGTGAGTGTTGGATATTTCCAGCATATTTTGGTTCTAATGACATTGTTTTTAATATTCCTTTAGAGTCACCGAATATACTAGATAACCTGCTCTTTTTAAAACCCTAATCACGTCAACTGACACTAATCAGAGCTCGTCTTTCAAATACCCTCCAGTTCAGTGGCACTGATCACTAAACATTCTGCCTGAGTGTGACCGTGTTCATTAATTACGCGTGTGACGCTAATTAGAACACGCTACAGCCTAATTTTTGGCTTTTCGACGATTATGAGACATGAGTTGTTACGTTGTTCATTTGGTTTTAGAGATATCTGGGAGGAATGTTGATTGGTTTGTCGTGCTTTTCGTAATTTGTATTGTAGAGTTGTATGTGACATTTTATAGTATAATCAGCTTTATAATGGCTGCTGTGAATCAAGCTTCCTCTATCGCTGAGGGAATGAACAATAAAAAATCAAACTAGGTGTGCCCATGTCCAGTGCGGGTTGGTGGATGTCACGTCGTGTCCTCGAATTTTTGATTCTAGGACATGAAGGTTCTATCGCGATGTTTTCCTTTACCATTTTGACAGCAGTGACGATGAAACAATTTACACAAAATGAAGCACTTGCCTGGGTTTGAATTCGCAACGTACGACTTTTAGATCAAGGCTTTTATCATTGGGTCACAACTATTAATTTATGGATGGTTTATTAATCGATATAATAAAGAGTATTTTATTTAAAATAACTATATTTATTTTGTTTTCAGAAGGATGCCCAGCTTAAGTACGGCCGTTTTGCTCGGACGTGGCGCATATTTGTTATTTGTGATTAATTATGTTTTTGTCTTGCAAAATGTTTTAGTTATATGTTTGCGCCTTTTCCGGCAAATAAAATGTTTTTCTTTCTTTCTTTCTTTCTTTCTTTCTTTCTTTCTTAAGTGGACTGGGCTGGGCATGTCTGTCGCATGCCGATCGAACGGTGGGCCGGTAAAACAAAGTTAGTACCCTCAAATCGGACGACGGTGTCGTGGCAGACCAAGAAAGAGATGGCTGGATGACTTAGACATTTAAGTCATCCCGCTATCTCTTTAGGAATTTGCAAGAAGTAGCTCAGAGCTGGGAACAATGCAAGGAATGGAGGGACGTTTTTGCCCAGCAGTGGGACATATATACTGTCCCACTGCTGGGCAAAAACGCTAGATAGATATAATAAAAATATTTATTTCTCTTTCAGGACTGGCTGCATGCTTGGTTGCTTACTTTGGAACACGATGACAAGATGCTTTGAAAAGGTTTGTGTTGTTAGAAACTTAGTTTTTTTTTTTAGATTTCTGTACTAATTTAATTCTTCACGAGTTTTGTGTTAAATTAAATTGCAAATACGTGTACCTTTCTTTTTAAGTAAATCATTGTTAGTTAAAGATCATGGATAGCTCAACAATTTTTCACGTTCTGGTCCATCAAATCTATTAGACTTTCTCACTTTCCAAACTATTCCCCACAACATAGAAAATCTCACTAACCTGTCTAATCCACAAAACGAAATAAACCCATAAATAAATAAATAAATAATTCCACACTACTGACTTAGTTTGCTATCGGTACTAGTAAACTAGTGTGCGTGCTAGACGTTGCCTAGACGAAGTGACCCACTGCCCGTCGACCTTGCGTTTCTTATGTTATTATTCTGTCTCGCTCCCTCCTTCCTCGAGACTACCGCCGTTCCCTTCGTACGTGGAGTCTATTGATAGTTAAGATGGCTTTTTCAAGGTTATGGACTGGATCGGGTTATTGTGTAGGACGGGCATGCGTTTCGAGGGTAGTCTGGAGGAGAGGGGGGCGGGGGTTGTGGTGTGATTGATTTGGGAATAGTTTTCATGTGGTTTTCTTGTGTAGTTTGTTTCTTGGGTGAATGGTAGTGATATGGGGACAGTTTGCGTTTTGATAGTGGATTGGGCGGCATTTTTTAGATCAAGCTTTGGTTAAAGTGGTCTCTAGCTCATCTCTAAATTCACAAGTCAATCTGAGATACTGAAGCAGGATTTATTCTTGCATATTTTTCGTTTTATAGGAGGGCAATGCGGGCAATGGGCAGGGCATATTGCTCGCAGAACGGATGGCCGTTGGGGCCGAAATGTTCTGGAATGGCGATCACGTACCGGAAGACGTAACGTTGGAAGGCTTCCTACAAGGTGGACCGATGACCTGGTAAGGGTTGCGGGAATCCGATGGATGCGAGACGCACAGGACCGTTCATTGTGGCGACACTTGGGGGAGGCCTATGTCCAACAGTGGACGAAATGATCTTTTGGCTGGAATGATGATGATGAGTCATAGCATTTCAATGTAGGTTCTTATCAAGTCCTGCATACAGTAACTCTAGGGATTACAGTAGACCTAGTATTGGATTTAATCCTGCAGTAGTGGGATAGTACACTGCTAGCCAAAGGCCTCCCTTCATTCCTTCTATTATTCCTGCTCTGTTGCCAATTCCCAAGGAGGGTGCAATGTATTTAGAATATGTATGTATTTAGAAATATATAACACAAGCAGTTGTCTAGTACTTATAACACAAGCTCTGCTTAGCTTGGGACTAGACGGCGTTGTGTGATAGTTGTGGAATATTATTATTATTTTTTATGCACTTATACATCTCAGGATTCTGAGGTCCTGGACATTTAGAAGGCGTACGAAGCCAACTCGCAGAGGCCTTTTAGATAATTTTATGACCGACGATTATACCTGTACGCGCTATGCTAGTGCACCCAAGGACCACCCCCGGTTGGTGAAAAACTATTATTATTAAGGTAGACATTTGAGTCGTCCCACCATCTTCTTCTTGGTCTGCTGCGGCCTCGTCTCGCGATTTTAGGGCACCAATTTTATGTTTTAGGGGTTCAACGATCGGCATGCGGTCGACATGTTCAGCCCAGGATGAGATATAATTATAATCTTTAATTTGCGACAATGCACTTCTGCAATGCACTTTCACATAACTATTTTTACAGAGAGATCATTTAAGTTTGAATAAATACTTTCTCATAATCATTACGGTCTATCTTTTGAGTGAAGTTTTTTTACCCAAAATAATAAATAAAGTTAATTCGATGCCGAAAAATTAAAATATTTTGTAATTATATTTTACTACTAGCTTTGGTAGCCCTTGCGTGAAAATAGAAAAATAACACATTCAAAATCTTAAAAATAAAAAGAAAACATTCATATCACTTTGCGTCGTCACCAATTTCACACCCAAACAAAAAACACTAACATTCAAAAGAAAACTAAACCCGGCTTTCCGAATCTTATGGCCCCCAATTTCATTACATTAGTGGAGTCTATCGGAGCGTAGTGGCGTACTTGACCGACCCCCGACCCCCTGGAGGTTCGTCTTTCGTCTAGACATGTGGGACGAGCCGAAGTGGGTCACCGAGCTATTCCGACGACGACGACGGTGGGAATAGTTACATGTCACGACAGTGTAATTTTCTTCGGCCTTGCCGGAGGGGTTGATTATTCTGGTCGTGTTTGTAAGTTTTGATTTGAGGAAATTGGAAGTAATGGATTGGTATTTTGTTAATTAGTTTTTAGTGTGAATGAGAACAGTTTGGGCTGTTTTTTTTTTAAAACATTATTTTGTTATTTTATTTATGGTTTGAAACAAAATTGCTCGTGGGTTACAAAGTTTTTAGGTGAAACCCAAAAAGAATGCAAAATTAAAGCAATGGTTTTTTAGGTGGGTTTCTCGCGCTCTAGGACGAAGCGAGAGGGCGTAACTAACTAAAACCCACTCCTATGTTCATTCTTAGCGAACCCATGGCCCTAGTAGGCTTCGGCTCTGCTCGGCCCCTACGGTTTTGCTGACATCTTTTTGAGGCGCGCGTGGAACACTACGCGCGCCGTCGACGACTCGGGCTCGATCTGGTCGGCTGCCGGACGGCCGGATGGCGAGCTACCCCTTGCCCGCCGTCTGCAAGCCCACGCCTACGGTGGCTGGAAAACCAAGTCGGGATCCTGCGGGCTGAAGTGTGACAACCAAGCAACGGTTGAGATCGAAAAAAAAAGGTATGGTTAGGTTAAAATCTGAAGATCGCTTCAAAGTGTGCAGTTTCTAGGGTAAATACCTGGATTGTTTGAAAGGGTTACCAGGCCCCTGGAACGTAAAGGGCAACTAAAGGAACACAGGAGGGGGCTTTGGTCAGTAAAAATTTAACACTTCCTCTCCACCCAGAGCAGGAGGATTGGTTTGCTGATTCCCAACCTCAAAAAAATGTGCAATTTCATAATAATAATAGTTATTATTTTTTATCGATGTATATTAATAACATTGTTCAGGCAGGGACCATAGTCTTAACATAGTTCTTGGTAACCAGTTCACTTAACCCTCTCAAAACCAAAGTCTTGTATCTTTATTTTCCATATGTCATAATAGATTCCAACCAACTGAAGGTTGTCCTTGGGTGCACTAGCATAGCGCGTACAGGGATAGTCGTCGGTTGGTATCACGTTCCATGAAAATGGTCCAAAGGGCCTCTGTGAGTTGGATTTGGCTCCTCGTACGCCTTCCAAAGGTCCTGGAACTCCAGGGTCCTGAAATAAATAAATATAAATAAAGATAATAATGGGTGTCTAGAGGGCCGACAAAGTGAGGAACACCACGCTGCGTCAAAAGACGGGAATTATGGACGTAGGAAAAAAGACTGCCAGGCTAAAATGGGATTGGGCGGGTCACATCAGCCACATGCACTCTGACCGGTGGGCAAGAGTCTCCACAAAATGGGTACCTGAAGATGGACGACGCCGCCGAGGTCGACCTGGGAAGAGGTGGCGAGACGACCTAGATGCCTACCGCAAGGACTGGTTCAAGGTGGCTTATAAAAAAAAGATAATAATATACGACAGTTTCATAGGTTAAAACATATTACAAAAACATCCAATATTCACCTTTCGACAAACCCGTCTTTACTATTTCCCCTTGGTCCCTGAACAATAACATATTCATAGTACAGTAACTATCTATGTTTAGTTGACCGTACTTGACCCTTACTCAAGGGTCGGGGGTGCATGTCTAGACGGGGCCCGGAAGTAGTCCGGTTTATAGTTTATTTACGTTGTTATTATTATGTTGTTCTGTTGAGGGTAGTTTTGGGTTAGAAAGGGATTGTGGGGAAATGTTTTTGTTGATTGTATAGGTTTTTGGTGTTGATTTTAATGGTGTTTTATGTCGTGTTGTGATTTTAACACCTATAATTATGTTGATTTGTTTGTGTCTATGTTTCCGGGATAGCTACAGCCTAGGGGTCATCATCGCTTACCATCAGGTGAGATAGTGGTCAACCACGAACCTAGCATAGCATAATCAGCCTGCTAATATTCCCACTGCTGGGACACAGGCCTCCTCTCTGGGAGAGGAAATGGGCCGTAATCCACCACACGGGCCCAGTGCGGGTTGGTGAATGTCACATGTCTTCGAATTTTTTGGTTCTAGGACATGCCGGTTTCCTCACAATGTTTTCCTTCACCGTTTTGAGAGCGTGGTGATGAAATAAATTACACAAAGTAATGCGCCTGGCTGGGTTTGAAACCGCGACCTACAACTCGTAAGTCGGGGCCGTTACCACTCGGCCACCACTGGTCCCTACTAGTCACTGAATATTTTGTATAAACTCCGCCCGGGTCTATGTCGATTTCGCAACAGCGGAATAATTTTTATAAAAAAAACAATAACTATTCAAGATTTTTGTTTTTGCGAGGCCCTTTTAAAAAACAAGCTTTATTATTTTTTGTAACTTTCAAATATTTCCGTGACATAATCTTGTAGAACATATAAACTTAAGTTGGGGCCAGATTCGCGATTTTTTTTTTATCGAGTCGACTAATTTATATCATGTTTTGATTTTTACCTGGCAGTTGGTCATATAGTCAATTTTAATAATGTAATTTTTCATGGTGTTCTCTTTTATATTTGTGGATTTCCAGAGGTTTAAAAAAGTTCAAAATGAGTAGAACCTGGCCTTAATTAACACTTTTTTAAGATGGAAATCATCCAATGACTTCTCCTACTACTACTACTACTACTACTACTACTACTACTACTACTACTACTACTACTACTACTACTACTACTACTACTACTACTACTACTACTACTACTACTACTACTACTACTACTACTACTACTACTACTACTACTACTACTACGCGACTACTACTACTACCACTACTGAACTACTACTACTGTACTATGCGAGACTTTTATTGACTTTTATTGACTAAAACCATACTTATATTCCTTCTTTGCCTTTGCGTTCCAGGACCACGGGGTTCCCTTTCGGAAGTCAACCCATGGCCCCAGTAGGCTTCAACCCTGCTGGGCCCCTACGGTTTTATTATTCGTAAGTCCCTTTATAGGAAACATACACGTCCACAAATAGGCTCCTCTAAACGCCCTTCAAATCCGAAGGTGCAAACATTTGGACTCAGTCTCTAATGACGTCATCTATACGAATCTAAAAAATACAAGTCGGGACATAAAAATTCACACACATGCAGATTATAATGTGCGTCGTAAATGCACACAGCGATGCGCCTGCGCCGATCTAAAACACTCGTCCGGCGAGCCCGATAATGGCGGTCGGGGTCAACGAACCGACGGTTACATATTTAGAAAAAAATATTTGGCAAATGTTCAGTGCGGCGGGGATTACATTGTGTGCCAGGGAAATCGGACGCGCGGTTTTATTTTGGGCATTTGGATCTTGAGTTTGAGGAAGGTGGTCTATGTTTAACGAAATCTAGTTGACAATATTATAGATTATCGATATTATTTCGTTTCTATGCTTACGTATCCTGATATATATAATTTTATGTGTTTTTTTTTACGTGTGTTTGTCGCCTAACTCTTCCTAAACGGCTTGACCAATTCGGATTAAATTCTGTATGTATATTTGAGTCGGTCTCTCGATGGTTTGAAAATACAATTAAACGGGGATCAATCGGAATCTATTTTTTTTTTCTGGCTAAAAGCCAGCTAATAGACAGGACAACATCTATCGCGATCCCTAGTTTATTATACTTTTATATATTTCTTAATAAAAATAATAAATAGTAATCCGTCAGCGTCGGAAGCAAGTTCCAAGCTACCGTTGGATAGGGCTCCAGAGACCGGAACTTCCTCACAATGCGAGCCGTATTGAATTAGTACTGCCTCCTGTATCAGGTCCTTGATCCAACCACGCAACAACAGTTTCGACAAAAGGTCGTCGAGGTTTTTGGCCATCAGGCCGTTAGCAGTAATGATAATAACACAATGACAGTCAAGTCTACATTCTACAAATCGACAACTTCGCGTGCTAAGTCGAGATATTAAAATTGTTTCTCTTTCTCAGGTTTCACGAGGTTCTCGTCATGTGGGATGGTGACATAGACTATCATTACTTGGCGACTAATCGGCCTATCACCACTATATCCATAGCATAGCATAGTCGGCGTTATAATGTTCCCACTGTTGGTACTCAGGCATCTTTTCTAGGAGAGGAAATGAGCCGTAATCCACTACGCGGGCCCAGTGTGGGTTGGTGGATGTCACATATCTTCGAATTTTAGTTTCTAAGAGGTTTCCTCACGATGTTATCCTTCACCGTTTTGAGAGCAGACCACTATATCTGGTTCAGCTCAATTATTATTATTAAAATTAAAATAAAAGTTTGTTTTTCGCGATCTGAAAGTGATAACATAGTTAACAATTAATTTATGGCTGTCGTCGTGTGCGTGTTGTTAATTGGCACAACGAGGTCTAGAGTGCCTGCATGCGGGCTAGGCACAAGCTCTTACTTATGGTCTATTACGGTCTATAAATGCCATCTAGACTTTTTGTTTATGGTTGTACCCGCATTGATATTGGACTGTTTGAAGCTTTTATTCAATTTAAGAGCTTAAACAGAGTAGGTAATATAACTAATATTAATTTCCTGCCGGAGACTGTGTTTCAAGAGTGAATAGGTCACTTCTAGGCAAGCGTGGTCCATCGTTGACCCCATCATCGCTCATCAGGTGAGATAGTGGTCAAACGCAAGCATAGTATTGTTGAAAAAAAAATTATTTATTAATGATATTATCAATAATAAATAAATTTTGTTCAACCGCTTCGAATACGTATTCTGTTCGTATGTGTGTAAGGCCGAACGTTGCGTTACGCGGACGCTCGCGCGGTCCCATACAAAAGTTTTGCTACGTAATAACACATTAAAGTTCTCCATCGACACGACTACATGCACACCGTTAAAGTTGAACTAATGACACTGCGCAGGTAATAGTCCGGTTTCCACTACGGGGACCACCGCACACGATACACGCACAACGTCACGCGACGGATGCACGCGCGGGCTCCCGCTTAACGCAGCGTTGGCTCTAATAGTTTGAAATCACATTCCCACTTGAAACTGAAAAGTTAACTTAGCTTAAGTTACTTCTTGTAACATCAGCTGTTTGTCCTCAGAAGTTGAACAATTGGCTACTACTGCGCTGTGTATCACAGGTTCGACCCTCGCACTCTGGGGTCTGGGTGTCTTGTATTAGTTTACATGTCTGTGAACGCAACCACGGTACAGGAATAATTCCTGATGAGGGGCAAAGTTTATTATATAAAAAAAAAAACATAAATTTTAGTGTGCCAGTAATCTCGGCCAGTAATGTATGAACTGGCCTGCCAGTAGAGATGGGTTCACAACACATACCTATGTGTTTATCTACTGCAGTTTAATGAACTAACGCAATTTTATATTTATAAGCTTATGTACTCGTTATGTATGAGTATGTGCAGGATATAGCATTGAGGCCATGAAAGGAGTGATGCGAGACCCATTTAAAGATAGATTTTACGAGGATTTATTTCCTTTGTGTTTGTTACTTGAAGAAAAATGGTCTCACACTGGCTTTGTATAGGTACTAGTGAGTATTAATTGTTTGAAAGTCTATAAAAGATAGATTTTACGAGGATTTATTTCCTTTGTGTTTGTTACTTGAAGAAAAATGGTCTCACACTGGCTTTGTATAGGTACTAGTGAGTATCAATTGTTTGAAAGTCTATAGCGGATTTTTTTTTGAGGTGAGAAATCATCCAATGACTTCTCTCGCTCTAGGGTGAAGTGGGAGTGTCAAATTTTTACTGACCAAAACCACACTTCAGTTGCCCTTCGTTCTAGGACTGCAGGTTTCCTTTTCAGAAATCTCCCACGGCCCTAGCGGGCATCAGCCCTGATGGGCCCCTACGGTTTTGCCGACAGCTCTTTGAGGCGCGTATGGAACACTAGGCGCCTTCGACGACTAGGGCTCGGTCTTGACGACGAACTACCCATTGCTCATCGTTCACAAACCTGCGCTCATGGATGCTGGCTTGGTGAAGGTATCAGTGAGTATTTGTTTCAAAGTGTGTTGTGGATGTACGCTGTAAAGCATGGTCATCATATACTGTAGCAACTTCAGTATAAGCTATGGTTTATCATCAATTTTGGCAGACTTAATGGAGATTGTACAAGCATAGCATGAGCATAATAGCATATGCTCCCACTGCTGGGTCTCTGGTCTCCTCTTTAGGGGAGGGAATGGGTCGTAATCCTCCACGCGGGCCCAGTGCGGGTTGTCGGATTGCACAAGAATAAAATTTATTACAGTATAAAGAATCTTTTGCCAGTCATCATACGATAATCCTTGAGATTCTTCGTAAATCAACTTTCAGAAGAAAATACGATTTTCATTTTCAGGAAGCATCAAAGTCCAATGAACCTTAGCATCTACGAATTCATGACTTCTGACGGTTTGTGGATGTTTTTCTCTTCATATGTGTTCTAAGAATAGATGAATTACTGTTCGTGGGTTAATGCTCTCGTTATGTACTGGCTGATGTGTGGAGCCGGGTATATAAGCTTGTATAGCAGAGGCCTCAGAGGGAGATTGTGACGTGCATAATGTGTAATAAGATAGATTACTTTTTCGTTGGTTGGTGAGTCATTTTGTTATGTTGTGGGGGTTAGTAGTGTTGGGTTTTTGTTTTGTAGGACGATGAATGGGGCCGTAGTAGTCGTATTTGAATGTGGGAAAGGTTGCTATAGATCAGATACTGAGTCAGGATAAAAATGCCTTATGCTGTTAGTTTCTTTTTTTTAGGTGGGAAATTCATCCAATGACATCTCCCGCCCTTGGGCGGAACGGGAGGGTGTGTCAGACCTTTACTGACTAAAACCCTACTCCTGTTTCTTCTTTTTGCCTTTGTCCCAAGGCCCCGGGTTTCACTTTTACACTACCCGTGGCCCCAGTAGGCTTCGACCCGACTGGGCCCCTACGGTTTGCTGACATCTCCTTGAGGCGTGCGTGGATACGCGCCATCGACGACTTGGGCTTGGTCTGGATGGTTATCGGACGGTCGGACGGCGAGATACCCATTGCTCACCGTCCACGAGCCCGCGCCTACGGCGGCCGAAAATCGGGATCGGAATCCCGGCGGCTGAGGAGTGAGAGTCGCTCCCTCGCACTTGTACGTGCGACCTCCTCCTTTGCTAGCATAATGCTAGCAAAGGAGGAGGTTTTTACCTTATGCTGTTATTAGCATCTAATCATATTATTATTAGCATACAGGCGAAAGTTTGTCATTACGTGTATATATTTTTATGTTTGTTACTCCTTCACGCTGAAACTGCTGAAGGTATTTGGATGAAATTTGGCACACGGGTAGACCATGTCCTGGAAAAGCACCTAGGATCGGCAGTATGTTCTCTTGAGATAATTTTCTTCTTTTAAGTATATTATATTGAAAAAGAAACCGTCCATTTTATATTATTAGAGAGAGAGAGAGAGAGTACTCCTGTTTTACCCAGAGTATGAGGAGTTATTTCATGATTTCCCACTTCAAATAGAAAAAAAGTCCAACTTTACCCATTTTTACGACGTCTGTCTGTCTGTCAAGACCCTTTATCTTGGGAACGCGTGGAGGTATCTAGTTGAAGTTTAAGCCATATACTCAAGTCTGCGGTCCCTCGAAGATGTGAAAAAATCAAACTTCTGAGTTAACGAAAAAAAAGATACAGCCGTTTATGTCGCAAAAAACGTGTATTTCGACACTCTCAAGGGAATCAAAATTCATAGGGTACTTCCCGTTGACCTAGAATCCTGAAATTTGGCATGAAACAAGGTCTCATAGCACAAGTATAGGAAGAAATCTGAAAACTGTAAGGTCAATGGGCATTTTGTTCGGAGATTTGACCCACGGCGTACACAAACGAAATAGGGCAAGGTATATAGATAAATGTGTCTGCAACTCAGTGGTATGGGTCGCATTCTTGTGGGCAATGGGAGAATTGAAAAAAAAAATATTATTATTAAGGCATTTTTAAAACATTTTTGTAATGAATTAACTCAAAACTACTGGACCGATTTCAAAAATACTTTTACCAGTCGAAAGCTAGTCATCCCTAAGTGGCATCGGCTATTTTCCTATGGGGAAATTCCCTCGGGAAAGAAAGTAGAATGTGGTAGTTTTATCAAAAGCCACTACTACTATTTAAGGGACATAAAAATAAAATCCAGCTCTACTTAAATAATATTTTTATTCAGCTTGATCAAAATCTATTGTAATTTCATCTAAAAAGGCTGCAGGTGCATCTATTACATCTTGATGCCTGGCCCATGATAAAAAGTAAACTACGCTTACAACATGCGCACAGCTTCCAACAGTGCGCCGGCCGTGTATACACGAGCAGTAATACTGTTCAATGCCATTTCTTCCAATTCGTGTGGGATCTACTAAAATATAGGTATAATATTGTTTGCTACGGACGTGTCGCGACTGAATTCGGCCTCTTATTAGTATTATGTTTTCGATAATTTCTTGCTGCCGGTATATTTCGATGTGGTATACTCCATTCAAAGGCATGTGCTCGTGGCAATATGACCTCGCAATTCTCAAGTGGTACGATCCCAACGGTCGGTGTTTCTCGGTATTGTTTGTTTCCTATTTAACACCGACTTCCGAAATTAAAGTTATTTTGATCCTCTTAGTGTTTTTTTAGTGAAGTCGATTGTTTTTTTTGTAAAAAGTTTTTTATTTCACACTTTTTAGTTGCTTACTTATAAACAGAGTGCCTATTTCTCATGACAATTCCAATTAACCCAAATACTGCTCGGTTACATTGTTTTATTATAAAGTTCCTGTGTCGACCTTCGTCCTTCCGGCTCCATCATCAGATCAGTTCGATAGTACCTTATAGCCAAAGTGCATCTCATGACAATTCTAATAAGTCCAAACACGGCTAGGTTACATTGATTAATTACGGAGCTCCAGTGCCTACCTTCCGGCTCCATCATCATCATCAGATCACTTCGATGATACCATTTTCAACGTAACTATTCAGAATCATTCATTTATTTGTATTGTCATAGTCGCTTAACTATCTTCATTGTGATATCTATTTGAGTATGAAGTTCCGTTGACCATTTCTGGTCTTCTTCATCAGTTCCACTTCATCAAATGTTACTTTTTGACTGTAAATGCTTAAGTTCTCGATAAAAATACCAAAATCACTATATGGTTGCCTACAATATTTGAGGAGTTCCTTCGATTCCTCACGGATCCCATCATCAGAACTGGATTTTAAGAGAAGGAGGAGAGGAGGTAACAAACATAAAAAAAAATACAACCGAATTGATAACCTCCTCCTTTTTATGAAGTCGGTTAACAAAAGTTTATTAAGTTTTTAAATGTTAAATAACTTTTTTCTCCCATTAAATACTTTAAAAAAAATACATATTTTGAATAGTGAGATTGAATTCTTCAATTTAAAACTAATTTGGTCTGTGTACGCGAACTCTCATAAAGTGGGTCAGAAACGCCCAATGACCTTTGTAGTTACGTCACAAAAAAAAAAACTATTTTTGCGATTCGGAAAAATCTTCGTAGCTCAATTTGGGAATTGAACTGTTTTCATGTGTAAGTCTGTACGCGAGTCTGACTCGTACTTGACCGGTTTTTTTTAAGGAAGTCGTCCTATGACTTCTTTCGCTCTGGGTGGGCGGGAACTTCGTGTTAGATTCTTACTGACTAAACCACATTTGTGTACTTCAGTTTCCCTTTGCGTTCTAAGACCACGGGTTTCTTTTTCAGAAAAAGCCCGCGACCCTATCGGGCATCAACCTTGCTGGGCCCCTACGGTTTGCTGACATCTCTTTGAGGAGCGCGTGGAACACGACATGCTGTCGATGAGTTGGGCTCGGTCCGGTCGAGTACCGGACGGCCTGACACCGAGCTACTACTATGCCTTGTATAGCCGAGGATTGATATCAGTAACGTGATATGAAGATACAGAATTTGTAGCCAACTAAATAGCAGCATATTTTTTTTAATTATTATGGATAGGCTCACGTTTGACTACTATCTCACCTGATGGTAAGCGATGAAAAAAAAATGCAACCACAGCTGAATCGCTGATGAATTTTTTGGTGATGTTTGAATTCGATAAAAATCTAGGAACATCAAAATTATGAATTTTAGAAATTGATCACTTCATGATATGGTCAAGTAAAATTGGCCAGTAAAACTAGCTATCATCAAACGTTAACGTTTGAAACGATCTGCTGCCCTAGCCAAGTTACAACCGTTTCGTTTCGTTTCTCTTTCGTCGATCGCCTCGAGTCGGCTACGCCTCCGATTCCTTTATTATGACGTCATCTCAACGCTCAGTCACGTGGTCAGAACAAAGAAATAGGAGGCGTGGTGGACTCGAGGCGATCGACGAAAGAGCATCGAAACGAAACGGTTGTAACTTACCTAGGGAAGCAGATTGTTTCAAATGTTAACGTTTGATGATATGTCAATCCTTGTTTGGCCCACTTTCTTCAGACCTTTTATTATCAATTAATAGAAATCCTACATCAATGGTGACCTAAGAATTCTAAGATTTGGCCACGACAGATATATTGCAACAACCCTGTTACCTACAGATAATATTTTTCATGATAATAAACAGATAATATAATATCGTAAAGAAAACACCTTAAACAAAGTGAAACCATAACAAAACAGCGGTCTAACTTGGAATAGAATTGCAAAGCAGTAATTGTGCTCACAGGACGAGAGGCGCCGCGGGGCAACGCACTGTGACTTAGGTTCAAGGAGAATGACTTATGTTAATTTGTGTTTAGTTGTTAGTTTTGTGCATTGATTTAGGTACCAATGTGTTATACCTTCGTACATTGACTTTTACAGTTTTTTTTTAAAGTGGGAAATCATCCAAACACTTCTCCCGGTCTGGGTGGAGCGAGAGGGCGTGTCAGACTTATACTGACTAAAACCATATTTGTGTCCTTCAGTTGTCCTTTTCGTTCCAGGACTAAGGCGGGCATCGACACTGCTGGGTGATTTTTCCCTGTTCAAAGGTAGCCCGCAAAATTGGAACTGGACAGGAACAATTTGCCTGCTGCGGTCTTCCCGTCCAACTATAATTTAGGTGTCTTCAAGGCTAGAGTGAATAGGCTCTTAATAAACTAGTGGCCTCACCATCAATGATTGCATCGCTGCTTACCATCAGGTGGGATCGCAGTCAAGCACTGGTTTATATGAATTAAAAAAAAAAAAAAAAAAAAACAAATTTTCTTAAGTTTTTTTTTTCTTTGTCAGGTCGAAGTTCTATGTTAATTAAAACATGATTGGCGGTCGTATTCATAATATGTATTTAATTATGGAACTTTCTTCGGGCTAGCCACTCGTTGGGGGTTTTGAGGGGAAGAATTAGGGAATATTTTTCTGTCAACATGACCTATAATGTATTGTACGAGTATGCATATTTATATATGTTAGTTATTCTAAAGTTTGCTGTTAGAAAACCCAATTGTGGGTTAAGCTGACCTGTGTACAGTCAGGGGTCAAAAGTGCAGTTGCAGTCTAACAATGCTAAAGTGTCTAAAATTTCTTTATAGTAGATGTTCAATGGTCCACAACTAGTTTATTTAATACTTTAGATCTTCTTCTATATAGAAATTTTAGGCACTTTAGCAATAGCAGAGTGCAACTGCACTTTTGACCCCTGACTGTACATCAGTTGTCCGATTTTTATTATTTGAAAAAGTTGTGTACAATAAAAAATGAAAGAAAGGAAATAAGGAAGAAAAAAATGAAGGAGGGAAGGAAATGGTCAATAAAACTAAGATCAAAGAATTCTGTCAAATCCTTGCTCTTACCTCTTTTGTAAAGTTTTTATTGTTCTCTGTCAAACTTCACTATTGTAACGATAGACTTAACTCTATTGACTCTCTCGACCTTAAATCGACGAGAGAAAAGGCTGAAAGGTTACTTCTGGATTCATTCCAGCTGTAACCTAGGATAGCTAGGAAACACAGTAGCGTATATTATTTATGATATTTGTACACTGACCGCCCAAAATCTATCTCCTTTCATTCAGTCCAACCTAAGGTATATTGCCCCGTGCGATAAGGCCGCCCATTGTATTATTGTACTTTTAATATTTTACATATATTATGGTTTTTTTTACATTTATTTTTATTTCTATCGTATTATTATTATTTGTCTTATATTATATGGACAATTTGTTAAACTTCTATGGGCCTAGTTACCTGAAACAAATGAATTGAAATTGTACACTTAGTTTTTATAAATGTTATTCCTGTCCACATTATGAGTTGTAGAATAAATTATCTATAAAAATAAATAAATAGTGTATTCGTATTTTTTTCATAAAATATGTCATGACGTGTAATTTCTTTGATTGACAGGCTTGTCAGTCTAGTGGTCAGTGGCCCTGACTGCTATCCTGGAGGTCGTGGGTTCGATTCCCACTCAAGACAAATGTTTGTGTGATGAGTACGATCGTTTGTTCTGTGTCTGGGTGTAATTTATCTACAAAAAGTGTGTATTTAGAAATACATAAGTAGGTTTATCAGCTGTTTAATACTCATAGCACAAACTCTGCCTAGTTTGGGACTAGATGGCGTTGTGTTAAAGTTGTGGAAAATTATTATTATTTCTAGCAGCCAATATACGTAGCCACAAAGTATAGCCTTGACACCGAGCAGCTGCGTAGTAAACTTATACTCAACGTCACTCCGAAACTACCTGATTTACAAATCGGACCAAAATAAACAACCCGCCATTAAAGCTAAAATAAATACAAGCAATAACCCAGCGTTTGCAACTAATATGAGCAAATTTAGTGCGTCGGGACGATGGAGGCGTATGCGCAGAAGGTCCGGTTGTGTCTATAAGGATATGAGATGAAAAAAAACTGCATTCCGATAGGGATAACGCTGTGTCGACATCTATAATAATAATATTCCACAACTTTCACACAACGCCATCTAATCCCAAACTAAGCAGAGCTTGTACTATGAGTCCACCCATGGTCCGACCTCGACCCTGATAGGCCCCTACGGTTAGTGACATCTCCTTGAGGCGCGCGTGGAACACTACGCGCCGTCGACGACTTGGGCTCGGTCCGGACGGTTACTGGACGGTCGGACGGCGAGCTACCCATTGCTCGCCGTCCACGAGCCCGCGCCTACGGTGGCCGGAAATCGGGATCGGGATCCAGCCGCTGGGGCGTGAGGTTCGATCCCTCGCGCGTGCACGTGCTCCCTCATCCTTTGCTAGCATTAGGTACTGCTTCGCAGAAGGAGGCGACCGCCTGCCACTCCTTGTGGCTATTTGGTTACGTGTGCAAACAACAGATAGCGAGACGTGTCTACCACGCGCCCACTCTTCCATATACCAATACTTGAAATGCTAATCGCTGCTTCTTAATTCATTAACGCTCAGGCGGTAGCCGGCGTCCGCAAGCCATTGTCTTACTATTGTGTCTCTAATTACGCACGTCAAAAGGTAACCGATCTTTATGCTGTTTTCAGAGAAAGATTTCTTTGTTTAGTATAAAATATTGTACATAAGATAATAAATAACCAATCACTGCTACTGGAGTTCCATATCCACAAGTCGATAATATTAAAACGAAAAATTATTCAGGTCTATTTAAATCGGCAGGTTGCGAGGAATGTCGGGAATCTCAGGGCAATTTCCAGCCACCGTAGCCGCGGGTTTTCGGACAGCGAGCAATTGGTAGTTCATCATCCACGTCCGGTAAGGACCAGTGTGAACGTTTGAAAGAGTAATCATGGCGACAGAACGCAAAGCGGCACAAGTAGGTTTTAGTCAGTTAAAGTTTGCCACGCCTCCTCGTTCCACCCTTTTTTATTGATATAAACTAATGCTTGACTGCGATCCCACCTGATAAGTGATGCAATATTTCATGGTGAGGCGCACTAGATTATTAAGAGCCTATTCACTCTAGCCTTGAAGATACCCAAATTATAATCGGACGGGATGACCGCAGCTGGCAAATTGTTCCAGTCCTTCGATGTACGCGGTATAAACGACGAGGCGAAACGCTTAGTACGGACCATAAAGCTTTCAACGTAAGGGTGGATACTCGCCGTACGTCGGGTTGTCCGATGGTAGACATGAGATGGCGGAATCAAGTCATGCAATTCCCTCGCATACTATCCAAAAAGCATCCTATAAAATACCGAAAGGATAAGGTTACCCTACGCCTGTGCTCTAGGCTTTGTAGATTGGACTTAACCAAATCTGGATCTCCAACTAGCCCCTTCGCACGCCTTTCCACCGAGTCCAAAGCTGCCAGGTGACATATGTGGCTGCAGTACTCCACAAACGAGTCTACCCTAGAGTGGGAAAAGTCATTAAGTGGGCAATGATGATAATGATAATGATTTTTATTAATTGTGTTATTTTATGATTATTATTATTTTTCTTTCTAAATATTGTATTGTAATATAATAATGACTCTCTGCACGTGTTGGTTTCGACTGTAAGTGCAGAGAGTACCTGTCATAAATAAATAAATATAAATACCACTTAAAAAAAAACAGGTCTTAAACGAAAAAAGATACAGAACGATTTCACCAGGTTGGTTGTAAGGACTGGTCCTTCTGTTTCTCTCTTATGGCTGGCCTCGCAGCCCAAGGCAAGAGTTCGACAGCACTGCCAAGGTTGCGACTGAATACCTACTGTTAGTACCTACTCGTGATGTCTGCTTAATACGCTGTTTTGGTCTAGTGCCTGCGATTTTTTTGTCGCAGCGAAAAATCTTTGTGTACTTTGATGACGCGGTAGGTGGGTGCACTTTTTGGTGGTTTGAAGTGTAAGTTAAGCAGTTGATATGTTATGATTTTGACCTTGTTCTCGCCTGTTGGCAAGAAATGGGGGTTCAGAAGATGTTTGACTTATAAATGGGGGGCTAGTAGTAACTAGCTTACATGTATTTACGCGTTCAAAACCTTTTTAGGTATTTTTTTCACTTTTCCGCGCTTTTATTTCATCTCAAAGTTACATAATCTAATATATAAAATTCTCGTGTCACGGTGTTCGAACTTGAACTCCTCCGAAACGGCTCGACCGATTCTCATGAAATTTTGTGAGCATATTGAGTAGGTCTGAGAATCGGCCAACATCTATTTTTTTTTTTTTTTTTTTTTTTTATTTATATGGCAGAACAACGTTTGCCGGCTCAGCTAGTAATAATATAATATTCCACAACTATCACACAACGCCGTCTAGTCCCAAGCTAAGCAGAGCTTGTGTTATGGGAGTACCCATAACAAAAGCTCTGCTTAGCTTGTCTAGTAAGATAAAAGATAAACATACTTATATATTTCTAAATAATATAGATAAATTACACCCAGACACAGAACAAATGATTGTGCTCATCACACAAACATTTGTCCTGGGTGGGAATCGAACCCACGACCTCCGGCATAGCAGTCAGGGCCACTAAACACTAGACCAACAGGCCAGTCATGTCAACTTTGGGCATTTTTTCAGCTGCGATTTTTTTAAGGAATTACTCCTCTGTCGTAAGTACGTTCACAAACATATAAACTCACGTACACAAGAAAGTTAGACCCGGAACGACTATCTGTATGGCATACAAATATTTGTTCTGCGCGGGAATCGAACTCACGACACGCAGCGCAGCGCAAATTATCGTACACACTTTTTTATTTTTATTTATTTTATTTTAGGATAAAAAATGTGCTTATATTTAAAATACGAAATAGATAACCTCACATTTATACCTAATTATTATGTCATTTTTATCTATATCATCATCATCATTATCTTCCTGCCCTTGTCCCAAGGAGGGTTGGTGTCAGGCTGGCGGCCGACTTTAAAAAACTAGCCAAATCCCATTTGCAACATTTTTATCTATATTAAAATATAAAAATTCTGCAACTAAAATGTCGGTAATAAAAATTCCAACAGCATATTAGTTCTACGCGCCAAAAATCTGCCGGTACGTGCCTACTCACACTCTGACCAGTCAACGCACACAGCTGTAAGTGATCACACTATCACATCTATTTCAATCAGTCAGTGGTTAGGTACTATGACCTGCGCAATGCCCGCCGAATAGACCTTGGCAGCTAGAATTCATTCACACTAAACGTAAGCTTACTAATAATATGGCGAGCGGTTGATCGAATATTAAGTGTTTTAGTGACGAAGTAGATGTTGTTTTTTAGTTCATTTACATTGTTCTTCCATAATAGAGGCTACAAGAAATATGTAACCGAGATTTTTGTAATAAATATCATGATTTAAAAGAGTGTCCATTTTTTTTTTTTAGGTGGAAATATCGTGTAATGACAAATCACGCTATTGGGCGGAGCGGGAGATAGTGTCAGACTTTTACTGACTAAAAACCCACTCCTGTTCCTTCGTTGCCTTCGTCCCAGGGCCCCGAGTTTCGTTTTCACACTACTCATGGCCCCAGTAGGCTTCGACCCTGCTGGGCCCCTACGATTTGCTGACATCTCCCTGAGGAACAGTACGTGCCGTCGACGACTTGGGCTCGGTCTGGATGGTTACCGGACGGAAATCGGGATCGGAATCCCGGCGGCGGTTGGGGCGTGAGGACCGTTGCCTCGCGCGATCGGCCGCCTCCTTTGCTAGCATTACTGCTTCGCAGAAGGAGGCGACCGCCTGCCACTCCTCCGGACCTTGGCTTCGAGCTTCTTGTGTACTTTTTCTGCATAGAGATCTACGCTTTGGAACGTGCATTTAGCATCATTTTTCTAACTGACTGCTTTACAATTAAAAAGTGCCTGTAAATGGTTTAATTTTTTATTCTTGTTTGAACTATTTAGGATGCAGCAACGAAAATCTAAATAAAGATAAAAATTAGAAATTGTTAATATTTGTCTATGATCCAGTTTACTTTGAAATGTATAATTCAATGAGTAGTAGGTAATTGTACCATCACCTTAGCCCATGAAAAAATACATAATATCAAGAAAACTGGAATTAGAAATGAGGAAAAATTTAAGTACTCCCCTTGGAAAATCCTTTTTAACAAATATTCTTTTTTTCTGTGTGTTAATTCATGACTTAGTTGACTTGATTTATTAGTCTTGACTACTAGCTGGGGCAGAGGGCTTCCACAGAAGTCGACCATCGCGACCGGTCTTGAGTTTCGGGCTTTACAACGCTCCATGTCAATTCAATGGCCGTCACTCCTGACAACTCAGTGCGTCTCTAGGTTCCCCGAGGACGGCCACGCGTCCTTTTCCCTTGAGGACTCCAAACCAACACCATTTTAGTATATTATGTGATCGCAAGCCCTTTGAAGCGAATGACCAATCCACTTGCGACGCTCAATCTGATGGTTGATCGGGCTTTCGTGGCATTTCTTTAACAGCTCTACGTTATCTTTTCCATATTATTCTAATATTTGAATACTGAAGTAACTCTCTCCATTTGTTACTAGATAGAGATAGAGACATAGAGTGATTCTTTCTTCTTGAGAAAGTCATAAGATATTTTTTTTTATCTCAGTTCCCTAGGAATAATTTATTACTTTCACACGAGACAAGCGCGCCGTCCGATGACATCACAGGACAGGCCCAGGTCGACGGCGAGTTGTATTTCATGCATACCTCAAAAAGATGTAAGCGAAATCGACGGAGCTACGGTATTTTAGGGCTGCGGCGATTTTCTGAATAGGAAACCCGTGATCTTAGAACGCAAAGGGCAATTGAAGGACACAGCTGTGTTTAGCCAGTAAAAGTCTGACATGCCCTCTCGCTCCATCCAGACCGTAAAGGGCAGCCCTGGAACGCAAAGGGCAACTGATAGGACACAGGTTTTTTAGGCACTAAAAGTCTGACTTCGAAACGTGGTCGCTTACAATGGGCCTCATCAGAGAGCTTAAAGTCACTCAAAGGGCAATGGAAAGGGCTATGCTCGGAGTTTCCTTGCGTGATCGCGTCAGAAATGAAGATATCCGCAGGAGAACCAAGGTTACAGACATAGCCCGAAGAATCGCTAAACTTAAGTGGCAGAACAGATGGTCGATGGGGACGAAAGGTTCTGGAATGGCGACCACGTACCGGAAAACGCAGCTTTGGAAGGCCTCCTACAAGGTGGACCAATGACCTAGTGAGGGTCGCAGGAATCCGATGGATGCGAGACGCACAGGACCGGTCATTGTGGCGACATTTGGGGGAGGCCTATGTCCAACAGTGGATGTCTTTCGGCTGCTTTCATCATCATCATCATCAGATGATGATGAAAAGTCTGGCACTGTTCTTGCTCCACCTAGAGCTGGAGCGTTTTCTGTTGATGTACTTACTAAACAAAAAGAGCCGTTAGCGGAAGCCAGTGATGAGTATAAACTTTCCTAAACAATACTATTCATCTATATGTATAGGTATCCGTTCCAGTTGATCACTCAATACAATAGGTACTAAAATACACTAGAACATTACACATGCGAGCATTATAAATGAGTCAGCCTAGCTCGACCTACCACAACGTCCGGCCTATGCGACCTAATCACGTAACCTTGGCGTCTAGGTTGTTGACATTCAACTAATAACCACTGTATGAGTATTATGACTAAGTGGCCGGCTGGCGCTGGTTATTTTGTCCTGACGTGTAAACCGCTATTTGTGATGAAATTATGGATTTAGTTTGTGAACCGGTATTTGGTTAAGTACTAAAAAAAGAGAGAAGAGAATCACCACCATTTACCACCATTTTTAGTGTTCCGTCACTTTTTTTAGGTGGGAAATCATACAATAACATCACTCGCTCTAAGGTGGAGTGGGAGGGAGTGTCAGACTTTTACTGACTAAAACTCAAAGTATTCAGTTTCCCGTTTTTACGAGGGCTACTGTAACTCCTTCGAACAATTCGAGCTTTGGCGGGCTTAAGGGGCAGATATATGATTTTTGATAATTTTAAATCCAACATCACGTTTAAACGGCTAGTCCGTATGTTTTGAAAAAAATATATGTTAAACTAAACTATTTGCCTAATAATTTGATATACGAATATTTACATTCTTTTTCATAGAACTTGGTTTCATTTATTTTCAAAGTTATGTCTAACACAGATAAAAAAGCGAAGATCAGGTAAAAACCATTGGGTGTATTTTTATGAAACTTTTACAAACTGAAAGGTAATTTAATTACCAATCTTTTGATATACGGTTTTTATTCATATTGTGTTTAATAAATGAAGGACGTGTAATAATTCGAATAATCTTGATGCTCGGGGATCGATACTAGCTCCTCTTTTGTTCGCTGAAGGTCGCTGGCTTTTAGTGTCGCCTTAACTGGCCCCGTTAATTTTGCTGACAGCTATTTGAAGCGCGCGTGTAACACAACGCGCCTTCGACCCGGGCTTGGTCCTTACCGGACGGCGAGCTACTCATTGGTCTTCGTCCGAAGACTACAAACTACTAGACTACCTGGATAACCAATGTCTAAAATAAAAAGTCTCGGTCTCAATTGCATACGGCTAGGATGAATAATATTTTGTGAACTATACCTAAAGAATAGAATAGAATAGAAATACTTTTATTCGAGACAGACACAGCACAACGGTTACAAATACAAAGTAAAAAAGAACCAAGGTACAGAATGCGCCGAGCGTGCCCGCACTGAAAGGAAGATCGAAAAATTAATTCCAATTTAATATTATTTATTTTACTATTATTTAACATATAAATATGAAAAACAATTAAAAGGTACATAATACATTATAAAGAAAGAGTATTCTTTGTTTGTTGAAGCTAAACATGAGTTACTGCACCGATTGCACAAATTCTTTTAGCATAGCATAGCATAGTCGGCCTTAGGCCAGGAGCAGTGGTGGCCGAGTAGGAGCAGTGGTGGCGGTGTGTGGTGGAGTGGTGGAGTGGTAACGGCCCCGACTTACAAGTTGTAGGTTGCGGGTTCAAACCCAGCCAGGCGCATTACTTTGTGTAATTTTTTTCATCACTACTGCTCTCAAAACGGTGAAGGAAAACATCGTGAGGAAACCGGCATGTCCTAGAACCAAAAATTCGAAGATATGTGACATCCACCAACCCGTACTGAGCCCGCGTGGTGGTTTACGGCCCATTCCCTCTCCTAGAGAGGAGGCCTGAGTCCCAACAGTGGGAACAAATTCTTTTACTTATAGAATACTAAAAATAAAAATACAATGAATTCTATGGGATTAGACGACGGGTGAGAAGCCGAGGAAATTAGCAAGTAACTAGTGAGTCTCGGGAAATCAGGTTTGTAAAAAAATTTGCTAAGATGATCTTCATCTTATGGAAACTTAAATTACTAATGTGTTAAATCGTTCACATATTACTTGTTCTTAACAAAGGTAAAGATGATATGAAAACCCTTAAAACAGGATTTTAAAGAACTGTATAGTCTACGTAGGTAATCTAAGCTCAGAGCGCTTGTAAAGTAGGGATTCTGTTTTTCCTTGTTTCTATTCGTTATGAAATCTACCAATAAATGGATAATGTGTAAAGTGATATGAAAGAAAAGGGAGTCAGTGATAGCCGAATGTCTGACAAGATAAAATAGATGTTTCCTGATAGTTACCATCACCTAGAGGTCTTTAAGTCAAGAATGAATACGTTATTTCTAGGCAAGCGTGCTCCGTCGTCAACTACAACATCGCTTACAGGTGAGATAGTGGTCCAGCACGAGCCTCCCAGTAATAATTTAAAAAAAAAATTGGGCAAGTGCGAGTCGGACTCGCGCATTGAAGGTTCCGTACAAACTTACCTACGAGTATGTAAACAGTTCAAATCCAGAATGAATTCTCGAAGATTTTTCCGAATCGCAATTTTTTTTTTTGTGTTGTAACAACAAATTTAATGTTTTCACATTTATTCCTCAACGGGTCAATGGGAAGTACCCTATGAATTTTGATTTCTTTGAAAGTGTCGAAATATACGTTTTTTGCGACATAAACGACCGTATCTTTTTTTTCGTTAACTTAGAAGTTCGATTTTTTCACAGCATCAAGGGACCGCAGATTTGAGTATATGGTTTTCATTTAATAACTTGATACCGATACTTCTGAGTACGGCAGGCTGTGCTGGGGCGGCTGCTGCAAGTGCAGAAAACCTCAAACGGCGTAAATATAATAACCTCATCGGAAGTTATAATATATGTTTGAGCCGTTTGGCGTTGAAACACTAGGGCCATGGGGTCCGAGCGCTCATCGAGTTGTCCGTGATATCAGCAAACAACTGGTCGACTCTTCGCGTGACCAGAGGGCTGGGCTTTTTTTCGGACAAAGAATCAGCATTGCTATCCAACGTGGCAATGCTGCCAGCGTTCTGGGCACTTTTCCCATTGATATCGATGTGGATGAATTTTTTGATGCCCAATAATTTCTTTTTCTACCCGTTTGTAAATATTATTATTTTTAGTTAGTATAAATTCCTATTTATTTATTAATATTTATTAGTTTTGATGTTCGTTAGCGTAATTGAATAATTATTATTTTTATTGATAGCTTGATACCTCCACGCAATCCCGAGATAAAGGTTCTTGACTGACAGACAAACGGACAACAAAGTAATCATATAAGGATTCCGTTTTTTCCTTTTGAGGTTCGGAACCCTAAAAAATAATACCGGGCACATTATGTAGACTTTGAGCTGGTACTGAGAACTCCCTTATAGTTGAAATAACACACGCGTGTTTACTAAAACATGATGCCGATCGCACGTGAGTGATAAATCATCTAATGTGAGTGATCTAGCGACCTATCAGGGCGACCTTGATTGACACGGTTGTTGACATTTTATGATACGCCAACTGTCCTGTTGGTCTCGTGGTTGCAAGTGCGACTACTGAGCGTGGGCTCCTGGGTTGGTAAAAAGTGCTATTCGGTTTTTCCATTAGGAATTACTCTGTAGCTCCCTGGAGTTTGGAAGTTGGTGGTGATCATAGCCCCGTGCCTCGGAAAGCAAGTAATGCCGTTGGTTCTGTTCCAGTTCTCTCTCTGGTCGTATAGGATTACCACCCCTTTGGACTGAGAGAGTAAAAAAACAGAAATTAAGCTTTTGTTCCAGATTTGTGATGCCAATCTAAATAAAGAGCATGTTAATGCTTCACATGATTCCTTATTTATCTGGAATCAATGCAACTTAAAGTTGAACACTCCAATGCCAGAGTCGAGTGATGATGTGGACAATCGGACCAACAGAACCAAGTTGCAAGAGAGGTGGCAAACAAGACCGATAACAGACAACTCAAGGGATAAATTAGTCCTAAGATTATAGAATGCTAGAATAACAGCATTAACAGCTTCAATATTTGTATTTTTCTATTGTGTTTATTTTATTTACAGCTTTTGTCATAAATCATTTTATAAATCAAACTGTTATCATAAAGCCAAAAGTTTGTATGTTTGTCACTTCTTCACAGTCAAATGGCTGAACGGATTTTGATGAAACATGGTACATGTATAGACACAATAATCAACAGATACTTTTTATTCTGAGAGAGAAAAACAGAGAGTGCACCTGTGTTTTCGCACACGCTTGATTATCTCCTGCGTACTTGGTTAATATCTGTTGAGATTGGACACCGTGATCGAAGTTCAGTCGGGAGGATTATGATACAGCAGGCATTTAGGCCAGGTGTAATATAATGAAGGCAGAATCATCAGCCTTATAATGTCCCCACTGCTTGGACTCTAGCATACTCTATTGGAGAGAAAATGGGCCGTAATCTACCACGCGGGCTCATTGTGGATTGATGAATGTTGCATGTCTTCGAATATCTTTGAGTCGAAGCTTCAAAGTCTTGAGCATCGACGCCGAGTTGCTATAGCCTGTCGGTTTTCTACCGGTTGCATTTCGGAGAGTGTGCGTCAAAATTGCATAACCTAATTCCGCCTAGCCCGTTCCATCATCGGACCACCAGGCGTACGGCAATGCGCCACCGGTACATGGTGGACATCCCACCCATACGCACGAAACGTTTTGGGAACACATTCATTGTGCGTACAGCTAAGGAGTGGAATTCCTTGCCGGAATCTGTGTTTCCTGATGGCTACAACCCGGGAATCTTTAAGTCAAGAGTGAATAGGTTACTTCTAGGTAAGTGCGCTCCATCGTCGACCGCATCGTCGCTTTCCATCAGGTGAGATAGCGGTCAAGCGCGAACCTATCAAGAAAAAAAAAAAGAGTGAATAGGTTACTTCTAGGCAAGCGTGCTTCATTGTCGACCATATCATCAATTACCATTAGGTGAGATAATTTTCAAGAGCAAGCCTAACAACAAAAACAAAAAAAAATATATATATACATACTGCTAAGAAATTTTTCTTCGAGTTTTTTTTTCATACATACATAATAATAAAAGTAACGTAGGTAACACGTAAAGTGTGATAAAGTTGCCAGTTGTTTGAGCTGACTAATTTTACATAAATAATGGTTATCCTTGAAGCGGGCAATGCGCCTTAGTGAACGCTCGTCTGATTTGTACTGCAATAGTTTTTACTGTGTAAGAGCTGTTTTTGTTATTTTTGAAGTCTAGTTGGGGTAAACAGGGGTGCTAGATAAATAAAGGGAAAAAGAAATCGCTGGTGGATAATATTTTAAACAAAAAACCCTTCATCCAATTTCTTTATCAAGTGTTATTTTTTTTTTTAAATATATTACAGTTTTTTACAGTACATTACACAGAAAAGGAAAATAGTGATAACATGATGGGTGACAGGACAAAATGGAAGAATAAAACATGTTACACCGACTCCAAATAACACGGCACTAGGGTAGGAAGACGATGATAACAGTACATTTTCGAAATTTAGGGAATGTATTGTAATATTCAGGACTCGAAGCCATGACACTCTGAAACGAACCAACTTCTCAACCACTCCACCAACTGTTTTGTAGACAAAATTAATATCATTGAACCTATTTTGACTAAAATGAAAGCCGAAATCAATAGAAATGCAATTACATTATTACTAGCGATCCACCATCGTCGTACGTGTGTTACCAATCTTTAAAATTGTCGGCTTTTCATTACTATAAAATTTTTCACCGATAAAAAGCTGCTTTATTCCTGAGTGACATAGGCTATATTTTATGTACACGGGCGAAAGCTAGTCAACCATATAATGTTCCCACACTGCTGGTACTCAGGCTTCCTCTCTAGGAGACAGCGTCCATAAGATCGCAACATAAATCAACGCATCACGAATGTCAGGGGTATTCAATTGTGTGTTAGACCTGACCAACGTAACATAACAGAACACTGACACAAATTGGCTCCACGTAGAACTGACAATAGTTGTCGTATAGGCGTAGGAGTGGCGTCAATGACCAGCCCAAGGTCAGTCAGTCAGGGTCAGGGTTGAAGGTCACTTGTATAACAACAGTTTTGTTAGGAACTAAGAATATTACACTGTATTTATGAATGACGATACTTGGAAAATTTTGTACAGTTTATTTTGATTATTGTTTTACGTTTTCGTAGAAAATCAAATTAGAAAAACACCTCACAAGTTTACAACGAAACACATGATAATTCCTAGTTTTAATATTAATGACGAGCAATGGTTAGCTCGCCGTCAGCTCGTCAGTCGTCGTCATCAAAGAGATATCAGAAAACCGTAGGGGCCCAGCAGGGTCTGCTAGGGCCATGGGTAAACTTCTGAAATGGATACTCGTGGTCCTAGAACGCAAAGGGCCACTAAAGGAACTTAAAGATGGTTTTAGTCAGTATAAGTCTGACACGCCCTCGCACTCCATCCTACAGTGCGAGAAGTCATTAGATGACTGCCAACCTCAAGAAACAAGCCCAATAACCATCTATGTTTTTTTTTTCTTATTCCATTCAAGATATAGGCTACTCAAAAGTCATGGCCTCTGAATCCCATAGCCTCCTCAAGGACAAATAGAGTCATTGTCCACACAGACCCAAGGTCAGCCGTAGATTAGAACAATGACACAATGTTTGTGCTCGTTTGTTTATGTTATGATCATTAAAGCGTCACTGCTAGTTATAATTTGTATAGTCATTAATTCATAATTTTTAAATGGACGGTTCCTTTTTCACTGTACGAATAAATTACATTATATTACTCGTAACTTCCCCTTTTGCCTGCCAAAAGGGGAAGGAAGGGATAAAAAATATATTTTTATCTATAAATCATATTTTTTTAGTCAAAAGTAAAAAAAAACGAAATTCCAAAATTGTCCACGAAAATTGGTCATAATTATTAAATTTATAATAAAATCAATCATTCATAACAATTGCTACTAGAAAATACTACGCGCAGTGTTTTTCCATTTTGATCGTCATTTATTCATTCATAATCAATAGCCTGTACAATATTTCCATAAATTGGGTGACATTTTGGGATACAAACAAACGCTAATAACTTTGCTGTTTATGAATGTTATTTATTGAGACTTTACTTAAATAATAACAAGACCTTTTCTAATAAGCTCTTTAAGTATTTGTACTAATTATAAATTAGTGGTGTATATAATTTACAGCTGCTTTCAAGGTCTTCACCCGCGTGATAGTTGGAAATTATCTCACGGGAACATACTCCCGGGATTTAAAAAGTATCATATGTGCTATTTCGGGACATGATCTACCCGTGTGCCAAGGTTCATCGTAATCCGTTCAGCCGTTCGAGCTTGAAGAAGTAACTATTAGTGTAATTAATCGGTAAATAAATCGATAGTAGATAGTTTTTGACAAGGCCACCGGGTGTTTTTAGACTGAAAAATTTTTGATACAAGTGGAGAAAGATTATCATTGCGACCGAGACTGAATTAGCCCGAGCCGCAGGGGAGGGTGTTATGGAGCCAAGTGCTACAGTGACAAATTTCCATGTATCATCAAACGACGGTTTTCAATACACTTATGTCTTTTAACATACAAATTATTAAAACACTTATATTAAATAAAAAGGGGTTGACGTACGACAAGTGAGGGTCGCTTAGCGCCCAACTTGATGCGATAAATGTAATAAATTGTAGTGTGTGTGAGCTCGTGCTCTTTTCCACACGAGTGCGGAAAACAGTTAATTGCGTGCCTAAAAACGGTAGGTATTGAAAAAAACTTTGAAATCTATTTACAAAGAAAATAAAACAGTGATAAATTCACCATTAGCTCTCATATAGAGTCCTACCACAACACACACTACACATACCCACACAATATTCTGCGAACACATAACTATACGTGTGGCTAGTATGATGACGTCACGTAGGTAGAGTCGCCGACCGAGAGTCAAGGTTGCTCGATAGAGACGACGTTAGTGTAGGTCAAATGTTTATATAAATCTCAATAGTTTAAGACTGACTATTTGTGACTCTATATTTTATTTTGGTAGAGTCACTTTTGTGAATGTTGGTCTAGGAATATTTTAGGACATAATTATTGTTTTATATCGACATAACCTGAAGAATTGCCAAACAGCCTCTCATAAAGTGAACCGATGACCTGGTGAGGGTCGCGGTAATACGATGGATGCGAGACGCACTGGACCGGTCGTTGTGGCGACACTTGAGGGAGGCCTTTGTCCAACAGTGGACATTTTTCGGCTGAAATGATTGTGATGATGATTGTTTTATTATGTGAGAACAATGTATAATTTAAAATATATTTAAAAAAACTACTAAATATAACGGAGAACCAAGGTTACAGACATAGCCCGAAGAATCGCCAAACTTAAATGGCAGTGGGCAGGGCACATTGCTCGCAGAACAGATGGTCGATGAGGACGAAAGGTTCTGGAATGGCGACCACGTACCAGAAGACGCAGCGTTGGAAGGCCTCCCACAAGGACCGTTAACCTGGTGAGGGTCTCGGGAATCCGATGGATGCGAGACGCATAGGATCGGTCATTATGGCGACCTTTGGGGGAGGCCTATGTCCAACAGTGGACGTCTTTCGGCTAAAATCATAATGATGATGATGATGACTAAAATATATAAATAATAAGTAATAATAATAAAGTTTTTGTTTAAATTCCACACAAACGTTAGTACATAAAAATAAAATTACATTATCAATTAAAATTAATTCAATACTAATTAAAAAACCACTCCATACGTTTTTTTTTTTCAAAGTAAATGAACTAATTAAGTAGAATGACCTATTGTATTAAAATAACCAATGCTATATATAGGGATTATAGAATGAAGTTAAAAAAAGCGATTGATTAATTCATATAATGATAAAAACACATTTAAAAAATATTCAATAAATTAACTATTGATTAAAATAAACAAATTAAAAATGTAATTGGTTAAAATAAAAAAATAACAATATTAAAAAAAACCTTCGCTAATTACAACTAACAATTTATTATTATTTTTTATTATTTTACTGTAATTGCAGTTAGTTAAGTAAGAAATTAATAATAATTAATAAAAAATTAGAAATATATAATAGAATTTTTTTTTCCTAACAGAAGAACCGTTTCTAAAATTTCTTTTAAAACTTAGTAAATTTAAAAATAGTGTAAACAAAGCCACAATTAATTTATACATTACCCAAGTCAATAAACCGGTAGAGTCATACCTACTTTTAGATTCAAACGACAAACGTTGTCATAGGTCACGCTCTATCGTAGACTCTACGTAGCTCTATGTAGAGTCAGTGACCGATCAAGGTTATACTAGTATTCTAGTCTAGTAGAGACATTGGTGTAGGTCGTGTCTCTATATAATAGGTCTTTACCTATGAAAATGCCGTTTTTTAAAACGGGTTGCTTTGAAGTGTTATATCTTTGGATTGAATTATATGTTTAAATAAACTTTATATTAAAGTTACGTTATTCCTTTTTGGAAATTTGCTTTTTATTGGTTTTCCTTTTTTTTTGTATTTTCTGTAATATCGCAGTACTTATAACCATCGAAGCTAAAAAAAAAACCTTTTCTGCCTCCTTCGAAATCTAAATAAAGTAGGTTGCAACACTACTTTAATCATGGCAACTCATTTTAGTCCGTAAAAGTATGACACTCTGACACGCAAGAGATGTAAAATTTGATGATTTCCCATATAAAAAAGGGGCCCCAATTTTTTGGCCCAGGGCTATTCCTACCAGGCCATGAATCTCTTAAAAAATCTCTGAATAATAATATTCCACAACTATCACACAACGTCGTCTAGTCCCAAGCTAAGAAGATCTTGTGTTATGAGTACTAGACAACTGATAAACATACTTAGATATTTCTAAATACATACATATTATAGATAAATTACACCCAGACAGAACAAATGATCATGCTCATCACACAAACATTTGTCCTGGGTGGGAATCGAACCCACGATCTCCGGCATAGCAGTCAGGGCCACTAACCACTAGAACAACAGGCCAGTCAGTATAGTTCCTATGTGGTGTTAATTTACTCTTTCTAGACTTTTTCATGGCTACTAATCTAACCGGATGCAGTAGAGAAAGCCAAAATTGGTTTTTAGTGGGAATTCATCAATTGACTTCTCCCACTCCCTTCTACTTCGTACTCATAATACAAAATTATTTTTAGTTTATATGCGAAACTTGAATATAGTTAGTTCAGAATCAGTTACTCAATCGATTCCAATAATTTTTATACCATGTTATATTTTTTCCCAAAAATATTTAAGAAAGGTCACAAGTTGGACACCACCGACATTAAGTACAACACAGGTCACGGCAGGTCATAGCGGGCATTAGGCGCCAGCACACAGCTGGAACGGGACTAAAACAACCCATTAGCCGCCCGGATAGCTTGCAGACCATGTATTTGTGCGGAGAACCAGGTAACATAACAAACTTATAACTTTATGGTTTTTCATGATACAGTTATAAAATTTTGTATATAAATTCTTTACATAAAATAGTTTAAAAAACTAAAAAACACGCTTTTAGCAAGCACTAAAAATTACAAAATAGCCTGTCCGCCATCTCGGACGTCCGCCATCTTGGAGAGGCCGCCATATTGGATTTGTAATGACGTTTCTTAGCTAGTCATGTATTGTCATCAGAACTCAGAGCGTGTGCAAAATTTCATCCTAATCGAAGACCGGGAAGCGGGTCAAATTAAGATTCCAAGATTTTCTTACATACATAGTTACAAGTGAAGCTAATATATAAAATAATAATAAAAGCGTGTTAAAAATACTATACATGTGTTTCGGGTTTCGCACTAAAACTAATGTTGTTTAAATGGAAAAGTGTGTTTGTCTGTCAATTACGTCTCAACGGCTAGTCGGATTACGATGAACCTTGTCTTGCGGATAAACCATGACCCCGGTAGTAGATTATTTTCGACATTCGCGCAGGCAAAGCCGATGGCAAAAGCTAATACAGAAATACTCCAAATTCTCGTGACTCTATATTTTAGACTGGTAGAGTCGTTGACCGGTAGAGTCAAGGTTACGTTCTAGATATTAGATTGCCGTTAGAAATATTGGCGTAGGTTATGTCCGTTTATTATGATTATCCTGTTTTCTTTTATATTTTACTAGCTTTTGCCCGCGGCTTCGCTCCCGTCAACTGACTACTCTATTCTGCTCTACCCTACTCTACCCTACTCTACCCTACTCTACCCTACTCTACCCTACTCTACCCTACTCTACCCTACTCTACCCTACTCTACCCTACTCTACCCTACTCTACCCTACTCTACCCTACTACCAATTTTTTTTATTTTTTTCTTTCATAAGATTCTTCTCCTGACAACAACAAATACAACAAAAAAAAAATTGTGAAATCGGTCCAGCCATTCACGTGTGATGGCGTGACCAAGGGAAATAGGGATTCATTTGTATATATAATTATATAGATTGTAACGTTGAAAAAGCTAAAAATCTCAAACTATTTTTATTTGATGAAAAGAGTGTTCTGCTTTATATTTAAAAAAAAGTCAGGCAAGTCCGAGTCGGACTCGCGCACTGAGGGTTTCGTACAAAACTTATGTAAATAGTTTAATTCCCGAATGGTGTGTCGAAGATTTTTCCGAATCGCAATAAAAGTGATGTAACAACAAATTTACTGTTTTCAGATTTATTCCTATACCTGTGCTATAAGACCTTGCTTTATATAAGTGGAGTGACGAAATATACGTTTTTTTGCGACATAAACGGTTGTATCTTTTTTTTTTCGTTAATTTAGAATTTTGATTTTTTCACAGTTTCAAGGGACTGCAGACCTGAGTATATAGTTTTAATTTCAACTTGATACCTCGACGCGTTCCCGAGATAAAGGGTATTGACAAACAGACAACAAAATGATCATATAAGGGTTCCTTTTTTCGTTTTGAGGTACGGAATCCTAAAAATATATAAAATGCGTCTCTATCTTTATAAATATCGTCATTCAAATAGTTCATAGCAGATAGCATTACATTAATAAGTACTAAACACATTAAATATTTTTGTTTATGTCTATCAAAAAGAGACGCTACATTTTGATCGTTCCAGCTCTACGTATGTTTACGCTTGCCTGTTTTATTTTTCTTTAAAATGTGGGTAATAAGTGTTTTGGAAAACAAGTTTTGGATTTTAGTAAACACCTAATAGTCACGTGTAGAGTCATGCGAACGTAGAGTTCAATGAATTGGATAGAGCTTGGCAATGAGATGTTTATTTTGGTACAGTAAACTGCACGTTAGTGGTTGTTACCTAGTATAAGTTGACCTCGCATTGTTTAGGTTTCACTTGCAATGAGGGGTCAGATTATATTGGAGTGCGTAACTTGAGTATGGCGTCTGCTATGTACTGTATGTTTAGTAGATACAGAAATAATGATTTTTGTAATAAGTTATTTTTGCTATTTGATGTAGTATTTTTGTTTTTATAGAAAAACAAAATGATCTTGCCAAATAGGTTTTTGTTTGGCAATGTAACATTATCACTATAATTTTCGTTTATTCATCTTTATATTCTATACTTTCCCACAGCTGGGCAAAGGCCTCACCCAACTTCTTCCAGGTAACCTTTTCTCGAGCCACGTCGAACCAGCTCTTGCGGTAGGCGTCTAGGTCATCTCGCGACCTCTTCTCGAGCCACGTCGAACCAGCCCTTGCGGTAGGTGTCTAGGTTATCTCGCCACCTCTTCTCGAGTCACGTCGAACCAGCCCTTGCGGTAGGCGTCTAGGCCATCTCGCCACCTCTTCTCGAGCCATGTCGAACCAGTCCTTGCGGTAGGCATCTAGGCCATCTCGCCACCTCTTCTCGAGCCATGTCGAACCAGCCCTTGCGGTAGGCATCTAGGCCATCTCGCCACCTCTTCTCGAGCCATGTAGAACCAGCCCTTGCGGTAGGCGTCTAGGTAATCTCACCACCTCTTCTTGAGCCACGTCGAACCAGCCCTTGTGGTAGGCGTCTAGGTCATCTCGCCAACTCTTCTCGAGCCACCTCGAACAAGCCCTTGCGGTAGGCGTCTAGGTCATCTCGCCACCTCTTCTTGACCCACGTCGAACCAGCCCTTGTGGTAGGCGTCTAGGTTATCTCGCCACCTCTTCTTGAGCCATGGCGAACCAGCCCTTGCGGTAGGCATCTAGGCCATCTCGCCACCTCTTCTCGAGCCATATCGAACCAGCCCTTGCGGTAGGCGTCTAGGTCATCTTGCCACCTCTTCTCGTGCCACCTCGAACCAGCCCTTGCGGTAGGCATCTAGGTCATCTCACCACCTTTTTCTAGGTCGATCTCTACGGCGTCGTCCATACTCAGGCTTCCACTTTGTGGAGAATCTTGCCCAGCAAACAATGTGCATACGACAGCCTTTTTTACGTTTATGATCACCATTTAAGTGCAGCGTGGTGTTTCTTATTCTGTTAGCACTTTTGTCACCTAGAATGCTTGCGGCCCATTGCTCTTTGACAACTCTCAAGGCGAAACTTGATTCTTATTCAATACATTTTTAAATAATACGGAAACAATATATTATATGGGTATCAATCGCCCAGCTAACTTAAGACACTTCTATACATCCCCTTTAGAGAGTGCAGGCATGATATTACATTATCGTTAGCATGATGTACAGTAAACAAATTGCTGAAGACGGAAAGTTTTATGTGATGCTAATGCTGCCCTGTCTTTATGGCTCAGCAAAAATAAACAAACCAATCAAAATGGCGCCTAAATGCTGATTTTAAAATAATTGTTTAACTATACAATATAAAATTTCTTTAAAAAAATACTGTGGTTACGAAGATGACAGTTATCTTGTAACCACTTCTGAGGTACATGAAGAACAAGTAATAGATCTAATAATAAGTAAAAACAAATGAATAAATGATTACGATTATTATTTATTTATTTAAACCGGGCTCATTCGTGCGATTGTCACACTCATTGGACGCCTGAGGGAAGTCGACGCCGTCAAAGTCGACCGCGGTGAAGGTAGTGTGATGATCTGATCATGTTCGCGGGGCAAACTTGACCAGAGATCGTCTTAGATAGAGAAGTTTGGTAGGAAAAGGGGAGGCCTTTGCCCAGTAGTGGTCATATAGGCTAATAAAAAAATTAGTAATAATTATGAGCATATATTACATGTGGATGGATGGAGAGGGAGAGTGAGGCTTAAGAAAAGTTGGAAGGATTGTGTGAGGAGTGAAATGAAAGAAAAGGGAGTAAGTGGTAACGTGACGGGTGACAGGATAGAATGGAAGAAAAATATGTTGAACTGATCCCAGGTAACAGAGGACAATGGCAGGAATATGATGTGATGATCAGTAGCAATAAGTCACATCCTATGACGCCCACATTTAAAATTGAAGGACACTATAAACCAATCCTTTTAGAAACATAATACAACTTCTTCAAGTACCTATTTGAAAAATAATTCTCAGACGAAAAATTAGCATTTTATGTTCACAAAAAACATTAATCCTCGGGCCGTGGGCACCAAAACAAAGGGCGTCTACGAGCGACGCGGGCGCAAGTTTGAGTATGTGTGCGTTTACACGGACAAACATACGTATACGATGTTATTTATTATTTAGAAATTCTTGCAGAAGCGACAGTTTTGATTTTTGATGTCTTGTTTGGCGAAAAGACCTTCTTTTTTTAAAAAAATCTTCAAATGTTTTCTCTCGCTCTGGGTGGAGCGAAAGGATGTGTCAGACTTATACCTTTTACTTTCCAGGACCAAAGTCACTCTTTCGAACAATCCCGCAGCCCTGGCAGACATCGGCCTCAATGGGCTCTTTGAGATGCGTGCGGAATACAACGGACCGTCGATCTGAGAGTGGTCTTTATCGGACGGCGAGCTATCCATTGGTCACCATCCTCAAGCTCGCGCCTACGGTGGCCGAAAAGAAGATAGTAGGTTTTTTTTTCAGTAAGAAATCATCAAATTACTTCTCCCATTCTGAGTGTAGCGAGATCCGTTTTAGACTTTTACTAATTAAAATCTACAGTTTTCCTTGATTTTCCCTTTCAGTTCCAGGGACAGGAGGGACAGGAGTGACAGGGACAGGATGGACATAGACAGGAGGGACAGGGACAGGAGAGACAGGGACACGATGGACATGGACAGGAGGGATAGGGACAGGGACAGGAGGGACAGGGGTCTCACAAACAATCTCGTAACCAAAAAAGGAAATTGTAACCGGCTGATGCAAAAGAGAGTCACGAAAAATTGGAGAGCTTTCATGAGTGACCTAAATACAATGTCAATTTGAAAAGGAATTCCTACTTGACTGGGTAAGCCGTATCAACAAATTTTATTTATCTAGTTTTCTTCGAAAACCTTTCATCGACATCATTATCTAGATTTCCTAAGTAATATAAAATCGTTGTAACAGGACTTCGATTGGACAAGGATCGAGTACAGTTTTTCGATGTAACGAAATATCGAAGTAACAAGACGTCGATTAAACGAGGTGTCGCAATATAGAGATGTCGTTGAAAGGTTTTCGAAGAATTCCACTGGAGACTGTTTTTCCTGATAGCTACAACTTAGGAGTCTTTTACTCAAGAGTGAGTAGGTTACTTCTAGGCAAGCGTGCTCCATCGTGGACCACATCATCGCTTTCCAATGAGGTCAGACAGTAGTTATACGCAAGCCTGTCAATAATTAAAAAAAAAGAGAATGAAAATTTTATGAAACTCAACATAGTTTCCTATGAAGATACATTATTTGCAAGCTATACAGTCTTTTTACAACCTCTGGGGCAAGCAAGAAAGCCTGGCCTTATTGATTTAAGTCATGAAAGATCTATGTAACTCTATTAAACCGGTTGTGGTTTTTTCACAATCCATCTGCAGGTTTGACTCTTGCACAAAACAATAATTGCAGGCTTCATGTACATTGGCTCTAAAACTGTGGCTGTGAAATCTGAGAACAAAGGTACGTAATTTTCAGTTTTTTCACCAAGCCTATCCCACTGATGGGAAAAGGCCTCCCCCAAGTCTTTCCAGTTATTCTTTTCCTGTGCCGTCTCAAACCAGTCCTCGTAGTAAGCGTTGAGATCATCTTGCCACCTCTTTGTAGGCCAATCTTCACGGAAAATTATTTAATTCCGTAAATAAAAAAAAACTGGGCAAGTGTGAGTCGGACTCGCGCACTGAGGGTTCCGTACAAACTTACCTATGTAAATAGTTTAATACCCGAATGGAGTTTCGATGATTTTTCAGAATCGCAAAGAAAAAGAAAAGTTTTGTGACGTTACAACAAATTTACTCTTTTCAGATTTATTTCTATAACTGTGCTATAAGTCCTTGCTTCATGCTAAATTTCATTATTTTGGGTCAACGGAAAGTACCTTATGAATTTTGATTCTTTTGAAAGTGTCGTTATACGTTTTTTGCGACATAAATGGCCTTTTTTCATTAACTTCGAAGTTTGATTTTTTCACAGCTTCAACGAACCGCAGACTTGACTATATGATTTTAATTTCAACTTCATACCATCACGCGTTACTGAGATAAAGGGTCTTGACAGACAGACGGACAAAAAATCTATCCTATAAGGGTTCCGTTTTTTCCTTTTAAGGTATGGAACCCTAAAAAATTCATTCATAGTCTCTATAGTCAAATAATTTTTTTTTTAAGTTTTTGAATACAGTAAATAATTAAAAATCTAAATCCCCCGCCATCCAACAGTGCCACGTCTGCGCTCTACTCTGCGTCCTATCAGCATTAGCCGATTCGTCCTTCGTCTAACAAGGGCGACAGGCCGCCAACCCGGCCTATCGATCTAATGCGCCCGCGCACTCCGAACAACGTTTATACGTTTATCACTCGATACTGCAGGAAATGCACATTTTATTATTTATTTATTTTATGTTATTATGCAGTTTTGTGTTTACGCTATTTTATGATGTGAGCTCGGTTTTTTATTTGGCCTTCGGGGGTAGTGTTTTTAGTACTTTAGTTTTTTGACTAATACTTACGTCTAGATTTATGGTTTTTTGTCTGCCAGAATTAAACATCAAATCTTATTTTATACATATATATTCTATATACCAAAATGAATCCCTAACGTCTTGGACACGTCATCCCGCGTGATCGACTGGACCAATTTGGCTTGTTTTTTTTTTTGATGTGTTTATTATTGTCTGGAAAAGGATCTTGTGAAAAGAAAAGATAAAAAAGCTGCGCAGAAAAATTAGAAAATGTCAGACTATTTAATATTCGCGTTTGACAGCTCACAGCTAAGATAGGACAATGTCTATCGGCTTGACCAATTGGTATTAGTTATAGGGACATAATAAAAGTAAATGGATGGTAGTTTATTATTTTATTTCTACTAATGAGTTCATTTAAGTAAGTGAAACCATGAAATCTTGACAGCCTTAACACCTTTTTACGCCTTTTTTTTACAAATTTTTCCTATAAGGGTTTCAAACAACCTTTTCGTCGTTTTGAAACAAGATCCATAGCCCCTTTTTACGTAAGAAACATCAAATGAATCTACCTCTCCCGCTCTGGGTGGCTTTTAAAGCCACAAGGCAACTGAAAGATACCTTTTTTTGGGAGGGTTACAGTAACACATTCGAAAAAGCCGCTGCCCTTGCAGGCATCAACCCTAGCTGGCCCAGCCAACTTTTCTGACGACGCGCCGACGAACCCAGGTTGAACCTTTCTGAACGGCCGGACGTCGAGCTACCCATAGCTCACCTTTCACAAGCCAGTATCTACGGCAGCTGGAAATTGTTATACAACGGGTAACTTCTGTGGAGGGAGATCTATAGACCCTAGATTCAGGTTATTTGTTAGCACTTTGGCCCTCAAGGCTTTTGGAGAAATCTTACCGTAATAAGTGAAGCCTACGACTACAAGAGATTCAACTCCCAAATGCAGAACCTCACAAAATCGATAGAACCCTCTACCCATAACCTAAATCACTAATTATAATTTAACAAACATGCTCTATAAATAGTTTTTCCGTCATCGGGTCCACTGAGTAGTTTCAAAGGGTTTTTTTTTACTATTTTTGAAACACCTGTGATGCTTGGCAACCTTTATTGGCCTTTTTTGCTTCGATGCGCTTTATACACTATATTATAGGGTACTTTAAATATAGGAATTAGTTCGAGGTTACGATTTTTAGGGCTTTTTTATTTCATGTCTTGAGTTTTCTGTGAGATTAGAAGTTGGAGATTTTTTTGGTTTTTTTTTTTCGGTATGAAAGTCATCTTATGACATCCCCCGCTTTTGGGCGGAGCGGGAGATAGTGTCAGACCTTTACTGACTTAAAACCCACTCTTGTTCCTTCGTTGCCTTTCGCGAGCGCCTTGAGGCACGCGTGGAACAGTACGCGCCGTCGACGACTTGGGCTCGGTCCGGACGGTTACCGGACGGTCGGACGGCGAGCTACCCGGGGTCGGAAATCATCTAATGATTTGTGGGAGGGATGTCAGACTTTTACTGACTAAAATCACACCTGTATCCTTCAGTTGCCTTTTGTGTTCTAGGACTACGGGGTTCCTTTTAAGAAATTCCCCGTGACGCTAGCGGGAAGCTAATAGTTGTTCTGCTGACATCTCTTTGAGACACGCCTAGAACACTATGCACCGTCGATGACTCAGGCTCGGTCCGGTCGGGTACCAGATAACCGGACGGCGAGGAGCTACCCATTGCTTGTCGTCCGCATGCCCGCGTGTGCAATAGTAGTAGTAGGTATGTACGTTCCCCCATGGCTGCGGGCATCGCCTCTCCAGGAGTTAGGGATACGGAATTGAGGTAGGTAATAGGAGTGTTGATTTTGAGTTTTTCTGTAAAAAAGAAACTGTGATCAAAATGTTACAGTATTGTATTTGTCAATTTGGCGAACTAACAAAAACGGTTTGTAGTAAATATATTGCGTACAAATAATGCAATCTAAACGTTTTATTCCTTAATAACAAAAATGAATCAGTTTCTTAGAAATATATCAAACTCATAAAAATAGTTAGGTGCAGTTGTTTTATTGGTTATTTTTAGATGACCGTCTTGTCTAGTCGATGCTAATCGTCTACCATTTAGTTCAATTTAGTGTTTGCCTAGGCGGACACGGGAATTCGGTACCTTGGTTTATTAATTTTGACGTGTGAATAAATTTATAATAAGTGAACAGTTTACGGGTGAAAAAAAAAGTGATTTGGTGTAGAGCTTTGGGACGTTAGAATGGTTTTGTGATTGGTAGATTCAAATTCAAATCCTGTTCTTTTTTTTAACGGTTGGAACTTCTGTGACCAATCACTTGTGCTTAGTGAAAAATATAACATCGACTAAACTACTTGTAATTATGGACTTTTAAAACAAACGTTCCAAGTTCAAAATTCTTTCGCGCCGTAAAGATAAAACACGAGCGGCGTTCGTGAACCGAACTTGGGTGCTCGGCGACAGCCTCGGCTACCGAGTGTGTACGAAAGAGATCCTTTTAGCGAAATTAGTCAGAGTTCCCGAAAAACGCGGCCGACGACCCCTTCGGGCAACACCTAAGTATTTTAGTGTCTAAAAAAAATCCTGTGTTTACATAACACTCCGAATTTTTTAAATAAACGTCCAAGTCGAAGGGCTCAAAACGCGCACAGACAAAAATTTCGTCGGTTGCGTCTGTGTGCGTGGCGCACACACTGACACCACATAAAAATGCCCAATCGGTACATGTCGCACCACTACAATGAAGGGACGACGTAAGTCGCATACAAGTGCATAATTCGGCCGAGATGCAAAAAAAAATATTTGGCAATGCGGCCCCTACGCGCCCGCCAGTCGCCCGCCCGCCTGGGTTAGGTTAGGTTAGATTTTTTGGCTCAAAACGCTCGTTGGCGATTTTTTGAAAAGAATTTTTGTGTCTACATCACTAGGAAAAGGCGTTCTTCCTGCAACTTTATATCGCGCCAGTACGTCGCGATTTTTTGAATAAAGAACCCGAAACGCGTTCCTTCGCTCCACTTGGAATCTTATTTGAATTTGATAGTTCGTTTTTAATAGATAAATAGATTTTATTTTAGTTAATTTAGCGAGCGTTTTGAACTAAAAATTCGCGGTTGTAGGGCGCAGTGCTCATTCATATTTTATTTTACAGACGTCACCGATTATGACTTAATATTTTAAAAATAAAAACCAAGATTTTTCACCGTTCTGGAGAAGACTCTAGTGCCTAAAGTGTCGTGTTGTGTTTTATTTTACCGCAATTTAGAATTTTTATTTTTCATTTATTGGACTTTTGTGTTTCCCGTTTTAATTTTTTGGTAAGTGTTTTTTATTTTTCCGTTTTTATTTTAAGATTTTATGTATTTTTTACGTTCGGTTTTGATTTTTCCTTTCCTGACGTGTGTAGGTTTGTTCTTGCAAAAAGTTTGCACCCATTTGTTTATTTTTAACAACCATTATGTGAATAAAAAGACACAAAGGAATAATTAGCGTCGTATTCGGCGGCACAGGTCACAAAACAGCAACCTTTCGGCTTACAAAAACACTTTAAAACTTTATAAAACGTATATTTTTCAAATAAATCGGGAATGCTCCCTAGACAAAGTGACAAGGACACGTCGTGGCGTGACGTCAGCAGTACTAGGCACTGCCGAGAAAGTCGGCCATCTTGATTCTGTGTTCTTTTTTTGAAGCCTACGAAGTGCGCGGGCGCGGGCCCGCCATGTTGCTTTATGTTCAAATTTTGAATTTTGTACTACCATTTCTTCCATTTTATTATTAAAACTAGGTTTTATTCAGAATCAATAGTATTTTGAAGCGTTACTTTGTTGATACAACGATACTTTTTATTTGTATTTCCTGCTATTGAATGCAAGTTAGGCCTATTTGAAGCGGCTTGATAATGATGAAGTATTTTTGTTCCGACATTTAAAATTGGAGTTCTTTTTATGAATAAATAATAAAATCGATTTATTATGAATAAATTAATTTTAGTATAAAATTAAAATATTATTTATAATCGACTAAATAAAGAAGGTTTACGACACTTTGTAGGCTAGCTTTGCTTACAAGAGAGCTTTAGGCATTAAGGGTGATTTTGCTGTAGAGAGGGTTTAAAGTTAATTTGTAACTTAATTAAATTGTTAGATGCTCAATTCTAATTAAAAATAAATACAAAGAAATGTAATATACGAACACTCTACCAATAAAAATAATGTTATGATTCCAGCATTAGTTGATTTAAGTAAAATAAAATTACTGCTGAAATTAAGAATATTCGTACATAAAACTACACAAGTTATTATTTTAAACTATTTAGTACAACAATTAATATTATATAATAATAATTAAAAGCGATGAAAAATACAAGACAGATGTGGATCTTAAATTAGGCTTAAAGACTTCTCAAAAACGTAGAACTTTGCTGTATGTTATTAATAACTGAAAACGGCATAACATTTGTATTAAATTTAACTATTGTCAAATAAAATAAAGAATCCAAGTAAATAGAATGCATAGATACGGCAATTGCAATCATGAAAAAAAAAAACATAATTTTCATTATAAAATATAAATAATTATCCATTATGTTATTATAACTGGGTGAATGGCCTAATAAGTCAATAGAGTCATTATGTACCTACGTCATCTAGAAGTCAAATCAGAGTCTTAATTTTATATTTATTTTAAAGACTTTGATGAAGTTTTCAATTGTATCACAATGAAAAATTACATTTATACAGTCTTTGAATAAAAGAGATCCAAAGAAAACTTTCTATATATATACTTCCATACTAATATGACAAAGAAAAAAGATTTATAATGAATTAACTCAAAAACTCCTGAACTGATTTTTAAAATGATAACACCAGTATCATGATACTCTATCACTGAGTGACATAGGCTACAGATTTTCTTTTTTTTCACACGAATGAAACCGCTCGCAGAAGCTTTACTGATATTTTATTAAAGCTTGTGAATCCTTTTCCCAATACTGTATATATCCATCTAATCCATCTATCCATCACAGATCTGGTGTCAAAGTACATGATGGACCATTTTCACGGGCCATAGTGGCCATCACCCCAACCTGTCCACCTCTTTTCAGATGCAAATTAGACCGACAGTTTAATCCAGGCGTCTATGAGAGAATTCGGTGATCCTAAGGTTAGCATGCGTATATCGATGACGCTTGTGCATTCATGGAGCACGTTTATCCTTACTGTTACTCTGCATAGGAGACTATCTAAAGTGTATCTGAAAAGAGTCTCTAAACAATTCGAAATCGACAATAAAAATCATTTCGGAGTCGAATTGTTACTATTTTGGTGTAGAATTAAGTTTATTCTATTCTATTCTATCCCTCCATAGTATTCCACTTAATACATGTAAAAATCGGCCAAAAAGTCCAGGCCAGAAAAAGTGCAAAAGGCCCGGTAAAATCCATTATTACATGCAGACCTATCCCACATAGCGTGCCCGACCCGTTCTCCGTTTTCCGGATGCCGACCGCTCTACAAACGGGTTATCAATACCAGACAAGTATCTTCCTAATCAAACAAGCAATATCTAGAAAATACTAGCCAAACTCTATGAAAAAGCTTGAAATTCTGACTTTTATTATACAAAAATCTCGTGTCCCAGTGTTTGCTATCGATTTCCTTCGAAACGGCTTGACCGATTTTTATGAAACTTTTTGTGTACTGTTTATATTTGGTAGGTCTGAAAATAAATCGTAGGTTATTTTTTCCCCTCCTACCCCGACACCTCATTTTTTTTTCTTTGATAATAATTTATATCAACAACAACGTTCGCCGGGTCAGTTAGTTATATATTATAATTCTATTATGGGTTGATTTTTCAAACTAACTACTGAGAATAAAAATAGTGGTTTTACAACTTTTGTATTAGAAATTACACCAAACCGCTATATTAGTTTTTCACACATCATTACTACCTATATATCAATTGCAGTCTTACCAACCTAATTAAACATCAGCTATAAATTAATTTCGGTAAGTCCCCTCTTTGAGGCGTGGCTGGAAAGACCTCATGGCTTCCTCACCTTCCGCATGATGCAGGTTCTCACCGGAAATGGTCAGTTTTGGAGATTCCTGCACCAGATTCTTGCGGAAGAATCGCCCGGGTGGCACCACTGTGTGGATCGCTGGAGGACACGGTGGAGCATACGGTAGAGGTGTGCCCCGCTTGAGCAGAGCACCGCCGTGTCCTCGTGGGGGCGATCGGCAGCAACGATCTCTCACGCCGGGCCTATGTACAGGCCATGGTCCGAAGCGAGGAGGCTTCTGAAAAAAACCCGGCCCTGGAATGAAAGGCAACGAAGGAAGTAGGAGTGGGTTTTAGTCAGTAAAAGTCTGACACGCTTTCCCGCCCCGCCCAAGGCTGGGAGATGCAATTGGATGATATCCCACCAAAAAAAACACTATAAATTAATTTACTTCAATAAATAAAAAAAATATATGAACATACTCCAAAACAACATAGAGAATATAATCAACCCGACGTACGTTTACCCTTATATTGTTGAAACTTCAACGGCCCGGACTAAGCGTTTTGCTTCGTCGTTTATACCGCGTACATCGAAGGACTGGAACAATTTGCCTGCTGCGGTCTTCCCGTCCAACTATAATTTAGGTGTCTCCAAGGCTAGAGTAAATAGGCTCTTAATAAATTAGTGCACCACAACATCAATGATTGCATCACTGCTTACCATCAGGTGGGATCGTAGTCAAGCACATGATTTTTTTTTAAATTGATGTTTAATTAATATTAACACCAGTTAAGGTTGATATTAATACCAGTGTTAATATCAATTTAAAAAAATAAAATCGTATACTTAAATAATCTTACCATTTATGACTCCTCATAAACAAACCCTAGCCTTGAAATCCTGCTGATGCTATAAAGCACGCGCATGCACATACCAAAAGCCACTCATGATAGCTGCCTCGTCTAAATTTGTAGCAACACGAGCGCCATACACCGAGTCGTTTAACTCTTGATTTTCAAATGACATTCGTTTGTTTGGCTTACCTAAAAACCGGGCAACTGCGAGTCGGACTCGCATACGTAGGGTCCCGTACAGTCCGTAGCAAAAAAACGGCCAAAAAATCACGTTTGTTGCATGGGAGCCCCCTTAAATATTTATTTTATTCTGTTTTTTAGTATTTGTTGTTATAGCGGCAACAGAAATACATCATCTGTAGAAATTTCAACTGTCTAACTATCACGATTCCTGAGATACAGCCTAGTGACAAACGGACAGACAGATAGACAGACGGACGGACAGCGGAGTCTTAGTAATAGGGCCTCGTTTTTCCCTTTGGGTGCGGAACCCTAAAAACTATTCAGTTACACGTGTATCGTTGTGTGTGTTTATCTGTGTGTATGGCTCATCTATTAGGTATGTCGACTTGTCTATGATAGTGACATCCAAAGACTTTGCAAAGTCAAAGTTAATGTGTTTTGTTTGTGGTATGTAAATGATCTAGGCAGAGATGATGTGATTCAAACTACTGTGGGAATAACGTTGTTTTGAATAGATATAAATATAAACACTACATTAATGATGAAAAATTTGAAGGTGTCATAAATAACTAATGTCCAAACTTTTGTTATATTTTGACTGGCCTGTTGGTTAAGTGGTCAGTAGACCTGACTGCTATGCCGGAGGTCGTGGGTTCGATTCCCACCCAAGACTAATATTTGTGTGATGAGCATGATCATTTGTTCTGTGTCTGGGTGTAATTTATTTATAATATGTATTGTATTTTTGTCTAGTACTCATAATAACACAAGCTCTGCTTAGTTTGGGACTAGATGGCGTTGTGTGAAAGTTGTGGATTATTATTATTAAGCATAATAATATAATAAACACCCAGAATGATTTACTGTCCACAAAAAATCATGACACACCTAAAAATGATAAATTGCACTAAAATCCGTAGAGCTGTTTCGTGCGCAAGCGCATAAAAACAGACATTTTAAAGTATAAATTACAGTCTATTTATATGTTTACAACTTGTTAGTAGCACAATATATGGAATAATACAAATTGTTTTGAAAACAACAATTTATTTATTTTTATATTCACTGTTTTGTGTCCAGAAATTTGTTTACTTTTTATCTTCAGTTTTGGCAAACTACTTTATTATAGCTAATCCAACTTTTATATTTATTTTTGTTAAAAGCGAAAAACCACTCACTGATTAATCACGAAATCTCAGAAACTTTAACACCTACAAACTTAAAATTTAATAATAATAATAATAATGGGGATAAACAAATAAACATGTGGGATGTGCACTCGGCGATCATTGTACCGATAGTCGTGTCGGGCAATGGCTTAATAGCCAAGAGCCTCGACCAACACCTTAGGAGGCTCGCGTTAGGCAACTGGATCAAGGGCTTGATTCAGAAAGCGGTACTCCTGGACACGGCTCGCATTGTTAGGAGGTTCCTTTCTCTGGAGCCCTGACCGCCGGTAGCTTGGACCTATTTTTTATATTTTTAAATGTTTTTTTTTGTATGATTTTGTTTAAAAAAAATATTTAAAAATGTAATTTATATGGTGTTTACATTGAATAAAGGAAATAATAATAATAATAAAATGCTATATTTGTATTTTAGACAATTTTACAATCCATAAATAATTCTAAATTATTTATATTGCAAACATTGTCATTACACACAAATATCATATTCAATTCAATTCAATCCAACCCAATTCAATCCAATTTTTCTTTCAAACCCTCCCGCTACATTGAATCACGGCTACATCCTACTCCAAAATAAGTTATAAACTGTAAACATAAAAGATATAGGACCAACATCCTAACATATTCAATGTCCTTCGTACAAAACCTGACTTAAGGCTGGCTATTCACGTGCGATTAGTCGCATGACGACTTTTATGAAAGAAGCGGTCTAGACGTTAAATACTCGGTTTTATTGGCTTTAAAAGGCTGTTTTTTTTTAACTAACTACTTACTTACTAATATAATAGATTTTTCGTTGTGTGATTGATTTAAAACGTTATTGTTTTTAAATCAGTAATAAAAAGTTTACAAGTTGTTTAATTAGTGAATATTACTCAATTAATAGCAAAATCGCTCACTGTATGACGCAGCGTTGGAAAGCCTTCCACAAAGTGGACCGATGACCTGGTGGACGCACAGGACTGTTCGTTGTGGCGACACTCGGGGGAGACCTATGTCCAGCTGTGGACGTCTTTCGGGTAAAATGATCATTATAATGATAAGTGTAAAAAAAAACAATCGCATTTGACTTCACGAAGAATCCAACAAAAAAGTCGCACAAATTATTTCCAGTCGCGCAATTCATACTCTACCTTAGCTTTAAGTAAAGAGAAAATAAACTAACAAATAATATAGGAAACAAAAGCCAGACTCATAAAAGGAGGCCCAAGAGTCTACTTGTTGAATACCACCAATTTAAAACGACCTTAGCTACCATATAAAAGGTAAGACAACATATGTCAAACTGTACTGGCAAAAAAATGTAAGTACTGCTTTCCATCTATGACACAGACTTCCAAGGTACCGACGTATCTTGACCTTTATTGAAGAACAAATTGCAAGGTAACATGTCTCAAGATGCATTGGTTGTGTTCCTTTTGCAGGTACAGTGTTTTGTCAATGACAGTATGTATGTGTGCCAGTTCATTTTGATCTCATGCGTGTAAGAAAACGTTTTACAGAAGAGGTCAAGGTAAATTGGGGATTCGCATTTGTGTTAACGATTTTCCAACTATGTTACACTGTGTTTGAAACCAGCTAAATGTGAGCTTAAGTAGCTTTGGACTAATTTGGAAGTACTTACTGTTGTAATAAACTGAAAATGTTCAATTTGTTAGTGTGGTTTCCTATCCAAAAATGCATTTGAAAAGACCATTTTATTCCGACCTCTTCCATTGAGCAAAAACCGATGCGTCAAAGATCAAGGTCTACTGGTTTTACTTATGGACTGCATTTTTCATTTTAAGCCAGTGTAATTTGCTGAACGAATTATTGAGAATTTTAATATATTATTACACAGTCGACTGTGTGTCATATTTCTATGTCATTACATGTAGAAGTAATCTGTCAAGATGACTTTATTAAAGAAAATATATATATATTTTTTATAAATATTTTTATATTTTTTTTCAGTGGACGTGTTTAAATATTTTGTTATAATATTTATTTAATGGAAAATAGACAAGTTTACGTCACCACATTTCACCATCAACGATTGCATCACTGCTTACCATCAGGTGGGATCGCAGTCTAGCATTTAGATTATATCATTAATCAAAAAAATAATGATAAATATATATTTTTTTGTTGTACACTATAGTATAGTCTATTCTATTCTACATAGTATTATATATTTATTAAATTAACCAATTGGCACCAAAATCAGTATCAATAATATTATGCAGTCAACATGTACAATAAAATTACGAAAATAAAATAAAAACTCAGCTCGTTTCAATTCCTAGAAAAGGTCTAGCCATGACCTTCCATTATCAGATGTCTGGTTGCAAATTACAAGAAAACTATTCAGTCTATTGTGTCTCCGTCGCCCGTTTGTCAGACTTCGGCTAAAATCGTGTGCACGAACATTCCCGAAGGCGCTCGGCTATCTTCGGGACGCCTATCATTGCCGAACACAATTGATTCGTTTTAGAGTTTACAACTCTTTTATGTTATTGGATTATTATATTTATGTCAGAGTTTAATTGTCTGTAAGTTATATTTTTCAATTTTTGACTACAAAAAGAACATGCCACTATCTCACCTGTTGATAAGCGATAATGTGGGTGACCAAGGACGCACGCTTGCCTAGAAATAACCTATTTACTCTTGACTTAAAGACCACTAAATTATAGTCATCAGGAAACAAATTCCATTCCTTAGCTGTACGTACAATAGTTATTTAAAAATAATAATAATATTCCATGATTTTCACACAACACCATATAGGCCCAAACTAAGTAGAGCTTGTGGTATGAGTACCTACTAGACAACTGATAAACATACTTAAATATTTCTAAACACATACATATTATAGATAAATTACACCCAGATCCCGATTTCCGGCCACCGTAGGCGCGGGCTTGCGGACGACGGGCAATGGGTGGCCCGCCGTCCGACCGTCCGGTAACCATCCGGACCGAGCCCAAGTCGTCGACGGCGCGTATTGTTCCGCGCGCGTCTCAGGGAGATGTCAGCAAAACGTAGGGGCCCAGCAGGGTCGAAGCCTACTGGGGCAATGGGTAGTGTGAAAACGAAACCGTGGCCCTGGGACGAAGGCAACGAAGGAACAGGAGTGGGTTTTTATTCAGTAAAAGTCTGACACTATCTCCCGCTCCGCCCAAGAGCGGGATTTGTCATAAGATGATTTTCCCACCTATAAAAAAAAAACCCAGGCACAGAACAAATGATCGCGCTCATCACACAAACATTTTTCCTGGGTGGGAATCGAACCCACTACCAGGAGCAGCAGTCAGGGCCACTGACCACTAGACCAAAAGGACAGTCAAAAAAATAATATTGTGTTCAATGAATGTTGGTGGCGAATTGCCGTACTTTTTTAGTTTAAGTACTCCGACACTATTACCTACTACCAACCTTCTAAACAAACATTATTCCAACAGAGAAGTATCCGACTGATTCTCAGTTTGCGCACGATTCACCCAAAAATTACTGAGCCAAACCTGGTAAGACTTTCACTGGTACAATTCTTTGTTACATTCTTCACACTGTCTGAACAGTTAAGTTCGAATTTAATGAAAACAACCTTTTTAAAGGTTGAAATATCGATGTAGGCAGGAAGAATTCTACTAGATTCTTATCAGGGTGGTACGGAAAGAAACACTTCGCGTGAAGAGAAAGAGGATGACCTTTTCTATAGATAAGGAAATAAATATACACAAGTTTATATCATTTTAATATTATAAAGGAGAAAGTTTAGCTATGGATCTTTCTGTATGTTTATTACTCCTTTACGCACAAACGGCTGAACGGATTTGGATGAAACTTGGCACACGGGTAGACCTTGTCCTGAAATAGTACATAGATACTTTTATCCTGGGAGTGTGTTCCCTTGGGATAACTTTCGACTGTCACCAGTGGCGTAGTTAGTACTAAAGAGGCCCCATATTAAAAGTTATCGAGGTTTTTTTACACCGTAGGCCCTACTGGCACAGAGACATGAGACGGAGCCATGATAAACCACGAAAGATATGACCAGACTAGCTGGATAGATTTCGTCCACGTAAGACCGAGACCGATGAGCTCTTTTATTAAAGTATTCTGGAATAGAAGAGAGATTAAGTTTTAGTTGTGATCCTATGTAGAGAATGCTAGAACGAACGGAGCGCGAGTTATGAAAATGGAATATCCTATCATTTAGTAGTTACTCAGATGAGAGAATTGAAGTTTGTGGAAAACATGAATCAGAATCAGAATCAGACCAACATGTTACGACTTTTTACAAATGTTGGGGCCCCTGTACCTTGGGGGCCCCGTATCATTGATACGGCGGTAGCTACGCCCCTGACTGTCACGCAATTGAAGCCACTGGTAGAAGCAAAGATATTTTGTGGGAACTTGAACTTACATAATATGATACACTATGTTTTTTTGGAATGGGCTATGACAACCACGCGTAGTTTTTACTGACTAAAACCACACCTATGTTCTTTCAGTTGCTTTTAGCGTTCTAGGACTACGAGTATCCCTTTCATACTTTTCCCCATGGCCCTAGCAGGCCTCGGCCTTACTGGGCCTCTACGGTTAGGTGACAAGTCATTGAGGTGCGCGTGGAACACGACGCTAGGACGACGACTCGAGCTCGGTAGTTATCGCAGGAGCGGACGGCGAGCTACCCATTGCTCGCTGTCCGCAAGCGCGCGGCTACGAAGACTGGAGATTGCTCTTCGATTCCTGACGCCCAGGGCATCTTCTGTTACCCAGCAGTGGGGGGCTGATAATATCATCCATTTTATTTCTTCACTAAATGCAGAAAATCCTTGGCCAAAGTCAATGTCCATGAAATACAATTCATTACAACACAATAGCATATAACATGACTAGTTGATGACGTAGTCAATTATAATGGCTTACGTTATATTGTTAATTTATTCTACAAAACATTGTCATGAAAATGAATTAATACTCGTATGAAGGTTATTCAATAAATAACTGAAATGTGAATGTACAAATAATCGTATGAGTTTCCCTTCAATATAATAACTAGCTGACCAGGCAAACGTTGTTCAGCTATATAAATTATCAAAGAAAAAAATAGGGGGTGGGGGTAGGAGGGTTAAAACTAGCTTAGGATCTATTCTCAGAGCTACCAAATACAATGTCTTGTTTTTGATATCCCATAACTCAAGGTTTATATTCTATAAGGAAAAATAATACTAAAAGATATCATCTTTCATAATTAATTTAGGTCAAAAATTTACTCCCGTATGACAAATCTTTACTTTTGTGACGTTGCCAGTCATCGATGAAATCTAAAGTAGTTTGTAAATAAACAAATGACATTACATATTTACGCTGTGATATTTCACGGGTGTTTAAAATAAATAATCGTGAATTTATCGAATTATTTTGTATGGAAAATGAAAACAAAAAGAAAGATAATTGAAAAATAATTCATATGCCAGGTGATTCTTAGATATGGTCTCATTCATACCCTAGAGTTATGGGATATAAAAAAAAACACGTTGTATAATGTAAAAATATTTCATTTTAATAATAGGACGGTGAGAGCAATTTTTAAATTTTCTATACAAAGTGATCCCGATCTTTCTCCCTCGATCCCTCTCCGATCAAGATCGGAGACTCTGCACTCGAAGTTGTAGACGATTACGTTTACCTGGGACAGACAATCCAGTTGGGTAGGTCTAACTTTGAGAAAGAGGTCAATCGTCGAATCCAACTTGGCTGGGCAGCGTTCGCGGAAGCTGCGCGGAATCTGCTCGTCCAACATACCACAGTGTCTCAAGACGAAAGTCTATGACCAGTGCGTGTTGCCAGTGATGACATATGGCACTAAAACATGGTCGCTTACAATGGGCCTCATCAGAAGGCTTACTGTCACCCAAAAGGCAATGGAAAGGGCTATGCTCGGAGTTTCTTTGCGTGATCGCATAAAGAATGAAGATATCCGCAGGAGAACCAAGGTCGCCGACATAGCCCGAAGAATCGCCAAACTAAAGTGGCAGTGGGCAGGGCACATTGCTCGTAGAACGGATGGTCGATGGGGCCGAAAGGTTCTAGAGTGGCGACCGCGCAACGGAAGGCGCAGCGTTGGAAGGCCTCCCACAAGGTGGACCGACGACCTGGTGAGAGTCGCGGGAATGCGGTGGATGCGAGAAGCACAGGATCGGTCATTGTGGAGACGCTTGGGGGATGCCTATGTCCAGCAGTGGACGTCTTTCGGCTGAAATGATGATGATGATACAAAGTGAAAAATGACTCTTTCTTTTTGCTCTCTAAACTATTTTTGGTAACTAACTTTTAAGACCTAAGTACCTTGCGTATGTGTACCAAGTTTAATTAATGTCGGTTCGTTCATTTCAAAGAATAATTACTAGTTTGTTTATATGAAAAACTGCGAGATGTAAACGTTCTTAATGCAAGTTTCGTTCAAACTTAAGGTCTACTACAACCTATTAAAAAAATACATTAAGTAAAAAATAACTTGAATCTAAGAAAAGACTGTACGTAGAGGTTTCCGTAATCAAAGACAAGTTTCAGGGCCGTCCGGTGTGTACAGCTGACCGCATGTACTGGTAGCACTTAGACCTTCAGCTGGACCAGCGTAGTACGAAGTTTCGATAGAATATAAGGCCAGCGGATACTGGTTACTTGCGGTTTACTGTACCCAGCGTGTAAGCACCTTGAATTGTTATTTTATTTTTGTTGCTGCATTCGAAGTTTCTTGGTGAGATAGATAGATTGAGGAAATTGGTTTGCTCTTTGAAATGTGAGTAACGCCTTATCTTGATACGTTGTGTTTCTTAATAAGATATTTAAATGGTTTAAAAAGCGAAAATGCCACACTTGTGACACATGTGGGTAGGTGTCATAAATGGCATCATCATCATCATCATTTCAGCCGATAGACGTTCACTGCTGGACATAGGCCTCCCCCAAATGTCGCCACAATGAACGGTCCTGTGCGTCTCGCATCCATCGGATTCCCGCAACCTTCACCAGGTCATTGGTCCACCTTGTAGGGGGCCTTCCAAAATTGCGTCTTTCGGTACGCGGTCGCCACTCCAGAACCTTTCGGCCCCAACGGCCATCTGTTAAATGGCAACTTTGATAATACTCGTAATAATAAGGAAAAACAAATAGCTCTTGTTTCTATTATCTATTTACACCTATATCACTATGTACCATGTGTTTAACGTGCAGTTCAAAGAGATGTCAGCAAAATGGACGAGGCCTACTAAAGCCGATGCGTGCTAAGGCCTTGGGGGTTGTTCAAAACAATTGTCATTAACTTGAAACGTAAAAGGCAATTGAAAGAATATATGTAGGTTTTACTCAGTAAAAGTCTGATATTATTAATAATAATAACACCTTAGGAGGCTCGCGTCAGGCGACTGGATCAACGGCATGATTCAGAAAGCGGTACTCCTGGACACGGCTCGTATTGTTAGGAGGTTCCTTTCTCTGGAGCCCTGACCGCCGGTAGCTTGGACCCTGTTCCCGATACCAGTGGGATACTATTTTTTATATTTTTAAATGTATTTTGTTGTGTTTAGGTTTAAAAAATATTTAAAATTGTAATTTATATGTATGGACAGTAAATAAAGGAGATAATAATAATATAATTATATTCTACAACTTTCACACAACGCCATCTAGTCCCAAACTAAGCAGAGCTTGTGGTATGAGTACTAGACAACTGATAAACATACTTATATATTTCTAAATACAAACATAATAATATAAAGATAAATTATACCCAGACACAGAACAAATAATCGTGCTCATCACACAAACATTTGTCCTGGGTGGGAATCGAACCCATGACCTCTGGCATAGCAGTCAGGGTCACTGACCAACAGACCAGTCAAAACTAACTAACTGATACTTCCTCTCTCTCCATCCAGAGCAGGGAAAGTTATTTGATGACTGATGACTAGCTGCTGTTAGCGATTTAGCCCAAGTAATAGTAGAAAATTATTCCAAGGGAACATATTCCCGGGATAAAAAGTATCCTATGAGCTATTATAGGACATGATCTACACATGCACCAAGTCTCATCGAAATCCGTTCAACTGTTCGAGCGTAAAGAAGTAACAAACATACACTCATAAATTTTTGCTTTTATAATATTAATGTGATTTCATATTTCAACAAACAAGAGGGGCAGTAGAACTTTGCCTTCGTATCTGACAACATATCGTAATGACTTTATTTATTTATTTATTAAAACTTTATACACTAGTAATAAACACTCTACAAAGGCGGACTTAATGCCTTAGGCATTTTCTACCAGTCGACCTTACGGTGGTGCAGAAACATAACATGGTAGGTGCAGCTTAATGATAATGGCTATTCCATTACTATTAAGCTGCACGTACAGAAAGCTGCACCAAAAGAAATACAATAATAAATATATACTTGGATACATACATACAAATTAACAATGTAATTATGAGAAACGAATCCAACAAACCAACGCTGTGATGAATACGCCAACTTCCTGCGAATGTGTTCACGTGTCTTCACCTTTAAAATTAACCGATTGGACGCAATCCTGATGTTTAGCGGGAGCGCATTCCAAAGAGAGATCGCCTGGACAAAGAAGGAGGACTGGATAAACCCAGAGCGATGTGTGGGTTATTGTAGAAGACGATTATTGACTATTTATTTTGATTATTGGCTTTAGTTAGTACTCTACTGTGTGTAGTGCCTTTGAAGGGTGATATTGAACCTATTCGATTTTTTATTTTAGAGTATAACAGACTTATTAGGCCGACTTGGAAAGAATTTGTTAGAATACACTTTAATCTTTGTAATAATAAACATCTAGACCACCTAAAAATTACAAAAATGTGCATCATAAATTTAGTTTATTTTTACAGCACTCTAAGATACCAAGGTCTCATTAATTGTATGTATTTTTGATTTACGAGTGTGTTTAAGCTGTATGTATTTTTTTTACTTATGTTTAAACTGAGTAATTCTTTAAGTGACAAGTTCACCACAATAATAGATATACAAGTTATTTTTTGTAATACGTAATTAGTAAAGAATAAGTTATTGGAGTACCTTAATATAAATAAATAAAAACCAGCAAAATTATCAAATGATGAAACTTAGTGAGGATTATTCACAAAAATATTATGCTGCATACAGTAAACACACCGCCAGATCTCAGCTGATCCCGGACCCTATAACAAGGATAAACATACATACATTAACGAAGCAGTAACAAAACAAAGAAGTCTGTACCAACACCAAGGCTGTCTCGCTGAGTAACTACGCGTACGTACGCGCAGCTTTTACAACACCATGCAAATTTGAAACTTACAGAACTCCGTACTTACGTCCTTTTTACAAGTTTTTATTTCTATAGTTACACCTGTCCCGATGTTTGTCTCAAACAAAAATGTTGATGTTGTTGTTGTTTGTTGGTTGTTGTTGTCGTTGTGGTGTTGTTGTTGTGTCTCAATGTTGTAATCAAATCTTAAATTTTATCCACTTCCCGGTTACCGATTGAGCTGAAATTTTATATGCGTGTGTAAATCAGATGACAATGCAAAATTACTATGACATGGAGCTAATTTGTTGATGGAACCGGAAGGTGGCTTTAGGAACTCAGTAGTTAAATGACACAACCCCTTCGAGTTTGGGCTCGTATGATTCGTCTTGAATAGAATAGAATAAAACATTATTGTACACCAAAATAGTAACAAAACTTTTAAACTAACTTAATCTATGGGTACAATGGCGTCCTTATCGCACAACAGCGATATCTACCAGATAACCTTAGATCCTTATCGTCCTTATTGTCTTGATGAGTACTTTGGTGCTAGATGGTAACCAGGGTCTGATGATGGACCTGGAAGATGGCCAAAGGAACTCGGTAATTAAACGACACAACCCCTTCGAGTTTGGGCTCGTATGATTTGTCTTGACGAGTACTTAGGTACTAGAAGGTAACCAGGGCCTGATGATGGAATTGGAAGATGGACATAGGAACTCGGTAATAAACGCAATAAGATAAACCTATCGTGTTTGAGTTTTTTGGAATGGTCTTGATGAGTATTAATTATTGTGGTACAGACCGCGCTATATAAGCTTGTTATGAAAAAAAAATGTTTTTTAATTGACAATTTGTTTAAGTAAGTTATGTTTACAAATAAATTATTCTGATTCTAAAAAAAAAATATTTAGTATCAGTCTAAACTATTGTTTTAAAGACCTTGAACATTTTTTGTTTATTGGAGGTCATCTCTGGATTTTGTACCAGTTCTATTTCAATGATAGAGAGTCACATTATTATCGAGTGATATAGGTTAGTTTTTATACTGGATAAATGCTTGTTTATTGTGAGATAGACCACGGTAGCAAATCCACAGGAAAAGACTAGTAAATTGTAGATTTTTTTTTGCGAGATATTTAATACAAGTCTCCAACCAGTCCGTTTTCTTATAAACGGTATCCCACAGATGGGCAGACAAAACTTCTATCACATTTTGATTCAATATGATCTTAATCAATTGGTCATATTATTTATTTTAATTTAACTACAAATAATTTAACCAAAACCGTTTGTGGTAAAATAAGTAAATTAAAATGATTATGTAGCTTTGGAATCATTTATCGGATTAATATTCCATTATCAGTAACTAAAATTCTAGCTACATATAAAATTCTAATTGTAATTATAAGAATACAAGGCACTTTTAGTACATTGACAATTTTTCACGAATTTAATATACGTATATGTATGAATAACTTTTCATCCACAATAAAACCTAGTACCCTGCCCACCCCACACCGAGACGCAGTCGTAATGCAACAGTTGCAACAAAAGCAACTCGTCTGTATCAAGGTTGTCTGTGTGAGTATGTGAGTAAGCCGGCTGCGCGCGCGCAGCTTTTCCTTATCGCTTTGTACACGCGTTTAAGTTTGACTAGAAGTTTTATCTGCTAAAGATTTTAGTTGGGATGTAGATTATTTGTATGTACAAGTGAGATTGTGATAAGGGTTGATCTTAAATGAAAGAGGACCAAATTTAATGGTGATTTTCTTTTTTCGTTACGGTTTTAGGGTTCCGTACTTCAAAAGAAAAAAACGGACCCCTTATAGAATCACTTTGTTGTCCGTCTGTCTGTCTGTCTGTCAAGACCCTTTATTTCGAGAACGCGTGGAGATATCGAGTTGAAATTAAAACCATATACTCAAAAAATCAAAATTCTAAGTTTACTAAAAAAAAAGATACGGTCGTTTATGTCACAAAAAAACGTATATTTCGACACTCTCAAGGCAATCAAAATTCATAGAGTACTTCCCGTTGACCTAGTATCCTGAAATTTGGCATGAAGCAAGGTCTCATGGCAAAAGTATAGGAAAAATTTTGTTATGTTAATTTGTAGTTACGTCACAAAAAAAACTTTTTTGCGATTCGTAAAAATCTTTGAGACTCGATTCGGAAATTGAACAATTTTCATAACTTTACTGTCATACAATGAGGATAAATATTGAGAGGATAGGTATGATATTAACAAATTACATGTATCGAAAAGTAAAAACGATATAAAACTATCTTTACGTCTGTCTTAAAAACCCATTTCCCAACGCTTCGCTTATTAAGCTATCATCTGACCTCCGCCCTTCCGCGCTTGGTACGCACTTAACGCACTATAAATAACGCGCAAGGATACCCCTCCCCTTGCGGGGAAGCGCATCAGACGTGTGAGAGGAGGGGGAGGATTCGAAAGTTGCACAAACGTCACCTTGACCCTGATATGCGCGCTAGGGCTTGCCTGCTGGCTTTGCCTGTTTTTTGTAGATGTTGTAATGTTGATTATTGATGAATGGGCTTGGTGATGTTGTAAGATTGATCGGAGTTCTCGTCATGTATGATAGCAGAAAAAAAAACTTATATTAAACAAAAAAAAAGACAAATAGAAATAAATCGTTTATGTCTCTTTCTTGTAAGTCAGGCTGCAAAAAAATTTGCGAATCATAGCAACCTGAGACAATATTTCACAAAAAAAGAAGAGCTGCTCAAACTTTATCAAGCACAAGTTAATTGTGTATGAAGTATAGGGACTTTACCACGATGCGATGTGTTCAAATGTCAAGAGTGTGAGCGAGAAAGAGGGATGGAGTACACCCTATATAGAATTTCTTTCGGTACCTAAATAAGAATCTAGTAGAATTCTTTCTGACTAGCATGAGCGTCAAGGAGTATCAAACACATACATTCATACAAAACCTTTACCTTCGTTATATTCGCGTAAATTAGCATAATTATAACACTAAATCCAACCAAACAGAAAAAGTGGTAATTAAGTGTTTCTTTTTTAACATTTAAAGTACTAGTTTATTCTATCTAAATAAATAAATGTATATTTCTCTACAAGCTTCCTAGTAACAACAGAAATATAATATTATCAAAGTAAACAACACACAAATCTTATATCCACGGAACTTGAAACCACGCAACTAAACTGAATTCCTTTTCCATTTCCTTCGTAAACTAGTTTTGCCCCAGGGGTGACGTTCTCGAGTCATGACGTCATCGAGGGTTGGGGATAATGACGTCACTGGGTAATCGTCAAGGGTGCTGCTTGATGGGTTAATTGATAGTAATTATTAGTATCATGTGTGTGGTTTTAGGTTTGTGTTTGTTTAAAAGGGCTTTTGTGGTTTGTAGTGCTTTTAAACCATCCACGGACTCACTCAAATACACTCCTAATTTTTAATTAGTACAAAAAAAATTGGGCTCTGTCTGTACCCTTTACTGATCGTATTTATGTAGTCAAAAGTAATAAAACGAAATACCAAAATTGTCCACGAAAATTTGTCATAGTTGGTAAATTCATAATTGAATCATCAATTATTCATAACAATTGCTGCTAGAAAATACTACGCGCAGTATTTTTCCAATGTTTTTCATTCATAATCAATAAGCCCGTAAAATATTTCCATAAATTGAGTGACATTACAAGATACACAAACGCTAATAACTTTGCTGTTTAAGAATGTTATTTATTGAGACTTTCCATAAATAGTAACAAGACCTTTTCTAATAAGCCTTTTAAATATTTGTACTAATTAAAAACTAGTGGTGTATACAAACCCATGTCGGCAAAAATGTGCTATTGGGTATTTTCATTACGAATTACTCTGTAGCTACCCAAGCCGTTGCTTCTGAACCTGATCTCTCCCAGGACATGTTGGAGTGCTGTCCCGTCGGACTATGAGAGGAAAGGAACAGAGACTACATCTTTTTTTGCACACATGCCCAAGCACTATCATATCAATTAACATTAAGAGGGTCCTTTTTCACTCGCCTATCGTCAACATCGAACATGGTTTTAAAAGCTTGTTACTTCATACGCAATCCAACGCGATATTTGACGAAAAGGCAACGCGAAAAAAGAGAGATAACGCCTGAATACTCTGTTAGCATTCGGTAATTCCGTGGTTTACTCGAATATTTTACAAGACTTGTTCCTCGAAATACGTGTTTTTTTTTAAACCCTTAAGAGTTTTCGAAAAAAAAATGTCGTCATTCAGAATTTTGATTAAATTTGCAAGGCTATTATTGTTATACTTTTTTAACTTTTTTAATTTTTGAGTAAATTATGAAGTGTCAAAGTTCTTGCAAAATAGCATATTTTCAGATGTCTTTACTAGATTAGTTTTAAACAAATTTATAAATTGATTTCAATAGAAGCCTAGATAATATCCACAAGATACTGTGTTTTCAAAATATCTAATGAAAAATGTGTAATAACGTCATAATCGCGTAAGAGCGGTTGTATGAAAAACATTGAAAATGTATGTCGAGTTGCATCCCCTTAACTTTGTAAAGCTGAATTTTAAGTCAGAGCAGTAACCAACTACGCAGACAAAATCGCGAAGGACAGCAGGTTACTAAAATAATGCTGTCAAAAACAATCCTAGCAATGACGTTACCAAACCAAATGACGATATCGTCATTTACCTCAATTTATATAAGTTTTCCTTTCTAAATCTACATCCTAAGCACATGCGATCGCACGTGTAGACGCCAACGTCACTAGTCAGTAGGCTCCGCTAGACAAAGCCATATGTGTGTGTACGTAGTTTGACATGTGTCGCTATAGGACATGTGTCGATTGCGTGGGGAGTGCGTGCACGTGCTTACGTCATAGTTACGCACGGACGGTGGCGAGTGAGTGAGGAAAGTTGGGAGTTGGGATATTTTATGGCCTATTTTATAAGGGCTTATTTTAGGAAGTATTTTTTGGTCGACGGAACAAATGTTGCTACTTTAGATAAAAGCAGTATTTAGTTGATATTTCTGGAAAGTTAATCCGGGAGTTACTTATGGTGCTCTCATTTTGATTTTAATGTTTTATATAAATAACAAATATTTTCTTGATCAAAGTCTAGGAAATTACTTACGCTGCGGGATTTGGCAAAACAACGTAATTAGCTGCCACATCACTTCAGCCGAAAGACATCCACTGTTGGACATAGGCCTCCCCCAATTGTCGCCATAATGATCGGTTTTGTTCGTCTCGCATCCATTGGATTCCTGCGACCCTCACCAGATCATCGGTCCACCTTGTGGGAGGCCTTCAAAAGCTGCGTCTTCCGGTACGTAGTCGCCACTCCAGAACAATCTGTTCTGCGAGCAATGTGCCCTGCCTACTGCCATTTAAGTTTGGCAATTTTTCGATTAACTGCCACAAACCCGCAAAAAGACCACTTACAAAAATGAAGCAATGATGGGTGCAACATTTCATTATAAATAGTATAATTAAAGGTAGAATCAAAAGAAACATAGGGTTTAGGCAATTTACTATTACGGACTTCGTGGCTAAAGAAAAAAATACTGCACGAGTCGAATTCCAAGGTTAAGTAATGGTTACCGAGGTCGGTCTATGGATGGGTAACCATTCTAACATACTGCAAAATTAATGAGTTACTTGCCAAAATTACTCGGAAAGCATGATAAGCCATAAAATATACCTGGGCCGCCAGGACCAAATGACAGACAGTCATTTGTAGATCATTGATAGTCATCATGGTATCAGAAACTAGAAAATCTGACACCAGTCTTACCAAGGGGTATCGTGGGCCATTGGATTTGAAGGTCAGCAAGACAGTCCCACCATTTGAAAGACTGATTTGCAGGTATTCCACGCGCGCCTCAAAGTGACGTCAGCAACCGTAGGGGCCCAGCAGGGTCGAAGCCTGCTGGGGCCATGGGTGATGCGAAAGAGATCTCCGGGGCCTTGAACAATGGCAAAAAAGGAACAGGAGTGGGTTTTTAGTCAATAAAAGTCTGACACGCCCTAACGCTTCGTCCAAGATCGGGGGATGCCATTTAACATTGTTTTATTAAGTACTGCTTACCACAAACCGCAGGCGTGGAAGACCACCCTCCACTTGGCTGACAACGGTCCAAAGAGACCTTAAAAAAGCTCATCTTGACACCGACATGGCACAAAATCATGATCAATAGAAAATGAAGATAAGGAGGGTTGACCCCAAATAAATGGAGATAAAGTCTAGCCAGGAGAAGAAGAGAGTGCGACAAACAATTTTTTTTAATTATATAAACCAGTATTTATAAAATAATAGTCATTTAAATGATTCTAATTTACAGCTAAATAATGGGATTTACACATTAAATAAACACTGTAACTTAAAATATCTCGTAACTCACTTTTTTGAGTACACTCAATGCTTCTAATTCCTAGCTACGCGCTATCCTCGTAGCCTAGATCGTAGACCCGCTACGGCGTAGCACGTAGGTCTACAGTTTTCGTAGCATAGACCGATTCTACGCGCTACGCAACCCCATTCATATTGCTAGCGTATTTCAAAAATATGAATGTATTTTCCTTGTGTGTGTCTATGTAAGTTTGTGTCTATCTATGTGTGTGTCCATTTTTTCAATATTGTAATAGAATTTGTACGTCAGTGTTTAAAAATAGTCAGTTTACGCAACACAGATTAAAATGGTGTACGATTGGCTTTACAATTTTGTTTCAGCATTTATTTTTGATCGCTCTCTGTGTAGGATTGATCTGGTTTTTTGAATTGTAATCGTGACTATTTTTGGAATGGGCATATTATTCTTAGATAGCATTGTTTGATCAATTCGCTAAAGCAATGTTTTGAAGAGAAATTATTTCAGGTTTAATTAATATTTGGTATAGCTAGTTAATTAACCTTTTGAGTGCGTAATTAGAGACACAATAGTAAGACAATGGCGCGTAAACGCCGGCGTTAATGCGGGGATCAACAGCTTAAATAAATCTGTACTAATATTATGAAGAGTATGTTTGTTTGTTGAACTCTCTCATCTCAGGAACGACTGGTTTGAAAATAAAAATTATTTTCGTGTTTGATAGCCTATTTATCGAGGAAGGCTTTAAGCTAATGTCATCTAGCAGCTTTGGATTCGGTGGAAAGGCGTGCGAAGAGGATAATTGGTGATCTAGATTTAATTTAGACCAAACTACAAAGCCTTGAGCACAGACGCCTGTGCCAGGGTAGCCAGCCTTTCGGCGTTTCACAGGATGAATTTTGGAGAGTGTGCACGGGAATTGCATGACTTGATTCCGCCATCTCCTTTTAACCATCGGGCAACCCGACGTACGGCGAGTATTAACCCTTACGTTGTTGAAACCTCTATGGTATGGATTAAGCATTTCTTCTCCGATCCGAAAGAAGCACAATTTGCTTGCTGCGGTCTTCCCGTCCGATTATAACTTACGTATCTTCAAGGCTAGAGTAAATAGGCACTTAATAAACTAGTACATCTCACCATCAACGATTGCATCACTGCTTACTATTAGATAGGATCGCAGTCAAGCACTAGTTTATATCAATTGAAAAAAAGCTACATGACATCACGCTTTGACCCATAGAAGTAGAGCAGTAGCCGAAAATGCAGATGAAACGGCTGAGGACAGCACCTCAGTTATTAAATAAAATGTGTTTATTCTCTTCATCAACATTTAACAATTAGTTATATGTTGATGAAGAAAATCTTCAAAGCTATACAAAACACGTTTTCATTATGTAACGTAGAATAATTTAGAAAGTCCGTGTGCCGAGTGCCCCGCGGTATCGGCGACGTTGCTAAACATCTGATGATGGTACTTGATGCATCACAATAAGTTTACTTATGTAAGTATCGATAACTAACTTTGACAATGTTTGTAAGTAGTTAATGAGATTTTTGTTTTAGAAAATACACTGTGTTCCTTTTTTTTTCGGTGGGAAAATCATCCAGTGACATCCCCTGCTCTTGGGCGGTGTGTCAGATTTTTACTGACTAAAAACTCACTCCTGTTCCTTCGTTGCCTTTCATACTAGGGCCTTTCAGAAGCAGACCCTTGGCCCCAGTAGGCTTCGACCCTGCTGGGCCCCCTTTTTTTTACGTGGGAAAATCATCTAATGACAAATTTCATTCTTGGGCGGAGCGGGAGATAGTGTCAGACTTTTACTGACTAAAAACTCGCTCCTGTTCCTTCGTTGCCTTCGTCCCAGGGTTTCGTTTTCACTCTACCCATGGCCCCAGTAGGCTTCGACCCTGCTGGGCCCCTACGATTTACTGACATCTCCCTGAGGCACGCGTGGAACAGTACGCGCCATCGACGACTTATTCTCGGTCCGGACGGTTACCGGACGATCGAACGGCGAGTTAAGTACCCTGTGTCCTGGAAACTGTCTCGAAAGCCTAGTTGAATTAAAATCAGTATTGTTTATGATTTATTGTTCAACTTGTGTCTTCGAACGAAGCTTCAAAGTCTTGAGCATCGAAGCCGAGTTCCTAGCCAGTTGTTTTTCTACCGATTGCGTTACTGAGAGTATGCGTCGAAATTCCATAACTTGATTCCGCTAAGTCCGTTCCATCATCGGACCACCTGACGTACGGCGATGCGCCGCCGGTAAATGGTGGACCATCCACCGATATGCACTAAACGTGCAGGAAATCATACATTGTGCCTACAGCTAAGAGGTGGAATTTTCTGCCGAAGTCTATGTTTCCTGATTTCTACAACCTGGGGATCTTTAAGTCAAGAGTTACCTTTAGGTAAACGTGCTCCATCGTCGACGATGTCCATTAGGTTAGATAGTCGTCAAGCGCAAGCCTATTATTAATAATAAAAAACTAGTGAATTTGTATATATTATACACATAAACATTCTTCGTCTATTGCTTTTTTTATTAGTCAAAACTTCATTATAATCAGTTGCATAGTTTAGGAAGAGTTAGCGGCCAAATGGACAGACGTGTAAAGCAACTTTTGCTTTATGTAATGTAAAGATGACTGACAGCACGCTCGGCGTAGTGGTTAAGCGGTTAGCTGCTGCGCTGTATGTCACGACTTCGGTTCTCACACGGAACTTGGTCTAGCTACAAATAAAGTATTTTGTACCAATTAAAGATCAGATATAAAAAACTGGGCAAGTGCGAGTCGGACTCGCAACCTGAGGGTACTGTACAAACTTACCTATGTAAATAGTTCAATTCCAGAATGAAGTCTCGGAAGATTTTTCCAATAAATAATAGTAATAGAAAAGCAAAAAAAAATTGTGACGTAACAACAAATTTGCAGTTTTTAGATTTATTCCTATACTTGCGCTATAAGATCTTGCTTTATGCCAAATTTTAGCGTTCTGGGTCAACGGGAAGTACACTATGAATTTTGATTTCCTCGAGAGTATCGAAATGTACGTTTTTTGCAACATAAACCGAAGTATCTTTTTTTCTCAATAACTTACAAGTTTGATTATTTTACAGCTTCAAGAGTCCGCAGACTTGAGTACATGGTTTTAATTGACAAACATAAAGGTACTTGACAGACAGACGGACGTGTGTGTGACAACAAAGTGATCCTATAACGGTTCCATTTTTCCTTTTGAGGTACGGAACCCTAAAAATAGATGGTTGAAAACATTTGACCATTGTAATACTCCATATCTTGAATCTAAAACGTTGCTAAGTACAGTATATTTGGTATGCTAATAATTTCATGGAAGGCACAAATTGCTGCGGCAGCCACCGTGACGGCTGTCTGCCCTTCATAGGTTGTGGTCGTGAGGATACCTTTGTTATATGGGTATCTCTTGGTTAAGAAAACCTTTTTGTACGACTATCTTTTATAGTGAAATGAGGATGGTAGATTTGAAAATAAATCTATGTATATATAAGCGAAATACAACTCACTGATTAATCACGAAGTCTCAGAAAATATAACACCTACAAACTTAAAATTTGGCAGGTAGGTTTCTTATACGATACTCCACCCCTAAGGGGGTAAAACGGGGGTTGGAAGTTTATATGGAGAAATCGACTTTTACGCGGGCGAAGCCGCTGGCAGAAGCTAGTAGGGGATATAGGAAAGTTTTCAGAACTTACAATCGAAAATAAAGACCATTTTCAGGATAATTCAAGCACTGAAATTTTATTTAAATACACTTAGATAGTATTTTTTTTAATCGTACTGTATTGGTAGCGCATCAGTATTGGTATCTTCGCACGCTCACATAAACACTAGTGACGCAATCAAGATTTATCAAGAATTTTCAAAATACTTAAGTATTTTTTTTATCCTTAAATAATCAATAATTATTTTAGCACAAAAATTGCCCGTTTTAAAAATGACTGAAATCGATCCAGTAGCCAAATATGAACATACAACTTTTACGATGTGCGTTTATTATTTTATATATAAACTATAAAATATAAACTATCATTACTTGACTAGCAGTTGCTTACCATCTTTCAATCAATTTTATATCTACACTAATACATATTATAAAGAGGTAAAGTTTGTTTTTTTGTTTATTTGTAGGTCTCTGAAAGCACTGATTCGATTGCATGGTAATATTATTTCACCGATAGAAAGCTTATTCCCGAATGTCATAGGCTATATTTTATGAACGTAGGCGTAGCCACGGGCAAAAGCTAAGTTTGTTATATTTTTGTGTGTTTTTCTATGTATTTTTTCTTATAAACTACCCCTATGTAGCGTTCAAAACAAAATAAAATATATTGAGATTTGGCAAGATTAACAAAGAGCAATTGATTTGTATATACTTACAAGAAGATTTACGTAGTTTCCTTTGTGTAATTCTAGTCAGTAACCACAATATTTGTTCTGAAAACCTTGTATCAAAATTTTAAGGTTAATAAACTAAGAATTTTCCAAGTAAAGCAACCCAGATCGGTTTACAGTTCTTATTTCTTAGAAAAACTAAGTGCTTTGAAATAACGTTTTCTTGGAAATGAGTACGCGAACATTCACTAACGTAATCCGGTTAGTATCTACTTACCAGTTTTCCTAAAATCTCCAAATTATTAAAACCTACCCAAACCTATCGAACACAAGAACTCCATTTTACTTTAATACAATTTTATAACGAACTTGCACCGAAAATCTCGTTACCGGCTCCCTAATTATGCCGAAATAATACGTGGAAACGCGCCATTGTTGTCGAAAAAAAAAATGTTTTTGTCAAAAATGGACGCCATTATACGATTCCCGTGCAATGACGGCAAGATGGCGGGCCTATTTAGATCGAGCCTTCTATTGGCGCGCTATTTAAAAATGGAATGCACTGTCCTTGGCTGGCGAGGTTCGTTGACCTTCCGATGCATTTTGGCGGTTTCTCTTCACACACAAAACGTTCTAACTTCAAATGCAACTATCAATCGAAATTCAACTCTATTCTTGTATAGCTCAAGCATTCTTTAGCCTGCTTATTGTCAATACAATGTAGGAGCCGGTATTTTTTGTTAATTCAAATGAATATAAACTCTTCAGCATTGAATTAAGGATGGAATTCTAATGTGCCTTAATGAATTATCTCTTGTTTATTATTCGATTTATTTTATGCCTTATTTTAATCGTGATAAGGTTGAGAATGGGTTTTTAATGCTAATTGACGGATGGAGTGGTTTTAAGGTGACTCTAGGCACGGACGGTTGTATTTAAATTCTGTAAAATGATAATTAAAATAACTGCTAAAGTTTTTTGACAGTGGAGAATGTTATTTACAGGTAAAAGTTATATTGTTCTTAAATCTATAGGATCACATATATACTTAATTGAGCGTTGTGTGTTACAATACTGAAAGTAGAGTATTTTCTTGAACATAAAATGGCCAAATGATCAACAAAACCTAGATTAATCCATTCTAACACATATCGAAATTCCCTTCCAAACAATTCTCAACAATCAACCAGAATCTTTCCCATAAACCCGAATATTGGTCGGCCAAAAATAGAACATCAGCGAAAAAAGAACACAAATAGAATTTTCTCAGATTTCCTCCTTCGTTACAAACACCTTTTTATTGAGAAAGTCTTACAGCAATTTCCTTAACAACTTCCTTCTAATATTAGCCCGTTTCATGTTGGCAGATGTAGTCGCCACGACCTAGCCAATATAAACAGCGCTGATCTATCGAAACATCCGAGGAATGTCTGACGTGGTGGGACGAATGACGACGGATCTGAGTTACTTTTTTTTTGGCCGGTCGCTGATCTTTGTGCACTGATTTGGCTTGGTTCTAGGAAAAAATTCTGTGGCGTCTTTTTAAAGGTAAATGATAAAAGTCTCATTTATAGAAAAGGCTGTGTTTCTTTTATTTAGGTATCTGATAACTAAAAAAAAGATATATGTCAAAATTAAGAAAAAATCCTACCTCATTATCTTTATTGTGCGTACAGCTAGGGAGTGGAATTTTCTGCCAGCCTATATCCAGCTACAACCTTTTAAAAGGTTTTTAAGTCAAGAGTGAATAAGTTACTTCTAGGCAAGCGTGCTCCATCGTTAACCACGGTGAATAAGAAAAAATCAGAAAGAGATATTTTTCAACATTAGGCACGATTAAATTAACACGCTCTCTTCAACCTTCGAACTCCAAAAAACTGTATTAAAAAACAGTGTTTGTTACCACACTGTTTTCTTAACAATTATAACAAAAAAAAAGTTACGTACAACTTTTGCTCAGAAAAAGTTATGCCTCTCTATGTTGCAATCTCCTAAACCCCCAAAACATTAGTCTTCTAAAACTTTAAATTGAATCAATTCAATTACCACACCGACCTTAGCCTAATCTATAAAACTATATAAAATATGTTCTGTGTCTGGGTGTAATTTATCTATATATGTATGTATTTAGAAATATATTAGTATGTTTATCAGTTGTCTAGTATCCATAACACAAGCTCTGCTTAGCTTGGGACTAGACGGCGTTGTGTGATAGTTGTGGAATATTATATTATATTATATAAAAAATATTTCTTTCTGTGTTCACCTATGTCCGTGATAGCCTTTGAAACTGATGTGCCCCAAACTGGTTTCATTAGACAGGCAATAGTTTAAAGATGGTATAGACCTTTAAGTTAATGCATGAAAAAAAAAGCAAATAATTCCTATTTATCCAATAAATAAACAAAATGTATTTCTTTTATACCACGTACATCGAAAGATTGGAACAATTTGCCTGCTGCGGTCTTCTCGTCCAATTATTATTCAGGTGTCTTGAAGGCTATAGTGAATAGGCTCTTAATAAACTAGTGCGATTGCATCACTACTTACCATCAGGTGGGATCGCAGTTAAGCACTGGTTTATATCATTTAAAAAAAAAAGTAGTAACACACGCCGGGTTTCTACCAGTAATACATAGACGTCATTCCTCCAAATATTTTTTTTACATGACGTAGATTGCTCTAGAACGTCACGTTGTAAACATAGAATCGTAATTGTGGAGGCGTTACAGGCAAACGCTGAAGAAGTTACGAAAATAACTCAGAGTACAGCTACTGAAATTACTCACTGTAGTGCAACGACACACTAGTGCGGGGAAATGGATCTGGCGAGGGATGGGCGACTGTTTTAAGAAAATCAATCGATGCTATGAAAATTACCATCATGGAAACGGTACTCAAAGATTGTATATTAATGTAAACAGTAGTCAAAGCAAGCGTATTCAATAAACTGTGTGAGTTGTTGAGTTCTGAATTCGAAATTAGACATATTTTTATGGTACAACGACATTAGTGATGTCAACATATTAATTGCTTTGTCGATGTTTTAGGAAAATACACATTTACTCAATCGACTCTTCTTTTTCTTCCTTCTCTGGTCCATTATTTCGAGTCTGGTCTCATCACTTTCCTACGCCAAGTAGCTCTATATGGGGTGGTCAATTTTGGCAACTGTTCCTTCTAGGCTTTTTTTTCTATCACCTCTCCTCACATTTACTCACTCGACAGTTTTATTTTTATTTTAACCCATCTGATTAGATAAGTATATAAAGCAGAAATTATTAAAAAAAGCATAATAGTAATTTTAAGTTTACTTACGGTTATAATGTCTGTACGACCATTTTCCTAATACGAAAGTACTATTTTATGCATTTGAAAAATATCACAATAAGATATTTTCAAAAGTAAAGCCCTTTTTCCTTTTCAAGTACACAAATACGTTTGATTTCCATCCCATTAACATTACCCACACATACAATTGCATACAACATAGTTTGACTTCAGGAAACAATTGATTTTTCAAGCTAACCCTGGTTGCATTCTTCGACTCATTTGTATGCAACCGATGTCGATCGCTAATACAACGGCCGACGGATTTGAATATCATTTGGACGGCTTGGTTGCAAGGTTATGGGTTTATACTACCTTTAGATGGCGATTGAGGTGTGGGGTCCGTAGTGTGGGGAAACGGCTCAGGTTTCTCGGTGATCGATATGGCGGAAATGCTTGTTAAATGTAGGTATTGCAGTGACGTTCACAGTTTTGAGAACCCGTTTCTGGATTATGATCACCTTTGTACCTAAACTGTTCCAGTTACATTGGAACAATGGATTTGAACTATTTAGTACGGAAAAACATGTTGAACCAACAGTAATAAACCCAATTCCATCCATATTTGGATACTTGTGTATCATATCACTCACGTTTATTCTTTTTTTTTAATAGTTTTGTAAGAACATATTATATTATTATGATGTAATTTGATAGGAAAATAAATAGTATAAAAAATATTACTTTATAAGTAGTAGGTTTTTTGTAAAGAGTTAAAGGTTAATAAAAATCTACAAAGAAGTAAATAAATTACCTACATACATAACTAAGTAGTAGGTAGGTACATACATAATTTACAATGAGTTTAAATAATTATTTTTATTGCACAAGTTACAAAGCTAGTGTATGCATTAATTTCTGGTACACTGACCCTTCCAAATGTGTTTTTCAGTGTTATTTCAATTGATAATATACTTTTAGGTTCTTGGCCGATTAATTAACTGGCTATTTCAGTTTTAATAAGCAATTATATTCTTTTGTTTAACACTTCATTATGAAGAATTACCATTGGTTGCATAAATTAGTATAGATAATGCACTAATTTGGTACACTTAACACTCAATTTTTAATAACTTTAAACACATTTTTCACCAAAGCCGAAAAATATATAACTATCTTTTCTGTAAAAACAGACGATGCAAAATATCGATACATTTCATTTTAACCAAATATACCGACAAAAACTATCGACATTTTTCTCAACGAAACATCGACATCCCATCTCTCGCCACACACATCACTACTATTTCTAATTTCACGGTCGTCGCGTCTATGTGTGTATGCGCCAGTGTGTGTGACCTTGCTGCTCGCTGCGTTTCGGCGGTCACCGACCCCGGTGCATGCAACCCTTGAGTTTGTGCACATATATACATGTGTGCGCACATATACCTAGATGTATATATGAATGTGTACGTAGAAAAGCGATGCGAAGCCGGTTAGACCGGATTTAGACTGGATAGTGGTATCATTTTTTGGGAGCAAGAGGGGGTTATATGTTGAAGTTTCGTGAGCATACGGATTATACGGACAGAAAGTTAGATACTTTTTTGAATGTTTTAATATATAGTTAAAAATGTTGTTACGACCAAACTAATTGTTGTAATTATTAGATTAGTCAGCATTAGTCCATGCTGCGTCATGTGCCTTGTTACCTGTTCACGTAGGGGTCTAATGACAGCGTCAGCGAACGACACTGCCGAAGCCGAATACTGGGCCAGGCAAAGAATTTAACTAAGAAAAAAAAAACAAGTTACAACCTGGAGAGTGAATAGGTTACTTCTAAACAAGCGTGCTCCATCGTCGACAACATCATTGCTTTCCATCAGCAGGCCTAGCCAAGTTACAATCGTTTCGTTTCGAATTTCTTTCTACAGTCGGTAACGCTTCCGATTTTTTTATTCTGACCACGTGACTTAGCGTTGAGATGATGTCATTCCCATACATTTGAAGTTTTCTACTAGCATTAACGATCGTAGATTTTTGTTTTCATTTTTGCCATCATAATCTTAAGAAGAAGACTTCAGCTTTGACCTCTACAAACCCGCACTGGGCCAGTAAGGTAGATTGCAGCCACTCCCTCTTATAAAGAAGAGGAGTGAATATTATAAACCGAATATTATTCGTCAGCATTTGAAAATTTCTATTTTTGAATAGTTTAAATTGAATACGTATTTAATAAACAGCACCTATTTATATTTTCAACGGCATCAGGTTTAAACTGAATACTATAACTACTTGGAAAATCGCTATTATTATACATATTTATCCTGAAAAGATTGGTATAATAATATCATTCTACTGACCCCATTTTTCAACATCTCCCTAACCTTTTCACAACTAGCTCGGGGTCAGCTTCCAGTCTAACCTGATGCGGCTGAATATTTGGGTTTTACATGAAGCGACTGCCTATCAGACCTTCACAACCCACTTTACTGGCCAACACGATACACCTTGAATAGACTGATGGTCAGACTTTCTGGCGTCTGACCATCTGTAAAGACTATCAAAGATATACGATCGACAACCGGAACCAACGGCTTATTTAGCATAATAATAGCATAATCAGCCTTTTTAATGTTCCCACTGCTGGGACTCAGGCCTCCTCTCTCTAGGAGAGGGAATGGGCCGTAATCCACCACGCGGGCCCATTGCGGATTGGTGAATGTCACATATCTTCGAATTTTTGGTTCTAGGACATGCCGGTTTCCTCACGATGTTTTCCTTCACCGTTTTGAGAGCAGTGGTGATGAAATAAATTACACAAAGTAATGCGCCTGGTTGGGTTTGAACCCGGGCCGTTAACACTCGGCCACCACTGCTCCTTATATTATTTATTTACTCCGAATTGCTACATGAAATGTATCTAGTAGTAATAAAATTTCAAGCTTTTAGTGATCCTGGAAATTTAACTTGTAGAAATTCAGTATGCAAATCCTATCCTAATGCGTGTTGCTTATTTATGCGTTCCAATCTTCAAAGGAAAGGCAGCACTTACTCGCAAACAATTCCTGAAAGTGATCTCTAAAGACACATTCATATTAATTCATACAGTAGCTGCAGCCACCGGCTTCACCCGTGTTATAGCAGGAAATTATCTCAAAGGAACATATTTCGGGGATTAAAGGTATCCTATTAGATGTGCTATTCTAGGACATCATCCACCCATGTGCCAAATTTCATCTAAATTCTTTCAGCCGTTTGAGTGTGAAGAAGTAACTAACATACACACTCCCAAACTTTCACTTTGCTTTAGTGTGATGTGATTTGTAAGTAACTCTATCTTTTATCCGTTTGTTACAATTTCTCGCCTAAATCCTGAACTTGAAAGTTTGGTACACAGATGATTTTTTTTTCGGTGGATATATCATCCAATGACATCCCCCGCTCTTGGGCGGAGCGGGAGGGTGTGTATAACTTTTACTGACTAAAAATCCACTCCTGTTCCTTCGTTGCTCTTCGTACCAGGGCCGAGCTTTCCTTTCAGAAGCAGACCCTTGGCCCCAGTAGGCTTCGACCCTGCTGGGCCCCTTCTGTTTGCTGACATCTCATTGAGGCGCGCGTGGAACAGTACGCGCTGTCGATGACTTGGGCTCGGTCCGGACGGTTACCGGGCGGTCGGACGGCGAGCTAACCATTGCTCGCCGTACACAGATGGATTGGACTTTGGAAAAGGACACAAGATACTTTTTATCTTAGTAATATGTACCTACAGACAATAAAACATTTTTCAAGGTGATGCCGCGGGTTCAAACTAGTTAAGACATACAGCCACCCACTAGTGTTGACAACGACTCGATAAAATAAAATGTCGATTGTCGATTGTTCGCGGTACTGCGCCGGCGCGGCGGCGCATCGACGCGTGTGAGTTGTTATTTATTTACTTCGCACGTGGCTATGCTATGGAGAATTGTTTATCTTGGTTGATTTGTGAAGAAGAAGTTGAGTGTAATATTGATGATGAGCAGTGGTGGTTTCATCTAATTATCCTGTTTTAATTTTATGATAAATAGGATATTAAGAAAAAGTCGGTTAAATCTTTTAACATGTGATAATTATATAAGATGGCTGTAATTGCATTAACTAAGCAGACAAAAAAACAATAAAAGATGAATAGAATGTGTGAGGAGTGATGTGAAAGAAAAGGGTTAGTGATAGCGTGACGGGTGACAGGGCAGAATGGAAAATAAAAAAAAAACGATAGATAGATTTCGGTAACACAAAACCTGAATGGCACCATGGAAATTCAGCTAACACTGCACACAGTGAAAGACCTAAGAGAATTTATAACTTATAGTACCTAATATAAATAAAAATACACTGAATTTTACCAAAAAAATGACTAAGAAAAGCAACAAGTCCTTCCCTTAACCCTAACAAATAAATAACATGTACCACAAAGAAACGAGGGGAAAAATACCCGCATTGTGAAGAAAAATACGTGAAAGCACATAAGCTGCTTATCATCATCTTGTATAGTAGCTTGCTTGAGGTAAACGGGAAACTGCTAGTAACGATATTATATCAATGTGAATGAAAATACGCGATTTGTGTCCTTTGATCTGCGTGGAGGAAAATATCCATTTTCTACAGCCTTTTTGCTATGAAAATGGAGGTTCAACTCGGGTTCTTTGATACTTGAGTGAAGAATATAGGTTAAAGATTATTGCTTGCATAGTTTGTGTGATTTAAGATGTGAAAGAGTTCTAGCTGTCAGTGTGCAAAAGGTAAAAGGAGCTACTTTTATACATGTAGGCAATGACGCTAATATTATGAAGCCAAAAGTTTGTATTGTTTACTATTCTCAAAAAGGTGAAGGAAAACATCGTGAGGAAACCGGCATGTCCTAGATTTAAAAATTCGAAGACATATGACATCCACTAATCCGCACTAGGAGCCCTGAGTCCCCAGCAGTAGGAAGATTATAAGGTTGATTATATTATGCTACGTTTGTATTAGTTTTTTTGGTGGGAAATCGATTGAGTGAATGTCCACAGCCGTAAGGGAACGGACATCCTCAGGCCCCAGCCGCCGCCTTAGGAGACGACCCGAGCATCGAGAGTCACAGGGCGATCCCCGGCCAACGTAAGCGCTTGCTTGCCGACGATGAACATTGGGTAGCTCGCCGTCCGGCCATCTGGTAAGTACCAAGCTTGAGTCGTCGATCAGCGCATAGTGTTCCACGCGTGTCTCAATGAGAGGTCAGCAAAACCATAGGGGCCCAGTAAGGTCGATGCCCGCTAGTGCCACAGGAATTTTCTTAGAAAGCAAAGAGCCACAGAACACAGGTTTTTAGTCAGTAAAAGTGTAAAACGCCTTTTCGCCCCACCCTAGAGCGAGAGAAGACATTTTATGATTCCCACCTTTATATTAAACCCCGTGTAAAAGTAACAAAATTAGTTTAGGCAACATTTACCTCTGATTTCCAACTAGTACATTCATGCTAATAAGTATATTCTTTCATAATGGATGACGTTAATCTAAATCACTAATTAACAAAACAGTTAACAAGGGTTACTAATTCAAAATTCCCTAACAATTTAACTACCCACTTAAAATTTCACTCACGCATTTAAAACTACCCTCACGTTTACCTCAAAACCGTCAAATATCTAATAAACCCTTCCTAATTAAAACTAAACCCGAAATTCAAATCTCGAACACCACGGCGCCATTTTATCGCGTCCAACCGCATTCCGTCTACAGCTCGTCTAGCCTTATGTCCAGTAACCGAAGACACGGGGAGACCTATTCAAATGCAGCGCAGACGCCTCATGTGTGGGATAGAAGGGGGGGTGGAGGAGGTCGATGTATATTGGACGTCCCATGTAGTGTGTAGTGGTCCTGACCTACTGTAACTAGCGATAGTAGCCGTCTCTAGGTCAAAGAAGGATAGACGCACACATGCATACGCCCTGTGCGTGTGTTGTGTGTGATTGTGGGCGTGCATGTGTGGGTTTGTGCATAGGATAGTGTACGAGCGAATTTTGCGGAATCGGAACGTGATTTAGTTTGAATCGGGTATTGATATAATCTGTTCGGATTGTATTTAGGGTTTTGAAGCTGTGTTTGTTTTTATACTACCTACAGTTTTTTAGGTAGGTAATTTATGCTGTCATGTGATTTGAATTTCTACTAGTTTGTCATCGTATTGATTTTCCATTAAAGATATCTCATAATGTAAAATCTATATGGTCTGTTGGTATAGTGGTCAGTGGCCCTGACTGCTATGCCGGAGTTCGTGGGTTCGATTCCCACCCAGGACAAATTTTTGTGTGATTAGCATGATCATTTGTTCTGTGTCTGGGAGTAATTTATCTAAAATATGTATGTATGTTTATCAGTTGTCTAGTACTCATAACACAAGCTTTGTTTAGCTTGGGAATAGACGGCGTGAGGAAACCGGCATGTCCTAGAACCAAAAATTCGAAGACATGTGACATCCACCAACCCGCACTGGGCCCGCGTGGTGGATTACGGCCCATTCCCTCTCCTAGAGAGAGAAGGCCTGAGTCCCAGCAGTGGGAACATTAAAAGGCTGAATATGTATGTATGTAGACGGCGTTGTGTGATAATTGTGGAATATTATTAATATAGAAACATCTCTCTATTTTCCAAATTTTTACATTATGGTAGGTACTTAATGGCTTTTTTAGGTGGGGAAATCATCCAATGACTTCTCTCGCTCTAGGGCGAACCAGTAGGGCGTTCAACCAACTCCTATGCTCCTACTTTGCCTTGCATTCCAGGACTCCGGGTTTCCTTTTCGATAGCCAACCTGTGGCCCCATTAGGCTTCGGCCCTGCTGGGCCCCTACGGTTTTGCTGACATCTCTTTGAGGCGCGCGAGGAACCCTACGCACCGTCAACGATACGGGCTCGGTTCGGATGGTTACCGGACGACCAGACGGCAAGCTACCCATTGCTTGTCGTCCGCAAACCTACGCCAACGGAGGCTGAAAATGGAGGTGGCCAGGGGCGTGAGGAAGTCCGTTCCCTCACGCGTGTGGCCGCCTCCTTCGCTAGCATTACTGCTTTGCAGAAGAAGGCGACCGCCCGCCAGTTCTCCTGGCTCCGGACCATGACCTGTACGAATGCCCGGCGATGGTACTTAATGGCTAAAGCTCAAGAACTAACACACACAAGCGAACAAGCAAATTTTTCAGGAACCTGACAAATGATAAAACGTTATTTAACATAAAAAAGTTTCTTTATTTCAATTTATAATAATCGCGTTAATATAAATAATGCGTTCCTGCTACACTATATGACTACAATAATTCTTTTAACGCTACTATTCGTAAATAAAATGAAAGACAAATTGCATTTTAACACGCTTAAAACTTACCCTTTAACTGACAAAGAAAAAATAACAGAAGGTCTTAAAAACCATATTTATTAGTAGTAAGGATGCTTACTGCAAAACTATTTTGTTTTTAAAAGTATTTTTCAATACTCAAGATTCAAGATTCGAGGCATTTTATTTCAAATAAACCATTTACAGGCACTTTTGAAATGTCATGAAGTCAGTCAGTCAGTCAGAAAAAAAAAAAGATGCTAATTGCACATTCCAAAAAGTAGATCTCTATGGAGAAGAATGTGCAAGAAACTCCATGGCCACTCTTTTCAATCATGTTTTGTAATTACAAATATCACTGTTACATGTTTCTTGTCTCTATCATGTGAGAACAATGTAAATAAAGTAAAAATTAAAACTAAATATAGATATTAACTACTCTACACTACTCTTCCTCGAAAACCCGCTCGCTTATCTCTATCGCTTTTAGGCACGCAATTTACTGTTTCCCGCACTAATGCGGAAAAGTGCGCGAGTTCGCCCCCGTTACTTTTTCGAGAGTGTACTCTCAATAAGGTTGAGTTGAAAACCAGCGTCAGGCAATTACCATGAAGTTGTCTGGCATTTTTGCTGAACTGAACCTATTTGGTGCTGGTGCGAGACACAGAATATTAGTTATTTTTTTTTATCTTAAGTTTTTACATGTTGTGTCTATCTGTGGCACTAAGCGTTCTCCACGAGTATTCGAAAACGTCGTTTGATATTTGTCACTGCAGCAATCGGCTCCACGCGACCTCCACGAGTCGTGCATCAAACCCCCGTTGATTTATTTCTTAGTCTTGTACGTTGGAAAACGTCGTTTGATATTTGTCACTGCAGCAATCAGCTCCATAACACCCGCGCCAGCGGCTCAGTCGAATTCCGCCTCGGACGCAATAACAAACTTTCTTCACTTGTACTTTTTTTTTTATTTTTTTTTATTTATGAATGATAGGCTCGCGTTTGACCACCATCTCACTTTGTGGCTCAAAAAGCTGCCAAACTTAAATGGAACTGGCCATCAGGATATGACTGCCGTAAATCTAACGAACGGGCCCGTAAAACACAAAATTGGTGCCCAGACCACGAAGGAAGACCGCGGTAGACCATGATGGAGATGGCGGGACGACCTGGCTGTCTTTCTTGGGAATCAGAAAGAGAAAGTGAGGAATCGTGATCGTTAGAAGAAATGGAGGCAGGCTTTGCCCAGCAGTGGGACAACACGAGCTAGAAATAAATAATACACTGCTTTTTTTGCGGCTTGTCTTACTGGTCCTATATTACAAAACCCGTTCATTTTCTAGCATAATAGTTGTCTAAGACAGTAAGACCTGGGGCCCAAGTTTGCTATTTTTATAAATTCGTCATTCCAACACGATCCCATTGTCATTTTGCTAAAAGTTCATAATCTGCTAATTCATAATGATCGATCATTGATCGGTCAATAGTCTCGTAATAGAGTTTATCGAGCTTATTAAAAGCAATGACTGCACAACAACGTTCTAATGGTAGGTTACTGATCAAAGGAACTGTCAAAATTTTAGCAGATTACCGCATACATCAGACATTCATTTGTCATTATGTACGAGATTACCATTCTATGCTACTTCTTTCGATGGACTGTCAGTGGTTGACCATTCGAAAGTCATAATGACGCCATTATATTAGTAGATTACCAAACTTATCAAAATCAACAATTATGAAATCAATGATAGACCATTCTGACACTATTGTAATAGCAGACATGAGGCCCTGTTGTGGCTTTATATCAGCCAAACTGAAGATGCAGCGTTGGAAGGCCTCCGACAAGTAAGACCGATGGCCTGGTGAGGGTTGCGTGAAGCCGATGGATGTGAGACGCACAGGATCAGTGTTTCTAGCAATGCTTTGGTGAGGCCTATGGCCAGTAGACGTCTTTCTACTGATATGATGATGAATATGATCAGTGTAATTTTTGTTTATATATTCGGGTCATTACGTAAAACAGATTTTACCTTCCTATTACAAATAAGTATATTCGTATAATTTTGATTTAGATTATAAGTAAGGCATCCTGCACCCTTACATTAACGCTTTAATGCAAATCTATGTGCTACAAGTTTTAGGCCATGTTCGCCACAAAATATACCAAAAATCCTTAAAAAATAATGAAGCATCTTCCAAAATCCAACAGAGGCACATACATAGACCTACCCATAACTAGTTGCGACTGGTTCAATCCAGTTTTTTCGACCCTCTGCCCTTCGAGTCTAGCCCGACAGTTCTTGAAGAGCCCTTGGTTTTTATAAAACTACCGTCCATTTTAACGCGACCTCTGACTTCTTAAGTACTTACCTTACAGGCATCCAGGTTTAGTTTGCCACGGGGGGTGAAGGGTTCCATGTAATGGTGGTTTGTTTAAAGTAAAAGTATACTTTGTATGATGCGGTTTGCCCTTGCGTCGAGTGGGTCGTCTAATTCTGTTGCTAAGGTACGAAATGGGGTGGGCAGGGAACAGAGATACTGTTGAGGATTTAATTTAGATGGTGAAGTTTTTTATTGGATTGTGGTGTAGTGGTTTGATATTGTAAAGGATAAAAAGTGATGCACTTTACTTAGAGACTTGGTAAAGATACGATTCTTTAAATTTTAGTTCATGGTATGATCATACCTTATGCATCCATGTTTGGGAGTCATAAAAGAGCAAGTGAAGATTACAAATTCACGAAATATCAGGCTTGAGACAGGTCGAAGCAAGCTGCAATCACAAAGACACATATAGACTCATTCTAGAATCAGATGGGTAGGGAGCTACTGACAAGACTGCGAAAAATCAATAATCTATATATGTATAGGCAGTTATTTTTAATCCTAGCTAATTTAAGAAGTTATGCTGCTAAGATTACATTTGTCAAAAATCATTCAGTCCTTTGTGCAGATTATGATTAAGTTAAGTTGTTATTTTAAAGTTACGATAGGTCTGACATGTTCTATAAGATAAAAGTTCCTAAAAATAAAGATATAAAAAATTAGATTCTGTCTGGAGACTCTTCGATCATCAGATATTTATTCAATAGCTCATGAAATGATTTTAAGAAAAAGTCTTATGACATTTTATTCGACCAAGGAATCGAAGCCCAGACCTTACACTCAGCACATATCTACCGGACTAGACCAAAAGCATCATAAACACTTCACGAAATCAATTATGCATAGTTTTTACTTTTTAATTAGGAACCTTTCATTCGACCATAAATTCATAAGTGCCTCGAAATAATTCGCATTTCTCATTACCAAAGCTGTCAGTACACAAGTCACAAAGTATAATATACATGCCCAAAGTATAGTACACATGCACAAAGTACACAAATACCCATTTCCAAAAACGAATCACAATATAAAAGGTTCATTTGAAATTTTCTGTTTTAAAAACATTCACTAATTATTGAACGGGCGGCGACTATGTATTGTCCGGTTATGTACTTATGTGCTCTTGTACATAAATGTGCGTGTGTATTATGTAAAAAAAGGGTGTTTTTGTCTATGTGCCAAATAAAAATGAGGCCGTAATGTCCGGCTGCATCGAACGTTTATCGTGTGCCAGCCGCCAGCGAAAACGCGATAAGAATTTATTTTTATTTTTTTAGTTTTCTCTTTTAATTATGTTGATGTATTTTTTTATACAAATACTGTTGCTTTTAGTTAAAGGTATCCAAGAGCAGTGGTGGCCGAGTGGTAACGGCTCCGACTTTCGAGTTGTAGGTAGCGGGTTCAAACCCGGCCGGGTGCATTCCTTTGTGTAATTTATTTCATCACCACTGCTCTCAAAACGGTGAAGGAAAACATCGTGAGGAAACCGGCATGTCCTAGAACCAAAAAATTCGAAGACGTGTGACATTCACCAACCCGCACTGGGCCCGCGTGGTGGATTACGGCCCGTTCCCTCTCCTAGAGAGAGGAGGCCTGAGTCCCAGCAGTGGGAACATTAAAAGGCTGATTATGCTATGCTATCTTAAAGCGATAATTTGGAAGTTAAAATTGTCAAAACTAACTAATAAAGTAGGTAGGTAAATTTTTTTTATAGGTGGGAAATCTTTCAAAGACTTCTCCCGATCTATGGCGGCGCACAGACTTTTACCGACTAAAACCCACTCCTAAGTTCCTTCTTTTCCTTGGGTTCCAGGATCCCAGGTTTCCCTTTCGGAAGCTGTAATTTCTATTTAATAATAGATATGCTTGTTCGAGATGTTAATGAATTTTTCTTTTGTGATTTTCCGAGAAATATTTACATGAAAGAAAAGTCTGAATACTTATTTGCAATTTATATCCTTTAATCATCATCATCATCATCATCATCTTCCTGCCCTTGTCCCATCTTATTTGGGGTTTTCATTTTTTTTTCTTCCATTCTATCTTGTCAACCGTCATGCTATTACTAACTTCCTTTTCTTTCTTATCACTGTTCACACAATCCATCCATCTTTTCTTTGGCCTCCCTCTCCCTCTCCACTCATCCACATGTATACTCATAACTCTTTTAGTAACATTATTTACCTACTTATATATTATCATAAATTTACCTTACTTAACGTAACTAAGAGCTATATTCTTCGTATCAATTAAAATGATTCGAAAGTAATAAAAATAATGTAATTCAACCAAACTTGGTTTTCACGGTGTAAGGCCAGATATGAATCATAATTATAAGCGATAATCTCTGTATATTACTTGTATCTTTACGCCGGATCCTCTGAGGGGTAGACAGGGGTATTTAAAGGCCGTCACCGAAATATAAAGAGGGTCCGACATTTATCTTTTTATAATAGCAATAGCATTATGATATGAAATCTTGACCATGTTTTTAACGCAAAATGTTATATTAAAAAAATATATATACAAGGTGCAATTTTGAATCTGCACAAAATTTCAGGAAGTTGTTATAAAACTCGTAAGTTATCATAGAAAAATATCATAGCTTGTCAATAATCAATAATACTTGTTATTTAAATCTTCTTTTTTAATTTTGATTGTTATTCAGAATAACTCTCTTAGTAAACGTCTTCAAAAAAATCAAATCAGCCGTTGCTGTTTATCGCGCGTCATGTCACTGTGTACGTGAGTACGACAGTCTGTTTGAGGCTTCGCCCACTTACTCTACAAAACGCTTTTACCGATTTCCCTAAATAAGAATATAATTTAAAAAAAAAATACCTACCCATTGATTCGGGTCAAGAATCACTAGCATAATTGACTCCAGAAATTTTGTGCAGATTCAAAACTTCACCTTTTATGACAGAAAAGTGCCAAAGCCTACTGGGGCCATTTAGCCAGTGAAAGTCTGACACGCCCTCCCTCTCCGCCCTTGAGCAGGAGAATTCATTGGATGATTTTCCACCTTAAAAAAAACCTTGTGTAACAGAAACTCACCCTGTTATAGAAAAGCGCTTAAATGTCAAAAAAAAAAATTGTTATTTTGGCTCGAGTCATCCAACATGATACTCGTAGTTTAATCTTTCTTCAAGTACTAAAATATAAGAAAAATGTCTTTACATAATTAGTCGTACGAATATGGGCAAGATTATTGATATAATCTGTATCTTGTAATCTGATTTTTGAGGTTAAACTGAAAGGTTAGGTACAAGCACATAAAGTATCTGTTTGAAGAGGCAGATTATTGCTACTTCTGTGTATTGAGATGACATGGCCTTTGGTAATAACTATATTTTTGGATTTTTATGTAAAACTATTGTTTCTGCCAGCGGCTTTTCCTGCGTTAAAGTAGGTTTGAACCCCCATTTCATCCCCTTAGGAGGTGGATTTTGAAAAATCCTCTCTTAGTGTTCGCTTACGACATAATAATGTCGAAAATGTTCAAATCCCTCCCCCTCCCCAATTTTTTCCTGGCATTCTTTTCTCCAGTCACCTCGAACCAGCCCTTGCAGTAGGTCGCCTCGCAACCTCTTCCCAGGTTTTTCAATTTCGGTTGTATTTCGGAGTGTGCCCGTTCCATCATGGAACCACCAGATGTACGGCGATATCCACTGATACATGGTTGATATCCTATCACCCATACGCACGAAACGTTTTAGGAATCATCAAAATCATCATCATTTCAGTTTAAAGACGTCCACTGTTGGACATAGGCCTCCCCAAATGTCGCTACAATGAATGATCCTGTTCGTCTTGCATCCATCGGATTCCCGCGACCCTCACCATGTCATCGGTCTACCTTGTAGGAGTTCTTCCGACGCTGCATCTTCCCGTACGCAGTCGCCATTCCAGAAACTTTCAGCCCCAACGATCATCTAGTCTGCGAGCAATGTGCCCTGCCCACTGCCACTTAAGTTTGGCGATTCTTCGGGTTCAACTATAATAATAATTATAATACGTCAAAGTTCAATGAATCACTGGAGTATTATTATTTGCATAATTTAAACGTAAGGCAAGGCTTACCACTCGTGAGTTATTATTAAATGTTAATAATTTGCTATCTTGATTGTGCTGATATTTTTATTGTTAACGAGTCTACTATTAAAGTGTCGTGACATTTATTATGATTATTAATAGAATTTTATTATTTTACTGGTGATCAGCCCAACTTTACACGCGTGTTACAAATATTTGAACACGCATCAATCGGTCCAGAGGTTTTACCACGACCTCTTAACGCGATCCATTTTTCGATCTAAACTGAATTATTAAAAAGATTTAGCTATATAAGGTTAACCACATTAACTTTATCACTCCTTCATCATCATCATTTCAGCCGAAAGACGTCCACTGTTGGACATAGGACTCCCCAAGTGTCACCACAATGAACGGTCATGTGCGTCTCGCATCCATCGGATTACCGAAACCCTTACCAGGTCATCGGTCCACCTTGTAAGAGGCCTTACAACGCTACGTCTTTCGGTACGTGGTCGCCATTCCAGAACCTTTCGGCCCCAACAGCCATCCGTTCTGCGAGCAATGTGGCCTGCCCAATGCCACTTAAGTTTGGCGATTCTTCGTGCTATGTCGGTAACCTTGGTCTTGATCAGGAATGAGAATATCCGCAGGAGAACCAAGATGACTCCTTAAAAACACTTTTTTTATTGTAGGTAAACTCGCGCTTGAGAGCTATCTCAGCTGATGAAAAGCCACGATGTGGTCCTCGATGGAGCACGCTTGCCTAGACGTAACTTATTCACTCTTGACTTAAGGATCCCTACGTTGTAGCTATCAGGAAATACAGACTCCGGCAGGGAATTCCACTCCTTAGCTGTACGCACAATTAATGTGATAATATTATTCCAATTCAAAGTTTCAAAAGAAATAAAAACTAAATAAACTAAACTAAACTAGAGCAGTGGTGGCCGAGCGGTAACGGCCCCGACTTACGAGTTGTAGGTCCGCGGGTTCAAACCCAGCCAGGCGCATTACTTTGAGTAATTTATTTCATCACCACTGCTCTCAAAACGGTGAAGGAAAACATCGTGAGGAAACCGGCATGTCCTAGAACCAAAAATTCGAAGGCATGTGACATTCACCAATCCGCACTGGGCCCGCGTGGGGGATTACGGCCCATTCCCTCTCCTAGATAGAGGAGGCCTGAGTCCCAGCAGTGGGAACATTAAGAGGCTGATTATGCTATGCTATGCTATGCTAAATAAACTAAGAACAAAAAAATTAATACAGTTCTTATAATTATTATTATACTGCAATCTTCGTTCGAAGACATATTCTATTTAACCATGCAGCTCCTTCCGCATGCTAGGAACCAATCGCAGCTTTTCAGAGCCTAAAAGCAAAGACAAAACGCACCGTATCCTGCGAGTACTTATCTGACAGGTGTCAGTTGTCAAATGTCATTCCATACGTTTGCGCGGCAACCAATACGTTTTACGTTGTGTTATATTTGCTTTTTTTACCAATTTAAGTTATTATATAAGAGCATAGTGCTTGTATAATTTGTAATGAAGTATGCCAAAACGAAAAGATATGAAATACTATCTTCATATTATGAAAAGTTTGAAAAAAGGACGAAACGACGATAACATAGTACGTCACCTGTCCTATCGCTATTTAATTCTTTGATTCCAGGTGAAGTAATAGATTTATCTATTAGATTATTCAGTGAAGTAAGAGTTTCACGTACTTAACCCAAATAATTGTATGCATTGACACGATCAAACTCCTCGGGGTGTTTACGAGATGAACACACGAGCTGGTTTCCTTGTTCCATAACTCTAAAGGCTTTGCCATGGTACATTATACAGTGTAAGACTGTAAATCAAATGGGTTTCGAAATATGAATATACCTACTGACGCGGGTTGTGTACGTGATGCATTGACGCGTTCAGCTGACTCGGGATGTTTACGAGATAAACATACGAGATTGTTTTTTGCCCCACACCTTTGGGGTAACCTGAAAAGCTTCGTCAGGAAAGTTATCTACAGTGCAAGTGAAATGGATTTTGAATATTGTACCTATGGACGCGAGTGATGTACGAGATACATTGGCGCGATCCGCTGACTCGTGGTGTTTACGAGATGAACACACGATGATCTTTACCCTTCGGTACATGGACACGGGTGATGTACGAGATGCATTGACGTGATCTGCTTACTCGTGGTGTTTACGAGATGAATGCACAATGGTCATTACCTTTTGATAAAATCCGAAAGGCTTTGCCTAGGTACACTTTGGTACCATTATCAGGGTCAATAGTTTTAGGTTTTTAGACCTTGTATTTAGGATGATCCTCAAGAAGTGGACATTAAACTAGATATCTGTTGTATCATCATCGGCTCCAACAGGCACAACCCCAACTGTTACAGACTTGAGTATAACATTTCCTGAACTAGCATCTGAGCTAGTCGTTGAACCAGTTACTATATTTCCTGAAGTATTACAGTATTTATATCTACAAAACCAAATGATTTAATGGCCTGACTTAATGAATGACTTAACCCACATCTAGAATACCATTTTTGGAAATACTCAAGGAATATGAACAAAAACTAGATAAAAATGTGTGTAATAACTGTTTAAAATAATATAGAGATTATTGCCTCAGTCAGTAATTCACTGATAATACAAGAATATACTGATACAAAAAGATTAAATCAGAACAGAATCAGTTGGGATTGGGAATCAGACCCTATCTAAGCTTCACAGCAATGATGGCATAAATAGGCTGAAACTAATTTTCCCAGTTGATTGATACTGGAAGAGTTTTAATAGATTTGCACTTCACATAAACAAAGATATTGTCAAAGATGTTGATAGAGACGACTACCTGCATGGGAATACTTCAACAGAGAACATTTAAAGTCCTAAAGACATGCCACAGAAGCGGCAAGCTTATTATGAAGCCAGCCTAATCTTCAACTGTAACCCGTCAGGGAAACGGGAATGGTCCATCTTGGTACAACCAGCAAAGAATAATACCTAGGCCTGGACGAAAGTATCTGCAGTCCTCATATTAAACTATAACCAAGCAATTCTCGCAACACATCCAGTGTATGCTAGAACACAAAAAGTTCCACCACAGGCTCATGGTTGAAATTAGAGGTTAGTCATGCTTACAGATTAGCCCATTCCCTTCCTCGTTGATAGAGGATTTGTGGTAATGCCCCAATTTTGAAACACATCTGTAGATGTTCGGTAAGTGCATTTTTTCTTCCATAACTTATCAACCAAAATTCAACGGTTCAAAACAAAAATGGTTTTACAAGTGATCAATCAGGATCTTCAAGATCAGGGGCCAAGATGAATGCATATTTATGTATAAAACCATTCATAATTTACTGCCATTGAGCACAAATTCCCCATGGAAACCGTGTGGGAATCAACTTATATCCAAGATATTTTTTGGTTTCCCAACAGGGATGGAGAAGGGAGGTTTATTGAAACCTTTATACCCCTGAACAAATTGGTTCACACATCCAAATTTATAAGATGTAAGATCACTGCGGTAGCTCTAGTGTACCCAGGAGATCTTATGGCAAAATTTGAATCCAGATCACAGGAGATACCTATTATTTCATTATGATCATTTAAAAAGAGTCTATTGCTGTCCCAAATGGGATTTGTTTTACACATTATGCATTTTTGATAGTGGTAGTTACATGTATATCTATGATCAAAAGTTCACAAATCAGTATGTACATCATCATCTTGATGACCTTTTGTGTATTAGTTCAGACTATATAGTCTACTACTATACACACTACACTATTCATACTAGCCTACTATTATATAATAAAAGGTTGAAAAATATTCAAGGAACAATTACTCCTTTTACAAAATACGCCATCCCAATCATGTTAATTATTTAGATTTTATATATGACACACAATGACTGATGTCACATACAAAAAATGTTGTTTCTGTAAATCCCTTAAAAATATTTACAGAAACAAGTTTCTTAGCTTATGAGAGATTACTCACTTAATAGGTACATCAACTGTTGCATTATTTTGTTGCAACAACATTTGTTGTTGGTTGGTTCTATACTAAAATTAGAACATACCTAAATACTTAGTTATAAGTAAAGGCAACTAAGATTCAAAATAAAAATTCATCCAATCATCAAACTAGACCTACAATGATGCAACAAGAACTGGGGGGGGGGCGCAATTGTAGTGATAACAGAAGCCCATGGGTTCTGGAAAAAGGATAAAAAATTATAATTATCACATAAATTATTTAGAACTGCTTCACATTTTTTACCTTTAAAAATTCTATTTTGTTAAACATGAGCACTTACACATTTTGTGTGAGATTGATAATAGTTTGCTGTATCTTAAATAAACCGAATGGGAGGAATACGGTATCAACAATTAAATAATATAGCCAGAATTATGGAGCAATGGTGTGAAAATAATTAGATTTGTCTATTTGCTTCATATATGGATTCAAAAGACAACAAAGAGACCAATTAACAATCTCATACATCTAACATAGAGTGGGAACAGAATATCTCTACATTTTAGTAGGTATATTGTGTCTCAGTTTGGTCAAACTGATTGATCTTTTCCCTTCTACAAGTACCTAATACATAAATGTGATGCCTGTGTTTCCTGGATACCAGATTCAAAATACATTTAATTAGATGTTTTTTACTGCCCTTGAACATGATAATTTATTTCTTTTATGTGTTCTTTCCTCCATTTAGCCCAATATTGAGGAGGCTACAAAAATCAAAAATGAAAAGGTGATGTCATATTGACCTTCACAAGCTTGTCCACCATTGAAAACAATGTTAGTTTTTTCAAGCTGTTAGTCTTTATAGGTACTCAATAAAAAACTATTGCATTCCTCTTTTAAAGAGTGTCATCTTACACACCTCCTTACACTAATTTCCAGAATATTTACATGATGTTCTTCCATCAGCCATAGAGGTTACATTAGGTTACCTTCCAAATAATGCCTCAATTCAATGTTACTTATAGGATCTCACTTATTCACACAGTCTATACCAATTAATAAATTAATAGACTCATAAATTGGTCGTAATGATCACATCCAGAGATTATGTTAAGGTTTCTATAAAAATCAAATTGTCTAAAAAGTTAGTGAATTTGTTTGCACTTAGCAAAGCCCAAGTAGCACAGATTTATCATTTATAAAAATACTCAATATTATAGTTAATGAAACCGGTGTAAATATTTCTATCCTAGACACTATAAAAACATCTGGTTCTGGTTGCAGCGGACCGAACCTCTTATTTACCTTTATTTTAGTTTTTATTTTATTATTTTTATTGTTTTAGTCAACATACAAAAATAGAGCCATTTTCTGTAACGAAAATGGACGGCAAAACCTGAAATCTTCCCTGACACTACTTTATTTTATTACATTAGATACACTCAAGAGTATTAGGGAAGATAATACTCATTTAATACTTTCTTTGAATAACCCACACAAGCCAATTTCTTCGTCTACCATTAGTAGATGGATAATAATAATAATAAAATATATATATACTTTCTCTATGTGTGGCATATTAGCGTTTTTTCAAGGCATAGTACAAGACATGCATCCATGTCGACTGCTAAAGCTAGGGGAGTATCATTAGATGTAATTAGGCAAACGGCTGAACAAACAGTTCTTCAACTTTTGCAAAATTTTATAATATACCTATTTCCAACAATTCATCTGAATTTGCTCATGCTGTGCTTAATGCTGAACAAAATATTTGCTTATAAATGCCTTAATATGTTTAAAATAATTATAAAAAATATAGACATATATACTTATATAATATAAAATGTATAAGTATGTCAAAAAGACTGATTGTCTCATATTACCATTATATTAAGAGCCTAATAAGTGCCTAAGAGATTTTGGTTTCTGAAATATATTTGTTTGATATTAAAAATCTTAATTTTGCTTTAAGTTGACTCTTAACATCTGCATGGTTAAATAGAATATGTCTTCGAACGAAGATTGCAGTATAATAGATGATCAAACGAACTTACCTGTGATGTTCGATCATTATTATACGTAGCTTCGTTCGAAGACATAGGGAACCCTCCCTACCCTACCCAGCAAAACTTAAGATTTATCTCTAACTCTGAAAGAATGACATTTGACAACTGACACCTGTCAGATAAGTACTCGCAGGATACGGTGCGTTTTGTCTTTGCTTTTAGGCTCTGAAAAGCTGCGATTGGTTCCTAGCATGCGGAAGGAGCTGCATGGTTAAATAGAATATGTCTTCGAACGAAGCTACGTATAATAATGATCGAACATCACAGGTAAGTTCGTTTGATCATCTATTATAAAAACACCATACAATTACTATACCAAAACTGCATCAAAGTCAGACCAGCAATTCAAAAGCTCAAGTCAGTCAGTCCGTCTGTTCATGCTAACTAGGCGGTACCTGGCGTGTTCCGGCTCACACAAGGTCGGTCAGGTCCGGTCTGGACCTACTCCACAACTCCGGCAGGTGTCTATGCCAACTGAAATACAGCTTCCTTTTGAACACTGAGATTTAAATTGCATTGAGATAAGGCTATAAAGTTCGTAAAAAAAGTTTAATGTTGATAGCTGTGTTGGCCCAATCGTAACTGCCCCGACTTACGAGTTGTAGGTCGCGAGTTCAATCCCAGCTAGGTGCATAACTTTGTGTAATTTATTTAATCACCATTGCTCTTAAAACGGTGAAGGAAAACATCGTGATAAAACCGGCATATCCTAGAAACAAAAATTCGAAGACGTGCCCACGTGGTGGATTACGGCCCATTCCCTTCCCTGAAGGCTTGAGTCCCAGCAGTGCGAACTTTATAAGGATTGTAATTGTAAACAATGCTCATGACACAAACATCGACCTCTGGTATAGTAGTCTGGGCCACTAACCACTGAACCAATAGGCCAGTTAAAAAGTTTTAAGTCAGTTAGGAGCAGTTCTTAAATTTTAATTTTAATGATAAATTTGTATCTACGAAAAATATTAATAAGTATTGTAAAATTGTTAAAAAACAAAACAAATAAACAATAATATTCAGTAGTCATCATCAACATAAATACATTATACAAAACTATATTACCTAATGCGGTAACAAAATAACAATTTTGCAATAAAACGTATCAGTTATGCCAATCATCATGAAATAAACAATATTAATAAATTGCTCAGAATTTTACTTTTAATTAACTTTTTAACACTTCTAGAAATGCTAGCCTGTAGGATTGGCTAGCAACTACTCAAAACTTTTTTTTCAAATGACATAAACTAATGCTGGACTGCGATCGCACCTGGTGGTAAGAAGTGATGCAATCGTTGATGGTGAAGCGCACTAGTTTATTAAGAGCCTATTCAATCTAGCCTTGAAGACACCAAACTAAACATACTTAAACCACACAACTAAACTTTTACAAAAAAGAAAAGAAAAATGGAAACAAAAAAAACTTCAAATCCATACTTACACCCACTTTCCTACCAAACGGCTGACAGTCGAAATTTAAATGAAGTAGCTATCGCAATTAGCGCACTCGTACACCTACAGGCGCAACTAAACGCACACGATTACAAAAAAGCCCAAATAAAAAGTGTAGTGATCAAAAATGTGTGAAAGAATCGCACACACACTCCCTTCCAACTTCACACACACACAGCTCGGCCACAATTCAATATCGCCTGTCATTCCGCGTACCGTCCGCAAAAATTGCATTTTTTATCATAATTAAGTTTAATTTTTTCTTGCTGATATTAATTTTTGTTGAAGATCTTTATTACCTACGCAGGGTTTATGGGGTGTTGATTATATTTTACATAAGGCTATCGTATAGTCTAAAAAGATAATGAGTTTGAAGTTAATTAATTGAGCTGATTTGAAATAATTAGCATAATTACTTGTGTACATCGATATATGCTTAAATAAATAGATAGTTATTTGAGATTATATTTGGCTAATTATCTTAAAAATATTAACTATATCTCATTATTGGCGGTTAGGTACTTTTGCAACGAATATTTAGAAATGTATAAGATGTTAAATGACAGCTACCCAGGTTGCCTAAGGTTTTTTTTCCAACTACATTAATTAACCTTATTATCAATTATTCATAGAATATTACTTGCTTAAAGTTAAACGCGTAATAAATCTACAATAAATACAGCCATGATTGATGAACATGAAAAAGAAAATATCCAAAAAAAAATTGCACAATGATACATTAAAAATATTAACGGAATTAACTTTTTTTGGCACCCTACAGCAACAATACAACCTGTATTGTGCACACAAATGCATTCTCACTCACACAAATACACTCGATGCATTCATACACAGATATGTGCGTTAACTCGGCGCGACCATGTGGCGTATTTAGGTCAATTGCTGAAATAAACGCATCGTCGCAGCGCACTGCGCCTGAGTCGTTTTTTATTGAACCTAAGAGAGAGTATGTTGCACATTTCTTTTTGTATGCACTTTAGGCGCCGGTTGGCGTGTTAGATTATTTGTTTTAAATGTATTCAAGATCCGTTAGTTGGCGCTCTAGTGTGGACTTTGTTTAATAAGTATGAACAGTAACTTGTGCAACTGTTTGCTTTTACTTTTTTATACTGTTTTCGTTTTAATTTATGAGTAACACTTGGCACAGTTAGTACAGAGTTTAATAAGACTGATGTTTTAAACGGGAATTTCTAAGTTGCATATTTATTCTTTACATAACGAAAGAAAAATTTGCACACATTTCCTGAAATAGTCAATATCTAAAAATAAAACCCGAAAATGTAATTCCCTAATATTTGTTTTCAAAATGTAAAGGAGCTAGCAAATTACTGAATTTTTTAAAGCATATTGACCAGCATGTAATTTTTCCACTGTTCAAACGTTAACAACAACTGAACAACGACCATGATAATAAAATAAACCGACAAACAACTTTTATCGGCAATTTATAACATTTAAAAATCTAAAATATTTATTTTCGTATTGAGTACGACACTTAATTGGAAGTAATTTGAAGTTTCATTGCGTCAGCACCATCTATCGGGGCTTATGTAATGATTTTTGTTTCGTAAAGGTCATACGTAACTGGCTTTTAATTAAACATTATATGCCTTGAGGGAAAACAGGCTTAAATTATATGTTAATGTTGTTACTTTATAAAATATTAATGTTTCACTACTGCAAGGGTAATTATGATACTTGAGATTGCATTTTTTGCTTGCAATTTAAAAACATTGCAGTGGCTTGTCTAATAAAAACAAGAAATTCACGTCAATGCCAAATGAATGTAAACGTTTATTCGTCTTTGTGTTAGTTCTTTTTCATTTAATTGTGTGTATTTCAACATATAAGCAGCTAAACAAAAACCGTAGATTCATTTAATTTAAATAATATTGAGGTTCACTCAAATAAACATGTCAAATTAACAAAAATGACTTCTAAAACGGTTTACAACTTTAAAAGAAGCCATTCTAAATAATCCCGTTGTCATGTCCAGATAAATTTTCTTATTTTGACATGCATTTTTAATATTCTCACAAGGCTGATGCCGACACAAAAAAGACAAAGGTCGCCGAGCAGGTTCCCGAATGCAATTGAAATCGATTTTTATGCAATCAATATCGTCTCATTACTCTTCATATTAGCTGTATTCGTGTAAATGCCATTATCGTATAGTATTGGTGAACGGTTTCTCTTATTTCTTCTTATAAATATTTTTGGGAGATCCGGTTGACGTAAATTTGGTCGTAAAACTCTCAAACAAAACTGTAGGCCATTGTTTTATTGTTATTTTGTAAGGTTTAATATGTGTATGGACATTTTATACGCAGGTGTCGTACGCTGGGAGCCTGACACTGATTATTAATTACGTAAATCTTTGCATCTAACCTTGAAGGGTTTGTTTGTATAGTCTGTGCGTTTGTCCTTAGGGCTGTTGCTGCTTAGGAAACTACACACGATTTGAAGAAAAAAAACTGTGATTTAAGAGCGATAGAGTAGAATTTTAATAACTTGGGCGATGGATAGGCGGCATACGAATCAAGGAAAAATACTTCGGTTCAAGTTTAAAATCTTTACCTGTTTAAATTAAGTAAATAAACATTTGCCAACCTTCATAAACTTTGTAAACATAATAAATTATAAATAAATAAAGGTTGGCACGTTTTTGGCGTACCAATGTAAAGTGCAAAAATAATAAAAACGTACACGTAAAACTTATCGCCTATAATTTATTGAAAAAACATTTGACTACAGATCATAGAGATTATTTTAAAATTTCAGTGAACAAATATAAAAAAAGAATAAGTAAAATATTTAATAAAAAATATTATTATATTTTATGAAACTGACATGTGGTCCCGCTACGGTGAAGCACACCACGATTGCCGATTTTTAATGCGTGCCGCGACAAGGCTTGCATTTTCGGTAATAGAGTACACCTAGACGCACCATAGACCATCGGGGATATTTAACTTAACATAAGTAATTATATTTTTCTTCAGTATTTGCTTATAGTATATTACAAGTACTTAGTAGGTTATTGTTTTGTGATATTTTTAATATGTATTAGTTTATTATGTATTTTATAACATTTTAATATTATATATTAAAATACCCTTTCCACTGTCGAAATATCTCCCTCCGCTCAGGATGGTGTGCGTGAGGGAATGTAAGACTTTTACTGGCTAAAACCCACCTGTGTTCCTTCAGATTCCCTGTGCGTTCGAGGGCCTCGATAATTCTTTCGAACAATACCGCAGCCTTAGCAGGAATCGATCTTAGTGGGCCCTGTCCATTTTTTTAACATCTCTTTGAGGCAATAGTATTACAATTTTATATGGATAAATATATGGGCCTTAGTTACCTGACTGTAAAGAAATAATAATAATACGTTTACATTAATATAAAATAAAAAATAACAAAGAAGGTAAAATAACTTCTTTGTTTATATTTGTATAAGTACAGATCCTATAACTAAAATCTTGTGGAATTGGCTATTTAAGAAAAGTCGCGAGAAAAAGAAATAAAATTATAAACTGAAAAATAATGTTAGAATATTTTGTATTTAAAGTAAGTTTCAAATACAGCATAAATGTGATATTTTTAGTATTTTTGAGACCTACCTTACTGCGCGTACACGAATATATTGTTTGAACAAAATTACCAAAAAAAAATTACAGATGCAAGCATATGGCCACACATACTGAACATCTCGCCACAAAGTAAACATTCAAAACAAAAATAACTCGTTGCAAGGAATCAGAAATGTCATCAATACGTTTCCGACCTCACCGTATTGATTTGAACACGAACAGAATTTACATAAGAAAAACTGCGGATTTTGGGTACCGAAATACACTTTATACCTAACATTTGGTACAGAACTTGACTGTGTTTGACCTAAATATGCTTGGATCTGTTAACACAACTGCATATCGGGGTCGAAATGGCCTGATACTTGATCCTGTACGAAACAAAATGACTTCTTCGATTTAGACATTATAATGCAGAACACAAAATATGGAATTTGAGATATTTGTAAATTATGGGTACTTTTCTTATGTTCTTTTTATGTGTATGCGTCAGATTAGTCTGCGAATATACGCTCTACAGCTAAGTCGTGGTTTCATTGCTGTCCTGATATTCCTCAGAAACAATATTAGACTTATAATATGACTGAAACTTAAGCTACTTTGTGATTTTTAGTTTAGTTTGTCGCCTGATATTTTGACGTTGCTGCAATCACCATGACCACAGGAACTAAAATAGGTCAAAAATTATGTTAAAATTGAATAAAACTATATTACCTTTTGTGCTACCAATTGAATATAATACCAATTGAAGAAAATTATAATAACTATTGTGACAATCTAGAAAATTTCCCTTATCAAAATCTACTATCTAAAAAGCCTTATACCTAAAAATCTACCGATCAGTCACGACAATATCTCATCAATAACATTGGAAATGTGCAGTAAATGACGTGTTAAAAAAATCTGGCACACAAACACGAGTTGAGTATAACAAGAGGAACCAAGCGGCGCCGGGGGGCGGAGCGAGTGAATGTGGAACAAGCGGAATGATGTCGTTTGTTAATGACAAACCAATTTGTGTTCTGTAGTTATTTTAGGGGTACACGTAACGGTTTCTGTGGCCTACTTTTAGGTCCATTGCTCATTTTTTGGAAGCCTTACTGTTAGAGTTAATCTGTACCGAATATTAGGGATTGTATCATCCAGAACTCAAGCTTTGAATCAAAATTAAAAACAACTATATTAAAAAAAAAAGTACAGTTAAAGAGTGGAATTTCCTGCAGGATATTATATATGTTTCCTGACAACTATAATCTAGGGGTATTTAAGTCGAGAATGGTCAAAGTCAACCGCGAGCCTATCCATTTTTTTTAACTTAATAATTATAGCTATTAAATCTATTGCTAGTCAGTGAAATTAATAACAGCCCATCGCTTTAGTAAAGTTGTAATATTTTTACGAAACGTAGTAAAAGTCGTAAGGAAAAGAACTCGAGAAAGAACATTTTTACAAGGGACATAAACTAAAACATTTATTAAGGTACACGTCTGATACAGTTTTACAACTAATAATATACAACACACTAAAACGCTGCCGCTATCTGAGAAACTTTCCAAAACCGGGAGGCATTTTTTTTAAGTTGCATCACAAGCGCCTGCCCCTGTACGCTGCAATGTGACCTCGATACACACACAGACAAACCGATACACGCACACAATCAACCATATATCCATGTGTGTGTGCATGCAGATGCATCCACACACATATACATGATACACAGGCTGATGCCCATTTTTTATCAGCCATTTTTAAAGTCTTATAATTTTTTATTAGCGCATTAAAATGTTATAAAATAAACTTATATTTCGTTTGTTTATTGTACAGATACTGTCAAACAGGTTTTTGATAATCAGGAAGAGATATCGTGTGTAATTACGCTGTGGAGTCTTTTGCTTGCAAGTGGTTTGTGGTCATTTGTTCTTGAAGCTCTTAGCCATAAATACTTGCATCGATTAATGGCTGCAACATCTCACCCATAACTTAATAACGAACATGATTGAAGCCATCTATAAAATATATGACAATGATCCATTTATGTAAGATACGAAACTGGTATTTTATGACAGTAAAACATTGAACAGTAAGTTTTTAGTATTCATAACATTAAATTTATTCTACGTATTGCTATTATTACGTCATTTTATTTTTATAACTTTATTTACACTGTCGACAGGGATTTCTCAAAATCAAAAACATAAAAAATAACATTTACGTTTTTAACACGTGTACGGTTTATTGCTTTCGTTGTTTATTTTTTTAAAAGTTACTTGAATCATGATCGTGATCATGGTCTTGGAGTATTAAAGTTTAATTAATTTTACTTTGTTATAAAACGGTTATTTGAATCTTACACACATACATTAGTTTAAAAATATACGAGTACATAGAACTATTTGTCTCTTGCGATTTCAACCGCGTCTTTCGTTACTACTCCACTCCTATTGCTTTTAGCGAGTTGTTATACAGCTTCTAGACTTTCCTGATAATGGAATTATCTAACATCAATTTTTTTTTTCATATCTTGTCTGTACCTGAAATTATCACATTCAACCAAAAAATTGGGGCCGAAAGGTTCTGGAATGGCGACCAAGTACCGGAAGACGTAGCGTTAGAAGGCCGCTTACAAGGTGGACCGATGACTAGGTAACGGTTGCGGGAGTCCGATGGATGTGAGACGCACAGGACCGTTCATTGGGCGACACTTGGGGGAGGCCTATGTACGGACGTCTTTCGGCTGAAATGATGAACCAAAAAATCAAGCTCTTCAATTTCATAATATCACAATCATCTATCAGAAATCTCTTTAACAATATCTATTCTCAAAACTATATTTAAAAAAAAACTATATTTAATCTAGATTTACACTGAGCCAAACATACAAATTACTTACTGTACTATATTCTACAATCTAGCAAACAATATTAAAAAAAAAAAACTTTTTAATAATAATAATTAATTAGTCCCACAATCAGTATCATCCTGTACACTCACGCACACAAGCCCAAGCTTCTCTCAACTGATCTGCTCATAATAAAATGTGGCTTTTTTATCATGTATTTACTTTTTTCTATGTACTACCTTAATCTGTATGTATGTACGGTACATAGTGTTCATGTACTATTATCATTTTGAACGTTGTTGTTGTCTGTCCGTTGATTTATCGGTTATAACGATAGTGTGGGTAGTAAGTATAGTAGGTATAATATGAGAGGATTAGTGTCTGAAAATACAAGGTAATGGTTGAAAGAGTGGCTAAAGAATAGTAAGTGAAAATACAAGACAGTGGCCGATAAAGTTGCTAAGGTAAAGGGGCTGAAAATATAAGATAATAGCTGAAAGAGTAGCTAAGAAAAAATGGCTGAAAATACAAGACACTGGTTGAAAGAGTCGCTAAGGAACAGTGGCTGAAAATACAAGATAATTGTTGAAAGAGTGACTATAAAAAAAAATGGCTGCCAATAAAAGAAATTAAGTGGTTAAGGAACAGTATCTGAAAATACAAGGCAATGATTTGAAGATTGGCTAAAGAACGGTGTCTGAATATACAAGGTAATGATTGAAGTAGTGGCTTAGGAACTGTGGTTGAAAATACAAGGTAATTGTTGAAAGAGTGGCTTAGGAACAGTGGCTGAAAATATAAGATAGAGCGGCTAAGGAACAATGGTCTCTTTGGTATTTTCTCGTCGGAATTACTACTCAATCTTTAAAGAAATACGGATACGTGAAAAGCGTCACACCTATGGGCTTATTTATTATTATTATTATAAGCCCATAGTTTCCTACTGAAGGATAATAAAGACCTATATTACTTCTTTCCACGTTTTCCTATCTCGGTAATCTGAGTTACATATTATTATATAAATTCTACAGGACAAACATTTATACACAAATTACATATACATTTTATGTATACATTTTTTTATATATATTTATTTTTACATTAGCGACCAGCATAAACTTCACACATGTGTTAGAAATCTTTGAAATTCTCTGCTTTTCTCTACAATAATATGCATGTATTATACACTTAAACCTTCCTCATGAATCACTCTGTCTTTATATGAAAACTGCATGAAAATACGTTCAGTAGTTTTTAAGTTTATCGCGTTCATAGATACAGACAGTCAGACGTTGGGGTCTTTGTTTTATAATGTGTAAGGAACTGTACAATAGCTTATCGCACAGGACAATCTCTTATAGATAACCTTTGGATGGATTTAATTAGTGTCAACTGTCTACTAGATGCACCTAAAATTATTAATCTGTAGCAATTAAGTGTTATCGGCTGAGAAAAACTTTGGAATCGCTAAAAACGGATCAATTTTCTTATCTTCAGTCTTATCGTCGTACAGGGGCCTTACAGTGCGAGCGAGAAAGAATAATGGTGCTATACACTCTATATAGCGCCATCCCTTTAACAGTTCAGTATAGGTCGTAAAATGGATCGCGTAAAGAGCTCGTCGTGCTCGTGACTTGCCTCAGGGCAAGTGTAAAATCGGGTTTCAAAACTTTCTTATTTCTCCACTTTGATACAAAAAATAAAATTCCCAGATGACAAGTAAATCCGTAAGCTCAACACTATCAAGTAAATACGTTTTTTGTTGGTACATTTTAACTAAATGTAGCCCTCATTATATATTTATGTTCATTTGCGGCGGCTCTTTGTTGGAAGCTTGTGTTTGCTCAGTGACCGATGCGCCGATAATTCGGGGCTGATTGAAAATGCGGTGCTTTTTAAACTGTTTAGCTATAGGTACTTCAGTTAGGTAGGTTTCGAAAGGCAGTGGGAAAATGGGTGACTTGATTATCATGTACATACGACAGTATCGACTTGGCATGACCACTAAATAGCAGAATGTGTCTTTGCAAGTACCTAATAGTAATAGGTAGTCTCCTATAGTAATATCTCTTGGAGTTACCAAATCTTATCTAAATAAACAGACAAGAAGGAGAAAACAGAAAAATTGGTAAAAAGTGATGATTATTTCTGAAGAAATCTCTTCCTGCATACTTGCGAATAGTTGAAAAAAGATGTGTATGTCTATACCGTGTTTAGGAGTAGTAGGAATATAAATTATATTATACGTAATACGTGTTATACGTTTGTTCTTTAGACTGCTTTTAAGTCTAAGTGTGGTGTATGTGATATGGCAGCATTTACTTGAAATAGAATTAAAAAAATACGTCTATTTGACGGGTGCGTCTCATATCATATAAAGTTATTTGGTATATTTTTATTTCAATAACGTTCACGAGATATAAACGTCAGATATACCAACTGTTGATATAATTTCTTTACATATATTTTGTATAACGGCATTGGATATAAAGTTTATTTCATCGAAAATCATTAGGTCTATCGTTTAAAATATACATTCGTCCCCTTCTAATATTAGTGAATCATTTGGGTTATTTTCAACAAAATTATAGTGGGTAACTTAACCTAAAGTTACCCACTATAATTTTGTTGAAAATAGACGGTTATGACAATGTCATTGATGGTGAAAGTGATATAGCCAACTAGCAACTAAACCAAAGAAATATTAATTTAATATCTGAAATTTTTGGATAGCATGTGGGATTGTGCGCCTGCCTCACAAATTTCACAAACACGAATTAAAGAAGAAATGTGTTGCATCGACCTCAAGTGACATGGAAGAAGGAAAGGAAGACGATGAAGTTATATCTTTCGCAAAGAAAATGTTTGTCCCATTTCTTTTATTCTGTTTTATCAGCCATCACCCTATCACCAACTCCTTTTTCCATCATATCATTCTTTAATAACAATCCATCCACTGTCTTTGGCCTCCCTCTCCCTCTCCATCCATCCGCAAGAAACTCTTTTTCACATGACCATAAGCATAAACACACACACATGACCGTTTTAAGACAAATATTTGTAACAATAAAACTATGAAAAACATTTAATGCGAATTACGAATCAAATAAAACACGAGTATCTTTCTAACTTTATAATAAAAACCGTCTGAGTGTATAAAAGATAACAAACTTTCTTTTTTCTTTCAAATTAGTCTAGTAATCTTTTGAAACCCAACCCTCCGCACCTGCTCAAAGTACAAGACACGTGGTCACCTGACCGCGAGCTTCACGGCATTTACGACTTATTTATTAATGTGTCGGCTCCCTTGTAGACCCCTTTTCTGATTACAGTTGGCATTTTTAATGAAAACAATCGTATCGTACCAGATTTGTTTTTCCGTCGGTATTTTTTTTTTTGTAGCGTATGATGAGAAAATAGCATAGACAAAATTATACTTATAATACAAACAAAACTAAAAGACATTCTTTAGTGACTTAAACTGTGTTCGACTTGATGATGGCCAGCCAGGTTCCACACAAGACTTCGGATGGAACCAGGGAGCCCGACTGGAATAAAAGACGGCGACCCTATTTTAACGGTATATATTCGCAGAAACAGAGTTTATCTAATTACATAGGGGTATATACACCACTAGTTTTTAATTAGTACAAATACTTAAAGGGCTTATTAGAAAAGGTCTTGTTATTACTTAGGTAAAGTCTCAATAAAATAATATTCATAAACAGCAAAGTTATTAGCGTTTGTTTATATCCCAAAATGTCACTCAATTTATGGAAATATTGTACAGACTATTGATTATGAATGAATAAATGACGATCAAAATAGAAAAACATTGTGCGTAGTATTTTCTAGTAGCAATTGTTATGTATTTTTGATTCAATTATGAATTTATTAATTATGACAAATTTTCGTGGACAATTCTGGGATTTCTTTTTTTTTACTTTTGCTTACAAAAATATGATCAGTGATGGGTGGATGATAGAGCCCCATTTTTTTTGTACTATATAAAAAATAGGGGTTTATAGCGAAGACCAATGACCTCGATGGATGCGAGACGCACAGGACTCGCGGGGCAATCGACATTAAATAAATACATTATATGTTTATTTCCTTATGAAATAAACATATTATTATGTGTGTGAGAAAGGGAACACGCTGTTTTTATTTTCCTTTTTGTATTTTTTTAGCTCCTGTGGTTACCACAGAGATGGGACAGTTGACTCATATTTTTATAAAGAGGTAAAATTTGTTTTTTTTTTTTTGGTTGTTTGTAGGAGGTAATCTCTGAAAGTACTGGTCCGATTACTAATTGTTTTTCACTGATAGAAAGCTGCTTTATTCCTGAGTGACATAAGCTATATTTTAAGAACGCGGGCGAATCTGCGGGCAAAAGCAAGTTTTATATAAACTCCGAGTTGGTGACCAAACTGATTACTAAACACAAGAATACGGTCTTTAACTTACTTGTTGTCACTATGAATATACCACACTATACAATTATAACTTTCTTTTTTAGTAAGTATACAGAATTATATGACTTTTGACAAAATATTGCGTTGAATACATTCGTAATGATTAAATTATTTTATCGAGTTATAAATGCTTCTGCAGAAATCTTCATTCCTGATTCGATCACGCAAAGTAACTCCAAGCATAGCCCTCTCCATTGCACTTTCGGTAACTTCAAACCTTCTGATGAGGCACATGTTCATGTATTATTCCCTCAAAAGCAGTAACTGAACATGCTTTTCCAAAAATATAACCAAACTGCATCTCAACTATTTAACCCATTTACAAAAACGAAACAATAACATATAACATTTCCCTCACTAATCCGTCGCGACGACACGTTCCGAAACTATGCACTGAACGACCTCAAACACTTTTCAACTGCAATCAAAGCGACACTACACGGCTTTTTGACACTCGCCAAAAAAAGCATCAAATAGAATTCTGCGTCAAAACAATGAACAAACTAACAGAGTGGCTGTATGAAACACATGCATACAATTTGCTAGCACCGGACGCGCCGGCCAAAAAATCCTTTTGAAAAAATACAAAAAAAATATACTGTCAGGAACGAATTTTAGACTGCAGGATAGGGGCCTGTAGATTTGGTTTCTTTTCACCGTTTTTTAGAGTCTGATTGAGGGTAAAGGACTTGGAATAGACGGACTTAGGGGGTTAATGTTTGGTTTAGGCCTCATGTTATTGTACAGATTATTATCGACTAGCTGTTGTTAGGGACTTCGGCTGCATGATGGTAGAAAAATATCTAAAGGGAACTTATTCTCAGTAGAGAACATGACACACACATTAACAAACTTTCGACTTTTTAATATTACTGTGATACATCCATCATCTTTGTTTTGATCACTTCATTAAGCAACTTTGTGAAGAACAATTTGAAAGATAAACTATGGGCTGTATTATATTATAATTATATCTATTTATTAAGAAGCCGAAAAGTTAATTCCTAGAAATAATTTCTTAGTGGCGGATGCAATACCTGTGCAAGCCGTCCGTGAGAGAAAAATCTAGACGTCGCTCGGGTAACTGATTGGAAAATGAATAGCGTTTCTTTGATTACTGACTACTATGACAGAGAACTTTATTTCAAAAGAAGAAATAGTAACAACTTTCAAAAAGAAATTAATTGTACTTCTACTAAACAAATGTTATTATTCCGTATGAGGTCTACTCTGTATTTGATTTTCTAGCTGATATATAGTTGTGTATCAATGTTTGTCTGTTCGGTGATAAACTGCATTAATGTTTATATGCCAAAATGGTAGACTGTACAAGGGTTCTTTGATATTATTGTAATCACCTTATTGTATATTCTGAGCAAAAAAATTGATCTGACTTGAATATTTTCTCACTAAACAAATTAAGAAAATAGACTTTGATAATCTATATATACCTATATATTAAAGGAGAAACTGACTGACTGACATATCAACGCACAGCCGAAACTACTGGGACTAGCCTTACCTACTTACTTACTGGGACTAACCTTTTTTAAAGCGGGCAAAGCCGCTGGCAGAAGTTAGTAATGTTATAAACGTTATTTCTCGATGAAAGATCATATTTTCTTTCTCATGCTCTCTTCTCCTCACGAAATCGAAATGATAACTTCCCTCATTTCATTTCAGCTTAGTCAAAGAACTAAGCTCGTCTTACCTCTACAAAAAAAAAACCAACTCCCTCAAACGGAACCCGAAATATAAAAGCGACGGCGCGCGGGCACGCTGGATACAGGACTTTCTCTCTCGTCGGCTAGATGGCATTTTTTCCGTTTTTTCACGTGTTCCCGATAGAAATAGTGACGGTTTTTTTTTCGTGGACCACTCTCACTTTCACTAGTAGCTCGTAAAAAGCAAATAAAGATCGGTAAAAACTCGTTTGCGGGTATTTTTTTGCGTGAACTACTTTTTCAGGGTTATTCATTATTTTCTCGCGGTTTTTTTTTTTCGTCTATTTTTTATACCATAGTGGTGTTTTTACGGGAGCTTCGGTAAACGGATTTTGTTTTTTTACAGCACGCAGTTTGATTGGCAATTTTTGGTGTTTGTAGCGGTTTAGATTTCAATAAACAAACGGTTTTTATTTTTAGTTTTGATCGCTCTATTTGGCATTTATTGTGGAACCTTTAAATGAATTTAAATGTCCAACCGTTTTTATTATTGTTTCTGCCTGTGATTCATAACAGATTTTACATACGAGAATTTTACATATTTAACAATCATGACTATGAATAGAAATAGGAAAAATCGAAGCTGTGAAATTGAATCGGGTTAATGCGAGACTTGTTGTATAATAAAAACTATTTAAAAAAAAAAATACCGACTTCACTAAAAAAAACACTAAAACGATCAAAATAACTTTGATTTCGGAAGTCGGTGTTTCTCGGTATTGTTTGTTTCTTATTTAACATGCCATGTAGCCAGAGTACCTATTTCTCATGACAATTTCAATTAACCCCAAACACTGCTAGGATACATTGTTTTATTATGATGTTCCATCATCAGATCAGTTCGATAGTACCTTATAGCCAAAGTGCATCTCATGACAATTCTAATAAGCCCAAGCAAGGCTAGGATAAATTGATTAATTACGCAGTTCCGGTGCGTATCTTCCGGCTCCATCATCATCATCAGATCATCTCGACGATACCATTTTTAATATAAGTATTCAGAATCATTTATTTATTAGTATTGTCATAGTCGCTTAACTATCTTCATTGTGATATCTATGTGAGTGTGAAGTTTTGTTGGCCATTTCTGGTCTTCTTTATCAGTTTCACTTCATCAAATGTTACTTTTTGACTGTAAATGCTTAAGTTCTCGATGAAAATACCAAAATTACTATATGGTTGCCTATATTTGAGGAGTTCCCTCTATTCCTCATGGAGCCCATTATCAGAACTGGATTTTGACAAAATACGACCAATCTGGAAGCATATCCAATAAGGGATTTTTTTTTTTGCATATCGATCCGTAACGACGGATTTCTGAGGTTACAAACATAAAAAATACAACCGAATTGATAACCTCCTCCTTTTATTTTTGAAGTTGGTTTAAAAAGAGAACAAGATTTGTTTTTCTCTTCCATAAGTTGTAAGACAATCGTATATGTTAATCGCTAGTTTCTTACTAACAAAGAATATCCACAAAGAAACCATACAAGTAGGTATTTATTGTAATGCGCGGAATACGCACGCGGGACGCGTTTTTTTGCATTATGAAATTTTCTGCATGCGGAGCGATCCCGCATGCGTGATGAAATCCGCACGGTATTAAAAACACCCTTAGAAAAAAACCTTTTTAAAATCACATTCTATAGGTAAACTTTAAAAAACCAACTGTCCATGTAAGCCTCCAAAAACCGATCTTAGCTTATCGATCAAAAACTTCCCATTTCCTTTTCCCCCTTTAAAACTAGCCCCCCATAAAATTACCCATGAAAATCTTTACAATCTCGTCATCAATTTTACAATCAAAGTAACGACATATTTTAACGTACGGGCATCAAACCTCAGACCGCGCCCTGCTCTAAAACATCACTACCCTTTAAACATTTTGATCTTTACAAGCGCCGCTGGGTTTTTATTAGACTAGTTTACATCCTGACTCTGGTTCAAGTGGCGCAGGTTTTTATTTTAAACTAGCTGACTCGGCAGACTTCGTACCACCTAATAGTAAGGATAACGCCATCTACTGGCATTACCAGAACAGCATAATTAATTTTATAATGACATTTTAATTAGAGATTGCGTTGTATTCGGATTTTATTTCGTGATTTTTTCTCACCGTTTAAACCTTCCCTAGACTATCTCGAATATTTCAAGATCAAAGTTAGCCAAATCGGTTTAGCCGTTTTAGAGTTTTAGCGAAACTAACGAACAGCTATTCATTTTTTTAAAATAGATTCTTGAATTTTATTTGGACTTTGAATTTTTTTATGAAATTATCGCCGAGTATAATGCACAGTGATCTTTGGTATATATTTCGCAGTGTGTTATAATGACGCACTGTAATTATTGTCGTTCTGTATCAGTTTTGATGTGATGGATGTCAGCGTAATAAAACCAAGTGAAACAGGATTTTTTTTGAGGTAGGAAATCATCCAATGACATTTTCCGCAGACTTTTACTGACTTAGGGTGTTTTCAATATCGTGCGGATTTCTGCATGCGGGGTTTCCCCGCATGCAGAAAATTTTATAATGCAAAAAAACGCGTTCCGCTTGCGTGTTAAATACTCGTACTTGTATGAAATGAACATTTGCGGGGGTTACGCGTGTGGAGCAATCCCGCATGCGTGATCAAAACTGCACGATATTAAAAACACCCTAAAACCCACCTAGCTGTGTCCTTCAGTTGCCCGTTACGTTCCAGGATCATGGCATCCCTTTAAAAAATAAAAAAAGCTTGAAGTGAGAGAGATGTGCGTTTACCATTCAATATGACACTAAAAACGACCTACTTCTCCGTGATTAGTAATTCAAAGTAAAACACTATAAACTAAAAATATTATATAATTACATAAATATTAATATAATATCGCTTAACTATTACACAACGCCATCTAGTCCCAAACTAAGCAGAGCTTGTGCTATGAGTACTAGACAACTAATAAACATACTTATATATTTCTAAATACATACATATCATAGATAAATTACACCCAGACACCGAACAAATGATCGTGCTCATCACACAAACATTAGTCTTGGGTGGGCATAGAACCCACGACCTCCGGCATAGCAATCAGGGCCACTGACCACTAGGCCAACAGGCCTGTCAAAAAATGTTCATTACCAGTTATCCGTAGTAAACGACTAGACAAATGCTTATGAGCAAATCCACATCAATAATGCAATGAGTAATGTACAAACTCACGGTTACTTTACATCCAGCCTTTTCCTAAGATCTATATAGCCCTAAAATTCTTCTCCAAAAAACAACAAACAATAATTCATTTAACAAAACACTCATCATCAAAATTCCATCTCGGAAAACTGATAAAACTGCTAAACTCAACAAATAACAAAGTTATAACTAAAAACAGAAACGTATCTACAACATTTAGGTTAAAATATAAGGATCTTGCATAAGAAAACGTGGGGGTAGCCCCCCTGTATCTCCGTTTTTAGTATTTTAGTAAGTTCGGGGGAATTACCGCCCGTGGGGTGGGCCCCTAGGGGTGGCAAGATGTTGATGCTCCTTAGTTTTATATTACTGCTGTACTTTATTACTTATTTGTGTTAGTGTTTTATTCGTTTGGCGTGTGAGTGAGGGGGCCCCGGGCCGCGGAGTGCGGGGCCCGCGGGCGACGTGGCGCGCTTAGTTGCCTCTTCTATGCAGATGCGGGTTTTATGTAACTTGTAATTTTTTTATTAGTAGTTATGATTGTTGGGTTTTTCGTGTGTTTTGGTGTTGAGGCTATTTCTGTTAGTGGTTGTTTGAATGTACTTGTTATATTGTGTTGTTTTGGAACTTTAGGTCATTGATCTACTTTAAGATGAAACGTGGAAGTAATCTTCTGTTTAGTAGGACATTGATTATTATATATAGTCAGTTATAAAAAGAATATCTTTCTTTTTTTCCTGCACTTGCCATGTTTTCTCTTCTCCATACTTGGTTGATTGGTAAAAAATGCCTAAGGTCCATAAGGACCATTAATTCCGCCTTTGTACCTTGACTAGAGTACTAGACTTGAGAACTAGCTTTGGCCCGTGACTTCGCTCTCATGAACTTGAAGCCAGATAAAAAGTAGCCTAAGTTCTTTCTCGGTGTCCTAGTTTACTCCGCACTAAATTTGATCAAACTCGGTTCAGCAGTTTAGCCGTGCGTAAAGCGTTATGAACAGACAGAACTACTTCAAATTTATAATATTAGTGTGGATGTAAGAAGTCGTGTGTGACTTCAATACTCTGGCATTTATATTCTTCAAATTGAAACATAATATTGCTGGTTCCTCATAGACATAAATTATTTTCTGGACATAATATTTCAAAAACAGCTCTCGTACAACGATTAAAATAGGAAAAAACATATCTGTATTGTAGGAAAAAACTACAATAATGATTTTTAACCACTGAAATTTTGTACTACAAAACAGTATCCCTCTTTTTTATAAAAGAGTAGACAGAAACTAATATGCGTGCACAAGTTACGTATAACATGCGATACTTAACTGGGGCAATAACTTAACAAGTAGTTACAATTTGTAAGTTAACCCTCCGGGTACCCTTTTTGCGTTATCTCTCGTGTATGGGTTAAACTGATAACATCTGTAACGTGTGTTTTATATGGAAAAGGTGGGTTGGTTTGTTACTAGAAAAAATGTAGTAACGATAGACTCGTTTCTACTTAATACTTAAGGCGAGGTTGTACTAATTTTGAACTTTTTTGAATCTCTGTTAATTCACAAATATAATAAAAGAGAACACCATGAAAAATTATTGTATTAAAATTGACCATATGAACAACCGTTGGGTAAAAATCAAAACATGACATAAATGAGTCAGTTCGATAAAAAGAAATCGCTAATTTGACCCTAACTTACGATTTCAAACGTGAATGTCTACGAGAGTACGTCACGGACATATTTGAAAGTTACATTAAATTTTGAATAGTTACTATGTTTTTTTTTTATAAAAAATAAAATTGCTGTTACGGAAGCAGCAAATTTTTGTGTCAGTGTTTGTTACCGAACTCCTCCAAAATGGCTTGACCGATTTTAGTGATTTTAGAGTTCCATACCTCAAAAGGAAAAAACGGATCCCTTATAGGATCACTTTGTTGTCCGTCTGTCTGTCTGTCTGTCAAGACCCTGTATCTCGGGAACGCGTGGAGGTATTGAGTTGAAATTAAAACCATATACTCAAGTCTGCGTTCACTTGAAGCTGTGAAAATCAAACTTCTGAGTTAACGAAACAAAAAGATACGGCCGTTTATGTCGCAAAAAAACGCATATTTCGACACTCTCAAGGAAATCAAAATTCATTGGATACTTCCCGTTGACCTAGAATCCTGAAATTTGGCATGAGGCATGGTCTCATAGCACAAGTATAGGGAAAAATCTGAAAACTGTAAATTTGTAGTTACATCACAAAAACAATTTTTTTTCTCGATTCGGAAAAATCTTCGTAACTCAATTCGGGAACCAGACTGTTTTCATAGGTAAGTTTGTACGGAACCCTCAGTGCACGAGTCCGACTTGCACTTCCCCGGTTTTTTCTTTAATAATAATTTATATGGTAGAATAACGTTTGCCAAGTTAGGTAGTAATATAAATTACAATATATATATAACGTAATATTATAAAGAGTAAAGATTTCTATTTTTGTTTGTAATAAATAGACTCAAAAACTACTGGATTGATACACCCCTATTTTTAATTAGTACAAAAAAAAATGTGGCTCTATCCGTACCCGTTATTGATCATATTTTTGTAGTCAAAAGTAAAAAAAAACTAAATCTCAAAATGGTCCACGAAAATTTATCATAATTGGTAAATTCATAATAGAATTAATAAAGACGAGAAAATACTACGCGCAGTGTTTTTTCCATTTTGATCGTCATTTATTCATTCATAATCAATAGCTTGTACAATATTTCCATAAATTGAGTGACATTTTGGGATATAAACAAACGCTAATAACTTTGCTGTTTATGAATATTATTTATTGAGACTTTACTTAAATAATAACAAGACCTTTTCTAATAAGCCCTTTAAGTATTTGTACTAATTAAAAATTAGTGGTGTATATTTAGATTGCCGGTATGGTGGTTATATGATTGACGTTACTTTAATTACTTTATTTTAGCGAGCAGAAATTTACATGCTTCTTGTTTATCTTTTACTGTTCTTCGTAAAAGCCTATGTAAAGGACTGTTTTGAAATTAATAAGTAGGTATTACTTTGCAGAAATATATTCTATCAATTCATCATCATCATCATCATTTCAGCCGAAAGACGTCCACTGCTGGACATAGGCCTCCCGTGCGTCTCGCATCCATCGGACTCCCGCAACCGTTACCAAGTCATCGGTCCACCTTGTAGGAGGCCTTCCAACGCTACGTCTTCCGGTACGTGGTCGCCATTCCAGAACCTTTCGGCCCCAACGGCCAATGTGCCCTGCCCATTGCCACTTTAGTTTGGCGATTCTTCGTGCTATGTCGGTAACCTTGGTTCTCCTGCGGATATCCTCATTCCTGATTCGATCACGCAAGGAAACTCCGAGCATAGCCCTTTCCATTGCCCTTTGGGTGACTTTAAGTCTTCTGATGAGGCCCATTGTAAGCGACCACGTTTCGGAGCCATATGTCATCACTGGCAACACGCACTGGTCATAGACTTTCGTCTTGAGACACTGTGTGTTCTATCAATTAATGCGGAGGAATTTTTAGACGCTGTATTTCAAGACAAAAGTTTGTATAGCAGAGTTAGTAAAATTTTTCTTTTTGTAATGTGCAAATTATATTTCTCTGTAAAAAGTAAATATGAGGTCAATTACTATTACTTATTGACTGGCTTGTTGTTCTAGTGGTTAGTGGCCCTGACTGCTATGCCGAAGTTCGTGGGTTCGATTCCCACCCAGGACCAATGTTTTTGTGATGGGCACGATCATTTGTTCTGTGTCTGGGTGTAATTTATCTATAATATATATGTTTTTAGAAATATATAAGTATGTTTATCAATTGACTAGTACTCATAACACAAGCTCTGCTTAGCTTGGGACTAGACGGCGTTGTGTGATAGTTGTGGAATATTATTATTATTAATTAAGGTATTTCGAAAACCTTGCCTCCCCAAAGAGTCGCCACAACGAGCGGTCTGTCGGACCGGTCGTCTCAATTTATTTTATCCGGAAACATTTTGTTCTGTCTGTGAAAATGTGTAGTACAAAGTTCGTAGAATAATGTGTAAGACATATGTAGCTAGGATACATAGGACCTAAGTCACATGAACTTAGTACCGTCACTTTAGATTTTTCGATGACTGCAATTCACCACCACAATACCTGTGCTAAAATGGAGTGGAATTCCCTGCCGGAGTCTGTGTTTCCTGATAGCTATAACCTAGGGTTCGTTAAGTCAAGGGTGAATAGGTTGCTCCTAGACAAGCGTGCTCCATCGTCGGCCACATCATCGCTTTCCATCAGGTGAGATAGTGGTCAAACGCGAGCCTATCAATAATAATAATAAAAAAAATTACTAGTATATTTTCTGATTGAAACTCCATCCATCTTTCTTTACTAACACTCTGTGACTTCGAAAGCACGTAAAGGTTTTGGTCCCGGTTATCATTCGTAGATCGTTTTTCAGGTAATCAGACGCCAGAAAGTCTGGCCATCAGTCTATCCACGAAGTATTGAATCGTGTTGTCCAGTAATAGAATTATGGAAGTCTGACACACAGATAGTTGCATCCAGTTTGAGTGGAAACCGACCCCAAGCTGGTTGGAAAAAGGTTCGGGAGATGATAAAAAAGAGAGCAGAAAGCAAGATAAATGGAATGATTTGATATTATTATGCCAATCTTTTCAGGATAAATTGGTGTATAATAATAGCAATTTTCCAAGTAGCTTGATGCCGTTGAAAATAAATATAGATAGATAGACAGACAAACAGATAGATATATTCTTTCTTGTACATCAAAAATAAAAACGATATTAGGAACTTAAAATTAATAGGGTGTCCTTATAAAGAAAACAAACGAAACACGACATTTCAAATTACAACGTAAAATATTCAAGATGGGAACAGCATCACGTACATTTTAAACATCCCTCACACGGTAACACCCTAAAAATTCTGCACATTAACAACATACACACACATTGTATAGTACATGTAAAGCAGGAAACGACGCACATCAAAAACTCTAATCAAAGCGCCCCCTAGGAAACTTTCTTGGGGGTTCTTGGGGGGTGAAGACATCAATATTCTTAGTTGAATATAATCAATTCTGAGAGAAAGAAACAGTCTCCGTATTGATAAATGAGAGCACCCTTCATATTTCCGCATCCCCACCCCCTGGGGGTTGTTTTAAACCCCCCTGGGGGGCATCTTAGGAACGTGCAAGATAGTAAAGGCTAGGGTTGTCGATGCTAATGAACTTTGCGTTTGTAAGATGTTTTTCGTAGATCTGTGGTGAAAAAATCAATAGTAAAGTTTTTGAGGTTTCTTTTATATTTTTTTGTTTGGATTCCTAATGAGTTTCGTTAATTAGAGTACATTGTTTATACAGTAAAAGGTATGGTGTAATTTTTATAAAACACCTATTTAAATGTAATAAAATAGCAATTAATATAATAATTAATTATTAATAATTAGTTACTTATTTATTAGGTTATACAAAAATACTTTTTAACCTGCATTTTGTATTCAAAATACAAAAGTACCAAAAGCAAATTATCATTAAAAAAAAATATATATCTATAAATAATTATTATACTGATTACAGATTTATTTAATCATTGGAAAATCAATCAACTATATATTCCCCATATCTCCACCGTCCACCAAAATAATTATAAGAAATAATTAAAAAAAAATAATTAAAAGAATAAAAATAATTATGAATAAAGTCTAATCAATTAGAATAATTCTCTCACAGCCCTGCTACGCTTGTAGCGAGGCCTACGACTCGTAGCCTCGTAGCGGCCACGGCTACGGCGTAGGCGCTAGTGGCGCCCCCCTCTTACACAACTTTTTACTAAGAACCACGAGAAATGAGTGGATAAAACATAGGTAGCTTCACTTTACCAATGATAATTATTATTTTATTTTTTATGTTATTATTTTTTTGTTTCCGTAATAGTAGTGGGTTTTGTTCTTTTTTTAATTTGTACGTCGCGGGCCTTCGCTTTTACCTAAAGTGACTATTAAAAAAACCTTATTTTCATTGAGCTATAGAAGATATGTATTTCTAAATATTTAAGTAAAGTTAGGACGTGTTTTCCAAAATACACTAACGGCTGATTTTTTAACAGCTAGTTATTTTTAAACTCTACAATAAAAATTGTAGTTTCACAGCTTTTGTGTTGTAAATATTTCAAAACGTAATATTTATTCTTTAGATAACAGTTATCTGACTTTTGTAAAATCAGGCTTAAGACGTTACCGACGTAATTTTTATAGCAGATGATATCAATAAAAAAATGTAGAAATCATATACAATTCATACAAACTAATTTTAAATTGCACATAAAACCACACTGTGTGTAATTATATTAAATCAAATTTCCTATAGAAATGGTTTCATTTGAGTACTTAACGAATTTACTAAAATACCCGCTGTCATTTATCTGACTCATTTACGAAATATCATTTTAGACAAGCACTTTGGATATGGCATTGTTTTAAGTAATAAAATCATTAACTGAGTTGTTATAATTAATTGCTAAAGTCACACGGTAATGTTAATGGCATGTTCTACGTTAGTACATTCTTATAATAATACCAAATAACCTGATTTTCAGTCAAAAATTTTGTGCGGATTATATTGATCTGCAATACCAATAAAAGAACGAATTATATGAAGCAAAATAAATTACAGAAAACTCTTGAAAAAAATCTATTTAAAAAAAAAAAAAACACAAACTACAACTAAACATCATACTAGAAAAAAAACATATACAAACCTCCTTTGTAGTTAGGTAATACAAATCAGTATTTTTGGTAGTCAATTAAACTCCAAATACAACCTTCACTACTTTATAAACACCACCCACCGTCAACAAAGCATAATTCACCAAAATTCTACGTCAACCGATAATCAAACCTGCGTCCCTGATCCCTCTACCCACTGCGCCGCAGTCGCCTCGGCCTGCTCTTATTTTAAACAAGTACGCCTTTATAATACATCCAGTTTCGCGACTAAATATCAGCGAGTGTAGCGGTGTACGCCGACCGAACGGTCTTGACGCTTCTAAGGAACTAATCTGCATATTCTTTTTATTCGGAAAAGGAAACTGAAAACCTTTTCTAGAAAGAAATAAGGTTTTTTATAATAATTTGAAATGCTCATAAATAATATTTAAGGTTTTTTTTTATTCACCAAAAATCGACCTCCATAATGATAGTTGGGCGTTTGCCCATAGCTGCACCATGCCTTTTTTTAGCTGAGAATTCATCCAATGACTTCTCCTGCTCTTGGGTGGGGCGAAAGGGAGTGTCAGACGTTTACTGACTAAAACCCACTCCAATGTTCCTCCTTTTTTCCTTGCGTTTCAGGGCTCCGCGTTTTCCTTTCAGAAGCGAACTCATGGCCCCAGTAGGCTTTAACCCTGCTGGACCCCTACGGTTTTGCTTCTCCTTGAGGCGCACGTGGAACACTACGCGGCGTGAAAAGGAAACCCGTAATCCTAGAACGCAAAGGGCAACTGAAGAACTCAGGTGTGGTTTGATATCAAAATTCTAAAAGAAAAAAAAACACCTGAGCGGTTTATTTATTTTACTATTTATGTACACAAAGTAAAAAATAATATATACTAGTACAAAGGTATTGCTTATTTCCAAAGATATTTTTACAGCAGACCTGCAAAAGGAAAAATTAAAAGAAATGTAGATAATAATTTGTTAATAATTGACAATCGCTTTTTAGTTATTTTTTAACTTAGTTTACGGTTTTCTAAGCAAACTTTCATGTGAAAAGGTATTTTTTTTAAATAATCTTCACACCTTATAATCTTTGCCTTGTCTTACAATTTTTTTTTATTGAATTTAAGCGACAGTGTGGTCGACAATAGAGCACGCTTATCTAGAAGCAACCTATGCACTCTTGACTATAAGACCCCCAGGTTGCAGCCAACAGGAAACACAGATCCAGCAGGGAATTCCACTCCTTACGCTTACGCCGTACGCACAATGAATGTAATATTGTGCCTTTTAGAAGGTAGTTTTTGTATGTTTATGCTACTATAAAGATGTGTGTAAACAAGGTGGATTTAGATGAGTCATTCATGACACAACATCTCATTGGATATACAAGTATTATGTCCAGAGTAATGGTGGCAAAAGAAGAGATATTTCAGTTACTTAATGCACGGTTTACATGCAACTATTGCCAATTATGAAGTACCAAGAAGTTTCAGTCGCAGTACTTCCGCGTACCGTATTTACAAGTATTGTAAGTATAGAATTATATATTTTATAACGCCACCCCACAACCCGCCACCCCCGGGCCGCGAGAACTAAGTCTTCGCGCATCTTTCTATCCCCACCTTTTTGCTTCTTTTAAAACCACCCTTCGTGTGCACCCCTTCCCCTATTTCGACTAATTTGGGGGTACAACTGAAGAATTATTTCTTGCCGATGTATGTTCAACAGAAAACCAATTCTCAGTTTAAGAAATTAAGGTCTAAATTTGCGTAGAGATCGTGTACTGTCTTTGGACTGTATCTTTTCACTTCGAAAACTAATTCCGAATTAGAAGACGGAAGCAAGTGCTCAGTGAGTGCAAGCGAATATATGTTCTAAACAGTGGTGATGAAAGTTCTGTGTCCTTTGTATGGTGGTGTAAAATTAGACCGGTTTTGTCAAAAATATGAAATTAAAATCTTATACTAGCGAAAGAAGTTTTAGCATCTTTGTTTTAGAGTGAGAGGGGAGAGGTGCATTAGTCCTGCTCGCACAGGGGGCAGGCAGGGAGGCAAGAGATGGGTAGTTTGGAGTAAAAAGCTGCTTTCTTGATCAATGCGCCTCGCATTCGGTATTAATCATAACCGGGGTATTTTCGTCTATGTCCCGGAGTGGGGGCTGTAGGGGGTAGAAGGAATCGAGAAATCGTATTCTAAATGAAAATACGGTTCTTCCTGTTTACATTTTGTAATAAATTGTTTTACTCACTGTGTTTGTGTGACGTTCCAGCGTCGTATTTATTATTTAGGCCTCCAGAATTACTCTGCTGTGCTCCGTTTCATTGACCGAAGTTTTTAGATTTTACTTTGCTAAGAGCATACATAATACTGTGTTATGTTTATAAAGAAAAGTCTGGAAAAGTCAACAAGCGGCTTACATTCGTAATATTTCCAATGACACATAAAAATATATCACCAAAAGCAGAACAAGGAAAACTTATCTATAAAAGAATTCTACTTCTTTTCTACGAACCATAATACATTTTCTAAGAAATACTTAATTCTGAAAATATTATTGTATACTTGAACCAGCTATTTCATAGAAGAGCGCTTTTAGAATAATAAGTAAAAGAGTCTTTGAACGAGAGCGCCTATAAAAATGTTATAGCAATGCGCTCGAATGAACTTCCTTGCTATCCGCAATGTTTAGGCGCATCGGTCTGACGACTTAGCGAGCATCGAAAAGTCCTACGTCATAACTCGACTTCTAGTATTGATTTCATTGACGCTTTCATTCGTCATTGCTTCATTAGTAACGATAATATAATTAAACGCCAACGTATGCTAAATAAATCTACAGTTCAGTTGATAAATGTTAGGCGGTTCTGAATAAAACTAAATGTTGAATTTATTTGAAATGTTTTGCTACGATTCGCCAGTTATTGGTTGGTAGTTAACTTTGTTAAAATTTTACACCGAAAATTATTTTTAGCGTTTGTTATTTGCCAGCTAAATAACAGAGTAATGTTTGGCGAGATCTATTCGACAATAAAATAAAAGTGGATTCCGCTCAACGAGATTTTAGTTTGGAAAAAATATTGCTGGAGTATCTAGCTAATATTTTTAATTGGATGCAGTTATGGAGCTAGGCCACTAGAAGTCTGTTCGATTTGGAAATTTTTGTTTTTAAATTGTGAATATATTTGATATTCCCAATTAAAGTTATAACAATCACTGGAGGTTATTTTTTATTTTAATGTTAAAAAGTTTTTTGAAGGCTTTTATTCCGAAATTTGTAATTCTATATTTTAATAGATGTTGTAATAATTACTCTTATTTCGTTTTAAAGTTGAAAATGTATTGCGGGAATTTTCTATTATACATACCTACTAGATTCTATTTATGATCACTCTATTTAAATAATGAAAAATAAAATCGAGAGTTCTTACATCCCAAACCAGTTACAATCAGTAAGTTGTAGAAACCGGGAGACCTTATAAATATTCACCTAAGTAGGAACACGGTTTTCCTTTTTCCCGTGAACTTAAAGAAACCTTCAAGATCTAAACCTACGCAGTGTCGTTAGAAACTGAGTGATAACCTTGAATGAGACCCTGTGAGCGTTGGTGTGTAAGGGTAGTGACCTAACGTTGAAAATGTATACTAGGCTGAGTTTTTTCTATATTTAGACGGTTTATTGTTTAAAGGGAAATTTGAAATAAGGGTTATATTCACGTTCGGAGGGTTTTTTTTTGTAGAATATTGGTTATTCCTGTGTGTCGATTATAGATTTATTATTCAGGGTTAAAAAGTGCTTTATCTTAATTATGAAAATCCATTCGGTGGTTTCAGATGTGTTAATATATCAATTATTCAGTTACGGTTGCCTTTTATATACACCATGTAACAGGAATAATGCACGCCCTTATATCTACACCCCATATCTGCATTTTGGAAAGTGTGCGCGGGAATTGCATGACTTGATTCCGCCATCTCCTTTTTACCATCGGACGACCCGATGTACGGCGAGTGTCCACCCTTACGTTGTTGAAACTTCTACGGTCCGGACTAAGCGTTTCGCTTCGTCGTTTATTCCGCGTACACCGAAGGACTGGAACAATTTGGCTGCTGCGGTCTTCCCGTCCAATTATAATTTAGGTGTCTAAAAGGCTAGAGTGAATAGACTCTTAATAGACTAGTGCGCCTCACCATCAACGATTGAATCACTGCTTACCATCAGATGCGATCGCAGTCAAGCACTGGTTTATATCATTACATACAAATATATATATATAAAATAAAATATATATAAATATATTTTATTTAAAATATAGCTGTAATAGATTCTGTAGCTGATTTTAAACATACTACTTTTAGAATGTGCGTTTACTATCTCACATTTTCTATACAGTTAGATAATACAAATAACGTAACAAGTAACGTAAGGCTCTCAAAAAAACTATACAGACTAACCTATCGTTTACTAAAGTTAAAGAATTAACACAACGTAGCAATCCCGGGCTAGTTTTCTGGTTTTATCAAAGATGAGAACTGAGTTCGGCAAAAAAATGTTAACATTTGAAGGAGCACAGTTTTATAACAAAATATCTCCATTAAAAAAAAATTACGATGCATTCAAGAACCAACTAGCACAATAAATGTAAAAAAAAAAACAATTATAAAATATCTACTTAAAGACTGAATGCATTGGATGAATTTAACAACTTACGTACGCGGGGACGAACCCTTGTTATATATTAATTTAGTATAAGAAATTATTGTTCTCAAGTAAGTGACTTTGTGTCTTTTTTTGAGAAATAAATATCTTTAAACCTACAAATAACCTCAATCTATACCATCCATCAATATACAAAAAGAAACTCTCAAATCTTACCTTCAAAAGTAACATTCCAACACTTCCTACCCACACCCCCTACCTGACTATCACTTACACTTCTGCTAGCTCCCATGACAAGCCATACTTGTTGCTTACAAGTGTCAGTCACAGAACACATGTCAGAAATATCGTGTCACTACTCCGAACGAAACGCTCCTATAAAAATCTTCCGGAAAAATATTATACCCACTAAACTTCCCACACTCGATCTTAAACCTTATTTCTTAGTGTCAAAGTTGGTTTTAGATGCCAAGTAATGTAAAAGGAACTATTTCTGCCTTATTTGCTTACTCAGCGTCGTAATAATAATGTGTTTTCATGTATTTTTGCGGCATTTTATTTGGATTGGCTGTAGTGCGTCTGCGGTATGAATTCTTGATTTTTTATGTATGTTTTTACTCGTATTTTGTAGGTTTATCTTGTACTTAAAGAAATACATATGTGTAGTGCTTCAGTAGTCGATTATCGTAGCTATAAGTAAAAGAAATAAGAATATAATATTGGACTAGCTCTTCTCCATACAAACTATACACCCTCGTTTCACCCCTTTAAAGGTTGAATTTCCAAAAACCGCTCATAAGAAGAAACCTTGTGCAAATTTTCATGATCCTAGTCGAGTAGTTTCGGCTGTGCGTTGATATGTCAGTCAGTCAGTTTCTCCTTTTATATATATTATAACCGTTGATGGTTAGCCCATTTGTCTAATTACAAAACAATATATTTATATCTACAACGTGCAACGTGAAATAAATCCTCTCTCTACAAATACGTGTCAAACTAATATTATAAATGTGTATGTTTGTAAATTCTTTACGCCCGGACGGCTGAGCGGATTTCAATAAAACACGGGTAGACCATGTCTCGGAATAGCATGTATGCTTTGTATCGCGGGAGTATGTTCCCATGGGACAATTTTCTATTATCACGCAGGGGAATACTCTGGCAACCGCTACTAATTTATATTTACAAAGGTACTCAGGAAATAATTTACTTAAAATATACATGTCATTACAATTTTAACCTCATTTCCAACCAAATATTTATACGCTAGTTTATTAAAACTCCAATCTAGGATTCATTTATTTCGAGTTACAAGACTCATTTTAGGAACATAGGTAATAAATAAAATTATTATATAACTTTAATTTCGGAAGTTGGTTTGGTTTCTATAGGTATAGTCACAGTGAGGACTTAAATATAACTATAAATACTTTTATGCTAAGCCTAACTATGTACATATGTATAATACAAAGACACAAAATACACTCAGGCGTCGAAGTACTCCTCCACATCGCATTCATCCGGAAATGTGCCCAGACGGCATAGGCATATCTAGGATAGGTAATCTAGATATCTAAATAGGTTATCTCTCACAGTCACTTTACGGTTCTCGTATCATCAATGTTACCTTTATTTTTCCTCAAAACATCAAACCTAACACCAACTTCGCAATTCAAACGTCATAAAGGCAGCCCTCCCCCTCCCAGGCGGCACACGAGCCCTAGCCACCTAATCTAATATCTAACACAGAACAAAACAAAACAACACAGAGAAAAAAAAACCCAAGTATTTTTCATTACCGTAAGCCGAATGACGCAGCCTCCGAAAACCGTAGCTACTCGTATATTCATTTCCGTTTTGTTAATACCGCATACTTTTAACTGTCTAACTAGGTAGGTGCCACCCCCCTCCCTCCCCAAACCCACTACTTATACAGTAGGCACAACTTTTATAATAGTATGTACTCGGGCGGTTTTTAACGAACACCCTGTAGGGTGGTGCCACCTGCCACGCATACCGAAAAATACGCAAGAGGGGACGGGTGGCGGCCCTGGTTAGAAGTGGCTGTATTTTGCGTATTTTTAAATTATTCCCACATGTGGAACGCTGTTTAGTTCTTTATTTTTTCTATTCACGTGCGTGTGACGCTGCCTTTATCAGTTACTTTAGTAATGACTAAAGTACTGTTAGATGTCCAAGTACGCCATATTAGGAAGTAATTAGTAAGTATTATGTAATAGAAAGTACGTGTAATTGTTCTAGGACTGTGCCACTCCCTTTTCTCATGTGAACGCGGCTGAAAGCCGTGCGTCAAAGGGCGTTGTGAATTTTTCTGTATCTGCTCTTATTATTCATTAGTTATTTTCTGATTTGTGATGGTTTTGCTTTGAGAAGCTAATCAATAATAATACTTAAAGATATGTCATAGAGTGTCTTATTAATCATTTGAATTAATTTATAGAAATTATAATTTAGGTGTCTTCAAGGCTAGAGTGAATAGGCTCATAATAAACTAGTGCGCCTCACCAACAACGATTGCATTATTACCATCAGGTGGGATCGCAGTCAAGCACTAGTTTATATTATTAAACAAGACTTCATGACAGATAAATTCTATTCTATTCCATTTTGAAATTAAATAAATCGTTGCTGAATTAAAAGTTCTGTTTTTGAATATTTCGTTTTCATTAAACCCCAGCGAACGCCGGCGTTCGCTCGTCCATTGTCTTTCTATTGTGTCTCTAATTACGGTACTCAAAAGGTTCCTTTTGAGTAAAATAAAGTAATAAATGATTAACTACTGCAGTAATACAAAACGAATGTAGCATCATGTTATAATAATGAGAAATTATTTAAATAAGTAGCTAATTAGTCACTTAGAACAAGCTCTTACGTTACTTTAACAAAGTAGGTTCAAAGGTGATGGAAAGGAAGACTTTTAAAGGACTAAAGTGTAAAAAAAAATTAACAAAATTTGGAAGTTATTTGTGACAGAATCCCACGATCAAAGATTCATTGGCCATGTTAATAAGTCATTCTCAACATTGCCCCGAGGAACATCATAAAATGAGCAGGCGAAATGAAACGTCATCAGAATCTCAGAGACTTTATGATAATTATGACACAAATCAAACTTCAAAAAATTCTTTGAATTTTTACTTGAAAACTGGGTTCATTCTCTTTAAAATGCATTATATAAGTTTATTCATTTGGGCCAGCTAAAAAATCAATTAGGCACAGGTAATTTTTTTTTTAATGTTTTTTATTTGCTATTATAAAAAATATCCCATGGACTATAGTAATGTAGTTAAACTATTTAATTATTTACACAATCTAAAGTACAGAAGAGGACTTAATGCCGTAGACATTTTCTACCAATCAACTTTTGGGTGATGCAGAGGCAAATTGTGGTAGATGTAATATTTGAAATTAAACGCTATTGAATTATAAATAAATTATAGGTAATAGTTAGATGACCCGGCAAACGTTGTTCTACACAATAAATTAATTATCAAAGAAAAAAATGGGGGATGGGAGGGTAAAAAATAACCTACGACCTATTCACAGACCATATACACAAAAAAATTCATCAAAATCGGTCAAGCCGTTGCGAAGGAGTTTATAAACACTGTGACACAAGATTTTTATATATTAAATATCTTTGGGTAGAAAAACTAAACCCATGAATATAACTAAAACAATTAGACAAAAGAAATTATATAATAATTTAAAAATAAATGTATTTTTTTTTATATTAGACAGAAAAGATAAAGAGTCTTTTCTGTAAATCTAAAAAATAGACTAAAAGAAAAAAATAGTTCTATAAAATCTAAAAGAATATTAAAACGAATGATCACAAATAGTTCCACTTGAAAGCAGTTATTTTCTAAGCGGAATCAAACCCCTTTGCGCACATTTACAATGCAGGAGGGTGACTACCTCTATTGCGGAGTTTCAGCTTTGTCCGGGCAAAGTAGAGGCCGACACTAAACTTTTATTATCTACATTAATCGGTGATTTTGAACAATACCAATAGACGTTAGTGTTAGTTTCATTTTCTTACATTAATTAAGGCTTTATTAACATTAATTATATCTATACTAATATTATAAATAAATAGGAAAGATTTGTATTTTTTTTTTACACATCGGGGTCACCAATGAAGCGGGTTATGCAGGAGATATAGGAGCTAAATTAATATGTAAATAAAATAATATATTTGAAGGTGAAAATTTACAAGGGAAGTGACATGACATATATGGTACAATGTTTTTTTCGCTACACTAAGGAGTTCTAAAAGAAGTTCCACTACAGCACGTTTGGCGCAGTAGTTGAGCGATTGCCTTCTGCGCTGCGTATCACAGGTTCGACTCCCACACGGAACAAATAGTTGTATGGCCTACAGATAGTTGTTTTGGGTCTGAGTGTCTTTTATATGTAAGTTTATATGTTTATGAACGCACTTGCGATACAGGGGTAATTCCTGGTGTTGGGCAATATTGTTTTTATTAAAAAAAAAACATAACGCGGGTAAAGCTGGGGGTAGGAACTAGTTTGTTTATAAAGGATTTTTTTGAACTGTTCGAGAAATTGTGTAGCTGTTGCGCGAAATTATGTTTTGCTGATTTGATTTTAGATTGAGCATTGCCATTGCCTTGGCAATGCTAGTTATTTTTACTAAGCCCAGTGATTCATCATCATCATCATTTCAGCCGAAAGACGTCCACTGTTGGACATAGGCCTCCCCCAAATGACGCCATAATGACCCGTCCTGTGCGTCTCACACCCATCGGATTCCCGCGATTAAGCCCAGTGATTAAAGTATAAAATTTAAGCTATGCTATTTCATATTGTGTACGTTTTTTTTTTATTGGGTGGGAAAATTATCTTAAGACAAATATATTGTATATGTGCTAATTACAATTTATGTACACACACATAAAATAGAAACAAGAAGGTAACAAAAAAAAAACAAGTTTAAAGGTGATGCTTATTTCTATAGAAATCTCTTCCAGCATCCCTGATGTAGACACCGTGAGTATAAGTGAAAGTAAAAAAAAAGACAAGTACAACTAAAACAATCTATACCACTTTTCGTTGTAATTTTATAACTCGAGAACGGGCTCACCTATCCAAACCAAATATTTAGGCTTTGTTCGGACTATTTAGTAGATGGTTTATGTGAAGTTTGCACAAAATCGGTCGAGCGGTTCTTCATTTATCACATTTTTTGTAACAAATGAATTCAATAAATGGCGGATCATTTTGTTAATGGGGATTTTGCTGTCAAATTGATATAGAGTAGGGTAGAGTAGGGTAGAGTAGGGTAGAGTAGGGAAGAGTAGGGTAGAGTAGGGTAAAGTAGGGTAGAGTAGATGAGTAGAGTAGAGTAGGATAGAGTAGGGTAGAGTATGGTAGAGTAGGGTAAGGTAGGTAGTCAGTTGATGGGAGCGAAGCCGCGGGCAAAAGCTAGTTCTCAATAAAATTTACAATATAAAAATATACTACCATAAATATATACATACACATATTAGAATAAATATCGCAATAATACATACTGAATAAAAAATACATACTTATAAGCAACTATGACGAAATAGAATGATTCTTGTTTTCTAGTACATTTATAACTTGACATGAATTAGGTTTTGCAGGAAACATTAGAATTCGATTTTTATTGCCAAGTTACTTGTAAAGATACCAACTATCTTGCATTTAGTCCATAGGTTTACAGCCAAATGGGAACCCCCCGGGGTCCAGCGGGGCTATTGCGTAACTCTGTTGACACTTCAAGTGATGATCACTTGTTAACAATGTGCATCATTGAACTGTCAAACAGCTAGTTTCGTATTGCCTATCTTCAGTGACCAACTGCAGTGACGTCATTAGCCACTGGTGCCTTTGATAGCCACCGTAACACGTTTTGACAGATGTTATTGTATCGATACTTTTAAAATTGCGATTGTGTAAGCTTTTGAAGCTGTATAATAGTCGATAAAATTTTAGAGTGGTCACAATAGGCACCGTAATATTTTATAATTCACCACATTTCCACCGTAGTTTGTTAGTCACTTGTGTGATACGTAATACCAATTTTATGAAATTTTCAGTTGACAACTAAGTTTAGTGTGCAACGAATGCTAGTTGTCAACTGTTATTGAAAAAGGTTAGCCAATAGCGCCCCAGAACGCAAAGGCAAAGAAAGAACAGGTTTGGTTTTAGTCAGTAAAAGTCTGACACCGGCCCTCCCAATCCGCCCTAGAACTTAGGTTTGATAGAGATAAAGATTTAGCTTCACTTTTTTTTTACGCGGGATAACACATTGGATGATTTAACACTTAAAAAAAAAATGGTAGTTTTTTCAGACATACACAGATTCAAAAAAAAAATATTCGCTCGATTATATCCGCCCATGAAATAACTAGGTGTTCATATTAAATTACCTATATCGTTAATATTCACTAATAATAGCGTCATATTTGGCTCATAAGTCATTCAATTGATCATACAATTTATTTCATTTATGAAAATAACGGTTATTACGGTAAATTGATACATGAAACTAGAAATTGAGTTATGGATGATTTTTATGGACAATTTATTGTGATTAGTGTAGTTAAATAAAGTTTTTTGATATAAAAAATAACCAATATTATAAATTTGAACGTAATATGTATGCGTTTTAATAAATAAACTGGTGATCAGATATTAATGCGCTCAAATGTCTCGCTGATGGTGGCACGTGTTATTTGGTCAGTTCCCTTCAAAATGGTTGAGCTGAGTGGGGCTGATGCACGCATCATGCTCGTGAACGGGTGCCGTCAGTTGTGACTGGTCATCTCTTAGCTGCCAGTGGCTTAATTCAGTTTCTATTTTTTAATTAGTTTTTTTATTACTATTGCTTATCTACATTGTGCTCACATATTAGAAGCGACAAGAAATATGTTACCAAGATTTATGTAACTCATAATATGATTTAAAAGAGTGTCCATGAAACTTCGTGCAAGAAACTTCTTGCACGTTCTTCTCCATAGAGATCTACGCTTTGGAACGTGCAATTTAGCTTCACCTTTTTTTTTTTTGACTGACCGACATTTTGACAACTCAAAAGTTGGTCTATTTGAAATAAACGTTTCTGATTCTGATTCTGATGATATTTTGAAAGAAAGGAGCTTGATAAAAATAACATTATTTATTTTTAATTATGCAACTATAAAAATGCACACCCATATACACCCCAATTACAAAGTTACAATAATAATTCAAGCACTGAAATTTTACTTAAATGGACATAAAAGTACTTAGTGTTTTTTAAGAAATTAGTAATCCTAATCGTAGGCAAAAAAATTAGGAAATATTGGTAGCACATCTACGCACGCACACACAGACACGCTAGTGACGCAATCAAGTTTTATCAAGAATTTTTCAAAATTTAAGAGCAGTGGTGGCTGAGTGGCAACGGTCCCGACTTACTAGTTAGGTCGGGTTAAAACTCAGCCAGACGCATTACTTTGTGTAATTTATTTCATCACCACTGCTCTCAAAACGGTGAAGGAAAACATCGTGAGGAAACCGGCATGTCCTAGAACCAAAAATTCGAAGACAGGTGACATCCACTAATCCGCACTGGGCCCGCGTGGTGGATTACGGCCCATTCCCTCTCCTAGAGAGGAGGCCTGAGTCCCAGCAGTGGGAACATTATAAGGCCGAATATGCTATGCTATCATTATTTTTTTTATTTTTTTTTATTTTATATTTTTTTATTTTAAAATATATTTTTTTATTATTTCAAGACAAATAAATTACTTTTAAAAACAGCTGAAATGGATTTAGTATCCGATTTTGATCATACCTTTCAGGATGTGTGTTTATTGTGTATATTCTCACACTTTTCAAAAACTTTTAAAACAATTATCTTTTTGAAACCATCTGTCCTAACATCAAAACATCTTTTCATAGTAGTGAATCGGTTAGAATAGGCTATGTGCTAAATCCCAAGTAGTACAATTTCGTCAACTTTTCATTTAGGTAGCATTTCTGTGCCAAAATGTGGTTTCAATTAGTGAAACTCTAATTGTAGCCCTGCCTAGCCTACTGGCATGTGTTATCTACACTAATATTATAAAGAGGTATAGTTTGTTTTTTTTTTATTAATGATAGGCTCGCGTTTGACCACCATCTCACCTGATGGTAAGCGATGATGTGGTCGACGATGGAGCACGCTTGCCTAGAAGTAGCCTATTCACTCTTGACTTAAAGACCCCTAAGTTGTAGCTATCAGGAAACACAGACTCCGGCAAGGAATTCCACTGTTTGTCTGTTGGAGGTAATCTCTGGAAGTACTGGTCCGATTGCTAAAACTTTATCACTGATAGAAAGCTACTTTATTCCTGAGTGACATAGGTTATATTTTAAGTCAGCGGGCAAAGCCGCGGGCAAAAGATAGTTAACTATATTATTACTTAACTATTTGCTTTTAACTGTTTGTTTATTTGTGATTAATTTATTTAGTTTAACACTTATTGTACATAATCTGCATGGTTCACATATGATTAAACTATTACATGTTTGCTGTATAGACTTTAAAATACACTTTGACCTCTGAGTTTATTTCCGTGTTTCTTCTCAGGGTAGTCAGCTAGAAAATACCGGACTTATAAATAATTTAGCCAGCCTTAGTTTAAATTGAGGAAAAAACTGTCAGAAAGTTGAAAAAAAAAATATAATTAAATATCATCAAATAAATATCAGAGTTGAGCTTCTTTGTTATTTTTATAAGTATTAAATAAAAGCTGCTTTATTACAATTATGTGATTTAGTTGAGGTAAACAACACAAAATAAACAGTTTAATTTATATTATGGTTAAATCAGAAATTTCATCCTCTTGAAAAAAAAAAACAAAACACTACATACTGCTTGCTCCTTTTTTTCATCACCTATGTACCCATTTTTCTGTTTTCCTCTTCTTACCTTTTATTTCATGTGTGTACATGAATAGTTAAGTAAATAAATACTTCGTACTACATTCCTTCCAGCCATCTCATTACATTACAAAACGTTTTAAAGCAAACATCATTCAAATCAAACGTATCTCCGACGCACAGCATCCAGCAGCCCTCCCTCTAAACATCCCAAAAAACCCGTATACTAATGACAAAAATTCACACACACATGCTGAAAAAAAAGGAATCTAATTCACGCACGGTTCTCCCCCTCCCTCCACTCCCCCACCCCCACCCGCCATGAAACGTATATACTCGTATACGCGCAATTTTTGATCAATACTTAAAAATTAACCCAACCTCCCGGTAGTTTTTAAATTTATTCTGCGCATGTCATGCCTTTTAATCAGACCCCTTTGTGCCTACCCCTACGCGTATATAATAATGTGTGTGTGTGTGTATGTGTGTCAATTTCATTCCGTAAACGCGACAATCTATTGGTACTCGGAAAAGTGTGACTAGGTTTGAATTTTGGTACGGAATGCTGCTTCGGTTTTAGGTTCGGTGGTTACGACAAATGAGCTCGTGTAGAAGTTTTTCAGGTCGTGAAGAATCTTTGCTGTGTTAAAAAACAAATTTGATTATCCAAGACATATTTTTTCTTCGCTTTTGTTGTCAAGTACGGAATTAAATAAGATAGGATACATGACATTAATTAGAGTGCTTTAACCATAACACGGTGATTGAAAATTAGCGGTTACTTAGGATGGCCAAACACAGACTAGATTAATGATGCTTTTAAAAGTGCCGGAAAGATCGTACTTTTTATACAAGCCTACATAGCAACACTTGTGACAATAATAATAGTAACCATTATTGTATTACATACATACATACATATTCAGCCTTTTAATGTTCCCACTGCTGGGACTCAGGCCTCCTCTCTCTAGGAGAGGGGATGGGCCGTAATCCACCACGCGGGCCCAGTGCGGGTTGGTGGATGTCACATGTCTTCGAATTTTTGGTTCTAGGACATGCCGGTTTCCTCACGATGTTTTCCTTCACCTTCGATGTTTTATTGTATTACCAAAGATTAATTAAATGTTAAAATTTTATTTTAAATTTATCTTTAATTGAGATGAGAATATTTATTACATAATGACTTAGGCTGCGAATTAACTACAAGTTATTTTAGATATGAATCCAATTATCTCAATATCATATTAGAATAAAATTTATATATAATTTAGGTGTCTTCAAGGCTAGAGTGAATAGGCTCTTAATAAACTAGTGCGCCTCACCATCAATGATTGCATCGCTGCTTACCATCAGGTGGGATCGCAGTCAAGCACTGGTTTATATGAATTAAAAAAAAAAATACCTAAAATTACATCTAAATTAGTTGTTGTATTTATTTATTATATAAAAAAAAATGAGTACTTCACAAAATCTATACAAATAAAAATCAATAGCTGAATATGTGAAAAGTGTATCATTATCAAAACAGTTACACATGGAATAATCTAAATCCCTAAAACTTCTAATCCCCATAAAAAAGCAGAGCTTGTGATGAGTACAGCTAGTAGCAGCACATAAACAAAAATGGCGGATATAAAAAATAAAGTCACGGTTCATCAAGATTTTCTTATTCCCATGCTCCATTTTATTTACAAGAAAAAAACCTTGTACTCATTATCAAAATCAGCGGAGACACCAACTTAAATTATTCAATTTATGTGAACAAATTTTTGTTTTGTAACTTTAATGAGTATACATGTTAAGCAACATAGTACACCTATGTAAATTTTGATGTAATGAGGCATTTTATTTCATAATTATATTTAAATAAAATAGAAGTTACTCTTCTGTGACGTACAGTCATCAAAGGAGATAAGTAACCACGGTTAGATGTAGTTGAAGTTTACATGGATACCGATGGAATAGTAAATAATAATAATGTCTCGCTGATGGTGGCACGTGTTATTGGGTCATTCAGTTCCCTTCAAAATGGTTGAGCTGAGTGGGGCTGATGCACGCGTCATGCTCGTGAACGGGTGCCGTCAGTTGAGACTGGGCATCTCTTAGCTGCCAGTGACTGAATTCAATTTCTATTTTTTTTTAATTAGTTTATTTTAATTATTATTACTTATCTACATTGTGCTCACATATTAGAAGCGACAAGAAATATGTAACCAAGATTTATGTAACTCATAATATGATTTAAAAGAGTGTCCATGGAGTTTCTTGCACGTTCTTCTCCATAGAGATCTACGCTTTGGAACGTGCAATTTAGCTTCACTTGTATTTTTTTTTTTTACTGAACGACATTTTGACAATTCAATAGTGCCTGTAATTGGTCTATTTGAAATAAACGTTTCTGATTTCTGACTCTTCAACAATCGTTACAAGTAGTCAGATGCCAGAATGTCTGACCATCAGTTTATCCAAGGAGTATCGTGTTGCCCAGGGATTGGGTTGTGAAGGTCTGATAGGCAGCCGCTCCATGTAAAACACAGGCATTCCACCGCATCTGGTGGTCAGACTGGAAGCCGAGCCCAAACTAGATGAGAAAACGCTTGGGATATGTCATCATCCCAAATTTCAGTTTTTTAGTTGTTTATTTAGTCACGTAAATAAACAACTCATCGGTAAAACAAAAAATAAAACATTCAAAATTCTAGTAAGTATTCCAGTTACTGGGTGGCAGAAGACGGTGCAGTTACTCAAATACGTTCTAAAATAGAAACACTTTTACACTTTAGTTTTTTTCGTCACTTTGAACTAGATGAGGCCGGCGTTTCCTAACCAACTACCCTGAGAAGAAAGGAAGAAACAAACTCAAAACTCAAAGTCTTTTTTAAAGTCCGTAAACATGTAATGGTCAAATCATATGAGAACCATGCAGATTAATGTCTGAACTGGTCTTTTGAGGGCAGAGATTGGATTGGCCCTGTCCAATCAAAGTAAGCATTTTAACGACTTGACGAAAAATACCAAAGAAAGGACATTTGGGTAGAATGATGGAATACTAATATTACGTGTTGCGCCGACCCCAAATAAGATGGGACAAGAGCAGGAAGATGATGAGATGATGATGGAATATTAATATTCAAGGGGATCGGGTTGAACTGGAAACCAAACACAAAGTAGAGACTTGGCAGATGAAGGCCACCTTTATTGTTAAGTGCGTAAGCTGTTGATCCCCGCATTAACGCCGGCGTTCACGCGCCATTGTCTTACTATTGTGTCTTTAATTACGCACTCAAAAGGACGTAGATTCAGCCTTATAATGCTCCCACTGCTGGGACTCAGACCTCCTCACTAGGTGAGAGGGCATGGAATATACTCATACCACGCGGGCCCAGTGCTGGTTGCAATGTCACCTGTCTTCGAATTTTAAGTTCTAGTACATGCCGGTTTCCTCATGATGTTTTCCTTCACCGTGAGAGCAGTGGTGATGAAATAAATTACACAAAGTAATGCGCCTGGCTGGGTTTGAATCCGTGACCCTATATATATTATATAAACTTACATTACATTAATTTCATTCTGTAGTATAATTAGAGCTGGTGACCCGCCCGCTGATCAAAACCGCATCAAAATCCGTTGCGTAGTTTTAAAGATCTAAGCGTACATAGGGACAAAAAGCGGGAAGTGACTTTGCTTTATACTATGAAGTGATCCGCATTGCACCCGTGCGAAGCCGGGGTGGGTCGCTAGTATATTTTATATATATATCCATTGGAATAACTTTCTACAATCACGCAGGAGAATTAGCTGGCAGCAGGTAGTGTAATAATAAATTAAAAAGAGATTTCACAACAAAAATATCTTCTAAAATTGACTACAGCAAAAAATAAAATGGAGTAGTACGTATCAGTCCCTAAAATAGAATTACAAATGCCAAACCTTGATATTTTTAAACAAGGAGGAAACGATCGAGGAAAATCTAAGAAAATCCTGATAATGTTATTACGCTCGCTGAAGAAGAAACTGACATATTTTTTATTTATTTAGATGATTTATTTTTAAGCTATCAAATGTTTATATATTAAAAAATATTTAATTATCATTATAGAGCTATCCAAGAACAAAATAATTTAATTTAATATTAGTTCTTGAAAACATAACTTTTTATTAACAAGCTGCCTCAGCTTCGCTCGGATGTTAGAAATCTTTGAAATTCTTGGCTTTTGTCTACTATAATATCATCATCATCATCATCATTTCAGCCGAAAGACGTCCACTGCTGGACATAGGCCTCCCCCAAGTGCCAAAATGAACGGTCCTGTGCGTCTCGCATCCATCGGACTCCCGCAACCGTTACCAAGTCATCGGTCCACCTTGTAGGAGGCCTTCCAACGCTACGTCTTCTGGTACGTGGTCGCCATTCCAGAACCTTTCAGCCCCAACGGCCATCCGTTCTGTGAGCAATGTGCCCTGCCCATTGCCACTTAAGTTTGGTGATTCTTCCTGCTATGTCGGTAACCTTGGTTCTCCTGCGGATATCTTCATTACTGATTCGAACACGCAAGGAAACTACTATAATATGCATGTATTAAACACTTACACCTTCTTCAAGAATCTCTTTGTCTATTGATGGAAACTGTATGAAAATCCGTTTGGAAGTTTTCTAGTTTATCGCAAACCGACAGACATACGCGACTGTTATAAGAATTACTAGCTGTATGCCAGCGAATTTACTCGCGTGAAAACAGAAAATTGTCCCAAAAAGAACATAGTCCCGAGGTAAAAGGTATCTTACGAGCTATTCAAGGACACGATGTACCTGTGTGCCAAAATTTCATTGAAATCCATTCAGTAGAAGAAGTAACAATCATACACACTAACACACTTGCAAACTTTCGCCTTCATAATATTAGTGTGTTAATGTAATGTAAGGATAATGATATGCCATTCAAAAGGAAGCAAATATTCCCATCAACAGGCTACTGACGCAGCTTAAACTTCTTTCCGTAGGCAGAAATTTAAAATTGTAAACTGTTTATCAGATTTGTTGTAATTTTTAAGCATTAAAAGTGTCTAAATATTAACTGTAATAATTATCTAAGTATTAAAATTTTGTTTTCAATTGTTATTTTGAATGTCAGCTTTACATGTACCTATAAGCTTACACTAATGTTTTTTTTTTTTTAGTTCATGTGGTGTTTACCTTTAAGTAATTGTTGCACTGTTTAAAGTTTTATAGAAATGTTATTTTTATTTCAAGTTGTTAGTGTAAACAATTGTTGGTAGACCAAATAAATAAATAAATAAACTGAACAGAAGAGATAATATAATAATATTCCACAACTTTCACACAACGCCATCTAGTCCCAAACTAAGCAGAGCTTGTGTTATGAGTACTAGACAACTGATAAACATACTTATATATTTTTAAATACATACATATTATAGATAAATTACAGCCAGACACAGAACAAATCATCGTGCTCATCACACAAACGTTTGTCCTGGAATCGAACCCACAACCTCCGACGTAGCAGTTAGGGCCTCTAACCACTAGACCAACAGGCCTGTCAAGATGGAGATATATAGGGTATATAGCTCATCAACCATCCCTCTTTCTGGCTTGCACGACTGACATATTAACACGTCATGATATATGAATGGTTATGATAAATCATCAGAAAATCATCAAATTATTTCGTACATTTTTTTTTTTAGGTGTGAAAATCATCTTATGACAAATCTCGCTCTTGGGCGGAGCGAGAGATAGTGTCAGACTTTTACTGACTAAAAACCCACTCCTGTTCCTTCTTTGCCTTCGTCCCAGGGCCCCGCACTTAACATTTTTGTACTATTTATTCTACACAAGGAAGTCCGATGAAAACAATTTAAAAAATTTAAAACTTTCCTTGACCGAGATATTTGACCTCATTCTTTATTATAGGTTAAAAAAATAATTTTCTTTTCTTTCTTTCTTGAAAAAGATAAATATCCTTACCGCTACCCGGTAAACGTTTCCGTCTTCACTTATTTTTCTTCAAGCGTATGAGGAACGTGTAGTCTGGAAATGGATGTTTTTTTCTTTTGTTCTTTAAAAATTGACTAAACAATAAAAAATTATAATTGATTAATTAACTTATGACAGCCAAATATCATGTTCTGACAATTACTGTCCATCCGAGGTTGCCTGGAAAAGATCGCGGAATGTGATAAGACCGCCCATTGTACGTGTTTCAGATATAAGTTTTTCTTTTTTATGTTTCTTTATGTACCTACTATAAAGTATATATATAGTATATAGTATAATAAATTGCATTGTTTTGTCAGTGTTTTTATTTAAAAACAAACTTCATTTGACTGGCCTGTTGGTCTAGTAGTTAGTGGCCCTGACTGCTATGCCGGAGGTCGTGGGTTCGATTCAAACCCAAGACAAATGTTTGTGTGAAGAACACGATCATTTGTTCTGTATCTGGGTGTAATTTATCTATAATAATTATTTTGAAATATATATAAGTATGTTTATCAGTTGTTTAATACTGATAGTGCAAGCTCTGCTTAGTTTGGGACTAGCAGGCGTTGTGGAATATTAGATATTTATTCACTCTATTATTTTTGTGGTGATAACAATATTTAAAGTTGTAGGAGGAGAAGATTGGAGATGTCACGCAGTCAAAGGAAAGACATGAAATGTTTTCAGGAGTTTATTTCACCACTGAGTTACTAGTATTGTGCACGTGTACTTTTCTAGGATTTTTGTAAGGGGTGTCAGTAATGTCCTAGATAAACCTAGAAAAGCAGGTATACAAAATTTAATTCCCTAAGGAGTTCAAACAGGAATCGACTACCAGGGTTGGGTGTCCCACGCGACCTTTTAAAATAGGACGAGGATATGCAGATGCACCTGACCTCCTATTGACAGTATAATAAATAGATTCAATGATTAACAATATACCTTTGACCACTTCCAAGATTTAGAAATGGCATAACCAGACTTATAATGATCCCGCTGCTGGGTCTCAGGCCTCCTCTCTAATATAAGACATGGGCCGTAATGCACCACACGGTTCCAGTGCGGATTGGTGGATGTCAAATGTCTTCAAATATTTAGTTCAAGGACATACAGGTTTCCTCACGATGTTTTCCTTCACCGTTTTGAGAGCAGTGGTGATGAAATAAATTACACAAAGTAATATGCCTGACTGAGTTTGAACTCGTGACCTACAACTCGTAACTCGGGACCACTGCTGTGACGTTACTGAACAGCGCCATCTAGTAACACACCATGGAACTTTTACGACAGATCAGTTATGTGGTCGATAAACTTCTACTACTAAGTAATAAATTAAGTACGTTTGACATAAAGTTTAATATGAAATCATTGAAAACCTTATTATTTAAGAAATTCAGTTTAACTTAATGAATGATGTACTTGAGCATCTAAACTACGCAGATTTTTTCGGACAAAACTTTTTTTTTACCAATTCTGTAAATTGTAATTGAGTAAATTTTGATTGTCAAACGGCTAAAAAGATTTGGGTGAAATTTGACATACTGGTAGACCAGGTCTTGGAACAGCACATGGATACTATTCATCTCGAAGTGCAAGGTCGTAGATGATGTAAAAGCACTGATTGGATTTGGACAATTTATGAATGTTGCTTCAATTTATGTTATGTTAAATATTGGACTAAAATGTGAATTAAAAAAAAAACCAGTTCGTTTGATGTCTCACAACGCATCTTAAGGATAATTAGGGTTCCGTAGCCAAATGGCAAAAAACGGAACCCTTGTATATTCGTCATGTCTGTCTGTCTGTCCGTCCGTATGTCACAGCCACTTTTTTCCGAAACTATAAGAACGATTTTTACACAAAAATAGAAAAAAAAAACTATAAATTGTTGGGGGTTCCCCATACTTAGAAATGACACTCAAAATTTTTTTTCATCAAACCCATACGTGTAGGATATCTATGGATAGGTCTTCAAAAATGATACTGAGGTTTCTAATATAATATCATTTTTTTCTAAACTGAATAGTTTGCGCGAGAGAAACTTCGAAAGTGGTAAAATGTGTCTCCCCCCCTGTAACTTCTAAAATAAGAGAATGATAAAACTAAAAAAAAAATATATGATGTACATACATTACCATGCAAACTTCCACCGAAAATTTGTTTGAACGAGATCTAGTAAGTAGTTTTTTTTAATACGTCAAAAATCGTAAACCGCAATTTACCCTTCAAGTTAGTACGGAATCCTCAGTGCGCGAGTCCGACTCGCACTTGCCCAGTTTTTTTTAACTTTCAAGCAGCAAAAACCTAGTATCTCAAGGATGAAGAGTACCTATACTATTTAAACTATTCAACACTGTGAAATACTATATTAAAACAAGAGAATAAGTTTCCTCACTTCCCTAAAAATTACAGCTTCCTGCAATGAGCTTTGAGTAAGGATCGATAGTTTTAATAGTCAGAGGGGAGATCAAAAATGTCGGCGCTGAGAGTACTTTCCTCTCTCCTTAGTTCGAGTTGTGAGGGACTTGTACCGAACTTATGTTCACAGACAAAAGACTGGAGGAGGTAGTTGTACGGAAATGTATATGATGTCAGTCAAAAAGGAAATGGATATTTTTTTTAGGGGAATTGTTTTGAAGTACTTGTATTAAATGGAAATTTTTATGAATGTTAGAACGTAGAAAAGCAAGATTATTTAAGAAAAATACTGCATCGAGTTCTGTAGGGCCCCAGCAGGGTCGAAGCCTACTGGGGCCAAGGGTCTGCTTCTGATAGGAAGACTCGGCCCTGGTATGAAAGGCAACGAAGTAACAGGAGTGGATTTAAGGGTCAGTAAAAGTCTGATACGCCCTCCCGCCCACCCCAAGACCGGGGGATGTCATTGGATGATTTTCCCACCTACAAAAAAAAATGCATAGAGTTCCATCTATATCTACTAATATTATAACACTAATTCACCATCACTAATCTCAAGTCGTTTGTGGTGCGGGTAGCCGACTCACCTTTTGGACACCTTCCTCAAGTTAGAGTTTTGGCCGAAGGGTGTCGTGTATCGACGACTAGCTTCTGCCAGCGGTTTCATCCGCGTAAAAGTAGGTTTCTCTACACAAACTTCCAACCCCCGTTTTACCCCCTTAGACAATCCCCGGTTGGTGGGAGAGGAATCTCCAAACAACACGCGCCGTGTCCAGGAGTACTGCCTTCTGAATCAAGCCCTTGATCCAACTGCCTAACGAGAGCCTCTTCGGATGTTGGTCGAGGCTCTTGGCAATTAAGCCATTGGCCGTCACGACTATCGTCACAATGACTGCTGTGTCCACTTCCCACATGTCGACAACCTCGCGAGCCAAGTCAAGATGAAAGACAGGAAGCCAATAGCCTAAATAAAAGCACGGTACGACCTACGGGGGCGGGGCAGAAACCAAAGGCGCGGGTTTTTTTTTGTAGGTGGAAAATCATCCAATGACATCCCCCGTACTTGGGCGGAGCGAGAGGGTGTCAGACTTTTACTGACTAAAACCTAACTCCTGTTCCTTCGTTGCCTTTTATATCAGGGCCGGGTCTTCAGACCCTTGGCCCCAGTAGGCTTCGACCCTACTGGGCCCCTACGGTTTTTCTGACATCTTAAGGCGTGCGTGGAACAGTACGCGCCGTCGACGACTTGGGCTCAATCCGGACGGTTGGACGGCGGGCTACCCATTGCTCGCCATCCGCAAGCGCGTAAGGACGCGGGTAAAACCGCGAGAGGTAGCTAGTGAAATAAATATAGCTACTTATAGTTAGGTACATAGTTATTTGTAAGTTTATAATGCGTAGATGATAGTCTTATGATGGGTAATTTTTGACCTATTTTGTAGACAGTAAGTACTACTTACCTAGTCTAGAGAATAAATCATAAAAAAAAACATAAAAATAAAAAAAAAAAAAAAAACATAAACATAAAAAAAAAAACAACCGAATTGATAACCTCCTCCTTTTTTTTGAAGTCGGTTAAAAATAAGATAAAATGGGTGATGATTTATTTTTCAAATTAACCTTGTGACTTAATTATCACAGGGACTCATAATTGACCGAGAATTGACATTCAAGAGAAATTGCTGAATTTTAATAGATCCGAAATGAAGAATTTTTTATTACCATTTGGACCATTGTTAAAAAGATTCGTTGGCAACACAAACATTAATAATATTCTACAACTTTCTCACAATACCATATAGTCCCAAGCTAAGCAGAGCTTGTGCTATGAGTACTAGACAACTGATAATCATTTCTATATACATACATATTATTAGATAAATTATACCCAGACACAGAACAAATAATCGTGCTCTTCACACAAACTTTTGTATTGGGTGGGAACCGAACCCACGACCTCCGTTATAGCAGTCAGGGTCACTAACCACTAGACCAACAGGCTAGTCGAATACCATCGAACATTAAGCTCAACTAACAAACATCAAACATGTCCCCAAAACAACATTTTGAACGTAAAATATTCTTGTTTTAGACACGAAAATTAATCTAGAAACGTGTAAACTTTCCATTGTTACCTTTCATTGAGAGATCCGACAATATAATTAGGAACGCCGTACCATTAGAAAATATTGTTTTTGCGTAGGCCTGGCTACGGCGTAGTACTACGGCTACGGTCGCGTAGCAGCCCGCTACGAAATTTCTTGGACACTTTTCAAGGCTTGCTATTGAATTTTCTTTTGACACTGTGACGTCATTTTCTAATATTAATTTATTTGAAACGTATTTTTCCGTAATTCTGTGAGTTAATTAGGCTAAGAATTTGATGGCGTTGTTAAGTTGTGAGGTAAAAATTAAACGGCAGTTTCTTTTGTTTTGCAATGAGTAAGTGAAAAAAAAAAACAGTTTTGAGGGATAGGCTAACAACCCAATGACTATTGAAATAATTTTTCAATAGATCCTCTTACTGAGCAAAGGTTTTTTGACTACCAAGATATTGAAAAATTTCCGATTTACTAGCTTTTTAGAAGTTAGTAGCGGTCCACCAGGGCTATATGCAACTGTACTCTAAAAGAGGATCTGTACTCTCAAAGGGCAACTGTACTCTCAAAGGGCAACTGTACTCTCAAAGGGCAACTGTACTCTCAAAGGGCAACTGAAGGAACAAAGATGGATTTAGTTAGTAAAAGTCTGACACGTCCTCCCGCTTCACCGAGAGCGAGAGAAGTTATTTAAAGAATTTCCAACTTAAAGTGCATTATTTACTGGATAAAAAGAAGCTTGTGGCTCAATTTAAATAAAATAAATAATTAATAATATAGCTTTTGACCACTAATAGAATGTTTGTCACAGGTAATCAATGAAAACTGTTCAGTATTTTCAATGATTACCTTGATTGATCTTGATTAAATGCGAAGTTTCAGCTCATATATATATGAGTTAAGATATATACAAGTTTTCATATAGTAAACCCTTAAGAAGATAGGTTTAATAAAATATACCTTTATTTAGAAATAAAAAATAAGCTTGAAAAATAATGTCAAGTAATTTATTTAAAAAAACTTAACTAGCTATCATCTTTCTATATAATTGTTCTATACGTGTATTTGTCACCTAATTCCTCCTAAAGGACTTGACCGTTTTGGATGAAATTTTGTGTATATTTTTGAGTTATACCTGGATGATTTGAAAATACGATTAGACCCGATAGGTGGCGTTGCAAAAGGGTGCTCATTTTTTTTTCTTTAGCCAGTTTTCGAACAGGACAACGTCTGTCGGGGCCACTAATTATATATATAACGTAAACTGTATTGTTTATTTACTAGAATCGACCATTCAATGGTCGAATAACAATTTACAGTGCCATTAATTATACTGTTTGCCCTATATATATGTCGTGGCCAAATAAATTGATCACTTTATGATATGTGCCAAGTAAAACTGGCCATATCGTTTTAAACGTTGACGTTTGATGATATGTCAATCCTCGTTTAGCCTATTTTCTTTAGACCTTTTATTATCATAGAAATCCGACATCAATGATATGGCCAAACGAGGATTGACATATCATCAAATGTTAACGTTTTTATGATCTGGCCAGTTTTTGTTGGCCATATCATGAAGTGATGAATTTTAAGATCTGGCCACAACATAATAATATGCACTAAATAAATACCCTTAAGAACTAACTAAACGCAATCTAAAGTATGGCGTCGAAAAACTCCTACGTATCACTGTCAACTGGTAACGTACCAAGATTGGCGGCATTGCCACGCTGATGGCAATTCTTATCCTCTGTCCAAGGTAAAAGCCACAGCAGCAGGTCCCTTGCGTCACGCGAAATGTCAACAAGGCGTTTGGAAAGATCTTGAAATAATATCAAGTCAAATAATTTGTTTTTGTATAACCGAATTGGAGTTTCAGCCGCAAAATTATAGGTAGCCTAAAAATAGACTGTTACCTAATATTTGGGGTTGAACTGAAGGTTGCGTAACTATAAAACTACGTCAACGATATCTATGATGGATCCGTTGTTAAGGGTTTGTAGTTAAATAGCAAACAAACAAACAGATCGATCAATCTTCAAGGTTGAAAGTAGCGCTAGTGACTAAAGATGAAAGTGAATCGTTTGCCGACGATGGAGCACGCTTGCCTAGAAGTAACCTGTTCACTCTTGACTTAAAGACCCCTAGGTTGTAGCTATTAGGAAACATAAACCCCGGCAAGGAATTCCACTCCTTAGCTATACGTGTGGTATGGTCATATAAAGGAGGGATGAAACGCATGTTACTAAAAGAGTTACCAGTATACATGGATGGAGAGGGAGTAGGAGACCAAAAAAAAGATGGATGGATTGTGTGAGGAATGATATGAAAGGAAGGGGAGTTTGTGATAGCATGACGGATGACAGGACAGAATGGAAGAAAGAAACGTGTTGCGCCGACTTCAAGTAATATTGGAAAAGGACAGGAAGATGAATATGGTAAAATTTTCAGGTTATATATTAATAGGAGGCGAGGTTGTTTGAAAGAATCACCGCGGTCCTGGAACGGAAAGGGTAAAAGTCTAACCCTCTCTCTTGCTCCACTTAAAGTGGAAGGAGATATTTGATGATTTTCCAGCCAAAAAAAAAAGATTTAATGTTAAAAACTGGGTAAATTTCTTAATCAACACTATCCTACCGGATGGTAAACAGTGTGCAATCGTTGATGGTGAAGAGCACTGGTTTATTCAGAGCCTATTCTCTCTAGCCTTGAAGATACCTAAATTATAACCTGACGGGAAGACCGGAGCAGGCAAATAAATAGATCCAGAAAGAATGTGCATATAATATGTTACATATTAAACCTACATTTCAAACATAATATTATATTTAAAACTACTGAATACCTACCTACCTTGCTACATTAAAACATTATTCTATATTAGTCCAGATGTTTCTAATCACCATTTTAATAGAGGCCGCACACCAACGGAAACCCGGATGTTAAATATACAGAAAACAAACAAGGTCTTTACAATTACATTTGTATTGTTATAATTGTTTTTATGAAATGTTTTAACCTTTTTCACAGAATAATTTTAACTAGATTTTGATTGAAAATGGTTTGCTCTTTGACTATTGACCTCAAACTCGTGTAAGTTTTTAAAATTCTTCGGGAGTTTCCATCGTAGGTGCGGGCTTGCGAACGGCGATCATTAGGTAGTTCACCGTCCGATAGAGACCAAACCACCGTGCCATCGACCAGTCGATGGCACGTTATGTCTAGGCGCACCTCAAAGAGCTATCAGCATATTTGACGGGTCCTGGACTGATGCCTGCCAAGGTTACAAGATTATTTGTAAGAGTTACCGCGGCCCTGAAACGTGAAGGGCAACTGAAGGGTCATAGGTGGGTTTAAGTCAGTAAAGTACTACACTCTCTCTCGCTCCACCCAGAGCGGGAGAAGTTATTTGACGGTTTTTTCCAAATAAAAAAAGATTAAGTCGCTCTACTTTAGTTTCAACAAATAAATAAGATATTGTATCCCAGTTAAACCTTAAAATATTTGATTTTAATTTATTTATTGTGATTTTAATGTTGGATTTATGACTTTAATTTGTATGTCGATTCTGTGTTATTTTGATTTTAATTTTATTTTGTTCTGATTTTAATGTGATTGTAATTTTGATTCTTATTCTGTCTCACTGTGGTGCGAAAATGAAGTGAAATGTACCTGCTAAGAACTCTGATAATATTTGCTGACCCGGTGAACCTTTTACCACCGCCTAACACTTTAAATTCATATATATATCTATCGATATAGTCAACCGATTTCGATGAAACAAAGTCTAAGTATTATCAAGTTACACAAAATTTTATTGTATAAAAGTTATCTACATCGATTTCGTACATTTTACGTGATGCGCGCACAACTAAGAATTTCCTGTGGCGTCACATTGGAACTAAACCTGCATCGCGCAATTGAAGTTCTCCACGTGATTTGAACATATAGAACAGTCCAAAATCATCTATCTGGCAGTTGCCCACCAGACATAACACCCGTCTGGTCGAAGGATCCTCCCTTTTCAACAGAGGTTTGCAGGACTTTACTCTCTGTTCCTCATACCTCCAAACTGGTGACCCCGACGTGATAGAGATTATGTTAAAGCCAATGTAATCTCAAATCAAACCTATTAATTTACAATAAAATATTACCCACTAATGTAAAGGTCCCGCTATATTATTCTAGGTTCATCACTATTTAATGTGCTAATCAAAGAGATGAAGTAGTAAATCTGTAACCATCTCACGCCATATAGAAGATTACTTCGAAGAAACCTGATCAATAGGGATTCAAAGAGAATAGTCAGCTCTGCAAAAAAAAGGATTAGATTTTGAATATAGTGATATTTGTAAGAAATATTAAAAAAAAAAAGATAAATTAACCCGGAAATTATACCGCGTGCATCGAAGGACTAGAACAATTTACCTGCTGCGGTTATCCTGTTCGATTATAATTTAGGTGTCTTCGAAGCTAGCCTCGTAGATAATCGCACTAGTTTATTAAGAGCCTATTCACACTATAGTGACTAGGCTCTTAACAAACTAGTGCGATTCACCATCAAAGATTGCCTAGTACTCATAGCACAAGCTTTGCTTAGTTTGGGACTAGATGGCGTTGTGTAGTAGTTGTGGAATATTATTATTATTTATATTATTATTGCATCACTGCTTACCATCAGCTGCGATCACAGTCAAACACTGCAAAATTATTATTAATTATTATTAGCTATAACGTTACTATGGGTTAATTTATGCCTGAAATAAACGATAAATAATAATAATTAACATGCCAAGTAAAATGACACAAAGCAAAGAAAAACGTGTGCCTTGTGTAAGATTCCAATATCACCCAGAGAAGGAAGACGAAGCTTTGTTAGGCCTCCCACAAGATGGACTTGGTGAGGGTCGCTGGAATTCGATGGATGCGAGACACTCTGGACGGTTCGTTTTGGCGACACTTGGGTAAGGCTTATGTCCAACAGTGGACGTCTTTTAACTGAAATGATGATGATGATCGCCCAGAGACCAACACATCCAATTAAATGAATCAAGCGACATAATAAATGAAAACATAAAACACAATAAATAATCATTGGACGCACTGTCCAATCATAATTACGCCCCCTACACCCGAAAAACTGCAAACATGCAAAAAAGCCGACAAAAAATATATACGTATACACAATAATTACCAAATACCCTCATAGTAGTGAGAAAGGGATAATGATAAAAATGTATTGCGCCCCCCGGGGGGACACCCCTACTGCGAAATTTTTCGTACACCCGTTTAGCGAGATTCGATCCCGCAATCAGGGGGAAAAGGGGGGAATTTTTTGGCCTCCCACCCCCCATCCCCTGCCATCGTAAATTGGAGCATATAATTTTTATTACATTGGTGTCGTGTGTTCTACGTGTTAGATCGTATACACATGTTTTTTAGAGGGTAGTTCCAAAGATATGTAGCCGTTATTAAATATTGGCAGGCAGTGTTACGTTATTTCGTAATTAATGTGTGCAAAAATTGCTTCTGTTCGTATATTTACTTATTTCCGGGGGTGTCGACTACTTTTTTCGAATGGGCGTGTCCTAGGCTTATTTTGTGTTGTCCGCCTTTTTTTCGACATACTTGCAGCAAGTATAGTCATTAGTATGCAGATATATTTTATTCCTCACAACGTAATTTTCCACATACGAGAATAAATGCATTAATTCATGCACTTAAAATCAAACTGTGAAGATTTGGTTACATTTCTCTGAATCATCATCAAATTTTATTATCATAAAAGTCTAATTCATTTTCATATAATATATATTACGTGAAAAGAAAAAAGCATCTATAATTATTTTTCAAATCACCCATCCAAACCTCGAAAATCCTGTCTAAAACTTACATTACTAGTACACGTTATCTTTTCACAAATAAATATCACTACAATTTAAAAGAGAAACAAAGAAATAAGAGATAGCCGTCGCATTTGTAAGTTGCGGAATCTTCTCGCTTTAATAAATAAACAACTTACTTAGCTTTGTAGGTAATTGACCTATAACGATACCTTATTCAATTTCAGAAAGAGAATAAAAAAAAGATCAAATCATTTAATTTTATTGCATACATTTTCTTTTAAATAGTAAATTTTTATTAGGTCTAGTATTAAATAAACGATTTCCATGAACACTTGAATTTAATAGTTAGATTCGAGAAAATATTTGAGAAACCATTTCGAATTGTTTACTCTAGCTTTCATTTGGTAGCCCAATGGTAGAAACTTATTAATTACACCAAAAAATTATAGACTCTTTAAAAACTTTAACGATGCTAAATCTCAACACTACTTCATGACTGTAATATGCTAATAAAAAAGTGTTTAAAATCTTCACGTAGATTTTAATATGTAGATTTTAATTAATACATTTAATAAACTAGTGCGCTTCACTATCAGTGATTGCAACACTGCTTACCATCAGGCGGGATCGCAGTCAAGCATTAGCTTCTATAATTAAAAAAAAATAATACTGTATTCACTACTCATAAGACTATAACAAATCTAACCTAAAATTGCGCTGAAATAACCCCTTTTCAAACGTCAAATTACCCCTTACATTACGTCTCATGCTCAACTAAGTCTCAAACACACTGACCGAGACATATCTCAAGAACATGTAGACGTAACATTGAGGGGTTGGTTGCCCTGAGCGGGGGTGCATTGCCCAAGATATACTGACCCACATTTAAGGGTTACTTGCGATTCACGGGTGAATCCGGGGCGCATTATCGTGACTTGCACTGTAATGCTAGCTAGTAACGCAAGTGATCTTATAGTTAAGGATGTTTTTAAAAGTAATTTATTGGTTTTGAAGTTTTATCCAGTTTAGTTGTAAAAATTCAAGTAGGTATTATTTTATAGAAGCTCTGAAAAACACTTTTATTTTTAATAGAAAATAATAAACTCTGTTTTACACCAAAATACTGCCTTCGCAAGTAAAAAGGGCACAACTAACATTTAGTTCGTTTTTATTTAAAAAAAAAACATATTCGGAATCAGATTTTTTTTCTGATTCCGAAAATGTATTTAACTCAATTTTGAAAACAAATACGTTAGTTGTGCCCTTTTTAATTACAACGGCAGAATAGTTACCAAACTTAAATATTTGGCGGTCTTATCGCTGACCGCGATATCTACCAGACATAACCTTAGAATGGATCGTAAGAACTTAAGATAAAAATAAAGCAGTCTACTACATACAAAATCGTAAATGTAACAAAAAATGTTCAACAGTTAGTACGTTATGTTAGTACTGTTAAACAGGAAAATTATGGTTTTCTTTGTAACAATTTATCAGATTACAGTCAATTCTGAGAAATCTTTTGCTGGAGAAAGAATCTTTGGTAATGTTTTACTAAAACCTGTACCTCCAAAACAAAGGGTAATAACCATAGAATGTTACCCATTCACTTGATTGGTAACAAATGAAGCTAATCAAATTATAAAAAATAATATTTTTTCCCCCTAACCCCCATTCTAACTCCTGGAATGGAAACTATCACAAAATTATTGTGACACTTCCTTCTTTCCTTTCCACTTACACTTTGGTTTTGTAACCTGACCTTTAGTGAACTATGCACTAATGCATTGTCATGAACGTCGAAAAAAAACTGAGAGAAATATTAGAATATTAATTACGTTGTTGAAACCTCTACGGTCCGGACCCAGTGTTTCGCCTCGTCGTTTATACCGCGTACATCTAGGGACTGGAACAACTTGTCTGCTGCGGTCTTCCCGCCCGATTATAATTTAGGTGTCTTCAAGGCTAGAGTGAATAGGCTCTTAATAAACTAGTGTGCCTCACCATCAATGATTGCACTAGTTACAAATAAAAAAAAGGTTAAGTTTTAAAAATATTGTGATGATTTTATTTCTTGTACTTAAATATTGTGTCTTCATAAATAATTTGTTATTATTATTATATATTCATTTTATTTTCAAATCTTTCTTAAAAAAAAACATTTAGTAATGCTAAAAAAATATTATTATTATTATTTCGTCCCAATAACAATCAATGTTGAATCAATTTTTAAAAAACAATCGAATCACTTGATTTGCGTTTAGTTTGTCAAACTTTAATCTTTTCTTTGAAAAAACCAAGTATGCAGTACTTGGCTTAGATAGATGACTACTGTTAGCGTTCCCACCAAACACTAAGTACAAAATATAAGGCAATGGCTTTGACTGGCCTGTTGTTCTAGTGGTTAGTGAGCCTGACTGCTATGCCGGAGGTCGTGGGTTCTATTCCCATCTAGAACAAATGTTTGTGTGATGAACACGATCATTTGTTCTGTGTCTGGGTGTAATTTATCTATAATATGTATGTATTTAGGAATATATAAGTATATTTATCAGTTGTCTAGTACTCATTACGTAAGCACTGCTTAGTTTGGGACTAGACGGCGTTGTATGATAGTTGTGGAATATTATTATTATTAATGACCTTACCTGTCACATCACTTGTCACGTGACTTCTCCGCAGGTAGTGTCATTGCCTTACATTCAGTACTTAGCGTTAAGCGGGAACGCTAACAGAAAAATCATTTGTCTGGGACTGCTAGTCTATAATTGTCAAAAATAACTAATGACAAATACCTTATCTTAAGCAAAGAAAAACAACTTTAATCACTTTATTTACTCACAATATCTATGCAAATTCAGATTAGGTCCAATTACAGGAAGTCCAGATTACCTCTCCATAATTTTTCTTTCATCACAATATATTTAAACCTAATTTATAAAATTAAATCACATAACAAGTAAACTAATTTATCGTATTTTATGTACGAAATGTTGTATCTTTCAAGACTTTATTTCGTTAAGCAATTTGGCTTATGAGTCGTCTAGACTCTGCTTCCGGTACGGGTCGTCACTAGGGGAGGTAAGCCACAAACTCTATGGTTAGTCTTATAAGTGAGTGCTGCTGTCTAAATGTCATTTCCTTAAAAGAAAAAAGGTGGTTTACAATGCCAGAAGGATGGCTATGTCTAACAAAACTTTGGAAATGCTTGCGATACTAGATTTTTTATGACTTACGGGGATATCTATGGGTCGTCCGAAAGGGAACCCCGGGGTCCTGAAACACAAGACAAAGAAGGAACATATGAGTAGGTTTTATTCAGTAAAAGTCTGACACGCCTCGCGCTCCACCCTAGTGCGAGAGAAGTCATTGGATGATTTTCCATCTAAAAAAATGGGGACATTCACATTCGAAGATATATGACATCCACCAACCCACGCTTAGTGGATTATGGCCCATTGCCGCTTCTAGAGATGAGCTAAAAGGACGTAAGAAAACTATACATACAAATTCAACTTTTGTTTATCTCTGAGCTAGCGTATGTATAAGCATAATAAGCATAATCAGCCTTATAATTTTCCCACTGCTGGGACTCGGGCCCCCTCTCTAGGAGTGGGAGTGTAAATAACGTAGATTATTTTTTTATCAGTCTTTTTCACTTTTCATGTTTTAAAGACTTCAGTGACAATGCTTAACATACTGATCTTGCTTTTAAAGATTCATTGAATCATCTTCAAGTGGAAATGGCAACACTATAGCTGAAAGGTATCTTTATTCTTTATCTTTATTCTTCACACAATTTTATACAGACAATAAACACAGATAGTAGATGGCAAGCTTAACCCACAACTAGGTTTTCTTACAGCAAACTATATGAGTGAGAAAGAAATTTTACATTTGAGGAACTTTAAATGTACAACAAAAAAATAAACACATAAATTAAATCTAACTTAAAACTAAAAATATACTAAACAGATATGTGTGCAGCACACTGTACATAAACATAATATATAGAATAAATAAATACCTAGGTAAATGATGTAGTCAACTTGAAGCATAGAGAACACCAAAAAAAAGGGTCCATGATAGCTCACACACACACACCCACACTCTCCTAAATTCATTCATATTTCCCCATAAATCGTACAGAAGCCATAAAAAGTAAAAAACCTGTATATTTACAAACAGAGTACTAAAAAAAACTAGTGAGAGTAAAACAAATCGGGATTTTCACTTTCTATACAAAGCGGACGAATAAAAATTCATCGGACGAACTCAATTCTAACGGTGGCGTGATAAAATAAAGGCTTTCCACCGAAATATTTCAGTCGCGATGCGTGAACTGAAAAAAAAACGGTCTAAAAAATCATTTCACTTTCACTATGGCGTACTTCAATTACCATGTAACGCGTGATTTCTTTTTTGTCCTTTTTTTCCATGTTTTTATTTTTATTTGAACTGAATGGGCAGTTGTGCGCTCTATTTTTTGGCCGAACTTCGTTTTTTTTAGTTTTTGAAGGGTGATATGTGGTCGTGGGGACTGCTAATACAGTTTTCGTGTCAACACCAGCTGGAAAAATGGATTGTGATGTGGTAAAAAGATTTTTCTTGCTAAGGTACCTGATTCTCCAGAGTGTGCTAGATGTAAATTATATTATCACATGTAAAGGCCCGTTTATAATAATCAGATTTCGAGAATGCTGTAAGGCATTTTAGTGGCGACTACGTACCAGAATGTGAAGCGTTGGAAGGCCTCCTACAAGGTGGGCTGATGACCTGGTGAGGGCCGCGGGAATCCGGTGGATGCGAGACGCACAGGACCGTTCGTTGTGATGACTTGGGGGAGGCCCATGTCCAGCAGTAGATGTCTTTCGACAGAAATGATAACGATGATGATGATGAGATCTTTCATCAGATTGTCGAGATATGTGGAATAACCAGAATTAATAAAGCGAGAAATGAGGACATTAAAAGAACATTGAAAGTGATACCAGTGACTAAAAAATTGAAAGGGAATCGTTTATCTTAATGTGGTCATGTGAAGAGGAGGGATGAAACGCATGTTACTAAAAGAATTATGAATATACATGTGGATGAATGAAGAGAGAGAGGAAGGCCAAAGAAAAGATGGATGGATTATGTGAGGAGTGATATGAAAAAAAGGGAGTCAGTGATAGCGTGACGGGTGACCGGACAGAATGGAAGAATAAAAACGTGTTGAGCTGACCCCAAGTAATACGAAACAAGGGTAGGAAGATGATAATAGTCTTTTATCAATAGTTATAACAAAAGTCTTTCCAAGAGGGCCTGTTTTGCAGCTTGCTTACAATTATATTCTCCAAATTTCCTCATTTTCCTTGATTTCACATTGCCAAAATCTTCCAACACAATCTCCAAGTAACCTGTACATCTTCAATTTCTGTTACGTTCTAATTTACGCATACATTAGTCCCTAATTTTTCAATCAGAGAGTCTTCGTACATAAACCGATAGCTCTATACTCATATAGAGTCGTATGTAGAGTATCGACAAATTACTAGAGTTCTCCCCCGCGTTATTTTCTGAACGTTATGAGCGAAAATTTCCCTTAAGTTGACTCAGAACAGTTATAACTGAGGTAGAGACGCCATAAAGGTAATATACTGGGTAGAGAGTGGATGTTTGTTGGGGTATTTTTACGTATTTACTGGTTTTGGGAAAGATTTGGGTTAAGTATGTAGATTTGGTTTATTCTTAGGAATTATTATTATTTAACCTGTAGAAAAGCACACGATAATCTTGCGTTATAAGTATTTGATCATGTAAAGAATGCTCTATCAATGGATTAAAGCGTATTCGTATTTGCACGCAACGCCGTCTAGTCCCAAGCTAAGCAGAGCTTGTGTTATGAGTACTAGACAACTGATAAACATACTTATATATTTCTAAATACGTACATATTATAGATAAAAATATTAATATGGTGCAGTGTTATTATTTTAGCACCCCTTTTTGTAGTAAAAACAGTTTTCAATAACATAATTGAAGGAATGGAATGAATAATTCTCACTGTAATACTTATCACATTAATAAAAGGAACAAGTTTGTTTTTTTTTCTTATTGATAGGCTCACGCTTCAATTCAATTCAATTCAATTCAATTCAATTCAATTCAATTCAATTCAATTCAATTCAATTCAATTCAATTCAATTCAATACTTTATTGCAATCCATATGTATACATAAATGGTGTTGAAAATTTTCATAGATCAATATGGACCCTGTCGGGCACAGCAAAGTTAGGAGAGAGGAAGAGAGCTAAGTGGTAATTCACGGAATTTAATAGTATTGCACAACACAATACAATTTATCATAGGTAATTAGAATGTGATGCGTTAATTATGCATGTACATCGTTATAATAATTATGTCTGTGTATAAGTATGAGCAAATTATGTCAGGTATGTTTGTTTATCTTGTGTCGTCATTATTATTAAATTATTCAAATAAAATTGTGTAAGCGTATTATTTTATTATGTTTGTGTATAAGATATAGGTTTATGTCAGTTGTTTTTATTAATTTTTTAACGTCATTATTATTAAATTACGCTTGACCACTATCTCACCTGATGGAAAGCGACGATGTGGTTGACGATGGAGCACGCTTGCCTAGAAATAAACTATTCACTCATGACTTCGACAGCTATCATAATTTTCAAAAAAACTTATTAAAATTGTGAGGGATGAACCATTTAGTTCAATGAAATGCAGAGGCCTTTTTTAAAGTGAGCCAATGGTGCTCACTCGACAGACGAAAGATCCCTAGGTTTTAACTATCAGGAAACAGACGGCAGAGAATTCTACTCCTTAGCATTTTTTTTAGGTGGGAATTCATCTCCCGCCCTTGGGCAGACGTTTACTGGCTAAAACCCACTCGTTTATTCCTTCATTGCCTAGCGTTCCATGGCACCGCCGAGGGTACATTTTCACTTAATCCATGGCCTCAGTAGGCTTCGACTGGGCCCCTACGATTTGCTGACATCTAATTGAGGCGCGCGTGGAACACTACGCGCCGTCGACGACTTGGGCTCGAGCCCGGATGGTTATCGGACGACCGGACGGCGTGCACCCATTGCTCGCCGTCCGCAAACCACTTCTACTCCTTAGCTGTACGCACAATGACTATTTGTATGTATGTCTGTGTGTTTGTTACTTGTTCACACTCAAATGGTTGAAAGAATTTGAATGGGTACACGGGGGGACTAACCCCTAGAATAAGACATAAATATTATTTATACTCGGAGTATATATTCCCTTGGGGTATTTTCCTCTTTTCACGCGAACGAACCCACAAGCAGATTCTAGTATTAAAACAAAACTATAGTCGTTATAAGGATTCATTGCCTGAATTGAGTATCACATATCATTTAGATTGTATTTTATTAAAAGGGGCGTATAAGAAGACTACTAGGTTTCCTTCTCTTCTGAATAATATTGTTTTAATTTGAAAAATATCAAATTCATTGTGTTGTTTATTTTGTAATGATGATTATGTAAAGTTTTATATGAAGTTGTTGGCTGTGAAAGCTGACATTTGTCATATACCTTAGTTCGGTCTTCGTCATAATTGTCATATTTTAAGTTCTCTTAATTATAATGATTTCATATTTATCATAGTATTTATTAGTTTATTATATTAACACATATACGTATTTAATACTTTATGCAACTTAATTTAACGATACTACGCTCTATTTCAAATATCTGTTATTTATTTATTGTACACACCTACCACAGTGTTGTCTTTTTTAACCCAATGGTTGACAGGTAGAGAATGCCTTGTTGCATTAAGTCCGTCTATGTACCACTACTGTACATGAAGTTTAAATAAATAAATAAATATGCCTAGTGTTTTTATAAAGATAATTAACTTAACAGCACTCAAATAATAATAACATCGAACATGAATACAGTTATAAACTTTTCAATTTCATTATTTCCTTTCAGTCTTTGTACAAGTCTCTATCTGAAGAAACAATAAATACTTTTAATAATAACAATTGCCACAACTATCACACAACGCCGTCTAAGCAAGCTAAGCAGAGCTTGTTTTATAAGTACTAGACAACTGATAAACATACTGATATAATTCTAAATACATACATATTATAGACACCCAGTGATGTGCACGATCATTTGTTCTGTATCTACAAATGATCGTGCACATCACACAAACATTTGACCTGAGTGGGAATCAACCCCACGACCTCCGGCATAGCCGTCAGGGCCACTAACCACTAGACCATCAGGCCAGTATTTATGAAATACTTAACTAACTTTAATCTATATATAAAAGGAGAAACTGACTGACTGACATATCAACGTACAGCCAAAACTATTGGGAGTAGGAGCGTAAAATTTTAACCGAGTTTTCTTTTTATGACGTAGACGAGCACAAAGAGACGGTTTTTTCAAAATTATCCCCCTAAAAGGATGATAAGGAGTCTAAAGTTTGTATGGAGAAAACTCGCAGGTGATAACGCTGGCAGAAAATAATTACTCACATAAAACGAAAAAATATCAAAACTTTTAAGTACCTAATTTAAACTAACTAAAAACAATCTAAAATATGGCGTAGAAAAATTCTTCCGCATCGCTGTCGACTGATATTATGCCCAAAAGCCTGGCAGCATTGCCACGCTGTAAGGCAATGTGTACCAACTGTCTAAAGTAAAAGCCAGCGCTTGCGTCACGCAGTGTCAATAAGGCGTTTAGTCTTTAAACAATTTGTAAGCACTTGCACCACACGCTCTGAGAATTGTAAAAGTTCGATGTGTACTAAACTTATCCATACTTAAAACAACTATAAATTAAGTTTATTTACAAATAGATACTTCGTTTAATTCACCCCCAAAGGGGATGGATCGGGGTCTAAAGTTTTGTATGGAGAAACCTAAGTACCATCGGGTGCAGCCACTGGCACAAATTTGTCTACAATAAACCCAAATTCCTCGACATCCAGCCACTCAAAGATAACGCACACTTTACCTTTCTTCGTTCACAAGATTACTACAGTTCTAACATCCCTTTACAACTTAGGGCAATAAAAATAGGGACATAAACGTAAAAATGTTAGCGGAATGTCGCATCTACGGCAATTTCTTATTCCGCTGGTGCCGATAGGGGCTTACATTAGCGAGTGCGAGTGTGTGGAGGTACCCCCTAAATTATTTCGACATATGCAAATTTGTGCGCACCTACAGATGGTGGCAAAGATTTGGAATGAAGAGGAGACGCTTTTAGTAAGACGGGAATGTTCTCTGTGAGGGATGCGGTTAGAAATTTAAATACATCTTATCTTATTCAGTAAAGCTTTGTTACCGAGTCTGTGGATTAGTTTTAGTAGGAAGATAAAAGTTTATAGGATTAATGACACGCTTGATTTGATACTTTATTGATTAAATTCTTATGAGAACAACGTGTAAAAGGCAGCCTTTGCAGTTAATGTTGAGACGCAAATATATTGCAAGCACTATCACCAATTTTACTCTTGAAATCTCACGAGTAAAATTAAAAAGCCTACTACTTCAACTCCTTAGGAACTGTCTATTTATACATTCCCTCCTTGAAAGTTCATATTGTACATAGCCATTTTCAATTCTTACTCAAGCACAATTTGGTATAAGGGAAGAAAGTTTTCAGTCGAAGATTTCCACGGCATGAGCTCCAATCAAACCGGAAGAAATCAAAAATCTTTTATCTAATTGTACACGTCTCTCTCTACAGGTATAGGCATAAAACCCTCTCCACGACACACGTCTATTCTCCTAAACATAATCTATGCGCACACACCTAGCGACGAGAGTACGCCAAAAAACGGCGCGAGGCGCAGTTGTAAAATTGTCTAACTACCCTCCCCCGCACGCACTCATTACAGCGCGTGCGTACGGGTTGCGAGAGGACCTGTATGTTGAGATAAGTCTTGAGATACGAGTACGTGGATTTTTTTAGGAAGGTTGTTTATCTTCCTGTCCGTGTCCTCGACCAGCTATCACTACCACAAGTGATAATGGGAAGATGTTGGGAAGAAATTATTGTGAGGATGAAATATATTTCTTTTGAGAGTTGTATACCTGCTATAGATTTTGTAGTTACGAAGCTTGTATCTATGACTCATAATATAGGTACTTATTTTTTGGCAGACAAAATTTAAGTAGATACCTAAGAGTTCAAGTAATTATATTCCTAATCATTGGGTCATTAAGATAGGAGAACAAAGGTTACTGATTGATACATGGTCGACTTGGTCGAAAGATTCTGGAGTGACGGCCACATACCGAAAGACGCAGTATTGGAAATCCGCCTACAAGGTGAACCGTAATCTGGTGATGGTTGTGAGGGTCCGTTGACCGTAATGTATGCACATAATGATTTTACTAGCTTGATAAGTCAACGTCATTTTTTATTTTTATTATCTAAACACTTCCTGACAACAACGATATCTCAAGATCTATACGTCTAACTCAATCTCCTGTACCTCCAAACACAGGATCGCGATACTAACGCACGATGTTCATCTCTTTCTAGTTTTGAAAAACCTCCCGCTCTCCTCTCCCCCTACCGTCCCCTCAGAGGGGGGCAACCCCTCTCCTAATTCCTTACATATTTAAATTCCACTTTGGGCGCCGAGTCTTCATATTGTCTCCATACGACATTCGTATATTCCATTTACTAGGTTTTTAGCCCCAAAATTGGGTTATGACTTTTCCCCCTAATGTGGCAATCTGATTTGGTTTTAAGGGTTTTTCTTGTAAAATAATTTGGTGTAATTGGAAAAGAATTTGGAGATTATTGAATTATTATTTTGTTGATGTACTGTAAATGTTGAAATCTAAATAATGAATGGTAAGCGATACGGTGCGCGAGTGGTGGTTTCTTCTTCAATTGCTTGCTGTATGGGATTATAAACCAATTTAGGATACTTTGCCACTCTTCAATGACTCTGTCGGCAGTACAACGATTTGTCAGAGAGGCAACAGAGTCATAACTCTCCCACCCTCAAAGAACAAAAAGAGTTTGACCACTAGATATTAATGATGTATATTCCTTTTTCTCATATCTATTAATCTATTTGTTATTTTAGTTCTAATTTTGCCATTTTAATTATTATTTTTTGAGTTTAATTGTCGTTTTATTATTTACGTTAACACTGTTTAATCGATTCTAATTATTTTAAATATAAAGTAATTTCACAAATTTTATTGGGATTAGCCTTTAATTGGGAGATGGAAAATCGTCTCATTACTTCTCTCGCTCTAAGGTGGAGCGAACTTTTACTGACTAAAACCCACCTATTTTCTTTCAGTTGCCCTCTGCGTTTTAGAGCCACGGTAACTCTTTCGAACTATCTCGACGTTTGTGTTTTTCTCTAAACATAAACTAGTAACATACATTTTACGTAATGACGTAAAATGTATGTTACTAGTTTTTTATTATTTATGATAGCCATTAATTAAATAATTGTTAATAATATTCACAAATATTTCAATAATATTTCCTTCTAGCATTATCTATTCAACCTTGATTGGTCTGAATTTTAGCCTCACATATTACGTTTAAGTAAATATACACATACATACTTATACATATACTCATTGTCTCGGTATGTATATTGAAACAAACTCTGTCTAAGTTGAAACAGATGTTTCATCACCAATATTCTAATAGATGTAACTAAATAATATCGTTTGAACAGATGCATAGTTTTATATTCAAGAAATTTTTTGGGAACTAAACTGCGTTCTACGTTTTTCTTTGTTTTAGATGTCATGATGAATTGCGATTTCTTTAAAAAATTGACAAGAGAATAAAACAATCATTGTATTACGATGACCAAATTATTCATTTGTTTCTTCTGTAATCTTCTAATATATATAAAAAATTGTACTAAATATGTTGCTAAGCGCAACACACGAGAATGACTGGGCCAATTTCGATAAATGATAAATAACATTTGCTTTGCAAACAGATTTTAAAAAACCCATCAATGTTTTCGTCAGTTTAAACTAGAATAAGCCGGTGTTTCCTAACTACCCTGAGAAGAAACACCGAAACAAACCCATGAGTCAAATCTCTTTTAAAGTCCATGCAACAAACATGTAATCATCAAATCAGAGAACCACGCAGATCAGTGTCTAAGATATTTTCAGGAAAGAACCACACAGATTTCAGTGGACCTGTCCAGCCAGTGCAAGCATTTGTCAGTATTAGTATACCTCAACTCAGGACTAGACTAATAAGGAGCTCAACGATGAACTTTTCTGAAAACTAATTGCACTGTTCATTTTTCTGTATTACTTCCGACTGTTTATAGCTATCAATACTAGGATTATATGTCAATTCTTACTATAAACTACTTTAATCCGTAGATTTGACTGTTTTGCTTTTTGCGATATAATGTTTGACTTTGGCAAGTGAATGTGACACGGTCGTCTAGTCTGCTAGTTAAAATTAAAAATTTTGACGGAAAAAGAAAATTTTTTTAGGATATTTTTATTTTATTCCTTCTCCACTAAGATATTTTATTAGTGAAACAAAGTTTTTAAAAATAAACTTATTATTAATATTGCGTTATTATTTTTAAAATTATTTATGTTAACCAATAAAATATCTCGCAATTGTTTATTTTTTAAGGTGAACACACACTTTTCCGAGCCGAATGCGTCGAACGAATCGAAAGAAAAGAATTTTAAAATCTATACTTAAAAAAGCGAAAAACCACTTACTGATTAATCAAGAAATCTCAGAAACTATAACACCTACAAACTTAAAATTTTGTAGGTAGGTTCCTTATAGGGTATAGACATCCACTAAGAACGGATTTTACGAAACTTCGAAACTAAAGGGGTAAAACAGGGGTTGGAAGTTTGTATTGAAAGGAAAACACTGGAACTTGTTATAAATACTTTTATTTCAATAGTAATACTTGTACATGTACCCTCAGTTTACACCTTACAGTTCAACCGCCAACGATAGATTGACTGCACGACAACATTCTGTCAGTCAACAGCTCTGCATCTACGTCATATAAAGTGGGGGAGAGGCGCGCGTATAAAGTCAATGGATAGACTAATTTATAATTTGTGTCTGTTTAAAATTGTGACATAAATATCTTGTAAATGTTTTTGAGCCAATTTTTTGAACTATCAGCAATTTATTGAACCAAATTATCGTTACTAGTCAAATTGCGTTCTGTAAAAATCTTTAAAACTCCGTGTTTACTTTAATAACTAAGATGGGATTATTCGATTTATTTGTAATTGCTTACAGTATGTAGAAACCGACTTTCACGCGGGCGAAGCCACTGGTAGAACCTAGTTCTGTATAAGAAACTCTATGAAACCCCGCACACCTAACTGCGTCGAATCGTCCGAATCTGGAAGGACTCCAGTATGAAGAATTCTAAAATTCTTTTTTTTTTCGATTCGTTTTACGTGTTCGGCTCGGAAAGTGTGCGTTCATCTTTAGTTCGTGTTGGTAACGGTTAAGTTCCTTTAAAATGTTACAGTAATCTTCAAATACTTATATTTTGTTATTATTTTGTTACAGATGTCCTTGGGCAGTCATCAAGCCAGGTAACTAGTCACCTTATATACCTACTAAAATATAATTAGATATTCAACTTGCATGAAACATCACAATTTTCAGTGAAAATCGCCATCAATTATAATTATAAGTTTTCTTATATTCTGTCGCTAGAAAGCGAAAGACCAGTGCGTGTTGCCAGTGATGACATATGGCACTGAAACATGGTCACTTACAATGGGCCTCATCAGAAGGCTTACAGTCACCAAAAGGGCAATGGAAAGGGCTATGCTCGGAGATTCCTTGCGTGATCGCATAAAGAATGAAGATATCCGCAGGGGAACCAAGGTCGCTGACATAGCCCGAAGAATCGCCAAATTTAAGTGGCAGTGGGCAGGGCACATTGCTCGTAGAACGGATGGTCGATGGGGCCGAAAGGTTTTAGAGTGGCGACTGCACACCGGAAAACGCAGCGTTCGAAGGCCTCCCACAAGGTGGACCGATAACCTGGTAAGAGTCGTGGGAATACGGTGGATGCGAGACGCACAGCACCGTTCGTTGTGGCGACATTTGGCTCCTCCAAATATATCCAACAGTGGACGTCCTTTGGCCGAGATGATGATGATGATGTCGCTACAAGCTATACAAGAAATCATCACCATCTCATTTCATCATCACTTTTCCCAACTACCTTCTTTTGATGGAGATGGAGCGAGAAAAGCGACAAGTTTTATAGACTATGCTGGTACCAGTGTCCTTTCGAAAAATCCTGCACCCCTAGCAGGTTTCCCAACTATCTTTTTTTGAGGTGGAAAATTATCTGACTTTTCTCGCTCTAGGGTGGAGGGCAGGTCAGATTTTTTCTGACTAAATTCCACCTGTGTCCTTCTTATATATTCTTATTTGTACACAACTTTTGAATATAATAATTCTAGTAGTAGTATTATTACTTTTTAATATTTTTAATATATGAGTACATTATGGAAGGCCAAAGTTCACGTAAAATAGCAGATTTTCAGAGGTCTTTACTAGATTATTTTTACACAAATTTATGTCTTGATTTCTATAGAAGCCTAGATAATATCCACAAAATAACTGTGTATCCAAAATATCTAGAGAAAGATGTGTAATAACATCATAATCACGTAAGAGCGGTTGTATGAAAATATACCTCGAAAAGGACGCTCTTAACTCTCAATTGACCTTTTTCAATTGTTGATAGGCTCGCGTTTGACCACTATCTCACCTGATGGAAAGCGATGATGTGGTCTACGATAGAGCACGCTTGCCTAGAAGTAACCTATTCACTCTTGACTTAAAGATCCCCAGATTGTAGCTATCAGGAAACAGAATTCGGCAGAGAATTCCACTCCTTTGCTGTACGCACAATTAATGTGTTCCCAGACCATTTCCAACAATAATCAGGAAACAAAATCCCGTTTAATAATTCTCTATTAGTGCATTTAAAAAACCGATGCCTCGCTCAGCGTCGAACTCCCATCCCAGCCACAGCTTCGCAACATCGCTATATGTTATCGGTGTATTAAAAATAAAATTATATTGTTATCGGGGTGGTAGGGGCGTGCCACCCCCACGCGATCTATAATAAATTCATTTGCTGTAGTTTTTACAGTAATAACCCCATTGGTGCAAAAATGACTACTTTTCATTTTGTCAGCGTGTGTGTGTTGTTTTATCTCTTTTTATCGCCAATACGCCTGTTTTTCGGGTGAAACTTTTTTTGTGCAAAAATGGAGGCTGATGTGTGTACTTGGACGCTAGTTGATTAATGTTAAACATACGCTGTTGTGTGGGTGTTGGACGAGTGCTGTGGGTGGATGCTGTGGCTACTTATGTTGGTAATCAAATTTTTCAATAACCTCGAGATACGTTTATCTGAAAAATTAAATAAAACTGTATCTGAAAGAGGATTTGTGTACTAACTTGGGTTTTTTTAATCACTCAAACAACAATACTAGTTTTAAACGATCGAAAAAGTAAATGTGTGTATATGTCACTAAACTCCTCGTAAACGACTGGAGCGATTTTGATGTTTTTTATGTGGTTCCCTGGAGCTTTTTCATACGAAAAACCGTCTTTCAGACAGAAGTTAACTAGTTATAAGTATAAAACTCAATGTGTCAGGTGCCTGTGTTTTCTGAAATCTATTTGATGATCTGTCTGTGGGCCTTTAAATCTGATAGAGGGTTACTTCATGCTTAAAGCATGATTTACCGTCAATCACGTTGGGCATGCCACAACCGCAACAGCAAGTCCTCGCTTTGAGTAAAGGCTAAAGAGGCGCCACGCAGTCCTCACCTTCCGCTTGACGCAGGTCCTCTCCGGACATGGCCAGTCTGGAAGATTCCTGTTACGAATTATCTTTATTTATCCTTCATTCATTGACTTCAGGACTGGCCAGTTGGTCTAGTAGTTAGTGGCCCTGACTGCTATGCCGGAGGTTGTGGGTTCGATTCCCACCCAGGACAAATGTTTGAGTGATGAGCACAATCATTTGTTCTGTGTCTGGGTGTAATTTATCTATAATATGTATGTATTTATAAATATATAAGTATGTTTATCAGTTGACTAGTACTCATAACACAAGCTCTGCTTAGCTTGGGACTAGACGGCGTTGTGTGATATTTGTGTGAATATTATTATTCATTTCATCCCAATCAAAAAATCAATCAATTTAATTTTTTTTCATTGATTTTGATTTAAGTTCTTCCTTCATTTTTTTCTACAAATTGTGTCTCTATTAAGTTTTCTAAGATAGCTAAAACTTCTAAAAACTCAGTTATTTATGTATATTTTAGCGGAAAACTTGGTCCCAGGTATAATTTGGTTATAATCCCAAGGTAATTGATCTAAAGTGCGTTAGGTTCGGTTTGCTAAAACCAGTTTAACAGACCTTGATTGAACATATAAGGCGTATAACATATAAGGCATTTTTAGGTTACAGAACTAGAATTATACCAGACATCCACTGTTGGACATAGTCCGTCTCCAAGTGTCGCCACAACGATCGGTCCTGTGCGTCTCACATCCATCGGATTCCCGTGACCCTCACCAGATCATCGGTACAACTTGTGGCAAGCCTTCCAAGGCTGCATCTTCCAGTACGTAGTCGCCACTACAGAAACTTTCGTCCCCATCGACCATCTGTTCTGCGAGCTATGTGCCCTGCCAACTGCCCCTTAAAGGCGATTCTTCGGGCTATATCGGTAACCTTGGTTTCCTTGCGGATATCTTCTTTTCTGATATCTACAAATAACAATAAATATTTGCTCTATTACTAAGTAAAGCAAAGCTTTTTGTCAGCTCGTTATTTTGTTTAAAAATGACACTAAACTATTAATTACTAAATGATATAAATATTGCAGAGCAGTGATCTCTAGAGTAACTCTAGAGCAGTGGTGGCTGAGTGACAACGGCCCCGACTTACGACTTGTAGGTCGCGGGTTCAAACCCAGCCAGGCGCATTACTTTGTGTAATTGGTGAAGGAAAACATCGTGAGGAAACCGGCATGGCCTAGAACCAAAAATTCGAAGACATGTGACATTCACCAACCCACACTGGGTCCGCGTGGTGGATTACGGCCCATTCCTTCTCCTAGAGTGGAGGCCTGAGTCCCAGCAGTGGGAACATTAAAAAGCTGATTATGCTTATGCTATAAATAGGGTTGGAATTTGTCAATTGAAGTCAAAACCAAAACCAGACCAAACCAAATAAGAAAAAAAAAGAATATTTTTCTTTCTTTCTTTAACATATTAAAGTTTCAGGGGACACAGATAGTGCTTGGCCTGAAGAGCAATAGTATAACAGTGTAGTTGATATAAGCAGATATTTCAAAATTAGAGAACACGTGCTAAAAGGCTACCAGGATAGATCCCTCGTTTGTCCGTTTCACCCCATGGCTATCGAAGCCTTCTTTTTATGGATAAAACGGTCTAGCACAGAGTTCTAAAGGTGAGATTAGTTGGTAACGTCATAGGGAGTGTATTCACAATTTGAATCTATTTTATCTATTTCTCCGTACCTCAAATGAAAAACAGAACCCTTATAGGATCACTACGTTGTCCGTCTGTCAGTCCCGTCTGTCTATCTGTCTGTCTGTCCAGTCTGTCTGTCCAGTATGTCTGTCTGTCTGTCTGTTTGTCTATCCAGTCTGTCTGTCTGTCTGTCTATCAAGGCCATACGCACTCCTCTATAGGAAAAAATCTGTAAACTGTAAATTTGTAGTTACGTCACATAAAAAAACGTCTTTTGCAATTCGGTAAAATCTTCGTAACTCAATTCGGGAATTGAACTGTTTCCATAGGTAAATTTGTACGGAACCCTCAGTGTACGAGCCCGACTCGCACTTGCCCAGTTTTTTATGTTGTCTAGAAAAAGAAGATTAATTTTGACCTAAGAATATAACTAGATACTCAAAAAGAATCACACTAGCACTATAAAAGCGAAAGTTTGTGTGTGTATGTGTGTGTGTTTGTTACATCTTCACGCTCTAACGGCTGAATGGATTTCAATAAAACTTGGTAAACGAGTAGACCATGTCCTGGAATGTATGTAATCTATATATATAAAAGAAAGTCGTGTTAGTTACACTATTTATAACTCAAGAACGGCTGAACCGATTTGACTGAAAGTTGGTGGGGAGGTAGCTTAGAACCAGGAGACGGACATAGGATACTTTTTTTTTGAGTAGGGTAGAGTTGGGTAGAGTAGGGTAGAGTAGGGTAGAGTAGTCAGTAGACGGGAGCGAAGCCGCGGGCAAAAGCTAGTATAATTATAAAGTATGCTCTCTTGGAATAATCTTCTACCACGCGGACGAAGTTGCTGACAGCAATTATTTATTTAATACTAGCTTCTGTCAGCGGTTTCGCCTGCGTGATAGTAGGTTTTTCCATACAAACTTCCTACCCCCGTTTTACTCCCTTAGGGGTAGAGATTCGTAAAGTCCGTTCTTAGCCGATGTCTACACCCTATAAGGAACCTACCTGCCAAATTTTAAGTTTATAGGAGTTATAGTTTCTGAGATTTCGTGATTAATCAGTGAGTGGTATTTCGCTTTTATGTATATAGATTAATCAAGAAAAATATAGCATAGCATAGAATAGTCGGCCTTATAATGTTCCCACTGCTGGGACGCATGCCTCCTCTCTAGGAGAGGGAATGGGCCGTAATCCACCACACGGGCCCAATGCGGGTTGGTGGATGTCACATGTCTTCGAATTTTTGGTTCTAGGGACATGCCGGTTTCCTCACGATGTTTTCCTTCACCGTTTTAAGAGCAGTGGTGATGAAATAAATGACACAAAGTAATGCGCCTGGCTGGGTTTGAACCCACGACCTACAACTCGTAAGTCGGGGCCGTTACCACTCGGCTGCCACTGCTCTTACTTTATCAAGAAAAATACTTATTAGAATATGTGTAAAGCTTCTAGGATGACAATAAATACTAATACGTTGTATGTTAAATTAAAATCATACTGAAAAAAGATTTCTACTTCAGATAAATTTCATTTCATTACTCCTACTGTTATGAAACTTAATCAAAACATTTCCCATAGGATTGCTTCTAGAAATCATCTTTCAGAACTATTCTTGAAGAGATTTTTATAGAAATGTAAATAATTATTTACCCTTATTGTGTCCTTTCTAAGATATGGAAAAAACACACCAATAGTATAGAAATGAAAGTTTGTATCTGTGTGTTACTCCTTCATGGATATTCATATTCAAATGGACCAATACAAACCGCAATCAACTTTATCTGCTCTATGAGCTCCTTACTAGTCCTGAGTTGAAGACACGGTAGAGCGCACAGTAGAGGTGTGCCGCCGTGTCCTCGTGGTTAACCCACGGCTGCAACGATCACTCGCCGGGCCTCGGTACAGGCCATGGTCCGAAACGAGGAGGAGTGGCAAGGCAGTCGCCTCCTTCTGCGAATCAGTAATGTTAGCAAAGGAGGAGGGAGCACGGATCCCGATCCTGATTTCCAGCCACTGTAGGCGCGGGCTTGCGGACGGCGAGCAATGGGTAGCTCGCCGTCCGACCGTCCAGTAACCGTCCGAACCGAGCCCAAGTCGTCGACGGCGCGTACTGTTCCACGCGCAAGGAAATGTCAGCAAACCGTAGGGGCCCAGCAGGGTCGAAGCCTGCTGGGGCCAAGGGTCTGCTTCTGAAAGGTAACGAAGGAACAGGAGTGGGTTTTTAGTCAGTTAAAGTCTGACACACCCTCCCGCCCAGGAGCGGGGGATGTCATTGGATGATTTTCCCACCGAAAAAAAAATCCAAAAGTGGTCTGGTAGATATCACTGTCAGCGATAAGACCGCCATTGCACCTATGGATTTAAATTTATGTAGTTGTGTTACTTTTTTGGTGTACAATAAAGTTTATTCTAACCTATTCTATCATTAAAAAATTTCTTATTAGTCGTCGCGTAAAAATAACCCCCACACTGACCAATACAAGTGAGTACCACCATCAACCCTTGTCATTCGCATTATGTCGTACATCGATCGCTCTCGTAGAGCGTCTACGCCTCGTAGGCGCCTACGTAGTTTGCTACGACATAACCCCTTGCGCGTAGCATAGTTTATTTTTGTTTTGGCCCTCGTTCGACTGTAGGGGGGTTCTGATCCCGGCTTCTATGTGTTATGTGTTGCTTAGGACGTTTTAGAGGATTGTTTATGTATGTGTGTGTGTTTGTAGGGACAATTTTTTTTTGGTGATTTGTTTAGGGTTATAAAAAATTATGGAATGATGAAAACTCATGCCACAGTGAACTTCTGTTGGCAGGTTTTGTAGTCAATTGCAACATGGGAATACAAAAAAAACTTTTTACAAAAAAAAAAAACAACCGACTTCAATCTAAAAAAAAACACAAATTCTAATAATCCCAAACACGGTTAGATTAAATTAATTTACCTTCTGGCTTCATCATTAGATCAGTTCGATATATCCCCTCCCCCTTTTCTTTCAGTCAGTCATCGACTACACGTATAAATAAAGCAATTTTACATGTTACGACAGTTCTGCTGTGATCCTGTGAGGAGTTCTGTTCCATATCTTCGAAGTTCATGATCAGGTCATAACAATATTTCTATGGGACCAACTTGGAAGCATAACCTTTCAATAAAATAAATAATTTTCAAAATCGGTCCACAATTGACCGAGATATCGGTGAACATACATAAAAAACATACATTCAGCTCAACATAGAACCTCCTTCTTTTTGAAGTCGGTTAAAAAGAGTTATTATTATGTCTTTCCTAAAAACGGTAACGCATCAGCGACTCACCATGTGATGGTCACGGTTAATGGCATTACCGAATATGAAACGAACAGCATGATTCACAAGTAGATATTATATTAAATATGAAAAGTCTTTTTTTAATTATTGATAGGCTCGCGCTTGGCCGCTATCTCACCTGATGATAAGTGACAACGTTGTCAACGATGGGCTATAAGTAACCTATTCACTCTTGACTTAGGGCTATATTTCACCGGGACACCATGGTGGCGCGACCAGTTGCGCCGCCATGGTGTCCGTAAGCTACCAAACTAGACACTATACGGACACCAGAGTAGCTACAACACACTGAGACAGTATCAAAATAAACCTTAAGTGCATGCATCTGAGCTGGTCGCGCTGTCAAATTGGTTGCGCATTCGCAAGTCGCAACCAAACGGACACCAGGTGAGTAACTTTCTATAGAGCTGTATACATTTTGTTGGTAGTGGCGACTGGTCACGCCACCACGGTGTCCCAGTGAAATATAGCCCTTAAAGATGCCTTGGTTGTAGCCATCAGGAAACACAGACTTCGGCGGCTTCTACTTGATGATGCCCTTTGGTATTACGAATTTAAATAAAAATTGGCACACAGACAGATTCCTTGGGTTAAATTGTGGGATACGATGGGGTCGAAAAATCCCCATGAATTTTGTGAATCTTTTAAGAGTTCTTTTTAAGTGGGAAATCATCAAATAACTTCTCCCGCTCTGGATCGAGTGAGAGGGAGTCTAAGACTTTCACTGGCTAAAACCTACCTATGTTCCTTCAGTTACCCTTGCGTTCTACGACCGCGGCAACTCTTTTAAACAATCCAGCAACATAAAACTTGAGTTATTATATAATATAATAATACATAATATTCACACAACGCCGTCTAGTCCCAAACTAAGCAGAGCTTGTGTTATGAGTAACAGACAACTGATAAACATATTTATACATTTCTTTCGACGTACATATTATAGATAAATTACACCCAGACACAGAAAAAATGATCGTGCTCATCACACAAACATTTGTCCTGGGTGTGAATCGAACCCACGACCTCCGGCATAACAGTCAGGGTAACTGACAACAAGACCAACAGGCCAGTCAGGTTTAGGAGGAGACAGCAAATAAACAGACAGATAGACTTTGATTTCTTTTTTTGAAGTTATACTTCTTTTGGCGCGATAGAGAAAAATGATGAGAGTGAATTTTTACGATGCGCGCGCACACCGACACCTAAATTCTACATCGTGAAGTCAGTTCTAGGTGGCATGCATGAAAATTGATAACTATGTTCAAGTTGTATATTCTAGTATTTTTATATTTAGAACACGTGTTTCGTAAGAGTACAATTAAACAGTGTGAATAAATAAATATTATTTTGGTGTTTTTATACATATTTTTCCATACGCCAAAGAAGTATAACTTCTAACGCGTGTACATAAGTACGAGTACACACACTCTTTTTTGTTTGGTGATTCTTCTTACTCTACTATTGTCTAAAATAATCATTATTATTTCATAAATTTAGTTTACCACATATCCTCACTAATCGCAGTGTTGATAGTTGATTTAATTATCCAATATTGTGATTTAATTCCACCGTGGAACCGGCCCATTTATCTTTAATTAGCTAGTAATTAAATACCATTTGTGGGATTTGAGTGCTGTAATGCAGGTTAGAAGAGGCTTATGTCCTATGGACTGGTGATAGAGGACGATAATGATGATATGGTTTTGTGGTTTTTTTTTTACTTGTTGTTTTGGGAACGCAGGTGGAAAATATTGTGCCTGTCTTCCCTTTCGTAAACAGCCAATTTGCGATTCATCATCATCATCATCATCATTTCAGCCGAAAGACGTCAACTGTTGGACATAGGCCTCCTCCAAGCGTCACCACAACGCCTGTGCGTCTTGCATCCACCGCATTCCCCCGACTCTCACCAGGTCGTCGGTCCACCTTGTGGGAGGCCTTCCAACGCTGCGTTTTCCGGTGCGCGGTCTCCACTCTAGAACCTTTCGGCTCCATCGACCATCCGTTCTACGAGCAATGTGCCCTGCCCACTGCCACTTTAGTTTGGCGATTCTACGGGCTATGTCGGCGACCTTGGTTCTCCTGCGGATATCTTCATTCCTGATTCACGCAAGGAAACTCCGAGCACAGCCCTTTCCATTGCCCTTTGGGTGACTGTAAGCCTTGTTGCGGTTAACAATATGTATTTATAAACATTGGTAGCAAAAAAACAATAGTGAGCGGGGTATAACTAAATCTAAAGTGCGTTCACATATGCACTATGTGGCGCCACATGATTTTTTATTTAGGAAGTATTGTCTAAACTGATATTAACACACATAGCACTAATTTGTTTTCCTATTATTTATTTATAAATAAGTAAATATATATAAACCAATTTTTTATGTATATTTGCGTATTTACTTTTTTCATTTGAGTAGTATAAATAATAATATTGCATTTATGATTTATATATATTATTATATTTGTTGACTGGCCTGTTAGTCTAGTGGTTAGTAGTCCTCACTGGTATGACGGATGTCGTGGGTTCGATTCCGACCTAGGATAACGATCATTTTTTCTGTGTCTGGTTGTAATTTATCTATTATATGTATGTGTTTAGAAATATATGAGTATGTTTAGCAGTTGTCTAGTACTCATAACACAAGCTCTGCTTAGCTTGGGAATAGACGGCGTTGTGTGATAGTTCTGGAATATTATAATATATAGAATAGAATAAGCGCGTAAAACCGTTCGTCCCGCTTGTCTTTCGTAGATATTTGTCAGTCGTTACACCCTAGTCATATGCCAGAGATGTGTGTGATATCGATGTGGTGGCCGAGCGGTAACGGCCCCGACTTACGAGTTGTAGGTCGCGGATTCAAACCCAGCCAGGCGCATTACTTTGTGTAATTTATTTCATCACCACTGCTCTCAAAACGGTGAAGGAAAACATCGTGAGGAAACCGGCATGTCCTAGAACCAAAAATTCGAAGACATGTGACATTCACCAATCCGCACTGGGCCCGCGTGGTGGATTACGGCCCATTCCCTCTCCTAGATAGAGGAGGCCTGAGTCCCAGCAGTGGGAACATTAAAAGTCTTATTATGCTTATGCTTATGCATATGCCAGAAAGTCTGACCATTAGTCTTTCCCAGAAGTATCGTGTCGCCCTGTAACTAAGTTGTGGAGGTCTGATAGGCCCTCGCCCCATATTAAGGTAGTCCAAACAATAAAATTATTTTACCAATAGATAATTGTACTATATTTAATTGCTCAAGTATGTTGTAAATAAACTAGTTAGTTTGTAATAAGGATTGACCACTAACCCTAATTTGGTCATTTAGGAGTTTAAATGTAATTAAAAAAAGGTTTTTTACTGTTTTTCGTGCAATTTTTCAAATCTTCTCTTCACAGGAACTATCCTGAGGTTTTAGCAAATAGTTTTTAAAAAAGTTCCTTCAAATTGGTGTAGTCATTTTCGAGTGTAGCACTTAGCAACATATTTAACCATTCATTTTAATTTAGTTATATAGATTGCCAATGTCAGTTGAAACTCAATATACAATATGGTTTAAAATATTAGTATCTTCCTAAAGACAGTTCTAATTTTTATAAAGGAACGTTACCCTGCAGTTTCAAAAATATTATCCTTAATTAAATCGAAATTGCTACGATGTTATAACTAATTATTTTAGCTGTTTTAGTTTTATCCTACTATTCCGGTTTTTTTTTTTGTTTTTTAGACTTAAGAATTTATTTTAACTGATTGAGATTCCCATTTATTATAATATTTTTTTGAAACCTCACGTTCGCTTACTAATTAGTCATGTCCCTGAGAACTTCGTGTACCCTGGCGTCACCTTACAATAGAGAACACAATAAGACGAAAAAATAACTTAAGGACATCGGAATAGTTCAAATAACGAGTGCGACGGATCCCTTCCCATCGATTTGAAGATGACCCAAAAAATATTAGTTCATTGCAACGAAAACCCACAAATAAAACCCGTAACGGCTAAACAAACATGCCGTGACTGCTAACCATAGGATTGTCATCACAAATCGTCAGATAGCGAGTAACCCGGAAAAACGCAAAAACAGTACAGCCTCTACTAATAAAAAGTTCTAATAAACATGCAACTAAGCACTGGCTTCCGGGCAAATAAAACATAAAAATATATCCTATTTTCATAGGGCGGGGGTGTGGGGTTGAAAGGGGGTGCTCCCACCCCAGGCTGCGCAAAAACCCAAAAACATCGAAATGAAAATGAGTATACCGGGGAGGGAGGCGCGCCTATGTGTTGGTAATTCATTTTTAACATTACACTTGTGTGTGTTTTAAAGTACAGTCGGGATGAGGAATTGTTGGCCGCTCCATAATGAGCTGATGCTGGAGAGATGGCAAAATTGGGATTTTGTGTTATGCCTTTGATTAGGCGTGGGTTTTGGTGATTAATTTGAATAGTGCTCATTCATTTGATGGTTAGTTGTCTTCAAGGACTAGCGCCTCACCATCAACGATTGCGGCACTGCTTACCATCAGGTGGGATCGAAAACAGGCACTAGTTTATAATTTAAAAAAGTTTTAATTCCAATAAATGAATAAATTTACAAATAATAAACTTTTCCACTTATAATAATTATTTTGTTGTGATTTTGGGTACAACATTGACTAGTCTACACTGACCTGTCATACCTATCAATATTGTAATGCGGAATATTGTTAAAGTCATTAATTTTTTAACCATTGAGTTTCTTGCTGGTCTTTCTCGATAGGAAACGACCATATGGAACCATGCACTAGCTTTTGACATTTTATAAATGCCCGTAAAAAAGTTCAAAATTCTAGCAGCTATAAAAATCCTGCCAAAATTTTCTTACCTTTGCGCAATAACCAAACAGTTATTGCGCAAAGGAAAGAAAATTTTGCTAGGTTGTCAGGACAGAACAGGTTATATAATCTAGTCTATGATCCAATGTTGATTGAAATAAATAAATAAAAATGAAATAAATTACTAAAACAAACCATACAGTGAAACAGAGAAATCACGACTACCCTCCAGGAATTAGAAATTAAATATTCATGCTAGAGCCTATCTAAATCTATCAGGAAGTAAAAAATAGTTTCTAGTAGGTCCCAGAGGAAGTCCTTTTGTTAGATGGGAACTACTTTTGAAATTTGAAAAGAGGTTAGTCAGAAAACCGAGCTTTTCTGCTACGAAATTTAACTTAATTTGAAATGCGTACAGCTAAGGAGTGGAATTCCCTGCCGGAGTCTGTGTTTCCTAATAGCTACAACCTAGGGGTCTTTAAGTCAAGAGTGAATAGGTTACTTCTAGGCAAGCGTGCTCCATCGTCGGCCACACCATCGCTTACGATCAGGTGAGATAGTGGTCAAACGCGAGCCTATCAATAATAATAAAAAATCGGCTAATTTTAATTAATTTCTTATTGCCTTAAAAAGTTAATGATTTGATATTATTCGGCTTCTTTAAGAAAGTTAGAGAGCTTTTTAATTGATTTTGTTAAATAATAAAAAAATTACGTTTTATCGTTTTTAAAAGCGAGTGTTTTCAAAAATTAATGATTACTGTCTGATATTATCAGTTTCTATTCTGTTATTTACTTAACTGTATATACATGTTGTCGACTAAGTCTAGCGTGTAGATTTCATGTTGGCGGTCGGATTGCCACCTGTTTGATTAGGCACACCAATACCGCGTGTGTGAAATATACATATTCTAGTAATAAACCATACATAACGTAAACTAAACTTTAGTAAGAATAACTAATCATTACTGTTGTGTAGTAACATAATGGCTAATCAATGCAAAGTTAATCAAGATTTAATTTCCTCAATCATTTGAAATGAATGGTTCCTAATTATTAATTAACAGCCTAAAAAATAAAATTGATGATGTAATTTTAATTTTCTAATCAACGCGCTGAGGCTGACTGTACCCGCGAGTTCGCATTGTGCTCCCCTACACACATCTACACTAGCATCAACATAAAACGCAATTTTGTATTAGATTTAATTTGAGGGGCGCGTGTGTGCGTGCGTGTATGTCTGTGTGTGTGCGGAAGTGCTTCTTCCTACGCACAAATTGATTACGATCGTCGTCGAAAAGAGGAATTTGCATACACGTGAAACCTCTTTATTTCTCTTTCCTTTTGAAAAAAAAATCAATCCATCTCGCGCTACGTCGCATTAATTTCCAGCTTATTTATTAATATTTCTTTTAAAGATTAGTTTTGTGAGGTTTCTGGATCTTTCTTTGAGTTCATCGTCTATAGGTCGGAGTCGGGAGTCTTGTGCGCAAGAAGTGCATGCGTGATAGTTGGGGCATAGTGCGGGCGGGAGCGGCGCGGTGCAGTCGGCCTGCGCCCTCCGCGGCGCCGCGCCGAATGAGCGCCCGATTTAAAAACTATACGGACGAACCCGCGCAGCGAAGCCCCGTAATACCACCCCCCGCGTAATGATTTTTTGGCGATGAATTTATATTCGCGCGCGAGCGGTGCCACTTTTTCGACCCCCCACGAACCCCCTCCCCCCGCTCATTAACGCAACCCAGATATGCAATTCTGATCTTTGACGAGGAGGCTGTAGTGTCGGCGGGCGCCTCGCCGGGAGAGGTGCCCCGTTTTGTTTTTTCCCGCCCGGCTTCATTATTGATGGCATCGGGACGGTAATGCGGAAGCATGTGTGAACGTTTCATTACAAAAGGTGGACGCGGCTCGTGTTAATATTGCAGACCGGCCGGACCCGACCGGACGGGTGGACGCCTCGGAAAAAAAAACTTTTACTCTACAAAAAAGCTAGAAATTAAAGCCGCAATAAATTTTTTTGGATTACGGGTTCGGTCAAAATAGGAAGAAATTTTTTTTTGGAAGTTGTTGTGGGCGCGCGGCGCGTAACTATCGGGACGCGTGTCGGGCAAAGTTTCCAGTCGAACTTGGGGCAAAGTTTTCACGTGCGTGTGTGGACCGGACGGTCGCCGGGCGGATTGGCGGGCCGGGCGCCGCTCGCTCGTCACTCACACTAACTCGCATTCTATCCCACTATCCGAATAGTTTTTTTCGTGCATATTTTGTCAACAGTCGCATTAAGTTTGTTTGTTTGTCTGTCGTGTTCTGTTACCGGACTTTGCGTCTCACATAGTGACTTTGTTGAACTTTGTTGATTGTTTCTGTTGAATAAAATTTTTGTGCGTTCGGCGGCAGTCAAAGAAAAGGTAAGTAAATAAACTATTCGACTGCATTATTCATCGGCTAAAGTACAAAACTCCGTGTATTTTCTCACATTATCTCCTCAATTTATGCGTTTAAAAATCCGGAAGTGAAATTAAAAATTCACAAAAACTTTTTAACAATTTATCTTTTGACAGAAATGTCCAAAAAATTATTAACTCTGAAGATTTGCATATTAAAAAATGAGAATGGTCAATAGGTACTCTGATTATAATATGTTCACAATTAGCTTAACCCTCTGGATGCTGCGTATTATTATGTAAATGTTAACCCGTAGATGCAGGGTGATAGCTGACTTGCAAGCATCGCCGGACCTCGGGTTAGACAAATCTTGCATACATAATTAGATCGGTAAAGAATTGCATCCTCCGTTGACCTTACAATTGTTATTTTGTAACGAGTCGAGAGAACCCGCGAATTTTAATAGAGCAAAACGAATTTTTGTACTTTTTCATGTGTGTCATTTTTTTGCTATTTTTTATTTAAGTAGACTTTTATGTTTTATTTAGACTTTTGTTTTTTGTTTAGACTTTTGTTTTTTTTGATTTTTAAGTAGTTTTTTTTTTATTGTCAACAAGGCGATTGTATATCGTTAATGATTAATATTACGTTAAATTAAAACCAAATCAATAAAAAAAATTACGTAATTTACGAGCTTTTACGTTTAATTACATACAAATGCTGAATTAATTATATCAGTTTTTTTTTAGTATTGTCTTAAAACCAATCACTTCTAGTTCAATAACCGCTAGTAATACATTGACCTAGAACTTCTCATTCCAAACTAGAACTGTCGCAAATATTATATATCTTATCACCAAAACAAATTATCTAAGTGTGTCGCCAAAAACTATTGGTCTAGCACAATTTTTGCATACGGACGACAGTGTTTTGTTATCAAATTTATTTTATGAGTAATGTTTATTTTTATCTATTTAATATATCTAGGGGCCTTGGGAGTTCTGCTTATCCAGCCTGCGAGAAGATTGAAGATATTGCGTAGGTTATAAGAAGGAGTACTTTTAAAAAAGCTCGGTTAATGTTTGTAATCTTGGTAGCTTTGTTATCTGCTTACCACGCGGAAGTGACGCTATAATACTTAGATTATAACTTCTTATTACTATTTTCATTAGTTCAGGTAATTTCATAAATCCAGCCCATACAGAAACACCATGGACTAGCTTGTGACGTTTTAATTGTAATAAAAAAAAAACTATGAAACTAATGGAAAATTATTTTAAAAAAACTTAACTGTGCTATATGTATAGCTTAAACAGAAACTCCCAACTAAATTATGGCACCATGGAATATGTGTCCATGTTTTACTTAATATAATGGGTAGATTGTAGACTGTTAATTGGAATCTGTAATAAGACTTAAACAAGCATATAGAAAATATAACCCATGCCAAGTAACTCACAAACTGTACAAATAAAATTCAAACTACTGTTTAGAAAACCTGCAAAAAAAGCCACTGAATAACAGAAAAGATTTCATCGATAATAAAAAAAATCGACCTAATCATCAAAATTTCTATTACTAAACCAAAATAGTCTAGAACATCTTATTCTATAACAATCGCTCTATAAGTCCCTTTTCTCGAACATAATTTGTCAACACAACCCTAAATAACTGCCAAAATAATTCCCTCACTTAACGGTAACTGTAATAATTAAAAAACTGCAAAACTTACGATGGTCACCAAAGGAGACCCTCGTCGTATTCCCACATTTGCTGCACGATGAGCCATCTCGCCATCATCCAGCGAGCTGCAACGTGCAAAACACCCCTTCGATGATCGCGACACCATTGTCCATACAAAAACGACCATAGATTAGGTGAAGCAGGTTTTTGAAACGTCTACTCTATTGTTGGTCCAAGAAATAGTAATTAATTTGCAGTTTTGTTGCTGGGTACGTTGTAGAAAGCAAGAAAAAAAGTTACGTAGCAAAAAAGTTCACCCAATTACTAAGTCTAGGTATTTTTAGGTAAAGGACATCGAACTCTCAGTTGTTTTAAGTAAGACTCTAAGGTAAGTTTATAAGATTACTGTCCTTTTTCAGATTAGAGTTTCAGGAGCAGCATTATCAAAAAGGAAGCATTTGGAATTGGCTAAAGCTTTTATTCCTAAACACGTATTATTTACAAATTCGCAAGAAAGCGACACTATTTTACTCACTAATCTATTACAACAAACTTGAAGTATCATGAAAAAACTAATTAATCTACATTAATTAGGCAAAATTGACAGTACACAATATCTCTAACACACAAATGCAATTAAAAAACATTGACTATAAAAAAAATGGCGCATCATCTCATTTCTAAGATAAGGCCGCGATACATTTATCTAAGTTACCTACGCCAGTACTCGTCCAATAGTCTAGTCAGACAGTCCATCGATTCAGTCTACCTAGGCATTTGTACACAAAATGCCAGACTAGGAAAAAAGTAAAAAAAAACGGTGACAGACTCATTCCGTCCGCCGTCTCCTTTCTAATCGCGCCCCCACACGCACGCGCGGCTTTTTAATTGCATCCCCCACCCCCACCCCGGAAAAAAGGGCGAAGCACACGATGGATTAGCATACAACCTCAGCGAGAGAACGCGGAGCGCACCCCTTCAGTTTTTGCGTGTCGGATCCCGCCATATTTTTCGCGGTTGTATTTTTTCGGGGGGGCGCGGGGAGCATGGTTGCGTGCGCGCCGAGCCAGTCGCCCGACTGCCGGCGACCAGGCGATGTGCATACCCCGGCCGCGGACTACAACAACACGTTGCACTCGCGGGACATGATCGGACTAAACTAAAGAATATTTTTTTATTTACACCAAATAAACTGTGACCAAAGTGTTGTGCCGTGAGGATTTATTACAATAATTTAACATTAAAACGGGTAAGTTTTTCTAGATTGCCTAGTTATCAATATGACGTTAGGACTAGCAAAATTTGGCGATAGCTGGGAGCAAGGTCGTGGCATAGAGATAAATTTATTTGCACAAAAAAATGTGTTAGACTTATACGGATAACCTCATTTCAGAACAACGCGCTCTTGTGTTAAAATATGTTTCATTTCGCATATTTTTAATTTATCGTTTTCGTTATAAACTCTTTTATCTTATAAATTGCGCCGTCAATTAGAACCAAGTTAAATTCTTTCGTTAACTTCTGAAAACTATTTTGAGATACAAAATACTTTCATTGAAGATGCGAATTTACAGTGAGTCTTTAAGTTAATATTTTAATTAAGTCGAACCGACTTTGACTATTTTTTAATTAAAAAATGATTGATTAGAGGATGATAATAATTTGAAAGTGACGTACAACTAAGTAATCGCTTAATTAGATTAGACTCGATATGTTTTATAATGTTGATGATAGACGATTTACAGTCGCACCCATTTTTATTAAAATATTAGCATTCCGATCTGTTATTAAATGTAACTTAACATTAGGCACCTTAGGTCAATTGTAATAAGATTTCAGCATATCTCAGCTGCAAACATAGTTTCAATTATTAATCTACTAGATTAGAAACAAACATGTAAAAGTCTAAGCTCCTATTTCTGGTTTTAGCATTTCATGTTTAGTATTTCTCAAACTCTACTCTAACCTGAAAACCTGTCAAAAATAGGGTTTGAGACGTGCTAACTCAAATTACTCAATTCAAAAACCTGCTCTTACTTTCTGAATAAGATTCAGACAATTTACAAAACACAATATCGCCAAAAACTAAACAAAATAAACAAGCTAAACTTTAATAAAAACTTCCAAGACTTAAAAATTCTTATTTACTACTATAACTTTACAATTACATAATTCTAAATCTACTGCACTTTCATAAATCACAAACTCTTTTTATGCTATAAAATACACACTTTTTTCCTTTATCTTTCACAAACTGCAGTGCAATATGTATTTACCTATACACAGTGCATTCAACTTGAGCGCATTTAAAAATAGTCCTAATGCTCAACTAACCCGATAATGCATTAGTCATTTGTCAATAATTCACAATTATTGCTTTATTTTGACTTGAAAACTTATAGTCTGTATTTGAGTTACAAATACATCTATGACATAGAACTTTTATATAAACATCTCTGCTTATGCCACTAGGGGGATACAGGATTATATCAAGTCCTGACTAAAATTATATCTTAGATTTACAGACACCTCTACTAATTTAGAGATGGTTTCTCTCATTAGAAAAAGACATAAGTTCTATATCTATTCTATGAATTCTATAGTATGTAGACAATAAGGTTATCAATGGAATCTTTGAAAAATATCTTCAAAGTAAGTTTTAGCTCATCTTAATTGACCGTTTAGGTTTATATAAACATAAGTTATAATAGATTATATTAAGTGCGGCTGTAGTTAAAACATATTGTTTATTTCTTATAAAATTTCCTATAATAACATTCAAATATAATGTATTTAAAATAATTATTGGCGCGCTAGTCTTATAATATAAGCTTAAACCATACTTGAAATATTATAATTAATTCTTAATATGGTAAATATAAAAGTAACTTTGTCTGTCTGTTACCTCTTCACTTCTTAACGGTTAAAGGGATTTGGATGAAACTTGGCACACAAGTAGACCATATTCTGGAATAAGATCTAGGATAGTTTTAATCCTGGGAATATGTTTCCTACCGCTACCAGAGGTTAATTTAGAAATAAATCGTGTTCTGTATTTGACAAACGCGACGGACAGTTGAAGCCACGTGCTAACAGCTGTCAACGCTTTCCCGCGAAATACAGAGATAGGGATTAAAAGCTAGTTTTAGAAGTAATTCGTTTCTTTTTTTTTTGTTATTAAAAGTGAGAGAATGAGTGAGCTAAAGGCTAGATTCATTGAAAATTTTTTTTCAACAACCACGTTGCAAAAAAATGTTTCAATGAACTTTTGAGGTTTGTTTCAGAATCTGAAATTGAAAATTGTTTTTTCAACCAGGCTTTAGTGTTAATAAACTTGCCATTTATTAGAAAAAAACTGGTATTTTCATGACTACGGGGTTGACATAAACAAATTGAAAGAAAAAATGATCTAAAGGTAGTAAAATTGTTTAAATTATGTTTATGTTATGCTTTGCAATTCTTCTTAAAAAGTCTAAAAAATCTAGATAAACTGTGGTTGTTAGGTTATTTTCCACATCTTTTAAGTTAACTTACTTAGTGTTAAAAGCAGTACCTTTGTACAAATTTTTATATTAAGATACCTATCTTCTTCTGTATATTTGTGTGTACATAAATTATAAGATAAATAAAGAAAATGAATGGTTAACTAAAATTCAACTCAATGATGGTTTTGTATCTTTATTAAAATTGTATTATTAAAAATTATCTGTTTCAATTTCTATACATTTATACCAACTGTGATATCATTATATAATTAGGTGATAATGAAATAATTTAACCTAATTTTAATATAAAATTCAATTTACATAATAATATTGAAATATCACGCTACATTTTGGACTTAAAATTCCACTGGTACGGTTTTCAGAATAAGTAAATCTTATTTAATTAGCGAAAAGAAAGAAAGAAAGAAAATTGTCTTAAACCGTAAATAAAAAATATACTTTATTGTGGCCTAAAAGGCGTCAACTTAGCGTCGTATCAGACGTCAATATCTGGAATTAAACATTTCTATTTTTTTTTTGTTACTATCCTAATCATATGATATAATATGAGTTTTTTTTGTTTCACGCCTTAACTACTAGACCGAATTATATTAAAAAAATTAGCATACACGTTCGCAAGCATTCGTACCTACAGAGAAGTGCGTAGGGTTCTCAAGTAGTCATGTTACAGCCTAGTATAATATATTTTTTACAGCTAAAACACCATAATAATTAATAATTAACCCGTAAACACCCGACGACTAAAAATAGGCTTTCCGATGAACGCGTCAACAACGTGCCTAACACGTCTATATCTCTTTATATTGCCACAAAATATTGACATATTTACTGACCTATTTGCCAAACCGATTGTATTCATAATTTTGCACGTGTGCCTGAACTAGATATGTAGATAAAAATTGGATGAATCCAGAATTTAGGTAGATTATCGATGAACTTCAAGACGTTGCGATAATCTATACATATATAAAATAAGACACCGACTGACATATCAACGCACAACCAAAACTATTGGGACTAAGGATGTGTATTTGATAGGCCTGTTGGTCTAGTAGTTAGTGACCCTGACTGCTGTGCCAGAGGTTGTGGGTTCGATTCCCAACCAGAACTAATGTTTGTGCGATGAATACGATCATTTGTTCCGTGTCTGGGTGTAATTTATCCTATATATTTAGAAATATATAAGTATGTTTATCAGTTGTCTAGTACTCATAACACAAGCTCGGCTTAGCTTGGGACTAGACGGCGTTGTGTGATAGTTGTGGAAAAAAAAATTGCACAAGGCTTCCTTTTATGACATATGTGAACACTAAGAAGAGGTTTTTGGAAATCCAATCTTTAAGGAGGTGACAAGGAAAACAATAGTTACCTAAATTAATCTTCTTCTATATATAAAAGGAGAAACTGACTGACTGACATATCAACGCACAGCCAAAACTACTGGGACTAGGAACGTCAAATTTTGCACAAGGTTTCCTTTTATAACGTAGGCGAGCACTAAGAGAGGATTTCCCAAAATTCACCCCCTAAAGGGATGACCCCGGGGTTCAAAGTTTGTATGGAGAAACCTACTTTTACGCGGGCGAAGCCGCTGCTAGAAGCTAGTTTGTAATATTTAGAGACTATAAGGTTCTGAAATGGATAAAAACTGTCCTAAGTTTGAAATAACAATTCAGGCAATGGTCTAACCGTGTTCCAAATTTTATTTAAATCCCCGTTGTACCATTGAAGTTTGATTGATGAGCTAACATACAAACTTTCACACTTATCTATACTTCTATTCTAATACTAGCTTCTGCCCGCGGCTTCGCTCGTGTGAATGTAGGCTTCTCCAGACAAACTTTGGACCCCCGCTTCATCCCCTTAGGGAGAGTATTTTGGAAAATCCTTTCTTAGTGCTCGCCTACGTCATAAAAGGAAACCTTGTGCAAAATTTCACGCTCCTAATCCCAGTAGTTTCGGCTGTGCGTTGATATGTCAGTCAGTCAGTTTCTCCTTTTATATATATAGATTATAAAGAAGAAAGATTTATAATTTTATTTGTAATGAATATACTCAAAAATGGGGCCGAAAGGTTCTAGAGAGTGGTGACCGCGCACCGGAAAACGCAGCGTTGGAAGGCCTCCCACCTCCAAGGTGGACCGACGACCTGGTGAGAGTCGCGGGAATGTGGTGGATGCGAGATGCACAGATCGGTCGTTGTGGAGACGCTTGGGGGAGGCCTATGTCCAACAGTGGACGTCTTTCGGCTGAAATGATGATGATGATGATGATGATGATGATGATAGGTACTCAAAAATAACTGAATCGATTTTAAAAATTATTTCATCTGTATAATGATACTTTACCACTGTGTGACACATAGATACACTATATTTTATATTCTCTACTTTAATGCAGGCGAACCTGCTGACAAAAGTTAGTGATATTTTTAAAGAAAATTTATGTGAGTATATCCTACTGATATATACACATTACTATTATTATTGCCTTTATTATTTCCTTAATATAATATAACATTTCAATTACATTTAATAATCTACACATAATAATGAATTATTACTCTTTCTTTGCTCTTTTGTAATCGGATAATAATGTAAATATGTATATTAAGTGCAAACTATAACATAATCAAGGAAAAAATATTTTAACTTTTAACTAAACAAATAGTACAATATAATGTAGATACTCTAGGTACAAAAAATTTAGTAGTATTTGGATTTGTTTGTCTAAAATTTAATATCCATTGTAATTAAAATTATCCTAAATATTTAATGAGCAGAGTTTTATTCTATTATTTCCCTATTTGTTATCGGAATGCAACATAGACTACCAAAATACGGTAATATTTGAATATAACAGTTTAATTAGTAATTCATCCAATGGTCAAAATTCAACCGTTCATACAAAAAACACTCATTATCCATTCAAACTTCAACTTTGTTAAATCTCACATTCCTCCGTGAGTGCAATATTTCTAAAAACAAATACAAAGCTTGTACTTGTTGTACTATATAATACATAGATAAATAAAACTAAATCATATTCTTACTATATTACTAAAATATACCCCCCCCCACCCCCTTCCCCCGACCCCTCGTACTATTTGTAACTTATAATGTGTTTACTGTGTATCCTTTGTTGGAGATCCCAAATAAATAAATAAATATCTTATAAGGACCTTATTGATTGGTCGAAATCGGTTCAAAAATGATAAAATTTACCATTGTTGTAAACCATACCATGTAGATTAATACACTATAACTAATAAATACCGGTAATAAAACGCTAACTCTTATTTTTAGATAGAAAACCACGCAAAATAAACCAAACGCAAGTCATTGTGTGACTTCCGCACGCGCGAGGCAATGGCCCTTATACCCCAGCCGCCGGAGGTGCGGGCTTGCGGACGGCGAGCAATGGGTAGCTCGCCGTCCGACCGTCCGGTAACTGTCTGGACCGAGCCCAAGTCGTTGACGGCGCGTAGTGTTCCACGCGCGCCTCAAGAAGATGTCAGCAATCGTAGGAGCCCAGCAGGGTCGAGGCCTACTGGGGTCATGGGTGATGCGAAAGAAAACTCTGGGGCCCTGGAACGAGGGAAAAGAAGGAACAGGAGTGGGTTTTAGTTAGTAAAAGTCTGACACAAGGGCAGGAGATATAATCGGATGATTCCCCACGTTAAAAAAAAGTCATTGTGTGACTTACGTTTTTTTTTTTTTTTGCAATATAATATTGTAATTTAGTCAGTAAGAGTCTGACACTCCCTCTCACCTCACCCAGAGCTGAAGAATTCATATAATGATTTCCCACCAAAACAAAAAAAAAACAGTTTAAGAAATTCCAACAGGTTACGCGCTTTCAATTTAATTTGGCACATTAATTATAACCAAAATTAGGCCAATGAGATCAAATATTAAGAATTCTAAAAGCAGCAAAAAAAAAATGATATCTGATAGTAATGATCGAATAAATTATCCCAACTCAGGTTACGATAAAGTTTTTGTATTAAAAAATTATAGAAGTCTTAAAATATTATCTTCAAATCATGTCCGAAGTTAGAAACAAAATATTAAGCTAACTACCACGCAAATATACTCAAAGAATTAAGCGAATAAACCTCTTAGGCTTTCTTCTTAGTAAAAATTATTCTCAAAATGAATTCCTGCGTGGCGGTCTGATCAGCATTTTTTAAAAAAAAAAACTTTCTGAAGCATCTTTTAACTGAAACAGGAAGTACTGAAGTCAGCACCAATACAATAAGGGACAACGTCAAAACAAATTCAGAAATTAATTTAAATTTTTAGAAAAAGTAATTTTAATTTAAAATAAATTAAATTGTAATTTTCCTTTTTCAATCTGGCTAATAAAACAAGATAAGTTTTCTTAATTCATGTTAAATCACAATAATATTATAAAGACGAAAGTTCGTATATAAATGAGACGTGTGTATGTGTGTGTGTATATTTTTGTTACTCCCTCACGCCCAAATGGCTGAGCAGATTTGTATGAAATTTAGCACATCCTTGTGACCATGAAGGTAGACCATGTCATGTAGCATACAGTAGATATACTATTATCCTGGGAGTATTTTTTTACGGTGTTTAATCATCAGATGTCGGAATTAGGTAGAGTTATTCGTGTACTTATACTGATTTCATACAGCGAAAGATTAGGTTCCCTTGAGTGTCGAAATATACATACGTTTTTTGCGACATAAACGGTCATATCTTTTTTTTTCGTTAACTTAGAAGTTTGATTTTTTCACAGTTTCAAGAGACCGCGGACTTAAGTATATGATTTTAATTTCAACTTGATACGTCTACGTGTTCCTGAGATAAAGGGTCTTGACAGACAGATGGACGGACAACAAAGTGATCCTATAAGGGTTCCGTTTATTCCTTTTGAGGTACGGAACCCTGAAAATGAAGACAATAATTTCTCCGATCCTCAAGCACTCAATCTAGTTCCCTTAGTACAACCCAAGACACAGATTTTAGGTACAAATGTGTAATCAAAGTCAGCCTTGTCCTTCGAAAGGTCAATAACGCCTAGATAATGGACTAGTGGAACAACACTAGCAATATAAGAGTTAGTCACACTGCCAATAAGGATAGTTTTAGCGAAATATTGCGCAGTTTTCAATTAGTGGTTTTCTATTTCAATAGGTATTTATATTGTTACTTCTAATTTATTTGTTTAGTCATTTTTCAACACATTTGCTAAGAAAGTAACTATAATTTTAATACACTTGTAACCAAACTGTGACTTTTCGATTACCATTATGTACTAGTGCGATAATGTAGTTAAAACCTTTTTGTTAAACCGCTGTTCTCAATACAAATTTTTTAAAAGAAAAAATTTCACATATTTTTTTTTTGTTAATGTTTTTGACTTGGATACTAAGTCTTTTAAGCCATGTCTTCGCATGAATACTTAGTTAATTGGTTCACCATTAGAATATGGATGTACACATTCTACTGTTTTTTTGTAGTATTTGGCAGCAAATGTATCAAATCAACTTTCTCGGCTAACTTCGCTGAGGTAGTCAACACTACAATAACCTCGGAACACTACAATAAAATTCTCAGACCCATTTTACCGAGATCGCGCCTGTTTCAATGATTCCACATATTGTCTAGTTGTTTAGACACTTAAAAATCTAAACTACACCAATTTTACCCGCAACTTTATAATAAAATTCCAAAATCTATTAGAAAGTTGGAATTGACCGGTTTTAAGAAAAAAATTAAAGAATTTTTGTGTTATAAATCTATATATATAAAAGAAAGTCGTGTTAGTTACACTATTTATAACTCAAGAACGGCTGAACCGATTTGGCTGAAAGTTGGTGGGGAGGTAGCTTAGAACCAGGAGACGGACATAGGACACTTTTTTTTTTGAGTAGGGTAGAGTAGGATATAGTAGTCATTTGACGGGAGCGAAGCCGCGGGCAAAAGCTAGTGTTACTATAATTTAAATAACGCTTTGACATATTAATTTAATTATTATTTACATGATTTTATTTGACTGACATCTCTAATCTCAATTATAATAACTATCATATTTTAATGTAACCACTTTAATATTTGTACGCCCATGTGGTAGAACGTGCCGAGACTAAATGTTTAAAGCTAAGACCATGTAATGTTCATACCTATCATGTTCTAATAAATAAATGAATTTGATTACTATATCTATTAGGAATCAATTTGTGAATAATTAAAACAGCCATAGAACTTCACTCCAATAAATCCCGCCAAAAATTCAATTTCACTTAAGGTTGCCTCATGTCATATCTAAGTAACTAGCTTTTTGCTTGTGGATTTTCTCCTGTGGTCTTTCCCACAAATACTTTGCATATATGGTAGATAATTATCCACAACATTAATCGATAATATCGCTTTCTTCTTGTAACAGAATTCGGTATTAGGATCTGTAATTCTGTATTTTCCGAGATTACCTCGTACAAACAAACAAGCAACTTGACTGGGGTCGTAAACTCTAGACGTATGCTTCTAGAATCTAGTTCATATGAAAAGGAACTCCGGACAGAGATATTTTGATACTTACATTTTCGGACACTCCTTATAACTGACTGACTTAAACGATTCAAATATTTACTTATCAAATTCAAATCCTATTCTAAATTTGCACAATCCTTTTAAAAGTATATTTGGCCGACTAGCCTACATGCAAACAAATAAACTTTTTCATGCGATCCCTAGATAGTACACAATTTTACTTCTTTATTATAATAATAGTTTGCCAATCTATCATAAAATCAAATTTCAAAATGCATTTTATTGATCTCGCAATAGTGTTCCCAGTGTTGGGACTTAGGCCTCCTCTTTAAAAGTGGGAGTTAGCCGTAATCCACCACACAGGCCCATTGCGGGTTGGTAGATGACACACGTCTTCGAATTGTTGGCTCTAGGACATGCCGATTTCCTGACGATGTTTTCCTTCACCGTGCTTTATGCTTATGCTGATACAATCTGTGTTCTTTAATGAACATTGCCTACTCACTGTTTTCGATCGAAGATGATTTCGTTAGTCTTTTAGGACGTAGAAAGAAGTCACTGTCAACAAGAATCGTGGTAATGCTTGAATTATGATACTTTTGCATATCTACTGACTCTTTCAGTATATTTTTTATTAGGAATTTTATTCATAAAAAATCGTTTTTTTTTTTGGTAGTTAATAATAAAATGTAACACGACGGTTAAAAATTTAAAAAGAAACCATTTTCTTTACAAAAAGAATAGTACATTCAAATATTAGTTCTTTTGTTTTTTTTTAAATCTAGTTAAGTCTTGTAACATTTATAATTTTTTATTAATAAGTTTAGAAAAATAATTTCAAATGGGTTCTTAGATAGAGTCTTGAGTTAAAGTCGTTTAGTTATTGAGTAGTTTGACTCAGTTCATTTCGTCATCCTCTAGCACTGATCTGTAGTTAATTGGTTTACAGGTAAAATTAGGTATAGACTTATTGCACTGGAATATTATTTAGGTTAATAGTAGTACAGTAACATAAATATGGTTCTATTAAGGATATTAGTCTCATAATATATTGAAGTATTTAGAAGTGTTTATCACTCGAAACATTAATTCCCTCTAGTTTGGCAAACAAGGATAGGTCTAGGAAAATATAATACTAAAAATAGCAAATTATTATGGTTTGTGTCGCTTGTTATTTTAGTATTAGTAATAGTTATTTGCAAAGACCCTATTATTTTAATGTATTTATTGAGAATATTTCGCTCTAATAATGATAAAGAAAATTAGTAATATTAAATATTTTTGGTGTTGAAAATAATAACAATATTATGAAAAAATTCTTACTCTAGTTACAGAAAATTTGTCAATTTAAAAAAAATTTAATGCTCGGAACGCTTTGTGGCTTCTTTCAAAATTCACGTCGAAGATTACGCGTCGTGGCACTAAAAAAAAGTGTCACAACGCGTTGTGGCAATGAAGAAAAGTCATCACGAGTTCTGAGCCCTACCTGATGGAACCACGTCGCGAAATAAATATTAAGTATGGACTATCTATATCTATACTTACTAATATTATAAAGAGGAAAAATTTGTATCTTTGTATTTTTGTTTGAATAAACTCAAAAACTACGGGACTAAAAATAAATAAAACATACAAAATTTTTTTTAAAAATTCACCGGTTAAATGCTACTTTATCACTGAGTGACATACACATATATTTTCTACTTTAAACGCGGGTGAAGCTGTTGGTAAAAACTAGTTTCTTATATTTTCATACTTTTCCATCTATATAATTGCTAAACTGCATTTTTTAACAGCAAAGAAAGACAGAAAGAAAATAAAAAATATTTATTTAAACCTCACACACACTACTTATTAAAACCAAATAAAATAAAAAAGTATTAATTAAAAAACAACAATAACAGAAAAATTTATCAAAAATCTGTGCGAAGCCAAACAAGGCCTCAGTATATGCTACGACTAACTTCTGCCAAAGGCTTCTCACACGCGTGGTTTCTCCATACTCTTTGGACCCCCGTTTCATCCCTTTAGGGGGTGAATTTTGGAAAAGTAGTGTTGCCTACGTCATAAAAGGAAACCTTGCGCAAAATTTTACCCTCCTAAACTCTGTAGTTTCGACTAAGCATTTATATGTCAGTCAGTCAGTTTCTCCTTTTATATATAAAGATATTTTAAAAATAAATAACGTTTACAAATCGTTAAGATTCCAGATCTTTTTTTCGGTAAATTTAGTTATGATTTAAAAGTGATAGCTAATAAAATGCGGTATCCTATGATTTTCGTCTCCGCGTGATAATATTTACATTGCCCCGACGTTAGTTTAGACAACGTTTGTCAGAAACTTGAGCTCAGTTTGTTATAGCCGACATCTACTCATGTGCTAATCGCTTTATTATAATTACTATAATTTTCTACGCAGTTTTAATGTCAACGTTTATAAAGGAAAAACAATATATTTTGGTACATAAGGTATATAAAAAAAGCATTAAAGAAAACAGTGACCCCATACTTTATTTTGTTTTTAATTATTTTTAATTTATTATTTATTTAAACTTTCTGCCTGTACACTTACGTAGTGGTACATAGGCTTGGGGTAATTAATTTAGGGTTTTTAATATATTTTTTGTTGTTACTGTAATTAAAAATAGTTAAGTATTTTTGGTATAATAAATTAATATGCTCTATTAAGATCAAAATATTAGTTTAAAATGTTGATTCATAAATAACCAAATGTTCCTTCTTTTCTGAAATTCATAAAAAAAATTATAGTAATTAGAAGAATAATTATTATATTGTTAATATTAGCACAGTATCCGTCGTTTATTCTATCATTTAACAGAAAAAACAACATTACTTTGTATTGTGCTTTAATTAAGATAATTAAACTGTATTCGCCTTTTTGTTAACATAATATAACATAATAATTATTGCTATTATTTCCATTTTCTATAAACAGTAGTAATAGTAAATATATTAATTATATTTAGCTAATAGTTCTACGATGAAAATTAAAATTTCAGGATCAATTAATTGAGTTCTTGAGTCGATCTCATTTTAAACGACATGCTGTTAAGTCTGTTAAGTCTTTACAATATCAATAGAAAATAAGCCGGAGAATGTTATGATAAAATACCAACTTAGGTTTTAATAACAGATGTTTCATGGCTTCACACATAACTTTAAAATCCTATCAACTAATCTCCGTGTAGCTAAACATGAAACCTTATCCGTAATTCCAAATTGAAAACAAGGCAACTCAAAACTCTTTCTAATACTACTTTTCATGAACACTAAAAAGAGCCACTTTTTTTAACCACCCACTGCCGCCTGACGCCGCACTACGCCACTTAGTCCGTCTAAATTGAAGCCACAGGTAGCCACGCAACAAATAGTGCCTAGCTACGTACAGGCACTCACCGTTCAAGGGTTAATATCTGCGTCACCCGTCACCGGCGCTGGAAGGGCCTCGTCAGTTCGTCACCTAACCGCTTCAGTGGCTATGAATTGTTCGTACCTTTTTGGCTGAAATTGTTTATCGTTTAGGTGGTATATAGTAATCTAGTAGTGAGTTACTGAGGCCAAGAGGTTACGTAAAAACACGTGAAACGAGATCCTAGCTCAAGCATTTAGATCAAGTGTTTTTTTTTTGTTTGAGGTGGGAATCATGCAATGTCTTCTCCCCCTCTAGAGTTTTTTTCGGTGGGAAAATCATCCAATGACATCCCTCACCTTGGGCGGAGCGAGAGGGTGTGTCAGACTTTTACTGACTAAAAACCCACTCCTGTTCCTTCGTTGCCTTTCATACCAGGGCCGATTCCTCCTTTCAGAAGCAGACCCTTAGCCCCAATAGGCTTCGACCCTGCTGGGCCCCTACGGTTTGCTGACATCTCCTTGAGGCGCGCGTGGAACAGTACGCGCCGTCGACGACTTGTGCTCGGTCCGGACGATTACCGGACGATCTGACGGCGAGCTACTCTCTCCTCTAGGGTGCAGTGGGAGGGCATGTCAGACACACGTTTCACTGACTAAACCACACCTATGTTCCTTCTTTACCCTTTGCGTTCTAGGCCCACGGGTTTTCTTTCCAGAAATTCCCCGTGACTCTAGCAGACCTCGGCCCTACTAGGCCCCTTCGATTTGGTTGACATCTCTTTGCAGCGCATGGAACACTATGCAACGTCGACTCTTTCATCGTCGAATCTTTCGGCTGAAATGAAAATAATCAGTTGAAACAAAGAATTATACTTTTTTGTATAATTTAATAGTAGATTTTTTAATTTCCATTCCACATTCTTGTATATTATAATATACCACAACAATAATTCAAACTTTTCTTCAAAAAGCCACCCATCAAAATCCAGCCTTCTACCGACGCTTTTAACTTAGCGTCCGACACAATCTAATGTGTGTATTACATAAAGGAAACAGTCAGTGGTATATTTTTTTTATCTTTTGGTGAGCATTGAACCTAGATAAGACGAGCATACAGCTCTGCCTAGATAGCCTATGCTAACACGTACTGTATTTTTTATAATGTCGCCTAAATAGATTTTTCATGTGTAAAGGAGGGTGGGCAGGAAGATAGGTCATTGATCAGTTGGAACTACGGAATATTATATATTTATATAGGATAAAATATATGATATGGTATGATATAAGTAATCAGCCTTATAATGTCCCCATGGGCCGTAATCCACCACGCGGGCTCAGTATGGGTTGGCGGATATCACATGTCTTTGAATTTTTTGTTCTAGGACATGCCGGTTTCCTCACGATGTTTTCCTTCACCGTTTTGAGAGCAGTGGTGATGAAATAAATTACACAGAGTAATGTGCCTGACTGGGTTTGAAATCGCGACCTACAACTCGTTAGTCGGGATTATTACCACTGGATAATTGAAACCAAAACTGACGTGGTAACAGAAATGCTGACAAAAATAAAAATAATATTTCCATACAGTTATTCCCAACTATATTTCGATACAGTTATGCTTAAATATGTAGTTATTATTTTCATAAAATACTAAATAATCGAATAAATCGATATAATCGAATTACGTAAGAATTACAACATATTATTATATAGAAGAATGAGTCAGTCGGTTTTTAGGTATCTATCACAACCTCGGACACAAGTTTTGGTCGCAAAGCTGGAGTGAATAGGCTCTTATCAAACTAATGCCACCATCAACGATTGCGTCACTGTTTACATCAGGTTCCCTGCAGTCAAGCACTAGTTTATATCATTAAAAAAAGCCGTTCAAAGTTTTTTCATTTGATTGACAAATGACACCCAAATTTTTTTAAATACTTTCAAATACATCTTATTGGATGTCTATCATCATATTGGAGGCTGCAGTTCCCATTACCCTTTCGTTTTTAAGAAGAACGAATAACATCTCTTTAAAGAAAAGGTAATTTCTCCCATTTCCCGTTTCACGTGACAACAAGAAATAGGAACATTGTAGGTATATTTTTCTTTAACGATATGGATAACGTTGTAGTACAATTATCAGTCAAAACGTTTCAATACGAACGAGATTTTTATCTTTTAATAATACCTATTTATCACTCATTTAGTATAATTCATCAACGGATATAATCGAACTGACAGAGTGATTTTCATTTGTTTTTGAAAAAAGATTGTTCAATGTACCTACACAATCATCATCATCTTTCAACCCTTATTTCGTGTTACTTAGGGTCGGCGCAACATGTATTTTTCTTTCTGTTAACCGCCACTTTTTTATATCACTCCTCATACAATCCATCCATCTTGTCTTTGACCTCTCTCTTCCTCTCCATCCATCATCTATATGTATACTCAGAACTCTTTTACCTCTTTTACCAAGACAAACGATTCCCTTTTAACTTTTCAGTCGCTGGCGCCACTTTCAAACGTGCCTACACAACCCTATTGTCTGAAAATTAACTATTTAGAAACATTTTTAATCACTCTAATATTATAAAGGCGAAAGTTTGTTTGTAAACTATTTGTTGCTTGCTCAATCGGCTGAACCATCATCATCATTTCAACCGAAAGACGTCCACTGCTGGACATAGGCCTCCCCAAATGTCGCCACAACGCGACTCTCACCACGTCATCAGTCCGCCTTGTTGGAAACTTTCCAACGCTGCGTCTTCCAGTGCGCGGAAAATATTAATGAATTAGATGAAAATATTAGTGCAAACTTATTTAGGCATGGCAATCAAGTGTCGCTTAGGTCCTCTAGAAGACTATATCTAACGAGAGCATTCCATTACCTTCTAGATTTATCTTTTAAAATTGTAATTACTCATTAAACTTAGCTAAAAACACTCGAAACCTCCTTTAAAATGAAACAATGCTGTAGGTAATAACTTAGTATCGAGTTTTGTGAAATAATACATATTAGACCACCCCGCGTTGTCTCTTGTTACGACAATTCTTAGATACCATATTATTATCTATAAAACGGACGGATAAACCGGAATTATGAGTGTAAACAATTAATTAGAACTTATTGTTAATAATACACCATTGTCTGTGATAGAAATGCGTTTTTGCATCTGTATCTTAGTAAGGAGTCGTATTCCATACTCTTATCAACGACTACTATGAAACAACTAGTAACTAACAACGGATTTGCCCGCGTGATAGTAAAAAAATGTTCTAAGAGAACTTACTACCGGTATAAAAGTATCCTATTTACTTTTCTAGAACATGGTCTACTCGTGTACCAAGTTTCATTCAAATTGGTTCAGCCGTTCGAGCGCGAACAAGTAACAAACACACACACTCACAAATTTTCGCCCGTATATTATTAGTATGATGTGCTAATGCTTCTAGTGGTTAACAAAAATTCAAAATGGCACCTAAAACCCATTTCGGAATATGCTTTTGTCAGTAGATTCGGCTGCTTGTATGTAGAAAATTATTATGGATGAGTGAAAATCTTTTTATAATAAAAATAGACAATCTAGTCTAGTGCCTAGCAATTTGTAACATGCAATAGTGCTAGCTCGCGATAGTTACTAGACGTAGTACCTAGATTCTTGCGGCGTTCTGCCGTATCAACACAAACTAAATGAGAAAAGATCATTTAACAGAGGAAACATTAGAAATATTAAGCATTTTGGAGAACGTGTGTAGAAATTACTGGACTTGATCCCGGCATCGTCTTTCTGCCATCCAACAACCCGGCGTACAGCGAGTGTCCACCTTAACATTACTAAGCGTTTCGCCTCGTCGTTTATACCGCGTACACCGAAGGATTGGAACAGTTTGCCTGCTGAGATCTTCACGTCTGATTATAATTTAAGTGTCTTTAAGGCTAGAGTGAATATGCTCTTAATAAACTAGTGCGATTCACCATCAACGATTGCATCACTGCTTACCATTAGGTGGGATCGCAGTCAAGTACTGGTTTTACCATTATAAAAAAAAACTTTTTTGTGGAACCCAAAAAATGCAAATGTATGCAATGCCAACATAAGAGGTGGGATTTCATTCAATGACTTCTCTCGCTCACGTGTGAAGCGAGAGGGCTTGTCAGACTTTTACTGAGTAAAACCACATTTATGTTCTTCAGTTGCCCAATTGCGTTATAGGACCACGGCCGCATGACCTGCACGATTTTGACAAGGAAACTCCTTGTCAAAATAGTGCCGGTCATATGGCCAATTCTGTACTACTCGAATAATACAATTATAAAATGAAAAATCCTTATATGCACACTGCAACTGATAGCCTTTTTAGTTCTAATATATTTTTCCTGTAGAAAATAACAAGTAGGAAAAGAGCTTGACCAAAGGATTAATAGCCTAAAGTTTCGACTAACACCTGAGAAGGCTCTCGTTCTGATGCTGCATGAGTTCCCAGGGTACCGGGAACATTCAAAAGAGTTACCATGGCCCTGAAACGCAAACGGCAACTAAAGGAACACAGGTGGCCTTTGGTCAGTAAAAAAAAATTGACACACCCTCTCACTCCACCCATAACAGGAGAAGTCATTGAATGGTCTCCCACCAAAAAGGAAGGTTTCCCGACCACCGCAGTTGCGAGCTTGCGGACGGCGAGCATTATGTAGCTCACCGTTCGGTAAGGATTAAGCATGCTAGAGTTACTGGATAGTTCGAAAAAGTTACCGCAGCCTTAAAACGCAAAAGGGCAACTGAAGGAACATAGTTAGGTTTTAGTCAGTAAAAGTCTGAACCTCCCTCTCGCTCCGTCCAGAGCAGAAGAAACTATTTGATGACTAGCTTCTGCCAGCGGCTTCGCCCACGTGAAGATCGGTTTCTCTATACAAACTTTAGACCCCTGTTTCTCCCCTTAGGAGAATAATCTAGAACAATCCACCCTCAGTGCTCGCCTACGTCATAAAAGATAACCTTGTACAAAATTTCACGCACCTCTCCGTAGTTTCAGCTGTGTGTTGACATTGCAGTCAGTCAGTTTCTTCATACCCCTATTATTTAATTTGTTGCAAAAAATTGGAGCTCTATCCGTACCTGTTACTGATCATATTATTGTAGTCAAAAGTAAAAAAAAATGAGATCCCAAAATAGTCCACAAAATTTGTCATAATTGAATCAATCATTTATAACAAAATTGCTACTAAAAAATACTACGCGCAGTGTTTTTTTCCATTTTGATCGTAATTCATAATCAATAGCCTGTACAATATTTCCATAAATTGAGTGACATTTTGGGATATAATCAAACGCTAATAACTTTGCTGTTTATGAATATTATTTATTGAGACTTTACTTAAATAATAACAAGAGCTTTTCTAATAAGTCCTTTAAGTATTTGTACTAATAAAAAAAGTGTGGTGTATATAGATTTCTCACACACAAAAAGGAAATAGCATAATATATCTATATAACAACAAGTTCTATTAAATACAGTTATGAATTGTTTGTTCAGTTTTTTGCGACGTATCCTGTAGGTATTGTGACGAAGTGCGTCTAGCCGGGTGATTAGTCAGTACTGACGGGGACACAAGTGTCTGCTCCGTTATCTGAAATGGACTAGGGTTTGTGAGCGAGTTTACTCGTAATTACAACTAAACATACTTTGTAAAAATTTAGATTCATAGAATTGTTAGGGTTTAGCATTTTTTAAATAAAGTAGGACTTGCATGGTCTTTGTTGGACGACGAGCTACCCATTGCTTGCCGTTCGCAAACCAGCACCTAGGATGACTTGGAATTGCTCTGTGACTCCCGTTGCTCGGAGCATTTCCGGTGGAGGTAACATTGCTTTTCCTAGATCTTTTGGAGAGCAAAGTTATACTTACATACAAATAAAATTAAAAACAGTATTACTCAACATAGCCTAGTCTAGGGATTGGTTGATTGAAATTACAACTAATCTATACTAATATAATAAAGAGATAAAACATTGTTTTTTGTTTGAAGGTATCTCTAAAAGTACTGGTCCGATTACTAAAATTTTTTCACCGATAGAAAGCTGCTTTATTCCTGAGTGACATAGTCTCTATTTTATGTACACGGGCGAAACCGCGGGCAAAAGCTAAAGTGATAATATAACTTTACAAAAATTTGATTGGCTTTAAGTAAATGTGAGTTAATAGCAAAACTAAATCCCTCATAAGAGTTATATCAACAACTGTACATTACAATAACACTAATCAAGGAAAACTATATGCATTACCTAATTTGTTACTACTGGACCTAATATTATGCTTAGCCGCGAAATAATAGCTAATTAATTTATTTTACGTTGTATGTTGTTTTAGTTACTTTTTAAACTGCTACTATGTTAGATTAGAATGTACGTCGTATTTATTTCTAGTGTCGACGACGAGCAATATGTAGCTCACCGTCCGGCCATCTGGTAAGGACCAAGCTCGTGTCTTCGATGACGTAGTAGTGGTCCTCGTGCAATTCAAAGAGATGTCAGCAAAACTGTAGGGGCCCAAGCCGATACCCGCTAGTGCCACAGGGAATTTCTGTGGTCCTAGAACGCAAAGGGTAACTGAAGGACAGAGATGTGGTTTTAGTCAGTATAAGTCTGTCACGCCCTCTTGCTCCACCCTAGAGTGGGATAAGTCATTGAATGATTTCCCATCACAAAGAAAAAGTACGTCATCAACTGATTACAAAAAATATCAAAATTCATAATAAATAGTAAGTAGATTTTTTCATTAAATAAACAATGATTTTTAAAACCGCTGAAGCTCTCAGAGGGTACAGGCATGGTGGTACTCTACAAAACTCATCTAAGCAAGAATCACTATAACATCAAAACAATCGAAAAGAAACATGTCAATCTAAGCAATGTTCTCAGTAACCGTATTAGTTAATTTTAACAAGAATATTGCGAAACCACAGTTAAGGAATTCAACTGCATATTGTTTTAAGAATTGAACTATAATGTCAGCATGTTGATCGAGTTAAGGCGAATCTTCTCATTGTTCAAGCTATGTATCGTTTTGGTATCAGCAGGAAATGTTTCTCACCCTCTTTCTGCATCATTGCCTTTTGCTAATAAAATTAAGAAAGGGTTGGCTTCCATTCTGCCCGAATATCAGTTATTTACATAGAGTAACTGACTATGTGACTATCACCAAAAACCAATTACTAAGTAACTCCAAAGATCTTAATTGTATTGGTTATAAGATTTTCAGGAAATTTATTTCAAAAACCAAAGTACATATTAACTTAAATACTACACCATCATTAGTTATGGATAGAAGACTACAGAGGATAACGAAGCAAAAGGCAGTTCCGTGCTAGGAGTTAACCAGTGTTACAGACACTCGAGGATCCTCCATCACCTCAATAGAAATATTACTTCAAACATCTGTAGTAAAAAGTTATTAATCCATTAAACCCCAAGCGAAAGCCGGAGTTCGCTCTCTCATTGTCTTTCTATTGTGTCTCTAATAACGGTATTCGAAAGATTCAGTAATTTAATCTCTAATTTAGACATGTTTGTATACAGGGAATCCACATATAATTAGGCACTGTCGTCGACGGCGCGTATTGTTCCGCGCGCGCCTCATGTCAGCAAATCGTAGGGGCCCAGCAGGGTCGAAGCCTACTGGGGCCATGGGTAGTGTGAAAACGAAACCGGGGCCCTGGGACGAAGGCAACGAAGGTACAGGAGTGGGTTTTTAGTCAGTAAAATCTGACACTATCTCCCGCTCCGCCCAAGAGCGGGATTTGTCATAAGATGATTTTCCCACCTATAAAAAAAAATATATATATATAATTAGGCACTAAAATATAAAAGTGTGAAAGTGCTACATTCACGACATCCAATGATGTGTATTATATGTGCTATGCTACGAGTATGTTAGAGAAAAAAATAAAATTAGCTTTCTCCATTTAAAAACATTAAGCACTAAGATATAATCTAGATTGTTCAAAGCTGTGTAAGTGATTTAGAAATCGACTTTATATCGACGTAATAAGTGCGGTTTTCGTTTTCCGAGCTGAAGAATTGACTTACGGTTGACCATACCGAGTCCTATCCATGTTATTTCTACAAGTTAGTCTATTCAATATTATCAGCTGTCAATAATATCTATCAGTCAAGCCGTTTGATTGGCGTTTGTCATTTTGTTCAGCCAATGACAACAGCTTACATCATCGTATGCGGCAGCAAGTTATACTGATAAGACTTATCTAAGAAGGGGGGATCCTACTTAGTTTTAAGTACAAGTGTACTCCAAAATTTTTACTATCAAGCTTTCGGAAGAAACTTTCAATATATAACTGTTAAAGAAAACACTTTAAAAAAATGTTGCTTCATACTAAGAATGACTCTTGTATGGGTGTATTCATAAACCTACATACAAAAGACACCCAGCATAGTATAATCAGCCTTTTAATGTTCCCACTGCTGGGACTCAGGCCTCCTCTCTAGGAGAGGGAATGAGCCGTAATCCACCACGCGGGCCCAGTGCGGGTTGGTGAATGTCACATGTCTTCGATTTTTTTTTGGTTCTAAGAAATGCCGGTTTCCTCACGATGTTTTCCTTCACCGTTTTGAGAGCAGTGGTGATGAAATAAATTACACAAAGTAATGCGCCTGGCTAGGTTTGAACCCTCGACTCATAAGTCGGGGCCGTTACCACTCGGCCACCACTGCTGAAAGACACCCAGACCCGGTACAACTATCTGTAGATCAAACAAATATTTGTGTGGGAATCGAACTCGCGATATGTAGCTCAATAGCTAATCGCTCAACCACTGCACGTGTACGTCGGTTGTGAGAACTACGTAACTGACCCTTTTGTAGAACATCAAAAATATTTTTCTTGTAAACTTACCTTTATAATTCCCTATTTTGGATGGAAAATTATCTAATAACTTCTCCCGCTCTAGGTGGAGCGAGAGGAAGAGTCAGATTATTTCTGAATAATACACAACTGTCTTTCTTCAGTTGTGAGGGCACGGTCAGCAGCCCTGACAGGCATCGGCCTTAACTGGTCCCGTCAATCTTGCTGACATCTCTTTGAGGCACTCATGGCGGGTTTAGACTGTGCCGGACGGCGAGCTACCCATTGCTCGCCGTTCGCAAGGTGGCCGGTAATCGCTCTCATGACTCTTTTAAACAATTCCACAGCCCAAATGTTTTACCTCAAAGGAAGTTTAGCCCTAAGATCTCACCTATCAACTTGTTGTACAATAATTTTGTTTTTAAACATAGCCTGCTCATCCGGATGGCAAATAAACAACACATATCTAGGCGTCAGTTACAAATAAACATTATTTGTAATTAATTATTGTGACGGCATTTTAGCAAAACGGGTGAGCAGAGTTTATAGGTTTAAGGTTACTTTTTTAGTAGTATCGTTTTCATCGCACAGTTGGCGCAGTGATTGAGTGATTAGCTGGTGCGCATCGTGTCACCGGTTTGATTCTCGTATGGAACAAATATATATATATATATGGCCTACAGATAGAGTCTGGGTATCTTGTGCATTCACATGTACAAGGCACCCATCCCACCAGCGATCCCACCTGATGGTAAGCGGTGTTGCAACACACAGACAGACAGACAGACGGACAACAAAGTGATCCTATAAGGGTTCCGTATTTTCCTTTTGAGGTACGGAACCCAAAAAAAATAAACAGAAAATATTCTATTTGCTATTTCAAAACATGGTTTAACTACTATATACTAAATTTCATCGAAATCCGCTCCACCGTTCGAGTGTGAAAAAGAAACGAACATACAAACACACTTTCGCCTTTATAATAATAGTGTGCTGTGTGATTCCATTAAAAGATAGGCTTCCACAAAAAAGATTATCTAACTACCATTAGAAATCAACTGAAAAATATGCATTCACGCTAAAGACAGCACTAATCTAATCTGTCACCTAAACGCAATGCCTCTAATGCTTCGTTAGGTGGCCTAATGTTGTAACAGAGATATCAAAAAAATATCCCCAATTTTTTATTAAAACAGCGATTGATAAAAATCGCACCAACTCCAAATCCAAGGCCTAAAATCTAGTAATTTTACTGATAACATTTGAAAAATAAAAAAACCTAGTATATGCTGTTTGACACGTAATCTAGAAATATTCGGCACACGTTATCATCGATATATCAAATTCGCAATCTCTTGCAACGATAACTAGCCCAGCCCTAGGTTAGGGATGTGATATTGATTTTATCGATAAAAATAAACTTTAAGTTTTGACGTAATTTTGAATTGTTTTTGGCATTATCTTCTTTATAATCGTTCAAGTTTAAATGGTCTCATTTCTTACATTATTGGTTTTTCTTGTTTAAGTTAATGTTTTCGTTTATTTCACTTTTTGTGTCTCTTTGACGTAGATATTAAAACTTAAATGACAAAGCTCTTTGTATAAATTTTAAGGAAGCGTATAAATACTAAAACAATCAGTAAAATAAACTAGCCTTTAAAATAAAAACATGATCACAAAATAAAAACATGATGCGTCAATTTTAAAATGAAATTAGAACATCGACAATTGAAAGTATCGACAACAGAAAGCCACAGTCGCATCCCTATCGCTCGATGCAGTCCTTATCTGAGACCTAACGTTTTAATACTCGGCATTAATATTTGTATATTACCATAGACAAGTTTTCGTGAAGATATTTATGGCCAGGTGAGATTGTAAAACCATAAAGTTTGGAGATACGTAGATTGCTACTTAAAGGACCTCCTCCTTTAAGTTAATTATCTTATTCTGTATTTGACACTTCCTGTGCAATCAGAGATAGTAATTTCTAATCATAAGTGACGTTTGCCACTTGGCATCCTTGAGTGTGGGAATCCACCAAACAGCTTCTCCCGCTCGGGGTGGACGAGAGGGAAAGTCATACTTTTCAGACTAAACCCATCCCTGTTCTTTCAGTTGCCCTTTAAGTTCTAGGGTCGCGGTTACTCTTTCGAACATTCCACTATTTTAATTTATTTCCCATGCCTTGTAATGTTTCCACTGCTGGGACTCAGGCCTCCTCTCTAGGAGAGGGAATGGACCGTAACAGTTACAAGTCTTCGAATTTTTGGTTCTTGGACATGCTCGTTTCCTCACAATGCTTTCCTTTACCGTTTTGAGAGCAGATTCATTTCACACCAGGGCTATAATATATGCGCTGAGATAGGCAGCTTTGAAAAAAAAACCGGACGGATTATGTATTTAGTACCATTTCGAAATGCACTCTGGGCATTAGACCTACTTCAAAACTTGGTAGTGGCGTGAACTAGCTGACTAACTTGTACCAACACCACAGATTAAATATAGAATTTAGCCAACATAAGACTAAATACACAGAATTATTCTCATAAATAGTTGCTTCGACTAGTTCATCAGTCATTATTTATATAAAAACCGGGCAAAATTACCTATAATAAAAACAGTTCAATTCCCGAATTGAGTAACGAAGATTTTTCTGAATCGCAAAAAATATTTTATTTGTGACGTAAACTATATATTTACAGTTTTCAGCCTTGCTTCATGCCAAATTTCAGGATTCTAGATCAACGGGAAATACCCTATGAATTTTGATTCCCTAGAGCGAAATACACGTGCTTTTGCAACATAAACGGCCGTATCTTTTTTTCGTTAACTCAGAAGTTTGATTTTTTCACAGCTTCAAGGGATAAAGGGTCTTGACAGACAGACAGACAGACGAACGGACAAAAAAGTGACTCTATAAGGGTTCCGTTTTTTTCCTTTTGAGGAACTTCCGAATCCGTACCCTAAAAATAATAATAAATTAGGTTTAAATTTAAATTAAATAGTCCGTAAAAAACAAATCCATTCATTAAAAAAAAATGACAATAAATTTGGATTCTAAATAAATTAATAAACCATAATTAATTACTAAACAAGATAGTTTCTTTAAAAGAATTTAGTTTTTTATAGTGCATCTAAAAATCGAAACTGCTTGAAGTCATGTCCACTATATTAGTAGAATGAGTCCCAGATAAGATAACGTAGATAAATATGCAGTTGTAATCTTGTTTGCTATTTTTATTAACTTTTTAGTACAATGCTAGAATGCTAGGTAACTAATTCTGTGTGTAGTTTTGCGTTGGTTATTAATTCGTATATGATAGACCCATGATGGCCTATTCTTGGCAATCATATTTACTAACAGAGACAAAACGAAAAAAAACAGTCTAAGATTGTTTTTTCTTTTTAATTACTAATTAGGGCTCCCACTTTTTTGCTGCCAAACATTACAAAAACACTAGAATGTGTGAATATCCGTATTCTTATGGTAAACAACATTATTGTTAAAAACTTATCACGTAAGAAAACATGGATGTAAGACTAAAAAATACTTTAGCCTTCCCGTAGGAGTAAATAAAGAAAAATAGAGCACCCGCCAAGTCTATAGTTTTGTTCACTTCTTTTTAAAATTCGTATGCAAGTGGCCAGTGTCAAAATTAAACAGCACGTGACTAAAATTGCTATCGACAAAAATAGTAGCGGCAGATAAGACAGTGCAATTCTTTCAATGATAAATAAAATATATTAAAAAATTCAACATCAGAATCTATGTATTTCATCATCTATTTCGCAAAGTTGATTTTATTTAAATTATTGTTTTAAGGGTCACGTTTGACCACTATCTCACCTGATGGTAAGCGATGATGTGGCCGATGATGGATCACGCTTGCCTAGAAGTAACCTATTCACTCTTGACTTAAAGACCCTAGGTTGTAGCGATCAGGAATCACAGACTGGCAGGGAATTCCATTCATTAGCTTACTTAGAGAATCTTTAAAGATGAGGATATAGTACATTTTGATACAAGTGGAGAAGTTTTTATCATTGTGACCGAGGTGGAATTCGCCCGAAACGCAAGCGCCGAGTACGGCAGTGACAAATTTCCACGTGTATCAAACGACGTTTTTCAATACACTTACGAAGAAATAAATAAACGGAGGTTAACCGGCCACTCGTGGGAGTCGCTTAGGGCCCAACCTGATACGATAAATGTAATAAATTGTGCCGTAGCTGAGCTGCCGCACTTTTCTGCACTAGTGCAACAGTAAATTACGTGCCTAAGAGTGGTAGAAGCGGTTTTTCAAGTAGGTGTATGCTATCAGGAAGCACAGACTTCGGCAGGGAATTCTACTTTTTAGTTATACGTACAATAAATGTGTTCCAAAACGTTTTGCACCGGTTGGGTAAGGCCTACTGCCCACAGACGCATAGCTTCAAAGACGCATATTCATAATTATTCTCTTAGTGTACAAAGCGGCAGCGTCGGGCCGTCGTGTGGTTGCCGCTTCGTCGACGCAGTTTCACAGTTTTATATGTAAGCTTCACGCAGGCGTACACCAAGCGTATAATGACGAATACGCGTCTATGAAGCTACACGTCCGTGAACAGTAGGCCTTAGTGAATCTAACTTTGCAGTCCACCTGGTCAATGACTCAAAGTCTTACATTCTGTATAGTTTATCATGGAAATAATAAATGTTATAATATTAATATAATAGTACTATTATTATATAAACCTGAGATAAAGAGTTCACTCTTCCTTATGCTGTTTTCTAAGAGTTTTTTGACCCTAAGGTGAGCAAGATCGGGACTATGTTCGCATAAAAAATAGGGATGTACCAATGTCGAATTCTTGTACAAGAATTCGACATTAGTAGCCTTCCATCTCTATTTTTTTTTTGTAAGGGTGTTTTTACCCGACTGCAAGAAGGGTTATTAATATCTTGCGGTTTTTGATCACGCATGCGGGATGGCTCCGCACGCGTAACCCCCGCAAATGTTCATTTCATACAAGTATTTATTGTGATACGTGGAATACGCATGCGGAACGCATTTTGAAATTTTCTGCATGCGGGGCGTTTTTAAACACCCTTAATAAGAATTGAATTGAGTGACAGTCGACGCATAGCCTTATCTGACGGGTTTAGAAAACCTGCAAAGAAAGGATTTTTGGAAAATTCATACAAATGGGTATGAAATAAGGGGTGAAAGTTTGTACGGAAAGATGGCACAATTGTCAAGCAGTCATTCCTTTAAAGTACCTACCTACCAAGTTACTAAGTTCAATTGTATGATGCTGTCCTCGAACTCGTTACAAGAATGATTTAATTAGGTTCTTCTTCTTAGCGATGACAAATCATTATCAGTATTTTTTTTTGCTGGGCTCATCATTCACCTAAGGCTACTTAAAAAATAAACTCTAAAACACACAGTTGATACACTGCCTAACTTACGGAATTTTAGTGTTCCGTCTCTGTCCGTTTATCACCAGGCTATATCTGATGAACTGTGTAAGTTAGAGAGTTGAAATTTTCACAGATGAAGTATTAATATTGCCGCTATAACAATAAATAGTAAAAACAGAATAAAATAAATATTTAAGTGGGTCTCCCATACATCAAACGATTTTTTTGCTGTTTTTTTGCTACACGGAACCTTTCGCACGCGAGTCCGATTCGCACTTGGCTGGTTTTATCTAGAGTCATGCAATTACGCAATAAAAATAAAACAAGCACACCCAGTATCCAGCAACTAGTTAATTCAACTCCTAATGATTATCAGCTGACCCCGAACTAAGGAGCAAGAAAAAACATAAGTTATATGAATAAGTCTTTGTTTTAATAGATAAAGACTGAGTCTGTACTGTGTAATGTGTTTTTTTATAAACGAGTATGAAACTTGTGATTAGAATAAAATATAGTTACTGAAGTTTCATCAACACTTCTACGGTCCTGACTAAGCGTTTCGCCTCGTCGTTTATACCGCGTACATCGAAGGACTGGAACACAGAACAGAATAATTGGCCTGCTGCGGTCTTCTCGTCCGATTATAATTTAGGTGTCTTCAAGGCTAGATGAATAAATAGGCTTTTAATAAACTAGTGTGCATCACCATCAACGACTGCATCACTACTTACCATCGCGTGGAGGTATCGAGTTGAAATTAAAACCATATACGCCGTTTATGTCGCAAAAAAACGTATATTTCGACACTCTCAAGGGAATCAAAATTCATAGGGTACTTCCCGTTGACCCAGAATCCTGAAATTTGGCATGAAGCAAGGTCAAAGGCACAGATATAGGAATAAATCTGAAAATAGTAAATTTGTTGTTACATCACAAAAAAAAAATCGATATATCGAATAGCCCTTTCCATTGCCTTTAAGCCTTCAGATGAAGCTCATTGTGAGCAACCACGTTTCAAAGTCATGTTTCATCACTGGCAACACACATTGGTCATAGACTTTCGTCTTGAGATGAGACACGGCATGTTGGATTAGAAAATTCCGCGATGTTTCCCGAACGCTGCCCAGCCGAGTCGGATTCGACGACTGACCTCTTTCTCGAAGTTAAACTCCGTAAAATGTTTCAATACTAAGTTGTAGGCTTTTACTTAGAATATGAACTTTTTATCGAACATGATATCTCTAGTATGAAGCTTATACAATATATAGATAAGTATTTTAGCCCGATAATAACTTCTTAGAAATCTCTCGTTTCTCCAAGACAATAAAATAATTCTTGCTAATAAAATCGTCTGAATGTGAATTTTATGAAATTGACGTAACTAAACTTAAAAGATATTGTTTGAGACCCTTTTTCAGCACATATAAAGTAACTATGTACTTATATACACTCGGAGACGAAGCAATTAAACCCGTTCGCAAGCGGCCGAACCCGTAACGGATAAGTCATGCCATTAAAACAAACAGGGAACCTTAAAATACCTAAACAATAAGGCTTTACGGTCTCAACCGTACATAACTCCACACTTCCGTATATAATCCTTACATATGAGGATTTTCAACCAATCGCGTGGAAGGTCAAAGTTGAACCGTCCAATCGGCGGGCGTCACCCGGTATTCAAACTATGTAGGTTCGTAGCGAAAGTGAAAGTTACCCAATCATATGTGCTCGTTCTATGTGTGAGAGTATGTTGGATCTGTCAGTGTGTGCGGTATGAATGAAGGCTGTTTTAGTTTATATGTTATATTTGAGCTTCGCGTTTTATCCGCGAAACATGGGTACAGGAAATGTAGGTTAATATGAGATGTTTTCGTGACGCTGTTTAGCTATGGGGGGTGGGCAGAATGAGGACGTGTTATGTCGTTCTACGGAATATTAAGGGAAGAAACTGGAAGAGGCCTTCACCCATGAAGAGGCTTAAGAACGTAGATACTAACTTAGATTATAAAAAAAAAAACTACTAAGAAATTAGAAAAAAAAAATCAAATTTAAAATGTGATGTTGAGTGTAAAGGAAAATAAAGCCTTTTTTATTTATATTTAGGCTTAGATTCTTATTGTTTAAAATAATATAGAGTCAGTATCTAATTAGGTAGGTACGTGTTGAACAGCTAACTATTAATGCTAATGTTAGTTTTTGAAATCAAAAACAAATTAATTGAATCTTTTCAATCTTAATCAAAGTAGAGAGTAGATTAAATAATTCAGCTCAATCGATGTTTAAGCGTTAATTTTTCCTTTTATTGATCCAAAACGTAGGTACAGCGTTTTTAGCTAATGCTGGACTGTTCGAAAAAGTTATCGTGGCCTGGAACGCAGTGGGCAACTGAAGAAACATAGCTGGGTTTTAGACAGTAATAGTCTGACACTCTCTCTCGCTCTACCCAAAGCGAGACGAGTCATTCGTAAAATTCCCACTGAAAAAAAAGAGTTTTCAGTAATAACCAGCTCAACTGCGCAAACCAGTTTTAACACATATATTTATTTATTAAACATACGCACACTATCGTTATAGGCTGAACCCAATACAATAGTGGTTCCAAACACACTAATAATTGAAAAAAAATCGGGCAAGTGCGAGTCGGACTCGCACACTGAGGGTTCCGTACAAACTTAATTATGAAAACAGTTCAATTTCCGAATCGAGTCTCAAAGATTATTACGAATCGCAAAAAAGTTTTTTTTTTGTGACGTAACTATAAATTTACAGTTTTCAAATTTTTTTCCTATACTTATGCTATGAGACCTTGCTTCATGCCAAATTACAGAATTCTAGGACAACGGAAAGTACCCTATGAATTTTGATCCCCTTGAGAGTGTCGAAATATACGTTTTTTGCAACATAAACGGCCATATCTTTTTTTTTCGTTAACTTACAAGTTTGATTTCTTTACAGCTTCAAGGGACCGCAGACTTGAGTATATGGTTTTAATTTCAACCCGATACTTTTACGCGTTCCAGAGATAAAGGGTCTTGACAGACAGACAGACGGACGGACAACAAAGTGATCCTATAAGGGTTCCGTTTTTTCCTCTTGGTGTACGGAACCCTAAAAAAACATCTTACAGCTAATACTTCCTTAAAAATCTAATGTAATATCTAGCTTACTCGGCAAACTTCGTACTGCCTAACAGTCAATAAATAAAGTATATATCTTTCGATATAGTCAACCGATTGCGGTGAAACAAAGCCCAAGTAATATATCAAGTTATACACAATTTTAATATATAAAAGTTACCTACATCGATTTCGCACATTTTACGTGATACGCGCACAACTAAAAGCTTCTACAGTTTTATTATAATATATGTAAAGATAAGTTAACAATCAACCACTTTCCTTTACAATATCGGTTACCAATGTTAAGTACAGTATAGTATAATCAGCCTTTTATTGTTCCCACAGCTGGGACACAGGCCTCCTCTCTAGGAGAGGGAATGGGTCGTAAACCACGACGCGGGCCCAGTGCGGGTTGGTGAATGTCACATGTCTTCGAATTTTTTGGTTCTAGGACATGCCGGTTTCGATGTTTTCCTTCACCGTTTTGAGAGTAATGGTGATGAAATAAATTACCTACACAAAGTGATGCGCCTGTGTGCGTAAGTCGGGGCCGTTACCACTCGGTTACCACTGCTCAATGTCAAGTATACCTACCCCCAATGTAGCCGTTTAAAAATATAAATAAAAATAGCAAAATAACACTAAAACAACGTACCTAACAGGACAAATCTATGCTGTCTAAATAAGGCTATCGTAACAAACCCAAATAAGTCAGCACACCATTTCATAAATAACATTACCAATTAGATTAATATGTGCACTTCAGCAGCGGTATTGTTCGAAAGACATTGACTGGCCTGTTGATCAAGTGGCTATTGGCCCTGACTGCTATGCCGCAGGATGTGGGTTCGATTCCCACCCAGGACAAATGTTTGTGTGATGAGCACGGTTATTTGTTCTGTGTCTGAGTGTAATTTATCTATAATATGTATGTATTTAGAAATATATAAGTATGTTTATCAGTTGTCTAGTACTCATAGGACAAGCTCTGCTTAATTTGGGACTAGATGGCGTTGTGTTAAAGTTGTGGAACATTATTATTATTATATTAAAAAAAAATTACCGTGGCCCTGGAATGAAAAGGGCAACTGAAGGAACAGAGATGGGTTTTAGTCAGTAAAAGTCTGACACTCCCAGACAAAAGTCTGGTCCACCTAGAGCTGGAGAAGTTATTTGTTGATTTGCAACCTCAAAAATACAACAATGTGCACTCTAAACGAGTCTATTTCCCACAAAATCGAGACTAAAAATAAATTGTAACTGACCACATTATATTGTGTAGTGATAAGGTGAGGTCATGTCCTGTGATGATCATCATCGACCTACAGCAGTCTACTGCGGACATGGGACATTAATCTCGATTCTATATAGCTATAAACATGTCGTATGTTATTATTTAAATTATGTTTTATTTGTTCCAGGTTTACAAAAACAAACTAAAAGGACCTCTGTTATATTTAAGGTTAGTACTGAAAATCCTTATATATATATTACACTTCTACACGTGTGTTTGTCACCTATCTACTCCTAAACAGCTTGACTGATTTGGATTTTTAATTTGAGTGGGTCCCAGGATGATTTGAAAATAGAATTGAACCCAGTAGGTGGCGCTGCATTCAGGTACTCAATTCTTTTCTCACAAAAGCCAGCTTTCAGACAAGACAAGTATATAAGTATGGCCACTAAAACTAGCCAGCTCGTTTAAACGTCAACGTTTGATGATATTTTTACCATATCATTAATGTAGGATTAATGGACTTTTTACAAATAATAAGGGACTTGGGGCACCCTGACTTGGATAGGTGAGGTTAGAAGGAGATGGCGGGGTCTAGAACCAGGGGGCGAACACAGACCCCGCCATTGCCTTCGTGATTACTTTTTTCTTTGAACTACACAAAAAAGCATTGCAAAATTAGTATTTTTGTGGAACAAAGGCATATTTTGTTGTAGAAAACTGGAATACATTGAGGAACAGTAGAACAACATCAAATAATGCCTTAGTTCAGCTTTGTGCCATAATTATATTTACGTACCTACTCTTTTATCTTCCATTTGAAAATTAGGTGTTATTATTTTAGGAAAGAATGTCATATTACGTCACGAAAACAAAGCGAACTCAGCACCTCTACCGGCGGACAACGTAACTATTTTATAATATGATCAATCAGCTATGTTTGACCATATCATGCAATAATCGTGCGTTTATACCCAAATAAGACGACACAAGAGCAGGAAAATGAATCGTTCGTTTAGCTGTTCATATCGTTAAACGCAGAGTGTTCATTGATTTGGTTTGCCCATATCATGATGTGGCCAGCGGACAAGGTCATGAAGATCATGAAGATCATGATGATGATGGTGGTTTTTTTTTTATTTATTTTTTTATAGGTGGGAAAATCATCTTATGACAAATCTCGCTCATGATGATCATGAAGTGCCACCATTTTATGAAATGGTTGGCAAAAAGTGCAAGAAGAAGAAGAAGAAGTGCAAGTGGTTGCATGAAGTGACGAATTTTAAGATTGGACACGACATATAAAATTCTGTACGAGTGTTTGTCACCTATCTCCTAAACAGCTTGACTGATTTGGATACTGTGTGTATATTTGAGTGGGTCTCTAGATGGTTTGAAAATACAGTTGAACTCAGTAGGTGGCGCTGCAATCGGGGTCTCACAATTTTTTGGCTGATGAAAAGCCAGCTTTCAGGGAAGACAACTTATGTCTAAGGCCTTAAGTCCGCCTTTGTACAGAGTTATTTACTAGTGCATAAAGTTTTAATAAGTAAAATAAAGAACGATAGGTACCAAATTACGTCTCTACACTCGCTAAGTACTTATGTAATACTAGCTTATATACACAAAGCTTTCTCATTGATCTCTCTTTAGGCGAATTGCTTTGAAATATTGCAGTATGATATTCGAGAATACTTATATTTATTTGGAAGATTCATCTTTAGAGAAACTTAGAGGAGTCTCTCACAAAGAAGATCTAGATACAACACGAGACCCTCAATTCAGTCATCATAATTCTCCTGGCCCTTATCCCGAAAATTTCTTAGTCTCTTCTTCAATACACCTACTCAAAGTCCCGCTCTTATCCCTACGGCTTTTAGGCATGCACTGTTTTCGCACTAGTGCGGAAAAGTGCAGAAGCTCGCCCCTGCGACAATTTATTGTATATTTATCGTATCAGGCTGGGCGCTAAGCGACCCCCATGAGTCGTGCGTCAATCCTCGTTTATTTATATGTTACGCCTCGGTTGTAATGACAAACTTTCTTCACTTGTACCAAAATGTACCTTTTTTTTGTTCAGTCAGCATCTACTATACAATTGGTATGGTCATATGAAGAGGAGGGATGAAACGCATGTTGCTAAAAGAGTTATGAGTTTACATGTGGATGGATGGAGAGGGAGAGGGAGGCCAAAGAAAAGAAGGATAGATTGTGTGAGAAGTAAAATGAAAGAAAAGGAAGTTAGTGATAGCGTGACGAGTGACAGGACAGAATGGAAGAAAAAAAAACGTGTTGCGCCGACCCCAAATAAAACGGGACAAGGGCATGAAAATCATGATGATCTACTATACAATAAATTTACAATTTTCTTAGTCTTAATTCATGCAGTCACCTTATGTACGAATACAAAAACATTAGGTACCAAAAGGACCTTCGTATACCCCCAAAAAAATCGAATATAAACAAGATTATAAAATTTAAAACATAATTTCAAATGTTCAGTTAATAAAGTACTATTAATTCTGATATTGTTAATTAATGATTTGAGATAAATACAGGTCACTCAGATAACGTGGCACTAAGCTAGATAGAGTAAAAACTTAGACTTTTTGTACTCTTGATAACCGGCGAACAGTATCTTTTATGTTTGTTATGCGTTCACCTATAACGCATATTTTCTTATCGAGTATTTCAGTTTTGGTTTGGGTAGATTTTTTTTATTAAACATACTTTTTTTTTTTATTATGATAAGCTCAAGCTTGACCACTGTCTCACCTGATTGTAAGCGATCTAATCTAGCGAAGTAAACTATTCACTCTTGACTTAATGACCTCTAGGTTGTAGCTATCAGGAAACACAGACTCCGGCAGGGAATTCCACTCCTTAGCTGTACCTTGTTCCCAAACGTGCATATGGGTGAGATGAAACTGCGAAATATTTTAGTCTTTTTCTAACCGAAATTCCTTATACTCTGAATACAAATTATAAGTTCCAATATCAAAGGAATTGACATTTACTACTAAAATAATAATTGTTTATTTTTCAGGCAATATAGTCCAGAATAAAAAAAAAACGTATTATTAAATGTTAGTAACAATTTAACTTATAAACTACTATAGTACTTATTACATTATATTAATATCAGAAACAATGTTGTCTTGATAAGATGCCACAACATTGGCACTTGATCATATATCTCAGAACTTCTTATCAGGAGGCTGTTGCTACTGCCACGCAATCTGATGAGAAGAGACGCACTCTTTTTGCGTGTAACAGCGGCCCCCCTAGCCAAGTTACAACCGTTTCGTTTCGATTCTCTTTTCGTTGATCGCCTCGAGTCGACGTAGACGTCATCTCAACGCTCAGTCACGTGGTCAGAACAAAGGAATAGGAGACGTGGCTGACTCGAGGCGATCAACGAAAAGATAATTGAAACGAAACGGTTGTAACTTGGCTAGGGGGGCTGGGAAGCTATCGACTCTGACTTGAGCAAACATCTCTGAAGCACTGCAATAACATGGCAGCCGCATCAGCGCCCTGAAAGCGTTGTTTTCCTGGACTCAAATAACTCGTTCCTAATAATCCTTTTGATTTAGAATTTCCAACAACGATTTCTGCAGATAGATATCACTTTGTTAATAGCCTTTTACCAAAATGGGCATTTTTTTTTTCTTGTCAGAATTTTGCTGGCCAAAAACTCAACTGTGTCCTTCAGTTGCCCTTTGCGTTCAAGGGCCACGGTAACTTACCTAATCAGCCTGTAGTACCAATCAATCTGCTTAACCTATTCCTAACTATATTGGGATCAGCTTCGAGCCCTACCTAATACAGTTGAATACCTCCATCATCAACACCATCATTTCAGCCGAAAGACGTCCACTGTTGGACATAGACCTCCCCCAAGTGTCACCACAACGAACGGTCCTGTACGTCTCACGTCCATCGCATTCCCGCGACCCTCACCAGGTCATTGGCCCACCTTGTGGGAGGCCTTCCAACGCTGCGTCTTTCGGTGCGCTGTCGCCTCTCTAGAACCTTTTGGCCACATCGAAAATCTGTTCTACGAGCAACGTGCCCTGTCCAACGCCACTTAAATTTGATTCTCCTGCGGATATCTGACCTCCAAAACCTAGTAATTGGATAACACGATAACTTTTTTCAAGACTGGTGTTTTTTTTTTCGGTGGGAAAATTATCCTATGACATCCCCCGCTCTTGGGAAGTAAATTGGGAAATAGTTTCAGACTAAGACTGGTGTCAGATTTTTTGGCTTTTTTGTGACTATCTTTATCGACTGTCTAAGATCTACAAATGAAAAATCGGGACCACTATCACCATCGGTCACTATCATATCGGGACCATTTAAATAAAAAATTAAAAATAATAATAATAAAAAATTAAAAAAAGTTGTAAAAATGTGAAACGAGAACAACTGCCGACAAACTGTTTTACAGTTTGGCAGAATTTTTGTAATGCATAATGTAAGCAAACTTTAAATAAAGTAAATAAAAAAATACAAATCTCAATATTAAATCTTTGAAAGCAAAACCAATTGACAATGTATATATACCTGAAATAAAGTGCCAAGTAAAAGATTGCAACCTTTCAAACGAACATTAAGGAAAACCAAAATGATTGAGCAAAGCAAAAAACTTAAAGATATCAAAAACCAATAAAAAATATATTTCTAAAATGGACTCCCCGTAAGTCTCCTTAGCAACATAATTAAATAATTCAGCTTGCCATCTCTCAATAATTACGCCTCTTCCAAATAATCAAACAAAATATTAATTTCTAAAAACTCAAAAACGTTTTGAAGGTTGCACTCGAAATTGAACAGATGGTGGAATATCCACACAATATATTTGTACAAGCGGCTATTAGATTCGCACCCATATTGACAGACCTTGAGAAGAAAAGTAAATTATCAAAATGTCTGTTTTAGATCAAATAGTGTGTGTAATATAAAGATGAACATAATCTACATATATAAAAGAACTGACTGTCTGACATATCAACGCACAGCCGAAACTACAGGTTCTAGTAGCGTGAAACTGCACAAGGATGCCGCCGGATGATGATGAAGCAACCTACTATCACGAAAAAAGCTAGTTGGCCATATTAGAGCACTTGATCGAAACACGTAGTTGCACTGATGACAGTAACTGGCCATTTGACTGGCCTGTTGGTTAGTGGTCCTGACTGCTATGCCGGAGGTCGTGGGTCCCATTCCCACCCAGAACAAATGTTTGTGCGATGAGCACGATCATTTGTTCTGTGTATGGGTGTAATTTATCTATAATATGTATGTATTTAGAAATATATAAGTATGTTCTAGTACCCATAACACAAGCTCTGCTTAGCTTGGGACTAGACGGCGTTGTGTGACAGTTGTGCAATATATTATATTGTGGAATATATTGTCACGGTAGCCGAAATCGGCAAGGGAGTATATTTAAATATATTTGGTATTTTTTACTCTATTACGCCAATCCCCCAGTTTTTTCTTTGATAATTTAAATGGCAGAACAACGTTTGACGAATAAGCTAGTAAATAAATAAACATCTCACCTGTTTTTGTAATGATTTCAACAGTATACTAACTTTATTAGGCATCCGACGATCAAAATAACAAATATTCTTCTTTTAGTGTTCACGATAGACGAGGACACGACCCTTTAGATAACCCCACTGAAAATTTAGGATGTAACTAGTGAGATTGGGGGTCAATTGATTCGATACCAAATAAAAATTGTTGATAAAAAAATCGTATTTCAATTCACGCTGGTTCTTTACAATACAATGTCTGAAGTTACTATTACATGATATAATAATTACTATTTAAACTATTTAACAAAAAAATTGGAATATCACACAAAAGCAGAAAGTAGCATCAATAAAAACGGTGGTGAAAATAAAGTGGTATGCATATGGGATTTCACCGCAGGCTTAGACTTGCGGACGACGAGCAATTGGTAGTAGCTCGCTGTCCGGCCGTCCGGTAACGATGTGGACCGCTCTTGGAACGGGCAGGAAAGAAGGACCATAAGTGTGGTTTTTGTGAGTAAAAATCTGACACGCCCTCCTGAAGAAGTCATTGGATGGTCCACCTTAAAAATATGCATATCGGATTTGGCAACCCTATATAATTAAGTAGTACATGTATATTGTACAAGAGATGAGAAACTGTTTGAAACCTAAACTTATCAATCTCATATAATCTCACTATAGACAGACGATAAGGTCAAAGAAATAAATAGAGAAGGAAGACGGTTCCTAGAAGAGGTATAGGATGAAGGAAGAAAATCTGAAACTAATATATATTAAGTCTTCATGAAATAGCTTAGGTATGTTGAAGATATATGCCACTTTCACGCTCCTTCTCACCAATAAAAACAACATATACTTAGATGAAACTTTTCATCGGTATCTACCTGCACTAACTCTATTTTAGTAAGAAATTATTATTGACATCGAGTTTATTTATTCGATAAATTAATTTCATCATTTCAGTCGAAGGACGTCCACTGTTGGACATAAACCTCCCCCAAGTGTCGCCATAACGAACAATCCTGTGCGCCTCGCATCCATCTCATTCCCGTGATACTCATCAGGTCATCGGTCCACCTTGTGGGAGGCCTTCCAACACTACGTCTTCCGGTGCGCGATTGCCACTCTAGAACCTTTAGGGCCCACCGAACATTCGTTCTGCTAGTAATGTGCCCTATCCACTGGCACTTAAATTTGGCGATTCTTCGGACTACATAGTCCGAACCAAGGTCGCAGACATCGGCGACCTTGGTTCTCCTGCGGATATCTTCATTCCTGATGCCATCACGCAAATTTAAATATGTTACCTTTCAAGGCAATAAATTAATTGAACTGCCGAAACTACAAATTCTTAAACCCGGAAAGCTGCTGTAAATTGAACATGTACAACGCTAGTACCTAACGGGTGAAGCCTATACAAAATGATAAGTTATCGTAGCCTAGGTCTCCGATAAAACGCTAAATTTGCTAAAAAAATACATTGATAACACTGGACTATCGTGCCATTGCGACACGAATTTACAACACAGTTTTTTTTTTGTCTAATTCATTTATTTAATATTTGATTACTTACGTTTATATAAAATCTTAAACTTATTCTGTGAAAAGATGACTGATAAATGTTAGGTTACGATGATTCTGAAGCTGGAAATAAATTGATTTATCTTTTGCCCAGCCTTGTCATAAATATGTAGAGGTTTGACTGCACTGGATGCACGTGAATAGCAAAACTAGTATTTAAAAAAGTTAAAACTTACTTCGCTTTTTTTAAGGTCGAAGATCATCTAGTGTCAGACTTTTACTGACTAAAACCATAAGTATGTTCTTTCTTTGCTCTTGCGTTCCACAACCACGGGTTTCCCTTTCGAAAGTATACCCATGGCCCCAGTAGGCTTCGACCCTGCTGGGCCCCTGCATTTTACCATCTCTTTAAGTCGCGCATGGAACCCCGAACACCCGTTGTTTCTACAGTTGTCCTTTACATTTTAGGGCCACGGTAACTCTTCTCAATCCTGAAAGCATGATGCAATTATGGCAAGTAGAAATATTGAAAAAGAATGCATGTTTACATATTCAAGATCTTTTGAAGTGCCAAACAAATTCGTCCATGATAATTTCTAACCGATATTTTCAAGCGTAAGACCGTTTGACATCAGAGGACCCTTAATCCTTTATATAAATACCCCATATAATGGTCCCTAAATGTCCCATTGACACAGAATGGTCACAAAGTATCCAATGGTGTGATATTACCACCACATAACAAATTCTTTGAGCGAGCTCGAAGTGACACGAACCTTAGGGTGTGGGCCAAGTTAAATACTTTTGGAGATATGAGATCATTTTCGTCTTATATCTTAGATATTTTAGTAATGTGATATTAATTAACTCTTAAACATATTGCGTTTAAAATACTAAAGTAACATTACAGATTGTACTTACCTCTGAAACGGCTATTTTTTGTTCCCTAATGGGATTTATAAATAATTTACAAAAATAAGAAAACATTTTTTAAATAAAAGTAACATTACAGCTCGTACTTATCTCAGAATCAGCTATTTTCTGTTCCATAACGAAGTTATAATTTACAAATACAAAAAAGAAAAAAAAATTGTATGAAATCGTTAGTTTTAATTTTCTATAGCAATGAAAATGTCTAGAAATTCATGAATGAGTTGATACTAGTGCCCTTATCTTCTGATCTGAGATTAAAGTGTAACCAACACATTTAACTGTGAGTTTTATGTTAAACTAATTACCAAGTAGGAAATAAAACACTTAAACATCAGATTTTATATGTTATAACATGATAAAAAAACATTTCACTCTGTTTATCATTTACCGATGAAAATACTTTAATTTCAAGATAGATTAAGGAGTCATCTATGTTAAGAGATAATGTATTTTTTATTATAAAAACTGCTAGGAAACCACCATGACTTTATTAGGTTTTTTCCTTTGTTATAACCACTAAAAGTGGATTAGAGAAAGAGAGAAAATGTCATTCATGTCAAGGGAATACCATATAAGCCATTTTTTGAAGGTGAAAAGTCATCAAATATCTTATCCCACTCTGGTAGGAGCGTTAGTCCTGTCAGAAGACTTTTACTGGCAGAAAACCCACCTTTTTTTTTCTTTTTTTTTATTGGGTGGGAAAATCATCTTATGACAAATCGCGCTCTTGGGCGGGGCGTGAGATAGTGTCAGACTTTTACTGACTAAAAACCCAATCCTGTTCCTTCGTTGCCTTCGTCCCAGGGCCCCGGGTTTCGTTTTCACACTACCCATGGCCCCAGTAGGCTTCGACCCTGCTGGGCCCCTACGATTTGCTGACATCTCCCTGAGACGCGAAAAAACAGAAAACCCACCTGTGATCTTTTAGTTGTCCTTTGCATTCCGGGGCCGCAGTAACTTTTTCAAATATTCCACCTATATAATCTACGCTTTAAGCTTAGATCGCTCGTCATCTAAAGTTACCCGCTGTAACTCTTAACTTAGACTCCAAACTAAAACGGCCATTTTTCAATACAACCGTTTTGTCTCTTTCAAAAAATCACCATTTATATTTTTGTGTACTGTTTTACCTTTATAATTCACACCTAACTTATGTATTTTAGTTATGAAAGAAACTAGATAAAACATCTATTTTATTATGCAAGACAGATCTTTATAGTATTTGATTGGTGTATATGTAATGTTACGTGTATGAATGGATTAGGAAATGTGTAGATGAGTATATGGTTGCTGGGGCCGAAAGGTTCTAGAGTGATCGTGTACTGAAAGACTGCGTTGGTAGATTTCTGATCGATGTGACAACGCTTGAGGGAGGCCTTTTGTTATTCACATAATTAAAGGTACACTACTTTTAAAATTTGGATCCTGAATCTGAAATAAATAATAAAATTATACAGCGTGTACAGATATAATCGTCGGTTGGTACCACGTTTCATAAAAGGCGTCTAAGCTGCCTCTGCGAGTTGGCTTCGGCCCACGTACGCCTTCCTAAGGTCCAATACCCCAGGGCTCTAAGATAAATAAATATGTAGGTACATAAAAATACATACACATACATACATAATATATAGGAATATTTTAAAATGATTTTTTAAATAAAAATATATCCAGAAATGAAGTTCAGATGGATAGAAAATTTGACGAATGAATGGAAAATGACACCAAAAACGGGTTTCTGAATTGAGTAATTTTTTTTTATTTTTATAAACTAGTACTTGACTGCGATCCCACCTGATGGTAAGCAGTGATGCAATCGTTGATGGTGAGGCGCGCTAGTTTATTAAGAGCCTATTCTCTCTAGCCTTTTTTAAGTTAAAAAGTGTTAAGCCCTACTTAAATGCCAAATTCTGACAGGTTTTCAGATTAAAATTTAAGAAATGCTTAACTTTAGTATTAGACATGGTTTTTTGATACTAGTTAGTTTTATACACCTATCTACAGGTAACGACGAAGACGCAGTGTTAGAAGGTCTCCCACAAGGTGGACCGATGACCTGGTGAGGGTCGCGGGAATCTAATGGATGCGAGTCGCACAAGACCGGTAGTTACAGCGACCCTTGGGAGAGGCATATGTCCAACAGTGGACGTCTTTCGGCTGGAATGATGATGATGATGACATATAGATTTTAGGTATAGGTACCTACTAGCTCATCCAAAAAATGATGACTAGAATAAGGGCACTGCAAGCCATGGTTTCCCGTCTTCCTGATTAGTTTATAATTTGTACCCAATTTTACTACCTATTTTTGCATACATTTTACCGTATTTTTATCCAGTTTAAGGAAAATGTATTTTAGTGTACGGAAATAATTCTATATCGTTTTAAATATTAATTAGTAAATTCGCTTATTTTCGTTATGAAAGCTAAAAATTTACCCGATTATATCAATTTTGAAACTTGTGCCAGAATTCACCTTTCAACGTTGAAGGCATAGCAGGGTCGAAGCCTACAGGGGCCATAGGTTGACTTCTGAAAGGAAAACCCGAGGTCCTAGAACTCTAAGAGCAAAGAAGGAACAGAAGGAAAATAGTTGTGGTCTTAATCAGTAAAAGTATGACACGCCTTCGCACTCCATATAGCGAGAGAAGTCATTAGATGATTTTCCAACTTAAAAAAAGCATTGAACTGAAAAGGTCAGACAGAGTGAAACCTAAAATACATTGAAATGAAAAGGTCGCACAGAGTGTAATCTTTAGTTTGAAGTATATTTGGCCTGCGATTATATAAGCATTAGGAACTTTATACACCCTTATTTATTCATTAGTACAAAATAAATGGGGCTCTATCTGTACCCTTTACTCATCATATTTTTGTAGTCAACAGTAAAAAAAAACGAAATCCCAAAATTGACCACGTAAATTTTTCATAATGGTAAATTCATAATAGAATCAATCATTCATAACAATGACTACTAGAAAATACTACGCGCAGTGTTTTTCCATTTGGTTCGTCATTTATTCTTTCACAATCAATAGATAGCTTGTATAATATTTCCATAAATTGAGTAACATTTTGGGATATAAATAAACGCTAATAACTTTGCTGTTTATGATTATTATAATATTCATAAACAGCAAAGTTGTTATTATTTAAGTAAAGTCTCAATAAATATATTTATTGAGACTTTACTTAAATAATAACAAGACCTTTTCTAATAAGCCATTAAAGTATTTGTACTAATTAAAAATTCGTGGTGTATTAAAATTCAACATACATAAATTTTGAAATAAATGCTTTGATTCTTGTTCTATATCATATTTACTAACAAAATAATGTAACATTATGTACATGAGTCCAAATACCAAAGTATTTGTGATGTGGGTGAAATACCTGAAATAAAATTATTTATTACTATTTTTCTATTTATTTTGTTTATGCTATCAATTACATTTTTAAATATTTCTTAAAAACACCCAGCCCATTGGCATCGGTAACAGGGTCCCAGCTACCAATGGCTCCTGAGAAAGGAATCTCCTAACAATACACGCCGTGTCTAGGAGATCTGTTTTCTGTGTTGAGTCAAGCGCTTGATCCAACCAACTGCATAACGAGAGCCTCCTTAGAATTTGATCGAGGCTCTTTGCTATTAAGTCCTTGGCCGTCATTAATAATAATATAATATTCCACAACTATCACACAATGCCATCTAGTCCCAAACTAAGCAGAGCTTGTGGTATAAGTACTAGACAACTGATAAACATACTTATATATTTCTAAATACATACATATTATAGATAAATTACACCCAGACACAGAATAAATGATCGTGCTCATCACACAAACATTTGTCCTGGGTGGGAATCGAACCCACGACCTCCGGCATAGCATTCAGGGCCACTGACCACTAGACCAACAGGCCAGTCAAAATTGTTATTATTTTAGTCAGTACAAATCTGGTACTTCACCTCGCTCTACTCAGAGAGGAGTTATAGTTGATAAATTACCAGCTCAAAAAGAAAAAAGAAGGAGGTTCTTCTGAATCAATTCTCAGTAACTTAGACTACACACATCCACAGTCTAGCCTTTAACTGGCAATCACCATGTTTTCAGTTCAAGTGCATGCCAACAGGTAACACGATTACTATCATTGTCAGCTAAACGTCTGTCATTCTTATTGTCTAACATTTGTTTTCAAACTTACGTGTCATGCCAACTTAACTTTACTTACTGAACAATCTAAAATACCTTTTATGTGTATGAACATAAAGGTGAGTGTAAAGCAATGTGGTTAGGAGGTAAAGTTGTTGTCATGAATGTAAGAAATGTACTAGTGAGAACTAGAGGCCATGAAAGGTAAGGTTTGGTCAGTTGAGAAGAAATTGAATTGAAAAAAGAGAAAAATGGCGAAGGTTTTTTAGGGAAAACTCAAACATTGTTTCCTAAGTCAGAATGGCAAACATTTATTGGAGAACGTGCCAATAAATAATAATAATAAACCGCAAGTGCGAGCCGCACTCACCCACTGAGGGATCCGTACAAACTTACCTATGTAAATAGTTCAAGTCTCAAAGATTTTTCCGAATCGCAAAATAAGTTTTTTTTTTTGGTGACGTAACAAAAAATTTACTGTTTTTATATTTATTCCTATATCTGTGCTATAAGACCTTGTTTTATGCCAAATTTCAGGATTCTGGGTCAACGGGATTTTTATGAATTTTGATTTTCTTGAGAGTGTCGAAATATACGTTTTTTGCGACATAAACGGCCGTATCTTTCATTTTTGTTAACTTAGAAGTTTGATTTTTTCATAGCTTCAAGGGACCGCAGACCTAAATATATGGCTTTAATTTCAAACCAATACCTCCACGCTTTCCCAAGATAAAGGGTCTTGACAGACAGACAGACGGACAACAAATGGCATTTAATAATAATAAATAAAGGGATCCGTTTTTTTCCTTTTGAGGTACGGAACCCTAAAAATGTATCAAGACAAGCCACCAAAGAATCTTGACACAGTGATTTAAACATCGTGAGAAAACCGGCAAGTCCGAATTATTTTGCCGGGTGCGATCATCGGCACGCCTGCCATAGGTTATACATCCCTATCCTAGGTGTTATTTGTACATTATTACAAAAATAAAAAAATCTTTCATCTTCTCTGCGATCCTACCTGATACTAAACAATGATGCAATCGTTGATGGTGAATCGCACCAGTTTAAATTTAATAAGCACATTTAAAATTATTAAATAAATATAGTCTATTAAAGTATTACAAGACCAAACAAATACTAACTGGGTAATACTTACCATAAGATTATAAAAAGACTAGCTGTTGCTAGCGGGTTCTTCCGCGTGGTAGAAATCACCTAGAGATATAAAAAAAACCTACGACTTATTCCCGAACCTACCAAATAGACACATAAAAATTCATAATAATCGACCTTACCGTTTCGAAGGAATTCGATAACAAACTCTGTGACACGCCATTTTTATATATTAGAAGATAAAAATGCCAATACTTTTTAAACTTTTAGGCTTCAGAGTTATATGAATCCTCTTTCCTCTACAATGGATTATTGTATACTAGCGACCCGTCCCGGCTTCGCACGGGTGCAATGCTGGTACCACCGCAACCGCTATGTCCCTGCATTTTAAATCTGTATTTAAGGTACTTAATTGGATAAGGATTAATGCTGTATTGCTTCAAATCGCTTCGTAAATAAGACATTATTTCTCGTAAAAAATAAAGGATAAAAAATGGTTATTGTGGGTTATCGCTAAGAGATAGACATACACTATCGCGGACTTTTTTGTATGTAGACCTTATTAAAGTGTACAATACTGTAGTAGGTACATTATTTTGATCTATCTCGTAGGGTTTAGTCAGCGTTTGCAATGTAAGCGTAAAAAAATTTTGAAACATATACCTATAGTTTCTCTACTATATTATGCATGTATTTTATATACAAACCTTCCTCTTGGATCACTCTATCTATTAAACAAACCGTATCAAAATCCGTTGCGTAGTTTTAAAGATCTAAGCATACATAGGGACAGACAGCGGGAAGTAACTTTGTTTTATACTATGTAGTGATAGTGATAGTCAACTATCAAACAGGCCTGCGCGTTTTTACAAGTAGTAGGCCCGTTTACTCCTGCTTATCCACCTACGAAAAATAGCGTAGATAAATCAAAATAAAAACGTTATCACCATGCACACAGGCCGTGCATGCGTCCGTGGAGATAATGCAACTAATACCTACTAATCATAGTTTTTCTAAGCCGCTATCTGGTGATAAGGAATAGATAATTCAATATCGCGACACTAGATTGTGTATGTGTGGTGTGTGCATGATGTTATCTGCGTGCAATCTATTATGTAACTGTTTCTTTGCCAATTTGGGGCGTCTTTTTTGTTTGGTAGTTCGTATGAGGAAGTTTAGGCTTTTACAACTATTTTTCAAGGTGAATAATAATGAAAAGAAAAATTTCCTTTTTTTTAAGTTCTCTGTTGAAAATGTGTCTTTTGATACCTCGCCTTATGGTCCAAGGTTAGGACGCAAGATTAAAGTATTTTTTTTTTGTAAAATAGTACTTTATTTATTTTTATTTATTTTCATGCAACGTAAAGTACAAAGACGGACTTAATGCCTGAGGCATTCTCTACCAGTCAACCTAGGGTGGTGAAGAGACAATATGGTAGTTGCATAAAAAGAAAATTTTATACGAAAAACAAGAGTAAAAAAAAGTATGCATATAATACACGTACTACTATACTTTTATACGAAAAAGTGGAGAAATTTTGTCATTGTGACTGAGGCGGAAGTAGTCTAACACTCCTCTTCAGATGATTTTCTACCTTAAAAAATCGATATCTAAACACTATTTAAAATTAAAATAAACTGATAGCCTAAACATAGAGTAAGTAACCATGGCGCGACGGGGTCAACGACCATTTTCGGTGAAGTTGTGCTAGCGAATTTTCACATGACCCTGTATTTTTTTGTAGTTCGAAATCATCTAATGACTTCTCCCGCTCTGTAGGATGGAGCGAGAGGGCGTGCCCATAGTTTTTTACCACAGCTTTAAGGGTCGCCGCTCACGGGTTACTGGCCACAACCACAAAACACCGCCACCGGCGGTATATTTCCTATAGGTTTCATACTATTTTGGATTCGCCGCACACTGTTAACGCTGGTGGCCACACGCTACAAATCGCCGCTGCTCAAAACGCCGTCACACGCCACTCGCGCATATAAACCTTCCTCGTCGGAGTCCATTATGATACTGCGCGTATGGGTTAACAAAGTAGCAGCCACCGGCCTCAAGTGGCTGTCACGAGCTTCAGCTTCCTTTGTGGCCGTTTCTTGCTTCTCGTGGCGGAGTTTGTGACTGTGGCTCAGTACAGTAATAGTTTCCATTACCTTTTGTTATTTTGAGGTTGGGAATGTCTCGGTTGTCATTTGTAGATCTTTGACAGTCGTCACAGGATTCAGACACTAGAAAGTCTGACCATCAGTTTACCCAAGGAATATCGTGTTACCTAGTAATTGTGTTGTGGAGGTTTGATAGGCAATCGCTCCATGTAACATATGGGTATTCAGCCGCATCAGGTTAGACTCGAAGCTGACCCCAAGATAGTTGGGAAAAGGCTAGGGAGATGATGATTTTGAGGGGGGAAATCAACAATTTTGAGGGAGGGAAAAGAATCAATTTTGAGGGGGCAAGTACTTAATTTTTTTTTTTTTTATTAATGATAGGCTCGCGTTTGACCACCATCTCACCTGATGGTAAGCGATGATGTGGTCGACGATGGAGCACGCTTGCCTAGAAGTAGCCTATTCACTCTTGACTTAATATTTCTATTTCGTGTTAGTAACACTCCAATTATATTTGTGAAGGCACCAATGATTTGATCAATTGTTAGTGTGGAGAAACGTTTGGAAAGAAAAAAATACGATTCATTAAACAAAAACAAAGTAGAACAATGAAACATTTGAATAAGTTAAACAAAAAGATTACCTACAACAGAAAATAAGAAAAAAAATTACCAAAAAACAAAATTCTTTTAAAAAACTTTCGCCCCGCGTCTCACAATTGCGATTACGAATTCCATTAGGTACTTACTAACAAAACCCGAAAGTTGAACAAAAGTCATAGAACTTCAAAAACCTTGTATTTTTCCCCAAATAAGTACCTACAAAAACAAAAGGCGTGAGCTACGTAAACATCCCTCTTACGACTCACGGAAAAACGGAATAATATGAAGCCACATAAATGGTAGTTTTCAATTTATTTATTTTTTTGTCTTAACAGTAAGTACTGTGGAAGTTGAAAACTTTTAGCAAAGCCAAGAAGCCTATGTAATTATTAAAATTAAAACAACATTCGAGCACAAAAACTTTGTTTGAAAGGTTAAAGAGGGGACAGACAATACGCGAATTGAAACCTTTCTTGTTAGGCAACCTTTTCAAACGATCTTTATTATTTTTTTGTTAAGAATGTACTTACAACTCTTTGAATTTCAAGTACAATATTTTAGGGAATTAGGTAACATGTTATATAAAAAAATGAGCTGGCAACATTTATATAATTATCTTAGCCTGATGGTCAGACTTTCTGGTGTCTTACTATCTACCTGTAATTAGGTAATGATTGCCTAAAATCTACGAAGGACAATCGCTTTATGTGCTTTTGAAGCAAGGAATGTCAGTAATGTCCTAGATAAATCAGAAATCAGAAACGTTTATTTCAAATAGACCAATTACAGGCACTTTTAAATTTTCAAAATGTCAGTCAGTCAAAAAAAGGAAAGGAGTGAAGCTAAATTGTAATAAATTCAGAAAGTACATAATTACGAATTGAAAAATTTACACTGGTACTTGCCCGGTTTCGAACCTGCAACTTTATGAGAGGCAGGTGCTTTAACCATTGGGCCATCACAACACCGGATAAGGTGAATAATAATAAAAAAGTAATATTATCTTTTTTTCTTAACTCCTGTGGCTTTTTCATTTATTTATTTTTTAGTTAGCCATCTTTTCACAATAGGAAGAATATAAGTATAGCTTATAATAATAATTCACAACTTTCACACAACGCCATCTATTCCCAAACTAAGCAGAGCTTGTGCTATGAGGACTAGACATACTTACATATTTCTAAATAAATACATATTATAAATAAATTACATCCAGACACAGAACAAATGATCGTGCTCATCACACAAACATTTGTCCTGGGTGGGAATCGAACTCATTGTATGTTCTAAGGTCACGGTCAACTGAAAGTTAGTTGATTTGAGGATATTAAAATCTCGACATTTTTGTTATAATCACACCGTACCTTTGAGAGCAGTGATGGCCCTGTGGTAATGGCCCCAACTTACGAATTGTAGGTCGTGGGTTCAAAACCTAGACAGAAGAAAAACTTCGTCAGGATACTGGCTTGTGGATTACGGGCCTTATGGATTACTCTCCTAGAAAGGAGGCTTGAGTCCCAGCAGGGAGAACATGGCTGATGATGTTTAATGTGCCTATAAGAAGTGACGGCTTAGACATGTTTGCTTAGTCTCATCTTATAAATACAATCGACGCCGAGTTGCTAGCCTGTCGGTTTTCTACCGGTTATATTTCGGAGAGTGTGCGTCGGAATTGCATAACCTAATTCCGCCTAACCCATTCTATCATCGGACCACCAGGCGTACGGCAATGCGCCACTAGTACATAGTTGACATCTCACCTATACGCACAAAACGTTTTGGGTACACATTTATTGTGCGTACAGCTAAGGAGGAATTCCTTGCCGGAATCTGTGTTTCCTGATGGCTACAACCCGGAAGTCTTTAAGTCAAGAGTGAATAGATTACTTCTAGGTAAGCGCGCTCCATCGTCGACCACATCGTCGCTTTCCATCAGGTGAGATAGCGGTCAAGCGCGAACCTATCAACAATAAAAAAAAAACAGTACGTAACAATTAGATACAAAAACATTATGAATGTACGTATATTAATTTTATTATATGAACAGCTAGCCGATGCCTTTCTAGGTCCCGCTACTTTTTTTTAAAACACATCAACTACTTTTAATTGGAACACATAACTCACTATTTATCTCAACAATAGGGTAACTGCAATTATTTCAAAAATATGGGGCAGACATCAAACAATAACATATGACTGACACTAAGTATGCGCGACCGTAGTTTTTATCAGAAACGACCTATTTTTGTAATCTTTATTTTGTTATTCATAAGTTTTTCTCTTATTTATATCTCTAAAATAGTCATTTTTTACCTAGGCCGTAAATATTTTTCAAAACACCTACTTGAAAAATCACTCCTACCCCTACCACTCTTAGCCACGTAATTTACTTTTGCACTAGTGCAGAAAAGTGCGCCAACTCGGCCCTAAGCGACCCCCACGAGTGGCCGGTTAACCTCAGTTTATTTATTTCTTCGTAAGTGTATTGAAAAACGTCGTTTGATACACGTGGAAATTTGTCACTATAGTACTCGGCTCCGTAATACCGTCGCTTGCGGTTCGGGCGAATTCCACCTCGGTCGCAATTATAAACTTCTCCACTTGTATCAAAATGTACTATATCCTCATCTTTAAAGATTATCTAAGGAAGCTAAGGAATGGAATTCCCTGCCAGTCTGTGTTTCCTGATAGCTACAACCTGTGGTCTTTAAGTCAATAGTGAATAGGTTACTTCTAGGCAAGCGTGCTCCATCGTCTACCATATCGTCGCTATCCATCAGGTGTGATAGTGGTAAAGCGTGAGCCTATTAATTATAAAAAAATATATATTGTGCATATCATCTTCTTGTCCACCCCATGTTCCTGTGCAATATGCCTTTACATTGACAATAAATTGGGCATTAGTCTAGCTAAAAATAGATATAGGTCTGAAAGCCAACCCTTCCTGACAAGGCATTGAGCGTTGAGATGGGCTGCTGTTGTAAATGTCTATGCCAAAAATAACAGTGCAATACGGCGAGCCATGAGTAGCTCACCGTCCGGCTCTTCGGTAAGGACCAAGCCCAGCTCGACAGCGCGTTATGTCAAAGAGATGTCAACAAAATTGACGGGGCCAGTCAGGGCCGACGCCTACCGGGACTGCGGATTATTCGAAGGACTTACCGAGCACCTCGCAAAATAGAGCTATTGACGAAACACTGTGGGTTTTAGTCGTGTGGCTCCACCCAGAGCAGAAGAAGTTGTTTGTTAATTTCCGACGTAAAAAATGCCATGAATAAAAGAGAACCTAGCTTTAAAAGAGCCACCTACTCATGTAATCGTCATAAAAGATTGCAAAGAGATCAAGATACTCGTTCTAGAAACTCTTGTAGCAATATTCTTTTATAATTTCTGAAGACTACCACAATACTGTCCTGGTATCCACTACACCTAAATGCTGATTACACAATTAACCATTCCTAAATTTCCAGATCACATCACACATGACTCCATAGCCGTCAAAATGGTGGACACACAGCATTTCTGCCTGCGCTGGAACAACTACCAGAGTAGCATAACCAGCGCCTTCGAGAACCTTCGGGATGACGAGGATTTTGTCGATGTCACGCTTGCATGTGATGGGAAGAGCCTGAAAGCACATAGAGTGGTCCTGTCAGCGTGCAGTCCGTACTTCAGGGAGCTATTGAAGGTATTTTATGTCCGTTATTATTATTTCGATATAAGAGAGTACCATATAACAACGCGTCCAGGATACTGTTCAGCAATGTTTGCGGCGAAAAGCGTGGATTGTTTTCATGCCATCATGCGGAAGCATTGTGCGTCTGTGATGAACCGCATGCGGGCCAGCTCGAACAGCCTTCTGTCGTGTGTTCGTGGGCCTGGGATTTGCCGATGTGGCGGCACTGGATGCGACTACATACTGAGGGTGGTCGCGTCCAGGGCTTGGCATAAACTGGCGCTACTGTGCGGTGTAACTTTGTGATTGTCTTTGTCAAATATGTACCTATTAATAATAGCTTTATTAGGTTGATTGTGTTACTAACAGTATATGGACTACGTCTGAAATAATTGTCTTATTATGTTTATTCATTATTATATCATATAAATTATATTTTTAAATATTCCAAAAAAAAAAACAAAACAATTTAAAAAATAGTAGCCCACCGGTATCGGAAACAGGGTCCAAGCTACCGGCAGTCAGGGCTCCAGAGAGAGGAACCTCCTAACTTTACGAGCTATGTCCAGAAGTACAGCTTTCTGAATCAATTAGCCCTTGATCCAGTCGCCTAACGCAAGCCTCCTAAGGTGTTGGTCGAGGCTCCTGGCTATTAAGCCATTGGCTGACATGACTATCGGTACATGATCGCTGAGTCCACATACCACATGTCGACAACCTCGCGAGCCAAGTCAATATACTTGATTTGTTTATCTTTCTCGGCTTTATTATTTATTAGTGGTCGGCCCTGGTAGTGCCAAGGCCTTATCCTGACGTGTTAAAGTGTCAAGCGTGCGAGAAAGGGGGATGGAGCTATACACCCTATATAGCTCTATCTCTTTAACAGTTTAGTCTAGGTCGTCAATTGATCGTATTAATAGGTCGTGGTAAAGCCTGTGTTCCCGGGATTCAGAGACTGATATCTTAACATTGGCCTTCTGAATCCCGGGAAGTATTTCTATTTATTTTATTAAACTGGTGTTTCTAATCGAAAACTCATTTTCTCTATACATGTGGATTATAACTGTCAAAATAAATAGATAAAACATAGTTTGATTAATAGCGTTTTTTTTTTAATTTATTATTAAATCGAGATTTATTGCTAAGTTATTTATATATATTTTAATTGATATAAACCAGTGCTTGACTGCGATCCCACCTGATAGTAAGCAGTGATGCAATCATTGATGGTGAGGCGCACTAGTTTATTAAGAGCTTATTCACTCTAGCCTTGAAGGCACCTAAATTATAGTTGGACGGGAATATACTTATTTCTATTTTAAGTAACTTCATATAATTAATACGTTGGATTTAAGGAATATATACCTGGGGATTCCGGGAATCTCGTGCCATATCCATATAAACACTAACATTCAAGTTCGTGGACCTCAATGGCACTACCTACACTGACCTCTAGTCATTATTTTCGAATTTCTTTCTGTTTTGTTGTTTTTACGTAGATATTAAACTGAGGGTCAGTTCCCGTATTTTTAAGGAACATTCCTATTGTTATCTCCATTTCAATCTATCAAAAACATTCCTAATTTAAATAAATTTTGTCAAGGTTTTGGAACTGATTTATCGGCAAAATGAGATTGAGACTTGAATTCAAACATTTTTAAATAGGAGAATTGAACAAAAGGTTTTTTATCCCAATACGGAATATTTTGTGAAAGAAATTAATTAGTAAGCAAGGTAAGAAGGCTTTATAGAACAAAAGTAAGTTAGTAAATAAATAGTAGTTGGTAAGGCGTATAAGAAAATGTTTATATCACGTGAGCTCGATTTATATCGTTCGATCATTTATCAGTAGGAAGTTTGAATTTGAAGTGATCATTTCAAAATCAGTAGGACTTTAGATTTTAGTTTTTTGCCAAGCGATTTCCGCTGACCTTGTGACGAAATAAATTCCTAAGCGATGTACTTCAAAATTATCTAGTAGCTAATCGAATATTACTCTGTAAGTACCTACTTTATGTGAGATTAAGCATTTCAAAGACAAACATAAGTTGCATTATGCTGCCACTAGATGGCGCTCTTTCTTAAAGATTTTAAAATATACAAAATGCAAAGGTTTCAAGAATTATAAAATTATCTTAATTTCAATTATACGTCACTGTTAGGTATGACTAGAGAAAACTCTCATTTTGTTTTGTTTACATAAAATGTTTGATTTTTTCAAAAAAATAATATTGATAAATGCATAAAAATAAAAATGAACAAGCAAAACGACTCCAAAAATACAACAATTTGTTTTGTCAGGTGTGGGGTTCGAACCCACGCTCCCTCTCGGGAACCAGAGCTTAAATCTGGCGCCTTAGACCACTCGGCCAACCTGACTTGAAGAGCAACTGTGAAATTTCCGATTGCTTGCTCGGCTCAACTTAAGTTACTCAAGAAAATAATTTGTTACGATAAAAAAAATTGTCAATAGCAATAAAACTATGACATCATACGTTCTTAAATTATAACCATATGTATGTAATTGATTTGATAGTCTGTTTTTGCATAAAACATTGCCAAAAAAATCCAATCATTCGCAATTATATTTCAAACGAACATTCTACATAATATTTTACTCTTTTTAATCAGTTTTTCGCCTATAATCCGAATGGGCAGTGTTACCACACTCAATAAATAGTAGAGTGGGTTAAAACAGTCCGACTAGAGCTCTACAGCTGAATATTTTATATTCATTCCACAGTAATTGGATTTTTTGTTTATTTATCTGATAGCTCTATAATATTTTAAGCTACAGAGTTATTTTAGGACGTAATTGTATAATGATTTTGTGTTTTGACAATATTTTGTTGACTTTCCTAATTTTTTATTCAAAAGGTAGGTATTGTCTATAACATAATATGAAACAAATAGATTTTTGATCAACGTTTATTTTTTTTCTGCATTTTTTCAGATTTTATATCAGTTTATAGTTTTGAACAAACTTATAACTTAATTATATCAATTTTTACCTACTTATGAGTATATAACAATCAAAAACATAAGTTCAATTTTAAGTTTATTTAAGTGTGAAATAACCAGTACTTACTAGTACTACAAAATTATTCAATATTTTGACTTGCATAATTAAAACTAGTATGTACATAATAAATTATACATCTTCATGTACCACAAAAGAGTTCTCGGCTTTTATTGAGTGAAAACCTTGTGTTCAGTCTTTGAAAGTTCCTTACATAATTGCTTAAAATGTACCTACCGTAGATACTAGACACACCGTATCTTCATTATGAAAACGGTAAAAATATTATAAAAATACTATTTGCACAATTCCTAGTTTTAAAACTTAGATTAAAATAATTGTTAATCCACATAATTATTACGAACATGCTAAACATGAACACAGCAATAAAGGCTCTCTTAGTATCTTGTACATCAGCAATAACGGCCCTTCTCTAAAAATAAATGATTAGATCCGCACTAGGAAAATTTAGTGGGTTAGCTTTTTTAAAGCGACATTTTCTTCATTTAATTAATATTATCTAGTAGGTATATTATTAATTTTTATTCTTGTGTATAATAAAGTACCCATATTTTATCTTTATATCCCCACCTTTTTAACCCCAAAAAAAAAGTTTTTTCCGGGATTTCTTCGAGTGAAGTTCAGTGTATATTTTAATTATTAATTATTCCCAAATTGATTCCTAGTGGATATTGTGATGTACCTAAAATTGGTGTAGTTTTGTATCTCAAGTGTCTGCGTAACTGGACAATATGTGGAATCATTGAAACAGGCGCGATCTCGATAAAACGGAGCTGAGAATTTTATTGTAGTGTTGACTAACTCAGCGAAGTGTGCCGAGAAGGTTGACTTGATACACTTGGTGCCAAATACTATAAAAACATTAGAATGTGTACATCCATATTCTAATGGTACACAAATGAACTATACATGGCTTAAAGGACTTAGTATCCAAGCCAAAAATATTACCAAAAAAAAATTAACCCCAAAACTCTCGTCCACAGTCAACACCATGCAAGCACCCAGTGATCGTGCTACAAGACGTGGCATTCACGGATCTACACGCGCTGGTCGAGTTCATTTACCACGGAGAGGTCAACGTGCATCAAAGGAGCCTGTCCTCCTTCCTGAAAACTGCTGAGGTGCTCCGTGTGTCCGGCCTCACGCATAATGAGAATGCTCAGGGGGTAAGTGTAAGGGGTTTGTGTTTTAGATTGTGATTACTGATTTTTAGAGTGGGATAACTAAGTTTAAGATTGGGATAACTGAGTTTCAGAGTGGGTTAACTGAGTTTAGAGTGGGGAAACTGAGTTTAGAGTGGGTTAACTGAATTTAGAGTGAGGTAACTGAGTTTAGAGTAGGGTAAAAGAGATTTAGAGTGGAATAACTGAGTAATATAGTGGAGTAACTAAATTTAGAGTGGGATAACTGAGTTTTTAGTGGGATAACTGAGTTTGACAATGGGGTAACTGAGTTTAAAGTTAGTAACTGAGTGTTATAGTGGAATAACTAAGAACTACAGTGGGTTAACTGAGTTTTAGAGTGGTGTGTTCTTCAGGTTTACAGTGGGGTTTTAGATTAAAGTCATGAAGTTTCAAAGTGGGTCGAGTACAAAACAGGTTTTGGATTGATTTAGAGTTTAGTCACCAAAGTTTTAATATAATTTGGTAAGATAGAATAAGTGGATAATAGAAATAGTGTAACTTTTGAAATTTCAAGGATTAATGGAATATTAATTTTTTTTTTTATAATCTTTACTGTGCACCTTATAATGAGTACAGGATAAAAAAAATACGAAAACAAGTGCACAATGGGCGATCTTAACGACACAAGGTTATAGTGATAGGAACCATACAGATTAATTATTGAATTTAGTAATTATCACCTACCTACCTCAATTTGATAACAGTTGTGTTAAAAGAACACAAGTTTTATCGTTGTGTTGTTATTAAAACTATATCTATCGTAAATACCTAATATCTTTAAAAACCCGACTTTTACGACTTTTTACAACAAATAATTCAAGGTTTTTTTGACACTTGTTCAAAGTTTTAAGATACACAAAATGGCCAATTTATTATATTAGGTAGTATCTACAAGTTAAAATATTTATACCAACCTATGTCTGTTAAAGTTATTAGTCTAAATGTGAATAATAATACTCCACAACTTTCACACAACGCCATCTAGTCCCAAACTAAGCAGAGCTTGTACTATGAGTACTAGACAACTGATAAACATACTTATATATTTCTAAATAACAACATATTATAGATAAATTACACCCAGACACAGAACAAATGATCGTCCTCAACACAAAAACATTTGTCTTGGGTGGGAATTGTACCCACGATCTCCGGCAGTCAATTATATAATAAATGGAATATTGATTATTTTATCTTTTATATTATAATGTTAATATTATAGAATTGAAACTATTGAAAGATTAAGGGATTGTCCACTCAATCCTATCAATTGATAGTATGTGGACGTCTTTCGCTTGAAATAATGATACTCGTAGATGACTTTTTCTAACTTGCTTACCCTCCACAGCCGCTCCTGCAGCCAATGCGCGCGCCCTCTACCACATCGCCGCATACGCCGCCGCACTCCGCGCACAGCACCCACATCTCGCACACGCCCTCCTACGACCGCCTGGAGGAGGCTCTCCTCCAGCCGTCCTCCAGCGTGCAGCAGCTCATGCGCCGCACGCCTCTCCCGCCGCGCCGGTTGAGCCGCTCCGCCGACAACAGCCCCGATGTCATCAAGCGCCCTCGCCACGACAACAACAACGAACAGCCTCAGATACATGCAACTGACTTCTCAACTAAGAATAATACTCATGCCCGCGGCCACAATGAAACCGGGAATAACGGGAATGGGATCTCAAACAGCAGTTCCTCGCCGTCTCCGAGGCTCATGGATGATGTGAAGAATGAGCCCATCGACATGATCTGCCCCTCCAACCCGGACATTGACAGGAGCACGGACGATACGCCGCCTCATCATCACAGACAACTTGTGAGTTGGTAAAACGACTGTCGTTTTATTTTTTGGGGTGTTTCGAGTTAGAAGGGATATCTGTGGTTACTTTAAAGATCCTTTGAGTGTGGCATATTTCTACGTGCATCAAACGACATTTTTCAATACACTTACGAAGATATAAATAAACGGGAGTAGACACGCGACTCGTGGGGGTCGCTTAGCGCCCAGCCTGATACGATAAATACCGCACTAGTGCGAAAAACAGTAAATTGCATGCGTTTTAGGCATGCAATTTACTGTTTTTATTGCGATAGGGATAAGAGCGGATTTTCGAGTAAGTGTATTGAAAATGAAATGCTGCGCAGGCAATATTATACTGAGGCATTGTTCAGACCAACCGTTTTGTCGGCCACTGACTGTGAGCGGGTGTTACGCAGTTGATCGCTTTTCCATACTATATTAACTTCTCGTTCACACCGAACTAATTATACGGTAATTCGTAGTGCGTTGTCGCTGTATCTCGGTGGCCGATTATTGTACTACGCGTAGCAAACCTCCTCTTTTGTTCACACAAGTAACGCATACGCTATATCGTATCTATATCGTTGATGAGAACGCATACTGCAGACTGAGCCTACGTTCACACTGGGGCTGACAGTGAGCATATACTCACAGTCGGCGGCGGATAATACGTTTGGTGTAAACGTTGCCTTATTGTTTATTTGTGACACAAAGATAAATATATTAAAAAGAGTCACTGAATGATAGTAGGTATCTAACTAGTAATCGGGTTTACTCAACCGACTATCTATTTATATTTTTCTAGGTAAATCTAGACCAAAGTACTTTGCGATTTTGGGTTCAATACCCACTTTAAAATATCCTATGCAACATTGTCTTATTTGTTTGTAAATAGGGAAATCTTGGGTTCGAATCCTAAGTGGAAAAACATCTAACAATGGTAATGGTATACCAAATTCACCTTGAGACTACCCCCTTCATAGACTGACTATGGAGATAATACAAAAGAGCATAATGTGTATACACATATAAATTGACAGGTCCATTCAAATCTACGCAAGTCTTTCCTCAAAAGACCATCTCAGGCACTAATCTAAAAGGTTCTCATATGATTTGACCTTTACATGTTTGCGGTATGGACTTTAAAAAAGACTGAGCTCTAAATTTTTATCGGTGTTTCTTCTCAGGGTAGTCAGCTAGGAAACACAAGCCTCATCTAGATTTAAATTGACGAAAAAATTGACGTGTAAAAGTGTTTTTAGAACCTATTTCCAAATTAAATTTCATTTATCATTAAATCAGAGTTAAATAATCATCTTTCTAAATAAGTTAACTGCTTGAAAAGTACATAATTTTAGACTCAGCACACATAATGTTAATTAACAACTTCCCATAACAAAATTAAAACAAACGACTCAATCTTAAAATCGGAACACAAGGAAATCTAAGGTTTCTCATGAGAGAACTGAAAAAGACAATAGTAATGTAACATTAACTTCATTTTGAGAGAAAAATTACTTTCAATCGAATTCGGGCACATTCATACGAAAACTGCTGCAGTTAACAAATTCCTTAATACTTAGTAATATAAATACAAACATTGACAAAAGTACTAATAAGCAATATTATCGGATTACGTTTGTAGGAGTTGCTTCACATTCTATGAATATGTATTCACAGAATCGATCGATTGCCAAATCCTTATTGAACACGATTTTTGTTCTACTAAAACATACAGTTAGTCAACTATCATAATGTAATCAGAAACGAATATTAGAACTTTGAATAGAACAATACAATTATGAAAAGGAATATCTAAACAATACAATCATGAAAAGAAATATCTCAAGTAGGTTCCTACTTATTTAAATCACTCAAAATGTCTAATTACGAGTTCTGGGAAAAACTTCCTTTGCAGTCATTTCATCTTAAGTTTCGATTATTCAGGTTATTATCAGCGATTGTTAGTATTTTAGATTTTAAATGATCAGCCTCTCTCAGTATCTGTTCAGAAAAATTGTTTGTCCGAGCATTCTGAAACTTGATGTAAACCAACCTTAATATATTTGAAGATTTTCCAATCCTCACATTTAAAAAATACTACTAACCATAATTACAGTAAAACCAAATAATAATAATAATAACCCTAAACTAATTAAAACAAACTAAAATTTGGCGTCAAAAAACCCTTCCACATCGCAGTATCGACTGGTAATGTGCCCAAAAGACTGGCGGCATTGCCACGCTGTATGGCAATGCTTATCCTCTGTCCAAGGTAAAAGCCAGCCATTGGGTCACGCGAAGTGTCAACAAGATATATCCTCACAGTATATCAAAAAGATCAAGTTTTTTAAAATAAAACATCTTTAGAACTGTCAACAAAACTGTCTAACTTCCTTCAATAAAATATTGGAAAACTTCTTTATAATCAAACGTAGAATTCGAATCATATTTTTTTGGAACCAGCCAGTTCTATACCACGAATTTCTTTTTTTCTATACAGCTCTTCTCTACAGCCTAATATAACCAGAGACAAAAATACGAGCCTCGAAATAACCAATGCCATAAACAAGCAATACTCCTAAGTGTCAGTACCACCACGTAATTAATGTGCTAGACACTAGAATTTGTACCCGGAACCCGATGGGTGTCAAGTACGCAGTGTCGGGTAATGGTGACGACGATAACATTGTTGTGTCGTCTAATGAAGACGTGTTAGAGACCTTGACACTGAACGAACATGAGTACTTCGATTTCTAGATGTGTTTTGGTGATATTTTGAAAGGCTTTCGGTAGTTTTCAGGAGTTAAACATAACGTTTCAGTTGATAATTGATATTTATTTTGTAAAAAGGTTTAAAAAAACACTTTTACACGTCAATTATTTTTTTTTCGTCAGTTTCAACTAGATGAGGCCGGTGTTTCCTAGCTGACTACCCTGAGAAGAAACACCGAAACTAACTCAGGGGTCAAAGTTTCTTTTAAAGTCCATACAGTAAATATGTAATGGTCAAATCAGATTGTGATAGAAAGTTCGATTTTGAGATTGTAGACATTGCTTGCGAAAAAAAAACATCGATAAAAGTGACCTATACCTACCTACTTTCAACCGGAATGATTAGGTAAAAATGTTAATTAAAATACTGAAAACATAACTAATCATTTCCAATTCACGCCATGAAATTTCCTCTAAATAAGCATTAGAGTAAAAAAAAAACACGCAATTCCAGAGAAAACAAACCTTTTCTAAATAAAAATGTTCACAAAAATAAGATCCCATTTGGACTGGAGTGCCTATATTTTTATTAGGACGAAACTTTAGTTATTTGGAAGTTAAATTGGTGTAGCTCATAATAGTTGACGACTCCTACAGACTTCTGTTAATAACACCTTCTTGTAATACCGTTCTGAGAAAACGATTTTCATTTTTCATTTTGTAACGTTGAAGTTGATTTTATTTAGATCCTCATTCCATAAAGTAAATAACAGAGTAATGTTATTTCAAATCGACTCTATGTAAAGAAATTTTAGTATCCTGTGCGTAGGGTTTCAAATTCGACTTGTACTAAGAAATAAACAAATAAAAAGCCTAATAACTAATATTCTATATCACATTACGTCTTAAACAAGATATGGCCAAAGACCAAACAGTAAAGATACAGCCGTCCAAGTGTTTGACATACGCATGCACCATACAAGAACCTCAGGATTTTCGGTATGTCTTACACTTACGACTACACACTCACGAAGATAGCCGATCCCGTGTTAAGTTCACTTCGGTCTGGTAACACCTATCTATGGTCCACACTGCCCATACTATTTACGTAGTCATGCCAAACACTAAGTAAAATTCGAACGCTACTTTAATGCCAATTCTCACCGTTCTTCAGGGAGGAGGCCCACCGTCGCGTGGCAGCTCGGCCGATGCTGAAGAGTGCACGCCACCACCGCACCCGCCGCCGTTCATACAGCCACCAGACTCCAAGCTCTTCAACCCGGCGAACACGTACAACTTTACTATGGAAGCTCTGTCGCATCCTTCATTGACTGGTAAGGGGATTTTGTTATATGTTTTTTACGTTTTACAAACGTATATTTGTTGGATTTATGATGGCAGTTCATAATATTCACATATTTAGTAATAATTATACGAAGAAATGGAATTGTATATTGAAAAAAGATACAACTGATTTCAGTTGTTAGTGTAACTGATTACATACACATATCAAAGGTCTTGGAGAATGGGCATCAAATCGAAATAATATGACATTTATAATCTACGGGCGACTATTTTTTTTTATATGTTTGTTTGTGTGCTATATTATTTATTAAAAAGCCATTTGATGATGACTGTCTATTTTCCAATCCTATAACACTAAAAGAGACGCCTGCACCAAGTATATTTTTCCTGCAGGTTTTTAGCACCCACTTATGATACGTGACACATCATCTAGCATTCTCTATAACTATTGCTATGAATATATTTATATTTGGTTTTATTTTTGAGTTAATTAACGAATTTCTGCTATCTTGATGATTGTCATACTATCATATTTGATTCAAATACCAATCTTAGACACTACTATGATGAAGCAAGTATGCATATGAACTGTGTGCTGTTTTCAGGTCTCCAAAGTCCATTGGCTCCGGATGGCATCGCAAGTACTTCTCAAGGTGAGTGACAGCTTGTCTAGCAACGAATTTATTTTATTGCATTACTACATATATTGAGACCAACGATATTTTTAATGCACTGTCTGTCGTATGCCACCATCACCGCTTCCTCTCTGCTCTGTCATATTAGGTTTATATATCATTATTAGGTTTTTTTTTTATAATTTTTTGTTTTCAAATGTATGAGGCAATTATCACGTGACATATAATTTATTTCTATTAATATATGTATATTATTATAATTATATACTATTAACCTTGTATATGTCTTCATTTGTGCTCTGTGTTTCTGTATTTAAATTAATTAATGTTAGCTTTTTGTGTTATGGTTCGATGGAGACGCGCGTAGGTACAAAATGAGTCAATTTATTAAAATTTCAATGGTTTGGACTATCTGTATTCTGTACGACTGGGACGAATGTTTATCATTGAACCAAAACGCAATGTGGCGTGCATGTAACTGTTACTGTAACATAGTGTAATGTAACTTTACGAAGATATGCTAGCTTGTTTTATAGATGTTAAACAAATTGTGTGCTAGGAAAACCCCTCACTCCCATGTCTCCGAATTAGGTTTTTGTTGTTACTTTTTGTTTCATTTTTTTTTCAAATTCTCTCATTATTTACCAAACATTCCACGGAAACAAACGAAATGTTAACGAACGTAATTGTACTACACGAATTGGCTGTAAACATTACATTCAAAAATTTGTTAAGAAAAAAAACGAACTCGAAAATAAGAAGAAAATCACAAAATTAGCTTCCGAGAAATCCAATCATAACTTCGATATAAAAGTTGAGCGAATTCAGTAAAAGTTGAGTTGACTTATTGTTCCGAACATAGCGGATCTCATGAATCATTTCTAAATACACTATCGGGTTACACTCGATCACATTGTCTTGGGAAACGGAAAATATAATAACAGGGAGATCGAACAATGGATTTTTAGTAATGGTAACTTGGTGTCGGTTTATTAAAATACGCTCAAATTATTTCATTGAAGAATTAAAAACGCTTTTGTTCGGGAAATTTGAAACAAACGTTGCGCGCCTCTGTTATGAAAACGGACCATAGTCGATCACACAATCATTGCTGAGCTTTAACTAGCGAGGAGTAGGCGACAATGTATACTAATACCGCTTCGCATTCCCGCGGCGGGACCTGTCATCGTAACGGGGGGTGGCGGTGCTTAGCAGAGGCTACGATACGAGAGTGCATTAAACGCGAGCATCGACGGGGCTAACTGCTTGTGTTGTACCAGGTGGCGCCCGCACCCCCCCAGAAGATTACCGCTGTGAGCCATGTAACAAGAGCTTGTCGTCCCTGACGCGGCTCAAACGACACATCCAAAACGTGCACATGCGACCGTCCCGGGAGCCCGTGTGTAACATATGCCGGCGGGTGTACTCGAGCCTCAACAGCCTGCGCAACCACAAGTCCATCTACCACCGCAAGCAGCAGCCGCCGCCCGCCCCGGGCCCCTTCTACTCCGTCAACTGACGCTCGACCCGCCGGCCCAGGCGCGCCCCTCTCACGTTGCCATTCGAAGAAACAGAGCTGCCATCCTAACCACCTAAAACGCCATACTCTTGCCCCTAGAACTTCGTTAAGTTTAAACAGAATTGTAACGCGATATGTTCCTAACATTTGTATATAGCATAGTAATGCATGCGCATCGCAAACTTTATCTATATGTATGTATTATTTCTCACTAAACGTATCTAACGCTTGGTGGGAGCGCAGCGCGCCCCGGCGACGCTGCGCTGCCACGTCCTCTAAGGAACCAATTGGGACATCTGATCGGTACACGCATAACCACCAACCGTTTTGTAAAAAGCGCATTAGTCAAATTCGTGAAACACGTTGAATTGCCTCTACTAGGTTCAAAATTACCACCGAAACAATAGTGGTGCACTAATTGTGCCAATTGGTTCCGTCACTTGGGACCCGTCGGAGCGAGCGGTCGCATGGTGTGGGTACGTGGGTACGGCGGGCTCGCTCGCGCTGTTGACTAATGCGCTGATGTTGGTTGTTATGTGTGGCGCAGTTGGCCCTCTGGGCGCGGGGCACCGCTGCGAGGTGTGCGGCAAGCTGCTGTCCACGCGGCTCACGCTCAAGCGGCACACCGAGCAGCAACACCTGCAGCCGCTGCACTCGGCGCGCTGCTCCCTGTGCCACAAGGTGTTCCGAACGCTCAACTCGCTCAACAACCATAAGAGCATCTACCACCGCCGGCAGCGCGGCGCGCCGCAGCAGACGCAGCCGCAGAACCTCACCACCGGCCCTGACGCCAAGATCAACCCGCCGCATCACAACATCGACTTCTACAAGTTCAAAGACCAGTTCAACGTCTAAAGGCGCGCTAGGATACTGTTTCTTTTTTCAAAAACGATTATTCTCTATTTAAAAAGAAAGTAACTATTTTATTTTTTCATATATCTTTTTATTTCCGTAACGGGACTTGTATATTTTTTTGTTTTTCAGATTTTTTTCCTCTATGAAATATTTATTTGTGAACTTTGAACTTGTAAGTAAGTAAGGGTTGACATTGACTAACATCACAATATTTAATGGCTTTCTGACATTCCACTTGTTACAAGGGAGGGCGAGTTAGATCGAATTTGATATATGTTTTTTTGTTGAAATGTTATCGATCGATTGCGCCCGGAGAGTGCAATACTGCGGTATAAAATGATTCCTGAATTTTTACACTATGTTAAATGTGCGACAATAAGGCGAAGAGAAAAAAAATAATATTTTGAGAAAAGATGAAAAATCTTGGTGCTGTAAATTTATATATTAGGCTTAAATTTATATAAAAGAAACGGTGTTCTTGTAAGTAACAGAAGAGGCATATTGTTTTCAAATTGTGTTCATTATTTTTGGCAATTATTTATTCTGTAATTTATCTGTATGATCTCACTCTTAGATATTTATACGAGATTACTAAACGAAAATATGTAAAAAGTATAAAAACTATATACACAGATATATAATTGGCTTATGAGGCTTTCAAATTATTATTTTTATTTTAGGTGTTTTATTTTTTCATTTTTAAGACTGAATTCAGGACATAATAGCACCAATAGAATGAGATGAAAGATTGTTTTTTGCAACAACAAAAAAAAAAGTATATATATATTAACCCGCAGATAGCACTACCATAGAAATATACCGGACTTTTACGACATACACAAACCAGGAATACATACATACAGTAAACCGATTTAGACACAAACAAATAACTTCTCGCTTTCTTTTTGCAGTCGACACTTTATTTATATTTTATCAATTTATTTATTCATTCATTTACCTTGTTTGTCGACTTTTATAAATTCTTTGCCACCTTATTTATTTATTTTATTATTGACAAACAACCATCAGTCTACGAAAATTGCATTTTACAAAGTGAATCGCAAGGTGCCATTTTAAATGAATATGGCTATTTTATTTTTTAGTTTAGTCACATTTTTTTTAGTTTCCAAGCATTAGTTTTATTGCAATCTTGTGTTCGTTTCTATTATTATTATTATTATTTCGTTGAGCCTTTTTAGGGTAGTCTTTTTTTCAAATAATAATATTTTTGCTTTTTACTGACCTACTTGTACACGTATTTTTTGTACATTAAACACTCACAGTTTGTTTTTTGTTTTGTACAATTGTAATTACACATTATTATTATTATATTATACATAATAGGTAATAGTATAAAAACAAATTTTTAATAATTCTCAGTGTTAAATGTTCCTAAATTTCAACAGTGTGAACTTTTCAACTATTAATGTTCCGTGCTCGATGTTAATTAGTATCGGAATTTTGCTTGCCATAAAATAATTTTAGTATATGTCTCGACATTGGGTGACGAAACTTCAACGCGTTAGAATATTATAATATTACGAGTGAGAAAAATTAAACACCCTGAAAAATGTCATGGATATTCATGAAAAATTGTCCTGACATTAATCGGAAATAAGTAAAACGAAAAATTTACAAAATAATAAATACAAAAACTGTTCGAATCGCCAAAAGAACACCAGCTAATAAAGGACTCGTTCTATTTTCAAACCTTTCCTTTCGCGTTAAAGTTAAGTCATCTAATAAACAAATTAATGTGCGACTTTTCTTTATGGAAAATATTCTAGTTCATGAAGCATCACTATACCGACTTTAAAAAGTCGATAAATATCACTATTGTTAAAATTTTCATTTTATAGCAATAAGGTAACTTTGATTGTAAATGTTAACATAATTTATTATAAAATGATATACACCTTAATTAAGATTAGTGCCTGCTTCATATAATTGTGTTCTTATTGACAAACAAAAAAAAAAAAGACATATTTTGCGTATTTTTCGTAAATAAGCATTAGTAGGTAGTGTTTGACACACTTATTACCTAGAAGGAGATGCTTACCTTTAAACAACTAAGAGGCTTTCTAAAATGCTATATGTTATCAAATTCTGTTGTTATTGCTAGATACATAAATGCTTAGCCATTACTCGTTTAGTTAATTAGTAAGCTTTATTATGATAGTTTGGCCAATTGGAAGACTAGAGATTTGGTGCTAAAAGGGACGATGTTCGTGCTAGGAGAGATAAGGGAATCGAAAACGAATCTAAATTTTTTCTAATATTTCGCAACATTCCGTGATGAAAACGAAAATCATAAAAAAATGTTAAGTTTTTATTTGCGTGACATTGCAAAGTTTGAACTGTAGGATTGTTGTTTTTTGATTAGTAATTTAGTCATAGTTTTTCTTGTTAATTTGGGTTTGGGAAATTAAGTTAGTTTATTAAATAGGATTAAGGTTTATCTGAATTCATATAGATAATAGAAATACATGTTTACTTTACAATTACAGGGATGTGCTGCAAAGGCAGTACGGTATTTCAGCTATTTTCAGTATAGCTATGAAAATTAAGAATTTATTTAGTAAAAAAAACTTGTCTCTGGTTGGGAAAAATTTTGCCAAAATAATAAGCGCTATAGACTGATTAGAGTAAGTACGCGTTTGACTTGTACACTATTAGGCGTATTTTATAGATAAAAAATGTACATTATTTACTAAATTAATTGATAATTTTATAAAAAAAAAATCGAGAAATGTTGTCGCACAGAAGGCGGTCAGAGCGTGATTAATTTTGGTATTATAAACTCGAAATTTAGTTGTGATTTCAAATGATCTTTGGTTCGGAACTTTTAGGTGTTAAGTTATTTTGGGATCTCGAGAGGCTAAAAGCCTCGGGTTTGAAAGGGTAAGAATTACACCGTGTTCTAAGGAGCAGAACACATCCCTGTCGAAAACTATATTAGTTAGGATCTTAGCAAGATTAAGACTGTTTCTGTGACCTGTTTAAGTTTTTATCTTTCTAACGAGTTAAGAATTTTTTTCAAACTCGCACGTGCGCGTGCGTCGACTTTATCCAATGTGTTCTTATACTTCTTGTTGGCATTTTTACTTATTTTATAAGGAATCTAAATTAATTTATTGGTTGTTGTATTGAAATTTTATAATTTTTTTTTCTTAAATTATTGTTCTACTATCCACGAATCTAGATATTTTTTTGTTAACAATTGGCATCTGTGTAATGCAGTCCATTAGATTTTTAAATGTTATTCGAGATTGTGCCAAAAACTACGGTGTTTTTATGTTTTGTCTTCCATTTTGAGATGAATTAGTCTCGAACGTAGCGTGGAACGCCAAAAATATTCAAATTATTTTAATGGGCTGCACTTAGTTATATTCTAATATTAAAAAATGATTTCGCAACACTATATTATATATTCATAAATAGTTATTTTCCTTTCTTACTTTTTAAATTAAAAATAATTGAAATAACTACTCATAAAATGTAATCGTTAAACCGAACTTCATAAATCCTAATATTGATGATAATGGCGTTTTTAATAAAAACAAATATACAAAAAACAATATTGCCAGTTTTATTAGAAAATCCTTTAACTACCCGAGTATTTATTTTGTTTTTTTTTTTTTTTATTAAAGAATTATGAGCTTTTTTGTAGCAACAGTTAGATAATTTTCATAGTGCACTGTTTTCTTTTTTTTTATTAATTTCGAAACACGCTTAGCATATCTAGTTTTCCCGCCTAAATATTTATTTTCCCGCCTCAACGCATGCTGACTGTTAACACCCTCACGAGCCACTGTAGCTTCGCCATCATTTACATTTATTTTTCTATTTTATTTATCATTTTATTTTAGTCACACTTTTTTTGTTTTTTCTTGAAAAAAAAAAAAGAAATTGTCATAATGAGATCCCTGGAGTAGGTTTAATTTTTTTTAATTTGTACCGCGTTCGGGGAGCAACCCCATATTTTTTTGTTTTTTCGATCTGTTTACAGGTAAAAAGTTATTCTCGTGCTCGTTATGCGGCAAGGTTCTGTGCTCAAAGGCGTCGTTGAAGCGACATATCGCCGACAAGCACGCCGAACGCCAGGAGGAGTACCGATGCACGATATGTGAGAGGGTATACTGTTCGAGGAACTCGTTGATGACCCACATATACACCTACCACAAGTCGAGGACAGGGGAGACAGATCAAATACGATTTTTTTAGTGACTACTTGGACGGAGTTGGCGCGGCGTGCGGCAGTATTCATCTAGCAAAGAGAATCTACACGAGCCCAATCTACCTGAACCCGCCGTACATAGCAACACTCACAAAGGTTAGATATTGTTTATAGAACCAGAAACAAATTAGAGAACAAACGATCTAACTCATTAACAATGGATTTCCTTTATTAGACTAAGCTAGGTATAAGGGTCCTTCTTAAATTTTCATTTCATATTTTTTCTGTTCAATTTTGAGTTATTAGATTTTAGTTTGACTTTTATGTTATTTTAGTTCGACTGTACTACCCCCCCCGCGCCCCCCCTCTCCCGTCGGGTTTCGCAGTTTTGACGTTGTTGTGTTGCTTGGAGCATGCTTCTATCATTTTTGTTATCACGTGTCTATGTGTTATTGTGGTTGAGAGACTTTCCTTAAGATTTTGAATATTATGAAAATCTCGTGATTATTGTGTAGTTAGTCAATGTGTACAGTGCATATTATTAGTATTATTAATTATTATTATTATTAACCTCATACATGTATTATTGAATGAAAAAAATTAACAAGCAGAAAATCGCTGACGACAGGATTTTCTTCGCGTGTTGCCAGCTAACGAACAAATATTTACTTTGATTTTTTGGTAACAAAAAATGCTTAATGTAAATGGGTTGTTTATTGTTTTCCAGCAGTACCGCCCCTCCGTATGCCCCCGCCGACCGCCGGCGGCATCAACGAGCCACAAGAGTGTCCTTACTGCCGCAGGACATTCTCTTGTTACTATTCCTTGAAACGACACTTCCAAGACAAGCACGAGCAGTCGGACACGCTGTACGTGTGCGAGTTCTGCCACCGGAGGTACCGGACCAAGAACTCGCTGACGACGCACAAGAGCCTGCAGCACCGCGGCTCCAGCGGCATGCTCAAGCGGCTGCTGAAGACGTCCGCGCTTCACTCGGCGCTGGCGCCCAGCCCGCACCACCTGTTCGACCTGGGCGCCGAGCACGGCCCGCAGCTGCCGCCCGGGCTGCAATGACCTCAGACCATGGCCTAGACCGCTCGCAGCCCGCCGGGTACCCAGCACACTTAGGCGCCCCCCTCGGTGTGCTCGCTACGCGGCTCCACGGACGCGCTCACGATATGGATAGCATCATGTGCAATATAACGGACAATGCCAAAACAATGCAGGACTAACGCCGCATTTATGGTTAATATCGTATTATAATTAGTAAAATATTGACGTTAGGATTAAAATTACATAAACAGTATTGTCGCACGCGACTTGTAGAAGTCGTTTAGTGTACGCTTCGAGGATCGGACTTCGCTTTGTGACTAGTTCGTAACAGTTGCGAGTTACGGCATTTTCTAGTGAAAATGTTCCAACAGTGTTCAATATGACAATGTAATCCAGAGCAATACTAAAGTATTAATATTTCTAGTACTGCCAAAATTATGCCAACTGTATTCTAAAAAATGAAATACATTTTTTAAAATCACTTTTCGATAAATGTCTAGTGTCAAATTAGATTCGATAACTGTACAAAATGAGAACGTACAAATTTTAAAACCGTAAATATTAAAAGAAATGCAAAGAAAATATTTTTTACTGAAACTTTTTTCGGAACGCCAAATCTAAATTAATTAAAATGATACAGATTATTTAGCGGTTAATTACAAAAATGTTTAGATTAAAAGTAAAAAAAAAAATGTTGATGTTGAGTAAAAAAAAATTAAAGACTTCTTAGAATCTGATTTCGAAAGTACAAAATTTAACGTCTAACAATATCTAATCTATGTGCGTTTGGCTTCAATAATAATAATGATTATGATCAATGTGTAAGTAGCCGTGCCTTCGTTCGTCTTCGAAATATTATGGATGAATTTCTGAACTGACGAGGTAAGCGCGTGCGCAAGTGGAAGACGGTTCACAAACGAATCAATGTTGGCGGTGACGTTTCGAAAAGGGAAAATGCTGTAAGGTTGCCAGACTACGGTGGGATCCTTGAATACAGGGTTATGAGTGAGTAACAGGTGTAGGAAATAGAGGCGCTGGTTTGCCAGAAAGTGGGTCTTCGAAAAGCAGTTCGACGATCGTATACGTGTGCATGATTACAAATCATGGAACAAAATCAAACATTTCTTCTGTATAGAAATACGTAGACTTTAGCTATTAATTAATAGAATTATATTTAACCTGTATCCATTTTCGGATTTCTCTCTATGAGTGTATAGTGGTTCTTATTTAAATGTCGACCAACGTAGCTGACGTCTCGTTATTGAAAATTTATTAGATTATTATTATATTATTCTCAAAAATCTTAGGATACCTAACCATAAGATGGCTGCAAATTGTATAAAAATTTATTTTATTTACTTAAATTGTAGAAAATTGCTTGCGAACCGCGTTTTTCAGGTAACACGACATATCTATCCAGGGTGTTTGAAAACATAATTCAATAATATCTTCAAAATCGCGATCCAAAATCTTAAACCACATATCACAAAAACATGAATATCTTTAAATAAAAGAAAGTATTTTTAACACCGTGATATTTCACAAAGCCAAAGAAAAAAATTAATGTGAATAATACTTACTGATTTGCATTTATTCCCGTAGAAATATGAAAACTTTCTGAAGAATGTTAAAATACTAGAATGTATTGTGCCATATCCATTTTACATGTTTCATAGGACTTTTCAAAATTTTGGGACATATCAATCTCTGCTCACTTCAAGTGAAATAAAAAAGAACTTGAATTATGATAATCAATGCAAGTTTACATACAATATAATGAACCAATGCAACTACGTTATTTAGGGCAATTAACATTATTTTTTTGCATTTATTTTTCAATGTTTAGTAACTTGGGTATAGGATCGTAACGTAGTCTTATGTATTTTTACTTCTTTTTCGGAATGTTACATATATGTGTACTTTGTGATATGAAATACATTTAATGAAAAGTTGTTTGGTATATCCAGATATTTAAACATTTAAGTTTTTATCATTTTATTCTCAGCTTAAATAGATGTTAATAACGGGTTGATTTCGAAGTAAAGTATTTTTACGTGCGCGTGGTCATTAGCCGGTAAATAAACCCCGTATATACCTCCATTTAGTAGTACCTCAAGTATATTATTTTGTTTTATTTTTATTTTTATTTCAATGTTACAGGCTGTTTAATTTTTAATATGAAAAGAAACACGTTGATGAAATAATTTCGGAAATATCCTCGATCTAGATTCATTTAGCTGGAGCTTAGGTGGACAAGTAAGTGGGTAGTGTGAATTGTATATATAAGTTAGAGAACTTACATACGAGTAACTGAAGTATCGTGGCATCGTTCGGGAATAGAAGCCTCGTGATATTATTAACTAAATAGTAAATAGATAAAATCATTAATGGAAAGGATTTTTATATATTCTACTAATGGATTTATTAATAGTGAAACTTAGACTTAGTCTTCATAATGTTTTTTAATGTTTGTGTTTATTGTTTTCGCTGTGCAATTATTTCTTATTGGTTTGGCTGTTTATTGAGCTTATTGTTGACTGCTTCGTTAAAATTTTGGATTTTACATCCCCACTTATTTATGTGGTTCGATTTTTTTGAAGTAATTTTTCTAAATTGATCTCAGTTGACAGCTGCGTACTACATCAATATCGGAGACAGCCGTTGATGATTGTTGTTAGGTCTTAAACTATTGTAAAATTTGTGTTAAGTTTGGATTATGTGTCGGCAAAAAAGGAGGTTAGAAAAAAAACGCAGCGTATAAATTTTGAAATTCGGTAAAAATTAAAAAAACACATACAAATAGCAAATCGCAAAATAAAACATACAGCGAAACAATAATAAGTGAAAGTATATTTTACAATGTATACCAAAATACTGCATTTTTAAATAGTAAGATGAAAAGTGAGAAAATCTTTTTTTATATATACGTGTAAATTATTATAATAACAGCCCTTTGAATTCGCAATATAATTTTCGCTTCTTCGCCAGTTATTAAAGTTAAGTTTAAAGAAATAATTTTATAAACCGACTGTGTTACTAATTAGCGTAATGCACAAAGTTATCAACAACGGGATGCCTTCTAAACAGTACAACATTAACAATAGCCTTCAGTAGATAAATAAATAAGATTCGTGTACTTTAAAATGACTATATGGACGTGAAGATCGTCTTAAATAAGTTGCACAAAAATATCTAGAATAGTTTATCTGCTCTAATTTAAATGAGTAACAACAGCTAGATTATAATCTCAAAGTTGAGCATCGACCCTTTTGCTCAATATTCGGGCAACGCTTTTTGGGTCGATACTCAAATTTTGAGATCAAGTTGTGCCAACTCTCGGTAGCTTTATCTAATAATTAGGCTTCAGTATCTGAGCCACTCTGCTTCCAAATGTCATTTTAAAGTAGTTTTTATTATCAGTTTTACTTTGCAAATATCAGTAACTTTGTATTCGAATAAACAAAGTCAATACTGCCGATTTATAAATTTCGTAAACGTTTAAAATTATTTGTTAGGGATTTCCATGGTTTTCCTTAGGATTATACGTGGATGTAATAATAATTACCTAATCTTATGATAGGCAGGTAACTTAAACGTCTTTATGATCGAAGTTAAAACGACTTTTTCGTGGATTCTTACCTGATAATACATGTTCACAAACCGCTTCACAAAACAGTTTTTAAGAAAATGAAATGCTTTTATCGTAAGTATTACCTCCTATAATTTTAAGTATTACCTCCAATTATATAATTTAATTTCTAATGTATTAGTTTAGATCGTGGGTTTGTCTGTACAATACAGGCCGATGTATTTATGTATGTATTACAGTTACAACATACAAACAGGACAGTGTTTTATATTTATCGAATTATATTGTAAATCGCTAACGAGATATAACAGTTGTTACATAGTATTTTTTCCCATACAATCATTTTTTGTTGATCCATTTCCATGTTTAAAATGCAATAGATATTATCCGTTATTGTTTTAATTGAAAACTTGGTAGTTTTTAATTAAAATCGTAACGCAACCAGAACATACAATAGTTATTTATAAATAATTTAAATTGCTCGATCGGTGGAGGGACAACCATCTTTTTAAGAATAAATCGACTGCATTTTTTATTGAAAGTCTTTTTTAATCGTTGCTCACAAATTAATATTAAAATACTTACGAACTTGTAGTGTTTTCGTATGAGAGTCACGAGTCGATGTATTCTTAAGTCAATAGCTTTAATATTTATATCAGTATCTTCCACTTTAAACGTAATATAATTATAAATAATTACAGTTATAGCAATAGTTCCCAATTTGCCACAGTACCTCAATATAATAGTTATATTTATGTATGACTTATAATAAGCTACAATCAGCAGATTTTCCTGTTTTTAATGTCAATTAAGATTTTAAGAAGTTCTATTTATTAATAATGTAAGTCTTATTTCCCATTTTCATTTACATCGTAAAAACAGGCGAGCTTTTGACTTCAAAATTTTCAATTCAAACCCCTCAAATATCTTTTTGTAGTTTATTATTTTCTTTTAAAACATTTCGCGTCAAAAAAAATCTTAGTGCCAAATACTGACAATACATTTAAATTCACATGTCAAGGAACATCTCTTGTTATAATTTAAAGTACCTACTATAGTATAGCAGTGTTAAATCTGCTAAACCTACAGTAAATAGTTACATTAATATAGTTCCGTAACTCAAAGTGCACTTACAACTTTTTATATAAAAATAATAAGTATTATATACTAAGTAGTACATTTGTCCCCCAGGTCGAGCAATTATCGTTGATATCCCGTCTATAACAGTACATAAAAGAAAAGTATTTACAATATACACACTATGACATACAATATACTGACAGTTATATGCTAGAAGTAACTTTTATCTACAGATAAAGTACAACAGTGGTGCAGTTTTACCAAAAACTGTTAATTTATAAGCAAGTTTATTATGCAGTCCGAATGTTGAGTGTTGAATCTGTTGAGCAATCGGATGTCAAGTTGGGTGCATGCTCAATTTTTGATATTGAGCAAGTCGTGTTGTAGTATACTCAGTACTTAATCTTTTAAGTTATGAGTTGTTTTTTTCCTAATGTTTATGTTTTTATTTTTTAGTAAAACTGTGCCGCTGTTACTTGTTATGCTCGGTAACACATTTTATACACAGAAATATTTTTTTACGAGAAAAAAAATACAATTTATATTGTGAAAAGTTAATTAAGTCGCAATTCTAATTTACTGCATTATATTTTTGCTGACACACTTAGGATTAGATTTTTCTTTTTTTCGTAATTTAATGTATGCACGATCTGCGTTTTTATTAGCATTGATTTGTCTTTTTTTTTCTTTATAAGCTGAAATCGTAAGTGATACATACGTTTGATTCCCAAAAATTGGAAAATTAAATTAATAATTTATTGTATTTAGTCATTTGGAAAAAAAAATAACAAAGTAATCAAGGGTATGTATCATTGACGACGTTTTAATATGCCTAAACTAATATTGTGTTACTACGTAAAAGTTATAGTTTGCCATCGTTGATCAAAGATGAAAAAATATGTGTTAAATTTAGTTAAATAGAGTTTTGTTATACTTTTAAAGGGTCCGGGGATGAAGCGTGTACAAAAATGATTTATAGTATTGTGTATTGATCGAATAAGGTTAGATGTGGGGCCGATAGGACCTGGTAGACTTCTTGACAGTTGTTGTAAGTTACACCCAAGTCGGTGAAGACACTTAAAGTACTATTGTTGTAGATACGAGGTCGAGTTTACGAAATGATTTTAAATCATCACTGGACTCATGAGGCGAAACCTAATCAAAAAACTGAAGATGCAACTTTTTAGTGCCAATAATATAGGTTTTATAGTATATATTGCATAGTATGTAATTATAAAAGGTTTTTCTCCTGGCTAGGTACGTTTTTAATTTTTCGATTAGGTTTCTGAAATTGTAAATTAATGTAAGGAATAATTTAATGTTGAATATTTTTCGTATTAATGCAGTAAAATAAATCAGTATTACAATCGCAATAGTATAATATGGAAATAAAATCAGTAAAACAGTAGGACCACTGATTCGTAATACATTACTTGTTAAATAAGGCAAAGAAACATTTGAAGAAAATACTCTGGAACAAAATACGCAATGTACAACGAATCGGTAAATCTGCATTGATACTAAAAGTTGGAGACTCATGTTTCAGTGATATTTAAATAGTGGTGTCTTTACTTGTTTTGATGTTGTTGATATATGTGAATAAGGAATCAATTCGGGTTGCGTATAGGGCTGCTACCACGAGCATAGAGCTCTCAAGGGTACTGTCACAGTATTCGTTCCATTGCGGCATCTCAACGGTCTTCATCAAGAAAATGTTTAACGATACTAGCAATGGAACGAAAATTGAGTATCGACCCTCGTTACTCATGTTTTCGTGGTGGCAGTCACTTTGGTAGGAAGTTAGGAACATATCAGATAGTCGGAAAACTTAGTACTATAAGTATCTTTGAATCTGACTCTTACGTCTAAACTATACTGGAGAAAAATATATCGGTTATTTTTAAGTTTAAGTTTCTAACAAAATCTGCGTTTTGAATTCTCAGCGACGTATACACTTGAATGTAATAAAAGTATAAAAATAAACTCGCAGTGATTCCATTGATTATGAAGACTTTTATTGGTTAGTTTAGAGCCTTTCCCTTAATTATTATGGTGGAGATTAGAAGGTACCGTTGATTTCTATATTTATCATCGCATTATACCGCCACAACCAATCAAATCAAAGCCTCATCAGAAGGCTTTAAGTCACCTTTTGAGTTTCCTTGCGTGATCGTATCGAGATTAAAGATATCCGCAAGAGAACTAAGGTTGCCGACATAGCCCGAAGAATCGCCGAAAAACTTAAGTGGCTGTAGGCAGGGCACATTGCTCGCAGAACAGATGGTCGATGGGGACGAAAGGTTCTAGAGTGGCGACCGCGCACTGGAAGACGCAACGTCAAAAGGCCTCTCACAAGGTGAACTGATGATCTGTTGAGGGTTGCGGGAATCTGATAGATGCGAGACGCACAGGACCGTTCATTGTGGCGACACTTGGGAGAGGCCTATTTCCAGCAGTGGAAGTCATTCAGCTGAAATGATGATGATGATTTGAAATAAATAATCCATTTACAGACAGTTTTGCATTTTCAAGAAGTCAGGCAGACAGAAAAATGATGCTAATTGCACATTCCAAAGCGTAGATCTCTATCAAAGAGATTTAAAGAGATAAGTATATTTAATGTCTTTGATCTCTATGGAGAAGAATGTGCAAGAAACTCCATGGACACTTTCACATGATAATGACACCTTCGGAGGGTATAGCATTTCATCTGCTGATTTCCAACACCTCATGAGCGGTGGAGTGGTGGACATCAAATAAACGGTAGAGTCACGCACGCTAGCGTATGCAGCATCAACCCTCCGCTCCTTCGGACTTTTAGGCGACTCCTGCGCGGCGTAGTTTTGTAAAGTATGTGATTTTTTGCATTCTTGTGGTGAATATATTTCGAGGTAGAGTAGTACTCAGTCTAGTACTCTAAAAACTAGTCTTTTAAAAATTGATAAGGCAAGGCAGAGCCGTAGCGTGGACTTATTCAGACGTGGGTGAAGGCACATCAGCGAGGCCTTACCCTTTCATTAATTCGAAAACGAGACAGCGACTGTCACAACCCAGTGTTCGACCACATCGTCGCTTACCATCAGGTGAAATAGTGGTCAAACACGAGCCTATCAGTTATAAAAAAAAACCCTCGTTTTTAAAGAGCCCTCGCTTGTGCGAGGCCCCTTTGGGTGCGACGCCGTGGGCAAGGGCCCACTTCGCTCACGTCTAGCTAAGCTACTGAGGTATGGCACGACGAAGGCATCGCAGGATTGTTCGACAGAGCACCGTGGCTCTGAAACGCAAAAGGGAACAGAAGGAACACAGGTGGGTTTTAGTCAGTAAAAGTCTGAAACTCTCTCTCGCGCTCCACTTCGAGCAAGAAAAGTTAAAAGTAAATTAACACAGACTGATGTCATGAAATTCAGTAGGTACGGATTGACAGGATAATGGTTTTTTTTCAGTTTATGAGCAGTTTACATTCAGAAGAAGGTTTGAAGCTACTAGATAACTTTCCCAACTTCTCAAATGTGACAACCAAGGTGAAAAGTCTGATCATATTCTTTTAAGAGAAAGAGTCTGATGACCACAGTAACTACAGATCAATAAATTATTACTTTACGTTTTCTTATTCGATATATATATTGTTGATATGACAATATTCCATGGTTTTAAACATTTAATACATATCAACTAAGTGCTTTTTGATGTTTTAAAAAGCTTCAGAGAACGAGCCCTGGGACGAAGGCAAAGACGGAACAGGAGTGGGTTTTTAGTCAGTAAAAGTCTGACACTATCTCCCGCTCCGCCCAAGATCGGGATTTGTCATAAGATGATTTTAGCAATTAAAAAAAAAAGCGTACAGATTGACCAACAATTTAATTGATTTACTTTTATTAGCAGGGGTCGGAATTAGGTAGATTTATTCGTGTACTTGCATCGAAATGTTGATATTAATATGGATCTTCCCGGGATTTCTAATGAAAAATTCCGTGTGGCCAACAATATTACAAATAAATAGTAATAAAAACCTCAGAAATAGACAAGTCAAATAAAAGAAAGATAATTAACATACAATTTTGATTAGTATTTTTCATTGAAAAAGACCTCTCTACGTCAACTGAGGCGAGGTTAACAAATTTATACACTTCCTCCTCCTCGTCATTAATGCAAGAAGAAATTTTTTCTGATATATTTCTGATACAGTCATAAAAAAAAAATCTGTTCTTTAAAATTAATCTCGGGATTTGAGGCATATCCACTTTATTCTCTCGCTGTATGAAATCAGTCTAAGTACATGAATAACTCTACCTAATTCCGACCTCTGGTTATTAGGTACCTAAGTATTTAGCAAAAGTTCCCATAGCAATAATTTTATTCACAATGTTCTCGCTCTTTAACAGTGGTAAGCCAGTGGTAACCCGTAACGGCCTCAACTTACAAGTTGTAGGTCAAGGGGTCCCCAAACCCAGGCAGACGTTTTACTTCATGTAATTTATTTCATCACCACAGCTTTCAAAACAATGAAAAGAGACTGTGAAGATGGCGAGAATCTTCGCTGAGAGAGTCTTACCTTTAGACCTTACCATTATATTATAATTGAATCCTTCTGTACCCTACGGTATGAAATGTACCTACTGCAGAATACCTTTAGAACTTGATTTATCTTGAATAGTCATTTCTCATGATGCGCACAGTTTTACATGACGGCAGTGGACAGGGCACATTGCCCGCAGAACAGATTTGATGGTCGATGGGGACGAAAAGTTCTAGAGTGGCGACCATGTACCGGAAGACGCAGCGTTGGAAGGCCTCCCAGAAGGTGGACCGATGACCTGGTGAGGGTCGTGGAAATCCAACGGATACGCACAGGACCGGTCATTATGGCGACACTTGGGGGTGGACCATGGGTGGACTATGTCCAACAGTGGATGTCTTTCGGCTGAAATAATGATGATGAAGCACTGCTTGTGGAACTCTCTGCCAGCGTGTATTCCTTCCTACTTAGAACCCAACAGTCTTCGCAGTAAAAGTTAATAGGCCTGTATGTTTTGGGGTAAACTCGTTAAAAAATAAAAGGCCCGTTTTGATATTTGAGAAATACCCTATAATGTAACTTGGAACGAAACAGAAAGAAACAATTAAATATTAACTACATAAAATGTTTTTTTTTTTACCCTTAAAAATATTTCTGATAGTTTGAATTTATAGGAAAAATGTCAATTCTCGTTTGGCCATATCGTTGATGTAGGATTTCTACGATATCTAGACAGGACATACGAACAAAATCGTAATCCGATACTAGTTACCTCGTGGTAATAAGTCACTCAGTTTAGTATTTATGACACCTCTACACGTCAAGTCGTGTTTGTATCCACTTTAAGCACTAAGAAAATCATTTTCTGAGAAAATATGCCGAGTTGCGCATTACGCTATTGCAAATCTTGTTATGTTATGGTAAAATTACTAGACCTAACTTCGATTTATTTTCGTAAATATTCTTGGTATTTACGCAGTAATGAATTAGAATTCAATCATTTTCATAAATAGTTCTAGAACATTTGCTGATTTGTGATAACGCCATCTATTGCTGAAAGCTTAATCCTCCTTAGGCTCACACTGAGGCTCTACCAAACGTGATCCGTTTTACGACCTAAACCGAACTTTTAAACGGATGGCGCTATACTGTACAGCTTCATCACTCTTTTTCGCTCGTATGACTGAAATTTTAACATAATCATCATTGTAAAGCCTCTGGCCACCCACCGAGTGATAGTTAAATTTATATAAATTTTGACAAAAATTCGCGTGTCTGCTATTCAAAGCTAGATAGCGTCACTAAGGCATATGATGAAGACATTTCTCCTGATAGCCGCTCTATTGTATCTCTTTAAATCTCTTTGATATCTATAAAAGGTCTAAAGAATGTAGACCAAATGAGGATTGACATAATTATCACCAAACTGGCCAGTTTTACTTGGCCATATCATGAATTTCTAAGATCTGGCCACGACATCGATATTATCGTGACGCGGAATGCGGGCAAAATGACAATGACATTAGTGACATAGGTACTGTGCAGTGTTGTTATTGATACGACAATTACCGTAATAAATGGTAATTTAATGGTTTTTTTTTAATACCGTATTGGTACAGCAGGATTTCAACTACTGTATCATTTACTGACTGACCTGCCATTCATTTGACTGGCCTGCTGGTCTAGTGGTTAGTGGCCCTGACTGCTATTCCGGAGGTCGTGGGTTCGATTCCCACCCGGGGCAAATGTTTGTGTGATGAGCACGATCATTTGTTCTGTGTCTGGGTGTAATGAAATGTATAATGTATAATGTGTATGTATTTAGAAATATATAAGTAAGTTTAACAGTTGTCTAGTACTCATAACACAAGCTTTGCTTAGCTTGAGACTAGACGGCGTTGTGTGATAGTTGTGGAATATTATTATTATATGTATTTTCAATATCTATCTCAGGACTCTGAGGTCCTGGACCTTTGGAAGGCGTACGAGGAGCCGAAGCCAACTCGCAGAGGCCCTTTAGATAATTATAATGGAACATGATACTATTATTATTATTATTATTTAATACGGCATTTCAAGTTCAACATAACCTCAAGCTTAAAACAAAATTATAAGAAATAAATTAATAAAATCAACAGTAAATTGAGCACCCATAGCTAAAAAAGCTCTTAGAAATCAAGGAGATTGCACAAAATTTCAGGTGTGCAACGTGCGTGTCAAAATGAAAAATATTTATTGCACAAACAGACCGACTGTCCCTAGGTAAATCATCGGAATAGAAAAAGCTTAGGTACTTTACAGGAGAGCGATTTGAAGTTTATTATATGCATAACTTTGTCATTAATGACTATATCCCCCCTCGGATCTCTGTTTAGTACAGACGTGTTTTAAGCTGCATTATTGACTATTTGCTAAAATAGTGATTTAAACAAATATATTACCGAGAAAAAAATAGAGCTGCAGAAGATAAAGGAGGTTAGGCGAGGCGCGAACTCTCGCACGCACTAACAAATGTGGTTTGGCGACACTACACGCACAGCACGCATGTGAGTACTTTGCACACATATTTATTACACGACGAAAAAGAGACGCCGCTACCCCTGTTTCGGGGACAGATATAATCCGTGCAAGTGTAGTACAAATCGTCTGTGTGAAAGGTGCGTTTACGCACTTGTGTCACCTGAGAGAGGTCTTATTGGGCTGGACGGAAAGCAAAAATATTTGAAACCCCCGATAGCGACCAGTCAAGCTTGACCCCCGTAATAATTTTGTGCTCGCACCTCTAACCACTGCTCCTTATTATTTATGCGACCCTGGTACCTTACTTAGACCACATTAAAGATGCCTATTGACCGGACACCCCCTGCTTCCCCACTGCCAACTTCATCAACTGTCGAATTAATGAATGAAGGCCCCGTAAACGCACGTCTCAACGCTAATGACTCGACTATCCATCAGTGTGTCTCGGCGCCTGATCTATCAGTGATAGCAACAATAACGGAATGCAATAAAAAGCGGAAATTTGATGGTGTCCAAGGTGAAGCAGGCGCTATAACAATGAACGCTTTCTCTGACTTCTCGAAATTGCAACAGAGTCATTTTGAAGACCTGCTGACCAAACTAAATAATATTTTGGAGCAAAATACTGAACTTAAGAAGAGTGTGGAGGTGATGTCAAGCAAATACGATGAGTTCTTGTCTCGCATCACCTGCCTTGAGTCGGAGCGGAAAGAAGATAAAAAATATATTCACCAACTGGAGGAGAAAATTGAGTACTTAGAGCGCAAATCTCGCTCGTCGGGCTTAGAGATTCGCAACGTCTCTAAATTAAACGGGGAAAACAGGGAGCATCTCTGCAACCTATTTCTGAATATGGGAAAGACCCTTGATGTCAAAGTACAGCAGTCGGATATTAGAGACATATACAGAATAAATGCTAAGGACAACTCTAATCCAATCATAATCGACCTTAATACAGTCATTCTGAAGGATAAAATCATAGCAGGAGGAAAGAAGTTCAACCGGTCCAGGGAAAAGAAAGAAAGGCTCAACACCACCCACTTGGGTCTTCAATCTGCAGCACAACCGGTGTATGTATCGGAAACCCTAAGTTATAAAAGCCAACGGTTGTTCTATGCGGCAAGACAGTTCCAAAAAGGGTATGGTTACAACTTTTGCTGGACTTCCCATGGGATTATCTATCTCCGGAAATCTGTAGGTGATCAGCAAATTCGTATAAGCTCTGAGTCTGACCTCGAAAAACTAAAAAACGCCGCATGACTAATCTCTCATCACATTTTTCATACTAAAGTTTCTATACTGTTAATGTTGCATGTTAATCCTATGTTTTCAAAGTTATTTTGTTTTTTTGTCACATCGTTTAATGTCACAATGACAAGGATTGTATATCAAAACCACTTTTTCAAATACCAATATTTTATATGTACACACCAACAAAGATATTACACACTAAACACAGAAACCATCCACAAAAACAATTCATACGTACTACCGAAGTCACTTCCATTATGGCATTTTTCCGTACTTAATAATTTAAGGATCGAAATTTTCATCTTTGACCTACAAATACAAATAAAAAATTCGATAATTTAATTGACCTATCCACAAATATTGACAGCTTAACTGTGTCCAAAGCTCTTACATGTGACTTAGAAAATTGTCATAAATTGCTCTTCCCAGAAAATAAGAGGCTCACGGTTCTGACCCAGAATATTCGTAGCATTAATTGCAATATGCTGGGTTTAGAAATTATGTTGCAAAGGCTAAAAGTCGAATGTGATATACTAGTACTCACAGAATGCTGGTTAAAAAAAGCTGATTCTGTACCCTTACTTTTGGGCTATCGATCCTATGCAACAAAAGTCAACTATAAACAAAACGATGGTGTCGTAGTTTACTGTAGAGATCAGCTAAACTTTAGTGTTGAAGAACCTGACTTCCAGGAAGGTAACTGCTTGGTACTGGTAAATGAGACCACTGCAATAGTTTCGGTTTACCGCTCCCCATCCTATAGAAATTTAGATAACTTTCTAGCATCCCTAGATAGTACCTTGTCGAAGTTATCACACTGCAATAACATAATTGTGATTGGGGACGTTAACATTGCAATAAATTATGGCAAAATTGAGCTTACTGGGGAAAAATACCTCACGTTGGCTGCTTCCCATGGACTTTTACCGGCTCACACTGAAGTTACACGTGCGACAAGCGGTACGTGTATCGATCATGTTTTACTCAAAACTCAAAATTCGTGCATAACCCTTATACCTCAGACTACGCTGACTGATCATCATCCTGTCCTTCTTTGTATGAATCTTAAGCATATACGTAACTACCCAACAACTACTTTTACAAAAGTTGATTTTGAGAGCCTACGGAGAGATATTCTGAGTATTGACTTAAACCCCATATTACTGACAAGGGATCCCGCCATAGCTATAGACTATCTAATAAATATCATACAGTTGTCAATGCAACAAAACTCACAAATAATTACACAGTCAAGGCGACAAAGAAAAATTAAGCCGTGGATCACACCGGGACTGCTACGATGCATAAGGAACCGAGACCGGTTACATGCAAATCATAGCAAAGACCCCTATAATGAAATCAAAAGAGCTACGTATGTTCGTTACAGAAATTTTTGTAACCAAATTATTAAAAAAGTGAAAAGATCCTATGACAAAAATCAAGTTGAAATGGCAGGCAGTGATCCAAAACTGTTATGGAATGCTATCAAAAGTATTACTAACACTAAAAAGAACAACAGCTGTCCTTCAGAACTGTTAAAAATCTGTTCAACTCCTCAGCTAACAGTTAATGAAATGAACAATTATTTCATAAATGTAGGTAAGTCGTTAGCTGAAAATATATTGCAGTCACATAATAACCTAAATGCTCTCTCATCGACTGATTCTGCCAATAATTCTACACCATACTCCTTCTTTCTCGAAGACACCAGCGAGGAGGAGGTTGCAAGACATATAGAAGGGCTAAAAACTGAATGTTCGGTAGGCTGGGACGGTATTTCTAATAAATTATTAAAGCAGTTTAAAGAGTTTCTTGTCCCTCCTCTAACAGTTATTTTCAACCTATGTCTTGAAACTGGCACCTTCCCCGTAGCTTTGAAAAAGTCTGTCGTATGTCCAATCGATAAGGGAGGAGATAGATATCGTTTTAATAACTACAGGCCAATTTCAATTCTACCCGCTTTATCCAAGATACTAGAAAAAATAATAAATAACAGATTGGTCAATTACCTTGAAAAAAATAAACTCTTTTCTGAAAATCAATACGGTTTCCGTTCAGGAAAATCAACAGATGAAGCTGTGCATAAATTAACTAGCTCTATCACAACAAAGTTAGATAAAGGTAAAAAGTGTATTGCGGTCTTTCTAGATCTCGCAATGGCCTTTGATACTATTTCTGTCCCTATATTATTGCACAAATTAGAAAAACTAGGCATAAGAGGAAGACAGCTTGAGCTTTTTGAGAGTTATCTAACTGGACGTTATCAGTGTGTCAGAGTGGGCGGCCACTGCAGTGAAGAGCTTCCTATATCCTACGGAGTCCCACAGGGCAGCATCCTTGGACCCACCCTATTTCTTGTATATATCAACGATCTGACAAACCAATGTATACCAAGAGGCGAAATAATCTCATATGCGGATGATACTGCTCTCCTCTTCTCCGCCGATAATTGGAATGAGGCTTTTGATGCTGCCCAGATCGGTTTCAATATGGTTCAGGAGTGGTTATATAAAAACATTCTTACGTTAAACCTTGACAAGACGAAATATCTAACCTTCTATATACGCCAGAAAACTGAAATAAATAACAACCATCGCATCATTCCACATAGATGTGCCCTCAAAACAAACTGTGCATGTGAACCACTGGAGTGTGCTGATAAAATGAAATACCTGGGCATTACAGTGGACAGTAATTTCAGTTTTAAAGAACATATAAGGTTATTGTGTTCGAGGGTACGTAAGCTTATTTATGTTTTTAAGAATCTTAGGCACGTCATAAAAGCGACACTTTTAAAAAATGTACATATTGCTTTGTGTCAGTCCATTATTTCGTACTGCATATTATCCTGGGGTGGAGCTCTTAAGACCACAATTCATGGCTTAGAGGTTGCTCAGAGGGCGATCCTGAAAGTAAGCAATTTCAAGCCCATATTATTCCCAACACGAACGCTCTATCAGCTCTGCCAAGTTTCTACTGTGAGGCAATTGTTTATAGAAAGAGTTGTTCTAAGGAAGCACAGTGAGCTCATTTATGATCCACTCTTGACCAACAAACGCCGAAAGCATGAGGTATGTACGAGATCATATGAGCCCAAAACATCGTTTATTAAAAGATTTTACTCATTTGTTGCTCCCTTTTTATACAATCGAATAAATAAGGAACTTAATATATATCCGCTCAACAAATCGGAATGTAAGGCTAAGGTCCATAACTACCTGCTCACCCTTTCTTATGAGGAAACAGAAAACCTGTTCCTCATACAAAAATGAAAAGTTTTGGTCTTGAATAAGTTGCGGGAATAATTTCAGAAAGCGGTTGGTGTCTTATTTCAATTACACATATTTATTTATTAGTTTTTAAATTTTTCGGTAATACATATCCACACTACTCAACACCCCTACACCTTTCACTACTCTACACTTACACAAAACAACACTAACATAAACACTTTAAAAAAAAAAAAAAAATTTTAGTTTTAGGTTAATGATCTCAGGATCAATGTAATTCGGATCTGTGGAATCCTTTTTGTTTGTTGATCAGGCTAAATGCTTTTGTTGATTCGAGGGTGTGGCGCTGTATACCGAGATACAGGACTCGTCCTAGTTCGGTTACAGATGTTCATAAGTAATTAGTTTAAGTATTAGCCTCTAAGTTTATGTAATTCGTAGTAAGTTTTGGTGAAATAAATATATTATATATATTAAATATATTATATTATATATATATATCTTTAAATAAATCTGGTTTCATATTTATTATAGTATATTAGGTTGGGTTTAAGAATCATTAGACAAAAATGTTTTTTATTTTTTATGAATAGTTTTTTAAAATTATTTACTATAATATACTACGTAACTACACTGTTATTATCAATCGAAACTGGCCCCTTCGATCATTTACAAGGAAACACGCTTATCAAAACATGTTTTAACTGCCGAAATCGATATTTTACGTCACTTAAAATTTCACTAACACAATCAGAAACCGTACTTATTTTCGATATTATTTTTAATACGTAGCGAGCTGAAAAATGTCGAAATTGCCGGATCCAAATTCGATTTTTTCTCAGAAAGATAATAAAATAAGATATAAATAGAAAAGACAAAAACGATGTTTTGAACGCTATAACTTATTAATCATCATTATAACTTATTGTACAATTTAAATAAAACTACGATCAGACTGCGATAGCATGCGTTGGTGTGCAGCGAACACTCGCGAAACCGGCAGTTCCGTCTCATTCGCCACACTCACCACTACCGCATATGCACGCGATACTTAACTTTAGTTCATATACGACGGATTAACTGTTACGTTCCGATATTATTCGATTCAAAAAAGCAATAAGCACTGATAATTATCGTTTTTTTAGTACACACATTAAAAAATACCTATATGCTAACCCTAAAACAGAAATTAAATAAATGAAAATTTTCAGATTCGAGAGTTTACCTAGGGACAGTCGAGAAATTGACGTTGTCAAAAATAAATTCACAACCTTAATAATAAATAAACACAAATACATAAATATTTATATTATTATTTATGATGATGAAAATTTAGAAATTTAACATTGTATTAATGGTGGGTTTTTTTTTAAGGTGGGAAATCATCAAATGAGTTTTCCCACTCTTATCAATAGTGGGTTAGCTTGGTGTTGGTTGGTGGTTGATTATATCTAGAGATGTTACGATGAGCTGCGGTTTTTATTCTCAAATACGGCAATTTAAAGTTTTAGATATGGCAACCCATATTTTGACGTCATTACACTGGTACAGTGTCGCCAATTTACGGCCCGCTGTGAGCGGCAGCGAAATGCGGTGCGGCGAGCAAAAAATCAAAAGTATGAAAATGTTTGAAGCACGCCACGATTCTCCGCTCCGAAAAAGCGCGCGGTTTTCTCAGAGCGAATCGCTACAGCGGCGAGCGGTGAGGTGAGCGGCGGGAACAAAAGTACCAGCGACTAAGTGCGACGCCACGAAACAGAGCGGCGCGAAGTGGTGTAGGAGTGACGTACTCAGTGGCGAAGCATAAAAAACAAAAAAAATATATAAATGTTTTAAATATATTTCTTTGTGCTGCAGAATTAAATCAAAAGTTTTCACACTCATTCTTGTGTACGCGCCGCCCGCCGCGCCGCCCGCCATGCCGCTCGCCGCTAAAGGGCCTATTACACTACGCGATATTCAGCACACGATATTCAGACTGTCTTACTTTTTGTTCCGAGTAAGACCTGTCTAACCCTTATTACACTACGCGACATCGACTAAGACTGTTTGAATATCGAGTAGTGTAATAGGCCCTTTAGACCGAAGTCGTGAACGACTTAGCGACTTTGTAGCTAAAGCTGGCGTCTTTTGCTTAATTCAAAGCGACAAATAAATAATAATTGCTGCTAATTTATCAATCTTTATTCACGATGCCATAATTTTTTCATCTTCCTTCCCTTTATTCAAGTATAAAGTATATATACAACTTAACTATTAAATATTATAACTTAATAAATATATAAACAAACTGAAAATAATATATGTAAAACGGGTAGAAATAAAACTCATAAGGCATCAAAAAATTCGTCCACATCGATGTCAATGGGAGATGTGCCCAGAACGCTGGCAGCATTGCCACGCTGGATGGCAATGCTGATTCGTTGACCGAGGAAAAGCCCAGCCCTCTGGTCAAGAGAAGAGTCGACCAGCTGTTTGCTGATATCCCGAACAACTCGATGAGCACTCGGACCCCATGGCCCTAGTGTTTCAACCCCAAACGGCTCAAATATATAACCTCCGATGAGGTTATTATATTTACGCCGTTTGAGGTTTTCTGCACCTGCAGCAGCCGCCCCAGCACAGCCCGCCGTACTCAGAAGATGGGATGGCGCAAGGGTGTCGACACATGTTGCATCCCACACCAAAGGCCTACCCAATTTCCAAGGCATTATAGTCATCCCGTCTGGCCTCTTCCCATCGTCACGTGCCAAGCCATTGGGTTCTAAAACAGCTGGCACCCCGGCGGTGACAAAAGCTCGGCGGATGATGTCATTAATACTGGCATGTCGTGCCATCCGACCAGCGCTTCTACTGCATGATAGGCCATGGTGTCCGAGGCGGTCGACTGCTTCGCCGCACTGACATCGATGTGGAGCTCCACTAGGAGCACCCAGACGCAGGCATGTAGCGATCCGGAAGGTGGTGTCACTCTCGAAAGCCGAATGTAAGTTAATTTTTGAAAGTCTATCTGAAATATCGTTGAAACGTTTAATTTTATCGTCAACGAATAAAGGAAAACTGTCTTCTAAAATTGGAGAACCTAGGAGGCGCAGTGAACATTTTTCTAAAATTTTGATCTCTGGGGCTATTGCACTGAATTTCTGAAGTGTCGATTGTCTGTCAGTATTGTCAGAAACAAAAATTTCACATTTAGAATGATTGAGGTCAAGGCCGATGGATCGAAACTGCTCCTTCAGAAATTGAAGATCATTTAAAACAGTACAACAGTATTTACGTCACCTCCCAGGGTTCCATCATCTAAATACCAAAGGTTAAATTTTGAATTTAATTGCCATAATTAATTTTAATTCAATTACTTAGAAATATTTTTTTCAGGCATTTTGTTTGGGGCTGCATCTGGTACTATTCAGTTGGCGACTTTCTATGTTGAATCTAGCGACTTAGAACTGTTGGAGTTGGCAACACTGCACTGTCAAATTTCTAGTGATGTGCCGAGTCGGCTATTTTTGGTGTTCGATTAACTTAGTACTCGATGAAGAAGGAATCGATTCAGGCTTCGAGTCAAGGGACTCGGAAAGGTATTCGAGTAGCAGCATGTGTATTTGAGTACTTTGGTGGACTCGAGTGCTTTTTGATTTTTGGAGCTCCAAAAGCTTGCTTTCAGTGCTAAAGCCTTATATTTTATCATAAGTGTTAAGTAATAAAATTATTATTTTACATATAATCAGCCTTTTTAGTGCGGCACTTGCGTTTAGCTTCACATTGACGCGCTACGCGAATCATGAGCCTGCAAAATTTGACTTTATAGGTGAAGATATAAGATCGCGATTAAAATATGCGACTTAGTATTCTTAGATCGTAAATACTCGAATTTTGTATCCGAGTACTCAGGATTCGAATTCTGCATTTAGAGTACTCGAGTATGTGGGTACTTAAGGTTTTCGAGTCAGCACTCGAGTCAGACGTAGCGTTGGAAGGCCTCCTACAAGGTAGATCGATGACTTGGTAACGGTTGCGGGAATCCGATGGATGCGAGACGTACAGGACTGTTCATTGTGGCGACACTTGGGGAGGCCTATGTCCAGCAGTGGACGTCTTTCGGCTGAAAAGATGATGATAATGATGACTCGAATCAGCTTGACTCGCACATCTCTATAAATTTCAGATTGACAACTGATGATAAGTGACACTGACAACTGACAGCTGACAGCCAGATTGGGTGTTGATATACCAGGTTCACACGTGTGTTTTTGTGTTATTTTTATGTATAATCACATTTAAATGCAATAATAATGGACGCTTACGATATATTTAAGAAATTAACTAAAGGCTTAACTTTCAAACACCGCGTTTTAGGTGTTAAAAATAATGTAAGTAATTAACATAACCTTATCTTTAGAAAAAGCATCAAACTATTTTCATGTTAAATTATAGATACTTTTTTTTAACTTATCTATGTATTATAAAATATTAGTGCCAGTTACAGTTAATTTAATCTACACGTACTACCAATACTTTTTAGGACTAAAACTTTAAAAAACTGTATTTATAGCTGGAACTGTTGGCACTTTATCATTGTGTGTACATTTATTATTATTATTTACTTACTTTATTGTACACCTCATAATATGGACACGATGAACATTTGCAAAAACTAAGACGAGGGAGTAAGTTATTTTGAGTGTGTAATGTATGTGTATACATTACACACTCAAAATAACTTACTTTGTTAAAATAAAAATATATAATCCGGTATCTATTATAAACCATTCTATATCTATGTCAAGACTTGAATGTAATCACTTATTCTATTATTGACACTGTTTCTATTCCATTTGATTTGTATTACTAATTTATTTATATTGTTTTTTATTATTATTTGTAACTTTATTTATATAAAATTGCGGTCAGGATAAGGACGCAATAAAGTCCATATTTGAAGACCTTAAAAATATCTAATTTGCAATAAATGGAATTTTCTCCAGGGCCAAAATTCAAAACAGACAGTTAAGAAAGAAGAAATTGAAATCAAACAAGAACAGATCAGTGACAATGAAGAAGACTTACAAAATGATTCCAACCACTCTGCATCAGACTCAGGTCCAGATACAGACCAGGATGAGGAGGAAGATGCTGGTCTGCAGCTGTTAGATGGAGTCAAAGTAGGACAGAAGAAGAAGAAAAAAGATAAGAAGGAAAAGACTGAGGATTTGAAGAAGAAACTTGAATTGGAAGAGGTATGTAAATCATTTGGATTGATTCTTGAGTCATTCTTTTCTCTCTAATAGAAGTAGTTTTTTTTTACAATTCTATCTTGAACCTTTAACCACTTACGCTGGATTAATCTGAGTAATTTCGTGTCCATTTCGCCAGGGTCATATATTTACGACCAAATCCTTCAAGTTATGGGGAAATGCATCCAAAATGTTGTAACGGCATGGAACAGGCTCCCGGAAAGTGTTGTGAAAGCTCCCACATTAAACTGCTTTAAAAATCGGTTGGACAGACTAAACATCTCCAAACTATATGAAACACACGCATCAGCTAATAGCTGCTAGTGTGTCTTACCAAATAATAATAATAATAAATATACACTATCTCGTCAGCTCTTCTGTCACCTATGGGAATTGATGAGTAAAAAACCCTTTTATCAACATGAAATCTATTTTTGGCATAGAATAGAATAAATAAACTCTGGTACACCAAAATACTAACAATTGCAAATATTTTTTTTTTTGTCCTAGTCCAAGATGACATATGAAAATTCTTCAAAAATGGTTAAAACATTGAAATATAAAAAAAAAATGTGTAAACCCTTGTCCATTGTTAAATATTTTGTCATACATTTTATAAACTTTTCTAACCTTTTCAGCAAAACCGTTTCCGCAATGAGCACGGTATCAAAACAGTGGGTCGTCATGTGCCAGCTGCTCTACAAGACTTCTCCGAGCTGACTGCGAGGTACAACATATCACCTGCTCTGATTGACACTGTTACACAATGCGGGTACAGTGAGCCCACTCCAGTGCAGCGGCAAGCTATACCTTGTATGTTGGAAGTGAGTACAAGATAAATAAACTAGAATATTCCACTTTGATTTAGATTTATTTTGAAAATTAGATAATCTAAAGCTCTCAATTGTTTCTGAATCCTAGTTTTCTTTGATGTTTAGTTTTTTCATTATTTTCTTTGCTAACGTTTTGACAATCAAAACGTTAGCAAAGAAAATAATGAAAAACCGGCCGAGTGCGAGTCAGACTCAGCGCACGAAGGGTTCCATACCGTCCATATCAAAAAACGGCAAAAAAAAATTACGTTTGTTGTAACCCCCTTAAATATTTATTTTATTCTGTTTTTTAGTATTTGTTGTTATAGTGACAACAAAAATACATCATCTGTGAAAATTTCAACTGTCTAACTATCACGGTTCATGAGATTATAGCCTGGTGACAGACGGATAGACAGACAGACAGCGGATTCTTAGTAATAGGGTCCCGTTGTACCTTGGGAATGGAACCCTAAATAAAAAGCAAAATAACTAAAACCAGACTACGACAAAAAAAAACGACGCTGAAAGATAAAGATAGAGAGAAAGATAAATAAGGCTAGTTGACCAGATGGTATACCAGCGATTGTGCGCCCGAGTTGTCTCCTGTATTGACGCGCTTATATCGCCTCTCATTTAGGACTGGTATAGTGCTCAAGTCCTGGAAGCTTGCCAACGTGCAACCCGTGCCCAAAAAGGGCAGTCGTGCCGATCCTGCGAACTATCTACCGATTTCAATAACCTCCATACTATGTAAGATTATGCAGCGCTGCAGCCAATTGCTCAACCACTATGTCAACTGAGTCGTCAAGATACCTTAGTAACATTCCGGCCAATACAAAATAATATAAATTCTCACAAAGCATTACTAAATTTCCAGGACCGCCAAATTCTTGCTTGCGCGCCAACAGGTTCCGGCAAGACCGCCGCCTTCCTGCTCCCTATACTCCACACCCTGGGCGCTCCGGCGGGCGGGCCCAGAGCCCTGGTGCTGTGCCCCACGCGCGAGCTGGCGCACCAGATCTACCGCGAGGCACTCCGCCTCAGCGCCTCCAGTCAGCTGAGATGTAGTGTCGTCAGGAGTATCAAGGAATCGAAGGTTAAGGAACGAGAGGCTACTATTAGGAAGAGTGGTAAGTATTCCACAAGTTTTTTTTTTACGTAGCAATGTGTTTTCTAGTCCTTTAAGTCAGACAAGAGAATCATCGGCAATGATGCACTTGTTGAGTCGAAGCTTCAAAGCTTTGCGCATCGCCGCCGAGTTGCTAGCCTTTCGTTTTTCTATCGTTTACATTTCAGGGAATGTGCACTGGAATTGCACAATCTAATTCCGCCAAGTCCGTTCCATCATCGGACCACTAGACGTACGGCGTTGCGCTACCGGTACATGGTACATCATGGGAGATCCCACCCATACGCATAAAGCGTTTTGAGAACACATTTATTGTGCGTACAGCCAAGGAGTGGAATTCCTTACCGGAGTCTGTGTTTCCTGATAGCTACAACTTAGGGGTATTTAAGTCAAGAGTGAATAGGCTACTTCTAGGCAAGCGTGCTCCACCGTCGACCACATCATCACTTACCATCAGGTGAGATGGTGGTCAAACGCGAGCCTATCATAATAAAAAACAGACATTTTCATTTTGAACATATTTTGTTGCATTGCAATTTTTGAAAGAATTTTCGAGTTCGAAGATTTTACGCAATCCAGTATTCCTTTATTATGTTAAAACTAACTTCAGCCAACGGCTTCGCCCGTGTTAAAGTTGAAAACATATAGCATATGTCACTCAGACATAAAGTAGCAGTCTGCTAGTGCAAGAATTTTTAATATCAGTCTAGTAGTTTTTGAGTTTATTAATTACAAACAAAAATACAAATCTTTTTTCTTTATAATAATAGGACTTTACCTATGAAATATGAAAAAGTTTTTTTTTTAAAAGATTGCTTTGAAATGTTATAAACCAGTGCTTGACTGGGATCCCACCTGATGGTATGCAGTGATGCAATCATTGATGGTGAGGCGCACTAGTTTATTAAGAGCCTATTCACTCTAGCCTTGAAGACACCTAAATTATAGTCGGACCGCAGCAGGCAAATTGTTCCAGTCCTTCGATGTACGCGGTATAAACGACGAAGCGAAACACTTATCCGACCGTTGAAGTTTCAACAACGTAAGGGTGAATACCCGCCGTACGTCGCGTATTTATTGTTTTCTTTGTGTTTTGTATTTTCTGTAATATTGCAGTACTTGTAACCATTTTTGTATGAAATCTAAGAAAACGCGCATTATTTTGTAATATGTTTTCTACCGTAAAATGTGGTAGATGATTATCACGAAAACGTAAATTTCTAGAATTACGGGAATACAATTTATTTAAAGTAAATTAAGTAATAATTTTCAGATATCATTGTGAGTACACCAAATCGTCTGTGTTACCTGCTGAATCAAGATAATGTCAACATTTCTTTAGACAAGTAAGTACTAAAACAATACCAATAAATGATTTTGACAAATGTTTCAACTTTCTTGTTTTTTAGGGTTCCATACCTCTAAAGGAAAAAACGGAACCCTTATAAGACTTTGTTGTCCGTCTGACCCAAAATCCTGAAATTTGGCATAAAGCAAAGTTTTATAGCACAAGTATAGGAATAAATCTGAAAACAGTAAGTAAATTTGTTGTAACATAAAAAAAAAAAATTTTGTAATTCGGAAAAATCTTCGAGATTCCATTCGGGAATTGAACTATTAACATAGGTAAGTTGGTATGGAACCCTCATTGCGCGAGTCCGACTCGCACTTGCCCTATATTCTGGAAATTACCTTGTATAAACAATTTTTTTCCACATAGCCCTTGAAGTACTATGTTTAAGCAGATTTTTTCCAAATATTAACCCTCCCACTCGACAACAAAAGTAAGCAAAGCTCTCTCCCCTCCCCCATGCTTACGTAAACATTGGTACATGCCTTTTTCAATGTGTTCTGGTTTCGTTATTAATTTATGAGCAGTAGTTGTAAGTTTAGAAATAAGGAATAGGCTTGAAATAGTTGAACAAAACATACTTCATTTAAAATTTTGGCATATTAATTCAAATTACCAGTCCTCAGTCCATGACACACGAATCCATTACTCCTTTGGAGGTATGTGGAACAAAAAGTAAAGTCCCGCAAACCTCCGTTGAAAAGGAGGATCCTCCGACCAGACGGCTGTTATGTCTGGTGGGCAACTGCCCGATAGATAATTTTGGGCTGTTCTATATGGTCAAATCGCGTGGAGAACTTTAATTGCGCGATACAGGATTAGTTTTTAATTGACGCCATAGATGTCGCTACACTCCTAAGTAAGTCCCTTCAATAACATCAGTGACATGGATGTTTGCTGCTCACTTTCGTGTGATATCAGAACATCAACATCATTCCCTTAAAAACTAAAAAAATATATGCTGCTGACGTAGTCACCATCCAGACCCCCCCCACCCGCCATGTCATCAAAAATTTGCCCGCCATAAACCCCCAACCCCCTGTAGTGCTCACGTAATACTAGAATGTCCCCATACGTTCATACAGGGTGTCTTTAAAGTCGAGGCACAAACGAATACATCCAGTATATGATTCTGTGGTGGAATTTTTCGTCGGCTTTTTCCTAATTTTTTTTTTTTAAATCTGTACTTTTTTTTAATTTACTCGTAAACTGTGTAAAATCGTTATTCTAACCAACCCCGATGATTTTTTTAGGGAAAATAAATAAAAAGTCATTGGGGTAGATATTACTAAATCGTTATTCTAATCAACCCCAATGACATTTTAATTTTAAGAGTCATTCATTTTTTTCACTAAAAATGTTAGAATAACGATTTTATATAGGGTGACTGGTAATAAATGTACGATACTTAAACACGTGATTGTGCTCATGATAACCAATAACTTTTACTATGGGAACAAACCTGAAATCGCGAAAAAAAAAAAAACAGCTGTTCACTAGTTTGCCTAATGTACTGAACAGCTGATATTTTTTTCGCGATTTCGGCTTTGCTCCCATAGTAAAAATTGTTTGTTATCATGCGCACAATCACGTGTTTAAGTATCATACACTAATTGCCAGTCACCCTATATAGTTTAAATTAAAAAGCGTAAATATTTTTTGTATAAAAAAATAGGAAAATTCCACCACTAGGTCCAGAATCATGTACTGGATCCATGCTATTCGTTTGTGCGTCTTTGTCAAAGACACCCTGTATAGTATCAGTCTAGACTTGACCCTAATTTCTAATGTGTCTTTGCAGAGTACGCTGGCTAATAATCGACGAGGCAGATAAATTGTTCGAGGGCTCGGCCGACCAGGCATCAGACTTCAGACAGCAGATGGAACAGATCCTCAGCGCGTGCGCCAGCAAACAGCGCCGCATCGCCATGTTCAGCGCCACGCACACGCCCAACGTGGCCAAGTGGTGCCGACACCATATGAAGGGGCTCATCAATGTTACCGTAGGACAGAGGTGCGTTTGATATTGTTTGAGAATTTTGAAAGGAGCTTGTTATTTGGGCAATAATTGCTTTGACTAACTTAATTTAATTTATTTTTTATTCGTAAATTTAAAAAAAATATATTTATCACGTAAATGTCACTGAATAAAAATATCTAATTATACAAGGTGCAGTTTTTTTGAAAAAAAAAAAAACGGGATGCAATTATGTTAGTTATTCTTGGCCCGAATCAACAATAAAATGGCTAGATATTTTTTTATTTACGTAAATCGGTAAAAGCGTTTCGCAGAGTAAGTGGGTGGTGTCTCGGACAGGCTGCCGCGCTTATGCACACAGTGACATGACACGCGATAAATTCCAATGGGTGATTCTTTTTCTTTTTTTTTGAAGAGATTTATTATGAGAGTTATTCTGAATAACATTCAAAATAAAAAATAAAATAATAGGTTTTACCAGGTATCGTATTTTTATGGTTTTTTTACAAGTTTAATAACAACCTCCTGAAATTTTGTACAGATTCAAAACTGTACCTTGTATTATAAAAACTGCGTGAGTTGACATTCTTCTTTCGACGGCGCGTATTGTTCCACGCGCGCCTTAGGGAGATGTCAGCGGAAATCGTAGGGGCCCAGCAGGGTCGAAGCCTACTGGGGCCATGGGTAGTGTGAAAACGAAACCCGGGCCCTGGGACGAAGGCAACGAAGGAACAGGAGTGGGTTTTTAGTCAGTAAAAGTCTGACACTATCTCGCGCTCCGCCCAAGAGCGGGATTTGTCATAAGATGATTTTCCCAGCTATATAAAAAAAAAGCCCGGTACCTTTGGGTATGCAGACGACAGCTGTTGCTTAGAGTTACGTGTCCGACGCACGGGCTAGTGAGTCTTATCTTATCTTATCTTGTTTTGGGGCTGGCCCTAGGCCAGAGCACGTCGACCCTTCTGGATCTTTTGTGCTATGCCTCTCCTGTCTACTCAACCCCTAGCCCTCCGTGCACCTTCTTCATGAGTCCCAGTATTGCCTGGATGGGGCTGAGCCTGTAGTCCTCTGGTCTTGGAAATGGTTGGCCCAGATAGTCTTTTGGAGCCTAGTGCTGCACAGTCACACAGCAAGTGTAGCATATTCTCCTCTGCATCTCCACAGATCCTGCAAGTCGGCTCGCTTGCTAGTCCCATGTTGTGGAGCTGTTTGTTGGTGGCATAGTGCCCCGTGAAGACTCCTGTGATTGTTCGGGGCTGTGATCTGCTGTACCTCCATAGTTTAGTTTTTTTAGCTAGTGGGTCACAGACCCGGTCTCTCTGAGAGGCTATGGTTGAGCGCTTGAAATTGTCTTTGAAGGCGGTCTCCGATTGGGGCGATGCCAATTTGGTCAGGTTCAATACTGCTAAAACCCAGGCGTGCCTTTTTTTCCCTAAACGGAACCAATTCCACCCGGCTCCATCTTTCTGAGCTGTAACCGTGCCGATAACCAACCATGTTGAGCTTCTTGGGTTAACATTGACATCTACCCTCAATTTCAGTTCATACATCGAGACAAAAGCTCAATGCCTTAAAATTGAGAAATGTGCATCGGAAAGATGGAGATCAATTTTTTAAATTTTTGTCTATATGTTTATTACGGTTAATCTCCTAAACGGCGGGACCGATTTTGACGGGACTTTCACTGTTAGATAGCTGATGTTGTAGAGTCACTTATTTGATTGTAGTAAAAGAATTAGGGTTCCGCGAAAAAGAAAGAATTTCTTGCAATTATGACCAAATGCGATTATTCTGTTTTACGAGTCTGTCGCGGTAGAAGTCGCGGGGCTAGTGTAGCATACTCTGCAGTCTTTTTTTATTTGAAGTTTTGGTCAGTGACCTGAATTAACAGTTACTATAGTCTATAACATCTTATTTTTAGAAATGCAGCAACAAACCTAGTTGATCAAGAGTTGTGTTTCTGCGGCAATGAAAACGGAAAACTAGTTGCGTTCAGACAACTGGTGCAGCAAGGGTTGAAGCCGCCTGTCTTAGGTAAGCATGGTTTTTGTTTTTTTTTTTCGGTGGGAAAATCATCTAATGAAAAATCCCGCTCTTGGGCGGAGCGCGAGATAGTGTCAGACTTTTACTGACTAAAAACCCACTCCTGTTCCTTCGATGCCTTTCGTACCAGGGCCGAGTCTTCCTTTCAAAATCAGACCCTTGGCCCCAGTAAGCTTCGACCCTGCTGGGCCCCTACAGTTGCAGACATTTCCTTGAGGCGCGCGTGAAACAGTACGCGACGTCGACTACTTGGGCGGACCGTACCCAAGTCGACGGTTACCGGACGGTCGATTGCGGAAAGCGAGCAATGGATAGCTCGTCGTCCGCAATCCCGCGCCTACGGCTTCAAACTGGGTTGTAGCACCCAATTCAGAAATCAGAAACGTTTATTTCAAATAGACCATTTACAGACACTTTTGTCAAAAGGTTGGACAGTCAAAAAAGTGAAGTTAAATTGCATGTTCCAAAGCGTAGATCTCTATAGGGAAGAACATACAAGAAACTCCATGGACACTTTTCAATCATATTATGAGTTACATATAATCTTGGTTAGGTACATATTTTTGGTCGCTTCTACTATGTGAGCACAACGTAGATAAATAATGAAAAAAAAAGTAATTAAAAATTAGAAATTGAAATAAGCCACTGGCAGCTAAGAGATAACCAGTCTGACGTTTGACCGGCCTGTTGGTCTAGTGGTTAGTGACCCTGACTGCTATGCCAGAGGTCGTGGGTTCGATTCCCACCCAGGACAAGTTTGTGTGATGCGCACAATCATTTGTTCCGTGTCTGGGTGTAATTTATCTATAATATGTATGTATTTAGAATTACGGCTCCGACTTACGAGTGGTAGGTCGCGGGTTCAAACCCAACCAGGAGCATTACTTTGTGTAATTTATGACATCACCACTGCTCTCAAAACGGTGAAGGAAAACATCGTGAGGAAACCGGCATGTCCTAGAACCAAACATTCGAAGACATGTGACATCCACCAACCCGCACTGGGCCCGCGTGGTGGATTACAGCCCATTCCCTCTCTTAGAGGGGAGGCCTGAGTCCCAGCAGTGGGAACATTATAGGGCCGACTATGCTATGCTATGCTAGAATTATATAAGTATGTTTATCAGTTGTCTAGTACTCATAACACAAGCTCTGCTTAGCTTGGGACTGGATGGCGTTGTGTGATAGTTGTTAAAAAAAAAAGTCTCAACTGACAGCACTCTCTGGGTGTAATTTATCTATAGTATGTATATATTTAGAAATATATAAGTATGTTTATCAGTTGTCTAGTACTCATAGCACAAACTCTGCTTAATTTAAGACTACGTAGATGGCGTTTGTGGAATATTATTAAAGCTTGACGTATTTGCACTCAAATAGCAGTAACCATTAATAAAAGAAACACTTATATTTTCAGTATTCGTACAGAGTAAGGACCGAGCGAAGCAGTTGTTCAAAGAGCTGATATACGATGGTATCAATGTTGATGTCATACATGCCGATAGAACACAGCAGCAGGTAACTCACGGCTTTACTTCAATTTCCAATATTAACTAACTAAAGGGTGACTGGTAATTAGTGTACGATACTTAAACACGTGATTGTGCTCATGATAACAAACAATTTTTATTATGGGAGCAAAGCCGAAATCGCGAAAAAAATATCAGCTGTTCAGTACATTAGGCAAACATAAATGTACTGAACAGCTGATTTTTTTTCGCGGTTTCAGGTTTGTTCCCATAGTAAAAGTTGTTGGTTATCATGAGCACAATCACGTGTTTAAGTATCGTACACTAATTACCAGTCACCCTATATACCTTTAACCGCATACATTTAAATACTCGCGTTTATTTCGCCAGGGTCGCACATCCACGACCAAATCTCGTCAGCTCTTCTGTTACCTATGGGGATTGAAGAACTAAACGAGGTGGCCTACCCAGTCGCAAACACACGACCCTGGCGAATAGGACACGAAAACACTGATTGAACCAATCCGTCGCTGGTGGTTAAAGGGTTAACTAATGTGTGTTAATTTACTTAAATTTCATAGAAGTAACATACATTCTCTAAAATCCCGAAATCGCAAAAATTGCAATTAAATCCTGGGATTTAATAAATTGCAAATTACCAATTTCACTTTGAATACATTTGAACTATAGCGTATTCACGTTAAGAAAATAGTGACGTCATCGTTGTCACTCGGCTAAGCCACGCCCCTTGACCAATCAGATCATAGTAAATTAGAAACCTGTGTTCACACTGACGTGCACTGACCTTTGGCGATTTCACCTTAACTGGCCTGACCTGGAGCGCTGGCGCAGGGTAGCTAGCATCTGGGTATATTACAGGTTGCATTTTGAGGAGTATGCGCAGGAATTGCATGATTTGATTTCGCCATCTCCTTTTTACCATCGGACAACCCGACGTATACGACGAGTCCTTACGTTGTTGAAACCTCTTCGGTCCGGACTAAGCGTTTCGCCTCGTCGTTTATACCGCGTACATCGAATGACTGAAACAACTTGCCTGCTACGGATCTTCCTGCCATTTATAATTTAGGTGTCTTCAAGGCTAGAGTGAATAGGCTCTTAATAAACTAGCGCGTCTCACCATCAACGATTGCATCACTGCTTACCATCAGGTGGGATCGCAGTCAAGCACCAGTTTATATCAATAAAAAAACCGATAACCAAAATGGCTTCTTCCTCAGCGCGACAACGTGGTCCGCAGCTTCCGCGTGGGTCGCATCTGGGTGCTGATCTGCACGGAGCTCATGGGCAGAGGCATGGACTTCCGGGGCGTCAATCTGGTCATCAACTATGACTTCCCGCCATCTGCTATCGCTTATATTCATAGGTAAGTGGCTACTGTAAATTATATTGAGTTCTGTGTCGTGTTATATTAAAATTCCGGAATAAGGCTGTGGAAAACACACAAGAACATACCAGATTATGGGGTCCGCAACACAACAGTCACACTTGAGGCGTCCGCTGTGGGCTGCGCGCCGCCTGTGTGCGCAGACGAAACAACAAGAGGCGCGAGATGCGACGCGTGCGCCCTGACGACAGTATTATAGCCTTCTCTTTCTCACATAATCTACAGACGCAAAATAAGTTCTTTTGGTCTGACAATCTCCATTTCCATATCGTAAATTCCGCGACTCATTCATTTCAACTTTGTGCTTGTTTGATCTCGCTTTATGCTCCATTTACAAAATTTTTTCACTGTTCGTTCGACCGATTATGACTTCTATTTCGTAGACAATAAATATTAAAACTGGGCAAGTGCGAGTCGGACTCGCGCACTGAGGGTTCCGTACAAATTTACAGTTTTCAGATTTTTTCCTATACTTATACTGAGACCTTGTTTCATACCAAATTTCAGGATTCTAGGTCAACGGGAAGTACCCTATGAATTTCGATTTCCTTAAGAGTGTCAAAATATACGTTTTTTGCGACCGTATCTTTTTTTTCGTTAACTCAGAAGTTTGATTTTTTCACAGCTTCAAGAGACCGCAGACCTGAGTATATGGTTTTAATTTCAACTCGATACCTCGACACGTTCCCGAGATAAAGGGTCTTGACAGACGGACTGACAACAAAGAGACCCTATAAGGGTTCCGTTTTTTCCTTTTGAGGTACAAAACCCTAAAAAGTGATTACAATACAAACTTTTTTACTGCACCTGCCATTTGTCTTGCTACCAACACAATAGAAGTCAAAATGAGTTGAACGGACAGCGAAAAGGGTTTGTTTAAATGTCTATAAATGGTTCAGTGGAAAACCAGCGTCAGGTAACTGCTATGTAGTTGTCTGGCAATAAGCTGAACTATGACCTATTTGGCTATAACTATGACCTAGCTGACCTATTTGGCGCAGCCGTGAGACATACCTATTGTTGATTTTATTTCTTTACTTATTTTTTTTTAATGTTTAAGTTTGCAATTATTTGTTTGTTCATGAATCATGTTGTGCAATTTTTTTCTTTCTTTTTATAAATCTTATTTCAAATAAATATAGTTCGGTATGTAAAGGCTCGTGCGTTGTTCTTTTGACTTCGAAAAAAAAATTTTTTTGTTTGTCAGGATTGGCCGCGCAGGTCGAGCAGGTCAAAGAGGGCGAGCGATAACTTTCTTCACACAAGACGACGTCGGTAACCTCAGAAGGTAAGTTGTAGCATTTTAACTTTCTCCATGGTCAGCAGTGGCGTAGCTAGGCGTGGGTGAAGTGGGCCCTCGGCCTCGCAGCCAAGGGGGCACAAGCGAGGGCTCTTTAAGAACAAGGGTTTTTTTATAATTGATAGGCTCGCATTTGACCACTATTTCACCTGATGGTAAGTGACGATGTGTTCGAACACTGAGTTGCAACAGTCATGTCGTTGTCTCGTTTTCAAATTTATGAAAGATAAAGGCCTCGCTAATGTACCTTCGCCCTCGTCTAAATTAGTACACGCTACGCCTCTGATGGTCAGCAACACTCTTGTTGTTGACTTCTCATCAAGAACACATGATGAAAAGTCATGTGCAACGGGCTGTAAAATCCCTCAAACTTCCATTGAAAAGGGATGATCCTTCGATCAGACAGATGTTTTGTCTGATCTGGGCAACTGCCCGATAGTTGATTTTGGGCTTTTGAATATGTTCAAATCGCGTGGAGTACTCGTACTCGTAATTGCGCTATGCAGGTTTTTGTAATTTAGTTCTTCTGTGACGCCATATATGTCGCTGCAGTAAGATAAATTTAAATTAACAACCACTATAAATCGTTGGGGCCGAAAGGTTCTGGAGTGGCGACCGCGTACCGGAAGACGCAGTGTTGGAAGGCCCCCTACAAGGTGGACCGATGACCTGGTGAAGGTTGCGGGAATTCGATGGGTGCGAGACGCACAGGACCGTTCGTTGTGGCGACATTTGGGGGAGGCCTATGTCCAAAAGTGCACGTCTATCGGCTGAAATGATGACGATGATGATGATAAATTTATTTAGTTTAGGACATATTTAACACGTTTAACATCATGTTTGTATTTCCGGATCAACCGCATTTCCATTGCCGCAGTTGTGTTTTAACATTAATGAGTGTGAATGTGACCGCGGAATTCGAGAATTATTGCCATTGGATTTATATCGTTATGCCAGTAACATAATAGCTCTGACATCACACATATCCTGCATTTTTTATATTATTGATAAGCTCGCGTTTCAGCACTATCTCACCTGATGGTAAGCGATAATGTGGTACGCTTGCCTAGAAGTAACATATTCACTCTTGACTTAAAGATCCCTAGGTTGTTGCTATCCGAACACAGACTCCGGCAGTGAATTCCTCTCCTTATCATATATAGTTTACATATGGGGAAATTACAACAGCTTGAACACAACGACTTTGACACGGTTGGCGCAGTGGATAAGCGATTGGCTGCTCGCTGGTTCGATTCCCGCCCGGAACAAATAATTGTATGGCATACAGATAGTTGTTCTAGGTCCTCAGTGTCTTGTGTATGTCCTTGTGTGCGAACGTACCCACGATATAGTAGTATTTTCTAGTGTAGAGCTAATTTTTTAAAAAAAGAACAACTATCTGGCAGTTACCCGACAGACAAAACGGAGTCTTCCCTTTACAATGGAGGATGTGAAAGGTTGCGCCGTTTTTCCTCATCCCATACCACTAAGAGTTTTATAAATCTTTCTTCGTCTAACCCCTCCATTACCACCCGCAGCATAGCCTCAGTGATGAAGCAATCCGGCTGCCAGGTCCCCGAGTACATGCTGCAGCTGAAACAGAATCCGAATAAACGTAAGAAGTTGAAGACCAAGGCGCCCAGCAGAGACAAGATATCTACTGTGTTGGAGAAGAGGCCGGACAAGTAAGATCATTGGAATACTCTTTATTGCACGTCTTAAAAGGAAAAAATAACTTTTCCGTAACTTCAGAGTAACCGATCTTGAACAGTAGTGGTGGCCGAGTGGTAACGGCCCCGACTTACCAGTTGTAGGTCGCGGGTACAAACCCAGCCAGGCGCATTACTTTGTGTTATTTATTTTCATCACCATTGCTCTCAAAACGGTGAAGGAAAACATCGTGAGGAAACCAGCATGTCATGCGTGTTTGGTTCTAGAACCAAAAATTCAAAGACATACACACACATTCACCAACCCGCACTGGGCCCGCGTGGTGTATTACGGTCTATTCCCTCTCCTAGAGAGGAGGCCTGAGTCCCAGCAGTGGGAACATTATAAGGCTAATTATGCAAGTTGGTCCCATGTCGACGGCGCGTAGGGTTCCACGCTTGCCTCAAAATGATCTCAGCAATACTGAAAGGACTCAGCAGGACCGATGCCTGCTAAGGCTGCGGGAACATTTGGAAGAGTGACTGTGGCCTATAAATGCAAAGAGCAACTGAAAGACACATGTGGGTTTTAGTCAGTTAAAATCTGACATGCCCTCTCGTTCTACCTTAGAAGTAGAAGTAGAAGTCATTTCATGATTCCCACCAAAAAATAAAACGCGTACTTTTAAAACTGACTGGTCACACACTGCGCTGACATGTCATTACACTCACATGACTAGGATCACCCATATTATTATCTTCTTTTTCTTTACAGAAGAAGATTAGAAGCAGCCAATAAAGCGCTAGAAGACGATAAAGCTAAAAGCACAGAAGCAATAAAAAATGCCAAAAACAATAAGCAAAGAAGAATACAAAATATGGAACAACAAAAACAGAAGAATAACTCGCTAGAGAAGGGAAAGAATAATAATATTAGCAAGAGAAAAAAGAAGAATTTAGCTAAAAAGAATAATAAGAAAAGTATATGATAATATAAATTTGTTTTTAAAACTAATTGGTTTTATTTTGAACATTCATCTATTTTAATTACAGTTGAAACTGAATTCTACTACTGTAGGAATAAGGTTGAAGTGCCTAAAGCAAGATAATCTGAACCAAATGGTAAGCCTTGTTGGGTTGGGCTGATGAGCACGAGATCCTGGGTTTGATCCCCGAGTCGGGTACTGTTGTTGTGTTATTCACTCAACAGGCCTAGTCAAGTTACGACCGTTTCGTTTCGATTCTCTTTCATCGATCGCCTCGAGTCGGCCACGCCTCCTATTCCTTTATTCTGACCTCGTGACTGAGCGTTGAGATGACGTTAGAACAAAGGAATCGGAGACGTGGCCGACTCGAGGCGATAGACTAAAGAGAATCGAAGGTTGTAACTTGGCTAGGGGGGCTGGTATTTCTTAGTAGCAGCTCATAGGGCAGGTTTACTTCAAACCCAACTTGAATGCCAAATTTTGACAGGTTTCCAGATAGTAGTGTTTAAGATATACACAACTTCAAATACTATATTGTAATATAATAATGACTCTCTGCACGTGTTGGTTTCGACTGTTAGTGCAGAGAGTACCTGTCATAAAATAAATAAATAAATCAGTAATCGGCCGTATGTGTCAGATTAATCTCAATAATCTCCCGACCGAATGTCGGGCACACCTCTACAAAAATTAACCAAAGCACGCAGGAGATATTATAGTGCACAGCACAAGGCCAATAGGTACAAATGCATTCTCTGTTCCTTTACCCTCATAGTCCGGTAGGATGGCAATCCGACAGAAAAGGAGAGTAATCAGGCGCAGGGCCAATGGCCTTACGTGCATTTCGAGACACGGGGGGATTGATTAGTGATATATAATCACTATCATAAACAAATAATTGATGGGACTATAAATAAATCAACAGAATAGTGGAAACCATCGCATACCGGCTCTTACATAACTTTAAATATTTATTTAAAACTAGCTGTGTTACCCGCGACTTTGTCTGCGTCAAGTTAGTAAAAATGCACAAACGTAATTAATAATTCTGTGCTTGTGATTCGTGCCAAAAACATCTAATTCAAATAACGGAAATTAATTTCAGTAAATATATTATGTAAAATGTATTTCTTATGTCCAGATATATAATTTATTTTATTTATTTGGCTCACCAGTAATAGAATACTCGTTCATGATATACATCAAATAAATTACTTATCATCATCAATAAACAGAAACAGACATGTTGAGGTCGAAGTAGTTGATAAACTATGGTTCTGCCTACCCCTAAAAGGAAAAGGTGATAGTTTAAGTTTGTTTTTGGTTTATTCTATGATGAAACAACGCTGTATGATTTTGGTTCATTATAATAGACTAAAAGTGTATTAAACCGTTGTTTTCTTTTAACAACACTAAATAAATGTTAGGCTATAAAAAAAGTGGATAAAGTAGTTTTCCAAATGTTAAATGTTGCCAAAATGTATAAAGAGTCTGTACGGATCTTGTTCTGAGGTCAATACCCACAGTTTTTAGTGTCTGCACGTTTTACTTTTAGGAAGAAAATCATCAAATACCTTCCCCCGCTCTGGGTAAAGCGGGAGTTTGTGTCAGACTTTTACAGACTGAAACCGACCTGTGTTCCTTTAATTGCCCTTAGTGTTCTAGAGCTACGGTAATTTGCACGCGGCAGCAAATCTTCCTTCTTTGAGGAAAAGAGAGGACGCTGTGGTGTCTTTCTAAAGACACCACAGCTTCAACTTCAGCAACTTTTCGCCTGACGAAGATCTCTAGGGCCAATGCCTGCTAGAGCTATGAGATTTTTCGAAAGAATTACCTCCCATAAGAATTTGCCTCGATGATATTTCTCTGCAGACTTTTAGCCGGGTCCGTTATGCAACTTTGGCGGAGGTGAATTTCGAAGGAGCATAATCGGCTTCAGCCCATCTTCAGCTGGATAACGTGCACTGATAGTCCACTACTGCTAGCGATTATTTAAATATTACAGAGTAACCTACGATGTCATCTTGCTCCACAACTGTACTTATAAAGAATTTGTGAAAAAATTGTTGCAGTTTGATGTTGACTTACATCACGTCGAATTTGAAACAGAAACCTCTCGAAACACCCTAATACCCCCTCATTACTCCGTGTCTGTGACTCCGCAAAACTATAAAATGACAGCGAACAAATGTCGCAACCAATTGGGGCTGTGACTGACTCTGGCATCCTTCAGAATGTTGTCCCAGTGTTGATCACCACTCACTGACCACTCTTAAGGAGGTAACGTCCAGTTGTCGACTTAAGGCTGCAAGTAATGTAGGATACATCATACGTAATCAAACTATCTTCAGGAACGCAAACCACGTCGGGGCCTTGTGTGAAATGTCTTCATGGGTTTTTCATGAAATTCTTAATGATCTTCAATTTTTGGAATCTTTGAAATTAGGTACTTGTTCCAAACAGTAGGTTGTGGTCAAGTCCGAAGGAGAGACTACTTGAAGTACTGGTAACCTTCAGGAACTGCTCAAGAAGCATCTTTCTGTGATTAATTACCTACCTATATTTGCTGGTTTTTTGGGGGTCCTTCCGAAACATCTACGTTCGATGAAGACCTGCGTCAGGCGGAAAGAGAGCCTTTTTAGACTTTCCTCAAAGAAGGTATTTGCTGCCGCAATTGTGGCGTGCAAGTTACCATAGCCCTGGAACGCTAAGGGCAACTAAAGGAACACAGGTGGGTTTCAGTCAGTAAAAGTCTGGTACTACCTCTCGCTTTACCCAGAGCGGGGGAAGGTATTTGATGATTTCCTACCTAAAAGCAAAAGGTGCACACACTAAAAACTGTGGGTACCGACCTCAGTATCAACTCCGTGACTCAGACTATTTATACATTTTGGCAACTGAAAACTACTTTATCCACTTTTTTTTTGATAGCCTACGTTAAATAACATTTATTTAGTGTTGTCAAAAAGATAATTCTACGGTATAATATACTTTTAGTATATCTAATGAACCAATAATTTTAAAATCATACAGCGTTGTTTTATCATAACATAAACCAGAAAGAAACATACATAAAACCCACTCCTGTTCCTTCTTTGCCATTGTTCCAGGGCCCCGGGAATCTCTTTCGTATCACCCATGGCCCCAATAGGCTTCGACCTTGCTGGGCCCCTACGGTTGCTGACACCTCCTTGAGGCGCGCGTGGAACACTACGCGCCGTCAACGACTTGGGCTCGGTCCGGACGGTTACCGGACGGACGGACGGTGAGCTACCCATTGCTCGCCGTCCACAAGCCCGCGCCTACGGTGGCCGGAAATCGGGATCGGAACCGCTCGGTTCGGATCGGCTGGGTCGCGAGGGTTATTGTCTCGCGCGTGCGGCCGCCTCCTTTGCTAGCATTACTGCTTCGCAGAAGGAGGCGACCGCGCCCAAGTCCCACCGCGCTTTACGCTATTACAAATCTTGTTATGATAAAATGACTGGACCTAACTGCGGTTTATTTTCGTAAATATTTTTGGCATTTACGAAGCAATTAATTAGAATTCAATAATTTTTATAAATAGGTCTAGAAACATTTGCTGATTTCGTGATAACGCCATCTATTGCTGAAAAGCTTAACCTTACCTTTATCACACACTGAGGCTCTACCACGAGCTCATAACGTGATCCATTTTACGACCTAAACCGGACTGTTAAAGGGATGGAGCTATATAGGGTGTATAGCTCCATCACTCTTTTTCGCTCGTACGTCTGACATTTTGACATTATCATGGTAAGGCCCCTGGCCACCTACCGAGCGATAGTTAAATAAATAGTTTGACAAATTTAATTTGTGTGTTTGCTATTCAAAGCCAGATGGCGTCACTGAGGCATAGGACGACAGTTTTTCTAAGACATTTTTTCTGATAGCCGCTCTATTGTATCCCTTTAGATCTCTTTGTAGACGTTTGAATGCATAACCGCTGGATATCTGTCTTGTATAGTGAAGGTCAGTATAATCTGCCAAACTGCTTCGAAAGTGCTGATGTAGAAACCAGACTGTCGATAAAAATAATAGTAAGAACGCAAAAATATGTAAAAATTTCTTGTTTACAGTAAAATAAAACAAAACTATCACAAAAAAGAAACTGAGTTTTGAACCACTATCCCCTTACGTGCCGATCTAATCAAGACACGACTGCACTACGGTGTTCGTTGACTTTTGTGTAAAATAGGTGTTCTTATATAAACGTCATCATTGTCTGCTTAACCCTTTGTCGATGATAGCGTGATGATTTTCATCTCAGATATTAAATTTGTAGCTAAATGAAAAAAAAGAAATATTATTTTCGTTTTTCCACTTACATTTTATTACATGTTTGATTACTTTTTACAAAAATATGGAGTAAAAATGTCTAAGATGTGTTAAAAATATGCTAAAAGTCCTATTATTATTGTAATCGAAGTACCATCGCATATTATATACAAAAAAGACGACAAAATACTCAAAAAAATTATTACTATAACTGGGGATCGAAGTCACGGCAAATCGTTCAATACCGACATTTTGGAATATTGCTCACCCCCCATAGCAAATAGCGTGATAATTTATAGCCTATGTCCTTCCTCAAGCTCTATTCTATCTTTGTACCAAATTTCATCAAAATTGGTTCAGCGGTATAAGCGTGAAAGCGTAACAGACAGACAGACAGACAGACAGACAGACAGAGTTACTTTCGCATTTATAATATTAGTATGGATTATGTAAATAACACCATTACAGCTATTAACGCCAATGCGATGCTAATACCAGCTATACGTCTATCAATAAATAACAAATAATATACATAAACTATTAAATAAAAAAAACAACATACATTATAATATTATTTAATGTTGAGATGGATGTGTGGTGTGACGAGAATGGATAAAGTGAGAAATGAGTATATTAGAGGAAGTTTGAAAGTGGCGCCAGTGACTGAAAAGTTGAAAGGGAATCGTTTGTCTTGGTATGGTCATGTAAAGAGGAGAGATGAAACGCATGTTACTAAAAGAGTTATGAGTATAATTATATGTGGATGGGTGGAGAGGGAGAGGGAGGTCATAGAAAAGATGGATGGATTGTGTGAACAGTGATATGAAAGAAAAGGAAGTTAGTGATAGCATGACGGTTGACAGGATAGAATGGAAGAAAAAAACATGTTGTGCCGACCCCAAATAAGATGGGACAAGGGCAGGAAGATGATGTATGATTATAATATTAATTAACCTGTACCTATATTTTCAATGCACTTTATTGCTGCTTCAGTGAACCTCGGCAGGCTGCAGTGAAATAGATTTACGTCAGTAGCAATAATGTTGAGTATTGTTATGGCCCGCAGCAAGGGGTGCATTGCAAGGGGTATTCCCTTCGTCAATTAGATTTGATTAAGTCCTATGTACAAAGCCTGGAGCATAGGCGTAGGGTAGCCAGCCTTTCGGCATTTTACTGGATGAATTTTAGAGTGTATGCGCGGGAATTACACGAATTGAATCCGCCATCACCTTTCTTGCATCGGACAACCCGACGTACGGCGAATCTACGGTCCGGACTAAGCGTTTCGCCTCGTCGTTTATACTGCGTACAGCGAAGGACAAACAATTTGCCTGCTGTGGTCTTCCCATCCGATTATAATTTTGGTGTCTTCAAGGCTAGAATGAATATATAGTAAACTAGTGCGATTCACATCAACGATTGCATCACTGCTTACCATAAGGTGGGATCGCAGTCAAGTACTAGTTTATATCATTAAGGGGAGAGTCCATAAGAAACACCTCTAACAGTTTTAAAAATTTCTAAAAATACACCGCACACAAAAAAAAATAAAGAACCTAAATAGATGGTGCTAACAGTTTCCCGTGACATATTTGGAAACCTATCCCTTACCGCCTTACCTACCTTTCGAATACCGTAATTAGAGACACATTAGAAAGACAATGAGAGCAAACGTTCGCTTCGGGTATAATGAATTCATTTCGAAAAAAAAATTGTTCATATCTCTCAAAAATAGCTAAATCGACCTTTTCAATTTGCAGGATTTACTTACTAAATTTTAATTTAAAAAAATATATTTTTCTCGAAATTAAGGATAGGTTTGCAAATATCTCACGGTGAAACTGTTAGCACATCTATTTAAGTTCTTAATTATTTTTATGTAATTCAGTGCGGTGTATTTTTAGAAATTTTGAAAACTGTAAGTGCCTTTTTGGTGTTTTTTAAGGACTCTCTTCTCGTCTCCCGCAGGTTGGAGCGAGACGGAGTATCAAACTTTCACTGACTAAAACCCACTTGTGTTGCTTCAGTTGCCCGTTTGCGTTCCAGAACTCGCAAAGACCTCGAGAGGGCGTCTACCCGCTAACAAGAGTGTGTGTCCGCTCGCAAATTCGACACGCGTCGAATAAAACCGCTCCGCGATTTAAATCCCGTATATGTTGAAAACCTGAGAATTCTCGTGTAATAAGTGTATCTGCTACTGTGAGACATTGAGACCTTATAGTGCAGTGTTGGTTACGCGAGTTCTGACCAGCCCACCGGTGGATGAATCCAGATTAGCTCGCCGGCACGCAGCAGACCACGCATCCGTGAACGAGGCTCATTCCTACATGCAGAGTGGGGTCCCTGGATTAGCAAGGTACGTGGGCATCCAAGTTGCTATCGACGTTGTAGGGTGTTGGTGTCTCAGGGAATCGTCAACAGGGATTTAATTTTGTGTAATATAAACTTAATTTCACCGCCATATTGGTTGTCTTAAAACACCAGCCCTTTCAGGTGAGACTATTTACACGCGTCACCACGTTTCGTTTCGATTCTCTTTTCGTTGATCGCCTCGAGTCGGCCACGCCTCCGATTCCTTTGTTCTGACGTCATCTCAACGCTCAGTCACGTGGCTAGGGGGCAAAGCATTCGATACGTCCACCAATGGGCGTTGCGGTCGTAGGTATTGGTGAATGAAATCCTCAACAGAGACTCAATTAACTTAGAGAATGCGGGAAAGGTAACTAATTTATATTATTTATTCTCTAAAAATACATACACCTTAAGAAAAGGCATTGACGCTTCACCAAAACGGTTGTAACTTGGTTAGGGGGGCTGATATGTACGTAGAGTCCCGTCGCGTGGCGTGGATCTAATGTAGCTCTACACGTCTAGTTGCCATATAAAATGTATGAAGAATTGGTGATCGACGCACCCAGATCGGCGTACGTGGCCCACGTGTGCCCAATGTAGTTATATCTTAAAACAGCGGCAGGACAGGTGGAGGTTACAATAAAACGACAGTACATACAATTATATAACATCTATTAGAAAATTTTCATACAAAATATACAGTCTTCGCGTTGTAGTTAATATTATACAAAAATATATTTATTTTACAATAAAGTTAAAACCTTTATTTTAAAGTGTGACTTAGTTGTAACATTTAATTGTTTCAATTACTTATAGTTGTTCTGTTTTGTAATGGCAATAGCGAACTTCTCTGTTCGTCTAATATAAATATATATATATAATTCTTCTGTACGTGTGTTTGTCACCTAACTCCTAAACGGCTTGACCGATTTGGATGAAACTTTGTGTGTATATTTCAGTGGGTTCCTGGAAGGTTTGAAAACAACCCGGACAATTGTAAGTGGTACTGCAATTGGGATCTCAATATTATTTTCTGATGAGAAACCAGTTTTCGGACAGGACAACGTCTACCGGGTATTATTATTATTATATTATTATACTAGCGGTTATAATAATAATTATATATCTTGGCAGAAACCCTAACAGTAAACTATAAAGTATCAAGTGACCTGACTTGGCTCACGTGGTTGTCAACATGCATATGGACTCAGCAATCATTGTGCGGATAGTTGTGTCAGCCAATGATTTAATTACCACGAACCTCGACCAACACCTTGGGAGGATCTCGTTTGGTAGCTGGATCAAGGACTTGATTAAAAAAGCGGTACTCCTGGACATGGCTCGTATCGTGAGGAGATTACTTTCTCTGGAGCCAGGGTTCACCGGTATCGGTATATATGTATTTAGGTTCAAAGTCAGGACCTTGGACCTTGTTCTGATACCGGTGAGATATTTTTTTAACTGTTTTTATTGTTATATTTAATATAATCTATATATATAAAAGCGAAATACCACTCACTGATTAATCACGAAATCTCAGAAACTAAGTATAACACCTACAAACTTGAAATTTGGCAGGTAGGTTTCTAAGAACGGATTTTACGAAACTCCAACCCTTAAGGGGGTAAAATGGGGTTTGGAAGTTTGTATGGAGAAACCAACTTTTTCGCGAGTGAAACCGCTGGTAGAAGCTAGTGTATATATATAGGTAATTAGGTATACAAAATGTTACATATAAATTGATAAACATTAACTACCAGTGAAATGCACGCACGAACGCATAAAAGCGTCCTGAATTGTCTTGATTTTGTTTATTTTTTTAAATTAAGAATATCAACAAATGTAAGTAGTGATCAATGATCGCTATTGCCATACTAAAACGTAAAAAAAAACTATAAAGCAAAAAGCAAATGCCACAACTATGTCTAAATTAGAAACAAAATTTTCAGCCAGTCTACAGAATATGGCACTGATTTTCAAAATGATTTCAAAAGAGCCTCGTCAGAATAGCATAAATAGCTAGCAATAATTGGTCCTTACAAGTTAACATTAAGCCTCTTCAATTGGCCGCTTGATTCAGTAACAATACTTATGAAGCAAGTTTCTTGTTTAGGTACTTAAAAGAAACGAAAACAGCTATAAAACAAATGTAATTTCACGACATTGCGGTTAGTACAGCCCAGTGTTCCGAAAAAGGTGACTAGTTGGTGTGCCTCGGTAAAATAAGATTACGGAAGAAAATGTAGATTAACCTATAGACTGGGTTTAAAATCCATTCTCTGAGGGCACTCCGTTTTGACACTTAACGATTAACGAGAAGGAAGAACTGTTCGAAATGAAAACCAATCGCACATTAAAATAATAAGGATTTTTCATATATGGTGTACCTCTAAAATTGATGTACCTTGAACAATCAATCATTTAGTTTGAACACAAAAAGATTGCGGAACACTGCTATAGCCTATTTATTCACTTTAACGCAGGCCACACCGCCAGCTAGCGGGCGGGCGGGCTAGGCGGGTGGGCGAAGCGAACGAAGGAAACTATACAAACTACGCGAAATATTGGCGAGCTAAACTATGGGGTTCACACCGAAAACTACGGACAGACGAGCGTCGCGAAAATCTTCGTCATTCAACCCCCGAAACAAAGTATAAAATTCTCCAGATTGTTGCCTGAATTGAATATGTCTACGCAACCAAAATCTACGCTTTCTCTTCTTCTTCTTAATTCGAAGAGAATTTAACAGTAATATCTTTTTTTTAACATTTGTAGTTAAATCATCATCAGAACTTTCGTCGATATATGACATATTCATCGTTCACAAACTAAACACTACACTGCTATTCGAAAGACGAGCGTCGACTAGTCTACTCATTGACATGACAGTCTACTCGAAACGGGGAGGACGGGCGAACGAACCGGGCGCGCCAACGAGGTGAACGAGTAGCTTCGCTGGGATCGTCGGATATTTCGTTAGCTTAGCTCGTTAGGTTAGTCGGTAGCTCGCGGTGTGAACCGAAGTATGTAAAGAGGTGAAACGATGTTCGCCCGCCTAGCCCACCCGCCCGCTAGCTGGCGGTGTGGCCTGCGCTTAAGAAAATAGTGCCGTCATCGTTGTCACTCGGCTAAGTCACGCCCCTTGACCAATCAGATCATAGTAAATTAGAAAACTGTGTTCACATTGACCAGTTGAAATAAAAATGAATACCTCAACTCAACATTGAAACTTCATAATTTTATAATTGTTTAATTTTTACCCCAGTATAAATATGCCTTTACTTTAAAATAGCATTGATGACTCACTATTTTTAGCGCGTTTACGATAAAATCAAAGAAATAAACATTAATTCGTGTTTTAGAAAAAAGTGATTATCAGATGAAGTAGGACGGCTCTCGAGCCCAACACTTTTATACAACGTGTTTTTTTTAATATCCCATAACTCTAGAGTATGAATGAGACCATATCAAAGAATCAACTGGCATATGAATTATTGTTCAATTATCTTTCTTTTTTTGTTTTCATTTTTCATACCCTTACGTGAAATATGACAGCGTAAATATGTAGGTAATGCCATTTGAAATTTGTTTTATTTTGCTCACAACTTTACTACACTACTGCGAAGTTTGGCAACGTCGCAAAAGTAAAGATTTGTCATACCGGTGACAATTTTTGACCTAAATTAATTATGATTGATGATATCTTCGAAACCATGCACTTTTGGACCAAATAATAATTCTAGGACTTTTACTATTATTTTACTTATAGAATATAAACCTTGAGTTATGGGATAACAAAAACAACACATTGTATAATTGATGTGCAATAGAACTTTGTTTGTGAGGAATAAATCATACAGCCTTTCTTTTATCCCTGGGCTAGCTCCATCCCTTTAATAGTTCAGCTTAGCTCATCAAATGGATCACGATAAAAGCTCGTGGTAAGGCCTCAGGTCCTAACAATATACAACATCTACAAGATATTGGTTAATAGCAACCAACTCAGAAGCAATTGGTTGCCAGCAACCAACATTTTTTAAGCCAACTATCGGCTTATCGGGGCATATTTTTTCAAAATATCTTCTCTCTTATTTAAGAATTGAACTTACGTTTTAACAATATTTCTTGTCTTATTTAAGACGCTTTTTTTCTAATTGATATTCAGTCTAGGGCTATATTTCACCGGGATGCCATGGAGGCGCGACCAGTCGCCGCTACCAACAAAATGTATACAGCTCTATAGAGAGTTACTCACCTGGTGTCCGTGTGGTTGCGCAACTAATTTGGCGGCGCGACCAACTCGGACGCGTGCACTTAAGGTCCATTTTGATACTGTCTCAGTGTGGTGTAGCGACTCTGGTGTCTGTATGGTGTTTAGTTTGGTAGCTTACGGACACCATGGCGGCGCAACTGGTCGCGCCGCCATGGTGTCCCGGTGAAATATAGCCCTAACAAAAACTAAACAAATTGGATCTATATAATAGAAGAAGTATGTAAAGTTTCATTATGATTTAATCAAAATAATGGCTTGGTTAGGTAGGTGTAATTAAAACAATATTTGGCAAGTTTTAAATTCAAACTAACATCAGTCTTTGTTGGGAATCATTTATAATAGTTTAGCTTGAATTGATGTGTTACGATGAAATTATAACTTAGTAACAGTGTACAAAATGATTTTAATTATAATTCTATGTAACAGGGATTCTAAACCATTATTTTGACCATAGACAAAAAGTTTACACCTAATCGAGACGAGAGAGAGATTCTCGATAAAGTGGCAAGTTTTCTTAGTAAAAAAAAACGAAATTTACAAAAATAGATCTGATGTACCTATAAAAATTATACATACCTACAGCTGATTTACAGAGATCTCAGGCGAAAATTCAAATTATACAAGCAGATTTTCTTAAATATAACAAAATAACTACTTAAGATAACTTAAACAAATTTATTTTTATTTACAGCTTAGAAGTAAGGAAGCTAGCTTGAAATAGAAACCTTTCCTTAAATAAAATAAACATAAATTCTGTAAAACGACTCGCTAGCAGAATATTTCATACCATTACATACACACGACGAACAACGAAACGTTACAACACATAATATACAAAGCATAAACGCATAAACCAACAAGGAATTCAACACAGAAGCAAATGGTTGCTGGCAACCAACACTCGAGAAAAATCCTTCTATTAAGCACCACAACACTTTAATCACCAACAAACAGTCAAAATTGGTGTCCCACCAACTGTCGCAGGCAACATTAGTTACCCATTAACCAACTTAGCAATCATTGGTTACCCATCAACCAACTTAGCAATCATTGGTTACCCATCAACCAACTTAGCCAACATTGGTTACCCATCAACCAACTTAGCCAACATTGGTTATCCATCAACCAACTTTAGCCAACATTGGTTACCCATCGACCAACTTAGCCAACATTGGTTACACATACGGTTGCCAGCAAACTAAATCTATTCACACAACCAATCGCACGGCAATCTTGGCATCTTGTTCGCTGGCCAGGGCAGATAACCAGCTGTTTTGAAGACCCAGTAGTCGTAGGAAACCTTGCTGATCAGCAGAACAAGGATAAGAACCTCTAGTCCTATAATGTAGTATATGTAGTCCGTCCAGTCCCGCGGTGTGTGGCAAACTTGTGACTCGACCAAGTCGACCACGGGAACGTTGTCGTCGCATTCCAACATTTTATAGTCGGGTATGTTTTTGAAATTTTCTAGGAGCCAGGGCTGGAAAAGAAAATAAATTATATTATCTATTGAGGCTTCAACGGTTTGAAAATGATTAGTCTTGGAATAAAATCTGCTGATTTGATTGTGGAAATAGAACCAAGCAAAATTAACTTGAGATAAGAAAGACTGGCAATCTAATAATATAATATAACTTATTTGTAGACAACTACTACTGCGTTCTGATTGGTCGAGACATCAGATCTATAATCATATGACTTGACAGACATGCGTCGCCTGTTATTACACGTCTAGTGGCTGTTAGGTCATTGGTTAACAGTAGGGGCCACTGGATTTACCGATTTATAAGAGTTTCCGTAGCCCTGGAACGCAAAAGACAACTGAAGGACACGGGTTGGTTTTAATCAGTACAAGTCCAACACGTCGTCTCCCTCCACAATGAAGCGAGAGAATTCATTTGAAGAAAGAAGAAGAAAGAAAAACAGTTTATTTGCACAAACATGACACATAACTGATGATTTCCCCGCAAGAAAACAAACCTCAATGGCATACAAACAAGGATTTCGATTCGTTCGACGCGTTAGGCTCGGATAAGTGTACGTTCACCTTAAAGGTCGCCATACACGCTAGGGTATACCTAACAGTTTTACCTGCACAGTTATACCTGTCAGGTAAGCTTGTATTATGGAAATCTGCACAGTTGTGCAACATACACGCTACGGTTTACCTGTATAACTCAACTAATAATATAAGACGGCTCTTACCTTGAGCATTTTCTCAGTGTTGCAGTCACAGTGTATGAAGTTACCAGCTATGGAGAAGGCGGGGCCCGTCGTGTCGAAACGGTTCGATAGCACGTACGTGTGGATCTGAAACACAAGCACGTGATCAAGCTCTAAAATATGTTTAGCTCAAATATATGCATTCATCGAGGCCAATAATAGAACAGAATAAACTTTATTTATTAAATATACACCAAAAAAGCAACACAACTTATAAAACAAAGTCTTCAGTCTTGGGCATCGATGATCGATGCGACATCGAGTATTTGGCCTGTCGGTTTACTATCTGTTGCATTTTACCCAGCGATTGGTTAGATTTAATCCGCGTATCTCCATTCCTTCTTCCTCTTCTAACTACAGGCGAAACTCATACGTGATTTGACTCATTTACCACTAAAACCTATTCTGCACGCACTCGGCTGAATGTGAACTTTTTAAAAGTGCCTAGTGCTAATTGTACCTACTTAAGTGATATATAACTGCATTCTTTTTTATTGTTGCTTGTTTATGATCGTAAGTTTTCTACTACTTTTCTGGTTTTACCCGTGAGAACCTGTAGGTAATTGGCTCAATGTCTCATATAAAAATTGTTATCCATTTGTTATAGCTGTTAGTTCCTCTACGATTAAATAGATAAACGGAGAGTGTGCGTCGATAGTTTCATTCCGTCAAACCAGCATTGGACCACCAGACGTTTAGTAATGCGCCACAGATACATGGAAGATATCACACTCATACGTACAAAATGTTTTGAGAACGAATTCACTGTGCGTACAGTTAAGAAATTCCGAACTTTCGGAATCGGAATCGAACCGTAACATCTCTGATGCAAATGATGCTATTTTAAAAAAAATTACATATAGTAGTGCTTGACTGCGATCCCACCTGTTGGTAAGCAGTGACGCAATCGTTGATGGTGAGGCTCAATAGTTTATTAAGAGCCTATTCTATCTAGCCTTGAATACACCTAAATTATAATCGAACGGGAAGACCGCAGCAAGCAAATTCGCGGCATAGATAACAGCAAAGAACGACGAGGCGAAATGCTTAACCGGACCGTAGAGGTTTCAACAACGTAAGGGTGGACACTCGCCGTACATCGGGTTGTCCGATGGTAGAAAAGAGATGGCGGAGTCAATTCGTGCAATGCCCGCGCACACTCTCCAAAATGCATCCTGTAAAATACCGAAAGGCTGGCTACCCTACGCCTTTGCTCAACGCTTTGTAGGTGGGACTTAACCAAATCTGGATCCTAAATTAGCCTCTTCACACGCCTCCGACTATGCGTCTAGTTTAGTATTGACCTGCTGAAATCGTGTTTATCTGTATGGAAACCATCCATATGTACCAGCTTTTACAGGACATAATCTTAAAAACACTCACAGTCTTCAACTTATTATAAGCGATGGAGAACAACATGAAGTTGTCGATGAACTTGGTGCCCTCCAGCTCCAGGATGTTGGGGATGTCGTTGTGGTCCACGATCAGCTGGCGCAAGTGCTCGTATGTGGGGTCGTCGGCCACGGTCTGGAGGGACGTTATCTGTAAGAGAGGGGAGAATTATGGGAGTGTTAGTAATCTGAGAGAGACGGGTGATTTATTACTGCTGTGTTTTTTTACTGCCATGTTTTTTTATTGTCGTGTTTTTTTACTGCCGTTTTTTTTACTGTCGTGTTTTTTTTACTGCCGTGTTTTTTTTTACTGTCAAAAATCAGACATTATGTGTGAACTAGCTTCTGCCAGCGGCTTCGCCCGCGAGAAATTAGGTTTCTTCATACAAACTTTGGAGCCGTTTCAACCCCTTAGGGTGTTTTTAATATTGTGCGGATTTCATTACGCATGCGAGATTGCTTCGCACGCGTAACCCCCGCAAATCTCCTTTTCATACGAGTATTTATTGTGATGCGTGAAATACGCAAGCGGGATGCGGGGTGTGATATCGGGCAGTGGGAAGCAATTCCGCGCACCATATTAATACCGTCTGGAGTACTACCGTCTGGGGTACTACTATCTGGGGTACTACCGTGTGGGTTACAATCGTCTGGGGTACTACCGTCTAGGGTACTACCATCTGGGGTATTACGATCTAGGGTACTACTATCTAGGGTACTACTGTCTGGGTTACTATCGTCTGGGGTACACCCGTCTGGGTTACTACCGTCCCAAGTACAACCGTCTAGCGTTTGATGTACGTATAAAGCTACTCACATTATTACACGACACATTCAACTTCAAAGTGTTCGGTGGCAGGTCAGTGGGCAGGGACGTCAGGTTCCTCTGCGAGCAGTCCACAGCCACCAAATTGGTGATCTCATTGCCCAGAAACTCCAGGCGTTCGGGGACGCACGTGCAGTTGATATTCGCTGGCTTGATGTTGCGGCAACTGGCGCTGAGCTGGGAAAGGTAATGTTGTGAGATGAGCTTGGGTACTAGGTGAAATGATCTGCCCGAAGACATGCAAGCAGAGACATGAAGATTAAAAAAATATTTAAGGTGGAAAATATATAGAGAAGGAAAATGTGGTTAGATGTTGTTAAAACAGTGAATTTGAAATAACAATCAGTGAATTGAAATGACTCTCCTGTCACAGGTCTGCTGGAAGAAATTTCATTTGAAATAAGCAGTATCTTTGTGCTCTTCTATCTGCTTTTGTTCTTTTCATTTTTAAGTGTTTTTGTGTACATAAATAAATAAACAAAGAGTTTGTCAGTTTTTCTTAAAGATTTGCGATGCCGAATGATTCTGCAAAGTCTTTTCCCAACGATAACAAGAGGCACTACCACGAGCTCTTAACGCGGGTCGCGTTTTGGCGCGTTATATAGGATGTATAGCTCCATACCTCTGTCTCGCTCGCACTCTTGACATTTAACACGTCATGGTAAAGCCCAAGGTCAGCTTCCGTTCTAACCGGATGCAGCTGAACTCCAGCTTTACACAAAGCAACTAAGATATAAGCGCAAGAGTTCCCCCCCCCCAAATCCAAATTTTCTTAAGTTTTTTGCATTTTGCAGAGTCAAGTTGTATGTTGATTGAAATGATTGGCTACTGTCAACGACCTTACAGCCACTAGACGCTTTATGCTTGAATTAGCGCACCAAAACAATTCTATCAACTAGCCGAGGTACGGGGAGAGGGGTACTACGTTCTGATTGTTTCGATTGGTACGGGGGAGCGGGGTACTGCGTTCTAATTGGTCGAGACATCAGATCTATAACCTTATGTGTTGACAGACATGTGTCACCTGTTATTAAACGTCTAGTGGCTGTTAGGTCGTTGGCTGCTGTAATACGTATTTATTACGGCTATTTCGAAATAGCTATACAATATAAACCAATTCTGGTTAAATGGTACATAAAAAATCAAAACTGTACAGAGAATAAAACAAAATATGGTTAGACGAAGTGATAGAGAGATAGATTATCCCCCATAAGTGACCCAATTAAGCATAATGAAAAATGAAAATAGACACCTATGCAATGTGAAGATTATAATTATTGTGACTCTACTAACATTTTGACTTACAAATATTTACAATAGCAGGCCGTAGTTATACAATTAAACTCAAAAAAACATTAACTGACCCGATAGATCCATTAGAAGCATAGTAAACAAGACAAGTATTAGTAAAGTTACGTAGAAGTACGTACTACCTCTTTCTGAATCCTCAGATGATCGATCTGTACTATCCTGACGTCACTGAACCAGTTGAAGCTGATGTCCAGCGCGCAGTATGTGTCCTGGTAGTTGAGGAAGGTCACCAGAGAGGAGTTATTCGTTTCCATCGCTTTCTGGAAGTTCTTGCAGGGGAGGTACCTGTTCCCTGGAGATTTTGAGGGTGTGATTTAATAGACGGTTGGTGCGTTACAATAAAATAATTACATAAAAATAATAACATACGTGCGTTATAATAAATAGTAACATAGCATAATCAGATTTTTTTTCCACAACTTTCACACAACGCCATCTAGTCCCAAACTTAGCAGAGCTTGTGATATGAGTACTAGACAACTGATAAACATACTTATATATTTCTAAATACATACATATTATAGATAAATTACACTCAGACACAGAATAAATGATCGTGCTCGTCACACAAACATTTGTCCTGTGTGGAAATCGAACCCACGGCCTTTGGCATAGCAGTCAGGGCCACTGACCACTTATAGACCAACAGGCCAGACAAAAAAAAAATAACTTTTACAAAAAGCGTACGTCATTATCATTTTAGCCGAAAAATTTCCACTGCTAAACAGAGGCCTCCCTTAATGTCACCACAAAGACATGTCCTGAGCATTTCGCCTCCAGCAGATTCCCACGGCCTTCACCGGATTTACGGTCCATCTTCGTAGGAAGCTTTCCAACGCTGTTTCTTTCGGTCCGCGACTCCAGAACAGATGGTCGATAGGTGTGAACTCCATCGACCTTCGGTTCTGCGAGCAATGTTCACTGCCACTAAAGTTTAGAGATTCTTCGGTTGATGTTGGTAATTTAAGTTCTCTGGCTGATGTCTTCGAAAAGGGTATATTTAGGCACTTACGAGTATCTATATCTATATCTATATATATAAAAGCGAAATACCACTCACTGATTTATCACGAAATCTCAGAAACTATAACACCAAAAAACTTAAAATTTGGCACGTAGGTTCCATACAGGGTGTAGACATTCGCTAAGAGATTTTCCGAAATTCACCCCCTAAGGGGATGAAACGGGTGTCCAAAGTTTGTATGGAGAAACCGACTTTTACGCGGGTGAAGCCGCTGACCGAAGCTAGTATTATATAAAAGGAGAAACTGACTGACTGACATATCAACGCACAGCTAAAACTACTGGGACTAGGAACGTGAAATTTTGCACAAAGCTTTCAAAAGAAAGCAGCTTTGATGAAGAAGAAGAAGAAGAAGCTTTGATGTAGATGACTAGGGTATCGTATCTTATGAATGAATTTTAATTTCGCATAAACACAAAATGGCAACTTAGCGTAACCGCGTAGGCGCGCAAAGTTTTAAGTTTAGATTTTAATTTTATTTAATTCATTTGTTGTGTTTTTTTTTTTGTTGTGTAACGCATGTTACTAAAAGAGTTATGAGTATACATGTGGATGGGTGGAGAGGGAGAGGGAGGCCAAAGAAAAGATGGATGGATTGTGTGAACAGTGTTAAGAAAGAAAAGGAAGTTAGTGATAGCATGACGGTTGACAGAATAGAATGGAAGAAAAAAAAAACGTGTTGCGCTGATCCCAAATAAGACGGGATAAGGGCAAGAAGATGATGATTTGTTGTGTTCTATGATTTAGATATGAGTTATTATTTATTTTCACATGAAAACCGGGCTTATGTACTTGTATTGCTCGTACGTCCCTTTTAAATGCAAATAAATGGCTTTGACTTTGACTTTGACTTTAAGATGAGCACTAAGAAGGGGGGTTTTGATAGGGTGTAGGCATAGGGAGAAATTTGTTTGTATGTATTTTATATACATGAAACTTGACATGAATTCTAACCAAAATAAATAATAAAGACTATCATTATTATTATTTTTTAAATTACCCCCAAAACAGGGTTTGTGTTTCAAGTTTTTATGAAAAAAATGTCGCAAACGAAGTCGCGGGCAAAGTTCTAGTTTCCTATAAAATGGCTTGTTAGTGCCATAACTGACTACTGGAGAGCAGAGACCTATTATAATACTAAATGTACACGTCCGTCGGCTGATGTAATGATGGTCCTTCGTACCTGAGAAGTCTACAGAGATCTTCCGGTTGCTATGCACCAGACTCAGCGGGAACTCTGTCAGATTGTTGGCGGATGCGTCCAGCACGCTCAGGTTGAACAGGTAGGCGAAGGGACGCTGCTTCGATGGCTGCAGCTTCTCACTCGTCAAGTTGTTGTTGGAGATATTGAGGCACGCCACTGAAGAGTATTTTGGGAACTGGCCTGGAAGGAGAGAAGTTATTTTAATTCATCATTTAAATAAATTATCTAGTCATAGGAATAGTTTGAATCACATGTACAAATTAAATATGTAAGTTAAAGCACAAGTAAATAATAATAATACGTTTAATTCGACCAACACAGGATCATATCACACACACAATAAAATAACAACAAAATACATATACAATTACAATTACAAAGACCACATACACAAAATAATCAGACACACGTAATACGTATTTACAGATTTCGATTGTTCAGTAAGTGAACCATACTGCAATGGTTCAGGTACCTACTGACAATCGAACCTCTGCGCGAATGCCCTCAGGATGCTATTGGAGCTAGCCCGAACCCTGCGCACCAGGGATGTGCACCGTTTTCGCATAGTAGAATAGAAACAGTCGACTCGCGACTCGGCGAACATCCCCGATGCGCTACAGAATCGGGGCAGCCCCATCAGCACCCTGAATGTATTATTGTATTGTACGCGCAGGGCGCTGTACTGTCCGCGCGTGTATGAGACCCACAGGCTGCTCGAGTAGTAAATGAAATTTGAATTCGAAGCACGTTAAAATTCAAAGCCACGAGGAGTTTTACGCAGGATTTTTGAGTAAAAATCAGCGGCTGTTTTAATTATTCGCAAATTAGTTCCTAGTGGATATTGTGATGTAAAATTGGTGTAGTTTTGTATTTCAAGTGTCTACAAAATGAACAACAAAATGTTGAATCATATAAACAGGCGCAACCAAGATCCCGTGAACTACCAAGGTCTGACCACCTCAACGAAGCTTGCCGAGAAGGTTGACTCGATACATTTGCTGTCAAATACTGCAATAAAAAACTTTTTACAAAAAAAAAAATACAACCGACTTCAAAGTAAAAAAAAACACTGAAAAGTGCAAAATAACTTTAATTTCGAAAGTCGGTGTTAAATAACGAAAAGAGACAAAACTATTATAGAAACACCGACTTCCGAAATTAAAGTTATTTTACTTTGAAGTCGGTTGTATTTTTTTTTTGTAAAAAGATTTTTATTTTACACTTTTTATTTATGGTACCACCACTAAAAAGTACCCCTCAGCCAAACTTAAATACCTTATAGCCAGAGTGCATCTCATGATAATTCTAATAATCCCAAACACGGTTAGATTACATTAATTTATTACAGAGTTCCGGTGCCTAACTTCAGGCTTCATCATCAGATCAGTTCGATATATTCCCCCTCTACCTTCAGTCAGTCATCGACTATACGGACGGTTCTGCCGTAATCCTATGAGGAGTTCTGTTCCATATCTTCGAAGTTCATGATCAGATCATAACAATATTTCTATGGGACCAACTCGGAAGCATAACCTTTCAATAAAAAAAAAAATATTTTCCAAAATCGGTTCACAATTGACCGAGAAATCGGTGAACATACATAAAAAAAAAACATTTATTCAACCGAACATAGAACTTCCTCCTTTTTGAAGTCGATTAAAAATCGCTACATCCGCATTCTAATCGATAACTGTATTCTGTATCAAAGCTAAATACGAGTACCTACTTTCTAAAATGAACACTGCCGAATGCACAAAAAAGTAAAAAATAACACGAATTTTGCTATGCCTGTAAATTGAAACAGCAGCACCAATGCCATGTCGGTTCTGTGTTTCACTGATTCAGTACGAGTAAACTGAACATCATCATCTTCCTGCCCTTGTCCCATCTTATTTGGGGTCGGCACAACATGTTTTTTTCTTCCATTCTATCCTGTCAACCGTCATGCTATCACTAACTTCCTTTTCTTTCATATCACTGTTCACACAATCCATCCATCTTTTCTTTGGCCTCCCTCTCCCTCTCCACCCATCCACATGTATACTCATAACTCTTTTAGTAACATGCGTTTCATCTCTTCACTTTACATGACCATACCAAGACAAACGATTCCCTTTCAACTTTTCAGTCACTGGCGCCACTTTCAAACTTCCTCTAATATACTCATTTCTCACTTTATCCATTCTCGTCACACCACACATCCATCTCAACATTCTCATCTCCGCTACATGCAGTCTTTTTCATCCGTCTTTTTCACAGCCCAACATTCTGATCATCATCATCATCATCATTTCAGCCGAAAGACGTCCACTGCTGGACATAGGCCTCCCCCAAGCGTCGCCACAGCGAACGGTCCTGTGCGTCTCGCATCCATCGGACTCCCGCAACCGTTACCAAGTCATCGGTCCACCTAGTAGGAGGCCTTCCAACGCTACGTTTTCCGGTACGTGGTCGCCATTCCAGAACCTTTCGGCCCCAACGGCCATCTGTTCTGCGAGCAATGTGCCCTGCCCATTGCCACTTTAGTTTGGCGATTCTTCGTGCTATGTCGGCAACCTTGGTTCGCCTGCGGATATCCTCATTCCTGATTCGATCACGCAAGGAAACTTCGAGCATAGCCCTCTCCATTGCCCTTTGGGTGACTTTAAGCCTTCTAATGAGGCCCATTGTAAGCGACCACGTTTCGGAGCCATATGTCATCACTGGCAACACGCACTGGTCATAGACTTTCGTCTTGAGACACTGTGGTATATTGGACGAGAAGACACCGCGCAGCTTCCCGAACGCTGCCCAGCCGAGTCGGATTCGACGATTGATCTCTTTCTCGAAGTAAGACCTTCCCAACTGGACCGTCTGTCCCAGGTAAACGTAGTCGTCTACAACTTCGAGTGTAGAGTCCCCGACCTTGATAGGAGTGGGTGCTACATGGCTGTTTACCATGACTTTGGTTTTGTCCATGTTCATTTTAAGTCCCACTCTTTCGGAAGCTCTACTGAGGTCACCAAGCATTGTACTGAGCTCCTCCGTAGTCTCAGCCATGACTACTATGTCGTCGGCAAACCGAAGGTGAGTGATGTACTCGCCATTGACATTAATGCCTAGCCCTCTCCATTCCAAAACCTTGAAGACATCCTCCATTGCTGCCGTGAACAGTTTCGGAGAGATAACGTCTCCCTGCCTCACACCCCGCTGCAAGAGGATAGGTTTCGAGGTCTGGTCGTGTAGTCGGACTGACATAGTGGCGTTTTTGTACAAACACTTCAGCACTTCGATATACCGATAGTCAATTTGGCACCGTTGGAGAGACTGCAGTACAGCCCAAGTTTCAATCGAATCAAAGGCTTTCTCGTAGTCCACAAACGCTAAGCAGAGAGGCTGGTTATACTCCTCAGTCTTCTGTATAACCTGCCGCAGCGTATGTATGTGGTCCACGGTGCTGAAGCCTTTTCGAAATCCGGCTTGTTCGGGAGGCTGGAAGTCGTCGAACCTGCGCGCGAGACGATTCGTGATGACTCTGGAAAACAGCTTGTAGACATGGCTCAGAAGCGAGATGGGCCTATAATTCTTAAGCAGGGCATTATCGCCCTTCTTAAAGAAGAGTACCACCACGCCTCTGCTCCACGCCTGTGGCGTTTTTCCCTCGAGTATGACGGAATCAAATAGCTTCTGAAGGGCCTTAAGGACCGGTTTTCCACCCGCCTTCAGGAGTTCGGCCGTAATTCCGTCCTCACCCGACGCCTTGTTGTTTTTCAGCTGCTTCAGAGCCATCCTAATCTCGTACAGGCTGACGTCCGGGATATCTTCGGTATAGTGTCGAGTCAATCTAGCTCTTGGGTCGTTTACTAGATTTACAGCGGGTTTAGCGGTAGACGTGTATAACTGTCCATAAAAAGCCTCGATCTCTCCCAGAAGCTCCGATTTGGCGGATATGACTCTGCCATCGTCGGTCTTCAGTTTCGTGAGCTGGCTTTGCCCAATAGACAGATCTCGTGCAAATACTTTAGAGCCCTTATTCCGCTCAATCGCATCCTTAATCCTTGCGGTATTAAAGCGGCGAAGGTCACGTTTCAGGGACTTCGAGATTTGTCTATTGAGCTGCCGGTATAAGCACGCATCGTCTGAAGACTGCAGAATCATCTCACGCCTCTTCTTCATTAGCTCGAGGGTCGGATCGGAGAGCTTCTTGTTCTTATTTGTACGGTGAGTCTTGAAAAACTTAGACCCGACCGTATGGACAGTTTCCACGAACCCATCGTTATATTCATCCACGGAGCTTCCTAGGCATTCGAAACGATTGTGGAGTTCGAGCTGAAAGCTCTCGGGGTTTTGGATCTGGATCTGTGCTGGACGGAGCGTAGACTTCATCAGTCGAGACCTTTCAAGCTTAATGTTAATATTCAATGTGCCTCTTACGACGCGGTGATCACTTCCAGTTTTCACCGCGTTGATCACAGAGACATCATTGAATATTTGCTTTTTTGTCGACAGGATGAAGTCAATCTCATTTCTAGTTGCACCGTCAGGACTTTGCCAGGTCCACCTTCCATGCTCACGCTTTTTGAAGAAGGAATTCATCATATAGAGGCCCTCCTTCTCCATAAAGCTAGCCAGTAGGTGTCCCCGGTGATTCCGACGTCCAAATCCAAATTGCCCCACTCGCAGCTCGTCACCGTCTCGTTTGCCCAGTTTCGCGTTAAAGTCCCCCATGACCACGGTGAAGTGAGTCTTAGAACCATGCATGGCTCTTGATATATCCTCATACATGGATTCTACTTCGTCGTCGGGATGTGTCGAGGTCGGGGCGTAGACCTGTATGACCTTCAGCGAATATCTTGATGATATTCTGAGTATAAGGTACGCCACCCTGGTCGACACACTCTCGATCCTCACGACATTGTTCACAAGGGACTTGTGGACGATAAACCCGACACCACCCTGGGACTGCTGGTCACCCTCCCGGAAATAGAGCAGGTTACCGGATTTGAGAATTATCGTATCCTCCCCCTGTCTTCGGACTTCAGACAATCCCACAATACTCCATCGCAACCTGCTCAATTCCTCCTCCAGTTCGGTGATCTTCTCGTCAGTCCTCAGTGTACGCGTGTTAAAAGTTGCCAGGTCGAGTCGTTTAATAGATGGGTAGCCAAATCTCATCCGGAGATTCTTCGCACCCCTTGCCTCGTCGTGGCCTTGACCGCTACCGGAGTCAAGGGTAGACGGGCTGCCGGGCACTAGGGGCCATTTTTTCTTTCTGTTTTTCATGTTGGGGGGGGTTGCCATAATCGCCACGCTTGGCAGACGGGTTGGCGATCGCAGTTTGGTTGTTGTAATGCACAGAGGATGCTGCTGCCCATTCTCTGGTATGTCCCTTAGTCGCCTCTTACGACACCCTCGGGAAGAGATGGGATGGTGTTATTCTTAACGTCCGAACACCATACGGAACACGTCCGAACACCATACGGAACAACATTCTGATCCATACAGTAAACTGAACATTTATTAATAAAAGTTCATTAGAACATAAGGTTAAAAATTGCGCTACAAAGACGTGTGTTAAAAAGCAAGCCTTAGCTTTTGCTCACTAGTGGTACACAGAGGGGTTTCTAAACTGTGTGAAATACTTACGAGGACCTGAGTAGCTTGTGTCGTTACTTTCCAATCTCGAGACTTAGTTAAGCAGGAAAAAGAAAGAAACAAGAATGAGAGATTATTATAAGGGTTTATAGAGAACATTGCTTAGGTAGCAGGCAGTGCTTAGGGGGCAGTATACGTGCAGGGTCTCTTGCAGAACTAAAGTGATAAGAATAAAAATTGTCATTTTTATTTCACAGTCATCGCTTCTGTAGCGCGTTGCAAATGCGACTAACGCGCGTTAGTGGCGACGCTGTCGCGCGTTTACGAAACGCGCGATAGCTATGCTACAAAAAGTCGCCATGGGCGAGGAGCCTTAACAAGACAAGGTAAAACGGCAAGATTTTATTAAAATGGCACATTTTAGCTCTTCTGTGTTACGCGTTTGAAAGATAGAAAACAGTAGGTATATTTGTGAACATAAACAACAAAATAAAAATTACTGACTTACTAAAATAAGATAACAAAAGAAAAAAGACCTGTGCGAGACTTAAAGCACTCGTATCCAAGCATATTAAGATTATCATAGCAAGCATAAGCATAATCAGCCTTCTAATGTTCCCACTGTTGGGACTCAGGCCATCATAGCAAGATTAACATTAATTATTAAATTATTCTAGCTGTAAAAACGTTATTATGCAATATTTACTCACCATCTCCTTTTAGTTTGTAAATAAAACATGCTTTTAGTTAATTAAAAGCCAATGCAAAATATTGGCATGATTTACTTTTTTCTTTTTGCCAGAAATGAAACCTGCGTTATAATTTAGAGGACAATACGAGGAATCAATAGCAATAAGAATCAGAACTTTATACCGTAACCGAACGAAGATACCTATAGAAGCATTGCTTGTACTTTTTTGCCAGGCGTTACCTATTTTTCTTATATTATAATTAAGACGACTTGAGGACTTGAGTTCTTTGCAACACTAGACCACCCGGCGATAAATGCGGAAGCGAGGGACGCAGAATAACTCATTAGAGAATTTGTGTAGTATATTGAACAATGGGAAACTTAAAATACACACACGGAGTACACGGAGTACACGGAGTATTTTTATTTAAGAAAAATAACGCATGATAAAAAACAATAGCGATCTACTAAATATAGTCTCTAACTTCGTTCGGTAGACATAATTCTTTTTGCTTTTGATTTCTCATACAGTCCTTTATGATATGGCCTAGGTTTCACTATTGAGGAAAAGAAAAAAAAAGACATGCCATCTATGTATGGCAAAAGTTTCATTCCTTTTTAGGTTATTTAATAAAGTGAATTTAATTATTGTTAATTAATTATTTACGGTTCTTAATACTTTCTAGCCTGAAATACAGGTCTAACCTAGTTCAGGCCAAAATGCAATGTTGTGCGTTATAACTGTTTTACTTTAAATGTGCCACTTTTATGAATAAACAGTATTCTAATCTATTCTATATGTCGCGATTTAAAAAAAATTGTTTGTGAAGGACCCCCATAGGAACAGTAAGAACTAACTGATTTACGATTTAAAATAGAAATCTTTCTTACCAACAATCTTGTCGATGTTGCCGTCAGTGAAGGCCATGGATGCGAGTCTCCGGAACATGGCCTGCGAGACGTCCAGCTCGTCGATGGACGCGTTCAGGACGTGCAGGTACGTCGTGTTCTGGGTTACTGAAACAGAACATTACACGGTTAGAAGATATAGAGCTTTTGAAACTAGAGGTTGCAGTTGAGGGTTAAAAAATATTGACAAACTAAAGCTTGTAAAGGGCACTATCTTCGGAGCTTCTGCCGTCTCACAGCTATTATTAATGTGAATTTTAGGGTTAATTAATTACCCGAAGGGTGTCTACGGGGCCCTATTACAAAGCCTCTGCTGTCCGTCCGTCGGTCTATCTCAGTCCGTCTGTCAGCGGGCTGTATCTCATTAACCGTAAGAGTATATGTATTTCTATTGCCGTTACAACAACAAATAATAAAATTAAAATAAAGTTAATTTAAGAAAGATGTGTAATAACGTCATAATCACGTAAGAGCGGTTGTATGAAATATAGTGAAAATGTATCTCGAGTTTTACGCTAAACTCAAACCTCAAGTGAACGCCGAACTTCCGAGCGTGATTTCGCACCATTGCCGTCCGCATCTAATAGATTATAAAATGTATCCAAGAACGTAAATAAGAAGTTCTTCATAAAGTAGTCTGTACATATTGAAAATATGGAAACCGTTCCATTATCTATACATATAATAAAACAGTAAAATGGTGGAGCGTTGGTATTAGTTGGCGAAAAAACTACTGAACCAATCCTGTTCAAATTTTGCATACATAATCCTTATAGGCCGGGTCAACTGTTAGGTTACATATATTATTATCACGCTATTTGCTATGGGGGGTGAGCAATAATCCTAAATGTCGACATTGAAAGACATTTGCCACGAGTTCGATCCTCAGCTACAGTTAAAAATTTTGTCATTATTTTATCTTCTTTTTTGTAATAAAATAACTTTTACCATTTTTTCAAAATAAAATTGACATTTCTATTCGATATCATCTAAATATTTTGTAAAAACTAATCAAAACACATAATAAAATCAAAGCGGCGAGTAAAATCACGTACATGTAGTAAATATGGCACCACACGCAATTCAGATACTCGCAACGCCATCTAAAGACTGAAAGTAGAAATAATGATGACAATGATAGTTGAACGTCATATTTGATAGATGGCATTGTGTATTTTACGTAATTTTTTGAGTGGCGGAAGAATTACCATCGCCCAAGTTTGCAGACAGTTTTATTGTTTAAAGTTGGACGAAAACCGTTATGGTTAAACTGGAGTTAGACGGAGACATTTTTAATCCTACTGCTTTTTTTCCCCGTGGTTGTAACAAGCTAATTGACCGTGATTATTCAAGAGATACCAACCAAAGGCGATAAAAGTAAATACTTATATGTATTTAATTATTGACTTTAAAATAACACGGCCAAATTTTCGGAAGGGGTAGCATGGCACCTTGCGTTGGAAGGCCCCCAGGTGGACCGATGACCTGGTGAGGGTCGTGGGAATCCGATGGATGCGAGATGCACAGGACCGGTAATTATGGTGACACTTGGGGAGGCCTATGTCCAACAGTGGACGTCTTTCGGCTGAAATGATAATGATAATGATGGCACCTTTATTTTTCTTTTTTTAAGGGTGGAAGTCATCCAATGACTTCTCCCACTCTGGTTGGAGCAGGAAGGCGTGTCAAACTTTTACTGACTAAAACCACACCTGTGTCCTTCAGTTGCCCTTTGCGACATCTCTTTGAGGAGCGCGTGGATCACTACGCGCTGTTGACGACTGGGCTCGGTCCGGTCAATTACCGGACGGCCGGATTTCTGTGGACGACCCGTTGCTGGATGTCCGCGAGCCCGCGTCTACCGTGGCTGGTCGTCGGGGTCAGAATCTCGGCTCGGCGTGAGGACGTTCGTTTCCTCACGCGTGCGGCCTCCTCCTTCACTAGCATTACGGCTTTGCAGAAGGAGGCGACCGCCTGCCATTCCTCCTCGCTCTGGACCATAGCCCAAAGTCACAAGGCCCGGCGCGAGAGGTGACTGACGCCGATTGCCTCCACGAGGACAACACACACCTCTGTGTGCTCCACTGTGTCCTCCGGGATGATGGCACCTTGCGGCCTAATAATGGTGTGTTTTATTATTAGCAGTCACTGCTTCATATAAAACTGGGTCGAAAGGTTTGCGTTCCTGATCACAGTTCGACAACGTATGATGTATCTCAGAAACCTTGCAGCCTTACGTCGACATCCGTACGTTACCTCTTTGCAGTGAGTGGTGACCAACACTGGAACCACCCTCTGAGGGAGGCCAGTCTCAGGGATAACACTAATCGGCTGCTATATTTGTTTACCGGAATTTCATTGTTTTATGGATACACAAGCTCAGGACTGTTGAGGGTGTTTCACGCGGTTTCTGTTCCGGATTCGGTTGGAAGTACCCTGATATTACCATTTAACAAATCGCCCGAAGGACCCGTTGTAGCATGCGGTGGAGGTCTATCCTGCTTGGGTGAACCGCCGTGTCTTCATAGAGGCAATCGGCGTCAGTGACCTCTCGGTTTGGCCATCAATATTTGACATTATATTTTATCATTTTTCTTGACATATTTGACATTATATTTTACCATTATATGATTGCTTATACGCTTTCAACATATCTGATGACAAGGAGTTAGACCGGTTCCTTGTCAGCACCGGCTTACGTAGTAGCTACGGACCTCCCATATGCGAGTTCGATTGGACAGGGATACACGCGTTCAAGATTTCACCGAAATTCATTCAAAAGTTGGAGACTATTCATAGGGTATTCCCACTATGGAATAACATTTGTCTGATATACGAGGACGTCAGTCAAATACACACCAAAAAATCCTAGGTAAATGAACAAGTAATTTTTACGCCCCAAATGATCAAGCTGCAACAATCAATTCAAGCATGCTCTCGCAAATTCTTCATAAGTACTGTTGTGGAGGAAGATAGTTGATGATGATGGTAATTTTTGGATTCACTGGCTTTTTGGCTGGTAACGTTTGCACCATCAGTGCAAACGTTATCCAGCTGAAGGTCGGTGTCCCGATTATGTTCCTTCGTTTACTTCTACCAAAGCTGTCTGACGGCTTAAACTCTTCAGTGAAACATTATTGAGGCGAAAATTTTACAGGAGGTAACTCTTTCGAACAATCTCGCAGCCTTAGCAGACATTGGCCCTAGAGGGCCCTATCCATTTGCTGACATCATCATGAGTCGCGCGTAGATTACTACGCGCCGTCGATTCAGTATTGCTTTGACCAGATGACCGGACGGCTCCACCGCAATCGCCCTGCGGCTTTCAACACCTTGAGCATCACTTCCCTCATCATCCTTAATAGTTTCAGCCACCTTCTTCGATCGTAGTGCTTCACTGAAGGAGGCTACTGGTTGGCATTTTTTCCACTAATCGCCTCCATGAGGACACGGCGGCGCCGGCGCTCCTACAAAGCGGGACTGACTTCCACCGTAAGTTCCATCGTATTCTCCGGGCGATCCGCACCATGGTGAGACTCGAGTGTTTCTTTTCGCTGAATTCGATACAGATACCTCCCGAAACACCCACATCCGGTGAGTCCTGCACAAAGAGAGGATGCCGTGACGCCTCTGTAGCCACTCCTCAAAAACAGGCATTGCCGCTGCGATTGTGACGTGCTCACTTGGACAATGTTGTTTTACCAGAACATAAACCAGAAACATACATAAACTAGTGCCTTTTCCCTTGGGGTAGGCAGAAATGCCAACTGCTACGACCCTTACATACTCTTTCTATTCATTGACGTTCATACATCTGGATCTGGACGAGTACATAACATGTATCCTGAAGGTAATTTGCGTTTTTACCTTTAACAGTTTTATGTGAAAGTACAATAAATAATGACGATGCTTTCAGAATGAATTACAAGCACAGAATGATTGTACAGTTTTACGAACTTCGCGAAAACGCAGACGAAGTCGCGGGCAACAGCTAGTCTTCTATAGATATAAAAGCGAAATACCACTCACTGATTAATCACGGAATCTCAGAAACACCTACAAACTTAAAATTTGGCAGGTAGATTCCTTATAGGGTGTAGACTGGGTGCTAAGGTAAAACGGGGGTTGAAAGTTTGTTTGGAGAAACCTATTTTCACGCTGGAGAAGCCGCTGGCCGAAGCTAGTTTCCTATATATACCTACTTATATGCGAGGGCTGAAAAGTTAATTCTTGCAAACCTGCTAAGCATCGTCCTACCTACTTGTATTAGGGCAGGGTCAGTTGCTAAATCATTAAATACAGAGCCTAACCATTACTTAGCCCTAAGTACCATCGATTATTCCGTGGTTTAGCATAATTGACACGTAGAATTAGTCTACTGGTACATACCTACCTACCTATCTAGTTAGATCGATTTTATGTTTACGTACATCTTGGTTCAGAGCTAGACCATTATCTGTAGTGCCAACGACGGATAGATAACCTTTGATACTGTGATATCTAAGGAGATCGAATGAAATGAAAAACGTACCATGTAACAAGTAATTGTGGAAATCATCCAATGACATCTCCCACCCATGGGCGGAGCAAGAGGGCGTGACGGACTTTTACTGACTAAAACCACACCTGTGTCTTTCAGTTGTCCTTCGCATTCTAGGACTACGGGTTTCTCTTTCAGAAATTCCCCGCGGTCCTAGCTAACTTGCTGACAACTCTTTGAGAGCGCGTGGATCACGTCGCGCTGTTGACGACTGGGTTCGGTCTGGTTAATTACCGGACGGCCGGACGGCGAGCTACCCACAGCTCAACGTCCGCAAGCCCGCGTCTACCGTGACTGGTAGTCGGGGTCGGAATCTCGGCGGCTGAGGCGTGAGGACGTTAGTTCTCTTACGTGTGCGGCCTCCTCCTTCACTAGCATTACTGCTTCGCAGAAGGAGGCGACCGCCTGCCATTCCTCCTCGCTCCGGACCATAGTCTGAACCAGGGCCCGGCGCGAAAGGTCGCTGCCACCGATTGCCTCCACGAGGACACAGCGGTGCTCTGCCCAAGCGGGGCACACCTCCACCGTATGCTCCACCGTGTCCTCCGGGACGGTCCGCACAATGGTGACACCCGGGCGTTTCTTCCGCCTGAATCCGATGCAGGAGCCTCCCGAATGTAACTTTATACTTGAGAGCATGTAGGCTGCTCATCGGACGAATATACTTATAAAGCGTCGAGCAAAAGAATAGATGAATTTGAATTTGATTGTAAAATAATTGGAATGTAGTCTAGATTTCAGAAGGACACACCAGATCTCACACCCCAAGTCTTCGCATTTTTTTTATTTAGCTTATACTTTCCCACAGCTGGGCAAAGGCCTCCCCCAACTTCTTCCAGGTATTCTTTTGTCGAGTCACCTCGAACCAGTTTTTGCGGTGGGCGTCTAGGTCATCTCGCCACCTCTTCCCAGGTCGACCTCGGTGGCGTCGTTCGTCCTCAGGTACCCACTTTGTGTTGACTCTTGTCCAACAGTCAGTGTGCTTACGGCTGATATGACACGCCCCATTTTAGCCTGGCAGCCTTATTTCCTACGTCTATGATCCCAGCCTTTCAGCGCAATGTGATGTTCCTCATTCTGTCGTCTCTTATGACACCCAGAATGCTGCGCTCCATCTTCTCAATGCTGGGCTCAGTCTTCGCATTATTTATCATTTTTGTTTTCAATAAAGAAACGATGGTAACAAGGTTATCGCTCATTTTATCGACTCATTGGGCATCAGTCAAGTCTGAAACGTTATTTTTGGCTTCAAAACAGCTTCTTTTATTTGGATACCAACCGTTTACAAATCAGCCAATCAGTACCCCAGAAGAGACGTGATCAAGCTTTTACAAAACGCAGTTAATAAAAGGAACTAATAATTTCAATGGACATACTTATTATCCAACTTATCATCATCTTTTCAGCCGAAAGACGTCCACTTCTAGACCCATAATGCCTCCGCCAAGTGTCGCTACAACGACCGGTCTCGGCCAGATCATCGGTACACCTTGTGGACCGATGATCTGGACCACGTGACTGAGCGTTGAGATGACGTCAGAACAAAGGAATCGGAGGCGTGGCCTACTTGAGGCGTTCGGCGCGAACGATACGATTGTAACTTGGCTAGGGGGCAGGACCAGCGCTGTTCCAACGCTGCGTCTTCCAATACGTGGTCGCCACTTCAGAACCTGTCAGTCCCATGGACCAACTAAGCTATTCTGCGAGCAATGTGACCGGCCCAATTTATGACAAGCGATAATTTCATTCCATTATCTACTGCAATACAGAATCGATCGCGTTAACATAACCAGAATATGCCCTTCGTGTGACTCGGTACAGTCGGTACTTAGTTTCCGAAGACGTGGAAGGGCGTGTTTTACTTGTACTGACTAAAACCACACCTATCATATGTATGTTCCTTTTTGTCTTCCGTTCCAGAACCCCGGGTTTCCCTTTTGGGAACCCATGGCCCCAGTAGGCTTCGGCCTTACTGAGCCCCTACAGTTTTGCTGACATCTCTCTGAGGCGCGTGTAGAACACTATGCGTCGTCGACGTCTTGGACTCGGTCCAGACGGTTAATCTGCAGCTGGGGCGTGAGTGAGGACGTCTGTTGTACCGCGCGTGCAGCCGACTTCTTCGCAAGCATGAAGCTAGAACTTCACTTTTTTTTTTCTCTTCAAATTTTTTTGTAACTTGGCAATCTGTGTAACACACAATGGGCCATTCGTTTGTCGTTTCTTGAGTTTATATTAGGCATCTCCAAAGGAAGCTTCATCAAGCTTGCCTAAGTGGTGGGGTCTTCAAAGCGGTCTACCAGGGCAGGAACGCTATGTCTTTTTAGACGAAAGTATTGAGCGCTTCCCGTGCCTTCCAGCCTTGATGCAAGTAGGTTTACATGTCTTGACAGTCTGGTCTGATACTTTTTACTGAAGTTGACAATTTCTTGCTGAACTGTGTTCAGGTTTAGATCCATGTGAATGTATCTGTTGCTGATGTATTGAGAACTACACTGCGCACACGTGTGCCACACACGCCGATGTGGTCGCGTCGGTCTCCATACATTTTATATGGAAACTAAACTTGTAGAACTACATTTGATCCACGCCACGCGACGTCGTTCTACGTACAAATCAGGCGTCTTACACGTGTGCGTCGGTCTAATGTAGTTCTAGCTTTACTGCTTCGCAGAAAGAGGCGACCGCCTAAGAGTGGGGGAGTTCAAATGGGAATTTTTGGAACGGGTTCGTGATAGCTGATATTATAGTTCAAACAGCAATGAAAACTTATATTAATTAGACTTTACTAAGCGTTCAACTAGCTAGTTACTGCTTGTTACTGACGGTAACTGCATGCACTAACAACGTAATTAACATAATAATTCACTGCATTTTTCTATTTTTAACTAACTATGGTAATTGCGGGCTAATGACAGTGTCATTAAAACAATTACATTGTGACCTGTTAACTATTAATGAGGATAGATGTGGAAAACTACAAAACAGGTGTAACCGACTACATCATCATCATCATCATCATTTCAGCCGATAGACGTCCGCTGCTGGACATAGGCCTCCCCTAAATGTCGCCACAACGAACGGTCCTGTGCGTCTCGCATCCATCGGATTCCCGCAACCTTCACCAGGTCATCGGTCCACCTTGTATGCGGCCTTCCAACACTGTGTCTTCCGGTACGCGGTCGTCACTCCAGAACCTTTTGGCCCCAACGGCCATCTGTTCTGCGAGCAATGAGCCCTGCCCATTGCCACTTAAGTTTGGCGATTCTTCGTGCTATGTCGGCAACCTTGGTTCTCCTGCGGATATCTTCATTTCTGATTCGATCACGCAAGGAAACTCCGAGCATAGCCCTTTCCATTACCCTTTAGGTGACTTTGAGCCTTCTGATGAGGCCCATTGTCAGCGACCACGTTTCGGAACCATCGTCGACGGTTGATTGATCCCGCCCGGAGATTCTTACCGATTCTTTACCACGGTTTCTGAAACCGAGCATTTTTTGTTACCGCAAGTTAAAATGCCCTTATTGCCTTAAACACTGTAATTGTTATTATTTTAATAAACTATTAACCCTTTTTTGAAGCCGGAAATCATTGGTCGAAGCCTAGATACTGGGGCCAAGGGTCTACTTCTGAAAGGAATAGTCGGCCCTGGTACGAAAGGCAACGAAGGAACAGGAGTGGGTTTTTAGTCGGTAAAAGTCTGACACTATCTCTCGCTCCGCCCAAGAGCGCGGATTTTCCCACGAAAAAAAAAGCCGGAAATCATCAAATGACTTCTTCCACCCTTTCTATCTAAATTGCAGGACAGACATATTAATTTGAAATCTACTAAAAACTTCCATTTATGTACCTACCTACTAAAGAATTAATTGTTGGAACAGGCAAATGTGGCTTATTTTATTATTTACTACGGTAATGGACAAATAAACTGCGTTATTGTGTTTGTTTGTATGACTAGTAGCCACTCCAGTCTAATGACTTATTCAGGCTTATTGAATTAATAGCGTTGTCAATTAAATAATAATTAATACCTATTTATTTGTGTATTGAAGGAGCTATTATTAAACTAACCTAATAAATAATACCTATTAATAATATGATATCTAAACCGAATGTACTATTTGCTGCAAAACATTTTTATAACATGCCCTTCCCTTTATTTATACATTCTTTGTCGTGTCGTTTTCTTCGAGGTTGCGAGTTCGAAACCGGGCATGTACCAATGTGAATTTCAGTGGCGTAACTATAGGGTGGCACGGCTGGCAAAATGCCATGGGCCCCTGGTCTGGTGGGGCCCCCGGTCCAAGAGGCATTGAGCTTCGAAGAAGTAAATATACAAATTCAAGCAAATTATTAAGATTTATTAAACGCATTTTTCTTATGGAAAAGGATTAATTTCTCGTGGTATTTTGCCAGCCTTACCACCTTATAGATACGTCACAGGGAAGACCATTTTCAGAGACGAAATATAAGTCCTCGTGTATTAGAGAACTTGCCGATTTATTAATAATACCATCGGACAACCCGACGAACGGCGAGTATCGACCCTTACGTTGTTGAAACCTCTACGGTCCGGACCAAGTGTTTCGCCTCGTCGTTTATACCGCGAACATCGAGGGACTGGAACGACTTGCCTGCTGCGGTCTTCCCGTCCGATTATAATTTAGGTGTCTTCAAGGCTAGAGTGAATAGGCTTTTAATAAACTAGTGCGCCTCACCATCAACGATTGCTTCACAACTTACCAGATGGGATCGCAGTCAAGCACTAGTTTATAACAATTTTTAAAAAAAGTTGTCGATTTTTCTGGGGCCCTATTCAATGATTTTGCCACGGGCCTCAGATGGTATAGTTACGCCACTGGTGAATTTTTCAATTATTATGCACTTTAAGCTTATCTAGGACATTACTGATACCACGTGGCTCGACAAGCACGTAAAGCTGTTGGTTCCGGCTGTCATACGTAGATCTTTGACCGTCATTACAGGTAGTCAGAGGCCAGAAAGACGGACCATCAGTCTCTCATAGGAGTATCGTGTTGCCCAGAAATTGGGTTGTGAAGATCTGATAGGTAGACACGGGTATTTTATAGCCACATCCGTTTAGACAAAGCTAGCTGGGTAAAGGCTAGAGTAATGATGATCTGATACACTTCTTTTTATTTGGGCTTCCGCACAATGGTAATACACGGGCGTTTCTTCCCGCCGAATTCGAAACAATCGTGTCCGCTAGGGATTGCGGAAGGTAAGGACGCCGCGGCACCTCTCTAACCAATACTCAAAGAGGGAACTAATCACCACGATTGTAGTATGCCCAGTGCTGGGTTGCGACAGTCGCTTTTTCCATGACGTGACTAATTGCCGTCCTTGATTGTCCAAAGTGCTTTAAGAAGGCAAATTTGAGTATTTATTATTGTTTAGAAATCACGTTCACAAACTTTCTTTAACTGTACCTATATTTGAATTTAGAATTTAGGTACTCACTAGTAGAAGCTAGCGCTTCCTTTAGCCTGGCGCTGTCCAGGTCGCAGCAGAAGACGGACATGCTGCCCACCTTGGTGCAGTTGCCCTCAGCTGGGCACTTGGAGCGCGGCATATGGAAGCACTTGCCCATGTTCAGGTGCTGGTTTATGGGTTCTGGTTTCTCCGTTGAGGCTGGCGGTTGCTGGAAATAAAGTTTAGATAGTCAAACAAAGTAAGTAAAAAAAAGTAAGTAATCACATATTGCACCACCAGGCGTACGGCAATGCGCCACGGGCCACCGGTACATGGTGGACATCCCACCTATACGCACAAAACGTTTTGGGAACACATTCATTGTGCATACAGCTAAGGAGTGGAATTCCTTGCCGAAATCTGTGTTTCCTGATGGTTACAACCCGGGAATTTTGAATTGTTTTTTTTTTGCACCACTATCTCACCTGACGGAAAGCGATGATGTGGCCGACGATGGAGCACGCTTGCCTAGAAGTAACCTATTCGCCCTTGACTTTAAGACCTCTAGGTTATAGCTATCAGGAAACAGGCTCCGGCAGGGAATTCCACTCCTTAGCTGTACGCATAATGAATGAGTTTCCAAAACGCTTTGTACGTATGGGTGGGATGTCCACCATGTACCGATGGCGCAACGCCGTACGTCTTGTGCGACTGGCGTCTGTGAACGAACTTGGCGGAATTGAATTGTGCAATTCCAATGCACACTCCCCGAAATGTAAACGATAGAAAACCGACAGGCTAGCAACTCGGCGTCGATGCTCAAGACTTTGGAGTTTTGACTTGACAAGTGCATCATTGCCGATGATCCCCTTGGCTCGCTTCTCAATCGACTCTGGTGCATCAAGCTGGTATTTGGCAGACCCATCCCAAAGATGAGAGCAGTACTCCATACACGATCGAACTTGCGCATGATAGAGGTTGAGCAGCTGTTCCGGCGTGAAATACCGTCTCACCTTTGCCTTTGTCTCGATGTAGGAGCCAAAATTGAGGGTAGACGACAGCGTTACCCCAAGAAGCTCAAAGTGGTCTGTATATCGGCACTCACCCCGGAAAGATAAAGATGTATTTTTGAGTTCTAGGACGTACCGCATTCCTCACAACTTTAACCCTTTTTCACAGCACTTACCTTTACTTGTTTCAAAGTGCTTAATCATGAATTTAAGGGAACAGTACTTACCTATTTCCATTTAGGTACGTTATGGAAATATCCTTCAAGGTTTGAAGTAAAACATACAAATATTCCTAGTCGTATTTGTGTCAATAAGTCTAAAAGCATTGAACTGGCATGATAACAAAAAATCATAATATTGACTTATGCTAATGAACTAGTTATGTTAATCAACTGGAACCTCAACTCACGTATGTTAATTTTGTCATTATTTTACTTCGCGCCGAAACTGAAATGCAATTCTATTATTGTTCACATAATGTAGTAATATTTTCATTACGGGTCAAAGGATTCGCAAGTTTAGATATATATAAAAAAATACAATCAATGTATCCTGGCAACACCATCGCGTCTAGATGTCACTTATTTTTTTTGCGGTAAAAGTTTCGCATGGAAAAAACTTTATCCTATCTAATTATTCATTTAAGATACATGGAATAGTATTTTTTTAGCAATTTAACAAAATCCCAAGTGATACATCTTATTATTCATTTATAATACATGAAATAGTTCCTTCTTTAGCAAAATAACAAAATTTCAAGTGATAACCTATAAAGTGTATTGTGCAATAACGAATTTCAGTGTCGAATTTAAGCCTTGAATCTACAATCACACAGGATGAAGAACCGATATCCAGCAAAAGCCAAAGCAATAAGTTGCTCAATCTTCAATCAGGGTACGAGATACCATTAGCGAAGTTGTTTTTGCACGCTAACTGATTGGAAGCTGCCAGACTGGTACGTGATGCTCTTAGCGGCTTATTCTACGTTGCTAGTCTGAAAAGGCCCCTGAAACCTGTCATCGAGGACGCGATCCCCATCGGGCAATGGCGGAGGCACTAAGTGATCATAGCGAGTGCTGTTTTTCGGACTTGCGAGTCCGAGGCCTTGTTCAATATTCAATCAGGGTACGAGATACCATTGGCGACGTTAATTTTTACGCGCCAACTGATTGTAAGCTACCAGACTAGTACGCGATACTCTTGGCTTCGTTACTCTACGTTGCTAATCTGGTATGCATCTGTTATAGCAGGTGAGTCCCATTCATTTATAATCCAAAGAACAAAAATGGCAAAAAGACTAAGTTCGACGTGCTCCACTTTATCAGTGCCTATAAAGGTCACGAGAAGGCCAAGTTCATACTACCCATCTGTGTATTATTAATTCGTGTAAAAACAGTACACCACCTATGTGTAGATCGCTACAAAACATTCAAACTCCTTTAGTGAATACGAGATATTCCAAACCACCATAAGGTGGCAAGTTATACTGCCTAATATGTAAATTATAAACTTTCCAAAGTAATGCTAAAGAATACGAGATATTCCAAACTGTCATAAGTTAATCCAATGTACCTAGCCGGATTGCCGGTAGATACCCACCTGTGTCCAGTTGTTGGACTAGAAGCCAACCCAAAACCATGGGAGAAGGCAAGGCAGAATTATTGACACCCTCACCGGCTACAATGCTGGTGGAAAATACTGCCATAGTGCGAGCATAACAGTGGCCGATTATCAAACCTATTTTTTGCTGAGTTAAATAGTAAAGACCTATTCAATAGAAATATTATTATTTCCTTATGGTTATGTTGTACACTGACCTGCAATATATTCAAAATAATAAAAACAAAAACAAACCATGGAACACGAGATGTTCACAATGATATATATCTAAGCACTAAGTGACATGAATACTTCATCAACAATTTACAAATGATATGTTCACTTATAGCAACAAATATCAGTAAGTGTTGATTATGATATGACTCCATGTAATAATATCTATGGAAAATCTTGATATAATTTAAACGGATTAAATTCATAGGTACAGCATATCATTCCACATCCTCAGTATTTAAGCTTATAGTAAAAACCTTGCTCAAAGAGCATGTAAGCTAACTTTTAAGGAACCAAAACCTAAGGAAATCGCAGGTTAAGTCCTCTGCTGATACCAGCAGTCCTGAATAAAATTATAAGGTTCTAAAGTTTCAATACCAGAATTACAGGAACTCCTCACAGGCTCGAAGAACCCGTGCACCAGCACCTTGGAATACTTGATGTATGACACCAATGCCACAATTGGTGTGGCCACCCGCTGGGCTGAGCGGTTTGAGGAAGCTACCACTGATTTTAAGAAGAAGTAACTTCTCACTGTTGAAAGCAGAAGGGAATAATATTGACGGGCAAAACCACCAGCCCTACTTACTTATAATCACCCCAAGGGAGTAAGTCAGCAATAAACTTATAATGATATACAACAACTAAATAATGAAATATGTGCTGATATATTTGTAAATAGTTGTTAGAACAAAATGGTATGAGGTATCTACCTTACTCGTACTTAATGTCTAAATCACTCAATAAACTAAAAATTCAATATAAATGAATGTCAAATTACACAAACCGTGTACGCCTGCTATTGACATAATTGCACAGAACTAAACCTAAATTCAAATCTTTTGTAAAAACTTACCTGGTTGGTGCTCCTAATAAATGAATAAACAGGGAAATCTTTGTTGTAACAAAACAGAAATAACAAGATTCAGATTTAATTTGATCTGCACTGATATAACATTTCCAGTAGCAATTGTCTTATATTGACAATATTTTCTGTGTTCAAATCAAATATTGTATGGAGGGAAATTGCCTTATTATAGGGAATACCTAGGAACAAGCTTCCCATGACTAGACAACTGGCCTTGTCATGGAAACATTACTTCTGATGCATTTGGCACATAAGAGCTCTCATGCCACGGGACACAAAAAGTGTGCACCAAAGCAACTTGTTTCACAAAGGACTCACTTCTATGACAATCAAAAAATCTCACTGCGCTTAATAGAAAAATTACTTTGCAGTATACATGACTCCTGAACTTAAAAATTTAACATAAAAGTAGACAACTATCTACCACTTGGTAAAGAAATGTAATGTTAGATTTTATGTTAGATCATTCAGACATTCCCAAAACATGCGTGGCATACCCACCAATTTTGGAACAGGGATGGTTTGCTGAACACAGTTTAATATCATGCCTATAAGCCTATATGTACCTATCCTATAAGTCATATGGTGAAATTATGGCTTCTCTCTACTTTGTTAGGTTGTCACTGTCAAACAGTGTCAGAAATGCAATAGACAACTTTGTCTACGGTGCAGCTAAAACCCGGTCCACACATGACCTACAGTAAAACTAGTCTTTTCTTTGGCTGATACTTTTAAATTTATTTCATGTTTATCCAGGTAGAATAAACATATCTTATCTCCTCTTTATTCTCTAAAATAGCTAAGTGGGACTGAATGTTCAAAATACACTTACTTAATTGAGGCAATGAATTACCCCATTTGAATTACTAGTATCATCAAAACTATAAGTACTTAACTTACCAATACAAAAGTAAAATTGCATTGAAACAAAAAGGGGGGGGGGGTGTATGCTGGGGACCAACTAGTGCAACAGGTCCTCGTGAAAAGTCAGTGACCATACAACTTCTCTAGGTATCTAGTCCCTAGCAGGAAGTTCATTTCATGACATGACATAAACCCCTCCCTCAAGAAACAAAGTTTCTCGTTACATATAACATAAACTGTGACACAAAAATACTACTATGATGACAGAGAAAGACAATCGCATTAACTTCCATTTCGGGAGGCACAAAAAAATGACATAAAATGGTCTTCATAAGTATAAAATAATTGTATTTACATATATTTAGATAGACCCATATGCATATACATACAGGTATATACAAGTATACACATACATGCTGAAATAAACGTTAGTATACTAGCTGTATCATGCAGTAGAAAAAAAAAAAAAAAAAAAATTTAATACTTAATAATAATAATATTAATAATAATAATAATTTAATATAATAAAATATAATTTATATGTTATGTTAAATGAACAAACGGAATAATAATAATAAAATCGATAAGCTAGACTTCCATACCAGTCACCTACAATGTCAACACAAATATAACTTAGATGTGAATAGATACTTATCGTTTGAAACGAAAATGATGAATGTGATAATATATAATGCATGTACCTAATTGCATTGCCTAATGCAAGGCTAATTATATGATGCATGTAATGTAATTACATTACCCCCAGTGACATTTAAAACATCACTATGGTATGATAAAAACAACTAATGAGATTATTCTGCTTCAATAGATTTCAACAAATTGTCTTTGTGTTAAGTGGGAACAGCAGTATTATAAAACCAAAGTAACTTTTTGTCTGATTACATTTAGTAATAATGACCTTGTAATATAGCCGACATCAACGGCTAGGTACAGGGGCGCTGGCTTTTAGAAAACCCCATGGGTGCTCATGCTCATTTGATGGACTCGAAAAAGTGGCGAAGTGTGAGAAGAAAAATGCACACTGATCAACCGACAAATAAATAAATGTCCTACTTACATACTGCGTACCTAATTACTAATTATGTTCGATAAAAATATAAAATGAAATCATTTTATAAAAATGAAACTAGTTTTTAGTATCAAGAAATATTATAATGTAACCGTAACCTAAAAGGCGATTACTTATCTGTTTCTTGATGTCTATTCTCAGGGGTGCTCGGCACCCACTGTTTATTTCTCATAATCGGCGCCCCTGGCAAGGTACATATAACGATGATGTACAAATAACCAAGTAAGTACTAAAATATACTGAGAGTAATGATATAATATTTCTAAAATTAGCTAGTAAGTCATAAGTGACTTTCATTAAGAATAATCCAATTAATTACAATACACGTCTCACACCGTGGTATTATAACTGCCCCTGTTGAAGATAACATGCTTCTCATCTAAATCAGTTGCCTATCAATGAATCAAATATATTTTTACAATACGAGAATACTTGTCACACAATACTTTAAAAAAAATGAACGGATAGTCTAGTCAACACCTTGGGACACTCCCAGCAAGAACGTATGACTGTAGCGACAAAAAAAACCTTAGGGAAAACTGAAATCAACTCATATCTTACTATAAAAAGAAACCGCACTTGAGTTGATAGTACCAGTACTAACAATAGCGTAACAATTAATTATTGCAGCAAACTCTAAACATCTACATTATGTGAACAATAATAGAATTGCATTTCAGTTTCGGCGCGAAGTAAAATTGGGAATCAAACGAGCTTACCTGTTAAGCGAAGTCTTGATTCTAATTTTATGAGCGCCGAAACTGAAATGCAATCACCCACCCACCACTAGTTAATAGCCCCAAAGCTGCAATAATTAACCTACCTAACTCACAGTTATCCTTACAGGGAAATAGTGAATGTAAGTATGCGGTAACAAGTCTGTCCAAAAGACAGCTTGTTCCTTGTCCTATAATCTCTAAAGTAAGTGACATCTAGACGCGATGGTGTTGCCAGGATACATTGATTGTATTTTTTTATATATATCTAAACTTGCGAATCCTTTGACCCGTAATGAAAATATTACTACATTATGTGAACAATAATAGAATTGCATTTCAGTTTCGGCGCTCATAAAATTAGAATCAAGACTTCGCTTAACAGGTAAGCTCGTTTGATTCCCAATCTTTGCATAGTTTAATAGTTATAATAATGATCACGTAATTTCTTTTGCACTGATTACGGTTCAGAAAATTCAGTTAGTGGAATGTCGTAAACCAAGTGGGCCACGTACGCCGATCTGGGCGCGTCGGTCTTCATACATTTTATATGGAAACTAAACTTGTAGAGCTACACATGATCCACGCCACGCGACGCCGTGTGACGTCGTTCTACGTACAAATCAGGCGTGTTACACGTGTGCGTCGGTCTAATGTGGTTCTAGCTTTAAAGAGCTACATTAGATCTACGCCACGCGACGCTAACGTACAAATCAGCCCCCCTAGCCAAGTCACAAACGATAAATGTAAACTCTCAGTAGTCTTTAATAGATTTTCAACTTTATGATATTGGATATAAAGTTGAAAATCTATTGAAGATTATATAGTGTTTTCGTTCGTTCCGGTCGCTAACGCTTAGTAGTCTTTAATAGATTTTCAACTTTATGCTCTTAGGTATAAAGTTGAAAATCTATTGGAGATTACTAAGCGTTCACGTTTATCGTTTGCAACTTGGCTAGGGGGGCAGGTGTGGCCCACGTATGCGTCGATCTAATGTAGTTTCCTTCTATATTCTATTTCTTTTTTTGTAGTGGGAAATTATGTACATCCTGCTAGCCATCTGCTCTACCGGCTACTAAACCGACAGGTAATCGACAATATTTGTATTTGTACTTCGACGGTCAACTGATTTTTGCGGCAGACAAGAACGAAGTAGGTTCTGCGATCAACCAAACACTAGCAACATAAGTAAGTAATAGAAGGATTTTTTTAAGTTTTTTGCATTTTGCAAGTCAAGTTGTATGTTGATAAAAAATATTATAGGCGGCAGTAACATGAATTTATTTACGAAATTATAATCATTAGAATGAAAATGAGAGGATAGTCCCTTATTGAATGGTTATTTCATGAAAACATCATTCAATAGGGTAAGACGCAAAATGTAAACAACTTAAGATAATTTGAATTTCGCGGGCTACCTTGGAGCATTATTTAAGATTTTTTTAGTTTTTTACTGTGAAAATCGATTTGGATTTGCATGTATTAAAATAGGATATACTTTTTTCCCAGTAGGTATCCTGTGGGACCATTTTCAACATTCGTGCAGGCGAAACCGCAGGTAAAAGCTGCTGCTGTCCGCCTTTGTACCTTCTGTTGCATGAAGTTTTAATAAATAAATAAATGCCTTTACCTCTCTGTTCTGCGCAAGCGCTTGCTGCTCGAAGTCGTCGACCCTCATCTCGATGAGAGGCACGTGCATGATGAGGTACACCGTCAGGACCCATATTGACACCTGCAGGCAATACAGAATACACATGTAAGAAATTGAATCTAATTTGAATCTAAATCGAATTGAATTGAATGATCTGAAGTAACGCCTAAGGATAATGGACAATGCATATTGTCGTCATAAACAGAAATCCTTTGGCTAAACATCCTTGGATGGGCAGTCATCTCAGATCGCATGAAGTCTTTACAGTGCGATGCGAAATGAGACGCCTGCAGGCCCCAAATTTCATTTCGACATCAACAATTTTGTGCCAACCAACTGGGCTGCGGGATTGTTTAAAAGAGTCTCCGTGGCCATTTGGGACGCAAAGGGAAACTGAAGAAACACAGTTGGTGGTGGTGAGTTTTGTCAGTAAAGCTGACTCGCTTGCTCCTTGGGGTGGACCCCAAGCGAGAGAAGAACGTACATTTTGTTCAAATCAACAGTTTTTCCTACACGTTAGGGCTTTTCTTGAGGTGGGAAGTAACAAATAACTTCTTTAAAGGACATTTTAGGCGATTAAGTAAACTGTCTAAGGACCCATAGCTACCTAAGAGCCCCGTGGCGCTGTTTGAAAAACAAAAGAGTATTTATAAAGAGAGAGTTAGAGAGAGAGAGAGTAGTTAAGAGTTATATTTTTTTAGGATTAACAAATTCATTATCATTTATAAAATTTCAGGGGGAGCCCATAAAAAAAATTGCTACAGGTCCCACGTTACCCTCCCGTTCCCGTGTTGTCCTGTCTGTAAAAAAATCGTTTTTAGCGATACTCGTAAGATCGCCCATTATGACACCCTATTAATTTTAAGTTCCTAATGTAATTTGTATTTTTGGTGTACAATAAAGAATATATCTATCAATCTAGCTACAAATTGTTACAAGTTTAGTTCGGATGACTTTAGCTACATTTGATTCACCAATGAGACAGCACGTATACAAAATAATAATGTACCTACTCACATAGATACGGCACAATACCGACGTAGATCCTATCTGTAACCAAACACCTGTAGCCTGTAGCAGAATCCTTTCCAAGTAAACCTTGAGATTTTCCTACACGATTGGCGCGAGTTACAATAACATCACATTACATAGAGGTTTATAAATATACTGTTTATGATAGACAAGCTACTTATGTTTATTTGTGGCTCACATCGTGGTTACATCGCGCCATGTGGCTCAGATTCATTACATGTGTTTGGTTAATAGCTATCATATAATGTGGAGTAGGTATAGCTAGATTCACAGTTGAAAAAACGTTATACAACTCCTTTTACTGCTATTTGAGAACCACTGAAAGGGTTATGCTCGGAGTTTCCTTGCGTGATCGCATCAGGAATGAAGATATCCGCAGTAGAGCCAAAGTGTTATTGGGTCATTCGGTTCCCTTCAAAATGGTTGAGCTGAGTGGGGCTGATGCACGCGTCATGCTCGTGAACGGGTGCCGTCAGTTGAGACTGGTCATCTCTTAGCTGCCAGTGACTGAATTCAATTTCTATTTTTTTTAATTAGTTTTTTTTTTAATTTTAATTATTATTACTTATCTACATTGTGCTCACATATTAGAAGCGACAAGAAATATGTAACCAAGATTTATGTAACTCATAAGATGATTTAAAAGAGTGTCCATGGAGTTTCTTGCACGTTCTTCTCCATAGAGATCTACGCTTTGGAACGTGCAATTTAGCTTCACTTGTATATTATTTTTTTTTGACTGACCGACATTTTGACAATTCAAAAGTGCCTGTAATTGGTCTATTTGAAATAAACGTTTCTGATTTCCAAGGTCGCCGGCATAGCCCAAAGGATGGCCAAACTTAAATGGCAGTGCGCAGAGCACATTGCTTGTAGAACAGATGCTGGATGAGGACGAAAGGTTTTAGAGTGGCGACTGCGCACCGGAAGACGCAGTGTTGGAACTGTTGGAAGGCCTTGAGGTGGACCGATGATCTGATGAGGGTTACGAGAATGCGATGGATGCTAGACGCACAGGACCGTTCGTTGTGTGTGACACTTGTGGAAGCCTATGTCCAGCAGTGGACGTCTTTCGGCTGAAATGATGATGATAATGACAAGCTAATGTCGTCAAACAATAAGAAATACAGAAATCATCAAAGGATCACTTGTTTTACTATCTAATAGATAGTAAAACAAGTGATGAAGTGATAGATAAAAAGTCTATCCATATGTCTTGTTCCAGGGTATCATGTACCCCTGTGCAAAATTTCATCCAAACCTACCCGTTCCATCCTAACCTATTTGGTTTATAATATCTACCAACGACCTAACAGCCACTAGACGTCTAATAACCGGCGACGCATGTCTATCAACACATATGATTATAGATCTGATACCCCGCTCCCCCGTACCAATCACAAACCAATCACAACGTAGTACCCCGCTTCCCGTACCTCGGCTAGTTGACAGAATTGTTTTGGTGCGCTAGTTCAAGCATGAGGCGTCTACCGTCTAGTGGCTGTAAGGTCGATGCTATCTACTTATTAGTGTCTCAAATAAATGTTTTCTTTCATTCTATCTTTTTTCTTTCTAGTGTTAGTGTGATCCACCTACGCAACAACGACCATTGTTCATGGAAAGTTGTATATATACGGTGTTTATCTATAGGTATGTCTCCGAAAGCCTTTATGATAGTTCAATTTTAGAAAGAAGACCTATGATCTCAGTCCAGAAAATGTATAAAGAATCAATGTTATTGAAGTAAGTCCATATGTGTAACATTGCAACTTTCCGTATAAAGTTGTTAAATGATCGACAATTACACATATCAACACCTGTTATCGCAGCCATATAGCCCATAATTGCTCAGATCATTACTGCCGTCATACGCATGAGGACCTATGGCCGGATAGACCAATTATCTGAATCGTTGTTTCCTCATAAGAACAACATAGAAATGTGATTATGGGATTGACATGTCTTTTGCTGAAAGTTGGGGGAATTTTGGAGAATAGAAGATTTTGAAGCAAAGATTAAAAGTAGTAAATTAACATCAGATAACATCACATAACATCAGATAACATCACATAACATCACACAACAGCACATAACATAAACATTTATTTCCTCTTCTGCAAAAATGCGTTGCAAAATAACGTTAAATAGGTAATTAGTTACAAATTATTCCTTTATAAGATACAGATATCTGCACTAGGGAAACCTGTAACACAGATTACCAGCCACCCCCCCCCCCCCCCTCCTAAAAGATAAAAGAAAATGTTTTGTATTCTCCTTTCAGTACCAGAGCGTCATTAATACCTTCCATAATTTATCAACAAAACTTGTTATCACACAAAATAACTATACAACATAAGCCCCGATCAAGCGCATAATATTACATTGTATATGAACGTACCGTGACGTCGCAATATTATCTTATCTCCTCAGCCAGTATCACCAAATATTGGGAGCAGTTGATCCCAGGGATTAGGACATTAACTACTTCAGAGGCTATCAACCAGATAGGAATGTGTCTACTAAAAATGCCATCGTAACTCTCTAGATATTACTACAAAGATTTGCGGCAATCTTATATAGGTACGTAATCTATTCGTCCATTTAAAAACGATCTTTGTTGGTCGTGGGTACAAACCTAGTCAGGTGCATTACTTTGTGTAATTTTTTTCATCACCACTGCTCACAACACGGTGAAGAAACTAAAAATTCAAAGACATGTGACATCCACCAATCCGCACTGCGCCTGCGTGGTGTATTACCGTCTATTCCTTCTCCTAGAGAAGAGGCCTGAGTCCCAGCAGTGGGAGTATAAGACTGATTATGTTAAGCTTATGCTAAAAATATCTTATGTTAGATAATATTTGAATAATCGCAAGCTTAACAAATAAAAAGTATATATGATTGCCTACAAGCATCGCAAAGCATGTTAATAAAAATCTACAATATTAATCTCCTGTCAGATTATGCTAAACCGGCTCTAGAAGCATGACATTTTGCAGTAGGTCACTAAAGTGAACACATCTTAACGTGTCCATGCCAATTTTTTAATATTTAGTAGTATGTTTGACCCAGTAATCAATCGCGGCCATAGCATTCGCTGACGCAGCCATAAGGTCCTCACATTTACAGGCGACAGAGCAAGCTGCACAAGACGAGTGGTTTTTTTTTTTTAAGGTGGGAAATCAAAAAACCACACCTGTATCCTTCAATTACCCTTTGCGTTCTAGGACTACGCCGGTTTCCCTTTCAGAAATTCTCCGCGGCCCCTACGGTTTGCTGACATGTCTTTGAGGAGCGCGAGGATCACTACGCACTGTTGACGACTGGGCTCGGTCCTGTTCATTACCGAACAGCCGGACGGCGAGCTACCCAGTGCTCGACGTCCGCAAGCCCGCGTCTACCGTGGCTGGTAGTCGGGGTCGGAATTACGGCGGCTAGGGCGTGAGGACCTTCGTTCCCTCGCGCGTGCAGCCTCCTCCTTCGCTAGCATTACTGCTTCGCAGAAGGAGGCGACCGCCTGCCATTCCTCCTCGCTCCGAACCAGGGCCCGACGCGAAAGGTCGCTGCCGCCAATTGCCTCCATGAGGACACGGCGGTGCTCCGCCCAAGCGGGGATCTACGGAGAGACATCCGCACATATATCGAAGGTCAGAGCTTCTAGGATAGCTCTGACCTTCGATCTAAGTGCGGACCCCACACAGGTGAGTACTCACTCAAGGTTTTTTTTGGAAATGTATTGCCTAACGGAGTTAAATAGGAGATAAAACATGGAAGCTCTTAATTTTTGTTGACAGGTAATCCACCATCGGGCACACGGCTTGTAGTGATTAATCAAATAGTGCCTTTAATCAATACTAGCGAAGGAGACAGCCGCAGCCGTGAAGGACGCGCTCCGGATGTCGGGTAACGCCGGGCGATCCCCGACCACCGGAGGCGCGAGCTTGCGGATGACGAGAAATGAGTAGCTCACCGTCCGGCTGTCCGGTAAGGAACGAGTGCAAGTGGTTGACGACGCGCAGTGTTCAGTGTTCCTCAAAGAAAATATCAGTAAAACAGGGCCGATGCACGCTAGGTCCTTGAGGAATTTCTGAAAAGGAAACCTGTAGTCCTAGAAAACAAAAGAGAACTGAAGGACATAGATTTGGTTTTATTCAGTAAAAGTCTGACACGCCCTCCCGCCCCACCCTAATGTGAGAGAAGGCATTGGATGATTTCCTATCTCAAAAAAACCTACAATCTATAGCAATCTATAGAGAGACTAGGTCAACGATAGAAGGTCATTGAGAACCGACGACTAGTATCTTTAACCAAACTATAGTCAGTGCCGTAACTAGGGCGGACTCAGCGGTGCCTAGGCACAGAGCGCAATCCCTGGGGGGCTGGGGGGCGCAACAATTTTATATCTACTCCTTTTTTCTAGGGATACAGTTATAGAAGCTCGCACCGGGCGTATAAAAGGCTAGTTAGGTACGCCACTGACTATAGTGAGTACCATTTACATTAGTAGCGCACTGAAACCAAAAACGTTAAGTTAAAATTTCATCCAAGCATGCCTTGTAATTTAATCAAGCAAGTACCCACTTGTATGTACTTTTTGACCCCGTAAAAGAGTGTAGGTCATTCGTTGCCAAGGTGAGGGTACTCGGGCACTGACATTACTTGAACTTTATATAAATATCTGAGCAATGTATGTGACCATGGTGAGTTTGTTTAAGAGGGCCCTTCTTCACTCGTCTATTGTCAACCTAAGCATGGTTTAAAAGCTTGCCGGTTCATCCAACGCAATGTTTAATAAAAAGGCAGTCCGAAAACAAAGAGATAATACCAGAAAGCTCTGCTGGCACTCGGTATTAACGACATTTACTCGAATATTTCACAAAACTTGTTCCAGGAAATGTGCTTTTTTTAAACTGTAAAAGTTTGTGGAAAAAATTTTCAACATTCAGAATCGTGATTGCAAGGATTCTATTGTTATATTTTTTTGATTTTTTTACCCGACTGCGCGACGCAAAGGAGGGTAATGTGTTTATCAGTCTATGTATGTATGTATGTATGTATGTATGTATGTTTGTTTCTATGTGGCGTTCTAGAGACCAAATGCGTAGGCCGATTTTGATAATTCTTACGTCAATCGATTCGTCTTAACCTTGCGAGTGTCACTAAAGACATTGTGATGTAGTATGTACGTACCTATTATTTCAATGTGTGTAACCAAATATATAACTCGTGTATTAACATAATAAACGGCAGTCTTGTTGTACCATATCTTGTGATGTTTCATTCAATCTGACACCCGACCTTACATGGCGACCCTGCCACTAAACAGGGCTTGAATCATGTGCGCGTTTAGTGTAAACTTTGCTCTGCGCGGCAACTGTTTAAGTGAGAGTTATATTAAAAGTGACTTTCAATCATGTGTAACTCAAAAGTAACTAATGAAGAGGTATTTCTTAATCAAAATAGCGCCGCTAAAAACAGCGCGACGGTGGAGGAATTCAAATTTCATTTGTCGGCCATAAGTATCGTGTTAACAATAATTTGCACGATTTTATTCCTTGGTGCACTATACTTCATGTACAAAATTTACAAGAGATGTCATGAGTCTTGGGCGCGAGAGCAGATAACGAGACATATCTTAAGGCGTTCTTTGGATCGATCCAGAAGGAACCGCGGCGGTGCTTGTGGCATGGCTGCAAGCGAGGAATGTCGGGTCCATGCTTCCAACAAGGGTCCCTGACAACAAGAGGCGTGTAACAAAATATACAATTCAGCTAGTGTTCTCGTGAGTTCTGTGTTCTAAAAATGTGTGAAAGTGCGGCAATTCTAATACGGACAGTGTACGCGTGCCTAAGCAGTGGTATCATAATCGTGATTTAGGAATATGAACTATAAATAATTATGAACAGTTATGTATGAGGAGTTATTACAGATATACAATGACCTTGGTAAGATAAGAATATATTTAATAAAAATAGGGCCAAGTAGACGAAGAGGTGAAATCGTTTTGAAAAAGCTAAGAGAGGCCGATAAATTACTGAGTACTTTCAATGAGTGTTTAGACCATTTAAGTTTGCTTAAAACTGGATTAAAAGACGAGGAATTATGTAAATTTAATAAATTAAACAAAGATTTTGTTAGCTTGTATGACAATATTATAGATTTGTGTAATAATTCATCGACTGAAGGATCGTTAATAGAACTAAATATGGCGAAATTCGATTTAAAGATCGCCTTGAGCTTATTACCAGTTTTAAATGACGACGCACACTGGGGCAAGATTACTCAAATTGATACATTAAATGAAAATATTTTATTTTGCTTTACCATATTACTGTGTATGCTGTGGCATAGTCAAGTACTTGTGGAATAACAGCGAAGGTAAACGGACGCAATCCACCTAACCCCCGCTCCTTATCACGCCCTCAAGTCCAAGGCGAACACTCGTGGAGCAAATAAGTGAATTCGTGCGTTTGCGCAATAACGAAGTGTACATTCGATTTTTTAAATACTTGTGATAAAATCACCAAAAGCTATTATGGAAGGGTCAAGTTCAGGTATGTATCTTATTATTTCACAATATATTTATGTTTTAATCATTTTTGTGATGGGTAAAATTGTGAGTCAAAGATTGCATAAAAATAGAAGAAGTCAGAATTAAAAAGTAATAATTCAATTAGATAATTAATTATGTTCCGGAGCTGAACGGGGTTACGTTTAGATGTTTTTAGTACTAGTAACTATTATAATTTAAGATTATTTCTTAATTTTCTGCCCATAATTGCCCGATTTTAAATAAATAATATTAGTAGTGAGATAAGCCGTTATTCTCAAAATACCTCCTTTTTTTATTAAATTCCTTTGTTACTTTTTTACACAGGTACAAGCTCCAATACCTTGTTTGTAACAAGGCGAGAGCTACTTATGATTATGAGGAACTCTGGTCAGAATAAACTTGAAGATCAGATAGAGTCACTTCAGAAGGAAATTGAAAAAAAAACAAAATGTGACGATGAACAACGGAAAGTTATTGTGAAAACGATGAATCGTTTTAAAACTGAATACAAATCACGATGGGAAGCAGCGCACCGCATGGAGGACAGATTTTCCAATAAAAATAATACTTGGTTAGATACATCAATTTCTTTTCCTAAAAATACAATAAAACGAAATATTCCAGGTCGTCCAACAATATCTTTTGAGGAAAGCACAAACAGGATGAAGCGACAAAAGACTCAAGATTTGAGAAAAGATACACCTTTATCTGAGCTGGTTTATGCTACGCAAATGAAACTGAAAGCTTCAGGACAAGGTGTAGCTTCAAAAATAATGAAAGATGTGTTATCTAATCCATCAAAGCCTACTGAATATTTAAAAGCCTATAAACAGTCACTAGGAACAGTTACGATGATGTCTGGAGAGGATGCTCTAGCACTCATAGTTGAAGCGAACTTATCTCGTCATCAGTACAATATATTAAGATCAAAATCTCCAAAAATCTACGCGTCTTATAAAATTGTGCAGATTACAAAAAAAGACTGCTACCCACAGCCTAATAAAATCGTTGTTAGTGAAACTTCTGTACACGTTGATTTGCAGACAATACTTAATATTACCACTGAACGTTTGGTATTAGTTCAGAATGAGGTTTTGCTTACACTGAACAGTGAAGAGTTACAAAATATGTCTTTATTTTCAAAATGGGGATTTGATGGCAGTAGCGGCCATAGCTCCTATAAACAGGCTTTTTATGGTCCTGAAGCCAGTGATGCAGCTGTTTTCATAACATGTTTTGTGCCACTACGCTTGACATCTGGATCTAAGGTCATATGGCAGGATCCTAGACCAAGTTCGACTAGATATTGCCGACCATTAAAAATTGAATTCGTCAAAGAAAGCACCACAGTTTCTGTGGATGAAAAAAAAAAGGTCGATGACCAAATAAAAACTCTTCAGACAAGTGTCATACAACAAGATGGGCGCACTATGAAAGTTAAACATAACTTGATGTTTGCTATGATAGACGGAAAAGTCTGTAATGCAATTACAAATACAACATCAACACAGATGTGCTATATATGTGGAGCAACATCCAAAGACTTCAATGACATATCCAAAGTGCTTGGTAGACCAATAAAAACTGAAAATTTGGAGTTTGGCATTTCAGTGTTACACGGATGGATACGTTTCTTCGAATGTCTTTTGCACCTGGCATACAGACTGCCTATTAAGAAAAAGCAGGCTCGTAAAAACAAGAAAAATGTAACAGGAGTTTCAGACAAGGAGAAGGTCGAAGAAACCAAGAGAACAATTCAGGCTCAATTTCGAGAAAGACTAGGCTTGATAGTGGACAAGCCCAAACCAGGATTTGGAAATACCAATGATGGCAACACCGCGAGGCGATTTTTTAAAAATGCCGCAGTGTCTGCAGAAATTACAAAGCTGGATTTACAATTAATACAAAGAATGCATAATATATTAATTGTCATGTCATCTGGCTATGACATTGATGTGGAAAAATTCCGCACATATGCAATTGACACCGCCAGATATTTTGTGCAAATGTACCCTTGGTATGACATGCCTCCAACTGTACACAAGTTTTTTATTCACGGGCCAGAAATAATAAAAAATGCACTTTTGCCAATAGGCCAACTAACGGAAGAGGCCCAAGAAGCCCGGAATAAAGACTTTAAAAAATTCAGAGAACACCACTCTCGTAAATGTAGTCGCGAGAAATCGAACACTGATATTTTCAATCTGTTACTCATATCATCAGATCCTGTCATAACCAGCAAAAGGAAACTGCCAAAGAAAAAGCTGACTACACTGCCTAAAGAAGCTCTAGATCTTCTGATACCACCATCATTACAGCCGCCAAGAGAAAAATCTACGGATGATGATACAGAAGGTGATTCTGACTGTAACGATGACAGTGACTATAGCTCTGATAGTGATTAGTTTTGTTATGACCTTTTGCTTTGCCTAGTGACCTTTAACTTTGTCGTTGCCTAGGGTAGTAATAATATTTAATATGCAACACATTATAAATATTATTTTGATTGTACATATAATATATATCTTTATACATATAAGCTTATACAAACAATTTTCTTTTTTATTTCACCAACCTTATCATGTCACCATCGAAATATCGTCTCCAAATCATCATTCTGAATTAACGACACATTTTAATAATCTTGCCCCAGTGTGCGACGGCACAAATACGAAACAACTCATTGATGGGATTGAATACTATCAAACGGAACTTGACTCGGACAGTCAAATTAAATTAATAAATTTTGTTATAAAAAGTCGACTTTCGCAGTCTGCTAAACTCAAACTTAATACAAAGTATGACAGTGTAAGTGAGTTAGTCAAGGCTATGAAAACATGCCTGTTACCTAAAAAATCGGCAACAGCTCTACAACACAAATTATACAATTTGAGACAAAACGATCTTTCTATAGATGACTACGGTAAGAAAATAACTGATTTGTTTGTTGACTTGACAATTTCCCAATCTGAAGGCAATGAGTCTAACTTCGGTATATTGAAGCCTATAAACGAAAAATTAGCCATTAAAAGTTTTGCCGACGGATTGAGAAATCGTCGGCTAAGCACTATAATAGCAGCACGACAATTTACATCTTTAAGCGATGCCATACAAGCAGCCATCGATGAGGAGGTTTCAACACCGTCCACTTCAGGTGATATTTTATTTATGCGTCGTAATAACAGCTACTACCAATATAGGAATACCAGAGGTCAAGGGGTGTCACGAGGACGAGGACAAGCAACCCCACCGGCGGAACGCAGGGATGATCGAATATCGCAAACAGGTCGCGGTGGATGGAGATCTCGCGGCCGTGGTGCATCAAACCATGGAACTAGAGGTAGGATTTTTTTTAACCAAGCTAATAATCAGGAACAGCAACAAAATACGCATATTTTGACAGATGCAAAACCGCGAGAAAGTCAATCTGAAAATAATAATGATAATTTAGAAGAGTTTTTTCGTGAATAAAAGCGTTATGATGTCATGTAGTAGCATATATCATATTTCATTACACTCTAAACATAATAATCTTACTTATACGTGGTTAATCGACACCGGTGCTTCCATATCGGCTATAAAATATAAACACATTGCTGAGTTGAATGTATCCAACCAAAAAGAGAAGCTTATTGTAAATGGTATTGGGGGGAAAATTGAAGCGATCGGTTTTGTTTATCTTGAATTAAGAGCAGGTGATCAAATTCTAAACCATAAATTCTACGTATTTGAATCTTTACCCTGTAAGGCAAGTGGCATTTTAGGCCAAGACTTTTTGAGCAAATATTATTCGATAATTAACTTTAGAAATAACTCTTTAGTTATGTATAATAATAATAAAGAAATTAGGTTGCCGATTAACAAACATAATGACACGCTAACTATACCGGCTAGGTCCGAAAGTACACATTACATTACGACCGACATAACGGAGGACTGTGTAGTCTGCGCGGCTGAAATAGGAAACGGAATATTTTTAGCAAGTACATTGGCAAGCCCCGTGGATGGAAAGCTACCAATTAGAATCTTAAATACCACAGAGAAAGATTTTTATTTACATAACATTCAACCAAATATACATAAAGCAAGCGATTATAATATCTGTATATTTGACAAGCCTAGTAAATATGCAGAACGAGTCAAAAAATTGCTACCTTTATTAAAATTAGGCCATCTAAATAAGGAGGAACAAATTAGTATTAGAAACATATGTTCAAAATATAATGATACCTTTTATCTTGAAGGAGACCAGCTCACTACGACAACTATATATAAACATTCAATAACAATACAACCCGGTACTAGACCAATGTACAGCAAACCTTACAGGCTCCCGCATTCACAAAAAGGGGAAATACAGAATCAAATTGACCACATGCTCGAACAAGGTATAATTGAACCTTGTAATAGCGAATGGTCTAGTCCCGTTCTTTTAGTACCAAAGAAATCAAACGGAGAGAAGAAATGGCGTCTAGTCATTGATTACCGAAAGCTAAATAACTGTGTACAAAATGATAAATTCCCACTGCCAAATATTCATGAAATATTAGACTCACTCTCTGGTTGCATTTATTTTACGCACTTAGACTTAAGTCAAGGGTTTTATAATGTGGAACTCGAACCCGATAGTAGAAAATTTACAGCTTTTCATTCAGGCCAATTTCAGATGACTAGAATGCCCATGGGTCTTAAGACAAGCCCAAACTCATTTGCCCGAATGATGACAATGGCAATGGCGGGCCTTAATTACGAAAAATGTTTATGTTATCAGGACGATTTGATTATAATGGGACGGGACTTATTGAACCATAACAAAAATTTAATCGAAGTTCTAGAAAGATTACGTAGTGTCAATTTAAAAATAAATCCGATGAAATGCGACTTTCTTAAAAAGGAAATGCTTTATTTAGGCCACGTCGTAACAGACAACGGTGTGCTACCCGATCCAGAAAAGATTAGTGCTATACAAAACTATCCAGTTCCTCAAAACACACATGAAGTAAAGCGATTTGTAGCCTTAGCGAATTATTATCGCAAATTTATACCAAATTTTGCAGAAATTGCAAACAGTTTAAATATGTTGTGTAGAAAAAATGTAGAATTTATTTGGAATAGTGACGCACAAAAGGCATTTCAGACACTTAAAGAATGTATGTCTGCACCACCAGTTCTCCAATACCCAGATTTATCAGATAAAAATCAGTTTATTGTACAAACAGACGCGTCAGGTTACGCGATAGGAGCGGTTTTATCCAATGGCAATGGTCGGCCAGTCGCTTACGCCAGTAGGAGTTTAAACAAAGCTGAACGGAATTACCCAACTATTGAAAAAGAACTCCTGGCTATAGTATGGGCCGTAAAACATTTTAGACCCTATTTGTACGGTCGTCCATTCAAAATAGTCACCGACCACAAACCACTGGTATATTTATTTAGTTTAAAGGAGCCGTCAAGTAGACTACTCAAATTTAGATTATGTTTAGAAGAATATGACTATTTAATTGAATATGTCAAAGGTCAACAAAATGCGGCCGCCGATGCCTTATCAAGAATTCCAATATCGTCGAAGGATTTAAAGAGCATGCACGAATGTTTATGTGTAATGACACGAGCACAAATCAAACAATTAGAACAAACTTCTCATATTCCTGGAGATACCGCAGAAAACTGTGTCCCAGGTCAAGCAAGGATTGTAGGAACAATTAATAAACCTAATAATGCAGTAGAGCTGCAATTCATTGATAAAACAAGCCTAAACCGGCTACAAAAAACGAATAGAATATCTCAGGAAAATGATGTATTTTCATATGATCATGAAAAAAAGGTGTTGTATATAAATCCATCTGCTCGATCACAAATGACGCCAGCCGCATTTGTGAGAGCGATGTGTGATTTCTGCAAGGTCAATGAGATACATGAAATATATTTTGTGAAAAATAAATACAATAACGTATTTTTAGAAAAAATAACTAATGAGGTTAAAAGATATACTAAATGGGAAGGACCACGGTTATGTATCTTAAATGATATAGAAAGAATAGATAATTTAGAAGACAGGAGAGTCATTTTGAATGACTTTCACTTATTACCTACAAGTGGCCACGCAGGCACAAAAAGAATGTTTAACAACATTAAAAAATATTATTTCTGGCCGGGTCTCGAAAAGGATATAAATAACTTTGTTAAAAAATGCTCTACCTGTCAAAAACACAAGTATACGGTTATAGTAAAAGAACCCATGGCTATAACAACAACGGCACAATCTTCGTTTGAAAAAATATTTTTAGACATCGTAGGGCCACTAGATAGAGATTACAATAACTACACATATATTTTAACACTTCAGTGCGAACTGTAAAAATATGTATGTGCCTTTCCACTAGTGAGTAGAACATCAGCTGAAGTCGCTCGTGTGTTCGTCAACAACTTCATTCTCGTGCACGGAGTGCCTCGGGAAATTGCTACTGACAGAGGTACGGAGTTTATGTCAGAAACATTCAAAACGGTATGTACAATTCTTAATATTTCTAAACTGAACTCAACAGCGTATCATCATCAGAGCATTGGCGCTCTGGAAAATTCCCACAAAACCCTAGGAGCCTTTTTAAGAATACACATCAATCAAAGACCAGACTCATGGAGTTCGTGGTTACCTTTTTGGGCCTTTGCATACAACACCACAGTACACTCATCGACAAAATTTACTCCTTTCGAACTTGTTTATGGAAAGAAATGTAACTTACCAAGTAACCTTTTAAGAACAGTAGAACCACTCTACAACTATGACAGTTATCCCCTTGAGCTTAAATATAGACTGCAGGTTTCACAAACAGAAGCACGAGAAAACTTAATTAATTCGAAATTAGAAAGGAAAAACAGATATGATCAATATGTAAGACCTATAAAATATAAAACAAATGATAAAATATTGATAAAAAATGAAACTGGTAATAAGCTCTCAAACCTTTATAATGGTCCTTACAGTGTTATTAGAGATTTATCACCAAATGTAGAGGTAAACATCAATGGAAAAAATGATGTTATTCATAAAAACAGAACGAAGTTGTATTACTCATAATTATGTATAGTAACAAGGTTACTCCTACATTGCGATCGTGGCTGTAAAATGATATACACTCATGTTACCTACACTGGATAGATTATATCAGCTAAGAAGAATATGTATTAATTGTAAGAACATGTATTGTTTTTTTGTATTATCTGTAATCATAGGAATAAGTGATAATAAAATTGTACCATAAAAAAAAAAAAAAAAACAGTATAGTTTTTTTTTTTTTTTAATTGCCTTGGGAGGTGTGATGTAGTATGTACGTACCTATTATTTCAATGTGTGTAACCAAATATATAACTCGTGTATTAACATAATAAACGGCAGTCTTGTACCCTTGTGATGTTTCATTCAATCTGACACCCGACCTTACAACATGACAGTAATCAAAATTCACCACAGCGACAACCAGACGCTATATTGTCAAAATGAAAAAAAAAAATTCGATGAACTATGTCAAGTGGGGTGTCGTTAAATAGGTATTTTAAAATCATCTTTAGGTTCCTTTTATCATTTTTCATTTTAAATAATAGTTTAGGATATATAACGATTTAAAGTTTTTTTTTTTTTAATTTATTTATTTAAGGAACTTTTAACAAATTGTTATATCAGTTCCATCCTTTATCCAAATACATCACAATTACAGACTAACTAGTGAGTAAACTAAAATAGCTTCTGGCGACATGTTTAACAAAACAATCATTCTCGCTAATTTTCTTACTTATTGATTTAAGTTTTTATTTCAAGTATAAACGATATACAAACAAAAAAAACCGTGAAAAAGCATGAAGAACAAATATTTTTGGTAAAAAAATAACTCTAATTCATCGCCAAGTTGCCGAGTAAAAAGAAGTTTACCACCAAGCTCGATAGATGGCGTTGTTCATTTGATGCACGTTTGTGAATCAAATCATTCGAGTTTTCCCAACTACTAGACAGGTCGATGAACATAATCAAAAGATGACAACTACAGGGTGATTGGCAATTAGTGTACGATACTTAAACACGTGATTGTGCTCATGATAACAAACAATTTTTATTATAGGAGCAAAGCCGAAATCGCGAAAAAAATATCAGCTGTTCAGTACATTAGGCAAACATAAATGTACTGAACAGCTGACTTTTTTTCGCGATTTCAGGTTTGTTCCCATAGTAAAAGTTGTTGGTTATCATGAGCACAATCACGTGTTTAAGTGTCGTACACTAATTATCAGTCACCCTATATATTGGCAAAAACTACTAGGTTTTTTTTTTCTTTTTTTTTTTTTTTTTTTGCTGGCAACACTGCCTAAGTGACATGTCAAATTTGTATTCCGTATTTTAAAATTTAATTTAAATAGTATTTAAGTATAATTAATGTGTAATTGTTTGTGTAAACATAGTATAATTTCATAAATCGTCAGGATTATCGTTTTCCTGGAAAAATATATAGTATATCACGAGTTCTCGGTGTCAACCGGTTGTCTCACCGGTAACCTAAACGAACAGCTGACGTTTGAACTACGGAATTTCACGGGGAGTATATTGTTTAATTATTTGTTATTTTATTATAGCACACTTGTCAATTTAAGTTAAAACACGATCTTGCAAGTATTATCTTTTTAATTTAGTTCACTTAACACTCAGCGTGTTGTATCGTGTTTTGTTTACATTGTAGAAAACGAAACGTAAACTTAGTCAAAATACTATTAAAAAATATGCAAGACTGAATAAAATCATTAAAAAATGTAAAAACCACAAGAAACAACAAAAACACTTTTCCATAAATATTCAACTACGGAAAGAACGTGTTAATCTTATTAATCAATTAAATAACTATCAGATTAAGTTAGAAGACAGTATAAATATTTATGAAATTGACACACAGCGCTTACAGTCTGAAATACAGAGTCTTGATGAGTCGCTAAAGTCAATTTATAACAAATATGTATGTTCAAAGAACCAAATAAAGGAACATATCCTTGCTACAAACGAGTTGGTAGACAAAGTAGACTTACTTACTCGTAGTAACAACAAATGTACCTGTCAGAGAGAATCTCAGTCTAACCTGGCTGGCCTCCAACTTGTGGTAACAGAGGACACATCCCAGGCCATCAGAGCTCAGGACTGTATTACCAGCCAGGTACCCCACATTCAGCAAGAATTAACTCAAGGGGTAGATCCAGTAAATTGTAGTTGTTCCTCCCACAACAGCGGGGATTATCAATCAATTATCTTTTCAGACAGTATAGGAAGAGGTCTAGGGCAATTAATTAGTAACAACCTCCCTTTTTCTTCTCAAAACCATTGTAGGCCTCAAGCTTCATACCATCACATAATGTCATTAGTTAATGAACAAGTATATGGTCCCAATGCTATTATAACTGTATTTGTGGGTAATAGCTTAAATGTGAATAAAGATGATATCACAAATAGTGTCACAGAACTATTGAAGATAAATTGTAAGAAGATTATCTTGTGTGCTTTTCCATACTTTGAGCATTTGTCATATAGGCAAAATAAGTACATTCACATGCTAAATATGCATATGCATTTTTTAGTTAGTCACCATAGTGATAAGTTTTTATTTTTTGACATCAACAATTTTGTTGATAAACTTTTCTCGACTAGGTATACTGTGTACCTACCTATTATATTTAGACGTCAAATAGCAAAGCTATTAGCTTATAATATTCACTCAGACATAGTTAGTATGTCGAAGTCCTCAATCATTGATTCCACCGTTAGTAATAGTACTAATGTTATGTTTGCTGACTCCAATACTTTAAACAAGCTAATAAGACAATAGTTGGTACTGTTGGCAATTTAGGTCAAGTATCTTCTAGCATTCAAGCTAAAGGGGCTAAGCAAAAATCGTTTAATTTGTTTCTTCAAAACATTCAGGGTTTTTCTTCAAAACAATTGGAAATAGAATTATTTTTAGAAAAAACTATGTTTGACATCATTTGTTTTACTGAGCATTGGTTAAAGAATTTTGAAATGCTAATCAATTTTGAGAATTATAATGTGGGCAGTTCTTTTAACCGAAAAACAATGTTACGTGGGGGTTCACTGATCCTAATTAGGAATAGTATTAAATTTAAAACTCGTAAAGATATAGTTGCATTGTCCGTTGAACATAGCATTGAACTGTCTTGTGTTGAGCTGGATAGGCATATCATAGTGTGCGTTTACAGGCCCCCTAATTATCAAAACTACTCTATTTTTGAGTCTGTCATGGAAGATGTTATGGCAAAACTTGCAACTGGTAACAAATTAGTAATAATCTGTGGAGACTTTAATGTTAATATTTTAGAAAATAATTCAGATAGCAGTAGATTATTAAATCTCTTCAAATCATTTAATTTATTTAATGTGTTTATAGAACCTACTCGAACTACGACAACTACTGCTACATGTATCGATAATGTTTTTTGTTGCTGCAACTATTTAGAAAAGGCCATTGTAAATTATCTGCCCTCTGATCATAGCGGCCTAATGGTAACTTTTGAATCCAACTTACCCATACAACAAGTGCAGATTCAGTCCAGACCAATAACATCCGGTAAACTAAATAAATTTAACAGCACTTTAATTAGCAAGTTAGGTGATTGGAATCTTGAAGTGAAGAATGGTAATTTTTTGTATAACGATTTTTTTTCAATAGTCCAAACTGAGTTCAATAAGACTTTTGAGAAAAAAACTAAAAGTATCTGCCCTAAGTTTAGGTTTAGTGACTGGGCAACTAAAGGAATCAGAATAAGTAGGGAAAGACTTTTTGAGCTGTATGGCCTTAAGCCTATTATTAACACTGAAACTTTTAATAAGTATGTTGCTACATATTCAAAAATGTTTAAAAACACTTGTAAGGCAGCTAAGGCCTTCTACATTAGCAACAAAGTTAAATCGGCAGATAACAAAATAAAAACGGTTTGGAAAATTATAAATAATGAAACCAACAGGAACAAAATACATAACAATGATTACACATTGGAGACACATCATGGTCTTATTAGCGATAACAAATTAGTTGCAGAAGAATTTGTAAATTTCTTTGCCAGTATACCAATCAAAACTACTGAAGCCCTAAATTCGTCGCCATCGCATGCTTTTAGTTTATTACAGGCGAACGTTGCAGCCTGTTCGACTGAATTTAACTTTAAGCATATAAACCCTATAACTGTAATAAAAGCTTTTAAACAAATCAAGGTTAAATTGACAGAAGATTTGTGGGGTATGTCTATCAAAGTTTGTACCTCAATTATTGAGACTATAGCGCCGTACTTAGCTATAATATTTAATTTGTGTATAGATCAAGGAGTTTTTCCGGATCTGATGAAATATAGTAAAGTGATACCACTTTTTAAATCTGGGGACAGTAAAGACACTAATAATTATAGGCCGGTGTCCGTGTTGCCGGTTTTTAGCAAGATATTTGAAAAGGTGATGTTAAATCAAATGCTTAATCATTTTAACACAAATAACATCTTACACGATAAACAGTATGGTTTCACCAAAGGACGTTGTACAACTGACGCTGGTGTCTCCTTACTAAAACACATTTTTAATGCGTGGGAAGAGGCACAGGATGCTATAGGCCTCTTGGAAAGATTTGATTGGTAAAATTTGAATGGGCCCCGACTGAGAGTCGTTCTGTTCTGCATTAGAATTTATGATTTGTTTTATGTGTGTATCGATTATAAAACTATTTCAATTGTGTAGTTATTTAGTATTACTTAACAGAATTCTAAACTACTGGGCTTGTTTCTTTCTTTTTAGTTTTTATTTAAGTTAATTTTTTCAAGTATTTTTTAAAATTAGTTTTTACACAGTCGGGTTTTTTGTTTTTCTTTAAATTATTTTTTTTTTTTAATTTTTGAGTACATTATGAAGGGTCAAAGTTCATGCAAAATAGCAGATTTTCAGAAGTCTTTACTTGATTAGTTTTACACAAATTTATAAACTGATTTTAATAGAAGCCTAAATAATATCCATAAGATATTATCTAGGCTTTTTTATTTCCAAAATATCTAATGAAAAATGTGTAATAACGTCTTAATCGCGTAAGAGCGGTTGTATAAAAAATAGTGAAAATGTATGTCGGGTTGGATTGGATGCTCTTAAAAAATATGCCCAACTTCCCGGTCAACTTGTCAAGGTTTGATAAACACAGCTGTGTACGGAAATTATCCTGAAAGTTTTAAGCATGGGTCACAAGGATGTAATCCAACGTCCAAACAGAGGTCACCAGGTCACCAAGCCAACGATTGTGTTGATTGTTGGTTTGTCGGATCGTTGGATTACACCTGCTTTCTACACGGATTGTAATAAGCAAGGTCACATCTGTTTCAGCCGATGCTTTAATCTGTGTAATCTCAGTGAATAAAAAAGCGTTTCCCAACAAAACCAAAGAATTTAAACCTAAATAACTTAATAGTTATTTAGGTTTAAATTCTTTGGTTTTGTTTGGTTTGTTCTTTGGCTTTAAGAGGATTGCAGGAACTTATCACGAGTTTAATAATGCGCAAAAGTATATATGATCCACTGCACTAAACAAAATCAGAAAAATATGTATTATTCTTCTTTAAAAATGCTAGCTAAAGAGTGTGTTCAAAAAATAATACAGCTAATTTAGAAAGATAGAAAAAAAAACACGAAGTTGCCACTAAAAATTACTTTTATCGATTTAAAACCGAACTAATATTTATATGAAAACACTCTAATTGTTTGTCTAAGTGTTTTAATTTTATAATCATATCTGGAGATTTTTAGTAAACCGCTTCATACTTCCAAGCATTTACTCTTTGTACATCTTTTTCTTTTGTACGCAGTCCGAGAGTGACCGTAGTCATTTTAATGAATAGAATTTAAAATTACCCGTAGGTATAATATCAGTAAGACTGTAATCAAATATAAGAAATGCAGCAACAACGACAATAAAGATCATTTCTGCCCAAGTACAAAAACTATTATTTCCTGATTTCTGATCTCCCTAAGCATTGTATTTTTCAAACTATACTTTGGCCTTAAAACCTGTCAAAATTTGGCATTCAAGTAAAGTTTGAGACGTTTTTAACTCAACATACTTAATTCAGAAACCCCGTTATAAGTGACATAAACAGACGAAGTGCTATACTTAGATGAGGAAAATAATAACAATATTAGGATGTAAATGTACTCCGTTAGTAATCACAATATTATTATTAAGGCGAAAGTTTGTGTGTGTCTGTATGTTTGTTTCTTCTTTACGCTCAAACAGCTGAACAGATTTGATGAAATTTAGCACACAGTTAGGGCCGACGCTGTGTTACGCGGTCGCCCGCGCGGTCCCATACAAAAGTGCATCGAGCCCGTTGCTACGTAATAATAGATTAAAGTTCTCCTTTGACACGACTACATGCACACCGTTAAAGTTGAACTAACGAAACTGCGCTCGTAATAATCTGGTTTCCGCGACGTGGACCGCCGCACACGAAACGCGCATTTTTACGCGACGGGTGCCCGCGCTGATGCCCGCGCGTGCGGCCGCTTAACGCAGCGTTGGCCCTTAGACCATATCCTGGAATAGCACACAGGATACTTTTTATCCCGGAAGTACCTGTGTTCACTTTTAATAGCTTTCAACAGTTACGGGAGAGCGTTACATCAGCAATGGTGGCCAAGTGGTAACTAACGGCCCCGATTTATGACCAGTACCGGGAATGGCTATGCTCGGAGTTTCCTTGCGTGATTGAATCAGGAATGAGGATATCCGCAGGAGAACCAAGGTTACCGACATAGCACGAAGAATCGCCAAACTAAAGTGGCAATGGGCAGGGCACATTGCTCGCAGAACAGATGGCCGTTGGGGCCGAAAGGTTCTGGAATGGCGACCACGTACCGGAAGACGTAGCGTTGGAAGGCCTCCTACAAGGTGGACCGATGACTTGGTAACGGTTGCGGGAGTCCGATGCATGCGAGACGCACAGGACCGTTCATTGTGGCGACACTTGGGGGAGGCCTATGTCCAGCAGTGGACGTCTTTCGGCTGAAATGATGCTGACCGGGAATACCGGGAAACCAAAAATTCGAAGACATATGTGACATCCACCAACACGCACTGGGCCCGCGTGGTGCATGACGGCCCATTCTCTCTCCTAGAGAAGAGGCCTGAGTCCCAGCAATGGGAACATCATAAGGTTGATTTGACTGGCCTGTTGGTCTAGTGGTTAGTGGCCCTGACTGCTATGCCGGAGGTCGTGGGTTCGATTCCCACCCAGGATAAGTTTATGACGTGATGAGCACGATAATTTTTTCTGTGTCTGGGTGTAATTTATCTATATTAATACCTATTATAGATAAATTACACCCAGAGTGAGAGTATTTAGAAATTATGTTTATCAGTTGTCTAGTACTCATAACACAAGCTCTGCTTTATGTTTGTATGCGTGTAAAACTGCTGGCAGAACCTATTATATTATATGTATATAAAACGCAAAGTGTTGATTACTCTGTAAGTAGCAACACTGGTTCCAAATGTCGATAACAAAATATATGCTGTTATGCGTATGCACATAATTATTGAGGCCAAAGACTAGTTGGAAATGCAGATGCGACATCAAATGCGATACACTTTAATTTATAATTGAAATGGGAATGAGTAAAGAATTTATTTATTAAAAATGAATGAGTTGAATTGGGCGGGTCACATCAGCCGCATGCACTCTGACCGGTGGGCAAGAGTCTCCACAAAGTGGGTACCTGAAGATGGACGACGCCGCCGAGGTCGACTTGGGAAGAGGTGGCGAGACGATCTGGATGCCTATCGCAAGGACTGCTTCGAGGTGGCTCAAGAAAAGAATACCTGGAAGAAGTTGGGGGATGCCTTTGCCCAGCAGTGGGATAGTATAGGCTATTAAAAAAAAAAAAAAAATTCGAACTCAAAGCATTTATTTTTATCAAACCATTTACAGGCACTTTTGACTTTGCAAGAAGTCACTGGTCAAAGAGATGAAGCTAATTGCATATTCTAAAACGTAGATTTCTAAGGAGAAAATCGTGCAAGAAACTTCACGGATACTCTTTTAAATCTTGGTATGTTTTACCAAAATCCTGGTTTATAAATTTTACCTCCACCCTTACTAGTGATGCAACGGAAGTGTCTTAACGGAAACGGATATCAAAAGTAACTCTTTGGGGATGCGGAAGCAGAAGCGGAAGTGTTAATACTATAAATAAAAAGCACAATTTCGTCGTAATCACGTCACGAGGCGCGGTGATGTGCAGAATGAACCAAAAAAATATAATAAAGAAACTCGTTGCGACACGTTTGTGCACCGCCCTCCCCCCCCGCGCCTTTTCCGATGTGTCCAGTCGTCCACGCGCCCCCCGCCTTCCGCCTCCCCTGCGGAAGCAGAAGCGGAAACGGAAGTGAAAAAGCTTGCGGAACTTCTGCAGAAGCGGAAGCAAAGTTCTGTTGCAACACTAACCCTTACCATTCTGCAACCTCTGTTCTATAGCAGAGGAGAGTTCCAGAACTTCCATAGTTCTTACGCTCCCTCTCCTGCCCTCCTTAAACACTGGGCCTCCTTACAAGTCATAAGTTTCTAGTAAATGGTCTTCTAAACCTAGTATTTACCTCCTGACCAGTCTGCAAATATTTGTTCTCTATCACAGGTATGCACCGCAGTTCTTTGCCACGCCTCGGCTATAAATAGCCCGCGTGTATGCATGCATCGTTTAAGTACATATACATGTATATACCTAAGTACTTACAATGTTGATAATGTACTTAAACGTAAGTGGCAGTTGTGAGGTGAGGTTGCGGTGGTTCACGATGGCACAGTATAGATATATGGAACAGTACAGAAACTACCTACAAATATTCGAAACGGCACACTCACACAAACATACACATCGACGAGACTCCTAAGCGTTTCTCGCGGTCCTGTCAGTAGCGAATGCCGCTTAGGAGTCTCGTCGATGCGTACCTATGTTTGTGTGAGTGAGCCGTTTCGAACATTTGTAGGTTTTTTTTTTTTCCGGTGGGAAAATCATCTTATGACATCCCCCGCTCTTGGGCGAGGCGGGAGATAGTGTCAGACTTTTACTGACTAAAAACCCACTCCTGTTCCTTCGTTGCCTTTCGTACCAGGGCCGAGTCTTCCTTTCAGAATCAGACCCTTGGCCCCAGTAGGCTTCGACCCTTTGTAGGTAATTTCCGTACTGTTCCATATATCTATACTGTGACGATGGTAATCAGATAATTCGAACTAAGGTTAACGAATGTTGGATTCGGCAAAAAATATTTAATATAATCATAATCTTTACAATATATGTATATGATTCTTCTGTACGTTTGTTTGTTACCTAACTCCTCCTAAACGGCTTGACCGATTTGGATGTAATTTTGTGTGTATATTTCAGTAAGTCCCTGGATGGTTTGAAAATACAGTTCGACCCGTTCTCAAATTTTTATTCTGACGAAAAGCCAGCTTTAAGACACCGTCTGTCGGGACCGCTAGCTTATCATAATAATCTAGCTCTTAGGGTAGCTTGCCAGTCACGAGATAAAAATTGTAACTATTCCAGAACATGGTGTTTATACAAAAGTGTGCTTAATTTCATTCAAATCCATCAGCCATTTTTTTTTTTTAATTCATATAAACCAGTGCTTGACTGCGATCCCACCTGATGGTAAGCAGCGATGCAATCGTTGATGGTGAGGCGCACTAGTTTATTAAGTGCGCCGCTTTTTTATTTGTACATGAAAGAGTAACAACATAGACACAACATATCTACACACGCAACTTTCACATTTATAATAAAATGTTATAATAAATATTGTATAGTAAATGCATAGACAGTGCCGTTCTATCTGCAAAATGTCACGAGGTCAAATCAAATTTTGGTCAACGCATTATCGTTATTATAATTTATTGTCGATATCCCAAGAAATAAAATAACATTTTGAAATTTTATTACAAGTAAGATGCCATAGAATATTATAGACGAAGCATAATCAGCCTTATAATGTTCCCACTGCTGGGACTCGGGCCTCTCTAGGAAAGGAAAGCGGCCGTAATCTACCACGCGGGCCCTGACCGTCCGGAGGACACGGTGGAGCATACGGTAGAGGTGTGTCCCGCCTGGACAGAGCATCTCCGTGTCCTCGTGGGGGCGATCGGCGGCAGTGATCTCTCGCGCTGGGCATTGGTACAGGCCATGGTCCGGAGTGAGGAGGAGTGGCAGGCGGTCGCCTCCTTTTGCGAAGCAGTAATGCTAGCAAAGGAGGCGGCCGATCGCGTGAGGCAACGGTCCTCACGCCCTAACCGCTGCCGGGATTCCGATCCCGATTTCCGGCCACCGTAGGCGCGGGCTTGCGGACGGCGAGTAATGGGTGGCTCGCCGTCCGACCGTCCGGTAACCGTCCGGACCGAGCCCAGGTCGTCGACGGCGCGTATTGTTCCACGCGCGCCTCAGGGAGATGTCAGCAAATCGTAGGGGCCCAGCAGGTTCGAAGCCTACTGGGGTCACGGGTAGTGTGAAAGCGAAGCCCGGGGCTCCGGGATGAAGGCAAAGAAGGAACAGGAGTGGGTTTTTAGCAAGTAAAAGTCTGACACTATCTCTCGCTCCGCCCAAGAGCGAGATTTGTCATTAGATGATTTTCACACCTAAAAAAAAAAAATCACGCGGGCCCAGTGCGGATTGGTTAATGTCACATGTCTTCGAATTTTTTATTCTAGGATAGGGTTTCCTCACGATGTCTTCCTTCCCCGTTTTGAGAGCAGTGGTGATGAAAATAAATTACACAAAGTAATACGCCTAGCTGGGTTTGAACCCGCAACCTACAACTCATAAGTCGGGGCCGTTACCACTCGCCCACCACTGCTAACATTCAATTCAGAAACCCAAGTTTAAATCCTTTGTTGCGGCTTTGTTGGGAAGAGTAACCGCGATCCTAGAACGCAAAGGGCAACTGAAGAAGAAACACAAGGGGGTTTTAGTTAGTAAAACTCCGACACACCCTCTCACTACACTCAAAAAAAAAAGGGTTACATCTTGACTCTACTGTATACTATAACTCACAAGCGTGAGTCTCTCAACGCTAACTATGTCCAATACTTAACTTAACGGTTATTGGCATCTTGTTTTTCGAATACTAATTCCTTCCAAATGAATTAGTAATCAAAGAACGTTGTTTATTAAGTCATAATTATTACGATTGCTTCGATCCCAAGAGTTCCAATTATTCAAATAGTACCGATCGGTAGTAAATACCTTGTACCGATACAAATACCGTGACAGCTGCCGGCCATTACTAGTAACTGTAGGTAATAGTGCATTCATATGTGTTCGATTTAATTACAAACATGTGGGCTTCCTCACGATTTCCACTACGGGTAAATACGTGGTCATTTACTCTGATATTAATACTTGAATAAAGTATAGAGTACATTGGCCAATGTACTTCAACATAGTCTACAACAAAGTCGCTTCCCCGCCTATCTGTCCCTATGTATGCTTACATCTTTAAAACTACGCAACGGATTTTGATGCGGTTTTTTTTAATAGATAGAGTGATTTAAAAGGAAGGTTTGTATGGCAGCATTGCACTCGTGCGAAGCCGGGGCGGGTCGCTATAGTTAGTTTATAATCAACTAGCCAGCAGTTTCTCTCGCGTGATAGTAGAAAATTAGTACCAAAGGATAAAAACTCCCGGGATAAAAAGTATCCTATGTGTTTTTCCAGGAAATGGTCTACACGGGTAGATCATGTCCTGATATCCGTTCAGCTGTTTGAGCGTAAAGAAGTAGCAAACATACATACACGGACTCACAAATGTTCGGCTTTATTATACTAGCTAGCTAGCTAAATGTTATTGAAAAATGTGGTCGGTACATAATGCAGTCATGACGTTTTTTTACAAAGACACGTGACACTTTTTAACTCATCATTACACAAATCTTTAAGTTCTTTACGTAAACAACTCTAGATCCTATACCACTGACCGTTGAGGAATCTAAGGTGCCATAATAAATGACCATATACACGCGTTGTCGATGGTATGTCCAATTGTTTGCCAGCATGCTGTGCATACAGATGGGTAATCAATATGGTTGACGTATGATGCTTGAACAAATACTTTTGTGTTTGAGAATTGACACGGAGTTGTGGTTTGAATTTCCAGAACTAATAAAACATTGAACCTATAGGAATTAAGAACAGTAAAATACGACCCCCTAAAGGTACAAACACAAAACTGCGATGCGACATCGCATCGTACGAATTCACACGATGCATCGCAAGAACTTGCGGAATCAGACGCATCGCACATTGTAAAGGGCCTATTACACTACGCGATATTCAGCACACGATATTCAGACAGTCTTATTTTTTGTTCCGAGTAAGACCGGTCTAACCCTTATTACACTACGCGACGTCGACTAAGACTGTCTGAATATCGTGTAGTGTAATAGGCCCTAAGCAGTTGATCCCCGCATTAACGCCGGCGTTCACGCGCCATTGTCTTTCTATTGTGTCTCTAATTACGCACTCAGAAGGTTAAGGTCACCTGAATCGATGCTTTACAAAATAAAGTAAATTATCAACTAAATTTACGAAAAGATATAGATATAGAAAAAAATACGTAAAGTAAATAAAATACGAAAAACGCAAAACGATCTGTGCCAAAAGGTGTGTTGTTTGTAATAGCCAAAAATACATTAGCATATGCTGCGATATTTAAAAAAGTAAAATTAACGCAGCGCTGGTATTGGACACACGCACGGAACTCGAATTAAATTTATAATTTATTTATAGTCTTGCATTTGACCACTATCTCACTTGAAAGTAAAAGATGATGTGGTCGACGATGGAGCACGCTTGCCTAGAAGATTCACTCTTGATTTAAAGACCCCCAGGTTGTAGATCAGTATAGGTAGTGGTTCTTGCAGAAACTGCCATCTACTTATCTTTTTTAGGGTTCCGTATCTCAAAAGGGAGAAACGGAACGGTCCGTATGTCTGTCTGTCTGTCTGTCGGTCTGTCTGTCAAGACCCTTTATCTCGAGAGCGCGTAGAGGTATCGAGTTGAAATTAAAACCATATACTCAGTTCTGCGGTCCCTTGAAACTGTGAAAAAAATCAAACTTCTGAGTTGACAAAAAAAAAAGATACGGCCGTTTATGTCGCAAAAAACGTATATTTCGATACTCAAGGGAACCAAAACTCTTAGGGTACTGCCCGTTGACCTAGAATCCTGAAATTTGGCATGAAGCAAGGTCTCATAGCACAAGTATAGAAAATAATCTAAAAACTGTAAAAATGTAGTTACATAAAAAAAAAAAAACTTTTTTCGGGAAAATCTTCGTAACTCAATTCGGGAAATGAACTTGTTTTCATAGGTAAGTTTGTACGGAACCCTCAGTGCGCGAGTCCGACTCGCATTTGCCCGGTTTTTTTTAATATATTAACTAGTGCTTGACTTGATGTACCCTACTGACCTTTGCAAGAATACCGAGTTTCCTAGCAGCTATCTAGGCTTTGAACTCAATGAACCGCCCAAATTTAAGTTTTGAGAAAATTTCAACTCCCAAGAAGATGGTCGGTGCACTCTAAGGATACATTCTGAAAAGAAGGAGCCAATTGAATGGGCTCCTTTTGGCGGTGAACAAACACGCTTGTGTTTTGGCGGCGTTGAATCCTACCAGATTGGATTCTTTACGTCAAGGATCCAATCTGGTAGGATTCAACGCCGCCGGGGAAGTAATAACCCTAATCCCAAAGTAACTAAGAAATAATGTCAAAGATTTTTATCCAAACTTAATCCTGTATTAAGCAACCAATTTAAAAATAACTGGTGAGGCTTTAAGATCCATAAACCAAGACTTAAAAATAAATGAAATCTTAGCAATACGAGTACATACAGCATTTCAAATGAGTTTATCAGTATATTATGTTAGCTCTGAGATTGCGCTGAGCAAACCGATAGAAAACCTTGGAAACCCACTATTTATGTTAAGATAACGAAATGCTCACTTAAAATAGAACATCTCAGACTTGTTATATTTATTCTTATTGTACAAAAGTTAATAAAAGTTATCTTGTTGTGGTAGTTATCTTGGTCTACATTATTGCGAAAGAAAAATAAGATATAAAAATTATTACGACATAGGAATGTACATAAATATGTTTTTGAGAATAATTTTGAGAAGTAAAAAAATATTTGAATTCTTCCAACTTTTTTTTTGATGATGGAAAATCATCAAATAAGTAACTTCTACCGCTCTGGGTGGAGCTAGAGGGAACGTGTAAGACTTTTGTTGACACAAACCGATTATTCCCGACTTTCTGAAAAGAAAACCCGTAGTCCTATAACGCGAAGGGCAACTATGTGTGGTCTATGTCAGTCAACACAAGTGTGGTTTAAGTCAGTAAAATTTTGTCACGCCCTCTCGCTCCACTCTAGAGCGAGAGAAGTCTGCTAAGGAACTTAGATGCCATTTTTTGATTGGAGTTTAAAAACAAAATATTATTACTAAGTCATTTGAATAGTATGCCGCCTAACATGGCTTTACAGACATCTTTGTTATCGATGTCACCCGTATTGTAGTGGCAATACCCGTATGAATGTTACAAAGTATGCGTGAAAATAACGAAACCATCCAGTATTATATGTCAAAAGTACAAAAAAGCCCTAGAAGAAATACTAACACCGAATATCACCTATAAAATCTCCATGTGATCACAGAAACTGTATGTACTTTTATTAAATAATTTCTATTCATTTCTATTGAGAAATGTATAGAAATTATTTAATAAAAGTAAGTGAACCGTAATGTTCTTTTTTGAGAGATAAACGTTTTTAAACCGAAAAGTAATCTACTCTATATTAATATTATAAAGAGGAAAGATTGATATTTATATATTTTTGTTTGTACCTAATTAACTTCTTGAGTAGCGTAATTAGAGACACAATAGTAAGACAATAGCGCACGACCGCCCGCGTTCGTGCGGGGATCAACAGCTTAATAAACTTTAAAACTGCTGATATTATTCAGCTTTTAAACATTCTTTAATCAGTAGAACGTCGCTTTATCACTGAGTGACATAGTCATATTTTTCACACGTTCGAAACCACTCGTCAAAAATAGTCAAAGGTAAAGAAATAACCAGAATTTATTCCTCGAAGAATCCATCCATCTTCCCCCAAACCTCATAAGGCCACTACAGTAAGCAAACCAATTCTTCAGAGCCATACAAGCAATACCGAACGCTCCCTTGGAGGTCAAACAAGTAAATTGATCATAACAAGTAACTGCGGGCGACCAATTGCGGACGCACCCCTGTTTGGACAACACTGGAATATGCCCAGACAGTAAGTTGCTCACTTGCTTATCTATACATATATCGGCATAGTAGTAGTATTCTACGAAAAGATAGACCGAAATGCCCTTAGTAAATCTATTTGCCATTAAAGTGGGCTTGAATACAATCTTTAAAAAAAATATTGGTAGGCTAGCGCTTGCCTTGGCGCTTAGCTTGACTTCTCTAAGTTCATCAACAACATAACAACCACACATGTATGTGTAACAATGCTTTCAGGATGCTGTTGCGGTTGCCGCGGCGTTGTAGTGCGGCGTCGGGAATGTTTGCCGCGGCTCACACGGATGGCTTAACATCATGTGTAAGAAAGCGGCTTCCTTACTGCAACGCTTGCGCAACACTCGTAACAGCATCCTGAAAATGATTGCTGACAGGCCGGATTGCCTCATCTAGAGACACTGGATGGAATTAGCTCATCATCATCATCATCATTTCAGCCAAAAGACGTCCACTGTTGGACATAGGCGTCCCCCAAATGTCGCCACAATGACCGGTCCTGTGCGTCTCGCATCCATCGGATTCCCGCGACCCTCACCAGGTCATCGGTCCACCTTGTGGGAGGCCTTCCAACGCTGTGTCTTCCGGTACGTGGTCGCCATTCCAGAAACTTTCGTCCCCATCGACCATCTGTTCTGCGAGCAATGTGCCCTGCCCACTGCCACTTAAGTTTGGCGATTCTTCGGGCTATGTCTGTAACCTTGGTTCTCCTGCGGATATCTTCATTTCTGACGCGATCACGCAAGGAAACTCCGAGCATAGCCCTTTCCGCTACTATTAACTCGTCAGTTGTTCTCAAATAGCAGTAAAAGGAGTTGTATAAATTTTTTTCAACTGTGAATCTAGCTATACCTACTCCACATTAACGATAGCTAACCAAACACATGTAATGAATCTGAGCCACATGGCGCGATGTAACCACGTTGTGAGCCACAAATAAACATAAGTAGTAGTAATGACTTTAAGCCTTCTGATGAGGCCCATTGTAAGCGACCACGTTTCAGAGCCATATGTCATCACTGGCAACACGCACTGGTCATAGACTTTCGTCTTGAGACACTGTGGTATATTGGACGAGAAGACACCGCGCAGCTTCCCGAACGCTGCCCAGCCGAATCGGATTCGACGATTGACCTCTTTCTCGAAGTTAGACCTACCCAACTGGACCGCCTGTCCCAGGTAAACGTAGTCGTCCACAACTTCGAGTGTAGAGTCTCCGATCTTGATAGGAGTGAGTGCTACATGGATGTTTACCATGACTTTGGTTTTGTCCATGTTCATTTTAAGTCCCAATCTTTCGGAAGCTTTACTGAGGTCACCGAGCATTGTACTGAGCTCCTCCGTAGCGTGGAATTAGCTATGGTTACTAATAACACTAATATAGTATATAAGCACTTCTAACAATATATGGACTATCGGGGCTGAATTAAAGAATTATTTTTTTTAATCTAGGGCCTAACCTAACACCCCATGCCACGAAAAGCACGAAAAGCCTTTAAATTGGTCCTGGTTGTCATTCGTAGATCTTTGACAGTCGTTACAGGGAGTCAGACACCAGAAAGTTCGACCATCAGTCTTTCCAAGGAATATCATGTTGCCCAATAATTGGGATGTGAAGGTCTGATAGGCAGTTGCTCCATGCAAAACATAGGTAATTAGACACATCCGGTTAGACTGGAAGGCGACCTTGGGGTCGCCTTCCAGTCTTCCAGTCAGCTAGATAGGAAAAGGCTAGGGAGGGACGATGATGAGGGCCGCGCTTGACCACTATCTCACCTGATGGTAAGTGATGACCGTTGCCTCACGCGATCGGTCGCCTCCTTTGCTAGCATTACTGCTTCGCAGAAGGAGGCGACCGCCTGCCACTCCTCCTCGCTCCGGACCATGGCCTGTACCAAAGCCCGGCGCGAGAGATCGCCGCCGCCGATCGCCCCCACGAGGACACGGCGTTGCTCTGCCCAAGCGGGGCCCCCCCTTACCGTGTGCTCCACCGTGTCCTCCGGGCGGTCCACACAGTGGCGACACCCGGGCGTCGCTTCCGCACGAATCCGGTTCAGGAACTTCCCGAACTTACCGTGTTCGGTGAGAACCTGTGTCATGCGAAAGGTGAGGACGCCGTGAGATGTGGTAGACAATGGACTACTTGTCTAGAAGTAACCTATTGACTCTTGACTTAAAGACTCCTAGAATGTAGCTATCAGGAAACAGACTCCGGCAGGGAATTTTACTCCTTGGCTGTACACACAATGAATGTGTTCCCAAAACGCATGGGTGGGATGTTCACGAAGTTCGGGAGCCGGCGTGTAACTAGATCGATCCTTGTGCACACAGAGATTCCCCTCCAGTCCGTTGTGCGGGGTTCTTGCCAAACACAGCCAACCCGCCCGCAAATTCCGCCAAGAACCACAGAAACTACCCGAGGCTCCTCACGCTTCGCGGAGCGACCTCACTGTTCCGTGAATTTGTGCACGTTGAGAAGACACGACTGCATTCGAGAGTGACGTCAGCGGCTGATTCCAAAGCTCCGTCTAGAATAAAGCGGCCTTTATTCTGGCCCATATACAATGGAACATCAAGGACTGAGCACAAAAACTAAACAATAAAGACAAGACAGCGGCGTCTGAAAAGTGGGCGGTGTGTGGCGCCTAGGTACATTGTATAAGTGTTTATCCGATCCTATTTAACATAACAAAAATAATATGCTAATATATTTAAATAAGGCCATACAGCCTTGCCACAATGGCGAGCAGGCACTCCCACTCAACAAGATACGAAAAATACAACAAATGACATCATCTCCCTTTTCCCAATTAGCTTGGGATCGGTATCTGGTCTAACCGAATGCGGCGGAATACTAGTGTTTTACTTGAAGCGTCTGCCTATCAGACCTGCACAATACAGTTTCTGGCAACACGATACTCCTTGGATAAACTGATGGTCAGACTCTCTGGCATCTAACTACCTGTAACAACTGTCAAAGACCTACGAATGACAACCGGGAGCAACGACTTTACAGGCACGGGGCGGCAGTAATGTCCTAGATTTTAAAAAAGTACATATGAATTGAAAAATTCACATTGGTTCTTGCCCGGTTTCGAACACGCCACCTCATGCACGAGAGGCGGGTGGGCCATCACGACGAAAAATAAAACAACAATGACAATCGGCCACAATACGGTAAATATAAAGACTCTGACCGCATACGGCTTTGAAAAAACCACTTGATCATGAAAAAGTAAACCAAAAACTCTGCCTTAGCAACTGGACAGTTAACTAGCTTGATAAAAACAGCAGAAGGTCATCGGCCCGCGATCGCGGGAGTGATACCACGGTTTTGTTTGAGTGATTAGATTTATTCGTTGCTATGGGCTTGGCTTCCGTTATTTTGTCGATGTCTCGTCGTCGTACATCTCTCGAGTAGTGATGAAGATCTTTGGATAAGAAGCCAATTTTGGATCCATTTACATAGCAAAGATCAGAAAATATTGAAGCAAATTCTTGTTCTTCTTACCACCGAAAAACATTGTAGCTGACCCTATTCGACAATATTATAGATTTAGGAATTCGGAACTAACTTTTATATAATTGAGTGAGTCATGCAGAAGGTGAGGACGCCCTGATGCCTCTTCAACCACTCCTCAAAGAGGGGACTTACCGCCATGATTTATGGCGTGCTTAATGTGGTTGATAGATGGAGAACGCTTACGAAGAGAGAGATAGAACTTATTCACTATTCACTCTATCTAGATACATATTTTTACATTACATTTCACAGATTCCGGCAGGGAATTCCACTCCTTAGCTGTACGCACAATCGCCACGACGAATGTGTCTATCAAGATAATCCGACTGGCTAAATCTACTTAGGGATTGGTTGTTAAGCTATGGGAACCAGTGATTATTCATTCATCACCATAGTTCTTCTGTTCTTATCCAAATGTATTTGGGGTCGGGGGTCAACAACGCATATCTTATTTATTTATTTATTTATTTTATTGTACACCAAGATTACAATTAACAAAAAGGAAAACTTTTAATAAAAGAAACATACAATAAGCGGCCTTATCGCAATCGAAGATTTCTTTCAGGCAACCTGGAATCTTTTATTTTTTTGTTCCAATTTTTTTTTTGGCAAATATGTATTATGTCAGTTAACAAGCAGATACAGAACAAAAAAAGCTCAGAAGATACCTATAAATAAACGATTGATTCGTTTTCCTGTACCTTCTAAGAAAAACATATCAAGATATGAATCGAATTCAATTCAATAGGCAGGCATTCAGACCCCACTTCCTTACTTTAAATTCAAAGCGGACAGCCGTGTATCATGGCGAGTTCTCATTTAATATTACGTCAATGACGAAACGAAAATGAAATTTCGATTTTGAAAGAAAAATATTATTAACTATTGCATTTAGGCCAAAGAAGAAACTGGTTTTGCCAATTTTTAATCTTGAATTTTTGAGCACAGTTAATGATTACTACATAACATTAAGATGATTTATTATCTCTCGACTAGCTACTGGCAGTGGCTACGCCCGCGTAAAAGTAGAATCAAGAATGGAATGGAATAGAATAGAATAAACTTTATTGTACACCAAAATAGTAACAAAACTTTTACATAAACTTCAATCTATGGATATAATGGCGGTCTTATCGCTGACAGCGATATTCATCAGACAACCTTAACGTAGTAAAGGGTTCTTCAGTACAAATTTTAGACCCCCTGTTTCATCCCCTTAGGGGGTGGATTTTAGAAAATCATCTCTCAGTGCTCGCCTCCTGAATTTCCACTTCTAAGCGCCAAACTAAGCGTTGATATGTCAGACAGTCCGTTTCTCGTTTTATAAATATAAATATAGATATCAAAATAAAAAGAAAAGAAAGAAAAAAAGAGAAATAATTTATTTGATACAGCACAAGGCACAAACACAATAATATTTAGGTAATTCGAAACAAAAGTAAAAAAGAAGAAAAAATAGTACATTTTGATACAAGTGCAGAAAGTTTGTCATTGCGACCGAGGCGGAATTCGCACGAGCCGTAGGCGAGTGTGTTATGGAGCCGAGGGCTGCAGTGACAAATTTGCATGTGTATCAAATGACTTTTTTCAATACACTTACGAAGAAATGAATAAACGGGGGTTGACCAGCAACTCGTGGGGGTCGACGCGCGCCCAGCCTGATACGATAAATGTAATAAAATTGAGGCGGGTGAGAGCACGCGCACTTTCCTGCACTAGTGCGGAAAACCGTCTATTGCATGCCTAAAAGCAGTGGGATAAGCAGCGGGTTTTCGAGTAAGTGTATTGAAAAATATATTAGAGTATATGAGTGTGTGTGTGTATGAGTTATGTATAAGAATAAGTAACTTATTCACGTTACACCGAATCTAACTTAACCGAAAGTAAGAATGAGAAGGAATGGGGATGTACGTTGATGGCTTGGATGGCGCTGTGGTTGGGTGATTGACGGCTGCGCTGCTTGTCGCACGTTCGATTCCCGCGCAAACCAATATTTGTAATGCCTACACTCCTACTGTGATAGTTGCTCCGGGTCTGGGTGTCTTGTATCATGTATAATGTGAGTTTACGTGTTTATGAACGCACCCACGATACTGGAGTAATTCCTATTGTAGGGTTTTTTTTTTTAAGGTGGGAAAATCTTCTAATGACAAATCGCGCTCTTGGGCGGGAGATAGTGTCAGACTTTTACTGACTAAAAACCCACTCCTGTTCCTTCGTTGCCTTCGCCCCAGGGCCCCGGGTTTCGTTTTCACACTACGCATGGCCCCAGTAGGCTTCGGCCCTGCTGGGCCCCTGCAATTTGCTGACATCACCCTGAGGCGTGCCGTCGACGACTTGGGGTCGGTCCGGACGGTTACCGGACGGTCAAACGGCGAGCCACCCATTGCTCGCCGTCCGCAAGCCTGCGCCTACGGTGGCCGGAAATCGGGATCGGAATCCCGGCGGCGACTAGGGCGTGAGGACCGTTGCCTCACGCAATCGGCCGCCTCCTTTGCTAGCATTACTGCTTCGCAGAAGGAGGCGACCGCCTGCCACTCCTCCTCGCTCCGGACCATGGCCTGTACCAAGGCCCGGCGCGAGAGATCACCGCCGCCGATCGCCCTCACGAGGACACGGCCGCGGCGTGTCGCCCTCACGAGGACACGGCGTCCTATTGTGGGGTAACATTTACTAAAAATTGCTTATTTTACTTAGTTTCAAAGACAAGTAAACAGAAATAGTCTGTAATAATTTCATTTATTACCGATGTAGGTACATAAGTACTATGAACGTGACTGCAGTCACATTGCATGCAGTAAATGTGCTATGTCATATTTTTACGAGACCGTAATTCAGCTAAAATATTACAAAATAATAATACAATATGTACAGTAATCAATATAAGCCACAATGCGATTACAGAGTAAGCAATGCCTTCTTGTCTTACTCTTTGTGCCACAACATTTGGACTTGTAACGATACGATGACAATAATTCAGCATTACCTACCGACTCGGCTGGGCAGCGTTCGGGAAGCTGCGCGGTGTCTTCTCGTCCAATATACCACAGTGTCTCAAGACGAAAGTCTATGACCAGTGCGTGTTGCCAGTGATGACATATGGCTCCGAAACGTGGTCGCTTACAATGGGCCTCATCAGAAGGCTTAAAGTCACTCAAAGGGCAATGGAAAGGGCTAAGCTCGGAGTTTCCTTGCGTGATCGCGTCAGAAATGAAGATATCCGCAGGAGAACCAAGGTAACAGACATAGCCCGAAGAATCGCCAAACTTAAGTGGCAGTGGGCAGGGCACATTGCTCGCAGAACAGATGGTCGATGGGGATGAAAGGTTCTGGAATGGCGACCACGTACCGGAAGACGCAGCGTTGGAAGACCTCCCACAAGGTGGATCGATGACCTGGTGAGGGTCGCGGAAATCCGATGGATGCGAGACGCAAGGGACCGGTCATTATGGCGATATTTGGGGAAGGCCTATGTCCAACAGTGGACGTCTTTCGGCTGAAATGATGATGATGATTATGACCTACCCCTCCTACATTTTGTTGTTTGTTGATGGGTCGGTATAGTACGGTCAAAACATGATGTCCACTCTCAGGTAGTTCCGAACTATTGCATATACTCAAAAAATACGCAATACACATTCTCGCAGCTAATTGAGTATTTGATTTGACTTACTGTTAATATATTATATCAAAAAGTAACTTTAACCAAAATCGCAAATAAAAAGAAATTAAGAATTTCGTTCAATATTAATCAAGTTAGAAACCTTTCAAATCTGGTGGAAGGGGAATCTCGAAAATAAAAATCTGGTGTTTCAGTGTAGGCACAGAATAAGAAATAGTTGGTGTAGGTATCTATGTTAATTATCGAACACCTCCGAAACGGCTTGACCGACTTTTATGTTTACTTTTTGTGTATATTTTATAGGCCCGAGAATAAGACGTAGGCTATTTTTATACTCCTAGGTGATAAATCTACTATCACGCAGGTGAACTGGCAGCAGTTAGTAATCTATGTGACAGTGAACAATGGGTAGATCGCCGTCCGACCGTCCGGACCGAGCCCAAATCGTCGACGACGAGTAGTGTTCCACGCTCGCCTCACAGAGATGTCAGAAAAACCGTAGGGGCTAAGCAGGCTCGAAGCCTATTGGGGCCAATGGGTTGTGCGAAAGAGAACCCCGAGGCCCTGGAACGAAGGCAAAAAAGTAACATCAGTGGGTTTTAGCCAGTAAAAGTCTGACACGCCCTCACGCAACGCCCAAGGGCGGCAGAAGTCATTAGATGATTTCCCATCTAAAAAAAAAGAGTGTGTGTACTTATGTACACGCGTTAGAAGTTATACTTCTTTGGCGTATGGAAAAAAAATAACTAGTTATGCAGTAGTGATTAACGATAAATATTAAAATTAATCAAAAAGATTTTATTTTAATAATAAAAACACCAAAATAATATTTATTTATTCACACTGTTTAATTGTACTCTTACGAAACACGTGTTCTAAATATAAAAATACTAGAATATACAACTTGAACATAGTTATCAATTTTCATCCATGCCACCTAGAACTAACTTCACGATGTAGAATTTAGGTGTCGGTGTGCGCGCGCATCGTAAAAATTCACTCTCATCATTTTTCTTTATCGCGCCAAAAGAAGTATAACTTCAAAAAAAAGCTAGTAATGTATGTATGTAAGGATATCTTCCTAACATACATATGTATATTACTGCTGCTGATAATCAATGCAATTAAAATTAAACATGGAATCATTCATACAGTACTTACTTTCATCTTCATTTTCCTCAAATGACTCAACCAATAAAAAACAATTCAGGAAACTGTTTTGTACAAACCAAAACGCAGTAAAAAAAACTGTGTCATCATTAGTTACTATTTATTCGCAGAAACAATGAAGTGATTTATTATGATGTGTTTATTAGACGGCTCTAACATGTCATTACAGCGAACAATAACTCTGTGCGAAGGTTAATAATAGATGAATGTGTGAACATTGTTAACATCAGAACTGTGTTATAAATAGGTTGTTTCTGTTCAATATAGAGGTAACTCTTTCCTGCCTGCCTGGCCTGCTGTAGAGATGGCGATCTGAGATCGATTTGGGGACAAAATTTCCCCTAACATGACGCGCAACGCTCAATACTAAATTAGTAAAAATAAAGAGAAACTTAACTGATATATTATTATGTACAAATTTTGTTCATTAATGTGTATTTAATGTTATGCATTTGTGAGCTATATTAAAAATATATATTATTTTACTTAAAACGTTAACTTGTGTCAATGATATGCTGTTTGTAAAAAAAAAAAATTTTTTTTTTTCAATTTCGCGGGAGGTGAAGTGTCTTACGGGGTTACCATGACGTTCAAAGTAAGATTGTTTCATTCTTATTTCAGTGTGGGTAGGAGACAGAGCTATACAGGTTGTCTAGCGCCATCTCTTACCCACACTGGAAATAAGAATGAAACAATCCTACTTTAAACGTCATGGTACAGGTCTTAACCTTAAGTGAATCTACCCGTATCAAAACGGTGTCATATTAATGCTTAATATGTACTTTACTTAATGCGCATTATTGTAAGTCTACTGTATGTTTTAGTTAGTTAATTCAATAAATCCTGTTTAGACCTACTGGTTGTCTGCTTTACGAACCCCCAACATTACAAAGCAACGTCACAGTATAGATATGGAACAGTACGGAAACTATGTACAAATGTTCGAAACGGCACACTCACACAAACATACGCATCGACGAGACTCCTAAGCGTTTCTTGCTACTGACAGCACCACGAGAAACGCTTAGGAGTCTCGTCGATGCGTATGTTTGTGTGAGTGTGCCGTTTCGAACATTTGTACGTAGTTTCCGTACTGTTCCATATCTATACTGTGGCAACGTTGCCCAGGTGCCTTACCATAACTTGTAAAAATGTCAGGTGTGCGAGCGAGAAAGTGGGATGGGCTGTACACCCTATACAACATTATTTTTAGTTTATGCGAAACATGAATATAGTTTGTTCAGAATCAGTAACTGAATCGATTCCAATCATTTTTACACAATGTTACTTATATTTTTTCCCAAAAATATTTGAAAAAAGTGACAAGTTGGACACCACCGACACTAAGTACAACACAGGTCACGGCAGATCATTGCGGGCATTAAGTGTCAGCGCACAGCTGGATGCGGCAGCAAAACAACACCTCAGTCGAGTGGATGGCCCGGTGACTATGTATTTGTGAGGTAACATAACAAGCTTATAACTTTGTGATTTTTCATGATACAGACATACAGTTATGAAATTTTGTACATAGATTCTTTACATAAAAGTACTCTAGTAAGATCTGGAGGCAACAGTCCTTGCACGTATGCACGATTTGCGCGTGCAGATGCAACACCGGGGCGAAACTCCGCTGCCACGAAAAGTCGCGGCATGGCGGACAGAGTTCCGGCGGGATCTCATGGTGGAATGGCGACAGCGACTGTCGCAACCCAGTGCTGGGCACGCCACAGTTATAGCGGTAAGTCCCCTCTTTGAGGAGTGGCTGGAAAGACAACACGGCGTCCTCACCTTCCGCATGACGCAGGTTCTAACCGGAAATGGTAAGTTCAGAAGGTTCCTGCACCGGATTCGTGCGGAAGAAACGCCCGGGTGCCACTATTGTGTGGACCGCCCGAAGGACACGGTGGAGCATACGGCAGAGCACCGTCGTGTCCTCGTAGGAGCGATCGGCAGCAACGACCTTTCGCGCCGGGCCTTGGTACAGTACAGGCCATGGTCAGTAGCGAGGAGGAGTGGTGATACTGTTATATTTGTGTAATGTAACATACCCATATTATGCAAATAAATTATTTGACTTTGACAGAATCGATTCAGTAATAAATCGTATTCTAAAAGATCGATCCGTTGGTTACCGTGTAGGTACTGTCTACCGAGTCTAAAAAAAGCATGGTACAGATGATCCTACAATGCTCATTGTGTTTCATGACTGGTGAGTCATCGGGTGTACAACATGCACATAAAAATTAGTTTAAGGAAAATAGGTTATTTAACATCTTCGTCAGGCGCGCGTGGAACACTACGCGCCGTGTCGACGACTTGGGCTCAGTCCGGACGGTTACCGGACGACCGGACGGCATGCTACCCATTGCTCGCCGTCCGCAAGCTGGAAATCGGGATCGGGATCCCGGCGGCTGAGGCGTGAGGACCGTTCCCTAGAACGTGCGGCCGCCTCCTTTGCTAACATTACTGCTTCGCAGAAGGAGGCGACCGCCTGCCACTCTTCCTCGCTCCCGCTCTGACCACGTGACTGAGCGTTGAGATGACATCAGAACAAAGGAATCGGAGGCGTGGCCTACTCGAGGCGTTCAACGCAAGAGAATCGAAACGAATCGGTCGTAACTTGGCTAGGGGGACAGGTGTACAATTTCTTTTTCTCTCGCTCCGCCCATGGGCGAAAGATGTCATTGGATGATTTCCCACCCAAAAAAAAGGTGAAGAAACACGTTTTCTTTAGCAGGTAAAACCTACTAATTTCCTCCCGTACCCACGCTCTGGTTGGAACGAGAGGGAGTGTCAAATTTTTACTGGCTTATAATTATATTATAAAACCCACTTGTGCTCCTTCAGTTGCCCTTTGCGTTTCAGGCCGCGATTCCACTCTTTCGATCGATCCCGCAAGTCCGGTAAGGACCTGCGTCAGGCGGGAAGTGAGAATACCGTGGCGCCTCTCTAACCTCGTTACGTTTGTGGCACGCCCCAGCGCAATGGAGGTCACATCAACTTCTGGATAATTTAATATCAATTTGTTGCTGGCACTTATGTAGTGTTGAACAGTCTTGACACAACGTCGTTGCGTAGGTCTAACAACACCCTAACGTTTGCAAATCGCTACTAAAAATAACATTTTGCATACATAACTATGTACCTAAGTACATAAATAGTGTACCCACGTATGCGACACGAGGTAAACGGGTAAACAAAACAGTAAAGTATATAATTGGTCGTAACAGCTAATTATGTAGGTACCTACTTTACATAATAACTCTATTATTTATATTGTAGATACATTTTCATCAATATCTCTTTAGATAGTGATGTATGATTATTGTTCAGATTAAATAAAAGGGAACGGAATCATAGCGACTAATATTAATTCAATCCTGGGTAAGTAGTACCAACAAAATCGATAGATGGCGTTGGCATCGAATTAGAAGTCGCTATGGTTTCGTTACCGCGCGTATTATAGGGTAGGTTTAAGAATTCTGTTTTTTTGAGAGCCAGTACGTCATACCTAACATTGTACCTACAGTGGCTTTTTTTTAGGTTGGAAAATCATCTAATGACAAATCTCGCTCTTAGACGGAGCGAGAAATAGTGTCAGACTTTTACTGACTAAAAACCCACTCCTGTTCCTTCGTTACCTTGCATACCAGGGCCGAATCTTCCTTTCAGATTCAGACCCTTGTCCCCAGTAGGCTTCGACCCTGCTGGGTCCAGTCAATGCGACTGTAGAAATTAAGCACTCAATATTGTGACATTTATAATCGTCGTGTCGAGTCGTCAAGTCTTGGTTTACTTCGTCTTTTCGTCTTGCGTTACGTAGTCGGCTTATAGACCGGCCGTTGGGTAGAGTGGTAGGCAAAATACGGGGACCGCATTCTGAAAAGCTTTCTGATTTGATTCTGGATGTTGCTAGAAAGTTTATTGGTCCATTTATTTTCAATACCCCTCAGATAGCAAGTAAATCGATTGAACAAATCTTTGTGGCAAATTATTTTATTGATTGTTTGAATGGCTGTATCTATATTTTTCTTGTGTTTACAGGTACTATAGCTAGTCAACTGAAAGAAAGTTACAAAGTATAGAAATGGTCGGTAATTTTTTTTTAATAATAGGTTTTTAATATGAAAAAGCTTTTTTTTATTAGCTTTCATGGTTACAAGGGCTTAAAGTATGATACTTCAAGTTTATTTCTAACAGTTATTGTTGTATTTTTGGCCCTCCCCCCACTCCAGAAAAAAGTCCTGGATTTGCCCTTGCATGGTTATAAGTACTGCGATATTACAAAAAATACAGAACATAAAGAAACCAATAAATACTTACCTAATTTCGAAAAAAGAATAACGTACCTTTAATATAATTTTTTTTTGTACTTATAATTTAAAAGTCAATCCAAAGATAATAAATAACACTTAAAAGCAACCCGTTTTAAAAAACCGAATTTCATAGGTAGTATTTTATACTCTTCAACGGTCCGTCGCGCGTCGCGTACCGAACACCCAACGAAAATATTTAAAAATCGATTTCAACTGCGATCCGGTAACCATCGTAAAAATCGCTCACGACATTCGTGAAAAGTCCATTTGAGTAACACTGGACAGAAACAAAATAATATCCAAAAGTTTGGACTAACAACAGCACTTTATACGAGTATTTAGCCCATTCTTCTGAGAAATCTGTTGGCAGATTGCTGTCAGAAATCATACTCAACTCCATCCACTGTATTATTATTTTACTAGTCTTGGTTTAAACCTAGTAATAAACCCAGTACAGATAGCGGCATGAATCTTGAGCGCTCGGCGAAAGAGCGGGGATCGCTTTGCGCATCGTACAACATCGGCGAGCCAATCACTGTACAAGGATTGCACTCCCCGCCCCCGCATCTCTTTTCATACCACTAAAGAGACCGGATATTTCACTTCTGCGTGCTTCTGCGCAAGTAGAACTGTAGAAGTCAGCGCTCAAGATCCGTGCCGGTATCTGTACTAACTTTAGATCACGTTTTGTAATAAGACGGTTAGAGTTAATGCAAAGTAGTGAAGTTTTTAGGGTAGTTGTTTAGTTTGAAAACAATGAAGATCATGAACATAATGAGAGAGTTAACCAGGGTATTATTACTTACTTCTAATTACGAACCTAAAGCGACTGTCGAGCTCCGTAAAACGTAGACCAAAACAGGATAGCACTAATCATACACTTCCTAATAAGCAGTCCACTCTTGTTAACAACATAGGTACAGGAATAGGTCAAGACATTCGTTCTAAACCAAATTACAGTACGGGCGAAATATCTTCACCGCTCCGAACTTCGTACAATTGGCTGCGCAGTAATTGGATACTTGATTAATTTTGACTGGCCTGTTGGTCTAGTGGTTAGTGGCCCGGACTGCTATGCCGGAGGTTGTGATTTCGATTCCCACCCAAGACAAATGTTTGTGTGATGAGCGCGATCATTTGTCCTGTGTCTGGGTGTAATTTATCTATAGTATATGTATTTAGAAATAAATAAGTATGTTTATCAGTTGTCTAGTACTCATAGTACCAACTCTATACGCGTTTAGTTTATGGTTACAACATAAACGTCTCTCTATTGGCAAAATATTATAATAAGGTCCACAATGAGTGTGTATTATCTTGATAGGCCATGGTCGCAATCTAGAGGAAGTAATTCCGTCGTCTACCCGTATATTTAACATTTGACAAGCTTTGATGCAAAACAATAACTATCTACAAGTATGTCTGACTAACTTCCTCCGTCCATATCACCCAGTTCACTACCCGTACGGAAAGAGTTACCTACAATTCCAAATAAGAATAGGATCGATTGCCATGTTGTGACGTCACGTCATACTGTCAAATCGAAGAATTATTATAGTGAGCAAAACAATTTTTTTTTAAATATTTAATTTATTTACGAACTGTGAACGAAAATAGTTTAATCAGAATCCAGTTCTTCAATTTTGCTCATCTCTGTGTTCTTAAATTTCGTCCAATTTCTTGCGATTTAACAATATGAGGTGACGTCACAACATGGCAATCGATCCTATTCGTATTTGGAACGCATTATACAAATATTTATTTACTAGCTTCTGCCAGCGGCTTCGCCCGCGTGAAAGTCGGTTTTTCCATACAAACTTTGAACCCCGTTTCATCCCCTTAGGGGGTGAATTTTGAAAAATCCGTTCTTAGCGGATGTCTACACCCTATAAGGAACCTACCTGCCAACATTTAAGTTTGTAGGTGTTATAGTTTCTGAGATTTCGTGATTAATCAGTGAGTGGTATTTCTCTTGATTTAATCTTCATGTAACACATAGATACAAAGGCGGACTAAACGCCGGTATTCCCTACCAGTCAAACTAGAGAGGTTTTTTTTAGGTGGAAAATCATCCACTGACTTCTCCCGCCCTGGGACGAAGCGGAAGGGCGTGTCAGACTTTTACTGACTAAAACGCATGGCCGCAGTAGACTTCGACCCTGCTGGGCCCCAAACCTAGGGAGGTAAAGAGACAATATGGTAGGCTCATAAAAAAAAAAAAATTACTTAGAAAACAAATTGTGCCCACGAACGTAAGAAGTTTTATCTTGAACGCTTTTTCCTGTTTAACTAACAAATATTTGAGTAAACGTTAGATAGATATTTGCCGTCATGAGGAAGTGTACAGAGCTGTAAATCCCCTATTCCACAAGAGACTATCAGTATTCATAGACTTGTCAAATTGCTCAAACGGCATTTTTCTAAGTATTCTAACTGCTTTACAATAATACTAATTGCTGCCCGCGACTTCGTCCACTTCATACTCGTGAAACAGTACAATGCCATTTGGTCCTAAATTTTTTTTGCGTGGACACCTATATCAGTTATAATTTTAATATTACTTAGATAAAATTTTAACATTTCATTTGTAATTTCAATTTTAATTTTAGTTTCTAATGTTTTGCTCTTGTTTTAGTTTTATTAATGTTATATTAAGTAGGTACTCGTAGCATGTAGTTTCTACTTGATCATCTATGAGGAGGAACTGGCTCCTGAGATACAAGTATTTATTTTACTTAGTTTAGGAGTCAAATGTTCATTTTATTTCCACTGATCAGTGTTTGTACAACTATTGTATCTGTTCATGTCATTATATACTGTTACTGTGTGTGTTAAACGTACAAAATAAAGATTATTATTATTACTTTTATGGGGCATGTGGTGCTACCCTTTAAGAAATTGTTACACTAACCTAGATTGTAAATTTTTTTTTGTATGTTTCAGTGATAAATATTTGTTTTTCTAAAAATAAAGTAAGCCTAAGTTACTCCTTCTAACATCTGATATCTACTAGTGAAAGTTCTACCAAATTTTGTTTTAATAAAGTTTCGGAGATTAGCTGGAACAGAATGTCAGACATACTGACAGATCGACACACAGACAAAAATTGCATTTTTATTGTAGATAACGTACCTATATACTTTCATAAGCATTTAGTTAACAAATGCTATTTTGAAAGCAAAAAGAAAAACATTTTATTTGGTTCACTTTTAAATTACAAACAGCATTCCAATTTTATTACACACATAATGTACAGTGTGGAAAAATAAGTCTGGCCCTGGAGGGAAACTACCTTAAATCTTTAAGTTGGCTCATTTTACTTAAAAGAGACCTTTCTCGCCTAAAACTCGCTTGCCTCGCCCGGGACTCGAACCAACTAAAATTTAAAAAAAAACAAACACTCGCTATTTTATTATACTAAGTAATCGATAGGATTATTATTCCGGATAAAATTTCTGTAACAAACATTTGGTCGTACCTACTCTCACACTGTATATGTTTAGATATGAAGTTAGGTACAAATCCTAAACGTGCTGTTTTCTTAAACAACGCTAAAACACAACAAATGCATATGCAATGCATTGCACTACGTGACATACTATGTGTGGCAGTTACATAGAACCCAATACGTAGCCACCGCGGATTCCACTGAGGACTGAGGTTAACTTGACGCAACGAAACGTGAACGCGGCAGTTTAGGTTAGGGTCAGCCCACCGCGCCACAGTCCTCATTATAATGATTACTTAAACATAAACGTAGACTTTTGCGTATCGGTGTGAAGTCGGTACCAACATAGTTTACGTTTGAGCTGTTTAGTTTTCCTTATAGCAGTAATAAACGTAGATAATAAAAAATGTCGATAGAACGAAAAATGAGAATAAACATGGTTGACAAATACACTGGCGAAGGAAGGTATTTGCTTGATAAATGATCTAAGTATAAATTAAATCATTTTATACATAAGTACTTTTTTTTTGTTTTAGGTGGGAAAATCATCTTATAACAAATCCCGCACTTGGGCGGAGCGGAAAATAGTGTCAGACTTTTACTGACTAAAAACCCACTCCTGTTCCTTCTTTGCCATCGTCCCAGGGCCCCGGGTTTCACTTTCACACTACCCGTGGCCCCAGTAGGCTTCGACCCTGTTGGGGCCCTATGATTTGCTGTACTTGAAATAAGTTAAAAAAACCCCCACTGCTATATTAGATAACTGCAGTGGAGATACACTCGTTGAGTCGAGGCTTCAAAGTCTTGAGCATCGACGCCGAGTTGCTAGCCTGTCGGATTTCTACCGGTTGCATTTCGGCACGTCGGAATTGCATAACCTAATTCCGCCTAGCCCGTTCCTTCATCGGACCACCAGGCGTACGGCGATGCGCCACCGGTACATGGTGGACATCCTACCCATTTTTCACGCACATAACGTTTTGGGAACACATTCATTGTGCGTACAGCTAAGGGGTAGATTTCCCTGCCGGAGTCTGTGTTTCCTGATAGCTACAACCTGGGAATCTTTACGTCAAGAGTTACTTCTAGGCAAGCGTGCTCCATCGTCGATCACATCGTCGCTTTCCATCAGGTGAGATAGTGGTCAAGTGCCAGCCTATGAACAGTAAAAAAAAAACTGGGCAAGTGCGAGTCGGACTCGCGCACTGGGGGTTCCGTACAAACTTACCTATGTGTAAATAATTCAATTCCCGAATGGAGTCTCGAAGATTTTTCCAAATAGCAATTTTTTTTTTGTGACGTAATAACAAATTTACTGTTTTCAGACTTATTCCTATATATATGCTGTAAGACCTTGCTTAATTCAAATAACAGGATTCTGGGTTAACGGGAAGTACCTACCCTATGAATTTTGATTCCCTTCAGAGTGTCGGAATATACATTTTTTTGCGACATAAACGGCCGTATTCGTTAACTTAGAAGTTTGATTTTGTCACAGTTTCAAGGGACCGCAGACCCGAGTATATGGTTTTAATTACAACTCGATACCTCTGCGTTTCCCGAGATAAAGGGTCTTGACAGAAAGATATACAGACGGACGGACTATCCTATAAGGGTTCCGATTTTTCCTTATGAGGTACGGAACCCTAAAAACGCTTAATAACCTTCCTCATGGGTCATGACGCATAAAAACTACTAAAAATTAGTTTTAGTAATTCATACCTACCTAAATGGAAAACTAGTTTGAATTTCAACGCTAGTTAATTTTACTGATTGCTGTAATAAAGACTATTCCGTTATGTGCAATAACTGTTTCTTATAGACATACCAGCTAGGTCGTGTGGTACCTACCCGAAAATCTTTTGTGTATAAGATTTTAGCCCACTCCCAAAGCCGGATTAAGCTAGCGCAGGGCCTGTAGCAAATTTGTCCAAGGGGCCCCTGTGCCTTTAGATATAAAATAAAATATTTTATGCAAAAAGACGTTATTTACCTCATTTACCGTAACGGTTAAATATTTCCACAAAATTACAATCTTTAAACGGAGTGTGTTACATAATTCCGAAAAGTGTAACATCGAATAACACGTTCCCGTAAGTTTACTAATCCGAAACACTTAACAACGAATGCACATTAGAGATTTGGTTATTCGAGATTCCATGACTGTGGCGTTAGGTTTTTCGTAGCAGCGTGCATTCGTTGTGAAGAGTTTCCTATTAGTAAACATACGGGGACGTGTTATTCGATGTTACACTTTTCGGAATTATGTAACACACTCCTTTAAATGATACTAATTAACATAGCACTATTGGAAAAACCTAGATGATGATAGTTTTTTTTGCATACTCCGTGTAATCAAAGATTTAACCTTTCGTATGCCGTAATTAGAGACACAATTAAAAAGCGATTGTGTCTCGCGTGGATCCGTGTCTAAAACACACGAAAGGTTAAAGGTAAGAAATTCTAAAAAACAAGTGCTGGATCCCTGAACGCGCGGGGCCCCCATATGCGCGGGGCCTGTAGCATTTGCTACTGTTGCTACATGGCTAATCCGCCACTGCCCACTCCATAAAAAGAAAAGAAAGAAAATTGTGTTTATTGACGCAGTGGTGACATACGAATTGTAGTATCTCGAAGGTACAAACCCAGGTGGGCGCTTTACTTTGTGCCATTTATCTCATTTCATCACCACTGCCCTCAAAACAGTGAAGGAAAACATCGTGATGAAACCGGCATGTCCAATAGAACCAAAAGTTCGGAGACGTGAGACATCCACCAATTTTCGTGTTAGGCCGCAACCTAAACACTTCTTTCCAGAAACATGACAACACATAGTGTTGCTACAACTCAGGAAAGCAGATCAAAAGCACCCCTAGTTTTCAAGTGACTCAAGTCCCTTTTTCTTTGTAAAGCGAAGTAAATCCAGGTCATTTAATAACTGTCATCATCATTTCTGCCGAAAGTCGTCCACTGCTGGACATAGGCCTCCCCAAGTATCACCACAACGAGCGATCCTGCAGGTGTCGCATCCATCGGATTCCTGCGACCCTCACCAGGTCCATTGGACCACCTTCCAAATCTGCATGTTCCGGTAGGTACGCGGTCGCCACTACCATATCGGCCCCATCGACCATCTGTTCTGCGAGGAATGTGCCCTACCCACTGCCACTTAAGCTTGGCGTCGCGGTTGGTAACCTTTATTCTTCTGAAAACTGTACAACGTGCAAGTTATTGAAAGTACTCTTACTATACAGGAAACAAAAATGCGGGAGACCTAAAAAGAAAGAAGTGGTGGTAGGAGCTGGACTACATCTAGGTACTGGACCAAAATCGCAAAACAAGACAGGGAGGAAGGAGGAGGGAAAATACAAAGAGGGAAGGAAAGGGCAATGGCTTTCCTTCCCTCTTTGTATTTTCCTGCAGTGAGATATGCTCTTTAAAATTTTCTTATTAGCCAAGGATAAATAGATATACTTATCCATTCTATCTATAACACAATAAAATGTCATCTCTATAGGTAACCGTAGGCGCGGGCTTGCGGACGGCGAGCAATGGGTAGCTCGCCGTCCGGCCGTCCGGTAACCGTCCGGACCGAGCCCAAGTCGTCGACGGCGCGTACTGTTCCACGCGCGCCTCAAGAAGATGTCAGCAACTGTAGAGGCCCAACAGGGTCGAAGCCTACTTGGGGCCAAGGGTCTGATTCTGAAAGGAAGACTCGGCCTTGGTACGTCAGTAAACGTCTGACACTATCTTCCGCTCCGCCTAAGAGCGAGATATGTCATTGGATGATTTTCCCACCGAAAAAAAAAAGAATAAATCTCTAAAGGTATCATCATTATTGTTTAACCTTATCATAAAGATTGAATTATACCGTAAGTGCTAACTAAGTTTATTGTGTTAGCGGCACGCGCCGACCTCTTTAATTAACGGGTCAGGCAGACGCGCATCAGTTCTGAAAGCCTGCCACTTTACTGTTAACACTTAACACAAATAAACTGTTACAGCTAAATATCTATACGATGATCTTTTGTCACCTCAATCTTTTTTCTAAACAATACTTGAAATTCCGTAGGTAATCTTTGCTGATAGCCTTACAGTCAATATCGACGGCTGCTGGACATAGACCTCCCACAAGCGTAGCCACATCGACTGCGCTTCTCGCATTCAGCGACCTCCAACGGCCATTACCAGAGCCAACTTCTTGTGAGAGGGTTTCCTATGCTGCCTCTTTGGGCACTCTGTCTTCACCCAGAACCTTTCAGTCCTATCGGCCATCCGTTCTGCAAGCAATATAATCCTGCCCACTGCAATTTATGTATTGTAAATCTTGGGGCTTCTTGGTAACACCACCTTAAGTGCCATAACTCATGTAGCTGGTATTGAAGAAAAAGCAGCTAAGCTAGAGTAGGAGCCGGACTGTCACTCACTAGACGCCTAAAGTCGCCGTCGAGGTTGCCCGCGGTAAATCTGGTGTGACAATGAATAGATCTAGACTGATCACATTTACGGGTCTAGCTTGGCCAGAGATCGCCCAAGACCGAGAGGTTGGGGAAGAGAAAGGGGAAGCCTTTAACCATCATCATCATCATCATCATCATTTCAGCCAAAAGACGTCCACTGCTGGACATAGGCCTCCAAGTGTCGCCAAAATGAACGGTCCTGTGCGTCTCGCATCCATCGGACTCCGCAGGATATCCGCAGGAGAACCAAGGTCACCGACATAGCACGAAGAATCGCCAAACTTAAGTGGCAGTGGGCGGGCACATTGCTCGCAGAACGGATGGCCGTTGGGGCCGAAAGGTTCTGGAATAGCGACCACGTACCGGAAGACGTAGCGTTGGAAGGCCTCCTGCAAGGTGGACCGATGACTTTAACCATCAGTTGAACACAAATTAGGCTAGAACAAAAAACAGATCTTCGGGCTAAGTCGGTTACCTTGATTCTCTTGCATATGTCAACATGTACAACGCAATTTTACTCGATCTGCTGCCACTCTTATCCAACTGTATCACATCAACCCCAAGATCTTCGAATCTGAAGAATGATGTTCAGAACAGGGGAGGTCTACGGTAATTTAAATCATCCTATAGTTACAATACATGATGCGCTAATCGCGTAACTCAGTCGTTACGATTAAATTATGTCATTTCATATGATGTATGATATCTAGCAACTCGTGCGCAGACCACCCATTTAATTAATGTCGCACGCGCCAGTGCATCTCGTTTATCATACAATTTGGTTAGTTCAAGTATTTATTGCGAGGTTATAGGATGAGAAATAACGCTATCACTTTTGATCAAATTCAATAGTCTAAATAGGCTGAAAAACTAAACTCCTTGAACGTCTGTGCGAAAGTTAGTCCACCAAAACGCCCGATATCGTCATCGTCATCATCACCATTCCTTTTCGAAGGTAATGACAATAAAAGTAAGCGGTTGTTAACGCGGTTACCTCTCAAAATGATTAGAACTCTTTAGACGTAACTGTGCTTATATGGCACCACTTATTTACAACTCCTTACCCAAATATATTTCCGAATTACAACAAATTCTGTCGTATTTTACGGGACTGGTTGATAGAGGAAAGTTTTTATTCAGTAAAAGAGTTTTTGAAGAAAAGTTCATGTTGTTACAATTTTGTTAAGGATGCTTAAATTTATTTCATGTTTTTTATCTATTTTGACATTAATAAAATCCATAATGTAAACTCAATAATAATCATATGTTAATCAATTTTTATTAATTCATGTATTTATAAATTTTATTTTTTAATATTTGCATACCTGTAACTTAAGTGAAATATGTCTCGGTCTATAACTGCCATTATAACAACTCCTGTACCATATTTAATAGCAAATAAATGAATGATTGATTGATTCACTTCAGCCAAAAGATATCTACCATATAGCCTCTTACATCCTTCGCATTCCCGCGACCCTCACCAAGTCATCGGTCCAAATCGTGGGAGGCCTTCCAACGCTGCGTCTTCCGGTACGCGGTCGCCACTTCAGAACCTTTCGGTCCCATCCTCCATCTGTTCTGCAAGCAATGTGACCCGCGCACTGCCACTAACTATTTATACTGCGTGGTGTTGATAAATTAACAAATTAGTCAACATTAGTTTCAGGCCGTTCTACTAACACCTATTTAATGGGGCTATGTCCATTATAGAAAGGATTATGTATATTGTCCACGAGTCCATTGTTATGTTAATTAAGTAATGAAGCTGTGTGCCACGATACTGTTTTAATGGCTGCCGGATATGCGTTAGCTGTTTATACACTTCCGCCACTGGTAAAAGATTTAAATATTTAAATTAGTTAGTATTTAATTTAAAGTTTTGCTTATTATAAAAACTGCAGTTTTGCTTTGAAACCAGAAAATTATTTAATCCTAAAACTACTTCATTCTCGGCTCGTATAGTTCTATTGTGATTTACTCTCGATATACTTATTATTAGGTACACGTATCATTACCGTAAATTTTTACCTGACTATTTTAACAGTTTTAGTTGGTTCCTCTGTCATAATTTTCTAAACCGCGATCTTTCCGTCCTTAAATTTGGACATTTTGTTTAAAACAGTTCAGACATCTACAGACTGTCCAAATGCAAAATTGTATAGGTATACCCAAATCACGTGAAAAGTACCAACACTACAAATATCTAGGTAGATAGGTGAATTTTCCTCACTTTCGAAAAGCACACATTTTCTTCGGCGCGTAGAAAGTGAACAGGTTTCGTATTTTCTAAATAACTAAGTGTTTGCAAGAACGAATACGCAACGTTTGTGTAACATGCTAGCTAGGCGACGATATACTTAGGAACCGGGATTAAAGAAAAGATAAATAGTTAAATCGATAAATGTGAAAGAAAAGCTAATAAGTTATAGCTCTAAGGTAGACCGGACGAGATAGAAGAAGAAAACATAAAGCACCGACTTCAAGTAACATAGGATAGGAGTGGATATTGGTTTTTCGCGATAGTGGTTTTTCTTTTTTCACATTTTTTTACCAATGTTTTCTTTTTTTTTTAAACAACAGCCTTGAGGTGGCTGTGGTTTGAATATTTTAAAAAACATCATCATTAGTCATTTATTATTGTAAACATTTGTCATTTATCTATTGATAGGTTTATTTTTATTTTTATAGCCTCTTCTTTAAGATGTGAATGTGTGAATATTGTAGACATCGCGAATTCATAGATTACTAATTTTATTGTTGTTTTGGTTACAATGTTGACCGGTCTACACTGTCCTCTCATAACTATTAATATTGTAATATGGAAATAAATAAAATCTTTTTTTTTAAAAAGAGTAACAATATGGAGTTTCTTTCCGGTTCTTCTTCATAGGTAAAGACCTATTGAAACAGTGCACTAGCTTCTGACATTTTATAAGTGTCCATGTAGGCCTATGTGTGCAGTTGTGCACGCCATAATCATGACTGTAAGTCATCTCTTTGAGGTGTGGCTGAAGAGACGTCACGGCGTCCTCACCTTAAGCATAACGCAGGTCCTCACCGGATATAGTAAATTCAAACCACCAATTACTACCAAGATCGAATCGATCCTAACACGCACAAACACGAGGTTAACGCTAACAAAGACCATACACTTACCTAGAATCAAATCTTGGCACATTATTAGGGTTTTTTATCTTTATTTTTTAGGATGTTTTATCCTATAATTTAAGCCCTAGGTTTAAAAATAACAATTTATGAATATAACTTGATACTATTTACACCGGGTTTATAAAAAGTGCAGCTACCGGTACATAATTGCCATCTTAATCTTACCAGTGTCACTTCTTAGATTAACCAAGAAATCAAAAAGAAAGTACCAATATCGAGTTCTTAATTTTTCGCAATCTTGACAGTATCTGTTACTACTACGGACATCGTCGATAACTCCACACATGTCATAAATTAGGGAAACTTTTGGTGAGTTATTTTCAGTTATTGTCCGAACTAAGACACTACTCATTTGGGTGTTTACATTAAACATTAAACCAAGGGATACCTTTTAGGTAATAAATCCCTCTGACTTTAGTAATGTGTGTCTTGAAAGTACTGGTCCCACTTTTCAAAACTTTGTTTAATTTCGCAGTATTTCTGCGTAATCAACCGATATGGTTACATCTGAGCCTTCTGTGATTACAGAATTTACTAATATGCATGCCGCCTTGTTGCCTACTAATCCTAAGTGCGATGGAATCCATTGCAACTGTACATTTACTATCAATAAGTTAAAATTACAAATGGATTTATAATATTTTATAGGCTATCATCGTATCTCTAAACTCAGAAGAACTTATACTTAGAGCACTCTGATATTTTCAGAATATTTTGCTTAATATCATCGCATAGACTTGGGGCTTCGAAAATGGCAGTGAGTTCCAGCGACATTATGAACTCATGAGAATTAGTTTTAAAACTCCTGAATAGCGACAATACAACCATCCTTACTCTTAGAACCATCAGTATAAAGCCATCGCCAATCACAGTAATGCTTATGAGCTCTTTAGTTAGGTACGTGATATTTAAAAGAAACCAGATTGTCACCTTTCATGCACTCTAAATTATCCATAGTAACCCTATCAGTTTGTGTATAAGTTTCCCAAGTGTTATGTGTGAACATTTGAAGCAGGTTGTAAGAATGAATACCATATTATGAACTATATTCATTATATGTATACAAATGACTAAGATGAACAATTATAACGGCTATTATTATTCCAAGTTAAATAGGGCGTGATGCGTGCATGCAGCGCGTGTGTTCTTATCTACAGCAATAATGCGGAACCAGACTGATAAAATACCATATTCTGGTGCTAAATAATTACCATAATTATAAGCTTTAAACTAGTACTGTAATGATTTGTACTTAGACGGAACAGGTATCTTGATGTTTGGTCCTTTTTTTTTTAATTGATACAAACCGCTTGACTGCGATCCCACCTAATGGCATCGGTGACATTGATGATTGGTGATTGGGATTGGTTATCGGTGACATTTTTGCACCTTTTACTGAACTGGACTTCAGTGACGCATTTGATAAGGTTTAACATCAGACACGACAAAAATAATAGGTAAAATGCGTTCCAAATAAGAATAGGAATGACGCCATGTTGTGACGTCACGTCATACTGTCAAATCGCAAGAAATTGGGCAAAATTGAAGAACTCAGAGATGAGCAAAATTGAAAAACTAGATTCTGATTAAACTATTTTCGTTCACAGTTCGAAAATAAATAAAATTTTAAAATTTTCTTGTTTTGCTCACCATAATAATTCTTCGATTTGACAGTATGACGTGACGTCACTACCTGTCAATCGATCCTATTCTTATTTGGAACGCATTGTATATAAGAAACTCCAACAGCACGATGATGTACTGTGTAAAAAAATAATGTTTGGAAAATGGGTGACTGTATTGTATCGATAATTATAACAATTACTTCTGCCAGCAGCTTCGTCTGCGTCCCTGCGTCATTTAGTACATAATAAAGTAGCATTTTATTGGTGAAAAAATTTTAAGTAGTTTTTGAATTTATTCTTTTTAAACAAAAATGCAAATGTTTCCTCTTTAAAATATTATATTAAAATATTTATAAGGGTTACAAGGGTTTTTAGGATATGGACAAGACAATGATGATAATGAATTCCTGCGATAGACGAGGAAAATAACACTTCCAAAAGGTAATGAAATGATAGTTTGGCATATGCTATGTAACAAATTAACAAATTTATGATTCAAATACACTATTGTCTTAGAGAACACACATATTAGTTTCGAAGCACTCAACCATTTTGCAGGATTAAGAACAAAGAGTTATCGAGTCCGTGGAACGCAAAAGGCAACTAAAGGAACACAAGTAGGTTTTAGTTAGTAAAAGTCTAACACTCCCACTCATTTCACCCACAACGGGAGGTGTTATTTGTTCATTTCCCACTTCAAAAACAGGCCCAATACGATAACTTCTTGATTACATCGTGACATTATTCTATCTAATTTACTGTGTTAAAACTGTTTACTAATAAATAATTATCTATTCAGTCAGCCCTGCGTGTCACATCAGCACAGCTCATCCCGGTTATATTTAGACGATTTATAGTGAAACTGACGTCACCAGCCAAAGTTGACGAGTGTCGGTCAACGCGGCGCGAACCATTCATACAATGGAATACATTTTGTTTAATTATCCTTTTAGATATTTACCTACACTTATTACAATAATAGGGCTACTAAGAGAAATGTTGTAAATTATGCCACTCTTGGAAGTGAATAGATTATAGCTAAAGGTAATGAGGAAGGGCTGCAGGATGGAAAAACACACGTGTGTTCCTTCAGTTTATTTATTAAATGCTTGTACACAAAAGTACAGAGGCGGACTTAATGCCTTAGGCATTTTCTACCAGGCAACCTTTGGGTGATGCAGAGAAAAACAGTGGTAGGTGCAATAAAAGAGAGAAAAAGATGAAAACAAGAATAGATAAGACCATAGAATAGATATACTAATAAACCATAGACTAAATATAATACAATTTATACTCAATTAATACACTACATACATAGGTATACTAAGATAGACAAACAGTCCAAATTAGGGCTTTCAAATACCGGATTTTTTCAATACCGGTATTAGAAATTTCAATACCGTGATCACGTGATCACGGTATTGAACTCAAGTTTTTCAAGCTTTTTAAAAAAAAATTTAAACTAGCGCTTGACTGTCATCCCTTCTAAGGGATTCTTCTAATGTTCATAAGAATTTTAATTAGGGCATTAATAAAACCATTTAAATACGTATTTTTGTTTCCAAATCAGTCTTTATTCTCTTTTAATAGCATAACAATTTGGAATTACGTATTACTGTGTTGTGGTTGTGTGTAATTATTAATAAAAAGTGGTGAAAATGAGCTTTAACATTGACTAGGTATATTAACACAAACAATAAATTAGATTTAAAATTGGCGGGACCACCCAGGCCACTTCTTAATTTGAAACAGGGGTGTACATAGGTACATAAATCCAAAAACAATCTTTAAACAACTTGACGCTGGCGGATGCACAAGAGTGCTAAGCCTTATTCTCCTGTCGATGGAATGGGAGGAGAAAAAAAAGAAAAACATTTAGGTACGCGGAGTTTTATAAGTGAAAAGAAATGGTTGTGTGGATGTGAGCGGCTCAATATAATCTCTTTTGTTTTACTTGTACTGTTTTGGCGGTGAGTCGATTTGGACGGAAACAGGAATTACCTAGTAATTTGACGCATTTATGTAAAAAAATAAAAAAAACATGATGCATCGCAAGTACATCTCCAAAATGTAATGAGTTGTCTGTGTTGGGCACCGTAGATATTCGTAACCAATTTGATTCTCTTTACAGAACCAATATAATAAAATTTAACGAACAAGTTTATAAAAGTTTCACGCACATAACTGATCAATTAATTTCGCAAATACAGTCCACATAACCACAGTAGTATATTGTGCATCCATCATGAAATATAAAAAACAGATCCTTATTGCTTTTTTTTTGGGTCTGTGAATTCGAATGTAAGCTAGTATAGTGCACCACCACTGCTATGACCCACCAGCCGCCACTGGTCCTAATCGCTGGCTTCCGAGGGTGGTATAGGTATTAGAATTGTCTAAAAACGCAGTTCTAATAAAGTTTAAGTAAGGATGGCGCTGCCGTCCTATTGTTTACTGGCTGATACATTCGATACGTACCTAATTACCTATACTGCCCTTAAAAGTCAGCAAGCGTCATGATTCGTGTCTTTCTTATAGACTTGTTCTTTCTTACTAAAATACCAATTAAATGTATAATTTTGAATTGTTTCTTCGTACATGAACGTAGTTAATAAGTACTAATTAGGTAAAAGTTAGAAAACAAAGTCACATCTAAACCGCTCAAATATTCAATTTTTACTATTTAATTGAAGATCTAACGGATAACGTGATTCGATTCGATATAGTAACAATGACATTAATCAAAGTGGAAATGCAATTTTAGATGCTTCAATCTGTTGTGAATTCGTGACTCGTCATCAGTTTTTACAAAAAAAAAAGATATGATCGCGTGATCCGTTAAAAATTCAGACAAACTCCCAGAAAATACAAGTATTAAACTCACAATAACCAACTTCACTTGCACATGTTACCCGGGCGGCTTTTGTGTTACTACTGACTAACAAAACAATAACGTCGTTTGGCTCGCTCGACCGACTCAGAAACCGATTGTTTAAGAAAGGTGCGGGCGGGTGTTCTGGAGATAAGAGTTGGCGCTTAATACACAAGTGTGAAGTGTGAGAATAATATCACATAGTTATTTATATTATTTAATACAACTTCCTGCTACTTTACAACAAACCACAATAATTAAAATTATAAAATGATTGTAATACCGTAATCACGGTATTGGCTCGTCAGTACCGGTATTGAAAAAGGACCAAAATATATCCGTGATTACGGTATTACGGGATCCCGTAATACCGGTATTGAAAGCCCTAGTCCAAATCGACAACAGGAAAACATTAACGCTGTACATTACTGCCAACTTTTTACGAATTAACTCGCGAACTTTGGTTTTGAATGTTAATCGGTTTGTGAGTTCGGTTTCAGTCAGTAAAAGTCACTCTATGCCAATCTCAAGTGGCCCACCCTCTCGCTCCACCCAGACTGGAAGAAGAAATTTGATGATATCCAAAATAAAAAAAGGAAATGACGAAGATGATTATAATGGAAACCAATATTAACTGTATATTTGGCGTTATCAAGATGAACAGGAACGGTAACACAAGCACAGAGATACAAAGTACAAATAATGATGAAATATACAGAGAGAGATGTTTAGAATAACTTCTATGACAGAGACAAGGCTTATATTCTGTTTCATCAAGAGTTCGAAGGTAGCAAAATCAATAGTGCACAAAATTATGAAATACATGGGAATTAAGACAGCGATGTTTTTATACAATAAGTTGACCGCACAAGAATAATTGCAGCGTTTTGGGTTGTCCCAAATGAGATTTTTTATAAGAGGATTAACAGGCAACAGAAATCGAATGAAACGTGACATGAATAAATCATGAGTTCTTTGGTACCTTTAGGTAGAATGCATTATTTATTTTGAGTCCACATCAACGTTTTTGGTTATTTAAAGTCCCATTCACAATGATCGTCTTCTCGTCATTCATACGATATCTATTTATCCATAGTTTTTATTAAATTCGTAAGGCTTATAGTCCCTTAAACATCTGGCTGGAGTTAAATGCACATACAATGCGTTCCAAATAAGAATAGGATCGATTGCCATGTTGTGCCGTCACGTCATACTGTCAAATCGCAAGAAATTGGGCAAAATTGAAGAACTCAGAGATGAGCAAAATTGAAGAACTGGATTCTGATTAAAATATTTTCGTTCATAGTTCGTAAATAAATTAAATTTGAAAAATTTCTTGTTTTGCTCACCATAATAATCTGGCAATCGATCCAATTCTTATTTGGAACGCATTGTACTCGTACTGCTGCCTGCACCCGCATAGATCACCGCCGACCTTTAAATCCGTTTTCTTTGCGAAATATTGATTGATTTACTTATGCTATGTACATTCTGAAGAACACTTAACAAGTATTTTTTTATGTAAATAAATTTCTAAAGATCGAAGCCAAGAAAGGAGTAGGGAAATCAAGCGAAACATATCTATTATTAAGTCATACGAAAAAATCATATGTTGATAATGTTATACATGAATCTATGATAAACACATTATATTTTTTTCCAGACTTATTAACCTAGCCATTACCATTTACCGAGTAGTAGCTTCAAAAAGTCGCTGTTCTATATCTTTACTAAAAGGATCTGTGAGCGGTCGTGATAAATTAGTAGTAAAGTTACTGAATTATTATCTTAATTACATTTGATAACTGTCACTAGTTCTTTGTTTAGAGAACCAATATTTATTAATGAGATACTTAGCATAATTATTCTGAAAATTAGGGTTTTTTTTCCCCTCTTTACTCCTAAATTATGTATGTACTTTGTTTAGTCATGTTTTATTAAGTTTTCGAGTCCGAAGCCTTGTTTTTACCCATGAGAGACATCTCCATCCATCTGGGGAAAAAGTAGGATTCGTAAAAACCCCATAGTTCCTACCAGTAGCATGAGTAGAAAGCCCGGGATACTAATAAATTCTTTCACAGCCCCGACTGATAAAGCAATCAAGAGCCAGGTCAACTGAGCAAACTTTAGAAAGAGTTACCGTGGCCCTAGAACGGAAAGGGCAAATGAAGAAACAGGTGGGTTTTAGTCAGTAAAACTGTGACATGCGAGGGCACTCCATCCTAGAACGAGAAAAGTGATGAGTTCAAGACCGCAGACTTGAGTATATGGTTTTAATTTCAACTCGATACCTCCACGCGTTCCCGAAATAAGGGGTCTTGACAGACAGACAGACGGACGGACGGACAACAAAGTGATCCTATAAGGGTTCCGTTTTTTCCTTTTTGAGGTCCAGAACTCTAAAAATGACATTTCATTACAAGCTCCACAAGAACGTCCTACCAAATGTAAATCACCTCTCATTAAATTACAAATAGTCTGTGTCAGAAATCCACCTATTTCCCAGTCGACAGCCACAAATATTGTAGTTAAGTGCACTTGTGGGAACATTATCTTATTAGTAAAGATGCCGGAGGAGGCCAGTTAGCCGACGGATACGTTCTGAGTCGACCTTGTTCCCGTCCCATATGGCAGGCAAGACGACTTGCTGACTTGTTACTGTATTACGATGAATAACTGGATTTTTCTCAGTGTTGAGGATGAATCATGTGGTTGTCTCAAGTGGGGTAAGTTTGAGGTTTAAATGAGTGCGTTCTTCATTTAATTTAATATTCCTTTAACTATGTTTGTTCCTATAGGTGAGCTGTGGTGTGACCATAGGGTTATATTTATGACATTCTATGTTTATTAGCCCTATGTTTATTGGGCCTCATCAGAAGACTTAAAGTCACCCAAAGGGCAATGGAAAGGGCTATGCTCGGAGTTTCCTTGCGTGATCGAATCAGGAATGAGGATATCCGCAGGAGAACCAAGGTTACCGACATAGCACGAAGAATCGCCAAACTAAAGTGGCAATGGGCAGGGCACATAGCTTGCAGAACGGATGGCCGTTGGGGCCGAAAGGTTCTGGAATGGCGACCATGTACCGGAAGACGTAGCGTTGGAAGGCAAGGTGGACCGATGACTTGGTAACGGTTGCGGGAGTCCGATGGATGCGAGACGCACAGGACCGTTCATTGTGGCGACACTTGGGGGAGGCCTATGTCCAGCAGTGGACGTCTTTCGGCTGAAATGATGATGATGATGATGTTTATTAACAAGTTATAGCAGCAACAAAAATACATCATCTGTGGAAATTTCAACTGTCTATCACGATCTGGTGACAGACGGACATACAGGCAGACGGACGGACAGCGGAGTCTTAGTAATAGGATCCCGATTTTACCTTCGGGTACGGAACCGTAAAAATCATCAATCTTCTTTCGTTCAGTCCATCCTAAGGTTGTCTGTAAGTGATTGTGCGATAAGACCGCCCATTGTACACTTAGTTTTTGCACATTTTTATCCTGTTCACACTATGAGGTATACAATAAAGTATATTTTAATCAAATATAAAAGAGAATGCGTGCTTTCACTCACGGTTGTGTACAAAAATCAATTAGTACAGCTGATCGCTTCTTCTCATTTTGTATGCACATAGTTTCGTAAAGTCAGTCACACATTTTATCTTTTCTTAAAGGTTGGACCTTGAAAGTCGAATACCTCTACTCTATCTACAATCTACGAGTCAGACACTAACACACTATGTTATGTATCTCCCACTCCCACCTTTAGTTTATTATAGCTCGAGTGTATTGTAGATATTCCCAGAATCTATACAAAAGAACAAAAGATAAAAATCCTTACGTCAATATAGCTATGGACAGTCGCCTAGCAAACTAGACCAAAGTCTACAGCAAAGCAAGCAAGATTTCAGAGCTATTTAAAAATGTCTATAGCAATAAACATTGTTTTCTTAGATTTTTGAAAAAACTGTCATATCTAACAAAACTCCCGTAATATGTTATCATGTTATAACCAGAGGTCGGAATTAGGTAGAATTATTGATATACTTGCATTGAAACATATTAATATGGATCTTCCCGGGATTTCTAATGAAAAATCCCGTGTGGCCAACAATATTAAATAATGTCAAATAAATAATGATAAAAACCTCAGATATAGATAAGACAAATAAAACAAAGATAATTAACATACAATTTTTATTAGTATTTTTCTTTGAAAAAAATCTCTCTACGCCAACTGAGGAGAGGTTATACACTTCCTCCTTCTCGTTATTAATGCAGGAAGATTTTTTTCTACTATACCTATTTCTGACAGTGTCATGAAAAAATTCTGCTCTTTAAAATTAATCTCGGGATTTGAGGCATATCCACTTTATGTTTCGCTGTATGAAATCATTGTAAGTACATGAATAACTCTACCTAATTTCGACCTCTAGTTATAACTAATGTTAACTAATGTTATGTTATGTTATAGCGGCTTCGCCCGCGTGTTAGCAGAAAATTAATCCAAGGGAAAAAAGTCCAGGATAAAAAAAATGTATGTGCAATTCTGGTCTACACGTATCCCAAATTTTATCCACATCCGTTCAGCACTTTATAATATTATTTTATAGTGTGACGTGTTATTCTAAAGGAATCTACTATTCGTAAATCTCATAGAACAGTTAATGTAAATAGACTTACGATTATATAGATGAATGTAATGGTACTGGAAAAATATATATTACGTATAACATAACACACATATAATTTCTTTTCACTTAGGTGATATAAGGAGCATTTATTTTATTTTTGTTCTTTAAAAAAAGGAACAGCAAACAGGTAGTATATAAAACTTAGGTACGAGTAATACAGGTACACAACACATATGTAGCCCACAGCGCTGTTCACAGATTAGCTTTGGGATACCTAGATAAATAAATAAAGCATAATATAAAGAAAATTGTGTTGGTGTTAGCTGTACAGTCAAATATCTTTATCGCGATTTGGGAAGCGCCACCTGATATTACACGTGGATGGATGGGTAATAACAATGGATCCCACATTGTGACATGTACTGATAACGACAACAAGGTATATCTTTATTATTACATAGCACTAAGTGTCTGTGAACTGGTCTGATATGGCGACTTTGCCAACTGAGTTGAATGTTTCGAAAATAACAATACACTCAAGATAAAGATAACTGATGAAAAGAAAAAGAATTTAAAACGGCAGTATTAATATTTTACGAACTATTCAAAATAAATAAAATAGGGTGCCTAAATTAATACCGAATCTCGTCTAAGAATAACTGAATAGGTAATCATTAGAAAAGTGTAGCATAAGATTATATAGTTGACGTGCTTAAAGTCTTTAAGTCCTCTAGCAATATTTTTAACGTTGACTTCAAGTGGAAAAATTAAATGCGTGGGTAAATATGCGATGCACAAATTCTATCACTTGTGTTTTCAGTCCATTTCTAAGAGTTGTTGTGATATATGATTTTCTTCAACAGATTAGTTTGATTACTCTGTTGATTGTGGTTAATATTCCTGGTTGTTGCCGTCATGTGGAAATGGACCGCAGCAGGAGCTATAGCTATGCTGCAATAGGAAGAGTCTTAGAGATCTATAGCAATTCATCTCGGTGTGTCGAGATGAGTTATCGGGAAACCGGACTACTACAGCCATTTAAACAGTCGACAGGTGCCCATAAAGTGTTTTTGCGTGTATTGTTTTTATAAATAATTTTCCCTCAATCCATAAACAACAGACACTCGTTAATATTTTTAAATGAGAACGTCAGAACGGCCTTATTTTTTTTTTTAATAGATTAATTTTTTGTCCTCAACTATGATATAGCGCCATCTAGTCCTAAACTAAGCAGAGCTTGTGCTATGAGTACTAGACAACTGATAAACATGCTTAAATATTTCTAAATACATACCTACATATTATAGATAAATTACACAGAACAAATGATCGTGCTCATCAAACAAACATTTCACAAACATTTTCCTGGGTTGGAATCGAACCCACGGCCTCCAGCTTAGCAGTCAGGGCCGCTGACCACTAGACCAACAGGCCAGTCAAAAATTATATTTCGATGGTAGATATTATAGGGTATAAAAAAGAAAGATTTTTTAAATAATTGTTGTTATTGATAGGCTTGCGCTTGACCACTATCTCACCTGACGGAAAGAGACGATGTGGGCCACGATGATGCTTCATCATTTACTCAATTATAGATAATCACGTGAGGCCCCAAATGTGAACCTTGGGGAACTCCTTGATACCAGTCATGTCCATTACTGAATTGGCTAGGAATAACACGAATCTTTTTATTCATATCAATACGTACCTACCCTACTACAAACAAAGTTAACATGATATGTTTAATACGTTATTTCACTGTGTTGAAAGCATTTGTTAAATGGTTAAATCTAAATATTATATCATTTTTATTGACTTATAGGTATTGGGGGAAATACGATTTGTTTTTGGAATAACTCTGATATTTGTACTAGGTAAGCAATATGATGACGATGAGTGTGTAGGTATGTGGTCTTATGACCAATACTCATCGTCAGATTTATATCCTGGAGAGGATAAAAAATGCCAAATACTCAGTAGGCACTCAATCAAGCTTGAATTTATTTGAGTTTTACCTGCTTTCCGACGTGTCTAGGAAAATCAATATGCTTTTTTATCTTCCAAGAACGTTGTAAACAGCCATTTCATCAAACGTATACCTAGGTAGTTTTTTTTTATATCAGACATAACATTTACTACGTTAGAGTATACTAAAAAATTACGGCAAATAACTACCCACCATGCATGTAAAATGTTAATCGTAGCATCATTAAAGTAATAAATAACCATTCAGTAAGTTATACTAATCATAATATATAAACCAGGGTCATATTTGTTTAACTGCAATCTAAATTATCATATTATTTTAACATTTTACATCCATTGATCATTCGCCGTATCGAATGATAAAATTAAAGTGTTATTCTGGCTCCCTGCCAACTCTTTGTTTGTCAGTTACAAGGGAAAATATTTGATATCACTTATTTATATTTGCTTTATCTCGTTGAAGTGTATCTCAATAGTATACTATAATTTGTTTGTTAGATATTTTTATATAGGTATGTCCGAAGAAAAATAATGTAAAAAAATATGAATAATTTAAAATTTAAAAAAATATAAATTACTTACGTTAAATAAAGAAAATCTCCCGTTGAACATTTTCACAAGAAAAATGACTGTTATATAAAAACACAACACATAATCCGTAGAAAATCACAAACTTTCGTTCATAATTGGAATCTAAAAAATGTGTCGTTTCCGCGCCATCGCACGGCCGAACGCACTTACACTTGCACAATAAAAAAATCACTCCCGAACTCTCTGGTCACGTAAAAATGAGTTTCAATTCACTTCACACATTATTATCAACGAACATGCAGCGATTCTAATTTCGAACGACATCAACTTGGCAAAACTACACACAAAAGTAAACTATTCAGTTACATATTTCTAACTATAAGCATAGCGCGATATCGCTTCGCGGTTGAGGATAAGGACAGAATACAAAAACGCGGCCCTTTTGCGATGAGTTGGAAAGAGACGGCTGTATTTTCTTAGCACTGCGTCGGTATCCGGTATTCCCGTTCGAGATTTTTGTGTAGAGAGGTGTAGCGCGTAGGTTTGATAACGTGCGCGCCGTCGGTCGCCGCCGTGGTCAGTGCGTCGGAACTCCCAACTGACCTTTATAGGATAATACTTCAGTTAACTTCACTGACTGAACGTAAAGCCCTCCATTGTCAGCTACAATGCCACAACGATCAGTTTATTAGAATAAAGATCGTGCTGTAGCAGGCGAGGTAACTTGGAGGACAACAAAAGAGGTGAAAGTCAAATGAAAGAATGGACCTCTTTGTATTCCGCGCCTCACTAGCTGGTACTTGGTTGATACTCGTCTGCTCCCTAGAAACGGGAACATCGTTTATGTATTGTTTAACAATGTTATCAGATAACATAGCGGTGTTCGGTAAAAATATATAAATAAACATTTGCACAGAAATGAGACGTTTTGATGTAACATGAATGCGTCACTTGATATTTTCCGAGTATCATTGTATGTAAGTTGTTAGTTAGTAAGGTTTGCTGGGGCATCAAGCAGCCCGACCTACAGCAGGCATGCAGGGCCATTAACCTGTCATTACGTAGGTATGCACTTATTGGCAAGATTGCAGTTACAATGCGCAGCCTAAACTAGTACTCCATTATCGCTTTTCTACATAGGTATAGATAGTGCTGAGAAGAAGGAATAAGACTAATAGAAGGCATATTATATGGTTTCGATTCATTATTTATTCAATTATTAATTATATTCATTATTCTTTATTGTACACCTCATAAAATACACAAGACAAACATTTATAAAAACAAGTGTCTTATCGTACAGAGCAATCTCTTACAGACAACCTTTGGATGGAGTCAACGAAGATAGATTTGGATCTGTCAGTGTACCAACATCAGAATTAATAATACCTACATATTGTCAATAATATAATTATATTTCTTATTATTTTAAGTTCCTATTGTAATTTTATTTTTGGTGTACAATAAAGAGTATATCTGTTACTCGCATTTGCCTTCTAACGTAACCTGTCGTTTTGGGGAACCCTAAAATTACGGCACCTCCTTCCCTGCTCTCGTCTTTTACACACATAAACATTACGCTACGTATTCGGTATTGTATAGAACACCTAGGCAAAGTATGAAAAATAAATAATATTTCATACATTACGTTTTTCGTTTTAGGTAAGTATTCTATACACTGCCTGGGTATTGTATAGAATACCTGAATTATACAGATTGCCGGTAACATATCCATATCTATCTTATTTTTTATTATTATTTTGAACTGGTGCTGTCCTACTGCAGGGCAAAGGCCCCAGTCTTCTGCAATTTTGGGCCAGTACTTTGAGAAGGCGTCCAGCTCATTCGGCGGGATGAGCTGATGATAGACAGAGATGGCGATCTCTGTGTCATCTCCTCGCCTTCAGCTTGGATCTAAATACCGCCTCATCACCAACATTACACACCTGTAATCATAATGTAGGTACTGTTTCTTTCCTATTCTGGCCACAACTGCTCACTGCCATCTACAATCTTTATCATAATCGAAAAAAAAAACAACAGTTTTAAATCATATTATATTCTCATCATGTGTGTGATGTACGAACTGGTCGGGGTCTCTGTGGAGATTCGAGTAAACGAGATGGACAAAGAAGGTAACAGAATGGATCCCATTAGAACCCAACGTTGTGGACCGAGCTGAATGCAGAAACAGCGTGATCGAAACGTCTGGAGCAATTTAAGGGAGGCCACACGGGCAACTAGCTATAAATGGCAATGACAAAGGACAATAAAAGTAAGGAAACAAACCGGCCCCCTGGCCACACAAATTCATTAATCGTTTCTTTCATCCTGTTCTCCTCATCCTCAGAATCATCTATGTTCATAATCAAGACATACCTATCCAAATTAATTTAGTAAATAAGTAAGTAATCATTTGCTGCGCAAAAAAAGGTAAGCCTATAAGTAACATCAGTGATGAAACACCTAAATAAGATCACAGTCCTTTAAACTAGGAAACAATCCTGTATCTTGAGGAACAGTAGAAAATGTTAAATAAAATACTGCCACAATTAGCCAGGTTTACAATCCAAATACAATTGTTTTGCATAGATTACAATTGTAATACAATTAGTATAATTTTCCAAGGCTGCAGGATGTTACGAAAGAGTTTTTGTCTTTATAACGTTACCCTACACTAGGAGTAAGTTCTGTATCGTGGGTGCATTCACAAAACGTGTAAACAAAACCTATCTGTAGGTCACAAAAATATTTGTTCCGTGCGCGAATCTAAGGGCTTGTGCACACCACGTTTTTTAAACGCGCCGTTGACGCGCGTTTTAGAAACGTGCGTCGACGGCGCGCTTTTATCCTAATAAGGCCTGTGCACACCACGTTTTTTAAACGCGTCGTTGACATGCGTTTTAGAAACGTGCGTCGACGGCGCGCTTTTATCCTATTAAGGCCTGTGCACACCACGTTTTTTAAACGCGCCGTTGACGCGCGTTTTAGAAACGTGCGTCGACGGCGCGCTTTTATCCTATTAAGGCCTGTGCACACCACGTTTTTTAAACGCGTCGTTGACATGCGTTTTAGAAACGTGCGTCGACGGCGCGCTGTTAGGATAACAGCGCGCCGTCGACGCACGTTTACGACGCAGCCTGTAGACATAAAAGGTCTACAGGCTGCGTCTGACTCGCGTGCGTATCGCGTCTGTATCACTACAAACGCGCTTTTAAAAAACATGGTTTGCACAGGCCCTAACTTGCAACGCGGAGTGTTGCTACGCTCCACGTATTCTGCCTGCAAACACTCTACAAAAACTGCACCAACCGCAACTGAAGAAACACAGGTGGGTTTAAGTCAGTAAAACACTGACACTCATACTCGCTTCATCAAGCGCAGGAAAAGTTATTTGATGATTTCAAACCAAACAAAAAAAAGAGTTACAACAAAGGATCAGTCACTGGTCTGGTCACATCGTGAGTCTGATTAATCATATCACTGACTAATACATGTTCACAATTCACTTTGAGCCTATTAAGTATTAGTTAGGTGTTCATGCAGTTGGTACCCTACTACCCACACTGCTGACACTTAATGTGGCGCGCTATGTCCAGACTATCAATACTTTATTCCTTGAAAGGAAACCGAGATGTGCAAAAAATAGAGCAGGGTAGAGCAGTGGAAGCATAGTGGTGATGGCCCCAACTTAGGGCCTGCGCACACTTGAGACAAGACTGTCTTAGACAGACTTGTCTACGACATGGCGCACACCATCTAAACAAAACAGTCTAGCGGCGTACGGCCAGTGTTGCCAACTTAGTGGATTTTCCACTAAAACTGGTGGGGGGTCAAAAACCCCCCATTTAGTTGCGAAATATTGGTTTTAGTGGCTAGTTGATTTTTCTAGTGCTTTAGTAAAAATTCAATTTCTTACTAAAAATGCGATCACTCGGGTGTAAATCAGCACCATAGAATCCATAACTATCAATCTGATACCGACGATGATGGTGCAAACAAAAATGATTAATAAACCAGTAATAATATAAAGTTCTAGACACACCATCTGATCTCATCCATAGATCACACCCCTGCATAGCATGCTCACTGGTCTCGCAACACATGGAGTTGAGTGAGCCTATTGAGCAGAACAGTGTCGGTTCTCTCGCCAATCATCTTCAAGACGCTGTTCGAGCTCGCGGGCGGAAAATACTGGTCATAAAAAAAAATAGTTTAAAAAACTAAAAAACACGCTTTTAGCAAGCACTAAAAATTACAAAATAATTCGGACATGACATTTAGTTTGATGACTCAAGAGTTTTCCCTTTGCCAAATCTTCAATAGATAGATTAGATATTTACTATGATTTATTATGAAAGAAAGCGTGGAGCGTTTATGTAATCTTTACTCTTTTTGGACAAAACGCTCCACGCTTTCTTTCAGTAAATATCTAATCTATCTATTGAAGATTTGGCAAAGGGAAAACTCTTGAGTCATCAAACTAAATGTCCGAATTATTTTGTAATTTTTAGTGCGTGCTAAAAGCGTGTTTTTGATTTTTAAACTATTATTTTTATTTTATACTTTTTAGTCTTCTTATTATTCAAACTAAACCCTTTCATTTTATACCTAAATCATAGAGCTGCATTTCAAATAGCCAATCCGCCACCTTGGGACGGCCGCCATGTTGGATTTAAGTCACGTGATTATTTTTTTCGTATCCCATTCAGCAAACCCTTTCATTTAATACCCATATCATGGGGGTGCATTTCAAATAGCCAATCCGCCATCTTGGATGTCCGCCATGTTGGATTTAAGTCACGTGACTATTTTTTTCGTATTCCTGACAGTAAACCCTTTCATTTGATACCCATATCATGGGGGTGCATTTCAAATAGCCTGTCCGCCATCTTGGACGTCCGCCATATTGGATTTAAGTCACGTGACTATTTTTTCGTTTTCCTGACAGCAAACTCTTTCATTTGATACCCATATCATGGGGGTGGATTTTAAACAGCCAGTCCGCTATCTTGGGGAGGCCGCCATATTGGATTTGTAATGACTTTTCTTAGCTAGTCATGTATTGTCATCAGAACTCAGAGCGTGTGCAAAATTTCATCCTAATCGAAGACCGGGAAGTGGGTCAAATTAAGATTCCAAGATTTTCTTACATACATAGTTACAAGTGAAGCTAATAAAAGCGTATTAAAAATAGTTTGAGAACATCGACACGAAAAGAAGAAGACGAAGGATGTTAACTGTTGGCGTCCTCCAACCGTCGTCACGTTGACCGGTCCTGTACTTCTCCTATGCGGTAATCCAGCATGAGGCCTACAACGAGCACAAACGAGCACAATCATTTGTACCTACTTATTAAATTTAAGGTGTTATGAATTGTATGTAGGTAGGTATATACAACATTAGTTTTAGTGTAACGAAATCTGAAATACGTGTCTAGTATTTCTATGTAAAGAATCTATGTACCTACATAGCATAGCATAGCATAGCATAGCATAGTCGGCCTTATAATGTTCCCACTGCTGGGACTCAGGCCTCCTCTCTAGGAGAGGGAATGGGCCGTAATCCACCATGCGGGCCCAGTGCGGGTTGGTGAATGTCACATGTCTTCGAATTTTTTGGTTCTAGGACATGCCGGTTTCCTCACGATGTTTTCCTTCACCGTTTTGAGAGCAGTGGTGATGAAATAAATTACACAAAGTAATGCGCCTGGCTGGGTTTGAACCCGCGACCTACAACTCGTAAGTCGGGGCCGTTACCACTCGGCCACCACTGCTCTATTCCATTCCCTCTATTCATTCTGCTTATTCTATTCCCTCTCCTTGAGAGGAGGCCTGAGTCCCAACAGTGGGAACATTATAAGGCCGACTATGCTATGTACCTACAAAATTTCATAACTGTATTATGAAAGATCACAAAGTTACAAGCTATTGTTAAGTCAGCAAAAATACATAGTCACCGGGCCATCCAGGCGACTGAGGGGTTGTTTTGCACTTGCACCCAGCTGTTTGAAAACAGACAAACTTACCTATGAAAACACGAACATTTTTCCAAATCGCAAAAAAAGCTATTTTTATTTGTGACGTAACTACAAATTTACAGTTTACAGATTTTTCCCGTACTTGTGCTATCTTGCTTCATGCCAAATTTCAGGATTCTAGGTCAACGGGAAGTACCCTATGGATTTTGATTCCCTTGAGAGTGTCGAAATACACGTTTTTTGTGATATAAACGGCCGTATCTTTTTTTTTCGTTAACTCAGAAATTTGATTTTTTCACAGCTTCAAGGGACCGCAAACTTGAGTATATGGTTTTAATTTCAACTCGATACCTCCACGCGTTCCCGAGATTAAGGATCTTGACCGACAGGCAGACAGACAGACGTACAACAAAGTGATCCTTTAAGGGTTCCGTTTTTTTTTACTTTTGAGGTACAGAACCCTAAAAACAAAGAACTAAAAGACCAATATTCCACTATAACAAAGACAAGTCAAGTCAATGGTAATTAAGCTAATATTACAACGAGATAAAATGAATACTTTAAATGACTGTCTGCAATATGCAATTTTTATAACGTTCATCGGACTCCGCAATTTCTTCCACTGATACATAGCTACACTATCGCCACAGGCGTTTTCCCGGAGAAATCAACTATATCCTCGTTGAACAGGTTACAGGAACGAAACTACGAGAAATAGCTACTATAATATAAATATACTTTTCATCATCATCATCATTTCAGCCCTCCCCCAAATGTCGCCACAATGAACGATCGTTCTCGCATCCATCGGATTCCCGCAACCTTCACCAGGTCATCGGTCCACCTTCACTCCAGAACCTTTCGGCCCCAACGGCCATCTGTTCTGCGAGCAATGTGCCCTGCCCATTGCCACTTAAGTTTGGCGATATTTCGTGCTATGTCGGCAACCTTGATTCTCCTGCGGATGTCTTCATTTCTGATTCGATCACGCAAGGAAACTCGGAGCATACTACTACTATACTTTTATAGGATGTGATAATTAAAAGTAATTCACAGAAAGCTTTTCATTGTACGCCGATACACCTACCTAACGCATTTACCAAAAGTTTGAAGCGCCTGAAGAAACTGCTCTCATCATCTAGTAGTAAATATTCTACAAAGTGCTATTTTTTTCGCGCAGGCGTTGACGGAAACCTAGGATAGGGTGACGAGTGACAGGACAGAATGGAAGAAAAAAACGTGTTGTGCCGACCCCAAATAAAACGGGACAACGGCAGGAAGATGAAGATGATGAGGCGTTGACGGAAACTATTCATTGAACAAGCATTTTTGTAGATTAGGTGCATTGGGAACGGAAATCTAACCTAGTAATGGAGCACCTCCTTGGAAGGCGAAAGGATTGCGCTTTGATGTTTTATTAGCTATATACTATAACATAATAATATTCCACAACTATCACACAACGCCGTCTAGTCCCAAACTAAGCAGAGCTTGTGTTATGGGTACTAGACAACTGATAAACATACTTATATATTTCTAAATACATATATATATAGATAAATTACACCCAGACACAGAACAAATGATCGTGCTCATCACACAAACATTTGTCCTGGGTGGGAATCGAACCCACGACCTCTGGCATAGCAGTCAGGGCCACTAACCACTAGACCAACAGGCCAGTCAAAAAAATTCTCATATGTACCAGTGTTTCCCATTTGGTGGGTTGCGAGCCGGTAATCGGCCATTACAATAAAATACCGGGTTAAAGGTTAATAACCTTTTAACCGTCTACCTACGGGTATATCAACAAACACTCTTGCGCTTATACCACCAGGGTCGCACACCCACGGCCAAATACTCTATCTCGTCAGCTCTTATGTCACGTATGGGGATCGAGAAAGAATACCCAGTCGCAAACACATGACCCTGGCGAATAGGACACGAAAACACTCGTAGGACCATTTAAAAAAATTATGACTACTATCGATCGACGCATCCTAGATATTCATGTTCATCCATAAATAAAATAAATAAATAAAATAAATAAGCCTTTTATTTCATTCCCTTAATAAATAATACATTCCAATTAGCAATACATTACAATTGAATAAAGTTGATAATATATATGAATTCTACTAATTATTTATTTATTGAAACATGCACTTATAATTTTAATTAAATAAAAATGTTTCATGTAATTGACTTTAATTATATTATATATAGCATTCAATTAAAGGGAACCCCTGTGCGGGTAAAGGCCTCCTCCAGACTAGACCATTTTTCATCCAGTATTCATCCATATCACAACGAAAAGTCATAAAAGTTTTGTTGCAAGTACCTATGAGTCCGTATTATGGATACACCACCTTTTTTGGCGGCAGACACTTAAGGCTGATGATTTCATCGAGCCGTCAGAGAGCCTCTCACCTGCCCCCCTAGCCAAGTCACAAACGATAAACGTAAACTCTCAGTAGTCTTTAATAGATTTTCAACTTTATGACATTGGATATAAAGTTGAAAATCTATTGAAGATTACATAGTGTTTTCGTTCGTTCCGGTCGCTAACGCTCAGTAGTCTTTAATAGATTTTCAACTTTATGCTCTTAGGTATAAAGTTGAAAATCTATTGGAGATTACTAAGCGTTCACGTTTATCGTTTGCAACTTGGCTAGGGGGGCTGGTCACGATACTAAGAATTTGTAAATGGTGGAATCTCCAATCACACGTTCAGCGGCGTCTACAGACGGCACGTTTAGGCAGTGGTTGAGCGACTAGCTGCGTGTTGCGGACTTGATTCTCACACGGTTACAATATTTGTATGGCCTGCAGATACTTTTTCCGGGTCTGGGTGTCACACATCTCTATTTTACATAAAGTAAAGTATCTTATCTTGTCTTATTAAGATATTGCACTTCACAAGTATTTCAAGTATATTTTTCTTTTTCTTCACAAGTATATTTTTTTAGTAAGGGTAGCTTTTGGGTTAGATAAAAATAGGGCTATTATTATTATTATATAACTTTATTGCACACCTTAACTTATTACAGGACAAACATTTATATAAATAAGTGTACAATAGGCGGTCTTATTGCACAGGGCAATTCCCACACAACACACAACAGGGCTATCCCTGTTGTTATCTAACCCAAAAGCCACTCTTAAAGAAATCAGCAGGGCAGGCTTGCGGACGACGAGCAGTGGGTAGCTCGCCGTCCGGCCGTCCGATAATGACCGAGCCCGAGTCATCGTAAGAGCGTAGTGTTTCACTCATGCCTCAACTAGATATCAGGGTTCAGGGCCCAGTAGGGCCGATGAGGGCTTTGGGAATTTTTGAAAGAGATACCGTGGTTCTGGAACGTAAACAGCAAGTTAAAACGAGGGGTTAACCGGTAAACAATTCTATGTAATCTAGCCGCAGGTACTGATGTTTTAATCTGGAACTTACTGAAGACTGAAGTAACAATTAATTGAGATTTTCATCAATACTACGGTATATCCTCTTTAATGTAACAATTTGGAGACCTATGTTTCAGGGTGGGAAATTGTCCTGGTCGTCTCTTGCCCTGGGGTTGGTTGTCGAGGTCTATCAGACCATTATTGACTAAAACCACCCTCGTGTTCTCTAGCTCGTGGCTTTCCAACGCTGCGTCTTCCGGTACGCGGTCGCCACTCCAGAGGCGTGGGTGGCGGTGGCATAGCGGTGGTTTTCTCCACTAGAAAACCTATCAAGAAAGATAATGAAGACAGAAACCTTTAATTGTGATATTTTTTTTATTACAGATAGGCACGCGTTTGACCACTATCTCACCTGATGAAAAGCGCCGATGTGATCGACCGTGAGATCCCAGGAGCTGTCTGACATAACTTATTTTCACATGGATAAAACCTCAGGCTCTCAGTAGCGTCTCATGTGCTTTGAATACCTGTGTGCTTGTGGAGCTACTCCTTGGAGCCCCTGGGCAGGTACCAGGTGAGAAAGGGAACTAAAAATAACGAGTAACTTAACTTAAATATTTATGGCTGATTTTATAGATGTTTTGTAGAATATTATTCTAAAGTAGTATCATAAGTGTCAGACACTTTCCATGGACCAAAATTTCTGCCAGACACTTTAAAGCTCAAAAAAAAAAGAACTTTACTTATTTTTACATGTCTGATTTTTAAATATGTTATTGAGGTAACTATTACAAAGTTATATTTCAGTAGTCAGACTAATTGTAGTGACCAAACATCCCCTAAACACAAAAATTATTCAGCCGAGAGTATGATCGCGAGAGCACGCATGCGTTTCAGAGCGAGTTAGACGTTTTCATGCACTGACTGGATGTTTGGTCACTAAAATTTGTTTGACTAATGAAATATAACTTTGTAATTAGTTACCTTAATAACATATTTAAAAATCAGACATGTAAAAATAAGTAAAGTTTATTTACTTTTTGTGGAGCTTTAAAGCGTCTGACAGAAGTTTTGGTCCATGGAAAGGGTCTGACACTTATGACACTACTTTAGAATAATATTCTACAAAACATATATTAAAATCAGCCATAAAAAATTAAGTTAAGTAACTCGTTATTTTTAGTTCCTTTCTCACCTGGTACCTGCTCAGGGGCCCCAAGGGGGAGCTCCACAAGTACACAGGTATTCAAAGCACATGAGACGCTACTGAGAACCTAAGGTTTCATCCATGTGAAAATAAGTTATATCTGACCGCTCTGGGATCTTAGTATAAAACGTTTTGTGCATATAGGTGGGTGGGATGTCCACCATGTACCGGTGGCGCCTCGCCGGAACGGGCTTGGTGGAATTAAATTATACAATTCCGATCCACGAAATGCAACCAGCCAAAAACCAATACAAGAGAGGTAACCACCGCTTCATTACATATCTTCAATGTAGCACCCCGTAGAGCCTCAAATCACGGGTTGCACTTAACCGGTAAGCCTGAAAATTCTTAACGAAAACCTATAAAGAAGGCAATCACACTTGACACAAATATCGTGTTCAGTAATTAGGTGTGCTGGCGTCGATTTCACGCTGCTGGCTTATCCACTAGGGCCGCGGCCGTTAAAATTTTATCAACATTCGATAAAGGCCGATCGACGCGCGCGCAATGTGGGTCGGTGGCTACCTGCAACTGCGACGCGCCGTCACGGTTGCAGCTAGCTGGGAATGTAGCGGTTTGGTGGACTTACTAACTAGGAAGTACCTTAGGACTACAATTAAATTTATACATTGTCGGCATTTTTTTTAGTGTTCCGCACCTCAGTTGAAAACGGAATCTTTATACAATTACTTTGTTGTCCGTCTATCACCCTACCTGTACCCTTTTTCTCAGGAACAACGTGGAGATATTAAGCTGAAATTAATATCACACACTCAGGTCTGCTACTCCTTATAAGAACAGTGAAAAAATATTGAACTTCTAAGGGCGGAATTCACCAATAAAACTAATCGCGTTTTAACGTTTGGCTCGCATAATCGCGTTTAGCCGCTGTCACTAGTGTCACTTGTCTGTATTTTTCTTTTACAAGTGACACTAGTGACAGCGGCTAGCCAAACGTTAAAACGTGATTAGTTTTATTGGTGAATTCCGCCCCTAGCCCGTTTATGCTAAGTTTAGGTGCATATTTTGACATTCGCAAGGAACTCAAATCCTATAGGAATCTTCACATTGACCTAGAGTCCTGAAATTTGGCTAGAAGCAAGTTCTCTTAACACAAGTAAAGGAAAAAGTCTGAAAACCGTAAATTTGTAGTTACATAACTAAGTAATTAATTACTTTATTGATTCGGACAAATCTTCGAAACTCGTTTCCTATAATCAAACTATTTACATACGTAAGTTTGTACGGTACCTTCGATGCGTGAGTCCGACTCGCACTTGACCGGTGTTTGTTTTGTATTGGTAGGCTCTCGCGTGACCACTACGTCTTCAGATGGTAAACGATGCTGTGGTCGACGTTACAGTTCGCTTGCTTAGAAATATATTCAATATTGACTTAAAGTTCTCGCATCCCAAGCAGACATCGGCCGTACGTGCCGTCTACTTGGATTTCGTCCTTACCTGACGGCCAGACAGCGAACTACCCATTTTATTACAAACCATTACACCATAAATTATTTTTTCACCATAAACATTTACATGCACTTTTGAAATGTCAAAAATTCAGTCAGCCAGAAAAATGATGCTAATTGCACATTCCAAAGCGTAGAGAAGAATGTGCAAAAAACTCCATGGACACTCTTTTCAATCATGTTATGTATCACAAATAATAGGTAAGGTATTTATTATTATAATGTCCGATGGGACTGACATGTACATTTGTATAAAAGTCCCTAACACAAAATAAAGAGAAAAAGAAAATTAAAAAAAAATTCTCTGTTACATGTTTCTTGTCGCTACTATTATGTGAGAACAATGTAAATAAATTAAAAATAAAAATTAATTATAATATTAAAAATAAATAACCACTGTCAGCTAAGAGATTACCAGTCTCAACTGACAGCACCCATTCACGGACATGACGCGAATATTAGCACCACTCAGCTCAACCATTATGACCCAATAACACGTGCCACCATCAGCGAGACATTTGAGTGAGCATGACAAACTCTCAACTGCCATGCTCATATATATCAAACAAGTCCAATAGTAAACTAAAAACTATGAATAGCTCCATGGTACTCACAATTACAAACTTTGAAAAAAAATATGCTTCTACATTATACAATATTATAATATTTTCAAATTACAAAAAATATTAATTTCCAAAGTAATCAATTTGTATTATTTATTTTATTTTTTTATCTAGTGGTACTAGTACAAGCATTTACATTTATAACGCTATGCAATTAATTGGCTTTACCAATGAACTTTACACATCTGCAGTACCCCTCCAGAGCGTACTGGCGTGATGTTATGTTTTGAAATGGTGTTAACAATAAACAGACATGCGATTAAAATGCAGCAATTTCAGAAGTTTTCGTTCATCAGATCTTCAGTTTTAAATGGGTTCACCTGGCAGACCAACTCTACGAAAACAAAAAATAATCGTCGAAATCGGTTCACATTTGGCGAAGATATCGCTGAACAAGAAATAAAAAAAAAGAAATCAGACGACTAGAGAACCTCGTCTTTTTTTAAAAGTTAGTTAGAAATAGATAGTATAAGGTACTAAATTAACGTTAAGGTTAATGTAATAGATGTTTTTCTATCTTGTTTACTAAACATATGGTTGTTAGTAATACGAATTAAGATTTTTTTTTTTTTTTAATTGATTTAAACCAGTGCTTGACTGCGATCCCACCTGATGGTAAGCAGTGATGCAATCATTGATGGTGAGGCGCACTAGTTTATTAAGAGCCTATTCACTCTAGCCTTGAAGGCACCTAAATTATAGTTGGACGGGAAGACCGCAGCAGGCAAATTGTTCCAGTCCTTCGATGTACGCGGTATAAACGACGAAGCGAAACGCTTAGTCCGGACCGTTGAAGTTTCAACAACGTAAGGGTGGATACTCGCCGTACGTCGGGTTGTCCGATGTTAGAAATGAGATGGCGGAATCAAGTCATGCAATTCCCGCGCACACTCTCCAAAATGCAACCTGTAGAATACCGATAGGCTGGCTACCGTTATTATAACTATCCAAATGTTTACTGTCAAGGTTTGCGTCAAAGTTCAACAATGAGAACTTTACTTACCTATAATGCCCGCTACGCGTAATGACCGCCTGCGTAGCACGGATTTAATTCGTAGTATTTCGTAGCAGCGAATTCTACGCAAAGACAAATTGTGATACTGATTCGAGGGGATTACCTTTTACTTAGTCAAAGTAACGAAAGAAAGTTCTTCATTACAAAAAAAAAATCATTTAACGTAGATTACTAGCTTCTGCCAGCGGCTTCGCCCGCGTGAAAATAGGTTTCTCCATACAAACTTCCAACCCCCGTTTCACCCCCTAAGGGGTGGAGTTTCGTAAAATCCGTTCTTAGCGGATGTCTACACTCTTTAAGGAACCTACCTGCCAAATTTTAAGTTTGTAGGTGTTATAGTTTCTGAGATTTCGTGATTAATCAGTGAGTGGTACTTCGCTTCTAGATATATAAATTGTGATAATATTGTGATTACTGTGTTCATCACATATCTGTAGCTAATAAGTAGTAGTAGTTAGCCAATTATATTATATTCCACGTCTGGGTAAAGACCCTCCCTCTTCGTTTTTCATTGGGAAAGGAGTTTAGACGATATAGCTCATTACGCTTGTCTAATGCGGGTTGGTGAGCGCGCAGTAAGCTGGCTAACAAAGACTACGGGTGACGCCCTTGATATAATATGAAGTAGTCTTCCGCCACCACCCTGACTTGACATCCTGCACTGATGCCAAAAATAGTAAACTGGAGACCTCGTGTGAACTTCCATGTTCTTGAACTCGCTGCTAATAAGAATTTTAACTAAATAAAAGGCTTTAACGGATAGAATTTCATACTTACTTTTAGTAGGTATACTTCAGTGAAGGTGTATCTTTCTAAAACTCGAAGTACATTGAAACTACTCGCCTCCCGAAGCTTTACATAACAAATGCTTTGAAGTGTCCGCTCATGCGGCACAGCTCTTATGCAGACACTCGTCCCTTTTAAAAAGCTACGACTTACGGAAACAGCCATTTCTAAAACGTCCAACTCGCATTTAACCCACAACATTACAAAAGTAATAGTAGAAAACTCCTTTAGAATTGTTTCAGAAAACACTTGTGCATACATTACTACGTTTTCAAGCAGTTGTGGTGTGGCGGCCGGCGCGCGCGCAACTCTTCGGCAGTTCAGTGACGTCACATGACAGCGAGACAACCCGAGCGGATTGAGCAAACTATTTGTCTGTTAGCAAGTTTGTTCGCCCCGGCTCGAGTCGCCTCGCGTCATAGCTCTGCGGATTTCGTGGATCAATTCAGGACTAGAAAAGAGGCGGAATCTGCGACACGTGAGTCGCTGTGATTGGCTGATACTTACTTACATCTTTTTTTTTTCCATGCTCAGGTAATAAGTTCCTGATTATAATTTTTAATTTTTCTTTTGTTTCGTGATATTTCTGTGCCTTTGTTTATTTCCAAATGTAGGAATACTGTCAATATCTTGATCAAATACTGACCCAAGGAGATTGTTACATTGCCCACATGTTTCAGTTTTTTTCAGTTTCCCACCTTTTTGTGAAAAACCAAGTCTATACGCTGCAGTGCATAGTTTTTTGTTATTTCCCCTATTGTTCTTTTCTGTAAGGCTTTAGGTGCATGCCTAGGTGCATAGTTTATGGGTACTGGAAATAGGTTAATTGCCGTGTCGGTGTGTGGAGCTTGTGTTACTAGTGCAAGTCCTATAGATCTTGTAAATGTGAGCCGCATGGGCTTGAATGCTAACTGCGGTAGTTCTATGTTTTGCGTTAGGAAAATCAATGGATGTAAGAGGATAACTCTCCTCCTTTAGATAAGGATAGTTATCAAGAAGCTGGTACTCGATTATATCTACCAAAGTAATGTAAGATACTCAAATTTGCCTGTGGTGTATCTACTATCGTAATGGTATCATTTTAATGATCTAAGAACCTTTTTTTTGTTTGAAATCATCAAACGACTCCTGCTTCAGGGTAGAGCGAGAGGGAGTGTCAGACTTGTACTGTCTAAAACCCCCCTGTGTTCCTTCACTTACCCTTTGCGATCCAGAGCCGTACCAGAGCCCTGTGGCCTTTTGAACATTCTCTATCGTTCTCTTTTAATTCCGAACAAAGCACTTTACCATAATCTAAGTTACAATTAAAAACAGGCAAGTTATAGCCTACGGCACTATCGGGAACAATTTGAAAAATTTACTTCTAAACAATGCTATCGTAAATGTTACAATAACTGGGTTATGGAACACAAACTAACCGTTAAAGGGCTTGTAAGTAACTAAGAGGTATAGCTACGTTTTATTTCATTTACCTGCAGTTTTAGACTTATTTTCTGTTAGCGTTCCCGCTAAACGCTAAGTGCAAAATGGATGGTAATGACAATAAGGCAAAACCTACCTCAAAGACTAAGCTATATAATAGTATCCTTCTTCATCTTCCTGCCCTTATCCCATATTACTTGGGGTCGGCGCAACACGTTTTTTTCTTCCATTCTGTCTTGTCACCCATCACACTATCACTAACTCCCTTTTTCTTTCATATCACTCCTCTCACAATACATCCATCTTTTCTTTGGCCTGCCGACCCCTCTCCATCAATCTACATCTATACTCAGAACACTTTTAGTAACATGCGTTTCATCCCTCCTCTTCACATGATCATACCAAGATAAACGATTCCCTTTCAACTTTTCAGTCACTGGCGCCACTTTCAAACTTATTCTAATATACTCATTTCTCACTTTTCACTTTTCACAACATTCTCATCTCCGCTACATGCAATCTTTTTTCATCCACCTTTTTCAGATCCCAACATTCTGATCCATACAGTATGACAGGTTTTATCCTTATTAAAAATTGGGTGGGAAATCAACAAATAACTCCACCCGCTCTGGAATTAGCAAGGGGGAGTGGGACAGTCTCGCTGAGACTTTTACTGACTAAAAACCCACCTATTTTCCTTGTGGGGGCGATCGGCGGCGGCGATCTCTAGCGTCGGGCTCTGGTACAAGCCATGGACCGGAGCGAGGAGGAGTGGCAGGCGGTCGCTTCCTTCTGTGAAGCAGTATGCTTAAAAGGCCGCACGCGTGAGGCAACGGTCCTCACGCCACAACCGCCGCCGGGATCCCGATCCCGATTTCCGGCCACCGTACGCGCGGGCTTGCGGACGGCGAGCAAGGGTTGCAAGGGCTAGCTCGCCGTCCGACCGTCTAGTAACCGTCCGGACGGAGCCCAAGTCGTCAACGGCGCGTACAGTTCCACGCGCGCTTCAAGGAGATGTCAGCAAACCGTAGGGGCCCAGAAGGGTCGGGTCCTACTGGGGTTAAGGCTCTGCTTCTGCCCTGATACAAAAGGCAACAAAGAAACAGGAGTGGGTTTTTAGTTAGTAAAAGTCTGACACTATCTCTCGCTCCGCCTAAGAGCGAGGATCTCAGTAGATGATTTTCCCACCGAAAAAAAAACCTGTGTTCCTTCAGTTGCCACAATCCCGGAGCCCTGGTAAGCTCAACATGTTGGCCTCTTACCCCTATGTTCCAAATCATGTTTCCCATTTCGAGTGGAGGTTTTACGTTGATTCCAGTGAAAGCTTTTATCATATGATAGTACATATGTATCTCCTATAGGCACTTTGAAATCAACATTATGTCTAAATAATATTGTAACACACACAGCTATTGCAAGATTTATTGCGCCGAAATGGGTTCTACTGATGGCTAATGAAAATCATTATCTGCCCTAGACCTACAAGCCTGAGGCCTAAAGCTCCCTGTGATCATCTCCCATCCTTATCCCAGAGTCGCCGCAGCCAGGGGCGCCGGCTTTTAGAAAACCTCATGGGTGCTCATGCTCATTTAATGACTCAAAAAAGTGGCGAAGTGTGAGAAGAGAAATGCACACTGATCGACATTTTGATAACGGATACCGGCATCAGTAACTGGCATCCGTTGCCCGCATCGTTAATAAATAATAAATTGAGACAACATCACATACATTGTCCTGGTCCCAAACTAAGGTTTTCCCTTGTACTATGGAAACCAGAAACAACGAAGGTACCACAAACACCCAGACTCAACACAAATATCTGTTTCATCAACAAACATTTGTGTTGGTGCGAGAATAGAACCTGCGACCCTTGCGTCTTAACCGGCGTTCTAAACCACTGCGCTAAACAGGTCGTCGAGTAATGAAAAAACACCCATCCCTAAAAGGCGATTATTGATCTGTTTCTTGAAGTCTATTCTCAGGGGTGCTCGGCACCCACTGTTTATTTCTCATGTGGAGTCAGCGCCCCTGGCCGCAGCATTATGTGTCTTATTTTTCCCTGGTCACCGGTTTCTTGGCCATATTATCTGGCCAATCGATTAATCGTTTCTTTATACTTACGCAATCACTTTCCTTGCGACAAGTTCCTCATTCCTCCGCATCATACGTATGATTTCTCCATACCATGCACGAGCCTAAAGCTATGCTGAAGACAAAAATGCTAAATTCCCAAGCCTAACGAATTTTTATTAGGTACCTGAGTACATAAGCATAATCAACCTAATATTGTTCCCACGGCTGGGAAAAAAGAAGTCTTAATTCTTCTTTCTAGGAGAAGGAATGGGCCTTAATCCACCACATGGGCCCAGAGTGGGTTGGTGGATGTCACATGTTTTCGAATTTTTGGTTCTAGGACATGCCGGTTTCCTTACCATGTTTTCCTTCACCGTTTTAGGAGGACCCACGTGCGTTATAAAGTAAAGCGTACGTACATATAATATAAATTTTCCTAGGAGCCAATTGAGTGTCTTAAGAAAGGCTAACATTTACATGTTTCACACTATTTAGAAAGTATCCTAACATATTATTATAAATCAAAGTCCCACCGCGTGTTGGTCTGTCTGTTCGCGATAAACTCAAAAACTACTGAATGTGTTGTCATACGGTTTTCACCAATAGGGAAAATCATTCATGATGAAGGTTTAGGGGTATACATGTATATTATAGTAGAGAAAAGTTGAGAAATTCAAAGTTTTGTAACGCCCGTGGGAAGCCGGGAATGTTCGCTAGTTACGTATAAGTTAAAGAAGTAATTACACCCCGAGTATTGATAATTTACATATTTATTTGTTGTGGTAATAAATAGAAAATGAAAACAAGAAATTCATGTGCGTACACTTTGTTTAAACATACGGTACCCCATTATAAGCGTTGGGTTAACAGCTTGACACTATTGTGGACTAAGATGGCGCTGGGGACTTTGTGGAGGCCGCGTCGTGTGTGGTCAGCATTGAGGCTCCCTCAGATAAGTGCGACGCAACTATGCGGCACTTATGCTACGTCTATTTATCATAAAAAAAATTCTAGAAGTTTTTAAATGATATTAGCTAGTTCCTATAAATAATTGTTTGTAGGGGAGTAACACATTGGTTGGGAGACGACGACAAGGGGCTACATGATTTAAAATCTACACGGATTTCTTCCCGTAAAATTGGTACCTACCTTTAGCACGGGACATCTGAGGCCCTACTACGAGCTCTTAAAGCGACCAATTTTATGACCTAAACTGAATTGTTAAAAAAATGGAGGTATTTAGGGTGTATAGCTCCATCCCTCTATCTCGCTCGTACGCCCGACATTTTAGCATGTCATGGTAAGCCCTCTAAATCCATACCCACTTTGACTTTAGGGTTCCGTACCTCAAAAGGAAAAAACGGAACCCTTATAGGATCACTTTGTTATCCGTCTGTCTGTCTGTCTGTCAAGACCCTTTATCCCGGGAACGCGTGGAGTTATCGAGTTGAAATTAAAACCATATACTTACTCAGGTCTGCGGTCCCTTGAAGTTGTTAAAAAAACAAACTTCTAAGTTAACGGAAAAAAAGATACGCCTGTTTATGTCGCAAAAAACGTGTATTTCGACACTTTCAAGGGAATCAAAATTCATAGGGTACTTCCCGTTGACCCAGAATCCTGAAAATTGGCATAAAGCAAGATCTTATAGCACAGGTATATATCTAAAAACAGTAAATTTGTTGTTACGTCACAAAAAAAGAACTTTTTATCGATTCGGAAAAATGTTGGTGTTGAACTATTTATTTACATAGGTAAGTTTGTACGGAACCCTCAGTGCGCGAGTCTGACTCGCACTTGCCCAGTTTTTTTTTTTTGTTATGAAATGACTTTATCTCGATATAGCCGGGATTGAACAATTATTTTAATAAGTTTCGGAGCGGGCGGAGCGGGAGATAATGTCAGACTTTTACTGGCTAAAAACCCACTCCTGTTCCTTCGTTACCTTTCATGCCAGGGCCGAGTCTTCCTTTCAGAATCAGACCGTTGGCCCCAGTAGGCTTCGACCCTGCTGGGCCCCTACGGTTGCTGACAGCTCCTTGAGGCGTGCGTGGAACACTACGTACCGTCGACGACTTGGGCTCGGTCCGGACGGTTACCGGACGGTCGGACGGTGAGCTACCCATTCCTCGCCGTTCGCAAGCCCGCACCTACGGTGGCCGGAAATCGGGATCGGAATCCCGGCGGCTGGGGCGCGGAGGCCATTGCCTCGCGCGTGCACGTGCGGCCTCCTTCTTTGCTAGCATTACTGCTTCGCAGAAGGAGGCAACCGCCTGCCACTCCTCCTCGCTCCGGACCATGGCCTGTACCAAGGCCCGGCGCGTGAGATCGCTGCTGCCGATCGCCCCAACGAGGACTCGGCGGTGCTCTGCCCAGGCGGAGCACACCTCTACCGTATGCTCCACAGTGTCCTCCGGGCGGTCCACACAATGGTGACACACGGGCGTTTCTTCCGCACGAATCCAGTGAGGAAAAGGAACATAGGTGTGGTTTTATTCAGTAAAAGTCTGACACGACCGCGCCCTCCCGCTTCGACATAGAACTTGGAAAGTCAATAGATGATTTCCCAAATTAAAAAAGGTAGTCCGCGAAATGCAAATTTTCTTAAACTTTTTTCATTTCGCAAATAGTGTCAGGTGCTATGTTCATTATAATATGATTTGCTACCGTAACAAATATGGCTTTACTGAGTTATTATCATTGAAATCATAAATACAGCCCTCTCAAGTCGTCTAACCCTACAGAAAAGGTAATGTCATGAAAAAGAAATTTAATAGGGTAATTTTATTATATACCTACCTACAGATGATTTTAATGATTATAATACCGAACTGTAAAATGCAAAAACTTATGAAAATTTAAATTTCGCGAGCTACTCAGGAGCATTCAACCTAAAATAACTGGAGTTTGATTCTCCACTATGTCCGTTTTTCAGCTTTTAAAACGTATGTAGTATCTCAGCGGAGGGGAAGATATCGGTTTGATGCCTATCTGTCATCACTTTGCTTCTTAACAATGATTCTTAGTGATCTGATTTCAATCAGAACCCGCATTTCTTCTCTTGGCCAATCTCCACAGGCTCCAAGCTTCCTTCATCCCACCTGGAACAGGTTTAGTGGCTTAGCTAAACCAAGCAAAGTTGAATTACTTGAGCCAAATTAGTTCCACAATATTCGATTCAATTAGGTATAGTAATGACCAGCGCATGTGTCTGACCTTCGTTTAAAATTGTCAAGAACCTCGTATTAATTCGCGGATACAGCTGTGATATTAACCAATGGTTACGAAGCTTTGTCTTAAATGTACGTCATCTTGTTTGTTTTTAAGCTAATTAAAAATATATGTCGCTTCAAGTAGTTGAATTTTGGTGATTGCCTCCTTTTGGGAAGCAGTAATGCTAGCGAAGGAGACGGCCGCACGCGTGAGGGAACGGACATCCACACGCTGCAGCCACCGTGAACCCGACCTCGACTATCAGCCACAGCAGGCGAGGGCTTACGGGGGTGTGGGTAATGGGTAGCTCGCATCTGGTCCGTCCAAGTCGTGGACGGCGTGTAGTGTTCCACGCGCGCCTCCAAGAGCTGTCAGTAAAACTAGCAGCCCAGCTGGGTCGAAGCCTACTAGGGCCATGCGTCGAATTCTGAAAGGGGGACCCGTGGTCCTGGGAAGCAAAGGACAAAGATGGAACATAGGTGTGGTTTTAGTCATTAAAAGTCTGACACGCCCTCCCGCTCCGCCCTAAAGCGCGGGATGCATGTAGAAGTAGAACCCCTTAAAAAAAATAGTAGTCTGATTTTCTGGTGGCTTACCTACAAACTATTAGGTATAATTGAGAAATCCGTTTGTACCTGTTTTTTATATTTCTATGGTTTGTACGCTTGAAAAAGTTACACCTATCTATTTTGTGGTAACAGCCTCTACCAAATAAGGTTTTAAAGTGTAGTTACCTTCCGGATCTTTGGCCACGATGGTCAATCTCATTAGAGAATAGCCAAGTAGATACGCAGCTGTTATCCATAATATATTTAAAAAAAAGAGGAAACATTATTATTCTTGTTTGTAATGTATACTAATAAACTCAAAAATTCATGGACCCATTTTGAAAATTCTTTCATCAATAGAATGCTACTTTTTCACTGAGTGACATAGCCACATATTGTCTATTTTCACGCGGCCATTGCCGCTGGCAAAAGCTAGTAAGTAGTTCATAAGTTTGTACGAAACAAAGGTACACTTTTACTTAGTACCCTAAATGAAAATGAACCTTAAACCCTACTATAACGCTAAATTTAGACAGGTCTTCAAGCCAAAATAGAGTTTAAGAAATACCTACTCAACTTGAAATAAAGCTTAAATCAAAATCGGGGGTAGTCCGATCGGTCTATCCCCATCTCTATTCAGAGATGGGGATAGACCAGGTGCGGGATTAACCGCTTCACGTGCTTTCCGTGGCACACAGGTGATTTGAAGTTTGTATTATAGCCAAAGAGAGCCGACTCTAACATCCACAGCCCAGTTATTGAATACCACGATACCACTTGGCAAGACTGGTGTCAGATTTCAGAGACTCATTTACAGTCGCCTCAGGAATGTGCTCTTACAGACTTTGCACAAAAGTGGTGATTTCGTAGTTGTCTTTTAAGTGTACCACTTGAGCAGTGGTGGCCGAGTGGTAACGGCTCCGACTTACGAGTTGTAGATCGCGGGTTCAAACCCAGCCAGGCGCAATATTTTGTGTAATTTATTTCATCATCAATGCTCTCATAACGGTGAAGGAAAACATCGTAAAGAAATCGGCATGTCCTAGAACCAAAAATTCGAAAACATGCGACATTCACCAACCCGCACTGGGCCCGCGTGGTGGATTACGGCCCATTTCCTCTCCTAGAGAGGAGGCCTGAGTCCCAGCATTGGGAACATTAAAAGGCTGATTATGCTTATGCCATACAAAGCGGATTCAGTAAGGTAAAAATCCCACACTCCTGGACTTATTCTTGGGGATATTAAGTAGCCCGAGCTACTTTTAAAGGCTCCTCCCCCAAGCGTACTCCCCAAAAAAACTTCAGCTCCCACGCGAAACCGAAGTGAGATTGAAATTTCAGTAAGCTGTATTTTTTTAGCGAGCATAAGCATCCTTACAGTTTCGGTAACCACACGACTTCAAAAACCTTGAAGCAAAGAGTAGTAGGTACAGAAATAACACTTTTCCGTTTGCGCAACACACAACAAAGTTCAATATATAGAAAAAACGCGAATTTTCTCATGGCGTAAAATTGTCCGCCGCCTTATCGGAGCTATAAAATATTTCATACTCTCTAGTATACTTGCAGTAATAAATTTCAGTGTGATAGCTGGTTGCAATCGCAATCACTTTACTTAGCTACAAGTACATTTGTGTGTGGACTATTATGTATAGGCGGTAGATACTTACCGCCATTGGAACCAACCTTCCAATGGCCTGGCACGCATCAAAAACCATCGATATCCGATCTCTGGAGAGGAGTCACTTAGCGACACCTATGTCGCCACTTAAGAACCATACTGCATAACGATATTAGAGTTCTTCGCGTGAGTCTAGTCGAAGGATGCTACTTTAAACCCTGTGCCCTAAACCGCAAGGCTAATTAATGGGCATTGTGGAAAGAGTAGGTATTTTATCATCGTAATATTCCACACGCTTATTTTCATCTCATAAAATAATCTTTATTGTAGCTTATCTGAGGAACTTGTAGAGCTGCATGGATTGGTCAATGAGTGGATTATAGTCATTAAAAGTCTGACACTCCCTCTGCTCCACCCAGAGCGGGAGAAGTTATTTGATGACTTCCCATCTCAAAAAAATAAAAAATACCGTGGTCGATTTGAGGCTGAGACATCATCCGTTTCGTAGCGGAGTCCCGTTCGTACCGTGGAAAACTCTTTAAGCCTTCGGTGCTAGCTGTCATTTGAACACTTTTGCAGTCCTTAGACTGGGTTGTGAAGGTCAGATAGGCAAGTCTCGATAGAGAATAGTAGATGTCCAGTTGCATCATAATGGACATCGACATACGATCCAGTTTACAGCCAAGTTTGTAGTGAGCTTGAAGCGGCGTCCGAATGTGGCCATGCTGGGGAGATTCTCTCCAGGTCAATCATCATCATCTTCCTGCCCTTGTCCCGTCTTATTTGGGGTCGGCGCAAAACGTTTTTTTCTTCCATTCTATCCTATCAACCGTCATGCTATCACAACTTCCTTTTCTTTCATATCACTGTTCACACAATCCATCCATTTTTTCTTTGGCCTCCCTCTCCCTCTCCACCCATCCACATGTATACTCAAAACTCTTTTAGTAACATACGTTTCATCTCTCCTCTTTACATGACCATACCAAGACAAACGATTCCTCTTCAACTTTTCAGTCACTGGTGCCACTCATTTCTCTCCAAGTCGTTCACTTTATCTTATATTTGTGATCTGGTTTCCGCACTTAGCCCTTGGTGGACCATTGTACGTGGGCCATGGCGGCTTTCATCCGAACCAGTCAACCTCTCCAAAAGCAGATGAGTCCTTTCAGTTTACTCAGGTCCTCCGATGCATGGACATGATCTGCACATAGTTTTGTGTTTATTTTATGATTTTTATGAGGACAAGAGATGTTTAATCAGTGAGCAGTGTCCGGTGATGGTCCCCGCCACCAGGTGCAGGCTGTCGCTGCAGTCGCAGAAAGTTACTGGTTAGGATTCTATTTAATTGTAGTAGAGTTTCTTTAGCCTGCCTGCAGCCCGATGCCAGGAACCACCACCTTCCCGCTTGTGTTGGTGTATTCTCGTAGCCAACCACGCAGCTGATCAAAGGACCAAGTCAGACCCCCGCCTAGTCAGCTCATCAGCTGCGTCATTGCCCAGAGTACCGCTATGTCCTTTGGTCGGCCACTTATAAACCCATATAACTTTTGAACCATTGACTGACACATTCTGATATTTGACGACTTTCTTGTTATCAAAATTAAAATCCCCGATGGTGGCCATGTCAGTGACAGCCACACCAAATTGGTACCTAAGGCTGCAGTGAACGTATAATTTTTTTTTATTATTATTGATAGGCTCGCGTTTGACCACTATCTCACCTGATGGTAAGCGATGATATGGTCGACGATGGAGCGCGCTTGCCTAGAACTAACCTATTCATTATTGACTTAAGACCCCTTGGTTGTAGCTATCAGGAAACACTTCCGCTCCTTAGCTGTACGTACAATAATTCTGTATAGTCAGCATGCTGCTAAATACCCCGGCCGTGTCTATGTAGAAAGTTATGCCACAGGAATGCCACTGAAGTCCTAATTTAGGCCATTGTACTTTTTTTACTTTACCTGTGTACTTTTTTTTTTCGGTGGGAAAATCATCCAATGCGGGGCGGGGGATGTCCCCGCTCTTGGGCGGTGCAGAAGGGTGTGTCAGACTTTTACTGACTAATAACCCATACCAGGGCTGAGTCTTCCTTTCAGAAGCAGACCCTTGGCCCCAGTAGGCTTTGAACCTGCTGGGCCCCTACAGTTTGCTGACATCTCCTTGAGGCGCGCTTGGAACAGTACGCGCCATCGACGAATTGGGCTCGGTCCGGACTGTTAACGGACAGTCGGACGGCAAGCTACCCATTGCTCGCCGTCCGCAAGCTTGCGCCTACGGTGGATCTACCTGTGTACTAAGTTTCCTTCAAATCAGATCAGTCGTTGAGGAGTGATTGTTAGACTAACATCCAGACTAGGTAGGATTTTGGTGTTCACTGCAGTCTTTTTCTTTGAAGAGGGAAATCATCAAACGACTTCTTCTGCTCTAGAGTGGAGCGAAAGGGCTTGTCAGACCTTTACTGGTTAAAACCCACCCATGCTCCTTCATTTGCCCTTTGTGTTCAAAAACCACAGCCACTCTTTTAACCATTCCCGTACCCCGTGTTCAGTGCATCGTACTTTTAAGTATTTTTTTGCAGCTCATAAACTATTGTTATCGTGTATAGATTTGCTGCTATATGTAATTCAATATCGCGATGGGCAATGACTGTTACTTGGCAGCCAATATACTGAGTAATAAAAGTTGAGCTCGATAAATCTCGAATTGCGAAATTATTATGCGTTTTTCCTTGTAATACATTTTCTGTACTTTGGCTCTTTCGTTGGTATAGTGGTTGAAAGTGTGAGTACCGAACAGGCGACTTTGGATTCGATTCATCGGTCTGACAGTGCGATTTCGAGGATATTCTGACTTGTTTCATATTGAACAAACCTATCCATTGACTTCTTTTGATTACTGTTGACGTTCCTTCAACCCACAGCTTCAAATTACTTTATGTTGGACTTGAACAAAAGGCTTGGACCTGTTTTTGCTGTCAGTACTTTGATCTGTGGATCTAAGTGCTAGAAGCAGACAGCACGAATCGACCGACTGGTGTCTATAATAATGTTCATACCTATTTTGTGATGAAAATAAAACGACATTTATCATTTAGATTTTTATTTCAATAGTTCAATAAATTCTACTAACATTATATTTATTGTTCTTAACGTGAAATCCTTAAATAAATAACACTTCGATAGGATAAACTTCGCGCTTACATTAATATTGTTTTATCTTTATATATATATTCATTTATTTTGTGGCTTACAAACTAATAAAATAAATTGCTCATTCACAACGCTAAAGAATTCCATTACTTAAAAGTAATAATTAGTCGATCGAATTATCTACTAAAATTATTCGACTAAAAAGGTTTTTAGTAAAATCGATAAGACATCACAAAACTAATTATTAAAACTAATTATTTAGTATGTGAAATAGAATGTCGTAGTAGATTTTAAAGATAAATCGAGACAACTTCTAAAGTTCGTAAAATCCCAATTTGACATTGAAAGTCCTAATAACTGATCAAGTTACCAACACTATTCGCTAAGTAGATTACAACACTACATTCTAAGAACAATTTTAGCTGTTACTTTACCAAGTACAAATTATCATCCAAAAGGAAAGAAAAAAAACTGTAATAAAAAAATACATAACATCAATATTGTAAACAGAAATCAGATCTATTATTGCTATCCGTAAAATTGTGCTTGAAATAAAAACACAGTAAAAATAAATACAATATCCCTGTACCAAATGCTAGCATATTTTACAACTTTTATTATTTACAGTTTGTATTAAAATATTATTACACTGTATTATTTCAATTCCAAAACTTGCTCAAGCGATATGCATCGTACCTACAAGTGTTAAAGCTATGTTGCTTGCATCGTTGATAAAAACTAAACATTTTATTATTACTATTATTACTGTACGGTCAAAATATCGTCACCCGTATGGTAAAGTTGCGATTGTGCGTAATTACAAATTTTACATGAAAACTCCTTTTTCTTATTTTTTAAAAAGAAAGCAGTTTAAGCTGTTGATCCCCGCACGAACGCCGGCTCTCGGGCGCCATTGTCTTACTATTGTGTCTCTAATTACACTACTCAACGAGTTAATAAAGCAGTCCATATAAAACTCCTTTTTGTTATTTTTTAAATGGGTCGCTTTATTTGTAATTACGCACATTTGCAACTTTACCATACGACGACGATATGTTCGCCACTCTGAAGTTGGCGTTCCGAACTATTGCACATACTCGAAAAAATACGCAATACGCATTCGCCATATGATTCTTAAAAATAATTACTGCGCAGGCAATTGTACGAAGTTCAGAGTGGTTAAGATATTTCGGCCGTACTAGAGCCTTACCATGATGTGTTAACATTTCAGTCCTGCGAGCGAGGAACAGGGATGGAGCTATATAGCCTATCTAGCTCCATTCCTTTAACAGTTCAGGTTAGGTTGTCAAATGGTTCGCGTTAAAGAGCTCGTGGTAGGGCCTCAGTACTTATTATATTGATTTGTTATGACATTACCCGCTTTTTGAAAAGCTGTTCTAACACAAAAGACAAGAAAATTTTAGTAAGTAATTGCGGATTGAACGGAAAAAAAATATAAACAAATTTTATGACATTAGTAGAAAAATAATTTCGATAAATATTCAAGTGAATAAATTATTACTTATTTTTATTGGAATAGACATAAGTCCATTGTTTTAAGATTCAAAATACGATATAAGTTACGATTTTACTGGTAATGTTATTAATTAAGTAGATAGTAAAAGGTGCATTTGAAATTATATTTCAACGAAATTACACTTTTATTACAATCACATAACATACAAATTCATGTGTCCCCTTTTGTTGTTAATTTTAATTAAGTTTTATTGTTAATAGCATATTACTTATAAAAATAATGAGGCTGATGGTTTTTTCTACTGTAATTAGCATTTTTTCTTTTTTTTTTAAATACGTGCTTGGCGGGCAGCACAACTATTACCAAACAAAAAAAAACTATACTTACACATATCTTTCATAGGAGAGTGCCAGGGGTGCAATTTAGAGGATTGTGTAAATTGTAAGTTAGACAGAATGAACCAGATACTAATGCCGGTTTATATTATCGTTATTGTACAAATGGATAAGAATTATTGAATGACTTGTGTCCAAACCTCACTAATGGAATTCGTTCCGTGTAGGTATATGCCCAGCCACCGTCTGTGCCGTGTAGCGATATAACTAATTAGAATGTACTACACTTTGCACGATTTCTTCATTAAAAACTTGATTACATAACGACACAGCGCCACCTACCGACCGTAATCAGATATCAATCCCACCCAACATTAATTGAAAAATAATTGATTTTAACAATAATTACTATACCGATAAATCAATATGAACTCTATTTCAACAGCGTGAGGTTCATATTGCATTGCAGGAGCTTGATCAGTAATTTATCGATAGGCGTTTGAATATTGAAGTTGTTTTTATTACTATGTATCTTTGAAGGTTGGTTTTGTTTTAACGAAGTTGAGGAAAGAAGTGAAAAGTGACCAATATCATCATTATTTTTATTTTCTCTAAGATAAATTAAATTAAAAATTGCATGTGTGCACTTGTAAAATGTATAATAATGTCATTGACATTTTCTAATCACATGATTTCATTGTCATAATTATTATTAGTTATCAATAAATCCATTTTGTCAGTAACACGCGTTTTAGACAAGCTAATTTCACTACATATAATAGTTATTTCGAAATAGTGGTTTTAGTTATCTTATGTGTTACATATTTCAGTTCAAGAATTATTCGGTTATGTACTAACAATACAGTAAGGACAATTTTCTTTCACATTTAAGTTGAAATCTCATCTCGTTTCAAATCAATGTCAATAACTTATTAAAATGTGGTTTTATTGACTGACACAACATTTCTTAAAATACTGGAATTTTCCATTAGATTAGACTAACAACGACGCAAAGTGAATTGAGTTTTATTTTCACAAAAATAAAATTTCTTTTCAAATTTTTAATAGCTAGTGCATAAGTTGTATTCTTAGTCTAAAACCGAATGACTCTTGAACATTTGACCATAATACCTATATAAAACTATACATATATAATTATGTACGGAAAAATATGTGCAATCTGTTAGAGTAAGATCAACTATGTTATGGCGTCACTACCGAACACTCAAATATTGAGTTACAATCCTTACGATTCACGTAAATATATAGCGTGTGGCATCACCCAGCGATAAATAATTGCCGTTTTCAGAAAGAGATAAACTGCGGTTGCCAGAAAATTGGATATAGATTCTTTCATCAGAACTTTTCATAATTTGTACTCAAGAGTGAGTGAGACTGCCAAAGAAAGAGCAATGTTTTGTGAGTCTATGGCATACCAATCACATTAATATATTTTTTTACTTCTTCACACTCGAACGGCTGAACGAATCTGTATGAAATTTGGCACACGGCTAGACCTTGTCACGGATAGCACACAGGATACATCATTTTATCCGGGAGTATGTTCCCTTGGGATAATTGTCAGCTGCTAGTAATATATATTAAGATGAAAAAGGCAGGTCAAATATGGTATAATATAAGATGTGAAATTCGTTTAGTTATGATTAACTGTATAAGAATTTTATTGTTATTAATGGTTTCATTAAAGATCGTTTCTAATGATGTGCATTTCTTTTTTTATCTCAAAAGATGATTTAAAAGAGTGTCCATGGAGTTTCTTGCACGTTCTTCTCCATAGAGATCTACGCTTTGGAACTTGCAATTTACCTTCACGTTTTTGATAATTCAAAAGTGCCTGTAAATGGTTTATTTGAAATAAATGTTTTGATTTAATTTATCGCTAAGTGAGACACACGCTGGCAAAACTAGGCCAGGAGCTAGCTCTATCAAGAGTCAGGAGGGTATAAAAATATTCTTCTGTACTATTTTCTACCAGCTAGAAAGGCAAAGAAAACAAATGAAGTAAACTTTAGCTTTTTGATATTCGTATATATTTTTCCCTTTAGCTCCTGGACTAAAAGCCACTTTCCTAATACAATTTTGTACCCGACACTTTTGTGGTTCCTTACATATAATTCTGAGCATTTAATTTGGCTACACACATATATATATATATATATATATTATATCTGTCAATTTAGTACATTTATATGATGGACGCAGATAACGCATGTTTAGACCGTTACTACTCCTAGCCTATATTTATAGGTTTCTTTTAAACTATGTCCCACACTAGAACTAGTCGTGTGTCGTGGGTGCGCTCATAAACATGTTAAGTCACACATACAAGACATCTAGATCCAGAATAAGTATCTATAGGCTATATAGGGTGACTGGCAATTAGTGTACGATACTTAAACACGTGATTGTGCTCGTGATAACCAACAACTTTTACTATGGGAACAAACCTGAAATCGCGAAAAAAAATCAGCTGTTCAGTACATTTATGTTTGCCTAATGTACTGAACAGCTGATATTTTTTTCGCGATTTCGGCTTTGCTCCCATAATAAAAATTGTTTGTGATCATGAGCAAAATCACGTGTTTAAGTATCGTACACTAATTGCCAGTCACCCTACTACTGTGCGGGAATCGAACCCACGACACGCAGCGCAGCGGCCACTCGCTCAACCATTGCGCCAACTGTGAAATATATAATAATATTCCACAACTATCACACAACGCCGTCTAGTCCCAAACTAAACAGAGCTTGTGCTATGAGTACTAGACAACTGATAAACATACTTATATATTTCTAAATGCATACATATGCCACCATATGACATGCTGGTTTCCTCACGATGTTTTCCTTCACCGTTTTGAGAGCAGTGGTGATGAAATAAATTACACAAAGTAATGGCTAAGTTTGTACCAGCGACCTACAACTCATAAGTCAGGGTCGTTACCACTCGGCCATCACTGTTCATCATGTCCTAGAACCAAAAATTCAAAGACATGTGACATCCACCAACCCGCACTGGGCCCGCGTGGTGGATTACGGCCCATTCCCTCTCCTAGAGAGGAGGCCTGAGTCCCAGCAGTGGGAACATTATAAGGCTGGTTATGCTATGCTACATATTATAGATAAATTACACACAGACACGAAACAAATGATCATGCTCATCACACTAACATTTGTCCTGGGTGAGAATCGAACCCACCACCTCCGGCGTACCAGTCAAGGCCGCTGACCACTAGACCAACAGGCCAGTCCAGTGTAATTATTTCTTTCTACTTGCTAACTCTCACTACTTTTGTGGAAATAGACACTACGATAGTTTGTATGGGCAGCATTCGTATTCGCAACATCTAATATCCAACACGATGTTTTTTATAAGATTTCATATAATAGAGAACTTCATGTTTCAAGAAATAAGTATTATAAGTCAAAATAGTGACATTGTGCCATTTTTTTTCTATTCTGTTTCTTAGCAATCTGTTTTATTTTAAACAAATCAGTTCATGTTGTCAGATTGTCATCATAAAATATTTTTTTTAGCTGAGATGTGCACCAAGTGGTGCAATTTTCATCATAGATTAAAATCTTTGTGCCATATGTCGCTTAGTAACTGAATTATTGTAATTTCATATACACGAAGTATATAAACATGCGTTATTTACGACCGATTAAATGTACATACAAACATTTTATTCATATATTTCGCTACACATTGAAAAATAGACTTTATAATCTTTTGTTAAGATTGAAATTTGTTTGGCTTCGTTTTAGTTTGTTTTTTATGGCTACGATAATGAAGAATATTTATATAAGAACTATGATTAGTCACAGTGTGTCGTGGTTTGTTCAGACGAAGCGATTTTTCTTAGTAGTTGGTTGATTTTAGATTTAAAATTGTACTAAGAAATTTAGCTACCATAGGCAAACCACTACAATAGAATTTGTATTAGTTTATAAAGATTTATGCTAGTTTTCCACAAGACGAGGTCTAAATATTATAATTTCATGCACTACAGCAAACCCTTCTGTCATCATTCCCATATTTTTACTAAAGACAAACTATGTTATATCTGAGTATTTTAATTATGACTCAGCATCAAGTAGTTTCCAATACTAAAATAATACGCTATCACAATTTGTTTATACATAAATATACTCGCGAAAAAGTCACCCCGTCCGAACTCGCCTTTACATATAGCTGTTGCTTATATACACACATTATGTTGTTTTCAGGGACGCAATGAGATCGTATTATATTTATTATGCGATGTTTTGAGAGGGCAAAGTTTTGTGGGCAAAGTAGGCGTCAACATAGAGAAATATGTTCTCTGGTTGTCTAAAATTTTTCCAATAATATCTTCGACTTTGCCCAAAACTATGAGCATTGCTCGCAGCTTATCAAAATGCCCGCAAAGTAATGCGATTAGCTATGTTTCTATATTATAAATATCGATAAAATATTGGTAATTACAATAAAAATATAATCTTTTAAACTGTATTTTATTTACCACCCCCTAGAAGAATTGCATTAAAAATAAAAACAATACAGTAGTTTTAGAACTAAAACATTTACTAAACTGCCGAGCTAATCCGTAAAAAAATTAACGAAGAAACATCACATCAACAGGCAGCTGTCATTACATCCAATTCTAGACATTGACAGTTTACTGCATCTATGTTCTCACAGTAATGCAGGACACCCCTGCGTAGGCGAATCCACGCGAATCGAAGCGATGCGGCGCAAATGGAACAAACAATTGATAATAATCACGATTGCAGTGCACTACGTGAAAAACCGCATGTGGATGCGACGCGGCGAAATGCGAAGCGAAACGGTCGCGAGCAGTTGGTTTGATATTTTCGCTCGAACTCTTGCGGTGCGGGGACTTATTTTATATGAATGGCGGCTATAGCGACCACTTCGCGCGCATGTAAGACATAGCCGCTGCATTGCGTTGACGTCGCGTAAACCGAGTCGAGTCGCGTCAAATCGCCCACGAAGATTTTTACAGATTAGCACTGTTAACTATTCAAATTCATCCGACAGCTATTACACGAAATACCTTTGAACTAAATATAATTCAACGTAAACGTTTACGTTAACGTCACTTTAAATATAACGTTTAGTACCTACTAAACTATGTCTAACTCTAACACCAAAGACGTTCAAGTCACCTGCATGATGTGTCAGTTGAGTTCAAAACTTTCAGCCATAAAGCCGTTTAGCCGTTAAGCCGGGACCTCAGGAGAGTCGCGCGAGGGCGGGGGGAGCGTACCTCGCCGGGGTCTCGCATCACCGTGACGGACAGCTGCTGGCCACGGACTTACCGCTGAGGCAGGAGAAGCCAGAGGTTCCTGATTGAAGACTTGACATTGAGCCCCTGGGGAGGAATGGTAAGGTTAGTTAGGAGAAAAATTGCTCAGGTGCCTATGCAATAATCTGATAATATAAGCGACAACGGGACAAAATAACTGTTGTGTCCAATCAACAAATGAAAAGAGATAAGTAATCCACCCGCAAGTCACAACTATATACTGTTACGTAGACAAATTAGTGTTAAACTATTAGCACGCTTTATTAAACATAAGACACTCAAAACCAACAATGTTAAAAATTTAGTAGTGGACAAAAACGAGTTAGCAGCAGGTTACCCTTCTCATTTTTCAACTGTACAGTTTGTCTATGACGGCACTTCTGTTTTCTCAAACATGCATACTTATACTGGATGTCTCAGAGATAATTCACTTTTGTAGATACATAAAAAATTGCAAATATATTTTTACATCACCTGCTCGATAATGCCCTTTTATATGTCATACAACCATCACTTAAAGCAAGTCATTCTGTCTCTAGGGAGATAATGTAGTATGGGCATGGGCGATCCGTAAGGAATAATGAGATTTGAATTTGGAACGTCAAAAACCGTCAACAATAAGTGAACTAAAATGTATGTGCATCAAACAATTTTATTCAAAATTCAATCTGGCCACCAACAAAAAAAAACAGAATAAAACGTGGTCGTGGTTAATGACGAGTTTCAAAAAAAAAGTAGACAATGAAAAAGCGGGAGCGGGGAGCGATAAAGAAAATTGAAATTATAGAATCTTATAGTAGTGAATTTTGTTTGTTTCAAATCTCAAGACGTGATAGTTAAGTGAGTGATAGTTAAGATTAACTTGTAGGTACATAATACTTATATTTCTCTAATATATTATTTGTTTTACTTAATTATCTTTTAATTATCTCACAGATGGTGTAAAAAGTAGAGTATCCAACACGGGGATAAAGCTGTCTTTGTCTTGGGTGGCTTGAATTCCTCACTTCACTCAAGTTTCTTTATTAACTCCCTCGCAATGCTCGGGAGTTAATTATATAAATCCCTCACTATCGTTCGGGATTACAATTAGCAACCTTCGTTTCGTTCGGAATTCAACAGGCCGCCCGCGATTTAAAGACACTGCTTTATCCCCTAGTCACATAATCTACTATTATATATCCGCAAAATTTTACAAAATCAAAAACTTGTAATTTGACACGTGTATATATTTATAAATTTTTTACGTATCTATAAAAGTGAATTGAGACATCCTGTAGATCAATTGTCGCAACTGCATTTAAAATATCGTATCCCGAGTTGTATAATGGCCACTTGGGGCTTCAAAAAAGTTATCTAACTAGAGTTTAATTTTCATACCGAAGCACATTGAAATCACAAATTCGTAATACCAACTTTGGTGTTTCTTATCCTATATTTTCTTGGCATGTTGACACACAGCCATAATATCATAAATAAATATAAGATATCACAACCTAAATTGGCCTTGATATTACTTAAAATCTAAAATAAATAGTTATTATGTGATATGGCGTTTCTTGTTATTTAAATTTATGATACTATGTCGATGTTGTATTCTCTGGAGAGCTCGCGAGGCTTGACTTCACCGATGAAGCTGACTTAGCCACACTGTAGTGTCACAAAAATAAATCGGTGATTAGAAACCGGCCTGCCGACCTGGTGGTTTTTGGTGGTGGTATCGTTGAAAAGGGAGGATCCTCCGATCACGTCGGGGTCACCAGTTTGGGGGCAGTAGCCCACCAGACATAACACCCGTCTGACCGGAGGATTCTCCCTTTTCAACGGAGGTATGTGGGGCTTTACTCTCTGTTCCACATACCCCCAAAGGGAAATCATTTTCCACTGTTTGACATAATGATGATGGATCGAACTTGTGATGTAATGACGTGAAAACTGGTAAACACTCCGTACCCAACTAAATACACTATAGGGGCCCAGCAGAGCCGATACCCGGTAGAGCCACGGGGAATTTGTGAAAAGGAAAACCTGTGGTCCTAGAGCGCAAAGGGCAACTGAAGGATATGGGGGTAGTTTGCTCCGCCCTAGAGTGGGAGGAGTCTTTGGCAGATTTCCCACTTCAAAAAAAAAAAACAACTAAATACACACATGATGGACATCCCACCCACACGCACAAGATGTCTTGGAAACACGTTTATTGTGCATACAGTTAAAGAGTGGAATTTTGTGCTTCCTGATAGCTACCACCCGAGGGTCTTTCAAGGGTCAAGAGTAAATAGATTACTTCTAGGCAACCGTGCTCCATCGTCGACCACATCATCAGTTACCATCAGGTAAGATAATGGTTAAGTCGGTGCCTACCAATGATGGGATACACACGGCGTGACACATAACAAAGTTACAAATCATACTAAAGTGAGAGGCTGAATAGAAGCTTCCTCATCATAGTTCAAAGACATACAAATTATATGTGTTGTTAAACGCGAAAAATCATGACATCACTTAGGTATCGATGTTGTCTACGGAAATTTTTGATGGTATAGATTTATTTAACGTCAAAATCAACGTACAGTTGATAGCTCTAGCTTGATAGACAGTTTATTGGACAGCATGATGCACTGTAAGTATATAGGATGTTACGTACTTGTAATGGTGACTAGTGAGCGTCTCGTGGAAGTACATGAGCTGCGCGGCGCGGTGCGTGCTGTCCAGGACGTCGCAGCGCCACTGCAGCACGTAGCTGCCGCATTCCAGCATCACATGGGAGCCCTGCACATCATAACACAAGATGAGCAACCTTAGCAACAACGCAACGATCTCCTGGAACTTATAATATATATTACTCATTGCCCATTGCAAGGCGTTTACCTTGATGTGTTGAGAACATGAGAGCATTAGTATATAATCAATGTACGCAGAAATCTTACGGACACAAAATTGATAAGATAGTTGCAATTAAATTCGTTATTTATCAATGTTACTATGCTACAACACTAACACTAAAATCTAGATGCAAAGGAAGTGTTTTTTACATATTTACCATTAACCTGAATTCAATTTGCCTGCTGCGGTCTTCCCGTCCAACTATAATTTAGGTGTCTTCAAGGCTAGAGTGAATAGGTTCTTAATAAACTAGTGCGCCTCACCATCAATGATTGCATCACTGCTTACCATCAGGTGGGATCGCAGTCAAGCGCTGGTTTATATCAATAAAAAAAAAGTTGATTCTCCCAGACGGCGACATGCCCGAGTCCCGACAGATGTCAACCATCCTTCACAGTAAATCATTCGTCGTCAGTCATTCGTCATAATAAAGTCGTCCATAATTGCTCTGACGAAACCTTCCGTTTCGCCAAAAGAAACTAACTACGGACATTATTTGTCTACTGTGAGCCCATATAGGGTCCGTAAAAAGCGTCCATGAAGACCCATATTCTGCCACACCTCCCTGCGTCGAGCACTACAGGTTGGGGCCAGTTCCCGCTAGCAAAGGCGGGCGGGGTGGGGTAAGGCCATGTCCACCGTCACTACATATCGATGCACACCCATGTAGCTAGGAAATATTCCTTTAGACTGTTTCGGTTGGAGAGGAATATCAAATTTATGGAATCCAAGAGTTGAGTTCCCATGGATTCCACAACCTTCCCTCGGTTTACATGCATGACCGCACATCTGTTCACACCAAACTCAATCTATATGGCACTATTGACGGTTTCAGTAACCTTCAGCAGCTCCATCAGTTGCAGATTACTAAGGGCAAATAGTTTCAAGTCATCCATGGGAGGTGAGATAACCTGACTACCTCTCATCAACCGATATCCGAGGCCTGAATTTTCCTGTAGTGTACTTAGAACTGAGCTAACTCTAAATGTAAATGTTCCAAATATAAACTAGGTACTTATGTCATGTTAATGCCATCGCTATTATGTTGCGCGATCTTTATTTCACAAGGAAACCATGATGCCTTTAAATGAACAAACCATAGAAGGGGATCTTTGAGTTGGTGAGTCATAATCTCCCTAGCCTTTTCCCACCATACGATACTCCTTGGATAAACTGATGGTCAGACTCTCTGGCGTCTAACTACCTGTAACGACTGTCAAAGATCTACGAATGACAAACCAACGGCATTACGTGCTTTCCGAGGCAGTAGTGTGCCCAGATAAACTAACTATGAATTGAAAAAGTCAGATGGTTACTTCACCAGCGGCGTGCCACATTATATGTAATTTTTTTTAAGTAGTGAAGTGAGCGATGAAACTGCCTATTATGTGATTTAGTTTTCTGATAAATGTTCAAATCAGGGGAAGGTTTATGTGAAGTTACGAGATCGCATTAATATCTAAAACTCAAAATATTAACCCTGCCGAGTAACGATTGCACTCGCTTCAAATCCTTCACATGGAACCATTGCATGCGTTTCTGAATTAATTTCAAAGGTTCAAAGGTAAGAAACTTTAATCACTTCAAAACCAAGTAAGTTACAGCAATAACTAATCACAAAACTTTAAATTACTGAAAACTAAAAATCTATCAAAACAATTACATACAATTACAGTAGCCGCTTAAAACAAATTTTAACTAATTTGAAGTTTAAACTAACACACAAACCATTTCATTTCATTCAAATATTTTCCAAAGCCAGGCTTGTTAGAATAAATTCCCGAATGAGTACTTATTCACACTATCAAATTATACTCATACTTATTTGTGTTTTTATATAAGTAAAATAAAGATAACCGATAAACCAGGTTCAAAAGCCAACACGTCCATAAAAAAGCAAAACACAAGTGTTCAATTCTTTTTTTTTTGTTAAGTATTAGAGTGAGATCGGAGATCGCATAACCCGTGCAGATTGCGCTCATAGCGGCAAAATTGCATAATGGATATCATATGCATCGTATCTTATGAATTAATCTCAATTCGCATTGAACACAGAATGGCAACTTAGCGTCAACTAGTTGAACGCACGATAAGCGCGCGAAGTTTAAAGTTTTTGTTTTTATTCGTTTGTTGTGTTCGGTAGGTGTCATGTATTTTCACATAAAAGCCGGGCATATTTTCTTCTATTGCTCCCACATCACTGCCCGCAACCTCATGCATGAGAGGCAGAGGATCTCTGAATTGGTGAGTATTCTTGATTATTTATTTTGCCATTTTGTCCAAATTGCTTGGCCATCCTACCTGTATGCTCTCTCCATCGTGGCACACCAGGGTGGGCTCGACCCTATGGAAGTGCTCCCCCTCGCGCCAGCCCTTCTGCTCCAGCACCGAGCGCGCCTCGTCGCCACCACCTACGCACAGGGCTGCAATCAATAGCTGGTGTTATGGGCAACATAAAACAAATAAAAAGAAGCGGGCTGATGAAAATTATGGAAAAGGTGGGTAGGTTGAAATAATCCGGTGAATTCTTTGGAATGATTGGGCGTGTAAGTTTAGAATAATTGAGTGTGTAAGCTTGAAATAATAGGGTGTGTAAGTTTTAAATAATAGGGTGTGTAAGTTTTAAATGATAGGGTGTGTAAGTTTTAAATGATAGGGTGTGTAAGTTTTAAATGATAGGGTGTGTAAGTTTGAAATGATAGGGTGTGTAAGTTTGATATCATAGGGAGTGTAAGATTGAAATAATAGAGTGTGTAGTTTGAAATAATTGGTCGAGTATAAGAATAATCAGCTTTATATCGTTGTCACCGCCGCTGGGACTCAAGTCTCCTCTTTAGGAGAGGAAATGGTGAGGCCTATTTCCTCTCCTAAAGGCACCACGCGGGCCCAGTGCGGGTTGGTGGATGTTATATGTCTTCGAATTTTTGCTTCTAGGAAATGCCGGTTCCCTCACGATGTTGTCCTTCACCGTGTAAAGAGTAGTGGTGATGAAATAAATTATACAAAGTAGAGCGCCTGCCAGGGATTGAACCCATGACATACAACTCGTAACTTGGGGCCGTTAACACTGGACCACCACTGCTCCTTTGGGTGGGTAGTGAAGTAATAGTAACATAACATATCATAAAAAAAAACATGAGAAAAAAAACGATATGAAAAGTTGCTTGATAAACAATAAAATGAAAAATGAATCTTGTGAAATAAAAGTGATTATGAACATTTAAAAACTCTGTAGTCGTTGATATTATAGAAATAGGTAGGAATAAATTTAATAAAAACTTGAATCCATAAGTTGAAAGCATGTTTTGACTTACATACGTTGCTAGCTAGCATCTAGGATTATAGGTTATTTAGGCTACTGGGTTGCAGTCATCAAATCTCTTTCCTAAATAAGGATACACAGAAACTGTCTTCAAAATTAACCTCCACCAAAACCTGAAAGTCCATGGTCATACCTGAAGTGTCTGCTGGTGGATGACTAAGCTCATGTTCGCTCCTATACACGGTGAATGCAATGTCGTGGCGAAGTACGTCGAAGTCCCAAGTGAGCACGCTTTGAGGGTCGCGGTTTGGCACTATTACTTCGTGGACCTGGAGCGAAGGCATTGGTTATTGAAATAGTGTGTGTTTAGTTGTAAAACGTGCAAAATGAAGGATCACGCAAAGTTGTTTAATATACATGACAAAGGAAAATGTGTCCAGCACGCCACGGTCACGAATACATGACAGACTTAAACTCTAATAAATCTTACAAAGAAGTATGTTTTTTTTATTAGTGTTGTAAAAGGATGAAATCATCGAGTATTTCTTCTATGACAAGGTTTAAATTGTAATAACAGATCATCAGCGTTTATCAAATGCAACAAGTACACATAAAACAAAGTCCAACATACCTGTCCCTTCCCCAGACTAACAGATCTGTAGATGCTATCCTCACAGAGGGGGTCCCCCTCTCGCTCCGTGAAGGCGCCGCTCACGTACAGGCTCTTGGGCACCAGCCCGCCTTCGTGCACGAAGCTCTGTGGACACGGAGAGTGGTCAGAGAGGGTAACAGGACAATGTGGGGTACATATATGTGAGTGTAGCTTGTGGTCGCTAGGTGATTCATGTATTATGGAGTGCCTATTTTGGTGTGTTTGAAGCCGAGTTTTAAGAAGTAGGTTAGCTTATGTAACTTCTGTTATTTATTTTTTTGGATCTCCAACAAAGGATGCATAACTGTACAGTGGACACAAAGGGCTCCCTAACGAGTGCTCTTTCTGTTATCGAAGAACACAAAAAGCACATATGATTAGGTAAACTTGAGAGAAAAGAGTACCTCTCTCTGAGTAACCTGAGAGTATATCTATCTATCTAAACTTGGTAAAGACCGAAAAGTATTAACATACACAAAATAAACTTGAAAAGAAAAAATAGTATTAAATCATTTCATTAAATTATAAAAAAAAAAATGATAAAATAATAAATTAATTATAACTGAATTGATAAGCTCTAACATATAGCAGAAATAATTATTATATTGTCAGTAAAAGCACTTAAGGCTTTACACACTAGTTTCGTTGAAGTCAGTTTAGTGTAGGTTCAGAAAATTCTCTGGTTAGCTTCTGGACAGCTAGTATTTTTTTGGTTCAAAGTCATCATGAAGACAGCTATACTTACGACGATATCTTCCAAGAGTAAACGTTATATTTTGAAATTTAATGATAACAAAAAGTGAATTAAAGACTTTTTGGTCCTAGCATGATAGTGATACATACAATCGTCGTAAAATAGTGACAGATGTAGTCGGTGCTGTAGTGATATTACACAGAGATTCTCGTAGCACAAGTGTTGTCCGACATGATCTGTTACTGACTAGCACCAGGGCAATACACTGACAGACAAGCAGCCCAGCCTCGGTATCCGCGATGCTTTGAATACTAGAAGTTAGCTTGGTTTTAAAAATAATGTTAATATGAAAAGAGATATAGAAATCTATTTCTACATTGACTAGATTAAATTTTCCTTTCTAAAGATGAAAAAGTTGGTAAACTATGAACACTATGCTTAGCTAGTTTAATATATACGAAGAAAAATCGTCTTACACTGAATACTTTGATAGATGCACTTCTCTGTATTGTTTTATATAGCCGAGGCTATAAGCGTTTTGTAAACACTTTCACTGTGCGTACAGCTAAAGGGTGAGAATCCCGGCCGGAGTGTGTGTACCTTGATAGCTAAAACTTGAGGGGTATTTAAGTCAAAAGTAAATACGTTACTTTTAACTTTTAACTAGGTAAGCGTGCTCCATCGTCGACCACATCATCGCTTACTATCAGGTGATATCAGAAATTTCCTACCTATTTGTTTTGAATTTGGTTTCATATTTTGATTTTAATTAGACGGTTTTATGATGTGCAAAAGCCGCTAGCGAGCAACTAATTTCTCAGTGCAGTTTATCCTAATACAAGCTATTGAGTCAGTAGTGTATGGCACGGATACCGGAGGCGTGCTGCGATACTTATCGCGTACTGCGTCGTAATACTGGTGCGGCACGTTTAGCGACGCGTTTACTATGTCCGACTGCAGCGCCCAGAATAAAACAATCATACATTAAAATAAAGCCAGAAGTAATAACGCCTCATTGGTCCTGACGGTTATAGGTTCCAAGAAAAGCTACAGTGTACAAATATACCAGGTTGGGGCTGTAGCCAGCTTAGTTGATAGCTAGAAAGTTAGCATTACGTTCACCCCTTTGACGGTCTTTTAACACTACGGTACCAAGAACATACAATAGTTCATTCATGTGACCCCAACCACATGTCAACCCAACTCTCCGGTCGTTATTGTAGATTTGTGTTCATGCCCAGTAAGTTGAATCGAATTTTTTATGTTCATTTTATCGAACAACGAAAACGTCGTGATGGCCCAGAGGTCTCAGCCAAGGCACCCGCCTCTCATACAAGACGTTGCGTTGTGAATATTTAATTCATATGTAAATACTTTTCAAAGTTTATCTAGGAAATTACGTTAGTCCTGGTTATCATTCGTAGATCTTTGACAGTTGTTACAGGTAGTTAGACCCCAGAAAATCTAACCATCAGTCCATCCAAAGAGAATCGCGTTACCCAATTACTGTGTTATGGAAGTCTGATAGGCAGTCACTCCATGTAAAACACGTGTATTCAGCCGCATCAGGTTAGACTGGAAGCAGACCCCAAGATAGTTGGGAAAAGGCTGAGGAGATGATGATGATATGGGTCATTGACACTGATAGTGTTAAAGAAACCTAATGGCGTTTCAAGGAAATTGTAAACTCAGCAACAGAGGTTTTAAACAAGTTTACTGTAAGTAACCTTATGAATCCCATTCTTTTTTTTGTAGTTATTGTTCGCATTGTTCCATTTTGTACGGACAATTGCCCCAAATTTAAACGAGTCGTAACTTCACTGGAAAACATACGTAACGAGTGGAGTTGTTTATAAAGTCTTCTCACCTTGCAAGGTCCTCCGAGGAAGTCCGGAATAAGGTCCTTGGGAATATAATCGAGTAGGCCACCTGGCTGCAGATAGTCCTTGCCGCCGTAGAACAAGAACTTGCTGCGGGTGTTCTCGTCTAAAACGGACAAACAACATTATAAATGTATTGCAAATTTACGATCTCTACATGCTCCAGCTTCTGTTTCAACCCACATGGTAAACAGTAGCCTTAAGTTAGAATTATCATTATCAGCAAACAAATCGTACACGTAACATACGTTCGTGAGCACTAGTGGCCCAGTGATATAGACCAAGATCCCAGAGCTGTCTGACATAACTTATTTTCACATGGATGAAACCTTAGGTTCTCAGTAGCGTCTCATGTGCTTTGAATATCTGTGTGCTTGGGGAGCTCTTCCTTGGAGCCCCTGGGCAGGTACCAGGTGAGAAAGGGAACTAAAAATAAGAGTTACTTTACTTACATTTTTATGGCTAATTTTTATATAAGTTTTGTAGAATATTATTCTAAAGTAGTATCATAAGTGTCAGACACTTTCCATGGATCAAAACTTCTGTCAGATACTTTAAAGCTAAAAAAAAAAATGAACTTTACTTATTTATTTTTTACATGTCTGATTTTTAAATATGTTATTGAGGTAACTATTACAAAGTTATATTTCAGTAGTCAGACTAATTATAGTGACCAAACACAAAAATTATTCAGCCGAGAGTATGAGCGCGAGAGCACGCATGCGTTTCAGAGCGAGTGAGACGATTTCATGCACTGACTGGATGTTTGGTCACTACAATTTGTCTGACTAATGAAATATAACTTTGTAATAGTTACCTTAATAACATATTTAAAAATCAGACATGTAAAAATAAGTAAAGTTTATTTATTTTTTGTGGAGCTTTAAAGCGCCTGACAGAAGTTTTAGCCCATGGAAAGTGTCTGACACTTATGACACTACTTTAGAATAATATTCTACAAAACATATACAAAAATCAACCATAAAAAATTAAGTTAAGTAACTCGTTATTTTTAGTTCCCTTTCTCACCTGGTACCTGCTCAGGGGCCCCAAGGGGGAGCTCCACAAGTACACAGGTATTCAAAGCACATGAGACGCTAATGAGAACCTAAGGTTTCATCCATGTGAAAATAAGTTATGTCAGACAGCTCTGGGATCTTAGTATATTACATACCATCAAGGCAGGCGCTTTACTTTGTATAACTAATATCTTCATCAATTCTCACAAAATGGTGAAAGCAAACATTTTGAGGAAACCGGTAGGTCCTATAGACCTAAAAAAGTCGAAAACTGTCATCCGCTAACTCGCTCTGGGCTCGCGTAGATGGATTATGGCCCATTCCCTCTCCTAGAGAGGAAGCCTAAGTCCCACTACTGGGAGTGGGAACAATAAAAAGCTGAATGCTTATTCCTGTTCGTACACATTATGTGCTGTCATCAAGGACCGTGAACGGTAACAATTCAACAAGTTCCATCCCGACTTGTTGAATTGTTACCGTTTACGATCCTTACAATCACACATTTATATGTCAAAAAATGATATCTATGACAAGACGAGATACACCACAAAGTTATGACAAAAGTTGATCATCTACCTAGGTATTTAGCTGGTAATATCTCACAGATAGACAAAGATATAGTATTCAAGTATTTGTATGTCAAAGGTGAAATTCATCATCATTATTTCAACCTAAAGACGTCCACTGCTAGACATAGACCTCCCCCAAGTGTCGTCACTAGATCGTCGCTCTACCTTGTGGAAGGGAGGTAACGCTGCGTCTTCCGGCATGTGGTCGATTCTTCAAACCTTTCCGTCCTATCGAACTTTGTTTTGCGAGCAATGTGCTCTGCCCACTGCCACTTCAGTTCGGCGATTCTTTGAACTCTTATTCTCTTGCAGATCTTCTTTTGTGATAAGATCACGCAAGGAAACTAAGAAAAAAGTAAAATTAAAAATACTCAATAACTCAAACTCACCAATAAAAGTGCTAACAATAGTCCAGAGTATCGGGAACACCCTCGGTGCTCGTACAATCAGCACCCGCCCCATTGTTTCAGGGTAGTTGGCCTCCACGATCTGCAACAGAATTTTTTATGATCAACTTGCGCATGCCTATCGAGCTATGAGCCCATAAACCACAAAATCGGTGGCCTGAAGATGAGTTGAGATTGTGGGACGACTTAGATCACTTTTTTAGGAACTGGCAAGAACAGGAAACAATAAAAGAAATGGAGGGAGGCCTTTGTCCAATAGTGGGACAATACTTGGGCTTGATATAATGATTGCATCGCTGCTTACCATCAGGTGGGATCGCAGTCAAGCACTGGTTTATATGAATTAAAAAAATATATATATAATATGAGCATGGCAGTTGAGAGTTTGTCATGCTCACTCAAATATCTCACTGATGGTGGCGCGTGTGTTGGATCATTCGGTTCCTTTTAAAACGGTTGAGCTGAGTGGTGCTAATATTCGCGTCATGTCCGTGAACGGGTGCTGTCAGTTGAGACTGATCCTCTCTTAGCTTCCAATTGCTATTTTAATATCTATATTTAGTTTTAATTTACATTGTTCTCACATGATAGTAGCGACAAGAAACATGTAACCGAGATATTTGTAATACATAACATGATTGAAAAGAGTGTCCATGGAGTTTCTTGTACTTTCTTCTCTATAGAGATCTACGCTTTGGAATGTGCAATTAGCATCATATTTTTTTTCTGACTGACTGACTTCTTGACATTTCAAAAGTGCCTGTAAATGGTTTATTTGAAATAATATGCTTTTGAGTCTTTGAATAATGTTATGAGTCAAAAACTTAATGAATAATGATTGGGGCCTCCTTTTAACCAGTAAGTTTGTGTAAGCAAATGTTTAAGATTGGAGGAGGATATCCCATATGGTGAATTTGATCACAGACCAATGTTTGTATGGCCTACAGATCTTTCGGGTCTGGGTGTCTTGTGTATGTGAGGTTTTAGAGTTAGGCGGAACAGAGAGTAAGGTCCCGCAAACCTCCGTTGAAAAGGGAGGATCCTCCGACCAGACGGGTGTTATGTCTGGTGGGCTACTGCGCGATAGATGATTTCGGGCATTTTTTTTTTTAGGTGGGAAAATCATCTTATGTCAAATCCCGCACTTGGGCGGAACGGGAGATAGTGTCAGACTTTTACTGACTAAACCCACTCCTGTTCCTTCGTTGCCTTCGTCCCAGGGCCCCGGGTTTCGTTTTCACACTACCCATGGAGATGATTTCGGGTTGTTTTATATGTTCTAATCGCACGTAGAACTTTAATTGCGCGATGCAGGATTAGTTCTTATGTGACGCCATAGATGTCGCTACATCACTCCCCTCCGGAGATCGGAGATCTATGGTTCTTGATGCTTCTTGATGCGTGCCGGGCCAGTGGTAGGTTGATTCCAGTAGGTCGGAACCGAATGCCGCATAGTTCTCGGTGAGTCGGAACTGTCTACGGTTATGCCCCAGTGTGTCGGGGTGATACTGTCCCAGTGAGTCGGGATGATGCCCCAGTAAATCGGGGTGATGATGCCCCAGTGAGTCGGGGTGGTGCTGTCCTAGTGAGTCGGGATGATGCCCCAGTGTGTCGGGGTGATGCTGTCCCTGTGAGTCGGGATGATGCCCCAGTGAGTCGGGGTGATGATGCCCCAGTGAGTCGGAGTGGTGCTGTCCCAGTGAGTCGGGATGATGCCCCAGTGAGTCGGGATGATGCCCCAGTGAGTCGGAGTGATGATGTTCCAGTGGATCGGAGTAGTGTTGCTGGCTCCAGTGAGTCGGAGCGGTGCTGTGCGACGTAGCGCTTGACTGCTGGCGTCGACCAGGACAGGTTCTTCACAGCTCTTCATGTGACTGGCTGAAGGTGCGGTGTGCTTAGCTAAGGTCGCTGATGAGGCTGAGGATGATGACCAGGTATGACCAGGTAGGCATGCTGGTGGTCAGGATACCCTTTAAAGCCGTGGGTGCTGGCTGTATGGCTCGCTGCTCTAAAGCTTGAGGTAGTGATGATGACGTCACGAAGTAGTAGCTGCACGAAGGTTGCACTGACGACGTTCATTGTCGAGGGTCACCAATTTGGAGGTAGGCCAGGTGCAAGCGAGAAAGAAAAATTAATTCATGATGTAATGGTAATGATTCAAAATAAGAATGAATTTAGATGCTTAAAACTCTCACTGGCGAGTAATACATTTTATTTGGCAGATTTTTTTATAAAATAAAATTGACATGGCGGATAGTGCGTGTTTGCCACGAATTTTCTTTGTTGATATTGTTTTCTTTTCGTATTTTTTTAGCTATGAAGTGTGGGACCGCATGAATTGTAAATTTGATTTTGTTACGTCATTTAGTAATAGTAGGTATTAATCATAGATATCCGGAGATATGCCTTCATTGCGGAATAGTAAGGAGTCCTAGTGACGCCGCTTATCTCCCACCAAAATAATTAAAACATTCACAAACAGTGTATTTACGACACACACTTAAATTTGCACACGCACACTAAGAAGAAAGCAGCTACACTAAATCAATTTCTAATAGCACACATCAATAGAATGGACGGAGCATGCACTTGTAAACATTTGTTATTTGGGATCATTCAATGCACACACATGCAATTAGGGAGACGAACGCGATGGTCGATAATTTTTATCGATATTTAATTTTAGCATATTCTTGTAATATTACGTCTTTAACTCTGAAATTGCCGAATTGTAAAAAAAAATATGGAACTGCAATAATACGTATAAAAAAAATATGAATCAGCCACACGCACTCGATTGCACCTCTCTAAATTTCAAACGGTCGTTGTGTTCAGGAAGATTCGGGCTAGTTCGTGTGGCTCCGGACGTAAGTTAGTAAAATATTTTAAAAAATATTTAAAATATAAAACAGTGACTTAATTGTTTTATTTATCGGTGGTAGGACACGCCATTTGTCTTCAAGTTGATGGTATTTAACATTATTTTTTACATATAATTACTGCACAACTCAGCATTTTGTTTTTTTACGCATCAATAGTACACTGTACGCAATTGCAAAGCGACTGAATGAAGCGTACAGCCGCCGTTCGAACATAAGACCAATTTGATCATATCGAAGCGGCACGTGCCATACCCCCAAGGCATATCTCTCGATATCCGTTTTATTAATTACTATTATTCTATACCTATGTATATACTGCTGTTTATTTGTTTTACAATGAAATTTCCTTTTCAAAACTAAGTTTGAACAAAAATACCATGTACAATTAGGTCGTGCACTCCATACGATAACTAATTAAAATGCAGGGATGGATTTGGACCTATTTTTTGCATCATGGAGCGGGAAGCCTTTGGCGACAGAACTTTTTATAGTTCGGCTTCCATTTTGAAAATCTCCATCCTTCGCCACTGAGGAGTAATTTCTAGTGTGGGGTCCAGATTGGTTACTGCAGTGTAAGTTAGTACATAGATGTTAGATGTAAAAGTGAAGCTGACTTCCAAACCCTCAAAAAGTTAGTTGTATCTACGAACATACAACTAACTTTTTGAGCATTTGTTTATAAACATTTCCTTACGCTCCGGAGACGTTGCCCAAAACGCATTATTGTGCTCGTATAAGTATTAGTGACATGTATGATGCGCAAGAGCTTGTCCAGGTCCACCAGCAGGCACCACGAGTGCACGGCGTGCTCCGACTAGTTGGTGGCCTCTTCCAGAAGTTACATGTATGATGCCCAAGAGCCCGTCCAGGTCCACCAGCAGGCACCACGAGTGCACGGCGTGCTCCGACGAGTTGGTAGCCTCTTCCAGAAGTTACCTGTATGATACCCAAGAGCCCGTCCAGGTCCACCAGCAGGCACCACGAGTGCACGGCGTGCTCCGACGAGTTAGTGGCCTGCTCCAGAAGTTACCTGTATGATGCGCAAGAGCGCGCGCACGCCGGGGCGCCACAGGTGGCGCATGTTGAGCCCGTCCAGGTCCACCAGCAGGCACCACGAGTGCACGGCGTGCTCTGACGAGTTGGTGGCCTCTTCCAGAAGTCTTAGACCTTCCTCGCATACGTGAAGTGTCTGGAAGTAGAACAAAAATGTCATAGGTATGTGATGTAACTAAATAATACATTATGTGAATAGGGGATAAAGCAGTATCTTAAAGTCGTGGGCGGCATGTTGAATTCCGAACGAAACGAATGTTGCTGAGTTTTAATCCCGAATGCAGTGAGGGATCTATATAATTAACTCCCGAGCACTGTGAGGGAGTTAATATAGAAACCTGATTGAAGTGAGGAATTCAAGCCGCCTAAGAAAAGCTGCTTTATCCTTTTGTTGGATACTCTACTTTTTGGACCTTCTGTGAGATAATTAAAAGGCAATATACTAAAACAAATTATGTATATTAGAGAAGTATTATTTACAAGTTGATGTTAACAATACTATATCTCGACATGTTTTGAGATTTGTAACAAACAAAATTCAAGTTTGTTGAAAGCCAGAAGCAAATATCTTTGAGACTAGAAATATTTCTATTTAACAATTCCATTTTTTATTTTGGGGGACCTTAGGACATAAACTTGGCAAAGTAAATGAAAACCAGTTGTATAGATACGAAATGTATAACTTACCAACTTCAAGAGGCCATCTTCACCAATAGACTTGAGCAGCCCCTTCACGTCCATCTGACCCAATCGCAAAATGTACAGCGGACGTCCGTCTGAAACATAAGGCAATACTTTAAAAGTAAGAAACAAGATAATTATGCAATGGTAAACTGAATATACCATCTGGTTCTGATTTTGACAAAATACAACCAAGTTCAACATAAAAAACATTAAAAACTGATAAAAAACAACAATTTATTTATATATATTTTTTTAAATAACTTCAGTTGGCGGTGTCAAAAACACCGCCAACTGAAGTTTAGAACTGAAGTTTTTGTTTCTTTGTTATTTAAGACCTATTTATTCTTGATGAAAATATCAATATCACTATGTCATGAAAACTGGATTTTGATAGAAATAGGACCAATTTAGAAGTATATTCTTTGAATATGTGTATGTATGTAATGACGAAGTTTTGAGGTAACAAACAAATAAAAAATTTAACCTAACTGAGAACCTCCTTCCTTTTTGTAAAGTCTGTTTAAAACTAAATTATTTACTCGTTAAACATGTGAATACTTTCATGGTTGGCGTTCATTTTTCCTTCAAAGGGGTAAACAGGTATGTTTATGTATATCAACACATTCCTTCTCCTACAAGTCCCATGTTATATGGAGGCTGAGGAAACCTAATAAACCCTAAGATTGAACCCAGGATTGTCGTTAGCGAGTCGCACTTGTTCTTTGGTTTTCTTACTCGCTCCTCCTTTGAACTTTATTAAGACCATAGCTTACACGACGTCAGGTACTGTACTGTCTGGATGCAGTCCACTTGGTGCTCCTCGTAAAACAGGAAAGACAGGCAGGTTACTCACCCTTGTCGTGATGATGCCAGCCTCCAGGGAAGTACTGCTTCACGACATCGGGGGTCTCATACTCCGAGAGGATGCGGTCCACTTGGTGTTTCTTACGCCACAGGAGAGACTGGGAGAGCATCTCTCGAGCTTTCTCCACGTTGAAGTCACGAGCGCGGAGGAATCGGAGGAGAGTGGTGTCGCTTGGTACCTGGGTAAAGAGAAATCGGTGGTTAGGAAACTAGTTGCTGGATTAATGATTTCACTATTCAGGAGTTCGAGGATATTTTTATATAACCTAATCTGTTTCTGGAATTGGGTATTATTATCCATGTAAAAATAAATGACACTCGACTCGCCCTGGCTTCGCACGGGTGTTAGAAACCTTGAAATTTTTGGCTTTACCCTACGGAGAAGTAGGAAATTGTCCCAAGAGAGCATAGTCCCGAAATAAAAATAGTGGGATATAAGAGTGTCCTATGTGCTCCAGGACAGGGTCTACCCGTGTGCAAAATTTCATCCAAATCCGTTTAGTCATTCAAGCGTGAAAAAGTAACAGATATACACACAAACTCATGTGAGTTAAAGAAAGTATGTACTTTCTTTAGCCTTTATAATATTAGTAATAATTATAAAATTAGTAATAATACGCGTGTATTATATAACTAAGGGCGGAATTCACCAATAAAACTAATCGCGTTTTAACGTTTGGCTCGCATAATCGCGTTAAGCCGCTGTCACTAGTGTCACTTATAAAATACAACAAAAAGAAAATACAGACAAGTGACACTAGTGACAGCGGCTAAACGCGATTATGCGAGCCAAACGTTAAAACGCGATATGTTTTATTAGTGAATTCCGCCCTAAACCTTCCTCATGAATCACTTTGTCTATTAGTGAAAACTTATCACATTCATACAGACAGACAGACGCGTTGAAGGAACTTAGTTGTATACTGTGGTACTGCCTAACAGGGCAGTGGCGATTTGAGACCTTGCCGTTCTATCGGACTTTTGTGCCTTTGTAAATAGGTATGGTCTTTCTCCAGTGTCTTATTGAAACAGCTTGTGTTCAACTAAATTGCGTTTAACTTCACGTTTGATACGACCACCTTGAAGTTAGTAAAACTCAGTTGAACGGAATCAAAATAATATCAGATAGATTGACCACAATATCCTGTAATTTAACCCTGATGCGGTCAGCAGCAACTGCGCACTTTATATCAGAAATTGATGCTGGTCATGCCCTATGATCGTGCTACTAGAATATTTAAAATACAGTGTTTCTTTGTCATCAAACGAACAAACGAATACCATGGATCCAGTTCATTATTCTGGACCCCCCAGTGGTTTTTTTTTTTTAGGTGGGAAAATCATCTTATGACAAATCCCGGGCGGAGCGAGAGGTGGTGTCAGACTTTTACTGACTAAAAACCCACTCCTGTTCCTTCGTTGCCTTCGTACCAGGGCCCCGGTTTCGTTTTCACACTACCCATGGCCCCAGTAGGCTTCGACCCTGCTGGGCCCCTACGAGACCCCCCAGTGGTGGAATTTTTCGTTTTTTTTTTTTTTAAGTCTTTATATCTTTTAATTTATTTAATTAAGGCCTTCGATTCCTTTGTTCTGACGTCATCTCAACGCTCAGTCAGAACAAAGGAATCAGAGACCTGGCCTACTCGAGACGTTCGATGCAAGAGAATCGAAACGAAACGGTCGTAACTTGGCTAGGGGGGCTGCAGCCTTAAGTCTGTTGTTTGTTAACCTAGGTAAACACTGAAAGTAGGTACTGATCTGATTATGATCATTTCGGTTACACGAACTGATCATACACAGTTCGTTGAGTGCGAGCTGTTTTTACGATAACGCGATCGAAACGTTTACCGCGTTTGGCTCTCTGATTGGTTAACAGCCTGCAGCGGACCAATCGGAGCGCCGAACGTCATCGTGTCGATTGCGTGAAGGGCCTATTACACTACTCGATATTCAGACAGTCTTAGTCTATGTATCTCATCGTTCTGTTTCATTCCTTTACGCGACATTGGCGTAAGATGCTCTTTTTCTTGTGTGACGCTACATAGATTGAATTGTCTGAATATCGAGTGGTGTAATAGGCCCTTTAACGTAAAATACACTCCCACTAGGCACTCAGTACTGCGATGATAAGGAGCTGCAAAAGTTGAGTACTTTCCTGTTTTGTACAAAATTTTATACTAAATAAAATATAACACTAAAAGATATCTTTCTTTGAAAACAGCATCCGATTTCGTTATTTAAATGAAGCAAAATTTCAAATATTAGAATGAAAAAACCTGGGGGTGTGGTGGGGATATCTCGCTATCTGTTTTGAATACACATAACCTAATCGCGATGACGTCACATTTCAGTATGTGCCTTATTCTTTAACTTGACAGTTTTCCCTTTTACCTTTTAACACACTTTATGTGCGATTTTGGATAAAGTTAATTTTTAATACATTATTTAAAAAAAATGTTAACTAGCCAGTTTCTGTGGCTACGGGACTGAGGCCGCAAGAAAGAACTAGATGTTAATATTCAATTTAAATAAGGAGCTCTATAAAGATAAGACACATGTGTTCCTCAGTCTTGGCAGTGCTACACTGAGCTTTATTTCACTTCCACAGCAGAATAGCTCGAGTTTACAATTTACTGCCAACGTGTGGAATGCCCAAAATTTCCTCGACTGTTTCAAAGCGGCTATAAATTTGGACTTTGTGAATATGTTTTTAATACGAGTAGGTAGGTACGTTTGAGCCATGGGGCATTGTAGACTGGAATTTAATTTTGTGTCTATATTTGGGTTGACTTCATTGAAGTCGGAAAAGGAATTTATAATAAACGCGCTGATGGAAATTAAATACTTTATATTATCTCGGCACGAGCTGAACTGAATTAATGTCTAAGTTAAGCAGGGCGTACTCCAATTTATATCACTACATTCTTAACTCGTGAAAGCTCTTTAATCCACAAAGTTTAGTTGGAGCTTGAGTTATTAAAAGCACTTCCAATGAAAAGCTTACCTGCACTATTAAACAAAATACTACATTTACTTTTCAGGTATTTTTTGTATACTGAGACGAAATCTAACGTAAACTTACGCAGATATCTGTCAAAAGTGCATTTTAAGCGCAATACACATTGAGCCCGCCGGGCCGCCGACATAATATATGTCGGCAACTTTTTGTTTTTCATACATTTCATACAACATTCTTTTCATACAGGCCGCCGGGTTGTGTCGCCGGACTTTGTCGGCGGCCCGGCGGGCTCAGTGTGTATTGCGCTTTACATTGACGTTAAATCAGAGCTTAGCGCACAATTTCTGGTTTAAAAAATCGGCCTTATGGTTCCTAATCTTCGGGAGCAGTCGGCAATCTTCGGAAGCAGTCGTATACTTTTTCAAAGACGAAATCTATATTAAGTTGAAAAAGCGCCAGGGTAGCGCGCCAAATTAACATTTTCTTAAGTTTTTTTGCATTATGCAGATCAAAGTCAGTCAGTTGTATACTGATACAGACTAGCAATAGATACTGAATGTTGGAGTCGTGACTTTCTTGAACCATCTCCAGGAGTTGCTCACCTTGCCTTTCTGCAGGTCGTTGATCCACTTGCGCAGCTGCAGCAGCCGCGACTCCTGCGTGGGCGTTAGCTCACCTAGGTACCGCTTGATATAGTCACTGTCCAGGGTTTGATCTGGAAATAAAGAGAATAGAGGTGAGTGTGATAGCGTCTGGGTGGAAGAGAACGGTGGATAAGAATCTTCAACTGAACAACATATTGGCTACGAAAGTTAGGTAGCGATGGAGATCTGTAAAAATTCAGTAAGGTAGGCGCCATATTTTAAAATAAAGTACAGTACCCTCCCACATTTAGTGACATTCTTAATTCTTATATATTGGAAATCCTTACATATTATGAAACAAAGTCCTCCACCGCGTTTAAATGCGATAATATCGAAAATTACAGAACGGATTTCCATGCAGTTTTCACCAATAGACGGAGTAATTCACGAGGTAAGTAGGTTCAGGTGCAGGTCAACCGATGCGCATGGTTGGTGAGACGGTAAGCATACGGTATGCCCGCATATGATGACCGTTATGCACGGGTATGATACGTTCCAGGCATAGCAGTACGGACTACTATGTCGTGTTTCTTTTCGATCATGATACGTTCCTAGCACGGTCATGAAAAAAGTAAGTAGTAGGTACAAGAGTTTTTCTTTTTTGCATTCAATGAGTTGATATTGTAACTCAAGTAAAGGTGTGAACTATAGAAATCTTAAATAAGTACGTTTAATATACATCGATGGAGGTGAATTCAATTTACGCAGAAATTCACAAAGCAGAATATGATCTGCAAGTAATGTAATCTATCCTTGGAAACTCGGCCATAATATCCATGAAACCATACAAACTGTAACTACATGACTGTACTCGTAGGAGATAATCGAAAGAATTTCTAGAAACAAAAGTGCTCTCAAATTCTAGAGATAACCGTTCAACGATATTCAGTTTGCAGTAATAAAAATGAATATCTAATTTCTATGACTATAAACGTTTATGTTAAACTAGCTGTTGCCTGCCGCTTCGCCTGAGTGATATTAGAATACATCCCAAGGGAACATACTCATGGGAAAAAAGTGAAAAACCCATGTGCTGTTCCAGGACATGGTCTACCCAAGTGCCAAGTGGGTGCCAAGTTTCATCAAAATCCTTTCAGCCGTTCGAGCGTTAAAAAATAAAAAACACACACACAAGTCACAAACTTTAGCCTTTATAATATTAGTGTAATGTGATAGTGTGATACTTAAATGTATGATGATACATGTATGATGATGTAAAATTTCATTTATATTCTGATGTTTAATTAGCTGGACTAAACCGACAGCCGTCGATAATGACCCACTGTCATTAAACCATTGTTATAGCTGCCACTTTAATTAAAATTGTCCATCTAATCGAAAATTATGGTATAGTATAAATTCATCTATGTATATAGTCTAAAAGAAAGGACTTGTTCGTCAACTCGCTACTGTAAAACTCGCGACCTTCCGATTTCACCTACTACCGATTACACCGGTACTTCACGCCAGAACAGCTGTTCAACTTTATCAAGCGCAAGAGCCATCGTGCATGGAGTACTGCTTTCATCTTTGGAATGGATATGGCAAATACCATATATAGATAGATAGATCATTGGTATTTTTAGTAAAAAAAATAATTAATTAAAAATTAATCAATTAAAAAGTCATCGGGGTTGATAACGTCGTTATTATAATCAACTCCGATGACATTTTTAATTTTAAAAACAATTTATTAATTTTTTTCCCTAAAATTTAGAATAACGATCGAGCCGGGGCGGGTCATTAGTATCGAAATAAAAGTCCACGGTTTCTGGAAATAATTCGATTAGCGTGACCTATAGCGAGGGCCAGACAGATCGACGTAACCCTCCGAATCAGAAATAGCTTTAAAATTCGATGTTCTACTGAAAGTCGGCTCTTTCAGCAGACCTTTTGTCATATAATTTGAGCATGGATAAATTGGAAAAATAAAATGATTTGTTTTGAAATATATTTTTTACTCTAGTTTCTGGAGTTTTGCTCGTATTTGGAAAAAGGTTTGCTCTGTAGTACCTGGGCCTTACCGAGACATGTCAAAATGACAGGTGTGCGAACGAGAAAGAAGGATGGAGATATACACTCCATATAGCTCTATATAGCCCTGTCGTGAAGAGTCGGCGCTATGGGAAATAGCGCCGTGACGTACCTACAGTATACTCCCACATACAAAAACATATGGGTGCTTCAACACCTAAAAAGCCAAGCCATAGTGGCTACTCAATGACGGGCCCATATTTATGGGCCACGGTTGGACCCCGCGGCCAGAGGGCGAAGCCCTGAAGCCGCTTGCCACGCCCCCTCACGGGGACGTAGCGACTGCCACGCTATATAGCCCTTTAACAGTTCAGTTTAGGTCATAAATTGGATTGCGTTAAGAGCACAAGTAAGGCATCTGATCTGGTTACCCTTTTTCCGCCAATGTTGGGGTCGGTTTCTAGTATTTTTAGCCTGTGGAAATCCTCATGAATATCCTCCGCCCCAAGGCGGGCTCGTTGAGAAACCAGAAACGTTAATTTCAAATAGACCAATTACAGGCACTTTTGAATTGTCAAAATGTCGGTCAGTCAAAAAAATGAAGCTAAATTGCACGTTGCAAAGCGCTTACTGAGTAAAACCACACGTTGTTCAGCAGTAAACTATGGCTGGGAGAGTGCTTGCGAATTTCAGGCCAGATATTGGCCCTCATCGTGAGGCGGAAACAAGCTTCGCGCTCTGACTGACCTACAGTGGTGGAAGGTGGGATTTGCCCATCTGAACTCCACAACCTTTTTCTACATACTTCCTTTAAAGCATGTGTGATATTTAAGAGGGTCCTTTTTCACTCGCCTATCGTCAACATCGAGCATGGTTTAAAAGCTTGTTACTTCATCTAACGCAATCCAACGCGATGTTTGACGAAAAGGCAATGCGAAAAAAGAGAGATAACGCCTGAAAACTCCGTGATTTACTCGAATATTTTACAAAACTTGTTCCAGGATAACTTGTTACATACGTGTTTTTTTTAAACACAAATTGTTTTTTGGCGTTATTTAGAATCTTGATTAAATTTGCAAGGCTTCTATTGTTATACTTTTTTGACTTCTTAACTATTTGAGTAAATTATGAAGTGTCAAAGTTCATGCAAAATATCAGATTTTCAAAGGTCTTTACTGGATTAATTTTACACAAATTTATAAATTTATTTCAATAAAAGCCTAGATAATACCCACAAGATACTGTTTCTAAAATATCTAATGGAAAATGTGTAATAACGTCATAATCGCGTTAGAGCGGTTTTATGAAAAACATTGAAAATGTATGTCGAGTTGCATCGCCTTAATGGTGAAAATAATGAGGCCAAACATTGCGCTGACAACCATCGTTGTTGTAAGAAAAATTGTATCCTAAGCCCCATCACAAGCAGATTTCAGTCAGATCCGACACTTGACGGACAAAGACCTTATCCGAAAAGGTGACTTAACTAGGATACAAGGTAAGCCCCTTCTACGCACAAAGCCCATTCGTAAGCCTATTATTTTGATAAAGGCGAACACGAATAACTAACACTTTTCCTACAAAAGCCTTTGCAGCATAACAAATGTTTGACCGACCCAACTCTATCTCCTTTCGTTCAGTCTATCCTAAGGTTGTCTGTAAAAGATTGCCCTGTGCGATAAGACCGCCCAATGTACACTAAGTTTTTGAAAATGTTTATCCTGACCACAATAAGAGGTGTAAAATAAAGTAGTTTGTGAATTCGAAAAAAATAATGCAATTTAATGAAACATGAAAGAAATATGGAACGGTCATTATGGCGACGCTTGGGGGAGGCCTATGTCCAACAGTGGACGTCTTTCGGCTGTAATGATGATGATGACGATGAAAGAAATATTGTAATTCCGAGCATATTCGCAATGCTGATAATGCTTGAATTTATTTGCCGGTCGGTATTGATTTTATTACTAATCGTGTCGCATACCTAAGTATTTCGTACAAAAATTACGCAATGCCGTAATAAAATTTCCTAGTATACAAAATACTAATAAGGTCATTACTGTAATTGGCAAACATGTTCAATGGTAACCAATGTTACCATTACCAAAAAAGATTATATTATATTGTTTGTAATTCTTCTTAAAAATATCCGTAGGCTCATTGAGTTTATTATGTAGTATGTACCTTATGTGTATTATTTACTACGAGTAAATCTATATATATATAATATAAAAGCGAAATACCACTCACTGATTAATCACGAAATCTCCTAAACTATAACACCTATAAACTTAAAATTTAGCAGGTAGGTTCCTTATAGGGTGTAGACATCCGCTAAGAAAGGATTAAAATCCTTTCTTAGCCTTCGAACTCCACCCCTAAAGGGATGAAATAGGTGTCCAAAATTTGTATGGGGAAACCTATTTTTACGCGCGCGAAGCCGCCGGCAGAAGCTAGTGATGTATCATCATCATCATCATCATTTCAGCCGAAAGACGTCCACTGTTGGACATAGGCCTCCCCCAAATGTCGCCACAATGATCGGTCCTGTGCGTCTCGCATCCATCGGATTCCCGCGACGGAGTGATGTATAAGTAATAAAAACTAAAAAAGTATAATACCAATCTATATTGCGTTCCAAATAAGATTAGGGAAGTTAATAACCTCGATCTGTCAAATGTTGATTGAAAAGTTCAGGGTCGCGGGAATCTGATGGATGCGAGACGAACAGGATCGGTCGTTGTGGCGACGCTTGGGGGAGGCCTATGTCCAGCAGTGGACGTCTTTCGGCTGAAATGATGATGATGATGATGATACATCACTAGCTTCTGCCGGCGGCTTCGCGCGCGTAAAAATAGGTTTCCCCATACAAATTTTGGACACCTATTTCATTTCACAGCGAACGGTCCTGTGCGTCTCGCATCCATCGGACTCCCGCAACCGTTACCAAGTCATCGGTCCACCTTGTAGGAGGCCTTCCAACGCTACGTCTTCCGGTACGTGGTCGCCATTCCAGAACCTTTCGGCCCCAACGGCCATCTGTTCTGCGAGCAATGTGCCCTGCCCATTGCCACTTTAGTTTGGCGATTCTTCGTGCTAATCTATATTAACTAAATATATTATTTAAGTTACAATTAGTTTTAAAAAATCTATTTTCTTTCTTATTTTCATTGTTAGGAACAATTCGCCTTCTTCTTCTATTTGCCACTATTTAGACACTTCACACAGTGACGCAGATATTAGCAAAATTGAAAAACTGGATTCTGATTAAACTTTTTTCGTTCACGATTCCTAAATAAATATTATTTTTAAAAAATCTCGTTTTGCTCACCCTACCCAATTTTTCGATTCGACAGCTATGACGTCACAACATGGCGTAAAAATCAATACTATTCTTATTTGGAACGCATTGTAACAATTTATATTTATTAAGGTGGGAAATTATCAAATAACTCATCCAACTCTGGGTAGAGCGGGAGTGTCAGACTTTTACTGAATAAAACCTACGCGTGTTTCTTCAGTTGCCCTTTGAGTTCCCGATCCGCGGTAACTCTTTCGATCAATCCCGAAAAGCACCTATACCTATCTATATTTATAGAATATCTACATTTAAAATACGTTTAAAAGGTAAAAAGCATTTCAAAACTAAATTCAGTCTAGCTTTGTAGTGCAAAATAAACGTGTCCCAAATGTCCCAATCCATTATGTTTGTTCTACAAATTATTCTCTGTCCCTGAACGCTCTTCTGCAAAGAGCAACGAGGCCTCATACATCTTGATACTTGAAGAATAAAATACAAAAAAACTGGGCAAGTGCGAGTCGGACTCCGCCCTAAGGGTTCCGTACAAACTTACCTATGTAAAAAGTTCATTTCCTGATTGGAGTCTCGAAGGTTTTACCAAATCGCAAAAAAATAATTTTATTGATGTTACAACAAATTTTCTGTTTTCAGATTTATTCCTATACTTGTTCTAAAAGACTTTGCTTTATGCAAAATTTCAGAATTCTGGGTCAACGGGAAGTACTAAAGGCGGCAAAATGCTCACAGCGTAACTACTCCACTAAATATTATTCTGAAGGATATGGGAAATACCGAAATAGGTTGTGAATTGTGTTCTTATTGATATTGTCTTTGGCCTTTAAAACTTGCACCAGTTCGAAGTGCCAAGTTATTCAGTCTGCCACGTTCAATTGTGTTCGTTACAGCAACAGTTACGCGTTGCAATAGTATAAGGTCAAGGGCGGGCCCTGGCACGAGTGAGAAACGGGTTACACATGCTTGTTGGAAATGTAGAGACGCGAGTCGATTAGACCTTAATGTTGGATGTTGGATTTCCCTTGAGAGTTATGTTGTAGTACATGGGTCATTTAAATGGCTCGGGAGCTTGTAGGCTATAAATTGATGTCGTGTTGTGACTTATGATGGACTAGCGACCCGCCCCGGCTTCGCATGGGTGCAATGCTGATACCACCGCTACCGCTATGTCCCTGCATTTTAAATATGTAATATCTTCGAAAATTTTCATTTAAATTACTTGCTGTAAAGGGCCATATTGATCTATATTAAATCATCATCATCTTCCTGCCCTTGACCCATCTTATTTGGCGTCGGCGCAACACGTTTTTTTATTCTTCCATTCTATCCTGTCAACCGTCATGCTATCACTAACTTCCTTTTCTTTCATATCACTGTTCACACAATCCATCCATCTTTTCTTTAGCCTCCCTCTCCCTCACCACCCATCCACATGTATACCCATAACTCAATGATCGATATTAAATGCCCAATGTATTTAAGGTACTTAATTATTGCTTAAAATCGCTTCGTAAATAAGCCACTATTTCCCGTAAAAAGTAAAGGATAAAAAATGGTTATTGTGGGTTATCCCTAAAAGACATATACCATCGCGGACTTTTTTGTAGACCTTTTTAAAGTGTACAATACTGTAGTACATTATTTTGATTTATCTCGGTTCAGCCAGCGTTTGCAATGTAAGCGCAAAAAAATGTGTTTATTTACGACATCACATTAGAAACCTATAGTTTCTCTACTATATTATGCATGTTTTATACATATAAACCTTCCTCTTGGGATCACTCTATTTAAACCGTATCAAAATCCATTGCGTAGTTTTAAAGATCTAAGCTTACATAGGGACAGACAGCGGGAAGCGACTTTGTTTTATACTATATAGTGATGTCACGCGTCGAAAGACTAAAACTGCGGTATACATTTGAAGTGTTTCAGTATTACGAACAAGAAGTACGTATAGGGTTGTCTCTCGTCTGCATAAGCCTTATCGGGTAACAGAGTAATTCTATTAATCAATATTAGAAACTAGTTAACCTCCGCGGTTTCACCCGCGTCTTTGATAAGTGCTACCCACCATTCCGTGGGACATAGTGTGAAATCAGAAACGTTTATTTCAAATAGACCAATTACAGGCACTTTTGAATTGTCAAAATGTCGGTCAGTCAAAAAAAATACAAGTGAAGCTAAATTGCACGTTCCCAAGCGTAGATCTCTATGGAGAGATAGTGTCCACAATATCAATCAGTCAAGCTATTTAATAAGTTGCCTTTAGATTTAAAAAGCATTATCTACACTAGTACTTTTAAAACCCAGCTTAGGGATTTCCTGTTGAAATGGTGTCTATATTCTGTTGATGAATTATAAATTTCTCTTAATTATATATATTATTAGTATTTATTATTATTGAATTTGTTTGGTTAAATTATTATTATGGAATTTAGCGTATTTAAACAAACGTAAAGTTTGGATGGTTGATTGAAGGTATATTTTTTTAGGTGGAAATTCATCCAATGACTTGCTCTAGGGTGGAGCAAGAGGGTGTGTCCATTTTTTACAAATTAAAACCACAACTGTACTCTTCAGTTGCCCTTTGCGTTCTAGGACCAAGTTTCCTTTTCAGAAATTCCCCGCGGCCAGATAACTATTGTTTGTCGTTTTTTAGGGATAATTTCCGATGGCATGTACGCGGTATCGGCGTTATCTGCGCGATTTGAACATATGCAACAGTCCGAAATCAACTATTGGGCAGTTGCCCGGACCTGACACAGCACCCTGGTCGAATGATACTTTCGGGAGCCGTAACGTCAATTTCAAGGCGTTCGTGGTGCGAGTCCCGAACACTTTTCTGCCCCTCATGTTGAAGGAAGACTTTTGGCCGGAGGGCGTGGTATTCCGTCGCTTCCGCGGACAAGTGCCACAGAACAGCACAAAATGAACAAGTGCAGTATGAAGTGTTACTAACATAGTCATACCCATCGGTCATACCATACCATTGGTCATAGTTTATTAACAATAAATTGTTTTTAATTGACTAAATATATGTTAGTCTATAAGGTAAGGCCAAGATGCTTGAAAATAAATGATTTATTATTATTATTATTTCAACGGAGGTTTGCGGGCCTTTACATCCTGTTCCGCATATCTTCTAAAGGCAAACTCTAGTACGTCATTAGTAAGTAATTAAATAGTACTCGTATCAAAATAATACTTCTGTTTTAATTGTATAACTACTTACCTAACTGGGCGACCGCAACAATAATACTTCCCTTTAACCACTTAAAAACTTTAAGGTCCTAACCACTGCAACCAATATAAATCAGCCAGCCCTTACGTGGGCGACCCTCGCTGACGTCACCGTTATTACGTCACAGATACTATCGCCGGGTGAATGGGAGAGAATGGAATGAACGAGGGTGAATTATGAGCACGCTTCTGCTACCCAAACTTTGGTTATGAATAGGGTTGCCATCCGTCCGGGTTTCCCCGGATTTGTCCTAGTTTAAAAGACGTCCGGGGGGAGACTCACTGACGATTCGGACACAGTGTCCGAATTGACACATTTTTATTTCAATATTTTTTTCACTGACGAATCAGACACGCTGTTTCGTACAGTCAGATAAAAAGTTTTCATATATAATAATATGGGGGAAAAAGCGTACCTACCTAAATTATTTTAGGCTGGATTTAAGGCGGCAATTTTGGTTAATTTTTTTTATATTATATTTTAGCATAGTAGCATAGTCGGCCTTACAATGTTCCCCACTCCTGGGACTCAGGCCTCCTCTGTAGGAGAGGGTATGGGCCGTAATCCACCACGCGGGCCCAGTGCGGGTTGGTGGATGTCACATGTCTTCGAACTTTTGGTTCTAGGACATGCCGGTTTCCTCACGATGTTTTCCTTCACCGTTTTGAGAACAGTGGTGATGAAATAAATTACACAAAGTAATGCGCCTGGCTGGGTTTGAACCCACGACCTACAACTCGTAAGTCGGGACCGCTACCACTCGGCCACCACTGCTCTCAATTATATTTTAATTATATTTAAAAAAAGTTCTAAATGACGACAACTTTTTTCAAAAACTTTTAAGGGTTTAAAAAATACACGTATTTCCTGGAACAAGTTTCGTAAAATATTCGAGTAAATCATGGAATTACCGAATGCTAACAGAGTTTTCAGGCGTTATCTCTCTTTTTTCGTGTTGCCTTTTCGTCAAACATCGCGTTGGATTGCGTTAGATGAAGTAACAAGTTTTTAAACCATGCTCGATGTTAACGATATCGATAGGTGAGTGAAAAAGGACCCTCTTAAATTTTGTTTGAAAATAAATAAAAAGTTGATATAAGACAAATTGAACTATTTTTTGTTGTACTAAGCACGATTAAGAAGCTTTTTGTCCTGGTTGCCAGATATTACAGATGGCAACCTTTGTTAAGAACGAGCATTTTGTTGATAGAGTGAAATTTAGTTTTATCTTGCTTGGGTTAGTTGTTCAGCAGAGAAGCCTGAGGGATTCGTCCATTATGTAAGTTCAAGGGAGGAGACGCACCAATTTATCAGTGTAATCTTGAAGCCGATCTTGAGCTTGAAATATTCTCGGATCACTTTGAATGATAACTATGTGTGTATCCCAGTTCTTATTGTTTTGAGTTGCGAAATCATCCAATGACTTTTCCTGCTCTATGGAGGTGCGAGAGGGCGTGTCAGACTTTTAATTTTAAACCACACCTGTGTTCTTCACTTTCCCTGTGTGTTCCGGGCCCCTACGGTTTGGCTGACATCTCTTTAATGCCCGCGTGGAACGCTACGCGCCATCGACGACTCGGGCTCGGTTCTTACCGGAAGGGCGGACGGAGAGCTACCCATTGTTCGTCGTCCATAAGGCTTGCGGACGATGTTTGGAGTTCGGTGGTTTAATTTGCCTTTTGCATTATGGGTTAGGAATTTGATAGCCAGGCTGGAATAAATATCCTCATGTCTACCATTACAAGGTAGCTTGATAAGAGTCTTGGTCTCTTTGTATGTCATCATCATCATTTCAGCCGGATGACGTCCACTGTTGGACATAGGTCTCCCCCAAGTGTCGCCACAATGAACGTTCCTGTGCGTCTCCCATCCATCGGATTCCCGCAACCCTTACCATGTCATCGGTCCACCTTGTCGGTCGGCCTTCCAACGCTACGTCTTCCGGTACGTGGTGGTCGCGATTGTTCGATTCCCACCCAGGACAAATGTTTGTGTGATGAGCACGATCGTTTGTTCTGTGTCTGGGTGTAATTTATCTATATTAAGTATGTATTTAGAAATATATAGGTATGTAAGTATGTTTATCAGCTGTCTATTACTCATACCACTATGATAAAATATCTACATATATATAGAAATATCTACAGATTGAACTTTGTAAGCGTTGCTTAACTTTGGAGATCAGCCCGTGCGGCTGTTATTACTTTAGTTATGAGCTCCCAACGAACGCCATGAATAAAAAATCAATCTAAAAATTATAAAGAAGAAATCAACTTTATAATAATCCCTAACCTAAACAGACTACACAGCTATGAAAAAATTCTATGTAAATATTGTAAGAGTTTTTTTTTTCGAAAGATCATATGATTGAGAAAAGCATCAACCACTCTATATTTGGATTGGCATTTTGTATTCCCGAGACAGCCAGCAGATTTTCTTTCGTAAGATATATTGCGGTCCTACACAAAACAAACAACATTTTTGCCAAGTAAGTATATAGTCAAATGTACCCTTTGATTTTCTCTATAATTGTGTTGATATTTCTCTTTATCCTATTTATATAAGCATTCGGAATGAAAGATTAAAGATACCTACATATAATTTAGCTATGTTGAAAATATGGCTTATTCATAATAATGGTTTTGCGTGTAGGGATGAAACAAAAAGATGGGAGAATGGCGCAAAAAGATGGTAGGCAATGGGATGAAATGTGGATGGTGATTTATGAAGTATGCCGAATAATGTAGGTATGGGGGACTATGTAAAGTATCGTAGAACGTTTTACCTCTATGTGGAAAGTGAGTTATTTTTTTTTTACAAGGGTTAGACTACTGTCTCACGAAGGTAAGCGATGAAGTGGTCGACGATGGAGCCTGTTGGCCTAGAAGTAACCTATTCAATCTTGACTCAAAGATGGAATCTCCAGGTGCGGGCTCTTATCTTGAAGAAAGATAATTTACTTAGTTAAAATAAATTTCACTAGATGGCCTATTAAGAGGGCCCTTCCCGACCCGTCTATCGTCATCCTGAGCATGATTTAAAAGCTTGTTAGTTCATCCAACGCAATCAAACGCAATATTTGATAAAGAGGTAATGCGAAAAAAGAAAGATAAGGCCTGAGCGCTCTGTTGGCATTTGGTAATTTCGTCATTCAATCGAATGTTAAAAAAAATCTTGTTCCAGGAAATACGTGTTTTTTTTAAACCTTATAAGATTTTGGAAACAAAATGTCATCATTCAGAATTTTGATTAAATGTGCAAAGTTTATATGAAAACGAATAATGAACAACGATGATGATGACGATGTATGATAACGTTTATAATGTACATTATGAAGAACCATAGTTCACGCAAAATAGCAGATTTTCAGAGGTCTTTACTGGATTAGTCTTACACAAATTTATGATTTTATTTCAATAGAAACCTAGGTAATTCCTAGAAATCCACAAGATGTTTCTAAAATATCTATAAAAAGATGTGTCATAACGTCATAATCACGTAAGAGCAGTTTAATGAATATGTATGTAGGTACCTCAGTAAGGAAGCTCTTAAGATTTTGAAAAGAAATGCTACTAAGAACTGTATGTTCTTATTAAATAAACTTTTAAAACATTATTGTAGAATAATTCTGTGGGTACGAATCCTTTATTACACAAAATACAAGACATAAAGAAATAAATAACTAATTTCGAAAAATTATTAGAACCGCGGAATAGAGAAAGTAGATTAGAACTTATAATTCCAAGTTGATCCGAAGTTATGGCAGCTAAATGGTCACCCGTTTTATAAAACACCAATTTCATATGTTAGGACCTAATAGCTATTAGGAAACTCAGATCACCTCTGTGCCACTGTGACACTATTTAGTGCCACATAATTTCCTAACGTAAACCCACCCCGTTTCAACAGTAGCTGTCGTATGGCGACTGAAGCCGTGTATTTGCTTGACGACAAATATTGACACGTGATTATTGACATGTTAGGCAACTTGTAACGGATACGATGCCGAAAATTGATCAGTACTATGCGTCATTTACTACTAAACAACTTTTATAAATAAACTAACTTTTCTACCGTACACTCTAAATAAGGTTCAGTTGAAAACCAGCGTCAGGCAATTACCACGAAGTTGTCTGGCATTTTTGATGAACTGGACCTATTTGGTGCAGGCGCGAGACACACAATGTTAGTTATTTTATTTTCTTATTTTTTTATCTAAGGTGTTTACATGTTGTTTCTACATTGTGTGTATCTGTGTACGTGTGCCAAATAAATATTTTTCTTTCTTTCTTTTTCTTTTCATTTTGCGTAATATAACGTATATCATTATTGATGCAAAATGTTAACACAGTAACTGAGAAGTTGAATGAAAGGGAATCGATTTTCTTGGTACAGTTATGCGAAGAGGACGGATGAAATACCAGTTACTAAAAGAGGTATACATGTGGACGGATAGAGATGGAGGCCAAAGAAAAGATGGATTGCATGTGTAGAGTGATATGAAAGAAAAGAGAGTTAGCGATAGCATGACGGGTGACAGGACTGATTGGAAGAAAAAACATATGTCGACCCCAAATAACACGGGACAGGGGCAGAAAAATGATAATGAGTTAACGCTCATCGAAAAAGTTGGAAATTTTAATACAGTCCTGAATTATTTCGGTTTTGCCGAAACACCATAATAGCTTAGAATCGTAGAATTATTTGCCAGTGTAAGCGTATTTTTTAGGGAACGCTACCAGAGCCTTTATTGTCTTTTTCTTGTGAAAAAAAAGTCGGACTCGCGACCGAGGGTTCCTAACGAACTTATCTATGAAATACTTAGTTCGATTCCCGAATCAAGTCTCGAAGATTAACATAGCTGAAAATAACAACAATAATCTAAATATTCTTCCTCCTGTAAAAAACTGGGCAAGTGCGAGTTGGACTCGCGCACTGAGGGTTCCGTACAAACTTACCTATGTACCTAAATAGTTCAATTCCCGAATGGAATCTCAAAGATTTTTCCAAATCACAAAAAAACTATTTTGCTTGTGACGTAACAACAAATTTACTGTTTTCATATTTATTCCTATACCTATGCTATAAGACCTTGCTTTATGCCAAATTTCAAGATTCTGGGTCAATGAGAAGTACCCTATGAATTTTGAGACCCTTCGGAGTGTCGAAATATATACGTTTTTTGCGACATATCATTTTTTTTTTGTGAATTTAGAAGTTTGATTTTTTTACAGCTTGAAGGGACCGCAGACCTAAGTATGTTTTAATTTCAACTCGATACCTCCACGCGATCCCGAGATAACTTGGTCGAGGTCTTGACAGACAGACAGACGGACAACAAAATGATCTTATAAGGGTCCCGTTTTTTCCTTCTGAGGTACTGAACCCTAAAAAACAAAGAAAGTGTCTTTTTTTTTAATCTTGATAGGTTCGCGCTTGACCACTATCTCACCTGATGGAAAGCGACGATGCGGTCGACGATGGAGTGCGCTTACCTAGAAGTAACCTATTCACTCTCGACTTAAAGATTCCCGGGTTGTAGCCATCAGAAAACACAGATTCCGGCAAGGAATTCCACTCCTTAGCTGTACGCACAATGAATGTGTTCCCAAAACCTTTCGTGCGTATGCGTCTTTCCCTCATTGCGTCATACTTTCCTTCATACCCATTAATCCGGCAATCCATAAGGCTTCCTTCATAAGGAGCCATTCAGCAGTCCCCAGGGACACATCAATATACATTATCGGGACAAGTTTCCAGTCCCCTGCCGGTTACGACGATAGCCGCCCACGCTTAGCGATTTACTAACAAATTACTGTTATTAACTGGTTTGGAACTGGATAGTTTGGACACTGGCCTTTATTAATATTGGTTGCGCAAAAAATAATCCACTTCAATCACAGTTGTATAAGATAAAATAAACAATTCAAGACGCTTCCAAAAAGTATGATCTTATTTAATAATTTACTAGCTTTTGCGCAATTTACCTTTCAAGTTTGTACGGAACCCTCAGTGCGCGAGTCCGACTCGCACTTCTCCAGTTTTTTTCTGGTGAACGAGTGATTTGTAGTTGCAGTATTTTCAGCCGAAAAACTAATTACTTTAATACCATGAACCACAAAGGTCAGCCTTTTATCAATCACTTCAATCTTAATTTTGCCGACGTGCATAAGCTTCTAAACCAACTTTAACCACATAATTTAATCAAGCACGACTTAACCAATGTAATGAATACCAGTTTAGAGGCCCCATTACGTACCGGCAGTGCTGGATCAGCCACGTAGCAAGAGTAGCAAATGCTAACCCCAGGCCCCGCGCAAAGGGGTGGGCCCCACTTGGACGAACAAAAACAAATCAAGGCACCTGTACCATATGAAATTTAATCACTTCCAGCTTTTCTATAAAGACTATGTAGGCAACTGACTATGGACAAATTGCTACTTAAGGGCCCCGCTGCCTAGGAATAAGTTAATGAAGTTTTAATTCGTTATCTGTCTGTATACTGACTTCGGGGCCCCTTGGTAAAATTTGCTACAGGCCCCACGCTGCCTTAACCCGGCACTGTGTACGGTTTTTAGAAGAGAGGTCATATAGGCATGAATAGGTCCACAAAGTTGTTCGGAACACGACTTTGACCTATTTTAGTTGGTCGTTAGAACGCTGCAGGATGACATGCGGGAATGCTATAAGTAATGTTCTCAGGTGGCCTAGATAGCCTTTTTTTTAATCCGATCAATAGGTACTGATTTTACCCGAATAAGTGAGGGAAACAGTTTTGAGCAAAATATTTTCTCTGCAATTAGGACAACGGACCGTGTCAAAGGCACAGATTTACAGAAGATCGGTTTTTAAAGATCTACGTAATCTTTTCATAAGAATCTTTTGTAGCGAAGAAAAAAGGAAATATCTTCCCAGTTGCTTGTCACAGGAATCTACGCAACTATTTAAACAAAAGAAAGAAAAAACGTTTATTTACCACATAGACACACACATTGAAGAAACAAGTAAGTACATAGAAACTTAAATAAAAAATCTCAAATCTTTATTGCAATCCATAATGCACATGTCAGGTGATAAATAATAAAAAAATGGAAACAATTATAGACCCTGTCGGGCATAGCAACATTACAAATAGGAGGTGAGAGAAAAAGCGCTAAGTAGTAAGTACCTATTTAAATTTCGAATATGTATAATTATTGCCATTTAAAATTCATTTCACTTAATTACTTCTAGTATTGTGTGTAGTATTGCTATCAGTATATATTTACTATAGTTTCATATTTGAATTAATATCTAATAATTATGTTCGCATATTTTAACTGTTTTCAAGTAAATACTTACTCGAAGTAATCTATTTGTTATTGAATTTATCCCTTAGATATTTGTCGATTGTGTAATAGGTTTTCTTAACTAGGATTTTTGTTTAATTTATTTAAAAATAAAAAAACAGCATTGTGTATCTCACTGTTGTAACAATTAGGTCCAGTTCAGCATAATGCCAGGTAAAAAGCCGCCGCGGGCTCGTGAAAAGTTGCTCATTAACCTACCACCATTCTTACATAATCATCATCATTTCAGCCGAAAGACGTCCACTGTTGGACATAGGCCTCCCCAAGTGTCGACATAACGAGCGGTCCTATGCGTCTCGCATCCATCGGATTCCGGAGACCCTCATCAGGTCATCGGTCCATTTTGTGGGGGGAGACCTTCCAACGTTGCGTCTTCCGTGGTCGCCACTCTTCTTTATCATCTGGAAACCAATTAGGTAACCAAATAGCTGTTACCATTGGCCTTTCTCGTGGTACTCCCTACTTCCCGCCGTCAATGGACCGCCGGGAACCTTCTGATCTGCTTGACATCAATATTTCACGACTCCCCGCTCCAAAACGGGGCTTTATCGTTAGGAAATTCATGGAGATTATTCCTAGGAAGTTCGTGTTGTTGCGGTATGAAAGGAACGTATATTGGTATCGATTCTAATTCAGAAATGGGAAATTGAAAGCGGTTTCTCGGAGAACTGCGTTATCAAAACTTCACACCTCTATTCCCCGAAAGGTAGAGTTGTACGTGGGTATATTATGGAAGACTGGAGTACGCCCACGTTCCATATACGATTTGTGAACGAAAATATTGCTTACTAGCTGTCCCCCGCGGTTTCACCTGTGTCTTTGATGACAGCTCCTCTTTCTTGGGTCGTAGCGTGATGTTATATACCCTATAACCTATACTATTCGTCATGAATCTGGCTACCCCGTACAGAAAGAATTATCCGATCTGACTGCTAGGTCCAGAGATCAGCGCGTTTAGATAGACAAACACAAAAAAAGCGATTCGATTTATTATAATGGTCTACATAACATAACATAATCAGCCTTTTAATGTTCCCACTGCAGGGACTCAGGCCTCCTCTCTAGGAGAGGGTATGGGCCATGATTCACCACGCCGGGCCAGTGCGGGTTGGTGAATGTCACATGTCTTCGAATTTTTGGTTCTAGGACATGCCGGTTTCCTTACGATGTTTTCCTTCACCGTTTTGAGAGCAGTGGTGATGAAATAAATTACACAAAGTAATGCGCCTGGTTGGGTTTGAACCTGCGACCTACAACTCGTAAGTCGGGCCCGTTACCACTCGGCCACCACTGCTCTATTAAAATAATTAATCTCTTTATAATTATTATAAAGAGAATTTTCTTTCAAGCGTAAAATTCAGAACTACTTACTACTTGAAGTCCTCTCAAGCTTAGTTCAGGGTTCGTCATAATTCATTCATTTTAAGTTCTCTTAATTATTATGTTGTTGTATGCTAATATTATATTTACTTAAACTTACTATGATGAACATCAAATTCATCATAGTATTTGTTAGTTTATAATATTAGCATACAACAACATGATTTTTAGTGTATGCGAAATCTGAATATAGTTTGTTCAGAATCAGTTACTGAATCGATTCTAATAATTTTTACACCATGTTCTATTTTTATTTTCCAAAATATAAAAAAATGGACACAAGTTGGACACCACCGACACTAAGTACAACACAGGTCACGGCTAGTTATAGCGGACATTAGACACTACCGCACAGCTGGATGCGGGAGTAAAACAACCCCTCAGTAGCCCGGGTGGCCCGGTGATCATGTATTTGTGCGGCCAACCAGATAACAAAACAAGCTTATAACTTCGTGATTTTTCATCGTACAGTGATGAAATTTTGTACATAGATTCTTTACATAAAAATACTAGACACGTGTTTCGGGTTTCGCATATACTAAAACGAATGTAAAGTATACAATACGTATTCTATTATTAAGTATAAGCAACATAATTTAATCATACTACATTCTACTTGATATATCTGTTATTTATTTACTGTGCACACCTACCACAGTGTTGTCTCTTTTAACCCAAAGGTTGACTGGTAGAGAATGCCTTGTTGCATTAAGTCCGCATATGTACCACTACTGTACATGAAGTTTAAATAAATAAATAAAAGATTTGCATTTTTGTTTGTAATGAATAAACTCAAAAGTACCGGACCGATTTTCCAAATTCTTTCACCAGTAGAATGATGTTTTATCACTGAGTGACATATATTTTCTACATATACACGGACGCAGCCGCTGGCAAAAGCTAGTATAGATATATAATTTTGATGTTCGTTGCACCGACGCCATATAATATTAAATTGGCAAAAAGGGTAAGATAACCCTTGTGAAATTTGATTTCTTTATTGTATAGTCTTTTGTTATTAAGTGTTTGTATTGGATCCAGAGAACAGAAACCTGACCGAGTTATCAAAAGCTTCCAATAATAAAGAATTCATACACAAACCGAAATCTTGACACAAAAAAATCTCAGACACTAAACGAAAAAAAAAAGTTAAATCAGGATTTGTTATAAAATTAAAAATATCATTCTTTCCTCAAAAGAAAAATATGTATGGGGAAGAATCGTCTTGAAAGCACTTGAAAAGTTTGTTAATAACTCAAGAATACTTGCAAATGTTTGGGCGCGGGCCGCCTGGATTTCTAGCTCATATTTCTTCACATTTACGTAAGACTGTAACGCTGACGGTTGGGAAAAGCTCCGAATTTCAGCTGGTAAACATTTACATGACGTGTTATGTGAAACGGTAAAAAAGTTTGAGCAGAGAGAGGTTTTTCTTTTATGAAGTATGGGTGTCTAACTAGCACATTTTTATGTGTTCGTCTAAGTACATAAGAAACTAAAATATTAACTAAACTTATAAGTATTTATACAAAACCTTACCACCTTACCATGTACATTAATACAAGAATATAATTAGGCGTCAAAGTTCTCCTCCACGTTGCTGTCATCCGAAAATGTATCACGAAATAATAATATATAACATTGCCACGTTGAATGGCAATGCTAATTCTTTGGGCAAAGACTGAGCCAGCCCTCTCACGCAAAAGTATCTCGGATCAATCGGTGTGAAATTTCCTTGAAAAGAAGACGCTACAAACGACTCAAAACTGTGTTATTGATATATATAATTATGTATTATATGATTTAATTTAGATAATATAGTATATTTTTAATTTTCTAACTTATTTGTATACACTGTGTCTACATCTGTCATCCAACTCTCCTGTCGCAGGTCTGCTGGAAGAAATTTCATTTGAAATAAGCAGTACCTTTGTGCTCTTCAGTGTTTGTGTGTACTTAAATAAACTAAATAAGGTTACAGTATTTTCACTGGATTATCCGCTAGTTTCGGATATTATAATTTTAAAAGTAAAATACGAATAGCAAGATTTTACTTTTATTTCTAGTCTTCTTTCATGTCGATCAGACTTAAATCTAATCCAACGAATATTTAGCCACCTGGACAGCTCCAGTCTATGTTATCATCTGTTTTGGCCGGGCAAAACTAACAATATGCTGTCGTAACCTATCATTTAGATACCACTTTTATCCGAAACTGATATCGGCTTCGGTTACAGCTATATATTCGGTTAAGCTATGTCGGATATCCGATAGTTCCGATTATGGTTACGGAACTCCATTACTTCCCTGGTTGATTGTGGCGCACCTGTGGAGAGCACTATGTCCAGTAGTGGACTACGACAAGCTGAGTTGATTGATCGACCCGAAAACCAACAGACCTGCTAACCCCAACAACAGACAATCTCTTATGCTAATCGAAAAGCAACACCAGCCTTGAACAAACATCAAACATTGGTATAGATGTTTTTGTTTGTCTATGAAGAACAGTATGTTAAGCAGTGTCTATTGTAGCAAAGCTGCTATTTTCCTGATTCGTTATAGGAAGTATAGTTTATATGCAGAATGTTCTTCAATCTGAAGTTCTAAGGGCTGTTTGAGCAAAGGATTAGAGGGTATAAAGCTCTGATATTACTTGAAGGAAGACTAAGGAATAGGGTCGATCAAGTATTGGTTAGATATCGCCCGACAGGGTATACGTATGTTCTTTATTATTACGCCTAAATATATAGAGCGAAAACTGAGATTTATATCTTTAATTAAAGCCCTTTGTCGAGTAAGGAGCGTTTCTGCGCCAATAAACACAGGACGTACCAATTCAGGATGTAACGTTATGTATAAGAGTATATACTCTCTTTACTACCCCTTATTAATTACTTTTCTTGTAAAAAAAAACAGAAACCAGGAAGTACCTACTGATAAGTGGCGAAGGGAACTTTCATTATCACGAAAATAATAGTGTGTGTACACCGGCTCCTGCTTACCACTTCGGGATTACGGTCATAATGATTATAAAACTCTTCAGTCGAACCGCAGCACCGCGTTTGAGAAAAGTTTTTAAATTACCGAGATGAAAAGGTAAAATGTACGGACCGTACCTACGTCCTTGTCGAGGTATTATGCTAACTTTACGTCCAATTCAAGCAAAATTAGTGCGGCAGTTTCATTGTGAATTCGTACTAAAAACTACACTGCTCCGGAGCAGGAACAAGAGTATAGTACAGACTGACGGCAGGAAACGTTAGCTCTTCCATAATAAAGAACTAAAGTAAGCGTTACTTTGCTCGTTTCCGTCACCGACATCTAGGGGATACACCTTATTATTTAGACAAGACTACAGCTTATTATCCTAACTAGCTAGTTGTTTTTGATTGACCGCTACATGCTATACCAAACTACTACATACATCAGTAAAACCAAAGCAAGACCAGTTGACCCTAGTTCCACACGCGTCTCAGGGAGATGTCAGCAAATCGTAGGGGCCCAGCAGAATGAAGGGATGAAGGCAAAGAAGGAACAAGAGTGGGTTTTTAGTCAGTAATAGTCTGACACTATCTCTCGCTCCGCCCTCCTGGGCGGAGCGGGATTTGTCATTAGATGATTTTCTCACCTAAAAAAAAAAAAAGTCGAAAAATTAGGTACCAAAGTGCACAACGTCAAAGGAGCATTTCCATGGCACGTCAAAATTAACTAAATATGTTGCCTGTTACACCTAAAATGATTTTAGTTCGGACAAAAATTTAAAACAAAACAAAAATTATGAACTTAAGTTTTCGTAATGAATAAACACAAAAACTATTGGACCGATTTTAAAAATTCTTTCACCAGTAGAATGCTACTTTATCACCGAGTGACATAGGCATATGTTTCTTACTTTCACGCAGGCGAAACCGCTGGCAGAAGTTAGTTAAGAAATAAAATCACCCTAAACCCATTTCAAACTGTCCTGATTCTGTCCCACCTAAATTTAAAGACAAAAGCGACCTTATCAGTTCACCTTCAACCTAAAGGTTTAACATCCCTTTAGTTTTGGGGTCACGTTCGTCTTTTAGAGCGTGTATCTCCACAATGAAAGGTTCGAGACGTATTGTGACGTTTTCCGGGTTTAAATGTATCCAACGATGAAACAGTCACCTATTTTCTTCGTGGACCAATTTCCTGCAGAGTGAATTCGTTCCACTTTCGCGACTCGATTGTTAGATCGATATGCGATAAATATTGAATAGCCCGTGGAGGAAGACGACGACAGTTTTCAATAATAAAGCATTTTAAAACTTCACGTTATAGTTCTCCTGAACATAGATATCTTAATTCGTCGTGTGAAGTTTAGTTTCGACTTCCACTTATTTATTTTTTTGAGGTGGAAAATCATCCAATGAGTTCTCCCGCTCTAGACTGTGACTTTTACTGACTAAAACCACACCTGTGTCCTTCAGTAGCCTTTTGCGTTCCAGGACCACGGCTTCCCTTTCAAAATTCTCTGAGGCCCTAGCGGGTATCGACTCACTGGGCCGTTACAGTTTTGCTGACATCTCTTTGAGGTGCATGTGGAAGACAAAGCGCCGTCAGAAACTTGGGCTCGGTCCTCACCGGACAGCCGGACGGAGAGTTATCCATTGCTCGTCGTTCGACGACAAGTTCGACTTCCACTATCATAGATATCTATGTCAATTACGCTTATAAAACGGTTCGGTACGCTTATAATCGCACCATATCATTCATGGGACAGCAACCTTCCATATGTAGCAATCCCTCGAGTGCCCTTTACAAAATCGCCCCTTTACCTACCTACCTATTATACGAGAATCAGTTATCGAGAACCAAGGGAAACATTTACTTTCACCTCCTACTTTCCGCTTCGTTCGCTGGGTCGATTCTATCATTAATCATAACATCACGGGGGTGTTACTCACGCCCACCACTTGGTAAAAACAACGATTAATCTGATTACTATCTCGCCTTGTTTTCCCATAATACTAATTTAGATTAATACTTTTGGGGGTTATTATGTGCCAAGCACAGTCTAAGGGAACGAGCCTGCACGCACTTGTACCCGTTCATTATAATCGTTAGTTTTTCACCTTCGTTTGCTTGGTCTGGAGTCTGCTTCATGATAGAAGTTTCGCGTCCACAAATGAAACTACTATGTCCTTTCTTATGAAATTGACGTTTTATGAAACTGCACACTTTGTACGGTGATATCTTCAGATTGACTTGGAATTATAAGTTCAAATAAATTCTATATGGCAGGTTATGCCCATTTTATAAAATTAGTTACCCATTTGTTTCTTTGGGTTTTGTTCTTTTCAATATTTAGATTTTTTAGAGGGTAGCATTCAGTTACATAACTGGTAATACCGCTACCGCTAGTACTGCTAGATTTTTTTTATGAGTTGAACTCTGTTGTGTTCCAATGTACACTAGATAATTTAATATAAATAAATATCGACACACTAGTTCACGCACTACGTCTTCGCTATCTGACAGCTGTCGTACGACCAGCGCTCAATCAGTAAAGCCCGCGCAGTGTTTAACAGAAGACGACAACAAATATATACACCCAATACTGATACATTGTAACTTAAATGTTTAATACAGATAATATATATTTTTTAAATCTATTTATCAAGTTTCTCAAGCGTGTAGTATCCACGAGCGATTCCTATTTGTTAGCGTACTTTCGCTCGGTCGCTTAGTCTGTACCCTGCATTAATGAGTGTTTTACATTCCGCGAACAGGAGGTCACGCCTGACATTTTAAACAATGCGGTGGGCGTCTGACCTGCCCACCTACCCACAGTACCCGCGAGGTGGTTAGGGACTTGAAGCCGGCTGATTAGGGGCTGCTATTTATATAGGCTGAGTAATGAGGTCCTTTGTAAAGAACTGGCCCTTTTGGGCGCCGTATTGTTATATCAGGCGCGTCCCGTCTCAATAAATAGCTGAAATGGTGGTTAATTTTGATGTGATATCTAATTATTTTATAAGACTAATAATAATGCAAAACTGAACGTTAGTCTTGAGTTTTATAAAGAGCTTTTTACGCTTCTGCTAATATTACAAAAAGAAAATATTTGTATTTTTGTTCATAAATTGCTGGCCAAATGAATAAGCTCAAAAATTGCTGGCCAAATTTTTAAAATTCTTTCACTTGTACAATGTACTTTTTCACTGAGTGACATAGGCTATATATTTTCTACTTTGACGCGGGTGAAGCCGCTGGCAGAAGCTAGTATATTACTGCTAAGCTGGTGCAAACAAGACGTATGATTTTTACCAAACATGGATCGAAATCCTCTTATAACTACCGTAAGGCTACTTTGCTATTGTGTGTCATTTATGAATTTACCAATCTATTTGCGCAGCCTTTTCCCGACTGTGTTAGGGTCGGCTTCCAGTCAAGCTGCAGCTGGATACTACTATGAAGGGTCTGCCTATCTGACCAGGATGAGGTAACACGATAGCCTTTGACAAGACTGTCAAATTTCCTGGCTTTCTACAAACAAGAGCCGGGTACCGACGGCTTGACATACTCTCTGGGGCACGGAGGAATCACGATATCTCAAGATCCCATCCCATCCACAGCTTGACCTCAGTAAAGAGAATTGCAGAAACCAGGAAACAGTCGCTCATTATTTTCGAATTAATTCATTACCCATGTTCTAAAAAAATATATCTCCTTTCTTTCTTTGAAACAAACTAATTAAACTATCATTGCAAGACTGATGAAGCTGCTATTCACCCATATCTCCTACGTTGAGTAACAGCGATCAAGTAACGACTACGAACATTACTAGCTTGTATCTAGACAATAAATCAAACTGTCTGCGCTGCATTGAGTCATTTCTGTTCGAGCATGTGAGCATGTGTTCTGTGCTTGTCTGTACAGACACCCACGACTCAAGGTTTAGGGTGCGTTTCCACTGACACAGAGCTAAGCGGAGTAGAGAAGAGGGGACCAATTGGCCAATCTAATATGTATGTATTTAGGAATATATACTCATAACACAAGCTCTGCTCAATTTGGAACTAGATGGCGTTGTCTGAAAATTCTGGAATATTAATTATAATCACAATCTTCGAAATCTCCACTTAGCATCAGTGGAAACAGTGTAAATGAAGAGAAGTGGAGTTGAGCGGATTTATAAATAAAACAAATGAACATGCGGCCCAGAGCCGGACAGAATGGAGTCGAGCAGGCTGTGGTGCTGAGCGGAAAGCACGAAGCGGAGAGTAGCTCAACTCCACTCCGCTCCGCATCAATGGAATTTTGAAAAACATTGCTCTTCTCCGCTGTACCCCACCTACCAGGCTTAAACAAATGACTTTTCTTGAAGCATTTCCGCCATACTATAACTTCAAAATGTATGGTAATGACATTACCTGCGGAGAAGTCACTTGACAAGTGACGTGACGCTAATATGATTGCCATATATTTTGCAGTGGTGGCCGAGTGGTAATGGCCCGGACTTACGATTTTTAGGTCGCGGGTTCAAACCCAGCCAGACGCTTTACTTTGTGTAATTTATTTCATCACCACTGCTCTCAAAACCGTGAAGGAAAACAGCGTGAGGAAACTGGACCTAGAACCAAAAATTCGAAGACATGTGACCTTCACTGACACGCTCTGGGCCCGCGTGGTGGATTACGGCCCTTTCCCTCTCCTAGAGAGGAGACCTGAGTCCCAGCAGTAGGAACATTAAAAAGGTTGATTATGCTATGCTATATGTTACATTTTGTAGTTAGCGTTTGGCGGGAACGCCAACGGAAAAGTCATTTGTCTGAGCCTGTGGCTCCGTTTCAGTGAAAACGCACCCTTAATCTGTTGATTACATTTTGCTTTTGTTTATTTTCAGTCAAATATTCTTTTTTCTTTTTCGTTCGAACAGTTTAAGATGTACTTACAGTAATAGTCTGTTATTTGTTTTCGCGCAGCCCGATTAGTTTAAAACCCGGATAGATTCCGTCACCACGCCATCGATCTCGCGGCCAGTCGAAATGTATCGAGCAAATTAAATAAACATTATCTATTATTTGCTGTTTCATCTCTGAGTTCGTTTTGGTATTTCTTCTCTGGGAAGTCAGTTAGGAAATACCGGCCTCAAATATACTATTATGAAATGGAAAGATTTGTATATTTGAGACATATATTCTAGATACTATCACGCGGGCGAAACCGCTGGCAGAAGTTGGTCTTATATAAATTGACGTGTAAAAAAAAAAGAATAATACGTGTAAATTAACCAATTTAGAAAATATATCTCATTTAAACAATTTTAAAAGAAAGTATAAGTATGAATAAAATTGATGGTTCAATTTTCCCATTTGTTTTCCAGATTGAAATCTATGTAAAAAAAAAAACAGGCAATCTACGTAAATTTTATCTTTTTGTGCAATCTGGGCCGGGAAACTCTCATTTATTTACAGCTTAATTAGAAATTATGTAAGATAAATAGCATGAAACTCATTAGGTTGAATCTAATAAATAATATGCCTTTTGTAATACTTAGTTTTTTATAAAAAATGCTTCGAACCATAGTACAAATTATTCTGTATTTTTACTGTTGGCTGTTCTAAAACGAGGGGATTTCGCGCTGATAACTGAAATACAGGCTGTGCCTAGTTCAGTTACAGATGCTTGATTCATTTGTTAGTCATTAAATACATATATTGCCAAATGAAATGTAATATATAGGGTGACTGGTAATTAGTGTACGATACTTAAACACGTGATTGTGCTCATGATAACCAACAACTTTTAGTATTGGAACAAACCTGAAATCGCGAAAAAAATCAGCTGTTCAGTACATTTATGTTTGCCTAATGTACTGAACAGCTGATATTTTTTTCGCGATTTCGGCTTTGCTCCCATAATAAAAATTGTTTGTTATCATGAGCACAATCACATGTTTAAGTATCGTACACTAATTGCCAGTCACCCTATATAGTACTAAGTTTTTTTGAGAATAAATATTATTATTATTAAATTAAATAATCCTAATAACGGCAATTCCACTATACAGCTGCGAATTTAATCTAAATTTTGTTCATGTACGGTCATTCTGTTAAGGTCCGATTTAATATAAAGTTGGAACAGCCATAATTGTGTATAGCCTGTACGTGTGTTCATAATGGCTACTATGGCTAGTCTAAATAACTATAGACCACAGAGTAAGCTGTTGCGGTACCGGCAGCCACTACAGATGTAATTGCGAATAAATAGTATTGATAGAATTGGGTATTATTCTATCTTTATAGAATTTTTGTACAATATTTTATACACAACAACAAAAAACATTAAATCTTTTTTAAATCTTTTTTTGAAAACAGCTTCACAATTGGTTATTAAATGAAACAGTAATTAGCATTTCAAATATTGGTGGAATGAGGGCGTGGTGGAAACATTGCGCTGTCTCTTTTGTACACACGTAAGCTAATGGCGGTGACGTCACATTTCAATATGTGCATCCTTTTTCTGATACTTGACAGTTTTCTCTTCCAGCAAATTGGAAAGGATTCTAACTTAATACTGGACGGTTTTGAAAATTTCTATTTTTTTTTGGACAAACTTAATAAATGATTCAAAAACTGGGCAAGTGCGAGTCGGACTCGCACACTGAGAGTTCCGTACAAACTTACCTATGTAAATAATTCAAATTCTATTCAATTGGAATATTGACGATTTTTCCGAATCGCAATTTTTTTTTGTGACGTAACAACCAATTTAATGTTTTCAGATTTATTCCTGTATCTGTGCTATAAGACCTTGCTTTATGACCAATTTCAGGATTCTGGATCAACGGGAAGTACCCTATGAATTTTGATTCCCTAGAGAGTGTCGAAATATACGTTTTTTGCGATATAAACGGCCGTATCTTTTTTTTTCGTTAACTTATAAGTTTGATTTTTTCACAGCTTAAAGGGACCGCAGACCTGAGTATATGGTTTTTTGATTTCAACTCGACACATCCACGCGTTCCCGAGATAAAGGGTCTTGACAAACAATACAATACAGACAACAAAGTGATCCTATAAGGGTTCCGTAATTCCGTTGGAGATACGGAACCCTAAAAACTGTATTAACTACTCAATTCATCAAATTCTATGGTGACTGAAAACTGTAACATGCACTGACATATTCAACATTGCAATATACGGTGCTGGACACTTGATTCTTTCACCACCACTTACTGGGACGGAACAAAAGACTCTTCTAGAATTTTTTTGATTATGTGTATGATAACGCTGTGGTACGCGGTATACGATTGCCGCATACCGGAGCGCTGTAAAGAGCCTATTACACTAGGCGATATTCAGCACACGATATTCAGATTCAGACTCTTCTTATTTTTTGTTCCGAGTAAGACTGGTCTAACCCTTATTACACTACGCGACATCGACTAAAACAGTCTGAATATCGAGTAGTGTAATAGGCCCTTAAATCAAAAGATCAAAACTTACGGACAGTTTTGACAACGTCACATCTAGCAGTAGCCGCTAAAGCTCTGTGCTCCAGAAGTCCAGACCATTTCATCCAGCTGGCTCCAAGCTCACGTGTTGCATATATAGTACTCGTATTGCTTTTATTGCGCTTACAAACCAGTGTAGCGATAAAACTGCGGCTATTGGCAAATAATTGGCTTCCCCTTTCCTATGTGTACTGAATATGCTTAGGGATGACGTAGACAGGATGTGTAGGTGGCTCGCTGTTTGCTTATTCTTACGAACTGCCATCATCAATGTTGTACACGCGTTATTATTAAGATCCCCCTAATAATCCTCCAAGATAGCCCATAAAATTCATTTCTTAAGTTTTGTGCATTTTGCTGGTAAAAGTCAAGCTGTATGTTGATTGAAATATGATTAGCGGCTTTCGCGGGCTACCCTGGCGCTTTCACCTTTAGGGGCCTATTACACTACTCGATATTCAGACAGTCTTAGTCGATGTCGCGTAGTGTAATAAGGGTTAGACAGGTCTTACTCGGAACAAAAATAAGACAGTCTGAATATCGTGTGCTGAATATCGCGTAGTGTAATAGCACGGTAATATTATCTATAATAGGCCCTTTAGGTAAATCTTTAAGTACCTAGTCGCCTCCACGAGCAAGTCGCCGCGAGTTCACGTTTTACTCGACGAATCATTTCGTTTTATTTTACGGTGGGAAATCATCCAATGACTTCTCCCGCTCTAGGGTGGGGCGAGAAAGTTCGGTTGCCCTTTGCGTTTTAAGATGAGTTTCTTTTTCAGGGATTCCGGTGCTGCTGACACCTATTTGAGGCGCGCGTGAACCACTACGCGCCATCGACTACTGAGGCTCGGTCTTTACCGGACGGGTTGACGTCGAGCTACCCATTGCTCGTCGTCCACAAGTCCGCACCTGTGGTAGCCGGGGATTGCCCTGGGACTCCCAACGCTCGGGGCATGTCCTGTAGCGGTGACTGGGGCGTGAGGAGGTCCGTTCTCTCACGTTTACGGCCATCCCCTTCGGAGGCGACCGCATCAATTATATCACCGTGTGGAGACACGTTTATTCCCAGAGAATGAAGAAGCTGGACGATTACATCAGCATGAAGTGCTCGTGGAGCAATTTTTTCTAAGCTGCTAATATGAAAAAGAAGTCCGACGTGGTCCTTAACTTAAAGTTTATCACGCCCATACGACCACCATAGTAAACGACGTTTTGATAAAAGACACAAATATATTTATTTAAAATTGTTATATCTCGTTTGATTTCTACCAATTATTCTGATATTGTTTTCACTGTTAATATTCTATTTTTGTATATTTATTGATAAATAAACTGGTTAGATAACAAATATTTTATGCATGTTCCCTATTAAATTGATGGTAACTATGAGATTTTCGATATCTAACACTAGTCCTACTCATTGTGTAAATGACAACCTCATATCCAAGTTTTATGAAGGCGAGGCTCCCTCGCCTCGTCTACGCAAATATTATTTCCATACCAGGGAATTCAAAATAAGGTTCGTGTTAAGGTCAGTGCAGACTAGCCGTAGCGATCAATAGCGTGTTCAATCACTTAAGTGTATTCACAGCGCTATCCAATAATAATATTGTAGACGGACACGTGATACCCGTTATCCGTGATGGATAAACAAGCTCAGGAAGAAGCACCAACAAAATTTGCTTTTAAAGTAGCAGATTACCTAATAACTGCTAAGTGGTGTATTGCCGTTACAACCAAGCACTTTAGGCAACATAAATTTGGACTATTTTGGGACAATTTTGATGATATTTTGCATGAGCTATCAAAAGCATAGACTCTTGTCTATGTTCCACTAAAAGTTTCTACTACAAAAGAGGAATCATACTTTAAATTGATCAAACGGCTCTATGGAACTTATTGTCAGTTACCTATCTGATTTCATAATAAGTTAAAATACATTTAAGTCTTACCATCAACTTCTTTCTTGAGTTAAAAAAACAAAAAAGAAACTCAAAATTAAAAAAAAAATGTATTTACACTTATCTCGTCCACCACAAACACGTTTAAAAAAAAAAACTAGACAAAAAAATATATAGTTTACACTTATCTCCTGCGCCGCCCCCTTCTGCTACCCCTGATACTACTACTTAAAAAGATAGAAAAGGGAGTAGATAGCATGAGCATCATCACTAATGCACAAAGTAGCACCGCGATGAGGTTATCCCACCTGGTGATAACTCCCACAGCGGGCTGGCGGTTAGCAGATGTTGGGCGGAAAACCGCTGGACTTGTCTGCCCCGATCCAACTGATCCAGCAGGCCAATTCATCGCACGGGTTGGAGTCTGTGGCAAATTCGCCGGGGGGCTTGGAAGCCCTGGTACTTTCGCCGGAGGGCTTGGAAGCTCTGGTACTTTCACCGAAGGGCCTGGAAGCCCTGGCAATTTCGCCGGAGGGCTTGGAAGAATTGGTACTTTCACCGAAGGGCCTGGAAGCTCTGGCACTTTCGCCGGAGGGCTTGGAAGCCCTGTTTCTTTCACCGAAGGGCCTGCAAACCCTGACCCTTTCGCCGGAAGGCCTGGTAAGCCTGGCACTTTTACCAAAACGTCTGATGGCACTTTTGTTTTCACCGCAACACCTGGTAACTGTGGCAGTTTTGGCGAAGATGCCGCAGTTGCACTCTTGGGAAGACATGGACACTCTTGCGGGGCGCATGATAACTGTGTCAGTTTTGGCCGAGACGCAGCAACCACATTCTTCGAAAGGCATACAGCACACTCATCCGCAACGCCTGATATCTGGCGCAGTTTTAGCGAAGATGCAGCAGTCGGTGCTTCGGTCGGTCGAGATGCTAAAGTTACATCTGGCGGAAAGCTTGGTAACCCTAGCGCTTCTGCTGCAAAATCTGAAGGGTTTGCCTTTTTCTCGGCAGGGCAGGGCACATGATCAAGAGACTCTGGTGCTTTCATCGAAGGGCATTGTGAATCTGATCCTTTCGCCCAAGGGTATGATGAATCTGTCGCTTTCATCGAATGACTTTGATAAATCAGCTGTCTTTTAGATAAAACGTTCGGGAATCTGCCGCATTCTTCGGAAGTGCCTGAGGAGAAAAAGGTGATATAAGGACAAGAAGGGATAAGGTAAGGGATAGGAACTATTGGACGTACTCAACGCATAGACATGTTGCATGGACTTTTGAATAAATTATGATTAGAATTAGAATATTATATTGATGCCAGACGAAACATATCATCCGCAAATCCGCACCGTAAAGCCCTATCAAGATTTTAAGGACCATTAGCTAAAATACTATCTACAAAAATTGTAGACTGAACTGGATAAGCAAGCACGAAATATTTAAACATAGCAGAAGCGATTCAAGTACCGCGTTACTTGACATTGGATTGAGTATACCTACTTAACTGAAAGTACATAATCTCGGAAGCCTTACAGGTGTTCCGATAAAATCTACCAGCTTATTCATAAAACTCGACGTAAAAAAAGCGATAAATGTATTTTATTTTTCTGCAATAGTTCGAGGTTTGTTTGTGGTTGTAGTTGTTTGAGGGTTGTTTGGTTGAGGTTTGGTTGTGGTTGTTTTCTTTTTAAATCGATGGATTGGAATGGCTGCTGTTGTGTGATAAACTGCCAGTAATCCAAAGAGAATGGTTCATTACCGTGGATAGCAAGCAATACCCAGTCACATAGTAAAAGGTTATAATTTTGTACAGAGCCTTTACGCAATAGACACTTCTACTGGCGGCTTCGCTCGTGTTGATCGAAAAATAAAAAATACCCACAAAAAAACAAAAAGTTTTTATTTCACATATGCCTACATGGGGATTTATAAAACGACAGAATCTAGTCCACGATATCATATCGAGAAAAACCAGCAAGAAACTCCATGGTTACTCTCATCCTAATGGCGCAATTACACTTGGTCGTTCGTCTGTATTCGGGTGCACGAAAGACGTTACTCGAATTCGGGCACCCGATGCGGTGTCGGTGAACGGTGACGACTGGCAAAGTACTGCTTGACAATTGAAAGGACAACGGCGTCGGATAACCAAAGCGAAAGTTGTTCGAATACGGGTGTACTCGACTCTGTTCATTTACACTTAGTCGTTTGAATTCCATAGGCAATCGAATACGAGCTAACAACCAAGTGAAATTGCGCCATAACTCCTATTCCAGCACACGGTCTACCCGTGTGCTAATTAATTGGTGTACAAAAGGAAAAATGCAGACAAGAAAAACGACTCTGTGTTCAATCATGAGTTTTTGACTTGTCTTGTTGGCTTTGACATGTACTTGTGTCTACGCCAACGACCTTACGGCCATTAGACGTCTAATAACAGGCGACACATGTCCGTCAACACATATGATTATAGATCTGATGTCTCGACCAATCAAAACGCAGTACCCCGCTCCCCGTACCTCGGCTAGTTGACTGAATTGTTTTGGTGCGCTAGTTCAAGCATGAAACGTCTAGTGGCTGTATGGTCGTTGGTCTACGCATTGCGTCTTTACGCACTGCGGCAGACTGCCATACATTTCAGCTTCTTTGTGCCGAATGTAAGCTTTTTCACTAGCAGTACCACTCTTAAACTACCTACAGGTTATGCAAACTTCTGAATTCGTTTAGGATTACAAGTCACACACGCACGTAACTGCCACAAACAGGAAACATTGTAAGATAGAGGGTATTTCAAAGGCCGTTTGGCAGGGATATCCTCCGGATTGCGTTGTACATAAATCACGGAAGGGTGAGGAAAACGTTCGCATTTTGATCATGTTTTTCAAGTTACTCACGAGTATATTCATAAGGTACGGAGTGTTTGACGTAACCGTTGAGTTTTTGGAGAGAGGAATTATAACAAGTTATGTATCTGAGGCCCTACTACGAGCTCGTAAAGACGTCGTGACGATCTAAACTGAACTGTTAAAGAGATGGAGCTGTACAGGTTGTCTCTGACATCGTCGCACAAACGAATACCATGGATCCAGTACGTGATTCTGGACCCCACAGTGGATTTTTTTTTAAGGTGGGAAATCATCCTAATGACTTCTGGATGGAGCGAGCTAAAACCACACCTGTATCCTTCAATTACCCTTTGCGTTCTAGGACTACGGGTTTCCCTTTCAGAAATTCTCCGCGGTCCTAGCTAGCGGGCATCGGCCCTGCTGTGCCCCTACGGTTTACTGACATCTCTTTGAGGAGCGCGAGGATCCCCACAGTGGTGGAATTTTTCGTCGATTTTTTCCTATATTTTTTTTTTTAGAAAATCTTTGCCAATTTTTAAACTGTATAAAATATTGTTATTCTAACATTATTAGTGAAAAAATTAATGAATTACTTTTAAAATTAAAAATGTCAACGGGTTCGATTAGAATAACGATTTTATCTACCCCGGTAACTTTTTAATTAATTAATTTTAAATTCAATTATTATTTTTTTGATTTTACTAAAAATATCATCGGGGTTGGTTAGAATAACGATTTAACACAGTTTAAATTGGGAAAACGCCGACGAAATGTTCCACCACTCGGAGGTCCAGAATCATGTACTGGATCCGTCATATAGCTCCATCCCTCTTTGTCGCTCACACACCTAACATTTTAACCTATCATGGTAAGGTCCCAGTATTTATTTAGTTGTAGGCTTCCAAGAAGGATGCCAGTTACGCGTACAGCAGTTTTATGAGATGTTTTAAATAGTCAAATAGTCGTAAACTCAATCCCAACTGGGGACTTAATCTTGCCTAGAATTCTACATTAAAGCTGGTCAAGTTCGAGTCAGACTCGCAGTCCATATTACAATGTTAAAATCGAGAAAAAAAAAACGCCGCTGGGGACTTAATCTTGCCTAGAATTCTACATTAAAGCTGGTCAAGTGCGAGTCGGATTCACAGACGAAGGGTTCCATATTACAATGTTAAAATCGAGAAAAAAAAAACGCCGGTAAAATAACGTTTCTTGTATGGGAACCCCCTTTAATTCTTAACTTTATTTTTATTTATTGTTGTAGCAGCAATAGAAATACACATTCTGTGAAAATTTCAACTCTTAGCTCTTACTGATTATGAGATACAGCCCGTCTGACGGACAGACAGCATAGGCTTAGTAGTAGGTTGGCACCCTTTCGGTAAGCAACCCTAAAAAACAGCTGTTTGTGATTGTATTTTTCTCACAAATTACTTATTGCCTAAAGAATAATAGCGTTAGATAACCCCAGTAAAACCCACTATGTAGGCAAGGTACCTATGTCAGCCCACAAATTTTAATATTCTAGTCGTGTCAGTTGTGCAAACACGAAATTCATGTACAAAATATTTATTTACCACTCGCAAAACAAGGGGAACGTTTAGGTATTCAGGGTACTTATTACTCAGAAGCTCAGGTTTTGTCACGCTCCGAAGTTTAAATAGCAGTAAAATTCCAGGGAAATAATTTATGAAATCGACCCCTCACTCAAAACATTAAATATTCATTCGTATGCAGTGAGCTGAAGTGAAATAAGCTTTAACTAGGTTATAACGTGTTGGCAACCAACGTTGTTAAGAAGATTGATCGAAAGTTTTTCCGGTTACCGCAGCCCTGAAACGCAAAGGGCAACTAAAGGAACAATGGGTGGGTTTTAGTCAGTAAGAGTCTGCCACCCTAGACGTGGGCTTGCGGACGACGAGCAATGGGTAGCTCGCCGTCCGGACCGAGCCCGAGCCGTCGACAGCGCGTAGTGTTCCAAGAGCGCCTCAAAGAGATGTCAACAAAACCGTAGGGACCGAGGAGGGCAGAAGCCTACTGGGACCATGGGTCGATTTCTGAAAGGGAAACCCGTCGTTCTAAAACGCAAAGGGCAACTAAAGGAACACGCGCTCAACCCTAGAGCGAGAGATGTTATTAGATAAATTCCCACGTTAAAAAAAAATCTGTAACAGCCTAACGTGCCCTCTAAAAAACCTCTGATTTGGATATCCGAGTTCAATTTCTAGGTAAAGAACTTTTTAGATATTGCGAATTTTCAAGCAAGTACTAGATTTGCACTCCGGTCATAAAATTAGATTGTAGGCTGCTACTTAAGCATGTTTAAACCAATAGGCACCCATTAATAAATGAAACCTAGAGAGCTAAACAAAACTTGCAAAATATAGGTCCGTCTCTGATACTTTCAAGTATTACTCAAAGGCTGTTGTTATCTACGAACTTATCAGATTTAATTTTAAAATAACAAGGAAGGGCAAAGTTAGTCAAGGCTGGCATGAACTGATAAAGTTTGAGTTTGTTCAACATAGGGGCTGTATGGCCCGAAGGGTAGGAACAGCTGTAGACACATACTTTGAATAAGTTTCATGATGAGAAAACGTGTTGTCGACTTCAAGTAACATGAATCAAGAAGAACCAAAACATTTAATTCAAATAAACCATTTACAAGAACTTTTGAATTGTCAAGAAGTCTGTCAGAAAAATGATGCTAATTCCACATTCCAAAGCGTAGATCTCTATGGAGAAAAAATGTACAAAAAAACTCCTTGGAAACTCTTTTAAATAATATTTTCTTTTTTTTAAATGATATAAACTAGTGCTTGACAGTGATCCCACCTGGGGGGCTATTGGCTAACTTTTTCAATAACAGTTGACAACTAGCATTCGTTGCACACTAAACTTAGTTGTCAACTGACAATTTCATAAAATTGGTATTACGTATCACACAAGTGACTAACAAACTACGGTGGAAATGTGGTGAATTGTAAAAATTTACGGTGCCTATTTTGACCACTCTAAAATTTTATCGACTATTATACAGCGTCAAAAGCTTACACAATCGCAATTTTAAAAGTATCGATACAATAACATCTGTCAAAACGTGTTACGGTGGCTATCAAAGGCACCAGTGGCTTATGACGTCACTGCAGTTGGTCACTGAAGATAGGCAATACGAAACTAGCTGTTTGACAGTTCAATGATGCACATTATTAACAAGAGATCATCACTTGAACTGTCAACAGAGTTACACAATAGCCCCGCTGATAGTAAACAGTGATGCAATCGTTGATGGTGAGACGCAGTAGTTTATTAAGAACCTATTTACTCGTTTTCACCATCATCATCATTACAGCCGAAAGACGTACACTGTTTGACATAAGCCTCTTCCAAGTGTCGCCACAATTAACGTTCTTGCGCGGCTCGCATCCATCGGATTCCCGCGACTTTCACCAGGTCATCGGTCCACCTTGTGGGAAGCCTTCCAATACTGCGTCTACCGGTACGCGGTCGCCATTCCCAGAACTTTTAGGCCCCATCTACCATCTATGCTGCAAGCAATGTGCCTTGCCTACTGCCACAAATTTTGGCGTTTTCTTGCTTCTTGAAACATTATCCTAGACTTAATAATGTCCCCTTCAATTAAAATAACCTTTTTTAATTAAATTAAAATGTTGAGTTTAACGCCATCTAGCGAGGTCATGGCGATGTTTGGGCCTGTAGCTTTTACCATAAGCTCGGCAGTTCAACAAAATATATGTGAAATAAAAACCTTTTGACTTTGACTTTGAAAACCCTACATAGAATTTTCTAACTCATTAAACTCTAGAACTCTACTCACCGCTATCATTTATATAACCGTACACCGCACGTATAATGACGTATACGCGTCTAAGAAGCTACGCGTCCGTGGACAGTAAGCCTCAGCCTAAACGACTCTACACACTAAAGCCGCTCTACACGCCGGTTGATTCACTCAGCTGCCCCCCTAGCCAAGTTGCAAACGATAAACGTGAACGCTTAGTAATCTCCAATAGATTTTCAACTTTATATCTAAGAGCATAAAGTTGAAAATCTATTAAAGACTACTGAGCGTTAGCGACCGGAACGAACGAAAACACTATGTAATCTTCAATAGATTTTCAACTTTATATCCAATAATATAAAGTTGAAAATCTATTAAAGACTACTGAGAGTTTACGTTTATCGTTTGTGACTTGGCTAGGGGGGCTGGTTATTTATTGCCGGCAGGCTAGCCCGGGTACGATAGACAAGAAAGAAGCCTGGCGAGCGGCGGCGGCATAACCCACCGGGTAATGACACCCGCGCCGGTGGCTTTGTTGTGTAGAGGCACAGGAAACCTGACAGGGTTAAAAGTAGACTACTAAATATGAACCACTTTCCCTGAAATCCCAAAAAGAAAATTACCGATGCCTACCTCTTGCCGAGGTGTCTAGGTATCTTCAAGGCTAGAGTGAATAGGCTCTTAATAAACTAGTGCGCCTTACCATCGATGATTGCATCACTGCTTACCATCATCAGGTGGGATCGCAGTAAAGAACTGGTTTATGTCAATTAAAAAAAAAAGATATGCGAACATAAAATCAAGAGCTATTCATTTTTCAAATTGGCTACCAAGGCAATGATCGTTACTGTTCATTCTTTCACCCCCATAAATATTGTCCATGATGAAAACTCCACAAAGCACCGACTACAGTAGGCTCAAAACTGCTAAGCCGACAAGTACCCAACATTTAAGTTTTAGGTAGATTTAGATAGCTATTTTACTTATGATATATGGGGGGTAGACCCCAGAAACGTTTTCTAGTTCACCTGCCCTCGGGCACTTTACCCGGGAGCGTCGGCGAACGCGGTCCCGAACTGTCCTTGACCGAATTGCTACACAAAATAGACCCAGGAGTATTCCTCGTTTTTTGGTATACGGTTTTTTCATAAGTTTAAGTGCAAATAAACGCTTATCCTTTTTGTATGCAGACGCGATTGAGGAAAAGGAGGCTCGGAAATTCCTATGACCAGCTATGAGCTTTGTCCACGTGATAGAAGAAAGTTATGCCAAGGGAAAAGACCTCCGTGATAAAAAGCATCCTACGAGTACATGCTATTCCCCGCCTTGGTCTCCCTATATAATAATATAATAATAATATTCCACAACTATCACACAACGCCGTCTAGTCCCAAGCTAAGCAGAGCTTGTGTTATGGGTACTAGACAACTGATAAACATACTTATATATTTCTAAATAGATAAATTACACCCAGACACATAAAAAATGATCGTGCTCATCACACAAACATTTGTCCTGGGTGGGAATGGAACCCACGACCTCCGGCATAGCAGTCAGGGTCACTAACCACTAGACCAACAGGCCAGTCAATTATGCAATAAGTTTCATCGATTTTTTTTGTCAGCTAGTCGATTGTGGAGAAGCAACAAAAACTGTGTGTGTTTAACTTTCACTGTTATAATATTAATGTGATTTAAGTGTGATACTATAATAAACTACACTAACATTATTAAGAGGAAAGTTTTGTATTTTTATTAGTATGGACTAGCTTTCGCCCGCTTCGCTCCCATCAACTGACTACTCTATTCTACTCTACCCAACTCTACCCTACCCTACTCCACTATACCTACTATACCCTACTTTACGCTACCTACCCTACGCTATTTACCTACCTACTCATCTTACCCTACCATTGGTTTTTTTGCCGTTCAACCAAAAACTACTTATAACGAGAAAAGGAAAACTTGTAACCGGTACGTAATATCCGCTGTTGTCGGGGGTTTAGTCGATAAAATCTTTTTATTTTTACACGACTGCCCCAAAAAGGAGTGTTATGTTTTTACTAATGATAACTCGCGCTTGACCGAAAGCAACGACGTGGCCGACGATGGAGCACGGTTGCATAGAAATAACCTATTCACTCTTGACTTAAAGACCCCTAGGTTGTAGCTATCAGGAAACACAGACTCCGGCAGGGAATTCCACTCTAGCTGTACGCACAATAGATATGTTTCCAAAACGTTTTGTGCGTATGGGTGGGATGATGTTTATTCTTACCTATAATATTGGACAGCGATAGCAACCCGAGTTGTGTTGGGACGTGGTGGAAGATGCCAAGCCTAATGTCCCAGAAGCGGGCTCTGGGGTTACTCCCCGCCTCTTCAGACAACACATGTCACACCCTTGGCCTGGTTATGAGAAAGTATGAGGTTATTTTTGGTTATTTGTACGTCAAAACAACCTGCATAGCCGTGACCCTGTGTTGGGGTCGGCATAAAGTCTTACCGGGTGCAACTAAATACCAATATTCTTAGAGTGACTAACTATCTGACCTCCACAATCAACACGGTATCTCTTGCACCTTTGGTCTAGTTAACAGCCTTTTGGGCGTCTGGTTACCCATGACAACTACCAAAAATTCGCCGGCACCAAAGGCTTTCTTTCTGAGGCACGGAGTCGTCTCGGTATACTTATCTGTACTTTTTTTATTTACTTTAAAGAGATAAAATTATTATTCTAATCAACCCCAATGACATTTTTAATTAAAAAGTACTTAATTCATTTTGTTCACCTGAGATCAGCAAAGCATTTATAAAGGTCCTTCTAATTTTATTTACATTGTGTTTTTAATGGAAAAAAAAACTTAGTCAATACTTTTTAATTTAAAAGTCATTTATAGGCTTATTAGGATAACGATACTGTACAGTTTAAAAAATAAAAACGCCTATGAGAAATTTCACCACTGGGGGGGCGAGAATCATGTACTGGATCCATGGTACACATTTGACCGTCGATGCCAGAGACACCGTGTTTATTGGATGTTCAGTTCACTCATCTACGAACCGACCGTTTACGTCAATACATCATGCGCCATGATCTTTAAGACGCTTTGTTTCCTAAGTTTTGGGTATTATTTGATGTTATTATAAATTATTCGTTCATGATTAAACAAAAAAGTAAAATAATTGCTTCCGTTGAGTAGGTTCCTCACAATAAGTAGCTTTTGGTTGAAAGGTACAAACAAACCCAAACACTTCTTCTTTTCGTCTTCTGTTATTGACGTCATATAAGTCCTGGAAGGTGCAGATGGTTGTGCAGGACGGGCAGCAAAGCAGGTGACGCGTGTCCTGTGAAGAGGCTACACACTGGCACTGTTTTTGAGAGATCGATGACGTCTCATATGGCAGTATGGGAGAGTTGGGTGTACTCAAACTCCAAAAATCAATCTTCGAAACCAAAGTACAATCAACAACAATAACACTATATTATTAACTAAAACTAACCAGTTTCGACCCCATATAGTTGGGGTCAGTAGCAAATAAACTCCGAGTAGTTCCAATTACGAATACTCCTGTAAGTATGTGGAATACATATTTGTGAACTTTTCCATTCTTTTCAGGAAATTTGGATCCCGTGAAGGAAAAAGCAAGGATTATGTGTAAGTAACAATTCTTCCCCTTAAGTCCAAACATTTTTTTATACAACAACATCACAGGTCCCTTCTCTGCAAAAAACTGTAACAATGAGATCACACACGTAGGTATATATAATATTACGTCCATCTGCAAACGTTTCTTGTAGGTACCTCATTTGTATTTCCTTTTATTGAAGCTAACTGAAAATTTTCATTAACTTGTGTATTTAATTTTAGTAACGTTCCAACATGACGTCCGGCCCATCTTAATTAAAAATCTGTTACAATGGAACCTTCACGGCGACCTATCATAGCCGCACTAAAGTAGGACAACGTTCAAGGTGTTACCGAATTACACTTTTAATTAATTTAGGGACAAGAAACACAGAGTCAATTGTACTCTCTATTGTAAGTCTATCTATTGTTAATTTGTTAAACAATGAATATGAGAATTGGCAATGACCAAATCAGGGATTATATACCTAGTAATGTAAATAAGTCTCATTTCCGATCCGCGGGTGCTTGTGATTCGTCCTTTCAAGCTCCAACAAGACAACAATATTGACCAACCCTACCGTCGATTAATTACAGACAAAGGCCACGATGGAGATACAGATCGATGATTAAATTAGGGGTTAAGCTATCGGGATCAGATTCCAGATCTATCCCTGATTGTTATTCGGTTTTACTAGCAATACGTAACTTCGAAATAAAAGCCAATGTCGGAAAATGGCGTCTTTTTTTTTTTCGGGCGGCCATCAACCAAACCTTGTTTTTTAAATACAAAATAGTATAATAAACCAAACTTACTACGGCAGGTATATCTCTAAACTCAGTCCGAACTGAGTTACGGGAGCTTGAAGTTGGCTAGTATTTATTAGCTTTATACGTAGGTCATTTTTGTTTTATAAACACAAGCTAAGTGAGAAGTTGCAAAAAAATAGTTTCTTTGTAATTGTGTTTTAACCTATTATTATTAACCTGTTAGGCTTCGGTTTCAAAGTCAGCAGGCGACGCGGACGACGGTGGCGGCCTAAAGGCGTCCTCGCCAACTTCACAATCCTGTGTGAAACGAATTAGGTACTATTTCTTTTTTGAAGAAAAATAAGTAGTAATACAATGACACTATTTTTGTTGCAATTTCTCACATACCTTGCGCTTAAAAGACAAAATATCCTATAAACTAATAAATAAAATCAGCCAACTTCTATCTCTTGTAACTCAGTTCGGACTTAGTTTAGAGGTATACATGCCATAGTAAGTTTGGTTTATTACATTATTCTGTAATTAAAAAACAAGATTTAATCGATGGCCGCCCGAAAAAAAAAAGACGCCACTTCCCATACTAAATCCGGCATTGTCCTTTCTATACAGTATCAGCGTTCGGTTTAGCACCTTGAGTTGAATGGATTTCAACAGTGCGATTTTATTTAAGCAGGCTATGAGCAGCAAACATCGTTAGAAGTTAGTAGAAGCTAGTACAGAATAGCTCAGGGTCATGCTATAAGAATCAAAACTCCTAAAACTTTTTGTCAGATATCCATACAACCTGTAGTTAACACAGATAAAAAGTTTATAAAACGACTGTCTATGTGTTACCAAAAAAGTGTACATACGGTTAAACCAGTCTACTTCAAGGTCAGTTTTGACAGTGTGGTTGACGTAGTGGTGGAGCAAATGGGTGCTGCGCGCGTTTCAGTTTCCGTACGGAACAAATATTTTTATTGCTTAGACAGATAAGCGGTCCGGGTATAGATGTCTTGTGTATGTGAGCACGCACGATACAAGAATTATTCGTAGACCGAGGTAGTTTTTTTTATTAAAAAAAATCAATATTTATATAAAAGGAAAAACTGGCTGACTAACATATCAATGCACAACCGAAAGTACTGGGACCAGGAGCGTGAAATTTTGCAAAAGGTTCCTTTTATAGAAGTTTGAAAGTGGCGCCAGTGACTGAAAAGTTGAAAGTGAAGAGGGGTCATGTGATGAAACGCATGTTACTAAAAGAGTTCTGAGTATAGATACATGTAGATGGATGGAGAGGGAGAGGGAGGTCAAAGAAAAGATGGATGGATTGTGTGAGTAGTGATATGAAAGAAAAGAGAGTTAGTGATAGTGTGATAGTGAGAGGACAGAATGGAAGAAAAAAAAACGTGTTGTAATATGGGATAAGGGCAGGAAGAAGAAAAAGTTCCTTTCATGACGTAGGCGAGGATTTTCCAAAATTCACCCCCTGTGGGGATAAAACAGGGGTTCAAAGTTTGTATGGAGAAACCTACTCTCAGGCGGGCGAACACGCTGGCAGGAGCTAGTAAGTAAATAAAATAACATCGCTCTATAATAATCATGTTTTTTTCTTAAACAAAAGTAACGCTACCTACGTTTAAAAAAATGGTGAAGGAGCATTACCTTTCACTTTGATTTTTTCTTCTCCTGGCTTAATTATATATTTAATATTTATTAGTATATGTTTTTCTTATATTGTATGTATGTATTTGTGTTATTATGTCTTATTAGTATTTTCTGATGTTGTACACTGACAACCCCTAAATCCATCTTCTTTCTTTCAGTCCATCAAAAGGTTGTCTGTAAGAAATTGCCCTGTGCGATAAGACCGCCCATTGTACACTTATTTTCAATTATGTTTGTCCTGTATTTTTGTTTATGTGGTGTACAATAAATAAATAATAAATAAATAAGGGTTCTTAAGAAATTTTACAAACAAAGTATCCTTCCTTTATGATACTCATTAGTTCCAAGGTCGCAACGCATTTCTTTCTTACAGGACCTCTTAGGGATCGGGGATAATAATAGAATTCCCAGGCAACAGGGGAATGAGGTATTACCGTGTTAAAAGGAAAAATCGCACTGAAGTGCTGAAAAATTATTAGAGTAAGGTTGTCCTTGCAAGTGGCTTGCTTTGTCAAAGATGCATATGATTAGCATACGACTTAAAAATCGATTCAATGAGAACTTAATATTCATTGCAGAAGAATGCTATAAATTGCATTCCAAGTCAAGCCTGGTTGATTTCCATTTATCATCTATATATATAAAAGAATCAATATATATAAAAGAAAGTCGTGTTAGTTACACTATTTATAACTCAAGAACGGCTGAACCGATTTGGCTGAAAGTTGGTGGGGAGGTAGCTTAGAACCAGGAGACGGACATAGGATACTTTTTTTTTTGAGTAGGGTAGAGTAGGATAGAGTAGGGTAGAGTAGGGTAGAGTAGGGTAGAGTAAGGTAGAGTAGGATAGAGTTGGGTAGAGTAGGATATAGTAGTCAGTTGACGGGAGCAAAGCCGCGGGCAAAAGCTAGTCTATATATATAAAAGGAGAAACTGACTGACTGAGATAACAACCACAGCCAAAACTACTTGGACCAGAAGCGTGTAATTTTGCACAAGGCTTCCTTTTATGACTTAGGCGAGCACAAAGTGAGGATTTTCCAAAATTCACCCCCTAAAGGGATGAAACGGGGATCGATAGTTTGTATGGAGAAACCGCTGACAGAAGCTAGTGTTCCATATAAAACTAATATTATAATGGCGACAGTTTGCGAGTGTGTATGTTTTTAAACGACTGAACGGACTCGATGAAACATGGCACACGGGTGAACCATATCCCGGAATAGGACATAACTAGATACTTTTTATCTCGGAAGTATTATATGTTCTCTTAGGATAATTTTCTACTATCACGCGAACGAAGCTGCTGAATGCAGCCAAAACTTTCTAGAAGCTTCTTCCAGTTACGGCCTGTTCACGACTTCGGTCTTTGCGGCGAGCGGCGCGGCGAGCGGTACCGGCATCGGTACGCGGGCGCCGGGCGCGGCGCTATGATCGGCGTCTCGTGTCATGCTTCAAACATTTTCATACTTTTGATCTTACGCTCACCGGTTCCTATAGCTAGGTACGATGCTAATAACATTTATTGCCTAAATCAGATCCCTACAAGAGCTAAAAAAGATGAAATAGGTAAATAAATCCAATTACTGTTTGTATGAAGTACACGCAAAAACATCAATATGACATTCACTTTGATCAACATTTCTTCTAACATAAAAAGGTTACGCCAAAAAGATATTAAGTATGACAAAAAAAAACTGCCAAATGCGAGTCGAACCCGCGCTCGAAGGGTTCCATACCGAACGCTCAAGCAAAAAAAAAAAAGAAACCACGTTTATTGTAATTAAATATTTCATACACTTAACTAATACTCCTCCGCATCGATGTCGACTGGAAGTGTGCCCAAAAGACTGGCGGCATTGCCACGTTGTATGGGTCACGCGAAGTGTCAACTAAGCGTTTGGATAGTTCTTTGAAAAGCGTGTGAGCACTCGGACCCCACGGCCCAAGAGTTTCAACCCCAAACGGCTCAAAAATATTACTGCCGACGAGGTTGATGGTTTTGATTGACGCCGCTTGAGGTTCTCCACAGCCGCAGCGGCAGCGGCAGCACAGCACGATGAGCTAGGAAGATGGGATGGCGCAAGAGTGTCGACTCAGGTAGCGTCCCACACAAAAAGGTCTACCAATCTTCCACGGAAATAAAGACATACCGTCCGGTCTCTTAATATCGTCGCGCGCCAGGCCATGAGGTTCCAAAACAGCCGGAACGCCGACGGTGACAAGGGCTCGTCGGATAATGTCTTTAATATTCGCGTGCCGCGCTATGCGTCCCGCGCTTCGACTTGGTGACCGAGGCTGTTAACAACTTCGCCACAGTGCAGCGATGAGGAAAACAGCAAGGAGCGCCTAGGCGTAGGGCAACAGCTAGGCGGAAAGTAGTATCGTCGAACAAGGTGCCAATATTCGACGACGGCAGTGCGTGAAGCCAAATACCTGACTCCCAATTCCCCACAGCCAGCAGGTAATATTTTCGTTTATTCTATTTTTAGTATTTGTTGTTAAAGCGGCAAAAGAAATACATTATCTGTGAAAATTTCAACTGTCTAGCTATCACGGATCATTTGGTCTGAGAAGACAGCCTGGTGACAGACAAACAGGCGGAGTCTTAGTAATAGGGTCCCGTTTTTATTAAGGTTCCGTACCTCAAAAGGAAAAAAACGGAACCCTTATACGATCACTTTGTTTGTTGTCCGTCTGTCTGTCTGTCTGTGGAGGTATCGAGTTGAAATTAAAACCAGAAACTTCTGAAATAACAAAAAAAAAGATACGGCCGTTTATGTCGCAAAAAACGTTATTTCGACACTCACAAGGAATCATAATTCATAGGGTACTTCCCATTGACCTAGAATCCTGAAATTTGGCATGAAGAGGATAGCACAAGTATAGGAAAAAATCTGAAAACTGTAAATTTTTAGGTATGTCACAAAAAAAAAAAACTTTTTTGCGATTCGGAATAATCTTCGTAACTCAATTGAACTGTTTTCATAGGTAAGTTTGTACGGAACCCTCAGTGCGCGAGTCCGACTTGCACTTGCCTGGGTTTTTACCCTTTGAGTACGGTACCCTAAAGACGTAGGGAATGCGGTATTTTCTGCCACTTCGTGTATGTAACCCTCGCGGATGTCATAAATATTCATTATACTTTAAACCAAGTTAACCCTTATTCGTACGACAGGGCACTTAGTATTTATGAGCCAGTTTGACCTTACAACTTTGTCCTTGTAAACATACGTTATTTTTGTAGCGAAAAGTTAAATGTCTGCATTGTAATGTTGGCAGACTTTGCGAATTATAGTCATACTAATATTATAAAGGCGAAAGTTTGTGTGTATATTTGTAACTTAATTTTTTTTAATGAAAATCTAATGTTTGTCTGCCATCCCACCTGATGGTAAGCAGTGATGCAATCGTTGATGGTGAAGCGCACTAGTTTATTAAGAGCCTATTCACTCTAGCCTTGAAGACACCTAAAATAACTACACTAATAACTATATTTTATTTCTACTTATTTATTTTTTTTATGTTTAATTTTAGTTTTTAAATCAATTATTTGTTGATTAATGAATCATGGTTTGCCAAATAAACATATTTCTTTCTTTCTTCTTTCTTTTCTATTACACTAACTTCTTCATGCGCGAACGGCTGACCGGATTTCGTGAAACTTGGTACACGGGTAGAGCATATCGTGAAATAGCAAATAGGATACTTTTATCCCGGGAGTATGTTCCCATAGGATAATTTTCGAGTAAAACCATGGACAGCGACTAGTTTCAGTTACAAAATCAATATTTAAAAACATTACGGACAATTTCTTTGTAGAACAGCCTTGTTTTATTAGATAATGGAAAAGGGCACAAAAGAAAATGTTTGATAATGTCGGCGCCTTCAACGAAGGCCGATCACTCATTTCCGAATAGATTCACGAAAAAGCCTTTGGCCGTAATTGACAGTTTGTGAGAGGCAAGAAAAAAAATTACATAAGAATTTTTCGTCTATTACCCTTTTACATAAATCATTTTGTATGGCGTAACGGTTTTACCCATATGTCAACCAAATTACGAAGACGAATGGGCGGACTTCGCTCCAATACCTAACGTATAACAAACTTCTGTATAAATGACTCTTAAGAAGCATTCAACCTTTCCTTTAACAATTAATAATCATTTTTCCACAAAATTTTTGTTGTGGGTTCAAGCCCAGCCAAGCGCATTACTTTGTGTAATTTATTCCATCACCGCTGCTCTCAAAACAGCGAAAGAAAACATCGTGAGAAATCTGGCATGTTCTGGAATAAAAAATTCGAACGCGTGGTGGTTTACAACCTATTCCCTGTCTTAGAGAGGAGGCCTGAGTCCCAACAGTGGGAATATTATAAGGCTGAGGCTATGCTGTGTTTTCCGCCAATCTACACTGGACCCGCGTCGAGGAAAATAGTCCATTCACTCGCACACAGAAGAGGCCGGTGTGATTAAGGGTTGATCCTCCGGCCAGACGGATGTTATGTCTGATTCGGGCAACTGCCCGGTAGATGATTACGGGCTGTTGTATATGTTCAAATCGAGGAGAACTCTTAGGGGTCCATTACACGGTCATGCAAGCGTCAATCAAAACCATCAATCATGAATAAAGCTTGACTGACGGAATTTTATCGCCATACATTTTTCGTCATGCAAACATCAGTCATCGCATTACACGGTAGGTTTTTCGTCAGTCAAGATATTTGACTGTGGCAAAACTGACAGCAAAACCTATCGTGTAATGGACCACTTAGTGCGTGTTGCAAGATTTCCAATTTTTGAGTTCGTATGTGGCGCCATAGATGTCACTACAAGAAACTCCACACAAAATCATAAAAATGTAAAACAAAGCCGCTATCTATCTCTGCCTGTTTCGCTGCTTATTTGTTCTAACCGAGCATAGATTTAGATACGGTTTTCACTAGTATAAACAAAGAAGGTTTTATGTATATGTCGTAGCCAGATCTTAGAATTGATCACTTCATGAAATGTCCAAGTAAAACTGGCCAGATCGTTTTGAACGTTAACATTTAATGATATGTCAATCCTCGTTTAGCCATATCATTGATGTAGGATTTCAATGATAATGAAAGGTCTAAAGAAAGTAGGCCAAACGAAGATTGAAATATCATCAAACTTTAACGTTTAAAACGATCTGGGGGGCTATTGGCTAACTTTTTCAATAACAGTTGACAACTAGCATTCGTTGCACACTAAACTTAGTTGTCAACTGACAATTTCATAAAATTGGTATTACGTATCACACAAGTGACTAGCAAACTACGGTGGAAATGTGGTGAATTATAAAAAATTACGGTGCCTATTGTGACTAAAATTTTATCGACTATTATACAGCTTCAAAAGCTTACAAAATCGCAATTTTAAAAGTATCGATACAATAACATCTTTCAAAACGTGTTACGGTGGCTATCAAAGGCACCAGTGGCTAATGCAGTTGGTCACTGAAGATAGGCAATATGAAACTAGCTGTTTGACAGTTCAATGATGCACATTGTTAACAAGTGATCATCACTTGAACTGTCAACAGAGTTACGTAATAGCCCCGCTGGCCAGTTTTACTTGGCCATATCATGAAGTGATAGAATAGAATAGAATAGAATAAACTTTATTGTACACCAAATTAGTAACAAAACTTTTACACTAACTTAAATCTACGGGTACAAAGGCGGTCTTATCGCTGAGAGCGATATCTACCAGACAACCTTAGGATGGAATGGAAGAACTTGAAATAGAAAAAGGGGGGTAGTCTGCGGTGTACTGCAAATTAATAACGTAAATATTATATTAAAATGATATACTAATTATATAAAAGACAATATATAAACATAATTATAAATATTATTTATATATATATATATATATATATATAAATATTATGAGTTACACAATTTCATACAAAGAGATGGAAAAAGAAAAGAACAATAAGGTGGGTTAGTGACGGAAGAACTGAATTTAGGTAGAGGCAGGACAGCAATTAGAGTGAAAGGAAATGATCTTTGACTAGATTTTTGAAAGAAGCTAGTGACTGGGCTTGCCTAATTGGCACCGGCAACGCGTTCCACAATCGTACCGCTTGGACCGTGAACGATTTGTCACTGAACCTAGTAGAATGCGAGGGCATTAAAAGTTTCAAATTCTCCGATGATCTTAAGTGTCTAGAATGTGTGTCATGAAGGAACTCCAATCAACTTCTAAAATCTGGCCACAACATATACAACAAAAGTAACATAATAAACGCACATCCTGAAAATAGTATGTTCAGAAACGTCTTCTGAATCGATTTCAGCTATTTTTAAAATGGTTAATTTTTTTATCTTAAAATAACTAAAAATAATTATAGTGTTTGCTAAATTCTTGATAAATCTTGATTGACGTCACTAGCATGTTTGTGTGTAGGTGTAGGTGCGTGTGATGAAACCAATACCGATGCACTACCAATATAGGGTGACTGGTAATTAGTGACCGATACTTAAACACGTGATTGTACTCATGATTACAAACAACTTTCCCAAAGAAACTTTTTTTATATACTCACTAGTTTGTAGGTACATTCACTGAGTAGGTACGTACATCTATGGGTTTGCAAGCTGCGCGGGTGTTCTATCTCTATTGTAGGTACGACGGCGTCACGCGGCTAACAGCTGAGCGGTCGCCGGTCGCAGGCATGCGCACGTATTTAAACAGCTGTTTTATTATTGTGATAAAACTAATGAGAATATAAAAAAAAGTTTCTTAGGGAAAGTTGTTTGTAATCATGAGTACAATCATGTGTTTAATTATCGGTCACTAATTACCAGTCACCCTATATAGTGCATCGATTTCCATATTTGTCAACAATTAGAATAACTAGTTTAATTAAAAAACACTACCTAACTGTAGTAAAATTTCAGTGCTTGAATTGTGATTATGGCTTAATTTTCTAATTGGGGTGTAACACCCTTATGGTGTGTATTATTGCATTTACATGTTATATAATTTGCATGTGTGCGAAACCAGGCGGGTCGCTATATCCCTAAATCCAAATCCCTAGAACAAAAATCACCATTTCCAAATCACTAACCTGTACTAGACTGTTTCCTGAGGCTGATAGACTCCTGCGGCGAGAGACACGGAGAGATCGGTTCCCCGGAGACCGCGCGCCGAAGGTTACGGTTGATCTTGATCTCGCCTTTCTTCCAGGGCTGTAGGTCCCTCACGCCGTCTGCGTAGACTTCCTCCATGAATACGTCGATCAGTTCCTTGCCTGGTGAAAACGTCATCAACTTCAATTTTAAAATCCTTTGTACGCGAAGAAGCCTCAGTTACCTAAGGGGACCAAATGTTCCCCAACATGACGCGCAATGTTACATAGGGACTTTGTATGGAATTTTGTCATTTTTGCTGATGGGAAATCTTTCTGATACTCTTGGGCTTGTAATATTACACTCCTCGCTCGCTCTCTATTATCTCGTGAGATCTTGAATTCGCTACGTAGGACGAAAAGGTTCCTGAAGTTTTAGCATTCTCTTCGGCTTCTTCTACGAAAAATATGATGACTTTTAAGCGTGGTTACTACGAATGACATCGCTGTAAACACTTTCAATTTATTATTGTACGATAGTTTAAATCGGACCTGCTGGTCCGATTCAATCCTACGGAGGCATCACCTGACAATGACCAAATCATGCACCGATGGATATATAAAAATAATGTAATTGACTGGGACGAGAAAATTAGCCTTTGCCCAGCAGTGGGACAGTATAGGCTAGGACTAAGCGTTTCGTTGTTTATACCGCGTACTTTGAAGGACTGGAACAATTTTCCTACTGCGGTCTTCCCGTCCAACTATAATTTAGGTGTATTCAAGGCTAGAGTGAATAGGCTCTTAATAAACTAGTGCGCCTCACCATCAATGATTGCATCACTGCTTACTATCAAGTGGGATCGCAGTCAAGCGCTGGTTTATAACAATAAAAAAAAAAATGAAAAATAATAACAATAATGTAATTGACTACGTGAACAGGTAGTAAGTCTTATGATTGAAGGTAAAGGGTAGAGCAAGCAACTCCATCACTCAAAGGTTTGCTGGGAAAAAAAATAAACTCAGTTAAGATTAAGCTCGCCTTTGTTCATGAACTCTCTTATCACTGTGTATTATAATTAATGATATTCTGGTGTACAATAAAAGTTAACCAAAGAAGAAGAAACAACTCACCCTTGGCAATGTTGGCGGCATACTGCTTCATGGCGATCTTCTCAACAGTGCTCTCTAATCCGAAGAAGTTCTTCACGTCAAGGAACGCGCTCAGTTCGAAGCACGTCCATTCTGGATTCTCAGGGTGGACCTGGGAGACAAGATAAAATTTGACATGAATTCACAAGAAACAAGAACTAATCTTCTGAAATATATTTCTTTTTTCGGGACCACAGCAAACATATTGATCCGATTCTGTAAGCATTGGCGATCAACGTTGCTTAAATAATTGTATTTACTTTGTACCAAAGCCGAGTTCTTTAAATAGATTGTTTCAATAAACAAGTACAATTGCAAAAACCGTTAGTTTATGATAAATTCCCTAAAATCGACCACTCTTTTTTTTTAACTAGTTGCTGTTAGCGGCTTCGCCCGTGTGAAAGTAGAAAATTGTCCCAAAGGAACATACTTCCGGGATAAAAAGTAACCTATGTATTATTCTCCGTTACTTTAAAGTAACGGAGTGGATACCTAGAGAAGAAAGCAGAAGTAGGGGTCGACCAAGAAAAAGGTGGGAAGACATTTTTCGGGAGAGAGTTGGACCAGGGTGGATGACTATGACTAGGAACAGGAACCTTTGGAAAGTAATAATAATAATAATAACTCTTTATTTCAGGCTACTAAGGCCCATAGACACTATACATAAATAACAATCTTAAAAATAATAAACTAATACATAATAACATTCTATTTTTATTTATTATTAAAATAATGGGGGAGTGGAGTAATGGGGGAGACCTACGCCGAAGAGGCGACTACTACTTAGATTTAAAATATTTAGCATAATTATTATTATAAAATAGGTAACTAAATATAAAGTGTAGAATTAAGTAACTCAATTAATGTAAGTAGTAGAATAAAGGCTTTTTTATTTTATTTTACTAAGTACTATTCCAGGAACGGTCTACCCATCTAAAAAAATTTATCGAAATCCGTCCAGCCGTTCGAGTGTGAAGAAGTATCTAACAAACATACAAATATACACACACATTCAAACTTTTGCAATTCTAATATTAGTGTGATGATAAGAGTTGGAAACATAGTTAATTATAGAATTTGGATGAGATTTATTGTATTCAAATTACAAATGTATTTGCAAAAAATACCAATTTCTTTTTAGTTTATTTTAAAATAATTAACACAACGATGTTAACAACTTTAACGTCAATTTTGGTATCGTTTCTTCTTGCTGGAAAGGTAACGGGCTTTCCAGCAATAAGAAACGTACCTAAATACCTCATCCACGAATGTGAAATTAAAATAGACTAACAAGTCTAAAGTAGAAGACTAAAATGTACACGTTAGATGATTCTGCCCCATGCTAGAATCATCTCTTAGTAAGTACTCAAGGATATCTACTCTAAGAGCTCTAAGAGCCACTCTACGTGAAATTCGTCCCCTGCGGACAAGGCACTTAGCGATTCGCAATGCTATCACGCCGTAGGAGATATCGTTCGCTATAATATGCAACATGTGTGCAAACGCTTTCGAAACGGTCACGGTAGGTAATTCTATAAGCCCCGTGTTCCGAATTGCGATAAAAGTAATTATATCGCGAATCCGAACAAATTTAATAGTTACAAAATATAAGGGCTATTGAGTAATAATTGTGACGCTGCGCGTTGGTCGGATTCACGATATTATCGCTTTTGACGCAATTCGGAACGTAGGGAAGGTATCTTGGCAGTACGCTTGCCAGCTTTATGCTAATAAGATGATTTCGTAATCTTGAGATACCTATCTATCCACATTATTTTTGATGTTGGTTATGATCATATTATGGCTTCTCCTGCTCCAGGGTTGAGTGAGAGGGCGTGTCAGACTTTTACTGACTAAAACCCATCTGTGCCCGTCAGTTGCTCTTTGCGTTCTAGGGCCACGGTTACTCTTTCAAACGTTCGTGCATCAGCCCTTACAGGATATCTATCTACGTTTACAATTATATTCAAAGAAAAATTAAATAAAAATTAAAAAATTGACTATAATTATAAAATGTTGCGATTATACAAACAGCCACTTCAAATTTATTTAAATGCATAGATGATAAAATTTGACAGCTCAGATTTGAATCTTGAGAAGGTCACACACAGGGAACCTTAACCCGCATACGCGGGAAACCGCAAATGCGGGATCCCGCACGTGTTTTGCGGGATTAGAAGTGCAGGATTACTCGTGGTCTGCGGGATTGAATTTTTTTGTTGGATTCAGACGACGCGCCGTTCTGACTATGTATTTATTAGACACAGTATAGCGATGTAACAACTTTACATAGAATTCGTGACTTTTCTATAGAATTCGTATGGAAAATAATTTTATTTTACAAGTTTTACCTTACAGTAAAATTTTTAAATTTCTTAAGTCCCTTGTCGTAAGTTCAACGAAACGTAATCAATATCAGTATAGGTAGGTACCTACTCTATGACGTTTTTTTTTTTTTTTGAAGTGGGAAATCATCCAATTACTTCTACCGCTCTGGAGTGGAGCGAGCTAAGTATCTACCTGCGGCCGCAGCGGGTATCGGCCCTGCTGGGCCCCTACGGTTTTACTGATATCTCTTTGAGGCGCGCGTGGAACACTACGCGCCGTCGAGGATTCGGGCTCGGTCCGGACGGTTACCAGACGGCGAGCTACCCATTGCTCGTGGTCTGCAAATCCGTGCATGTCGTGGCTGGTAGTCAGGGGTCACGGTCGCGGTAGCTGAGGCGTGAGGATGTCCAATCCTTCACACGTGCGGTAGCATTTGTGCTTCGCAGAAGGAGGAGACCGCCTACCATTCCCGCTGGCTCCGGACCATGGCCTGAACCAAGGCCCGGATTGGTTTTTAGTACTATTACCACGTAAGCTGTTGATCCCCGCATTAACGCCGGCGTTCACGCACCATTGTTTTACTATTGTGTCTCTAATTACGCACTCAAAAGGTTAAAACAAAGAAATATTTGAAAAATCACAATCCCGCAAATCGCGCGGGAGTGATGACTACAATCCCGCAGACCTGCGATTTTGATGCGGGACTGGCTTCACTATAACACAAGGTTATATTGGCTTTCATAAAAAGGGAGAGCCAATTCTAAGTTATCTTTATCGCAAGTCTAAATATGCTCGGATAGAAGCATACCTAAAGTATGCTGTCTTCGCTCCGAAGTTCTAAGTGCTTAGCAATTACCTTACACATTCACAAATGAGACACCTAAGGTCTCATGATGAAGGGCAAAGTTTCAAGCGAACGCATTTGCGGGTAAAAGCTGCAACTCTGCAAGTTATGTCACCGCCATTTCTGAAGTTCTTAGTTTTATCTTCACACTTACTCTTAAACTTAACGAATAATAGTCGTCCTTCTTGTTGTAGAAGTTCTAAGGACTTTCAAAGTATATTGTTGTTAATGGTGTTACTTCGTTTATCAGTATTTAGTGCCACTTCATGTTTACGGTTCGAGGAGACAGTGGCTAAATAATAACAGCCCGCAACGCTTGTCGAGGTCGGACCGTGGATGGGTTTGGGCAGTTTCTGAAACTGCGCCCCTAAAAAAAGTTCGAGCTGGGTAAGTTGAGCCGCCTGTCGCAGGTCCTCACCGGATACGTGTGTTTCGGGAGGTACCCGATTTTGGATCTGGCGGGAAGAAACGCTCGTGTTTCACCATTGTGCAGATCACCTGTAGCACATGGTGAAGCATAATAATATGGTGGAAGTTAGCCCCGCTTGGGCGAAGCCCGAGAGGTAATTAATGATGACGACCTGAGCGTCCGGTCCTGGTTCAGACTATGGTACGGAGTGAGAGGGAATGGAAAACAGTAAACTCTTTCTGATGAAATGAATGAAACAAAACTTGTCTTGGTTTGACAATTTCTGCGCCCTGTGCCTGTGCACCGCTGACACCAACCCAGTTACAGTACTGCACCCACATACCGGGACTGCTTTGTCCCTCGGAAAGCACCATAAGCCTTTGGTTTGGCTGTCATTTGTAGAACTTTGTCAGGTCAGTCGATACGGATAGTCAGATGCTAGAAAATCTGACACCAGTCTTCCCAAGTGATCTAGTTACTGAGCTGTGGAGGTCAGATAAGCAGTCGCTCCATGTACAAAACCTACTGACTTCTCTCGCCCTAAGGCGGAGCGAGAGGGCGTGTCAGATTTACTGACTAAAACCACACCTATATTCATTCAGTTGCTCTTTTGCACTAGTTTCTGACGTTTTATAAGTGCCCATGTAGGCCTATGTGAAATAAAAAACTTTTGACTTTGACTTTACGTTCTAGGACCACGGGTTTCCCTTTTAGAAGTCGACCCATGGCCCGAGTAGTCTGCGGCCCTACTGGACTCCTAATAGATTTTGCTGACACTTCTTTGAGGCGCGCGTGGAACACTATACGCCGTCGACGACTCGGACTCGGTCCGGACGGCGAGCTACGCATAGGTCATCGTCCGTAAGCCCGCGCACTGGTACCTACCCAGCTGTATCTGGTTAGACTGGTAGGAGGGAAAAGGGCTAGGCAAAGCTTTCCAGTACGTAGGAGGAAAGAGACGTTTTGAAGAGCATTATTTTACCCTCGATTTCTGATTTAAGCATCACCATTTTTGAAGTTGAGTATTGCTCAAACTATACTTTAACCTGAAAATCTGTCATAGTTTGGCATTTAAGTAGGGTTTGAGATGTGCTTAACTCGAAATACTCAACTCAGAAACCCGCCGTTAGTCACTAAAGCATGAGTATAGTCTTTCTAAATGAGGTACAGTGTGCTATTTTAACGCCTATCTCATCGTTTGTCTGTGACATTGACAAATGTATCGGAGCATCAGACGTCGGCGACGGTGAAAGGTTAATTGAATTTCCTATGAAGTCGAAGTACTCTTTTGTTTTTTATAACCACTTTTTTTAGATTATAATGATTGTTTTTTTTTTTTTAATTCATCAACGACACTGTCAAAACTGACCTTGAAGTAGACTGGTTTACCCGTATGTACACTTTTTTATGGCACCCAGACAGTCCAGTTTTTTTTACTTTATACCTATGTTAACTACAGGTCGATGAAATCAGTCGATTAAAAACTAGATTTTTCGTACTGCCATGCTTATAATTTTATTAACATAATTATTATTTTTATACATTTATTTATCTCAGCACCCTAAGGTCCTGGACCTTTGGAAGGCGTACGAGGAGCCGAAACCAACTCGCAGAGGCCCTTTTAGACGCTTTTAATGGGAAGTGGTACGAACCGGTGATTATCCCTGTACGCACTATGCTAGTGCATCCAAGGACAACCCCCGGTTGGTGGAAAACTATTGCGACATACGGAAAACTAAGATATAAGGCTATGGTTTTTGGAGTCTTAAGTGGACTGGTTACCAGGAACTATGTTAAGACTATGGCCCCTGCTTAAACAATGTTATTAATATCCATCGACAAAAGGCAGGCAGGGGGTGACTTGCACACTCAATAAATGGGCCCCCATAAACGGTCGCTAGCACGAAGTGACGTAGCAACAAGAGGGCAACATATCCTGAGGTGCTTAAGGAGTGGAGAGGTATACCACGGCTATCAGGACAATCCCGGAAGTACGGTCAAGATCCCTACCAGCACCTTACTGGATTATACATCCTTCTTCCGAGCACGTTTGCTCTTGCGAATCTCCACTCAAGCCAGCCAATAAAGGCAAGAGAGAGGTGGGAGCTCAGTTCCTCGTCAGTGTTCACTACGGCCGGCCAATAAAGGCAAGCCGGAGATGAAGAACAAGAATTCTCCCGGGAGATCGGGTCCGTGGGGTCGTTAATGCCCAACAGTTCGCCACAAAACTGCACTGCGGATTGTATCTCTCTTAGTCTGGCCCCTCACCCTCGGCATATTACGGCAAAGCAAACTTCACCGATACAGACCTAGAGTATATTGGAGCACGCAAGCCCCACCACGACGTCAACGTAGAGATACGGCGATGGGGTTAACATAATTATTATTATGTGGTTTTATTATTTGATTCTTAGTTTAGAAAAAATAAAATTATAAGCATAGCAATACGAAGAATCTAGCTTTTAATCGACTTCAAAAAAAAGGAGGTTCTCAACAGGGCTGTATTAAAAAATAACTTTTTTTTTACCTTTTTTACCTCAGAACTTTCACATCATATATAACGATTTGGAAATTCCTTTTTTATTTGAAGGGAAAATTCATGAATTGTCCTATATTAAACAAAATCCGATTCTGATGATAGAATTTATGAAGAATTGAGGGAACTCCTCAAATAAAGGCAGGTATATTTGTATTAGGTATAGCGATTGCTATACCTAATACAAATACATATTGATTGCGATCAAGAAGTCAAGCATTCAAAAACTATCGATTGGTGAAGTGGAACTGATGGCCAATGAACTCTTCAATGATAAGTATTTCACCGCCGCTGACAAAAAGATATCTCCATTAAATTAATTAAGCGACTATGACGACACTATACATACCTAAATGAAACTGGCGCAAATGTTACCATCGAATTAATCTGATGATGAAGCTGGAAAGTAGGCACCGAAACTTAGTAATAAAAAAATGTTTCCTAACCTTGTTTGAGCTCATTGGAATTACCAAGAAATAAAAAATAATTGAAAATCTCCTTCGAATTTTTCTTCCCAATCACCCCTGCGTTCCTATTCAACCCGTTTGACTGTATTACAAGAAAAAATATTTGCAATAAACCTAGAAAAGGCATTTAGCAATTATAATAGATATAATTTTCTTTAATACACTTCTGGACACATCTATTGGCCCACCTTGTATTTTCAGTTTCGTTTGGTCCTAGCTAAAATTTTATATTAGGTCGAGGAAAAAGCTTTTATGCAGTTTTGAACCTGGCACATTCACAATTTCATTCAATAGTCTTTTTTTGAATTTCGAACACAGAATTTAAAGAAACAAGACAATTTGGAGCCTGTTTGTTGATATCAAACAATCGAATACTAAGAAAACTTGGTTTTATTGGTTTACTTGGATTTAATTCTTGAAAAAGTGATTGTTATCTTTGGTTTTGCAACAAACATTACTTATTCTTAACATTAAGGTGAGGTTCTATCAATAATCTATGGATACTTCACCTGAAGTCGCCCCCCAAGCTGTGGCACTTATTCAAGCCGGACACAGCCAAAGAAACGTGAGTGCTCAACTTAATTTAAGTCGATCTGCGGTCCGAAATGTTTATCGGAGGTACCTAGAGACTGGCGGCTTTGTTCGTCGCCAAGGAAGGCCACGATCTCGGGTCACAACTGAAAGGCAGGATCGATTCATCGTGACGACCAGCTTGAGAAATCGTCACCTTACCTCCATTGAGATACAAAACCAACTTCGCGACTTCCACGGAGTATCTGTGAGCGCTCGAACTGTTCGGAGAAGGTTAAAAGAACGCGATATGGTACCACACAAAACAGCTAATGGGCCCAAACTAACGCGAGCCCACCGAACAGCGCGCCTTCATTTCGCACGCAGTCATTTAAATTGGACACAGCAAGATTGGATGTAATGCTGTGGTAGATGCCCATGGAGGCAACACGCGTTATTAAATTAAACCTTTATTTGATAAAACATGTTTTTTATTGAAAAATCAATTGCCTTTAACAAGGCGCATATCCGACTTGTTAGGCGTAGCTCCATGTCGTATGGTATTCTGATTTCAAATTTAAAACAATACGATCGAAAAAGATGGTAAAATGTATCAGGTTTAAAACTGCATCAACAGTTTTTGTTCAATCTAGCAATCATATTTCGGTAGGGGCCATCGAAACCTAAATTCTAAGGTGGGCCAATAGATGTGTCCAGAAGTGTAGTTAATACCAGACAAACTTACCTAACCTTTATAGAATTTCAAAGTTGTTTTATAAATACTACTATTTAATTTCAGATAAGATTTGAATAATAACAACTTTATCAACTCCCAAAAACATGAACAAAGAAATACTTAACTAAACAACTATCTAAACTAAATAAAGAAACCTTATCAACAATTAAAACAAAGGTGACAATGACACAAAAATAAAACAATCATACATCATCATCATCATCTTCCTGCCCTTGTCCCGTGTTATTTGGGGTCGGCGCATCACGTTTTTTTCTTCCATTCCATAAAACAATCATACATATTAAACGATTATTCAAACGATTTAAAAAACCAGCCATAGCAAAAAACGCCAAAAAAAAATCACGTTTGTTGTAAGTATGAGAGCCCCACTTAAATATTTATTTTATTCTTTTTTAGGGTTCCGTAGCCAAATGGCAAAAAACGGAACCCTTATGGATACGTCATGTCTGTCTATCTGTCCGTCCATATGTCACAGCCACGTTTTTTCCGAAACTATAAGAACTATACTGTTGAAACTTGGTAAGTAGATGTATTCTGTGAACCGCATTAAGATTTTCACACAAAAATAGAAAAAATAAACTATAAATTTTGGGGGTTCCCCATACTTAGAACTGAAACTTAATTTTTTTTTTCCATCAAATCCATACGTGTGGGGTATCTATGGATAGGTGTTCAAAAATGATATTGAGATTTCTAATATCTTTTTTTTTCTAAACTGAATAGTTTGCGCGAGAGACACTTCCAAAGTGGTAAAATGTATGTGTCCCCCTGTAACTTCTAAAATAAGAGAATAGTAAAACTAAAAAAAATATATGATTTACATTACCATGCAAACTTCCACCGAAAATTGGTTTGAACGAGATCTTAGTTTTTTTTTAATACGTCATAAATCATAAAACGCAATGAAATACCTTTCAAGTTTGTACCGAACCCTCAGTGCGCGAGTCTGACTCGCACTTGCCCAGTTTTTTAGTATTTGCTGTTATAGCGGCAACAGAAATACGTCATCCGTGAAAATTTCAAATGTCTGAACTATTACGTTTCATGAGACACAGCTTGGTGACAGACAGACGAACAGCGAGATGATAGCAATAGCGTCCCTATTTTATTACCCTTTGGGTACGGAACCTTAAAAACATATTACTTTCACCATTCACGGTCACTATTGAATAGGAGCTGTTCACAATAAGTAGACCTTCATGAATGACTGATAAATAATGTATTTCCTGTATCGTGGATGGTACAAGCAATCTTTGAGATATACAAAGAGACAGAAGGAAGACGATATTAATATTTTATACAAAGAGATCCAGCAAGACATAGTTAATCATCTTTTGAGAATGGGAAACGAATCGCTTTGAATTGATCAATGTTTGAATCGTATGATTGCAATGTTAAGGAGTGGGTCATCACAACATCTTACCTATATATAGCATACATAAGCATAATCAGCCTTTTAATGTTCCCACTGTTGGGACTCAGGCCTCCTCTCTCTAGGAGAGGGAACATTGATTATCTATATAGGGTGACTGGTAATTAGTGTACGATACTTAAACACGTGATTGTGCTCATGATAACCAACAACTTTTACTATGGGAACAAACCTGAAATCGCGAAAAAAAAATCAGCTGTTCAGTACATTTATGTTTGCCTAATGTATTGAACAGCTGATATTTTTTTCGCGATTTTGGCTTTGCTTCCATAATAAAAATTGTTTGTTATCATGAGCACAATCACGTGTTTAAGTATCGTACACTAATTGCCAGTCACCCTATATATACAAACTGACTGACATATCAACGCACAGCCAAAACTACTGGGACTAGGAGCGTAAAATTTTGCACAAGGCTTTCTTTTATGAACTAGGCGAGCACTAAGAAAGGATTTTTCGAAATTCAGCCCCAAGAGAATGAAACGGGGGTCTAAAGTTTGTATGAAGAACCCTTTCACGCGGGCGAAACCGCTGACAAAAGCTAGTTATTATATAAAAATAAATTGCTGTTCGTTAGTTTCGCAAAAACCCAAAATAACTTGACCGATTCGAATAAACCTTTAATAAAGGCCCTTTAAAAAATAGCAAATATCTGTTGAAAAAATAAAAATTGTGTAAAAGTTGGAAAATAATATCACGGGAGCTAGTATAGCGACATCTGTGTTGACACAAAGCAATTAAAAAAAATTAAAAAGCTGCATAATTATATAACGTCCGAAATCAACTACGCAGTTGCACGGACCAGACTCAACATCCGTTTGGTCAGAAAATCTTCCTTTTTCAATAGAGGTTTCGTTAGATCAAACAATAAGATTTTCAACCATGCTCACGTTAAAAAAGGCATACAAATCCTAACTTTGAGCATAAAGCATAAGCATAATCAGCCTTGTGCGGATTGGTGGATGTCACATGTCTTTGAATTTTTGGTTCTAGGACATGCCTGTTTCCTCACGAGGTTTTCCTTCACCGTTTTGAGAGCAGTGGTGATGAAAATAAATTACACAAAGTAATGCGCCTGGCTCGGTTTGAACCCGCGACCTACAACTCATAAGTCGGGGCCGTTACCACTCGGCCACCACTGCTCTCACTTTGAGCTGCTACTAAGAAATCACAAATTAAAATATACTTACACGTGTCGAGAAAATCTTTGCTCATTTCTAGATTTCGTCTAGACAGAATATAATCTAAAGAATATTTCAAACATTTTCCGTCGCAACAATCCACTACAAAGTTAATTAAATGCCTAGACCTATTTACGTTACTGATATAGGACTCCGCCTAACATCATACTCATTTGATTATTCCATCTGAACACATTTTGTCTGTTTTATTTATTCCATTTCCATCCTTATTAGCAGGCACGTACTTACACATTCGACATAATATGACATGACATAAATAACATATTTCACACCCTTCCGTTCTCATACTTACTACATCAATAAAACCAACCAAGTGCGAGTCCAACTGAACTTCTAAACGAATTATATATTTTTTAAACGTTTTTTTAAACTTCTATACTTCTAATTCGTTTTACTGTAATCTATAACCAATAAATAACCATTTGTTGTAACTACAAAAATGAGAGTGACTATTTCACATAAATAAGACCACTATAAATTTTATATACCAATGTCAATATTTATTTTTATTTTGTTGAGAAAATGAGTTCTTCGTTATAAATATAATTTAGATATAATTTTAATTTACGGGTTTAAAATTGTTTATTAACAATATCTTATGCGGTTTGTTCTAAATCTGAAATCATAAGCTACGGGTCTGAACGTGACCGGGTTCTCGTTGATGGCGTTGAGCTCAATATTTATAGTTATTTTATTTTTAGTTTAAGGGCGTATAATTAAATCCACTTTAATGAATTGCCTCAAAATTCACCTAATTCTGACTATTTATATTAGAGTCATCATGGCTCAAACAATAGTGCCTAGGTAAAGCGCTATACTTAATTTTAGAATTTTCATATAGCACCCCAAAGTGACGCAGATATTCATGTGCGTACCAAACACAACAATACCCTTCACCCTACCCTTGCGGTATACAATGCCCTTCATACAGCGAGAGACAGAAACAGATGGAAGAATATCATAAGTACAAATGAAAGTGATGAAGGTCACGACTCTCAGCATTTAGGAAAACGACGCAAGGAGGAGGAGGTACCAAACAATTGATCCAGTAGACTCTGTTTTTTTTGTGTTACCGGAACCAAGCTTGCCTTTTCCCAGTTATATTGGGGTCGGCTTCTAGAATAACAACTGGATTAGTATTTCTTGTACTGGGTATGCCATCACTTTGAGGAGTGGCTGGAGCGGTGTCTCACCTTCCGCATGACGCAGGTTCTCACGCCCTAGCCGCCGGGACTCCGACCCTGACAACCAGCTCCCGTCGGCACGGTCTTACGGACGACAAGCAATGGGTTGCTCGCGATCAGGCCGTCTGGTAACCGTGCGGACCGAGCCCGAGACGTCGACGGCGTATTATTCCACACGTGCCTCAAAGAGATGTCAGCAAAACCGTAGGAGCCCAGCAGGGCCGAAGCCTACTGCGGCCATGAGAGGACTTCTGAAAAGATAACCCGCGGTCCTAGAACGCAAAGGGCAACTGAAGGAAGATAGGTGTGGTTTTCCCTCCCGCTCCGCCCTATAGCGAGAAAAGTTATTAGATGATTTCCCACCTCAAAAAGACAGACAGGCAGGCACAATGTTGGTCCTACAAGGGTTCCGTTTTATCATTCAGACTTCGGACCACTAAAAACATCGTTTGTACCTTTTAGAAAGACCTTGTCAATACTAATGTTTGTAACGTCCTCTACTAACAGAGTTATTCGACATGCAACCACAATCAGAACAAGATTAATAAGAAAATATGCTCTAATTAAAATGCCATAAAGTGTATTTTCATGTTTCATCGTTTATGAGCATGCAATCCGAAACTTTAACTTAGAATGTTGTCAGATGGATATGAAAATAGACTCTATACTGATGGAAAAGAATAGGATTTCCTTTGCAGGATTATGTCTGTGCAATGTAAGTATGGGAGTATCAACTATGTGCGGCGGTAATGTACCTTGCAATGAGGGACGTGGTTAATTTTTTTGCTCGGTTTAATAGCAAAAAGAGGCTTGTTTACATCCAAGTTTAACACTTGTGCCATGCTACCACTTTTCCTGTATAAATTGTTACTGCAATAACTCTTAGTGACAAGTGATATTTTTTTATAAAATTCTTACAAACGGTTTGTGACGAGAATGGATAAAGTGAGAAATGAGTATATTGAGGAAGTTTGAAAGTGGCGCCAGTGACTGAAAAGTTGAAAGGGAATCATTTGTCTTGGTATGGTCATGTAAAGAGAAGGGATGAAACTCATGTTACTAAAAGAGTTATGAGCATACATGTGGATGGATGGAGAGGGAGAGGGAGGCCAAAGAAAAGATGGATGGATTGTGTGAAGAGTGATATGAAAGAAAAGGAAGTTAGTGATAGCATGACGAGTGACAGGGCAGAATGGAAGAAAAAAACGTATTGCGCCGACCCCAAATAACACGGGACAAGGGCAGGAAGATGATGATGATATATGTTACAAACGTTTTTGATATTTTATACGAATTTTTACTTAGTTTAGGTACCTCTAGCTGCTGCAAGCAGCTTTGCCCACGTGATAGTTAAAAAAAATCCCAAGGGAACATACACTCGAGCTAAAAAAAAGTATTCTAGCTCCAAGACATGGCCTACCCGTGTATCAAGTTTTATCGAAATCTGTTCAGTAGTAACAAATATACACACGCACAAATTCACAAACTTTCACCTTTGCAATATTATAGTGTGATAATAATCATTGGTGATAATGTAAACTCTGGAAGGACTGATACGATTACGAAAACACTGTGAGAGAAAGATGAACTATCGCTGTTTACCTTTGGCTTATAAAACAAGCTTTCTTTAAATTTGCAATCTTTATGTTCTTGTCCTACGGAGTTGAATTTACATGTTGAGGGGATGGGGATCGACCATGTCTTATTTTTTCTTACAAGGGGGTGGGAGGGAGTCTTGATAGTTCTTACGTAAGATCACAAAAATACGTAAAGTTAAGATTGAAAGTACCGATGTGCGCTCGGATGCGTATACTTAGGTAAACTATTTCCATGGCAACGTCACTGCGCCTCCCCGCTTGCGAACTAAAGTTAGAACTACACTGCGCACACGTGTGCCACACACGCCGATCTGGGCGCGTCGGTCTCCATACATTTTATATGGAAACTAGACTTGTAGAGCTACACTTGATCCACGCCATGTGACGTCGTTCTACGTACAAATCAGCCCCCCTAGCCAAGTTACAATCGTATCGTTCGGCGCGAACGCCTCGAGTAGGCCACGCCTCCGATTCCTTTGTTCTGACGTCATCTCAACGCTCAGTCACGTGGTCAGAACAAAGGATTCGGAGGCGTGGCCTACTCGAGGCGTTCGCGCCGAACGAAACGATTGTAACTTGGCTAGGAGGGCAGGTTTGTTACACGTGTGCATCGGTCTGATGTAGTTCTAGCTTTAATAATACTTGTTTGCTTAAACGACACACTTCTAAACGTTCCTAAATATTTGTTGTTCTATTTATCTTTCAGCTAGAAAATAAAATAAAATTACGATACGGTAGCAAAACCAAATGAGGCACTAGCCATTATATTATTGACTTGAGATTTGTCAATATTTTTACATGGTAACAGACACGTATTATCAAACTGAAATTTGCATCAGACCCTTCACCTAAATAATAAATAATTAATTTTGACATTGGTGCCTTATAAATATTCAACAAAAACAAATTAAAGCAATAACAAACAACATTAAATTGCGATTGAACAAATAAAATAAATGTGACAATTTAAATTTTAAGGTCTCGTCAACCATTTTTGCTGGTCGTTAAGATTTTATACGACCAAAATTTTATCAGTACTCGGTGCAAAATTATAATCAAAGCGACATTGTTCAAAACCGGATCGTGTTCGGGACAGGTTTTGTCACCTGCCGTTCTGAGTTCTGACACTTTTTAACCGACTTCAAAAAGGAGGAGGTTATATGTTCGGTTGAATGTATGTTTTTTATTTTTTTTTTTATGTATGTTCACCGATTTCTCGGTCAAATGTGGACCGATTTCGAAAATTTTTTTTTTGGTTGGTAGGTTATACTTCCGAGTTGGTCCCATAGAAATATTGTTATGATCTGATCATGAACTTCGAAGATATGGAACAGAACTCCTCATAGGATCACAGCAGAACCGTCGTAACAAGTAAAATTGCTTTGTTTATACGTGTAGTCGATGACTGACTGAAAGTAGAGGGGGAATATATCGAACTGATCTGATGGTGAAGCCTGAAATTAGGCACCGGAACTCTGTAATAAATTAATGTAATATAACCGTGTTTGGGATTATTAGAATTGTCATGAGATGCACTCTGGCTATAAGGTATTTAAGTTTGGCTGAGGGGTACTTTTTAGTGGTATATAACTAAAAAGTGTAAAATAAAAAACTTTTTACAAAAAAAAACACAACCGACTTCAAAGTAAAAAAAAAACACTGAAAAGTGCAAAATAACTTTAATTTCGGAAGTCGGTGTTAAATAACGAAGAGACAAAACTATTATAGAAACACCGACTTCCGAAATTAAAGTTATTTTGCACTTTTCAGTGTTTTTTTTTTACTTTGAAGTCGGTTGTGTTTTTTTTTGTAAAAAGTTTTTTATTGTCAATGTCATCGAAAATTGAGAGGTTGTTCGAAAATCCTGTATTTTTTTTGGGAAATAATGACGAAGGCAGGTGAACAGTGAGGTTTTGCTGGCACGATCCAATTGGGACGTTGAGGTTATTTTTTTGAACATTTGCACCCAGTTTTGAGAAAGAAAATTATGGTTAAAAAATAATGTGACACATTATCAAGCGCGTGTGTTTTTATGGTGGAATGATGAATTAATTAATTAATTCGATGGATGCGAGACGCACAGGACCCGTCGTTGTGGCGACGCTTGGGGGAGGCCTATGTCTTTCGGCTGAAATGATAATATTGATGATGATGATGAACGAATTTAACAACAGCCAATCGCATAATTTGGCTTGCGTTTTATGCGTTGCGCATCGCTTAGTCGTTCCAGAAGCCTACTGTGCTGTACTGGGAAGTTAAATTGTTGACACCTCTACGGTCCGGACTAAGCGTTTCGCCTCGTCGTTTATACCACGTACATCGAAGGACTGGAACAATTGCCTGCTGTGATCTTCCCATCCGATTATAATTTAGGTGTCTTCAAGGCTAGAGTGAATAGACTCTTAATAATGTCGTGCGCTTCACCATCAACGATTGCATCACTTCTTACCATCAGGTGGGATCGCAGTCAAGTACTAGTTTATATCATTTAACTCGTCTATAAATTGGTATCGTACGTAGCCCCAGACATTTGTGAGGGCTGCAATTTTTTTGTACAATCGTAACAACTTACACGGACGGCTTCCGGGGACTCCTAATGCATATTGCGGCTCGTAATCCCAAGACCAGTCCACCCCCACGTGAGCCAGTTCTTCGCGTGCACACTTTCTACGTTGCATCACTGCAGATATAATCGACTGAAGTATTAGCGCTTCCTCCAGTACCCCCTTCCTCCGTGTTGCAAACAAGTATTTGTTATTAAATAAATTGCCCGAAAATTGCTCGCTTCCCTCAATTTGGCAACGAATACCTAGCGATTATCGTTTATTTATGGATCAAATGGTCGTATGATTGATAGATGCGTGAGGAGCTAAAGATCAGGCTCATGACATGATACTTATTTTGCAAATAGATTTAAAAAATTAAAACACTTTTACACGTAAATTGTTTCGCCAATTTAAACTAGATGAGGCTAATACTATCTGACTACCCTAAGAAGAAACACCGATACAAACTCAGGGTCAAAGTATCCAGTCCATACAGCAAACACCTAATGGTCAAATCATATGAGGACCATACAGATTAGTGTCTGAGATAGTCTTTTGAGGAAAGAACATACAGATTTGAGAGGACCTGTCCAGTCAGTGCAAGCATTTGTCAGTATTCGTGTAGCTCAACTCAAGCCTACTGTACAAAATGATTACCATTTATTGTATTCAACTTCCACCAAGATTTCAATGTGTTTTCTTAAAAGTGTCTGAAGTGACCTAACTTAAACACAGTGGAACCACATTAACAAGCTGTAAACAAATGTTTGATTCAAAGTTACATATTAGTAATCTTTACAAAAACAGAATTAGCATACGAAAACTGAATTCATGTAAACAGCTCGTTGTATTCAACGAAAATATTTTAGACAAACATCTGGCAGCACAATTAGATTCAGACTAGAGAAATCAATGGAGAGCGTTGAAAACTAAACTCATTAGCATGAAATGTATTTACGCTGACGGAAATTTAGACTAGAGCTGCTAATTGAAATGTTTCTAGTTCGTTCAAATATATTTTCAAAACTTACCCTTGAACTAGCTGGAATTCAGCGTTCATACGCTGACGTGCCGTTTTAGTTACTGTTAGACATGTAAATATGGTGTCTTGTCTAAGTCCCACAAACCTCAATTGAAAAGGAAGGTGCCTCCGGGTGTTGTGTATGATCCGGATAGCTGCTCATACCTACTTGATTTCGGACTGTTGTATTATGTTTTAACTTAAGTACCAACGTAGTGTACCTACCGTAACTTTTCACTTCAAAATAACTGTATGATGTCGTTTATATATTTAAAAAAAAAACTGTTTCTGAGTACATATTATTTGTACCTATATATTTTCTTACTTTTTTTATTCTTCATTAAATATCAAAAAACTTTTTACAAAAAAAAAATAACCGACTTCACTAAAAAAACACACTAAAAGGATCAAAATAATTTTAATTTCGGAAGTCGGTGTTTCTCGGTATTTATTTGTTTTTCTTATTTAACACCGACTACCAGGTCATTGTGGCGACACTTTAGGCCTATGTCCAACAGTGGACATCTTTCGGCTGAAATGATGATGATGAAGACTAGTAACTAGACTATTCGAACTTTCGACGTCTGTCAGACCAAACGTCAGTATTTAAAGGTAGAACGTAGTTGCTAAACCCGTATATTCAATTTCATATTCACTCAAAATCGTTATCATAATAAAGAATAACTATAATAACGTTTCCATCTACAAAAATAATACGCCTCTCTCCTGTTAAAACAACAACGCCAAGAAAAGAAAAACCATCAACTCTTTAAATAATATTATTCAAAAACATAAAAGTGGCAGACAGGCTGCTTGAGACTTCGAAAAAAAGCTAATAAAAACAACAAGCTTTTTTCGGCGAATTTCCTAAGACCCTTATCAAAGAAACAGACTACCTACTACATAGATATATATACAATAACTCAATTTGTCGTAAAAGGTCTTTTAACAAAATTATATTCGGCTGGTAACGAAAAAATAATTTAAAAGGGTCTTGGAAACAAAAACCAAGTGGGTACGGTAATACCTACTTTGCTTTATTTTAATGCATAACAATTGAGAAAATTTTCGAAGATATTAAGAGAGTGTAAGCTGTTGATCCCCGCATTAACGCCGGCGTTCACGCGCCATTGTCTTACTATTGTGTCTCTAATTACGCACTCAAAAGGTTAAATCAAAAACTGTTATGCTGGGGCAGTAGAGAGCACGACAGAGGTAACACAACTGGGTATCTTACAACCGCGGCGGTAAGTCGCTTTTTGAGGAGTGGCTGGAGAAGCGCCATGGTGTCACTTCGAAGATACTCTGCGGACATGGCAAACCAACAAGGTCGGAAACCGTGGTCCTAAGAAAAGGGGGACTGAAGGATACAGGTGGGTTTTGAGTTAGTAAGTGTCTGACAGGCCCTTTCGCTCCACCCTAAAACGCGAAAATTGGATGATTTCTCACCTCACAAAAAAAGGTAACAACTATAATACCTCCAACTATGATACCTCCGGCGTGGTTCTATTTGTTGACTTATATGCTAAACTAGCTTTTGCCCGCAGCTTCGCTCCCGTCAACTGACTACTATATTCTACTCTACCCAACTTTACCCTACCCTACCTTACTCTACCTCACTCTACCCTATTCTACCTCACTCTACCCTACACTACCGTACTCGATAAAAAGTATCCTATGTCCGTCTCCTGGTTCTTACCTACCTCTCCACTAATTTTCAGCCAAATCAGTTCAGCCGTTCTTGAGTTACAAATAGTGTAACACGACTTTCTTCTTTAAATATAGATTGTGTAAATAATAACAAATTTATTGATTTTAGGACTAGAATCGGCATAAAGTACATTGTAGGGTTACACAGCCACTGTTCAAATCTGTAAACGCCTGTCAAGAAGCAACTGCAACACTCCAATTAGTTAAACAAGAAATCGCACACATCACCGTGCTATTACAAATTTTGCGGCCAACGTCAAGATCTACGTAATTTTTTTTGTTTTTTTTTTTAGCATTCGACTTTACATCGTTTAACCGGACACGAGTCATTTTATTCAAATAAGTACTCTGGTTTTTCCCGAAACAGCCACATATTATTTACTTAGTCTGGTAAGTGGGTGCTGTACTTCTAGATAGATTAAAAGGTATCTAAAATGTGTTTAATTCATTAACGCTCAGGCGGTAGCCGGCGCCCGCAAGCCATTGTCTTACTATTGTGTCTCTAATTACGCACGTCAAAAGGTAAGAGACAGTTGCGATCCTCTGACCTAAGTTGTCGATTGACTTATACCTAGCACGTGTATTTAGTCACTAGTATATCAATAGCCTACAAAAAATAAAGACAATACTCACATAATATTTGCATTTCTCGACGACTGCAAGTCTGCTGGCGAAAGTTTCGTTTGTGGCTTCGATCTCTAAGACCCTCTTCTTGAGGTCCAGGCTGTTCTTCTGGATGAAGTAGACGTAGTCTACGCCAACCATCTAAAAGACATGAAAATTATATTGTGAGCAGCTAATCCCGCGTGAAAATCGAAAATTATCCTACGGGAACTTAGTACCGGGGTAAAAAGTACTTAACTTACGTTATGTCCTACATAGTACGGGCTTTTAAGGTATGATTGATTACCATACTTCCAAATATACCGACATTAACATAATTTTAAGTAACACAACATACCATTAATAACCAACATAGTTAACATATAGTTTTAATTTTAAGTTCCTATTGTTAGTTTGTTTATGGTGAAGTATACGAGTATCTATCTATCTTAGCATTTATAGCAAGTAGTATTACCTCATATCTATATTTTAATCTATTTAGCTTGTGTGTCCCAGTACTAAAAAGCTAGGCAAAAGCATATCTCTCCATTTTCCAATACTTACTCAAAGATATTTTATCTATGTATTTGTATCGCAATTTATAATTTGTGTCTAGTCTACCAAGGTGACGATAAATGCAATTTTAGCGAAGAAAAAAAACAGGTCACAGTTGAAATTCAATTTGCATCTGATGGAGAGGAATGACCTCGTTTATCGCAGCTTCCGTAGAATCTGGTAATTCTGAATATCACTTTGCGAAATGACATATGGAAAGGACTATGCTCGGAGTTTCCTTGCGTGATCTCATCAGAAAGGAAGATATCCGCAGAAGAACCAAGGTTACCGATATAGCCCGAGGAATCGCCAAACTTAAGTGGCAGTTGGCAGAGCACATTGCTCGCAGAACAGATGGTCGATGGGGGATAAAAGGTTTTAGAGTGGCGACCACGAAGACGCAGCGTAGGAAGGCCTTCCACAAGGTGGGCTGATGACCTGGTCAGAATCGAGGGAATCCGATGGATGCGAGACGCACAGGACCGATCGTTATGGTGACACTTGGGGAGGCCTATGTCTAACAGTAAACGTCTTTCGGCTGAAAAGATGATGATGGTGAAATGACACCTATGAAGTATAGAAGATAGACTCAGTTCTACCTTCAGGTTCGTCCTACGTCTGTTACATATAACGTTCTTCCTGCTGGGGCACAGACAGCTGAACTTCTTTATCATCTGTATTTGGCCATTATCCACGACGAGGGCTAAGTGCGGATTGGTAGTCAGATCCGTCTAACCTCATCAAAAAATCGTGGCGTATGTAGCAGTTAAACCAACTGTATCAATCCTTATTTGTCTTTCTACCGTCGGAATATTAAGACTTGTGCCGGAGAACCCACCTTCTTGAGAAGATAAGGGGCTTCGACATTCAGCTGGCATCGCCTAGTCGTATTTCGCTGTGAGTCGTCGGCTGACCAGTTGTCGTCTGTGATGACACATTCCACCACCACCGGTATCTGGGGGCAGCTGGGGAACCGCTTTTCGTATGCCTGGAAAGAAGAAAAGAAGTCTATCATTATCACTAAGATAAAAGAGACAGTACAGTTCCTAACTTTTGTCGATGGGTCGATGCCTGTCTTTTTCTTTAATACATCTTTATTAATCGTAATCTAAATAATCACCTCATTTTTAGCCATTTCATCTTTCACACTTCCATCCATTTTTAGGGTTCCGTACTTCAAAAGGAAAGAACGGAACCCTTATAGGATCACTTTGTTGTCCGTCCGTCTGTCTGTCTGTCTGTCAAGACCCTTTATCTCGGAAACGCGTGGAGGTATCGAGTTGAAATTAAAACCATATACTCAGGTTGACCTAGAATCCTGAAATTTTGCATAAAGCAAGGTCTTATAGCACAAGTATAGCAAAAAATCTGAAAAATAAACTCACTCACTCACTCTCACTCTGTACTATTTGTAATTACCTACGTCACAAAAAAAAACTGTTTTTTGCGATCCGGAACAATATTCGTAACTCAATTTCGGGAATTGAACTGTTTTCATAGGTAAGTTTGTACGGAACCCTCAGTGCGCGAGTCCGACTCGCACTTGCCCGGTTTCACTCGCATTTTTCTCCATACAAACTTTGGACCCCCGTTTCGTCACCCCCTAAGGGGGGAATTTTAGAAAATAAAAATCTCTAGTGCTCGCCTTCGTTATAAAAGGAAGTCTTGTACAAAATTTCACATTCCTAGTCCCAGTAGCTTCGGCTGTGCGTTGATCAGTCAGTCAGTCAGTTTCTCCTTTTATATATATAATAATATAGATATCTACCTACATACACCACTATTATGTTTCCTAAAAATACTACCTTGCTCAAGATTAGCATTTTCAATGTGAAAATATACCCTGGCATCATTAATTAACGTCTCCCAAGCCCCAGTTCGGAGTTCCTAAATTACCATTTCTAGGCGCGATAAATATCTAAACACTCGTTTTCGTGTAAAAATTCCTGATTTACGATTCACATTTCGTGCCAATGGCCCAAATTTCTGTTTCATTTATTAACATAGGTACTTACTGCAAAAACCGTTTAGGCGGGTGGACCTTTATCAAATTATAATGATCGTAAACATTGTGAAATGGGCCACGAAAAGGGCTCTCAAGGGAAAATTCTCTAATACCGAAACAGCCAAGTTAGTAGCATCAATCAAATACAAACACACTGATGAATACTTGACAGTGACGAACCGAAGAAATTTCAACAGAAATTTAGGGTAATTTCCAATTCAGGACTTATTTTCGAGCCATTTATCTCATGTTAGAATTAGATTTCTTTTCTTAGGTTTTCTAAGAAAATCTTTCTTTTCCAAGTTTGAAACAAGAGAGAGGTATATCACTAAGGTCATACAATATTTAAGACTTGAATGAGAAAATGTTACCAAAAGAACCTTTATCTTTGACATAATAAACCGGGTAACAGAAATTCTGGCAACGAAAATGAAGCTAATATTTTGCATTAGCGATGGACGACGAGACTGCAATCAAACTGTAATTAAAAACTTTTATAAAGCCAATCTTAATAGAATGTAAGTCAATTAAAAGTTTTTATTTTTGTTACAAAATTATGGGAGTTAAGATCATTATCGATGGCTGATATAAATACGTCTAGATTAGACCGAGACATGAGACTGATCACGTTCAGCTACATGTGTCGGAGGCACGTGGCAAACACAATCTGGAAGTTTGGCGTATTATTGAATAGATCAACGTGAACGTGTTCAGATTTAACCAGGTTTCATCGTAAAACAAGTTAACCGTTTCTTGGCGAATCCCTATAACACAAAACTTTCCTCTCCGCAGCATATTTACACAATGTTCAGCCAAGTATGAAAATTCTCTGTAAATTGTTTACGGTATACCACAGGGGTTTATATTTGGCCCAAAACTAAACAAAACTTTCGCTTTTGTTAATCCTCTCTGGTTTCATTCACAATCAACGATAACTTCTCAATAGGAAGGCAATGGCACCTACGATTAAAATTTTACGATGCATTGTTCCAATTCTCAATAGGTTTTGATTTCTTGGCGACACTAATAGTTCATTCGTATTACGTACCGTCTTAGTTAAAGGACTATAAACATTTTAAAAATTTCTCACGTGTGACTAGGCACGGTGTTATGGGAAATTTTAGTAGTTTTTTTCTTTGAGTTGTAGTAGATTTAAGGGGTTTTAGCTTTAATTAATTTTAAGATGATGTAGCTTTGTATTGCAGTTACATTTTTGCTTGATGGACTAAAAATTATATACGAGGATTTCTAGTACCTACTCCGTTTATCCTACATGTTCGTCCATTAGTAAGGGACTATGAATAATCCTATATTTCATGGTTAGGCTATAACCATTAAATATCTACTTTTTAGCTTAACAAATAAAATATATCCAAGAATTGGCAAGTTAATAGTTTTTGAAATAGGTTTGAAAAGGTATATTGTATAATGTATTGTATTTTTAGGCACCTAAAAATGTCTTACACATTTTATTTTTAAAAAGTTTTTTATTTCATACTTTTTTGGTTGGGATATGCTCCAACCAGAGTGCTTATTTCTCATGACAATTCCAATTAACCTAAAGACTGCTATGATTTTTTTATTATGAAGTTCCCGTGTCTCCCTTTCACCTTCCGGCTCCATCATCAGATCAGTTCGATAGTACCTTATAGCCAAAATAAAGCCAAAGTGCATCTCATGACAATTCTAATAAACCCAAACATGGCTAGGACACATTGATTAATCACGGAGTTACGGTGTCTATCTTCCGGCTCCATCATCATCATCAGGTCACTTCGATGATTCCATTTTCAACATAACTACTCAAAACCGTCGTCGACCACATCATCGCTTACCATCAGGTGAGATGGTGGTCAAACGCGAGCCTATCAATAATAAAAAAAAAAACCATTTATTTATTTCAAATTTGTTTTAATTCAGTGTTTCAAATTTTATTTATTTAACAATCCATGTATATACATCTAATCAAAAACCAGAAGAAGGAAACAGAAAAACAGCAACAATCACTTCAAAACAAACACAGATTATTTTTTAATTATTCCAGCAATCCTGAGACAGAAGAATAATGTGAGAGATGTAGATACAGTGTTCTTTTTTTTTTTCAACTTAAATTACTACAGATCTATTATGAACTGAAATATTCATATCTTTTAAGTTCCTTGAGCTAAATACTATTTGAAATAATCATATATTCTAGAAAATCCAAACGTTAATTGTACTTACACGTGCCTTCCGATTAATTTTATATTACATTCGTCTAACACATAAATATTTTAGTAGGAATGTGACCTACACGCGTAGCGTTTTCGATACGACGATTATTGAATGTCAAGTATTGCTTTCTTTAATGTCTTCTTGCATGTTCAATATGTCGGAGTTCAGAATCGTGGCTTGAATTTTCTTAGTTCATTTTTACCGAGACCTTTTGCTGGATTATCTCATTTCAGGCCCCCAGATGGGTGAAATTCAAATTGGGTTACATAGAACATCTTAAGAAGATGTCCCCTCACCTAACCAGACACGATTTGGAATGTTTTTCTTTAACTATATGAAAATATAAAACTTATGAACAAAACAAACTTGACGACCGGAAAATGCCAAGAGCAATCTTCATTTCTACAGAAGCTAAGTCATGAAGTAAATAAAACTCCTGTAAGTACATCGTAAACTTATATGTTATTTCTCTGCCAAAGCTGATATATCTATGATGTGATATGACACCCAGCAAAAAGGAAAAGAGCGTGAACCATGCGAGAACCTACTAAATATTTGCCATCAAAATGTCGTAATGCGACATATTATGTATAGTTGAGCCTGCGGGGGCAATAAACTAAAGCTGTGCTAATATAAACGATTAGCAATGTTTTAGGTCGTAGATACGAGTACAGAAGGACTTCCTAATAGACTTGCCTTGACTATATACTATCAAAACGGATACAATGCAGCTTCCATTACAGTCATTTGCTGACACTATAGTTTTGTTATCATCCCCCAGACTTTAGCAACCTTTTTTGGTTCTATTATACCTTTGAAAGTACAAGGCAATTGACAACGACATGCAAGCGTAACCGAACTAGTGGGAGGATTCGAAACGTGTTCAAAAAGCTATACTATAGGGACGTGAGTGCAAAAGGGGAGAAAACAGAACAGATTGAAAGGATAATAAATCTTCTACAAGTCTCAACGCCTCTTGTAGTCGCGGGCGTGCATGCGAAGGATATTGGCTTTTAAAAATAACTGACAAAAATGCAACATTGAAGAGAAATCCAATTTCATGACAATATTGAAGCGTATCGGAAAAACATTCCAATTCCTCGAATGCTTTACAATGTGAACAGACTGTTGGCACTTTATAGTTTTAAAATAAAATTATCGTGAAGTGATTTGTGTAGAGTTTATGTGTTCTGTGATTTTGTTTATGTAGCCTTTGATTTTGTCAAAACAGAATATTTAAACCAATCATGTTTTTTAAGTGAGACCTAAGAACTAAATTCCAAATCGATGCCAACCATACCAGTCACAGGGATAATTTCTTTACACACCTTACAGGCGTTTTTCTCACAACTACGTCTGTAGCCTTAAAAACCATATTGCAACAAATAACGCCGTATAGCCATGATATAGAGAGAGAATACTAATCTTTCTATTCGCGAGAAACTGGGACGAATCCTAATACAACATGATCGTCGCGAAGCAGGCAATAATTGAGGAAATAAATACATAGTGTAATATTTACTTATAATTATAGGATAGTTGGAGCAAAAGCAACTGATATTTTTATAAGCGTAGGTTTTATTTATCTTATTATCTTTTGTGACGGACGCAGATAAAAGCTTATTTATCAAGTACAGGAACAACTATCGAACATTGCGAGCCAAATCCAAAAATATAAATCTTCCCTCATTATGATTTTATAAAATGAACCTAACACGAAATTTTTTTTATTACAATTTGTAAACTAAATTTATATACTGTATGCGGCGTTGTGTGATAGTTCTGGAATATTATTATTATTTTTTATTATTAGTACACGTCTCCATATAATTGACAAGTTTACATTAGCATCAATTAAATGGCTTAAAGCGTATAGTCCTTTGAACATCTGGCCGGAGTTAGAGCCCCACCGACTTTTTAATCCATTTTCTTTGCGAAATATGGATTGATTTACATGCTATGTACACTCTGAAGAACACCTACCCAGCAATTTTTTTGTGTAAACATATTTCAAAAGATCAAAGCCGTTTGAAATGAGTAGAGAAAACAAGCGAAAAAATATAAGTTGATAAATATTTTTTTTTAGACAAAAGTATTAATCGCACGAAAAAAATCATTATGTTGATAATGCTGTATATGAACCTATAATAAACATATATTTTTTTCAAACCTATAAACCAAGCCGTTACCGAGAAGTAGGCTTCAGAAACTCACTGTTTTATGGCACTGCTCGGTTGCTAGGGCCTTAAAAAATACGTCATACTAGTAAGTTTGCTTTTGATCTGAAGCGATGGAAACACTAAGAAAGACTAATACAAAAGCGATGTAAACCTTGAATTTAACGATTACTGTCTAAAAAAGCAACTAAAACCTGAATCTAATTAAACAGAACTGAGAAACGAGGAGCGCGTCTTAAAACTCATTAAGCTACAATTTTATTTTAAGGACTTTTCTGAAAACAATTTCCTGATCTACATAAAAAGAAAAAGTTTTTTAGAAGTTAGTACTAGGTCAACAGACTTACAGCAGTAATGACACTGAAATTGGTATAGCAACACAACGACTGGGCTATTGGTCTAGTGGCTAGTAGCCCTGACTGCTATGCCGGAGGTCGTGGGTTCGATTTCCACCCAGGACAAATGTTTGTGTGATGAGCACGATCATTTGTTCGGAGTCTGGGTGTAATTTATCTGTAATATGTATGTATTTAGAAATATATAAGTATGTTTATCAGTTGACTAGTACCCATAACACAAGCTCTGCTTAGCTTGGGACTAGACGGCGTTGTGTGGAATAGTAGTAATAGTAATAGTTGTGGAATATATAAAAAAAAAACATTTTACATTTAAAGCTGAAATATGTATGTACATGAGAATTCCACAAATAGCACAGTACACAATAATACTATAACAGGACAATGCGCAGTAAAAGAGAACGACATAATATAGCCTCCCTTTTGTAATAAAGACAATACGGTTCGTATTATCGATATGCGTTTGCGTTGGAAGTGGGTGTTTCAGAGTAGAAGTGACGCAAGTTGTACAGTTTCAAATAATAGGGCAAGATCAACAAAATTTAGAATACTTTTTTATCATATCACTATGTTACGTGATGGTAAGCGATGACGTAGTCTACGATGGACCCCTAGGTTGTAGCTATCAGGAAACCCAGCCCCCGGTAGGGAAATACATAAAGAAACAACATGGTCGCCGGTTAGGTTTACTGAAAATGTATTTTAGTCGGCACAATAAAAGAAGAGAGAAATTCAGTAAGGAAGATAAAATGGATAAAGTTTAGCCCCGGGTAACTCTCGAGTGTAGGTCATGACTAGGACGCGAAATGGGAAGATATCTGATTGAAATAACCCACGATGGGTTTTAGAATTATAACTCTACCTATCAGACGTAGTGTATGTATAGTGTATTTTTTTTCTCACCAACCCTTTTTTTTAAGGTGAGAAATAATCCAATGACTTTTCCGGACTGGATGGAGCGGTAGGGCGTCTCAGACTTTTACTGACTAAAACCACCTGGGTCCTTCAGTTGCCCTTTGCGTTCTAGGACTACGGGTTTCATTTCAAATTCCCCGAGGTCCTAGTGGGAATCGGCCCTTATGGGCCACTACGGTACGCTGACATCTCTTTGAGGAGCGCGTTGATCACTAAGCGCTGTCGACGACTTGGGCTCGGTCCGGACAGTTACCGGACGACCGGACGGTTACCGGACGACCAGACGGAAAGAAGGGACTTACCACCATGATTATGGTGTGCCCTTTTCACCAACCCTTGTGGACAAAAAATAAACCTAGAATCTTTTTTCAAATATATTTTAACTCAGTTTTCAATCTTATCAATTATCATCTAAGTATGTATATATGTCAATGAACATCATCATCTTCCTGCCCTTGTCCCATATTTCTTGGGGTCGACGCAACACGTTTTTTTCTGCCATTCTATCCTGTCAGGAGTCACGCTATCACTGACTCCCTTTTCTTTCGTATCATTCCTAACACAATTTATCAATTTTTTACATGTACAATATTCATACATAACTCTTTTAGTAACATGCGTTTCATCCCTCCTTTTCATATGACCATACCAAGATAAACGATCATCAATGAACATCTTAACACTTACATGAAACATGTCACTTATAAGCGTTACATTACCTACATTAAATTTTGACTATTGTTTGAGCATATTGTAAGTCCTTGTCAAACTAATTCTCCATTTCAACTAAGTTTCAGACAATGTACCTATTGTTACAATCGAAAGACGTCATCTGGTATATTGTCGGTGGCTTCAAACAAATCAACTATTGTTGCAACTGTCATTCTGTCAATATTGTGCTAGTGAAGGCTTTCCATATTTCTTGATTAATATTCCAGTTCAAATGTAAATTAATTATTTGCGCAACAAACAATTAAAAGCGTCTAGACTTATTTCAATTAGGTCATAATCGATCGCAACAACAATCGAGTTCAGTTTTCTCTAAGCTCGGAAATTGCGCTTCAAACTCCATTGAAAATACCACAGAATATAGAGAACACTAGAAGTAGCTTGAGAAAATGTTTGTACCAGAACCGGTGTCGCCAAACTCATACATTTACGATTTACTCTTACTGCAAACCGGAAGATACGATTGGCTAAAAAAAAAATAAGGGCGTAAACGAAATGCAAAAAAAATATTATACGAAATGCAACTTTAATATCAACAGCTTATAAATCAAATTGGCAAAAACAAGAAAGAAATACATATTGGACTACCAAGTACCGCCACTCGTCGCTAGATGGCACTGTTCAGTATGAACTATAACTACGTAAAAATAAGGGTGGTATTTGAATGGCGTATCACTGACACGAATGCAGGTTGCTACTCAAATAGTGATGTAACCTAATTCGATCGAAATAATATTGATAGTACGAAAACGTCTTTAAAACATATAATGCGAAAAAAATATTGTATGCGGTAATGTGATAGTATCAAAATAATGAAATTGATATTTCGTAGGGCAATTTTTAAACGTATTAAAAAGGGTATTTTTTTGCTCCCGGTAGCGTAGATCCATATCTCTTTACAAATTGGAACATTAGAAAAACTGAAATTATTAAGGAAGGAAAATAAAATCTTACAATTATCGTCAACTGCTGTGTTGTACTCTTACCTAACTCTTCAGGTAGATGTATTTAAAATTATATCACGAATATCATCCTACAATTTTTATTTTATTAATGTAATAATTATCTGTATTATAATTACTTACATACATATTTTTAAATACTTTTATTTTAAAAAGGCAACGTAATACATGTCGATTGATTTTGTCGATAAAGTCACGCACTATTTGGATAGCGTCAAAAGTATAAGTAGACAAGCGAATATTCCAGAAAGGCTAATAACCGGGAAAAGAAAATCAACTTTGTAGTCATGAAATTAAAGACAATTTTTGTTTGTATATCTTGTGCAATGTTTGACGAAATTTTATTTTTTCATTTTATTAAAATAAATCTGAAAATAATACTTCTCGTTGGTATGATACACCTCCATGAGTTGGACTTTTAGTCCGACTATGGTTTTTACAGTCCAATATGGCACAATAAGGCATTTTAATATTATTAAACTTAAATTGTACGTTGACGCAGTCTAGTTTGCGAATGAGAGCGCTTGAACAGCGAGTGCGTAATGCGGTACTGACTAGCGGCGACACTGTCACGCCTACTTACTATTTCCAGTGTTCTCTATATTCCGTGGAAAATACAAACGCGCGACTACTTTGGTATTGTTACTACATTGGTTTACGTTAACATCGATAAAACTGGCAATATCAATTGACCTTGTGCCGAGCTGTTCACGATGCAATCGTCCACACAGCACAAACGTAAATCGTTTCTATCGGCATTTGCTAGTACCCTTATTATACATCCAAACATTCCGCATTAACATACAATTTATCACCTATTCAATTATTCTTATCGTGGTAAATTAACACCATTTATTTTAGTGTCAGTTTTATTAACAGTAGAAGCTGATGGGTGGATCATTAATCATTGTAATTGTTACTACTTGAAGTCAAGTGTCCACTTTAAAATATTGGAGTGGTGTACAGTTGCATGACATTCAAATAAACTGCCGGCTACTTGTTTAATGGCTTGACTGTTTTAAGGATATCAAGGGCTAGGTCCTTGCGAAAGAAACCTGGTTAGAACGAATATCAAAACCAAAATCACTTAGAAGAGGACGTCCATAATGCCGTAAGTCTAGCCAAGTAAAACATTCTACAAAGTACTATACGAAGAATAATATCAAGCAGTAATAAGCAAATTCAGCAAATACTCAGTATTCTGTGTGGGACCGAGTGACTGACTAATTTTATCTGTCGCTGAAGTTCCGCTCAAGTATTTTCACGCATTCTCGATCTCACATTTATAAGGACTGCATTTCTTATTCATAAGGCGTAATTTTCTTTTTTTAAGTTCTTTAATGATTTGATATTTTTCATAGTATTTATTAGTTTATAATGTTAGCATATTTATGTATTTTATTATTATAAATAACTAATTAATTATTTATTTCTTCTGTTATTTGTTTATTGTGCAAACCTACCAGTGTTGTCTTTTTTAACCCAAAGGTTGACTGGTAGAGAATGCCTTGTTGCATTAAGTTCGCCTATGTACCACTACTGTACATGAAGTTTAAATAAATAAATAATAAATTTTACTAATCATATATAATTTTGATGCTTTGAATTTCACCTACCTTTGGGATCTGAAAGACTCCAGTACTAAAAATCAAAGGTATTGACAATCCATAAATCACGAACAAATCAGTTTATCGCTAGAATAATTCTCCGCCAATAAAAAACAACGCAATCTTCGTGAATGTACGAAATACGAGAATTTCGAATTCCCGACGGAGCCCGACCGCGCTCGTGTTGTAACATAACGATTTCATATCCGTTCGGACACCGTCGGCCGACGCTAGCCGAAGGGCATTCGTTCGTTTCATTTTCAAATTTAAATTTCAATCAAGGTATCTTCTTTATTCGGAAGTATGATTTTCTGATGAATATTTTATTGATTACAACGGCTGATTCTTTTGTGAAAAAATGAGTTGCTTTTCAGGAAGATATTCCAGTAGCCATTGCATCATTTCAGCAGGCTTTGAATGTCTGACTCTATGTAAACAAAGTTTTTGCGAATGTCTGTGTTACAAAATATATTAGGTATTATTATACCTAATATATTTGATGTGTCGTGATTTTTTTGTTTTAATTGTATTTATGTGGTTTTCCCTTAAAAAGGTAATTATAATATCATCTGTAAAGATATCGCACAAGAGGAAAATTTACCGTTGATTATACATGGATTATTCAGATTCCCCTTACGTGCATTTTTATTGTTGACCCTACGGACCGATTATGTAAATACTTTTGTCTCTATAATTCGGTGGACCTATTGGAAATTAAAATGAACGGCGCGGTATCTGAATTTCATGCTTTTGTTGAGATTAAAGAATTTAAATTCAGAGTATCAGTTACTTTGATCAGTTCACGCTCCGATAACTTTAAGGAGTTTAAATGTATCGATTTCTGTAGATTCAACAGTGCTACTTTGATTAGTGTTATAGTTTGCGGATTTGAAATATTTAGTCACGTTTCGAGGATTTACAGATTTTTGAAAGATATCCAGTATCCAGATATGGATATTTTATACGAATTTACAGTAAAATTGTGGAGGGCATAACAAGCTTTTTGGAAAATTTGAAGGTAACTTAATAAGAACCCTATTGAATCTTAAACGCCGCAGAGCTTGAACCGTTATCTACTCCAAATTAGGGCGGAAACAATAATTGGTCAATCATGTATTCCTGAATGACCACGGAAAATCGAAAACATTAAACGAAAAATTATGTAAATTGGTTCCAAGACCTAATAAACGACGCCAAATGAAGAACAAAAGATATTCTTTATTAGCTATCATTACACTAATTAGGTTTCGAGTGTCCTTGTCTGTCTTCACATAAAGTAGGATCGATTTTATAAAAACTTTCTTTTTTTATTTAGTATTATTAAGCTGTCATTACTTATTGTGGGAAATAGTCACGTGTGGCGATGATGATTCATGACAACAGTTTCACAAAGGAACTTGAATATTGAAGTGAAGACATACAAAATTGGGTTCCCATGTGGGTAAATGTACAGCCTTTTACAGACAGTCGTTAGTTCCAGAAACGGCAGACTTCACCGGAATTTTGGCAATAACAAACAACAGGATAAACGTTGTTACTGAAGGGGACTGCGCACATCGAAGTGCCTCAAATGGAAGGATTAACGACCAGAAGGTCGTGGGGACAGGGGAGCAATTTGACTAGAGCAAACCGACCAGGAACGAGTACTTACTTGACACAATTGCCGTGCGCAAACGTGACAGAGACACGCAGGCAATTGATTCAATCCAAATGGCGTGCAATAAATCATAATTGGACGAGAATGGAATAAAGAAAAATGCGTAGCAAACAACGAACATACAGAACACTTATCCATTACTCACACGCACGTGCTAATACTAACCTATAAAATACCGCTCAAGCAATAGAGCAATGCCCAATTGACCACTTTGATCAACGTGGGGAAACAGAAGCCATTACATTGAACAACCAAGTACTTAATACAGTGTACAATTAAACGCAGTGACATGACACTTGTAATTGTCAAACCTTAATAGCTCAGCAATTTACAGGCACGCAACGGCGAGGTCACGTGTCCCGGCTAAGTGTTGCAATGAACCTGTACTTACTTCATGCAAATAACTTGACTTGGCAAATATAAAGCTTCTAGGAACACTTGTGTGTTTAACGGCTTCCCAGAAAAACGCGAATTCTGAATAGCTGTTGCCATTAAACTTGAATGTTATGTCTCGTCTGCTCGCCGATCTTTTCGAAGATTTCCGATTATTACTTTTCAGAACATAAATTGTCATTTATGGGTATCTTCATCGAATGGAATGACTCTTCCAGAAATACATTTTCTTTGGAGCAATTCTATAAGTACTAAAAGTTTTATTATTGGACAGGCCGAACCCTTAACATGATCCTGTTTTATTAGGACGATAATAACGTACACTCATAAAGAAGCTTTAACTTTAATCCCTTCTTATTTCTTCTGTCTAGTAAGCCCGAATTGTGGCAGGGTCCGCTTGCCTCCCCAACCATACCTCTTTGCCGTTTTTTGACACGAAAGCGAAACTGAATGAGGAATCTTCGTAATTACAATCAAATTAACTGTGAAATTAAATAATGTGGCTTTTACAATTAATATAACTAATAAAAAAAAAACAGCAGTACCCCGCCTATTATTCTTCATTCAAGCTTATAAAATCATGTTTTACATAACGTGCGTGTTCTACGCTTATATTTAATAACAAAATGGTCTTATGTAATTTATCTTTAATTTTATTACGGCAGACACGCACGGAGCGTTTGTTCAATAGCTTCATTCATTCACTCAGAGGGAGTTTACCTTGACGACGTTATCCGCCGTCGGGTAATTGCGAAGTTTAATTTATTTAGTCTAATCCTCGAAGATCGTGGGGTAAGTAAACAACTCCATGTTATTTATAGACAACAACGGATTTAAGGGAATTAATTTGGGTAAACCCTCCTTGAAAATGCTATAGGAAAATGATGAATAATTCGATAGGCACTACAGTTCACTCCAGAAGTTTTCAAGATCAGTTCAAACATAAGTTGTTGTCAAGGGCTCAGCCGGCGCAGACAGGCCAAGTTTTGGTTGGAGTCTTTCTTAAGATTGTAAGTGATGTCAAAGTTAGCGTACCCGTCAACGAAGTTCTGAATAGGCTCAAGATCAAACATCTCGGAGATGCGAGCAATGCGTTTAATGTCGTTTTTTCCAAGATTAATTCCGTAGAAAGCTTACCCTCTTTCGAGAATTAGAGAAAACAGCTCATTAAGTATTGCCGGAGAAAAGAGCTTATCTCGCCGCTCCGTACAGACTTAACTCGGAAATGCAGGTTGAAGTAGCGCTCGCTTTAATAAATCTTTTAAACCGAGAGATCCAAGCCACGTAGGTGACTTTGCTCAAATGATTATGTAAAGCTAAACGACTGCAAAGTTCTTTTTATATTGAAATATGGCTTATTATAAAAAATCTAAAAATGGAAAATAAATATCTAGACGATGCGAGAACGACATGATGTGACATATCCAAATTAATCCCGCATTTTTTGAACGGCTTGACAAAAGAATTATTCCACCTAAATCCTGCTTGAACCCCACATACCGAAAGCCTTTGTTTTTGCCGCTCACAGAGATATACGCGTTTATCCACAAAAACAGGGATCTGTCTGCGATATTACGTAAAACGGGCTTGCCCTTGACTTCCCCGGCATTCGGATTCACTATCCGTATTATTTGGCAATACTAATCCCTGGTTCTGGCTTATGCGGTTGAAGCCGAGTGACGTCATCTGAATGATCAATATCTACGCTTGGAGGAGCAAAGGTTAAGGTAGGGTCGGAAACATTTGGATCTTTTCTTGTGTTATGTAAGTATGAGAAATTCTTGCTAGATGTCGGGGAAATGGAAATGTCTTTTATAAAGGCGAACGACGATGATATCAAATCAAGTGAGAAAGAAAAATACAAAAGGATTGAATTGGTTGAAAAGTAATCCGGCTCGAAGGACTATTTCCACAAAGCGAAACAGATAAAGATGATAATTTCACCTAAATGTGACAATACAAAACAACGCATAAAATCCATTTAAATGCTAAACTTAACAAAGCTACCGACATTGTCATATGTGATAATTATTGTTGACGTCTTCAACACGTTTATTGACACTTGTAAGTTCTATTGTTTCGGTTTAATAGTTAGTGCACGTGTTATTGTCTCCGACTCTGTATTGTTTTGTAAGTAAAGAGATTGATCTTTGAATACATGAAACATATTATAGACTAAATTTGTCATGCCCGCTGCTTCGCTAGTTTGTATTTTGGAAGCTTAAGAAATCTTATATTTCAAAACAAAAACTATAGAGTTAATTATGATAGTTTACGGAATTGCAAAAGTTTTGATGCGTTTATAAGATCATCAATTACTCATTGCACTTTTCACATCGTGTCTTTTCAGTGACAGAAAACGTGAGAGATCTATCTAACTCTACACAGAATCCGACCTACATATCTTGAGATAGTTATGGGTCACTGATAAAATTTAACCGGTCGCATACCGAACGTGATAGGCGAATAATGCTCTGTATCAAAAGTTAGTAATTATTAGTTTTTAGAGCTAATTTCATTATGTTATATCAATTGTTATCAACTGTGAACTTAGTAAAAAAAATGTTGATAACGTTCACGATATACATATGTATTTCAATAAAATTAATAGGTAAAAATCTTTATACAATCTTTAAAAATACAATTAGGGATTTGAAATAGCAAGTTATAATGAATTTGGACTACGATGAAATCCTTTACGAAACATGGACTTCAGTTCAGCCTAAATAGCCTTTAAGTTCTTAATTCTAATTACAAATGACACAGCATTAACTAAATGTTTGTAGAACATTTCATCCACCTTAGCATCAGCAGAATTAGTAACTTTATTATACTTACACTTAAATAGTAACAAAACTTTTTATCGGAAGCGGATCTTTAAAACTTTCCAAAATTTATTTCCCCAAAAAAACTCCATAAAGAAAATTTAGTTAGCCAAGTTTCGCAAAATTTATAGGACAACATACCTAATCGTGAAACTTAAATAGCTTTTATCCACATACATCGCGGTCTATTTATAGAATTTCGGAAAGGTCAGGTGAGAAGGGGCTGGAGAGATTAAGTGGCCAAAGTACGTGCCTAAGTCAACAGCTTAGATTAATATTGTTTAGGAAGTCTTCTCCTTCGTTAGTATCAATTTCAGACTTATTCAACATACTCAATTTCCTTCAGAAGGGTATCTAAGTTAATTAGGATCGCCCTAATATTACGGCAATTCAAGCGGATAATTCAAATGAAGGCAACTTAAGTATTTAACTAAGCATATTTTTACCCAACACTTTGGTCGGAAAGTAAAGTGACTCACGAAATTCCAAAACGAATTTGAAATTCCTTCTAAAGAAAGTTTTAGTAAAATATTCGGTTTACGATCAAAAACCTTCTTCAGTTTTGGGCCGGCAACAACTTTAATTGCCTTAATTGGGTCAACTGGAGGAAACTGGTAATTAGCTTTTCATCCTGTAAGTGCGACGTTTGAGTAAACACTGTAATCAGCAATGAAAGGTGCTACTGAGCGACATTTATCTGATAACCTTGGTAAAAAGAGCTGAGATTCTGCTTTTTCTACAACAGTCAAAATCTTCATATAAACCGGTTAAATGCCTTAGGCAACGACTAGTTATCAAAATAAAACTTTTAAGTAGGATACTCAAGTCGTCAAAACTTGAAAAAGCGCACGTTCAAGTAAAAAGGAAATAACTACGCAAGTACTTTAGATATGGCTTTTATTCTCGGAAACTTGGAGCGAACCTTGCCAAGAATTTAGTATCTGCAAGACGGGGAATGTAGTAATAGTTTGTGAAAGATCTTCGTTTGCATACCTCGGAGATGGGAATATTTATAAAATGTATAAAGAAATCTATGTGAAATCCATTAAAATTATGAAAGGAAATGGAATATTGAACTGTTTCTTGATTTTATCTAAGTTAACATAAAAATCTCACATACATATAGCATTTCCGTCAGAGTTGCTGACATCGCTTACACCATAAGCGTTTCACATAGCCAGGATACCGGTGCAAACCAGATTGCGATTTGCGGAACCGGTCCAAGCCGGTTTGAGGAGACGCTTCGCAACAGTATGGGACTAATAAAGTAAACCTAGTCATTTCAAGAAACATTCAACTAGAGAGGTATCTTTAAACTAAATATACCTAATGAAAGAGATAGTAGATGGAATAAGGAAGATAACGATGTCATTGTATTCACAAGCGATACTGAATGAGGAAAAAGAGGTCTCTTTGTTTGCAAAAGTATTAAATGTCCGGCCACATGTCTCATTGGATACGTGCTAAGATAACAGATTAAAACTGAGACAGTTTAAATGGTTACTTGTCCCAAAGTTGATAAGTTAGAATCAACAATGGAGTGCACCGTTCATAAACTCTTTGTTTGTACATCGTGTCGTTCCGGAAGTTAACACAAGACTTCGGAAATAGAGAGACAAACAGGGCTATACTCGTTAGTCCTTGGAACAAATACAAAACTATTACGATATGTACTGAGCTTGTTGTAAGGTAATTTTTAAGGTGAAATATAGTTTTATATGCAGCAGGACGGTTAGGAAGATTAATCAAGCTGCAGTAGCAGAAATGCGGAATTTGAAGCGGTGAATTATGATGATGAGCAAAAGAAATGTAATGCTACTATGAAAGATCCAAGGTTAACCTGACTAACTCCTTACGTTATTCTTCCAACCCACTTCAAACATAATGACGATGTAACAACAAACACATCTGTGAAGAAACAATCTCAATATCAAGGTAATGCAGATATATTTAGCTGTTCTCGCGGAAAACCAAAACATCGTTTGGGAGCTGAGCAAACGCATCTCTGTTTATTTGTACGGCAGACGCTGGATTATAATTTATATTATATTCGTAAAGTTATCGTATATATCGCCTTGACGATAATGTCTTTTGCGGTGGGTCTGCGATACATGATTGAATACTTATCGTCTTTGTTGTTTATTATATCTGTTTGTAGATTACTTCGGATTAGTGTCGGATTGTCTGGATTTTGCTTCTTTGTTTTAAAGTCTAAAACTATCAATTCTTTCATCTTTGATACGTCTCTGAGAGCTCTTACAAGATCAGAATTGACCTTTACAAGTTGGGAAGCTTGGGTGAGCATTTTCAATGGATAATACTGTATATTCGTACCATCTATAATGTTATGCAGATAGGACTTTAGCGCAGAGCTCTCATGCCATGCATATTTATTACATCCAATTTAGAGAATCAGTGATCTGCATACTGACTAAAGAACAGTTTAATTGATTTGCATTCCAATAGCTTCACACATAAAAATCATTTTGTATTATCACGCTTTCAATTCGAAATCAACTTCCTGTTCAGACCGATTTCCGGCAAATATTTTGTTGAGTTGAATTAGATATTTCTATATAAAACGTTTTTATTACAATATTGGATTTTATCCGGAAGACTGACCACAATAATTAACGCTTAATCAGGATTTGTAATTATTTTGTACGCATGGAATTCCTGTATTTTTAATAATGACATTCGATTAATGAAATGATCAAACTCTGTTATTATTTTACACATTATAAAAGTGGTATTATTTACTAGGTTTGTAAATTTTTAATTGTTTTTGCATGAAATAGATATTACGGAATGTTATTAAGAAAAATAACAAACACGATGATGATACTGTGATACTAATAACCAACTAAGAGATCCACTGTCCTCCACATTTCTGGTCACCATCATCAGACTCTTGATACCAAGTACAATGAGCAGTACTCATTAAGTCTATTCAAATAAACCCAAATACGATGGGTGTACTAGTAGCTAACTAAGAGAACCACTATCTACCTTTCTGCTGATTTTTCTTTGTTGCTGAGTGTATCTATCTATCTGCTCTCCATCATCAGTAACAACATTAACTACAATGAATCACTTTTCCCATTGACATCGATGTGGACGAATTTTTTGATGCCCTATGAGATTTATTTCTACCTGTTTGTACATATTATTTTTTTCATTTTGTTTAAGTATATACTTATTAAGTTATAATATTTAATAGTTAAGATGTATATATAAACTAAAAAGATAATATAATAATAAATAAATTTTAATTTCTAGCTTTAAAAAAAAAAAAATGAATAGTAACTATGAGGGCAATTGAGCTCAGACATGACAGGAATACTCATAAGAGTGGATGAAAAATAGCTTCTCTATACTCCGTCTGAAAAAAATACTCAATGTCATATATATTTACGCGTTAGTCATGGAAGTCGAAGAAAGAAAACATATTCTTGTTCGACTTCAGAAGATTCTATCGAAGTCTTGGTCTGAAATGGCCATAACTTTATATTTTTTTTTTTACATTTTAAGATTTATAGAGGATTTAATATTTAAAGGGTTAGTTGGAAGCACACGACCACATTTAAATCGAAAAATTACGACCGGGGTAAACATTTTGTTATTTGACCATTGACTTGCTAAATGATCAAAATCGTGTAAAAATCGATCAACGAATCCACACAAGCCTATCTAGAAGATTCTTAACCATTATGACCATACCTCTAAGCCAAAAGCATTTTAGCAATACAGACGAAGACGTGAAGGAAACCGAATACCTGCCCTTAGCAAGCATAATGAATGACAACGCGAAATTCCTTCTCGTTTAAGTGAAAATTGCTGCGAAAGTAATTATAATGAAAATAAACATTAAGCAGCGTGTTGAAACATTAACGTGTAAATGAATGAAATTGTTTACAAAATTCAATAGGCAGGTCCGGTCGCGTGTGATAACATGGCTCAGAAATTTAATTAATTTTAAAGCTTATAATTTATATGCTACCGCATCAAAACTACTTCATAGGAGACGAGACTGAATTATACAGTTTTATACATAGCATAAATTAATGTATAAAAATCTCGTGTCGGAGTGTTTGTTATAGAACATCTTCGGTCAAGTTGCTTGACCGATTTTTATTTTATTTATTTATTTATGTACACACAAACACTTAAAAACAACAAATACAGATAATAGAGCACAAAGGTACTGCTTATTTCAAATAAAAATGGAATGAATGATATTTTTGTGTATAATTGGCTTTCTTTGTCCGATATACCTCTTACTTTGCTGGATACATTAAAATCTTGAGAGATGCAAGGACAAGTCAACAATAAGTGCTAAATTAAAACCCCACTAAGATAAAACTGTGTCACAATTGTTATTTTAACTCATCAATGATAGCAGTGTTCCGTTGTCATTGACGTGTTCAAAGAAGAATTAAAATTTCAGTACAATCACCAAAAATGCCAGCACAATCAGCACATTTCTCGAATAAGGTCATCGGTCATCTCTTCCGCATAGTGTCGCCCGTCCTTGTTATCAGCGCTATCGTTATATTTACTGTCTACTACTGTTTTAACTTTTATTTTCGTCAGCATTTAATTAAACAAATATTTGTACGGAACTAGACATATTTTCTGACTAGTTGTCACTTTAATTACGGTCTGATTCAGTGTTCATACTACTTATAATCGCGTCGTCTATTTGCCGTCCTGTATCAATTTGTCAATGTACATAATGAGACAGTAATAGGGAAAGTCAACTAATTTATCGCAATTTTATCTGGGTTATAATATGTCGGAGTATGTACTGCAGTAACAGAGGAGTCATCAAAGCGAAAATGTGACACGGAGTACGAAGGTAAAGAGAAGTGGCAGTGCGAAATAGTTTATCCCTCGGGACGAAGTACTCAAAGCGTTTACGTCTTTAATTCATTAACGCTCAGGCGGTAGCCGGCGCCCGCAAGCCATTGTCTTACTATTGTGTCTCTAATTACGCACGTCAAAAGGTTAATCTGGTCCGAAACTCCGACATATGCTCGTATTTGCGGATACTCAAATACTGCAGTCACTCAAGATTGTTTAGAAGTTACTCCGTAATATTTAGAAAACAGTCATCCGAATGGTCTATAAGCGGTAGAAATAGAGATAGAGCAAGAGTGACCTTAGTGTGAGATTTTTTGGAGACGTTTAAGAAACTGAAAAGAGTAGAAGGGTCTTCAACTCTTACGAATCTCCCAAGAGAGGGTAGTGTAAGTTTTTAACCCTTTTAATAAATGATAATTATGGGCACTGAATGTCTAGTTAGTAGCTAGTGATCAATCTGGAATCCTATCGGGATCCGGAATCATCACTGACAAAATGCTGCAAAGTTACTGCGTTTCTTTGTTGGAAGTATTGCAAGGTTGAACTTGTAAGGAGACTTGAGAAGACGTGTCGCATTTGCATTTAATTCATGTGTTCAAGGCGTTTCATTGACGAAATGAAAGCGATGACTCCTCTTGGTACAATGCTCGCGTTGTAGATTCACTTCCGCGCGAGATATTTTGTCCTAACATGTCATCGCTTTGGTAGAACAAGCCTAGTTGCATCGAGATATAAGTACTAACGTACTAGAGAAGCTACGTCAAATAACTGAATTGTCCTATTTTCGTAATTTGAATCTTTAGTTCGCTGCAGCGCTAAAATAATAACAATTCGTCTAAACCGTAACTAATTTACCACAGCGCTAGATTTGCTGCGGAAGTGTATTTATTCTCGGCAAAAAGGTCTTAAGCGCAATGTAAATCACGGCAATTACGCGTTTTCTTCGACAAAGTGTGGTGCGATCGCCGCAGTTGAACGAGACAAAGTAGGAATTTACGGTGTCTTCTCTAGTACGTTAGTACTTATATCTCGATGCCTAGTTGATAGGTCATGACATGGCCAGCTTTTTAAATAGTCAGTGACCTTTCTCACTTGAACAGCGAACCATTAGCTACAGATGGCCGCCAGCCGAACTTAGATATGCTTAGTAAACAACGGTGGCTAAGTGGGTCGCGTTGTGGCGCGGCTTAGGACTTACTGACAAATAGGGGTCCCAAAATGGGTTGGATCTTGTGAGAAAAGGCTCGGATTAGGATGACCTAAAATTACTTTCTTAAATACGGATAAGAGGCCTTTGACCTGCAGTGGTACAGTAAGGGATAAGAAGAAGAAAGTTAATCTTTAAAATATTTTTATTCGTTTTTCGCACATTAAAACGAATACAAGTGAAAATTGGGGTAATAAGACTCTAATTGGTTTTTCAGTGTAGGTAATGTTTTCAAGCTATACTACAAATTATAACCTTGCTAAAGTAGCAGTTTTCGCAAATGAAACAAGGAAACTAAATGTATTTGTGAGATAACAGCAAGCAAAACATATGAGCAACTCTAATGCACGTGTTGGGAGGCGTGTATAAATCTAATGAACATTTAACATCTACATTATTAGTGGTGATTATTCTCACACAAATTCAATTAATATAGTTATTGGCAATTAGTTGCATTGAAGATAGATTCAAAATAACCATCACATATTACCGACACATGCATTTTAATATTGCGTATATGAAGATATATTACCTACTTTAGATTTTAGCGGACTTCACCCTTACTTTTTTTTTTAAATTGATATAATATACTGCTTGTCTGTAATCCCACATGATGGTAAGCAGTGACGCAATCGTTAAAGGTGTGGGGCACTAGTTTATTAAGAGCCTATTCACTCTAGCCTTAAATACGCCTAAATTATAATCGGATGTGAAGACTGCAGCAGGCAAATTGTTCCAGTCCTTCGATGTATGCGGTATAAACGACAACAACTTGCTACCAACAAGTTTCCTATCTATGTAGATCTGTATAAAACCGAATTGACCGGAGCATGTAATGGTTACGACTTCACCGTAAATCTTTGGGAATGTCTCTGTATCCCTCAAAATGTTAGACCAAACGTAGCAGAGGCTCTGGACTCCCTGTTCGTTTCAGCAGGTATTTTAAATTCCTCTTAAACTTTGGTAGTGTATCTGTTATCCTCAGGATGGGCTTAAGACGAAGTATATCAGGAATTTCTAGTGATTGTCCTGCTGCGTTTCATTGGACATCATTAGATACCTCTAAAACTAAAGATTCTGAGTGAAGGTCATCGCATAGTGAGACAACTGAGAAAAGGCAGATATGTTTGTACTTGCTTCATGTATGTAACTATGAACGTATTTGCAGTTGTTGTTATAATATTGTGTTGTTGTGTGTGTGTAGTTTTGCATTTTTAGTTGTCAACAATATCTTAACCAAGGACGTACAAAGGTTAAATTCCCCGAATCAGCTTACACGGCATAAAGTGGGTAGATATACGCCCCTTACTTTGATGACTCCACTCCGGAAGCATGAATGTACTAGAGCAGATCAATTGCGGGAAACGCACTAAAAAAGATTAGTAACGAGAACAATTTTAAAGAAAATTTACTGAAAATTGGTTCAGAATTTCCAAAATAAGTAGGTATAACTCAAACCAGGGTTGTTGCGAATATCAGCATCAGCATCAGCATCAGCGGAACATCAGCATTATTTTCCGCATCAGCATCAGCATCAGCATCCGCATTGATTGTTGCTGATGGTAGATGCTGATGTTCAAAGTTCGTGTCGCGACACGACCGATGAAGGGCGGAGTTAATGGCATGTGCCGTTGTCACTTCCGAGTTTTAGCCAATCAAAATACGTACATTTCAAAACAAATCGTCAATATTATTCTCTGTGATTTAGTCAATCCCCGTATCTCCCGCAAATCTCCCGTATTAAGAAGCGGAATTTGGCAGTAGTTTAGATTAGTGAATCAAGGTACCGCAAACTGTATAATATGCAAGAAGAATTATTCACGCAAATGACGTACAAATACGTTACTAAAAAATCATTTGAGATCAATACATCCCGAAGAGTACGACAAGTTTTTAGCAGCGAATCTGAAATAAATTCGACTAAAGAATGTAAGTAAGTAAATGCCTAAATTTCTTTGTAATTAGGTATTTATTATTTTAACCTTCAAATAAAAAAAAAATACCAATGGTGTAGTTTTTTAGGGTTCGATACACGTATTTGTTTGTGTCTCCGTCTCCCGTCTATCAGTTTGTTTGTCACAGTCATTTTTCTCCTTGGCTATTGATCTTAATTTAATGGCGCAAAATCTGTAAGCGGTTTACGTACCTGCATTACTGAAAAACAGAAATGAAGAAAATATTTTACAGAGGCCGATTCTCAGACCTACTCATTATGCTTACAAAATTTCATGAGAATCGGTCAAGCCGTTTCGGAGGAGTACGGGAACGAACATTGTGACACGAGAATTTTATATATAAGATTATAATATTTACCTAAAAACTATGAAATTCAGTATTAAAAAAAAAACTTAAAATCAGCATCAGCATCAGCTGATGTAAATTACAAAAAATCAGCAACAGCATCAGCATCCGCTGATGTGACAAAATCCTGCATCAGCAACAACCCTGACTCAAACACAAAGCATTTGTTTCAAATAAACCAATTACAGGCAATTAAATTTGGATATATCAAGAAGTCGGTCAGTCAGAAAGATGATGCTAATTGCACATTCCAAAGCGTAGATCTCTATGGAGAATAATGTGCAAGAAACTCCATGGACACTCTTTTAAATCAAGTTAAGTTTTTTAAAAATGTTGGTTACGCATATCACCTACATTTCTTGTTAAGTAGACATGACCGAGATTCCAATCTTTGTTGTTAAATACTACATTAAATATTTACTTACAACAAAACTCTTTTATAACGATTTGTGTCATCGCCCCGTATTTAGGATAACACACATGTGTGTATTCCACTACAATAACGTTTTGAGGGCAGATGAGTTTAATCTTTTTAATTACGCTTTTAAAATAAAAACGCTTTTTTATGTAAATAAGAATAAACAGATACTGCTTTAGTTACTTTGATGGTGGGTTTTAAAGATTCTTCGTTATTTTTACTGCTTCTTGGATTAGTCGTTAGGTTCGCAACGTTTTGAGAATGGGTTTTTTTATGACTTGGGGACTTTTTATTTGCTGGTACCTAAATCTCTAGCGAGATGAGCTTCAAGCCTACTGTTAGTATTGGTCCACATTTTCTCAAGGCAGTTTGTACTGGAAAAGATAAAAGCAACGACCATTACAATAACAACACCGCTACAACAAACGTTTGCTTTTGTTTAAATGCTTTCAGCCCAACCTAAAGTTGTCTGGTAGATGTCGCTGTCAGCTATAAGACCGCCATTGTACCTAGGGAATCCCGCATCAAAATCAAGCAATCCTGCGAGCCTGCGGGATTGAAATCATCAATCCCGCGTTTTGAGCAGCTATTTAATAAAAAAAACTTAATTAGGTAATAATAATAAAAAATATGACACAAAAAAATAACTGATCGCGGTATTGGATTCCCTAATTATACCCATAGATAATTATTTAATTTCGTGTAAAATTATATTATTATTTTGTTGTATAATAAAGTTTATTCTATATTCCAGCTCTGGGTAGAGTGCGAGGGATTATCAGACTTTCACTAACTAAAAAACCACCCGTGTTTCAGTAACCCTTTGCGTTCCAAACTGTGATAACTGTTTCGAACAGTTGGTACCGCTGCGTTTTACATTTGCCCTGTAGGACAAACCAGACTAAAAATAATCACTGACTGCAAAACCATCGCTACAGATAACTTACTGTTCAGTTACTAAACGTGGTACTAACTGTTCTTTTGTATGCAAAACGACGACCCACCAGCGGCTACTGACTAGCAGTCAGAAACCATATTAAGGCTTGGTGCGTTACCAAGGAAAATCATCAACACGCCCAAATATAGGTCAAATATGTTATTGGATCGCAAACAAGACCAAAGGCCACCTGATGTTTAATGGTTACCGCCAACTATGCACCATATAAGTAAGCCTGGTGACTAACGGTCATCGCAGAAGCGAAGAACACAGGGAAGACCTGGAGCGAAATAAAGCGCGAAGCTCAAGAACGAACGGGATGGCGGCGCACTGTGGACGTCCTCTGCCCCATCTAGGGGACACAGGAACTTAAGTACTTCGAGCCAACTATGGGCATCTGCAATACCACAGAAAACGTAGAAGCGTTGCCATTAGCAGAAAAAAGCTGAAATGCCTCACGTAGGTATCTATAATTTCCCCGGCACCTATAATATAAATAAATATAATATAAATTGGAACACAGTAACGCTGCTCGCCGACATAGCCCGAAGAATAGCTAAACATAAGTGGCAGTGGGCAGGGCATATTGCTCGTAGAACGGATGTTCGGTGGTGCCGACCGCGCACCGGTAGACGCAGCGTTGGAAGGTCTTCCACAAGAAGGACCGATGACCTGGAAAGAGTCAAGGGAATGCGATGGATGCGAGACGCACAGGACCGCCGACCGGCGACCGCCTGCCAAGCCAAGGCCCGGCGCGAGAGATCGCTGCCGCTGAGTGCCCCCACGAGGACACGGCGGCGGTGCTCTGCCCAGGCGGGGCTTACCTCTTTGGAAGGGCTGTGGGTGCTCTGCACAGATTGCTGCCCAATCTAGGAGGACCTCGGGAAGAAGTTCGTCGCCTCTACGCGGGTGTCGTGCGATCGATGGTCCTTTATGGGGCACCTGTGTGGTCAAATAGACTATCAGGTGTCCATCGCTGCAGGGCTAAAATCAATAGTCTGCAGCGTAGGATGGCCATTCGCATCGCACGTGGATATCGAACGGTATCTTTTGAGGCGGCAACGCTCTTGGCACGCTTTCCACCATTAGACATCCTGGCAGATATGGACGCGAGGGTTTATAGCCAGATTCGCGACATACGCCAAACTGGTAATAGCGTGCCAGGAATCGTAGTAGTAAGGCTGAGGCGGCAGGAACGGCGACACGCGCTCGAGAGGTGGCGCGAGCGGCTACAGCAGCCGCAATTCTCGCGTAAGCGCGTTGTCGAAGCCGTCCTGCCACACTTCGAAGCCTGGCTGAAAAGAGGAGAGCGCATCTCCTATAGGCTAACTCAGGTACTGACCGGGCACGGTTGCTTCGGTGAGTACCTGAATAGGATTGGGCGAGAGGCCACGACAAATTGCCACCATTGCGGAAGTGACCTTGATTCTGCACAGCACACGCTCGAAGAGTGCCCTGCGTGGGCCTCTGAGCGGCAGATTTTGGTTGCCAAGATCGGGCGGGATCTGTCTCTGCCAGCAGTAGTGAGGGCTATGCTGGCGGAGACAGATAATTGGAGAGAAATGGCGTCCTTCTGCGAGACCGTAATGGTCCAGAAGGAGGCCGCTGAGCGGGATCGTGAGAGGACCGATCCCACTCGTAGAAGGAGGCGTCAGAGGGCAAACCGCCTCGACGCCTAAAACGCTGAAACCCCGCTTGCAATATTTAAGGTAGGCGGGACTCCGAGGTCACGGGCTCTCAGAGTGGGGACTCTGTCCGCCCGCCAAGTGACTTCAGGAAAGACGGTGGCACAGTGATCACGTGCTACCGTGCACAACGAGGCTAAGGGGAGACCTCTCAGTCTCCTCAGGGATGTGCCCTAACAGGCGTTGTACAGAGGGGGTTCCGGGGTGGTCTTTTAAGAGGTCACGGGGCCCTCTTCCATGTGCGGATGGTGATCACCGGGGTGGTTTTAGTGAGGTAAAAATCCCACACTCCCTGGGCTTTTCCCCAAAAGTCCAGGCGCCTTTTGAAGGTTTCCCCCCGAAAACAAAAAAAAAAAAAAAAAGGCGGGGCTTACCTCTACCGTATGCTCCACCGTGTCCTCCGGGCAAAATTAGAGAGTTATGATGATGGTTTTAATGAGTATAATTGTGTAAATACATACATGTAGTTGCCGCAAATGTAATTTTTATTACCATACTGTCTGATATAGAGCTGCAAATTGCAACAAATTAAAAAAAGAACCATTTCGCGGGCTACCCTGGAGCCTAATGAATCCCAAAAATCTAGCAAGATTCCTATAGTTTTATCATCACCTTGTTGTCAAAGCGGTGTCTATCTGTTTATTCCGGCTAATCTCCGAAACGGCTCAACCGATTTTGACAGGACTTTCATTAGTATATAGCTAATGTTATAAGGAGTAACTTAAGCTACTTATATTTTAGAAAAATAATGATAGTTCTGTGTAAAATATCCCTCTTGAATTTATGACCAAATGGCACCGTGTTGTTTTACGAGTTTGACGCGGACAAAGTCGCGTGCACCAGCTAGTCATGAATACGTTTGTCAAAACGGCTTAACATGGTAAACGCTTAACTAATGAGTTATTTACCAACTTCCTGGGCACAGCTGATAATTATGACACAAACTAATTTATGTACCGTCACGGCCTAAATGCCACTGACAAGATAGTTCATACCTAATCGACGCGATGGCGAAGCCGTGCATACGTTAAAAATGTTACTGACGATTACTATAAGGCCTACTATCCACGGACGCGTAGCTTATTAGACGCATAAGAAATAAAGAAAACATTTATTTGAGACTCAACGACACACGACGACGCATATCATCATTATACGCTTGGTGTACGCCTGCGTGAAGCTTACATACAAAACTATGGCCTACTGTCCACGGACGCGTAGCTTCACAGACGCGTATTCGACATTATACGCTTGGTGTACGCCTGCGTGAAGCTTACATACAAAACTATGGCTTACTGTCCACGGACGCGTAGCTTCATAGACGCGACACGATGGCATGACTACCGCTTCGTCAACAGTTTCATAGTTTTGTATGTAAGCTTCACGCAGGCGTAAACCAAGCGTATAGTGACGAATGACGCGTCTATGAAGCTACGCGTCCGTAAACAGTAGGCATAAGATGCATACAAGGGCTGCGGAATTTGACTGGAACGCAAACTGGTAACTGAAGGAACACCGGTCAGTTTCAGTTCCGTTTAGTTTCTGACATTTTCTTATTATTATTATTTTTTGTATTGTTGACTCATCATTAATTTATTTCATTTTGACATAATAAACTTATATTGATTTGATAATTATATTATATAAACTTGACTGTGTCTGTTTTTAGTTTTTCTGTTTTTAGTTGTTTTAGTCCTAAGCATATTATGCTAACAGATTATGTAAACAGTATTTTGCATGCCTTAGTTAAGGTAGTTAGTATGGATCATCAAACTTGACAAAGACCTGTAACCTGTACCTACTTTCTGTGCAAATAAAGATCTATTCTATTCTATTCTATTCTATTCAGTCAGTAAAAATCTGCCACTCGTTCTCGCTCTTTTCAGAGCAGGATAAGTTATTTGATGATTTATTATATAATATAAATAGAACATATTTATATTATATATAACTCAAAGGTTTGCTGGGAGAAAACTCATTGCGGAGTTAAGCTCTCCTTTGTACATGAACTGTCTGTATCTCCACATATTATGTTATGTTTTTAATTTATGTACTTAAAGAATTAAGAATTAATATAATTATTTCTTGTATACCATAAAAAACAGTAGGAGCTTAAAATTAATATTAAAAAGGGCAGTTTTATCGCTAAAAGAGATTTTTTACAGACACACTTTGCATATAGTTCGCATTTATACGCAGGTAGTTCGTAGTGTGCAATCTATGTATAATACAAACAATATGTGTATATACACGCATACATATATAAAAGCATTTAGGTCTACATAATGCCACTTAAAGACCGTGTAGTCCATTAAAAATTTGCACCAAATTGACACCACAACAGCGCCAGTGTGAGCTCCCTTTTCGTTCAGTTTCGAAGGGTTGCTCAATAAATGATCACATTCATGACAATAATCCGCTGGTACACGCTACTGTCCTCAAGCTATAATGCCGTTATCTAACAAAATCTATTTTGAGTTACGCACAAGAAAGCAACCTTGAAATACATAGAAGTCAAGGGAACTTGATTAATTTTTGCACTCAAAATACTGCTTAGGCATCGTAGACAGTTCGATAGACATTTTTGGCATCCGTGGTTTGATTATTTATTAAAAACCCGCCATATTGAGCCTTTTCAGGAAGAAAATTCGTACGCAACGCGAGGTTTGCGTTTATTGAAGAAAGGAGTTTTTCCTTTCCTAATTAAAACAATATGTATGACGATATATTAATAAGAACTATTCTAATAGATCAGAAGTTGTATGAATAAGAAGTCATATTTTTTTTAGAAAAATATTACAAAATAATTTTAAATTAGAAGAGAAAAAACCTGTTCTTTCTAAAAAGGGTCGTTATGTCAGATAACCGTACTTTAGCTTGTAGGTAGACTAGAGGCCTGTAAGATTTCTGTGGGCTGTTGAACCGTCCCTTGATCCTACAAGAGTAAGCCATAAAATAAGTTATCCCAATATATCCAAGATCTAACCTTACATAAATGAGCCTAAGACTGTCTTCGCATCTGATCCTGATTAGAGTCACATTACCAAAGGGAATAGACTAGGCACAGGCCTCTACATTAGAACAACGCCTACGCAAGGAGCCAAGGGTCCCTTAGGGTAGCTAAAGCTTTTATAACAGACGTTCTAGTTAGAAAGTTTCCAAGTTATACTGAATAACAATAACAAGGGGTCAATAGAACCGAAAAACAACCAGGATTAGGAGTCAACGACCTCCCACGACCAAAACAGTTTTAACTTACAAATGTTTTCTTCGTTAATTCAAGATCAAAGATATGATATTATGTTAAAGAAAAATAATTTGTGCAATATGTCTTTACTTCGGTATTGTTTGTCAAATTGTTGAGCTCCTTAAAACTCTAAATTAAGCTACACGATATATAACAAATGTCTGTGGTCCATTAAAATCAATTTTTCCTCAAAAGACCACTACAGACATATGTAGAAATCAGAAAGGAGACTTCAGACTTTAACCTACATACTCATATGATTTTAAGGACAAGATTACAAGATTCGATGCTTGTATTTGGGTTAGAAACTGCAATTAATGAGGGTAAAGCAGGTATGAAGAAACTACATTGCGGTTGAATTGATTAACTTAATTAAAGGTTCAAGGACAGGTTTTGATTATTATCAAGTACGCTCCACGAATTTATGTGGAGTAGGTAATTAATACGACAATTTTTCATGACAAATTGTTAACCAATCCTTTTTTTCTTGAGGTTGAAAATCATCAGATGACTTCGTGGACTTAGTAGAGCGAAAGGGCATGTCAGACTTTTACTGAATAAAACCCACTTGCATCGTCCTGTTGCCCTTTGCGTTCGAGGGCCACGGTCACTCTTCCAAACGATCCCGCCGACCTAGCAGGCATCAGCCCTACTGGAGCTCATCAGTTTTGCTGACATGTCTTAGACGCGCGCATCGCGCACTAAGCGTCGTCGACTCGGGAGGTGTCTAATCCCTGAAGCTTTACTTGCCTTGCCACGGTCAACCAGTTTCTCCAAAATCCGCAAATATAATTGGCTGTAGTTAAACCGTGACCAAGTAGCGGCCAAGGACTAAAAGTGAAAAGTGGTAATATGGGTGAACGACATATTTGACATCGCAGATAGAACCTGGATGAGGTTTGTTTGACACAGGATTGTGGAGCTGGGCAGAAACAAAAGTAGGCCTCAGTATATGCCTCTTTTTGTTTGTGCCAATCGCATTAGTGTATATAATAGTGCTGTGATGATCATTTTAACACGACATCATGAGCTTCCACTGTGCTCGCACATGATATCCTCGCTTTGACAATGACATGGAAAAAACTCATTCCAACCTGGTGAAGAGAGGGTCTACCAATGATGCTAATACCACAGCCTAACAAAGCATAATAATCCATATAAAGTTCCCACTACTAGGACGCAGGCATCCTCTCTGGGAGAGGGATGCTTGGAGGGTGCTATTATCACTAAACAATATTACCAACCAATTAACAGGTTCGGTACTTCGGACACAAAGGAAAACATGAGTATAGGGTTATTTACCCATGAGCACCAATTCATAGCTCTTAGAATAAAAACACAATGAATTGACTGAGGTGCTTTGTTACTGGAGAATTGTCTATTAACTAACCAAATATCAATGTGTTATTGATCAATATTCGCAATATAGTGATAAGCCGTGTTGCACCACGTTGGCACACTGGGTGCATGTACACGTACCCGGTGTGTCAGGTGTACGCAAAAGATATTTAAATTAAATTAAAATCTCTCTCTCTCTGATAATTTATCTTTTATTAACATAGTTATTTAATTCATTAACGCTCAGGCGGTAGCCGGCGCCCGCAAGCCATTGTCTTACTATTGTGTCTCTAATTACGCACGTCAAAAGGTTAAGTTGTGTGATTACTAACATAATATGGACCAGGGTCTGAAATAAAGTATTTTTATTTTATTTTTTATTTTTAATATCTACTAGATCAAGTGGTATTTATGTAAAAAGAGGTCAGAAACGGTAAACGCTGCTAAAAACTAATTTGAGACACAGTTACTCATGATACTGGCTGTCAATTGACAGATCAACAAGGCAAGAAGTTGCCAGCAAACAAACAACACGGCAACATGTCTCCGGCAACAAAGAATCACGTTAACAGTGCAATAAAGTGGCTCATTGTTGGCCTCGACATCCTAAGTTACAGAGTAAGTTAACTGGACATTTTGAGTAGTTTTCAAAATACTTCCTTTAAGCATTTGACCCAAAAAAGCAATGTACATGACTCACGATTTCCATGTCCGTAACCACAGCCAAACAAATCATTCAGATCATCGACCGTAGCGAGAATACTCTTGTTATCTGACAAAATCCTACCTTATCACTTAGGAAATACAGTCGAAATACTAATGGTAACAAACTTAATTGTAAAGTGAACTCAAACAATCGGTCACGGCAAGAGAAACCCACTAATTTGAAAGGTACGATTGAGATTAAACTCTATGGAATTGTGTTAGAGATTGTTTTAGTTAGAAACATCGCTGCTACCCATTTGGGACGAAATTATTCCTATTAAATATTAAGAAAGTTAGCGGTCCTTCGTTACTATTGACAAACCGATTAGAGTTCTGTTAAAATGTATGTTACACTAGCTTCTATCAGCAGAAGAATCACTTACCCTATTGGTGAAAACTGCATGTAAATGCGTTCAGTAGTTTTTAAGTTTATCGAGTTTATACAGACAGGCGCGATGACTCTTTTCACCAATAGTCAGCCTCATTTCTCCTCAAGTCAGCTTACTTACCCTAGACAGCCTTTCACGTATTCTTGTAAAGGTATATTCTTCCTACCTATGTATGTAAGGGATGTTAGATGAGCATTGAAGGAAATCATCGTGAGGGAGCCGACTTGTCCAAGAAACAAACACATGTGTTTATCCACCAACCCATTCCCTTTCCTAGAGAGGAGGCCTAATTCCCAACAGTGAGAACAATAAAAGGCTGACTTTGTTTATAATCATAATCATTTATTTGCTAATAATGTAGGTATACAGATAAATAACAAAAAAGTTAAAATTGTCAGCACATTAACTCGTTCAACTTAAATGACATGTCATACAAATTCAGATACAATGTCATAAAAATAATACAATGTCATACAAATAATAAAATGCCATACAAATGATAAAATAGAATCATTCAATAATTATCTAAATAAACAAAAAGTCAGTAACAAAAAAGAATCACATTGAAGGAACAACATTTTACTTGATTGTCTTGTCATAGAGAAACTCTTTGATTGAGTAGTAGTAACACTTGTCCAGTATATATCATCCTTTATGATAAGGGATGTTAATCAAAACATGAGTCACGTGACTATTACAATATTAGAAGACTAAGCAGTATCTCCAGTGATTCACGGTTCCAAAAATAGACTGGTGGCCCATTTCTCCAGCCGCTCCATGGAGCGCCAGATAGAAATGCGACCTTATCGCTTATGGCATAGATCCTACGTTTACAAAGACCTATTCGATTGTCCTGAGGCAGGGATGACGAACCAAAGTACGCGGCAAATTAATTCGAGCACGCTAGTGCAAATTGTAGGTACAACATATAGGTGATTTCAAACAGCAGTAATCAAACAATTATTTTCTTTTATTTAATTGAATAAACAAACCACTGTAAAATAACGCTATTTATTATTCATCAATTGCAAGCCAACAAACCAACAATTTACGAACTAAAAAAATTGATACAAACATTTATCATTTCATTTTTGCTATAAAAAAAATATGTCGAATTTAGGTTCCTGAGCAATCAGGGCGTTCAACAGATTGAGCGCCTGGGCTGTAGGGGCATATCGAGCCGCTAGTTTTATTGTGCTATTATGAATCAGGATGCAAATATTTTATTGTGCGTCTATTTGGGCAGAATAAACATGTTTTCTTTCTTTCTTTCTTTTTCTTTCAAATTAAGAGTTAATGTCCATTAAATTACAAAGTTAAGATTCTTTGACGGCACGTTATGACCATCTTATTTATTTTTCATAGATTCAGTGGCACGTTCAAGGGTTAATATGAAGTCAATAAGGGTTCGGCATCCCTGTCATATCTGAAGGAACAACAACCGACTACATTTATACTCGAAAACTATACGACTTCATAGATCAGTGTTCTAAAATGTACCTACAATTTGTTTTATTTGCTTGAGTTGCAATGCAATGGCCAATATGTTGTCTATGTAATTAGCACATTAGTCCACATTATAAACACGTGACTAATTTATCTATAACTAATAAATAATCACGTTATGTCTTCAAAGATCATAGTTCATGATGTACAAATTATAATACTAGTAGCCGCCTGTGGCTCTTCATACTTCCCACATTTCTAAATTGCCAAATTTCATGCAATTCGTTCATGCGTTTGTACTTGAAGGAGTAAAAAGCTATTACAAATTGTGATGTGTTCATTCAGGATATAAACTATCTTGATACAAGACTACCAACTATCAACTATCTGGATCCCACGACTTTACAGCCACTAGACGTCTAATAACAGGATATGTGTCTGTCAACACATATGATTATAGATATAATGTCTCGACTAATCAGAACGCAGTACTCCGCTCCCCCGTACCAATCTGAATCAATCATAACGTAGTACCCCGCTCCCCGTACCTGGGCTAGTTGACAGAATTGTTTTGGTGCGCTAGTTCAAGCATGAGGCGTCTACCGTCTAGTGGCTGTAAGGTCGTTGATTCAATTCAAATCCTTTCAGTCGTTTGTGCATGAAGGAGTAATAAACATACACATACAAAAACTTTCGCTTTTATAATAGTGTAATTATGTTTTATTTAATAAGTGAGAAATTAATAATTAAGTATTTTATAATATAAGTATTAATAATAATAAAAAATTAACATGATTTTCTTATTGTTTCAATTTGACATATTTTATGTTATGATGAACCTATTGTGTCACACTATAAGACAAAGACGGGTGGCCTTTGTATCCTAGTGGAAGTTCCTTTCTTTCACTTTTCTCTGCCCTAAAAGTACCTTCGATTTGACAAAGACAGCTATTAATTATTATGAAGTAATAGTATAATTACCCTATAAGACCTAAAATTCGGAGACATGCGACATCTTCTAACCTGTACAATTCACATGGCCTGTGTGCTGGATTACGACCCATTATCCCTTCTAGAGAAGAGGCCTAAGTCCCAGCCGTGGGAACACTATAAAGCTGATTACGCTAGTTTTATTAAAGCTAAGGGCCAACCTAGATTCGCCAAATGTCTGATAAATAAGATTTCACGTTAGCAATTTTAACCAGAACATATCATACATATCACATAGAATAAATCTTTTTTCCTTAACCTTGTACCACCATATGGGATTGACTCTACTTGTACAGATCGTCCACTTATTTTAAAAAATACCTACACGATAGCGGCGTAAAACAAAAATATCGAATAACCATTTTGTAACTTGCAAAAAACGGATCAGACAAGTTTACCGCGTTCAAAGTCACGATTGGCTTGCCTGCTGCCACGCTTCGCAAGTACCTTCCAAGTTCGTACAGCACTTGTACTATTTCTTATTCTGTGGTACAGCTTAGTAACCCGATATCCTTGTTCGCGTTGAAAACAAAAGCATCCAGGGTTCTCATTAAACCTATTCGAGGAAAAAAAGGCCAAATGCGAGTCAGACTCGCGCAAGAATCGATTTTTCCGAATCGAGAAAAAGTAATTATTTTGTTATACCTAATTACTAATTTACGGAATTCACATTTTTTCCTTTACGTGTGCTATGAGACCTTGCTTCTTGCCAAATTTCAGGATTCTACGTCAACGGGAAGTAATCGGCTTTGATTTTCTTGCGAGTGTTAAAATATGCGCTAAAAATGAAGCATCAAGCAAGCAAAGATGTTTAATCTTTAAATAGCGTTAACTTAGAAGTTAGATTTTTTCATTGCTTCAAGAAGTAGGATATCTCAGTATTTGATATTAATTTCAGCTTATTACTTCCACGCGTTCCTGAGAAAAAGTCTTGACAAACGAAGTGATCCTATAAGAGTTCCGTTTTTACCGACCGACGCATAGAACCCTAAAAAGTATCAAGCTTTAAAAATACTGCTTCATTTTGCGACATGGATAACAAATCAAGTAGATTTATTTGTTTAAAAAACCTCGTGAGGTTACATGCCAGAAATAAACATTTGAAGACATGTCATAATTACCAACCCGCATTGTGAAAATATAATGACGAACTCTCTCTCATGGAAAGACAGTCTGAATCCGGCACAATTTAGTGTATTAACGAACCAATTGATAGATCAATTTATTATATTGTTGGTCGCAGGGACGCCGGCTTTTATAAAACCTCATGGGTGCTCATGGTCATTTGATGACTCGAAAAAGTGGTGAAGTGTGAGAAAAGAATTGCAGTGGTCGACCGACAAATAAATAAATGTCCTACTTACATACTGCGTAATAACGAAGGTACCACAAACACCCAGACCCAACAAAAAAATCTGGTTCATCAACAAACATTTGTGTTGGTGCGGGAATCGAACCTTGCGTCTCAACCGGGGCTATAAACCACTGCGCTAAACTGGTCGTCGGGTAATGAAAAAACGCCCATCCCTAAAAGACGATTACTGATCTGTTTCTTGATGTCTATCCTCAGGGGTGCTCGGCACCCACTTTTTATTTATCATGGGTGCTCGAGCCCCCGAGCACCCACGGAGTCGGCGCCCCTGGTTGGTCGGTGGAACGGATGAGTCGACGTCGATCGGCGTCTCCTATCGAAGACCGATCGATTTAATGTATAATACTCTTAGGCAGAAGATATTCTCTACGAGGGTCGAAAGAGCTACTGTGACCGGAGGGAACACGGTTCCCAAGCTTCAAGCAGAAGTAAGGCTTCAGGGATTTGTAAACTCTCGAGTCGACAACACGTAGTCTCGTACATATTGACAAATGAATATCTGACGTATGCGGTAATCTAAAATTTTGACAGTTCCTTTGATCAGTGACTTACCATTAGAACGTCATTGTGCAGTCATTGCTTTCAGGAAGCTCGACATTGTCATTCTACCACAACTTTAATACGACGACAGACAGACAGACAGACGGCCAGCGGAGTCTTAGTAATAGGGTCCCGTTTGACCCTTTGGCTACGGAACCCTAATAAAGAAAGGGCTGATTATTTTAAGCCATTATTTTCCCGAGCTCTGCAATACATTTCCATGTACTTAACACATATTATTTATTTAATAAGCAAATATTCCACAGCTGTAATGATCACGAACGATACCCGATCACGCGGGTTCGCACGTGTTCGTTACATTAACGTTTCTCACTGAATAACTGTGCAAATCATTTAGCATTGTTATTTTCGTACTATGAAAACAACGTAATACGTCATTTTAAGACGTTTAGGCAGTTTAGGTGTGCTTTATCACAGATTATCGTGGATTTGGAGCAGCAACAAAAAAATTGTGTCAAATGCCTTATAATTTGTGCATGATTTCAGCCGGTGCTGGAACAATGAATTGTTTTCACATACAGATTTACATTACGACACATCTATGCAAATCTTCTTCTTGGCGTATCCGATGGAAAAGGTAGTTAAATTCCTTGCCTGGCCCAGTATTCGGCCACGGCAATGCCGTCCGCTGATGCTGTCATTAGGTCCCTACGTGAACAGGTAACAGGGCCCATGATGCAGGATGGAAAGTGGGACATGGTCTGCAGAGAGATGCCGCACAAACACTGAACATCGGAACCGTCCGAGGACCCCCATCTGTAGAGATTGTCTTTGCTGCGCCCAGCCGCGTGCGGAGTCTGTTTAGAGTTTTCCAAGTTGGCCATGGCAACTCGTGTCCAGGAGTGAGGTTCTCCGACGGCTTGATAAAATCATCAAGAGATTTAAACTTCTCCCCGCTGAAGTCTTATGATTTATGCAAATTATAAGTAGATAATACCATTTTATTCTTTAATTTTAGGTGTCCGTTTTTTTTGCAGACATGACCCTACAAAAAACCCACCAAGTACGAGCCTTGCTGGCACAGGAAGGGTCCCGTATGTACCATATATTGAACAAATCACATTTTTAAAAGGTATTTCTTCATTTTAATTGACTTTTAATTTTTTTTTTATAGCGGCAACAAAAATATACACCCTGTGAGAAATTCAAATGTGTTGCAGCCAAAATGCCAAATAGTTCATGAGATACAGCCCGTTGACAAACAGACGGACGGCCAGCGAGGGTGGTTCTTTGGATACGAGACCTTGAGAAGACATACATCGCTTACTAAGTATCAGGTAAGAGTGGTCAAACGCGAGCCTATTAATCACATAAAAAAAACATGTTAATGAAAATGCGCTCAAATTGTATGAGTAACTAACTCATCTCAATATCGATCTGATACCGAAGCTATCTGCGAGATATCCCTAAGTGGCAATCAAAGAGTCATTACACAGATTACAGGCCGATAACTATAAAAAATATAAAGTGTGGCAACACCAAATAATGTGGCCGAAGTAATTAAGTTCTAGTTTAATCAGACGGTATGGTTGGCGCAGTAGTTAACCCATTGGCTGCTGTGCTGTGTGTCGCAGGTTCGATTGCCGCATGGAAAATATATTTGTATGGCCTACAGAATTACAGATAGCTGTTCCGGGTCTGGGTGTCTTGTGGTATGAGTTCACATGTTTTTGAACGCACCCACGATACAGGAGTAAGAAGGGAGGGTTGCTTTTTGGGTAAATAAAAATACCGGCCAAGTGCGATTCGGACTCGCGCACCAAGAATTCCGTACCACCCATGGCAAAAAAAAAACATGTTTGTTGTATACCCACAACAAACATCCAAAATTGCACACTTATTTTTAATTATGTTTGTCCTTATTTTTGTTTATGTGGTGTACAATAAAGAATATAATAAATAATAAATGTTTGTTGTATATTGGCCCCCTTAAATATTTATTTTATTCTATTTTTTAGTATTTGTTGTTATGGTGGCAACAGAAATATCATCATCTGTGAAAAGGAGAAGGGAACTACTCCATAGATTCCTGGGCCCAGGTGTTAACTGAATCAAACTAGCCTTATTTGTAAGAGGATATAATAACAAGGCCTCACTGAAAATTTGCTGAAATTTGGCTATCCAGGAACCAAGTTATATGAATTATAGTAAAAGTGAGGTTATATTATAACATTGTAGTTTTTTATGTTATTTACGAAATACTTTGAATGGCTTCGGTTGTGTAATGATTTTATATATGGAGCGTGTGACGTGTCAAACATAATCTCACACGTTTGGCTCTCCCGCGCCCTGGACAATCGCTACAATCGAAGACAAGTTTCTACATCCAATATCCTGTAACCTAGAAGCAGTAGGCACCACCGGGTATTCCCTGCCCGAGTCTGTGTTCCCTGATAGCTACAACCTAGGGGTCTTTAAGTCAAGAGTGAATAGGTTACTTCTAGGCAAGCGTGCTCCATCGTCGGCCACATCATCGCTTACCATCAGGTGAGATGGTGGTCAAACGCGAGCCTATCAATAATAAAAAATAAAAAAAAAACCAACCTTTTAAAAACTAAAAAAGGGATAAGAGGAAGTAAAATAAAACACCGATATACGTATAAAACATGTATTTATTATTCATCTTCAATAATTATGAGAATATCATCTAAAAATTGTGCAGGAGGTACGATATTTTCTTGGTATATTGATTTAATATATTATGCTGTCCAATAAAAAGACAACTAACAAACATGACACCAACATGGCTTGATAGGCTAAAAGCACGATTTGAATAAGTAAAAAAATGGGTAAAAAATTACAGGCTGAGATGCATGCCACTGACGAATAACTGATAAAATCGCCTCATCTTCCAAGACTCTTCTACCAATAGAGTTACTGCGACCAGTTGCAATCGTACAATTTACACAGCGATTCATGTCGTCAATATCCAATCGATAGGCGTAAACAGTTGTCCAAAATAGAGAGCCAGGTAATTTAGAGTAGCAAGATCCGTCAAATAGTCCGTTATAATGTGCAAAGCCGAGGTCGTGGGGTTAAACGATAAAAGAAAGAAAATACGTGCGCACTCAGAACGAAAGAAAACGAACGAGTGCATCTGTCAGTCAGTGACTGATGGATGTCAGGCACAAGTGTTGCCAGAAGAAAAAAATTCACTATGAATTTAATCAATCGATTCCATGAAAGCTTGATATGCCCTTGTCACTCGATTTTCATACATATTCTCATATTTTACCGATTTATTCATAATCGATTAGTAGTAATGCAGGAAATATTTAATCGATTATTTACTTTCATTAACTTAATTTAAGTTTTCTCGCTTCCTGGGTAGAAACATGGTACCATACTTTGTGATTTCCTTTAGAAAAATATAACGGTTTTTTTAATACACATTTCAACTAGTTAACTGCTGGGCCCAGAAGTCCCCTTCTCCTTTCAACTATCTATCACGGTTCATGAAATACAGGCTAGTGACAAATATACAGACAGTGGAGTCTTAGTGATAGTTTTTACCCTTTGGGTAACTGAAATTGATTTCGAATTCTAACAAAGATTAAGTATTGCCAATACACAAATTATTTTATCGGTTACTCAAGTGGTAAAATGATAAATTATTTGGTTATTGTGAAATTCTTGCGGTAGTTTCGGTTCGCAATTGTTTAAGTGCTTTACAACAACTAACTGCGGGGTTATTCGCTAAAATGCGCATTGCCGTAGTCACGAAGCGGTGATTAATTTTTCACATCGCATCTCTTTCATACATTGTAGAACGATACGCTATCAATCCAGATTTTCACACGATTAGCAGTCGTTAGGAGTAATCAGAAACGTATTTTCCTAGAACTTTATAACGTACCCATAATAACACAAACAGGTACTTGTCGCACTCATCAAAGATCCCTTTGACCTGTACGGTTGCTCGTAACTCCGCCTTTGACGAATAAACACGTGGAGGCTGCAATGGTAACGTCCGGACTGAAAAAACTAGACATTTCTTTGTTCTACTCAATTTTTAAACCTATTCTAGAACAACAAAATACTTAGAAGTATATTTTACATGCCAGTTCGTTAACCTAACTCATGCAATCTCCTTTCGATATCACATGAGCTGCTCATTATACTGGGAAATAAATGAACTGATTTTAATAAAACTTGATACACATACGTCAAGTTACCTGAGACCCCACCACGAGCTCTTAACGCGTACCATTTGAAGACCTGAACCGAACTGTTAAGGGGGAGCTATATAGGGTGTACGCCCCTGGTCTAAAAACTTAAGTACGACAGTTCTAAAAAAAAGAAAAATCACTCAGTTCTCTTTCGTGAGTGTTTTTTCATTTTTTATAGAAAAAAAATTTCAAAATAAGGCCGTATAAGGTACCTACAGATGCCTGTAACAGGCACAAAGGTGTGCTTGTTATAGCATGCATGGCATAGTGACATCCACTATTAAGAACTTGTTATGGCATGCAAGCTACAAGCATGTGTATTTCGACCTTAACTGTTACCATCTCTCTGAACTCTTTTCAGGGGTCCCTACTCAAAGGGTTAAAACGGGAACCTATTGCTATCACTCCGCTATCCGTCTGTCTGTCACCAAGCTGTATCTCATGAACTGTGATAGCTAGACAGTTAAAATTTTCACAGATGATGTATTTCTGTTGCCGCTATAACAACAAATACTAAAAACAGAATGAAATAAATTTTGAATGAAAAAAAAGTTGTTTATGATAATGGGTAACTGATTTTTTGGGCACCCAGAAGTTTATATTTTAATTTTACCAGGATTTGGAATAATTTCTCATATTATTTCACAAAAAAAGAAACATTTGGATGTTTAGGAATAATTTATGCAATATTAGCTATTGGATTATTAGGATTTATTGTATGAGCTCATCATATATTTACTGGGGCAATAGATATCGATACTCGAGCTGATTTCACATCAGCAACTATAATTATTGCTGTACCAACTGGTATTAAAATTTTTAGTTGATTAGCTACTTTCCATGGTACTCAAATTACTACTATTATAATTTCATTAAAATCGGTTCATACACTTCCGAGAACAGAGACTTGCTACTTTGTATGAAATACCGTGAGATGTAAACGCTTCTAAAAATACACCTTTCAGAAAAACCTTATCACACCAATTTTTCTTCATAAATCAGTTCACAATATTATGATAACAACGCTCACGTGTAAGCTAATAGTATTTATTCATTGATAATGCTATCTTATAACCCGTGTGAGTTATGCCAGTGTACAACGGTATCAATGCACGTTTAGCATGCGGAGCACGTCGGGTGAAAAGGCCCCGATAATGGACCCCGCACAATTGCAGCGACTGACTGCATTGTACCAGTTTCATGGTTAAACGACCCTTCGTATTGCGAGTACAATACAACTGAGGCTTGTTATGAATTTATGACTGAACTTCGTGACGGAGTTCAGTACTCTCCTACGGGTAAGATAAACAAGATTTGCGGGAATTCTCGAAAGAGTCACCGCGGTCCCGGAAAGGGCATCAGTGAGCTGAGTGCTAGAAATGTTTACCGCGTTTGGCTCTCTGATTGGTTTAGAGCTTGGGGCGGGCCAATCGGAGCGCCGAACGTCAAAAACGTGTTGATGGCGGTAACATAAAACAAACACACACTAATATATATAATAACACTCCGAAGTAACACGGGTGACTTTATCAATAAAAGTCTGACACTACTCTCGCTCCGTCCAGAGAGGGAAGAGTTATTTGATAATTCACCACAAAAAAAAGCAGGTAAGTTTAAAAGTAATGTACTCTTAAAGCAAAGTTAAAGGGGAAGCGCCGAGTGGCCCGAGAAATTCATTTTTTTTTAAGTTTTTGCATTTTGCATGTTGATGAATGACATACAACTAACTAACAATAGGGTTAGACGAACTGAGAGAGTTGTATTGATGATTTTATTTCCATATATAAACAACATACAACTCTTCACCTCTCTCTCTTTTTCTTCTCTTCTCTTTTCTTCTCTTTTAGCGATAAGACCGCCCATTGTGACACCCTATTAATTTTAAGTTCTTAATGTAATTTGTATTTATGGTGTACAATAAAGAATATATCTATCTATCTATCTTGACACAGACCAGATAAATACAAAAAAAAAATTAACGGGCTACCCTAGCACTTTCATTTAAGATCCTTCTTGATTTCAAGCTATAGGTACTATAAGCTGGTGACAGATTTAAACAGCTAGGCTCTGCATTACCCAATGCTAGTTATCCAGAGTGCGCCAAGAGTTTGGACTCGCAGTCCTCAATGCGGGGTTTATGAAAATAGCCTTAGCAGGATAACGTTTTAGGAAAGACGGTAACAACTAGCTGATGGCAAACCCACAAGGTGAGTACGTCAGAGCCGAGCACTAGCCAAGCTTAAATTCGTGTAGACGTGTCACTAGTGCTCAGCTCCCCGGGGAGCCGGCCCACGGTTTTTTTGGCGGGATTTCTTGGAGTGAAGTTCAGTGGCTGTTTTAATTATTCGCAAATTGGTTCCTAGTGGATATTGTGATATAAAATTGGTGTAGTTTTATATCTCAAGTGTCTGCGCAACTGGACAATATGTGGAATCATCCAAACAGGCGCGATCTCGGTAAAATGGAGCTGAGAATTTTATTGTAGTTTTGGCTACCTTAGCGAAGTTGACGCGAGAAGGCTGACTCGATACATTTGCTGCCAAATACTAAAAAAACATTAGAATGTGTTGCATCCGCATTCTAATGGTAAAGTAATGAACTAGGCTTAAAGGACTTAGTATCCACGCCAAAAATATTAACAAAAAAAAAAGAGTCGGAGTTCGGCTCGTGCTCCGCTCGTGCTCGGCTCCTCTAGCGTAGACCCACCATGGGTTTTTAGTCAGTAAAAGTCTGACACTATTTCCCGCTCCCCCCAAGAGCGAAATACATTTCTCGAACGAACAATAATGTACGTGGGTCCTATTAACACAAAAGATTGTATTACTGGCAGCGTTTCCGCTATTTATAATTAAGAATACACCTGTGCCACCAGGCGTGATTTCGGCTATCCACTAGGTAACAACAATGGTGTGTAGACTCCATTATTTTGCATACAATAGGTAGGTACGTGTTTATAAATGTAGACAAGTAGTAAAAGCATCGTTTATCATGTTTGTTTATATCAAGGTACCTATGTTTTATTGCGGCATAACTCTCGAGCGTCATCATCTTCCTTCTTTTTTAACCGACTTCAAAAAGAAGGAGGTTCTATGTTCGGCTGTATTTTTTATGTATGTTCACCGATTTCTCCGTCAATTATGAACCGATTTTGATAATTATTTTTTTATTGAAAGGTTATGCTTTCGAGTTGTTGAACTTCGAAGATATGGAACGGATCCACTCATAGGATCACAGCAGAACGGTCGTAACAAGTAAAATTGCTTTGTTTATACGTGTAGTCGATAATTGGCTGAAAGAAGAGGGGGAGGAGATATATCGAACTGATCTGATGATGAAGCCGGAAGGTGGGCACCGGAACTCTGTAATAAATCAATGTAACCTAACCGTGTTTGAGATTATTAGAATTTTCATGAGATGCACTCTGGCTATAAGGTACCATCGACCTAATCTGATGATGGAAGGTAGGCACGAAAACTCCGTAATAAAACGAAACAATGTATCCTAGCCGTGGCTTAGCTGATTGGAATTGTCATGCAATGTTTTAATAATTAAATTCTGTAGGCATCTTACTATAGAACTTGCACACTAGGTACTTATGTTTGGCTGAGGGGTACTTTTTAGAATTTTTAGTTGTGGTACCACAAGTGGTTAAAGGTTGACTGGTAGAAAATGCCTAAGGCATTAAGTCCGCCTCTGTACTTTTTGTGTGCATAAAGCATTAAATAAATAAATAAAACTAAAAAGTGTACATTAAAAAACTTTTTACAAAAAAAATAAAACCGACTTCAATGTAAAAAATAAACACTAAAAAGTGTAAAATAACTTTAATTTCGTAAGTCGGTGTTAAATAACAAAGGGGCAATAAAACTATTATAGAAACACCGACTTTCGAAATTAAAGTTATTTATGTAGGTATAATTTATAGGGGGCCAAAGAAAAGATGGATGGATTGTGTGAACAGTGATATGAAAGAAAAGGAAGTTAGTGATAGCAAGACCGTTGACAGGATAGAATGGAAGAAAAAAACATGTTGTGCCGACCCCAAATAAGATGGGACAAGGGCAGGAAGATGATGATGATGATGTAGGTATAATTTATGTACACACAAACACTTAAAAATGAAAACAACAAATACAGATAGAAGAGCACAAAGGTATTGCTTATTTCAAATGAAATTTCTTCCAGCAGACCTGCGACAGGATTTATTTTGCACTTTTTAGTGGGTTTTTTTTACATTGATTGAAGTCGGTATTATTTTTCTTCCATTCTATCATATTGTGTTTTTTCAACCATCACGCTATGAAACCCTTTTCTTTAAATTCACTTATAATTCCACTACATGGTTTCACTAGATCGAATGTGCAACACTGCAATTCGTCGTCGGACGAAAGTATGTAACCAAAAATATAATTCTAATATAAAAATATTTAAAAAGCGGTAATCAATCATAACTTTAATATTTATTTGTAGTTTTTGTCTTTATTAGCTCGGTGGAGCTTATGGTGGAAGAGTGCCCTGATTGAAATATGAATATTTTGCATGCCGTAAGGCAAAATGTATTGGGACATTGTCCCAATACAACAATTATAACACCTTATCTGTATACCTACATTATTAGCAAATAAATGATTATTATTATTTCTATATTCATTTATCTCAGGACCCTGAGGTCCTGGACCTTCGGAAGGCGTACGAGGAGCCGAAACCAACTCGCAGAGGCCCTTTTAGACGCTTTAATGGAAAGTGGTACAAACCGGTGATTATCCCTGTACGTACTATGCTAGTTGCATCCAAGGACAACCCCCGGTTGGTGGGAAACTATTGCGACATTTGGAAAACTAAGATATAAGGCTATGGTTTATGGAGTCTTAAGTGGACTGTTTACCAGGAACTATGTTAAGACTATGGCCCCTGCTTAAACAATGTTATTAATATCCATCGACAAAAGGCAGGGGGTGACTTGCACACTCAATAAATGGGCCCCCATAAACGGTCGCAAGCACGAAGTGACGTAGCAACAAGAGGGCAACATATCCTGAGGTGCTTAAGGAGTGGAGAGGTATACCACGGCTATCAGGACAATCCCGGAAGTACGGTCAAGATCCCTACCAGCACCTTACTGGATTATACATCCTTCTCCCGAGCACGTTTGCTCTTGCGAATCTCCACTCAAGCCAGCCAATAAAGGCAAGAGAGAGGTGGGAGCTCTGTTCCTCGTCAGTGTTCACTACGGCCGGCCAATAAAGGCAAGCCGGAGATGAAGAACAAGAATTTTCCCGGGAGATCGGGTCCGTGGGGTCGCTAATGCCCAACAGTTCGCCACAAAACTGCACTGCGGATTGTATCTCTCTTAGTCTGGCCCCTCACCCTAGGCATATTACGGCAAAGCAAACTTTACCGATACAGACCTGGGGTATATTGGAGCACGCAAGCCCCACCACGACGTCAACGTAGAGATACGGCGATGGGGTTATTATTATTATTATTATTGGGTGGGAGGCGCCGTGTCCTCATGGAGGCGTTTGGCGGCGGCAACCTCTCGCGCCGGTCTTTGATTTTGGTCATGGTCCGGGGCGAGAGGGAATGGGAAGCGGTCGCCTCCTTCCGCGAAGGAGTTGACCGCAACCTTGAAGGAACGGACATCCTCACGCCTCAGTCGTCCCCAGAGGAGATGCCCCAGGCGTCGAGAGTCGCACAGCGATTTTCGGCCACAGTAAACGCATTGTTTGCAAACGACGAGCAATGGGTAGCTCGTAGTTCGCCCGTCCAATAAGGACCAGGCCCGAGTCGATGGCACGTCGTGTTGTACACGCTCCTCAAAGAGATACTAGCAAAACTGAAGGGGCCCAGTAGAGCTGATGCCTGCTAGGGCTGCGGGAACGTTTGAAATAGTGACCGTGGCCCTGGAACGCACAGTGGGACTGAAAAAAGAAGTCTGTAAAAGTTTTAGTTAGTGACAGTCTGACACTGAGCTTAAAAAAAAATTGTCCCGATCTAAAACCCCAAATCCCGATTGGTTTTACCATCTGTCCCGATTTTTATCCAATCGGACTTGGAGACACTAGCTCCGGAAATTGTTTTTATGATTGGAAAACAAACAGTGGCTTTGACAAAAATGGCAAGAATATTTTCGTCAGAAACAATAAAATACATATTCAATAATTGTATTTGTGTCATAATAACAACATAGTCTATTTTCCCATTAACAAACAATAACCAGGAAAATTTGTTACCTGTATTAGTTTGTGCGCTAATTATGGTACCTACTTAGTAGTAATGTACCCACGTGAGTAGTGTCAGGTATTTCAAAACTAGTGGATACTTTAGTCATATTCATCATCATATCAGCCGAAAGACGTCCACTGTTGGACTGTTGGACATAGGCCTCCCCAAGTGTCGTCACAATGAACGGTCCCGTGCGTCTCGCATCCAAGCCTTCCAACACTGCGTCTTTCGGTACGCGGTCCCCGCTGCAGGTTAGGTTTCGAGGTCTGGTCCTGAAGTCGGACTGACATAGTGGCGTTTTCGTAAAAACACCTCAGCACTTCGATGTACCGATAGTCAATCTGGCACCGTTGGAGAGACTGCAGCACAGCCCAAGTCTCGATCGGATCAATGGCTTTATCGTAGTCCACAAACGCTAGGCAGAGAGGCAGATTATACTCCTCGGTCTTCTGTATAACTTGCGGTAACGTAGGTATGTAGGTAGGTATGTGGACATGTGGTCTACGAAACTTGAAGACTTTTCAGCATCCGGCTTGTCCGGGAGGCTGGAAGTCGTCGAACCTGCGCGCGAGACGGTTCGTTATGACTCTGGAAAACATCTTGTAAACATGGCTCAGATAATTTAGTAGGTACAAACAAATCTTTAATTTTGAATATACCACCTAACTGTCGTAATTTTCTGTGTCGAAATCACGTCACGATAACAACACAACAAACAAGGAATGCAAATAGACTAACAAAAATCTCTAGAGATAATAATCTTGTGTGGTGAGACATGCATTATTGGCCGTTTAGCCTTGAGGTCGCCCTCTTTCATATTCGGAACATGAATTCGCGGGAATTTCAACAATGTAGGTAGTTCGCAGATGAGAGTTACAGTCAACTGCATGTAGATAGGGTAGATTTGATTTTGGCAACGCCTCTATTCCCTTGCAGTTAAGGCAATTATCGTAGATCAAGTATTACATCTGTCATGGTTTAACAGTATGTAGGTATCTATGCATAGACTATTTTTTTGCTTTTTTATAGCAGTTTAACGTCCAAGCTATAATGTACAGGATTTATTAGTACTAAAATGTAAGAGTGATATTCACCCAATGTTAATAGAAAAAACAGGTTTGTTTGCATATCATTGTAATTTTCTAGTAATAAGCATAAGCATAATCAACCTTTTAATGTTGCCACTGTTGGGATTCAGGCCTCCTCTCTCTAGGAGAGGAAATGGGCCGTAATCCACCACGCGGGCCCAGTGCGTGTTTTGGTATTGGTGAATGTCACATGTCTTCGAATTTTTGGTTCTAGGGCATGCCGGTTTCCTCACGATGTTTTCCCTCACCGTTTTGAGAGCAGTGGTGATGAAATAAATTACACTAAGTAATGCGCCTGGCTGGGTTTGGCACCACTGCTCCAGATTTTCTAGTGTTTTCTTTTTAAAAAAAAATTCCTTAAATATTTTAGTTTTCTTTTAAACTTTCACTTTTATTAATTTTGGACTGAAAAGTGGCCATTATATCTATTATGTGCAAACAATTTCTATGTTTTATTTCAGCAAGCAGACTTGTTAGTCATTATTACATGAACTGACATTATTCAAGTCACTTACATAAGAACCTATCACAAGTTACAGACATTCCACTAACCAGAGCAGCGTAAAAGTATTTCAGATTAGTATCTTGAACTCAATGTGCCCCTGCGTGGTAGCATTTTTAATTAAAATTATTTTTTTAGTCTTGCAGTTTTGTCATGGAGTATTTTTTACGAAAGTACAAATTACAAAATAATGGTAAGAGCTTGTAACACAAGATATGATTTGTGTTATACTTATTGCTATTTTGTTGGTGATTTATTAAAACATTACTTTTTTTTAATTTTGGCAATATTTTATATTGGACCAAATGTGAATTGGTACCAATTGTGAATAAGGTGAATAAAAGAAATACACTAGTTATAGTATAACTTTGCATCTAAATGATTTCTTAGATGTTCCACATAAATGTTTGTGTCAATTCAATAGATATTTCAGATAGATGACTACTCCATGTTAAATACTGGTATTCATATGTAGGATGCTGGAAGCCAGTCTCAACATATGTAGGTAGGTAGGTAGTTGGGAAAAGCCCAGTTCAATTGATTTATTGATACTTCAAATTATCCAATTTTTTTCTATTATCTTACCAAAATCTTTGAAAAACAAAACTAGTAGTAGTCTTAGCAAATGTTGGTAAACAAGATAATATATGGTACAATAAGGAAGTAGCCCACTGATAAAACAATAGATAAGTGTCAATGATAAGAAATTATATGTTTTGAAATATAAGTTCACAGAGTATTGGTATAGACTTGAAAATAGTAAAGGAGAAAATTGTCCTCATCAGGGATTCATAATTATATGATATAAAAGTTTTTTGTCAAGTCCAGTCCATGATCAGGCTAATCATCAAAAATCATATCTTTCTAATAGTCATACAGCTCAATCTTCAAGTTCAAACAACCATCCCAGTCACTGGTATTACACACAGTAAGCTTCATGTGCCTCAAAAATCACATTAAACTGTTGGTTGCCGTTGCTCATTCTCTGGTATTTGTTGGTCAGAAGTAGTCAAATGCATGAAAATCTGACCACCAGTCTAGCCCAATAACTAGAAGTCAGGTAGGCAGTTGCTCCATGGAAAATACTAGAATGTAGTTAGAAAGGCTGGAAATCAACCCCACCACTGTTGGGAAAAGGCTAGATAGCGTGTGGAGGGTGATGACTTAAAACTTTTGTCAAGCAGTTATTGAATTACCTAATAAACCTTGAAGGTTATTATCAGAATATTATTCAAGTAAGTCAAGTCAGTAGTAGGTACTAATCTTACAAAGTTATTGAACAGATTTTTCCTTGTTCTACAAGGATGTATGTCTTCTGTAATTTTAATTATCTATTGCATTGCATTTGTGTTACTAATAATTGTGAATTTATTAATGTATTGCTATTTGCAGTTAAATATGTTAACCAAAAGTACATAATTAACAGTTCTAATTAAAAAAAAAACAAAACATTGAAGACACTGAAACCCTATTCCAATTGGAATATCAAGATATCAAAAAATTATACACTAGATGATCACTGCATAAATATTTTTGGGTAAGAATATTTTGTCACCTTAGAGAGTTTGCCACTTTATCAATGAAAAACTCAATGTCATTACTCTAAAAGCCAAGCAAATATTTTGGAGGTGAATATTGCACAACACAGCAGTCAAGTGATTGTCAAACAGTGTTGACCAAACACTTCTGTGGCCCATAATAGGAAAGTTTTATCAATAACTATCTGGGCTGACCTTGTCACCACAGTATGTTTCTGTCAATATTCACACAATTATCACCTCCATCATAATATATATTAGTTTTAGATACTCACGGCCATCACCATCTCGAAGGTGTGCTTATGCACCCTTACTGGATGCTGGTACTCCTGCACCATTTTTCACACTTTTAAAACACGAAACAAAATAAAAGAATACAAAGACTTCACAAACTTTTCAATATCAACAGTTTCACAAAGTAGTCATACTGCTCGAATTCCTTTCACTCGCGATCAGTACGACAACAATAAATTCGTTTCGTACGTCGAGTCAGAATTACACCGTGTCGTGAACGACGTGAACTTGAAATAATATCCACGGATTGAAACAAAATGGAATGTTTGCTCTGAAGTTAGTTGCGTGTCAGATAGTCGACAGCTCAATTATTGCAAGTACAAAATATTCGTTGGTTTTGGTTTTATGCAAAAACAAAGTTTTATTTCAAGGCCACGTCAACTGTAAAAATAATAATGCGCTTTGCATTATTTTTTCACTTTACTTAAAATATTTGTAATATGAAGTTATTATAAAAAGTGAAGCGTTTTATAATTTTGTTTTATTATTATAAAAAAAAGTGAAGAAAGTTTAAAAGAATCAACAAAAATGAGAGTCAGATGTGTCACGATTCATTTATACAGTAATTATTATGTTTTGATTCTAACTGCTTGGCTAACTGTGATGTTGATAATAATTTCAATCATAATAGTAGTTTCTAGAAGTGAACCCAATTTTTTTTTTTTCTGGACCGCACCAATGGCTTCGCTTCAATGTTGCTATAAATAAAAAAATACAAATTCACAAAATAAAAGTTCTAAGTTCCTTGCTAACTCTTGCCGCTCGTTGATTGTCTGGTTCTAAATTAAATAAACTTGAAAGTGAAATTATCAGTGACGAATTAAGTTTATCATAATCCTCATTATCAAGAACTATCAGAAAAATAACCAAACAAAATATCATTTCCGCAGGTCATTTTCCACGTATTTCGCAACTAACTTCAAGACAGTGAGTAAGCGGGCCTTGACGAAGCGCGAATGTCGCTTTCTATTATTTGAAGATTATTTCTTCTGAATTTAAAACGCAAACCAAAATTCTGGCAAAATTGTGCGCGTTCGTGCCCGATGTCTAGTGCTGAAGTCGCCGATAATTCCGTTGACCCCCCGGCGAAAAAGCGGAAACTAAATACAGGAGAATCACGTTCCAACAACTCGGCAATGGCGAACAATGGGACGCGTGTGGAAGATGAGATTGACGAGGCTCTGTACTCACGGCAGCTGTATGTATTGGGTCATGAAGCCATGCGGCGGATGGCCAGCTCGGATGTGCTTATTTCGGGACTCGGGGGTCTCGGTTTGGAGGTAGCGAAAAACGTGATCCTCAGTGGAGTGAAGTCGGTGACTCTTCATGACGAGCGGAATTGCACGATTACTGACCTTTCGTCGCAGTTTTACTTGTCCGAGCAGTCAATTGGCCAAAACAGGGCCCTAGCATCGTGCGAACAGCTGGCGGAGCTGAACCACTACGTGCCGACTACTGCGTACACCGGCCCGCTCACTGAGGACTTCCTGCGTAAGTTCAGCGTAGTGGTGCTCACCGGTGCTACCTGGAGCGAGCAGGAGCGAGTGGCGGCCATCACGCACGCCAATGACATCGCTCTCGTCATAGCAGATACTAGAGGACTCTTCTCCAGAGTCTTCTGTGATTTTGGACCTGAGTTCACAGTAGTAGATGTGACCGGAGAGAACCCTGTGTCAGCTATGATTGCTGACATCACACATGAGTATGAGGCAGTTGTCACCTGCCTGGATGATACCCGTCATGGTTTGGAGGATGGTGACTATGTCACTTTCAGTGAGGTTTGTATTTTATTATTTCACAATTTGTTACAATTCTTATCAAGTTATGAATGTTTTTGACAATCAAGTTGAATTAGTCATAAAATAAACACAGCTCTTCACTACTATTATTATAATAATGATTGATTAACTCAAGAACATTCAACTTCTATGTCAATGTTATGGTGTTATCTCCATGGCGGCTAGCACTGAAAGTCCCTGACCTTTATTTAAGATCAAATATTTTGAAAATCTGCCAGAAACTGTTGATGTTGAGAACATGTTGTCATGGATAAAATAAATGTTGATGACTACATGTACATCTGACTCATTTAGAAGTTTCCACCATGTACATGATGATTTTAAGCCAAGTACATTACCTTATTATTTTTTAACCATTTTGTTTTGGAGAGATGGGCATTTTTATTCCCGAGGAACCAGATTCCAGTTCCTGTAAACTTATGTTGCTATTATGGTGTACAAAAAAGCTTATATATATATATATTACTAGCTTCTGCAAGCGGCTTTGCCTGTGTGAAAATAGGTATCTCCATACAAATTTCCAACCTCCATTTTACCCCCTCAGGGGTGGAGTTTCGTAAAATTCGTGCTTAGCGGATGTCTACACCCTTTAAGGAACCTACCTGCTGGTGTATATGTAGGTGTTATAGCTTCTGAGATTTCATGGTTAATCAGTGAGTGGTATTTCGCTTTTATATACATATATAGATTCTGTTCATAAATGAAGTACTATTGATAGGTTTAGATTTGGCTACTAATTCACCTGTTGGCAAGCATCAACATTGTCAAAGATGGAGCTTACCGAGATTTGTTTATAATTGAGTAGAAAACTGATCAGAAGATGAATTTCACAGATCATGGATTATTTTGCTTCTCATCAAAATAAATAAGGTTTACACAATATCTTGATAGAATTAGCCATGGTAATTTTACATAATTTGATATAATGTGGCACCTGACATAATAATTGCAGTTGTTTTTGAAATAGCTACAATTCCATTAGTTTTACATTGAAGCAAGCAAAATAATTAAAAGTGGATGAAATTAATACAAAATTACTTGCACTGCAATTTTCATTATTTATTTCTGTATTACATAGGTTTTAATGTTCTATAACATAAATTGTATGTCTGCTTTTTGAAACAATGTTCAATTGTTAAACTAGGACAAGCATTAAAAAAAAATCTTTGGGCTTGACTGTTATCTGGACTAATCCACCAAATCAAGTCTCAGATACATTTGGGGACAAAATGTCCTTCAACAACGTGAAAACATATTCACTTGACATGGGCTGTCACAACTTACTGTTGCATTATAAACAAGTTGTTTAGCTCTATCTCTACCACTAAGATTTGCACATAATCAATGTCTTTTAATCTAGTTTGGACAAGATGATATTGTTTGTTTTACCATCTTTTACATAGTATAAAATAAACAGTTACAGTTGCATCTGTTTGTTTATTTATCTGCTAACTCGAAACAGATTTTGATAGGTATTCCTTAATATAGAGAGCAATAAGATAAAAGAGATGACAGGCAGGACAATAAGGCGTCAGCTTTAATGATTTTAAGCTACCATAAGAGATGAACAAGGCTTTTGTTTTTTTTTTTTACTACTAGCAGTATTCCTTTACTTTTCAGATCCAAGGTATGTCTGAACTGAATGGTTGTGAACCCCGCAAGATCAAAGTACTTGGCCCATATACCTTCAGCATCGGTGACACAACCACTTGCTCCAAATATGTACGCGGAGGCATTGTCACACAAGTGAAGATGCCCAAGAAAGTCCAGTTCAAGCCTCTTAAGGAATCATTTGCCAACCCTGAGTTCCTTATTGCTGACTTTGGCAAGTTTGACTACCCACAGCAGTTGCATGTAGCTTTCGCTGCTCTCTACAAGTTTGAGGAGTCTGAAGGCCGTCTTCCGAAGCCCTGGAGCGATACCGACGTGATCAAGTTCATGGACTATGTGGATAAAATTGATGTCTTCAAAAATGGTGATATGGAAGTCAACTCTGAACTGCTCAATACTTTCTGCAAGGTTTGTTATTTTTTTAGGTTCTTTTACTGGTCATCCTAAAGATTGATAATGGCAATCAATCAATGTTTGTTGTGTGTAAAATGTTTGACTTTTTTGCTATATCAATATAATTTGGTTTCTTCTAATCTCTCTAATTATAAAAGAATAAATGGGTAGGAGAATAAAAAACAGCCTATGACCTATTCTCAGACCTTCCCAAAAAAATTTCATAAAAATAAGTCAAAAGTGTTTCGGAAGAGTTTGATAACAAACACTGACATGAGATTTTTATATATTAGATCAAACTCAATACAAAAGGATTGGTTTCACAAAAGCCTACAGGTGCAAAACGTCAAAAACTATTGCATAGTTCTAAAACACTAATAGACCAAGATTCCAGAGCTGTCAGACATAACTTATTTTCACATGGATGAAACCTTAGGTTCTTAGTAGTGTCTCATGTGCTTTGAATACCTGTGTACTTGTGGAGCTCCCCTTAGGGAACTTTGGCAGGTGCGAGGTGAGAAAGGGAACTAAAAATAACTATAAAATAAATATGGGACTCGCGAGAACCCAAAGAATAGCCACTCTCATTGGCATTCGAGACATTTGTATCTTTAAAAAAAATAAAAATAAAAGAATGGTCATCAACAAATAGAATTAATTATATTGGACCAATTAGCCATCATGTAAGGAAGGTCATTAATATATTCTCAAAAATAATGTGTGATTTCTTCCACCAGGTGTCTTCTGGCGACCTTAATCCTATGAACGCAGCCATCGGTGGTGTGGTAGCCCAAGAGGTGATGAAGGCTTGCTCTGGCAAGTTCCACCCCATCATGCAGTGGCTGTACCTAGATGCCATTGAGTGTCTTCCTAAGGACCGTACTTCCCTGAATGAGGAGAACTGCAAACCAACCGGCACCAGATATGATGGTCAAGTGGCTGTGTTCGGCAAACACTTTCAGAAGAGGCTGGGCGAATTGAAGTATTTCATTGTTGGTGAGTACTATTACACTGGTCTTAAGATTTTCAAGCAACATACATACTATGCGATCCAAATAACAATAGATGTGTGTTAATGTTTTTCTATTTTATTGATTAGGAACAACAAACAGCTACATTATGCAATATTAAAAACATGATAACATAAATATCTTAAATAATAATGTAGCCCACAGCGCTGTTCACAGATTACCATATAGAATAGACTTTAAAAAGCTAGGATAAAAGCTGCATGCATGACAGTTATATCACTTAATATAAAATATATATATGTATATGTGGTGTGTATATACACCACTAATTCTCAATTAGTACAAATACTCAAAGGGCTTATTAGAAAAGGTCTTGTTATTATTTAAGTAGAGTCTCAATAAATAATATTCTTATACAGCAAATGCATTGCTTCAAAAAAGTAATGTTGTGACGTCATAAGGCCAATATCCCACCGGCGTTTTTCAAGCGTTGGCGCTTCTCCAACGTTGCGCTGCGCAGACGCGACGTTAACGTCACGAGTTTCTAGTGTTAAGGTACTCTAGTCGATATTTTTCCATACAATTCCCGAGGGGGGTAGGGGGGTATTACTCCACAGTTTGACATTGTACATCCAAAATTAAACATGATATATCGTTTTATCTTACCACTAGCTTTTGCCCGCAGCTTCGCCTGCGTACATAAAATATAGCTTACGTCACTCAGGAATAGACCAGTACTTTCAGAGATTACCTCCTACAAATAAAAAATGTAATGTAGATTAATTTTATCTGTGTGGAAACAGAAAAACAAAATAGTAGCCATTAAAAATTATGAGTCAACAAAGTTTCGTTTTTTTTAAATATTAATAATCAAGTTCAATCAATATTTTATTTTTTATTTTACCTGCTATCTTAGCAGGTAAAATAAAAAATAAAATAGGTGTACATTTTTTTTGCCATATGTGTACGATGCGCAAAGCGATCCCCACTCTTTCGCCGAGTGCTCAAGATCCATGCCAATACCTGTAGTAGAAACTCGGGACAATTTTTAGACGTTTTCAAGCTTCGAAATTGATGCTGAAAGTAAAATTTAAAAAACTATTTATTTAAGTGAATGTAGCTTTTTTTTTTTTAATTCATATAAACCAGTGCTTGACTGCGATCCCACCTGATGGTAAGCAGCGATGCAATCATTGTTCACAAGCAAGCTAATTTAAATAAAATCCTGTCTAACTATTTAGACAAGAATATTTCCTAATGTTATTGGTAAATCCCATGTTTGTACAATAAATCATTAATGGATATAAACGGGTTTGAAAATCATGGTTTTTGGGTCAAATAGGGCGTAATTGGGAGTTATCGCTCTTAATACCTCCTAATATTTGATTCATAAAATCTCGTTTATAATAAACAGTGACTTTGGACTTTTCATGTCTATGCAAGCAAATAAGCCCTGTCAAAAGGTTGTTAACTCTTTTGATATTAAAGACATTTTTATTGCCGTTGTCTGTTGGTTTTGCTATCTTATTCACAAAACAACAACTTTTATTTAACACTATAGAAAACTTCATAGAAACTTGCTTGATACTTTTCAATTAGAAGCAGTTTTTCCTTGTTTATTCTATTATGGTGCCCTTGACGATTGTGAATGGACTTATATATTTATGCTGTATTTTTAACTTTTATATTTTTTTATTTACTGTTTTATCATGGAGTTCTTAAACGGCACACTCACACAAACATACGCATCGACGAGACTCCTAAGCGTTTCTCGCGGTCCTGTCAGTAGCGAATGCCGCTTAGGAGTCTCGTCGATGCGTATGTTTGTGTGAGTGAGCCGTTTCGAACATTTGTAGGTAGTTTCCGTACTGTTCCATATATCTATACTGTGATCTTACGGTGTTAGCAATTATCCAGAGACATGAATAAAGCCACAGCTTCGTTTCTGTGGCTTGTGAAATACGGGGACTTATAAAACGCAGCGATAGCATTCAGTCACAGAAAATAATAGTTTAGAAGTAAACTCCATTCTTTCAATTATGCAAGATATTTATATCTACAAATGTATTAAATACCGGAAAACGCGTGAACAAAGACGTACTAGTCATTGCTTAGATATTTTTTCTAGATCTGTTGTGTGCCTGACAACTTGTTACCTGACTCATAATCTTGTAGTTTTTCTTGCGTTATTAAAAGAACATAATTGATTAGATGCACTGCTTGAAAAATACAGTGAATACGGTTGATTCATTTTAAGATTGTGTACTCACTATCATTGGCAGCCTTGTTGCAGCCACTGCTGGGAATAGAGAATTGTGATTTGGTAACTTTGGGCATATCAAACAATATTTAATTACTGGGATGTGGTGGACAAAGTCAGTCTGAATGTCAATACAATTTATTGCTTAAAAAAACATATGTGTGATTTTTAAGGTCTTCAAAATGTTTACAAGTTCACATGGACCCTATCGGGCACAGCAATTTTATATATAAACAACGTTACAAATAAATGGAAAAAATATATCAAATAAATTGGTAATACAATGTCAATGGCCATGAACAACATTTAACATAATAAATGCACATCCTGACAATGTTATTTTTTAAATAGGTATTTTATTAAATCTAAAATAATCATTGGTTCCATTTATTTAGTTACCATAGCGTTCGATTAACATTCGTAACTTATAGACATTTGAATTAATTCTTTTCTTCATCGCAAGCCATACAAGAATAGCATAAAGGCGGACACACATCAAAGCTAAACGACGTTGCATCCCAAATACTTCGCGTACGCATACGCTTCGGTTGACATCGCCGATTAATACACCTCCGAAGTATGCCGTAAATGTCACAGTAAAACAAAAAGATGGCCCATTATTGTAACAAACTAAGCCTACCTCTTATATTGATTAGTTTAATTACGGGTCAGTGTCGCGCTATACTGAAACGAGGTCGTTTAATCGATTTTGAGAAACCTGTCATTACCTTGCTGCAAACTAAATTGCTTGTCGTCCATTTTCTAGAATTCTAGGCACAGTTACACTACTGAAAAAAGTACGCACTTGACGGAAATTGCGTCTAATATGCAAATTGTGATAAGGCCTTATCAAAGTAAATTGAAGTCGCGGAGATAATATGTTAGATATTGACTAGTTGGATAATTAAGGTCAGTGAAAGATTTATCTTTCCATATTGTTACACGTTGTTGAACATTGAGCTCCTTAGTAGTCCTGAGTTGAGCTACACGAACACTGACAAATGCTTGCTCTGACTGGACAGGTCCACTCAAATCTGTGTGGTTCTTTCCTCAAAAGACCATCTCAGAGATTAATCTGCATTGTTCTCACCATTACATGTGATCTCTGAGTTTGTTTCGGTGTTTCTTCTCCGAGTAGTTAGCTAGGAAAGACCGGCCTCATCATCATCATCATCATCATCATCATCATTTCAGCCGAAAGACGTCCACTGCTGGACATAGGCCTCCCCCAAGCGTCGCCACAGCGAACGGTCCTGTGCGTCTCGCATCCATCGGACTCCCGCAACCGTTACCAAGTCATTAACGGTTGCGGGAGTCCGATGGAGACCGGCCTCACCCAGTTTAAATTGACGAAAAAATTTACGTGTATGAAAAATTGTACTATAAAAATATAGAAGTAAATTAATATTTGTTAGTTTTAGTCAGGTTCACGTAGTGAACCTACTTAAAACCTGGTGGTTTGATAGCCACCGTAACACGTATTGACAGATGTTATTGTATCTATACTTTTAAAATTGCGATTGTGTAAGCTTTTGAAGCTGTATAATAGTCGATAAAATTTTAGAGTGGTCACAATAGGCACCGTAAATTTTTATAATTCACCACATTTCCACTGTAGTTTGTTAGTCACTTGTGTGATACGTAATACCAATTTTAAAATTGCGATTGTGTAAGCTTTTGAAGCTGTATAATAGTCGATAAAATTTTAGAGTGGTCACAATAGGCACCGTAAATTTTTATAATTCACCACATTTCCACCGTAGTTTGTTAGTCACTTGTGTGATACGTAATACCAATTTTATGAAATTGTCAGTTGACAACTAAGTTTAGTGTGCAACGAATGCTAGTTGTCAACTGTTATTGAAAAAGATAGCCAATAGCCCCTCTGGACAGCAATTTCGTTGGTCTCGTATAAGTTGTGGAGGGTGCATGTAGTTGTGCATGCTGGGCAGGAAGGGAGGTGACGCATATCCTGTGAAGGGGCTCCACACTTTCACTGTATTTTCGATGGGTCAAAGAAACCCCATTTGGCAGATTATCTCTGCAGCAGCTAACCTGAGTCCGCAGTCGGTTCAGAGATTTACAGATTGGCCACTGCAGTTCGTGTCCCGGTGGCAGATGTTCTGCCGGAGAGATGAAGTTTGGAGGAGCGGGATATCTTTTCCTCCACAGTTCGCGTCTCTGGTCCAAACCGCTGTTATTATTACAACATAATATATTTACTTATGTACTTTTTGTTATAACTTTCATAAAATACTAAATAATCGAATAAATCGACAATTACAAACGATACGTACGATTTAGGTCAGCTCAAAGAAGCTAGTTTCGGTCAAACCGATTTTCGAGTAATTTTTGGCCGAAACCGAACCTTCGGTTGGTCTCTACTAGTTACCATAGGCATTCTACGGTGTGCATACTGGCATACACATGTATGCCATATGATTTGGTATAATACTGTTTGGTATGGTACCTACTGTCCATACCAAACTGTTAATAAATGTTTGCTTCGCGTTGCGTTCATTTTACTATAAAGATGGACAAATTGGAATAAGCCAACAGCTTCTACGTTCTGTCTAAAGAATCAAATTAAAATTTTGATGATGAAAATGTTTAAATGCTTTGGTTTTTCATTAATTTTCTTGTTTCCCAGGCGCTGGCGCCATCGGTTGTGAGCTGCTAAAGAATTTCGCGATGATCGGCGTCGGCGCAGCCGGCGGTCAGATCACCGTCACCGACATGGATCTCATCGAGAAGTCCAACCTCAACCGACAGTTCCTGTTCAGGCCTTACGATGTGCAGAAACCCAAGTCTAGTACTGCTGCTAAGGTAAGACAATCGACCTTTTTGTGTGTGATCAGCAGGCTTAGACAAATAATAATAATAATATTCCAGAACTATCACACAACGCCGACTAGTCCCAAGCTAAGCAGAGCTTGTATTATGAGTACTAGACAACTGATAAACATATTTATATATTTCTAAATACATACATTTATAGAGAAATTACACCCAGACACAGAACAAATGATCATGCTAATAGACTTTTCTGTTTAGAAGTGACAAGTAACGCGACAGGTAATGTCATTGCTGTGCATTTTGTACCTAGCAATTGGCGGGAACGCTACCAGAAAAATCATTTGTCTAAGCCTGCAGTACGCATAAAGACAACACTACTTTAGAGTTGATGTAGCTCAACCCTTAAGTAGTTCTAACCCAGCGTCATGACGCGTTGCTTTCTGTGAGGAGGCGGTTGATTTTGCTGCTAAAAACAATCTTCAGACAAAGCCTTGGCGTCCCGCAGCGAATGTATGAGCGCGCCACCACGCCGTGCGGAGTACCCGCACACCGTTGACGCATGGAACAAAAGACTGGTGACATCTAAGTCGCCAACATAGGAACTATCCTGCGTCGCGATATCCGAGTACTCTGCGCGATTAGATCATATTATACAACAGTCCGAAATCAAATATCGGGCAGCTGCCCGGACCAGACATAACTCCCGTCAGATCTCAGGATCCTCCTTTTGTAAAGGAGGTATGTGGGACTTTTTTCCGCATACATCTAAAAGACCATGTTATTCATACGGTTATGATTATGTCCGGCTCCGAATATCGCAGCGTGTGCGTGGTGCATTTCAATTAAGAGAGTCCACAATAAAGTGGAATAGAACTTAAAAGATTGCTAGTGAAGAAGCCTCCTGTCCCACAATCTCTCCGCACTATAGGCTTATCTGGATCCCTCCTGCGCAAGCGCGCTCATTCATACTTGATTGCGTGAGTGTGTAACGCCGGATATTGCATTAAAGGGATTTCCTGTGCTCAATTTTCTATGCACAAAAGAAATCGCTAAAGAGCATACTTATTAAGGGAGCTAATGTGGAGACCGTCATAAACTTTTGTTTCGATTTTGACTACGTCAGGTTCGGGTTCTTCTACATATTTTCTTTTTACGCAAGAGCGTAAAAAGAAAATATGTAGAAATTGTAATAGTTGTTTTCATTCTTAAGGTAGGGATTATATTTGTGATGCTGACGTCCTGGATGGATTATATTTGTGATGCTGACGTCCTGGATAGCCGATGTTATTTCTTACGGATTTATCTCTGCTAGGGTTCCAAACGTTTGAAAAAAAAGGCAAAACCGTATCGGGATCACTCGTGTCAGTCTGTCTGTGACAGTCAATGTCTCCTAAATCAAAGTGGATTTGGGGCAAATTGACTGTCACAGATTCCGTTGGAACCGCATATGAACTTGTAACACTTTTCTCGTGGCATATAATATTTTCTTTAATTCCAGGTGATCAAACGCATGAACCCCGATGTGAACGTGATGGCCCAAGAGAACCGCGTGTGCCCCGAGACTGAGTCTGTATACGACGACGCCTTCTTCGAAGCTCTGGACGGCGTTGCCAACGCATTGGACAACGTTGACGCACGTATCTACATGGATAGACGCTGCGTTTACTACAGGAAACCGCTGCTGGAAAGCGGTACACTCGGTACCAAGGGAAATACCCAGGTTTGTATGGAGTCTAATTTTAACTGTCGTTGTATAAGTCCTGGTGAAAATACATGCCTGAAACATGTTCTGGGTGTTGTGCAAGGGGACCAAGCAGTAATCTCAAGTGGTTTGCGGTGGCATCCTGCCTTCTCTAACCCGTTAGCGGCCACATTTTGACCGAAACAAGTGGATTCACCTGCTACAATATTGACACGCCAGTGTAAGTGTTAAGAAAACTAAAAATTTTCCTAACTCTTTCTTTAGTTTCTTAGTTGAAGGTTGTATCGTCGTTTTTGTTAAAAACACACAGAAAATTGGATGAAAGATTAAACAAAACACCATTCCTAGCGATAATAAAATCTGATACTCGTTATTGATTTCTTCTAATTAAGTAAATCTAATGACAACAATTCTCATTCACAGGTGGTAGTCCCATTCCTGACTGAATCCTACAGTTCGTCCCAAGACCCCCCGGAGAAGAGCATCCCGATCTGTACGCTGAAGAACTTCCCCAACGCCATCGAGCACACGCTGCAGTGGGCGCGCGACGAGTTCGAGGGGCTGTTCCGGCAGGCCGCCGAGCACGCCGCGCAGTACCTGCGGGATCCTCACTTCTTGGACAGGACTCTGAAGCTGCCCGGCAGCCAGCCGCTGGATGCTATTGAGAGCGTCAGGGTAAGACAAAGTGATTTTAGCATGTTGATTTCATGCCTAACAGTGCATCTAACATTTTTTAAAGTTCGTATTTGTAACGCTATTTTATTCATTTTAATGTATCGATAGTGTTCTTGAAGGAATGGGTCCGAAATCGGGCTGCAGATTTGACGTGTTTCGTAATTTCATGTATTATCCGAGCAAATTGACACATAATTTATATTAACTGCCCAGTTAACTGTGTAGTGTACATTCGAACTGGAACACAGAAAACCGAACATTGTCGGCAGAAATATCTCAACTCCTGACATTAAATATTTGTTGATGTTTTGCTGGCAAGAGTTACTTTTTGCTTTGTACTCATTACCATTCTCTTTCCAGAATGCAATCCAAGACCGACCCCTTACGTTCGACGACTGCGTGACCTGGGCGCGCCTGCACTGGGAGGCGCAGTACTCCAACCAGATCAAACAGCTGCTGTACAACTTCCCGCCGGACCAGCAGACCACCAGTGGAGCCCCCTTCTGGTCGGGCCCCAAGCGCTGCCCAGAACCCCTCACCTTTGACCCCACGGAAGATCTGCACCTGGACTACGTGGTGGCTGCAGCTAACCTCAGGGCGCATGTGTATGGCATGGAGCCTTGTGTGGATAGGGAGCGGATCGCGAAGGTCGCTTGTAGTATTCAGGTAAGGATTTTTTTTTTAAAGCAAGCTAATATATTCCTTTGCATTAAATTAATGTGCAATTTAATTTCTTATATGTAAAGAAACACGTTTTTGGAAAGAAAATTTCCTATATACTGCAAACATTTTTACGAGTTATATAATAATACACACATTCACAAATCAATTCAATTTACACTAGTTTAAAGTTCTTAGAAAACTTAAAAATCTTGGATCGGACCTAGAAGAGAGAGAGTTTTCTATACTGATATTTATAGTTATTATTATTTATTTATTATTCACCACATACACAAAAATACAGGACAAATATTATTAAAATAAGTGTACAATGGGCGGCCTTCTCTCACAGGTCAATCTCTTACAAACAACCTTTGGATGGACTGAACGAAAGGAGATAGATTTAGGGCTGTCAGTGTACAAACATCAGAAATAATGCTAATAAGACACCATAACACAAATATAAACATACAATACAAAAATCGATATAAATAAAAGAAACTCGTGTTAGTTACACTAAACTCAAGAACGGCTGAACCGATTTTGGTGAAAATTGTTGGGGAGGTAGCTTAGAACCAGGAGACGGACATAGGATACTTTTTATCGAGTAGGGTTACAGTAAGTGAAAGGTAATGCTCCTTCACCGCTCGTTACTTAATAACTTAAAATTTTACAGGTACCAGAATTCAGCCCGAAATCTGGCGTAAAGATCGCAGTAACCGACGCTCAGCTGCAGCAGAACAACGACGACATGGACCACGACAGGGTAAAGAACATCATCGCCGAACTGCCCTCGCCCGCCAAGCTCGGCGCGCTGAGGATCACGCCGCTGGAGTTCGAGAAGGACGACGACAGCAACTTCCACATGGACTTCATCGTGGCCGCCTCCAACCTGCGCGCCGCCAACTACAAGATCCCGGCCGCCGACCGCCACCGCTCCAAGCTCATCGCCGGCAAGATCATCCCCGCCATCGCCACCACCACCTCCGTGGTCGCCGGCCTCGTCTGCCTCGAGCTCTACAAGCTCGCGCAAGGCTTCAACACCCTCGAAGTCTTCAAAAACGGATTCGTCAACCTCGCCCTCCCCTTCTTTGGCTTTTCAGAACCCATAGCTGCCCCGACGAACACATACTACGACAAGAAATGGACCCTCTGGGACCGCTTCGAAGTCAAGGGCGAGGTGACCCTGCAACAGTTCCTAGACTACTTCAAAAACGAACACAAGCTGGAGATCACGATGCTGTCGCAAGGCGTGTGCATGTTGTACTCATTCTTCATGCCGGCAGCCAAGTGCCAGGAGCGGCTGAACCTGCCCATGTCGGAGGTGGTGCAGAAGGTGTCGAAGAAGAAGCTGGAGCCGCACGTGAAGGCGCTGGTGTTCGAGCTGTGCTGCAACGACGAGGACGGCAACGACGTGGAGGTGCCGTACGTGAAGTACACGCTGCCCTAGGCCGGCCGCCTGCCACATGTACACTGTCGTCGCCGGCGTGCGCGTCACGGTAGCCAATAGTTGCCATTGTCGGACATGGTCGGATCACATCGGGGCCGCGGGACGCGAGCGAGTGTCGGACGATACGAGATGTACAGATAGTGTTTACATGTGTGACGTTTTATTTTGTGCTTCAGAACACGCTTTTGTCTACTTATTGATTCATATATTTATAGTAGTTTATAATTAATTGCTCACGTCTCATCAAACGCGCTAGCATTTATTCTTTTATTCGTCTCGTGATACCACAATAGTTTTTACACCAAATTTATTGGATATTTTAAAGTTGAAATCAGATGGGTCTGTATATGGAAAGAAATAAATAAAATTTGAGCAAATCTTTTTGTTTTATTGTAGGGTAGTTAGAGATTCCCTATAACGTATAGTTAGCCTTTTAACCTTTTCACCGCCACGGACATCAATAGAAGTTCCAGATTTTCGTGCCACCAACGCCACGACTTCAAAGCTCTTCATTTTAACTATGTTATAAAAATAAATATTTTATTATTTCAAAGCACTGTCTAATACTCTGTTTTTTTTTATTTTTGCACACTAAAATAGAACTTAATTGTCTTAAAATTGGCAAAAACAAAAACTCATTTTAATTCTCCCCAGAACGCCAAGGACTTTATATATAGTCTGCCAGTGATGTGACGCGAAAGTTATCACTGTTTGATTTCACCCGTTGAAGTATTTAGAAATATTATTATCGAAAACAATTTGAGGTCAGTAAAATATGAACTTAGATAACTATAACTAAGGGAAAGAAATTAAATCAAAGAATGACGTCATGAAACAATTAGAGATGTAGCTCATTTCATATGGCTGTAATTGAATTATGTATTTGATACTTATAATTTATATTGTTTTTTCTTAATACGGATACTGTGAAATAAAACAAATATGGAAATATTTAATCAGTTTTTAATTATATCCGTAAAATTATAAATAAAACAACGCGTATATTTCGCATTCATCGATATGTCGCTACCCCCATCACTACCGTTTACTATATATTTCGTTATACATTTATAGCTTGGCGCTAGGCGAGGCATCGCGTTCTGTGTACGCTGGCGGTGAAAAGGTTAATGTCAAAATCACCAATGAAAACAATATTACCTACAACATACCATTATCTAGAATGGAAATGAGGGAGGCCTTATCCCAATAGTGGAGTAGTAATAGACTATCGCGTCTCCGACCAGACGGATGTTATGTCTGGTCCCGGTAACTACGCGATACTTGATTTCTGGCGGGTGAGCTGGCCTAAAAATAACTTTGAGTTAATTTAGAAACGTTTGATGTTTGTTCTGGAGCATTTTATAAGATGGGAAAACATCTTCAACCTAGTGGAACAGGAGGAGCTATGTTCGGTAACTTGCAAAAAAGTTTTCACAATTTAAAAAAAATAAAATGCAACATGTTTTTCAATATTTATTGCGTAAAAATGTATGAATGAAAATACAGTACAATAATCTTTCTAGATCGACTGAAAATATCTTTGGAAACATCCTATTTGTGACACCGATCGATGACAATATAATAATAATTATAATAAGCGATCAATATTTTTTGGTACATTTTTTTTTTTATTTTACACCCTCTTTTGAGGAGCTTAGCATACAGTAGTTTGGGGCGGTTCAATTATTACTTACCTAAGCAGAATTTTAGCCATTTAATCCCTTAATTGTCAGCGATAGTATGCAACGCTTTACGGATGTCTTCGCAAAGCTCAAATCCAGGGGGGATTTGAGCTTTGCGAAGACAAGAAAAGCCAGTCTGGTGTTAACGTAATATTTGAACAGCCCCATAGTACCTCGAGGCGAAAAAAAATAGCTCATATTGAATAATATAATTAGGCTTTTAAAAACTAAAATGTATTTTTGGATAACAGGTTAGGAATACATTTGAAAGAAGTGCCGACGTGCTGAGGCCTTACTAAGGGCGGAATTCACAAATAAAACTAATCGCGTTTAGCCGCTGTCACTATTGTCACTTGTAAAAATACAACAAAAGAAAAATACAGGCAAGTGACACTAGTGACAGCGGCTAAAAGCGATTATGCGAACCAAACGTTAAAACGCGATTAGTTTTATTGGTGAATTCCGCCCTAAGACGTCCTAAAACCAGCATGGTGCCGGTCTAAAAGAGAGATTGAACTATACAGGACGAATAGCTTTTTACTTTGTTCTCAATTGTGTTTTGTTTGTAATAGAAGCGACAAGAAAATGTAACAGAGATGTTTGTAAAGTTTCTTGCGGATTCTTCTACATAGAGCTACGCGTTGGAATGTGCACATGCTTTGATTGATAGCACGATCCCTTTTTCACACCGGAATTATGAAGGCATTAGCTCGTCGTCGTAGGTGCTAGGAGGCTCTGTTCCTTCAAACCTACATAATTTCTTCACTTCAAAAACTAACATGAGTACGATTAGTAACAGAAAGAAAAGAAATAGTTATCGAGATCTGTGTAATAACTGACTAGAGGTGCACAAACAACCTTGTCAGAAGATACCGGTCCGGTCACCGTTTTCAGGAGGAGCGTCTCGAAACTGATATTGCATCAGACTAAACAAATAATTAAAAAGTTAAATTATAGCTTGAGAGATAAAGAGAGACAAAACGAAATAAAATTAATTACTGAACGGCATATTAATATAATGTACCGATTTATTGATCGATGGTTTAAGTTAAATTAATTTTGTAGATCGACGATCTCTTGTGTTATGCGTTACAAAGAGCTATAATTTAGTTTTGCTATTTTGGTCTAAACCTATGATTATTGTCAAATTATATTGAAAAAAATCCTGAAAGCTGGAAGCACTTTGGTAATAGTTGACTATTCGTCATTCAAATCTTTGTAACGCTAACACAAGTGAAACCATAACTGTAGGTGCTTCTAGCACTGGGTTGCAATGGAGGTTAAATACTTTAAAATCTACCTTACAATTTAAAGGCGATACAAAATGTTACATTTCAAACTATGTGTGTGTACAACTCGTTTTCATTAGCCCCTAAGAAACGAACATTCAGTGTCTTCATTACCTATATATCGAGGCACGACGGCTAATGTAAACGGGTCTTAAGGCGTGAGGATTATAAACTAGCATTTTAGAGATATTACACCATGTGTACAATTTCTTAAAACCTAACGATTATAAAACTTACGATAACTTTTGAATTTATCGCCGCGACATACAAAGGCCTCTTTTCAACTTTTATTTGGTTACCCTCTCATAATTATTTTCCGTTTATTTCAATAATAACAGTTGCTTCCAAGCAACTGTTGAAGCTCAATGTTTGATACACAGATGTGCAGATTTTGACTACTGTTACATATATATTAGAAAGGTTTGTGTGTATGTATGTGTTTCTCTACTTCTTCTTCAACCTACTACTACTTTTACGCTCAAGCAGTTGATGTTCGGATTTGGATGAAATTTGGCACACGGGTAGGCCATGTCCTAGAACTATACTTTATCCCGGAAGTGTGATCCCTTGCGACAATTTCTAACTTTCATGCGGGCAATATCGTTGGCAGAAGTTAGCATGTATACAAAAATATCTAGTTAGGGACTAAAGTCGTTAGAACGCAGAATGAGGTTCTCTTTCGGCGGGCACTCTCCCCACTTCCTCACCACTCCACTACACACCCGCGTATTATTTTTAATTACTTTCTAAACAAAGATATCCTTAAGCTCGACCATAGTGCCGCCCTAACCACATTCTTTACGACCGCCAAACCTTAGTTCCCAATGTGTTGACCCAATAAACGGAAAATAATTTAAATCAAAATACATACGTCAAATGGGGTGAATAAAAACTCAGGGGTGAATAGAAACAAAACTTCAAAGGGTATTTTCACGATATTTGAATATTTTTTGCAGCATTTAACGATATCAATTTATTAATGAATTGTTATTCTAAAAAGTCGATGCTTTGTTAGAAGCCGATAATCCAGTCTTTCTGAGAGGCTATGGTTGAACGCTTGAACTTTTCCTTGAAGGCAGTATCCGATTGGGGCGATGCCAATCTGGTCAAGTTCAATGCTGCTAAAACCCAGGCGTGTCTTTTTTCCGCCAAACGGAGCCAATTCCACCCGGCTCCATCATTCCGGGGTGTAACCGTGCCGATAACCGGCGACCTTGAGCTTCTTGGGGTAACGTTGTCGTCTACCCTCAATTTCGGCTCTTTCAACGAGGCTAAAGTTCAACAGGCTGCCAAAAAATTGGGGATCTTGGCCAAGGTGAGACAGTACTTCACGCCGGAACAGCTGCTCAAACTTTATCAAGCGCAAGTTCGATCGTGTATGGAATACTGCTCTCATCTTTGGGATGGGTCTGCCAAATACCAGCTTGATGCTCTGGAGTCGATTGAGAAGCGAGCCAAGAGAATCATCGGTGATGATGCACTTGTCGAATCAAAACTCCAAAGCCTTGAGCATCGACGCCGAGTTGCTGGCCTGTCGGTTTTCTATCGATTACACTTCGGGGAGTGTGCGTTGGAATTGCACAATTTAATTCCACCAAGTCCGTTCCATCATCGGACCACTAGACGTACGGCGTTGCGCCATCGGTACATGGTGGACATCCCACCCATACGTACAAAGTGTTTTGGGAACACATTCATAATGCGTACAGCTATGGAGTGGAATTCCCTGCCGGAGTCTGTGTTCCCTGATAGCTACAACCTAGGGGTCTTTAAGTCAAGAGTGAATAGGTTACTTCTAGGCAAACGCGCTCCATCGTCGGCCACATCATCGCTTACCATCAGGTGAGATGGTGGTCAAACGCGAGCCTATCAATAATAAAAAAAAAAAAAATATGGTATCAAAGTGGAAAACCAAACCAAAGTTTTGTTTCTATTCACCCCGTTATACGATATCGAGTCGGGGTATATTGAGTCGGGGTATATTGAGTCGGGCTCGCGCACAAAGGTTTCCGTACGATCCGTAACCAAAAACGGTAAAAAAGACGTTTTTTGTATGAGAGCCCAATTCAATATTTATTTTATTCTGTTTTTAGTTTTTGTTGATACGAGTATAGTGGCACGAGAAAAACATCTAGTCTGAAAATTTCAAATGTCTAGCTATCATGGTTCATGACATACAGCCTGGTGCTCCGTTTTTACATTTTGGGTACGGAACCCTAAAAGCTTAAGAAAAATTGAATTTCGCGGGCTTCCCTGGCGCTTTCATCTTAAGCGCGCGTTTTCTGTGATTGGTTGAATTTATTATCAACCAATCGAACCAATGTGTGAGCTTATTATATTAAGTTTGCAATAATTTTTGAGTGGGGGTTATCATATTAATTTTAAATCTAATTTACATAGGTGCAAATACAGGCACTTTGCTTTGTAAGCTTAAAAAACGTAATAACAATGTTACCACCACAATAAATTCTTGACTTAAACGCTAATAATAAATAATTTTGTTACAAATATGTTTGAACTTGCTTCAGTGGTTTTTAATATTAGACAGAATCGGCCAAAAATGTCAGACAGAGGAATTACTTAAATTATTAATATACAAATAATATTTTTTTATAGAAATTTAAGCTACAGTAAAGCACGATTTAGTCGTAATATTAAAAAAGTTACAAAAGAGAGCATTACTCTTAAAGGCGGATTACAAAATATTAAAGAAGCTTGCCAATCTTTAACTCAAATAATATTTGTCTTTTTTCAACAATTAGGTATTATAATATCTGCTCATGAACACAAGCATTCAAAGTAACTAAGCTCGAGCATTTATTCTTGCGGCTCATAAAAGTAAATTAAGACAGACAGTAATACTTAACAATAATTTTGATTTTTCGAAATCATTGCTATTTTATCGAAAAATGACATCATTTCAGCGCACCTCTAAACTAAAAAGCCTTTACCTTTCGTCGAAAAAGTAAATCTAACAAATATCGCAGAAAAGCTGGGTATTTAGTTCCCATTCATACAGCGTTGTCCAGTACCATATTTTACAATTTAATGTTAGGATCACATGGCAGTTTTGCTATTCCAGTATCGCGGTGGAATTATGGAGAAAATAGAAGACGTGGTCCCCCGACTAAGAATACCAAGAGTAGGAAGACGATGATCATCATGAGTCACATGCCAGTTTCTTTACTGCATTTTTTATAGATGTGTGATCCAACCTTTTGCCGTAAAATATCGTACACTACAGCGCCGAACGGCTTACAGTGTAATTTTGCCAAGTTTTACAACCCAGTTTCACGGCGCTTTGCCCAGCAGTGGGCGAAGAAGCGCGGCAGGCAGCTGGGCGGCGTGGGCGAAGGTCAGCGCCAGGGGCGGCGGTGAGGGCTGGCCATGTGGCGGGACACCGAGCCACCGGAGCCCTTGTCGTCGCTAAACGTCTCTGCGATACAGTAAAAACTTTATAAGAAATGTTATTTTACGTACGCTGGCTTCTCAGTGGGGTTACAAACGACCAAAGAAAAGATAGAGAATCGAAAAATATAAAAAAGCAATAACAAAATAAATAACAAAATTTGGTAATGAATTTTTACAAAAATTATAATTTTAGTCAAAATACTGCAGTTAATAAAACCACTAAAAAGTGAGCGTCCTGTATCGGAAATAGTAGATTCTATGCATCAACTTCATAACATTTATTATTCACACTTGATGGAAACACTTGAGATTTTTTTGTGTCAGGCACTAACGAAAAAAAAAATTATAAAAACAGCCTCCTAAAAAAATATCTAACATACATTAAGCATCACATTTAAACATTCATACGACAATAAAAAGTTAGTATGATGATACCGCGCTAACGGATGAATATGGTAAAATAATGATTTAAACCGATGTATCAAAGAAATAGAAAAATGGCAACACCATTTAGTGATCTGCCAATGAATACTTTACAATGTGACATAAAGCACATGCAATTTTAATTAATAGACGGATTCTCAAGCGACTTATCATTAGTATAAAAAAAAATGAGTGACCTATCTTCAGGTTATTACTAAAGCTGTCGATGCATGCTTCTGGGTGAAATAAAAAAGAAGCTGGCAACATTATGTAATCAGTGTTACCATAGTTAGACTGCGTCATCAGCGAGGCCGTGGTTGGTCGCTTGGTGCGCGCGGGAAACGCACCGGTGTGGCTTTGTGACATTAGGTCCCTGTTTTAGTATAGTTTCGATATAGAACTTGATCTACAATAATCTAAAAAGTTTCATATCCGGTACCTTTTAAGAGACGACTACACTACCAATCTGTTATAGGATGGTGCGGGTGACAGCTGTCGAATTTTCGTCCTGCTGTCATCCTACCCATGCTTTTCCTCTCATCTTAAAGATGCACATTTTTTTCCTGCTGTCATCCATGCCATGTAAAAAAGACCTTATTGATGAAAGAATTATTATTTTTTAATGACTTATTCAATGAAGATAATTTTATGAGGAGTTTTAAAATTTTCACAAGATGTGGGAATCAGAATTTGTGACATTCAGTTATAAATGCTTTGATAAGCTGTTAGCTGGCAAGGTTCGCTCCCCATTCACCGAAGTCCCACCACCACTCCATTTAGTAGAATAAATCTAGTCTAGAGTAGACTCCTAAATTTTTATTACCTACCTTACAAAAACCACTAATCTTAAATATGTGTATCCAGTTACGTTCTCAAATTAGCCTCTAAACTTTTATTTACTCATTAAATCAAAATTTTATATAAAAGTCTCGACGCTGTTTAGCGACTTTTTCCCCAAAGTTTAATTTTATAGAGATTTTAAATTTAGAATCTGCTAATTAAATCTATAAATAAAAAGAGAGGTTTTTATAAACAAGTGCCGGCTCGCGTTAGGCGACTGGATCAAGGGCTTGATTCAGAAAGCGGTATTTCTGGACATGGCTCGTATTGTTAAAAGGTCCCTTTCTTGTTGAAAATATTTGAATGAGAATCTATAAAAAATAAATATTGAAACATCGGACCAATCACGGAGCACTATTTCGGGAACGCACTAGATACGCCACATAAAAGCATTGTCTCACGTCTGTCTGAAAGAGTTGCCGTTGGCGAGTTGTCGCGCGGCGAGCGACCGGCGGCGCCCTCTGTCGGCGGCGATCATCGCGCAACGTTCGGCCGCCGTGCTCGCCACGAACGTGTCGTGCAGGGAGTAGCAGGCTGCGGTGATCTGCGAAATGGACTCATTATTTTAATTGTTTGGCCTCAGATTGAGGAGAGCGATATCCGCGAGATGGAGACGACGGCCGCAAAGTATCAAGCATTATGAAACTTCCACTGTTTGTGTCCATACTGAAAATGATTTAGGCGGCTAGCGCAACCAGACGGAGTGGCTTAGCTAGCGAGCGATAATCTATTCATTTACCTTGAGTCGCGTTTACCTATATTTCAATTCTTAATTTTTAGATAATTTAAAATTTTTGGAACAACAAAATTTAAAATTTTCTCTATAACATGAGAATGAAGTTCAAACATTGCAACCCATATTTTACAACAAGCTTCTCTAATTATTCATTGGTCACTTACAATTAAATCAACTAAGCTCCAAGCCCTACGCCCGCTACAACTATTAGCAATGCACTATAAACACCAATCCCACCTTTGTCACTGTGCGTATATTCTGGACGCGCACTTAGGCTGACATTTTAAACTGCACGTCTATTTTTTTTTTATTCTTGATAGGTTCGCGCTTGACCGCTAACTCACCTGATGGAAAGCGACGATGCGGTCGATGATGGAGCGCGCTTACCTAGAAGTAACCTATTCACTCTTGACTTAAAGATTCCCGGGTTGTAGCCATCAGGAAAAACAGATTCCACTCCTTAGCTGTACGCACTATGAATGTGTTCCCAAAACGTTTTGTGCGTATAGGTGGGATGTCCACCATGTACCGGTGGCGCATTGCCGTACGGCTGGTGGTCCGATGATGGAACGGGCTAGGCGGAATTAGGTTATGCAATTCCGACGCACACTCCCCGAAATGCAACCGATAGAAAACCGACAGGCTAGCAACTCGGCGTCGATGCTCAAGACTTTGAAGCCTCGACTCAACGAGTGCATCATTGCCAATGATCCTCCTGGCTCGCCTCTCAATTGCCTCAAGTGCATCAAGCTGGTATCGGGCAGATCCGTCCCAAAGATGAGAGCAGTACTCCATACACGATCGAACTTGCGCTTGATAAAGTTTGAGCAGCTGTTCCGGCGTGAAGTACTGTCTGACCTTCGCGAGGATTCCCAGCTTTTTTGCTGCCAGTTGAGCCTTTGCTTCGATGTATGGCCCAAAGTTGAGTGTTGACGTCAGCGTAACACCAAGGAGATCAAGATGGTCGGTTATTGGCACGGTTACGCCCCGGAAAGTTGGAGCAGGGCTGAATTGGCTCCTTTTAGCGGAAAATAGACACGCCTGGGTTTTAGCAGCATTGAACTTGACCAAATTGGTATCGCCCCATTCAGAGACTGCCTCCAAGGACAAGTTCAAGCGCTCGACCATAGCGTCTCGGAGAGACTGGATCTGTGACCCACTAGCCTGCGCGCTGGATATGTAACTCTCAGCAACAGTGCTGTCGTCTGCATACCCAAAGGTACCGGGCTTAAGCAGATCATTTATGTGCAGCAAGAACAATGTTGCCGAGAGCACTGACCCCTGAGGGACCCCGGCATTAATGGCCATTTGACCGGACGAGCAACCATCGATGACCACTCGGATGGACCGGTCACTCAGGAAGTCTGCAATCCAAGCACACAAACCAGCAGGTAATCCGAAAGAAGGAAGCTTACTAATAAGGCTTTCGTGCCAGACCCTATCGAAAGCCTTCGAGATATCGAGGGAGACGGCAAGCGCTTCCCCGTGTTTCTCGATGGCCTCACTCCAGATGTGGATGGCATACGCTAGAAGATCACCAGTTGACCGATTTCGGCGAAAGCCGTATTGTCGGTCACTACTGTCATAACTAATGACAGTTAGTGACCCAAACTAGTGCGATCATATGAGTTCTGCCACGCTTGCTCATCTAGTATAATAGTTTGCGGTCGACCTGCAAATTGGATTATCTAATTGTCACTCTATGGAGTCACTAACATATTTTTTGATATCCTATGTAGAATCAATTATAATTTAAAACTAGTAATAATAATGACTTTGATTTAGCTAAAGCTAACAGGCACAATTTTAATACTAGGAACAGGAACAAATTAGATCAACCTCGGTTCAGATTGGCTAAAGTACATAGTTCTTTCATGGGGTACTGTGTAAAATTTTATAATAAAATACCAGTTGAGATTCTACAACTAAATGAGTCCAAATTTAAAGCATGCATTAAACGCACACTATGTAGAGAAGCGTATTATAAACTGGAAGATTATATCCTTGATAAAAACGCTTGGCTAAATGCCGGTCCTGCTCCGCAGCCACAGCCACTTTTACCTTCAAATTAGTTTTTTTTTTTATAATTTTGGAAGAGATACTGTTCCCCTTTTTGTATTGTTGTTTTCGAAATGTTTTTTTATTTTATTTTATTTGTTTATTTCAATAGAGCTTATGATAATTTATTACCTTTTGTATTTGGAAACAATAGCATTGTATAATGTAGAAGCACTTTGTTTTTCAAGTTTTGTGAATGTGAAGTACCATGGAGCATTTTTATTAGGTTACAACTTGTTTGTCATTACGAGCATGGCAGTTGAGAGTTTGTCATGCTCACTCAAATGTCTCACTGATGGTGGCACGTGTTATTGGGTCATTCGGTTCCCTTCAAAATGGTTGAGCTGAGTGGGGCTGATGCACGCGTCATGGTCGTGAACGGGTGCCGTCAGTTGAGACTGGTCATCTCTTAGCTGCCAGTGACTTAATTCAATTTCTATTTTTTTTTTAAATTAGTTTTTATTTTATTCTTTTAATTATTATTACTTATCTACATTGTGCTCACATATTAGAAGCGACAAGAAATATGTAACCAAGATTTATGTAACTCATAATATGATTTAAAAGAGTGTCCATGGAGTTTCTTGCACGTTCTTCTCCATAGAGATCTACGCTTTGGAACGTGCAATTTAGCTTCACTTGTATTTTTTTTTTTGACTGACCGATATTTTGACAATTCAAAAGTGCCTGTAATTGGTCTATTTGAAATAAACATTTCTGATTTCTGATTTCTAACTAATCAACTAAATCTTATAATAATTATTTGTATTTCAAAATCTAATAAAAATGATAATTCTAAAACAAACTTTTTTTTTTTGGGTGGGAAAATCGTCTAATGACAAATCCCACTCTTGGATGGAGCAAGAGATAGTGTCAGACTTTTACTGACTAAAAACCCACTCCTGTTCCTTCGTTGCCTTCGTCCCAGGGCCCCGAGTTTCGTTTTCACACTACCCATGGCCCCAGTAGGCTTCGACCCTGCTGGGCCCCTACGATTTGCTGACATCTCCCTGAGGTGCGTGTGGAAAACAAACTTTAAGAAAAATACTATAATAGAACTTCAGCAAAGAATTTTCAACCCAAAACCAGTGCTCCCTGAACAGTCACACCAAGCAAGTACCTACCTGCTGGATCAGCCGTCGATGAAGGTCTACGTCAGCTCCTCTAATGCCCTCCCGGTCCTGATGCAGCTGCAAGGCGCACAGCAGAGCATCCTTGATAGTCTGCACGGTGGCTTGCACCCGATCCGTTCGCATCAGACGACGAACCAGGTACCCCTTGGCCAGAGCCACGATTTTGGTCGCAGCAGCCCGCTGATCCGGACAGTACATAAAATTGTATAGCGAATTATGCTGAAGTGGTATGGGTAAACGGAAAGAAGATTTAGGACTTGCCAAAATGCTGGGTTAGTAGGAATAGAAGGCTCGAAATTGGGTGAGAGTCTAAACGTTTATTTTGAATCTAAATCCAAAGTAGGTAATTGACTTTGGCTAAGAAAATCATAAGTTCCGCTTTAATGAGAAGCCACTATAAAAAAGAATAGCTTTTGTAAAAGAGAGTCATACAAAATTACACAAGGTCATTAAAACAAGTAAAAATGAACACTAGACCATGTGACTTGCGTGTAAAAAAAGATCCAGCACCAAAACAAATAAGCTCAAGTAAACAAAACAAAAACAGACAGCTGTTCATAGGCGAAACATAGATCACACAAGTAAGATCGTACTTTATCTGGATGATATTTAAGAAACCAATACAAGAAAGGCAAACAGACTGTGAATACAATAATGACTTTATTTTTTTATTTAATAAGTACCTACCTACTCATGTACTAAACGAAACACTTAAATGTACAATTTTAAAAAATTACCTCTCTTGGTGTTACTTGCTGAATGTTGAATTTAGCCTTGGATGCTAGTGAGTTGGTACTATTAATTGAATTATGTATAGTTCTTTCCATATTTCGGATAGCACTCTCAGCAGAGCTACTGTGTATTGCCGAAGTAGCATGGATCGTTTTAATTTCTTTAGCATAAACATGGCTGGTAATAACACTGTTATTGTCTTCAGCATTAAAATTACCATCATCGTTGTCAGAAGGAAACGTAACATTCAAATCGGCCATCGTGTCGTTCGTTCGATCGGTTAGCATCGGTTCGTAATCACGATCCGATGATACACTTGTTTCGTAGTTCAACCTTCGTGATGTGGGGGTATTTCTCTGTGGAGGCGATGGTGTGTTTCTCTGCGGAGTCCTCGGGTTAGGGGACTGAGTACGTGTGCTGGAACCCTCGGGTTGCGTCCTCGGCGTCACAATCTTAGTCCCGTTCTGACTACGAGCTTTAATCGGCTGCTTCTTGATACTCCCAGTAATATCCCTGCTTTTCTTCAACACATTATCACAATGGTTTATGTAGTTGTTGGTATTGGTCAGCGTGTTAGAAACAGGACTTTCAAGACTACTTTGATCAGGTGATTGGTAGTTGATCAGCTGACTAAGACTGACTGGACCTCTGTCATTTTCCTCTACATGTTCCAGATGTTTGTCACCCCAAGCCTCCTTCACCTCTATCGGAGACGTGGGACAAATAGTTTTCAACTGCTTGAAGAGTAAGTTGTTCTGCTCCTCAAAGACCTGCTGTAGGAGCATCTGTTCCCTTTTCTGCTTTTCTACTAAACTCGCCATTTGTAACAACTGTTGATTTTGTATCTTCTCATACAGTTCCCTGACACGAGCTGCTGGGTCTTCTGATTCTGATATTACTGGAGGAGGCGCGTGGTTCTGAGGCTGTAGCTCAAGTTTTGTTATTGTTTTAAGTGATCCTGGATCTTTTGCCACAGTACGGTTGTTGTTGTTTCGGACAGGACTGATAGATTTCGAGGCTTTCGAAACTGGCTCAGATTTGGGTAGAGGATCTGAATGGGGCATTGTATTAGACTTAATCGTTGGTTTAATGGTGCGTTTAGTTTTTTCTGGGACTATCGCTTTTGCCCGACTGAGTGGGGCGGTTTGAACTAAGGGTTTAGGTTGTTGTTTCACGACATTTTTGTTAGAAGCGTTCTTATTCAGGTTATTAGCCTTGGTCTGCTTCAGTTCCAGTGCCATGGTTGACCATTTTACCTTGGCAGTCTCCAGGTCCCAACTCCTTCGCTTCTTAGTTGGGCTTAGGCTTGATAGCGATTCACTCATCGAAATACAACTCATCTCAACACCTGTATTCAATGATTGCACTTCTAGATGAGCTAGGAGTTGAGGACTAGGCTTTAGCAGTGTATAAGATCGTTGGCGTGCTAGTGGCAGAGCATTGTGCAGGTCCTTAAGACTGTCTCTATGCAAGTCATTAAGGGATCCTGTGAAACTTTTGGAGCTAAGTGAGGCGGGGCCATCTTGAGATACATTATCAGCAAAAGGATCTGTTAAATTGTGAGTAAGATTAAAGTTAGCAACTTCTGCAGCAGCAGCTTTGTGTTTTTTAGTTCTTTGCCTTTCTGTTATAACTTCTTTTTCTGTTATTACTTTTCGCGAAAATCTTGTTGTACAGTTATAATCTCTTTCAGGAAGATCTATTTGTGTAGGTGAGTGCGGGGGCGTTCTTCTAACAATATCGACAACTTTTCTTCCAGATTCATTGTTGATACTTAGACTGAGATCTATAATGAGCTTCGGAGAGCTCGATCTAGAACCAGAATCTATTGATTCCACAACCACATTCGAAGTTATATTGTTACAGACATCAGTCGCACGAGCTTTTCTTGGCGGTGACGGTGTATGTCTGGGTGGTGGTGACGCGTTACGTCTTGGTGGTGAAGGAGTATGTCTACCACCAAGACATGGAGGAACATGTCTCGGCGATGACTCCACAGATTTTTTGAGATTTTTAGCATAGTAGCCAGGCTTTACTTGCTCATGGGGTAGCTCGTATTCACATTCAGGCAGTTCAGGAGCGTCAGTTCTATCCTCGGAATCCGAGTCGCTTTCAGCCACAAAGGGTTGGAGTAGGGATATGCGCTTATCTACTTCCTTTGCAAGAAGCTTGTAGTACTGCATTTCTTTGCGACATTCTTTAGATAACTGCAAGAAAAAAATAAAAATAAGACACAATAAGTACATAAAAATAATCAATAACACGATAATTAATATTTATCACCTTTGTAAGAGATAACAACAGAAAACAGAACAATATTTTTTTCATTTTTATTAATAACCTTTTTTTTTCTAATAAACTCTTGAACAATATTTAATCTGCAGATAGATGCTTTTTTAAATGCTTGAAATTCTGCAAATAAATGAAAAAAATAATGTAGATTTTGTAGTCTAAGTTTTCCCATAAAAATATCGACTAATATTAAAAGTGTATTCAAATAATATAATTTCAGAAAAGGCACAATATGTAAAAGTAGTAAAAAATATCGATGGAAATATTGAAGAGCTACATGTATTTTGTAAAATAACAAGTATTATATTATTGATTATAGCTGTCGAATTAATATGATTATTTATGAGTTTTATAGCAATCTCCTGAAATTTTGTGCAGATTCAAAACAGCTCCTTGTATAACAAAACGCTACGACCTACAAGAGCAGAGCAGTTACCAAAGAAGTTGATAAAACCACGGGGGACCGCTAAGACCGGCGCGACACGTTTTTTTGCTTCCATTCTAATCTATCAGCCGTCACGCTATCACTGACAGCTAGTAAGTATGTACATAAAAAGTAAAAACCAAAAATGAGAGATGGTTTGAATCTTATAAATAAAGAACTTCATAATGAGAAATTCCCTAATGAAAATCCAGCGAGCTGCGAGCCCACAACTAAATCAGTACCTACCCGATGTAGATGTAGCGAAAGTTAGACATGCGGAAGCTAAAATGAAAAGCCGAAAAGCTACAGGCCCTTAAGAGATTTCGAAATACGGAAACATCTTGACGCTCGATACCCGTAGTCTAGCTGGCTAAGTTATTCAACATAATCTTGACTATCAAACGCATACTTGAGTCATGACGTCAAAGCTACTTGCTTCCATTTTATAAAAAAAATGAAAATACATTCAGCCGAACATAGAACCTCTTCCTTTTTGAAGTCGGTTAAAAAACAAGGGTGATGTGGTGTAGTGTGAAAACTGCAGAAGAATAAAATTGACTTCATATAAACTTAAAATATGGGAACGAATCATTAATATATGTCTCATCGATATTTCTGCAATATCTTCAAATAAGTTTAGCTTCATAGCATCTAGATTTATCACAGACGCTGTCCAAACAATCAGAATACCTACTGACGGAGTAAGATAGGACTAACAAAAGGGACTTACACCTAATATTTATCGATCTCGAAAAAGCTTTCGATCGAGTACCGCGTAAGCTAATAAGGCAGGCTCTGCAAGCTGAAAATATACCAGAGTATTACTTTGAGCTTGTCAGGGACATGTACAACAATGCTAGCACAAGATTTAGAAACCTAGGGGTTAGTGAAGCATTCGAAGTGAAAGTGGGCGTCCATCAAGGTTCTGCTCTCAGCCCGCTTTTACTGAACCTGGCAATTATTTCACCAAGTATATAGGTACCGTGACGTCCTATTGCCCGTTCGACATATTTATGTAGGACCTGCTAAATACATAGCTCTGGAATGGTACGGCTTGAGGGTTAGCAGAAACAACAACGAGTACCTGAAATGCTCTTTCCGGAAGAGATTCCTATAGTCCCATGGCTGATAATTTTAATACCTCGGCTCCATCCTCAATACAGACGCTAATATCGACGTGGATATATTTGCGTAGCGTAGCAAAAACGGCCGTCACACTGAGGTGTTGCACCACCAATATATTCCAATAAAAACAAACAGCAAACTATATAAAATGGAACAGGAAAGTGAAAATATTTAATCTCAAATAATAACGTGACTTAAGAAGGAAGATTTTTTTATGGCAATTCTGTTAGTCATGCTGAGAAGAAGATAATGAAGATTAGTGTGATGTGACTAAGTCTTAGATAAACTGACATTTGATAAAGCAGATTTTCTTCACTCCTGTAGTATCTAGATTTAGTTCACATTTATCTACGAAACTGAAACTAGCAGCTAGCAGCTAGCAGCCGGCAGGGATGGATCTTGAGAAAAGGGCCCTAGGCAACCAAATATTTATAAAGTAAAAGTCATCTAAAATTGTTCAATTTACGAAGATGAGAAGAAAGATTACACAGATTACACTTTAATAAAACTTTACCTTAACAATTTTGAACTGGAATTTTAAATCGAATATTTTAACTTCGATTCTAAATACGCGAATCTGTCCAAACTCGGTCCAACGTCCACATAGAGCGTCATTGAGCTTTGATATTATTTTCAAGAGGGAAACTCAATCCCTTAATTTTTTTTTAAATTTAAAATTTATGAATTTGGAATTTTATGATAACTCTTCTGTAACTTTAGTTTTGAACACTCGAAACGATCCAAACTCAATCCAACGTCCACTTGGAGTGTCCTTGAAGTCTGATATTATTTTCAAGAGGGATACTCAATTCCTTCTATTTTTTTATAAATTTATTAATTTATGAATTTGGATTTTTATAATAATTCTTCTGTAACTTTAGTTCTGAACGCTCGAATCTGTTCAAACTTAGTTCAACGTCTACTTGGAGTGTCCTTGAAGTCTGATATTATTTTCAAGAGGGATACTCAACCCCTTCTATTTTTTTTTAAATTTATTAAGTTATGAATTTGGATTTTTATAATAATTCTTCTGTAACTTTAGTTCTGAACACTCGAATCTGTTCAAACTTAGTTCAACGTCTACTTGGAGTGACCTTGAAGTCTGATATTATTTTCAAGGGGGATACTCAATTCCTTCTATTTTTTTTAAATTTATTAATTTTTTAATTTGGATTTTTATAATAATTCTTCTGTAACTTTAGTTCTGAACGCTCGAATCTGTTCAAACTTAGTTTAACGTCTACTTGGAGTGTCTTTGAGGTCTGATATTATTTTCAAGAGGGATACTCAATCCCTTCTATTTTTTTTATAATTTATTATATTACGAATTTTGACTTTTATAATAACTCTTCTGTAACTTTAGTTCTGAACACTCGAATCTATTCAAACTTAGTTCAACGTCTACTTAAAATGTCATTGAGATCTGATATTATTTTCAAGAGGGATACTCAATCCCTTCTATTTTTATAAAATTTATTAATTCTTGAATTTGTATTTTTATGATAACTCTTCTGTAACTTTAGTTCTGAACACTCGAATCGGTTCAAACTTAGATCAACGTCTACTTAAAGGGTCATTGAGCTCTGATATTATTTGCAAGAGGGATACTCAATCCCTTCTATTTTTTTTTAATTTATTAATTTATGAATTTGTATTTTTATGATAACTCTTCTGTAACTTTAGTTCTGAACACTCGAATCGGTTCAAACTTAGTTCAACGTCTACTTAAAGGGTCATTGAGCTCTGATATTATTTGCAAGAGGGATACTCAATCCCTTCAATTTTTTTTAATTTATTAAATTATGAATTTGGATTTATATAATAATTCTTCTCTAACTTTAGTTCTGAACACTCGAATCTATTCAAACTTAGTTCAACGTCTACTTAAAATATCATTGAGATCTGATATTATTTTCAAGAGGGATACTCAATCCCTTCTATTTTTATAAAATTTATTAATTCTTGAATTTGGATTTTTATGATAACTCTTCTGTAACTTTAGTTCTGAACACTCGAATCGGTTAAAACTTAGTTCAACGTCTACTTGGAGTGTCCTTGAAGTCTGATGTTATTTTCAAGAGGGATACTCAAATCCTTCTATTTTTTCTTTTTTTTATTAATTTATGAATTTGTATTTTTATGATAACTCTTCTGTAACTTTAGTTCTGAACACTCGAATCGGTTCAAACTTAGTTCAACGTCTACTTAAAGGGTCATTGAGCTCTAATATTATTTTCAAGAGGGATACTCAATTCCTTCTATTTTTTTTTTAAATTTATTAATTTCTGAATTTGGATTTTTATAATAATTCTTCTGTAACTTTAGTTCTGAACACTCGAATCTGTTCAAACTTAGTTTAACGTCCACTTGGAGTGTCCTTGAAGTCTGATATTATTTTCAAGAGGGATACTCAATTCCTTCTATTTTTTTATAAATTTATTAATTTATGAATTTGGATTTTTATAATAATTCTTCTGTAACTTTAGTTCTGAACGCTCGAATCTGTTCAAACTTAGTTCAACGTCTACTTGGAGTGTCCTTGAAGTCTGATATTATTTTCAAGAGGGATACTCAACCCCTTCTATTTTTTTATAATTTATTATTTTACGAATTTTGACTTTTATCATAACTCTTCTGTAACTTTAGTTCTGAACACTGGAATCTGTTCAAACTTAGTTCAACGTCTACTTGGAGTGTCCTTGAAGTCTGATATTATTTTCAAGAGGGATACTCAATTCCTTCTATTTTTTTTAAATTTGGATACTATGTTTGAACAGATTCGAGTGTTCAGAATTAAAGTTACAGAAGAGTATCATAAAAATCTAAATTCATGAATTAATAATTAAAAAAAAAATAGAACGGCTGGAGTATCCCTCTTGCAAATAATATCAGACCTCAAGGACAGTCCAAGTAGACGTTTAACTATGTTTGAACAGATTCGAGTGTTCAGAATTAAAGTTACAGAAGAGTTATCATAAAAATCCAAATACATAAATTATTAAATTAAAAAAAAAAGAAGGGATGGAGTATCCCTCTTGAAAATAATATCAGACCTCAAGGACACTCCAAGTAGACGTTGGACCGAGTTTGGATCGATTCGAGTGTTCAGGACTAAAGTTACAGAAGAGTTATCGTAAAAATCCAAATTCATAAATTAATAAATTTAAAAAAATAGAAGGAATTTAGTATCCCTCTTGAAAATAATATCAGACCTCAATGACATTCTTAGTAGACGTTGAATTAAGTTTGAACCGATTCGAGTGTTCAGAACTAAAGTTACAGAAGAGTGAAGACTTATGATAAAAGTCAAAATTCGTAACATAATAAATTATAAAAAAATAGAAGGGATGGAGTATCCCTCTTGAAAATTATATCAGAGCTCAATGACCCTGTAAGTAGACGTTGGACCGAGTTTGGATCAATTCGAGTGTTCAGGATAAAAGTAACAGAAGAGTTATCATAAAAATCCAAATTCATAAATTGATAAATTTAAAAAAAATAGAAGGGATTGAGTATCCCTCTTGAAAATAATATCAGACCTCAATGATACTCTAAGTAGACGTTGGATCAAATTTAAACCGATTCGAGTGTTTAGAACCAAAGTTACGGGGGAATGGTTATAAAAATACTATTTAATTTGCAATTAAAATGTTTGGACTTAATACAGGAATCTTACCATCTGCGTAAATTTATTGTTTTAGGTGTTGAAACAGTACCATACAGCTCTATTTAACTTTACATTGACAATTTGGTTCTGGGCCTAGGGACCCACACTAGATCCACCCTGACTTGTTTGGCTGCTAGCTTCAGTTTCGTCATTTATCTTATATCTTTTGGTTAAGTCAGCACAGAACATGTTACTATCCAAAAATCAGAATTCCAAACCACTTGATTTACTAGAAATACTGTTAAAACTCAGGTGTACTATGGCAATTTTAATAAATAAATAGGGCCATATTTTTTTATTAACTTACCTACTAGGAACAAGCAAGTTCCCAGTTAAAAAATATTTTACTTCACATAGGCCTACATGGGCACTTACAAAACAATTCAATGAAAACAATGGATAACAGAAAAATATCCAAGAGCAGCTCTTAATGTGATCCATTTTACGACCTAATGAGAGAGACCTAGAGGGAAAGAGGGATGGAGCTATACACCCTGTATACCCTCTTTCTCACTCGCACATTAACATGTCATGGTTAAGGCCCTAGGAAATTCCTTTTATACAACTTTATTGTTATATTATTCAAAGACCCCAAAGATCAGGGGTAAAAAAAATAAGATTCAAATCATTCAATATATCAATATTTTGACAAACAATAGAAAAAGAAACCACTTTTCAGAATACTTAGTAGCTTTAAAAACTGATAAGCAGTAAATATTTTTGGATGAATGGTCAGAAGTAAACCAAACCTTCCTGAGACATGGTGCTAAGTTGAGCTTGCTCTTGCATTTTAATTCATTATACCCCAAGCAAACACTGGCGTTCTCTCACACAACGGTATTCAAAAGGTTAATACATCTCTTTAATTTTTATGAAATATTCAAAGAAAATTTACAATTTGGGGGTGCGGAATTTTGAGCATGCTTCCCTTGCACCGGCGTTCCCATTAATCTGAACATTTTTTTTTAAATATGAGACTTGATGTTCATATATCCAACAACTTCTTCTGGTTCTGAGTTCTGACAATAGTTGATTCAACAGCCTCCCCAATTTTTATTACCAAAAAGTGTTCCATACTGTGCCTTCTCTACCTTCCTACCCTACTTCTATGCTAATGCATTACATCTGAAATGCTCAGAAGGTCGCCTTAAAGCTGCTTGACAATTAGTAGAGTTAACAAGCTAATACAAGATAAGTAACAGAGAACAAGAACACAATATAATTATTTGATATACTCACAACTGGCGGAAGGAGCGGCACTCCATTTATCTTCATACAGGATACGTACTGGCCGGCTTGTCGCACACATTTTACATCCCACGGGTCGTTCATCCTTGTCGACCAACGAGTGTGACTTACAGCTCCTGGACTCCCTGATGTTCCCCCGAAAACCGCTAACTCATCAATATCCGATTACTAACATCGCTAAAGGAAATTTCACGGCACTTTTCAATCTATCTAATGTAATAAATCACAGATTTTGAACCTTATGGCAAGGGAAATTTAATTTCATTACGCCGACAAAATCTCATCGCAATGTACCAGATGTTGTCATGCACGATTACGTCAGTTAAGTATTTTATTAACCGGTCCGATGGTGAACACTAACTAATTTACTCTACGGTGAACGATTAATGCATAAATATAACATTGAATAAAGTACTATTTGTTTTACAGCTTTTTTTTAGTAGTATTAATACAATGATCGGTACTCGAATAACACATGAATTTGAAAATTATAGTTCTCGATTTCGTTGTTAATAGAAAATCCTGATTAAAAATTAATAACCAATCACATTTGATTGGATTTAATTTACTTTTCCCTTGCAGCCAATGAACGGACTGTATTTGTTTATTCAACTATGTATAGGTCATGGAAAACAGCCCTGCTTTAAGTTGTCAAACAAACTTCGTGTTGCCATGGTTACATTACACATTCATAATAATATTTCAGTTTGATGAAATTATATTAAAAATCTGAAATTAATATGCGTTATATTTTTGTACAGTACTTTTTTATTTGATATTTATTAAATTTTTGAAAATTAGTATGTAATTTAAAATTTATTTTTCAATTTTTATCCAAACCAAAAAACATTAAACAGAATTAAATGGTTTGGAACCATTTTTGAACGAATTTCAAAGCTCAAAGATTTTGACATTGGCATGGCAGTGACGTGAGTCAACAAATTGGTAATCTGGTGTTGGTAATTTGCAGTGATTTCTCATGTAAACCATGTAAATTTGGAATTATTTCACAAAATTTCAATGATTTCTTCAAAAAAATATTGCTGTTCATATCGGAGATAGTACCTAAATTATAACAGGCCACGTTCCAGATCTTCCATTAGCTTAAATTACAGAAAATTTACGTAATGGTTCCTGGAAATATCTGTCCCGCCGGGAAAAAGGCGTTGATTTGGTTTTTTATTTCCACACTTATTTTTACAACTTCGTTCTTTTCTGGGAGTGTACTAGGATTCTCTTCGGAGCTGTGGGCTCTTACATATTGGGGCCCAGCACTGTACTTCTGCCTACTTACCTTCATACTAAGATACTGTTACACAGGCTTTATTTATGAGGTAAATAAAATGTTTTTTTTTTTTATAAACATTTAGATTTATGACTTTGTTCCTATGCCTGGTCAGTGGGTCGTCTTAAGGGCCTCCCTAAGAGACTAGTAGTCTTAATATTTAAGTGATATATTTTCAAAGCAAACTTGTTTCAATTTTGGCTTATTAAATTGCACTGCCGTCGTCGAATATTGGCACCTTATTCGACGATACTACTTTCCGCCTAGCTGTTGCCCTACGCCTAGGCGCTCCTTGCTGTTCTCCTCATCGCTGCCACTGTGGCGAAGTTGTCAACAGCCTTGGTCACCACGGCCTGTCATGCAGTCGAAGCGCGGGACGGATAGCACGGCACGCGAATATTAACGACATCATCCGACGAGCCCTTGTCACCGTCGGCGTTCCGGCTGTTTTGGAACCTCATGGCCTGGCACGCGACGATGGTAAGAGACCGGACGGTATGTCTTTATTTCCGTGGAAGATGGGTAGGCCTTTAGTGTGGGACGCTACCTGTGTCGACACTCTTGCGCCATCCCATCTTCCTAGCTCTTCGTGCTGTGCTGGTGCTGCCGCTGCGGCTGCGGAGAACCTCAAACGGCGGAAATATAACAACCTCGTCGGTAGTTATATTTTTGAGCCGTTTGGGGTTGAAACTCTTGGGCCGTGGGGTCCGAGTGCTCATAAGCTTTTCAAAGAATTATCCAAACGCTTAGTTGACACTTCGCGTGACCAAAGGGCTGGCTTTTACCTCGGTCAGAGGTTAAGCATTGCCATACAACGTGGCAATGCGGCCAGCCTTTTGGGCACACTTCCAGTCGACAGCGATGCGGAGGAATTTTATGACGCCATATTTTAGCTAGTAGTTTTTGCCCTTAGTGTATATATAGTTTTAATTAGTTAAGTGTTTTTATTGAATTATACAGTTAAAATTCTACTTAAATAAAAAGATTTTGACTTGTGTAGGTCAACATGAATCACATTTCTAATTTACAGAATGATATACTTAACGCATTTTACAAACATGTTTTTAATGATTCTAATTCCTATATTTTTAATTGATCTTTCTTTACCCATGCAGGTGTCAATAAGATCAGCATTCCTGGGTGCAACATTCTCCCTGGGTATATTCCTGGCCACCTTTGACAATGGCTGGAGAGTATTTGGTCTCTACACCATAATACTTTCATTCTTCCATTTCTCCGAGTTTGTGTCTGTTGCACTCACAAACCCTCGGACACTGTCTGTAAGTTCATTCATATTGAACCACAGTATTCAGTATGGTTTGGCTGCGGTGGCAAGTTGGATAGAATGGGGAGTCGAGTATTATTTCTACCCTGGTATGTATTTTTTTTAACTTATTTTTCTTAATTCTAATATTCAACTGTACCAAGTTACTTGCTTAGTTACGAACATGTGAACTTTGTACCCAATTGTAAAATGTACCCATATGGAGAACAGCTCTATCTTTTTGATATAATAAAGTAGCTTGGAAAAGCTACTGCTACATACCAAGACATGTATATGTAGTATATCCTGGGCAGTATTAGCTAGTATTTTTTTTTATAATCACTTGAGAAATTATTAAATAAAGTTTTGGCCAATCACCATAATTTTTCTATGCCCTTACTGCTTGGGGTTGGTGTAACATGATTTTTCACCTTTCCCCTTATCACAATAGGAGAAAAATAGTCAATTTGGCATCAAAGAGTTAATGCCTATTACAAACTACTTACTCAAAAGTTTTTTTAGTAATCAGAAGCTCTTCTAACTATCAGAAGTTGGTCATACATTTAAAAGCCTGGTTTACACAACCAGAAGCTCAGTTTAAATTTACTTCACCTGTTTTTTTTTTTCAGATATGAAGACATACTTCTGGCTGTCATATTGTGGTGTTGTGATGTGCATTGCAGGAGAAATTTTCAGGAAGTCGGCCATGTTCACAGCTAAAACTAACTTTAATCACACAGTAAGTTGCTCTTTACTTCTTCTTAGTTTGGTAATGTTAAGAATTGTTTTTTTTTTTTTTTAATTATAATGTAATAATTCCCTAACTGGCCCAGTATTCGGCCATGGCAATGCTGTCCACTGGCTCTTTAATGACCTTCGCTAAAAGTGTATTTCTTTACATAGATGCCCCAGGAGTATGTTTTATGTATGTATATTTGTGTTTTTTTTGGCGCGGGCTATAACCTAAACACCTGGATAGATTAAAAAAATGAGGCGGGGTTTTCGAAATAAAAGGCTCAACAGCAAGAAATAATAATTAAACCAAACAAGTCACTTTTCAAGCAGTCAGCTGTGCATCATTAAACTTTGCTAAGCACTAGGATTTCCTGTATTGTTTGTGCATTCACTAACATGTAAACTCATATACACAAGACACAGACCCGGAATCACTTTATATGGATAAATATTTGTTCTGTACGGGAATCGAACCCACGATACGCAGCAACTGCCAAACGTTTCGTCAGTACAATTAATCAATCAGCCCCGCCCTGCGTTCAAAAATGAGATTAGAGTTAACTCTAATGACGTCATCGGGTAGATACTCTAAGCTCGCATTTTTGAACGCAAACATAGAGTTCAACTGTCAATGCCAAGAAACTGTCATTACACCAACCTACCCTGCTCGGAGTCAGAGTTAGTTGGGTTAACTCTAGGGTAGTTACTCGAGTTATAAAAGAACGACTCTGGGTTGCAACTCGAAGCTACTCTGGTTATTTTTGAACGCAGCCCAGGATATTAGCAATGGCGTCTCTAATCACTGACGGCGGCGGCGCGGCGTTCCGTATTCTGTTGCGTTTCCACAGAAACGGATAAGAGCAAAGAAACCTTAGTTATGGTTCCTGTTACTTAATGTTTCAGGTGCAGTTCGTGAAGCGCCCTGACCATGAGCTGGTGACTCATGGAGTGTACTCTATCTGCAGACATCCTAGCTACGTCGGCTGGTTCTACTGGTCTATTGGGACGCAGGTATGAGATAAGATTCACTTATTTCAGTGGTACATTTGTAATGAACGAATCAATGGCGTCGAAAGGTTCCGCAGTAGTGACTGCATCCCGGAAGATTTAGCATTGAAAGGGCTACCACAAAGTGGACTGATGATTTGGTGAGGGTCGATGATGCAAGTGCACCCCTGTCCCCCCAACTATGATGATTATAATACTACTAGCTGTCCTACCCGCGGTTTCACCCGAGTCTCTGGTGACTGCTCCACTTCCGTGACTCGTAAAGTGATGTTATATACCCTACAAGGCCATACTATTTGACATGAACCTGGCTATATCCCTAGCAGTGACGTGCCTAGGGTTTCAAAATAAGGCAAGCCCAATGAAATTTTAACCGATTTCAAAAAAAGAAAGTTCAGTTTCATATAGATGTCTCAATTCGTTGTTTACCAAAATTACCGAAAGAAACCATTGCACACAGGTGTTTATGGGAATTTGCGTGCCTTTTAATGGCGCCAGATATGTTATTTAAATCATTATAACCAGATGTATTCCATACGGAATCTTCATTCGAAAAAAATATGCAGCACCAGCAATACAAGTTAATAGTGTGCGAACAGCCAACAATCCAACTAGTTTTAAACACTGATCTATTAAATTTTCGTTTATGCGATTTACTAGTCTGAGAAATACACAGATTAGGCGTCGGTTTTAATGAAGAAATTAACTGTTTTTTCTGAGCAAAGTTTAAAGATTTTACCTTATCTTCGCCAATCAAAACTAGAACGCATTTTAAATCCTCACAAGGTACAATTACCTCCATTGTTGTAGGTAAGTCACCAAAACAATGTATCATTGAGAAAATCTAAGAAAACACAAAAAACTACGCAGAGTTGCAGTGTTGTCATTTAGGCAAAAAAAGTCGCCAGGTATATGAAAAATCTAGCTAGATGTCGCAATTTTTTTTTATTTTTAAGATATTGCTTAAATATTTCATTTCGTTATTTTAAAAAGTCGCTAGTTTTTATTGTTGCTAAATCTTAAAAAAAAGTCTCCAAACTCGTTAAAAATCTCCAAGATCTCACAACGTCGCTAAAACGGCAACACTGCAGAGTTGGCAAGGTGACAAGGTCACGCATACGCGAGCAACTTCATACTTCCATACTGATCGATTTGTAGACGCAAAAGGTCCTAACTCGTTATACGGCACATCGCTATAGTGCGAAAGTGACAGAGATAGTATTTGAAAGCCCGGCAAAAGCCGGTACGTGTAAGCGAGATAGCTATATGTTGATGCTGCAAATGCGAAACTCTGCGCGCGAACAATCGCGATGTGTAGTAGTGTGGCATAGGTAGATACTTTGTAACGCGAACTTTTAAATAGTTCGGGTTTGATATTGATTCTCTATCGAGCATTTTAGTAAGGCATGCCTGGCTTTTCTGCTTGTATGAAGGTACCGCCACTGCCCTAGCTACCCACAGAAAGATTTTTTCCAATCCGACTGGTAGTTCCAGAGATTAGCGCAATAAAAATAAAAAACAAACAAAAAAAAACTCTTCCACTTTATTATATTACAGTACAGATATGACTAGGACTACCGAGCCGAGACTGCCTAAATCAAAAGAAACCTTTTCATCATGATTTCATGAACCTCATATATCTTACTCTTTTCAGATAACCCTTCTAAACCCGATCTGCATGATCATCTACGCGGTAGCCTCTTGGCTGTTCTTCCGGGAGAGAATCTATGCCGAAGAGCTGACTCTCCTCACGTTCTTCGGGCCGCAGTATGTGGAGTACCAGAAGAAGGTCAGCACCGGCCTGCCCTTCATCTTGGGTTACACCCCAGAGAACACTGACCAGAATGCCGGGGAAGACCAATGGAGTTATTAAGGTTGGTAGAAAATAATTAAAAAAAAAAGGATTTCCAGTGTCTTGGCCTGGCGCAGACTTGTCACTGACAAATAAATATCAACCTTTTGGGTTTTTGAAATAAAGTTGAAAATAAATAATTCAGCTCTGCAGTAGTTTATCTAGGCAGTTTTTTATTTCATTAAATGAATAGGCGATGTTTGGTGGCAGTGACAAAGTGATGCCCTTCGCCATGTCAGCGCTGCCGCTGGCACTATTTATCAATTACTGACCGATTCGGCAAACGTTCTGCCATATGTATTATCGTAAAAAGAAAAGAGGGTGGGAGTAAAAATAGCCTACGACCTATTCAAAACAAAACAATCATACAAATCGGACAAGCCGTTTTGGAGGAGTTCGATAACAAACACTGTGACACGAGATTTTTATATCTACACTAATGTTATAAAGAGGTAGTTTTTTTTTTTTTTGTAGGTCTTTGTAAATCTCTGAAAGTACTGGTCCGATTGCGTTTAATTGCGAAAAATTTTCCGTTGTGACTTGGACAAACCCCCACCGATATACAGGTGAATTCCATAAGTACGAAGAAGTAGTCCAATACCTTATCACATTGTTCGGACAAGGAAAGGGTTGAAAGAATTGTTAAGTGACACCTTGGAATTCATAGTATGAAATATATTAGAAGTGGTTTTAGAAGGATACAATATAACTAAGGGACGTAAAGTTATGATTAATTAACATTAGATCATGTGAGTAACCCGTACGCAAGCGTAATAGGTATTTGGTCAATAATTACTCACACGGTACCTCACATCCGAACTCATGGCAACATTTCCATAAGCGACGCATGCGGCTTTTCAGCAACAATACGTCAACAACATGCTCCTATTGAGCATGGTCCCTAGCAGTCCTTGGACTGTATAATATGTGATAGATATGGTCAACCCATCCCCAGGATGTACACTCTTTGTACTTTAAGTACATCTGCAAGATACAGTGCTCGTATCTGACCGAAGTAATGGTTGCAGATAGGATAAATTAGAATAATGAATGACTCACCCAGTCACACCAACAAACACACACACGCACTTTGCTACTTTAAATACTAGACCAGTCAATCGGACTGTGGCCATTTGTATCAAACTGAATCACATTACTAACTCTCCTAAGAATCACAACGGGACTTAGCCCTATGGTATCTGCTGAGTCAGCTAGCTTAGCTCGCTGCTCCTGCTGGACGTCCGAACCCTATCCTGCCCCGAAGCTCAGTGTCTTATCGTGGCCGAGTCAACACTCCGCCACTTCTCGCCTTACGGCTCAGTTTTGCCTATCAATTACCACGTTTTGCTAACAAGTTTTTATTGCTTTGTTTTTGTATAGTTTCTTAATTGTTTCTAAAAAGGTTTGGGTCGCCTGGGTCTTAACGACTCGTCTGGCCTGCACATGAGCTGCCATTAGAAATCCCATAATTCAATAGTTTCTATAGAATTCTCTCGGTCCTTTCATTAAAAGGACATATGGATGCCGAAGTGGCCTGGCGCCATTCGTGGTGTTTAAAAATAAATATAATATCTTGTTATTAATTTGAATCAAGTGACAGACAGTCACACCTGCATAATATACTCATAAATTAAATATATATATATATATATATATAGAAACTGCACGTTTGATCTAGATTCTAAATGACGTAACTTTTTTTCAAAAATTTTGGTTTTACAAAAAAACATATTTCCTGTAACAAGTTTTGTGAAATATCCGGATGAGGGAATTGCCAATTGTCAACAGAACATTCTGGCGTCTCAATTTTTTTCTCGTTGCTTCTTATTGCTTTAGAAGAAACAACAAGCTAAACATACTCACGTTGACGATAAACGAGTGGGGAAGGGCCCTTTCCCTCTTAAATCACCAATACGCAAATGCTCGTGAAAATGTCATTCACACGCTATATTTTTTAAATGATTTGTTTATCAGTGGCTAAAATGACTTTGGGATGTTTTACTTAAGACTTTGCAAGACATATTTAATGATATCCTCAGACAAGAAAAACCTCCGAAACAATGGACTACGTCAATAATTACATTGCTCCATAAAAAGGGAAGAATGGATGATATTAACAACTATAGACCAATTAGTCTCATGTCCAACCTCTACAAAGTGTTTTCAAAAATCATACTCGATCGGATTACAAACAGTTTAGATGAAAATCAACCAAAAGAACAGGCAGGATTCCGCAGCGGTTTCTCGACTATAGATCATATTTTCACAATTAAACAAATCACCGAGAAGTACAAAGAATATAGATTACCTTACTATCTGGCGTTTGTAGACTATCATAAGGCATTTGACTCTTTAAAACACAAAAAGATTTGGGAAGCCCTGGCCAGTCAGGGAGTACCTAGAAAATATATTCGGATTATTAGAAACATCTACAAAAACATGACCGCAAAAATTAAAACGGAAAAACTGGGAGAACTATTCCCCATTAAAAAAGGCGTCAGACAGGGTGATCCCTTATCACCTAAACTATTCTCAGCAACATTAGAACTTGTGTTTCGCAACCTAGAATGGTCAACTTACGGAATAAGAGTAAATGGAGTAATGCTGAACCACCTTCGATTTGCAGACGACCTTATATTAATTTCTGATAACCCGAATCAGCTGCAAACTATGCTCAAACAACTTGTAGAGGAAAGTCGAAAAGTAGGTCTACAGATGAATCTAACAAAAACTAAATTGATGACGAATCGTTCGAAACCACCCATACGGGTCAACAACGACCTCATCGAGTTTGTAGACGAATACACTTATCTTGGACAGATTATATCTCCTTCAAACGATACATCTAAAGAAGTATACAACAGGGTGAATGTAGCATGGAAGCGATACTGGTCCCTAAAAGAAATTACAAAAAACCAATCAATTCCACTGACGCTAAAAAGTAAAGTATTTAACTCGTGTATACTTCCTACCATGACCTACGGTTGTCAAACATGGGCTTTAACTAAGCAAGATACAAAAAAAATGCAAACATGCCAACACAACATGGAGAGAAGTATGCTTAATGTTAAGAGAAAGGACAAATTAAGCCTTAAATTCATCCGAGGGAAAACAAAAATAGCGGACGTGGCATATACAATCAAAAAATTAAAATGGAAATGGGCGGGTCACCTAGTCAGAAACAGAAAGGAGAAATGGGCTAAATTAGTAGCCGAATGGTACCCTAGAGAAGGCAAACGGAAGAGAGGACGCCCGTTAAGAAGGTGGGACGACGACATAAAGGCGGAAGCGGGATCAATGTGGAAGAGGAAAACCCATGACCGGGAACTGTGGAAGAATATGGGGGAGGCCTATGCTAAAGCAAAACAATCTTCTAAAACCGATGTCGGAAAATAATTTTTATATTTCATTATTATTACTTAACTAAACAGTGTCATAGATTGTTAATAAAGGCTATTATTATTATTATTATTATATTATAAAATGACTTTGTCTGTCTATTTGCAGGTACTTTGTTTCTTTTGGGATCTTCAGCGGGCTCAAGTCAGTTATCTAGTCCTATACGCTAAGCGAGAGATGTGTAAATTGATTGTTGTAGGCTAGGATAAAAAAAACTGCTTTTTTTAAATTCAATCTTGATCGGCTATGGACGTCTTACTTTTTGTTTTATGATTATACCTAATTTTAGTCAAATGCCAATAGATATTTTATCCATTTATAGAACATAGAACTGTTGTTTAAATCCTGAGAATTTACATTTTAAATTGTAAAGTATTATGTAGTTAAATCTGATAAATTAAAATGAGAACATTTTTAACAATAGTTCCATCTACATAAATTTCTACAAGGTACTCGAGAGAATACATATTACAATACCATCAAAATACTTAATAGTTGAAAAGTGTAACAAATTATGAATCAAAATATTTTATCATTCAATATTAATAATATTAGTAATAAGTATTAATGAAATAATAAATACATTTGTAATAAAAAGTAAAATAATTTGTTTGAACAGTAACATCGCTAGTGGCGCCCATTTACTACTTAGCTGGTTTAAATAAATAAAAAATATCAGTAAGGCCTGAAACTGTTCCACACAAAAGTGCTCCGCTGCGGGGACCCGCGCGGCCATTTTTGTATGGAACTGCGAGAGACAAAAAGTTAAAGACGAAAAGTTTCAGGCGTAAGACATTGTCAAACCAACTTAACGTAACTTCAAGCTAGGAAAATAATGCATTTATGTAAGTACTTAATTAAGTATTTGTAAATATGTAATACATTTTAAAAACTTTACAAAAATAGCAAGAAATATTTGATAATTTTACTAAAATTAATATATTAAAATAAAACTAAACGTATTTTACTAGAATTTTACTACTATTTGTGTAGTAAATGTATGTAGACTTGAAATCTTCATATTTTCTAATATTGAATGGCTTATTATGGCTGAGAGGGTTTTAGATCTTTTGTACATACTTTTTCGTTCAATGTATCTATAACGAGACAAAGGCAAAACCTAGTGTACAGAAGCCAAAGATAGTAAACTCTCAATAGTGTTGCGTGCCCGCATGCGGGGGAAGCTGATTATGACTGCCATAAAAATTGATTTAGTGGTGCGGTTTGAAATAAACAACAAGAACTCATTAATCCTATATTCTTTGAAATGAGTCATTAATTCAGTTCAAATCATTCATTCATTCAAATTATTGATTCATTCATCCGCTCGCGGTTGAACTTAGTGTCAAATATGACCGATGCTTACACTTTATAGGTTGTTTTTATTAATTGGCAATCTTAAAGCTGATAAGAGTATTCATAAATATGAACATCTGCAATGGTGATGCAGATGCAGACACTGAAATCGCGAAAAAAATAAACTGTTCCATACATTTTGTCGAATTAAGCGAACATTAATGTACTTTAACAGCTGTTTTTTTTGTTCATATTTCAATGTTGACACTAGAGGTTATTTTTTTTTCGTTTCTCAGTACTTTCAAACCCTTCAGAATTTCAGATTTCCAATGTATTAAATAAAGATACCATGAATGTCTGTTGCGAGCCCCCGCATGCCAGTTCGCTTCTGAAATAATGTAAGCATTGAGCAATGATTGTGATCTTTATAAATGCTTGTATTTGTCAAGGTTGTGAATGTATTAAACAAATGTTAAATGAAATAAATATTTTTAATTATTGTGTAAACTTGTGATTTTTTCCCCTTGACTTTGACATGGAAACTTGGATTCAGAATTTCAAAAACTTCTCAGTTTTGGCAACATAGATTCAGTGCCATACATATTACAGTTAGAATTCCATGGTAACCAAAATATTTTTGGTCCTATCCTATACTATAATATGCATTTATTACCTATACACCTAGTCCTATACCTTCTTCATGAATCATCGAGTCTCTTCGTGAAAACTGCATGAAAACCCATTTAGTAGTATTTGAGTTTACCGCGTTCATACAGAAAGACAGACGATTTGTTTTATAATATGTAAGGTCAATCAAATATCGCCAGTTCCAATGAATGTAAATGATTTAGGGCGGATTTCTGAATTGAGTATTTTGACTTAAGAACGTCTCAAACCATTCTTAACTGCTAAATTTTGACAGGTTTTCAGGACAAAGTAGAGTTTGAGTAATTCTCAACTTCGAATGCTTAAATTAGAAACCGAGGGTTAAGCTCCTAAACTCAATTGAGCATATCACAAAGTAGGTACCTACTACTCAATACAAAAGAATGTAACCGTTACCTACACGAGTTGCTTACATAATGTTTACAAAAGCTCAATAATGTTTAGGATTGATTGCAAAACATAGTTTGGTGCGAGAACTAACAGTATAGGCCCGAAATCACGCCTGAACAGTCACCGCTGGAGAAACCTAAATTTAGAGACGAGAAACTTGAAAGATAGGGAATATTTGTAAATTGAGATATTTACTACTACGAAAAAACCAACAGAGAAAAAATATCAACCAATCAAGAAGTGATCAAAGCCAGTGTGTACTCGCCTCACCCACACATGCAAACACCGGTAGAGTCAGCACGTTGAGTATCACAAAAAAAAAAAACCAGTCAGAATGTCGAGCGTAGCGGTCTTCGTGTTTCTATTGGATAATCTAGCAGGTAATCTTCAATTTCTCTACTTAAACGTTATGCAAGTATCTATATTGAGCACGCCATAGTCGCGGCGGTAAGTGCCCTCTTTGAGATGTGGCCACTGGCGTAGCCACCAAAGGACAGGGTGGATCAGTGCCCTTGGGCCCCAAGATCTGATTAGCAAAGACCTTACTGAACTAGCGAAAAATTCTCCCATCTACGAAATCTATATAAAAGAGATTGCAACACTACTGTACGGCCGTTATATCTTGGCGGGCCCGAACTTTGCGCAGAAGGCTGCGCACGAACGTTTTTTAGGAACAAAATGGTGGTATGAACGACGTGCGAGAAGCGGAGGTCTAGGCTAGAGATTGACTCTATGTAAACACAATCGACTCTTTATTTAATCAAATATCGCAATCAATTTTTATTGATTTGGAATTTATTAATTTTTGTTTCTATGAGACGGAATAGATTTACAAACATAGTGAATGTTGTCGTTAGTAAACGAGATTTCGACTTTAATGAAAAAGAAAAAATTATAATAAAATTTTATTTTCTTGGTTGAAAGACGTGATTTAGTTAAATATCAGTTATTTATAAACAACTACTAGAATAACGATTGTTTGAGAATAAACCGCCATAGAAAATTGAATATAAATATATTTTTATAACTTAATTTAAATCGATTTGAAAAAAAAATGATTAAACAACACCATCAGACGCGTATTGGACATTCTCTCTTCGGTAACTTCGTAATGCTTCGTACATATTCGGCAATGTTCGTTACGCAGTAATATGTCTCACTCACACGTTAGCATCGCTGTCTCTGTCTTGAGCACAGGCGGTGACAAAAGTTTTCGTTGATTGTTGTTATTATATTGTTAAGTTTTTTGTGTAGTATTAGGTTTGTTTCTTTAATTCATAAGTTATTTTTGTAGCTTTCTGTCTCAAAGTGTTTTAATATTTATTTTATTTGTACTTGATCCCTGTATTAGTAATTTTTTAGTTTTTTTTTTTTTTGGTTTAAAAAAATTAATGTCAATAACAGTTTTTTTACGAGTGTACATGCGCTAAAGTTCGCAGAGCCTATGTTCAGGCTCGCCAAGTTACAACGGCCGTATTGTACTTTAAGTAATCATGGCAACTAGTTTTAGTCAGTAATAGTATGACACTTCCTCCCGGTCTACCTAGAGCAGGAGAAATTATTTGAAGATATCCCAAGTAAAAAAGGGCCCCAGATTTTTTTGTCCAGCACCGTTGGTTACACCTAGCTACGCCACTGGATGTGGCTGGAGATGCGTCACGGTGTCCTCACCTTCCGCCTGACAGGTCCTCACCCGACAAAGCCAGTTCGGGAGATTCCTGTTTCGGATTCAGGCCGAAGAAACGCCTGGGTGTCTAAGCTTGGAATTCTTACAAAAATCCTGTAGAAAAAAAACTCCTTATTCGGGGATTTATTATATATATAGGCAATAAAACCAACTAAATCGCTTCCAGCCGTCCTTAAACGATGCACTTACCAACGAAGAGCATTTAATTTTTATTTATGGGTAAGTATACATATGATATGTGGAATATTTTTTACTGTAGACCATATCTAAGTTTATTATTAAGAAAAAATGGTTTAATGGCCGTTATGTAGATATCTGACTGATTTACCTAATCAAGAAAACCTACCCCGGGGCACAGAATAGTACAAGTTGCGTTAAGGTGTTATGTTTCTGTAGGTAGTATTGTAATTTGCATAGTAGCTCAATACTACCGTTTTTAAACAAAGACGGTGTTTACTAACAATATACGTAATAAGGGCAGCATAATGTTTACGTCGTTAACAGTCTTGCATAACAAAGTTCAGAGCTGTGTGCTCGAGTTTTCTTGCCTGAAAATTAAACAAAGACGGTTTGTAAATTACTTGACAAATTATTATGACCCAGTCGTGAGTCGTACCTACGTAGGTATCTTTAAACTTTGTTCATTTTAGGTTTCAACCACGCCATGAATGATACTATGTTTGAAAACGCAATGTACACAAACAGCGAGGAGATACCAATAATTCAAGACTGTGATCCCTTCACCACCGACCAGATCCTTAATGCCGTCAGCCAGGACCTGGACCTAGTCATTGTGCCCTCCTTCAAACAAGACAACAAATTCAACAACGATCAACTTGAAGAACAGACGTCAGAGATTCTTGACACACTCCTAGTTGATAATTATCGGCCTGAACCTGACGTTTCCAGATCTTTCGATGAAAATAAGTCGAAGTTCGACAACGATTTCACTTCATTCTCTAGAACGAGTGTTCGTGGGCGGGAAAATTCAAAAAAAGTTTTTCATAAAGTTCAGAATAAGACGAAAACTGAGTTTCCGAAACAGGCGCCATTCATGGTCGCCATATTTGAAACGCTTGAAAATGTGACCGCACAGACTTGTGCGGGCACCCTGCTGTCTCCTCGCTGGGTGCTGACCGCTGCCAACTGTATTGATGTCTTGAGTGCCAACAAGTAAGATTTATTTATGTAATCTTTATCCTGCAAGCTAGCATTATCCTAAGATGCGTCATAAGACCATAGAGGGTTACAGGGCCATCAGCTTATTGATATTATATTCAAAGCTATTTGGCGAGAAGATTCTTTCCATATTAAATCAATCAACTTCGCAGACTCGATGGATATCTAAAGATAAGAAAAATAAAATTTCCCAACCCATATTTCAAGTAACTGCATTACCTACGGTCTTCGTTGGATAATTTAACCCTGTATACTGAGATCTTATTATTTGCAGCACAAACAAAACAGGCTTTAGCCACTACACAATAGTGTCTGAATCCACCAACCCCCTCATGGATGGTTCAGCGCACAATGTGACCAAAGTGGTTCGGCCCCCGGTCTCCAACTCCTCAGGGGCAGCTATCGAAGAAGAGGACGGGTCATACTTGGCGTTGATGAGAATCGAGCCAGAGGCTGAAGGTCCTGCCTTGGAGTTGATGAAAGGGGAGGTGGATAAAGGAGACGTTAAGGCGTTTGGATGGGTCTTGTCGAGGGTAAGATGACGGAGAGCTCTACTACTACGTGCCAATGGCATTATGGTTTCATTGTGACACTTGTACTTTGGCGTACTTGGAGTACTTGAGAGTACTTTTCTAGTTTGATGTTCCAAAATTTGATAATTAATTCTTATTCTGAATTTAATTACAGCTAGCTTGAGTTTTCTTAAAAAACTGTGCCGCCATATGACAAATCAAGATACAAAGTTCGTGAACGTCATTATTGTGCACCGCTTTATTTATCTTGACTATTCCAGAATGAGTCAGGCTCAGAAGAGTCGATGAAATGCTCGTCAGCGGACAGTCAGATCCTCAACCACACGGAATGCCAGGCCATGTACAGCTACAGAGACAAGGACGTGTTATGTCTCTCAAGCAAGGATATGGACAATGTTACGCAGGTTTGTATGAGGTCTTCTGTATGTATAATTTTTCCGAAAGACCTCTGCTGGACATACGTTTACCCCACCCAAGCATAGCTAATCATTTCAATGGATGATCCTGTTCTATATTGCATCAGGTCGAAGCTTCAGCTTGTGGAAAGCCTACCCAGCCAGGTAACCTCTACTAGAATCTTCTATAATATTCTAGTTAACCAACTGATGGTAGGATTGTCTGCCAGTCTAATCTAATTCGGCATTATATCTGTATTTTTGATAATTACCAAATTACATTGGTGACCTCATTCGCCTTACCATTGCATTACCCGCACGTGTAGTTTTTCTCTACTATAATATGCTTGTATTATACACACCTAAATCTTTTTAAAAAATTACTCTGACTATTGGCGAAAACCGCATGAGAATCCGATCAGTGGTTTTTGAGTTTATCGCGAACAGACAGGCAGACAGACATGGTGGGGGGACTTTGTGTTATAATGTAAAGGTGGACGACCACATAGAGAGCAACTTAACTGTAGGGGTCCTGGGATGACTTCGAGTCGGTTAAATTAGGGAATTGATTTATTAAAATGCAGGAATTTGTGGTCTGTCGAAGGCATGGTGTCAGGGGCGCCGACTCCGTGGGTGCTCGGGGGCTCGAGCACCCATGAGAAATAAACAGTGCGTGCCGAGCACCCCTGAGAATAGACATCAAGAAATAGATCAGTAATCGCCTTTTAGGGATGGGTGTTTTTTAATTACCCGACGACCCGTTTAGCGCAGTGGTTTAGAGCGCCGGTTGAGACGCGAGAGTCGCGGGTTCGATTCCTGCACCAACACAAATAATAATAATAATAAATAATAAAATTTTATTCAAGTATAAAGTAAGTAAAATTATGATTTACATTAAGTGCAATCGAGAAAAAAAAAAAGTAATTCTAACAGTAACGTAGACCTGCCTGATCTAGGTTAATGAAAACCTGTGTTTCAGGCCATAAATTTACATCTAACATTTAAAAAAGAATACACTAATGGAATTAGAAACTAAATTAAAAAGAAGACAATATTTCAAACAACTTAAAAAGTAACAATTTGAATAGATTATTTTAAAACTAGATTATGTACGATATATTAGGATTAAATAAATTAACGAATAATAATACAGCCTATAAAGTGGATACTAAATGTTTTTGATGTAACAGATATTAGTGTTGGGTCTGGGTGATTGTGGTAACTTCGTTGTTCCTGGTTTCCATAGTACAAGGGAAAACCTTAGTTTGGGACCAGGACATTGTATATGATGTTTTCCCAATTTATTATTATTTATTATATTTATTTATTTGTCTGTTGGTCGATCAGTGGCGAAGTGTAATTTGTCGGTCGATCAGTGTGCATTTCTCTTCTTACACTTCGCCACTTTTTCGAGTCACCAAATGAGCATGAGCATCCATGAGGTTTTCTAAAAGCCGGCGCCCCTGCATGGTGTTATTATGTTTCCAGCTAACTACGGGTGGACCTGTACTCTATATTCACAACGATAAAGTGAAGATGTTAGCAGTGGTGCAAGCTGACGAAGAGGTGTTCGTGTCTTACCCGGTCACAGCAGATTACGACTGGATCCAACACACTATTAGTAATAAATGATATCTTAGTAATCGTGTTTTATTCATACGAATTTTGAACACCTCTCACCTCTGCTTACCTAGCATGGCGATATGTCAATAAAATTATGAAATATTAGGTATACAGTGTGGAAAAATAAGTCGGGCCCTGGAGGGAAACTACCTTAAATCCTCAAATTGGCTCATTATACATATAGGAGACATTAAAGAAGAACCAAGACTGCATTCAAAGATTTTCTAAAACTCGCTTGCCTTACTCAGCACTCGAACCAACTAAAATAATTAAATAAAAAACAAACACTTTATTATACTAATCGATAGGATTATTATTCAGGATAAAATTTATGTAACAAACATTTGGTTTTAAAAATAAAAATGATCGTAAAATCTAACATTAACTTTATTTTATTATCAATTTTTTACACTTAAATTATTTAACTGATAAATTGTTCGAAATGAGCCCCCTTGTTCCGGCTACACAAATGAAGTCTCCGTTGAAATTCATTTCTTGTAGCCTTCAGCAAAGTGTTGTGGTGTATGCCCCTAATAACATTTTCTTTATTCCTTTATTTCATGGATATCTTGTACGACAGACGAGAGTAAGATCAAATGTTTGTTAGAGAAATTTTATCCTGAATAATGATCCTATCGATTAGTATAATAAAGTAGAGAGTGTTTGTTATTTTTTAATTTTAATTGGTTCCAGTCCCGGGCGAGGTAAGCGAGTTTTAGAAAATCTTTGAATGCAGTTTTGTTTCTTTTTAAAAATAAAAGAATGTCTCCTTATGCAAAATGAGCCAACTTAAGGATTTAAGGTAGTTTATTTCATAGACAACACTATAAACAGAGAGTTTATTTTTCCAATTAGTATATTAATATTACGAGTACAACGCCATCTAGCGACCATTAGCTAAAACAAGTTGATAGTCCTCTCACCGCCAGATGCCGTTGAAACGCCTTGGTAACATTGCATTTTTTTTCCTCAAACCCATACGTGTCGGGTATCTATGGATACATACATACATACATATTCAGCCTTTTAATGTTCCCACTGCTGGGACTCAGGCCTCCTCTCTCTAGGAGAGGGAATGGGCCGTAATCCACCACGCGGGCCCAGTGCGGGTTGGTGGATGTCACATGTCTTCGAATTTTTGGTTCTAGGACATGCCGGTTTCCTCACGATGTTTTCCTAACTGGTTGGGTTTGAACCCGCGACCAACAATTCGTAAGTCGGGGCCGTTACCACTCGGCCACCACTGCTCATCACATCTATGGATAGGTCTTCAAAAATTATATTGAAGTTTCTAATGTCATTTTTTTCTAAACTGAATAGTTTGCGCGAGAGACACTTCCAAAGTGGTAAAATGTGTCCCCCCCCTGTAACTTCTAAAATAAGAGAATGATAAAACTAAAAAAAAATATATGATGTACATTACCATGCAAACTTCCACCGAAAATTGGTTGAAACGATATCTAGTAACTAGTTTTTTTTTAATACGTCATAAATCGTAAACAGCAATTTACCTTTCAAGTTTGTACGGAACCCTTAGTGCGCAAGTCCGACTCGCACTTGCCCAGTTTTTTTATGAAAACTAGTTTCGTCAGTCAACGAGTTGCGCTAGGCATGCCTTAAGGTAAGCGACGAAGGTATGTCACACTGAAGTGCTAATGTAAGGCTTCTGTCATTTAAAACAACGTGCATTGCATAGGGCTTCCAACATTGGCAGTTTGCACTGCGACGCAAATAAATAAAAGGCCTACCCGCCAAGCAGAACTGACGACTGTAGCAATGTAGTTACTGGTTTAATAAAATCATTAGATAGGACAAAGATTCCTCGGGCATCGGGAGTACTGTAGTCGTAGTCTTGTGGACGACGAGCAATGAGTAACTCGCCGTCCGGTAAGGACCGAGACCCAGTCGATGACGGCACCAAAACAAAGCTCCACCATAGAGCGCGAGTAGTCAATAGATGATTACCTACCTCAAAAAAAAAATAGATAGGGCAAAGATTTAGGAGCAATTTATTAGGTACTAGTGATGTAATGAATGTTAGATTTCTCACATTTGCGAATGCTAATGCGAATATTCAAATTCAATGTTGGCGAATTTGAATGCGAAATATGTTGACTTTCAAAAAAAAGTACGCGCAAAATGTCACAGGTTTGATATTTCTTGTCAGCTAAGTCTAAACCGAACACATCAGAGCCGTTACAAACTGATTGAACGAAGCTAATCAATCACATTAAGTTCATTCGAAAAGATTTGTTGAGGTTTGAAGTTAGTTATTGTACTATTTTATATGGGCACTCTATACAAATGCAATAGATAATATTTGTATAGAGTGCCCACTGTAAAATCATATCAGTTGTATTGTAATTCTATATCCATTCAATCACTATATTATTTCCTTTTTGTTTGTCAAAAACATTCGCCGAACATTCGCATATTTCTTGTGAATACGAATGCAAATGTCAAAAAATGTGCGAATATTCGTTACATCACTAGTAGGTACTATATTGCTTGATTTTCATTAGGGTCGGCTAGCTCTTCGGTAGATTTGAATTCCAGGATCGCGATAACTCTTTCGAACATTTCCGCAGAGATACTGCCTGAACCTTGTAAACTCAGCCTTGACCTTAAGGCCCTAGCGCCCGAGCAGCGCCATGAAACAGTGACTTTCTGAAGCCTACTCCTTGGTAAAGGCTGGGTTAATAGTTTTGAAAAAAAATGTATGTTTATCATAGATTCATGTACAACATTATCAACATATGATTTTTTCGTGCGATTAATACTTTTCTCTAAAAAAAATATTTAACAACGTGATATTTTTTCGTTTGTTTTCCCTAATCTTTTCAAACGGCTTTGCTCTTTAGAAATATGTTTACACAAAAAAATTGCTGGTTAAGTGTTCTTCAGAATGTACATAGCATTATGTAATAAATCAATCGATATTTCGCAAAGAAAATGGATTTAAAAGTCAGCGGGACTTTATCCGGGCGCGGCGGCTAACTCTGGCCAGATGTTCAGGGGACTATACACCTTAAGTAGGTATCTACCCATTTAGGTACTCTATCTATTTCTATAAGCGCTATAGAAATGGTTTTAGTGACGTCTACAACAAGATATTATATATCTATGATCTACTATTTTTATAATAAAGGCGAAAGTTTGCATGGATGTGCGTGTATTACGATATGTGTGTACGATAGGTACCTATTTGGACAAAATTTGGAACCAGGATAGCTTATATCTTAGCACATAATTATTTTATAATTTATAATCAGGGGAAGTGCTCATAATAGTTTACATTTGAAACCAGTTATTACACAACACAGCGATGCGATATGTAATAATATTATTAAGATACTATCTCGGGCTGAAACCTAAGTAAAAACTGATCGTGCGATGCCACTTCACCAGCTTTCTGTCCTTACGCAATCACCAGTGGCTTCATATATGTTTGTACAACCTACTTGTTATGACTTAATTCTATGCAAATATTAAAATGTTTTCATCATATAGGTACCTATATGCAGAAGGAGCGAAGGAATTCGCCTTTTGTAAAGAATGACTAAGCAATGTTTTACTATATCATTCATAGTGTTCCATTGTTCGTGTTACGTTATTTTTTATAACGTAACTTTCTTGCTTTTCCTTTCTTGCGCATAATACACGTAATGATGACCTCGGTGACCTCTGGCTGGCACACGATCAAAAGCAACTTTCGGTGTTGTTTCCATGAACCAGAATGATACAAACTGTAAGACACTTTCTAGTAGTACCATACTTCCGAATCTCGCATCTAGCCTCGCCTTTTTTTTTAGTTGGGAAATCATCAACTGACTTCTCCTGCTCTAGGATGGAGCGTTAGACTTTTACTGACTAAAAACCTGCGTTCTTCAGGTGCCTAATGCGTTTCGGGGCCTCAGTCATTTTTTCAAACGTTCCCGCAGATCAAGTCTCTCTACTGGACATCAAATATTTGTCGATCCAGCTTGCTGGGTTACATACACAAATGTTGCTGGATATCTCAGTCTTCAGCATCCAGTCTGTTCCAACTAGATGCTGAAAACTGTGTGTGGTATCGAGACTGGGAAAAGTAAGTCCAGCGTAGAGTAAGTAGGGTGATTGCGCTGGTTTACCGTCCAGTTCCACTATTCGTCCATTTGACTAAGCTGCTACAAACATATGCGTAAAACTTGAATACAAACCTACCTTCCCGCGCAAGTTTGGTCTTTTTGCAATCCGTAATGTTTAAGCAACAGTTCTACTAAGATGAAAATATGTTTAGATAACTAGCTAATTTAAAAAAAATAACGTCAGTAGCCACTTCGCATCCGTGCCTTGAATAACCCATCGAGCTTGAAAAAAAAAATGCCAACGCGAAAAGTTCATGGCAAGTTTAAGTACTGATAAAGCTAGTTTACGGAATATTTTTGGTACGTATGTCTACTTATAAACATAATAAATACAATTTAAAGTGTTTTTCATAGTTTTTTTATAGATATTTTAGATAAATATAGTGGACTAATACTAGCAAACCAAATATGCAAACTATTTGGTTTTCGTCCACATGGACGGAAACACAATCAGCTAGGTGAATATTTTGAATGGTCATTTTACTTCAACAGACCTATAAAATACTGAATATTTTCTCTCAATATGATCTTTATTGCTATTAGATTAGATATTTTAGTTTCCGTCCACTCCTTTGTCAGTGTTGCGCAAATAAAACAATATTTAAAGGACGTGGACGAAAACTAAAAATAGCAAAAAGTTGTTTTAGTTTTCGTCCAAAAACGAATACTGGGGTGGATGAAAATTAAGAAATAGTTATTCTTTTGAAATCTTAAAGGAAATAATTAAAGATAACAGCACACTGTCATTGTGACACATATTTCTGACAGAAAAAGTTTTTTTTTTGTTAATTTGTTTATTCTATACAGTAATATAATAAAGCGAGAGAGTCTTTTGTTTGTTTAAACGTGCTAATCTCTGGAACTATAAGCCGAATTGGAAAAATCTCTCTATATGCAATAGCCAGGTTCATGACGAATACTATCTATAAGCTAAATAACATCTCGCTACGACTCAAGGAAGCGGAGCAGTAACCAAAGACGCCGGTGAAACCGCGGGGACAGTTAGTTACAGATAATAAAAAATAATACCTAAAAGACAGAGAGAGAATACACAGAAGCTACTATTAAATAGTAGATATGTTACTGATTAAGTAAAAGTATATATAATTGGTTTTTTACTTAATAATTAGCTTACACTCCTTTTTCTACACTGTGGTCGAAAACTAGCTCACCCTCGGACGAAAACCAATTTTTTTGGACGAAAACTAGCGAAATCCCTACTTTTTCAAAAAATATTTTTTATAAAAAAAAGCCGTGAAAGTGATATATTGTCATGTGATGTTAACCTAAAGAAGACTATATAAGCAATAGAAACAAATACGATAGATACATTTATATAAAGGTAGTTCAAGATATTTATTTCACATCACAAAGCTGGCAACTCCGATAATTGGACGAAAACCAGCGCAATCACCCTACAATACGCTTTGATCATTGATTGATCGATTATCGAAAACGTGTCTTAAACTTTGTTGTGCCGTCATTTATAGAAAAAGGGCTCACTAAACCCTCCCTTTCCCTGCACGACGACTGCACGTGGTCTAATATTATGAAATAAGTAATAAACATGTTAGAGTCAGGTCGGCAGCCCATTACCTTCGCCCACTAACACGGCAATAAGCTATTTCCTTTGACATTGACACTTACAATATACTCCACAATTCCTCATCTAAGATCTTCATCTAAAGAAGTGACACTCATACACTTCCCGCCACTATTGTGAAGAGAGCGGAAAAGTCTGACGAGGAACTAGGATGATGGATTAGCCTTTAGCTTTATCCTGTAATCAACCCCCTACTAGACGATATGTTCAATTTTTCTTTAACGATCTTTATCAGTATCGCTCAGTAGCTAGCTGTCCGTCGTACAATAATTTTATCTCGAGTGTAGCTGGTCTAGGTCACTTACTATCAAGTCCTAGATCTTATTGGTGAATCCACACGGAAGTTCGAACATGTGAGTGAAACCGCCTCGATCAGCAGGCACTGACCGCCACGCGACGTCACCGGCGAAGAAAGTGCTGATCGCGCAGCAGTGGGCAGTGGGCTCGCGGGGCCGCCGGCGCCGTGCCAGTCCACGACAGACGCGCGCGTGTGCCGCACGCTCGCGACATGGCCGAGCGGAACTCGCCTTAGCCAATAAACAAGTTTAATCAAAAACAGAACATGTCATTCCGGCGACTGCTGAGCGCGGTCCGCTCTGCGCGGGAAGCCATCACCCGAGGTGCTCCGATGGCGGACGGACTTCTGAAATCCTTGTTGTCAGTTATTGTTATATTTTGCATCGCGGTGTCTTCGCCTCCGTCGGCGTCTGCGAAGCCGTTTGCGTTCAGTTTTCCTGCGGGATGGTCATTGGCTGGCCTGGTGGGGACTGTTGGAGCGAGGTCTGAGGACGCGGAGCGCCGGGAGCCGGCGGCGGGGGCGAAGCCCTACACGGGCCGGCGCGTCGCCAATGACACGCTGCGGATGGTGTACCACCACGACCTGACCGTGGCCGTGGTGGAGCTGGGGCCCAACAAGTTGCTGCTCAATTGCGAACTCATTGAGACACAGTGAGTACCAGCATGTTTCTATCAGTGTCATAGCCTCCAGCAGCACCATCTTACCAAGGATTAGAATAAGTCACAGAAGATATTAAATACAAAAAGAATTAAGCACTGATTAGCAGCTTGCCTTCTTGCTTTTCATAACAAATCGTTTTCAGGAAAAACGTGTCTTGTATGAAAAGAAAAGTGCGCTTTCAGTATGAGAACGTCGACACATGCTCGCTAGTGAATACTTAATCACAGACGTGTACAGCCCGCACTACGGCTGCATGTTCCACGAAACTTAATAAATACCGGTCACTGATCGATTCCGACTACCGCTGTCCGCTGCTAGAAGGATTTACTCCAGTTTTACGACTAGATAATTTTGTAGGGTTGCTTTAGCCTCTAGGTTCTATATTTCTTAGACTCAAATGCTAGCGAGTAGTTCATCTTAATCTGAAATCACATCACACAAATATTATAAAGGTAAAAGTTTGTGAGCTTGTATGTTTGTTACTTCTCGCTCGAACAGCTGAACGGATTTGGACACACGATTACACTAACTCCTGGAATGGTACATAAGATACAGTTTATCCCGGGAGTACCCATCTACATATCTAAATGTCCTATTGGGACTATTTTCAACTTTCACGCGGGCATAGCCTCTGGTACCAGCTAGTAATATTATAAAGAAGTGAAATTGTCAGTTTGTTTGTAAGAGGGAATCTCTGTAAGTACTGATCCGATTTTGGAAACCCTATCGCTTAATGCCGCAGGTTACCTTTTATCCAGAAAACTTAAATGTATGGTTCAGGTAGGAATAATAGGACATGAGAGTGAAACCGCAGTATAAGCTAGTCTACTAGCTAGTGTAACATTAGGAGCAAGAGCAATTGTATCCTTACTGCCTAGTTTCAGCTGTCCAATTGTCCAATTACAAACAATTTTCAACTAAACAAATAATTTCTTTAACAAGATGGAATGCTTGTCTTTTTTACTTTATTTTTATTGAAGAGTCTGTTGCTCGTCGGGTACTTGATCGCAGTGGAGCTATGACCTTAACCTATCAAGTTAACTGTTGACTGCTTCTAGACATTTAAAATTATCCAAAACAATCGCTATCAAAATTGAACGCGGCGCCTGTGTGCTATAAATATGATTATGGAATTTAAGAATTCAAGCATTGACTTGAAACTTTAAACGGTAAAAAAATACATGGAACATGCATACCTAGTCATTGAATCATTCTAACAGAGAATACGGTCAAGCTGTCTAAGCACAGAAACCAAACAATTATTTATTAAAGTATTATCTACTTCGTGACAAAAACGCACAAAACCTAACGAATTTTTACGATGGAGCCTTTTATGGCAAAGAAGAAAATGCTTAACAAGAAAGAGAATTTTTTTTATAGCGTTATTGATACTACCTACAGAAAATGCAATTAATTTAAGATCAGAATCACGCAATCGACATCATTTAAGTTACGCTGAAATATGTATTTCAGCGTAACTTTGAGAATAGGTAGGTAATAACAATTTTTTATTTAACAGACAACATAGTCTACAACAACAAAAGCAATAGCAATAATAAAAATAACTTTCATTTCATTTACAGTGGACCCCGTAAGGCTAAAGGTATAGCAATATATTTAAGTAAGAAGAATAAATAATTTAATAAAATTACAATTACCTAATTTATAGCGTTTAGAACATTGGATGTTGGTAACAATTTAGGTAATAACCTTTAGTACTTATAAACTACCAGATACAAGGTTTTTTTGATGTATGTGGCTCTCATCATATCTTTCAGAAATTCCTTTCACTTATGCCTCATAAAACTGGTATTCCACCAAACCGCTCATAAGCAAAACGTTACCCGCCAATCATGTGTAATTAACTTTTTAAAGAACGCAAGCTTGCACTAGCAAATATAAAGGCCTCCTCACTATAAAGGAACTTGGCGCAATCACGGGGCTAATTATTTTCGCTTACCGCACTGTTTTCCGCTGCATAGGCAATTAGGCACTAATCAAACGTCACATAGGAATCATACCTGTAGGGGTACAACTGTAGGTACCGTAGGACTGTGGGAATGTTAAAATTAGTGCCTGTGGCCTTGGAATGTAAAGGGTAACTGTAGAAACACAGGTGAGATTTAGTCTGACACGCCATGTCGCTCCACCCAGAGCTGGTGCAGTTATTTGTTGCATCTTCACCTCGAAAAAAGGAATCAGAATCATTTATTCGTAAACATAATTATAACGATAATTATATACAAGTAGTACCTACGCTGTATTTTGCCAATTGACATAAAAATTATTAAGAAAAAAGTACTAAGTTTAAATATAAATTCATCACAATATTATTATGCAAGCATGCAAGTAAACTTTTGTTATAGTTACCTACCTACCTACCTACCAGTTTACATTCAGGAATTCAGGATCTTAGTGTGTAGGGTAAGCAAGCTACCATACGACGACAATGACTGCATTGCGACTAAATATATTGACATGACAATTATCTACAACAGCCACTTTAGCACTTGGCTTTAAAGAAGCCAGTAGGTATCTTTGGGTAATCAAATACTTAATCATTCACTTTTTTTGAGTTGGGTAATCATCAAACCACTACTCCTGCTCTAGGGCAGAGTGGCAGGGCGTGTCAGACTTTTACTGACTAAAACCTATGTTCCTTCAGCTGCCTTTTGCGTTGTAAGACCACGAGAGATCTTTTCACAAGTCCTCCCATTGTCCTAGTAGGCATCGGCTTTACCGGGCCTCTACGGTTTTGACATCTCTTTTGATGTGCACGTCGAACACTACGCGCCGTCGACGACTGGGTTTCGTTTACCGGACGGCCGGATGGCGAGCTACCCATTGCTCGTCGTCAGCAAGCCCGCGCCTACGGTGGCCGATAGTCGGGTTCGAGGTCCCAGCGGCTGGGGCGTTAGGCTGTTCGTTCCCTCATGCGTGCGGCCGTCTCTTTCGCTAGTTGAAGATTCACCTGGATGCAGACCCCGAATAAACTTTAAAAGGTGGTGGGCACCTAAAATAGACTAAGTCTAAAAATAGGCCCACGACATACGTTTATGTCAGCCATAAGTGCCGTTTAGTTTTGCGTAACCAAGGTTACGGACGGTTACGGCACCACGTTGGCCACTTAGGTGAGTAAGACACTGCAGTCAGATGACCCTTCCTTTTTCCCCTACAGGCTATCAATATAGATGCCAACGTACTGCGTAACTGACTAACAGCTGTGTTGACGGATTTCTTAGATAATGGTGCCCCAACACAAAATTGGGATGTGACGTCGTATCGTAAAAATCTGCGAGCCCGCACGACGCATCGCAAGAACTTACGAATTGACCCATATCCTGATCAGAGATATCAACGCGATCCATTTGATTATCTAAACTGAACTGTTAAAGGGATGGAGCTATATGGGTGTATAGCTCCATCCATCTTTCTCGCATTCTTGACATTTTAAATGGAAAGGCCCCTGAACCGACGCTTTGCCACACGAAATCGTATCGCAGCAATTTATCGCAGGTTTGTGAGATGCGACGTCGTATCGCATCGCATCGCGTTTTTCTGTGAGAGCTCTTATAGCACGCGTGAGGCGGCTGGTCAAGCAGGAAATTGACTGAACTCAAGATTAACAAAAATGTATTGATCTAGAAAACTATATGTCCCTGATATCAATTGTTGACGAGATTAAGGCGCCATACAGGAGCACCGTAAAAAAGTCCTCGTTTTCGTTGTAAAGTTAGCCGTTTTGCTATATAGTACAAGCCCAAAAAATACAATGTATAGTCTAATGTATAAGTAAAAGGCTTATGCAAAAATATTTTCTAAAAATAATCCAGAATCCTGAAAAAAAAATTAAAGTAGAATAGAACCAAAAGCATTCATACCTTTTCAAAATGTAAACTCTTTTTTATTTTAAATAGCAACGTTCTATAAACCTAATTACAATATCTCAGTGACTGAGCAATAAGCTGCTGGGCTGTTTATCGCAGGTTCGATTCCCGCTCGAGCAAGTATTAGTATGGCTTACTATATAAACGCACCCGCGATACAGGAGTAATCAATAGTGTGAGGTAAATTAAAAAAAAAAAAAAATTAAATACAATCAACGCTCTTCATTGGAGTACATAATAATTCTTCCATTTGATATCTTTAGTTGTAGAAGTGCTTTCCGCGCTAAGCCGCCAATAGAGACTCCTTTTTTTGATGATGATGATGATAAATCCCGCTCTAGGGCGGAACGATAGAGCGTGTCAGACTTTTACTGACTAAAATCCACTTATGTCTTTCAGTTGTCTCTGGCATTCTAGGGCCCACGGTCACTCTTTCAAACATTCCCTAGTAATACTAATGTTCAAATCTACCTTCAACCTTACCTTACTATAAAATTCTACTACTGCAAAGTCCACAGACGTTTTGCAATGTCTTAAACCTCATCAATCAATATAACCGCGTCCACAGTGACTAGGCGCACATAAGGCGATGGTATCCGACGATTTGCTCCGACATCGTGCGCCTGCGCCGCTTATCTTTGTCCGTTGATCACGCATCCTTGCGCTTGCCCATTTCATTGTGTTCGTCTCGTGAATCGTTGAGACTCGAGACGAAGTGGTGTGATGTCGGGAATAAATTAGCTAGATTTTTCTGGGTTTTTAAATTAATGATAACTATTTATTTTGCTTTAAAAACACTTTTACACGTACACGTCATTTTTTTGTCAATTTGAACTAGATGAAGCTGGTGTTTCCTAGCTGAGAACCTCGATAAGAAACACTGAAACAAACTCAGATATCAAAGTACACACAGTTAACATGTTATGGTCAAATTATAAAAGAAAGAACCACACAGATTTCAGTGGATCTATCCAGTTAAAGCAAGCATTTGTCGCGTACCTCAACTCAGAACTATTAAGGAACTTAACTCAAATGCCTGCTAGAAAAATTGAATCATTTATTTATTATATACTTTTTACACCACCAGCTCGATAATGCCCTTTTAATCATATAACCATCACTTAAAGAAAGTCATTCTGTCCCTAGGGATATAATTTAGTATGGGCGAGCCCTAGGGAATAATTAAATTCGAATTTGGAATGTCAAAAACCATTATTTATTAAAAAAAACACATAAGCAGATGTAAAATGTACGTGCACCAAAGAAGTTTATTCAAAAATTAAACTAGCCAAAAACAAAAGAAAAAGTGTGGTTTATACTGACGAGTCTTAAAAAAAAAGTAATGAAAGAGCGGGTGCGATATAGAAAATTAAAACAACTAATAATAATAATTAAGTTAGAGTAACTACAAATTTACAGTTTTCAGATATTTTTCTTATACTTGTGCTATGAGACCTTGCTTCATGCCTTTCAGGATTCTAGGCCAACGGGGTACCCTATGAATTTTTTGATTCCCTTGAGAGTGTCGAAATACACATTTTTTTGCGATATAAACGATCGTATCTTTATTATTCGTTAACTTAGAAGTTTGATTTTTTCACAGCTTCAAGGATCCGCAGACTTGAGTATAGATACGTTTTTTTTTTTAATTTCAACTTGAGACCTCCACGCGTTCCCGAGATAACTAATCTTGACAGACAGACAGACAGACGGACAACAAAGTGATCCTATAAGGTTTCTGTTTTTTTCCCTTTGGGCGTACCTCAAAGGGAAAAAAACAAGTTACAACAATACCAATCTTGGATGCATCATAGAAAGTTATCACCAAATCAAACAGTGTTGAAACTTATAATTATTATTTCCATCAAGCCATAAATTGGAACTCCTTGAACTATTTACAAATAATACACAGGATCCATTAGGCAATCATTAGGTTATGTGCAATGCGAAATAGTGATTATCATTAGTATTCAAATAATAGTGATTACTCGTATACAGACAGACATGTGTGGGTTTACGGCCCAGGGACAGCTATTACGTATTGATTCGATCAAATAATGATAAAAAATGAATGGAGCGTGTGTCACTAATGTAACTACGTGAAACAGTAAAATGTGGAGTAGTTATGTAAGTAATTTTATTTTTATTTATTGATTTGGTTTTGTTCCATGGGTTTGCTTTGTTTGAAAGCTGCTCACAGCCATACTTTATAGTTTTGTTCTAATAGGTATAGGGTTTTTCAACAAGAACTTTATTTTTTTGAAACAAAGAATTTGGATAAAAATAAATAATTGAAAGAGTAAGTAAAGTTTGGCAATTTATAAAAAAAAAATATCAAACAAGTGTCCACCAAAAGCACGATTACAGATGTCTCTTTTTTTCATCAAAATTTTAAATTCATTTTTTGGCGAAATTGCTCACGGTCTCACGGATTTTGAGTTTTAAGGCTGCAATCGTTTCGATTGGCTTCATACGGACTCTGTCTTTAACGAAGCCTCACAAAACATAAAACAACTAACGGTCTTAAAACTTTCTTAGCCTTTATATGATTTCGGGAATAGTACATTTTGATACAAGTGCAGAAAGTTTGTCATTGCGACCGCGGCGAAATTCGCACGAGCCGCGGTAGGCGAGTGTGTTTTGGAAACGAGGGCTGCAGTGACAAATCTGCACGTGTATCAAACGACTTTTTTTAATACACTTACGAAGAAATGAATAAATGGGGGTTGGCCGGCGACTCGTGGAGGTGGATGCGCGCCCAGCCTGATACGATACATGTGATAACACTAATAAAATTGTGGCGAGGATGGGCACGCGCACTTTTCTGCACTAGTGCGGAAAACAGTCTATTGTGTGCCTAAAAGCCGTGAGATAAGAGCGGGTTTTCGAGTAAGTGTATTGAATTTTTTTTATTCAAAATCATAACTTAATATTTTGGCGCAATTAAACTATCTTATCGGAACGTGCCTTTATTTTGTATATTGACCCTGAAAATGTTTTCACACGCTCACCAATAGTAAAGAAAAAATGCGGATTTGTTGAAAAAACCATTGAACGTCCTAAATAAATCACAGTCATGCCGGATGTGTGTGAACCTGTGATGTGAACAGACCATAGAGGAAGCCAGTCAAAGAGAATTGTGTACTACTGTGTGACAGATATAATACATATGCAAAGGTACCGCAGTGGTTGAACGAATGGCTGCTGTGCTACGCGTCGCGTGTTCTATACCCGTACGGAACAAAAAGGTACTTATATGGCCAGACTCCAGAACAACTAGTTCCGGGTCTAAACGTGAACGCTTTCACGGTGCAGGATTATAATGAGTATTCATGCATTAGTAGGTCTCGCACATAGAGGCATACTTACAATTTTAAAATCGAGCAAAAAAAAAAAAACGACGATAAAATAACGTCAATTTTTATCTTTATTTTACTGTAACGGCAATAGAAATAGACATTCTGTGAAAATTTCAACTTTCTACCTCTTACAGATTATGAGACACAGTCCGCTGACAGACGAACAGACAGATGGACAGACTGACGGACAGCGGAAGTATAGTGATAAGGTATCGATGGTTCGACCACGGAATGCTAAAAAAGGAGTTCTTCACACAAACAAGGCAACCATTGTTCCCTCGGTCTTCGCAAGAAGGGAAGGAGAAGGCCGTCAACCCCTACCCTGAAAGCCAATCGTATACTACAGACAGTTCCACAGAACGTCCAAAGTTAAACATAGGTCTACTCGCGTCCTAAGATTAATGTTGAGCGCAATGCAAGCGGTGTCAGTAGGTCACAGCATTATCCCGCACCTCCCCGGCTCGTTTCAAAGGCCTCTTATAGTTTATAACCGCTGCGGTGCTATTATAAGGTCAGCCATGTTTGGATTACGCTGCAATAATAAAGGAGGTAAATACAGGCGGTTTAATAGGGTGGGCAGACAGAGGCGTGTAGTTCCTAGACCCACATTTCGTTAGTAAAAGCTCAAAAATCCGCATGAGCTGGCTATGACTATCGTATGCCCAATGAGCAGACCTCATAGAAGATGAGGGGATGAGCTGGAAAGACCAAATGACCAGTTGTCTACATCTACCCTGAATCGAAGGAGTTGGAAGACAAGGGAGGTCTTGGTTTAGCTCAAAGGAACTTTGATGTTAATAACTAGAAACATGTAAACGCCATTCCATGTAAAATAGGGTCACCATCAATGATTGCATCACTGCTTACCATCAGGTGGGATCGCAGTCAAGCGCTGGTTTATATCAATTAAAAAAAAAAAAATAGGGTCAGTATAAGGCTATATTAGGTACTGGGTATATATTGTAACCACATTATACGCAGAACAGATGGTCGATGGGGCTAATAGGAACTGGCGTGCGCGTACCGGAAGACCGCATCATTGAAAGGCCCCCCACAAGGTGGTCCGATGACCTGGTGAGGGTTACAGGAATCTGATGGATGCAAAACGCACAAGACCGTCATTGAGGAGACGCTTAGGGGAGGCATATATGTCCAGCTGTGGATGTCTTTCGGCTGCAATGATGATGATGATGATGATGTTGATGCGAGGGCTACTAGATAGAGCTGCTTTTGCACAATAGTGTGGGTAAGTTTTAGAAAATCTAATTACTTAAATATCAGAACTTCAACGAGTGTGTTTAAAGTACGTAATGAACGAATAAAATGGTTGTGTTTAATCACTGTAAAATTACACACATTTGTCGCCAGTGAACATGTGTAGGTACAAGTTTATCACCAATCTATCGTAAATCATTCGAATGCGGCACTTAAACTCTACATAAAATAGTTTTAGATTGGGTAACGAAGGTAATATAGCATGTCGTGAGCATAACCAGTTTATAGTGTTTCCACGCTGGGACACAGGACTTCTCTATCTATGAGAAAGTTAGTGGATGTCATAATTTCTTCGAATTTTCGGTTCTAGGACAAGCCGGTTTCATCATCATCTTCATCATTTCATCCGAAAGACGTCCACTGTTGGACGTAGGCCTCCTCCAAGTGTCGCCACAATGAACGGTCCTGTGCGTCTCGCATCCATCGGATTCCCGCTACCTACACCAGGTCCACCTTGTAGGAGGCCTTCCCACGCTGCGTCTTCCGGTACGCGGCCGCCATTCCAGAACCTTTCGGTCCCAACGACCATCTGTTCTGCGAGCAATGTGCTCTGCACACTGCCACTTAAGTTTGGCGATTCTTCGAGCCGGTTTACTCACGTTGTTTCTCTTCATCGTTTAGAGAACCTAATGAAAGATTTATTAATGCAAAACACGAGTGCAAGTCCTACCTTTCTACGCAGATCTCGCATTTCGCAAAACAAAAGTTTTTAAAACTCATTTTGTGCTAAATTTAAAACGATGGATATCTTTGTGAAGACCCTTTCACTTCATGTAATCGATTTCTCTCGTCATACGATACGCATCCATTTCTTTCTTTGACCAATTCTGAGATTACAGTTTTAATTCATTTAAAATCACGACGACTGTTACGCTTGCTTACCACGACTTAGGTATATCAGATTCAGCCAATAGACTACTTGTCAGGTACTTGGGACTTTTGACAGTCAGTACGGATAGTAGACTAGAGAAACTCAGAAATCAGAAAATCTGACACTAGCGTTGCTGGAGGGTCTGCTGGCAATATATAATGATACCAATACATAGTAGTTGGGAAAAGGCTAGGCAGATAGTTTGACCTTCACGAAGTTCCTATTTCTTATTTTTAGGGTGATAATTCATCAATAATGTTCTGGGTGGAGCTTTATGGAGTGTAAGACTTTTACCGACTAAAACCCACTAGTGTTCCAGTTGCTTTTTGCGTTCCAGGGCCACAGTAACTATGTAAGGACCATGTTGGGCCACAGTAACTATGTAAGGACCAAGTTAAGCCACAGCAACTACGTAAGGACCACGTTGGACCACAGTAACTACGTAAGAACCACGTTGGGCCACAGTAAATAAGTAAGGACCCGTTGCGCCACCGGTAAATGGAAGATATCTCATCTATACGAGCAAAACGTTTTGGGAACACATTCATTATGCGTACAGCTAAGGAGTGAAATTTGCTGCCGGAGGCTGTTTCCTGATAGTTACAACCTAGGCGTCTTTAAGTCAAGAGTGTAGGTTTCTTCTAGGCAAGCGTGCTCCATCGTCGACCACCACGTGTCAAACACGAGCTTATCAAAAATACAAATAAAAATTCTTTTGAACAATGCCGCAGCACTCGGTTGTACTTTTCCTGTCGATCTGATGCCGCAACAGATTAGCAGGTAATAAACTTCATTATTAATTCATACCGCGCAACGACCTTACCATCCCTCACAGTCCTCCAAATCAGACAGACCGGTCAGGTTGCACAACGCTGGCTACTCCTTCTAATCGCTAGATGACCTCGATTTTAATACTGAGTCAAATAAACTTGTATCAGTGAAGTTTTACATTCTAGTTAATCCACGTCTATACTAAGGTTGTAGCCATGTTGTCCATATTAATGGAAGAATATGGCAGTTACCTGCAAATTCGAAGAAGCTTCTTCAACTCATCTTTTCTGCAACGAAAAATGAGGACTTAATACCAGTATTTTTCATAGAGTGACTGTCTTTGCTCTCCACAACCCAGCTAGTGCGTATTACAATACCTCTTTTGCGGTTACAAAGTTCTTCAAATGAAAGTTGAGAAAAATTATTTTATTCTACATTTTTTATAATATATATATATATTTATTTATGCTCCTGCCATAATCCTAAAAAAACGCCAAAATGCTGGCATAGCTCACCGACTGTTACGAACTTGGCAGAATAAAGCACTAAACCGTCCCGCGGCCGGCGGAGCCATCTCCGTGACGGTGCAGCGCGCATTGTCTTTCCACTCTCCACTACCCTAGGTTGACTGGTAGAGAATACCTGAGGCTGATGAAGATTTAATAAATAAATAAATTGTTCGGCTTATAATTCGAGATACTAAAAACGATCAAGAATGTTAACTATTAGGATACCTTAGTTTATACCTGCGGTCTACTTGACATAATTATTCAATATTAATGACATGACTTTTATTAATTCAATACAAATATACCTATTTATAATTTATTAATTGATTCATATTTAATAATTAATAGGTTAATAAATGAGCCTTCATTCGTAAACAAATATTTGTACGCCATAGTATGGCAGGATATGCTGGAATCAAAATTGTAATATCTATTGTACCATATTCTGACAAATAAACATTATTGATTGATTGATTGATACTCCAATCATAAGTCCTCTATCCATTCCTGTAGGACCTGATACCTATATATATATTCATTGATAAAGCATAACGTTGATTGTTAAAGAAAAAAAAACATAAAAATAACATAGACCATGCTGCAAAGCGTAGTAGTAAGCGTAGTTATTCCACGCGCGCCTCAAAGAGAAGTCAGCAAAATCGTAGGGGCCCAGCAGGGCCGATACCTACTGGGGCCATGGGTTGACTTCCGAAAAGGAAACCTGGAGTCCTGGAACGCAAGGCAAAGAAAGAACATTGCTGTAGTTTTTTCAGGAGGGCGTGTCAAAAGTCTGACACGCCCTCCTGCTCCACCCTAGACGGGAGAAGTCATTGGATGATTTCCCACCTTAAAAAAAACCCCACAGTTTCTATCACAATCTGAAGGAAATTTCTAACTCATTACTTCATATGTTTGAATAAAACGTCTCCTCAATAATGTACATAACTTGATAAAGGAATGGTGCTGATTTGTCAAGGGCATTGCCATTGATTGTGTTGTACAATCGCCCAGCTATAGGTACCTATATCAGACCATCCCAACAGCTGCGTATTACAGACTAGTAATACAGGTAGTTCTTTTGTCCTTCTGAATCACCGCTACGATCCCTACTGAGGCGTGAATACGATGAATAGATAATGAGGGAAACTCCAGATATTTTGCTTGATAGAATCTTTTGAAGGCATGTTGTTAGCCAAGTGGTGTGGTTACTGAAGCCCTACCGTTGATGACTTTAACTGAACTATTAAAGGGATGGAGCTAAATAAGGTATATAACTGAAAGTTCCATCGCTCTTTCTCGTTTGCACGCCTGTTTAAGTGGCATTGCTGTGATTCCTATAAAGAGATTTGGGATCTAATCGCCCACAGACAATGACTTTTCACACAAAATATTCTGAAATTACTCTATGATAGATAATGCAATAAACCAATCAATTAAAGCTAAATCCTATTACAATGTAACGCGAAGGTTATTGATATTAATGATTGCTTGGATGACAATAAAACATTAACTTTGACATTGCCAAGAGATAATTGGGTAGACAACGCAAGAGTTCAATAAACTAACACAGAAAACTGATTAAATTGTAGCGGCCTTCAATGTTTCGTCGTGATATCAATCAAATTGTCAATACAAAGGATTTCGTAATCAAGTCATTTTGATTTTGATAGTTAGTCTAGGCGACAATTTCGGTAGGTATATTCCGGGGCTCAGTAGGGTCGAAGCCTACTGGGGCCATGGGTAGTGTGAAAACGAAACCCGGGGCCCTGGGACGAAGGCAACGAAGGAACAGGAGTGGGTTTTTAGTCAGTAAAAGTCTGACACTATCTCCCGCTCCGCCCAAGAGCGCGATTTGTCATTAGATGATTTTCCCACCTAAAAAAAAAAACTTAATTATTTAGATTTATTATTCCGCTCTGATAGTCTTGTCTAGTTTCATGATCAGTTAAAATCAGCATGAAATAACGAACATATTTATAGGTATCGACCTTCAGTAGGAATTATGAAATCATGAATTCTAATTCGCATCCATAGAGATCTAACGCATTATTTGCTGGCACAAGGTAAAGTAACCTAGGTAACTTAAGTGCCAATGGGCAGGGCACATTGCTCGCAGAACGGATGGCCGAGAGGTTCTGGAATGGCGACCACGTACCGGAAGACGTAGCGTTGGAAGGCCTCCTACAAGGTGAACCGATGACTTGGTAATGGTTGCGGGAGTCCGATGGATGCGAGACGCACAGAACTGTTTATTATGGCGACACTTGGGGGAGGCCTATGTCCAGCAGTGGACGTCTTTCGGCTGAAATAATGATGATGATGATGACAAGGTAATATGTCGTACAAACTATTGATAAGCTGGCACTACAAAATGCTACTCAACTTCAGCTGTTTTTTTTTTTGGGGTAAGAAATCATCAAATAACTTGTACCGCTTGCCAGGTGGAGCGAGAGCGAATGTCAGACTTTTACTGACTGAAACCTACCCGTATTCTCGACTCGGTAACGGGCCCCTTTCGAACATTCACGCAGTCCAACTACCTACTGCTGTTTCAGGCAATAAACTACATTATATTATATTTCTTCTATTATATAACAGCCACCTTATACAATATTTATAGTTTCATAATATTGCTAATTAATGTTCTTTGTAATGCTGGTTTTAGGTAACGGTTTCATATTGATATCGTAGCGAGAAGTAGGTACATTTCTTCGTGTTAATAAATTCAGGCCACCTTTTCTTAAATAAAGTGAAGTAACGGTGAATAATCATGTGATATATTCCAAACATTATGGATTCTTGACACCCCTAATCTTAAAAGGAAAAACTGACTGACTGACATATCAACGCACAGTCAAAACTAAAGGAACTAGGAGCGTAAAATTTTGCACATAGTTTCACGTAGGCGAGCATCAAAAGAGGTTTTTTCTAAGTGGAGGAATGGGGGCCCAAAGTTTGCATGGAAAAAATTACCTTCACGCTAGCGAAACCGCTGACAGAACGTCAACTTTTTCTATTTGAGAGTGTGATGTGCGACCAGTGGTCGATTTTAAATGAACATTTGAATAGCGGTTTCCAAAATGACGTTCACCATTTCTAAATTCAAAATGATCCGACGATTTTTAAGCTTCGTTTAGCAGTCGGACCGCATGTGTCGGCCATGCAAAACCCGTGACACAAGGACGTACAGACGTGAATTATTTAGTGGAAGTGAAACGGCCCTTTTAAAGACACAGACACACTTTCTACGTACAATTAGTGAAAGATGCGACGTGACTATTTTATTAAAGGTTTTTGAAGAAAGCTGGGCTTGTGAAATACTGCTCTACTTAGCTCGAAAAAAAAAAACACATACGTCATAATATTATAAAAAAGTTCAAATAGTCGTCAAATGAATCACGTTAAAAGTCTCTCTCTCTGGTACTAATCCAGACTCCGGCACACAGTACTAAATCACCACCTAATGAAATTCCTAATAAACTACATATGTTGAAAAGTTCGTCTGTTCGACAACGTAATACATGCCATGAATAATGATGCTGTATTGCCGAAACATCATTGTGTAATTTATTACTTTGCGAAGTGCTACATTCTGAGAATACCTCACTGAAAAAACCATGAAATATATGCATCTCTTTGGGATAACATACGTTTTTAGGGTTCCATACCTCAAAAGGAAAAATCGGAACCCTTATAGGATCACTTTGTTTTCCTTCTGTCTGTCTGTCAAGATCCTTTGTCTTGGGAACGCGTGTAGGTATCGAGTTGAAATTAAAACTATATACTTACTTAAGTCTGCGGTCCCTTGAAGCTGTGAAAAAATCAAACTTCTTAGTTAAAGAATAAAAAAAAATTCGGCCGTTTATGCCGCAAAAAACGTATATTTCGATACCCTCAAAGGAATCAAAATTCATAGGATACTTCCCGTTGACCCAGAATCCTGAAATTTGGCATAAAGCAAGGTCTTATAACACCAGTATAGGAATAAATCTGAAACGTCACAAAAAATACTTTTTGCAATGCGGAAAAATCTCCGGGAATTCTAGTTTGTACGGAGCCCTCAGTGCGCAAGTCCGACTCGCACTTGCCCAGTTTTTTTTTATTATAGATAGGCTCGCGTTTGACCACTATCTCACCTGGTGGTGAGCGATAATGTGGTCGACGATGGAGCACGCTTACCTAGAAGTAACCTATCAACTTTTCACTTAACTTTTGGAGTAGCGTAATTAGAGACACAATAGTAAGACAGTGGCGCACGAACGCCGGCGTTCGTGCGGGGATCAACAGCTTAAGACCCTTGGTTTTAGCTATCAGGAAACACAGACCGACAGGGAATTTTACTTCTTAGCTGTATGCACAATGATTGTGTTCCCAAATCGTTTTATACGTATAGGTTGGATGTCCACCTTGCACTTGTTGAAGGTAAGCGTACCTAGAAGTAACCTATTGACTCTCTCTCTCTCTTAAACTCTTGACTTAAAGACCTCCAGGTTGGTTAAGTTGCTTGTATTTTAATAAAATCATGAGACTTGTTATGCTAAACTCGACTTACTTACGTCGCATTACATCTAATCACTTTCTCTACCCTTGACCACTGACTCAACGTTCAGACACGGACACTGATTACAACACGATTGAGTCAGACGGTCAGAGAGTCAGTTCAGTCACCGCTACTTACGACAGATTAACATAATAACACATTTTATTACACTTTTAACGCCGTGTTATTCAATATTTTATAAAAAAATAAATTGATTTCATAATCAATTAAGTAATTTATTGAAAAGACATCAACGCGTTTCGTAACTTGAAGCGCGGCTCAAAATTCAATTAATAAGAATGTTGTAGAAACCTAAAGGTCAGTGTTTATTATTGTTTGGGCAATCTGTGTTAATTGTTGGCTGAACTGTGTAACAATACTGAAATGCCTTAACTCCTTAATTTCACAATCATCGCAACGAATTCATATTAATATTGTCACAATAGTTACTCGATTGGTGTGGTACCTAATCATGATATCGCGGTTCTACTACTAAAGATATCTAATTTATAAAAATCTCGTGTCACAGTGATTGTTATCGAACACCTCCAAAACGGCTTAACCGATTTTTACAAAATCGTTACATACCTAATAGGTCTGAGAATAGGTCGTAGGGGATTTTTTTTCACCTCCTACCTTTACCCCTCATAACGTTGGCCAGATCAACTAGTAATTATATAGGAGTCTAAGACTATATAATCTACCATTGGACAAACGAGGTAATAATTCCTAAAGCAAATAAGGCATCGACAGCTGTTTAACTTTTTTATATGTAGGTCAGAAATAATAGAGCGCAAGCCATGACATTTGTCATAACCTGGAAGTAATCATAGACGACGATCTATTGGACCCCCCCCCCCCAGCCCCCCGCCCCAGGGACACAGCACGTCGTGTGGCCCTGACATTGAAGCCTTCATTAAACTTTTAATACAATATTTCCAATCGACGCCAGTTTACGTAGAAACAATCGATAGTTAATACGGCACTGTCATTAATGCCGTCCAAAGAAAAGCGCATCTGCAATTTTAGGAAAAAATTTAATTTTCGTATTTAAAATTAGGAAAACAAGGCTGGACTACTATTATTTATTTTTCTGCGAGCTTCCATAACTGAGCTACAATAGTAACATTTCAAGTTTCGTCGAAAAAATGTTTAATTATTAAAACTTCATACAAAAAAATTCTTCGACATTCTCTACAAGTTAATTTTCAACAGTTCAAATTGTCAGATAAATTTTATTTTTAACAATACACACATACTCGTAAAACAAAGACAGCAAGAAAGGAAACAGTAAAAAAATGTGTACCAAAGTTATGCTGATTTCTAAAGAAATCTCATCCAGCTTGGGTATGCTGGATGTGTTTTTTCCAACTCTCATTTCGCACCCGCGATCGGCGATCCCTACATCTCTTTTTTTCCAACTCACTAGTTGGAAAAAAAGAGATGTCGGATAAGGAATTTTTTATTTTTTTCTCCATTTTACGTATTAGTCAGTAGTGCCTTTTGTTTATGATACTGTCATCAGATTAGTTGCGTGATCGATGATGTTAGAAAGCTATTTTTTAGCTTTTATTATTGTGTATAACTTCGATTGATTAAGAAAAGATCACGATCGGACTGTGATGATTGATCGAAAGACTGACTGATCGGTTTTGGATTAATAAAACTATATATATAAAAGGAGAAACTGACTGACTGACATATTATCAACGCATAGCCGGAACTACTGGGACTAAGAGTGTGAAATTTTGCACAAAATTTCCTTTCATAACGTCGGCGAGCACTAAGAGAGGATTTTCTAAAATTCACCCCTTAAGTGGAGGAAACGGGGGTCCAAAGTTTGTATGGAGAAACCTATTTTCACGCGTGTGAAGCCGCGGGCAGAAGCTAGTAGATATATATATATATAGGGGTGATCAGAATCTCAGGTCTGGATCTTAAAAATGATTCAATTTAAGACGAAAAGAAAGAATCAGCATGGCCCTGGAACGTAAAGGGACACAGATGGGTTTTAGACAGTAAAAGCCTCTGTATGTAAGGACCATGACCTTTCATTTATCTCGTGTAGTGGCTACACCAGTTTGTCCGTCATTTATTAAATCATGTTAGGTTCAGCTTTATAAATATGGAAGTTTAAAATTTAATTATTATTACGGCATTCGAACGAATAGTTCCCCGAAATCTTTTGTTTTGTTTGACCACTAGATAAATCACTAAGGGCGACATATGTAAATGATGTAGGTACATAGATACAATATATTAAGTGGTAGTTATAACATCGCCTTGGACTTGTCTGTAAAGGTGTTATAATGTAATAAATAAATAAATAAAAATAAAAATAAAAATAAAAATAAAATAAAATGTGTAACTTGTTTGCGTGGACAAGACTGGAACAGCTACATAAGTTCACGTGATTCTACAAACATTACCTAATGTCCTTGGCAAATGGCTTGACCGTGAAGGGAGGCATATTATAATAATCAGATAGTATTCTATAACACAGTTTTCCCACTGAATAGGTAACTGGTTAAACTCGTACATAGTCAAGGTCAAGGGACTGCAAAATTGTTCGAAAGAATTACCGAGGCCCAGGAACACAATGGCCCAGTAAAGGAATACTTACTCAATACTTTATTGCAATCCATAATATGTATACATAGATGGTGTTGAAAATTGTCATAGATCAATATGGACCCTGTCGGGCACAGCAAAGTTAGGAGAGAGGAACACTAGGCCATTAACTGACCTCCCTCTCGCTCTACTCAGAGCAGGAAAAGTCTACAAATCAATAATCCTACATTTTAGTGAGTAATACTTTTGAAATCGGCTCCTCGAGTCCTTTATTTTGATACCTACATGACCGGTCCGAAACAGAAAAAAAAATTGAAAAGACATAATTTGGCGCCATATTCGCCATTTTTTTTAATCATTTCGATATACGAAGTGTCACTCTCACAACTAAGACGAATCTAACGACACCTCTCAAGCTAAAAAGGAACTAGCCGTTTAGGTTCTAGACTCTAGTAAATCGTGCCAAAGAAATAACCCTAATTCTGACGCAGTCAGGAAAAAATCCAAATGCTTAAAACTATTTAGTTACACCTGGTATGTGGTTTGTGCCAACTTTAATCCTCTATTTTGTACAATACTATCGCCACACAATAACACGTAAACTCGTTATCTCAGTATAACACTCATTGTGTGGTTCATGAACATCAACAATAATGCTAGAACTACATTAGACCGACGCCCACGTGGACCGACGCCTGATTTGTACGTAGAACGAGGTCGCGTGTAGTGGATCTAATGTAGCTCTACAAGTTTAGTTGCCACATAAAATGTATGCAGACCGACGACGCGCCCAGATCGGCGTACGTGGCCCACGTGTGCGCAGTGTAGTTCTACCTTAAGTATAACATTCCCTACAGAATGCAGAGTGCGAGATCGAAACGCCGTTTACCGCGTTTGGCTCTCTGATTGGTTGGAAAGTTCCAACCAATCAGAGAGCGGGCGAATCGGAGCACCGAACGTCATAAACGTGTCGCGACAACCTCGGACTAGGCACTCTGATTGACATGTTCTCGTATAAATTAAAAAACTTTTTAGAAAAAAAAAATAACCGACTTCACTAAAAAAAACCCTAAAAGGATCAAAATAACTTTAATTTCGGAAGTCGGTGTTTCTCGGTATTGTTTGTTTCTTATTTAACACCGACTTCCGAAATTAAAGTTATTTTGATCCTTTTAGGGTTTTTTTTAGTGAAGTCGGTTATTTTTTTTTTCTAAAAAGTTTTTATTTCACACTTTTTAGTTGCGATACACTTATAAACAGAGTGCCTATTTCTCATGACAATTCCAATTAACCCAAATACTGCTAGGTTACATTATTTTATTAAAAAGTTCCTGTGTCTACCTTCCTCCTTCCGGCTCCATCATCAGATCAGTTCGATAGTACCTTATAGCCAAAGAGCATCTCACGACAATTCTAATAAGCCCAAACACGGCTAGGATACATTGATTAATTACGGAGTTCCTGTGCCTACCTTCCGGCTCCATCATCAGATCAGTTCGATAGTACCTTATAGCCAAAGTGCTAACCATGACAATTCTAATAAGTCCAAACACGGCTAGGTTACATTGATTAATTACGGAGTTCCAGTGCCTACCTTCCGGCTCCATCATCATCATCAGATCACTTCGATGATACCATTTTCAACGTAACTATTCAGAATCATTCATTTATTTGTATTGTCATAGTCGCTTAACTATATCTTCATTGTGATATCTATTTGAGTATGAAGTTCCGTTGACCATTTCTGGTCTTCTTCATCAGTTCCACTTCATCAAATGTTACTTTTTGACTGTAAATGCTTAAGCTCTTGAAGAAAATACTAAAATTACCATAGGGTTGCCTATAATTTTTGAGGAGTTCCCTCGATTCCTCATGGATTCCATCATCAGAACTGGATTTTGAAAAAAATGGGACCAATCTGGAAGCACATCCTATAAAGGGAAAAAAAAATTTTGCAAATCGGTCCATAAACGACGGAGTTCTGAGGTAACAAACATAAAAAAAAAAAAAATAATAATGATGATAAAAAAAAAAAAAAACTTTTTAGAAAAAAAAAATAACCGACTTCACTAAAAAAAACACTAAAAGGATCAAAATAACTTTAATTTCGGATGTCGGTGTTTCTCGGTATTGTTTGTTTCTTATTTAACACCGACTTCCGAAATTAAAGTTATTTTGATCCTTTTAGTGTTTTTTTTAGTGAAGTCGGTTATTTTTTTTTTCTAAAAAGTTTTTATTTCACACTTTTTAGTTGCGATACACTTATAAACAGAGTGCCTATTTCTAATGACAATTCCAATTAACCCAAATACTGCTAGGTTACATTGTTTTATTATAAAGTTGCTGTGCCTACCTTCCTCCTTCCGGCTCCATCATCAGATCAGTTCGATATTACCTTATAGCCAAAGAGCATCTCACGACAATTCTAATAAGCCCAAACACGGCTAGGATACATTGATTAATTACGGAGTTCCTGTGCCTACCTTCCGGCTCCATCATCAGATCAGTTCGATAGTACCTTATAGCCAAAGTGCATCTCATGACAATTCTAATGAGTCCAAACACGGCTAGGTTACATTGATTAATTACGGAGTTCCAGTGCCTACCTTCCGGCTCCATCATCATCATCAGATCACTTCGATGATACCATTTTCAACGTAACTATTCAGAATCATTCATTTATTTGTATTGTCATAGTCGCTTAACTATATCTTCAATGTGATATCTATTTGAGTATGAAGTTCCGTTGACCATTTCTGGTCTTCTTCATCAGTTCCACTTCATCAAATGTTACTTTTTGACTGTAAATGCTTAAGTTATTGATGAAAATACTAAAATTACCATAGGGTTGCCTATAATTTTTGAGGAGTTCCCTCGATTCCTCATGGATTCCATCATCAGAACTGGATTTTGAAAAAAATGGGACCAATCTGGAAGCATATCCTATAAAGGGAAAAAAAAATTTTGCAAATCGGTCCATAAACGACGGAGTTCTGAGGTAACACACATAAAAAAAAAAAAAAAAAAAAAAAATGATGATAAAAAAAAAAAAAAAAAAAAAATACAACCGAATTGATAACCTCCTCCTTTTTTTTGAAGTCGGTTAAAAATACAACCGAATTGATAACCTCCTCCTTTTTTTTGAAGTCGGTTAAAAATAGAAGAATAAGCAGCCATGATGTTGCGTGCGCGCAACTTAGGTGATGATCACAGAAAATTATTGTCATTACATAGTGGTTTGATTGCAGTAATAAAATGCTACTATTATTTTTATTACAATGTATTTATGTATAAAAAAAAGTTTTAAGTTTTATCTTGCTCAGTTTCTTTGCAAGATCTACATAATGAAATAAATAGTGCTACAAACGTGTGCAACTAAATGCCGATGCCGGTTTACAAGTACCTACCTAAATGACTTTACCAGAAGATAATAGTTTTTTCACATTACAATAACCAATCAATCAGTATGTTAGAATCCTTTTACAAGGGTCGTTAGAGAATATCGCTTATTCAGCAATCACTCTCCCATCTTCTGAGTTAAGCTTTGCGAATACTGACAAATGCTTGCACTGACTGGACAGGACCACTCAAATCTGTATGGTTCTTTCTTCAAAAGACCATCTCAGACAAATCTGCATGGTTCTCATGAGACTTGACCATTACATATTTACTGTATGGACTTTAAAAGAGTCTTTGACTCCTGAGTTTGTTTCGGTGTTTCTTCTCAGGGTAGTCAGCTAGGAAACACTGGCCTCATCTAGTTTAAAATGACGAAAAAAAATATTGACAAGTAAAAGTGTTTTTTTAAACCTATTTTTAAAATAAATATCATTTATCACTTTACTCAGCAATGCGTTTTAATTATTTGAATGTCCTGTTGATTCCGGCGGAGATGACTTGATAAAGTTTCACAGCGTAACAATACGTGACACATGTTCCGGGTCGGGGTGTCTTGTGTACGTGAGTATACATGCTTGTGAACGCATCCACGATACTGGAATAATTTCTAGTGTGGGGGCAAAGATTTTTAAAAAGAAAAAAACACTGCAGGTGTTGGATGTACGAATTTCTCCCTTCAAAGATCTTTTCGGAAATTGTCCCTTCATTGGCAATATATTGCACGGACAGTTCATTGATCACTTACATTACTGTCTATGACATTAAGTCATCCATCCATTGGTCATTAGGTTTTTTCCACAAACATTACCTATTAATTGAATGTAACTAGCGTGAAACATTGAATGATCCAAGCCTACCTACGCATTTTTTTATTAAACCTCTTGGATCTTATTTCAGTTCAGTCAAGATATTTTCTAGAAAAAGCTATAAAGCTACTAACCTGATGTTGGATATTTCTCAAACTCTAGCCTGAAAACCTGTCAAATTTTGCATTTAAGTAGGGTTTAAAACTTTTCAGAAATCGGGGATAATCCTTCAATAATTAATTATGACTATCGATGCTGACTGCACAAAGCTTTAATGGTAAATTAAAAATTCGGTATTGAAGAATCATTATCTCAAAAAAAAAAATCTTACTTACTCGAAAACCCGCTCTTATCCCTACCGCTTTCAAGCACGCAATTAACTGTTTGTCGTACTAGTGCGTAAAAGTGCGCGAGCTCGTCCCCCTATAATTTATTGTATTTATCGTATCAGGCTGGGGCTGGGCGCTAAGTGACCCCCACTAGTCGCGCTTCAATCCCCTTTCTTTATAATCTTTGTAAGTGTATTGAAAAACGTCATTTGATACACGTGGAAATTCGAGACCAGCACTCAGCCGAGTGCTGGACCACCGTCGCCTGTGGCTCTGGCAAATTTCGCCTCAGTCGCAATGACAAACTTTCTCCACTTATATCAAAATCTATTTGATCCAATAGCCAATATTCATTAAGTATAAATTATTGTTACGCAATTTCGGTTATTCATTTAAATATATATTATTTCACACTAAGATTGTAAAGGCGAAAAATTTTATCAATATACACACATAGATACAATTAGACTGGCCTGTTGGTCTAGTGGTTAGTGGCCCTAACTGCTATACCGGAGGTCGTGGGTTCGATTCCCACCCAGGACAAATGTTTGTGTGATGAGCACAATTATTAGTTCTGTGTCTGGGTGTAATTTATCTATAATATGTATGTATTTAGAAATATATAAGTATGTTTATCAGTTGTCTAGTACTCATAACACAAGCTCTGCTTAGCTTGGGACTAGACGGCGCGGCGTTGTGTGATAGATGTTTGAATATATTGTTTGAATATATTATTAATTTTTACACACACACGTGTATGTTTGTTACTCCTTCCCGGTCAAACGGCTGAACGGATTGAGATGAAAATTATGCACACGGGTAGACCATTTATTTCTTTAATAAAACTTCATGCAACACAAAGGTACAAAGGCGGACTTAATGCCTTAGACATTCTCCATCAGTCATCAAGGGTCGTTTTGGAATAGCACATATTATAGGATGGTTTTTCCCTGGTGTATGTTCCACCGGCATAATTATTTACAAATGCGAGCAAAGCCGCTGTTAGAAGTTAGTATTTCAATTAACAAAAATACAGGCAAGTGCGAATCGGAATCGCGCACCGAGGGTTCCGTACAAATTTACCTATGAAAACAGTTTAATTCCCGAATTGAGTTACGAAGATTTTTCCTAGTCACAAAACAAGTTTTTTTTTGTGACGTAACTACAAATTTACAGTTTTCAGATTTTTTCCTATACTTGTGCTGTGAGACCTTGCTTCATGCCAAATTTCAGGATTCTTGGTCAACGGGAAGTATCTACCTTAAGAATTTTGATTCCCTTGAGTGTTGAAATACAAATTTTTTGCGACATAAACGGCCGTATTTGATTTTTTCACAGCTTCAAGGGAACACAGACCTGAGTATATGGTTTTAATTTCAACTCGATACCTCCAGGTGTTCCCGAGATAAAGGGTCTTGACAGACAGACAGACGGACAAAAAAGTGATCCTATAAGGGTTCCGTTTTTTACTTTTGAGGTACGGAACCGTAAAAAACAGTTCAAAATATTAAAAAAATAGTATCCCACCGGTATCGTAAACAGGGCCCAAGATAACGGCGCGGTCAGGGCTCCAGAGAAAGGAACCTCATCAAAATAGGAGCCGTAGTCAGAAATACCGCTTTTTGAATCAAGCCTTTGATCCAGCTGCCTAACGAGAGCCTTCTAAGGTGTTGGTCGGGCTTGTGGCTATTAAGCCATTAGCTGATACGACTATCGGTATTATGATCGCCGAGTCCGCATCCCACATGGCGACAACTACACGAATCAAATCAAGATACTTGATTCTACGCAATATAATTATTAATTTATAATATTTTTTGCAACACGTTTGCTCCATAACATTATAAGCTTTCGCTTTCTCTACCTCTGCGTTTCATCATACTACATATCCACATGGTATATAATTTACATAATGACATGCAGTTCGGTGCCGACTGAATTGTAATTAATTGCTTTCTAGATTAACATGGCATTTTGAATTAAGAAAATAGAAACATGAGTAAGAAACAGAATCACATATTTGTAAAAAACCGGCCAAGTGCGTATCGGACTCGCGCATGAAGGGTTCCGTACCATCCATAGCAAAAAACGGCAAAGAAATCACGTTTATTGTATGGGAACCCCACTTAAATATTTATTTTATTCTGTTTTTAGTATTTGTTGTTACAGCGGCAACAGAAATACATCATATTATGTGAAAATTTCAACTGTCTAGTTATCACGGTTCATGAGATACACCCTGGTGACAGACGGACAGACAGACATACGTACGGACAGTGGAGTCTTAGTAATACGGGCCCGTTTTACCCTTTGGGTACGGAACCCTAAAAAGATTAGTCTAAAAATGACATTAGTGTTGAAACTACAAAAATGGGAGTGGCTGTCACATCAGAGTAATAATATAAAGGAGAAAGTTTGTAAGTATGAGTGTGTGTTTGTTTGTTACTACTTCACGCCCAAACGGCTGAACGGATTTAGATGAAATTTGGCACACAGGTAAATGGAATGGGATAGGACATAGGATACTTTTTAACCCGGGAGTATTTTCCCTTGTAGATAGTAGATAGATGGATGGATAGAAAATCTTACAGGCATAGATGGATTTTATTAGTGATGCAACGGAAGTGTCTTAACGGAAGCAGAAACGGAAACAGATGTCAAAAGTAAATCTTAGCGGAAGCGAAACCGGAACCGGAAGCGGAAGTGTTAATACTATGAAGAAAAACCACAATTTTTTTATTTTATTTGTTTAATTAAATTTGTATTCTGTACAGACTACAGTACTCGAAATTAAACAGAGGCAAATTATATTTAATAAAAAGTAATTTGGCTGCTTTTACGTCTGTTTCGGCGTTTTTCATAAATATATTAATTTATTAAATCCTCGCTTGGGGTTCTAAACGCCGGCGTTCGCTCGCTCATTGTCTTTCTATCGTGTCTCTCATAACGGTACTCAAAAGGTTAAACCAGCTCCGCTATATAATTGCTCACTGGCTACACTTCTGGGGGGAGCTGATAAGTATTGGCGAACTATTGGCAACAGAACAACAAAACAAACAACAAACATAAGAAAATATAATATATTATTATAAACAAAGATAGTCGCTGCGACACGTTTGTGTACCGCCCCCCCTCCCTCCACGCCTTTTCCGTCGTGTCCAGTCGTCTATGGGCGGGGCACCCCCGCGCTCCTCGTTGTATTTTTCTGTTTTGTAAGAGTTTTGTTATAAAGTTTGCGGAACCAGAAACGGAAACGGAAGTGAAAAAGCTTGCGGAACTTCTGCAGAAGCGGAAGCAGAGTTCTGTTACAACACTAGATTTTATACATCACTAGTCACATTTATTTAGTCTGATCTAAATATTATATTTTCTTTACTCCTGTCACTAGCCCCTTTAAAATAACCACCACTAATCTGCCAATTCATTGAACTACATCATTGGTTGGGCTAACCAAACGAAATCTTACAAATGCCGGCGACGCTGTACAAATAGTTAGGTGTTGGCTGTCGCGAGCACTGAAGCACAATACACAATAGACGATACCCTTTGTGACACGGGACCTGCTGTCACATGTGTGCACGTTACCACGCAATTGTACATCACGCCACTTGTAACGCAGGTAGGCAGCGTATGGCTAGGTTTTGGACCTCTACGGGGAACGACGTTCTTTGCCATAGAGATCTACATTTTGGGAAATGTAACTAGCTCTTCATCTTTTTAACTGAATACTAATGTTTTAAGTTGAATGCTTTGTATACAGTAATCTGGTTCACCTTGAAAAGTGTATGACCAACTTATTATGACAGAAGATAAAGCATCATTGGTGTACTGATTGCAGTGAGTACCTACTCTCGTCATTGAACTTGCTTCTGTCTGTTCCAACTTGATTTCAGGTTTCTGTGTATCATTTTCACATCATTGGTCACAGCACAGTGATTTGCAGCTAACCTACCTAATCCAAGTTAGAAGACTCATATCGTAAAGCTGTTCCACTCTCGGGATTTTATAGAGTGTATAACTAATTAAGTAATTACCTACGAAATAGTTCCCTGTCACAGTTGTGTTAGAACCGTAACCGACAGTTTTTTCTTCTTTTGGCTATTTATGTACATTTAGCCAGTGTTTCGTTTTTGGTACGGTACCTATTGAGTCACTCTGTTTTTCATTAGAATGCGTATGGAACACATTCTAATGCTTTTGCAGTATATGGCAGCAAATGTATCGAGTCAACCTTCCCGGCAAGCTTCGCTGAAGTACAGGTGCCTACTACAATGACATTCTCAGCTCCATTTTGCCGAAATCGCGCCTGTTTCAATGATTCATCCACATATTAATACTTAAGATACAAAACTGCACCAATTTTACATTAATCTAATCAATTTGTAAATAATTAATACAGCTACTGAATTTCACTTGAAAAAACCCTGCCAAAAACTCAACCGACAGTTTACTCATGTAATAATCGTATAGAATCTATCCACAGACTGACCACAGAAAACACACACCTAATCATTATTCATAACTATTTCGAAAATAACCTGTCATCCGAGATTGCAATCTTGACTGGCCGTCCAGGGTGCGCCGAACATGCTATGGCATCGTCACTAGGGGTGGGCGTGACTATTTCACTAGTAGGAGGTACGTCACTGATGCAGGTGTTAGTTCGATGTGCACTGACTGTGAAAGAGGAGTCGGCTGTATGTTATTGAGAATTTAAATGGTCGTCACGCCACTGAACTCGAAGAATGTGGCGTGAATTCAGATACATATTGTCTTGTCGGTCTATTTATGTATTGATTGAGAATGGTGTCCGGTGATAGGCAGCTGTTGTGATATCAAAGGAGATCGCATGAGAAATGGGATTAGGCTAGTATATATTTTTTAAAGAATTGTGCAGAATAGGATTAGAATTCGATTAGGAAAGAATTGAATCGTTTATAAGTCGGTTTTGGATAGACAAAGTAACAGGAGTGCCGAATGAGCCGAGTGCCGAGTGCTTCATCTTCCTGTCCTAGACCCGTTTTATTTGGGGTCAGCGCAACACGGTTTTTTCTTCCATTATGTCCAGGACACTCCTGTCCAGGACATAATGGAAGAAAGTACTTATTGAAATATTTTAATCGTTTGTCATGTCTATCCATTTTCCCATGTCCAATAGTTAGCTTCGATCCCCAATAAATGTCATATCTTTGTAAGTTCTCTTATAAAGTTGCACGTGTAATAAAAAGGTTCTTCCATCAATTCCAAGGTGGAAGTAAAACACGAAATCAATATTGAAACAGACAATTCAATATCATAAAGTACGTCGTGTGTAGTAAACGGCGTCGGCGTGAGGCACACGGCACCAATCGTCCCGAGTGAAACCAAACACTGCACAACTGGAGCCATCGATGATATCAGATAGTCTTTTGTTTTCCAACACCGAAGTAGGACAAACAAGCAAATATACTATACTGGCTTCGCCCGCGTGGTAGAAGGAAGCATATAGCCTAATTATAAAGTTGCATTCTATAGGTGAAAGAATTTTTAAAATCGACCCAGTAATTTTTGAGTTTATTAATTACAAACAAAACTCCAAATCTTTCCCTTTATAATAGAATAGATATGCGGTAGGAAATATTCTGGCTGGCAGCTAAGGCAATTGGTGTAAAGAAAAATGTAAAGATTGCCATTTATGACCTTCCAGTGGTACAGGTACTTGTTAATCAAATATTCTCGACTAGGGTCGGTGGTTCGCTTGTTCGCCTTTGATCGTTGTTATAAACAGTGCAGAGAATATAAATAAGTTTATCGCGACAAAAAGTCATCATCAGCAAGAAGACTTATTGTGAAACAATTACTTAGACTTCCAGTGATACAATTCCTACTTAAATAAGGTCATGTTTTATATTCAATGGTGAAATTTTAAAAATTATTAAAACTGTAGCATGTCATAATCTTTCTGAGTTGAATCCATAGAATAATCTGCATTAGGCTGATTCAGGACTCTCTATATCAACGCCATCATCATCAACGTTATCTTGACGCTATCCCAGACTGTTCGAGGTCACCGTCGCCGCTACATGTATTTCTATTCTGTACTTGTCTATTGTTATCATCTGAGTGGTCTTCCCCTTTCTAGCCATATCACCTTTTACACAGTCTGTAGCGATATCTACGCATACCTCTAAAAGCCCATCCATCGTATGGTCTTCCAAACTCCCCATCTACCAACCAACCCGTGAGGTGGATTATGCGCCATTCCCTCTCCTAGATAGGTCTTTTTTTTTGAGGTGAGAAATCACCTAATGGCTTCTCTCGTACTAGGGTGGGGCGAAAGGGCTTGTCAGACTTTAACTGACTAAAATCACATTTATGTTCCTTTAGTTGTCCTTTCCACCACGAGTAACCTTTAAAAGTTTTCCCATGGAGAGAGAAGGTCTGAGTCCTAGCCCGGGAACATTATACAGTTTATAGATATGCTAAACTCCCCATAGTTATCTTCTTATAAGGATTAGACTTAAATAGCAATATAGACCTTATAGTATGAACCAGTTTTAAGCAGATTTACAGAGTGAAGGGAGACGTAAGTGCGACCCAGTTGGCAGCCGGTTATATCCTCTCCAATAAGTCAATGGTAAAGGACGTTGCCTGGCTCTTAGGAATTACTATCGGTGCTGTAATGAACCGGTTTTTTTAGTGGAACAGGTGTTTTCGCATAGCTTTATCTCTGACAGTGGCAGTTCAGAAAGCTGCTTACAAAATTCACAATAATGCTATGATTGTAAATGCAAGCAGTGGTAAGCCGAAATAGACCACAGACGCATACGAACCATTAGCTATAATAACTCGTATTTAGAATTCAGTTCCAATGCTCCACAACCACGCTAAAAGTACATTCAAAATTATTGACTGACATTCTATATGACACATTGAAAGATACCCTGGACGTAATAATCATGCACCCTGTGCCATGAGGATGTTTTTCATATTTCGCCCCATACCATGGCCTGAAAAGCATCTCGTACTGGGGTAGTCTTTCACCGAATACTCCACTGTGTGTTCCGGGCGATCCGCACAATTTTGACACCCGTGGGTTCCTTCTCACTGAATCCCAAAAAGGAACCTCCCGAAACTCCCATGTCCGATGACGATCTGCGTCTGGCGAAAATTGCGAACGCCGTGGCGCCTCTTCAGTCACTCCTCAAAGAGGGGACTTACCACCGCAATTGTGGCGCGTATAAGAGGTGTGAGTTCTGGACACTGTTGTAGATGTTGTTAACTGCCACCGGCTAAGCTCGCGTGAAAGCAACTCAACTCAACTCCAACTCAAAATTATTTATTACACATAGGCCTACATGGGCACTTATAAAACATCAGAAGCTAGTGCACGGTTCCAATTGGTCGTTTCCTATAGAGACGAACTGGTAAGAAACACCATGGTTACTCTTTTAATTTTTTTTATTAATTCTACAATATTTCCATATTACAATAATAAAAGATATGAAAGGACAATGTAGACCGGTCAGATTTGTACCCAAAAGCACAATAAAAATTGAAGTCCATGAACCCGCGGAGTCTACAGCTCAATTCACATTATAAAAAGACGTTATACAAAAATAAAAATAAAATTATCAATAAATGATAGATGTAGGTATACAATAATAAATTACTTATGAATTTAAGGTGGCTGTGGTAGCAGAAACTTATCCCAAGGGAACATACACGCGGGATAAGAATCCCATGTGAAATTCTAGACCATGGTCAGGATATTTGATCGTGAATGAGTAACAAACATAGGTAGACCACTAGACACCACATATACTATACAAATTTCGCCTTCATAATATTAGTGTCATGTAATCTGTTGTATTGTGATGCCTGTACATCACTTTGTCAAGGGTTCTCTGGTACCTATATATAAAGAAAATCTAACTTCATATGTGGATCTAGCTGTTACAAGGACGGCAAAAAGTGCTAAAAACGAGGATGTGTAACTGACAAAATGATATTTTAGTTTCTCAAAACTTCTCACCACGAATTCTGTCAACACACAATTAAATCCCACATGAACGATCTAATACAGCCACATGTCGAGCAGTTAGCAGGGCATCGCTAATAGGAGCCGCTTTCTCCGTCTGCGCGTCTTCCGGAGCTCCGCTCACGGCCACTGGGGTACTGGCAGTTTAACTACACTGCACTACTGACACTGAGTCTGTGCAAGCTTGTGTCATTGCACTAATATGCATATTCTTTAAACATTACGACACAGCTCTACAGCTATTTTGTACAAAAAACTCGCCGTCAAAAGGTGAAGGTGGCTGTTCCCCGTAGTTTCACCCGCGGCTTTGGTTACTGCTCTTCTGGTTCTGGTCGTAGCGTGATGGTATACTTATAGTCTATATGTATAGTCTTCCTTGATAAATGGGCTATCCAACACTAAATTTTCAATTCAAACTAGTAGTTCATAAGATTAGCGCGTTCAAAAAAACGATCAGTCTTCAGCTTTAAAACGTTAGTGTACGATTGACGTAGCCTGTGAAATTCAAATTATCTTAGGTTTTTTGCATATTTTGCAGGCCAGTGTCAAGTTGTATATTGATTAAGATATGATTTGCAACCATAACACGTACGATACGGAATCACAATCATATCAATACAAACCTCTCAGTTCGTCTTACCATTTTGGTAAGACGAACCCAAGCCTCTCAGTTCGACGCCTTCTGGCGCTTACCGCTGATGTCAAAAAGTATAGAAATAAAGAGGAATTGCATTATTGACACTAGACGGTGCTTGCACAGTTATAGTACAAATTGACGATTAATCTAGCGCTATGGAGTACGATAAAAAAATTGCACTAAGGCCACAGAAACTCAGTAATCTATCTTATTTGTGTTGGACTCGGACTAACCAGACAACTTCTAACAAAGTTATGCCTCAGACCCCGATTCTAACTAGACTAACTAACTTCCACATTCAATAATCAATTCGCGACGCCAATCAATCGTTCTATTGATGATGAAAGATCCGTAAATTGATTGATGCGAAGCAATCAGAGAAAGTTCCGTCCAATTCCACACGGATTTAGATCGACTGAATGAAAGTGTAAGTGATACCTATGTACGTGATCGTGATAGCAATATTTCATCGGACTTATGGTGATTCCACTTTCATTATCTTTTTAACCGACTTCAAAAAAAGAGGCTTCGCTCAATTCAATGCTATTCGACTCAATGTTTTTTTTTTTTTCAATTTTTCAGCGGTAGTGTTTTTGTGTTAGTTTTCATTTCGTAAAAATTGAAATTCTGTTGCAGAGATATATAATAAAAAACAATTTTCAGGAGATGACTGTAGCGTCTAAATTGTGTATTTTAGTTATTATACTATAATAATAATTTATTGACACAAAAATTATATAAGTAACAAATTTTTGAAGCCCTGGCTCCTGAGCTAGGTAGCAACTTGTGTTACAGGAGCCAGTGTCTTCACTCAGTTGCATATGGTATACTAGCTATTGCCCCCGACTTCGTCCGCATCAAGTTCCTAAAACTGCACAAACCTGACTAATATTCTAAATTCTGTGCTTCCAATTAATTCTGAAAGCATAGTAATGAATTTATTTTACTTTCACACTATCCGGTTAAAGGCTAATTTTTTTTCCCATTCTTCCAAAATTCCCATAATTAAATACCTATGTTATGTAGGTACATGATATGTATTACGTCCAGATATATTATATTAGTTCACCAATCAGCACAAAATAACATAAGATTTGACAGGCACTAGGTAGATTGTCTTATATAGAAGTTTCAAAAGAGATTAGTCCTCCAAAGTGTTGGAAATCAGTCCACAAATCTGTTTGAAACCCGGTCACGACAACCCAGAATCAATAAATAGTATATATCTACTACAAACTTGAATACAAACTTACAAAGACACAGAAAAGATAATTATAATTAACAGGTAGTACTAAATACAAAAGCAATGAAGCTTTTGTCAAAAACACTTTTCCCCAACAATAACGTAGGGAGCTCGATAAATGGTAAATGTATTCCACTATTTATTAACAAGCCCAATAAGTGACCTATTCCGCGGCCGACTTAACGATTGCTGTGGGAATGACACAGCTGGCGCGTTCATTAACATTCATGCTCGTGGAAGCCTTATTCTTGAACCATTTCAAGGGCAGCGTTCTTTGAAACTTCATTAAAAAACCAATAGTTGGGCAGTTAGTAGCTATCACTTAACTACTTGGTACAAAGTTAGTATCTAAGCAAGATAGTATTTAGCACAAAGAAAATATCAGATTTTGTATAAGAAGGGAATCAGCATGTCCTAGAACCTAAATTCTAATGCTTAGGTTGTAGGACATGCCTGGCAGTTAGAAGGTACCTATCACTTAACTACTTGGTACAAAGTTAGTACCTAAGCAAGATAGTATTTAGCACAAAGAAAATATCATTTATTTTGTTTATGAAGGAAATCGGCATGTCCTAGAACCTAAATTCGAAGATATATGATATATGACATGCAACAACGGCCCATTTCCTCTCCTAGAATGGAGGCCTGAGTCCCAACAGCGAAAACATATTATGGTGAAGAATTTTTATTGGCACTAGGTACTCCTACATCCAAACACATTTTGATGTAAATCTTCCATGGAATAAATAAGTGATAGCTAGCTGCTCTCTATGTTTACCGCCAAGCATATGCACTCTGTTTTTGAAAATGCCCATAAGTGGTCACTGTCACTTATCATCAGAATTCAAACTTCATATAATTTATTAGAACTAAATATAAAATTATTAATTACAAGGGCTGCCTACTGGGTCTCCACCTCAATATCTAACAACTTCGCGGTAACATAACTCAGACAGACTAGGTATACTTGTAGCATGCAGGTCTACAACCTTGAGGACTACATTCAGACAATCTTAGCGGCCGTTCAGTCGAGTCAATGACATTACACAACTGAGTCTCAAATCTCGGCCAGATTCTACAACCTGCCCAGTTCTAGAAGTGTCAAGTGCCTAGAAAGATATAGCGGTTAGCGGGAGCGGGGCGCGTGCGGGGCTGCGTCCCGGAGGAGGGGAGGGAGACCTCATTGGATCATTGAGCAATTGTGATAGGTCCGCGTTATACCACAGTGGGTCATGCACTTAGGTAAGATGTTGAACTCGTGAATGACTTGTGTAATGTGGGTTTTTACGCGCGTAGTATTTGAAAGTTTACTACGCGCGTAAAAACACACATTACACAATAGTTTTCCAGTCACCGTAGGCGTGGGCTTGCGGACGACGAGCAATGCGTCCGGCCATCCGGTAACCGTCCGGACAGAGCCCGAGTCCGCGACGGCTCGTAGTGTTCCACGCGCGCCTCAAGATGTCAGCAAAGCCAGGGCCCAGCAGGGTCGAAGCCTACTGGGGCCATGATTTGTGTGAAAGAGAACCTCGGGGTCCTGGAACGAAGGCAAAAAAGGAACATAGGAGTGGGATTAGTCAGTAAAAGTCTGACACGCTCTCTCGCTCTGCCCTAGAGTGGGAGAAGTCATTGGACGATTTCTCACATAAAAAATCAATGAAATAGTATATTTCGAGAATTAAGTTGGAAATATCTTCTGACATAATACTGTTTTATGTGCATGTAAATTGTCTAAAGCTTTATTTATTTACCATATCATGTATTATACTATTACAGGTAATGTACAGTACCTAATGGTCATTATGAATGTGCATAATATTTGAATTAGCCTTGTATACGTTGAATACATTCTAATGTTTCATTTGATTGCAATCTTAAGAGGTACTTACTGGAAATACTTGTAATAAGTAGGTAGTAAATATGTTAATAGCTTACATTCTAAAAGTATTAGAATTTCTTATTACTTCTGAAATAATCACAATATTGAAAATAATGTTGCCTGCTTAACCTCCGATGCATAAAAAAGTTATAAGTTTTTAAAAACTTTTGTTTATTCATACTATGTGGCTTCATTTCTCTAAAATGAATGAAACGGTTTTAATGTGGTTATCAATCAATTAACAAAAATCTTATTATGCAGATTTCGTATTAAAAACAGCTAGGTACTGCCAAAAACTACATAGTTGATTTTAATGATGGCTTATTATACAAACTGTATAACTGTATATTTTACAAGTTAACAAAGCCATTTCCTTCTCATTGATTTTGTGTGCAAGATGTTCACAAACTAATACAATATGCACGCAGTGTCTTATAACCAGTGCCGTAACCAGGGCGGTGCCAGCAGTGCCCAGGCACCGGGCGTAGACCCTGATGGGGCGCAGAAATGATCAAATCAAGGCTAAGTTTTGTATATTTCTTTACATCAGAAGGAGGGTTACTGTTTCCCATTGCCTCTTGCTCCGTACCATGGCCTGAACCAGGACCGTCCGGACCTGGCTCAGGTCGTAACCGTTGATCGCCACCACGAGGATACGGCGGGGCTCCGCGCAAGCGGAGCGATCTTCCAATATGCTTCACTGACCCGAGCGTTTCTTTCCGCCAGATCCGAAAATGATACCTCGCGAAACACTCATGTCTATAATAATAATATTTATTTCATAAAATAGGAACTTCTTGCTTTGTTTAAATAATAGATTCGAGTATTAATGTTAACATTATCACATTATTAGCACAATATTATTGGCTCTATCCCTTAAACTAGGTCTAGCCTGTATCTTAAGAGATAGTGTTCAACCATATGGGTACAATATTTATATATAGCATTCTGTAACAAGTAACACAGTGTCGGTGTCACATAAGCAAAATTAAAACTGTGGAAGAAGTGTAGTTAGTGTGTTGAGTATATAAGTAAGAGTTTGTGTTCGTGTGTGTGTGTGAGGGTGTGTGATGATGAGTGTATATGTGTATGTGTGTGGCTTTTGGAATTGTTTTTTACGAGATGAATGTTAGGAGATTCTCCGTTGTAAGGTAATCCTGAGGTAGTAGCCATTGAGTGATAATGACTTTCAGCGTGTGTCTGTTTACATCAAGAATGTTTAATATTTTGTGTAGTTTCTTGTATATATAAGTACCTAGGACGTAATATTGGCGTCTAGTGCGGACCCGCGTCAGGCGGATTAAACTTACCCAATCCAGACTGGGGCGCAGTTTCAGAAACTGGCACCGAGCGTATAAAGGCTAGTTACGGCACTGCTTATAACCAAACTACGAGCTTTTACTATCGGTGAAAAAATTTTTTGCTATCGGTGAAAAAATTTTAGCAATCGGACCAGTACTTTCAGAGATTACCTCCTACAAAAAAAAAAACATACGTCGTCATAATAAACTTTACGTCTTTATAATATTGATTGTAGGAATGTAGATGGCTCCTATTCCTAATCACATTGAACACTTGGAGATTGCTCTCTCACAAATGTGACTGACCTAAATGCGACTACACGTGAGTGTACTGACGCGAACAGTGTCTCCACGTCGCACAAACAACACAACAACAACAACACGATATAACATAACGTTTAGTGACGCGTCTGTCTGTCTAGCTGTCCAGTACCTACGTACTAAGTGTGCCTATCATTTTGTCACGTCTACACGGGTCGGGTTATAGAAATTAAGGACTAAATATGTGTAGCAGAGGGGCTAGATGGACGTCTGGGTTTAGGTTATCTGTTTTTTTTTTATATTGGAAATCAGATCTGTAACTATGTGTCGAAGCGCCTCAAAGAGATGTCAACGTAGGGGCTAGTAGGGCCGATGCCTGCTAAGGCCATGCGGAATTTCCGAAAAGACAACTCGTGGTCTAAGGTGTGGGTGGCGACGGCGCACCGGAAGACGTAGCGTTGGAAGGCCTCCCACAATTTGGACCGATGACCTGGTGAGAGTCGCGATAGTGGGATTAATGCACAGGACCGTTTGTTATGGCGACACTTGGTGGAGGCCTATGTCTAACATTGAACTTCCTACGGCTGAAATGATGATGATGATGTTGAACCCTACGGTCCTACAACGCAAAGGACAACTGAAGGAACGTTTTAGTCGGTAACAGCACACACCCTCTCGCTCCACTCTAGAGCGAGAGAAGTCACTAGAAGATTACACACCTCCAAAAAAAAACGTATGTGTCGATCACTGGAAAACCGTGCTTCTAAAATTTACAGTATCTGATTGTGCTTGTCATTCACTATTGGGTGTCGACTGATAAAGGTTTTGATTGCGACTGTACATCTTACGTAGTCATTATTTAGAACGTGGTGTTCTCGAACCTTCATTTAGTTTAAGACGAAATTTTCCTTTCTACAGCGGATATTTCTAATAATTCCAGCGATAAAGTGACTCAGACCATTTCGGTTTAACCACAGCTTGCAATTTATTATTATTAGCAACCTTGGATTCAATTAATTATTTAGTAATAGACACATACACAAGGAATCTAAAATGAATTACATATCACCAGGGGCGCAGGCTTTTAGAAAACCTCATGGGTGCTCATGCTCATTTGATGGACTCGAAAAAGTGGCAAAGTGTGAGACGAGTAATGCACACTGATCGACCGACAAACAAGTAAATGTCCTACTTACATACTGCGTACTTAATTACTAATTATGTTTGATAAAAATATAAAATGAAACCATTATATAAAAATTAAACTAGTTTTATATTATCAAGAAATATATAATTTATATTTAACCTAAAAGGCAATTACTGATCTGATTCTTGATGTCTATTCTCAGGGGTGCTCGGCACCCACTGTTTATTTCTCATGGACGCTCGAGCCCCCGAGCACCCACGGAGTCGGCGCCCCTGCATATGCATATATAAAACTTGCTGTAAACAACTTAAAACGTAATCCTTCACAACTAAAGTTGTCATAACCACAAATCTAAATCTAACTCGTATCACGTAGATGCGAGTTGGATTTGTGAATCAGAAGAACATTTTCGGCAAATGTACAGACGAGCAGTGTATATGTTATGGATCAAGTGATTCATAGGACATTTTAAAAATTGCCCGCGCAGCTTGAAAAACATGTACTTAAAATAAAAAACTTTTTACAAAAAAAAATAATAACCTATTTCATTACAAAACACAAAACACTAAAATGATGAAAATAACTAATTTCTGAAGTCGGTGTTAAAATAACAAGCAAACAATACCAGAAACACCGGCTTCCGAAATTAAAGTTATTTTGATCGTTCTATTGTTCTGTTTTTTGTCGTGAAGTCGGTTATTTTTTTTATTTATAATGTTTTTATTTCACACTTTTCATTTGTGATAAACTTATAGAGTACTTATTCTCATGACAATTCGAATTAACCCAAACACTGCTACGATACATTATTTTATTATGAAGGTCCCATCCACCTCCCTGGTCCATCATCAGGTCAGTTCGATAGTACCTTATAGCCAAAGTGCATCTCATGACAACTCTAATAAGCCCAAACACGGCCAGGATACATTGATTAATTACCGAGTTCCTGTGCCTACCTTCCGGCTCCATCATCAGATCTGTTTGATAGTACCATTTTCAACATAACTATTCAGAATCATTTATTTATTTGTATTGTCATAGTAACTTAACTATCTTCATTGTAATATCTACCTATGTGAGGGTGAAGTTCCGTTGGCCATTTCTGCTCTTCTTCATCAGTTCCGCTTCATCAAATGTTTTTTTTTTACTGTAAATGCTTAAGTTCTCGATGAAAAAACCTAAATCACTATATCCTGTAATATTTGAGGAGTTCCCTCGATTCCTCATGGATTCCGTCATCAGAACTGGATTTTGAAAAAAATGGGACCAATCTGGATGCATATCCTGTTAGGGGAAAAAAAAATTTTGCAGATCGGTCCATAAACGATGGAGCTGAGGTAACAAACATAAAATAAAAATACAACCGAATTGATAACCTCCTCCTTTTTTTGAAGTCGGTTAAATAATAATCGTCCGGGCTACGTATATGTTACAGAAGAGTAGATAATTTATTTTATTAGATTTGACGGCATAGTTGGCGCAGCGGTTGAGTGATTGACTTGCGTGTCGCGAGTTCGATTCCTGCTCGGAACAAAAATTGGTATGGCATGCAGATAGTTGTTCCGGGTCTGGGTGTCTTTAAATGTATGTGAGTTTACACGTTTGTTTAACGCATCCACGATACAGAAGTAAATCCTAGTGCAAAGACTTTCTAAAGAAAAAAAAGATGATTTGTTATCTATAAGTTTGATACTGCTGTGTGCAGCTGACGTTACTTCTCCTTACCTTGTTCTATTGTCCTGGAGTAATCGGCGCGATGTCCTTCATCTCTACCAGCCATCTTCCTAGCCGTCTAGGAAGGCAGTTAATACTGAGGATGAGGACACGGAATTAAGTATTACGACATCCCATCAATCGTTTTTTAGTAAATATACACATAAGTTCACATTAAGATTCAGGACTTGTTGACTTACAAGACATTTTTGACACTAACTTCAAATGTATCGACAAGATGAAGTCGGTTGAAAATCCGTGTTGTATTCGTTTTTTTGTCGAGAACAGCTGTGACGTTTCCAATCAGAGTCAGCGCATACTGGGATATGAGGGAAAATGGAAAACGAAGTTGTTTCATTACCATTTGGATGACCGGAAATAAACTCTCTGTAATAATTCCTTCCTCCAATAAAATAGTCTTATGTGACTGTTTCGTTTGTGAGGTTTTTGTTCAAAGAATACTCGTAACTAAATAAACTGCAATTACTTTATTGTGAGCCTTGATTATCTATTTTTTTTTCCCACCATTCGTCATGCAAAACATAAAACGGAGTCTCTAACCAGCTTATTCCAATAATCACACTATGAATAATTATAAAATTTTAAAGGCGAAAGTTAGCGAGTGAATTTCTATGTTCGTTACATATTTACTCGAACGGCTATGGATTACGATGAAACTGGGTAAACGAGTAGACCATGTCTTGACACTTATTATCCTATATTATGTTCCCTTGTGTCTGAGATAATGTTCTACTACAGGCTACTAATAAATATTTATAAATATGACCATGTGTCGGAGTTTCGGACCAGATTGAATTGGTTGCCGATTCGGCGTCGGCGAGATACCCATATCCTATCTCTTCTCTACACTATCCTACACAATCCTAATTCTCCACAATACCTTCGTGAGCGCTTTGAGTACTTCGTCCCGAGGGGTAAACCCTGTCGCACTGCCAATTCTCTTCTTCTCCATACCCCATTTCACACTTTTAGCCTTTATGATGGCTCCTTCTCTGTCACTGCAGTGCGCCTGTGGAACTCCCACACTCCCTGCGTGACAGCCCTTCTTTGGATGTCTCCAAGAGGAAAATTAAAGACCATTTCTTTTCACGATGACATAGTATATATATCATATGTTTATAATATATAAGTATATTTGTATTTATGTATGTAGGTATATTTATGTATTATTTTATTCGTATTATTTGTAATTTTAAAATTGTACACTGGATCCTACCCTCTATTGTGATCTCTCTCAATCTCTCAATGGTTTGCTGGAAGAAAACTCAACTATGAGTTAAGCTCGCCTATATACATGAACTTTTTGATCTACTTATTTTATAAGTTGTTTTAGTGTACAAATAAAGAATTAAAGAATTTCCGTTTACATTTTAAATGAAATGAAATTACTATACTTACCAGCAGTTCTACCACCAGCTTTACGAACTGTTAAAGGTATAGCTTTAGCTTATGCTATATGCTTATGCTTGCTTTAGCTATATAGCTATATCCCTCTTTCTATCTCGCACGACTTACAGTTCGACACATCATGCTAAGTCCTCAGTAAGCTAAGCATGTTAGCTTTAACACCTTGACTCTATAAGTACAGTGGTCAGAAAAAATATAACAGAGCCAAGGCCAGGCGTACTCGTGTTAGTCATAGCATAGTGCACTGTTCCTTTCTCTGCTTCTTGGTAAACAAACAGTTCCGACTCAGAAAAATGTAGGTAAAAAATATTGCAATGTGAGCTCGGTAGAGAATGTTTTTCCTGTAAACAAGCAAATACACGACAGCAATGCATCTACTGCTGTCAACTAACTCAAGTAAAGGAAACATCGTAAATAAAGAATGCAGTTTTTAGGGGTCTTTAAGTCAAAAGTGAATAGGTTCATTCTAGGCGTACTCCATCGTCGACCACATCATCGATTATCATCAGGTGCGATAGTGGTCAAACGTGAGCCTAACAATTACACAAAAAAAGAGTTTTATCTGAAATGTTTCCTATGATTTACTTGCCATCTAACTTCTCTCTTGACATTTACATTTTAACCATATGCAACATTAGTGGTTAGCCTCACTAACCACTTATTTATATTATGATTATTCATATAACATACCAAAACCTTATTACAAAAGTCTTTAACGCGACCACTTCATCTCAGCTAGTGGACTTGCGCAATACAATGTAGCACAAGGATGCGCCTGGGCACAGCAGCCGAGCAGGTCAACTGTAGCAGTCACTGCGCTTACAAACGACAAGTAATTGGGCTATTGCATGGACGGTAGTTAACCGTGGTGACTATCTAGTCTAGCCACTATGTTACAAGGTCGCATAAAACTGAATGAGTGTTGGATTCAGATCTAAATGATCTAATCTAGATGATTCTCATTTTTGTTAAAGAGCACAATTTCCACGAAAATTATTTTCAATACACTTACTCGAAAACCTGTCTTACCTCTTGTCTTACCTACCAGTTTCAGACACGCAATTTACTGTTTTCCGCACAAGTGCGGAAAAACGAGTGAACTCGCCTTCACCACAATTTATTGTATTTACTTATCGTATCGAGCTGGGCGTCGCACAGTCCTCACGAGTCGCTGGTCAACCACCGTTTAGTTTTTCTTCGTAAGTAAACAACGTAAAAAAACTGTACAGGTCGTTTTTCGGGCATTGAAAAACGTCGCTTCATACATGTGGAAAGTTACTTCAGCAATGGGCTCCACAAAACCCTCGCCTGAGGCTCGGGCGAATTCCACCTCGGTCGCCATGACGAACTTTCGCCACTTGTATCAAAATACACGAAGTATAGTAGTATGTAGTATTCTCGATACTCCAAATAGATATATGCCTAACCTTTTCCATACAAAGTTGGGCTCGGCTTTCAGTCTAACCGGATTCAGCTGCAGAGCGATTGCCTATCCAACCTCTACGACCCAGTAACTGAGTAACGATACTCCTATAGAAAACTGGTGTCATATTGTATGGCTACTATCTGTAACGACTGACAACGAACTTTAAATAACAGCCGGGCCCAGCAGCTCCAAGGTACGGAGGCATCTCAGCAATTTCAGCAGGTTCAGTTGAAAACCAGCGCCAGACAATTACCTCGTAATTGTCTGGCATTTTCGCTGAACTGGACCTTTTTGGTGCAAACGTGAGACTCACGATGTAATTTTTTCTGTTATATCCATGTATGTGCGCCAAATAAAATATTTTTCTTTCTTTCTTTTTAATTTTAAGATGGTTACCAATTCACGGATCGGCCTCGATTACCTTTAAACCCGTACGGTCACGAACTCCTCAATTTTCACGACATGATCCTTTATAAATCATACAATCAATAGACTAACACGTTAATTGAATAACCTATTTGAATCGTGGCATTGTGCGCACTAGATTACAAACTGCGTTTAATTGGATAGCTGTGGTGGTGGCAATATGGTGGGAATGCAAGGTCAAACAGTTTGTTATGGCAAAACATGAATAACACGATACAGCAGACCATCATCTTCCTGCACCTGTCCGTGTTATTTGGGGTCGGCGCAACCAGTTTTTTTCTTCCATTCTGTCCTGTCACCCGTCACGCTATCACTAAATCCCTTTTCTTTCATATCACTCCTCACACAATCCATTCATCTTCTTTGGCCTCCCTCTCCCTCGCCATCCATCCACATGTATGTATACTCATAACTTTTTTAGTAACATGCGTTTCATCCTTCAACTTCAAAATTTTTGAATACTGAAGAGAAGGGCCTATTCACCGGTACCAAGACAAACGATTCCCCTTCAACACAATACATCAGTATATTGAACCGAAATTAATCTAGTAGCTCATAGATAAACATAATTTTATAGTGGCTCATCCTCCAACAAACTGAAGGAGATCAAAGAAACTATGAGATGGTTGTGTGAGGCTTGAAAAGAGGTCTCTTTTGTGTCAACGGTAAATAGATGTGTTGAAGGAACGGACATGCTGCGTCGATCACAAAACTTTGAAATAAGGGCGCAGAAAGATGTTGATGATGATCTTTTAACAAGTTAAAAGAGACCAATTGAGTAATGAAGATTCGTTGAGTTATGGCAGTAACTTGACATCCTTGGGTCACGGAGGTTCAAACCTGGTTATAAATTACCTGATCAAGTTACTGTTACGACATTAAACTGCGACCAAGTCAATCTATATAGTGTAGGTCAGTGTTAAAAGGTCGATGATGAAACAATGTCAACAGCAGCTAATAAGCTATTAAAATGGATGCATCTAAAATAGTATTGCAACAAAACATCCGGTGGTATCCGGTGGCTGAGGCAATACGGGTGGCGCTACAGCGGATCACTCGTTGCTAACTTGATATTAAGTAGGTACGTCATTTTCAAGGCTAGTTAGGAGCCTCTAACATTGTTACTTGGGCCAAATACCCACCTTGTTTCTAGGCTGCATGAACTCTTTCAATCTTCGATAATATTTGGTTCACACTGCGTTCATAGGAAGTTATAGATATTGTAACAATAATTTTAAACTGTGTTGTGTGTGTGTGTAAAGCGTCCCTATCGCGGTTTTACCCTATCTATGCCAAGGGTTCATTACAAGTTAGCCTACTTTCTTGACCCTTCAAAAGTTAGAAATGTTGATTCTTTTCTTTGGGTAGGTAAGAGCTATCTATTCTAAAACAATGTTTATAGAGTCTGCCATGTGCTTGGTTCCACGATAGCGTAACAAATCATAGTGTTTATGCGTTTATCCACACCGCCACGGTAGTCACAATAGCAACAACACCACTAACATGGCAGAAGTTCCACGCGCCCGTACTTTTACGCTCATTACCTAATGCCAAACCACTACCTTTAAGACGGTAACATTTTTTAATTTAATATATTATGAATATCGTTTGTGATACATGTTGGCTGGAAAGGGAGAAAAAACAGTGCAATTTAACAGACCTTTCTCTAAAGCATAGTGAGGATGTTTCACCCACAACCAGACCATTTCCTAAACCAACAAACGCAAAATATTTTTGGGAGATTTAAACACAAAAATCCTCTATGAAAAATACGCGTTTGTCTTGTCGCGTCTACTTGTAGAAGCGGATAACAGGCCAATGAACGGGGTGTAACGGAAAGAAAAAACTGCTACTGCCCATTGAATTGAATTACTTTCTTCGAGGAAATTTTCCTTTCCGAGAACCTCTAGATACTCATTTTGGTCAGCTGATGATAACTTTATACAGAAAATCCTAATTGATTATGGGAATTGACTATGTGACTTCTATAAAATATTAGCACTCGTTTCTGTTACACACTGTACAATACAATATTTACTGCAGAAAACACAAAATATCACGACAATGTGCCTACTGCTCCGTCTCGTTTCATGTGCAGTTTCCACGCGTCACCTGATTGAGGTGAAAACTAACAAGGCGTATAGAAAGCGGCGCGCGCGCAGTTTCCACCTGCGCCAGCGCATCGTGAGAGCCACGACATAGCGTGGAGCTCAGCCAGCCTTTGACATGGAAAGCTATTAATTCAGTTGATTAACTTTCCGAGAAGATAATAGAATTGTGCGAAAATCTTGTCACTAACGTCATTTTAAGTACCGGTACTTAGATTTATTTTAAATATATATAATTGAAAAATGTTTGGTAAAGTCTTAATGCTCATAAATGGTGACACATGTAGTTTGACGGTCACTGACTAATGAACGGTTACAGTGTTCCGCAAACGGTGTGCCGCAGCACACTGTTGTTATACTGTGGTGATTGGTTGGTGTGCCTCAGAAAAATTAGATTACCTCAGATTACCTCTTAAAGTTAATAGACAGACTTTCAGCTTTCGCTCCGAACTATAGGTAGTCAGAATGCCTCCACTAGGACACGGTGGACACGGCGAAGCGGGGCATATCTCCACCGTATGCTCCCCCGTGTCCTCCGGGCGTTCCGCACAATTGTGACACCCGGGCGTTTCTTCCGCCTAAATCCAAAACAAGAACCTCCCGTACCGGTCATTTCCGGTGAGAACCTATGACAGGTGGAAGGTGAGGACGCCGTGGTCCCTCTCCTGCCACTCCTCAAAGAAAGGACTTGCCGCCGAGATTGCGCGCGTAGTTTCACGTAGTTATCTACATTAAATGTTATTCTAGTCAGAATTAGTATCTACTATAATAGTTAGTTCATGTAGCGTTACATTATGGTGAGCCAGTCTATTTCCTCAAATCTGTTACTTGCGGAATCAAAATCGATTAATTTTTAGTACAAAAACATGTCGGAAGTATAATGGGTGCGTGGTTGCGCACCCGAGTGCAACGATTACTTATCGTACGATATTCCGTGTTCATGACCAGTACCTACCTAGGCCGTTGATTGGTAGTAAAGCATTCATTCAACTTTATAGGAGTGTTGGGTAATCAGTGTGGAGAAATGATACACGACTTGATGTTAACTCCGTATATTTGCGACTGGCGCTAAAACTTACGAGACGGGCGCAGCCGCCACTAAGGTGCGCTCTCAGCATAAAATAGATACTTACGTATATATATATGATTAATATGTGTCCCTGGGCTACAGTAGCCCCCCTCACAAAAAAAAAAGTTTACCCCATATCTAAAAATAAAATATATATAAATACATGGTTTGCTTCCACACACATCACACTACTTGTTTAATAATTATTATCTGTGTGGTGCGCCACCGTGGGTGGTTGGACTGCGTGGATTTTGACCACCGGTAGAGATACACCAACAATGGCTGCTTCCTTACGCAACCAGGCGCGTACGCGTTTCTTGCACTGACTTCTGAATAAGCACAGCAACATTAAGCCCAGTGCTACTGCGATGATAATTAAAACGATTTCCAGATAATTAACTTTTTGTCCAATTATTCATTTGTCACTGACATGTTGAATTGCGGCCTTGTTCAATTTGCTAACCACCAAATTTTGCTTGGCAGCGTCGCCCAATCGCTGACTATCCACAGCGGCCTCAAATTGGACAAACCAGAGTCGTGGTTGGTCTTCCATGACCATTTTTTAGGGTTCCGTATAACAAAAGGAAAAAGCGGAACCCTTATAGGATCATTTTGTTGTCCGTCTGTCGGTCTGTCTTTCTGTCAAGACCCTTTATCTGGGGAAAACGTAGAGGTATCGAGTTGAAATTAAAACCATATACTCAGGTCTGCGGTCCCTTGAAGCTATGAAAATATCAAACTTCTAAGTTAAAGAAAAAAAGATACGGTCGTTTAAGTCGTAAAAAAATTATATTTCGACACTCTCAAGGAAATCAAAATTCATAGGGTACTTCCCGTAGACCCAGAATCTTGAAATTTGGCATGGAGCAAGCTCTTATAGCACAGATATAGGAATAAATCTGAAAACAGTAAATTTGTTGTTATGTCACATTTTTTTTTTGTTATTCGGAAAAATCTTCGAGTCTTCATTCAGGAATTGAACTGTTTACATACTCGTAGATAAGTTTGTACAGAACCCTCAGTGTGCGAATCCGACTCGAACTTGCCCGGTATTTTTGGTGGGCATTCGTCAAATCTGAGAACTTTGTCTCGCTCTGAGAGTCAGAATTATACCTGATCTACTGACAAAGCACGGAAGAAAAAACATTTTGCGCCGACCCCAAATAACAGGATAAGATGAATAACCCACCCGTGTTCCTTCAATTCCAGCCCTCGGCGTTCCAGAGCAACGGCAACTCTTTCGAACTACCCCGCTACCCTCAACTTTGTGACCATACTTTCTGAAAAGATAGTCAGATCAGAGCCACAAAAGTATAACAGTATGTTGGTTAAATATTATCCTATTTTAAATTGACCTCATAATCTTATAACGTCACATTATTATTCTATAATACTAAAGCTAGAACTACATTACACCGACGCACACGTGTAACACGCCTGATTTGTACGTAGAACGACGTCGCATGCCGTAGATCAAGTGTAGCTCTACAAGTCTAGTTTCCATATAAAATGTATGGAGACCGACGCGCCCAGATCGGCGTGTGTGGCACACGTGTGCGCAGTGTAGTTCTAGCTTTAAGGTAAAGAACTACACTGCGCACGTTCGTCGTTCTACGTACAAATATGGCGTGTTACACGTGTGCGTCGGTCTAATGTAGTTCCAGCTTAAATGTGTTTAATATTTTGAATCTGGATTCTGGTTCTTATGCTACGTTCTCAATCAGTTCTAATTAATTTTGTATTTAATCATCGTTCACGAAAGTGTAACAGCGACGTGTAGGAAACAGGCTCGGCTGTAGTAATGGTCATGCTCGTGCCGATGCGAGTCCAAAATAAGAAACTCTAAATTAAAGAATTGTAGATAAAAACACCTGCTGTGCAGAATTTGCTTTTTTTTTTGAGGTGGGAAGTCATCAAATGGCTACTCCCACTCTAGGTGTGGCAGGAGGACATGTCAGACTTTTACTGACTAAAACCCGCCAGTGTCCTTCAGTTGCCCTTTGCGTTCCAGCGCTACGGTAACTATTTCTAACATTCCCGAAGTCATAGCAGTCCCGCCTTTTGAACCCAGCATAAAACACTATTCACATTTCCGTCAAACACGTTCAGCAGCCAGAGCCACCTAAACGTGACTTTATATGTCAGAACGTTGCAAAAGTACCAAGTACTTAATTAATTGAATTTGCCCGCTCACTGGGCAGCCACCAGCTGTCGCTGTGCCGGTCGGAGAGCGAAGCCTTCTCAGTGCTAACTAGTTTATTGTTTTACTAGCTTCTCCAAGCGGCTTTGCCCGCATGAGGGTAGGTTTCTCCATACAAACTTTAGTTCCCCGTTTCATCCCCTTGGGGGGTGAATTTTAGAAAATCCTCTCTTATAGCCCAGTGCTCGCCTACGTCAAAAAAAGAATACCTGTGCAAATTTTCACGCTCCTAGTCCCAGTAGTTTCGGCTGTGCGTTGATATGTCATTCAGTCAGTGTCTCCGTCGTTATATATTTAGATAAGAAATCTAAATATTCATAGAAAACGTTTCTTTTGTGACAAAAGAAACGTTTTCGATGAACTCTGGCACCCAATGTAAGATTTAACTTGTGTTTAGGGTGCCAGCGTCCGCGCCTATCATTTTTCGCGGAACAACATTTTACGTCTTTGTCGCGGTGTTGATTACCTGCGACTGTTGTCTTGCCCTATGAAAAGGCCTCCCACCACTTCTTTCATCATTCGCGGACGCTTGTTTACTCCTTTCCAATTTTGCCCTAACCTACCCATTCGTTCCGTCTTCTACTTCATGGATAAATCATAGAAATTCTTCAGATAGCATCTCATTTTTTTCTTGATATTATCTATCTCCTTAAGTAGTCGTTTGTCCTTTGAGTTAATTAATTTTAAAGAATTTTGCTACAACAGCGTGGCTGCAGCGATTGCATTCTTTTTTAATTAATGTGCTCGAACCAGCCTATGTTTTTGATCAAGTTACCAATTATCTAATGTTTATTACTGAGTATAAAAAATATATACCTACATATAATTGAAAGTCATAAATTGTGCATACTTTCATTTTCTGACAAGAAACACGTCAATAACTTTTCATCAGAACCCGACATCTCTGAACCCTACGACGGCAAATCTTCGCATCTTTCTAGAACTTCTCCCGTCTAAATCCAGGCATGTCTACAGCCACGTGACTTCGTGTCCGCCTAGCCGTGAAGCACAATGGGCTCGGTTCGACCACAATGCTGGACAATGGCTCGCTTATTGATATGTCCTGGTATGCACGACGATCGCACGGCTATTTCCCCTGCCTGTCTGTAGGTATACCTCGGGTTTGCGATAGGACGAGAGGGTGGCGTGACTGTGTAGGTGTCATTAATAACTTTTCTGCAGTTAGGTCGTTAGGCACTACACAAAATGGTAATGATATCAAATTTTTACATTACACGAGGAAACTACAGAACGATGTGACAGAAAAGCTGGCTGTGATTGTTAACCCTTTTTTAAACATAAGATTTTTTTTGTTTTTTTACATATTTTTTTACCCACAAATCCAATCTAACAGGTCTTTACAACATTTATTTTTAAAGATCTCCTTGGCCGTGTGGTTCTCCGAGTTTCATTTGCGCTGCCACTTTCAAACCCTCATAACTTTTTAACCTATTTCACAAATCACAAAGCATAAGTTTTGTGAATCAACTTTTGCAATTTTTTACGAAAAATTCTTGTCAAAGTTTTTTTTTTTTGTAATTTCGCCATAGCCGTGCCATCGAAACGGACATCAACATATGAAGTGTTTCCGCTGTATTTCTTCCGCCAAGTAGCATTTCTGTTCCTGATTAAAAGGCCGATGAAATTACAGCCACACACAAGTTTTCTCTTAGGTCGCCAGAGCAGCTTTATCCACAGTTCATTGACTTGTTCCCATAACAATAAACATTTTGGCACGCTCAGATAACTATGTACTAAGTCTTAGCAGGGATGGCGAACCTATGGCACGCGTGCCAGTGGTGCTAAGCGGCAAAATAATTCAAGCACGCCAGTGTAAAATGTTTAGCATCTAGGTAATTTGAAACAGAAGTTATTATTTTTTTATGTATTTAATTAAATAAAAAAAAACATTACGATATACGAATTTCGGGTAATAAATTAAGAGTTACCATCTAGTTTAATTTTTTATCTATTAAAATTAATAACAAAATCAAAATTCTTTGGGTGGTGTGTCATGACCACACATTTTTTCTTGTATTTTGTGGCACATCCTTCAATAAAGGTGCATCGTCCCTGTACTAAGAGATTCGCGCGTAACAGGGCTAAGGGGAGAACCTTGACTCAAACTTCATAGACGGACTAGGTCAACATTCCAGTAACAGGCAGCAGGCTGCTTACGTAATGTCCGGTCAGTGACACTGACCACCAATGAGTTATAGTGGTTTGTAGTCTAACCACTTTCTCCGCGCGACCCAGCGAACCTGTTCTGAGTAGTTGCACGTCCCGGTGTGACGATATCCTTCCTTTGATTACGAAAACGGTAATTGATTTCTTTTAATTAAGGAAGTGGAAACTGGGCATTGATATGCTAGTGAGTGTACAACTGTGTAGGTTGTACCAAATATGTGTAATTTCGCGACAGCTTGTATTCAATCAAATCTTTTTTATTTTTTAAGTTTGTTAAAATAGGTTCTGACAGGGACAGCTTATGTTTTATTAAATGTTCTGATTTTCTAAATTAAACATAGTACGTTCCATATGTCCGTTTGTCTCATCCAAATTCTCGCATTATTTAGTGGCAGTGGCCAGGGCACATTACTCGCAGGACTAATGGTCGATGGGGCTGAAAGGTTCTGGAGTGGCGGCCACGTACCGGAAGGCGCAGCGTTGAAAGGCCTACCACATGGTGGACCGATGACATAGTGAGGGTCGCGGGGATCCGATGGATGCGAGACGTATTTAACCGGTCGTTATGGCGACGCTTGACGAAGGACGTCTTTTGGCTGAAATGATGATGATGATTATTTAGCGGAGAACAGTGAAAGAAATGAAAGCCTTCTCCTTAAGTTGAAGTTTACCATCATGCTTACCGCTCTATTTTCCTTTTTCCAGTGACGAGGATGACACAGGCCGTCTGCTGCGGCAGCTGAGCAGGATCAACAGGCCCTTCAGCGTCTCATTCCCGCAGATGGTCAGACTTATGGCCCAGTGCCAACAGGTAACACGTTCCTCATCTTAAAGTTGACGGCACGGCTTGTGCGGTGGTCGAGCGCTTGGCTGCTACGCTGCGTATCGCACGGTTTCGATTCCTTTCATTTGAAAGAAAAGAAAGAAAGAAAAAACGTTTATTTGTACCTCACACATACAGTAACAACTTTATTTGAACAAATATTTATACGACCTACAAAAAGTTGTTCTGGCTTTTGAGAGTATCCTTTTGGCATTGGCTTAGAAGAAAGATTAGATTGAATTAACTTATAAGATGGTATCTCCATCGCTAGGTTGCAACAGTCCATGTCTCCATACCACTATGAGATACCACCATGCTGCGATTTGTCGTACCAGCAGAATTTCGCCATTAATCGCCACGGCGGCGGCGTTGCATCTTTACTCGTGCATGTGGGCAAGGACTGTTGGCTCCAAATCCAACGGTAGCGGGCCGGCAAGGAGGCTCGCCGTCGGTATCCCGGTACCATCTGGATGGCCATGACCCTCTAGGACGCGAACGCTTGCCAGAACGAAGATACATACTTAGTTTGTTATTTTCCGGCGATTAGCTAGTGCTTTCTGTATTTTGGGATGGTTACACCGAACTGCTCAAGACTTTCAGTTGAGCAGCTTTTTCTTTCGGTTTCCCCTTAGGTACCAGATATAAGTCACTATCACTACATAGTATAAAACAAAGTCGATTTACGTGTCTGTCTGTCCCTATGTATGTTTAGATCTTAAAAACTACGCAACGGATTTTGATGCGGTTTTTTTAAATAGATAAAGTGATTCAAGAGGAAGGTTTATATGTATAATACACGCACAATATATTAGAGGAACACTGATGATTTTAGAGGTTTCTAATGTGATGTCGTAAATAAACACATTTTTTGCGCTCACATGGCATTATGTCGCTCTTTCCCGTGCGAAGCCGGGGCGGGTCGCTAGTTGGGTATAAAAGTTAATTCCATAAGTTAACATTTTCTATCAAGCTATTTATACTTACGATTTCCTTAAACATAAATAAATCTCTCAGTCAACCGCTGTGTAGCGACCACAATGATTGCAAGTTACCACTGCTTGCATAGTTAGATCGTGTAGCCCAATCAAAGTACGTACTTGATATAAGATGCATAGTAGGTATTTTAAAGTAAATAAATATAGGTAAAGGGATAAAGTTGTGAGTTCTCTATCTTTCTTGTCTCTGCCTTTTTTCTCATACCTTTAACTTTTTCGGTCTATAATTCTTTTTGATTTCTTCTTACGTGAGTCTGATGGCCCTTCTGATAGCGATAACCTCTGTCTGGGAATTTCAATTTCTCTTGCCAATCTATCTACGAGTACCTATATATTATCTACTACCTCAACATAGGTCACGTCCTTCGGTCCATTGCTTTCTCCAAAAGTTCTTGGTCGTGCCTCAGTGCAAACACCACAATTCCTTTCATCACATCAATATTGTAAAGGCGAAAGTTTGTGAGTGTTTGTATCTTTGTTACTTCTTCACACTTGAATGACTGAACGGATTTCGATGATTTTTGTGCGTGTGTGTGTCTTGGAATAGAACATAGGATTTTTTTTCTTCCAAGAGTATGTTCCCTTGGGATAATTAGCTACTATCACGAGCGCGAAGCGGCTGGCAGCTGCTAGTAATACCTACATGTTTTTAGCCCGAATCACCTCCAGATATGAACGCAAAGTCTGGGACATTTTACCAAGTGACTATAGTTTATCTTTCATAATGATGAACTCTTCGTCTGAAGATTTTTTTTTAGGTGGGAAATTAAATAAAAACCCACTGCTATGTTCCTTTTTTGTCTTGCGTTACAGGAGCGCGGTTTTCCTTTCTTACTGGGCCCCTACGGTTTTACTGACATCTCTTTGAGGCGCGCGTGGAACACTACGCACCGGCAACTACTCGCGCGTTCCGGACGGTTACCGGACGGCCGGACGGCGAGCTACCCATTGCTCGTCGTCCGCAAGACCACGCCTACGTACGGGGGCTATAAATCGGGGTCAGGATTCCGGCGGCAGACGTCTGAGAAGTTCGTGGCTACAAGAATATCAGCACCTCGGCTCAATCTCCAAAGTTAAGCGACGCTTAACGAGGTCACTCTGTGGATCCTCCGTATCCCGGCTGACATTTGCGCATCTTTATCAGAAGCCACGAAATTTGACTCATCGTGTTACCCATTTACTGGGTGGTGGAGGTGAGATAGTCAGGCGCTCCTTGACACATAGGTACTGGTATCCTGCTGCACCTGGCTAGACTGGAAGCTGACCTAAACATAGTACCTAGTTGGGAAAAAGCAGGCAGCAACATAAATTGTACCTAATCTGTAACTATTTATATCTATAACATAATTGTTCCCTAAATACAAAAGTAGTTCCATCATCGGACCACCAGGCGTACGGCGATGCGCCACCGGTACATGGTGGACATCCCGCCCATACGCACGAATCGTTTTGGGAACAAATTCATTGTGCGTACAGCTAAGGAATGGAATTCCTTGCCGGAATCTGTGTTTCCTGATGGCTACAACCCGGTAATCTTTAAGTCAAGAGTGAATAGGTTACTTCTAGGTAAGCGCGCTCCATCGTCGACCGCATCGTCGGCGTCGCTTTCCATCAGGTGAGATAGCGGTCAAGCGCGAACCTATCAAGAATTTAAAAAAAAATGTAGATACCTACTGCATACAGGTGGCCTGAAAAACTAAAATTAATTATTATTATTGTTTTTATGTTTTCCAATAGCGTCAGGTGACAAAAACGATTGGTAATGCGCTCTTCGAACCCTAGGCGTTTCCCATATTAGGTACCTACAGGTAGAGCCATATTTATTCCATCCATAGCAATCAATATTTAATATAGCAGGTAATGTTTATCTAAAATACTGTAATTACGTTCGACCACCACCACGGTAACAATGTCGTGTCGAAACTAAACATTCATGGGCTATCCTATCTGATAGATCCACGTAGGTACGAACATTGTAATTGTAATCTATTTGTCACGCACGTGATGCACGCGAGTGTATTGTGTAATTACGCAATTAATAACAATTTCCTCATTCCTTTCTTGTTTAATATTAGTAAAAATCTGAAAACTAAAAGCAAACCTTTCCATAAAAAAAATATCGCATACTAGTTACGCCATCTAGCGGTGAATAGCTAAAACTAAACTTGAAAATCGAAATTCATTCGTCCATGTAGAAAGCAATCACGTAGAAAGCGACCACCATATTCCCAATATGAATAATATTGGGAATATTGTGGTCGCTTTCTTTTAGGAAATCACCTCACAGATTATTTTCTAAATAACTACGATATATACAGAACGATATATATACAGAAAAATATATTGTGTGGATTTGCATCTGTGGCTCAGAACCGCATAGAATAACTGCATTCATTTCGATTTTCACACATTAAACAATCTATTCCAGGTGGCAGGTGTGGAAGCTTTCGACGAGGGCGGAGACACACCCACGACTGGCAGCAGCGGCGGCGGCTGGCAGGAGACTGGGGCGGCGCGGGCCAGGCTGGACGCCGGCGGGGCGCATGCGGGGCTGCTGGGAGGCAGCCCGCTTACGCTGCTGCAAGGGATCATACCAGGTAATTATTATCGATACTTAGTTCATATTATATGGATATCTCCTATAAGTATCTAGTATACTTAAGTATTAGAAATTCTATCATTCCTATAAATAACGGGCGAACTTGGTAAATGATAAATAAATAATAATATTATTTTGCAAATGGGTTTTTAAAAACATTTTTGTACTTAAATTTTTTGGTCAATTTAAACTAGATGAAGCCGGTATGTTAGTGAGGGACAGTGTTTTGCACCGATCGCTGCGCGTTCTTGACTCAGACCGCCGAGCCACTCTATGAGCATCGTGGTACTAAACTTTTGTCAACTATTCGTTATTCTTTTTCCAGGTACAAAGTGGTGCGGTACGGGTGACATAGCAGCAGACTACCACGACCTGGGCGCAGACAGACGTCTGGACCGCTGCTGCCGCACGCACGACCTGTGCCCCACCAAGGTCCGGGCCTTTTCCAGCCGCTACAACCTCACCAACAACTCACTCTACAGCAAGTCACACTGCACTTGCGACGACATGCTCTTCGACTGCCTCAAGACCACCAACACGTCTGCCTCGCATCTCATGGGACACATCTACTTCAACATCGTCCAAGTGCCCTGCCTCGAGGACGTCGACAACGAGCGACGGTTTCGTAATGCAAGGCTCGGCTTTTAACTCCATCTAGTGGAGAATAGCGGAATTTAACTCATCAGCGCCATCTGGTAGTCACGATAGTATGTCATGCATGCACAGATTTTTTTGATGCTGTAAATTTTGCATTTTACTAATCTTCGTGTTATTCTCTGATTGAGATTGTAAATAATGATTAAATTTTAATAATGTTCTTATAAAACATTAGACATCAAGCTGTGATACGTCTGTGCCTTTAAATGTACTAGAGAGTATTTTTGTTAGAGGATGGCGCTATACAAATAAAAAACATTGTTTTAAATAGATAATAAGATATTTATTTATTTGTTACAACACTCATGACAAAGATGCAGATACTCTATTGCTATAAATAACAATAGTTTAATATTTATTTACGAAGTCAAAGATATTTTTTATTAATGTAGAGAAATAAATGTGAATTAGTTCATACCAAATAAAATTATTTATTTTAAGTCGTGTGTGTATTGTTTTATTTTACTCAACTTTCCAGTGCCTAGGAAAATGCCATAGGGTGTTTCTGGTTTCGTTTCTTTGTTTTTTGACAGGACTTCCAAAATAAAAGTGATTTACATTTTTTTCAACACACTTGCTTAGAAAGTGACTCTTATTGCACTGCACTTAGGTATACAATGGCACTCGTTACCAAACTGTGACATTTTGATTACCATTACGCACTAGTGCTATAATGTAGTTAAAACCTTTTTGTTCAACCTCTTTGTTCGCAAAACAAATTTTGAATTCGAATAAAATTCCCATTAAGTTTTTGCGTTCATTAATACATAAATTAGTGTCTTATTTACTTATTTCATCCAATTTATAAGTTAAAATGGACAAATTTAACTTGTACAAACGATTTATTTAATAAAAAACATTTAGTAAATAAATCGTACATTCAATTATAATATGTTTTTTTTTGTGGTAGGTATATGGCCGCCATTTTAGGATGCGCGCGGTTTTTGGCGTGATTTTTTTTTATTCCAGTGAAGTTCAGTGGCTTAAATAAAATTAAATACTACAAAATCATTAGAAAATGTTACATCCGTATTCTATGGTCACTACGAAAGACATTACCTATCGTAAAAACTTCACGCAACAAGAAAACATAAATGTAAGACTTGGCAGTATGATCAAAGTACCTTACCCTTCCTCTAGGGGTAAATAAAAAAAAAATATGCACGCATAAGAAAACAGATATTTACCGCAATGTCACAGAAAATTTAACTACTTTTACTGTTGTTTTCTTCACAAGTGTATTGAAAAACGTCGTATGATACACGTGAGTAATTAATGATTACCGTTTTTGGCTCTCTTATGACCCTCGCCACGGCTCGGGTCTGAATACCGCCTCGACGGTAATCAGTAACATTACACACTTGTATCATAATGTACTATTTTTTGTATACGCAAGACAAGTGTACTGCTTTTTTTACATTTAATTTAAATATAACAGAACCTCTGCAGTTGGCTTCGGACCGATTTGACTAAAGCAGATAATGAGACATCATCGACTTAGTAAGATTGAGTACCTACCTTCAACTTAGAGTGCAGGGCCACGCTGTTCCACCGTAGGTATATACTCATAAAAGACCTTCTGAATTAATCGCAACACGAATTATATTGGTTCCATTACTCCCCATGTTCCTAAGTGGGTATAATTTTGATTTTGATTTTTTAAGGTGAGAAATCATCAAATGACTTCTCCCACTCTAGTGTAGTGTAAAAGAGCATGTCAAAATTTTACAGACTGAAACTGAAACCCACCTGTGACTTTCTGTTGCCCTTTGCATTCTAGGATTATGATAGCTCTTTCAAAAATTCCCGCGGAGTTTTGATAGTCGAAAATCTCGTAGTACCTATGCAACATACATGCTGCAATGTAACCTTTGAAATATGGGTGTAATGCGTATTTTTATTTGTGCCTTGGGTGCCATCTTTAATGTCACCCAACACCATAATTTAGGTCTTTTGTTATAAATAAAAATATGAACGCAGCTAAAATGGTTGAAAGGTGTTTGCATTCAGAACGAAACTTTTATTTTTTATGCTGTCAACATTAACATCACAGAGTACTTTGGTAATATAATTAACATATTAAAACGTCAACTTAGAAAGAAACGTCAAATAGTTTCAGTGATTTCATCTTTTTCTCTGCAATTTTCATAATTTCAAAACTTTTGAAGTCTTAAATCTGTGCAATAATGCGAATAATTCGAAGACTACTATTATTTTAGCAATAACTATAGTTAATGGACATCCAGTCCACGATGTCAAGTGATACAACGGAGACTGCGAAAGGTGTGTTATTTTGTTCAATTGTTTGTTAATTTAGGCTATAATGTCTTCCGTAGAGGCACTGAATGGTGTTTCTGTTTCAAGTGGAGGCCGCGGGCGAGTGCAACGGCCCAGCCCCGGACCAAGCGAGACGATTACTTGAAGAAGAATTTAATGTTCAGCGAGCGAAAATGAAAGAGTTGTTCTTGCAAAAAGAAGGTTCGTTGTCCGTTATCAGCAGAGTAGGCCGCGCGGGGTAGCGTAGGCTTGGTTCTGGTTTGTGCTAATGCATGAAATTATAATTATTCACGTGATAACATTGTTTTTGTTGTGGCTGTATGTCAAAGTTTTTCAAATTGAATCTTAAATTGTAGAGTATCTTTGTTCTGCTAATTGGTTCCCTGGTGGTTGACATCCCCATATGTTACGTTGTTCTTGTCTTTGTTTTCACCTGTTCCTGCTGTTACACAAACTGGTTTGCTCAAAACATCAGATAGTTGGCCATTTTTGCAACATTCACATACAGCATTTTAGTTATTTGAATGCATTCATTTTGCATGTTTACCTCTTACAAAGTAAACAACATATAAACACCTTTTTTGACATAATAATTACAACTCCATCATGATGAATGTGTGTGTTCATTTTCTAAAACATTTGTTTTATTTTATTATTTACATTTTCAATTGTTGTTGTACCTTATTTATACCTATTTTTCCATAAAAACTCAGTTACAACTAAACCAAGGTTGTAGAAGGTCACCTGTAAATACTGACAAGTTTTTACATCAATTTATTGTTACAGCAAATATCTTCTATTGTTGTGTCAAATAGGAGCTGAATATTCAAGTTGGTTTGTAGGTGATGGTTTATCATGTGATTAACCCCTAATTGACAATGGTTGATGTTTTTACACTAATATCTAATCAAAAGGCTAAGACAACTAAACACTTACTCATTTGTAAATTAGCTCCCGACTTGTCTTAAGTTGTTTTGTTGTAGAGGCAAATGAGTCGTTCTTTCTTATTGCAAACAATCGTTTTTCCCCTTCAATAAAAAATGTAAAAATCATATTTACACTGAAATTATTAAGTTTCTTGACTCTCTTTTATTTTAAAGTTATTAGTAAAATGCATACAAGCATGCATTCAAAGTGGATATTATTATGAGACTAATTAGCAGTTATTGTAAAGTGTTAGAGCATTTAAATATCTAGTTTACAGCTAAGAAAACACATGTCATTGTAATTATTTAGCTAAATTTAGTACATAAAAATTAACAATGAAATTTATTTAGTGAGCACAGAGTAGTGTGTGTAGGAGAAAAAAATAGTGGTGGTTGGTTGGTAGAGGTGCTAGGGAATAGCAATAGTTAGTTTAATGCTTACCTAAAGTTACAAAATAGAGGTTCCAATATATTCTAGACTCTAGTTGGTACATCTTGACAATAAATGGGCTAGTTACTTGCATAATAAGGTGTATGGTTTCTATTGAAGCCTGCCAGGGTTGTGGGATTGTTCAGAAGAATTATAGCAGTCCTGTAATCCAAATGGCAACTGGAACATGATGAGCTTTTAGACTGTAATAGTGTGACACTCTCTCTCGCGCCACGCAAAAAGGAAAAGTTATGATAATGATGATGGTTTCATGGTGGAAAAATTAATTTCACTTTTTGTTAGCCTATAATGTCCCACTGCTGAGTGATAGCATCCCCCATCTGTTTCCAACCTCCAGTAGGTCTTAAAGCAGCCTTTAGCCCTGCACACTAAATTGCAACCACTTGTATCATAGTGCTGATAAATTCACATTCACATCAAGACACCACTAACATTTTAGCTGGTAAAGAGGATTAGAAAAAAAAAACAGGAAACATTCACTTTTGTTATAAAAGACAGAAAAGAAGTAAATAGTCAAATATATAGTGTTGAGTTTGTATATGCCTGCAACCATATGTCAAAGTAAGAGATGTCATGATGATCACTTGTCCGGCGCGGCTTGAATGACAATTCACTGGCAGTCACCATCTGCTAACCTGTTAACAGAATCTCTTTTAAACCATAATAATAAGGTTTTTACCTTCCCTCTTTGCAGAGGACATGAGGAAGATGATCCAGGACAAGGAGCAGCTGGAATCTGAAATCCTGGGTCTCCGAGCTGAGCTACAGCAGCTGCAGACCCTCAGTGAGAACCAGAAGTCTGAGATACAGAGTTTGCAGATGCTTGTCAGTGGTAGGTACCCTAGAAATAATATTCCATCAGTCTGGTTATATTGATTATGTAAACAGTACATAGATAAAATCTTCTCAACCTTGCTTCTCTTTTTCGTCAAAATCTTTTGCATACTAACTAATGCTGGAAGAGATTTTATAAAAAATAAGGCATCTCTCTCTCTCTCCCTAATGAAGTCAGAAAGAAAGTAACAGAAAATAGGTATTTTTTTCTATTTATTTCTGTTCATTACTATGTGAGTAATTTAACTGCTAAATAAAAATGTGTACAGGATACTCTCCTGATTGTGAGTGAACTGATTGCAATGACTTTTAAAACGAAAAAATATGTAATGTAGTTCATTAATTAGCTTGATGGGAAGTCATGCGGAACTTTCTGTTATCAAATTAAATTCATTATTCAACCAGACTAGCTTTTGCCCGCGGCTTCGCCCGCATACAAAAAATACAGCCTATGTCACTTAGCAATAGAGCAGTTTTCTGTTGGTGACAAAGTTTTCGCAATTGGACAAATTGGAAAAATATAAAAACAAAAAAACAGACTACCTCTTTATAATATTAGTTTAGATACTATTGCAGTGGTTTCACTTAAGACCCAAATAAAATATGCCATAGTTAAAACTCATTTAATAATAAGGCTACATAAGACCAGTGCTTTGTAGCGCCATGAGAATGATTATGAAAAGGATACTCATGGTCCTGAAACGCAAAAAGCAACTGAAAGAACATAGGTGTGGTTTTAGTCAGTAAAAGGCAGACACGCCCTCCCACTCCAACCTAGAGCGAGAGAAGTAATAAAATAAACCAGTGCTTGAAAATTAATCTTCAAAAGTAATTTATTGGTGTAAAATTTACCTGTTTTTAATCAATTTTAAGATGAAGACAAGTATTTACAGAACAATCCAACAAACAATACAAACATTACTGTGTATAAATCGTAATTATTAAAAAATGTTAATTAATAAACCATTTTCCTTATTGACTATTGTGATGATGTGAACTCCGAAGTGAACAATGTTTCAGAACTTTTGTTTAGGATGGGGCACCAGAGGTAATTTTTCAAAGATAATTAATAATTATAGTTCATAGTACTAAAGTACTCTTTTATAATACATTCTTTTTTACCTGTGTTTTGCAAAATAAATGAGGCAAAAAATGACTGCGAATATAAGGTAGGTGATAATTATCAATTAATACTAAAATGAGGATTGAGAATACTGTAAATTTGATCACCAGTGATTTGATTGTGATAATCCTACTAATATTGTAAACGCGAAAGTTTGTATATAAGGATGTATGGATGTTTGTTTCTCTTTCACGCAAAAACTACCAAAATGGATTTCAATGAAACTTGGTACCCAGGTAGACCATTTCCTGGAACAGCACATAGGATACTTTATATCCCGGGAGTATGTTCCCTTGGGATCATTTTCTACTAGCACGCGAGCGAAGCCCCTGGTAGCAGCTAGTCATGTGTAAAGAGGAGGATGTAAGCCAAATAAAACTCAACACCTAACTAACTCCGAGGCGCCGATACCATCACAAATAAAACTCAACACCTAACTAACTCCGAGGCGCTGACACCATCACAAATAAAACTCAACACCTAACTAACTCCGAGGCGCCGATACCATCACAAATAAAACTCAACACCTAACTAACTCCGAGGCGCCGACACCATCACAAATAAAACTCAACACCTAACTAACTCCGAGGCGCCGATACCATCACAAATAAAACTCAACACCTAACTAACTCCGAGGCGCCGATACCATCACAAATAAAACTCAACACCTAACTAACTCAGAGGCGCCGACACCATCACAAATAAAACTCAACACCTAACTAACTCCGAGGCGCCGACATCATCACAAATAAAACTCAACACCTAACTAACTCCGAGGCGCCGACACCATCACAAATAAAACTCAACACCTAACTAACTCCGAGGCGCCGACACCATCACAAATAAAACTCAACACCTAACTAACTCCGAGGCGCCGACACCATCACAAATAAAACTCAACACCTAACTAACTCCGAGGCGCCGATACCATCACAAATAAAACTCAACACCTAACTAACTCCGAGGCGCCGATACCATCACAAATAAAACTCAACACCTAACTAACTCCGAGACGCTGACACCATCACAAATAAAACTCAACACCTAACTAACTCCGAGACGCTGACACCATCACAAATAAAACTCAACACCTAACTAACTCCGAGGCGCAGACACCATCACAAATAAAAACATTAAAAGGCTTTAATATTGTCAACAGAAACAGTGGAAGTATCGTCGTCTGGCACAGAAGAAGTGAGACGGTTGCGGGCCAAGAACATGGAGTTAGAACAACAACTGACACAAATGAGACAGATTGCACAGCAGCAGGTGAGCAAACATACTTGTAACGCAATTGTCATAAAAATAACTAAGTCTAGGATACATAGAGCTGAATTTTGCATGTTAATTTTATTAAATAACTCACTGAGATTCATAGAATGGATTTTTATTAGCCTTTTCATCAAAAAAATATAAAGAGTAGCCTTCAACCGCGTATATGGCATCTGTATATAATTTGTATGTCCGGTAATCCTTCTACCAGGCAGTAATAGCCTGCTCCAACCTTCTCCTTTCCTGTCTCTATTTGACCACTCTACCTCATGTTGTTCCAATGACCAATTTGATGTCATCATCCCATCCCCATTAAGGTAGACCGCGAAGTTGTAATTTTCGTTTTTTTTTTCCAATTTTCAGCTCAAAATGTATTAGTATTGTAATAAAAATTATATTTGCGGTAACGACGTGAATGTATTTACACAACTATACCCATTAAAACCATCATCAAAACTCAGTACGACATAAGTTTTTTATTATAATGGCACATTTTAGATCTTCTCTAAAAAAGAGAGTTATGCTCATGGTTTTAATGAGTTATAATAGCGTAAATACCTACATGGCATTACCGCAAATATATAGTTTTTACCTTACTATTCGATACTAAACTGCAAATTGCAAAAAAAAAGTAAGTAAATTTTGCGGGCTACACAGAATATATTGTGTCTGAATCATCAGCGACTCAGTTGTCCGAATCGTCAGCTACTCGCATTCGGCTGACAACTCAAGCATTCATATCCAAAGTTATAATCAAAGCTTCAATTGATTTTCAAATGTTAACAACAATTAAAGAGTTCAGTTATCAATTGAAAATGTGTTAAAAATATAAACCTGAAAGTAATATATTTACTGAGTTTTGTTTCGTCCTTACATGTGGCACATTTGCATACCACCACATCTCTATTTACATTTTAGACGATATTTCAATGTTAAATTAAATTAAACACGGACTAAAACAAAGTCAACACACAAACAGGTGTATCATTGAAACCATGAAACTGGTATCGGTATCTGTTCAATATTCATGATACCAGCGTGTGCGCATCTTATCGTCACAAATAGCTATGAAAAGCGATAATGGCGCATCATTTTAAATTCTAAATAGAGGCTGCCACGAGCGACCTAACTTGAATTGTTAAAGGGATGGAGCTATAGAGGGTGTATAACTGCATCCCTCTCCCTCGCTCGCACGACTAACATTTTTAACTTTAACACATCATGCTAAAGCCCCAGGTATGTTTGTGCTTGAAAGGTATTGGTGTCGATAGGGTATTACACTCATTTTTGAAAAGTGTCTCAATTAGATTCTGTAGTGCTAATAATCCACTAAAAAAACGCCATTTTTTTATTCTGTCGCTAAGTACCGTAAAAATGCATTTAAAATTTACATTTTCAAATTTCGCGCGTAATTTGACGAAAATGCAGAATGTAGTGGACGTCATATTTACTCTGTAGTCGTGACGTCAGTTGGCTGTGTAAACAAATGCGCTGATATTCACTCAGTATGGCCGATCAGTTGACGGTTGACAGTTGTCACTTTAGTTTACATAACCGAATGACGTAATAACATGGTGGCTATTTCATGGTGTTAATAACAACAGATTAAAATAAAACTGAAAACTTTGAATTAAATTTAAAAACTTATTTTGTTATTTTATTAACTAAAACTAACACTTGCCGACTGCTTTTTGCCTAAGCTATCGTAATAATGTATTTTTAGATTTTTTTCTCATAAAGAGTAAAATATCCTATTGACCTGGAGGCACCTTTGACATTTTAATTTTTCTTTATATTCTGAGTTTTAATTAGCTGAACTAAACTGACAGCAGTGGACAATGCACAGCTGTCATGGAACAATACCCCGCTGTCATTAAACAATTTTTATAGCTGTCATTTTAGTCCATCTAATTAAAAATTATGTTATAGAATGTCAATGCAGCTGTGATATATTTGGTATGATCTATAGTGAGAATACATATAGTATTGTAGTTCCCTATGACGTTATGTACATGCATATATATATACGATACACCGCAGACTAGGATATAGTCTGCGGTGTATCGTATATATATATGTTTGAGTTCTTACAGTCCATCCAAAGGTTGTCTGGTAGATATCGCTGTCAGCAATAAGACCGTCATTGTACACATAGATTTATTAAGTTTGTGTAAAAGTTATGTTATTATTTTGCTTTACAATAAAGTTTATCCTATAAAAGGTTACTAACTTAAAATTGAATCTTTCTAGTGTCAGTTAAAAAGCACCATTATTTTCCTATGTTAGTGTGTCGATGCAAATGCCAAAATGTGCGCGGTATGTCGTGAATCCTATTGGTTGAGCTCACCAGACAACAACGGTGTTGTTCTTTATCATTTGAAGGTGGTACGTGTTTACTTATCTTCACACTGTGTACATATCTAGGTACAGGCTGTTTTAACTAGAGCAAACTGTAAAATAAATAGTTTTGTTTTAAAATGGAACTGAAAAAGCTACAAGTCTACTGAAGTAATTGTTTAAATATAAAAGACTGCTGCCCGCGGTTTTGACCGTGTGAATTTTATTATAATAAATAATAATAATTTATTTCAAGTATTATTGACTCATAAACAATTATTAAAAAAAAAAAACATAATAGACACAATGAAAATCGATAAAAGTAGGTAAATAATTAAAATCACAATATGTAATTAAAAGAAGATTATCTATATATATAAAAGGAGAAACTGACTGACTGACATATCAACGCACAGTCGAAACTACTGGGCCTAGGAACATGAAATTTTACTCAAGGCTTCCTTTTATGACGTAGGCGAGCACTAAGAGAGGATTTTCTAAAATTCACCCCCTAAATGGAGGAAACGGGGGTTCAGAGTTTGTATGGAGAAACCTATTTTCACGCGTGTGAAGCCGCGGGCAGAAGCTAGTTACTAATATTCTTAAAAGTATCCTATTTCCTAATTCAGATCTATTCGTGTGCCAAGTTTCATCAAAATTCGTATCAAGGTTTAAAGACGTGGGAACGAAATCTGTTTCGCATCTATAATATTAGTACTGAGCAAAGACGTACCGCCAAACGGCCTGGCCGTGTTCCGGTATGATGCTCAGTGTAGCCAGTCTAGAGGAGTTGGGTCGAAATAGCTGTTCCAGCGCAAGCAGACCATCCTGGCTCGTGCTGATGGGGAGGAATCGGGAGGCTAGTCGCGGAGGGTAGCGGGATCCGAGGCACGGTTGCCGCTGGCCGACCGCAGGTAGCTGGGGGCCCAAGTAATGTGCTAGCCACACATGAAAGGCTGCCCCGCCAACTGTCGAAAAATCCCGGAATGCGCCATCGTGCTGGTTGGCGACCAGACGAGAGGGCCCGATGGACATTCCCGGGGGGGCTCGGGCGTCCCCGCAGTCTCCAGACTAGTCCCCCAATGATGTCGTCCTTTCAGTGCGTGCCTGAGGGTTAGCTGCGTGGAACCTCATTTCACTTCCTTCTCCTCTCCTCCCTTCACTCAAATAATGAAAAGGAAAAGTAAGAGACAAGTTAGACAGCGGCTGCACTCCCTCTCTCACAAAGTGCACCTCATTAACATACGAGGTCTGCACTCAAATCTCGTCGCAGTCCACCACCACCTCGAGACTGAAAAACCAGCTCTCTTCTTCCTTTCGGAGACGCAGATCAGAGGTCCGTCCGACGTGTCGTACCTTTCTTACCCAGGTTTTACCTTGGAGCACAACTTCAAACCACGTGCGGGTGTATGTATGTACGCCCGGGACGACATCTGCTATCGGCGTCTCCGTAACCTTGAGGACTCCAGGTTCTCGACGCTTTGGACTTTGGTGGACACAGGCCTAGATAAAATAATCTACGCTTGTGTCTACCGCTCGCACAGCGGAGATCAAGAGACATCCGGGCTCACACAACATCTGAGTGAGGCGGCGGATGCGGCTCAGCAGCGGTACCCTTCTGCTCAATTGGTGTTACTGGGGGATTTTAATGCCCACCACCAAGAGTGGCTTTTCCCGTACCAGTCCACAGACCACGCTGGGCGAGAGGTGCGAAAGCTAGCGCTAGCATTAAATCTCGCCCAGCTGGTCCAGGGGGCAACGAGGGTGCCGGATGTGGATTCGCACACAGCCAATTGCCTGGACCTTTTGCTGACAACAGATCCAGACCGCTACTCTGTGTCGATATGTTCGCCTTTAGGCAGTTCCGACCACTGTCTGGTTAAGTCTGTGTCTGTCTACTCCCCGCCCGATCCCAGCCCTAGAGGCACCCGGCGGGTTTGGCGATACAGGTCAGCAGATTGGGATGGCTTGCGGTCTTTCTTCGCATGCTATCCTTGGCAGCCCACTTGCTTTTCTTCAGATGATGCTTCGTCGTGCGTAGATGCCGTGACGGATGTGTTGCGGCAGGGGATGGAGTACTTCATCCCATTCTCTGACGTAACAATGTCTGGCCAAGCTCGTCCATGGTTTGGCGCCGAATGTGATCGCGCAGACGCGCTTAAGCACGCGGCATATCGAGCTTGGGCTGACGCTCGTACGCGCAAAGCAAGCGACGTGGCTCAGAAGAAGAAGGCCTTTAACATGGCTGCCAAGTCCTGCAAGAAGGTGTTGCAGAGGTCTCGGTTTGACCACATAAGCAGAATTGGGAGCAAACTTGCTTCATACCCCGCAGGTAGTAAAGCGTTTTGGTCCCTGGCTAAGTCGGTTGAATCGAACTTCTGCCGTCCCTCACTTCCGCCATTGCTGAAACCCGATGGGTCGCTGGCTCACACCGCTGAGGAGAAAGCAAACTTGTTTGCCTCTCTTTTTGCGGAATCTTCTCGTCTGAATTCTGGTGACGCACGGCCACCTGTTTCTCCTGATGGATGCGCGACGAGGATGTCAGACGTTCGTATCCATCAAAAGGACGTTCGTAGGGTCCTGCGTAATCTCGATGTGAACAAAGCTAGCGGCCCCGACGGGATACCAGCTATTGTGCTTAAAACTTGTGCGCCTGAATTGTCTCCGATCATGACACGCCTATTTCGCATCTCATATGAGACTGGAAAAGTGCCGATTGCATGGAAGCAAGCTAACGTGCAGCCTGTGCCCAAGAAAGGCAGTCGAGCTGACCCGGCAAACTACAGACCCATCTCTGTTACGTCCGTCCTCTGTAAGAGTATGGAACGGGTGCTAAACAAGAAACTTCTGGCATACCTAGAAGCTAACGACATCCTCAGTGACCGGCAATACGGTTTTCGCCAAAATCGGTCCACTGGGGACCTTCTAGCGTATGCCATTCACATCTGGAGCGAAGCCATCGAGAAGCATGGGGAAGCGCTTGCCGTCTCCCTTGATATCTCGAAGGCTTTCGATAGGGTCTGGCACGAAAGCCTCATTGCTAAGCTTCCTTCCTTCGGTCTACCCACTGGTCTGTGTGATTGGATCGCAGACTTCTTGAGGGATCGATCCATCCGAGTGGTCGTTGATGGCTGCTCGTCCGGTCAAATGGATATTAATGCCGGGGTCCCTCAGGGGTCGGTACTCTCGGCAACACTGTTTTTGCTGCACATAAATGACTTACTTAAACCCGGTATCTTTGGGTATGCAGACGACAGCACTGTTGCCGAGAGATATGTGGCTGACGCACGCGCTAGTGGGTCACAGATCCAGTCGTCCCGAGAGGCTATGGTTGAACGCTTGAACTCGTCCTTGAAGGCGGTCTCCGATTGGGGCGATGCCAATCTGGTCAAGTTCAATGCAACTAAAACCCAAGCGTGTCTTTTTTCCGCTAAACGGAGTCAATTCCACCCGGCTCCATCTTTCCGAGGTGTGACCGTGCCAATAACCGACCATCTTGATCTTCTTGGCGTTACGCTGACGTCAACTCTCAACTTTGGGCCATACATCGAAGCAAAGGCTCAACTGGCAGCAAAAAAGCTGGGAATCCTCGCGAAGGTCAGACGGTACTTCACGCCGGAACAGCTGCTAAAACTTTATCAAGCGCAAGTTCGATCGTGTATGGAGTACTGCTCTCATCTTTGGGACGGGTCTGCCAAATACCAGCTTGATGCGATAGAGTCAATTGAGAGGCGAGCCAAGAGGATCATTGGCAATGATGCACTTGTTGAGTCGAAGCTCCAAAGCCTTGGACATCGCCGCCGAGTTGCTGGCCTGTCGGTTTTCTATCGTTTACATTTCGGGGAGTGTGCACTGGAATTGCACAATCTAATTCCGCCAAGTCCGTTCCATCATCGGACCACTAGACGTACGGCGTTGCGCCACCGGTACATGGTGGACATCCCGCCCATACGCACAAAACGTTTTAAGAACACATTTATTATGCGTACAGCCAAGGAGTGGAATTCCTTGCCGGAGTCTGTGTTTCCTGATAGCTACAACTTAGGGGTCTTTAAGTCAAGAGTGAATAGGCTACTTCTAGGCAAGCGTGCTCCATCGTCGACCACATCATCGCTTACCATCAGGTGAGATGGTGGTCAAACGCGAGCCTATAATTAATAAAAAAAAAAAAAAAAAAAAAAAAAATAGTATTGGATTTTCCTTTTTCCTGTTATTTGGTTTTTTTAATTGACGATCTGCTTTTAGTTTTTATTCTACTTTAGATTCACACCTTGTATATAGTTACTAGACATATGTTTAGAAAACCGTTTGGCGCACACACGATACCTATAAGTAAACCGGTTCGATAAGTAAAGTAACTTAGATGTAACGTTGTTCCAGTGTTACTTACAGAACAATGTCGTAATGTATATCTGTCGTGCGATTATCACCACATTAACATATCGGCGGATCCGTGAAGTGAACCAAGTGTAGAATTATCATACTTGGAAAATACTTAAGTGTAACTTAGAAGTCGTTAGTGTTTGTATACCTGTGTTAAGTAAATTATACCGGTTTTAGCGTTCACAAAATGTGTTAAAGGAGTTGAGTAAGAAAAGTGTCTGCTAAAAGTCAAAACGTATAAAGACAATGTGTATTGAATTTTACCACCCAGCATCTGACATTACGATACACGATATCCTGGATCACTCGTTTACTTCCTCTGTTTTTGGCTTATTCATAAAACAATTTCTAAACACTCGTTTAATATCTCTATGAGACCCGATAACTCCCGAAATGTTCTGAAAAATTTGGATATTTTTTTTTCACGTCGTGTATATCTCAAAAGTGGAAAAGTAACCTATCCTACTTAAACAGAGGCATTTAAGAAACTTTATCATAAATGTTTCCACTGAATACACCATTAGGGTAGTATATCGTCTCCCTTCGTCTCTGGAACCCTACCGTCCTACCCACCCCCTGGTGGATAAGCTAAAGCAATGGACGCGAGCTACCTACTGAACGCTCGCGCTGTGTGGCAGGAGGTGTCGCTGGCGCCCGCCAACATCGTGCGCTCGCTCGCCAGGAAGCTGGGAGCTGACGCCGAGGACCAGCAGCCGAGGAAAGTACGTATAACTTGCAACTACTGTGTGGGTTTATTTTTCAATTATTATTATCGGAGGAATGAATTTGCCTATTTGCCAGTTTTGTATTGTAGATGGATGGAGAGGGAGAGAGAGGTCAAAGAAAAGATGATAGATTGTGTGTGGTTTGTTATTTATTTGCATAGGCACACCAACGACTTATTCACAATATATTTTTTTATAAAAAAAGAGAGTGATAGCGTGGCGGGTGAGAGGATAGAATGGAAGAAAAATACATGTTGCGCTGACTCCAATTAACATGGGACAAGGGTAGGAAGATAACAATTGGCCAGTTTTATACTAAAAATATTAATGTATTATGTCAAACTGTATATAGTTGTTCTTAGCTATATTAAAGGCATATCTGATGATTGAAAAATCGACTCTTTAACGTAATAACTGTTTTCATGTGTTCGTATATGTCCCAGATCCTGTAAATGATTAAATTGAACATATTTTACTAGCTAATAAGTTAATCGAAACTTGTCCAGCAGTACTGACCAGTTGCTAACTATCAAAACCGTTGAATACACATTTCCGAGTTACACAATTTGGAATATTTTAAATTAGCTACCGCCAGCGACTTTGCCCGCGTTATAGTAGAAAATGATCCCAAGGGAACATACTCCTGGGATATAAAGTATCCTATGTGCTATTTCAGGAAATATTATATATAAAGTTTTTGTTACTATTTTGGTGTACAATAAAGTTTTATTCTATTCTATGCTATTCATATCTACACGTGTACCAAAGTTTATCCAAATCCGTTCCGTAGTTTTTGTGTGAAAGAGTAACAAACAACCATACATACAAACTTTTGCGTTTATAATAGTAGGATTTGCTGTTAGAAAACACAAACTATGACCAATCAGAAAGTCCATCATTCGAAGATATGACTGACTTATTTGTATTAATGTAGGAAGAAGAACTGCTCCGGTCTATCATCCAGCCTCTGGAGATGGAGATCACAGCGCTCAAGAACAAGCTACGAGAAACTGACACACAGTTACAAGACGCCATGGCGGTAAGCAAACATTCTTAACTACCTACGAAAAATCTCTTGACATAGGAAACATTTTGAGAGAAAGAAGCAAAAAAAATTATATAAAGAGTGCAATATTATCAAATCCTAATTACAAGAGCCCACACATAGATAAAAAAATATCGATTAAAAGAAAGTAAACACAAGTCAATTAATTGTAACGAGAGAAGTTAGTTTCATTGAAAAAAAATTCTGCCATTGGCCCATTGGCCGTTGTAAACACGCGCCACACTGGTGAAGAACAAGTCGATATTAAAGTCCCTAGGAAGTTTATTATTGTGTTTAGGCAAATTCTCCAGGGTAGCTAAGGCGAATTCTCCAGGGTAGCCCCTAAAATTAAAATTTTCGTAATGTTTTTGCTATTTGCAGTTCAGCATTCCGATGCTGTACTGCTGTGTACGGTAATAAAAATCATATTTACAATAATGACATGTATTTCAATTTACACAATTAACATCATAACATAACTCTCTTTGTACGCGGTATAAAAGACGAGACGGAACGCTTGGTCCGGACCGTAGAGGTTTCAACAACGTAAGGGTGGATACTCGCCGTTCGTTGGTTTGTCCGATGGTAGAAATGGAATGAAGTCACGCAATTCCCGCGCACAATCTTACAAAATGCATCCTGTAAAACACCGAAAGGCTGGCTACCCTACGCCTGTGCTCAAGGCGTAGATTGGACTCAATGAACCGCCCAAAGTTAAGGTCTGAGGAAATTTAAACTCCCAAGAGCTGTAGGCGGTCGGTGTACCCCAAAGATACATTCTGAAAAGCAGGAGCCAAGATGAACGGGCTCTTTTCAGCGGTGAACAGACACGCTTATGTTTTGGCGGCGTTGAATCCCACCAGATTGGCTTCACCCCACTTGGAGACTGCCTGAAGTGAGACATTCGTACGCTCTACCATAGCCTCTCGTTCGGACCGGATTAGCTCCTTACTAGCCCGAGCACCTGGCAGGTATCTCTCTACAACTGTGCTATCATCTGCATACCCATAGATACCGGGCATCAGCAGATCGTTGATATGCAGCAGGAAGAGAGTTGCAGAGAGAACAGACCCCTGAGGAACTCCGGCATTAGTCGTCATGGGCTCTGATGAGCATCCATCGACATCAACTCGGAGAGACCGTTCACTCAGGAAGTCTTTTACCCAGTTAATCAGACCAGGGGAAATGCCGTACGCTGGAAGCTTACTCAAAAGACTAGCGTGCCATACCCTGTCGAAGGCCTTCGAGACGTCTAAGGAAATGGCAATCGCTTCCCCATTCCTCTCATGGGTCTCGCCCCACAAGTGGGTGGCATAAACTAGTAGGTCCCCAGTAGACCGATTGTGGTGAAACCCTTACTGTCGGTCACTGAGGAGATCGTTATCTTCCAGGTATGCCATGAGGCGCGAGTTCAATACACGCTCCATAATCTTACATAGTATGGAGGTTATTGAAATCGGCCGATAGTTGGCAGGATCGGCTCGACTGTCCTCTTACTTAGAGAAGAGGTAAAAGTACCATTTTAATAAAAACTTGACATTTTACCTCATATCTAAGTTAGATAGTTATGATGATGGTTTTGATGAGTATAATTGTGTAAATATATTCATGTCGTTAGCGCAAATATAATTTTTATTATCATACTTATGCGAAACTGAGCTGCAAAGTGCAAAAAACTTTCGAAAGTTTAAATTTCGCGGGCTTCCCTTTTTTTAGGGTGGGAAATAATTCAATGACTTCTCTCGCTCTAGAGCGAAGCGGGAGGGCATGTCAGACGTTTACTGACTAATATCACACCTATGTTCCTTCCTTTCCTTGCGTTCTTTCGGACTACTTCACGGGCTAACCTAGAGCATTTATTTTAAAATACATATTTTTTTGTTTTGTAATCAGGTGTTGCCATGAAGGTGATAAACAGAATCTTCAGGAAAAATCAATCAAATGTAATAGAAACAAGATCTAAGTTTTATTTAGTTTTATTTATTATCTAAGTTTTGTTACAGAAAGCCAGAGCATCAGCTGTTGCTACCTCAAGTGGTGATGCGAAACCAGAACCAGGTCTGTATTTATTTACTTCTTTTACTTTGACGGCATAGGCGCACTGGTTGAGTGATTCGCTGATGCGCTGCGAGTCGTGGGTTCGATTCCCGCACAGATTAAATGTTTGTCATGACCTATTGATTGTTTTTCCTAGGTCTGGGTGTCTTGTGCATGTTTGTAGACGCACCCACGATACAGGGTTAATTTCTAGTAGAAACAGAAAGATATAAATAAAAACTTGCAACAACAACACAATAACAACATTAGAAATAAAGCTAGAGCTACATTAGACCAACGCACGCATGGAACCCGATTCGTACGTAGAACGACGTCGCGTGGCGTGGAACTAGTGTAGCTCTACAAGTCTAGTTTCCATATAAAATGTATGGAGATCGACGCGCCCAGATCGGAGTGTGTGGCACACGTGTGCGCAGTATAGTTCTAGCTTAAGAATAATGTTCCACAGTACCTAAAATTGTAATAATTATTTGTTGATATCCCGGTATGATTGTTCCCTGTTACACGGCACGCTACTATTAACGTACGCTACCTTTGAATAGCTCTGAGAACATGGCGGAAATCTTAGGAAATACGATCAACTTGATATTGTTAACATGTTGTATTTGTAGAGACGAACAGACAGTGCGACATGTGCGCCAACTACGAGAAGCAGCTGGTGCTGGAGCAGGCGGACGCGGAGCTGGCCAGGGAGCGCGCGCTCATGAGGGAGTTGGCGCTCAAACAGGTCAGAGGCTACTGCGGCTTCAATTTTAATGCCTTTGAATATAATTCAGTTTTAATTGCAATTCTTATGTACAATTACCATAACACGTCATTTTAAAATTAACTGTTATTTTTCTTTTAAATCTTCTATCTATATATATATATATAAAAGAAAGTCGTGTTAGTTACACTATTTATAACTCAAGAACGGCTGAACCGATTTGGCTGAAAGTTGGTGGGGAGGTAGCTTAGAACGAGGAGAAACACATAGGATACTTTTTTTTTTAGTAATATAGAGTAGGGTAGAGTAAGGTAGAGTAGGATAGAGTAAGGTAGAGTAGGATAGAGTTGGGTAGAGTAGGATATAGTAGTCAGAGTGTCCAGGGAAGGTTTAAACGGTGAGAAAAAAGGCGGTACGAAGTTCGCCGGGTCAGCTAGTGTAATATAAAAAATATAGTACTAACAGTACAGCTAATATTGAAATGAATATGTGGATCCCACCGGTAAGCGGTGACGCAATCGTTGATGGTGAATCGCACTAGTTTATTAAGAGAATTAATAAAATAAGAAATGAGCACATTAGAAGAAGTTTGAAAGTGGCCCCACTGACTAAAAAGTTGAAAGGGAATCGTTAGTCTTGTTGTGGTCATGTGAAGCGGAGGGATGAAACGCATGTTACTAAAAGAGTTATGAATTTACATGTGAATGGATAGAAAGGGAGAGACAGGTCAAAAAAAAGATGGATGGATTGTGTGCGTAGTGATATGAAAGAAAAGGGAGTCAGTGATAGCGTGACTGCGGTCAGGTTACCCGATCCCAAGTAATATGGGTTGAGAGCAGGAAAATGATGATGATATGTTTTTTGGTTTGCGTTGGTAGGTTCTTAATCAAGCACCTAAATATTTCACTTCCCCCAAACAAATTTACCGTAAGAGTTGCCTGAGCCTTGGGGCTTATGGGGTACAATAATAACAGATAGAAGATCTGACTTCCCTCTTATTAGCAAGCAATTACTATTTGAATTGTTTTTCCTATATCCAGGCCACAGACGAGCTAGAGGGCGTGCGCTCCCTGCATGACGAGACGGTGCGCTCGTGGCACGCGGAGCGGCAGAGCTCGGCGCAGCAGCTGGAGGCGCTGCAGGCCGCCGTGCAGGACGCGCGCGAAGCCGTGGAGCGCCAGGCCGCGCTGGCCGACGCAGCCTCGCAGAGAGCCCTGCAAAATGTCACCGAGTTGACTGTGGATAGGGAGACACTGCAGAAGAAACTTGACAGGTTTGTGCTGAACGCTGAGGAATCTTAAAAATTATTGTCTGTATTTATTATAATATTTATTTATTAAACCATGAAAATCCTTTACTGTGCCTTTGTCCGCAGCCATCATGAATATGCTTCTCAAATTTGGAATCCAAATTACAATGTATATATTAATCGTCTTGAAAGTATACAAAAACGATTTTTAAGGTACATTCAGTATCGATCAAGTTCTTATCTTCCTAACTATAACAGCCGGTGCAAGAAACTTCATATTCTTCCTTTAAACGAACGAAGAAAAATTGCAGATCTTGCCTACCTATTCAATGTAATGAACGGGTCTATTGACGTACCTGAGCTGGTGGCCAAAATTGGACTGCGTGTACCGTCTGTGTTTCTTCGGAGACATGATCTTCTTCACGTACCTGTCGTGAAAACTGTCTACAGACAGAACTCATACATTCAAAGAGTACGTAGAATGTTCAACACAGTGTGCCGGGATGTTGAGCTTGATTTATTTGCAAATAGTGTCCAGAAAGTTAAAAAAATGTTAAATAACTTTTTCTTTGAAGCTTGATCTGGTTTGTAATGCAATCTATCGTATTTTTGTTTCTTCTCTTCTCTTGTATTTCTATTTTTAACGCTTACCTACGCTATGTATGCCGTTTTTTTTAAATGTTATTTATATATAAGTGGAAACTTGTAATTGGCCTTCTTCATTCTGCATATAATGTTTTTTACTATGTTATATTAGCTATAAGTTTTCTTAAAATTAATAAAATAAAATAAGTTTTTCAGTAAAAATCATTTTATCGTAACAAGCTTATATCGCGCGGTATAATACTCATCCAAAAGAGGTCAAACACGTTAGCACAGATAAAGGAATACTATATAGATACATCACCTCACCATCATCATATAATACCTCTAAATGCTTTGCTATGACCTTTGGTCGAATGCGGCACCCAGTTGAATTCGAATACCATCTCGATAATAATGCCATCATAAAAACAACTGCTATGAAAGACCTGGGAGTCACATTCGACCGAAAGCTCACATTCCACGACCACATGGTTACAGTAGCAAAGCAATCATACCAAAGGTTGGGTTTCGTTTTACGCAATTGCCGTGATTTTCGCACCGCGCACGTCATTAAGATTTTATTCAATGCGCTCGTGCGCAGTAAGTTAGAATCCAGCTCTAGCGTGTGGAACCCGCACCAAAGTTCTTACGCACTTTTACTGGAAAAAGTGCAAAAAGCGTTCCTTAGGTTCCTGTACAAGCGGAAACACGGCTATTATCCATACCTCTATCCGACAAAATTTCTATTGGGTTGCCTCGGATATAACTCACTAGAGGTAAGACGAGCGCGAGATCAGCTCACCATAGCCTGCAAGACGCTCCGTGGCACTATTGACGCGCCTGATCTGCTTACTGTGCTAGCGCGTTTCTTTGTCCCAGACAATTACTGCCGCGGCAAAAAGCACAGAATGTTTGCTGTGCCTCAGTGTCGCACTGTTGCCCGTGCGCAGTCTCCAATACCTCGCACTTTGGCTGCACTAAATGATCTCTTGGATTCTTATCCAACAAACGATCTGTTTGCGGATGAATGGAAGATGATTTTATTGGTATGTCAGAAGTACTGTGAGAGGAATTGATAAAAGTACATGTTGTTTTTAACTTAAAGTTTTTGTTTAGTTACTGTAATTGGTTGTTTAACCGTTGTAATTAATTAAATAAATAAATAAAATAAATCACTCCCATATAAAATCTCAAATACCTACAAAACCACTAAGTTATACTAATATCGGTATGTTATATAATAGACGCTGCAAGAAAAAATATACTCTATGAACGTGCAGCGAGAATCCAAATTTCCATGTGCGCAATGCAGTGAGTGCGTCGTGAATCCTACAAAAACGTTAGGGTTGTACAAAAATGCAAGTGCAAGACAATCATTAATGACTGTCCTCCATTAAACTTTTTTATCATTTTAAGGCACCACTGAACATGTAGGCGTTTCTGGTCCTCCGTTAAGTTATGTGGTATCCATCGAGTGTAAAGCTTCCGATCCTTCAGATGCACATGTAAAATGTTTTGCACTTGGCTCATTCCAATTCCTAACAAAGCACGAATTAGCTGGCAAGAATTTTTTTTGTCAGTTTTAATAAGTTGTCGTAAGGCGCCAATTTTCGAATTTGTAACCGCAGTCGCCGGCCGACCTTCACGTACCTCGTCATAGAGATGGTAAAGTCCACGTCTAAATTCTCCAAACCACGAATACACAGACCTGTGACATGGTGCTTCATCACCAAATGTCAATTGAACTCTCTTGTTGATTTAAGCAACAACGAAAATCATAAAAAAATCATTGAACGAAAATGTTCACGAGTTAAATTCTTTTTGATAGCGACACAGAATTTACGAAAGGACGCCACAATGAAAAACAAATGACAGCTTCGCAAATTAAAAAGTAACATGCTCACAAATAGTTCCATTTTCGAATTCTATAATTGTTTTTTCATTCTTTTATTGTAAGTGGCCAGATCCAGAAACTTTCAGTATGCCCCACATATAAAACAAAGTCCCTGTCTGCCTCTCTCTCTAAGATTACGATCGAGAATGGTTCGTTTTGTGCGTTCATTGACATATTTATTTTGTTTACAGTTTAGAAAGAGACAACGCGATGTTAATGGGCCAATACACGAAGAGAGCGGCGGAAATGCAGAATGAAATCATAGACTTACCTGATAATGTAGAGGTTAGTAAATCTTAAAATAATGTTTATTTACTTATACTTGTAGATAGTAACTGTGATAATCGCTAAACCTGTATGAGAATTTATAAATTTTAAATGCTTTCAAACCGTAAATTTAGTTTCAAAGTCAGAAAATCCATTTCTCTATAGCCATCGATGGTAAGCAAAGATTGTCAGTATTTTGGCCTTCATGTATCATCCATTCTATCCCTAGGAGCTTCAAGAGCACACTCTACGTCTCCGAGAACAGCTCATCTTCTGCCAGATAGGCAGAGAAGAAGCAGCCGACGCCGAGAGAGAGCTTCGAGCTCAGCTGCTGGAGCAAGGCAGTTTGTTCCACAGCCAGGAGGTGGAGCTCAACAACCTGCGAGCACAGCTCAAGCAGGCCAGGTAATGTAGCCGTTGGAGTCGCGCCATAACAGTCATTTTAAATCGTTTGTGGTGCGGGTGCCGACTCATCACTTGCAGACCTTCCTCAAAGGAGAGTTTTGGCCGAAGGGTGTCGTGTATCGACGATTTCGTGGAAGAATCTAATAATTGGTGATTGCTAATTGGTGATCCAGATCTGGTTAAGTCCAATCTACAAAGCCTTGAGCAAAGGCGTAGGGTAGCCAGCCTTTCGGTGTTTTACAGGATGCATTTTGGAGAGTGTGCGCTGGAATTGCATGACTTGATTTTACCATCTCATTTCTACCATCGGACAACTCTACGAACGGCGAATATCCACCCTTACATTGTTGAAACCTCTACGGTCCGGACCAAGCGTTTCGCCTCATCGTTTATACCGCGTACATCGAAGGACTGGAACAACTTTTTTTTTATTATTATTGATAGGCTCGCGTTTGACCACTATCTCACCTGATGGTAAGCGATGATGTGGCCGACGATGGAGCACGCTTGCCTAGAAGTAACCTATTCACTCTTGACTTAAAGACCCCTAGGTTGTAGCTATCAGGAAACACAGACTCCGGCAGGGAATTCCACTCCTTAGCTGTACGCATTATGAATGTGTTCCCAAAACGCTTTGTACGTATGGGTGGGATTTCCACCATGTACCGATGGCGCAACGCCGTACGTCTAGTGGTAGACTTGGTGGAATTCAATTGTGCAATTCCAACGCACATTCCCCGAAGTGTAATCGCTAGAAAACCGACAGGCCAGCAACTCGGCGTCGATACTCAAGGCTTTGGAGCTTTGATTCGACAAGTGCATCATCACCGATGATCCTCTTGGCTCGCTTCTCAATCGACTCCAGAGCATCAAGCTGGTGTTTGGCAGGCCCATCCCAAAGATGAGAGCAGTATTCCATACACGATCGAACTTGCGCTTGATAAAGTTTGAGCAGCTGTTCCGGCGTGAAGTACTGTCTCACCTTAGCTAAGATCCCCAATTTTTTGGCAGCCTGTTGAGCTTTAGCATCGATGTAAGAGCCGAAATTGAGGGTAGATGACAACGTTACCCCAAGAAGCTCAAGGCCTTCGGTTATCGGCACGGTTACACCCCGCAATGATGGAGCCGGGTGGAATTGGTTCCGTTTGGCGGAAAAAAGACATGCCTGCAGCAGTGTAGCGGTGCGCTCACCAGGCGCACGGGCTGCACACTGAACGCGTCACCGCGGCCGCCACCCATATTTATAGATGCGGAACTAACTGCCTCGAAACCCTCGGGTAGCGCGATATTTAGATATATTTTTCCAAATCCACTTGGCAAAAGTAAGAATAATATCATCACTACTTGCGACACCCAAAATGTGAATGTAAATAGCCACAAATTGACAATAAATATATTCCTTATATTCAGCAATTACTGTGTTTTCTTTGCCATCTGCTATTCGCCAAAGTGGTGACCCTGAACGAAGCAACCGCATAAATATCGACGATGCCGAACACCGAGCAAGCCGACATGGAGTCAGGATCAAGCTCTGTACATTCGCAAGATGTTTCGCTGTCTAGTCAGCAAATCGCCGGCATCTCACTTGCCCTGAGAGTACCACCCTTCTGGCGCGACAAACCAAGATTATGGTTCATCACTTTTGAAGCCGCAACGCGCGATCTCAAAAAGCGCAGATGGTCATCGCCCAGCTAGAAAAGGAGGATATCGAGCAAATATGTGACCTACTTTACAACCCACTTGCCGATCATCAGTATACCGCCATAAAAGAACGCCTAATATCGGTTTACGAAGAATCAGACGGCAAATAATTACAGAAGTTGCTCTCTGATATGGAACTTGGTGATCAAAAGCCCAGCCAATTACTTCGTCGCATGCGTAGCCTCGCTCACAAAAAGGTTCCTGATAACACACTACGGCTAATGTGGATGAATCTACTACCCACGCACGTTCGCTCTGTGCTTGCAGTGAGCGATATCATAAGTAAAGAGACAGCACTGGAAGAATTAGCCAAGCTCGCCGACAAGATGATGGAGCAAACAAGCGGTACCGTCAAAACACACAGAACAAATCAGCAGTATCCGTCGCACCAGCAAGCCAGCAAACACGTGAACCAGTAGGCATACAAAATCTCGTCGAAGAAATAAAAAAAACTGCACTTGGAGATCGCCGAGCTAAAAACATCGTGCCGCCACAACCGCCACGACCGCTCGCGGACACCGCCGCGGCGACACTACGGGCGCAGCTCGTACCGAGCGCACTCAAGGTCGCGCTCACGATCGTCGACTCCGGCACCGCCGTCCACGCATTGTTTTTATCATCGCCGTTTCGGTAAAAATGCAAGACGCTGTACAACACTATGCAATTACAACACTGACATGAGGACGGAAAACTAGATGAGGCGTTGGCAGTGGCGGAACCAAACGTCGAGAGGAAACATCTACAAGATTTTTGGTAGACACAGGCGCAAACATATCTGTTCTACCGAAAAGAAAGGGCGCGCGATCCACACCGCTGCCTTATCAGCTGTACGCCGCAAACAACACAGTAATACCCACATATGGCGAAAAAACACTGGCACTCAACTTAAATCTACGTCGACCCTATAAATGGAAATTCGTGGTCGCAGCGGTAACGAAACCAATAATTGGAGCAGATTTCCTCAACCACCACAACTTATTGGTTGACCTACGAAATCAACGACAAATCGACAACGTCACAAAGCTCACAACCAATGCACCAGGCCGTTACACAAGCACACCAACTGTATGCAGTATTAATCTCCAGCAGTCGTACCACGACATCCTCGCTGAATTCCCCGGAACAACTAGACTTACATCCATGAAATTGAACCCTAAGCACAAAGTGGAACATTTCATAGAAACAACTGGACAACCAATTTACTCAAGAGCTCGACCAATTCAACTACATCTGTACGAACGGGTTAAAAAGGAATTTGAGAATATGATCAGCCAAGGATTGTGCAGACCAAGTAAAAGCCCATGGTCTAGTCCTCTCCACATTGTTTCAAAGAAAAACGGAGACCTACGAGCGTGCGGAGACTACAGGCGTCTCAACTCAGTCACAAAACCAGACCGCTATCCTGTTCCAAGGATCAAAGACTTCACATACCAGCTCACCGGCAAGCAAATCTTCTCAACCATTGATCTGAACCGTGCATACCAACAGTTGCCTGTTCGCTCCGAAGATGTGGAAAAGACCGCAATCATCACTCCTTTCAGACTCTTTGTATTCCCGAGAATGTGTCCAGGCCTGAAGAATGCTGGACAAACTTTCCAGCGTTTCATCCATGAAGTGCTGCGAGGACTTGACTTCGTCTACCCATTTATCGATGACTTACTTGTTGCCTCAGAAGACGAAGACACGCACAGACGCGTATTTACATTCTGTACATGGCCAGAACGCATCCATAGAAAACTGCTCGCGTATACATTGTAGTGCAGTTTTTAAATTTGCGATTACAATGTATACAAGAGTAGTACGCAAATACTCGCGTATACTTTGTAGTAGCCAAAGTAACTAGCTTTGTTCCATAATATACAGTGCTAGTCCGCATGCAAACTAATCGTGTATAGATCGGAATAGGCTCGAAAAACTCTAGGTTCCAAACTATACGCGAGCAGTTGCATGCTCGCCATTTTGATTTGTTGACCTCTTTTTCTATTATATGGTAATCATATCTGCGTATCTATTCGAAACATTGCATCATCTTTCGGCACGTGCTGTTTGTTTTTATTAGCGGTTTTTTTGTTGTCTCTGCATAATTTATTATAAAAAAGTTGTAAATACGTTTGTTTATAATGAAAACTTAGTGTTAGTGTGTATTATATGACCAGATCACCTGAGATAATTAGGGATTAGATTTAGAAATAAAAGATGGAGCGTTGCGATGAACTTGCAGTTTTAATAGACTCGTAATGGAGTACAAAAAAAGGCATAGATCAGCACAGATAACTTATGCTTATAAGGATGCGTTCACTGCAAGGGCTGCGTTCACACTTCTAACATCCCCTCTTGAACGTAGACCCATGCCAATCAGGAACTGGTGATGCTTCGGTTTTGCGAGGGCTTTGGTTAGACAGTCAGCTAGCATTGACCCCGTAGGAATATACTCTATGTGGATGTCACCAGACTTGACCTTGTCACGGATGTAGTGGTGGCGAACATCAATATGTTTACTTCTAGCATGATAAGCAGAATTACCTGTAAGTTTAATTGCACTTTGATTATCACAAAAAAGAGTTATACTATTAGCTTTGGTTGAAGACCATAATTCATAATGCAACTGTCTCAGCCACAGAGCTTCTTGTGTAGCTGCTGAGATTGCCATGTATTCTGCTTCTGTAGTTGACAATGCAATGGTTTGTTGCCTTTTAGAATTCCATGATATGGCACCATCCTGTAGCATGAAAACATATCCTGTGCAAGACCTTCTTTCTTCAGTGCATGATGCCCAATCTGAATCACAATATCCTGTGATTTCTTGGTTTATGTTTATTTTGTATGATATCTGAAAATCCTTAGTTCCCTGCAGATATCGAAAGATTCTCTTTACAGAAGCCCAATGTTCTAGTGTTGGAGATTTATTATAGCGGCTGAGTGTATTCACTGCATAGCATATATCTGGACGTGTACCCTGTGAGATGTATAACAAGCACCCTATTGCTTCTTGGTAGGGTATATCACTCACTATCTTATTATCCGATAATTCAGATTTGAAATCTGTTTCCATTGGTGTTCCCACAGCTTTACAGTTCTTCATACCAAACCGTTCCAAAATACTCTCTATATATTTTGTTTGATCTATATAGATTCCATTTTTATCATATGAGATTCTTAAACCAATGTAATAACTAGCTTTTCCCAAATTCTTCATGTTGAACTTCTGTACTATTTTCTTTTTAATCTCATTTGCAAACTCTATGTTATTGTAAAATAATAACAAATCATCAACATAAAGAGTCAAGTACAATGTGTTTCCTCCACTGTTGATATAATATACACATGGATCCAATTGTGATTTTATAAATCCAATTTCAAATAGGTAATTATCCAATTTTTGATTCCATGTTCTACTTGCTTGCTTTAAGCCATATATACTTTTATTAAGTTTGCAGACTAGTTTTTCATTATTTTCATATTGTGATGGTTGTGTCATATACAACTCAACATCTATATCACCTTGTAGGAATGCTGTGATGGCATCTAATTGTTCAATTTGTAGCTTATATTTTGCTGCCATTGCTATTAGATATCTGATAGATGTGAGCCGCACTACTGGAGCATACACATCAGTATAATCAATTCCATAAGTTTGTTCATACCCTTTGATGAATAATCTTGCTTTGTATTTTGCTATGTTTCCATTTGCATCTAGTTTTGTTTTAAATACCCATTTACATGGAATTGCTTTTTTACCAGGAGGTAATTCAGTGAGAGTCCAAGTCTTATTTTGTATTAGTGAATTATATTCAGAATCCATTGCGTTTCTCCATTCTTGCGCATTGTCGCTGTCTAAGGCTTGCTTCACAGTCTGTGGATCAGGAGATAAAGTATTACTTTCACACAGATATGTAGGCGTTCGCCCATTTTTACGGCATCTCAAGCTTCGAGTGGTAGAAAGTGGTGGACTCAGGTTGACCTTACGTTCAGGAATATAATCTTCATCATTTGTATCATCTTCACTGGCTTGTAAACTCTCATTCTCCTTGAGTGTGCTACAGCTGTCATAGGCTTCACTGTCAACAGTTTCATCTATGTTTTCTTCTTCAACAAAAGAGTCTTTAAGTGGCATTATTGCAAAATCTTTCTTTATTTTTTCTTCCAAAAATACAACATCTCTACTTCGAACAATTTTTCCTTCCTTTTTATCATATAATCTGTATCCTTTAGATTCTAGGCAGTACCCAACAAAAATGAGCTCTTTAGATTTACAGTCCCATTTCAAACGCTTCTCTTTGGGTATATGCATCATTGCCGGACAACCAAATATTTTCATGTGTTGTAGGTTAGGCTTCGTACCCGTCCACATTTCAATGGGAGACTTATAATTTATAGATTTTGTTGGTGACCGATTAATCACATAAGCCGCAGTGGAGATTGCCTCTGCCCAAAATTTCTTAGGAAGTTCAGCATTGATAAGCATGCATCTTGCACGCTCAACCAAAGTTCTATTCATTCTCTCACTCATCCCGTTTTGCTCCGGGGAATATGGAATAGTAAACTGTCGCTGGATACCAGAATCTATACAAAATTTATCAAAGGCACTATTGACATATTCTTTTCCATTATCACATCTAAGTGTTTTAATTTTCTTCTGTAACTGATTTTCAACCAATTTCTTAAATTCTTTAAAATAGTCAATAACTTGAGATTTAGAATGCATAAAGTAAACAAATACCTTTCTAGAGTAATCATCTACAAATGTGACAAAATATCTGGCACCACCGAGTGACTTTTCTTCCATGGGACCGCATACATCAGAATGTATTGTCTCTAAAAGACCAGAAGCCCTTGTACCTATATTTTTGTATGGTTGCCTGGTTTGTTTCCCTTGCAGGCAAGTATTACACGTCACATTCTCATTTTGTTCCATCTTCAGATCGCATCCTTCAGCAGAATCCTTGAGCTTCTGTAGGTGCTGATAATTTAGATGCCCCATCCTTTGGTGCCATAAGTGAGCTGAGGATAACAGTGCAAAAGTGTCATTGTTTATCATATATAAGCCATTTTGTATATAACCTGTCATAACCAGCTTAGAATTATGATATATTCTGCAACAATTCTCATCAAATTTTACTTCACAATTATTCTTAGTGATTTGATGTATTGAAAGTAAATTAACAGCTAGATCTGGAACATATAAAACATTTTTTACCTGGACGGTAAAAAATATCAACATCTCGCTCCCTGCATCATAACTTTGTATGTTTACTTTACCACAGCCCCTCACAGGTAATGTTTTATTATCTGCAACAGTAATATTATTAATCATAGCAGGTTTAAAATCATACATCCAGTCTTTATTATTGGTCATGTGCATTGCAGCACCTGAGTCCAAGTACCAACAGCCCTTTTTGAGAACAGGACAAGCAGAAAAAGCAGCCACATAACCTGTGGTATCATTAGACTTATCATTTTTCTTATTAGAATTATTGCTTTGGCTTGAGCTTTGATTTAAACCACGGTTTGAATAGCAAACTTTCGCTAGATGGCCATGCTTATTACACTTGAAGCATCGGGGCCCTTTGCCTGATGGTTTGGAAGCCTTTGCATTTTTCTTGCGAAAGTTTGAATAAAAAGCCGCTGAATCCTTTTCATCCTTGACATCCTGAAGGATTTTAGTTTTTACTAGATCTGTACTTTTTTTTTTTTTTTTTTTTTTTTTTTTTTTTGATAGGTTCGCGCTTGACCGCTAACTCACCTGATGGAAAGCGACGATGCGGTCGACGATGGAACGCGCTTACCTAGAAGTAACCTATTCACTCTTGACTTAAAGATTCCCGGGTTGTAGCCATCAGGAAAAACAGATTCCGGCAAGGAATTCCACTCCTTAGCTGTACGCACTATGAATGTGTTCGCAAAACGTTTTGTGCGTATAGGTGGGATGTCCACCATGTACCGGTGGCGCATTGCCGTACGCCTGGTGGTCCGATGATGGAACGGGCTAGGCGGAATTAGGTTATGCAATTCCGACGCACACTCCCCGAAATGCAACCGGTAGAAAACCGACAGGCTAGCAACTCTGCGTCGATGCTCAAGACTTTGAAGCCTCGACTCAACGAGTGCATCATTGCCAATGATCCTCTTGGCTCGCCTCTCAATTGCCTCAAGTGCATCAAGCTGGTATCGGGCAGATCCGTCCCAAAGATGAGAGCAGTACTCCATACACGATCGAACTTGCGCTTGATAAAGTTTGAGCAGCTGTTCCGGCGTGAAGTACTGTCTGATCTTCGCGAGGATTCCCAGCTTTTTTGCTGCCAGTTGAGCCTTTGCTTCGATGTATGGCCCAAAGTTGAGTGTTGACGTTAGCGTAACACCAAGGAGATCAAGATGGTCGGTTATTGGCACGGTTACGCCCCGGAAAGTTGGAGCAGGGCTGAATTGGCTCCTTTTAGCGGAAAATAGACACGCCTGGGTTTTAGCAGCATTGAACTTGACCAAATTGGCATCGCCCCATTCAGAGACTGCCTCCAAGGACAAGTTCAAGCGCTCGACCATAGCCTCTCGGAGAGACTGGATCTGTGACCCACTAGCCTGCGCGCTGGATATGTAACTCTCAGCAACAGTGCTGTCGTCTGCATACCCAAAGGTACCGGGCTTAAGCAGATCATTTATGTGCAGCAAGAACAATGTTGCCGAGAGCACTGACCCCTGAGGGACCCCGGCATTAATGGCCATTTGACCGGACGAGCGACCATCGATGACCACTCGGATGGACCGGTCACTCAGGAAATCTGCAATCCAAGCACACAAACCAGCAGGTAATCCGAAAGAAGGAAGCTTACTAATAAGGCTTTCGTGCCAGACCCTATCGAAAGCCTTCGAGATATCGAGGGAGACGGCAAGAGCTTCCCCGTGTTTCTCGATGGCCTCACTCCAGATGTGGATGGCATACGCTAGAAGATCACCAGTTGACCGATTTCGGCGAAAGCCGTATTGTCGGTCACTTAGGATGTCATTAGCTTCTAGGTATGCCAGGAGCTTACTGTTGAGTACACGTTCCATTGTCTTACAGAGAATGGACGTTACTGAGATTGGCCTGTAGTTAGCTGGGTCCGCCTGACTACCCTTTTTGGGCACGGGCTGTACGTTAGCTTGCTTCCATGCAATCGGCACTTTTCCAGCCTCAAATGAAAGCCGAAATAGGCGTGTCAGGATCGGAGACAGTTCAGGCGCACACGTTCTTAGAACAATTGCCGGTATCCCGTCTGGACCGCTAGCCTTGTTCACGTCAAGGTTACGCAGCACCCTACGGACGTCCTTCTGATGGATGCGAATATCCGACATACTCGTCTCGCAACCATCAGGATTAACAGGGGGCCGCGCGTCACCAGAATCTAGACGCGAAGAATCCGCGAAGAGAGAGGCAAACAAATTTGCTTTCTCCTCAGCGGTATGGGCCAGCGACCCGTCGGGTTTCAGCAGTGGCGGTAGTGAGGGACGGCAGAAGTTCGATTCAACCGACTTAGCCAGGGACCAAAACGCCTTACTACCAGCAGGGTTTTTTTTTTTTTTTTTTTTTTTTTTTTTTTTTCCCCGCCGCAAAACATCTGTCACAGCATCTGCGCACGACGATGGATCATCCGAAGAAAAGCAAGTAGGCTGCCAAGGATAACATGCGAAGAAAGATCGCATGCCATCCCAATCTGCTGACCTATATCGCCAAACCCGCCTGGTGCCTCTAAGGCAGGGATCAGGCGGAGAGTAGACTGATACAGATTTCACCAGACAGTGGTCGGAACTACCTAACGGTGATGACATCGACACTGAATAGCGGTCTGGATCTGTTGTCAGCAGAAGGTCCAAGCAGTTGGCCGTGTGCGAATCAACATCCGGCACCCTCGTAGCTCCCTGGACCAGCTGGGTGAGATTTAACGCTAGCGCAAGCTTTCGCATCTCTCGACCAGCATGGTCTGTGCACCGGTATGGGAAAAGCCACTCCTGATGGTGGGCATTAAAATCCCCCAGTAACACCAGTTGTGCGGAAGGGTACCTCTGCTGAGCCGCATCCGCCGCCTCACTAAGGTACTGTGTGAGCCTGGTCGTCTCCTGATCACCACTGTGCGAACGGTAGACACAAGCATAGATAATTTTATCCATGCCTGTGTCCACCAGAGCCCAAAGCGTTGAGAACCTGGTATCTTCAAGGTTACGGAGACGCCGATAGCAGATGTCGTCCCTGACGTACAAACACACACCAGCGTGTGGTTTAAAATTGTGCTCCAGGGTAAACCCTGGGTAAGACAGGTACGACACGTCTGACGGACTTCTTATCTGCGTCTCCGAAAGGAAAAAGAGGGAAGGTTTTTCAGTCTCCAGGTGATGATGGACTGCTGCGAGATTTGAGTGCAGACCTCTAATATTGCTGAGGTGCACTTTAAGTGAGAGGGAGTGCAGCCGCTGTTTAACTTTTCTCTTTTTCAACCTTGGCATATTATGAGTGAGGTAGGAGAGGAGAAGGAAGTGAAATGGAGTCCCATGCTGCTAACCTTCGTCACGCACTGGCAGGACAACATCATTGGGGCACTAGTCTGGAGACTGCGGGGACGCCCGAGCCCCCCCGGAAATGACCATCGGGCCCTCTCATCTGGTCGCCAACCAGCACGATGGTGCATTCCGGGATTTTTCGTCAGTTGGCGGGGCAGCCTTTCATGTGTGGCTAGCACATTACTTGGGCCCCCAACTAACTGCGGTCGGCCAGCGGTGCACCGTGCCTCGGATCCCGCTACCCTCCGCGACTAGTCTCCCGATATGTCAATACCAGCGCGGGTCCGGCTGGTCTGCATACATTAGAACCGCCACTTCGACCCAACTCCTCTAAAATTGGCTACACTGGGCATCGTACCGGAACGCTAGGCCGCTTGGCGGTACGTCTTTGCCCAGTGGGTGGTCACAAGCCATCGGTCGAAACCTACCACCAGTTAATGTCACCTGATTAGCACCACCCGGGGACCACGTGTAGGGCCTATCTATGGGTATTCTCCTACGGACGCGGGTGACTCAGCCCCCAATATATATATATAACTTATGGTCACACCTGAGCTTTCCATGGCCATGATCATGGGTTTATATACTTCAGGCAGCCCTGCGAGCAGGAGCGTGCCCAGCCACTCATCATCAACATGAAATCCAATGTTTCTGAGCTTGTGTGCACAAGTGATTATAGTATTTACGTAATTTTCTACACTGCCACAGCCTTCTAAATCTGTCGTGATCAACTCACGCAGCAATCCAACCTTCCTGGTCAAGCCTGAGTCATCGAAAGCCCTACGCAGGTTATCCCATACCTCCCTAGCGGTTTTACCTTCTTGAATATGAATATAATTGATGGGATCATCCAACAGTACGATTTTTGTCCTAGCTTTCGTGTCATTGCTTTTGCTGTAGGCTATTTCGTCATCGTTTTCAACGCATTTCCATAGATCTTCATGTTCTAGGTACGTCTTTACGGCAAAACTCCACGTGGCATAATTGTCCCGGCCTTTCAATTTTTCGATATTGATTATGCTTCCAGTTGATGCCATTATTGATGATCGGTAATCAATATTGATTATCGTTGAGTTTTTTTATTAACTTTACCGTACGAAACCTGAAAACCTGAAAATAAGCGACCGAGACCGGTTGAAGTTATGGTGCAACTCCAAACTACTTTTCACTAAGAAAAAATTGAAAAACTGTCCCTATTCTAAACTAATCGGGCGTCTGGGCCCATAACCTAATGAAAACTTAGTGTTAGTGTGTATTATATGACCAGATCACCTGAGATAATTAGGGATTAGATTTAGAAATAAAAGATGGAGCGTTGCGATGAACTTGCAGTTTTAATAGACTCACAACAACAGTTTACTTAATACAAATGTGAAAAATGATTACCAAAGACACTCTGCAAGAGTTTTACTGAGTAAATGTGGTGAATTCAAAGAAAAACTGTTTGATTTTGAATCTTCGGAAAAATTTGAAGTAATCATCAAGTGCAAGCTGGGAGCCCAAAGGATTCACTAACATTAGAAGGGAATCTGGATTTCGGCGGCCGCTGCCGCGGCACGCTCGCTGCGCTCGCTCGCCTTTACGCTTTAATGGTCACTGTTCTAACCTAACCTAACCCACATGATCGCTTTGTTAGCTCGCCATCGTGTTCTAATGGTCACTATTCTAACATGACCTAATCCAGGCGCGATTTTTAACTTAACCAAACCCAAATGATTCACTAACATTAGAAGGGGATCCCCTTCTTATTCATTATTTTTTATCTAATTATACATTAATAATGTTAAAACTTCATTCCATTATATGCATAAATGATTTTAATAAACTATATCGCAGCTTTTGTCAGGCGTAAGTGATGTTAACAATAGTATAGTTTGGAAACACGTTACAAACTATACAAGACCAGTGAGCAGAATTCGTGTATACATTGTAATTGCAGATTTAAAAATAGCAATACAGAGTATACGCGAGCAGTTTCCTATGGCTGCGTTCTGGCCTTGTATACAATGGAAATACACATGTGCGCGTCTAAGTTACAAACTATACACGAGTAGTACGCAAAATTCGTGTATACATTGTAATCGCAAATTTAAAAACTGCACTACAATGTATACGCGAGCAGTTTCCTATGGATGCGTTTTGGCTATGTACAGAATGTAAATACGCCGCACACACAGCACCTACGAACAGCATTGCAAAGGCTGGACGAATACGGCATAACCATCAAAGTGCGTTTTCGGTCGAAACAAGGTCACGTTTCTCGGCTACAAAGTCACACCAGATGGAATAAAACCCCCAGAAGACAGAATCAAGGTCATTACCGAATATCCCAAACCAAAAACTTAGTTGTCTGAAAAAAAAGAATTATCTTTATTATTATAAGGTAGCACCGCTTTCATAGACCACTCTAAATGCCTATTCGACACGCCAAAATCACTCCTCTTTGAGAACTGGATGGAAAGACGTTACGGCGTCCTCACCTTCCGCATGATGCAGGTTCTCACCAGACATGGTAAGTTCGGGAGGTTCCTGCACCGGATTCGTGCGGAAGAAACGCCCAGGTGTCACCATTGTGTGGACCGCCCGGAGGACACGGTGGAGTTGTGCCCCGCTTGGGCGGAGCACCGCCGTGTCCTCGTGAGGGCGGTCGGTGGCGGCTAACTCTCGCGCCGAGCCCTAATACAGGCCGTGGTATGGAGCGAGAAATAATAGCAAGCGGTCGCCTCCGCGTGCAAAGCAGTAATGCGGCCGCACGCGTGAGGGAACGGACATCTTCACGCACCTACCGCCGGGACCCCGACACCGATTTCCAGCCACCGTAGACGTAAGCTTGCGGACGACAAGCAATGGATAGCCCACCGTCCAGCCATCCGGTAACCGTCCGGATCGAGCCCGAGTCTTCGACGGCGCACAGTGTTCCACAGGCGCCTCAAAGACAGCAAAACCGTAGGCCAGCAGACCCGAAGCCTACTGGGGCCATGGGTTGGCTTCCGAAAGGGAAACTCGGGGTCTTGAGGCAAGGCAAAATAGGAAAATAAGTGTGGTTTTAGTCAGTAAAACTGTGACACGCGCCCACGTTCCCCTCGAGTGGTAGAAGGCATTGGATGATTTACCACCTTAAAAAAAGTCTATACTTTATTATTTGAGGTAGGACATCAAAGAACTCCTCCAGCTCCGGGAGGGCGTGTCAGACTTCTATTGACTAAAACCTACATGTGTTTGTTCAGTTGTTCTTTGCGTTTGTTGAGGTAAGGTAAGCAGTCGCTCCATGGTGTTCAACTGCATTCAGCCGGACGCTATTCGACAGAAGACCCATACATATTTGGGTAGGCTAGTTAGGCAATGAAGTGGCAGCGCCTCATCAGTAACTCTGCAGTGATGATATAAAAAACATTTGAACTATACTTTGAATGTTACAGAGACGAAGTAGACAGGCTCCAAACGGAGCACGAGCAGATGAAGGAGCTTGGTGACAAGCTCCGGCACTCGAACGACATGATCGAGAATCTGCTAGAAGACAAGAAGCGGTTGCAGAATGCGCTGCACGAGGTGCGCTCGCGCGTGTCCGTGCTGCAGCAGGAGCTGGACAACAGCGAGAAGGTGCAGCAGGACTTCGTCAGGCTGTCGCAGTCGCTGCAGGTATACACAACTACACTCTAGACAAGCGATTATCGAAACGTTCTGTCTTTCTTTTGACGATTATTTACTTCACTTATTGTTTAGATTCGTATTTGGAATGTTGTGAGTTTGCTCTATATACTTATGAGTTTTTGATTAATTTTAGTAATGTTTCTTTTGATGCTTCTGCCTCCGACTTCGATTCCGATATAACCGCTTCTACATCTCTACTTTAAACTGTATGTATATAGCGTGTGTTGGTGCGCAGGTGCAGCTGCAGCGCATCCGCGAGGCGGACACGGAGGTGCGGTGGCAGCACGAGGACGACGTGCACGACTGCCCCGCCTGCCACACGCACCTGCCCAACAACAAGAAGAAGGTAACTGGAATCCGCTTCGACTAACATTTCATGTTCCTAGAGCCGGCGGTTAAGCAGATTGACGATACATTCACGGTGTTTTCTATGTGTGAAAATTGACATTTGTCTTAGACTGGGACAATACGAGGCTATCGATAACGATAATCTGTATCGGCAGATCCACTGCCGGCACTGCGGGCGCATCTTCTGCGCGTCGTGCGTGGCGCACGTGGTGCCGGCCGGGCCGCGCGGCGCGCCGGCGCGCGTGTGCTCCGTGTGCCGCACGCTGCTGCAGCCGCACGCCGCGCCCTACTTCAGCACCGACCCTCCTCGCTCTCCTGACTAATGCGACCCGACAGACAGACGCACCGTCCCAGCTGGACACCTGAACCTTGGACGCCACTACAGCTGAACCGACAGCTTCGGACTCCACCTCTGTCTTAATACATGGCTGCTACATTTGGTTAGGAGTTAAAGCCAATCACCCGACGAACCTAACCACAACCTGGATACCATGGTCTTCATACATCGACGCTGCTACACAGGTCATATACGACTCATATGCTGAGACGATATGGACACGCTCGCATCAACAATGCCACTTCAAACGCCGGTGAAATTTTGTGATCGTCTAAACTGAGATTGCGTGCTTCTCCGTAGTTGGAATTTTTTAACATGGTGCGTGCAATAATAAAATTAAGAACGTCCACGTAACTTAGGACAATGTCTACACTATCATGAATTCAATAAAAATAATCCAACATTTCTAATTCGCCCAGCTTTCTAAATAATCTTTACCTAGTCGACCAGCACCTGTTTCAGACTCTTCCATAGTCATTTATAAACAAGACCAATATCGATTATCAATCAATACTTTCGATTATCTTAATATATTCCTCCACTATTCTGGTAGTATCTTTGTTTGATCTCATCCTTATCATTACTAGAGGTTATAAGGTTTTACTAAAAGTAATTCCCTTGTCATCATTTCGGCAGTTTGCCTTACATAAGGTTATAAGGCATGCAATAAAAATGTGGCTTTTAAAACCTTTATCCCTCCAATGACGCGTACGCACCCTGTACTATAGTACCTTACAAGGAATTCTGATCACCTCATAGGGTAATGGCAGGAGTATAAGTAGAAAGAGCGTAGCTAGGTGATAGTTTTGTGTTAAATTATTTGTTGTTGACGTCTGGGTGACAGATTGAGTGATGGGTAATCAACAGCCTTATTGACGCCATAGAGTGGAAACGTCAGAAATGTGAAGGAAGTAACATTAAAGGTGGAAGAGAAAACAGCGCCCAGTAATTGATTTTTTGCCACAACTTATGGATTCGTTTACGAATGCGTATAAATTATATATTTCAAGTTAATATTGTGAAAACGTTAAACGCAACATCAATAACAGTTGCGATTTTATACGAGGTTTTCATGGACCGTCATTAATAGTGTTACAGGTTACTTTTTTTTAATGTAATAAAATAAAAATTACCAAAATTAAATTTTTAAGGCTGGTTACGTAGAGCAATATTCTTGCTCTCCATAACAACTCAACTATGAAAAAGAATAATATCTATCCTTTCCATAAAAGGATTTTTTTTTAAATAATTGTATGTACACTCAGTCAGGGAATTAATTATTATCACCTTGATGTTGAATGATACTTACTAAACACGTCATTCATTACACGATGACGTCTATTTGTCAAACTCCGTGAACTTTAAATTTTCTGGGATTTTATTGTTAAATGTGGCAAAAAATTGATTTCCTAACTTAAATATTTATTAAAAAACGATGAAAAATCGAATAAAATAAAACTGTTCTGTTATTCTTACACTGTTCTTCACACGGTTAATTTTTTGGTTCTGATTTTGATAAGGAATGTCACGATGAAAAAATTTAGACATCTGGGTGGCGCAGGTCGCATATGTCTCAGTGTCCGAATTATTTGCATATGACGTCATAACACAATTGATAGTTGTGTTATGACGTCCGTCGACCGATAAAATAGCCGACCACATCAATTAGTGATGTGGTCGGCTATTTTATCGGTCGATTGCACACCAGGACTCCGTTTTAAGCTTGTATAGTCGGGGTAACTTTCATACTTACACAGCTTAGTTTATGTCGGTCTGCATACAAGTTTAAAGATTTACCTCAGCGATGCGAGAGTTTAACATAACTTTTGTTCTGCTACTGGTTTAAGAGGGCCCTGCCCTATCCGCCTGTCGTCAACCTGAACATGGTTTAACCTTTCGAATGCCGTAACTAGAGACAATGAGAGAGCGATCCTTCGCTTGGGGTTTAATGAATTAAAAGCTTGTTAGTTCATCCAACGCAATATTTGATAAAGTTCAATTCCGAAAAAAGAGAGATAACACCTGAAAGCTCTGTTGGTATTCGGTATTTCAGTCATTCACTCGAATATTACACAAAACTTGTTTTAGGAAATAAAAGTATTTTAAAAAAACTTAAAGTTTTGGAAAAATAAATCGTTATTTAGAATCTTGATTAAATTTCCAAGGTTTCTATAAATATATTTTAACATTTTAATTTATAAACACACTAGCTTCTGCCGGCGGCTTCAGTAGTCAGTTAGGCCTTGTAGTTTCGGCTGTGCGTTGATATGTCAGTTAGTTTGTCCTTTTTTATATATATAGATTATGAAGGGCCAAAGTTCAAGCAAAATTGCAGATTTTCAGAGGTCTTTACTGGATAAGTTTTACACAAATTTATGATTTGATTTCAATAAAAAGCAAGATAATATCCGCAAGGTGTTTCCAAAATATTTGACGTCGTAATCACGTAAGAGCGATCGTTTGAAAATGTACTTCGGGTTGGACGCTCTTAAGGCTGTTGATTGTCAAAGACGTGTGCGTGTGAGCGGCGACGGGTGCAGCGACAACGTGTTGGCACTTGATAAGTAAATTATGACATCTAGCGATAGCTTAGCATAAGAGTTGTAATATAAAGATTTTATTGTAAATAAAAGAGCTCCATATTAATATGTTTTGTTTTATTTCTATATCTACCAAACAAGGCATGGTTTTGATTGATGCAAACCAGAATGTAAACTTATGAAGAATAACCATCTCGTAAATAGCTGAACTACGCTTCATCACGCGTTGAGAAAAAAAGCAGCTTGGCTGAAGTGGGCGTGGGCTGGCAGCTCGCACGATTGCACCCAGAGATGGCGATCAGATCAGTGCCACTGTGGTCTATATCAAAAAACAACCTGTATAGCCTTCAGCAAGTCATATTTAGAATATGTAGTGCATGATAACCAGATTATGATTTGTCCGACCGAAAACGAATTTCGGTAACAGTCAGTTTCGGTCGAAAACGAAATCGCAACTTCCTTACCAAGGATCATGTAAGAAAACGTTATTATAATCAGTCAGTCTTTATTTTTTTTATCTTTAAATCTCGTAGCTACGCAGTCTTCGACATTTTTACTTGTTGGTATGATAGTTAACAGAACCCCTCGTTTATGAAAAAAATACTTTTTTTTTTATTTTTATTATTTTCTTTATTTATTTTCTATACATATTTAATATATTTTTAAATATTTCTTAAAAACACATAAAAAAAACAACATTTAAAAATATAAAAAATAGTAGTCCGCCGGTGTCGGGAGCAGGGTCCAAGCTACCGGTGGTTAGGGCTCCAGAGACAGGAACCTCCTCACAATCCGAGCCGTATCAAGGAGTACTGCCTTCTGTATCAGGCCCTTGATCCAACCGCGTAACGACAGCTTCGACAGATGGTCGTCGAAGCTTTTGGCTATAAGGCCATTGTCAGTCACAACAATCGGCACAATGACAGCCGAGTCCACATTCCACATGTCGACAACCTCGTGTGCTAAGTCGAGATATTTGATTTGTTTTTCTTTCTCAGCTTTCACGAGATTCTCGTCATGCGGGATGGTGACATCGACTATCATTGCGCGGCGCGCTAATCGGTCTATCACCACTATATCCGGCTTATTGGCTACAATAGTCCGGTCAGTAATGATAGACCGATCCCAGTACAACGTGACATGGTCATTTTCGAGAACTGGGTCGGACACATACCTGTAATACGGTACCTCTGAATACACTAAGTTGTATTTCAAAGCAAGTTGCTGGTGAATAATCCTGGCTACTTGGTTATGCCTGTGCAAGTACTCGCCGTTAGCCAGACGAGAATAACCAGAGATAATATGTCTGATAGACTCACCTGGACGATAGCATTCCCGACACACGTCAACCGTCCCGTCCTTCATTATACAACATGTAACGTAATTAACGCACACCCCTCAAACACCCCAAATAGAATATTATGTTATAATCATAATACATACACTGAATTTTTACCTGTAATACGGTACCTCTGAATACACTAAGTTGTATTTCAAAGCAAGTTGCTGGTGAATAATCCTGGCTACTTGGTTATGCCTGTGCAAGTACTCGCCGTTAGCCAGACGAGAATAACCAGAGATAATATGTCTGATAGACTCACCTGGACGATAGCATTCCCGACACACGTCAACCGTCCCGTCCTTCATTATACAACATGTAACGTAATTAACGCACACCCCTCAAACACCCCAAATAGAATATTATGTTATAATCATAATACATACACTGAATTTTTAATTTAACATGTCTAAGCATTGTTATTTATTAAATTAGTTATACTAATTCTTGGAGAACTTTGTCGTCATACTACTACGCACGCAACGCACACAGTCGGACAAGCAGTTATCGCGCCGCTCGACACAACATAACGAAACTACGGAAAAAGCCGACAATACACGATTGTTTACGTTAAAGAAATATTATGCGTCCAAGAAAATAATTGTTTATTTACGGTCTGTAAACATTATGATTGCATCTTTCCATCACACTTTTCAGGCTTTGGACTGTCGACTCTGAATAATTTGGTATGATGATACAATGCCAATCGGTAGGTAATGAACTGCTGAAAATAAGATGCGATACGACATTATTCAGGGACGGCGTGTTTAAAAGATTGAATCAAAATATTTACATTAATTAATAAAATCAAATAACTTACATACTGATTGCCTAAACACTCATACGACGTTGTCTTTTTAACACACTTTCAAAATGTCCACCACCTTGTTCAATACATTTTAATGCCCGTTTTCTTAATTGATGTTTTAATTTAGAAAGCACTTCAGTGTCATTTCTCACTATTTCAAAAGCGTTCACTATCCTATTTTTCAGATCCTCGGCACTTGTTGTATCACTAAAATAAACTAACGATTTAATTCGTCCCCACAAAAAAAAGTCAAGAGGCGTCAAATCAGCTGATCTGGGGGGCCACGGAACAGGGCCGCCGCGACCGATCCAGCGCTCTCCAAACTCTTCATCAAGGTGCTGCCGAACACTTCTAGTGAAATGGGCAGGGGCACCATCGTGTTGGTAGAATACCTCTTGTAAATTATGAAGAGGAATGTCTTCTAGCAGCGTAGGTAGAGTTTCTCGTAAAAACAGTAAATATGCGTCTCCTGTTAATCTTTGTAAGAAGACTGGCCCCAGTATGTGTGTACCAATGACACCGGCCCAGACGTTAACGGAGAAACGGTGTTGGAAGGAATCCACTCTGCATGCGTGAGGATTTTCGTGCATCCACAAATGTGTGTTATGTTGATTGTACATCCCCACGCGTGTGAATGTACTTTCGTCTGTCCAAATTATGTACCGCTGCCAATTTTCTAATAACCAGCGGCTGAACTGCAAACGTGGTACGTAATCGTTTGTAGTCAACTCCTAGCATCTTCTGAGGTGGAATGGATGTTCTTTATCACCACGAAGTGTTCTCCACACATGCATATGACTACATTCAAAGTGTGGCGCTGCTTCTCGGGTACTGGCTTGGGGATTCTCATCGAAATAGTCGAGGATTTCGTTTTGAAGACGAGTTCGTGTACGCACGTTGGCTCCCCTATCGATGGCTGTGTTTGGACGGAACGTTCCGTGGTCGCGAAGCCGCTGAGTAGCAGCTAACATTGTCCTGCGGTCCACTCTTGTACCATACCTTTGGTTAAATGTTCTGCAAGCTAGAGCCACATTATCACCACACATTGCCAAAGTCCTCACCATTTCGGTATACTGAACATTAGTGTATCGGAAAGACATTGCGCGCGAAAGAATTATTTGATACGTAACTTCTTTCCACTAATAATGCCCGCGCGTGACTAATGTTGTTTACATTTATGTTAGCTTTCATCGTCGCCGCGCAAGTGGCGGTTCATTGTGGCTATCTCGCTCTATCCTGGGCTTTTAGTTTGCAGGAGAAAGGGAACGAAACTAAGTAGGTGGTTTATCGGTATCCTTTGTGCAGTTCCTGTTTGTGTGTGCGTGCGGTCAAATCGCTAAGTTAACAATGCATTTGTAAAGACCTTAACTTTCCTGTAATTAGGTTTATTTTTCTTTATTTTGTATTGAATGATGAAATTTGTATGAATACAAATAAAACTGCGATTTTAAAAGTCTTATTACTTTGAGTTACGGTCCATTTCAATTTGTTTTGACTGTACAGGGTTAATATGACAATAATTTCCGTAGTTTTAATTATTTTTGGGATAAAAAATTACCTATATTAAAAATGATATAAATCGATTCAGTAAACGATTCTGAACAAACTATTTTCAGGATGTGCGTTAATTAAGTTACATGTTGTATATCTCCGGTAGTTATTCGTCAAGATAACTTCGTCCATAATTGCACAGATAAAACCTTCAGTTTCCCCGAAGAGGTTGCTGAAACGTAGCCAGGCCACGGACGCTGCAAAATCTACATCAGACTCATGAAGAGCCCGATAAAAGCGCCCGTGGAGCTCCTTACTTTTCCATACTTCCTTGCGGTCATCAGTTGTAAGTACAACAGGTTTGCGCCAGTTCTCTTTAGCCATGGACAGCGGGGTGAGTCCCTTGTCCACTGCGACCACATCGCGGTGCATACCCACATCGGTTTTATGAAAGTATTCTCTGAGGCTGCACACCTCGCGGTTGTGCAGGGTCTTCGTGTTTAAAAATCCTCTTGACTGCGATCCCACCTGATGGTAAGCAGCGACCTCCACACTTCCGCGGGATGTACAGTCTCATTACAGACGACCGTGGGTGATGCATCCGGTTTGCGGTCAACAGTGTACGGACCCGCCTATCCAGAGCGTCTAACTCGGTCTGAGTCCATTTGAGTATGCCGAAAGAGTACATTAAGACCGGCATGACCCAACCATTGAAGGCGCGCAACTTATTTCCACCTGACAGAAGGCTATTTAATACCTTCTTCAGGCGGCCAAAGAAGCGCTCCTTCAACGATTGCTTCATGTCAGCAACGTTAATGCCTAATGCTTCCGACATACCCAAATACTTGTAGGTTTCGGTCGAGGAGAGAGATCTAAGGTGTATGGAATCTGAGAGTTGAATCCCCTCAGATTCCATAATCTCCCCTCGTTTTACATGCATGACTGCACATTTATCCACACCAAATTCCATCCTGATGGCACTACTGAAAGTTTCAGTTACCTTCAGTAGTTCCATCAGTCGTAACTTGTTGGGGGCAATGAGTTTCAGATCATCCATGTAAAGAAGGTGAGATAGAACCTGACCATATCTCTTCTCAACCTATAGCCCAAGCCTGATTTCTCTAGCAGTGTGCTTGGAGGATTCAGGGCTAAGCAGAACCAAAGTGGACTCAGACTGTCGCCCTGGAATATTCCCCGTTTAATCCATATAGGCTCATCGTCCCTCCGGATTAATCGACATCCTGGATAGCGAAGGACTGTGTTCCATTGCCCCATACATGACTCAAGGAAGGTGCGTAGAGTTGCATCTATTTTATACAACTCCAACACCCTCATGAGCCAAGTATGTGGCACAGAGTCATAGGCCTTCTTATAATCTATCCAGCATGTCGACAAATCCTTGCGGGATCGACGAACCTGTTGCCTTATTATTATTTACTTATTATTTTTATTATTATTGATAGGCTCGCGTTTGTTAAACTGAAACTCGACCAAAACCGATTATATCGGTTCCTAAGGATAAGGGTACGTTTTCACTGACGCGGAGCTGGGCGGAGGGTAGAGGAGCGGACCGTGAATTGGCCAATCAGTGCTCAAAGTCTCCACTCTGCATCAGTGGGAACAGCCTAAGTGGAGCTGAGTGGACTTTCAAAAAAAACATATCAAAGGCCCCGAGACGGACAGAACGGAGTCGAGCAGGCTGTGGTGTCGGTCGGAGGGTAGCTCAACTCCACTCCGGCCTGCTCCGCTGCAATGGAAACATTGGCCACTTTTCAGTGGAAACGCACCGTAACGTAGTCGTCAGGTCCGGTTGAGCTGTCGATAATAGTGTACGAATGGTATAATATGCCACCATTTGATACAGCACCGAGTCCAAAACGCTCAGTGTAATATGGTTGTTCCCCGAAGCCGCTTTAATCTTACTTGTGTGTGTACATTCATGTGCACACGTTGTGTCTGTGCGGGTAAGCTATATTTTATGACACCGAGCGCTCCGACTTATTTTATTTTTAGCATAAATGCCATGGTACTATCGAATTAAATGTACCTAGTTAATTAGATCTTCATTTTACATAAAAAGCTACAACGCTGGGCCCAGGGTTCATACAAAATTGGGGGTCCTAATTACACGGTGCGCCTGAAATTTCCTCTCTCTGAATAAATGCCGGGAGTGCCGCATCATCCGCGCTCATCCGACCAATCAGCAAAGCGACTACAGGTTTTTTTTTAATTTGATATAAACCAGTGCTTGACTGCGATCCCACCTGATGGTAAGCAGTGATGCAATCATTGATGGTAAGGCGCACTAGTTTATTAAGAGCCTATTCACTCTAGCCTTGAAGGCACCTAAATTATAGTTGGACCGAAAGACCGCAGCAGGCAAATTGTTCCAGTCCTTCGATGTACGCGGTATAAACGACGAAGCGAAACGTTTAGTCCGGACCGTTGAAGTTTCAACAACGTAAGGGTGGATACTCGCCGTACGTCGGGTTGTCCGATGGTAGAAATGAGATGGCGGAATCAAGTCATGCAATTCCCGCGCACACTCTCCAAAATGCAACCTGTAAAATACCGATAGGCTGGCTACCCTGCGCCTGTGCTCGAGGCTTTGTAGATTGGACTTAACCAAATCTGGATCCCCAATTAGCCTCTTCGCACGCCTTTCCACTGAGTCCAGAGCTGCTAGATGGCATTTTGCAGCACCAGCCCATATGTGACTGCAGTACTCCACACACGATCGGACCTGTGCTTTGTATAACATTAGAAGCTGTCCCGGTGTGAAGTACCGTCGGACCTTTGCAAGAACGCCTAGTTTTCTAGCAGCTACCTTGGCTTTGGACTCAATGAACCGCCCAAAATTGAGGTCTGAGGAAATTTCAACTCTCAAGAGCTGAAGCAGGAGCCAAGGTGAACGTGCTCCTTTTGGCGGTGAACAGACACGCTTGTGTTTTGGTGGCGTTGAATTCTACTAGATTGGTTTCGCCCCACTTGGAGACTGCCTGAAGTGAGACATTCGTACGCTCTACCATAGCCTCTCGTTCGGACCGGGTTAGTTCCTTACTAGCCCGAGCACCTGGAAGGTATCTCTCTACAACTGTGCTATCATCTGTATACCCATAGATACCGGGCATCAGCAGATCGTTAATATGCAGCAGGAAAAGAGTTGCAGAGAGAACTGACCCCTGAGGAACTCCGGCATTAGTGGTCATGGGCTCTGATGAGCATTCATCGACATCAACTCGGAGAGACCGTTCACTCAGGAAGTCTTTTACCCAGTTAATCAGACCAGGGGAAATGCCGTACGCTGGAAGCTTACTCAGAAGGCTGGCGTGCCATACCCTGTCGAAGGCCTTCGAGACGTCTAAGGAGATAGCAATCGCTTCTCCATTCTTCTCGAGGGCCTCGCCCCACATGTGAGTGGTAATACACTAGTAGGTCCCCAGTAGACCGATTGTGGCGAAACCCGTACTGTCGGTCACTGAGGAGTTCGTTACCTTCCAGGTATGCCATGAGGCGCGAGTTCAATACACGCTCCATAATCTTGCAGAGTATGGAGGTTATTGAAATCGGCCGATAGTTGGCAGGATCGGTACGACTGCCCTTTTTGGGCACGGGTTGCACGTTGGCAAGCTTCCAGGACTTGGGCACTATACCAGTCCTAAATGAGAGGCGGTACAAGCGCGTCAATACAGGAGACAACTCGGGCGCACATGCCTTGAGAACTATTGCTGGTATACCATCTGGTCCACTAGCTTTATTCACGTCTAGACGACACAGTGCTCTCAAAACTTCTTTATTTCTTATGCGAACCTCAGGCATTGAGGTGTTGCAGTGAGGTAGAGTCGGTGGAGTAGCACTGCTAGTATCAAGACGAGAATTATGGGCGAAGAGAGATGCAAAGAGACCTGCTTTCTCTCTCGCCGAGTGAGCCACTATTCCATCAGGTTTAACCAGCGGAGGCAATGTGGGCCTACAGAAGTTCGCTTCGACCGACTTGGCAAGGGACCAGAATGCTCTGCTTCCGGACGGCTGTGCAGAGAGCTTTGTGCCAATATGGGTAATGCGGTCGAACCGAGCCTTCTTCAGTGCTTTTTTGTAGGACTTGGCAGCACGGTTGAAAGCTCTCTTCTTTGAGCTCAAATCCGGAGCTTTGCGGTCACGAGCGTCAACCCAGGCGAGAAACGCCGAATGCTTACGCTCTTCAGCTTGAACGCAATCGGCGTTGAACCATGGGTGAGCTGAGCCTCCGATGGGTACGTCACTATAAGGGATGAAAAACTCCATAGCTTGACGTATCACATCGAATATAGCATCCGCACAGCTCGACGGACTCTCAGAAGAGAAGCAGACCTGCTGCCAAGGATAAGATGCAAAGAAACGCCGCATCTCATCCCAATCTGCTGACCTGTAACGCCACATTCGCCGTTCACCGCGTGAGTCGCAGTCAGGTGGGGAGAAGGACGAAACAGACTTCACCAGACAGTGATCTGAAGTTCCAAGTGGTGAGGAAACTGTTACGATACATCTGTCCGGATCGGTGGTCAGCAGAAGGTCCAGACAATTGGCAGTATGACCAACTACATCAGGCACCCTAGTCGCTTGCTTGACCAGCTGGGAAAGGCCCATCAATATTGCAAAGTTTCGCGCTTCTCTCCCAGCGTGGTCGGTCCTCTGGTATGGGAACAGCCAGTCTTGGTGGCAGGCGTTAAAGTCCCCCAGAGCGACGAGCTGCGCATCAGGGTGCCGATGCGCAGCTCGTCGCAAAGTGGACGGCACATTCTTTTATTACGTGTTACATTTCGTAAGTCTGTACAGGGCCTTTAGAGGCATCGTTTTTGATTGGAAAAAGGAGAAAGTAGGAATTCATAAGTAAGGAAAAGGATCGCATATTTACTCGTAACAAAGAAAACACACTATTACTGTATACTTAAAACTAATATAATAATCAAACTGTTAATCGTAGCGAAGACAAGTGACAGTGAGGAATGAAGTAAAACATTATATAAAAATATGTCAATTGCTATAATGTAATCTATGTTCGTATTAACTAGTCGGGGTAGCTCTCCAGGCTCAGGGTCATCACGTCGCTCACCAGGCAGTCGGCCGGCTGCAACAAGGAATGTTCACAACACTCATACTAATGTTATAAAGACAGTTTACGTGTATTACTTGGTACCCAGGTAGACCATTCCTGGAACAGCACATAGGATACTTTATATCCCAGGAGTATGTTCCCTTGGGATCATTTTCTACTATCACGCGAGCGAAGCCATTGGCAGCAGTAAGTGTAATTGTAGAACCAAAATTTCGAAAATAACTGACATCTGTTTATCAGCCCGCACTGACAAGATATGTGTCCCAGCGAGCAATTTTAACATTGAAGTAATACAGTTAGTTGCGGAGTCCTTTTCAGCGCCAAATACTAAATACGTACCACTACTTACTGGCCTTCCTTTAGCATTACTATAGTACAGTTCACTGTTTTTTCATGAGAGGATTATTTACGTGGTCATTCTTATGAATGACTTGAGCTGAAAATGTTTGTCAGGACACTGGAATTTTAGGCAATATGACTATATTGACTAAAATTCCAGTGTCCTCCAATTATTTTCCCCGGTGTGCTAGAGCTCTTGCGCAGTCCGTGCGTCTCCCTCCGCCAGGCAGGTGCGCGGCCCGGCCGGCAGCCCGCCGCCAGCTCCATGCGGCTGGCTGTGTCCAGGCGATAACCTCCCCAAGTTTAGTCGCTGACAGGGCGGGCCAGACTTGAGGATTCTACCCCTTTCGATACGCTGTCGACAGTGTCACGACTCAACAAGTTTCCTGCGAGGTAAACGCCCAGTATAATGATCTCACCTCTGAACAGATCCCGACGAGCGCGTCCGCGCAGCCGTAGAACTCTTCTTTAAGCGAGATGACGATGGTCTGCAAGTTACCCTTCTTGGAACGAATGTAGGAGGCCACTTTGCCAATGTTAGTGTTGTCTAGCGCAGCATCGATCTCGTCGAGCAGGAAGAATGGGGCGGGCTGGTAACTGGAACAAAACGTCGATATTTTAATACAGTATAAGGTATGCGCTCATATATTTCATGCGCAGCAGTTTTACTATTCAATGATCACTAAAAAGTTAGTAAAATAAATAGCGAAGTTTCTCCAAAATTTCAGCCAACCGTGAGTAACTGAGCCTTTCAAGCTGTTACAATTATACTGGAAACAGTCCCGACATCACAGGACCCACCGTGCATTGCTCACAACCCGAATAACAAGTGGGTCCCTCGGACCTTTATGTTTTATACAGACTCACACTCACACGCGCGGCCAGTGTCCGTGCTGCGCAACAAGAAGCCGCCACCCTAATCCCCCATTCTGCCCCCGCGGGGGCGTGTGTCCCCAGATTGGCGCTACCCCTAAAGCTATTCCTCGGGTATACTTACATAGTTTTTTTTAAGACTCTTGTTACTAACGTAATATGAAAATTATTTTCATCATCATCATTTAAGCCGAAAGACGTCCAATGCTGTACATAGGCCTCCCCCAAGTGTCGCCACAATAAACGGTCCTGTGCGTCTCGCATCCATCGGACTCCCGCAACCGTTACCAAGTCATCGGTCCACCTTATAGGAGGCCTTCCAACGCTACGTCTTCCGGTACGTGTTCGCCATTCCAGAACCTTTCGGCCCCAACGGCCATCTGTTCTGCGAGCAATGTGACCTGCCCATTGCCACTTTAATTTGGCGATTCTTCGTACTATGTCGGTAACCTTGGTTCTCCTGCGGATATCCTCATTCCTTATTCGATCACGCAAGGAAACTCCGAGCATAGCCTTTTCCATTGCCCTTTGGGTGACTTTAAATCTTCTAATGAGGCCCAATGTAAGCGACCACGTTTCGGAGGTACGTGTTCGCCATTCCAGAACCTTTCGGCCCCAACGGCCATCCGTTCTGCGAGCAATGCCCTCTGCCACTTTAGTTTGGCGATTCTTCGTGCTATGTCGGTAACCTTGGTTCTCCTGCGGATATCCTCATTCCTGATTCGATCACGCAAGGAAACTCCGAGCATAGCCCTGTGGTGTGATGTCACGTACATCAGCACGTCACGTACAGCACGTAGTATAATATGCTAAGGTAGTTAGTATGTGAATACGTGATTGTAGATTATCGACATAACATCACGTCGTAACTATGTATATAATGTTGCTAATTAAAGGTGGAAGAGGACTCGACTCTTGGAGTAGTAACTAACATGTAGTTTACTTTGACCCCTCCATCTCCTCGCATCGCATGGCGACCCTGCCAGTCGGCTGGACGGCGTTGTAGTTACCGACCAGGAGCTAGTCACGGTTCGTGGTTCGCGGTTTGATTGTCTTCGTTGAGTATCACGTCAGTCGCGTCACGGCGCAGGCCATGGGGAGCACGACGTCCAAGGAAGAGGTGATTATCGCCCAGGCGTCTACGAGTGGTGCAAATACCGCAACGGCTACTCAGGAGCAGCTGGCGGCTATCAAGACCGTGTTGCTGTTTGTGGCTGTGTGTATGGCAGTTGTCATCATAGGGTTGGCGGTTCGCATGTATCGGAGATGTCACCACAACTGGATTGAAGAAAAGATGAGACAGCGGGAAGTCCAGAAGGCTGTACAGATGGCTTGACCAGGAGCCGTCGGAGGAACGAAGTAAGTGTTTCTTGAGTGGAAGTGAATAAGTGTGTTTCGGTGCTTGTGTTCATCGTTAAATTTAGAGACAATAATTTAAATGGAAGTGGAGTTAACGTCGCTATTTGTACAACTTAAGTTATTAAGGGAATCTATTGTCAAGTTAGGCCCTAGTAGGCGAGAAGGCAGGAATTTTGATAGTAAGATTGGTGAGGTGAGAGCGCTTTATCGTAAATTTAAGTGTATAGTTTCAAAATCTGGTAATTTCTCGGAAGAATTGGCTCAGTTGGTATGTAAGATAGAAGCATTATACGTAGACACTATTAAGTTTGGGAGCGAAACCGAAACGGAACAAAACATGGCAGCGGAAAAGTTTTCTTTGAGAACGGCAGTTAGCCTACTCCCGAAGATGAGTGGCGATGAGCAAGTTACGCAAGACTTAATTGATGCCATAGGACTATATAGTTCTATGTTAGTGGAAGCAGATAATGCTCTTTTGATTAAATTTGTTTTGACTACACGACTTACCCAGGGTGCTAGGATTCGGTTGTCCTCTACTTACGCAACGGTAGATTGTCTGGTAGCTGATATGAAGAAGCATTTGTTAACAGTAGAGTCAGACGTAGCTGTGCAAGCGAAGCTTGCTCGCGCTAGGCAGAATGATAGGTCGGTCGCGGATTTTGGGGCTGAGATAGAGAAGTTAATGGTTAATTTGACTATTTCTCAAGCCGGGGAAAGTTCGGAAGCGTATGAGATTTTGCGGCCGTTGAACGAAAAGTACGCAATCAGGAAGTTTGCTGACGGGCTTCGCAATCAGCGTTTAGGTACGATCATTACGGCGCGGAATTTGACTTCTTTGAAGGATGCGATCAGGGTAGCAGAAGACGAAGGTTGTGCATCGTCGGCACAAGTCATGGCGTATCAGCGTTGGCCCGCGAGGGGTGGTTTTGATAGTAGAGGTCGCGGAAATGGTTATAGGCGGTCTACGGTAGGAAATGGATACGCGCAACATAAAACAGCTGTTGAGCGTACGCGCAAAAATGCCACCGTATGGCATAATCGTGGAATGCGCGGACGTAGCAATAATGTTCATCGTGGTCATTCGACTCAACAAGGTCGGAGGCGTGTAGCGTGTTTCGAGCATGCGCGTAGTGATGCTGACTCAGGCGAGACGTCAATGTCACGACGTAATGAAGCAACTGACCACCACTTGCAGTTTTTTCGAGACTAAGTGTATTTTAGCTTGCGATAGTATTAATTGGGTTAATTTTCTAGTGTATAATATAAATGCGGAATGGTTAGTAGATACGGGCGCGTCGATATCGGCTGTAAAGAGTGGTTTCTTGTTGAACGATGCATTGTGCTGTAAGGTAGTTAAGGAAGAATTAGTGATAAATGGTGTAGGTGTCGTCCATCGACGGTTGATGAGGTAAAGCGATTTGTAGCGTTTGCGAATTATTATAGAAAATTCATACCACAGTTTGCTGATATAGTGGTACCTATGAATAGGCTGTGTAAGAGAGGTGTTGTATTTAGTTGGTCCGATGAGTGCGAGAAGTCGTTTTTGTTGCTTAAGGAAGCGTTAATGAATCCACCGGTGTTGGATTATCCAGATTTTTCTGATAGCAATACTTTTATATTGCAAACCGATAGTTCTGGATATGCAATAGGGAGTGTGTTGTGTAATGGGAACGGAAGACCCATCGCATATGCTAGTAGGTCGTTAGGAAAGAGTGAGTTAAATTATCCGATAATAGAGAAGGAGTTGTTGGCAATAGTTTGGTCAGTTAAATATTTTAGACCGTATTTGTACGGACGGAGGTTCGTTGTAAAGACGGATCACCGGCCATTACTGTATTTGTTTAACATGACAGATCCATCTAGTAGGTTGACTAAGTTTCGTTTGTGTTTAGAGGAGTATGATTTTGAGGTTGAATATATTAAGGGCAAAGAGAATGTTCTAGCGGATGCACTTTCTAGAATAGTGATAACGAGTGAGGATTTGAAATTGATACGGGAAAAGACGATATCCGTAATGACGAGGGCGCAGTACAAGCAGTTGGGAAAGCCAAATGTTTGTGATAGGGACTCCGTGGTATCTGGGACTGATCACCCTAGGATCGTGGAAGTACTTAAGAAACAAGGAAATGACATTGGGATTTGTTTAGATGATTGGGAGAAAATGTTACGTAATAATAATAATAACAACAATAATAATAACCCCATCGCCGTATCTCTACGTTGACGTCGTGGTGGGGCTTGCGTGCTCCAATATACCCTAGGTCTGTATCGGTAAAGTTTGCTTTGCCGTAATATGCCTAGGGTGAGGGGCCAGACTAAGAGAGATACAATCCGCAGTGCAGTTTTGTGGCGAACTGTTGGGCATTAGCGACCCCACGGACCCGATCTCCCGGGAGAATTCTTGTTCTTCATCTCCGGCTTGCCTTTATTGGCCGGCCGTAGTGAACACTGACGAGGAACTGAGCTCCCACCTCTCTCTTGCCTTTATTGGCTGGCTTGAGTGGAGATTCGCAAGAGCAAACGTGCTCGGGAGAAGGATGTATAATCCAGTAAGGTGCTGGTAGGGATCTTGACCGTACTTCCGGGATTGTCCTGATAGCCGTGGTATACCTCTCCACTCCTCAAGCACCTCAGGATATGTTGCCCTCTTGTTGCTACGTCACTTCGTGCTAGCGGCCGTTTTTGGGGGCCCATTTATTGAGTGTGCAAGTCACCCCCTGCCTTTTTTCGATGCATATTAATAACGTTGTTCAGGCAGGGGCCATATATATGACATAGTTCCATGTTACCAGTCCACTTAAGACTCCAAAAACCATAGCCCTATTATCTTTGTTCTCCATATGTCGCAACAGTTTTTCAATAACCGGGGGTTGTCCTTGGGTGCACTAGCATAGCGCGTACAGGGATAATCGTCGGTTGATATCATGTTCCTTTATAATTATCTAAAGGGCCTCTGCGAGTTGGCTTCGGCTCCTCGTACGCCTCCCAAAGGTCCAGGACCTCAGGGTCCTGAGATAAATAAAATATTAAAAAAAAAAATAATAATGGTTGTAGGAGGATATTTTCAAAGTCGCGCAATATAGTGTATATGCCAGAAAACTCGAGTATTTATGTAAACTATGAATCTTTATCGGGAACTTCGCGAGACGAGTTATCGAAAGACATAGTCAGTTTTTGTATTGAAGAAGGCATTAAAGAAGTGGTTATTATGAAAAATCGTTATAACGTTGATTTCATTACAAGAATGGCAAAATATTTGAAGGAAAATAGAAGTTCGATTTGTGGGGATTTTAAACTGTGTGTAGTGAAGGATTTACGGAAAATAGAAGGGAAAGATGAGAAGAAGGTTATTTTGAATGATTTCCATATTTTACCCACGAGTGGTCATGCAGGAATACGTAGGATGGTGAATAATATAAAGAAGTATTATTATTGGCCTTCTATAGAGAAAGACGTAGTGGAGTACGTTGGTAAATGTGATAAGTGTTGTAAGCAAAAGTATTCTAGGAATACTAGGGAACCCATGACGGTTACGACTACTGCATCAACATCGTTTGAGAAGATTTATTTAGACATAGTAGGACCCCTTGATAGAGACGAAAGAGGCAATGTTTACATATTAACTATTCAATGTGAACTTACGAAGTTTGTAGAGGCTTATCCGTTAAAGAATAAATCCGCAAATGAGGTAGCAAAAGCTTTGGCAGAGAATTTTGTTTTGAGATATGGAATACCGAGAACAATAGCTACGGATAGGGGTAGTGAATTCGTTTCGAAAGTAATGATAGAGCTATGTGATATCTTGAACATCAATAAAGTCATGTCGACGTCATATCATCATGAGAGTATAGGTTCTTTGGAGAATGTACATAAAACATTAGGTGCATATTTGAGGATACAGACGAATAATAACCCATCATCATGGAGTTCTTGGATACCATTTTGGTGTTTTTCTTATAATACGACAGTTAATACTGTTACCAAATATACACCTTATGAATTAGTGTTTGGAAGAATATGCAGATTACCAAGTAGTCTTCAAGGAGAAAGTGTTGAACCATTGTATAATTTTGATGATTATCCTTTAGAATTTAAGTACAGATTGCAAAGGGCACAAAATGATGCAAAGGAGAATTTAATAGCGAGTAAATTAGCTAGGAAACATTGTTATGATAAGAATCTTAATTCTGTAACCTATAAGGAAGGTGATTTAGTTTTGATTAAGAATGAAACTGGCAATAAATTGGAATGTATTTATAATGGACCTTTTGAAGTTGTAAAAGACGAGTCACCAAATGTTGTGATTAAGTATAAAAATAAAATAGATATAGTACATAAGAATAGAACAAAAGTGTATTGTAAGAGTTAGAGTAGGTAATAGTTTGTAATGTGAAAAAAAAAAAAACCTTGTAAATTTTTTTTTTTAATTTAAGGGGGGTGATGTGGTGTGATGTCACGTACATCAGCACGTCACGTACAGCACGTAGTATAATATGCTAAGGTAGTTAGTATGTGAATACGTGATTGTAGATTATCGACATAACATCACGTCGTAACTATGTATATAATGTTGCTAATTAAAGGTGGAAGAGGACTCGACTCTTGGAGTAGTAACTAACATGTAGTTTACTTTGACCCCTCCATCTCCTCGCATCGCAGCCCTTTCCATTGCTCTTTGGGTGACTTTAAATCTTCTGATGAGGCCCATTGTAAGCGACCACGTTTCGGAGCCATATGTCATTACTGGCAACACGCACTGGTCATAGACTTTCGTCTTCTTTCGTCTTTCGACATTATTTTAGTCTGAGATAAATGTATTTTATTTTCTATTCATATTAGCCCTATCGCAAATAAAATAATGTATACCTGTGTATCGCAAAGAGCAGTGCTAGCGCCGCCACAGTCTTCTCCCCTCCGGACAGATTGGACATCGGCTGGAACCTCTTCCCTGGAGCCACGCAGTTGTAGTTGATGCCGTCCAGGTAGGGCTCTTCAGGATTCTCTGGACCTAAGAACGCTTGCGCTGACTGGTTCATAGCCAAAGCCTAGAAAATAACGATTTTAGATCAAGCCGAGTTAATTTAATTTCGCAAATTCACATCTAAGCGACTTTAACGCGACATTGATTAATGCCAGATACAAAGGAACGTAAGTACCTGACGTATCTTTCAACTCTAGCGGTTTTTGAAGAATATGAAATTCATTATATATTGACACACCAACTCATTCACTGATTTAATTCATTAAAAAAATGGTCAAATGCGAGTTGAGCTCGCAGTTCAATTCCCGAATTGAGTTACGAAGATTATTCCGAATCGCAAAACAAGTTTTTTTTTGTGACTTAACTACAAAATTACAGTTTTCACATTTTTTCCTATACTTGTGCTATGAGACCTTGCTTTATGCCAAATTTTAGATTTCTAGATCAAAGTAAAGTATACCCTATGAATTTTGATTCCCTTGAGTGTCGAAATACACACGTTTTTTGCGACATAAACGGCCGTATCTTTTTTTTTTCGTTAACTCAGAAGTTTGATAGATTTCTAGATCAAAGTAAAGTATACCCTATGAATTTTGATTCCCTTGAGTGTCGAAATACACACGTTTTTTGCGACATAAACGGCCGTATCTTTTTTTTTTCGTTAACTCAGAAGTTTGATTTTTTCACAGCTTCAAGGGTTCCCAGACCTAAGTGCATGGGTCAAAGGGTCTTGACAGACAGACAGACGGACAACAAAGTGATCCTATAAGGGTTCCGTTTTTTTCCTTTTGAGGTACGGAACCCTAAAAAATAATAATGTGCAAATGAAAAAATAAATTGTAGTAAATATTTCACTTATAGGCTGCTGCACTGCACAGCACTTGTACAATAAATTATAAAATAAAATAATAAAGTTAAAAAATTGAATTGTAACAAAAATTAACAAATTACCTTGTATATAGCATCAATTTCATTGGCGACATGCTCAAAACATTCTATGAACTTATCATGACGCTCTTTTTTCACCTAAAAACAAAAATAAAAAGATTAACACAACAAGAAAACTCTCTCTATAGATTCAAGAATTTCCTTCCATCAAGCACTAAAACCACTTTGGTCCAATCACTTGTCCTACCGATAATTGACTATGCTGATGTTTGTTACTCTGATCTATCCCAAGAACTTCTAAACAAATTGGATCGACTTCTCAACAACTGTATTCGTTTCATATTTGGTCTTCGTAAATATGATCACATTTCTTCTTTTCGTTCTCAGCTTAAATGGCTGCCTATCCGTCACAGGAGATCCCTCAGATCCCTTTGTACACTCTTCACTATAATGAACGATCCATGTGCTCCTGATTATTTAAAACAATATTTTAAAGTATTGGGCAGTTCTCACAATTTCAACCTTCGAGCATCCAAAAACATGCTTCTTCATATTCCTTCTCACCGTACTGGGTTTATGGCTAATTCTCACGTTGTCTCTACCATAAAACTCTGGAATGTGCTTCCCCTTGACATCAAAAAAGCTGAAAGTAAATTTTCCTTCAAGCGTAAAATTCGGAACTACTACTTGAAGTCCTCTCAACCTTAGTTTGGTCTTCGTCATAATTTTTATTTTTAAGTTCTCCTAGTTATAATGTATTTATTAGTTTATAATATTAGCATATATAAGTATTTTATTATTGTACCTTAATTTATTGATACTACTTTTCATTTGATATTTATCTGTTATTTATTTATTGTGCACACCTACCACAGTGTTGTCTCTTTTAACCCAAAGGTTGACTGGTAGAGAATGCCTTGTTGCATTAAGTCCGCCTATGTACCACTACTGTACATGAAGTTTAAATAAATAAATAAATAAGAAAACAAGATGAGAAACAGCCGGCCGTTTTAACCGACTTCAACAGAGGAGGAGGTCATGTGTGTACAATGTTCGTGTGTTTACCTTCTCAAAAGCTAGTTTCGCTTTGTGTGCTCGCTTCCTGGCTGCAACGAACGCTTCGTTCGTCGCGTTCACCTTCTCCCGCACCTCGTTTAGCTTTTGCATCGCCTGCAAAACACGTGGAAATTATTATATTTATTAACAAAAATAAATCCAATTTAGAAAATAACCAAATCAATAGCAAAATGTGGTTATTGTTATTTCAGCAAGTTGTTAAAGAATGATTCTATGTAAAATATTGAAATTCTGTAGCGACTAGGCTAGTCAGATTGTAAAGCGATCTTTCGTGTGCTGACGTTCCCGTCACAATTATTGGTAGCCGATATGGTCTCCGTGGTCCTAGAGCGCAAAGGGTAACTGAAGCACACAAGTGTGATTTCAGTCAGTAAAAGTCTGACACGCCCTCCCGTTCCATCCCAGAGCGGGAGAAGTAATTTGATGATTTCCCAATTCAAAACAAAAAACCAATAAGGTGTCGTTAGCAATAATTGTATTTAACACGTAGCTTGAAACTTTGTAATTTTGACTTGCTACGAGAGGAAGGTCGTGAACTCTTCATCAGAAACAAGGGCATTCTACATAATAACGATGTTCGCAAGTTACCCTCATGTTAGGAGCCTGTATCTTGTCCACGGTGTTCTGCAGCGAGTTGATCGCCTTCTGCAGTTTGTCGCCCTTGCGCTTGATCTCATCGGCTTCCTCTAGCTCCTTCAGATTTTCTGACAACGAGCTGTAGTCTACGCGGATCCTGACGAATGGAACACATTCCTGATTACATATGTCTTATTTATTTAATTAAACTTCATGCAACACAAAGGAAGAATTAATGCCTTGGCCATTCTAGGTAGGGTATAACTTAAGGGAAAGATAAACATTAAAAAAATACAATAATAAGTACATACGAGTACTCGGATACATTGAGTATAACTTAAGTACCTTGCGAGGACCAAAACTTTTTAAAGTGGACATAAATAGTTGAATATATATGCCTTTTGTTACGAGGCATGCCTTTTAAGTTTTGTCGTTTGAAGAAAAAAACACAACTAGAACCGTAAAGTACTTTTTATTGTTTTTCAAAGTATTCACCACGTAGCTTAATACACTTTTCCATTCGCTCAAACCAGTTATTATAACATTTATTCCACTCTAAAGTAGGGGTGTTCAAAATGGCTGACTTGAAAGCGGCGACTGCTTCTTCACCGGACTGGAACCTTTGACTACGAAGACTTTTCTTAATTTTAGGAAATGTAAAGAAATCGTTAGGGCTTAGGTCAGGACTGTATGGAGGATGGTCAAGAATTTCTACTTTTTCCTGCTTCAAATACTCAATCGTTTGACGAGCGCTGTGTGAGCTTGCGTTGTCGTGGTGCAGGATGTTGCGTCGCTTTGAGTTAGATTTTCGAAGTTCGGCGGTGACTTGTGGTAAACAAACTATGGTATACCACTCTGCGTTAACCGTTCTACGATCTTCAAGTGCAATAGTCGCAACATGGCCGGTTTTTTCCTATGAACGTGGCCACCATCTTCTTTGAAGTGCTTCGAGAACGAACAACTTTAGTCGGCTTTGGCTCGTCTTGAAAGACCCGGATTGTAGATTGTTGTTTGGAATCAGGATCGTAGGCATAGATCCAAGATTCGTCACCACTGATAATGTCGTAGACGTGATTTGATTCTCCTCGGTTGAACCTTTGCAGAGTTTTCTTACACCATCTGACGCGGGCCGCCTTGTGATCGTCGGAAAGCAGAAGCGGTATCCAATGGCAAATTAGCTTTCTCACACCAAGCGCTTCATGCAAGATCTTCTGAATGGTTGTCCCTGAGATGCCTAATAAAGCCTCTATCTCTCGATACGTCACATGTCGATCTTCGAGAATTAGTTGTCTCACAGCAATGATGTTATCTTCAGTGAAGGCGGATTTTGGGCGTCCTTCGCGAGATTTGTCACTAATACTAGTATGTCCACGCTGGAATTCTAAATACCAGCGTTTGACAGTCCGCAGACATGGGGCTTCATCACTGAACACAGATGTTAAACACATTCGAATATAGAACAGTTCCAAATTCAAAATTGCCGGGAAATATGGAAACGACAGAACTTAAAAGGTATGCCTAGTAGTGTTCTAGTTAAAATTGGCACAAAAAGATCGCCAAGAATGTGTCCGACTGTTTATTATTCATACATCGCTGTCGTTCGTATCTCTTCTTTTTATACGAAAAGAAATTCAAATTTTATTTAACTACTATGTAGCCACTTAGATAACTCTGTAATTGGTTTTAAATTAGGAGAATACTCTATATTGGCATGGGTTTAGAATAGATGAAGAGTACGTTTGGCCAGGTTATTTCTAGGTTATTTTACCTGGAATCCTTACGGTACTGCTGCGTGGTGGACATGGACGAGGGTTCTGATTCTCCTTCCGCCGTATCTTCTAGGTTACCCTCCAGAAGGGGGATTATTATATCGTCGATCTGTTTGGAAAAGACTCAATCTAAAGTAGGCTTTATTTTATTGGTATAAGGACCAATTTTAACAATTAAACAGAATGTGATCAGCGTATTCACGTTAAAGAACTGTGAATATCATTTTCGCTGTACGTTCCGTTTCATTGTTGAAATTCGCCCTAAATGATGTTAAGTGCTATAAAAAAGATAAGATGAAATTATTTTGAAAGATAAAATGCAGGCTTCTGAATAGCCTTGTGCCTTTCACGATCACTAATCCTACTACAAATACAATTTTTACAGGTTTCCAAATACAAAAATTCAAATTATAATTCTCAATTCAAAAATCCAGAGTCAGTATAGGTGATAATGACTTTCGTCTTAATTTCTGCATGTACAATCTGGGTGTAAAAGTGCTTAGATACCTTAACGCCTATTTTCCCTTGCACGTTAGAGTTCAAGTTTTCGAAAATTAAACTAGATGGCGTTGGTTTCTTCACAGCTAAGTGGCGAGCAAAGGCAATCTCACAAAGTATAAACTTGACTTTTAGTTTAACAAATAGATAGACACATGCGTCATCATTGTCGTCAACAACTGATTGTAGTTCATAATTTCATCAACTTAGCATAAGTCAAGATGGCCTAGTGGTATAGAGCACACAGATTGAAGCGCAAATCAGTGTGCCGCAAGTTCAAATCCCACGCAATTGTTGACTTTTTGTAAGTTCTTACCCGATTGGAAGTTATGGATTAGCATTACATATTATTATATTAAATTATTCTTTAACTTGTTCACACATTTCTTAGAGTTAGAAAGGGATCACAAAAAAACTAAATAAAGAATTAGATTTCTGCGAGGTAGACATAAGTTTTAACTTGACCGAAATGAACTGTCGTTTGGTTGTAGTTGTTGGTTAGTGACGTGTGGTTAACAGTATTGTAATATTCGCAAAATGCAGGCTAATATTAGTATTGAAGTGAGGGCGACTATCATTGGGCTGCATAAAAGCGGTCTTAATAAAACACAAATATCTGAAGAAACCGGACTGAATGTGAGTATAATAGCTATTAATGAATTGTAACTTTATTATAAATTAATCTTCTAATTAAAATGTAAGTATGCCATTTATGAATCCATCCATCGTATCTTTATGAGGCTTAAAAGAAAAATACATAAATCGTTGGGTTTATTGGATTGGTTATTGGATTTATAAATGCAGTTTTATTTTAAAATTATATTCAATAATTATGATTGTTAACATTTTATATAATGAAAATGAAGTCAAGTAGGTATAGCTGCCTAATATATTTTTTTTTGTTTTAGAAAAATACTGTAAGTCTTTGGATAAAAAGATATGAGGAAGAAGGTAGCCTTGCTAGTCGAAAGAGAAGTGGGAGACCGAAGCTTATTAGCGAGGCGCAGCGACGACATATGGTGGACGTATACGAAACAAATGGTTTCGCACCAACGAGACATTTTGCGGAATTATTTGACACCTCGATGGATACTGTTCGCCGTGCACTTCACGCTGAAGGCGTGCATCACAGAAAACCTGCTAAAAAGCCGTACTTGACAGAGAGGCATAAACAGGAACGATTACGTTTCGCACGTGATTATTTAGATTTTGATTGGAATACTGCGGTATTTTCAGATGAAAAAACATTTAAATCCAGTCAAAAGGGCAGGCTTCACTTATGGCGCAAGAATAACACTCGCTGGTGTGATAAAAACATTATTCCTAACACCGAATCAGGTCGAATCACAATTAATATGTGGGGATGGATGAGTGCAGCAGGACCAGGAGAACTGGCTTTCATTCCTCCACGCGCAAACAGTTCAACTTATGTGGAAGTGTTAGACTCAATTATGCTACCTACTGTGCGCAACATTTACCCAGCTGATGAGTTAGCACAATTTCCGTTTGTCCAGGACAATTGTCCTATTCACCGAGCGAGTACTGTGCGTGAGTGGTTTCACAATCACCCGGAAGTAATTGTTATTCCATGGCCAGCGCGATCACCCGACCTCAACCCCATAGAAAATCTATGGGGTTTGATGGTGCAAAGGTGGGACTCGCGGAATGAGAGGTCTACGGAACAATTAAAAACCCATTGCATGGAGGTATGGGAAAGTTTTAGAGGGAGCGAAATATGCGGTAATATGGTTGGGTCCATGCGCAAACGTCTACTTGACTGTATCGAAAATAATGGGGGTTATACAAAATATTAAGTTTTAGTAAAATCAGTCGGTGTAATTAAATATTTAGTAGGCCATTTTATTTTAACATATTTAAATGATTATTCGTTAACAAACACTGTATTATATTGTGTTTACTTTCGTTTAAAACAGCTATACATTTTAACTTGTGCCATCGCCTTATCTTAAGAATGCAGTGAACTCGCTATCAATTTTGTTGACAATAATCATGATTCTATTTCGTTTTTTATTCTTCTACCCACACTGTTCTAACATAATAGTTCAATTTATTTTTCTCATCTAATTGACGATTATCTTGTGAGAACTAAAGTTCTTTTAACAGAAATTGAGGTTTAGTTTCAATCTTCTTTTCGTCAAGAAAATGAACAATTAAGCTATGACCTCAATACATTCATTGTGACGTTACATACAAATAAAATGTTTACAAAGTCTAAATCATATATCACTTTTCAATAAATAACTGGATATAAACAATTATATTTTATTTTATTAAAATTTTAATATCCTTTCATTGTTACGTTATTCATATTATGAATGGTCTAAGTGGGTATACTTCCAACAAACAATCTTACACGTAACATAGATAACGGTTACAAGATAATTTTTTTGTCTAGGTAACAATTCGGCGTCACAATTCTCATATATGTTTAATTTGTAAATATAAAGAATATTTTTTTTTATTAAACACGTCTTTTTATTTCCACCTTACAACATTGAAAAGATGTAACAACTAAATAATTGAAAATTACGAATGTGTTCTTCTTGTGGTTAATAGATCATATTCGTAATTTGCAACTATTTAGTGCAAAAAATGCAATAGTATTTTTCATAGAAATATAAAAAACAACTATATTAATATAGATTGGGAATAAGTAATAAATAACCACAACGGACCGACCATGATTTGAACTCGGGCTACGTTGTTTGCGAATCCAACACTTAGTTCATACGGCTAACAGCACATGACACGTTCGCGTGAATTTTATCAATGCAATGGTAAGAACAAGTCGCCTCTGTGACTGTGTGATGCATATTCAATGGCACAGAAAAATAATAATGATATTTTAAGCTCAGTGCGACGACAGTTCCTTAGTATGTGTTATCTGTGGAATGTGGATACTCATACACGCGCACACATACGCACGGAAGTGTCGTGCGTGCTCGCTCGGTTCGTAGCAATGTAATCTTTAACTTTTGCGGCCTCACTGTAAATCCATATTCAACCTACCCCTCAAGTTTGAAAACTAACACATAGATAATCAAATATTTATAAATTGATATTCAATTTTAATATCTTCATCTCTTTAAAAGAAATTATAAATTATTTCAATGTTTGAAGAAACAAAAAGAAAGTACAAAAATAAGCATTAATTAAGCATTAATCATTTGAAGCACAGCGGCGCCATCTATTGACAGTATAATGTAATGTTGTCGATAGCAACATTTCAATCAGGTTTTACGCTAGATGGCGTCATTTCTCGCTTCACACGATTTTATTTCTGTACTTCCTATGCACTTTTGCAGCAAACTTTACAAAGTCGACATTAGTAAGTGAGCGACAAGGAAGCTCGTCGCAGCCCCACCTTGCACTGGCGCAGCATGTTGTGTCGGTCGCTGCGCTTGCTCTCGATGCGCGCCTCGATGCTGGCGATCTGCTTCTGTATCGTCTGGATCTCCTTCTGGATGCTCGTCAGGTCTTTTCGCGCCTGTTGACAAGAGTGTCACACTGTAAGAACTTGTAGTTTTAACTGTGTCGACGAATATTGAGTTTAATGTATACAAATAACAAATCCATACATTTTCTACTTCTATGTTTAAATTATATGAGAAAAAATTATTGCTTGAGATTTTTTTTAGAGCGAAAGGGCGTGTCAGACTATTACTGACTAAAATTCTATGTTCCTTCTTTGCCTTGCATTCCAGGACCTCGTGTTTTCCTTTCAGAATCGAACCCATGGCCCCAGTAGGATTCGACCTTGCTGGGCCCCTACGGTTTGCTGACATCTTCTTGAGGCGCGAGTGGAACAGTACGCGCCGGCCAGTGTCGGTCCAGACGATTACCGTTGACGGTTGACGGCCGTTCGGCGACCTGCCCATTGCTCGCCGTCCGCAAGTCCACGCCTACGGTGGCTGGAAATCGAAGTCACCGACCCAGCGGCTGGGGCGTGAGGGCCGTTCCCTCACGCGTGCGGTCGCCTTCTTCACTAACATTACTGCTACACAGAAGGTGGCGACCGCCTGCCACTCCTCCTTTGCTCCGGACCATGGCCTGTACCAGGGCCCGGAGCGAGAGAATTTTTATTTGGTGGAAAAGTAATTCCACATCAAGCGAGTAGCCTACAAATTGAGTACCTACTAGGACAGCGGCGAAAACTCGAGAACTTTAGATTTCTTGTGGGTAGAAGTCAGACTAGATAGGTAGGATAGGCGTCTATCTCCTGGCGCTGCTTGTAACTACATACATACCTTGTTCACAGCTTCATCCGCGCTCTCCTGCCTGCTGCGCGCCGCTGCGCGGTCTGCCTTGAGCGCGTCTGCGCGGCGCAGGTCGGCGTCTATCTCCTGGCGCTGCTTGTAACTACATACATACCTTGTTCACAGCTTCATCCGCGCTCTCCTGCCTGCTGCGCGCCGCTGCGCGGTCTGCCTTGAGCGCGTCTGCGCGGCGCAGGTCGGCGTCTATCTCCTGGCGCTGCTTGTAACTACATACATACCTTGTTCACAGCTTCATCCGCGCTCTCCTGCCTGCTGCGCGCCGCTGCGCGGTCTGCCTTGAGCGCGTCTGCGCGGCGCAGGTCGGCGTCTATCTCCTGGCGCTGCTTGTAACTACATACATACCTTGTTCACAGCTTCATCCGCGCTCTCCTGCCTGCTGCGCGCCGCTGCGCGGTCTGCCTTGAGCGCGTCTGCGCGGCGCAGGTCGGCGTCTATCTCCTGGCGCTGCTTGTAACTACATACATACCTTGTTCACAGCTTCATCCGCGCTCTCCTGCCTGCTGCGCGCCGCTGCGCGGTCTGCCTTGAGCGCGTCTGCGCGGCGCAGGTCGGCGTCTATCTCCTGGCGCTGCTTGTAACTACATACATACCTTGTTCACAGCTTCATCCGCGCTCTCCTGCCTGCTGCGCGCCGCTGCGCGGTCTGCCTTGAGCGCGTCTGCGCGGCGCAGGTCGGCGTCTATCTCCTGGCGCTGCTTGTAACTACATACATACCTTGTTCACAGCTTCATCCGCGCTCTCCTGCCTGCTGCGCGCCGCTGCGCGGTCTGCCTTGAGCGCGTCTGCGCGGCGCAGGTCGGCGTCTATCTCCTGGCGCTGCTTGTAACTACATACATACCTTGTTCACAGCTTCATCCGCGCTCTCCTGCCTGCTGCGCGCCGCTGCGCGGTCTGCCTTGAGCGCGTCTGCGCGGCGCAGGTCGGCGTCTATCTCCTGGCGCTGCTTGTAACTACATACATACCTTGTTCACAGCTTCATCCGCGCTCTCCTGCCTGCTGCGCGCCGCTGCGCGGTCTGCCTTGAGCGCGTCTGCGCGGCGCAGGTCGGCGTCTATCTCCTGGCGCTGCTTGTAACTACATACATACCTTGTTCACAGCTTCATCCGCGCTCTCCTGCCTGCTGCGCGCCGCTGCGCGGTCTGCCTTGAGCGCGTCTGCGCGGCGCAGGTCGGCGTCTATCTCCTGGCGCTGCTTGTAACTACATACATACCTTGTTCACAGCTTCATCCGCGCTCTCCTGCCTGCTGCGCGCCGCTGCGCGGTCTGCCTTGAGCGCGTCTGCGCGGCGCAGGTCGGCGTCTATCTCCTGGCGCTGCTTGTAACTACATACATACCTTGTTCACAGCTTCATCCGCGCTCTCCTGCCTGCTGCGCGCCGCTGCGCGGTCTGCCTTGAGCGCGTCTGCGCGGCGCAGGTCGGCGTCTATCTCCTGGCGCTGCTTGTAACTACATACATACCTTGTTCACAGCTTCATCCGCGCTCTCCTGCCTGCTGCGCGCCGCTGCGCGGTCTGCCTTGAGCGCGTCTGCGCGGCGCAGGTCGGCGTCTATCTCCTGGCGCTGCTTGTAACTACATACATACCTTGTTCACAGCTTCATCCGCGCTCTCCTGCCTGCTGCGCGCCGCTGCGCGGTCTGCCTTGAGCGCGTCTGCGCGGCGCAGGTCGGCGTCTATCTCCTGGCGCTGCTTGTAACTACATACATACCTTGTTCACAGCTTCATCCGCGCTCTCCTGCCTGCTGCGCGCCGCTGCGCGGTCTGCCTTGAGCGCGTCTGCGCGGCGCAGGTCGGCGTCTATCTCCTGGCGCTGCTTGTAACTACATACATACCTTGTTCACAGCTTCATCCGCGCTCTCCTGCCTGCTGCGCGCCGCTGCGCGGTCTGCCTTGAGCGCGTCTGCGCGGCGCAGGTCGGCGTCTATCTCCTGGCGCTGCTTGTAACTACATACATACCTTGTTCACAGCTTCATCCGCGCTCTCCTGCCTGCTGCGCGCCGCTGCGCGGTCTGCCTTGAGCGCGTCTGCGCGGCGCAGGTCGGCGTCTATCTCCTGGCGCTGCTTGTAACTACATACATACCTTGTTCACAGCTTCATCCGCGCTCTCCTGCCTGCTGCGCGCCGCTGCGCGGTCTGCCTTGAGCGCGTCTGCGCGGCGCAGGTCGGCGTCTATCTCCTGGCGCTGCTTGTAACTACATACATACCTTGTTCACAGCTTCATCCGCGCTCTCCTGCCTGCTGCGCGCCGCTGCGCGGTCTGCCTTGAGCGCGTCTGCGCGGCGCAGGTCGGCGTCTATCTCCTGGCGCTGCTTGTAACTACATACATACCTTGTTCACAGCTTCATCCGCGCTCTCCTGCCTGCTGCGCGCCGCTGCGCGGTCTGCCTTGAGCGCGTCTGCGCGGCGCAGGTCGGCGTCTATCTCCTGGCGCTGCTTGTAACTACATACATACCTTGTTCACAGCTTCATCCGCGCTCTCCTGCCTGCTGCGCGCCGCTGCGCGGTCTGCCTTGAGCGCGTCTGCGCGGCGCAGGTCGGCGTCTATCTCCTGGCGCTGCTTGTAACTACATACATACCTTGTTCACAGCTTCATCCGCGCTCTCCTGCCTGCTGCGCGCCGCTGCGCGGTCTGCCTTGAGCGCGTCTGCGCGGCGCAGGTCGGCGTCTATCTCCTGGCGCTGCTTGTAACTACATACATACCTTGTTCACAGCTTCATCCGCGCTCTCCTGCCTGCTGCGCGCCGCTGCGCGGTCTGCCTTGAGCGCGTCTGCGCGGCGCAGGTCGGCGTCTATCTCCTGGCGCTGCTTGTAACTACATACATACCTTGTTCACAGCTTCATCCGCGCTCTCCTGCCTGCTGCGCGCCGCTGCGCGGTCTGCCTTGAGCGCGTCTGCGCGGCGCAGATCGGCGTCTATCTCCTGGCGCTGCTTGTAACTACATACATACCTTGTTCACAGCTTCATCCGCGCTCTCCTGCCTGCTGCGCGCCGCTGCGCGGTCTGCCTTGAGCGCGTCTGCGCGGCGCAGGTCGGCGTCTATCTCCTGGCGCTGCTTGTAACTACATACATACCTTGTTCACAGCTTCATCCGCGCTCTCCTGCCTGCTGCGCGCCGCTGCGCGGTCTGCCTTGAGCGCGTCTGCGCGGCGCAGGTCGGCGTCTATCTCCTGGCGCTGCTTGTAACTACATACATACCTTGTTCACAGCTTCATCCGCGCTCTCCTGCCTGCTGCGCGCCGCTGCGCGGTCTGCCTTGAGCGCGTCTGCGCGGCGCAGGTCGGCGTCTATCTCCTGGCGCTGCTTGTAACTACATACATACCTTGTTCACAGCTTCATCCGCGCTCTCCTGCCTGCTGCGCGCCGCTGCGCGGTCTGCCTTGAGCGCGTCTGCGCGGCGCAGGTCGGCGTCTATCTCCTGGCGCTGCTTGTAACTACATACATACCTTGTTCACAGCTTCATCCGCGCTCTCCTGCCTGCTGCGCGCCGCTGCGCGGTCTGCCTTGAGCGCGTCTGCGCGGCGCAGGTCGGCGTCTATCTCCTGGCGCTGCTTGTAACTACATACATACCTTGTTCACAGCTTCATCCGCGCTCTCCTGCCTGCTGCGCGCCGCTGCGCGGTCTGCCTTGAGCGCGTCTGCGCGGCGCAGGTCGGCGTCTATCTCCTGGCGCTGCTTGTAACTACATACATACCTTGTTCACAGCTTCATCCGCGCTCTCCTGCCTGCTGCGCGCCGCTGCGCGGTCTGCCTTGAGCGCGTCTGCGCGGCGCAGGTCGGCGTCTATCTCCTGGCGCTGCTTGTAACTACATACATACCTTGTTCACAGCTTCATCCGCGCTCTCCTGCCTGCTGCGCGCCGCTGCGCGGTCTGCCTTGAGCGCGTCTGCGCGGCGCAGGTCGGCGTCTATCTCCTGGCGCTGCTTGTAACTACATACATACCTTGTTCACAGCTTCATCCGCGCTCTCCTGCCTGCTGCGCGCCGCTGCGCGGTCTGCCTTGAGCGCGTCTGCGCGGCGCAGGTCGGCGTCTATCTCCTGGCGCTGCTTGTAACTACATACATACCTTGTTCACAGCTTCATCCGCGCTCTCCTGCCTGCTGCGCGCCGCTGCGCGGTCTGCCTTGAGCGCGTCTGCGCGGCGCAGGTCGGCGTCTATCTCCTGGCGCTGCTTGTAACTACATACATACCTTGTTCACAGCTTCATCCGCGCTCTCCTGCCTGCTGCGCGCCGCTGCGCGGTCTGCCTTGAGCGCGTCTGCGCGGCGCAGGTCGGCGTCTATCTCCTGGCGCTGCTTGTAACTACATACATACCTTGTTCACAGCTTCATCCGCGCTCTCCTGCCTGCTGCGCGCCGCTGCGCGGTCTGCCTTGAGCGCGTCTGCGCGGCGCAGGTCGGCGTCTATCTCCTGGCGCTGCTTGTAACTACATACATACCTTGTTCACAGCTTCATCCGCGCTCTCCTGCCTGCTGCGCGCCGCTGCGCGGTCTGCCTTGAGCGCGTCTGCGCGGCGCAGGTCGGCGTCTATCTCCTGGCGCTGCTTGTAACTACATACATACCTTGTTCACAGCTTCATCCGCGCTCTCCTGCCTGCTGCGCGCCGCTGCGCGGTCTGCCTTGAGCGCGTCTGCGCGGCGCAGGTCGGCGTCTATCTCCTGGCGCTGCTTGTAACTACATACATACCTTGTTCACAGCTTCATCCGCGCTCTCCTGCCTGCTGCGCGCCGCTGCGCGGTCTGCCTTGAGCGCGTCTGCGCGGCGCAGGTCGGCGTCTATCTCCTGGCGCTGCTTGTAACTACATACATACCTTGTTCACAGCTTCATCCGCGCTCTCCTGCCTGCTGCGCGCCGCTGCGCGGTCTGCCTTGAGCGCGTCTGCGCGGCGCAGGTCGGCGTCTATCTCCTGGCGCTGCTTGTAACTACATACATACCTTGTTCACAGCTTCATCCGCGCTCTCCTGCCTGCTGCGCGCCGCTGCGCGGTCTGCCTTGAGCGCGTCTGCGCGGCGCAGGTCGGCGTCTATCTCCTGGCGCTGCTTGGCTTCAGCTTGTCTGCCTCCTTCTAGCTCGTCTTCTGCGTCTTGCACTGCTCGCTCCCAGCGGGTCACATTCTCTGTGAAACAAGGTGACACATGAAAAATTTTAGAGAAATAATACAGGGCAAAGTATATGTCAGTTTCGCTGCTCGCTCGAACTCGAGGTTGGAGGTGATGCGGTCGATGTGCGCGTCGAACTCCATGCGCCGCTTGGCGCGCTCCTGCTAGATCTGGTAGCTGCAGCCTAGTGAAGCAACAGGTACAACAAGAGACTACGTACTCTGCGTGTCGCGGGAGCGCTCGAACTCGAGGTTGGAGGTGATGCGGTCGATGTGCGCGTCGAACTCCATGCGCCGCTTGGCGCGCTCCTGCTAGATCTGGTAGCTGCAGCCTAGTGAAGCAACAGGTACAACAAGAGACTACGTACTCTGCGTGTCGCGGGAGCGCTCGAACTCGAGGTTGGAGGTGATGCGGTCGATGTGCGCGTCGAACTCCATGCGCCGCTTGGCGCGCTCCTGCTAGATCTGGTAGCTGCAGCCTAGTGAAGCAACAGGTACAACAAGAGACTACGTACTCTGCGTGTCGCGGGAGCGCTCGAACTCGAGGTTGGAGGTGATGCGGTCGATGTGCGCGTCGAACTCCATGCGCCGCTTGGCGCGCTCCTGCTAGATCTGGTAGCTGCAGCCTAGTGAAGCAACAGGTACAACAAGAGACTACGTACTCTGCGTGTCGCGGGAGCGCTCGAACTCGAGGTTGGAGGTGATGCGGTCGATGTGCGCGTCGAACTCCATGCGCCGCTTGGCGCGCTCCTGCTAGATCTGGTAGCTGCAGCCTAGTGAAGCAACAGGTACAACAAGAGACTACGTACTCTGCGTGTCGCGGGAGCGCTCGAACTCGAGGTTGGAGGTGATGCGGTCGATGTGCGCGTCGAACTCCATGCGCCGCTTGGCGCGCTCCTGCTAGATCTGGTAGCTGCAGCCTAGTGAAGCAACAGGTACAACAAGAGACTACGTACTCTGCGTGTCGCGGGAGCGCTCGAACTCGAGGTTGGAGGTGATGCGGTCGATGTGCGCGTCGAACTCCATGCGCCGCTTGGCGCGCTCCTGCTAGATCTGGTAGCTGCAGCCTAGTGAAGCAACAGGTACAACAAGAGACTACGTACTCTGCGTGTCGCGGGAGCGCTCGAACTCGAGGTTGGAGGTGATGCGGTCGATGTGCGCGTCGAACTCCATGCGCCGCTTGGCGCGCTCCTGCTGCGCGCGCAACTCTCGCTCCTCGTATTGTCTGTCATCACACCACAAATCTTTATATAATACTTAAATAGGTCAATTTAAAATAAATATCATTACTATAGCTTGCACTTATTTTGTCCGTAACTAATGTCTGAACTGAGTGTGATGTTTGATTAATTATAATTTTATTGCAAGTTAACATTTTATACTAAATCTTATATGTGTATAGTCGCAGGCACGTAACTTAGAAAGAAGACGCATAGCATAGCATAGCATAGTCGGCCTTATAATGTTCCCACTGTTGGGACTCAGGTCTCCTCTCTAGGAGAGGGAATGGGCCGTAATCCACCACGCGGGCCCAGTGCGGGTTGGTGGATGTCACATGTCTTCGAATTTTTGGTTCTAGGACATGCCGGTTTCCTCACGATGTTTTCCTTCACCGTTTTGAGAAAGAAGACGCAAAGAAGTCGAATTTTAGATCTGGGGACTTACGATGGCGTGCTAATAATGTCAGTCGTGCGAGCGAGAAAGAGGGACAGAGCTATACACGCTACATAGCACCATCCCTTTTACAGTTCAGTTTACATCGTAAAATGGATCGCGTTAAGAGTTCACGGTAGAGCCTCAGATCGGTTATCAAGCGGGACGCGACGAACGCGTTAACAGCGTTCCGAGGGCGCGATTGTCTTCCGCGAACACTTTATTTATTTATTTATTTAGTACATGGAGGACTTACAGCTAATAAAACCAGACAAAAAAGGAAACCATAATCACTAGAAAGCCAATTACAGGTCCTCACGTATAGACATTACAATAAAAATTAAAAATGGTGTGAGCACAAAAACAATAAAGCTTCGCTTTCTAAGTAGGAAGTACAGCATAAATCCTTAGTTTGCACTTAAACAACTAATAAACAATCTATTAAACCTAATGCTACTTGAAGATTTTGAGGCTTAAACACCTTCTGGCTGAGTTCACACTAATTGTGAATGGATCCCAATCATATTCCTTGCATATGTCATTGAAATTACGGCTTGCACGCACGATATAACTATTCCGCCTATAATTTGAAGACGTGTGAGGAACACGTATGGGTGGATTAAAACGAAATGTTTTGTTTGGCACATTAAAATAAAATTTGGATAAAAGGTCAGGGCTATCAATATTGTTATTGAGGATTTTGAGCAAAAACAGACAGTTAGCAATTCTACGACGATCTACCAGTGGTAACAGATGATACTTCTTATAGAGTTCAAGATATCAGATGACTGATATGGAATCTTTTGATGGAAGCAAAGATATTTAATGAAACGTTTCTGGATGTTTTCAATGCGGTCTATGTATTTATGATAACGTGGATTCCATATCTGAGACGCGTACTCCAGGTGACTTCTTACAAAAGTGCAATACAGTATTTTTAGTGTTTTGGCATCCGTGAAACACTTAGAGAGACGTATAATGAACCCAAGCAGTTTAGAAGCTTTTTTGACAATTGCATCAATGTGTACGTCAAAAATTAACTTAGTGTCCTGATGGACGCCCAAGTCACGAATAGTATGGCACCTAGGCAAGATCTGGTCCGCCAAAGTATATGTATTAGCTATGATTGCACGTTTTCTAGTGTAAGTCATCACCGAACACTTAGATGGGTTCAGATCAAGTTTATTAGCCTTACAGTACTCTTAAAGCCGATGCAAATCAGCCTGAAATGCTAGTCTATCTTCGAGCGTTGAAATGGTGGCAAAGATTTTCATATCATCAGCAAAGCATAGCAATTTAGAAGAATAATAATAATAATTATTTATTTATTTCTCCTCACAATGTTTTGTTTATAGCTAAAACGGTACAATTACTCAGTCTAGTATGTGTTACATATGTGAGGAGCTGGTGTCCGTGAAAGGCGTGGGATGCCTGTGTTACGGATCACCAGTGCCCCACCCATTGGACATGTAGAATCAATTTTGACTGGGTGCATTTTATATATAGCGTGAAGGTACTTATACAAAATAGAACAAAAAAAAAAAGAAAAAAAGGTTGAACTCAAAACTACATATGTATACAATTCTGGAGTGATTTTACTAGAAGCAAACAACGATTAAATTTTAATAAAGAAAGAAATTTGTAACGCCTATTACCTACTATGAGTAATTGTGGAAGCGCAGTGCACACAAAACAACATGAACAAAATATCCACTAAGTCACCCACAATAATTATTTCCTTACGCACTGGCTCGTCATACAAGAACATACCGTCATTCGGAAAGAATTATCGCGCGGGATCACGTGCATGTGGCATGAATGCCGGCGGACGAGTGATCCACCGCTCGCTGCAGGACGTTACCGCGCCGCAGGCGCAGAGATATAGTTAATGTAGCTGTGATACACTGCGGTCTAATATTAATAAGCGGAGCGGATTTGTATCAATAGAATGTAGGCACTGATCGATGTCGTTCACATAAATAACGAATAATAAGGGACCGAGCAACGAACCCTGAGGCACTCCACTAGGCACAATTACCCAGCTAGACATATAATTGTTAAGTACTACTGCCTGTGACCTGTTATTAATGTAAGAAGAGAACCATCTTAAGAGGTCTCCACGGATCCCCATGAAGCTTAGTTTCTTTATCAGAGTATCGTGGTCGATCCGATCAAATGCCTTGCTATAGTCAGTGTAAACAACATCGACCTGCCTACCATTATCCATAGCGTCTGTAATGAAATCATTAAATAAAATCAAATTAGAAGTGGTAGAGCGTCCTTTTAAAACTCCGTGTTGGAAGAAGCTGAGCGAGCTAGCAAGGGTGGGATATAACTGGTTATAGACAATCCTCTCAAATATTTTAGCTATAATGCACAGCTTAGATATAGGCCTATAACTAGGGACCTCGGTTTTTGACCCCTTCTTATGCACAGGTGTAATAAAAGCAGATTTCCATACTTTAGGGACAACACCAAGAGTCAAAGACTTGGAAAACAAGATAGAGATAGGTATGGCAATGGAAGGCGCGCATTCGATTAGAAATTTCGATGAAATTTTATCAGGGCCAGCACCTTTTGTTGGATCTAAGTTCCGAAGTAAATCGTACTTTTTAACATAATCACCTACCATGAAACGACTACCAAATCAAACGCAATAACTAAATGTAATCATAGAATGTGTGTTACCGTATGTTAGCGACGCCGATGTCGCGACAGAAGCCGCGGAACACGACGTCTTCCACGTTGTTCATGTTCTCTTTGATCTCCTGGATCTTCAGGTCGCGAGCGTGGATAGTGCGTTCGATGTCTTCTACTTGAGGCTGCGAGGAAATACATACTTTATTCTCAAACTCATAAGTTTTAAAATATTATTTCATATTTTTATTAAAATTAAAACATTGCTTCACACTAGGAATTATTTCTGTATCGTGGACGCGTTCACAAACATGTGAACTCACATACACAAGACACCCGGAACAATTATTTGCAGGCCATAGAAATACTTGTTCGTGCGGGAACCGAAACAGCGCCACACAGCATAAGCGCTGTGTGTGACTGCGATCCCACCTGATGGTAAGCAGTGATGCAATCGTTGATGGTGAGGCGCACTAGTTTATTAAGAGCCTATTCACTCTAGCCTTGAAGACACCCAAATTATAATAGGATGGGAAAAACGCAGCAGGCAAATTGTTCCAATCCTTCGATGTACGCGGTATAAAAAATGCTTAGTCCGGACCGTAGAAGTTTTAACAACGTAAGGGTGTGTAGGGGCGCTGACGCAGCATTTGTATCCCAGTAGAGTGCGCAACGCCCCCACCTTTATAAGGAGTCAGCGAAACGTCAATGGAAAAAATTGGCGTCGATCGCAGACAAGGTCACAGAAACTATTATCCCAATTCACAAGGTCTCAAGTGTGAAGGAAATATCGGGACCATCGGACAACGATTGTAATGTCGTAGCGCAAATAAACAAGTGATAGGCTACGCAAAATCGAGAGCGGTTCCAGAGGTCGCATGAAAAGTATTACATCGGAGGTATTTAGTTGGATTGTAAGCGCGTCTATAGGTGGTCGGTGTTACAGGCGAACTGATCGCCGGCGGGCGTTGCGCACTCTACTGGGATACAAATGCTGCGTCAGCGCTCCTACACGTGGATATTCGCCGTACGTCAGGTTGTCCGATGGTAGTAATGAGATGGCGGAATCAAGTCAAAGTCAAAGTCAAAAATGCAACCTGTAAAACACTGAAAGGCTAGCTACGCCTACGCGCTACCCTGCGCCTGTTCTCAAGGCTTTGAAGATTGGACTTAACCAAATCTGGATCACCAATTAGCCTCTTCGCAGGCCTTTCCACTGAGTCCAAAGCTGCTAGATGGCATTTTGCAGCACCAGCCCATATATGGCTGCAGTACTCCACACACGATCGGACCTGTGCTTTGTATAACATTAGAAGCTGTCCCGGTGTGAAGTACCGTCGGACCTTTGAACGCCGAAGAAACCGCCCAGCGCGCGCGGCGCCCGCCAGTGTCCAGCAGATCTCGCCAGCGAACGGGCATTATTTTAATTGAGCTTCCGAACTATTGAAGTAATAATAATCTTATATTTTACAATCCACTTTCTTTCATTCACCAGCACCATCCCCAACACCTCCTCTCTCTAGGAGAGGGCATGGGGGTCCAGTGTGGATTGGTGAATGTCACATGTCTTCGAATTTTTGATTCTAGGACATGCCGGTTTCCTCACGATGTTTTTCTTCACCGTTTTGAGAGCAGGTGATGAAATAAATTACACAAAGTAAAGCGCTTTGCTAAGTTTGAACCCGCGACCTACAAATCGTAAGTCGGGGCCGTTACCACTCGGCCACCACTGCTTTTTTTTTCATTCTAGTGCAGAAAATGGATCAAGCAAAAGTAACAGATGAAATACTTACTCCAAACATTTCAATCTTCCTCTCGAACTCGACGAGCTCCGCGTCTAAAGTTTTGATTTGTTTTAACTGCAAATAAAAGTAACATGTGGCTTAATCTAATACTATTTTAATACACGTTTATAGGCTTGTAAGTCCATATTTTATTCAAAACTAGGTGGAGTCCTCGACTCCCGCGAAATCCGTAAATAAACTTCAAGAAGATTTTGTTTTGCGAGGAACCCTAATTCCTTCTTCTAAAATTAAAAGTAACATAAGTTACTCATAATATGCTGTCTACCAGTGAAAGTACCGTTAATGGGATGGGGATGTGTCCCGTGCAACAAGTATCAACTTGTCGCGGCACGCAGCCGCTGTGCATCGACTTCCGATATAACTATCGAATCTAAGGTGCAAAATGAAACAGAAATTACGAACTTTATCGGAATCAAACATCCATAACATCTTTTTTTTTTCTAAAGTAGGAAATCATCTAATGTCTTCTCCCCCTCTAGGCTGGAACAAGAGGGCATGTCAGACTTTTACTGACTAAAACCGTATCTATGTTCCTTCTTTGTCCCTGTGTTCCAGAAAAACGGGGTTTCTCTTTCGGAAGTCAACCCATGGCCCCAGTAGGCTTCGCTCCTGCTGGGCTCCTACAGTTTTGCTGACATCTCTTTGAGGCGCGCGTGAACACTACGCGCCGTCGACGACTCGGGCTCGGTCCGAACGATTACTAGACGGCAGGACGGCGAGCAACATATTGCTCATCGTCCGCAAGCCCACGCCTATGGTGTCTAGAAATCGAGGTCGGGGTTCCGGCAGCTGGGGCGTGAGGATATCCGTACTGTCACGCGTGCGGCCGCCTCCTTCGCCAGCAGTAGCTGCCACTGCCCCCACAAGAGCCAGGCGAGCACGCATGCGTACCGTGGTGTCGCGGTCGGTGATGGCGTACTTGAGGCGCGACTCCAGGCCGCGGATCTGCGAGTCCACCGTGGTCAGCTCCGACTCCTTGCGAGACTTCTTCATGGACTCGCGGAGCTCTTCTGTCAGTTTTTCCTGAAAGAAAAAGGTACTCAGTATGCAAACATCAAAGTACACCCAGCCATTTTCATTTAACCCGCCGAACGCCAGATTCACACCAAACGTGAAAAAAAGCAAGATATTTTGAACCTACTGTTAATGAATCTATGGTAGTGGGTTGACATAAAGGATAAAGCTAAGCAGTATCATTATCATTATTTATGAGGTTAAAACGATTTCTTCTTACAAACATACCAAGAAACCTATCAAGTCGCTAGTGTTGCTTGTATCAATATGCTTTACAAACACTCAGTAATATTGGTAAGTAAGGATATCTTTATAATAACACAGCGTCCTACGTAAGCGAATCAACTCGAGAAGCGATCTGATGCGGTTCAAGCGAATTCAACGCGACGGGGCGGCGTTGCCCTACGTGCACGCGATGTCGTCGCTTCAACCAAAATTTATTTAAAACAAGCCATCGCAGCGAAAATATCAAACCATCTGCGTCCGCCTCGCTTCGCTCATCACCGCACCACACCCACGTGTCACAAAGTACCTACGTGACTGCAATGTAATATCAATTGTTTGTTCCATTTGCGCTGCTTTGCTTCGCGATCGCGTTCTAATTGAATCGCCTACGTAGTAGGACACCGCGTTATCTAGCATAGAAATTGATATCGCGTTTCCGTTCACATATTAGAAATGTACACCTTTGCTGTACCAACGCCTAAAGCACAGAACCTATCCAGTGATACAGTCAGTTTGACTCGTACCTTTTTAGACTTAAGCTGTGAGAGGTGTTTCTCGTCCCACCGCTTGGCCTTGCGCGCCAAGTCGAGCGAACCTCCGGAGATGATACCTGACTTCTGGTAGAATGTACCATCGAGCGCTAGGGCCTGAAAACATACAAAAGCAAAACATTAAATAAACAGACTTATAATACATAAGAAGTACGCAGAGACAATTAGTTAGTTCCTTTTGAAAACAGACAGGGAAGAGAAATCGATCATTGAATTGGAAAAGTCTGGAAAAGCTTTTGACGAACTCCCTGAAGCGCGGTACTCATCGAAATATTGTGTATTCTGCTTGTCTTTACCTACAGTGCTTGCGATCAGTCGCAGAAGTTCCGCCTTGGAGTTTTCCAAAGGGTGATGAAATGAAGCATTCTTGGAGTAAAAAACGGCTGGATAGAATTCTGAATACCACACTGCATTTCAAAATTCTCGTTTTGGAATAGTAGACGTAGGCAAGAAGGTTGCCAGGCTGTAAAGGGATCGTCACGACAGCCGCATGCACGACGACGCCACACGAGCCTTCACACGTTGGTCGCCTTACAACCAGATGAGGCCAGACAACCTGGGTTAATTTGATGAGTGTTGCCAGTAATGACAGTATGGCTCCGAAACGTGGTCGCTCACAATGGGCCTCATCAGAAGGCTTAAAGTCACCTAAATGGCAAAGGAAAGGGCTATGCTCGTAGTTTCCATGCGTGTTCAAATCAGGAATGAAGATATCCGCAGGAGAATAAAGGTTGCCGACATAGCACGAAGAGTCGCCAAACATAAGTGGCAATGGGCAAAGCACATTGCTTGCAGAACAGATGGCCGTTGGGGCCGAAAGGTTCTGGAATAGCGACCGCGTACCGGAAGACGCAGCGTTGGAAGGCCTCCTACAAGGTGGACCGATGACTAGGTAAGGGTTGCGGGAATCCGATGGATGCGAGACGCACAGGGCCTATGTCCAACAGTGGACATCTTTCGGCGAAAATGATGATGATAATGGTAAGGGAGAAGAACTCTGGGACGGAAGAAGGACTTAGATGGAGGGAGCCCGAGCGGAGGGAGGGGATGCCTATCAGTAAGACAATATAACCATAACGCCTTTGCGATTAAATATTGAATATAGTGATAGTATGATATAGTCACATCGTATCTGCTGTTCTTGGAGCGATCGAGGTCGTAGGCGACGCGCGAGGCGTCCTCGGGCGTCTCGCAGACCAGCGCGTTGTTGGTCACGAACAGCACGGCGCGGTGGATGGCGGGCGGCTCGTAGCGCAGCACGTCGAACAGCAGCTTCACGTTCTTCGGCTCCTTTATGTCCCTGCGGCACACCACCACTCATGAGCAGGCCAGCAGCGTGCCGCTGGCATTACGCACGACGTTGTTTTCATAAAGCGGGAACTACATTAGACGCACACGTGGGCGACGCCTGAGTTGTACATCACGGTGCGTACCATATAAAATTTATGGAGACTGAAGCGCCCAGATCGGCGTACGTGGCCCACGTGGGCTCAATGTAGTTCTACCTTAAGATTTGTTCTTTGTGTTTAAGGACGCGTTTACAAATCCGACGTAAATAAGCTGTTTTCCGATAGTTTGGCACGAAATGAAGCTATATCAAACGTAACTAATAGTTGCTGCGGTTACAAAACGTCATAACTACAAGTAGTGGTAATTTTATGGTTTCGAATACCAATATTTTAATTATTTGATATAATCCGTGATAAGGCCTGTCATACTGTATGGATCAGAATGTTGGGCTGTGAAAAAGACGGATGAAAAAAGATTGCAAGTAGCGGAGATGAGAATGTTAAGATGGATGTGTGGTGTGACAAGAATGGATAAAGTGAGAAATGAGTATATTAGGGGAAGTTTGAAAGTGGCGCCAGTGACTGAAAAGTTGAAAGGGAATCGTTTATCTTGGTATGGTCATGTGAAGGGGAGGGATGAAGCGATGCGCTTCATCCCTCCTCTTCACATGACTAAAAGAGTTATGGATTTACATTGCATTGCACATTGCTAAAAGAGTTATGGATTTACATTGCATTGCACATTGCTAAAAGAGTTATGGATTTACATGTGGATGGATGGAAATGGAGAGGGAGGCCAAAGATAAGATGGATGGATTGTGTGAGAAGAAAAGGGAGTTAGTGATAGCGTGACGAGTGACAGGACAGACAGGAAGAAAAAAAACGTGTTGCGCCGACCCCAAATAAAACGGGACAAGGGCAGGAAGATGATGATTTTTTGATATAATTATTTGATATTGTAGAAACGGTTTTTCGATACCTCTTCACACGTAATTCACTTAAAATGATCGATAACTTAAAAGTTTATTTTCAAAGATATGCCGGACGTTTACATTATATCGATTTTATGACTTTGGGACAGTAACAATTAGTTTTAATTATGATAAAAAAATTCGATGAAATATAAACAACAGAACTAAACGAAATGATTTTAAAAGATTTGGTAATAAAGAAAAACCCTTGACCTGTACTATTTTTCGAACTTGATGACTGCTACTAGAACTTCTAGCTTACTGCTTTCTTACTGATAGAAGGCATAAGATGAGCCCAAACTTGGTACATCTAGCTCTGGTCATCGAGGAGTTACAGTAGCAGCCGCTCAAGTATGTATTTACTTACTAGCAAGTACGATGTATCAGACAGCACTAAAAATATTATATTATTATTTACGTACCTACTAAAAGAAGTATGAAAAAATAATTAGTAAAACTTCCACAAGTATCAAAATCAGTTTAAGCTGTTGATCCCCGCATTAACAAAGCATTAGCATTAAAAAAGTTCACGCGCCATTGTCTTACTATTGTGTCTCTAATTACGCACTCAAAAGGTTAAATACTACTTATTCCCGCAGTTATCCTTGCATATGTGTGTTTGAACCGTGTCAATGTAGCGTTGCGATTTGATACCTACCTATTTTCTATTTAGCAGTGGCGTGCCTAGGGTTTCAAAATAAGGCAAGCCCAATAAAATTTTAACCGATTTCAAAAAAAGAAAGTTCAGTTTTCGACTGAGTATGTAGGTACCTACGTATGTATCATCGCAATTTTCTCACAAACTACTGATTAGGTACAATAAATTAAAAGCCCAAAAGACAGTCATGAATTTCATATAAAATTATATCTGAGAATCAAGCACAGTTGTTTTCTATGACTAACATCGGGGGTTTCGTCAATAATAATTGAAACAAATTTTGTTTGCCTAACTTCGTAATCGATGCAAGTTTGCATCAGATCGGCTACGGAATGAATAATATCGTTTTGAATTTTGTTAGATAAATAACTCGGCCCCGGTTTGTCACTTTTCTAATGCTGCATATGCTTTTCTAAAACGACATCGTATTTTGAAATTAACGAGACCAGTTCTAAAAAATTGCCTTTATTTTTGAATATTTAATTTCGTTATTTTAAAAAGTCGCTAGTTTATATTGTTGCTAAATCTTAAAAAAAGTTTCCAAACTCGTTAAAAATCTCCAAGATCTCACAACGTCGCTAAAACGGCAACACTGCAGAGTTGGCAAGGTGACAAGATCACGCATACGCGAGCAACTTCATACGAATGCAACTTCATACGAATGCCCGGCTTAAATCTTCCATACTGATCGATTTGTAGTCGCATAAAGTTCTAACTCGTTATACGGCACATCGCTATAAGTGCGAAAGTGACAGAGATAGTATTTGAAAGCCCGGTAAAAGCCGGTACGTGTAAGCGAGATAGATATAGCTCTCGCGTAGATGCTGCCAATGCGAAACTCTGCGCGCGCTGTGTGTGTGGCATAGGTAGATACTTTGTGTTATTTTGATAAGAATTAAAGCGCGCGAACTTTTAAATAGTTCGGGTTTGATATTGATTCTCTATCGAGCATTTTAGTAAGGCATGCCTGGCTTTTCTGCTTGTATGAAGGTACCGCCACTGATTTAGGGATCGCGTCCATAACCAAACACGACAACAATTTTATTGTTTGGCTTATTCGCTAAATCATAAAATTAGAATAAAAAAAACTTCTCATGGATTCATCTACACTAATATTATAAAGAGGAAAGTTTTTTTTTTTTTTTGTAGGATGTAATCTCTGAAAGTACTGGTCCAATTGCTAAAATTTTTTCACCGATAGAAAACAGATTTATGTACGCGGGCACGAAGCCGCGGGCAAAAGCTAGTAACAAATATCAGAAAATATAATTATATAGCACATTTTATTTTTGAGCAATTTATTTAAAAAAAACTCACCTCAATCGTTCTCGAAGTGGTTTAGCTTGGATGTAGTCGAGCGGTAAAAATGTTTCTGGCTCCAACATCCTTTCTTTCAGTACCTGTCAAACAAATTATCATATTATTGGAATACCTGACGAGCTGTAATACACAGAATTGATGCCTGCTGTGTCAGGGCATTCCAGGATAAGGGAGCCGCAGCAGCCCATGATGGAGATCCATGTAGGGATCAAAAGACTATGGGACCATTAAAGATATGAGTACTAGTAATGACAGAAGTTGTCATAAACTTTTCCATTTCTTTTATTTGCATTCTATAATGTGAGTAAAGATGTTACAATAGGCTTAAAGCTAAGGTACAGTTATGGACCTTATAAGGGCACAGCAATATAGGCAACAAAAATAAATAATTAAATTATAACAACAAAACTAAAATAATCAAATTGGAAGTAATCAAATTAAAATAATTATATCAAACATTAAAATAAAAATAAAATAAAATATGAAATAAAAAATCAAATCAAACATTAAAATCAAATTAAAATAATAAAATTAATACAATATTTCAAAATAATAATTATTGTCAAACATACATTTTGTACGGAAAACTAACAAATCTACCCTGTATACAAAATATATCTATACACCATTCGAAACAAGATCGTATCCACTTTTTTGTTTTTGATGCCTTCCTTATGACTACGGAATAGAAGTCAAAATCGATTGAACGGACGGTAAAAAACGGTTTGTTTTAATGGTTAATCTTATATCGAATGGAGTAAGGTTCAGATAAACATCAAACTGCTTCAACGCCCTAGTGATGATGATACCTATCTAAGTAGATATCTAGTGAGAATGTCTCACTCGCAGGGGTTATCAAGCTGCACCAAGGGTCATGATTTTTCTAACAGCATATGCAGCTGAGCTAAGCCGTCCTGCAAGAGATGTTAAATGAGGACCCCATTGTAGCCTTGAGTCAAGCGTAATCCCCAGGAAAACCGACCTACCTATCTGATAGATACATATCTATATAGATATTTAGTGAGAATGTCTCACTCGCAAGGGTTATCAAGCTGCACCAAGGGTCATGATATTTTAAATATACCTTAGTTTAGGACAATTGTGTCGTACATGGGTGAGTGTTACGAGTTACCTGGATGCACCTGCGGGCCGTCTTCTCCGTGTCGACGACGATGGCCTCCATGTACTTGCCGAGCACCTTGGTGATGGCCACGTTGTAGCGCTTGTGCGTGGGCTGGCACATGTTGATCATGCGGTCGTACTGCGCAACAAACATCGTGCGAACGTGTACATTAACGATGAACAACAAGGTATTTAACGCAAATTATTTGCTTCTTAAATAATCTGCTCAGTAGATATTATATATATATAGGGTGACTGGTAATTAGTGACCGATACTTAAACACGTGATTGTACTTATGATTACAAACAACTTTCCCAAAGAAACTTTTTTTATTATACTAATTAGTTTAATTATAATAACAAAACAGCCGTTTGAAACTTTGAATTTCGCGCGCGCGCCTTCACCTGATCAGCTGTTAGCGGCGCGGCGCCCGCGTTTTCGATGACGTAAGCAATGTACCTACATGTTTCGGTAAAATAATATCCAAAGACTAGTTAAACTAACTAGGAATCGTGAGCTTTTAAATGACTAATCTAAGCCATGAAACTTTAAGATACAACGTATGTCCGCATAACTAGAAAATATCTACGAACGCACGCGCCCTAACATAAAAAGTTTATATAGTAAATAAAGTAATAAGTATATATATAACATATAGTAATAATCATGAGTACAATCACGTGTACTGGTGACTGGTAATTAAGTATCGGTCACTAATTACCAGTCACCCTATATATATATATATATATTATTGCTGCACACTGCTGTAGCGAGTGTCCGCCACCGGCTGCTCGAGTGCGGCGCGTCTATACAAAATATATGAAAAAGTGTGTTAAGTCGCTGTCGCTGGCCAGCAGTGGCTGCAGTCAGTGGCCCGTTTACGCGCGTGCCTTGCGGTGTCACGAGTATTGTTTTTTAACTTCGTTACAAATATCTATGGTTTTGTAGTTAATTTCCGAATTACACTGCTTAGTTTAATCTTTGGTATGACCTGTCACTTTTGACAAGTGACTCTCGATCCAGGAATTTTTACAAGCGGCGGTTGATAATTTTGCACCAGTCATCAATATTTGTTTAATACGTTTTTATTATTATTTTTAAGTGAACATTTATAATTTAGTGATAACATCATATTTAAGCTATTGCTTTGAAACAACGCACCAGGGACATTGTTGGACACTATGAGCATTTGATTCAATCCAGCAAAAGTGAACTATAAATGTATTGAAAAGTAAGTATTTATCACTTAACAAAATGGGTGCCGTTCTGCGGACTATCAAAAATGGACTCTCGTATATTTGAGCAGCAGCCCTCAATAGTGTAGTGTAAGACTCACGACGCCGGGAATGTCTCTCTTGAAGCTCTCGACGATCTCCTGCTTCTTCCTGCGGCGCGCCTCCTCGTGCTTGTCCACCCGGGCGTCTCCCAGCGCCGACGCCACTTCCTCCAGCTGCGACTGCAGCTCTGCTGCGCGCCCGCGGCATTCACCTACATCAGCCTGGAAAGTTCTTAGAAATAGTTAAAAGGCCTTTTTTACGTGGGATATTATACAATGCCTCCTCGCACTCTGGCTGGAATAGAAGTGTGTCAGATTTTTTTTTTTTTCAAACAATCCCCACCCTGACAGACGTCGACCCTAACTACCCCCGTCAATTTAGCTGACATCCCTATGAGGCGCGCGTGGAACACAACGCGCCGTCGAATCGTGCTTGCTCCTTACCGGATGGCCGGACGACGAGTTACCCATAGCTCGCCGTCGTAGTGGGCCACAACGAAGTGCTGTCTGCACGTAGTATTTACCTGCAGCTCTGCGCGCAGCCTCCTCTGCTCCTCCAGCGCTTGCTCCGAGCTCTTGATGTGCTCGTTCAGCTTGTCCACGCGCTTCATGGCTTCATTCCTCTCGTGACCCTGTGGGGTTCACATTATTAGTTAGTGTAGGGGGAAAAAAATAAAGTTTTTGGACGAAGTTTTGTATTAAAAAGATCCTAAGTAAGGGATGCCATAGACTTTGAACTTTATATTCTACAAAATAGAGTAGAGATCTCGAAATCTGAATTCGGAGATACATGTTTTCTTGGCACTTTTTGTTTACCTTCTGGCGGTGTTTGTTCTCGAACTCGCCCTTCCTGCGCAGCTCGTTATCAAGTCTATCTTGATCAGCTTTCTGCTCGCGGTTGACTGAGTCCAGCTCTTGCAAGTAGCGCGCCGCTTGCCGGGACGCTTCCATCTTCAACTCCTCGTATTCACGAATCTAGGTAAACGAGTACAAGTTTCACATTATTTGACTTAGAAAATGGCAAAGTGTTGCAGGGGTCGATAAATAAGTTATCCTATGAATTTACAAATCAGTTATATGTTAGGGGATTTGAGTTTATCTGATGGAAAATTTTCGGTAAATTGAAATATACCTAACAACAGTTTTTCCTAATTGCCAAGTAATGCAGTACATAGATTTTTGTATTGCTACTTTTCCATTTGGCGCCCTTATTTATCTTCATAAAAACATAGATTAATAAAGCTAACGAAAGACGTTTCGTAAGAACAGTATTTTTTTAACATGTAAGCTAAAACTGAAGAGTTTGTTTATTTGAAGGCGCTAATCTCGGGAAATGCTAGTTTAAATTTAAAAAAATCTTTGTGTTGGATAGTCCATTTATGGAGGAAGGCTCTAACATGACGTTACGCCTAATAGAAGAGGAGCAGTAACCAAAGACGCGAGTGAAACCGGGGGGGAGAGTTATTAAAACCTTATCATCTTGATGCCCTTGTCTCGTTTTTTTCTTTCATTCTGTCCTCTCACCCGCCACGCTGTCACTAAAGTGCGTTTTTTAATCCCAGATAATGATTTGACAAGTCCAAATGTCAAACTCCAGAAATATGTTGCCTGCTTTTTGATACAAGTGATGTCTCCAAATTCGATTTTTTTATACCGGTTCTTTTAATAATACAACCTCTAAGGAAAGTAGGCCCAAAATACGATAGTGTTTGTTAATAGCAAAGTCTAATATGAATTGAAGATTGAAATAATTAGAAATATTCAAAAATATTACCAGATTTTTTTACAATCGGACTTTTACTTATACTGAGAACTCACAAAACCGTTTTTACCCGCATCCGCTGCGGTTGCGGGCCCGCAGCTTCTGTAGAATGCTAGAGATATATGTATCCCGCTCCCCGCTGCACCGGCGGGCAACTAGTAGAATGGTGTGGGCCACGGTCACCCGCAGACTCGGCAGGTTGCGCCCGCATTCTCTGCGGTCGGTTAACACCCGTAGTGGCCTTCAGGGGGTAGAAAAATCCGATGCGAAATCCAAAAATCGATTGATGCACCCAGAACTTTATAGGCCTTCTTTTTTTAATTTTTCTGTGAAGTAAGTATAACGCAACAGCTCGTTTCTGGTGTATGTCCACGGTGGTCTGGAGCTCAATTGATAATGAACCGCCCGTCTTGCGATTGTCATCTGCCAAGTTTTCAAGCGATAACCCCAACTGCGACGGCTGTATAACCACACAAAACTCTGGTCTCGTGAGTTTAGAAATAAACTAGCTCCACCGTGGCGGGCGCGGTTGAAAACCGGTTGAAAATCATGAATTCTTAGCTACTTTCTTTTACCAGGGAGCTCCAGTCACAACACAATTTTATATCCGGTTTACAAGAGCGGAACGAGACAGTCTCAGTTTATGCTTTAGAATTAAAAAAGTTATCATCATTGGTCGTCAATATTTTTTCAAGATGGGAATTCATCCAATGACTTCTCCCGGTATGGGCGGGGCAGGAGGGCGTGTCAGACTTTTACTGCCTAAAACCAGATCGGCTCTACTGAGCTCCTCCGGTTTGCTGACATCTCTTTGAAGAGCGAGTGGATCACTAAGCGCTGTCGACGAATGGGGCTCAGTCCCGGCAATTACCGGACTGCTGGACGGCAAGCTACCCATTGCTCGACGTTGGTATTGACATTGTGGTAGTCGGGATTGGGGTCTCGGCGACTGGAGCGAAAAGATGTTCGTTCCCTCACTCGTGCAGCCTCCTCCTTCGCTAGCATTACTGTTTTGCAGAAGGCGACCTCCTTCCATTCCTCCTCGCTCTGGACCTTGGCCTGTACTAGAACCTGACCATGTCCGGTGAGGACTTGCTTCATGCGGAAGATGAGGACACCGTGACGCCTCTCCAGCCACTCCTCAAAGAGGGGACTGACCGTCATGATTATGGCGTGCCCATTGGTCGTCAAGCTGTGAATTCACATGACTGCATTACAAGAAACGGACACTTGATTCGTTTATCGCTACAATTTTATAAGAGATCCATGCGAAAATAGTACAAAAAGAGGACTTATGATTGTTTAATTTTAACTATTATTAGTTTTCAAACCGAAGTCCTATCATTACCTATTATTAAAGTTGTAATAAAATGTCAGCAAAAATATCACTGAGTAATTCTATATTTTTGTCTGGGTTTGGTGATAACAAATCGAGACGAAAAAATAAAATGACGCAGCTTTTGCTAGTCTTTAATTCTTAGGCTTAAATTATATTTTAGTTTATGAGTTAGACATTTGCATCTTTCAAATTACCTTCAGAAAATACAAAAACTTACCATAATTAGTTGCATTTTAAAATGAAACTATTTTTATGAATATTTTCGGTTTTTTTGTTCAATATCGGTTGCGGTACCTCACTATTTATGAAATGGAAAAAACATGCAACATTCGAATTGTCAAATCATTATCTCTAATTAAAAAACAGACTTTAACTCCCTTTTATTTCATATCACTTCTCACACAATCCATCCATCATTTATTTGACCTCCCTCTCCCTCTCCATCCATCCACATGTATACTCATAACTCTGTAGCTATTAAAACATAGAGATAACAAGCTTTCAATGAAAATATTTTTTTCTTAGCAAACTTTTATAGCGCGTTATATACCTATTTAATTAATACTCATCAATACCATTCCAAAAAGCTCAAACACGATAGGGTTATCTGAGTTCCTATAGCCACCTTCCGAGTCCATCATCAGAACAGCTCTATGTCATAATAATTTTGCATTTTCATCTGATTTACACATGCATGCAAAATTTTAGCTTAATTGGTATCCAGGAAGTGAATCAATTCTAATTTGCAGGGTTTGATTACAGACAAACAAACATCGGGACAGGTGAAACTAAATAAAAGCTTGACGGCGCTTTCGTGTTTAGTTTTCAAAACATATCAGAGGTGGCGCTAGTGGTTTAGAGTGACGACTGGCCACGACACTATGACGCAACACTGGGTGCTGGTGGGATGTAGGTCGACGGCGGAGGCGCAGTATTAACTGAGTGACGTGTGTCACGTGACTGGCCACGACACTCTGACGCAACACTGGGTGCTGGTGGGATGTAGGTCGACGGCGAAGGCGCAGTATTAACTGAGTGACGTGTGTCACGTGACTGGCCACGATACTCTGACGCAACACTGGGTGCTGGTGGGATGTGGGTCGACGGCGGAGGCGCAAAATTAACCGAGTGACGTGTGTCACGTGACTGGCCACGACACTCTGCCGCAACACTGGGTGCTGGTAGGATGTAGGTCGACGGCGGAGGCGCAGTATTAACTGAGTAAAGTGTGTCACGTGACTGGCCACGACACTCTGACGCAACACTGGGTGCTGGTGGGATGTGGGTCGACGGCGGAGGCGCAGTATTAACCGAGTGACGTGTGTCACGTGACTGGCCACGACACTCTGCCGCAACACTGGGTGCTGGTAGGATGTAGGTCGACGGCGGAGGCGCAGTATTAACTGAGTAAAGTGTGTCACGTGACTGGCCACGACACTCTGACGCAACACTGGGTGCTGGTGGGATGTGGGTCGACGGCGGAGGCGCAGTATTAACTGAGTGACGTGTGTCACGTGACGGGCCACGACACTCTGACGCAACACTGGGTGCTGGTGGGATGTAGGTCAACGGCGGAGGCGCAGTATTAACTGAGTGACGTGTGTCACGTGACTGGCCACGATACTCTGACGCAACACTGGGTGCTGGTGGGATGTGGGTCGACGGCGGAGGCGCAAAATTAACCGAGTGACGTGTGTCACGTGACTGGCCACGACACTCTGCCGCAACACTGGGTGCTGGTAGGATGTAGGTCGACGGCGGAGGCGCAGTACTAACTGAGTAAAGTGTGTCACGTGACTGGCCACGACACTCTGACGCAACACTGGGTGCTGGTGGGATGTGGGTCGACGGCGGAGGCGCAGTATTAACTGAGTAAAGTGTGTCACGTGACTGGCCACGACACTCTGACGCAACACTGGGTGCTGGTGGGATGTGGGTCGACGGCGGAGGCGCAGTATTAACTGAGTGACGTGTGTCACGTGACTGGCCACGACACTCTGACGCAACACTGGGTGCTGGTGGGATGTGGGTCGATGGTGGAGGCGCAGTATTAACTGAGTAAAGTGTGTCACGTGACTGGCCACGACACTCTGACGCAACACTGGGTGCTGGTGGGATGTGGGTCGACGGCGGAGGCGCAGTATTAACTGAGTGAAGTGTGTCACGTGACTGGCCACGACACTCTGACGCAACACTGGGTGCTGGTGGGATGTAGGTCGACGGCGGAGGCGCAGTATTAACTGAGTGACGTGTGTCACGTGACTGGCCACGACACTCTGACGCAACACTGGGTGCTGGTGGGATGTGGGTCGACGGCGGAGGCGCAGTATTAACTGAGTGACGTGTGTCACGTGACGGGCCACGACACTCTGACGCAACACTGGGTGCTGGTGGGATGTAGGTCGACGGCGGAGGCGCAGTATTAACTGAGTGAAGTGTGTCACGTGACTGGCCACGACACTCTGACGCAACACTGGGTGCTGGTGGGATGTAAGTCGATGGCGGAGGCGCACTATTAACTGAGTGACGTGTGTCACGTGACTGGCCACGACACTCTGACGCAACACTGGGTGCTGGTGGGATGTAGGTCGACGGCGAAGGCGCAGTATTAACTGAGTGACGTGTGTCACGTGACTGGCCACGACACTCTGACGCAACACTGGGTGTTGGTGGGATGTAGGTCGACGGCGGAGGCGCAGTATTAACTGAGTGAAGTGTGTCACGTGACTGGCCACGACACTCTGACGCAACACTGGGTGCTGGTGGGATGTAGGTCGACGGCGGAGGCGCAGTATTAACCGAGTGACGTGTGTCACGTGACTGGCCACGACACTCTGACGCAACACTGAGTGCTGGGGGAATGTGGGTCGATGGCGGAGGCGCAGTATTAACTGAGCCCCGATCGGAGACACAGTCATGTGTCACTACGCGTTCAGTGGAGTGTTTTATTGTGTTGCCTATTTTGTAGTAATAATTATTGTGTGGTGTAGTAGTGAAGTGCTAACATTAAGTGATTTGATTTGCATCGAGTATATCCTTAGCCCGATACCACTCCTTATTACGAATCGCATTTCGAGGTTACAGATCCGATTAACATTGCTGATGGGGCTCAAAAGCCTTTAAGCTTGTAAAAAAGAAAGCAGTCTGGTTACCTGCGCCTCTTCGAGATGCACATCGGCCCGGCCGGCGTGCGTGGCGCCCAGCGTGGAGAGCTCCCACTGCGCCTTCTCCTCCTCCACCTGCCGCAGCTCGTCCTCCAGCTTCTTGATGTCGGCCTGGTGCGCCTCGTGCGCCTTGCGCGCTTGCTCCAACGTCTTCAGGGCGCTCTCGAGCTTTTTTTGAGTGTGGGTCACTCGTTCCTTCGCTTTTATGAAGGTGGGACGCTTCTTTGAGATTTCGGCTTCCTGTTGAAGAAAAATAGTATTTTATTTCTAATAAAATAAATATTTAACTTTGCTCCTGAAAGCGTATTCTAACTTCTACACTTCTAGACTAATATTATAAAGAGTAACGATATCCATCTCATCTCCATATCAATCTCTTAAAGTTGAATTTCCAAAAATCCCTTCTTAATTTATTAGTCCCAGCAGTTTCGGCTCTGCGTTGATATGTCAGTCAGTCAGTTTCTCCTTTTATATATATAGATAACATATATCACATGAGTTTTTTTTACGTCCAAAAGAGTTAAAGTACCTAATGACTTAATCATTAGGTACTTAAAAAATAAAACAAAAACTTTGATGTAATTAGACGACTGAACTTTATTATTCTCAAGATTATTCACATCTTGAGCTTTTTAAATGTTAGTAACAAAAAGCATCTTCTTTTGCATTTATCCCCAGTCAAGCAAAAATGTGAATAAGCCATTATTTCCGACTCACCACTTCGCGGATCTCTTGCTCAATCTTAGCCGTCTCCCTTTGCACCGTCCCCGCTTCTTTCTTCTTCTCTTTGAGCGCTTCCTCCAGTTTCTGTCGCTTCTTCTCTATCTTGGTCAGCTCCGACTGCTTGTGTTGAAGGTCTTCCTCCATGGACTGAATCTCTTTCTCGTTGTGGTACAAGTGGTACAGTTGAAGCTCGATTTTTTGTTCTTGCTGTAAGGAAGAAGTTAATATGGCGTGTACTCAGGTTAGACTTGGAAAAATAATGTTACGTTTTCTTTAAAGCAGACCTGAAAAGAATATTCTGACCTATATATTTAAATAAACTCTATAAATACACCATTTGTAGAAACCAATCTCTGGGTCTGAAGAAACCATAAGACCCTGAGATTAGTTTCAAGTTACAAAAAATTTAACGATACTAGATTCTATTTTAAATGTCTGTTATTTATTTATTTTGCACACCTACCACAATATTGTCTTTTTTTACCTAAAGGTTGACTGGTAGAGAATGCCTTGTTGCATTAAGTCCGCCTATGTACCACTACTGTACATGAAGTTTAAATAAATAAATAAACTGCTTTAAAAATCGGTTGAACAGACTTAATGTCCCCAAAGTATTTGAAGCAGACAACAGCTAATAGCTGCTAGTGTGTCTTACCAAATAATAATTATACCGATGTATCAAATGATATAAGTGGAAACTAGTAGTTGACCATTTTCTACATATTAATGCTAATTAATAATAGCTCCAACTTTTCTTAAAAATCAATAAAATGTCTGCATCGTGTTAGGCTGCAACAGCTGGTTATAATACTTGTAACATATAAAACCTAAAAGGGTTTAATATCTTGAGCTTTCCCTAAACATAACAAGCTAACTCACCAGTTCCTCCTTAAGCCGAGTGTACTTCTCAGCTTCCTCCTTCTCGAACTTGGCCTCTTTCCTCTCAGCGGCCACGCCCTTCTTCTTCTGATAAGAGAACTGCGCCTCCTCATCAGCTCGGTTCACTTCCGCGCGGCAGTGTTCGTACTGTTCTTTTAGGACTCCAGATCTGGTAATATTAAGTCAATAAAATAAACATACCTGAAGTAATTTTATTCTTATTTACGGAAATCGGTAAAAGCGTTTCATAAAGTTGGCGGAGCCTTGTGCAGGCTGTCGCACTCACGGTCAGTGACATGACGCGCGATACATCGCAATGGATGATTCTGTTTTGTCTTGTGTATTAAGAGCACTTAATGAAAAAGGGTTCCGCAAGTGAACGGACGTACTTAAAATTTAAATGACAATAACGTCGTACAAAACGTGCTATTCATTAGCTGAGCGACAGAAAATATTATATTAAAATTTAACAAAGAACACAATCCCTAAATTTTAATAGACATAGTTTTTACAGATAATTCCATTAATCGACGTAGGTTTCCCTCTCCAACTTAACATAGACAAAATAAAACATTGAAACCTATATATAAATAACTTTTACATTATTATCTCACACGATTATTCCACATACCCACTGATCTCCTCAAACAGTGCAGTTCTCTCCTTGGGGTTCTTCATAGCAATGCTCTCGACGGCACCCTGGAACACCAGGAAGTTCTTGGCTTTCACATTGATGCCCAGCTTCTCTAGCTCACTCAGGTACAGGGATGTATTTACTGACTGTGGACATATGAATGGTTATGTGATAAGACATGATTATATCAAAATTGTAATATTAATAAAAAATAATAATGGCAGGGTTGACGCAGTGGTTGGGCGATTGGCTGCTGCGCCGCATATCGCGGGTTCGATTGCCGCCGCACGGGACAAATATTTTTATGGCCCACATATAGCTGTTTCGGGTCTAGGCGTCTTGTGTTTGTGAGTTTAACACACAATACAGGAATAATTCCTCCTAGTGTGGGGGTGAAATTAAAAAAAAAGAAGTTAAAAAGGTTCCTTGTAGGGCAGAATATATCTTGAAATAATTGTGTACACTAACAGCATACTACACCATTACGTCTGTACACCTAAAGCGTCAGACAGACATGTACTTATACGTATAATCCCACATTTTGACAGTTATATACATAATCCTTATTTTAGGACAATCACTAACATTAAAAAAAAATACAACAAGTCTGGATCCAATAATGATAGGTATGAAAGAAATCAAATGTGTTATTTTGAAAAGACGTATTTCTTTACTTTTTTTTTAAATTATTATAAACCAGAACGAATAACCTAGCAGAACACAGAATAAGGAAAACCGAAATTTTTTAATGGGATGCTCAGTACTACTCAGTAAGTGTGCTATGAAGGTTATAAAAATAAAAATTACTAGTACCAGCCAAATTCCAGATACTGCTGCGGATACAGGCATTAACACGAAATAGTATCCACTTCTGTATCAGGGAGAGGTCCCACTGATCTCTCACACAATCTTTCAAATATGAAGTACCTCAAATTTCAGTTTAAAATAATTTATTAAATAAATAATACAATGGTACATCGAGACAGGGTAACAGCAGATTGCAAAGAAAATGGCGTGACAAACTAAACAGAGTTACCCAGAAATGGAAGAAAAGTGGGCCCTGTCAATGGAGCAGAGGGAGACGTTTCCCAAGTAATTTGTCAGAAAAGGGTTCCTAAAAAATGGAACTGACCTGTCCATCAATCTTGTGTTCTGATGACTGTCCAATGACTGATCTCTGGAACTGCTTCTCAGTCAGGTCCTCAAGCACAAATGTTGCTGTCACTGAGGCACTGCAATAATAAGTACACTTTTTTATAACAGATGTTGGGTATTTCATAAAACCCCAAGGCGAATGTGTTTGCTTGCTCATTGTCTTTCTATTGTCTCTAATTACGGTACTCAAAAGGTTAACCTTCAAAACAACTAAATGATTTGAATTAGGGTAGACATTTCTTTATTGCATACTTGCTAGTAATACTATTTGAGTATTTGAGTAACATCTTGTGACATAGCTTTACTTGTGTGAAAATTAAAAAAATTGGTATTCCATGGGACATTCTACTGCAATAAAAACTATTTGTTGCCGTCACTGGCACGTCACTGCCAAATCTGTTCAATTGATAATGACATTTATGATTGATTAAAACACACAAACAAGTATCTTTAATTTTTTTCTGTAATCCTGAAATTGTAAGAGTTTTATGCAATTATGTTTTGGAAGAAGTGTCCTACTACAGGCAACACTGCTTAAAAGAGCATCAAATACTAGGTGCAGTATGTAACACTAGATGTTTGGGAAAGTTAATTATTGTAAATATACAGACTTTAACATTGGAAATATTACCAACATGTAGGATTTCCTGTTTGCTGACAGTAAATCGGGCTAAAATGAAATGCAGTAAGTTTCTTTTCCATCTTTCATTTTTAATTGAAATTTTATTACTATATCATTTGTAGGTTTGTAGCAAAATTGATTTCTTTTAAAAATTTAAATTTTTAAATTATTTTTAAATACTGCGATAGTTGCCTTGAAGTTTTATCTCTATTCTATTCAATTTCTGCAAGTTTAATTCATTCATTTAAGTTTAGTTTGTTTACTTCTCTGAAAATATGATTTTCAATGCAAATGTTATAATTTAATGCAACTATTATTTTTAATGCAACTTGCATGCTTATATTTCAATACAAAAATACATTTATTTTGTGCAATGTTACCTTCTTGACACAGGTTTGTTGATGGAAGCCCCATGTATCAGATCACTTAGACGTTTTACACGTAGCAGGGAAGTCTTCTCACCCATCACAAAACTCACTGCATCCATGAAGTTGGACTTGCCTGGGGAGAAATATTGGTAGGTATGTAAGTCTTAGTATACAAGTTTTTCATTTGTATACTAATTTAATAATATCAAATACCTAATTCTTTGGCAAATTTTTAAAATAGTAGATAACGGTAATTAGGAATTGGGTCCAAAGTACCAGCAATCAGAGATTCAGCTTGGTTCAAGAAAGAGGAACTTCCTAGCAAGCTGTGGCCGACTTTCTGTACCAAAACTTAATCCAGCAAACTAACGAGAGCCTTTGAGAAAGACTCATTGCAAATAAAAAATTGTAATGGCTGAGTCCACATCTCATATGTCTACAACCTCGCGTGCCAAGTCAAGATACATACGTAAGTTTATACGATATACGACCAGTTACACAGGTCACCAGCGTTGACTATATTGAACGCAACAAGTGCCTCAATAAGTTATGTGAAGCAGAAAAACATGAAAATATGATGCACACAAACACTTTTGTTTCTGACACAATTTGTACGAGGCAAACTTTACATAAACGATCAAATACATTAATAACTTAAGATACGTTTTTAAATACACTTTTCCTTCTTACCTGACCCGTTGGGGCCCACCACAGCCGTAAAAGACTCCATTGGGCCTATGCGGTGGTGTCCCCGATAGGACTTGAAGTTTTCCATGTCAATATACTTGAGAAACGCCGGCATTTTGGCTGGTGTTAAATAATTTTATATCACCATTCGAAAATAATAGAATTAATTACTAAATAAAATATTAGCGCCAAACATCGTCACATCAACAAAGCTTGCTGTCAAAAATCAGAGATATCTCAATGGCACAGAGTACCTTATCAAGTGTCAAACAATGTCAGCCATTTAAACTAGGGTCGTCAGTCGTCCCTTGACTCTGGTCACACAAAAACCGGACAAACTTTTAGTCGATTTTACTCGTGTCAACACCTTTTTTGTTCAAAATGTCAAAAAAGCTAAACCTGGAACGAATAGGTATTGTTAAACGTCAATCAAAACGTCAAAAACAGGTATGCCAGATGCCAGGTATTTATTTATTGACTTCCTTCCATTGTATTTGAAATATAATTCAATCGATTATGAGTGATCCTACTGTTTAAAATTTATTACTGCTAAAACTATGGCAGGTGACCACAGCTCCGGCAGTAATATAGACTTAACTGATCCTGAAGAAATAGTGCTAATGGATCCTATCGACCACGAGCGCTGTCGCTACCCTTACTGTATTGTTTGGACGCCTATTCCTGTGCTAACGTAAGTATTAACAATTTCTTTTGGTTATGGTCTAATGGTTAACTTTATAACCACTCATAATTGGGTTTTCGTCCTCCAAAACGAGATCAAAATAACCGGTTCTGCTCTGAAACCAAATGGCAAGAAATGTTTCTTTTATTTTCGCATAATTTTGAGTAAACTTAATGAATTGTGGTCCTCAAGACTGATCTAATCTAAAAAAGTCCTACCATTTAAGATTCAATTTAAAAAATATTAACTATAAATACTTTTATACTAAACCTAACTATGTACATATAATACAAAGACACAAAATATACTCAGGCGTCGAAGTACTCCTCCACATCGCTGTCATCCAGAAATGTGCCCAGCAGCAGGCTGGCAGCATTGCCATGTTGAATAGCAATGCTAATTCTTTGGGTGAAGAATGAGCCAGCTCTCTGGTCACGCAATGGTCGATCAGTCGGCGTAAAATTTCATTGGAAAGGTGACACATTCGGACCCCATGATCCAAGCGTTTCAACCCAAACGGCTCAAAACTAATGACTAATAAGGTTACAAAAGTAAAAAAAAGTATAAAAGTATTTATGATTGATATTTAAGTTTTCTACGTAGTTTGTTTAACAATATGTCTATTACAGATTTTTTCCAACTTAGTACAAATAATAGTAGGTAATGTCAAAATTTTATATTTAAAAAATAAATTAATTGTACTGCTTGTATAAATGCCCTATTTGTATAAATAATTTTAAGAGTAGCAATAATAGCAAACATAATTTGAACATGAAGTTTATAAATTGTTAAGAATGTTCTAAAAATATAAATACTTGGTATATTGGTAATATTGGTGATGATTATTACCAATGATAAATGTGTTTACCTGGCTTATCAATTTTAAAACCACTTTTCCTTTTATAATATATAGTTATACACTATAACAACTTATTAATAAAATAACATTATTGAATAATAGTAGATGAACAATAAGGAAAAATAACTATATTATATTTTCAGATGGATATTTCCATTCCTCGGTCACATGGGCATCTGTATGTCATCAGGAATAATCAGGGACTTTGCTGGTCCATACTTTGTGTCTGAAGATTTGATGGCATTTGGGAATCCCACAAAGTACTGGCAGTTGTCACCACAAAAGGCTGTAAATGGACAAGCTGGGTGGGATGCTGCTGTTTCTGAGGCCTCAGAAATTTATAAAAAGAGAATGGTACTTAGACTAAACAGTATTAACATTTACATTTTGATTCATTGGATATTTTGGCATCTTTACATTGAATAACATTTAAAGTAATGATGTCAAAGAATTCAATTAGAATACAATATAACCCAAAGTTAAAATCATCTTGTCATCTATTCAGTCTATATAAATGAGTAATTATAGAATGTTTAATTTTCAGCACATTTTGTTCTATGACAACTGCCACTCTCATGTGGCCACAGCTCTCAACATCATGAGCTATGGAGGCTGTAAGAATTGGAACATGGTGAAACTGGCCCTCTACATGATACCATACTCAAAATATGTCAGGTAATCTTATTAATGTAGATGTACATCATTTAAAATTATTATATATCATGGCAGTAAAAAATATATTTTTTTCCTAAATTAATTAATTTATTCTTTCCAGTTTTGGAGCTTTTCTGAAGACTTGGGTACCATTCCTGATAATAGTAGCATTTATAGTTGGCTTGGCGGCAATGATATAAAGTGTGGTACAAAAACTGTATTCAGAATTATGGTTAAGTATAGAACCCATGTCTTCTGTAGTGGACTTCTTAACTCAAGACTATGTGGTGGAAATGATGGTGCTGGTGTGTGATGGTGAGGGTTAGGGATAGAGGACTCAAGTGATGTGAAGTATGGAGCGGCTCCACAATGTATTACCTGATTTCCTAGTTATCATTTTATCAACTACATCATTTCATGTAATGACGTAGTTTGTGTAAGCTACGACTGCTACATGTCTATTAAGGTACATTCTCAAAAACTATTATTATATTGCTGTTACTTATTCTAATTTTATGCTAGATGTTGCTATGCCATTAGTATATTGATAATTATGTTAGGAAGCACCTGTGGTACATTAGTCAAAAGATTTTAGAATTTTATTTTTGCCACTTCTTAAAATATTAGAATAATTTTCTTTTTGTTTTTTATCTATTAAACTAAGTATTTTCTTAAACTGTATCAGGAAGGGAATGCTGCTGTCTTTGGAAATCAATGTTTGAGTGCATTAAATAAAATATTTTTATTTACATCTTCATTCTTTTTACATATTTTTACACTTTATTTATTTTATCAGATATAATAATAAGATCTTGTATGAAATCCTTCAATTAATAACAATTAAATTATCTTGTGGATCATATTCTTTTGAAAGCCTCACTTGTGAAGATATAAAATACCTATATGAGGTCTTTAGTTTCCTCTTAAATAGATGCTTCATAAGTCACATTTGATAGTTCTTGCGACAGATAGACCTAATTGAATTTGAGAATACTCATTTGACAAACGGCACTATATATTAATAAAAATTCCTAACCATAACTGAAGACGAGTGGATGGAGATGTTGTCACATAAATATTTAGATACTCTGCTTTAAATGAAAGCTTTAAAGTTTCACAAATTATGCCTAGAAAGTCAAGTAACCACCATAAAGAAAATGTGTGAGCAGTACATATGGCTACATGTACAGGGATGAAGTCACTTGTACATATCTACTTACATTAATCATAGAATGATGGATACTATAATACATGCTTTTTAAAATAAAATCTTATCTTTAAATAAAAAAACTATTAAATACAACAAAAACTGTACCTCAAAGTGACAGACATAACTAATATTTGCAAAATAAGAACGAATTTGAAGCTTGCTTCTGTGAAATTACAATTTTGTGATATAACACCATCATCCAGTCATGTCTTCAATTATTTGAACATTTGAAGTCGGGTAAAAGAGAGGTTTCACAGAGTTAATCTCGTAAAGTAGTGCCAAGCTCTGTAATGGCTTCAGCTGAGGTGAGGGTGCCTCTGTCTTATGACCAGCATATTTACTCTCCTACTTAACATGTAAAGTATCACATCCAAAGCATCACTTATTTCCTAGGCCTAGAACTTTTCTTACAAGTGATTTACATAGTATAAGGCTGCTCTACAGAGACAGGCGCTAAAATGTAAATTTATTCCATTTAAAGGTAGGGAAATCTGTGTTAGGCAGGTTATACTTAAACCTTAAAAGTTTAACATGCCAGTTTGCAAGTTAGTAATTATTAGTGGGACCTGCATGGTCGCCACAGTACCTACATATTTTCAAAATACAAATTATACTTATTGAATAAAAAAAAACTTTCCAATTGCTGATTCTATACAAAAATATATATTTTTAACCATATAGTAAGGTTTATTATGGTAGGAAAATCCCTAGAGGTAAATTAAAAAGATTATTGAAACCCTATTTACATATCATATCAAAAAAAATTACTGTAATGTGAAATTATGCCAACTTACATAGTACCTATTAAATCTATTTATCAGCATTTGATTTCCTTGTTTTTCTGTCCCCTCACAATAGCAATATTATCTCTTTTGTCAAATCTGCATAACACTAGAGATGTTAGCTGCTCATTATATTTTTGTTTTAAAATAATACAAAATGCTAAAAATAAAAATCTTCATCACACATAAATCTGAAGGATTCTGATTAATAAATGGTTTTACAATACAACCTCATATTCCATACCATATTAAACAGTTTTATTTATTTTACAACACAAATGCTTATAATTAGGAATCCTAAAAATAAAACGCTGGACAATTGTATTTTCATTGCTGTTCATATCTGTATTGCTGATAACATTGCTTCAACATTCCTTGAGAACACTGCGTTCTACAGAGAAGTCATACTCATAACTGCTCACATTTACTTTGTTGGTCAAGAACGCAAGAAGATCTGCCACTTCCGTAGCAAAACTATCTTTGTTTGAAGCCATCTGCAGTGTTTTCGACATGGTGAATGGGACTCCTTGTAAGTAATGGAATGTCGGATCTATTAATGCGGCTCTTGGCGTAGGTACGGGCGGCGCTGGTCTCTGGGCGTAGGGGGCTGCGATGCCGCCACCACCACTCACGTTCGGGTAAAGGTTGCTTCTGGGAGAACTGGGATCCACCACAACGAACCCATCGTCCGAGCGCGCTCCAGGAATTGGAGGAACTTCGCCTTCCACCTCTACCTCCACCGGTGATCTCCGCTTACCAAATATTGAAGAAAACATTTTTATAAAATTTACACGACGTCACAGATTCTTTATTAGTACTTCAAAAAATTAGTATTTGTTTGTGAGTAATAAAATAATGAGTCAACTAAGTCAAGTTTTCTCCTAACTTGTGAAATTTTTGACATTTGAATGACAGTGACAGAAATCACGACAGCTTTTGTTGACTCGATACAAAGTCCTTCAGCCCTGCGCTGCGTTCAAAAATGAGGTTAGAGTTAACTCTAATGACGTCATCAGGGTAGATACTATACGCTCGCATTTTTGAACGCGAACGTAGAGTGCAACTCATTGCCAAGCAGGTGTCATTTATGTTCGCTTACACCCATTAAGATCACCAACCAACCTACCCTGCTCGGAGTTAGAGTTAGTTGGGTTAACTCTAAGGAAGCTTATCGTCTTATCGAGTTATTAAAGAACGACCCTGGGTTGCAAATCGAAGCATTTTTGAACGATTGGAGTCGCTACTATACCTTATTCTGATTATTTTTAACGCAGCCCTGCAGCCCAGGGCAGAGTTATCTTGCGCGGACGCTAAGGGCCAACGCTGCTTTAAGTAGAACCCCACGCCCGTTTTGCTACTTAATAATACATTAAAGTTCTCCATCGACACGACTACATGCACACCGTTAAAGTTGATATAGCGACACTGCGCAGGTAATAATCCGGTTTCCGCTACGGGGACCGTCGCACACGAAACACGCACGACGTAACGCGACGGGAGCCCGCGCGTTTGCCTGACCGTACGCCCGCTTACCGCAGCGTTGACCCTTAAACCTTAATGTTAGTTCCACTTTACGCCACGACGATTCTCTTTTCGCACAGACTCAATCGTATATTATTTTCATGAATAATCAAAAGTTTCAATTTGGAAATAATTAAAATAGTTGCTAAACTCCATTCGAAAATATACCGCCAATAATCTCGATATTGTCGTGATTCGGAACGTGTTGATTTGTAATTTTTTGTATTGTATTGTACTTATTTTATTTAAGTAAAAAAAATGCCATATTACTTGAAGAATTTTTTCAATTGTTTAAAGTTTAGATTAGATTTGTTTTAACCATAATTTTTATTTTAAAATTAAATGTGTTGTGCCCTAACGCCCCTAACAGGATTGCTTAAAAATACTATAGCATGCTACAAGTACAAATGATTATGTTGAAAATAGGTAATGCCAATATGCACTATGGTTACATAGACAAATAAAAAGAAAAGAAATGTCTGTCATTCCTTTTTACAACGAGCGAGCTGTATTGTCATTATTATATTTATAATAAATATCCTACCTATATAATTCCACTGTGTGATTTACATTAGGTTATGGGCACGCAAGGGAGGTTTGCAACAAAATAAATTCTATTATTATGATATTTAGATAGAAAATATATTATTTTGTCAAGATGCAAAATCTCTCGATGACAATACAAAAACTCGTCGGTCAGAGCAATTATGGTACGTGGTCGTTTGCTATGCAAATGTATCTGACCGACTGCGACCTCTGGGACTGTGTCGAAGTTACGGACAGCTATAAATTGGACACCGAGGCCGCTAAGAAAAAAGATGCGAAAGCGAGGTCTAAAATATGCCTCATGTGTGCGGAAAGTGTGTTTCCGTTAGTAGTCAATGCCAAAACCGCAAAAGAAACGTGGAATGCACTGCAAAAGGCTTACGCAGATGGAGGGCTACTCAGGCGCCTTACACTACTGAGGAAACTGTTTAGTTTTAAATTAGAAAATTTTGCGGATGTCCAACTTTATGTTACTGAAATTCAATCTACACATCAAGCTCTACAGTCAATTAAGGCGGGTTTAGATGATGAATTTGTTGCTGTTATTATGTTAGCCGGGTTACCAGAAGCATACAATCCTTTAGTAATGGCCTTAGAGCACTCAAATATGAAGTTAACTTCCGATACTGTTATAACGGCTTTACTTAAAGAAGGACAACGGAAGCCTGTAACGTCAACTGATACAAATGATTCAGCAATGATTTCGAAACCGAGTGGGAGCCGGATTAAGATGGTTATTTGTCATTTCTGCAAGAAGAAAGGACATTACAAGTGGCAATGTAAGGCTTTCAAGTCTCATAAAACTGAAGGCAAAGCGGACGGTATGGCTACAGTCGCTGCTTCTTGTGAGAGTGATCATTTTATTACTTTATTGTCTTCTTTGACTAATAGTAAGAACAATTGGGTTATTGATTCTGGTGCAACATCTCATATGACAGCTTGTAAGAATTATTTGAATAATACGCGTAGTGACCGTAAACATATCACTACTGCCAATAATGGCAAAATAGTTTCAAAAGCTAAAGGGGATGTTTTATTCGAGAATCACAAAATTAAATTCGAGGAGGTCTTACATGTTCCAGAATTAATAACAAATTTACTTTCTGTAAGTAGAATTTGCCAACATAATTGTGTAGTTGTTTTTGATAAGACTTGTTGTAGAATTTTTAATAATGATATGTCCTTTGTTGGGAAACCTTTATTGACAGCACCACTAAGAGACGGGTTATATTTCGTAAATAAAGATGATAAAGCGTTGTTTCTTACCGGATACCCTGACAATCAATGTGACTTTAAATTATGGCACAGAAGATTGGGGCACCTGTCTGAAAGTCAAATGAAAAAGTTGAAGGAATTAGTTATTGGCTTGACATTTCAAGAGACCAACAAGGAACCCTGTGTAAGTTGCTGTAAAGGGAAAATGTGCGTAAAAAAGTTTCCTAAACGCAAAAATAAGAGGGCAAAGGGATTATTAGAGCTGGTGCACAGTGATTTAGCTGGACCCATGGAGGTAGATACTTGGGGAGGCAATAAGTACTGTTTGATTTTCATTGATGATTTTAGTAGGAAAACTTTCGGGTATATGCTGAAATCTAAGACAGAGGTTTTGGCTAAATTTAAAGAATTTAAAACCCTAGTGGAAAATCAAACTAGTAAGAAAATCAAATGTTTCAGGAGCGATAATGGCACGGAATATGTCAATAGAGATTTTCAAAACTTTCTACGTCAGCATGGAATACGACATCAAACGTCTGTTGCATATACACCACAACAGAATGGGGTAGCAGAACGGACAATTCGCACAATTACCGAGAAAGCTAGATGTATGCTTCAGGATAGTGGTCTCAATAAAAGGTTTTGGGGTGAAGCCATGACTTGTGCGATTTATTTAAAAAATAGATCACCTACTATGGCTCTTACAAATAAGGTGCCCGAGGAAGAGTGGTCAGGAAAGAAGGTTGATGTCTCTCATTTCAAAATATTTGGAAGCAAAGCTGAAGTACTTATTAAAAGTGGTAGAAAAAAGTTTGATTCTAAGTCGGTCGGATTAATTATGGTTGGCTATAGCGAGAATCAAAAAGGATATCGTTTTATGAATTTAAAAGATACACGCAGGATTATAGTCGCAAGAGATGCGGTTTTTAATGAAAATATGGTAGCATCAAGTAGTCCCATAAAGGATAACTCTCCTTTTAAGGATGTATTGGTACTTGATAACAATGTTACCACTACTACACAGTCGACTGTAGTGGGTGTTCCATTATCGGCTGAAACTATTGAGGACTCAATTGGAGTTGATGAGTTGATCCACATTAGGTCTAATCAGTCAGATCTTAATGTAAGGAGCCCTGAACCTGAAGTGTTGGCTTCTTCAAGTGATCGTGAAGTGGATAAAACTGTTGAGGAACTGATGACATATGAAACAGAGGATCAATTCCACGATAGTATCGACTCGATTAATGTACCTCTAGATTTGGATGGTGCATCTTCATCAGTGGAGCGACGCTATCCATTGAGGAACAGAAAAACAAAGATAGATGAGAACTTTGTTTACAATTTTAACGTGACGGACTATGCAGATCCTGCTTCAGTAAAAGATGCTATGTCTCGAAGTGACAAAAACTTATGGATGATAGCAATGCAAGATGAATTTAATTCGTTGATTGAAAATAAAACGTGGCAACTTGTAAATCGTCCAGACAAAAATGTTGTGAAAAGCAAGTGGGTTTTTAAACTGAAGAGGGGAGCAGATGGATCTGTACAACGTTATAAAGCGCGACTAGTTGCGAAAGGTTATTCTCAAATTTATGGAGAAGATTACTTTGAAACTTTCGCTCCAGTAGTCAAGCTATCTTCTATCCGGCTTTTACTTGGTTTGGCTGCGGAAAGAAACTTAGAGGTTCACCATATAGACGTGACAACCGCCTTCTTAAATGGAGACCTAGAAGAGGAGTTATATATGGAACAGCCTGAAATGTTTGTTAAAAGGGGGGAAGAAGGAAAAGTCTGTAAGTTAAATAAATCATTATATGGTTTGAAACAGTCACCTCGTTGCTGGAACGAAAAAATACACACTTACCTTTTAGAAATAGGTTTGATTCCATCAGAATATGACCAATGTGTATACATGACTAAAAATACCAAACATTTCTTAGCTATTGCTCTTTATGTAGATGACTTCTATATATTCACAGATAGAATTGCAAAAGCCGCAGAACTTAAAACAAAAATTGGGAAACGTTTTAAGATTAAAGACTTAGGTGAAGTAAGAGATTGTTTGGGAATTACTGTAACGAGAGACCGGTCAAAGGGTGAAATTTATTTGAAGCAAAGTAATTACATTAAAAGGATTCTGGAAAAATATGGCATGCAAGATTGTAATGCTGTTGGAACTCCAATAGAGTGTAACTTGAGGTTAGAGAAAGGAGATAAACAAGATGATAGAAAATATCAAGAAATAATAGGCTCCTTGATGTATCTAGCCTGTGCTACGAGACCTGATATTTCATTTACGGTCAGTTATCTGAGCCAATTTAATACCTACAATAATAGTACACACTTTAGTGCTTTGAAAAGGGTTCTGAGATACCTTAAAGGTACATCCGAATATGCACTATCTTATAAAAGAACTGGTAAACCTATGACGGCCTACGCTGATGCTGATTGGGGTAGTAATAGTGACGGTCATTCATTTACTGGTTATGCTTTGTTTTTTGGTGGTGCTGCTGTGGCTTGGCAAGCTCGCAAACAGCGTTGTGTTGCACTTAGTACTGCGGAAGCAGAATATATTGCTATTTGTGAGGCTGCCAAGGAGGTAATTTCAGTAAAGGGTTTACTAGCCGAATTGGCAGGAAAGATTGACAAGCCTATCGTTATATATAGTGACAGTCAAAGTGCTAATAAATTAGTGTATAGTCCATCAATTGGTAGACGGTCTAAACATATAAATATTAGGTATCACTTTGTTCGTGAGTTAGCTAATAATAAAGAAATATGTATTGAATATTGTGATACAAAGGCTATGCCTGCAGACATGTTAACCAAAGGTCTAGGTGGCGTGAAACATATGTTTTGTGTTAAGCATATTGGATTAAGTGGGGGTGTTGAAAATAGGTAATGCCAATATGCACTATGGTTACATAGACAAATAAAAAGAAAAGAAATGTCTGTCATTCCTTTTTACAACGAGCGAGCTGTATTGTCATTATTATATTTATAATAAATATCCTACCTATATAATTCCACTGTGTGATTTACATTAGATTATGAGTATTATCATCATTGCAATACTAGTGTAATAGCACTGTTCTTTTTGTAGTTTTTGCATCAGGTACGCACAGTCAGAGGCGCCGACTCCGTGGGTGCTCGGGGGCTCGAGCACCCATAAGAAATAAACAGTGGGTGCCGAGCACCCCTGAGAATTATAAACATCAAGAAACAGATCAGTAATGGCCTGTTAGGGATGGGCGTTTTTTCATTACCCGACAACCCGTTTAGCGCAGTGGTTTAGAGCGCCAACACCGATGTTTTTGTAATCGTTGGTGGCATTAGGTTCGCCCCCAGGTGGTATTGTGGGGGTACGTACATACTAACACATGCCCCCTGTCTTGACCTTGATGGAATAATAACCATGATGTTGTCGTTCACTTATTTATCTTCAGTTGATTTTTAGAAAAATATTATATATTAACAAACATTATTATTGTGAAATCGATTTAAGAAACCGGACATTAAGAAACAACGGTTTTATCACCAACTAGAAATCCCACCCAAATGTTGTTGCGTGAAACGTTGTCCTGATTGGTGGTATACTATTAAGTTTTCCAATAGGATTCTGCTTAGCCAATAAAAAACTAGAAAAATAGCTTATTGGTGACATGAAGAAAATGCGAACGAACTGATCATTCGACGTAAGTATTACGTCAAAATCTGGTCAAAACATAGATTTTTGGCTTGTTTTGAAGCGATAATATGTGAAGTTAAACACTTTAAGATGAATTTGTTATTAAAATGTTGTTATTTGTGTCCATTGTGACGTTAAAATGGTAAAATTTAGCATGTAAAACTGTGAGATAGTGAGTTATAAAGACATTTATTAAGATCAAGTGTTTGGAACCCCAGCTGGTGTAAGCAAGGTACTAACAGTTAGGTGTACTGTGCTTGTTCACGTATTTATGTACCTTATTATGTTACTTCAATACCGTGGAGGTCGTTTTTTCTGTAATGATGTTTGTTTTTGAAAGGATCACCTTGTTGTTATTGTGTTCCACATCGCACAAGTCAACTGTCATAGACTCTTATAAATTGTAATTAAAATATAATATTAGATAGGTAGTTAACGAGATAAAAGAGTTGTTGTTACTGCGCTTGTTTTGCTTTCAAACAAATAGATGCTCCCTAAACTAATGAAATGTTCTTGATCCTTGTAATAAACAAATACATTCTATTACATTTAATGTAAGTAAATGTATTTTCACAAGGCTTTTTGTTTGATGTTGTTATTGTACAGTATATGTTTTACTACACTGTGAAATAATTCCTAAAGTAGGCCAAAGCTTAGCCTATACTCAATTGATTTTTATGAAGAAATATCATGCAGGCACTATAATAATTTATACATATCATTTACCATTCCATTACTGCACTGTCTGTTTATGAATAAAAGTTACAAGAATGCCTTGAATTCAAGATATATCTAGATTGCTAGATATAAGTATTTTTAGTATTTACACTAGACTTGACTTACAGATTAGTATTTTATTTAAACTTTAAGAAGTGTTTCCTTTTGCTTTCAACCTTCTACGTGTTTTAATATCAACAAAAGTTGTAAATGTTTTATTTATTCAAGTTTGGCCTCCATATTACATTTTTTTCTAACAGGTCAATGGTACCTTATCATTAAAGTATCAAATTATCATTTTATCTATTTGCTTGTAGGAAACTGGAGAAATGGCTGATGAACCTGGCCGCTCTTCAAACAACTCAGGTATTTATTTTTATTTATTTTAACTTCAAACAGGTTACCTGTTAACATTACCTTGACTACCTCAACATTAGTCTGCTAGACTAGACATACATAATAATTTATGTATTTGATGAGATTTTTGTTGGTATTTTTAGAATTTGTTAGTTTAAGTGGCTTTTATAATCAACAGCGATGCAAATATTTTAGTACAAGACGTGAGTCTAATGAGATTTCCCAAGTGCCAAAACAATGAACTGTCATGCCTAATAGAACACTTTAGGGGAAGAATTTTCAAAAATTTTTCAATAGTGTTACTTTTTTGTATAAGGAATTGTTACTCTGTGCTACTAGACCCACCAGTTTAAGTTGTACCGTCTGTCTCTTGTCTGTGCAAACAAGTGATTACTCATAAAATCTTCTTTGAAATTTTATTACACTTGTGAGCTTCCACGTCAGGTACATATACCTGACACTGACCTTCAATTTTTAGTTTCGCCATGAGTTTGTTTAATAAAGACAAATTTTCAATCTGATTGAGACATTCTATGGATAGTTATAAATACAGTTCACACAGTACACCCAATGTAAATCTAACAAATAACTCAAGAGCTGGAATAGAAAGGCCCAACACTATACTGTAGACATCCCTGATGTCAACTTTAAAAGAATCGGGTGAATTATGCCTGAAATTCTGGAGGCAGGTGGAAAACCAGTTAAAGGCCTTTCAGGCTCTTCAGAAACTGTTCATACTTGAGAGGATAACACCACGTGTGGTGGCATGAAGCAGGCATTTTTTTTAAGGTTTGCGCTGTTTGTTGTAAATAAACTCTTTTTCATTCTTTCTTTCTTTCTACATACATATAAATAAAATTGAAGTGTCTGTTTGTTATATTAAAATTATATTTTTTTACTAAATGTACCTATAAGTATAGAAAGTATAATATACTTTATAATAAGATACTTTATAATAAAAAGTATAATATATGTTGTTGCGACTTTAAGACCTCTTATGTGTAAAATTCAACTTTATGAGAAAATCGATAAAAACCGTCTACTGAAAAAAATATAATGAAACAAACTACAACAAAAAATATAGGTATCAACCATATGATTTCCTGCTTTTAATTTTGCTATTGTTAATTGAATTTAAAAGCAGTATGATAATAAAAAAATAAAACATTTTATATGCAAAAGTTGTTTAAATGTAAAAGTAGTATTATATTAGGAAGCACATTGTTGATCTTGAAATTGTTATGTTGGTATACAAATGACGATTAAATCGTCGTACACATGAAACTTTTTGCATTCGATAGAGCTTCAAAATATTAAAAAGGCTGGATTAAAAAAGTGATTTTGCCAAAAGTGACACATAAGAGGTCTTAAAGTCGCAACGACATTCTATTTTCTTTATAACAAAATTGCAATTTTTAATCTCCAAAACTGCTGGACTGATTTTGACGGGATTTTCACTGGTAGTCATTTGATATTGTAAGGAGTAACTTAGGCTTTATTTTAGCCAAAAACAATACGGGTTCCTACAAAAAAAAAGAAACTTATTGAAATTGTGATTAAATGGAATTGTGCTGTTTTACGAGTCTGACGCGGGCACCATCTAGTTTGAATATATTCAGATTTTGAAAAAAGTACCTACCAGTGGATTACAATGTCAATATTTTATGAAGTCGACAAGTATTTTCAGTACCTATCGCAATAATTATAATAGTTACCTTGGCTGTAATGAGTGTGACGTAGATGAGATTTAAGCAAATATTTCGTCATAGGAATAAACAGTAGGTATTCGGATAAATGTTTATTTAGACATAGGAAATTATATTATTATTCAGGTCAAGCGGGGGTTCTGCGGTTCTGCATTCGAATGTGCTTTTATCGTACGATACCACTCGCCAGCAACACGTCTGTCTGTTAAGGCTTATAGTCCCTTGAATATCTGGCCGGAGTTCCGATTCCGGCCAACTGCGCCCGGATAGAGCCCCGCTGACATTTAAATCCATTTTCTTTGCGAAATATTGTTGATTGTACCTGGTGACCTGTAATACAGGTTCTTATGGAAACCTAATTCAGGCACCAGCCTCTCACTTAGTTAAACCTCGGTGTGCAAATTGTAAATTGTTAGCAATAAGTAACTTTGTGATGAATAAATAAACGTTTTATATTATATTATATTATATTATTGATTTACTATATATGCTATGTAGATTCTGAAGAATACTTAACCAGCATTTTTTTTTGTGTAAACATATTTCTAAAGATCAAAACCGTTTGAAAGGAGTAGGAAAAACAAGTGAAAAACTATGATGTCATTAATTTTTTTTTTTGGCATATACTTATCATACAAATAAAATCATATGTTGATAATGTTGTATATAAGTTTATAACAAACATATATTTTTTTCAAACCTATTGACCTAGCCGTTACCGAGGAATAGGCTTCAGAAAGTCACAGTTTTATGGCACTGCTCGGGCGCTGGGGCCTTAAGTTGTACCTGTGTACCTTAGTGGCGAGTCTAGTGTTGACCACGGCCTCGGCTGCACAATTCGTATTTCCCGCGCGAAAGGACACGCTTCCGCAGACGCTGGCGTGGTGCATCTTCTTCGTAGATTGTAGTGGTCTGTCATTCGTGCGCCTCAGCCAATCAGAGTGCGCGGGAGAGTGGGTGGCAGGGACCGGAGGGAGAGCCGGGCTCACAGATATAATGCTATGGGGTGAGTAATAATTTGATAAATCTTAGTTGTTGCTAGGGTCGGGCTTTGGGTCTGAACATTACCATTTTTTTTAACATAAACACATTATGTGTTCAGTTATTATAAAATAATTTACAAATTATCGCTGAGCATTTTTCCGTATACCAATTTCTATAAGTCATGCTGATTGTGAGTTCGTAATTCTTCACATCTTTTCTCGTAACTAAATTAAAGATTTCAAAAGTCTTCTTATCGTGAAATCAAAGCATTTTTCGGGCACATATCTTTGGCGGATAATTTTCCACGCTGCGTAGTACAACCGGGCTAGGGGGCTCGTCCACACACACCCATCTGTCGCGCGGTCGATGGCGCCAAGGCCACGGGCGCGTATCGATTTGATATAAATAGCAGCAGCCCCTCAACCCCCGCGCCCCCCTATGCGCTCTGTCACTCCCCGGGAACCGGGAGCAGCAGGTTCGATGTCCGTCCTTGCGGTCCACGTGTATTGTTTGATTTGTTTTAATTGCTTTTGAGGGTAGTTCAACTAAGTTTTTCGTGACTCATATTTGGAACGGAGTAAATACTTTTACGGTTTCCGTATGATAATTTTATTAGCATTTCTATTGATTCTAAATGCTTGGTTTCAGTAATTAAATTGTTCTGTATAACTTCATTAAAATTTAACCGATTGATCTAAACGTACAGACGGTAGATTTTCTGCGCAACTACTTTGACAGGCACCCTGTTATTTCTTCAAGACTTATAAAATAAAATGTACAGATACCTACAATATGGCCCCTCAAAACTGTATTGCTCCTTGAAATTCTTGGAAAGTGAATCATTACCCATTGTGCAGAGAATATTGGATAGGTAGGTTGCTAAGAGACGCTTCGCCGCCAGGCGAGCACGTCGCGTCGCTTCAAATATATATAGGTATTTAAACATCACCCCTGCTGGTGTTTTGTGGATCGACAGAGATTTAGAATGACTTTCCTGTAACTGCCTGGAACATAAATAATCCCCTTAACTTGGATTTTGAGATGACTCAAGGATTAGGTCACGACCAAGAGGATAGACTGTCGAGTTGTACTGCGTAGTTGTAATACTAATAGGTAGATAACCTTGCGATTTAACAGTTCTCCTATGTTTACCAAGCCTTTGATGAGGTCCGTGGCACCGATAATTGTAGGGAGATAATCTAGGTAATGCTGAATTGAGAAACTCAAGATCGGCAGACAAGTTTTCCCCTTTTGTTTGTTGTATTTTCGCCCCGAGCATCACCTTTTTAATGTTGCAGATAGGGTCGCGCTTGGTCGCGCTTGCCTAGAAGTAACCTATTCACCTGCCTCTCTTTTTTTTGACTTTCTGACCACTCCCCACAATTCTTAATCTTTAATAATGTCACTAGAAGATAGATGTCAATATTATTTTTAACGGGATACCTATTCAATGACAACAAAATGTTTCATTTGGGTAATCCCTCAATGGGTATCTTTATATTATTAGCGTAGCTTTGATTTAGGTAATGTCAAAAAAAATTACACTTTTTTTACCTACCTCGGTAAAAACCCAGAATACTAATAAACCAATATGAGCAAGCCATCAAGCCGTTGTGACGAGTTGAGTGGGCGTCGCCCGATGGCGTCCATGTCGTTCCCATTTGACCTTAGCTCCGACATATTCTATTATTTAGGTTGTCGGGGTCAGATGACACATAATGTCAGTCCGTTACTGTCCACTGCTGGAACGGGGGTCTCCTGAACGATTCATATGGAAAATTGTGCTAATTAAGCATTCGTTTACTCCTTTTCCTGAAATTAGTACAAAGTAGAACGCTCTACAAACATGAAAATAATAATAGAATTTATATGTTTTATCGAAAATGTAAAAAGATAAATGATAATATTATTATTATCTTCTCAATCTTTTCAACCAATGAGATACCTGGGTCCGCTTGTCGCGTCGTAGTCACTGGAATTTTGAGAAAACCCCATTTATTGACCTTTAGATATCGTATCTCTACTAATTTCTCTGTAGCGCATATCAGCTCTTATCATTTTTCCATAATTTTAGTTTAGCTTGTACCAGCAGCTTCGCACGCTAAAAACCAATTGTTGTCACGTTAACACTCAATTTTGGGCCCTACATCGAAGCAAAGGCTCAACTGGCAGCAAAAAAGCTGGGAATCCTCGCGAAGGTCAAACAGTACTTCACGCCGGAACAGCTGCTCAAACTTTATCAAGCGCAAGTTCGATCGTATATATGGAGTTCTGCTCTCATCTTTGGGACGGGTCTGCCCGATACCAGCTTGATGCACTTGAGGCAATTAAAAGGCGAGCCAGGAGGATCATTGGCAATGATGCACTCATTGAGTCGAGGCTTCGAAGTCTTAAGCATCGACGCCGAGTTGCTAGCCTGTCGGTTTTCTACCGGTTGCATTTCGGGGAGTGTGCGTCGGAATTGCATAACCTAATTCCGCCTAGCCCGTTTCATCATCGGACCACCAGGCGTACGGCGATGCGCCGCCGGTACATGGTGGACATCCCATCTATACGCACAAAACGTTTTGGGAACACATTCATTATACGTACAGCTAAGGAGTGGAATTCCTTGCCGGAATATGTGTTTCCTGATGGCTACAACCCGGGAATCTTTAAGTCAAGAGTAAATAGGTTACTTGTAGGTAAGCGCGCTCCATCGTCGATCACATCGTCGCTTTCTATCAGGTGAGATAGCGGTCAAGCACGAACCTATCAAGAATAAAAAAAAATATATTTTTTGTTTACATTGAAGTCGGTTATATATTTTTTTAAAGGTTTTTTTTTGTATTGAGCACTCATTGCGTACCTTTAGCGTTTCGTGAGTGGTTGCAGTTGTTTGCGCGCGAAGCCGTTAAAATCGCGGGGTTGTGGGTAGTCACTCTCTTGTAGCTCGCTCCATACCGTGCCACACCACCCACGACTTGCGCCCACCGCCGCTGGAGGGGGCCAAGCACTTAGTTTTTGATCTTTTCTGTGGGCGGTTTGTAACTGAAAGTAAATAAGTCGAAGCTCACAACCATTAAAACTTTGTTGGTGTTGTTTACGTGATTTTTTTCTTGAATACGATAGTGGTCTACCTACTTCATCATATCATCAGAGTCATTCAATGAATGTAGCCTATCAGCATATATGTAGCCGACCACCGCATAAAACTCTCATATCAGCAGAGCTACTGTTGTTGTAGCTGATCTAATTGAAGTACTAGTCCAGAGAGGTTGTAGGTGGACATCCAAAGGCTTTGGTGGTTACTTTAGGCTATTATTATATTATGCACTGCAGTTGTAAATGTGACTAGTGAATGTAAATAAACCAGAGCAAATCTTTATCAGTCCTAAAACGTTTTACATCAAGTGCATTAGCTGCTTAACCACCAGAAAATAGTTGCATTCAATTGCATTATGTAGGTTACTTGACCGCATTACTTGGCTCTCCGCCAGAATATGTCAATATTGGACTAGCATTTACATACAATGTAGAATTTAACAGTTTAATGAGTTGAAGTTTTATTGTGGTAGTAATAATAAGTGTAGTTGTTGGAAATGTGGCTTATATAATCGTAGGCGTCCCAGAACTAAGTGGGCCTTTAATGTTGAGTGGTTCTTCAAAAACTAAATAATAAAAATAACTTATATCAGTTTTTAAATATTGTCATGTGCGTCATCGCATGCCTTCATCCACTCTTCTTTTCCCATACTTCTCTGTCAGTCGTCGTCCGCGTTGTGAGCCCACGTCTTCCACTCTCAGTGCATCTATCGTCTACTCTTCCCTACTCTTAGCCACCTACATCTTCACTTAAAACTTTCGTCGCGTCGTTTTCTTGTTATCATAGCAATCGTACGCAAACATTTTTGTTTCTTGTTTTTTTACGTTGTTATTTAACACTTTTTAGTTTTAGTTCCATAGTAAGGTACCTACTTACAGAATATAACCATTAAAATTATTTATGGCAGAGTGTATCTCATGAAAATTCTAATAAACCCAAACACTGCAAGGATACAATGTTTTATTCCGGAGTTTTGGTGCTAACTTCCGACTTCATCATCAGATTACTGATACTATTTACTAAAGTATCGTCATAGTTACTTAACTATTTTAATCGAAATATCTGTGCGTTTGTGAACTTCCGTAGGCCATCTGAAGTTGACCTTTACCCACTACCAAAAGAAAGAATAAAGCTTTGGGCAGAACATCACCTACCACCATCCGACTTCTTGAAACCCTAAGAATATCTCCCACCTGGGCGCGATTTGCAGTGGCCTATATGGAAAGCACTAAAACAGTTGCGCACCCAAGTAGGCCGCTGCAAACACGACTTGAGCAAATGGGGTTTTATAGACCCATCGGATGCTGAAAGTGAGTGCGGTGCTCCTGTTTAAAACATGAGCCCATGTGCCCATACATCTGCACTTTAGAGGATTTGATAGATGCCACCGATGCCTCTGAACGTAGCCACATACTGGGCCCTAATAGTTTAACGAGTTTACCATCGATTCGAAAAGAAGTTGTTTCATCAGTTCCATTCCATTTTATCAAGTGCTACTTACATTATATTATATAGACATAGGTCTATCATATTTGAGGAATTCCTGCATCAGAACTGCATTTTGATAAAAAAGGACCAATTAAAAAGTATATGCTTTCAAATTAAAAAATAATATTCTAAATCGGTTCATAAATGACGGAGATCGGAAGTAACAAACATAGAAAACAAAATACAACCTAATTTAGAACCACCTCCTTTTTTAAAGTTGGTTAAAAATAAGCTACCTCGCTAACTTAAGTCATCGTGAGCTAGCAATACATATAATTGAATGATCTCATTAGCTCACAGGTTCGTCAGCGTTGCCGCGTTGGCCCCTTTTCAAGTCATCGTCGAATGCTTGGCTGCGCGTACGCCGATCACAGGCTGATCGATCACGTATTGACAAACCCTCGCATATTGACGTTATCACCACGTAAGCTGCTTACGTCACTAAATCGCTGGCTTAGATGATGACCTGGTTATTTGTTTTGCTGATTATAGGCTTCATGATCGTTATCAGATCGTAAGCAAGCATTGCTGAAACACTGAAAAATTCTTAATAACTACTTACCGCATTGAAAGTGGTTTTTTTTTTTTTTTTCGGTGGGAAATCATCTTATGACATCCCCCGTTCTTGGGCGGAGCGTGAGATAGTGTCAGACTTTTACTGACTAAAAACCCACTCCTGTTCCTTTGTTGCCTTTCGTACCAGGGCCGAGTCTTCCTTTCAGAATCAGACCCTTGGCCCCAGTAGGCTTCGACCCTGATGGCCCCTACAATTGCTGACATCTCCTTGAGGCGCGCGTGAAACAGTACGCGCCATCGACGACTTGGGCTCGGTCCGGACGGTTACCGGACGGTCGGACGGCGACCCACCCATTGCTCGCCGTCCACAAGCCCGCGCCTACGGTGGCCGGAAATCGGGATCGGAATCCCGGCGGCGGTTGGGGCGTGAGGACCGTTGCCTCACGCGATCGGCTGCCTCCTTTGCTAGCATTACTGCTTCGCAGAAGGAGGCGACCGCCTGCCACTCCTCCTCGCTCCGGACCTTGGCCTGTACCAAGGCCCGGCGCGAGAGATCACCGCCGCCGATCGCTTCCACGAGGACACGGCGTTGCTCTTCCCAAGCGGGGCACACTTCCACCGTGTGCTCCACCGTGTCCTCCAGGCGGTCCACGCAATGGTGACACCCGGGCGTTTCTTTCGCACGAATCCGGTGCAGGAACCTCCCAAACTTACCAAGTCCGGTGAGGACCTGCGTCATGCGGAAGGTATGGACGCCGTGTTGCCTATCCAGCCACTCCTCAAAGAGGGGACTTACCGCCATAATTATGGTGTGCCCAATTGAAAGTGGATGGTTTGTCCACATTAGCTGTATCATACCGTTATCTATACTTTTTACCCGACTACGGAGGGTTATGATTTTGACAGGCTATGTATGTATGTGAGTTTGTTCATCTGTTCCCACATAGCTCCTAATCTACTTATCGGAACTCGACGTATGAAGTATCGTTAGAACCGTCTTAATTGTCCGCTGAACATAGGTTACGTGACGTGTCACAAAACTTGATATGGCGCCCTCTAGCGGACAAGAAGTCATGTGTTAAAAAAAATGTTAAGATAAATACACCGTGTTTGATATCATTTGAAAGAGCTTCACTGGTACTTATCAAAATATATCATCAAAATTCAATGTGGCGCCCTCTGGTGGACAAAAATTAATTTACCATTATTAATTAGAAATTTTAAATTTAGCTTTTGCAAATGGTATAGAAGCACAGTGATTTAACACTAAAATAATTTAAATAAAAAAAAAGTAAAAAAACTAAAACCCGACTACGACAAAAAAAAAGACGAAACTAAAAGTATGAAACAAGATTTCCAGGATGCTGAAATAAACAAGGTAAAAAGAAAAGCCGTAGTCACACGTTATTAAAGTGTTTCGGTTGTTACCTATAACGTGTGACTGCGGCTTTTCTTTTTACCTTGTTTATTTCAGCATCCTGGAAATCTTGTTTCATACTTTTAGTTTCGTCGTTTTTTTTGTCGTAGTCGGGTTTTAGTTTTTTTACTTTTTTTTTTATATAGTAATACTAACAGCTCCGGCAAAAATTGTTTTGCAATAAAAACTATCAAAGAAAGAAAATGGGGGTGGGAGTAGGAGGGTAAAAAATAGCCTAAGTACGACTTATTTTCAAACCTACCAAATATACAGGGTGTTTGGTGCATCGTGTGCCGAATTAAAATGGTCGACGGGAGGGGTCATCTGCTATCCTTTCAGACCCCTAAACACTTCTCATGCCCTGTGGATTTTTTTTCATCGACTTTTTATTGTTTTATGAAAATAAGACCCAAATTTTTAATTCAAATACAAATTTAAAAAAAATACATAAGGCGTAGACTCTGAAATTTAATTTTATTTAGATGTGTATTCTATTAGAGTACTTTCAAATTTAAAACTGGTGACATTAGCTATCTAGTTTTTTTTTAATTTACTCGCAAAGTATTGGACTTAAATTAAAGCTGTCCATGTTACAGCTATTTACATGGCTATAAAAAAAAAACCAAAAGCCACCGGAATCTTCCAACTCCCTCAAAAAATCTCTAGTTTATCTTCTTGCTAGTGATGTGCCACATGCCATAAAAATCTTTTTATAACTTTGTGAATTCGCTAGAATTGTGAATCGAGTCACTTAAGACTATTGATCAAAATTATGATTTAAAAAATATTTTTGCTTAAATGATACCTGAAAAACCTATTAAAAATGTTATCTCACTCTTATAAGGTAAAAATTGTCTCGTATCTCTCTCTTCATGGGTTTTTCTAGAAATAAAAAAATGAAATTGCATTTTTAACAATTATTTCATAATTTTTACAAATCCTGCTCAAATTGTTGGCCTCTGTTGTGAATGCAGGCCCAACATCTGTCGACAGTTGTTGTACGAAGTCGTATTTCCTCCTTAATTGTATTGAAAGCCGGAGTGGCTGGTGCGGCAATATGGCGTCCTCACCTTCCGCATGATGCAGATTCTCACCGGACATGGCAAGTTCGGGAGGTTCCTGCATCGGATTCAGGCGGAAGAAACGCCCGGGTGTCACCATTGGGTGGATCGCCCGGAGAACACGGTGGAGGTGTGCCCCACTGTGTGGCTATGGTCCGGAGCGAGAAGGAATAGCAGGCGGTCGCCACCTTCTGCGACGCAGTAATGTTAGCGAAGAAGAAGGAACGAACGTCCTCACGCCCCAGCCGCCGAGATTTCGACCCCGACTACCAACCACGGTAGAAACGGGCTTGCGGACGTCGAGCAATGGGTAGCTCGCCTTCCGGCCGTCCGGTAATCGACCGGACCGAGCTCAGTCGGCAACAGCGCGTAGTGATCCACGCGCTCCTCAAAGAGATGTCAGCAAACCGTAGGGGCCCAACAGGCATCGGCCCTGTGTCCGCTAGCTAGGACCGCGGGGAATTTCTGAAAAGGAAACCCGTAGTCCTAGAACGCAAAGGGCAACTGAAGGACACTGGTGTGTTTAACTAGTGGTTTTAGTCAGTAAAAATTTGACACGCCCTCCCACTCCACCCAGAGCGGGAGAAGTGAAGAATAAAAGAAAAGTGTGAAAAGAAAAGTGAAGAAAAGAATTGGATAAATTCCACCCTTAAAAAAAGCTTCCTACCGATGAAAAGATTTCGCTATAATAATAGGATAAGTACTTTCAAAGATTACCACAAACATACAAACAATGTTACCTTAACAATATTGCCGGCCATAAGCTGAGGTGACATGTTATTTTTGATGCCGTGGATTTATTTTTTAGTTGATTACTAAAAAATAAATCTTCATCGTTCTGTCTAAGCAGTATTTTTCTACTATCAATAGATAATGATTTATAAAAAATAATTCACTGTTAAAAAATGTGTGCCTAAGTCAGAATGTGATTTTTTCAGATAATAGCTCCTAATCTACTTATCGGAACTCGACATATGAGGTATCGTTAGAACCAGTTACAACCGTCTTAATTGTCCGCTGAACATAGGCTACGTTACGTGTCACAAAACTCGATATGGCGCCCTCTAACGGACAAAAAGTAATGTATTAAAAAATAAAAATGGAGATAAATACCTACGCCGTGTTTGGTATCATTTGAAAGGGCTTCACTTGTACGTATCAAAAATATCATCAAATTCAATGTGGCGCCCTCTAGTGGACAAAAAGTTATGTGTTAAAGATAAATACGTCATGTTTGGTATCATTTGAAAGGGCTTTACTTGTACATACCAAAATAAATAGTATATAAGCACAGTGATTTAACACCAAAATTGTTTAAATAAAAAAAACTAAAAAACTAAAACCCGACTACGACGCTGAAAAAGTATGAAACAAGATTTTCAGGATGTCGTAGTCGGGTTTTAGTTTTTTACTTTTTTTTTATCATCATAAACTCAAATAAAATAAATTATTTTCAATGGTCATTAACGATTATAATGTAACCGACACGTGGATGTTTTCTAAGACAGTGAATGGACGAGCGAGCGAAAATAGTATCGCAAGTAAATTTCGCTTGGGTATGCCATAATCATGGCGTTAAGTCCCCTGTTTGAGGAGAGACATCACGGCGTCCTCACCTTCGGCATGACGCAGGTCTTCACCAGACATGGTAAACCTGCACCTGATTCAGGTGGGAGAAACGCCCGGGTGTCACCAATATGCAGACCGCCCGGAGTACACGGTGGAGCATAAACTGGAGGTGTACCTGGTATTAGCGAAGCACCACCGTGTCCTCATGGAGGCGATCGGTGGCGGTGAACTCTCACGCCAGGCCCTGGTTAAGGCCATGGTCTGGAGCGAGGGGGAATGGGCGGCGGACGTCTCCTACTGCGAAGCAGTAATGTTAGCGAAGGAGTGGCCGCCCGCGTGAGGGAACGGACGTCCTCACGCCTCAGTCACTGGGACCCCGACCCCGACTTCCAGCCATCGTAGGCGTAAGCTTGCGGACGACGAGGAATGGGTGATTCGCCGTCCGGCCGTCCGGGAACCGTTTGGACCGAGCCCGAGTCATCAACGGCGCGTAGTTTTTCAAGGGTGGCTTAAAGAGATGTCAGCAAAACCGTAGGGGCCCAGCAGGGCTGAGGCCTACTGGGGCTATGGGTTGACTTTCGAAAGGGAAATTTGTGGTCATGGAATGCAAAGGCAAAGAAAGATGATAGCAGTGGTTTTAGGCATTAAAAGTTTGACACGCCCTGTCGCTCCACCCTAAAGCGGGAAAAGTCATTGGATGATTGCCCACCTTGAACAGACACGTCAAACTTATAAACACTCCCCTTTTCTGTCGAGGGTTAAAAAATAAAATAGGAAATTTCGCTACAAATAGAGGTAGCGATATTCACTTAGGTTTCAACAAGCCTGTCTGTGAGCATATGATAATTATGTTCTATTAATTGCCGAATGCATGTGTACATAAACGCATCAATTTAGAACGGCATTTATTTATTTTTTATGTTCGTATTTGTCAGAACAAGGTTTATTTAAAAAATATATCGCAAGAAAAAAAAATTGCACCCGAGCGAAGCCGGGGCAGGCAGCTAGTAACATAATATTACAGAACACCCGCCGTCTTGACGTCAATATGGCGGGTGTACCTTAATTTTAAAATAATTTTATTCTAAAGGAGGTACAGATATTTTAGAGCTAGATACTGAATAGTCAGAAATCAGAAATCAGACATTTTAGGTACATTTTATCGGTAATTACTATAATTTAATTCGCTGTGGTATACCCGCCATTTTCACTCTCACGTTTCTTTGTATTTTGAAATAGAAATATATAACGAATTATTTAGGCGCGGGCTTGCGGACGGCGAGCAATGGGTGGCTCGCCGTCTGACCGTCCGGTAACCGTCCGGACCGGGCCCAAGTCATCGACGGCGCGTAGTGTTTCACGCGCACCTCAGGGAGATGTCAGCAAATCGTAGGGGCCCAGCAGGGTCGAAGCCTACTGGGGCCACGGGTAGTGTGAAAGTGAAACCCGGGGCCCTGGGACGAAGGCAAAGAAGGAACAGGAGTGGGTTTTTAGTCAGTAAAAGTCTGACACTATCTCTCGCTCCGCCTAAGAGCGTGATTTGTCATAAGATGATTTTCCCACCCAATAAAAAAAAAAAGCTATATCTCAACTTATTACAATTTTGGCCTAGAAATCCCCGTCTTCTTTAAGCACTTTTTATGTAGACCGTACAAGTTGAAAACAATAGAAAAAAATAATCATATTTATCGCATTCGGAGTCTTTAGGGACGGGGCCCTCGGGGATCGGGGTTCTCGGAATAACCCGACAACATGGCTTCGTTGCCTATGCTCTTGACGTCGACATGAAACTTTATAACAAGGTTTAGTCGGCAATACTATTCGTTGAAGTTAATCCCCAAATTGTTTACCTGGCACCGACGACCTTACAGCCACTAGACGTCTCATAACAGGCGACACATGTCTGTCAACACATAAGACTTATAGATCTGATGTAGGTCGCCACAAAATAATTTCTAAATGGTCTCGACCACTTCTCTGAGCCGTAAACACGTTCGCGATAGTTATTAAAAATATTAGTAAAATAAATGTAACAATGGCCCCTTGTTCAATACTTTGGTGTGGTAACAACAGTCAGACTTCGCGTATTCGAAAAGATGGCATAACATTTCATCGGTAAGTTTATTACAATTAACGAAACTGAAACTAGCAGCTAGCAGCTAGCAGCCGCCAGGGACGGATCTTGAGAAAAGGGCCCTAGGCAACAAAATATTTATAAAGTAAAAGTCATCCAAAATTGATCAATTTACGAAGCTGAGAAGAAAGATTACATAGATTACTCAATCCCTTCATTTTTTTTTAAATTTATTAATTTATGAATTTGGATTTTTATAATAACTCTTCTATAACTTTAGTTCTGAACACTCGAATCTGTTCAAACTTAGTTCAACGTCTACTTGGAGTATCTTTGAGGTCTGATATTATTTTCAAGAGGGATACTCAATCCCTTCTATATTTTTTTTATAATTTATTATTTTACGAATTTTGACTTTTATCATAACTCTTCTATAACTTTAGTTCTGAACACTCGAATCTGTTCAAACTTAGTTCAACGTCTACTTGGAGTATCTTTGAGTTCTGATATTATTTTCAAGAGGGATACTCAATCCCTTCTATTTTTTTTAAATTTATTAATTTATGAATTTGGATTTTTATGATAACGCTTCTGTAACTTTAGTCTTGAACATTCGAATCGATCCAAACTCGATTCAACGTCTACTTAGAGTGTCATTGAGCTCTAATATTATTTTCAAGAGGGATACTCAATCCCTTCTATTTTTTTCATAATTTATTATTTTACGAATTTTGACTTTTATCATAACTCTTCTGTAACTTTCGTTCTGAGCACTCGAATCTGTTCAAACTTAGTTCAACGCCTACTTGGAGTGTCCTTGAGGTCTGATATTATTTTCAAGAGGGATACTCAATTCCTTCTAATTTTTTTTAATTTATTAATTTATGAATTTGGATTTTTATGATAACTCTTCTGTAACTTTAGTCCTGAACACTCGAATCGATCCAAACTCGGTTCAACGTCTACTTAGAGGGTCATTGAGCTCTGATAATATTTTCAAGAGGGATACTCAATCCCTTCTATTTTTTTATAATTTATTATGTTAAGAATTTTGACTTTTATCATAACTCTTCTGTAACTTTAGTTCTGAACACTCGAATCGGTTCAAACTTAGTTTAACGTCTACTTGGAGTGTCCTTGAGGTCTGATATTATTTTCAAGAGGGATACTCAATTCCTTCTATTTTTTTATAATTTATTATGTTACGAATTTGGATTTTTATGATAACTCTTCTGTAACTTTAGTCCTGAACACTCGAATCGATCCAAATTCGGTCCAACGTGCTTAAAGGGTCATGGAGCTCTAATATTATTTTCAAGAGGGATACTCAATCCCTTCTATTTTTTTTATAATTTATTATTTTACGAATTTTGACTTTTATCATAACTCTTCTGTTACTTTCGTTCTGAGCACTCGAATCTGTTCAAACTTAGTTCAACGTCTACTTGGAGTGTCCTTGAGGTCTGATATTATTTTCAAGAGGGATACTCAATTCCTTCTATTTTTTTTTAATTTATTAATTTATGAATTTGGATTTTTATGATAACTCTTCTGTAACTTTAGTCCTGAACACTCGAATCGATCCAAACTCGGTTCAACGTCTACTTAGAGGGTCATTGAGCTCTGATAATATTTTCAAGAGGGATACTCAATCCCTTCTATTTTTTTATAATTTATTATGTTAAGAATTTTGACTTTTATCATAACTCTTCTGTAACTTTAGTTCTGAACACTCGAATCGGTTCAAACTTAGTTCAATGTCTACTTGGAGTGTTTTTGAGGTCTGATATTATTTTCAAGAGGGATACTCAATTCCTTTCTATTTTTTTATAATTTATTATGTTACGAATTTGGATTTTTATGATAACTCTTCTGTAACTTTAGTTCTGAACACTCGAATCGGTTCAAACTTAGTTCAACGCCTACTTAGAATGTTATTGAGATCTGATATTATTTTCAAGAGGGATACTCAATCCCTAGAAGGGATTTAAAAAAAAATATAATTTATGAATTTGGATTTTTATGATAACTCTTCTGTAACTTTAGTTCTGAACACTTCAATCTGTTCAAACTTAGTTCAACGTCTACTTGGAATGTCATTAAGATCTGATATTATTTTCAACAGGGATACTCAATCCCTTCTATTTTTTTTTAATTTATTAATTCATGAATTTGGATTTTTATGATAACTCTTCTGTAACTTTAGTCCTGAACACTCGAATCGATCCAAACTCGGTCCAACGTCTACTTAGAGGGTCATTGAGCTCTGATATTATTTTTAAGAGGGATACTCAATCCCTTCTATTTTTTTTATAATTTATTATTTTACGAATTTTGACTTTTATCATAACTCTTCTGTAACTTTCGTTCTGAGCACTCGAATCTGTTCAAACTTAGTTCAACGTCTACTTGGAGTGTCCTTGAGGTCTGATATTATTTTCAACAGGGATACTCAATCCCTTCTATTTTTTTTAAATTTATTAATTCATGAATTTGGATTTTTATGATAACTCTTCTGTAACTTTAGTCCTGAACACTCGAATCGATCCAAACTCGGTCCAACGTCTACTTAGAGGGTCATTGAGCTCTGATATTATTTTCAAGAGGGATACTCAATCCCTTCTATTTTTTTATAATTTATTATGTTACGAATTTTGACTTTAATCATAACTCTTCTGTAACTTTAGTTCTGAACACTCGAATCGATTCAAACTTAGTTCAACGTCTACTTAGAATGTCATTAAGATCTGATATTATTTTCAACAGGGATACTCAATCCCTTCTATTTTTTTTTAAATTTATTAATTCATGAATTTGGATTTTTATGATAACTCTTCTGTAACTTTAGTCCTGAACACTCGAATCGATCCAAACTCGGTCCAACGTCTACTTAGAGGGTCATTGAGCTCTGATATTATTTTTAAGAGGGATACTCAATCCCTTCTATTTTTATATAATTTAATAAGTTAAGAATTTTGACTTTTATCATAACTCTTCTGTAACTTTAGTTCTGAACACTCGAATCTGTTCAAACTTAGTTCAACGTCTACTTGGAGTGTTCTTGAGGTCTGATATTATTTTCAAGAGGGATACTCAATTCCTTCTATTTTTTTTAAATTTATTAATTTATGAATTTGGATTTTTATGATACTCAATAGTATCCCTCTTGAAAATAATATCAGACCTCAATGATACTCTAAGTAAACATTGCATTAAGTTTGAACAGATTCGAGTGTTCAGAACTAAAGTAACAGAAGAGTTATCATAAAAATCCAAATTCATAAATTGATAAATTTAAAAAAAATAGAAGGGATTGAGTATCCCTCTTGAAAATAATATCAGACCTCAATGACACTCTAAGTAGACGTTGGATCAAATTTAAACCGATTCGAGTGTTTAGAACCAAAGTTACGGGGGAATAGTTATAAAAATATTATTTAATTTGCAATTAAAATGTTTGGACTTATTACAGGAATCTTACCATCTGCGTAAATTTATTGTTTTAGCTGTTGAAACAGTACCATACAGCTCTATTTAACTTTACATTGACAATTTGGTTCTGGGCCTAGGGACCCACACTAGATCCACCCTGACTTGTTTGGCTGCTAGCTTCAGTTTCGTTTACAATTATATTGATTTTCTGATATTATTTATCTGAGTTTTATAGTTTAGTGATAGCATGACGGTTGACAGGATAGAATGGAAGAAAAAAACGTATTGCGCCGACCCCAAATAAGACGGGACAAGGGCGATGATTTAACTGAGTTCAATTTATACTGGTCATAACTGTAAGTTTGAACAAAACTAGTGATGTACCAATTCTTATGACCATCTCTGTTATCGATAAAGTAAAAAACCTATTTTCTACGAGTATTTATACGATCTTTTTTTACTTAGGTACAACTAGTAAAGACTACGTAATAGGACGGAATTTAATTGTGAATCGGTTATTGATTTTAGGTACCCATAAGATCCTGATTTTATTTTTGCCTGATTGCATTGCAAGAACTAGGAAGGTAAAAAACCAATTAATAATTGTACGAAAAAATAAATATATCGATACTTTCGTGACTTATTTAAACCTATCTTATCCCTAGTGTGCCGTACAGACCTTGGTCTGACCAATCAGAACGCAGTACCCCACTCTCCATCGTACCTCGGCTAGTTGACAGAATTGTTTTGGTGCACTAGTTCGAGCATGAGGCGTCTAGTGGCTGTAAGGTCGTTGCCTGGCGCGGATTGGTAAGAAAATAAAATACAGCTACATTATCTGCTACGTAGAAAATAAAACTGATTTAATTGTGGTTTTGGTGTTAAAAACACCTTCTATCCATGTAAAAAATGCGAGACAAATGATAAATTTTATCATTGCGTTTACGTCACTGTACCTACTACTACCCGAAATGTGCAATGGAATATTTTTTCATTACTAATATTCGGAAAGTAGGTCTGAAGTTGCATGAAGAGCGGGTTGAAAGTAATACTTTTCATCCCTAGGGAGAATCGCTTTCAACTGACAGCTGTCAAATTATTAAAAAAAAACTAGTTCTATTTGCACATTTCTATTGAGCCATGCCCCTATTTTCTATACAGCCACTCAATTATAGCGCAATGTACAAATTAAATAACATAAAGATAAGTATTATTAAAAGATTTTTATTAAAAAGGGTTTATTATTATTTTCTTTCGCCTATTTCTTTATAAAGAAAAATATTTAGGTACCATTTTTTCAATGATGAAAACGATAATAATGGTTGACTAAACGTCCGGCCACAGAAAAAAAAAACAAATATGGTGAGTAGTGGTATCCGATTTTTGTTTTTTCGAGATGTAGAGTTTTGTTTATACTTTACTAATAGGAGACTAGCTTCTGCCATCGGCTTCGCTCGCGTGAAAATAGGTTTCTCACAAGGTACAAACTAGGTACAAACTAAGTTCATCAGTTTCATGGATTTAACGCCTGATTCATAAGAGGCTAAAGCAGTTGTGGAAAACTTTTTACCGCCTAAATCAAAGGAAAGATACCTAAAATCATACGACGACTCAGGTTTTTATTTTTACTTTCTTTGTATTCGTAATGAAAAGCACAGTGTTTACCTCGGGTTAAAGCCTTATTTACTTGCTTTCACCCCCAGAGTAACAATGTACTATTAAATACCTGATACTAATTTACATTTTAAATCAATTAGTTACGATATTTTAATTTTGGCCACCTGAGGCAATATTGCCTCTTATTTTTTTTTTTTTCTAAATTTGGGTTCGAGGTTACGTTATGCAAAAATAGCAAAAGGCTCACTTTCTCTTTAATCAAACTTATTGGTGTGGATCATTTATAATCTTAGTAGACCCATCTTCAGTTTAAAGCCCTTAATCTCAGTGAGCAAAATATTTATAACATTATAACAATAACAAAAAGGTCACATCAAAGTCCTGAAGACGCTAATAACTTTTGTAGTCGCTACGCCGTAGCCCGTAGCCCGTAGCCCGTAGCGACGCCTACGAACAGCCCACTGTCCCGTATATTTATTATCAACCAGGCGATGATGATTCAGAAGCTGAAACCTGTATAATTATCTTTCCCACCTTTAGTAATGATTATACAATATAACATCACGACTGTAATATCTGAAGGTGTAGACAGAGGTGTAGTCTACCGCCACGTAGCCAACTGGTCTATGTTTAACCCCTATAATTTCAGCTGAAAGGCGTCCACAGTTAGACACAGGCCTCCCCCAAGTGTCACCGGTCCTGTACGTCACGCATCTTTCGGATCCTCGCGACTCTCACCTCTCACATCGGTCCATCTTGTAGTAAGCCTTCCTACGCTGCGCCTTCCGATACGTGTTCGCCACTCCAGAACCTTTCGTCCCCATCGAGTATCTATTCTGCGAGCAACGTGCCCTGCCCACTGCTACTTAAGTATGGCGATTCTTCGGGCTATGTCATTAAACTTGGTTCTCCTATGGATATCTTCATTCCTGATCGGATATATGGTAATATGTGGCAAGCCAATGGTATAAAAGCTAATCACCATACATAATTACATCACACCTTTCCGAAGGGGTATGCTGAGGCCAGGGCTGGGCAAAATACATGCTTTGCTTTAATTGAAATACAAATTACAAAATACAGTATCGCAAGTAATTAAAATACAAAATATCTTAGTAAGGTATTTGAAATATAAAATACAAAATACAGTATTTTAGCTATTTTTAATTTAAATACAAAATACAAATTACATATTACAAAATAAGTAATCTAGACCAGCATGGGCTGAAAAGTAGAGGAAAACAAGATTAATTAATCAGTAAAACCAGAGTTTCCTTTCATGAACAAAATTTAGATTTTGATTTTTAAATGTACTGTCAGACAAACAGCCTCTTGTTGGAGAGTGAATAAAACCTGCTAAAGAAAACAATCTTTCTTGAAGGTTAAATGTATTTTAATGTTAAAATGTATTTTGAAGCCTCAAGTATTTGAAATAATAATTACAAAAACTTCGCCGTCAGGTATTTGAAATACGAATTACAAATTACATTTTAAGGAAGTAATTGAAATACAAATATCTACCAAATACGTATTTGTATTTCAATTACGTATTTTAATTACAAGTAATTCAAATACTGCCCAACCCTGGCTGAGGCACACATTTTGCCAGTTATGGTTGACTGTTGAACCATCTTATATGCTTTATAGTATGAGATGTGCTCTCTTTTTCTCCCCCTTCTTTAGATGTAGGTACCTGGTGAACTTGTGGTAGTTCACTTGCACTTAAGATACTAATATGATACTATATGATTTCATATATATCATAGTATTTATTAGTTTATTATATTAGCATATATACGTATTTAATTATTATAAGCCAATTTAACGATACTACATTCTATTTCAAATATCTGTTATTTATTTATTGTGCACACCTACCACAGTGTTATCTTTTTTAACCCAATGGTTGACTGGTAGAGAATGCCTTGTGGCATTAAGTCCGCCTATGTACCACCGCTGTACATGAAGTTTAAATAAATAAATATGTATGCTGACCTTGCTCGAATTCTTGATACTACTCATGCACAGTGTTCATATACCAAAAATCACCATAATCGGTTAATATTTAGAGGTTGCACAACGCCAATATGTACGGCATCAGTGAAGATTACATTTTTAATATTATTATTTATTACAGAGGGGGGAAGTAAGTTTTACTAGACACAACAACACACTAGTAATACTTACTACCCTCCACTGTAAAAAATAGTAATATTAAGGTTTAACCTACACTGATGACGTACTAGTTGTATGAGAAAACTTTATTGGCATTGTGCAACCTCTAAATATTTACCGATTGTGGTGATTTTTGGTATAAGAACATTGTTCATGAGTGGTATCAAAAATTTGAGCAAAGTCAAAAATCGAAAATTTAAAAAACATGAAACACCCTAATATGTATGTATCGAGGTACTTAGGAAATTAGGCGCGAAACTCTTGTCGCGTAATGTTGCGACAGGCGTCCTTTACTCTGCGGATTAGTTGCCGCCTTGTAAATGTAATTAACTTAACTCAATCAGTTACACGCTGGAATCTGAACTTAGTGTTTTTCCTTGTCAAAGTTCTTGGAATCGAGTGAAATGTAAGAATATTTTTTTTCTTGAGTTTTAACGCTGTCAACTAATTAAAGGGTTATTAGACACAAAAACGTCGAAGTCCAGCCATTAATTATGTCTGTTGACAAGGAATATTCTTTGATTAATTAATCACGATAAAAAGCAACAAGTGGCGCCATCTATCAACAAAGTGTTGGTACTTGATAAAAGCTTCCTAAGTTACATTATCTCGGCGCTAGGTTTCTTCCACGGTTGCTCAAAATTGTTTTTTTTATTATTGTTTGCTTTATCAAATTAGCTTTACCCAAAGCCCGAGCTTTCCCGGACATGAGTAACATTACAATAATCGAGCGAATGTAATTATAAGCTGCGAGCCGACGCTGGGCCCTGCCTGTGGCTAGGGACCGGCCCACACCGGAGCCATCCCCTCAAAACAAATCTGTACCAGAAAAACAAATTATCATCCATCCCTTGTTGTGACTGCGGTTGTTTGGTTACCAAGGTCAAGGGCACATTTGGGCAGGTGGTGGCGGGAGGGGGGGGGAAGATAGCGGGGGTGTTGTGCGCGGAGGGTGTACGATGGGCGTGGCTGAGCTTGGGCCAGAAATAGACACAGCAACGTTTGTCAACACACGCCTACGCAGCCCGCCAGGGGGCGAACCACCCCACCTCTCATCTTCTCGGAACTTTGGGGGGCAAATTTTGCTAATACGTTCCTGGAAGGAGAGTGTTTTAGTGGATGATGGATCGTTGCTGTAACGTTGTGGCCTGGCGTATTGTGAGCTGTTATTTAAATAATGGGACATGTAGCTTGCATACTGTGCAGCATCAGGGATTTTTGTGTTGTTTTGTACAATCAAGATTAGCAATGGTCATAAAACCTCATATCCGTCTACAAACGAGCAACAATTTTATATGAATTTCATCAAAACCCGCCCCTCTTGTGATTTCCAGTAATATAACCGCGCCCATATTTAATTAATTCTGCTACTTCAATTATACCGAAAGGCCGACACAATAGAGGATTGTAGATCAATCACAATGGTCTCTAAATTCTGAGAAATTGTAATCAAAATGTTTGGTGAAGAATACTACTAAATCGAGGAGTAATTTAAAGGTTACAAAGAGGGCAGGACAGTGGTGTTCCAGTGGTCCCGGCCCCGACTTACGAGTTGTATGTCGTAGGTTCAAAGTTTAAATCCGGGTTTTTTAGAAATCCGGATTTCTGTACTCTCGTACGATAAAAATCCAGATTATCCGGATTTGATATGAGTGTTTTAAGTTGATTTGATAAAACTGAAATAAATAAAATAGCATAAATTATTTAAAATATTAGACAAGACCCTTTATCTTGGGAACGCGTGGAGATATCGAGCTGAAATTAAAACCTGCAGTCCCTTGAAGCTGTGAAAAAATCAAACTTCTTATTTAACGGAAAAAATAGATACGGCCGTTTATGTCGCAAAAAACGTACATTTCAATTTCAACTCTCAAAGGAATCAAAATTCATAGGGTACTTTCCGTTGATCCAGAATCCTGAAATTTGGCATAAAGTAAGGTCTTATAGTATAGTTAAAGGAATAAATCTGAAAACTATAAATTTGTAATTACGTTACAAAAAAAAATGTTTCTTTCTTTTAACTTTCGCACTTGTTTTTCATTGAAGTCAGTTGTAATTTTTTTTGTAAAATTTTTTTTTTTACACCTTATATTTGTGGTAGCATATCTAAAAAGTACTCCTCAGCTAATCGTCATCAGATTAGCTCGATGGTATCTTAGAGCCAGAGTGCATCTCATGACAATTGTAATAATCTCAAACACGGTTAGGTTACATTAATTTATTACAGAGTTCTGGTGTCTACCTTCCAGCTTCATCATCAGATCAGTTCGATATATGCCCTGTATATCAAAAACCCTGACCCTGTATGTCCGATATATCACGTGTAATCGAAGACTGACTGAAAGAAGGGGGGGCCCTTCTTTCAGTCAGTCTTCGATTACACGTATAAATAAAGCCATTTTACTTGTTACGACAGTTCTGCTATGATCCTATACTAACTCGGAAGCATAACCTACCACTAAAAAAAATAAAAATTTCTATATCTGTCGACAATTGACCGAGAAATCGGTGAACACACATAAAGAAAAAAAATACATTCAGCTGGACATAGAACCTTCTTTTTGAAGTTGGTTAATAAGAAAAAAGCATGAACGCATCAAGTGTCTCATCGTTTAGGTGCGATCTTATTTTAGTGCAAATCATGCCAGCAGTAAAAAAGCTCTTTCGGGCTCAACCAACACTGGTCGGCGGTATAGATAGCAATTTAGGATTTCTCCCCGACCTCCAACGTTTTCAAGTAACGCCATTTCAACGTGAATCATTGAAGGCAAATCAGTTGCGTTGATCACACTCGTTGACTGGTGAGGTGATGATGATCAAGTGTGGGTACACTTGCAAGAGAAAGTGGACGATTGAACTTTTTTTTAAAACTGAGCGGCGATGGATCGGTACCAGATTCACACAGTGTTTCAATAGAGTTTGTATTCGTCGACATAGTTGTACAATCGTCAACATTCATGGATGCAGTTTGATAGAACACAGTTTTAATTTCTTCATGTGGCTTTTCAAACGTATTTTCGTCTTCCTCAGTCCCATTCAAAAATTTATTATTGTGTAAGTGTTGTAAGGCACCGACATTAGTATAGAGCCGTCTCTATTTAATTCTCCGTTTCTATGAATTTGCTAGATGCTTGGCAGATATCGTATATTGGCTGTATGATGTTATCAAAAATTGAAAAGCTATATCGGGCGTTAGAAATGTTGGCATCTCTGCGGCGCGCCAAATTCGCGCAAATACACTACACTACTCCTAATCTTACCAATCCAAATATTTTTCGGACTTCTTTTAATGGAAATTTGTGGATAAATAGATACAAATATTATTCTTTAATACCAGTTTTGACAAAAATTCGAAAAAACCGAATTTGTGTCTTAATAACCGGAATTCAAAGTAAAAAAAAACCGGATTATTCAATTATTTTCGAATTTCGTAGAATCCGGATTGCCGGAATCCCTAGTTCAAACCCAGTAGGGCGCTTTCCTGTGTAGGTATAATTTATTTCATCATCACAGCGCTCAAAATGGTAAAGGAAACCGAAATTCGAAGATTTGTGACATCCACCAACCTGCATTGTGCCAGCGTGGTGGTTGACGGCCCATTCCCTCTTTTGGAGAGGAGGCCTGAGTTCCAGCAGTGGAAAAATTTTAAGGCTGATTATGCTAAACGAGCTATTCCATTGAGAAATGGCTGTCTTACTTTCTTGTTGTGGCAAAATACAAAAACATCTTACCTAAAAGATTTCAAAAAAATTCAAATTAGACTGAAAATTAGCAATTTTTATCGTCAGAATTTACATACGGCTGGCCTATACGACTTGCTAGTGTTAAACTAGTAAGAAGTAGGTAGTGGAATAATGCTTAACTTGTTGTCGTGTCTGAGAAGACAAGGTGGTGCTTCTGGTCAGGTATTATCCTAAAACTTTGTGACATCAGTCTTTCCAAGTTATTTGACGTTATTTCCTCCTCTCCAGAACAATTTCACGGAACTTTGTGAACGCAGCATATGTAATTTTAATTAGTGCGACTGATTCGTAATCGCTGTATTTATAAGTGTTTGTTAATTACGTCTCCCAATTATACAACTAGTGCAAAACATACCTCATCATGCTTTGAGAGGAACTCCGTAGTATTTTTCCTTGAACCGAACTTATCCTGTCGAAGATAAGCTTTCTACTTGATAGTTACAAATAAGGCGCGTTGTTGATTTGGAATAGATCTATTTGATTATTTTTATTTATAATTAATTAAAACGGTATAAAATTTACATTTAATTAGCATAAAAATAAGAAAAACAAAAAATATCTGCCTATGTTGGCAGTTGTATGGAATTATTGAATACTAACTGCCGCGACTTAAGTAATTCCGATCTGGCAACCTTCATCTCACTACACATTATCATTTACTGAGAAGCTGTATCTACCTAATAGTATCTATGCTTCTAAAATCGTCCAAAGTACGAGTATCAGCAAACCAAAATCAATTCGTTTCATCGTGAGATGCATGAAGGAAAAAGTGCACCCAAAGTCTGTGAAAATGGGTTACGGAATTGTTTGAAAGAGTCATCGCGGACCTGGAACGCATAGGGCAACTGAAGGATCACGGCGGGTTTAGTCAGTAAAAGTCTTACACTCCCTCTCGCTCCACCAAGTGCGGGAGGAGTTACCTGCTTGATGATTTAGGTACCAACACAAAAAAGTCTTTTTAAGTTGATTTTAAGATGACTTTGACTTACTATTGAAAAATCAAATGCATATTTTATTGAGGTTGTAGTACAAACTCAAACGTAATTCGAGTTTCAGTTATTTTACTAAATACACGTCTGTTTATATTTTTGCAAACTAACTTGCGAACGCAGAATAGTCGGTTTGCTTACATAGCCATACCTAGTTTGTTTAGAGTCTAGAATGTCTACGTATAAACAATCCATAGTCAATTTCCCAAGATCTATGCTCAAATGCCGCGGCGAGACTGGAGAACGTTTCTCAGCGAGATGGATAGGTAAACAAGTTTGTCTGATAGCTATCGCTTCTCCATACTCACTAGGAACTCTTTTGTTTTGAATAAACCGGTTTTTTCAACACAAAAGAGGTTTGTCACCTGTTTTATAAAAAAAATAAAGTACCCATCACTCCTGACACCCAGTTACTGGGTTACTAGCTTTTGCCAGCGGTTTCACCCGCGTGAAAGTAGGTTTGTCCACACAAACTTTGAACCCCCCCCCCCCCTTTCATCCCCTCAGGGGCTGAATTTAAAAAAATTTCACGCTCCTGGTATCTCGGCTGTGCGTTTGATACTTGTATGTCAGTCAGTCAGTTTCTCCTATTATAAATATAGATGGAGATCAGACAGGCACTCGCTCTATGAATATGATGTAAGACTGGAAGCTGACCCCAGACCACAATGTTATTGGGAAAAGGCCGCGCAGAGATGTTTCTCAACTATGATATAGTCTGTTGTTTTGGTTGGATCTGTCATGTAAATTGTTTTGACGTAATGATCTGGTCGGTCAGTCGATCTTCTCATAACCAATTCGATTCTATCGGATGGTTGTCTTGTCTTTCAACGATAACACAGCGTATTGTACCACTGTTTATTTTCTTGTTGGGTTTTGCATGCGGTGAGAATCTCTGTAATCCTATCTAACCGTCTACTGTGCCTATTTTTAATTTAATTTACGCCTTGCGTTATGTTCGTCGATTTACATAACTTATATCGTATCGTATGCAGTGTTCATAAAGCCTCAAGAAGAGTTATAAAAAACATTCATCATCCTCGATCCACTTTTGTAATGCCAATCGCCCGAAGCCTTTCCAAAATAGCACGTCATAACCATTTCATGACGCATCGGGTCCACCACAGCTTCATAAAAACTCAGCCATAACGCTGTTGACCTCAGTCATAACTACAAAACTTGATTAACACCCACTCACAAAAATCACTGAAATACATTTCAATTAATTATGGGTTACAAATACAATCTACGTAGGATGATCCTCGACATCGATAACAGTTATTACAACACTTTCAGAGCTATAAGCGAACTTTACAAATAAACAGAAATGGCGGACCTAATTGAATAAAATTAAATGTATTTGGTTATGATAAAATGGCATTGTGTTAGTGTCGATACTGAAATAACAAGTAAACAGAAAGTTGTGCGCGACCACGTAACTTGATTGGCAGTATGACTGTTGCCGAGAGGGTGGGAGCCTGCCCTTTGTGGAACTAAATATATCCAGATTGATCTGTTTGTTCTCGACTTGTTGTTGTGTACCTTTTATTAAGTTATCTGTGTTACCTTAGCTAACGAAATTATAAGGAATGGAACGTGAGAACAGAAACAGTTTCGAAGTACAAAGATACATAGCTGAAAGTCTGTATTGTATGTAACTAAGCATCTGTCGCGGTCATGGTGAACACAATGATAATGGCATCGGCAAATAATCCGAATTCCTTGATAACATTTGATTTACGAAGATAAGTTAACAGAGAGTAATAAGATAAACATAATGAATTATATTTTGAAAAAAAAAATATATGAGGCCTAAGCATTGATTGATTGCATTGATAATGTTTAGTAAGAACATTATTATGCTTTGTTCCTAGCGAATACAGTAAAACTTGGATAATTGGGAGCGTAAGGGGGTCCAGGACTTTTTATATGTGATTTCATGTACATATAAAAGGGGAAACTGATTGACTCATATACATATCAACGCATAGTCAAAAGTGCTGGGACTAGGAACGCGAAATTTTGCATAAGGCTTCCTTTTATGACGTAGGCAAGTACTAAGAGAGGGTTTTCCGAAAATCTCCCCCTAAAGGGATGAATCGGGGTCCAAAGTGAGTATGGAGAAAGCTACTTTCACGCAGGCGAAAACGCTGGTAGAAGCTAGTCGTTTATAGTCGGCTTTTCATTTATACAGTTTATAGTCGGCTTTTTATTTATACAGTTTGTAGTCGGCTTTTTATTTATACAGTTTATAGTCGGCTTTTTATTTATACAGTTTATAGTCGGCTTTTCATTTATACAGTTTATAGTCGGCTTTTCATTTATACAGTTTATATAGGCTTTTTATTTATACAGTTTATAGTCGGCTTTTTATTTATACAGTTTATAGTCGGCTTTTTATTTATACAGTTTATAGTCGGCTTTTCATTTATACAGTTTATAGTCGGCTTTCATTTATACAGTTTATAGTCGGCTTTTTATTTATACAGTTTATAGTCGGCTTTTCATTTATACAATTTCCCAAATATTAGGGTTTAAAGTGATTATCATCATCATAATCTTCATGCCCTTGTCCCGTTTTATTTTTTTCTCCCATTCTGTTCTTCCTTATCATTTCTCACACAATCCATCGCATTTTTTTGGCCTCCCTCTCCATCCATCCACATGTATAACTCTGTGTATAACTCTTTTAGTAACATGTGTTTCATCCCTCCTCTTTACATGGCCATAGCAAGACAAACAACTCCCTTTCAACGTTTAAAGTGATGGTGTCTCATTAACAAAGGGACGTGCGACGAAATTCGAATGTTTGTAAACAACTCGTTTGGAACAATATTCAAAAATTAATAAGAGTAGTCAAAAGCATAGAGGTAAACAAAGAAAGAAATCTAAAAAGTATATTTCAGATTACGTTTGTTATTCAGTAACAGACGATCAAACCGGACGAACTGCACAAAGAACAAGGACATATTAGTCAGTTAAACTAGTCATTAATACTGTAAGTATGCATTTAAGCGAAAGTTGCGGAATTACTTTCTACACAAATAGCAGAATCATCTCAAAACTCCTTTACTGTGTATATAATTATTATATAATTATATGTATGTATGTATAGGTATATATTTTATTAAATATGTATGTATGTTTAGTTTTAGTTTTATATATAATTTTGTAATACTTGTTGTCTAAACAATATTTTCTTTTTTTTATGCACCTACCATATTGTCTCTCCACTACCCTAGGTTGACTGGTAGAGAATGCCTAAGGCATTAAGTCCGCCTTTGTACCTTTTGTTGCAAGAAGATTAAATAAATAAATAATACCTATTTGTATTAAATTCTAGTACCCAAGGAAAGATTTAACTTGTGTTTTGGTTCCCAGGATTCTCTCGCTGGTTTTATACATTATCAAAAGTTGGAAGAGAATTCATGTATAGGTTGTCAATAAACTCAAACATAAAGTACTTATTTCAAATAAACCATTGACTTTGCTTTGTTCCTCGAAGTGTAACTACCTAAAAAAAATTGATAATAATCAACACTTACTTTACCGCGAGCTACCCATTGCTTGCCGTCCGCATGCCCGCGCCTACTACGGTGACTGCGACTCTCGTGATGGCTCAGTGGTTAAGGCACCCGTCCCTCATGCATGAGTGTTCGTTTAAAATACTGGTATTCAGCCACATCCGGCTAGACTGGAAGCCGACCCTAACACAGTTGGGAAAAAGGCTTGGGGGATGACGGCAACTATTTGATTATTCATATAAAAGCGTTGCAAAGAGAACTCACTTCTTTTTTAATAAAAAAATTTTTTTTTTTTTTTTTTTAATTATATGAACTAGTGCACTAGGCACTGCGATCTCAACTGATGGCAAGCAGTGATGCAATCGTTAATGGTGAAGCGCACTAGTTAATTGACAGCCTATTCACTATAGTCTTGAAGACACATAAATTATAATCGAATGGGAAGACCGCTGAAGGCAAATTGTTCCAGTCCTTCGAAGTCCTTCTTTTATAAACAGGCTTTGCTTTGTACACAATTATGTTTTTGGTGGGATAACATTTACACGATATGAATCGTCGAGATAGCTGTACATAAAAGTGATTAGGATATCACTAGTTTACCTATGTATAATATGGGAAAATACCCAGATAATAATATGTATCAGCGATCCGTATCAGAATCAGGACAGATTGTACTGTGTTAGGTAATAGTATAGACATGGCTGTCTTGGCACGGTGGTCGTAAGCGAGACCGCTGAGCTTGGAGTGTTGGGTTCAATCGCGGCTCAGACTAAGTTGTATTTGATTTTTCCATTAGCAAAACTCAACAAAAGTATGAGCGCAGACTCCCGGAGTCTGGATCCGCGCTAGTCATTTTATCAATTTCCTCTTAAAACGTTCTCTGAGAGGAAGTTCAGTAATGGGCTACGTTTATGGGCCGATGTAGATTCCTACTTTTATGGATGATTGATTTTCAGCTCGCGTCTTGTTATTTTACTTCGATATTGCGGTGTTGTTATTTATTATAATAACTACTAAAATATTATTATTCTCTTTATTTATTGTATACACATATAAATTACATTTTTAAATCAAAATCATATAAGAAAATAAACATTTAAAAATAAAAAAAATAGTAGCCCACCGGCATCGGGAACAGGGTCCAAGCTACCGGTGGTCAGGGCTACTGAAACAGGAATCTCCGAACGATACGCGCCGTGTCCAGGAGTAGGTACTGCCTTCTTATTATTATTGTTGTGAAAACATAATCATTTATAATAGTTATTTGTTATACAAGAGCGTAAAGTTGTTTTTTAACCGCGTGCTCAATTTTGATGACCGAGCAAGTGAAGTATTCAAAAATTAGGATCCTGAGCGTTAGCGAGAGAATCAAAAGAGCACGAGGTGAAAAATCTTTGCACTCGAGTGCTCGAACTTTCCATCCCACCTCAGCGAGGAAATGACTAAACGCAAAAAAAAAAACATTTACAATCACAAGATACTTGTGACTGTGTCACTTCCAGCTAAGATCCGTGACGCTAAAAGTGTATCTGTCTTCAAGAAGCTAGTCAAAGAACATTACCTCTCTACCATCTCGTAAAATTATATTATATAGATAAATATTTTTATAGTTTAGTTTATGTATTGTATCTATTTATGTGTTTTATCTATTGTTAATGATATATATAATTATGTATTATATGATTTAATTTAGATAATATAGTATATTTTTAATTTTCTAACTTATTTGTATAAAACTTTTTTCGCTTGCATCCAAAATTCATGGTGTATTGAATGAGGAGTTATTGGTCCCAAGAGAGGTTTTGCAAACCTGTTTTTCGTAAAGCTGCCATTTACGGAGTCAAACAAATTGTCAAAAAAAAGCATAGTACACTGTGTCTACATCTGTCATCCAACTCTCCTGTCGCAGATCTGCTGGAAGAAATTTCATTTGAAATAAGCAGTACCTTTGTGCTCTTCTATCTGTGTTTGTTCTTTTCATTTTTAAGTGTTTGTGTGTACATAAATAAATAAATAAAATAATAAATACTTTTATTTTAGTTTAGGCATTAACTACTACATTATGATAGGTAAGTATTACAGAATAATCTTTAAATTATAACAAATAATACTTAGGTATAATTAAGAAAAATTTAAAGTAACGTTGCTACAGCTAATATTTTTGTTAGGTACAGGTAGGTTAGGTTGTAGGTTTATGTTGATGTTAGTGGCTTGCGTACTGTTTTTTAGTAAACTATCTGTGATATTCATCGGATTCCCTTTGCGTAAATGTTGGCGAGAGAGGACGATGGTTAGGTGTTTCGTAACGGCTCATTTTTGATGTAGAAGGGCCAATCCAAGGATCTGACTCAAGCTATTTCAGTGTAATGGCTCCTACCTGATGCCTTTACATATTTTAGACTTATTTTGGATGGAATCCTCTATGTATCCCTCTACAACCGCATTGGACTTCCAGCCTCAATGGCGCTTAAAGGACAGGAGATCAGCTCCTGAATCGGCTAAAAGTGTGGCTGAAGTTCGTCGGAAACAATAACCCTTGTACAACAGGATTTCTGGAAGTTCAAAAAAAGTTGCTATTTCTCGTGAGATACTGCCGATTTTATTAGCACCCATAGGCTGTCTGACACACTTTCCGTTGCAATATTTTAGAAAAAATCGATTGATTGGAGTGTTAGGCGGGCGTATAAGGCTTGATATTTCTCAACAATTGTTACGTATTCCTTGCGAATGACGAAGTTGCGGTCTCTTTTTGTCTTTGTATTAGGTAAATTAATTAATAGTAAGTCATCTGAATATTATTCAATATTTTTGACATTAAGTTGTGTTAGTTCATTAGTTCGACATGCTCCGATAATAAGAACAACCTGTAAAGTAAAGACTAGTTAAATTAAATGTTAAGTAGTTGATTAATATACTTAAGTAGATACTAAATGTGCAGCTGATTTACTTTTGCCGCCAAAGATACGGAATCAGGTGCTTCGTTAAGAAACTTTTCAATTTCAGATGCTGTGAAAACCTTCGATTTTTTTGGTTTATGACCAGATGAGGCTCTTTTTATAAATGCCGCGAATTTAGGATAGGTGTCGATATATATGTCTTTTTTCATCTTTATTGTTGCTTTTAGCATTGAATACATACTCCATTAGTGTTGCCCAAATGCAAGAACAAGACGAGACTTAGCCAGTCTTGGTCTTGGTCTTGCGCCAATACACCTGGTCTTGGTCTTGGTCTTGGTCTTGCGCTCCCAGTCTTGGTCTTGGTCTTGGTCTTGCAGCAAGAGTCTTGCAAGTCTTGCAATTACCTATTAGTCTATTACTATTTATTAAAGTTTACTTTAAATCTTAGAAAAACGTATTAGAATTGGAACATTGTGAGCTTGAATTAACATAGCCATAGTAAAGATCAAGCAGATTAATAAATAACTGAAGATTTGATAAGAAATTCGAAAAATCAACTGACCTATATGTCGTTTTCCATGGAAGTAACTGTTTCTTAATAAACATTTATGATTTATAAGCTTACATTTGCTAAAACATGTAAAAAAACATTATTTTATTAGTTTTGTAGAATTTTTTTACACGTTTCAAGTATATTTAAAAGTGGCTACAATATTTATTAAACGGGTGATATTTGAACACTTTTTTGCTATTTTTTCTTGTAAAAACTTAAGAAATATAATGACTAAATGTACAATAATAGTACCTAAGTAATTAGTTTAAAACCATATAAGTAATCAATATTATAATATATACTTACTAGAATGAATTAATATGACATCTACTACCTATCCTTACCATTTTATCCTAATCATAATACTACTTGCGTGATCAGTATAATGTATTCATTTTCATTCTAAGCACTCTGAAACTTATTTATTCTTTGGAACACCTGTAGGTACTCTTAAAAAAATTCGAAATTATTTTGCATGAGTATACCTACGCCCTATGGCGGCAATCAAATAGTGTCACAAATGTTATGATTTCGGCGTGGCGGCAACGATTGTTTTAGATTTCAAAAGAAGCCGCCGGCGCGTGTATCATAACCATGTACTTCCGAAAAGCGGCAAATTTCTTTGAGAAGTAAGTACAAAACCTTTGATGCCGCATTATCAAAGTGCCGATGGTTAAAACATAACTATGCATGCACTCAGTTTGATTTTAATAGATATTTTTTTATTCGCTATGTTTATGGTATTAGTCGTAATGAGCATAGGTCCAGTTTTTCATATTCTTTGATACAGTTTTTTGCGTCTCATAGAATTCCTAAGCGTACCTACCTATACACCGAACTGTTACACCTAACTAGGTACTCAGTGAAATAGCGCTAAGTCCTAGCTGCAAGACGCAAGAGTCTTGCAGGCTATGTCTTGTTCTTGCTCAAGTCTTGCACGGTCAGTCTTGGTCTTGGTCTTGCTAAAAATACGCGGTCTTGTTCTTGGTCTTGGTCTTGCAAAAACGCAAGAACAAGACCAAGACTGCAAGACCAAGACTGAATTTGGGCAACACTATACTCCATAGAGTGCTTGATTTCTTGGTCTCGGATAATTCATTAAAATATGCCAGCAAAACGTTTTCTGAGAAAGTTTTGGCTCCTTTAGCTAGTCGCCACGTGTTAAACATATCGTACTGTTTCAAATACTTATCGCGTGATTTTTGAGGGAGACTGCTCATTTGCGCATTGTTAACTGTTTCAGTCAATTCTGTTTTTTTTTTTTAAATTGATATAAACTAGTGCTTGACTGCGATCCCACCTGATGGTAAGCAGTGATGCAATCATTGATGGTGAGGCGCACTAGTTTATTAAGAGCCTATTCACTCTAGCCATTCACTCAAATAAACGTCTTCGTCGCCACAATCACTCATTTTAGGTTTTTCACTTGTTTTCAAGTTTCTTGTTTTCAACCTAAGGTTTTAACAATATGACGTGAAGAGAAAATGGCGCGCGCAAAGGAAATTAAAAAAAAGTACACCAAGGAGGTTCCGAGTCTGAGTTTTTAACAAATTAAAAAAAGTTGTATAATAAATTTGGCACCATGGAGGTAGAAGTAAATAGGTTTAATGATGTTTTGAGTTCACAAACTTAGAGCATATACGATGTTCTAAATACAATTTTGATTCACGAAAACCCTACCGTCTAATGCGATGATTGACGTTTGCATGACAAAAACATAATGGCGACAAAATTCCGTCATTCAAACATCATTCATGATTGATGGAATGGATTGACGCCTGTATGACCGTGTACTTGGCGCCTATATGAAATAAAAATTGATGTTACTATTTAAAAGATATGGGGGTGAATTGGCATGACACTTTACATTGAACATTTGAAAAGGGGTCTTTTTAAATTACTAATGTAAGTTTTATAATTGGATGTATCCTTTTTAAAAGTTTTTCTCAAATCTAATATTTTATTAGCAAAAATACAAATTGGACTCGTGTAAAGTACACAAAACGTTTACACATAAATGTGTATAAGTCTACGACACATGTAATAACATCACGCCTATTTTTCCCTAAAAGTTAGACAGAGGCGTAGGTACTACAGTGTCCGCGCTTGTCGTATCATGAACTAAGGGCGGCTCTTGCCATCAAGGTATCAACTAAGCTCAAATCCAGTCAGTTTTTGATTCTAAAATAATAAAATAATCTTGCTAACCTATATTTACGTCTTGATAACGAACACTTTCCACACAACTTTCAGTTTTGAATAGATTTCCATTTCCCTTCCCCCTGAAGTGGAGCAATTCTACATAAATTTTCGCAACCCCTAAGAGACAAGACTTAGCAAACGGATTTCGCAATGCGACGTTATCAGCCATCGGTTGGACACCGCTGTCCATCCAGTTGATATAATCCCTACGCTTGAGCACCCCTGGGCTGAGGAAGGGGATGGGTGAGGAAGCGGGAGGGGGCACACTTAGTTACCGCCCGGTAACAGTTGATCAGGAAAACTTTGCCAATACCAAACCGATAACTTTGCTATTGGAATAAGTATGGCATGAAGATGGACGACGTGGGGACTGGTGTGGAAGAAAAGGTAGCATAATAAGTATGGCATGAAGATAGACGGACGTCGTGAGGATTGGTGTGGAAGAAAAGGTAGCATAATAAGTATGGCATGAAGATAGATGGACGACGTGAGGACTGGTGTGGAAGAAAAGGTAGCATAATAAGTATGGCATGAAGATAGACGGACGACGTGAGGACTGGTGTGGAAGAAAAGGTAGCATAATAAGTATTGCATGAAGATAGACGGACGTCGTGAGGAAAGGTGTGGAAGAAAAGGTAGCATAATAAGTATTGCATGAAGATAGATGGACGACGTGGGGACTGGTGTGGAAGAAAAGGTAGCATAATAAGTATGGCATGAAGATAGATGGACGTCGTGAGGACTGGTGTGGAAGAAAAGGTAGCATAATAAGCATAGCATAATCGGCTTTATAATGTTCCCACTGCTGGGACTCAAACCTCTCTAAGAGTGGAAATGGGCCGTGATCCACCACGCGGGCCCAGTGCGTGTTGTTAGATGTCACATGTCATCGAATTTTTAGTTCTTGGACATGCCGGTTTCCTCACGATGTTTTCCTTTATCGTTTTGAAAGGAGTGGTGATGAAATAAATTATACAAAGTAAACCGTATGCCTGGGTTTGAACCACCTCTGCTTCGGAAGAAGAAAAGGTGCGCCGGTTGACAGGGGAAAATGGAAGAAACAATAACCCATTTGTTTCCGACACAAATACCTGTTACTCGGGTCGGTGGAATCTGGTTTTTATTGTTGTTGTGATGAGGGCAGGAAAATGATGATGACATTGCTGCTACCCCTGCACATTCCGGAAGATTGACAGAGGCGGTGCATAAAGTACTACATTGTTAGAATGATGACTCAGTCATGGATATCGCTCAAAAAATTTTTTTTTTGAAACGACATTACGTATAATTATATCAGTTTTATATCAAGATACACGACAGTAAGTCGTGCTAGAATAAGGGCATTAATCTCTCAGACCATGCTGATAACTCAGTAGTGATAATGTTAGATTAACAAACGCAGCTACCTACCTGTGAGAGGTTCCCTACAGGAAAATTAAGCCACTGCTCATCCGGTCCGTCGAAACCATTCCCAACTTTCCACTTCAATATTAAATGTGGCGATTTGGCGGTAGTCAACAACATAAATAACATAGTGGTTCCGGAAGTGTGTCAGTGTTACGTAAGGGGTGGGGGATTCTATCCGTGCCGTGCGGATGCGGCTGCAGGGTGCAGTGGGGGTGTGGGGGGGACGCAGGGTTGCAGCAGCCATGTTATTAAATTAATTAAATGATGGATCACTAAGTTAACTTAGTTAAGAACTTTCACTAATAAAGTTTCTAATTGAAGTACAGTATGTTGAAGACATAATATTTAACTTAAAGTTACGCTTAACCTGAACAACACTGACAGTGTTTGATAACCAGTCACCCGAGAAATTGAGAACCATCTATCTTCGTCACAAAAAACCATTATTCAACCTGAAAACAAATACCTTTCACGAACGCTCGCTAAAAGCTTTCTGAACTTTAATTACTTGGATGGATACAAGAAAACCGCCAAGTGCTCCCAAACTGCGATCTAGTTCAAACAGCCTGCCATAACTACGTACAAAACGGGCACGGTTAACTTGCTACTTGCGAAACTAGAGAAACAGCATTAAGAGTTCCACAAATAGAAACGCTGTGAACATAACGCCTATTGCACTGCTCACCAGTTATTTATACTAAGCTGATAGCATGAAATGCTTTGCCATACAAACTGGTTACGTATGCGCCTTGGATCTAAAAATAGCAACAACCCTTACTTAAATAATTATTATTGGTCGGAGGCTGTGCTTCCTGGGCGCATCCCCACCCCGCGCGCTCCCCACCCTACGTGAGGCGGACCTCTGGCCTCCAGTCGAAGTCGGCTGCCCGCGGCGAGCGCACGTCCGCGGTATGACGCTCCTCGTCTCACCTGGAATGTATTACGAGCATTTTTGCCTCATCTTTAAATAATTCATGCATGATTTATCAGCCTTATATACCAGTAATATCTACTGATCATGCGACAATTTAAAAACAATTTATATCCCGTAATTTGCAGTGGTGCCCAATAAAAACGAACTTTATCTCATGTTATCTGCTATCATAATAAAAGTTAATTTTGTGCTGATATCTGTAATAGCCATGTAGGAAATATCAATAGAAGTGAAATTAACGTGTTAAATTAAAGTGTAGTTGTAGTTGAAGTTTTAAGTGTTTTTGAAGGACAACTATTAAAAATGTCGGACAATCCTACTGCTGTCGCTAAAGGTAAAGATTTAAAACATAAGATTCGTACTCGTCGATGTTTTCTGTTTTCACACGAGGTAATGCCCGTATTTTTAAGGAACGATAGCATTCGCATCATAATCGCATTCTGTCCATAACTCATCTTATTTCCCTACATTTTGACAGGTTCTCTTGACATGATTGAGACTACGAGAAATGATATTATTGTGACTTGAATTTTATAGTTTTTTAATACGAGAATTGGCTTCTTTTGTAATAGCAAAATTATTATTTTCAAAGTTGACAACACAACTGACGGTGATAATCCCGCAGCTCTTGATCTAATTAATACATGAAACATTTTTTAGGACATTTAAAACAGTAATGAAGTGGTTGCATATCTGTACGTTATATTGATATAAGAATAATTTTTAGTGTATTTCATTAATATTGATAATTTTCGTGTGTAATCTAATATTTACGAGTGTTAAAATATATATCAAGGCTGACTGACGTTGCAGATAATGCATGAATATTGAATGTATATGTGACGGCCGACCGTCGGGACTGTGTGGGTCAGCTATATCAATTGCTGACCTCTTTTAAGGCATTTTAATACGTGTTGGGTAGCCAATTAATACGGCTGGCCCTTTTAGCCCAGACCCCTGTATATTAATACACAATAGCCATTAGATGTACCCCGGATATGGTCGACTAACCAGAAGTATTGTCAAGTCAACACGCCCTCTATTTTGTTTTCTTCTTCGTTGCTTACTTTCAGTTTGTCTTTCGGTTCACTTCCTCCGGGTTTGACCTAGAACTTGGGTTGCCCATCGAAGGGCGGGTCGCTCCAAAGTTCAAAGCGTCCGTAATCATTATTTACAACCGTATTGATCAGATACTGTTTGTGTATTGACGACGGTTTACTTTAACGTGTCTGTTGGCTACGGTTGATCCGTTTTTGAATATAATTATGTTTTTGGAGTAGGTACTTACCTACATACTATTTATTTCCATATATTTACTCGTGCTTGGCAACTGTGCAGACATCTTTTATTTCCGGCCATTTATTTGTTCTGTACATACGAGGTGTGTTCTGAAACATGTGGTGGCCCATGATACTGCAAATTTTAACCCATATTTACATTGCACGATCTGCGCATGGAGATGCAACGCCGGGGCGAAACTCCGCTGCATGCCGCGACAAGTCATAGCATGGCGGGCAGAGCTCCGGCGGGATCTCACGGTGAAATGGTGACATCGACTGTCGCGACCCAGTGCTGGGCACGCCACAATTATGGCGGTAAGTCCCCTCTTTGAGGCGTTGTTGGAAAGACCTCACGGCGTCCTCACCTTCCGCATGACGCAGGTTCTCACCGAACACGGTAAGTTCGGGAAGTTCCTGCACCGGTTTCGTGCGGAAGCGACGCCCGGGTGTCGCCATTGTGTGGACCGCCCGGAGGACACGGTAGAGCACATAGTGGAGGTGTGCCCCGCTTGGGCAGAGCAACGCCGTGTTCTCGTGGGGGCGATCGGCGGCGGTGATCTCTCGCGCCGGGCCTTGGACTGGCCATGGTCCGGAGCGAGGAGGAGTGGCAGGCGGTCGCCTCTTTCTGCGAAGCAGTAATGCTAGCAAAGGAGGCGGCCGATCGCGTGAGGCAACGGTCCTCACGCCCCGACCGCCCGGGATTCCGATCCCGATTTCCGGCCACCGTAGGCGCGGGCTTGCGGACGGCGAGCAGTGGGTGGCTCGCCGTCCGACCGTCCAGTAACCCACTCCGCCCAAGAGCGAGATTTGTCATTAGATGATTTTGTCACCTAAAAAAAAAACCCATATTTACATTTTAACTTAAACATCCTTGAAATTTTTGTTCCAAGGTTTATTTTAATAAAAACGTGTGTAAATAAAACTTGAAACTTATATAATTGCAAAAAAAGTGGGTGTGGTAATTTTTAGTCAAATTAACATAATAATTTGACCGACAATTAATGGAACCTAGGTGACTAATGTTTAGGATCAAAATAACTTGGGACATCATTACGTGGTAAGTTTAGTATAATTAAATAGTTAATATTTAAGTCTCTAAAGTACATTATATTGTTGTAATATTAGTTATTAAACATAAATGTATAATCTACATTTTGAAAATTTTTAAGTGTATTCAAACTTGAATAACAAATGCATAATGAATCAATACAAGTGAACATATGGTGCAGTGTCGTTATATTTGTTGTCTGTTGTATTTTTACTACAAGTGGTTAGGTGCGAGTAGTAACGACTGCTTGAATGTCACTTTAAAATTTATTATTATTTGTTTTTGTACTGTTTATAATGCCAGTTTTTACTCATCATATTAGTAAATTAATAAATAAGTTAAGGGTTTGTACTAATTACCCTTTGGCATAACTAGTAATTATTTTTAATGATCTATACTAGTGCTTGACAGCCATCCCACCTGATGGTAAGCAGTGATGCCATCGTTGATGGTGAATCACACTAACACAACATGTTAACATGATAACTTTCCCGTTGCTGCGTTGATGCTCCTCGTAACAACACTTGGGCAATAATGATGATGTGCCCAAAGAAATGCTTTGATAACTATCATAATAATATTCTCCACTTCGAGACAGGAATTCCTTACTGCATTTTGCATAAGTGCAGCTACATGAGCGAGCTACGTGCAGTTACGAATGTTTTCGTCGTAACAAGGTTGACACGCTTCTTGTGCCGCAAACGAGTTCATTGCTCTCATTATAAATAGGGTTGCTTCTTTTGTATTGTTTGTTATTCTTTATGTCACCACAAGTTTTCTCTTTTATATATCTGTATTTTCTTTCTGGGTATTCTTTTTTTTTCGTTGGGTTAATCATCCAATGACATCCGCGCTCTTGTGCGGGGCGAGAGGGTGTCAGACTTTACTGACTAAAAACCCACTCCTGTTCCTTCGTTGCCTTACATACCAGGGCCGAGTCTTCCTCTCAGAAGCAGACCCTTGGCCCCAGTAGGCTTCAACCCTGTTAGGCCCCTACGGTTTGCTGACATCTCCTTGGGGCGCGCGTGGAACAGTACGCGCCATCGACGATTTGGGCTCGGTCCGGACGGTTACCGGACGATCGCAAGCCCGCGCCTACGGTGGCCGAAAATCGGGATCGGGATCCCAGCGTCTGGGGCGTGAGGGCCGCTCCCTCACGCGTGCACGTGCGGCCTCCTCCTTTGCTAAAATTACTGCTTCGCAGAAAATTACTGCTTCGACCGCCTGCCACTGCTCCTCGCTTCGGACCATGGCCTGTACCAAGGCCCAGCGCGAGAGATCGTTGCTGCCGATCTCCCCCACGAGGACACGGTGGTGCTCTGCCCAAGCGGAGCACACCTCTACCGTGTTCTCCACCGTGTCCTCCGGGCGGTCCACACAGTGTTGACACCCGGGTGTTACTTTCGCACGAATCCGGTCCAGGATTTTCCCGAACTGAGACCATGTTCGGTGAGAACCTGCGTCATACGGAAGGTGAAGATGACGTGAGGTCTTTCTAGCCACTCCTCAAAGAGGAGACTTACCGCCATAAATATGGCGTGCCCAGCACTGGGTTGCGATAGTCGCTGCCGCCATGAGATCCCGCCGGAACTCTGTCCGCCATGCCGCAACTTGTCGCGGCAGTGGAGTTTCGCCCCGGCGTTGCATCTCCACGCGCAAATCGTGCATGCGTTCAAAACTGTCGCCGCTTCGCGTGAAACCGTGCGGTATCCTGCACCATCAGTATGGCCATGCATGACCCTCTGACATGCGTTCTGCTGGGTCGCCGATCGCTTTCGACCGAACGATGCCTTCGTAGAGTCTCCGGCAGGAGGCGTCTGGACCCCCTAGGTTGAGCAGGAGCCGCTCGAGGGCAGCCCCAGTCCGATTCAATTTGGGAGCCAGACATCGGAAGTGCTCCTCGAAATTTCACCGGCTGTCGAGGACGAGTCCCAGGTAATTCATTGTCGACCCGACGCCGATGTGAACTCCTCCTTACGTTAATTGGGAAGCGGCATCGGACTTGTGCAGCGCCGCCTCGAGTCCCAACTGCTGGATCCTATCAACGACTATCGCAACCCCGCGTGTCGCTAATTCGACCGCCGCCCGGACGACTCTCTCGATCTCGTTCCGATTCCGATCCCGTCAGGGAGGTCGCCGCGCAGCACGTAGTCGTACCCGATGTTCCACAAGGGCGGTCCTAGTACTGATCCCTGCTGAACACCGCACGACATCTCTCGCCGTTTCCACTTTCCTTGGTGACCAGGGTAGATGATGTACCTGTCCGACAGGTAGGCCTCGATTCTTTCTGACACGAACACAAACACGACATTCTTTCTGGGTATGAAAACTACGTGTGTTAGTGTGGTGTGCTATGCATAGATAGCGCTATTTGTTTCTGATTTTATTCTTTGTTTAGTTTTACAAAATATAGTCCGTTAAATATCAGAAGAAATGGGTTCCCCTTACCTCTTGTATTTCGTTTTCACGCTGAGTTTTTGAACTAAAGACTCCGTTCAACGCGACGCGCAACGATCTGCTGTAATAATAAATGATGAGATCATCTATAGACATAGGTAGACCTTGAACATTTAATAATTTAGTTAAAAAGTGGTGTGCTTTGATGACTTGCTGAAATTTTATTTAGCACGCCTGTTCATTCACCTTGATTTTATTCCAGTATTTTTCTAAAGAGCCATAATTAAAAGGGCCATTTATGAATTTATAAAACCTTAGGTCCGTATCCTCCCGTACTTAACCGAAGTGCACATACCTAAAAAGGGTGTTCAAGACACAGTGCTTTTACATTTATTTCCTTACATGTTTTATTCGGAAGTCGTAATCATAACACATTTACGGCGACATTGACTTTCAAACGGCAACCTGTTGCCGAGTCAACCGTACTTTGTTAATCTTAATAATGTCTGTCTCTCTCGGCTCTCGTACGACATTAGCAGCGAGATTCACGATACGGGCTAGATGTGAAAAGGATTGTCGTTATAAAAAATAAACCCATTGCTTTCTATATTACTATTTTTCCATAACTCATTTTATTCTTCTTAAAAAAAGAAATCTTGCCCCATACTAGGAAAAAATCTTATATCGCTGGCGCTTTCAGAAACATGTGAACTCACATAAACTTAATTCATTGAGAATTAGTTGCTTTGTTATCGTATCTGTATCATGTCGATTGGCGTTGGCATGCAAAACGATTCGCGTAGTAACCAAGCAGTTATCTTTGAATCGGAAGTTACAGTCGTAGGGAAATCTAGATCTTTCTTGTTTTAGACGGTTTGTGAGAGAAGTTATTGGGACCACATAGTGTTGTTTCCAATTGCCAAGTACGCTATCTTCTTCGGCACCTGTCAGCATCATTATCAGGTCCTGTCGTAGACAGGGTCTAGGCTACCAAATAGATACGCACTGTAGTTGTTTCCAAAAGTTCCTTGATACATCCAGTATTACGTAAAAATGATTATACGTTTATTATGTTTTGAATATGTATGAGTATGTGTGATCTAATCTATTTTACTTGTATAATGAGAAATTTATTTATAATTTATACATTATAATGTCTTTATTGTGGGAAGGATAGATGGAACCAAGAATAATACACATTAATGACGCAGAAAACTGCTTCCGCTTCACGGGATGATCATCTTTATCAGTCATATAACATTCCTTTTTGTAATGATAGTTATTATAGATTGATACAATAAATGATTACTAAGGAAGCAATATTCCAAAACGTATATTGTAAAGAAACGCGGCCAAGCCCTATATAGCGAAAAAATTGATTGGTAAAACCGATCGTTGTAAAAAGATCATTCCATTCCTTCATTTTTCTTAATCATTTTATTTCGATGCATTTTATGATAAAACAATTTCTTAGATATTACCTGCTTATTATTTATTTACTTCTACGAAGCTTTATCTCTGTTGATTGACTGGTAACTGGTAACAGCACTGTAGATATCGAGAGATATAGGTAATACATTAGCACGAGTAGATACTTGGTTGGTAGGACACAATTTTGCCAAGTTTGATGCTGTTGAAAGCCTGAGTTGATGTCGAAGCACTTTAAACGCTTGCAAACTATAAGTTCAGACAGTAAAAAAATTTAATTTATGTGTATAGCGAGCCCTCACCAGTGAAAAAAGTAGAATACTATGTTCCATTACTGTGGTCTTTAAATATACTGCCCCAAATTAGACTAGAATTCTACACTGTATGGTTAAGCAAGATATTTGTAATAAATACACCCTAAACACTTTCAAAACAGTGGAGAATATTCTATAACGTGACTCGGTCGGCACCCTTTTCTAATCTCAAATTAACAGTTTTATTACTCAATTTTTGCGCAATTTGAATCCGGCTTTCTTTGTAAAAAGTTTCACCTTCGCTGTTCTAAGAAAGCAATGGAAAATATTGAAATATTGCTCTTTGATACTTTCTTAAGACGTTTGCTTGAACTCTTTAAATAAACTTAAATTTAAATCCTTAGATTTAAATTAAAAAACAAATGTTTTAATCCGGCTCGAAGGACCAATACAATTGTGTTTTTTGCGTATATGGTACTGAATCCTGCAAGCATAATCCTGACAGTTAGTTGTAGAAAACTAGGTAACATATTCTTAACTTAAAATCCATTGAAATCATGATGCTCAATCGTATATAATTGCGATACGAAAAAGTACCTCTCATTAAACGGCAGCATACCTGTGAATAATTACTTAGTATTTGTTTTAAATGTCAAGATCACCTCTAAACTGGAAAATACGAAAATGAGCGTGACTAATATTAATGACGACATTTTGCTTACACTCTACTCGTATTTTGATGCCTGACGTCAACCACAGTGACGGGCCCGACACGTCACTCATTAATACAGTTCGTGTTGACTGACCTAAATAATGGATATTATTGTGATAAGCTTGAATCATAGGACCGCAAAATGTTAAATATTATGTGCTACATACTACATATTTATTTTAGTTTATATATATATTCAATTGTAAATCATTTAGCCTTTGATCAACGCGTATGGCTTGAAATTATGGTAAATTGTATTGTATACAGCAATCAATATTGGTCATTCGTCAAGCGTATCTTTAAATGAATTGAAGACGTCACGAATTAAATAATGACATTCAACAATCGCAAGGCCATCATTTCTTGTCTTCGTTCCATTACGCAGAAAGGACTATTTTATTTTTCCAGTAAGGATCATTGGCTAAGCAAAACTTCGTCTTAAGGTCAAAGTCCACGTTTCGCACAGCGGAGTCATTCACTATACTATAGCATAATGGCCAGTGACCATAGGGCCTCTGACGTCAATGTCGCACGGTGCGTGACCAGGCTCGCGTGCCACCGACCATACCGCCATGTAGTTCTGGAACGATACTCAATGATTGGAGCATACGTCACTGTGGAAAAATGCGAATTTATTTGTTGAGATAACGAGGCAAGTCATGTTGTGACGAGGATAGCGTCACGATAACCAGACTGAAATCAAAGTGTAATCAGTTGCTATGTGTGTTGGTATAGGTTTGGTAATGATAATTTTAGTGATGTCAAAATATTGGCTTTGCGCCTTATGAAGTGGGATATGGTCGATCAGCTTCTAATTAGCTGCTTACATAGAACCATTGCATTTTATTTATTTTCCACAACTGCGTTGCAAAGTTTTAAGTAATTCCAAGGAAGCAAGACTCCAGTAACTGCCTTATTAGCTGGCCTTCGTGCAAGCAACCGCAAAATAAAGCACCTAAACAATAAATTAGCTGAAACAATGTGAATACCTGAAGCCAATGACTTTGTAGAAACAATAATTGAACAGTAAAAACCCAATTTTCCATTTTTAGCGGCGGGAGCATCCAACTATTTGCGGTTTGTCAATGTAAAGCACAATGACCCGCCACAATGAGACACAGTTTTAAAAGTTTTATTCATTGCAGTCCACTTACTGGAATGGAATAGTTGATTAATAAAAAAGCCAGTTCATAAGACGCGGAAGAGCGTCCAGTCGTCCACTCTAGTTAACCGCCAACTGATCGTGTATTTAGGACACTGACGCACGACGTGATGACTAGCTGATGCCCCAGGGATGCCAATGTCGTATAACGCACTTGTAAACAGACTATATTATTTATTACATTTTTGTGGGTTCCGTTCCTTGTCATCATGCACTCAAGCCTCACCAGCATTACCACGATGTCTGATCCCGTGTTTCTATATTCAGTGGAATGAAAAGCCGTTCTTCAAAATGGCTGAATGTTATTTTTTAATTTTATTTTTAATGGAGAACTTTCATCGATAACTTTTAGAAAGATGGTCAACATGGTACTTTAGTGTGTAAAGTGAATTAGATTTTTTTTTTAATGTGATATAAACTAGTGCTTGACTGCGATCCCACCTGATGGTAAGCAGAAGTTTATCAGAAGTTAGTTATAAAGTTATGAGAAACTGTGGTTGTTTCATAAAATACGGAAAAGCGCTGCTTGTTAACCGCGATCTTTTCGTTTATTTAGGGCATTGACGCACAATGCGCGCAATTACTGTCTGCCGGAACAGGGGTGACACATTTACTATTCGCTTGTCACGTTATAATGAAACGAGCATTTCGAAATGTTATTTTCAGTAATAGTTTGCTAAGTCTGGTTTTACTTTGTGCGTATTTTCATGCAAAAATATATCTTTGGATTTACTTCATAGTAATCTAGTCTATAATATTGCGCTTCAATACACGTTGAATTTTAAATTATATGCAGTAAAAAATGCTATACTTAGGCCACTGCTTGCAAAAGTTCCCAAATTTGGTTACAACACTTTCAACATCGATTTCAAGACCAAGTTCAATATTAGTCCCATTCGTCCGCTAGCTGAGCACAAACTCGCTCCGATGTAAAAGCTATTCGCCTGTAAATGAGTTGTAAATGTAGGTTACATAACCCGCAGCCCTGTTTACTACCGGGATTTCCCAGAGGAGTGACTCAGAGCGGTAATGTCAACCGCCGAAATAGTAACTTCGATAGATCTAGGTACCCTACATTTGAAATGCTTCGTTGGCTTGTGTTTATATAAATTGTTAGTCTGGCTCACAACTGGGACGGGCGTTGTTTGATAATATCAACTCTATCCATTTCAAACAGTGCTGTTTCGAATATGTCAAGTTTGGCTTTCTGCTAAAATACTGCTACTGATTACAAATTCAAGCTTCCAATGATTAAAATTATTTTTAATTCCGAACAGTTTGATTGTAAAAAAAACTGTCACCCCTATTAAGGTCGGGATTTCCCAAAGGAATGATTCACAGCAAATGTCACCTGCCGAAATAGTATAGTTATGTTGCGCACACGCATGTCAGCCATGTTGTTACATGTGTCTGTGTGCGGATCAGCTGTTCCGATCGTTTTGAAGTTAATTCATTGAAGACACAACATCCGTTTGGAAAGTTTGGCTCGGATTGTGAAAACTTGGCGTCCATTGCAGATTTATATCTATTGTGCGTCATTTTGCTATTCATAAAGTTGCGCATTTTGATTGGTAATAAGTTTTGTATGGCTATAAATTTTATATATTGTTTAGTATATACTCGTATCATCTCCATAGCCTTTTCCCAACTAGTTTGGGGTCGGCTTCCAGTATAACCGGATGCGGCTGAATACCCGTTTTTTACATGGAGCGACTGCCTATCCGACCTTCACAACCCAGTTACTAGGCAACACGATACCCCTTGGATAGACTGATGGTCAGACACTCAGGCGTCTTACTACCATTTTTACCCCAGTAGGCATTAATCCTGCTGGGCCCCTACGATTTGCTGACATATCCTTGAGGCTCGCGTGGAACACTATGCGCCGTCAACGACTTGGGCTCGGTCCGGGTGGATACCGGACGATCGGACGGGGTACTACCCATTGCTCGCCGTCCGGGCGTCTTACTACGTATGACAACTGTTTAAGATATGGTTTGAGAATCATCAATTTGTGTAGCTCAAAGTTAAGTCACAAAATACAGCCCCCAAAGCGTCCACCATCATCGCCACCAATTTTCTAAACTCCTCAACAATTCTGACATGCTGATGTCAGTCATGCCTTTTCCCAATGTCATAAATATTGATGACAGCAATTATGTATGTTGTAATTGTCAAGTGTCGACTACTAACGACGTATGTTTATGTAGTAGAATAGATTTTTTCTTTGGCAATGATCCAATTGCAATACAATTTAATCGCTCAATTAGTATCTCGAAGACATATCCGTATGACACAATTTTTGTTACAATACTTTTAATAGTCATATTAAATGTTTAATATTTAACACTTGGTAATTCTTTTTTAGAGATATGCGAGACAAAGAGTAAAGTCCCGCAAACCTCCGTTGAAGAGGGAGGATCCTCCGAGCAGACAGGTGTTTTGTCTGATCTGGACAACTGCCCAATAGATGATTTTGGACTGTTGTATATGTTCAAATCACGCGGAGAACTCTAATTGCGTGATACAGGATTTTATAGTTTAGTTCCTATGTGATGCTATAGAGGTCGCTCCACTTTACTGGACCAAAAACTTAACTTCGTATACAGTGATAAAACAATTCATGTATAAAGGCAGGCTTACTTGCGTATTAAATCATTTTTTATTGCAATCAAAACTCATTAAACCCACATGGTTTTTTTTAATATAAATTTTACCACTGTCACTCAACGCCATCTAGTCCCAAACTAAGCAGAGCTTGTGCTATGAGTACTAGATAACTGATAAACACACTTAAATATTTGTAAATACATTCATAATATAGATAAATTATACACAGAACAAACGATTGTTTGTGCTCATCACACAAATATTTGCCTTGGGTGGGAATCGAACTTACAACCTCCGGCTTAGCAGTCAGGGCCACTAACCACTTGACCAACGGGCCAGTCAAATAGTTACTTCCGTAAAATCTACTCCTGTCTCATATTTCCACAACAATCAATAGAACTGATCAAAATTTGAATTCCCGCTAGGACGTATACGGTGTCATCCGAGTTACAGGTCATCGTTTCCTCTACTTTGGAAGGACCGACGATTCCTCGGCGATTATTACTTGGTTTGTTTTCCACCAAGTATACAACATCATACCACATATTTCGCTGTTTTCTTGTTAATGTTTGACTAAAATAGTGCTACCTGCGCTTGCACACGTGCATTAATATGTCAGTGTCATTTGTAGGAGAACCACTTGTCTCGCTATTTATAAAGTTCATTGTGTTGGTATGCGGTTTCTGCATTAATTTAATTTTAAGGAATAATAAAATCCGTGACTTTTGAGTGCGTTTTACTTTATTCGTTTACTTCACCTTTAAGTGTATGTGTGAAGTTATTTTAAGCGTAGATTGGTGGTCATCACACTGCAATCCTTCCTACATATTTTGCACATTAGTGAATTTACGTAGCGTTTGTTTTTAATTGGTTCTCCATTTAATGTTCCCAGTTCCACGAGTCGTCATATTAAAGCTTGTCATTTAAAAGGGAACTTAATTTGTCAACTTACAATAATTCACGTGAACTGATTACAGCCGTGCTAGTCAACAAGCAATGGGCGGGCGAGTTGTGCCATTTGTGTCAACTAGTTCAAAGTGCTTTAATAGTATTTGTTTTGTGATCATAGACATATACGAGTGAGTCTACGGGAAAAGACAAGAAAAGATAAATCAATTGTAATAGATTTTTCTTGCGACAACTCAGGCTCGGTCTTTACAGGATGAGCGGAGGGTGAGCTGACCTTAGCTCGTCATCCATAAGCCCGCGCCTGCGGCGGCTGGAGATAGCTCTGCGATTCTCATGTCGCGGTGGCTGGGGCATGAGGAAGTACGTTCCCACATTCTTGCGGCCGCCTCCTTCGCTAGCATTACTGCTTCACAAGAAGAATGCGACCGCATCCCACTCCCTCTCGATCCAGACCATGGCCTGAACCTGGGCCCGGCGCGAGTTTTCACCGACGCTCCCTGCTGGAATCAGTGTTTCCTGATAGCTACAACCCTCTTTAAGCTCTGAGTGAATAGGCTACTTTTAGGCAAGCGATGTTGTATGATAATGAGATAGTGATCAAGTGCGAGTCTATCAATAATTAAAAAAAAAAGCCGTAGGTATCCCACAGGATCAGTGCACCGCTTAGAGACAGTGTAGCTTTCTACCATTGTAAGAGATTTCGTATTGAGATTACCTCCTACAATTAAACAATTTCCCTCTTTATCATTTTACAAGTTTAGATTTGATTTTGCTTCTGCACATGTGCCCCCTCTAATATTGTGTAAATGTATCTATTAACTACTCTCCACATTTGTTGTAATATAAACTTTTTACTTTTTTTTTTTCTAACACATTGTTTTTGCAATATTTTTTATATTATTAGCCCCAACCACCATAAATTCGTTAGTAATTTATTTTGTTAACGTCTCATTTATTGATAATTGTAATTATTTATTTTTCTTGCTTTTTTATATAGCCTCTTTTTTATAATATGAATGTGAGAACACTGTAGACTCCTCGAATTCTTAGGTTACTTCATATTACGACTCACTTTTTATTATGATTATTTTTAATGTACTTTTTAGTACAATATTGACCGGTCTACACTGTCCTTACATAATATCTACTTATACTGTAATATATTCTTACAATTTGGAACCGTGCACTAGCTTCTGACATTTTATAAGTGCCCCATGTAGGCCTATGTGAAATAAAAAGCTTTTGACTTTGACTTAGATATTATACAATCAGAGTTATATCATCAGAATGTTTCTTTTTGTAAAGAGTAACAATTCCTGCTAACCGAAAACGATTTAGTTTCAAGTGGGCTCCCGAAAATAGTTCAACCTTGTATCTACGTTTCGCGAGTTCCCGGAAGAAAGGGGCGATGATTCACTTCAACCCGTGTATTGGACGACAGATGGTGTAATACACATCGTCTGCAGGTCCTGCTACATCGCGGATTGTTGGCTTGATTTGGTACACATACATTTATAAACACCTTGCTTCGATACAAACGTATGTGTAGGTACGTGCAATATGTTTGTTCCATTCCGTGATCCTAAGCGCAGAAAACGTCGCACCTACAACCCACGTCCTCATCAACAATTGAGTCATCGATTTTCTCACACGTTTCATCTCCCTGTTCAAAATCTTTCGCCTAGTGAATGCGTAAGGGAGCTATTAGATCGACTGTGACATAAATACTTATAACGCTTATATCACCGTGACGGATATTTTGACATGGCGCCGGCTATAACTGTTTATGTTAGTAACCGTGAGTCGGCGGTGACGGTTCGGCGGCCGGCACGGTGCGGCGGCGGCGCGGCGACGGCGCGGCCACGTTAAATATAACCGATGAGTTGCTGATGTGGAGGTGATGCTGCTTGTTGACTAATGCCTAGTTTGAGAGATACGATTTGGCTAGATGCTGAACTTTTGGAGTTATCGTAGACAGGTGTCACTGTGATGTGACGCTTTTATTAAGTCTGTCAGTTTAGTAAGTGTTTTTCTCGAAAGTTAATAAATAGGTTTTTACTTTGTTGAGTCGATCCGATATTTTTTCCGAATATATACTTTATATATGTTATATATGTATAGTTATATTTTTGTATTAAACCGTTTGAAACCAGGAAGCGTGCTCCAGACATACGAAGGATACAAGGTTGGAAGGTTGGTTGGAAGGCACGGAAAGACACAAATAAGAAATATTTAAACGACACGACGACACAACATTTTTTTATAATCTACAACATCTAACCCACAGAATTTCAACCGCAGAAGCCAACGTTCTCAAAAAGCAAATTGTGTAGTCAAAAAAACACATTTTGGTAACTGCGTGTGGTTTTAGAAAGTCAAATTTAATTAAGCAATGCTGTGATGGTGGTATTAAGGCCACAACCATAACTCGTCACGGGCCATGGTTGAGAAGGCCATTAAAAATGACCATGATAGATATAAAGTGAGGCACATTTCCCCATAACATGGTTTTAATAATAGCTGTTGGTGAAGTAGCTGTTATTTTGTACTTTGTAAACTGATTGCTGTAGTGTTTTTTTATGTAACAGTTTGATTGAATGAAAAATGGTGTTCCCAATCCTTTCGGGTGTAAATCCCTTCAAAGTTCAGAGCAAAGTTATCACCAAGAAATTGCTTCGTGTTATTCATTCTACATTTTAATGAGGTTCAGCTAAACGACTCTTTTCCATCAAAGTGTGGTTCTGTGCTCCACTTGATTGCAACTACTGTTACTGTATTATCTTCACCAACTTAATTATCAGCTCGTATCTCTGCTACCTTTAGGACCTTTACTATCTTTTGCCAGTTAAGAAATTCGGATTATTAACATCGTGTGCAGGAGTTCGTGGGACGTCACTATTTTTTTATTCTTTGTTCTTTCCTCAAACCATGTGAAGTGTGCCTGAAAATTGTAAACTATGAGTAATAATGAAGTTGTTACGTAAATACGGGTTAGTCAAGTTCGTCTAGACAAGGTTGATCACCCACATCACGCCCGGCGGCGCCTGCGCTGCCGGCTCCACACCGTTCGACTTTATTAGTTCGTTGAAATTATAAGTTATTAATAGCGGATTATCTCCTTGTGTTTGTAATCCTTTGGATTCTAGGAAAACAATAAGTTACGAAATAAAGGGACTTTCGAGATGAAAAGCACGCACATCATGCGTGATGATATCTTCAAGATAGGTCGTCAATACGATCCCTCTTGTGATTCAGTTTTAGGGAGACTGAATTCACTGCAAATGTGTCTAATTTTTGCTCCGTGAAACCAATATCAACTAACAATACCTACTCGAATTAACTGTAATGCTTCTCATACCAGTAACTTGTTATCAAAGGAGTTCCTTCTTTTATGTTGACTGCCTTAAATTGCGCAATGATATCATAATGTCTGAACAAAATATAAGAGATTTCATTTAATATTCTTTCTACAGACAAAACATGCCATCTTAATAATGAAAATAGAGACAAAGTGAGTTACAAAATTAACTGTATTTTGGCAAGTGAGGACTCGAGGTTGTATGTGTCACCGAATGACGCAGTCGGAGAGTTTAAATCAAGAAGTTTGTGATTCAAACTGGACTGAACTGTTGTGTTATTTGATACTGTGAGTGGTGTTATAATGTTTATTGTATTTTTAGTTGACTCCAGCTTTTATGCAGTTAAGTTGCGGGGAGTCAATGTCAGGGTTACTACGTTACGGCTCGGCGAATGTGTCAGAGCTGTCGTTTCGGCTTGACATCAAGGTAGTGCGTGGGAGGGCTCGTGTACAATGTGATTAGTCGGCGATTATATTCTATCATTGATTCATCATCATCATCACCTACTGGGTCAAATAAAACTAATAAGCGATACTCCGTAGATGTGTTGGGTATCAGAATATAATGACCAATAAAAAAAAATAGTTTGAATTAACTACGCTACCTGCGGCCGTTGACTCCGTAGTCAGTTAAAGACGTTGTAATTGGTTGAATTTGGCAGTTTTTATTTTTTTTATTTATGGTGTAGTTACATGTATGGCGTCGCATAAGAACTAATCCTGCATCGAGCAATTAAAGTTCACCGTGCGATTTGAACATATAGAATAGCCCGAAATCATTTATCGGGCAGTTGCCCACCAGACATAACAACTGTCTGGTCGGAGGATCCTCCCTTTTCAACGGTGGTTTACTCTCTGTTCCACCACCTAAATGGATATCGATATCTATGTAATCCATTGTTTTGCTAATTCATTTAATCCGATTTACGACGGTTGTAATGTGTTCTTATTGTGCTTATAATATGTTTAAGGTCACACCCCCTATTGTAGTTAAGCTAAGTTTATTTTTATAAAAATCACCATGACTTTGGTAAAACGTAAAGTTATTTCTGACATTTTATATCTTACGTAATTTACCTGGTCACATGATGACTGATAGTTACGTTGACTACGAAACGTAACCCGTTTTGTTGGTGCTAAATAAATATAGGATGACTGGTAATTAGTGTACGATACTTAAACAAGTGATTGTGCTCATGATAACCAACAACTTTTACTATGGGAACAAACCTGAAATCGCAAAAAAAAAATCAGCTGTTCAGTACATTTATTTATGTTTGCCTAATGTACTGAACAGCTGATATTTATTTCGCGATTTCGGCTTTGCTCCCATAATAAAAATTGTTTGTTATCATGAGCACAATCACGTGTTTAAGTATCGTACACTAATTGCCAGTCACCCTATATATTGATAGTGAATTCAATAGTCTTGGGCCGCGAGCGCAAGGTTATAGTTCGCGAGCTAATTCGTAAGAAGTTGGCAGTAGTGTCATCACAGCGTTAATGTTTTCAAATTGTCGATTAGAACTAATTGTTTGACTTTATTAGTGTAGATATATATGTAGATAGTTTATTAATTTGTGTATGTATTGTATAATTGTATAATATTTATGGTTTATTAGTATATATTTTCTTGTACATATTCGCCTTTTCTCTCTCTCTTTTATTGCACCTACCACTATTTATCTCTGCATCACCCTAAGGTTGACTGGTAGAAAATGCCTAAGGCATTAAGTCCGCCGCTGTACGTTTGTGCATAAAGTATTTAATAAATAATAATAATAAATAAATAACTTGTATGATGTAAATATATCGATAGATCATTCACAATGATGATCATCAAACTAAAAAGGTCTATCGTGTCATGTTGGAATAGGGACAGAATATGGATCATAAAGTTCACAATACTATAGTATATAGTCTTTGGTTCACAACCCGCATCGGGCTAGTCAGAATCGTCTGGATTGGACGTGGCTTTTCGATCATCAGTACCTACGTATGTACTTAAGTCGTACAATCGCGCGATCAGACACACTTATCTTTCATATGAATACCGGTTGTTGTTTCTTATTAACCGACTTCAAAAAGGAGGAGGTTATATGTTCGGTTGAATGTGTTTTTTTTTATGTATGTTCACCGATTTCTCGGTCAATTGTGGACCGATTTTGAATTTTTTTTTTTTGATTGAATGGTTATGCTTCCGAATTGGTCCCATAGAAATATTGTTATGATCTAAGATCATGAACTTCGAAGATATGGAACAGAACTCCTCATAGGATCACAGCAGAACCGTCGTAACAAGTAAAATTGCTTTGTTTATACGTGTAGTCGATGACTGACTGAAAGTAGAGGGGGAATATATCGAACTGATCTGATGATGAAGCCTGAAGTTGGGCACCGGAACTCTGTAATAAATTAATGTAATCTAACCGTGTTTGGTTATTAGAATTGTCATGAGATGCACTCTGGCTATAAGGTATTTAAGTTTGGCTGAGGGGTACTTTTTAGTGGTGGTACCATAACTAAAAAGTGTAAAATAAAACTTTTTACAATAAAAATACAACCGACTTCAAAGTAAAAAAAAAACACTGAAAAGTGCAAAATAACTTTAATTTCGGAAGTCGGTGTTAAATAACGAAGAGACTAAACTATTATAGAAACACCGACTTCCGAAATTAAAGTTATTTTGCACTTTTCACTGTCTTTTTTTAAATTGAAGTCAGTTGTATTTTTATTGTAAAAAGTTTTTATTTTAATACCAGCTTTAGTGGTCGTAAACAAAGTTTATTTTTGGTTTAAAAATGTCTTAGTCTGGACTTAATGTACTTAAACTGTTGTTTTTTAATTTATTCTTCAAGTTCCTTCGGAAGCTTTTTTTGAGGTGGAAAATTATCAAATGTAGAAGACATTTGATGATTTCCCCACTCTTGAGTGGAGCGAGAGGACGTTTCAGACTTTTACTGACTAAATCCACCTATGTTTCTGCATTTGCCCTACGCGCCGTCAACACAGGCTCGGTCCTTACGGGACGGCTGGACTGCGAGCTACCCATTGCGCATCGTCCGTAAGCTCACGTCTACGGTGGCCGGGAATCACCCTGCGACTACCGACGTCCGGGGCGTCTCCTATGGAGCACGGCGACTGGGGTGTAACGATATTCTCTCCCTCACGGTTCCGACCAACTCCTTCGTCGCATTACTGCATCGCGAGCGGAAGAGGTCACTAACTCTTCCTCCGAACTATGGCTTGAACTAGGTCCGGAAGCGAAAGGTGCCCGCCGCCGATCGCCTCCACGAGGACATGGTGGTGCTCCGCCCAAGAGGGGCAAACTTATCACCTTATGTTCCCCCTTGTCCTCCGGGCGATCCACACAATCGCGACACGGCGTTTTTCCAACTGAATCTGAATTCTGAAAACAGGAACCTCCCAAACTGGTCATGTGCGGTGAGGACCTGCGTCAGGCGGAAAGTGAGAACGCCGTGGTGCCTCTCCAACCTATTCTAAAAGACAGTCCCCTCTTTACCGCTAAAGAAATCTTTGAGTTCGGTCAATTTAGACATCCGAGGTTACAAAAATTCGCACCCAGCTGAAAATTGGTAGGATTGTTCAAAACACCATCATAAATGAAATCTAAAAAGTCTTCATCGATCCCACACCTGGAAAATACTCAGGGTCAAAGGTCATAAAAACGAGTTTTTCGCGACTTTCAGCAAAACGGTAAATTTTATCATAAAATTAGCTCAGATAAAAATTCTAGATCAGATAATTATCTACTAAAAAGGTCTTAATACTTTTTTTTCCAAAGAGCCACCGTTTTTGAGATATAATGATTCAAAAAGTTGAAAGAGTAATCGTCATAATATGCACACGTTTTCACGCGACCTTTAAGGTAAGGGGTAGGGGTAGGGGTACTTAGCGCGTTTTTACGGTTCCGTACCTCAAAATGAAGAAACGGAACCCTTATAGGATCACTTTGTTGTCTTGTACACTTGTACTTCCTGTTGTCCTAGAATCCTGAAATTTGGCATGAAGCAAGGTGTCATAGCATTTGTACAGGAAAAAAAATTAAAAACTGTAAATGTGTAGTTACGTCACAAAAACAAGCTTTCCATTCAATTTCCGAATCGAGACAAGATTTTTACGAATAGCAAAAAGTTTTTTTCAACTTTTTACCCGACTTTATGAAGGGTTATGTGTTTCGCGCGTATCTTGTATGTATGTATGTAATATTCTTTATTACCTCATATCTTCCAAACCACTGAACCGATTTACATAATTAGCATATCGTTAGATTCGTCTTGTTAACCCAAGTGTTCTTAGACAGGTGACGTTGAAAAAAAATCAGCATAACGACTGTGGGACGCTATACATTAGAGTAATAAAAAAAAAAATTTTTTTTGGTTAGTGCAACATGGGTATCAAATTCAAGAGCTCATCATGACGATTCCAAAATGGTATATCATGACCATATTAAAAAAAAAATACAATAGGAAATATGTCATTTATTTTTCTGCTAACTTGTTGGGTTAGGTTAGGTTACTCGCAACTTCGTTACTCCCCTTTTTTGGGGCAATCGTGTAAAAAAATGTTATCTATTCCAAAATTCCAAAGATATATCCCCCCCCCCCGGAAATTAAGTCCCGTTCCCACGGGAAAATGAAAAGTAGCCTAGGTTACTCCTTGTAACATCAACTATCGGTCAGTTGAGCACGCCATAATCATGGCGGTAAGTCCCCTCTTTGAGTAATGGCTGGAGAGGCGTCACGGCTTCCACACCTTCCGCATGACGCAGGCCCTCACCGGAGATGGTGAGTTCGGAAGGTTCCTGCACCGGATTCAGGCGGAAGAATATGCTCGGGGATGTCGCCATAGTGCGGATCACGGATATCGAGGATGGATCGCCCGAAGGACACGATGGAGCTTACGGTGGAAGTGAGCCGTGACCTCGTGGGGACAATCGGCGGTGATGACATCTCGCGCGTCTATGATTCGGAGTAAGGGGGAATGGGTGGCGGCCGCCTCCTTCTGCGAAGCAGTAATGCTAGTGATAGAGACAGCCGTACGCGTAAGGGAATGGACATCCTCACGCCCCAACCGTTGAGACCCCCGACTACCAGCTACCGTTAGCCGCCGTAATTCCGACCCCGACTACCAGCCACGGTAGACGCGTGCTTGCGGACGTCGAGCACTGGGTAGCTCGCCGTCCGGCTGTTCGGTAATGAACCGGACCGAGCCCAGTCGTCAACAACGCGTAGTGATCCTCGCGCTCCTCAAAGAGATGTCAGCAAACCGTAGGGGCCCAGCAGGGCCGATGTCCGCTAGCTAGGACCGCGGAGAATTTCTGAAAGGGAAGCCCGTAGTCCTAGAACGCAAAGGGTAATTGAAGGATACAGGTGTGGTTTTAGTCAGTAAAAGTCTGACACGCCCTCCCGCTCCACCCAGAGCGCGAGAAGTCATTTGGATGATATCCCACCTTAAAAAAACCACGCACAAAAAAAAAAGAAAAAAAAAAAAAATGAAAAGTAGCCTAGGTTACTCCTTGTAACATCAACTATCGGTCAGTTGAGCACGCCATAATTATGGCGGTAAGTCCCCTCTTTGAGGAGTGGCTGGAAAGGCAACACGGCGTCCTTACCTTCCGCATGACGCAGGTCCTCACCGGACATGGTAAGTTCGGGAGGTTCCTGCACCGGATTCGTGCGGAAGAAACGCCCGGGTGTCACCATTGTGTGGACCACCCGCAGGACACGGTGGAGATGTGTCCCGCTTGGGCAGAGCAACGCCGTGTCCTCGTGGGGGCGATCGGCGGCGGCGATCTCTCGCGCCGGGCCTTGGTACAGGCCATCGTAGGCGCAGGCTTGCGGACGGCGAGCAATGGGTGGCTCGCCGTCCGACCGTCCGGTAACCGTCCGGACCGAGCCCAAGTCGTCGACGGCGCGTGCCGTTCCACGCGCGCCTCAAGGAGATGTCAGCAACTGTAGGGGCCTAGCAGGGTCGAAGCCTACTGGGGCCAAGGGTCTGATTCTGAAAGGAAGACTCGGCCCTGGTACGAAAGGCAACGAAGGAACAGGAGTGGGTTTTTAGTCAGTAAAAGTCTGACACTATCTCCCGCCCCGCCCAAGGGCGGGGGATGTCATAAGATGATTTTCCCACCGAAAAAAAAAAACCTTAAAAAAAAACAGCTACCGTAGGCGCGGGCTTTTGGACGATGTGCAATGTGTAGCTCGCAGTCTGGCCGTCCGGCTATTGTCCGAACCGAACAGATTTTCGATCTGTGCTACGTGCGAGCGTCCTGTACTACGTGTTTCTTAAAGAGATGTCAACAAAACCGTTGACATCTCTTGGGAGGACTTCTGATAAGATAACCCGTGGTCCTAGAACGCAAAGAGTAATTGAGAGAACCTACGTTTGGTTTTACTAAGTAAAAGTCTGACACGCTCTCCCTCTCCGCCCTAGGGCGGGAAAAGTCATTAGATGATTACCTACCTATATGACTGGCCTGTTGGTCTAGTGGTTAGTGGCCCTGACTGCTATGCCGGAGGTCGTGGGTTTCGATTCCCACCCAGCGCAAAATGTTTGTGTGAAGAGCACGATCATTTGTTCTGTGCCTGGGTGTAATTTATCTATAATATGTATGGATTTAGAAATATATAAGTGTGTTTATCAGTTGTTTAGTACTCATAACACAAGCTCGGCTTAGCTTGAGAGTGGACGGCGTTGTGTGATAGTTGTAACAAAAGAAAAAATATATAAAAAAAGCTTTCCGTCAGTGAAAGTCCCGTCAAAATCGGTTCAGCCCTTTCGAAGATGTTCTCTTCCGGGAATCAGGATGTGGTGATGTTGGGGGGGCAAACCGCCCCCTAAGGTAGGTACTCATCGTAATATTAGCTATATCCCAATGAAAGTCCTGTCAAAATTTGTTTAACCTTGTCGCAGATTTATCCCGTACTAGCTTTTGCCCGCGGCTTCGCTCCCGTCAACTGACTACTGTATCCTACTCTACCCAACTCTACCTTACTCTACCCTACTCTACCTTACTCTACCCTACTAAAAAAAAAGAAAGTATCCTATGTCCATCTCCTGGTTCTAAGCTACCTCCCCACCAACTTTCAGCCAAGTCGGTTCAGCCGTTCTTGAGTTATAAATAGTGTAAATAGATTTTGAAATCCCATTCCCGAGAGAAAATTACGTATATTAGCTGGAACAAACCGACAGATTACCAAAAATTTCAAAATTCACATTTTTGTTATAAGTTTCGAATACACTTTGATATACATTTAGAAAACCAATGTTTTTTTTTGTTAAACAGAAACTTCAATTTTATTTAAGATACAAAATAAGCGAGCCGAATGACTCAATAGGTTTGTGATCTTTAAAGTGATAAATGTACGCCTAAAATGGAGTGAATAAATAGTATTATTAGATTATCATAACTAAAAAGTGTAAAATAAAAAAAAAAATTAAAAAAATAAAAAAAACCCGACTGCGACTAAAATAATCCAGACTAAAATCATCCTATCTAATGGGTCCCGATTGTGCCAGACAATATGTTCCGTATTAAAAAAAGTATTTAGACATTTTTGTAGATAATTATCTGATCTACAACTTTCGTCTGAGCTAAAATCTATACTATCTATACTAATATTATAAAGCTGCAGAGTTTGTTTGTTTGTTTGTTTGTTTGTTTGTTTGTTTGAACGCGCTAATCTCTGGAACTACTGGTCCGATTTGAATGATTCTTTCAGTGTTGGGTAGTCCATTTATCGAGGAAGGCTATAGGCTATGTTTTTTTTTTTTTTCAAAATTAGGGATCCGTAATTAAATTGCTATTTTGTAACACAAGGTGTAAAATCGAAAACCTATTTTTGCGTGCGCTGCAAAAACTATTGACAATAGAACAAACTGATGTACTACGGGTTTGTAGATCCCATTAAGACCTACAAAAAAGTCCGCGAGAACATATATCTAGCTATCATGGTTTAATCACAATAACCGATTTTGTGTTCAAAATAATTATTAAATCGTCTGAAGAAAAAAAGCTACGTTAAATATGTATCGTAATATTAATCTTTATCGAAATTAAGCATTATGTTATCAAGAGTATTTATGTAGAAGTAAAATACTTTTTGTTTCATCTCAATCGGATATTTCGTTTAAAAGTTATAACGTGTGTAAGATGTTAAGAGTTGGTACATAATAATGAGCTATGGGCCATAGAGTTTTTTATCAACATAAAATCCTGTAATAATCTTTTTCGAAATATATTTGTTGATGAGATCAAGAAGATGCAGTCCATTATCCACAGGAATTTCTTAATTCTTTAAACCCGAGTGGCCTCCCCCCACATTCTCTCAAGTTAAAAATTGGTGCCCCAATTATTTTACTTAGAAATCTTAAGCCACCAAATTTATGTAACGGGACTCGACTTCAGGTTAAATTTCTTCGCAATAACGTGATCGTTGCAACAGTTTTGACTGGTCCAGCGGTTGGTCAAACAGTACTTATACCTCGGATCCCAATGATTCCAAATGATTTGCATTTTCATTTTAAAAGAGTCCAATTCCCAATTAAATTATCTTTTGCCGTAACGATAAATAAATCACAGGGGCAAACATTTAAATATGTAGGATTAGATTTACGGCAAGACTGTTTTTCGCACGGCCAACTATATGTCGCGTTGTCAAGATCAGGTTGCGGAAACAATCAATATATTAAGAAAATAAAACGAAAAATATAATTTACTCAGAAGTACTTTAAAATAATATTTTAACCCGGTTTAAAGTGGACGGACACTCCCGCCTATAGTCGTAATTCTTATGTGTCTGGCTGAATGTCGAACAGATAGACAGCTATTGCCTGCGACTTATACAATTTAACTTAATCTATATTTTTCTTAATATTATAAAGCTGAAAAGTTTGGTTGTTTGTTATGAACGCGGTAATCTCGGGAAATACTGATCTGATATGAAAACTGTTTAAATATTCAATAGTCCATTTATTGAGGGAGGCTATATTTATCCCGGTATTTCCACGGAAACGAGAAAAACGCGGGTGAAACCGCGGGGCACAGCTAGTTTTATGATAAAACTTACTGTTTTGCTAAAAATCGCGAAAAACTCGTTTTTGACCTTTGATCCCGAGTTTTTTTTTTCCAGGTGTCTGATCGATGAGGACTTTTTAGATTTCATTTATGATGGTTTATTGAACAATCCTACCAATTTTGAACTGGGTGCGAATTATTGTAACCTTGTCTAATTTGACTGGACTAATATTTACAAAAGCTTTTTGCAAACAGGTACAAAAAAGGATCGATTTTCGTTAAAAATTAAGACACATGGTCTTAAAATTAAATTATTGCTGGGCATTGTGGTCAGGCTTTCAGCCTTCTGTTCTGAAAACAGATAGAGTCCTTCCGACATTTTCTTGTCTTCGTCTTTGGGACCAGCCTTCTTGATATTCCTGAGTCACATCGCACGGTTCTTGAAAAAAAATTTACATATCCTCAAAATGTTTATATATCTTTTATTCGATTCGTGTAATGACTAAAGTTCAAAGTCATTACTAATTTTTTATGAACATATGTTTACATATTATATTACGACTTATATATAATTATCATAATACATAGTCGAAAATTAATTCTTATGATAGTGGATACACTTTGCTGTATGTCGACGTCTTTCGACTGTAATGATGATGGTGAGAGTGGTGGTCCACAGAGTGAACAATTATTGAAATTCAGTCATAACTCACTTTAACAAAATCGTATAAACTAAAAATACGTGATAAAAAGGAGCCGCCGCCAAAGACGTCAAATTCAGAGTTTGCTGCGATATTTAAAACGATAAATAACACAGCGCTGGTATTCTGTTAGGGTCTGCTGTGATGCAAGAGACACGCACAGACGTTTTAAATAGACTATCCAAATAAAATACCAAACAATGAAGCAATCAATAAAAGTCGTGAATTTTACTACTAGGTTATCAATACTTATACCATGGGGTAGCAGTTGTTTACTACAATTTGACTAGTCACACAAAAAATATTCACCTGTAGACTAAGAAACCTACAGAAGTATTATTCTATTTAAATTTTCCTGTCGTATGACTACTGAAAGGTTACAGCATCGTCATCGAGTGTGACGGCTTTTAAGGAAATAACACCCAGATGACCATGATGATGATGATTCATCTAAGGAAAACTAAAAAGAAAAGAAAGACTGAAATTTGTTTGTCCCTTCTGCGTAATTTTTTATCCCCGGGGTTTTTTTTGTGTCTAAAGTGCCTGCACTATTCAAGAGATACCTCTTTTCTTTATAAAGTTTGCACTTAGTTAAGCTTTTAAACTTTTACACAATAATTTAATGCCAATATTGAAATTGCGAGGAAGAACGGGACAAAAAAGGAAAGGATTGAGTGAGGAATTTTATGAAAGTTAAAAGCCTGAATGATAGCGTGACGATCCACAGGGGAACATGGAAGAAGAACACGTGTTGCGTAGACCCAATTAATATGTACTTAGTATAAGAAGACGATGATTATTGAAATCGGCGGCGGCAATGGCAAGTTCTGCCGATCCTGTCAGCTTCATGCACCTAAAATTCTACGTTTATGAAACAAACTACATTTTTAAACAAGTCAGTTAAATTACGATCTGTGTCGTCAGATAGTGCGTGCGAGCGATATTCTAACAAACTAGCGGCGAGGACGCGAGGCTAATCAGCGTGCAATCAGTCGACGTCACGCCGACGTCACACTGCGCCCTAAATATTCAGCGGTTGACCTATAGACGGTGCAGCCGCGAGCTGACAGCCGCCCAACCAGCTATTGATCATTGCGTTGTTTGTACACCCGCCTTCTACATCTGCAAATCTGTGAAGCTTTCTGACTATCGTACGTCTTAAAACTGCTGGTCGCAAAAGCATTGCTGAACTGCAAATATAATACAATTTTCCATATACATAGTTATAGTTTTCTTGAAAATCTTTAGAAAAAATCGCGCATAAAAGAGAAAAATGAAACCTTCTCAGAGGAAATAAATGAAGGGCATCGGACAATTGCGTTCACACTTTGAAGAAAGCAAACGCAATCACTTGAATTTCTATTCAAGTCGCATAGAATCGGATTCGTCGTATCCTTGCTTTGTGAACAAGTACTTTAACATATTCTATTCAAGCTTTCCATTTCTTCATTTTATTGCTTCTACGTACAGAAAAAAACATTTGATATCCAAGCCCGGTTCACTGTCGTGCATGTTTTGATCAACATTTTCCTGTATTGTTGGCGTAATATTTGCTCTTACACAACAGACGCTCACCGCTACAGTTTTCACATCGACCGATTCGCCAGATTGTGTTCAAACATTATTTTGTTTGTCAACAGGTGAAAGATTGTTTGCTTCCAGAGTATACTTGTGTGTAACGAAACGAGAAATGGCTGGTCATATTTTAAATACTGCTTCTGCCGGTAGTAATGAACAAGTCTCTCAAGAAAGTAGGTTATAGTCGATTCGGAAACAAAAGTATTGAAACTCTCATTTTGATCATATGATTATAAATTTGTACGGAAAATCTAAATATTTTTGGGTTGTTTTATGATTTTCTTCAACAACGTTTTTTATTTCCATCGGCATCTGCCGCAGGATCTAAAAAAATACTAACCATTTCTGTGACAACCTCTATATCTTTTTCAAGATCAGTTCGACCATTATTAAACAGAATTTTCTCATTCTTCTTGTAAATATGTAGCAACATTTTTATACACTTGTATATCTTGTAAATTTGTCTGTAACCTTTGTGAATATAAGTTAGCACTTATTGCGTCATTGCTCATTTATAAAACTTTGAACTCACGTGTCGGTCATTTGGACAGTTTTTGTGCCCCAACATCCTCGTCCGATAACTTCGTAGATCCCCTTGATAACCAATGCTTTAATTGCGTGCCAAGTATCATGCGTCCATCGGTGACTTGAGCAAATTACTTATTTTTAGACTTGGAAATATGTAAATAATAACATTACCATCCATCATGTCAGCTCTCTACTTTTCTCTGGAAAATTTTTCAGTAATCTAGTGTGAATTGATTCTTAGAAACTGCATCCTACAGTCTACCGTGTTTTTTTTTTTGGTAGAAACTATTGCCAAGTTTTAAGTCGTTTTAACGAAATCGTTGATGCGTCAGTTATCAGCGGTTGTAGCGCTGCAGGGCGCTGGGCGGCGAGCGCTGCGTGCGCGCCGCTGCGTCAGTCAGCGCGCCGCCCGCGCCGCCCCGCGCGCCAGCGCTCGCCGCTCATGCTCAGTCAGTGTTCGATCGCGATCCGAGCTCACCTGTCGTTCCATCGAGTGCCGCGCTAACGCGTTCCGTGCCGTTCGACGGCAAGTGCTAGTGCCACCATAAGATGCTTGCGCTTGACGCAGTGGTTTCTGTTTGTGTTAAAGTTTTTTAGTGCCTCAAAGTGGATTCCGGCGGACTGTATCAGGCCGTGGAGCATGCGCGGAGGCTCGAGCGCTCCCAGGCCATGTATGTCATAAATTTAGGTGAGTCCGCTTCGACATACGGCGACGTCGCAGATCCACATTCCTCGATATGTTGCATGACATAGAATTGCGGTGCGCTCCTATAATTGGAACTAGACTAGACCGGTACTTGGTGGTAAAGAGGTCCCGCTCTTATTGTCGTTTGAGCCTAGTTTTTATCGCGGTATGCAAATAAATTCGAGGTCGGTACTCGAAATCGGCTTTCACTCTGATCGTGTTTTCATCCCCGCCTGCCGGCGGGTGCGACGTGTCCTGAAGGAGGTCGTGTTGCTGGAGAGATTCATAATCAGCTTGCTCGTACGATTCCATTTCAATTTGTGTCTTATTCATAGCGCACTGTGCGTGTCTATGTATGTTTTTTGTTTTCATCCCCGCCTGCCGGCGGGTGCGATGCGTCCTGAAGGAGGTCTTGTTGCTGGAGAAATTCATAATCAGTTCGCTCGTACGATTCCATTTCAATTTGTGTCTTATTCATAGCGCACTGTGCGTGTCTATGTATGTTTTTATTACAGTTCACGTACAACGTGTGGGCGTGTGTTGGTGTGTTTGCGCTATCGGCGATGCTATTTTCGTCCCGTGCTCGTGTGTGCGTGCGTGTGTTCTCATTGCGCGAGTGCGCGTGTGGACGCCGTATCCGCGTTCGGCCTGTTATCATTCTCCTCGCTTGATATTGTTGCGAATTACGTGATGTCTTCGTTTATGATTTTAATTTTTAATCCAACTATCAATGAATATTTTACTACTTTTGAAATTAAAATGACGTAATTTCATGTCCTAAAATGTTGTATTTGTATAAATGAGTGCATTATCTGCCGTATGAGACACAAAAACAAGTCTACTCTAGTAAAACAAAGTAATTATCCTTAACACAGGTATAAACTTAATTCTCAGTCTTGTTTACGTATTGTAACCGCCGTACTTGGAGTTTTCCTATAGTTCTTCAGTTACAACCTAGCAACATACAACGTTATTGTTTAACAATATGTTATGTACTTATATTTACTTAGTAGTTAGAACGGTTAGTCTATGGAAACAATACATACACTATATTTTATCAATACTTTCTATTAAAACAGCTGTCTAAGTTGTTTTACACAATTCATTTGTATTTTTGATAGAACTGTTGTCTTGCAAATTATTCGATTAATAATAAAGTTAATGATACTAATTTATTTTCACTGGCGTCTTATAATCGGGTTTCAGTACCGTCTGCTGTAGTTACTTAATGCTTGCAGAGCTTTTATCAAACATAAAATTGTTAATGTATTTTAAAACGAAGCAAGTTCTTTCTCTATTACACAATTACTAAATATTACACTTGTTATGTAGCTTCTTGAAAAAAATCATCTCTGCAATTCTTGGTTGAAGTTACAAAGACTTTTATCTCGGCGAAATAAAATACTTATGTTTATGCAGTTAATCCGCCCTATCATCTACCACTGTGTAAATGTAATGTCTCAATTATTTGGAACAGTTGTAAGCATACAGTTTATACTTACCTATGAACAATAAATACTACAATGATAATAAAGCACTATTGCAATTTTTCGAAATATGTCAACCTGTAGATATATTTTCCAGAAGATCAAACAATATACAAACAGGATGTCTTCATAGTGTTAGAAAAATGGATAAAAATGGTTAAGATTTTATTGAAAGTCATAAAAAATAAGAAGTCAAAATAGGAAAAATAAACTAACGTCAACACTAGTGATTGGAACGAAGCTTGAGATGAAAGCATCAAGTTTGTTGATAATAATCTAATCTACCTCCTGCTATCGCAACAGAGTACAAAGCGTTGCTTAATAGTAATACACCGCACTAGTGCTGGAACGTGACGCTGCCCGTTTATATCTCACAGCGCGTGTATCTTTATCGAATGACAGGAAAAGACACGGAAACACTCAGTAGTCTATATATATATTTATTTTCTTTTTGGTCAAAAATATCAGCCTGCCGCAAGTAAAGCGCCTATTACACTACGCGATATATTCATACTGTCTTATTTTTTGTTCCGAGTAAGACCGGTCTAACTCTTATTACACTACGCGATATGTCGAATCATAGACTAAAACTGTCTGAATATCGAATGGTGTAATAGGCCCTTAAGTAAATCTGCCGCAGCCACGCTTATTTTAAATTGCTTGACGTCATTATGCCATCAAAAGGTCATCGCTGGCAATTTTGTACACGCATTTAAAATTTTGATCGATTTAGTCAGCCGCAATAAAGTCGGACAGTTAAGTATATTTATTTAATTCGGTTTAGTAATTAACTGTCTTCTTTTTATGTATAAATCAATTGCAATTTTTTTGTGGTGGTATTAGTTTATAAGAAAGAAAATGTGCGAAAAAAAAGAGATGACACTGAAGAAGAGCGTAGGCAGTATTTAAAGGCAAACAGAATACGATTATTTCTTCATTCGCATACCCGAGCAAAGCCGGGACGGGTAGCTAGTCGAAAATATTTCTTCTCCTTGACTTCAAATAATTATCTAAATCGGTCACCTAGTCATGTGCCTATCTTATGTACCACCGAACTCGGTCATAACTGTAAAAACTGTTTATTACCTTGTAAAAGATATAAATGCCATTTTCTTTCTTAGGTCTATAGAATGATCACATAACTGAATTAATGAATTCTGCAATGTTATCAACTCAATTATTTATTTTCTCTCCAGTGTTTGTTTAAGCGTTGATTCAAATAATAAACAGTAGTGTAGTACCTTCCACTTCTGTGTTCAGAGAAAGCACCGCATGTTTTAATATAATAATTGCACAATAAAACAATCTTGTCATCACCGGCCCTCACTGATTTCACGGTTGTCTGCGGTGTCGATGGGTATCGACTATAAGTGCTGCTAATTGCTCAGTTATCGCCTGTCATCACTTGTTGCTGTTCGAGTAGAAAGCTGCACGCTACTCGGGGCACGGGGGGTTTGGATCCCGTTGGTTTCTGTAAAGGTAATTGGTACAATGTCCTCAAAAAGTGGTACACTTAGTCAAGAGCTTTTTTAATATTGTTATAATGATATATGAATATTAATGGATGTAGTCATTCGCAAGTAATTCTGGTTCCACATTATTTAATACTTTTTCTTTATCACCATCTGCTTTCTTTGGTAACTCATTAACATTGATTACAAACAGGTCGCTACCTAGCAATATTAATGAGAACAGCTACCCAAAGCTCCGGCTTCGCACAGGTAGCACTAAATTCACTGTCTATAGTCTGGTGACTTCTGTTGGTTGGATGAAGACAAAACGTAGCCTTTGCCAGAGAGAACTAGCACTCGCATACCAAGAGATCCGTACCATTGGGGGAACTTGCTTACATAAATAGAGTTCAGCGTCATACGAAATAAGAAAAAATAAGAAATCTTAAATCTACGGATAAATTAAAGTAGTTTATAGTAAGGATTGACAGAAAACCCTAATATTGACAGCTAGGAACGGTTTGAAGGTAATAAAGAAAACATTTTTTTCAAATTTCCTTTTTATAAGAACCTTCCTGAGATTTCAACAAAGAGTAAAAAAAAAACGATTTAATCGAGTCATTCTAGAGTTATGCGCTTAACAACGCATATAGCGATTTAGTTTTATATTTATATTTACTTAGCCATGAATCTAGTAGAAGGAATTAAAAAGAAACGTACTTTACGTCTTTAAAGTAATGCATAAGTATAAAACTAAATTGTGGTACCTACCTGCGTGGGTTGCGTTATTTCACAAATAATTTATAATTATACTGATAGGTAAGTACACGCTACTATAATGCGAATATAGTAATAACTCGGCGCAAAGTGAAGTATTCGAGATCTCTCGATGGTGAGGGCTAAATAATTGTCGTGATTGACACGGTCCCGGCTCCCGTTACGCGGAACCTGTCTAAGGGCCGGCAGACGCACGGGCGCGCGCGCAGGCCGCTGACCCGCAGCCGGATACTACCACATACTTATTTTAAAAAAACTACTGCATTTATTTCTACCTTAACTTATTTCTAGGCTACTAGTAAATTATTTCATAATATTTTAAGTGCTCTTGGATTACTGCTAATGTTTTAACGCAACAAGAACTTAAAGTACACAATACTATTGTTGATTTCCATATCGACCTCTATATTAAGTGACAACTTGACGTTTGGAGTACCAATAGATTCACGTAAAAACCTTATCAGTTCTATAAATAAGCTTAATTGCCTGCACCGATAATGGGACCTATATTTGGAGTAGAGTCATCGTGTAAACATTGAATGATGTATCTTCACAACGTACATAGATTTAAATTAATCTAATTATTCAAACTCGTCTGTATGCAAATCCTTGACATGTCTTGGTACTCGAAGATAAGTTTTCCAGTTCTAAGAATAATATGCTTACGTATCAGTTCATATTTTGATAAGGTTTTTAATTTATCTGCTTATATATGAGGAGTATTTACTCAATTGTGTGTATAAAATTCTCTCACTGACAATGAGTTTCCGCTAAGTGACTGATATACTTTATTGTTCGTTTGTGATCTAAAATGTGTGTATTGTCTTGGTTGTGGTAGTGCATTTCGTGTGCCGATAATCGATGCTTTTTTTTCGGTTGATTGCGTCAAAGCGAATGACGCACGCGTCTTGGATTCGCGACAGAAATAATTACGGAACTCCTGTCTAGACGAGCTGCGTGCGATGGAGCGCACTGAAAATCATATTTTTATATTCAAACGTTTCACAATGTCCAATGGTAAATCAATAAACTTCAGAACATATTGAAAATAAAGCTACTTGTGCTTGTAAGTGAAATTCCTCTCTTTATTAGAAAACAAAAGAGTATTTCTTGATTCATGTAGTAATTCCTATTCGTTTGCTTTCAATTGTTTTTATATATTTTATTTACTATTATCCTGTTGTTTATAGCTTGTGGTAAATAGTCATCGATCTTCAATGGAGTTATAAACGCGATAGCCACTAAATATAAAAGAATTACGACTTGTGCCGTGTCGTTGTAAATAATCTTTTGTATAAGCATAAAATACAAAGATGAAATCATTTCCTGGTTTTCAACAAGAGAGAAAACTAAAATCAAGTATGTATAATAGATATACACTTGAAATAGTTTGTAGAGCCGAATTACACGAATACTTGGTTCCTTATGCTCTTGTACACAAGTATCCTTAAATTAAGCATAAACTTTGTGTAATTAAGGCTTCGGCCAACCGCATTGACGTCAACTGTTAGGTAGCAGGTAAACAAAAATGTATTTAATAATTACTCAGTTTAGTAGATGAATAAGAATTTCCGCTTCTGTAGATCATAGATGTCGTTACCGGCTATAACCAGGTCCATGTGGATAGATCAAACTGCTTGTAATCGTACTTCGCCGGTTTAATTACTATTGTTGTGGTTGAAAGAGGTCATTCTGGGTTGGTGAATGGGCTGCATCATCGGTGTGGTTGGTTAACAGGAAAATACAGTTGCGGCCGACCGACGATGTTACGTTTTCGTTTATCTTGATGATTCAGTAGAAGGCACAAGGAATTGTCACTGGAAATATAAACCGTTGGTCCGCAGTGTTTTGTGAGTTAAAAGCAATAAGTACAAATTATTATAATTTGTGGTGTTTCATGCAACACATTTCTTTATTTTAAATATATCGTATACGTATTTCGATGATTTTAGCATAACATAATTATTCTATTGTATCGCATAATTACCAACATATCGCATATTACAAAAAAACATGTTGTGCCGACCCCAAATAAGATGGGACAAGGGCAGGAAGATGATGATCGCATAATTACCTTCGAAGGTTAAAAGTCGTCTAAGACTACCCCCTGTATTATTTTAAGTTCTTACGATCCATCCTAAGGGTGTCTGTATAAGTTGTGTTACTTTTTTTGTTTATTGTATTTTATTCTAAGAAAACAATTTGACATTTACAAAACCTTGTGTTTGCCCTTTTCTTTAATACTCTTCTCTTCCATGAATTTGTGCCACTTTTAGGAAATCCTTTGTGAATCAACTATTTGCTGTTCAATTCACGCAGTATTTTGGTCTATGTTAGACATGTGCAGGTTTCAATTTTTTACTGTGATAATAATAGTATGTATACCTATATAGTGTTAGCACTTCTAGTGCGTTCGTCAATGCATGGCTGCGTCTATTTGCGTGGTTCTTCCTGCCATCATGTCGATGGACCGTGACACTGTGTACAAAAACCTCGAGCCTTGAAAACTTTTGTATTTACTTGTAAAACTTCAGGTTTCCGTGTTTTCGTTTTCCGCATGTACAGTTAAGAACAGTTATAGCCAAGTTTGTTTAAATTTTTGAAAATACGAACATTCTTTCAGTGAACTAGTGCGAAATATGTTTCTTTGGCTAAATATATTTTTACCTAAGCGTAAACACGTTACGTCCGAGGATACCTGGAACTGAAGAATTTGTTATTGCTGATGACGTATTCAATATATAGTTACTCTTGTATTTGAATTTGATCAATTAGCCGCTTCTGTACGTTCTCTCTTATTTTTGCTTATTGTTTTGAGTATAAAGCTTCCAATGGTTATTTATTTATGTACACACAAACACTTAAAAATGAAAAGAACAAATGTAGATAGAAGAGCACAATGGTACCTACTGCTTATTTCAAATGAAATTTCTTCCAGCAGATCTGCGACAGGAGAGTTGGATGAGAGATGTAGACACAGAATATACAAATAAGTTAGAAAATTTAAAATATACTATATTATCTATATACTATATTATATTATAATTAAATCATAGGTTTCATCATCAATCAGGTTATATCTGAATTAAATAAATTTATAAAGTGACAAGATGCATAAAATATGCAGTGAGAATAATGATAACATGATGCATCGAGTTAGAATTATTGTGTTCTGGTCGTTACATTTATTTGCCAAACACTCTTCCGAGGAAGTCGTCTGGGATTAAATGGTAGTCAATTTCGATCCAGCCAACTGTAAAATCGAATCAATCGTTTTTTTTTTGCATCAAATATAGGCTTCCGCAACAAAACCATCGGACGAGGAAGTTGGACAGTTTATATTATATTTAGTGGGTTTTGACCATGATTGTGATTTGAACCGGGGCAATAAAAAAAGTAATCGATTAACCGGTCTCGGCTTTACCTCGGGGGGTCGCCTGGCAGTCCTGGACTGGCATATTACCACCGGCTTTACTTAACAATATTTATATTGTTTCTGTTTACATTCCTTAAAATAATTAAATAACATGTTCAAGAAACTGAATTCTGAAAACTTATGTTAAATTGTTCGCGATGTTTTCACAAAGCATATTCTGACATATTTTCAAATAGCAACACCCACTCATCGGGTGGCTTTTAAGATAATATAATCCAAAGAGAATATCGTTCATTTGATTCGGAACTATGTGTAGGTGCTGACATTACTCCTTGACCTATGGCGTAGTAGCGGAGGCGGCTTGTTTACCTAACAACACACTTCGACGAAAAATTTACCGTAATTGTATCGTTTATGGGAAAACGAGTTTGTATTCATGAGTTAGTGAAAAAGTCCCAAATAGCTTATTCCGCTAGATTAGCTTTTGGGCTTAAACTTTTAGGTTCTTTGTCCTATCGAGATGAATACCAACGGCAACACACGGGTGGATAATATAGTAAATAATATACTTGTTATTTACGAAATAAATTGTTTAAAACGTACTGCACGTGTGTTTACATCCATGAAACGTTTGACGTAGCTGCACTTAAGATTAATCTGCTCTTTGCCCGGATTGCAATTAGCACTAACATTAATGTCACCCACCTCAGAGATGTTTAAAAAAAACATGACATCATAATCGTGTAGGTAGGCATGTTATTTTTAGATATGCGAAACTTGACATGTTTAATATGTCTAGACTCGAGATAATATTATACTGCCTCAGCTTGAATTTTACAGGTTTTATTGTCTAAAGTAACGAGAACTTTAGTTATTTCTTGTCGTCAAAAGTGATTTCTTTTCTCTTGTATCGTCTCGACTTCTGTTCATTATTGACGCTCACATAACATTTTATGAAATGAAACGTTATCTTGATGGGTGAACTAAATGTGAACATGAATGTTCAACAAATTAACATTTGTATCTATTTTCATTGTCGTCGTTAAACAGTGTCTGTCTTGGTCTTGGGATGTCTGCTGTTTTAATTTCATTATTTCTTCCTGATGACATTTCTGTTGTGTGTCTATTCGTTAATGTTTATCTACTAGTCTACTACTAGTACTTGCTATCTTTTTGTTCCGTTTACGATCTATAAGCTTTATTCAAAACAACTTGTACCATGAATTCGGTATGATAGTATATCATTAATTCAACTTTCCCACTATAGCAAGCTAGTAAACGGTTCGTTTTCACGACTATCACTATCGACATGTTACTCGTATGTCAGACTCCACTCTCACCCCGTAATTACACCCCATTCATACTGGAGTAGCGACCACCACTACGCTACACACCTGTCACCCTTGACAACTTCCCACCCAAGTTTGTGTTATTGAATATAACCGTAAAGTAATCTATATATATAAAAGGAGAAACTGACTGACTGGCATATCAACGCACAGCTGAAACTACTGGGACTAGGAGCGTGAAATTTTGCACAAGGTTTCCTTTTATTATGTAAGCAAGCACTAAGAGAGAATTTTCCAAAATTCTTCCCCTGTGGGGATGGAATGCAGGTCCAAAGTTTATATGGAGAAAACTAGTTTCAAGCGGGCGAAGCCGCTGGCAGAAGCTAGTTAGGTATATAACTAAACATTTGTGTATACTTACTTATAACTCTTGTCTATTTACAACAAAAATAACTATTAGGAATGTTATTGATAAAGTTCGAGAAATATCACAGTCGCGTGGCAGAAACGTGCCTCAAACAAAACATTCCGATAAGTCATATGTTATAAATAACACAATTTAATCTCATGCAGATAAAACATTGTAGCAGCATCGGCCTTTCAATTTTGAAAACGCAAAAGATTCGTAACCATTTTTTGTTTCCTACTGTTACAAAGTGAAAGTATCAAGGTATGCAGGCCGCTTTTGAAAAAGTGACGCAACACTCAAAATGTTCCGGTGTCCGACAGCTAAATTGTGTTTTGCAATACCAATTAATACGTAGCTTATCGTTATTTCCAAACTAGGTACGGTATTAGTTTTGTGATTGAATATATCGTTTCATCATTTACATTATTTTCTTATTTTATGGATGATTCAATTTTATTGCAAACATTGCAATAGCTTTACTCGCATACTCATGGCTGCGGTTACTAAGATTTCAAAATCCAAGTCTTTTAATATTTTCCCATGAACATGAGAGCAGAACACCAGTATTACGAACATTATGCGACTCGTTTCTTTCAATTAACTCACGCGCGAAATAAGCGAATGATTCACTTTGAGAAGCATTCATAATGATACATTTGAAATTGTAGCGTCGTTTCAACTGCAATGAAGAATTTGTTACAGGAAATTGACAATCAAGTCCACATCTAACTTAATATTTATCTCTGGTTCTTTCGTATTTTCGATAGTCTCATCGATCGTCGCAAGCGCATGTGAGACAGTGATCGCTGGCTAAAGGTCACAAATCCTCTTGTTGTCATATTTAAGTTAGTAATTTTACAAACTTCGTCCATAAACTCTACGTCTTTTGTTAGGTTTTAATTAGTTTTTAGGTTAGTTAAACGTTTCTTGAAGCAGTTTTAGTTAACTGGTTGTACCGTATCTGCTTGCCATATCCATGGTCACAAATCCTCCATTCTCACTATATTAATATATTATTTTAAAATATGACCAAATTAACTGTTTTTAATAAAAAACAATCTGTTAATTCTAAGTTCGTATTGTAATTTAATTTTTGGTGAACGAGAAAGAGTATATCTATGTATCTTTAACATGTAGGTTACATATTATTATAAAAAATGACGTTACTACAATTTTAAGGACTGTATGCCGTGTAATTTACTATATCATAATCTTGAGCAATATGTATTATATTTGCATTCTAGAGCACAAGGAATGAGTGGTTACATTTATAGACGCAAAGGTTCACGACAATTGTTCTCATTGCAGTCGTGGACAGGAAGCGACAATAACCCAGTGTCATCGGATCAAACTCCGAAATTGACTGGAGTAGACCACCACCTGCCGGTTAGCGCCAGCGTTGGCACAAATATATCTTCGTTAAGAACGTTGGCGTATTGGTGTCGCATGGCCTCCGGAACTGCGTGTGTTGTTACCAGAGAGTACTAGAGGCGACTAGTAACCTTCATTGGATAATGCTCGCGTAATACACGTGGCTTGGAGGTCGGGTCATTGAATAAAACTGTTGACATGACTGTGTAAGTTTTCATTCATGTCGACTGGGCCGGTTTGAATAAATAAATTATAAGGCATTCGTGTAGTAATTAATAGGTGCGTGAATTAATCTAATTTGAATATTTGCTTTCGGCAAACGTCAACGAAACTGAACTATATAATATCAAGCGTGATGTTAATTAAAAATGTATCATTTTAAAGATTTATTTATATTTTATTTATTGTTCATTTTACCTTGTAGTCTCCTTCATGCTTGGGACCAAACCGTCCAACACGTCCGAGATGACCTCACTGGCATTCATTTAAGAAGGCTTGATACTCTATACCAAATACAGTTCACTGAACTTCTTGTTCTACAAATTAACAACCATGCTCTAAAATTGTAATGGTTAGTTTGATAGCTCTTGTTTCGTTTTTCTCACAATCGTAAAAGTGATTATAGTGAGTAGGCTTCCGTTATACGAGTATGATTGATGCCTATTTTGGTTCACAAATTATCGTTTATTGGCGTCTTATTTTTTTGAAGAATACATAACCAGAAACAGCTCCAATCACCAATCAACACATTCCTCTGCCATTATTCACGTTACGACCAGTAAATATATCGTGAACATAAGATCCATCCATCAAATACTTCGCTGTTACGTGGTTTGATTCACAAACTCGCAGTCTTTTATATGAGCTACAGTATGTATAGGTTGAGCATCAAATGCACAAATGTAGGAATTTCCCGCGTGCACTCCTGCCAAATTGTCGATATCCATTTGTCTTTACAGTTCAAGAGAGAAGAGGTTGCTGGTGTTGTTTTTATATTCAGTGTTGGTACTTTCGTTGTGAGCAATAGTGGATGGTTATATTGTGTAATCAGAAAATTAGACACTCAAAGTTATCATAATATTGAAAAAGTCTGCACATTGCTTATGGTCAATGATTTTTCATTATTTCATTTAGGAGTCTTGGCAAATTGGTAGTAACTAAAAAAAATATTATATTTGTAGCACAGACAACAATAACACCATGACAACGCCCGTCACCATGCCTGGTACTTAGTAAGCTGTCAGCTTCCGCTGGGTCGGCGCGACCTACCGCACGCGACGCCGGGACGCCCGCAAGGTCTAGGTCCCGGCTTCCACTGTAAACACAACAGGTGGTGATGCTACTTTATCTTCATCGTCTGATTCCATCATTTTATCTTACAATTTGTCACCAACTACGGTTCGATTAAAATAATCTATTACAAGTTTGATTGCTCCTACAGCTCCACGTGTCACGTAACTAATGCTATCTAAATGCTAATGTCGGAAATATTGATGATATTGTTGAATCTCCGATGGTTTTGCTGCCAATAAATTAGGAGCTATTTCCACAATGTATTAATTATCGTTTTCATATACTCGTAATTGTAATGTTAATGAATGAAAATGAAAGTATATCGTGGTCGTTAATGACTGGAGACAAGGTCTTCCATCTAAATGTTCGTCAATGTGTTTACATAAGTTTGTGAAAGAAATATTAATGTACATACAGTGACATTATACTTTTGAGTACACGTGTATCCGATTCGACTCAACGGTCAAGGATGAGTTCAGAATTGTTTGTACTTCTTTATGTATGTTAAGGGCTGAAGGTTTTTACCGGATTTATTGAACCAGGAAGTTTATTAAATATGTATACGTGTGACGTGTATCATAAATATTTTAATTTTTTTAAATGAAATAGTCTGGTTTTGGAACCAAAATATGTGTAGTTTTAAAACAGTGGTGTCATTAACAATGTCTATTGGCTAGGCGATAACAATTAGTGATGAGCAGAAACTTGGGCTTATGCGGTAACGTCTATATTTATCTTCATGATCACCGCTCAACTGTCTCGCGCACATGTTGGATAATTGATGATGTGAACTTTTCCGCTTGCTAGATCATATCTGAGCAAAAATCGAGAGGCAAGGATCGACAAAACAGAGTTGGAGACATGATAGTAAAACAATAAGTATAACAAGCAAGCAGCATGATTCTTTTATCTTAGCGTCAAAATTTTTCGATACAATAGCATCGGAACCTATATATAATTTTACTATCAAATCTTAACAAGAAGGCGGGGCCTACCGGAAATCTAAAAGGGTTCGGACTCTAAATAATGCAGCACCGGAAATGACGCGCGGGTAGCGTTGCCAGAGTTGGCTGCCAGTGTTTTTGGCTCGTTAGCGTCTCGTACATACTCGGCTGAATGGCGCTCGCACTGAAAACTTTATAGTTTCAGATGTGCCAGAAACCGTATTTCATGCAGAATCACGCAGCAATTTTCTGGAACACTTTAAGATATAATTCGGAGAAAGTTTTTGGACAGTATGTAAGTAAATGTGGCGCACACATATAACAGAAGTTTTCGCTTGATTTTTATATCTGTTGCTTACGTTAGCAATCATGTTTAATTCCGTATCTTAAGCATATAATTGATAAGTAGTGTTATATTTCCCCTTCACAAATAAAAAATACGATTGGAAACTACCGCCTATTGATTCTGCCTGAACTGCCGACTCATCCGCTCTTACAAGACTAATGCACACGCCTTTCGCTTCGGCCTTTGATCCTTAATCAAGCACCGATTTACTTCGACTGAAAGCCGTTTCTATTATAAGTATTCCGTAAATGGCGTTCCCATCGCCGTCTAAATCTGTCTCGACATCGGACATGTCTATCGCTGCGTCTATATGTTTGGCCGGCTATTCTGGTTAGGCTATAAATGGCGCCGCTTCGACCGGGTATTATTAGCATTGGCCGCGCGACTCCCGAACATAACGCTTCGCACCTGATTGGATGCTGGCCAGATATAGACCTCGTTAGGTTCGCTCAGGACTCGAGTATCAACTATGACTATAATGGTACTGGTCAAGTGCGAGTGAGCAGTGAAGTTCGGCTGCTTGGGATTCTTCGTGCGTAGTAATTTATGCCAGAGATTATTCTGACTCATTGGTTGAGTTGTTCCGTAATGAAGAACAAGAATCGTATAGCAGTATAAGTGCACATCTGCTTAAGAAGTTTGATGCAAGAGATTTAAATCATGTACCCACATGATTTGTGGTCTTAGATTTTTAATTTGTGTTCAATAATCGTGTTAGTCTGATTCTTGTAGCAGGACGCAATCTCGGTCTGGCATTGGAACAGTAATAGAATCACGGGAAATTTCCCTTCTTCCTGTCTGCCAGTTAATTTGATTTAATGCGTATTCAATTTGTAGATTTTCATTGACTCGCGGTCATATAGATGAATCTGAAAATACAAAGATTGTGATTTTTTTTTTTAAATTATTTTGATAGATTGATTGCAAATTGCGAAAAAGAAAGTTGATGGCGCTAAAGTTTTGTTAGATGACATCGATTGTCTCCTGTCTTGTATCTATTGAAGAATCGAAAATGTATACCGGATTATTTAACCATACTTTCATGTGACCATTAAACGTTTACTTTTTGTTTTGACTGCTATTTGTTTTTTCGATCGTCCAAAGTCGATCCTTTACCAATATCTTCAACATTTGCCTGGTCTAGATCTTTGTTTCCAGTAACATTTCTCATGCTAAACCAGGTCACTGGGAAACCTTCAGCAACACGCCACATAATGTATGTCCTACTACTCCTACTTCATGTTATATTTATGTGGGGAGGCGTGTCGTGTCATCGGATTTTGTTTTAGTTGGCGTCCGCGGCACGTCGCGAGGTCGCCGCTCCGGATGCCAGCGGATCACGGCAGATCCCGGCTCCGGCTCGGGGAAACTGCATGTTACACGCAAACTAGGTTATGAGGCGTTTCGTCATGTGTGATGTGGCTTTGTTTTGATATGAGTTTGTGGTACGAGACGTTTTAATCTAACGTAGCAGACGGTTCCTGATTTGATCCAATTTAGAATGATCGACATCATCTTTGAACCCAATCACAAGTGTAAAAAGCGTGACCAAAACACATGACTATTTACAAACAGTTTCTAACGTCAATTAGCTCAAAACATTACTGAATCATTGTCCAATCTAAAACAATTATATCATATTGTAGAGCGGTCGGACCACGCCGACGTTTGGCAGGCCGTGCGACCGTGATTTATCCTCCCAGAAGGTGTGGAGTGGATGAGCTGCTTGGCACTACACATATCTCTTAATTTCGTGGTAATTGGAGATCCTATTCTTGGAAGCTCACCGCAATAGAATGTCTTACAAAATTCCGAAGGGACGATAACTTATGTAGCGATATTACTCACGTGGACAAGCCTAGTGTCACCATTGATGAATGTTTGGCCCCGTCTGATTTGCGACATGACAGCCGAGCCGTCGTATGTTTACAGGTACTACTCGTAATTTATGTGCTAATAAAACTATTTAGAGATCAATATTCGTTGAGATTTCGGGACAAATGGTATTTTCGAATTTTTAGGCATGTTTCAAAGCGACGCGGTTCTGCTAGCTGTCAATAAGAATAGAATAAATAAATGAAAGCATCTCGTGTTTCATCATCCACAAAACCCTACACCAGAAATGCTTTTAAAACACGATATCAGTCATTCTTGTTCAAACATTTGAAAAGTGAGATGTTAAACTGAGCTAAAATATACAAAGAAAAATTTCACAAGTTTGTTTAAAACATTTACTTTAGCTTCAGCAGTCGCTTGCACGGTAAAGTGTTAACAACTACCTACATCTATAATTAGGTGGCTAGGCGTGACGCTGCGAGTAGATTTTAAATAATTATAATTAAGTACGCGCGGTGGGCATGTTAATCGGCCGTTAACTGCGACTAACCTTTGTGATTTATGTCGTATGGTATGCGTGGGCGCAGTCGACGGTATTCAACGTTTTTGTTTAAGGTTTATTTGAAAGCGTTGGAAAATGAATGGGATGTTTATAGATATTTGATGCTAGCATTGATTTATTTATTTGATAAAAACTTTCACTCTTCAATTTTATGCTACAGCTGATGAAATGCAACATTTTATTGAAAGATTAACGAAATTTCTATAGATTTTTATTTCTTAGGACTTCTCTGTCAAGCGATCAACTCCTCTCACACAAGGTTCTGGTTCAGAATATACAGCAAGAAATTACTTCGACGACGTCCACTTCCCAGTGACTGACTGGGAAGTGGACGGCGTCGAAGTTAGCACGGCAGGTCCAAAGTGTAATGAGTGCATGTATGTGTTAATGGCGATGCAGTCGCCTTGACCGCGATGCGGCAGACTGTGGGTCGCCGCACGCATGCGCTGCGACCTGCGCACGCGCACCGCTAAGCGATCAGTTCGCTTCCATAACTTTACCATCGCCTCATTTTTCATGGCGTATTGTGCTCTAGACAAAGCGACACAAAGCAATATTTGCAACTGTTCAAAATTTTTTTGTTGGATTTGATCATGAGTTCGGAGTTTCCTTGCGTGATCGAATCAGGAATGAGGATATCCGCAGGAGAACCAAGGTTGCCGACATAGCACGAAGAATCGCCAAACTAAAGTGGCAATGGGCAGGGCACATTGCTCGCAGAACAGATGGCCGTTGGGGCCGAAAGGTTCTGGAATGGCGACCACGTACCGGAAGACGTAGCGTTGGAAGGCCTCCTACAAGGTGGACCGATGACTTGGTAACGGTTGCGGGAGTCCGATGGATGCGAGACGCACAGGACCGTTCGCTGTGGCGACGCTTGGGGGAGGCCTATGTCCAGCAGTGGACGTCTTTCGGCTGAAATGATGATGATGATGATGATTTGATCATGTGATACTCGGGCAGTGCGTAAACTCGTACCTATAATGCGGAATTTTCGAGATTCGTTTATTTATTTGTTTAATATGTCTCCCCTGATAATTGTTACGCTATCGTTGAGTCTATATATCTCATAATAAGTACTGTACTGTGAAAAATAATAATTGGACGATAAACTGTAGGAAATTAGAGCAAATACAAACAAACTGTTGTAACTAAAATTGGTAGGAGTGGTTCGACTGTATCCTGTTGACATGTTCCTGGTCGCGGATACCTATTTGTGTTCCAGCGATAATTAATTCCGTTTTTAGACCGCTATTATTAAAGTTTAATATCATTGAGTATATTTGTGGTTGCTCTTATTGCGGTCATTGGTTATTAATTTTCAGTATTAATAGACTCAGCATCCTGGTGTTATTTACCTGTTGCTCGATTTTTGGAGCACATAACTAAGTGATAAGTTCTTAGTTTGACCTATTTTTATTAATTGCAATAAGTAATAAACTGAAAGTTGTGACATCACCATCATCAACTTCCTGACATTGTCACGTGATACTTGGGGTCGGCGCAACACGTTTTTTTCTTCCATCCTGTCCTGTCACACTATCACTAACTCCTTTTTCTTTCATATCACTTCTCACACAATCTATCCATCTTTTCTTTTGTCTCCCTCTCCATCCATCCCATTTATACTAATAACTCTTTTAGTAACATGCGTTTCATCCATCCTCTTTACATGGCCATATCAAGACAAACGATACCCTTTAGACTTTAAAAAAAAAAGTTGTGACAATTTCCGAAAAAAAAAAAATTATAGCCTAAAAATCGGAAAAAATCCTAAATATTCATCACTTGAGATCTAAGTTCGTCAAATACGTTCCGTCCATATAAAGCGATATGATCCCGTATCCCTGTGTGTGCAGTGTTGTAACACGGGCAAGGTGATGCATCAGAATAGTTCGTTGTGCAACACACCCCGCCGGGCCAAGGTCCCACCGAATTAACAGCTGGTCACTACTCGCTAGTCTCAGCAGTCACCCGCTCCGCCCGCTCTGACCCACATACACTACTACTGATGTACTGAGGAGTTGTGGGAACATCCATGGTCAGCTGATTGATACCTATCAATCAGCTGACGGTAGCGTGTGCCTCGTCACCAGTATTTTTGACTCTACCATACTGAAATGCGGGCCAAATTGAATATTAGAACTGAAAATTATGACTGTTGATGTTATATAATTGGGTGTTGCATACTGGATCTTGACGGAAGGAACATGAACGAAGTTCTAAGGAAATTAACTAGGAAGATGATGTATTCCTGTTTGTATCGTGCAAGCAGGAAATTATCTTCCGTCTAATGGCCGCGCATGCAGTATTTATGAAACATGTTTTTGCAGCTACATTTCGGAATGGACAACTAGTTTAATATTCCAAATGTGTTTATTAACACTAATCTCAAAGTCATATTCAGAACACGCAAAGAAACTCGAGTCCAAGCCAAAACATGCGATAATTACATTCTTACACATAGTTCGGCTTCCGTTTTCCGCAAACTATTTGCCAATCCCATCAGCAGTCTTATCACAGCATGGCAGAGTTGGTGTGATAAGTGCCACGTTTGCCAATCACGCTGTGTGATGGATGGGGAGAAGGCGCCAACTGGCGTGGCAACTGGCAACCAACGGGGAAGCGGGAATCGGAACGGATCGACGGCACTATTTGGGACAGGTCAAAGAACATGTTTGTAAATTTCACACTCTTGCGAGGGAGAGTGGGACAGACGTTGGTTATTATAGTTTTATTCCGTTTGGAAGAAGGTACTTTTAAAGTTGTTATTGGTAGGTACTGACACTTAGCCGCAAGCTACGGCAATGACAAAATAGTCTGAATGGAAAATACTGATGCATAGGCATAGGGTACACTCATGTGGAAAACACTACACCTTCAACGTGTTGGTACGATGATCTAATTAGAAGCGACATACTTATGTATTTGTTTAGTGAACTTTAAACTTATAGGTACTGTCACGTACACAATAACACAACACGTTTCCTACCCGTGAAGTTCAACAAGACATACTGTACTAACTAATTCCATATCTTATTACATCCATTGCTTATGTACTTAACGATCTACAATCGAGTCTCAAAGAATAGTTGTAATTAATTAAATAATCGATTGAAAGGATTGTAAACAAAACTTTCTATTAAACAAATAGAGAAAACACTGAGTGTGCCGTAAACAGCGAGTGTTTGAGCGAGATAAACAAACACGTTGATAAGGTTGGTATTAGTGGCGTGACGTCATAGGTCAAATGTCACCGTGTGAGCATTAGATCACCGCAAAAGTAAACAACTTCAATCGCTTGAGAGGCTTGAGGAAAATTAATACGAGATTAAAAATAGATGTTAGTATCTCTCTGTGCTAATTACCTACTGTAGAGATCAACATTACGTCTTCAAACACGGAGCTTTCGATAAAAATCTCTTACTTGGATGAAGTGACTGATAAGGTAGTGAAATGGAAGATTCGCGTATTGTAATTGACAATTGGGTTTGCCTGTGTTTATTTTTGCACAATATTATATCTACTTACTAATAATACTAACAACAAATAACACTAAAAATAAATCTTTTTCTGAAAACTGCATCAAAAGTGGTTATTAAATGAAGCAGCAATTGGTATTCCAAATATTGATTCGAGGAAAAGTGGGGGCCTGGTGGAAATATCTCTATGTCTTTTGTACACACGTAAGTTGTTGGTGGTGACGTTACATTTCCATGAGCATCCTTATTCTCATCATGTTTCTTGGCAGTTTCCCTCTCTACCTGATTTGAAAGATTTCTAACTTACTTTATGTAAACACTAGATGCTAATTTTCATTAAAAGACAAGAATTTGAAGAAGTTAAGCTAAATACCTATTGGGTACGCAACGAGTCATACAGTTCTACTTACCCTATTCAGCGACAGCAGCACACATGCTCACTATCAATGAGCGGAATGTGTCCCCGAGGCCGCGACGTTGCTCAAGCAGCAAGTGTGTCAAAGGAAACTCCCGTGCTATCGTATCGGTGAGTGCTTTAATTGTAGGAAAATCACCGGCGCGCGCGCAGCCAGCCTGGCACTTGTGTAGTTTCCATTGTTGTCGGGTAGTCCACATAGTTTGGATGACTAATGTTGTGTGATCAGGAGGGTTTTTGACCTCGGAGTGGTGTTAGAAAAGATTTTGATATGTATTTGATGATTTTTCTTGACTCTCCTCCCTTGTTACCCGTACTTCCCGGTTCCGTGCTTTCCGCATGCAGTCAGTCATAATAATTATGAAGTCGTCCGAGTATAATGTTATTTAAATATCAGCTTACTATCATTAAAATAACTTGCTTTAAAATACATCAACCATTTTCCATCTCTACCTTGTGAAGTCTATCTGTATGTGTTATTGAATATCGATAACAGGATTCGTAGAATAAACTATATTTTATTGCAAACTACAAAATCAGATTGATTCGCCTCCTACATTTACCTATTCAATAGAGTTATATGAAATGAAGGAAATTTCATTTTATCAATACCTCCTACGCTCCTACCAATTTTCAATTCATACCTTTGAAGTAATATCTAGATCCTGTTATTTATTGCCTTTAAAACATTTCCCGAGTACTTCTAAGAAAATGATCAAAAATAGGTTTGTCAAAGCAACCAGGTTCCTAGGATTCACGCTATGTAGGTATGACATACAAACACAAAATTTAGACTAGCAACAAGATTGCCAAATAGTGAAAATCGTCATAATATTCTTCTACATAACAAGTAAGACTGTTCGTGCATGAGAAAGTGCTCTCGCAATGTCAGCGGGGGCTGCCAGCTGACCGCTATCAGCGGAAGGGCGACGACCTCGCCGGAAGCCTTATCAGCTGGATACAGCACGCTACTCATCCCACACCCACTTCTCGGTACCTCACTTATCAAGGACTAGTGTCTGTTCCACGACGAGCATGTGTCCTGAATGTGTATGTGTAGTACTGTAGTGCATGACCTGAGAGATACAGTTGCTGGGCACGTTGTCTCAACCAATTTATCTTGGTGGGACTTACATGAGAGGTAGTTCGGTACCTCTTACTTACTACTGAAATGATATTATGACATAAAATAAAGTCATGTCCCAAGCTGTACGATGCGGTGATACCAAAGGAATTTGAATACTTCGGTTTCACAAATGGTTTTTAGTGATGAGTGTTTTTCAGCAGTCAGGTGTCAGTGTGGCTCGAGCCTATTCAGTAAAACAATGACACATAGCCATGTTCAGCAGATCGATAAGGATGGTTTTCGACGAGTTCTCAGAATGTGGGTAGTGGCGTGCCTCGGCTTTCAGACCACGGCCGGGTTCTCAGTAAACATTATTGAAAGCGTGGCTTTTTACCCGACTGATTATGTCCCGTTTTACACAAACAATAACTTAGATATATCCAAAATGTACATAGATGTTTAACAATCAGTTGCGGGAATTTTTAAGCCGCACTTATTTCTATTTTAATTTTATTTTATGTGTTTATTTCATTTAACCATCGATTTTCATTAATTAAGCACTGAATAATGTGTTATTATGTAGCAATATTGTCTTTTCAAACATTATTTTAATAAATGTTAATTTTTGAACATTACAATCCAAAATTGTCAAACAAAAGAAGTTAATTCGGTTCCTACTTACGTAATATATTATAAACATCATTCAAATAAATGTTAATAGCGATAATTTTAGGCGGTTGTGTAATATTATGTACATTATTAATAAACGAAAGCCTAAAAAAATGTAATATCATTGAATCGGTTTAACCTGCCTACCTACTTACATAAATCATTGTAATCAATATTATTGTCGTTTACTTGCATCCTGTCGATCAAATTGATGCATCTTTAAAAGTGCGATGGTATCGCATCAGTACTCATAAGTTTATCATAACCAATTCGTCTTTCTGATAAACCCTTTAGACGTTAATATTTAAATATCAATTGAAGTTCACTTTACAGCTCATATTCGATTCAAATCGCTGCCTCGTGCCGGCAGCGGCGGCGGCGGCGGCCTCTACCCTCGAACTTATGATATTGCTGGCATCGATCGGCCATCGTGTGCCATGGCAGGTGGCTGATGGCCCAAGTTCACGGCCACGGCACGACCACGACTCGTCGCCGCGTCGCGCCTCGCACTCACACGCATCTCTAATATTCCAATGTTTATTTAGAGCTTTAGGGTTAGCGAGCGCCGAGCGGGCACAAGTGGAATGTGGCTGACATCATATTTGTTATAAGTATCAGTTTGTTTGATGTTTTATAACGAGGGGCGTGTCAATCAATGAATATATTAAACTGACTTGTTACAAATGTAGTCCGTGTCGTGACTTGCGCTGCAGTCATCATTCACAAATACAATGATTGATTGCTGCGTGTTTACTTGCCAAGACAAGAACGTTTGTGTTTCAAACGTTTGGCGTCTAGACGCTGTGTTTCAGTTTTATAATTTTCACAATCAGCGTGACCCTGGAAATGAACTCACGTTTCAGCGATTCGACTACATACATACATAAAAAAAATCGTTGGGAGATCAAAATAAAAGCAGTCTTATTCCGCTCTACATTTAAAAATAAAATAATCGTTGAAGCTTTGCAATATCGTAGCAAACACATTATCAGTTAATTTTAGAAGCGATAGAGATCGTAAAATGTTCGCAGTCAACCCTAGCGACAACGTAGGTGTGAGGCAACACCGACACTCACAAATAGAATGTAAAATAAAAACTCGCTCGCGGAAATCCTATTTGTATAGACGCGATCGCGAAAATAGAAGTTTGCGACGAGAGGCGCGAGGAACGCGGGCTATGCTAGCGACGACGCGCGCCGTTTAGCACTTGCACTAGCGGAATACACTTCCTAAATAGACAATTTTATCGCCGTTATATTGAGCAGGCCTGCGACAACTGAACAGCTTTATAACTTTCTGATTCCTAATTTAGTTCTCGACGTTGAATCCTACCTACCTATAACCTTTTAATTTTCCATTGAAAATCGACAAATGACAGAGTCTAAACGCGCTTTTGTGGCAGTAAATATTTCAAAAATTACGTACCTTTTTATAATTATCTAATCTTTCTTTTCCAGGTAAGCCTGAGTCACATCGAGCAAACTCAAGCAATCTCCGCTCAATCGCTGGGTATCGTACCTACACTTCATCTATATTTAGAAGTAGATAAGCCTACATAACGTGATTCATATTATTTACATGATTTAATGTAGGTAAGTGTAAGCGATCAGAGGTCAGCAAAGTGCATCTTTATCGTGAGCATGTAGCAGAAATCAGAGGAAAACACGCAATAGACTGCCTGTCGTAAGCCGTGTTGAAATCAGTCTAAAATATTACATCCTTGTAAAGTTAACGATGCCCCAGCCCGACACTCTTAAATACCTAATTTTGACGTGACAACGTCTTATAAATTGGTTTGCCGGGTGACACTTCAAGAAACTGCGTTACGCTCCGCTCACGTTATGCGCTCACAATGAGAGCGAGTGAGAGGCACGCGTCCCTTCCACTCGGGCATGGTTAGCCCGCCTAAGAGCGAGAGAGACAGACATAAAAGTCGTTGTCACGTAAAACTTTCGCCCGTATACCGACTTTACAGGCAACCAATTTTTTTTTTTCAAAAACTCCATCACAACTCATTTATTCCCCTCTTTGGAAAATGAGATAAAATAAATCCATTCCATCGTATTCACTTCAATAATCAGATAAACCAAATGACGCCTGTATAACACCAGTTCATATATATAACTAATAATGTAGCAAATCGCTCCGCAATCACTATAATTAGCTCCATTTGCTACAGTTATCGCATTGTCTATAACTGTGCGATTATCCACTCATTAAAAAGCATTAATTAGTCTGTGTGTAACGTGGCTATTTTCAGACTCCGCGCATTTGCGGAACTATAACGTTTGGAGCTAATAATATGAACTGTGGAAATGTTTGCCTTTTTCAGCATCTACTTGAAGATTCCAAGGCTATGTGGAACACATTTAGATTGGCGATTTTATCATTATTTATAGTCTTAAGTTAATCAGATTGCATACTGATAGACACGTTCATATCACGAAGCAAGACGAAAAAATTACCAAACAACCATCATGCAGAAATATAAGAAACAAGCATTTTCATTAAAAACTTAACCGGGTGAGCTTTTAAAACTACCCTGAAACCTTATCAAACATGAGAACCACACAGTACAACACAAGACAAACAAATTTTTATAAAATTAAGGTTTATTTTCGCGGTAGCATGGCTGCAAATAAATCTATTAGATTGTTAAAGGAAATTAGAAAATGGAAACCATGCAAATAACCTCAAATGCCATCACATGTCCTATAAAAATCACATTTATATCTACACAATGGAAACAACTATTCAATCACGATACCCATTTATGTTACCCTACAATTCATACAAATACGAACCATAATACAGTTGTCTCATAAAATCGGCATAACAGCTCATGATTTCGACACATGACCATTTTAAATGTGCTATTTATAGTACGTCTACCATTCGCGGTGTTTGCCACGATAAACATGGCGGACTGGTTACGCTGATTACAAGTATATTGTTTTAGTGTTCTATATTTAAAACAAGGTGACGTAACAAAATGCCAGTATAGTGACCCGTTTGGGTTCGCTTATGGAAACGTTCCGTGATTCTTATTATGGAGTTCATGGGAGTTTAATTTAAATATTTGAAGCACGTGTTGGTGTAAAATTATGTCACAAGTATGTGTTCAACGTTTATTTTTTAACCGACTTCAAAAAAAGGAGGAGGTTATTCAATTCGGTTGTATTTTTTTTTTTATCATTTTTTTTTATGTTTGTTACCTCAGAACTCCGTCGTTTATGGGCCGATTTGCAAAATTTTTTTTCCCTTTATAGGATATGCTTCCAGATTGGTCCCATTTTTTTCAAAATCCAATTCTGATGATGGGATCCATGAGGAATCGAGGGAACTCCTCAAAAATTATAGGCAACCCTATAGTAATTTTGGTATTTTCATCAAGAACTTAAGCATTTACAGTCAAAAAGTAACATTTGATGAAGTGGAACTGATGAAGAAGACCAGAAATGGTCAACGGAACTTCATACTCAAATAGATATCACAATGAAGATAGTTAAGCGACTATGACAATACAAATAAATGAATGATTCTGAATAGTTACGGTGAAAATGGTATCATCGAAGTAATCTGATGATGATGATGGAGCCGGAAGGTAGGCACTGGAACTCCGTAATTAATCAATGTAACCTAGCCGTGTTTGGACTTATTAGAATTGTCATGAGATGCACTTTGGCTGTAAGGTACTATCGACTTGATCTGATGATGGAGCCGGAAGGTAGGCACAGGAACTCCGTAATTAATCAATGTATCCTAGCCGTGTTTGGGCATATTAGAATTGTCATGAGATGCACTTTGGCTATAAGGTACTATCGAACTGATCTGGTGACGAAGCCGGAAGGTGGAAGGTAGACACAGGAACTTTATAATAAAACAATGTAACCTAGCAGTGTTTGGGTTAATCGGAATCGTCATGAGAAATAGGCACTCTGTTTATAAGTGTATCGCAACTAAAAAGTGTAAAATAAAAACTTTTTACAAAAAAAAAAAAATAACCGACTTCACTAAAAAAACACTAAAAGGGTCAAAATAACTTTAATTTCGGAAGTCGGTGTTAAATAAGAAACAAACAATACCGAGAAACACCGACTTCCGAAATTAAAGTTATTTTGACCCTTTTAGTGTTTTTTTTAGGGAAGTCGGTTATTTTTTTTTTGTAAAAAGTTTTTATTTTAATAGTAGTAGTAAGTACGGCCGAAAACTGTAAGGACGTTTTATTTTTTTGGAAATAGGTATTTGTCTTCGTTTTATATTAAAAACAATACTTACAGACAGTCTTCTTCTTCCTGTTCTTATCCCATATTACTTGGGGTCGGCGCAACACTTTTTTTTTTCGATTCTGTCCTATCACCCGTCAAACTATCACTAACTCCCTTTTCTTTCATATCACTCCTCACACAATCCATCCATCTTTTCTTTGGCCTCCCTCTCCCTCGCCATCCATCTACATGTAATATGCGCTTCATTCCTCCTCCAATACTTACAGACAGTATGAGGCAATAATACCTACGTAATATGTTTTCGTTCATAATTGGATAACTTATTTCCGTATAAAACAATAAACAAGTTCAACAAATTAGAGACAACTTAAGAACTTATTATGCTGTAAGTAAACACGTAGTCAACAAACCATTAAACAGTTTGTACTTTGAATTACAATGAAATTGTCAATAAGGGCCAATTAAAAACAATGATTGGAGTTTATAACTTGAGGAAAATATACAAAAACTTGACGGTAACGTAGTTGTGCCGGGGGAAATACAAGGAAACTTTTATTTTTAAACTTCCTTATCTAGCTTAAGAAACACCGCACAGGTGAGCTTAAGTATACCTAACTGTAAACTGTTGTATAAATAGGCATAAAATGCTCGAGTTAGAATTAACTGTCCATATTATGTAACTAACCACTACAACAATATAATTTAGTCCAACTTAATCAATTTGATGCAAATGCCTAAAGTTTTGGATTAACAAATAAGCTAGCAACACGCCACTTTACATCTACATAATGACGTCGATACCTATACAAAAATTATCCACCAATAACTTTGTGACGACCCCTGACTTCTACAAGATAAAATTAATGAACTCCTAATAATAGAACTTTGATTATTCACTAACCATTTTTTCTGTCCTTTTAGAAAAACATGGCCACGTGACGCGAGATACAAGTCTGTCTATTTTTAGTCTCTGGTCTGTTTGCCTGCATACATTAACATGTTTTATATTGCTATTGATGGTTTAGCTATCGGCGCAAACGTAGACACGTTTTTGTTGCCGACACAACATATCAAAACCGTAGTTGCTGTATTCGCTAGTGGCCACAGTTGCTGTTTAACACTCCAAAGGACACCTTAGTAACGGACACGATCGCAACTCGTGCGTTTACGTAGCATCGTACAATTTTTTAGAATTTTTTTAATGTTGCTTGTGTCTTCAACTGAAAACTTTCAGTCATAGTCATATTCGCTTTTTTTTTTTTTTTTAAAGTGTGGAAGATAGGAAATAGGCATTTTAAATGCCTATTTCCGTTACACTCTGTGTGAACATAAAATAGTTACTTGTATCTTGTATCCAACACAAGACACAAAAGTCTCTCTGTTTACGCAGTGCCTTAGACTGCTAGTTAGTGTTTCTAAGCTTAGTTTAGTGATATGTTTGTGTGTAGGCGTGTCCGTTGTTTGACCGCCAGACTAAAGCCTTGTTGAATATGTAAGTGGCGTTGCTAAGAATGGTGCGATGCTCATAATCATATCATCTCGTCTCTGGGTATTCCCATTTGCTTGTGGTTAAGACGGCACTCGGTCTGCATAAAACACATATGTTCAATACTAATTTACAATTTCTAAGTATTTGTTATCAGTACAACTGAGCTATAAATTGTGTGTGATATGAGGAAATGCTTACAAACAGATTCGTAATTCCAACTGTACGTAACACCATGTTTATGTTCTTACACATATCATGAGATAATTAAATACGCACATATTATTATTTTACTTATAATTGTCTATTATTGTCGCGAGCGCTCCCTGCATGAGCGAAGTGCAAGCTGCTTTTATTATGTACTCGTTATGAGCTATACTCAGATATATATATATACTTAATAGGTAAACTGTTAGGTCATGTTGACACCATTGTCCTTTTAAAACAAAACTTTGAAAAGTTTTTAGTCGCAGCTCTCTCTCTAAAGACATTGTTAAATAAAATAGCATCTGGTTTTGAATTGAATTAATAACTATTACGTATATACGTATTGTAAAACTGTAATAAACACAGCTACAGTAGGAGTGGTTGCACAGGAATGTCAGTAAGCATGTTATTAACATTCCACACAGCAAATACAAGTCGATAAACAAATGTGAAGATCAGCCGCTACTCGTAATGCTACGTCGTACAAGTGAATGGAGGAAAATAAATAGTTTTAATATTAGTTGTCATTATTGTTGCACAATTACAAGCAATTTGTACTGCACTGCGTAAACTCTTAAGGCAATGTAGGTTTACAGTAATTCCTGTTCGTGGGGAAGGTTTAGAAAACAAAGCAAGTGCAAACGAAATGTGAAAATATTTGACTTTATTGTGTGTTTTGGAAAGGAGATACTTTTAAACGCGAATTGCACCTTTAGCCATAAGAAAACCAAACTTGATTAGTAAATATCAGTTGAGGAAAAAATATAGATCAAATTAACGAATGCTTGAATGAAAATGCATATAATCCTAAAGTTGGCTCATTCTTAAAGGAAAATAAGTTAAAGAACTATTTAATTTAAGAGTTGTTTTATTTGTCCTATAATTAGTACAGTGTAGTTGTGAATTTTCCTCGTTTATTGTATTGTAGTGACCTACATATTATTAAAATGATGTAATCATATAAAAACTAAAATAAAATAATTTATTTATATACATACAGACACTAACAACTAGTATTATATAGAATCAGGAATCAAAATAAAAACAACTGTCCTAACATTCAACAAACAAACTGACCGAGACAAATTTTGTGTTAGTAGTTAATTTATTATCGGTTGTTCGGCGTAGCTATACGGCACATCTATAGTGCAGCGGCCGGCAGGTCCGCTACGTCACACGAGCCACGCGCGTGAGCGAGACAGCGCGATCATTGTGTTGCGCTCGCGCACGCGCATCGGCCCGCGCGTATTGATGACGGGCAGTACGTTTTGCCGAGCCTACCGCCTAACGTATATATCCTTTCTGTGATATTTTCGCCGCGCGTAATTTATATTGTATGTCTGCTTACTTTCGTCTTTCCATCTTACTACCACTCCTTCTATCTCTTCTTAGTGGAACTCTTGTGTGAACGTGAACTGTAACCTGTGACTGTGTGTAATAAACTTTCAACTTCTTCTTGTGTACTTTGGACTTTCATTCTTCTCTTCACACTATCTTCCTCTTCACACTTTCTCACACGCATTCTACATTGGTGACCCCGTAGAAGAACACGAAGATGGCCCAGAACAAATCAAGCAGTTCGCGCGATGTCGACGATGCGGCAGCGGAAACATTACGTGTGGGTGTTCGTGTCCCACCGTTCTACCCCGAGAAACCGGCGCTGTGGTTCGCCCAGATGGAGGCGCAGTTCATGCTCTCGAACATCAAGACGGACGAGACTAAGTTTTATTATGTGACCGGCAACTTAGATCCTCAGTACGCGGTCGAGGTCGAGGACATAATCGGCTACCCACCAGAAAGTGGAAAATACGAGAGACTAAAGACGGAGCTCATCAAGAGGTTGTCAGCTTCGCGGGAAAAGAAGGTAAAGCAGCTCCTCATGCATGAGGAGCTAGGTGACCGAAAGCCTTCCCAATTTTACCGTCACCTCCTCAACCTTGCTGGACCAGGCGTACCAGAGGAGTTCCTGCGAACTATTTGGACGAGCCGCCTACCCGCCAGTACTCAAGCAATCATAGCCTCGCAGTCCAAGCAGGATCTGGCTGAGCTGGCGGAGCTGGCAGACCGAATCCACGACGTCGTCGGCACTCAGGTACCCTCAACGGCTGCCATCACTGCGGCTGTATCGTCGAGCACCCCGGGCAGCGTCGTCAGTCCCGAGATAGCCGCCCTAACCAGGCAGATGGAGAAGCTGGCGGAGAAAGTGGAGCGATTATCTCGTCCCAGAGGACGGTCCCGTAGTCGTACGCGCCAACGGTCGAGCTCCAACAGGTCGCACTCCAGCTACAGGAGGTTCCCCCAATGCTGGTATCATCAGAGTTTTGGGGACCGAGCGAGAAAATGCAAGAAGCCGTGCGACTACCCCACGTCGGGAAATGCGAAGGGCAATCAGTGATGGCGACCGCTGATTGTCCGAGTGCTGGTCGCTTATTCGTCACCGATCAAAGGTCGAAGATGCAGTTTTTGGTCGACACCGGCAGCGACCTCTGTGTCTACCCCCGATCTGCGATAACGAAGCGGCTAGAAAAATCAACGTATCAACTGTGTGCAGCAAACGGTACATCAATAACAACCTACGGTTTTATTAATGTATCGTTAAATCTAGGGTTGCGCCGTGACTTTGCTTGGCGATTTATTGTTGCCGACGTAACAAGGGCGATAATAGGCGTGGATTTTTTATCATATTATAATTTGGTTGTTGATTGCAGGAACCAACGCCTCATCGACAACCATACTACGCTCACCGCCCCGGCGTTGCCTGTTCGTCGTTCTGATGGCGTCTCTTCGGTGAGGGTAAGTCTTGGTGATTCCGCATACACACACATACTGCGGGAATTCCCCGACATCACTCGCCCACAAGGGACACACCGCACTCCAAAACACCATACAGTACACCACATCCGTACTACACCAGGGCCGCCAGTATCAAGTTCACCTCGCAGATTGGCCCCAGATAAATTAAAAATAGCCAAGGGGGAATTCGAGGCAATGTTGCAGTGTGGTACCTGCCGTCTATCGGATTCACCATGGTCGTCACCTCTCCACCTAGCACCTAAAAAAGATGATGGCTGGCGTCCTTGCGGCGACTACAGGATGTTAAATGCACGTACCATCCCTGACCAGTACCCGATACGGCACATCCAGGACTTTGCTCATAGCCTGTCTGGCTGCACCGTATTCTCAAAAATCGATCTAGTTAAGGCTTACAATCAGATCCCCGTTCATCCAGATGACGTCCCGAAGACCGCGATCACAACGCCTTTCGGTCTTTTCGAATTCCCGTACATGACGTTCGGTCTTCGGAATGCCGGACAGACGTTCCAGCGCTTCGTGGACGAAATGCTTAGGGGTCTGGACTTCACGTACGCATACCTGGACGATTTTTTGGTCTACTCGAAAGACCAGAAGACCCACGAGCACCACCTACGTCAGTTGTTTTCCAGACTTCAGGAATACGGCATGGTCATCAACAGCTCAAAGTGCGCCTTTGGAGTGTCTGAAGTAGACTTCTTGGGCTACCACATCTCAGCCAAGGGTACAAAACCATTGCCTTCTAAGGTGGAAGCCGTGCAGAACTTCCCAGCGCCTAAGACTGTGAGGGAGTTGCGCAGATTCCTTGGGATGTTGAACTTTTACAGAAGGTTCGTTCCAGGCGCAGCTAGTTCCCAGGCACCCCTGAACGCTCTGCTGACTGGATCAGTCAAAGGTTCACACCCCATCGACTTCACACCTGAGGAGTACGAGGCATTTCAGAACTGCAAGAACAGCCTTTGCCAAGCAGCACTGTTGGCTCATCCTGACTGCAACGCTAAGTTGGCGTTGGTCACGGATGCGTCAGACAAAGCCATGGGCGCTGTCTTGCAGCAATTCAAAGCGGGGGCTTGGGAGCCCCTTGCCTTCTTCTCGCGGAAGCTCAGCTCGGCTCAGGTTAAGTATTCTCCTTACGACCGCGAGCTGCTCGCCATTTACGAGAGTGTGAAGTATTTTCGGCACATGCTGGAGGCTCGAGACTTTGTGATTTACACAGACCACAAGCCTCTCACATTCGCTTTCCACACTCGTAAAGAGAATTGTTCCCCACGACGTTCCCGTCACCTTGATCTCATAGCCCAGTTCACAACGGACATCCGGCATATATCAGGGAAGAATAATGTCGTGGCGGATACACTCTCCCGCGTTGAGGAGATCACTCAACCTGTGTCCGCTGATCGGATCGCTGCAGCGCAACTGGAGGACCAGGAGCTGAAGCAACTCCTTACTGGGGACAACGCTTTACGCCTGAAACAAGTTAGCGTACCAGGTTCACAAACGCAGCTATACTGCGACGTCAGCACCTCAACGCCAAGACCTTACGTACCCAAGGAGCTGCGCAGGACAATTTTTCTTAGCCTGCACTCCTTGAGTCACCCAGGCACCAAAGCGTCGGCAAGATTGGTTGCTGACCGATATGTGTGGCCTGGTATTAGGAAAGACTGTCGAGAGTGGGTTCGCTCCTGTCTGGCTTGCCAGCGCTCGAAGACCACACGGCATGTCTCTGCACCACTAGGTGCTTTCAAATTGCCGCAATCGAGGTTTGCATTTATACACATTGACCTCATAGGACCTTTGCGATTGTGCCAAGGTTTCCGCTATTGTCTCACAGCCGTCGATCGTTTTACGCGATGGCCGGAGGCAATACCGTTAGCAGACATAACTGCAGAAACAGTGGCAAAGGCCTTACTGAGTGGGTGGATCGCTCGTTTCGGCTGCCCATCGGATATCGTAACCGATAGAGGTAGGCAGTTCGAATCAGCACTCTTCAAATGCCTGGCAGCCATTGCTGGGTTCCAACATCGCAGAACAACTGCGTACCACCCGGCCTGTAATGGGCTTGTGGAGAGATTTCATCGTCAACTTAAGGCTGCAATCACCTGTCACGCGAACGACAGTTGGGTGGAATCTCTTCCACTAGTCCTACTGGGCGTTCGCAGCGCTTACAAAGAAGACGCTCAGGCATCAGCCGCCGAATTGGTCTATGGCCAGCCAATGCGCCTTCCAGGTGAATTTTTTGAACCTCAGACTGACGAGACCATCGACATGACAGACTACCTGTCAAGGCTCCGTAGTATAATCCGGAATCTGCAACCAACACCAGCAGCCAGGCACAATAGCAATTCCAAAACTTTTATTTACAAGAATTTATCAACATCCAGCCATGTCTTCTTAAGGGACTGCACTGCTGGTGGTGGTCTGAAACCGGCATACTCTGGTCCTCACAAGGTCATTGAAAGGGGTGACAAGGTATTCAGACTGTTGGTAAATGGTAAACAGGTTACCGTATCGATAGACCGCATTAAGCCGGCCTTCATATTGCGTAGCCCTGACAACACATCATATTCACCACATAACACTAACACGCACCACAACACACCACAGTCACCACTTAACACTAACACTCATCACTATACACCCAACGCGGATAACCAAGACTTACCTGCAGCCGACCATGACGTCGTCAGAACGACGCGGTCGGGACGCCGCGTTAGATTTCCCGACTATTATCGCCCTTGACGGTCTTTGGAAGGGGGTGATGTAGTGACCTACATATTATTAAAATGATGTAATCATATAAAAACTAAAATAAAATAATTTATTTATATACATACAGACACTAACAACTAGTATTATATAGAATCAGGAATCAAAATAAAAACAACTGTCCTAACATTCAACAAACAAACTGACCGAGACAAATTTTGTGTTAGTAGTTAATTTATTATCGGTTGTTCGGCGTAGCTATACGGCACATCTATAGTGCAGCGGCCGGCAGGTCCGCTACGTCACACGAGCCACGCGCGTGAGCGAGACAGCGCGATCATTGTGTTGCGCTCGCGCACGCGCATCGGCCCGCGCGTATTGATGACGGGCAGTACGTTTTGCCGAGCCTACCGCCTAACGTATATATCCTTTCTGTGATATTTTCGCCGCGCGTAATTTATATTGTATGTCTGCTTACTTTCGTCTTTCCATCTTACTACCACTCCTTCTATCTCTTCTTAGTGGAACTCTTGTGTGAACGTGAACTGTAACCTGTGACTGTGTGTAATAAACTTTCAACTTCTTCTTGTGTACTTTGGACTTTCATTCTTCTCTTCACACTATCTTCCTCTTCACACTTTCTCACACGCATTCTACAGTATAAACAGTATCACGCTGGGCTATTTGACGGTGTATAAATAGCCTTATCGCCATGACTGATTACACCATGGTTTTACTGTTCTATTTCTGTACACGGATATAATTATTGTGTGGTTAACTAGTTGTGTAACAGGATACAACAGTTCTGTTATTCGTGTGTCCTATAATTTTCACATTAAATGTTTTTACTAACATGTATCGATGAAGACTTACACATATTATTGCCACTAGGTATAATCTCAAAATAACCTCAACAAAGACACTTTTTACGGTAATTCAATAGTTGAATTGACACATTAGCTATGACCAATACTATGCCTAAATGAACCATTATTTTTCATTGTTTTCCCCATAAAACAACATAACATACTTACCAAAATTTTTTTTTTCATCCTAAAAATGGATCTGCGGGTACATAATTATTTACCATAGGTATTTCTATGAATGTTCGTCGCAATGTTGCGTCGCGCCATTCTGTGGCTTCATTTCAGTTGAATCCCATCTAAAAATGTAAATTCCCTATAATTGAGTTGTTGTTCGGTGATAAAAACAAAAATAGCATCCGTGCGGCCGCTATAAATACAACACATTGACAGGAAAAGTGTCGGTAATATGTTGCGTAAAAATAGCTGGCCATTGTTTGGATTATGTTCGCGATATAAATAGCTTTAGTAGCGAGCTTTATGTGCTAGTTGGCGACAATCGAGCTGATACATACGTTGTATACTTAGCTAGTCTCACACGTAGTGAATGCAGATACAGAACTTGAAGTAGGTATGTTATTGTATTTTATTTATATCTTCGAAGGCTTTATTGTTTTTCAAATTGGATATCTGTTACGGTTTTTAGTAACACTTCCCCAGATCTGAGTGATTTAGAGAGTTGACACAGTTATCGGAGTTTTGTGCAAAGTTGCAGGCTGCACCCATTCAGATACAGACACCGCTACAAAACCTGATATGTCCTGGTTTAATTTTATTTTAATAACATCTATATTACTTGAAAATATGTTTTAATGATAGCAATAAAACTATAACTGTTATGAAGGAAGTAAAAAGGCTAGTACACAGGTCTGCCTTCAAAGTTCATGTTACTGCTTTTGATAATATCGCTGTGTTCCGGCTTGTTAAACAGGTTATAAATAAGTAGTATTGCTGATATAGCACAATTTTATTTATTTAGGCAAATAATGTCTATTTTTTTGTAAGTGTATTCTTTTTTCTGCGACGTAGACAGGAGTATGATTGAGCACGTTTTTTACTTTACTTCCTTCTTCAGCATAATTGTAACGAAAATAAACAAAAATAATAAAATGGCTGAATATGTAAAATTGGCCCGCTGATTTAATTTCTGCTGAACCAGTTCCTAACACAAGTTGGAGTAATAGTAATAATGTTGTTTGTGATTGTTATTCATATTTGATGCACACATTAGCATTAATAAATAAATTAGCAATCACAGTAATAAATCAAAAACTAGCATTAACATTTAAATTAAATGTTGCTCAATTTAGCGTCTTAGTTAATAAAATAGTATCGTCGCGCTAAAGTTCACAAGCACTTCGTAACCTTATGTAACGTCACTACTTCGCCGACGTAAAATATTTTAACAAACAATCACTTGAACGATATGACCAGCATTGTAACTTGTTGCTGACACACGCAATAAGGAAACTGATTCAAATAGAGCCAATAATGAAAAGCTTGAAAATGGAAAACCACAATCATGGCGTCTTGTTGGCTTTCTCGCTTGAATTGAGCGAAATGGCAATTCATTGTGTTGCCTCAGTCAATGGCCGTCGCCATAAATTACACGTGGCACACTAAAATCTTTACAATTCATCATAAATATAGATCGTCTACTAGTGCCGTAACTCAGTTTCCTCACATTCCTAACGTGAGAGAAATGACAAACTGTTGAAGGGTAAACATTTCTATTTTAACTTAATTTTAAATGTATCTGCAACTATATTTTACTCTTTGTATGCTTTTCTGCACCTTCTTACGGTCATATATATATATAATATTTATGACAAGCCTGTTGGTCTAGTAGTCGGTGACCCTGACTGCTATGCCGGAGGGCGTGGGTTCGATTCCCACCCAGGACAAATGTTTGTATGAAGAGCATGATCATTTGTTCTATGTCTGAGTGTTATTTATCTATAATATGTATGTATTTAGATATATATAAATATGTATATCAGTTATCTAGTACCCATACTACAAGCTCTGCTTAGTTTAGGACTAGATGGCGTTGTGTGAAAGTTTTGGAATATTATATTATATAAACTGCATTCAGTACAGCTAGTCAGTTCCTTAGTCACACAAAATCTAATCCAATCAAAACAATCATTGTTCGAAGCAAATCTTCAATTTAATGCACCATCGTGAACATTCGCTCTGGTAGAAATATTCCGTCCACTATGTGATGGCTGATCATGAACACTACAAACTACAACCATCTGTGTGTTGATGAACTAAATCGCGTGTACACATAAAAACGCGATTCCCTTCCAACATGCACTTAACATCTATTGTCATTTTATTAAACGGTTATTTTCCTATTATTCTATTTAATGCAGCTCTTTTTTATACATTATACGGAAATAGCCTTTATAGCCATTAACAGCATTAGATCACAATAATCTTATTTATTCATGACATGGTAATAAAAACACTAGCTAATGAGGTTAGCATACAAGAGAATAGTTGTCATTGTTATAAAAACAATATAACCAAGAGTTCTCTTAGATCTAACAACGTGATGACACGAGTTACCATGGAGGTTATCGTGAAAAAGAATCTACTGAAAACCGTAAAAATCTCAATAGTTATACTAAGACTGAACCTTTCAGCTGTTTAAGAAGAAGAATTGATGGTGTAACAAACCTTCATTCCCCATCAATCCTTCGTTATATGTAGCAGTCGCGTTACAAAGCATCGTTTTTTCAATCAAAGGCATTTGATTGTTTGTTTGGCTCGCCCTCGCACTCGTCGATACGTCGGCTTCGGCTATAACTCGCCGGCTATTTATATCCACGCCTTCAATCACGCGTCGAACTCGTGTAACTTTATATATAGCGTGTATATGGACGGACTACTTTTGTTCTAGTTGATATTTCAATTATGACTACCTTTGCAATTGCTATTGGGGACGGGATATGCAGAGCTCTATACGATAAGCAAGAATTAGAAGTGACGAGTACAATTATCATAATGCAACCATCACCAAACTATCTGCCAAGCAATGTGTTGAAGTTGATGTGTAAATGATGATGATATACAATGATTGTGTTGTGACAAACGGTATTTCGCCTATTGATTTAGAGTACCTAACAGATCGTATACTTATCTACTTGACTTAACAGATGGTTTCTTCTTGCTCTTACAGTAAAAGCTTTACCTTTAATATAAAAGTTTCTTGAAATCTCACTTCCTCGACAATTCAATTTCTCAAAAAAGATTTCTTAAACCAACTTGATTAACGGCATACTTTAACTAAACGGTTATATTTACGTCATCACGCTCAATTTAACTCGATTATCTAATATTGAGTTAACTGGAAAAGTTCAAAACTGTATGAAGAGTTTCCATTAAGACAATTGGCTCAGGTAATTATGGGGTATGGTTAACGAACTCATTGTTCGCTGATACTGAAGCCATAACATGAATCACATACTTAACATACAAATATAAAAGGTAAAAATAAAACGATATATATAATATACCAGATGAACTTGAATATGTGCAATATATATGTAAATGGTTGTGCAAATAAAGTGGTCCGTGTTGTTTGATCAGTTTTTTTTAAATCTTGGTTAAGGTTGAGGTTACCTGTTACTTGTTTGATATGAATAACATAGTGCCATCAATTTATTATTAGTATCGTTTATTTGGTTCCAATGATGATTTGCACTTACAAAGGGATATTGAGCAGAATGTTTTTGGACATGCATTGAATTTGTAGGATATAAAAGATGTATATCTTGACAAAAACTACGCTTGTAGTAGATAAATATCGAAGAGACCGTAACCCACTTCCCACGGTCAAATGTTAATGAGAAATGGGTCGCCATGGTGTTTGCAAGCTAATGGTCTGTCACCACGTGCACATGACCTGCTCGCGTTATGGTGTTTTTAAAATAAACGTTATGTGAATTAATAAGTTACTTCCGGCTGGAGACTAATTTGTTACTTATTAGCTAATTATAAACCGATTTGAATTAATAAATTGTTATGTCATCAAATGTATTGGAATGACTGCTGTCTTGCAACTTGAGTAGGTATAAACAATCCATGCAATGTATTCGCTCTGTGTATTCTTATAACGTGACTTGAAAAATCAACACCTCAGCAAGTTAACAAAACATTTTAACGAATCCATTTAAGGTTACGTACATAAAATATTAGCAAATTATTCAAAAATTAACATCACAATAGTCTGAAGCAAAGAATCACAAGAACTTTTGTATTTGTTGCTTCATCTAACTCCAACAATAGGGGTCCCAAAATAGCTCCTTGTATAACCAAGCCTGGGAATAAACGTAGTGGGAAAGTATTGACCAGGTTATTAATAGTGCCTGCGAGCCAACTTGTTCCACTCTTTGTTGGTTCAAAATAACCATGCAACCCCCCCTCTGCCCGCCATGGCTGGAGAGTTTATCCCGAACTTATTTTTAGTTGCAGTCCGGTTTCGATGTACCGAATTAAGTAAGGCATTTGATTGTCTGCATCACCGACGAGGCGTAACTTATTGTTGCTTGGGTATGATTCATGATCTAAATTTAACTTTTTAAATGCTTAGTAAGTTTTAAATGATGGTAATCATCATTTGAAGAATATTAATCATGTGAATAGATTTGGTGTGTTTAGTTCTCTTCTCGATTCAGTTATAGAATGATTAGATTCCTAGTCAGTTATTTTCGTATACGAACTACAAACATGTTCAAACCATTTATTTAGATCATGCATAACAGAAAACTATTTTCCTCCATCCTAAATGGAACTCAATCATAACGCTCGTCTAAAAAAACTTGATGTTAAAAAAACTCACTAAGAGTCGGTGATTCCCGAATTAGTACAACTAAAAATAACCCAGGACGGAATGCGCCCATCTGTTTATAGAGCAAGCGGGGGAGATTTACTAGTCTATTTGTGTTAGCATGGGGACAGGTCCCGACAGGTTGACAAAAAATTGAACTTGTTCAGTGACATGACAAGTGAATGAGAGGGTTAGAACAAGTGAAGTGTGTCAGGGGTGTTTAGTGAGGGGTGACCGGTTCGGAATGAGCTACATCTACAAGTGATATAATCGTGCGAGAATGTGCAACATGCAGATTGATGGTGAATGCTTATACTTTGATATTTACAGACAGGCGGCTTTATCTGATTCTATAATTTACATATTGTCCTTTCTCTTTTCGCCTTATAATTGACTTTGATTGCATAAACTAAACCCGTCTAATTCATCATGTAGAGGTTTTTCTAAAAGGCATTATTGCTTCATCTTAAAACTCCGCTTCTCTTGCAAGTTTCGTAACATCGAAAATCTCTCATACGTTGAACCCAAACAAAGAGTGTTCACACATGACTCAATCAGATCCTTAATATGACTAGCCTTTGTATGGCGTACTAATTAAACACCGTCTAAATATAGCCGTGATTCACTCCTGCCCACTATGAGGCGTGAATTATTGCCTGCATGTGCCTACATGGCCTATTTTTTTACACATGTGTCAAATGAGTTTAGGTCTGTTTTTTCCGTAAATAGATTGGACATTTGGTTCTGTTCGTGTTTAGGGAAATTAGTGTCGATGTCGTATGATTTATAATGATGAATTGTCGTCATGATGCTGGAGATTCTGTGGCTTTGTTTAGTTCTGAGATAATTGTACAAATTGTTATGTATGTCTGCATCATCAACGAGAACGTTGACCATTCATTTAGCAATCTAGTGATTACAAAGTTTTTCACGGTTCTTATGATTATTATCTTCTGAAGAAGCTGATTTAAATAATCTTTATTAATCCGCAAGATTAATATAAACGATTGCATCTGGTCAAAGCTTTTAAAAAAACTCATTATGAGGGTGTTTTTAATATCGTGCGGATTTCATCACGCATGCGGGATTGCTTTACGCGTAGCCCCCGCAAATATCCTTTTCATAGAAGTATTTATTGTAATGCGTGGAATACGTACGTGGGATGCGTGGCGTGATATCGGCAGCAGCCCCCGCATTTGGAGCAATTCCGCATGCGTGATGAAATCCGCACGATGTTAAAAACATCCTTAAGCGTTGTTTTTCATAACCAAACTAGTTTTAAAATGACTAGTTTTTATTTAGCAAAACATTATATCGTGATACTTTTTAAAAGTAAGCAACATTAATTAAGCCTAGGATAAAAATATACGAGAGTTGCTACTGTGATGTAATATTCAGACCAGTCTCTTTTTATTGCGGAATATTAATCGAAACCACTTATTCCATATTCAAGAACACGCAGCAATATTTTTTTGAAAATTTTCCTATTGGCATCAATAGTCGGAGCTCGTTGTATAGCGTCGGTACCTAGACGTAAACAAGCCGATTCGTTTCGTCTTGATCTATAAGTGACGGTGCCTACGTCACATGACCAGATGAGCGTTGTTTGGAACACTCACGAGTGGGCGTTTTGTAGTACTTTTGATAATGATATTGCAATTTGTAGCCTTGTAGGCCGGATTTTCTCCAATCGTTTGTCAAAAGTTAAAAAGAAGAAAAATCATCTTTCACAGAAAAAAAAAATAAAGATAAAGAAACAAATAAAATTTAAATGATCTTTTTTGTTTCTATCTCTTTATTTTTATTGTTTTTCTTACTATGAAAGTTAATTTTCTTTTTTTGTAACTTTGATAAATGATGAGTATACATCGGTTATCTTGTTCCATACTAGTTGGCCAATGAACGTACAAAATTATACATTGTAGAATTCAATTTTCTGTAACGATAATGTTGTAGAACAGATACCATAGCGACAGGGTAAAATGCAGATCAATACGTTTTATAGAAAAATGTTTAAGAAAATTAACATTCGGTGTACAAATTGAGTGCTGGTTCGCTAATCAATCTGCGTTAGATTCGGCTCAGTATTTGCATCGCGCCACGCTCCCTCTGCGTGCTGTGCATATGTAAGTGAAATATACTATTTATGTATTTAGTATATTTGTACATCGAGGTGTTATTATAAAAGTGAGGCCGAACGCTCGCGCAGTGCGCGTCGGTTCACAGAATCGAGAGTAAATACAGCATCGGAATACACGTGAACGTATTGTGAGAGTAGCCGCAGTGTGAGGAAATGTGGAATGCATTCAAGATGGTCTCTGACAATGACTTCCTTAGTGCCAGGGAGCTAGAAAAGAAACGGGGCTAAACGAGTAGTTTACATTGCGTCTTCTTTCGTGAAAATAAAACCAACTTCGATCGATCAGCTATCAGTTCGTTATTTATTTATTTATAAATTTATTTAGTACATGGGGGACTTACAGCTAATAAAACCAGACACAAAAGGAAACCATAATCATTAGAAAGCCAATTACAAGTCCTTACGTACAGACATTATCATTAAAAATGGTGTGAACACAAAAACAAAAAAGCTTCGTTTTTTAAGTAGGAGACAGCATAAATTCATGGTTTGCACTTAAATAAGTTATGGTTTAGTTCATGGAGATATAAGTTGATAATACTGCCTATTTAGATACCCTTGATTGCTGCAGTAAGTAGGAGAATAAAAACCTTCGTCAATTTGTTCTATATATGTTTTACAAAGCCTCCGACTTGTTATGATTGTGTCTCCCAAATATTTACGTAGTATTTTGCCTGTTGTAATTCTTGTGTGTATAAGTTATTTGTATGTAGCACCTATGTTACGATAAGGAAAATCTAGTATTGTTGTGGTGTTTCTTTATGGTTTCAAACCTGTTTCTCGTTATTTGAGGATGTAGATGCGACACGACGCTATCTTTTAAAGTTTTTGAAAAGAGCGATACAGGGTTCCCAATCTATCACTTATTCACTTACCCATGTAACTTGGGAAGCTACATTGAACCATACAAAGTGAGATTGTAAGCTTCGAATAGTATAATGGACCCTGAAGGATATATTAATTTGCCCGCTAAGCCTTCTTAGAAACTCGATAATTTAAGTTTCCATTGAAACGATCGACTGTACTTTTCTATTTTTACCTCAAGGTTTAGTTCAGCGGTAAGTAAACGCGAGTCCGCCAGGTCGTTGCGTTGTACTTGCATATTTCATACTTAATTGTTCTTTATTTAGCTTTATGCGATATGGTATTAATTGTGAATTTGTAATACTAACTACGGAGTTATGTCAATGAATGTAGGCTACGGCTGTTTTATTTACTAGGAATGTCGACTGGGTGTGTCGTATTAAATCTTAGATTGTGACAAACCTTTATTTGATTCGGAGAATTCTTATGAATGGAGATTTACAAAGGTGCCTTTGTATGTAATTTGGCTATTTGCCCTCCGCCTACCGGAACCATTAATCTAATGAGTGAAACAGCAACAAAACAAAACATAGTAACTCATCATAAAACACATTAACTCTGCCATAACCTTTGGCCAAGATCAATGAAAGGCGGCGCGCGCGCACACCGTGCCTTCCCGTGAATACTGGCATCCGAAACGATGATGTCGAGGTATTTTTACATTTTATATATTTTTAGGCTGTGTGTTTTGGGTGCGAACACCGTTTCGGAAGTAGTTTTCTTGATGGGACGAGGGCATTTTTAACACGCTTTTTTTATGTAAATTACTTATTTACTTTAATTAATCATTCCAGTTAATTTGTATGGAAACTAAACTCATTTGTATGTTGGATATCATTGTTTGTAAGTAAATAGATTTAGGAGTTGTAATTGAGAAAAAGAAAAACATTAAAAAAAAAACAAAAAAGTAATAAGTAATTTGTTTTTTTTTTTTTGCATCAAACGTAAACACATTTTATACTTGGTAGATAAACAACATTTAAGAATGATACTGTATACAAAAAGGCAGCAGTAGAAAAAATACTTTAGTAATTTATTAACCACCTAAACGCAAACACGTTTTATACACAAGTATATTTTCAAATGAGCTGTAAAATGTAGGCCAGTTTCCAAGCTAGTTACATAATTATTGTATATTGTACAAATATTTCATTCTAATGTGCACATTGTTTAATATACCTAAGGCACGCTGAATCATTGTAATACCGCCCGCTGGGGTTTTAGCAGTGCATACATTATAGCAATGGCTGATAATGACATGATTTATCTATCGTCTGCTAACAAACTACATTACCGCCGCTCAGCATAAAAGACTAGACTACTGGCTTAACTCTTAACTAATCAATTACACTACATCTAGTTTATTGATCTGCTGTCAAAGTTATGGTAGTTTTTTTACAAAGAAAAAACAATAACTAATCATTAGTTAATTTATGATTGGTTAGGCTTTCAGAAACTAGTTGTTACTATGTTTTCATCAAAAGCTGCTCATGTGGAAAGACCTCTAGGTTTTCCAACTTCCAATCTTCCATAGTATAGATAGATGCTATACTATGGTCCGTCTGTTGCCTGCCTGTTGGTTCTGCACTATAGAGCCAACAATATTCCCGGTTCTCATACGCCACGATGCCTAATTCTTGGCACAAGCCAACTATAAAACTGAAACTGAACATCAATAAAGACACCATACCAAAATCCATTTCTAATCTTTCCGGTGGCTGCTGCATTTAGCCGTTTGAAAATAGCAACGGACGGAGCGCCCGCGCTTACGAATACTGTAACAAACTGTTTACACGACCGAAATAGCAGCAGTTCTCTTCTGGATGTGGAACGGGTGAGCACTTGGCTTTTATGGACAGCTATTTTTGGTGGAGCCGACTGTTTAGGAGGTAGGAGCTGTGGGAACATGGGATGCGGTATGCTGGAGTCTGCAGTGCATAGTTAGTGGCACGCGTTGCGAACCGTGCTAAAGCGCGGTTTCTGGACCATTTGGTGGTGGATTTTGTAGGCAGAAGTTCAGGGTTACAACTGAGGGGTTGATAAGCTTTTTCCAAAAATGGCTACCTACTTCATAGGATCGACTTAAAAAAGTTGAAAATACGCAATTCTTCCTTCAATTTGGTTGTGGCTTTTGTTTTTGCAAGGAATAGGAACTCAAGGTTTAATATAAAGACCTTTTTATAAAAAGTAGCTTTCTCGTAGGATCAATTAAAAAGAGATAATGTGCCTAATACTGGCTAATACAATCATCTTTCAAATTAATTAAAACTAATTATTTCAACCTGTTCTGCGCACTGGAACAAAGTCATTCTTTTACCTACGGAAGTCACGTTTACAAGATCTAAAAAAAACTCCAAAAGGCTTCTCACCTTTCTAAAAACTGTTGATTGATTGTTTTCGAAGTTTGAGCAAAACTCGCAGAGTCTATTCAGCAGTTTTATAGCTTCAAGAGGAAGTCGACGTTTTCCAAAAGGCCGTTTCTTTTTATTTATTATTTTTAAAGGTCTGATTTGGTTTTTTGCCTTGAGGTGTTTTTTTTTAAGGTGGGAAAATCATCTAATGACAAATCCCGCTCTTGGGCGGAGCGCGAGATAGTGTCAGACTTTTACTGACTAAAACCCCACTCCTGTTCCTTCTTTGCCTTCGTCCCAGGTCCCCGGGTTTTGCTTTCACACTCTAAGTTCAGAAAAATATATTTTCGAAGCTGTAGGAAAATCTGATACTATTGAGTAAGAATTTGAATTGTGCGCAGAATTTAAAAAGCGTATGATCTGTGTTACTTTGCTTTTTTGTAGTGCCTCTTAAATAGTTTTCATAAATGATAAATTGTTTTCATAAATGATAGATTCAACTTGAAGGCTTGAAAATGGTTACTCTTCCATTAATTTGTAACTACGGTATCTGAAAACAATGACATGCAAAACGTATATTTTTACGTTTACATAGAAATTAAAATGTATTATTTATGTGAGTATTGAATCACTGATATCATTTTACAGTAAACTAACTGCCTGACTGTAAAATAAATAAAACGAAGTTACAAAAAAAAAACTTTGTGTTTTGTTTAAAACACTAGTTCCATCACGCTGTCGCGGACGTGGCGTCAACACAACAAAGGTTACGTGTTGTGATGCATTGCAGACGGAGTCGCGTGTCGCACTACTACTCAAGCGATTTCCGCAAATTTATCAAATAATTTCGACTGTGTCACGTTTCGTAGCTCTCGTGTATGTTCTATTTTTAAAACTCAATAATTTCGCTCTGTATTGTGCTTCTTCTCGTTTTGTCGAGCATTGTGCTGCGTGTGTGCGAGCGAGCGCACGCGAGAGAGGCGCGGGCGGGGCGCGGCCTTCACTTGTCGCGCGGCGCGTTGCCGGCTGTTCTAAATATAAAAAGCGGGGGGACGGTGCGCGGGAGCGGCGGCCGCTTTGTTGTTCTAGCTTTGTTGTACTTCTGCCATTATACTTACTTACTATTCAGTTTTTTTAATGACTTATGAGACCTGGCCAAGGTCCTGGCGAAGTCGCGGTCTACCCACGAGCCGGATACACAGCGTTCTTCAAAACACATCATAAAGTCATCATCAAATGACGACATATTTAAGTAATAGAGTATTATTGGAACTTTGTTCAAGTGGGGAAACAAAATAAAATAAAACATCATTCGTCAAATGTATTTAGATTCAAAAGCATACGTTCAGTTGAATAAACTTTAATAAAGTAAGTGTATTCTGGTGGACACACATTACTTTATTTTTCGGAGAAGGGCGAAACATATTTCCATGTAACTTCATAATTATGAATTTCAAGAATTTTTTTGTCATAAATAATCCTTTTACACACCTATTAATATGTACTATTGATACTAATCGGGGAAAAAGAGTAGGTAATTTAATTAAGTATAGTAAAGCCTTACGGTTGACTGGCTACGAGTATGAGCAACTGTTGCTATTTTAGTATTGATACTTGTGGATATAAATATAGTACGAGCACATCCTTAAGTGCTCGTGCTTTGGACCTGACCTGAGTTTCATATATATTTATTTAATTTTCAATTTGAAAATAATATTTTAATAATTTAAAGACTTTAAAAAACTATTTTGTATGTAAAACCATTTTTCAACAAGTTAGTAATAAAAATATAAACACCCTCTATGTCTGGGGCTAAAAAGTAGCACTATGCTACACTAGGCCGCGTAGACGCAGCGTAGAAAGTGCTACGCCGTAGCGCCTCCTGCTCGTAGCCCGCTACCATCTCCCGTAGAACTGTTCGTAACGCGCTACGAATTCCTTTGGTCTGTTGCGTTTTTCTTCGTTATACACATATTTTAGAAAAACCGAATTATTAATAATTCTAAGTCATTCCCTTTACTCGAATAAATCCAATGGATACCTGTAGTGGAGCTATATTAGAGTGCAGGAAGTTTTCTTCAGGAGAGATTTCAGACCTTAGTCTAAAATAGTTTATAAGTTATGGATTTAAAAGTCGTTATTGATTCAGCAACCGTTCCACAGAACTTGCCCAAGGGACTATTCCGAAAGCCGTTTAAAACAGACTCGAACCAAAATAGACCGATCATCGCTCCCTAATTCGGTCTACTTAGCCTAATGATACTTGTGTCTTCGGACCCGTCTGAAACTGGGACGGAGCTGAATAATTAAGGGAGGCTCTATTAGGTCACTCACTGTTAAATTGGGTCTGCTAATTAGAACTAGGGTGACAGGTGGGATACGAACATTTTGGATTATCTTCGCTAGTTTCATTGGAGTGGTTCGATTACTTGTTCAGGTTAATAAAACATATTTCACATGTGTTGACGATGGTATTCTGTCTTATATTAATTTAACATTTACTAAGAAAATGTGAACCGTCATTCATTATCATCATTTTAACCGAAAGACGTCCACTGTAGCACACAGACCTCGCCTAAGTGTCGCCAGAACAAAGGGTCGTGTGCGTCTCGCATCCATGGGACTCCCTGCAGTAAACATTCGTATTATCACGTAACCTAACACAAAGCTAAAACCATTCAGACTAGTTTGACTGAGGTCACGTAACGCACTCCCAGTTACCAGTATAGTTATGTACTCCTATTTAATTTGTTTTTTCTATAGTTCTGATGCATGTCTGCAAGTTGTGCAATCCGGTTTGGTGCACAATCCGGTAAAATCCATGAAACCAGTTTAGTGAAGAAATATCTACATAACTATAATAGAAAAGAACTTGTGTTCTCTAAGGTCATTTTGGATTTTATTCTAATGTTACGCTTTGGTATTTCAATTTTAATTCTATTATAATATGGCTATTAATTCGTATATTCTCAAGAGTCAAGATATTGTGTTCTTAGACTGACCTTAGCCGAAGCACCTCTTACGAACCCGGAAACAACGGACACACACAAAAACTCATCGTTAGGATTCCGTAGCCAAATGGCAAAAAACGGAACCCTTATGGATTCGTCATGTCTGTCTGTTTGTCCGTCCGTATGTCACAGCCACTTATTCCCGAAACTATAAGAACTATACTGTTGAAACTTGGTAAGTAGATGTATTCTGTGAACCGCATTAAAATTTTCACACAAAAATAGAAAAAAAATAAAACAATAAATTTTGGGGGTTCCCCATACTTAGAACTGAAACTCAAAATTTTTTTCATCAAACCCATTTTTTAATACGTCATAAATCGTAAACCGCAATTTACCTTTCAAGTTTGTACGGAATCCTCAGTGCGCAAGTCCGACTCGCACTTGCCCAGTTTTTTTTTTTTGTAACGTAATCAACAAAAATATCTTAATTTTGGTTTCATTTTTTTTACTTAAAACGTGTATATCCAAATCACGGTGTTCTCAAGGCATGCTAAAATAAGAATTAACCTTTCACGCTCATCTTCAGTGAGCCATTATTTAGGCCTCCGTGACCTCCATCTCGGACCCCGAGTCGTCGGTCCCGGGCGGCCAGCTCTTCTAAATATACCCTGAGCCAAAAATAACTGTCGCTCCCCCCTTGCCACCCACCCCAGCCCCCCACCGCCTCAGGGCCACCCGCAGGTTTCGCCGCAATCCCCCGACGACCTACATTAAAACGGGTAAAGCAGGTCGTATCGGGAGCCACTACATCCCTTATGCAGTATGCAGTCCTGCAGTGCAGGTCAATACGATAAGCGTGAGCGCTGGTGCCTTGCAGGCGCTTTAGAGCGCAGGTTGTACTTCTTATGTACACCTACCACTCAGTACAAAGTACGTTTTTGATTCACAACACGTAATTTTTTACGTTCAAAATGACTGAGGAATCTGCTACTAATCTAAGGAAATGATACGCCAAATGGCAATAAGGAAATAAAACGAAAATTTCTAAAAATAGGATCAACATAAACACAGAAACCTTCCAAAAACACACAACAGAAAATGAGTAGAAGCAAACACGAGAAGGGAAATAATAAAGGTTGTGAGAACTTTTAATGTCCCCCTCACCCATCACCACCCCCTAAAAGCAGCCTTTACAAGTATACAAACGTAAACACTCGCACTTTTGGAGGACACCACTTTGAGTCTCAAACAATTGAACCGGCGAAGAGGTTGGAATTAAACATGTTACAGCTGTATATACTATTTTTCAACTTGTAACTAGGTACACGAGTACATCAGGTACCCCCTTCCACTAGGCTAGGTTATTTAGGTCACAGGCGTAAGGCCGCGTACAGACGAGTGTCATGATTTTTTTTTTTCAACATTTTCAGTTTCTTATATTTCTCCTAATCAAAATTTTTTCACCGACAATTGATAGCAAACTGCTTAAGAGATAACGTTGACGACTGTACTAGTATGAACTGTGACACAGTCGACATGCTTGCAATGTCGTTACGAACTTGTTTCGTGTGTCACCATCCTATGATCCTAGTCGATTGTGTTTTGTTATTTTTGATGGTGACGGTTTTTGTTCCTAGAAGCAGTGGTTTTTTGTCGTGCGAGTAACATTATGGTGTGGTAATTAAAATTATTCCACTTCCAATAGCAACAAAATTGTCCTGGTCGAAAAAATGTTTACGTAGATGACTTTCTCACCGCTCCACACTTTGTTGCAAAACATTCGGATTATCCTTATAAATGATAGTCTACAAAAATGGTTGCTGTAAGCAATTATTAGTTAAATCATAAAGCAAAGATAGGTTTGTTTGTGCGGCATTTTGGGTGCAGGCTTTGACTGGTTTATGATTTTGAAAGGCTAGACTGGTGGTAATAATTACCACCAGTCTAGCCTTTGCTCGTCTACGTGGGAGCAAATGTTCACGTCTAACTTTTAACGGATTTTTAGTAGGAGGTAGCTTTTAAATTTGAATTAGCAGTGTAAATTTAGTTACACTCCAACGATTTGTATTTAGTATCATCGACCAACAGAAATTAATATGCCGTTAGAGAATAAGAATGTATTATGAACTTTTTAAGTAGTTTAGTATCTTCTTCTATTTGTCTTTTTATCATCTCCAACTTTATCTTGTATACTAACAGTGTCTTCTCTTCTTTACAGCAGAGATGGCACATGAGAGCGGCGGGGGTGCGGACGGCTCCCCGCAGCACACCCCCTCGCCCCCGCATGCACCTCGCCTGCCCCTCGCTGACACCAGCTTCCATCAGCAAATCATGCAGGTTAGCTTCAGCATCTGTTGTAAACTCACTCTATGTTAAGACTTCTCTATGTTTTAATCCTGATTTATCTCTGTGTTTATATTATTTGTATCTGAATATTCGTCCTTTATTTAGGTTTCTCTGTTTCTTGAGTCTTGTCTTTTCGTTATTCTTATTTTTCTCTTATTTTTTTTTCTGGTGACTCCTGTATCTGTGACTTTTCATCCGTTCAAAATCTGCCCTCGATCCTATATTTCGTATTTTACATCATTTTTTATCAAAACAATACAACTTTATAATTTTGCTTTTCATTCCAAACTTTGCCATTAGTTTCAGTCACAATATAATGACTCACAAATTGTACAAACAAGGTTCCCCCGCAACTCATACTTTTATTAGATAATGTAGTGTTTGTAAACACAGCACTGATGGGAGTGGGCGGAAGGCCCGATTACATCTCGTACGTACAGCTCTGTACTACTTTGTCAATAAATATAGCTCAATGTACAATTATTGGTATTCTTTACTATTTAGGTAAATTACCTAGTTTTGATAACGATTTATATTTCTTTGATTATGAAAGCTATAAATAGACAGACGAATCAGTGATTGTTTAAAATAGTTTTTTTTTTTGTTATATTATCATATCTATTTAATACACTATCAGTGAAACGCGTGTTGATAAACGTGACAGGTGAAAAGTTGCTGTAATTGTAATAAGTAGTAATAGTATCGCAGACAAAACAAACAATATTCATGAATAGATTAAAAATATAATTAGAGACGGAGGCGGAGTTTTATATTTAGCGGTCAGAAATAACAGGTTTGCTGACAGATTTGTAGTTGATGTATTTATTCGTGTTAGACCTAAAAATAAACTGTTTATTTCTTGGAGTGCCCTCTTCTCTCCTCTTATCTTCTCTCGATACGATTCTGCGAAAACTAAAGATAGAAAGTGATGACAGCCAAAAGTTTTGGATAAATAGATAATAACAGGTATACTCGTAATTGAATTAATTAGATAATATCATTATTATTCCTATAATATGAAATAAATATATTATTATTTATTATATATTGTTTAAATTTTTAAATATTTCTTGAAAACACTTTAAGTAAAAACATTTAAAAATATAAGTAACCTGTCCGTATCAGGAACAGGATCCAAGTTACCGGCAGTCAGAGCTCCAGAGAGAGGTCCTCTTAAAATTGTGATCCGTGTCCAGAAGTACAGAGTCTACTAATGTGTTGGTCGACTAACACGACTATCGGTACAAAGATCGCCGAACCCACACCCACATGTCAACAATCCGCGAACCTAGTCAAGATGCTAGATTTGCTAATCTTTCTCAGATTTCACGAGGTTCTTGCTATGCGGGACGGTTATGTCAACGATCATTGCACTTCCATTTAATTAGGCTTATTGGCCATTTTAATAGCCTCCATCCATCCCTTCTATTGTTTCCGGCTCTGAGCCACTTCTTGTAAATTTCTAAGGAAGACATCTAAGTCGACCCGCCATTTCCTTCGCGACCCCGCCTCGCTATTTCAGGGCACCAATTATGTGTTTTATGGGCCCATTGATCGATGCCGACCATGTTTCTTGTGGAACTGTTTAGGTCTTCGAAATATTAATCTTAAATTCAACCTCAAGGCTTGCATCGAAAGTCTTGTAATATTTTCTCTAGACCAGCAGCTGAGGACGAGAAGATTACCAATCATCAGCCAAACGTAGAATGTCTGTCAGCATTTGTCTGCCAGCATCTAGTAGACTTCGTCCAGAGTGTTTTGGAAATAGGGGGTGGCTCAGTTTGACTCCCTTAAGAATTCCGAACTTAGAACCTAACCTATCAAGTTTTATGGCAGCAGCGAGTATATTAAAATAAATTTATAATAGTAGTTTAAAATAAATTTCCAAAAAAAACTAGGACTAGTCTTTCATGAAAAGAAGAAAATTGAAAACTTACATATGGATGTTTTCCTGGTATACGTAAATAGTAAAGTGGCTATATGATTCCTTTGTTCTTATCTTCAGTTCACTTGTATGAAGTCTTCTCTTCAATCTTTATCCTCAGCTTACGAACTCCTTCAACTTGTACTGAAATCAAAGTCTGATGTTATCCCGTAATCATTTAAATAAGAAACCTGTACAACAACTAAGATAACAGATGCAGGTGAAGGAGCGAAGCCCGCAGATTACCGTGACCTTTCACCAAAATATAGCGAACGCTCGCCACATACATATTATTTTTACGCGATATTTATACCAACCGCCGCGCGCGCACTATTAATATCGCGTATACGAACGTGTATGTATGTATGTGTAGCGTCTGCATATGTTATGATTATATGCGTATTGTACGGATTAAATTTAGATATGAAATTATTCGCGGCCCCTTTCTGCGTGCTTATTGCCTGTAGCTCTGTTGCTATTTAATTGAATACAACATGAAGTTTCACATGATAGTGCAGGAGGTTGTGTTGCGAACATTCGCTGATAATGTTTTTGCATCTATTAACTATTTTATTTTATAATGGTTTTTGACGTAAAACTAGTTACCTAAGTACTCGTAGATAAGACAATAGATTAAACAGGTTCCCTACGAAGTGTCTATCTAGACTTCTAAGTGTTTCAACTTGGTGCAAATTATCCAATAATATTCACTTTACGAAGAAGAGATTTAGATATTCCCATTCATCTGGAATCGAGAAAGTCTTTATTATTTTTCAGTCCTCCGATGTCATCCATCGAACTGTCCCGATCGTTTAGATAAAAGTAATGACCCGATCACAAGTCATTCATGACTATGATCGGGTCATTACTTGGCAACTGCCTTAATTTTCTGACCACATGAATGTCGAAGTCCCTCGGTCTGTGGCGGAAGCCCGGGCTCCCCTGAACCACGACAGTACCGCCTGCCCACGCGGCCGCGCAAAACATCCGTTCGCGCAATCTATTCGCGGCACATTCCGACCACCCGCCATTTTTCCCCATCGAACAAAAATAATGCGCGCGTCGCCAGAAATACGCGCACGCGCACCTCGGCGTGCCTTTTGATGTATTCTTTGTAAATCGGACGCTTCCGACCGCTGGTGCAAGGTTGTGTCTGGTCAAGAGATGTACGTATGCTTCTGCTAGGGAGGGAATGCTTCTTATGTCTAGGTGTGTGTTACATAGAAGTAGGTATAGAGAAAAATTTCGCTAACCAAGGAGCATTAGTACGTCTTTTTTGAATCGTCATTTTAGTTAAGTTTCATAATTTCTTGAGCTTCCAATTGTGTTAAATGTTTTGAAATATTATTCGTATAATTTTGTTTTCTTCAACTACTGAAGAGTAACATCAAATTCCATCGTATTGGAGCTCCTTGCTTGGTCCTCCCCTAGAACTAACAGTTCCCCCTCACGGTCGTGGTCGACTGCTACCCTACATGTATTTCATCTCTCGTTGTCAGAATCAGAACCCAAGAAAGAACCATATTGCTGAGCGGGCGAAACAGACATTAGAAAGTAGTTTCCTGATGCAAGTGAGTTCAAATTACTATAATAATGTACGTCAACAGTGTTCAATGTGTCGCATTCAATGAACATGTCCAAATGTTGTCCAAAAAACATTTGAGAACACGCCAAACTTTCATGCCATAAATTCTGGATCATTCAGCCTGAGTCATGTGGCTCATTGTACCATTAAATCATAAGATGCCATTTTTCGAGGTATTTCTATATCAGCCTGAATAAATAATTCAATGAATCCATATGCCTGTCAGCTTCTAACAAGCAAAACAATTTCACAAGCATATTTCTCATTACAAAAATAATATCATAATTAAGACAAACATTTGGACATGATGATCAACAAGGTGTAATATCTATTAATATACTGATGAATAGTGAATCAAACAGTAAAGATGAAGTAGTTGAATATGACACAGAGGTTTTGCCTTCTAAAATAACATTAACTGGTAGCGGTATTAAGAGTGATCAAATTAATACAACCGGTGTGAATACTCGTGCAGTCGATGAACTAGTAACAGCTTCAAATTATTGTAAAATACCTAATTCTATCCTAGCCTAAAACTTTTTTCAATCTCTAATTTCGAAAATACATTTTTTTGTTGAGTTTTTAATATATGGAAAACGGGCGCGATTTTGAGACGAGATTAACTTTCTAATCATATTCTAATGTTGACTTATCGTCGATAAATAAAATCGTTAATTTTTACTGCAGATTATGGAAAAAAACTGAATTCAAAATTCCAGCAAAAACAAAATAGAAATTCTCAAAATCTCCACCCGACCCAAATCACCAAAATCTACATCGAATGTATAAAACGTCTCATTCAGTAATAAGCCAACCAAGATAGATGTGAGCCCAATACTAATTGTTCGGATAACTCTTGCAGTTGAAGAAACAGCAACAGCTGCAGCAAGAGATCCTGCTGCAGCACTTCCAACAGCAGCGGCAACAGCTGGCGCAAGAGCATGAGCAGCAGTTGATGCACCATTTGAAGGTAAATATGCTGCAGGTAAATACAAATCGAACACTTTATTTATTAGATCATAGTTAATTTTAGTTTTTTATTTGTTTTGTGCGATTTCTCCTTTGTTACTTCAAGATTCTACAGACTTGGAATAAGTGGCTGATACACTTACTCGTATTTGTGTTTCTGTTTTAAAATGTGGATGTTTTGGTGTGAAATAGGCAGTTTTATCTGCCTTTTGTGAAACAGCCAAACATCACGTTTATAAATAGTCATCAACAAAACAAGTAATAAAGTTTTTTCTCGCTCACCTTAAGAACCCGTCACACCAGTCTCATGTAATGGCAACCGGTCGCCGAATCGTGAGCGAGTGTAATAACTTTATTTCGCCCAAAGTTGATGAACGACCGTGATTGATGTGTCAGATCACGCGGTTAGGGGTACCGCGGTACTCATGATTTTGAACTGATTAAATAGATTGAGATTGGTCTATTCAATTAAGGAAAGAAGTTATGACATTTTCCCACGACTGTGACCAATGGTAATGAAAGGCCTTTATCAACGCTCTATCATCATTGACGCTTGTTATATTGTTTGCGACTTTACACCTGAAGGTCCCTCATGTCCTCCATTATCCAGTTTTTGCACCCTTTTATTCTGATTCACCGAAATCAAACTTTCACTAACCGATTGTCTTCCTTTCGGTGTCTATAGACTTACACATGAACGTTTGGCAAATGCACAACTGAAATAACCTCGATTGCTCGTACCATTCCTCAAGATTCGCCATAAATCTATAAAAACAAACCGTCGAACATAACTCCTGGCTGGAATGTGGCGCGGAGCTCGACGTTGTCGTATTAATAGTCTTGAATGGAGTGCACAACTAGTAGTAATTACATCATTCATACTTATGTGAGTAAGTGCTCGGTGTGACTGTGTTAACTCCTGCTCGGTTCTGCCACTCCTCTGGGCACATGGTAGCTGACGATACAGTTCGTCATTAGTGAGCCTTTGTTGTTAGTATGTATAGGTATGTAGTCTCCGTTGTATATGCGGTTTGTAGTTTATATTTCGTCTGTAGTCTTAGTCTTGTGTCTTTAGCCTTTTATGAAAGGAAAAAGAGCAAAGGACATGGAAGGTTATACTTTCAAAAGATGTACTTTTCTTTATACAACATTATTTTTAGTATAATTATGCGAAACCTGAATATAGTTTGTTCAGAATCAGTAACTGAATCGTTTCCAATAATTTTTACATCATGTTATACATATATTTTCCCAAAAATATTTAAAAAAGGTGATAAGTTAGACATCACCGACACTAAGTACAACACAGGTCGCGGCATGTCATAGCGGGCATTAGGCGCCAGCGCACAGCTGGGTGCGGGAGCAAAACAACCCCTCAGTCATCTGGTAGGCCCGGTGACTATGTATTTGTTCGAACAACCAGGTAACATAACAAGCTTATAACTTTGTGATTTTTCATGATACAGTTCTGAAATTTTGTACATATATTCTTTACATAAAAATACTAGACACGTGTTTCGGGTTTCGCATATTCTAAAAGTAATGTTTTATACTATTTGTATAGAAATTCAACAACGCTAATATCAAAGAATAGGTAGAAGTATGGGGTACTAAGTCAATACAATTATTGTAGTACACTATGATAAATTATACCTCAACATTAACAGGTTCGCCAACTTCAATGCCAGACATTCACACAAGTATAAAAAACTTATCCACAACTTCAACAATGTATTTTTCCACTCTTAATGTATGGAAAAATACATTGTTGAAGTTGTGGATAAGTTTTTTAAATAATATTAAATACACCGCTAAACACGGTTGGATTAAGTCATAGATACAAATAGTCACGATAAGCTATTCGATCGTGACGGTATGCCGTCAAACTGATAAGCTGCAATGAATCAAACAAATTCGATTAATAATGCACTATAATTAAAATGTCATATTCTTTTTACAAGTATTCATTGTAAACAGACACTTTCTTTCCATGAAAACGAAGAATTGTAAAACTTGATTGATGCTTGACGAGCCGGTATCAACGAGTAGGCAGTGCTACTACTAGGGAGCACGCTGCGTCACTTCTTCTTCCCAGTTAAGACACTAAAAAGCATTGACATTTTGGGAGACTCTTATGTAATTTTTGATATCCAAAAAGTACTGTTTGTTACTCTCGTTGGAATATTTTTTTTTAATCCAAACACCTTTTTGGTTTAAAGAATTTTTCTATTAAATGCTTTATGCAAACAAAAGTATAGAGGCGGACTTAATGCAAACAATCCGGTCTTTAAAGAAATGGTCTCAAGAAAAACAAGATTCAAAATACTTTCACAATAAGAATGACAGTAAATTCAGATGATGACAGTGGCAAACGATGTAAACAGTGTTATTTCGGAAGGCATGCGCGGGCGCCCAATGATCTGATGATCGTTAAGGGGAATGGCATCCGTGACGCACTCTTACTCACTCGCGAATCATTCGCTGAATGTTTGTGATAGTATCTGTAACTAGTTTGACAGAACGAGGTCCCCTGACTCACTATGAGGCATGCACTCGAGAGTAAATAATGTGCCTTCTGTGATTGTTGCTGTTTTAGTTATTTTTGTTCATGTTATCATAGATAGGTTTTTTTTCTACACTATACTCAGACTCACTTTTCTGTTGATGCCGTCTACTGTAACCTTAAAACATTCTTTTCTTTTGGTGTTTTCACATAATTTACCTTCAGTAGTGATGATCTTTTATTATTTTAATAAGATAACACATTTATTAGCTATATAATCTTGATAACAATGCACCCGATACCTCATGCAAACCAATTAGCTATTAGGTAGATAGCTGACGTCGATTGCCGTAGCCGAATAGTAGACTGACACTTGCGAATATTTCATTAGAACAAAAATGAGCTGATATAAATAGCTTTATATCGCATAAATAACAAAGAGAAAACATTAATAAACGTCGAAATGTGTATCGTAATAACTACAGTGCACCGTGACACAGCACATATTGTAATCAGCTACTCATTCAAATATACATAATTGAAGATAAGCGACGAACTTTTGAAGTATCGTTCAAGATTCATGAAACCTAAATTGAGGACAAAGTTTTGATTTGTTAAACTTATGTTTGAAACTAACATTGTAAAGGGAAATCGCACAAAAGAGAATCCAACTCAATTCTTAATTCAACGTCCTTCTGGATTCTAAATTACAGCAATGACATTCAAAGACTAAGGTTACACAATCACATCAGATAGCAATCCAGATTTGGCATTATATACGTTGGGTTCATAGATTGACATACAGATTAACAAGTACTTATCAGTTGCTAAACACCAGCAAGCTTGACAATATTGTTATGAACAAATCTTGGTTTACATTCTGAATTGACTGCGAAATCTGTTAACTTTAAAGGGACCTTCTGTAAGAGGGCCTGTTAGCAACAATAACGGCAAGACTAACGTTCCAGTTGTGGGAACAGCAGAAGGCCATGGAGGAGGCTGCGCGGCGCGAGGCTCGCGAGGCGCAGGAGGCTCGCGAGGCGCGCGAGCGCAACGAGCGCGACCGCGTCGAGCTGCTGCGCAAGAAGGACAAGCACGAGCACAGCGCCAACGCGAGCTCCGAGGTCAAGCAGAAGCTGCAGGTGAGCAGTACCAACGAGGCAGCTACTCAGCTGACCTAGTTCCTGTAATGTTCCGTGAGCCAAAGTTATTCTTTCGGGCCATATCCATCCATTTGTAAAACATTATAAACTAAGTTAACTCGTAATTTTAGTCGTGATGGCAGTGCTCTTGAAGCAACCTTTGTATTTCGATTTTCTTTGAATATGTCAGACGACATTTTGACAGGGCAATGACAAATTACGGTTTTTTTTTCGATTGTACTTCAGAGGGCTTAGCCAAGTTGATAACCTACAATCGTTAACGCCAGTAGAAAACTTCAAATGTACGGTAATGATGTCATCGCAATGTTCAGTCATGTGGTCAGAACAAAGGAATCGGAGGCGTTGCCGACTTGAGGCGATCGACGAAAGAGAATCGAAACGAAACGGTCGTAACTTGGCTAAGCCTGCTGGTTTTCGTTATAGGTTTTGGTGTCGTGATCATTATCCACAGTCAGACTTCGCCCTCTGTAAATCAATTCAAAGAAGTTAATTCTTGATCATAATATAATAATAACCAAACCTTTTCTCGTTTCCAGCAATTCTTAAAAAAGAAACAAGCTAGTGCAAATGGGACAGTACCTGGTTCGACTTATAGAAATTGGTAAGTTATTCTTCCCTCCAAGTCCTTCGTTGCTTCCAATCCTCCAGCAATATGAACAGTGTTGACTTGACACCAGTATAAATTTCGTCCATAGGGGTATAGTGAAGTCATCGTCGGGCGAGTCGATAACGTCGACGGGCGCGACGGCGACGCACCCGTACCGGCTGGCGGCGCCGCTGCCGCTGGCGCTGAACGCGGCGCCGCCGCAGCCGTCGCCCGACTACCCGCTGCGCAAGACCGGTACGTACGGCGCGCCGCCGCCGCATGCATCCGTGTTGTGTGGACCTAGCCTCTGGGGCATGGCGTGCCATTGACTATAACTAAAAAACAGAAATCTTGTGTAAAAACTGTTGTATCGATAGAACGCGTGACAACGCGCGATCAATATAATAAATAAACGAAACACGTGCTATGAAGTGTTTATGCTATTGTTTCTTTGTGTATCAGATATGGTGCTAATTTGCCTTGTATAGCTCCATCTCTGTTTCACAGTAGAACTCTCTAAATGGCCAACGAAGGCATAATATAGTAGAGTAGAGCCTAGAGTCAGCTAGACCGTGGCGGTGTCGTGTTAACCCGTGAAGTGAGCATGCGCGTGCACTAACCCGCAGCGTCGGAGCCCAACATGCTGAAGGTGCGCCTCAAGGCGCGCGTCATCGAGCGCCGCGCCTCGCCGCTCGCGCGCCGCCCCTTCAAGAAGCTCAAGCACCGCAGTGAGTACCGCCAGCCGACTACATACAATCTTGTGGACTGTTTTATTATAATACTTGTTTGCATTTTTGATTATGTTGTTGACTTTACCAAATCTTTATTTTTTTAATAAGTTTCAAGTATCAGAAATGAAAAATAGTCCCGTTTTTCCTTCTTTATGAGTATAAAGTATATACTATCGGGTTTCGGTCCGGACCGTGCCCAAGTCGTAGACAGAGCGTCATGTATCACGCACTTCTCAAAGAGATGTCAACAAATTGTAGGGGCCCAGCAGGGCCAAAGACCTCTAGGGCCGCGGGGATTTTCAGAAAAGAAAACCCGTGGTCCTAGAACGTAAAGGGCAACTGAAGGACATAGGTGTGATTTGAGTCAGTATTAATCTGACACGTCCTCCTGCTCCACTCTGAAGCGAGAGAAATCATTAGATGACTTTTCACCTCAAAAAAAAAAGTGCCATCAAATTTAGTTTAACCGTTTCGAAGACTTATCCCATATTTTGAAATCCCGTTCCCGCGGGAATATGAAAAGAAGCCTAAGTTACTGCTTGTAACATTTGCTGTCCGCAAGTGAATGTCCCGTCAAAATCAGTCTAGTAGTTTCGGTTATTAGCTGCAACAAACCGACAGATAACCAAAAATTTCAAAATTCACATTTTTGCTATAGGTACCGAATACACTTTGATATACATTTAGTAGACTAATGTTTTATTGATATTACAAACAGAGACACTTCAATTTTATTTAAGATACAAAATACGCGAGGCGGATGACTAGGAGATAAATGTACGCCTAACAAGTATTGATATTAGATTATAATAATTAAAAAGTATAAAAAAATAAAAAAACCTGACAGCGCAAAAATAACTATAAATAAAACTGAAAAGATAAAAGCATAACACACATGTGTGTAAATTAATGCAATTGAATTGGTTTCTACATTACTGGAGTGAAATTGTTTTTTTATTTTCAGTTTTATTTAAAGTATTTTTTTACGCAGTCGGTTTTTTTTTTTTCTTATAGAAACTTAGTATTTACATATATTTCTTAGAAATATTTCTCTATTTGCTTTATCATTTCATTTTATTTATATTAGAGACAAAATTTAAACGTCTATTATTTCATAAATGTTCAGATCCAAAACCACTAAAGACCTTGTCGACGTAAAGAAGCGACATGGCCGTAAATCAGGGGCATCATTGCCAAGTCTGTTCCTGGGGCACGTTTGAAGGTTGTCGTGTTGTGTTGCGCAGACTGCGACGGCACCTCTCCGCGGGGCTCGCCCCCCGGGGGCGCGGGAGGCGCGGGGGCGCAGGCGCCCATCCGCGAGGAGGAGGAGGGCTGCGGGCGCGCGCAGGAGCTGCTGTTCTCGTCGCCCTCCATGCCCAACATCAGCCTGGGCCGGCCGCACCAGCCCGTGCCGCGCGCGCTGCCCGCGCCCGCGCCGCCCGCGCTGCCGCCCGTGTGCGAGGCGGAGGGCTGGGCGGCCCTGGGCGGCTCGCGCCTGTGCAAGCGGCCCCTGGGCCGCACGCACTCGGCGCCGCTGCCGCTGGGCGACCCGGCGCTCACGCCGCCCACCGCGCACCACTACCTGCGCGACCAGATACGGAAAACTGTTAGTATATAGCATCACCGTATTTATTTCTATAAATAATAAAAACTAAAACTTTTCTGTTTTTGTGTGTACATAAATAGTAAAATAAAGTTACGTTATTGGTACAAAAAAGTTTAAAAGTATATGATTTAAATTCGTAGGTAAATCGAATGGTCGTCGAAAGAAAAATAAGTTTTGTGATACATACATAACAAAAGTTGAAAAACATTGTTATAGCATATACGTGTTGCTAGAAACATATTATAGTTTCGAAGTTCAATAAATTTTCTGGAACAAAATGACGATGCTGCAATAATGTTGAGCGTCTTGTAATACTCACAACGATAAGGTTTATACGAAAAGTTAAGACAATGTTTAACCAGCAGATAGCCAGATATAAAGAACTGTAGACTACTCACACGATACCACAACTTATTGCAATCCAATTAAACGCCTAGCATGTTCCACCACCAGGTGCTGACCCGCGCGCACGACGCGGCCGCGGCGCAGCTGCGCGAGGAGGAGGGCGAGGTCATCGACCTGACGGCGCGGCGGGTCCCCCCGGCGGCGGGCCCCCCGGCGGCGGGCCCCCCGACGGCGCTGCCCCCCGCGAGCGAGCCGGCCCCGCTGGCGCGCGCGCTCAGCTCGCCGCTGGTGGGCGCGCGCACGCCCGCCACCGGCCTCGCCTACGACGCGCTCATGCTTAAACACGGGTATGTTAACTATCTGCATGCTGCGGCTTCTTGTCTACTAACGTCTAGTCAGCAATGTCGGATGTAACCGACGGCCGGCTGTGTCGAACAAATATGCATTTATTAGTGTCACTTTAAAATTGATAGTATAGATGAGTTAGACGTCTTAAGTCAGTTGACGTGTATGTGTGCGGCAGGTGCGCGTGTGGTGCGCACGCGCCGACGCACCCGGAGCACTCGGGGCGCCTGCAGTCCGTGTGGGCGCGCCTGTGCGAGACGGGGCTGGTGGCGCGCGCGGAGCGCACCCGCCCCAGGAAGGCCACCTTTGAAGAGTTACAGGTATGTTGCTGCGCTCAACTATTGCTTCATCGAAGTATGTACAACGTCTTAGTTAGTCGACATGCTTGTCTATGGAGCCGCTCCGCCCTCTACGACTTGGTGGATACAGCACTTAACTAAAACCGACCCCGGTACGAATGCTGTATTCACAAATCGGCGTTGCACCCACAGAAATTCGCAAGACTAGCTAGTCGTATAGAAAGGACGAAACAACAGAACCACCCACGTCATTAAATGCACTATTACAGTTTTGGTGTATCAGAAACTTCCAAAGTTGTTAAAGTTTTGTTGGAAGCGTGAGACCATTTAATCATCACATCACCTCTGAGAAATATTTGTCGATGGCGTACATGCAGATCATATTATGATTTAGAAAGCAATCGGTTTAGAAATAATATAAATTTTGATAATAAAGTCGAGGGTTACGTGACGCGCAGTTTTTCAGTCACGTCCGTGCCGTGCAATGTTTTATGAACATTATTAACGTTGTAGGTTTATATTCGCATGTTTTCTTTCGAAGAGTGAAATTTCTGTACTTGTACTATTACTTATTCTGTGGCTCGGTATGCGCAGTCGGTGCACACGGAGGCGCACGTGGCCGTGTTCGGCGGACGCGGGCGTGAGGGAGGCGTGCGGCAGCTGGTACGCCTGGCGTGCGGCGGGCTCGGCGTGGACAGCGACACGGCGTGGGCAGACGGCAGCACGCCCGCCGCCGCGCGCGCCGCCGCCGGCGCCGTGCTCGACCTGGCCGTGCGCACCGCCAAGGGAGACCTCAGGAATGGGTGAGTGGAGGCGAGCTATACCAGGCGTGGACAGCGACACGGCGTGGGCAGACGGCAGCACGCCCGCCGCCGGCGCCGTGCTCGACCTGGCCGTGCGCACCGCCAAGGGAGACCTCAGGAATGGGTGAGTGGAGGCGAGCTATACCAGGCGTGGACAGCGACACGGCGTGGGCAGACGGCAGCACGCCCGCCGCCGGCGCCGTGCTCGACCTGGCCGTGCGCACCGCCAAGGGAGACCTCAGGAATGGGTGAGTGGAGGCGAGCTATACCAGGCGTGGACAGCGACACGGCGTGGGCAGACGGCAGCACGCCCGCCGCCGGCGCCGTGCTCGACCTGGCCGTGCGCACCGCCAAGGGAGACCTCAGGAATGGGTGAGTGGAGGCGAGCTATACCAGGCGTGGACAGCGACACGGCGTGGGCAGACGGCAGCACGCCCGCCGCCGGCGCCGTGCTCGACCTGGCCGTGCGCACCGCCAAGGGAGACCTCAGGAATGGGTGAGTGGAGGCGAGCTATACCAGGCGTGGACAGCGACACGGCGTGGGCAGACGGCAGCACGCCCGCCGCCGGCGCCGTGCTCGACCTGGCCGTGCGCACCGCCAAGGGAGACCTCAGGAATGGGTGAGTGGAGGCGAGCTATACCAGGCGTGGACAGCGACACGGCGTGGGCAGACGGCAGCACGCCGGTACAGGCCATGGTCTGGAGCGAGGAGTAGCAGGCGGTCGCTTCCTTCTGCGACGCAGTAATGCTAACAAAGGAGGAGGACGTACGTGCACACGCGAGGGAGTGGCCCTCACGGCCCAGCCGCCGGAATCCCAATCCAGATTTCCGGCCACCGTAGGCGCGGGCTTGCGGACGGCGAGCAATGGGTAGCTCGCGGTCCGACCATCCAGTAACCGTCCGAACCGAGCCCAAGTCGTCGACGGCGCGTATTGATCCACGCGCGCCTCATGGAGATGTCAGCAAACCGTAGGGGCTCAGCAGGGTCGAAGCTAACTGGGGCCACGGGTGGTGTAAAAGTGAAACTCGGGACCCTGAGATGAAGGCTAAGAAGGAACAGGATTCGGTTTTTAGTTAGTAAAAGTCTGACACGCCCTCGCGCTCCGCCTAAGGGCGAGAGATGTCATTAGATGATTTTCCCACCAAAAAAGAAACCCCGTAATTTGCAGATTACCTAGTTAATGCGCATATTAACGTATTCCTTATTCTAAGGGTAACATATATACAACCTAAACCTCGCTTTGCAGTTTGTGTGTGAAATATATTTCCTGAACAAAATTCTCTCAATACATATCTAAAAAAAAATGAGATTGCTCGAGCCTTCTAACCATCCCGCGTACCCTCAGGTTCGCAGTGGTGCGTCCTCCGGGCCATCACGCGGAGCCCAACCAGGCGATGGGCTTCTGCTTCTTCAACAGCGTAGCCGTGGCCGCGCGCATCCTGCACACCAGGCACCGCCTGCAGAGGATACTCATTGTGGACTGGGTACGTACCACAACATGCACAACCCATCACCTCAGACATAGGTTTCATGCTGACTGTTACATTTTCTTGATATATCACTTGTATACAACATTACTTTTAATAAATCTGAAACTCAAAACACGTGTCTAGTATTTTTATGTAAAGAATCTGTGTACAACATTTTATAACTGAACCATGAAAAATCACAAAGTTATGAGCTTGTTATGTTACCTGGTTGTCCGCACAGATACATGGTCATCGGGCCATCCGGGCGAATTAGAGGTTGTTTTGCTCCCACACCCAGCTGTGCGCTGACACCTAATACCAGCTATGAGCTGCCGTGACCTGTGTTGTATTTAGTGTCGGTGATGTCCAACTTGTGACATTTTTTTAATACTTTTTGGGAAAATATATCATGGTGTAATAAATATTGGAATCGATTCTGTTACTGATTCCGAAAAAACTACATTCAGGTTTCGCATATATTAACGCGATGGTCAAACGCGAGCCTATCAATAATTAAAAAAAAAAAAAAAAAAAATAAAAAAAAATAATTAAAAATAATGTTGTATACAGTACGGCCGTTGTAACTTGACGGCCCTGAACATAGGCTCTGCGAACTTTCGCGCATGTACACTCGTAAAAAAAACTGTTATTGACATTAATTTTTTTAAACCAAATTACGAATAAATATTTACTAATACAGGGACCAAATACAAATAAAATAAATATTAAAACACTTTGAGACAGAAAGCTACAAAAATAACTTATGAATTAAAGAAACAAACCTAACACTACACAAAAAACTTAACAATATAATAATAACAACCAACGAAAACTTTTGTCACCGCCTGTGCTCAAGACAGAGACAGCGACACGAAAATAACACCAATGCTAACGTGTGAGTGAGACATATTACTGCGTACCGAACATTGCCGAATAAGTCCGAAGCTTTACGAAGTTACCGAAGAGAGATGTCCAATACGCGTGTCTGATGGTGTTGTTTAATCGATTTTTTTTTCAAATCGATTTAAATTGAGTTATAAAAATATATATAAATTCAATTTTCTATGGAGGTTTAAAATATTCTCAAACAATCGTTATTCTAGTAGTTGTTTATAAATAACTGATATTTAACTAAATCATGTCTTTCAACCAAGAAAATAAAATTTTATTAGTTTTTTTTTTTTTTCATTAAAGTCGAAATCTCGTTTACTAACGACAACATTCACTATGTTTGTAAATCTATTCCGTTCAATATCTCAAAGAAACAAAAATTAATAAATTCCAAATCGATAAAAATCGATTGCGATATTTGTTTGAATAAAGGGTCGATTGTGTTTACATAGAGTCAATCTCGTCGCCTAGACCTCCGCCCCGCGCACGTCGCCTCATGCTACCATTTTGTTCCTAAAAAACGTTCGTGCGCAGCCTTCTGCGCAAAGTTCGGGCTCGCCAAAATATAACGGCCGTACTATACTACTCTGTTAAGAAAGTACCGGGAAAAGATCAATAATACACAAAATGTTTGTTATTCATCCAAATTTATTTTATCACCTTCAAAGTACTTATGCTCCATCAGAAACGATACACTTACGCCAACGAATAATCCAATCATCAAAACATTTTTTAAATGCTGTTTCCGGAATTGAGTTCAGTTCTCGCCGCGAATTCTCCTTTATGTCTTCTACCGATTGAAAACGGGTGCCACGAAGTGGTAATTTAAGTTTAGGAAAAAGAAAGAAGTCGGCTGGAGCCATATCTGGTGAACATGGTGGTTGCTCGATGGTATTTGTTGAGTGTTTGGTCAAAAATTCGTTCACAATGATAGCCTTGTGCGAAGGCGCATTATCGTGGTGCAAAATCCAAGAATTTTCTTTCCACAAATCTGGCCTTTTTCGTCGAATTTGCTCTCTTAAATGCCGCATAACGCTCAAATAATATTCTTTATTTACCGTTTGACCTTCCGACAAGAATTCCGAGTGCACAACACCGCGATAATCAAAGAAAACAGTCAACATGACTTTGACTTTTGATCGACTTTGGCGTGGTTTTTTCGGTTTCGGTTCAGTTGGAAGGCGCCACTCCGAAGCTTGTTGACTAGTTTGCATGTCAAGCTCGTAAACCCACGTCTCGTCACCAGTAACAATGCGTTTCATGAATGTTGGGTCGGAATTGACACGTTCTAGCATGTCCTCAGCGACTCTTATGCGATTGAGTTTTTGGAGAAAATTCAGGTCTTTTGGGACTAGCCGAGCGGTAACATGTTTCATATCCTAATGATTAGTTAAAATGGTACGGATCGACTCGTGAGATACAGAAAGTTCGGCGGCTATCTCTCTCAAAGTTGAATGAGGATTTTCAGTCACTATTTCCTTCACTTTTGCGATGTTAATTGCAGTTGAAGACGTTGATGGCCTACCAGAGCGAGGCAAATCTTCCATCACATCTCGACCGCTTTGTGCCTTATAAGTGGCACGTGTTTTTGATAAAGTCGATTCACCGTAAGCCTTCTGTAACATTTTCAGTGACTCCGAACACGAAATTCCATTGACGATGCAAAATTTAAGACACTCTTTGTTCGATGTTTTTGTCCATTATGCAATTCGCAATACACCCTAGATATGATATAACTAAAAACAGCACTGTATTTAATATAAATAACAGATGCAACTCAAACTCCGCGTCAAAATGGAAAACAGTTGTGCCAATCTACCAACAACAAAAAAAAAACAAAAATTTTAATTTGGAACCATAAACAAATCATCCATTTCCGATACTTTTTTGACTTTTTCTGACTGAATGTATATTAGATAATGAAAACCGATAAATACCTTAAATGTAAAAAAAAATATTACACATACAAGAATGTATGACATCCAGTTTCAAACTTGCAAGTGAGACTTACATTTACCATTGACTCAGTTATTAAATTGTAGCATGATAATGATGGTTCCCTGTCCCAGGACGTGCACCACGGCAACGGCACGCAGCAGATCTTCTACTCGGACCCGCACGTGCTGTACATGAGCATCCACCGGCACGACGACGGCAACTTCTTCCCGGGCACGGGCGCCGCGTCGGAGGCGGGCGCCGGGCCCGGCCTGGGCTACACCGTCAACGTGGCGTGGTGCGGCGGCACCAACCCGCCGCTCGCCGACGCCGAGTACCTGGCCGCCTTCCGCGCAGTCATCATGCCTATTGCTAAGGTATCATGAGCCTTACTTACCAGCGGGGCTGTTGCGTAACTCTGTTGACAGTTCAAGTGATGATCACTTCTTAACAATGTGCATCATTGAACTGTCAAACAACTAGTTTCGTATTGCCTATCTTCAGTGACCAGCTGCAGTGACGTCATTAGCCACTGGTGCCTTTGATAGCCACCGTAACACGTTTTGACAGGTGTTATTGTATCGATACTTTTAAAATTGCGATTGTGTAAGCTTTTGAAGCTGTATAATAGTCGATAAAATTTTAGAGTGGTCACAAATAGGAACCGTAAATTTTTATAATTCACCACATTTCCACCGTAGTTTGTTAGTCACTTGTGTGATACGTAATACCAATTGAAAATTGCCCAATTGCCCCCCAGGGGGGCAATTGAAAATTGCCCAATTGCCCCCCAGGGGGGCTATTGGCTAACTTTTTCAATAACAGTTGACAACTAGCATTCGTTGCACACTAAACTTAGTTGTCAACTGACAATGTCATAAAATTGGTATTACGTATCACACAAGTGACTAACAAACTACGGTGGAAATGTGGTGAATTATAAAAAATTACGGCGCCTATTGTGACCACTCTACAATTTTATCGGCTATTATACAGCTTCAAAAGCTTACACAATCGCAATTTTAGAAGTATCGATACAATAACATCTGTCAAAACGTGATACGGTGGCTATCAAAGGCACCAGTGGCTAATGACGTCACTGCAGTTGGTCACTGAAGATAGGCAATACGAAACTAGCTGTTTGACAGTTCAATGATGCACATTGTTAACAAGTGATCATCACTTGAACTGTCAACAGAGTTACGCAATAGCCCCGCAGGTCACCAAGAGGTACTGTATACTTTACAGTACAATGCGTTCCGAATATGAATAGGATCGATTTTTACGCCATGTTGTAACGTCATAGCTGTTAAATCGAAAAATTGTGTAGGGTGAGCAAAACAAAAAATTGTTTTAAATATATTTATTTACGAATCATGAACGAAAAAAGTTTAATCAGAATCCGTTTCATCAATTTTGCGTTACTGTGTGAAGAGTCAGAGTAGTGGCAAATGGGAAAAAAGGCGAATTGTAATAAGAAAGAAAATAGCTCTTTTTAAAACCAATTATGACTTTTTATTCATAATTAGTTTGTAATATATTTAGTTAATTTTGACTAAACAATAAAGTTTTTACTTTATCTAGATTTAACTAAGATTCAGTTACAGAAAGAAAAAAAAAAACCGTTATTAATACGCAAATAAGTTTTCTTTGCAAACCGTACTTTTCAATCAACATTTGACAGATTAAGGTTATTGATTTTTCTATTCTTATTTGGAACGCATAGTACGTCATCGTGGCCCGGTGCGGGGGTTTTAACCCGTTATTAATTCTACAACTTGAATGTTTCTGTTTGAGGATAAAACTAATGAGTCGTGTTTGTTTCTGTCAGGAATACGACCCCGAGATAGTGTTAGTGTCGTGCGGGTTCGATGCGGCGGCGGGGCACCCCGCCCCGCTGGGCGGCTACAACGTGTCGGCGGCCTGCTTCGCGCACATGACGCGCGAGCTGTCGCAGCTGGCGGCCGGCAAGCTGGTGCTGGCGCTGGAGGGCGGCTACGACCTGCCCGCCATGTGCGACTGTGCGCAGGAGTGCGTGCGCGCGCTGCTGGGGGACCGGCCCGCCGCGCCCGCGCTGGCCGAGCTGGCGCGCGCGCCGCACCCCAGCGCGCAGGCCGCGCTGCGCACCACCATCGCCGTGCACGCCGCGCACTGGCGCAGCCTGGCGCGCGGGGCCTCCCTGGTGGCGCTGTCCGCGCTGGACGCGGCGCCGCAGGTGGCGGCGGCGCGCCTGGGCCGCCTGCAGACGGAGCGCGACGCCGCCGACACCTGCCAGGCCATGGCCACGCTCAGCATGCACCAGCACAAGCAGCCCGACGAGGCGCCGCCCGACCTCAGGTCTGTATGCGTGGCCGCCGCCGTGCGACCGTCTGTGTGGCCCCGACTGACTCCTCCCTCCCGCAGGTCCGCGGAGAGCTCCCGCTCGGTGTCGGAGGAGCCCATGGAGCAGGACGAAGGCAAGTGAGTGTCCGGGCCGCCGGCGCCGCCTGCCACACTTCAACATTCCGGTTCGGTAGTTAGCCGTTAGTAGCGTGGAGAGACGTACTCGAATCTGTGCGCGCGGCCGCATGCGGTGCCCGCGGCGCGTGTGTGTGTATCTTCAGCCGAAAGCTTTAACGTGTAGTGTAACGTGTACTGTAACGTGTACAAATGAAGACGATGCAGGTGCGTGCCGTGCGGAGCGAACAGTTCGCGAGCACGCAACACGCCCGACGCGACCTACTATACCAAAGATTCTTTCAAATTCTGATGTTACAAAAAGTATTTATTCAATGTGTATATAATGAAAATTGTGCAAATCTATTGTTGTAAATTAAAGTAAATCTTGATGGTGGATATAAAGTATTTGTATATCTGTGTCCCCGCGGCTCGCAGCGACGCTCGCTCGGCGTCGCTCGTTTGTTACTCGTCTCGTATTTATTGTCAGATAACTTGTGCAAGTGAACACTTGTTTGTAGTACATGCTGTACTCTATGTACTTGTACATGCTGTACTCTATGTACTTGTACATGCTGTACTCTACGTACTTGTACGTCGCTGTTGGACGCTGCTCCCACTTTTTGTAACGTGTGATAACTTAATATGAAACGAATTAGAATTTTGGACATAATGTCTAAAAGAAACTATTGAAACAATGAATTTCTATAATATTACCTCCGCACACATAGACGTGCGGGGAGGAGAATGTTGTGTATCTGTGTTGATTTCATATTTTCACTATGTGATGAATCCTGAAGGATTTTCTATCGTCCGCGAGGCGATGCAAACTTGTAAGAGTTAGCTTTATGTAAAGTCAGATGTAAATGTTTATAAGAGAAGATAATTATATTGAACTCGCAGAATATGAGATGTTTCTGTGAACTGTGGAACTTGTTGACTATAGCCGACTCCTTGTCCTGCGCTCGTCGCACCCTCTAATTATATATTTTTGTATGACGGCTGTCTGTGTGTATACAACGTACCTACGGGATGGGATCCTTGTACGATAAACAGAGTTAAACAAATGTTGTGTCTTTGAGAATTTTATTGTTAAATTGGAATAAAGATGAAATGATTATTTAATAAATGTATATATATTATATATATATTTGGAAATATAAAAACGATTTTTATTTCTACTCAGTTCCCTCAGTCTTATTAGATTAAATACTTCAAGATGTAACCCTTGGCAAGCCTGTGTACTTGGGTTACACCACTAGGAACATAGGTATCTGTATTTCGAGTAGACTGGTACAAACTGATTGTTTAAACACCAAACCTGTTTTTTTTTAAACAACACTCAGTATATAAACTTTAACAAATTGAAATATAAAACAATTTAACAGAATAAAACGAGGCTTTTTTAAAAGTTGCTTATAATTTGTTAGACAAAAAAATACAACAACAAATTGACCTGATTAAATTTATGAATAACATAATCATAGGAAGAACATTTAAGCTAATGTCGTGTACAAAAATAACATCCAACCATCTCTTACAGGTAAATAGAAAAATATACGCGACGCATTCTCCCTTACGCTATGAACACAAGTACTTAAACATATAACATACATAGCTAGCTAAACGTAGCTTGCGTTGGGCTTCAATAACTGCTTTAAGTATTGACCAAGTTTTAAGCCCGTTTCTAGAACTAAATCGACTTACCGACGCGTCAAAAATTGAACGTGAGTCAAATGTTGGATTAGTGATATTTCATACAAGAAATCAAGGCAGCTAATGTGCTGTCGAATTAATTTTACAATAATGCTCATTCCACAACTTGGGCGTAAGTTTAAAAACGTCAGATCTATCTATAGAAAATATAGAACGTCATATCCGATGGATGGCTTAAATCTATGGCAACGGCCATGACAAGGTTGCATAGAACCTTTCTCACAGCGATACTTCTGGAGGTGATAAGCATCATAACATTCATAACGCAAAATAGCTTCAACTACCTACGAACTGCTACATTTTTTCCTGAGGAACCTCTTAAGGCCGCTTGTACATGTTAAGTCGGCCTATGCAAGAATTCATGTCGTTTCTACACACCAATTGTGTACAGTGCTTTAAGAAAAAATCATGTCTGCGCTAGAACCGACGCGTGAAGTGGCTCTGGTGCAGTAGGGGGAGGGGTAGGTGAGGTGCCACGATACATATTCGTGCCTAGATTCGACAAAATTCTTATCGTGTATATGATGAATGGATCCTATCTGCTGCAGACACGGTGAAATTTCTTAGTGTGTACAAGCGCTCTTAGTGGTGGTCTCTACGTCGTGTCGATAAAGTGTCCACTGCCACCGTAATGCAAATAGACTAGAATGGTTTTTATATTTAACAAGTTTACGAATGCAGTAAGCTTCATTTAATATTTATTTATAGGTACCTAACCCGTAGCCGTATCTATAGAATTGAGAAAAAGATCGAATTTCTTTGAGAGTGCAATATTTTATAGTTTTCTTTTATACATTATTCAAGCGGCTACAGTTGAGGACCCTACAAATAATTTTCTCACAATTCAATATTAATTAACCATTAGAATAGTCTATAAAACAAAAATAATTAATTTTAATAACATAATTGTAACTTATTCACTAATAAAGTCCATTCCACAAAGCTGTATTAATTGCCTACTGAATTTATGATTAATTACATATACATAAGGCTCACATTGCAATATCACTTCCTTCGTCGTTAAATGCAACAGCTTGACATGAGTAGCAATAGTAGTACCTATAACTAGAGTGTATAATTATTGTTGTGGTGGTGCGGGCTCAGTCGGCTAGTGACGGTCGGGTGGGTCCAGCGTGGCGCAGTGGCAGTTACACGAACTGACTGGACACTCTGTATGCTCCCTGTCAAGGAAATTCTTAGTTTAAAGTAACAAAGTAAGCGACACTTACAAGAGTTGGTTACAGAAGTTGCTTCTACAACATTTTTTTTACTCTTATTACCATCACAATATCGTTTTTATGTAATTGTAAAGTATTACGGAATTAATTGATTGCTAAATCTATTTTTCATTTTCATCCAGTTTCAACATAATCATAACAGAAGTCAAAACTTTCTCTGGAGTACGAACGCAACTTATTATTTGATCACAGCCTTCCATGCTATGAGAGGGAATAGCCTGCAATCCACTACTCCTCACTGGACTGGCATGTCAGATTACAGTTCAATAAGTTGTCTAGGACCAACCGAGGCACACCAGCTGAACCAGGCGCTGAAGTAAAGTGTACTAACTTGAACCAGTTGATGAGGTGCATGGCGTGTCCGCCGTGCCTGCAGGCCACGCACCAGCTGAACCAGGCGCTGAAGTAAAGTGTACTAACTTGAACCAGTTGATGAGGTGCATGGCGTGTCCGCCGTGCCTGCAGGCCACGCACCAGCTGAACCAGGCGCTGAAGTAAAGTGTACTAACTTGAACCAGTTGATGAGGTGCATGGCGTGTCCGCCGTGCCTGCAGGCCACGCACCAGCTGAACCAGGCGCTGAAGTAAAGTGTACTAACTTGAACCAGTTGATGAGGTGCATGGCGTGTCCGCCGTGCCTGCAGGCCACGCACCAGCTGAACCAGGCGCTGAAGTAAAGTGTACTAACTTGAACCAGTTGATGAGGTGCATGGCGTGTCCGCCGTGCCTGCAGGCCACGCACCAGCTGAACCAGGCGCTGAAGTAAAGTGTACTAACTTGAACCAGTTGATGAGGTGCATGGCGTGTCCGCCGTGCCTGCAGGCCACGCACCAGCTGAACCAGGCGCTGAAGTAAAGTGTACTAACTTGAACCAGTTGATGAGGTGCATGGCGTGTCCGCCGTGCCTGCAGGCCACGCACCAGCTGAACCAGGCGCTGAAGTAAAGTGTACTAACTTGAACCAGTTGATGAGGTGCATGGCGTGTCCGCCGTGCCTGCAGGCCACGCACCAGCTGAACCAGGCGCTGAAGTAAAGTGTACTAACTTGAACCAGTTGATGAGGTGCATGGCGTGTCCGCCGTGCCTGCAGGCCACGCACCAGCTGAACCAGGCGCTGAAGTAAAGTGTACTAACTTGAACCAGTTGATGAGGTGCATGGCGTGTCCGCCGTGCCTGCAGGCCACGCACCAGCTGAACCAGGCGCTGAAGTAAAGTGTACTAACTTGAACCAGTTGATGAGGTGCATGGCGTGTCCGCCGTGCCTGCAGGCCACGCACCAGCTGAACCAGGCGCTGAAGTAAAGTGTACTAACTTGAACCAGTTGATGAGGTGCATGGCGTGTCCGCCGTGCCTGCAGGCCACGCACCAGCTGAACCAGGCGCTGAAGTAAAGTGTACTAACTTGAACCAGTTGATGAGGTGCATGGCGTGTCCGCCGTGCCTGCAGGCCACGCACCAGCTGAACCAGGCGCTGAAGTAAAGTGTACTAACTTGAACCAGTTGATGAGGTGCATGGCGTGTCCGCCGTGCCTGCAGGCCACGCACCAGCTGAACCAGGCGCTGAAGTAAAGTGTACTAACTTGAACCAGTTGATGAGGTGCATGGCGTGTCCGCCGTGCCTGCAGGCCACGCACCAGCTGAACCAGGCGCTGAAGTAAAGTGTACTAACTTGAACCAGTTGATGAGGTGCATGGCGTGTCCGCCGTGCCTGCAGGCCACGCACCAGCTGAACCAGGCGCTGAAGTAAAGTGTACTAACTTGAACCAGTTGATGAGGTGCATGGCGTGTCCGCCGTGCCTGCAGGCCACGCACCAGCTGAACCAGGCGCTGAAGTAAAGTGTACTAACTTGAACCAGTTGATGAGGTGCATGGCGTGTCCGCCGTGCCTGCAGGCCACGCACCAGCTGAACCAGGCGCTGAAGTAAAGTGTACTAACTTGAACCAGTTGATGAGGTGCATGGCGTGTCCGCCGTGCCTGCAGGCCACGCACCAGCTGAACCAGGCGCTGAAGTAAAGTGTACTAACTTGAACCAGTTGATGAGGTGCATGGCGTGTCCGCCGTGCCTGCAGGCCACGCACCAGCTGAACCAGGCGCTGAAGTAAAGTGTACTAACTTGAACCAGTTGATGAGGTGCATGGCGTGTCCGCCGTGCCTGCAGGCCACGCACCAGCTGAACCAGGCGCTGAAGTAAAGTGTACTAACTTGAACCAGTTGATGAGGTGCATGGCGTGTCCGCCGTGCCTGCAGGCCACGCACCAGCTGAACCAGGCGCTGAAGTAAAGTGTACTAACTTGAACCAGTTGATGAGGTGCATGGCGTGTCCGCCGTGCCTGCAGGCCACGCACCAGCTGAACCAGGCGCTGAAGGCGGCGCCCCCCGCGCCGGCGCCCGCCCCCCCGCCCCCCCCGGCGCCCGTGCCCACGTGCAGCGAGCACACGCCGCAGCGCGGCAGCGGCTTGCGGCAGTTCGGACACGACGAGATTTGCTACAACCAATAATCAACATTTAAGTTTTCGATACCGCTGATAAATGTTAGTTCTTAATAATATCACCCTTATTTGTTAAACTAATTTCATTTCATAAGTACAAAGGGTTTTTTTGGTTGGGAAATCATCAAATGAAGTCTTTCGCGCTAGAGCGGAGCGAAAGGGCGTATCAGAATAAAACAGGCTTAAAATCTCACCTGTGTCCTTCAGGTGCCCTTAGCGTTTTAGGAACACAGGTTTCTTTTTTAGAAAATCTTAGCATTCCTAGCGGGCATCAGCTCGGCTGGGCCCCCACGGTTTGCATCTCTAAAGAACGCGTGGAACACTACGCGCTGTCGACGACTTGGGCTCAGTCCGGACGATAATCAGATGGCCGGACGGCGAGAGCTACCCATTGCTCGTCGTCGATTAAGGTAGGAGTCGCGACGGCTGGGGCGTGAGGATGTTCGTTCCCTCGCGCGTGCGGCCGTCTCTTTCGCTAGCATTACTTCTTCGCAGAAGGAAGCGACCGCCGCCCATTCTTCCTCGCTTCAGACCATGGCCTGACTCAGGGTCCGGCGCGAGAGCGAGCCACCGCCTCACGCTCACAAAAGACACGGCGGTGCTCCATCCATGCAGGGCACACTTCCACCATGTGCTCCAACGTGTACTCCGGACAGTCTGCACAAAGGTGACACCCGTGTGTTTCTTTCGCCTGCATCCGATGCATCTTGCGTCTTGTGGAAGGTGTTCGGCGCCGCACACCCACGTGTCCAGTGCGCAATGCGCCCACCACAGCTACACATACCTTCATCTTGGCAGCGGGCGGCGGCAGCCTCTGGAAGGCGACCCTGGGGCGGTTGTGTCCGGGCGGCGCGGCCACGGACTTGCCGCAGTAGGTGCAGGCCACGCACACGTGGCGCGGCACGCCTCCCGCGCCCCACTCCGCGCCCCCCTCGGCGCCGCACACCCACGTGTCCAGTGCGCAGCGCGCCCACCACAGCTACACATACCTTCATCTTGGCAGCGGGCGGCGGCAGCCTCTGGAAGGCGACCCTGGGGCGGTTGTGTCCGGGCGGCGCGGCCACGGACTTGCCGCAGTAGGTGCAGGCCACGCACACGTGGCGCGGCACGCCTCCCGCGCCCCACTCCGCGCCCCCCTCGGCGCCGCACACCCACGTGTCCAGTGCGCAGCGCGCCCACCACAGCTACACATACCTTCATCTTGGCAGCGGGCGGCGGCAGCCTCTGGAAGGCGACCCTGGGGCGGTTGTGTCCGGGCGGCGCGGCCACGGACTTGCCGCAGTAGGTGCAGGCCACGCACACGTGGCGCGGCACGCCTCCCGCGCCCCACTCCGCGCCCCCCTCGGCGCCGCACACCCACGTGTCCAGTGCGCAGCGCGCCCACCACAGCTGCCAGCTGTCTAGGATTGTACGGTAGCTGAAAACATTCATTTATTTATTTACACAATACAGACAGATCGTCATGGATGACAGGGCAAAATAGAAGAAAAAAAAACCGTGTTGCCCCGCCCCAAATAACACGGGATAAGAACAAGATGCATCATCAGGGATAATAATAACTCCTTCGCCGTATCTCTACGTTGATATCGTGGTGGGGCTTGCGCGCTCCTACAAATCTCATCTCCCGCTCGCCTTTATTGGACGGCCTTAGTGAACACTGACGAGGAACAGAGCTCCCACCTCTTTCTTGCCTTTATTGGCTGGCTCTTAGTGGATTCGCAAACGTGCTCGGGAGAAGGATGTATAATACAGTAAGGATCTTGACCGTCCTTCCGGGATTGTCCTGATAGCCGTGGTATACCTCTCCACTCCTCAAGCACCTCAGGATATGTTGACCTCTTGTAGCTACGTTACTTTATGCTAGCGACTGTTTTTGGGGGCCCATTTATTGAGTGTGCAAGTCACCCCCTGCCCTTTTATCGATGGGTATTAATAACATTATTCAGGCAGGGGCCATAGTCTTAGTCTTGGTAACCAGTCCATTTAAGACTCCAAAAACCATAGCCCTACTGTTTTTGTTTTCGATATATCGCAATAGTTTTTCACCAACCGGGGGTTATCCTTGGATGCACAGGTAAAGCTCATACAGGGATAATCGTCGGTTGGAATTACGTTTCATTTAAGTGCCTAAAGAGCCTCTGCGAGTTGGTTTCGGCTCCTCGTACGCCTTCCAAAGGTCCAGGACCGGTTCTGAGATATACTGATATGATAATAAGAATAATAATCGTTTATTTCAGGCAATAAAAACACCCATAAAAAAATAAACTAAAAATACATTTAATATCGTGGACGTATGTATGTGTACCCATAGTCATTAAAAAAAAACATATTATAAACATTTTTAGTTAGTTTAGTTACTCCTCACTAAGAGGGCCCTACGCTCTCGTTCTATGTCGCAGTCGTCCCGAAGTCTATCCATTGGTATGTGCCCCTAGATATTTGAACTGCTTTACGACAGTTATGGTCGTACCGTTCAGTTTAACACTGGGTATGATCTCCGGACCAGCTCCAGACCTGAATACCATCGATCAATCGGTAGCGGGAACAGGGTCTAAGCTACCGGCGCGGCGGTCAGCAGTCTAGAGAAAGGAACCTCCTAACAATACGAGCCGTGTCCAGAAGTACCGCTTTTTGAATAAGTCCCATATCCAGCCGCCCAACGAGAGCCTCCTTAGATGTTTTTTTATTGTTATTATTGTGTCTAAAATTCATCTACTTGAAAAGTTTTAACTGATGTGTGAGATGAAGAAGAAAAAAAAATCACGCATTTCTTATGTATTTATTGATGACACCGATATTAGAATTAACCAAAATAAAATTCAAATAAACGCTCTTTAGTGGGAAGGATGAACATTGATTTGATAAATGATCACCTCAAAATCCACCTAATTCTGACTTTTCATAACTATAACGCTAAAGTATAGCGCTATACCTAAGCATTCGTGACCACTCTAACTTTGCTTCGTAGCTTTCAACTTAAATCTCCTTGTTTAATCAGAATCAGAAACGTTAATTTCAAATAGACCATTTACAGGCACTTTCGCATTGTCAAAATGTCGGTCAATCAAATAAAACGTGAAGCTAAATTGCACCTTCCAAAGCGTAGATTTCTTTGGAGAAGAACTCTATGGACCCCTTTTTAAATCTTATTATGAGTTACATATAATCTTGGTTACATATTTCTTGTCGCTTCTATTATGTGAGCAATGTCCACTTCGGTTATCTTTTTTGTTAGAAAAAATTATAATTACTTATGGTAGTTAATTATAATTGATAATTAAAATCACCACTTACTTATCCGAGATCGATTATCGTTGATATCTATTTACATCTCACGAACCCCAAATCCTTTTTTCGCTCACACGGACTCCTTGTTGGTCGTCATCCATCCTTGGGGGTCTCGATATAGACCATTTTTTGAGTATCATTGCAATAGAGATACGACTGTTTATATTTTGCCTATACCGTTTCCTACAAATGAATGCGGCATATTATGCTCGCTTTTCTTCCTAAAAGATATAATATACCACGATATTTTAGGAACGACAACTTGATTGCAACATTAAGATAAAGTCTATTATTACTTTTGCAATAAAAGTATTTTTGTGCAAACCGAAAAACCTGTTTTGCTTCGACCAAATAACTGCATTATAAAACTCGAGAAAAGAAAAAAGAGCATTTGGCAGCGGTGGGATTCGAACCCACGCCTCCGAAGAGACTGGTGCCTTAAACCAGCGCCTTAGACCGCTCGGCCACGCTACCCATAGGCAAAGTGCTTCATTTAAGAGTTTGCTAGGATTACATGAAAGAAATATGTTTGAATAACAAGCAGCGTGACGGAATTAGCTGGACATTGTTTAATGATCTTGGCATTCGTTCAAGTTATTCGGACGTTGCTGCTGCAGGTAAACCTAACAATTTTCTCGGATAGTGACGATATTCTGAAGAAATCATCGCTTTTGAAAGTGTCGGAACAGTGACGGGTGATAAATTACAATATCTAATGGATCTTTACGAAATCGTTAAGTTACTATCCATATTTATTTTCCCTCTCTAGAGATAGTGTCTTATTATTTCATTCAAAATAACCAGACTGTCGCATTCTGGTAAAAATATTTTGAGATAAGAGGGTGTCGTAGTCCCGATTATCACGTTACTGTACTATAAATAATTACAAATTACAAAAAAAAGATATTCTGGCAGCGGTGGGATTCGAACCCACGCCTCCGAAGAGACTGGTGCCTTAAACCAGCGCCTTAGACCGCTCGGCCACGTTACCTCACAGATGCATTATCGAATTTTATCATCCTACATTTTCCAGCCGCAGACGGTATGAAATACCTTTCCCTTTATGTTTGGAATCAAAAAAAGTTAAGACGTTGTCACATTTTAACTCATGGAATTCTACATAGTCTTTAGTTTATCTTCACGAAAGGCATGTCGATAACTGACCCGGGAGTAAGTCTCATCAGTTACATTTTGGAATTGAGATTTTTCTGTGACCTCTTACAGCATTTCATTGCATTGACACAATATACTGACTTGCAATTTTACACCACCACAGAATTCGTGGACAAGCTGCTAATCTCATTCTCTCATCAAAGAGGCAACAAAAAGTAATTGTCATCAGAGGATCATCGGCAATGATGCACTTGTCGAGTCGAAGCTCCTAAACTTGAACATCGACGCCGAGTCGCTAGCCTGTCGATTTTCTTTAATCTAATTCCGCCAAGTTTGTTCCATCATCGGACCATTAGACGTACGGAGTTACGCCATCGGTATATGGTAGATATCCAACCCATAAGTACGAAGCGTTTTGGAACACATTTATTGTGCGTACAGCTAAGGAGTGGAATTCCATGCCGGAGTCTGTGTTTCCTGATAGCTACAACTTTAGGGGTCTTTAAGTCAAGAGTGAATAGGTTACTTCTAGACAAGCGTGCTTCATCGTCGGCCACATCATCGTTTACCATCAGGTGAGATGGTGGTCAAACGCGAGCCTAACCATAATAAAAAAAAAATTGTTAACGGGGCGAAGTCTTCAGAGTCTGTAGTTGAGATAGGCGGTCCTCAGGGTAAAATTCGAGGTCCTTTCCGTTTTCAACTTAATAGTAATGATTTTCTTTATATGATGGCTAACTTTTCCGATGTAATAATAAATACTGCTGACATTTCCCACATTTTAAAAATAGTCAAGAGCTACAAAAGTCTTCATGTCAAAGAAACTTTTGCAGTTCTTTCTAAATGGTTCGCAGCTAACAAGTCGTACCTGTCGAGCCAGTTCTTGGTGCGCGGCTCCCGCAGCAGCTCGGCGGTGAAGCACCGCGCGGCCACCAGCGCCACAGACTGCACGTCACCAGTGTTCTCCACCCAGCGCTGTAGCAGGGCTATGCCTTCTGTGCTAGCACCTGGACAAAACATCATCTTGGTAACAACAGCTATCACTATCCAAATACATTGATTTATTTATTCAGTACATGGAGGACTTACAGCTAATAAAACCAGACAAAAAAGAAAACCATAATCATTAGAAAGCCAATTACAAGTCCTCACGTATAGACATTAGAATACATTAAAAATGGTGTGAGCACAAAAACAAAAAAGCTTCGCTTTTTTGTTAAGTAGGATACAGCATAAATCCTTGGTTTGCACTAAAATAACTAATAAACAATCTATTAAACCTAATATTACTTGAAGAATTTGAGGCTTAAACACCTTCTGGCCGAGTTCACACTAATTGTGAATGGATCCCAATCATATTCCTTGCATATGTCATTGAAATTACGGCTTGCACGCACAATATAACTGTTCTGCCTATAATTTAAAGACGTGTGAGGAACACGTATGGGTAAATTAAAACGAAATGTTTTGTTTGGCACATTAAAATAAAATTTGGATAAAAGGTCAGGGCTATCAATATTGTTATTGAGGATTTTGAGCACAAACAGACAGTCAGCAATTCTACGACGATCTACCAGTGGTAACAGATGACTTCTTACAGATTTCAAGATAATCAGTTGACTGATATGGAATCTTTTGATGGAAGTAAAGATATTTAATGACAAATGATAAATGATATTTATTTTGTAAATAGGTTTAAAAAAACACTTTTACACGTCAATTTTTCTTTCGTCATTTTTAAACTAGATGAGGCCGGTGTTTCCTAGCTGACTACCCTGAGAAGAAACACCGAAACAAACTCAGCGGTCAAAGTCTCTTTTAAAGTCCATACAGTAAATATGTAATGGTCAAATCACATGAGAACTATGCAGATTTGTCTGAAATGGTCTTTTGAAGAAAGAACCTTACAGATTTGAGTGGACCTGTCCAGTCAGTGCAAGCATTTGTCAGTATTCGTAAAGCTCAACTCAGGACTACTAAGGAGCTCAACGACTTGACGACCAATACCAAGGAAAGGACATTTGGGTAGGCCGCAGAAAATACTCAAATTGCCAGACATACGTTAAAATTACTGAAAAGGAAAAAAAAAGCAATCAACATAGTCCTCACGTTCACAATAATAAAAGGAAAAATATTGTTTACAAAATGTAATACTTAGCAAAGTAAACATTGATGTCAAAAATTAATAGAGAAAAAAAAAAGTCAAATTGCAAAATAAAAATAATCTACAATATCAAATTGTAATAAATAATAATAATAAAAAGCACAATTGAAATTAAAAACAAAAGAAAAAAATTAATAATAATAAGACAACAGTTGTAGTGCGTACTGGAGCAGCTCAATCCCAAGCCTTTTGGTCCTCAACATAGTCCTTTATAGTGTAAAAAGCCTTTTGGCAAAGTTTTCGCTTTACAAATAATTTGAATTTATTAAGGCTAAGTTGTTGAATATGACTAGGAAGTTTATTATAGAAGTGTATACATTGGCATCTAAATGAGACCCCTATTTTTTTCAGCCTGGTTGTAGGAACCACAAATTTGTGTTTGTTCCTAGTATTAAAATTATGAACATCACTGTATTTTTTAAACATGTTTATATTTTTATGTGCATACAAAATATTCTCGTAAGTATACTGTGAAGGTACAGTCATTATATTGATTTCTTTAAATTTATCTCTGAGGGAGTATCTGGGACTTAATTTATAAATTGAACGAATAGCCCTTCTTTGCAAAGCAAAAATTGACTGTATCTCGGCGGCATTTCCCCACAGTAGAATACATGACACTATGGAAATAGCTAAAGTAAACTAAACTAATTAAACGTCTTTGGATGTTTTCAATGCGGTCTATGTATTTATGATAACGTGGATTCCGTATCTAAGACGCGTACTCCAGATGACTTCTTACAAAAGTGCAATACAATATTTTTAGTGTTTTAGTATCCGTGAAACACTTAGAGAGACGTATGATGAATCCAAGCAGTTTAGAAGCTTTTTTGACAATTGCATCAATGTGTACGTCAACAATTAACTTAGTGTCCTGATGGACGCCCAAGTCACGAATAGTATGGCACCTTGGCAAGATCTGGTCCGCCAAAGTATAAGTATTAGCTATGATTGCACGTTTTCTAATGTAAGTGATCACCGAACGAGATTAGATGGGTTCAGATCAAGTTTATTAGCCCAACAATACTCTTTTAGCTGATGCAAATCAGCCTGAAATGCTAGTCTATCTTCGAGTGTTGGAATGATAGCAAAGATTTTCATATCATCAGCAAAGCATAGCAGTTTAGAAGAATGTAGGCACTGATCAATGTCGTTCACATAAATAACGAATAAAAAAAGGACCGAGCAACGAACCCTGAGGTACTTCACTAGGCACATTTACCCAGCTGGACATATAATTGTTAAGTAAGTACTACTGCCTGTGACCTGTTATTAATGTAAGAATTGGAATTCCTTGCTGGAGTCTGTGTGCAACTAACTCAGTAGTGCATACACCTTCAACAAACACTATTTCCTCTGCTCACCAGTGAGTAGTATTCCGGACAAGTCTCCCTGCTCCACGAGCGAGTCACACGTCTGTCGGATGTATTCGTGCAGCTTCGCGTCTGATAAGAAGATGCATGCGAACGCCACGCGGTCCTCCAGGCGCATTTCAGTTTCGTTCTGTAAAAATAACATTTAAAGTTCTCAAACGGCATTGTCACTAAAGGCTCGTTTTTTTCCTCTGGGATGCCGCGTGTCGTAAGATACCGCGTACTATTTATAAGTGGCCCCGTTATTCATAGACCCAGAACTGTTTACAAATTCCGATTAGAAAGACGCAAATACAGTAGAGCTAGTAACATCGTTTTTTATGTGGGTGTCAAATAACCCCTCGCACGCGATTCATTAAGTACCTGGCCGGGAAGTCGCTTAGTCGCGCAAATCTTTCGAGATTCACGATCTAAGTTTTGTGTGTTCAAATGATTTTGGGTATCTTCAGTTACGCATTGAGAAGAACGACTGTACTTGAACCGTCTGTATCACCGTGTACTATGTATGTTTTTGTGTACAATAAAGAATTAAAGAAAGAAGAGGTAAAGTTGACAAGTGACCCAGGTTTAAAATTTTATAGGTATGGTTTAATCTCACCGAACCTCTTGTCTAAATTTAAGAAGCTCTTCATATCTTAGGAAATCTTTCGCAAGCAATACTAGCCGTGCGAGAGAGACAGAGAGGAGGGTCATATCTTAACGCTAAGATTGGTGATGATCATCTGTAAAAATTACGCAGATTTGATTGCAGATTTTAGGATACACTAGCGCACACTCACAAGTACAGCAGCCAGGTCGGGGTGATGCGCGGGCGGCGGGTGGTGGTGCGGGTGCGCGGGCGCCGACGCCGCCAGGAAGCGCAGCAGCGCGCGCAGGTACGGGTCCGGCAGCGCCAGCGCCGCGCCCGACAGCCCTAAGGGGGATACACTAGCGCACACTCACAAGTACAGCAGCCAGGTCGGGGTGATGCGCGGGCGGCGGGTGGTGGTGCGGGTGCGCGGGCGCCGACGCCGCCAGGAAGCGCAGCAGCGCGCGCAGGTACGGGTCCGGCAGCGCCAGCGCCGCGCCCGACAGCCCTAAGGGGGATACACTAGCGCACACTCACAAGTACAGCAGCCAGGTCGGGGTGATGCGCGGGCGGCGGGTGGTGGTGCGGGTGCGCGGGCGCCGACGCCGCCAGGAAGCGCAGCAGCGCGCGCAGGTACGGGTCCGGCAGCGCCAGCGCCGCGCCCGACAGCCCTAAGGGGGATACACTAGCGCACACTCACAAGTACAGCAGCCAGGTCGGGGTGATGCGCGGGCGGCGGGTGGTGGTGCGGGTGCGCGGGCGCCGACGCCGCCAGGAAGCGCAGCAGCGCGCGCAGGTACGGGTCCGGCAGCGCCAGCGCCGCGCCCGACAGCCCTAAGGGGGATACACTAGCGCACACTCACAAGTACAGCAGCCAGGTCGGGGTGATGCGCGGGCGGCGGGTGGTGGTGCGGGTGCGCGGGCGCCGACGCCGCCAGGAAGCGCAGCAGCGCGCGCAGGTACGGGTCCGGCAGCGCCAGCGCCGCGCCCGACAGCCCTAAGGGGGATACACTAGCGCACACTCACAAGTACAGCAGCCAGGTCGGGGTGATGCGCGGGCGGCGGGTGGTGGTGCGGGTGCGCGGGCGCCGACGCCGCCAGGAAGCGCAGCAGCGCGCGCAGGTACGGGTCCGGCAGCGCCAGCGCCGCGCCCGACAGCCCTAAGGGGGATACACTAGCGCACACTCACAAGTACAGCAGCCAGGTCGGGGTGATGCGCGGGCGGCGGGTGGTGGTGCGGGTGCGCGGGCGCCGACGCCGCCAGGAAGCGCAGCAGCGCGCGCAGGTACGGGTCCGGCAGCGCCAGCGCCGCGCCCGACAGCCCTAAGGGGGATACACTAGCGCACACTCACAAGTACAGCAGCCAGGTCGGGGTGATGCGCGGGCGGCGGGTGGTGGTGCGGGTGCGCGGGCGCCGACGCCGCCAGGAAGCGCAGCAGCGCGCGCAGGTACGGGTCCGGCAGCGCCAGCGCCGCGCCCGACAGCGCCTCGCGCCACAGCCGCTCGTCCGACAGCCCTAAGGGAGACACACTGGCTCACACGTTTGGAAACCGACAAGATGTAACAGGCGACAGAAACTTGAGGTAAATGATGATGGAAGAATTAGAAGTTATGATTGGTTTAATCAAAGGTTTCCACCGTAAACTAAAGAAGAATCTTTATTTCTAGGCAGCCTGAATTATATCGTGTACATTTCTGGTCGTTGTCTTTGGTTGATACCTGCGAGTGCGAGTGCTACGACCCGCAGCATGGGCTCGTGCGCGCGCGCCAGCACGTCGAGCGCGGCGCGCACGCGCAGCTGGAAGGCGGCGAGCGCGGCGGCGCGGCAGGGCGTGCCCTCGGCCTCCGCCCTCTCGACTCCCGCCAGCGCGTTCTCCCAGCCCCAGCCCCAACCGCACAGCTGAAGAGCGCGCGTACGCTCTGCACTTCTACAACACAATAAACATACGAACATAAGACATGAATTATACTAGATTCTGTCAGCGGCATCCGCGCGCTTGAAAGTAAGTTTCTCAATAAAAGTTCAAGTAATATGAGTTTTTCAGTCCTCCGTTTTTGTAAAAAGCTGAAAAATGTTTCAGTAAAAACAAAATGCACGTTTTTTTTTTGTTTATTCGTTCTTACGTAATGGAATATAATTGTAGCTAAAGTTGCCGTATCTATTAAATACCTGAAGTTTGTATTATGATTTCAGCTGCCGTTTTATGAAATAAAGACAAAACATATTATGTATTATCACGATAGTGCAATATCAAAACGTGAAATCATCAAGATAATTACGCTCTTTCAGCCTGTATGAGTCAGATTGCTGTTCAATTTCTTTTATTATTATTAGCCCAAGCTCAATACATTTATTGAACGTCTCCTTTGTTTATTTATTTGGTTTTAAATAGAACGGCCGAAGCCAATAACACTATTTATACTTATAACTAATTTATTTAACTCAGTCATGCATCCTATAACTGAGTTAAATAAATTAGGTATCACAAAAATTCAAACATTTTGACATGATCATCTTCCATTCATCCGCAAACAAAGACCTGTGTTTGAGTTCAGGAGAGCGTTAATAGTGGGCAATAGTACGGCGAGTTGGGAATAGCCAATAAGCGGTATTTACTGGCATGACAGTAATTGTCTGGGACGAACAGATTGTAAATTTCATTGTGCAGATCAGGATCATCAATAATCTCCCTAAGAATTTTAAATACTACAGTCATCTGATCGCGCGACCGTCTTACTTTTAGGGAGTTGAAATTTAAGCAACCCAACAGGATTTGGTGGGATACAAATAGGGGTAAAGCCCGTACGAGTACTTGTAAAGTTTACATAAATAAATTTGCATGTGATGGAGCTTCGTCATGAAATGCTAATCGACGCCTATCGTAACATTGTTGTTGTGTAAGACCGCAACGAAAGTCGTAATAAATCATTGAGTAAAAATTTTCTCTAGTCAAATCTATTTCGACGCACGACAGACACTTTTTAAATTGCCGCTAATTTGTAAAAACAAATGACATATATTAGGGCACCTTCAAATTTGCCGCATATAAATAAAAAAACTTTTTACAAAAAAAATACAACCGACTTCAATGTAAAAAAAAACACTGAAAAATGCAAAATAACTTTAATTTCGTTAGTCGGTGTTTCTATAATAGTTTTGTGTCTTCGTTATTTAACACCGACTTCCGAAATTAAAGTTATTTTGCACTTATCAGTGTTTTTTTTCTTACATTGAAGTCTGTTGTATTTTATTTTGTAAAAAGTTTTTTATTTTACACTTTGTAGTTATGGGTACCAACACTAAAAAGTACCCCTCAGCCAAACTTAAATACCTTATAGCCAGAGTGCATCTCATGACAATTCTAATAATCCCAAAACAGAGTTCCGGTGCCTAACTTCAGGCTTCATCATCAGATCAGTTCGATATATTCCCTTCCTCTTTCAGCCAGTCATCGACTATACGTATAAACAAAGCAATTTTACTTGTTACGACGGTTCTGCTTCACAGCAGAACCGTCGTAACAAGTAAAATTCCTATGAGGAGTTCTGTTCCATATCTTCGAAGTTCATGATCAGATCATAACAATATTTCTATGGGACCAATTCGGCAGCATAACCTTTCAAACAAACAAAAAATTTCGAAATCAGTCCACAATTGACCGAGAAATCGGTGAACATACATAAAAACAAAAAAAATACATTCAGCCGAACATAGAACCTCCTCCTTTTTGAAGTCGGTTAAAAAAACGCGCGACTGCCGCGCTGCAGCTGCGCGCTCTTGTTCATTTGAAGGCGTTAGAGTAGAAATCCTTTTTTTTTATTAATGATAGGCTCGCTTTTGACCACCATCTCACTTGATGGTAAGCGATGATGTGGTCGACGATGGAGCACGCTTGCCTAGAAATAACCTATTCACTCTTGACTTAAAGACCCCTAAGTTGTAGCTATCAGGAAACACAGACTCCAGCAAGGAATTCCACTCCTTGGCTGTACGCACAATAAATGTGTTCTCAAAACGCTTTGTGCGTACGGGTGGGATGTCCACCATATACCGGTGGCGCAACGCCGTACGTCTAGTGGTCCGATGATGGAACGGACTTGGCGGAATTAGATTGTGCAATTCCAGCGCACACTCCCCGAAATGTAAACGATAAAAAACCGACGGGCTAGCAACTCGGCGGCGATGCCCAAGGCTGGCAGGCAACTGCGGTCGGAGCTTTTATCTGTTCGGATCGAGCGAACACCAGCCCAGATTCTGTTAAATTGATGTGACGTCAGCATCGCTTCGATTCGTTCATTCGTTCTCAAGCTTCCGTATTTTTGACATCAAAGACATATTTTTTATCGGCTGCTTTTCTGACTGGTCTACAGTGTGACCCACTTAAGCTTCCACGGACTGTTGCGGATACAAGCTGTAGACAACGTTACTTACCTGTAGATAGTAACTCTTCTGTTGGGCAGGTCTGGTAGCAGAGAAGGCACGATCTCTGAGCGGTACCCGCCGTCACCCACCGAGCGAAGCACGGTGCGGACGCCGGGGTGCTTCCACGGACTGTTGCGGATACAAGCTGTAGACAACATTACTTACCTGTAGATAGTAACTCTTCTGTTGGGCAGGTCTGGTAGCAGAGAAGGCACGATCTCTGAGCGGTACCCGCCGTCACCCACCGAGCGAAGCACGGTGCGGACGCCGGGGTGCTTCCACGGACTGTTGCGGATACAAGCTGTAGACAACATTACTTACCTGTAGATAGTAACTCTTCTGTTGGGCAGGTCTGGTAGCAGAGAAGGCACGATCTCTGAGCGGTACCCGCCGTCACCCACCGAGCGAAGCACGGTGCGGACGCCGGGGTGCTTCCACGGACTGTTGCGGATACAAGCTGTAGACAACATTACTTACCTGTAGATAGTAACTCTTCTGTTGGGCAGGTCTGGTAGCAGAGAAGGCACGATCTCTGAGCGGTACCCGCCGTCACCCACCGAGCGAAGCACGGTGCGGACGCCGGGGTGCTTCCACGGACTGTTGCGGATACAAGCTGTAGACAACATTACTTACCTGTAGATAGTAACTCTTCTGTTGGGCAGGTCTGGTAGCAGAGAAGGCACGATCTCTGAGCGGTACCCGCCGTCACCCACCGAGCGAAGCACGGTGCGGACGCCGGGGTGCTTCCACGGACTGTTGCGGATACAAGCTGTAGACAACATTACTTACCTGTAGATAGTAACTCTTCTGTTGGGCAGGTCTGGTAGCAGAGAAGGCACGATCTCTGAGCGGTACCCGCCGTCACCCACCGAGCGAAGCACGGTGCGGACGCCGGGGTGCTTCCACGGACTGTTGCGGATACAACCTAAGAGACACAACTTTACATATTAATCTAAATTATTTAGTACTCAACACATAAAATGAAACGCATACATAACGATAAAAATAAAAGTTTTATTTAAAAAAATAATCCTTTAATAAGTTTCAAAGAGATCCAAAAATGTGTGTACAGTTTAAAGTTACACATCATTGTGTTTTGTTACATAAATAGAGAAAAGTTTAGTAAAGAAAGGCAAAATCGCATGGTGCACATAAAATCTTACCATCTTCAACGAGTGACTTGCTGAGTGCCAGGAAATGCCAGAGACCACTGAGTGAGTCATCATCAGCTAAGTCTGCGTTCTGCCATAAATCTGGCTGCAACCAAACAGTGAGAAAATCATTCCATATACGAAATTCTTCATACATGCAGAGAGTACATAATTCAAAATAAACTTAAATTTGCATTCTAGTTTTGTACAAGAAGATCAGTACTAGAAATGAATTTCACATAGAAAAAGTGGTATGTGTCGCATCGACTCAAGTATGTTTGTTACTTTTCTGAATTCCAATAGTAAGGTTCACTGACCGCACTTTGATTTTGCTAAAGCATAGACTCGTAAGAATTCAAAAACCTTATTGTTATTACTATAATTTTATGTGCGTATATATTGTTTACGCAAAAGTGGTTCAGCGTTTATTTATTAGTATCTCCATATACACAGATACAAATTAAGTCACAATAATACATCGATGCGTCTTTTTATGTGGTTCTTCAGTAATAGACCTGCATACGTCTACGTGGAAAACAGCATAAAACAATAATATAATACTTGGAAAAATAACGATGAAAATTGAATTTAAAAAATACATTTATTCTTTTTTATAATTAACTGACCAATTTTTTTTATTTTTTTTATTCATATAAACCAGTGCTTGACTGCGATCCCACCTGATGGTAAGCAGAGATGCAATCATTGATAGTGAGGCGCACTAGTATAATGTCGTGTCTATGGTGATACTGACCTTAAGTCCATAGTCAGTCTGCGCCCTCTTCTTCATAACAAACGAGATGTCTCTGATGGCGGCGTAGAAGTCGTCGTTCATCATGCGCAGGGCTCCGCCCCCACCCGTCCACACCAGGGAGCCCCCGCCGCCCCAGGATACCGTCACTCGCTCGCACACTGTGTAGTCTACAAGGGCACCTGGGGGAGAGAACAAGGACCTTGAATGTGCTTTTAGATTTTGTTTACTTATGAAAGCAACCTTATAGCAGTGGATATAAAACTCACAATTAGAGCTCAAATAACTTAAAAAGGTCTGCGTCTACTTATGACAGTCAGTTTTTTAACTTAGCAGCTAGCAGATGTGTTGCTAGGGAGTTAATTGTGCCACTTCTCATTTCAATGAAATGTTAAGCTAATTTATTTATTTTTATTGTACAGCAAAATAGCCATTAATACTAAAATAGGTTAATCCTTTCACTCTGTCTTCTCACAGAATCGCAAACTTTCTAATAATATTGTCTTCCATTTATCAGCAAACAAATCTAATCCAGGGTTGGCTTCCACGAGCGCGTTGAGCATCGTTAGCATACGCGGTATAGGGGAGGTGGATCGAGCTACAGTGCGACAAAATGGGACATTAAATAATTTATGCTTTCTAGAGCGATTGTAATTATTCGGAACCAATAATTGACACAACTCTGCATGTAAGTTGGACGCATCAGTGTAACCATTAATAATAAACATTAGATGCGTTGTTAGTAGGTTTATATTCGCATGTTTTCTTTCGAAGAGTGACATTTATTTATTTATTTATGGGCACACCAACAGCATTACATACATGATTTATTGTGAAAAATAATATTAAAATTTAGTATCTGGTATGCATGCCTATTATAGGTATGCACAGCTTACACAATGATAGGTATGACATTAATTGTTATTTTAAGAGATAAAAAAAAAATATTACCACAATAATTAAACATACAAAATGGGTAAAAAAATCATACAATTATAAAAATAAAAAAATAAAAAGTAGACAAATAAAATTAAAAATGAATCATTACAAAAAAAAAGAGGATAGTGTATATAACATTGGAATTTATGCTTACAATTAACAATTGATTGGAACATTTGTACAATCTCATACCTCCGAGACTGCTCTCCTAAACTTGTTGAGTGAGACACCGTGTAAATCGGTGTCTGGTGATTTGCAAAAACTATTGTGGGTTTTGCACATTCGGAGCAAGGGTGCGTTGAGGCCAAGGTTAGTTTTACGGAAAGGAATATGGAGTAATCTAGAGATGGGATGTCTGGGAAGTTTTGAAGGGACTGAATAATGAATACGCTCTACTAGATCACTGCATTTTACAAACCCATTAACTACTTTGTAAAGGAATATTAGATCACGCGAACGGCGACGGTCACGCAGTGTCTTTATTCTGAAAAAATCTAGGCGCTGTTCATAGGGACAGCGATGACTAATATCTCTAGATATAAATGCAAGATGTCTGGTGAAAGCTCTTTGTATTTGTTCAACCCTTTGAGAATGAGCTGCGTAGAACGGGTTCCAGGCGACACTGGCGTATTCTAAACGACTACGTACCAGAGTGTTGAACAGCACTATTCTTGTCTTGGGCAATTGGAAGCCTCTTGTGTTTCGCTTTACAAAGCCCAGCATTTGCGCCGATTTTTTTACGATATCGTTGATGTGCGGCTTAAAGCTGAGTCTATCATCGACTAGAACACCTAAATCCCGTATTTCGCATACTTTTGTCAACAAAGTGTTACATAATGAGTAGGTTGTAAGAATAGTAGATTTCTTTCTTGAGAAGCGAATATGGAAGCATTTCTGGGCGTGTAGGGTCATATTGTTGTTTATGCACCAGTTTTCTATATTTTTTGTACTATTATTACTTAATCTGTGTCAGGAAGAGCTTTAAAATTGCACCAATAACCGAAAAACTTATAAAAAATAGCCTCAGATGATATGGACATGCTAGGAGGATAAGCGAGAACCATGCAGTAAAAATTGCACAAAACCTGCCAGAACAAAAGGAAGGCAGAGGTCTCCCGCCACTGGTCTAGAATCAAGAGAGACCACAATTTAGTCCATTTGCCAGAGCTGACAACCCAGGATAGAATATCCTGATACCGATTACTGAGGAGACCCGATCCCAAATAATGGGAACAGGAGAGGACAAAGAAGAAGAGACATTGAGAAACAGTGGTAGACATGCCTTACTGACCATTTTACGTAAATAATTCTCTCTCTCTCTTTTACCTTTTACTCTGACCTTTTACTCTTTAGTTATTACTAGACACCTGCTCCAGCTTCGCAGGATAGTTATAAATCTTTGAAATTCTCAGCTTTTTCCTATTATAATGTGCATATATTTTAGCTTCAAGCACATAAACCTTCCTCTTGTATCACTGTTTATTGGTAAAAACCGCATAATGAGTTTATCGCGGACAGACAGTCAGGCAGCCGCTGTGGGGGACTTTGTTTTATAATTATTATGTAAGGATATTGCTTACCTGTAGCACAAGCTGCCAGTAACCTTCCTTCGTGCGAGGGATGCCAAGTAAAGGCAACGAGTGGCGAAGCAGGCGCGCTGCTTACACACACGTCTCTCTCAATAACGCTAGGCCCACGCGAGTATTGCTCTTCTAGCTCAGCTTCCACTGCCGGAGCTGCCATCTGAGGTAGGCAATGTTATAGAATAATTTTTACTCAGAAAGTGAACTAAATAACGATCTCGGTAATTTAAGTTAATCATTTGATTAAGAGAGCATTCTTTAGTAAAGCAGATGTTAAAAGTAAAGTAAAAAATTAACTACATTTTGTCGATTGATTGATAATTTGTCGTAAATGACGTAATTTATTGTAAAGCAAACATTCATTTTCATCTCTGTTATAATAAGAAGTCAATTCTAAACGGAATGCCTCAGGGACGTATATTGGGACCACCACTTCTTGACAAAATATTTTTCTAAAATCTCATATTTAATTTAGTACAGATTAAGAAAGTTTAATTCTTTTTTGAAAATAGATTTACACTGCACTCACCATGGAGTCGGACATGTTGACTTTGCTGTCACCGTTGGCTTGTTGTATGTCGTAAATACGAAGAGTACTCGAATCTCGCTGCAGTGACACCAGTAAATTACGTCTAAGACAAGAAACAAACAAACTATAGAATCGATCGATATTACAAAATGAATCAAAGCAATGGTTCACTAGACATGGTTTACGTCATCAGCTTGAAAAATTGCTTTTTCTTTCTCTACTACGCCTGAATATTTTTTCATTTGCACATTTGCAGTCATTCTTCACTCAAGTCATTATTTCTTTTCATTCCCCTCCTTCTTTTTTTTTTATTTTTCCTTCCGTTCGCTCCATCAATCAGTGCATTAATGTATGTTAGTGGAGTAGCTATAGTTGACAATCAAGTTAATTTAGTACACTTCGTGGCCAACATGCTTGTCTAATACGGCTTACAGGCGCAGTGGTGGGGAGGTGCTGGAAGTGGAGAACAAATACTGACCAATTAAAACCTCCATGCAGTTTTCGCACACGCACGCCACGCTAACACACGTACCTCGTGGGACACCACTGCAGCTGCGCTAGCGGCCTGGGATGCTGCATGCTGAGCAGCGGCCTCTGCAGTGCGCGCGCGTCCCACACGCACGCCACGCTAACACACGTACCTCGTGGGACACCACTGCAGCTGCGCTAGCGACCTGGGATGCTGCATGCAGAGCAGCAGCCTCTGCAGCGCGCGCGCTTCCCACACGCACGCCACGCTAACACACGTACCTCGTGGGTCACCACTGCAGCTGCGCCAGCGGCCTGGGATGCTGCATGGTGAGCAGCGGCCTCTGCGGCGCGCGCGCGTCACACACGCACGCCACGCTAGCACACGTACCTCGTGGGACACCACTGCAGCTGCGCCAGCGGCCTGGGATGCTGCATGGTGAGCAGCGGCCTCTGCAGCGCGCGCGCGTCCCACACGCACGCCACGCTAACACACGTACCTCGTGGGACACCACTGCAGCTGCGCCAGCGGCCTGGGATGCTGCATGGTGAGCAGCGGCCTCTGCAGCGCGCGCGCGTCCCACACGCACGCCACGCTAACACACGTACCTCGTGGGACACCACTGCAGCTGCGCCAGCGGCCTGGGATGCTGCATGGTGAGCAGCGGCCTCTGCAGCGCGCGCGCGTCCCACACGCACGCCACGCTAACACACGTACCTCGTGGGACACCACTGCAGCTGCGCCAGCGGTCTGGGATGCTGCATGGTGAGCAGCGGCCTCTGCAGCGCGCGCGCGTCCCACACGCACGCCACGCTAACACACGTACCTCGTAGGACACCACTGCAGCTACGCCATCGGCCTGGGATGCTGCATGGTGAGCAGCGGCCTCTGCAGCGCGCGCGCGTCCCACACGCACGCCACGCTAACACACGTACCTCGTAGGACACCACTGCAGCTGCGCCAGCGGCCTGGGATGCTACATGGTGAGCAGCGGCCTCTGCAGCGCGCGCGCGTCCCACACGCACGCCACGCTAACACACGTACCTCGTAGGACACCACTGCAGCTGCGCCAGCGGCCTGGGATGCTGCATGGTGAGCAGCGGCCTCTGCAGCGCGCGCGCTTCCCACACGCACGCCACGCTAACACACGTACCTCGTGGGACACCACTGCAGCTGCGCCAGCGGCCTGGGATGCTGCATGGTGAGCAGCGGCCTCTGCAGCGCGCGCGCGTCCCACACGCACGCCACGCTAACACACGTACCTCGTGGGACACCACTGCAGCTGCGCCAGCGGCCTGGGATGCTGCATGGTGAGCAGCGGCCTCTGCAGCGCGCGCGCGTCCCACACGCACGCCACGCTAACACACGTACCTCGTGGGACACCACTGCAGCTGCGCCAGCGGCCTGGGATGCTGCATGGTGAGCAGCGGCCTCTGCAGCGCGCGCGCGTCCCACACGCACGCCACGCAAACACACGTACCTCGTGGGACACCACTGCAGCTGCGCCAGCGGCCTGGGATGCTGCATGGTGAGCAGCGGCCTCTGCAGCGCGCGCGCGTCCCACACGCACGCCACGCTAACACACGTACCTCGTAGGACACCACTGCAGCTGCGCCAGCGGCCTGGGATGCTGCATGGTGAGCAGCGGCCTCTGCAGCGCGCGCGCGTCCCACACGCACGCCACGCTAACACACGTACCTCGTAGGACACCACTGCAGCTGCGCCAGCGGCCTGGGATGCTGCATGGTGAGCAGCGGCCTCTGCAGCGCGTGCGCGTCCCACACGCACGCCACGCTAACACACGTACCTCGTAGGACACCACTGCAGCTGCGCCAGCGGCCTGGGATGCTGCATGGTGAGCAGCGGCCTCTGAAGCGCGCGCGCGTCCCACACGCACGCCACGCTAACACACGTACCTCGTAGGACACCACTGCAGCTGCGCCAGCGGCCTGGGATGCTGCATGGTGAGCAGCGGCCTCTGTAGCGCGCGCGCTTCCCACACGCACGCCACGCTAACACACGTACCTCGTGGGACACCACTGCAGCTGCGCTAGCGGCCTGGGATGCTGCATGGTGAGCAGCGGCCTCTGCAGCGCGCGCGCGTCCCACACGCACGCCACGCTAACACACGTACCTCGTGGGACACCACTGCAGCTGCGCCAGCGGCCTGGGATGCTGCATGGTGAGCAGCGGCCTCTGCAGCGCGCGCGCGTCCCACACGCACGCCACGCTAACACACGTACCTCGTAGGACACCACTGCAGCTGCGCCAGCGGCCTGGGATGCTGCATGGTGAGCAGCGGCCTCTGCAGCGCGCGCGCGTCCCACACGCACGCCACGCTAACACACGTACCTCGTAGGACACCACTGCAGCTGCGCCAGCGGCCTGGGATGCTGCATGGTGAGCAGCGGCCTATGCAGCGCGCGCGCGTCCCACACGCACGCCACGCTAACACACGTACCTCGTAGGACACCACTGCAGCTGCGCCAGCGGCCTGGGATGCTGCATGGTGAGCAGCGGCCTCTGCAGCGCGCGGGCGTCCCACACGCACGCCACGCCCTCCCCGCGCGACGCTATCTGGTAGCCGCCGCACGGCTCCGCAACCACGCCGTAGCAGTACCGGGTCGTGGCCATACTTACCGCCTTGTTCGATAAATCTGGGAATAATATCGAGCGAATAAATTAAATTAGATTGAAGTTTCTGTCTGCCCCGATGGATAATAATAATAATATAATAATAATAGTTATTTTTTTTAATATGCTTTTTTTAAGAAATATTTAAAAATGTAAATAATATTTGTGCATACCTAAGTGACTTTATTAATTACCTCTTAGATCAAATATCTTGATGTACTTGAGGTTCATGGAGGCGATGAGGGTTCTGGTGGAGAAGTTGGCCCAGGTGACGCAGTGCGCCGTCTCAGAGAGACCCATCTCGGCGAGAGGGCGCGGGGGCTCTGTCGCTGATGATGCGGAGCCGCTGTCTGTAGCTGTTAGGGAAAGTAAAAGATAGAAATGTGTATCTAGATATTTTTTTAGGGTTCCGTACCTCAAAAGGAAAAAACGGAACCCTTATAGGATCACTTTGCTGTCCATCTGTCTGTCTCTCTGTCTGTCAAGGCCCTTTATCTCGGGAACGCGTGGAGATATCGAGTTGAAATTAAAACTATATACTCAAGTCTGCGATCCCTTGAAGTTGTGAAAAAATCAAACTTCTAAGTTCACGAAAAAAAAAGATATGGCCATTTATGTCATGAAAAACGTATATTTCGACACTCTCAAAAGAATCAAAATTCATCGGGTATTTCTCGTTGACCCAGAATCCTAAAATTTGGCATAAAGCAAGTTCTTACAGCACAGGTATAGGAATAAATCTGAAAACAATAAATTTGTTGTTACGTCACAAAAAAAAAGATTCGGAAAAATCTTCGAAACTCGATTCTCGAATTGAACTATTTACATAAGTAAGTTTGTACGTGGTTTGTACGGAACCCTCAGTGCGCGATTCCGACTCGCACTTGCCCAGTTTTTTTTAAAACAAACATTGTCTTGCTCAGGAATTACTCTGCTGTGTGGTGTGTTTACAAACCTGTAAAGTCAGCCAAACGGTACTACTATCTGCAGACCAAACAAATATGTATTTGGCCGTGCCGGAATAGTATCCACGACAGGCAGCGCTGCAGCTAATCAAAGTTACTATGATCTTCCATTATGTTTTATAAAATTTTACCATAGAAATAATAAATTCATTTTGTATAAAAGTTCCGTAAACGATGTGAACGAATAGGAACCTAAAATTTTGAGATAAAATTTTGTGAAACTTTCAAAGAAACAATGCTTTCATATGAAAATAGCTTGTTTCGATGTACAATAAAGAATTAAAGAACCAGTCAAGTTTTTAGTGAGTAAAAAAAGTCAGCCAGACTTTTTTTACTCACTAAAAACTTGACTGGTTTCACATACTTAAGTGTACCTACGTGTATAGTATGAATGTTTTCAAGTTCGCGCTATTAGCCTCCAGCTACAAGACCTTTTCTTATAAGCCCTTTATGTATTTGTACTAATTAAAAAGCAAAAAGTCCAGCAAACAATTGTAGCATATTTTGGGCAACTACATGTCCAAGCGCGTATTTGCGTATAGGGTCTAAAATCGGAGTATCAATCGTGTGATAAGCCCATTTCCAAAGAAAGTTTTACTTATTTTTCTAATGCTTAAAATCTTTAGTGATTTCGGAGACCAACAATCTAAAGTTGGCTTACGTTTAGCCTCTTCAGACAGGGTGGACCCCCGGTACACATCCCACAGCAGGATGCAGTGGTCACTGCGGTGCTTCTCCATGGCCACCGCCAGCATATTGGTCTCCATGGGGCTCCATGCCACTGAGTTGCAGAGTCGAGGGTAGCGAGGAGCTGAGGGAAACAGGGATCATTATCAAAAGTCTTTGGTGCATCATCATTTCAGAAGAAAGACGTCCACTGTTGGACATAGGCCTCCCCCAAGTGTCGCCACATAGAACGGTCCTGTGCGTCTCACAGTCCCGCGACTCTCACAGGTCAATTGGTGCAGTTAACAAAAATGTCTTTAGGTTGTGAAATTTTACGATTTTCGTAGTTTTAAACATTATCCATCACATCTCGTTTTCAAAGTACATGCCAATAGATTTTTCATCTACCTTCACTTTACGCATTTAAAAAATGGTTGACGCTTTTGAAATTCATACTCTTTTACTGTGTTGATTTGTTTAATAATAAAATTAAATGCAATGAATATAAAAACAATACTTAATTTCATATCTGGGGGATTACATTTTTAGAATTATGCCATTACAACCAACAGAATTATGTTCTGAAGATTTAACCTTTTGACGTGCGTAATTAGAGACACAATAGTAAGACAATGGCTTGCGGACGCCGGCTACCGCCTGAGCGTTAATGAATTAAAGCATAGTTGAATGCTATCCTTCAGCTAGGTTTTAAACTATTTTTCTTTCTTTGTATTCTCATTTTTTCACAAGTCTATATGTTATTGATACTTAGGATGTCACTTGGATTAGATATGTGCAAAGGGAGATGAAAAGCCTCAATTCCAATGTTGTGGACAGAAGTCACCGAACCATGTGGTGCCACATGATAAATAATAACAATAGTATAATAATAATAAATATATAATGGGACAAGGTGAGAACAAAGAAGACTGTTTTTTTTTTATTGATACTTACTAAACTCTCTGCCAACAAGTCCCAATGGGTCATATGTCTGCTTTAGAGTAGTCAGAGCAACTCTCCCACTAGCATAGCCCAGTGCTAATAGTGGCTCAGGTTGCTCGGGGATGGCGCTGATATCTACACAGCGGACACCGCTGGCGCTTTGGGATGCAAGGACTGTCGCTCCACGGGTTGAAGATATTGGAGTGACTAGAGGAAAATGAAATATTTTTTCTATATTTGGTATGCAATTATTATTGCTATTTCCACAATCATAAACACATATTAGTTAAAAAAACATTTCTTGCTTTAAAAATATAATATGTATATCTCAGATGAAATATTTATTCATATGAGATGTATATAAATGTGACTTGCATGTGCAGAGCCAAATTTATTCTTTACTGATTTGCTATTGAATGTGGCGATAAAATAGCTACACAATCGTACTCATTAGTCCACTAATGAGCATATTATTTGCTTAATTATATATTTATAAACTTTGGCTCTAATAATGATAACAACAACAATATGATAACAAGGAATTTAACAAATTATGGAATTTTACTGTTAAAACATTTTTAATAAGAATAGCAGAGCTCGCTCGTTCATCCTATTTTTGTCATTTACTGAATAAATGTATAATTTCGTACGTACATGTTGTTTTTTTCTCGATTTCCTTTATCCTAGAGACTTCATATAAGGTTATGTCTGGGCCCCATAATATAAATTTGTCGTGGTGTATCGGTGACCATAGGACTTCCAATTTAACACCTGACATCATTTTATTTTTATATTACACGTTTCCTGAAATTATTTAATTATTATTCATGTTTGTTTTGCAAGTAAATAAATACGCCACTTCCATGAATGTTTTGACTTTTGACGTTTGAAACGTTTTGTTCTTACACTAAAATAAATACTTTAGTGTCCAGCCAGCCATTTAAAACAAAAAAAAAGTAATCTTGCACTAACTAAACGTTATTAAATTTTTATCATTTTTGAACGTGAACTTGAATGTCACGATGAACCTGGTGCTGCCATTACATAATTAAAAAGAACCACTTTTAACGCAATCTCAAATTGTTAACGTGTTTATTTAATCAGTTAATAATGCTTTTGAGAAATCACACATATCATTAGGCAATCCCAAATTTTTTCTCATTACACCGTGTCGCAAATTTTTTCAATATCTTGAGATATCTGGAGTGGACTATTGGATTTTTCAAATTATGAAACTATGATTTTTGAAAATAATTATTACACCATTACTAAATAATATAGCGAAAATCACATTAATAAAAATAACTTTACCGTTTAATGCATTCCTCTGACAATACACTTTGAAATATTATTCTGCAGTTTTACTTTTTCCCTTGTCAAATTAGATATATAGCATGAATACAAAAAAATTGGCTGATTGATTATTTTTTTGCCAACTGTTCGTCTATTTCATATCACCTGATCATAAATAAAAATGCTGATGAAACTATTTATTTTAAAAATTCCTCATTAATCTTAACGTAAACAAAATTTCCCTACATAAATGGAAATGTTTATTTCAATTTGGAGTACCGCCCTAAAGAGGTCGCTACCTACGACATCGACACCGATCATCAACCCTTTTTGACAGTCGAGTAAAGTGAGTGACCATTGACGAAATACAAGTGAAATCAATTTACACTGAAACACTAAAACGGAGGATAAACCGTCGGAGTCCTATTAATCGAGGTAAGTTCTAGAATTCCCTCAGAGTGTCGTTCAGAAAGTGTAGCGGCGGGCGGCTCGACAACGGAGCTGTGTAGGTCAATGACGTGATGAATGTTTACTACAATGGCAACGCCTCGACTTCTCCCACAGTTTCACGCGCATTGTCTTACGGTTCTCACGTGTTGACGCACTTTTCCCGACCCGGTTAGCTGGCTGAAAACTACTTCATTGTCGTTGGTCGTGTGTGCTACAGTGAAGTGTTTGTACAAGTTTCCATAAGGCGTCGTAGCAAACGTTTGTGACTCACTCGCTCGGTTTGTGATTAATTTTCCGCGGATTTTCCTCGAAATTAGCCGCTGTCGCTAATGATAATCAGCCTTTAATCGTTTGCTGTCGTAACGAGCGCGTCGGGCGCTGTGTGTGTGTATCATGCTATTGTTGGGGCCTTCTCTCCTGTCTCCCGCGTTGTGGAGACTGTGCTGAGCCCCCAGTGATGTTCTCAGCCCTAGCTTACCAGTTATCTACTAAGTTTCTGGAAGAGCAAAAGGTGAGAGTGATTTTCTGTGTACTATAACATCAAGATCTTTAGAAAAACAAAAACTATTTCAATACAGCATTCTTGTTTGATCATCATAAAAATTCTATACAATGTAAATTAGTTTTCTGTTAACTAATTAATATAAGACTCACTGAACAATCTTCTAAATAAATTCTACAACTACAACTAAAGGAATGTTGTTTAGAATGCTGTTATGACCATTTTAACAGAAATAACTTGAGACAAGCTCCACAAGGATTTACAAAGGCATCCCTTTCCCTTTGTATGTACACATTATAATATAGTACATTAACTGCAACATGGCAACATATTATTTGCATTACTTTTATAAATTGTTAGAATGAATTTCTCTATGATGCTCATAGATAATGGTCTACTTTAAAAACGGATTGAATGTTAATGGCTGTTTATTAGTTTATAGGTATATTGTAAACCTGACAATAGTCAGTTGTTTTACTGGTTTCAAACAATCAATAATATTAGTAATCAGATTTGGTATTTGTGTTGAGCAAATCTAAATTGATTTAAGCCAGGGGTGTTATTATTGTTTGTGGAGGTAATATCAGGAAGAACAGTTCACTATCATGACATCTTAACTTATAGAATACCGTAATTAGATACACAATAGAAAGACAATGAGAGAGAGAATTCCGGTGTTCGCTTGAGGTTTAGTGAATTAAAATTGACACGAGTTCTGTGTGAAAAAAGGATAGTGCTATTTATACAGTTCTGTCTCTCTCTCGCACCAGTATTATGATGATTTTAAGACCCTGATTCTATTTTCAGAATTTTATCAAATGGTTTTTTTTTTAAATGGTACTTTGTCACCAAATGTCATTGGCTAGGCTTTATATCCTGATAAAAAGCATAGATCCTGTTGGCTGTGAGCATAGATGGAAAGCCACAGAGAAAAACCAGTAACAGTTAACTAGCTAATCATATTTCTTTAAACTTAATGCTGACTATTAATACCCTATTGTATGGCAAATTGATTACCATTGGCAATAATCTAAAATAAAGACGATTTTTTTGCATATAGAATGAGCTTCCTTAAGCATAAGCATAATCAGCCTTTTAATGTTCCCACTGCTGGGACTAAGGCCTCCTCCCTAGGAGAAGGAATGGGCCGTAATCCACCATGCGGGCCCAGTGCAAGTTGGTGAATGTCACATGCATGTCTTTGAATTTTTTTATTCTAGGACATGCCGGTTTCCTCGCGATGTTTTCCTTCACCGTTTTGAGAGCAGTGGTCGACTCGAGCTTCCTTACATTACATGTTATACATCTGTCTGTCATTTTGCACTATACAAAAAAACTTCTGAATGCATTTTCGTGTGCATTTCTGAGTGCACTTAGTTGTGGGTAGGTCAAAGATTAGAATTTTTATTTTTCATTAGTCTATAAATATTAAAATGAATCTTTGGTAAATTTAACAAAACTCAGTACCAACACAATAGGATACAACGTTATCAGCAGTTCCTTGTATGACAGTAATGACCAAGTAGATCTTATCATAACAGCTAATGCGTTTGTAACGACTTTGCCAATAGGCATCCTACTAACTTTGAACTGTTACATATGGTTTCTTTCGGTGGTCTTTGGTTATAAGCTGCTCAGTTATAACTAGATAATATTTGTGTTGCTGCTTAATTACCTCAATAATGTAAGAACTAGTTTGGTTTACTGATGTAAAAATAATGGATAATACTGATTAGTTGGCTCTGCACAAGTTGCAAGTGATTGGGAATATCAGGTTTTAATTTATTTTCAATATCAGGTTAAATGTGGGTGTGTATATTTATTACTTCTTCATACTTGAATGATTGAACAGAATCCGATGAAACTTGGTACACGAGTAGACCATGTTCTGGAATAGTACATTGGATTCTTTTTATCCCAGGAGTATGTTTTCCTGGAATAATTTTCTATAATCATGTGGTTGGAGCTGATTGTAGCAACTAGTATATTTTTAGACGCACCACTGTCTTGCCACACTGTTCAAGGAATACCTACAGTTGTGATTATATCTTGTGTGTTTTATTTTGCAATACTGCAGTTTAGAGTTAAGACGACACAGATGGCGCAGTGGCTGAACGATTGGCTGCTGCGCTGGGCCCGCGAGGGAATAAATATTAGTATAGCGTACACATAGTTGTTCAGGGTCTGGGTGTCTTGTGTACATGAGTTTACATTGTTGTCAATAAACCCATGATACAGGGGTAATTCCTACTGTGGTGCAATGTTTTTGTAGATTATAAAAATCTTTTTTTTTTTATGGCAATTGAGCCGGTTTCGACTATTCTGCCAGTGTGTGGTGGCCCAGTGGGAATAACCGTCGAACTGTACTTCGTGGTAGATGTTAGTAAACTGGAAAGACAAACACAAGTGTTAGTAAAGACACATAATATAATTTATAGTTATCTAAAAAAAAATTGGATACTACATAAAACACAAACTACTATAAATAGAATAATTAAATACACGTTACACATAAAAAACCATATTTCTGGTGCAAATATTGTCAATTCAGTGGTTGTTAATTTTAGTTTACTGCACTCCTTTCTCTATAAAAAAATCAACAATGCTAAATCTTAAAGTCCTCTATTCCAAAAATAGATGCAAAGTTTTGTAAACTTTTTTCATAGCCTTATTGTCTATTACTCTATCCCCCCGATCTCTTTGTTGTCACTCTTCCTCTAGTCATCCACATTCATACTTGACACCTCTTCTCTGATGCTATGGAGCTTCGTAACTGTAACCGAAACTATCGGATATCCGAAATGAAAAATATCCGTAACCGGAACCGATATAAAAGTTTCGAATAGTTTCAGATAAAGGCGGAGTCTAACAGAAAGGTTACGACAGGGTTTTATTGGTTTTGCCTGGACAAACAAATGTTAATCTAGACTAGAAATAAAATCTAATCTTGGCTTATAGGTAGGGAACTATTTGAAATTAGTAGATAATCCGAAATCATTTTCTCTCCGTAACCATATTCAATTATTCAGATCCGAAATTTCATTCCTGATTTATAGCATCGAATGTAGTTTTTTTCGTAAATCCTCTCACTAAAAGTGATTGTAGTGGTAGTGACATTACAGGTCACTACCCTACCACTACAATCACTTTTAGTGATGGTTCAAGGTGAGGTTGATGAATATTTTCAATGTATTCCCAACTTTATCTTCCAAATAATATCATGCGCATTCCAATTGGATTCATATTTGCATACTGATTGCAGTTATCGCTATTTAAAGAGGTTTTCTTTTATCATTTTATCTTTTTATTTACAATATTTCATAGATTAACTCATAATCTTTCTTTCTTTATCACATACTTAATAGCTTTTAACAATCGGTTGGAATCAATATACCTTGTTATAATTATCAGTATTAGTTTGATCATCAAATGTATCTTTTACAGTTTTATCTTGTGAACAGTGATAATCCTAAGAAGAAAATTACGACACACTGTTAAGCAGGTGATAAGGCATTATCAGATTATCTGAACAATCGAAACAGCTCATGATGCAAACATCTATTATTTTAGAAATGGCTGAAATCGGCTTTTGTGACTATTTATAAATTTCTCAAAACTATTTACATTTTAATATTTTTTTTATGAAAATCTTACAGCTAATAAATACATTTAGACTTATTTTAATAAAGCTTATGGCCTATTACATGTTTTCACTTACAACAAAAGGATAACTGTGTTATAATCGGTACTATAAACAATATAAATACAATAGTTACAGGCACAGCAAAAAAAAAAATCTAAATAATGTTTTCAAGAAATCGATACTATTGCTACATTTTTTTTATAGACAGATAAATAAGATCAGCTGTGAAATTTATAATTTTTTCAATGTTACGAAATGTCAAAATATGATTTTTTCGTATGACTAATACTGTTGCCAAAAAGAAAAAATGTTTTTATTTTTTCGCTTGTTTCCCTATTCAGTTCAAACGGTTTTGATCTTTAGAAATATGTGTACACAAAAAAAATTGCTGGTTAAGCTTTCTTCAGAATGTACATAATATACGTAAATCAATCAATGTTTCGGAAAGAAAATGGTTTTAAAAGTCAGCGGGGTTCTATGCGGGCGCTGTCGGCAGTACGAGTAGGGGTGCATTTAACTCCGGCCAGATGTTCAGGGGACTATACGCCTTAAATCGCTAAACGTTACTTACAACCTAAGTTACGAATTCGGTTGTGGTCGCAATCACGAAAAGCCTCCAGCAATTTTATCAGCGACAGGTATGGTGGACAGGAATGTCATAGTTAGCAGCGCTTATAGTTATTTGCGATAATAATCTTGATAAGAGTGGCCCGCGCGTTAGCCGGTAGTAATCATTTTAATTTACCGTTTGTTTTGAGGAAACTCGGTAATAACTAAACCAAAGCTTATTGTGCTAATTTCCTTTATACATGAGTACAATAAGCATACTTTATGACGTTTATACATTGACACACCCTCATTGCTTTTCAACAACAGAAACACTTTCTCCCATGGCGGCGCATACCGCTACGTGTAACCATAGAAAATCAGTTTTTGTGTAAATGATAACACGTGAAAGCGGTTCAGAGCACATTACATACTCCTCATTATATAGTTTTAAACAATAAGCAGTTTCTACTGCACACGGTGATCAGTATTCAATGATCAATTTATTAGCACGCCACAGCACAGCCGAAGCAGTGAGACAAGGCAAGGTTTTTCTAACCGTGGTATGCTCATGACCTTCCGCTTGGGATAAATATGTACATCATTGATGAACTGTGTACGAAAATAGACGGCTTACCCTCTACAAGGTTGTAACTGAAGTTACCGAAGTGTATGATTAATGATTCTTGTTGTTTATTCATGATTCTCGACATACCGAGCTTTGAAAGTCGTTAATCAGATTCCCGTAAGTTTCACGGAACCGGTCTTTCTTGAGGATATTGATATTCCCCATTACACAAATAAAATCTATAGATTTTTCATCAGTTTCTGTATGAAAACTGATATATATCCATAAATTGAGAGCCCGGAAGTTGACTTTTATTGAAGAAGAGCATATGATGACGCCTTATATTATAATTTCAAAAGTGTCTGTACGCTCTCACGAGTTTATTCAATTACTTATCACCTCTATCTAAATAGCCCTCCATGGTAACTGTAATAAGCCAACAATACCACACAATCAAGCCGCACATCCACGCGAACCATGTCGGTCACTCGTCCGTGACTAACGGGTGACACCATGCCATAGTCTGTAATGTGACCTAGCTGCTAATTACATTAACTTTCAGTCGTCAGTCTGGGCTGGTGAATAGTTAAACATATGATAAACTATTTGCGTCATTGCGTGCTGAATGTCAGGTGGAAGAAATTGAATTATCGTGTTTTATGAAGGGTAAATGACCTTATATAAATGACCTTCATTTTGGCCCCTGCCAGGATGAAGGTGATACAAGACAAGCCTTTCAAACGGTGTTCCTCGCAAATACCTTTAGATGAGGATGAATTGTTTTTCTTCGTCAGGATTAAGTTATATGGAATTCCCTGGATTGCAGCCATAGGATTGTTTACAACTTTTAGTCGTCCGCTTAGCTATAAGCGTAGGTTCAGTCCCCTTATCGAAACGTGTTAGACACCCCACAGTGGCAAATTATTTCATATACACATTGATTCTTGATTTCTCTATAACGTTCTGAACGTTGCACTCTGTAGGTAGACAATATCGTTACTGGTTGCGAGATTCATCTTTCAGGGTAGTTAATGAAGTCCCTGAGGAGTAGCGGCCTCCTTTCGTTATGTTTTGATCTTCTGTCTGATTAAAATGGGTATTAACTTTAGACTGCACAATCTGTATAATATTCGCATTCCTAAATGCTGTCTTTAAATGTAAGCATACAAAGTGTATATTTAGCAGATTTTATCTTACACCGATGAAAGCTTCTGAATCAAGTTTGTCGGTATGCGGAACACATGATGAATGAAAACAAATGTTATATTTTTAGCTAGAAAGTGGCCAAATGTGAAACGCATTTCGCGATAGTCAATAGTGAATTTATTACAAAGATATGAATGTGCTCTATTCAACCTTGATTTATTGATTTTATAATGGCTCCTTTCGAATTCGATTCATGTAACCGGTGACTTTCTTCAAATTGCTGTTTCTTGATTTCAATAGTTGATTGATAAAAAAAGGTTTTGCCACAAAATGCATTTAGTTTCAATCGAGTTCCATTTTTAAGACAATCTATGTACTTAGGCAAGTATTGCGAAACATTTTTTGATCAGTTTTTTGTTCGTAGATTTAGCATTCGGAGTACTATTGTCATTGTTTATTGTGTTCCGGCTGGTGATGGCAGTTGTTTCAGAAAATCAGTGACGTATCTATGAGTCAGTCGCAGAATGATTACATTTTATCTTTTTATGTATTCTCTGGCGTATGTTTCACTCTGTACATTTGCATATTCACGATAACCGTGCCTTCGAAACATTTTTTATACGGTACCTATTTATATTGGCTTTCAATGTTTTTTATAATCATTTTATTTTCACCATTGGTCTGTTTGTTATACTAGTGTGTTTTGTTATGGAGAAGGCTGGTACGAACATTGACTAAGTGTGAGTCTATGAATGTATCGTATGAACAACCAATTTCTAGAAAATATACTATCAGTAATAATGCCAAGCATCGTCATAGTTGCATTTTTTGGTTCTGAGTGGTGGTTCCAAGTTGTCTCATTGCGCTTCGCCAGCTCGCCACAGTGCATTGTCACACAAGTTTCTATTTCGCGCCAACTCGTCTGGAAAGCGATGAACTTTTTCCGCGCCAGTGCTGCTGACATGAATTTTTTACTAAATTGCCAGCTATTATGTATTGGTACATGTCGCACGCGATCTCTAAGGGAAACTTCTTACATCATCGCGATGATCATAATCATGATTTAGTGGTTATGAGACGTTGATTGGATGTTTGCGGGTAATTAAAGTGATATTATAGTCTTCAGATAGAGCGCTCACGCATTTGCCATTAAGCGTCGTATGCTGTTCCATATGCATTGACTGCTTTTAGTAATAAATGCTTTTGTAGTTGCAACAACTCCTAATATAAGACACTAGCTGGCCCCCGCGGTTTCACCCGCTTCTTTAGTTACTGCTTCGCACCTGTCGGTTGTGTAATGTTATGTAGCATATAGCCTTTCGCGATAAATGTGTTATCCATAATCCGTAATTTAAATATTTTTTCGATTCGAACCAGTATTTCCTGAGATGAGCGCGTTCAAACAAACAAACTCTTGAGTTTTATAATATTAATAAGCAACTACTGTCTTCAGTGAACACCCACGTGTCGGTCACTGTAACCGGTCATAACCAGTGAAAAGCATTTTATTTTAGTGATGAAGACGAAGCTTTACTTTTAGTAACCTTACTTGAGACTCCCCAATTAAGAACAAATTTTGCAATCATGACATATAAAATAAACGAAATTCATGGAGTATTAATATTTACACTAACCGTTTACCTAAGGGAGTAAGTTCTTTAGTAAAATTTGTTTAGATTGACGGCAATTTTTTTAATGAAATGGCCCGAATGTTGTTCGTACAGCTGCAACAAACGCGCATTTAATTCGGCTAGAGTGTTAGACGGAGCGTTCGGCGCTAAATCTCGTATTACCTCTTTAACCATTCGTCCAATTAATATGCAATAAAAAGCAAAAAACACATGTATTTAGTAATTGTGCCGACAATCCTGCTTATTTTTATATGAATTAATAAATTGTTGACAAAATGACCGGTTAAACATTATTCAACGATTTTATTTACTTTCTAATACATATTTAAAATCATGATATCTCTCGAATGGAATGTCCAAATTGAATTATTAAAAGTAATATACAGGCACTAAACTAGACTTAAATATGGAATAATTTATTTTGATAAGGATTAATATAAAGGTACAAAAAAACGACCATTTCTAGAGGTGGTGCTTAAAATCAGTTTTTAAATTTAAAAAAAATAATAATATTGTGACAACTATAAAAGTTAGACATAATTATGGTGCCGCGACATATTTTGTAGATAATCATGTGTTCTGCAAAATTGTAGTACATTATTTTGTTCCATCATCAATAGTTTTCGCAGCGCACGCTATGTGGAAATTTACAGGTCATTTATTAACACTTTGGTTTACCTTATTGGAGTTTTAGTAGGGAACCCTATAATTTTTCAACATAAAATATAGCATATGTCACTCCATGATAAAGTAGCTTTCCACTGGTGAAAGAATTTTTAAATTGGGTTCAGTAGTTTTTGAGTTTATTCATTACAAACAAAAATACAAATCTTTCCTCTTTATAATATTAGTATAGAAGTATAGATACATACAGCGAAGAACACCATAGGTATAACGCGGTTCGGCGGTGGCGACCTGTCGCGTCTGGCCCCAGCCCAGAACCTGGTACAGAGCGAGAGGACATGGGAAGAAGTTACCTCTTTCTGCGAAGCAGGCGGCGGACAGCCAGCCCAGAACCTGGTACAGAGCGAGAGGACATGGGAAAAAGTTACCTCTTTCTGCGAAGCAGGCGGCGGACAGCCAGCCCAGAACCTGGTACAGAGCGAGAGGACATGGGAAAAAGTTACCTCTTTCTGCGAAGCAGGCGGCGGAAAGCGTGAGGGACAGGCAATTCTCACGCCTCGGCCGCCGCTGGAGACCCCGATTCCCAGCTACTGTAAACGTGGGCTGGCGGATGGGGACCTCGCCATCCGATACGGACCAGACTCGGGTCGACGGCGACGGCGCGTTGTGTTCTCCGCGCGCTTCAGAGATGTCAACATAATTAAATTGACTTTGCCCGCTATGGCTGATGTTGGCAAGGGTTGCGGTTTTGTTCGAAACAGTCACCGCGGCCCTGAAACTCAGAAGGGACACGGGTGGGCTTTAGTCAGTAAAAGACTTCCTCTCATTATGCCCAGAGCAGGAGTACCAATTTGAAGATTAACTAACCTTGATTAAAAAAATATATAACGCGGTGTTTCTCTCGAAATTCTGGCAATTCGGGTATTCAGAGTTCTGAAACAACCCATTAAGGCCCTAACTCCCGAGTAGTGCCATAAAACAGTGACTTTCTGAAGCCTACTATATATCTACCTACTAATATATGTTTGTTATAGATTCATGTACAACATTATCAACATATGATTTTTTCATATGACTAAAAAGAAAAAAAGAAATTTTTAGCAGCATGAAAATTTTTCGCTTGTTTTCCCTACTTTGTTCAAACGGCTTTGATATTTAGAAATAGGTTTACACAAAAAAATTGTTGGTTAAGTGTTCTTCAGAATGTACATAGCATAAGTAAATCAATCAATATTTCGCATAAAAAATGGTTTTAAAGGTCAGCTCTATGCGCTGGTGGGAGTATGTGCAGTGGCGGTACCTTCATACAAGCAGAAAAGCCAGGCATGCCTTACTAAAATGCTCGATAGAGAATCAATATCAAACCCGAACTATTTAAAAGTTCGCGCGCTTTAATTCTTATCAAAATAACACAAAGTATCTACCTATGCCACACTACTACACAGCGCGCGCAGAGTTTCGCATTAGCAGCATCTACGCGAGAGCTATATCTATCTCGCTTACACGTACCGGCTTTTACCGGGCTTTCAAATACTATCTCTGTCACTTTCGCACTTATAGCGATGTGCCGTATAACGAGTTAGGACCTTATGCGTCTACAAATCGATCAGTATGGAAGATTTAAGCCGGGCATTCGTATGAAGTTGCTCGCGTATGCGTGACCTTGTCACCTTGCTAACTCTGCAGTGTTGCCGTTTTAGCGACGTTGTGAGATCTTGGAGATTTTTAACGAGTTTGGAGACTTTTTTTAAGATTTAGCAACAATAAAAAGTAGCGACTTTTTAAAATAACGAAATTAAATATTCAAAAATAAAGGCAATTTTTTAGAACTGGTCTCGTTAATTTCAAAATACGATGTCGTTTTAGAAAAGCATATGCAGCATTAGAAAAGTGACAAACCGGGGCCGAGTTATTTATATTATATTATTCATTCCGTAGCCGATGTGATGCAAATTTGCATCGATTACGAAGTTAGGCAAACAAAATTTGTTTCAATTATTATTGACGAAACCCCCGATGTTAGTCATAGAAAACAACTGTGCTTGATTCTCAGATATAATTATAAATGAAATTCATGACTGTTTTTTGCTTTTAATTTATTGTACCTAATCAGTAGTTTGTGAGAAAATTGCGATGATACATACGTAGGTACCTACATACTCAGTCGAAAACTGAACTTTCTTTTTTTGAAATCGGTTAAAATTTTATTGGGCTTGCCTTATTTTGAAACCCTAGGCACGCCACTGAGTATGTGTGCATTTAACTAGGTAAGCGCGCTCCATCGTCGACCGCATCGTCGCTTTCCATCAGGTGAGATAGGGGTCTAAGCGCGAACCTATTAAGAATAAAAAAAAAAACAAAAAATCTTCAGCCAGATGTTCAAGGGACTATACGTCTTAATATTGTTCAAATTTACCGAGCAAGTCAGCTAGGTGCGACTAATTTGCCTGTAGGTACCTACTCTTTATACATTGCAGGTCGCAAGGGGCAAGGGTAATAAAATAAAACGTAATTTTTTACAACGCTTAAGATGCACCTGTCAGATGCGTGATCTTCATAGTAATTATGATTGATAGAGATTTGTCAGGTGCGAGTCGTGGCGCGGTTATCAATCAATCTCGCTTTGACATACATATTGATTGATAAATTTATCAATCAATTTGTTAGGATATAGTTGAATTAGTGAGATAGTGGTCAAACGCGAGCCTATCAATAATAATAATAAAAAATATTAAAGAATAGATGTTTTATCAATGCCTGAAATGGCATGGTCGAAGCTGCCAAGGTTAAGTGAGTCAGCTCCATCCTTTCTTTGGTATTGTTTTTGGTTAAGTAATAATCAAACAATCTCTTTGTTCTTGCTTGATTGAGTTTAATAATACGGCTAAGAATAACTACTGTTCTTAAAAAACTAGGAAGTAGAACTTTCGATATCGATGTACTCGAAGCTTCGTAATTGGGTTGTGGAGGTCAGATTCTGATGGCGATCGATTTGAGTAAAGCAGCTCTGAAATACCGATCCCATTTAGTACCCTATTAGAGTGGATGCTGTCCTGAATAGGTATTGGAAGTGGAATGATTAGGAAAACTAGAGAAATCTCGAAGTCACGATAAATGAAGCTGAAAATAAAAATATATTTTTGTATTAGTTTTAGCCATTCTGGATATTGACGACTTATCACCGAGAAGTTTTCATTGTCCACAACACCTATTTACAGGGGTCTTTAAAATAAAGATATGAATATCCGATTCAAGAGTTAACTTTCATACACAAACTTATAATACTCTTACGTGGTACTGATAATGATGATGATGGTAACGATGATGGTAGTACGTAGTTGTGATGTTCATTCAATAACATGTTTCATCGAAACTTCATACTTTATTTTTGCTATGGTCTTGAAAACTACGAGTATATAGACTACCTTAAAGTAGTCACAATTTCAAAAAATAACTCGTGATGCGTCTCAATGTATCTACCGTAGTGTCGTTGTCGGTACAGTTGCAGCCGTGCCACCGGCTGGTACCGATCGACTATTTCCATTTTCCATACCACAGCTACATAGTGGTAGGTAGTTTATTTTATCGCTGAAACTAAATGAAATAATGAAAAAATGGCTTTTAGAATGTAGTGTCGATTTGTTTAAATCGATAAATGTTGGGATTTTATGCCATTATGTTCGTGATATACCTAGGTAGGTAGCGTGGTTCACCATGTTAAATATGAAAGACGGTGGTATCAAAATGTGTCAAGGATCGCAGTTGGTTTATAGTAATTAATCTAAGTTAGGAACAGGTAGATCTTTGCTAGAAAAAGTTGACGGAGACCAATGAGCCTCCGTCAAGTTTTTCTTGAACGACCAGTCCACAGACCACGCTGGGCGAGAGATGCGTAAGCTAGCGCTAGCATTAAATCTTACCCAGCTGGTCCAGGGGGCAACGAGGGTGCCGGATGTGGATTCGCACACAGCCAATTGCCTGGACCTTCTGCTGACAACAGATCCAGACCGCTACTCTGTGTCGATATGTTCGCCTTTAGGCGGTTCCGACCACTGTCTGGTTAAGTCTGTGTCTGTCTACTCCCCACCCGATCCCAGCCCTAGGGGCACCCGGCGGGTTTGGCGATACAGGTCAGCAGATTGGGATGGCTTGCGGTCTTTTTTCGCATGCTATCCTTGGCAGCCCACTTGCTTTTCTTCAGATGATGCTTCGTCGTGCGTAGATGCCGTGACGGATGTGTTGCGACAGGGGATGGAGTACTTCATCCCATTCTCTGACGTAACAATGTCTGGCCAAGCTCGTCCATGGTTTGGCGCCGAATGTGATCGCGCAGACGCGCTTAAGCACGCGGCATATCGAGCTTGGGCCGACGCTCGTACGCGCAAAGCAAGCGACGTGGCTCAAAAGAAGAAGGCCTTTAACAGGGCTGCCAAGTCCTGCAAGAAGGTGTTGCGGAGGTCTCGGTTTGACCACATAAGCCGAATTGGGAGCAAACTTGCTTCATACCCCGCAGGTAGTAAAGCGTTTTGGTCCCTGGCTAAGTCGGTTGAATCGAACTTCTGCCGTCCGTCACTTCCGCCACTGCTGAAACCCGATGGGTCGCTGGCTCACACCGCTGAGGAGAAAGCAAACTTGTTTGCCTCTCTTTTTGCGGAATCTTCTCGTCTGAATTCTGGTGACGCACGGCCACCTGTTTCTCCTGATGGATGCGCGACGAGGATGTCAGACGTTCGTATCCATCAAAAGGACGTTCGTAGGGTCCTGCGTAACCTCGACGTGAACAAAGCTAGTGGCCCCGACGGGATACCAGCAATTGTACTTAAAACTTGTGCGCCTGAATTGTCTCCGATCTTGACACGCCTATTTCGCATCTCATATGAGACTGGAAAAGTGCCGATTGCTTGGAAGCAAGCTAACGTGCAGCCTGTGCCCAAGAAGGGCAGTCGAGCTGACCCAGCAAACTACAGACCCATCTCTGTTACGTCCATCCTCTGTAAGAGTATGGAACGGGTGCTTAACAAGAAACTTCTGGCATACCTAGAAGCTAACGACATCCTCAGTGACCGGCAATACGGTTTTCGCCAAAATCGGTCCACTGGGGACCTTCTAGCGTATGCCATACACATCTGGAGCGAGGCCATCGAGAAGCATGGGGAAGCGTTTGCCGTCTCCCTCGATATCTCGAAGGCTTTCGATAGGGTCTGGCACGAAAGCCTTATTGCTAAGCTTCCTTCCTTCGGCCTACCCACTGGTCTGTGTGATTGGATCGCAGACTTCTTGAGGGATCGATCCATCCGAGTGGTTGTTGATGGCTACTCGTCCGGTCAAATGGATATTAATGCCGGGGTCCCTCAGGGGTCGGTTCTCTCGGCAACACTGTTTTTGCTGCACATAAATGACTTACTTAAACCCGGTATCTTTGGGTATGCAGACGATAGCACTGTTGCCGAGAGATATGTGTCTGACGCACGTGCTAGTGGGTCACAGATCCAGTCGTCTCGAGAGGCTATGGTTGAACGCTTGAACTCGTCCTTGAAGGCGGTTTCCGATTGGGGCGATGCCAATCTGGTCAAGTTCAATGCAACTAAAACCCAAGCGTGTCTTTTTTCCGCTAAACGGAGTCAATTCCAACCGGCTCCATCTTTCCGAGGTGTGACCGTGCCAATAACCGACCACCTTGAGCTTCTTGGGGTTACGCTGTCGTCTACTCTAAATTTCGGCTCATACATCGAGGCAAAGGCTCAACTGGCTGCCAAAAAATTGGGGATCTTAGCAAAGGTGAGACGGTACTTCACGCCGGAACAGCTGCTCAACCTTTATCAAGCGCAAGTACGATCGTGTATGGAGTACTGCTCTCATCTTTGGGACGGGTCTGCCAAATACCAGCTTGATGCGCTAGAGTCGATTGAGAGGCGAGCCAAGAGGATCATCGGCAATGATGCACTTGTTGAGTCGAAGCTCCAAAGCCTTGGGCATCGCCGCCGAGTTGCTAGCCTGTCGGTTTTCTATCGTTTACATTTCGGGGAGTGTGCACTGGAATTGCACAATCTAATTCCGCCAAGTCCGTTCCATCATCGGACCACTAGACGTACGGCGTTGCGCCACCGGTACATGGTAGACATCCCACCCATACGCACAAAACGTTTTAAGAACACATTTATTATGCGTACAGCCAAGGAGTGGAATTCCTTGCCGGAGTCTGTGTTTCCAGATAGCTACAACTTAGGGGTCTTTAAGTCAAGAGTGAATAGGCTACTTCTAGGCAAGCGTGCTCCATCGTCGACCACATCATCGCTTACCATCAGGTGAGATGGTGGTCAAACGCGAGCCTATCATTAATAAAAACGAAAACAAATATCCCTATATTCCCACAGCATTTAACTAGGCTAAAACTCCCCCAAGTTATGTTACGACAGTGACGTAACATAACTAGGTATGTTATAATACGTATGTTTATGTGGCCATAAAAAAAATCATTAAATTCGTCACACCAATTTCCAAATACAACAAACGCAGCGATAATAGATCGTTATCGCACCTGTGGCAACGCTGGCGACTGTGACGAACACGAGGCTGCACTGGCGCATGCTGTGCGCTTGTTGTAATCAGCGATGGTTATAATCACTAACTCTGTTTATATAATGGTAGAATCACTTTCACTTGAGGGTTTACGAGAAGTTAAGTGTGATTTTAGGTACATATCAACTAGTCTAGTCAGCCAATTGTAGAGAAGATCTAAGTTTGATCCTAAGTTACAAATTCCGGTTTTGTTTTCAGCGAGATATTTGAGTCATACAAAAATGCATTTCCGTTTTTATCTTGTCTTTTGACCTTAATTTTAAATGTAATAGCAAAATGGCTATATTCACAGCTCTCCCGAACTCCAACGATTTGTCTGCCTAGCTCAGTTTCACATAAATCAATACAGTCTAGCGGGTCGACGCTCTAACTAAGATAGATGCACCAATTAGAGATATTAGATCGCTCTTGCAAGTTGCATCTGTCTGAAGGGGGCGTTTGTAGGCAATTAAAATTACACGCATTCTTTATGCTATTAGCGTGGCTTTGTGAAGTTACTGTGCAGATGAAAATTGCACAATTTACGCAACGTTGCATCAATGGAGAACTATTATTTTATGTCTTGTCACATAATTTATCTTAGCCTATCCTGCACATCAAAATTGAAATTCTAAATATTTTTATTTCACATAGGTTATATTCGTCTGTCTACACGGGCACTTGTAAAACGTCAGAAGCTTGTGCACGGTTCCATTTGGTCGTTTCCTATGAATTCGAACCTACAAGAAACTCCATGGTTAATTTATTAAAAAAAATATTGTTTTTACAATATTTCTGTATAATATTAATAAGTATGAGAGGACAGTATAGACTGGTCAACATTGTACCCAAAAGCTCAATCATAATGAAAAATCGAACTAGAAAGTAATCTATGATTCGCGGAACCGACACTCTAGACTACGGACTTCCTTCTCTTCCACATGTTTCGATCTTCTGTCACCATCTAAGACCAGTATATTGCTATCAGTCCACCTCATCCCGCCCCTCTTTTGGACCTTCCTGGTATACTTTTTACTGTATTTTTGGACCCACTGTTTGGTTGCGGTGATGAAATAAGATACCCAAAGTAAAGCGCCTGCCTAGGTTTGAACCCACGACCTACAAGTCGGTAAGTCGGAGCCGTTACTACTGGGCACCTACTGCTCCCTGGTAGGAGAATCTTCATCTCCCGTACCCTATTCCCAACTAGCTTGGGCTCGGCTTCCAGTCTACCCGGATGCGGCTGAATACCCATATGCTACATGGAGCGACTGCCTATCAGACCTCTACAACCCAGTTATAACCTAGCATAATCAGTCTTCCGGGCCTTGGTACAGGCCATGGTCCGGAGCGAGGAGGAGTGGCAGGCGGTCGCCTCCTTCTGCGAAGCAGTAATGCTAGCGAAGGAGGCGGCCGATCGCGTGAGGCAACGGTCCTCACGCCCCAACCGCCGCCGGGATTCCGATCCCGATTTCCGGCCACCGTAGGCGCGGGCTTGCGGACGGCGAGCAATGGGTGGCTCGCCGTCCGACCGTCCGGTAACCGTCTGGACCGAGCCCAAGTCGTCGACGGCGCGTGTTGTTCCACGCGCGCCTCAAGGAGTTGTCAGCAACTGTAGGGGCCCAGCAGGGTCGAAGCCTACCGGGGCCAAGGGTCTGATTCTGAAAGGAAGACTCGGCCCTGGTACGAAAGGCAACGAAGGAACAGGAGTGGGTTTTTAGTCAGTAAAAGTCTGACACTATCTCCCGCCTCGCCCAAGAGCGGGGGATGTCATAAGATGATTTTCCCACTGGAAAAAAAAAATGCATAATCAGTCTTTTTTAATGTTCCCACTGTTAGGACTCAGGCCTCCTCTCTCTAGGAGAAGGGAATGGGCCGTAATCCCCCACGCGGGCCCAGTGCGGGTTGGTGGATGTCACCTGTCTTCGAATTTTTGGTTCTAGGACATGCCGGTTTCCTCACGATGTTTTCCTTCACCGTTTTGAGAGCAGTGGTGATGAAATAAATTACACAAAGTAATGGGCCTGGTTGGGTTTGAACCCGCGACCTACAATTCGTAAGTCGGGGCCGGGCCGTTACCACTCGGCCACCACTGCTCTTCGTTAGTTATTACCTATCAGGAACAATTTACTATTATGTCATTCTATCGTTCGATCCACTAAGCGCGGACGATGAAAGGCCGAGTCCAGCACGCTCACCTATTTACAAGTTCTTACATCAAAATTGATTATGCACAGCAAAATAAAAATGAAATATTAAATGTCTTACATGTACCTCGCTAAGATTGATAGACATTTTAATTAATTGCCACTGCTTTATTTGATAACTCATTTGGCTATTTTACTGCAGTTCGTATAACGCATCGGTGGCCACCCCTTACGAAGTTAGTAAAATATAGGTATGACTAAGTTCCGCGTAACCAATACGATACACGTATGACTCGCAAAGGTTAAATAGTATATTTAGCTTATGAATGATGGCATTGAATCATCCCCTGTGATAAGGAGTGTGCCTTCGTACATTTGTCGAGCATAATTCATCCCACCAAAAACATTTTGTAAAAAACCAGCCAAGTCTCGATGGAGCTGCTTGTTTATCTCTAAAAAGTAATGAAATCTGGACAAAGTTGTGCCAAGTCTAAGGATCCTTACTGTTGTGTGACTTGGCCGCTCGGCATATTGATTTTTGCAATGACAGTCGATTTTTTTATGTAACAATAGTAGAAGGGGGCATTACCATATCTCTAATACAGCTGAGACCAGCTGAGGGTTCTTCACCAGATACTTTAGACCTTCGATTTTTGACATCAAATGAAGCGGCCCACCAAGTTGAATATTTTTTGTAAAGGCGGTATATCGATCTCTAATAGTTTGGTTGGGCTCTTGTTTTTTCTAATCAGGGTCACCGGGTACTCCAGATCTTCGATTATCCTAGTTTTTATAGTTTTCCCTTTATGTGGCCATTAAACCCTAACTCTGTACCAAATTTCAGCTCTCTGAGTTTATGGGAAGTACTAGTTCTATTCTGATGATCATGAGTGAGTGAGTGTCATAAATGCGAAACTTTGCTTTCGCTTAACTTCGGAACTAAATGACCTACAGACTTGAAATTCTAGATTTTAAGTATGTGATTATAGCTTACTGGATGACAAAAAATTCTGCGTTCTGGTCTTATCCAGAGGTTCTCAAATAGGGAACTGAAAATGCGGCGAAATGGTTCCAGTAAAGGATGGTACGGCAGTGTTTGCTTCGCGCTCGGCTTGGCGGGGGCACCGCCGTGCCCCCCGATTAGAATTTGACACCTGTTTTCGTGACAGTAACTCTAATCATTCATCCATTTTTGGATGACCTGTGTGTGAAATTTCCACATTCTATAAAAACAACACTCGTTACAATTACAACAAATTAGACAATGAACAGCATCCATGTCATCACGGTTGCTCTTTGACACATTTTGTCATGGTGGGGGAAACGAAAAGTTTATTTTTCCTTTAGAGTCAGTCGCGTGCAGTCGTGTGTGTTCAATTAGTGCGTTCTTTCGCGCTTCGTTTCCGTTTACAGCAGTTTTAGTTTTATATCTGTGTGATGCCTCGTTTGTTTGGCGTAAGTACTTGTTGATTCACATCTAATCGAGTAATAATGAGTCATATTTATGATTCAAGCTTTCAAGGACGCCTATTGTTTGTGTTTATCTCAATTTCACTAGCGCTGTAGCGAGGCTGTTATTAAATCCTATTAACTGTGTACAAGGGCTTTGTATCTCGGCGCCGTTGCTACTATGCAAGTACACATGAAAACTTTACTGCAATTAGCTGTAGTAGATACTTGTGTCTGTTTGTCGTGCAAGTAATCGACTAGATTTAATACGTTCTGGTTCTACGACAAATTAAAGTCCAGAGTCTTGTTTGAATAAAATTGATGTTTATTTTTTATCTTATCAGCAAGTGCGTTTGTAGTTTTTATTAACTATCTACTTATAGGTAGCAATACCTAAGTACTTGGAACCACACCTACCCACTTGATGTCAACCTTATCACCTCTTTTGACAACTACTTGAAGAATGACTCAATACACGAGCTCTCCATTAAGAAACAATCGTAAAACCTAATAAAAATGAGGATGATATCCTTACTACCCAATAGTCACCGAATGATCCACCTAAAAATAGCAGTTATAAAAATAGCTTCCAAACTTGAGCGAAGGAGCAAAAAGACGTGAAGATGAGAGACGAGTATAAATCGCAGGCTGAAGTATCCGGCACAGATCTGAAGTTTAATTAAAGGAAATTAGTTATTTTAGTGAACGTAGGCGGCGCCGGGCGGTGAGCCTGTCTACAAACGGGCTCTGAGTTCACTCTGATCTACAGAGATACGTCTACTTGATTTTATCTACTTCGGTTCAAGATTTGAAATGCATAAACAAAACAAATGCCTTATCGGTGTATATCGATCCAAGTTGCGCAAACAGTTGTATGGTTTACTCTGACATTCATAAATCTTTGATCCATTTTATTGATAGATACGAGGTAATCCTTCTACGAATGCCAAGCACTCCTTTTGACACCAAGTGCAGATTTCCTTACGTTAAAATGTGTTAGGAGATTTTCTGTACATTATTTTTGCAATTTTTTATTTTATTTCATTTCAACAAGAAAAGTACCGACGCCTTGCGTGATATCAAAGTTTGGAAAGAGGCACGAACACTAGGATAATAAAAGAAAGAGTCACCATAGTACGTAACTAAATCGATATCGGACGAGTGCGAAATAAAGGACAAGTCTAGTTAGAAAAATAAGAAAACTTGCTTTTAGTAATTTTAGTCCCACAAGGTCACAAGGTTGACCGACGAGCTGGTGAGGGTCGCGGGAATCCGAGGGATGCGATACGCACAGGATCGGTCGTTGTGGCGATACTTGGGGGAGCCCAATGTCCTGCTGTGGACGTCTTTTGGCTAAAGTGATGATGATGAGTCATCTTCATTATTTATTTAAGATAAACCAACAATTTTTGTATACAGCGTATATTTATAGGTTAACGAGCATTGACAGAGTGAGATCAGTGAGACACATAAACATAAAATCTTGCCACAGGTTTTGGAGTAGACTATGGAACTCCCCTGTTTTTGTGGATTACCCCTTTATAAGAATTCCTTGGTCTTCTAACAAACAAGGCTTACGCAAACCACCGTAAACCTCTGCAGGTGATCGGATGCCGTTGCTATCAAGCAGGAAATGGAACGGTATTGTTTGATAACTGAACTCTTCGGTACGTGCGACGCTTGCCAATGATCTGTCGCTCCGTATGTAAGTCACGAAGCCTCATTGTTTGTTGTGTCGGAAGAGTTGCGGTTTTTACTGAAATATTTGCCGGAATATAGATTTTGTTTAAGGAAGTTAAGGGTTAGGGGGTCTGTGATTGAATTGGATATTGAAGTGTTGTCTGGACTAGGCTTTGTTCGAACATCACTTTCGATTTCGATAAGCCGTAACTTTTGATTTCAGTCACATATATCATGAGTCATGTACCTACTTTTATTTACTCGTGTTTGACTTCGAAAACATATATTATCTATTTCTTGGTTTTCAGATACGAATAAAACCACTTTCGCTACCTTAATTTTTTGCTTAAACTTGAATCCAATGTGTTTACACTACTGGTTTAAAACTATGTGCTGATTCCTCACACTTGAGCATTAATAGTATGTATGTTCGCAATAGATTCAAAAACTACTGAAATGATTTCCATGCGGTTTTCACCAATAGACAGAGTGATTCATGAGGCAGGTTTACATGTATAATACACGCTTAAGATAGAAGAGAAAAGCCGAGAATTTAAATGATTTATATAACACTCGTGCGAAGCTGGGGTGGGTCGCTAGTAATGTAAATATTACAATATACAAGAAATGGTAAAATCAAAAATACAATGGCTGTATAGCGACACCTATGATGCTACATTGAAGCTAAAATTCGAAATCCTGCATTGCGCGGTATTAAAATTCTCCGCGCGATTAAAACTTATACAAGCCGAAATAAACTATCGGGCAGTTACCTGGAACAGAACACCCGTCTGGGCGGACGAAAAAGGAGGGTCCCTTTTCAATGAAGGTTACACACTATTCCCCATACTCTAAAGCTGGTCTATGTGAAAAGTGAAATGGCTAGAAAGCTGGAGATTACTGAGAATACGACTGATAGTGATGGAAGATGAAGCCATATTGCGGCGACCGACATAACATAACATTGAAAATAATGTCTTGAATCAGTACTTCAGGAAAATCTTCACAATAGTACTACCTCATTACCAATTCTATTCACGTCTAGCTTTGTCTCACGATCTGTCTGCCAGCTCCCAGTTAAACACATCAATCTTTTGTTCACATTCAATTAACTCTGAAATTACTAGGCACATTCATGCTGTGCTTTGCGTATTAAGTGCAGTCCATCTGAGGGTTTGGCTAATTTATTTATTTTTATACACACAGTAATAGATAAAAACAAGTTGTAAGTACAAAAGACCTGTTTTTTTTTATAGATTTTTTTTCAGCGGATTTTCGATAGAAGAAATCATACTAATATTATAAACGCGATAATATGTGTGTATGTTTGTTATCTCTTTACACTCGAACGGCTGAACGGATTTGGGTGAAAGGCACACGGGTAGACCATGTTCTGAAGTACCACATAGGATACACTTTTTGTCCCGGGAGTACATTCCCCTTGGGACAATTTTCAACGCGGGCGAAGCCGCGGCGCAGCTGTTGGTTAGTTGACTAGCTAGTTTCGAATAAATGTAAATATAGTATGTAAAAATGATTTATTCTGCGTAAAGAACAACCAGAATTTTATAGAATTCTTTCAATGACTACCTCTTTTTCTGAGTTGATTTTCTCTGTTTCTAACTGGAAAGTATACCCAGTTCTGGTTTTTTCCCCAAAATACTATTTCAGACACGTATCTACGTAGTCCTAAGTAACCGATCTGACCAATAGTCAGATCGGTTACTTAGGACAAGTAGTAGTATATCTCTGGATTTTAAAAGAGACGGTGATCTTTAAGTATGTTTCGAGTTATAAAATATTATAACCCTGACGTTAAAAGTGTTTGTACAAAAAATTTTGTACAGAAATAAATGTAATTTATCATTAACCTCTTTGTCATCGATAGTTTCGGCTTTTCCAAATACGTATGCCACTAATTGCTCTGTCCCACGTTTTAAGATAATCAGGCACTTCTGTTTATATAGTTACTACGTCCAAATTCTTCCTCGGTTAACAGCGACCAGTTAAACGCTATCGATCCAACTGTTTTACGTTAATGAATGTCTGGCGTTTGAAGGACACGATGATGTGTTCCCGCCCTTATTGAAAACTGTGATGTCACCGTCTATAGACTATAAGCACCAGTTTTATGTCAGTAAGATAAGATTTCGATGTAGAATTTACTGACAGTTTTATTATTACAAGAAAAACTAATTTGCGCACTGGTTTGAAGATTAGATAGATATCATCTAGCCACTGATCCTCCCGTTGGACACGCCCCTTCCGGCGTGGGGAGTCGCAGGACGACTACCGGCCGTCCGCGCCCTAGGCATGGGTTAGCTCGCCGTCCGGTAAGGACCAAGTTCGGGTCGATGACGCATTGCCACATGCTCCTCAAAGAGTTATCAGCAAAATTGTTGGGGCCAGTTAGAGCCGACCACTGCCAGGGCTGCTAATTGTTCGAAGGAGTTACCGTAGCCCTCGCAATAAAGGTCAACTGAAGTACTACTCTGGGTTTTAGTCAGTGACAAAGTCTGACAATTTCTCCCGCTTCTTCCAGAGCGGGAGAAGTTACTTGATGAATTCACACGTAAAAAAGACACAGATTTTAAAAAAAATGGCTTATTTTTTTTCCAGAGCTTAAAAATAGCTGGAGCTTGACTAGCTAACGTAAAAAGTAACGCTAAACAGAGTGCCAAGCGCGAGTTTGTTTTACGTTAACGCGATTGACACGTTTATGACGTTCGACGCTCCGATTGGCCAGCTCCAATCTGTCAACCAATCCGAGAGCCAAGTAAGGTAGGCTGAATGTAAATACAACTCTCACTCAGCGTACAGCGCATCGCGTGAAGCACCAACAATAATGATCACTATAATTCTAAACCGACAGCAATGCAGTCATTAGAGATTGACGTAATCTCTTCCCTAATTACTGGTGCCCGATTTGATAAGGGTATCGTTAGCTTATCAGCTACATGTTGTTATCTTTGTTTGTTGTCATCAACTCAATTGCTGACCTATTAGCTATGCAGCATTCTTTTCTTTATCGTACGTTTTTTCCGGTTATGTGATTGAAAAAAGAAAAGATTTCACATTGATTAGATGTACTTCTCTTTTTTCCTGTCTATACTAAAATTATCGTTAACACATCATCACTTTCCTGCTCATGTTTAAATAACGGGATACTTAAATTAGGATCGACGCAACCAGTTTTTTTTCCATATTTTCCAGTCTTGTACTCAAAAACCTCAAGCATTTATTTCATTGAAACTATTTAAAGGTACTTCTTAATATTTATGATCCTTTCAACGGTCACACTATACCTAACTCACACAATCCAACCATCTTTTCTTTGGCCTCTCCTTGGAAATTATCTCAAAATTCTGAACTTAAATAATGCAAAAAATAACAAATTAGACATCTTGTAATTCAACGTATCCTGAATTCCCAACTATCATTTGTATGTAAATCAGATTTGAGCAAGGTCTGCCGCTATTCATATTTCACTACAACCCCTTGGGGATCCTTCATTATTCGATACAGGCATAAATGGAGCCAAATTATCCAATTCCCTGAGGCAAACCGAAATGAATGTCGAAATTGAGAAAAAGTATTGAACTGGATAAATTGGTGCTCTTTTTATAAGGCACATTTGTTCCACTCGTTGGAAGAAGTCTCTTTCTTTACCTTCCACTTCTCTTTGTTAAAGGAGTCAAGCTCATACTGCCATCTCTGACAATAGGGCCCATGGATCTTTTGATGAAATGCTTTCTGAAAAATTGAACCTCTCGGGGCAAAACTGTTAAAACAGTTCTTTGCTGGACATAAACCTTCACCATTAACCATTTCTCCACCTGGAACACGACCACAAAACAAAAAGTTTCTTTCGTAAATCTCTAAACAAGTTTTGGCAATCGATAGACATGTTTCATGCCCACGTTCAAGGTTCTGCAGGTGCTCACATACTGAGTCAAGTTCAATGTCTTTGTCGCTATACACAGCCGCCCGTTTGCGACACCTAATATAAATATTTTTATGTATCGGAGGACCAAGACTGGACGTGACCGCACGTCGTAGCGTCAAAATTGTTCCGAGGCCTCCCTAGCGCCCACGTAATGAATTGTGTGGCTTATTTAGACAGTTTTATTGTCATTTCGGAGATTTGAGGAATTCCGCGGAGTGAATGGAGACATCATGCGACACGAACGTGTTTCTTAAAATAACCTGTATTTGTGGATTCCACAGGCTGCAACATTTGTTTTGCTTACATTATAATATATGTACATAATATATGTTAACGCTGAACTGAGTACTCATTAACATGATATTGATGTTTTTTGTCGAATTTCTTGCGGCGCTAGGGAATAATCATTTTCTGGCTGCTAACCAGAAAATCTGGTTGTGTTCACGTCAATGCTTTACTTAAATACAGCCCCTCAAAATGCCTGCCTATCACCATGTCCTAGTGTTTTACAAACCAGGTTCACTTCAGATCTTGAAGAGGCTCTTCCATTAATAGAAACGCTATAAAGATCTCAGATCTCCTTAAGACATTGCAATTATTAATTGAAACCTTGTCTTCTGTTCCAGTGTTCGTGCCTAGAGCCACGCGTGAAGCCCCGCAGCATGTCGAAGAAGCCGGCCGCGCAGCCGACGCTGCACAAGGTGATCATGGTGGGCTCGGGTGGCGTGGGCAAGTCCGCGCTCACGCTGCAGTTCATGTACGACGAGTTCGTGGAAGACTACGAGCCTACCAAGGCTGATAGCTATAGGAAGAAGGTGAGAACATACAACACACTGATTATAACGCCAGACTGACCGTGCCACTGTAGGGTAAACGCTTCATCTATTACAACAAAGGAAAAAATTAACAGCATGCTTGGGCTAATCCAATAAATCCTGATTCTCTCACGTACTTTACTTTTAACGATGTCAGTAATAACCAAGACAAACTTAGAAATTACACGAATTAATTAAGCGTACCAACTAAATAAGCGCAGCACTTGGACTAGTGAAAGGGTAGGGAGTGAAGCCAAGGTGCGTCGTTATTGACCGAGCTGCAAGGACAGGCCGTGAATTAATTCGTAGCGTCCAAGCATGGTGAATGTGCGTACATAATAAATTACTACATCAGAAGTATGATTGCCTAAGTCTCACATACATCCTACAAAAGTATTAAATGTGAAAATATGGATGTTTGAGTGATCGTTTGGCAGTCACGTTTGCATGAACCATGGCGCACGGGTAGGATGGATGACCTGGAATAAGACACTTTTATCTCGGTATTTTGTTCCTCATCATCATTATTTCAACTGAAAGACGTCCACTGCTAGACATGGCCTCCCCGAAGTGTTGCTACAAGGACCGATCCTATGCTTCTCGTATCCATCGGATTCCCGCGACTCTGACCAGGTCATCGGTCCAGCTTGTAGGAAGCCTTCTAACGCTGCGCTTTCCGGTTCGTGGTTGCCACTCCGGAATCAGGCGGCCCCATCGACCATCTGTTCTGCGAGCAATGCCCTGCCCACTGCCAGTTAAGTTTGGCAATTCTTCGGTTGTCGTACGTGACAAGAAAAGCCCGCGGAGCCTTTCGAAGTCACGTAGTACCTAACTGGACCGTCTGTCCCAGGTAAATATAATCGGCTACAACTTCGAGTGAGTGTGTCGACTTTGATGGGAGTGTGTGCTACATGGGTATTAACCATGATCTTGGTTTTATCCATGTTCATTTTGGGACCTACTCTTTCGGAAGCTCTGCTGAGATTAACGGGCATTGTACTGACTCTGTAGTCTGAGCTATAACTACATTGTCGTCGGAAAACCGAAGGTGAGTGATGTACTCGCCATTGACATTAATACCTAGCCTTTTCCAGTCCAGAACCTTGAAGACATCTTCCATTGCGGTTGTGAACGCAGCACTTTGATGTACCGATAGTTAATCTGGCACCGTTGGAGAGACTGAAATACAGTCCAAGTCTCGATCGAATCGAAGGATTTCTCATAGTCCACAAACGCTAAGCAGAGAGGCAGATTAAACGAGTACTCCTCGGTTTTCTGCATAACTGCCCACGTACACATACGTGGCTTACGGTACAGAAGTCTACGGAATCTGGGTTGTTCGTGTGCGTACGCGCAGCGGAATGTTGTTGAATTTAAAGATTTTAATTATGCAGATATTTAGTGTATGACGTCGTATAATTGTGTATGGTGAAAAAAAATTTGTGCACGCAACCATTGTGGAGAAATTCACCAAAAACTGATTCTGCTGGGCGAACGTTGTCCTGGCGGAACTTTTTTTAATCCATAGACTTTAGAAGAAAAGAGGATGTGTCCAAAAATTAGTGTGTATTTGTGTGTAATTGTGTATGTATGAATAAAACTAGTGCATGCATAAACTTCGGAGAAATTCAAGTTTCCGCTACGCGAACGTTTGGCCATTAGCTAGTTTTCATATAAAGCGCTTACATAGAGAGCTGTAGATTTTTACATACGTTGTTTTGAATTTGTTTATATTTGTTTAAAAAACAGATTTAGAAAAAATCGTAGGGCTTAAAAGATAAAAATATAAACGTAAAATACGCTTATTAGGTCTTAGTTCTTAAAGTATGCACTTTGGGGTCTAGATTTTCACGTTTATACAAACCTTGTAAGTGTCTGCAACATGTTGCCAAGTATCAATTATGTTCCGTTAGTAACTAAAGAGTTATAGGACAAATTTACCATGAACAGATCACTGTTTACAAAGCAGTCAAATATCACGACGTTCTGAAGGAATTGCATGGTAATATGTATGTCAATAATTAGTGTATTCATTCAACTATTCTTATGCAAAATTTCATGTCATTAAATTCAGTAATTAAAGAAAAACAATTATAATACTGACGAAGCATCGAAAACCTACATAACCCGACCAAGTTCGGATGGCTACAAAAAAGCGGCCGTGCAATATATTTAGGTAACATCCCAAAATTTACAGTATAATACCGGTATTGAATTGGTATAGGTGATAACACAATTGTTGTTTCGATATAATTTATAGGTCATTTATTTTTGTACACCTACTTTTTTAAATGTATTTGACTACGACAGAAAGTAGATACTATTTACGTAGGTACTTTATTTAAGTTCCAGAAATTTCAAAATGGTACTGCAATAATTGTATTATGAGTTCAGCATCTGTTATTTTGTGCATAGAAATTTTTTGAGTAGTGTATTTGTGCAATTTTAGTATTGTTTATGGTGTTTGTATTGTTGTTATGTTCATTGTGTGAATCAAAGACTACTACTATAGTATACTGGTTAGTGTGAATCTTCGTATTGTAAAATTGTTCATGTGCTATGTGTATATATTATTATGTACTAACCTGTCAAAGTACACAAGCTCGCGGAGGGAGCGCCAGAGTGTCACTAGAACGGTGGTTGCTGAAAATCAGCATCGTAGATTGCTGGATTTGCCCAGCGTCGCGGTATAAGCTGAGCAACAACCTATTTTTGCCTAGATGCGACGCACAACTTGATTTATATATTTTTATTTGTTTTTCTTAAATTATTGTTTATATTTATCTTAATTTATATTAGGTTATGTCAGTCTCTGTCGGTCGGTGCAATAGACAATAGATGACAATGGATAACCACAGACTAAGCTGTAAGATCAGACTGTGTTTTGTGTAGACAACCACAGACTATGTAGATATCAGTCAACTGTGTTTATATTTAAATTATTGTGAGTCTATAGTGCAGCACAGTTATGCTCGGTTTGCACATGGGCCGACAGTTTACTATATTTTATTGTGCGTCTATTTGGGCAGAATAAACATGTTTTCTTTTTCTTTCTTTCTTTTAAGTATGCGCTTGAGACTTGAGATATAATCTAAATATATTATTTAAGACAAATAAAATTCATACAGCTAATTTCTATTGAAGATTTCACGGATCAGGATTCTAACTATAGACCCCCTTAGGGAAATTAAATATTTACCACATGTAAGTATGTACTACTGTTTAGGTAAATATTTATCATATTGTAGCTTATTACACTATTTAACCAATAGACTAGGCATGCACGAGCGTTCCCCTTTGGATATTTAAATAGAGAAGTACTTGTTAATTGAAGATTTGTTTTTATCATAGATAGTGGCGTTATTATTAAAAAAATATTTTTCATTCAAGAAATGCAATTGTTTTATTTTTTCCTAACGCTTGTGTACGCAACTGTACCATATTAATAAATACTATATTGGAAGGTTAAGAACGTTTCTTAGATATATGGCACGGCCGCTTTTTGGTAGCCATCCGAACTTGGTCGGGTTATGTAGGTTTTCGATGCTTCGTCAGTATTATAATTGTTTTTCTTTAATTACTGAATTTAATGACATGAAATTTTGCATAAGAATAGTTGAATGAATACACTAATTATTGACATACATATTACCATGCAATTCCTTCAGAACGTCGTGATATTTGACTGCTTTGTAAACAGTGATCTGTTCATGGTAAATTTGTCCTATAACTCTTTAGTTACTAACGGAACATCATTGATACTTGGCAACATGTTGCAGACACTTACAAGGTTTGTATAAACGTGAAAATCTAGACCCCAAAGTGCATACTTTAAGAACTAAGACCTAATAAGCGTATTTTACGTTTATATTTTTATCTTTTAAGCCCTACGATTTTTTCTAAATCTGTTTTTTAAACAAATATAAACAAATTCAAAACAACGTATGTAAAAATCTACAGCTCTCTATGTAAGCGCTTTATATGAAAACTAGCTAATGGCCAAACGTTCGCGTAGCGGAAACTTGAATTTCTCCGAAGTTTATACATGCACTAGTTTTATTCATACATACACAATTACACACTAATTTTTGGACACATCTCTTTTCTTCTAAAGTCTATGGATTAAAAAAAGTTCCGCCAGGACAACGTTCGCCCAGCGGAATCAGTTTTTGGTGAATTTCTCCACAATGGTTGCGTGCACAAATTTTTTTTTACCATACACAATTATACGACGTCATACACTAAATATCTGCATAAAATCTTTAAATTCAACAACATTCCGCTGCGCGTACGCACACGGGTTGTTCGGGAGGCTTGAAGCCGTCAAACCTGTGCGTGAGACGGACAGAAGCTACATATTGATAAATCTCAATATCTGATCATAACTAGCACAGTTTCCGTGTTATCTGAGAATTTCTACTGCAAGATCTTCTCTCACGATTAGAGAGAAAACGAAAGACAAGGCATTACTTCTCAATCTTCCAATTGTACCGATGTGATTGCCGTGGGAATCCGCTCCACTAACTCATTGTGGAGTTTCTTCTAATGTGTGAACGAAACACTTAGGGTAATCAGCTGTTTACTATTTCAATGCTGTTGTCAGTTTGTTAAGGGAATAATGACGCCAAGAACGAATTAGTTGAACGTAGGTTGCCACAGGATTGTCCTTAAGTTGTACAGAACTCGACAACGAACTGGAGTATTGCACGAGCATTGACTTTCGTAAATTCGTACATAAGTTAGTAATCGTGCCTACTAACTATTAACTATTACTAATCGAGACTTATTATGTAGAACATCGTAACCGACAGTTTGCTCTTTTTGCAAGAAGGGGTATTAAAAAGTGTCTATGATAATATAATTCTAAAAATGTTACGACTGATCTATTAGAGTCGCCACTATTGACATCAAACTAATATTATAGAGTAAGCGAAAGAGTGTGTGTGTATGTATATTTGTTACATCTTCACTGAAACTGATTTCGATGAAACTTGGTACCGGCGTAGAGCATTCCATTTTTAATCCTAGAAGTGTGTTCCTTTGAGATAATTTTCTACTATCATCCGAGCTAAGCTGTTGATAGCAGCTAGTATTATGATAAATACTTTTTAGACAGGAAAAAAAATTCCCTTCTTGAAAAAAAATTTAGCTGTCGCTTACGATGTACTTCCTGAAAAAAAATATTATAAACAATATGTAATGCTTAATATTGCACCTACCACAATTTGTCTCTGCATCGCCTAAAGTTTGAATGGCAGAAAATGCCTTAAGGCATTAAGTCCGCCTTTAAACTTTTGTGTGCATAAAGAATTAATAAAATAAATAAATAAAAGGCTACATTTATTACTTTTATGGATTCTTTGACATCAATCTTTCAGCTTAAGAGAAGACGTGACCATTCATTCATACAGCTCTATAACTGACTTCAACCCATTACAATTGCTGCGCACGAACCGACCGAGCAGGCAACTTAGTGCTATTAGTACACGGATCTCATAAAGCGATGCATCTCAACGAGACGATCGTTCACATTTATTTCAAGGTTTAATAAATTGCAGAGATAATAGTAATGTTCTGCAAGCCATTTAATCTGAATGAGACGAAACTGCGCTGATGTTGCTTTGTTTTACTTGAAATATCATTTATAAAATTACTACGTACTTGTCGCACAGTGAAACAAGATAAGCTGTGGTATTTTTTTTTAGATGAGAAATCATCCTATGACATCTCTCGCCCTTGGGCGGAGCGGGAGGGTGTGTCAGACTTTTACTGACTAAAACCCACTCCTGCTCCTTCTTTGCCTTCGTTCCAAGGCCTCGGGGTTCTCTTTCGCACAACCCATGGCCCTAGTAGGCTTCGACCCTGCTAGGCCTGCTAGACGGCGAGCAATGTGTAGCTCGCCGTCCGACCGTCCGGTAACCTTCCGGACCGAGCCCAAGTCGTCGACGGCGCGTAGTGTTCCACGCGCGCCTCAAGGAGATGATTGTCAGCAAAACCGTAGTCTCGCTCCACCCTAGAGCGAGAGAAGTCATTGGATGATTTCCCACCTAAAAAAAGCCCCAAATATTAGGCCTAAAGAGGACAATCAGATGGCCATAAATCTGGGTAAACGACAGCAAGTACCTACTAATGCTCCCAATACACCTTTGCTCATGCAGGTGGTTCTAGACGGCGAGGAGGTGCAGATCGACATCCTGGACACGGCGGGCCAGGAGGACTACGCCGCCATCCGCGACAACTACTTCCGCTCCGGCGAGGGATTCCTCTGCGTCTTCTCCATCACTGAGCCTGAGAGCTTCGATGCTACACAGGAGTTCAGGTGAACTGCTTTTTATGACTTTATAAAAGGTGTGGAAGAGGTCAATGACTGAAAACTTGCCTCAGGGCTTCGTACCATTGATAGGATTCACTGCTTGTCTTTTTATGCGAGTAGTAGTAGGTATAGCTTTTTGAACGTATTCGTCTGAAGAAGTACCGTTACCGATTCTAACGCTCAATCAGTGTTAGAATTATCTCATTCCTATATTCGTTACAGGCACTTGACACTCATCAGTAAAAAAATTGCTTCCAGTGGCTTATATTCCAAAGAGAAGCCGTTTATATTCTCTAATTTATCAGATAGTTAAAGTATAACTAAATAATTTCCAGAGAACAAATCCTCCGCGTAAAAAGCGATGAGAACATTCCGTTCCTGCTGGTCGGCAACAAGTCAGACCTAGCAGACAAGAGACGCGTGCCGCTCGACACGTGCCGTGAGCGCGCGCAGAACTGGCAGGTGCCCTACGTCGAGACCTCGGCCAAGACGCGCGACAACGTCGACAAGGTAAGCACACGACCTGGACACGAGCAGCACAGGTGTCCTACGTCGAGACCTCGGCCAAGACGCGTGACAACGTCGACAAGGTAAGCACACGACCTGGACACCAGCAGCACAGGTGCCCTACGTCGAGACCTCGGCCAAGACGCGCGACAACGTCGACAAGGTAAGCACACGACCTGGACACCAGCAGCACAGGTGCCCTACGTCGAGACCTCGGCCAAGACGCGCGACAACGTCGACAAGGTAAGCACACGACCTGGACACCAGCAGCACAGGTGCCCTACGTCGAGACCTCGGCCAAGACGCGCGACAACGTCGACAAGGTAAGCACACGACCTGGACACCAGCAGCACAGGTGCCCTACGTCGAGACCTCGGCCAAGACGCGCGACAACGTCGACAAGGTAAGCACACGACCTGGACACCAGCAGCACAGGTGCCCTACGTCGAGACCTCGGCCAAGACGCGCGACAACGTCGACAAGGTAAGCATACGACCTGGACACCAGCAGCACAGGTGCCCTACGTCGAGACCTCGGCCAAGACGCGCGACAACGTCGACAAGGTAAGCACACGACCTGGACACCAGCAGCACAGGTGCCCTACGTCGAGACCTCGGCCAAGACGCGCGACAACGTCAACAAGGTAAGCACACGACCTGGACACCAGCAGCACAGGTGCCCTACGTCGAGACCTCGGCCAAGACGCGCGACAACGTCGACAAGGTAAGCACACGACCTGGACACCAGCAGCACGGGCAGGTGGTGGTAAACGGCGAGAGAGGTCGTGGACAAGGATAGTTGAGGAATAGTACAAGGGTCTATGTCACGTCCTGTTTGTAGGAAAAAGTAAAACAAGGGTCGAGACCAAAAGGAACGATGACAAGGTAAGATGAGGACATGTCCAGCTTGTGGACAATGGTCGGGTTTAGAGGACAACCGGACTAAAGATGCTCTAGGTAACCCAACGACATTCTGTTCTGATAGCGGACAACAAGTGACTTTGGTCAGGACAGGGAACATAGAGGTTTTGAGGACAAGGTAGGTAGTTGAACATACATACAGTGAGGATATGTAATGTGGGGAGAGGGCAAATATCGCGAAGGAAATCCAAATTTCAGACTTTTATGGGTGAAATAATATTAATTTAGATATTAATGTAGAACATCTTCAGGACCCATGATGAGTAAACCCAAAATTCTGGACTATGGATGTGTCTCTTGTGATATTGACATATAATTCAAATAAAAATATAAGTACAAATATAAGTTTCCGTCACCAATAGCTAGACAGATTTCTGTTAAATGAATATATTGACAGTCGAAGCTGCAACAAGTAACATCTCGTATTTGAGCCTCTCCCCAACAGGACACCCACCTAGCCTATAACTCTTTCTTCTACTTCCTCCCACCCGAGCCAAGCCTGAGCTTTGCACGCTTCTGACTTTATTGACTAACCGACTACAGACCAGTGCGGCTCCGGCTGGCTTGGTAGAGTTGCGCCTGCGCATCGCCTCGCCTGACGCTTTTCTATGACTTCACCTACACCACTCACAGACATACACTACACGATTATAGATACCGGCATGGATCTTGAGCGCCGACTTCCACTTGCGCAGAAGCGAAATATCGGGTCTGTTTAGTGGTATGAAGTGAGACGCAGGGGCGGGGAGTGCAATCCTTTTGGCTCTCCGATGTGTACGATGCGCGAAGTGATACCCGCTCTTTCGCCGAGCGCTCAAGATTCGTGCCGGTATCTGTACCATGATTTTGATGACAGTGTTTTCAGGAAATTTAGCAAAGAATTCGTTAGCCGTCTGTTCGATCACTATAGGATCATTTTATTTTAAAAGCGTTACGTTTAAGGCCAGGCGGTGAGCAGTGCAACTAAAATTTCTTCCCATGTCAAAAATCCTTAACTCTCAAAAATTCTCTCAACGGGAAACAGCCCAAAGTTACGTTAATAAAATATTCATGGACTGGTTTTACATTTGCGACTTGGTAGACAATCGGGCCTTGCTATTCTACAAATGTTCCAGAGTTTTTTCGACCGTCTGTTTTTGACAGATTTACAGGCAGTAACTGCAGCACGCCACTTGCTGCGATCCTTACATCCGTTGTTCTTTTTCTTCCTCCTGTAAAGCTTTGTGATATGTTTCTTACGAGGTTTTCACTGCCGAGCGACGCGATGGGCCATGGTCCTATTAAGTCGTACTACTAAAGTGCCAATGTAAAACCAGTCTTATTGGCATGTCAGTACTTCGAGCGGTTTAAAGGTGTGTTAGTAAGTGCAAACTGCTAATACACGTTTAAACCAGCGCATAGGTCAATGTGGGTGGTGGGACGAGGGCAGGGGCTTGTGTGTGGTATGTCCGGTGTGTGATAGTGGCTCGTCCGCAGGTGTTCTTTGACCTCATGCGGGAGATCCGGTCGCGCAAGTCGGACGACAGCCGCGCTACCAACGGCGACGTCAAGGGCAAGAAGCGGAGGAAAATCAAGTGCGCCATCCTGTAGGCACCGGACATGACGACACGCGATCTCACATGATTTGATGATGGATAGCGCCACGCATATGGGGCTTTGTATTGATGCTAAGGGTGTAAATAATGTCAGTAGAACGTTTAGTAAATGTCCGGTCGCCACCAGTGTCCGGGATCGTGCGGAGAGCGCAGGCGTCCGGAGCGCCGCGCCCGCTTGGCTTGTCTTGTCAGTGATATCGTCTCAACTGTAGTGTGGGTGCCACGGATACACGGTTGTGTGTGTGATACTTGTATCAGAAATACAATCAATAATATAACGCAATGCAATAAACTGTTTGACTCAATCAAACAATTATATTATATTTATTCTCATAGTTTCATAATATAGCAATTATCACATATATTCAACTCCTCTATTCAAAAAACACGTCATGTAAATTTGTCTATTGTATTGTGAACTCTGTGCCGTTGATATTAAGGTCGACAATCGCGTGTCAGGTGTCACTAGCACGCTCACATGTACTAGGTGTAAGCAGGCTATTGTAAATTTTAATATACTTCGCCCACTTTGGTGCTTGCATTTATTGAATACTGTTTGTAATGATGCAGTCGAAATTTATATGCAAAACATATAAACTTGTATTATTTCTCGATTATTTAAAAATTATATTGTAACTAACTTTATCTTCTAAGAAATATGTTTTAAATATGAAAATGCTCACAAAATGGGCTTTACTTAAATTAAAATAGGCTCAATCTACATTATAAACAAATTAACAAAATTACCTTTCCAAGAAATATTTTGACTCAACTCATTACAAGCAGAATTCCATAAGTTTTTTTATGATATAATTAATTATTGTATGAAAGCTTAGTGCTTCGCGTTTCGTGCGTGTCCCCGCGGTGACGTCACTCGCAGCAAAGTGTATGTATACACTGACAATAAGTATATCGCTACGTATTGTTCATATTATACATCTAACTGCGAAACTTCAATATATATAGAAATAAATAAATAAGACCCCAGACACAGTTCTATGACGTTTAGAAGTCATGAGATATCGAGTAATAGAAAAAGAATAAATAGAAAAATTATGGTATTATTTTTTTGTATGCCAAATGGTGCAATAGGTCATTTGGCATACGAATAGCTATAGCCACGTTTTTTCTATTACGACAACTGTGTCAAAATATACTTAGAGTGTATTTCGAATACCTAAACTAAACACTTCATAACGCTATCTCAGTTATACCGCATCTCACTTTTTAGAAAGTGTTTATCCTGATGGCTACAACCCGGGAATCTTTAAGTCAAGAGTGAATAGGTTACATTACGTGCATCGTCGCTTTCCATCAGGTGAGATAGCGGTCAAGCGCGAACCTATCAAGATTAAAAAAAAAAGTGGGGCAAGTAAGATAAAATATGTCATAGATGCACATCCAAGTTTTTCCCTTATTATGAAACTTACTTAAACCCCTTTTTTTGAAGTGTGAAGTTATCAAATGACTTCACTCGTCACTTCACCCGCCCTAGGGTGGAGCGAAAAGGCGTGCCAGACTTACTGAATAAAACCCACTACACGGTCACAGTAACTATATATAGTAATCTCTTTCTCCTCCATTTAATCATACAAAATAAAATGTTTAGCGATGACAGGAAGAAATAACGTACGTAGGTATAATATGAACAATGTAGTGCTACTCACACTCACGCGCATGGTCGGTAGCGTAAGTTTCGTATTTATTTTGTATGTAATAAGTGCTAAATGTATGTGTAATGTGTTGAGCGGGGTACTGTTTATACGTGTTTACAGAAATAGTATTCATTCCGACTACGCAATGTAACGGCTAGTCAATGATGAAGCCTCGAAAATTATAGTTTGGTCAAAATCTCAACAAAAGAATCTCAAGAAATATTTTTAAGATTCACAAATTTTTGGCGAACTGCAATATTTTTTTTTATAGATTAGCTTTCATTTAAAAAATAAAGTGTATAAAATACTATTTCAGTGAACAGTTAGTGTGTGATGTCTGCACCGGAATGTATAGGTTCGCTTGACGGAGTAGCCGATAGTTGTCATGTCTTGTATGTAATACGGTTTACTTTTCACTGCCGCGGCGCAAACAAACATTTTCATTGAATATTTCTTGCGGTACAGTAGCTTTTCCAGTGCATCAACTTGAATAGACGCTATTTTTTCCTTTTATATGTATTTTCTTTCAGTATTGCGCAGTGGCAGTCAAATATAAACTAAAAAAATATAAATGTAATGCTAAGTTTTGTATGCAATAAAGTCTGATATTTTTAAATCTTCACGATTTACTTTTTGTATTTGGCCGTTGATCCGTCATTTTGGGCGGTTTGCCTTACTTTCAATTTACTCGTTAACTGTGAGCCTCATCTCTGCATCACTTAAAACATACGCTAGATTTTTTATAGTGGTTACTAAGGAAGCAGGATTTTCCAGTTCAAACATAAACATAGCTGAGATGGTCAGCTTTGCGTAAACTCGATCGGTAACTATACATTGCGTTGAATGAAGGCTTGTTTCAGCATCTTAGTGAGTAAGCTACACAGATGATCAGTCGACGCAAGTTGACGATACATCGTGCATGCCATTATGATATTTTGTCCACACAGTGCTATGCACGCGTAGCAATAACATGTTAGCATAATATAATAACTGTGGGGCCAGGTGTTTATATCTAGATGGTCCCCAACTGCCAAGATGAAGTAATTTTATAAGTCCATTCGCAAAAATAGCAATTCTCCAAATAGGATATATATTGTATAGTGTTGCTCCTGTATAACACGTCACATGTCGATGGAAATTGTCGAGTATAGGCTTAAACTTTTATATTTATCGTGTTTCACAGTTGCTGTCGACAGATGGCGGTTTCCAAACTTATATTCCTAAATGTACTTGTAATTTTCTATAGGCTAGTAATTTTAGTTCACTAATGTATGTACCTACGTGTATGTATGTATATCGAAGTCACAGGAACAAAATGATTGATATAAAGCAGGAAATATACAGATTTGCAAAATGATGTGTATTATTTTACCGGAACTTGACGAGATGCAGTGAAAAGTTATGATATAATACATTATGTGCCTCTGAAGAACGGAGTTTAACATCTTGGGCTACTTCAATATTGCACTAAATAACTTACTTTGGAATAAACATGTCTTGTTAGGTAAGTATTTAAATATAACAAATAATCCAGCACAGACTAACACTGGGTAATAATGTTTTTATTACGATTACATCTAACTCAGTAGAGCACGTGTAGATGTGTATCGGCACATAGTTATCGGAAATAATACTTAGTTTTATTGAAATAAGAGATACAATACCTATTCGAAGATCATCTAATAAACTTCATTCTGAAATAAACCTAATGCACTTGTTTTGAAGTTGACATTACTGTATGTAAATTATTTTTACTTGGTATCATATGGTACCTATGACTCTTATTTTGTAAATATGCAACCTGCAGGCGTTCCTGACGCTGATCCGGCAGATGTCGCGCATCAAGAAGGGGCTGGCGGCAGAGGAAGAAGAGGAAGAGGTCAAGAAGAGAGGGCTTTGCTGCGTCATGTGCTAGCTACGCAATACTCGACTGATCACACAGATGCCACAGTCTAACTACATGCGGTGGCTAGTCACTTACACTCCGCGAACATGCTGCAGATGAACCACTGTCAAAGTAGTTACACTGTGACTAGTATGGACGTAGCTGTGAAATATAAGGAGCGAGGCTGTACAAGGTTGTCATAAAAAAGTAACCCACAGGACACTGCTAGCTCCACTCCGGCCCTAACGTCAAGCTTCTGAAGCAAAATGACTACCTACTAACTGTAAAGGTCAACCGCAGCTACCTCATAGCAAGCACTAAGTTAGCGAGGTATCGGTCACAATCACTACTGATACCAGTGCTCAGGACCTGCCTTACAAGCGTTCGCTACGTTCATATGCCTAACAAATCAGCACGGCCAGGTTTTCTAAATTATACAAATCTTTGTAATGTCCGTTATCATGAAATGTGCCATAAACTATTTTCTAATGATATCTGTCTAAGAGTAGTGCTATGTACAATGCGTTCGAAATAAGAATAGGATCGATTGCCTTGTTGTAACGTCACGTCATACTGTCAAATCGAAGAATTATTATGGTGAGCAAAACAAGATTTTTTTTTAATTTAATTTATTTACGAACTGATCGAAAAAAGTTTAATCAGAATCCAGTTCTTCAATTTCGCTCATCTCTGAGTTCTTAAATTTTGCCCAATTTCTTGCGATTTGACAGTATGACCTGACGTCACAACATGGCAATTGTCCTATTCTTATTTGGAACGCATTGTATAGTAATTTGTTTAACTGGTCTCATGTAGTAAGGGCTGAATTATTCAACAACAGATATCAGTATGTTATCTGTGGAATAAAACCGATGCTGACGTAAGCAGGTACTTTTGAAAGTTTTACATTACAACATGTGAGAAAAATCAAAAGTACAAAATTGTTCCTCAGATAAGGATTACTGGAGTTTAAAAACCAGTCTAAAATATTATGATAAAATTCAATGTAAGTTAATCTCATCTCACTAACCGTCGAGATATAATTTCCTTACAAGACGGTACCGCATTTTAACATTCCGAACAAGGACTGATTATAAAAGAGCATACCGTAGTGGCGCCATCTATTATAATTATTTATATCATCTGTGTCGCTATCATCCTCAGATGAAAGTAGGTATTTTTAAAGTGTGATATTATAATACTACAGATGTTACATTTCATGAACGCGCGTCAATCATTCCAATTTTTACCTGTTTACAATGACATAAGTGACAGAACGCGCGCTCGTGAATAGCATTCTCTGTAAATGGTCGCTCAATCTCATACGCCCTGCTTGTGCCAATCGAAACTCCTTTATTGAGTGTGCAATAGCAAAAGTGGCCTAAATGGCAAGGTTTGGGCTTTAAAAATATATATTAAAATATAACTAATTTGAGAAATTTCAAGCAACCTGATTTAGGCCACTTTCGCTTAACGATGTTATAGGCTATCTTGCCAAACCAGCTACTATTTAGTTACTCGATTAATATGAATATTTCTGTAAATAATTATTATAATAAAACAATTGTATTACATTTGTGCATTTTTATTTATATTATAAAAAAATCTGTTACAAAACGTACCCTTACTTCAGTCTATGAATACACAGTTGTTCTTATATTAATATTTACATAGCTTTAGTTGCTTACACTTTGAGTGCTTATTAAAATATATACAAAATAATATTCACACATACGTTACTAGCTTCTTTAGCAGATTATTATTTAAGAACACATTTTACATTTACCCCCTATTTCTGAATTACGAATTTAAAGTTCGTCAAACTTTAGCATTAAACTAGAGTTTAAAACATTCTGACTCCCAATTTTGTAATTTAGGAAATGATCCTCATAAAAGTATTTACTGACAGTGCTTTTGATTTAAAATAAATATAATATAAAACAAGTTACCAATAAATACAAGGGATATAATGATTTACCAAAATTTTAACATAATTGCTGCGCCACGAGACGCTTTCAGTAAAGCTGTAGCTCAGCTGGGTGTGTGCGGCGGCGGCGGCACAGCGAGACGCGCAGTTTTTAAAATTGCGATTTAATGTGGAAGTTTACTTACTTACAATAAGTACAACACCTTGGACTTCCTCCGTAACGTTGTACAAGTGCTTGTAAATAAATAAATAAATAAGAAGGTATACATTTTTGTGAGAAAAAATAAAACAAAAGAAAACACGACGCAGGGCGAGATATCTTGTGTATCCATTTGAAATGTTTGAGCACAGGCCATCCTAGACTCACTACCAAAGAAATAATCAAGCTGTAGGAATTCACCTGGACGTGAATTGTAATGGCTTATTCGTCGGTGAGCGTGCAAGACCGCGTAAGAGCAATTTGTAAATACCGCGTATCTGTGTTTTCACGATTTTACAGGAAGAAGAAAAAACTTAATATCTTGACCAATCAAATATATTTTTACGACTGAACTTGTTTACTATTTCTTTGCAACTTATTTTATAGGAAAATAGTGTAAATTTTCCAATAGCTTGGTTAGGTTTCATGTAAAGTCATTTACGCGGTATTGTGTTGATAAAAATCAGAAATTGTAGTGTACTTTTGGTAGGTACGCGGATTTTAAATGAAACACTTTGTTAAAGTATTGAATTTATTATGAAAAAAATAACAAAAAAAGAACTTCTAAAAAGTCTATTTAGAAAAGATTATCACTTATTAATTACTTATACCTGATATCAAATATGAACGTAACAAAAATAATAAGCTTGATAGCATTTACTCTTCAAACTTCGTGGAGCAGTTTCGACGTCTGACTCCCAAACTGGAACAGACCGGGGCTACCCTCAAGCGGCTTCTGCCCAACCTCGGGGGTCCAGACGCCTCCTGCCGGAGGCTCTACGCGGGAATCGTTTGGTCCATGGCCCTTTACGTGGCGCCGGTGTTGGCGCCGTCACTTCAAAAGCGACCGGCCGCCATGCTGAATGCCTGCCAGAGGGTCTTGACTATCTTGATGGTGCGGGGATACCGCACGGTCTCCCGCGAAGCGGAGAGCCTCCTTGCTGGCCTGCCACCGTGGGATCTGGAGGCAACAGTCCTTGCACGCATGCACGATTTGCGCATGGAGATGCAACACCGGGGTGAAACTCCGCTGCCGCGCCAAGTCGCGGCATGGTGGACAGAGTTCCGGCGGGATCACATGGCGGAATGGCGATAGCGACTGTCGCAACCCAGTGCTGGGCACGCCATAATCACGGCGGTAAGTCCCCTCTTTGAGGAGTGGCTGGAGCGGCAACACGGCGTCCTCACCTTCCGCATGACGCAGGCCCTCATCAGACATGGTCAGTTCGGGAGATTCCTGCACCGGATTATTCGTGCGGAAGTAACTCCCGGGTGTCACCATTGTGTGGACCGCCCGGAGAACACGGTGGAGCATACGGTGGAGGTGTGCCCCGCTTGAGCGGGGCACCGCAGTGTCCTCGTGGAGGCAATCGGTGGCAACGACCTTTCGCGTCGGGCCCTGGTTCGGGCTGGTTATGGTCCGGAGCGAGGAGGAATGGCAGGCGGTCGCCTCCTTCTACGAAGCAGTAATGCTAGCGAAGAAGGAGGCTGCACGCGTGAGGGAACGAAGGTCCTCACACCCCAGCCGCCGTAATTCCGACCCCGACTACCAGCCACGGTAGACGTGGGCTTGCGGACGTCGAGCAGTGGGTAGCTCCGTTCGGTAATTAACCGGACCGAGCCCAGTCGTCAACAGCGCGTAGTCATCCACGCGCTCCTCAAAGAGATGTCGGCAAACAGTTGAGGCCCAGCAGGGCCGATGCCCGCTAGCTACGACCGCGGGGAATTTCTGAAAATGAAACCCGTAGCCCTAGAACGCAAAGGGTAATTGAAGGACACAGGTGTGGTTTTAGTCAGTAAAAGTCTGACACGCCCTCCCGCTCCACCCCGAGCGCGAGAAGTCATTGGATGAATTCCCATCATAAAAAAAACGTGTTGCGGCTTCTTCGTTGAATTGGTAAATACGCGCAATTGCTGCCAACTTCAGACATGTTCCTAGTACGCGGTATTGTTTCAATAGCATATCGAGCTTTCCTATTGCCTAATTCAAATCGTGTGAGATCTACGATAAGCGAATTAGCTTAAAGGATCTACTGAGGCGATATGTCAATATTGCGACTTTTGCTGTTACGCGGTATTTACAAACTGCTCTTTCGCGGTTTTGCACGCTCAACGACGATATGATAAGCGATATGAAATAAAAATATACATATATTTTATATAGAAAAAAATAATAATTAAAAAGTTAGAATATTCTAAGCATGCTAGATAGTACCTAAATGATTGTGCCTTAAATAGTCCAAACTATTTAAGGAGTTTACCATCGACTCGAAAAGAAGAAGAATTTGAAATGTATCAGTGTGTGCATCTCCCGCGACTCGCGGCGTCAGGACGCACAGCACGAGAGAAGCCTCTCCTGGCATCGACGCGTCTCGGTGTGAGCTGAGCCGCAGTGTCTTTTTGACGTTAAGACTAGGAACCGACTAGGGGTATCTTATGAAAGGGTTTATTATTATTTCACAATTGCTTGAAAGGAAATCCCGAAAACAGTAGGCCAACTGATCCTCACAGTTGCAGGAGTCCTATGTCCAGCAGTAGGCAGTCACGCCAGCTGGCACTGGTGGCCGCAGCCTGCCGGGCACAGCTGGTGCGTGTCCATCCAGCGCCGCATGTGGTGCAGGTGGCCGCCGTGGGAGCAGCCCTGGCACCACGCGTACAGGCCTCGCACCACCTATACACAAAGCCGGTCAATGTCACAAAAATTCAAGTTTTAAGCGAATTTGAACCATAAGCGCTGCAACTAATACTGTCAAATTGAAGTACACATGGAGGAGGAACATACCTGATGGCACACGGCACACAGGTCGGGCAGGTGCCGCAGGTGCGGGTGACAGGAGTCGCAGGCCGCATGCGGGCGCGTGCGACGCCCGCAGCGCCCACAGCACACGGCCACGCTGGTTGACTGTTGGGACATCACCCACACACTGTTCAGCCAGGCGCATCGAACGACCTAGATGAGAAAGCGGATATTTTTATAGATATAATAAGCATTTTTGAGAAATGAAACTCAAATGTTAAAAAATCTCTAAGCCGTTTTGTAACAAAAAGACGAGTCAAAACTACAGTCTTGAGCATCAACACCAAATTTCCAGCCTGTCGGGTTTCTATCGTTTACATAGGAGTATGCTTTGGAATTGCACAATTTAATTTCGCCCGTGCCCGTTCCATCATCGGACCACTAGCTGTACGGCGTTGTGCCACCGGTACATGGTAGACATCACACCCATACGCACAAAACGTTTTGGGAACTTATTCACTGTGCGTACGAAAAGGAGTTGTATTTTTTTCCGGAATCTGTGTTTCCTGATAATATAGTTATGATAGATAGTTTACTTACAAGCAAGCGTGCTCCATCTTGAGATAATGGTCAAACGATCCTACCTATAATAATAAACTTGAGCTGCCGATAATTACCTCAGTAGCAACATTCCACAGTTTATGTCTCTGCAGCAGCTCGATGTAGCCCAGCAGCCAGTGCTCCTGTAAACTCTCGTCGATGTACGGGAACAAGTCGCTCCTGAGGAAGCAAACGATCTGATGTCATGATATTATCTAGCAGTACAAAAAGACCTGCAAAGCTATTTTACTGTCATTACTCGTGTTGCTTCTTTACAAGGTCAAACTACCCAGGACGTACTTTTCTACGTAAAAACACGATTAAGTTTCAAAGTCAAGAACGACTACCTATAACTAACCAATAAAAAAACCGGGCAAGTGCGAGTCGGACTCGCGCACTGAGAGTTCCGTACAAACTTACCTATGAAAACGCTGTTCAGTTTTCCGAATTGAGATACGAAGATTTTTCCGAATCGCACAAAAAGTTTTTTTTTTGTGACGTAACTTCAAATTTATTTCAGATTTTTTCCTATACTTGTGCTATGAGACCTTGGTTTATGCCAAAATTCAGGATTCTAGGTTAACGGGAAGCCTATGAATTTTATAAAGGGTCTTGACATATAGACAGACTGACGGAAAAATGCTAGAAATATGCACGAAAATTGTTAGAATATGCGAAATAAATTTTAGGAACCCAAAAAAAGGAGAAAAGTGTGTTTTCATTTTTTTTACTCTAAAATCAGCATACAATTAGTAAATTATCCTTTGATAGGAGCTATTAAGTACAGTAATTTTACATGGCATTAAAATTATTTAATATTTTTGTAAACGTAAACAAAGTCACAACTATTACTACTCAATAGCCTTAATTCAATTTGGTCGGATTCGCGATATCATCATTTTTATCGCATTTCCGAACGCAGGGTGAGTGCAGTGCACTCAAATGTACCGATAAAATATGCTATTACCGCTGAGGATGGTTTAAATATGCAAATGCATATAATCCGGTCCCTAATTAGAACATTTATCTAGGCCCTGCAAAGTACCTACCCTAAAAACATAATTTCAAATACAGCATGACAGAATTACAAAGGCCTTGCTTTTTATTTCAAAACAAACTGCATCACACACAGAGAAGTATGTACCTGTGTTCCTGCAGCACTAACATGACCACAGCTGCAGTCTGCACGTCTCCCAGCTCGGCGTGGAGCTTCAGCGCCGCAGCCAGGAGCGGCGCCACCTCCAGCTGAGGACTCTTGGCATCTCCCACCCTGATTGCCAGACCAGAGTCGCCACCCTCGCTTTCGTCCATCTGATACGATAAGAGTTTATGTGTAAAAATGAAAAACTACACTGTCCAAATTCCGTGAGGCGTGTAGTGAATTCAAATTCTGTTTTTAAAATGTGTACCTTTTTGGGTAGTACATAAATACAATTCTATATTGTATAAGATCCTGCACAAGGTGTCCGTTAGTCTCATGGATTCAAGGGGTATAGGCTGATGGACACCACTGCTGACGAATAGTCCCTGCTATTTGATGCGGTGTGAGAACAGAAAGGAGCGCCATTACACGTTTGTAAGCTATTCGCGAAGAGTCTCGTGGTTCTTAGTAGATCTGATTGATGCATTTTTAAACTCTGAGCGTAGGTAACTGGTTGGCACTGCAGCAAGATATAGACGTGATATAAAGTCTACACAATAAGATGGGATGTAATTTCTCTAAAAGTTTCGTTATGACATTCGGTCGAATGTGGCACTCAGATAATTTCGAATACAATTTAAGCTGTTGATCCCCGCATTAACGCCGGCGTTCACGTGCCATTGTCTTACTATTGTGTCTCTAATTACGCACTCAAAAGGTTAAATAATAATACCATCGTGAAATCAACAGTTATGAAAGACCTGGGAGTCACATTCGACCGTAAGCTCACCTTCCACGACCACATGACTATGGTAGCTAAGCAACCCTACTACACTACAGGTTAGGCTTTGTTATGCGTAATTGCCGTGATGTTCGCGTCGGACAAGGTAACATCAGCTCTCCATAGCCTGTAAGATTCTTCATGGCGCAATAACGCAACTGATCTGCATGCTGTGCTAGCTCGCTACTTTGAACCAGATGCCGGAGGTAAAGACGAAATCTGTCTGTTGTGCTTCCGTTTCGTTGTGCAAAGTCTCCAGTACCTCGCAGTCTGGCCGCATTTAATGATCAATCCGATTCTAGTCCAACAAACGGTCTGTTTATAGGTGAATGGACGAAAATTTACTGGCATGTCACAGGTACTGTGAGAGGGAGATTTATAAAAGTGTTAAGGTGAGCGTAAATAAACAAATAGAATAGTAACTGACGTGCATATGATTGTGGTGATAGCCGGAGTGGTCGAGGTTGGGCGGCGCAGTGCAGGCCGAGCCGCTGGAGCCGCTGCCGGGCGACGAGCTGCCGCCCGGGGACGCGCCGCCGCCAAGGGGGGGCGCTGCACAACACGCTCTCATTCAGCCTTGTATTTTTGATATATATACAGAGTTCTAAACAATCAGGTCAAGTCTTATAAAAAAGAGTGTACTTAAAGTAGGCCGGGAGGTCAATAGATCCAACAGTATTTTATATATATGCTGTGCGCATTACTATTAAGCTGCACTTCTTTGATGAGGTTTTATTTTATTTATCCTAGGGCCAGGAGACAGTAAAGCTTGACTGGCGGTTTGGTAGTTGCCTATAACGTTTATAATATCCCACATCAACTTTATCTGGAAAATATATTTTTTTCGGAAGTAGTAAACGTGTTTACATATATTATGCAACAGTAATTTCTATTAATTAATTATCCTGTTTATTTTTGTGCAATATTTTATACTAAACAAAAAAATCATCAAAAAGAAACTTTTCCTAAATCTGCTGGAAAAGAAGATTAATTAGACTTTTTTTCTCTTCCACAGATTTGAAAAGGTTCCTATTAACGATTTCGAATAAAATTAACTTATGTGTACAAACTACCCAAAAATTTTAGTTTCTCGTAATAATAATTGTTGAAATAATAAACATATATACTTTTTAGTTAAGTTTCTTATGGCGCTTGTGTGTCTTTGGACTATGATGCCGTCATTGTAATACTTTGCCGTACTATAAACGCTGTTATTTTTTTCTATCTCGAGTTATTTATTTCTACAATAATAAATAATGAATGATGTGCCAGAGTGGGGGGCACAGTCCTCAGCGGAAAACCGTCATTCGGTAAGCATCCGCAGTCTGCTGCCTCCGTGTCCACGTAGTGAGCCGATGCTGCTGACACCCAGCCGGCGGTCTCTATAGTACTACTACTACTGACCGTTCTGCTCCTTATCATCATGTCGCACGTGGTGCGGCGAGGTGTGGTGCGGGTGCTGATGATGTGGCGGCGCGGGGGGCGGAGGCGCAGTCCTCAGGGGGAAGGCTTCTTCAGGAAGCGTCCAGTCCGCTGCCTCCGTGTCGACGTAGTGAGCTGAGGCGGCTGATACCCAGCCTGCGGTCTCTGTACAGAGTTACAATCATTTGGAATCATAGATAAAGAGAACAAGAAGAAAAATGTAAGGGGGGCCATTTCTCAGCACTGGAACCACATGAGGTCTAAAATAATCAAGAATCAAGAACATTATGTGCTTACATATAAACGATAAACAGAAACACGCATTTATTTGTTTAGTTTCAAACCGCTAGAAATGAAAAAGGAGGAAAAGGAACGATGTTATAAGTCTTGTATATCATCGCCCCATCTCTCCAGGAAACTGTGACACTGTTTAAACGAATGTGTTATACATACACAATTTCAAACATCTAGCTATAGCTAGTACCAGTGCTCAAACAATTCACTAATTGTACCCTACGATGGAGCTAACCATGGAGTTTCTTGCCGGTTCTTCTCCATAGGGAACGACCAATTTGGAACCGTGCACTAGCTTTTGACGTTTTATATAGGGTGACTGGTAATTAGTGTACGATACTTAAACACGTGATTGTGCTCATGATAACCAACAACTTTTACTATGGGAACAAACCTGAAATCGCGAAAAAAAAATCAGCTGTTCAGTACATTTATGTTTGCCTAATGTACTGAACAGGTGATATTTTTTCCGCGATTTCGGCTTTGCTCCCATAATAAAAATTGTTTGTTATCATGAGTACAATCACTTGTTTAAGTATCGTACACTGATTGCTAGTCACCCTATATATGCCCATGTTGGCCTATGTGAAATAAAAAACTTTAGATGTTTTTTTTTTTTAATTTCTTTTTAATTTTTGATGTTTAGTAGAAAATAAATCTTCGTAAAAACCACCCGTCAATTTAATTCAAAATTCAACAAATATATATTCAATCTTATCGCTCTAAACAGACACTGATATATGTGGTAAGTTATAAGAAATTGGGAGTGATAAAATAGAAATAAGAAAGCAAGACATGTCTTCAAGGCTAGAGTGAATAGGATCTTAATAAACTAGTGCGCTTCACCATCAACAATTGCATCACTGCTTACCATCAGGTGGGATCGCAGTCAAGCACTAGTTTATATCATTAAAAAAAGAACTCAAGGAGGAAGTTGTTATTAATTGAAATTTAAAGAGCAATAAAAAAATTGGTAAAAAGATTGTTAAACCAATCTGAATCTAAAACATTGATACATAGGTTAAGAATTCTATGGGTGTATGCCACCCGAAATAAAATTATTATTACTATTAATATTACATAACACTTTGAGAGTCGTCCAGTAGGAGTCGCGCCATAACACTCATTTGAAGTCGTTTGTGGTGCGAGTGCCGACTCAACACTTGCAGACCTTCCTCAAAGGAGAGTTTTGGCCGATGGGTGTCGTGTATCGACGATTTCGTGGAAGGATACCGACCTCGTAGTGAAACACGACGCCGTCACTTCGTGTGTAAGTAATAGTTTGTAAAAATAAATAGAATAGTTGAACATACAATGTTCTTAATATGTATTAGTTTATTGTTTTTAAGATTATTCTATATATTTTGTCTATGGGTCTTAGTTGCCTGAAAATAAAGAATTATCTATAATATAAAAATGAATCGCAAAATGTGTTGGTAAGCGCATAACTCAACAACGCCTGGACCAATTTGGCCAATTCTTTTTTTTAAATGTTCGTTGAAGTTCAAGGATGGTTTTTAAGTAGGGTAGAGTAGAGTAGGGTAGAGTAAGGTAGAGTAGGGTAGTGTAGGGTAGAGTAGTCTGTTGACGGGAACGAAGCCGCGGGCAAAAGCTAGTTATTATTAAAAGGCGTGCAAATTGTACAGCTGTACACCCACCTTCAGCTCTGACATGCTTGGGCTGCTTGGCTGGTGGTATGTAGATGCTCAGCGTAGGTTTGCCCAGTACTCCACTGTTGTGGAACTGTGTTTCTGCCCAGTCTTCTACCTCTTCTAGCGGTTCTTCTTCTACTGCGTTGCTGGTAATTAAAATTGTATGTATGATTTTTTCTTTCCATTTCACATAGGAGGCAGAATTATAAAAATGTAGCTTTTTGATTTGATTCATTTTACTGTCGGGCTGTTTTTGGGTAATATTTATTTACCCAAAAAAAATATAAAAAACTTAAAATTTAAAATGAAATGTATGGCATAATTATGTTCTAATTTTATTATACATTTCATCATCATCATCATTTCAGCCGAAAGACGTCCACTGTTGAACATAGGCCTCCCCCAAATGTCGCCACAATGACCGGTCCTGTTTGCCTCGCATCCTTACTTAATCTAAGCTGGGTGCGACGCACCGAACTTGGGGAATGTCTATTTGACCGCGTGCAGTCGTATCCACCGCCCCAAGATCGGAGAGTCCCACCTATCAGCCAGCGTTCTGAGAATGGTGTTGGGGCTGGCGCGTACTCGGCATAGCAAAGATGCACATCTTTTGCGCATAATGCACGAGAAACTGTCGACGTTTGCGTCGGCAAACATGCCGGACGCAGTACAATAACGCGGCAGCCCCAACAACACCCGGAACGTGTTGTTGTATTGGACACGCAGGTCGCTGTATGCCTTCTGCGTAAAGTTCGCCCACAAGCTGCACGTGTAAAAGGATTGGCAGTAAGCTTTGAAAAGCGTTACCTTCACCTGCGTCGTACAACGTGCAAACCTGTGGGTCAACCTGCCACATCGAACAGCCAGCGACCTGCGCTCCCTCTCCACATCCGTATTGTCTCTCAAATCGTCGTCGTTTAGCACTCAACATTATCATAATAACAGAATTACGCGCAGTTGAACAAATGGCTGCTGGGCTGCGTGTCATAGGTTCGATTCCCGTACGGAACAAAATATTTGTATGATCTGCAGACAGTTGTTCCAGGTTTGGGTGTCTTGGGCATGTGAGTTTAAATGTGTACGTGCGCACGATATAGGAGTAAATCCTAGTGTCGGGCAATATTAAAAAAAAAATCTTGATAACTCGACTTTTTATCTAGAAATTGATCACATATACAGGATGTAAGCGACATCGGCGTACAACTATTGTGACCGAATAAACAAATTAACTAAAAAAAAAAACTTTTTTACTCTAAACTTCATAAAATCATCCACACCCGTGAATGTCACATACAGCTTGTTGAGGATTAAAAAAGGGATATGTAACTCACTTCTGATATGTATGCGTGTAGGGCGGCAGCGGTGGCGGCTCGGGGCGCGGCAGCTCGCGGTCCTGCAGCGGCAGGTACACGCAGCGCACCACCTCCCACACGTGATATATCCGTGTACACTTACTTCTGATACGTGTGCGTGTAGGGCGGCAGCGGTGGCGGCTCGGGGCGCGGCAGCTCGCGGTCCTGCAGCGGCAGGTACACGCAGCGCACCACCTCCCACACGTGATATATCCGTGTACACTTACTTCTGATACGTGTGCGTGTAGGGCGGCAGCGGTGGCGGCTCGGGGCGCGGCAGCTCGCGGTCCTGCAGCGGCAGGTACACGCAGCGCACCACCTCCCACACGTGATATATCCGTGTACACTTACTTCTGATACGTGTGCGTGTAGGGCGGCAGCGGTGGCGGCTCGGGGCGCGGCAGCTCGCGGTCCTGCAGCGGCAGGTACACGCAGCGCACCACCTCCCACACGTGATATATCCGTGTACACTTACTTCTGATACGTGTGCGTGTAGGGCGGCAGCGGTGGCGGCTCGGGGCGCGGCAGCTCGCGGTCCTGCAGCGGCAGGTACACGCAGCGCACCACCTCCCACACGTGATATATCCGTGTACACTTACTTCTGATACGTGTGCGTGTAGGGCGGCAGCGGTGGCGGCTCGGGGCGCGGCAGCTCGCGGTCCTGCAGCGGCAGGTACACGCAGCGCACCACCTCCCACACGTGATATATCCGTGTACACTTACTTCTGATACGTGTGCGTGTAGGGCGGCAGCGGTGGCGGCTCGGGGCGCGGCAGCTCGCGGTCCTGCAGCGGCAGGTACACGCAGCGCACCACCTCCCACACGTGATATATCCGTGTACACTTACTTCTGATACGTGTGCGTGTAGGGCGGCAGCGGTGGCGGCTCGGGGCGCGGCAGCTCGCGGTCCTGCAGCGGCAGGTACACGCAGCGCACCACCTCCCACACGTGATATATCCGTGTACACTTACTTCTGATACGTGTGCGTGTAGGGCGGCAGCGGTGGCGGCTCGGGGCGCGGCAGCTCGCGGTCCTGCAGCGGCAGGTACACGCAGCGCACCACCTCCCACACGTGATATATCCGTGTACACTTACTTCTGATACGTGTGCGTGTAGGGCGGCAGCGGTGGCGGCTCGGGGCGCGGCAGCTCGCGGTCCTGCAGCGGCAGGTACACGCAGCGCACCACCTCCCACACGTGATATATCCGTGTACACTTACTTCTGATACGTGTGCGTGTAGGGCGGCAGCGGTGGCGGCTCGGGGCGCGGCAGCTCGCGGTCCTGCAGCGGCAGGTACACGCAGCGCACCACCTCCCACACGTGATATATCCGTGTACACTTACTTCTGATACGTGTGCGTGTAGGGCGGCAGCGGTGGCGGCTCGGGGCGCGGCAGCTCGCGGTCCTGCAGCGGCAGGTACACGCAGCGCACCACCTCCCACACGTGATATATCCGTGTACACTTACTTCTGATACGTGTGCGTGTAGGGCGGCAGCGGTGGCGGCTCGGGGCGCGGCAGCTCGCGGTCCTGCAGCGGCAGGTACACGCAGCGCACCACCTCCCACACGTGATATATCCGTGTACACTTACTTCTGATACGTGTGCGTGTAGGGCGGCAGCGGTGGCGGCTCGGGGCGCGGCAGCTCGCGGTCCTGCAGCGGCAGGTACACGCAGCGCACCACCTCCCACACGTGATATATCCGTGTACACTTACTTCTGATACGTGTGCGTGTAGGGCGGCAGCGGTGGCGGCTCGGGGCGCGGCAGCTCGCGGTCCTGCAGCGGCAGGTACACGCAGCGCACCACCTCCCACACGTGATATATCCGTGTACACTTACTTCTGATACGTGTGCGTGTAGGGCGGCAGCGGTGGCGGCTCGGGGCGCGGCAGCTCGCGGTCCTGCAGCGGCAGGTACACGCAGCGCACCACCTCCCACACGTGATATATCCGTGTACACTTACTTCTGATACGTGTGCGTGTAGGGCGGCAGCGGTGGCGGCTCGGGGCGCGGCAGCTCGCGGTCCTGCAGCGGCAGGTACACGCAGCGCACCACCTCCCACACGTGATATATCCGTGTACACTTACTTCTGATACGTGTGCGTGTAGGGCGGCAGCGGTGGCGGCTCGGGGCGCGGCAGCTCGCGGTCCTGCAGCGGCAGGTACACGCAGCGCACCACCTCCCACACGTGATATATCCGTGTACACTTACTTCTGATACGTGTGCGTGTAGGGCGGCAGCGGTGGCGGCTCGGGGCGCGGCAGCTCGCGGTCCTGCAGCGGCAGGTACACGCAGCGCACCACCTCCCACACGTGATATATCCGTGTACACTTACTTCTGATACGTGTGCGTGTAGGGCGGCAGCGGTGGCGGCTCGGGGCGCGGCAGCTCGCGGTCCTGCAGCGGCAGGTACACGCAGCGCACCACCTCCCACACGTGATATATCCGTGTACACTTACTTCTGATACGTGTGCGTGTAGGGCGGCAGCGGTGGCGGCTCGGGGCGCGGCAGCTCGCGGTCCTGCAGCGGCAGGTACACGCAGCGCACCACCTCCCACACGTGATATATCCGTGTACACTTACTTCTGATACGTGTGCGTGTAGGGCGGCAGCGGTGGCGGCTCGGGGCGCGGCAGCTCGCGGTCCTGCAGCGGCAGGTACACGCAGCGCACCACCTCCCACACGTGATATATCCGTGTACACTTACTTCTGATACGTGTGCGTGTAGGGCGGCAGCGGTGGCGGCTCGGGGCGCGGCAGCTCGCGGTCCTGCAGCGGCAGGTACACGCAGCGCACCACCTCCCACACGTGATATATCCGTGTACACTTACTTCTGATACGTGTGCGTGTAGGGCGGCAGCGGTGGCGGCTCGGGGCGCGGCAGCTCGCGGTCCTGCAGCGGCAGGTACACGCAGCGCACCACCTCCCACACGTGATATATCCGTGTACACTTACTTCTGATACGTGTGCGTGTAGGGCGGCAGCGGTGGCGGCTCGGGGCGCGGCAGCTCGCGGTCCTGCAGCGGCAGGTACACGCAGCGCACCACCTCCCACACGTGATATATCCGTGTACACTTACTTCTGATACGTGTGCGTGTAGGGCGGCAGCGGTGGCGGCTCGGGGCGCGGCAGCTCGCGGTCCTGCAGCGGCAGGTACACGCAGCGCACCACCTCCCACACGTGATATATCCGTGTACACTTACTTCTGATACGTGTGCGTGTAGGGCGGCAGCGGTGGCGGCTCGGGGCGCGGCAGCTCGCGGTCCTGCAGCGGCAGGTACACGCAGCGCACCACCTCCCACACGTGATATATCCGTGTACACTTACTTCTGATACGTGTGCGTGTAGGGCGGCAGCGGTGGCGGCTCGGGGCGCGGCAGCTCGCGGTCCTGCAGCGGCAGGTACACGCAGCGCACCACCTCCCACACGTGATATATCCGTGTACACTTACTTCTGATACGTGTGCGTGTAGGGCGGCAGCGGTGGCGGCTCGGGGCGCGGCAGCTCGCGGTCCTGCAGCGGCAGGTACACGCAGCGCACCACCTCCCACACGTGATATATCCGTGTACACTTACTTCTGATACGTGTGCGTGTAGGGCGGCAGCGGTGGCGGCTCGGGGCGCGGCAGCTCGCGGTCCTGCAGCGGCAGGTACACGCAGCGCACCACCTCCCACACGTGATATATCCGTGTACACTTACTTCTGATACGTGTGCGTGTAGGGCGGCAGCGGTGGCGGCTCGGGGCGCGGCAGCTCGCGGTCCTGCAGCGGCAGGTACACGCAGCGCACCACCTCCCACACGTGATATATCCGTGTACACTTACTTCTGATACGTGTGCGTGTAGGGCGGCAGCGGTGGCGGCTCGGGGCGCGGCAGCTCGCGGTCCTGCAGCGGCAGGTACACGCAGCGCACCACCTCCCACACGTGATATATCCGTGTACACTTACTTCTGATACGTGTGCGTGTAGGGCGGCAGCGGTGGCGGCTCGGGGCGCGGCAGCTCGCGGTCCTGCAGCGGCAGGTACACGCAGCGCACCACCTCCCACACGTGATATATCCGTGTACACTTACTTCTGATACGTGTGCGTGTAGGGCGGCAGCGGTGGCGGCTCGGGGCGCGGCAGCTCGCGGTCCTGCAGCGGCAGGTACACGCAGCGCACCACCTCCCACACGTGATATATCCGTGTACACTTACTTCTGATACGTGTGCGTGTAGGGCGGCAGCGGTGGCGGCTCGGGGCGCGGCAGCTCGCGGTCCTGCAGCGGCAGGTACACGCAGCGCACCACCTCCCACACGTGATATATCCGTGTACACTTACTTCTGATACGTGTGCGTGTAGGGCGGCAGCGGTGGCGGCTCGGGGCGCGGCAGCTCGCGGTCCTGCAGCGGCAGGTACACGCAGCGCACCACCTCCCACACGTGATATATCCGTGTACACTTACTTCTGATACGTGTGCGTGTAGGGCGGCAGCGGTGGCGGCTCGGGGCGCGGCAGCTCGCGGTCCTGCAGCGGCAGGTACACGCAGCGCACCACCTCCCACACGTGATATATCCGTGTACACTTACTTCTGATACGTGTGCGTGTAGGGCGGCAGCGGTGGCGGCTCGGGGCGCGGCAGCTCGCGGTCCTGCAGCGGCAGGTACACGCAGCGCACCACCTCCCACACGTGATATATCCGTGTACACTTACTTCTGATACGTGTGCGTGTAGGGCGGCAGCGGTGGCGGCTCGGGGCGCGGCAGCTCGCGGTCCTGCAGCGGCAGCGGCGCCGGCGTGCCGCGCCCCGCCGCCGCGCGCGCCAGGTACACGCAGCGCACCACCTCCCACACGTGCGACACCTGCACAGACACCGCTGTCAGCGCCACTCTACCACTTGCTTACTCAACTTGCACAACAATATCAATGGTAATTTCTTATAAAATAAAGGTGCCATTCGAACCTCGGCTGCAGGCTGCCGAATCACTGATGCAGGCTGCGAATGCAGGTAGCACACGCATGACACGCAGCCGTTGCCTGCATCCGCAACCGGGAGTGATTCCGAGGCTGGCTGCACGTGTTGCCAGTCGCAAATCTACGATTCGATCCAACATGAGCGCTATCGGCTCCGAGTAGCGATTATTTCAGAACTTGTCTAAACAGGTTGGAGTGACGTAACTACGTACGTATCGACTTGTGGCTGCAGCACTACTGGTCTGCGATCAGCTGCAGCTGCAGGTCACAGCAGCACTCGCAGCCGAAGCCCGGCAGCATGTGCGGCTGCAGCCGCGTTCGGAATGGTTTTCACAAAAATCCACACTACTACATAGAAAACCAGTAGTGCAGCTGCAGCCGGCTTCGTGCAGCCGCCGCATGTGCTGCCTGCATCCGCAGCTTACCACCGTGGTTCGAATGGCACCTTAAGGGTCATACTCGTAAGGGCAAAAATAAAAATCTTATTTTAATATAACTTTTCGCTATGAGCTAGACACAAACATTTCGCATCGTGGCATATTGTGGCGTTGTCGACACAACGCATTAATATGTCACGATACGATGTCTAATTGTGAGGATCTACGACGTTCATCGAAATAATGACATGAAACATGTCGCAATTTACGATGCACATCGGCGTCGTATATATGATCCCACAAGTCGGATTCCAAACACGACTGAAGTTGTTACTTATATCATAGCTACGGACGTTGAGGACGTTTGTAACTCACCATGTGTCTACTATGTGATCTAGCAACATCAGCGTTGTGCTGTGCGAGGTCGTGCGGACTCGCGCCCCGCATGCGGTAGGCGCGCGCGCACTGCACGAGCGCGACCGTGCGCGCGCTCGCTGGCGCAGCGTGCCGGGACAGCGTGGAGGACGCACCACCCGGGAAGGCGCGTTCTAGGGCTGCTTGTGCGCTTGGAGATAGAGAACCAGCTGTTGGTTGCTTGCGACTGAGTGAAAAAGAGGAGCAGCGTTAATAACCGATGTTTATAGCAGAAGGTACTCATACTTTTTGGGTTGCACAACACCGGGTGCACCTCGCTGCAGGTATAGCAAGTGCCACTCACCCAAGGCCCGGCACGTGGCGGTCGGGCGCAGCGGGAAGCGCGGGCAGCGCGGGCAGGGGTCGCTCGGGCGCCGCGTGCGCCACCTCGCCGCGCGCCGACACGCACACCCCCTGCGGGTTGGCCCACAGAACCGGGTGCGCGGCCTCACTGAACCGATGTCGGTATAGACTGCAGTCCTGGGTGAAAAAACATAACATCCCGTAACAGATGGGAGAAAGTTTATGTGATTTGTGAATTTTTTATGCTAGCTTATATTGGTTCTATAACTTTTTGATGCGTAAAAGAAAAACGATTGATCCTTATAACTATCTTCTCTAGTCTCTCCAGTATCTAATCTATCGCCTTCTGTATAACCTGCAGGCTCAGTTTCTGACCACCCAGTAGTCAGCAATAGTACATTCTGCTGTCTGTAGAGTACTGTCACTTTCCCGACGTGTTCTCACTAATGGGTCTGCATAGGAGACAGCAGTACACAGCTACTTTGTTACCAGTACTGGTCTGGTGTTACTGACTCATTGCGTTTTAACGAGCCCAGCAAAATGGCTGATCAGTGTGATATAATTCGAAAAAATATACAACTATTGGGTGAACTCTCTTTGGTGAACATTTAATGGAAATTCTCAAAAGCCAGAAGAGAAAAAAATAGGGACAAAAATCTGTCCTGGCGTCCACTGTCCTGCAGCACTGACCCGGCCACTGTCTAGTTGCGTACATATGGAGCGAGTGACGAGCCAGTAACTGTCCTTGTGGGAGTGGAGGAAGGTCAGTGGACAGTACAAACAAAAAATTTTGAAGTAGCTGACCGACAGCGAATGACCGATCAGTACTGGCTCAACTTTGTTATCACCGATCCAGTAGCTGTCTGACAGTAACTGACCTTCACTGACCGCCAGCTTGCTTGTGAAAACCAGGCTTTAGGGTGCTGAAGCCTTTTCGGAATCCGGCTTGTTCCGGAGGTCAGAAGTCATCAAAACTGTGCGCGAAACGGTTCGTGACGACTCTGGAAAACAACTTGCAGACAAGGCTGAGAAGTGAGATGGGCCTGTAATTCTTAAGCAGGGCATTTTCGCCCTTCTTAAGCTGTTGATCCCCGCATTAACGCCGGCGTTAACGCGCTATTGTCTTTCTATTGTGTCTCTAATTACGCACTCAAAAGGTTAAAGAAAAGTACCACCACACCTCGGCTCCATGCGTGTGACGTCTTTTCGAGTACAACGGAATCAAACAACTCAAAGGCCTGAAGGAGCGGTTTACCACCCACCTTCAGGAGTTCGACCGTATCACCCAAAGCTTTATTGTTTTTAAACAGCTTCAGAGCCATCCTAATCACGTACAGGTTGACCTCCGGAATATCTTCGGTATAATGTCGACCCAATCTAGCTCTTAGGCCGTTAACTAGATTCACAGGGTTTAGTAGTTGTCGTGTACAACTCAATCTCTCCCAGAAGCTTCAATTTGATGAATATGACTCTGCCTCGGACTTCAATTTCGTGACCTAGCTAGAGCTAAAAAAATTTATATATAGGGTAGACCCTAAATACAAATTTCTTGCAAACACCTAAGAACCCTTATTCCGCTCAATTGCATCTTTAACCCTATAAGTATTAAAGCAGTGGTGATCGCTTCTGAAGGACTTCGAAATCTGTCTATTGAGCTTGTACGCATATTCGGTACTTGGACGCATCGTCTGAAGACTGCAGAATTATCTCCTTCATAAGCTCGAGAGTAAAATCAGAGAACTTCTTATTCTTATTCGTACAATGACCCGACCGCATGGACAGTTTTCACGAACCCATCTTTGTGTTCGTCCACGGATGTCCTAGGCTCTTGGAGTTTTAGTTCCGGATCTGTGCTGGACAGAGCGTAGACTTTATCAGTAGAGATCTTTCTAGCTTGATATATTGATATTCAATGTCCTTCTTACCATGCGGTAGGTACTATTTGTAGGCTATACGAATATTTGTTTCAGCGCAGCGCAGCAGTCAATCGTTCAACCATTGCGCCTAGCGTGCAATCAGATTGATAACTACTTCCACAGATTTAAAAAAAAAAGACAGTCATCAAGAAAATAAACGATGTTCACGACATTTTTGATGTCATTGAGGCGAGAGGGAGTATCACTTTTACTGACTATTTTTATAGTCAGTAACTTTTTTGCAAAAAAATACAACCAACTTCAAAAACAAACTAATAATGTAAAATTTTTGATCTTGATTTTTCGTCGGACAAAAATGACAAACAACCCCAGTTATTTTGATGATCATAATAATAAATAATAATAATATTCCACAACTATCAAACGCCGTCTAGCCCCAAACTAAGCAGAGCTTGTGTTATGAGTACTGAACGACTGATAAACATACTTATATATTTCAAAATACATACATATTATAGATAAATTACACCCAGACACAGAACAAATGATCGTGCTCATAACACAAACATATTTTGTCCTGGGTGGGAATCGAACCCACGACCTCCGGCATAACAGTCAGGGCCACTAACCACTAGACCAACAGGCCAGTCAAAATGATTATTCCACAGCTAAAAAGAAATAGTGGACAAGTTCTCGGAGGTACCTATCTTTTTTGTAGTGAGAAATTATTAAATATCTTCTCCCGTTCTAGGATGGAGCGAGAGGGCATTTCAGACTTTTTCTAATTAAAACTCACCTATGTTCCTTCAGTAATGGGATTACTACAGAGTTATTTATATCTTAACCCAACTTAGTTAAAAACTCACGTTACCCTATGCGTTCCAGCACCTCGGTGACTCTTCGCACAATCCCACAACCCACTTAGCCAAAGCCCTGAGAACGTTTTCCTGTAATGGGTGATTCATTCGGAGTTACTTTTTCCAAAACTAAAAAAAATATGAATAAAACAAATTTATCGGGTAATCTTTATTATAATACAAAATAACCATTCCTTACATTTACTTTTTAAAGATTATTTCTTTCAAATGTTGTCCGTAACTGCGATTAAGGTGGGTCCATTCTGGAGTTCCAGTTTTCGATGACCCGACCGAGCATTTCCAGTGGTATTTGGCGAATAACACGAGTAATGTTGGCTTCCAGTTGATCAATCGTACGCGGCTTATCCATATAAACTTTGGACTTTACATAACCCCACAGAAAAAAGTCTAAGGGTGTGATATCACAGGATCTAGGCGGCCAACTGACTGGTCCGAAACGCGAAATTAACTGTTCACCAAATTTTTCTCACGCAACAAAGCCATGGTTTCACGTGCTGTGTGGCAAGTGGCGCCGTCTTGTTGGTACCAAAAGTTTTGAAGATGACGGGCTTCAATTTCAGGAAACAAATGTCCGTTATCATGGTACGATAACGGTCACCATTGACAGTGACGTTCTGGCCGGCTTCGTTTTTGAAGAAATATGGACCGATGATTCCACCACCCCATAAACCACACCAAACTGTTGTTTTATCTGGATGTAATGGTAGCTCTTGAATCTCTTCAGGTTGCTTTTCAGACCAAATACGGCAATTTTGTTTGTTAACATATCCGTTGAGCCAAAAATGTGCCTCATCACTAAACAAAATTTTCGTTGAAAACAGTGGATTTTCTGCAAGCTTAAAATAAAAAAAATACGCCAAGTTGTGGTATACGACAAGCCAAGCTGTTGCGAGCGGCGCCGAATCGATTCTTCGCGATCATTGCGTACACTCTCAGCTACCACCGTAATGTTTTCTTCAGTGCGAGCTGGATGTGGTCTATTTGGTCGTGTATTGTCTAATAATAAAAATTCCCTTTCAAACTTTTCGATGGTATAGCGAATAGTGCGTTCGGTAGGGCGATTATGTGGACCATATGTTGCTCTAAGTGCACGAAACACATTCCTCGTAGAACGCTAATTTTCGTAATAAAGTTGAATAATTTGTACAGTCTGGCGAAACTCCCATACAAAAAACCGATGTATGAAACGTGCGTCCTTTTTAATGGCGGCTATAATCCGATAAATTTAAGAAGGACATTGAGAACTCAGGGTCTATATCAGCCTATGACTCTTCAACACATAGTTGGATTACACCGCCGCCATTTTAACCACAGATTATTAATATCCTCAGAGGATTTTGACTGTCACTTACGTTTGACAGTTAGTTTGTTATGGTTTTCCGAAGATAGATTTCAATCTATATATTGTTTTAAAATATAGTATTAATCATTTTGTGGGAAGAAATTCGTTCTCTACTTAACGTTGAGTATTCCTATATATAAATATGAGAAAAGTAACGTGTGAAAACTGTGAAATTTGTGGTATTAGATCATGCCGGGTTGATGATAACAAACGTCTTTTTATTGCAAGATTTCCATTATGTACAATTTCCCTAAAAATCTGAGGAGCCTTCAAGGCATTTACGTAGTGAATCAAACGCCAAGTTCAGAACGAGTAATTTTATTTACAATATGCAAGGGAGGTCATGAAACCGCTGAAAATCTTAACACCGCCATTCAGCGGACGGTCTAAAATGTACAACACCATCTATCGAGTTGATGTGAACTAAAATGCATAAAACAAAAATGAATGATAATTCTACTTTTGAATTCTAACACATTAGAATATAGAACGGTAAGCATAATTAGTTATTTATTCCTTTAAAGAACTCAATTCAAGTACAATCTTTGAACAGTTAGTGCATTTTAACAGAAAAAGAGACTTATACGAAATATACGTAGTGTTGGGTAATTAAGTATTTATCGATATCGATGTTTAGTTATAGAAATGACCGGAGAAGCCGATGTTTAGCAGAGGACATTATAAGCTTAAGCTGATGATGATAATGATATAAGGAAGTGAAATCAATGTTTTCTCAATTAGTATATTTTGTCATGATTTTCCTTTCATGTAATGTTACAGTAGATTGATAGAATGTTTAAAATATAGTAAGCTGTTGATCCCCGCATTAACGCCGGCGTTCACGCGCCATTGTCTTACTATTGTGTCTCTAATTACGCACTCAAAAGGTTAATCAAAAAAATGTCGCCTGTCATATAAGTTATTTTGTTACATTTTATAATACATATATGTAATTTATAAAATAACTCATCACCCAATTTTTAGATGTAAACAATGGGTCAAAGCGACAGGGAAAGAAATGTGCGAATTGAAAAGTTGCATCAATTGAAATATCTTTACAAATTATTTTACGAAATACAGATTTCAAAAAGAAAAACACTCCACTGAAGAAAACGGCTGTTCAGAATCTGAAAATCTCACGTACACCATTATATGATGAGATTTTAGTTCAATTGCCACTACATTGTATCGCTAGCAGTCAACCATTACCAGCCAGAAGAACTGACAATGTGCAGCTCTCATGTAATGGTAAGAAGTGTATGGCATATTCTGATTTCATATATTGCAGAGGTCTGCTAATTATATAATTTATGTTCACAGAATTACCTTCAGTTAAAGGAATATAACTACCACCAGAATTTATGTGAACCAAGTAAGCGTTGTTGTGTATTTATTTATATTTTTTTTTACCAAATGGTCTTATTAGCAAAAATATATTTAAAATAATTACTTTTCATTTTTGTAGAACTTTCAACATCAAAGCTAGACGGCTGTGGACCAGTTAATTTAATAAGGAGCTCATGTAGCCCAGACATCAGACCCTAATCTGACTTCCCTAAATAGAAGATTTTGTAGTCCTAGTGAGTATTGTATACAATTTATTTAAGTTTGCAAGTACTTAATAACTTGATTTTTAACACCGATTTTCTTTGTTTCAGTACCATTAGTGTCACCAAGAAAACATCAAGAGAGACAAGCTGTCCCAATGACATGTCGGAAGCGAAAGTTAATTAAGATACTTAAATCAAGTCGAAATATTATAAAAAACCTCTAACAGAAAGTTCATAAGATATTTAAAAAAAAAACACCTGTCTTGAGAAGTGCAAGTGCAAGTTTCATTAAAATTGGTTCATTAGTTTTTGAGATAAGTTAAATGTGTTAGTCACTAGAAAATTTGTTGACTTAAGTTATTTATTATTTATTGCCATTTTTGTGTAACTGTTTGTTTTCTTAAAATTAACAAATATATAAATAGCATGGGTAAATTTAATTCGTTGAATAAATATATATTAAAACAACGAGTTTCGAATTTTTATTTTTTATTTCCTGGAAACAAGAAATCCCCGTTAGGAAAAATTGCCGATATCGATAAGTTTTCGCACAACCCAGTACGTCACTAGTAATGTTATTATGTTGGCAGTATGTACTCCGCCATAGTTCTGTAATTCTGTTAGGTTGGTATTGATCGAGGACGCACGTTTCATACATCGGTTTTTTCTATGGGAGTCCCGCCTCTTAAAGCGTTAGCTTTACATACTCTTTGAATTTGTAGGCGTTGTGCCGTGCTTAGTCTTTCCATGATGAAATGTCAAACTATAGTGATTTTTTTTTTTTTTTCGTTCCTTGTGGAACAGGCTAAGGTCAGAGACCATGCTGCCTAGTCATCAGTTTTTGTTTCTTTTTGTTTTACATTAGAATGCAGGTGTAACACATTCTAATGTTTTTTGAAGTATTTGGCAGCAAATGTATCGATTCAGTCTTCTCAGCAAACTTCGCTGAGGTAGCTAAAACTACAATAAAATTCTCAGCTCCATTTTACCGAGACCGCGCCTATTTCAATGATTCCATATTAATCCAGTTGCGCAGACACTTGGGATACAAAACAACACCAATTTTACATCACAATATCCACTAGGAATCAATTTGCGAATAATTAAAACAGTCACTGAACTTCAGAAAGAAAGAAAGAAAGAAAAACTGTTTATTCGCGCGAAATGACGCAATCTTAAAACTAGTTAACAAACATTATCAGTTGAATAGGGAAGATATGCGTCACATCCGCGCAAAACGGCCGAACGCTCAGCATAAAGCTGCGGCCTCACGCATTATGCGATGAGCTCACAGCGCTGTTTTTCAGCGTGGGCCGATGGCGGTGTTGACATAAAGACGCCCGAACGGTGCAGCGTACAACTAGATTTCGACAGAAAAAGGAAATAAAAACAATTACAGAATTACAAATTAAAAGGAAAATTAAATTAAATTAAATTAAAATAATAAATAAATATGTAACGTGACAAGTATATATATAATATAAAGTGGCAACACCACGACGCGCCCGTAGCAGCACTCGTTTTTATAATCTGTGGCAATTTGCATAGACCACAGACGCTAATAGGTACGTGATTGGACGCGATCGCGGTGCCGCTCACAGAATATTTTGACAAAAGGATATGACCGAATGTGACGACAAGATAAGATGGTTTTGGAAATTCAAATAATTGTTATATAGTACTATTATGATGGTTCATGTTTGCGACAATGTTTTAAGTATTTGTGACGAGATGTGAAATTAGACGAACTCAAGAAAAGCGAACATGGGAACAGGTAAGGTTGATCAAATTGTTCACTCACATTGCTTTGTGGAAAATTCCAGGGACGAAAACGAACGGGACGAATGTATAAATGTAATTAGTTTATCTGTAATTAGATTAATAATGGATTACCAAGTCAACAAATAAGAATAAACAGTAAAAATTAAAATTATATGCATTGTAATGTGACTTTATTGTGAAAAGTGTAATGAAGATAATTAAAACGTATAATTAATATTTGTTTTGTTTGTAGGTTCCTAGCATTATATTTAAAAAATAGTATGACAACGCAAACTGACAGCAGCGAAACACCACAGGGAACAAGACAAATTGAATGCCAAGCCACAGCACCGCTGAAGATCCAAACCAAGTACTGCAGGTCATGCACCCATAAGGTGACAAAAAGTTTATTTTATTTTATTGTTGTGAAAGTTGTGCTAGCAAGAGTAACTTTTTATGGTTATATTTAAATGATTGTATTGATTTTAGGCCTCGCATCGGTGGAGGAATAACATTCCAGATCTTCGCAGCCATGTACTTGAAGGAACCTCTAAATGCCGCGGTTTATGGTCGCGGTGCTGATAGTGGAGCAACTCCAGAGCGAAGACCATACTTGTAGTGTGTTTGTCGCCAAGTAAGTTTGTCAAATAGATAGCGTGGCTTTTGGGTTGTTACAACGCCAAACAGTAAACTAGCCAAATGCAGCCTGCGCCTAGCAGCCATTTTCAAGATCTTCAGTTGATTTATGTATGGAGTCACATGACTCCTACGTGGGACATGTACACAAAAGCGAACACATGCGTTCTGGATGCGCTGAATCAGTCTATCCGTCCTAGCAAGCAAACATGGCCCATAAACAGTGTCACAGTAGTTGAGTTTTGATAAGATTAGGCTGTCAACAAGCAGCTTACGGAGTGGGATGCTAAGGTATTTTCGTATCCCATACAAAACCTTTAGCTTGTAAAAACAGTGTCTTAGTGCACTTTTTATATGGGCCTCAAAGCGCAGCTCTGGCTCCAGAATCAGCCCCAGGTTGCATGTCTGCTCTACACGCTCAATTTCTTCTCCCCCAATCATGACCTCAGGCTTGGCCAACAGTATTGCAGCAACTTGTTTCTTTGTGCCCAGCACCATGAATTTCGACTTAAGCGGGTTCAGGACCAGACAGTTCTCCTCAGACCAGGCCACAACACGTGCCAAGTCCTCATTCACCCTCTGCACAGCCAATGACGTGTCTTCTCCTTTAAAGGATATGTACAACTGGATATCATCGGCATACATATGGTACTTGCAGTTTATGAACGATCCAGTTATATCAGCGCTATAGAGAATGTACAGAAGAGGACCCAAAATTGATCCCTGTGGGACTCCTCTCGTCACAGGAAGGGGGGGGGAAGATATAGTTGATCCATCTTTCCTATGAATTTGCACGAACTGAGACCTATCAGTTAGGTAGCTATTAAACCAATCCACAGCGTCTTCGTTGAAGCCATAGTATGCTAATTTAGACAGCAGCAGATTGGTATTAATTGCGTCGAACGCCCGTGAGAAATCCAAAAGAACCAGGATTGATCCCTCCCCCTGATCACGTGCCTCCAGGATATTGCCCACAACATCAGCCAGAGCTGTTGCAGTACCTCTGCCCTTCCGAAAACCGGACTGGAGGTCTGGAAGAATGTTATTTGTTTCCAGATACTCAATAACTTGTGAGTACACAACACGCTCCAGGATCTTCGAAAGGCAGGGCAGGATGCTAATTGGCCTAAGATCCTTCACGTTGGCTGGGTCATTGGTCTTCGGGATAGGGCGCACCATTGCACGTCTCCACAGTTTAGGGAAGGTGCGTGTCTCAATGGATCTGTTGATGATGTCAGTGATGGCTTGCAAGGTAGTTGGCAATGTGAGAGATAACATCTCCAGACTGATACCATCAACACCCTGAGCATTTGAAGCTAGACTTCTAACTATCTTCAGAACTGTATCCTGACTGGTTGTAGTGAGTGAAAACTCAGCCGGACCGTGTCTGCAAGATTTGAAGTAGCCAATTTTTGAGGCATTATCGCAGCAGTTTCCAGGGACATCCAGAAATGCTGCATTGATATTTTCCGGGTTATCAAAATGACTAGGAAGTAGTTTCTGGCTGTGATCTGGAAGCACATCTGATTTCAGTTTTTTCCATAGCAGTTTGGGATCCTTCTTTTGCTCGTTGATGTTTTTGGCAAAGTATGCTGTTTTCTCCCTCACTAACGCGGCGGCTGCTTCATGTTTAAGATCCAGATAGTACTGCCTATGATTCGGTTCTCTAGTCATATGATATCTGGCTCTAGCTTCATCTCGCAATTTGAACATCAGACGTATATTGTCAGTTATCCATGGTGTAGGCGGTCTCTTGAAGGTCCTGCGCTTAAGTGGAGCATGAAGATCAAATAGCTGGATAAAGTATGAATTAAAAGTGTGCACCATAGTGTCAACATCACTTATATCCCCAATAGTTGACCAAGGAATCATATTCAAATCAGCATTAAACTGATCCTGCAAGATGTCGGAAAAAGAGCGGAATTCGACCAACCTAGGTTTAACCTTAGGCTTTCTGAAAACAGCCTCGCACGTGACAAATGAGTGATGGCTGAGCTCACTGATGTGATTCACCATAACATTTCGCGTTGAGGCATCAGTGCATATGATGTCAATGAGCGAACTGCTATCACCCACGAAGTGTGTTGCGGTTTGAACAAGCTGAACGAGGTTTGAGTAGTCCAAGAAAGCTGTCAGCTGTTTAGCCTTTGAGCTGTTTGCATCCAACAGATTGACATTCAGGTCACCCAACAAAACCAGATTATCATACGGGGCCAAGGCACTGATACTGGCAGTTATAGCGTCTAAAAAAAAATACCGCCAAATCCTGCCAAGGCGGACGATATGCTGTACCAATGAGAAGCTTTTTTCTATTTATGGTTAATCCCAACCAAAACTGCTCCACATTAGGGTCTTCAGGATGAGCTTTTACCCTCGCGTTTATACCATCTTTGATGTAAAAAGCGACCCCTCCGCCACGTCCTCCACGTATAGACACTGGTCGCGGTATGTGCCTTAGTTTGTACCCTGGTACACTAGGAGCTCGGTCCCGTTCGCCTTTGCGCAACCAAGTCTCATTAATAGCCATAATGTCCACAGAATGATTTCTCATGGCTATCAAAAACTCATCTTGATTTGTGCATAGCGAGCCTGCATTCAGTAGACCAAACTTGATATATTTGCTAGGAGCCATGAGTGTAAATAGTTGTAGATATTAGGTATGTAAGTGTATGTACAAAGAAAAAGAACCAATCAGTGTATATAATATGTGTACATATATTGTAAATAAAAATAATTAGATATAAGTGTGATATGTGTAAGTATTGGGCACTGCTTGTATGTGTATTTGTATAAGTAAACGGTATATGTGTTGGAGTATGAACAGGAGTGGGCTGGGGTGAGCTTATTTGGTTAGGAGAACTCAACCCGACTATGTAATAGGCACAGGCAAAGATAGTCATATAAACTAATAACTTGAAATTAGCTCTCGCCAGCAAAGTAAATTGTAAATTTAAATAAATTAGTAATATAATATGTAAAATATAAGTATATATATATAGAATTAAAAATTGTTCGAAGAAACCTGCAGAGTTGCAATAGAGCAACATGCAAAAACAGAAGCAACGCACATCTTCACCTATGACAACTATGAAAAACAAAATAATAACACAAAAAACTACAGACACTAAATAGTATGTTAAGTAATTAAAACTAAACTGTGACGACAGGTCCAAAGACACGGGAGATGTCCGCTTCAGATCGTATCCTATGGGTGGCGTCTCCTGGCTTCCTTCTGGCGAGAATGCGGCCTCGCTTGATCCACACAAACTTCCAATCAGCGAGACCAGCAGCGTCACGCGCTCTGCGAAACAGCTGGCGGTTGGTCCTGGTGAGCCGCTCGTTGAGAAAGAACCGCCGAGCGGGCCCCGGCATGTCGAGGTCGGCTGTAGTCGCGCCGCGCCGCACGCGTGCGCTCGCTAGCAGCCTGTCGCGCAGATCCCGTCGAGCCAGGCGCACGACAATGGCGCGCGGCCGAGATTCCATCGCCCCGGCTGAGCTTGTCGCGTTGAGCTGCCTACCGCCGACCCGCTCGGCGCTGACAACGTCGCGCTCGTCGAGTGTGACGCCTAGTTTCAGGCTGATCAGCTGAATTATATGGGCGGGGTTGTCAGCCGTGGCCTCCGGTATATTAGAGACCTCGATGTCGTTTGCCAAAAGCTCCTGGTCCCTTTCGTTGAGCTCCCGCTTCAATTCATCGATGATCACATCGACCGCTCCAGGCTTAGGCGGGTCGGAGGCCCGCTGTTCCAGAGCATCCAGTCGCGCCTCCAAGCGGTCGATACGCGCGCCGCAGGTGCTCATGGCAACTTTAAGCCCCGACATTTCGAGTTCCATCTCCTGCCTAAACATTTGGATGTCAGCTCGCATCGCTCGTAGTTCCTCCATAATCGAGTATGCATCGGGGGCGGTGATTAGAGGAAGGTTCTGGCACCCAATGTCGGCAGAGGAAGTATCGCGCGGCGGAGTGTCACACACGACAGGGCTCGCAGTGATAACTGGACTGCAGACTTGCTCCACTGATTTTTTTAGGCATCGTTCACACCAAACGTATTGTCCGCCGCCGACTGTGAGTATGCTCACTGTCAGCCTCAGTGTGAACGTGGACTCCTTCTGCAGTATGCGTTCTCACCAAGCCGACAGTACCTACGCTATAGCATAGAATGTGTAAAAGTAGGCTTGTTACGCGTAGTACAATAATCGGCCACCGAAAGTCAGCGACAACGCACTACGTAATAGCGTATAGTCGGTTCGATGTGAACGAAAAGTTAATTTATATGGAAAAGCGATAAACTGCGTAACGCCCGCTCACAGTCAGCGGCCGATAATACGTTTGGTCTGAACAATGCCTTAAGGAACACTCGGACGCTCCTCTGACGGGGGTATCAGCCCTGTTATCCCGCACGACGCCCTTTGTACATTCGGGGCATCGCCAACTTGCAGATAATGCCGCTTTAGTAGGGACGCCCACACAAGCTCGGTGATAATGAGCCTGACATTTTCCACACCTAACGCCCTCTTGCGATGAAGTAAAGCGACCGCATCCACCGCATTTGAGACCCGGCATGATGATTGTACAGAGACTACTACTTGCCTTAGTGATACTAGGGTGACGCTCTAGATGGCGCCAGTAGAGACCCAATATGGATCGGAAGATCAATAAACCAACAATAAGATAGATGGCTCTGGAGCAAAGTTAGGCAACTCTCTCTACTAATAAAATAGAGGGTACTAAATTATTTGTCCAAATTTTATAATGATTTCCGATAGATTATATGTCCTTTAATCACACTCATTTAAAGCTCACTTTAATAAATGTCACGTAACTTTTCACTATGTTTATAATTAAAAATTTATTATGTAGTAAAACGAGTTGTTTTATTTGTTTATCCAAAAACAAGAGGGACGAGGCTACACCGACACAGACGTCAAACGTCAAACTGAGACGTCAAAGTGGAAACTTCACTCGAAGAAATCCCGCCAAAAACTCCCAAACTATAGTGAATGAAAATATTAGGTTAGATTGTCATGACTGACGCTTTATCTGTCAAAAAATGCATAGACAAATTTCAAATTCATCGCAGGTAACTGCGTCCCTCAAAAAAGATATTTTTTTTATAACAAATAACAAAAAATCTTCGAACTCCAAATGAATCACCCGTTAGTTATAAAGCAGATAAGTTACCCCATCCTTCCTGCCCCATCTCAAACTCGACCAGCTTGTATTCCCCGAAGCGATGGGCAGAAGTTTATAGTGCATCCTACTTTCCCCAGTTACAATTTTCGGTATTTAAGAATGCAAGGCAAGGAGGCGACACGGACAGACAATATTATTGCCATCGCAGGGCCAACCTCAATGAGGCTGGCAGGCTGCTCAGCAATGGGTGATGATGATGAATAAGGCATTTGGGGAAACGAATATGTTATCTTTGTAGAACATCTACTACTTGACTGCAGGTGACGTCACGAACGACGCCAGCGGGACGTGTAGGTACAGCTCAGCACTAAGACTACATGCTACTTATCTACTCACCCTGCTGGTAGACAGGAAGGTATGAGGCTCAGCCAGCCAGGCGATGGCGGTGGTGACGTCACGGTGCTCCGCGAACGTCGCCAGCGGCACATGTGGGCGCCGCACGTCCCACACGTGGACTGCGCAGTCTAGAACTAGCGCGCAGGACGCTACTTGGTACCTGGATGATAACAAGATATGGTTATTCTACTTTCATTCGACAAGATCATAAACCTACTTTTAGGAAGCTTGTCAGTAGAGGTCAATCTGCTATCTAATCTCTGGCACGCTTAGATTAAACCATTCAGAAATAAAAGGCTAAATAAAGTAGGATTCACACTGAACAGCGGAACGGGCCAACAACAGATTGTGTAGTTCAATGTTATACCACGATGAGGACACCGCGGTGGAGGTGTGCTCCGCCCAAGCAGGGGACACCTCTACCTTATGCTCCACCGAGTACAATAGAGACACTCGAGCGTTTCTTCCACCTGAATCCGAAACAGCAATCACCCGAACTGCCAATGTCCTGTAAGGAGCTACGTCAGGCGGAACACGAGGGTGCCGTGGCGCCGCTGCTCCAGCCACTCCGCAAAGAAGGGGTTTACCGCTGCGTTTGTGAAGTGCCTAGTGTTTGGTTGCGACAGTCGCTGTCTCTATACCACCATAAGATCCTGCCGGAACTCTGTCCAACATGGTGCGATTTTTCGCAGCAGTGGTGTTTCGCCCCAGCGTTGCAGCATCATGCTTAAGTAGTGCATGTGTGCAAGGACTCGCACACATGTGAACAAAGATCTGAAGAATCTGGATGGCCATGACACTACGGGACGCGTTCAGCTTGCGGGCCGGTCACTTCCGCAGCGACGGTGCCCACATCAGCGCCCTGTAAAGAGCTATGGACCGCACGATCGCCACGTAGAGCCTCCGTTAGGAGGCGGAATTTAGCAGGAGCCGCTTGAAGGCTGCCCCGGCCCGCTCCAGTAAGCGCCATACGTACCATACCCTTAGAATGGATTTCTTCGAGAGGTCATTTCCAAGTGGTTTGTTTATAACAGTTTTACTAACAGACTGGGTCGCACTATGGGCTTCCATGCCCATAGTGCGACCCAGTCGTTGTAAATTGTACATTAAGAGACTGTTTGGAAAAAACTGAAAAAGGCATCAACCAAATTGTACGTACTGTTTCTGCGGCCTCCATTTGACGTGACCTACAGAAGCTATGGTGTAAATGGTATGCTCCAGGTTAGGTTTCCCATAGATGTCCCAGACCTGGAATTAAATTGCACATTATTTTTACGAACGACGTAACGGAAATTTGTATTTCGTAATCACACTAATATTATATCACAGTGATATTATAAACGCGGAAGTTTGTGAGTGTGCGTATGTTTGTTACTTCTTCACGCTTAAACGGCTGAGCGGATTGTGATCAAACTTGGCTCACGGGTAGACCATCTCCTGGAATCGCACATAGGATACTTATTATCCGGGAGTATGTTCTTTTGGGACAATTTTCTACATTCACACGGGCCGAGCTACTAGCTCAAGGGCGTAGCCAGGATTCTATATAGAGGGGGGCAGATTAAGAAAATCCTAGACTATATTGTTTTAATCGTGGTTTTTAACATATGAGTATCTCACATTAGTAGTGGACGTGAGGGAAAAATTAAAAAAAAATAATTAACAACCAGAAACAGCTTTATTACTTAACGAGTAATCTGCGCGGTTCTTTACAAAATCTATTTAAAACTTCTCTTACAATTTCATCTTTTTTTTTTTCTTGGACAATTTTCCGGTGTACGCTTAACATACATAGCCCGTTTAAACGGTTTCGGTCATCGTAGACCTCAGGCGCGTATTACCACGTCGCAGGGTAGAAAAAGACCTTTCTATATTACTTGTTGTACACGGTTGTACCAACGAAATAAGTACCTATGGCTTTTTTGGTTGCCGGGAAGAAAGTGTCCGCCTCCTTTATTACATCAGTAAAGTCTAATTTTTCTAGATCTTCTCTTTCCATACCTTTATCCTTCCAAAGTTTATACCATAATTGCGCTTCATGCTCAAAAAGAGGAAGATCATAGTACTGGCAGAAATCTTGCGATTTTTCTTTAAAACCTACTAGTGACATATTTAACATCGAACTTGGATGTATCGACATTAAGCTAAAAGCTGGTAAATGTTCATTAGAAAAACGCTGGATATCCGCACTCGAGTGCGGATATCAAAGAATCTAAATAAGGAATGATAATTGATCGCTTCCAAAAATCACATAAACTCTCAGCTGGGTGATTGGACCGATGTTGTTGGCGACAAGCAATGCGCGGGATTTGCAAATCAGTGCCAATGGCAGTTGCAGTTCTATGTGAAATGTCTAAAATATTCTGACTCTCTCTGTCTGCTTCACCACGATGATCTTTAATAACAGAAATAATTCTCTTGATATATGATGATGATATATTTTCGATGCGTTTGGTAATTAGTTCAGTAGTTTAGTAATTTTCAATGCGTTTTGGAACTTTCCTCTCACGGTAGCCACTTTTAGGCCCACAACATTCAGCCCAGCGTACTTGTATTTATACAGGTCAGTGGTATGAAGCTCGTGAGAATTAGTAACCGACCGCTCTTATAGGGGGGGGCAGCTGCCCCTCCCTGCCCGTACCTCGCTACGCCCATGCAGCTGCAGCTATTGTTAAATAACAAGCGCACACGCATACCTATTTTCTAAACCATAATTTAAAATATCGGAGTTTTATTGACTGTAACCCGATAGTAGATAGCTTATCCAAATCAGTAAAGCAATTAAGTGACCTATAGCATAGCATAGTCGGCCTTATAATGTTCCCACCGTTGGGACTCAGGCCTTCTCTCTAGGAGAGGGAAATATGTATGCATAATTTTATTGATCTCAAAATCATTTGTGTCCTCTACGAAATCCTTATCTCAGACGCAATGTCCCAGTAGTATTGTATTAATCGACACGCACCGCGTTGATAACGGCTAGACACAATAATGATCTAATTAATTGTTTAGTGAACACTGTCTGGAAGCCCGGAGGGTCGTGATAAAGTATGGAGCAGATAGAGGTTGCCGAAGTAACAAACGATGAGGGGCATTATTATATAAATTGCACTCTCGCGTCCACTTCGGTTGTGTCTATTTATGGATTTGTTTACATTAGGCACGTGTGACGACATCTATAAACCACATAGGAACTATCCTGCATTGCGGTAACAGAGTTCTCTGCGCCATTAGAACATATTTATTTTCCGACTCCTAAGATATAGGTCTGCGTACCTAGTTTAGGAGCTCGGGGAATTTGACAATAATTTTGACTGATATGTACAACCTACTGTTTCTCTATGCTATGTTCTGTGCCGTTTTTATGTACAAATAAACTATTATTATTATATACAACCGTCCGAAATCAAATGTCGAGCAGGTGCCTGGACCAGACACAACAACCGTCTGGCCGGAGGATCCTCCCTTTTTAGCGGTGGTTTGCGGGACTTTAGAGTCTGTTCCGCATAACGCTGAACTCTCGACGTGCACTGACGAGGGTCACCAGTTTATAAGTATGTAGAACAGTGTACTTATAAAGTCCTCTACACGTGAAGTAGCTTTATGTTCCGTAGTGGGTTGCTAAAGGCTCAATCAATTTGCCTAGCTTTTTTGCAACTATATTGGGCTCGGCTTCCAACCTAACCTGATGCAGCTGACTACCAGCATTATACGTAGAGCCACTGCTATCTGACCTGCACAACCCAGTAACTGGGGAACACGTAAGCTTCTGTCTATCCGCAACGACTGACAAAGATCTACAAAAGACATCCGAGAGCAACAGCTTAACGTGCTATCTGAAGCATGGAGAAGTCTGGGTATGTAATTATTCATCATCATTTCAGCCGAAAGACGTTCACTGCTGGACATAGGCCTCCCCCAAGTGTCGCCACAATGAACGGTCCTGTGCGTCTCGCATCCATCGGTCTCCCGCAACCGTTACCAAGTCATCGGTCCACCTTGTAGGAGGCCTTCCAACGCTACGTCTTCCGGTACGTGGTCGCCATTCCAGAACCTTTCGGCCCCAACGGCCATCCGTTCTGCGAGCAATGTGCCCTGCCCATTGCCACTTTAGTTTGGCGATTCTTCGTGCTAATTGTGTGTAATTATTATTATTTATTTATTCTAAGGCCCATAGATAATAAAATACATAATATTTCAACCTTACAAAAAAATAAACTATAACTATACACGTAACATCGGCGTCGTGTTCCGCTGCGTGGTGTCGCGTAACCGTCATCGGAAACGTCGATATACGACACCTTTCGGCCAAAAGTCCTTTCTCAAGGTCTGTAGATGGTGGGTTGGAACTTGTATCGCGAACGACTTGAAATTGATGTCGTGGTGCGATTCCAATCTTTCGACCTTCAGAATCCTAAAGTGATGCAGACACTTTTTAATGGTCACCCATCCACAGACCGACGTCGGCAAGTGTTGCTTGATCTTGGGAATCGAACCGTGTCATTACTTAGCGACAAGCTCAACGACTGCTACAGGCTTTAAAGTGATGATGGCGGAAGAAAGGTTTGAAGATTTGTTGGAGTTTTGCAGTAAAAGCTTACAACTTGAAGATTTGTATTACTTTTAGTATTGTTTTATACGCCTGGTTTTCTCCCATTTTGAGTTAAGAATGGTGGAAGTATTTAATACAATTACGAACAGCAGCCTGCTTACCTACACTGAAGTCTAAATCTTAAGGTGGGTTCTACGGCTAGAGTCGGTCCACACTACACGAATTTGAGCTCGGCTCGTGCTCCGTCCGTGCTCGGCTCCTCTAGCGTAGACCCACCTTTAGGGCTGTAACCCTACCAACTACTACTTGTTAAACAAACATAGCGATGTAACATAACAGGACAATTACTGGTCTAGGAAATAACGACGCAATTAGCATACGTACCTACTATGAACTAATATTACAAATGATACCGGCGCGTGTCCAATAGGCGCGAGATATCGATGCCCCACTTGCTTATCGCACAGCCGCTGATAGCTCAGGCGCGTCACCCCTTGTTCATTGTTATTTACCTTTATTTAAAGCAAAATCCTTGATATACTCGTATTTGATTTTTAAGCTGTTTGTCATCCCGAACCGAGCGTAGAAAAAAACTAGTCAATTAGGTAGGAAGTATACTTCAGGGTAAACACTTTCGACGGGTTGATCGACCACACGCACGCGGTATTTGAATTTTTATTTTTAACGTGGGACATCCAATGCCTTCTCCCGCTCTTGGGCGGGCATGTCAGACTTTTTCTGACTAAGACCCACTCGTTTGTTACTTCTTAGCCTTGCATTCTAGGACCCCGGGGGTTCATTTTCACACGACCCATGGCCCCAGTAGGCTTCGACCTTGCGGGGCCGACGGTCGACGATTTGGGCTCGGTCCGGACGGTTACCGGACGACCGGACGGCGTGCTACCCACTGCTCGCCGTCCGCAATCCTACGCCTACGGTGGCTGGAAATCGGGATCGGGATCCCGGCGGCTGGGGCGTGAGGGCTGTTCCGTCGCGCGTGCGGCCACCTCCTTAGCTAGCATTACTGTTTCGCAGAAGGAGGCGACTCCTTCGAGACTGACTAATTCGGATTTCAAGATACGTATTTTGACTATTTTTTTTTTTTGCCTTCAAGTGCAGGATCCCCTAAAGCGCGGGGCCCCTAAACGCGCGGGGCCTGTAGCGTTTACTACTCTTGCTACACGGCTAATCCGCCACTGATCGTAGTGTCGTAAGCCTTACCTTAATGGTCTTGTCCCTGGAAGCCGTGGCCAGCCAGGGTTTGTCGGGGTGCCAGTCGCAGGCGAACACGGGCCCGGAGTGCGCCGTGAACTGCAGCAGGCAGCGCTCGTGGCGGCGCACGTCCCACAGCTGCACGTTGCCGTTCTCCGACACCGCCGCGAACGTGTGCGCCTGGTGCGGGCTGAACTGCACGTCGCGGATCGACTCGGTGTTGCTAACACACAATCATATCATTCATTTAAACATTATTATAATAATATAAAGAATAGCGTCCTTTTGCACTTTTATAGAAGTCCATAGCACTTTCTTAGAGTCAGATATTCATAAAAACACTTTGTATCTCAGGTGTCAGCGTTTCTTCTTGATAATTCACAAAATGCTGTTTAAATATAAATTGTATTAAAATTACTATAGGAACATTGATCCAAGGTTAGGTTAGGTTAAAAAACTTATCATTTACTTAGGTGTTAGTGGGTGATCATTTAGATGTTCATAATCAATAACCCTATTCTATCAGCTCCCTAATTTGATATGCTTTAGTATAGGGCAGGGGTTTTGCGGGGGGGGGGGGGGGGAGATAATCGTTGATAGAGTTACACTATGTCTAAAACCTACGATCTTCTTTTCATTTTGCTTTATTTTCCCATATACTCACTACAACAAACTATAAAGCGTCCCCGGTCGATTGCGATCGACAATATTTACGTTACCTAATTGATACCAAATTTGAGATCGTCGATACATGTCATTTCCATTAAGTACAAGAGTATTAATTACATTGTGAAAACGAATTATGAACTTGTAATTTCTTATTGATTAATGAAAGATTCACCTTATGAATGTCCTGGCCACTTCCTTCATGCGCAGATCGAAGCACTTCATCATGCCATCCTGAGAGCCAGAGATGAGCAGTGCGGGTTCTGTCAGGTGGAAGCTAACCTGCATTCAAGGAAACCACATAGGTGTTAGTTGGTGAGGGTTTTAATTGTTCCACAGGCTGTTGGAGTAAGAGCTCTACAAAATTCGTCTCATTTAATTTATTCATCCATCAATGTTTAAGTTTTACATTCTACATTATTATTATATCTACTTTATACTAGTGTTGCAACAGAAATCCGCTTCCGCTGCTGCAGAAGTTCCGCAAGCTTTTTTACTTCCGTTTCTGCTTCCGCAAAATTTCTGCCGACTGGACACATCGGAAGAGGCGCGGGGGGGGGGGGGGAGCAGGGGCAGTACACAAACGTGTCGCAACGAGTTTCTTTATTATTATATTTTCTTGGTTCATTCTGTGCATCACCGCGCCTCGTGACGTGATTACAACGTAAGCCTTCTGTTGTTTTAAAAAAAATAAAATTGTGCTTTTTTATCATAGTATTAACACTTCCGCTTCCGTATCCGCAAAGATTTACTTTTGACTTCCGTTAAGACACTTCCGTTGCATCACTACTCACAGCTGGACAAAGCCCTCCCTCCATTCCTTCCTTTGTTCCCGGCTCTGAGCCATTTCTTGCCAATTGCCTACACTATAATTATTTTGATAGATAATTGATTAAAAATAACTCTTAGTTGTCAATCTATTTAATTTGTGATTGATACCAATGATAACTATTAAGCCAGTCATCTTGTAACTTATTTTTTTTTTTTTTTTTGTTAACTTAATAAATGTCGATACTATGTATTTGGCACAAAGACAAATACCTATACGTTTTAGGAATTTAGACATCCTCACGCCCCAGCCACCGCGCGCCTTGACCGCGACAGCCACCGTAAGTGAAGGTTTGCAGACGACGAGCAATGGGTAGCTCACCGTCCGGCCATCCGGTAACCGTCCAGACCGGGCCCGAGTAGTCGACGGCACGTAGTGGTCCACGCGAGCCTCAAAGAGATGTCAACAAAACCATAGGACCGAAGCCTACTAGGTCGACTTTTACCGGTGCTCCTAGATCGCAAGCGCAACTGAAGGAATATAGGTGTAGTCAGTTAAAGTCTGACACGCCCCCTCGCTCCGCCCTAGATCGAGAGAAGTCTTTAGAAGATTTCCCACAAACAAAAATTTGAAGTCACTTAATTTAGTACATGAATATTCATTTATTATTCAATCACATTTTTATCAATAATATTATCAGTGAATATGTTCACAATAACTTAAGGTGTAAGGTCTCAGTAAGCCATACAATAATCCTCTATTGAGAGAATGATAATATTTTTGCTTACAAAATGTTATCAAATATCCCTCATTAGACTGTAACCTATTTGGGGTCATCACAGGTCATTGTGCCAAATACAGATTTTATCAGTAACTGTTAATTACAAGAGCATTAAACATGTTTATCAATAATGAGCTTTATTTACCTTGATAATAGACTACAGAATTGACTGATGGATTTTGTGAAAGACAATATGGCTACATATGAGACTAGCTACTGGCTGCAGCATCGCCTGCATGAAAGTAGTTTCTCCATACAAACTTTGGACTTCCGTTTTATCCCCTTAAGGGTTAACTTTGGAAAATCATTTCTTATTCTTTGAATACATTACAAAAGGAACCTTTGTGCAAAATTTCTGCATTTTAGGTCCAAGGGCAACTGAATATGTCCAATATCCAGCCCAAAGGCTGGATATTGATGAGCTAGTGAATGAGTCAGAACTTAGCCTTTTAATATAAAGATGACTAATAAGATATTGGAGAACAAAGATGTATGTATGAAGGATTAAGAAAACATGATTTAGCATAGTTAACAGTAGAGAAAGAAGCTTCTCGGCCTTTTGGCTAAGACCAAAGTGTAGTAGGATAAGAGTAGGAGGATGATTTACCTTGTTAACAGTTCTCTTGTGGTCAGAGAACACATGCTCCTGCTTGGAGCGCCCGGATCGGCCCAGGTTCCACACCACCACTGCGCCATTGGTTGCTGCTGTGGCAAGGGTGTTTTCTGCAAAAATAATTCAAGGATAAACAAATGCTACCATATATTATGAAGACAGTCAATTTGGAAAAGAGTGTTCAACCCATTAAATATCAACTCTGTAATAATGTAGCCTGTAATAACAGCTATGTTATTTGGCCTCCTTGAATATACATTTTTAGACACTTTAGTAGATAGCTGGCAACAACAATTGTATGGTGGCCACTGATTGTAAATTGACCATCACATCTTATTTTATTTATTTAACAATACATGTTCACACATAAAATATGTTAAAAGACAAAAAGAAGGAAACAGAAAAATTGGTATAAAGGTACTTATTTCTACAGAAATCTCTTCCACCAAAACAAGAGTAAAAAAAGAGATCTTATAAGATTTTAGCATTTATGAGTATCTTTTTCTAATCTACATTGACATCTTTTAAAGTTAATTTAACACAATATAATATTTTTATAACTTGTTTATTTTCCTGTAATGAAACATTATTAAAAAACCACAAATGAGATAATTATTTTAAGACCTATTTTAAATACAGAGAGATCAAAAGTTCATTAAAGTTCTTATCAGAACTTTTGATAACAACAGTTATTAACTAAGAACATACCTCATATTTTGAAAGAATATAAATTAGTGGTTAATTGAGTGCTAAACTGCTAATGTGCTTTATAATAAAAAGCACACAACCAGGCTTGCAAGTTAGGCCGCCCCAAAAGTAACACTAGGTGTCAGTTCCTTTAATATACCAATAGCAAAATTTATTATTTTAGACAACTACAAATAACAAATACAGTTAATTCCTACCTTCAATAGTACTCCAGGCAACATCAATGGAAGAAAAATTGAGATTTAGGTTTTTCCCAACCCTTAAGTTACAAACTTCCGTAAATTCATTTTCTCCAATAGAAAATACTTTGAACACTGTAATAAAAATCAACATTTAACTTAACAGTCAAAGTAAGTCATATTATGCAAATTAAAAACAAAGAATTATTTTATTCGATTTACCATTTCGCCCAGCTATGACTACTTGTGAGCAGTCTTTATTTAGAGCCAAAGCGTTTGCTGGCCCCTCCTGGGACACGCATATTGTGTTCGACGGTATCATTATCAATAAATTAAGTTTATCAAAACAATAAAATTAATAAACACTACAAATTGTCACATGATCAATCTATTACACAAAACTTCTCAGATACCATCACAGGATGCAACCTTGTTTGTTACTGTGGAGGAAAGATAGATCACTTATTTAATATATAATTTTCACACTTTAAAATTAATTACAACATTATAGATCGATTGTTTATTTTATGTTTTTGAATGCTTTTGTCTATTTTGAGGTTGCTTGTCAAGTTGTCTTTAATTTTGACATTGGCAGATGCGAAACGCTCCACGCATTTTTATTTACAAGCCATGTCTAACAATTTCTGAACATTAGTCAGTGTTATTAAAATTCTTTTTAAAATAGTCGTACATCGCACCATTAATAAAAAAAATATTTGAGTCTTTTTTATTTGGTTCCGACTTCGATGATTTGTTATCAATTAACACAATGTGTACTGATAACAGCGTTTTGCATCTGCGTAAACAGCACTACGTAATTAAAAAATCAAAATGTCAGAACGCAGACGTCAAACTCAGGATTTCTTTTTTCATGGATTTTTCGAAAAAACGCATTAACAGCTTATGGGTCGCCTAATTAATTGCTATGGTATTTCGAAGACAAAAAACAGTATGTGAAGTATAGTGCAAGGTTCATTCATAAATTTGAGACGATGGATAGTGGAGACAGGATTTTGGTGGCTGCGGGGCTGACGGCGGCTGTGGTAGTCGGAGCCTTCGTGCTGTGGGGCCCTGGCGGGGCTCCGAAGGTGCGTAAGAGGCGCGGGCAGATCGCCGGTCTTCAGAACCTTGGCAGGACCTGCTTCCTCAACACCCTGCTGCAGGCACTTGCAGCCTGTCCCACTTTCATCGACTGGCTCAAAAAGTATGCTAAAGCTGACGGCCACAACAGTATGATCACTACATTGTATACAGTTATTGAAGGTAAGCTTTCCCCTCAATAATTTGATTTTAAGAAATATTTAAATGTCAAAATATGAATAACTTGAAATATTCTATATTGTATCATGTATTAATTAGAATTAGGTTTTTTTAATATGTAGGTAAATGACATGATTAAACTGAACTAAAATACTCTAGAGCAATATGTTCTAAATTTTATCGTAAAATCACAGATGAAAGATAAGTTTAAACATCCACAGTAATAGTGTTGTAACTGAATAATTTGATAAACTTCTCTTTTGAGTTTAAAAACAAATAATCATAATTTCTTTATCATAAGTTCTGTTACCTGTTGATTCTATGCTTATATAAGATCATAAATTATTGATTTCATTATCTAATAATATTTTCATAGTTTAACTAACTTGTATTTGAAAAACATCTATTGTTATAAGATCAAGATTAAATATTTATTATAGTATCAGTTCAGCTCAAGAAAGTGTGCACTTCTGAGAGAGTGCATTTCAGCCATTGTACCTTCATACTCAAGTTTTGTATGCTCTTTTTTATTTAGCACTTACCAAATTTTGTTTCAAGATTTTTATCTTGTACAGTCCACGTCTCATATAGTTAATTCCTGTTTGTTATGTGTAAAAATATTAATTTTACAAAATATTCCATATGTTATAAGTGATACAATAATAGATGTTTACAATATACCTATGAAACTGTAAACAGGAGGTAAAAACTGACACTATCAATCACAATGACTGTGTTAGGTTTAGAAAGTCAATATTTTTGACATAAGAAAATATGGAGTGGATTTTTTATTATTTTGCTTTACCTTTTCATAGCCAGCAGGTGAAAAAGTTAAGTAGATGATATTTATTTTGTAAATAGGTTAAAAAAAAAAACATTTTTCATGTCAATTTTTTTTTTTTTCGTCATTTTAAAATAGATGAGGCTGGTGTTTCCTAGCTGACTACCCTAAGAAGAAACACCACAAAAAAACTCAGGATAAAGTCTCTTTAAAGTCCATACAACAAACATGTAATGGTAAAATCATATGAGATTAGTCAGGGCCAGATTTAGTAAGGTCAACCCAATCAGTCCTTGTGCTCAACTGGTCAAGCATTTAAATAATAGGATGAGACCGCAGCTCATCAGCTTCTAAGCTGCCCGCCCAGTGGTAGCTGGATACAGGGCAAAAGGCTTTGTGAACTCAGGTACAATTTATGTAATGGTCAGTAACACCAAGGCATTGCTGGCCTTCCTTGAAGAGCTGGGGTAGATCAAATAACACATTTGTCCCACCCATACATAAAATACGCACTTTAGAAATCAGAAACGTTTATTTCAAATAGACCAATTACAGGCACTTATGAATTGTCAAAATATCAGTCAGTCAAAAGAAAAACCGTTTAGATGTGGAATTGTGAACACCAGCCTGAAATACAAATAAGTAATAGTAATAGTAATTATAGTAATCATAGTAATTTATATGATAAAAGTGTAATCATATACAATGTTTTAGCACTATAGAGTATGCATAATTACTTGCAAATTTGCCCATTTGCTGTGTGAATTGTACTTAAGGTGCTCATTAAAAACACACATTATGTTAATTTTTTTAAATATTGATGAGTACAATACATCTTTGTTTTTGTTTAGACTTGTCCTCTGTTGAACACAAATTGCCTTATTTCTTTGTTTGTACATATTTAGTTTCCATTGTTCCTGAGCTATTCTTTCAAAATCTTCATGAACATCTTGTTTTGTACCAAATCAGAATTTGGTTATGTATACTTGATATTGTTAACAGTTGTAAACGGCACCCACGAGTCAGCGCGCGGCACGCCAGTCTGTCCGCTCGGTGTGCTACAATCTCTGCGCGCGGCCGGGTGGGTGGTGCCCGCAGACCAGCAAGATGCTCACGAACTGCTCCATGTTCTGCTGTCTTGTATTGAAGAGGAAACCACAAGCATGTCTAAGAAGGTAAGGTAGGCTATAGGATATATTATATAGCTGGTAGTATGACTGGTGACTGGTGAGTGTGAGTGGTGCCTCCAGAACAACAAGACTCTCATGTACTGTTCATATGTGTTACTGTCTCTAACCAGAGACCACAAAATTATTGTGGGACCTGGGGACTGGGCACCCCAGAATCGCGGTGAAAAGTTCCCTCTTTGACGAGTGTTTAGACAGGCGCTACGGCGTCGTCACTTTTTGCCTGACGCAGGTTTTCACCGAACACGGTTGTGTCGAAGTTCCTGTTTTAGATACGGCGGGAAGAAACGCCTGGGTATTATGATTGTGTGAATCGCCCGCAGGACACGGTGGAGGTCTGTCCTGCTGGAGGAGCACCGCTGCGCCATATCCTCGTGGAGGCGATTGGCGGCGGCAACCTCTCGCGTAGGGCCTTGGTCAAGGCCCTGGTACGGAGCAAAAAGGCAGAAAGTGTGAGGGAGAGGTAATTCTCACGCCCCAGCCACCGCAAGAGACGCTCCGGGCGTTGGGAGTCGCAAGGCGATTCCCAACCACCGCCGTTCGCGCGGGCTTGCGGACGGCGAGCAATAGGTGACTCCGTCCACACACACACGTACACACAGCGCGCTGTTTTCCTAGCGCGCGCGCTTTAAAGAGCTGCCAGCAAAGTTTTCTGCAGCAAAGATTGTTCGAAAGAGTTACCGCGGTTCTGAAACACAAAGAGCAGTTGCTTATAGTGTTGTTATGAAACGTGATTAGACGTGTGCGCCGACTACAATTTCGTAGGCGGCGGCGCGGCGACGCCGGAACGTGACCATTTTAAAAAAATTTCATTTTATGACTTCTCTCGCTCTAGGGCGGAGTCGGCGGTCGTGTCAAACTTTTACTGACTAAAACCCACTCCTATTTTCTTTCGTTGCCTTGCATTCCAAGACCCCTGCCTCTGGTTTTCTTTTCAGAAGCGAACCCATGGCCCCAATAGGCTTCGACCCTGCTGGGCCTCTACGGTTTTGCTGACATCTTGAGGCGCGCGTGGAACACATGCGAGCTATCCATTGCTCGCCGTCCGCAAGCACGCCCTTAGGTGGCTGGAAATCGGGGTCGGGATCCCGGCAGCCGGGGCGTTAGGGCCGTTCCTTCGCGCGTGCGGCCGCTTCCTTCGCTAGCATTGCTGCTTCGCAGAAGGAGGCGATCGCCTGCCATTCCTTCTTTTTTTTTTTTTTTTTTTAATTAATTGATATAAACTAGTGCTTGACTGCGATTCCACCTGATGGTAAGTGGTAATGCAATCGTTGATGGTGAGGCGCACTAATTTATTGAGAGCCTATTCACTCTAGCCTTGAAGAGACCCAAATTATAATCGGACGGGAAAATCGCAGCAGGCAAATTATTCCAGTCCCTCGATGTACGCGGTATAAACGACGAGGCAAAACGCTTGGTCCGGACCGTAGAGGTTTCAACAACGTAAGGGTGGATACTCGCCGTTCGTGTGCTTTTCCATATTTTGAACGATTGTCAAATAGACAAAATAATTATATTCATATGCTTAACAAACATATGTACTTTTTAGTTAGTCACTATAGTGACAAGTTTATGTTTTTTGACACCAACATTTTTGTTGACCATTTAAAGTCGACCAGGGGTACAACGTATCTGCCAATTAGTTATAGACACACAATAGCAAGGCTATTAGCTTATTATATTAATAACACAGACATAAGTAGTATGTCGAAGTCTTGTATAATTGACACCACAATGTTTAGTAATCATACTAATAATCATGTGGTGGACCAAATTATGAATACTTTTATACCGTGTACGAAGGAGGTTCCACATATCACTTTGGAAAATTCCCTATTTAATGTGGAGGCTACAATTACTTGCAATTCACTGCCAGGTGATAATATAGATTTGGGACAAACTCCGGATCATTTAAACTAATGCATAAGACAATAGAGGGTACCAGTAACAGCATAGTTATACCAACCATCAATAAGGTATCTTCTTGCTCTCAAATACATAGTTAAACAGCAAAAAGGGTCTCAGCAGCATGAATTGAAATTGTTTCATCAAAATATTCAAGGTATCTCTTCTAAATTATTAGAGATTGAAATGTTATTAGAAAAAACAATGTTTGATGTTGTATGTCTTAGTGAACATTGGTTGAAGGATTACCAGGGGCTACTCAGTTTTGAAAATTATACTGTGGGTAGTTGTTTTAACCGGAAATCTATGCTGCGTGGTGGTTCCCTAATCTTAATAAAAAAATGCTTAAAATTTAAGCAACGTAATGACATAGTTAACTTGTCAACGGAACATTGCGTTGAACTGTCCTGTGTTGAGCTGGATAAGCATGTTATAGTGTGCGTGTATAGGCCCCCGAACCCTCAAAACTTTAGTCTTTTTGAATCATCAATGGAAGATATTTTGGCTAAGCTTGCAGATAGTAACAAATCCATAATTATTTGTGGAGATTTTAATATTAATATTTTAGAAGACAATTCAAATAGCAGCAGATTTTTAAGTCTTTTTAAATCATTTAATTTGACTAATGTTTTTATAGAACCAACTAGAATAACTCCAACCTCTGCAACTTGTATTGATAATGTTTTCTGCAATTGTGATTATGTAGATAAAGCTATAGTTAATTATCTTCCGTCTGATCATAGTGGACAAACGGTAGCATTTAAGTATCAAGCAGCCTTGAAAAAAACACAAATTCAATTTAGGCAAATTACAATAAGCAAATTAAAAAAATTTAATAGTAACTTAGAAAATAAGTTAAATGTTCTGGGCCATGATATTGATGATGCCAATAAATTTTATGATAATTTCTTTTCAGTGGTACTCAATGAATTTAATACAGCTTTTGAAAAGAAGTCTAAAAATATTTTCCCTAAGTTTGTATTTAGTGACTGGGCGACTAAAGGTATTAGGGTAAGTAGGGAAAAACTATATGAGCTGTATGGCCTTAAGCCATTCTTCAACACTGAAACTTTTAATAAATATGTAAATAGATATTCTAAACTCTTCAGAAAGATTTGCAAGGTAGCAAAGGCCCTGTACATTAGCAATAAGATCAAATCGGCAGACAATAAAATAAAGACTGTGTGGAAAGTTATTAATAATGAAACTGGTAGGAATAAAGTGCGCAATACGGATTTTTTGTTGGAGACTTCACATGGTCCCAAAAGCTCTAACATAGAAGTAGCCCAAGAGTTTGTGAATTATTTCACCGATATACCTCTTAGGACAACGGAAGCTCTAAATTCCTCCCCTGAAGATTCAGTTGCTTTATTGAAAGCAAACTTGCCAGGCTGTCCGGTTGAATTTCAATTCAAACATATAAACCCTTTGACAGTCATAAAGGCTTTCCGGCAAATAAAAGTCAAATTAACCGAAGACCTATGGGGAATGTCTGTTAAAGTATGCACATCTATAATTGAGACCATAGCACCGTACTTAGCTTTAATATTTAATTTGTGTGTGGACCAAGGAGTCTTTCCAGATATAATGAAGTACAGTAAGGTTATACCACTTTTTAAATCCGGTGACCATAATGACACTAATAATTACAGACCTGTATCAGTATTGCCGGTTTTCAGTAAGGTGTTTGAAAAAGTTATGCTTAATCAAATGCTTTACCATTTTAACAGCAATAAAATCTTTCATGATCAGCAGTATGGTTTCACCAAAGGACGTTGTACGACTGACGCTGGTGTCACTTTATTAAAACATATATTTGCAGCGTGGGAAGAAGCCCAAGATGCGATAGGAATTTTTTGTGACCTCTCAAAGGCTTTTGATTGTGTTAATCACGAAACCTTGCTTTTAAAGCTAGAACATTATGGACTAGGTAAACTTGCACTCAGCTTGGTGAAATCTTATTTAATTGACAGGCAACAGCAAGTTCAGATAAACGGTGTCAATTCTCCGGGTTTGAAAGTCAAAATGGGTGTACCACAAGGCTCAATATTAGGTCCTTTCCTCTTTTTAGTATATATAAATGATCTACCGCATCTATTAAAAAAACAACCACATATTGTATTGTTTGCTGACGATACGTCGTTAATTTTTAAGATCAATAGACGTTCCACTAATCTTGATGACGTAAACGATGCTTTACAGCAAGTCCAAAACTGGTTTACTGTTAATAATTTAGTGTTAAATGGAAAAAAAACTAAGTGCATAAGATTTGCGTTACCGAATGTTAAAAGTAATTACTCCGACATAGTATTGAACAAGGAGAAACTTGAATTCGTCGAGAATACGGTTTTCCTAGGGATCACGCTTGACTCGAGGCTACAATGGGGTCCTCATTTAACATCTCTGGCAGGTCGGCTTAGTTCAGCAGCATATGCTGTTAGAAAAATCCGTCAATTTACTGATGTGGATACTGCGCGACTAGTTTATTTTAGTTACTTTCATAGTATCATGTCTTACGGTATTTTGCTATGGGGACGGGCTGCAGATATAGAGTCTATTTTTATTCTGCAGAAAAGAGCTATCAGAGCCATATATAGTACCTCGGGGTTAATATTGATCAATTTCTCACCTTCAAATTGCATATTAAGGCCTTAGTGTCTCGTCTGCGAAAGTTGATCTATATTTTTAGAACCTTAAGATACTCAGCAGATAGACAGACTATTAAAATGGTGTATTTTGCTTTAGGTCAATCATTGATTGACTATTGCATAATATCCTGGGGTGGTGCTGCGAAAACCCACATCATCGAGGTCGAACGGGCCCAACGTGCAATTCTTAAGGTGGGCGCTGGTCTCCCTTTCCGTTACCCGACTGTAGACCTCTACAAAGATTGGGATATTCTTACAGTCAGGCAATCTTTTATCCTTCAAACAGTGCTAAAAAATCATAAAATGATACATTACAACCCAGAAATACAAAAAGACAAGCGCCGTAAAGGTAACGTATGTGCAACAAAACCCTTGCGTTCAGCTCTGTCACATAATTTCTTCTGTTTTCTTGGCCCATATCTCTATAATAAGTTAAATAATAAGCTACTAATTTACCCACAATTGAAATCTAAGTGTAAAGCTGCTGTCTCTAAATACCTCAAAACCCTTGACTACTGTCAAACGGAAAATCTCCTGGTCCCACTCAGATAGTTGTTAACCTTGTTTGCTGCATTCCAGAGTCAAAGCATGTTTTTTTTTTTTTTTTTTTTTTTTTTTTTTTTTTTTTTTTTTTTTTAATAATCCATTTATAGGCGTTTTCTTTTCAGTCCTGTTATAAACCTGCATACATTTAAAACTTATACTCTGACACACGCACACACGCGCGCATCCAAACACATACATTTACACATACAGTTTATCACACGTTAACTTATGCATTCACACTCACACTTACATCCTGGAATTAATATAAAATATAAATTGTCTTTTTTTTTTAGATGTATTTTAAGATTATTTGTTTAGGATTTAGTTTTTTGTCTTTTTTATTTTAACTTAGCTTCCACCTTTGCTTGCTGTGAAATGCACACTACTCTTTCTAGCATACTAGCCGCGGGAGGGTCCTGGTGACCTGTAATACAGGTTGTTGTACATACCTACATCAGGCACCAGTCCCTCACAAAGTTAGCTCTAAATTGTAAGCATTGTTAAAAACTAGCATAAGAAAACTTTGTGAAGGGAAAATAAATAAATAAATAATAATAATAATAATAATCTTCGCAGACGCGATTCTCTTAGGGAACTATTTAAGGAAATAAACATCCTGACGGTCCCTTGTCAATACATTTATGAAAACATTATGTATGTTCGGAAAAATATTCATCTTTTTACTAAGATAAGTGACAGGCACAATTTTAATACTAGGAACAGGAACAAATTAGATCAACCTCGGTTCAGATTGGCTAAAGTACATAGTTCTTTCATGGGGTACTGTGTAAAATTTTATAATAAAATACCAGTTGAGATTCTACAACTAAATGAGTCCAAATTTAAAGCATGCATTAAACGCACACTATGTAGACAAGCGTATTATAAACTGGAAGATTATATCCTTGATAAAAGCGCTTGGCTAAATGCCGGTCCTGCTCCGCAGCCACAGCCACTTTTACCTTCAAATTAGTTTTTTTTTTTTATAATTTTGGAAGAGATACTGTTCCCCTTTTTGTATTGTTGTTTTAGAAATGTTTTTATTTTATTTTATTTTATTTCAATAGAGCTTATGATAATTTATTATCTTTTGTATTTGGAAACAGTAGCATTGTATAATGTAGAAGCACTTTGTTTTTCAAGTTTTGTGAATGTGAAGTACCATGGAGCATTTTTATTAGGTTACAACTTGTTTGACATTACGAGCATGGCAGTTGAGAGTTTGTCATGCTCACTCAAATGTCTCGCTGATGGTGGCACGTGTTATTGGGTCATTCGGTTCCCTTAAAAATGGTTGAGCTGAGTGGGGCTGATGCACGCGTCATGCTCGTGAACGGGTGCCGTCAGTTGAGACTGGTCATCTCTTAGCTGCCAGTGACTTAATTCAATTTCTATTTTTTTTTTTTAATTAGTCTTTTTTAAGTATATTTTTTTATTTTAATTATTATTACTTATCTACATTGTGCTCACATATTAGAAGCGACAAGAAATATAGATAGATACACACCAAAAATACAAATAAACAAAAAACCAAATAACCAAAAAATAAAAAACAAAACCAAGAAAAAAATAAAACCAAAATAAACCAACCAAAAAAAAAAAAAAATCTTGGTTAAATAAATATGTAACCAAGATTTATGTAACTCATAACATGATTTAAAAGAGTGTCCATGGAGTTTCTTGCACGTTCTTCTCCATAGAGATCTACGCTTTGGAACGTGCAATTTAGCTTCACGTGTTTTTTTTTTTGACTGACTGACATTTTGACAATTCAAAAGTGCCTGTAATTGGTCTATTTGAAATAAACCTTTCTGATTCTGATTTCTGTTCGTCGGCTTGTCCGATGGTAGAAATGAGATGGTGGAATCAAGTCATGCAATTCCTGCGCACACTCTCCAAAATGAATTCTGTAAAACACCGAAAGGCTGGCTACCCTACGCCTGTGCTCAAGACTTTGTAGATTGGAATTAACCAGATCTGGATCACCAATTAGCCTCTTTGCACGCCTTTCCACCGAGTCCAAAGCTGCCAGGTGGCATTTTGCAGCACCAGCCCATATGTGGCTGCAGTACTCCACACACGAACGGACCTGTGCTTTGTATAACATTAAAAGCTGCCCTGGTGTGAAGTACCGCCGGACCTTTGCAAGTACGCCGAGTTTCCTAGCAGCTACCTTGGCTTTGGACTCAATGAACCGCCCAAAGTTAAGGTCTGAAGAAATTTCAACTCCCAAGAGCTGAAGGCGGTCGGTGTACTCCAGGGATACATTCTGAAAAACAGGAGCCAAGGTGAACGGGCTCCTTTTAGCGGTGAATAGACACGCTTGTGTTTTGGCGGCGTTGAATTCCACCAGATTGGCTTCACCCCACTTGGAGACTGCCTGAAGTGAGACATTCGCACGCTCTACCATAGCCTCTCTTTCGGACCGGATTAGCTCCTTACTAGCTCGAGCACCTGGCAGGTATCTCTCTACAACTGTGCTATCATCTGCATACCCATAGATACCGGGCATCAGCAGATCGTTGATATGCAGCAGGAAGAGAGTTGCAGAGAGAACAGACCCCTGAGGAACTCCGGCATTAGTCGTCATGGGCTCTGATGAGCATCCATCGATAACAACTCGGAGAGAACGTTCACTCAGGAAGTCTTTTACCCAGTTAATCAGACCAGGGGAAACGCCGTACGCTGAAAGCTTACTCAATAGACTAGCGTGCCATACCCTGTCGAAGGCCTTCGAGACGTCTAAGGAAACAGCAATCGCTTCCCCATTCTTCTCGAGGGTCTCGCCCCATAAGTGGGTGGCATAAACTAGAAGGTCCCCAGTAGATCGATTGTGGCGAAACCCGTACTGTCGATCACTGAGGAGATCGTTACCTTCCAGGTATGCCAAGAGGCGCGAGTTCAATACACGCTCCATAATCTTGCAGAGTATGGAGGTTATTGAAATCGGCCGATAGTTGGTAGGATCGGTACGACTGCCCTTTTTGGGCACGGGTTGCACGTTGGCAAGCTTCCAGGACTTGGGCACTATACCAGTCCCAAATGAGAGGCGATACAAACGCGTCAGTACAGGAGACAACTCGGGTGCACAAGCCTTGAGAACAATCGCTGGTATACCATCTGGTCCACTAGCTTTATTCACGTCAAGACGACACAGTGCTCTCAGAACCTCTTTGTTCCTTATGCGGACCTCGGGCATCGAAGTATCGCAGTGAGGTAGAGTCGGTGGAGTAGCACTACCAGTGTCAAGACGAGAATTATGGGCGAAGAGAGATGCAAAGAGACCCGCTTTCTCTCTCGCTGTATGAGCCAGTGTTCCATCAGGTTTAACCAGCGGAGGCAATGAGGGCCGACAGAAGTTCGCTTCGACCGACTTGGCAAGGGACCAGAATGCTCTGCTACCGGACGGCTACGCAGAGAGCTTTGTACCAATAATATGGTTAATGCGGTCGAAGCGAGCCTTCCTTAGTGCCTTTTTGTAGGACTTGGCAGCATGGTTGAAGGCTCTCTTCTTTGAACTCAGATCCGGAGCTTTGTGGTCACGAGCGTCAACCCAGGCGAGAAACGCCGAATGCTTACGTTGTTCAGCTTGAACGCAATCGGCGTTGAACCATGGGTGAGCTGAGCCACCGATGGGTACGTCGCGATAGGGAATGAAATACTCCATAGCTTGACGTATCACATCGGATATAGCACTCCTTCTCACTCCGGACCATGGCCTGTACCAGAGCCCGGCGCGACAGGTCATTGTCGCCGATCGCCCCCACGACGACACGGCGGTGCTCTGCCTAAACGGGGCACACTTCTACCGTAAGCTTCACCGTGTCCTCCGGGCGGTCCACACAAAGGTGACACCCGGGCGTTTCTTCCGCACGAATTAGGTGCAGGAACCTCCCGAACTTACCATGTCCGGTGAGGACCTGCATCATGCGGAAGGTGAGGATGCCGTCCGCCAGTCGCTTTTGCAGCGACGGCGCCCTTACCGGTGCTTCGTAAAGGGCCATGGACCGAACGATACCCGCGTAGAGGACGGAGAGGTTGGATGGAGGCGTTTGGACCACCTAGGTTGGACTTGAGGGCAACCCCATGTAGCCAGTCGTCCGAAGTGGTCGAAATTCCATTGTCGACTCGACGCCGATGTGAACCCCTCCTACCGTTATTTGGGAACCCGATGGTGGCGCGTTTCGAGAGTCATGAAAATAGATGGCCTTGGATTTGTGCAATGCCACCTCGAGTCCTCTCCACGACTGTCGCAACTCCACGTGTCGCTAGTTCGACCGCAGCCTGGTACGACTCTTCCTGTGCCAGGGTCAGCGTGTCATCTCCGTAACAGACCACGCTGACTCAGTCAGGGAGGTCGCCGCGCAGCACTTAGTCGCACCCGATGTTCCACAAGGGTGGTCCTAGTACCGATCCCTGCGGAACTCCGCAAGACATCTCTCGCCGTTTCCACTCTCCCTGGTGAATCTGTCCGTAAGGTAGGCCTCGATCATACGACGTTAACTTTGACTGGAATCACAAACTCGACTAGATCGTGTCACGTCGAGTCATGTGACCCGCGCCGAATCCAGATGGCGGCGGCGGCGGCGTGTGATCCGTAGGCGTGGGCTTGCGAAGACGAGCCCGAGTCGCCGACGGCACGCAGTGTTCCACGCGCGCCTCAAACAGATGTCAGCAAACAGTAGGGGCCCAGCAGGGTCGAAGCCTAATGGGGCTATGGGTTTACTTCCATAAGGGAAACCCGTGGTCTTGGAAAGCAAAGGTAAAAAGGAACATAGGTCTGGGTTTAGTCAGTAAAAGTCTAACACGCACGCTCCGCCTGCGATAAGAACGTTATTTCCTTCCTAGAAAAAATCCACTATCCAATGTTTACTCCGTCATAGACTTCCCTCTCCGCTCATTTACCTGCTAAAAATGACGTACTTATTATTTTCCTATTTACCTACTAAACTTAAGCTTACACTCTTACAAATAGAACGTCATTGTAAAACACAGATACTCGTCATCCTACACTTCCTCCTCCTACTTTAGGTAAATATACTCCTACCTATTCCGACCTCTGGTCTTCATACACTTTCTTTTCTTACTCAACTAGCATTTGAAGTTAAGAATATCTCAAAACTCTATTAAATACCATTTGGCAGGTTTTCAGACTAGTAGACAGGTTACAGTTTCCCTTATATATTCATCTTAAGCCTGCGCTCTTAAAAAGGGAATGGCGTTGTAATAAATTACTGTATCATCATCATCTTCTTCTAATATATAAAAATCTGGCACGGTGTTTGTTATCGAATTCTTTTTTTTTTGTGTATATCTGGTAGTTCTCAGAATAAGTCAATGTTATGATGCTTTCCTTATCCATCATAATATTTAGTTTTAGTTTAGTTGAACCACATCAGCTAAGTGTTCTTTGTCCCGGCCAGCCGGGCTGCCTGTCGGACGCGCTGGGTCTGGGCGGCAGCCGCGCGTGGTCGGCGCTGGCGTCGCCGGCGTCCCCGCCCGCCGCGCCGCACCCGCTGCGCGCCGACTCCACGCCGCCCACGCCCTCCGGCCTCTACATGAGACCGGCGTCCGCCGCGCCCACTGATGAGCCTGATCTTGTGGAGCCAGGTACCATGATCTAAGATATTTGTTTTTTTTTTAATTTAAATGCCTAAGGCATTAAGTCCGCCTTTGTACAGTGTTTATTACTAGTGCAAAAAGTTTTAATAAATAAATAAATATTTTTTTACACTCGAAAATGCGCTCTAGTGCGGAAAAGTGCTGGCGCTCGCCTCCGCCACAATTTATCGTATGTAACGGGCGCTGCGCAGCCCTTGCAATTCGCTAGTCAACCCTTGTTTATTTAAATTCTTCGTAAGTGTATTGAAAAACATCGTTTGATACACGTGGAAATTTTGTCATTGTAGCAGTCAGCTCCATAACACTGTTGCCTGCGGCTCGGACGAATTCTGCCTCGGTTACAATGACAAACCTTCTCCACTTGTATCAAAATATATTATAGCTAGGAGTTCTGTATCAGTGATTGTGCCTTTTAGAAAAGCAGATTTAAGAGTCGAGCTTGTTTTTTTTTTGTATGTGTCTTTATCAGTGTGATCGCCGACAGCCTGAGCCATGTGCTAATATTATTACTTGAATCATATTGAGTTCTCTCGTATAACGTAATGGTGGCCACTCACTAAGGTGCTGCTGTCATAAAAAAAAATATATCTGAGGTGGCTATAAACTCAAGTCACATCTATCAATCGTGATAGTTGTTATGCCATGATCATCTTAAGTATTGGACAGCTACAAGCTGTCGCTTGTGACAATTACCGCATGCGTCAACACGTAAGTGATAATTTGCCTTATGTCGAACGGGTTTGTCTACATCTTGAGACTCCAATCTATCTCGTCTCGTAAATTCTGCACTGGCAACTCTACTAGCTAAATAAAATTAAAATAGTTATCGTTGTCCCCAGAACCAGTTCAGGAAGCTCCCCGCCTGACGAAGGGAGTGTCGCGCTCGCTGTGCCACCTGAGCTCGGTGGGGCGGCGCTGGGCCACGCCGGCCGCGGCCCGGCCGCCGCCCGCGCCTCCCTTCCGCGGCACGCTCGCCTCCCGGCTGCAGTGCACCGTGTGCTCACATAAGGTCACTTCAATACTGTACTATAGTAGGCGCTTGATACATTTGGAATTTACGTACACCTTTTCCCTGAAAAATTAACAATGAATTGATTTTCATTACATGAAAATGTCAAGGATCACGATAGATGTCGATTTAAGAAAGTTTTATGTCTTTATTTCCGTTTTTTAAATAAGGAAATGCAATTAATGTAGGATGGTCAATGTACTTTAAAGAAACAAAAGATCTTGTTATAAGCAATGTTTTTTAATAAATTATAATATTCTCAGAGTCCAATCCGGTACGACAAGTTCGACAGCATCTCTCTGTCGATGACCAACGCCAGCGTCGGACTCACAGGATCCTTCAGTCTCTCGGGTGAGCTATTTATATTCCTACACATTTTAATATCATCAATATTTTTTCTATGCAGCAAGTCAGCAAGATAAGTCATCTTCATTCTCGAATTTCATAGGGTATTTCCCGTTGACCTAGAATCCTGAAATTTGGCATGAAGCAAGGTCGCATAGCACAAGTGCCAGGCCACTCAGAAAGTTTTTATGTATAAGACACTGACTACTTGTAATTATTTTGAAAACTTTGGTTATTTAAAAGTAAAAATACCATTGTTCGAATTTTGAATTTCCCTCCACATTTTTTCGAATGCCAAATCAAACTATCGTGTCTCATTTAAAAATGGATCTGCATCGAGAACATTTTCGTGTGATGATTTTCTACGATTTTAAATGTGGCCTAAAACCTGATGAGTCATTTGATCGACTTCAAATTGCTTTTGTAGCGACATCTATGGCGTCACATAAGAACTAATCCTGTATCGCGCAATTAAAGTTCTCCTCGCGATTAGAACATATAGAACAGCCCGAAATCATCTATCGGGCAGTTGCCCACCAGACGTAGCACCCGTCTGGCCGGAGGATCCTCTCTTTTCAACGGAGGTATGTGGGACTTTACTCTCTGATCCGCATACTTCCAAACTTTTATGGATGAAGGACCTTCAAAAGCAACCATCTACCGCTGGTATAGCGAGTTCAAACGCGGTCGCCTTACTTTGGGGAATGAACAAAGGAGTGGTCGTCCTACGACGGCTGTCACGGAAGAAAGTGTGATGGCAGTAAAAAATTTAATCCAAGAAAACAGGCGAATTACATACGAAGAGATTCAGCCTACACTCATAAAAAATTAACATGCCCTACTGTATTATAAACGCGAAAGTCTGTATATATGGATGTTTGTTACTTTCACGCAAAAACTACTATAGTACATTTTGATACAAGTGCAGAAAGTTTGTCATTGCGAAATCGACAAAGAGATTGAATGTCTTTGTAAATAGATAATTTTTCATATACGATTTTGTTCTTGGGACCCGTCGATTTGGATATTTACCTCTTATTCTCATTATCAATTGCAATCGACACAACGGGCTCACAACTCCGGTTGGGAAGACATTTTCTCAAAAATGAAAACAAGCGCCTAGTGAATAACTAATAGTAAAGTTGCCTGAATACTATAAGATGTACGAAAGATCAGTAGGAAGCCAACATTATAACAAATATATAGTCTAATAACTTTTGAACCCGTGCTTTATATGATGTAAAATCTAGGTATTTTATAAATGCAAATAAAAAGCTATCATGTGACATAAATCTGCATTCTGGGTATTGTGGCTGGGGACTGGGGAATAGCTCTATACTAATATGGGCATTATTCTTTGTTACATCCATCACAAAAAAATTCTTTGCGATTCGAAAAAATCTTCATAACTCAATCCGGGAATTGAACTGTTTTCATAGGTAAGCTTGTACAGAACCCTCAGTGCGCGAGTCAGACAGGCACTTGCCCGGTTTTTTAATTTCGTAAGTATTAGGACACACGCAAGAGAGTAATAACACAGTTGCGTCGTTATCGAAGCGATAAGTTGGACGATGTAGTAAACAGATGATAAAAAATCAGCTTAGATTAATCTACAACAACTATGTTTTGTACCTCAATATTTGACGGTCAAAAAATTCATTAATTAACATTTTCATAAATTCTTTTACCGCAGTCTGATATTGTTTTATTACTACATTAAGTAAACATGGTCCAAATTCGTTGAATAACACAAACCCAAAATAACCGAAGCCTTTCACCCGTTTTTCTTTTGATTTCAATTTTCCTCTGAACACGAAGAAAGTCTTTGTAACTTTAAGTATACAATTACAATTTCGCTTAGGCCATGCGGAGGTTAGGGAAATTGAATTTAGTAACTTCATGTTACAGTTGTTATTTCTGTGTATGTGTTGTTTCGTTTAATTTTTTCTTGTTACTAAAACGTAGATGTCGATAAGTTCCGAGGTCGTTTGGCTAGCGCGAGTGTGGCTTCTGATATCAATTTGAGCCAGAGTGACGTATGATCGTTCCTGTTTTGAGACTTCCTAACACACAAACACACACACAGGTGACGGGTTTGCCTGCGCAGGCCGCTTTGTACACGGAACACCGTGCGTGTGGTTGGTAAAACTCATAAATGTTAACATCTCTACAATCCGGATTAAGCGTTTTGCTTCGTCATTTATACTGCGTATTTCGAAGGACTAGAACAATTTGCCTATTGCGGTTTTCCCGTCCGATTATAATTTGGGTGTCTTCAAGGCTACATAAAACTAGTGCGCTTCACCATCAACGATTGTATCACTGCTTACCATCAGGTGGGATCGCAGCAAAACACTAGTTTATATCTGAAAAACTGTGGTGAAGTTCGTGCGTGTGGTAGGTCCATAAGAAGTAAATACGGGCAGAATAGTATGACAGATAAAGCAATCCTGTGGCCCGTAGTTTTCTTTTCGTGTTAATTCGATTGGGCCACGAGTATAGCCAGACCAAAGCCGGGATAGCCGTAATAGTCATAATATTGTCTTGTCCACAGAGTGGTCAATTTTGAGATGACCCTGTATTGGTTCTATCTCTGGTTCTACCAACGTATTTGTTGATATCTATGACTAATACTTTATCCATACTAATATTATAAATGTGAAAGTAACTCTATCTCTAACTAAAAAAAACGTATTATAATGTTAAAGACTATGTCGAAGATACGCTTGTTTGACAATGACTACTTTTGCACATGTGGCCCCCTGGTAACTCATTGATATTGTGTCTATTAACAGCTCCATCTTTGTTTTAATATAATATTTTTTATCTAACACATTGCTTTTGCAATATTTTTTTAATTATTTATACTTCAACTACCTTAGATTTGTTAGTAATTTATTTTGTTAACATCTCATTTATTGATAGTTGTATTATTCATATTTTTCTTGCTTTTTTTTATATAGCCTATTTTTTATAATGTGATTGTGAGAACACTGTAGACAGTGGCGGGGTAAGATTTAAATCTAATGTGGGCAAGGTAAAGTCTGCTGCAAAAGTGCATAGGAAGTACAGAAATAAAATCGTGTGAAGCGAGAAATGACGCCATCTAGCGTAAAACCTGATTGAAATGTTGCTATCGACAACATTACATTATACTGTTAATAGATGGCGCCGCTGTGCTTCAAATGATTAATGCTTAATTAATGCTTATTTTTGTACTTTCTTTTTGTTTCTTCAAACATTGAAATAATTTATAATTTCTTTTAAAGAGATGAAGATATTAAAATTGAATATCAATTTATAAATATTTGATTATCTATGTGTTAGTTTTCAAACTTGAGAGGGTAGGTTGAATATGGATTTACAGTGAGTCCGCAAAAGTTAAAGATTACATTGCTACGAACCGAGCGAGCACGCACGACACTTCCGTGCGTATGTGTGCGCATGTATGAGTATCCACATTCCACAGATAACACATACTAAGGAACTGTCGTCGCACTAAGCTTAAAATATCATTATTATTTTTCTGTGCCATTGAATATGCATCACACAGTCACAGAGGCGACTTGTTCTTACCATTGCATTGATAAAATTCACGCAAATGTATCATGTGCTGTTAGCCGTATGAACTAAGTGTTGGATTCGCAAACAACGTAGCCCGAGTTCAAATCATGGTCGGTCCGTTGTGGTTATTTATTACTTTGAAAATTCCCAATCTATATTAATATAGTTGTTTTTTATATTTCTATGAAAAATACTATTGCATTTTTTGCACTAAATAGTTGCAAATTACGAATATGATCTATTAACCACAAGAAGAACACATTCGTAATTTTCAATTATTTAGTTGTTACATCTTTTCAATGTTGTAAGGTGGAAATAAAAAGACGTTTAATAAAAAAAAATATTCTTTATATTTACAAATTAAACATAATTATATGAGAATTGTGACGTCGAATTGTTACCTAGACAAAAAATTTATCTTGTAACCGTTATCTATGTTACGTGTAAGATTGTTTGTTGGAAGTATACCCACTTAGACCATTCATAATATGAATAACATAACAATGAAAGGATATTAAAATTTTAATAAAATAAAATATAATTGTTTATATCCAGTTATTTATTGAAAAGTGATATATGATTTAGACTTTGTAAACATTTTATTTGTATGTAACGTCACAATGAATGTATTGAGGTCATAGCTTAATTGTTCATTTTCTTGACGAAAAGAAGATTGAAACTAAACCTCAATTTCTGTTAAAAGAACATTAGTTCTAACAAGATAATCGTCAATTAGATGAGAAAAATAAATTGAACTATTATGTTAGAACAGTGTGGGTAGAAGAATAAAAAACGAAATAGAATCATGATTATTGTCAACAAAATTGATAGCGAGTTCACTGCATTCTTAAGATAAGGCGATGGCACAAGTTAAAAAATATAGCTGTTTTAAACGAAAGTAAACACAATATAATACAGTGTTTGTTAACGAATAATCATGGACATGTTAAAATAAAATGGCCTACTAAATATTTAATTACACCGACTGATTTTACTAAAACTTAATATTTTGTATAACCCCCATTATTTTCGATACAGTCAAGTAGACGTTTGCGCATGGACCCAACCATATTACTGCATATTTCGCTCCCTCTAAAACTTTCCCATACCTCCATGCAATGGGTTTTTAATTGTTCCGTAGACCTCTCATTCCGCGAGTCCCACCTTTGCACCATCAAACCCCATAGATTTTCTATGGGGTTGAGGTCGGGTGATCGCGCTGGCCATGGAATAACAATTACTTCCGGGTGATTGTGAAACCACTCACGCACAGTACTCGCTCGGTGAATAGGACAATTGTCCTGGACAAACGGAAATTGTGCTAACTCATCAGCTGGGTAAATGTTGCGCACAGTAGGTAGCATAATTGAGTCTAACACTTCCACATAAGTTGAACTGTTTGCGCGTGGAGGAATGAAAGCCAGTTCTCCTGGTCCTGCTGCACTCATCCATCCCCTCATATTAATTGTGATTCGACCTGATTCGGTGTTAGGAATAATGTTTTTATCACACCAGCGAGTGTTATTCTTGCGCCATAAGTGAAGCCTGCCCTTTTGACTGGATTTAAATGTTTTTTCATCTGAAAATACCGCAGTATTCCAATCAAAATCTAAATAATCACGTGCGAAACGTAATCGTTCTTGTTTATGCCTCTCTGTCAAGTACGGCTTTTTAGCAGGTTTTCTGTGATGCACGCCTTCAGCGTGAAGTGCACGGCGAACAGTATCCATCGAGGTGTCATATAATTCCGCAAAATGTCTCGTTGGTGCGAAACCATTTGTTTCGTATACGTCCACCATATGTCGTCGCTGCGCCTCGCTAATAAGCTTCGGTCTCCCACTTCTCTTTCGACTAGCAAGGCTACCTTCTTCCTCATATCTTTTTATCCAAAGACTTACAGTATTTTTCTAAAACAAAAAAAAATATATTACGCAGCTATACCTACTTGACTTCATTTTCATTATATAAAATGTTAACAATCATAATTATTGAATATAATTTTAAAATAAAACTGCATTTATAAATCCAATAACCAATCCAATAAACCCAACGATTTATGTATTTCTCTTTTAAGCCTCATAAAGATACGATGGATGAATTCATAAATGGCACACATTTTAATTAGAAGATTAATTTATAATAAAGTTACAATTAATTAATAGCTATTATACTCACATTCAGTCCGGTTTCTTCAGATATTTGTGTTTTATTAAGACCGCTTTTATGCAGCCCAATGATAGTCGCCCTCACTTCAATACTAATATTAGCCTGCATTTTGCGAATATTACAATACTGTTAACCACACGTCACTAACCAACAATTACAACCAAACGACAGTTCATTTCGGTCAAGTTAAAACTTATGTCTACCTCGCAGAAATCTAATTCTTTATTTAGTTTTTTTGTGATCCCTTTCTAACTCTAAGAAATGTGTGAACAAGTTAAAGAATAATTTAATATAATAATATGTAATGCTAATCCATAACTTCCAATCGGGTAAGAACTTACAAAAAGTCAACAATTGCGTGGGATTTGAACTTGCGGCACACTGATTTGCGCTTCAATCTGTGTGCTCTATACCACTAGGCCATCTTGACTTATGCTAAGTTGATGAAATTATGAACTACAATCAGTTGTTGACGACAATGATGACGCATGTGTCTATTCTATTTGTTAAACTAAAAGTCAAGTTTATACTTTGTGAGATTGCCTTTGCTCGCCACTTAGCTGTGAAGAAACCAACGCCATCTAGTTTAATTTTCGAAAACTTGAACTCTAACGTGCAAGGGAAAATAGGCGTTAAAGTATCTAAGCACTTTTACTGGGTGACTGTACATTTTGCGAGGCCTTCTAGTGACGTAAGACGGATTTTTTCAAATATATCACAATTGAACAGTGCGAGCCTGACGTAAACTTAAAACGTCCGCTGTTGGGTATAGGCCTCCCCCAAGTATCGCCATAATACAATAAACGCTGCCTAAGTGACAATGGGCAGGGCACATTGCTCGCAGAACAGATGGCCTTGGGGCCGAAAGGATCTGGAGTGACAACCGCGTACCGAAAGACGCAGCGTGGATAGGTTAACTTGTTCTATTTACCATTCCTACACTAAGTATATATATAACAGTACCTTTGTTGCCTTACGCAAAAAAAATTAAGAATAAAGAATACTCAGGCTGTAATGGAGAATGACTAGAGACAAGGCTTTTAAGTAATATAGTTTCAAGTTAGGTGCGAGGCCCCCCGGACCGCGAGGCCGTAGGCGGTGGCCCACGTCACCCACGCCTTGCGCCGCCACTGACTGTAGACTCCACGAATTCTTAGATTACTTCCTATTACGACTCACTTTTTTTTTAATATGATTATTTTAATGTCCTTTTGGGTACAATATTGACTGGTCTACACTGTTCTTAGATAATATCTATTAATATTCATCATCTTCCTGCCCTTGTCCCGTGTTATTTGGGGTCGGCGCAACACGTTTTTTTCCTCCATTCTGCCCTGTCACTCGTCATACTATCACTAACTTCCTTTTCTTTCATATCACTCTTAACACAATCCATCCATCTTTTCTTTGGTCTCCCTCTCCCTCTCCATCCATCCACATGTAAACTCATAACTCTTTTAGTAACATGCGTTTCATCTCTCCTCTTCACATGACCATACCAAGACAAACGATTCCCTTTCAACAATATTGTAATATGGAAATATTGTAACTTCAACCACTTAAGAGTAACCATGGAGTTTCTTGCCGGTTCATCTCCATAGGAAACGACCAACCTGGAACCGTGCACTAGCTTCTGCCGTTTTATAAGTGCCCATGTAGGTCTATTTAAGTGAAATAAAAATATTTGAATTTTTTAAATTGTCTTTTGCGCTTTCACGGTTAAATTACTGAACTGATTTTGAAGAAAGGTACGGAGAAAGCTTGAACTCCAAGGATAGACATAGGCATACTTTTTATTCGTCTTCGTCTTCGCATCCGCAATAACCAACATTCACGCGGACGAAGCTGCTGGCAGAAGCTAGTAGTCCAATAAATAAAGTAAGGTTTCTGGGCAGGGCTCCTCCGCGCGTTCACGGCGCCCGAGATGGTGAAGGGCGTGCGCTGCAGCAAGTGCTGCCCCGAGCCCGCCGATGCCCCGGCCGCACCGGCGCCCGCCGCCGCCTACACCAAGCACATCCGCACTGTCAGCTTCGGGAAGGTACGAGATAACACCACTATACAAGCGTACTGTTCTTTTCTCGTTAAGTCGCGGCCAAAGTGATAGCTCTTTAATTTATACAAGATTTTGAGGTTATTTAGTCGTTTCATTTTGTTCCCAGTTGCCGTACTGCCTGTGCCTACACATCGGGCGCGTGGAGTGGCTGGGCGGCGCGCTCAACAAGCGCGGCGAGTTCGTGGCCTTCCCCGAGACGCTGTCCATGGCGCCCTACTCCGCCGTGCAGCAGCCCAAGGTACAGCTTGTTATCAACAAGCGCGGCGAGTTCGTGGCCTTCCCCGAGACGCTGTCCATGGCGCCCTACTCCGCCGTGCAGCAGCCCAAGGTACAGCTTGTTATCAACAAGCGCGGCGAGTTCGTGGCCTTCCCCGAGACGCTGTCCATGGCGCCCTACTCCACCGTGCAGCAGCCCAAGGTACAGCTTGTTATCAACAAGCGCGGCGAGTTCGTGGCCTTCCCCGAGACGCTGTCCATGGCGCCCTACTCCGCCGGGCAGCAGCCCAAGGTACAGCTTGTTATCAACAAGCGCGGCGAGTTCGTGGCCTTCCCCGAGACGCTGTCCATGGCGCCCTACTCCGCCGTGCAGCAGCCCAAGGTACAGCTTGTTATCAACAAGCGCGGCGAGTTCGTGGCCTTCCCCGAGACGATGTCCATGGCGCCCTACTCCGCCGTGCAGCAGCCCAAGGTACAGCTTGTTATCAACAAGCGCGGCGAGTTCGTGGCCTTCCCCGAGACGCTGTCCATGGCGCCCTACTCCGCCGTGCAGCAGCCCAAGGTACAGCTTGTTATCAACAAGCGCGGCGAGTTCGTGGCCTTCCCCGAGACGCTGTCCATGGCGCCCTACTCCGCCGTGCAGCAGCCCAAGGTACAGCTTGTTATCAACAAGCGCGGCGAGTTCGTGGCCTTCCCCGAGACGCTGTCCATGGCGCCCTACTCCGCCGTGCAGCAGCCCAAGGTACAGCTTGTTATCAACAAGCGCGGCGAGTTCGTGGCCTTCCCCGAGACGCTGTCCATGGCGCCCTACTCCGCCGTGCAGCAGCCCAAGGTACAGCTTGTTATCAACAAGCGCGGCGAGTTCGTGGCCTTCCCCGAGACGCTGTCCATGGCGCCCTACTCCACCGTGCAGCAGCCCAAGGTACAGCTTGTTATCAACAAGCGCGGCGAGTTCGTGGCCTTCCCCGAGACGCTGTCCATGGCGCCCTACTCCACCGTGCAGCAGCCCAAGGTACAGCTTGTTATCAACAAGCGCGGCGAGTTCGTGGCCTTCCCCGAGACGCTGTCCATGGCGCCCTACTCCACCGTGCAGCAGCCCAAGGTACAGCTTGTTATCAACAAGCGCGGCGAGTTCGTGGCCTTCCCCGAGACGCTGTCCATGGCGCCCTACTCCGCCGTGCAGCAGCCCAAGGTACAGCTTGTTATCAACAAGCGCGGCGAGTTCGTGGCCTTCCCCGAGACGCTGTCCATGGCGCCCTACTCCGCCGTGCAGCAGCCCAAGGTACAGCTTGTTATCAACAAGCGCGGCGAGTTCGTGGCCTTCCCCGAGACGCTGTCCATGGCGCCCTACTCCGCCGTGCAGCAGCCCAAGGTACAGCTTGTTATCAACAAGCGCGGCGAGTTCGTGGCCTTCCCCGAGACACTATCCATGGCGTCCTACTCCGCCGTGCAGCAGCCCAAGGTACAGCTTATTATCCCAGTCACTTACAACAAACTAAGTTCTGTAACATTCTGTTGACACGTGCTTTGACCTGGATGAGGCATCAAGAATAACCCTGTAGTGGCAACTACAGGGTTATTCTTAACAGAGAGTGAAACAATGCTATTGCTGATGACCACAACATATATATTTTTAATTTAGCAGTGAAATACTTTCAACTTTGAAACTAAGAGCAGCAACAACACAGTGATTTTAGATTTTATTATAATTTTGTAAAAGTTGTAACATACACACTACATGCCATATATTTTATTCAATCAACTTTGTACTTGCTTCCATTTCCTGATGACTATTTATCATGAGTCTCTTTTTTATTAATCTATTTAAATGTTGGTCCTTTTCTCTCGTCATCCTTCAATACGAATCATCGTTTCAGTGACATGCCATTAATAGCACCCAATTCGTAATACTAGACAATCACTCTTACGTGATTACAGGGCTGCGCTAAAAGTATCGGGAGTGGAATATTTCCACTGTTCCTGTCATATTAAAATCTTTTTAATTGAAAACTCCTTGGTTTTAAAAATCGAATACCATTTATTTATTTAAAAAAAGATTCTCGGTCTTGTCACAAGGTCTTGTCAAACTTGTTTAGTCGTTGAGAAAATGGAATTGACTCGAGAAAATTCAAGAGCGATGATTTATTATGACTTTCGAAGTGGTTTAACACAAAAACAGTGTGTTGACCGGATGATTTCTGCATTTGGTGATGAAGCCCCATCCAAAACCACAATTTACCGCTGGTTTGCTGAATTTCAACGTGGACGTGTCAAGCTCAGTGATGATCCCCGTCAAGGTCGTTCAAGAACTGCAGTCACCCAAGAAAACGTTGATGCTGTGCGTAAGTTGATTGAGGAAGATCGACATGTAACATACCGCGAAATTCAGGCAACTTTAGACATTGGCATGAGTCAAATACAAATAATCTTGCATGAACAATTAGGTGTAAAAAAGTTGTTTTCCCGATGGATACCGCATTCGCTCTGTGAAGAGCAGAAAGCGGCTCGCGTTACTTGGTGCGTCAGAACTCTCGACACGCAGGATCCTCAAATGCTGTACAACATCGTATCAGGTGACGAATCCTGGATATACGCGTACGTACCCGAAACAAAAAACCAGTCACGAGTTTGGGTGTTCGAAAATGAGTTAAAGCCAACAAAAATTGTTCGTTCATGGAGTGTTGCAAAAAAAATGGTGGCCACGTTTGTCTCCAAAACCGGCCATGTTGCGGCTATTCCTCTTGGGGGACAAAGAACGGTTAATGCAGAATGGTATACTAGCATTTGTTTGCCACAGGTCGTTTCTGAACTCCGTAAAGAGAACTGCAACCGCCGCATCATCCTCCATCACGACAATGCGAGTTCTCACACCGCGCACAGAACAAAAGAGTTTTTAGAGCAAGAAAACATAGAATTATTAGACCATCCGCCGTACAGCCCCGACCTAAGCCCTAATGATTTCTATACTTTCCCTAAAATAAAGAATAAATTGCGTGATCAGAGGTTTTCATTACCTGAAGAAGCTGTGGACGCCTACAAAACGGCTATTATGGAGACCCCAACTTCCGAATGGAATGGTTGCTTCAATGATTGGTTCCATCGTATGGAAAAATTTGTCAAATTTCGCGGAGAATACTTCGAAAAGCAATAAATACATTTTTAAATTGTAATGTAGTGTCACTTCCTTGATTCCCGAAATTTTCAGTGCCGCCCTCGTATGACGTCATTATACGTCTTTCCTAGATATTTTGGAAACACAGATGTCTTTTGAATCTTGAAATTAAAATATTTGTAAAATAATCCAGAAATCTGCTATTTTTTTATTCTTGATAGGTTCGCGCTTGACCGCTATCTCAATCTCACATGAGGGGCTATTGCGTAACTCTGTTGACAGTTCAAGTGATAATCACTTGTTAACAATGTGCATCATTGAACTGTCAAACAGCTAGTTTCGTATTGCCTATCTTCAGTGACCAACTGCAGTGACGTCATTAGCCACTGGTGCCTTTGATAGCCACCGTAACACGTTTTGACAGATGTTATTGTATCGATACTGTTAAAATTGCGATTGTGTAAGCTTTTGTAGCTGTTTAATAGTTGATAAAATTTTAGAGTGGTCACAATAGGCACCGTAAATTTTTATAATTCACCACATTTCCACCGTAGTTTGTTAGTCACTTGTGTGATACGTAATACCAATTTTATGAAATTGTCAGTTGACAACTAAGTTCAGTGTGCAACGAATGCTAGTTGTCAACTGTTATTGAAAAAGTTAGCCAATAGCCCCCCTGATGCGGTCGACGATGGAGCGCGCTTATCTAGAAGTATACTATTCACTCTTGATTTTGCACAAAGGGCATTGCGTAAAACTGTCCCCACCCACCAACGGATTTGAAACAGGTGTCATTCGAAGCGTCTAGTTGAATACTTTTTTTATTATAGCGACATACCTCAAAAGCATGGGGTTTAGGTTTTATAAAATATTTTTATTTTAATCTAACCAAACCTAACCCAAGTGTTTTATACCTTAAATATACTCATAACATAGTACTGTCATATATTTTTGAATGCAGCTCGGCGAGCTCTGTACGTTTCTACAAAAATATTCGACAAAGGACATTGCGTAAAACTGTCCCAAAAAAAGACACAGGTTACAAATCTGTTGGTTAGTACCAACAGATTTGAAACAGGAGTCATTCGAAGCATCTAGTTGAATAAAGTATTTTTTATTATGGCGACATACCTCAAAAGTATGGAGTTTAGGTTTTATAAAATATTTTTGTTTTAACCTAACCTATCCTTATTTTCTAAGTTTTTTTTTTTATTTAACTTCTTGAGTAGCGTAATTAGAGACACAATAGTAAGACAATAGCGCACGACCGCCGGCGTTCGTGCGGGGATCAACAGCTTAAATAAAAACCCCATATATTTTAACAACCAAATCAGCTGTATCTTTTGTAAATAGGAATGATCAAACTGACATGTATGCCATGTTTGTTGGAGGGTGGGGTCGGTGCCCATACAAAATCCGGCATCCTCCTTTTTCTTAAATTTTTGGCCCTTTATAATCTAGTACTCATAAATTAAAAAAGTGAGGAAAATATATTTGGTACCTTGCATATTTAATCGAGATTCTGAATGACGAAAATTTTTGCAAAAACTGTTAAGGTTTTTATAAAGATACGTGTTTCCTAGAAAAGTTTTGTGAAATATTCGGGTTAGTGAAGGAAGTTACCGAATGCCAACCGAGCTTTCAGACGTTATCTTTTTTTCGCGTTATCTCTTTATTAAACATTGTGTTGGATTGAGTTGTATGAAACAACAGGCTTTTAAACCATGCTCACGTTGACGATAGACGGACCAGGAAGGGCCCACTTATTACCTGTCACCTTACAAACATCGTGGCGCACACCAGCAGATCGACCTGGTGTCGCTGGTGGGCGAGGGCCGGCTGCGCTGCGGCCTGTCCACGCTCAACTCGGCGGAGGCGGGCGCGGGCGAGGCGGGCGCGGCGCTGTACCGCCTCACGGGCGTCGTCGTGCACGTGGGCGGCCCGCGCTCCGGACACTTCGCCACCTACCGCCGCGGGAACGGCTTCGAGGCCAAGAGGTAGCCTACCACAACAATTAGAACATACACAAAGGTTCACTACTGTTGCAGTGCTATAAACGACGCTTTGCAAAGTCAAACTTTCCCTAAAACATGCTTTACAAATGTATTGCCGTTTTTACATTCTTTGTTACTGCTCAAATTTGGAATCTTCAATATCTGCCACGAAAACGTCATTATCACTTATCTGTCACACTCGAGAAGAAGAAAAAATGTAATAGGAACCTGCGAAAACAAATTGATCTAAAGTTAAAGATTTCTTTTTTTATATCCATAAAGTAAGGTTCATCTTGTATAAACTTTATAAAGTCTAAAACAATACTGTCTTCCCCAGATGGTGGTACACCTCAGACACGCTAGTCCACGAGGTTTCCCTTCAGGAAGTTCTGCGGTGTTCAGCGTACATGTTGTTTTACGAGCGAGTGCGGCCCGAAGCCATTATGTCAGCCTCCACAAACTCACACCACTTCTAGGCTCACCTGGACACTCCCGGACACCGCCGACATGGAGCAAGGCCGGACGTCAGGGTCTCACTCTTGTGAACATCCCGTCTAGTGGCCTGACATCACGTCCATTTTAACCAGGGGATAATCAACATTCAGCAGCCGGATGGTAACGTGGCTATCCTGGATACTCAGATGGGGGTTCACTTACGAGAAAGTATAGTTCAATGAAAGTCAACGAATATTAAAACAGAGTACTTACAATTTTTTCACATTGTGAAATAGTAAAAATACATTACGAGAACATTGTTAAAATTCGAAACTGCGAGGATCTGTATTTAATTCAAACTCAGGATAGGGTAGGGAGGGGAAATATACTTAGTACTCGGGTAGGGGCTCATGCGAAGCCGTGTTGGTCCCTCGCAGGTTTAGTTTAACAAAGAACAACTGAAATAATGTTTGCTTACAAAAATAAATTAAATTCACCAAACTTGAAACTATATTTTTGCGAAAATGACAAACCAGTTTAATTATCACCAGAACTGACATCCCCATTCTACTAATACAATAAAAAGTTTATAATTATAAAGTTTGGCTGTGTCCTTATCAATTGTACAGGATTCACTTAACATTACGTACTAACGCTCATTTTTTTAATAACATCAGTATTACGTTTAAGTCTGTTTTTGGCTTATAAATGTTGTGAGTACACTGGCGAGAATAGCTCACCTTTCTTTTTAAAAAGCATGCATACACTTTAAGAAATATAACATACCTATTTCTAATATTAGTTCCTGCTTACAAGACCCGATACACCGACCGACCTGATAGACACCAAAATTTTCGGCTAAAAAAAAATCGTACAAACGTGTGTACAAAACGACAATTAAGAGTTTTTCAAGGTCATTCAAGTTGTACAGACGTATGTACAATCGGCGCTCGAGGGGAGGGTTCTCAAAGCAGGAACTAATATTTTTATCAAACCACTCTAAAATGCTAAAACAATAAAAGATCTCGCCACTTTTACTATAAGGCCTTGAAAATATTTTTGTCTAAACGTCTTACTCCTTTTTAAAAACAAAGTTATGCCAGTGTACATTATTTCACTTTGTTTCTGAAATCGATCCATTTTCTTATTAACAAACTACATATCATGTGTAGGTAACGATTTCATATTAGCTTTGGACTCAAACGTAGTGTGCTGGGGTAGTTCCTATTATATACCATAGACAAATAGATGAATATTGTCATGACAATTGCCCTTAGATTAGTAATTAATGTCACATAGCCGTCTCGAAATACATGGTGAATGTAGAGTGCGATATGGAAAAAAAAAAACAAGTTTGTTGTTTCATGATTTACAGCTAGTGGCTGAAAATTCAACATCTTCAAGTCCTCAATTCTGTCGGTCACATTTTCAGTCCCCGTCGGATCTCTGGACAGGCACTTCACACTTTTATTTGGGTTTACCGTTTTCTATTAACCCCAATGTTATCCTGCTGGGGACCTCATACTAGCTGGAGACATACTTTGATAATCAGCCAAGCCATCTATTTTGATATCAGCCTAGCCACCCATTTTGATATCAGCCAAGCCACCCATTTTGATATTAGCCAAGCCACCCATTTTCGCACATCGGACGCGCATTCATCACTTAGAAATATCTGTATGTATAATCAATGATACTCGTTCGTTTCCTCGTGTGAGTGCAGATCCCGGCACGCTACGTTTCCTCGGTAGAAACCCTAATCTTTAGGAAGAGTCTATTTTTCCACTTGGCGATATTTCTCAATGTAAACTCTTTTACCTTTTTGTACAAATCTACACAAGTTAGAGTTTGATCTTTAGAGGCACCTTCTTCCTTTTGATATATAAAAACATCTTAGACTTGCTGGTGTAATTTAGGAGCTTACATAAAACGGTCATATAGGTACTGACGTATTAAATGTATTTAATATCTTAAGTTTGATACAACTTGTCAAATATCAAAGGCTGTGGTCAAGGGCGTCGCCAGCCTATGGCGCAGGGGGGGGCAGTTGACTTTACCTACTACAATTCATACTTTTCTCATTCTCTATGAATGAGAAAAGTAGGTATGAGTTGTAGGTAAAGTCGAGAGCACATGAAGCTTTTCACTTGTACTACGAGCCTTACATCTACAGCGATTGTAATAACAACAGTATCTTAGTACTATATACATATATATTCTGTGACAGTACAGAGTCCAATGTGTGAAGCTACACGAGCACGAGCTCTTGACTATGCAATAAAAAACTTGAGTTATAATAACATTTATTAGAAAAATAAAATAAAAAGGAGTTTGAATTTGAATAAGTGTACAGCGTACAGCGTATTTTTTTTTAAATTACCAGATTTTAATATTATAGTGGTCGTTGTTTGTTTATATTAGGTTAATTAAAACATAATTTTCGGGGATTCATTGTAAACTTCTCGACTACTTTATTATTAAAATCTTGTAAGTTTCCATGTATAAGTTTTCGGTGCACACTCATCATGGCCAAACCATTGAGGCGATTTTCACTCATAGTGCTCCTTAGCCAGGTTTTTAGTCTCCTGAGGCTGCTAAACGATCGCTCTACCGTACACGTCGTGCATGGAAGAGCGATCAAAATTTTCAACGCTTTTTCCGTGTCGGGAAAGAAGGTTTTTGCTTCTTTTAGGATATCAACAACGGTTTGATCTGTTGAGTTTGGTTTATTATGCCAGAATTGCTGCCAAAGCTCGACTTCAATTTTTATGTTTGGTAAATTATAAAACTGAGCGATAGTTTCACAAGTTTCTGTGAGATTTTCGACTGACATCGTTTGCATTTGTGCGGGGTGTAATTTAGATAAAGCAAATGATGGAGTATTTTCTTCAGCAAAGCGTGTTTCAAGCGATGTAATAACGGAGTCCAAGTATGGTATTATCAATGATCTTTTCCAGAATTCTGAAGGGCTTTCTGCTGGGTGATTGCTTCGATGACGTTGTTTCCCAACAATGCGTGGCATTGAAGTGATATCCTCCTCCAGGCCGACTTTCTCCGCAACAACAGTAGCATCCTTTATGATTTCATCTGTGACTCTTTCGGGATTATCACGGTGGCTCTTAAGCAATTGCAAAATGCGTTTGACGTGTTGCGAGGCCTTCACCACATCCAAAGCTATGGATTGGAGTGCGTTGACAACAGGTTCCAACAAAGCAGAGTATTTAGCTATCAAAGTAATACAAAGTATAAACGAAATTTTGAAAGCAGCCGCATGGAGTTGAAAGGCGTTTTTTCGAGTCGCACTGTTTCCTTCGCGCGATAAGTTTTCTAAGGCTTCCAATATAACAGGAAAATTGTCCTTAAATACTCTGATAGTTTTATGTTTCTCACTCCATCTTGTTTCGCAGAGCCTGGCAATATTAGGAACCAATTTTCTTCTCAAAACAGATTCCCGAAAAAAATTAATAATATCTTTAGTGGTTCCCATGGTGTTTCGAATTTCAGGAAGAATATTGAGATCATTTATTACCAGATTCAGTTTATGGGACGAGCAATGAAAGAACAATGCTTTGGTATATTTTTTGCGCAGTATCGCTTGTACTCCACCGTCTTTTCCGGACATCGTCGAACAACCGTCAAATCCAAAACCAACGCATTTATCAGCAGGATTAAGGTCTTCTTTTGTCAGAAACTCATCGATGCAATATGCAATAGATTTCGCATCCAGACCTTTCAGCTCAACAAATCCGACGAACATTTCTTGGACCTCATTGGCTTTCTCGTCAAAATATCGCAGCCCAATTGATAATTGTTCAGTACCGGAAATATCAGCTGTTTCGTCTGCTAACACACTATAAGCTTCTGCTTCTTTTACTTTTTTCACAATGTCTGCCTTAATAACATCTCCACAAATTGCGATAATTTCATTTTGAATATCGATGGATCGATAGCTTGCATTCTTTTTCCCATGCTCAATGTGTTTCTTCAAAACTAAATCTCCCGCGTCAATTCGTAGCTTGTATAAGTCCTCGAGAATACCTTCGCCATAATGTTTTCCTCTCAGAGCTAAGTCGTGCGACCCGCAAAACGTAATGCAAGAAATAATAGATGTTATAATTTTTCGGTTTTCTTCAATAATGCCCTGGGAGTATTTGTTGAGTTGTAAATCTACAGGCACACTTCCAAGAAATGATTTAGCGGCTTCCAGTGCCATCTTATGGAAGTGGGTTTCCATGTGCTTTTTGCAATGCTCGTGAATGTCTTTGAACTTACAAAACGGCCTTATGATAAATGACCCTAATACGCCTCTAAAAGAATTTGGATTTGGCGGGAACAACGTACAATATTTACAAAAGGCTCCTTTTTGGTGCCTGGAATAGGCCAACCATGGAGAGTACGTTTCCAACCATGAATACTTGAATTTCCTCTTTAAATGTTTAGCGTCTTCCGCAAAGTCATACGTCGCAGACGGAGACCAAGTGTTGTCAAGCAATTCTTTCTTCATTTCAGTCGATAACATTGATGCTTGTCCAATAAATTTACCGATGTCATTTTCGTTGCAGTCATTTATCGAAGAGTCGGGAACTAAGTCCGGTTCTTTGGATGTGCTAGGTCTCTTCAGGTCACCCACGGAATCATCGCTGTCACTGCTTGCTCCTTCAGGTTTCTTTCTTTTTAAAACTGCAAAACAAAATATTTGAAATAGCTACAACTTCTTCTGGTCCGCAATTCACATTGAAAGCATAAATGCGCTTCAAGACGGCGGCAGGCTCGAGCCCGCGCAAGAACGAGCGTCAACGATATTTTTGATATCAACAGTCCTAGCTATTTCGGGCGGTTTAACCGCCGCGGCTATGCTTGCGCGGTCTCGGGCATCCTCGCTCGACCACTCTAGAGCGGGCGCGACGACACGCACACGCCGGAGTCTCAAGCATACGCGAGCCGACTGTGCCGAATCGACACTGCCGATATTCATTCATACAATTTTCTACTTTAAGCTATGGTAATACGGTCCTATTTTCGATTGAGCCATTAAATTGAGCAATTTTCCTTTTGGTTTAAACTGACGACCCTTAAGAATCGGATATCGTGCCTAGAAAGGGATTTTTTGCGATTTTAAAAACCGATGCAAAATCAGCATTTATAATCAAATCAATTGACGTTATTTTACGAACGGAAAATACGAAAGCTAAACGCAAGTGATACTCACCAAAAAACTTTCTGATGTCCATATTGATTATGTGGTCACAGCAACTATTTAGATGTGATAATAGCGCACAAAACAAACGTAAAAGCGGGCAGTGGCAACGCTAACGCACGAATAAATGACAGACAGACGCTAAAACAAAGGCGGCTGTGCGGAGGGCGCGAGCGCCGCGCGGTTACTGGTTACATGTTGCTTCCCCACTCCCCCTCTCCCGCTTCAACGATGGATAGAGCAGAGTGTAGTTGAGCGTACGGAATATTAGGAGTGGAATTGGTGAATTCATTCGAGTTTCGACGTACGGGAATGATTGTTCAAGGCTTGAACTTCAAGCAAATTAACTCAAAGACTTAGGACTTTGGTTGCATTATATTTGGCAACTTTTTTAGAATCTCTAGGGGGGGGCAGCTGCCCCTACCTGCCCCCCCTTGGCGACGCCCTTGGCTGTGGTGACTCATCGCTTGCGCATTGTCTCGATCTGGCACGCGTTGCAGTGTTTGACTAATATCTCGTCACAGCAGTTTTATTGACATGTCACAAGCTGCTGTAGCCACCACAGCCATTACAACTATTTGTCATTAATGTAATAGGTCTGTAGAAACCATAAAACTTAACTTGTGTCGTGTTTGAACAGTACACAACCGTATGCTATTTAGGGCACATCGAGTTGTAGCAAGAGATCGTCACGATACCAATGTATCAACTCCTACAGTTCGATGTGTCGTATCTATGCTTGGGTACTGTATGTTGTCTCGAAAATTGAGTGCCATGACTTTTGAGTGATATTTTAACTTTAGCTTTCTCTCTGTATTCTTGAAAAGTAGCAAGATGCATAATTATATTACATTTGTGTTGATCGGCCGGAGTGACAACTAGACGGCGCTAACTTAAATATTGTCGATTTATTGAGTATTCAGATATAATAATGCCGAACAAAAATTTATTGAAGCTGTAGAATATTATAAGTACCTATCTCAAAAAATTTAGTAAAATTTTGGAGCTTAATATACCTAATTTTTGGCAAAAAATTATTTCTGGTTTTTTGTTGAATTTACGCAGGTCATAAGAAAGATCACTAAGTGTAAGCCTGGGTGTAACATAAAGATAATATTGGCGGCTGATCCAAAGTTAACTGTTGTTACTATTGACTGTACACTTCATGAATTTATTGTAATTACCTTTAAAGGACTGTATTTGTCGTCCAATTCTGTATCGATGTACCTTAGGCGAATGTCATTCTTACTGTGCATTTTGTCTTTTGGCGGTAGGTCTTTTGAAATTATATGTTCAAAAAATAGCCGAAAATTATGGGTATAAATCACCGTTTTTTTCTGAACATGACAGAGAATGGACTGAGCTTCGCATATCAGGTTTGAAGTGAATACGGGCAAAAAGAGAGAGATAGAGCGGTCGTGTCACTGACTTTCTACAGAAGCTTCAATTTGGCGAGGGTACAGTTTTTTTTTTCTATTCTCTACATGTGGGTCAACCCTATAATTGCAGATTTAGACCTCACTAAAATACTTCTTACGTTTTGCTCTGGCTCGGGTGGCTACAAAATAATAGGTATGGAAAAATTTTAGCATGTCGGGTAAAACTCTACTTCCCATTTGCGAAAAAAACATTAATAATTACCTACTACTTAAACAGTAGCTCTTGATCCAGTCATAATATTGTCGATAACTGACCTACCGCCACCACTTAGCAAGTACTTACTATGCATTTATTTTATACAAATGACTTGTCCACTTGTATCCTTCCTGTACATAATAATTATTATTGTAATAATTGTCTTGAAAATCAAATTTTCGAATTATGGAGCTCGTTTTGTAAAATTAAATGATTAAATGTTTTTGAAGGCTAAAGTTGGGAGGGGAAGAAGTATAGGTGCCTAAATTGTGACCATAAGTGACAATGACTGAGCAGTGTTGCCATTTTATATCGTTATCGCATAAACATAGCTTTAGACGTTATTTATTATGTTCTGGCAGTTGAGGCTCGACGCGTTCAGTGGTACGGAATATAGAGTCGATTATTTGTGTGAATCTTGCTTTTGTTGCCATATTCAATTCCTTTTTTGTTTATAACTGTAAACAATAAGCTTTGTTCCACGTGACCACCTCACTCAAGATGCTTTGAAATACTGAAATATGTTTGATGATAAAGTTTTTAAGCCATAAATATTTTAATAGCATTTTCTCTTGTATTACAGAAATAATGCATTCTATAATTTGTACTTCTGCATAATATTTTAGTTTTGATGAATATTAGGTTATGTAACTTGTAAAATGTTTTGCAAAATAATTATTTAAAAACATAGTAAAATAATAATTAAAAAATTGCATAATTATGTTTGTTTCTAATGAAGATTGCTTTATAAATACAATTTATTTTTTAGAAGTATTGTTGATTCCCGCCATAGTTATGAAGAATTGTTTTGAGCACTCTCAGCATGAGTCACTGTTAGCAGCTGTTGTACAACAATTACACAATATTATAACTTACACTTGTTTTTTAAATTTGATATGAAATAAGTGTTTTAATAGTTGCATAGGACAATTTAAGAAATAAATAATAAATAAGACTATAAATGCTGGCAAAACTTGTTAAGTAATAGGAAAAACCTATTTCAATTTTTGCTACTATTCCTGTTTGTGTATAATTTTTGTGCCATTTGATTTTGTGCAACATTTCAAAATAAAGCTTTTGTTTACGATTTTATGACTCATGGCTGAGTGTTTATTAAAATTTAATGTTTTAGCTTTCAGACTTTTGGAATGTAGTGTATTGGACAGCCAAGGAATACTATGTGTAGCAAAATAACTTTTCCCTTGAAAGTAATTCTGATTTACTGCTGAAACAAAGAAATCAAAAAACTACATCAATTTGTATGGAAATAATTAATCAAGAGGGGAAAATCTGATCTACTTCCTTTATAGCTACCTTATACACTGCATTTGATTGGCTGGAATCTGTAGGTATATTTAACTTTAGGAAATTGCTTTGCATAATAGATTGTTAATTTAGATGTTGTGTTGGCGATGAATGAACTTCCAGAGAAACACTTGTGGCAACTGTAGATAGGATGGATTGTATCTAACAAATGTTTATAAATAAAATGTATCATAAGTGGCTTTGTGTTTCTATTGCTCAATCACCCCATATCTCAACAGTTTGTTTTTGCTAATTAGTTATATATCAGCGGAGCTCTTTCAACATTATTGATACTTGCAATGCCATCTGCAGTACAATACAGGTAACAAAAAGAAAATATATCACTTCAAAGAAATATTTTTTAATAACAAGTTCTTAATAAGTAATTTTAAATCAAAAGATATTTATAATATTCACAATTTATTTTCTTAAAAATAAAAACAGAATATTCAAGACATTGGTTTGTATGAAATCTGAATAACAGTTTTCTTATATATTTCTGTGCACTGGATGTATGTCACACACATAATATCACAAACAGTCAGCTCTAGACAAAGTTAGATGTTAGGACATGCTGTCGATGAGCGATGCTCGCATAGTGGATGTGATTGCTGTGGGCTTGGCATCATTCAACTTGAACACACTTTCAATAACTGAGATTTCTGTTGATGTAGTGTCCAAACCACAGAATGCACACCAATCATTGACCACCATGCCTGCGGCAATGACATCACTGCCTCTGTTTACTGTACCTGCCACCAGTGGCACTTGTAGGAGTGATGACAACTCGTCTTGATCCTGGATAGTGGTTTTAGGATGCACGAGCCCGCCACGATTACTGAGCGCAGCATAAGAGCCGACAAGAACATTCCCCGCGACGGTCTGCCTGAATACCTCGACGTCGAGTGTGTCTGCGAGGATCTCTTCTGTGTCGCGGTCCAGGTCGGGGTGAACGAGCGCCACATAGTCGTTGCAGGCGATCACATTCCCGAGTGCGCTGAGCCGCTCCTCCACACGTTGTACTTTGATGGTGTCCGGGAGACTGTTTCTAATATGTTGCAACTCTGTGTCTGTTGTCGACGATGGAACCAGAAGTCCGTTTTTGTTTCCTACTGTCATGCGGCCAATGATCCTGCACCCCGCGACGCTCACGTGCACTACAGGGATGGTCTCCGACAACTCTGCCTCGAACACGCTATAGAAGTTTTCCGACCCACCGATTGCGACGAGGCAATAGGAATTTGTCAATTTACTAAACACCCCAACCTCATTGTTGTTTTCGAATTGGACGCGGACTGCCATGATTTTAAATTATTTAAACTTTACTTGTAATTACAAAGTATTTCACAACAATATAGCTTCACGTGTGGAGAAAAGAAAAAACACGGAAATCTTCGTTCAAATGGTTATATTTACGTCAGTTTGACAACTACATTCGCAGTTTTATCTCGGTTGTGTTCCAATTCAATAAGAATGCGTCGTTATTACAATGTACCTATCTCGTTCTTTCATTCCTAAAAAATAGATTGTCATTTGCCCTTTATGCTACGGATACTTACATTTTCTACGTATTGGAACGCGAACGCGCTTCATGTCAGCAGTGAACGACTTATTCAAGTGCGTTCAGAGAAAAAAAACCAATAATATTATGAAATATTGTTTTTTTTCTCTCTGAACATAACTTTCACTGTAGGTAATATATAAAAAGGTACTCTGTGGTACAAATGTAGTTCAAGTGGAGATAGTTGAAGGGATGGAGAGTGAAATAGGTTACTTTTGTCTCTTTCTAACCCCATTTAACGCGAGCGAAGCCGCGGGCAAAAGCTAGTCAGTAATAAAAATGTTTTTTAACTGTTTATTATGTCATAATATGACTTATTGAATCAAATGGTTATTTTAACAATTGCAGAAATATATTGTTCTTAAAATAAAATAGTTCAGAAGATATTGACTAAATTAGACAACTAATGACCCCCCTTGACCCCCGTTAAAATTATATTTTTCTCATTTACAGATGTGGAGTTCTCGAAAAAGACAGTACGGACACAGCAGATCTTCTCATCTTTTTTGATCACTTCGACAGCGTCAACGGCAGTTTTAGCGCGATAAAAGGAGGAAAAATTTATAGAACTGCAGTGACCCCAAGCTCCCCCTCATCACAAATTGTGGAATAAAAGTATACCAATTCTGAAATCCAATATTTAATGTCTTTGCTGAAATCAATGAAATTTTGTAATGCCAATAACCAAGGAGTAGTGCCTTCATTGTCAAGTTGGATCAAAACCATAGAAGGTTTTAAATTAATTGTAGCGTATTTAAATTCCAAAGGAATTAACTCCTTATTGCTGCGCAATTTCAATCAAGACGCATTGGAAAACTTTTTTGGGGCAATTAGAGCTCATGGCTGTAGCAACATAATGCCTACAACATATGCATTTGATGGCGCCTTCAAAACACTGTTAATAAATAATATTTCGTCTTCACATTCAGTTGGGTCAAATTGTGAGAAAAACGATGGAGTTTGTCTCCAACCCCTAAAATATTTTAAAAAAAATCCAGTAAATAAACACCCAACTGAAAGTGAAAATGAAATTGACAGTGATCATTTAGATATGTCAATGGTAGATACTGACCAGCTAATACAGAGCCAAACTCCAATGCTTCTTGAAAGAAGCGCAGCTATAGGGTATTGTTTTTAAAAAAATCCAGTAAATACACACCCAACTGAAAGTGAAAATGAAATTGACAGTGATCATTTAGATATGTCAATGGTAGATACTGACCAGCTAATACAGAGCCAAACTCCAATGCTTCTTGAAAGAAGCGCAGCTATAGGGTATTGTTTTTAAAAAAATCCAGTAAATACACACCCAACTGAAAGTGAAAATGAAATTGACAGTGATCATTTAGATATGTCAATGGTAGATACTGACCAGCTAATACAGAGCCAAACTCCAATGCTTCTTGAAAGAAGCGCAGCTATAGGGTATTGTTTTTAAAAAAATCCAGTAAATACACACCCAACTGAAAGTGAAAATGAAATTGACAGTGATCATTTAGATATGTCAATGGTAGATATTGACCAGCTAATACAGAGCCAAACTCCAATGCTTCTTGAAAGAAGCGCAGCTATAGGGTATTGCAGTGGGTGGATAGCACAATTTATTTTTTGTCGACAAAACTGTTTTCCTGGGGATAACGCTTGACTCAAGGCTACAATGGGGTCCTCATTTAACATATCTTGCAGGACGGCTTAGCTCAGCTGCATATGCTGTTAGAAAAATCCGCCAATTTACGGATGTTGATACCGCTAGACTAGTCTATTTTAGTTATTTTCATAGTGTCATGTCATACGGTATCTTACTATGGGGACGGGCTGCAGACATCGACTCAATTTTTATTCTACAGAAAAGAGCTATCAGAGCTATTTACAATCTCCGCCGGTGCGATTCTCTAAGGGAACTGTTGAGGGATATTAACATCATGACGGTGCCTTGTCAATATATCTATGAAAATATCATGTACGTTAGAAAAAATCTTCATCTTTTTAGCAAAAGAGGCGACAGACATAATTATGTTACAAGAAATAGGGACCAATTAGTTCAACCAGGTTTCAGACTGGTTAAAGTGGCCTCTTCTTTCATGGGGTACTGTTTGAAATGTTATAATAAAATACCTCCCCAAATATTAGAACTCAATGAAACGAAATTTAAATCTTGTATTAAACGCACACTATGCAGGCAGGCATATTATAAGTTGGAGGATTATATTCAAGATAAAAATGCTTGGCTCAATGCTGGTCCAGCTCCACTACCACCGGGGGTACAAATTGATTAGTTTTGAAACTATTATTATTATTACTATTCTTTAATGTTTTTTTTTTTTTAATTTGTTAAATTTGTAATGTATTATTGTATTTAGTATTGTATAATGTAGAAGCATTTTTTTCAAACTTTGTAAATGTGAGTACCATGGAGCTATTTTATGGTTTTTAGGTTACTATTGGATTTGTTTGACATAAATAAGCATGGCAGAGAGAGTCATGCTCACTCAAATGTCTCACTGATGGTGGCGCGTGTGTTGGATCATTCGGTTCCCTTCAAAATGGTCACGGAGTACTTTGGAAAATGGTTGAGCTGAGTGGTGCTAATATTCGCGTCGGGTCCGTGAACGGGCGCTGTCAGTTGAGACTGGTCATCTCTTAGCTGTCAGTTGCTATTTTAATATCTATATTTAGTTTTTATTTTTACATTATTGACATTGTTCTCACATGATAGCGACAAGAAACATGTAACAGAGATATTTGTAATTGCAAAACATGATTGAAAAGAGTGTCCATGGAGTTTCTTGCACATTCTTCTCCATAGAGATCTACGCTTTGGAATGTGCAATTAGCATCATTTTTTCTGACTGACTGACTTCTTGACATTTCAAAAGTGCCTGTAAATGGTTTATTTGAAATAAATGCTTTTGAATTTGAATTTGAATTTATTTGAATTTAATTTGCCAAAAAAAAATTATAAAAATTGTGTGACCTGCAGCAATTCTATGGAAGAAGAAGAATCACAAAGTTTCCATGATTATATTAAAAAAAAAGAATTTGGCAACAAAAAGTGGTTGTGTTATCCTACAAGAGCATTATTTGATTTCTTTGCCCAAGTGGAAAATATATGTATAGAAATTCTAAAGGAGCACTGCACTAAAAAAAATATTTCTGTTTATATTAAACTCATAGTAAATATAAATGTAAATTTATCGTTTATCAGTTGTGCAGATCACGCTGATAATTTGAGAAATTATTAAGCTATTGCATAGCTTCTATCGAGGGCCTTGAGCGCGGGGACCGAATCCAGAAATTCCGTAACGAAAAAAACCTCACGCTCCCCACTCCGACGGGCACGGAGGTGTGGCTTGAAGGCCGACAGAGACCGAACACCTATTTTAGAAAAGTCGTTAACGACCTGTGTGGCGCATTGGTACAGCGTTCTACCTATGTTATCATCGTGCCTCGAGTTCAAATCTCGGTCAAACAAAAAAATAGTCTTTTTGTATTATAATAGATTATAGTAATGTTCTATGATAACAACTGAACATACTTGTAGCAATTTATGAAGTAAACAAGAAAGAAAAAAAATTGTTTTCTTATCGGTCACCACGCTCAAAAAGTGTAACTTGAATTAATATCAAAGAAAAGAAAAAGAAATACTGCATAAATAAAATAAATAAATAATTATAATTGCATAAGTTGATACAAAATGCTATGCAATAGCTTTACCGCGGCAGTCCCCGAGTGCCACACTTATTTTTTTTATTAAATAAAAGCACAATGTGTTTTATTAATAACTGGTGCAAAGATGTTAATAATGTTCTCCCTCCAACATCCAATACCTATACAACAATGGTGTTTTAACGTGCTCGCACTGTGCACGCACGTTTACAGCAAAGATAGGCTTTATTAGTCACATGAGCACATGATCGCAACCCGTAGTTGCAATAAAACGGAATCCAGTCACCGTAGCCGAAATCGGCTTAATGTTCTCACTGGCAAAATTACCTTTTGGGATGTTAACGATCCAATGAAAGAAAAAGCTAATCGGCACTACTTAAGTCATAAAGGACGAAAAAGGCAAACACAAAATTTTATTGTAAATGTGTGACGTTGTGGAGAAAATAAAATGGCATAATATACAATTCTGTAGTTTTTTTTTTTTCGTTTACGTAGTACGTAAGCATTTAGTATAGTATAGCGGACACCCTAATCTCAAACAATAGGTATACATATAATATCTTAAAGGATTGGACAGTACCTGTATATACCTAGCTATACATTTACTTGTATAAATAGTTCCCTTAGCGAAAAACTTGATGTCGCTGAGTTCGACAACTTCCCAATATCAAAAAATACGGTGTCTGTCTATAGCCAGTATACTATAGTAGTCTTTTATATATTTGTAGTAATGTAGTTCAAGGAGTGCGGTAATGTATCGAGCATTGCAAACTGTTATGTAACTAATAACAAAAAATTAAATATTTTTGACAAAATCTATGAGTTCTGTCAATAACTGACACCACCAGTAAAAGTTAATAAAATGGATGAAATTATTTTAGGGAATTTCATTTTTGTACAAAATTAAAAGTATGCATAAATGTATTCGCGATGAAGATGAAAGATGCGTAAATTCGTAATACTGAATTGTTTAGTGGATTGCAATGATACGGAGCTATTCCCAAGTGATGTTAAATATTCAAACCTGAGGCAGGTTGTGATTGCTCCAATTGCATACACACCGAAGATCCAACAAGCATTACAAAAAATAAATTTCAAGTATCACAGAACTTGTAGTTACTCTAGCTTATTACGGGTAATTAAGACTTTAGTAAATAGGTTGATACAATTAGATGAGCTTTTTTTTAAAGTAGCAAAATATTCAGCAAGTGATAAAGCTTATTTAGAACACTGTTTCTCTAGAGCCGTAACTATCCCAAAAGGATTAAATCTCCTGGGTATTCCTGAATATTAGACTCCTTTTTATTTAAATAAATTATCTACTTTAAAATCTTTTCAAATCATGATAAACTTGGTGTTAAAACAGGAATGTAATGTTGGCGAGGGTGAAACCCTGTTGATGTTCTGGGACTACGAGCAAGCGAGCTCTGACAGCAAGGCTACCATAAGCATGTCCACCGATAGCTGCACATCCTTACATTTACCGGTAAGAGCCCTACAAATATTAAGTACAGTACTACTGTTGCCACCGAGATGAAAAGGAAGAGAAGGTACAAAAGGAAGCAGAGAACACCTGAACACGAGGAAAAAAGAAAGAGAGGCAGTATACAGTATGCCTACAGCTAGATATATCTAAGTCGTTATTTGCGCGCGTGTATCACTCTGTTCATCACGTTTCGTTCTCTTTTTTTATTTCTATAAAAAAAATTGCGAAGGTGTTTACAGGTTTGTCTTGAAATAACCCTAACTAGCTCCACCACTACATCTAGAAAACTGGATACCTTCCAAGGATTTTAACTTAATAAATTGCAATTGGTCACTCAGGCGACTGCACTGATTTCTCCGCGTGAAAAGGAGTTGCGATCCACTGCACAACAAACAGATATCAGCTGCCGTTACTCCGGTATCTCTTCACCAGGTACGTATGTTACCTTTAAGTATGGCCGTGGAAGAAGTAAGTAATATTTCTTACGACGATGTTCATATTTCCAAAGTTCAGAATGTCAATTTTTGGCAGGATCGGCCGTCCGATCAGTTACGTCCATATTTTCCACTTGATAGGAGTTTCTTTGGCGAAGATTGCAGCCACAATCACAACATGTCACTGGTGGTCACGTTGAGCATGAGATGTTCTGTTAGTACATTTTCAAAGTCGTATTAAGGACAAATAAACTCTTACTCGTTTTTTTTTTAATTATTTTCTGGCCACTAAGTAAAGAATCCAATAATATTGAACAGCGAATCCAAATGAAACGGATGAGCAGCGTCAGATGCGCGCGCGCATAGCCGACTCGCTGACGGTCTCGTCGCCTGCGTCGTCGCTGCTGCAGCCGGCCGGCCGTTCCATGTCGATCCTCAGCTCTGTCTGCGCACTGCTGCTCAACAAACAGGTACAGGTAGAATCGAACCTTTTTGCTTCGGTGGGAAGTCATCAAATAACCCCTCCAGCTCTGGGTGAGACAATCAAGCTTTTCTATGGTGGGACGTTATATAATGACTTCTCTCGCTCTAGTGCAGAGCGCAAGGGAGTGTCAGTCTTTCACTGACTAAATCCACACCTATGTTTCTTCAGTTGCCCTTTGCGTCCCAGGACCACGGGCAACCCTTTCAGAAGTCGACCCATGGCCCCTGTAGGCTTTGGCCCGTGATATCTCTTTGAGGCGCGCGTGGAACACTACGCGCCGTCAACGACTCGGGCTCGGTCCGGACGGTTACCGGACGACCGGACGGCGAGGTAACCATTGCTCGTCGTCTGCAAGCCCACGCCTACGGTGGCTGGTATAGTAGTCGGGGTCCGGGTCTCGGCAGCTGGGGCATGAGGATGTCCGTTCCCTCACACGTGCAGCCGTCTCCTTTGTCAAAACTACATCAAAATGTTCACGTTATGTATCTCATCAAGTGTAAAGATGGGCCCTGCATCGCTAGGGCTCTCCAGCCGCTGCGAAGGAGGTATCCAGCTTCACGGGTAGTATCCGCTCGGACAATATCTGCCGCATCTGCTTCGGCGGCGAGTCGGCGGAGCGCCTGGTGCGGCCGTGCTCCTGCAGGGGCACTATTGCCGCTGTGCACCGCACCTGCCTCGAACGTTGGCTTCTGCAGGCCGCCACCTCTTATTGCGAACTGTGCAGGCATCATTATGTCGTCACCAGGAGTCATAAGTAAGTTTCTTTCGAAATTTAAAGTCATAGTCCGGTTGTAATGGTGATTTGGTGATTAACCACACACTTGTTTTTTATTGAAGTTTGGGTAGTTTAGTATTAGAGAAACTCGCACTCATTAGCTAAGTAAAAAAGTTTCTTGTTGATAGTTACACCATAAGTTCACTGTATTGTTATTATCGTTATATTTATTGCATAAAATTATGACGTGTATACGTGCCGTAAATGTAGAACACTGCATATACAGATTCTCGCATAATATCATTATTCATTCAGAAGATGGAGGGACCCCAGGAAGAAGGACTGGCCCACAATGCCTGTGAGGACATAATTATATGTATGGAAAAGTGAGAGAAAGGCCAGTGGGATAAAGAAGGCTATTTAGAATACTCGTAAAGTCCCGCAAACCTACGTTGAAAAGGGAGGATCCTCTGACCAGACAGGCGTTGTCAGATTTAAGCAACTGCCCAATAGATGATTTCGGGCTGTTGCAGATTTTCAAATCGTGCGGAGAACTCTAATTACGAGATGCAGGATTTCGTAGTTTAGTTCCTATGTGGTCCCGTAGATGCCTGCTCTGTACATTTGGCTAGTTGATATCCCATGGAAGAGCCTACCTTTTTCATTCTTCCTTTTCTTCTTTTTCGTCCTTTTTGGACTCAAATTTAGATTTCTGGGTGCTACCAAACAATTCAAAATGGAAATACCATTATGCTTGATTTAACTTATTGAGTAGCGTAATTAAAGACACAATAGAAAGACAATGACCGAGCGAACGCCGGCGTTCGCGCGGGGTTTAATGAATGAATTCAACTGAGAAACTCTTTCCACTTGTGACTACTATTAGGACCAACGAGGCATCCTCAATAATAGTTGTATTTCGCAAATATCCAAATTCAATTAGTTTCGTATTTGTTTCAAATATAAGTGGCAGTAGGCAGAACCCATTGCTCGTCGAACAGACGGTCGATGAAGCCGAAAGGCTTTGGAGAGGGCTCCAACAAGGTAGATCCATGACCTTATGATCGCTGCGGGAGATTCCATAAGCACAGAACCGAGAGTTGTGGCAGCGCTTGGGAAAGGCCTAGGGCCAGCAGTGGACGTCTTTCTGTTGAAATTATGACGATGATCACACATATTCTGGGAGTCTATTACAAGCAATTTCGTCCAGATGGTCGTGGATGCGTTCCATGGCGGAATGGGCAATGTCGGGGCGCGGGCGCGCGCTGGCGGCGGACGTGTGGCGCGCGCTGGCGCTCGGCACGGCCAGCGTGCTGGGCACGGCGCGCGCGCTGCACGCCTGCGACGCCGTGCTGCAGGCAGGCGCGCGCAGGGGCGGCGGCGCCGCGCTCGCTGCCAATCTCTTCTCGTCGCTGCTCATCGGTGTTATTGGTAAGTGGATGGCAAATTATCTTACTCCATGGGCTACCCGCGTATTTTAGTTCTTCTCTGTCAAATTCATTCAAATGTAATCGGTAAAAGATCGCTTATAACAATAAGACTGCCTGTTATTTAATCCTATTACCAATTCTTAAGCTCCTATTGTTATTTATCTTAGGGTAGGTATACGCACAATGAAGAGTAGGTATATTTATCAATCTATCTTGCTACCCCTGTCCTGTATTACTTAGTATGGGGGTTACAGTACCTTTCATTCTTCCGCTTTCCCCTCTTAAGCATATACTTTAAATCTATCCAAGGGCGGATCCAGGGGGGGGGTCATGGGGGTCATGACCCCCCCCTGGGCTGGGTCCAGGACCTAGGTGGACCACTGACTAAAATTGTTAAACATAATGTTTTTATGTAATTTTTTGTCACAATATAGATTTTATGTAAGCACTTTCAATATTTAATTAATTTAAGAGCGGCCAACCCGAGGTACATTTTCTTTCTCCAGATATTTTGGATACAGAGATATCTTGTAGATATTATCTAGGCTTCTATAAAAATCAAAACATAAACTTGTGTAAAAGTAATATACTAAAGATCTCTGAAAATCTGCTATTTTACGTGAATTTTGGACCTTCATAATGTACGCTTTTTAATATATAAAAATATAAAAAGTACATCTATGGAGGCCATTTTCGTGCGATGATTTTCTATGATTTTAATTGTGACCTAAAACCTGATGAGTCATTTGATCGACTTCAAATTGCTTTTATGGATGAAAGACCTTCAAAAGCAACAATCTACCGCTGGTATAGCGAGTTCAAGCGCGGTCGCCTTACTTTGGGGGATGAACAAAGAAGTGGTCGTCCTACGACAGCTGTCACGGAAGAAAGTGTGCTGGCAGTAAAAAAATTAATTCAAGAAAACAGACGGATTATATACGAAGATATTCAGCATACACTGCAGATTAGTTCGGGAAGCGTTCACAAGATTCTACACGAGCACCTTCGTGTGAGGAGGATAGTTTGCCGCTGGGTGTCGCACAACCTCACCGAAGCGCAGAAGCCCGTGTGGAGTGGTGCCGTGATATGATTCAAAAATTTGAAACGGCTCATCTCGGCGCGTTTACGACATTGTGACAGGTAACGAATCCTGTATTTATCAATACGCTCCAGAAACAGTTTTACTTACTTTTTACTTACTTTCCACTAGACGTACGGCGTTGCGCCATCGGTACATGGTGGACATCCCACCCATACGTACAAAGCGTTTTGGGAACACATTCATAATGCGTACAGCTAAGGAGTGGAATTCCCTGCCCGAGTCTGTGTTCCCTGATAGCTACAACCTAGGGGTCTTTAAGTCAAGAGTGAATAGGTTACTTCTAGGCAAGCGTGCTCCATCGTCGGCCACATCATCGCTTACCATCAGGTGAGATGGTGGTCAAACGCGAGCCTATCAATAATAAAAAAAAAAAAAAAAAAAAAAAACTGTTTCAAAACGAAACAGAAACAGCGCAAGGAAAATTTTAATCACTAGTTTCTTCACTTTGACGGGGTATCTGATTTCAATTCTATTACGAGACCAAAGCAGCATCAACGCCGAATGGTATACCACAAAATGCCTGCCAGAATTTTTGTCTGCAATAAGCAACAAGCGACCGAATACCGGGCTCCGCAGGGTACTGCTTCACCATGACAACGCGCCCGAGCACTTAGCGCTCAAAACGAGGGACTTCCTGGACACCGCACCGGTCAGAGTCTTGGGGCACCCTCCTTACAGTCCTGATCTGGCACCGTGTGGCTTCTTTTTATTCCCTAAAATAAAAAATCTACCGAAAGGGATACAGTTTTCATCGCCGGAAGACGCGCTAGCAGCGTTCAAGAAGGCCGTGTAAGAGGTGTCTGCAGCGGACTGGAAAAAATGTTTCGAAAATTGTTTCAGACGCATGAAACTTTGTTTATAGGCTAGTGGAGAGTTCTTTGAAAAGATTCAATAAAAATATTTTATCAATAGAAGTTTTCTGACCTTATTTTAAATTGTGATTTTGAGACGTATCTTAATATAAGATTTTTTTAATGTATTATGGCTACACTACATGTTAGTGTAGCGACAGCGGGAAGATCTCTCTCGTTACGAAAAATCAAATTATGACTAGAAGCCTTAATGGTCGAATGTCTAACCGGACTGGCACTTCTTCATGTCCATAAAAACGTAAAGTTCCTTGCCTAGCCCAGTATTTGGCCACGGCAATGTCGTCCACTGATACTGTCATAAGATCCCTACATGAACAGGTAACAGGGCACTTCATGCAGGATGGAAGGTTGGACATGGTCTGTGGAGAGACACTGCACAAATACTGAAGGTCGGAACCGTTCAGGAACCCCCATCTGTGGAGATTGTCTTTGCTGCGCTCAACCTGCATGCGGAGTCTGTTTAGAGTTTTCCAGATTGGCCATGGCAACTCGTGTCCAGGAGAGACACATCACTCTCATCTCAAAGTAAAGCCATATGGTTTTACTTTGAGATGTGCTCACGCTTACAACAAAACTTTTAAGACTTGGGCTGCTGCAGCTGTAATAGTGCATAGAATGGCGAGGGTCGTTTTATTGTTTCGTTCTTTCTATGCGGCTAGCCACGGTCCTGCGAATTTCTAGGGGTGCAATGCCGATTAGTGGATACAGCATTCGTACCGGAGTCAGCATAAGGCAACCAGTGGCAATTTGGCACGTCTCATTAAGTGCTGTATCCACTATGTTAGAGTGGGCGGAGCGGCTCCATACTGGACAAGCATATTCACCAGCGGAGAAGCGGAGTGCCATTCCAGCTGATCGCAGAACTTGGGGAGACGCCCCCCATCTAGTGGATATTAGACGACGTAGCAGGTTGTTTCTCGTATGCACCTTCTGCTTAACGTTCTCGCAATTCTCTCTGTAGTTGAGAGACCTATCCAGAGTGATGAAGAGATATCTTGGATAGGGGTTATGAATGATTGGTACCTCCTGCCATGAGATATTGAGCATTCAACCCGCTTGTCTGTTACAAAGGTGAAAGACGCACATTTTTGAGGGATTTGCTTTAAATGCATTAGCAGTATAATACTGGCTAAGATCTGAGAGACTCTGTGGTAAGGTTGGCCTCAATCTCCTCAAAATCAGTGGCTTGGCAAGTTAATGCTAGTTCGTCTGCATACAGAAAGCGGGTTGTGTTAGGGGTCACCGGTGGCAGTCCATTTTTTTTGAGTTCGCCACTTGCTTTTCTCGTTACCATTGAAGTAGATGGAGTGATAACGCGTTTCGGGAGACGTAAAAGAAAAATTGATTTTGTTATTTAAATATAGGTATTTTTAAGCACAGTACATACATCGATAAAATAGTAGGTATTTTATTGATGTATGTATTTTTACCCGTATCTATTATTATCAAAATTAAATCATAACTTCTTATGACTTGACCATGACGTGATGTGACCCCCCCCTGGCGCCAAAGCTGGATCCGCCCTTGAATCTATCATCATTCACACCCGTTTCTTACAAATCCTCGCACAACACATTCATCTTTTCTTCGGCCTCTAATTTCTTTTATATTTATGTCCATCATGTTTCTTAGTCACATACGCTTTTTTCTTTGGTTATATTTAAATATTACGATAGGTATGTACTTATTGATTTGTCGAGTCCTAAATAAAAATTCGAAAACTATACAAGACTCCACACGCGGTTTAGGTACGCCTGTTGTTGTCCCGGATTCCCCATAATCAGTGCTGCTTACTATTGGTTCACCAGGCGCGCTCAATGGTCTGTTGACTACGTGGATGCTGCTAAAGATCCAGGAGCATCAGCTCTCGTGGCAGGCGTGGCGCGACAGCACGCTGCACGTGCATGTGACCCTAGGGGATGAAGAGAGGACCCTGACTCCGCAAACATCCGACGCCACGGTGGTTGGTGATGAAGACGGCAACGCAACGGCTGACAGGAGCACTAATGTTGCTGACCCTTTTATGGTTTCTCTACCGTACAATCTGCCTGAATCGTGAGGAGTTTCTTTTACAGTAAGTATTAGGTTTGATTTGGAGAAGATGACGCTAAGGTGCAGAAGTTTGTGGATTATGTGAGGATGGAATTTAGACAGGCTATAGACTGCGACAGCCACCATGATCGAGTTTATTGTTTCCTGCTTATTAAGCTGATCGGAGTGAAAGAAAAGAAACAAAAAGAGTTTATTTACGACTATTACTCTATATATCTACGAGTTGTTGCATTGTGATTGTAATGCTGATATCTTCAGCTTACTCATGTGTTAAAGCTTTACGCATAGGTACCTACCATGTTATAATTTTGGGTGTTACTAGTTTGACACATAGTGCTTAACAATTCACATAAGTAAGGATGTCATACGATTGCGCAATTCGCCAATTATGCGTAATTTGTGTGTGACGTTAGATCGTCACACGATCGACGTCAGTTTTTAATTTTCAGATATGAAAGTGTTACATCATTCTACTAATTTAGCTTACCTACATCTAATGTATTAGAGAGTGTGCCTATCATTAACGTTTTTTATCTTTATCAATAGATATCTGATACCAGAGTAGATACTCAGATAGTTTATTATTTTGTCCACAGATAATTTACAAGTATCCTAGGCAACTGAGATAACTAATCGCAAAATAATAAATTTGTCCATTTATAAGAAGAAAATAAGTCTTGCGCCGCCTAGATCTCCGAAAAAGTAACTGCTCCGACAATGGTGTCGCTCTCGTTTTTATGCTTCGTGCTGACGACAGTCCTCTGTTTCATCTTTCTGTCGGCACTGGTAGCGCTACAGTTCTTCAGAGACAGCCCTGTTGTCGCTCAATTTATAAACGAATGTTAGAAATGAACTATCTAGAAGATAACAAAAGACATGAGCGCCACTTCTTTCCTTCAGTGTTATCTCGGAGTCAGAAATATCTACCCAGACTTGATTCCTTTTCAATAAATATTGTTTTTTGGATTCCCTTTTATTTTATGTTGTTTTATTGTTATATATTTATTTCACCACCCAGAAAAAACGTTACTTTTATAATGAAACTATATTATTAATATTTATAATCAATATTTTTAGGCAAATGTACAAAATATATAAATTTTAAACTTATCAATGTTGCTTCGGAAACAGAGTCACTAATTTGTTCAATGTTGTGCGATTCCGCGTTCGTTCTCCTAAGCCATTGGACTGTTCGTCAACAGGACGATACATTTATTTCCGTTTCCCCAGCAGTCTTCCACCTACGGATATTTCGCCGACAGAAACTATAAGCTACGTCACTTTCGATGACAGGCGTTCACAGCTACAGAATGTTTCGCGACAACAACGATATTACAAACAAAAAAAATAATTTAAAAAGTAAAAGAACCCGACTGCGTAAAAAATAACTTTAGATAAAAACTAAAAAAAAAACAAGTTCAGTCCAGTAGCGTAAAAACCAATTTAAATGAAACAAATATTAAATTCTAATACGGAACATATTGCTGCAACAGTCGGGACCCACTAGATGGGATGATTTTAGTCTGGATTATTTTATTGGGTCTCGACTGTTGCAGTCAATATGTTACTGGACTGAACTTGTTTTTTCTTTTTAGTTTTTATCTAAAGTTATTTTTTACGCAGTCGGGATTTTTTATTTCTTAAATTATTATTTTTATTTGACACTTTTTAGTTATGATAATCTAATAATACTATTTATTCACTCTATTTTAGGCGTACATTTATCACTTTTAAGTTCACAAACCTATCGAGTCATCCGGCTCGCTTATTTTGTATCTTGAATAAAATTGAATTGTCTGTTTATCAAAAAAACATGGTTTACTAAATGTATATCAAAGTGTATTCGAAACTTATAACAAAAATGTGAATTTTAAAATTTTTGGTGATCTGTCGGTTTGTTCCAGCTAATATCCGTAATTTTCTCGCGGGAATGGGATTTCAAAATACGGGATAAATCCGCGACAAGGTTTAACAAAATTTGACAGGACTTTCATTGGGATATATAGCTAATAATGTATTACGATGAGTACCTACCTTAAGCTACTTTTTATATTCTCGCGTAAACGGGACTTAATGCGGTTTGCCTCAAACATAACTACATCCTAATTCCCGGGAGAGAACATCTTCGAAAGGGCTGAACCGATTTTGACGGGACTTTCACTGACGGAAAGCTTTTTTTTTGTTACAACTATCACACAACGCCATCCAGTCTCAAGCAGAGCTTGTGTTATGAGTACTAGACAACTGATACATATACTTATGTATTTCTAAATACATACATATTAAAGACTAGCTGTGCCCCGCGGTTTCACCCGCGTTTTTCTCGTTTCCGTGGAAATACCGAGACAAATATAGCCTCCCTCAATAAATGGACTATTGAATATTTAAACAGTTTTCATATCAGATCAGTATTTCCCGAGATTACCGCGTTCATAACAAACAACCAAACTTTTCAGCTTTATAATATTAAGAAAAATATAGATTAAGTTAAATTGTATAAGTCGCAGGCAATAGCTGCAGTCTATCTGTTCGACATTCAGCCAGACACATAAGAATTACGACTATAGGCGGGAGTGTCCGTCCACTTTAAACCGGGTTAAAATATTATTTTAAAGTACTTCTGAATAAATTATATTTTTCGTTTTATTTTCTTGTGGCAGAAGAATATATTGATTGTTTCCGCAACCTGATCTTGACAACGCGACATATAGTTGGCCGTGCGAAAAACAGTCTTGCCGTAAATCTAATCCTACATATTTAAATGTTTGCCCCTGTGATTTATTTATCGTTACGGCAAAAGATAATTTAATTGGTATAAGTACTGTTTGACCAACCGCTGGACCAGTCAAAACTGTTGCAACGATCACGTTATTGCGAAGAAATTTAACCTGAAGTCGAGTCCCGTTACATAAATTTGGTGGCTTAAGATTTCTAAGTAATTAAAGAATTAAGAAATTCCTGTGGATAATGGACTGCATCTTCTTGATCTCATCAACAAATATATTTCGAAAAAGATTATTACAGGATTTTATGTGGATAAAAAACTCTATGGCCCATAACTCATTAATAGGTACCAACTCTTAACATCTTACACACGTGATAACTTTTAAACGAAATATCCGATTGAGATGAAACAAAAAGTATTTTACTTCTACATAAATACTCTTGATAACATAATGCTTAATTTCGATAAAGATTAATATTACAATACATATTTAACGTAGTTTTTTTTTCTTCAGACGATTTAATAATTATTTTGAACACAAAATCGGTTATTGTGATTAAACCATGATAGCTAGATATATGTTCTCGCGGACTTTTTTGTAGGTCTTAATGGGATCTACAAACCCGTAGTACATCATTTTGTTCTATTGTCAATAGTTTTTGCAGCGCACGCAAAAATAGGTTTTCGATTGTACACCTTGTGTTACAAAATAGCAATTTTATTACGGATCCCTAATTTTGAAAAAAAAAAAACATAGCCTATAGCCTTCCTCGATAAATGGACTACCCAACACTGAAAGAATCATTCAAATCGGACCAGTAGTTCCAGAGATTAGCGCGTTCAAACAAACAAACAAACAAACAAACTCTGCAGCTTTATAATATTAGTATAGATAAATTACACCCAGACACAGAACAAAATATGATCGTGCTCATCACACAAACGTTTTGTCCTGGGTGGGAATCGAACCCACGACCTCCGGCATAGCCCGTCCACATCGGTACGCGGCACAAGTAAGACTCAAGGTCTTACTTGTGCCGCGTACCGATGTGGACGTATTGTTTACGTGTTATTTGTATCGATTAGCGCGGCGTAAGCTGTTGCTCGTAATTACTCGCCATGAGTAGTAATCTTGTGGTGAACGAGTTGCTGGCCTTCCTGCAGCAGAAGCTGGATGTCATGGACGAGGTGTCCGCTGTCCAGATCTGCGCAACGAATTTCAGCGAGGAGGACATAGCTGCTGCGAAGTTGATGCTGTTTAGTGTGCTAAATAAGCGTGACCAGATGGTGTCCCGCCGGCGTGACGGGACTAAAAAGAGCATACAGGATATTATCACGCTGTTCAAGGAGACCGACCCTGACGACGTGCCGACGTTTGTGGCGAAGGAGCTGCACAAGCTTCCTCCAGTCACCTTCGACCACGTCGATGTCACTAGCCTTCTGAAGGACATTGTCTTTCTAAAGGCCAGTCTTGCGGATGTACAGGCGAAGTTAGATGCATCCCAGAAAACCGTCGCCGATTTACGCCAAGAGTTTTGTGAATTTCGCAACACAGCGGCGGTAACTAGGTCATCAGCCGATGCGTCTAATGTAAACACGCGTCATGGAGCTAGCCTCAATTTATTGTCGCCGAATTCCGTGTCAGCAGTTTCGTCGCCAGTATGTTCGTCGATTGCTGAGATTGCAGAGTGCTCACCCCGAGCGCCCCGCAGCTCCGTGCCGGTCACCGCGGCTCCTCGATGCGCCGCCGCCCCTCCTCGACGCGCCGCCGCCCGACCCCTCCGCCCCGCCCCGCTGCCTGTACATGTAGCCCCAGCGAATCTGCATCACCAGGATTTCGCTAGCGTCACCGCGAGAGCCCCTGCCGCTCCTATATCGAAGCCTTTGCCTAATAAGGCAATGAATAAGGCTGAAAATGAAGATGGCTTCGTCACGGTGCAAAGGAGGAAACGCCGAAAGCAAGCCAACCGGAATCTCTGCGGCAAAGCACCAGCATCGCCTGGTGCGAGTGTGCGTGCCGCTCAGCCGAACACACCGGTGTACATCTCCCGCCTGCATTACACCACAAAGGTGGAGGACATCGTCGATTATGTACGCCAAAAGTTGAAGTACACACTGAGGGTGCAGTTGCTGGAGTCGCACCGGAATGTCAATTTTAAGGCATTTGTGGTGCGAGTACCGAACTGTTTTCTACACCTTGCTATGGACGAAGACTTTTGGCCACAGGGTGTGGTGTTCCGTCGCTTCCGCGGACAAATACCACAGGACAGCACCAAGACAAATAGTGCGAAGTGAAGTGTCATTAACATAGTTTTAAACCATGTTTACTAACAAAATGATGTATTATAATTAGTTATGTATGTTAGTCTATAAGGTATTTATGATATGGGTACATGTTGCCTGAAATAAATTGATTATTATCCTTTATTTATCTTTTAAACATATTTTGTACATTTTTAAATATTTCTTAAAACATAAATAAAAAAAAACATTTAAAAATATAAAAAATAGTACCCCACCGGTATCGGGAACAGGGTCCAAGCTACCGGCGGTCAGGGCTCCAGAGAAAGGAACCTCCTAACGATACGAGCCGTGTCCAGGAGTACCGCTTTCTGAATCAAGGCCTTGATCCAGCCGCCTAACGCGAGCCTCCTAAGGTGTTGGTCGAGGCTCTTGGCTATTAAGCCATTGGCTGACACGACTATCGGTACAATGATCGCTGAGTCCACATCCCACATGTCGACAACCTCGCGAGCCAAGTCAATATACTTGATTTGTTTATCTTTCTCGGCTTTCACGAGGTTCTCGTCATGCGGAACGGATATGTCAACAATCATTGCACGCCTCTCGCTTCGGTCCACCACCACTATATCAGGCTTATTGGCTACAATAGTCCTGTCAGTGATGATGGACCGATCCCAGTACAAAGTGATATGATCATTATCAAGAACTGGGTCGGGCTCATACCTGTAGTACGGCACTTCCGATTCCACAAGAGAGTATTTCAGAGCAAGTTGCTGATGGATAATCCTGGCTACAAGGTTGTGTCTATGCAAGTACTCTCCGTTAGCTAGACGAGAACAACCAGAGATAATGTGACGAATTGATTCTCCCGGACGGTGACATGCCCGACAGATGTCAACCGTGCCGTCCTTCACAATAAATCTCCGGTAGTTATTCGTCATGATAACTTCGTCCATAATTGCACAGACAAAACCTTCGGTTTCCCCAAAGAGGTCACCGAAACGCAGCCAGGCTACGGACGCCAATTGGTCTACATCGGGCCCGTGAAAGGCCCGGAAAAAGCGTCCGTGAAGTTCCTTGCTCTGCCATACTTCCCTGCGATCGTTAGTGTCAAGCACTACCGGTTTACGCCAGTTCTCGTTAGCCAGAGAGAGCGGGGTGAGTCCCTTGTCCACTGTCACTACATCTCGATGCATACCCACGTCGGTAGCTAGGAAATATTCCCTGAGACTGCATACCTCGCGGTTGTGTAGGGTCTTAGCATTTAAAAAACCTCGACCTCCACACTTCCGCGGGATATACAGTCTCATCACCGACGATCGTGGGTGATGCATTCGGTATGCAGTCAGCAGTGTGCGGACCCTCCTATCCAGGGCGTCAAGTTCCGTTTGAGTCCATTTGAGTACGCCGAAAGAGTACATCAAAACCGGCATGACCCAACCGTTGAAGGCGCGCACCTTGTTTCCGCCTGAAAGAAGACTATTGAATACCTTCTTCAGGCGTCCAAAGAAACGTTCCTTCAACGATTGCTTCATGTCAGTGATATTGATGCCTAGAGCTTCCGACATACCCAAATACTTATAGGTTTCGGTTGGAGAGAGGGATCTCAGGTTTATGGAATCCGTGAGTTGAGTGCCCACGGATTCCATAACCTCCCCTCGTTTTACATGCATGACCGCACATTTGTCCACACCAAACTCCATCCTGATGGCACTACTGAAGGTTTCAGTTACCTTCAGTAGCTCCATCAGTTGCAGATTGTTGGGGGCAAAAAGTTTCAGGTCATCCATGTAAAGTAGGTGAGATATTACCTGACCACCTCTCTTCAACCGATAGCCTAGACCTGAATTCTCCAGCAGTGTGCTTAGAGGATTCAAGGCTAGGCAAAACCAAAGTGGACTCAAACTATCACCCTGGAATATACCTCGCTCGATTCTTACAGGTTCGCTATTCCTCTGGATATGTCGACATCCTGGATAGCGGAGGACCGTACTCCATTGCCTCATACACGACATCAGGAAGGTGCGTAGTGTTGTATCAATTTTATACAATTCCAGCACCCTCATGAGCCATGTATGAGGAACAGAGTCATAGGCCTTCTTATAATCTATCCAACATGTCGACAGATCCTTTCGGAAACGTCGAACCTGTTGGCTAATGGTCATATCAATGAGGAGCAGCTCCTTAGTACCGCGGGACCCGTTCCTACATCCATTCTGAGAAGGTGACATGATCAAATTTTTGTTAATATGACTATTAATTTTGCTTCTCAGTATGGATGTAAGAACTTTATAGACCGTTGGCAAACAGGTGATCGGTCTATAATTTTTAGGCTCCGCAGTACTACCTGACTTATGGAGCAGGTGGGTTATTCCTGTTGTTAGGAACTGGGGTAGCGACCCTGACTCTAAGGCAGACTGAAACTGATATGCCAAGCGAGCGTGCGATCTTGTAAACCACTTAATCCAGAAATTGTGCAGCCCATCCGGCCCTGGAGATTTCCAGTTTGGCAACGGACGGACTGCACGAGCTACATCTTGGGGGCTGATGTCAATTGCCCCCATTTGTGGTATTGGATCGCACGCACGCTCGACCTCTCGAGTCCAGTCACCCTCGGTGTGACTGACAGGCACCGACCAGATGCTGCGCCAGAATGAACTCATGGCGTCATCATCCGGGAGGCGCGTATCAGTCACACCTTGGTCCGATCTCTCCCAAGCCCTATAAACCCACCTTTCATTACTCCGGAATGTGCGATTCTGGGTGTATCGCTCCACCCGCCGCTTATACCTGCGGATACGGTTTGCCCATGCATACACCTTCTGCTTCAGGAAGTCGATGCGCTCTGTGACACGGGACATATAGTCTCGGGAGCTGATGTCAGTCCCCGAAAACGCCCGCCTCACAAAGCGCATCACTCTTGGGCGAGTGTTGCCCTCCCTGAAGCAGATTAGTTTGCCGATGAGTGCTCTGGCCCCACCAATACGACGCTCGATCCTGCACTGCCAAGCCGGCACGGCTGGTTTCGGTCGTGTAGATACGTCACAGCTTGGAAACTTGACGTGAGCTACACGACATGCCGCAACAGCTGCGCAGTACATTATCGAGTGTGTATCAGTGAGATCTTCGCAGTCGTCAAAATAGTTTGACAACTGCAAATCCAGAGCAGCCACCAGCGCCTTATTCTTATTATGCATGGGCAAACGAGGTAAGCGCGGCCTAAGTTCGAGCGGCATGTTGCGATACTCCCGAATAGCACACTCCAAAGCACTCCTCAATTCATTGTTGCACTGGGTACTTACATGTGTAACCATGTCAGTAATCTCTTCGTCAGCATGGCCGGAAAGATGGTAGGACGGTGGTACCATCACTGGTACCACAGGCTGCGACGAAGGAGCAATGGCATGGTTACTCATTTCCGTACGGAGGCGATCAAGTACAGTATCGTCCAACATATGATTACGCTGGATAACCCGCACCTGATCCGACAGTCGTTGGGCCGAAACGTTGACGGCTGGCTCAAGCACCTGAAACAAAGAGAGCATCCGAACACGGTACGCGGTCAGGTTGTTTCCTCCCTCTGTAGCCCCATAGTATGCGCGCATGACATTTTCATTGATGGATTGCGTCCATCGCATGCGCTGCACACTTCCGCCGGGAGCTGGGACCCTATCAGAGGCCGGTGGGCCTCGAGGTCCTAAGCCACTCGGCGGCCGGCGTCCTCTCCGTCGACGCGCAGGTGGTGGTGACGTGGGCGGAGAAAAGTACTCGTCGCTGGAGCTCGACGCAACTGCCACGGCCGGTGTCACAGCACTCACGGTGGGGCTGGATTCCGGCGGCGGCGAGGCGGAGCTGAGCGACGAGGCCGGAGGTGGTAGGCGTGCACGGCGAGCTGCGGCTCTGGTCAACATTTTTGCGGTCTTTTCACTTTTCAGCTTCAATTTTCCATAGTTTCTATTATTGTCATTATGATTTCATCTTTGTATGTGTTTGTTTTGGTGTAATTTTTTCTTCTCTCATATTTGTTATTTCTGAAGTTATCTATTTCTTTTTAATTTCATGATTTTAGGGTGTTTTGGGATTTCTCAGGTAAATTTGTTATAAAAAAATTGTGCAGAGAAAATTTTAGCTTGTCACTTGGTTGACAGCCGAGCCACAGATCTGATTATTATTATTATTATTATTTATATATTTTATTTATCTCAGGACCCTGAGGTCCTGGACCTTTGGGAGGCGTACGAGGAGCCGAAGCCAACTCGCAGAGGCCCTTTAGACAATTATAATGGAACATGATACCAACCGACGATTATCCCTGTACGCGCTATGCTAGTGCACCCAAGGACAACCCCCGGTTATTGAAAAACTGTTGCGACATATGGAGAACAAAGATAATAGGGCTATGGTTTTTGGAGTCTTAAGTGGACTGATTATTATTATTATTATTTTTTTATATTTTATTTATCTCAGGACCCTGAGGTCCTGGACCTTTGGGAGGCGTACGAGGAGCCGAAGCCAACTCGCAGAGGCCCTTTAGATAATTATAATGGAACGTGATACCAACCGACGATTATCCCTGTACGCGCTATGCTAGTACCGTGCACCCAAGGACAACCCCCGGTTATTGAAAAACTGTTGCGACATATGGAGAACAAAGATAATAGGGCTATGGTTTTTGGAGTCTTAAGTGGACTGGTAACATGGAACTATGTCAAGACTATGGCCCCTGCCTGAACAACGTTATTAATATGCATCGAAAAAAGGCAGGGGGTGACTTGCACACTCAATAAATGGGCCCCCAAAAACGGCCGCTAGCACGAAGTGACGTAGCAACAAGAGGGCAACATATCCTGAGGTGCTTGAGGAGTGGAGAGGTATACCACGGCTATCAGGACAATCCCGGAAGTACGGTCAAGATCCCTACCAGCACCTTACTGGATTATACATCCTTCTCCCGAGCACGTTTGCTCTTGCGAATCTCCACTCAAGCCAGCCAATAAAGGCAAGAGAGAGGTGGGAGCTCAGTTCCTCGTCAGTGTTCACTACGGCCGGCCAATAAAGGCAAGCCGGAGATGAAGAACAAGAATTCTCCCGGGAGATCGGGTCCGTGGGGTCGCTAATGCCCAACAGTTCGCCACAAAACTGCACTGCGGATTGTATCTCTCTTAGTCTGGCCCCTCACCCTAGGCATATTACGGCAAAGCAAACTTTACCGATACAGACCTAGGGTAGGAGCACGCAAGCCCCACCACGACGTCAACGTAGAGATACGGCGATGGGGTTATTATTATTATAGCAATCAGGGCCACTAACCACTAGACCAACAGGCCAGTCATATGGGTAGTTAATCATCTAATGACTTTTCTCGCTCTAGGGCGGAGAGGGTGAGCGTGTCAGACTTTTACTTAGTAAAACCACACGTAGGTTCCTTCAATTACTCTTTGCGTTCTAGGACCACGGGTTATCTTTTCAGAAGTTTTACTACTTTTTACTAGGGCTTACTTTTAAGACTTTTTACTAGGGCCTTGGGAGGCCAAGGCCCTAGTAGGCATCGGCCCTGCTGGGCCACTACGGTTTTTTGACATCTCTTTAAGAAACACGTAGTACAGGACGCGTTATCGAAAATCTGCTCGGTTCGAACAATAGCCGGACGGTCAGACTGCGAGCTACACATTGCACATCGTCCAAAAGCCAGCGCCTACGGTAGCCGGTACTGAGCGATAGTTGATGTTACAAGGAGTAACTTAGGCTACTTTTCATGTTCCCGCGGGAACGGGACTTAATTTCCAGGGGGGGGGGGGGATGTATCTTTGGAATAGATAACATTTTTTTAGACGATTGCCCCAAAAAGGGGAGTAACGAAGTTGCGAGTAACCTAACCTAACCCAACAAGTTAGCAGAAAAATAAATGACATATTTCCTATTGTATTTTTTTTAATATGGTCATGATATACCATTTTGGAATCCTCATGATGAGCTCTTGCGCATTTGATACCCATATTGCACAACCCAAAAAAAAAAAAAATTACTTTAATGTATAGCGTCCTACAGTCGTTATGCTGATTTGTTTTCAACGTCACCTACCTAAGAACACTTGGGTTAACAAGACGAATCTAACAATATGCTAATTATGTAAATCCGTTCAGCGGTTTGGAAGATATGAGGTAATAAAGAATATTACATACATACATACAAGATACGCGCGAAAAACATAACCCTTCTTGCAGTTGGGTAAATACACATAATTTTTATCATTTACATGATCTATAGCTTGCTGTATCTTTACTACAAGGAACTTGTATGCCCTACGGACATAAGAGATTTTCTCTCTGGCGAAACAGAAATAAAATAATCGTTCTGTCGCCGAACAGTCTAAGTGCAAAATAATTTTAATTTTGGAAGTTGGTGTTAAACAACGAAGAAACAAAACTAGAAACATTTTTTTGATGGTAATGTAATCGGTAATCGTAAGGTTATCGTGTTGATTCTTTTTCATGCATACGCCGTAACTAACTTCTTTCTCTTACGTTTTTTCTTGAAATGGCTCAGTGTTGGCTCACATAACTCCAATATAAATTACAAATTAAAGAGTACCTAAATAATACACCAATATTTTGTTAATCAATATTTATTTCATTATGAATATAAATTAACATAATAATCATATAATAATATCAAATTTCATAAAAATCAGTAGCGAATACATCAAGCCGCTGTTATTATTAATGTCAAATTTATATAATATGTTAAATGTAATCGTGAAACAGTATGTACACTGATAAACAAAGGATTCGACTCTCTTATGTGGGTATATAAGTGCAAGCGATCCTCAGCAGTGCGTACTACACTATGACCTAACAGTAGTCGCTCGATATATAATTATGTTAGTTAAAACTTACAAGCTAACGTAGAAAAAATCACATCTTGAGATTATAATAAATAGGAGGACTGTATCGAGACAGCGCTTGGAGATACGAGTTGGGCGGACACTGACATATAAACATATATAACAAACGAACAAATCAACAACATACGCTCTTTGGATTTATAACACACTTCGTACGAACTATTTGTGACTACAGCGTTCAACTACTCGGCGCATGCGCCTGACTCCCTGCGAACGAGAACACCGTCTATTGTCAGTACAAAACCTAAACGAAAGGACCAACTAATTTATGAATGGAACATCTAATGACCAAACCATTGGAGCCTTCTAAAAGTAATCGCCAACTTAGACGTACAGGGTGTCTAATCAATTACCCCTCGAGGCTTCAACTGTTTGCACGACAGTACAGGGTGTTCACGTTCCTTGGCGGGGCGACAGTGACAGTCAGTCCTGGTCCTTGAACCGGCGGTAGATGGACTGGACGTACGTGAACACGCACTTCCAGTCCGGCTTGCGCATCGTCACCATGTCGTCCACGTCTAGCAGGGGGTAGATGCCCGCCTTCTCACTGGAAAACACAAAACAAGAGAACTAATAAGAATATGAGTTGGTCAATGGTGGTTGATCTTCCATTAGCTTTCGTCTACATATATCAGAAGTGTGACAGCGAAAAAATATTATCTTATCCTAACCTCCTATGTACGCCATATTCGCTGCATTACCATGGTTCAGAAGTTTTATTATCGTAGTGTGGTAAACTTAGGACATATATTGCAATAATGAAAAAAACATGTTGATGTTTCTAAAAGCACATTAGATTAAGGCCCTCCCCGTAGAACATATCCTTTTGAAGAGGTCGAATAAAATCGTGATCGATACTTACTCGGCAATTTTGAAGGCGAGCGTGAAGTTGTGTCGGCGTTTCTCAGGCGACAGCTGAGAGTAGTCGAAGGCGTCAGGCAGGAAGTGGTGCACCAGCGCGCAGAAAGCCAGCCCGTCCGCCCAGCTCGTGGAGAAGTTCTCCAGCTTTACATTCTGAAGGAACAGTTTGACGAGCGTTGTACTTGGTGTAGAATGAGGAAGAATTCACGTGTTTGGAAAGATTTGATAGTTTTTTGTACTGTGAAAACTGATTTGTTTCCAGTAAGTCATTTCCAATGTAAAATATTACACAATCGAGCTGGTTCCTTAAAGTTATTGGGACAAACTACTTCCTATGATTGGGAAATTGGTAATGTAATAAATATCTACACAGTGGAGGACTGGAGGCACAGTGAACAATACCAAATGATTATTTGAAGTGTTCAGATCCACTCAGTTTATTTACAATTCATACCCACATTTACTTGGACATTTCTATCTAAAGTTAACAACACAATCATGCACAACCCTGGAAAGTCATTTCACACTTCGGTTGACGTACTTTTATTTATAAACCCATGCTATTTAATCAAAAATTAAAATTGTTTATAAAATTAGTCATTTTTGGTTGGTTATGAAATTCACACGATTCACATACCTATTCCAGATTAAATGTATAATTTCGTCTCAATGTTTGATATTAAAAATTAAAAAAGTCCATGTATACATGTAAAATACATATCACTGTGAAACCAAAGCAATATAATTTGATCGTACAGTGACAGATGAATAAATAAACAATAACTAGTGAAAATAACACAATGTATAAAATATATACAAGAAAGTAGCAGCCAAGATGAAGCGATAAGAGAAGCGTGGAGTATGAGTGGTAGTGACGTCAGTGACGTGTGTGTTAATACTAGGTGCGCGTGCGCAGCGTTCGCTATCAACATGCTATATCTCGATAACGCGGTTAAATCCGTTAAATCCGAACGCCCTGACTTTAAGGCAGATGCAAATTTTCAAACATCGACTTCGGTTTGGCTTTTTACCAATTGAAAATTTCAAAAAAATATGCATTTGCCTAATCTAACCGCATTTATAACCTCCCCAATACGTTTATTTACATTATCTAAATACTATAAAACCATAAACATTTAAGGAAAATACAGAAAATATTGCATTTTGTTGTGCGTCAGCTACGTAACCCATGTATATATAAACGACATCATAGTATACGCAGTGGGGGTGTTGCGTGCGGACGGAGCTGCGGAGAGGAGGGCGGGAGGTGTGGAGTGTACCTCGTAGTCCCGGGTCTTGTCGCGACACCACTGCAGCAATCGTTCTTTAATAGTGACGGCGCTGGCTTGCAGCGCGGGATCCGTGAACTTGAAGTAAGGCTGCGCCGGAGAGCCCGGGCTCTGCGGGGTCTTGGGCGAGCTACAACCGGGCACGCATGTTAGTCACCGAGGTTCTCCTACTGCGACCTCGCCGGTTAGTCGTCGACGGTCAAACTATTAGTTCGTGTGTCACATCGTGTGCTACGGAACGCGTGTGCAATTAATGGGGATCGCAGGTTATTTACAAGAACGCGTGCTGATCTCATGTCAACTAGATGTCAAGCTATCAGCCGGGCTTCGTCTATGAACGATACTTGATATTCTCATGACAGGGTAAGTACACACGTGCAATTATTGACAGAGGCCTCGTATGTACTTAGCCTTATATGCTTCTCGGAAAAAAATGATTATCGTATTAAGCGACTATTGTACATGTTATATGGATATCATTAACTTGTATATTTACTTGTATCTAATCCTTATTCGTATCCACAGATATGGCTGCCAAAAATAAATAAAATATATTGCATTACATTACGTATGAAGCGAAAGGATCTTATACATAGAATATAGTACTTGAATGGTAAAGAGTCTTATGTATTGGTCGGTTCTTTCATGTAGGTACGATATTGTCTGAAAGTTGGTGCGTGGTCTTATGTAGCAGGAAGGACGACACTTACTTGGGACTGTTGGTTGAGTTTTGTTTTTCGAGCTGCCGGAACTTGGCAAATGGCGAGACGGGCTTAGGGGCCGGCCTGGTCATACTCTCTATCACTGTGAATAAACAAAATAATATTTTTTACCAACATTAATTTATTTTTATTTAAAATCACAAAATTACAGCGTAAGAATAGCATTGTTACGCAAAAATATACCAAATTTTAAGAAATTATATTTTTTAAGGCTAACCTTTAGATGTTTTAGTGGTGGTAGTGCTACTGCTAACAGTTTTTTCTGACGAGTTCCTCCTCACGCTCGATGTCACAGTTACTTCCTCTTCCTCTGCAAAGAACACTTTCACATTAGTTACCATCACGGTCACGTAGACACACAGATCTAACACTAACTCGAAACACTTGGAAAACAATCAGCAAGACAGTACAACGATAACCTATAAGCTATTAGTCAAATAACACGGTTACAGAGGGCGCGGATGAAGATGGTACGGAGGTTACGAGCACATATGTACATCGACGTGATAGCCGGGCGCAGGGCCGGAGGGCCAGGGGGCCGGGGGGCATGCGGGGCGGGGCGGCGGCACAAGCACAGACCCACACACACACGACTCACGCGCGTCTCGCTCGTCTCCCGCTCCTAACTAGTGGAATGTTGCGACGCTACGCTACGCGAGCGCCGACACCAGGTCTTCGAATGCGTCCTCAGTGTTGCTCTCGTCCAGGAACTGCAGCTCCGACACCGTGGGCATGGTGCGGCTGCGGCCCAGCGAGTAGGCCTGCGGCGCCGCATAGGACTGCCGAAGCGCGCGCGGCCGCGCCGCACCCGTGCCCGCGGCTGGCCGCATCGGTTGCTGCTGCTGCCCAGAGAAATACGCCTCCACCGTCCGCTTCTTTTCCGTTACTTCCTCGCGGGCGATTCCACCCTCATACAGCTTGGGCACAGCTAGCAGGTGCATGGATTTAGCGCGTGCGACCACTCGGCGCGGCGAGGCGGACTTTGGGCTTGCCACCATCTGGTGCCACGACCCCGACCTGCTGAGCGGGTTGGAGCCGAGGCTTCCTGCCGACTCGCTCGACAAAACGGACTCGCGGGAAGCGGCGAGCGCACCGGGGGATTGGGGGGCGTGCGTGGGGGCGGGCGCGAGCAAGGGGGAGCGGCCGGTATTTACAGGGGCCCGTACCTGGGACCTCGCCGTCTCGCGTTTTTTCCGTTCGATCTGCGCGATGACGTCGTTTTTGGGTGACGAGAACTTGTCGAGTGCGCCGCGCAGGCTGTCTGCTGCTCGACGACCTTCGTCGTTGCGCGTGCGCACGCCGGTCGTGATGGTAGCCGCGCCGCGCACCGGGCCGCGCATCACGCGAGTCACCACACTGTCGTGCTCCGTTGTAATGCCTTCTACGCCGTTAGAGTAAGGCACGTCGCCGTTCTGGTAAGTATGGGGCGAATCTATAGGGTTTGTAGCTCGTGGTGAATACGGGCTGGTGGGCGCACGCGGCTGCAGGGGCGAGGTTCCGTTCCGGTGGCGGTCCGTGTCGTTAGTGACGACATCAGGTAGGTAGTCCACCTTGTGAGCGCGAGCCTTCTCTATGTCAGGCGTGCGCTGCAGCGGGACAAACGTGGAGATGCCGCCAGATGGCGTGAAGTCAGTGATGGTATACGCAGGTGGTGCAGGGGGTTTGCGTTCTGCGGGGTCGCTGTGGCCGTTTACGACTGCTTCGCGCCGGTTCTTTCCGCGGATTTGTTTCTCGTAAAACTCTATTTGCAGTTTTTGTGCATCAACCTTGGGCAAATATGCGTCTTGTGCTGGGAATTTGGTATCATCAATTTTCCGCACGAGTTCCGGAGCGGAGAGGTCATTCTGACTAGGTATAGATTTCACCGGATAGTTTTGTATTTGCGTGTGAGTCGGCGGTGCGGGCGGGTGGAACGCGGACGGTCTCTCCCGGTAGGGGGCGGGCACCGGCTCGGGCTTGTTGCTCTCGAATTTGGCAGCAGCCTTACCAACTACCCTCCTTGGTTTGTCTGCGTCTGTGGCCCAAGGCTTGCTTGGCATTGGCGGGCTCGGGGCAATAGGCATTGGGTTTACCGGGAACGCGGGTGTATGGTCGACCGTAGGAGAGGTCGCGTTCAAGACGGATGGAGGACTCCATATGTAAGCGGGTGCCGCTGTCGGTGACGTCACTTTGTTTGGTGGTTTAAACGCAGACATAGGCGCGTGAGAGAATTGATTGACGGGTATAGGTCGCGCTACGAATGGTTTGACGACCGTTGGTTTTGTGGGGGATTGCGGAATCGGCAGGTGTGACGGTGGCACGACCGGAGCGGATAGCGCTGGAGGCGCGGGCGCCGACGGGAATATGGGCGCTGACGCCGGCCCTGTGATGGGCGCGGGGCGGAGTGCGGTGTGAGACGCGGGCGCCGGGAGCTGCGCCGGGCGGTGCGCGGGCAGCGACGCGGGCGCGGTGGCGGGCGCGGACGGCGGCGGGAGCGGGTGCTGCACTTGTCGCGGTATGTGCACGCGCATCGGCTCCCTGCGTTCGTTCACCCACGGGGGCTTCACTATATCACCATTATTCTCATTAAAGAACTTCCGAGGTCGTGCGGCGGCTGGGTTAACCGTGGTTTCGTCCGCAGTGCGCCAGAAGCGTCGGGCGGATGACGCACTGGACGATCTGCTGTTCGTCATGCTGTTGTCCTCTCTCTCGCGACTCTCGAACGCATTCTTAATGTTTCCGAACCTGCTGCTCCAGTTGGCGGGGCCGGTGGCGGCTGCCTCGCGGTCGGCCGCTTCGTTCTTTTTCATGAACGCTACGAACTTCCTATCGTTCTCTGTCTGTGGCCTGAACTCGGGCACGATGGGCCGTGGGGATGTCTCATCATCGTTGTCGCTGTCGATGCGGTATCCAGCGAGCGGTCTTCCGATGTCGATAGTGTTGGCGCGTTTCATACGTAACCGTTTATTGCTACTGTTGCCGTATCTGCTGAATGGTTTAGAATCGTCCTGAGTGACGGTCGGTGGTGCTGCGAAGTTGTAAGTGGGTGGAAGTGGCATGTATAATGGCGCGCGTTTTGAGTCCTCGCGTTTGTATTCTTTTTGTTGCGTAGGCGCGGACTCTACGGGTGCACGTCGCGGTATGTTCTCCTTCTGAGCGTGCGAGTCAAACTTATTAGCTATGGCCGCTATGCTACTCTTAGTGTCGGAGGGGCGCCGGTCCATGCGCGGCTGTGGTTGGTATGACTGGTGGAACGGTTGCGGCTGGTACAGGTGCGGCGCTTGCTGCGGCTGCGGCTGGAAGGCGGGCTGCGGTGCGGGCGCCGGCGCGGGCTGCGGAGGAGGGGGAGCCTGCTGTCGTGGCTGCTGCGGAGGGGGCGGTTGCTGCATAGGTGGCGGCTGCTGGTAGGGCTGGGAGCGCGGGCTGCCCGTTTCGGCAACCGAGTGCCGGTAAAAGTCGGGTTTACGAGTGGTCGGGGCGCGCTTCTCCACGACGTGTGCATCCCTGTTCAGCTTCGGACCTTCGTAGCTGACAGAGTGTGCTACCGGTGTGGGTTTCTGTCGAGACGCGACCGCGTCGTGGTAGCTGACATTCTCGTCAATACTTTGTTGGCGTTCTGGGGTGGAAGGTTCATCTGTGCTAGTTGCCATGGAAGCTGTGGAAGTGGCTCCTGAGGATGAGGGGCCTTTAGCGCCGAGGGCGAGTTGATCGCGGTCTACGAGGCGACGGGCCTCCTCTAGTTCTTCTTGTGTGACGCCGACGGTGTGGCGGGCGGCGCGGCTGCGGCGGCGGGGCTTGCGCCGGCAGCCGTCCAGGCGGTCGGCGGCGTCGAGCGCGTCCTCCAGGCGGTCGGCGAGGGACAGCAGCGCGCGCGCCTGCGGGTGCTCGGTGGGCGGCGCCAGCGCGGCGCGCAGGCGGCCCAGCGAGCGCCGCACGTCGGCCACCACGTCGGCGGGCGCCGCGCCCAGCCCCGCCAGCAGGCGCTCGCCGCCGCCGCCCAGCAGCCCCTGCAGCAGCGGTAGGAGGAGGGACTCACCGCGACTATCGCCGTCGGCGCCGTCCGCCTCGCCCGCCGCCGCCAGCGCCTCCGTCACGGCGCTCGCGCATGCTGCCAACATTCATCAAATGCTTAGAATACTCATTTTTATTGAGTAGGCACTGTCCTCAAAAATAAGCTAATGTATAAAATACACAGTACAGGAGAATGTTTGTGCGAATTTATGCAAAGTGCAAAGAGAGATCATAAGGTATTTATATGCTATTACAGATTTTTACCTTGAAGAATCGCATTCGTGATTAAATTCTGTAAATAAAGATTAGCAAAGTAACAATATCCAAATAATGTTTGATTTGTGTATGATTTGTACTAAATCAAGCGCAGTTTACGGGTTTCCTTTTAGTTATTTTTATAACTTGTGTGTGGTCCTAGGTACAACAAGAAGTAGGGAGTAATGAGTTTGTAGCGGGTTGTGCCGTAATGAAATGATTGGCAAGCAGTGGTCACGTGTCATGGTGGCAGCCTGGTCGTGGAACAGAGGTGTAGGTGTGTTTACCTTCTTGTTCAGCCATTAGTGTCCGGATGCGCGCGCGCAGTCGGCGACGTTGCTCGTAGTCGTTACACTCGTCCAACTGAAATTACATAATGAACAATTTTGAATGTATTGCGTTAGTACATTCAGAAGAAACGATCGTAGACAACTTGTCGAAGAGGGGTTTGAACATCGACGTTTCGATGATTTATTGATTTAGAAAACCAATCGCCAAAGTTTGCGTTTCAGCACTTCTCAATTCACTCATATTCCTCAGGATATGGGCATAGGTAATAAAATATTTATAATAAATAAATAAATAAAATTAATGTGTGTGAACTGTGAATTGAGTCAACTATATCAGGGAAAGTTTTTATTTGGTGAGCACTTTACAAAGATTAATAGTTTTACAGAATTAAATTTGGTTGATGTTTTCCGACATTTTCTACAGAAGTACAACAAGGCACAGTCCGTCTCGTCACACACTCACGCGTATCTCTTGAAACCCGCTCAACATCGCGCGCGGCACACTTTGCTTTTACACACAAACAATAATATCAAGCAAGTATTTGTTATTTAAATTGTTGGTCGCTTGCGCATACGCAAGTTACCACGGCGACCACTCCACGGTAACTGTGTATTCAGCGCGTATATTATTTGCGCTGCGGTTACCCAGATAAGGCTGTGGATAGGCTGGAGATACGACAACCGGAATGCTTTCTTATTGAAGAGTCAAGTTGTAAGAATTTGAAATGAGCTGCTGATGACGAGTTCCTCTTTATGGATGTCTGGTCTGTTATCTGCTTGTTCTCTTCCTTCATTTTCAGTTTAAATATATAACGGTTATTATTGCAATTTTTGTGATAAAATATGACTCGATGCTCTATCAAAATCGTGGAGGAGACTGTATAGCAAGGAACTAATTTAACTGCAATAATTTATTGCCTAATCGAGCTCTTTCAATCATTTACATCGGCTTGTTGTGGAGGAAGGAACCCTTCTTAAAGCTACTGGCGACCAGCCCCAGTTTCACACGGGTATACACATAAACCTTCCTCATGAATCACACTATCTATTGCTGAAAACTGCATGATAACCCATTCGGTATTTTTTGATTTTATTGGGTTCGTACAGACGCGGAGGGGACTTTGTTTTATAATGTGTACAGATGTATCTATGTAATGCTACTGCTACTCTAAGGAGGAGTCAGCTGCCAAAAGAAGAAAACCTTGCTAGGTAAATTTTTATTTTTTATTTTTGGGGGTATAAATGTCATGATTTCATTCTGCACGTCCTACTTATATAGTATGACTTGCGTAACTATGTAAAGTCACAGTGCTCCAGTATAAACACCACCCAACTTGAGCTTTCTGCACGACTGGTCAAGTTGTCAATAAGTGACGTTTGTATCGCAGGCGCAACCGGTTCGAGTGGCGAGTCGTGCCGGGCCGGAAGTGGGCACCCGCGGTACTCGCCAGCCGGAAGCCGGAAGTGAGGGCTGTCCTCAATCGCACGGCTTTGTTGCCGAGTCGCCGGTTTGACAATGTGTGCTCGTTTCTCATCACAATGATGAGTCGTATGATGGAGGTTTATTTGATTTTAATTTGTTTGGGATAATTATCGGTGATGGCAGTTTGTTCAGTGACCGCAGCAGTGAAAGTTTGTATTGTGTGAATATTTGTTTTGACTTTTTTAAACGGCTTTTTATTATGAGAATTAAATGAATACTCAACGAGGGACATAAATGATCTGCCTGTCTAATAGTAGGAGAGCCCAAGCGGGGATTTCGCGCGTTACTCGAGCGCGTCAGAAAATCAAGAAACCTTGCACCCTGTAATGTGCCCTTACCATATATGAACCCTATGGGGTGCGTTAAGGGCAGCCAGTCAGATTATTTAAAAAATTGATCCTCGGAAAAACTCGAGCGCGTCAGATTAAGACAAGCCCCCCTAGCCAAGTTACGACCGTTTCGTTTCGATTCTCTTGCGGGGGTTACGATACGCGTGCGGGGCAAACCCGCATGCGTGATCAAAACCGCACGATATTAAAAACACTCTAAGTCTTTAATATCCTTACTAAGCTAGATGCTTAGTAAGGATATTAAAGACAAAACAAGAAGATAAACAATCACGATTGTCCCTAACACAGCTACCGTCAACACTGATTGTCCCACTCAACACAGTGAGTTGTGACACACCGCTGCACCGTGAGAAGCGTGAAGACATGATAGTATTTCACAACACGGTGTTAGAAGGTACAAGTGGCGTCCAGTGTCAAGTACAGGCGGGTTCCCACGCTGCCGTGCTGCATCAGCGAAAGTGATTACTGAGTTACTTGTAAGGCATGAGCTGTAGCGATTTAGGTACTGGTAAAGTCAGACATTTTGCGAGATCTTATAACAAGATCTTCCCACAGTTCTCGTCTCTCTCAAGTAACACGCTGGTTGTATTCAAAAAAAGATTTTTTGTGAGAGTTCTATTTTCAGCATACTAAAATGAACGAAGAAGAGTGTCAGAGTTAAATCAACTTTCTGCAAGTGCTTGTACGTGCAAGCTTACATTCAACTGCATTGTAGTAAAAAAAAAAACTTAAAATCAAAGCATTTATTTCTTTGAATATAAAGTGCTTAGGGGAGATGTACTTTACAAATTAAGTGTAGTTCTCCGTGTTCTACGGTCACACAGTATCAAATGATAGCTGATCGAAATAAATATAACAATTTCTGTATTTTTCTTTACGACATCACTCTTTATAACTTGTACCTCACGTGACAGGCTCACGGGCAGTTCGTGGCGTCAAGTTTCACGCGTGGCGTTGCGCGTGAGTGGACATCGTTGTCGCAACGTGAAAGCCTCCGCTGAGCTTGATACTTTCCTCCAAGTGACTTGACGCTATTAACGCGTGTTGTTAGACTTGTTGTAAAGTTATATAGTCGAATGGCAAGCTTGCCATGCTAGACCTGGAGACCAAAAAACTTTTCAGTTGGAACAGAGGAGATATTTTCCAAATCACGAACATGCTTTTCTTGGTACGTTTAGTAGTCCATCAACTCAAAACTTTAGTCTGACATAAGCCTGATTGATCCTCCTGGCTGAGATTAAAACTGTAAGCTCTTCATATACCTACCTATTTCAAGACAGCTTCTTGGAAACCCGCTTAAACACAAGTCAATATAATGCGCGAGAGTTAATTTGCTTTGAAACGCGTCGCACCGGTGCAGGACCGGTGAGTCAGCTGCGGCACCGAAGCTACAGCTAATGAATGAAAGTCGAATGAATGGAGATGAGACCGGACGGGACATTAGTTGGTCCCTTTCCGAGAAGTGACTCACTCTGGCTGAGAAATTAGGATTTATATGCATGGGGTTTGAAACTCAAGGATTTAGTAAGGAGCTTATTATGCAGTGTTTGTCTCGCTTTTAATATATACTCGTTTTGGTTATTACATGTATGGGGAAATCCATCCAGAGATATCGGAATTTTCAGTTTTGAGAGAATATCCAAAGAGCCTGTGGCTTGATTTACTCCTTATGACTTATTTATTTGCTTTTTCTTAAGTGTTGGGAGTGGTTTTGGTGGACAGTCATAAGCAATCGGCAGACGTTTAGACGCATCGCAAACAGCTTTCTTAGAGCTTTACTGATCTAAATACATGGGATGATGAGCTGTCGAGCTTACTCGTCGTATTAGCACACTTCTTACTTCCATAAATAATTATAATCAGGTTCAAATTGAACATCTGATCAAAAGAGAAAGGGTGATTTCACGAAGATGACTCAATTGACACAGCTACATATAGATTTGATGGCAATGCCACAGGGGCTATGGGCGTGACATAGAAGCAGATATACATACACACAAGTACCTACATACCCTCCTCCGTAAAATATCCGTCATCTGTAAGAAAAAAGGATCATATAGGTGAATAACTCACGAGTTTCCTGAGGAGACGCTCGTCCCAGCACTGGTCTACGTCGAAGTCCTCGAGGGTCCTGGTCTGCGAGCTGGTGACCTTGCCACCGCCGCTGCTGCTTGTGCGAACTGTCTCCTGAGGGACAACGAAAAGAAACTTCATTAGTATACTGGTTGAGTTAGAAAGGTGGAAGTGTTTTCCAGTTCCAAGGATATGGTTCAGTCAGCTCAGGAATTTTCCCAGAAGGATTCTGTCGGAGTAACAAAAATTACCACTGTTTGTCAGTCTTCCTTCTCACATTAATAATAACTAACTTGATCTTACGATCGTTCAAATTAGCAATAATTAACTTTTTGGCTGCTAGCGCATTTAATATTTTGCTATCAAACAATTATCAATTTTAAAGTATAAAAAATTCTATAAGTATTCTAACAGTAAGCCACGTTTAGTGCGACATTCGTACGAGCCCCAACCTTCTAACAGTGAGTCACGTTAGATCAATGTCTCCACTATTGCAAAACGAAGTTATTTTCACCTAATAACAGTAACATCTTCAAAAATTTGACCTTGTAGGAGAGTTGGTCAAAGGCCACCAGCGCAGGCGCCGCTCATTTACAACACTGTCAATGAGTCATTAGCTATTCGTGTTTGACATGTTGATAGATAAGTATCGCGGATTTTGAGTGCATTTTTAATATTTTTCCAATATATAATGTTTGACTGTTTAGTTTAGCTGTTTCGCTGGCAAGTCACGCTAAATAAAAGAATTCGATTTCAATATTAAATTCTTGTATTATTTTTTTTTGGTGGGAATATCATCCAATTACATCCTCCGCTCTTGGGCGCAGCGGGAGATAGTGTCAGACTTTTACTGACTAAAAACCCACTCCTATTCCTTCGTTGCTTTTCGTACCGGGGCGGAGTCTTCCTTTCAGAATCAGACCCTTGGCCCCAGTAGGTTTCAACCCTGCTGGGTCCCTACGGTTGCTGACATCTCCTTAAATTCTTGTATTAGGTGTGATTGAAAAGTTGAAAGGGTGTCGTCTGTCTTGGTACGGTCATGTGAAGAGGAGGGATGAAACGCATGTTAGGTACTAAAAGAGTTACGAGCGTACATGTATATAGATGAAAAGGGAGAGGGAGACAAAGAAAAGGTGGATGAATTGTGTGATGTGTGGTGCAACATGTTCTTTTCAAAAAGAACATGTTGTACCGACCCCAAGTAACACGAGACAAGGGCAGAAAGCTGATGACGATGCTTTTACTACCAATTAATCACATTGATATTTCCGACACCTCATAATATAGGTATAATATTGAAAAACAAAAAGAGTTTGCTACAATTTTCAGTCATCATATCATCTAGATACTACATAGAATATTGTAAAATACACATTTCAATCTAAATTTCAACTGAAATACGACGTCTGCGGTCTTTTACATATTTCACAAGAAAGCCAGCTGTTATAAAACGTGTCGTTATAAATTAAAAAATTTAACGAATTTTTTAATTCATTGATACGGAGAGATGTGGTAAAAGCTTCCAGCTAAATCTGTTCGGCGCTACGAGAGAGATATACGCTCAGTGGTGACCTTGACTGTAGGATAGATTCGTGTAGGGCTGCCCGTTTGTGGTTCGTAAAGTTTATGGTGATATTGACGTCATTTCATCTGAGTTGCAGATGTTTTATTGAGGAAAGATAGTTGTGTAAATAGTGCTTTCAGAAAACAGGAAGCGCTGAACTTCTGCGTTGAAAAAGTTTAGAAAAGATCTAAATAGGAAGGTTGGTTACACTGGATGATGTCCTCTGCAGTGGAAAAGTGGGTGCTAAACTTGGGAAAGCAGATATCGTAAGAAGAGAAAACAGGGAAACGAGAAGTATGTGATATACATAAAACGTGCATATTCCTCTTAATTCTCATGTCAACCATATTTTTTTTTAGGTGGGGAAATCATCCAATGACATCCTCCGCACTTGGGCGGAGCGCAAGGTCGTGTCAGACTTTTACTGACTAAAAACCCACTCCTGTTCTTTCTTTGCCTTCGTCCCAGGGCCCCGGGTTTCACTTTCACACTACCCGTGGGTGTAACGCTTGGATAGTTGTATAGGTAGTAGGTATATTTCTAATATTTTCACAACGTTACTATAGCCACATTTTTCGAATCATTAGATAATCACTGGATAGTTGGTTGTGATATACATATAACGTGCATATTCTTCTTAATGTTTATGTCAACCCTAATTCTTCTACAATAGTATTTCAGTGTAACGCTTCAATAGTTGTATAGGTAGTCTATTTCTGAGATTTGCGCAACGTTACTATAGCCACATTATTCGAGTCATTAGATAATCTACATCACTGGATAGTTTGTTGTGATAGTAGGTATTCTAACATTCAGATTTATTTTAAGAATCCTGAAATAATCTAAATGTACATTAACGTAGTTTGTATAGAATTACCTAGTAAATGTTAAATATATACGTATTTATTAGGCTCTCTTAGGAAAGGGTAAAGCAATGCTAACGGTCCTAGACGTGAAAATATCATCATCATCATCATCTTCCTGCCCTTGTCCCGTGTTATTTGGGGTCGGCGACGTTTTTTTCTTCCATTCTGCCCTGTCACTCGTCATACCATCACCTTCTTCCTTTTCTTTCATATCACTCTTCACACAATCCACCCATCTTTTCTTTGGTCTCCCTCTCCCTCTCCATCCATCCACATGTAAACTCATAACTCTTTTAGTAACATGCGTTTCATCCCTCCTCTTCACATGACCATACCGAAGTGGTATGGTGATGTGAAGAGGAGTTACATTCTCGTCACACCACACATCCATCTAAAATATACGAAAATTATAATAAAATACAGGGAATACGGTAAACATTCAATCCAGCACAGGAATGAAGTTAGGTTGAAGATGACCATAATGAGAAATATCAAATGTAGCCTGTACCAGGTCTTCAGTCCACAGGGACTGAAGACCTGGTGAGGATCGCGGGAATCTAAAGAATGCGAGACGCACAAGACCGTTCATTGCGGCGACACTTGAGGGAGGCCTATGCCCAACAGTGGACGTCTTTCGGCTTAGATGATGATGATGATGATCCTGTACTAACAGTCATTCCTGTAGGTCATTTTAAAATATCTCCAGATGCATCTACCACCGGAATAAAACAGAATTAAACTTTATGTAACGGGGCACGGCGCCGGCGGCGGCGCATACGATTTATCGAACGTTTAAAAAAAAAACATGATGCAGCTATTTGGCATTCGTTTAGGAACAATAAATATTTATTTTATCGGGATAGACGAAGACTTGTAAGTTTTGCTCATCAACTGTAATATCTAACACCTACCTGACTGACTCTTCCATTGAACCGTGTGACGATTCAGAAAATCACTACGTTTTGAGTGGATTTGTGCATTTGCTTATTATTTGTTCATCTGCAGCTGCCGTTTAATTTATACTGACTAATTTTAACCTGATTGTTCAAGTGGAACGAATCTTTTCGTTTTTAATTGATTAAATGGTTCATCATGCATTACTCACGACAAAACAAAAACTTGTAGGTATAATTTGATAGGAAAACAAAAATGCGCAGCGCAGAAACTTTTGATTAAAGTGTTTCGTTTGGGAATACAGAAGGAGACAGGCGTGTATGAGAGAAAAAGGCTAGAAAATGAGAAAAGGTCTTATGTCATGTGTTACCTACATCACATAATGTTCATGAATAAATTTTACGACAGGGTGATGAACACCGTGTATTTATTCTGCGCGGGCGCCGCTCCAACACGGAACTTGCCTCTTTTACGTTCGGCCACTAAACTTATGACGTGGTCTATATTAGTGGCCATGTCTCCGGAGATAGGCTCGTTGTGTTTACTGGATGCACCAGGAAGATGGCCAGCGTCAGCTGTTGCATGGTCGGCCAATTTGTCGTCGAGAGCTTTAATTGTCTCATTTACGTCTCTGTTATGATAAATTGGCCTGACTGTATGATTGAGTACTTTGTTACAGCAGGAAATTTTCCATTTGTAAATGCTTTTAAGAATGATTACTTCCATGAGATCCTGAGATGTCATTATGTTAGCAAATTTTACGGAGGAAACGGACTATGCAATTCCTAGACAGTTTTATAGCCAGAGATTACCTAGAACATTAGCCCATGGAAAACGCATTTCAGTGCACTATCACTAAACTAGGTTAAACTAAACGTTTTGAATGTTTTATTGCCTACTAATTCCATGAAGACGCGGTTGCTTTCAAATATGATTCAAGTATTGAACTGAATATCTTAATATATTAAATTGTTGATGGATGGTAAGACGACTATTGCCTTTCCAAACAAATGGATTTGTAAGAACCCAACACAATCGGATCAGTTGAACCAATTTTTGTTAATTTTCTCGTCACTTGTCTCCCGCTCGTCTGTCGCAGGCTCCCAGCTATTTACCAATTGCTCCGTCTTGTCAACCAGCGGGCTATACTTAGGTCGTGAGTCAGCAGGTCAAATGGCTCGAATGCTCGACGACTAAGTCTTGTTGCATTCCAGGCCTGGCAGTGCAGCCCGTCCCGGGCTAATTCCAGTAGGGACAATGTCTCGCGTCCTTGCACAAGAATGCAAAGAAACTAATACATTGTAAGAGGTCTGGATATTTTGGTTGCTGTTATTTCAGTTGTGGACAGGAATTTTAAGAATTTAGAAATGGGTAAAGAGATTTTCAAGGATGAAGACAGTTTTAGCTCTGAAGCGAATTTAGGAGAAAGAAATAATTTGATTTTAAATATATAATTTGATCAATAAGTGTTACATTAAGTATCGTTCTATAAGTTCAAAAAAGCAGAGAGAAGAAATACTACTCTATTTACAATGAATTCTAAATCGATAAAATATCTATAAAAGAACTAGAACAGGAACTTTTCTCCGTGATGACTATAACTAAATTCAAACCTCCGTCACTCAATGATTGGTATCACAAAACAAAGAATCGTATAGGTGGGCGTTCGTTGACATCATTGACATCATCCCGTCAGTGACAGCCGATATCGATGTGAGTCATTCATCTCCGAGGCACGAGCCAACAGGCGGGCCCTTTGATGTGGCCGATGTGAGACCTTTGTTTAGTCTATGCGGCGCCGCATCTAACTACTCTAGTTAACAAGTAGTTAGGTCATCAATACTTGAGTATTGATGACCTTAGTTGCCCTGTAATTTGATTTCTTTTGTTTGTCAAACATTTACTACTGACTACTAAATTACGTTATATCTTAATAGAATGCTATCTAGTTTATGTATATAAAAGGAGAAACTGACTGACTCACATATCAATGCATAGCCGAAACTACAGGGCCTAGGAGCGTGAAATTTTGCACAAGGTTTTCTTTTATGACGCAAGCGAATACTAGAGAGCATTTTTCAAAATTCACCCCTAAGGGGAGGGCCCTGGGACGAAGGCAAAGAAGGAACAGGAGTGGGTTTTTAGTCAGTAAAAGTCTGACACTATTTTCCGCTCCGCCCAAGAGCGGGATTTGTCATAAGATGATTTTCCCACCTAAAAAAAAAAACCCCCTAAGGGCAGAAACAGTGTCTAAAGTTTGTGTGAAGAAACCTACCTTCACGCTGGCGAAGCTAGTTCAATATTTTTTATATTTTTTACATTTATTTTTACATTTATTGTTACTGTCAGCAGACTGCATGAAATCAAATTAACAACGACAGACGCAAAAAAAAAAAAACAAAAATCTACTCGGTATTTTCAATGAATTCTTTAACAAGAATCTCTTCTTCTTATTAATATACTATTAATCTCTTTCTTTAATATGCCTTTATATTTATTTCCTCACCATAGCTCTCAAAAAAATGAAGGAATACATCGTGAGGTAACCGGTCCTTGAACAAAAAATTCGAAGACGTGTAATGTAACATCCACCAGCCAGCACTGGGCCTGCGTGATGGTTTGTAGCCCATTCCCTACGTTTTTATATCTAACTAAGTACCTACCTAGACTATTTTATTGCCTATAGGTTAATATTTTAACTTAATGTATAAACACATCACAATAAACAGTATTGTGTTTGCATATCCAGGTCCTGAACGATAGTATGATGCTATGATAGTTTATTTACTTACAGACGAGGCTGCGTGGGAGTCTAGAAATGCGACTTTGTAATGTTCTACACACGTTTTATTTTATTCGCGAATACTTCAGTTGAGAAAATAAAGAGAATGAGATAATCATCTTTAGTAGTTGTTACAGCTGGTGGGATTGAGATGTTTGAATGATCTGCGGATGATCGGTTACACTGCGCTTGCTAAGTTGCAGATGGTCTTTATAGTAAAAAGTTTCTGCATTTTGAATCTTCCTAAATTATTATGTCAATGACGTTTTAAGTCTGTCTACATCTAGAAATTTGGTGGCAGCTAGATAACTGTCAGCAGAAGCATACAATTCTAAGTAGTCATGATCTCTTCTTCTCTCACTAATAGTTTCCTAGTTTCCATCTAGTCTTTAGAGTATTACAGATTCTCCATTCCTTGGAACTAACATTACAACCTGATGACCCTATTCCACAGCAATCGATCCACAATCTCGATCGTATAATAATAATAGTCGCGTTATATTTCAGAAGATCACTGGGCCACATTTTTGGCAGGTCGCGCCGAAACTGCGTTGTAAAAATAAAACTACGGCTGCGCATCTCCGCTTCCAATAGATCCGCAAGAGCGGGAAGTGGCTGGATTGTAAATATATTGTGCAGCACGTAAGATGATACGCTGGTTACTAACTTATTGAGCTTGGGCATCATTAATGTGGGAAATGCATTATTTGTTGACCTTCCTCTGTTTTGTGTTGTAGTGGTACTATGTATTGTGTCAATTTGATTACTGGTCGGTCAAACTATAGGTTTGACTCTACCGAAACGTTGTTCTCACCAGTACATCATAGTGGGCCCTAACAGAATACCAGCGCTGCGTTATTTGTCGTTTTAAAATAACGCAGCTTATGCTGAGTTAGGTGCCTTTTTGGTCTCGCACTGATTATACCTTTCTTTTTTTATTGTGTATCTTTAGTTTATACGATTGTGTGAGTCACGAATAAACGTTTTTTCTTTCTTTCTTTCTATTCTTCTTTCTTTTACATCTCGACAAAGTTTTGGAATACGTCTTATCATTCAGAATCTATTTACCAATAATGATTTAGAACTACCTATTCTCATAGAATTATAATTTTAGCTTCGTTTACGTTTTTCAGGCGGAAGCAACGCCCGGGTGTCATCATTGTGTGGACCACCCGGAGGACACGGTGGAGCATACGGTGGAGGCGTGCCCCGCTTGGGCGGAGCACCGCCGTGTCCTCGTGGAGGCAATTGGCGGCAGCGACCTTTCGCGTCGGGCCCTGGTTCAGGCTATGGTCCGGAGCGAGGAGGAGTGGCAGGCGGTCGCCTCCTTCTGCGAAGCAATAATGCTAGCGAAGGAGGAGGCTGCACGCGTGAGGGAACGAAGGTCCTCACGCCCTAGCCGTCGTAATTCCGACCCCGACTACCAGCCACGGTAGACGCGGGCTTGCGGACGTCGAGCACTGGGTAGCTCGCCGTCCGGCTGTTCGGTAATTAACCGGACCGAGCCCAGTCGTCAACAGCGCGTAGTGATCCTCGCGCTCCTCAAAGAGATGTCAGCAAACCGTAGGGGCCCAGCGGGGCCGATGCCCGCTAGCTAGGACCGCGGAGAATTTCTGAAAGGGAAACCCGTAGTCCTAGTACGCAAAGGGTAATTGAAGGATACAGGTGTGGTTTTAGTCAGTAAAAGTCTGACACGCCCTCCCGCTCCACCCAGAGCGCGAGAAGTCATTTGGATGATTTCCCACCTTAAAAAAAAAAAAAAAAAAAAAAAAAAAAAAAAAAAAAAAAAAAGCTTCGTTTACGTTTTAGGAAATCCATGTGTGTTTGTTTATATTTCCGTGATGCTAGCATACTTATGCTTAGTGATGTGTATTCAAATAGATGTCAAAGAGTCTGTAAATATCATGAGTTTATTAACGCCTTTAAATGTTCTGCTAAGTAAGAAATTGTACTTAATATGTTAATTTGTAGGAGGTAAATTTTTCGTAATTTTCTTAAATACTATATCCCCGATATTTTATCGACTTTCGCAAGATATCATTATTGGTATAAACTCTTAATCTGATGAAATATGTAGCTATAACTGTTAACTGAACGAAAGTGGACGATCATATAAACGCAATAATTATACGAAAGTGCTTCTCATACGCAATGTCGTAATATGAGGGCTCGTTAAAAGTAAATCACGGAAAAGTGGAGGTTTATGACTCAAAGCTGTGGAATACTGATCTTATTAATGACGTTGATATTGCGATGAGCGATAACCAGGTATTATGTAAAATGTTGACGTTATTAAAGAGTCGTTGTATTAAGATTTTTTTTGTTGGTACACAAACAACTCCTTCCACCCAGGGTGGAGCCAGATCTCGTGACAGACTTTTACCGAGTGAAACCCACCGTGTGCCTCCTGCTTTCCAGGGCCGCAGTAACTAACAATCCTGCAAACCTGGCATACAGGCTTGTGATATTTAATGAGGTAGTGGTACACCTCGTATCAAGGGCTTCTTAGGTCTGGCTTTGTGGAGAAGTGTAGTATTAACTCTATCGTTCTTGGTTGTGCTAACGTTAGAAGATCTGGCGCTTTAATGTTTGATGATGTCAATTTTGTTTAAAGACTTTTAACTTTTATATCATACTCACTGGATATTATGCACAAGGTTATCTTATTTCTCGACCGATATTTTTTAGTTCTAATTTCTAATCCTTGGTCAAATCACTGGAATTTATTAAACGTTTGATAAATGGAAATTAACATGTGCCAAAACTAACGGAGTTCTCATCTACATTATATTTAGCTTCAGTTGCAGAGTAGTGATTATTAGCAAAACATCAACATTCTAAATTGACTGCCTTCGATTTTTCGACTAATATGTTTGTAATTACGATATACGATATAATATACAATTTACTTAGGTTTGGCTGTGATCACTACTTAGAAATCAACCAACGTGTGTTTTATCTATGGCTTCTAGTACAACAAGATTCATAATTTTGCTGATCACTTCTCATTTGTTACAAACTTGATTCAATTAGATTTTTTTTTTAGCTGAGAAATCATCTAAAGATATCTTCCACCCTTGGGCGGAGCGAGAGGCCGTTTCAGACTTTTACTGGCTAAAACTCACTCCTAGTTCCTTCGTTGCTTTGCATTCCAAGGCCGGGTTTTCCTTTCAGAAGTGAACACATAGCCACAGACAGACTTCGACACTGCTGGGCCCCTACGGTTTGCTAACATCTCCTTGAGGCGCGCATGGACGGTGAGCTACTCATTGCTCGCCGTCCGCAAGCCAGAAGGAGGCGACCGCCTATCACTCCTCGCTTCGGACCATGACCTGTTCCAAGACCCGGCGCGAGAGATCGTTGCAGTCAATCGCCCCCACGAGGACACGGCAGTGCTCTGCCCGAAAGGGGCACATCTCTACCGTATGCTCCACCGTGTCCTCCGGGCGGTCCACACAGTGGTGACACCCGGATTCTTCCGCACGAAATTAATCCAATTAGATAAGTTACTGATTTGAAGACTTTGACTAATAAATAATTACGTTATCGGAGTTTTGTAAAAATTGACAATAAACGTTCGCTTGACAGACAGAACCAACGATTTGATGGACTTTACCATCCTTAATGTTTAGCATGGATTTTTGATGTAACGAAGAAGTAGCAGATGGCATTATTATTGCCTACAATATACTTTAGTTTATGTACATCACCATGTTCACCTTCGACTAATACTATTATCATTTAAATTATTAGTAAGAAAATAGAACCTATTACGCACAATGTACACATGTGTATGTAATATTTAATTAACAGCTCATAATTGTCAAACAACTTAACAAATCATACAATTAACACACCAATGTTTGTAGTTAATTACATGACTGCGATTTGTTTACATACTGACGTTACAGGTTACTCTTATGGCAATTGTAGGACTGAGCTAAGGCTACTAGAATTAATTAATATACGACAATTCTATAACAACGCTATTGGATCCTGTAAAAAACGACATCATCGAAAATCTATTACTAATTTTGGTTTTTGTGTTAAATTATCGAAGTTATGAATTTCTATTAGCGTATCCTGAAATGCTGATTTGATCATCAGATTGACTGGGGATCTTCAAACCTTGAACACAGTAGTTGACAGGTTTGACTATGATAGCTATTACTTTTCATAGTAACTAACTGTAGTGTGATCTAGCGCTTGCTCCGATACGTTCTACTGCGCATGCTTGTGGAGATGCGCACGCGACTGCCATTAGCACGTTTAAGTTTAACGGACGTTTTTGTACAGTGGCCTCTATCGGACAGCCGCAGAACTAATGTTAATGACATCTCGTGATGGAAAACTCACGCCATTTCCTTTACTGACTGCGATGGAAGGTAGGTAATGGTTTCCGGACTAGGAGTCCATCTTATTCAAACACTTCATGCTGATGAAAAGCAAATAAAAAAACGGAAATGGAATAGGTGTAAAGGCAGCATCAGCAGTGTAAATTCATTAACATTAGAAAAAAACAATAGACTTAAGATATTTCAGAAAGACCAGAAGATAATGGCAACGATTATCGAAATCAATCCATGATCTAAATGACACAAAAAGCGATAGTTTAGTAACAACAGAAACGCAATAAATTACTAGGAAAAAGCTTTATAATATTACATCCGAGTAAAAACTAGTAGATTGTGCGGTGACAAAAACTAAACGATACAATATCAGAATAATGCAGAAGAACCATTATGGTCTAGGCCTGTTAGCATCATTTTATCAAATATAATTCGATGAAAGACAGCCGATGTCCAAGTAGGATGATGTACACAATATGCGAAACCTGTAGGTGAGAGAGAGGTTCACAAAAGACAGGAAGAAGAAAGGTGACAAAATAAGAATGAGTGAGAAAATAAGTCTAAAATCTGATCAGAGAGGATCCCGGGGACTAACGGAGATGATGCCTTATAAATAAGTAAGGAAGGATAACCTTAAAATAAATGTCCTTAAGGACAAGATGATGATGATGAGAGGACATAAGGTAACAGCCCTAGCCATCATGGGCTAGCCCATGGCTACTTAGGAGTTGAAGCGTAGAGCTGGTGGTGCACTAAGATGATTACTTTACTACCAGGAAGTATTATAGGCTGTTAAACTTGTTAAGGTTTGTGGCAGTCACATGAAACTTCTGCAGCTTGTTATTTTGATATAATACAGCTATAATTGGCAGTGAAAGTCGTAATGGCGGGAAATCATACTAATATCATTACTAGACAATTTTACTCGCTGTTTTTATGTTTCCCTCATAACATTGACACGTTCAAGTTTCGCAAATTGATTATACGTCCCGTTATTGATTAAGCTGCGCGTGTAACTTTCGTTTGCTGCAGCTTACGTTGTTTGAATTCTATATCTTTAGATATATCTCAATCATTGTCAGTTTCATGTTCGGCAGTAAATGGTTTGACTATTTCTTAGAACATCTCTTAATTATCAAAGTTTATTCTTTTGCAAGGGTATACAATATTGGAATTTAAATTGTCTCACATAATTTTAAATACCAAATCGGCATGACACATGCCTACATTAGGAGACACAAGTTGGCATCGTATTCCAAATGTTTCGGATCTGGCCGAGAACGCTGACCGTTCCCACGGGCATTTATACGCCTTTTGTTTCATACACTGTTTCTATTTATAGTTATTACACTACTGTCTAATTTAGGGTAGGCAGTAGTTTCGTACGAACAAGAACAATTTTTATATCTTCCTACTTAAGTCTTTTATGATCATTCATGAGCACTTCCATTCCCGGTAAGACACGCACCGATTACTTGCTCATAATTACTGGTATAGGCAATTACGCCAATTGTTATTACTACATCCATATACATGAAAGTCTTGCTCCGTTCCGCGGTTCCGCCCACATTCACACCGTCTTCTTAGAACTGTAGCAGCAGCATTGAATATTCATTTTGACACAATTATATCTGTAATAGAAGGTGCTGATTTCCATTTTTGTTGTTAAGAGAAACCTGCCATTATTTCGATCTTGTTATCTTTTTATGCGGTTTTATGCTCGGTTTAACTAATGAGATTCGTTACTGGGGTATTTTTACCCGACTACGGAGGGTTATGATTTTGACAGGCTATGTATGTATGTGAGTATGTTCATCTGTTCCCTCATAGCTCCTAATCTACTTATCGGAACTCGACGTATGAGGTATCGTTAGAACCGTTTTAATTCTCCGCTAAACATAGGCTACGTGACGTGTCACAAAAATCGATATGGCGCCCTCTAGCGGACAAAAAGTAATGCGTTAAAAATAAAAAAAAATATAAATACACCGTGTTTCATATCATTTGAAAGGGCTTCACTGGTACTTATAAAAAATATCATCAAAATTTAATGTGGCGCCCTCTAGTGGACAAAAAGTATTATGTTAAAAAAAATAAGATAAATACGTCGTTTTGGTATCATTTGAAAGGACTTCACTTGTTCATACCAAAATAAATAGTATAGAAGCACAGTGATTTAACACCAAAATCTATCAAATAAAAAAAAGTAAAAAACTAAAACCCGACTACGGCAAAAAAAAAAGACGCTGAAAAAGTATGAAACAAGATTTTCAAGATGCTGAAATAAACAAAGTAACTGGAAAAACAAGAATAGAACACAAAGAAAAGCCATAGTCACACGTTATAGGTAGGTAATAATCGAAACACTTTAATAGCGTGTGACTACGGCTTTTCTTTTTGTTCTATTCTTGTTTTTCCAGTTACTTTGTTTATTTCAGCATCTTGAAAATCTTGTTTCATACTTTTTCAGCGTCTTTTTTTTTGTCGTAGTCGGGTTTTAGTTTTTTACTTTTTTTTTATAAAATATTCTCTCGTCGTGTAAATTAAAATGTCGTAACAAAAAATATTCGTTATCACTAGAGACTCAAAATAAAATACTATAAGAACAAACAAGTAGGTAATTTCTAAGACTTGACGTCCGGAGAAATTCAAAGGTTTTATTGACAACAAGATATGAACCACGGGATAGAAACTCTAATCCTGAAGTAATAAAGTTTTTATTGCAGCAACGAAAATCTGTAATGAGCTATTAGACTTTCCTCTGATTAATAGCTGCGAACTGCGTATGAACGTTACTCGTAGTATAGAAACGTCCTGGGGATATGGTATGTATGTGAATGTCATGCTTTCTAATGCGTTGGAAGAAAACAATGTTGAGCAAGCTTATGAAAGAAATCTTGTCGAAAATGCTTGGAAGTGAAAAGTCAAAATAACAAAAAGAAAACTCATTACAAATGTTGATGGAGTTGTTCCATAACATTCGTATTATTCTCACACAGTGTAATTATACTCTACAAATATAATAATAATAATTAACAGCCATAAATATTTCGCGAATTCTAAACAAAATCTTGGCACACGAAATCAGGAAAAGTAGAAAGGAGTCAATGCCATGAAACAATAATATAATAAACTCACATTATAAATTCCAAAACATTTAATCTTGTTTCCTCATAATATTCTTCGTAAGCCTTGGCCCTTTTCCCGAGAACTATCGCGCTCCATATGTGGATATAGGGGAAGCAGAGACGTAAGGTCATTAGCTTGTGTTTGTATTTGTACGCAGTTTGGCACGAGACCAACTGAAATGGCGCGAGCGCAGGGCTGATGGCCGACGGATTTTGGTTAATTTGAATGAGGAAAATTGAGAAAATGTGTTTTGTTAGACATTGTTTGACGTTTTGTCGTCTGACTTTGTTGTAGACAGAGCAGGTATTCTAACTTATTAATATGCATTAGTTCATAGCTAAACATAAGCCTCTCTTGAGTGAAGAGGAAGAAATGAAACAATCTACAAATTCGTCTATGCACATATATACTAGCTTCTGCCAGCGGCTCCGGCCGCGGGAATGTAGGTTTTCCCATGCAAGCTTTGGACCCTTGTTTCATCCTCTTATGGGGTGAATTTTAGAAAATCCTTTCTTGTTCTTTGTACCTGACCTTTGTGCAAAAAAAGCATTCTAGGTCCAAGGGTGTGGGCGGCGCGTTGATGGTTTTATAGTATATACAAAATATGAAATGTAGCTTTTAGCATTGCCTTGTTGAATGGAAATGCTAATTCTTTGGGCGAAGAACGAGCCAGCCCTCTGGTCACACAAAGTGTCGATCAGACGGCGTGAAATTTCCTTGAAAAGGAGACGCGCACTCGGCACCCCATGACCCAAAACCATTCCCCATTCCCCATTTCGACCCCAAACGGCTCAAAACTGTAATTACCAATAAGGTTACAGTATTTTCGCCGTTTGAGGGTCTCATCAGCCGCAGTGGTAGCGCTGGCACAGCCCACTGAACTAAGAACATGGGATGGCGCAAGGGTATCGACACAGGTTGCGTCCCACACCAGAGGCCTACCCACCATAAATAGATTTGAATTCATAGATTTTTTTTATTTCGAACTTTGTAGCTTTATCGGAAGGATTGCTGGTTTCCAGTCAGAACACGTTGTGATGGCAACCATGTAAGATGTTTTGCAGCCACTGATTTATAATTTATGATCGAGATTATTATAAGTTTATGATCATGGTTTCCTTATGATGTGTTCAGTCTTTACGTAGGTAGGCAATAGCAAAACGTGGCGCATGTGGCATTGTCGTAGAAGTGAAATATATGGACAGACAGATGCCAAACAGTTGCGTGGACGTAGCAGATTGTCTCATTCTCAATAGGTGATAAGGAGAGCTAATTGTGGAAGAGAATAGAGAAAATAGAATAATTAATAACGACGTGAGGGTATTAGCTAAGAATTCATCGGACTATGACGTGTGTGATGATGATGATGAAGGTCCAATAGCTACAAGTAACCAAATAATGGTAAATAAAGAAAACAATTTGAGAGAAGAAACACACACAGAGAGAGAGAGAGAGAGAGACAGTGTCTTTATAAGATACAAACGCAAGTATCAAAACATTGATCCTAAAAAAGTTCAGTTCAGTGAAATTGAACGCAAACACAGTCACGAAGACTAAATATTCCCAACACAAACGCTCAATCAAATTCTCACGTCCATTTCAGTAATAAACGTCCACATAAACAAACAATGCAACCCTTTTCCCCGTATCTCCCAAGACATACGGACGTCCATACAAAGTCATCGCACGCACTCCCCACGTGGCAGTGACAAGGGAGATCTGCCACATACGTCACAGCTGTATTTCTGGCGGTCATACTTGGACAAAGGGACTGAGTCCCACGGCGGAGATGTTCATTTGGCGATGGCGAAAATAAAGGGTTTTGTTTGTTTTTGGGGCAGTTTTTCCTGGTTGAGGTTTCTACGTAATGTGAAATATTTTTGGCGCTAGTATTAAAATTCCGCGTTTTAAGAGGAAATAAAATGAGTATTGTGAAAAAGAGCGATTGTGAAAATCGACTGCATTGCTGCACTGTTGCATGAATGACCTAGCTTTTACTTCCTGAAATTACTGTTTTTCGTGAATTTTTACTGTTTTTGTTTATTTTGCATCATAACTATTAAATTGAAGTAAACTTGAAAGATTTACCAGATGAAGCGGAGACTACTTCATAAGTTTTTTCTAGATGCTAACATCGACTTGTTTATAGATTTTCCTAACCCAAATGGAGAATAATCGAGTTATTTTCACTTTCCTCTCTATCAAGCACTAATGTATTTATTATAGGCGTGAGCTCGCTTCACCTTGCACTACTTGAGGTATTAATAGAGCCCTTGTGGATCAGCGCATGTGTACGATGTTCGTGGAGAGGCACCGCGTGCGCAGTGTGTGTTCCAAATACTCTGTATTTACTTGATATAGGAGTTCAATTATTATGTTCGCAATTTCAGGACGCAAATGTTCTGCAATAAATGTCGGTGTACGGTGGGATAAATTCCATTGTATAGTTTTCAACGATTCCGCCATCATCAAAATCAGAAACAACGATAGATAAGACTAGACTAAGGAAAATACGGAAAATTTACTGAAAGAACTTACGGAATTATATTGTAGTTTGGAGAAAATTTTGCAGTTAGTGACGGCTAATATTTCTTTGATGAGGTACGAAGCTAATGAAAATGCAAAAGATGATAACTATCTTATTATATATATTATACTTCTTCTAAATTGAAAAACATGAATCCAAAAGATGGTACAACAAATGACGAACAAATTGCACTAATTGGCAATCTTAGCCCAATACCTTTGCAACTCCCCAGAAGACCTAATAACCGTGGTGACCCAGTTGTGTTGGCGCGAGATTGGCGTACTATTATAATCGGCGCAGGCGCATCGGTCAACGACCGCTAACCGGGAGGCTTGACCTGAGACTCGCGGAGACGCGGAAGCGGATAACTGACATCTGAAGGTTTTAATGTTGATTGAGAACGACATTTGGATGATACTGTAGAGCTGAGATCTTTAGCTCATTCAGGGGTACATCTGGGTTAATTCAAAGCCTGTCGCTTAATAAGATTAGAACTAGATAGAATGAAGATCTGGCACTGATAATAAAGTATTATACGCTTTTGTAAACTTGGTTCTAGCTGCGGTTACTACTGCTGTCGTCTAGTTACGACTGTCGTCCATCGTATATTTCCTATGTTGAGACGAAATTGGGAAAAAGATATGTTATGCTTTTTAATCTGAACAGCGCTCGCTATCTCCAGCACTATATCCACATTCTACACTCACTTGGCAAGTGACACAGCACTTCGATCCATTCAATCGAGCTCCTAATTGATGGCTCTTTGATTGCCAATTAATAATACATTTGACGAGTATACTTGTCACCATTTGTGAACTATGTTGTGTAACAGTATTGTTTCAGATGAGTTTGTGTTACCCATAGATATTACCTAACTTTAAAGTTACTAGTCATGATGGATAGGAACTTCATGGAGAAGTGGATCTTCAATACGTAAGTATATGAACTCTTGACTCATAAGATGCATTGATGCAAAAGTTTTGTAGCCTTTGGTGCTACGATGTCTATTTCCTTATTTACGTGGACAGGAAGTGTCGATGAAAAAAAGAAATCTGAGATGATGACCTGATCTAATTCAGGCGAAAAAGAAATGTAACTAACTCAATAGCACTATTCAATAAGTCGTAATTTATTTAGAACAATCAACAGCAGCGTGCGGGTTAATGCTCCCAAAAGCGTCAGATCACACACACAGACACTTTTTTTTTTTCAAAAATGCTGCTATTAATATATTTCTAACAAAGTGCCAAAAGACATCCACCTTGAGAGAAATTAAAAACAGTAAGCCATGTGAAACATTCATCTACCTACATTATAATTTGGAGATAAAAAGTAAATGTCGCTTGATTTACGCATGCCACCGGATATTTAAAGTTTCGCATTATATTTAAATCAAAACAACGTAATGAGAACTGAAATTATACATGGAATATTAATGAAAATGTCAACGCTTTTTACGAATATTTTCATAAAGAGTGTAACTCTTTCATACTTGGAGTTTCATATTGTTCTGTAGTGACATTGAATTTGTGCCTTAAATTTCTTGTTACTTGTTGGTGCACACAATGTTTTGGTGTTATTAAAAAGAAAGTCGGTGTATCTGAATTTGTTTCTTCGATGTTTAACACCGTTTTCCCAAATTAAAGTTAAAAATTATTTTCCAAATCGATTAATAAATTACGAAGTTCTGAGGTAAACGTGAATCAAAAAAATACGACCGAATCAAAAATAAAAGATTTTCTCAACTCTTCTTTTTTTAAATTGGTTAAAAATTAGTCAATTCGAACAAAATTAACAAAAGTTAAGAACCTCATCCTCAAAGCTGATATAACGAAGTTCTAGGTATGATTAAGCAAACGAAGGTTTATCTAAGAATGGTCTTCATTACTCTAGTGAAAGACATGTAAAAAAGTTGAGATAAGTGTCAAGCTTACACCGATTACATCACAATGATGATGAGGCACATATCACTTCCTGTCTCAGACAAAACTGCTGATCATCGTATTAGGATACATGTGATATAGTGAAAGGTGCTTATTGGCAAATAATTCGTAATTCTGTTTACTTCGAAGACTTGGTTTGTTAAGGTTTTTGCAAGGATTTGAAGAAAGCGTTGATATTGAAAAATAACTAAAGGAATGTTTTTCAAGTAGTTTAACTTTAAGTAATTGTGAATAAAACTGAGGTGAATGTCCAAAATTAACAGTTCGATTTGTATTTTCTTTGAACAAAATAGATAAACGTGTAAAATCTATAAGGTCTTATAAGGTACTGTTATTTTATAAAAGGTCAGTTTAGACCCGTTTCTCAATTAACCATCAATCCTGTAGATATTATCAGCCCTGACGTCAACTATCTCGTAAGAAATGGATAGAGTTGCCATTACGGCTGCCTAGATAAACATCGCCGTTTACTTGCGATGCCAGTAAGCGGAGAAAGATAACAACCCTGTAATAATATTGTGAAAACAATTTAATTTAACATAATCGGTGCTGTCCGCCAGGATAAGGGTTTGTGCAGACTGTCTACAGTATAACAATTTTTCGCAGTATTTTACGTGTTCATCGTAGTTTGAAGATAGAATTTGTAGCATGAAAATTCACAAATTTGATATGTTTAATTTCGTAATTGTGTTTGCGTGATCTTTCAATAATTTTCAATCAAGCAAACTTGCATTGCTAATCTTCGTTATTTACTTACTTACTTCGATGCTTATTTACTTCGATAATAAACAGTCGATGATGTGCTTTTATTGTTGAATCCTTTAAAAGTCGTACCACTGTTTATAATTGTAAATTGCTTTCAAATACTTTTGACGGGCGTCAATAACGATACGTGAAAGCTTTGCAAGGGCACACTTGTAGTGTCAGTTTCCTCTAGGCTCTAGGCAAAGCGTCCTTTAGTTATTGTAGTGTCAGTTTCCTTTGGGCTCTAGACAAAGCGTCCTTTTGTTATTGTAGTGTCAGTTTCCTCTGGGCTCTAGGCAAAGCGTCCTTTTGTTATTGTAGTGTCAGTTTCCTCTGGGCTCTAGACAAAGCGTCCTTTTGTTATTGTAGTGTCAGTTTCCTCTGGGCTCTAGGCAAAGCGTTCTTTTGTTATTGTAGTGTCACTTTCCTCTGGGCTCTAGGCAAAGCGTTCTTTTGTTATTGCAGTGTCACTTTCCTCTGGGCTCTAGGCAAAGCGGCCTTTTGTTATTGTAGTGTCAGTTTTCTCTGGGCTCTAGACAAAGCGTCCTTTTGTTATTGTAGTGTCAGTTTCCTCTGGGCTCTAGACAAAGCGGCCTTTTGTTATTGTAGTGTCAGTTTCCTCTGGGCTCTAGACAAAGCGGCCTTTTGTTATTGTAGTGTCAGTTTACTCTGGGCTCTAGGCAAAGCGTCTTTTTGTTATTGTAGTGTCAGTTTCCTCTGGGCTCTAGGCAAAGCGGCCTCTTGTTATTGTAGTGTCACTTTCCTCTGGGCTCTAGGCAAAGCGTCCTTTTGTTATTGTAGTATCAGTTTCCTCTGGGACAAAGTGGCTTTTTGTTATTGATAATAATGATTGTCAAAAAATGTATAGGATTAACATCATCATTATCTCCTTAGCCTTTCCCAACTAGCTTGGGGTCAGTTTCTGGTCTAACCGAATGCGGCTGAATACCTACCAGTGTTTCACATGAAGCGTCTGCCCATCCGACCTCCACAACACAGTTACTGGGCAACACGATACTCCTTGGATAGACTGATTCTGACCACCTGCAACGACTGTCAAAGATCTACGAATGATAAATAAAAAGAAAGTATCTGTTATTTATTTATTGTGCAAACCTACCACAGTATTGTCTTTTGAACCCAAAGGTTGACTGGTAGAGAATGCCTTGTTGCATTAAGTCCGCCTATGTACCACCACTGTACATGAAGTTTAAATAAATAAATAAACGGGACCAACGGCTTTAGGTGCTTTCCGAGGTACGAGGTATCAATATGTTCTAGATAAGCTTAGAAAACTACATATGAATTAGCAAATTCACATTGGAACTTCCCCGGGATTAACATGCGCTACCAAAATGGTACGAGTATATGGTTAATCCCGAGTCATCCATTTTAACGCTACTTTGTTCGTGAACTCGCCGACCATAGAAACTTAAGAACAGGTAGTTAAATAAATAGCAAGTATATTATTTAATTTGTGCTGTTCGCGAGCTGCGTGTCATAGCTGCGGTTTGTGCGGCTCGTGGCGAGCTGTCCCCTGGCTTGTTACGGAAAACAAGCTGTAATTGTGGTGAAAATAAATAATGATTACATTATTTGCTCGCTTGCAGTGTGGCTGAGCTAGTGAAAATGTTGAATGGTAATTGTAATGCTATATGATACTTGTAAACCTCATGGTATTTTCCAGTTTTCAAACTTGTAAATGAATCAGTAACTTAGGTAGGCATTCCATACCACATATGTTTTTGTGTTGTCTTTAATAAGTCTCTTGAAAAAGCTGTCTTTCGTGTTTTAACTCAGGAAATATTTGTCACCGACCCGCTAAATATTTTAAGAAAGTGACACGATAGAACCTGCCCTTGACTATTGCCCAACATTTTTACTACCACTCTTTTATTTGTTGTTTAATTCTAGCGGCAGTGTGTCGCAACTCTCGAGCGACCTCCGAGTGACAGGGGCTTGACAGAAGCATGGTCATGTTTGACAGATGAACTGACCGTGTGTAGAAAAAGGCCACAGGTAGAAAATGAAATGTGATTACTTTCAGGTAAACAAACTTCTAACTTGTAGAGCAGTGGTGGCCGAGTGGTAAGGGCCTCGACTTACGAGTTGTAGGTCGCGGGTTCAAACCCAGCCAGGCGCATTACTTTGTGTAATTTATTTCATCACCACTGCTCTCAAAACGGTGAAGGAAAACATCGTGAGGAAACCGGCATGTCCTAGAACCAAAAATTCGAAGACATGTGACATTCACCAACCCGCACTGGGCCCGCGTGGTGGATTACGGCCCATTCCCTCTCCTAGAGAGGAGGCCTGAGTCCCAGCAGTGGGAACATTATAAGGCTGATTATGCTTATGCTATTATGCTAAACAAACTTCTAGAGTTGTCAAGGATTCTCGGGATTGCTTACAGGGCGCTAGGCTAGCTACAAGCATAATGTAGATTTCGTATTTCGTATAGACATTTTGCAAGTAACCTAATATTTACAAAGAAGTCTTCTGTATGTATTTAGAGCATGTTCCACTGAAATTCAGTTTCAGGAAACGAGTTATGATTATCTCTATTGGTATTTATGGGTGACGAGCTATTAACCTACATGTCCTACCCACCTAGTTCGATATAACAAACCTTGTAAGTTCATGATATCAGCCACGATTAAACATTTCTATGACGACGATTACAAAACGTGCGAGTATTTAGAGCTGGAAAATGGCGCCAAGCTTTTTTTCATTGAAAACTGTCGCAGAAACTGTTTCTTGGCGAAAATTGTAAAATATTTAATAGTTTAGCCATCCATGCCTTTTAAGTGTTAGTAATTCGCTGTAATAATGATCTATTTGCGTGTTAAAGTTCAAAGTCCGCTGAAAGCTGGCGTGACGTCAATCACTGATTTTAAATGAAGCCCATTAAACACGATCGGCAAAAATATGACTCTCAGTGGTCCCATTGTGTGATTTAATTTCAGTAACTTTTAGTACCTGTATAAAAACGCAGAAATGAAGAATTTACTACTAAACAACAAATAAGTTGAAATACTTATAGGTAATAGTGCCCCAGGGGTTTAATCAATAATTATTTCTTGCACAAAAATATTACTAGTGTATTAAAACAAAAAAAAAAACAAAATTTAAAAAATAATAGTCAAGTGCGAACTCACCACAAACAGTAGAGCTGAAAATTGTTGCAAATCCTGTAGTTATCCGATTATCACTATTAGGGGGTCTACACCGGTGCCTTGTTACACGCGGTACTACTTCACTAATTAATTAATTACTTAGACCATAATATTATGGTTTATTTGATTATCATGGCATCGCTGCGCGTGGCATGCGCGGGAGCTGGGGACGGACTGCGCGGCCGCCCGCTGTGACGTCAGCACGCCAAATATAGGCCCGCACGGTCCGCACGCTATTCTCACCCCCACAAAATCGAACCTAGAAGTCTTTACAGTTAATTTTCGTTTGATGTGTGATGTGAGTTAAGGCGTTAAGTATCAAATGGTGGTGAAATGTCGGGCCGGGCGTGTTATTTTTGCATAGGATTTTCATCGCTTTCCGCGCTAGAACGCGTGGCTTAAAACGGCAATACGGCGGCGCTAGCGCATCTGCTCTTCAACAGCTTTTGTTTACGAGAACGTTTCGTTCGTAGTAATGTGGATGTAGGGTACAGGGGTAATGATGCGACGATATTTGGACCACATGTGGGCTGGGAGTCTGCGACAAAGATTTTCAGCGTGGAAAACTTTAAATCTTTAGTTACAAATGTTGGCGCTCATTGAGATTGGCGTGGGCTTTCAGAAATGCTGCTAGAAAATTGAACAGTTTCAGATTTTGTAATACTCTTGTTGCGTTTAAAGTTTTTCGCTGTGTTATTAAAAGAAGAATGTTTGTTTACTTTTCATTGACCTTCTTCTGTAATGGTTGAAGTGGGTCGTTACGCACCATGGAGTAACCTTGCGGCCAGATATAACAGGGCTCGGTGAACTGATCGCCGATACACATCGCGCTGTGTAGTGGGGAACTGATTGTTTTAATGATTTTCAATTAAGTACGATAACTTAGGACGTTATTATTAATGTTTCTGTCTGCCCCATCCGAGCCTTTACCATACTAGCTTGGCCAGTGACTTCGTTCTCGTGGATATCGGTTATTGCGGATGCGATGCCGAAATCGAAGCCAGATAAAACGTAGTCTATGTCCTTCATTGGAGGTAAAGCTTACTCCGTACCAAATTTGATCAAAATCGGTTCTGTAGTTCAACCGTGAAGGCGTAACAGACAGACAGCTACTTTTAAATTTATAAAATTAGAAGATAATTAAAGTGTGGATTATTGTAATATATTTTTTTTTTGAAATATTGGCTTATATTTCTGCAGTTTAAAGACTTAGGTATAGTGGATTTTAAATTTCTAGAAACAGGCTCAGCGAAAGCTTAAGAAAACGTCTGAATTATCAGTTCCCAAGAGCTTTTCTTTCGACCCTCTGCCAGCCTAATGAGATTACTAGATGCTACTAGATCACTAACTATGCTTTCGTCTAGAGGCGTCGGTATTATCTTTTTACTACGTATAGGTATATTATATGCAGCTTCGTTAGACGTGCATTTTTTAGAGATAAAGATACCTTACTATTAGAAAAAGAACTTTCTTAATCGATTCAATCTTTCCAGAGATTATTATGTAGGTTAACATTACAACACAATACATTGCCTCACACGTACTTGTACGTAGGATAAACAACAGGTACGCGTGCACGAGCCACGCGCGGCATTGTACGCGCGCTGCGCAGTATTACACCCCTATTAATCTTTTGCACGTTTGGACATCCACCTTCGTTATATTGATCACCATAAATGGAGTTTTGATGTTTATTTTAGATCGGAGTCTAGGGGTGTACATTCTTACCCGACTGCGGCGGGGCTAAAAAGGAGGGAGAATATGGTTTTTGATAGTTTACATACCTAAGTGCTACGCTGCCAATTGGTTCGCGTCTTCGAGTGATCTAGGTTTTGAACAGGCGGACATAACAAACTGCCTGTTCCTGTTTCAAATGGAATTAATGATTCTGACTTTCGTCTTTGATCCATTTGACCCAGACAACAGTCTGGTGACATGACCTCGACAATAATACCACCAGGGCCTCGTAATTGATTCATAGCAGCAGCCAGTGAACCAGGAAGACAAGATTGTTGACAGATATTGAAGCTTTGCCCTTTAGAAAAAACCAGACATTTCTGGAGATTTCACTTTTTAACCGACTTCAAAAAGAAGGAGGTTCTATGTTCGGCTGTATGTATTTGATTTTGAAAAATATTTTTTTGAGTGAAAGGTTATATTTCCGAGTTGGTTCCATAGAAATATTGTTATGATCTGATGATGAACTTCGAAGATACGGAACGAAACTCCCCATAGGATCGCAGTTGAACTGTCGTAACAAATAAAATTGATTTGTATAAGTAGACGTGTAGTCGATGACTGACTTAAAGAAGAGGGGGAGGGGATATATCGAACTGATCTGATGATGAAACCAGAAGGTGGGCATCGGAACTCTGTAATAAATCAATGTAACCTAACCGTGTTTGGGATTATTAGAATTGCCATGAGGAGATGCTCTCTGGCTACCATCGAGCTAATCTGATGATGGAAGGTAGGCTACAAAACTCCGTAATAAAACAATGTATCCTAGCCTTGGCTTGGCTTATTGGAACTGTCATGCAATGTTTTAATGAAATTTTATAGGAACCTTACTATACCTTGCACAATTTAAGTTTGACTGAGGGGTACTTTTTAGTTGTGTTACCGTAACAAAAAAGTGTAAAATAAAAAACTTTTTACAAAAAAAATACAACCGACTTCGTATGTAAAAAAAAAACACTAAGAAGTGCAAAATAACTTTAATTTCGGAAGTCGGTGTTAAATAACGAAGAGACAAAACTATTATAGAAACACCGACTTCCAAAATTAAAGTTATTTTGCACTTTTTAGTGTTTTTAGGGTTCCGTACCTCAAAAAGCAAAAACGGAACCCATATAGGATCACTTTTTTGTCCGTCTGTCTGTCAAGACCCTTTATCTAGGGAACGCGTGGAGTTATCCAGTTGAAATTAAAACCATATACTCAGGTCTACGATCCCTTTAAGCTGTGAAAAAGTCAAACTTCTTAGTTAACGAAAAAAAAGATACGACCGTTTATGTCGAAAAAAAACGTGTATTTTGACACTCTTAAGGGAATAAAATTTCATAAGGTACTTCCCGTTGACCTAGAATCCTGAAATTTGGCATGAAGCAAGGTATAGGAAAAAATCTGAAAACTGTAAATTTGTAGTTACGTCAAAAAGAAACTTTTTTTGTGGACCATTCGGGAATTGAACAAAGTTACCAATGAAAACATCATTGGTAACTTTGTACGGAACCCTCAGTGCGCGAGTCCGACTCGCACTTGCCCGGTTTTTTTTTACATTGAAGTCGGTTGTATTTTTTTTGAGAAACCGTATTTTGATAGTTGGTTACAGCTACGATAAGTCTGTTATTTCTTCAATTATACTATAGTAGGTACAAGTAAAAATTTATATTTTTTATTTTTTTTTGTGTTTTGATTGCATATAATGATTTTAATTTAATTTATTTAATTTGATTTCAATTTATTATTTATTCATTTTTTTTTTTGTGTTTTGATTGCATATAATGATTTTAATTTAATATATTTAATTTGATTTCAATTTATTTTGTAATCATTTTAATTTATTGAATTTCGTATTTGTTTATCTAATCTTTTTAATATGGATGATTTCTTATATGGGTTTCAAGTACCTGAAATAAATGTTGTTGTTTTTTTCTAGCAAAATACTTTTGCATCCCCTATACGCAACTACGAAGCCCCTGCATATCGACCTGCCCCACAAATCTTGGCTGCCACTCACATGCCGCTGAACTACGCCGATTGTATTAAAAAGCGATCATTAGCCGCCATTAATGCGCGCCTCAAATAAATAAATAAATCAGTTGAACGCGCGCGACGCGCATGTGCGCGTGATTCATGCGCGTCTCGTGCCAACCGCACTGCACACGATACTGCAATTGTGGTACAATGAATGCGGATAGCAGAAGGTACGAGGAGACAGAATCTTCCAAAAAGAACATACTGCAAGCTTTCTGTGTTGTTTTAAGAACATGATCTGCAGGAAAATTATCTGAGAATCAATGCAGTATGTTTAACGGTTATTAGTTTCCGTCTAATATATGGAATTAGGTAGTACAGCTACTGGCTGATCACTATGCTTTACTAACTTTAAAAAAAAACGTTTTCTGTAGGATTAGCCAGAGAGCGAAGCGCCAGGATTTGACTCCAGTTACGTATGATGTGGTTTTTATTTTCGGATTTGTGTTTTACTTGCATAATCTCTGAGCTTTTCTCTCCACAATCTTCTTTCTATACTGTAATATTATAAGGCTGAAGAGTATCTTTGTTTTTTTTAACGCGCTAATCTCTGAAACTACTAGTTCACATTGAAAAATTCTTTCAGTGTTTGATAGCCCATTTATCGAGGAAGCCTAATGAAGCATGAAGCTATATTAACACCACCTTACGACCCATGGGAACGAAGCAGTAATCAGGCAGAAGAGGCAGGTGAAACCGCGGGGGACAGCTAAACTATATGTAAAAGAAGAAAATGACTGACTGACATAACGTGGACATAACACACGCGCATCACACACAGCCGAAACTGCAGGGCGTAGGAACGTGAAATTTTGTGAAGTTTCCCTTTTATGACGTAGGTAAGTAAGTACTAAGAGAGGATTTTCCAAAATTCACCCCCTAAGGGGACAAAAGGGGGTCCAAAGTTTATATGGAGAAGCCTACTATCACGCTGGCAGAAGCTAGTATTTTATAAGTATGTGAGTTTCGAACACTGTAAGAAGTGGGAGTTCTTTATACTTCCTCTAGTGTACATGTACTTGCAGTGTTGTATTTAGCGTAATATTCTATTGGATTTACACCTGCGTGATGTACGGTTGGCGGGTTACATGTTAAGAATAGGATACACTGCGCTTTTCCCGGGTTTAGCAAGTCACCACGAATCAACAACAGTGTTACAAATTTAAGACAACATATTTTTTAAAAATGAAAAGAAAACCTTTGAGAAACAAGAAAACATTAAATATTACAAAATTCACACTTCTCCATGGCTAAGGGAACCCTGAATGAAGACGGTGTATGGTTTGTTTGTACTTAGTACTTACTGTATATTTATTCTTCAATTAGCGTGCTGATGCGAAAATATTCGTAAGTAGGTCATTTTCACCATAGGCACAGAAAGGCAATAGGTACTATTGGCTGTAGCCAACTTTGTACTTTATCGGCTAGGCATGTATATGTATACATGCCTAGCCTAGCCTATCTTAAGTCCCGGATGAAATTGAAAAAATAATATCAGGTGTGACATGAGGCGTCAAAAGTGCAGTTCCACCTTACCAATGCTAAAATTTCTAAAATTTCTTTGTAGAAGAGGGTCAATGGTTATGGCTGATTTAATTGGTAGCATAGAAACTAAAGTATTGAATAAACTAGTTGTGGACTATTGAACTTCTACAATAAAGAAATTTTAGACACTTTAACATTGGTAGAGTGCAACTGCAGTTTTGATCCCTGATTGTACATGGGCACTTATAAAACTTCAGAAGTTAGTGCGCAGTTCCAATAGGTCGTTTCGTATGGAGATGAACCGGCAAGAAATTCCATGGAAACACTCATAAGGCTTGATTTTACAATATTTCCTTATAACCAGTGATCGGAGTAGGTAGATTTAATTGGGGACATTGATCCGAAACGTATATATTAATATGGTCATTCCTCCGGAATTGGTTGATTATTAAAAAAAAAAAACGGAACTTAGGTAGGAATTGTATTAAAATGATCAATATTTTATTCTTCATATTTTTTTTTTAACGGTACACAATCACGATTTGACACAACCCAACGACCAATCAGAACATTATACTTTTCTTTAAATTTTGAATTGAGTAGTAACACTACCAACATTAACAATATTTAATTGAATCCGAAAATACCGGAATTGCTTTACGGAAAAATGGCTTATCCATGTTATTCTTTCTGTGTGCATTTATGATACAAGTACCAAAAATCAATCTACCTACTCCGATCACTGCTTATAACAGTATATATAACAGGTATGAGAGGACAATGATGTAGACCAATGTTGTACCGAAGAGCACAATAAAAATAGTACAGCCAGCAAATAATTGCCAGTCATTTACACCAGTCTTGGTGTAATGTCTATTATTTCCTTTTACTTTTTTTTCAGTCAGGCACCAATCAAAGGTTTACTACTCCTCAAAGACTATTATTTGTTTTCGTTATTATTATTTTTTATTTATCATCTTTCCTTATCTACGACATACCTGCTTGACCACCAGCTTGCCAGTGGGCTTCTCGGTGACGTAGCTCTGCATGCCTGCCATGAGCACGGTGGCGCCCAGGAACTTGTTCAGCAGCGCACGAGCCTCGGCGTCTTCGGTTGTGTCGCCCTCCTGAATCACTGGGGGCGAGGGAGGGATCGGGTTAGCAAAATACCAACTAAGGAGAATAATTAGTATTAAAGCTTCTGGCGAAAGCTAAGCTGACTATGTGGTGATGACTTTGTTACAACGGTACGAGTAGTAGTCTAAGTGAGCACAGTGGAGTCCACAAGTCTACTTTACCGTATATAAAACGCATTTATATTAAATAAGAGAAGCAGAGAAGAGATGATGATATCCTGTAAAAGCTAACTGAAGATATGAAAACAGCAGAAACCTTTTTTGTTGTACAAAAAATTTCCTCTACTGTCCGCGTTCAACCGTGTTTCGATCACCTACGTGAGGGTTTTATAAAGTATGGCAAGCCTACGTCATGGTCATGATTCACGAGGACTTTAGAAAAATGTCGTGTTAATGAAAGTGGTAATTGGACACGCTCACAAAGGGTTCCGTGCTATCGTATTATTTAGTTGTTGCTATAGCGGCAATAGAGATATACACTTTGTGAAGATTGCAATTGACTACCTAGGAGGGTTGATACAGCCCTCTGACAGACAGACGGACTGACGACAGCCGAGGTTTAGTCAGTAAGTATCTTTAACCTTTTGACGTGCGTAATTAGAGACACAATAGTAAGACAATGGCTTGCGGGCGCCGGCTACCGCCTGAGCGTTAATGAATTAAGGTCTAGATGATAAGGTTTCATCTAGATCTTAAAGATACTGTAATCAATGTGTGCTCATTCGCAAACGGAAGCTCATTTTCTTGCCTTGAATGCATGATGCATCTCTACGCGTATGTATTTGCGTAGCGTGTTGAGTGTTACCCCATTTTTTTTCAAGATCGTGTAACTATCAATGCGATAGCCACTTATTATCGTGGCCGGCCGACCATGTGCGGCAATTAGCTTTTTAAATTGAGTTAATTACCTACTGGCTTACTGACCAATATGTTCAAGACAGTCATGAAGCCTAAATTTTAATGTGACACTGAAACTGTCGTGTATATGATAATTTTCTTATGTAAAGGTCAGAAGACAATAATAGTATTCTAGGCAGTGGTGGCTTTAGGGGTGGCGAGCAGGGTACCCGGCCGGGACCTCACGCAACCACTCAATTAGAAAAATAAGATAACATTTGAAACTTCTTTTTTAATCTTTAACTTTCTTAGTAAAGCTTATATTAATAATAGGATAAGTATCTAATTTCTCAAATTCGACTACACGATACCAACTTTTAGGTCTTGGCTTCACATACTTCGCAAAAAGGACCAGGGCCTCGCAAATATCTGCCACACGGGGACTCGTCACGGATAAGGCTGCTCTTAATTTTAGAAGAAGACAGCTTAAACAAGCTCCTTGGGAAGATTAGCTTTTAACCTTTTGACTACTTTCAACATTTTCAAAAAAACATATTAAAAGTGGAGGGAATGAACTATTTAGTTCAATTAAATGCAGAGGCCTTTTCTAAAGTGAACCACTGGTGTTCACTTGACAGTCGAAAGGATATCTATTAAATGCATGTCAATGTTATTAATTTTCAAGTCTTGGACAGAAAGCCTCTCAGTCTAGTTTAGTTTCCAAGATTTACGCGTAGGAAACTGGTCGTGCTGGCAAGATGGTGCTTACACAGCCAAGCTAGTGCTAATAGAATGTGTACAGCTGCTTATTATTATTGATAAGAAATCAACCGATCTGCCAAGCATGACTAATGATACAGGCATGGCGGCTGCAGAGTGACAGGCATAGACGTTGGCAACCTGTGCGGTTTCATCGACTTTCCATCAAACATGCTGATGCCAAAAAAATGATGGTATCGAATGACGTGGAGAAATTCACATCGGGATACGAACACAAACGTACTTAGGCAGTGACTGTTAGTGTTCTGAAAAATTCACAATTTTCACCCAGCCACGATATTAGGTAACCATCAAGAAATGCAAAGGATTCATTAGGACTGTCTCATACACAAGTCATTATTTATAAGATTTATGTATGTTTTTTTTTCAGTGTGTAAATCATCCAATGTCTTCTTTCGCTCTGGGCAGAGCGGGAGGGCGTGTCAGACTTTTACTGACTAAAACCACTCCTGTGTCCTTCCTTTCCTTCTTTCCACTTCCTATGTACGTGGCTGGGTGAAAATTGTGAAATTTTCAGAACAGTAACAGTCACTGCCTAAGGGCGTTTGTGTTCGTATCCCGATGTGAATTTGTCGATACCAATAATTAATCGAATGCGAGTAAGTGGAATAGCAGCGCTAGTTCATTGACCCTTAATTGTTCCATACAAATTGAAAGGTAATCATTTAGTACAAATTATCCTTAACTCATCCTACATTCGGAAATTACTTTTTCTCGGTAAATTTACTTTTAGATACTAACCTATATCAGCATTCTTCATCCTGGTGAGTATATCTTGTACTCCGGTGACCTTAGTGTTGCTGTCGAGGAAGGACTTCTCCTGTCCCCTGGTGCCCTGGTGCGTGGTGGTGCCGTGCCGACTGGTGGTGGTGGTGACGGTCCGGACCCCACCGTCCACACGCTCGGTCGTGACCACTGTGTCTTCCACGGAGCCCAAGCTGTGCTCACTGTCGGTGCGGGTTAGCCCTGGAGAAAAGAGATGCGTCATTTATTCTGGTTAGGGGAAAGTCTTGGTGGATAATCCTGCTGGTAAAGGCCTTAAGCTGGTCTAAAATGATTGCAATAAGTGAAGAGAGACCAGGTTAAGTCGGGCGTCCAGTGTTACGAAGGATCTGCTCGGAGAGGTGTGCCACCATAGCTGAGCGATTTATTTCATTGTCAGCCAAGCATCTGTGTGCAGTGTAGCCTTAGTAAGCAGTGGACGATCCAACTAACATTTTCGTACAAAGCCAAGTGAAGTAGACGTGCGTAGCTTAGCCGTGGATTGCTGTGGAGTGAAGCCTGAACAGCGACGTCAGGTAAGGTGACTAAGTAAGGAGGATAAGCGTTAGTCAACATTTTTTAAGGAAAAAAATAAACAATAAGGAAGGAAAAAGTCGTCGAAAACTTAGGTATAAGAATTATTCAGGTAACATTTGTACCAAGAGGCAGTAATGGAACAGTTTTTTTTTTCTACAACTATCACACAACGCCATCTAGTCTCCAGCTAAGCAGAGCTTGTGTTATGAGTACTAGACAACTGATAAACATACTTATATATTTCTAAATACATACATATTATAGATAAATTACACCCAGACACAGAACAAATTATTGTGCTCATCACACAAACATTTGTCCTGGGTGGGAATCGAACCCACGACCCCCGGCATAGCAGTCAAGGCCACTAACCACTAGACCAACAGGTCAGTCAACATTGAATAAACCAGCAAGAATGTGTGATAGGTCTCAAACAGGGCCTCAAGTCTACTATTACAATAGTGACAGAATGGTCTATCATTGATTTCATAATTGTTGATTTTGACAAGTTTGGTAATCTACTAATATAATGGCATCATTATGACTTTCCAATGGTCAACCACTGACACTCCATTGAAAGAAGTGGCATAGAATGGGTAATCTCGTATATATTGACAAATGAATGTCTGACGTATGCGGTAATCTGCTAAAATTTTGACAGTTTCTTTGATCAGTGACCTACCATTAGAACGTCATTGTACAGTCATTGATTTTAATTTTTTTTTTTTTTTTTTTTATTAATGATAGGCTCGCGTTTGACCACCATCTCACCTGATGGTAAGCGATGATGTGGTCGACGATGGAGCACGCTTGCCTAGAAGTAGCCTATTCACTCTTGACTTAAAGACCCCTAAGTTGTAGCTATCTGGAAACACAGACTCCGGCAAGGAATTCCACTCCTTGGCTGTACGCATAATAAATGTGTTCTTAAAACGTTTTGTGCGTATGGGTGGGATGTCTACCATGTACCGGTGGCGCAACGCCGTACGTCTAGTGGTCCGATGATGGAACGGACTTGGCGGAATTAGATTGTGCAATTCCAGTGCACACTCCCCGAAATGTAAACGATAGAAAACCGACAGGCTAGCAACTCGGCGGCGATGCCCAAGGCTTTGGAGCTTCGACTCAACAAGTGCATCATTGCCGATGATCCTCTTGGCTCGCCTCTCAATCGACTCTAGCGCATCAAGCTGGTATTTGGCAGACCCGTCCCAAAGATGAGAGCAGTACTCCATACACGATCGTACTTGCGCTTGATAAAGGTTGAGCAGCTGTTCCGGCGTGAAGTACCGTCTCACCTTTGCTAAGATCCCCAATTTTTTGGCAGCCAGTTGAGCCTTTGCCTCGATGTATGAGCCGAAATTTAGAGTAGACGACAGCGTAACCCCAAGAAGCTCAAGGTGGTCGGTTATTGGCACGGTCACACCTCGGAAAGATGGAGCCGGTTGGAATTGACTCCGTTTAGCGGAAAAAAGACACGCTTGGGTTTTAGTTGCATTGAACTTGACCAGATTGGCATCGCCCCAATCGGAAACCGCCTTCAAGGACGAGTTCAAGCGTTCAACCATAGCCTCTCGAGACGACTGGATCTGTGACCCACTAGCACGTGCGTCAGACACATATCTCTCGGCAACAGTGCTATCGTCTGCATACCCAAAGATACCGGGTTTAAGTAAGTCATTTATGTGCAGCAAAAACAGTGTTGCCGAGAGAACCGACCCCTGAGGGACCCCGGCATTAATATCCATTTGACCGGACGAGTAGCCATCAACAACCACTCGGATGGATCGATCCCTCAAGAAGTCTGCGATCCAATCACACAGACCAGTGGGTAGGCCGAAGGAAGGAAGCTTAGCAATAAGGCTTTCGTGCCAGACCCTATCGAAAGCCTTCGAGATATCGAGGGAGACGGCAAGCGCTTCCCCATGCTTCTCGATGGCCTCGCTCCAGATGTGAATGGCATACGCTAGAAGGTCCCCAGTGGACCGATTTTGGCGAAAACCGTATTGCCGGTCACTGAGGATGTCGTTAGCTTCTAGGTATGCCAGAAGTTTCTTGTTAAGCACCCGTTCCATACTCTTACAGAGGATGGACGTAACAGAGATGGGTCTGTAGTTTGCTGGGTCAGCTCGACTGCCCTTCTTGGGCACAGGCTGCACGTTAGCTTGCTTCCAAGCAATCGGCACTTTTCCAGTCTCATATGAGATGCGAAATAGGCGTGTCAAGATCGGAGACAATTCAGGCGCACAAGTTTTAAGTACAATTGCTGGTATCCCGTCGGGGCCACTAGCTTTGTTCACGTCGAGGTTACGCAGGACCCTACGAACGTCCTTTTGATGGATACGAACGTCTGACATCCTCGTCGCGCATCCATCAGGAGAAACAGGTGGCCGTGCGTCACCAGAATTCAGACGAGAAGATTCCGCAAAAAGAGAGGCAAACAAGTTTGCTTTCTCCTCAGCGGTGTGAGCCAGCGACCCATCGGGTTTCAGCAGTGGCGGAAGTGACGGACGGCAGAAGTTCGATTCAACCGACTTAGCCAGGGACCAAAACGCTTTACTACCTGCGGGGTATGAAGCAAGTTTGCTCCCAATTCGGCTTATGTGGTCAAACCGAGACCTCCGCAACACCTTCTTGCAGGACTTGGCAGCCCTGTTAAAGGCCTTCTTCTTTTGAGCCACGTCGCTTGCTTTGCGCGTACGAGCGTCGGCCCAAGCTCGATATGCCGCGTGCTTAAGCGCGTCTGCGCGATCACATTCGGCGCCAAACCATGGACGAGCTTGGCCAGACATTGTTACGTCAGAGAATGGGATGAAGTACTCCATCCCCTGTCGCAACACATCCGTCACGGCATCTACGCACGACGAAGCATCATCTGAAGAAAAGCAAGTGGGCTGCCAAGGATAGCATGCGAAAAAAGACCGCAAGCCATCCCAATCTGCTGACCTGTATCGCCAAACCCGCCGGGTGCCCCTAGGGCTGGGATCGGGTGGGGAGTAGACAGACACAGACTTAACCAGACAGTGGTCGGAACCGCCTAAAGGCGAACATATCGACACAGAGTAGCGGTCTGGATCTGTTGTCAGCAGAAGGTCCAGGCAATTGGCTGTGTGCGAATCCACATCCGGCACCCTCGTTGCCCCCTGGACCAGCTGGGTAAGATTTAATGCTAGCGCTAGCTTACGCATCTCTCGCCCAGCGTGGTCTGTGGACTGGTACGGGAAAAGCCACTCATGGTGGTGGGCATTAAAATCCCCCAGTAACACCAATTGGGCAGAAGGGTACCGCTGCTGAGCCGCATCCGCCGCCTCACTCAGATGCTGCGTGAGCCCAGATGTCTCCTGATCTCCGCTGTGCGAGCGGTAGACACAAGCGTAGATTATTTTATCTAGGCCTGTGTCCACCAAAGTCCAAAGCGTCGAGAACCTGGAGTCCTCAAGGTTACGGAGACGCCGATAACAGATGTCGTCACGGGCGTACATACATACACCCGCACGTGGTTTGAAATTGTGCTCCAAGGTAAAACCTGGGTAAGAAAGGTACGACACGTCGGACGGACCTCTGATCTGCGTCTCCGAAAGGAAGAAGAGAGCTGGTTTTTCAGTCTCGAGTTGGTGGTGGACTGCGACGAGATTGGAGTGCAGACCTCGTATGTTAGTGAGGTGCACTTTGTGAGAGAGGGAGTGCAGCCGCTGTTTATCTTGACTCTTTCTTTTCCTTTTCATTTTTATTTGAGTGAAGGGAGGAGAGGAGAAGGAAGTGAAATGAGGTTCCACGCAGCTAACCTTCAGGCACGCACTGAAAGGACGACATCATTAGGGGACTAGTCTGGAGACTGCGGGGACGCCCGAGCCCCCCCGAGAATGTCCATCGGGCCCTCTCGTCTGGTCGCCAACCAGCACGATGGCGCATTCCGGGATTTTTCGACAGTTGGCGGGGCAGCCTTTCATGTGTGGCTAGCACATTACTTGGGCCCCCAGCTATCTGCGGTCGGCCAGCGGCAACCGTGCCTCGGGTCCCGCTACCCTCCGCGACTAGCCTCCCGATTCCTCCATATCAGCACGAACCAGGATGGTCTGCTTGCGCTGGAACAGCTATTTCGACCCAACTCCTCTAGACTGGCTACACTGAGCATCATACCGGAACACGGCCAGGCCGTTTGGCGGCACGTCTTTGCTCAGTGGGTGGTCGCAAGCCAACGGTCGAAACCTACCACCAGTTAGTGTCACCTGATTAGCACCACCCGGGGACCACGTGTAGGGACTTGCTTCAGGTGTTCTCCTACGGACGCGGGTGACTCGGCCCCCAAATAATTAGCTCGATATTGTCATTCTTCCACAACTCTATTACGAGACCATTGACCGATCAATGATCGATCATTATGTCTTTTAGCAAAATGACAATGGAATCGTGTTGGAATGGCGAATTAAAAAAAATAGCAGACTTGGGCCCCTGATATGGTGTACTGTGTAGGATTACTAGCTTCAATGGGCCTAGCACGTAAGCATGGAGTAGATATCTAAACGTGTCGTAAACACGAACTAAATATTTTTAAAATACTCATCTTGGACATTTTGATGCGAGTGGGTCATTTTATCTTTGCAGAGGTGGAATATACGTCCGAGATAACTGTTTCGTTAGGAGCCGAGAGACTGCATTGCATAGCATAGCATAGCATAATCAGCCTTTTAATGTTTCCACTGCTGGGACTCAGGCCTCCTCTCTCATTTCATTTCATTTCATTTATTTGCATACCATAAAGTGATTAAAGATGTTACAATAGGCTTAAAGCTAAGGTACATTTATGGACCCTGTAAGGGCACAGCAAAATTGGTAAAAAATAAATCATTAAATAAAATCAAAACATTAGAATCAAATTATAACTCAAAACAAATTAAATATTAAAACTAATTTAAAATAATCAAAATACAAACATTAAAATCAGATTAAAAATAATCAAATATTACATCAAAACAAAATAAAATATCAGAAACAAATTAAAATAATCAAAATCAAACATTAATCAAATAAAACATTAATCAAATAAAATAATCACAATCAAACACTAATCGAATTAATATAAATTAATATAAACAACAATAATAAATAATGTCAAACTTATAATTTAATTAAAAATAATCAAATAAAATTCATATGTAACAAAATAATAAAAAGTGTCAAATAAATAATAAAATTAAAATTGGTAAAATCAAACATTAAAATCCATTAAAACAATACATTAAAATCAAACAAAAATAATCACATAACATATTCAAAATCAAACATTAATACCAAAATAATAAATAATGTCAAACGTTAATCAAATTAAAATAATAAAGCAAGATTCATTCAAAACTCAATATAACATAAATGGATAATGTCTAACTAGTACTAAAATAAATATTGGTAAATGTAGAATAATATCAATTTAAATACTTACTTATAGTTTATTGCAATTCTGTCTATCATTCATGTATTCATTTATATTATAGTAGCTTATGTTTTGTAGAAATAGTTTTAATTTATTAGTAAACATATTATATTTATTAATATTCTTCAGGTGTTCCGGTAGCTTATTATATATCTTGATTGACATTACATATGTACTTGACGAATGCATTTTAAGTCGTGAAGTTGGGATGTTCAATCTGTTTTTATGTCTTAGAGCAAATCTACCTTGTATATCTTCTCTTTTTGTATATAATTCGGGATATTTGCGAACGAATTTACAAATTTCCAATATATAAAGGCAAGGCAAGGTCAAAACTTCCAGTTCCTTAAAGTGAGGCTTACAACTGTCAGTTTTATCTATGTTCCTCTAGGAGAGGGAATGGGCCGTAATCCACCACGCGGGCCCAGTACGGATTGGTGAATGTCACATGTCTTCGAATTTTTGGTTTTAGGACATGCCGGTTTCCTCACGATGTTTTCCTTCACCGTTTTGAGAGCAGTGGTGATGAAATAAATCACACAAAGTAATGCGCCTGGCTGGGTTTGAACCCGCGACCTACAACTCGTAAGTCGGGGCCGTTACCACTTGGCCACCACTGCTCTAAGAGAGACTGCAGTCACGGTAATAGTGCTGCAGTATCGAATAATATAATAATAATAGGGAAAAGATTTGTATTTTTCTTTCTGATGAATAACTCAAAAGCTATTGGACCAATTATATTTTTTTTTGCTCCTGTAAAATGCTTTTTTGTTACTAAGTGACATAGGCTAAAATATTATCTACTTCGCCCCGGGCGAAGCCAGTACTAGAAGCTAGTAAAACATTAACACATTATTATTAGTAACATAACTTTTGTCAGGTACGGCACGTGAATTTTTTTCGTGGCTGTTTCGTCATCATCCTAATTATTGTATGTTCACCTACTTCACGCGATCGTGCTTGAGCTTCTGTTTTTAAGTGTTGTGGCTTACCAGCATGTGCCGAGGAGTCGCTGGAGACGCTGTCCTTCATAGTGGCGGTGCGCAGGATCAGACCCGCCTTCGGGTACGTGGTGCGCTCAGTCTTGGTGCTTTCATCTACGGAGATACAGGGAAATTAGAGTAACTCAATCTACCTGCCTTGTCCTATGTTGAGGTCCACTTGCAGTCTAACCAAATGCAGCTGATACGAGTACTTTACATGAACTAGTGTTCATCGGACCTCCTCAGTTCAGTAAGTGCGTAACACGGTACACCTTGGTCTGGCTTTTGACTAACAGATCAGACAAATGATAGCCGCGACCATCGGCAATAAGCACGTAAAGTGTTTTCCGAGGCACGAAGGGGGATTAACTATTAGATATAGAATAATAATAATTATATTTTATACAAAATATATTAAAATAATTGCATCCCTTGTTTTTTACATAGGTAATCATTTTACGCGTCGGACTGTGAAATTAATTGATAGTTTTAGATGTTCAGACGATCCCGAGATTGGCCCATGCCAATAGGTACCTACTTTGTTTTAACATCATTGAATATTGATACAAAAATGTGCGAAGTTTCGATAGTTTATTTAAATTGATCCTGTCGGTATTATGTTTATATTGATCCTGTACTGTTTTATAACTAGTTATAAAACTAGTCTGGCGATTTCCGAAATTAAAACAACAACAAAATAGTGTTGTTTTCAAAATCATGAGGTTTGTCACCGTCACACCACTTCGCAAACATCCTGTATTGACTACAAAATTGTCACAACACCGAATTACAAACACACCGTCACAAAAGGCATTTATTTTAAAGTATTTGACAACTTCCTGTAGTCATCATGTCTTTACGCAAGGAACACCGCGGGGCAAGGCATACTAATGACATTTGAATATTTTATTTAGGTAGTTGACCTCTGCGGTCACAACACAAGTGAGGTGAGTAATCACTCGTGTGAAATGACGATAAGACTCGAATCTCGAGTGGTGTTGTAATCTGATAACACGATAACATACCAACTTATCTGAGCATATAAACATGATTAAAAACATCCTTGTTATGACATAAGTATTTGGGCATTATTTTGTGTAAGAATGGTGGCTACCGTTTATGTAGGGCAAGTAAAAAAACAGATATAGCAGACAGTTTTTTGTTATAAAGTACGTGACTTGCAGTAGCTGCCATTGTTATGAAAATTCAAATTATATCTATTGACGAAAACCTAACATAAAAAAGTGGTAAAACCGAGGGTCGGATTGTTTAATGTTGGTTTTTTACTTTACACTAATGTAGGACAAATTAAAACGAAAATTTTGTCAGTCTTTGGCTATTTAGGAACAGTCACAAGTGGTGAGTCCCTCAGCCACGCCGCCCCAAGTACGCTTAGAAGATAGTTACTAAAAATGGAATAGTATAATGTGCAATACCGCCATTTCTCGTAAATTAATACTTCTAGCCGCACACAACAGTGCTCTTCGAACTCTTTAAATTATAATACACGCGTACTGGTTTCTACTTGGCAGTTGAGCGAGCGGTGTGCCCATGGTGAGAGAGGGTAGTTTTTTAAATTATAATACACGCGTACTGGTTTCTACTTGGCAGTTGAGCGAGCGGTGTGCCCATGGTGAGAGAGGGTAGTTTTTTAAATTATAATACACGCGTACTGGTTTCTACTTGGCAGTTGAGCGAACGGTGTGCCCATGGTGAGAGAGGGTAGTTTTTTAAATTATAATACACGAGTACTGGTTTCTACTTGGCAGTTGAGCGAGCGGTGTGCCCATGGTGAGAGAGGGTAGTTTTTTAAATTATAATACACGCGTACTGGTTTCTACTTGGCAGTTGAGCGAGCGGTGTGCCCATGGTGAGAGAGGGTAGTTTTTTAAATTATAATACACGCGTACTGGTTTCTACTTGGCAGTTGAGCGAGCGGTGTGCCCATGGTGAGAGAGGGTAGTTTTTTAAATTATAATACACGCGTACTGGTTTCTACTTGGCAGTTGAGCGAGCGGTGTGCCCATGGTGAGAGAGGGTAGTTTTTTAAATTATAATACACGCGTACTGGTTTCTACTTGGCACTTGAGCGAGCGGTGTGCCCATGGTGAGAGAGGGTAGTTTTTTAAATTATAATACACGCGTACTGGTTTCTACTTGGCACTTGAGCGAGCAGTGTGCCCATGTGAGGGAGGATAGTTTTTTAAATTATAATACACGCGTACTGGTTTCTAGTTGGCAGTCGAGCGAGCGGTGTGCCCATGGTGAGGGAGGATAGTTTTTTAAATTATAATACATGGTTTCTAATTGGCAGTCGAGTGAGCGGTGTGCCCATGGTGAGGGAGGATAGTTTTTTAAATTATAATACATGGTTTCTAGTTGGCAGTCGAGCGAGCGGTGTGCCCATGGTGAGGGAGGATAGTTTTTTAAAATTATAATACACGCGTACTGGTTTCTACTTGGCAGTTGAGCGAGCGGTGTGCCCATGGTGAGAGAGGGTAGTTTTTTAAATTATAATACACGCGTACTGGTTTCTACTTGGCAGTTGAGCGAGCGGTGTGCCAATGGTGAGAGAGGGTAGTTTTTTAAATTATAATACACGCGTACTGGTTTCTACTTGGCACTTGAGCGAGCGGTGTGCCCATGGTGAGAGAGGGTAGTTTTTTAAATTATAATACACGCGTACTGGTTTCTACTTGGCACTTGAGCGAGCAGTGTGCCCATGGTGAGGGAGGATAGTTTTTTAAATTATAATACACGCGTACTGGTTTCTAGTTGGCAGTCGAGCGAGCGGTGTGCCCATGGTGAGGGAGGATAGTTTTTTAAATTATAATACACGCGTACTGGTTTCTAGTTGGCAGTCGAGCGAGCGGTGTGCCCATGGTGAGGGAGGATAGTTTTTTAAAATTATAATACAGGCGTACTGGTTTCTACTTGGCAGTTGAGCGAGCGGTGTGCCCATGGTGAGAGAGGGTAGTTTTTTTAAATTATAATACACGCGTACTGGTTTCTACTTGGCAGTTGAGCGAGCGGTGTGCCCATGGTGAGAGAGGATAGTTTTTTTAAATTATAATACACGCGTACTGGTTTCTACTTGGCAGTTGAGCGAGCGGTGTGCCCATGGTGAGGGAGGGTAGTTTTTTAAATTATAATACACGCGTACTGGTTTCTACTTGGCAGTTGAGCGAGCGGTGTGCCCATGGTGAGGGAGGATAGTTTTTTTTAATTATAATACACGCGTACTGGTTTCTACTTGGCAGTTGAGCGAGCGGTGTGCCCATGGTGAGGGAGGGTAGTTTTTTAAATTATAATACACGCGTACTGGTTTCTACTTGGCAGTTGAGCGAGCGGTGTGCCCATGGTGAGAGAGGGTAGTTTTTGCTTAGTGAGAAGAGTTTTTTACAACATGGATCAGTTGTCTTATATGTGGGCTAGTGATAACTGCGCTGATTCAGAGTTTGATATCTGGAGTTGTGATTTTTGCAAATATAATAAAATTACTTTTTAGATTTTACCTAAGTTTTTATATTCCATATTTGGTAGGTAGGTACCTATTTCATAATTAGATCCCTTTTTGTTAAATTAGTTCAAAAAAAATATGCTTCAATTTAATAAAAAAAAAAAACAGACTATTACTAAATTAAACGCAAATGTATGGCAGATTGTAATTACAAATAAATTATATAATTTACAAAACTTTTATGTTATTAATTAATCACGGAAATAAAATGGTATTCCATATTTGGTTACTTTCCTTTGCTAAGGGTTGTTTATGGGTCTTATTTATTAATTACCTAATAATAGGTAATAAGACCCACTAATAAGGGTACCTAATACTCCTTTCTGATATCTATGGTACCTATATCCTTTTGTTTTGCGAATGGTCCTTGACTACACTCGATATGTTACTGTTAAAATAAAAAGCCACCTCTATTATGTGTAAATATAATAGAAATAATTAATATTCAATACAAAACAAAGCGTAGTTAACACATTGTTATGGTAATAATTAAAAAAATAAATAAAAAGCCCACTTACCTAATCTCTGATATATACTAAGCAACAGCTTAAAATTATAACTACAATCCTTGTTTGTGTCCATTTTAACTGAATATTGTTAAAGCACATGTAAATACTGAGCAACTAGGTACCGCACTAAACCTCGTCGGGTTAGTCCGAGAGGCAGTTGACGACTGAAAACGTAAACGCAGCCAGTGCAATATGAAAGTATGAAAGTTATTACGTAAGTTGCGCACGCTAACGCGCTCGCGTGCGTTTACGTTACGTTATTATTATGTGATATCACGAAACTGTAGATTAATTTCCACAGAGGTTTTGGTGGGAAACTATTTCATGCGTGATGCGCTGTGCGCTGGCACCCTGTGTAACGTGATACTCGGATCGCGCCTATTTGCCGCGAAGGGATATGCAGAAGGGTGTAGTACCGACCGACTCACCGACTTCTTCAGATTTGTACCTAATGTAAACCAAATTAACTGGTCACATACAAATAAATCTTGATTTTACTCAGAGCTGAGGAGCGAAGAGTGAACAATAGATTTTTGAAACAATAAGTAAACAGGGTACAGTACCTATAAGGTCGACGCGAGATTCGAACCCCGGCCGAGGACCCAATACTAAAATAAAAACTTCAAGAATATTAGGTGACGGTTTTATTTCCAATTTACTAGGTAGCCATTTTTACGAGCGCTTCAAAACTTACCAAGCATTGTTTACTTTACTGTGAATTCAATAAACTACTTATTTTATTGTACTCATTTATCACAATAGTGTTCTTTCTATTGCGTTGTCATTGCCATAGTGTTGCACAATCCGTTGTCAATAAATAAAAGAAAAAATATCGTGATATTTAAGCAGTGTTGCAACTGTTTGTAACTAAAGTACGCTCCGATTCCCTTCATTAGATCGACGCAAGCGCAGGCCTATTCTAACAATTCTGTTGCCTCATTGGTCTTGTATAAGAACTCCTGTAGGCCTCAAAATGCCTGATTCAATACTTAGGAGCAAACGTAACCTTTCAGATTTTTGGATTTTGTTATGAAATTGCATTTTTGCTCACCACCGGAACGGGAGTTTGTAAGGATCGTAACAAGTTTTCAGGGGACTTCCATCACGTGATGGAGCTATACACGCTATACAGCTCCATCCTCCATCCCTTTAACAGTTCAGTTTTAACGGTTGCAAAATGGTAGCACTGCAGGCTTATGAGATTATTCGAAAACTCACCATGTCACTGGAACGCAAAGGGCAACTGAAGAAACCAGCCCCGAGTGGGTTTTAGTAATAAAAGTCTTACACTCCTCTTGGTCTAGCCAGAGCGGGTGGAGTTATTTGATATAAATTCCCAGCCAAAATCTATATCCTAAAGTTTATGCTAAAATTGATGTATGAGTGTGTAAAGTGTCTTTGTACGTGTACGATAGTTAATTATTTGACCATTATCTCGAGCATAAAGTATTTTCCCATGATGATTGACCTGTGACTAAGCCCCCGTTCTGTAAGGTAACGGTACTTAATATGTACCTAGTGGTGATCAGTCAAACTTAATACCTGTTCTGTAACAGTGATTTCTAGTTTTGAGTTTTAACTTGCAGATTCGCGTCCGTCGTCCATTGTTAATAAAAGTTATGTTATAGTAATACTCACTCGCATTCTTGATATATTTCTCGGTGAGCGACTTCACTGAACTCTGCCTGACCGTCTTCTTGTCATCTGTCCTCTCTAGCCTCTCTTTCCTCTCCTGCGTCCTATCCCCCTTTTTGTCCACCTGCTCTACTCGTCTCTGCATTCTGCTTGTTTTGTCTTCCCTCCTGTCTTCTGCACTGTGTAGAATTTCTTCCCTTGCCTGTCTATGTCTGTCTCCTATGATTTCCTCTCGCCTACCCTCAATGCGCCTGGTATCTCCATCTATTTCCTCTCTTCTGCTCTCGATACGTCTGCTTTCACCCACGACCTCCTCTCGTCTACTGTCGAAGATCCTCTCTGTTATGTCTTCTATCTTGGTGTCAGACACTCGGCGGTCGCTGTGAGTGAACTGGTCTATCGCTGCGCGATCTTCTCTCTATGGGAGATAAGGGACATATTTGTATGATTGGAGATTTGATAAGTTGATATTATTAGCATATCAGCGGAAGATTTCAGATATCATTTTTTTAGATTGCAAGTACACTGTTTGTTTATACATAAGGTAATCTTAGTGTTAAACAGTCGATCTAGAGTTATCTTGTATGTTTGGCCATCGGAGTCACTGACTTTTCTTGTAAAATGATTGTGATCCATGCATTTAAATTGTGGTTATTTGAAAATGGTCCGAGTAGTGTAGTGGCGCACTAACAACAAATCGCTATAACAAATCTAGCAGGCGCTTACCCCATGTGCTTCTTTCAGCGTAGTCCCCGTATCACCTCCGAACTTCTTGGTCGTGGTGATGGCGGCCAGGCCGTGGATACGCGAGGGGGGCTCCCCCTGACCCTGCAGCAGTCGCTCCAGGTCTTCGGGCTCCGTGGAGTATGCGGTCACCGAGACCGTACCCTCAGGCTCGCCCCCGTTGCGGGAGTGGTACTCTTGGCGGATAACTGTGCCTTTCACTGGGTGGAGAGATATTTTTTTTAGTTTTGTGGGATTTTACGATGACGACTTAGCCAAATGACGAGTAAGGATCGAATGATTGTGTTCTTAATATCTTTAACATCTCAACCGGTTGAAGGAGGATAATATTAAAGAAATAGGAGATTGGACAGGAAAATTACTGAAAATAATATATTAGTTAGGTATGTAAATTTTTAAATTGTGTGTCCTTTGTAAAGGTGAACAATAAAGACGTTGCAAAGCATGCCAGCCAACAATTAAAGAACCCGGACCACTTGGAATAGTCTTGCAATTTCTATCTTTGTTACACTACAAATCTTTCGCTACAGTAACACCTATATGGATTTTCAAAAGATGACACACTTTCTTCGCCTTTATAAGTTAACGCATATGCCTAACTAGTTGTCAAAGCTGCTCAACGAAACAGGATACCAGTGGGATATTGTTCAAAAACATAGTTATCTTTAAGTTAAACTCACCAACTTATTACACACAAATCAGCCAACGCCGTCCCACATTTAGAGAACTACTGTACACTTGAGACAGAAATAGTGACATACAGCTGAGCTAACATTTACTTAGTGAACAATTATATGATTCAAGATGTAGACCGCTTAGTAATTTGTGTTGAGTACTAAGGACGCGTCAACTTTCAGCCGTTCTGAAAATCGACAGAAAACTAGAAAGTCGTGACGTCATGTGTTACCGTTGTCAACTTCTTAACATTGACCCCGATACAATTGAACGACCCCGATAACATTATAAAAGCGATTACTGAACGAAACCTGACTCAACGGCTTTTGATAAGACTACAAACGTTTTAGAGATGTCTTAGCTTAGCTCGTCGAATATTTGAAATTAATAGATAGATAGATAATTACAGGATTTTTAAGGAAGAAGTAATTTAAACTAAACTGAAGAAAGCTCAGTGGTGCCTATGGTGTTTTTTAAAAAAAAAAACGTTATTTTTCATTCTGGTACTCCCAGCCTTGTGCATGTTACCTAGTGTCGGTCATTCCCCTTCGTGAATTATGTTAAATAACTGTATGCTGCAGAGGACCATGATAGTGCCTGTTGTCTTTTCATGACGAAGAACAATTTATTTAACAAACAAACACCACGTCAGGTATACCTAACCCTATTAAAAATGTTGCGAAAGCTGGGAAGTGATTCATTCACAGGACAAATAATTTGGAGTTGATACGATGACTACTGACTCTTGTATTTGTAGGTAGGTGAATAAGTAATGAATTGAAGAAAGATTGTTTTTTACTTTTTCTATACACAGCTTACATATATGGTACATTCTGCTTACCTTGATAGTTGGAGGCACCGTTCCGCAAAGCCCTGATGCCGAAAAGTGGTTTCCCATCTGAGTCCACGGGCCCCGGCCCGTAGCTCGAAGTGATCACGTCTATAGGCTTCGTGATCACCTTGGACGGACTAGGAGCCCTGTACTTCGGCTTCTCCTCTATCTTCTTGCTGCTGAATGTCCTGGACTCTGAACTTATCTTCTTAAGGTTCCTGTTCGTCACCCACGACGGTTTCTCTTCTTGAATCGGCTTTTGTGGAATCTTCTTCTCAATTTCGTATACAGTTTTTATGATGGTCTCCTTCTTAAAAGGATCTGTTCTTAGTTGCTTATGTGAAGGACTAGGAGTACGGTCGTAATGTCGCTCGGGGCTGAGAGCTTTACGATCTGGGCTTTGGGCTTTTCGATCCGGGTATTGTGCCTTTCGCTCCGGGCTTTGGGCCTTTCGGTCCGGGTATTGTGGTTTTCGCTCCGGGCTTTGAACTTTCCGGTCCGGATGTTGAGCTTTGCGTTCGGGACTTTGTGCCTTTCGCTCCGGGCTTTGAGCTATTCGCTCCGGATATTGAGCTTTACGTTCGGGGCTTTGTGCCTTTTGCTCCGGGCTTTGAACCTTTCGTTCCGGACTCTGTCGCTTTTCGGGTGAGGGAGACCTTCTATTTGTTCCATTCATTTGAACGACCTCTATGACATCCCTAGATGAAGTCCTTTCAGTGAAACTTTTAGCTGTAGAGTATTCTTCCACGATTTTATGCTCTTCTGTATGTTTAACTGTTCGCTGTTTTTCTTCTGCCGCCTTTTTAGATTTAGCTTCGATGAATCTAATCTTGTCAGCCTCACTCAGGCCAACTTTCTTCATGTACGCGGATGCATACTCATTAAAACGGTTTGGTTTAGGTTTCGGAGTTGCTGTTTTGTTGGGGGACTGAGTCCGGGTCTTCTTGTCCGGACTGGGATGACGAACTGGACTCTTTGTTTTGGGCACTGACTTTGGTGCGGATTTCTCAGGACTATGTGGTCTCGGGCGCCTGTCGCTCACAGTTTTGCTCGGCTCCTTAGCGTGTCCATTTAGCACTGGTCGCACATTATCCTTAGGTTGCGTGCGTTCGGGAATCGATCTTTGAGGAGTTTTGACGTGACGGTCAGGGGAGGTAGTTTTGTGGACTGAAGATTTAGGAGGTCGTTCTGGTGATCTGGTCTGAAGGCGCTCAGGAGACCTTAGCTTTTGATTAGCCGTAGTTGGTCTGGTTGTTTTAGTGTAAGTGTTAGTATCAACTTGTTCACTTTCAACCTTCTTCTTTGCAATACGAATTTGAGATCTGATGCGTCGCCTCTGCTCGTAACCAACGACCTTTTCCAACTGAAAATTAGAATATAGTCAGCAAAAGTATAAATATAATACGCAAATATAAACAATAATTATGAGCATGCTAATCTTGTGCTTACTGACCATTTGTTCCAGGAGGTCCAGGTCGAAGATGTCTTCGATGCAGGGGTGTTCGACGCTGCGCCGGCGTTCGCTACTCGCTGTGGATCTCTCAACGCTGGTCCTTCGAAGCTCTATCCCAAACTTGCCACTTCCTCGACGACTGCTTATTTCAGTTTCTTCAACCACTTTTATCTCTTCCTTGATTTGGCTGGTCTTTGTGGGGCGAAGATATCCGGGAACTTTGTCAGGCTTATCATTGTCGGGCCGCTGCCTCGGAGACTCAGCTCTCTGCGAAGCTGGATATCTTGACAGAAGAGTCTTAGTCGTAGTTGTCGTTTCTACAGTTTGACGCATTGGAGACTTCGATCTTTGTATTTCAGGGGATTGGGCAGTCAAACGAGATGGACTGTTCCGTAGCTTATCATCAGAACGAGGATAGTGAGGCCGAGTTAGTGTGCCACTTGTCGGGCGATCTGTGGGTGTATGAGGAGCAGCATCCACTTCGCTATCCACGTCAGTTACATTAGGAGAGCCATCTTCAACAGAAGGATGTAGAACGGTGGTCGAATCAGTCTTGGGAGACTTCTTCATCACACCAATGTCAGTCAACTTTGCAGTCTTAGAGGGAATCGTTTCTTTAGTTTGTTTTTGAGTAGTTGTAGCTATGTTTTCGAACAAAGCTTTGGCTTTTTTCACAGCTTCACTACTACGGAGAGTAGTTATTTTGGCAATAGGCGTCCTTTCTGCTGGCTTAGTATTGGGGCTGCTATAATCCTTAATCTTTGGAAGGGATGATGTAGTCACCTTCGGTTTGAGCGATTTATTGTCACGTTGTTCACGTTCTGGTGTCTTTCTATTACTAGTAATTTCTACATCCTCCGTAAACGTGGTTGTCTCAATCTCATATTCCTCGTCATCAGCGTCATCGACTATCTTTTGCATAATCTTGTCATGTTGCTCCTTTATTTTCTTTTCCTTCTCCTCGACTTCATGGGATTCCGTCATAAACTGCTCGGCTGTTTTAACAAATTTATGTACTTTGTCGGAAACACTTAGCAAACAGTCATCACTCTTTAATGAGTCATCAATGTTAGTCAAGTCAGGACGTTCAACCTTTTGTGGGGTCGGTTTTACCTTAGGTGTCTTGACGTTTTCAGCAGTCTCTACAAACAAGTGTGCTTTGTCGTGTACACTAAGTTTCGTATAGTCATCTGTATAAACAGTATTTTTGTCGTACTCATCGGTGACTCTACGCGCCGGGCTCTTGCTATCCCTCGTGTCTTTGGGTCCTTTAGCAAACTTGTTGACTTTCTCTGATACAGATAGTAAGCACTCATCGGATTTCAACTTATCATCGATAAAATCAGAATGGACTCTTCTTTCTGTGTCTTTGAATGTTGTAGTAGTATCTCTAGGCTTGGTCACTGTATCGACTCCTTTTGTGAACCGGGATACCTTATCAGTTACGCTAAGAAGGCTTTCATCATCCTCGGTGACGAAGTCTACATCAGTTTTCCTGACAAAAAGCTCATCATCTTCGCAGATCTCAACAATATCATCAACAATGGTTTCGGCCTCATGAATGGTGTGATGTGTTCTTCTGTTGAATTCATCATCGGGTTCGCTCACTTCGTCAGGATATCGAGGAGTACCGACATCTTCTCCGAAATTAACTGGCGTTGGACAGATTCGGTCCGGTGAGTTCTCTCTGGATGATTTAGATTGTTGCACATCAATAATAATGTCATCTTCGTCAGTGGAAGTGTTCAGTGTCGTTGCAGACTTAGGTTTGCTGGGCAATTTTGAATGCGGTTCTTTCAAAGTGGACTTTGTAGTTTTAGTCGTTGTTTTACTAGACACGTCACTTACTGTTATTTCTGGTTTGGACTTCATTCTTTGAGGTGATGTCTTCTTGGACTTCATGGTGATATCGCTAACAGTGCGCATGACTTTAGTGTCGCTGTCTTTCTTTGAAGGAATTACACTTTCTCTATTGCCTTTAGGAGTCGGGGTTCGCTTAGTTTCGGGCTCGCTTTGACGACCTGTCGGCGAGGGAATTGACTTCGTAGGAGTTCTGCCTGTTGTAGTCCGTGTAAAACTATTCTGCTTGGTAACAGAACTTATATTAGTAGTCTTTTTCAAATCAGTTGCTGTCTTTTCTACTTTAGTCACATTCAAAGACGCAGGTGTCGGTTTCCTAGTCAGATGAGAGGGGATCTGTTCTTTAGGTTTGATGCCACTTGGTTTGGATATCTGAGGAGATTGTGGTCTATCAGAAGGCGAAACCTGTTTTTTCGGTGAAATACTTCTAGTTTTCGTCGGGGAATCTGGACTTTTGTCCAGCTTACTAGGTGCAGCAATACCTGAAGGTTTTTTTGTAGGAGAAATAGTTCTGGTAAAAAGCTTGCTTGGCATTTTCTGATCTTTTGGCTTTTCATCCTTACGTTTTTCCGGATGAGATGTAATTTTAGTGGTTGAGTACTTCTCTGTGATTTCGGCGAAATCTTCAGTTAAAGATTCATCATCTATTTCAGTGTGGCCAGTTATATCGATATCTTGCAAGCTAGTTGTTGTTTTTCCCGGGCTCTTCTCTCGACTAGGTGACTTTTCTTTACGTTCAGGCGATAATTTTCTGAGAGATTTTTGCACTCTATCCAAAATTTCCTGTTCTCTCTCAGACATAAGGAAATCTGTGCTCACTTCAGTGACTTTAGTCGTTTTCTTCATTGGAGAAGGAGTGCGAAGCTGTCTTGGCTCTTCCGGCTGCTGCAGGTAGTCAGGCTTTGTTTTTGATGGTTCATGTGGTGCGTAGCGAGACGGTGATTCTGATGATCTGGGTGACGGACGCTTTTTGACATCTTCAGTGGTCTCATATTCTTTAGTAGTTGTAGTGGTTTCAAATTTAGATGTAACTGAAGCAGTCGGGCTCATGTAACTTGGTTTTCTATCCGGGCTAGAACTTGAACGAGTAGGAGATGATTCCTGCGGATATTTTTGTCCGGTCTTTTTAGTTGGACTATCTTTAGACGTAGGTGGATTCTTCATAGAAACGTCAGTCTGATGTTTGGTAGGTGATTCTGTTCGTGGACGTTCAGGAGTAGGCTTGGAACCATCAGTGGGCTTAGGAGCTCTTCTTGTAGGCGAAGTGCCTGATGGTCGGGAAAAACGATCTTCTGTAATTTTAGAACTCGTAGTCTTCTGAATATCCTCTAAGGTTGAATCATAAGTAGTTTTTATCGATGTTGTGGATTTCAAATGAATAGGTTCCTTATTATCAGAAGTTGGCATTTGTCTAGACGGTGATGTTTCTTTAGGATATCTATCACTTGCTTGCTTTTCGGGACTGGTTTGATGTGAGATTTCATCATATCGTGGCATGCGGTTGGGACTTCTGTCCAAATGAGGTTTATTTGGAGAGCTGTCTTTTGGGATTTTCTGATTAGGCAATTCCGAAGGGCGCGATTGTGGATACCTGCTTTGCACTGTCTCCACAGAGGTATCGTCCTCGTAAACTTTGGCAATATCCTCTCTAGTGCTGACAGAGGTGGTAGTTTTCATGTAACCAGGAATTTCTGGTGTGGTGTTTTGCTTTGAAGGTGTTTCTCTTGGGTGCTCATCAGTGGGTTTTTCGCCATGTAACTCTTCGGCTTGGTTAGGTTTCCTACCACGAGGCTCAGACGGCTTCTGATACCCTGGCTTACGATCAGGACTAACACTTTTTCTAGATGCAATAGTTTCCGATGGATGAGATCTAGACGGCGAAAGATGTCGAGGATAGTCAGATTCTGGCTCGTGTTTATCGCTTGGTTTTAAGGGTTTGCGAGTAAGTAAATCAGAGGGACGAGGGGAAGAATGCTTCTTTTCAATTGTTTCTGTTCTACAAGTTTCTAAGAAGTCTTTAGTCGCGGATACTGTGTCTTGTTTAACGACATGAGTTGATGTTGTCTTCATGAACCCAGGTGTTTTCTCGATGACAGGTTTCTGCCTAGTCGGAGACGGTTCCTTAGTATATTTATCAACAGGTTGTTTCTCAGGAGTAGACCTTTTTAGTGTGGTTTCGTCTATAGGTTTGCGTTGAGGAATCTTATCAGTCGGCTGAGTCGTCCTAGATGGCGAATTTGTATGAGGATAGCCTTCAGGTTCCGAAGTATTCCTGGTCGGTGAATCAGATGGACGTTGAGAAGGACGTCTTTCTGTAGTTTTTAAAGATGTAGTTTCTTCAACATCTTCATTTGTGGATATGGTGTCATATTTTGTTGAGACGGTCGAGGTGGTCTTCATATAATTAGGGATCTTGTCCGGTTTAGGTTTACCAGTAAGCTTTTTCTCGGGGCTAGATCTAGAAGGAGATGGCTGCTCGCGACTCTGCGGCTTCTGATCAGGGCTCTGATCTCTCGCATGTGGCCGAGAGTCACTCGAAGGTTTGGAAGCCTTTCTTGTAGGCGAATCTGAAGGTCGAGAAGACATTTGTCTGGTTTGGATTGTCTCGGAAGTGGTGGTCTCGTGCAAATTCTCAGTGGACGTAGTTTCAAACTTAGACGTCATAGAAGCAGTGGTTTTCATGTAGCCAGGTCTTGATGGTGATGAATCTTTAGGTTTCTGCTCTGGACTTTTATTGGAAGCATTAGTGTTTCTAGTTAGAGCGTCATCCGTCGGTTTAGGGGCCTGGTGTGTAGGGGACCCAGAAGGACGGGAAGATGGCCTGGTTTTTGTAGATTTTGTGGTAGTAGAGTCTTCTAAATCTTCAGTAGGAGACGAGGAATCGTATTCAACTACCATAGAAGTTGTGGTGTTAGTGTAACCAGGTCTAGATGGAGATTTTTCTCGTGGGAATTCATCACTTGATTTTTTCACTGGACTAGTTAGCGCACTCTGTTCAAAACTAGGCTTGCGTTGTGGACTCTTGTCAGATGGCTGACCTGGCCTTAAGGGTTTATCAGAAGGAGTTTTTCTTGTCGGAGACTCGGAGGATCGTGAAGGTTTCCTTTCAGTAGTTTTAGTTGTTTGTATTTCATTAACATCCTGGACCGTTACATCATATTTAGATGATACGGCTGTTGTGGTTTTCATATAGCCAGGAATAACTGAAGTAGGTTCTTCTGGGCGTTTATTTTCAGGTTTCTTTTCGGTTGGTTCATATCCTGGTTTTCTTTCAGGGCTCAAGCTTGATCTAGGTGAAGTACGTGATGGATGAGGCTTAGATGAAGTAGTACGTGGATACTCAGAATCTTTCGGGGTTCGTTCAGGACTCTCACGAGTTTTCGGAATATCGCCCCTGTGAGTTCTATTAGGAAAATCATCTGATGGCTGATATGATGGTTTTCTCTCAGGGCTTTGTCTTGGTGAAGGATACTTTGCCATGGCAGTTTTCTTTATATCCTCTGTATCTTTAGTCGTGACATCGTAAGTGAATACAGTCTTGTCTTTTGTTATAATGTCTTGAAGCTTCGTGGGAGAGTTCTCTCGCGGAGTCTTGGGTTTCTTGTCAGTGGGAACATCTTCACGATGAGTGGTGGTCGTTTTGACAATATTTTCTTGTTCACGAGTTATGAAATCAGTGATATCTGTTTTTGTGTCAGTAGTTTTCTTGACTGTTGGATATTCGAATGGGGTTTCTCTCGGAGCAGGACTGCGACAAGGGGAGACACTAGGTGAGCTCAAGTTTGTTTCTGGTTCCTTCAAATAAGAGGTTTTCTTGATAGTTTCTGTTGTAGTTGTATCATCCATCATGCCAAGGATCTTGCGGCAGCGGTCTTCATAAGTTTCTCTACGTTCTAGAGGTGGTTTTTGTTTACCAACAGGAGTGTCAGACCCAGGGCCTTCTGGCCTGTCTATTTTCAACACTTTGTGATCAGGCAAGTCATTTGGTTCCTCTGTTGGTGAAACACGGAAACTGGAGGGTGGCTTTTCAATCGGAGACGGTTGGGTTATCTCAGTTGTAGGTTTCTTTAAGGAGCTCTTTCTTGGTAGACTGTCTTTTGATGGAGAGATACGTTTCTCGGGAGATGGAGACCTGCAAGGTATCTTAGAGGGAGATTGAGATCTATTAAAATCTAGGCTCTCGGGTCTTCTGTGAGTTGTGGTGGTTTCATCGATTGAGTGTGATTTAGAATAATATTCTTGGTCATCCAAGTCAGTGACAACAGTCTTCTCAGTTCGTGGGGAGCTAAAGTAAACAAATCCACTTACTGAAGTAGTCGGAGAGCTTTGGCCAGTCGATGGCTCAGTATCAGCAGGTTTAGGCTTCCTAGTAGGGCTAGATGATGGAGTAACCAGTTGCCTCGGACGCTCTTTAGTGGTAGTTTTGTTAACCTCTTCGGTAGTTCTCTCAGTAGATATAAAATCGGTAGTATGCTTGAATTTATTGTCTTTGGATGGAGATTTAACTGGTGAGACGCTGTCCCGTGGAGCCTTCTTGATGGGAGACGATGGCTGGTCAGGTGTTTTCTTGGGAGATTTTTCACGTCGCTTTAAAGAGTCAAACTTGACATCTTTTGTGTCCTTTGTAGTTGTTGTTGTAGTAACCTCAGTGACGTCACGATCATAAGGCTTTTTCTTATCATAAGTGCCAAATTTTGAAGGTGAAGGTTCCCTAGGACCAGTTTTATCAGTAGGAGAATCTTTATCTTTTGGGATTTGATTTTTTGTTGTAATTTCTTCAGTAAAATCAGTTGTTCTGACTTGACTCGTATCAATCTGGTCACGTTGGTCAATGATTGTAACATGCTCTTTAGGTGAAGGTGACGACTTTCTTGGGAAATCAGGAGTATCTTTGCTCGGACTCTTCCTTATTGGTGAAGAATCTTTATCTCTTGGAGAGGGGCGTTCAGGACTAGATTGCTTCGGATAGTTTGTGTCAGTTTTATCAGTACGAGTGTACATTTTAGTTTCCTCGTCGATAAACTTGTAATGATCTGCTTGTATTTTCGTCGTGTTTTTAGTGTAGTCCTGAGGTTTGCGTTCAGGGCTTTGTGAGGGTGCATGTTTTGTGGGTAATGTTTTGTCCGGGGTTTTTGTTGGAGACTTCAGGCTATCAGAGGGTTTGTTCGAAGAAGTTGGTCTCATATAACCCGGTTTTCTATCAGGACTCACACTTCCTCTTTTTGAAGTGTCATCTCGAGGATGCTTCTCAGTAGGCTCCTTGGGTCTATCAGTAGCAGAATTAGACGGTTTTGTCGCAGGTTTGCGATCAGGACTTGTACCAGGTCTTTTGGCACTGTCCGTAGGATGATAAGGTCGAGAAGGGGATGTGGTTCGCGAGAACTCCGAGGTAGGACTTGGACGACTGTCATTAGGCTTTTGATATCCTGGTTTCCTATCTGGACTCTGACTTGGTTTCTTAGAAGTATCTTTAGGGATGCTGTCAGTGCTTCTGTCAGGACTTAGACTCAATCTAGTTGGAGTTATACGTGGAAAACCAGGAGAAGTTTGATGTGTTGGTTTTCTTTCTGGGCTCGCTCGTGGCCTAGTCGGTGAGTCACGACGTTCTACAGGACGGGTCGGAGAGCCCGCTCTAGGGTAGTTGTCGGTTGGAGAACCTTTCTGTGTTGGCTTTCTATCCGGGCTAGCACTAGGCCTGAAGGATAAGTCCTGAGGTCTCTTCTCTGGACTTGTGCTCGGTCTTTGACGATGATCTTGAGGCTTCCTCTCAGGACTATAGCCAGGTCTAGTTGGAGAACGGCCGGTTGGTGGTCTTTTATCATCAGGGCTTGTATATTTGTGCGTCTTAACTTCAGTAACGGAATGCGTAGAAGTAGTAGTAGAATGCTTATCTGAGACTGTGCGAGTCGGCGAATATCTATCAATTTTGTTGGGGCTACCACCACGGCTTGATGGTTTCCTGGAGATTTTATCAGGGCTTACGCTACTTCTTAGTGAAGATGTGCTTGACTTGAAAGTTTTGCTGCCAGGAGATGAGGCCCTAGTTGATGGTCGAGTATTAGTGGGAGTATCAGCACGGAGTGTGCTAGCCCATGCCTGATGTGAGGGACTCCAATCGTTACTGATCTTCTTTTGAGGAAAGTCAGTTTGGTATGTAGTTTGATAATGATCAGTGCTTGTCTTTCTCTCAATAGTTTCTTCAAGTTTTTTATCTCGAGCAACGTGGTGGACTCTCTCCTCAGTGTGTCTAATTTGCTGTGGTACGTTATCCTGTGGTTGAACCGGGTGGTCGTTGCGTGGTGTATCTGAACCAGGGCGCTGATTGCGTGGTGTATCTGAATCAGGGCGCTCAGTGCGCGGGGTGCATGTGTCAGGACGTTCACTGCGCGGTGTGTATGTTTCAGGGCGTTCGTTACGAGGCGTAAAAGTTGCAGGGCGACTCTCACGCGGTGTAAAAGATTCTGGACGATCACTTCCCGGTGTAACTGTTTCAGGGCGTTGATGGCGTGGTGTAAATGTTTCTGGACGTTCATTACTTGGTGTTTTAGTTTCAGGGCCCTCATTACGCGGTGTAAACGTTTCCGGACGACCTTCACGAGGAGTTACTGTTTCGCGGTCACGGCGAAAATTGGTAGTGTCATATTGGCGGTGATGAGTCCGATTCGTCTGTTGACGTGTTTGGGCATAGTCATCTTTATCGGTAGATTCAATAACTTTATTGAGGCGTGTGACTTGGCGAGTAATTTGTGAATAATCATCATCGGCTTTAGAATGATCTATCACTTTCTTATTAACTTTAGTTTCAAGGCGCTGCACTTCCGAATAATCTTCGTTATCCTTTGTCGTATAATCTGCTATTTGTCTTTTGAAATCATAGTCATCGACGTGCCTTTGAGAATCGACAATGTCAGTAGCACGTTCGTCGACTACATGTCGAATGATTTTTGAGGATTCCCTGGCGTCAGACCGCTGTTGGGTAGAGTAGGACTTGTTTTCCCTTGTCTGGTAGGATTGTTCAGAGCGGGTGGTTTGTACTGGAACTCGAAATTCTCTCTTGGTGCTGGTAACCCTAGTCCCGTCAGGCAGGCACCGCGTCTCTACGATCACTCTGGTGTTGTCGTCAGGGTAGTCGATCTTCCTGGTCACAAGCTCTCCAGTCTCATAATCACTTCTTGTCACATTTTGTTCGTAGTCACTTTTGTGGACAATATTTTCATAGTCATTCTTCCTTACACTTTGCTCGTAGTCATTTTTTCTTACGTTTTGTTGGTAATTATTCTTCTTCAAATTTTGTTCATAATCATTGTTCCTCAAGTTTTGTTCGTAGTCATTAGTTTTAATGATCTGTCTTCTTGTTACAGAGGACGCATCCTCATTACGGTTAGTATCATAACTTCGTAGGTCATAGTCGTCATTGGTCAAATATGGCACTGATTCATGTCTCGTCGAAGACATCTGCTGGAACTTGGATGAGGACGTCGAAGAACTGGTGGTCGATGCTATTTGTGTCCCGTCGTCAGTGTGGCGGACGACGTGCTCGCGCGCGGCCGTGTTCGACGCCGTCTCGTTGCGCTTCAGGCTGCTGTTGTCATCGTGGTACTCAGTGACCGCTTCTTTGTGATGGTCGACGGCTGCGAACTGTCCCTTGCCGCCGTCCACGTCGTATCTGCCCTCGATGTTGGCATGGACAGACTTAACGTGCGTGTGGCCGTCGTCTGTGGTCTTGTTCTCCGACTCCACATTCCATCCAGCGTTCGACAGCGCCTTCAGATCTGTAAGGAGAGTAGTAGAAAGTATTATTATGTGATCGTGAACTGTGGAATACCGTTACCGGTTAATAAGCGTTAGTTCTGTTAAGTAGGTAGGGTGTATCGTGCAGGCACCTTGGCCGCGGTACGTGAACTCCTTGGGCGGGGAGCCCGCGTCGCGGACCTCCTTGCTCTTCATGGACTGGAAGCTCTGGTCCGCGAACGACTTGACGTGGCCTTGCGCAGCACTGAACTCACTACCTGTTGGATTCGGGCACAACTACGCTAACTTGTGGTGTTTGGGAACATAGACTTTTACATTTTCAAAACATGATTTAGGACAAATGCTTATACTATAAAAACACAAAACATGCTAAACTATGTTTACAGCTATCACTGGCTGAGCGAAACTAAAATAAAACTGATCCTATCTACGAAACAAAATTTTACTCCACTTTCTTTTAATTATTCCCGTACCCATATAAAAATCCCAAGCTGTCATAACTATCTAAATACAAGATCATTCAAGCTTTTAAAACAATCTACACTACGATGTTTCATCATCTGCGATGACTTCTACCGACATTCGAAAGCCTCGTATTCATGGTAGACAAAAGTTGCGTTTAACTTGCTGAAAACATTATTTTAGTAACTCAACTAAGTACTATTTACCACGAACACGAGGCATTTTTCCTTTACCTCTCTCTACTCAAGACAGTAGCCCTTTTCCTCTACCCCTCTCTACTCAAGTCAGTCAGATATTTTTTTTACGTTACCTTTCCCATCTCTAGTGGGTTCGGGCGAGTACAGGTTGCGCAGGCGCTCCTCCCGCAGCCGGTACATGTGCGCGCGGATCTCTTTCTTGCGAGAGAAGTCCTCCGTCTGCTGCCACTGAAATGTTAAAATAGGTGTGATAATTTTAGTTCCTTAATGTACGAGCTACAGGATTTTATTTATTTTTTTGGTGTTTTTTTTAATTTTTATTTAATAAAATAAATTTCTTTTCAAAATATTCCCACAATTGACACCTTGTTGACACGTAGTTCTAAAAAGTCATCAATTGGGTTTTGAAGTCAGTGTTATGAAAAAGCGCCTGTCACTGATTCTATAGCACAAGTTCAAATTCAAAAACTCTGCTCCGGGTTTCTATCAGGCGCTTGGAATTTAGAATTATATTTTCGATGCTATATATACCAAATACAACAATAATTTAATTAGATGCACTGAATCCAGCCTTTTGAAATGTCAATAAAAACTTATGTACAAGTACAAAACACCGCTCTAAATGGATTAAGGACACCGGGTGGCCAAAGCAGCAGTGTTTTTGTTAGCATGGAAGAATTGTATTTGTGGTTGACAACACACACCTATTAAATTACTTAAAAAAAACTTTAATAGCCTTTTTTCCAGGACCAAAAAGTAAGAAAATTATCTCACCATGCGGCGCAGTAAGTCCTCGTCGCGGATCAACGACACGTCGCCTTCAGACATTCTGCAAACAACGACAAACACTATTTAATACATTATTCACATAACCCAAACATCTCATTTCCAATTTTTATAATTAACTAACTCCGCAGACATTAACGGGCATCGATACCTAATTAATAAATAAGTAAGTTAGGCCCAAAAATTTGAATTAAAGAAATACACTATAGTTCATGGATTTAAAGTTTGGTAGTAGGGTAATTTGACAAGTCGTATTTTAACACAAGATATAAAAGGATAAAATAAAAGGTTGCACTTAAAATTATACTATAAAATTCTAACAACCAATCAGATACAACTCACAGGTAGGAAACAAATAAATGCCATACAGAAAATATCAGGAATTAAACACAACACTTAGTAAATTACAGTAAATGACTTAAACCATGGATCACGCTAAAAACAACTATCTGTTTTCAAAATAGCAGAACCTTTAGAACCGTTCTCTAAGCCCAAGGCCTGAGTCCTATCGAACCTGGATCTAACATATTGATATTTGTTCCAAAACTGGTGGAGCCTCGTGATTGTAATGGTGACATTCTATTCAAGCAATCCTAATAAAGACTATAAGGTTAAATTAATAGATGAACCTAAATTGCAACCAAACCTACGCGCAATCCGACGCTCCACAATGAAATTACCTACAGAGGTATGGTAGACAGTGTTAAACTCAGGGATAAGGTCTAACTCTAACACTGTACCTAAATGTGGTACTTGGAAGTACCTACGATCACCACAGCAGCCCTAGCTACCCTCAATCAATCTTTTATTTGTACCCTAATTGCTGACAGGCTAATAGTTTTTCTACGAATGAATTTAGTATTCACACCCTGAGTCACAAAATACCCAACTGCTTATTAGTAACTGCTGAAGACTTAATTCCCTGCCTAAGTCTGTGTTTCCCTAGTTACAACAGTCTCTAAGTCAAGAGCGAATAGGTTACTTCTAGAGGCAAGCATGCTCCAACATCATCGCTTGCCATCAGGTGAGATAGTGTGATACAGACCCGCTGTGCGTATGTACATATTGTCGTTGCAAAAGAAGAAGTTATTTATGTAGCTAAACCAGTGCCTGAACCTACATAACCAATCTTAGACCATAGACCGGTAAACCTAGAATGGCGGGAACTTAACCTCCAGCATAATTAATTTAACAAAACTTATAGTCGGCATTACGTTAGTCGCATGTTCAATAACAAACGAAGTCAATATCATTGTCACCCATAAGCTCATACTTTATCATCTTCTTACTCTTGTCCCGTGTTAGTTGGTTGGGATCAGTGCAACACGTTTTTTTCTTCTATTCTGTCCTGTCACCCGTCACACTACCACTAACTCCCTTTTCATATCACTTCTCAGACAATCCATCCATCTTTAGTCTCCCTCTTCCTCTGCATCCATCCACACGTATACTCATAACTATATTAGTAACATGCGCTTCATCCCTCCTCTTCATGTGACCATACCAAGATTAAGGGAACCTTCAACTTTTCAGTCACTGGCGCCACTTTTAAACTTCCGTCTATAAGCTCATAGTTACTTACATTATCACAATACATAGATACTAGGTATATTTATGTAAGTGCTATTACTTTATTTAGCTGTCATTCGTATACACAGCTAATTAAACAATCGCGGTCGTGCCATCGGTTCCGGACTGATGAGCTGATCTGCGACACACATCAGATGTGGCTGCTATTCTGATTTTATTTAACGCCACTTTAATTGAGTGTCTGTTGCGGGTTTGCCTTTCATTTTCTGAATTGCTAAATGAATTGTTAATTTTTTTAATTGCAGTCAGGGATTGCGAACATTTATCGTGATCGTGACACTAAAAATATGGTACTCGTAAAAATTAATAATATAATGTGGTCATGACGGGCCGTCAAAAAGTGTGAGAGAAAAGCTACTTTTCTCTCTCACACTCTTACGGCACGTATAGTCGTATATTAAAAACAAAACAGAAGAGATGATAAAAATAAATAGACTAATTTGATTCTCCACCTCACCCAAACTACAAAATATTATAGACTAGCCGTCATCCGCGGTTTCAACCGCGTCTTTGGTCACTGCTCCGTGCATATAGCCTAGATACTATTTGTCATGAATCTGGCTATCTCATACATAAAGTTTTTTTTCTAATTCGACTGGTAATTTTGGAGACCGAACAAATAAAAAACAAAAATAATCTTTCGCTTTATAATATTATTAGGAATAGATAAAAAAATTATGACCTAATACATGATCAGTAGTACAATACACGAAAGCCTGGTCGAGCAAATACAGCTATTTATAAGCAATATATGATGACTATATCACCGCCAATTAACACTCAAGTGATCGCTAAATGGACTTGTTTGAATCTGGCTCGTGTCACGCTGACCGAGGTGCAATTGACGGACCTTGGCGACACAATCAGTGGTCAACGAGGCACGTCAGCACCTCATTGCCGGATTTATGGCTGGCCGTCGAGGCTACCTATGGCATATATCAGGAAATGCATATTAAAGTATAGACCAAAACGAAGCTGTTGGGACGATCTGGTCTTAGCTTGGAAAAATGACAGACACGCGTGGAAAATGAAGGACAGTCAAAACAGGCATTAGAAAACAATAAATTCTTTATATATTAAATTGATAATATTTTTTTTATTTAATTGATATAAACTAGTGCTTGACTGCGATCCCACCTGATGGTAAGCAGTAATTCAATCGTAGATGGTGAGGCGCACTAATTTATTGAGAGCCTATTCACTCTAGCCTTGAAGAGACCCAAATTATAATCGGACGGGAAAACCGCAGCAGGCAAATTATTCCAGTCCCTCGATGTACGCGGTATAAACGACGAGGCGAAACGCTTGGTCCGGACCGTAGAGGTTTCAACAACGTAAGGGTGGATACTCGCCGTTCGTCGGCTTGTCCGATGGTAGAAATGAGATGGTGGAATCAAGTCATGCAATTCCTGCGCACACTCTCCAAAATGCAAATTTGCAAAATGCAAATGCAAAAAATTAAGGGAAGTCACGGCAATGTGGGTTGCCAGCTAAGTCTAATCATAAACCAATTATGTTTGCCGTCAGCTGTGCAAGAAAAGGATCTAGTTTATAAAATAAACACAATTTTTTCAGCTCAACATATAAATCACATTAACACATGTCCATTGACACATTCCTAATAGCTAACACTAAATCGGTTGTCGTGAGCCATCTGTCGAAGTGTCTCAGCCTCGATCCTCGCGCCATATGGCCCGTGGCCCAAAGGTCTGGCCATATAAGGTACACAGCCGCCACCCCGGTGCCCTTGCCCCTCTTACAGCATCTTATAAGGAGACATAACTTTTATCTTGCCACTCGGCAAAAACGAGTAAAGTTGTATTGAAGAATTTTTTTTTCTTTATTTTTAGTTACGTGTCCTAGATACGGAGGTCGTTTCGTGTGTCGGTCGTACTTAATGTTTTTAATTCAAAGATATATTTTTTTCATTGTGGTGTCTTACAATTGCAAATGCTATTTGGAATACTCTAAACGAGAATTTGCACATCTACAAAAGCTTGTACAAAAGCAAGTGAGCTTCGACAAAATTCTTTAGGTAATTACAAAGAAATGGATCTAATGGAAGTACATATCACATGATCCATACTTTAATATCATTCCGTGAAATTCAAAAGAGGCAGCTTGAGAAATGCATGACTAAATAAACCGGCTGCGAACATGCACAAGGAATTCCGAATGCCAGACCAGAGGCACTGTGTCTTTGGATACATCCATCACGTTTATGCAACATTCCAGAATGTTTTCGTCCTCATGGTCAAATACTAGTGTCTCAATAAGCCATGATGTCACCTAATGGACGTTTATCTGTCACCGGTGATTGGCCCCGTGGCCCAAACTAATGGCTAGTGATAAATGAACACTGGGGGCTGGACCAGTGTGTTGCAACTTTAGTTGACACTAATGGGTTTGGTGATGGGGAATGATAGATATTGTCGGGTCGGGTTAGCTAAGGCTGGCGTTTCAGCCCTAATTAGTAATGAGCATTACCTCATCGCTACAACTAATACAGAAATTACGAGACCAGAGAGAAAAACTTACGCCACAGTAAGAAGAGTTCGAACTTCAAGTCTTCGAGGACCTCAATCAGTCACTTAACACTTAAAATCTACTTAAGCATTTTGTAAAAGTATAGCATCTAATTAACGGTAAGAAAGTTCCTTTAAACCCCTTCATTAAACCCCATCTATTTAAACAGGTAAACCACCATAATTTCGCTATAGTTGGGCAGTAAGGCACGTCCCAAAGGTCACAGGACTCGCGCGCAGGTAGTGGCAGGCGCAGGCCTCGGCCGCCGGGAACCTGCTAGTGACTCATACGCATAGATCAACTGATCGAGGAGGAGAAACGGAACTCAAAACTTTAGCCTTTGTATTAGGACCAATTGCTAAAGTACCTACTTCGTGACAAGACACTTGGAGAGAAAATATTAGATCGATATACTTTATTGTTCATTATGTAACGATCATATCTAATGTTAGATAATCCTAAAGATATAGGCACCTAGCTATCAGCTTTTAAACCAACAGAAGGCCTGGCCTTTTTTAAAAACATCCCTTCTTTAAACATCCCTTGAAACTTTGATTTCCCTACAGACTAATATAATCCATTTCTCCTGTCCACAATAATAGTCGAAGGGCCGCTCCTAAGGTCAGAGGACTCGTGTTGGTTCGGGCGCCGAGCGGCGCGGCGCCTGCGCAACCTGGGCGTGACTCAAGCGCGTTGCGTAGATCGAGGTGAACAGAATGCCTAAACGGTGACCAACTCACTGAGGACGACGGTATTTGCGATGTCTGAAGTCTGAACCAGATGTTTTGTTATGGGCTGTTTTATTTGATTATTTCAGTTGAAACGTTGGGATTGCATACAATTATTTATTTGGGTTTAATAAAGGTCAATTACTTAATTACCTATCGTGTAAAGTATTGTATGTTGAAATGCAAAAAACACTGTTGCCATCGCAGATACAAGCTGGTAGAGGTTGTCTTATGATCGTGAGACACATGATAACAGAGGCCCAGTGTCACGAAGTCGGGCTGTGGACGAAGATTAAATGATTACTGAATTTCAGATACGTTGTAGAAAGAACTGGGGCCTAACCCGTGACGTGACGTGTTGACATGTCAGGCGTGCGAGCGAGAAAGAGGGATGGGACTATACACCCTATATAGTTCCGGCCCTTTAACAGTTCAGGTTAGGTCGACAAATGTATCACGTTTAGAGCTCGTGGCAGCGTCTCAGGTGTCTTGTCCACGTCGCCAACTTTGTTAATTCAAGCTGTTTTTTTAGAAAACTTCTTAAATTAACAAACAACCAATATTTATTTTCTTATTCGTGGCATCTTCAACCTACCTGGTCTATGAGCACACATACGTGTAACACGGTGACATAATGTGAGGCGAACGACATTAACTTACAAATGCATATTAATACGTGAACAGGTTCTCAATTCTTGATATTCGGACTGCTGATTATGTTATTGGACAGGAGGATTAAACTTCTTGCCATCGAAATTGAGGAAAAAAATGTGAATAACAAGTATTTGATGTCAACGTTTTAGATGTTTACGGTACAAAGTCACCTAAGACAAGATGAACCAGTACTAGCTGATAAGCAAGCTAAAGTGGATGACCCATAAAAGATGCCTTTTGATTATATTTAGAAAATACAAGACTGATCTTTCAGCTAGTACCTACTAGGCCGATTAAGAGAGCCTACTAAGAGCTGAATGCTGACGTCTACACTAAATCATGACTAGTTTCAAGAACCGTGAACTATGAGAGAGCTACTTCGCAGTCAGTTCATCTTTCAACCCATCAATAGTCATCATCTTCCTACCTTTGTTTGTTGTCCCGTGTTATTTGAGGTCTCCGCAACACGTTTTTTTCTTACATTATGTCCTGTCACTCGTCACGCTATCACTAACTCCCTTTTCTTTCATATCACTCCTTTCACAGTCCATTCATCTTTTCTTTGGCCTCCCTCTCCATCCATTTACATGTATACTCATAACTCTTTTAGTAACATGCGTTTCATCCCTCCTCTTCACATGACCGTACCTTTCAAACCATCGATAGTGAAACCATCTTTTCAACCAAGTCAGGTAGGTAAATAAGACTAATTCGCCAGAGAAACTCCTCATCACTATGTCATCCGCGTCCCCAGTGAGAACGCCACCTGATTCACGCCTCATCTGACATCCGGTACTGCCGAAGCTCTGCTCAGAACTGTCGAATACACACGAGCACTGATGCGCCCCGAATGTGAATGAGGATGTGGGTGGAATTGATGAAGCGCGAGAGTGAAAGCATTCCGTTCTTGTAGGCTTGATACCAGGATATTGGAGGTGTTAATCTGGGGTAGTGGCTGTGAATGATATGGCCAGAATAGCCTACTTAAGTTACTGAGTAGGATGTACGAGATAATGCTATGCGTTATTTGATTTTTGGTGTCGTAAAAAATAGGAATATTTTTTTATATAATCGACTAAACATGAACCTAAAAGATCAACCAACTAACCTTAACATAACCCCCCCCTCCCCCCCTCCCTCCTTAACCTTAGCTTTTTTTTTGTTGTGATAACTAGCCTTATAATGTTCCCACTGCTGGGACTTAAGCGAGGAAATGAACCGTAAACCAGCACGCGGACCCAGTGCGGGTCGGTGTATGTCACAATCATGTCTTTCGTTTAAATACGTTTGTTCTAGGTTCTAGGACATGCCAACATTTTTCTTTACCGTTTTCAGAGCAGTGGTGATGAAAAAAATTACACAAAGTAAAGCACCTGCCTGGGTTTGGACGCACGACATAAAAAATATATAGGTTCATTCTTACACTAATATAGCAAAGCAGATTGAACGACTTTGAAAAAAGTAAACACGAAAAACTACAATGTGGTTCACTTACTAGGTTTAATTTTGGTTTTTAGAAGCTCAAGACTTGGAGTAAATGTTGTCATAATGAGGATTTATGAAAACTGTAACAAGTGGTCCCTTACGTAAGTAGGTACATTGTTAATGTATGTTGTTCTGTACAGAAGAAAGTGTCAATTTCCTCACAAACAGACAAACTCCGAAGCGAAAGTTACGTTAGCATAACGTATTCGAGTCACTCACGTGACTTCGTTGAATACTTGAAGTTCAAGGTGAAGCGAATGTAGACTGACATTTAAACAATTTGTTTATTTAGTTTCTGCTAAATTATTATATTTCACAGGAAACGTTTTACAAGAAGTCGTCAGTCTCTAAAGGTACAGCCATTATTAGATTTGCAAGTAAGTACCTAGGTACGTAATTTTAATCGCATCTAATCTAAATGGCTCAGGAGGTATTTAAGTTCAAAGGGCAGCGGTTTGTTTACATAAAATGTTTATAATTGAATTTGTCGCCAGTTGATAACCTGTTGTTCCGTATGGTGTTCGGACGTTAAGAATAACACCATCCCATCTCTTCCCGAGGGTGTCGTAAGAGGCGACAAAGGGACATACCAGAGAATGGGCAGCAGCATCCTCTGTGCATTACAACAACCAAACTGCGATCGCCAACCCGTCTGCCAAGCGTGGCGATTATGGCAACCCCCCCCAACATGAAAAACAGAAAGAAAAAATGGCCCCTAGTGCCCGGCAGCCCGTCTACCCTTGACTCCGGTAGCGGTCAAGGCCACGACGAGGCAAGGGGTACAAGGTGGACCGATGACTTGGTAACGGTTGCGGGAGTCCGATGGATACGAGACGCACAGGACCGTTCGCTGTGGCGATGCTTGGGGGAGGCCTATGTCCAGCAGTGGACGTCTTTCGGCTGAAATGATGATGATAATGATGATGATAACCTACTCGGTCCAATAGATTAGTAATTAGCGCGAAGTAAAAGCAAGAGATATTACTCAGTAGTGATATTGACTATTTCCCGAACGAATACATCAGAACCAGCTGGATCAAAAGCGTGGGGGCCCAGCAGGGCTAAAAAGAAAACCCGTGGTCCTAGAACACAAAGGGTAACTGAAGGACACAGGTGTGGTTTTAGCCAGTAAAAGTCTGACACGTTCTCTCGCTCCACCCTCGAGGGAGAAGATATTAGACGCCTTCGGACCTCAAAAAAAAAGTTTCTGTTGGATCCCCAAGTTTTTTTCAAAAGGATTTAAGAAGTCTGACAAAGACCTTTCTTTTGGGCAGATATAAGAATGTCATAGGCCTGAGTTAGTACCTAGGTACTTAACAGGAATATTGTACTATGTCTATATACATATGTGATATCAGACAGGATGTCACACATCTTTTGTGTTTAAGTCCTCTTATCTTAAACCAATACAAATAGGTAACTCTCTAGTAGATAGTTCTAGGGTTATAAATAGACACTATGACCATATCAGAAGTTTATTATTAAACAATGATATAAACATAAACGGCAGTTTCTTTCTACCTCCACTTATTATGGCGTCCACACAATGGCTTCAGTTGGCTACACTCCAACGTGTATATCACTCAATTTGTATACAAAAGGCCTTTCGAAGTGGTTTGTAATACTTTGCACAATTGCTTGCGAGGACTCAGGAACTAGGACCTTAGTATAAACGACCACCCCCGTGGGTATAATAATAATAATTTATTTCAGATTTCTCCATACTTAAAATATCTTAGATATGGCCGGTTCTTCCATGCGCTACAGAAGATTACAATTGGAATCTTGTACTAGTATCTGATACGAGTATTTCATATATATGTGGGTTTATGTGAAATATTAAAAGACGTAACTGACTAACTGACATAACAACTAAGAAGGGGTTCTTGGAAATTCAACTTATAAGAGGGTGAAAAAGGGGAACTTCGTTTGTATGCAAAATATCATTCCGTGTGACCATCTACTTGAAAATTAGTACAAACAGTAAGTTAATAAATAATAAAGGTTGTCCAACCTATTTGTTTTTCAACACTTCTCCGAATATATAAAGATTGTTTGGAGGATTCTTATTTCTTGGGCTAATAAACTTAAAACTGGAAATAAAGACATTAGTATTTTTTTTAAACTACCCTCAAAATACGATTTTTATGAAAACATTCTCGCGAACGAAGTGGCCGGAAAAGTGCTAGTGTGAAATAAAATATTCTAATTTTTTTTCTCAGTTCTTAACAAAACAAGCATCAGCATTTTCCATAGTGATGGTATCACTGCGCGCGTAAGAGATGGCAAAAAAAAACAGGGTATTTGATGAAGACCTTATACAGTGAACAATGAATTGATGATTATAGTTTATCAGAACTTATAACAAAACTATACTTGCTTTTGATGACCCTTAGCTAGTAGTTAGTCATTCAAGTTAATCAAAATTTCTAATTGAATTGATAAAGCACACGCAGACAGAACCATCAGATTCCACACACCTTTAAATTACGACTAGTAGTAGTCGTAATTTAAACAAATTAAAAACTCTATCAAGAATGACACCTTTATAATAGTCGTCAGATAAATTAATTTAATACTAAAACCAGTCACAACAGACACAATGATGGCATACATTAATTTCGTTCATATTGGCATTAGTTCAACCTTGTCGAAGCTCAGGCAGTGCACAGGATGCGTCTGCGTCGGTGACGTCACCCCGAATTGGTCCGAAGGTCCCCGAGATAACACGAACTGTGATTTACTTAAGTGTTTGTTTTATTTTGAATGCATAATGCATGTTTTTATGACATAGGCAATAACTTGTAAGATCATGTTCGCAATTCTTATATGAATCTAATGGTGTACGGATAAACAGAAATTCAAAAAGCTTCGGCATCAGTCCTCGTCAACTAGCTACAAAAATATTTTTTTAAATAATTTTCTTACACGCGTAGGTAAACCCTTTTAGCTGTAGACACAGATATTTTCTAAAGCATCACATAATTTACAATCAAAATTCTTAATTGGGTTGTAGAATGTGTTTAGAAATAAGTGCCAAATGGACAAATTCTTATTTGACAATGAAATACTAGTCTACGCGAATATTTATTTAAAAATCGAAATTATAATTTTAACTGCGGTCGTTAAAGTTACCTTGACTAATACAGCTAAATCTTTGCCCAGTAGTAGAATAATACAGGCTGACAGTAACCAGTATTGTTACAATGGGATAAAGAACGAAGCAGAATAGTAAACGTAGACAAAAACACTAGCGCCTACAATGCGTTCCAAATAAGAATAGGATCGATTGCCATGTTGTGACATCACGTCATTTTGTCAAATCGAAGAATTATTATGGTGAGCAAAACAAGTTATTTTTAAAATTTATTTTATTTACAAACTGTGAACGAGAATAGTTTAATCAGAATCCAGTTCTTCAATTTTGCTCATCTCTGAGTTCTTCAATTTTGCCCAATTTCTTGCGGTTTGACAGTATGACGTGACGTCACAACATGGCAATCGATCCTTATCTATTAAGAACGCATTATACAAGTGGAGTCACGGCTAAATCTAGCGTTTACACAATTCCCACAAATGACTACAATTCAGTATAATTCGACATCAAAAACAATAATTCCTTAAATCGTTCAGTTTATGCACCACCCACTATGTTAGCTCAACAATAACATGCAATAAAAAAGTTACAAGCTTCCGCCGAGTTACGTCACTCCGGAGCCCGCCGAACGTGAGATCAGTCTTAGCCGTATCTGTGCTAACTTAGCTAGGATCGTTTCCGTTTTCTTGGCTATGTTTATTTTAGACTTTAAGTAACTATGTAAGCTGATTGAATAAGTGCTTCAAAATGGCTACCTCGTTGAAGATGACATTAAGGATTAGTTAATGTAAGGAGTCTCATCTTACTGATTGCGACATTGTGATTGATACTGATTCCCTGTTGCACACCATTAACACTCCCAAGGATAACATAACATTACACCTGTTCTATCTGAAGGCTAAAGCAGTGTGCCTTTATATACCCACACTTCACCAGTATAAAACTATTTAATCCTACTGCCATCAATGATACACAAATCCTAGACTCCGGTAGCGACCGGTTCCGGGACTTACTGGGGTCTATATATAGACCTATACTCCCAAGGATGTTATTATTTTAAAGATTTATAAAACAAATGATAATTGCTCCACATATAAACAAAGTTCCAAAACAAATAAAGGTAGGTTTTCAAGAAATTGAAAAGCGCGAGCTTCAAAAATAATAACATGTCTTGTGTTTAACGGTAATATAGGAAACAAACAAACATAGTGGTAGTTGAGTCAGCCGCCCGCGCCACCTGGCCAACTGGCGGTGATCAATCAGTCATGATAAATTGTGTTAATGGACGGTCCTTATAATAACTGTATGTAGGCAAGTGCGAACATTTGAAAATCATTCGCGAAAATTAATAACAATAGTTGTTAATTTTTACGGTTTTTTTAAGTTTAACATCAACATTGACTTCTCCCGCTCAAGGCGGAGCGAGAGTGCGGGTCAGACTTTTACTGACTTAAACCCACTCCTGTGTTCCTTCTTTACCTTGAGTTCCAGGACTCCGGATTTTCCTTTCAGACAACCCATGGATTGTTAAGGCTCGGGTCTATAATGATATTTAAAGTGACAATGCGGTATATTTGACAAAACATTTATTTTATAATAAACACATTTTGGCGAAATCATTTACAAAAATAGCCCATTGTCAGTTTTTCGTCTGTTGATATTATTAAATAGGCCCCAGTAATTTACATTTAGCATTTGTCTAAAAATCACCAAGTGAAATATTCCTGCTGCAAAATATGCAAAGATTCAGAACAGCGCATCCTACCATCACCTGCTGTAATAAACCAGGCCCACAAACATCTTACAGGCTATACGCAGGACCTACGTGTATGACTAGACGCCTAGGTCCTGCCTCGAACTGGTTTAGCCGACCGTGGGACGCGACCTATCGCTTGGCAAAGTTTGTGTTGGATGTTGGCAAAGGAAATGTAGTTGGGAAGTCTTGGGCCAATGTTTGATGAACTTAACTTTATGTTAAGGCAAATTATTGTGAAGGATTATGTTGAATAATAGTACATGATAATTTTTTCGAGAAAAATAGCGTTTGCTTCTTGAATCCTAAAATAAAAATTACAAATTAGAAAGCAATGAAGACAGGGAAAGTAATTAAATTAGAAATGTGAAAACAATTGGTAATTGCAAGCTATTATGTTGTCAATAGTTGTGTGTTTTATAATAATCATGAGTAGAACGGTCGCGTGCATACCGCGGTCGTGAGTAGCATTCTTCGCCTCAAATATCATTGAGATGTCAATAATACGGCGTCTTATACAATCCTCACACTTATAGTTACATTGTTTTTATAAGTATGTTTAGTTTGTTTTGTGAAAGGAGAAAAGATTTGATGGAATTTCCACGATCGAAGTAGATCATTTCGCCAATCGTGGAAACGTACCGATTTGGTTTAAACTATTTGTGCAAATGATTAATTCGTTCTTTAATATGTGTACCTACCGAAAATACTTTAGTTTAAAACCATACTACAATGAAAATCAATCCTTGACTTTGTAAAATAAAACTGGATTACAAACAAGTTGCCAAAACTGGCGCCTGTTAGCTGCATCCCGATTAAAAACAACGCTTACTTCAATTTTTCTAAAGTACAACTTCCCAAATCTTTGCAGGTTTCCTTTAGTGGCGAAGATATTCGGAGGATCGACAAATAAAAGTTTATTTGCTACGTCTCCTAATATGGCGGCTAAACGCCTTATAAGCGTTTAGTTCCGCCCACAATCAATTTGGAGTTATGAGTTAATTTACCCGCACCAAGACCGTGACACTACTGGAGGTCAACTAAAAGACGTTACTATGTCAAGCAGAGATAATTAGAAGTTTGTAAACCTTAAGAAAACACTGGAAATATGTCGCCATAAGATTCAGGAGACAAAATGTAAATGGATGGAAAAGGTGAGAAAGGCCAAAACTAATGGAATAATTTGTAAAGTGAAAGTGAACTGATGACAGGAAGGTGATAACAACGTAGATATCCTAAGATTTCCTAGCTAAAAGTATTCGTGTCCATAAACACATTCGCTTTACAATAGTAACCTGCATGTCTACGTCTGCTGCTACTGCATAACATTTGAATATACCACAATATTTATGCCCAACGAAGTATCAACACATGCTTTAGCATTCATTTTGATTCCACGTATCTCACCTGTATGGGGGCCATAGAAGAGGTATGCGATGTGCTGTTATGCTATGCAGTTATGGTATTTAACAATTATAATCCAAGAAACGCGGTGGACACCTCAATATTTATGGGGCATTAGCATTTGGTACAGTTAAAGGGCAAGACGGGCATTGCAGCTAACTACAATTTGCATTGTTGTTATTTTCAGGCGTATTATTATTACAATCTATGACAATAATTATATTTAAAAGCCAGACTTAAAGTTGTCAAAGACCAACTGACCGAGTCCAGTCTATGTGGCAACGCTTGAGAGATATGTCTATATCCTTTTGTTGTGGTTTTCTTTCGGGTGAAATGATGATGATAGTGACGTCCATCTCCAAGATCTTATTAAAAGATTTTTTAAATAACTAACACGACCCAGTAATATAGTATAACATACGATTCAGAGTCGATCTGTGCCCTCTGCATCTGTGTTCCGAGAACCCGCCACGCTCATGTGTTGGCGGACGCAACCCGACGCCTGCGCAACTGTGCGCTCTCAGCTTGTTTCTCAAAACACAACGCTGCGTCTGACTCGGCTAGACTTTCTAGTGGGAAATAGCATTGAGAAGGTGTATACTTAGAGTTCGCACAGGACTTATGTTATGAATGCTGTTGTCCGTTTTCACAGCTACATTACTAAAACATATGATTCTTTGTTCTGACCACTAGGTGCTTTTAACATGCTAGCAAAACTATGAACATCGTCGTATTATTTCAGAAAATGGTACGATGAACCTACATTGGACGAGGAAAGTTGAGTAGTTTTAATTATATTCATATTAGGACCAAACCCAAGGGTCCAGGCCAACCAAGTGTGTCTAGAGATTGTAGCACTGCCACTGTTGCATAACACTTGGCTCATTCTGTTAAGTGCCCATCCTATAAATACTTTAGTTGAGCCCATCCCTGGTGGCCATCGTAACAACGTGCCACATTGTAGATATTCTGCCGCTATTACTAAACAGCATTATATTACAAATTAAAGGTTACTGAGATATTGACTTTATTACTTTATCCTTTGGCATATTGGCAGATGGATCAAGAATGATTTAAAAGTGACTGCAATTTACGTTAAAAACCAAGAATAAAATGAAAACTTGATTGTTGACCACTCTCAGTTCTTGCATGTACCTATCATAAATAGTGCCCAAGAAACTATATTTAAATAAACATCGCCTGAAGACCGAATGCCAAAACCTGATTTCAAGATTTTGTAACAAAATACTTTCATGATGGACCCGAAGCCTGCCCGGCTGCGGTGTTGAGTTAGCGCGGCCCTGGAACGTAAAGGGCAACTGAAGGAACACCGACCAGGTGGGGTTTAAGGTTTGAGATAATTTTATTCTCATAAATATTAGAAACATGACGTAACTAAAAACAAATGTTGGACGTATTACAAAAACTAGACATCGATTATAATAATGTTTTGAGGGTAGATTAGAAATATGGACAAGGTAAGTAAACAAGTTTCCGTCATATGCGTAACTAGATGTTTACTCAGTAAAAGTCTCTCACTCCACACAGAGCAGGCAATGTTATTTGATGTTTTATTTGCAACTAGCTGACTCGACAGACATTGTCCTGTCGATGTCGTAGTAATGAACTGACAAGCGCGCCAACTTTCAAACACTCAGACGTTAAACAGTCGTAGTTTTCTGTAATTTTCTTTATTTTCCGTTAGAACCTTCTTCAAGAAAAACACAACAAAAAAAAGCATTAGCGAAATTCGTTCAGCCTTTCACGCGTGATGACGACATCAAGGGAAATATGGATCCATTTATATATATATAGATTGTCAATATTTACGTCAATGATAAAGACAATCGTATAATAAAGTAAACATTCAATTGATGTCACTCACATAAATATTGTCAATCGTAATTGATGGACCCTTTACAAAATCAGTTACTTTTGGATTAGGATTATATTATTATTTAGATAGTCTTCCCTATCAAAACTATAAATATGGCAGCCTACATTTGCTTGCAGGCGCGTACGCGGCCGCGTAGCCTTCACGGCGCGTCGCGCAGCAGCCGGTCTGCGCGAGCTGACCACTGACCAGCCTGCGCAGTGCGCAGTGCACGCTCCGTGGGGCCCATTGTGTGAGTAAAGTGGGGCAGGTAGGTAGTTTGGAAGAACTAGGATAACTTGTCTATAAACTGTAGAAGTTTTTAAAGAGGTACTAAGAAGGTCCCCGAGTGATGTGATCCTTTTTGAGGAGTCATTAATTATAAATTAGTTATTGAGTATTCTGAAACTTGGGGTGCCTTTAAATTTTTTGTCATCCAAAGTCTAGGTATAAATAAAAAAAAAAACAGGTACTTTTTGTGTCATCCAAAATGATCTATAAATTAAATCTATAGGTAATATTAATGAATCTTGCTACGTTAAGGATTTTGAGTATTATAATATTGTATATTATTAAAATAATATTGATATGGCCAGGAAGTGAAAGTGATATACAAGATAGGGCTAAGTTACTTGTCGGTGTTCTATCATAATTCACAATATTGGATCTTTTTTCTAAAAATAATGCATCTTTACCAAAATAAAGACAAAAGATTAAAGTGACATAATGCTATTGGAAACGGTAGGTACATAGGTTGAAGAAAATGCATGACTTGCATGAGTCACTTCTTTAAAAAAAGTGACTGCCGGAATGTCCTGAATAGCTCATGTAAGACGAGTCATTAATTAATTCAATATGATAAATCGGCCACATTTAAACTATCAGCTGACTTGGGTATTTCTCAGTTATACTTCTACTAAAAACTGGGTACTATAGCTTCTACCCGTGGCCTCACCCGCATGAACATACTCCTGGGATAAAACAAGTCCTATATCCTATGTCCTTTTCCAGGACCAGACCATGTGGTCTACCCGTGCCGAATTTCATCCAAATCCAATCAGCCGTTAAGATGTGAAGAGGTAACAGGCAGAAATAATCACTTCCACATTTATAATATTAAGTATCATGTATAAAATAATACTCACTTCAAAAAATTATTAACTCCCAAGTATTTGAAATCAATAAACCATTAATTTAATTCACATCCATTGTCTTCAACAAACACTCACTAAGTTCTAAACTTAACGCTACACATGTGAATCAACTCTCATCACTCACAAACATCATTACGATTACAACAAAACTTGTTGAAATTACTATTATTCAATAATAATAACAACTACTAGTCCACGTACAGCCACCCGTTTTACATAATTTTCTTTGACACAATGTGGAATATTTGTTCAATGCGCACACACACATCGCCAACTCACGCGCATACTGGCAGGCAGGTTATAAATGTTGGCGTAAATATATACTTATTAGTCATAAGGACAGGTTTCAGACTTTAGTGTCAAGGATTAAAAGTGACGTCATTAAGGTAAAGCCTTTTCTCCTCTAGAGCTGGGATCACAATGGTTTTAATATTCCTTTTTGGGACGATACTGAATATAGCAGTTTTAATATACACCTGCATTTGTATACTCTACAGAGACTGCATGCATCTATGCAGTTCGAAGGTGATTTAGAGGTGCACTTCGAAGACAACAATAAATAACAGTAGATGTTCTTGAATATAAAGCAGATACAAATGTAGTGCACGCTATAAAGCCCTTGAAGCTAAAATTGAAAATGATAAGTTAAAGAGATTCAATAACACCTATCTCGTCAGTCAGGTAGGCTTTCATTTTGATTCTTGTCTTACTTTATATCTATAGAAGATATAGAAGACAAATTCTAACAGATGAATATTCCAATAGCCCATGAAAATTCGATACAACCGAAATCTAGGAATAACTTGATGGATTATTATGATACAAGAGGGAAAAATATGGCAAAAAAACAACACGGCTTAGGTATATTTGGATGTGTCATCAAAATAAGAAACAATATAAATTGTTTACTAGATACAAATATAGAGCGACTTGCTGCTTCACAGGATAAATAACTGGAATTCAATAACACAACGAGGACTAACATGGATTCCGATGATTTTTACGAATCAATATTTATTTACGTCTGAACGTATTTCTTGGTATTTGTAATTAAACATCGAAGTAAATAAGTTGTTCGACAAAACTTTGAGGAAAAATTAATTAAATAGGTAATTAGTATTAATTATGATTATCTGGTGTCAATTATACAGGAGTAGTAACATAAAATCTATATCATAACATGACACATACTATTAGCTAACAATAACATACTTATACAGTTCCGTGCGTACCTACAAGATTGGTAAGCAAGAAGACTTACAAAATTAATGACCAGAAATTCCTCCGAAACTACCATAGCACCTAACTTTTAGACTCGAGAATCCAACTTACAAAATCGATAAAAACCATGTTTTTGTGTCTTACAGAAAATTCGTAAATTGATTAAAATTACAAAAGGTACTTCAATCGTAGTTAACGACCGAAGACAAGATGACTTCACTGAAGAAAATATTAATCACGACAGAGGAAATAAACTAGTGAATGAAACTGAATGTTTATTACTTCAGAGGACATCTGACATTGAGGAGATGAAGTCATGTCTTATTCTGTCGCCATCTTGGATAAAGAGCTTCTGTGCGATATGCATCGTGATCAAACGGCGATTAACAGGAAAAGGCTACGTACTGTTATATGATATCGAAATCATTTGATGACTCATGTTGATGATGATTTGTCGATGAGAGCAGCGGGTACCAAACTAGTGCCTAATCGAAACTGCAATAAATGATCTCTTATTTGATTTAATACGACTGTCTGTCAACGATACAAAAGCAGTTATAGAGAAGGATTGAAATATAAGCTCAGGAGAGATAGTTGAAGAACAGGGCAAACTATTTATTTATTACACACAATATACAAAAAGAAGAAGAGAAGAGTAAAGACAATAAACAAAATAGAGTGAATGACTGCGTGACGGCTAACAGAGGAGAATGGAAGAAGGAAACTTGTTGCGCCCTAAACAATTAAGGACAGACGAAACACGACACAAAGATGACGATGAACACGTACTAAGAGAAAGCTAAACAAGTACACTACCCTGAATTGTAGTAGAAACTTATAATAATAGAGAAAAAATGGAAGCAGGAATGAAAAAGGAGTTATTGGATTCAGAACTGTTGTAAAGCATGATATAATTGGCAACCAATTTCAATACGTAGGTAAATCACATAAACTAAGTATATTAAGTGTATTGCTGGTGCTATCTATCTATCTATTTTAGGTTTCCGCACTTAGTCCTATGTGGACCATTGTACGTGGATTGCTGGTGCTAATCATGTTATTTAACTTTGATAAGTATTCGTAGACCTTTGCAAAAATATTAAATTCAGTACAAAATCAGGAGGAGGAAAAAGCCAGCCTGAATTCTGTTTCGGTAATTGTAACTAAAATGAACCAAAGAGTGTTAATTTGTAAAACAGTATTTATGTAGCAGATGACAAGATAAATGCTAAGCCCACAAGCAAACCCACACTCAGAGATTTTAAAACAGTTTTTTTCTTAATTTATGAGACGATCCTTACAATAGACGAATAAGTTTCTTGTCACTTCGCATTTTTGTTTAACCTATCATTATTATTTTTCAAGATATTTCAACCTACACAAGCATTATCCGGTGTTTTGGTCGGCTTATAAGAAGATGAGGAATACTCAGGGGCCCTATGGGATAGAGGACTAAACAAATTACTGTCAGACAACACACCTCCTTAACCAATAAATAGCAACAAGAAAGTGATTTCTAACGACAAAGTTTTTGAAAATTCATCCCCTAAAGGAGTTAAATTTTGTGTAATTTTTGCCGATAAGAAATTCCTTGAAGGTGGTCAGTTCCGTGTCCTCAAATAACACTTTTAAACTGACCTTTAATAAAACACAAACCAAAACAATACGAGATTTCGCAGAGGAGGGAAGAATGTATATTTTCTTCAGTTTGGAACACTTCAAAGTTTACCGAAAGATATAGAGCAATTTTGAAAGTTAGAAATGGAAGAGATTCTGCTATTCGCACATTTTTTTCCTTTATTACACAACAATATTATTCTAAGTTAGTGTTTTCCGAACCTTTTCATCTTATTTTCCGTATCCTATTTTATTCTCAATTTGTGCATATCTGATCCTTTTAAAAACCTCTCACTTTAAAGCATTACATTTATTTATCACTCACCAATGTTAATCGAAAACAGAGGCTCCGTCTCCTGCTAGTCGATACTGGAGACTAAGTCTAGGTTGGCTTGCGAGATGTACTAGACTAGCTAGGGTGGGTACAGACGAGCGACACTTGGCCCGGCAAGCGATAGAGTGCGACCAGACGCTAATCGTCGCGGGGGCGACAGATGAAACAATCACGTCTTGATCTGTGCACACTGTGCCCACGCTAAGTCCGAGTACAGATGTGGCGGTTTCTTTTACGTTTTGCAAAATATTTTGCAATTTTTTGAAAAGATTGCATCAGGACATTTTTGAAGGGTCAGCTTTGAGTTCTGTGTGATTTGGAGATATATTAACAAAAACAAGTTCAATAATATCAACAATAAACGAAATGATTTAAATATGGTGAGGTTGTATAGTGTGTGTAAGTCGTAGTAAGAATTATTATATTCCTTCCTTATGTTTAAGGTAAGTAAGCAATAGAAAGATGAAAGGTCAAGGAAAGGTGGATGGTCAGTGTGATAAACAATAGCTATGGCTAGAAAGGAGGTGACTACTGGGATGGCGACTAATGGAGAAGAAAGGAAGAAGAAGACTTGTTGGGACGAGGCCAAGAGAGGAAGGATGAATGACATCAACACGTAAACCACACAAAGCAGCATGATTCAATGAATGACATCGCCTACTGATCAACTTAAGGATTCAAGAGACAACGTCAGGACAAAAAATCGAACTTGTAGTGTGTAGGTTGAAGTGTATATTTTGATATAAACAAAGCAATAAGGCAATACAATAATGTGTTTCGATATTATAGGCAGTCACGTAGACATTTAATTATAGTTTTACATTAATAAACCATCAAAGTGCATTCAAATGATGATGTGTATCTACAGCTAGCTAGTATTGAGATCATCGATACTTGACATTGCTATTGTGATCATTGAATTAGTTCGTAGTCTTAATTGATATGTCTTTTTTTTACATAATTTATTTGATTAAAAACATTATTCCAGAAAGCTACAATTGACATGATTGAAAAAACCGGGCAAGTGCGAATCGGACTCGCGCACTGTGGGTTCCGTACAAACTTATCTATGAAAACAATTCAATTCCCGAATTGAGTTACGAAGATTTTTCCGAATCGCAAAAAAGGTTTTTTTTTTGTGACGTAACTACAAATTTACAGTTTTCAGATTTTTTCCTATATTTGTGCTATGAGACCTCACTTCATGATAAATTTCAATATTCTAGGTCAACGGGAAGTACCCTATGAATTTTGATTCCCTTGAGAGTGTCGAAATACACATTTTTTTTATGACATGAACGGCCGTATCTTTTTTTTTCGTTAACTTGGAAGTTTCATTTTTTCACAGCTTCAAAGGACCGCAGACCTATAAGGTTTTAATTTCAACTCGATACCTCCACGCGTTCCCGAGATAAAGGGTATTGACAGACAGACAGACGGACAACAAAGTAATCCTATAAGGGTTCCGTTTTTTCCCTTTGAGGTACGGAACCCTAAAAACACCCTGATGCGTCATCCCCGAGTAAAAAAAAAATTAGAAAGAATCTGTCTTATTTCAATGCCCAAATAAGAAAAGTAACAGAAAGAAAAGAAAATGAAAACAAGCAATTTAATTGAAAGGCGGTGAATTTAATGTTATCAATGTAGGACAAGCAAACGGCTTGATGGGGGTATTGACTGAACATTAACATTTTATTTGTTGAAAATTAATTAATTCGGGCAATAACTTCGAAGTCTTATTTACATAGATAGCCTTTTTAGCGTTCCGTACCCAAAGGGAAAAACGGGACCCTGTTACTAAGACTCCGCTGTCCGTCCGTCAGTCTATCTGTCTGTATGTCGGTCCGTCTGTCTCCAGGCTGAATCTCATGAACCGTGGTGACAGTGATGTGACAGTTGCATTTTTCACAGATGATGTATTTATGTTGCTGCTATAACAACAAATACTACAAAACAGAATGCTCTCTCTCTCTTTTTCTCTCTAATACAAAACAGAGGGCTCCCACACAACGGACGTGATTTTTTTGACCGTTTTTAAAGATAATGGTACGGAGCCCTAGGTGCGCGAGTCCGACTCGCACTTGGTTGGATGTTACATAACTTAGCACATGTTGTATTTGGTACTCGATTTCTTAACGTTTTATTAATCAACAAATAACATGACGTCTGTAGACCCGTAGCCTGTGAGCTGTGGTTAGAAATAAGTGTGTCTACAGGTACGCCACATGTCTCCTCCAGTCATGTTTGAATCTCACGCTGATGCAATAGCCTGTGAACTGCATACAGACCAACACCTCGGGCTGTTCTTGAGAAATTCCAGAGTTCCAGAAGTACCAACCCGTTATCTACACGACTTGGGAATCGAACCACGGATCTCATGCTTAAAATTTATAACACTTGAGATCATTACACATACCAGGCAATTCTACTAAAAAAAAATGTCTTCAAAACTTTATAAGTAATTTATAAAATATTTTTGTCCTTCAGTCAACCGCCTAATACGATCAACGCCAAGCAACCTGATGGCTAAATCGGCGCGTGCGCAGGTGACGTCACCAGTTCGATACTAATCGTCGCGCTCCAAACGCGAAGATGATCCTGCGACACCTTGCACAGGGTCTGCGCAAGAGTAACCAAGTAGGCAAATATTTTGACACAACTTCTTAGCACACATTTTAAGAGCACTTGATTTTAGTACATGAATAAATAAAGAAATAAATATTCTGTGGGTACCTATTATAACCACTAAATGTACCTAGCACATGTAAAACAACAGTAAGGAAGGAGGAGGACTGTGATGATACAGAAAGTGTCATCCAAATCGTAAAATGATTTTAATCACATTTATTTTAGACATTAACACGCATCTACACACACAATTCAATAAAAAATATCGCTTTTCCTTTACATTGTCAATTCACTAATCTATCCCGCTAATAATTTAACAAATATAAGTTTTATATTTATGTGCCGCAAAATGCGATTATTTTTAAAAGGGATCGAGCCTGGAGATCTGTCATACATGTCTCGAACCTAGTTCAGACACCAGCTCTCACAAAGGTTTTAGACTTAAGGCAAAATTTTATAAATAAACTTGTATTACAATATACCTTTAGGAAAGAAATAAAATGATATTTATTATTACTACTAACCCTCTAAAGTCTAATTTACTGAGTGTAACAAGGAACCCTGAATGGTTTTGTTGTTTACAGTAGTTCAGGGAAGTTCGTAGCACTGCGGGGCTACGCGGCTACGAGGGCCGCTACGGCGTAACCAAATGTTGAATTATTGGGAATTAATAGTAACCGACGGGGTTGTACTCGTAGGTCTGTGCTTGGGCTGCAGGATTGTTCGAGAAGGTTGCCGCTAAACTAAAGGAACACAGATGGATTTTAGTAAAAGCGTCTGACAGTCCTTGTTCTTGGAGAAAATATTTGATGATTTCCCACCATCATAAAAAATTGGGTTGTACTTTTAAACGATTGATCATGAAAACTTAACTTGATAGTGCATTAGCATGTCTCGGTGAAATACCTCACACTAAGTGACACAGGACAACGAATTGACAAGAATCAGCCATAAAAAAAACCTAGTCATTTAACAGTGAATAAAGTGATAAGTGATTGCAAATAATGATGATCAAGTCGATGCACTTTGTTATAAGACAACACTTAACAATTTAAGAGCTAGCTAGCTTCTGCCCGCGGCTTCACCCGTCTGAAAGTAGAAAATAGCCTACCTATTTCCTACTTTGTTTTATGTAGTAGTGAGTGTAGGGACATGTCACTCAGCGATTGTAGTAAAATCAGTTTGAATACAATTATTTCATCTTTGTAATATTAGTAGATAGATAACCAGTTTCTAGTATTGTTGTTTTTCGCTTAACGTAGTTGTAAATCGCTAATCGCTGACCTCACTCTGGAGCAGGTTTTTATAGTTTTATTTAAATACCAAAACTATTAAATTATAAATCATGATGTTTATAGTACACAGTAAATGGCGTTTGTATTAGATATAAATATTATAATCGACATCAGATCAAGGAAATAAACTAGTTTCCGAAAACACATGTTTCTTGCCGGGTGATCATAATATTGGTTTCATATTTCCTATTACAATTCTGACAATTTTTATTCCTATTTTCCTCAAAATATGATTGTTAATAACATAATATGCTTATAAGCTATACTCTCTGAATTTTCTTCGTGAACAATTCCTTAAAAATAACGTGAGCATAATTTCTCTAATATATGTTTTCCTGGTGAGAACCCTGCAAATCCTCGCCAGTGTTTAAGTAGCAGTAATGGCATTACATCAGTTATTCAGTTGCAGAGCGTGTGGGCGGGCGATGGCGCGTAATGTTCGTCTAACTGAGTGATTGATTGCGCGGCCACTGCCGATGGGAAGCGATAGCCGTGCTGCTAGACCAGCAATGAAGGACGAATGTTGAGGAAGCGAAAAATGTACGTAAAAATAACATTAAAATAATGATTCAGACCACCCTGGTATGAAATATGCAGTCTTTCTTTTCTAGTTCAAAGACCGTCAAAGGTTTTACAACGGGAGCTTACATTATTATATATTATTATTTAAAAATTTATGATATATATACATTTTTGGCAGGCTCATGCTCAACCCCTATCTCTCTTGATGAAAGCGACGGTGTGGTCGACAATGGAGCACGTTTGTCTAGAAGTAACTATTGACTTAAAGACCGCTAGGTTGTAGCTATCAGTACACAGACTCCGGCAGAGAAATCTACTCCTTAGCTGTACGCACAATTAATGTGTTTCCAAAACGTTTTGTGCATACGGGAGGGATGTCTACCAAGTACCGGACAACTTGTACCACTTTGTACAGTTATGAACTTCAGTTGCTGTAGACTAAATACCGAGCTTTTCTGACCAACCTTTAAAGATTTGATTATTTGGAAGTTAGGACCTGGCCCGTCAATCCGTAGATTGACCAGCTTTTCGAAATAGCATTCATTAATCTTTTCTCAAACCTTAAAATATATATCTTAAATTTATTCCATTCGTAATTCTAACAAAGAATTCCAAATCAAGTTATTTTAAACAGTTCTCACTAAAAGTATTGAAAGTATTCTCACTAGGCTCAGTAGTATGCAAGGCATGTAGTTGCGCTTGCGCATGTGCTTCATGTATCATCTAATGACTGTTATGATTGTAGCTCCGTACGCCGTGTGTGGTGCGTGGAGCTTTTGTGGTAGTTACTTTAAGGTACACCTGTCCACGAGCGGTGGAAGCGCCAGTTGCGGAGCTGAGCTGAGCGAAGTCAATTTTCTGTAATAATGAATCTAGGGGTAAATTTATACCTGTTTGAATAGGTGTTGTAGAGACTCTTTCATCAGGGCGTCTTCAGTTGATTCACAACTCACGGTTCATATTTATAGTAAGTATCGTTAATGTTGTCAAAGTTTGGAGAGCCAAAAACCTTCCACAACCAACATGGTCCAAGTCACCCAAATTATCTAAAACTGACACGTCAAGACATTAATCGTCACACATAGCTCATCTCACCACGCTCGACTCTCGCTCAACCACTATTAAATTATGCTCATCAACTTACTAATGGGCCTTTACAGCAAGGGATCGCACGTGAGCCGCGCCGGCGCACCGAGGCGGGAAGCGCGCGCAGTTCTTGCGGCCGCCATCACGGCTACCTTCACGGTTCCCTCAATCACGGGGTTCATTGTATACTAATTATGTTGTTAGAAAGTTTTTATTTCGTTTTCATCGTGTTGGTTCAACCTTATGTCTTGTAGACAAATTGATTTAGATTGTTGTTTAATGTTGATGTATTTATATAGTGACTGGCTATTCATTTGATTTTTCTAGGTACCTATTTATTTTTTCATTTGAGCTGTTTTTGATGGTATTTATAAATATTGACGGGCTGTGAGGTGTGTAGGTATCGGGAATTGAAACCTGTCCTAAAAGTCATTATTGTGAACTCGATAAGGTTTTAATTTACCCAAGCAATTACATAGAAATGAAAATTTAAATTTTTGAGAGAGAATAAGATTGCCCTGTGTAAGAAAATAAAAGAAAACCGCAAAGCAAGTACGTAGGTAGTGCATTTCCCAACAATAACACTAAAATATCTCATTACAAAGTAAACACATACAGGCAGCCAATATCAACAAATAATAGTCATAGACCAATAAACTAGACAAATGTCACGTCTGTACAGTATCGTTAGGTAAACGCGAGCCGCGCACCATAAGGTGAGCACTCCCGGCTATCAGCAGCCGTCGCCACCACACTCGATATGTCATGCACCGAATTAGACATGATCATGATACGCCGCTAATTAATTCCAATGCTCAATTAGGTACAATTTGTGGCTAAATAGTCGTTAGTCTAGTAATAGAATAGAGTTACTGTTTCATTATGGTCTGTGTCGGATTCTGAACGAGGCAATAGTAATGTTGGTCGGGGACATATCTAGGCAGAATTTTGTTTAGCAGATAATAGCTTACTTCTGGATAAGCGAGCTCCATCCTCGATCACATCATTGGGTGCCATCAATAATAAAAAGACATCAAGTTTGTAGTGGGATCCCCTATAGTGGAAAAATTTACTAAGAACTTAGAATCAAGAATTTGGATTACAGAGAAAAACTTAACGGAAGGATAATATTTGAGAAAAAATCAGACGAAATCAAGAGATAGAGTATAACAAGAGATGAAAACGATAAAAAAAATGAAAAAGATATAATGAAAAAGGCAATCTACACTGCATTAGATGAATACCCACTACGGTTATCAAGTTCAACTCCGATCATAACAGCCACAAGCCAAAAATCCCAAATTGGAATGGGTGATGTGAACAACAATATAAGTTTATTGTCCAATAGGCACGTGCACCGTGCAGTGAAGACTGTTGCGTTAGACAAGTTACACATCTTGCGACATAACTCCTGGGAGAGATAAAGGTTACATGTGACTATCGGCTATTGTGCAAAACAAAACTGATATGATTGTGGCCATCGCTATCTTTCAGAGAAGGCTTTTGCGGAGATAGAGCACTATATAGAAAAGATTTTATCGACGTTCAATTTGGTCTGTTATCATTGACCGCCCATTGTTACACCCTATTAATTTAAAGCTCCTAACTGTAATTTTTTATGGTGTACAATAAACAGTATATTGAAAGATCGCTACACTAAATAATTGCTACAGAGCTAACCAACTAGTTATCGAAACCAAAGCGTTAATATATTATAAGTTCGAGAAATTATAGCCAAAAAGAAATTTAAAATTAGTTACAAATTAATTCGTGTCCGCGGACCGATTGTTGGAAAGAGTTACCGCGGTCCTGCAACTAAAAGGGTCACTGAAGCAACACAGGTGGGTTTCAGCTCCCTCTCGCTCCCCATCCGTTAACACACTTTAAAAAAAGCACACCCTCTGCATAGGCAGATGGAGGAAGTAGGCGTCACGTAAGGAACATTATCCAAGGATTCGATAACAGTCCACTTTGAATCCATTTTGAATGATGATAATATCTGTCAAGTCTTAAAATGTAGTCAGTTAAAAAAAGAAATTACTTCATTTAACATAAACCAACAATACGGTTGAATCACTTTAAGCAAGTAATATGTCACGGTCAACGTGTAACAGTCGATACGCACACAGACATACGGACAAAAGTATTGAAAACGAAACCTACACTTTAAGGCTATGTTCACGCCTTATTTGCGATTTGGTATAATAAAGCGAATAAAACTTAAGAAACACAGAACAATTCATTCATACAGACAGATCATACATAGATATTCGATGGGTAGCCTACGGTAACGAAATTATACGATTGTTATATTCATTGTAATTCCAGTCCACTTTCAGTAAGTAAACTTCGCAAAATTTATTAAAAAAGATATCATTTTTCTCACCAATATCTCTCCCGATAGTAAGCGATGATGTGGTCGACAATGGATCACGCTAGTCCAAAAGTAACTTATTCACTCTTGACTTAATAAAAAGACCCCAGGGCCTCAAGTCTGCTATTACAATAGTGCCAGAATGGTCTATCATTGACTTCATAATTGTTGATTTTGACAAGTTTGGTAATCTACTAATTTAGTGGCATCATTATCACTTTCTAATGGTCAACTACTGACACTCCATTGAAAGAAATGGCTTAGAATGGTAATCTCGTAAATATTGCCAAATGAATGTCTGACGTATGCGGTAATCTGCTAAAATTTTGACAGTTCCTTTGATCAGTGACCTACCATTAGAACGTCACTATGCAGTCATTGCTTTTAATAAGCTCGATATTGTCATTCTACCACAACTCTTTTACGAGACCATTGAACGATCAATGATCGACCCTTTGATTATTTACATGATCGACCATTATGAATTAGCAGATTACCAACTTTTAGCAAAATGACAATGGGATCGTGTTGGAATGACGAATTTATAAAAATAGCAGACTTGGGCCCCAGGGTTGTAGCTATAAGGAAACTTAAACAGACTCCGGCAGGGAATTCCACTCCTTAGTGGAACGCACAATTTTGCGTTCCAAAAACGTTTTATAGATATGGGTGGTATATCCACCATGTACCGGTGGCGCAACACCTTACGTCTAGTAGTCCGATGATGAAACGGGCTTGGCGGAATTAAATTGTACAATTCCAGGACACACTCCCCAAAATGTAATCGATAGAAAACCGACAGGCTAGCAACTTCGCATCGATGTTCAAAACTTTAGAGAAATACTGAGGAGAGTCCTTGAATAATCAGAAGCATACGATAAAGTTATTGTCATTTACGAAAACACACGTGCGGTACCACATCTACACCCAAATAATGAAGTATATCAATTAGAAAGTGTAACTAACTGATAACAAGTTTCAACACCTAAACTACAATCTTAGGTACGTTTTGCACTCAAAGGGGAACACAAGAAAAGCAATTGGTTCCATTTGAGTGAATGCTCTAAGCATTCAAAGTAAATAACAGATATATTTGAACAAAAGCAAAGCCTTGGATTTGAGAGAGATGACGTCACGAGCATCGAGTATGGCACACGCTGCACATCTCATGTGTAATTATTATAATTACTACTTTTATTAATAGGGCTTAACGGGTATTGTTTTCGAGCGTAGGCAGAAATAGATGAGGTTTTGTGATTCAGAAATTAGAGAAGAACCTTCAACTATGCAGTTCCGAAAAGGTATGGTTGGTGATTCGATCACCAACCATACCTTTTCGGAACTGCAGTTAATCATTTTCTTCCTATCTAATTTTATTTCGATTTGTCTCGATCTCTACGCAGTAAGTCCTATTAGTCGTCATTCCGATAGTAACCACATTAACATCTGTAATCACTATTCTCTCTTCCACCATCCACTATCTTCTCCTAAATACTCATATTATATATTCAAGTTTTTTTTTAGACCAAATTCCTTATTGCTATTGTAAGAAGAATAATGTAACGGTAATGTGTTTGCAATAAACAAGTGCGGCTCTATACATAACTTTATTGTATTTACCAATAAACATTTTAACATTTTTTTTTTTGTGTGTTTTAAGTGGTTTGGTGTTACTTTATTTACATTTACAACCCATAACGACTACTGGAGAATATTTGAAATTCACGGCTTTTCTCTACTATAAGATGCATGTCATATATAATCAAACCTTCCTCATGAATCACTATTGGTGAAAATTCGGATGAAAATCCGATTCCGTAGTTTTTGAATTTATCCCGAAGAAATGAAAGAAAGAAAAAAAGACACGATGAGGGACTTTGTTTTATGTGTATGTATATACTGAGGAAGGATGTGAGTATAATAAATGAAGTGTTGCCATAACATATCTTTAGAGGTTACGATTGAAGGACTTCTTATGTCTAAGAGAGCTTGTTCTATTGAAAATCAATAGAATCGAATTAAACATTAAAATGTTTATTGAAATTTGGGAAGTATCCGAATATCCATATCAAATTCACTTTCATTCATAACACGGAATCTTTTATTATTATTTTCAATAATTGTTTTATTAACTTGTTTAATAATGGCTGCGTGGGAACGGTGTTATTCAACATCGCGTAAGATTATTTCGAGAAACCAGAACCTGATTGCAACCCGTCGCACAGGTACGCTATATGTGCCTCCGTACGGCAGACTACCATGTTGGTATGTATGTGGTCGTCTATGGTTCTTAACATCATCAATTTTACTTAAGAATAATGCGGGAATAAAGTTTTATCCTGGGTTTAGTCAACTTCTGGTCGATATTATATTTTGATCTCACTAAATCATGGGGTTCCGCCGGCAATAAGCTGACTATAGTCGTAAGTAAAATATGCCGATGGAGTTCTGCTGTTCCAGGACTCCTATATCTGTCTATGTAGTTTTAAAGGAACCGAAAATGAAGGAGATAGGAGACGGAGGCTTCATTGAACTACATTGCTCACTTACTCTACTTCCAGTCGCCTCCTTTGAACTTAACCTATTGGAGTCTTTTTCATCAGTTTATCCAGTTCATAAAATGCTGAATTTGACACATCTGCATCGGCTGAATATCACGTATGCCGCTTGTTGAACAATGTCGTTTATCTGGCTAAACTGTTAACAGCATGACGAATTACGCTATTTTGCTGCGACTGCGATATCGATGATATAATAGTTCAAAATATTTTGTTGACTAAGGGTCATCTGAGTAATTAATTGAATTAATAGATATACATAAGTTTGTACATATATTGCAGAGTCGTGATTTTTACCTTAACACTAAACGAGTCATCGTTATTCTTGTAAATATTATACTTGGGTGATGTAGTTCGATTCATTGCAGTGCTCATTGATTCGTGTTTGTTTATTTCTCGTTATTCATAAACATCGAGTTTTTCACCATTTAAATATGGCTAGGTAGATGATCTCGTGGATGTTCGTCTTTTAATTGAGTTGGCGATATTTTCGAGTTAAGAGTCTTATTAGAATTGGAATTTATTCCTCATGAATCGGCACTTTGTAATGACTACTGCTGTCACTTTTCATATCTATAAATGCAATGTGGGTGGTTTGAGACTAAGAAAAAAACCGTGACTAATGCACTAACCTAGAACATCGTTCTGCCTAGTTTCAAAATATGGAGACAAAGATAAAAAGGAACAGATAAACAACATAAAAATTAATAACTTGATAATGACTCAGAGTTACCTCCTAAAGGCAAACACACGAGCATTGTGTGCGTCCACCAAAATAGGTGATAAAGACCACAACGAGTTTATTTAGGATTACAACGACCAAGTGTTGGACCAACATTCGTAGCTACTGATGACAAACTTAAGGAAAACCGGGCTTAGATATAGGGTTACTTAAAAGACGCCAAAGATTATAGAGTAGGTACAAGAATCCAAGAAGCAGGTGTGCAAACAAGAGCTTCCGACCCTGCCGCCGCACACCCAGACGCGAAGATATTTGTTATGATGACAATAGTTCACAACACACACGCGACAAAGCTAGGCGCATTCCGCTGGAGAGACAAACACCAGAGTAAGCAAACAATCACCAGCACTTAAAACATTGGATCATGACGTCGATATTGCTCATACTACATAAACATATCAAACTTGAAAGAAAAAATGTGGCAGTATTTGAATGAATACGTGAGCCTACACCTTAATTTATGCGTGGACACGTTTAAAAAATACAACTGTCAAATAGCCCGCCATCTGTAGCGCTCAGCTGAGCGAAATATGAAGTCCTAATCTTATAAGTGAAGTCCAACTTACCTGTGTTCGAGCACAGCCACTGGCCGCTAAGACTGCTCGCCCGTTACCATTTAAATTTTAAACAATTGCTCAAAACTCAGATATCTTCCAGTGCACAGTTTAATTTCCACCTTTATGTTAATTATAACTTATATTAACAGTTAATAAAGCTCACGTGTTACTGCAAAGCGTTAGAGTTAGTTATTTTTATTGTGTATTCGCGAAGTCGTTTCGTTCGTGTCGGCCGCTCGGTATGCACTTTTGGGGTCACTCGGGGTCGATTGGTTTTATTGTGTTTTTTCGCGTGGTGAGGCTTTGAGCGTATGAGCTTGGGTCGACGTGGCGTGCGGCGCGGTCGGCGTCCGAGCGATCACTGCGGCCGGAGTGACCTGCGCCAGCTCTCCGGGCGCCGCCGCGGGATGCGCTCGCGCACCTCCTACTCCTCCCTCAACCCTCTCCCGCAGGCTTTCGTGCCCTAAAAGATAAAACACTTATCGAAACGCGTTCCGAGAAAGCGATGCCACAATACACACATACGACTCTAATTAGTCTAAGTGTGTTATTTATTTTGATGTGATAAAAGCCTGTTCTTCGACAGCCAGCGCTTATGGCCGTTTGTAACGACCGACATTTTCGTGTCTATCTTTCGTTTTACTATTTGTCACAATACTTCTGATCACAGAAATCCTGATTATTTAATAGGAGCTCTACGGAATCCTATTGGAATACAATCAATACCACTATTCTTTCAAGTAACTACCTACTGATGAAAGAAATGATTCAAGAGCCGATAATCTTACAAAGATAAATGCTCCATGAGATGATCTTTAAGACAATAATATAGCTAAAAGTGGTGGCACAATGCTGTGCCGGTGGCAGCGATGAAGTCGATACTGGACAATGACAGGCCGCGCCATTGTTGAAAAACCGTAACAAACCGCTGATCCGGCTAAACAATTGAATATTGCGAAGAAATTGGGTTTCTATCATTTGTTTTCTGATTTCTTGCGAATAGCACTGAAGTCTTCAAAATGTACCTCCGAATGATGGGAGAGGAACACAGATGTTTATCAGTTATTGATGGCTCGAGGTCAGCCTTTGCAAAGTAACGGGTCTTTTACTGTGCATCTTGTTTCATTTTTGTGTTCTTTTTCCCGTGCCCTTCTTGGAATAAGAGGCGATTGCTTACTGCCACATATGCTTATAGAAACCAATACAGATGCATCAAATGGCGAGATTTTATCAGAGTAATTCAAGATACTAGCAAGTAAAGTAACTCAACATCTTCGTCCTTTGATCCCCTTTGGAGCGGGCTCCAGGGCGACTCATACTAGATATTACATAATGAGAGTCGCACGGCCTCGATAAGGTCCATAAAAACACCAACATTACGGCCAGTATACTTGACAACTGCCATAATGGACCAATTGAATTCAAGGAATTCGTTCGCCTTGTAAAATTGTTTATGGTGTTGGTTTTCCATACTGACCTGGAGAAAAAAAGTTTATTAGTCTCTTAGCTCGCCAGATATAGTGTAACACGCAAAAGTGGACTTAATAAATCAATCAAGCCGTGACCTATTACAGGTCACCCTAAAAGGGATCCACCAGAATGTGACCTATGCTGCGCTTGACTTGCTGGCACGCCTCTGAGATTTTTATATTGAATATTTTATTACTAGTTTTTTTTTAAATTGCTTTGAAACATGTTGTGTTCGGGGGCCAAAAGTTCTTGGGGATCAAAGGTGGCGGTCAACGCATGCACATAAGTATGCAGATTATGAGATCATATCATATAGTTGAACATAAGCTGTAATCAGTTACCTTTCTTTTATTAGTGATCCTAAAGTACGAAGAAGCTGCAGCGATCAGATGTCACCATGTTCGAAAACTTTAGCCTTAAGCATGACGGTTAGTGGATGGAGGATAGCTATGACTTAGGTACCCCTATTGGCACCCTTGTTTGTATGTACTGACGGCCATCGTTGATGCCAAACAACTTTAGCCCAAGAAAACAAAGTATTTCAAAGCAAAGAGTAAATAAAATATAAATAAAGCGACTCTAGATATCAAGGTTCGAACAGCTATTCTGAGATATTATATCGTAGTCAAAAATTAAAGTAGGCGTAGGTCTTACCCGTTAAAGGCCTAAGACCTTAAGCCTAGGCCACTAAAAGGATTCGAAGTCTGCAGCCCACAAAGAAGTGTTTAAGACGATGACATCATTTGTTTCTGATAATCGCCCACCCATCCGTTTGAGTGGCGCAAGTATCGGTTTTAAACATCGCGTAATATTTGTGGTTACTTTGTTCTCATTTTATGTTTAAGTACCGCTTGTTTGTGTCCTTTATTATGATAAAGTATTACTCAACCCGTTAAATCATTGGTAATGAACAAATTTTATTTCAAGATCACTATCGCCAAGTTCAAAAAATTCTGAGTCAAAGCGGCAAATAACATGAATTAGAGCACATAATCAACTAATGAATTGGAATAAAGTTTTGAAAAAGTAACTGAAAACGGAATTGAAAGCTATAAAAATGTTTGTACAAACGTTCGATAGGTCATTACGTCGAAGTTAATTTTTCCTTTTGGAACGAGTGGTAAAGATGACATATGGCCATAGATATATGGCGCTGGCTTCTGAGCACCAAAAATTACAATTTCTCACCATTGTCTAGTGTTAAAGTTTGTAAAGAAGGGGAAAATAACGCATAACTTTGACTACTCAAGAAAATATCACTTTTAACCCCATTCACAGATATTTTCATTGCAGGTTTTCTTAATTTGACCTCAGCCCTTGTGGCAAGACAGAAAGCCCACTGCCTCATTCAGCTCAGAGACAACCTTCACAGTAACGACCTGCATGGACCGCTCATACTAATTACTATACGCAGCTGGAATAATCGCCATTTGTTTCTAAACTAACGGAAACGACTGATAATTAATATTCATTGGAAGCTAGAACAAATCAATTACTGAGGAGATGATTATCTAGCCTTTAAAGGTAAAGTCTGAATGTTTGTGTCACGTAGGTTTCGGAGTTGCCTTCAATATATACTTACTAACCCTAAGTCAAGCCTTCGGGTCGCTATTGCTGGGTTTTGGGCCAAAAATCTCTTTATCATCTCAACACCATAACTAGTGCCCCTACTTCTTCCGCTTTACTTCCTAACTCAGTCAGGGGTTTTTCTCGATATTGACGATATCGTCAAATCTGATAAGAAATCGATACAGTCGTCGAAAACATTTTCATACTTAAATCAAAGTGGCTTATTCTTAAGAGGCTGTCATTGGAAAAAAATCTCATAAATTACTGGTTTTAAACATATCTACGGCCATAAGTTCTGTTACATATAAAAAAATCACAACTTCATAAAAACTAATGTAATATTCTTAGTATATGTAGTATAAAGTAAGTACTTGTTCTCATCTAAACAAGAAATTAACACATAGGTACTTTACTCAATAAGCGCAGGACACGCGTCTATCGCTTTATGCGCTGTGTCCATTGGAAAGTTGTCCGTTATCCGCTACTAATTCTTAAACAATTCCAAATTATTGTGACGTTTAGAGCAGGCCGTATCCATTACATTTTATACAGAAAAGCTAACATATTCCCAAAATTCATTTGTCCCTCGAAGAACTTATATGAAAACAAAATCTTGTCTGCGTGTAGGTACCACATCGGTCAAGTACGTATGATTCAGAATCAGACTTGTCCAATAAACTGTGCTATGTAATGAGTATGACAATGTATTTACAACTTTATTTAAATACGTCTTGATCAGAGGCGTTGTGTTACCTTACGGTTACGGCCCTAACTTCGATAATGAGAAATAATATAATTCGAGTTTCTGCTCATTATTTCAGGACTGTATTAATTTGAATGAATTTAATAGATACGCCTACACCTTGATTTCTTATTTTAATGTGGACTTTTATATTTGAAATATTTAACTTTATTTACAATAGGATTTATCAAGTTTATATTTTAGAGGGATTTATTATTTATTAATGATTATATTTATAGTGCTATGTGTAATTGTAAATTTGATGATTTCACTAGAGCATGTAAAAGTGATTCCATGAACGGTGGGGTATTTTCGTAGTACATAATCAAGGGTAATTAATACCTTTTGTATTGGCAATTAATCAATATCTAATGCGTTATCGTTTTCAAATAGACGATTTTTTGAAACATGAATTATTATTTTATTAAATTTAATATATTCGGATTAAATAGGAAAATCTGTCACGTAGATAAAATTAGTTTACAGAACATCGGATTTTTTCTCTTTTCTTTTAGAACCAATTAACGGGTCTACAATATTATGAATGAGCATTACTTACGTACCTACACGTAAACGCTAAATAAACCCATCATAACATTATGTACCAAAGTGTACAAACAAGAAATCCTTGTGGGCGTCGCAATCAAGTTGTACTTACTTAGTTGAAATAATTAAAATGTAATGACAACTGGCTTCAATAATCAAACGATCAGGTTTATCGATGGAACATTACCGCTTGTGTACGTAATATGGGACAATTTTATATTATCAAGGGATAATTGCTAAGATCTGTCTTTATTATTTTATTCCAATTATAGAGCTAATGTTTTCTTGATGTATTAGGGCATAATTAGGGGTTAAAATATGAAATTGCCGTTTTTTAAAATGGGTTGTTTTGAAGTGTTATATCTTTGGATTGGCTTGGAATTAGAATATAGGAGGCCCAAGAAATTATATATAGATTAGGTGAGGTGAAATGAATGAAAGGGAGTTACCGATACCGTGACAGTTGAGAAAGGAGAATTGAAGAAGATAACGCGCAGCGCCGACCATAAATATTGATATTCGACCGGAATAAATAGACCTCCTTATTTAAATTCAATACAATGTTATACCGTCAACGTTACCCCAAACTGCCCAAGGGGGACAAAACTGGGACAACAAAGTATTAACATTAAGTAATGCAATGTGCATCCGATGGATTCGAGACGCACAGGACCGGTCATTATGGCGACACTTTGGGGAGGCCTATGTCCAACAGTGGACGTCTTTTGGCTGAAATGATGATGATGATGATGATAAATGCGTATATAGTGTCGGGTCGAAAAACAAAAGATGAGTTTGAGAAAGTGAATATTGATGATGCAATTGTTGTTGATGCAGGGGACGGAGCAACGGGACTAATAATATGTGTAGGCACTTCGAAATCATGCTAGGATCGAGATCATAGCAACTGGTGATCTTTAGTTCCCTACTATCTCCGTAGGAAATAGGTTTTAGTCTACATACGAACGGACATACATACATACTTTCCTCCTCGCACCTAAAGCAGGTAATGTGCAGCTCCCCGACAGTCACCCACGCATGCAGTGAGTCGTGCGCGGGCGCAGGTGACGTCACACATTAGCATCACAATCGAGCGCCACCAACCACCACGCATTGTCCAGCCATGCCAAATGCAAACAATACGCATATGAGACATGACCTGATTGACAATTTATGATTAATTAGGAATTTAATAAGTAAATAATAAGTGTTTCGTATGAGGTCCGGACGTAAAGAATAACACCATCCCATCTCTTCCCGTGGACGTCGTAAGGGACGCACCAGAGAATCGACAGCAGCATTCTCTGTGCATTGTAACAACCACACTGCGATCGCCAACCCGCTTGCCAAGTGTGGCAATTATGGCAAAACCCCCAAAATGAAAAGCATAACCAAAAAATGGCCTCTAGTGACCGTCAGCCCGTCTACCCTTGACTCCGGTAGCGGTCAAGGTTACGGCGAAGTAAGGGGTGCGAAGAACCTCTGGATTAGATCCGGCTACCCCTTTATAAAAAAACGACTGGACCTGGCAACATATTACACGCGTACACTCCGGTCCGATGAGAGGATCACCGAACTTGAGGAAGAATTGAGCAGGTTACGATATACGAGGACACGATATAATTTTCAAATCTGGTAATCTGCTTTATTTCCGGGAGGTGGACCAGCAGTCCCAGGGAGGTGTCGGGTTTATCGTCCACAAGTCCCTTGTGAACAATGTGTTGATGATCGAGAGTGTGTCGACCAGGGTGGGACCTTATACTCAGAATATCATCAAGATATTCGCTAAAGGTCATACAGGTTTACGCCCCGACCTCGACACACCCCAACGACAAAGTAGAGTCCATATATGAGGATATATCCAGATCCCATGCCTGGTTCTAAGACTCACTTCACCGTGGTCATGGGGGACTTTAACGCGAAACTGGGCAAACGAGACGGTGATTAGCTGCAAATGGGGCAATTTGGATTTGGACATCGGAACCGCCGCGCCGGGGACACGTACTGGCTAGTTTCATGGAGCCTCTATATGATGAATTTTCAGTTTTAAACCTAATTATAATCATTAATTATTAAGACCTACTGTCATACCTATATGTGACTTTTTTACACAGGATGTCCTCGTAAATGTGTTGTAGTCAATACCTAAGTCGTTGGTGTGCCTATTTAAATAAATAAAATAAATAAATGAACTCCTTCTTCAAAAAGTGTTAGCGTAGAAAGTGAACCTGACAAAGCCCTGATGGTGCGACTAGAAATGAGATTGACTTCATCATGTCGACGAAGAAGCAAATATTCAACGATGTCTCTGTGATCAACGCGGTGAAAACTGGAAGTGATCACCGCATGGTAGGAGGCACATTGAATATCAATATTAAGCTTGAAAGATCACGACTGATGAAGTCTACGCTCCTTTCAGCACAGATCCAGATTCAAAACTCCGAGAGCTTTCAGCTCGAACTTCACAATCGTTTCGAGTGCCTAGGTGGCTCCGTGGACGAATGCAACGATGGGTTCGTGGAAACTGTCCATACGGTCGGGTCTAAGTTCTTTAAGACTCGTCGTACAAATAAGAATAAAAGGCTCTCTGATCAGACTCTAGAACTCATAAAAGAGAGGTGTGAGATGATTCTGCAGTCTTCTACCGGCAGCTCAATAGATGGATCTCCAAGTCCTTAAAACGTGATCTCTGCCTCTTTAATACCGAACGCATTAAAGACGCGATTGAGCGGAATAAGGGCTCCAAGGTTTTTGTAAGAGATCTGTCTATTGGGCAGAGCCAGCTCACGAAACTGAAGACCGACGATGGCAGAATCATATCCGCCAAATCAGAGCTACTGGGAGAGATCGAGGCATTCTATGGACAGTTGTAAACGTCTATCACAAAACCCACAACGAATATAGCAAACAACCCAAGAGCTAGATTAACCCGACACTATACTGAAGATATCCCGGACGTCAGCCTGTACGAGATTAGGATGGCTCTGAAGCAGCTTAAAAACAACAAGGCGTCGGGTGATGACGGAATTACAGCCGAACTCCTGAAGGCGGGTGGAAAACCGGTTCTGAAGGCCCTGCTTAAAAATTACAGGCCCCTCTCGCTTCTGAGCCATGTCTAGAAACTGTTTTCCAGAGTCACCACGAACCGTCTCGCAGGCTGATTCGACGACTTCCAACCTCTCGAACAAACCGGATTCCGAAAAGGCTTCAGCACCGTAGACCACATACATACGCTCCGGCAGGTTAATACAGAAGACCGTGCAATATAGCCTGCCTCTCTGCTTAGCGTTTGTGGACTACAAGAAAGCTTTTGATTCAATTGAGACTTGGGCTGTACTGCAATCTCTCCAACGGGGCCAGATTGACTATCGGTACATCGAAGTACTGAAGTGTTTGTACGAGAACTGAAACCAAAGAAAATAGGCCACCGACCTGCATGAAAATCGAGAGTGCGTAACTTCACAGCCGCCTGCGAACAATACTTTGACCTATTTCTCTCACGTTTACGACTACTTGATGAGCTGATACTTAACTAATTAATACAGCATTATTTATATTCCCATAGTTTTATGTTCTAACTTGTGACTTAATGTAATTATGTAGAACTTGCGGTTTGCGTCACCACCTCTATTGTGTGTGATTGTGATCATGCGTTCCCTCTTACAGTTTGCATAAACACGTTGCCTCTCTTCTCTCCACAATTTCTTCGGTTTTGCTATGTAGGTAGTTAACATTTTTTTGGCGCAGACGCAAAAATCTATTGTTGGAACTTCATTTCTTTTGAACTTTAAGACATTACTGCGATTTCGTAGGGGTGATTCTTACTAAATTATGATAATTTCTCGACGTTACCATCAGTAAGACTAAAAATACTGTTGAGTAAGGACATACTCAACAGTAATTTTCTCAGTCTACAATTTCTATAAGTATTTCGCAGAATAATATTATGAAATGTATTATTTTTGGTGTGAAGAGTGGTGCTGTCCAAATAAAAACTAAAGTATGTTTTGCATAACGTTGCACCCGCTCATTGTTTTGACACTGGACACTGTGTCGCATCACTCTGCAATAATATTATAAGCATTATGTCATTGGGAACTGTCTCAGCAAGTAATATTATTTATGTATCCAGTAAAGAAAAGTTTTACACTTAAGGGTACTGAAAAACCCAACAGGTTTATGTGGAAATTCTTGTCTCTCTGGGGTGTAAGGCAGGGAGACGCCATTTCCCCGAAACTGTTCACGGCAGCAATGGAGATATCTTCAAGGTTCTGGTATGGAGGGGGCTTGGCATTAATGTCAATGGCCATCACTACATCACTCACCTTCAGTTTGCTGACGACATAATAGTCATGGCTGAGACTACGGAGCAGCTCAGTACAATGCTTGGTGTCCTCAGTAGAGCTTCCGAAAGAGTGGGTCTTTAAATGAAAATAGATAAAACCAAAACCATGGTAAACATCCATGTAGCACCCACTCCTATCAAGATTGGAGACTCTACACTCGAAGTTGTGGACGATTAAATTAACCTATAGGACCAACGAGGCGACGATGATCCAGTTGGGTAGGTCTATCTTCAAGAAAGAGGGAAATTGACAAATTCGACTCGGTTGGGTAGCGTTAGGGGAAACTGCACAGTATTTTTTCGTCCAACATACCACATGGTGTCGCAAGATGAAAGTCTATGACTATAAAATAAGACAACACACACACACACATAAACATGAAACAAACACACAACAACTACAACAACAACACATGATGTTAATGTTACTAACATAGTTTTGTAAGTGCTACAAACATAATATGGATGTTTCTGATATAAATAATAATAATAATATGGCTCTCATGCGTGGTCGACTCACAATGGGTCTCAATAGAAAGCTTAACGTTACCCAAGTCACGGCGCGGTAGGCGCAGTGGTTGGCGCAGTGGTTGAGCTATAGATTGCTGCGCAGCGTGTCGCGGGTTCTATTCCCGCGCGAAACAAACATGTGTGGCCTACAGATAGGTGTTTTGGGTCTGGGTGTCTTGTGTATGTGAGAGTACATGTAGTGTGTGTTTTTAAAACCAATGTCCAATACAAGACGTCTGTCGTCGGAAATGATGATGATGACTTGTCTCCCAAATTGACTACTTTTAAAGCTATGATTATATATTATCCTATCCTGCTTCAACCAGGTACCTGTTTAATATAACACAGCTAGAACATATCCTGGAATAGTACAGGACATGTTCTAGCTGTGTGCCTAATTACATCCAAATTCGGTCAGTTATTTGAGCATGAAGGAGTAACAAATACACACACATACCAACATGTCCTACACACACTTACCAACATGACCTACACACACTTACCAACATGTCCTACACACACGTACCAACATGTCCTACACACACATAACAACATGTCCTACACACACTTACCAACATGTCCTACACACACGTACCAACATGTCCTACACACACATACCAACATGTCCTACACACACTTACCAACATGACCTACACACACGTACCAACATGTCCTACACACACATACCAACATGTCCTACACACACTTACCAACATGTCCTACACACACATACCAACATGTCCTACACACACGTACCAACATGTCCTACACACACATACCAACATGTCCTACACACACTTACCAACATGTCCTACACACACGTACCAACATGTCCTACACACACATAACAACATGTCCTACACACACTTACCAACATGTCCTACACACACGTACCAACATGTCCTACACACACATACCAACATGTCCTACACACACTTACCAACATGACCTACACACACGTACCAACATGTCCTACACACACATACCAACATGTCCTACACACACATACCAACATGTCCTACACACACTTACCAACATGACCTACACACACGTACCAACATGTCCTACACACACATACCAACATGTCCTACACACACTTACCAACATGTCCTACACACACGTACCAACATGTCCTACACACACATACCAACATGTCCTACACACACTTACCAACATGTCCTACACACACTTACCAACATGTCCTACACACACTTACCAACATGTCCTACACACACTTACCAACATGACCTACACACACGTACCAACATGTCCTACACACACATACCAACATGTCCTACACACACTTACCAACATGACCTACACACACGTACCAACATGTCCTACACACACATACCAACATGTCCTACACACACTTACCAACATGTCCTACACACACTTACCAACATGTCCTACACACACTTACCAACATGACCTACACACACGTACCAACATGTCCTACACACACATACCAACATGTCCTACACACACTTACCAACATGTCCTACACACACATACCAACATGTCCTACATCTAAACTTTTGCCTTTATAGTATGACTAGCTGCTGCCGCCGGCTTCGCCCGTGTAAATGTAGAAAATTGTCCTAAGGAACATACTCCTAGGATAAAAACGGTCCAGATGTTAAATAATGGATTTGAGTTTTGACTTAGAATCTATTTTAGACATCCTCTCATCACCATCTGACCACACAACAGAACAGCTAACCGTGGAGCTGAGCCACTTATTATTATTTACATCATTGCTCAAAATAACTGCGAAATAATTCAACAGGCTTGGTTGTATTGAAACGATGCGATAACACTAGTATGGTCATCAGAATTTATGGAATTGGAGCAAAACCAATCGATGACTTCATGAATACCTAGCGCCGGCTAATATGGGAGACAAGATAGCCTAAACTAGTATCTTATTGGAGGAACAGAATGTCTGTGATGGCCCACTGATTATATTTCACTAGCTCCTGCCGGCGGCTTTGACCGCGTGAAAGTGGAAAATTATCCAAAAGGAACACACTTCTGGGATAAAAAGTATCTTAAGGGCTATTCCAGGACAAGGTCGAAATTTGGTACACGAGTGCCAAATTTTCATCTAATCCTAATAAAACATTTATACACAAATACCAACTTTAACCATTATAATATTAGTATGTTTAATTATTATTATTAGATTATTATAATTAAAAAAAAAACTGAACTGATGACATGAAAACGGTCCAGTAGCTAGTTAATTAAGCAAAGTTAATGCGATATATTGTCAAACGCGCGTTAGCTACTGAGATTGGTTGATTGATTTATTTCATAAACAATTTTTACATTGTATCGAAAATTTATGATAATAATATTTGAATCTAACATCCATTAATCTAATACCTACTACAAAGCAAAGCAAAGATAATTATAATGCAAATTAAAGAATTAAAAATTTAAGAACATAATATAAACAATCAACAGAAATTATAAGTACAATAAACAAAGTGCTTTCAAATAATATTTTTCAATTTCCCTTTTATATGGTGTCTGCAAGTAATCTTATTAGGCAATATCAAAACAATATAAATCCAAATTCCACCAGAATGTTCAACAACAGCCAATCGTTTCACTTTAATTAAAATTAGCCCATTATGTCCCACTGCTGGGCGAAGTCCGCCCTCTCCCTTTTCCGCACACGTCTGTTTTCTGCCATTGCGGGTCAGTCCCTCCGGTAAGAGTCAAGTCCATCTCTCGACTTTCGTCTTGGTCTGCCGCGATGTCGCCTTGCGTTTAATAGGACCCAATAAGTGGCTCTTTTAGCACACAGCTCAATTGACATACGGCATAAATTTCCGGATAGCAACTTTTCGGGTTACATCTGTGATCTTAGTTTTTGCGCACAGTACTGTGTTCCTTAGCATAGTCGGCCTTCTAATGTTCCCACTGTTGGGACTCAGACCTCCTCTCTAAGAGAGGGAATGGGCCGTAATCCACCACGCGGGCCCAGTGCGGGTTGGTGGATGTCACATGTCTTCGAATTTTTGGTTCTAGGACATGCCGGTTTCCTCACGATGTTTTCCTTCACCGTTTTGAGAGCAGTGGTGATGAAATAAATTACACAAAGTAATGCGCCTGGCTGGGTTTGAACCCGCGACCTACAACTCCGTAAGTTGGGGCCATTACCACTCGGCCACCACTGCTCTCACTGTGTTCCTTACACGGTCTAAAATTCGATCCCAAAGGAACTGCCCTAAATTCCAGTCTGGAACTTTGCTGAATTGTCAAAAACCAGATTTGTATAGGTAGAATGCATATGTCCATAAGTTTTTGTTTCAGGCATAGCGGGAGATCTCCCTTGAGAAGATCCTTCATTGACCAAAAGCTCCTCCAGGCGTTTCACTTGATTTGCTTTAATTGGTGTCACGGCAATCATTTCTTTTGAGAAACCGAGAGTAAATTAGTGTTGTCATTAGTTTACAAATTAGTCAATTAATACAACAGGTTGTATTTGATTGTGTTCTGATAGCTACTGCTCATAGATGACAATCAGGCAGCTGTTGCTTTGCATAAAACCTTGGTCGTAAGCTCTAACAAACCAGTACTTAAATTGAAACGGATATTGAAAATTAACATTGAGATCAAACAAATCCATAATAATTCAATGCAAAGCAATTTCCATTCAATTGAATTCTGTCATCAATTTATTTCCTTCGTCGCTAGAAATAACTTGACAAGTGACTAAGCGCTGATCAAGTACTTAATCCTGTACAAGTTCGCTCGTAATTCATTCAACCTGCCATATTTTATCTAATCCCAGATCGCTACATATAAGGAAAGAGCAAATTACTCACAGCGTGTCTCAAGAGTGACAGAATAAATCAAACGTTTCATAAATCAGCAAACCAAAAGTATGCCAAAACTGTGGATTCGAAGCTGCGCTGCGTCGGCGGCATTTGAATACTAATATGGAGAATATCCTTAAAGGAGTTACAGGTTTATTGCAGGCGTTCATAAATCATCTAACATATTTTATTTCAGATATATCAGATGTTTCTTTTTTGTGACATGAAAAGGTGGCCACTGAAGCGCAGGGCAGTCGTACTCGTAGTTTCTCTTTAGAATTTTCGGAGTTTCTAAATTTCTTTCCAGAGTTATCTGCCACTAAGATACAAATAATAAATAGAAGACAGGCTCTAAACTTGTTTTTCTATCGCCCACGATCAACACTCCATTCTTAAAGTTAATTATTATTTTCCTTTTCTGTTAACTCAGAAGTAAAATTGAGTGGTAGGAATCTAACATGAGAATTAGATCAGGCCAGCTACATGAAAAAAAAATAACAGAAGTCGCATATTGAGAACATAAAGAAAGTCAGCGTCAGTCAAAGAGAGAAATACAGCGATGACCATCACTCGAACGTGGAGCCTGCGCCCGCGCACAGTGAGGAGACACTTCTACGCTAAGCCAATCACGTCACCTCACTAAATCAAACAATATAAAAGCTCGGCAGACTGCGAGGCATTATCTGTGATATCAGATCGCATGGATCACCGCAGACGCTTGCCCACGCGCACCAAATACAGGTATTGTAGAACAAAGCCAAGCAAAGTGCTGTCGGGCATTATCATAATATTATTACAGTATATTGACTTTATCAATATTAGATTGACACTAACACTATATAGATTAAGATTTTTGGTACCTTATTTGGAAATAGGCTGGGCATACGATGAGAAATATGGGTGGCTAGGCAAGAGACGGGGATGAACAAAGAATCGGTGAATGATGATATGACTAAAGAGGTGACAGCTGAGGTGACTACTAATAACGAAGTATGTTACGCTAACTGCAAATATGTAAATTGAGAGAGCCCCTTCAGTAGTGAGGGGGCCTTCTTACCTGCCTTTTCATAACTGTGTTGAAGCCCCAGTCAAATTGGATACAGCTGGATATCATGTAATGGAGTGACTGTCCATCTGACCTCCACAACCCAGTAACCGGGTAACACAATACCCCTTAGCAAGGCTGGTGGCAGGTTTTCTAATTTCGGACTATCCGTAGCAACTGCGAAATATCTACAAATAACAGCCGGGACCAACGAGAGAACATACTATTCGGGGCTCGGAAAAACCGTGATAGGTTAAGATCGGCTTATATTTATCATAGGAGATCGACCCGTGCTGCTGTTATCACGAGCTCCTCAAAAGGATGGTTATGATGCACCTAAACATAACACTAGTCATTTGTTTCCAATCATGACCTCTGAATATTTTTTCTAACAAAAAATGCTGGTGGGTAACCCTCAGATAAACACAGCGCCTCTCAGCAGTAAAGTCTAGTACGCCAGATTAAGGCAAGTCTACACTGCATCTAAGTCCAGTAGCTTCAGTATCAACATTGTCGAAATTAAAATGGTAATTTTAGCATCTCATAGGTCATCCGGATTATACATCCTTCTTCCGAGTACGTTTGCTCTTGCGAATCTCCACTCAAGCTAGCCAATAAAGGCAAGCCGGAGATGAGAAACAAGATTTCTCTCGGGAGATCGGGTTCGTGGGGTCGCTAATGCCCATCAGTTCACCACAAAACTGCCCTGCGGATTGTATCTCTTAGTCTGGCCCCTTACCTTAGGCATTTTACGGTAAAACAAAGTCTACTGGTACAGACCTAGGGTTTATTGGAGCGCACATGCTCGACCACGACGTCAACGTAGAGATACGGCGATGGAGTTATTATTATTATTGCTAGCGATTGCTGACGTAGCCAACCGCTTACTTTACATACTATTTACATTTAATTACTGCAAGGATATTAAATAGATCATAATCGACCGTAAATTAAACAGTAAACTACCATCAATCAAGAGTTCTGCAGATTGCGTTACCCTGGTATAAAACAATAGAAATGTGATAGGGAAAATGTGAAATTAACAATTGATTTGAAGTCCTTTCAAATCTCATGTTTTACTATCGACTCGAATGCGGCTAGGTCTAGTGTTTCGTTATAAACATTAAATAATGTAATAGATATCTGATGCTATAATTATAATATCATGACCGATAAATGTGTTTTGAGATTAGTATTAGAAACGTATTTTTGGAAGGTCTGTGTTTAGCATTGAGACAACGAAAAGAAAAGAAAAGAAAAAAAAAAGTAAAGAAAAAAAAGAAAAGAAAGAAATAAAAAGAATTATTAATTGCACCCATGCAAAGCTAAGGCAGGTCGCTAGTTGTCAATAAATAAACGAAGTGTCTCTCAACTAAGACGATAAATATCATCAATGTTACTGCAGATCGTTCGCATGTAGTGGGTGGATTGAATCACAGTTCACATCACATTGCAATAAACACTAAGCAAGTGCCTAATAAAACGCTTACAAACTACTTAATTTGCAGCATCTCAAGCTCAACAGGTCTAAAGACACGCATAACTGGAAATCATTAACTAGTAATAAAAAATAAATAAATTAAAATGGCTTTGTTGGAATCAATTCATGAAGCTAACAAAACATGGAAGCTGAAAGTTAACTAGGAGTCATCCACACACATATGGAACTACTACCTCAAAAAGACTTAGCGAGTCTCGTTTCATAGTCATTACAGAGGCCCAAGTGCGTTTGGCTTGCAAGTCAAATTTATGTTAGCTCCTAATTGCTAACTTAGATTTGAGACCAGTTATTAGATTATTAGAGCCTCCTCGACTTGTAGTAGGGACTTCAGATTATCATTAGAGTAAGGATCCTTTTCCAAAAGTCCTCTTTTTAGGAACTAAGCCGTTACTGATTTAGTTACTTAAGAGCCAGCAATTCTCCTTGGACACGAGCAATAATCAACGCTTGCTAATCGGATTACACAGAGTACCTGCGAGGCCGCGAGAGTGGGCTCCATATAAGGGAGTGCGCGCCGCGGTCACGTCACCGGCGCCTACGCCGCACCACAGCCGAGCCGTGAATGAAATCACCGCATGTAGGGAAACTATGTGATGTCTTTGGCGTATTATTCAATATTTTACCTATAGTGCTATGACGATATCGCTAAAGTTAATGTCTAGCAACCCAAGCAACAATTTTCTTCTCAGTACTCCTTCCAATTACTTTAGTCCTGTGAAGGCAGTAAAAAGTTCACTGCCACTTTATTTTTCCAACTCCTAAGTTTTGTGGCTCTATACTCAGTCGGAGAAGAAAAGACTAGGTTTCTTCTTACTCTTTCGCCGTTTTTTTCTCATCATTTTCGTTGCAAGATCCAAGATAGTTAATTAGTTCTTCCCAGACCTGTCCAGCTACAAAGGCACTTATTGCCTCGGCGCGTTTCTGGTGAATTTGAATGGTGTTGCAGGCTTTTCCAAGCTATGTTTAGTTTATTCCCCGATCAAGAGATTGATATCAAGACCTCATCCCGTTGGCCGTCCACTTCAAAGTCTTCGGGCACACACAATAGCACGTGCGCGTACCTACAACGCGTGGCGCACGATGGTCATGTGCACGAGCACACGATGGTCCCGCGCGTGACGACACGTGCACGCATTGACGATAGCTCTCTATAAAAACTGTTGCACTTCTCACATGAATATTTAAGGTACACCTTGCTTATGACAATGACATCGTTTTGTAAAGGGCAGGTTCTTAAATGATACATGCGTCAATGGAGGTTTTGGGAACCTTTTGAAAAATAAATAAGCGTAAACATTTCCAGGGCCATCGGCCCATCTCACAATGTTATGTCAAAGTTCACAGATGGTCGCACCGTTCCACTCGAGAAAGTGAGATAAGCTGATGTTCTGTTTTTTCGCAAAAATTTAAAGACCAACCTAATTTGATCTTCTCATTTGAATAACGTTCTGAAGTTTATCTAAGTCTGACGTGAAGCAATCATAAAATTTTATTTACCTACTTTAAAACAGGAAATTACCTATATATGGAACTTGACAATGCTATGCACCATCTGAAGATCTAGGATCATATCTTTGACCTTAAAAACAAACCACCGAATAGCCTACCACTACAATTTATTAAAAACCTAGAATAGCTTTAAGGAAAAAAGCACTTAGCACGTATAGACAAGAAAGACAGCGGTCATTAATAACCGGGTGTCGTTCTGCGTATGAATCAAACGCTGCGTAGGCGCAGCCTTCACAGACGGACTGAGTGACGGAGATGAGGCGATTGTTGTGATCTTATCACTTCCGGATCAGATCATAATTTCAAAATATTTACTTGAAAGTGATAAAATAAAATCGATCAGCCATGTAGCTACTTACATAAGTTCAGTCAGGATTACTTACCCTTTCCTTCTTTTTTTGGGGGGCAGGGAACCATCAGATAAATTTACCCACTTTGGGTGGAGCGAGAGTCAGCATCAGCTGTATCTAATTTTTACTGACTAAAAGTGTTCCTTCAGTTACCCTTAGCGTTCCAGGGTTGCAGTGGCTCTTGTGAACAATCCAGCAGCCCAAAGCCACCTCGACGCAGTTACCGATGACGCTGTGGAAGTGGCGAAGTTTTTTGGCCAAGGTATCTTGATACTGTTGTGCAAGTAACATGAAGACAAAGAACTAGTATTTAACAAAACTTCTTTTTAAAAAAATGTAAGGCCAATCGAGGCTGGTTCTAAGGATCTTTGTAAACCCTACCTACTATCTCTAAAAGGGCCGGCCCTAAGGGTACAAATGATGACCTTAATTAAATCATTCGTTTATAACATAATCATCATCACTTCAGAGAAACGTCCACTACGCCTCCCTCAAGTGTTGGTGACCATGACCAGTCCTGTGCGTGTGACGATACCTAGTTTCTATATCCGTTTTTTGAAATTTATAGAAGTCAGTTAATTACTAACTACCGAAGGGATTACTTACAGCGTGTCGCAAGCGAAGCCGCAGGGCGCGCCGTTGCAACATCCGCCATCCGACACCAACCGCGAGCTGTCCAGAAATCACATTAGCTACGCGCTGTTAGCTCGCACATGGCTTACTTGGGGATAGTTGTGTTACATTGTGCATGTGTGTGTGCAGTTACGGAGGAGATCGGCACTAAGCCATGACCACTGTCTGGGTCGTTCTTCCACAATTGCCAAAGTCCCAGGATGCCTGGCCATCTTTTACTCAGTGCTTAGAAAAACTCTTAAGGTATGCGGGACAGGGTATAAGGTCCTGGAAACCTCCGTTAGAAAGGGACGATCCTCCGGCCAGACGGGTATTGAGTCTGGCCCGGGCAACCACCCCATAGTTGATTTTGGACTGTTGTAAATGTTCTTATCTAATAGACAAACAAAATATATCAACCACTAATTTCGGGGAAAAAAATAACTTTTTCTTTAAACTAGTATTTTCTATCCAAAAACTAGGTATAAGTTGGTTGACCTTTATTGCAACCAGTTTATGTTGTCTACAACTACTATATTATTTTTATTGACATTTTACTTAGATAATATCTTGGCCGACTTTTAAGGAAAATATACATAAACTATAGATTACAAGCATTATGTTTATCCTTTCGACTGTCCGGGAAGTTTTCAAAAAACATATTAAAATTGTAAGGGAATGAACTATTTAGTTCAATTAAATGTAGAAGTCTTTTCTAAAATGTACCACTATGGTGTTAACTTGACAGTTTAAAGGACTAGTACTAACAATAATATGAATCAAGGTTAGGTAGAACTCTTACGTACACCAAGATCATAGCTTTATCTACAGTGCTACTATTTACCCGACTGTGGCGGAGTCAATACGGAGGGTTATTGTTTATTTATTTAGGTGCCAGTATCCTTAGCGAGTGGCAGGCGACCGCCTCCTTCTGCGAAGCAGTAATGCTAGCAAAGGAGGCGGCCGATCGCGTGAGGCAACGGTCCTCACGCCCTAACCGCCGCCGGGATTCCGATCCCGATTTCCGGCCACCGAAAGTACGGGCTTGCGGACGGCGAGTAATGGGTGGCTCACTGTCCGACCGTCCGGTAACCGTCCGGACCCAGCCCAAGTCGTCGACGGCGCGTACTGTTCCACGCGCGCCTCAGGGAGATGTCAGCAAATCGTAGGGGCCCAGCAGGGTCGAAGCCTACTGGGGCCACGGGTAGTTTGAAAGCGAAGCCCGGGGCTCCGGGATGAAGGCAAAGAAGGAACAGGAGTGGGTTTTTAGTCAGTAAAAGTCTCATACTATCTCCCGCGCCGCCCAGGAGCGAGATTTGTCATAAGATGATTTCCCACCCAATAAAAAAAAAAGTATCCTTATCATTACACATTATAAAAAGAATATTACATACATACATACATTCATACAAGATACGCGCGAAAAACATAACCCTTCTTGCAGTCGGGTAAAAAAGTCCCCCACCGCGTCCGTCTGTCTGTCTCGATATCCGTGGTCTGTCTGTTCGTAGAAAATCTCAAAAACTACTAAACGAATTTTCATGTGGTTTTCACCAATTGATAGAATGATTCATGAGGAATATTTACATGCATGTTATAGTAGAGAATAGCCGAGACTTCCAAAGATTTGTAATACCCGTGCGAAGCTGGGGCTGTTTTCATATAAATATTGTTAGCATAAGCATAATCAGCCTTTCAATGTTCCCACTGCTGGGACTCAGGCCTCCTCTCTAGGAGAGGGAATGGGCCGTAATCCACCACGCGGGCCCATTGCGGGTTGGTGAATGTCACATGTCTTCGAATTTTTGGTTCTAGGACATGCCGGTTTCCTCACGATGTTTTCCTTCACCGTTTTGAGAGCAGTGGTGATGAAATAAATTACACAAAGTAATGCGCACAAAGTAATGCGCCTAAATATTGTTATATCTTTGAAAATGATACTAATATAAAATACACACTATGCAAATATTCATAATGGTACCTACATAACCAGTTGAGCGACAAAAACTAGGCTTATCTATTGAAAAGCAATATGTAAGATAAAGTGATGAGTGGATCCGCGAACTAAGTGGACATAGAAAGTGATTTATAATTTCTCATTATACGGTTTTATCTTTACCTAAAGAGAACTTATTAATTTTGCCGAAAACCTCCTGACATTGGCGATTGGCGTAGCTAAGTCATTTTTAATTTTTAATCTGTCGAATGTGTTTTCTTAGAAAATCGATGTGCGGTGCTTTCTAATAGGTTAGGCGCCAGATAAATTTTCCATAAGTAAGTGACCCTCTTAGGTACTTTTACTGTCATTCTTAATTTCATAAACAGAAATAAACATAAAATGATGATGGGCATCAGAACATTCAGGATTTTGAAAAAAATGGGACCAATCTGGAAGCGTATCTTTTTAAGTAAATCAAAATCGGTCCATAAATAACAGAGTCCTGAGGTACCAAACAGAAAAGAAGAAAAGAAATCGGCTGAAAATAGTGGAACTGTAAAGAATATTTAAATGTAGATAGTTTTTTTTTTTTTTTTCCGGTGGGAAAATCATCTTATGACATCCCCCGCTCTTGGGCGAGGCGGGAGATAGTGTCAGACTTTTACTGACTAAAAACCCACTCCTGTTCCTTCGTTGCCTTTCGTACCAGGGCCGAGTCTTCCTTTCAGAATCAGACCCTTGGCCCCGGTAGGCTTCGACCCTGCTGGGCCCCTACAGTTGCTGACAACTCCTTGAGGCGCGCGTGGAACAACACGCGCCGTCGACGACTTGGGCTCGGTCCAGACGGTTACCAGACGGTCGGACGGCGAGCCACCCATTGCTCGCCGTCCGCAAGCCCGCGCCTACGGTGGCCGGAAATCGGGATCGGAATCCCGGCGGCGGTTGGGGCGTGAGGACCGTTGCCTCACGCGATCGGCCGCCTCCTTCGCTAGCATTACTGCTTCGCAGAAGGAGGCGACCGCCTGCCACTCCTCCTCGCTCCGGACCATGGCCTGTACCAAGGCCCGGCGCGAGAGATCGCCGCCGCCGATCGCCCCCACGAGGACACGGCGTTGCTCTTCCCAAGCGGGGCACACTTCCACCGTGTGCTCCACCGTGTCCTCCGGGCGGTCCACACAGTGGCGACACCCGGGCGTCGCTTCCGCACGAATTCGGTGCAGGAACTTCCCGAACTTACCGTGTCCGGTGAGGACCTGCGTCATACGGAAGGTAATGACGCCGTGTTGCCTTTCCAGCCAATCCTCAAAGAGGGGACTTACCGCCAAAATGTAGATAGTAGATACCTAATTTATTTTTAGGGTTCCGTACCTCAAAAGGAAAAACAGAACCTTTATAGGATCACTTCGTTGTCAGTCTGTCTGTCTGTCTGTCTGTCAAAACCTTTTTTCTTGGGAACGCGTGAAGGTATCGAGTTGAAATTAAAACCATATACTCAAGTCTGCGGTCGCTTAGAACTTTGATATTTACACAGCTTGTGAAAATATCAAAGTTCTAAGTTAAAAAAAAAGATATGCCGCAATAAACGTATATTTTGCGCTCTCAAGGCAATCAAAATTCATAAGGTACTTCCGGTTGATTCAGAATCCTGGAATTTGGCATAAAGCAAGATCTTATAGCACAGGTATAGGAATAAATCTGAAAACAGTAACTCTGTTGTTAAATCTTTGTTAAAACTTTTTTGCGATTCGGAAAAATCCTCGGAACTCCAATCGGGAATTCAACTATTAATTATTACTATTAACTATTTATTATTATTATTCTTTTTATAAGAAAGTTTAAGTTTGTACGGAACCCTTAGTACGCGAGTCCGACTCGCACTTACCCAGTTTTTTATGTGGTAAGTACCTACCTGCCATATACACTTAAAATGTTGTGATTCTTTTATAGCTTAATCACTAATGTGAAGAGCTAATTTAAAGATAACGATATATTCGATAGAGAGAGTGACATGAATAAGCGTAATCTGTTGCCGATCACGAGCGCTTGACAAATAGTTGAGCTATCCAACATCATTCATTGTCAGCGCTTGATTGTGGCTTATCTACTGACTTTATTCACGCTAATCAATAATATTATAAAGGTGAAAGTTTATGAGTGTGTATGTTTGTATGTTTGTTATTTCTTCAGGCTTGAAAGTCTGAACGAATTTAGATGATATTCGGCACACTTTTTATCCCGAAAGTATGTTCCCTTGGGATCATTTTCTACTATCATGCGGGCAAAGCTGCTGGCAGCAACTAGTATTGTACAAATGTAAGTTCAAGCGAGAATGGAGATAGTTTGTGCAAATGTTTGTCACTCTTATAAGAGAATGGAGATAGTTTGTGCAAATGTTTGTCACTCTTATAAGAGAATGGAGATAGTTTGTGCAAATGTTTGTCACTCTTATAAGAGAATGGAGATAATTTGTGCATATGTTTTTCACTCTTTTACGATAATGGATATAGTTTGTGCAAATATTTGTCACTCTTTTACGCTTGCTGCAGTACCTATAATATCTTTTAATTATTTTACAGAAGGTGTAAAAAGTAGAGTAAGTACACGGGCGTGAAGCTGTTTTTGTCTTGGGAGGCTTGAATTCCTCACTTTACTCAAGTTTCAATATTAATTCCCTCGCAGTGCTTGGGAGTTAAATAACTCCCTCACTGCATTTGGAATTAAAACGTAGCAACCTTCGTTTCGTTCGGAATTCAACATGGCCCTGCTTTATCCTCTAGTCACATAATCTACTATTATACCGGCAAAAGCTAGTCCCTAGATAAATATGAAAAAACTCAGCCGAGCATGGTATGTTTATTTAGTATTAGTTAAGTATATACATACTTTTGTAACTTATTTTCTTAAAAATCTTTTTATGCACCTGCCATGTTTTCTCTTTACCATCCTTGGTTGACTAGTAGAGAAAGCCTAAGGCTTGTGTTGCATGAAGTTTTAATAATAAATAAGCCTAATCATTCACGCATAAACTATAGGTGACTGATCAAGTTAGGCTAAGTCTATCTATACCGAACATGGCGCCACGCTGACACGGGCATTCGTCAGGTTGGAGGCTGTTCCGCGAATAACATTGAGTTTATAAATAATTGTTCGTTAATCGCTAAAATGGCCCTGTACCGAACAACTGTTTGGATGAACACAAACCGCAATGAATGAATACTAACTATGTACAAGATGCCACTGGCGTTTCGAGGAACTTTAAAAATAAAATATTATATTATTGAGCTCAATGTTATACCTACCTACATATCTATAGGTACCTAGCTTAATAACTTTAAATATACCTAATAACTTTTACTTTTGCTCCTCAAAGCTACCACCTGAAATATAGATAGACCAAACAAAGTTTAATTTTGATCTAAAAAAAAAATTGCACTAAAAACCTGTCTGAAATTATTTGGTGGGACCACTGAAACTCAAAATAAAAAAATAATAAAGACTCGTTTGCACCACCAACAATATAAGTGGGACGATCGGGAATATGCGAATACCCGTTGGTCCTTGGGAAGACAAGTCGTAGGAACGAAAGGGATTACATGACACGCAATTCGCGACATTATTAAAAAGTATTTTCATAAAACCATCAATCACCAATAAAAGCTAGCTCATTCATGACCCATTTAACACCACAATGAGCTCAAGGTGTGTGTCGCCGTACAACATGTGCACTTCTAGGAAATCAGTTTTCCTGTTACTGCTTGTATTGAAACTAAAAGTGACCCATATAAGGCGAGTGCATACCAGCGCGCGCGCCTCTAGGTATCCTACCTTTACTAAAACGAAATCGGTATTTATAGGAGTTTGTTCATTGCTGGATTATGTTTAAACATGAGCGTAGGTATATAGTTACCTAAACGGTGCGTTTCGACGACCCTTAGCATACCTTGGACGAAGATAAATTCAAACAAACTTTCACGCATGTGAAACCGCTGGCAAAAGCTAGTTATGTGTGTCTTCTGTAATTTGTACGTCAAGTGTCTACTCTCCGTTCCACACCCATGGTGTTGTACGTCAAGTGTCTACCCTCCGTCCTAGACCCATGGTGTTGTACGTCAAGTGTCTACCCTCCGTCCTAGACCCATGGTGTTGTACGTCAAGTGTCTACCCTCCGTCCTAGACCCATGGTGTTGTACGTCAAGTGTCTACCCTCCGTCCTAGACCCATGGTGTTGTACGTCAAGTGTCTACCCTCCGTCCTAGACCCATGGTGTTGTACGTCAAGTGTCTACCCTCCGTCCTAGACCCATGGTGTTGTACGTCAAGTGTCTACCCACCGTCCTAGACCCATGGTGTTGTACGTCAAGTGTCTACCCTCCGTCCTAGACCCATGGTGTTGTACGTCAAGTGTCTACCTTCCGTCCTAGACCCATGGTGTTGTACGTCAAGTGTCTACCCTCCGTCCTAGACCCATGGTGTTGTACGTCAAGTGTCTACCCTCCGCCCTAGACCCATGGTGTTGTACGTCAAGTGTCTACCCTCCGTCCTAGACCCATTGTGTTGTACGTCAAGTATCTACCCTCCGTCCTAGATGCATGGTGTGTTACGTCAAGTGTCTACCCTCCGCCCTAGACCCATGGAGTTGTACGTCAAGTGTATACCCTCCGCCCTAGACCCATGGTGTTGTACGTCAAGTGTCTACCCTCCGTCCTAGATGCATGGTGTTGTACGTCAAGTGTCTACCCTCCGTCCTAGATGCATGGTGTTGTACGTCAAGTGTCTACCCTCCGTCCTAGAAACATGGAGTTGTACGTCAAGTTTCTACCCTCCGTCCTAAATGCATGGCGTTGCACTTCAAGTGTCTACCCTCCGTCCTAGACCCAAGTCAAGTGTCTACCCGTCAAAAGTGGAAAATAACTTTAATTTCGGAAGTCGGTGTTTCTATAATAGTCATGTCTTTTCGACTTCCGAAATTAAAGTTATTTTGCACTTTTTAATGTTTTTTTAAATTGAAGTCGGTTGTATTTTTTTTGTAAAAAGTTTTTTATTTTACACTTTTTAGTATTGACCCCTCAGCCAAACTTAAGTTCTATAGTAAGGAACCTATAGAATTTAATCATTAAAACATTGCATAACAATTCCAATACAGGGCCGTCTTTCACCTATTAGTGGCTCTATGGGCACATTAGGATAAATTTTGTTAGGAGAGACAAAGAACGTAGATATGCAAAGTTTTAGCTTTATTTTTATTTCTTTACAGTTCATGAAATATTATGATGAATAGACAATATGATGTCTTCCACACTAAGTAACCAGCATCCACGAATAGTACTTATTTAAAAGTATCTAAGCTGATTGAAGAGGCTATGAGTTGAGCAAAATCGTTAATCTATTTATTTTTTTTACTTGATATAAACCAGTGCTTGACTGCGATCCCACCTGATGGTAAGCAGTGACGCAATCATTGATGGTGAGGCGCACTAGTTTATTAGGAGCCTATTCACTCTAGCCTTGAAGGCACCCATATTATAGTTGGACGGGAAGACCCAGTTCCAGTCCTTCGATGTTACACGCAGTTTAAACGACGAAGCGAAGCGCTAAGTCCGGCCCGTTGAAGTTTCAACATCGTAAGGGTGGATACTCGCCGTACGTCGGGTTGCCCGATGGTAGAAAGGAGATGGTGGAATCAAGTCATGCAATTCCCGCGCACACTCTCCAAAATGCAACCTGTAAAATATCGATAGGCTGGCTACCCTGCGCCTGTGCTCGAGGCTTTGTAGATTGGACTTAACCAAATCTAGATCACCAATTAGCCTCTTCGCGCGCCTTTCCACTGAGTCCAAAGCTACTAGATGGCATTTTGCAGCACCAGCCCATATGTGACTGCAGTACTCCACACATGATCGGACCTGTGCTTTGTATAACATTAGAAGCTGTCCCGGTGTAAAGTACCGTCGGACCTTTGCAAGAACGCCTAGTTTTCTAGCAGCTACCTTGGCTTTGGACTCAATGAACCGCCCAAAATTGAGGTCTGAGGAAATTTCAACTCCCAAGAGCTGAAGGCGGTCGGTGCACTCCAGGGATACATTCCGAAAAACAGGAGCCAAGGTGAACGGGCTCCTTTTGGCGGTGAACAGATACCCTTGTGATTTGGCGGCGTTGAATCCCACCAGATTGGCTTCACCCCACTTGGAGACTGCCTGAAGTGAGACATTCGTACGCTCTACCATAGCCTCTCGTTCGGACCGAAATCAAAATAATTAAGTTAATGCTTTGTTTTTTCGCTTCATTTGAATGGCGCGATCCACTACCGTAACTGTTGATCAAAACCACAAAATAAAAATAATTCACTGATGATTTTTTCAAAAAAGTTAAATTTAACATATATGTATTTATATATCTATTAGCATAGCATAGCATAGTCGGCCTTATAATGTTCCCACTGTTGGGACTCAGGCCTCCTCTCTAGGAGAGGGAATGGGCTGTAATCCACCACGCGGGCCCAGTGCGGGTTGGTGGATGTCACATGTCTTCGAATTTTTGGTTCTCGGACATGCCGGTTTCCTCACGATGTTTTCCTTCACCGTTTTGAGAGCAGTGGTGATGAAATAAATTGCACAAAGTAATGCGCCTGGCTGGGTTTGAACCCGCGACCAACAACTCGTAAGTCGGGGCCGTTACCACTGGGCCACCACTGCTCTCTAGAGGAGGATATCTATTATATACAATTAATTTTATATGTATATTGAAATTTATTATAAAACATGCTGCAATCGGTAAGCCTGAATTTCAGGCGAGAGTAGAGTAGCTATCGGTTATCGTTTGGTAATCGAGTAGGGAGTAGGGGCCCCAATACCCCATCGCGGGAGAAGAGGGGCCTGCCAATAAGCCAAGCTCAGGTCTACCTTCCGGCTTCATCATCAGATCAGTTCGATATATCCCCCCTCTTCTTTCAGTCAGTCATCGACTACACGTTTAAACAAAGCAATTTTACTTGTTACAACAGTTCTGTTGTGATTCTATGAGGAGTTCCGTTCCATATCTTAGAAGTTCATTATCACATCATAACAAGATTTCTATGGGACCAACTTGGAAGCATAACCTTTCAATCAAAAAAAACATTTTTCAAAATCGGTCTACAACTGACCGAGAAATCGGTGAACATACATAAAAAAATAAAATAAAAAACATACATTCAACCGAACATAGAACCTCCTCCTTTTTGAAGTCGGTTAAAAAATACATTCGGACGAACATAGAACCTCCTTCTTTTTGAAGTCGGTTAATAAAATAAATCAATCACGAAATTAGTATTAAGAACATGTGCAAATGAACGACATTCCAGTAAAATATTTGTGGGGTGCAAACAAAAATAACACAGCTAAATAATACAGCTGTCTTTTTATTGAACTCTTTTACTGGAATGTTCCCCAAAAAAGTACCCTCTATTAGTACGCAGCTTTTACCATCTTAGGCTAGTCAAGACAACCTAACAACCAATCACAAATAAATACAACTTGAATGTTTATGCAATAAGTATTAATCTGTGGAAATAGGCACAATGCCGGTGTGCCGGTGTAGCAAGAGCAACATTACGTCTATAAAACATATCAGCGCATGAAACAGAGCTCAGACATTGACGCACCGTATAGGGAGACACGCCGCCCTTGTCCCACTCGAGGGGGTGAATGGCAGGGCTGACCGCATGTGAAATAACACAAAAATCATTTGAGTAGGTACCTACGACATTCGCCCCAGTTATTTTCGCAAACAAATAGTTCTAGAAACGAATCTAAATAGTTTACATACACTGAAAAATAAACCTCTTCAGTTTTATGTTTGTAAAAATTTATTCCATCGTTTTCAGTACAGCTTTCTTTGCAACCCTTTACAAATCATATTGAAACCGCAAAGTATTAGCGGCGGTGGTTAGCCAAGCTGAACGCAAGCCAGAGGGTTATGGCCATCCGGATGGTGCGGGGAAACCGCACGGTTTCCCGCGAAGCAGCGAGCCTCCTTGCTGGCCTACCACCGTGTAATTTGGAGGCAACAGTCCTTGCACGCATGAACGACCTGCGCGTGAAGATGCAACGCCGGGGCGAAACTCCGCTGCATGGCGCACAGAGTTCCGGCGGGATCTCATGGTGGAACGGCGACAGCGACCATCACAAGTTGTGATCCAGTGCTGGGCACACCATAATTATGGCGGTAAGTCCCTTCTTTGAGGAGTGTCTGGAAAGACAACACGGCGTTCTTACCTTCCACATGACGCAGGTTCTCACCAGATATGGTCAAGTCGGGAGATTCTTGCACCGGATTCGTGCGGAAGAAACGCCCGGGTGTCACCATTGTGTGGACCGCCCGGGGAACACGGTGGAGCATACATTAGAGGTGTGCCCCGCCTGGGCAGAGCACCTAAGTATCTTCGTGGGGGCGCTCAGCGGCAGCGATCAGCGGGAGCGAGGAGGTGTGGCAGGCGGTCGCCTCGCTAGCAAAGGAAGCGGCCGCACACGCGAGGCAATGGCCCTCGCGCCCCAGCCCCGGATTCCGATCCCGATTTCCGGCCACCTTAGGCGCGGGCTTGCGGACGGCGTACAATGGGTAGCTCGCCGTCCGACCGTCCGGCAACCGTCCGGACCGAGCCCAAGCCATCAACGGCGCGTAGTATTCTACGCGCGCCTCAAAGAGATGTCAGCAACCGTAGGGGCCCAGCAAGGTCAAGCCTACTGGGGCCATGGGTGATGCAAAAGAGACCCGGGTGCCCTGAAACAATGGCAAAGAAGGAACAGGAGAGGGTTTATAGTCAGGAAAAGTCTGACACGCTCTCGCGCTCCACCCAAGGGCGGGCGATGTCATTAGATGATTTTCCCACCTAAAAAAAAAAGTATTAGCGTTTACGGTCGAAGCCTAGCATACCTATGTCTAGGGCCTATGGCTATAGCACTAGAAACGTAAAGAACAAAAAGAATTTTGATAATGGAAGGCTATCATTCCATTAAAAAAAATGCCTCTACTGATTATTTTGCTTTTACCGCACACACAGCCCTATAAAGTAACAAACGATGCGATGCGTATCGCCAACGACAGATTTAAAGCCTGATGCAACCGCTCAGCGACCTTACACCAATCACAGACTTTTGGCAGTTAATTAACAATTAAACATTGCACAGTTTTTGTTTACGCATTCAGTATCAATTATTTATATTAACGAATGTGCTTGTCACTTGTCGGCAGTGACGGAGTTACCTATGAGGTGTCGACGTGACTGAAGACAGATAAACAAAACGAGCTCTGACCAATAAATACCACAAAATAGATAGTTTCTGTTATTTATACAGTGGGTGGTGAAAGTAGGTTACTCCATACAAATTTTAGACCCCCGTTTCATCCCTTTAGGGGTTGAATTTTCGAAAATCCTCTCTAAGTGCTGGCCTACGTCATAAAAGGAAACCTTGTGCAACATTTCAGTCCCAGTAGTTTCGAATGTGCAGTCTCCTTTTATGTCTAAATATGTTACCGGCAATCTGTATAATCCGGTATTTTATACAATACCTAGACAATGTATAGAATACCTAAAACGTGTAGGTAATGTATGAAATATTATTTTATACTTTCCCTAAGAATTGTATAAGTACATTAATTAGTTAAAGTAAGTAATAGAAAATAATATTCATAATATTTTATACATTACCTGGACGCTCCAGGTATTCTAAACATTGCCTAGGTATTGTTCAGAATACCTGAATTATACAGATTGCCGGTAACATGTAGATATAGAAGATAACTGTAATAAAATTCTTAAGCTCTCTAAGCATATCCTTGCCATCCACTGTCCCAGGCTGCATTATCAAGTATAATACCTATATACTCCTTACTCTTCACGCTCTATCTCAATCTCAAACGGCGCATGATGTCGAAAATTGTTTAAGCCGTTAATTGTAGAGAATTTTCTGCTCTTTAACTTTCCTAATAACTAAAAATGTCAGAGTGCAAAGCAAACGAGATATTCGCAAAAAAAAAACGATTTTTAGGGTTCCGTACCTCAAAAGGAAAAAACGAAACCCTTATAGATTAACTTGGTTGTCCGTCGGTCTGCCTGTCAAGACCCTTTATCTCGGGAGGTATCGAGTTGAAATTAAAACCATATACTCAGGTCTGCGGTCCCTTGAAGCTGTGAAAAAATCAGTACTAGCTGTTGTAGTAGGTGTTTGCAGTTGACCTAGAAGTATGGAATTCGGCTAGTACTATCGTCTTATACTATAAATACAGGGAAAAATCTGAAAACTATACATATTTAATTAAGTCACAAAAAAACAGGGCCTTTATGCAAGGAAGGGTGTCCAAATTTTGAGGCAAGTTAATCGTGTCATGTGGGGTATTGTATAGTGAAAGGGGTTCATTTGCACAAGCTTGAACCGATTTTTTTATAAGTTTCCGCTGTCCGTCTGTCTGTCACCAGGCTATTACCTCACGAACCCTGATAGCCAGACAGTTGAAATATTCACCGATGATGTATATCTGTTGCCGCTATAACAATAAATTAAAACAGAATAAAATAAATATTTAAGCTCCCATACAACAAAAGTGATATTATTGCCTTTTTTTTGTTACGGATGGTACGGAACCCTTAGTGCGCGAATCCAACTCGCACATGGCCAGTTTTTTTCCTAAGATGCACAATATGATACTAGATTTTTGAGATACGTCTTTACGAGATCAAAACAAAGGTTCATGCAAAAATCTAGCTTATTCGCTCGAGCTCCGAGGTGAAATCCTTATTTTCTTCTGCCGGTTCTCCAAGATGTAAAATATTTATTAGTATGATTTATATTGAACTAATTACATGTTTGCGATGAGATTCGTATCTCACTGTCGTCTGTGTGACGTTTTAAAGTATTTGGACTAATTAACAAGGACACTATTTGTTACACAAATATCCTTTTATCGTTAGAGAAAATGTTGCGGGTAAGTAACGTCTGGCATCTTTTTCCCAGGAAAGATAAAACGTGTCATTAGTTAATATCATCATTATTTATTGACCAAACGGACATGTCACCTACACCAACCCGCACCATGGATTATGGCCCCTCCCTCTTATTTTTTTTTTTGTAGGTGGGAAAATCATCCAATGACATCCCCCGCTCTTGGGCGGAGCGAGAGATCGTGTCAAACTTTTACTGACTAAAAACCCACTCCCGTTCCTTCGTTGCCCTTCGTACCAGGGCCGAGTCTTCCTTTTAGAATCAGACCCTTGGCCCCAGTAGGCTTCGACCCTGCTGGGCCCCTATGGTTTGCTGACATCTCCCTGAAGCGCGCGTGGAACAGTGTTACCGGACGGTCGGACGGCGAGCTCCCTCCCTCTTATAGAAAAGAGGCATGTGGCCGAGCCATAGGTACGGGACTTGGGAAATCATTAAATGACTTTCCGCGCTCTAGGTTGAAGCGAGAGAACGTGAAAAAAAATCTTGAGCTTTTACTGACTAATCCTTCGCCTGAAACCTGTGTCCTTCAGTCACTCTTTGCGTTGCAGGACTACGGTAACTCTTTTAAACAATCCCGTGGCCTTTCCCGTGGCCCTATAAGCGGGCACCGGCGCGGCGCCTCCGCAAGCCCGCGTCTACGGTGGCCAGGGATCAGCCTGCGACTCCCGGCATCCCTTCACGAGGGCACATAGGCGGTGCTCCTCCCATGGAGAGCACACATCCACTTTGCGATACCCATTTGTTATTCCGCCTGAATCCGAAACAGGAACCATGCGAACTGGCCATGCCCTGTGAGGACCTGCTGCGGAGTACAACTTAGACAGATACCTCAGCAGCAAACGGTAATGCGGCAGACCCAGGAAATGGCATGGTCAGCTGGAGCCGTTTTTAAAGGATTATAATAGTTCAGGTAGGGAGGCTTTTGCCCTTGAAGTAGGTACAGTTTTTCTACATTTGCCAATTTCATCATCATCATCATCATTTTAGCCGAAAGACGTCTACACAATGAACGGTCCTGTGCGTCTCGCATCCATCGGAATCCCGCAACCGTTACCAAGTCATCGGTCCACCTTGTAGGCCTTCCAACGCTACGTCTTCCGGTACGTGGTCGCCATTCCAGAACCTTTCGGCCCCAACGGCCATCCGTTCTGCGAGCAATGTGCCCTGCCCATTGCCACTACATTTGCCAATTTATTGTTTTAAAGTAATTTTCCTATAGCTCTTTCTACTTTAAACTACACTAGTAAACTCAAGTGTCGTGCAAATAAGGATACCCTTGTATGCGCGGGCGCAAGACACAATGCGCCTATTGTTGCATCGTGTGCACGACACGGCTGGCCACCCGGGTCAGGTGGTCCCGCTGCCCTTCAAGCCTCCTGATTCCTTACAGCACAAGTTACTCCATACTTATAAACTGTGTATCTGCAGGGCATAGCAGGTTTGTGAATTGTGGATGTGGACTGAAAATAGTAGGGTGCATACTGTGCAGGACAACCCAATACAAACTTTACTCTCACTAGCCATTCTGTACCACAGCCCGCATGCTTTTCACATAATTAGGTACTCGTAGATTGAATAGCTTTATACTACTGAGCTTAAAACCTCCTTCGTTTAGTACAGATCTAATGCCAGACGCTAAATGCTGCAACCTGTAAAAGCACTCGTCATCATCATAATCATTAGACTCAGGGGCGTAGTTATCGCCGTATCTATGATACAGGGCCCCAGACAGACTTGTGCAAAAATTCGCACACGTTTGGGCTTTAACTCATCTGTTATCCTCAACATTTTGTTGATATTATAATGACTATATGCTAGGATGTTACCATTTTATAGCTCGCTCTGCTCTTTCTAGCACTCTGTACATAATATTACAATCATAACTTAACCTATCCTAGCCCATATTATGCTCCACTAAACGAGTTCATTTTTAATTAAAACTTATCCTATTTCAGCCCGTGTAGTCCCATTTTCGAGTTCGGTCTTAGCATAAAGCATAGTAAGTAGTCCATTTCCATCGTGGTCTATACCGAATTTCCAAACCCGTCGCGCTGACTTTTGGAACCAGATCTGTGCAAGCAGTCTATATTGTAAAAAAAAAAACTATGAAAACCCTAATTCTTTACGGGCTTCTTTCGGTGTATCCTAGCAGCTTAGCTACGCCACTACCTAATTAGAATACAGGTAGCTTTTATCACGTGTCTATAATTATGACGACCGTGCCTCATCATCATCATTTCAGCCGAAAGACGTCCACTGTTGGACATAGGCCTCCCCCAAATGTCGCCACAATGAACGGTCCTGTGCGTCTCGCATCCATCGGATTCCCGCGACCCTCACCAGGTCATCGGTCCACCTTGTGGGAGGCCTTCCAACGCTACGTCTTCCGGTATGTGGTCGCCATTCCAGAACTTTTCGTCCCCATCGACCATCTGTTCTGCGAGCAATGTGCCCTGCCCACTGCCACTTAAGTTTGGCGATTCTTCGAGCTATGTCTGTGCCGACCGTACCTACTAGAGCATGATTATAAGATGATAAGTCTAATAGTAATAACATTCATAAGAGCACTCTAATCTCATACTAACTTATCTGTCTTGTAACTCTCACATTACCTACTCATAGATTTTTTACTTGACTTTTACCTGTACTTACATAAGATTCGTCGTATCGGTCGCAAATAAACTGCATTAGCTGTAAACAGGCTATTTTTCACTCTCGATAAGGAGAGCCGGGTGTCATGACATGTCCATAACGAGCGAGCTAACTGTGTCATAATGTAGGGTCATCACACATGACTGTTTTACTTTTAAATGAAATCTTGTTCCCATTTAATTATATGGCGCTAGAACTAGATTGTGCGGGAGTGTACATCGGGTTGCACAGTTTAATTCCGTCAGTTTCATCATCAGACCACTAGACGTATCATGACGTATGGCGTTATACCTACCACCGGACATCCCACCCATACGTAAGTACCTACAAAACGTTTTGGGAACACATTCATTGTACTGCTGAGGAGTGGAATTCCCTGTCGGAGTTTGTTTCCTGATAGCTAGATACAACCATAGTCAAGAGTAGATCAATAGTTTACTCCTAGGCAAGCATGTTCCATCGTCGAGATAGCGGTCAAACGCGAGACTATCAATTACTTAAAAAAAATAGGTATATATTGTCCGTCGACCTGATAAAACGTAGCTTTTACAGACGGTGATGACGTCGACATCACCTGCCGCATCCAATAGGCAGACGCTGGGTGCGGCAGGTGATATAGTGTCTTGTGGTGCAGCTTGGGAGAAACCTTTGTCCAGTAGTTGCCAACCCTAGCCAGCCGGCCGGCGTGTCCATACCGGGCGCACACATGGACGCAGCCATATGGCGCCTCACTTGCATCACCACTCGCCACCACCACGCTGCCACTCGACACCACCTCAGCAGGAATTAGGGAGACTTGTCACACTAGCTAGGCAGTGACGAGCTTGATCTGTGTGGAGAGCTAGGTGCTAGGCTAATTAGGTTGTTTGTTCGTTTTTGTTACCGTACAAGGCAGCTCATGTTACGACATACATATTATATATTGGTAGGTATGTTTTAAAACTAGTTTTATTAGTGAGTAAAAGAAGCTACCTTCGAGTAGACTGTTTTAGTATTAGTATCAACGCAAACTTTCTTAGAATTTTTAGCTGTTTACGAACTGTAAACCGAACTCGGCATATTTGGGAAAAGGCTAGAGAAAAGATGATGATGAACCTGTTAGGAATGTCCTCAGAACATTAAAGGGCTTTTGATCCATTACCATTTAATGTAAGCTGTATTTAATCACAAGGCAGATCAAGAATAATTCGGCACATCATTACTTTCAAATCAGATCACAATTCATCCAGAACGTATCTCTCGACGAACTCCTCGGATATCTCCAGCAGTCGCTCGCGGTACACTCCGCACTTCTGCGCGTACGCAAGCACTGGCTCCGTGCGATCCTCGTTCACATACTTGTCATACGTCTCCGGGTCATCAAACGTCACCTGTGCTGCTTTAGGATGCATTAGAATGAAGGGGTGGATAGCAGCCGGCTCTAAAACCCCGAACATACGACTTCGCTCGCACCAGTACAAGAAACTCTCCTTATCATAACCCAAATCCCTCATTCTTCGCTTAGAATCGTCGTTTAAATTAGCGCTGAAGACAGAGAAGTATTGGTCGAAGATTTCTTGCTCATAGTTCTCCCTAAAGCTTCTGGATGTAGTCAAGTACATGAACGTCATGAGATCGAAGGCAGGCGGCGTGTATCGGATCAGCTGGAAGTCGACAATCACGGCGTTGCTGAGAACGTTGTTGTCATACTTAAACATCAAGTTGTTCACCCAGAGATCCTTGTGGATGAGGACGTTTAGAGTCTCTTTATACTCTTTTATGGTATCACATGCTACTAAATACTGCTTCGCGATTTTCTGCTCCAAATTTGGTAAGTTCTTGTAGGATTTTGAAGAGTAAGCTTTGATGAAGTTTGCAGTTAGTTTGGCGCTGGCTTTTATAAATGGGGAGTCGCAGAACGCTGGTTCATCAAGTAAACTTCCACATTCTTCGTTGCTGTTGAAAGGACGGCCGTTGAAGATGCTCTTCTTTGTCTCATAGTTTGTGAATACCGCGTGGAAACGCGCGAGGGTGGCCACTCCGAACATCTCGTGCTGGTAGTCAAGGGTATGAAGGTAGTGACGAGACGCGTATCCTTCCACGGCTAAGTCTGGCATCACGATCATTGAGTCCGTGTAGATGTAGGCTTTGGGACACCAGGGTTTGGGATCTGGAGGCAATGACATGAGATAAATGTTTAGTAAAAAACGTCAGAATTTCGCCGATTTTCACAACTGAAATTTAACTTTGAATGAGTTTTTCTTTTATGCCTGATAGTACTTTTGTTTCTTGATATTGTTTATGTTACAAGTAATGTACAAGTGCAGCCTGGAGTGCACCCCCTGTGCACTCCCGGCAGCATTTGCACATTACATATATTTTTAAAAAGTGCCTCATTTCATATTAGAACCTAACATATCTTACACACAAGCTAGCATATCTAAGTATCTGTGATGATTAAAATACTAAATCCCTAAAACTGCAAGACTTGGTCTCAAATACCTAAACTTCATAATTTTTTATTTCGGAAATTTCTAGTCATACATCCACTCAATTAGAAAAATTAAACCCCACTTACCATTGTCATCTCGAATCTCATCCAGCACTTTGAACATGTACCGTTCTCTCTTAAAATATTGATTGTTATCGATGAACTCCGCTTTGGGCTGGTTGTTCATCGGAATACACTTTATGAAGAGATGTATGTTCTTCACTTCGCCGTCCACTGTCACTTGCAGGGTGGCCCTCATGTGGTCACCGAGGAACCCCGTCAGACCGTCCGTGGCCGTTCTGACGTCACATCCCTGCAGCGACCACACATCCGCCCCAATCGCCTGCTTCACTATATGATGAACCTGCTTCTCACTCAAGACATTCTCCAATAAAAAGCGTCTGGTATCCCCGACCATCTTGATATGTCCTAAGTCTATTTCTGGGTAAAATAATCGCCTTGCACATTATATACCACCACTTTTATCTATAAATAACTGTACCTTTTTGTTCTCGGATAACATTTCCAAAAGGATAAGAACACTAAAATAAAATCAGACTCTATGCATTAGATAATAAGAGCGGTTGTAATGTATGTTGTGTAAATAATAAGTATAGATTTTATCGGTACGACATCACAGGGCAAATTGTTTGTGTTTGCGGGAAGATTATGATGAGCTCCTGTTTGAGATGAACGTGCATTGTTCACATTTCAAGTTCGTTTCAGATAATGTTCTGACAGTTGGCAAATGTTGAATAATACCTCGATAACAGTAAAGACTTGGTCACATGCTCCACAATGAGACAAACAGCTTTTATAAGTAGACATATTGGTAGTATATACCTAAGTAATTCTACGGATTCGTTGTGGGCCCGCGGGCCGCGGGCTAGAACCCAGTATTGCAGCATTGGGCTAATTTTGTAATTACGTCGTGTTCAGTAACCAGACATAAGGCAGTGTGCACCTCTAACCAACCCTAAATACAGATTCGGTAAGTTTTTAGCACCTTTCGCTACAGCCTGCACACAAATTGACTTAGTGGGAGAGGAAGCTGGTTTCACAAAGCAATCATACGTTTTTTAAACTACAGCGTGAGACATCCCTAACAATTTTAAAAAAGAGCCAATATTATTATTGATATAATTAGAAAGTTTTCCCCACGTTCACACATATCTATTGCCCTAAACGTTATTGACTGACGTCAGACTTCTAACTACACAGACAATAGACTGTAAGTCAGTGTGACTAGACGAAATTGTAACGAGTCCCTCATTTCTAGAAAGTTACTACCTACTACATGTACTTAGACTATTTATTTTAATGTCCATATAGAAGGCATATATTAGGAGCTACAGTTAGGTATACCTGGCACGGTTTAGCATTTTCCTTTCTTTTAGTGTATTGTACCCAGCCCAGCGACCCTGCAACACATAACGTCACGCCTGTACTCCATGAGGGATTAGGCAGAGGTGTACCTACATACAGACACACTTATCGCAAGTTATTTTTATGTTCTATGTGAGACGAAGGGAGCATGTAAAGTGCTATGAACTGATCCAAGTAGGGTATTATTGGGCATTCTATGCCACTGTCGGCAAGTAGCTCGGCTAGTGCGCCTCGCTACACGACAGTGGCATAGAATGCCCAATAATAAACGATTGACTCGACGGTAGAGCAAATTACTGTACTCTCTTCGAGATCTTGCAAGTTATACCACTGGCCGCCAGTAGCTAGGGCGAGTTCTCATTGCTACAAAACTCGCGTAGAATACCGAATAATGTACGATCGCTTCCAAACCACATAATCAATGATCTTGCGAGTTTGTCATTGTTCAAACGATCGCACTATCGCGAAAAAGATAGAGTACTATTTCAGTTTATAAATATTAATGTATCAGATACATTTACTCATTAACAATCAGTTGGTTTCCAAGTGTAATCATGAAGTTTGTAAAGCAACCACAATCACTACATGTTACAACAATCTGCGAGGATGTTTGTAAGACTAGTTTTCGTCACGGAGAATTGTTACCTGACTCAGTTCGATGTATCATTTGCGGACCATCCAATTGTGGAAAAACCAATTTATTGATTGGTCTTCTCATACACGAAAATGGATTAACATTTAAAAATGTTTATGTTTATTCGAAAACTCTGCACCAACCCAAATACATTTTTTTAGAAAAAGTTTTACAACGAGTACCAGGTATTTCACTTCAGAAATATCATGGAAATGAGGAAGTGCTAAGAGTTCAAGACGCGAAACCTAACTCTGTGATAATATTTGATGATGTTGCTTGCGAAAATCAAGATAGCATGCGTGATTATTTCGCAATGGGAAGACATAAGTTCATCGATTGTTTTTATCTAAATCAAACTTATAGTAAAATCCCTAAGCAGTTAGTAAGAGACAACGCGAACTTAATCATAATTTTTAAACAAGATGACATTAATTTACGTCATATTTATGAAGAACATGTCAACACTGATATGACGTGGATTGAATTTCGTGAAATGTGTTCAAAAATATGGAATGAGCCCTTCAATTATGTAGTAATTAATAAAGATTGTTTAAAAAATAAGGGATGTTACAGAAACAGATTTGATACCTTTGTAGTCTTTGATTAAGAATATAGTTATTTAAGTCCGTTACCTTCGTGATATTATTATTCTTCAATCATCGCTTAATCAATCACTATCGGCTTGTTTTTCTGCAATGGAAAAATCGTTAAAAAGACAAATAGTAGTTGCAGCCGAAGCTGTTAAGAAAAAAGTACGTAAAATGAGAGATGTTGACATTAACAATCAGCAAACACTGGAATCAGTTTTCAAGCCTGTAACAGGACCACTCAACCAGATTGCTAAAGCCAGTAAGCAGACTTCTTCACTGTGTCCTACAAAAAATGAAGAACTTCCGTTTATTGATAAAACTTTGCAGAATCAAGAAGCCAATGATAAAAAAGACAATTCAGATGAATATGAATCTGATATCGAAAGTGACTCTTCATATAAATCATTAGTTGAAAACAACCCAGGTCGTGACACGTCATCCTGGTCTGTATCCTCAGAAGCACTGTCAGATATTCCATTCGGTGTCAGAGTAGAGAACGGGAAATTGATGTTAGGTTCTGCTCGTATAACGATCGGCGATGAATATATCACTGTAGCTGGACGCAAATACCGAAATACGTCTGGTTTGAAACAGTTGTTATTGAAGAAGACCGTAGATTTAAACATGGTTACAGAGAGTGACATGCAGCATTATAAGTCAATGCTACTTGATACAAATGCACATCGACGAGACTATGAGCCGGATAAACCAATAAAAAGTAATAAAGGTCAAAAGTATATGCAAGTTATTAAGCCTATTTTCAAACTACAAAGTACTATTCAGACCCCTCAATCGAAGGGAAAAGGATTACCCTTAACAAAAATGTGGAAGAAAAAGGTTGATTTTGTATATTGGAACGATCCAAATGAACTGGTGGATAGATTAAAATTATTAATTGCATCTCGAGATGCTGGTAACACAGGATTAGATAATGAAATTATATCTATAATTGAAGAATTACGTGAAAGTAAAATTATAAATAAATAAAACACCTACATATTTTAAAACGTGTGTTCATTTTATCATAAACCTCACAACACAATACACCTTAAACATGAACGTAGATAAATTCGGACATCATATTCATAAAAGAATGCGATTATCAGAGTTATTTGAGATTAATGAAAATACCTTATTAAAATCAGAAAACGGAGATTTTGATTTAAAAACATCGAGACTGAGAGGAATAAAAAATCCAGTAGAAGCTGGTGATGCAGTGAACAAGGATTATGTAGATCGAATGAGTGCTAATATGATAAAAGAATTTAATACACTTATTGGTACATTGCGTTCACAAAGTATTATAGATGCACGGGAAACAGTTCATGTTACTTTAAAAGCCAAGATACCTGCAATTATAAGTCATTTGCAAGATAAGTTTTATACTAAAGAAGAGGTCGACAAATTACTTCAAAAAACTCAGTAATGACAAAACAGCAAATTGTTAATGAAATACACAAAGCAGCACGAAGAAATTTCCTTAGACGTCCTGTCATTCTAAAGGGAGTCGATGACTTGTGGCAAGCTGATCTGATGGACATGCAAAACCTAAAGAAATATAATAAAGGTTATAATTACATTTTAGTGGTGATTGACTGCTTCTCAAAGTATGCTTGGACAGAGCCATTAAAAACAAAAAATAAACTCGATGTTACTCGAGCATTCAAAAAAATATTGATAAACAGCAAACGCAAACCTGATAATTTACAAACGGATATGGGAACAGAGTTTTATAACAACTCATTTCAGATGCTTATGAAGTCATACAATATTAACCATTACTCATCATATTCTACCAAAAAAGCTTCGATTGTAGAGCGACTCATTAAAACTATTAAAAATAAATTATATAAATGTTTTAGTCTGAATGGAAACTATAAATGGTTAGATTTACCGTTACAAGATATATTAAATACATATAACAACACAAAACATCGAACAATTAGAGTTAAACCAATCGAAGTGAATAAAGCTAATGTATCAGTTATAGAAGAAAATATAAAAAAATCATTAAAACATGTCCCTATTTGTAGAAAACCTAAGTTCAAAGTGGGTGATTTCGTTCGGATCAGTAAATACAAACACCAGTTTGAGAAAGGTTATACACCTAATTGGTCAACTGAAATATTTACCATAAAAAAGATTAATTTTACCAAACCTGTTACATATCATTTAGAAGATCAGCGAAAGCAAGCTATATTGGGAACTTTTTACGAGCAAGAACTTCAAAAATCTAACTATCCTGGTGTTTATTTGATAGAAAGAGTTTTAAAAAGAAAAGGATCAAAAATGTTCGTAAAATGGTTGGGTCTAAACAATTCAGAAAACAGTTGGATAGACAAAAATGCAATTGTGGGTTAAAATAATATTAATATAAACATTATTTTTGCACTATTTTCATCATTGCAATTCGGACAATGCAAGGAGGTGAACTAGTTAATTCATTAATTAATAATCTGCCGTTCGAACTTCATTTGCCTGGTTACAATTATTGCGGGCCAGGAACCAAACTCCAGAAACGATTACAACGAGGTGATCGCGGTGTGAATAAGCTAGACGAAGCTTGTATGCATCACGACATTGCCTATGCAAACCATACAGACTTACCCAATCGCCACAAAGCCGATTTACAACTATTAAATATGGCTAAACAAAGACTTAAGTCGAAAGATGCCAGAAAAGGTGAAAAACTGAGTTCATGGATAGTGAGCAAAGTTATGAAAGCTAAATTAAAATCTGGTGCCGGCGTCAAAACGTTTAAGAGTTTCGTGTCAAAAATAAGTTCAACGATCAAGAAACTGAAGCCAAAGGATAACAAAACATTAATCAACGTTGCTTACGCAGCGGCAAAAAAAATATTTCCAAAAATTTCAAAAATTCGAGTACCGCGTGTGATACCATTGCCAAAAACTGGAGGAATTCTACCTTTAATCCCAATTTTTGCTGGTTTATCGGCTTTAGGTACTTTAGCTGGTGGTGCGGCGGGTATTGCAAAAACTGTAAACGATTACAAAACTAGTCAGCAAAATTTGCAAGAAACAGTAAGACACAATAAGGCCATGGAGTCTTTAAAGTTAGGCAAGGGCTTATACATTAAGTCACATAAAAATGGTAAAGGTTTATTTATAAAATCTTCAAAAAACTAAGAAATAAGCTACCTAATCGTCCTCTAACTAATGTAGATATTCAAAAGTATGCACGTAACATCCCCTACTTTCGAGGAGTCTACATGAAAGATCAATTACCAAGGATGCCAAAACGGATTGAATGTGGTGTCGTTAACTTGGATAATTATAAGAATGTTGGAACACATTGGGTAGCTTATGTTAAAGTTAACAACTATTGTGAATATTTTGATAGCTTTGGGGATTTGAAACCTCCATTGGAATTAATGCGATATTTTAATAAATGTAATATTTTTTATAATTATACTAGATATCAGAAATTTAACACAGAAAACTGTGGTCACTTATGTTTAGAATATCTAAGGACTTTTTGGAATAAAAACGTATAAAAATTATAATTTTCTTTTATTTCTATCATTTGCAAGATGTCATTCACATTGTCAATAACTGGAAACTCGTCAACTTTATCTACGTACTATCCTAACACATTGCAACTAAATGAACAGTATGAGTGTGCCTTATTGCATTTCTCAACATTTAATTCTATTCCAAACATCGACAAAACAAATAACAAATTCTATTATGGATCTAACGAAGTTATTGAAATACCTGAAGGCACCTACGAATTGCAAGATATTAATGATTACTTAAAATCTAAAATTAAAGATGCGTCAATCAAACTGCAGTGCAATAACAATACATTAAAAACTACTGTATTCTGTACAAAAAACATAAATTTTAGTAAAGAGGATACTATCAGAAATTTATTAGGTTTTGATAAGCAGATCTTGGAACCAAATAAATGGCATGTGTCACAGTTTCCAGTCAACATTTTACCTACGACAGTGATCAGGATCGAATGTGATATCGTAAGCGGCTCGTACACAAACGGAAAACCGAGTCACATAATTCACGAATTCGCGCTTAACGTACCTCCTGGCTATAGAATTATAGAAATTCCAAAAAACGCAATATACTTTCCAGTCAACCAAAACAACATAAGCTGCATACATATCCGATTGATAGATATAAATAACCGCTTAATAAATTTACGCGGTGAAGAAGTGCAGCTGTATTTGCATCTTAGAATCAAAAAATGATTGACTACAATAAATATGTGCATCAACAAATTCAAAATATCAGTCCCGCTCAAGCATCCACCCCATTAAGAGCTCGCTGTAAGAAGAAAATAAAATTAACTAAAGACAACAAGACATTTCTCAAAGTGATTGGTTTACTAAAATGAATATCTTAGACGTTTTATCCGCTCCAACTTATGATAATACGGTTGAAGGAATTGAATTTCATTCTTACAAGCCCTATGTAACTAGTTTTAATAGAAACGACGAAATTCGCATACCTATTAATCAACAGGACTTGTACATTCTCCCATCAGCGAGTACCTTGTATTTGGAAGGATCCGTTATCGTTAGCAAAAAGGATATGAAAGATAAAGCCACTAGTGTTCATTTCACGAATAATGCTTTACTCTACTTGTTTCAAGACATAAGGTACGAGTTAAATGGAGTAGAAATTGATAGAATAAAAAATGCTGGCGTAACTACCACCATGAAATCATTGATATCAATGAATGAGAACGAATCAAAGACATCGAATTCATGGGGCTGGAATATAGATGGTACAAAAAACATTAACGGAGGTAATTTTTCTGCTTCTATACCACTCTGTAATATTATCGGTTTCGCAGAGGATTTCAAGAAAGTCGTGATAAATTGTAGGCACGAACTGATATTGCTACGAAGTAACACTAACCTGAATGCTGTAAAACTTAACACTGGTGAAATTGTAGAAGACGTACAGATAAATAAAATCATTTGGCGCGTGCCGCACGTTAAAGTGTCTGACAAGGAAAAAATAAGTTTGCTGAAACTATTAGAAAAAGATCGACCACTCCAGATGATATTCAGAAATTGGGATCTGTACGAATATCCTGCTTTACCTAAAACTACAAAACATACCTGGTCAATCAAAACATCCTCGCAAATAGAGAAACCAAGATACATTATTATGGGACTACAGACAAATAGAAAAAACAATAGCAGTTCTGATATGTCTCAGTTCGATCATTGTCATGTTCGTGATGTAAAAGTGTACCTCAACTCTACTTACTTTCCGTATGAAAACCTAAATGTGAGTTTCGCGAATAACAGAATCGCTTTATTATACGAGCAATACGTCAGATTTCAACAGTCTTATTACGGGCGTCGACCGGAGCCCTTATTAAGTGAAAAACAATTTAAAGATTTGGCGCCACTATTTGTCATCGATTGCTCTAGACAAGCTGATAATGTAAAGACAGGCCCTGTTGTAGACGTAAGAGTGGAAATCGAGAGTGATTCGGAAATACCCGATCAAACTTCTGCGTATTGTCTTATATTGAATGACTGTATTATTGAATATAAACCTTTAAGTAATACAGTCAGGAAAATATCATGAATCCGAATACTGTCATATTAGATGTTCAAGGGTTTAAAGATCTGTACAATAATTTTATAATAAAAGAGTTAGCTTTTGCTACCCGTGATTATACGCAAACATTTTTAATAAAACCACCATACTTGTTTAAATACTTAACAAGTGACGAAAAGAGGCAAGTTAAATGGCTGGAAAGAAACAGAGGCATTTATTGGAACGAAGGGTATATAGACTATAAAGAATTTCATCGTGTAATCGTTCCCTATCTAGAAAATAAGGAAATCGTTGTTAATGGTTTGGAGAAAGTAAAGTGGATAAAGGAACTTTGTGAGAACTGTAAAGTATCAGACCTTGGTACCGAAGGATGTCCTAATTTCTATATTTTACATAAAAAATACTGTGAAGGAAGAATTAATTTAAATTGTATAAAACATTTAAAGCATTGTGCTCTTAAAAATGTGTTATGTATAAGAAAGTATTTAGAGTTATAAATGTGTACCTACTTATATGGTTATTGGTTTTATAAATAAAAAATCATTTGTATAGTAAAACTGCTTTTATTTTGTTAAACACCCAACACTTCTTCAAATAAAACACTCTACTTTAAAATTAAATAAAACAACATAATAAGTACTAAATATTAGCCTAATCAACTTCTTACGCAAACAGATATATATTAAAAATCACTATCTATTAAAGATTTAGATATTTTTTTAACTAAAGATTCAGTTTCGTCCATAACATTGTCGATAGCGTCTTTAACAATGTATTGAGCACTTATAATAACGTTCTCACTGTCACTGTCAGTGTCACTGGTTTGCGGATTGTTATTGGTTAGATCTACGACTGATATTTTTATTAATTTCATGCCTCGTCGCTGTAATCGGCTCATCACAAAAGATTTAGTTGGATTGTGCTTCTTCGACTTTTCCCTGCATCGCTGTTTTGACTTTTTTTCTTTCGTCACATGTTTGCTGTGCTCGGGTTCGTTGTGAAGCGTTTCGGAGAATCCTTCATAAGGATTTTGAGCGTACTGGCTAAACATAATCTCTGATTCTGTATTCTGGAACAAAAATAGACGCTCATTAAGTTTAAACTAAACCGTAGACGTTGATATAGTGCTGCATAAACGAATTGTCAGCGGGTTACAACATTCATAGCAGATTCACTAATAGCTTTGAGCAAAATTGCTGAAAACTCTATCGCTAGTTACTAAACAAAATAAAAATAAATTGAGAAACTTACCAATGACATGCTCGCGATAAGCAATACGTTGTGTGCTTCGTACAAGTACTCAAGGTGAGTTTTATTTCGTAAATGACAAAAAAAAAAAATACCATCGCAACGATTCCCAATTTAGATTAAAATGTTAACTAAGCTTTTCTGAGGGTAATGCACTGTTACGTGTTTGTAATAGGTATTTTGTATGATCAGCGTTATGCAATTGACGCAAACATGGCTCTTCAAAATTTGTATAATCAGTCTTATTGTATTACGTACAAAATACATTTTGCCTCTGAAAAATGAACGATCCAAGTTTCAACGCGCAGTTCATGTTGCAACTTGAATCTTGGTCGGGTTTCATTTTATTTAACCAACTACAAAAAAGGAGGATGATGTCTTAAATCATAAATTAAACAAGTAGTCATAGTCATTCACATTTTATTTATATTTTTACAATAACTTAGGTTTTTAAAACTATGAATTATATTTATCATACATTAAAAAGTTATTTAGGTATATTTTAAAAGCTATATTAAGATTACGTACGTTACATAAATCATATTCGAACTCTATCACTAATTAGCTTAATCTTAAAATACATTTTCGCTCTTTAAAATAAGTGAGTGACCCCAGGCACGCGTTGATATTCCATCTACAGATATTGAGCGTTTATCGTCATTTCGAGATAAAGCAATTTTGTTGACACTCTTAGTAAATATTTCGTGCTTTATAGATTTAAACATAATATTTTTTCTACGAATAATTCCACCATTTAATAAAATATTTTCATAATCTGTTATATTTAAGTCTCTTACTACACTTGATTTTACTCCTTTTGCTTTTTTAATGACTTTATCGACGGTTTTTATTGAGTAAAGCTTCGATCTCAAACCAACAAAATCTGAGATATATTTTCCTCCCATTTCGTCTTTGAACAAACCTGGCACTTTTTTGTTCATAATTGGTATGTTAAAATCATTTTTATCATCATAGTTACTGGTGTCGAAATATTGCAAAAAATTACACTTCAAGTCATGGTAAAAATCAAACGTGAATATTTTATAAACAAACGAATCGGTATCTGTATAACACAGCTGCACTCGATCTTCATAAAAAGGTTTAACAATATTATAATGAAAGTCATACATGTGTGTCTTAGAAAGTTCTAATACAGTGAATCCAATATAAATAGGTTTATCTAAAATAATTTGGTCAGGTTTCATTTGTATTGCAACTAAGTTTTCAGTTAGAATAGAAGCGCTATGGAAATAGGGGTTGGCTACAAGTCTCTCGGAGGATATAAATTTCTTAGTTCGATTAGATTGATCACACCATTGATTAACTAAATGAACGGTTACTCTATTTTCAGTATTTTCTAATGTCTTGCCAAAAACACTGTTGTTTAACAACTTAAAAAAGTCTTGTTCGAAAGAACTTTTTGCCTTTTGTCTTAATCGAGTGTTTAATTCTATGTACTGTTTTAAATAGGGACTTTGTCTAAAAGTAATAGCTTTATGAACTTTACGTAATAATAAACCATGTTCTAAACATTTTTTTAATTCATTAACGCTCAGGCGGTAGCCGGCGCCCGGAAGCCATTGTCTTACTATTGTGTCTCTAATTACGCACGTCAAAAGGTTAAATGAACGTAATGTATTACGTAGTTGTACTTATTATGCAAATTTGCAACTAGTTTCTTCGTTTTACCTCCTGGAGGTATACATTTCTCAGGACAAAATGGTAAATCATTGTGGTGTTTGTGTAAATGTTCAGGATAAAAAAGATCGACTTCTAATATAAAGCCCCACTCAGAGTTATTCTCGATATTTTCTACACGAAAATTAGTTAATTCAATTTCATCAAGAAATCTAAAACTAGAATATGGTAAATACTGACACATGCTGAAGCCGTATAGGTTATTACAGTCTAGATATACTATAAAACTCTGAGGCTGTGATGCATCATGTTCTGGCATGTATTTGTGATTTGCTTTTGCATACCGATGGGAACACATGCACAAGCCACCTCGTATACCGCTTTGAATCATTCTGATGATAGCTAGATCCGAAATCAGTTCTAACTGAACACCTGTTTTTAGCAACATTGCATCGAACGATAAACTGGGTGCAGTTATGTAAAAGGCAGGATCGAGTTTGTAATATTGTTTACATGTTTTCCGAAAATTTTGAAATATGTCTGTCAACAAAAGCACGTCAGTTTTTAAGTATAGATCTGTATACTCGCCTAGGTCAGTAATATTGAATTCAGCCCATACATTCTGAGCATGATTATAATCTTCATCGCTTATACCTTCGTTCGTCAAAGAATTATGGAAATAATATTTCGATGGTAATGACTTTTGTTCGTAACATTTCCAATCTTTCATATAGTCATAGGGGTACACACCTTTACGAATTAGCAAACTAAATTGTGTTTCATCAGAAAAATTTGATTTAAGGTTAACAAAATCGTCTACTTGCAAAGTTTTAGCAAGTTTGTCTAAACTAGTTCCTAGAAAGTTAAAAGAATCTAAAAACCTTATTTGTATAAACTCATTATCAGCAATAGGAATAAACTTTGTAAACGATATATATTTTTCCTTAGTCTTGGGTATTATTTTAATTTGTCCTGGAATTTCGCCTAACTTTTTAATAAATAAATGACAATCGTATCCGGATAAGTTATGAAAAAATATTGGGATGAATTTTGGTACTTTGTGTTGTAGGTTGCAGTGTCGATGTGCTGCACCTCGGTACCGGCCTGTAATATGACAGTGATCCCTTACTCGATCTGTCAACAGTAAATTTTCACAAAGGTAGCACTTAATAGCGCGTTTGAAATCAAGAGCATCTATTTCTGTGAATATCATAGGCTCGCTTTTAGTTAGAATTCTGTGTATTGCTTTAGCATCTTCAATCAGTAAATGTAAAAATTTTGAAACACAATCTTTTCCGCGATAACTTCTATAGCCGCCAACCCTATCGTTAAATGATGACACTACATTATAGGCGAACGCGGCCGGTACGTGACGATGTGAGTATGACGTGTTAGTGGTGTTGAAATTATCGCCGGAAATCGGTTCGAGTATCGTTTCGAAATCAGCATATATGACGTAAGGAATGTTTTGTTTTCTATCATAATTTTTGAATTTTAAAAATGTTCCTTCTTCTGGTAATACCGTGGCAATCCCTCCACACATGTGTGATTCAATTTGAATGCGCGTCGGAAAAAACAATAAGCACGTTTCGCAAAAGTACAGTTTACCATGATGTTTAGTTATCTGATTTCTGACTAGACGAGGTAAATCATTGATAAGACAATAATGGGTATTAGTATTATTTTTTAAGAACAATAGATGGATACTCTTAGATTTTTGATTCGATGTTGAATACAAAGGTCCAACGATAGTCTTATTATTTTTTAAACCATACACGTAAATATTCAAAAACGGATTATTTTTCTCAAATATAGCTATACCCGAAAATGTTATCGGAAATGTCAAACCATCAACATTCAAAACATCCTGGAAGTAGGGATAAGATGATACTCTGTCGGGGTGTTGTTTAGCAGGGTACAGAGCCGCCACTACGCACCATAAAAAACAATACTCATCATTGTTACGAATATTCAAACAAGCTTTTTTATTTTTTATACATTTTGGTAAAGTTATAAATTTAGATCCACCGAGAGGCTGATATTTATTCATATTTATTTCTACATGGGAATTGCTCAAAAATGTCCAACCACTATCTCTCTCCTGAAACTCTTCAATTTTCTTTAACAGTAAATCAACCGTTGCTTTATAAATTGAATCAAAATCGTAATTAAAATTAATAATAATGTTTTTTGTGGCGAACGATTTCATTTCCTTTTGATCATTTTTAAACATAAGAAAAAAAGAAAAAAGTTCAAAATTTATTTTCAGAGCTGTATGTTTCAATAATGATCGGTTTATTAGAGTTTCAACTTGTTTACTAATATTATTAAGAAACATTTCAGGAAAATTATTTATTTGTTCGCCAGCTGCTATGATTTTGTAACTTATGATTCGTTCTTTAAAAGAAGAATTAATAATTGCAACATTATCATAAATAGAGGTAGAGCTATTGTTTTTATGTACATTGCTACGTAAATGACCAGACCATCGACGATTTACCACAAATACTTTGCAATCAGAACAGTAAGGCATTATGTTATTTTTAAAATTAAAGAACACTTAAAATAATTGCTTATTTAAATAAAATAGATTAGGTAATACTTACAACAGTTACAACTAATAATCACGATCTTAGGTTACAAAATATTTAAATTATTAGTACAACTTGATCAGGACTATTTTACGTTCGTTCCAAGATTCCTTGTATAATTCTTCACATGCAAGTCGGTAATTATGTTTAGGTAGAATTTATCTGAAAAAAAAAAAATGGATGCATTAGGTACACAATTTAATTAGGTAGATAATTGTATATTCTGGGAAGAAAAATGTATTAATAATTAGTAATGAGTAATAATTACCAGCAAAATATGAAATGTTTTAAACATAGGAATGTGCATCTGCTTGGTTCAAATATGTTGTTATATTTCGGGTCATTACATAGTTCTTCACTGGTAAGTTTAAGCAATGTATCTGAAATAAAAAAATGGTTTTATTTGATGTATCGATAAATAATTAGGTATACATGTAATTATATATTCTGGGTATAGAAAAATAGTCATTATGTTCTGATATTTGATAATTACCTGCTCAGTATGAAATGATTTATACACGTGTTCCAATTATGTAGATATATTTCGGGTCCCAAAATATAGCGATTACAGCTGCTCCAGGAGATGAAATCGTTCGTGTGATCAATACAATATTTATTTATAATAATTATTAATATTAATTATTGAATAATAAGTCTATGCTATCCCACTGCTAGACAAAAAATGGAGGGAGCTCCATTTCTTCAACTGTCACAGAACAATTAAGTAAGTCATTATTTATAATTTACTTAATTGTTCTGTGATAGTTTAGAAAGGTGCTCACTCCATCGTACCTTTGAAACAATAAGTATCTAATATTTTAGAGTTTAAGTACAACATAGCAACATATTATTGATGCCTTACGAAATTTTATTTTTTTGTCTACAAGCAGAAAAATATTTCATCATAAAAGTTGTTTTTGCACAAATGTGACACGCGTGTCAAACTTAATTGTTTAATTCACATTCACAATAATCAGCTATTTTAGTTAGGGTTGGTAATAACTTGGTACGCATTTTATGTATAAGCAATATACAAATTTTATACAATGCACTATTACGATTATAATATATCATAGTATATCGTTAGATATTGATGAGCGTGGTTTCACTCATGGCTGTTAGTGTGGTTATGGGAATTATATTATTGATTTATTTTAGGAAGTCTAGCAAAGTACGACGAGACCAAAACGTAGATGGTCAAATGAGTACCTTAGAAACGTTAACTTATTTCCTGTACCCACTCGAGCATAAAAGTATTAGAAGTAAAACTTGGATGTATAACATAATAAATACTAATCTAATGATTGTCTCTAGATTGCCAAATATTTAAATTACTTGCAAGAATATTCCCTATTAGCGTTGTTGATAACTTATCTACTGGTTAACGTTTTGTCAACCCTAAGTCGCTTCACTGTCTCGTCATTCGATGCTACCTGAGACAACCTTATTGTGCACTTTTTGAACAAGTATAATACGTCTAAGGATAAAAGTTGTTTTACACAATATTGTATGAACGGTTGCCGTCATTTTTAATATGGTGAATTATCGTTCGTTTTCCGATTTATAAGCTACATGTTTTCGATGTACTCGGTACAAACTAACTGAAGTCTACAAGTGTGGAAGTAATCTTCAAGAAGTGCTCTGCGATCCTGCTGCGTTATTCTGTCAATATCAGTGTTGATAGCTAACCGCTGCCTGCTGCTGTCAGTCACTACGACTGCTTTCATCAGCCTGCCATATCGATTGGAGATAATTGGAAAATGTAAGTATAAAACATTCCCGCTCGGTTCATAGCTCAGAGATCTGACCCGATGCAGGTGATAGTAATAATTATGTTTGACTATTATTTTGTTGTATCTTTATTTCAGGTCTGATTCTGAGTGCGAGTACTTTCAACTAGCTCCGATCCCCGACCAGAAAACGAAACCCAGCCGCAAGCCGTCTGCAGACAACAATAAGAAACGCAAGTTGCACCCACCATCAACGAGTTTAATTCGTACGAGGTAAACAAACTATTCAATAATTTAGTTCGCCATACCAGTTAAAAATCATCAGTTATTCGTGTAATGTTACAAGTCTGCTGACAGATATGACTTTATAAGTGCCTGATATATTTTTATTTGTACGTCTCTCATGTTCTGCAGGCATATTGAACTTAGTCAATATGCCTGAGATAGTGTATTTTTTTCCTGTGCGTATCTAAACGGTAAATGTACCCTGTAAGTGTATGATGAACTAATAGAAGTTTTCGTTGTTGTTTCAGTAAAAAAACCAGTACTGATAATGATGTATTCGGTATCAGTAACAACTACGGGTCTGATACCTTGCCAAAAGACGATTCATCGAGTACATGTCTATCATCATTCTTCGTTAACCGAGTTGCCAACGGCTGCGAGCGGCGAGCAGCGAGCATCAACGGAGAGTACTACGTCGACTGCAAGGTATACAAGGCTGACGACGCGCGCCACACCGACTCCCAGGAGCTGTGGAAGAAGGCGCTTGTGCGACTCAAGTTCCAGACCGACTCGGATTCGTCTCAGTGGCGAAAACTACAAGAGCTCGTGCGTTCGGTAGATACATTATTTCCAGAAAAACCAATGTTTTACGACAAATAAACCAAATATAAAATGTATCTTGTTTATTATGCAGATCCCCTTCAAAGCAGTGAGTGAACAAGTCGTTTCTAATACTGAAATGCATGACCAAATCACTAAGTCGTTTCCCTGCTGAAACGCATTACAAAACCCAACAAGTCGTTTCTAATACTGAAACGCATTTCAAAAACACCAAGTCGTTTCAACCCACGAAGCGCATTACAAAAATCATCAAGTCGTTTCCATGCTGAAGCGCATTACAAAACCCAACAAGTCGTTTCTAATACTGAAATGCATGACCAAATCACTAAGTCGTTTCTATCATTGAAGCGCATTACAAAAACCAACAAGTCGTTTCTAACCACGAAACGCATGTCAAAATGACTTAAGTTAAATCTTAATCATTGATCATGTCGATGGTTATCATTACTGTCCGATGCCAAGCAAACTTGCCTAGCTACTGGCAGCCAGTCGTATAACTCGCATGATCTTTGTATGAGTCCAGTAACACCAGTCGTTTCTAATACTAAAATACGTGCCAAATTCATCAAGCCGTTTCCAAGCTGAAGCGCATTACAAAACTCAACAAGTCGTTTCCATGCTGAAGCGCATTACAAAACCCAACAAGTCGTTTCTAATACTGAAATGCATGACCAAATCACTAAGTCGTTTCTATCATTGAAGCGCATTACAAAAACCAACAAGTCGTTTCTAACCACGAAACGCATGTCAAAATGACTTAAGTTAAATCTTAATCATTGATCATGTCGATGGTTATCATTACTGTCCGATGCCAAGCAAACTTGCCTAGCTACTGGCAGCCAGTCGTATAACTCGCATGATCTTTGTATGAGTCCAGTAACACCAGTCGTTTCTAATACTAAAATACGTGCCAAATTCATCAAGCCGTTTCCAAGCTGAAGCGCATTACAAAACTCAACAAGTCGTTTCCATGCTGAAGCGCATTACAAAACCCAACAAGTCGTTTCCACCATATATGAAGCGCATATCAAAATCATCAAGTCGTTTCTAACAACGAAACGCATGTCATACCATCGTCCGCAGCACGGTGAACTCGCCCGGCTACTGGCGGCCAGTGGTATAACTCACATGATCTCCAGGTGAGTACAGTAATATACTACACAGTCGAGTCGATCGTTCATTATTGGGCATTCTATGCCACTGTCGGATAGCGAGGCGCACTAGCCGAGCTACTTGCCGACAGTGGCATAGAATGCCCAATAATACCCTACTGATCCAAATCCAGACTCAAGCCTACTATTAAAAAATTCCAAATAGCAAAACCCAATAAAAGTTCTGAACTCAGAACTCTTAAGTGCGTACGAGCACTGCACGAGGTTATTCAGAGTTTTCAATTCTATTCAAAAAATCTTCCTTCTTATTCACGACGTGTTGGTATCCGGTTTTTTTACCTTACGTTATTGATAATACATAGCCAGAGAACCCACAGAGGTTAGACAGCAGGCGATGAGCGTTGAATAGTTTTTCCAAAGTGGCCAAAATTGATATTTTGCTTATAGTTAAGCAGAAATTGTAAATTTTTCTAACAACTTGCATTCGTTTAAAAACATCCTTCCATTACTTTACATAAATATATGTAGGTATATAATAATATTAAATATAAATGTATGTTTATTATAATATGCATCTGACATCTTTTTTGGTTCACAACCCTTGGTTAACTAGTAACGAATGCCTAAGGCATTAAATCCGCCTTTATACTTTTGTAATACATCAAGTTTCAATAAACAAATAGTTTTAAAGGTTTTTCCTGTGTGTACCAGAGTTTCATTTTCAGATTAGATGGGAGCAAGGATCTCGACAGGGAGACTGGTGAGACCGAGACCTGGATGCTATCAGCCAAACAATGATGATGATGATTGAAACACTCGCCTTGTTTATAAATAACTATATTTATAAAACAATATAATATCTCTAGTTACATTGTAAATATTACACGGTACATGTAGCTTCCGGAGTGCTGTCAGTGTGTGTAAAGTTGGCAAGCAGTCGTCGATGTATGTCATTTGTACATTGTTAGTATGGCAACGTTTGGCGGCCGACGTGCAGCGACCGAGCGTGCGGCGGTGCAAGCATTTAGTTAGTAATAAGTTAACAGTGATTGTACAAATAACTGCTGTGAGCGCAAATTGGGTGTAATTATTGAAAATAGCTGCAATAAATTTACATTCCTCCAACAAAATGAGAAACATAACCCTTTTTTGCTGTGGGGTGAAATATGGAGGCATACATTAAATGGGCATATAATATATTATACAAAAATAAAACCTCTAAATAGATTCCACAAAAATACTTGGTTCAGCAAACAATACGATAAAAATGCTTTCTTTACAAATAAACTGTCGTGCTTACAACTAAACTTACGATAATATTTGTAAATAATAGCTGATGTCTTAAATTAAATAAATCTATAACAAAAGCTAACTGGAAGAGTTACATCGGAAGACGGGCGATGGCAAACTAATATTAATATGTATAACTATTTAACTATTATATATATATTGGACAACTATATTCGTGTATAATTGAAATAAGACTCACTTTACTCTAACCAACCATAGCTTATTTATGTTCCTTATTAGCCTCTAGTTTAGTTTTTTCCTAATTTGATTTTCTTCTAACTTAATTCTAGTATTTATTTTAAATTTTCGTTCGACTTTTTGTGCAGAAATGGACATTATTTTGTCCCGTGATTAGCAATGTAACACCTAAATAAAACGCTCGCACTCAAACACGCCCGCACGCTTGTGCGTGCGCATACAACAGTGCAATACGCACGCAACGCACTGTTGGACGTACACGAGGTTTAATCTTTTACTTGTATATCATAAACTAAAACTCTAAGAGAACAATATCTAATAGAAACTAGGATCTTATAAGAGTAAAGTACGTCTTATTCCCTGTCTAACCTACTAAGGCACAGAGGAGTTTGAGCATCGTGTCCCTAGATGACGCCAGTGTCGCTAGAGGTCCTTACGGGTATTTCACTAACTACATTACGTTGTCATATTGAGCTAACTTAGCATAACGTTTCTAGATACAATGTGGAGACGACAACACATTACAATAAAATATGATATGATTTCGGTTTTAAAATAGCAATTTATTACGCCTAATGTTTCTAACTTGGAATGTAAAAAAGACAACAATAAAACCCTGGCAATACTCATCTCCATGAACAACTTTTTATATTCTCTAATACAATCGAGAAGAAAGAAATTGCTGTTTGTATGAGTATTGCCAATGTTTACAATAAAATTTATTGTTGTATTGTCGTGTTCACATATTTAAATATCTAGTGTTAGAGCATGTGTAGAATTTGCTACTAGGTTATTCGCATGTTCAAGTTACTACACCTCTTTGCAAAGAGGTTTCCATGGAAACAAATTACTAGTCTGTACAGTCAGAATCCAAAATGTCTGACAAACAGTTTTACCAAGTGGCAGGCGTATATCACCTAGAACTTGAGAGGTGGACGTTAGATAGGCATTCACTAAATAGAAAGTAATGGTTCAGTTACATCCTATGACACCACAACCCGAACCACAACCACAACATTAATAAGCAAATACTTTGTATATTATTCTGGTAAGTCAGATCTTTCATACATTGGAAAAATAACACTCAAATAATCTACATAATCTAACTTCGTACACACATGACCTAACATTCGTGTCGACGCCGGCGCCATCCTCGCACAAGTGGCAAAGTTTAACATCCCTCTTACTGGCAAGACACTTAACCTTAAAGGCGGCAACACACATGCCTGCAGAGGGCACAAAATTCCAAACTCATAGTGACATCCGCCAAGCAGAACTTGTTGTGGCATGTAAGCTGCATAGTTTAGTGCCAGCTACAGGCATGCGTAGCAGCGCCCTAACTAAACAATATCACTAAATACTGATAGTATTTATACAAGTTTGATGATGGTGAATGGTCAGTTGTTACGAAAATTACAGAAGAAATGGCATAAAGGTTACGACCATACATTGTATCCCTAGTGTGCCATAATGACATTGATAGGTGCCAATCAGAACGCAGAACCCCGCTTCCTCATACCTCAGCTAGTTGACAAAACTGTTTTAAACTGTTTTGGTGCGTTACATCAAGCATGAGGCGTCTATGGGCTGTACGGTAGTTACATGAAGGTCTATTCAAGTGAAGATAAATAGCGCGCGCAATGCAAACATACATATATATTGTACAGGAAGACACGTTTGTAAAGGAAGAGCACACGCGCCTGCTTGTGCACATCCATACAAGTTAGTAATTCCGTCAAGTCCGAACAGTTTTGTTTCAGTTCGAACAAAACGGGGCAATGCTGTCACTTAAAAACTTATGAAAATAAGTGAATGTGTCTGATTGACAAAAGGTCACTTCACCCAATACGGTGCGATTTTTACAAAATAGACCGGCTATATTATATTCCACAACAAATGCCAAATTGCGAATTTGTGATTATTACGTTTTCAAAAATAATAAACAATATTCGGGACCACATCAAACTTAAACAAAGTTAACGTTAACACGTCTCTATAACATAATTTGTAACATAACGAATATATTTCAGTCTCTTACGTTTAATACAGCTACCAATAGTATATTTTATGTAAAAGGAAGACTCATTGCGTCTTATTGCGGCATCGTTGGAAGACGAGTAAATATATATAGGTATTTACTTTACAATATTACCCAAAAGGGGGATCTGAAAAATGTATACAATGTATAAAAATGTCTTTTATAAAAATTGTAGCTATCTAAAATATTGCCAAATATTGTCATGGCTCAAAAGCAGTATCAATTCCGTAGGTGGTACTATTTTACATTATAGTAAACTTAGGTATTAAAATAATATCAATACAAGTGGCATACATTTCAATTCCACGTTTCATTTAAATGCAGATCTACCGAAACAGTCTTTGAATTAGCAGTAGAATTGACGTAACACATAATTGCTATGTATCTTATTATCTAACTATTTATTAGATTTTTCTAGATCAGTGGTTCCCAACCATTTTTTGACCTGTGACCACTTTAGGTTTCATCATTGATAAAAATGAGCCAGAAAAAAAATAAAAATAAAAACTTATAAAGAACAATGATCAAATTTGTATAAGACCCGTCCCCCCATCCAACCGATACCAACAGATTTGAAACAGGTGCCATTCGAAGCATCTAGTTGAATAGTTTTTTTTTATTATGGCGACATACCTCAAAAGTATGGGGTTCAGGTTTTATAAAATATTTCTATTTTAACCTAACTTAACCCAAGTATTTTAGATCTTAAATATACACATAACATAGTACTGTCATACATTTTTGGATGTGACTCGGCGAGCCCTGTACGATTTTATAAACATATTTGACAAAGGGCATTGCGCAAAAATGTCCCCAAAAATTACACCTATTTCAAATCTGTTGTGTGGCTATACCAACCGAATCCGGTGTCATTCGAAACGTCTAGTTGAATATAGTTTTTTTTTATTAAAGCGACATATCTCAAAAGTATGGGGTTTAGGATTTATAAAAAAAAAAAAAATTATAAAAAATATTTTAACCTAACCTATATCCCGCACTTTTGAATGATGTCGCCATAGCAAAAAAATCTCACTTTACAAAGATCTTTCAATTGAGATACATTTCAAATCTGTTGGTCGATGTAAGAGAGTAGGGGGGACGTTTTGATGCATTGTCCTTTAAAGCTCGTAGGACACCTATTCGTTAAAGTGCATTGTATCAAGTGTGTCATAAAAAACAATGTTTCTGATAGAAACTTAAAATCAGTTTGCCTTAATCTTTCGTCAATCCTTGGTTTTAAAAGATTTTTTTGTTTTCGTGGATCATATGTTTGTGGGCCACCGGTAATACAGGTTGGGAACACACTCCTAGGTTTATCGATTCGTTGAATGTTTGTGTTATATGTCTCGTTAGTAATATTAAAATTGAACTAATTTTGTGAATAAATATCAGAATAAGTTGTGATTGTGTGTTCGTTTTTGTTAATTTCAGTTTAAATTACAATTTGTGCACTTTTTTTGCAATTTGCAGTTCAATATCGGATAGTAAGTCAAAAAATATATACATTTACGGCAATGGCATGTATGTATTTACACAATTATACTCATTAACATAACTCTCTAACTTAAAGAAGAGCTAAAATGTGTAATTTTACCTTGTCTCTAAGTTAGATAATTATGATAAATATATAATATACTCAGGTCTGCGGTCCCTTGAAGCTGTAAAAAAAAACTTAAAAAAAGATACGGCCGTTTATGTCGCAATAAACGTGTATTTCAACACTTTCAAGAGAATCAAAATTCATAGGGTATTATTTCCTGTTGACCTGGAATCTTGAAATTTGGATTGAAGCAAGGTATCGTAGCACAAATCTAAAAACTGTAAATTTGTAGCTAAACAAAAAAAAAAATTACGATTCTGAAAAATCTTGGTAACTCAATTCGAGAATTGAACTGTTTTTATAGGTAAGTTGGTACAGAACCTTCAGTGCGCGAGTTCGACTCGCACTTGCCCGGTTTTTTGAACATACTATTACATTTATTAAGTAACACGTTGTAGTTGTGTAAATATCGTTATCGTAAATATATTTTTTGTTACCGTACTATTCGATATTGAGCTGCTTTATGCAAAATACTTTTAAAAATTCTTATTTCGCGATCTTGAAGTAGCTTAAAAAACAATAATAATAATTTAAAAAATGTTGTTCTGTATGTGCTGATTTTTACTTTTCTTTTTTTCGACATTCAGTTTTACTGTTGTATGCCATGGGATTTTAATTACCACAGATATTTTTACATACCTATCTTACTTTCATCTAGTAAAGTTGCTACAAGGAAAGACGTATTGTTCCCCGTGAGCTGTCAGTCGTGCAGCGGCGGCGGCTGCGGCAGCAGCGCGTGCAGGCGCGCCAGCGAGTGGCGCAGCAGGCGCTCGGGGTGCGCGGGCGCCGCGTAGTGCGCGGCCGACGACGGCGGCGGCGGCACGCGCCACGCCACCACGTGCTCGCGCCCCGTCGTCAGCGACGCGCACACCGTGAACAGCACGCCGCGCTCCCACGCCACGCGCAGCGCCGACAGCACCTGCGCCATACACCACTTTATACCGACGGATAGGACGCTAAAACCTACTCAGTTGGTATGTGGCCAATGTTCAGGGCCATGGTCTAATTTATAATGACAAGAAAAGACAGTTCTACGCATTAAACCCATCTATGTCTTTCAGTTGCCCTTTGTGTTCTAGGTCTACAATATCCTTTTCAGAAATTCCCCGTGGCCCTAGCAGGCATAGCCCTACTAGACCCCTACGGTTTTGCTAACATACCTCTATGAGGCGCGCGTGAACGACTATGGACCATCGACGACTCAGTCCTTACCGGACAACTGAGCGGCAAACTAGTTATTGCTCGTCATCCGCAATCCCGTGTCCACAATGGCCGGGAAACGGCCTGCGACTCTTGACGGCCGTGAAGTCCCCTGTGGCGGCGACTGAGCAATATCCATTCCCTCACGGTTGCGACCATCTGCATCTCCGCTACCATTACTGCTTCGCAAAAAGAGATAACCCCATCGTCTCCACGAGGACACGGCGGTGCTCCGCCCAACTGTTGCGCACCTCCACCGTGTCCTCCAGACGGCACAATGATGACATGTCATGCACAAAATCACAGCATGGAAGTACGATTCTCTTCTGTTAAATAATGTTGTTCATAGATGTATTATGACTATACAGCTTCTGGTTTGCTCATACGGACTATTACTCAGGACACATAAATGAAATTGCGCATATGATAATATGGAGTGGCCACTTTAGTTTTGACCACTTATTGGATCTGTGTACACGCGATCATTTTGATACCCTATAGAATATTTATGCATATCTATAGGGGAAAATTATTCCTTTTGAGAGCTTCCGTTGCGTGCGCTGCGTAAACGGTTAAAATTACGCAAAAATTATGTACTACAACAAAACCCTTTAAAAGTTCTAAAAAAAGTCTGCGACAGCATACGTCTATTTCTTAATGTTGGCTCACTATATAATATAACCTTTTTTATGGCAGTCAAATTTATTTTAAAATAATGCATTATTTAGGAAGGTGTTTTTACAAACATAACATTAATCCTTATCCAAATAAATACAATATTCATTCTATGTATTTAATTTTGAACACAATTGCCCTTTAAATCATTTGATTTCAATAAATATTTTAGGAGATTTCATAGTTTTAAAATAATTCCGCACACACCCAAAATAATTATCTACTACACTCGCGCACTAGGGGGGCGGCATGAGAGGGGATGACGCTATAATATCTACGCAGAAGTACTTTATGTTAACTAAATGTTAACTACTAGTTATCATATTTACCTACATGATAATAATGATAGGACCTAAACCTACGAAATTAACGTTTTTTTAAACGGTTACTTTGAATTACTGTGATTTATTTAAATTGACTTGGAATTATAAGTTCTAATAAACTTTTTATTACGTGTGTTGCTTTTTTTATACGTTATTCTTTTTTAGAAATTACTTATTTATTGATTTCTTTGTGTTTTGCATATTCTTTGATATTGCAGTATTTATAACCATGAAATTTAATAAAAGAAGTATTTTTTCAATATTAGGTGTTGCCTGTACGAGATTAGGATGGCTCTGAAGCAGCTTCATAACAACATGGCACCGGGTGATGACGGAATTACAGCCGAACTCCTGAAGGCGGGTGGGAAACCGATCCTTAAAGCCCTTCAGAAGCTGTTTGATTCCGTCATATTCGAGGGAAAAACATCACAGGCATGGAGCGGAGGTGTGGTGGTACTCTTCTTTAAGAAGGGCGACAAGGCCCTGCTCAAGAATTATAGGCTCATCTCACTTCTGAGCCATGTCTACAAGCTGTTTTCCAGAATCATCACGAACCGTCTCGCGCGCAGGTTCGACGACTTCCAGCCTCCCGAACAAGCCGGATTCCGAAAAGGCTTCAGTACCATAGACTACATACACACGCTACGGCAGGTTATACAGAAGACCGAGGAGTATAATCTGCCTCTCTGCCTAGCGTTTGTGGACTACGAGAAAGCCTTTGATTCGATCGAGACTTGGGCTGTGCTGCAGTCTCTCCAACGGTGCCAGATTGACTATCGGTACATCGAGGTGCTGAAGTGTTTGTACGAAAACGCCACTATGTCAGTCAGACTGCAGGATGAGACCTTCGAACCTATCTTCCTGCAGCGGAGTGTGATGCAGGGAAACGTCATTTCTCCGAAACTGTTCACGGTCGCAATGGAAGATGGCTTCAAGGTTCTGGACTGGAGTGGATTGGGCATTAATGTCAATGGACATCACTCATCTTCGGTTTGCCAACGACATAGTAGTCATGGCTGAGACTACGGAAGAGCTCAGCACAATGCTCAATGACCTCAGTAGAGCATCTGAAAGAGTGGGTCTTAAAATGAACATGGACAAAACTAAAGTCATGATAAACAACCATGTAGCACCCACTCCTATCAAGATTGGAGACTATACTCGAAGTTGTGGACGATTACGTCTACCTTGGACAGACAGTCCAGTTGGGTTTTTCTAATTTTGAAAAAGAGGTCAACCGTCGAATCCAACTCGGCTGGGCAGCGTTCGGGAAGCTGCGCGGTATCTTCTCGTCCAATATATCACAGTGTCTCAAGGCGAAAGTCTATGACCAGTGCGTGTTGCCAGTGATGAAATATGGCTCCGAAACGTGGTCGCTCACAATGGGCCTCATCAGAAGGCTCAAAGTCACCCAAAGGGCAATGGAATAGGCTATGCTCGGAAGCCTCGGAGTTTCCTTGCGTGATCGAATCAGAAATGAAGATATCCGCAGGAGAACCAAGGATGCCAACATAGCACGAAGAATCGCCAAACTTAAGTGACGACCGCGTACCTGAAGACGCAGTGTTGGCAGGCCCCCTACAAGGTGGACCGATGACCTGGTGAAGGTGGCGGGAATCCGATGGATGCGAGACGCACTGGACCGTTCATTGTGGCGACATTTGGCGGAGGTCTATGTCCAGCAGTGGACGTCTATCGGTTGAAATGATGATGATGAATAAGTGTTAATCGAATAGATGGCGATCGCAAAACACCATGCTGCGCTCCAGAACTCAAATAGCAGATGTCGGGGGAAAATCAGTTAGGCTCAAGTGGGAGTGCGCTGGACACGACGCGTCGCAACTACACTGGTCATCAAAAAAATCGACCCACCCACTTTTTGTTTAATATTTACCGATTGTGTCACAGATAAGCAGTTTTACACGTTTGTTTTTTGTTTAAAGGGTCGAATATGATGTTTGACATCTTGTTTGTCGTAAATCTTGTTGCTCTTGAAGGTACTTAACAATTTTTTGCAGAAATACTGTTGAGTGCTGATTGAATGGTTTTACGTCTGAACAAATTCGATCCGTTCTTTCAGTTCGAAGCTGACTTTTGTAGGGATTTCTTGTTAATAACGTTGAGTTGGTTTACTGAGGCTGTAGTTTTGATTACTTTTTATAAAAATAATGGACACTACTGAAGCTGAGGCGGCCCAAGTTGTGACTTTGCTGCAACAAGGCTTAAGTCAACGTGTCGTGGCCAGGAGGCTAAATCTGAGCCGTTCTGCAGTGCGGCGAGTTTACCAAAGGTTTCTGGAGACTGGGCAATATCGAAGAAGATCTGAATCCGGAAGACATAGGATGACAAATCAAAGAGATGATCGCTTTATAGTGGTATCAACCCTTCGAAATCGACATCTGTCTGGTGTTGATCTTCACCGACGCTTACATGAAGTACGGGGTGTGGCTATAAGTGACAGTACGACGAAGAGGTGCTTTAACTGCTGCACGTTACATCACAGAGATCCTAGAAGACCATGTGTTGGCATATGCTGGCTATATTGGAGACAATTTCGAATTAATGCATGATAATGCACGACCACACGTAGCGCGCATTACGACTGATTACCTTGAAGAAGTGGGCATTCGTGTTATGTCGTGGCCAGCAAGAAGTCCTGATCTAAACCCTATAGAGCACATGTGGGACACTCTAAAACAAAAGGTTAGAGCCCGTAATCCAGTACCTACAACATTAGAAGACCTGGAAATCGCAATTAGGGAAGAATGGAATCGAATCCCTCAAGAGACCATCAAAATTTTGATAAGGTCATTAAAACGGCGAATGCAGGCCGTCATTAGAGCAAGAGGAGGAAATACGCAATATTAAATCGCAATAATTGTGTACAAAAAAATTAATACAAAAAAACTATTTAAAATTAATCAAAAAATTGCGAAAAGTTATGACTTTGAATTTTTAATAAAAAAAATATTGTCAAAAAATCATTTTGATGTGTAATTTGTGATTAAATTAGTGTAATTAAACAAGTTAAATAAAACCATTTCAGTACTGAAACATTTTGTTTGGTTTTGCTTAAGAAAAACGTGATTTACGGAGATAACGCAGGTGGGCCGATTTTTCTGATGACCAGTGTATGTAGCCGACAGATGGCGAGCATTGGCGCGCACTGCGCGCCTGAGCTCGGCGACGCTCATGTAACGATCTGATCATGTTCGCGGGGCTAACTTGGCCAGAGATCGCCCTAGACAGAGAGGTTTGGAAGGAGAAAGGAAATTTAAACTTATCTTATTAAGTCAATCCGAAGATAACACAGTTCAAAATGACCCGTTTTGAAAACGGGTCATTTTCATAGGTATTATAAGATACTAGTAGAGTACTTTCATTTAAAATTCTATAGTTTCACTCTTAGGTACCTATAATTGCGTGATGTACCAAACAGCTTCTTAATGTACTTAGACTTTCCAACTTCTACGCGAACGAAGTCGCGGACAACAGCTATTAATTATAATAAAACAAAATCAATAAACAAAATTCTATTAGAAACATTTTCGACTTCTAAGCAGACGAAGCCGCGGACAAGAGCTAGTCTACTAATATGAGAGTACATTTGAGTGGAGGTAGTAGGTACATTACAGTTTTCCTTCAAAGTTACTTTTAATAGTAGACGAGAAAGTACTTTATTGTGTAAACAAAATCGAAATTGATCGTGATTTAGGTTAGAAAGTTACCTGCATTGAAGACCTAATTTTTAAAGTCTATCCATGTAGTCCAAATAAAAAAGAAAATAAAGACTACCAGTGGATGTGTCAAACGGCAATATTGGCGGCTAGAAATAGTAGCGTTGACGAAATCAATAACATAATACTCGGTAAACTTCCAGGAGATAGCATCAACTACATTTGGTAAAACTGGTACACTACTAACAAGTACTTTAAAATATTAACTATTAATTATTGTAGTTAAATACCTACATAATAATAATGACATTATAAGAACCACTACTTTCACCAAGTTCTATAGTTCCACTACTACTTATAATAGCGTGAAGCATCTAAAACAAGCTCCTAATGTACTTAGAATTCACAAATATTTCCAACTTCTACGCGGACAAAGTCGCGGACAAAAGCTATTAATAAATATAAAACAATTATGAATTATTGTTAAAACTCTAAATGATTTGCCCGCACACTCAGGAATAAAGCAGCTTTCTATCGGTGAAAAAATTTTCGCAATCGGACCAGTGCTTTCAGAGATTGTCCCAAACAAACCAAACAAACAAAAAAACAAACCAAACAAACTACCTCTTTACAATATTAGTATAGATGTAGATTGAAAGTAGTTTAAGCTAAACTGGCTGTTGACGTAAAATGTCACAAATGGTATACCGCGTTGATGTCTTATGAAGTTATGAAAATTCCCTCTCTCATTAGCATATTCCGCTACTTACACTTGCCACGTGCACGTCACGCAGCGTGCATGGCGCCCTGCCGACCTGACTGGAAGCTGAACAGAACATGTAGTAACGTATGCTAGGTACCTGTCGGCCGAGCTGCGTGTCGGGCAGCACCGTGTGCCTCGGGAAGCCCACCGCGTAGTACGGCGCGCATGGCGCCCTGCCGACCTGACTGGAAGCTGAACAGAACATGTAGTAACGTATGCTAGGTACCTGTCGGCCGAGCTGCGTGTCGGGCAGCACCGTGTGCCTCGGGAAGCCCACCGCGTAGTACGGCGCGCCCGGCGCCGGGTGCATGGCGCCCTGCCGACCTGACTGGAAGCTGAACAGAACATGTAGTAACGTATGCTAGGTACCTGTCGGCCGAGCTGCGTGTCGGGCAGCACCGTGTGCCTCGGGAAGCCCACCGCGTAGTACGGCGCGCCCGGCGCCGGGTGCATGGCGCCCTGCCGACCTGACTGGAAGCTGAACAGAACATGTAGTAACGTATGCTAGGTACCTGTCGGCCGAGCTGCGTGTCGGGCAGCACCGTGTGCCTCGGGAAGCCCACCGCGTAGTACGGCGCGCCCGGCGCCGGGTGCATGGCGCCCTGCCGACCTGACTGGAAGCTGAACAGAACATGTAGTAACGTATGCTAGGTACCTGTCGGCCGAGCTGCGTGTCGGGCAGCACCGTGTGCCTCGGGAAGCCCACCGCGTAGTACGGCGCGCATGGCGCCCTGCCGACCTGACTGGAAGCTGAACAGAACATGTAGTAACGTATGCTAGGTACCTGTCGGCCGAGCTGCGTGTCGGGCAGCACCGTGTGCCTCGGGAAGCCCACCGCGTAGTACGGCGCGCCCGGCGCCGGGTGCATGGCGCCCTGCCGACCTGACTGGAAGCTGAACAGAACATGTAGTAACGTATGCTAGGTACCTGTCGGCCGAGCTGCGTGTCGGGCAGCACCGTGTGCCTCGGGAAGCCCACCGCGTAGTACGGCGCGCCCGGCGCCGGGTGCATGGCGCCCTGCCGACCTGACTGGAAGCTGAACAGAACATGTAGTAACGTATGCTAGGTACCTGTCGGCCGAGCTGCGTGTCGGGCAGCACCGTGTGCCTCGGGAAGCCCACCGCGTAGTACGGCGCGCCCGGCGCCGGGTGCATGGCGCCCTGCCGACCTGACTGGAAGCTGAACAGAACATGTAGTAACGTATGCTAGGTACCTGTCGGCCGAGCTGCGTGTCGGGCAGCACCGTGTGCCTCGGGAAGCCCACCGCGTAGTACGGCGCGCCCGGCGCCGGGTGCATGGCGCCCTGCCGACCTGACTGGAAGCTGAACAGAACATGTAGTAACGTATGCTAGGTACCTGTCGGCCGAGCTGCGTGTCGGGCAGCACCGTGTGCCTCGGGAAGCCCACCGCGTAGTACGGCGCGCCCGGCGCCGGGTGCATGGCGCCCTGCCGACCTGACTGGAAGCTGAACAGAACATGTTGTAACGTATGATAACTAGTCACATTGTACTCTAGTGTATTCGCGTTAACCAAATAGTGACTCATCCTTGTCATTAAGCTTAGCCGCGCTCCTTGATCAATTAGAATAATTATAGTAAATTAGAAAGCCGATTTCACATTAGCCGTTGAAGTAAGCCTTTGAGACCGTTCGGACGTCTTTTCTAAATTTTAAAAATAAAATTTCTGACGATTATGATTAAATTTTAAAAATAAAATTTCTGACGATTAATATTTAAAAGTACTGTGTATTAAAACAGTTTTTTTTAAATATTATTGGTTTAATTTTTACCACCGTATGAATATGCCTTTACATTGCAGTTGTGCTAATGAGTCACTATTTTCTTAACTCGCATAGACTACAGTAATAGACTGATGGCTAAAAGAACTACAATAATAAGCTCAAACCGAGACACGACACCACAAGGTCTAATCGAATACTCTCACCGAAATTGTGTACCTTTTTGAATAGTACATAAAGTCCTTTTTCGTATCGCGACAGCTACAAGCTGACTTCAATTGAAATCATTGTTCACTGCCAGCACCCTCGGGAAGCCTGATTTTTTTTCATGGTTTTCGGGAGTACTGGTGCCGAAAGCAAGGCATAATAATTCAAGAAGGTGGCCAATAATTCAAGAAAGTGCCACAGTATTGTATAGTGTTCGTACTTGTATGTGACGAGTATGGAGGAGGTGCAGTGCGGCTGCTGCGGCAGAGCCACGGGCTGCAGCGCCCACGCCATGCTGCCTCGCGGCTGCTCGCCCGCCTCGCAGGGCGCGGCCGTGCGCCCGTACATGCGACCGCACACCAGGCACTCGATGTACAGTGGTTCCTGTATCACACACACATTTATAGGGTTACTATTCGGACATACGATAGAAAACTAGGCAAGATTACGCCCGCGAGATATACCACTACTATACATGAAGTTTAAATAAATAAGATTAGTTCTTGGTTAAAAAAGGGGTGTAGGGGAACGAGGCGCACGATGCGAACGAATGAATAAATATTAGGATGGATGGATGAATGAACGAATAATAGTATGTCCGCCCCACCTGGCTGGCCCGCAGTCTCTCCAGCTGCCGGTTCAAGCAGTGCAGGTGCAGCATGTGCTGGCAGCCGGTGAGCGCCACGGCGGGCGCGGCGCACGCGTCCAGCGGCGCGAGGCAGGCGGGACACAGCGCGCCCCACTGCGGACACATACCTGGCTGGCCCGCAGTCTCTCCAGCTGCCGGTTCAAGCAGTGCAGGTGCAGCATGTGCTGGCAGCCGGTGAGCGCCACGGCGGGCGCGGCGCACGCGTCCAGCGGCGCGAGGCAGGCGGGACACAGCGCGCCCCACTGCGGACACATACCTGGCTGGCCCGCAGTCTCTCCAGCTGCCGGTTCAAGCAGTGCAGGTGCAGCATGTGCTGGCAGCCGGTGAGCGCCACGGCGGGCGCGGCGCACGCGTCCAGCGGCGCGAGGCAGGCGGGACACAGCGCGCCCCACTGCGGACACATACCTGGCTGGCCCGCAGTCTCTCCAGCTGCCGGTTCAAGCAGTGCAGGTGCAGCATGTGCTGGCAGCCGGTGAGCGCCACGGCGGGCGCGGCGCACGCGTCCAGCGGCGCGAGGCAGGCGGGACACAGCGCGCCCCACTGCGGACACATACCTGGCTGGCCCGCAGTCTCTCCAGCTGCCGGTTCAAGCAGTGCAGGTGCAGCATGTGCTGGCAGCCGGTGAGCGCCACGGCGGGCGCGGCGCACGCGTCCAGCGGCGCGAGGCAGGCGGGACACAGCGCGCCCCACTGCGGACACATACCTGGCTGGCCCGCAGTCTCTCCAGCTGCCGGTTCAAGCAGTGCAGGTGCAGCATGTGCTGGCAGCCGGTGAGCGCCACGGCGGGCGCGGCGCACGCGTCCAGCGGCGCGAGGCAGGCGGGACACAGCGCGCCCCACTGCGGACACATACCTGGCTGGCCCGCAGTCTCTCCAGCTGCCGGTTCAAGCAGTGCAGGTGCAGCATGTGCTGGCAGCCGGTGAGCGCCACGGCGGGCGCGGCGCACGCGTCCAGCGGCGCGAGGCAGGCGGGACACAGCGCGCCCCACTGCGGACACATACCTGGCTGGCCCGCAGTCTCTCCAGCTGCCGGTTCAAGCAGTGCAGGTGCAGCATGTGCTGGCAGCCGGTGAGCGCCACGGCGGGCGCGGCGCACGCGTCCAGCGGCGCGAGGCAGGCGGGACACAGCGCGCCCCACTGCGGACACATACCTGGCTGGCCCGCAGTCTCTCCAGCTGCCGGTTCAAGCAGTGCAGGTGCAGCATGTGCTGGCAGCCGGTGAGCGCCACGGCGGGCGCGGCGCACGCGTCCAGCGGCGCGAGGCAGGCGGGACACAGCGCGCCCCACTGCGGACACATACCTGGCTGGCCCGCAGTCTCTCCAGCTGCCGGTTCAAGCAGTGCAGGTGCAGCATGTGCTGGCAGCCGGTGAGCGCCACGGCGGGCGCGGCGCACGCGTCCAGCGGCGCGAGGCAGGCGGGACACAGCGCGCCCCACTGCGGACACATACCTGGCTGGCCCGCAGTCTCTCCAGCTGCCGGTTCAAGCAGTGCAGGTGCAGCATGTGCTGGCAGCCGGTGAGCGCCACGGCGGGCGCGGCGCACGCGTCCAGCGGCGCGAGGCAGGCGGGACACAGCGCGCCCCACTGCGGACACATACCTGGCTGGCCCGCAGTCTCTCCAGCTGCCGGTTCAAGCAGTGCAGGTGCAGCATGTGCTGGCAGCCGGTGAGCGCCACGGCGGGCGCGGCGCACGCGTCCAGCGGCGCGAGGCAGGCGGGACACAGCGCGCCCCACTGCGGACACATACCTGGCTGGCCCGCAGTCTCTCCAGCTGCCGGTTCAAGCAGTGCAGGTGCAGCATGTGCTGGCAGCCGGTGAGCGCCACGGCGGGCGCGGCGCACGCGTCCAGCGGCGCGAGGCAGGCGGGACACAGCGCGCCCCACTGCGGACACATACCTGGCTGGCCCGCAGTCTCTCCAGCTGCCGGTTCAAGCAGTGCAGGTGCAGCATGTGCTGGCAGCCGGTGAGCGCCACGGCGGGCGCGGCGCACGCGTCCAGCGGCGCGAGGCAGGCGGGACACAGCGCGCCCCACTGCGGACACATACCTGGCTGGCCCGCAGTCTCTCCAGCTGCCGGTTCAAGCAGTGCAGGTGCAGCATGTGCTGGCAGCCGGTGAGCGCCACGGCGGGCGCGGCGCACGCGTCCAGCGGCGCGAGGCAGGCGGGACACAGCGCGCCCCACTGCGGACACATACCTGGCTGGCCCGCAGTCTCTCCAGCTGCCGGTTCAAGCAGTGCAGGTGCAGCATGTGCTGGCAGCCGGTGAGCGCCACGGCGGGCGCGGCGCACGCGTCCAGCGGCGCGAGGCAGGCGGGACACAGCGCGCCCCACTGCGGACACATACCTGGCTGGCCCGCAGTCTCTCCAGCTGCCGGTTCAAGCAGTGCAGGTGCAGCATGTGCTGGCAGCCGGTGAGCGCCACGGCGGGCGCGGCGCACGCGTCCAGCGGCGCGAGGCAGGCGGGACACAGCGCGCCCCACTGCGGACACATACCTGGCTGGCCCGCAGTCTCTCCAGCTGCCGGTTCAAGCAGTGCAGGTGCAGCATGTGCTGGCAGCCGGTGAGCGCCACGGCGGGCGCGGCGCACGCGTCCAGCGGCGCGAGGCAGGCGGGACACAGCGCGCCCCACTGCGGACACGCCACTGCGCGCACCCACACGCACACCTGCGATGACGCTTCGTCCACGCCTAAAGATCCAACGAAATAATTGAGACAAGTGGACAACCATTTTTATTTACACTTGAACGTGTAAACACGTGATTCAAGTTTAATGAACGCGCAGAACGCGCTCGTGCAGGACAGGCGGGACCTGCTGACTGCGCTTGTGTAATACTTAATTCTATGTCATTTATAAATAAACATTATACTACATAAATGCAATTCTGTGGATTGTACTATATTCTGAGGTATAACTCAGGCATTTGTTCAACATAATATGGTATCAAAAATGTCGAAGCATATGCCCTAAAAGTTAATATACTAAGACTTTTTGAGTTATACCTTCACAGGAACCAAATAAAAGAAATCAATGGGGTAAACATAACTACTAAACGAAAAGAATCACATCGGTCGCAAGTATGTGTTACAGGGAAGCGTTTTGGGACCTGCGCTAGTTTATGTATTAATTTTGAAAAAAAAAAAACCTGCCGTATTTACATTATATTAATAACCTGCCTTCTGTGGGTTTTATAGCCTTCTCTAATTGCTCTTTCTTTCTTTGGCACATGGATATTTAATAGAAAATTGACTCACTTAAGATTTGCCGACGACATTTCTCTTTTGAGTGAAACAACCCAAGATTAGGTAATAACACTACGAAATCTGTCAAAGGATTGATCTACACATTAACGCATCCAAAACAAAAAATATTTATTTATTTATTTAAACTTCATGTACAGTAGTGGTACATAGGCGGACTTAATGCAACAAGGCATTCTCTACCAGTCAACCTTTGGGAATTATGAGGAACATTCATAAAAAGACAACAATAGATGGAACGACGACAGAGAATGTACTCTGGAGTTTTTGGTTTTTTGGCGGGATATCTTCGAGTGAAATTCAGCAGCTATTTTAATTATTCGCAAATTGATTTCTTGTGGATATTGTGATGTAATTGGTGTAGTTTTGTATCTCAAGTGTCCTCAAACAAGCGCGATCTCGGTAAAATAGAGCTGAGAATTGTATAGTAGTGTTGACTACCTTAGTGAAGTTTGCCGAGAAGGTAGACTCGTCGACATTTGCTGCCAAATACTGCATAAACATTAGAATGTGTACATTCCTTAGTCTAATGGTAAACAAATTAACTATTCATACGAAGACACGGCTTAAAGGACTTAGTATCCAGGCTAAAAACATAACAAAAAAAAAAAGTATATACTTTATCGTCGTTCCTTCTATTGTTGTCTCCTATCGTTGTTGTCCACATGGAAAATTACGTGTAATTGGGCAAAATGGTGTCTTTCGACTGTAGTGATAACGAATATGAAGTAGACAGAAGAATAAGTCAGTGTTATCTCTTTTAACCCAAAGGTTGACTGGTAGAGAATGCCTTGTTGCATTAAGTCTGCCTATGTACCACTACTGTACATGAAGTTTAAATAAATAAAAATTACTTGACAAGTTGTCAAGTAATTTTTATTATATGCTTCAGTGTCTTGTTTAACCCATAGCTGCCGAAGGGTTAAAAATAAAATGTTATCCTGCCAACATGCAATGGAAAAATATATTATTTAAGTGTAACAAAATGTGTGGCCAGACCAAGTAAATAAAAATGAACAGTTAAATGTGTTGCTAAGCGCAAAACTTAAGAATCACTGGACAAAGTGCACAGAAAAAATAAAACACATTTTACTTTATTACATTTAAACTAATCCTAGCCGTCATAGTGTGAAGCAATAGCTGTTGCTTTTGACAGAACGACGTCTATTTTTTTTATTTATTTTTTTATTAATGATAGGCTCGCGTTTGACCACCATCTCACCTGATGGTAAGCGATGATGTGGTCGACGATGGAGCACGCTTGCCTAGAAGTAGCCTATTCACTCTTGACTTAAAGATCCCTAAGTTGTAGCTATCTGGAAACACAGACTCCGGCAAGGAATTCCACTCCTTGGCTGTACGCATAATAAATGTGTTCTTAAAACGTTTTGTGCGTATGGGTGGGATGTCTACCATGTACCGGTGGCGCAACGCTGTACGTCTAGTGGTCCGATGATGGAACGGACTTGGCGGAATTAGATTGTGCAATTCCAGTGCACACTCCCCGAAATGTAAACGATAGAAAACCGACAGGCCAGCAACTCGGCGGCGATGCCCAAGGCTTTGGAGCTTCGACTCAACAAGTGCATCATTGCCAATGATCCTCTTGGCTCGCCTCTCAATTGACTCTAGCGCATCAAGCTGGTATTTGGCAGACCCGTCCCAAAGATGAGAGCAGTACTCCATACACGATCGAACTTGCGCTTGATAAAGGTTGAGCAGCTGTTCCGGCGTGAAGTACCGTCTCACCTTTGCTAAGATCCCCAATTTTTTGGCAGCCAGTTGAGCCTTTGCCTCGATGTATGAGCCGAAATTTAGAGTAGACGACAGCGTAACCCCAAGAAGCTCAAGGTGGTCGGTTATTGGCACGGTCACACCTCGGAAAGATGGAGCCGGTTGGAATTGACTCCGTTTAGCGGAAAAAAGACACGCTTGGGTTTTAGTTGCATTGAACTTGACCAGATTGGCATCGCTCCAATCGGAAACCGCCTTCAAGGACGAGTTCAAGCGTTCAACCATAGCCTCTCGGGATGACTGGATCTGTGACCCACTAGCACGTGCGTCAGACACATATCTCTCGGCAACAGTGCTGTCGTCTGCATACCCAAAGATACCGGGTTTAAGTAAGTCATTTATGTGCAGCAAAAACAGTGTTGCCGAGAGTACCGACCCCTGAGGGACCCCGGCATTAATATCCATTTGACCGGACGAGTAGCCATCAACAACCACTCGGATGGATCGATCCCTCAAGAAGTCTGCGATCCAATCACACAGACCAGTGGGTAGGCCGAAGGAAGGAAGCTTAGCAATAAGGCTTTCGTGCCAGACCCTATCGAAAGCCTTCGAGATATCGAGGGAGACGGCAAGCGCTTCCCCATGCTTCTCGATGGCCTCGCTCCAGATGTGAATGGCATACGCTAGAAGGTCCCCAGTGGACCGATTTTGGCGAAAACCGTATTGCCGGTCACTGAGGATGTCGTTAGCTTCTAGGTATGCCAGAAGTTTCTTGTTAAGCACCCGTTCCATACTCTTACAGAGGATGGACGTAACAGAGATGGGTCTGTAGTTTGCTGGGTCAGCTCGACTGCCCTTCTTGGGCACAGGCTGCACGTTAGCTTGCTTCCAAGCAATCGGCACTTTTCCAGTCTCATATGAGATGCGAAATAGGCGTGTCAAGATCGGAGACAATTCAGGCGCACAAGTTTTAAGTACAATTGCTGGTATCCCGTCGGGGCCACTAGCTTTGTTCACGTCGAGGTTACGCAGGACCCTACGAACGTCCTTTTGATGGATACGAACGGTCTATCGGGCCAGCTGTAGTCTATTCGGGTTACGAAAATAGTGACGTCGTCAGTGCAACTGCCAAAGTGCCAAGTAAAGGCGTATTCAACCTGGGGTAACAATAAGACCATTTATATTAAAGCAAACTTTTCACAACACAGTGTTTTCAAATAATAATATTAAGTAATTATTTTAAAATTGAATCAGATGCGTCAGAATTTTCACTTTTATTTTTACGAATAGGTGAGGTATTCATATTTCTAACATACAAAAACGCGTCCGTACTGTCTGAATAAGCCCTTCAACATGTCATTGTGACTACGGCCTTTTAATTTACTATGATCTAATTGATAAGGTTAATGACAACGATGAGTCACTAGTTTCTTAACGCGAATACACTATAGTATAAGCGCATTCGTACTGTCTGAAGAGCTTACTTCAACATGTAATTGTGAATACGGCGATCTATTTTAGGCGAACGTCGTGCCGTCATGTCGTTGCCGCTTCGTCAACAGAGTTTCATAGCTTCGTATGTAAGCTGAGAGCAGGTGTATACCAAGCGAATCATGATGAATACACGTCTATTAGGTTACGCGTCCGTGGACCGTGTGATCTAATTGATCAAGAGGCGTGGCTAAGCAAGCTGACAACGATGAGATGGGCACGCCATAATTATGGCGGTAAGTCCCCTCTTTGAGGAGTAGCTGGAAATATCTCATGGCGTCCTCACCTTCCGCATGACGCAGGTTCTCACCGAGCATGGTCAGTTCGGGAAGTTCCTGCACCGGATTCGTGCGAAGTAACGCCCGGGTATCACCACTGTGTAGACCGCCCGGAGGACACGGTGGAGCACACGGTAGAGGTGTGCCCCGCTTGGGGAGAGCACCACCGTGTCCTCGTGGGGGAGATCGGCGGCAACGATCTCTCTCGCCGGGCCTTGGTACATGCCATGGTCCGAAGGGAGGAGTGGCAGGCGGTCACCTCCTTCTGCGAAGCAGTAATGCTAGCAAAAGAGGAGGCCGCACGTGCACGCGTGAGGGAGCGGCCCTCACGCCTCAGCCGCCGGGAACCCGATCCCGATTTCCAGTCACCGTAGGCGCGGGCTTGCGGACAGCGAGCAATGGGTAGCTCGCCGTCTGACCGTCCGGTAACCGTCTGGACCAAGCCCAAGTCGACGACGCGCGCGCCATAAGGAGATGTCAGCAAACCGTAGGTGCCCAGCAAGGTCGAAGCCTACTGGGGACCAAGGGTTTATTTCTGAAAGGAAAACTCGGCCCTGGGACGAAGGCAAAGAAGGAACAGGAGTGGGTTTTTAGTCAGTAAAAGTCTGACACGCCCTCCAAAGACCGGCGAATGTCATTTGATGATTTTTCACCTACCAAAAAAAAAGGTGACAACGATGAGTCACCATTTTCTTAACGCAAATACACTATAGTTGAGACTATAAGCAAGAAAATAACTACTTCGGAATGAATATATCTTTGATTTGAATTCTTTTATCAATATTTGGTCGCAATTATCCAAGGCAGACACTTGTCACTTACTTTTTTTATTAACATCTGTTGCACGCTTGCTGACAATTCGTGATGTATGTATTATACTCATAAACGCGTACTTGTTTACGATTTTTTATGATTAGTTTATTATCCAGCTGTTACCTACGGTTCATAAGATACTGCTTAGTCGGATTGCGTTGGTTACCTTTCGGGTAAGGAAACCTATAAAATACCGATATTTTATTTTTTATTTATTTTTATTTATTTATTTTTATTCCCAACAATATCCTTACAGACTAGTTATTGGTTTAACTAAGCAAGAAATATAGTCTCTAGTTCCTCACCCACGATGCTTCCGTCGGAGGTGGGCATGTCGGTGTTGTTGGCGAGCGCGGGCGCGGGCGGCGCGTCGAACACGTCGTCGCTGCCGCCGCTGCAGTTGAGCAGCTCGCCCACTGACGCTTGCTGCACACAAACATACATCTTCACATCAACTGACGCCTTTCTCCTCCGGGAGGAACAACAGAATGCCGCTTGTTGCGATCCTTAACAAGTGGCACTCTGAGACAGCGCACACGACCAATTTATGTCTCCGCGACTAATTTGTTTCTCATAAAGCATTTAGAACACGATGGACTGCTTGAATCAATTTCAAAAAAGACTTATCTTTAAATATATATATAACGATTAAGCTTAACTGCTTTATCCGGGTTACTGGAAACTCGACGTATTCGCGCTGCTGCACTCTGTGTCGGTCTGACGTTGTTCTTCTATTCAGTGTACAGTTAGCTCACCTGCAAGCTCTCCTTGCTCTCGTGGCTGAGGTACGTGGACACCGTGTCCACACTGTGTCGCCTGCCCGAGCGCGTGCTGCTGCACTCTGTGTCGGTCTGACGTTGTTCTTCTATTCAGTGTACAGTTAGCTCACCTGCAAGCTCTCCTTGCTCTCGTGGCTGAGGTACGTGGACACCGTGTCCACACTGTGTCGCCTGCCCGAGCGCGTGCTGCTGCACTCCGTGTCGGTCTGACGTTGTTCTTCTATTCAGTGTACAGTTAGCTCACCTGCAAGCTCTCCTTGCTCTCGTGGCTGAGGTACGTGGACACCGTGTCCACACTGTGTCGCCTGCCCGAGCGCGTGCTGCTGCACTCTGTGTCGGTCTGACGTTGTTCTTCTATTCAGTGTACAGTTAGCTCACCTGCAAGCTCTCCTTGCTCTCGTGGCTGAGGTACGTGGACACCGTGTCCACACTGTGTCGCCTGCCCGAGCGCGTGCTGCTGCACTCTGTGTCGGTCTGACGTTGTTCTTCTATTCAGTGTACAGTTAGCTCACCTGCAAGCTCTCCTTGCTCTCGTGGCTGAGGTACGTGGACACCGTGTCCACACTGTGTCGCCTGCCCGAGCGCGTGCTGCTGCACTCTGTGTCGGTCTGACGTTGTTCTTCTATTCAGTGTACAGTTAGCTCACCTGCAAGCTCTCCTTGCTCTCGTGGCTGAGGTACGTGGACACCGTGTCCACACTGTGTCGCCTGCCCGAGCGCGTGCTGCTGCACTCTGTGTCGGTCTGCCGTTGTTCTTCTATTCAGTGTACAGTTAGCTCACCTGCAAGCTCTCCTTGCTCTCGTGGCTGAGGTACGTGGACACCGTGTCCACACTGTGTCGCCTGCCCGAGCGCGTGCTGCTGCACTCTGTGTCGGTCTGACGTTGTTCTTCCGCCATTTCTTCTTTGTGCTTGTTGCTTTCTACCACAGCCGCGGGTTGCTTGTTGTTATGACCTGATCAAAGTGAATAATATTACGACTGTACGCATGGTTTGTTGGTACAAAAAATACAGGATGACTAATGAATGACAGATCCCAATAATAAACCTGACACTATTATGCATACTATAAGAGATAGGAAAGCTTTTATGGATTATCAATAGAAATAAATAAAACTAAGTGTATATATGCTGATTCACTCGCCATATCATAAAGATAAAAACAATGTGTTAGTAGAAGTGAAAGGTCATACGTACGAATGTCTTCATAACAGCAAGCAACACTGTCAATGCATGTGCTTAGAAACAGTTACCTCGTACAAGTATTTAGGATTAGTCATAGATAACACATTCACATGGAATCTGCATGTTAACAATGTGTGTAATAAGTTACGCTCCACATTGGGTAAATTAAAAAATCTCTCTCCACATTGGGTAAAACAGAAAAGTGATGTATATGCTGTATTATGCACTGGCTGACTCAGTTATTGATTACGGTTTGGGTGGATATGGTCTTGCGTTCCCTACACACTTAAAATAAAAAAATTGCAGATTAGATGACTAAAACTACTTGTGGACAAAAAAAAAACTAAAGAAAGCGTAAATAAAAACTATGACAAACTGTTTAAAATTTGTAAATCGCTCCCGATTCATAAAAAAAACTAAAGTTAACCATATTGTCTGAACAATTTAATAATGAAGAATACAAAGAAGATGTATGTACCCAACTCGTCCATCTAAACAAAAGATACTTGCTGATCCTAAAGTAACTATTTTGGTAAACGCACGAGGAAATATGTTACACCGATGTTTATGAATGAGCTACCCCCAAACTTGTTATCACGTGCTAAATTTAAATAGCAACTTAAAAAAAAATACTAAAAAACATTATCTGTCACTGTGTCCAGGATTGTGTATGAACAGTGAAAATTGTCCGTGGATATAGAATGTGGGATTGTTTGATTTCGTGGGTGTATTGGTTATATCATGTTGTTAGCTTAGCATACATTTATTGTCACGTCTTAACAAAATTTGTAAAAATGTGAAACGAGAACAACTTCCGACAAACTGTTTTACAGTTTGGCAGAATTTTTGTAATGTATAATGTAAGCAAATTTTGAATAAAGTAAATAAAAAAAATATAATCATAGGTTTATAAAATAGTTTTAGGATTGGCTTATTTAGGAATGTAAATTGTTTTTAACCAAATGAAATATTCAAATCTTCAGTTTTAAAATCTTATACGCTAATCTTCTGACTGCTATGTAGGATAGATAAGTACGACAGTAAAATAACAAAAAAATATCGGCACAAAGAAGAAGACCAAGTAAAATGATGAACTTACTGAATATGTTCAAGTTGTGCAGGATCTGCCGCGCCAGGCCCGGCTTGCGCTCCCGCGGCGACGCGCTGCGGGCGCCCGCACGTCCCGCGCTCGCCTGCGCCGCCCCGCACTGCAGCGACTGCGCCGACTGCGCCGACTGCACCGACTGCACGCTGGAGCCCGTGTGCTGCTGCGGGATGCGGGGACGACGACCTGCTCAATGTGATAACAAAATCAGATAACGTTTAATGATTGTACAACTTGTACAATTTCGCATCACTGGTAATACTTATACTACTAAAATCGCTCTTCTTGGCAAGACACAAAAATGCTGTCGGTATCGAATAGTTATATTGACGTGGGTAGAGTGTGTGTATCAAGAAAACTTTTTTGGGGTAGTTGCCTCAGTTTTTACATAATCATCTCTAAAGTTATTTAAATCTATATTACACTAATATGTACTAACATTTAAAGAGGTAAGACTTGTATTTTTCTTTGTAATGAATTAACTCAAAAACTATTGGCCTGTTTTTAAACTCTTTCACCAACATAATACTATTTTATTACTGAGTGACATAGGCTATATACTTTCTATATTCACGCGGGCGAAGCCGCTGGCAAAAGCTAGTTCTTTAAGCATTAAATTGTTTAACAAAAATCTAATGCTTATCTTATCAATTTTAGACTTTGATATTGCATAATGGACAACTATAAATCAGATCTCTAATAGAAAAAGCCTGCCCAGAATATGTGTTCAGTTTAGTTTAGAACGGTTATACTTAAACACAGATACTGGCATTGTAATATATAACAAGTGTGAAGAGGAAGAACTGATTACGGCAGATAGGGCGGGTGCAGCGTGGGGCGCGTGAGCGGGTAGGGCGGGTGCGGCGCGCCACGGACGCCCCCCAGCCGTCTAACATTAATACCTTCTAGCGGCGGCCGCTCCGGCGGCGGAGGTGGGTGCTGCTTGTGCGGCGGCGGCGTGGGGCGCGTGAGCGGGTAGGGCGGGTGCGGCGCGCCACGGACGCCCCCCAGCCGTCTAACATTAATACCTTCTAGCGGCGGCCGCTCCGGCGGCGGAGGTGGGTGCTGCTTGTGCGGCGGCGGCGTGGGGCGCGTGAGCGGGTAGGGCGGGTGCGGCGCGCCACGGACGCCCCCCAGCCGTCTAACATTAATACCTTCTAGCGGCGGCCGCTCCGGCGGCGGAGGTGGGTGCTGCTTGTGCGGCGGCGGCGTGGGGCGCGTGAGCGGGTAGGGCGGGTGCGGCGCGCCACGGACGCCCCCCAGCCGTCTAACATTAATACCTTCTAGCGGCGGCCGCTCCGGCGGCGGAGGTGGGTGCTGCTTGTGCGGCGGCGGCGTGGGGCGCGTGAGCGGGTAGGGCGGGTGCGGCGCGCCACGGACGCCCCCCAGCCGTCTAACATTAATACCTTCTAGCGGCGGCCGCTCCGGCGGCGGAGGTGGGTGCTGCTTGTGCGGCGGCGGCGTGGGGCGCGTGAGCGGGTAGGGCGGGTGCGGCGCGCCACGGACGCCCCCCAGCCGTCTAACATTAATACCTTCTAGCGGCGGCCGCTCCGGCGGCGGAGGTGGGTGCTGCTTGTGCGGCGGCGGCGTGGGGCGCGTGAGCGGGTAGGGCGGGTGCGGCGCGCCACGGACGCCCCCCAGCCGTCTAACATTAATACCTTCTAGCGGCGGCCGCTCCGGCGGCGGAGGTGGGTGCTGCTTGTGCGGCGGCGGCGTGGGGCGCGTGAGCGGGTAGGGCGGGTGCGGCGCGCCACGGACGCCCCCCAGCCGTCTAACATTAATACCTTCTAGCGGCGGCCGCTCCGGCGGCGGAGGTGGGTGCTGCTTGTGCGGCGGCGGCGTGGGGCGCGTGAGCGGGTAGGGCGGGTGCGGCGCGCCACGGACGCCCCCCAGCCGTCTAACATTAATACCTTCTAGCGGCGGCCGCTCCGGCGGCGGAGGTGGGTGCTGCTTGTGCGGCGGCGGCGTGGGGCGCGTGAGCGGGTAGGGCGGGTGCGGCGCGCCACGGACGCCCCCCAGCCGTCTAACATTAATACCTTCTAGCGGCGGCCGCTCCGGCGGCGGAGGTGGGTGCTGCTTGTGCGGCGGCGGCGTGGGGCGCGTGAGCGGGTAGGGCGGGTGCGGCGCGCCACGGACGCCCCCCAGCCGTCTAACATTAATACCTTCTAGCGGCGGCCGCTCCGGCGGCGGAGGTGGGTGCTGCTTGTGCGGCGGCGGCGTGGGGCGCGTGAGCGGGTAGGGCGGGTGCGGCGCGCCACGGACGCCCCCCCGCCGTCTAACATTAATACCTTCTAGCGGCGGCCGCTCCGGCGGCGGAGGTGGGTGCTGCTTGTGCGGCGGCGGCGTGGGGCGCGTGAGCGGGTAGGGCGGGTGCGGCGCGCCACGGACGCCCCCAGCCGTCTAACATTAATACCTTCTAGCGGCGGCCGCTCCGGCGGCGGAGGTGGGTGCTGCTTGTGCGGCGGCGGCGTGGGGCGCGTGAGCGGGTAGGGCGGGTGCGGCGCGCCACGGACGCCCCCCAGCCGTCTAACATTAATACCTTCTAGCGGCGGCCGCTCCGGCGGCGGAGGTGGGTGCTGCTTGTGCGGTGGCGGCGTGGGACGCGTGAGCGGGTAGGGCGGGTGCGGCGCGCGCCGCAGCAGCGCCACGCCGGGCGCGCCGCCGCCGCCGCCGCGCGCCGTCATGCGCGCCACGGACGCCACCCAGCCGTCGAACGTCACCGTGTCGCCGCCGCCCGACCACGACTCTTCTAGCAGGCATTGCACCTGCACCACAAAATATTATGACCAATGTTTATAGTAGGCGATGCTAATGACGCCGCGTCGAACAGAAAATCGACAGCCATGTGCCACATGATGGATGTTTGGTCACTACAATTTGTCTGACTAATGAAATATAACTTTGTAATAGTTACCTTAAAATCAGACATGTAAAAATAAGTAAAGTTTATTTACTTTTTGTGGAGCTTTAAAGCGTCTTACTGAAGTTTTGATCCATGGAAAGTGTCTGACACTTATGATACTACTTTAGAATAATATTCTACAAAACATCTATAAAAATCAGCCATAAAAATTTAAGTTAAGTAACTCGTTATTTTTAGTTCCCTTTCTCACCTCGTACCTGCCAAAGTTCCCCAAGGGGGAGCTCCACAAGTACACAGGTATTCAAAGTACATGAGACGCTACTGAGAACCTAAGGTTTCATCCATGTGAAAATAAGTTATGTCTGACAGCTCTGGGATCTTGGACTATGGCTTTATCATCTGTTTACTTTTCCTATAAAACATAAAAATGTAAATCTGTGTGGGTAAAATTTGATACTGTGTATAAGTAATCATTTGGGAATTTATTCTAATATAATGCTAGGCTTTGGAAAATTATGAATTAAATTAAATGGTTAGTGCGTGTATAAGTTTACGAAAGTCAAGTCAAGTCAAGTCAAGTCAAGTCAAATGTTTTTATTACACATAGGCCTACATGGGCACTTATAAAACGTCAGAAGCTAGTGCACGGTTCCAAATTGGTCGTTTCCTATGGAGAAGAACCGGCAAGAAACTCCATGGTTAGGTACTCTTTTAAAAAAAGTGGTTGTTTACAATATTTTCATATTACAGTATTAATAGATATTATGTAAGAACAGTGTAGACCAGTCAATAATGTACCCAAAAGCACAATAAAATAATCATATTAAAAAAAAGTGAGTCGTAATAGGAAGTAACTTAAGAATTCGCGGAGTCTACAGTGTTCTCACATAAACATTATAAAAAAAGAGGCTATATAAAAAAAAGCAAGAAAAATAAATAATTACAATTATCAATAAATGAAAATTACGAGTGTCTTCAGTGAAGTTGCGCAAATCGCGATTTTCAACAAATGATGGTTTAATTTAGTTCAAATTGGTTTTAGCGGCTATGGTATGTAATTATTGTAACCAGGTTATTTTTTTTTAGTTTTTAGTCATTTAAAGTTTTGTAATTAGTTATTGCTGTAACTTACTTGGTTTTGAAATTATTAAAGTTTTATTATCTTTGAAAGGAATTCAGAAACGCATGTAATTGTTCGATGTGAAGGAATGTGAGGACATTAAATCAAAGTGTGTGAGTAACGATTTTACTTGGCGAGGTATTACTTTCGAGTTTTTTTTTTCGGGTAGGAAAATCATTTAATGACATCCCCCGCTCTTGGGCGGAGCGAGAGAAAGTATCAGACTTTAACTGACTAAAAACCCACTCCTGTTCCTTCCTTGCCATTTTTCCAGAGCCCCAGGGATCTCTTTCGCATCACCCATGGCCCCATCAGTAGGTTTCGACCCTGCTGGGCCCCTACGGTTGCTGACATCTCCATGAGGCGCGCGCGGAACACCACGCGCCGTCGACTACTTGGGCTCGGTCCGGCCGGTTACCGGAAGATCGGACGGCGAGCTACCCATTGTTCGCCGTCCGCAAGCCCGGGCCTACTGTGGCCGGAAATCGGGATTAGAATCCGGCGGCTGGGGTGCGAGGGCCATTGACTCGCGCGTGCACGTGCGGCCTCCTCCTTTGCTAGCATTACTGCTTCGCAGAAGGAGGCGACCACCTGCCACTCCTCCTCGCTCTGGACCATGGCCCGGCGTGAGAGATCGCTGCCGCCGATCGCCCCCACGAGGACACGGCGGTGCTCTGCCCAGGCAGGGGCACACCTCTACCGTGTGCTCCACCGTGTCCACCGGGCGGTCCACACAATCGTGGCACCCTGCCGTTTCTTCCGCACGAATCTGATGCAGGAACACACTTACCATGTCCGTTGAGGACCTGCGTCATGCGGAAAGTAAGGACGCCGTGTTGTCTTTCCAGCCACTCCTCAAAGAGGGGACTTACCGCCATAATTATGGTGTACCCAGAATACTTTCAAATTTTAGAGTTAAATATGATCTAGTAACTTCACCTAAACCTAACTGGTAGAATTAAAGCGTTCACCAACTTTTTACGCTAATGTAACAAAATCAATTTTAAAGAAAGATAGACATTTTGAAATAAAACACAAAAAGTATTTTTTTTCAATTCATGTAGGTATACCTTTATAAAGTAAATCAAACTTCAGGATTTTTTGCTCAAACAAATTGACAACAAATGGCTGCAAATCAAAGCCACTGGAGGTATGTCCTTGCTAATATGTATTTGCAAATCTATCTAATCTATCTGTAAGTAATATTATAGCTTCTGTGTGCTTTGTTATTTTTTATTATTATTGATAGGCTCGCGTTTGACCACTATCTCACCTGATGGTAAGCGATGATGTGGCCGACGATGGAGCTTAAGTATCTGTTTGTGGTAAAGAAGCAAAGAACGATGAGCTATGGCTGTTTACATTGTGAGTTCTTACTAAATATTATCAACATCGTAAACAATTTGTAGTTAAGAGGCCGTGCATAAAATTCACTCGGTAGAGTTTAGGCAAATTCGTTGCAATGATATGTTTGTGTGCATCATTCATGCAACTACACGCACACACGCGCAAATATCGAGCTTCATGACCGCTTAAACAATTTTGATCCTTTAGAAGATATTATTCTAAATTACAAAATTAGTAAGGTTTCTAAATAAAAGTCTGAGACGTATGTATACTTTATATTTATCACAATGTACACCAAAATTATTTAATTTTGTTGTAGATGGATGTTGACAAATTTAGACATTTAACAAAACGATAAATCCAAAACAGATGATAGAATTATATTTATTTATGTAAAATGGTTGTAAAAAAAGAAACCACTTTCCATACGTCAAAAATATGTAATAGTAGATTATTTATTTATTTATTTATTTATTTATTTATTTACAAGCACTTGTACAACGTTACGGAGGAAGTCCGGAATTATGTGGCGTGCAGTGTCTTTAAGTCGCGGGCGGCATGTTGAATTCCGAACGAAACGAAGTTTTAATCCCGCTCGACAGGGATTTATATAATTAACTCCCGAACATTGCGAAGGAGTTCATATAGAAACCTGAGTGAAGCAAGGGATTCAAGGTGCCCAAGACAAAGACAGCTTTATCCGTGTTGGATACTCTTCTTTTTAGGGTTCCAGACCTCAAAAGGAAAAAACGGATCCCTTATAGGATCACTTTGTTGTCCGTCCGTCTGTCTGTCTGTCTGTCAAGACCGTTTATCTCGAGAACACGTGGAGGTATCGAGATGAAATTAAACCATATACTTAAGTCTGCGGTCCCTTGAAGTTGTGAAAAAACAAACTACTAAGGTAACGACTAAAAAATATAAGGCCGTTTATGTCGCAAAAAACGTATATTTTGATACTCTCAAAGTGTGTGTTTTTTTTTGTAATGGTTTTTGTCGTTCCTAATTCAAATCTTATTATTCCTTAGGGATCGCCCATACTACATTACCTCCCTAGAGACAGATTGTATGACATATAAAAGGGCATTATCGAGCAGGTGGTATAAAATTAAGTTAACGAGATTTCTCTTTTAAAATCCAGATATACAGTGTGTTTGGTGCATCGTGTGCCAAATTGAAATGGTCGACGGGAGGGGTCATCTGCTATCATTTCAGACCCCTAAAAACTTCTCATGCCCTGTGAATTTCCTCTGTGTGTGTGAAATCGACTTTTTATTGTTTTATGAAAATAAGACCCAAATTTTTCATTCAAATACAAATTTTAAAAAAATATATAAGGCGTAGATTCTGAATTTTAATTTTAGTTAGGTGTGTCAGTACACACATAAATAAAATTCATTAGAATACTTTTAAAATTAAAATGAGTGACATTAGCTATCTAGTTTTTTTTTAATTGACTTGCAAAGTGTTGGACTTAAAGCTGTTCATGTTACAGCTATTTACATGGCTATAAAAGAAAAACCAAAAGCGACCGGAGTCTTCCAACTTCCTCAAAAATTCTCTAGTTTATCCTCTTGCTAGTGATGTGCCACATGCCATAAAAATCTTTTTATAACTTTGTAAATTCGCTAGAATTGTGAATCAAGTCACATAAGACTAATTTTCAAAATTATGATTTAAAAAATAATTTTGCTATTATACCTGAAAAACCTATTAAAAATGTTATCTCACTCTTATAAGGTATAATCTGTCTCGTATCTCTCTTTTAGTGGGTTTTAGTAGAAAAAAAAAAAATTAAACTGCATTTTTAACATTTATTTCATAATTTTTACAAATCCTGCCCAAATTGTTGGCCTCTGTTGTAAATGCAGGCCCAACATCTGATTCGCATTTCGACAGTTGTTGTACGAAGTCGTATTTCCTCCTTAATTGTATTGAAAGAAGTATCAATGCGTTGTTTGCAAGTTAGTCTTATGTGAATCATTCACAATTCTAGCGAATTTACACGGTTGTTTTGGTCAGCTGGACCAATTTTAATAATAAAATTCTTTTTTGTTTTGTTGCGCCGTTTCAATGCGTTGAACTAGTATCTCCCTAGTTTCCAACTATCATTACTGCACAACAACTGCTACAAATTTGTAAATTCGCTAGAATTGTTAATGATTCACATTTTTTTTTAATGATATAAACCAGTGTTTTCAGTTTATTCAAGATAAAAATGCTTGGCTCAATGCTGGTCCAGCTCCACTACCACCGGGGTGAACAAATTGATTAGTTTGGAAAGGAAATTATTGTTATTATTTTTAAATGTTTTTTTTTTGAATTTTTAAATAATAAAAGTATTGTATAATGTAGAAGCATTTTTTTCAAACTTTGTAAATGTGAGTACCATGGAGCTATTTTATGGTTTTTTATGTTACTATTGGACTTGTTTGACATAAATCAGCATGGCAGTTGAGAGTTTATCATGCTCACTCAAATGTCTCACTGATGGTGGCGCATGTGTTGGAACATTCGGTTCCCTTCAAAATGGTTGAGCTGAGTGGTGCTAATATTGGCGTCATGTTCGTGAACGGGCGCTGTCAGTTGAGACTGGTCATCTCTTAGCTGCCAGTTGCTATTTTAATATCTATATTTAGTTTGTATTTTTACTTTATTTACATTGTTCTCACATGATAGCGACAAGAAACATGTAACAGAGATATTTGTAATTACAAAACATGATTGAAAAGAGTGTCCATGGAGTTTCTTGCACATTCTTCTCCATAGAGATCTACGCTTTGGAATGTGCAATTAGCATCATTTTTTTTTTTCTGACTGACTGACTTCATGACATTTCAAAAGTGCCTGTAAATGGTTTATTTGAAATAAAATGCTTTGAATCTTTGAAGTGCTTGACTGCGATCCCACCTGACGGTGAGCAGTGATGCAATCATTGATGGTAAGGCGCACTAGTTTATTAAAAGCCTATTCACCTTGGTGCCTTGAAGGCACCTAAATTATAGTTGGACGGGAAGACCGCAGCAGGCAAATCGTACCAGTCCTTCGATGTACGCAGTATAAACGACGAAGCGAAACGCTTAGTCCGAAGTTTCATAAGACTAACTTGCAAACAACGCATTGAAACGGCTTTCAATACAATTAAGGAGGAAATATGACTTCGTACAACAACTGTCGAAATACGAATCAGATGTTGGGCCTACATTCACAACAGAGGCCAACAATTTAGGCAGGATTTGTAAAAATTATGAAATAAATGTTAAAAATGCAATTTTTTTTTTCTACTAAAACCCATGAAAAGAGAGATACGAGACAGATTTTACCTTATAAGAGTGAGATAATATTTTTAATAGGTTTTTCAGGTATAATTTAAGCAAAAATATTTTTTAAATCATAATTTTTAATATTAGTCTTATGTGACTTGAATTCACAATTCTAGCGAATTTACAAAGTTATAAAAAGATTTTTATGGCATGTGGCACATCACTAGCAAGAAGATAAACTAGAGAATTTTTGAGGAAGTTGGAAGACTCCGGTCGCTTTTGGTTTTTTTTTTATAGCCATGTAAATAGCTGTAACATGAACAGCTTTAATTTAAGTCCAACACTTTGCAAGTCAATTAAAAAAAAACTAGATAGCTAATGTCACTCATTTTAATTTTAAAAGTATTCTAATACAATACACACCTAAATAAAATTAAAATTCAGAATCTACGCCTTATATATTTGTTTAAATTTGTATTTGAATGAAAAATTTGGGTCTTATTTTCATAAAACAATAAAAAGTCGATGAAAAAAAATTCACAGCGCATGAGAAGTTTTTAGGGGTCTGAAATAATAGCAGATGACCCCTCCCGTCGACCATTTCAATTTGGCACATGATGCACCAAACACCCTGTATAATCTCAGTAAAGGTGTATGAGAACATTGTAAACTAGCATCTGACATGTTTTTTAGACCCGTTCAGCCAGTGCAAGCATTTGTCATTAAACGTATAGATCAACTCAGAAATTAATGAGTTGACAAAGCAATACCTAGTCCAGGCTGTCATTAAAAACTACGTGAAAAAGGAAATAAAAAGACCAACATAGTCCAAACATTCACAACAAATTCAATAAAAATTACACATTTCATTAACTAAATCATTGCGTTACGCAAAATAAATTATAACATCACAGTATTATTTAAAACAGTTGTACATTTTTATGAACATTTAAAAGATGATATGATAATGATATTTACTGTAAAGGGAGTTATTCATTACGTTTATTACTATAAATTTCTCTCAAATAGATTATCTCACGATTGTACTTAACTATTATTATAAATGGGAAAATAAGTTTGTTTTTGTTTGTTTGCTTTTTACGCCTAAACCAATGAATTGATCATCCTGAAGTTATACATATAATTTGTTGTCTGGTGTACAAAAACGGTTATAGGGTAACTTTCATCCCGAAGAAAAGTACTGTCCCGAGGAAAATAACAATAACGTACTTATGATCCCTAGATGCCGCCATGTGTCTTTCAAATCTTAATGCAAATCGAAATTAACGCGAACGAAGCCGCAGGCAAAAGTTATTTATTAAATAACTCTTTTCTGAAACACAAATCGCCAACTTTGTATCTCTTTTATCAAAATTTACTAAATTATAACTAGCAAATATTTTAATAGTGCAATGTCACCATAAATCATATAATACATTGTTACCCAAAGGGTGAAATCAACTAATTTAGTCCCGAAAAGGAGTATGGCGTCCGAGCGTAGCGAGGTCGCCAATAGTTCGAAGGGCTAAATGAATCTTTAACCCGAAGTAAACACTGTGTGTTTTCATTACGAATACAAGGAAAGTAAAAATAAAAACCAGGTCGTCGTCAAAGGTCGTCGTATGATATTAGGTATATTTCTTTTGATTTAGGCGGTAAAAGGTATCCCACAACTGCTTTAGCCTCTTCTCTTAAGAATCAGGCGTTAAATCCATAGCTGAATTTGATGAACTTATCGTGTTAATACAAATCTCATATAGCAGTGATTCAATAGTATAAACAGAACTCGACAACTCGAAAAAATAAATACAGAGCCGATTACCGCTTTCTCGTTTATTTTTTTTTCTGTTGCTGGCCGGCTATTTAGCCATTATTTTTTATTTTTATCATTGAAAAAATTGTAAATACTTTTACTTTAAACTTTCTATATAAACTGTCGCGATCAGCTGACTACCATGTATAACAACTAAAAAAGTTATGAATTTCTAAAAGTAGGTTTGACATTAATTTACACCCTGTACGTAACACAAAGGTTATAATTACCATGTTTAGATCAAGTTCACACATTTTGTCAACATTATTAGTATTCACAGTCATTTCAAAATGTTCATTATCAATTTTCTAAAAAATAGCAACATTTGTCTCGCTCGTATCAGCCCCATATGTCGTATCCTTTTTCTTTTAATGACGCATTGATAATGATAATTGTTAATGCGTCTCTTTCTTTCGACCCATTATCTACAAAAAAAAAAAATGTTAAATGATTTCGAAAACTAGACCTTGAATTTCGACCTTAGTCTTAAATAGGTAATCATAAAAAATATCAACATCCTGTATATGTACAGGATGTTGATATTGACTAAATGACGTCTAAATTGTCGGTCTAAATTGTCTATAACATTGGATGATAATATAGCTGCCATTAGACATTGTAGATTCCATTGGTGAAATAATTTTTGTATTTGGATAGTAGTAAAGTAATTCCGCAGATAACCTTTACATACAAACTAACAACCGTTACCTCTAATTAATATTGAAGTCGAAAGAAATTTTAACAATCTTAATAAACAAAGTACTTAAAATAAACAATAATACAAATGTAGTCGGCGTGCAATCTTGGGAATATTTCCACGTAATATTCGCGAGCGGTTGCGAAGCAAAGTAACGCGTGCTCACGCTGGGAGAGCCCGGTCCTGACGCGATCGAGTTTGCGCGGTAATATAGTTCAATTTGCTTGTAATTTACGAAATGTAGTTATTGTTTATTTATAAAATAAGGGATTTCTTAAGATTATTGTGCAATTTTTAAATTTTCTTAAAAGTGTTGCTAAGGTATAGAAAAAAAAACTTATTTGTCTAGATGTTTTCCAAGAATTGTGTTTTTTCAACATTTTTTTTCCTACTGAAGTCAATAATGTTTTCAACCCATCTGAGAGTAGACCATATAATGATGTCACTGATATTTTTTTTAAATGTTATAAATCATTTGTAGTTTGGTGTAAAACGTAGCCAAACATCACTCGCTCGTTACTTTTTGCGAGAAAAGGGTTCTGAATATAGGTAATTGCCATTAATACACACATTATTTTTTAAAAATCCTTAAGCCAACTGAGAGAATAAGAACTTGACTTTCATAATCTAAAAAAAGAAGGTTTAAATTCTTCTTACTTTTCTCACAAACCATGATCAAAAAAGTTCAAAATGAGTTGATTTCGTGCACGGCGCCTTAAACTCCACTATACTTCATCTGTTTAGGTAATTAACTAAAGGTAAACAATCTTGACATGTCTTTTATCTATAAGTTGTCTATAATTTTTATCTAAAAATGTTTACAATTTGTTATTTATTTATACCGATGTTTGGTAACTAACTAAATTTAAATAATCTTTGTCTTTTATACGATTTTTTTTTTAATAAAAAGACATATTAAAAGCATTCATCCGTTAAAACTACGCAGAAGCCAAAATCAATGATTTCCGACGGACAATATAACAATAATGTGTTTAATTTCTAGATAAGATATTGACGTCATATTATTGGGAATTTCATAATCTCAGTGTATAATAATAATAATAATCTCCCCATCGCCGTATCTCTACGTTGACGTTGTGGTGGGGCTTGCGTGCTCCAATATACCCTAGGTCTGTATCGTTGCTTTGCCGTAATATGCCTAGGGTGAGGGGCCAGACTAAGAGAGATACAATCCGCAGCGCAGTTTTGTGGCGAACTGTTGGGCATTAGCGACCCCACGGACCCGATCTCCCGGGAGAATTCTTGTTCTTCATCTCCGGCTTGCCTTTATTGGCCGGCCGTAGTGAACACTGACGAGGAACTGAGCTCCCACCTCTCTCTTGCCTTTATTGGCTGGCTTGAGTGGAGATTCGCAAGAGCAAACGTACTCGGGAGAAGGATGTATAATCCAGTAAGGTGCTGGTAGGGATCTTGACCGTACTCCCGGGATTGTCCTGATAGCCGTGGTATACCTCTCCACTCCTCAAGCACCTCAGGATATGTTGCCCTCTTATTGCTACGTCACTTCGTGCTAGCGGCCGTTTTTGGGGGCCCATTTATTGAGTGTGCAAGTCACCCCCTGCCTTTTTTCGATGCATATTAATAACGTTGTTCAGGCAGGGGCCATAGTCTTGACATAGTTCCATGTTTTTTTTTTTTTTTTTTTTTTTTTTTTTTTCGGTAGGAGTGGGAAATCCTCATGGACGCCCAAGCTGCCTCACAGACGAGCCAGTCTGGGCAGTGTCAGACTCCTACTGACTAAAACCGCACTCCTACCTTACATTTAAACCACGGACATGACGTCCGTGCCCTTGTTTGATAATTATACATTATTTGCTTCTGGGCAACTCCACGTGCAAGTGGCGTCACTCCAGAGCATCTTTCAGCGATTGCAATAAATCCCGTCAGAATTTCAGGGTTTAGAGGCCACCAGTCCGAAGCGATACCCAAGCGACAACGACCCACATACGCATCAAAAATCAGGAATCTCCCAACCTTCAACACACATACAACTCATCGCCGCCCAAAATGCCGCACCAAAGAAATGGCCCCTCAACCCCAATAACTATACTTAATACTAATACTTAATAGGTACTATACATAATATTAATTATATACATATAACCATAAATACCATCTAGTTTATATTACATAATTATTATCAATAACTATAACTACTATATTATGTTGTAAATACAACGTTTGACTTCCGTTCATTTTTTTTTTTTTTTTTTTTTATTCATTTTTTTTTTTTTTTTTCTTCAAATGTGCAGCCTGTTTACTTTTTTTTTTTTTTTTTTTTTTTTTTTTTTTTTTTTTTTTTTTTTTTTTTTTTTGACCTGGTGATACATATTACGTCCTTAAATTTAGGTGATACTATGATAAATGTGTGTTTAATGTCGCGGATTATCCACCTCACCATTCCCCGTTTTACCCAAGACGGCCCCGAGCAATACCCGCGTCGTCCAAGGCGCCATCAACTCGTCATTGCCTTAGTAAGCGGATCAGTGCCTCGACGACTGTTTCGTCCCGATGCCGCATGGCGTTCTTCATGTTGGTGTTGATGATGTCCCTGGTCGACGCTTCCTGTGCCCTCCTCACAAACCGTCCAATTGCGTCATCAGCGTTGTCGGCGTAGTACACGCAGTGGGCAGTATGTCTGGAGACTGCCACTACTGCGTGGGGGACGCTGCTGTGAATCCGGATATTTATGGATTTTGTCTTCAGGATGATGACCGACTCACTGCTAAGACCCTGGGCTTCGTGAATAGTTAGAACGCATGATCCAGCACCAGCCCCATATCCCTGGTCAATGAGGGTCTTCTTCTCCTCCTGCGTGTGGACCAGAAAAAGCGTGTTGGGAAGTGTGCCGGAAATATGCGCGCCCGTGAACCTCCTCAGCTGTAGGGAGTGGACCTGGTTCCTTGACGAGTAAATGCCGGGGTACACCTCCCCCAGGGCATACGCGACATCCATTGGATTCCGGTGTGTGCAGGACAGCTCGTGGCTGATGGTCACCACTAAGTCCGGACGGGCGTAGCTAATGGGGAAAAGATTTTCCCTGTCCAGATAGGGCAGTTGATTAATATCTCCGATAAGGACCGCGCTACTAGCGCCTGACAACCGGACTGCCATTACGATGGCCCCGAAATGGTTCATAAGAGCCTCATCTACGAGAATGCGATTGCATTTTTGTGACTCTTTGCACCCGTTTGATAGAATTGAAGCCATCGTGCGCACCTTGGTTCTGTTGTCTTCGCCGATTTTGTGCGCTAACTTTTGCCGTAGGTCTTTCGCGGCCTCGGTTGTTGTAGTGACAATGACGTCGTTGTCCTTATCGAAGTTATTGATCACCCAAGTGGTCTTGCCGCACCCTGGAACACCGTTGACCCAACTGATGTCCGGCAAGGTCCAGCCTCCAGCCTGATCTATAGTCCTCGAGATTGCTTCCGCCTGTTCGAGGATCTTGTCATCCAGCATAATTTTGGTGCACCGAGCTACTACCACAATTGGGTCGCCTTCGGGTGTCGCGAAAGTAATACGGCCAGTCCGCGACGTTGCCGACTCATCTAGCGGTATGAACCCACACGTAGCACTATATGCAGCCATATATTGACCAGTCATTTCTCCCTTGATGACTTGGGAGGTGGCATTATTATATATGGCTGCCGCAGCCTCCTCTAGTCTCTCCTGAAGCAACCCTTCAGTCTCTAGCTGGTATGACTGCATGATTTTCTGGCAAGTCATGAGACCGACAGCATTGATTCCTTTTGTGATCGCTTGAAACTCGAAAAAGGCATTCGCCACGTGGTCGCCTGGCTTGGTTACCGTCCTGAGTTCCGGCGGGCTGACTTGCCCCCTATCGGCTCTCGTAGGCGTTGGGCGCTTCTGTTTCGGTGGTTGTGGGACAAACCTGATGAACTCCTGTACTGCATCTATCTGTCTGATATGACGGGGCCTGGCACCAAATCCCAGCCGCCTGCTTAGAAAGTTGGAGACCGATTTCCATCGATCCATGGTATCGATCTTCTTCTCCAAACTACGGCTGATTTTTGCCTCCGAAGCGGCCCTCTCGGCTGCTATCTTCTGCTGTAGTTTCTCTGATCCGCAAGGTGTTGTTGGGACCGACCTGGAGGATGTTCGTTGTACAGTCTCTGCTGTTTCCAGTACGGCACACTTTTGGTGGGGTCTAAGAAAACTGAGGTCTTCCCCCCTGTCCTCATACACCACCAACTCGTGATCTTTAGAGGCTTTAATGCAACCGTATTGATCAGCAACCTCACCTCTGTCGTAAACAATCACCATTGCATCCACGCTGATGATTCGGGAGCGCGTACTCGTGGTCCGGTCTGTCTCTGCGATTTCGGTGAGCAACGAGCATACTTGGGCAAACGGAGTTGTCTCATGCCACTCGAAAAGTGCGATTGTTTTATTTTGCAATCGCACAACACGGTATTGGTGTTCGGCAATTTTTGCAACGGGTAACGCATTGAACTTTGTGCGTTTTATGCTCGTTTTGGAGGTGCTCCCGTTGATCAAAGCAGCCAGTCCTGGTGATATATTGACGCTATTTCCCCTTTCTAAGCGGCAGAAGCTTAGGCCGAGTCTCTCGTTGTCTCTGTTCATAAAGAGGGCCACACCACGTAGTCTGATGCCTGGTTTCCCATCCTCCCCGGGTTCCAAGAATTTACATAATGGCAAAATACTTGGGGTGGTCGTCTGCTGGGAGCTGCTGTCAGTGGATGTGATAGTGGTGACGTTTGGGCTCCTATCAGTCAGGTGTATCGGTATTTGTGTAAGGGTCTGCGTAGGTGTTTGCGTGAGAGTTGATGTTTGCCTGAGTGTAGGTGTTTGCGTGAGAGTTAGTGTTTGCGTGAGTGTTGGTGTAGGTGTTTGTCTGTGAGCTTGTGCTCGTGTAGAGTATTGTGTAGAGCCATTTGCCCTCGCTACGACTCGCATGACCCTGCTCGCGAACGCTAGGAATGGTGTTCTAGTGGCCTTACTCTCCATTATAGATTGCAGTGTGGACGGGGTAACTGACAACTGGATTTCAGTTTCAAGGTCTATTCTTTCACGCTCAAACCGTGGGCACTCGGTGAGCACGTGCCATACCGTCTCGTCACAGTTGGGATCACAGACACAAAAGAGACTGTCCTTAAGGTGAAAGCGGTGGAGGTAAGCCCCGAATCCTCCGTGGCCGGTCAAGATTTGGACATGGGTAGGTGTTAGTACCATATCTTTAAGGATCTTCCTTGCTTTTTGGACAGTAGGGAAGAATACTTTAGTGACTGAGCCCGTGCTGGAAGTCTCGTAGCGCCGCTGCCATTTGTTAACAGTTTCCTCCCGTATCTGCTTCTTGACGAACGATATTGGCACCTTGTCATAGTCGGGGGCTGTCTTTTTAGTGAGTGCTGCTTTTTTGGCCAGCTCGTCCGCTCTTTCATTACCGGGAGTACCAATGTGTGCCCTTAACCAAAACAGCCTCACATCTCTACCATCTTCTCGGATTTCACGCACCAGCCTCTTTATACCGAGTGCCAAGGGGTGGGTGACGGATGGGCTCTTCATCAGATCGAGCGACGATCTTGAATCGCTCAATATGTTGACGCAGGTCATCCTAGACGCTCTCACCAATTTGACTGCTCGATACAGAGCGTACAGTTCCGACTGAAAGACGGTGTTGTGAGGTTCCAGTCGAAAAGTAGAGTACCTGGTCTCCCTACCTTCATTCCACCATGTAAGAGCAGCTCCAACTTTACCCTGTATTTTGCTGCCATCAGTATATATTTGAGGTCCGGTTACTTGGCGGTCATTCAGGGTTTCGGGGTCCAAGTTCTCTAGACACTCGTATTCTGTTATGGTAAGTTGCGATGGATGGGGTATCCGTAGAGGACTCACTTTGCGCTCGACCTCTCTACCCGGTGGCAGGTACTCCTCGGTATGACCTTTTTTGATCTTAAAGAGGGTGGCAGCCTCCATCACTCGGAGGTCAAGGGGTAGTTGGCCTGACAGAATCAGCGCCGATGTCAGAGACACCGTGCGATACGCTTTGCAGATCTTCAGCGCAAAGCCTCTCTGCAGTGTATCTAGCTGTTTCCTAATCATCAATTTTTCAGCTGCAGGAGCCCAAGCGCTTGCCGCATAAAGCACGATTGGCTCTATCACCGACACGTATATGGTCCTTATTATCTCGCTATTTAGACCCCATGTCACCTTTGCTGCACGCGCTAATTGTTTGTAAATGTCTGCAGCCTTCTTGCAAGTTGCTGTCACGTGCGCATTAAAAGTGAGTTTACGGTCTATGGTGAGTCCCAGTAGTTTGATCTCTTCGACTAGATTCAGCCTTGTCCCAGACATGTGTATTACTGGGGTATCGTACTTGATCCGCTTCGTTATCACCATTGCATTGGTTTTATGAGCGGCGAAACGTAGCTTATTCTGTACACCCCATTCCGAGATAGCTTGCAACGTGCTTTCGGCTGTCTGTTGCAAAGAATCAACCTCATGGGACGAGAAAACAAGGACCACGTCGTCCGCGAATGCCTGACAATATACCCCCAAAGCCGACAGCATTTCCAGGAGCGAGTCCAAGATGAGGTTCCAAAACGTCGGACCGGCTATAGAGCCCTGAACGCAACCTTTTGTGGTACCCTTCTCACTAGAAGCTCTGGCGTAATTTAGCCTGATGTACCGGTCCTCCAAGTACGAGGTTACGAGAGCGTACAAATTTTTGGGACATTTTTTGCGCAGCATCTGCAATTTCAGAGCAGGCCACCACGCGTTGTCGAAAGCCCCCTCTATATCCAGCGAAACTAAAAGCACCATCTTTTTAGCCTTGATTTCGGTTCGGATGTGCTCCATCAAGACATAAAGGGCGTCCTCGGTTCCTCGCTGCGGCATGAATCCGTATTGGTTTGAGTTGAGCATAGGGAGGAAATTATGTTGCAGTCTGCCAACGACGAGTTTTTCGATAATCTTTCCCAGCACCGAGAGCAGTCCTATTGGTCTGTATGACTTGGGGTGAGTGTAGTCTTCCTTTCCCGGCTTACGTAGTATACACACGTGTGCTACTTTCCACTGCTTTGGGAAGTATGACAGACAGAGACATTTGTTTGCCAATGCTAGGAACACCTCCCTGTTGCAGTTTATCGCAGCTGTGCAAATATCGGCCGTCAGACCATCAGGTCCTGGAGCTTTTTTCGGGTTTTGTGCCTGAAGGACCATTTCCAGCTCTGCTGGTGTAAATGGTGGGTCGTCCACCGAGAGACTCTCAGTTTCGATCTGACTCGTTTCCTCCGTAAGTCTCCGGACCGATCTGTGGTGTTGTTGTTCTGCATCTTCCGAATCATCAGGGTAAAACGTTTTTGCCAGAAGTTCCGCTGATTGTTCCGGGCTTAAAGTGTCACCGGCGGCGTTCCTCAGGAGCGTGTCTTCCTGTCTTCTGGCTGTCTTGCGTAGGACTCTGTAAATGCCGTCCCACATGCTCTCTCGATCTTGTGTTGAGCAGAACTGCTTCCAGCTCTCTGTTGCTGCCTCCTTTGCTTGGATCGTATAATTCTGTTTGGCCTGTACGTACTCGCTGATTGTAAATTCCCTACGACTAGGAGCCGCGTTTCGGATTCTCCTCTTTTTTGTCAAAACCTCTCGCTTTAATTGTTCTAAAACAGGCGACCACCATGGAGGTTTGGTATCGGATTTCCTTACTCCAATCTTTGGGATTGACCGTTTGCTTGATCGGTGTATTAGGTCGACATAAGTAGTCACCAGCGCCTCCAATTCCTCCGGGCTCGTAACTTCCATCAACCTGGCAGGTGTGATGTTGTGTTGGGACAGGTTTGTCGTGAAGTGTGTCCTGAAGTCTGACCATTTCGCCTTTTTGGTGTTATAGATCCGCGTTGAAATAGGTTTCAACGGCACCAAGGCTTTTTCTAGGCGAAATGAGAACGTGATTGCGTTGTGGTCAGAAGTCGTTAAATTTCTATCTACACGCCAATCCTCGATTCTTTCTAATATTGACACACTGCAGGCAGTTACGTCCACGATGCTCTTGTATAACCTGTCGCCCCTATAGGTTTCAAAGGTTGGGGTTTGTCCCGTGTTGAGGATCTGAAGCTCTTGTTCAGATAGGAAAGCGTTGTAAGCTGCCCCGCGATGGTCCTCATGGTCGCTGCCCCACCACTGACTCCAAGCGTTCACATCTCCCCCTACCAGGGTGTTATTCGTTTGTATTTTGTCGAGGAACTCCTTTGTTCTTGCGAGGTAAGGCTCTATGTCTTGATCACCTTCGAAGTAGACTGAAATCAAACCAAGCTTCAGCTGGCCCACTTTCAGTAGTACAGATGCCACGTTTTCGGTTACCATCTGGGGATCATGAATGACTTCCAAATTGTTGCCGAACACAACGATTGCCGCCTTAACTGGCTTTTGCCGGTTCAGGGTACACTGGATGACTTGTGTGCCGGGGTTTTGCTTCATCACACCTGCCTTCCCAATATAAGGTTCTTGGACTAGTGCGATTGAAACTCCCTTCTGTTCAGCCACTTGATAAAGTTCCGTTGTCGCAAGTTTAGAGCGCTGCAAGTTAGCCTGGATTACCTTTAACCTGCTTATTGCCAATCCTGTATTTTGGAGCGTGACTGTGTTGTTGTTCTCTTGGTCGCCCTCAGCAATAAGACACCCGTGACCTTGCTATGTTATCCCATTTTGACCTTTCTGGGCATTCGTTGCTGAATGCTACGTGTGCAAGGACTTCTCCTTCTCTTTTTGCTTTCTTGCAATTTGTGCACGTTAGTGGCTTAGCCTCGGTTTTTATACTGCAGGCTCGCTCATGATGTTGCCCACTGCAGTAACTGCAGGTTTCTTTGGTCTCCTTACATAGTGTCCGTGTGTGGCCATAGCCGAGGCATTTAGTGCACTGTACTAGCGGAGACTGGTCTTCTATTAGGCATCTCTGTATGCCCAGGTGGACCTTACCAGCCTGTGTGAAGTTTTGCCAGAGAGCTGGAGACAATTCCAAGACAGGATGACATTCGTGAGGGTTCCTTGCTCGCTTTCTGTATCTCATTCTGATGGTCTGTCCCTCCATTTTGACGTTCTGAAGAAGGTGTTTGTTTTGCGCTTTAAGCAAGTCTATCATCTCGTCGTCACTGTACATAGACAGGACTCCTCTGATACAGACAAGCGGGTTTTGTGGTTTCGGTTCATGGATTTTCAGGATTTGATTTTTTTGAACCTGATCTTTTATAAGGTGAAGATCCTCTTTAGTAGCGCAACTCAACACAACTTTTTGATTGCGCGCTATTCGGACCTTGTTGACTTTAGCTCCTGTCTGTTTTAGGTCCAATGATGCCCTGACCTTCTCAATGACGTTATCCCCTGTGTGTTTGGGGTCTGTGGAGGTGATGATCAGAGTGTGGTTTGGAATTTTGGGCGTTTCTGCCACCTGGGCGTAGGTCCTCGTGCCCTGTCTGTTGTTGGAGTTGTCCGCTCTGTTCATATCAGTTACTCCTTTTTCAATGGTGGCTAAAGTCTTCTTGACCTCCGCCACTACAAGTTCCGTGCTGAGACTTGGCGCCACTGACGAGTTTGTTGGTGGTTTTTTGTCTCGCAACACACGGAGGTCCGACGAAACTATGTCCAGTCTTTCAGACAGGGGCTTCAGGTGAGTGATAAGGTCTAATGGTGGCTGTGGTGGGAGGGGGGAGACCGTCGGTTTATCCAGGATCTTTGAGGCTATTTCATGTAGTTTGGCCATGTCCTCTGTCAGTTGTTTAAGGACCGTTATGTGTTCCTCCGCGGCTACACAATTTGGTTCTAACTGACGTGACGGGAGCGACGTAGACTCTGATAAGTCCACTTTAATTTTCTCGATGGTCTGGCGAAGAACGTCGATCTGATTGGCGACTCCAGCGGTATTTTTAGTCAGACGGGAGAGGTCTTCCCTCACCGATTCCCATTTCTGGTCAATGGCTGCAGGTGTGCTCTCTTTCGTGACTGCTTGTTTGAGATGGTTCATGGAACCTACCAAGGCCTCTATGGCCCTCTTATTTTCTTTGATTATTCTGTAAGGCTCCTCAGTTTCGTAACCCAGCCAGTTCCGAATATCCTTCGCCTCTCTCAAAATGTCCACTATGTCTGTACGAGCGAGGCAGAGTTCGGCTGTAAGGTTCTTCTTGATCTCTATTATTTCTTTGTTGTGGAATCTCTCGATGTTCACCAATTCTTTTGCGTTCCGGACACGCTCTTTCTCGAGGTTATATTTGTGCCTCGCTCGTGAGTCGGCAAGGGAGAGAACGATCTCGTACAGACCCTGAAGGCTGTCGTGGACCGATGCTTTTATTTCCTTCTTTGTATTTTTTGCCTCCTCCAACGCAGCCTTTCCTTTCTGAAGGAGTACGTTGGCCTCACGGGTAGCAAGGTCCATTTCAACACCCGTGCCTCTCTTAGGTGTTCTGTAAAGGAGACTGGGGCGCGCCGTTCGAGCCGGCAGTTCTAATGAGGAGGCCACAGAGCTCTCCTCGTCCGAAACTATTTGATGAGGCGGAGAGATTCCCACTTGGGCCCAGTCTATAATTCTCTCCGCAGCTTGTTTCGCCGCCTCTTCTGTGTCAGGTATCGACGACGTCCTCGCCGAGTGACTGCCGCCCTCAAACACCGCTGGCTGGGCTTCTACTTCTAACGCCATTCCGCTCCTTACCTCAGAATCTGAGGCTGCCTTCGACGTCGCGGGCTCAGTGAGCTTAGTTGGTGGTTGCCGTTCGGATGAGGTGGACTTTGCGGCATTTTTAAGGACCTTGGTCCTCAGCGAGCCTGTCCTAGTGCGACTTCCGCAGCTAGTTTTCGGATGTTAGAGGTGGAAGACATATTTCTGATTTATTTTTACCTTATGATTAATTATGTAAAACTACAATTAATGATGACACAGAACTAAAGACTAATACTAGTTATATAAAAGTTAATTTAAAAAATACAACTGACGAAATATGCAGTAACGCTGACGTGACGCTCGATGGGCTGCGTCTACTTTGTGCTCCGGAGTACACGCCGGTGCGCGTCAGAGCAGGATGTACGCTCTGTTTCTTTACGCTAGTATGCAGTGACAAAGGTTGGCCTGAGAAGATCTCTTGCCTGTTATCCTCGTTTAAGTGCTTTTTTTGGACTTTCCGCTGGGGCCAGATTATTCCTTTTCTCCTCTCGAGTCTAATGAGCCCAAACTCGATCTAGCTATCTCTACTGGTTCCAGAGATAAGCTTCGGGGGGGTGAGGTAACCAACAAGGGGGTTGGGGGGGAGGAGTTTCACGGGAACTATGGAACTGTAAAATTAAAAGTGGTAGGGGTGTTGCCTCTCAGCTGGTGGAGGGGGTGAGATATTGGGAGGGGGTGGATATCCCGCTATTTGTTTCTGGAATAAGGGTTACCCTGGATGGTACCTGGCAGATGATATGGACCCTGCTACAAATGGCACAGTCCTTAAGCCGATTCCGAAGGCAGGTACAAATTGAGTGGTGTGACGTCGTTCCTTGTGTAGATTTGGCTATGACGTCATGCCTCGTGGAGTTTTGAGGTTAGTTCCGTCGAAAACCACGTATTGAGGTCAAGATAGGCAGATTTAAATGCTTTATATCTTCACTTCTGGTGCTCCGATTCTTATGGTCTTGGTGTCGTTAAACGTGGAATTCAAAAGCCTTACAGGCAATTTAGCTTTGTAATACAAAACACTAACCTTTTGGCGAAAGGAATGCTCCAAAGTTGCCTACCTGCAACTTCTGATCCAGAAGACTCAGGGTGTTGCCAACATAAATCCTGGTGAATCATACACTTATTCACTGCACTATAACGCAAGAACACGCGCAAGTGAAAAATTACAATATTTGTAAATTTTTTACGTGGAGCTGATGTTGATGCGACCGCGTATGGGTGTGTACTTCATAGTTCCATGTTACCAGTCCACTTAAGATTCCAAAAACCATAGCCCTATTATCTTTGTTCTCCATATGTCGCAACAGTTTTTCAATAACCGGGGGTTGTCCTTGGGTGCACTAGCATAGCGCGTACAGGGATAATCGTCGGTTGGTATCATGTTCCATTATAATTATCTAAAGGGCCTCTGCGAGTTGGCTTCGGCTCCTTGTACGCCTCCCAAAGGTCCAGGACCTCAGGGTCCTGAGATAAATAAAATATATAAAAAAAAAAAAAAAAATATATAATCTTTATTGATCATTTAAAAATATTGCAGTACATGGGTATTTGATTTTTATTTGGTAAAATTACTTTGCTACAATTGTAGTGGGTGCAGTTCTGATGTATGTATGGTCCAAAAACATTTTCAAATGATCATATAGTTTTCCCATTAGAACAGTTCTTATCCAAGCCGTTTTTAAAACTAGCGGTCGACGGTCTACGCAGATGCGAGATAGTAGTTAAACCGTGTATGGTAAACTTACAACATTTTACTTAAAAAAAAATGATAACATTGACTAGTTCATGGCCCAAAAAAAAATACGATTGCTGTAAGTTTTCATTCAAGGAAAGTAATCTCAAAACTGTCATTTTTAGCCGTTTTTGGAGATATTAAACGTGTTAGTTTAGGATAATATATGAGGCACTTTTGTTTTTTTTAGACTTATTAATTGAACGCATTTACGATCTATGACATGGTACAATATTTTTTTTAATAACTTATTTGTTTACACTACAATTAATTATTTAATATCACTATATAATAGACGCGAAATCGCGTCAGCGCTTTGTACCGGCCGAGGTCTTTCAGATTTTTAGTCTTTCTATTCTACAGTGATACTAAATAATTAATTGTATTGTACACTGAGATTATGAAATTCCCAATAATATGACGTCAATATCTTATCTAGAAATTAAACACATTATTGTTATATTTTCCGTCGGAAATCATTGATTTTGGCTTCTGCGTGGTTTTAACGGATGAATGCTCTTAAGATTGTTTACGTTTAGTTAACTACCTAAACCGATGGAGTATAGATAGCACACTAACGATTCAGTTCGAGTAGAATCAGGAGTGGCCAGCTAGAATGTTGTAACCGTAGCGATCGTAGCGACCCGAGCGACGCAAGAGTTGCCATAAAAATCCATAGATGGCTCTTATATATTTTTTATTCGGAATATTACGAAAGTAGTAGATAAGTCAAGGTTCCTTGGCTTGCCCCCTATAAAGCGCCACTGTGTTGTAGCACGCGCCTCCCTCTAGGGGCACATACATACACTACTACTAGTGGTACCTCTTGCGGTAGCGGCTCGTAGTTGAGCTCCCCCCCGAGCGGCGGCGACACGAAGCGCGCCCACTCCCAGCGAACGCCGCGCCCAGCCGGTGATGTCACGCTGTAGCATGCACGCCGCACACGGCACTCCACGCTGCCGCCGTCTGGTGAAACAATGCAAAATAAAAAAGTATGATATGATGGCTACTTGTAAAAGCAAGCTGTCAACTAGTGTTCCAATTTTAGGGTTCCATAACCAAAGCGGCCAAACAGAGACCTATTCATTTCATTCATTCATCTGTCGTTCTCAATGTTACAAGGGTTTAAAGGCTAAAACATTGAAGCTACAATCTTCATATTTTCACCAACTATGTATCTTACAGACCTAATAAACCATCAGCCCCACAATTAAACCAACATTTTTTGAGTGATGATGGTGCTCTGCAGGTGCGTAACTAAATAACTATACAGTGCAGCTTCCAAATATTACTAATATTACCACAGATTTAACACACAAAAATAAAAAATCACAAATGTCCCTAGAAAACAACCTGCTCCTGTACAAATGCATCCTTAAGCCTATCTGGACCTACGGTATCCAACTGTGAGGATCTGCAGCAAAGTCAAGTATCAAAATACTTCAAAGGTTTCAGTTCAAAATGCACCTTGGTATGTCACAAACGAAAGGATTCATAAAGACCTTAACATAAAAACAACAAATTTCCTTGTTGTTTTTAGGGCAAATATTACTACATACACCACCAGATTACAAACACATCCAGATCAACAGCAATGGAACTTATGTCTAATCCAATGACTTTCTTACGACTGAAAAGAAGAGCACCTCAAGACCTACTTAGTAGTTGGGGATGCAACTCGACATACATTTTCACTGTTTTTCATAAAACCGCTCTTACGCGATTATGACATTATTACACATTTTTTATTAGATATTTTGTGGATATATATACCTATAACACAATATCTTGTGGAGATATTATCTAGGCTTCTATTGAAATCAATTTGTAAATTTGTGTAAAACTAATCGAGTAAAGACCTCTGAAAATCTGCTATTTTGCATGAACTTTGACACTTCATAATTTATTTAAAAATTTAAAAAGTCAAAAAAGTATAACAATAGAAGCCTTGCAAATTTAATCAAGATTCTAAACGATGACAATTTTTTTCAAAACCTTTTAAGGGTTTAAAAAAAACATATTTCCTGGAACAAGTTTTGTAAAATATTCGAGTAAATCATGAAATTACCAAATGCTAACAGACTTTTCAGGGGTTATGTCTCTTTTTTTGTGTTGCCTTTTTGTCAAACATTGTGTTGGATTGCGCTAGATGAAGTAACAAGCTTTTAAACTATGTGAAAAAGGCCCCTATTAAGCTGTTGATCCCTGCAATAACGCCGGCGTTAACGCGCCATTGTCTTTCTATTGTGTCTCTAATTACGCTACTCAAAAAGTTAAGGAATAACCAGCTAGAAAGAGCTTTACTTAAGAATGGGTGGGGCAGTGGCTCCATACCATGCAAGATCACTAATGACACTATATACCTTTTGCTAAATTATGTCCTAGGACAGATTGCAGGAGAAAAAAAAAAATTTAACACTAACAAAAATAGCAGGTAATAGTAGGTTACAGAGTTCTTTAAGGACAACAGGTATAAAGACTCATTACTGCTCTCAAAAACATTGGGACAAAAAGTTTTCTACAATCAATTGATAATGAGACTTGATTCTGCCAAAAGCTCTCTATGGAGTTAACAAGTAAAATTTAACTGCAACATACCTGGAGTATCTAAACATTGTGTCAGTGTCCTGAGGTTCACATAATGTCCTCTCAGAGCTGGGTCAGCATCTGCAAGCACTACTCTCGTCAGTTTCTTAGCGTGTGCTCGCTCCAAAGTCCGTGTGACGCCTGGAGTGTGCGGCAGCCACTGTCCGTTGCACTGCCACTCCCAAACCACCACGCAGTGAACCGAAGACATCATGGATTAGGACATTTGAACTGAAAGACAATGATAGTAAGAAAACATTTTGAAGTTTTGACCAAAAATATGACTTAAGACTAATATAATAATTCAGGCATAAAATTCGTAAAGCACAGAAGTCACAATGTCTGTTTAGATACCTAAACAACACAAAACATAGCTGCTTAAAAACAGTTTTATCAAGTTTTATAAATAAAAATCAAATTATTAAAGTCACTAAAGAAAGCTGTGAATTGGTAACAGTTGTCAACCTATTGTTTTATAAATCTTTCTCTTCTATGATTCTGTAAGGCATAGATTTATGTCAAATATGTAAACATAGTAGCCCACTTCTATAATATTATGAGAATCCACATAAAGTAAATATTGAACTTTCTCGATGACACATAGGTAGATAATAAAATGGTCCCGTCTACGGATAGTTTGTATTTGCTTTTAATAGTTTATCAGAATGGTTACATACTCTTTTGGAATAATGATTCAGAGATATCATAAATGGCTCAAGTTTTCCACATCAAATTCGCGTGAAAAACTAGGATGCTCACCTGTTTTCAAGAAATAATCCAAACTATCCGTATGACACCGACTGCCGCGTGATATATGAGCACAAGATTACATTTTCCTAAGAATTAACTATCAACAACTACCACTTCAATAAGCTACTGGTTATAACGTCTCTGCCATTTGAAGAATCACTTTTGCACTACGTAGACCAAATCTTTCTTTTCATGCACTTATTCTTCAAATTCAGACTGTATTCTAAAGACTTGAGATAAATTGCCTCCGAAACAAATAACTTTTACAAAAGTTAATAAAATAAAATTAATTAGCACAACACAACGAATAATGACAGCCACAGAGTACATTGAATATATGACAGCTAAGTTGCGTTCGAAACAAGTCATTACGTATTTACGTTCACCATGTTCGCAGTTATAGATTTATAGAACAGCACGCTATAAAAGTTCTCGTGTGTATGTAACAATACTCCTTCGAAACGGCTTGACCGATTCTTATGAAATTTCACCACAATATTTTTTTCTATATTTTGAACAAAAATTAGACCGATTTCAATCATTCTTTTTTTTTTGTTCACCTGCATACAAAATGTTGTACATACAGGGAAGGTCTAATAAAAAGGTACTCTGTGGTCTAAACGCAAAAAAAGTTAGGTATGAAGGTTCTGAAGCTTATTAGTCTTATTTATACATTTCCATAAACGCTCCTTAACCTCTTTCACAGAACAGACCAACCTTCGGAAGTTATATTCAGAACGCAACCGAGTTATATCAGTAAACCTTGGTATTTCCTTCATGGTCTAATTGGGTCTAAACTCCAAGGAACTTGTTTAATAAATCCGAAAGCCCGAAAGTTCCTTAAACTGATCTCATTTTTATAATCTAGGTTTTTGGAGGGATCCGTTGAGTGAAGGACAGGACAGTAGCTGTTTTAATGATTTGCAAATTGATTCCTTGTCGATATTGTGATGAAAGATTGTCAAGTGTCTGCGCAATAAATTACTGAACAATTTATTATGTGGAAAAATGGAGCTGAGAATTTTATTGTAGTTTTGGCTATCACAGCGAAGTTTGGCGAGAAGGTGGACTTGATACATTTGTTGCCAAATACTACAAATACATTAGGAATCTTTGTATAATATATACAGGGTCACCGGTAACTCGACGTTTTCGTTGCAGGACGTCATGGTAAGACTAAAATGCAACAAATTAAACCGCCAAATGTTCTACAGATATTCAGTGTAAGATTTTTAGGTTTTTTATACAAAATCCCAGATTAACCTTTTGAGTGCGTAATTAGAGACACAATAGTAAGACAATGGCGCGTGAACGCCGGCGTTAATGCGGGGATCAACAGCTTAAATCATTTAAAGCTAATTTTAAAACTTTACGGCGCGACTGTACTGAAATTTAAGTTTATCATAATACTAGAAGCTACGAGTAGTCTTTAGATAAAAAGAGAAAGCCTGACTCACTGAGTTATCCAGCATATAAACCCTTATCGGCGGCGGCGATCTCTCGCGCCGGGCCTTGGTATAGGCCATGGTCCGGAGCGAGGAGGAGTGGCAGGCGGTCGCCTCCTTCTGCGAAGCAGTAATGCTAGCAAAAGAGGCGGCCGATCGCGTGAGGCAACGGCAACGGTCCTCACGCCCCAACCGCCGCCGGGATTCCGATCCCGATTTCCGGCCACCGTAGGCGCGGGCTTGCGGACGGCGGGCAATGGGTGGCCCGCCGTCCGACCGTCCGGTAACCATCCGGACCGAGCCCAAGTCGTCGACGGCGCGTATTGTTCCGCGCGCGCCTCAGGGAGATGTCAGCAAATCGTAGGGGCCCAGCAGGGTCGAAGCCTACTGGGGCCATGGGTAGTGTGAAAACGAAACCGTGGCCCTGGGACGAAGGCAACGAAGGAACAGGAGTGGGTTTTTAGTCAGTAAAAGTCTGACACTATCTCCCGCTCCGCCCAAGAGCGGGATTTGTCATAAGATGATTTTCCCACCTATAAAAAAAAAAAAAAAAAGCATATAAACCCTTGCACCAAGAATGCTGAATTGTTCTGAGTTGTTGTTTTTAGTACGTAGACGAGGATTATAATAATAATATTTTTTTTTTAATATATTTTTAAATGTTCTATTGTTGCCGTACCAGATCATTCTTAGTGATTAAAAGTCCAAAAATGACTAAAACATTGGAAAATATTACTAATCAAAGATTAAGTACATTTTTTGTAACTACTGCTAGTTAATACTCCATACAAAATGTTGTCCAGTGCAAAAAAAAAAATACTACGTCTAAAGTACAAATTACTTGAAAATATCCTTGCCTTAACAGCAGATTCAGAAAGGTGTATGATTATCAATACTTTTGCATAACGTTACTCAACTTGTTAAAAAATCAATATAATTAATAATAAGCCAGCTCTATTTTTTGTGAACCACATTGTAATATAATAGTACATTATGATATAAGTGTGTAATGTTAGTGATTACCGTCGAGGCGGTATTTAGACTGGAGCCGTGGCGAGGGTCTTAAGAGAGCCAAGAATGGTAATCATTAATCACTCGCGTGTGTCATACGACGTTTTTCAATACACTTGTGAAGAAAACAACAGTAAAACTAGTAACATTTTCTGTGACATGGCGGTAAAAATCTGTTTTCATAAGCGCGCGCAACATTTTTTTTTATTTACACCTAGAGGAAGGCTAAGGTATTTTGATCATACTACCTAGTCTTACGTTTATGTTTTCTTGCGTGAAAAGTTTTTACAATAATGTCTTTCGTAGTGACAATATAGAATATGGATGGAAGATTTTCTAATGATATTGTAGTATTTAATTTTATTGAATTAATACAGCCACTGAACTTCACTGGAATAAAAAAATCACGCCAAAAACCGCGCGCATCTTAAAATGGCGGTCATGGACAACAAAAAAAAACAAATTTTATTTGAATGTGCGATTTATTTACTAAATGTTTTTGTCCATTTTAACTTGTAAATTTGATGAAATAAGTAAGTAAAACACTAATTTATATACTATTGAACGTAATAACTTAATAGGAATTTTATTCGAATACAAAATTTGTTTTGCGAACAAAAAAGTTGAACAAAAAGGTTTTAACTATACTATAGCACGTTCGTATCCATCAAAAGTACGTTCGTAGGGTCCTGCGTAACCTCGATGTGAACAAAGCTAGTGGCCCCGACGGGATACCAGCAATTGTGCTTAAAACTTGTGCGCCTGAATTGTCTCCGATCTTGACACGCCTATTTCGCATCTCATATGAGACTGGAAAAGTGCCGATTGCTTGGAAGCAAGCTAACGTGCAGCCTGTGCCCAAGAAGGGCAGTCGAGCTGACCCAGCAAACTACAGACCCATCTCTGTTACGTCCGTCCTCTGTAAGAGTATGGAACGGGTGCTAAACAAGAAACTCACACAACACATCCTCAGTGACCGGCAAAACGGTTTTCGCCAAAATCGGTCCACTGGAGACCTTCTAGCGTATGCCATTCACATCTGGAGCGAGGCCTTCGAGAAGCATGGGGAAGCGTTTGCCGTCTCCCTTGATATCTCGAAGACTTTCGATAGGGTCTGGCATGAAAGCCTCATTGCTAAGCTTCCTTCCTTCGGTCTACCCACTGGTCTGTGTGATTGGATCGCAGACTTCTTGAGGGATCGATCCATCCGAGTGGTCGTTGATGGCTGCTCGTCCGGTCAAATGGATATTAATGCCGGGGTCCCTCAGGGGTCGGTACTCTCGGCAACACTGTTTTTGCTGCACATAAATGATTTACTTAAACCCGGTATCTTTGGGTATGCAGACGACAGCACTGTTGCCGAGAGATATATGGCTGACGCACGCGCTAGTGGGTCACAGATCCAGTCATCCCGAGAGGCTATGGTTGAACGCTTGAACTCGTCCTTGAAGGCGGTCTCCGATTGGGGCGATGCCAATCTGGTCAAGTTCAATGCAACTAAAACTCAAGCGTGTCTTTTTTCCGCTAAACGGAGTCAATTCCACCCGGCTCCATCTTTCCGAGGTGTGACCGTGCCTATAACCGACCATCTTGATCTTCTTGGCGTTACGCTGACGTCAACTCTCAACTTTGGGCCATACATCGAAGCAAAGGCTCAACTAACTGGCAGCAAAAAAGCTGGCAATCCTCGTGGAGGTCAGACGGTACTTCACGCCGGAACAGCTGCTCAAAACAGAAACATTTTGGGAACACATTCATTGTGCGTAGAGCTAAGGAGTGGAATTCCTTGCCGGAGTCTGTGTTTCCTGATAGCTACAACTTAGGGGTCTTTAAGTCAAGAGTGAATAGGCTACTTCTAGGCAAGCGTGTTCCATCGTCGACCACATCATCGCTTACCATCTGGTGAGATGGTGGTCAAACGCGAGCCTATCATTAATAAAAAAAAAAGCACTAGTGCGTAATGGTAATCAAAATGTCACAATTTGGTAACGAGTGCCATTATATACCTAAGTGCAGTGCAATAAGAGTCACTTTCTGAGCAAGCGTGTTGAAAAAAGGTTTTCGCATTCCTTTATAAAAAAATAAAACATTACAGCGCCTGTCAAACCAAGTGTCTCACGTTTTTATAAGTGGAGAACGTTGTTGATATCACATGAACTATTTCTAAGCCTTTTTATGTAATTCCTTAAGTGTTATTGTTTGTTTTTCCCAATAAATAAAATAAAATAATGTAACAGGCAAGAGAAGAGTTTGGGGAGCAGGTTTTTTTTTTTATTCTTGATAGGTTCGCTTTTGACCACTATCTCATTTGATGGAAAGCGACGATGCGGTCGACGATGGAGCGCGCTTACCTAGAAAGAACCTATTCACTCTCGACTTAAAGATTCCCGGGTTGTAGCCATCAGGAAACACGGATTCCAACAAGGAATTCCACTCCTTAGCTGTACGCACAATGAATGTGTTCCCAAAATGTTTCGTGCGTATAGGTGGGATGTCCACCATGTACCGGTGGCGCATTGCCGTACGCCTGGTGGTCCGATGATGGAACGGGCTAGGCGGAATTAGGTTATGCAATTCCGACCCACACTCCCCGAAATGCAACCGGTAGAAAACCGACAGGCTAGTAACTCGGCGTCGATGCTCAAGAGTTTGAAGGTTCGACTCAACGAGTGCATCACTGCCAATGATCCTCTTGGCTCGTCTCTCAATTGCCTTAAGTGCATCAAGCTGGTATCGGGCAGATCCATGCCAAAGATGGGAGCAGTACTCCAAACACGATCTTGCGCTTGATAAAGTTTGAGCAGCTGTACCGGCGTGAAGTATTGTCTGACCTTCGCGAGGATTGCCAGCTTTTTTGCTGCCAGTTGAGCCTTTGCTTCGATGTATGGCCCAAAGTTGAGTGTTGACGTCAGTGTAATACTTAGAAGATCAAGATGGTCGGCTATCGGCACGGTTACGCCCCAGAAAGTTGGAGCAGGGCTGAATTGGCTCCATTTAGCGGATAATAGACACGCCTGGGTTTTAGCAGCATTGAACTTGACCAAATTGGCATCGCCCCATTTAGAGACTGCCTCTAAGGACAAGTTCAAGCGCTCGACCATAGCCTCTCGGAGAGACTGGATCTGTGACCCGCTAGCTCGCGCGCTGTGATTTAACTCTCAGCAACAGTGCTGTCGTCTGCATACCCAAAGGTACCGGGCTTAAGCAGAGCATTTATGTGCAGCAAGAACAATGCTTCCGAGAGCACTGACCCCTGAGGGACCCCGGCATTAATAGCCATTTGACCGGACGAGCAACCATCGATGACCACTCGGATGGACCGGCCACTCAGGAAGTCTGCGATCCAAGCACATAAACTAGCAGGTAAACCAAAAGAAGGAAACTCACTAATAAAGCTTTCGTGTCAGACCCTATCGAAAGCCTTCGAGATATCGAGGCAGACGGCAAGCGCTTCCCCGTGTTTCTCGATGGCCTCACTCCAGATGTGGATGGCATACGCTAGAAGATCACCAGTTGACCGATTTCGGCGAAAGCCGTATTGCCGGTCACTTAGGATGTTATTAGCTTCTAGTTACGCCAGGAGCTTAGTGTTGAGTACACGTTCCATAGTCTTACAGAGAATGGACGTTACTGAGATTGGCCTGTAGTTAGCTGGGTCAGCCCGACTACCCTTTTTGGGCACGTGGCGTTAGCTTGCTTTCATGCAATCGGCACTTTTCCAGCCTCAAATGAAAGCCTAAATAGGCGTGTTAGGATCGGAGACAGTTCAGGCGCACACGTTCTTAGAACAATTGCCGATATCCCGTCTGGACCGCTAGCCTTGTTCACGTCTAGGTTACGCAGCACCCTACGGACGTCCTTCTGATGGATGCGAATATCCGACATACTCGTCTCGCAACCATCAGGATTAACAAGGGGCCCTGCGTCACCAGGATCTGGACGCGAAGATTCCGGGAAGAGTGAGGCAAACAAGTTTGCTTTCTCCTCAGCGGTATGGGCCAGTGACCCGTCGGGTTTCAGCAGTGGCGGTAATGAGGGACGGCAGAAGTTCAATTCAGCCGACTTAGCCAGGGACCAAAACGCCTTACTACCAGCAGGGTATGAAACGAGTTTGTTCCCGATGCGGCTAATGTGGTCGAACCGAGACCTCCGCATCACCTTCTTGCAAAACTTGGCAGCTCTGTTGAAGGCTCTCTTCTTCTGACTCACATCATTCGCCTTGTGCATACGAGCGTCGGCGCATGCCTGGTATGCCGTGTTCTTAAGCGCGTTAGCGCGATCACACTCCGCATCAAACCAAGGGCGAGCCTGGCCAGACATTGTTACGTCAGAGAATGGAATGTAGTACTCCATCCCCCGCCGCAACACATCTGTCACAGCATTTGCGCACGACGATGGATCATCCGAAGAAAAGCAAGTAGGCTGCCAAGGATAAAACGCGAAGAAAGATCGCATGTCATCCCAATCTGCTGACCTATATCGCCAAACCCGCCTGGTGGCTCTAGGGCAGGGATCGGGCGGAAAGTAGACTGATACAGATTTTATCAGACAGTGGTCGAAACTACCTAACGGTGCTGATATCGACACTGAATAGCGGTCTGGATCTGTTGTCAGCAGAAGGTCAAAGCAGTTGGCCGTATGCGAAACAGCCGGCACCCTCGTAGCTAACGCTTTAACGCTAGTGCAAGCTTTCACGTCTCTCGATTAGCATGGTCTGCGCACTGGTATGGGAAAAGCCACTCCTGATGGTGGGCATTAAAATCCCCCAGTAACACCAGTTCTGCTGAGCCGCATACGCCGCCTCACTAAGGTATTGTGTGAGCCTGGTCGTCTCCTGGGGGCCTATTGGCTAACTTTTTCAATAACAGTTGACAACTAGCATTCGTTGCACACTAAACTTAGTTGTCAACTGACAATTTCATAAAATTAGTATTACATATCACACAAGTGACTAACAAACTACGGTGGAAATGTGGTGAATTATAAAAATTTACGGTGGCTATTGTGACCACTCTTCTTAGGCTTAGTTTAGACTCCAGATCTCCCACAAATTACAAATTCAGATTTTAAGCTTTTATGTTTTTCCTGCTAAATAACATGTGTAATTTGTGGAGATTAATTAACACTTTTTTGATTTGATTTTTTTTGATTTTGACTTTAAAATTTTATCGACTATTATACAGCTTCAAAAGCTTACACAATCGCAATTTTAAAAGTATCGATACAATAACATCTGTCAAAACGTGCTACGGTGGCTATCAAAGGCACCAGTGGCTAATGACGTCACTGCAGTTGGTCACTGAAGATAGGCAATACGAAACTACCAGTTTGTTGACAGTTCAATGATGCACATTGTTAACAAGTGATCATCACTTGAACTGTCAACAGAGTTACGCAATAGCCCCGCAGGTGATGACGGACTGCTGCGAGATTGGAGTGCAGACCTCTAATATTGCTGAGGTGCACTTTAAGTGAGAGGGAGTGCAGCCGCTGTCTAACTTTTTTCCTTTTGAACCCTGGCATATTAAGAGTGAGGTAGGAGAGGAGAAGGAACTGAAATAGAGTCCCAAATGCTGTTAACCTTCAGTCACGCACTGGCAGGACAGCATCATTGGGGTACTAGTCTGGAGACTGCGGGGACGCCCGAGCCCCCCCGGAGATGACCATCGGGCCCTCTCATCTGGTCGCCAACCAGCACGATGGTGCATTCCGGGATTTTTCGTCAGTTGGCGGGGCAGCCTTTTATGTGTGGCTAGCACATTACTTGGGCCCCCAACTAACTGCGGTCGGCCAGCGGTGCACCGTGCCTCGGATCCCGCTACCCTCCGCGACTAGTCTCCCGATACGTCAATACCAGCGGCCTGCGATGTTTGTCGATAACATATCAACATACATTGCAGGGGTCGTCACGTCTTTAGCCGTGTATCTCCGTGAACGACCTGTGTCAATTTGCCTGATTCTTTGGACGGGGCTGCCAGTTTTAGATGATCACTGATAAGTCGATCCGAAGTACCTAGTTACCAGTAACCAGTAACCCTGAGCGAAAAGAGCGTCGAAGCGCAGCGAAGCGGAGCGCAGTTTCAGTGTCATATGAATTTTAACTTTATTTTCATTACTATAATACTTATAATCGCATGAGAAACTCGAACGAGTCGCGCGGATGCCCGCGGCGCCTCGGGAATTCCGGCGAGTTCCATCCGCGCGACTCGTTCGAGTTTCTCATGCGCTTCGACGCTCTTTTGGTGTGAGTTGACCCTTATGCGGCGTGCGCACTTTCTCCCACTTCTTGTAGACCTTATGTTCTAGGATAAATTTCCTACAAATAGATCCGCGTAATATTTTATAATCTACACGGACGGCCAGCGTTCGCTTGGTGTTTAACGGAATGGGGCGAAATCACGCGCGAATGCCGGCGTACGCTTGGGTGTAGACTGGAATGTGTACATATATATTCTAATAGAAAACATCTGTTCATACGAAGAAATGCTTAAAGGACTTAATACCCAAGCTAAAAACATTAATAAAAAATATATATATTAGTCTATGGCTGAGTGACCTTTGCTATACGGAGCGTTCCGAGTTACGCTATAAAGGGCATAATTATTACACTACGCGATATTCAGCACACGATATTCAGACGGTCTTATTTTTTGTTCCGAGTTAGACCGGTCTAACCCTTCTTACACTTCGCGACATCTACTAAGACTGTCTGAATATGCAGTAGTGTAATAGGCCTTTTAGACCGGTCTAACCCTTATTACACTACGTGACAATTGACATCGACTAAGACTAAGACTGTCTGAATATCGAGTAGTTTAATAGGATGATGTTTGAATGACGGAATTTTATCGCCATACGTTTTTCGCAAACGTCAGTCATCGCATTACACTGTAGATTTTTTTTCAGTCAAAATAATTGACTGTGGTAAAACTGACAGCAAAACCTATTGTGTAATGATGGACGCCTAAGAGTATTCACAGACGATCGAACTTGGTTCGGAACGGACCACGAACATGGTTCGCTTCGAATCAAATTCAATCGTGTGGCGCACGGTCCGCTGGACATTATTATTATTAATATCGGTACGGCTGGTTCGGAGCGCTCAAACATCGAACGTTCGAACGTTCGGTGCGTTCCGAACCGAACCGATCGTGTGGACGGCGCGCACCGAACCAAATGTCGGTCCAGTCGCTATTGTGCCACCGTACGCGCAACACGTCGCAGCGTGTTCACCGACATGGATTCGGAGCGACACGAAGAAGACATCGTTAATACGGAGAAAAAAGCTGTTATAGAGCTGTTGGAGATGTATAACTGTATCGGATTTAGTTATATGTGGTTTCACAAGATCCAACAATTCAATAAATGCTTCGGAACTCATTCGAAGATATATACGAAAATCGTTATCATTTGTTGTCTGTTTCTGAGATAAAATTTTGCCCATTCTTTTCTTCTTTTTCGTTCGTTATGTAATAGCGATGTAGCAACGATAGTTGCCGCAACTAATGCCATTTTGGCCTGTTTTGATTGAGTAGGCGGCATGTCGAGGAGACGTGTTCACGCAATGCTAGCACAATAACCGACTGGACGGTTCGGAGTCTGGCTGGTGCGCTTGTCTGTTGTGTAGACCGCACCGTACGGTTCGTGGTCCGGTCCGCACCAAGTTTGATCGTCTATGAATACTTTAATTCGGAACGCCTTTTGACGCAGTGCCGCGATCGCTAATAACGATATAATCGTAATTCGGAACGCGGTGCTTCATCAGTTCATCAGTGCGCTCGCTGCCACTCTTTCAGTGTTGCCAGAAGGTTACTTTTGTAACCTTTTAGGTGATTTTTGAACTGCATTGGTTACTTTGAGGTTACACTAATGAAAAGGTTACTTTTAGGTGATTTTTCGGAATTTGTAGAATTAACCTTTAATTTTGTACTAAAACGAGCGTTCCGTTTCACGTTGCTTTTATAGCAACGTGAAAGGGAACGCTCGTTTTAGAATTTTTCATGTTGGTAAGCTTCGTTAGCAGTGGTAGTTGTAAAACCTCAGAATAATAACTAAAGCAGTTTACTTTAGTTGACCTTTGAACAATCATAGGGGTATGAGCACTTTGCCAATAATTAGGGCAGTTATTTTTTTTTCTTCGAGTTGGTTTTCTTCAACCATATATTGAACAAAAAGCGAAAGTGAATCGAATGTCAAAAATAGTATGGTAATGTAGAATTATATTACCGATTGCCAATATCGAATTGATAGTTTTTCATTTAAAATTAAAATATCCAATGTCTTAATTATTTTATGGAAGGGCATACATACGCTATCAATATGATACCGTCGTAAATGGAGTAGTAAAAAACGAAGTGACAGGTATATTAAAAGATTTCACAAAAAGTGGTAGTGTATTTATTAAATTTCCAAGCTCCTTCGTACGAAAGATTACGGGCTATGAATTCGCGTATAATTTTCGACAATATTGTACTTGTATACTTTTATATGCGGGCAAGTGCTCAAATACTCATCGATGTTTCTGTAAGTCAATACAACTAATATTCTATTCTATCAACATATTATACTTTTCCAGTAAAAAAATATGAAAGGTTATTTTTTATACAAAAACGTTACATTTTTTTATATTTTAGGTAATTTCTGACATGACCCTACTGGCAACACTGCACTCTTTACATACTCTTTGGCTGCCACCAGCCCGCCATCTTTACTTTATTGATTGATGTTGAATCAACATAACACGGATTTAATGTTTTCGTAATTTTCATAAAAGTAGACAAAATAAGTGCTTTTAAGGTAGAAAAACTGTTTCAGCGAGTCATTACAATGGCATACAACAAACAATGTGAGTAAATATATTAATTATAATTACCCTTTCAAATTTAGCATTATAACCTGAAAATGATAGTCGGAAATGGTTATTTGTACAATGTTTTTAATGCGACAAGGAGTACTTGGCCGTGATTTATGAATGTATACCACTTATAATGTTTGTTAGATACAAACTCCAGTTTGCAATATCAGTTCCTTTGGCTTTGTGCACCATTTTGAGAATGACTAACAATAGAACAGGCGCAGTATTGATCGCTTCCTACCATCGCCCGCCGCCCGCCCGTCTCTTGTCGCGAATTCACAATAGTTGAGTTAATTAATTTTACTACTGATGTCTACGTTAATAATTATGGGTGTGCAAGCTTAGAAATAGTGTTTTGTATACGTTATTTATCAGGTACTTGGTAAATATTTAATTTAACATAATGCTGCAATTATTCTTTCTTGTAATAGGTACTTCATAATTTTACTGTGGAGTTTTTGCTCACACATAAACTCCTTTTTACTATTAAAAAATAAAGGTATTGAAGAACACAACAAATCATAAAACAGAAATCTGTATACACTTAAATTTCATTTATTTTATAAGTTTTTAGAATACTATTTTGTGTGTGCCAAATGTTAAATTCTATATCTTAGAATGGCCTGGACTAGAATAAAGTACCTACTATGGACAGTCCAATTATTTTTGATTTTTTTGTCCACAGATAACACTAGATTCTCGTCCGGGCGCTACAACACACCAGGACAATTTGTAGCTGCTGGGGAGGTAAATTCAATCAATTATAATTTTTATTAATCCACTGAACTAATCTGGATGGTGTTGAAGTAAAGTATAACAAAAAAAAATATTGTGAATTATTGATTGATTTTGTTAGTGACCTAAAGAGTAAAAGTTTTGCCTTTCATTAAGAATGTCTGAGACATTCTACTATGTTACTTATAATACGGCCGTTGTAACTTGGCGACCGTGAACATAGGCTCTGCGAACTTTAGCGCATGTACATTCGTAAAAAAAAACTGTTATTGACATAATTTTTTTTAAAACAAATTACGAATAAAAGTTTACTATTATAGGGACCAAGTACAAATAAAATAAATATTAAAACACTTTGAGACGGAAAGCTACAAAAATAACTTATGAATTAAACAAAAACAAACCTAACACTACACAAAAAACTTAACAATATAATAATAACAACCAACGAAAACTTTTGTCACCGCCTGTGCTCAAGACAGAGACAGCGACACGAAAATAACACCAATGCTAATGTGTGAGTGAGACATAATACTGCGTACCGAAAATTGCCGAATAAGTACGAAGCTTTACGAAGTTACCGAAGAGAGATGTCCAATATGCGTGTCTGATGGTGTTTAATCGTTTTTTTTTTTTAAATCGATTTAAATTAAGTTATAAAAATATATTTATATTCGATTTTCTATGAAGGTTTAAAATATTCTCAAACAATCGTTATTCTAGTAGTTGTTTATAAATAACTGATATTTAACTAAATCATGTCTTTCAACCAAAAAATAAAATTTTATTAGTTATTTTTTTCATTAAAGTCGAAATCTCGTTTACTAACGACAACATTCACTATGTTTGTAAATCTATTCCGTTCAATGTCTCATAGAAACAAAAATTAATATATTCCAAATCGATAAAAATCGATTGCGATATTTGATTGAATAAAGGGTCGATTGTGTTTACATAGAGTCAATCTCTAGCCTAGATCTCCGCCAAGCGCACGTCGCCTCATTCCACCATTTTGTTACTAAAAAACGTTCGTGCGCAGCCTTTTGCGCAAAGTTTGGGCTCGCCAAAATATAACGGCCGTACTGTATAAAAATTGAAATAAATAAAAATCAACACAAGAGGTGCCTTGTCAGCCACATATCCTTAGGGAAATTACCATAAATTTCAAATTTTAAACACACCAACGGCTGTGATTGGTTAAATAAATATTAAAAAACACCAAGCATAGAGACTTGCATTTCATTTGAGACATTTAATAATTTCAATGCAGACACCAGGTTCAAATGTTGCAAGAGAGCTAGCCCGGCCCATATCCTGTGTTCGACTAGTGACTACTGAGCAGATAAAGTGCTATTATATTGAGTCTCAGTAAGAGAATTCTCAATAAACCATAAATTCCTTACTATGACAAGCCTCTCCTATGAAATGAGATGTCACACTATAAATGTTAAGAAAAATGTTTTATATTTAAAGGAGTAGTCTATTTTGTACATTATGTCAGTCTTATTACCACTCCACAAAAAAGTATTAAAATAATAAAATAAAATCATAATGTCTGTTACCACAGTGCTTCGGCGAGCCCCGAGAGCCCTGGTACTGGCCATAAAGTCTTCAGCTACCCTCTGACTGAGCTCGAGTCCTGCACATCTTTTCCCAACATTGTATGAGATAAATACAAAACAAAATTTTGCTCACTATCCTATAGAATGTTGGTATCCACCAGGGCATTGCTCTTTTGAATGATTAACGCGCCCGTGGTGACATGTCCACAAGATGTTGATGCGAGACTCTCAGATGGTAGCTCATTGGTTTGAGAAAGTGGTATGGTCACGAAGAACATAATTCGTAAACATACAGCATTCTCTAGACTTAAGTAGACATAAGCTGCTCCGGATTTCTAACATGTGACAACCCTCTGAAATTGTAACTATGAAATTTCTTTATGCAATATTGCAATATAATCTCCAATTGGTGATATGATGAGGTTGCAATTTTACTGGGAGACAGACATGATAGGAATATGGATGTTGATGGGTGATGTGAGCCCACCATCACTGTGTATGAGATGATGGAAACTTGCTTTACTCCAAGCTGTGCTTTATTTTCTGCAGTTTTATGTTTGCTTCTCCAAATCCAACATTTTGGTTTGTTGTCCACATACCCATTCTTCTTGTCATTAGCCACATTTCCGGCAGTAGTTTCCTCTTACGTTTTAATTTGATGTGTTTGATTGCGTGAATGTACTAGCGAGTGAATGGTGGAACGCATCTCCCACTAGGCTGAATGACGCCAGTTGGTGTCGGGCGGGCTGCAATCGGACAACGACTGGAAGCAGTGGAAAGATCCTACAACCATGCCAAAACGCTCATCAGTGAGTATTAATTGTTTCTGCGTTATCGGTGCAATATGTTCTGCATCCGATCCGCATCCTACAAAATACGGTTCGCCACACTGTCCGAGCTGCTGAGCTGCTGCTTTCTAGACGAACTCAAGTCGCAATTGTGTTTTGTTATTCCCCGTCAGACCGTATTTTATCTGACGCGGATGGGAGTCGGTGCATGAACGTACGGAAGCTATCATCGAGTTGACTGGTCTGATTCTCTCTGAATGTTTTCGTCGTGGGCTTGATGGAGTATACCTAAGTAGACGTGAATGGTGATGTTTTAATAAGTGCTATGTCTCTAGACGTTCGGGCCTTCGCCGCGCAAGCAGCAGCAGCAGCAGAACCTGCAGCCGGTCCAGGTGAGCGAGCGTATAGTATACTGCGACACAGCGCGACTTCTCCAACTCCTCACATGACCACATAGACTTAGTGCTTGCCTAAATTATCAGCCTCAGCATGATATGGTGATGTTTCTTTAAAAAGAAAAACTTTGTGTGCGGTGGCACACAAGGAATTACTCCTACACAAGACAATAAGACTCGGAACATCTATCTAGGCCAAGCAAATATTTGGGCAAAAATATAAGACGTGCGGGAATCGAACCCGCAACCCCAGTGCAGCGGCCAATCGTACTTCCACTGCGCCCACCGAGCCATAAAAAAAAATGTGAATGCGATGAAACCCTTAGCTAAATGCCTTAAGGGGTGACCAAACAGTTGCAAACCAACATCCCAACCAAGGTGACCTTGCTCGTTTCAATCCGTGTAGACAGCAGTTGTAATCCATGACCTTCAACGCCCTTGTTGGGAGGCGCGTTTTCCCAACCATCGAACGTGTTGGCGCGTGGTTCACATCCTTGTAGCCGCAACACAAACCAAACACATAAACCGAGGTCACCTTGGTTGGAACGCTAGTTGGCAACAGTTTGGTCACCCCTTTAGACGCACCAAATTCCCACTCATGCTAGTTCTAAGAATTCTTTTAATACAATCGAGTTCACGATGACAGGAGTTTCTACACAAAACGCTTACAATACATGATATCAATTAGTTGAATACCTTAAATCTATATATATGAAAGCGAAATACCACTCACTGATTAATCAGACCGTACTTAGCTTTAATATTTAATTTGTGTGTGGACCAAGGAGTCTTTCCAGATATAATGAAGTACAGTAAAGTTATACCACTTTTTTAAATCTGGTGACCATAATGACACTAATAATTACAGACCTGTATCAGTATTGCCAGTTTTCAGTAAGGTGTTTGAAAAAGTTATGCTTAATCAAATGCTTTACCATTTTAACAGCAATAAAATCTTTCATGATCAGCAGTATGGTTTCCCCAAAGGACGTTGTATGACTGACGCTGGAGTCACTTTATTGAAACATATATTTGCAGCGTGGGAAGAAGCCCAAGATGCGATAGGAATTTTTTGTGACCTCTCAAAGGCTTTTGATTGTGTTAATCACGAAACCTTGCTTTTAAAGCTAGAACATTATGGACTAGGTAAACTTGCACTCAGCTTGGTGAAATCTTATTTAATTGACAGGCAACAGCAAGTTCAGATAAACGGTGTCAATTCTCCGGGTTTGAAAGTCAAAATGGGTGTACCACAAGGCTCAATATTAGGTCCTTTTCTCTTTTTAGTATATATAAATGATCTACCGCATCTATTACAAAAACAACCACATATTGTATTGTTTGCTGACGATACGTCGTTAATTTTTAAGATCAATAGACGTTCCACTAATCTTGATGACGTAAACGATGCTTTACAGCAAGTCCAAAACTGGTTTACTGTTAATAATTTAGTGTTAAATGGAAAAAAAAACTAAGTGCATAAGATTTGCGTTACCGAATGTTAAAAGTAATTACTCCGACATAGTATTGAACAAGGAGAAACTTGAATTCGTCGAGAATACGGTTTTCCTAGGGATCACGCTTGACTCGAGGCTACAATGGGGTCCTCATTTAACATCTCTGGCAGGTCGGCTTAGTTCAGCAGCATATGCTGTCAGAAAAATCCGTCAATTTACTGATGTGGATACTGCGCGACTAGTTTATTTTAGTTACTTTCATAGTATCATGTCTTACGGTATTTTGCTATGGGGACGGGCTGCAGATATAGAGTCTATTTTTATTCTGCAGAAAAGAGCTATCAGAGCCATATATAATCTTCGCAGAAGCGATTCTCTTAGGGAACTATTTAAGGAAATAAACATCCTGACGGTCCCTTGTCAATACATTTATGAAAACATTATGTATGTTCGGAAAAATATTCATCTTTTTACTAAGATAAGTGACAGGCACAATTTTAATACTAGGAACAGGAACAAATTAGATCAACCTCGGTTCAGATTGGCTAAAGTACATAGTTCTTTCATGGGGTACTGTGTAAAATTTTATAATAAAATACCAGTTGAGATTCTACAACTAAATGAGTCCAAATTTAAAGCATGCATTAAACGCACGCTATGTAGACAGGCGTATTATAAACTGGAAGATTATATCCTTGATAAAAGCGCTTGGCTAAATGCCGGTCCTGCCACCGCCACTTTTACCTTCAAATTAGTTTTTTTTTTTATAATTTTGGAAGAGATACTGTTCCCCTTTTTGTATTGTTGTTTTCGAAATGTTTTTTTTATTTTATTTTATTGGTTTATTTCAATAGAGCTTATGATAATTTATTACCTTTTGTATTTGGAAACAATAGCATTGTATAATGTAGAAGCACTTTGTTTTTCAAGTTTTGTGAATGTGAAGTACCATGGAGCATTTTTATTAGGTTACAACTTGTTTGTCATTACGAGCATGGCAGTTGAGAGTTGGTCATGCTCACTCAAATGTCTCGCTGATGGTGGCACGTGTTATTGGGTCATTCGGTTCCCTTCAAAATGGTTGAACTGAGTGGGGCTGATGCACGCGTCATGCTCGTGAACGGGTGCCGTCAGTTGAGACTGGTCATCTCTTAGCTGCCAGTGACTTAATTCAATTTCTATTTTATTTTTATTAGTTTTTATTTTATTCTTTTAATTATTATTACTTATCTACATTGTGCTCACATATTAGAAGCGACAAGAAATATGTAACCAAGATTTATGTAACTCATAATATGATTTAATTCATTAACGCTCAGGCGGTAGCCGGCGCCCGCAAGCCATTGTCTTACTATTGTGTCTCTAATTACGCACGTCAAAAGGTTAAAAGAGTGTCCATGGAGTTTCTTGCACGTTCTTCTCCATAGAGATCTACGCTTTGGAACGTGCAATTTAGCTTCACTTGTATTTTTTTTGACTGACCGACATTTTGACAATTCAAAAGTGCCTGTAATTGGTCTATTTGAAATAAACGTTTCTGATTTCTGATTTCTGAATCACGAAATGTCAGAAACTATAACACCTACAAACCTAAAATTTCGCTGGTAGGTTCCTTATAGGGTGTAGACATCCGCTAAGAACGGATTTTACGAAACCCTAAGGGGTAAAACGGGGTTTGAAAGTTTGTATGGAGAAACCGATTTTCACGCGGCCGCTGGCAGAAGCTAGTATCTTATAAATGTCTCCTATAGAAGCCTAACAGACAAAGCATCGACATAAAGTGACCTATTACTAACAACATTGGTACATCAGCTGGCGCCGAAGGACGAGGACGTGAAGATGGCGGACGTGGACACAGACGCGTCGGCTATGTCCAAGGACGAAGACTGCAGCATGGTAGCGAGGCCGCACTGGATGAAGAGCAAGCTGCCTGGAGGTGAGGCCAACTTTCACTTCAACTGATAGTGTTTTTCGCCATTTTGGTAATAATCTATCTTTTTAATATTTCGAAAGCCTACTTTGTTATTTTTTATAGGTAGGAATCATCAAATAACTCCTCACGCTCTGGGTGGAGTGAGAGGGAGTGTCAGACTTTCACTAACCAAAAGCCACCTGTGCTCCTTCAGTTGGCCTTTGCGTCCCAGGGCCGCGGTAGCTCTATCGAGCAATCAATCCCGCAGGAAGGGGACGCCATACGGCTCTAGAAGGCCATACACAGATCTAACTAATGTTATTCTTAAAAGGCGTGTGTTTCTTTAGGTACATGTATGTTTGTTAAAACATTTGAATCAAATATTGGTGACGTCTTCATAAAAATAATCGTGAATTTGTGACGACGCCATTTTTATTCGTTTTAATCAAAAACGAGTAAACTGTAAAAACCCACTAAACCACAAATTGTACATTAACAACATTTGTACTGATTCAATGTGAAAGACGCGTCACCTCCAAACGATTCATCACACTGCCTTGTGTACACACAACAAAGGAAAGAAAAATAATAACAAAGATAAAGTAGCTAATGTTTATTTCTTAAAAACTCTAGGGCTGTCAGACTTGCAACTGACTGTTGCGTCAAATCAAAGCCGAAACTGCTTGGGCTATGAGTGTAAAATTTTGGACAAGGTTTCTTTTTATGACGTCGGCGAGCACTAAGAGAGGGTTTTCCAAAATTCACCGCTAAGGGGATGAAACGGGTGTCCAAACTTTGTATGGAGGAACCCACATTCACGCGGGCGGAGCCGCTGGCAGAAGCTTGTGTATAATAACAGCAACACTATTTGCTTGCAGTAAAGAAAGTGAGCAACAAAGAACGTCGTCGTCGCCAGAATGAGAACTTGCGTCGACTGTTGACGCCCAAGAACGCGCTGATGGTGCTCAACGAGATGATGCCCAACGAGCAGGTGGCTAACGTAAGTGTTACATTTTTCACCAGTCACTAGGGCACAGTCAGGGAAACCGATTGAGACAGGGCAGGCAGTTCAATGACTGCAAGCGCCGCCGCACCAACCTGTCGAGGTACAGTGCACTGCGGCTTTCAAGATCATAAAACGAAATATCGACATTGCTTCCTTGTAAATCACGTCCTACGTTAAATTTGATGCGTTCTGGACAAATGGAAGTTTATTTAAAATATTTCTTTGAAGCAGAGTTGACATTTTCAAAACTGTTAAGAAAAGTGTTCTTAGGTCGGGCTGGCGAATTGTCTCGCCAGCCCGACCTAAGTTGTGACATTTCAAATAATTTCAATATAACAAGACTACAGGTTTTCGTCATATCAATACTGATGGTGTATTCCCCGGCAGCAATTCAAAGTGGAGCCGTCGGCGGCGAACACGTACTACAAGACGCCCAACACGCACAACTTCTGCGCAGACCTCACCATCGACGGCAACAACTACAAGGGTTACGGTAACATCGCTTGCTTCTGTTAATGGCCAAAATCTAAACTTCATTCTACACAGTTCGCTAACTGTACCCTTACCACGGGAATATCAGATAATTTATAAAACAAAGAAATGTCAAGGAAAGCAAATACCAAAGTGAGATGAAGATGATGATGTTTTACCAATTTTTTGTAATGTTTGTGGAAATTGGGATTATATCTAGTTTATCTGAATTTCCAATGGTAGGTATAATTTTATTTGACCTTTTCAATGGGGAATGTGGATGTCACATAAGCCAACCTACCTTTCGCCTTACAGGCGTGATGGTCCTTATAAAATTGTAAAATTTCCCTAGGTGACAACAAGCTGATGGCCCGAAACGCAGCCGCCGAGCAGGCCATACGTGACCTGATCATCAAGAAGATGAACAAAGTTATTAACAGCGACAGCAGTAAGTACCTTGCGTCGTTATTATTCTGTTCTACGTTACGGTAATGGTTGCACAAGCAGTGGATTTTGATTTCGGTAACTCAGGAAGATTAGTGGTACATGCTATCTTTGATTAGTAGGCTAACCTATCTGTGAATAGCCCACTTGTCGTTATTTCTATGCAATATCGATTTTTAATCCGTAACACAGAAATTGAATAGGAACTTTTAATTCACTGGCTTTTGAATATCAATACTTAGCGTCGTCTAACATCAAAGTTTTTATCAAGTAACCCCATTTGCTGACGTATTTGTTGCCACTTAATTTCACATAAGACAATTGCTGGAAGCTAATAATTTCCCGTTTGCAGCGACGTCCCTGGCCATCCCCGACTCGGGCTCCACGAACGGCGACGTGGCCACCGACGAGGAGGCGCTGCCCATGATCCAGCTGGCGTCCTTCGCGCTGCACAAGCTGTTCACGGAGTGGGAGTACGAGGGACACAAGGTGCCGCAGCTCAAGCCCACCTCGCTCTCGGTAACAGCTCCAACACTTTTACTGGACTAACTAAAAATATAAACTATCTATGTGTTTTCAAAAAAGTAGGTACTTCGTCGTCTATAATAGGTAATTCCGTCGTGAGAAAGGGACCTGACAGTCGACCTGTATAGCTCCGTCTCTCACACTCATCATGATGGTTTTGAAATGTCTTCGTTCGTGTATTTCACGCGATATGAAACGCCTTAATGTTGCGCGGGTCCCGCAGTGAGCGCAGTGGCTGCACACGCAGCTCCAATGCGACATAAGGCGCTTCCATATATTGCCGCGGAATGTATTCAAGTTGCGCGGGTCCCGCAGTGAGCGCAGTGGCTGCACACGCAGCTCCAATGCGACATAAGGCGCTTCCATATATTGCCGCGGAATGTATTCAAGTTGCGCGGGTCCCGCAGTGAGCGCAGTGGCTGCACACGCAGCTCCAATGCGACATAAGGCGCTTCCATGTCTTGCCAAGGAATGTATTCAAGTTGCGCGGGTCCCGCAGTGAGCGCAGTGGCTGCACACGCAGCTCCAATGCGACATAAGGCGCTTCCATATATTGCCGCGGAATGTATTCAAGTTGCGCGGGTCCCGCAGTGAGCGCAGTGGCTGCACACGCAGCTCCAATGCGACATAAGGCGCTTCCATGTCTTGCCAAGGAATGTATTCAAGTTGCGCGGGTCCCGCAGTGAGCGCAGTGGCTGCACACGCAGCTCCAATGCGACATAAGGCGCTTCCATGTCTTGCCAAGGAATGTATTCAAGTTGCGCGGGTCCCGCAGTGAGCGCAGTGGCTGCACACGCAGCTCCAATGCGACATAAGGCGCTTCCATGTCTTGCCAAGGAATGTATTCAAGTTGCGCGGGTCCCGCAGTGAGCGCAGTGGCTGCACACGCAGCTCCAATGCGACATAAGGCGCTTCCATGTCTTGCCAAGGAATGTATTCAAGTTGCGCGGGTCCCGCAGTGAGCGCAGTGGCTGCACACGCAGCTCCAATGCGACATAAGGCGCTTCCATGTCTTGCCAAGGAATGTATTCAAGTTGCGCGGGTCCCGCAGTGAGCGCAGTGGCTGCACACGCAGCTCCAATGCGACATAAGGCGCTTCCATGTATTGCCGCGGAATGTATTCAATTTCTCTGCTAAAACTCAAATGCTCGACTGCAGCTTTATATAATGATTCTGCCAATGGGCCAACCTAATAAGTTTCTCCGCAACCCGTAATTAGGTGAAGTCAAAAAGCAAGGTATGTTTGTCAACAGACATCAGACAGCTTACTGGAGCCCACCAAGAAAGGCAAGGAGCTGCCCAGCAACGCGTCGCAGATGCACCCGTGCATGCTGCTGACGTACATGCGGCCGCACCTGGAGTACCGCGAGCTGGCCGTGGAGGGCGACCGTCCGCAGAACATGATGTTCACGATGGGCGTCGAGGTGGACGGCGCCACCTACGTCGGCAAGGGTGAGCCCATCTAATGTTATGCACATATCCTATTCGCGATAAGAAAATAGTCACGTCATCAGTGCTACTGCAAAGGTGTATTCATACTGAAGTAAAAATTATACCATTATAAAATTAAATCAAACACACACACAGTACTTAAAAATATTAAAATTGAGTAATCATTTTAAAATTTATCATCAACATTTAAAAGAATCCTGTTCCATAAATTTGTCTAAGTACCACTTGTATTTTTTCTTCATTAGCCACGTCAACAATGACGACGAATTGCTTTGTCTAAGTAGAGTGCGGTCGAGTTAACATGGCGCGTGGCCAAAATCGGAACTAATTGTTTGCCGCCATCTTGACGTTTATGTCTTGTGTCACGAGAATGTGTTGTGTTCTGTGTTTTTAATCGTTTCCAATGTAAATAATCGTCATCATTAAACCGAAAGTGATTAAAAGTGCTGGCAGAGATGTTATCTTGGAAATCAAACGTGCTTGTTAAGAGGAATGAGAAAATATAGGGCCTACAGTACCATTTTCCAAAGTTAGACCCATTTCTCAAATAATTTTTCGGGTGACCATAACAATAAAATTCCCCTACATATTCGTACCCCCAGCGATGCCTGGCAGGAAAACAGGATTTGTAAAAAATAGACTGCTACTATGTGCTTAATTCTTAATCAAGTGATTATCATGCAAACTTCATCCATGAAAGAAAAAGTTGTGGCAAATCTACAACCGTATTATATTGTAGTAATGGATAATGCATCATACCACTGCGCACAAATAAATAAGGCCCCTACAATGGGCACTACAAAAGCAGAGCTCCAAGAGTGGTTTACGAAAAATAATATTGTAGTCGATAATTGTTGGACAAAAGCGTAATTATACGAATTTATAAAAAGGCGTAAAGGGGACCCACAGTGTGAAATAAAACAACTGTTAAATAAACATGGGCACGAGGTTTTGCGTTTACCGCCGTATCATTGCGATTTAAATCCCATAGAAAAGATTTAGGCAATTGTAAAGAGGCGTATTGCCGAAAACAATATTGATCAAGCTCTTAGCGAAATAGCCTCAATTACTGAAGCAACATTCAAAACTATCCAAACTGTGTATATTTTGAATCCGATAGATTATTACATCTCGAAATGGACAAATCAATCTATCTGGTGACACGTCATCCGACTCTTCTGATACAGTCTCGAGCATGGATTTAGATGAAGATATTCAAATGGAAGGGATTGACCCACTGCAGGACCACCGGTTATACTAAATATAAAAGTACAACAAGTTTATTTTTTAAAATAATTACGCAAATGAAAATAACCTATAGTCGATTTGTTTATGGTTTAGGTACTAGCTGAAAATCTTAACAAGTTTCTGTACTTTAAAATACTTTTTTTTAGATAAATTACTAAAAAAATATTATAGCTACATTGCTTACTAATCTATAATTTTAGAAAATCTGAACGTATTATGTTATTAAACGTAGTTCCTATTTTTTTTTAAATACATATTTCTTATACAAGACATATCAAAATTGTTTACTTTCTTTTTAGTAGGTACTATAAATGTAGTAGAGCTGATAAATTCTTTAAATTACACTGTTATGAAAGAGCGTTTTCAATTAAATTAAGGAAAATAGATTTATTAGGCTGGCAACATTAAGCACGCCCCCAGCGACGAGCCATGTTAACGCGACCGCACTCTACCACATATATTTTTTCTTCATTAGCCACGTCAACAATGACGACGAATTGACAACGATGACGTCACTATTTTCTTATTACGAATAAGCTAGAGTATATCAATATGAAGTAGCTAAAGTAATAAGTTGTGGAATTCGCTTCCTGAGTTGATGTTTCCTGACTAAGTTGCGGAACCTCGCTGTGCATTTTTGCGCAGTTTTCTTGTAATTTCTTAGATTTGGGCTGTTATTTTCTATCGACAATTGATTAATACAATTAAGTGTGTGTTCCGAGTCATGCTTCACTGTAATATGTGGTTGTCAGCAATATTTCCAGTATGGCCTGGACAGTAAATGAAAAAATTTTATGAATTGGTACATACATTCTTTGTTTTTTTTTTGTCTGGACATTTCAAGTAATTTTCATAGAGTCATCACTTTAGATTTAGTGTTTAAGAACTGGGTCATAGTTGAGTATATTGCAGACACGTAAGCCATACAAGTATGGCATATTTCGAAGTCCTATACAATGTTGTCTTATTGTCATAACAGCGTCGAACAAAAAAGAGGCGCGCAAGTTGGCGGCCAAGGCGGCGTGCCAGGAGCTGTTCTCCGTGACGTTCGTGGCGCCGCCCGCGTCGCCCGCGCCCGCCGCCGCGCCGCAGTAGCGCGGCCGCCGCCCGGGGAGCGGGCCCGCGCCCCGCGCGCCCCGCCAGCGCCCCCCGCCGCCCGCCCCCCGCCGCCGCCGAGCTTCCCGCGCGATGCCCACCGGCGCAACGTGTCGTCCGGCGCCCACTAAACTTTCCTTCAAGAGACATTGTACCCCCAGCCAGCACTCCAGCTCCTCCAGGCATCTGATGTATTCGCGCTCGGGGCGCTGTACCTCCGCGCGATACACTATGGCCACTCGTAATCCTTCCTCCCCGAAACGTTCGACACCTCCGCAGCGTTCTACGCCCACACGTAATCGTTCGCCCCCGAAGCGTCGGCCGCCTAAGACTTCGTACTCGCGCATAGCGACATACACGCGACCTCCTACGTCCCCGCGCTTACGCACCCGTGCGCACACGGGGCATAGTACGCCCACACGCGACCGTACGCCCGTGTGGCTATCTACGCCTACACGTAATCGTACACGCAAACGGCATCCTACACCTTCGCGATGTCGTATAATATCTCGTGATCCTTCACACTTAAAGGAACCCAAGCGCTCTCGGTATCATGCACCCTCGCGCGACAGTACACCCACGCGGAAAAAAATAGTCTCGCGTGATAAAACGCCCAGTCGTAAGAGTAGGACCTCTAGTAGTGCACACTCGCGTGATAGCACACCCTCGCGTGATCTTTCAGCCACACGTGATCCTATCCCCATGCGGCAATCTACACCTGTGCGTAACTCTTCATCCATAAGACAAGTCACACGCTCTCGCAATAATACGCCTTTAGGCGATAAAACGGCCTCTGGCGATAAATCGGTCTCTGATGATAATTCGGCCTCTGACGAAAATACGGCTTTAGGCAATAACATGGCCTCTGGCCATAAAACGACCTCGGGTGATAGTAAGGCCGCGTGCGATAACACTTCTTCTGACGATAATTCTTCTTCTGACGATAATACTTCTTCTGACGATAATACGACCTCAGGCGATAACACTTCTGACAATAATACGACCTCGGGCGATAGTACGCCCTCGCGGGACCTTACGCCCACGCGTGAATCTACATCCAAGAGGCATCGCACCCGCTCGCGTGAGCGTAGAGCGACACGCGGTAATACGGCCTCGAACAATGTCACGACTTCGAGCGATAACATGGCCTCGGGCGATAGTACGTCCTCGGATGATAGTTCGCCTAAGCAAGATCCTATACTCAAATATATCTTGTCACCTTTGGGGGAACTCACACCCTTGCGTGACCCTTCACCCGCTACGGGGAAAACTAGTCGCTCACATGAAGCCTCATCTGCAAGAGAGTCCACGCCCTCTCATGAATTATCATCCATAACGTCATGTCCTCGCGTGATGCTTCTATTAGCGACGCTATGTCTTCGAGGGATCCCTCACACGTGAGGGACGCCTCGTGTGATCATTCTCTCATGAGAGAAGCCACACCTTTGCAAGACCCCTCACCTTCACACATGATGGAAGCCACACTTTCTCGTGACCCTTCCCCCATGAGGGAAGACGCGTCCTCGCGTTACCCTTCATCCACATGTAATCCTACATCCCCACACGATCCTACATCTCCGCATGTGTCACCTTCGCGTAACCCTACATCTTCGCGTGATCTTACAAATCTGTATGACGATCTTACACCTCCGTCTGTACCTACGCACGACTCTTCACCCTCGCGTGATCCTACACCTGCGCGCGCTTCTACAACCCCGCGCGCTCCTACAGCCCCACATGACCCTACACCCCCGCGTGCTCCTACAGCCCCACGTGACCCTACACCCCCGCGCGCTCCTACAGCCCCACGTGACCCTACATCCCCGCGCGCTCCTACACCCCCACATGACCCTACACCCCCGCGCGCTCCTACAGCCCCACGTGATCCTACACCCCCGCGCGCTCCTACAGCCCCACATGACCCTACACCCCCGCGCGCTCCTACAGCCCCACGTGATCCTACACCCCCGCGCGCTCCTACAGCCCCACGTAACCCTACACACCCGCGTGGTTCTACAGGCCCACGTGACCCTACAACCCCGCGCGCTCCTACAGCCCCACGTGACCCTACACCCCCGCGCGCTCCCACAGCCCCACGTGACCCTACAACCCCGCGCGCTCCTACAGCCCCACGTGACCTTACACCCCCGCGCGCTCCTACAGCCCCACGTGACCCTACACCCCCGCGCGCTCCTACAGCCCCACGTGACCCTACACCCCCGCGCGCTCCTACAGCCCCACGTGACCCTACACCCCCGCGCGCACCTACAGCCCCACGTGACCCTACACCTCCGGGTGATCCTGCAGCCGAGCAGCAACCCTTGCGTGACCACACTTACGCGCGACAATTTTCGCCCTCGATCGACCCTACACCACAGCGATATAGTGTGCCTATATATCGTAATCTTCGGCCCAGATCGCTCCTACCAAAGCCTTTACGACGGCCTGCGCTGGTACCTCATCAGAATACGCCGGCTTATCAGAATGTTCCGCCGGCACACCAAAATATTTCGTCGTCACATCTTTTACCGGCAGTCCAAGATCTTTCACTGACATACAGGGCAACCAACGTGGTACCAACGGGGGACCAACGTGATTCTGACCCGACCAGCCATCCCATGCCGACTCGCCACATTCCATGGACACCCGACAAATTGTGGGCTCAACAAAATCCTGTGCCTCTGATAACTCCTGCGACGGATAAAAATGTTTTGCATTTCCAGCAAGTTAGGCCTCGCACTACTCGACATCCTACACCAGCTCACCAAAATGTTTTGCAGACTCACTACTACCCTTCACCGGCACACCAGAATACACAGGCACACTATGTTTCGCAGATACCTCAAAATGTTTCGCAGGCATACCGTAATGTATCGGCTTCACACCTGGATGTCTCGCAGGCACACCAAACTCGTGTAGCGACACCACATGATGTTTCGCAGACGCACTTAACTCCAGTGTCGACACAACAGCATCTTTCGCAAACACAACAAACTCGTGTGGAAACACAATATCATCTTCAACAGATACACCCAACTGGTCAAACACAACAAATTCTTTTATCGTCACAACAGAATGTTTCGCTGACACACCAAACTCCTGCGGTGACCCGACATGATATTTCGCAGTCTCATGAAACTTCGCTACAGCATCACGTACCACAAAATGAGTTGCAATTACACCAAATCCCTTTACCACCACAACGGAAAATTTCGCAGACTCACCAAAATGTGTCGCAATTAAACTACAGTATTTCGCAAACACACCAAGCCCCTGTTGCGACACAACAGCGACTTTCGCAGACACACCAAATTATTTTGTCGTCACAACAGAATGTTTCACATTCCCACCACAATGTGTCCCAATTAAACTATAGTACTTCACAAACACATCAAACGCCTGTGACGACACAAGATAATCTTTCACAGACTCGCCAAAATACATCTGAACAAAAAGACTCGCTGACACACTACAGTGCCTCGCAGACGGACCACATTCTCGTAACGACACCACGACAACTTTCGCAGTCACACCAAACTCCTGTGACGACACAGAATCTTTCACAGACTGACCAAGTTCCTGTTACGACACAACGGCAATTTTCGCAGACAGACCAAACTCCTGTAACAGCACAACAGCAACTCCCGCAGAGAGACCTAACTCCTGTAACGGCACAACAGCAACTCCCGCAGAGAGACCTAACTCCTGTAACGGCACAACAGCAACTCACGCATAGAGACCTAACTCCTATAACGGCACAACAGCAACTCACGCAGAGAGACCTAACTCCTGTAACGGCACAACAGCAACTCACGCAGAGAGACCTAACTCCTGTAACGGCACAACAGCAACTCACGCAGAGAGACCTAACTCCTGTAACGGCACAACAGCAACTCACGCAGAGAGACCTAACTCCTGTGACGACGCAACAGCAACTCCCGCAGAGAGACCTAACTCCTGTGACGACGCAACAGCAATTCCCGCAGAGAGACATAACTCCTGTGACGACGCCACAGCAACTACCGCAGAGAGACCTAACTCCTATAACGGCACAACAGCAACTCACGCAGAGAGACCTAACTCCTGTAACGGCACAACTGCAACTCACTCAGAGAGACTTAACTCCTGTGACGACGCAACAGCAACTTTCACAGGTAGTCCAAGTTCTTTTTTCAACACAACAGAATGTTCCGCATCTACACCAAGCTTGTTCGCAGGATCCCCGGTATCCGTCGCCAATACAAGCCGGTGTTCGGACACGACGAGTTTCTCCGTCACACTGGTATGAGGAATATTCCCCGACTTCGTCTTGGTCTGACTCCGACTCTGATAACGATTTTCTTTACCATCCTGTAATGGCACGCCCGTCACGCCGCGAACGACACCACCGACAACAACAGCAACATGAACAACAACAACAGTCACAACAACAATTTAGAGTCGTTCATCTACCACGAGGACTATTTAGGACTGAGCAGTCACAACAACAATCTAGAGATGCTCATCAACAACAATATTTCAGAGTGGCTCAACAATCGCAACAACAATCAGGAGTTGCCCAACAACATCAGCAACAATTTAGAGTTCCTCAACAACAACGAAACGGAGTTGTTCAACAACATCAGCAACAACAAGCTGGGATTGCCCAGCAACATCAGCAACAATTTAGAGTTGCTCAACAACAACGAAACGGAGTTGTTCAACAACATCAGCAACAACAAGCTGGAGTTGCTCAACAACGTCAGCAACAACAAGCTGAAGTTGCTCAACAAGAACAAGAAAGAGTTGCTCAACAACATCAGCAACAACAAGCTGGAGTTGCTCAACAACGTCAGCAACAACAAGCTGGAGTTGCTCAACAAGAACAAGATAGAGTTGCTCAACAACAACGCAGACTTCAAGAACAAATAGAACAAATGATGTTAAATCATATACGAAATTGGCCATTAGCTGCTAACAACATCTTACCGCTTATATCCTCTCATACACAAACACCTTCAATCGAACTTCTATCAGATTTGCAGGCGCATCATTTTTTTGAATTGTTCACGGCGCTTACGGGGTATTCTTTGCCGATAGGAGCGCATCATATACCCACTGGCCCGTATCATATACCGACAGGCTTGCAGCATATGACAACAGGCCCGCATCATATACCGACAGGCTCGCATCATATACCGACAGGCGTGCATCATATACCGACAGGCGCGCATCATATACCGACAGGCTCGCATCATATACCGAGAGATTCGCAGCCTGTACCGACAGGCCCAGCCCACACGTCGTCCGACCCAGAGCAGATTCCGACAAGTCCAGAGTCCGCGCCTACGATTCCAGAGTCTATCCCGACAAGTACAGAACCCATGCAGACAAGTTCAGAACCTTTGCCGACCAGCCCAGAGCCTATGCCAACAGACTCAGAATCTCGACCTCCGTTAGATTCTTACCCAAATCCAACAGGCACCAATTTGCCGTCTGGACAGCATTCTTTTTTATTTGTCCCACTCCCTGCGGCAAACCGTGATGGAAATTATCGGGCAGACTCACATCAAATACTAACAGGCTCACACCTTTTACCGGCAGGCTCACTCTATGTACCAACTAGCTCACACCATATGCCGACAGGCTCTCATCATATGCCGACAGGCTCTCACCATATGCCGACAGGCTCACACCATATGCCGACAGGCTCACACACTATACCGACAGGCTCACACTATATGCCGACAGGCTCACACCATATGCCGACAGGCTCTCACCATATGCCGACAGGCTCTCACCATATGCCGACAGGCTCACACCATATGCCGACAGGCTCACATCATATGCGGACAGGCTCACAACAAATACCGACAGGGTCTCACCATGTACCAACGGGCTCACACCATATGCCGATAAGCTCGCAACATATTTCTACTGGTTCACATCATGTACCGACAGGATCACACCACTTGCAGACAGGATCACAACGTGTACCAACAAGCTCAGACCATATATCGGCAGATTCACACCATATTACTAATACCTCACACCACGTGCCGACAGGATCACACCATATGCCAACAGGCTCGCATCAAATGCCGATAGGCTCACACCATATTCATTCAGGCTCACACCGTGTACCAACAGGTTCACTACATGTACCGACAGGATCACACAATATGCCTACAGACTCGTATTATATTCCAACAGGTTCATATTATATTCCTACAGGCTCACTCCATATGCCGACAGTCACACACCACATGCCAACAGGGTCACTCTCTGAATATATGACATCAGGACCACACTTAACGCCCCACAGAGGTCCAGAATTTGCGCTATCTGCGGCAAGGCACCACCATCATGAGAGTAATGCACAGCACATTCCGCCGCACCAACCAGCCAGGTCGATAAACCAAAACAATTTGTTGTCACGCGAACTCCTTATCGAACGCGAACTCCTTATCGAACGCGAACCTCCTGTCGAACGCGAACCTGTCGATCGCGAACTTTCTTACGAACCCGAATCTTTCGACCACGTACCCTCTGTCTTTCGCGTATCCCCAGTCGACCGCGAACCTTCTGTCGAACGCGAAGGTCATGACGACCGCGAAAGGGGTGTCGAACGGGAATCCCCTGTGGAACGCGAACTTCCTACCGAACGTCAACAACAGTCACCTGAACACCTCCTACCATCACACTCGGATGATCTTTTTGTGAGCTTGGTGAGGCTGTTGCTGGCGCACTGCAGGCTGCTGTCGGAGGGCGCGGTGCCGCTGCAGGCGCACTTCATGCTGCTGGGCGCGCACTTCGCGCCGCTGGCGACGCGCCTGGCGCAGCTGCTGCGCGCGCACCGCGAGGGGCAGCAAGTGTTGCCCGACGAGCCGCGCCCGCTCAGCAATCCTACCCTCGACGGTGACGGATACATCAGTTTTGCCGATCTAAACTCATTAATAGTACATAACATTAACAATTTTTTGTATGACCTTGAAAACCCTCTAGGTTAACTAATATGATTATTTTTCTTGACTATGACTATATATGTTTTAACATATTTATGTGTAATAATGAAATTTCTTTATGTTTCAATGTTTAAGTATAATCGCCATTGCAGTATGTTTAGTGCGACTGAACGCGTAGGTGCAGCGCTTGTGGAAGCGCGCCGCGTCGATTGACTCAACGTACGCACCTCGTGTTCCTCGCACTAAACACTTGCTTCATTAATTCTAGCTAAATATTAGTCTCTATAAAATCGAATGTTTATCATTTGACACACAGTAAGTACAATGAATTTATCATTATATTATTTACAACATTCTTGATGTATGTAGGGCTACGTATTTTTCTACAATTTAGCCTCTGGACTCCGCATAGCTGAATCAAAATGACTTTATAAAAATGAAATAATCACCGATTGTCACTGAAACGACCACTTTGTCTTTTGATGTTACTTGATAGTGTCATTCAGTTTGATTGTTCATCTTTTACCAATCACCCTCGTAGAGCCTAGTATGATCATCCTCACTGACAAACGGCTCTACTGCGGAGTAGCGCAGTGAAGCAAGCGTTCTAAAATATTAAAAAATGTTACAAAGAGATGCAATTAAGTAAAAGTCTCTGTCTAAAATCTACACTTACTAGCTTTAGATAGATCACAACTAAGATAAGCTGCGCCTCAAGAGAATATGTAACGATAGGTTTCCAGAGGCTAAATAGTCGTTATTAATTTATAATGTTTTTATTATAAATGTGTAGCCTTATGAAATAAATTGATAATTATACTAATAATAATGTTTGATTTAGTGATGATCTCGATGATCTATACTCCTGTGTCAAGTCAAGAGGTTAAAAACCCGACTCGGGTTTTAGTTTTTTGCTTTATTTTTATTTGAACATTTTTGGTGTAAAATCATTGTGCTTCTATACTATTTAAATGTAAAAGCTAAATTGTGAAATTAAGAACTAGGTAATAGGTAGGTAGGTAAAACTTCTGTTGGGAGTTTTGGCCAGTTATTGGGCATTGAAATCCCCCAGTATCACTGGGGGATTTCAATGCCCACCATCAGGAGTGGCTCTTCCCATACCAGTGCACAGACCATACTGGGCGAGAGACGCGGAAGCTAGCGCTAGCGTTAAATCTCACCCAGCTGGTCCAGGGGGCTACAAGGGTGCCGGATGTTGAGTCACACATGGCCAATTGCTTGGACCTTCTGTTGATTAAAGATCCGGACCGGTACTCAGTGTCGATATCTTCACCAATAGGTAGTTCCGACCATTGTCTGATGAAATCTGTATCCGTCTGTTCCCCGCCCGATCCCAGCCCAAGAGGCACCCGGCGGGTTTGGCGATACAAGTCAGCAGATTGGGATGGTATGCGTTCTTTCTTCGCATGCTATCCTTGGCAGCCTACTTGCTTCTCTTCCGCTGATCCTTCGTTGTGCGCGGTGGCAGTGTCGGATGTGTTGCGTCGAGGATGGAATATTACATTCCATTCTCTGATGTAACAATGTCTGACAAAGTTCGACCTTGGTTTGGCGCCGAATGTAATCGCGCTGAAGCGCTAAAACATACGGCATACCAAGAATGGGTCGACGCTCGTAGGCGCAAGGCAAGTGACGTGACTCAAAAAAGAGCCTATAATAGGGCTGCCCCAACATTAGTATGTAGTAACAATAGATTTATTTTTAGAGAGTTTAAGGCACAGGGCAACAGGTAGATGATCGGTTATATATGTATCAAGGACTGTCACAATTGCTGGGGCTTTCGTTTTTATGAGTACATGATCAAGGCAATTGCCTAATCTAGTAGGTAAGGTGTGTCCGGCAAGGGCGGATCCAGCTTTGGCGCCAGGGGGGGGTCACACAGTCATGGTCAAGTCATAAGAAGTTATGATTTAATTTTGATAATAATAGATACGGGTAAAAACTAAAAATACATACATCAATAAAATACCCACTATTTTATCGATGTATGTACTGTAACTTCTACTTAAAAATACCTATATTTAAATAACAAAATCAATTTTTCTCTAACGTGTTCTCCCGAAACGCGTTATTACTCCATCTACTTCAATGGTAACGAGAAAAGCAAGTGGCGAACTCAAAAAAATGGACGGCCACAAGGTAGTATACTTGCCCCCTTGCTGTTTAATGTTTACACCAATGACCAACCGGTGAGCCCTTTTTTTTTTTTTTTTTTTTTGTTGCCGGGGTGGAAAATCCTCATGGATGTCCTTCGCCTGGGGCAGGCGAAGGGGTCTGTCAGACTCTTACTGACTAAAAACCACCTCGGTGTTCCCTCCCACACTTGGACCGGGGATCGTGGGAGCTGATACGCCATCCATGATCCTCGGCTAGTGCCGGCCCGCCTACGCGGGCCACCTCAAGCCGGGGGGAGTGTGATGTGTCCTCCCCCCGCGACGTCCAATAGGGGCGCGCGTGGAACACTACGCGCCGCCGCCTCGGGTCTTGCTGGATGGGGGACGGCGGACGACCCCGAGTGAGCCCTAACACAACCCGCTTTCTGTATGCAGCCGAACTAGCATTAACTTGCCAAGCCACTTTAACACACACAGATTTTGAGGAGATTGATGCCAACTTTACCACAGCTCTCTCAGATCTTATTAGTAGTATTATACTGTATTATACTGCTAATGCATTTAAAGCAAATCCCCCAAAAATGTGCGTCTTTCACCTTTTTAACAGACAAGCGGGTTGAATGCTCAATATCTCATGGCAGGAGGTACCAATCATTCATAACCCCCATCCAAGATATCTCTTCATCACTCTGGATAGGTCTCTCAACTACAGAAAGAATTGCGAGAATGTTAAGCGGAAGGTGCATACGAGAAACAACCTGCTACGTCGCCTAACATCCACTAGATGAGGGGTGTCTCCCCAAGTTCTGCGAACAGCTGGAATGGCGCTCCGCTTTTCCACTGGTGAATATGCCTGTCCAGTATGGAGCCGCTCCGCCCACTCTAACATAGTGGATACAGCACTTAATGAGACGTGCCAAATTGCCACTGGTTGCCTTATGCCGACTCCGGTACGAATGCTGTATCCACTAATCGGCATGGCACCCCCAGAAATTCGCAAGACCGTGGCTAGCCGCATAGAAAGAAAAAACAATAAAACGACCCTCGCCATTCTATGCTCTATTACAGCTCGGTGCCCCTGAGACTTAAAAGTCGTAAAAGTTTTGTTGTAAGCGTGAGCCCATCACAAAGTAAAACCATATAGCTTTACTTTGAGATGGGAGTGATGCTCTCTCCTGGACACGAGTTGCCATGGCCAATCTGGAAAACTCTAAACAGACTCCGCACGCAGGTTGGGCGCAGCAAAGACAATCTCCTCAGATGGGGGTTCCTGAACGGTTCAGACCTTCAGTGGTTGTGCAGTGTCTCTCCACAGACTATGTCCCACCTTCCATCCTGCATGACGTGCTCTATTACCTGTTCATGTAGGGATCTTATGACAGTATCAGTGGACGACATTGCCGTGGCCGAATACAGGCAAGAAATTTTATTAGTTTTACCGTCGACACGCTAAGAACGTACGACACGCTACGTTTTTAGGGACATGAAGAAGTGCCAGTCCGGTTAGACATTCGACCATTGAAGCTTCTAGCCATAATTAGATTTTTCGTAACTAGAGAGATCTTCCCGCTGTCGCTACACTAACATGTAGTGTAGCCATAATACATTAAAAAAAATCTTATATTAGGATACGTCTCAAAATCACAATTAAAAATAAGGCCAGAAAACTTCTATTGATAAAATATTTTTGTTAAATCTTTTCAAAGAACTCTCATGCGTCTGAAACAATTTTCGAAACATTTTTTCCAGTCCGCTGCAGACACCTCTTACACGGCCTTCTTGAACGCTGCTAGCGCGTCTTCTGGCAATGAAAACTGTATCCCTTTCGGCAGATTTTTTATTTTAGGGAATAAAAAGAAGTCACACGGTGCCAGATCAGGACTGTAAGGAGGGTGCCCCAAGACTCTGACCGGTGCGGCGTCCAGGAAGTCCCTCGTTTTGAGCGCTAAATGCGCGGGCGCGTTGTCATAGTGAAGCAGTACTCCGCGGAGCCCGGTATTCGGTCACTTGTTGCTCATTGCAGACAAAACTTCTGGCAGGCATTTTGTGGTATACCATTCGGCGTTGATGCTGCTTTGGTAAGACACCCCATCAAAGTGAAGAAACTAGTGATCAAAATTTTCCCTACGCATCTCGATCGCTTTCGTAGGCGTTGTTTCGTTTTGAAACAGCCAAACTGTCAACTGACGCTTTGTTTCTGGATCGTATTGATAAATCCAAGTTTCGTCACCTGTCACAATGTCGTAAACGCGCCGAGACGAGCCTGCTTCAAATTTTTTAATCATATCACGGCACTACTCCACACGGGCCTGCTTCTGAGCTTCGGTGAGGTTGTGCGACACCCAGCGGCAAACTAACCTGACACGAAGGTGCTCGTGTGGAATCTTGTGAACGCTTCCCGAACCAATCTGCAGTGTATGCTGAATCTCTTCGTATATAATTCGCCTGTTTTCTTGAATTTTTTTTTACTGCCAGCACACTTTCTTTCGTGACAGCTGTCGTAGGATGACCACTTCTTTGTTCATACCCCAAAATAAGGCGACCGCGCTTGAACTCGCTATACCAGCGGTAGATGGTTGCTTTTGAAGGTATAAGCAATTTGAAGTCGATCAAATCATAGAAAATCATCGCACGAAAATGACTTCCATAGACGTACTTTTTTATATTTTTGTATATTAAAAAGCGTCTAATGGAGGGCCAAAATTCACGTAAAATAGCAGATTTTCAGAGGTCTTTACTAGATTAGTTTTACACAAGTTTATGTTTTGATTTTTATAGAAGCCTAGATAATATCCACAAGATATCTGTGTATCCCTAATATCTGGAGAAAGAAAATGTACCTCGGGTTGGCCGCTCTTAAATGAATAAATATTTAAGGTACTTACATAAAATCTATATTGTGACAAAAAATTACATAAAAACATTACGTTTAACAATTTTAGTCAGTGGTCCACCTAGGTCCTGGACCCAGCCCAGGGGGGGGTCATGACCCCCATGACCCCCCCCCCCCTGGATCCGCCCTTGGTGTCCGGGCAAAAGTCCCAGGGAGGCACAAGTAGTTAGGTAGGTATCCGAGTGACGATCATGATTGTTGGATTTTATATCGATGTTAATATCGCCAATGACAACAATATTCTTGAAGCGTTTTAGACTTACTACTAAGCTGTCCAAACTGCAGTAAAAGTTTTCCAGATCTGAATACGATGGCGAGCGATAAATACAAATAATGGCTGTATTACTCGTTGTACATACGATGCAATTTGCATCTCGGAAAGGTGGTTCATAGTAATTACATTGTAGAGTGGTTTTCATGTATATCACCACACCGTCGTTTTGTGTGTAGTTATTTGTGGAAGCGTAAGAAGAGTAGTCTTGCAGTGTAGGTAGAGGACCCGTCAATCTCAACCAGCATTCAGAAAACACGATAACATCAAAGTCAATTTTAGTAGTTGTGAGCATTGCTACGAACTCATGAAAGTTTTTTGTGATGCTTCGTATGTTGATGTGTATTACTTTTAGGTTTAAATCAGGTTGTTTGATCTTTTCCAGGTATTGACCTGGTGGACAAAGGAATGAGCGTGCAATGTTCACGGTATCGATTTCGATAGCTATAGAATCGTTTATATTAGCCATTTGTGTTGGGTTTAGTTAAGAAACAAGCAATGTCATAATGGGGGAAAAAGCAAGCATATGGAAAACTGAGATCAAGCAACAAGCATTGCAGCGGCTGAGATGGGATGTGACGAGCAACATTTGCGTAATTGTAGAACGTATATTGTTGTATAATTATGTTAAAAGTGGAATTATATGTTACAGCAGTTTTTATAAAACAAGCAAATAGAAAAATTGAAATATTAACAAAATGTAGAAATAAAATTAACTTAAATAAAAATAAAAGAGCTATGAAACATGCAAAAGACGGCGCGTTCACATTAAGCGCTTTAAAGTAAAAATAAACTAACAGAACAGTGACTAGTCAGTCCCTGGATTTTAACATAGCTAAGCAGTTTTCAGAGGTAATTTGGATGGGTTTGTCCTCTGGATGAATCTTCATGAGGATTCGTCCATTTATACTCCAGCAGGATAACTTATGTGTCTTAGCATATTGACGACACTCATAAAATAGTTTCCTCATGGATGGAGTAAGATGTTCAGCAGCATAGATGGGTAACTTTTGTCCTGACAACCCAATTGTTTGTGTGTTTAGCTTTTCATTAAGTGGTCGAGCTTTGTTGAATTGCCTTATATTAGATAAAAATTCGTTTCTGCCAGTGACAGTCGTAAATTCTGCCACGATGGAACGCGAAGTTCCAGGTTTACCTGGCAGTCGGTAGATATCTCGTAGATTTGACTTGTTGATGTCTAAGTCTACAGCTTTCCCTACTCCCGACACGATCGCAACGAGGTCTTCTGGCTTCTCATTTTCTTTCACTGGTACATTGCGGAGTTCAATTGTGATGGACGAAATTGAAGGTTAAGTTCCTGGAATTGTTTTTGTAGATGACTAATGGATTTTCCTTTTTCTGAATTTTGGTCTTCCAGGTTAGACAGTTTTTTTTTTATTTCTTCGTAATCCTTGTTGATATAGAGGCCATGCTAATCTCCAGCTCTTGTGCTGTTTTTTGTATTACCGAGCATTGGAGTTTGAGTTCGGACACATCTTTGGCCAATAATGACAAGATAGCATCCTGTTCGGTTTTCCAGTTAGTCAGCCGCTGGTCGTGGTCTTTTTTCCAGCTATTTAGCATTTCAATTAGCTCGACTTTAAGATCATTGCAAATGCAAGGTAATGATGATGACTTTTCTGGGTTGTCTGAAGGGTTTCCAAGGTGTTGACGTTTTTCTGGTTTGCCTGGAGAGTTTCCAAGATATTGACGTTTATTTCTATTGGTGATATTATCAGTCTCATTCACCTTAGGTTTTGGTTCCGTTTGCAATTTTACTTGTTTAGAAGTTTGTTTTGAGGTTGCCGGGGGACTGCGTTGAGTAGACATTGAGAAGTCAGGGGGCGCACGTTTGTTAAGTTGAATAAGAAGAGAGGTAGTAAGGAAGTAAGCGAAGGCCTGATGCTTACAGCGTAGCAAAAGTTTTCAAAGCGAGGATTGTGCCACACGTTGCAATAAGTAAAGTTGTAGGCGTTAGCGACAGGAACGTAAAGGTGTGGGTGACGTCACCCGGTCCTTGGTCCACGCGCAAAGGCCACACTGATTTCGCAGCTTGACGATAAACTTACGTGGCGCGGTGGGCGGGCGCTCAAATCCAGTACAAGCAGGACGAATCACAGATTCACCAAGTTTGTCACTACACACAATATTTATTTGTCTCTTTCTAGGACGGCCCAGTGGGAGGAACTTCTTCATTAGAATACACTTAGAGCGACAAGGAATTAGTTTTCGGTGCCGTTAGCCAATTACAAGTAAATACCAATACTCGAGGAGCAAAGACACGTTACGCACGTCCACTGTGCTCCGGGTCGCACGGAGGAATCAAAAAAACTTTTTAGAAAAAAAAAATAACCGACTTCACTAAAAAAAACACTAAAAGGATCAAAATAACTTTAATTTCGGATGTCGGTGTTTCTCGGTATTGTTTGTTTCTTATTTAACACCGACTTCCGAAATTAAAGTTATTTTGATCCTTTTAGTGTTTTTTTTAGTGAAGTCGGTTATTTTTTTTTTCTAAAAAGTTTTTATTTCACACTTTTTAGTTGCGATACACTTATAAACAGAGTGCCTATTTCTAATGACAATTCCAATTAACCCAAATACTGCTAGGTTACATTGTTTTATTATAAAGTTGCTGTGCCTACCTTCTTCCTTCCGGCTCCATCATCAGATCAGTTCGATAGTACCTTATAGCCAAAGAGCATCTCACGACAATTCTACTAAGCCCAAACACGGCTAGGATACATTGATTAATTACGGAGTTCCTGTGCCTACCTTCCGGCTCCATCATCAGATCAGTTCGATAGTACCTTATAGCCAAAGTGCATCTCATGACAATTCTAATGAGTCCAAACACGGCTAGGTTACATTGATTAATTACGGAGTTCCAGTGCCTACCTTCCGGCTCCATCATCATCATCAGATCACTTCGATGATACCATTTTCAACGTAACTATTCAGAATCATTCATTTATTTGTATCGTCATAGTCGCTTAACTATATCTTCAATGTGATATCTATTTGAGTATGAAGTTCCGTTGACCATTTCTGGTCTTCTTCATCAGTCCCACTTCATCAAATGTTACTTTTTGACTGTAAATGCTTAAGTTCTTGATGAAAATACTAAAATTACCATAGGGTTGCCTATAATTTTTGAGGAGTTCCCTCGATTCCTCATGGATTCCATCATCAGAACTGGATTTTGAAAAAAATGGGACCAATCTGGAAGCATATCCTATAAAGGGAAAAAAAAATTTTGCAAATCGGTCCATAAACGACGGAGTTCTGAGGTAACAAACATAAAAAAAAAAAAAAAAAATAATGATGATAAAAAAAAAAAAAAAAAAAATACAACCGAATTGATAACCTCCTCCTTTTTTTTGAAGTCGGTTAAAAACGCTTTTTGGTAGCCATCCGAACTTGGTCGGGTTATGTAGGTTTTCGATGCTTCGTCAGTATTATAATTGTTTTTCTTTAATTACTGAATTTAATGACATGAAATTTTGCATAAGAATAGTTGAATGAATACACTAATTATTGACATACATATTACCATGCAATTCCTTCAGAACGTCGTGATATTTGACTGCTTTGTAAACAGTGATCTGTTCATGGTAAATTTGTCCTATAACTCTTTAGTTACTAACGGAACATCATTGATACTTGGCAACATGTTGCAGACACTTACAAGGTTTGTATAAACGTGAAAATCTAGACCCCAAAGTGCATACTTTAAGAACTAAGACCTAATAAGCGTATTTTACGTTTATATTTTTATCTTTTAAGCCCTACGATTTTTTCTAAATCTGTTTTTTAAACAAATATAAACAAATTTAAAACAACGTATGTAAAAATCTACAGTTCTCTATGTAAGCGCTTTATATGAAAACTAGCTAATGGCCAAACGTTCGCGTAGCGGAAACTTGAATTTCTCCGAAGTTTATGCATGCACTAGTTTTATTCATACATACACAATTACACACAAATACACACTAATTTTTGGACACATCTCTTTTCTTCTAAAGTCTATGGATTAAAAAAAGTTCCGCCAGGACAACGTTCGTCCAGCGGAATCAGTTTTTGGTGAATTTCTCCACAATGGTTGCGTGCACAAATTTTTTTTTACCATACACAATTATACGACGTCATACACTAAATATCTGCATAATTAAAATCTTTAAATTCAACAACATTCCGCTGCGCCTACGCACACGCCAAATCCTGCAAGAAGGTGATGCGGAGGTCTCGGTTTGACCACATTAGCCGAATTGGGAACAAACTTGCTTCATACCCAGCAGGTAGTAAAGCGTTTTGGTCCCTGGCTAAATCTGTTGAATCGAACTTCTGCCGTCCCTTACTACCACCACTGCTGAAACCCGATGGGTCGCTGGCCCACACCGCTGAGGAGAAAGCAAATCTGTTTGCCTCTCTTTTTGCGGAATCTTCACGTCTTGATTCCGGTAACGCGCGGCCCCCTGCCTTTCCTGAGCGATGCGAGACGACTATGGCAGACATACGCATCCATCAGAAAGACGTCCGTAGGGTGCTACGTAACCTTGACGTGAACAAAGCCGGCGGTCCCGACGGGATACCGGCAATTGTTTTAAAAACTTGTGCGCCTGAACTGTCTCCGATCCTGACACGCCTATTTCGTCTTTCGTTTGAGGCTGGAAAAGTACCTATGGCTTGGAAGCAAGCTAACGTGCAACCCGTGCCCAAGAAGGGTAGTCGGGCTGACCCTGCTAATTACAGACCTATCTCGGTAACGTCCATTCTCTGCAAGAGTATGGAACGAGTGATCAGTAATAAGCTCCTGGCATACCTAGAAGCTAATGACATCCTCAGTGATCGTCAATACGGCTTTCGCCGAAATCGGTCAACTGGGGATCTTCTAGGGTATGCCATTCACATCTGGAGCGAGGCCATCGAGAAGCCTGGGGAAGCACTTGCAGTCTCCCTTGATATCTCGAAGGCCTTTGACAGGGTCTGGCATGATAGCCTTATTGCTAAGCTTCCTTCCTTCGGTCTGCCCACTGGTCTGTGTGACTGGATCGCAGACTTCTTGAGGGGGCGATCCATCCGAGTGGTTATTAATGGCTGCTCGTCCGGTCAAATGGAAATTAATGCCGGGGTCCCTCAGGGGTCGGTACTCTCGGCAACATTGTTCTTGTTGCACATAAACGACCTTCTTAAACCCGGTACCTTTAGGTATGCAGACGATAGCACTGTTGCTGAGAGATACGTGTCCGATGCACGTGCTAGTGGGTCACAGACAGTTTTTCCGAGAGGCTATGGTTGAACGCTTGAACTTTTCCTTGAAGGCAGTATCCGATTGGGGCGATGCCAATCTGGTCAAGTTCAATGCTGCTAAAACCCAGGCGTGTCTTTTTTCCGCCAAACGGAGCCAATTCCACCCGGCTCCATCATTCTGGGGTCCCTTGAGCTTCTTGGGGTAACGTTGTCGTCTACCCTCAATTTCGGCTCTTTCATCGAGGCTAAAGCTCAGCAGGCTGCCAAAAAATTGGGGATCTTAGCCAAGGTGAGACAGTACTTCACGCCGGAACAGCTGCTCAAACTTTATCAAGCGCAAGTTCGATCGTGTATGGAATACTGCTCTTATCTTTGGGGTGGGTCTGCCAAATACCAGCTTGATGCTCTGGAGTCGATTGAGAAGCGAGCCAAGAGGATCATCGGTGATGATGCACTTGTCGAATCAAAACTCCAAAGCCTTGAGCATTGACGCCGAATTGCTGGCCTGTCGGTTTTGTATCGATTACACTTCGGGGAGTGTGCGTTGGAATTGCACAATTTAATTCCACCAAGTCCGTTCCATCATCGGACCACTAGATGTACGGCGTTGCGCCATCGGTACAAGGTGGACATCCCACCCATACGTACAAAGCGTTTTGGGAACACATAATGCGTACAGCTAAGGAGTGAAATTCCCTGCCGGAGTCTGTGTTCCCTGATAGCTACAACCTAGGGGTCTTTAAGTCAAGAGTGAATAGGTTACTTCTAGGCAAGCGTGCTCCATCGTCGGCCACATCATCGCTTACCATCAGGTGAGATGGTGGTCAAACGCGAGCCTATAAATAATAATAATAATAAAAAAGTTATTTTGCTTTGAAATACAACCTAGTGTATTCAGAGGTACCGTATTACAACTGTGCCCGACCCAGTTCTCGAAAATGACCATGTCACGTTGTACTGGGATCGGTCTATCATTACTGACCGGACTATTGTAGCCAATAAGCCGGATATAGTGGTGATGGACCGATTAGCGCGCCGCGCAATGATAGTCGATGTCACCATCCCGCATGACGAGAATCTCATGAAGGCTGAGAAAGAGAAACAAATCAAATATCTCGACTTAGCACACGAGGTTGTCGACATGTGGAATGTGGACTCGGCTATCATTGTGCCGATTGTTGTTACCGCCAATGGCCTGATGGCCAAAAGTCTAGACGACCACCTGTCGAAACTGTCGTTGCGCGGTTGGATCAAGGGCCTGATACAGAAGGCAGTACTCCTCGATACGGCTCGCATTGTGAGGAGGTTCCTGTCTCTGCAGCCCTAACCACCGGTAGCTTGGACCCTGTCCCGACACCGGCGGACTACTATTTTTTATATTTTTAAATGTTTTTTTTTTATATGTGTTTTAAGAAATATTTAAAAATGTACAAAATATGTATAAAAAATAAATAAAAAAGTTATTTATTACCTATTATTTAACTGTTTCCGCCTTCACCGCGTGGAGGTACTCCCAGCTTATGTTATTATTTCTATTTGCGCACGATGTTTGATCTGCTAGAAGGCGCCTCCTCTGAATATTGGCGATATTTCTGGTATGTACAAGTGAAGCCTTTTCAAATGATACCAAATACGACGTATTTAACCTTTTTTTTTTTTTACACAAAAAATTGTGTCCACTAGAGGGCGCCACATTGAATTTTGATGATATTTTTTTGATAAGTACCAGTGAAGCCCTTTCAAATTATATCAAACACGGTGTATTTATCTTAACATTTTTTTTAACACATGACTGTCCGCTAGAGGGTGTCACTTTAAATAAATTTGAGCAATTTTTTGGAAATGTACAAGTGAAGCCCTTTCAAATGATACCAAACACGGCGTATTTATCTCCATTTTTATTTTAGAACACATCTCTTTTAGTCCGCTTGAGGGCGCCGTATCGAGTTTTGTGTCACGTCACGTAGCCTATGTTCAGTGGAAAATTAAAGACGGTTCTAACGATACCTGATATGTCGAGTTCCGATAAGTAGATTAGGAGCTATGAGGGAACAGATGAACATACTCACATACTTACATAGCCTGTCAAAATCATAACCCTCCTTTGGCTTTGCCGTAGTCGGCTAAAAATAAAAGATTTCACTGGACATATCTACATTTAATAACATTTCGAATATTGTACAAGATCGAAACGTACTTTCATCACAATAATCTGGAATTCTATATAAAAGTGGCCTGCAAGATTACCACCGACTAATGGGCCCGACCAGATACGTAACAATGCAATAATAACAACGTAAGCTATTACGTAATAATGGAATGATAGTCTAAATTTGTATTTTTTTAGCTTTTGGCCTTTACGTGTCCTGATCGGGCTGATATTACAATAGGTTATTCGCCAGTAACATGACTAGGTACAGTACCCAGTGTAACCGCTACACACTACTCAGTCTTAGCAAACGCTACGCACGGCATGCCACACGTACGGCCGCCGGCCGGCAGGTGAGCAGACGTACTGGACGCTTATGGCCGGCCACTGGCAGTGGTTCAAGAACGCGGGTGGTAACTACCCACTAGCTCCAACGTATAGTTTACAACGTTTAGTGGTTTAGTTGAGCTGTCTTGATTAAATTTTCATTTGAGTATGTATTTTTACACACTTATGTCTTGCAAATATTTAGAAATATAAAATGATGAGCAGGGTCTTTACGATTTGTTACGGCTCCAGAGACAGGAACCTCTTCACGACACGAGCCGTATCAAAGGGACAGTTGTACAGGTTGGCTTTATTTTACTGTTATTTAGTAGGAGGTACTCATCAGGTTATTTTTTGTCAGTACCTACTATCTTTTGCACCGGCCACGTCCTTTGATTTAGATATCTTTGAGTAGGCAATGAAGGAAATAAGAAACAGCACATGCAGTCTCTACACACAATACTCTTATAGTCAGACCTATTATTTTATATTTAATAGTGTAGAAATAAAAAATGTAGTCCGCTATGATAAAATTATCAATAATTTTCAAAAGTACAGCATAATATTAATAGATATTAATTACAAAAATGCTTAATTATAAATTTATAAATGTCGGGGGGAGCGTTTATGTCTTATATTATTTGTATGCTTGGACATTACTATGCCCGAATTGGGCGAAATACAATGCGTCCGATTCAGGGTCGCGTTATAGTTAGCGACATAATAGGTATCGATATCTAATGAAGATGAAACAAATATAAAAATATTCTAAAATCATCATTTCAAGCCACTATGATACATCAGTTTCGTTTTATGCTCATTAATATCGATACACATCTGCAGAGTTTCGCTAAGTGTTTTTATTTGATCCTGATCGACCTGCTACCCATGGTCCTACAACCAATGTCAACTAAATAAACCTCAAATTATTCATGCACTTGAACATGTACACACTTAATTCATACCTATTGCAAGAATAAACACAAAAATGGGTCAGTAGACACGAAACGGGGCACTGAGGAAAAAAATACAAAATTTCAACCAAAATTAATGCCTAATTCAAGCCTTCGGAACCCGGTGGGATGTGGGAGTAGAAGGGTGGGGAAATATCGGCGGGCACTGAATTTGACCTTGACCTCCTTGAAATGTATAAAATGTTGGGAAATGTCTGGGACACCCAAGGTCAATGAATGACCTTGACCTTAAAATAATGTTGGGAAAAGTCTGGGACAACCAAGTTTAATGACCTTTACCTCAAGGTAAAATGTTGGGAAACGTCTGGGACACCCTAGGTGAATGAGCTTGACCTCATGATCAATTACCTTAACCTCAAGGTCAAATGTATAAAATTTTGGAAAAGTCTGGGACACCCATGGTCAATGACCTTGACCTTAAAGTCAATAGCCTTGACCCTAAGGTCCATGTTCTTAACCTCAAGGTCAAATGTACAAAATATGAGGAAACAGTAGGCACTATTTTTGGGTGTCAAGTCCATGTCGATGGATGCCCCCTGCGGGGACGTACTTGTAGGGTTCCCCTTCGAACCTAACCTGTCCGTGTCGGAGTGCCCTCCTAATAGGAGGTCCCCCGTAGTGGGGGCCTCTCACTTTTGTCTATGGGGAACACCAGTAACCTAACATGAAGGAGATTAGGGGGCTTTGTACGCTCGCTTTGCTCGCTCACTTCAGGCCCATCATCCCCTTCAAACCTAATCTGTCTGTGTGGGTGGATCTACCTGACGTTACCTCAGATTTTATACATTTGACCTTGATGTCAAGGTCATTGATCTTGAGGTCAATACAGGTAACCTTGATGTCTAGGTAGTTAACCTTTAATGTCTCCTGGCATTTCTTGACATTTCATACATTTGACCTTGAAGCCAAATTCGTCGACTTTGAGGTCAAGGTCATACATATACCTTGGATGTTTTGACCTTGAGGTCAAGGTCATTGACCCTGAGGTCAAGGACACAGTGTCCCGCGATGTTCCCCCACCCATCTACTCCCACATCCCACCGGGTCCCGAAGGCTCAATTAGGCGTTGTTGAAGTCTTTTTTGTAGCAAAATTCTTTTTTTTTCTTATTGCCCCGATACGTACACTCCGACCCAAAAATGTACCTAGTTAGGTACTTTAAATCCGAAAACAACAAACTTATAAAACTATTGTGTAACAATTAAAAACTTAATACAACAAATGAATCAACAACATGGGAACAAACTTAAAAGTAATAGGAGACTACTACCACAGAATATAAAAACGCTAAATAGAGAAGACTATAATTATTCTAAGTTCTACAATGGGCGATAAAATAGTGGTGTAGGTAGATGCCGACTGAGACAAGACTTGCACGCATACTTGAAGTTAAAAAAATCTTTTTTTGTTTGCAATGAGCAGGTCCTGCCTAATCGTAATCACACTACCGGGGTCAAATAACATTAAATAACGACACTTCGCAGAGGGTAGGTACGTATCAATATCTAATTCCGAGGCAACAAAAAATACATTTTATAATTCCAAGTCCAACACACTACCCGCGGCAGATGGCTACGGGGGCAGTCGTTGCTTAAAATCAAGTAGAAAATGTTGTTTTATCGTCGTTAGATACCGGTAACCATCACGTCTGCGAAACTTTCGCTAATTAATTTGACTGGAAATTCTGGAATGAGTTTGCCAAACTGCAGTTTTACTGCTCGGACTACCTGTGCTGGTCAGTGACTAGCTTTACTGTGTGTGATACACACTCTGAAACAGTGCGACCAGGCCATCGGAGATCCGTTTTTCCTATTTTTAACGAGTATCAATGTGCTATCAACTTTATAGCACGTTGTAAGCAGTGAGCCCCTGCATTCATAATTTGTGCTAGTTTATAATAATATCATCGGTTACATCTAACAATACTTGTATGTGTTGGCACACTTTGTACCCACAGTTGCTACTTACAGAGAAATACCTATAGCATCGGTAACGCTGATGCGTTGTGATCAATCAAAGGGAAGATATAAGTATCCTAAATCTTGAAAAAAATTGATCTTACTATAAGTATCTATGACACAATATACCATCACTAAAAATCTCTTGCTTTTTGAACACTTTGATTTACATATTTTGAAATGGAAGCATTTTCATAAATCAATATGTTTTGTACTTAATAGTAATTCTGCGTTACCGTTACCCATGTCTAAATTCAATTTATATGCGAAAACGTACACTGCCCATCTAAGTACCTAAACTAAGTCTCATAAGTATCTTCTTTACATCAATAAATTTGGACGTCAACGATTCGAAAAGCACGTTCACATGATTCTCAACTTTATTTTCATAACTATAAAGATCACTTTCTTAAACATTAGAGCCACAAAAATAATCTAATTGAAAACGTCAAATCGACGGCTACACAGCCCGGAAGGACTCTAGTTCCGCTAATGGACGAAGATCTAAGCTAACGCGATAATACTAGTTAGAGCAGGCGGTACGTCCACATGGACAGCGGCGACTGCAGCAGCGCCAGATGCGGCGGCTCCTTGCCGCCCACCAGCAGCAAGTGCAGCTGCGTGTCGGCGGTTAGAGCAGGCGGTACGTCCACATGGACAGCGGCGACTGCAGCAGCGCCAGATGCGGCGGCTCCTTGCCGCCCACCAGCAGCAAGTGCAGCTGCGTGTCGGCGGTTAGAGCAGGCGGTACGTCCACATGGACAGCGGCGACTGCAGCAGCGCCAGATGCGGCGGCTCCTTGCCGCCCACCAGCAGCAAGTGCAGCTGCGTGTCGGCGGTTAGAGCAGGCGGTACGTCCACATGGACAGCGGCGACTGCAGCAGCGCCAGATGCGGCGGCTCCTTGCCGCCCACCAGCAGCAAGTGCAGCTGCGTGTCGGCGGTTAGAGCAGGCGGTACGTCCACATGGACAGCGGCGACTGCAGCAGCGCCAGATGCGGCGGCTCCTTGCCGCCCACCAGCAGCAAGTGCAGCTGCGTGTCAGCGGCTCGCGGCACGCTGCGAGCGCGCCGCGTGCTCAGGTCCTGCAGCTCTATGTCGCCCGGACCCACACCGGAATCTGGAGTCAAAGCAGCTCCTAAATTCATCACGTCGGGGCCTAAATAATGAGGATTGCTGAACCCTAGCGAGTTGCCAGACAATCTGTTGACCCGCTCAGCGCTCGCGTAGTCGGAAGTGGACAGCTCAGCTTCTTCCTCATCAGTTACTGTCGTGTCTTTAATAAACCTGACCGACGCTGATTTGGGAATGGTGACCACAGTGACCTTGCCGTCCAATTTGACTGATGATCTGCCTTCTCTTTTGATGTTGTTTATTTCTCGCCTCATTTCCTCTTCGTCTTCAGAGTCGAGGTACACGAGCTTGGTAGCCTCCACTGGCGACAGAACCGGCGTGGGTAGGATCATGTCAGCAAAATCAGGAACAGAGATAGGTTCTCGGGACATTTCTGATCTGGATTCAATGACGTCACCTTCTCTTGGGCTCTCGCCGCCGTCCGCGGGCTGACGCTTGTCGATGACGTACGCGGAGTGAGACTTGGACAGCGCCACGGCCTCCTGGCGCACCAGGCTCTCCGTGGAGTCGCGCTCGCCCGCCAGCGCGCTGTACGAGCAGCGCGCCGCCTTGCGCAGGTGGAAAGAGGACAGCTTGGAGATCTCCTTGAGCAGGCTGGCAGGCGGCTCTGGGCGCGCATGCAGCGAGCGCCGCGTGCATTGCACGCGCGCGCCCGGTGCCGAGCGCACGCGCGGTGGCTCGGCTGGAATCAGCAGCACGCAGCAGTCCACGCGCGGAGACGGCCACTTCAGACTCTGGATTATTCGCTCCCAGGTTTCCGTTGCTATAATTACATAAAAATAAATATTTGAGCAAAGAGCACCTTCATAGTTTATTGGAAATGCAAGGTACGCTGGCCAAGAAGTCTGTTACCGAAGTGGAACCTCCAGAGCTCGTTGGTGGAGTGGCCCTGCGCCTCACCGCCGAACACGTAGAGATGCGCGCCGGCGCGCACGCACGCGTGGCCGCTGCGCGCGCTCGGCGACAGCTTGGCTGGCGTGCGCACCTGGCTCCACACGCGGGACACTGCGGGCCACGGTTCAATGTATGAAAACGAGAATCGGTACAGAAATAAATCATGAAAAAAAAACATGTTTCATATTAATGAGTGACTTCTTATTTGATATGACCTATCTAACACAATTGTCTTTGTTTAGAAAAAATCGAGACTAGGATATACTGCACTGTATGAACAAAGTCGAACTCCTGAAATCCATCTACCATCTACTGTAATAATGTTGAGGAAAGCTGTTAGGTCGTGTACTCACTGGTGTCGTAGTACCAGAGGTCGGCGCAGTCGCGCAGGTCGCACTGTCCGGCGTGCACGTACAGGCGGTTGTCGTGCAGCGCCGCCGCGTGCCGGTGCCGCGCCGGGCCCGCGCCCACCGTGCGCACCTGGTGCCACGACTCCGACTCTGTAACACAACAGCAACAGCTCTTACACATATATTATCATCGGACCTTGGACTTCGAACATACTACAGATATCATCAAATAATAAATGTATGGTGTTTGAGATATAGTCATGTTTTTGATATGCTCAGAGGACACAGTGGAGCATACGGGAGATACCGTATGCTCCACTGCTTCGCATCTTGTCCTGGTTCAAGTCATGGTACGGAGCGAGAGGGAATGAGAGGTAGTCACCTCCTACTGCAAAGCGGTATTGTGAGCAATGGAGAAAGCCGAAACCGTGAGGCGGAAAAAAGCCTCGCACTCCGACACCCGCCGGAGACGCTTCGGGCGTTAGGGAGTCGCAAAGCACGCAGGCGCAAGCTTGGGGACGATGAGCAACGGGTAGCTCGTCTTCTGTTATTGACCTATCCGTGTCGACTGCGCTATGTGATCCACGCGCACTTCAAAATTCAAAAAGTTGTCAGCAATATTAACTGGACCAGATAGGGCCGATGCCTGCCAGGGCTGACGACTGGTCCAAAGAGTTAGCGTGGCCTTTGCAAAGGGCACCTGAAGAAACACTGTGGGTTTTAGTCAATAAAAGTCTGATACTCCCCCCGGTGAAGCATGACACCACCCAGAATATGAGAATTTAAGTCATTCGATGATATACCACGTAAAAAAAAACTGGTACCTACTAGTAAAAAAATAGTACTGTGATATTGAAAGGAGATCGCATGAGTTAGGTTAACGAATTGGCATGTAAAATATACTTTTAGGGCTTTTGTTGTTCTAGAATAGGTTTGAAAATTGAGTAGAACAAAGAAATGTCTAGTTTTTTCAGTTCGGATCGGACTATTTACTATACCTAAGTAACTCTTTGGTTCGGACATAACCATTGTAGCGCGATGTACTAATATTGAATTCTTGAAGAAAAGTATAGAAACCTGCCAAGTATTTCATTGAAGATCCCAAACCTCTCAGCTACCGTCGTGTGCGTACGCGCAGCGGAATGTTGTTGAATTTAAAGATTTTAATTATGCAGATATTTAGTGTATGACGTCGTATAATTGTGTATGGTAAAAAAAAATTTGTGCACGCAACCATTGTGGAGAAATTCACCAAAAACTGATTCCGCTGGGCGAACGTTGTCCTGGCGGAACTTTTTTTAATCCATAGACTTTAGAAGAAAAGAGATGTGTCCAAAAATTAGTGTGTATTTGTGTGTAATTGTGTATGTATGAATAAAACTAGTGCATGCATAAACTTCGGAGAAATTCAAGTTTCCGCTACGCGAACGTTTGGCCATTAGCTAGTTTTCATATAAAGCGCTTACATAGAGAGCTGTAGATTTTTACATACGTTGTTTTGAATTTGTTTATATTTGTTTAAAAAACAGATTTAGAAAAAATCGTAGGGCTTAAAAGATAAAAATATAAACGTAAAATACGCTTATTAGGTCTTAGTTCTTAAAGTATGCACTTTGGGGTCTAGATTTTCACGTTTATACAAACCTTGTAAGTGTCTGCAACATGTTGCCAAGTATCAATGATGTTCCGTTAGTAACTAAAGAGTTATAGGACAAATTTACCATGAACAGATCACTGTTTACAAAGCAGTCAAATATCACGACGTTCTGAAGGAATTGCATGGTAATATGTAAGTCAATAATTAGTGTATTCATTCAACTATTCTTATGCAAAATTCAGTAATTAAAGAAAAACAATTATAATACTGACGAAGCATCGAAAACCTACATAACCCGACCAAGTTCGGATGGCTACCAACGCTACGCTTATTAGGTCTTAGACCTAATAAGCGTATTTTACGTTTATATTTTTATCTTTTAAGCCCTACGATTTTTTCTAAATCTGTTTTTTAAACAAATATAAACAAATTCAAAACAACGTATGTAAAAATCTACAGCTCTCTATGTAAGCGCTTTATATGAAAACTAGCTAATGGCCAAACGTTCGCGTAGCGGAAACTTGAATTTCTCCGAAGTTTATGCATGCACTAGTTTTATTCATACATACACAATTACACACAAATACACACTAATTTTTGGACACATCTCTTTTCTTCTAAAGTCTATGGATTAAAAAAAGTTCCGCCAGGACAACGTTCGCCCAGCGGAATCAGTTTTTGGTGAATTTCTCCACAATGGTTGCGTGCACAAATTTTTTTTTACCTTACACAATTATACGACGTCATACACTAAATATCTGCATAATTAAAATCTTTAAATTCAACAACATTCCGCTGCGCGTACGCACACGCTACCGTCGCAGAGTGCGACAGTACCACGTACCTATGTAAGGTCAAGGTCATGCTTGACAAATAGTAAGAACATGTAGATAGAGTGGACTCATCTTTATTATTTCAGCCGAAAGATGACCAATGCTAAACACAGGCCTGAGTCCACCCTCAGTCTGTGCCACATCAGTCGTTTCTGGTTTCTGGGTGTCTGGCATCCATCGGACCCCCGTATCACATATCCAGACTAAACAGCTAACAGAAATTTCTAATGAAATATAGGTATTTTTCCCAAACTGAAGATTGTATTCGGGAACGCCCAGCAAGCATCAGTTGCCGGTAAAGCAACAAGGCAGCAAAGTTAGCTGTATTTTTTTTAGTTTAGTAGGTAAAGTAAAAGTTTTTAATTTGTAACTATGTACAGGCAGATAATATCTTACGCACAGCCTAGGTAAGTCGACATTTTTATCTCGAAATACTAGCTGTACTTATGCCGATTATCATCGCTCACCGTAATGAAACGCCCAGAGTTCATGCGTGGAACCCCGCAGGTCCTTGTACCCTCCGTAGATGAGCAGGCAGTCCTTCAGCGCGTGCGCCGAGTGTCCGCGTCGACCTCGGGGGCCCAGCCCTGCGCTTCGTGTGTCTCGGGAGCCCCGCCGTCGCACTGTCGACGTGTATCCTGACTGGCCAGGGAGCTTGCGCCATATTTGCGTCTGGAAAATATATTATATATGTAGGATGACATCAAACATGGGATTAAGAATGTTACATTATCTTTTCGAGGAACTACATACAGCAAGGGTAGTCAACAAGTAGTCGAGGAGCGCCCGTCCATTTAATCTTAAACGTTCCTTTAGTTAAGCTTGTTGCGTGTTTGAGTGATGAAACCTTATGTTTTAATGCTAGGATTAAAATCAGCCAGGTGTAGGTATAATTTAAGCCCTTTGGTAGCCCATAACAAGACTATATAGATAAAAACAATTAAAGAAGATATAGATGGAATTAACTTAGTAACAAAACTTGTAGTCCACAAGGACAAGGCCAGATTCTCAAGTCAGAAAAGCCAGTCAGTGTAGCCATTGTCTCCACTTTGTAGCTGGATAAGTTAAGCTGAGCGTGGTGGTGTAACTATTCGTGAAGCGTCTATAGATATTCTCCTTACTTGTATACTTAAAATACTATCATCAGCCCTTTAACCCTGATAACTTGTTTAAGAAAACCGAGGAATCTAAAAATGATCCTGCTGTACAGTGCTAGACTTCGAATGCTGGTGACAATAAATTTGATTTAAGTCCACGTGAGAAAGAACTTGATATTTTTGTTAAATTCCCACGCACTCACGCAGGCAACTGTACTCCTCAACCTACATACCTATATTATGACGAGGACCGATAGCGCGTGAGTCGCGTGCCCTCGAGACTCGGCTGCCGGCTCGCGGCCTAGTAAGTGCACTGCGGCACGGTAATATTATCTATACAGTATTCCAACTTCATACAAACGGACGAAACGCGAGCTATACCTACGCGCCTCGATCTCGAGGTGCGCTCGGGATGCAGACAGTCGCGTCTGTGCCGCGCGATTTTTTCAATAAAAATAAGTTCAAGTACATATTTATATATTTATTATGACGAGTAGGATATATTGTGCTGATTTTGAATGAATGAGAATTCTTCATTTAAAACCAAACATATAAATTGTAAAGTAGCTGCAGGCAGGTACCTATCTTTAACCAAGTAAAAGATATTCCTTTTTCTCCACCTTGTCCATGTTTCCCAAAACAATTTTTAATTAAGCTTTAGAATGCGGATTTTTGTACTTTAAAATTTAATAATAAAGCATTTCGTAGGTACGTCTCAGTCGAGGCGCAAATATTGAACACTTCCTATTCAATTCACAAAGTATTTTATTTGTATAGTAAAAAAGTATATTTACAATCACAAAAGTAAATGGAAACACAAAGTAGGCAAATGTAATTAAAATGCTGGAGGCGGTCAGCCATAGTGCGGGCAGCCCTATCGCATGTTTACGTACCGCGCGGCTGTAGGCATTTATTTCAAAGATACGGCCGAGTTACAATACTGTATAGATAATATTACCGTGACTGCGGCAATGTTGTGCACGCGAGTTTATGTTAAGTAATGAGAACACTTCGAGGACGAGAGGGTTCGATTTAGATTTGGAAGGATTTCATTTTAACTATTTCTATATTCTTACTAGCGACTTCGCCCGCACGGAATAAGTGCTTCCCTCTATTTCAAAATATAGCCTATTTGTTATTGTGATTAAGCTAAATTACAGTAAAGTTTCATCAAAATCCGTTCAGAAGTTATTACGTGAAAGATTAACAAATATTTGACATATCTGTGACAAATATCCATACATTTCTCTTCTCAGTCGTACACTCTGGCGGAGTGATCATGGTCATGGATTGTCTGGTAGTTTGGTTGCGACTTTTGCGAGACTTCTCCATCTCTCTCTATTCGTGACATTGCGTAAACATCATCTCATCATCATACATACCTATATAGTAGGATACCTAACTAGTAGGTTGTACCTATCTATCTTTTTTCTTTCATTACTGAAGGTATTGGAGGTTTATGTTTTCAATTTCAGCATTCTTAGACCCAGGTAGAATCGGCTTGGATTTCGGATCCACGAGCAGCATGTTGCGTACTTACTAGCTTATAAGCGAAACCTTTCTACAATGCATCAATCAGGTCAAGGTAAAGTTGTAACGAGCAGCTGTACCCAGGATATGCAAGTGTCGATGGGCCAAAAGAACAGGTACCAGAACCAGTCGGGCCAATTAATGAATACTGCATGCATATGTGTACTTTCCATATCTGTGCGTATTAGAAGTACTTTAAAATCTCTGTACTAAGCTATCATCATCATCATCATCATCATCATTTCAGCCGATAGACGTCCACTGCTGGACATAGGCCTCCCCCAAACGTCGCCACAACGAACGATCCTGTGCGTCTCGCATCCATCGGATTCCCGCAACCTTCACCAGGTCATCGGTCCACCTTGTAGGGGGCCTTCCGACACTGCGTCTTCCGGTACGCGGTCGCCACTCCAGAACCTTTCGGCCCCAACGGCCATCTGTTCTGCGAGCAATGTGCCCTGCCCATTGCCACTTTAGTTTGGCGATTCTTCGCGCTATGTCGGCAACCTTGGTTCTCCTGCGGATATCTTCATTTCTGATTCGATCACGCAAGGAAACTCCGAGCATAGCCCTTTCCATTGCCCTTTGGGTGACTTTGAGCCTTCTGATGAGGCCCATTGTGAGCGTCCACGTTTCGGAACCATATGTCATCACTGGCAACACGCACTGGTCATAGACTTTCGTCTTGAGACACTGTGGTATATTAGATGAGAAGATACCGCGCAGCTTCCCGAACGCTGCCCAGCCGAGTTGGATTCGACGGTTGACCTCTTTCTCGAAATTAGATCTACCCAACTGGACTGTCTGTCCAAGGTAGACGTAATCGTCTACAACTTCGAGTGCAGAGTCTCCGATCTTGATCGGAGTGGGTGCTACATGGTTATTTACCATGACTTTGGTTTTGTCCATGTTCATTTTAAGACCCACTCTTTCGGAAGCTCTACTGAGGTCATTGAGCATTGTGCTGAGCTCTTCCGTAGTCTCAGCCATGACTACTATGTCGTCGGCAAACAGAAGATGAGTGATGTACTCGCCATTGATATTAATGCCCAATCCACTCCAGTCCAGAACCTTGAAGACATCTTCCATTGCGGCCGTGAACAGTTTCGGAGAAATGACGTCTCCCTGCCTCACACCCCGCTGCAGGAGGATAGGTTTCGAGGTCTGGTCCTGCAGTCTGACTGACATAGTGGCGTTTTCGTACAAACACTTCAGCACCTCGATGTACCGATAGTCAATCTGGCACCGTTGTAGAGACTGCAGCACAGCCCAAGTCTCGATCGAATCAAAGGCTTTCTCGTAATCCACAAACGCTAAGCAGAGAGGCAGATTATACTCCTCGGTCTTCTGTATAACCTGCCGTAGCGTGTGTATGTGGTCTATGGTGCTAAAGACTTTTCGGAATCCGGCTTGTTCGGGAGGCTGGAAGTCGTCGAACCTGCGCGCGAGACGGTTCGTGATGACTCTGGAAAACAGCTTGTAAACAGCTTGTAACTAGACTGTACTAAGCTAGTTAGTACCGAAATAGATCCATTAGCAGCAACAAGTAAATATAAACTCTGTCAACAAGACAGTATTGTTACCTCTGTATCATATATCCAGAGCGGTGTCTCGTTGGAGAGTGCGCCGGCTTCCCCGCCGAACACGTAGAGCTTGGCCTCGTGAGCTGTCGCGCTATGCTCCTGCAGCGAGGGCGGGGGGTCACCGCGACACTCCAGCTTCTCCCATTTACCATTAGCTGGAATGATACCAAAATTACTTAGACGAAGTTTTACACTTCACAAACACACTGATCTTCTGTTTTACTCATTTCGACAGTTATATTCCATCAACCGGGAACAAGTCCAGACTCCTTCTGACTCAGGTGGCTTCAAATTTGGGAATCGAACCCAGGACCTCGGCTAAGAGAGGCGTTTGCGATCACTACAGTAAATAGAATAGACAACATAATTACAAGTTGTAGACGTCATGACGTCATGCGTCGTCGTTGAAAGTGCACAATTCACATTTATTTATTTATTTAACAATTCTTGTAACATAAACGTGTTTTTTTTTGGTTTTTTTTTTTAGGTGGGGAAATCATCTAATGACAAATCCCGCTCTTGGGCGGAGCGGGAGATAGTGTCAGACTTTTACTGACTAAAAACGCACTCCTGTTCCTTCGTTGCATTCGTCCCAGGGCCCCGGGTTTCGTTTTCACCCTACCCATGGCCCCAGTAGGCTTCGACCCTGCTGGGCCCCTAGGATTTGCTGGTATCTCCATGAGGCGCGCGTGGAACAATACGCGCCGTCGACGACTTGGGCTCGGTCCAGACGGTTACCGGATGGTCGGACGGCGGGCTACCCATTGCTCGCCGTCCGCAAGCCCGCGCCTACGGTGGCCGGGAATCGGGTTGGAGTGTGAGGACCGTTGCCTCACGCGATCGGCCGCCTCCTTTGCTAGCATTACTGCTTCGCAGAAGGAGGCGACCGCCTGCAACTTCTCCTCGCTCCAGACTATGGCCTGTACCAAGGCCCGGCGCGAGAGATCGCCGCCGCTGATCGTCCCCACGAGGACACGGCGTTGCTCTGCCCAAGCGGGGCACACCTCCACCGTGTCCTCCGGGCGGTCCACACAGTGGCGACACCCGGGCGTCGCTTCCGCACGAATCCGGTGCAGGAACTAACCGAACTTACCGTGTTCGGTGAGAACCTGCGTCATGCGGAAGGTGAGGACGCCGTTTGGAAAAACTTCCAACCACGTCTCAAAGAGGGGACTTACCGCCATAATTGTGGCGTGCCCAATAACTTTAGGGTATGAATAAGACCATATCAAAGAATCAACTGGCAAATGAAATATTTTTCAATTATCTTTTTTTTGTTTTCTTTTTCATACAAAATAATTCGATAAATTCACGATTAATTATGTAAAACACCCTTACGTGAAATATGACAGCGTAAATATATAATGTCATTTGTTTTTCTAGATTTCGTCGATGACTGGCAATGTCACAAAAGTAAAGATTTGTCATACGGGTGTTCAAATTAATTATGATGATATCTTCAAAACCATGCATTTTTGGACCACATATTCTAGGACTTTTATTATTATTTTTCATTATATATAAGCTTGAGTTATGGGATATCAAAAACAACACATTGTATATACATAGGTATAATAATAAAAAAGACACTGAAAAAATACTGAAAACATATTATTCTGTGTGATTTCTATTAAAAATTTCTTCCGGCATTTTACATGGATTGAGTTCAGGACTCGTAAAAATTATGCCAGACATTTCATAACAGAATGCAAATAATTAAATCAGCATTCACATAGCATTGTCATATTTCGAATTACTTAAAATCATCAACTTATAAAACAAAATACAATAGAACAGAACATAATCTTTACAACATCAGAATCATAACAAAACAAGACTCGATACGTATTCGCGCAGCAAAAAGTTCCGACTCGTAATTAGCGTTTGAGTCGGTTGACGAGGCTCGACCTAATTAAACGCCTGTCGGAAGCTGCAGCAGAAGTTTTCAGGAAGAAAAGACACGTTTTTGTGGAGAACCCTTGAACGACTGCTGACGACAGCCTCTTCGATTGATATCAAGGACCGCGTTCAAGTCGGCGTCCACCAAGGAACACAATTGGGTTTGAGAAGATTGTTGGTTGATTGTGTTATGTAATTAGGTACAGACTTTGATAAATGAAAGTTTGTTAAGTGTTTATAAAGGAAAGTGGGGCTTTTTGTGTGTGTTTTTGAAGGTTAATTAATGTTGAAATAACACAACTTCTGCACTAAATTAGACATAATGTAGTAAAAACAAAAGTATGTACCTGCGAATGGAATTAAAGTATTTAAAAGTTCTTACTGAATTAATGATAACCCAGACCGTAAACATTCAAGCTGTCTGTATAATAGAACTTACCGAGGCTATACCTCCAGAAGTCCCTAAGCGGCACGGCGCCACCCGCACCGCGCCCGCCGAGCACGTACACGTGCCCGCCCAGCAGCGTCGCCGAGTGCTTCCCGCGCGCGCACGGCACCGCGCGCCCGTTGTTGCCGCCGCACTCCACCGAGCTCCACATCTCATCTAGTGAAGAAAATGGACGATTTAATTATTGATCGCAAATCTTATCTCTAAATTAGCACTCTTTCAGTTGTACCGAATCCATAAGGTTGATAAATCGCCAATAAGAAACTAATGTAATTCCGACAAAAACATTTAACAATACAACCACTAGCAGATCATAGACCAAGCTTGAAGTCATAGGGACGACCACTCTTTACTGAAAGTACTTTGTAAATGTAATTCTGTCATCAAAATGGACCGTCAAAGTGAAGACCGTATTGAGTTTGTGAGTAAACAAATTTTCCGTCAGACCCTTCGCCTTTTCCCTGCTGAATAAGCAAAATCTTTTCCCATTAAGAATAGCAATAGCTGCGAAAAGGGACAGAAAAATATAACACATATGCTTTAACAGCATCAAAGGCAAAACTCATTAGATTCAGCAAATTTTAAATAAAATATAAAATTCCACGCTCCGAAGCTTTCGACAAGGTAAACCACATTGCGTCTTTCCCTCGTCTTTGATCGAAAGTTTCCGACATCAAAGTTGTGTCCCTAAGAATAAAATGTATTACTCCCCTTCAATGTGCATAAAAATCACCCACTACTCGTCGTGTGGGGATGATGAAATGCCGGCGTCCCTCAGGGCTTCTCGCTAGGACCCTCCGTTTCAACGTCTCTAAGTATTGCTTATTGCGAATGAATCCCTTCTTGTTCCGTGTAGGGACGTGTTTAGGAGTTATCGTTTACAATGTGTAAATATTAGTTAGGAATCGAGGAGGATTCATTTTTGTTTGTGGGAGGAAACATAAACTACTATTGTCATTGTACTAAGTTTTGTTGACTGCGGTTAACAAAGTATTAATGGACATTTCAAGTTTAATATGTTGCCAAACTGTTGTTATTAATCCGTTTTCTACATGTTACAAGAGAAACTTGACAAAATTTTACTTAAATATTTTGTATAATGAATGCGTGACCACTCTATTCTGCATGCAATGAAAACTTAATTACGTAGTGTAACTACACTACATCGTACAATGTTGTAGAATATGTACTACGCCTATCTTAGTTGTAAACCGCAGCATTAAATAGATTAAAACTTTGTAGAACTTAACAATTTCCTGCGTTGGCCGGCAGCCAAGCCTGCTGTAGCAAGTTCAATATACCGATAACGAATGGTCGAGGGACGGAGTCGGAAAAAATGGTTTTCTCATTTTGTCACTAAATTCTGCAAATCTTACGAGAACTAAGAAATCGTGACCGAAGAGTTTCATATTGAAAAAGATTTCGATTGAAGAAATGAAATGACAACGAATTACCAGCCTACGTAATAATATCATAACTCCAGACTCAGTATCCGATAAATCATGTCCTTTAGGGCAATAACATTAAACCCTTTTACGACAAAACCACAACCCTTCCTGTATTAAGACTTATGGCTTCATAAATGTCCGTCCATTTTCCTAAAGGCTCGTATACTTTTCACATCAAATATTTCGTCCGATCGCCCTATAATTAGTCCCTGCACAGGGCATAACAACCCTTTGTTTACCACGTGACTTGTTTGACAATTCAGCTCAGAACCCTGGTCGTCAGCATGTTGCCACACTTGTAGGTAAAAAACAAAAACATAGGGGAGACCGGGAGGGCCTCTCTACAGTAGTCGAGGGTGCACGGGACAACGGCGGTACACGTTTCTATTACACAACCGTGTACCTTCGTCATGAGTCGTTAAAAGTGACTTATCGACACCTAAAAATGACATCTCTTCTGATGGTGGTGAGGTTGTTAACGAAACTTATTTCAACATTCATAAGTTTAGAATCGTTGGCAATGTTTCCAGGGTCAACGTGAATGGCTGAAGTTTAAGAGATAATTTCAGGACTGCCATAACTTTAATGTCTTACAGCTTGTTTCGCCAAGTTCAATCTCCGACGTGTAATCACTTTTTGAAATTATTTTATCGTTTATGTAATACTCTCCATTTTATCTTAAAAGCTTGTAGGAAATCTGGGTCAGTAGTGACACTAATTTCCATCACATTTATTTTGCTGAGTCATAAGATTGCTTAATGTTGTAGGTCATCAAAATTTATACAGAGACCCCGTTCCTTGCTAACATTACTCTATGTTGTCTTTTGAATGGATTGTAGGCAACTCAGTGAGTTGACATTACACTGCGAGGGCATTATCTCCCTTTTCTCGCTAGTTTCGCCAGACGCAGGTCCGAGCCTCGCCAGCGTCAGCCGATTAGAAAGAGTTCGGTGTAAGCAAACATGTTTGCGTTATAACAAGCTTTCAAACAAAGCTGAGTCGCCTCTACATGGACGAAGTGTTGTTTGCTTTCATTAGGATGCAAATGTCACCCGGGAAAAGGGACCGACCGTCGATGTTGGTGTCGGTGACGTAAACTGTTTATTGATATACTTCGTGGATTCAGGATAGATACCGTAATTGTATGTTTAGAGGTAAGGTAGAGGTTTGTTGTTTTTAGGTACTGTACTAGCTTCGTCTAGCAACTTCGTCCGCGTGAAAATCGAAAATTATGGCAATCGAACATACTCTATATCGAATTTCATCCAAATACGTTCAGCTGTTAAGACGTGAAGAGCTAATAGACAAACAGATTTACTTGTGCATTTATAAATAAACTAGCTTTTGACCACGGCTTCGCTTCCGTTAATTTTGGGATAATATAGATTTTTTTTCACGATCCTATAGTGTTTTTATTAGTGAAAAAAGAAAATAAAAACCTCTGGGAATCGAACATGCGTCTTCTGAATGACTATGTCTTGATTCGACTATGTATGGTGAACCGTCCATACCTATAATTACATAGGTTTAGCAACATCAGCATACGCGTGACCATGTAGTACAGAACAGTTACTAACTAAAATCAATGATACTTTTATGCTCGGGTGGTTTCATTGTCATTCCCGGTTTCTATCATCACTTTACCATAACTGTACAGACTTTCATAGCACAGGGTGCAGATGTCACCTCTTGACAATTAACAGAGGCGGTTTAAGAGTATTTAAGAGCAATTGTGTATAATTTTCAATATCCTGTTTCTTCGTTGACTTTCATACCAGGGCCGAGTCTTCCTTTCAGAATCAGACCCTTGGCCCAAGTAGGCTTCGACCCTGCTGGGCCCCCACGGTTGCTGACATCTCATAGAGGCGCGCGTGGAACACGGCACGCCGTCGTCGACGACTTGGGCTCGATCCGGACGGTTGCATACGGTAGGTCGGACGGCGGGCTACCCATTGCTCGCCGTCCGCAAGCCCGCGCCTACGGTGGCCGGAAATCGGGATCGGAATCCCGGCGGCCAGGGGCGCGGGTGCCATTGCCTCGCGCGTGCACGTGCGGCCTCCTCATTTGCTAGCATTACTACTTCGCAGAAGGAGGCGACCGCCTGCCACTCCTAGCTCCGAACCAAGGTCTGTACCACGGCCCGGCGCGAGAGATTGCTGCCGCCGATCGCCCCCACGAGGACACGGCGGTGCTCTGCCCAAGCGGGGCAAACCTCTACCATATGCTCCACCGTGTCCTCCGGGCGGTCCATACAATGGTGACACCCAGGCGTTTCTTCCGCACGAATCCGGTGCAAGAACCTTCCGAACTTACCATGTCCGGTGAGGACCTGCGTCATGCGGTAGGTAAAGACGCCGTGTTGCCTTTCCAGCCACTCCTCTAAGAGGGGACTTGCCGCCATAATTATGACGTGCCAAACCCCTTCAGGGATGGAATTCTAGAACAAGTGTTTTTTTATCTTTAATTGTTTTTTTATAATTTTTAGTTTCATGCTTCTAGCTTCAAAATGACGGTCTTCCATTCAAAGATTCAAACCGCTTTTCAACTTTTTAGGGATTGAATTTCGAGAAATCCGTTCTTACTCCTCTAAAACAAAACCTGTATAAAATTCAGCGTTTAGGTAGGGCGTTCATCAGTCAGCGAGTCGGGCCCTCTTTTAATATAGATAATACTCGTATATACCTGTAGATATGTTTTTTTAATCTCAGATATTTGATAATTTTTCAAAGATTCACGCGACTTACTAATTCTTGAAAGTGAGTTGAAAAAAGGGAGTTAGTCAATTTCCGGAATTCGCAGCGTATAACTTCGTATCACCGACGGCTCCGTTTCGATTAACTGTAGCTATCCATAGATGTCTCAGCTTCTGGACCCTTTAGGAAATGAGATTTGTCTTAAATAATAAATGTTACTTCGTAACACGTCTCAATAAATCATTTGATACTTCGTGCTTCCGCAATATGGATGAGAGAACATCACTTTATCACGGCCTTCTCCGACCAAACTTATGAATGAGTTGGAATAAATGGATTACCTAATGGCATGTTTCTGTTTGAGGAACTTCTGATCCGTTAGTGGCTCCCAAGTCTCTTAGCTTGATACTTTATAGATGAGAGTGGTCGCAACAGTAACACATGATTGCCACTTATTGTGACTAATGGAGGCAGGCGGATACGGATAGATAACATTGTTATATAACTAGACAGCTATATGACAAGTAATATGAGGTGTGCGAGCGTTTGAGTAGGGAAGTAGACCGAGGAAAAATCTGTAACTGAACATTTTCCAGATACAACAGTTTAGACTAACCGACCAATAATGATAAATGAAAACGATAGTTACAGCCGGGTCGTAAACCGAAACAAACCGTTGGAAAAAAGTAGGGAACATCAAAGCAATAACTACAATATTCTATTTAATCTTCCAATGGAAGTTGAAGATATGGTCGTTCATGCAGCAATAAGTCCTGATGAGGCAGCGATCAGCTGGGATGGCCGCGTTTTCTGCCCCAACGCCCCGCGCGCCATGAATACAGATCACCCGCAAGTCCGCTTGCATAATATCCACGCAGTAGAAGACTGGGCTTTCAATGAATTTATTATTACTTTTACATTTAATTTATCGCACGTAATACTACAAACCTGGGAAGAGGTGGCGAGACGACCTAGATGCCTACCGCAAAGACTGGTTCGAGGTGGCCCAAAAAAAGAATACCTGGAACAAGTTGGGGGAGGCCTTTGCCCAGCAGTGGGACAGTATAGGCTTTAAAAAAAAATACTACAAACTAGTTATGCAACGGAAGTGGCTTAACGGAAACAGATGTCAAAAGTAAATCTTTGCCGATGCGGAAGCGGAAACGGAAGCGGAAGTATTAATATTATGAAGAAAATGAAATATTATTTTTAAAAACAACAGGTTTACGTTGTAATCACGTAACACCACTCACCAAAAAATATAATAATAAAGAAACTCGTTGCGACACGTTTGTGTACCGCCCCCGCCGCCCCACCGCCTCTCCCGATGTGTCCAGTCGTCCACGCGCCTCCCACCCCTGCCCTACTCGCTGTATTCTTGCATTCAGAGTTCTGTTATAAATTTTGCGGAAGCAGAAGCGGAAACGGAAGTGAAAAAGCTTGCGGAACTTCTGCAGAAGCGAAAGCAGAGTTCTGTTGCAATACTAATCTAAACACATGGTTACACATCAATATCATCATTCATTATTGCATTTTTACATGATTTGGAATAGATTTGCCTTCGTGTGCCGTTGTTGTTAGAACATATGGCATGCACTCAGCAAAATGCAATAAGATTCTGTTCATGAACTTTATCTGTAGATATTATAGGTAGATATCCAGGTCAGAGTAATCTTGTAAGAATTTCGTCTCGCTAGTACATATGTAATAGGTAAAATATCGTACCTTTTACAAAAAAAATCTCTTTAACGCCAACTCTGCTTTACATTCTCCACCACACAAAGGACCCTCATCTTTTCCCATTTTATATCTTCAAAGTCCTTTGTGCTTATCGGCGTCGTTCCTCAGTTCATAGATCACGCTGCTCGTGTCATCAGAGCTCGAGCGTCGTGATCGTGGCGCGGTGACGTCGCGCGTCGTGGCGTCGTTATCTCGGGACATATCCACCTTATACCGATCAATACTCTCCGGAATGGGTCGCTTTGTCGATCACTTGTTTGTATCTCGTGAGGAAATAAGGCAAGACAGGAGAGAAGGTCACGAAAACTGTTTTTCAGGGTTCGATTACCGGGTCATTTCCTACTTGAGGAATATCTCAGTAGCAGCCCGGTGTTTGGATTTTTGCCTGATGAATGGCAATAGGCTCGTCCTCTGATAAACATAGCTAATTAAGAAATGTATGTAGGCAAGGCCCTCTAACCAAAGGAACCAATAATATGCGAGGGCCAGAGAAGCGATCTCCTCGCTGGTCCGAGCACTCCGCCTCACTCGGGATAACTTACATTTTCTGACTAATCGAAAACGAAGTTTTAAATGTATAAAAAACTTTTCACAAAAAAAAAATACAAACGACTTCAATGTAAAAAAAGCACTGAAAAGTGCAAAATAACTTTAATTCCAAAAGTCGGTGTTTCTTTATTAATTTTTTTTTTCGTTATTTAACACCGCCTTCCGAAATTAAAGTTATTTAGCACTTTTCAGTGTTTTTTTACATTGAAGTCAGTTGTATTTTTTTTTGTAAATAGTTTTTTATTTTTCACTTTTTAGTTATGATACCACCACTAAAAAGTACCCCTCAGCCATACTTAAATACCTTATAGCCAGAGTGCATCTCATGACAATTCTAATAATATTTGGTATTATTAGAATTGTCATGAGATGCACTCTCAAGGTTAGATTAAATTAATTTATTACAGGGTTCCGGTGCCTAACTTCAGGCTTCATCATCAGATCAGTTCGATATATTCCCCCTATTCTTTCAGTCAGTCATCGACTACACGTATAAGTAAAGCAATTTTACTTGTTACGACAGTTCTGCTGTGATCCTATGAGGAGTTCTGTTCCATATCTTCGAAGTTCATGATCAGATCATAACAATATTTCTATGGGACCAACTTGAAAGCATAACCTTTCAATAAAAAAAAAAAATTTAAAACGGTCCACTATTGACCGAGAAATCGGTGAACATATATAAAAAAAATAAACATACATTTAGCCGAACATAGAACCTCCTCCTTTTTGAAGTCAGTTAAAACTCGATCAAAATTTCAGGAGATTTTTTTATTTTTATTTCTTTCATGAGTTCATAGACATAGACCAAGTAATTTTTAAAATTTAATTTAATTCTAGCCACCCTAAATATTGCCGCCCCCTTGATCGAGTTGTGACTGTAGGTACCTGCACCCCTGCCTAACCCTTAGAGGAATACAGGTGTAATGCTACGTTGAGGTACCTATTTTCATTCTTTTACTCGTCCAACCTTGCTCCTTATTTTAGCAAATCCACCATACAGAAGGTGCTATGAAAACTCTGGTAGCCAAAAACGGCCACCCGTCTCTGCTAACCTGACGTGATCCTGACAGAAATATACAATTATTAAGATTGGCTTACACCGTGATCCTATCCATGTAGGCACACTACAAGCCTACAGGGTGAGGAAGATAATGCTAACCATGGTTTTAGACGTTGTAAAAGCATCCTTAGATATTCATAATAAATTATTTATTTTATCCTGTTCAAATGGAAAGGAAATCGGACGTGACTGTAAAACCACAAATTGCCCACTTTACTTTTTCCTCGTCAACGTCATCATTTGGGCAGTATGCTGTGTATTTTATCTCGGCATAGTAAAGTGTTAAGTACCTCGTTGACCTTTGACCTCATCCTCGAGAGTTAAGAGACACGTCACATCGTGTTGGGAGGGTGTTAGCTGTGCAAGCGATCAACACGCGATGCTCACTTGTCGACACTTTCAACTTTCGAGCTACACATAATGACATAAGTACTATCGTTAGATACTTACTGCTACTAGCAGAAGAGGTCATTAGTGTGTTTATATTCTTTGTGTTTCCTGTTTTATTTCTATAGCGAACTTTCGGAGCAAGTACGTACCTACTAGTCCAGGCGGGTTCTGTGAAGGAGCGGGGGTGTCTTCATGGCTTAGGAATTTAAAAAAAAAAGTTGTTTAGGTTGATTACGATAGCCTTGTTAAATAGCTATATTCGACTAGTGGATCACGGAGTATATTCATTCGGACTCATTCATCAAAAGAACACGCAAATTTAAGAAGAAGATAAAGTCGTTAATCAAGTTTAGAAGGTGCTGAAAATAAGTGGTAACCATAGTAACCTACTTAGGTAAGCATTTCAAGAATATGTTTTAAAGCATTATGATCTTTTGGGAACTTACTCAGGGTAAGTAAGTAGTAGTTTCATGTAAATTCTGCAGTCATTGTTTAGAGTAGAAGCTGCACTAAATATAGCGAGGAAAAGGCAGAGATTTAAATGTAAATAACTGTATACTTTGTGTGTTGCAAGTAAATCCCGGGTAAAATGTGAAAAATAAAATAAATAAAATAAAATAAAATATAACCCGGTGAAGGAGAGCTGATTTAACAAGCCTTCTGAGAGTTATTTAATATAATAGAGCTTTGTTTAAGATGAAATGACGCTGAGGTTGATAACGTATAATGCTATGGTACAGAGACCTAAAAGAACGATGTAAATAATAAGATTCAGGTTTGGTTTGTAAGGGGTTCGAAATATAGTCCGGCCACTTTAGACATCCAAGGTTACAATAATTCGCACCCAGCTGAAAATTGGTAGGATTGTTTAAAACACCATCATAAATGAAACCTAAAAAGTCCTCATCAATCCGATACCTGGAAAAAAAACTACTCGAGGTCAAAAGTCACAAAAAAGAGTTTCTCGCGATTTTCAGCAAAACGTACCTAAGTGTTCGACTTGCTGATGACCAGCCAGGGTCCGCACAGGGCTTCGGATGGAACCAGGGAGCCCCACAGGAAATAAAATAAAAGATTGCCACCCTGTTCCAACTGTATATTCTCGCAGAAAAAGGTTCTTCACAAGTACATAGGGGTTATACATAGTGTCGCCGGAAAATCTTAATAGCGCGATGTAGAAAACAATACAACGCCATCTATCGATTCAAGCTGAACTAATAAATCAAATTATAAATAATTCTAGCCTTCATAATATCACGATAAACAGTAAGTTTTATCATAAAATTAACTCAGACAAAAATTGTAGATCAGATAATTATCTACAAAAATGTCTCAACAGTTTTTTTCCTAGGAGCCACCGTCTTTGAGATATATATAAATCAAATCAAATCAAATCACTTTTATTTGTTAACACAGGTACAGAAATACAGATCTTATATTTGATGAACAGAGCGTTATAATGATTCAAAAAGTTGAAAGAGGTTATCGTCATAATATGCACACGTTTTCACGCGATCTTTGAGGTAGTGTACTTAGCGCGTTTTTAGGGTTCCGTACCTCAAAAGGATAAAACAGAACCCTTATAGAATCACTTACCCCTAATTTTTGGTCTAATTTGACTGGACTAATGCGGAAATATTCATAGGGATTGAATAACCTCGCGGTTTATTATACTTTTAACATTTAGTTGTTTTGTAGAGCTCTTTACCTCGGATGGGAGTTCCAGAGACTACGACTCCGCTGAGAAATGTAAACTAATCATACCGTGGCATGAATTATTATCTGAAGCTGGGTTTCGTCTCTACCTACATATGTGTCAGGATACCAAACAGTACTACATTTTCTATTCATGAATAAAACGATTGATTATGAAAATTAAAAGCCGATATAGGTACCTACATCAATTATTTTAATGCTATACTATCAGAAAAATTGATTTGCACTGCTAGGTTAAAGCAACATTGAATTTGTATAAAAAAATTTATCTAAAACATCTACATACACTAGTCTAACAAAACGCTACCAGGTACCATGTACCCATATTCAATATTCATGTGTGACTGTGATAAATTAACTAACAACAACTAAAACAAGATAAAGGCGAATAAGGCTACGTGGCCACCACGTAGCTAGGGAGGACAGGGGTCCGTAATCTTTAAGTTAGTTTCTAAGTTACTCTTCTAAGCGGATGAACTTGGAGATGAACAGATACCCCAAGGAAAATCCATTCATATTTCACGAGAACTCAGATCGAAGTACATACACATGTACTTGATAGGAATACTCCTTCCTATCAATACGTTATCAACAGCATATGATATTATATCGACAGCGTCGAGGGGTGTCGGCAGACAGGCAGCCGGGCCAGGGGGGTTCAGCGTGGGGTGCGAGGGGGGGGGCAGTCAGGGGTAGCAAATTGGATTTGGCGCTCAATTGTTACGTACGCCTGGCGAGAGGTGTTGCCAGGCTTTGCACAATCAGAGGGAGAACAGGCCGCAGCTAGTCATTTGAAATTGTCGTTTTTGATTGTGGTTACGTTACTACAAGCAACAAAGCGCGTCGGTCTCCATACATTTTATATGGCAACTAGAATTGTAGGGCTACATTAGACCCACGCCACGCGACGCAACGCCACGTGACGCGCTTCTACGTACAAATCAGGCGTGGCCCATGTGTGCATCGGTCTAATGTAGTTCCCGCCCGCTTAAACCATATTCGAAAGCGAAACTACGCAGATGTGGCGGGTCGTCACTTTGTGAGCCGACCTGACGACAATAGTTCCACGAGACTGCAGGACCAATGGCCGCTGGTAGTGCATTTACTTGAAATTATGAGTTTATATCCGATACCCATCACTATCGTTACCTATTTTATTTGACCCTGTAACTAAGTGTGTCATCCCATCACCGTGTTACCAGTCAAAGTAAATAGCCTTTGTTTATTCATGTGTTTCGCTCGTAAAAATAGCAGTCGTAGGTACAGACGCCTAGACGTACGCTGCCGAAACGGTTGCTATCTGATAGTGTAAAGTTAAGAAATTCGACCACTATTTACTAGCAGATATTTACGGCTATTTAGGTTCCATAACAACGCGTCCCTATTAATTTTTTTCTGCCTGAGGTCTTTAACTGACACGAGCCTTTCAACTGTCCCATTTCACTGAATAAATCACTCGCCAATGCCACACTACAATCCGTAAAGTTCATCTTAAACATTGATTTGATGTTCACTGACTTTTCACGTCTAGCCAGGCTACAATTTTTCCAACAACGTGATCGTCGCTCGGTTACCTCATTATCCCCAGCAGCGTCTCCCGTCTGCGCCGGATAACCGGCTCCGTTCCGTTCGCAACAAATGCTGTTCAGTGGCCGGATCCCTGTCTGCACACTGTTACATGGTCCGGATCTCTATCTGCACATAGTTACCTACATTGCAGACTGGGATTACGTTGCGAACGAAAGGAACAACGTGCTATTGTGCACAATTTACGCGAAATGGTGTTTCGCTTAGTGTTTCTATATACTTAGCTTGTTTCGGACTTTGCGATCTAGCTATGTAGTACTTACCTAGTTTTATTAAAGAAACTGCTTAATTTACAGCGTGTTAACCTTGGCAGCTAGGTACGTACTTTTGGCAGAGTCATATCCGTGGGCAGAGTGAATATTTTTTGTCGAGAAGAAAACTTAGCAAATCATAAATAGAAAAAAAGCTTACCAAATAATATATAGGTATTGTGTTTACGTCATTCTATTTACAAAACTTTAGGTTTATGAAGGTCGAATTCTACCCACATTATCTGTGTATCGCAGTGTGTCTATTTTAATAGCGAACCCTTATCCCACGCAAATGAAGATGGATGAGGATCGACGTCTATGATTAGTCAGCCTCAGGCGTGCTTGTTACATATTTATAATTATACGAGTAGGTACCATTTCCCATTTGAAAACCGGTCGATGTGAACGTGAAACAGAGAGAAAAGGATCGGAATATATAATAGAGTCACTCGGCCTGTCTGTCTCGAAGAGTAGCTATTGTGTGGTGACAATAGATGGCCGCTGATGAGCAGGCCACAATAGATGACCAGGCCATTGACGAGCAGGCCACAATGTCCGACCAGATGAGCTGATACGACCGACATTGTGGCGCTGATTGGAGATAGCGCACGTAATACTAATAATGTCTACCTAGATTAGTAACGAACGACTTGTAAAATTGTGACAATGTTAGGAATTGGATTATGGAAGCGGAACACGAAGTGGATGTTATTAATTATTATGTATAAACCAGATGTTTCGTTGCGAAATTGATTACACTTCTAATGTTTATCAAAACTAGGTACCATCCCATTAAAACAATGCAAAGCTCGTCTTTGTTACACAATACAACAAACCAAACCCATTCATTGATAAATCACCGCAAACATCTAGTTACGGAAACTCGTTATCAACTGGCTGCCACAGTTAAAGTTTGATCGTCGTGTGGATAACTGATCGTCCCCCTGTCACCCCCCGCAAGCCTATCGCCCCCGGCCGTGGCAGGGCCATCCTGATGTTATGATTTTCATTAAGTCAAATTGAGATAAACGAGATTTAGCAGTTAAAGGAAATTGCCCCGAAGCGAATCGGGTACGAGAAATATTCCATTTTATTGGTGGATTACAATGAGGATCTCCGTATATTTGCCGAAGTGATTCAGTGCGTACATAACAGTTAGACTTCTGCTCGCACTTTAGCAGCGAATCCGAGCAGATTCGCCACGGAGTCGGCTGCGCGGGTAATCGCAAATTGTATGTGGAACATTGGTTCAGTGCACATAGTAGTCATTACTCGCACTATGTAGGTATACATACGTTATCATGTAGTGTAAAAATAGGACAGACCAGAGAATTCTGTAACTACATCATCAGTTTTCAAAGTTTCCAGTTTCAATATCGATTTCTTAAGTGGATCAGCCCCCCTAGCCAAGTCACAAACGATAAACGTAAACTCTCAGTAGCCTTTAATAGATTTTCAACTTTATGTTATTGGATATAAAGTTGAAAATCTATTGAAGATTACATAGTGTTTTCGTTCGTTCCGGTCGCTAACGCTCAGTAGTCTTTAATAGATTTTCAACTTTATGCTCTTAGGTATAAAGTTGAAAATCTATTGGAGATTACTAAGCGTTCACGTTTATCGTTTGCAACTTGGCTAGGGGGGCAGCTCGGTTTGGCTGCTATCGAGAACGCTAAAGGTAAAATAACACTAATAATAGAAAATATAAATCTTATTCCAAACCATGAACTTGGCCGCAGTGAAAAACAGTTTACTTCAAAATACACAGACTAATAATGGTCAGAAATAAGAATTTCTGTGTCACCGTATTATTAGATGCGACGCACGCTTTTGACAAGGTTAGTCATGAGGGTGAGTTCTCAAGTTCAGACGCATTCTGCCTTACCCGATTTTCTTGACTGGTAGGTATACCTATTTAAAATATGGTAAAAATATGACAAAAGGAACCATTTTCCGAGTTCTAACACGAAACATGCCTCCTCCTCATCCTCTTGCCTTTACGCCATACTGTAAAGGCTGGGGTACCTCAAGAAAGTGTGTTAGGGTAGAACTGTGTAGAACTAGAAAACAACAAAATTGTGAACTTTGCAGACGACGCTGCTATTAATTATAACTACCGGATCTAACCACGTAGAAATAGTACAAAAAGAAAATGAACTAGCTTGAACAAACATTATAACTGGATACAAATATTGAAGATCAAATTCAACGAGTCAAGATCAGTTCACGTTGACTTCACGAACAAAGTAAAACTGAATATTGTCTACTGCTCAATCTGTATCAATGACATGGATAGTGCCTTATGCACAGCCAAATATGTAAGTATCTAGACGAATCTTGATAACTCAGGATGACTTCTCGATACTTCAAAAGTGCCTGTTAATCTTCTGTTAAATAAATGCCCTGATTTAATTTGAAGCTGTGTTCCACTGTTCGGGCAGCTTAAAAATATTTGCACTAGTAAAAGTCACAGGTGTAAGAACCATATCATATAAAAACTCAATCCCTCTTCCTAATATTTACGGATAAACGAGAGTGTTGATCGCAAGTGGCGCGAACGAGCTGATAACGAGCCAACTGTCCCGTCATTACTCACTGTCCGCCACCCGACCACCCGACAGCATCCAACTTGACGACGTTAAATACGGAAATAAGAAATTATCGCCACTGATGGTCGGGGCGGGACGGGCGATTTCTGGAAAACTGCGTGCTCCCACTACTTCACATACATTATATATCCAACATAAATGAAGATATATTGAATGATCGTTCAGATCGGAAGCGACGCCCGGGTGTCGCCACTGTGTGGACCGCCCAGAGGACACGGTGGAGCACACGGCGGAGGTGTGCCCCGCTTGGGCAGAGGAACGCCGTGTCCTGGTGGGGGCGATCGGAGGCGGCGATCTGTCCCGCCGGGCTTTGGTACAGGCCATGGTCTGGAGCGAGGAGGAGTGGCAGGCGGTCGCCTCCTTCTGCGAAGCAGTAATGCTAGTAAAGGAGGCGACCGATCGCGTGAGGCGATGGTCCTCACGCCCCAACCGCCGCCGGGATTCCGATCCCGATTTGCGGCCACCGTAGGCGCGGGCATGCGGACGGCGAGCAATGGGGGGTAGCCCGCCGTCCGACCGTCCGGACCGAGCCCAAGTCGTCGACGGCGCGTATTGTTCCAAGCGCGCCTCAGGAAGATTACAGCAAATCGTAGGGGCCCAGCAGGGTCGAAGCCTACTGGGGCCACGGGTAGTGTGAAAGTGAAACCCGCGGCCCTGGGACGAAGGCAAAGAAGGAACAGGAGTGGGTTTTTAGTCAATAAAAGTCTGACACTATCTCCCGCTCCGCTCAAGAGCGGGATTTGTCATAAGCATATTTTCCAACTTAAAAAAAAAATTTCGTTCAGATTTTAAGATCCTAACTATAAAAGTGATTGTCCCAGTTAACATCTTTCCTGAAGACGGTTTTAAAAATCTAAATTTTTTCCTAGTACGAATCAGTATGAAACTTCGAATGACTGCATCAACCGAGTAAGAAGAAAAGTGTGATAATTATTATAACAAACTCTAGTTGTGTTTTTTAGAAAGAAAAAGAAAGAAAATTGCGTTTATTGGCATTACAAAAAGAAAAAACAAAACACCTTAAAATTAAACAAATAATACATTGAGTAATGCCAAAAGGGCCACAGCTCAGCATAATGCCAAATGGTAACACAAGGCCACCACCTGATGCTGATTTTCAGCTGCAGCCCTTGGGTGCTATATACTTGACAATAGGAAATATTCATTAAAATCTAAAAAGGTTCTGTGCAGAAACCAACTAAAAGAAATTATCTTTTTTTTTTATTATTATTATTGATAGGCTCGCGTTTGACCACCATCTCACCTGATGGTAAGCGATGATCAGTCCAAAAACATTTATGTGCCCATTTAAAACAAATAATAAAACTGAGATATCATTTAACAATATTAGAAACAGTTAAGAGTGTAAACAATTTATAACATAGGTAAAACTTAAAAAGAAAATAAAACAACAAAATAGTATAAAATTGATAAAAATTAAAACAAGTGTATAAATTGATAACAAGGCTAATATCAAAATGTGTGAAATAGATAACAATGCTAAAATCGAAACAGGTAAATAGTTGATAATAAAATAATAAAATATTGTATTTCAAATGGCTGACATGTCGGCTCGAACATCTTGGAAGGCAATTTGATGATTCAATAAAAATAACTTTAATTTTGATTTAAGCTGTTGATCCCCGCAATAACGCCGGCGTTAACGCGCCATTGTCTTTCTATTGTGTCTCTAATTGCGCTACTCAAAAAGTTAAATGCCAAGCAACTTTACTGAATTTTTTTCTTACGTAGTCAGACATTGTAATTAGTGCGTCATCAAAAGTACACAGGTTGGTTTACCAGCACGTTGTAGAGATTTAGATATGAACTAAGTATTGTTAGTTAATCTGAATATCACAATAATATTATAGAGTCTAAAGTATGTATGTGTGTGTGTGTGTGTGTTAGTCACTCCTTCACGCTCAAACGGCTGAATGGATTTGGATAAAATTTGCACACGGTAGACCATGTCCTAGAATAAGACATAGGATACTAGATAGGATATTAGAGTATATTCCCTTGGGATATTTTTTATTTTCACGCGGTTGAAGCTAGAACCTATTATATTTATACAGGGAGATTGGTAATTGAGTGTGTTCCTTCAACTGGGGTTTTTAGAACTAATTTTCAACGATTTTGTCCCTAATTTTCGCGCTAAGTTTTTTTTTGTTATTTTCTTCTTACTTACGATCTAAAATTATATTATTAATTGTGACAAATGTCTACGGACATACACTCTAGATAATAAAGTCTTCAGAAAGATAGAACGTGTATATTATATAACCCATGAATAACAATTTACAAAAAAATCATATATTGATAGATAGATAGATAATATATTCTTTATTGTACCTACACCAATAACAAAAAACCAACAAACCAAGCAATAAACCAAACCAATATCTACTTTGGAAATTAATGTTCCAGCAAATTCTTAAAACTTTCCTTATATATCGTAGTCTACTCAAAATAAATGTAAATGATGTTCAAATAACAGAAGACACATCATAATAAACTTTGCCTGCTTTATTCATTTTGCTGGAAAAAATGTATCGAGTAGTACCAACACATGTTTCGATGAACGCCTTGCTTGTTGCGGATGCTTTATACTAGCCGTCTGATTTACTGCGATGGGTTCTATTCGATCAAATGAGGCACATGAGTCTGTCATTTTCAAATTTACTTGTACATCTTTGATATCGGACGGTTGAAGCAGTAACTTTCGACTATTTGACCGTTTTCTTGTATGATATGCAGCGTTTTTGTTTCATTTTAGTTTTCGCTCTCTTGTTTATAGTAGTAATAAAAAACTTTTTACAAAAAAAAAATACAACCGACTTCAAAGTAAAAAAAAACACTGAAAAGTGCAAAATAACTTTAATTTCGGAAGTCGGTGTTTCTATAATAGTTTTGTCTCTTCGTTATTTAACACCGACTTCCGAAATTAAAGTTATTTTGCACTTTTCAGTGTTTTTTTTTACTTTGAAGTCGGTTGTATTTTTTTTTGTAAAAAGTTTTTTATTTTACACTTTTTAGTTATGGTACCACCACTAAAAAGTACCCCTCAGCCAAACTTAAATACCTTATAGCCAGAGTGCTTCTCATGACAATTCTAACAATCCCAAACATGGTTAGATTACATTAATTTATTACAGAGTTCCGGTGCCTAACTTCAGGCTTCATCATCAGATCAGTTCGATATATTCCCCCTCTACTTTTAGTCAGTCATCAACTACACGTATAAACAAAGCAATTTTACTTGTTATGACGGTTCTGCTGTGATCCTATGAGGAGTTCTGTTCTATATCTTCGAAGTTCATGATCAGATCATAACAATATTTCTATGGGACCAACTCGGAAGCATAACTTTTCAATCAAATAAAATTTTCAAAATCGGTCCACAATTAACCGAGAAATCGGTGAACATACATAAAAAAAAAACATACATTCAACCGAACATATAACCTCCTCCTTTTTGAAGTCGGTTAATAAATACATTAAAGCACCAGACTGTTCATCAGAGGTTTATTTAAGTCGAGAGGCAGAAGATCTCCTTTTAGTTTGTAAATAAAACATGCTTTGCTTTTAGCACGGTAATATTATCTATACTTTTAGATAATTAAGTTAATTAAGGTTATTTAGTATAGTGAATTTTAATGATTGTTAATTTATTATTTCTTAGATTCTTAGTACTTTTTAGCCTGACATACAGGTCCAACCTAGTTCAGGCAAAAATGCAATGTATGCGTTATAATTGTTTTTATGTATTTTATGGGCTCGGCGTAAGCGGCTTGCACAACTGCAAGTTGACGCGTATCGCGGAATATAGCTATCTCTGTTTGACAAAAACAAGTGAGCGACTGACGCAGTGCGCAGCTGTGTGTGTATGTGAGCGTATTGCAATATTGTTAGTAAAATTAGGTATGTTCATTATTTGCTTTATTTTTGCCGAATACTTTAGGGAATCGTTAGTGAATGTACAGACTAGTAACGCGTTTTTGGAAATTTTATTACCGTTCCGATATCTCAACATATTAGGATAACTAGCACACACTAACAAATCAAAAAATGTTATGGAGCCGAGTGCTTTTTTTATAAGTGGGAAATCATTCAATGAGTTCAGTCAATGAATCAGGCCATCGGCGGCAAGGTAACGAACTCTTGCGCCGGTCCCTGGTACAGGTCATGGTTTGGAGCGAGGAGGAATGGCAGGTTGTAGTCTCCTTCTGCGAAACAGTAATACTAGCGAAGGAGGCAGCCACACGCACGCAGGAACGGCCCGCACGCCCTAGCCGCCGGAATCCCGACCCTAAATTCCAGCCAATGTGGGCGTGGGCTTGCGGACGGCGAGCAATGGGCAGCTCGCCGTCTGGCCGTTCAGACCGAGTCCGAGTCGTCGACGGCGCGTAATGTTCCACGTGCGCCTCAAGGAGATTTCAGCAAAACCGTAGGGGCCCAGCAGGGTCGAAGCCTACTGGGGTTGGGCACGCCACAAATATGGCGGTAAGTCCCCTCTTTGAGGCGTGGTTGGAAAGTCCTCATGGCGTCCTCACCTTCCGCATGACGCAGGTTCTCACCGAACACGGTAAGTCGGGAAGTTCCTGCACCGGATTCATGCGGGAGCGACGCCCGGGTGTCACCACTGTTTAGACCGCCCGGAGGACACGGTGGAGCACACGGTGGAGGTGTGCCCCGCTTGTGCAGAGCAACGACGTGTCCTCGTGGGAGCAACTGGCGGCGGCGATCTCTCGCACCGGGCCTTGGTACAGGCCATGATCCGGAGCGAGGAAGAGTGGCAGGCAGCTGCTTCCTTCTCCGAAGCAGTAATGTTATCAAAGGAGGCGGCCGATAGCGTGAGGCAACTGCAACGGTCCTCACGCCCCAACCGCCCCGCCGCCGGGATTCTGATCCCGATTTCCGGCCACCGTAGGCGCGGGCTTGCGAATGGCGAGCAATGGGTAGCCCGCCGTCCGTCCGTCCGGTAACCGTCCGGACCGAGCCCAAGTCGTCGACGGCGCGTATTGTTCCACGCGCGCCTCAGGGAGATGTCAGCAAATCGTAGGGGCCCAGCAGGGTCGAAGCCTGCTGGGGCCATGGGTTGTGTGAAAACGAAACCCGGGCCCTGGGGCGAAGGCAACGAAGGAACAGGGGTGGGTTTTAATCAGTAAAAGTCTGACACTATATTGCGCTCCACCCAAGAGCGGGATTTGTCATTAGATGATTTTCCCACCTAAAAAAAAACCTTCCGCATGACGCAGGTTCTCACCGAACACAGTAAGTTCGGGAAGTTCCTGCACCGGATTCGTGCAGAAGCGACGCCCGGGTGTCGCCACTGTGTGGACCGCCCGGAGGACACGGTAGAGCACACGGTGGAGGTGTGCCCCGCTTGGGCAGAGCAACGCCGTGTCCTCGTAGGGGCGATGCGGTGGCGATTTCTCGCGCCGGGCCTTGGTACAAGCCATGGTCCAGAGCGAGGGGGAGTGGCAGGCGGTCGCCACTTTCTGCGAAGCTGTAATGCTAGAAAAGGAGGCGGCCATCGCGTGAGGCAACGGCCTTCACGCCCCAGCCGCCGCCGGAATTCCGATCCCATTTCCGGCCACCGTAAGCGCGGGCTTGCGGACGGCGAGCAGTGGGTAGCTTGCCATCTGACCGTCCGGTACCCGTCCGGACCGAGCCCAAGTCGTCGACGGCGCGTATTGTTCCACGCGCGCCTCAGGGAGATGTCAGCAAATCGTAGGGGCCCAGCAGGGTCGAAGCCTACTGGGGCCAAGGGTAGTGTGACAGCAAAATTCGGGGCCCTGGGACGAAGGCAAAGAAGGAATAGAAGTGAGTTTTTAGTGAGTAAAAGTCTGACACTATCTCGCGCTCCGCCCAAGAGCGGGATTTGTCATTAGATGGTTTTCCCACCTTAAAAAATAAAAAAGCCTACTAGGTTCGCTTCTGAAAGGAAAACCTGGGGCCCTGGAACGCAAGACAAAAAGGGAATATCGGAGTCGATTTTAGTAAGTAAAAGTCTGACACGCTCTTTCGCTCCGCCCAAGAGCGCGAGAAATCATTGGATGATTTCTCACCCAAAAAAAGTACCTAAGCATTTGAAGTTTAGTAAAAGGAATATATATATTATTTTATTAGTTTGATGTTCATAAGCATATAAATAATTTGCATGGTCCGGAGCGAGGAGGAGTGGCAGGCAGTCACCACTTTCTGCGAAGCAGTAATGTTAGAAAAGGAGGCGGCCATCGCTTGAGGCAACGGCCTTCACGCCCCAGCCGCCGCGTATTAGTTTTGATGTTCATAAGCATATAAATAATTTGCATCACATAAAAAACAAAAAAAGTAAAAGGAATACAGAAAGTCAATAGAAATATTACAGTAAAATTTACAACGCAACCGTAGTAATGACATCACGTACACACTGACACTGACGCACACACACACACTCTCGCTTGCCGCGATAGCACTACTAACTCTTGGGATAAATTTGGATGTGTTCCGTAATACCAAAAATGATGAATGAAAACATTTCTTTTTATATAATTTGTAACTTGATAATATAAACTATGTTCCTACGTAAAGAATATTAGAAATATTGTTGTTTTTAATACAGAAAAAACAAAATGAAAACATGCCATTTACGCTACAAAAATATGCGAAATGAAAATTGCTTAAATTTCGTTTTGGGTAAGTATTTTAAAAAAAGAAACATGTAGGAACCTAGATAAATATTGTCTTAATCCGAATATCATCATAATATGGTGGAAATATGCTCCATCTGCAAATGATTTTGGTATTACGTTTGTATGGATAATTCAGCTGTCGCCGTCGCCTTAAGCCACTTTTATTAAATAAACGATATTCTATTCTATTCTATTCATTGCATCACATCTGCTCTCAAAACGGTGAAAGAAAACATCGTGAGGAAATCGGCAAGTTTTAGGACTAAAAATTTGGTCTGCATTGGGTCCGCGTAGTGGTTTACGGCCCATTCCCTCTCCTAGAGAGGAGACCTAAGTCCCAGCAGTGAAAACATTATAAGACTGATTATACTATGCTTTATGCTATTGAAATGTGGTAACACTTTGTAATTTATGTATAGTACGTGCTCATACCGGTATAGTACGGGCCGAAAGGTTCTGGAATGGCGACCACGTACCGGAAGACGTAGCGTTGGAAGGCCTCCTACAAGGTGGACCGATGAATTGGTAGGTAACGGTTGCGGGAGTCCGATGGATGCGAGACGCACAGGACCGTTCATTGTGGCGACACTTGGGGAGGCCTATGTCCAGCAGTGAACGTCTTTCGGCTGAAATGATGATGATGATGATGATGATGATGATGACGTGCTCATAAAAGTACAAAAACAACAAAGCGAGTGCCGCATGTTTCGACACTACACCAAACGTATTGGGTATTTGCTGTTGACCCAGTAAGAAGCCAATTCCTCACAATGATAAGGAACCGTTCGTATGCGAGTCCTGCGCTCTCTTCCAAAGGCTACCTATAAGTATCTGCTAAAATTCACCCAACCGAAGTCATCAGGCTTTAGATAAAACTAATTTTATCGATAGCCTGATGACTTTGGTAGCACTAATGCTAGCCATGCGAAGCCGGATCAGGTCGATGATATGATAATAAGCGCAAGAAGGGTATCGTCGGTCATTAGGGTTTCTCTAAGACGACATCGATTATCGCCTTCGGGATGGCATCTGATCGCGCTTATTCAGCACGCTGAACAGCAATAGCTTCGCAGCAGCTATGTCCTCCTCGCTGAAGTTCATTGCGCAGGTCTGGACTGCGGACCCTTCGTCCATAACATCCAGTTTTGCTGCAGGAACGCCAACAGCTCGTTCGCCACAAGATTATTAGTCATGATGAGTAGGTACCTACTTACTAGCGACGATTCAACATTGGAGAAAAACATGGGCTACTTTTGTTTCCAAGTGTACGCATCCTTGTGATTATTTCCAATATTCTCGCGGGCGAAGCCTCTCTGTGCAGAAGCTTGTAATCGATTGTTTTAATATTCTTGAACTTCTAGTATTTCTACGAAGATTAAAGTAGGACATTCTAGCGGAATATGTAACAGTCTTTATTCTCGGTGGTCTGCTGCAAAATTCTTAGAATCCGTCCTTGGAGCCGCTGAGACTGACTCACTGAGCATAATCATAACGGTTTACGATGAGACGGGGTCGTAACATAGCGCTTATGACAGTACACCACGACTAGGCATACATAGACACAGAAGGTTTGTTACGAGTACTTATTGAGAGAGAAATAGCCTTTTGACATTATTCTGAAAATAATATTAAGTACTCGTAGCTTGCAGATCTCACGGCGAGTAAAAAATTCAGTGGAAATTGGTTCACTCGTCCAGTGTTGTCTGATATTTTAATTCCTTTGGTTTTATTACACTCATTTTGACAGTCAGAACATTATCACGCTCATTTTATCCAGATGTTGAAGATGTAAAAAGTTTGCGTAAAATATACACAAAAATAAGCTGTTAAATGTCAATTTGAACGGGATTGGGCAGGATATATATGTCTGCCGCATGTCTAACAAACTGCGGGTCATAGTAGCACAGGATTGGTGCCCTGAGACAGTGAGACGGGGTTGCGGCAGACGGAGATGACCACCAAAATATTTGTACAACTACAATCATTACATTTTCAATAGGCCGGCCGGGTTTTATAGAATCGGAGTTTCAAATTGGTAGGGTTTTTAGGTCTATCTGCCTTACTCTGTCTTTTGCTGTAGCTTGAAAGAGAGAAAACTTAACAGTGAAGTTAGATACGATGCGGTTTTTGTACCAACGTAAACCCTCGACACCGTTTATACGGTTTATACAATCGAGTTGTCGCTAGCGAGTCCGTTTGACTCATGCTCATGGTATGAGTTTAATTGTAATCTATTCGATGCAAGTTTATTCGATATCGACTATGGTTTTTCGATAGTTTTTCGATAGTAACTCATGGTAAAGGTAGGTACAGAACGGAGGACGCGCGGGCCCGCGAAACATAGAAGGAGTGGAGCTGTGTGTGTGGCTTAATTCTCTTTGGTGTAGAGGGAGGTCTGTGTCGAGGAGCGGGATAGAACAGGCTAGCAAAAAAAACTTTTTACCAAAAAACAAATAACCGACTTCAGTATGATAATTCTAATAAGCCCAAACACGGCTAGGATACATTGATTAATTACAGAGTTCCGGTGCCTATCTTCCGGCTCCATTATCATCATCAGGTCACTTCGATGATACCATTTTCAACATAACTATTCAGAACCATTTATTTATTTGCATTGTCATAGTCGCTTAACTATCTTCATTGTGATATCTATGTGAGTATGAAGTTCCGTTGGCAATTTCTGGTTTTCTTCATCAGTTCCACTTCATCAAATGTTTACTTTTTGACTGTAAATACTTAAGTTCTCGATTAAAATACTAAAATAATAATAATAATTATATTCCACAACTATCACACAACGTGCAACGCCGTCTAGTCCCAAGCTAAGCAGAGCTTGTGTTATGAGTACTAGACAACTGATAAACATACTTATATATTTCTAAATACATACATATTATAGATAAATTACACCCAGACACAGAACAAATAATCGTTGCTCATCACACAAACACCAATCGGAAAGCATATCCTGTAAGGGGAAAAAATATTTTCAATACACTTACTCGAAAACCGCTCTTATCCCACCGCTTTTAGGCACGCAATAGACTGTTTCCCGCACTAGTGCAGAAATAGCGCGTGCTGTCCCCCGCCACAATATTATTACATGTATCGCATCAGGCTGGGCGCGCGTCGACCCCCACGAGTCGCCGGTCAACCCCCGTTTATTCAATTCTTCGTAAGTGTATTGAAAAAAGTCGTTTGACACACGTGCAGATTTGTCACTGCAGCCCTCGGCTCCATAACACACTCGCCTACGGCTCGTGCGAATTCAAACTTCAAATTCCACCTCGGTCGCAATGACAAACTTTCTGCCCTTGTATCAAAATGTACTATTTGAAAATCGGTCCATAAACGACGGAGTTATGAGGTAACACACATAAAAAAAAAATACAACCGTATAACCTCCACCATTTTTTTAAGTCTATTTAAAATAAAGAATAATCAGCTCTAACTACTAAATTATAGTATCCCTGTGGACCTTCTGTACGGTACCTCTGATTTTTAGTAATGTAGGTACCTCCGGAGCGCTGCTGCCGACTTGGTAGACTCGTAACTCACGGCTGAGCGCGTCAGTGGACGGTCAAGGGTACGGGGGCATGAGATATACCAAATTGTTTGCTGAGTCGAGAAACTGAATTATCTAAGGCAGCTTTGACTACGGAAGATTGGGTAGGTAAGTGCGGGTTTGAAGCTTTGTGAGTGAGGATTGAAACCACGGAAGGTTGAACCTTCCGTGGTTTCAATCCTCGCAGTAACAATATTTTTTGAAAATATTGTTAAGGATCTTGTCAAAGCTAATGGATTACGAATATCATCACAATCAAAATATTACCAAACTCTTGAAGATATTGAAGCAACACCAAAGTTAAAACCCTTGTTGATTTCTATCAACAACTAGGTAATTACTTAACCTGAATTACAAAACACTGCCTTTTCAATTTAAAAACACAACATTACGAAAACTACCCCTATCCAGGGACTGCAGAGTTCATTCTAGAAAAGCAAAAAATTCTAAACACTTCAGCAACCGATTGTCAACTTCATCCCATTTAAAATAGGTCTATTTAAAATAAACAGGTGTTCAACGACTCCCTTGGCAAGTGTCGGATCAATTTTTGCGTGAATAAGTGCCGTGTGTCAGTAGTTTTAAAGTTAGTTATCGTTTGCTGGCGCGCGGCGGCAGCGGGTGAACGACCGCCACCCCCTTATGCAATGTCCGTTCGTCTGTCATGTCGACTATGATGGAGGGTAGTATGGAATATGAAATACCGATGCAGGATATGAATCAATGGCAGGCAATCACAATTGAAAGGTTTAAAATGATTGCGAGAATCCGATTAGTTTAGCGCCGGCGCTGATAGAGCTTCACATTCGACGAGTACTCGCAATATTGGCTTTATTTTTATCATTGCATTGAACTGAAGCAAGCCTACCTTCCGTTTAACGACTCAATATGAATCTCTCTCGTCTCCGAATCATTACTTGCATGGTCTGATCAAAAAATACAACCGAATTGAAACCTCTTAAAATTCAAGGTTCTATCATCTTATCAATCACGATAGCTAAAGGCCTAAAAAAATAGAAATAAGACTAAGACACGACTTTGACCAAAAAGTGCACTCATATCTTCTTCCCAGTAGATAGTTACTCTTCTTGGCAACTGGGGCACTAATCTTGGGATTAGTTAACCTTGAGGTTTATTGTATGATTGGAAGCATTCGTACAAGTTTATATTTCGGAAGGACTTTAGCTGCCATGTCGTGGCCCTCCATCGCGATGACGCACCATGTCACACATCACTTCTGATTTGTGAGTTTTTGGCAGATTTTTTAAAATTAAAATACAAAACAACAACCCGATCACGCGAGATGGACATTTCGTTATCTTTTTAGTTCTCCTATCGCCCGCGTCCATATTTAGAATGCGGAAATTATGAAGACCTACTATTGAAGATACATGTCAGATATAGTACGGCCGGCGAAAGGTGGCGAGAGTGAAGTTAGCCTCTAGCAACTTTCGCGCTTGTGTATTCGTAAAAAAATAAGTGGTTTACAAAAATAAAGGCCAATAACCGTTAATTACAGCATTGAAAATAGCAAATGGAACTTATTTTGTTAAATTGTTTATTTTCTTAAGAGTATTAAAGCGCTAAAGTTGCTAGAGCCTAACTTCAGTCTCGCCATCTTTCGCCGGCCGTACTGTATGTGAATCATTAAGGCCCATTTGCACCAAAAATTACTAAAAGCAATTAGCGTATAAAAATAAAGTGTTATTATTGAACGGTAAGTGGGCAGTGAAAATCTAGTCTTATTATGACAGGCTTGACTTACAGAAACTTTAGAGTCACAGGTGCATTCGATATTTACATCGACACTTTAGTTGGTATATATATAGAGCATTATTACCGGCTACGTAATAATGTAATGTATGTTTTAATTAGAGCCGTTATGTCCTGCTCTCAATTAAATGAGCTAATTATTACAATAGCAATTAAGTTCCCATGGTACCAAACAATGCGAGAGCAATGAACGATGTGGGAGGCAGTCAATGCTATAATTAGAATGAACTAGATTAATAGCAGTTTCAGACCAAATGTATGAACTTAACTCGTTGAGTAGTGTAATTAGAGACACAATAGTAAGACAATGGCGCCCGAAAGCCGGCGTTCGTGCGGGGATCAACAGCTTAAACTGTATAAGTGAACAATAGGATTTAAAAGTTTACAAAGTTTACCCAAGGCAGCTAAGGTCCAGGGGGAGTTCACAGACTACAGTTTTGTTTGATATCCCATTTCAAAGTAATAAAATTAAGCAATTATGGCGTGGCATGCGCTGGCGAGCGGAACCTCTGACTTTCACCTTTATCCTTATTTGCACAATAGAAAGTACGACCACCAAACTCGTCTGTTTAAATACCTCGTAACAGCTTAACATTGTATGTACACTAGCTTGTTTTATATCCTTAGTTTAATATCTGTTTTATAATATTTTATGACTGTTACGGTTCATTGAACAATCCCGAGGTTGTGCCAATTAGAAAAATTATAGCTACAGGATATTAAATTATAGCTACAAGTTATGACATTGAATCTTTATTTGGACAAAAATTACCAACATAACACTATCGAAGGGTTCTAGTCCTTGATTGACAATGACTTCATCAATATTAATGAAGTTTCCGTGGCCCCGTGCTGGGCGCCAATACACCTATTCTGCAGAATCGGAAATGTAAGAACGATTTAATTAAAAAATAAATGAACATCGTGAGGTCAGTGATACTAACCTTTGTAGAGAATCGGGTCACAAGGCCATTGTTGGAATATTCTACTTGTTCAGCCTTTCAGTGACTATGAATAGGAATTCTTTCATATTTTAATATTATTGTTACTTTTATTTGAGTCGTTTACATTAGTGGAATTGTACGAGATGTATTTACAAAATTTTCATTAATACATCGCAAATGAAAATTCAGTGACGCTGTTTCATAATCTTTACTTCCTGAAAGAAAGTGTTCATCTTTCACAGAATCCCTTCTCCAACACTCAAATCTCTCAAATCATCTCAAATACGTAAGTAATAATAATCACCTAAGATGACACAACATCCGGAAATATGATAAATACCTGTCGATACAATTTACAAACAAAGATGAATGGAACCCTAATTCCCACCCCATAAACAAGTTCCCTTCTTTTTATCCCAATTAAAGTACAGATGTAGGCGACCGCGGCACGCGCCGGTACTCACCGGGGGCTTGGCATCAGGGCATCATTTGAAAAACAACAGTAAACACTGCACTGGACGGCGACACAGAGCGATACAGAGCGACACAGAACGGACAACACGCGCGTCCTCATCGAAGGTGCGCGACGCACTGACGGGATTCGTCAGTGTTGCAAGGGTGGCTTTTTAGAGTCCTGTTTTCTGGGTAATTTTGGTCTTGAAAATAGAGCCTTACTTTGCAAGGGTAAGGATGGTAATGTTGTTACTTTTGTAGGGTATAATACAAAGGAGATTTATGATTACCATGTTGAAGACTTCTTCGTTGTTTTTTCTATTCATTTAACTGAATAAACAGTGAATCTTCCTTTTGTAGAGCTAATTATATATATTTCTAATGATTTAAAATGATTTTATGTTCAGTCTTCTTAATTAACATTTTTAAATATTACAATAAAAAATAAAAAGCATTTTAGATGCTTTTTATTTTTTATTGTAATATTTAAAAACAAATATTATAAAAAAACCGTCTTCCAGAGTAGGTAATCGGAAACAGGGTCCAAGCTACCGGCGGCCAGGGTTCCAGAAAAAGGAACTTCGTAAAAATATGAACTTTTTGAATCAAGCTCTAGATCCAGCCGCCTAACGACAACCTCTTAAGATGTTGGCTTAGGTTCATGGGCACGCCATAATTATGGCGGTAAGTCCCCACTTTGAGGAGTGGCTGGAAAAACAACACGGCGTCCTTACGTTCGCATGACGCAGGTCCTCACCGGACATGGTAAGTTCGGGAGGTTCCTGCATCAGATTCGTGCGGAAGAAACGCCCGGGTCTCACCATTGTGTGGACCGCCCGGAGGACACGGTAGAGGTGTGCCCCGCCTGGGCAGAGCAGCACTGTGTCTTCGTAGGGGCGATTGGTGGCAGCGATCTCTTGCGCCGGGTATTGGTACAGGCCATGGTCTGGAGCGAGAAGGAGTGGCAGGCGGTCGCCTCCTTCTGCGAAGCAGTAATGCTAGCAAAGGAAGCGGCCGCACGCGCGAGGCAATGGCCGTCGCGCCCCAGCCGCCGGGATTCCGATCCCGATTTCCAGCCACCGTAGGCGCGGGCTTGCGGACAGCGAGCAGTGGGTAGCTCGCCGTCCGACCGAGCCCAGGTCGTCGACGGTGCGTAGTGTACGCGCGCCTCAAGGAAATGTCAGCAACCGTAGGGGCCCAGCAGGGTCGAAGCCTACTGGGGCCATGAGTGATGCGAAAGAGATCCCCGGGGTCCAGGAACAATGGCAAAGAAGGAACAGGAGTGAGTTTTTAGTTAGTAAAAGTCTGACACGCCCTCGCGATCCGCCCTAGAACGGGTGATGTCATTAGATGATTTTCCCACCCAAAAAAAACCCTCATTAAACACTATAATTTATGCTTCATCTCAAACGCAGCCGTTACGACTGCATCTCCCACCTTTAGGGGTAACATCCCACCTTGCAACCCCTTCGCGTGTAGGGGTGCGAGGGTGCGTTCTGCACACCGGACATTTCGGACAGAGCTGTTTAATTGTCGTTGCCAGCGATGCTGACGCCCGGCGACGCTGACGCCCAGCGACGCTGACGCCCGGCGACGTCGCTACGACGTGATTTTACCTATCGTTTGTTATGACGCCATGACGCGTGATTGTTCAATAAATTACCTGTTAAATATGACTAATACAATCAGAATTCTGAATGCGACGCAGTCGGGTCTTTTATTATTAGTTTCTCAATATGACGTTAATACCGAATAGATTACGAGCTATTATTAGATTCTCTGTATATCTATATCGGTAAATCCGGCCAATAGGACTTTATCCGATTAAGCAACCTACCTCAATCTATAACTGGTAATCGTGGAGTTTAATTTAACAGGAAGATATTAACATAAACCAACCCATATTCATGTTGGCTACGTGTTGCTCACCGTTTCCGAGACTTTTGGCTTGTACAGCTGTGATTACAGGAGGCTTAATATTTTATGTGCAAACTTGTTCCTGCAGGGAGTGACGAGGTGCGCAGGAAGTCCGACGGTTGGGGCATTTAATTGTCGCTCAACGGTCTCGTTAGGGGCCAGTAGAGAGAGGGGCCTTTCCCCAAACTGTACAATTTTAACTGCAGCCTTCCACAATGCAACCTCAATTAATAATTAAAAATCGTGGCCATAATTAGCCGGATTAAAATAAAATACGCTGCAAATAATGCTGCTATAGCAATATGACTGTTCTAATTGCTAACAGACAATTAGATTATACCCAAAAGGGTTGTCTCTCTAATTCCGGCGAACTGAGCGAACAATCGTGGCATTGTACTTGCGGCTTGTTACGCAACCGGGCCAAGGCCGAGCCGGCCAATGAACCTGAACCCGGGAGACTGCTGTATCTTATTGGGAGTTCGAGAACAGGTAGGTCTGATTTAAGTTTCCAAAATTGGAAAAGAAAATGTATCGAAGTTCAGCAGCTGCCTTGGTTAACTGTATATCAAAATCTTCTTTACAAATTAATGTAAAGAGTAAAGATTTATTTATAGAACAAAAACATCACAGCATCCTTTTCAGGAAATTCTAAAAACCCTTTTAACCAAACCCACACAACGTCAATGAAAGCCTTCCTGTAATTCGTTTATAAATCCCAAATATTCAGTTATTACAAACTCTCGTAAACCATACAATTTTCTACAATGAAATATTTCGCGGAAAGGGTTTCAGAACGCGTCCAGATTCCGGATCAATATGGCGACGGCGGGAACATGGCGGGAAGGCGCGGAAAGCGCGGGAAGCCTTGCAGCGCGCCATTTTGTCGTCGCCATGGCAACCAGACGGAGCTAGAGATATAACCACGGAGTAAGTAATGAGATCGTGTGGTTCGATTTGTGTTCGCTTTGTACTGCTTATTTATGAGGCAGATTCTACTAATGAGTTTTCTGTTTACAAGTTCGAGCTAGAACTCTAGATTGTTGTACCTACAACCGGCAGGCAAGGGTATTGTACTGATATGACAGGAAATTGTAGAGGACACAAAGTTAATAATAGAAGTAATTTTGTTTACGAAACTGCAACTTTCCTGAAAACAACAAAAAGGATTGATAACTCGAAGTCACCGGTTCCGGTTCACTGTTACTCTTCATTAACTCTATAGCTTCCATCAGCATCCGTCAATTGTTCACTAATCAAATATTCTGTATCGCTCCCCCGAGCCCGAGCCCCGGGCCGGGTGTCCGACTGTCGCCAACAAGCGTAACGTCTCGCACCCCATTCAACATCGCTGAAACAAACAGTCCCAACGCTCCCGACTCTTGACTGAAACGCAATGGCCGAGGAATTTTCCGCAAAAGTAAATGGGACAGGGTTATCATGCCCATAATAGGAAAAACAGCAGTCGGGAATGAATGTATTTCTATGGAAATGCTAAATGGTTTTTAAACTATCGAAGATACTATACACAGGTAGGTATGTGTAATAAAAAGTTTTAGAGTTTTTTTGATTAGGATATTTAGTCCCGAAATGTTATGTAAGACATATTACACATACAGATGTGTGTGTGGTTCAGGCCATGGTCTGAAGCGAGAGAGAATGGGATGCGGCCGCCTGCGAAGCAGTAATGCTAGCGAAGGAAATGGCCTCACCCGTGAGGAAACGGGACATCCTTGCCCCAACCGTTGCGACAGGAGACATCTCGAGTGTCGGGACACCGTAGCCGCGGATAACGAGCAATATGTAGCTCGTCGTCCGGCCGGTAAGGATCGAGTCCGAGTCGTTGACGGAGTGTAGTGTTCCAGGCGCGCCTAAAGGTGTTTTTAATATCGTGCGGATTTCATAACGCATGCGGGATTGCTCCGCACGCGTAACCCCCGCAATTGTCCATTTCATACAAGTATTTATGCGTGGAATACGCATGCGAGACATGGCTTTTCGCATTTTGAAATTTTCTGCATGCGGAGCAAATCCGCATGCGTGATGAAATCCGCGCGATATTAAAAACAACCTTTTTGTATTTGTATTTTCGGGCTGGTGTCCGCAACCAAAGCGCGTGTTTTGCGAACGGTAAAAACACCCTTAAAGAGATGTCAGCAAAACCGAAGGGGCCCAGCGGGGCTGATGCCCACTAGGGCCAAGGGGAATTTCTGAAAACGCAAAGGGCAACCTGTGTCCTACAGGTGTAGTTTTAGTCAGTAAAAGTCTGACACACCCTCCTGCTTCACCCTATAGAGGGAGAAGTCATTGTACAATTTCCCACCTCAAAAAAAGAAGTGTGTGTGAGTGTGTGAATATTTACAAAATTGTACGTAAATTATAATATACTCGTATATTAATTTAACGACTTCAATCGTCTGCAGTCTGTCCAGCTAGTGTCTGGCGATTTCCCCTAATATTAAAAGTAATAAAAATCTTATATTTCGGAGAAAGTCTATAGTAGGTTAGTATACACATTATTATTATATTATTATAACTTAAAAACTAGTGTTAGTACTTGTAGTAGTGAAAATACCAAAATCACTATAAGGTTAATGCTTATAATATTTGAGAAGTTCCCTGGATTCCTCATGGATTTAAAAAAAAAATGGGACCAATCTGGAAACACATCCATTATGGGGTAAAAATTTTGCAAATCAGTCCATAAACGACGGAGTTCTGAGGTAACACGTATAAAAAATAATAAAATGAATAAAACCGAATTGATAACCTCCTCCTTTTTTGAAGTCGGTTAAAAATAGACCAAACATCCACGACATTGAATACAACCTCTAGATGAAATGGTAGCCCTGACGTTTTCTACTTAGCGAATATTTATGTGCATCACAAGTCATGAGGGTTCCGTGCACACCTGTGCTCTCCCCTGTCCTCGTAAGGTTGTAGCGACCCGGCAGAATGTAAGGCTCTCGGGGAGGTTGTCAGAAGTGGAACTGCAGTCTGGGGGAATCCTAATGAGGGGTGCTTCGCTATGTACAATTTACTGCTAAAGTAATTGGGGATTTGGGGGACACTGCTTTTGATTTCTGTAAGTGGTTGTATCAAAAGAATTTATTTAGGAGAAGTAGAATGTGTATTAGTTGTAAGGACGCGATCTTCTCACCAGGGACACAGTTTAAAAAACAAAGCAATACTAATATACAAACTTAAATCTTGTCTTTCAGAAAACTCAAAATAAACGCCACACGACACGTGAGCGCCACATGGCGTGTACCTATGACGTAAGTTTGAATAGAGCCGTCATAAGTCATAAAATAAAGTACTTTCACACCTACAACAGCTATAATATCCTCCAGCAAGAAGTCAAGCTCTTGGAACAGAATGAATCTTGTAAGTATAAAGTAGGACACACACAAAGCGCCCTTTGAATCCACCGGCGAACAAATAGCGACCCGTCACGCAAAGTACAGGCTTTTTACACAAGCGTGACTGTGTAGTCGCGCTTGTGCCGGGACAAGCTATGCTACAGGTATGCTAGGCGTTTTTTTACTTCTGAGGGTGGGAAATCATCAAATAACCTTCCCCACTCTGGGTGGAACGAGAGGGAGTGTCACACTTCTCCTAACTTAAAACCATACACGTATGGTTTTAAGTTAGGAGAAGAGTCCTTCAGTTGCCGTTTGAGTTCCAGCGCCGTGGTGATTCTTTTAAACAATCTCTCAGCCCTGAGGTGTACTATACTTTAACGTATACGTAATAGTATTACATTTGAACTACCAATGAAAAAACCTTAGCTGAAATACGAACGAACAGATAATTCTGATACAAATGCAAACAAACTGCGCGCTACAGGACCCACACTACGTGCTACGAGTTACAGGATCCACAATACGTGCTACGAGTTACAGGACCAACACTACTTGCTACGAGTTACAGGATCCACAATACGTGCTACGAGTTACAGGACCAACACTACTTGCTACGAGTTACAGGATCCACAATACGTGCTACGAGTTACAGGACCAACACTACTTGCTACGAGTTACAGGATCCACACTACTTGCTACGAGTTACAGGATCCACAATACGTGCTACGAGTTACAGGATCCACACTACTTGCTACGAGTTACAGGATCCACAATACGTGCTACGAGTTACAGGACCAACACTACTTGCTACGAGTTACAGGATCCACAATACGTGCTACGAGTTACAGGACCAACACTACTTGCTACGAGTTACAGGATCCACAATACGTGCTACGAGTTACAGGACCAACACTACTTGCTACGAGTTACAGGATCCACAATACGTGCTACGAGTTACAGGACCAACACTACTTGCTACGAGTTACAGGATCCACACTACTTGCTACGAGTTACAGGATCCACAATACGTGCTACGAGTTACAGGACCAACAATACGTGCTACGAGTTACAGGATCCACAATACGTGCTACGAGTTACAGGATCCACAATACGTGCTACGAGTTACAGGACCCACACTACTTGCTACGAGTTACAGGATCCACAATACGTGCTACGAGTTACAGGATCCACAATACGTGCTACGAGTTACAGGATCCACAATACGTGCTACGAGTTACAGGACCAACAATACGTGCTACGAGTTACAGGATCCACAATACGTGCTACGAGTTACAGGATCCACACTACTTGCTACGAGTTACAGGATCCACAATACGTGCTACGAGTTACAGGATCCACACTACTTGCTACGAGTTACAGGATCCCCAATACGTGCTACGAGTTACAGGACCAACACTACGTGCTACGAGTTACAGGCAAACGCTACGAGTCACTGCTATGAGATGCACGTTACGCGCTTCGTGCTACGAGTTACAGGATCCACAATACGTGCTACGAGTTACAGGATCCACACTACTTGCTACGAGTTACAGGATCCACAATACGTGCTACGAGTTACAGGATCCACACTACTTGCTACGAGTTACAGGATCCACAATACGTGCTACGAGTTACAGGATCCACACTACTTGCTACGAGTTACAGGATCCACAATACGTGCTACGAGTTACAGGACCAACACTACGTGCTACGAGTTACAGGCAAACGCTACGAGTCACTGCTATGAGATGCACGTTACGCGCTTCGTGCTACGAGTTACAGGATCCACCATACGTACTACGAGTTACAGGATCCACACTACTTGCTACGAGTTACAGGATCCACAATACGTGCTACGAGTTACAGGATCCACACTACTTGCTACGAGTTACAGGATCCACAATACGTGCTACGAGTTACAGGATCCACACTACTTGCTACGAGTTACAGGATCCACAATACGTGCTACGAGTTACAGGATCCACACTACTTGCTACGAGTTACAGGATCCACACTACTTGCTACGACTTACAGGATCCACAATACGTGTTACGAGTTACAGGACCAACACCACGTGCTACGAGTTACAGGATCCACAATACGTGTTACGAGTTACAGGACCAACACTACGTGCTACGAGTTACAGGCAAACGCTACGAGTCACTGCTATGAGATGCACGTTACGCGCTTCGTGCTACGAGTTACAGGATCCACCATACGTGCTACGAGTTACAGGATCCACACTACTTGCTACGAGTTACAGGATCCACACTACTTGCTACGAGTTACAGGATCCACAATACGTGCTACGAGTTACAGGATCCACACTACTTGCTACGAGTTACAGGATCCACAATACGTGCTACGAGTTACAGGATCCACACTACTTGCTACGACTTACAGGATCCACAATACGTGTTACGAGTTACAGGACCAACACTACGTGCTACGAGTTACAGGATCCACAATACGTGTTACGAGTTACAGGACCAACACTACGTGCTACGAGTTACAGGCAAACGCTACGAGTCACTGCTATGAGATGCACGTTACGCGCTTCGTGCTACGAGTTACATATACGCCCGCTACAAGCCACTAGATTCACGCTTGGATACGTGCTTCATCGACATCTACTAACTTAATAACATCTATTAACTTACTTCACTAGGTTTTATTATTGCATATGTTAGCCTTATGCTACTTTTCCATAAAGAACAAATATAGAACCAAGATAATCTGAACATATTTGTACCCCGTACGGCAGAAATAGGCCTATTGAAATTAAGTAGAAAGAGATCGTTAAGATCGTTATCTTATACTTTTTAAGCAAGCAAGAGGAGATCAAGTTTGATTGCAGAGCCATAGGTCGCACGTGTTCGAGTGTCAGAAGCATGACACTGTCCTAGAGACTTAAATGCCTACCTACATCGCTTTATATATTTTATCGCCTACACTGCTTGCATATCCTACTCCAGACGTAAAAACTAATCCGTGGCTACTTCCGCACGGGCCTGGACGCCAATAAGCCAGGGGGGCCAAAGTGGGTCACACAGGGACCCCAGGCGCGCCTAATCATGCATGCACACGGCGGGAACGTTGGGCTCAGAATTAACTACCTTTATGAGCACGCGTCAAAGTCGCCTCATTAAAATGCGTGGACCAGTTGGAGCTTTTTATTTTTGGGACTGAAATTGTGGCTGAATATTGCATGACTAATAAGCATAATTAAACATTCGGTCTGAGCCGTGTCTAGTAGAATCTATTTTGAAACTTAGGTTAGAGGGAAATCTATTTCTAAGCTCTCTATTTATAGTTGTACTAAATTATATTCATATTGCCCGTTAGTTTTAAATAACACTTAATTTAAACTAGATGATGCCTGTGTTTCTTACCTAATTACTGTTTTGTTAGCTACGGACACCAAGACACCGTTCGTTGCAATTTTGACCAAAATATTTTAATCGCATAGTTCCCTGCACAGTATCTAGCTAGGTACCTACCTCCACAGGCTAGGAAAATGCACGGCTGAACAGTTGATTAGACTCTAGGTCCGAGGCGTAATTACCTAACACCGACATACATACATAGTAACAGTTCCCTTTGATGTGGTGCATCGGACCATCAATACAGTGATTACAAGGTTTAGCGAGCTGTCCCGCCATGGCGCCAGTTGCAGTCGTCATATTGTTTCCGATACACCAATCGCATCGGAACTGATATTTGATTCGGGAAACATGCTAGTATTTGCAAAGTAATGGAGAGGAATTGACCAAAATATAATCCAATAAGCGTATCAACTCGTGTCAAGTGTTATCGTGATTTTTCTTAAAATAACAATATTTCTATTTCTAGAGAAGTGTGGTTGGTAAAGTAAAAAGGTAATAAGAATAATAAATAAAAAGGTTTATGCTTATCTAGCAAACAATTTATCTATCCTTTTACTAACAAACATGTTTATAAGTTGAACTTTTGGAGAGCTGAGATTGTTACGAAACTATAGGGGAGATGGTGGGGCGGCAGTTTAAAAGAAGGTTCCTTTAAACTGCCGCCCCACCTCCTCCTTCAAGACATGTTGCAGCGTCGTCGTAATAACATATCCAAACGGCTCCACCGGCTGAAAAAAGCCTTTCCGCTTAAAAAAGAGTTATGTCCAGACATTTTCCATGATAAATAATAGCTCGATAAGGCGTTACAGATGCGGCCGGGATGGAACACATCGTGTACAATCACGTAACACAGGGTTGTCAGATATTTTTGTACTCATTTTCAAACCTTCTTCTTCTTCTCGAATCAAGAGTTTTATTTCCCTCACAGTATTTGCGCCCAGTAGGTTGCCACGTTAATTAGCGTTTATTTTCAAACCTTGATAAATAACGATGGATCTAGATTTTATAATAGATTTCTTGCTTGAAGGAACATACTGTGTAAGCGCAAAATAGGTACAATGTCGGTCTTATCGTTGACAGCGATATCTATCAGACAACTTTTGAAGGGTTTTTTTTTTATTGTTGTTAGGCTCGCGTTTGACCACGATCTCACCTGATGGTAAGCGATGATGTAATACTACGATGAAGCACGCTTGCCTAGAAGTAACCTATTCACTCTTGACTTAAGGTTGTAGTTATCTGGAAACACAGACTTCGGTAGGGAATTCCACTCCTTAGCTGTACGTATAATAAATGTGTTCCCAAAACTTTTTGTAGGTACGTATGGGTGGGATGTCCACCATGTACCGGTGGCGCAACGCCGTACGGCAAGTGGTCCTGAGTGGTCCGGTGATGGAACGAGCTTGGCCTCGAAATGTAAACGATAGAAAAATGACAGGCTAGCAACTCGACGTCGATGCTCAAGACTTTAAAGTTTCGACTCGATGAGTGCATCATTGCCGATGATCTTCTTGGCCTGCTCTCAATCGCCTCTAGCACCTCAGGCTGGTATTTGGCAGATCCATCCCAAAGATGAGAGCAGTACTCCATACACGATCGAACTTGATAAAGGTTGAGCAACTGTTTCGGCATCAAGTACTGTCTCACCTTAGCTAAGATAGGTACCTGCAAAAGATCCGTGCAGAAGAAAGGCTCGGGTGTCACCATTGTGTGGACCGCTCGGAGGACACGGTGGAGCATACGGTAGAAGTGTGCCCCGCCTGGGCAGAGCACCGGCCCTCGTTGGGGCGATCGGTGGCAGCGATCTCTCGCGCCAGGCCTTGGTACAGGCTATGGTCCGCAGCGAGGAGGAGTAGCAGGCGGTCGCCTCCTTCTGCGAAGCAATAATGCTAGCAAAGGAGGCGGCCGCACGCGCGAGTGAACGCCCCTCACGGCCGTCGCCGGGATTCCGATCCCGATTTCCAGCCACCGTAGTAGGCGTGGGAAAAATGTGTCATCTTTGCGATTGGAACATTTGCATCTGAATCACTAAAATGTTCCGTCCGAAACAGTGGTATGTATCATTTGGAACATTTGGAACATCGGCTCAAAAGGTACCAACGGATCATTTGAAACATCGGCTCACAAAATACAAACGGAACATTTGGAACAATGGCTCAAAAGATACAAACGAATCATTTGAAACATCGGTTCACAAGATACAAACGGAACATTTGGAACAACGGCTCAAAAGATACAAACGGAACATTTGAAACATCGACTCACAAGATACAAACGGATCATTTTTAACAACGAGTCAAAAGATACATACTGACTGTTATGAATCGTGATCTGTTACGTTGCGTCATATACACTAAAAGTTTTTTTTAATTGAATTTTGATTTGAGAATAATTTAAAGCAGATGTTTTTAGTTCAGGTCATTAATTATATTTACACTATTTACGTTATAATTTGAATTTTAAAAAGACTGCTGGTCACTTAAAGTAAAGAGTATTTCAGTGTTCCAATTGTTCCAAATGATGCATTTAAAACGTTACTGATGTTCCAATCTTTCGGAACACTAAAATGTTTCGGAACAGTGAGTCGGTTCAGTAAAGAGTTACACACGCCTACACCGTAGGCGCTGACACCCCAAAAAGCTCAAGATGATTGGTTATCGGCACGGTCACACCCCACAAAGATCGAGCCGGGTAAAATTGGCTCCGTTTAACGGAAAAAAGACACGCCTGGGTTTTGGCAGCGTTGAACTTGACCAGATTGGCATCGCCCCAATCGGAGACCGCCTTCAAGGATATGTTCAAGCGCTCAACCATAGCTTCTCGGAGAGACCGGATCTGTGACCCGCTAGCGCGTGCGTCGGACATGTAACTCTCAGCAAAAGTGCTGTCATCTGCATATCCAAAGGTACCGGGCTTAAAAAGGTAATTTATGTGCAGCAAGAACAATGTAGCCGAGAGCACAGACCCCCGAGGAACCCCATTTATCCCCAATTAATCAGACGAGCAGCCATCGATGACCACTCTGAAGGGTGTACTTACCAAATTGTTTCCACCTAGTGCTCCTTTATTTTTTTTTTGTCTTCACACGGTTTGTGCATTTAGCCAGTGTCAGGTACCTATAGAAAGTATTTAGCTTTTACAATAATTTTGAGTTCCATTAGAACAAGGATGTAACACCTTCTAATGTTTTGCAGCATTTGACAGCAAAAATGCATCGAGCCAGTCTTCTCGGAAAGCTTCGCTAAGGTAGTCAATACTACTATAATAAAATTCTTAGTTCCATTTTACCGAGATCGCGTCAGTTTCAGTGATTCAAATCTACCTAGGTAGGTATATTGTACACTTGAGACACAAAACTACATCAATTTTACATCACAATAACCACGAGGAATCAATTTGCGAATAATTAAAACAGCCACTGAACTTCACTCGAAAATCTCCCGCTAAATAAGTAGAAACTCCATCTACTTCGTACTCGTTATTTTATCATGTGTTAAAATGTTCGCTCGCGTGCCGTAGGTTTGCCAGCCCTGCCGTAGGGTTGTGCAAAGTGTATTTATGGCTTGTTCCCGCATTCTAAAGGTGCGCGTGCCCCCGCGTAAGTACTCCTGATTTATGTATAACGGGGTCGGGTTTACGGCCAACACTTCAAAGCGATATTGTTTTTTTTTGGTGGATTCTGTCATCGATTACGATAATAAGGACAAGATTTTGTTTATGAAAAAACAACTTACTGTAAGTTTTCGTAGCTGGATAGACTGAATAGAGCCTAAGAATGTATGTAATACACAGTCTGTATCCGTAATGCACTTCCAAACTACATTATACTATAACAAAATACTTACTATGTATTACAAATGCGGAAGTGTTTCTGTCTGTATGTAATATTTTGTCGAATGTTTTCTTATTAATGATATAGACTAGTGCCTGACTGCGGTCCTACCTGATGGTAATTTTGTTAATACAAGCAGGTAATCAATCAATCATCATCATTTTCCTGCTGTTGTCCCATTTTATTTGGGGTAAGCACAACACTTTTTTCTTCCACTCTATCCTGGTAGCCGTCACGTTATCAGTGACTTCCGTTTCTTTCTTAATACTCCTCACACAATCCATCTATCTTACCTTCTCCTTCTCCATCCATCCACATGTATACTCATGATTCTTTTAGTAACATGCGATTCATCCGTCCTCTTCACGTGACCCCATACTAAGACAAACGGTTTCCTTTCAACTTTTCAGTCACTGGCGTCACTTTCAAACTTCTTCTAATATAATCATTTCTCACTTTATCCATTCTCGTCGCTCCATACATCCATCTCCACATTTTCACGCTACATGCAATCTGTTTCCATCCGTTTTTTTCACAGCCCAACGTTCTGATCCATACAGTACTTATTACAGGTCTTATCACGGACTCGTAGATTTTACCTTTTAATACTTTGAGGGGCAACCGTGCGTCGCAAGTTGTTCCAGTGACCTGTCACCATTTCATCCATCCTGAGTAGAACCTCGGACAAGCAAACCGAAGTACCAAAAGGAGCAGATCGGTAAGGGTATTCCTGCGAGAACTAAGGGCACAATGACTAGAGAGACCGCCGAAATTGCAGAACAAGTATTCAAGTTTTAGTTCTGCTGAATTTTGGGCCAACACTCTTCAGTCTGTGCCACCACACCTCCAATTTACTCTGGACCTAATATGCCATTCTCGGCAGCCAGCACAAAGTTATTAGTAAACAGCACATATGTACTTGGGGGTATCTTCTATCTAAGTAATAAACAGGTCCGTATCTAACCCTAATAGCCTAACTTATTCAAAAGCTTAGAGATCGTGAGCTGTTCTTAGCTTTGATTTCTGGATTTGGTAAATCAGTTTCTAGGAGAGTCACGGGTTTGTGAATTGTAATTACTTAGATATCATTGCATGATAGCAAGCCCTGAATAAGTATAGAAGCTCCATTTTTATCGGTTTATAAACACCCAGAAGGAAATAAAGAAAAAAAATCCTATTTAAAATTAAACGATAATCATGACAAATGCACGCTACGCTACATATTTTTTTTAAACGTTGCCCCGCACTTGGAATTAATTAAGTATCATGATTTGTGGGTGCGTATAATCAGTTCACTACAATCGTACGTACAGTCACATTTAATGTCATAGCTGCATAGGGACGCACTGTTGCCATCAAAATAGGATATTGACCACCCTTGTGGCTGCCGATGAGAAATCCATATCAGAAAACACAAGTTCCGCAATATACCTACTTAGTATAACCGTTATTGGCAAAATATGGATATAACTATTCTCTGCCTAACCATTCAGAAACTAGAAGTAGAAGCGTGATATTGATCATCCAAAAATAATATTTTCCTAACAAACTAACTAAACTAAAACTACACTAAACTATTTTTAACCGACTTCCAAAAAAGAAGGAGGTTAGGTATGAATTCGGTTGTATTTTTTTTTATGTGTTACCTCAGAACTCCGTCGTTTATGGACCGATTTGCAAAATTATGCCATTTTTTCAGAATCCAGTTCTAATGAGGAATCGAGGGAACTCCTCAAATATTATAGGCAACCATATAGTGATTTTGGTATTTTTATCAAGAACTTAAGCACTAACAGTCAAAAAGTGACATTTGATGAAGTGGAACTGATAAAGAAGACCAGAAATTGCCAACGGAACTTCATATCACAATGAAGATAGTTAAGCGACTATGACAACACAAATAAATAAATGGTTCTGAATAGTTATGTTGAAAATGGTATCATCAAAGTGACCTGATGCTGATGATGGAGCCGGAAGATAGGCACCGGAACTCTGTAATTAATCAATGTATCCTAGCCGTGTTTGGGCTTATTAGAATTGTCATGAAATGCTTTTGGCTATAAGGTACCATCGAACTGATCTGATGATGGAGCCGGAAGGTGGATGGTAGACACAGGAACTGCATAATAAAACAATGTAACCTAGCAGTGTTTGGGTTTGGGCACGCTACAATTATGGCGGTAAGTCCCCTCTTTGAGGAGTGGCTGGAGCGGCAACACGGCTTCCTCACCTTCCGCATGATGCAGGTCCTCACCGGACATGGCGATGCCCGGGTGTCATCATTGTGTGGACCGACCAGAGGACACGGTGGAGCATACGGTGGAGGTGTGCCCCGCTTGGGCGTCGTGTCCTCGTAGAGCCAATCGGCGGCAGCGACCTCTCGCGTCGGGCCCTGGTTCGGGCTATGGTCCGAAGCGAGGAGAAAGTGCAGGCGGTGGCCTCCTTCTGCGAAGCAGTAATGCTAGCGAAGGAGGAGGCCGCACGCCTGAGGGAACGAATGTCCTCAGGCCTCAGCCGCCAAGATCCTGACCCCGACTACCAGCCACGGTAGACGCGGGCTTGCGGACGTCGAGCAATGGGTAGCTTGCCGTTCGGCCGTCCGGTAATTGAACGGACCGAGCCCAATCGTCAACAGCGCGTAGTGATCCATGCGCTCCTCAAAGAGATGTCAGCAAACCGTAGGGGCCCAGCAGGGCCGATGCCCGCTAGCTAGGACCGCGGGGAATTTCTGAGAACTACGGGTTTCCCCGTTGTCCTAGAACGCAAAGGGCAACTGAAGGACACAGGTGTGGTTTTAGTCAGTAAAAGTCTGACACGCCCTCTCGCCCCGCGCAGAAAGGGAGAAGTCATTAGATGATTTCCATCAGGTGAGATAGTGGTCAAGCGCGAACCTATCAAGAATAAAAAAGAAAAAAACCTTAAAAAGAAAAGCAGTGTTTGGGTTAAGTAATTGAAATTGTCATGAGAAATATGCACTCTGGTTATTTAGAAGTGTATCGCAACTAAAAAGTATGAAATAAAAAACTTTAATCGTTGTTATCGGTATTGTAAAGTTATTTTGATCCTTTTAGTGTTTTTTTTAGTGAAATCGGTTATTTTTTTTTTGTAAAAAGTTTTTTATTTTTTCTGAAGCCATGGATTTGAACGCACCGTAACTTATCGGAAGGTTGGCCAGCTTGAAATGTGACATTTGCTTATTGATAGTGAAGTGCGTAATAAATGTGCCAAATACTTATCGACACTGAGTTTTAAGGTAATCATTTTTATACTTAAATGAATATAAATTTTGGTCTTACTCTGATTTCGTATTTAATAATAGTGAAATTTTAACTAGCAGCAATGAATTACTAGGGAAAACAATGTTTTATAGACGCAAGTAGAAAAAAATACTTACCATCGACATCGGTTCCATTGTTTTCGAGCATCGTCAAAAATGATGGCACATCACTTTATCCGTCACAGAAAATTTTACACAGATTTCTTTCTTTGTCAATCGAGCTCCGATTGCTACTTTTTGTTTCATGTTTGTATTAAGTTTCACTGTTTATCAAACGGATCAGCAAACATTCCGTCCAAGCACTGATTACGGCACTGATAAATATTAACAATGAGGTGAGTATTTACATGCTTATCAGACATCAGCTGTAATTCGCCTGACGGGCGTGGGAGGACTGAGTGCGACTGCCAACATGCAGATAATGTGTGAGGAAAACAGTGTTGATGGGTTCCAGTGGTAATTCCGCAGATAATATCCCATGAGCGTGCATCCAGCGGTCACTAGAAGGTGGAGCGGCGCAGCGGCGCTGCAGAGACATGACGCGCCCGGGGCCTCCCAATGAGAACCTGCCCACGGTGAGTGATCCGATTTTTTAGAAACATTAATGTCATGACAGGAAGGATTATGTTTTTAAAGGTCATTATTTGGGTTTGTCTGACTATGTAATATTATTTTTTGTATGAACTGTTGGCTAAAGACGGCCCTAATGTATTTAGATTGTTTACCTCATGTAGTGCTATCGGTACAAGCATCTATTTTCAAGGAAACTGCCTGATCTGTCTACTTTACATATCCCAAGATCAAAAAGAATACTCTTTTTCTTAACATAACAAAGCTTTCCTGTTCATAAATTATGCTGGCAATGGCAATGTTTGGGAGAAAGTTAGTTGGTGTAATCTGTGTTCAGTCGAGCGGGTAAAGGCAAAGAATTAAGTTGTTCAAGTAGCCATAACTGATAAAAAAGTATTGTGACACTAACAATCAATAGCTTTCATAAATGGAGAAAACCTGGTCATCTAAATTTCAATGAAGCCCAGAAACTGAAAATGCTTTGTTTACATATTTTAAACCAGACCAGTTGTGCAATACTTTGCCAATCACGGTATTCATTGCTTTTCCCTTTTATCATGGTGTCATTTTTGCTCTATTCACTATTTCCTGTAATTTGTCATTATTTGCTTAATTACTTATCATACAATAATATCCGGATAGGATAAAATCAGAAATTAACATCAGTATATCCTTATTTGAATGACAGGAAATAATATTTTAGGTAATGTGCTGCTATTGAAATAATATCAATAGTGAAGTGAAAACTAATAGTAGCAAGTAAAAGTATGTATTTTGTAATTTCAATCAATAAGTATTTGACATTTATGATGGTTGCATCCTATCTGGCTATCAGTTTGCTACCCATATGATAAGGGTGCACTTATCTTGCAAATCTCAAGTGTACATAGACATATTTGTTGTGGATGGGTTATTCAACAACAGACGTGTTCTTATAGGATATGCATAGAGTAACCATGCTAGCAGTCCTTGCATTTAAAAGTTTAGCACTTTTTACAATCAAATCATGGTTAAGATGTTCAATAAATAATCAAAGCTGAATGATAAATAACAATTTTCAGATTTATACTGTCATGTGTAATGTCCACTACGTACTTGTTATAAATAAGTTTGATGGCTTGTTTCCAAACTCGGTAGTGTACAATAGACAGCCATTGTCCCAGTCTGGTTTGAGCTTGACTTCAAACAATTACAATCATTATCATAATGATTCAATGCATTTCGTATGGAAGTCAATGATTGTGTGTTTTGGGGACACCCACATAGACAGATTGTAGACAACTGATATTGATGTTGTAGCAATAGTACATAACATACTAGCGTCCTGAGAGGATCTCCCTCTGAAAAGTATTGGTAAAAGTTGCACTGAAATCTACTGAGTATCTTAGTCTAGTCAGTATTATTTAGATCAATAATAATTTATCTTCTAATATATTGATAAGATAGTGTGCATTGTGATTACAGCACATTAAATAATATACATTCTCAGTGCATGGCCAGTGTCATAGGCAGAAAATATTATTTTCATGTTAGTTCAGTCAGGAAATGTATTTTTGTGATGTTTCTAATAGTTTGTTGTGAAAGTGTGGGTGGAAGTGTGAGCTGTTCTAATAAGAATGCAGTGAAGCTTTTTTTATTTGTAAAAACTGAATAAATAATTAATCAATGTCAAATGTATGATGTGAATAGCAACTAAAAACTAGATTTGAGGGTAGTTGTTATCTTCAAACTGCTGTAAATAGGATATGTTAGTTAATTCAGTTCTTATGTAATTGTAGATTTCAGCTGTCTTTAGATTAAATTGGTATAACCATGTGTAAACACTCCATCCAATATATTTTGAGCATAAAATTAGCTAGTAGGAAATGAGTCATTTTTGTTATTTTCAAAAATATCTTGTTTTCATAAGAGTTAATTTTGTTGATGTGTGTACATTAGCCAACGTAACTGTAACCGAAAACATGACATGTGAACATCTGTGTAATGAATTGTTTCACTACTGAGTAAAACTTGTGACTGTACCGTCAATAGCTATCTCAACTTCTAGATTTTTTTTTATAAATACACAGATACTTATTACTATTTTAATTGGCAAAGTCTAGAGTTATTTTTACGCTCTATCAAATTCAATATGAGGCAATTGAGATCAATTGAGTGTGATGCCTCCCTGCAGTAGTTCAAAGTGCCGAGTGTTGTACAACATAAAGTTATGTTATAATGTGTGGTTAAGTTGATTTTGACTTTATTTGCAGTGCGGCCGCTAGATGCGCTGCAAGCATGTCGTTGTTCAGAAACAGTGACAGTGTTAGTGTGTTGCTTCTTTTATTTATTTTTTTATATTTGTTGGGCTGATTTTTTGGTTTCATTGTGCAAGCTTAAGTAATTGTTTAATTTACACACTTTTGATCAAAAAAATCAAAACACCTCTGAAGTTTGGTTTTGAATAAATTTTGCTAATTTTTCATTAAATAAAATAAATAAATAATGCCAGTTAATTGCGGATATTATAAGGTACTGTTTAAAGAATATTAAAATTAAATTTCTTTAGCCATCGTGTTTTGTTCAACTGCTACCAGTTGAACAAGTTTTTACTTTTTAAAAGGAATTTGTAAAATGTTAGAAACTAAGGCGTAAAATAAAAAATGTTTAATAAAGCTAATTCATTATCTCGTATTCCCCCCCCCCACGGGCTCTAATGACTACTTCCATGAGTAGGATGACTAGATTAGGAACATACACCACACTCTTTCTCGTTTTGCTTCGTCTTCAACTCATCCCTTAGCTGTTCTATGGGATTCATATTTAGGCTTCTTGCTAGCCAGCCCGTAACCCTAATAATGTGGTGTTCTAACTATTAAACAAAAAGGGCGTTGTTCGATAAACTGTCGGGTTTATTCCCAGAACACTATTGTACTATACCTTTCGAATACCGTAATTAGAGACACAATAGAAAGACAATGAAAGAGCTAACGCCGGTGTTCGCTTGGGGTTTAAAAAACCCTGCCTGCAGCCGTCCTCGATCATCAGACTAAACGAAAACAACTCCTTCCCTTACTTTTTTTTTCAATCGACTTCAAAAGTCATTTTAGAGGGCCTATTACACCACTCGATATTCCGACATCTATGTTTATCTATTTATGCATCGTTTTGTTTCATTCCTTTACACGACATTGGCGTAAGTTGCTTTTCTTGTGTGACGCTACATACCTAGACTAAGGCACGGTAATATTATCTATACAATATTGTAACTCGGCCGTATCTTGGAAATAAATGCCTACAGCCGCGCGGTACGTAAACATGCGATAGGGCTGCCCGCACTATGGCTGCCCGCCTCCAGCATTTTAATTACATTTGCCTACTTTGTGTTTCCATTTAGTTTTGTGATTGTAAATATACTTTTTTTATATAAACAAATAAAATACTTTGTGAATTGAATAGAAAGTGGTCAATATTTGGGACCGAAAAATATTTGCGCCTCGACTGAGACGTACCTACGAAATGCTATATTATTAAAATTTAAAGTACAAAAATCCGCATTCTAAAGCTTAACCATTTGAGTGCGTAATTAGAGACACAATAGAAAGACAATGGCGCGTGAACGCCGGCGTTAATGCGGGGATCAACAGCTTAATTAAAAATTGTTTTGGGAAACATGGACAAGGTGGAGAAAAAGGAATATCTTTTACTTGGTTATAGATACCTGCTGTACGGTGTACGTACATGGAAAAATAACTTGATTATTAAATTAGTTAAATCAGCCGAATGTAGGCTCATGTAAGTGCACTTTGAACGCGACTTACATTCGGAAATGCATTGACATAGACTTAGCAACAATTGCATGCATTTATGTAAATTTTTACTTTAGTGTTCAATTAGACGTGGTTTGAGTCGGACTACTTGCATTTTTATTTAGACTCTTCCCGTTAGGCACTCAGTGACATTTCTGCATTTATTACACTTGCATTTGCATTGCATTGACATCATATTTATGTTAGGATTGCACCCTACATAATTTTTTTGGTCCTTCGTAACCTTTGCAAGTATCATACAGTCCGATACATCGGTCGCTCGTCGCGCGGATCTGTGTCGTGTCGCGTCATACCGTACCAAGTGTGTAGCCGTGCAGGAGCATTCAGGGAGGTAGCAGCGATCCAGGTTCCAGAGCGTCAGCAGCATACAGGGAGAGTTCCTGACTTTCAAGTAAGATCGTTCATTTTTTGTCTTACGGCTTTACAATGGAGGGGTTAATCGTGCGTCAAGCTGAGATCCTTGAGGAGGTGAAGAAAATTCATTCTAGTTTCAAGAAGGACTCAGCGAGCAGGAAGACCGCCGAGTACATTCGTAATAGGCTTGAACGGTTAGATTTACTATGGAAGGAATGTGAAGAGAAGAACCAGGAGCTGAGCGCAGTAGAAGAGAAAGATCATCAGTATTTCACCAGCAATATTTATGAGGTCATGAAGAGCTGGTACCAAGGAGCGCGTCAGGAAATTGCAGCGTTCGAGATGAAGACTCTTGCTGGATCCAGTAACGCCGGCCATAGTAAGTCGAATGTTGAGTTTGACAAGACCCTGTTCGAGACATTTTCAGGAGTAGAGGACAAGCTACTCGAGTTACAGCAGTTGCAACAAGCTAACTTTCGTGCATTCACTAGGTTAGTAAATCGAAGCTTAGATGAGGTTAAGGAAAAATGGGAGATTGAGGATATGCTCAAGACTGTAGAATTTCGGTGGACTACAATTGACAAATTACACTTACAAATTGACGGCATATTGGAAGGGAAACCTCATGGTTATTATGACGATTTTAGCCGTTATGAAGATGCATTTATAAAAATAAAACGGGCACTGAACACAAAATTAAACGCCTCTGTACATCAACAACAAACATTGCCTAAAATTGACATTCCCACGTTTAACGGTAATTATGCATTATGGCCTACATTTATGGATTTGTACGTAGAAGCGATTCATAATAACACAGCTATTGCAAAAACTCAGAAAATGCAGCATCTAAAGGGTAGACTTCGCGGGGAAGCGGAAAAGCTCGTACAACATTTACACATTGCACCCGAAAATTATGACACGTGTTGGGAAATTCTGAACCATAGATACAATAATAAATTCTTGTTATTCACCAGGAATTTCCAGGTATTTATGCGTCAACCTAATCTACAAAAACAATCTGCATTCGACCTCAAGCGGTTATATGACACTAGCAACGAAACCATATATGCGATACATAACTTGGGCGTAGATACTAGCTCTTGGGATCCGGTTCTAGTTTACGTTTTATGCGAAAAATTAGACTCGGAAACGTACTCGGAATACATGCAGTCCAGGTCGGATCCGCGCGAGATACCAACGTTCAATTTATTTATTTATTTATTTATTAAAACTTTATGCAACATAAAGGTACAAAGGCGGACTTAATGCCTTAGGCATTCTCTACCAGTCAACCAAGGGTAGTGAAGAGAAAACATGGTAGGTGCATAAAAAAAAAGAAAAGAATAATACGAAAACAAGGGATCAAATGTATAAATACATAAAATAAACATACACAAATATTTAATATAATATAAACCTACTTATATATATGCAAAAATATATATTATTTATATAAGGAATAATGAAAGGATTTTTGAGACTACTCCGCTATTTGTATAGAAAATAAAGCCGCAATTTCCGCTTAAATGCATATTGACTGGTGGCCGTCCTGATGTCAAGAGGAAGCGCATTCCACAGAAGTATGGACTGTATATGAAAGGAAGAATGAACAAAGTCAGAAGTATGAGAAGGACAAAGCAGTAGAAGATTGTTAGAAGAACGTAGATTCTTAGCATGGGAAGAAGATAGATATTGAAAGTGTGATATGAGATAAGAAGGAGGGGTGGGAGAGTTGAGCAGAGAGAAAAGTGTAGTCAGTGCGCGCAAACCTCTTCTCTGGCGAATGGGCAACCATTTGAGCTCGGATCTATAACTAGAAATATGGTCATATTTTCTTAAGTTAAATACAAACCGGATGCAGTTGTTGAGGAGCCTGTCAAGCTTGTCTAGCAACACCGCATTCAGGTCAAAGTAGCACACGTCACCATAGTCGATTACAGGAAAAATTAAAGTCTGCACAAGCATTGTCTTCGTTTTCGCAGGCAAAAAGTTCCTCAGACGATACAGATACCGCAAAGTCCCGTTGACTCTTTGGCAGACACTTGAAACTTGACTTTGCCAGCCAAGCGTCGAGTCAAGATGCAAACCGAGATCTTTAACGCTAGGACTGATGGGGATGACGGCACCATTAAAAACAATTGGAGGAAGAGAGTTAACCACCACTTTACCCATCATGCGCGAGCTACCAATAATAATGGCCTGACACTTTGAGGGGTTTACGGACACCCCAAACCTATCAGACCAATCCTTGATAGCATCCAAATCCCGGTTTACGTCCTCTATAGCGTCTGACAAACTCTCTACCCGCGCAGCTGCATATAATTGTAGGTCATCGGCATATAGATGATACGAACACCGAAGACAGAGAGTTATAAAATTTATGAAGATGGAGAATAGCAACGGAGAAAGAATACCGCCCTGTGGGACACCAGAATCTAAATCACGCCAACTCGACGAATTCTCGTCAACGCGAACCGACTGCTGACGTCCCCGAAGATAAGAAGAGAACCATTCCAGCGCCTCAGACGAAACCATAAGATGGGAAAGGATAGATAGAAGAATATCGTGACTGACAGCATTAAAGGCATTTGAGAAATCAATTAAAACCAAAACAGTAACCTTGGTATCCTCCATGGCTTCTCTAATGTCACCAGTCACTTTAAGGAGAGCAGAGGAGGTACTATGGCCAGGCCTGAATCCGGATTGAAATGAGTTAACAAGGTTGTTACGGTAAACAAATCCTGAAAACTGTTTATGAACGCAGGCCTCAAGTACTTTGGACAGGAAAGGAAGAATAGAAATTGGGCGAAAATGGTTAGGTAGGGAGGGATTAGAGATTTTAGGAAGTGGTCGCACGTAAGCCATACGCCACAGGGATGGGAATTGACCGGAATCAAGGGAAAAATTAATTATGTGGGTTATCGGAGGAAGAAGAAAGTCAAGGATTAAGGTAATCATATAACGACTGATGTCGTCACAGCCCACAGCCTTGGACTTTATGGATAGGATGATCTTTTTGATTTCGTCCAAGGTGGCCGGGAAAAAATGGAACGGTTCAATGATAGGACCTGGTAGGCTAGTAATGAAATCAACCGTCTGAGACAGCATTTGCGAATCCAAATGACAGGTGGTAGTGAAGTGACGGTTGATATCATTAAGGGCGATTGTCTTAGGAAAATCCACATGACGTGGTCTGCCGATACCGAGAGTTCCGAGGAATTTCCAAATATCAGCAGGAGAAGAAGAAGATATGTTTTCGAGAATATGGCGGCGTTTAGCATTGCGTATCATCTGATTACACCGATTTCTTGCAGTCCTGAAAAGTTCTCTATTTTCGACACTGCGATCCTTTTTAAATTTTCGAAAGGCACGATCCCTGCGCCTCATCGCCATACGAATTCCTGTCGTCATCCAAGGGGCGGGTGGACGCCTAAGCTTCACCCTCTTGACAGGAGCGTGTCTATCATAGAGTGCAAGGACCGTCTGATTAAAAATATGCAGCTTATCGTCAACAGATGTTGCCATTGCAAGGTGTTCCCAATCGAGTTGCGACGCATCCTGGCGAAGTTTCTCAACATCCATGCGAGCAAAACAACGCATGTGCAAGACCTTAGGAGGAAGTTTAGGTGGTTTTAGGGTATATGAGAGGAAAATTAGGTCATGATGGGAAAAACCAGGTGCTGGGAACTGGCCGTGAGAAAAAGCAAGGGAGGGAGTGGAAGTCAGAATTAAGTCAAGCCACGTGTCTTCACCTGAGATATTGAAATGAGTAGGTTGCAGTGGAAGAACATGGAGACTAGCGGACTCGATGATATGCAGGAGTTTACGGGAACGAGGAGTTGGATGGGTAAGGTCTGTGTTAAAATCGCCCATGATGATACAGTGTGCATACTCCGACCCCACAGATTCCAATGCCAGTTCAAGGTCAGAAAAGTAGTCAACGGTCGGCGGACAGTAGACGACGGCGAGCAAGGTCTTGACACCTTTGACGTACACCTCCAAAAAGAGATACTCAACAGAAGCGGAATAATTTGAAGGAGAAGAGGCAATTATTTTGTACGGAAAATCACTACGAAGATAGATAGCTACACCCCCTCCACCCTTTCCAATTCTATCATTGCGGATAAGAATGAAACCGGGCAGAGGGTAAGTGGTAGAGAGAAGATGAGGTTTGAGCCAACTCTCAGAAACCAGGACGGCGTGTACATTGGCATCAGAAAAGGTGTCAAACAGATCGCTATAATGACTAGGTACACTCTGAGCATTGATATGACAGACATTAAACGAATGACCAATCTGTTGACTAAATCTCTGACGCACCAAGTCACCAAGAGTGTCAGTCAAGGATGCATTAGCAGATGAGTTGAAGGATTCACTAGCGGAGTAAAAAGAATCATCATCTGATATCATAAATACAATAAAAATAAAATAAATTACTATAGAAATTAATAATGGCTAAATATTAGCTTTATGGTGCAACACCACTGTCTATTCACCACCCACCAGCAGTACCAGTATCAGTACAATACAGAAATATTAATTTAAACAAAAATAAGTATTACAAACAAAAGCATACAAGAAAAGCGAACAAGACGATACATAAAAAGGCACATTAGCAAAAACAAAACGTAAAAAAAAGAAGCTTTTATGAACCAAAAAACTAACACAGCACGTTCCGAAACACGATGTCTACTAACTGTCTACTGTCGTTATTGGTCGTTACGAATCATTAGATTATGCGACTTGTTGACGCGCTAACAGCGACGCGACGACACCGTAACTCGGAACGCGGGGCCAGGCATAATGATACACAGAATTGACAGATGACATTGACAAATAATGACAAGACATAAATAATTACGAACACAAAACAAAATACAGTATTTTTAAATACCACCAAAATGTGTAAAAATGGTAAAGTGAAATTGGATAATAATCGGGTACACGAGTAATACAACTGGCGTAATAAATACATGAACAATGAGGCCCCAAGCACAAATAAGCATGTAAAAATGTGTTAAAAAGTAGTGAACTTTGTTAGTAGAAACTTTGTTTCACTTTGCACGCACTCCAATGTTGCCCCCTGTAGATGACTCCCCAGACTTCTTCGGGTATTTAATCAGCAAGGGATTGAGTTCTTCCAAGGAAGTAATCTTATGCCGTGTTCCATCGGGGGTTCTGATGATGATAACCCCGTCTTGGGTCCAGCATGCCGACATACCAAAGTGCAACCGCGCCCTGCTAAACACGGTCTGCCTAACCCTGGTCAAGAACTCTTTGACGGTGATATTCGAGCCCTTCAATTTGGACTTCGCTTTCCAGACAGCAGACTTATGCTCAACAATAGAGAATCTTACCAATATGGGCCGGCTGCGTGTGGGTCCTCTGCTTGACGTCCCCAGTCTATGACATACCTTGATTGATGAAGCGGTGATGTCACGCAGTGCCAGTTTATTGTGAAGCAAGTCCAACACAAGAGTCTTACAATCCTCCTTGTCTGCTTCAGCATATCCGGTGATGATGAGAGCTTTGCGTCGGGTACGTGTTTCCAACCCATCAACAACTCTGGAACACTCCGTGATCTGTTTCCGCAGGAGACCCAGCATACCAAACATTAGTTCCCTGAATGAGCGGAACTCTTCTCGAATCTTGGCAACTGTGTCCTTGGCAGGTCCTGCACATTGAATTTGCGCCTCAAGCTCGTCCATCTTCTTAATGAAGCACTCCTCCAGGTTCTTCTGAGCGGATTGGATATCATCCAGGGTAGACATAATGTAGGATATTATCTTGCAGTACTTCTTGTAGTGAGTAGAAAAACTAGTGAGAGCTGGCAGGTGGTGTATTTTAAGTACTATGTTACATGGATTGTTTTCCCAATGTAAGTACAACAGATTTGGTTGTTGATATAACTATTATAATTATCCAAATATCAAATGAACATTTAATACTATTTTTAAAAGTATTTTTCTGCTGACAAATAAAATACGCGTCTAATCTTTTTCACACCTACCGCCGAAAGGCAATCATTTTATGGATTTCGTTGAAAATAAGTTTATGGCTCTAGAACCGCTGCATAGGAAAAAACCAGAAAACGGTAGTAAACTTGCATCGAAACCTCAACCCAATACGCCATACTCGTTCAACAAAAATTACAAATCAGCAAATTCACAAACCAATAAAAGTTCGTCAAACGGTTCTCGTAATTTCCATGCGTCAAACGCTGGGCAGTTTAATAAGATTAGTTGTCCATTGTGCAATACTAATCACGCATTATTTCAGTGCCCTAAGTTCACTGACATGCAAAGTACGGAAAAAATTTCATTTATAGAGAACAATAAGATATGCAAAAATTGTCTGTACGTGCATAGTAAGGGTTACTGTGCGTCACAGAAAAGATGCAGAGAATGCAACGAACAACATAACACACTTTTGCACAACGATATTGCGAAGTCAGCGCAAACGCCCTCAGCAACACAGACTGTGCCTAAACCGTCGTCATCGACTTCAACTAGGTCAAACAAAAACCTGCAAAATAACTTCGCATCAAACAATGATGATGAAATATTATTACCAACAGCATTGGTACGAGTAGAGACAGCTGGAGGCGACTACATGACACTAAGGGCTTTAATTGATCAAGGTTCACAGATCACACTGATCACGGAGAATGCAGCTCAAAGATTGGGCATACAGCGTCAACAACTGAGCGCAAACATAAGCGGGATCGGCACTGTATCCAATAAGAGCAAAGGAAAGATCCATTTATCATGCAAGTCCCTACACAATGACTTCCGTTTTACAACGGAAGCAGTAATCATGTCGCGAGTGGTAAACAATCTGCCTAATGTTACATTTGCAAAGAAAACTTGGGCTCATGTGACAGACATCACACTAGCCGACCCAGAATATAATATCTCAAGACCCATAGATATACTTCTGGATGCACATGTATTTTCAGAAATACTCATGAATGGCTTAGTCAAAGGAGGGGTTAACGATCCCATGGCACAACAAACACGGTTAGGGTGGATACTGTCAGGCAATGTCACAAAAACATTCAACTGTAACGTCGTACTAAATGAAACTGCTGACTTGACAAAATACTGGGAAGTAGAAGACATCAGTGGGGATGCATGCAACTCCATGACGTCAGAGGAGCGATACTGTGAGGAGTTCTATTCGGCAACGACAAAACGATTATGCAACGGCAGATATGAAGTTCGTTTACCAATGAAGCCTAACTTTCATCAACGGCTGGGTAAATCCAAGTCACGCGCTGTAGCACAGTTCATGCAACTAGAAAAGCGGTTAGGCAGGGATGACAAATTATCGGATAGTTACACCAAATTCATGCAAGAATATCTGGAAATGGGACACATGAAGGAGAGCAAATCTGACCTAAACACGGCATGCTACTTACCACATCATGGAGTACTCAAACAGGATTCAGTGACAACCAAACTTAGGGTGGTTTTTAACGCCTCCCAGAAAACTGACACAGGTTACAGCCTAAACGACTTGATGGAGTGCGGTCCTAAGCTTCATCAAGACTTACTGACATTGCTACTTGGATGGCGACTATACAAGTACGTCTTTACTGCAGACTGTGAGAAGATGTACCGCATGATCCTAGTACAGGAAGAAGATCAACACTTGCAGAAGATCGTGTGGAGGGAAGGCAATCAAGATCCTTTAAAAGAGTACCAGCTATGCACAGTGACGTATGGTACCAAGGCAGCACCATTTTTAGCTCTTCGAACGCTAAAACAGCTAGCTAATGATGACGTAGAGAAATACCCGTTAGCAGCTAATATCATCGCAAGCGAGATGTACGTTGATGATGTCTTAAGTGGCAGCGATTCCATCGAGCAAGCACAAGAAATGCAAGATCAACTGATCAACATGCTAGGAGGAGCTGGCCTGACACTACGGAAGTGGTCAAGCAATGACCCGACCTTGATTGAAAGATTATCATCATCAGATCGCAATCAAACGACAATGCACTTTACAAACGATGGAATTACAAAAGCCTTGGGGGTGCAGTGGAATCCTACAACTGACACATTTGCATTTACAAATAAAATACAATTTGACAATAAAACTCAACTTACAAAAAGGAAGCTACTATCTGAGATCTCGAAAATCTTCGACCCACTTGGCTGGCTGACACCTTTGACAGTAAAGGCAAAACTTCTCTTTCAAAGCGTCTGGTTATCAGGATGCGATTGGGATGAAACTTTACCTGACAGCGTGCAAGAAGAATGGAAGCAGTTTACTGACGACTTGCATTACATAACCCAATACCAAATACCGAGATGGCTAGGAGATACAACAAAACCTTTCCAAATCCATGGGTTTTGCGACGCGTCAGAAAAGGCCTACGCATGTGCTATATACTTGCTGACAACAAATAATAAAAACGAGCCCGTGACTACACTTATCGTTGCAAAGTCAAGGTTATCACCCGTCAGCAAAAAATTGTCACTTCCACCACTTCCACGGCTCGAACTATGCGGAGCGTTACTGCTATCACGGTTGATGAAAAAGGTTCTCAAGGCCTTTAAATGGGATACTTTGCACAAACACACATACGCCTGGACGGATTCTATGATTGTACTAGGTTGGCTGCATGGTGACGTCACAAAATGGAAATCGTTCGTCAGCAACAGAGTACAACAAGTACATGACGTAATTCCAAAACAGCACTGGAGCTATGTCAAATCCGAGGAAAACGCTGCAGACTGTGCATCACGCGGCATCAGTTGTTCCCAACTATTGCAACATCCTTTATGGTGGCAAGGACCCTACTGGATGAAAAACTACAATACTGAGCAAACATTTAATAAAATTGCAATTACACCGACGACATGCGAATCAAAACAAAAACAAATGCAAACGTGTGTTGTGAAATGTGAACCGTCTTCATGTGTAATTGAGTTATTAGATAGACACAGCGATATGACTCGCATTACAAGGGTCATTGCCTGGATAAAACGCTTCATAAACTGCTGTTCGAACAAGGACACTAATCATACCACCTATTTGACATCGACAGAATTACAAAGCGCTGAAAAACTTGTAATGAAACAGATTCAACTGCATGCCTTCAAGGACGAGATCACGAGACTGAAGGAAAATAAAAGTTTGAATACCAAAAGTAACCTACTGAGTTTGAATCCATTTCTTGACAAAGAAGACGTTCTGCGAGTGGGGAGAAGGTTACAGTACTCAAACTTGAATGAAGACGCTAAGCATCCAATTCTACTACCACACGACCTCAAACTGACAGAATTATTGATTTGGCAAGTACACAGAAGAACATTACATGGAGGTCCTAAATTAACTCTGACACACTTACGACAAAGAGTTTGGATCGTAGGAGGATATCGCGCCGTCAAAAAGGTTTTACATAAATGCGTTATATGTCGCCGATTTAATGCAAAACAAACAAACCAGATCATGGATGACCTACCAGAGGCGAGAGTGACAGTATCTCGTCCTTTCACACATACAGGTGTCGATTTTACTGGCCACGTTGAGATCAAGGCAAGTAAAGGCCGAGGCGTCAGAACACTGTTGGCATACGTCGCAGTATTTGTTTGCCTAGCCACAAAAGCGATCCATCTAGAACTGGTATCGGAATTATCCAGTACAGCGTTCCTAGCGGCTTTCAAGCGCTTTTGCGCACGTCGAGGCACGCCACGGGACATGTACAGCGATAACGGCACGAATTTTGTAGGCGCAAATCGGATCCTTTTGCAACAATATAAATGCATAGTAGAGAACATTGACAACTTCTTTTTGGGAAAAATATCAGAGATGGGAGTCACGTGGCACTTCAATGCTCCCGTTTGGCCAAGTGCAGGCGGACTGTGGGAAGCTGCTGTGAAGAGCATGAAATATCATCTCAAACGGGTTATTGGAGATCAACGCCTAACCTACGAAGAATTTACTACTCTACTATGTCAGATTGAAGCTTGTTTGAACTCACGACCATTATGCACCGTTACAGAGAATGCCGAAGAAATTAACTGCCTAACTCCAGGACATTTCTTAACTGGCACCTCACTTATGACAATACCAGAACCAGACATTGACAATACCTACCATCCAAGCAAGAGATGGCAAACTGTGCAAAAACTTGGCAAGGATTTCTGGAAGAAATGGTCGCAAGAATACCTGCAACAACTACAAGCAAGACTAAAATGGAAACGACAAAATACGGACCCACAAATAAATGACATTGTATGCATTAAGGATGAAAAATTACCTGCAGGTAGATGGGCACTAGGTCGAGTAGCGGAGCTACACCCGGGAAAGGATGGCCACACTAGAGTTGTGACACTACAAACTGCAAAAGGCGTAACTAAACGACCTATTACAAGATTGGTACCATTAGTTGAAGCTGACGAACAAAACCAAACTAACACTGACAAAATACCGAAAAACAATCGAAACCGATCCAAAAAGCTCACCTGGAGCAGCTTGGTGTGCTACACGTTGATGCTGATTATGACATTAATAGCACCCACTGTCCAGCAAGATATGAAACTTACCCAACTGACGAAAAATCAAACGATTTACTTTGACAAAATTGCAGACTTACAAGAAATTAGAGATGAATGGAAATTAGTCTTCTACTATAACATGACAAATTACTGGCGCAATGTGGACACTCTACAAGGATTCGTATCCCACATAAAGGAAGCTCGTTGCGATGAGTGGTTGATGCAATTTCATGTCTTAATCAACCAACTCGAACAAAGCACAAGTGAACTCAACTATTACAACGAACTACTCAAGTCTCAGCGTATAATTCAGCACAGGTTCAAAAGAGGATTGATCGACGGAGTAGGTTATGTTGCAAACTCGTTGTTTGGAGTATTGGATCAACATTTTGCAGAACAATATGAGCAAGATATCGACACCATACAACATAACGAAAACCACCTGTTACAACTGCTCAAAAATCAGACCAGTATTCTGGAAACGGAAAATAACATTGTACAGCGCAATGAAGCAACAATGGTAAAGCAGTTCCAGTTAGTAAATGACCACCTCACTTCTCTGCAAAACAAGACGATTAGAGATAAACTTGAGACGTCAAATGCATTCTACATAGTCACATCAGCCATAGCTGCAGAAAGAATGGCTCAAAACTTAAAAGACGTCCAGGAGTCTCTTATCAACACCCTGACAAATATGTACCAAGGACATATGGACGTCCACCTATTATCGCCGACCCAAATGCAAAGTGAATTAGATAGAGTAGCCCGGCTACTACCTCGCGACTCTACATTACCGGAAGTTCGAAATGACGTAAGAGATATCTACAGGCTGTTCAGAATACACGCACGCATAACACAGAATTACCTGTTGATGGAAATAAAAGTACCGATCTTGAGTGATGCCCTATACGAGCTCAACAGACTGATTAGCATTCCTCAACGCATTAATAATAATAATAATAACCTAGACACGGCGCGTATCGTTAGGAGATTCCTCTCTCAGGAGCCCTGACCGCCGGCAGCTTGGACTCTGTTCCCGATGCCGGTGGGCTACTATTTTTTATATTTTTAAATGTTTTTTTTAATATGTTTTTTTTTAAGGAAATATTTAAAAATATAATAAGTATGTAATATAATAAATAAATGGAATAATAATAATAATAATAATCTTTATTTGTTTAAAACGTTAGTACAAGATACACAAAATAAGTACATCAGTTGACTTATAAACTAAAATAAACAATATATCTCTGGCCCCCACACTAGGATAACCTGTGTCGTGAGGTCCAGTCCCTTCCGTAAATTTACAAATTAATTAATAAATGCAGGTTTTGTGTATATTTTGCTATTATTATTCTTTGAATTTAAAAGGTAAAAAAATAAACAAAAGAAAAAAAAAGTTAGCTAATTTAAAAAAAAAAAAAAAAAAAAATTGAAGATGCGTTTATGTGTATGTGTGTGTGTGTGTGGTGGTGTGATCGTGTGATTGTGTGTGTGTGATGGTGTATGTGTGTGATTGTTTTTTTTTCTTTTTTATTAAGTTTGTATACCTACGCGTGATATCAAACAATAATATTTAAAAGTTTCTCGGTATGGGCATAGTCTTTGGGTATTAACCATTTGTGAATTGAAATTTTAAGGTGAAATAAAGTCAGGTTTATTATAGTTTTATTAGTCTTAAAGAATTTGTAATATAAATATGGACCCATAAAAGTAAAAGATTGACGAGCAAAAGCTGAGCGAGCTCTTGGTGTGTCCCATTTAAGAGTTCTGTAAGAGGTTCGAGCTGTGATCTTCGCAAGTTTATGAAAGCGAAGAAGCACCGAGGTAATGTAAAGCTGTCTCACGCTGAGGAGATCACATTCTGAATACAGTGTACTTGTAGGATAACGCCAGGGCTTTTTAAGCGCTACTTTTAAAATCGCTCTTTGAGCTCGTTCGAGTATGAGAAGATGTGTTTTTTTAGAACCTCCCCATGCAATGATGCAATAACCTAAAATAGACTGACAAAGACAGAAATATACAGCTCGAATAAGTCGCGGTTCTGCCACAGACCGAATTTTTTTAAATATATGTGTTAGCTTCCTTACACGTTTCGTAACTGCATCGATGTGTGATTTCCACGAGAGGTGCTCATCAATGATTACGCCCAAGTATTTTATGCAAGAAACTTGTTCAATAGCCGGGCATTGGCATTGAGATGAAGATGGTTGCTTGGCAGACTCACATGTGTGCAATTTGATGCATAGAGCTTGCTTAGGAGCAGACTTTTTGCTTATACTTAAGGCTACAAGTTTAGTTTTGCCTGTGTTGAGGGTTAATAAATTATTTTTCAGCCAGCTGGCAGTAGTTCTAAGGCCCTTCTGAGCCACATCAACAACCTCTGTCCAAGTCTTAGCATGAAAAATTATAGCCGTATCATCTGCAAAAGTAAAAAAATTAGCAAGTGACAGTTTAAGTGAACAGAGGTCGTTGATGTAGATCAAAAAGAGAGTGGGACCCAAAATACTGCCTTGAGGCACGCCATAAGCAATATCTGCATAGCCACTAGTGTATTCTCCTATTCGTACTCGCTGCTTCCGTTCGCTAAAGTAAGATTGGAACCATTGCAGCGGTAGACCTCTAACTCCCAACAGTTCTAACTTTTTTAGTAGTAAGGGTCGCGAAACAGTATCAAATGCTTTCGCCAGGTCCAGGAAGACACCGACACATTTTTGCCCTTCGTTAATTTTATCAGTTACAAAATCAACAAGACCTGTGACGGCATCCTCCGTGGACCGGGCCGAGCGAAAACCATATTGGTTAGGAGCTAGAAGGCTATTTACCTCTAGATATTTAAGTAATCTTACATTGACTACCTTTTCAATCACTTTTGACACCGTGCTCAAAAGTGAAATTGGTCTGTAGTTAGACGGCTCCAGCGAATCACCTGCCTTGAAAATAGGTATTACCTCTGCAATTTTAAGGTTATTCGGAACTATACCTGATGATAAACTAAGGTTACAAATATAAGTTAGGGGCATGGCAATCACATATTTGTTAAGCTTTAACATGTCATTACTGATGTTGTCGTGTCCTGTAGCTTGACTGGATTTTAGCGTACCTATGAGTTTGATAACTTCAATTTCATCTGTTGGTTGGAAAAACAGCGAATGGGCTGATTGATTTGAATTATAGGTAAGACTTCTATTGTTAACTAATTCAGCTTCTGTGGTTTCCAAATCATTCAAAATTGTCTCAGCCAAACGCTCTCCAACAGTACTGAAATATTCGTTAATTGTATTTAAAGATTCAAAGGTATCAGATTTTAATTTTAATAGTTGATCATTATTATTTTTACTTTTATTAAGATTACAAATAATTTTTAGAGAGCTCCATGTCTTTTTTAGGTTATTTTTATTTTCTGCCAGCAGGTTGCGTTCATATTTGTTTTTTTGTTCATGTAATAAGTTAACACATACATTCCTGTAAGTCTTATACTTGTTTTGTAGTTCAAGATTGTTGGGATTTTTCCTAGCATCAATATGTAATTTGTCACGAATTCTAATAGATTTTAAGAGACCTGGAGTAATCCATTTTTTAACTATAACATTGGAGCTGCGGAAGTTTTGAGTTGATTTATTTTTTTCAATAAGATTATTCATTTCGGAGATAAAATATTGTGTAGCCTCCGTAACATTAGTTATATTATAAAGTTCCGACCAGTCAAAATTCTTTAAGTTCTCATGTAGACTTTCATAATTGATCTTAGTGAAGCTTGTTTTAGGTTTATCAATCTGGAGATTTGAGCCAAGACTACATAGTACGCTACTATGATCGGTAACATCGGAATGACACACAATGGTTGTAGACGAGTGAGCGGATTTGATTAGACAATGGTCTAAGCAATTTTGTCCTCGTGTTGGTATATTATGCCCTGATACATAACCATAATGAGTCATTAAGCTTAGGTATTTTTCTGCACGGTTATCAATAGAGTTATCTTTTATATCAAGGTTGACGTCGCCTACCAATACGCAGTGTTGGCTTTTACAGTTCTCAATAACGTTTTCCAAAGAAATAAGAAAGTTGTTTATGTTTTGAAAAGATGGTGATCGATAGATCGCTATTATAGTATAAGTAGAAATATCCAAGCGTAGGCAGTTAGCATCATTAATGTCCGGTTCCGACACGCATATCTGTAAATTCTCCTTTGTGAAAATTACTATTCCGTCACATTTATTTAAATATTTAGTTGAGTAAGAACATTTATAACCGTTTAAGTTTAATCCATTAAAAGATTCATCCAGCCAACATTCCGTTAACACAATAACATCCGGTTTAAATTGTAGACGGTGTAAAAGTATGATTAAGTAATTAAAGTTTTTATTTATACTTCGTATGTTTTGCGAGAATATTGTAAATTGTTTCGCACTATCCCCAAGGTGTTGTTTACAAAAATCAGGATTGTCCAATTCCACTGACTTAGTTAGTCTCATACTATCAATATCGTCTAAAAGTTTACTTTTATCTAGCATAGTGATAGATAAAAAATATGAAGTGCATTATTACTCGATATGTCGGAATATTAAAATAAAAGTAAGTAAAGTCTGTGGTATTCGTAAACCTGAGAAATCGATAAAATTGTAAGCGATTGATTTGTATACTTTGTATAGATCTCGCAAAGTTGTTAAATACATTGGGAGAACTATTTTTAATTAATGACATTGTAACATGATATATATTATTTGATATTGCGTAATTGTGTTTGCGCGTGGCTACATTTTGAATGCGTGTAAGTATAAAGTTTCGATTACAAGAGAAAGCATTAATAGTGATTGTTCTCAAATAAAGTGACTTGTGTTTTTGTGTATGTGATTGTGTATGTGTAAATGAATGGTAACAACGCATTTTTATGTTACAGTTAAGTTTAAATGCATTTAAAAGAATTAAATTTTTTATGAAATAGAAAATAAACAGTATTATGTTAATTAATATTAAACTGAGTCATTCTGACTTTCTCAAATTCTGTAACTGAGCTTCATTCCTGATTTGAATGTATTCTGAGCCATCCTTTTTTTTCAAATAAACATTGCCGTTCGATGTCCAGCAGTATTTAAAATTTTCTGATTTTGCAATGTCTCTTGCGAGAAAGTGTAGCCGTCTGGATTTAGCAGTAAGTGATTCTGATAGAAACAAGGCCGAATAGTTATTTTCAATTCCTAGGTTGAGAATCTTTAATTCTTTTGTTTTATTGTAATGTCTGGCGGTACTCAAGAATTTTGTCTTTAACTGAGTATTCGAAAATTCAGCAATAACAGTGGTCTTTAAAGGATCTTTCTTATTAGGCACACGGTAAACGTCACGTAAGTCGCCTGGGTGAAGAGTGATGCTTAAGCATTTCGAAAGCTCAGTTATGTAGTTAAAAAGAATGTCTTTGTTTTCCATTTGGACACGAGGAATATATCTCAGTTCGATACTGGTTTTTTTAAGAGATTTCTCCAGAAATTCGCATTTTTCATCAATATTTGAGATATGGTTCATTATGTTCTTCCGTTGATCCTCCAATCCATCAATTTTTGATTGCATTGACTTCAATTGAAGAGACACGTCATCAAGAGAGTGTTCTATTTCCTGATTTGTGGTAAAAATTGAGGAGTTTTGTGATTTTACTTCTTCAAGGTTCCTGTTCAGCAAATCAAACCTCTTATTTTGGGTGTCTTGGAAGTTAAGTAGCATTTCCTTTATCTCCATTTTAAACGCTGTAAGTTCATCATAGCTCTTATCGGTGAGCTTACGACGTGTAGCTCTCGTTGTGATATGACCTGCGTCCTCCCCAGACTCAATATTTGAGTCTGATGCTGACAGTGTTTTGCTGAGTGGTGGAGAATGTCGCATCATGTTTATTATTAGTACGAGTAATTATAATTGGCTTACTTGACAAGTTTATTCACTGCGCTACGCTTTTCGTAGCAGCGTAGCCAGCACGCAAATTCCGTCTCGTTCAGTCGCTTGTATAGAAGGGAGATAGATGCAGGCGCCCGCGGCTGTAGCTCGGTGCTGCTACGACGACTGGGGCCAGCGGTGCAGGAGCGAGAGGGAAATTATAAGGTGCCTCTCGTTTACCCGAAGTGCGCACGGGGCAGGGGCGATATCAGCGGTAGTGATGGAACGAGAGGGCAATTATGAGGTGCCTCTCCTTTACTCGAGGTGTGCGCGGGGCAGGGGCGACCGTAATATTGTAAAAAAATTTAAATACTGTTTTGCAGAAATATTTAAGCAATAGGGATGTCACTGTTCTACCAATTACGTACTAAAGTCGCGTGAGCCGAAAAGGTTTTTTTTAAACAAAAACTAAAAGCACGTCTGCTAGCAATGAGTAGTTGGACGGAAGGGGGCATTGACAGCAATCGGGTACTGTACGTTATTCCTAACTCCGCATTAATAGCATTCAACGTCAACCAATACTCATTCATCCCATTAGAACTATATGACATCCATGAATGTCAAAAATTACATGACCAAATTCTAATGTGCAAATTAAATCAACCTATATACAATACCGGCGATCGACACAAATCGATTTGCGATGTACAGCTGATTCAGGACAACGAGGAACACAGCGTTTATTGTCATACGGAAATAAAAATATGCACCGATAAATGGGTTAAATTACATAAACAAAACACCTGGTTTTATTATTGTTGTGACACGTGCGAAGTGCAACTAGTGTGCGGCACTCAAATGACATCGGAGACGTTACGTCACTCGGGTCTCATAACGCTAAAACAAGGATGCAACTTACAAGGCGACTCATTTACACTACACGCATATATGGAACATAGAAGTGACATTTTAGTCAAGGAACCATACGCGATGATTATGCCCACGATCTCTCCAATTAACAATATTATCAACACCTCGATTCGTAACTCGTCACTGCATCTGGAAACGCACGAAGAAACGTTCAAGAAGATTGACCTACAACTGCAGTCAATTAAAGAACAGGCCAACCTAAAGACCTTATCCTCTCACGACGTCCATCACTACACTGCAATCTATGTGGTTGTTGCGATTAGCATTGCACTGTTTGTAACATCGGTGTACCTTTGGCGAAAGATGGCAACCCAAAGACAGGGGGAGGGTCCGCAAGTAGCGAGAAGCAGAAGAAGGCAGGAAGAAGGAGATCGCAACGTCGAGGACGGGTACAGCGAGATCGACAAACGGGACTCAAAACCAAATGTGTCAGTGAATGTGAGTGCCAACCCTACCTCAAGTGAAGTGACATTTGACACTGCAAGACACAGTGATGTGTGCTAAGTTAGTATTTAAGTAGTGATTAGTGACAATTTTGTGTACTCTTACTTGAATTAACATTGTGTTTATTATAGTCATAATCAATTTACAACCATTTATACATTTTATATTTTTTACATTTTATTCTTTACATGTCTATTATCCTTTCATGTTAAAGTTTGTTATTGTTTGTATGCTTTGAATTATTTTATTTACTTGTTTTCCTATTTGTAGTGGCAATATGTACGGTGTACGTACATGGAAAAATAACTTGATTATTAAATTAGTTAAATCAGCCGAATGTAGGCTCATGTAAGTGCACTTTGAACGCGACTTACATTCGGAAATGCATTGACATAGACTTAGCAACAATTGCATGCATTTATGTAAATTTTTACTTTAGTGTTCAATTAGACGTGGTTTGAGTCGGACTACTTGCATTTTTATTTAGACTCTTCCCGTTAGGCACTCAGTGACATTTCTGCATTTATTACACTTGCATTTGCATTGCATTGACATCATATTTATGTTAGGATTGCACCCTACACCTGCAGCTACTTTACAATTTATATGTTTGGTTTTAAATGAAGAATTCATGCAACCAAAAACAGCACAATATATCCTACTCGTTATATTAAATATATAAATATGTACTTGAACTTATTGTTATTGAAAAAATCGCGCGGCACAGACGCGACTGTCTGCGTCCCGAGCGCACCTCGAGATCGAGGCGCGTAGGTATAGCTCGCGTTTCGACCGTTTGTATGAAGTTGGAATACTGTATAGATAATATTACCGTGACTAAGGCGTCCAAGCGTCAATCAAAACCATCAATCATGAATGATGTTTGAATGACGGAATGTTATCGCCATTATGTTTTTGTCATGCAAACGTCAGTCATCGCATTAGACGGTAGGGTTTTCGTCAATGAAAATATTTGACTGTGGCAAAACTGACAGCAAAACCTAACGTGTAATGGATTCCTAAGACTGTCTGAATATCGAGTAGTGTGATAGGCGTTTAAGGCGTCAATTACATTTTTTCATACACTAGTAGTGTATGAAAAAATAACTTAGTGTACCTGCTAGTTAGTTCATAAAAAAGTATTTGTGTCGACATATATTTTTAAGAAAGTCTACGTGTGACAGTCAATTAACTTTTTTTTTTTTTTGTAGACAGCACCACCCACCATCACGTCACCATTTTCTAGCTACCCGCAGTATTTATTATAATTAGGTATTTATTTAATAACTAGGATTTAATGTGGTTTGTATAAAATGTAGACAGTTTTAGCTTCTGCTTTTCAGTTAAAGATAGATTATTATACTTTGGCATACCAATGATATGGATAGAGCCAACCAACGGGGAAATAAGAGGAAAGATCAAATCTGTGTGTTTCTTTACTCAAAAAAACTGGGAAAGTGCGAGTCGGACTCGCGCACTGAGGGTTCCGCACAAACTTGAAAAGTAAATTGCGGTTTACGATTGATGACGTATTAAATAAAACTACTTACTAGATGTCGTTCAAACCAATTTTCGGTGGAAGTTTGCATGATAATGTACATCATATATTTTTTTTAGTATTATCACTCTTATTTTAGAAGTTACAGGGGGGGGGGGGGACGACATTTTACCACTTTGGAAGTGTTTCCCGCGCAAACTTTTCAGTTTAGAAAAAAATGATTTTAGAAACCTCAATATCATTTTTGAAGACCTATCCATAGATACCCCACCACACGTATTGTTTGATGATAAAAAAAAATGAGTTTTAGTTTTAAGTATGGGGGTTCATATTTTTTTGTTTTTTTTTGAAAATCATAATGCGGTTCACAGAATACATTTTTTTTTTTTTTTTTTTAATTGATATAAACTAGTGCTTGACTGCGATTCCACCTGATGGTAAGTGGTAATGCAATCGTTGATAGTGAGGCGCACTAATTTATTGAGAGCCTATTCACTCTAGCCTTGAAGAGACCCAAATTATAATCGGACGGGAAAATCGCAGCAGGCAAATTATTCCAGTCCCTCGATGTACGCGGTATAAACGACGAGGCAAAACGCTTGGTCCGGACCGTAGAGGTTTCAACAACATAAGGGTGGATACTCGCCGTTCGTCGGCTTGTCCGATGGTAGAAATGAGATGGTGGAATCAAGTCATGCAATTCCTGCGCACACTCTCCAAAATGAATTCTGTAAAACACCGAAAGGCTGGCTACCCTACGCCTGTGCTCAAGACTTTGTAGATTGGAATTAACCAGATCTGGATCACCAATTAGCCTCTTTGCTCGCCTTTCCACCGAGTCCAAAGCTGCCAGGTGGCATTTTGCAGCACCAGCCCATATGTGGCTGCAGTACTCTACACACGATCGGACCTGTGCTTTGTATAACATTAAAAGCTGCCCTGGTGTGAAGTACCGCCGGACCTTTGCAAGTACGCCGAGTTTCCTAGCAGCTACCTTGGCTTTGGACTCAATGAACCGCCCAAAGTTAAGGTCTGAAGAAATTTCAACTCCCAAGAGCTGAAGGCGGTCGGTGTACTCCAGGGATACATTCTGAAAAACAGGAGCCAAGGTGAACGGGCTCCTTTTAGCGGTGAATAGACACGCTTGTGTTTTGGCGGCGTTGAATCCCACCAGATTGGCTTCACCCCACTTGGAGACTGCCTGAAGTGAGACATTCGCACGCTCTACCATAGCCTCTTTTTCGGACCGGATTAGCTCCTTACCAAGTTTCAACAGTACTTATACTTCTTATAGTTTCGGAAAAAAGTGGCTGTGACATACGGACGGACAGACAGACAGACATGACGAATCTATAAGGGTTCCGTTTTTTGCCATTTGGTTTCCGTAGCGTACATCACCGTATATGCCTCCCCAAACCGTCCATGAACTGCCACCGTAACCAACTCTTTCTTCAATGCAGAACTGTGCTAACTGCTCTTCCTCTCTTCGATGTACCTTTTTTCTTCGTTACACCTCCTTTCTTCCGTCGTCGTTGTTACCATAGAGCTCGTATCTTACTCTCGTCAGAAAAGACGTGCAAAGTTAAGGCGCGCTTTTCAGTGGTTTATTGTCGATTTTGGACAATTAGCTGGCTTATGAGGTTTCAGGCCAATCTGCCAACTGCTTATTGGTGTACCTATTTTTTTAATGATTTCAATCCTCTTTTTAGGGTTCCGTACCTCAAAAGGAAAAAAAACGGAACCTTTATAGAATCACTTTGTTGTCTGTCTGTTAAGACCCTTTATCTCGGGAACGCGTGGAGGTATCGAGTTAAGATTGCTAAAGCTGTGCAAAAATGAAACTTCTGAGTTAACGAAAAAAAAGATACGGCTATTTATGTCATAAAAAACGTATATTTCGACACTTTCAAGGGAATCAAAATTCATAGGGTACTTCCCGTTAACCTAGAATCCTGAAATTTGGCGTGAAGCAAGGTCTCATAGCACAAGTATAGAAATAAAAATCTGAAAACTGTAAATTTGTAGGTACGTCACAAAAAAAAAAAATTGCCATTCGGAAAAATCTTCGTAACTCAATTCGGGAATTGAACTGTTTTCATAGGTAAGTTTGTACGGAACTCTCAGTGTGCGAGTCCGATTCGCACTTGCCCGGTTTTTTATATTTTGAAATGTTTTTTTAAATTTATTTAAATGCCGTCTAAATAGTATTTGCAGTACCTACTGTTTTGATTTTTTGATGAGAAGCGTATTTTATTAATTGCATTTCTACGTGGGGCATACTGAAAGTCTCTGGATCTGGCCACGTACAACAACAAAAAAAAAAAAAATTGAACTCCTTGTGAACATGTTACTTTTAGTTTGCGAGATTGTCATTTGTTTTTTCATTGTGGCGTCCTTTCGAAGATTGTGTGTCGCTATCAAAATGAATTTAACTCGTGAACATTTTCGTTCGATGATTTTCGTTGTGGCTTAAGTCAACAAGAGAGTTGCCATAGACTTCAATTGGCATTTGGTGATGAAGCACCATGTCGCAGCTCGACTGCGGTTATGAACTCGAATATTGACACCGTACGACAACTTATTGAAACTGACAAAAAAATTACTTGCTAGCAAATTTATGCTTTGTTAGGCATTGGAATGAGCCAAGTGCAAAACATTTAATATTTGTATCTTAAGGTTCGGAAGCTTTGCACTCGAAGGATACCACATGACTTAACGGAGGACCAGAAACGACTGCGTGTCCAGTGGTGCCGTAAAATTGTAAAAAAGTTTAATGGAGGACAGCTTGACAGCTGTCTATAATATCGTGACAGGTGATGAAACGCAGGTGTACTGCTTTGAACCCGAAAGAAGTGGGTCTTTCCTTTTGAAGATTTGCCGACGAAAGTTAACCAAAGTCGAAGTGTTGGCAAAAAAATGATTGCTTCTTTTTTCGGCAATTCAGGACATTACACTACAGTATCGCTTGAAGATGAAAGGTCAGTGACTGCAGATTGGTACGTCAACACTTGCTTTCCCAGTCTTAGAAAAAGTTCGCGAAAAGCGTCCTCGAAGCAATGTACTCATCCACCCACTCCTCCGTGGGTAACGCATTCCCACGTTCCGCTAAGGTAACCGAAGCCTATTTGAAGGCTTCAAATTTGGAACTGATGACGCATCTGCCTTACAGCCCGGACCTCGCACCCTGCGACTTCTATTTGTTTCCAAAAATTAAAGACAAACTTAGAGGCATATGATTAACGAGCCCTGAACCAGCTGTGAATGCGTTCCGTAAAGCCATTGGAGAGGTTCCTAAATAAGACTGATCCAACTGCTTTGTACAGTGGTTTCAGCGAATGCAAAAATGCATTAATTGCGAGGGAATATACGTTAAAAAACAATAAATGTATCGTTAGTCTTATATCTAGTCTTAGTTATCAGAATCCAGAAACTTTCAGTATGCCCTAAGTATTTATCTAAAATATTTTGTGATTTTATAAAAGTGTCTAATAGTTTTGCCAGAAAAACAGTCTTCTTTAGCCCAGTTTAGTGATATGTGTCAAAACAATATTTTTTATATTGTGTCGTCTGAAAATTTTAACATCCCAAACATCCATAAATACGTTAGTCACGCTTGTGGGAGGAATCCTCACATTCTTTCATATTCTTCCATTCTCTTTCAATTTCATAATTATTTTGCTACCCTGTCGTCACCTTTGTAGCTCTGTCATAACTTGGTAGTGTTTTCCCCTTTAACTCCATAATTCTGTGTGTACTGTGCACCCCCCCCCCCACATGCTACCTTCACTGACCACTATAACTAACTGTTGTCCACCGTCTGCAGATCAAGCTGGTAGTGGTGGGAGATGGTGGCGTGGGCAAGAGCGCCATCACCATCCAGTTCTTCCAGAAGCTGTTCGTGACTGACTACGACCCTACCATCGAGGACTCGTACATACAGCACACGGAGGTGGACGGACAATGGTGCATCCTAGATGGTGAGTTATGAAGAATAAACTAAGAAACTAGAGAGGTTCCTGGCCTCAAATAAAAATGCTTCGGCTATAACGACTTGCGAAATCCTAGCAACCTTGTGAAGTCTGCAAGTTGATAATTCCCACACATTTGGTGAGAAAAGCCATTCATTAATTCCTACTCATCATCTTCCTGCCCTTGTCCCGTTTTATTTGGGGTCGGCGCAATACGTTTTTTTTCTTCCATTCTGCCCTCTCACTCGTCAAGCTATCACTAACTTCCTTTTCTTTCATATCACTCTTCACACAATCCATCCATCTTTTCTTTGGCCTCCCTCTCCCTCTCCATCCATCCACATGTATACTCATAACTCTTTTAGTAACATGAGTTTCATCCCTCCTTTTTACATGACCATATCAAGACAAACGATTCCTCTTCAACTTTTCAGTCACTGGCGCCACTTTCAAACTTCCTCTAATATACTCATTTCTCACTTTATCCATTCTCGTCACACCATACATCCATCACACATCCACATGCAATATTTCAATCTTTTTTCATCAGTCTTTTTCACAGCCCAACATTCTGATCCATACAGTATGACAGGTCTTATCACGGATTTGTAGATTTTACCCTTCAACTTGAGAGGCATCCGTGACCAAGTTGCTCCAGTGACATGTCGCCATTTCATCCATCCTGAATTGATCCGATGTTTTACGTCTCGGTCTACCTCGCCATCTCCTTGGATAAGCGACCCAAGGTACCGAAAGTCGGAGCAGATCGGTATGGGCGTTCCAGCGAGAGCTAAGGGCACAGGACCGGAGAGACCGCCAAAATCGCAGAACAAGTATTCGGTTTTCGTTGTACTCAATTTTAGGCCAACACTCTCCAGTCTGTGCCACAATACCTCCAATCTACTCTGGACCTCTAGGCCACTCTCGGCCACCAGCAAAATGTCATCTGCAAACAGCATACACCAGGGAGCTTCTTCCTGGATATTCGACGTCAGAGCGTCCATTATCATCAGGAAGAGGTAAGGACTGAGAGCCGACCCTTGATGTAAGCCGACAGCTACATTGAAGCTACCATTGCTGCCCACTGTAGACCGGACGTGAGTACTGCATTGGCTGTACATTCCTCGGATCAATTGCACATACTTTCCAGGCACACCTTTCTCCTTAAGGGCTCACCACAGAACCTCACAAGGTACCCGGTCATATACCTTTTCGAGGTCAACAAATACCATGTGCAAGTTTTTATGCGCACTTCTGTATTTCTCGCACAGCTGGCGTATAGTGAAAATGGCATCCGTTGTACCCCGACCAGGCATAAAACCGAATTGGTTCTGTGAAATTTCACTCTCTCTCAACCGCCTTTAAATAACTTTCCCCCAGGCTTTCATAGTATGTGACATTAGCTTTATTCCTCTATAATTTTTGCTCTCAAGCACATCACTCTTGTTTTTAAAGATGGGCACCAAGAAACTGTTGCACCAATCATTAGGTATGGCTTCTTCCCGCAACAACTTATTGAAGAACAAAGCTAACCACGTCCACACATCCACTCGCAATAACTTCCTCACTTTAACTGGTATTCCGTCTGAACCAATTTTGCCTTAGCATTCTTAATTCCATTTACAGCAATTTTGACTTCATCCATACTAATCATTCTCACTAACCCCAAATTCACTGGCTTAATCTCTATAATTCCATTCCAGTTGTTTTCCTCATTCAGCAGTCTTTCAAAATAGTCCTTCCTTCATTCATTAATTCCTATTATAAAACAATTTTTGGAGAGTTAAATAATGTGTGGCAACGTGGGGGCATGTAACATGTATTGTGTTACTGTCTTACTGATTAAATGGAGCCTATTTACAGACTTTGTTTGACCTATAAGTGCAGAATTCCATGTCCAAGATACAGAACACGACTGCAGGCTTGCCTCCTCTTTCAAGACCTTTTCTTGTGTCTTCTAACTAGAATAATCTTCTAAATATAAACCGTTGTCACGTTTCCAGTGCTGGATACGGCAGGACAGGAGGAGTTCAGTGCCATGCGCGAGCAGTACATGCGCAAGGGCGACGGCTTCCTGCTGGTGTACTCCGTTACCGACAAGCAGAGCTATGAGAACATCCGCCACTTCCACACGCAGATCCTCAGGGTCAAAGACAGGTGAGAGTGAGAGTGATGCCTCACCGGTATAGCACACTGTCAGCAGTATTACATGCGTTAGGCGACAGCTTCCTGCTGGTGTCAAGGACATGTGAGACAGTTGACACACTTGGACACGAGCAGCTTCCCAATAAATGAGTCCCCTAGCTGTGCTCCATTCGCAATAAGATTAGACATTTGAACGAACCTTTTTTTACTGTCCGTTCAACCGATTTTAACTTAATTGTGTTGGTGGCATGATAAATGGCGGCTGCAGCAAATACTTGGTATTGTTACCATTTTTTTGCTTTTAATGCCATCCTTATGTCTACGGAATAGAAGTCAAAATCGAACAGACAGTAAAAAAAGGTTTGTTTAAATGTCTAATCTTATTGTGAATGGAGTACAGCTAGGCCAAATACCCAATCAAATAGGCCCTTTTCACCGAAGCGTTTGAACAAATTTCAAATGCTAGTACAAATTGACTGAAGATCTATGGGGTATAGGCCTACGCAGACCGGGACGGTATGGCAAAGGATTTAAATTTTTACCAATGGACATTCAACCATATAAATACGACACAAATTCCTATGCTTTAAAATTATCCCGTGTCATCGAAAGGGATATTATCGCACGGCATTGAAAGACGCATCACGGGCTCCCGCGGCAGGATGACGTGGCGCGCTGTGATAGGCGACGGCGTGCCGAAGGACGCCGGCGCCCACCAACACTCTATCAAACGCTACTTATGACTGAAACATGTATCGGGCAGTAGAAGCTGCCGTGGCATACTTCGACGTGACGCGGCATGCTGTGGCAAGGCGCTGGAATGCCGCAGTATCTAAGTGGCTAGTGTGCGCTGACTGGCGGTAAAATCCTTTGCCATGCCGTCCCGGTCTGCGTAGGCCTTTAGTCTATCAAAGTTTGTACCTCAATTATTGAGATTATAGCGCCGTACTTAGCTTTGATATTTAATTTGTGTATAGATCAAGGAGTCTTTCCGGATCTAATGAAATATAGTAAAGTGATACCACTTTTTAAATCCGGGGACAGTAAAGACACTAATAATTATAGGCCGGTGTCCGTGTTGCCAGTTTTTAGCAAGTTATTTGAAAAGGTAATGTTAAATCAAATGCATAATCATTTTAACACGAATAACATCTTGCACGATAAACAGTATGGTTTCATCAAAGGACGTTGTACAACTGACGCTGGTGTCTCCTTACTAAAACACATTTTTAATGCGTGGGAAGAGGCACAAGATTCTATAGGCATCTTCTGCAACCTGTCTAAGGCGTTTGATTGTGTGGTTCATGAAACATTACTCCTGAAACTTGAGCATTACGGACTAGGCAAAACAGCATTAAGCTTATTAAAATCTTATTTGAATGACAGACAGCAACTAGTTCAGATAAACGGTGTCAATTCGTCTAGATTAAATGTGAAAATGGGGATACCCCAAAGTTCAATTTTTAGGTCTGTAGCGACATCTATGGCGTCACATAAGAACTAATCCTGCATCGCGCAATCAAAGTTCTCCGCGCGATTGGAACATATAGAACAGCCCGAAATCATCTATCGAGCAATAGCCCGCCAGACATAACACCCGTCTGGCCGGAGGATCCTCCCTTTTCAACGGAGGTATGTGGGGCTTTACTCCCTGCTCCACATACCTCTAAAGGTCCTTTTTTATTTTTAGTCTATATTAATGGTTTACCTTTTTTGTTGCAAAACAAACTTAATATGGTTTTGTTTGCCGGCGACACTCTTTGATTTTCAAGATAAATAGAAAGACTAATAATCTTGACGACGAAAATAACGCCCTACTGCAGGTCCAAAACTGGTTCGCTGCTAATAATCTAGTTCTAAATGGAAAAAAAACGAAATGCACAAGATTTTCCTTACCGAATGTCAAGAGTAGTGATTGTGACATAATGTTGAACAATGAGAAACTAGAATTTGTCCATAAAACGGTTTTCCTAGGGATTACGCTTGACTCAAGGCTACAATGGGGTCCTCATTTAACATCTCTTGCAGGATGGCTTAGCTCAGCTGCTTATGCCGTTAGAAAAATCCGCCAATTTACGGATGTTGATACCGCTAGACTACAATCTGTTTTTTAATTAAAGATAATGATTTGACATTTCGAATGTTGCATGTTTTTTCCATTTCATAAATAGTGAGGTACCGCAACCGATATTGAACAAAAAACCGAAAATATTCGTAAAAATAATTTCGTTTTTTTATCGAACTAATTATGGTCGTTTTTTTAATTTCTGAAGGTAATTTGATAGATGCAAATGTCTAACTCATAAAATAAAATATAATTTAAGCCTAAGAATTGAAAGACTAGCAAAAGCTGCGTCATTTTATTTTTTCGTCCCGATTTATTATCACCAAACCCAGATAAAAATATAGAATTACTCAAAGTTATATTTTTGCTGACACTTTATTACAACTTTACTAGGTTAGAGATTAACACTAGGTTAATCTCTTCTAAAATTGTAGCGATAAACGAATCTAGTGTCGGTTTCTTGCAATGCAAACATGTGAATTCACAGCTTGACGAGCAATGGGCACGCCATAATCATGACGTTTGGGGACTAACCGTCATGATTATGGCGTGCCCATTCTTTGAGGAGTGGCTAAGCAAGTCCTCACCGGACATGGTCAGTTCGGGAAGTTCCTACATCGGATTGAGGAGGTCACCACTGTGTGGACTCTCGCGCTGGGTCCTGGTACAGGCCATGGTCCGGATCGAGGAGGACTGGCAGTTGCCGCCTCCTTCTGCGAAGCAGTAATTCTAGCGAAGGAGGAGGCTGTACGAGTAAGGAAACGAACATTTTTACGCCCCGGTCGCCGAGACCCCAACCCCGACTGCCACAATGTCAATACTGACGTCGAGCAATGGGTAGCTTGCCGTCTGGCAGTCCGGTAATCGCCGGGACTGAGCCCCAGTCGTCGACAGCGCTTAATGATCCACGCGCTCCTCAAAGAGATGTCAGCAAACCGTCGGGGCACAGTAGGGTCGATGTGGTTTTAAGCAGTAAACGTCTGACACGCCCTCCTGCTCCATCCAGACCGGGTGAAGTCATTGGATGAATTCCGATCTTGATAAATATCTTGACGACCAATGATGATAACTTTTTTAATTCTAAAGCATAAACTGCGACTGTCTCGTCCCGCTCTTGTAAACAAGATATAAAATTGTGTTGGGACGCCCATATATTGGAGCTCCCTGGTAAAAGATACTAGTTAGAACTCATGGAGCGGTTTTCTACCGCGCCCGCCACGGTGGAGGAAACAGCTGTTTTATTTCTAAACCCACGAGACCGGAGTTTTGTGTGGTTACACAGCCGTCGCGGTTGCGGTTATTGCTCGCAAACTTGGCAGATGACAATCGCAAGCCGCGCGGTTAATTACCAGTTGAGCTCTAGACCGCCGTGGACATACACCAGAAACGAGCTGTTGAGTTATACTTACTTCACAGAAGAATGAAAAAAAGAAGGCCTATAAAGTTCCGGGTGCATCAATCGATTTTCGGATTTCGCATCGAATTTCTCTATCCCCTGATGGCCATTGCGGTTGTTAACCGACCGCAGAGTGCAGGCGCAACCCGCCGAGGCTGCGGGTGACCGTGGCCTGCACGATTCTATTAGTTGCTCGCCGGTAAAAACGGTTTTGTGAGTTCTTAGTGTAAGTAAAAGTCCAAGTGTAAAAAATATGGTAATATTTTTGAATATTTTAATCTTCAATTCATATTAAACTCTATTATAAACAAACAATATTGTATCTTAGTCCTTCTTTCCTTAAAGGTTATATTACTATAAGAACCGGTATAAAAAATCGAATTTGGAGACATCACTTTTATCAATAAAAACTTTTTAGAAAAAAAAAATAACCGACTTCACTAAAACAAAAACACTAAAAGGATCAAAATAACTTTAATTTCGGATGTCGGTGTTTCTCGGTATTGTTTGTTTCTTATTTAACACCAACTTCCGAAATTAAAGTTATTTTGATCCTTTTAGTGTTTTTGTTTTAGTGAAGTCGGTTATTTTTTTTTTTCTAAAAAGTTTTTATTTCATACTTTTTAGTTACGATACACTTATAAACAGAGCGCCTATTTCTCATGACAATTCCAATTAACCCAAATACTGCTAGGTTACATTGTTTTATTATAAAGTTCCTGTGTCTACCTTCCTCCTTCCGGCTCCATCATCAGATCAGTTCGATAGTACCTTATAGCCAAAGAGCATCTCACGAAAATTCTAATAAGCCCAAACACGGCTAGGATACATTGATTAATTACGGAGTTCCTGTGCCTACCTTCCGGCTCCATCATCAGATCAGTTCGATAGTACCTTATAGCCAAAGTGCATCTCATGACAATTCTAATAAGTCCAAACACGGCTAGGTTACATTGATTAATTACGGAGTTCCAGTGCCTACCTTCCGGCTCCATCATCATCATCAGATCACTTCGATGATACCATTTTCAACGTAACTATTCAGAATCATTCATTTATTTGTATTGTCATAGTCGCTTATCTATATCTTCATTGTGATATCTATTTGAGTATGAAGTTCCGTTGACCATTTCTGGTCTTCTTCATCAGTTCTACTTCATCAAATGTTACTTTTTGACTGTAAGTGCTTAAGTTCTTGATGAAAATACTAAAATTACCATAGGGTTGCCTATAATTTTTGAGGAGTTCCCTCGATTCCTCATGGAATCCATCATCAGAACTGGATTTTGAAAAAAAATGGGACCAATCTGGAAGCATATCTTATAAAGAGAAAAAAAAATTTTGCAAATCGGTCCATAAACGACGGAGTTCTGAGGTAACAAACATAAAAAAAATGACGATAAAAAAAAAAATACAACCGAATTGATAACCTCCTCCTTTTTTTGAAGTCGGTTAAAAAGCAGGCAACATATTTCTGGAGTTTGACATTTGCACTTGTCAAATCATTATCTGGGATTAAAAAACGAACTTTAGTCTATTTTAGTTATTTTCATAGTATCATGTCATACGGTATCTTACTATGGGGACGGGCTGCAGACATCGACTCAATTTTTATTCTACAGAAAAGAGCTATCAGAGCTAAGAGCTATTTACAATCTCCGCCGGTGCGATTCTCTAAGGGAACTGTTTAAGGATGTTAACATATTGACGGTGCCTTGTCAATATATCTATGAAAACTACTTTCATTAAAAATCTTCATCTTTTTAGCAAAAGTATGTGTATAGCTATGTCCACTGTTGGACATAGGCCTCCCCCAAGCGTCGCCACAACGACCGATCCTGTGCTTCTCGCATCCACCGCACTCCCGCGACCCTCACCAGGTCATCGGTCCACCTTGTGGGAGGCCTTCCAACGCTGCGTTTTCCGGTGCGCGGTCGCCACTCTAGAACCTTTCGGCCCCATCGACCATCCGTTCTACGAGCAATGTGCCCTGCCCACTGCCACTTTAGTTTGGCGATTCATCGAGCATTGTACTGAGCTCCTCCGTAGTTTCAGCCATGACTACTATATCATCGGCAAACCGAAGGTGAGTGATGTACTCGCCATTGACATTAATGCCTAGTCCACTCCAGTTCAGAACCTTGAAGACATCCTCCATTGCAGCCGTGAACAATTTCGGAGAGATGACATCTCCCTGCCTCACGCCCCGCTGCAGAAGGATAGGTTTCGAGGTCCGGTCGACGGCATTATGCTGAGCGTACGGCTGTTTTGCTCGGACGTGGCGCATATATTATGTTATTTCTGATTAATTTATGTTTTTGTTTTGCAAAATGTTTGCAATATGTTTAGTTATAATTTTGCGCCTTTTCCGGCAAATAAAATGTTTTTCTTTCTTTTTCTTTCGGTCCTGAAGTCGGACTGACATTGTGGCGTTTTCGTACAAACACTTTAGCACTTCGATGTAGCGATAGTCAATCTGGCACCGTTGGAAAGACTGCAGTACAGCCCAAGTCTCGATCGAATCAAAAGCTTTCTCGTAGTCCACGAACGCTAAGCATAGAGGCAGGTTATACTCCTTGGTCTTCTGTATAGCCTGCCGAAGCGTATGTATGTGGTCTACGGTGCTGAAACCTTTTCGGAAACCGGCTTGTTCGGGAGGCTGGAAGTCGTCGAACCTGCGCGCGAGACGATTCGTGATGACTCTGGAAAACAGCTTGTAGACATGGCTCAGAAGTGAGATGGGCCTGTAATTCTTAAGCAGGGCATTATCGCCCTTCTTAAAGAAAAGTACCACCACACCTCTGCTCCATGCCTGTGGCGTCTTTCCCTCAAGTATGACGGAATCGAACAACCTCTGAAGGGCCTTTAGGACCGGTTTTCCACCCGCCTTCAGGAGTTCGGCTGTAATTCCGTCGTCACCAGACGCCTTGTTGTTTTTAAGCTGCTTCAGAGCCATCCTAATCTCGTACAGGCTGACGTCCGGGATATCTTCGGTATAGTGCCGGGTTAATCTAGCTCTTGGGTCGTTTGCTAGATTCGTTGTGGGTTTTGTGATAGATGTGTACAGCTGTCCATAGAATGCCTCGATCTCTCCCAGAAGCTCCGATTTGGCGGATATGACTCTGCCATCGTTGGTCTTCAGTTTCGTGAGCTGGCTCTGCCCTATAGACAGATCCCTTGCAAAAACCTTGGAGCCCTTATTCCGCTCAATCGCATCCTTAATCCGTTCGGTATTAAAGAGGCGGAGATCGCGTTTTAAGGACTTTGAGATCCGTCTATTAAGCTGCCGGTAGATGCACGCATCGTCTGAAGACTGCAGAATCATCTCACGCCTCTCTTTCAAGAGTTCGAGAGTTTGATCAGAGAGCCTTTTCTTCCTTGTACGACGAGTCTTAAAAAAGTTAGACCCGACCGTATGGACAGTTTCCACGAACCCATCGTTGTATTCGTCCACAGAGCCACCTAGGCACTCGAAACGATTGTCAAGTTCGAGCTGAAAGCTCTCGGAGCTTGTAAATGTTTTATTTGAAATAAATGCTTTTGAATCTTTGAATCAGCAAATTCGTAAGTTCGTTGTTTTAATTCATCCCAGGACTGTGATCCCGACTGACAGCTTGGTGAATATCTTACAGGGACACATACCCGATGTTGCTGGCTGCCAACAAAGTGGACCTAGTTCATGTGCGAGCTGTGAGTGAAGAAGCGGGACGCGAGCTGGCGAAGCAGTTGGGAGCTCCGTACATCGAGACGAGTGCGAAGGAACCGCCGTTGCACATCGACGCCGCCTTCCACGAGGTCAGTGAGCCTATAGATAGAAATATGCGGAACAGGATGGAAAGTCCCGCAATTTCTGTTGAAAAGAGACCTCCATCAGACGGGTATTGGGTTGTGTCTAGTGGGCGACAGCCCGATGGTTCCTGTCGGCCACTTGTATGATGTTCGAATAGCGCAGAAAATTTTGCGCATTGCAGAATTTGTGTGCCGTCGTGTCTTTATGTAGTTCGTATGTGTGTATACGCCCTTGATGAGTGTGTGAGCGAGATAGATATTGTGTGAGCTGGTGGGTGTTAACTGATGTCGTGAGTCAGAAGACGTTACGGGCAGAGTTTTACTCACATATTATCTATTATAATAGACAATAATAATTATTATTGTAATGTGGAAATATTGTAAAAACAATCATTTTTTCAAAAGAGTAACCATGGAGTTTCTTGTCGGTTCTTTTCCATGAAAATTGATTAATTGGAACCGTGCACTAGCTTCTGATGTTTTATAAGTGCCCATGTAGGCCTGTGTGAAATAAAAATATTTTGTATTTCAAATACAAGTAGCGAGTTATGTTTCGGCGATCGGGAATTGCGTAAAAAAAAATATTTATTTATTATTACAAAAATTTTATTATTATATACAGCATATTACTACGATGGCGGATACAAGACTGAATATAATGCAATAAAAAACAATTATGTCCAATTTCAAAGTAAATGCATAGTTGCAAATACGGCGCATGCGGAGACCGTACTCAGCGTAAACGTGTCGGTTATGATGAGTCTTGTAGCGCCGCGATCTGTTGCAGCTGGTGCGCATCATCCGCAACCACCCGCAGCAGGAGGAGAAGCACTGTCGGCGCCGCAAGTTCGGCAAGTGCAGCATCCTGTGAGCGCACCGCCCGCACGCGCGCCCGCACGCTCGCCCGCGCACCCGCCCGCACGCTCGCCCGCACGCCGCTGCACTGTGGCTCCGACCAGGTTGGTTACTTTGTGACCTGTCAAAGCACAATTACACTGCGTCATAGATTATATGTGATGTCAGTTTAACATGTCAACGAAATTATGTGTGAAGCGACCATTGATTGGTCCAATAATACTATGCTGCAAATAAATTGTTGTGGCATTTTGTGTTTGATTCATGAAGTTACGAATCGAAAGGGATATACTTAGCTTTACACCAATAATGAATGTTACATAAAACATATTTTCTGTATCAACCAAGTGTTTAGTATAAGACATTATAATAGTTATATAAATTTTTGTATAATTGCAAGAACTGTTTGTTAAATGTAACTCTGAAAAATTTGTAAAAAAGCATGAGAAGTGCTGCACAATGTAAGTGTTGTTGATAGAGATCAAAGTAGATTGTTATTTGCACAAATACGGATTTTAAAAACTTAGCAAGTGAATAAGGGATTTTGAAACCCAAAGTATATTTATTATTATGTATACACGAGTATTATTGTCTTGCGCAACATAAAATTGAACACACAAATATATGAAACATAAGCTTTAAACTGACTGGAATCTTCTAATAATATCTATGTTTTGTCAAACAAATAAGCTTGCCAAAGAAAAAACGCGCAAACAGTCAACAGAGACTTCCAAATAAATTAATTTTACGTGCAGAAGGCAAACAAGTATAAATCATTTATTTAAAAATATTTATTTCATATAATCTGTAACATGTACCAATGCGTAGCATTTATTTTAGCTCAGTAAGTGTCCATAGCGTAAGGAATGATCGTGACCAATAGAACGATTCAAATTATTTATTTTTTCGGTAAGAAATCGACTTGTTATACTGTTTCAAAGGTATGCGCGTATTATATTGGGTCTCATACACCCATCATTAACTACTACCTACTCATAATAAATGTCGGCTCCCAGCTCACGGCGGCCCGGTGTAGTTCCCGCATACCTTTACTGTGCGCACCGAACTTGCGTCAAGTAGAGTTGTGAACAATGCATTTGTTAACTGTCACCAAAGAGATTCACTATAACTGTAGCTTTTATTTTTGTAAACATACGGACTATATTTCAATGTTTAAATATTTATGTGTAAGATTGTTGTGACTATGTTTGTGGGAGTACGAAACTTGGCAACACATTGTCAGGGTTGCTAGATACAAAATACTTGTGTGATGAGTGGAGCCACTTTTCCTTCGAATAAATCAATGTTGCACTGGAAAGCTTTATTATAATGTTGTTTTCAACTAGGAAACTATCGTAGGACAATAATTTCATAAGATCGTTGTCTCTAGCAACCCTACTTTCATGGTCCTTTAATACTTGCTGCTGCTCTACTGGTAGCTGGTCTGGTTCCCAATACGTGTTATTGCCACTTATACACATAACAACTTTATTGCGCTTGCGCTGTAATTAAAAATAATTTCAAAATGACTAGGTAGCGGTGTTAAAATGTAAAAAAACATAGCAGCTACAGCAAAATTTGAGGTTTATATGTTAGTATTGAAGTTGCTTTTCCGACATCACATGAATTTGAAAGTACATTTCAGTGTATATGAGCACAAACATGGTCACGCTACGTGCAGCAGTAGCGGCGCCAGCTGCGCCTGCTGCCGACCTGACACGACTAAGGCTGAATGATTTCAAACCTTATAATTACTATGTATTGGGTTTATTTTCAATTGTAAGCTGCGGTCACACTACGCTTTTGTTTTACTATAATTTAAAATTCAAAGTTAGTTGATATTTGATTCTTCGTTCGCTTTATGCTCTCTATATAGTCAAAGTATGTATAGCACATACAATCTTCAAATAAGAGTCTTTACCGATCTTGGGTTAATTTTTTTTTTACGTGGGTAATCATACAACGACTCCTCCCGTTCTGGGTGGAGCGAAGGGGAGTTGCAAACTTACTGACGGAACCTGTAGTGTTCCTCCAGTTGCCCTTTGCGAGAGTAATCAGAGACACAATAGAAAGACAATCACCAAGCGAACGCGCCGTTCGCTTGGGGTTTACTGAATTAATAAACTGCAACCCTGGGTTCTTTGGATCCTAAGATAGTTTAAATTAGGAATTTATAAATTGTTGTTAAAGATATTACTAACATTTACTACGGGATTCCCATTTGAAAGATCGAATTGAAGCTGAAAAACAGTGCAACATTCAAGTTCTAAATATGTTATGATAGTTTTAATACCAAACACTATTATGTATGCTTTATGAGTTGATGTCCTCCAAGCTGTGGCTGCGCAGTGTGGGCGCAGCAACCCAAGCAACAAGTCTCGAGAGGATGTCGCGCTCCCGCGGACCGTTCAGTTCGAGCCCATATTAAAACAACCCGACTAGAATAAGGCACGTATCGCTAAGTCACTGAGAAGGAATTGAACTCGATGTAAGTGTTCCATATTAATGTTAGGCTACGATAGATATACACATGTAGCGCAGGGGACGCGACCACTAATGTTCAAGCTATGTTGGAGATATGTAGATCTCTTGGCTGCATTCCAATTTGTTTGGTATCGGCGCAATATGTATTTTAGGCAGTTTGGTAACATGTCCAACTTCAAATGAAAATCGTTTGACTTTGATTAATAATAAAACAGTAGATACAAATATTACAATCCATAGCTTTTGAAGCCTTTTGAATATGTTAATAGGCTACTATCGATGTGATGACCACGGGTGCGCGGCCGTGCCCCTGCGCTACAAACTCTAGTGAACTTTAAAGTCACGTATAGTTCCCTGCAAACTAATTGTTTATTGTAACCACCAATAGATGGCGCTGCGCCAGAACTTCACATCTGGATCGCGCTCTCAGAATATTCTCATTAAATATTTATCCAAAATTCTTATTTGAATGAATAATATTAAGGGTATAATGCGACAAAAATTTCTGAATAAACTTGTATAATATATAGTTGATAATAATTGGTATTCTAATGGCTGGACTAAATCGAAGTCACATGTATGAGTCACTGTAATTTAGGCAGCTATTAATAATGGTGCGTGATTCGCGTCAAATGTTAGCTTAAAATCATTAATTTACGTTATGAACCACTTTATTTTTAAATTACCGTTTAAAGCACCCCAAAAAAAAAAAAACTAAATAATTTGCCGACACGCCATACGATAGAACAGTAACTCTTACTTCAAACTGGGATACCTGAAAAAGTAAACCCACTTTGAAGTATTCGAAATGTTAAAACTAACAGATTCTGTGTAACCTTGCCCTTAGATCTAATCTCGTCTTCAAAACGTATGGTCACTCAACAGAGCAACATTTTTTGTATGTAATTGCGGCGCTCCCCTTGCGCGTACCGGTAGAGATCAATATTGAGTCACCTAGATAGAACTTAGCTTTATGATAGCGATGTCAAAAGCGTCCGTCAGTGGGTCTGCTTGCAAAGCAAGAAATTCAAAATTCAATTGTGTTTATTTTACATAGGCCTACATGGGCACTTATAAAACGTCAGAAGCTAGTGCATGATTTCAAATTGGTCGTTTTCTATGGAGAAGAATGGCCAAGAAACTCTATAAAAAAAAAGACAAAAGTTAGTACAATTAATTTCTCTTAGACACATTTTTCATATTATTATGAGTGTGTCTGTGATAAGATATTTTTGTCGCATTATTAGACTATACAATGAAACGGAGAACCCCTGGAGTCGCACGCAACGTATGTAGCTTTAACGTAACGTAGCATAGTCGTGGAGCTTGTACATCTCTCCACCAACGTGTATACTATACTGTACATATAACTGTTGTTTTTAATCGATTGTGTTTGTTTTCACTCTGGTATGAGAGTAGCAAAAGTGAGAAAGTCGTCTTGCTATTCTTATACAGATTTTAAAAGGCCTGTTTCATTGTATCCAGGTAGACACTATTCAGCAAACAAATTCGCATAAAATTATCTGCCAACTTTAACATATCCAAATATGGTGAAACAGGTCATTTAGTATCTTATTTCTAAAACTGACTTCCAAATAAAAAATAATTTATTTTTATGAACAAATCGTTGATTAATATTTTCACAAATTCTATTAGCATTAATTAACTAAGATATATTTTATATTGCTTTTTTGTTGTTATTCTTTTGTCTAGTCTCTTGAATCGTGTCCAAACTAGGAAGTTTACAATAATTAAGAAGCTCATTGTTCTGCGCTGCCCCGTCTAGCATCGGCGTAATGATATGGTCGTATATTGTTGTTACTATATGTTTTGTATGTTGTAACATATAATAAATGTAGAAATATATTGAACTGCTTTTATTTTATCATCCTGAATGATATCTGCTTATTTCCTTTAGAAACTAAAGAAGATGAGACGTAAAACAGAAAGTAGAAAAAAAAACAAATTGCTCGTTTGTGTCAGACATTTTGTGATCCGAGAACAGCAAGACTGTAGATTGGAAATGTTTCACACAGGGACCTGCAGGCTTAGACAAATGAATTTTCTGTTAGCGTTCACGCTAAGTACAAATGTATGGCAATCACATTACCTGTCACTTGTCACGTGACATCTACTTAGCGTTTGGCGGGAACGCTAACAATCACATTACCTGTCACTTGTCACGTGACATCTACTTAGCGTTTGGCGGGAACGCTAACAATCACATTACCTGTCACTTGTCACGTGACGTCTACTTAGCGTTTGGCAGGAACGCTAACAATCACATTACCTGTCACTTGTCACGTGACATCTACTTAGCGTTTGGCGGGAACGCTAATAATCACATTACCTGTCACTTGTCACGTGACATCTACTTAGCGTTTGGCGGGAACGCTAACACAAAAGTCCTTTGCCTAATCCTGCAGGGACACCTTGGTCCACACTAGTGCGCGTCGGTCGCAATTGACTATTCTTTGCTTTGTGATTTCATAGGTGTCCTGCGCTTTGTGTGCCGAAACAATACATTGTTTCGGCACACATAAAGCGTAACCAGCGCCCTCTATCATTTACTACAGAGAATAGAATAACGCACGACGGGTTTCCTTCTAAAAAAAATACATAAGCGTAGTAACAGCGCCCCGCCCTTAACAATAAACTTCCAACATACTTCCGACAGGTAGCGCCTCCTAACACTATAGCTGCCGTACATCGAACAAAGATGGCGTAACGTCCTATATGTTGCATTGCATATAATAATATATTAATAAAGCAATGCTTCATGTATTAAATTAAAGGAACCATCTAACATGAACTTTTTTTTGCACTTTATTATTAAGAAAAAAATTCTCAATACGTGTCTAATTGATTATAATGTAGCCTAAAAGACTTATAATAATATTTCTACTCTTATTATCCAATTTATTTTCTTTAAATACATTGGGGGGTGTTTAATACCGAGCGCCGCAGCGGAAACACTCAGTACTAAAATTTGAACTGATTCTCTATATGTGTATACAGATGGGTATCAAAAATAAAACACCGTATACTGATCTATATCAATCATATAATTTTGAGGTTGGTTGCTGGCCCTAACCAAATCACGGTAACGAAACCACATCGACTTTTAATTTGATCCCAACGCCATCTATCGAGCGAAGGGTCAATTATCATAAAACTTTTGGTTTTGTATTTTAGTGGTCGCAAACATACCGCCCACCAAGGGCATTTAGTGGCAAAATGCCCTTCAACAAATACAATTTGCTTAAATGATTGATAAGGGATTGTCCCTTTTACAACATGCAACTGAGTATAATAAAAATGTAAACATAAAATTTAAAACTAACAAAAATGTAAAATACAAAAATAAAACAGTGTATAATTTCAATAGCAACAAAAAACAGTGTGTAAAGTATAAAAACAATGTAAAAGTTTAAAAATGTAAATGCTCATCAATGGTCATGAATCAGCAATGGGTAGAATACATATTTTATTGGTTGGCCTCTTTATGGTACTTGATTTGGTGCGTAATGTGACAACTCGCGTGACCTCATCATCTCCCGGATGTTTTTCAAGAACTCGTCCTAGTGCCCAACGACTAGGAGGCAGATCGTCCTCTTTGATAAGAACGACATCGCCAATATTTGGTTCAGGAACTTTAGAACTCCATTTGTATCTGTTCATTAAATTAGCCAAATATTCCTGAGACCATCGTCTCCAAAAGGATTGCAGCATCCGTTGCACGAATTGCCACCTGGTTAGAGAATTTACCGATAAACCTTCGTAGTTATAATCTGGTACGGAGATTAACGGTTCACCTACTAAAAAATGACCCGGAGTCAATGGCATTGGCTCACTTGGATCCTCAGAATTAATAATGCTCATTGGACGTGAGTTCAGGCATGCCTCTACTTGAGTAAGGAGTGTGCTGAGTTCCTCATACGTGAGTGTAGACTCTCCTATGACGCGTTTGAGATGGAACTTAGTAGATTTCACTCCCGCTTCCCAGAGACCGCCAAAATTGGGTGCGTGGGGAGGAATGAAATGCCACTCAGTGTTATTTGCTTCCAACTGTTTTGCAACTGATGCATGTAAATTGTCTACAATCTGTCGCAGCTTTCTTGACGCTCCTACAAAGGTTGTGCCGTTATCGCTCCACAACTTGGCACAATGACCTCGCCTAGACACGAATCTCCTAAAAGCAGCTAAAAATGCTTGAGTCGTCATGTCGCTGACCACTTCCAAATGTAGAGCTCGTGTAGACATACATACAAACAAGCATATGTATCCCTTATATGAGCGGTGGCCACGACCCTTTGTTGTCCTGATATTTATAGGGCCAGCGTAGTCAACCCCGCTGTGCAAGAATGGTTTTGCAGGTGAGCATCGACTAGCTGGTAGCGATCCCATAAATTGGTTTTTAATTGTTGCCTTTTGTTTAGCACACGTTATGCATTTACGAACACATTTCTTCACCAAGTTTCGCACCCCAATGATCCAATAAGCTGATCTTAAATAATTTGACATCAATTGTAGTCCACCATGGAGAGTCTTATGATGGGCGTCTGCTACCAATAGACGTGTAAAATGAGTATCATTTGGTAAAACGATTGGGTGTTTCATCTGTTCGTCCAAGGTAGATTTTTCGATTCTACCTTGCACTCTCATAATACCCTTGTTATCAAGATAAGGACATAAGTGTTTTATTTTGCTACTTTTTAAATGTAAGTGTCCATCATTTTTAAGTTGTGTGTATTCTATCATAAAGCTTTCTTTTTGTATTTTCTTTATACAACATTCTAAAGCTTCTTCTATTTCCCCTTTTTGTAAATAAGTTTTCCTATCTCCTTTGCTCTTCAGTATTCTACGACAATATGCTACTATTCTTAATAACCTTTGTAAAGAAGAAAATCTATCTAATATATTGATATCATGATTACTATTGGGTCTAACAGCAACGTGAGTCTTAACAGACTGTTCTAAATCTATAGCAAAATCCTTTGGCTTTTTATATGTAATGGTTTTCTCTTTTAGGAACTGTGGTCCTGAAAACCAATGTGTATTCTGAATGAACGTACATGGCATCAGTCCTCGAGATGCACAATCGGCTGGGTTCTCACTTGTCGCTACATGATGCCATTGTGATGAACTCATAAAATTTAATATCTCAGAAGTGCGGTTGGCGACGAAAGTTTTCCACCTACTTGGGTGGCTATTTAACCAAGCAAGTACTACGGTGGAGTCCGTCCATGCCCTTATCTTTTCCTTTGAAACATTCAGAATCTCCGCAGTTTCTGACAACAAATTCGCCAACAGTACTGGCCCGCACAAGTCTAACCGTGGTATACTGACTTGCTTTATAGGTGCCACTCTAGTCTTTGCAACTAGCAGTGAAACCTTGACCTCATTTGTAGAATCTATGAACCGTAAGTATACCACAGCGGAGTACGCTGCCTTCGAAGCATCACAGAAGCCATGCAGCTCTACATCACTCTCTGTCCTTGTACCAAGCCAACGAGGTATGTGTACTTTGGCAAGTAGAGGTAACTCTTCGCGGTAAGTGTACCATTCTTTTATCAGATCACTTGTTAATTGTTCGTCCCACCCAATACCAGCTAGCCATAACTTCTGTATGAAGATTTTAGCTAACACAATGGTAGGTGCCAACCACCCCAATGGGTCGAACAATTTGGCAATGTCTGACACTACAGCTCTTTTTGTTACAGATTGATTATTTGACGGCTGAACACACACCGTGTACCGGAAGGAATCCTCTTGGCGGTTCCAGGTAAGTCCCAATATTTTCATCGTATCATCTACTTTAATTGTTACTTCTTTATGGTTGTTATTATTTATTGATCTATGGTTCTCGTTGTCCTCCTCATTGCTTTCTATTGTACTTATTTTATTTATGCTTTGATTACTTTCTAATGTCCTTATTTTCTCTAATATTTCTTTACTATTACTGTTCCACTTTTGTAATTGAAACCCACCTTTGCCTAACAGTTCATTCATTTGTTTATATATTTCAATGCCCTCTGTTACGTCCTCACACCCACTCATAAGATCATCCACGTAGAATGAGTTTAAGACTCTTTCAGCTGCCAATGGATGCTTGCCACCTTCATCATATGCAATTTGATGTAGAGTCCTTACAGCTTGGTATGGCGCTGAGGCTGTTCCAAAGGTGACGGTAACTAATTCATAGTCTTTGATTTCTTCTTCAGGGTCATCTCGCCAAAGAATCCTCTGATACATGGCATGTTCATCTGCGACTCTAATTTGACGGTACATTTTGATAATGTCCGCTACTAGACCAATAGGATGTCTTCTCCATCTCAAAACTGTGTGCCTCAAATCGGCTTGCAAAGTTGGCCCAACCATCAATGTGTCGTTTAGAGAGACTCCTCTTTTATTCTTTTCAGATGCGTTGAACACGACCCGCACTTTAGTAGTCGATTTGTCTTCTCTTATAACGGCATGGTGAGGTAGGTAAACTGCAATTTCTTTCTTATTATCTCCGTCTTTTACAGGTCTAAGGTGTCCTAAATGTAAGTATTCATGTATTACTTCTTTGTACTTTTTCATTAACTCTGCATTTTTCCCCAATCTTTTTTCTAATGATTTTAATCTATTTTCAGCGATGGAGCGTGACCCGCCAGACGTGCAGGGAGGATCTTCAACGCGGAATGGCAACCGGACCTCGTATCTTCCATCTTGTGTTCTCTTGGTGGTACTTGCATATAAATCTTCACATTTTTGTTCTTCTAGCGTTAGCAATTTCTTTGAACTAATGTGTTCTTCGATTTCCCAGAATTGTCTTAGGATTTGGTCTGTAGTGAGATTAATATGCATTACACTGACATTAGGTTCTGTGTAGCGTGAACTAGTGGTTGAACCAACCACCCCCGACAAGATCCACCCTAAAGTTGTGCTCTGTGCGACCAGACTACTGGACGGACTCTTTATCATGCCTTCTTTCACCACGCAGCCGTAAACATCTGCCCCTAACAGGATGTCAATTTTACTGGGTTTGCAAAATAAGGGATCGGCAAGTTTCAGACTCGTAAAATCGATCCAGTCAAAGGAATTTTGATCTATGGTTCGTTCTGGCAGGTAAGAGGTAATTTTACTTATAACATATGCGTTTATATTTAATTTAAACTTTGGATCAACCCTGGATTGGATTTCTATGTTAACCATATACTTTGCTATTGTTGACTTTTGGCCTAATCCTGATACAATTCCGTGTATGGGAATTTTTTTCAATCTGAGGAACTGCACTGTGGACTCAGTAATGAAGCAAGCTTGTGAACCTTGGTCGACTAAAGCTCTAACTGTTTGATAACCCATCTTAGACTCGATATTTACTAGCGCAGTGGCTAGTAAAACCTGTCCAGGTTTGGGCAACTTTTTAGTGGATAGGCAAGAAACCACTGGAGTGGAACTAGTCGACGGACTAGTTTCAACAGCAGGCGTGCTTGATGAAGCATCCACTTTATTTGCAAGTTCTCCATTCAGATGGAGCAACGAATGATGTCTTTTGTGACAAAGCTTGCATGTACTTGTATTTTTACAATTTGCGACTATGTGATTACCACCTAAGCAGTTGAAACAAATTTTATGTTTTGCCACGAAATCACGACGGTGATCAATTGATTGTTTTGCAAATGATTTGCAAAGGCAAAGTTTGTGACCTTCACTACAATATTCACATTTAATGTAGCTTGAACTCACTACCATAGCTTTTGGATTGTGTGAACTATTGACCTGATTATTCCGCTTTGGTTCTATGAATTCTAGGGCACGAAAACGATTCTCTAAAAAGGTAGCAAATCCCTCAAAGGTGGGCAATTCATCGGAGTCTAAATTGCTAATACTGAATTCCCACTGTTTGCGGGTTTCTGAATCAAGTTTAAAGGCGCTTATATGAATGATCATGACGTCCCAAGTTGTCACATCCACCTTTAAATTTTTCAATGCGTTAAGACAATCATTAGTTGTATCAATTCATTAACGCTCAGGCGGTAGCCGGCGTCCGGAAGCCATTGTCTTACTATTGTGTCTCTAATTACGCACGTCAAAAGGTTAATGACGATGCAGATTCTACTTGCATACGTTTTTGGCTAAATAGACGTTGTAATATACAGCTAACTAGATATTTCCTATTACTATATCTCTTCTCTAATTTTGCCCAACATTGAATGTAATTTGAGTCAGACACGGGTGTTTGTCTCACTAACTGTTCAGCTTCTCCGCTGAGATGGCTCTTTAAATAATGCATTTTTTGCACATTGTCCAACCCATCATTTTTATGCACTAGTGAAACAAACAGGTCCCGAAATGTTGTCCACTCTGAATATTTGCCACTAAACACCGGAATGGCGATCTTAGGTAAATTTACAAATGTACATGACTTAGGAACACTGCTTGATGAACTAGACTCCTTATCAGTCTTTTTTGCAACGCTATATTTGCTCAGCGTAGATTTTATTAAACATTTATATGTAATGTAAGTATCCTCTGTACTATCATACATTTCTACTAATTTAGTATTATCTTTAGTTGTATATAATTCGTGAAGTTTAGTGTAATTATTTGTAAATAAATTCCAATCTCGTTCTAATAATTCATCTTTAGTTTGTATGTAATCAACTGTCAACCTATCCTTCGGACTCTTTTTAAAGTTGGTTAAGCCCCGTTGTATTACATTTTGAAGTTCCTTTAAAACATTGACCAAGCCTTCCATTTTAACAAATTATTAACTAAATAAAAAACTGTAAATAAAAGTGTAAATAATACTCTATAAGTTGATTTAAACACGTATCAATAATAAACTACAATCCTATTCTAAGCGAAGCAAATAAAAAAAACATAAAACAAATAACAATGTAAAAACAGCAATGTAAAATATTCTAAGTGTTGAAGCAATAAAGACAATTTTAAAATCTACCACAAATTTTCTAAGTCCTTGTAAACAAATAAATTACTAGAACATTACGTTTCCTAAAATTTTGCAAGTCCAAAATTTTGCTTAAAATTTTACAAGTGTTTGGCAATTAATATACTGCGGGAGAAAAAACGGGCATAGGTTCCCCGTTCCCTCGTTTTCTTTAAAACTATTCTAAGTCTAAACATGCACACAATAATCACTTAAAATCTACTAAGTCCTTTCTTCAATGTTCTAACTTCGTTGATCATGAACAAATTTGAAAATTGTCTAAGTTATTTATGTGATGACACTAAGGTTCAAATTGGCGAACTTTGTGAACTTGCACTTTGACAGATTAAAACAGAACTGTACTTACAATTTTTGCACTTCACTCACACACGTTCAATGCTGGTGACTGGTGGCGCCCCCTGGTGGCGAAACGTCGAACTAGTGCGTGACGTCGGTCTTCTACTGTCACGTTGATCTGGATGACGTCTCTATGACGACCCGTTGAACTCCGAGAATGACGTAAACTATCACCTCGTTTGATCTGATGCAAGTGGTGCCCTCTACAACACCACAATGCCGCTGCTACACTGACCCCGTCCAGAACGCTGGACGAAGCTGTCGTCGCGAGTACCGGGTACTTTGCCGCAGCGATCCACTGCAGTACCACGGGCAAGGCGGAACCGGCCGCGCGAGATAACTCAAAAAACGTTGATTTATCCTGGCTCGATGGACCAATGTTTAATACCGAGCGCCGCAGCGGAAACACTCAGTACTAAAATTTGAACTGATTCTCTATTCTCTATATATGTGTATACAGATGGGTATCAAAAATAAAACACCTTAAACTGATCTATATCAATCATATATTTTGAGGTTGGTTGCTGGCCCTAACCAAATCACGGTAACGAAACCACATCGACTTTTAATTTGATCCCAACGCCATCTATCGAGCGAAGGGTCAATTATCATAAAACTTTTGGTTTTGTATTTTAGTGGTCGCAAACAGGGGGTACTAACTTCTGCCGGCGGCTTCGCCCGCTTGAAAGTAGAAAATGATCCCATAAGGCACGGTAATAAGGGAACAGTCCCGGGATAATAGGTATCCTATGTACTATTACAGGATATGGTCCAGTGAATAGGATTATGCACCAACAACTTACTTCAAAATACCGACTATTGGATTCTGAGTTAGGTACCGTAATACAAGCATGTGTCCGACCCAGTTCTCGAAAATGACCATGTCACGTTGTACTGGGATCGGTCTATCTTCACTAACCGGACTGTTATCGGCAATAAGCCGTATAAAGACCATTATATTATCCGGTTTATTGGCGACGATAGAGCAGGTAATTTGTAGAGGAAAATGGTCTATGACAATACCTTCACATTTTCAATTGTTTGGAAAGCCTTTGCCAATGACTTTACCAAGCAGCGATCTAACGATTTTACACACTAGGTGGTACTAGGTAGGCCTGTGCCTTACTCAAGTATGTAGGTACTCGTATAAGTGTAGGTAGGTATATAAACAACTGGGCAACACTTCTACGTGGGCGCATATCGAACTTTGTTTCATATTATAAAATTTCAGAATTTAATTGTAAAACAATTTTCTCGGATACGTATTGAAATCACCCAGAATACTATAACTTGTAGGGATCTCAATACAATCAACTACCGCATTTATTTCCGACAGTCAATTACAGTAATTTGTCGCCAGAAATTGATTTCTTGACTCGATCGCGATAACGTAAACGTTCGCTTTTATGTCAAATTGTATGAAAGAAAACGTTTTCCGTTATCGTCAACAGACTGCACTTCTTATCTAGCAGGTATTACTACAAATTGGCGTTTACGTTTATTTTTTTAAAGTGTTAAGCGCTTGATTACGTTAAAAAAAGTTGTACTAAGGCTATTGCCACTATATAGTTACCTACACAGATAGGTAGGTACCTACGTATCACACATGAAAAACCCGTACCGAATGGTATCTTTTGAGGGCAACACTCCTGGCACGCTTTCCACCGCAGGACATCCGGGAAAATTTGGACGCGAGGTTTTACAACCAGATTTGCCGCTAAAGGGGCAACACTATGCCCGGAATTGCTAATGTGCTGTAAAGGCGACATGCGCCCGAGCAGCAGTCGCAGTTTTCGCGCAAGCGCGTTGCTGATGACGTCTCGTCTTGCTGTATTTCGAAGCCTGGTTGAAAAGAAGAGAGCAGATCTCCTACAGGCTCACTCAGGTGCTGACCGGGCACGGTTGCTTTGATGAGTAGATGAGCTTTCGATTAGATATGGTGAATTGTCATTGACGATGTGACATTGATTTTTCTTTACGCTCAATGAGTAGGTTACTCGTGGGCCTCTCAGTGCAGGTCTTGGATGCCAGGATCGAGCAAGACCTGTTTCTGCTACTAGTAGTGAGGGCTAAACTGAGGGTAATAGGGTAGGTTGCCTCTTTCTGGACCATTACGGTTTCACAGAAAGAGTCTGTGAAACCGTGATGGTCCAAAAAGATGCTGAGGAAGAGGCGGAGAGGAGAAAGAGGAAAGTGAGAGTGCCGATTGCCTCAAGGAGGCAATTACCCCGTCGCCTAAAACCCTAAAACCCCGTCTGCACCACACAGAGCTGGTGGGACTTCGGGTGCGGGGTCTGTCCATCCACCAAGTGACCTCAGGAAGATAGTGGCACAGTGATCACGTGCGGCTGTTCTCGACGAGGCTTAGGGGAGGCCCACTTACAGTCTGCCCAGGGATAAGCCCTAACAAGCGCCGCGCAGAGGGTTCCGGAGGTCTTCTAAGAGGTCACGAGACCACTTTCATGAGCTGATGGTGATTACCGGGGTGGTCTTAGTTAAGTTACAATCTCACACGCCCTGGCCTTTTCCCCTAAAATCCTGGCGCCTTTTGAAGTCTCGTCACAGAAAAAGACACTGAAAACACTAACATAGGTACCTAGGTACTTGTAGTTACTTTGACATAGTTTTAAACACTCGATTGCTGTTACCTATTGCCTATTGTACACGAATTTACCGGTTTACATTACCGTTCCAAATTAGCGATAATGAGCTGAGAGAGAAGTACTTACTCGGGAACAAAAGAGTAATATGGGCCAAGGCGACGTTTGATTGTGGCCGCTAATCCGCTCAGCACGTGCGCCGGGTACCGACGACCTGCTATTGTTTGTTTAGAGGTGGTCAGGGACAGAGCTATACTGATCGTGTTTTGGTCGCTTGTTTATGTTTTAGTAATCTATGTTCTTTTATGTCGTTAATTCCAGCTAATATTCTCAGGGAGTGATAGCGTGACAGTTGGCTGACGACGAAAAGGAAGATAAAACGTGTTACGCCGACCCCGTAAATGGGACTAGGGCAGAAAGATGATGAATTCGTACATCTATGGTACTAAATATTCTATTCGGTGGAAATTGTTCAATGACTATAAAATACTTGTTCTGTGCGGGAATCAAACCTGCAGCCCAGCTGACTTGCTTAGCAACTAAGCGAATAGTTAGTAAGTATTCTGAAGAAAACAGCGTCTCTTTAAAGTGACTTTTAGCGACTCGGTCAAATACCAGTAGGTAATTCTCATCTCTATTTAACTCTAGATTACGATTTTAGGCGCGACAGTCGATAATCCACTAACACGTAATCGTGCGTAAGTAGCAACAGGTTGCAAACCCGTCTCCGGAATCCTCCTAATTTGTTTTGGATGTTGTACCAATATGATGTTGTAATAATATTCGTTACGTAGTTCACTGATATCTCTCGAGTCATCTAGGTACTGATGTCGCTTATTTTGGTAGATCGTCCACTTCACTGTGTAGGTACGTGTGTGTACCTTCCTATCTACCTATGTACCACTTAGCTATACTTAGGTAGTAGGTAGATACTCATAATAGGGTACCGGATCACTCATCCATGCGGTTTATTTTGGTAGAGTAACGGTCAAGTAGCCCTTCCAGTCAAGTGTAGGTAAGGGAATGCAGCTACCTACCCTAAATTATGAGGGTATGGTTTACCTCCGATCCGTGTTTACCTCCCTAATGATCATAAAAATACAAAAGCTGAAAATTAGAAAATTATTAAATTGTTCCATCTAACTTCTCCCGTGACCCGGAAAATAACGCTTTTGTTGTGATTCACTCATTATAATTAGAAGCTCGTTAATTATAAGTTACTTGAGGCTGCTTGCTAATTATTGTGTCCTATTGCACGATTCTGTTGTTATGAACAACAAATAATTATAATGTTAAAGTACCTATTTGGAAAGCTACAAAAGGGAAAATTATACCTACTGCTCTTTAAGTAGGTAGGTACGTAGGTACCTCTACCTAACTATTATTTGGTTGAGATTAAAATTTTCTTTGGGGTATGTTTTAGGTTTTAGCTTTGTGATGTATTTAGGATCTTTTTCGAGGTTTCTCAGAAGTGTAACTTCGGTATAGATGTCTATGATACTAACGTTGTATACTAGCTAGTAGATATTTATGTTTCGGCAAGAGCTTTTTCGCATAGTTTCTGCAAACACGATTGAAACCGAATACTTTGCCACATAATACCTGTAGTGATACCTAGAAAAAGACATTCGTAACAGCTCCCTTCCACCGACACAAAGCGGATAGCTACCACCATCACAATCTACATTCAAAAAGCTATCAGCGACTTCAAACGTCCACAGAGTTACGGCCTGTCTTTGTGCGACTTCCAAACGACTATAGGCAAACAACTCTCTGACACAACGTTCGCGGACTCGCTCTCTCCTCGGTTACCGTATCCACTCGCAATTAATCCATTCCCCAGCCTCCTACGTAATTGAAAAAACGATCCAATCCAACTTTTGTTTCCATTGCAGCTTTTCGTACGCTTCTAAAGCCGACTGCTGCTTTAAGCCGGCTATGAATAAGTTAATACTTGGAATCCCCTTTCTTTATCCATTGAATTATCTTTTGGAAGGTGCGTGTGCACGCGATAATTATTTTCTTAAAGATATTTGCAAGTACGAGTACGTACTCGTGTACTTAGCTCCATAATCTAAAAATCGACTGAAATATTGACAAAACCACGCGGAGTAGATTATCATGGAAAGGTTGGCAGAACAAAGAGCCAATAAAAATGTTGGTGATTTTTGGTAATCCACAGGCAAATTGGATTCGAAGCCTGGACTCTCAGTGAGTGTGGGAGGAATAAGTGAACATAAGGGAATTGCGAATATGTTTAAAGGACATTTTCAAGTTAAAGGACAATTTCGAGGAGTGGTAAAACCATAATACTTTTAAAGAATCATCTTTAAAAGTATTATTGTTTTACCACTCCTTAAGTTAAATATTGAGAATGAATGTATTTATTTTAAGTCACATGGGTTAGAACGGCTATCAAGCCGACAATCGGATTGAATGTTTATATAAATAATACGCTAAAGTATGGTGCTACTAGGAATCTACTAGACGATAATTAAATAAATGCACAATAGGCTTTAATGCCTCTCCGTCTCTAACAATATATTTTTATCACTGACTAAGTCACTCATCACAATGTTAGATTACCTAATGTGACTTAAAGTTAAAAAAATTGCTGTGGAGGTAGATCATGTAGGAAAACATTTTCTTTTTTTTTCCATAAGTTTTTTTTTAATTCTTGATAGGTTCGCGCTTGACCACTATCTCACCTCATGGAAAGCGACGATGCGGTCGACGATGGAGCGCGCTTACCTAGAAATAACCTATTCATTCTCGACTTAACCCTTCCGCGAGCATTGGCAAAATAATTGCCAAACCACTTTTTAAAAGTTGCGCCAAAATTTATGAAGAAAACAAGGCAATGGCAACAAAAAGTTGACAAATTCAAACTGGGCATTCGCAATTACTTTGCCAAATAAAAAGTCACAAACGGGCATTAGCAAAGATATTGCCGTAGCCCAAAAAAAGGGGAGAAGGGGGTAAGCAAGGGAGGGAAATCTATTAGTATTGTTTTAGAAATGTTATTTCACAATGTTTAGAATAAATAAAAGCAAAATCGGAGGTAAAAATAGTATTGCTCGCGATAGGGTTAAAGATTCCCGGGTTGTAGCCATTAGGAAACACGGATTCCGGCAAGGAATTCCACTCCTTAGATGTACGCACAATGAATGTGTTCCCAAAACATTTCGTGCGTATAGGTGGAATGTCCACCATGTACCGGTGGCGCATTACCGTACGCCTGGTTGTCCGATGATGGAACGGGCTAGGCGGAATTAGGTTATGCAATTCCGACGCATACTCCCCGAAATGCAACCGGTAGAAAACCGACAGGCTAGCAACTCGGCGTCGATGCTCAAGACTTTGAAGCCTCGACTCAACGAGTGCATCATAAGTTGCTTAATTTACTGTTATTTTCGGCATACAGTCGGTATAATAGAAACTAAGGGGTGAATAGAACCAAAACTTTAAAGGATATTTTCACGATATTTGAATATTTTTTGCAGCAATTAACTATATCGATTTATTAATGAAATGTTATTCTAAAAAGTGGATGCTTTGTTAGAAGCCGATAATATGGTATTAAAGTGAAACCAAAGTTTTGTTTCTATTCACCCCTGTGATTCTATTCACCCCGTTTTACATTAGTACGATGAAGAAATGTAGTACCTAGTGACACATTAACACACACACACACATTAACACTACCGATACATTAACATTTCTCACATTAACATATCTGTAGATAGGTACTAATTGTCATCGGCTGTAGTCGTCCAGTACTGCTGCATCTGAGCAATTCTGTTCGAGCTATTTTTGGTTCACCGCCGGTATAATTTATTTTATGGTGTAGGTAGAATATAATTGTTTCGTGTCGCGATAGTTGAGTGCCTCTAAATAATAAATGTTTGTCGCTCGGTGACGTACATACCCCAGCGGGCACTGCTGTTCGGGTTATCCTTAGGTCAGGGATACAGTTCGTTAGGTTATTTTTTAAAACGTTTTCATTGTTGGTTAGTTTCACATATCTCGCTTTGCACGATTGCTACTAGGCCAGGCAGCTAATCCAATTGTCTTCACTTTTAATTATAGAACTACGCTATATAAAATATAAACTTTGAACTGACTTTTTTTTTATTAAAAATCTACTAACAAATCGTAACATGTCTTTATAGCTCAACAGCACCTTACATTTTTTTTAGGGTTCCGTACCTCAAAAGGAAAAAACGGAAACCTTATAGGATCACTTTATTGTCCGTCTGTCTGTCTGTCAAGACCCTTTATCTTGGGAATGCGTGGAGGTCTCGAGTTGAAATTAAAACCATATAAGTACTTACTCAAGTTTGCGGTCCCTTAAAGCTGTGAAAAAAATCAGACTTCTGAGTTAACAAAAAAAAAAGATACGGCCGTTTATATAGCAAAAAACGTATATTTAGGGTACTTCTCGTTGACCTAGAATCCTGAAATTTGACATGAAGTCTGAAAATTGTAATTTTGTAGTTACGTCACAAAAAAAAACTATTTTGCGAATCGGAAAATTCTTCGTAACTCAATTCGGGAATTGGACTGTTTTCATAGGTACCTAAGTTTGGACGGAACCCTCAGTGCGCGAGTCCAACTCGCACTTGCCTGGTTTTTTTTCTATAATATGTAGCACGGTTGACTAAAATATACTTAGTACGATATAGCCAGTATACTATAGTAGTCTTTGGTACGATACTATATTATATTTAGTAAGGGAGGTATCCTTTGATACTCCTCTGCCTAAACCATGAGGGCGTATACAGACGCGATTTTATATATAATTGAGAGCTCAGTTTTTTCGGCCAGTGTTCAGTTTTTGCTACGGTAAGAAGTATGATCAACCTCATTTTCAGAAGCAGAACGGCATGCATATTGTCATTATTCTGTAAATGAAGGGTCTCTCAATAGGGACGCTCGAACTTTAATAGCACATAGATAGCAATATCTTGGTAAAGTGATAGCTCTCAAATTTGGCATGAATACATATCTAGTCGCGGCATTTCACCATGGAACGCTACACGCTTCAACAATGCTAAGAAATTGTTATATTATCAAAATCAGTGCTCTATTCGCCTAACGTTAAATCTCGCGTGGTGGCGACATCAACTGGCCACCGAGATCGTGTGACCCAATACCGCCCGATTACTTTCTGTGGGGCTACTTGAAATCTCTAGTCTATGCAGACAAACCACAGTCAATTGCTGCTTTAAAGGCCAATATTACTCGCGTTCTTTGAGTTGAGTCATATTAATGTGGAGAAGTCTTCCAGAACTGATCCATCAGAAAAGAACATCTACAGCGGAGTCACGGTGGCCGTTTGGCTAAAATTATTTTCCATCGAATATCCTTTAAAATTTTATAAAAATTTTGGCAATATCGCTTAAACAGGTTGTTTTATTTCTTTACAAATTTGGAATGCTCTTAATGAAAAACCCATCGACGAAAAACCCTATAGATAGATAGATACACCTACACGAAAAGTACATTATGAAACCCGGAGTTGGGTGAAGCTATAAAAAATGTTGCTTTAAAAGAGCTCTTCTGACAGATTGGAAGTAGTTACGTGACGTGCAATATTTGGGAGATCCTCTCTATGCAATCTGTATGCAAATTGGCGGCACACGGCGCGCCGGCCTGGGAACTGCTAATCCACGAGGTATACAGGATGTAGAAAGTTCTCAATATCAGAACCATCTGCTATTTTTCAGAAGAGCATTGAAAGTGAATTATTATGAAGATAGCGTAGTCCAAGGTCCAACTGATACCTACTCGGTTATTTGGGATTTTTGGTTTTTTTTTAGCAGGGAAAGTCATCCAATGACATCTCCCGCTCTCTCGAAGGGTGAAGAATTTTTGAGATGCCATCTTAAAAGCGATTCCCTTCATAAATAAATAAAATGTGTACACACAGGTGCATTACAGGTGCAGGAACATTAATTACTGAAGTCAAAAATATGATGAATGATGTTTAAATCAGACTTTTTGGTTCAATTTTTTTAGTTTTAACGGCTCATTTAAAATTTTGTGTAGGGAGCTGTTCGAATCGAATTTAGAAGCATCCCCTCAGATTACTAAGAGGTCAGTACCTAGGTACTATTCGCAGCGTCAAGTTATGGACGCCAGTAAGGTTGCTATTAGACATGACTAAGCAATGCATATATTAGAACTCAGATTAAACGAACAGTGATTAAGACGTATGTAATAAGAACAAAGTAATGCCTACCTATGTAATATTCATCTCCATTAAACACTAGCGCCATCACAATTATCGTACCTTCAAAAAATATTTACTTATTTTTCTCGACACATTATTCCGAGAACGAAGGCTTTGATGTCAAAGACATTTCTTTTAATAACAATCTCGTTGACGTAAAGACGAATAAATCTCTGCGCAAAAAGACAAATCCTCGTTATGTTGCTCACTGGAAGCGGTTCATTTCACCGAGCCAACTAGAAATGGGTTTCTGCCCGGTAAATACCCAAAGTATCCAATTGCAGAGTATTTACCCGGGTACATACTCAAATAGTGAGTATTTACTTTATGATCTGGTTATTGTGAAATGTTTTGTTGATTTTTGGGTAAATAATTTGATTTTTATTTTGTAATACTATTTATTGCCCAAATATTCTGGGCTAAAAATAGACTTCGTTTAGTAGTGTAGTCAACAAATTTGGTAATATTCATTTTCGTGAACCAAAACGCGTGTTTACAATTGCTTTTTTAACACTTGTAAACAAAATTGTTCTAAAAAGCTTTAGTACAGACGAATTGTTTAAACGAGCTACATATTCTTTTTTAGCACAACGCACATACAATGTTCAGGCAAACAATAATACGTTCTGATTCTAAACCAACTGGTTTCCGAAAGCTTCGGATAAAGATAGTAAAGATACGTTGTGTGAAGACAGTTTTTATGTATCTGTTACCGACAATCTGTATAATTCATGTATTCTATACAATACCTAGGCAATGTATAGAATACCTGGGGCGTCCAGGCAATGTATGAAATATTATTTATTTAATCATAGAAGAAACAACAACTTTAACAAAAGAATAACAATAGTATAAGAGACATTGAGCTAGTTACAGGTTCTCACGGGTAGAAACAGGTAAAGTAATAGAAAACTTACGATCACTAATAAGCACGATATAAAAAAAGAACTTAATTAATCATTCCATAAGTACAATCAGCACTATGCACTTTTGAAAAAGTCCGCATTCAGCTGAGTGCGTGCCGAATAGGTTTTAGTAGTAAACGGGTCAAAAGAGAACTCTTCAGAAAGAACATTAAAGTCCTTACACACTCGCACCATGCAGGAGTTTCGCCTGTAATTAGAAGAGGAAGAAGGAATAGATATAGACGGATTAAATCCAACCGATCTCTGGGGAACATTAAAGCGTAATTTATGTAAGAGATCAGGACAGTCAATCTCATTAGATAAAATTTTTAGTAGGAAAGTGCAATCTGATAATCGACGACGATTTATAAGTGGCAAAGATTTAAGTAATTATCAGAATTATTGTCCATTACATACTTAACCTAGGTAATGAGTACAATTCCTAGGCATTGTATAGAGTACCTGCTGGTCTACCGGTAATGTGTAAAATAAATTTTTGGTAAACCGGGCTATCTATAAAATGACCTAACCTGTCCGTGTCGGGTGCACTAAAATTACGTAACCTTTCCTGCTCATGTCTTTTACACAAAATACCTAAGCAAAGTATATCATCTTCATCATCATCATTTCATTTTTTTAGCAAAGTATAAAATAAATGATATTTCATACATTACCTACACGTTTTGGTTATTCTAAACTAAACATTGCCTAGGTATTGTATAGAATACCGGATTATACGATTGCCGGTAACATATTCTATAATTATTGGTCAATAGCTTATTTGCATACTGAGTACCTATAAATAGCACGGGGAACTCTTAATAGCGATTGTTTCCGTTGCGAAAGTTAGAAGCTGTTACTGTACGTATATACATGCGTCTCATTGCCGCAAGAGAAACGTTATCGCTATTGAGGGCTCTTAGTAAGGCCCCGAAGATCTTACAGTATGTTATGATACGGTCAACGGCAGGTCAACCTACCAAAAATGTCAAACCTCAATAAAATGTTGTATAAAATTGAAAATCAGTTGAAGAAATTTTATATTTTGTGCTGCTACAATATTCTTACAGCTAAACTCCACTACTAAAGCGATAGTCAGATTTGAATAGAAAATATAAAATTTATGAAACTAGCCGAACTTATTACAGTAGGTAGTGTTAAAACTATCTAAGTGAACATAAATTCAAATAAACCTTATTAAATAAAACGTTATTTAGTGTATAATAAAACCAAAAAGTGTTTATTGTTTTTATCCATGTTTTTGGGTATTTACTCCATAAATACTTACTCTACCCGAAGTGGGTATTTACCCATCTCGCAGCGACCGCGCTCAGCGTCTCGGCGCAAGTACCTAAATTAGGTACTTCACTGAATATTTTCGCGTAAACATTACAAAAAGTCTGTAGACAAAGCTTTTTATTGCCGCGTTGTTAACTACGTAATTGTTTGTTACTGTGTGTTGTGTGTACTGCGTTCTGTGTGTTGTGTGTACTTTGTTCTACTCGTATGTTTTCTGCGTCCTGTGTCTTGTATCAAAAATCTGCGCCGGCAGTTCTCAGCGAAACTTTATTGGATTTGTGTTTACTTTTATGGAATGTGTCGATTGCTAATATTGTTGGAGGTTTCTTTTCATATATTTTCAGCATGGTATTAGTATTTTGTGACTCAACACTCCCACACACATATCTATTCATACGAATTTCTTTGAAATGGGTATTTTTTAGAAAAAAAAATTGGATGTCTTTTATATAGCACATGGGTAACAAAAAATGAGATTGACTTGACTCGATGCGAGCACATATCGGTAGCTCAATAAACGGATCTCTAAGTCCTTGAAACGCGTTTTCCGTCACTTTAATACTGGGAAAATTAAGGACGCGATTGAGCGAAATAAGGGCTCTAAGGTGTTTGCAAGAGATCTGTCTATTGGGCAGAGCCAGCTCACGAAACTGAAGACCAAAGATGGCAGAGTCATATCCGCCAAATCGGAGCTTCTGGGAGAGATCGAGGCTTTTTATGGACAGTTGTACACGTCAATCACAAAAACCACTACGAATCTAGCAAACGACCCAAGAGCTAGGTTGACCCGACACTATACCGAAGATATCCCGGACGTCAGCCTGTACGAGATTAGGATGGCTCTGAAGCAGCTTAATAACAACAAGGCACCGGGTGATGACGGAATTACAGCCGAACTCCTGAAGGCGGTTGGGAAACCGATCCTTAAGGCCCTTCAGAAGCTGTTTGATTCCGTCATATTCGAGGGAAAAACACCACAGGCATGGAGCGGAGTCGTGGTGGTACTCTTCTTTAAGAAGGGCGACAAGGCCCTGCTCAAGAATTATAGGCTCATCTCACTTCTGAGCCATGTCTACAAGCTGTTTTCCAGAGTCATCACGAACCGTCTCGCGCGCAGATTTGACGTCTTCCAGCCTCCCAAACAAGCCGGATTCCGAAAAGGCTTCAGCACCATAGACCATATACACAAGCTACGGCAGGTTATACAGAAGACCGAGGAGTATAATCTGCATCTCTGCCTAGCGTTTGTGGACTACGAGAAAGCCTTTGATTCGATCGAGACTTGGGCTGTGCTGCAGTCTCTCCAACGGTGCCAGATTGACTATCGGTACATCGAGGTGCTGAAGTGTTTGTACGAAAACGCCACTATGTCAGTCAGACTGCAGGGCCAGACCTTGAAACTTATCCTCCTGCAGCGGGGTGTGAGGCAGGGAGACGTCATTTCTCCGAAACTCTTCACGGCCGCAGTGGAGGATGTCTTCAAGGTTCTGAACTGGAGTGGATTGGGCATTAATGTCAATGGCGAGTACATCACTCATCTTCGGTTTGCCGCCGATATAGTAGTCATGGCTGAGACTACGGAAGAGCTCAGCACAATGCTCAATGACCTCAGTAGAGCTTCCGAAAGAGTGGGTCTTAAAATGAACATGGACAAAACTAAAGTCATGATAAACAACCATGTAGCACCCACTCCTATCAATATTGGAAACTCTATACTCGAAGTTGTGGACGATTACGTCTACCTTGGACAGACAGTCCAGTTGGGTAGATCTAATTTCGAGAAAGAGGTCAACCGTCGAATCCGACTCGGCTGGGCAGCGTTCGGGAAGCTGCGCGGTATCTTCTCATCCAATATACCACAGTGTCTCAAGACGAAAGTCTATGACCAGTGCGTGTTGCCAGTGATGACATATATATGGTTCCGAAACGTGGTCGCTCACAATGGGCCTCATCAGAAGGCTCAAAGTCACCCAAAGGGCAATGGAAAGGGCTATGCTCTGAGTTTCCTTGCGTGATCGAATTAGAAATGAAGATATCCGCAGGAGAACCAAGGTTGCCGACATAGCACGAAGAATCGCCAAAATTAAGTGGCAATGGACAGGGCACATTGCTCGCAGAACAGATGGCCGTTGGGGCCGAAAGGTTCTGGAGTGGCGACCGCGTACCAGAAGACACAGTGTTGGAAGGCCCCCTACAAGGTGGACCGATGACCTGGTGAAGGTTGCGGGAATCCGATGGATGCAAGACGCACAGGATCGTTCGTTGTGGCGACATTTGGGGGAGGCCTATATCCAGCAGTGGACGTCTTTCGGCTGAAATGATGATGATGATGATGATGATGATGATGGGTAACAAGCCAGAGACTCACCTCACTATAAGAGGTCACTGCTGCTTGTGGACATTGACTTCCTTCCTAGATACAAAGGTCAAGGTAGTCTGACGTATTTGTCAGTAGAACGGCACCCGTGCCCTTCCAATCGGAACACAGCAACGCTGCTTAGCCGCAGAAACAGATATGGCGGCATCGCGGCAGTAACACACGGTAATATCTACCTAAATTGGTGCTTATTTTAAATACGCATTTAATCAATATCCTGTTATAAACAGGGAGTGTATGCGACACTGGGTCGCAAAAATAACGGGTCAGACGTAGATCGCTCGTACGTATGAATGTTATATTATGGTGATGTTTTTTATAAATCTCGAAAGAAGTTTTTTTACAAGTTACAGCTTAAAAGACAGATTTTTAGAATTTTGAAACAACGAAATTCAAAATTAGGAAATAGTGCGGTCAATTTAGACATCCGAGGTTACAATAATTCGCACCCAGGTGAAAATTGGTAGGTAACCTAAAAAGTTCTCATCGATTCAACACCTGGAAAAAAAAATACTCGGGGTCAAACGACACAAAAACGTGTTTTTCGCGATTTTCAGCAAAACGGTAAGTTTTATCATAAACTTAGCCGAGTCTAAAATTGTAGATCAGCATCTACAAAAATGTCTTATACCTAAGAGCCACCGTTTTTGAGATACCTATAATGATTCAAAAAGTTGAAAGAGATAATCGTCATAATATGCACACGTTTTCACACCACCTTTGAGGTAGTTTACTTAGCGTGTTTTTAGGGTTTCGTACCTCAAAAGGAAAAAAATGGAACGCTTATAGGATCACTTTGTTGTCCGTCTGACTGTCTGCCTGTCTGTCAAGACCCTTTATGTCGTGTTGAAATTAAAACCATTTATTCAGGTCTACGGTATTGAAGCTGCGAAGTTAACGAAAATAAAAGGATACGGCCGTTTATGTTGCAAAAAACGGCATAAATAAGGTAGCGTGGAAACGTGTGCATAATGCACACGTTTCCACGCCCCCTTTACAACTACAAATTTACAGTTTTCAGATTTTTTCCTATACTTATGCTATGAGACCTTGCTGCATGCCAAAGGGGATTGACCAACTTCAATGGGACTTTGGCCATTTTTAAACAAACAGTTCAGCTAATAATATTTGATTGATTTAATAGTTCATATAAGTAAGAATGTAGATATAAACCCAGTTTTGTATCAAGATTTATATTTAGATATTTTTTAACATTTTATTGAATTTGGTTATGCATGAAATAAAACTTGCTTTTCTAATTAAAATGTATTTATTAATCTGATTCATAAGTGATTAAAATATCGTCATGGAACTGAGCAGGTGGATTAATATGTTCTTGATACCTTGCCCAACATAAAACCAAATAATGGTCATTATATGTGCACAGCAACCTACTGTTCTACGGCCCACCATTCAGTTGCAGCAATGTTGTTTGATGGCTGCCCGATGTGATCAGTGTTATTATCATATCAAAAAACATGTCAAGAAGGGAACAATCGGAATCCATTTTGAAACAGCCAAAGTAATCGCAATAAAACTTACAAAAAGAACACTCACGATGCAAAAAAAAAAACAAAGCGATAACTGTCATTTTAACACAATATTTTTAAAGCATTGTGTTGCCACTTAAGTTTGGCGATGCAGTTTTGCGTGGCAGTGGGCAGGGCACATTGCTCGCAAAACAGATGGTCGATGGGGACGAAAGGTTCTGGAATGGCGACCACGTACCGGAAGACGCAGCGTTGGAAGGCCTCCCACAAGGTGGACCGATGACCTTGTGAGGGTCGCGGGAATCCGATGGATGCGAAACGCACAGGACCGGTCATTGTGGCGACATTTGGGGGAGGCCTATGTCCAGCAGTGGACGTCTTTCGGCTGAAATGATGATGATGATGATTGTGTTGCTGTTCGGAGCAATACAACCGAACAGCTAAGCACTTTTGCTTTCGTGCATTATTATAAAACTAGCAAACGTAATTATTTAAGTCAGTGCGTATTTGGCCGTCGCGATCGCGTAACTCAAACCATACTAAAACCATTCAAACCATCTTTTAGATTAAATCAACTTAGTTTTCTTACTTATAGATATATACTTAGTTGTGTAAACCATAAAACCATAACCAAACTAAAGTCGTATCATTTAAACCAAACCAATATCAAACCATAACCGTCGAATAAACCAAAACCATCAAAATATCAACCAATTCAGAAAGTTGGTATTGCGCAGACAGATACCAAATTTCTACAGTTGCCAAATAAAATAAAAGATACTTGTATCGATACCTATATATGGAATCGATTATTGTTTTATAAGTTCTTCAGGTATAATGCACTCTTCAATTTATCATTCTTAAGTCTTTAATCATTTATATCGTTTATTAGTATTTTTTTAAATAATATGATTAAATCAAAACTGCATTAAAGACAGTGAAGAGGAACGCATTGCTGCATTAAAGTGAGAGGAGAGAATGGCGAGCCCTGGGGGGGTTCGGGCGTCCCCGCAGTCTCCAGATCAACCCTCCATTGGCACAGCAACTCTGGTTGTGTTGTTGGGTTCAACATCGCATCACCTCGCTCAACTGCCATCTTTCATCTCTCCTATTCACTCCACAAAAAAAATGAAAGTTAAAAAGAAAGGCAAGTGTCAACAGCGGATGCACGTCCTCTCATTTCAAGTGCAGTTCTCAAATATTAGAGGGCTGCACTCCAATCTCGTTGCGGTCCACCACCATCTTGAGACTGACAAGCCACACTTGCTTTTCTTGACGGAGACCCAAATTAGATGTCCGTCAGATACGGCGTACCTCAACTACCCGGGATACTCACTGGAGCATCATTTCCTGCAGCGTGCCGGGGTCTGTGTGTACGTCCATAATGACATCTGCTGCCAGTGTCTCCGTCACCTTGAAGACCCTAATTTATCTACGCTATGGCTGTTGGTGGACACTGGTATGTAAAATTGTTTATGCCTGTGTCTACCGTTCGCACAGCGGTGATCAGAAGACGACTCGGTTGTTCGACCACCTCAGTGAGGCTGCCGATAAGGCTCTGCATCGGCACCCTGATGCGCAGCTCGTCGCTCTGGGGGACTTTAACGCCTGCCACCAAGACTGGCTGTTCCCATACCAGAGGACCGACCACGCTGGGAGAGAAGCGCGAAACTTTGCAATATCGATGGGCCTTTCCCAGCTGGTTAAGCAAGCGACTAGGGTGCCTGATGTAGTTGGTCATACTGCCAATTGTCTGGACCTTCTGCTGACCACCGATCCGGACAGATGTATCGTAACAGTTTCTTCACCACTTGGAACTTCAGATGATTCACTGTCTAGTGAAGTCTGTTTCGTCCTTCTCCCCACCTGACTGCGACTCACGCGGTGAACGGTGAATGTGGCGTTACAGGTCAGCAGATTGGGATGAGATGCGGCATTTCTTTGCATCTTATCCTTGGCAGCGGGTCTGCTTCTCTTCTGAGAGTCCGTCAAGCTGTGCGGATGCTATATCCGATGTGATACGTCAAGCTATGGAGTTTTTCATCCCTTATAGTGACGTACCCATCGGAGGCTCAGCTCACCCATGGTTCAACGCCGATTGCGTTCAAGCTGAAGAGCGTAAGCATTCGGCGTTTCTCGCCTGGGTTGACGCTCGTGACCGCAAAGCTCCGGATTTGAGCTCAAAGAAGAGAACTTTCAACCGTGCTGCCAAGTCCTACAAAAAAGCACTGAAGAAGGCTCGGTTCGACCGAATTACCCATATTGGCACAAAGCTCTCTGCACAGCCATCCGGAAGCAGAGCATTCTGGTCCCTTGCCAAGTCGGTCGAAGCGAACTTCTGTAGGCCCACGTTGCCTCCGCTGGTTAAACTTGATGGAACACTGGCTCACTCGGCGAGAGAGAAAGCAGGGCTCTTTGCATCTCTCTTCGCCCATAATTCTCGTCTTGATACTAGCAGTGCTACTCCACCGACTCTACCTCACTACAACACCTCGATGCCTGAGGTTCGCATAAGAAATAAAGAAGTTTTGAGAGCACTGTGTCGTCTAGACGTGAATAAGGCTAGTGGACCAGACGGTATACCAGCAATAGTTCTCAAGGCATGTGCGCCCGAGTTGTCTCCTGTATTGACGCGCTTGTACCGCCTCTCATTTAGACTGGTATAGTGCCGAAGTCCTGGAAGCTTGCCAACGTGCAACCCGTGCCCAAAAAGGGCAGTCGTACCGATCCTGCCAACTATCGGCCGATTTCAATAACCTCCATACTCTGCAAGATTATGGAGCGTGTATTGAACTCACGCCTCATGGCATACCTGGAAGGTAACGATCTCCTCAGTGACCGACAGTACGGGTTTCGCCACAATCGGTCTACTGGGGACCTACTAGTGTATACCACTCACATGTGGGGCGAGGCCCTCGAGAAGAATGGAGAAGCGATTGCTGTCTCCTTAGACGTCTCGAAGGCCTTCGACAGGGTATGGCACGCCAGCCTTCTGAGTAAGCTTCCAGCGTACGGCATTTATCCTGGTCTGATTAACTGGGTAAAAGACTTCCTGAGTGAACGGTCTCTCCGAGTTGTTGTCGATGGATGCTCATCAGAGCCCATGACCACTAATGCCGGAGTTCCTCAGGGGTCAGTTCTCTCTGCAACTCTTTTTCTGCTGCATATTAACGATCTGCTGATGCCCGGTATATATGGGTATGCAGATGATAGCACAGTTGTAGAGAGATACCTTCCAGGTGCTCGGGCTAGTAAGGAACTAATCCGGTCCGAACGAGAGGCTATGGTAGAGCATACGAATGTCTCACTTCAGGCAGTCTCCAAGTGGGGCGAAACCAATCTGGTAGAATTCAACGCCACCAAAACACAAGCGTGTCTGTTCACCGCCAAAAGGAGCCCGTTCACATTGGCTCCTGCTTTTCGGAATGTATCCCTGGAGTGCACCGACCGCCTTCAGCTCTTGGGAGTTGAAATTTCCTCAGACCTAAATTTTGGGCAGTTCATTGAGTCCAAAGCCAAGGTAGCTGCTAGAAAACTAGGCGTTCTTGCAAAGGTCCGACGGTACTTCACACCGGGACAGCTTCTAATGTTGTACAAAGCACAGGTCCGATCGTGTGTGGATTACTGCACTCACATATGGGCTGGTGCTGCAAAATGCCATCTAGCAGCTTTGGACTCAGTGGAAAGGCGTGCGAAGAGGCTAATTGGGGATCCAGATTTGGTTAAGTCCAATCTACAGGTCGCCGGAGATTGCGGCACTGTGCAACGCGTGGCGGGCCAAGCTCGAGGCCCGCAACGTGTGGCTGGGGACTCTGAATGGGGACCCATGGGGACGCCCCTACAAGGTGGTGTGGGACAAACTCCGCCCCTGGGCTCCCCCGCTGACGCAGAGTCTCCGGCCCCAGCTTGTGGAGGGTGTGGTGAGTACTCTGTTCCCTGTGCGTGGGGAACACTCTCCCCCGCCCATGGCTCCGCCACCAGCGGTGTCCGACGCGGACCACGATGGCGACGACGACGACAACGCTCCAGAGGTGACCGAGGTAGAGATGAAAGTGGCGGTACGAAGGCTGAGTGCCAAAAATACCGCCCCAGGACCGACGGCTTGCCTGGGAAGGCCTAGGTCCTGGCCATGGAGGCTCTCGGGCCTCGACTAAGAGGGCTCTTCAGCGCATCCATGGAGAGGGGCCAGTTCCCACTTCGCTGGAAGACGGGGAAACTGGCCCTCATCGCAAAGCCGGGGCGCCCTGCGGACTCTCCGTCCGCGTACCGGCCCATTGTGCTGCTCGACGAGGTGGGCAAGCTCTTTGAAAGAGTAGTTGCAGACCGCCTCGTCGCGCACCTAACACGGGTGGGGCCGGACCTAGCGGACGGCCAGTTCGGCTTTCGCAGGAGGCGCTCCACGGTGGACGCCATCATGCGCGTGCGAGCTCTCACGACGGGGGCTGCAGTGTCCCAGGGCAAGTGTGTCGTGGCGGTGTCTTTGGACATCGCCAACGCCTTCAACTCCCTGCCTTGGAGTAGCATTAGGAGGGCACTCCGGTATCACCGGACGCCCGACTACCTCTGTCGTGTGGTCGAGGCGTACCTGTCGGACAGGTACATCATCTACCCTGGTCACCAGGGAGAGTGGGAACGTCGAGAGATGTCGTGCGGTGTTCCGCAGGGATCGGTACTAGGGCCGCCCTTGTGGAACATCGGATACGAGTACGTGCTGCGCGGCGACCTCCCTGGCGGGGTCACAGAATAAGAAATAGTACAAGTACAGAAATTGCACTGCGTGATAGCAAACATACGAATTTAAACCTAATAACAACAGCGCTAATGTTCATAATACATTGCACGGCACGGACACGACCTTGATTTTATTAGCCTACCAGATCCAGTGGCGCTCGTAACGAATCAAAATGCACCGTAAGTCCGCGCAACGAGAGTTTCTTTTATTATGCCCGTTATGAACCTTTGAACAAGCCGCTTCTGTTGTAGGGTTGTGAGTTGTTGTGAGACACAAAGTCATTAGTCCATTAGGACCAACAGGGGCTAAGCCCTTGGTCTTAGAACGCAAAGGACAACTAGAAGAACATAGGTGTGGTTTTAGTTAGTAAAAGTTTGACACGCCTCTCGCTTCGCCATAGAGCGGGAGAAGAAATGATTTTCCACCAAAAAAGGTCGTGAGTCCATTTGTTTAGGTAGGTACTTTACTAAATGTAAACATTCTTGATAAGAAATGCCTTTTAAAGTAGGTATGTATATATTATCTACAAAATATATTTTCGTAAAATGCGAAATTAGTAGTAGGTACACTACGTTTTATAGCATAAAATAAATTCAGAGCTTTTTTAAAAATTACATGGTAGATAAAATTAGGTACATGGTAGATAAAATTGATTTACATGTACCTAAGTAGTAATTTCCATACTTTAAAATGTATTTATAGAGACATGTTATGATTATTTACATTTAGTTAGTTAGGTATCTAATTGTCTAACTAAACAAATGGAACAAAAGTAAAGTCAAGTGGTAGCTAGGTAGGTACTTGGATATTGTAATATAACTTTGTTGATTTCGGCCACAAAATTACCTAAGTATCTATTTTATGTTTCGGCTATGCGTTCGTAGGTAATTTTTAAAAGATGGTAGGTAATTCACGATTAGTAATATTGTGAACACGATTATTTAAAAAACATTACCGCCGGCCGCCGCGCCAGCAAAAAATTACGAATCTACTTAATAGCGAAAAATTATGATACGAAAAGGAACACGAATCGTCCTCGTGTCTATAAACTGCAACAATAACCTACCTGTTATACCTACATAATAATTATCATAAAATAAGAGCCACTTTAAGAGTGTTGAAAATGTTATAATTACTTTTTTCGGGATCCTTTGGAAGAGTAAAGAATGACACATTTTAGTTGATAGTCATGCACCCAGCTATGCACTATCTTTTGGCTTTTTGCGTGCCCATATTTATAATAAAACCTCTGTAGAAATGCGAACATATTTTTTGTTAGCGCGCGTCAAGCGGCATGCGGCAGTTCGAACACGCGTGTGACACTCAACTGAACTAGCCCTATAAAAGAGGCCCCGAGACGTAGGTATAAATTCAAGCGCACGCCGAGAGTGCGCCCTGCCTGGCGGGGTCAGCGTGGTCTGCTACGCAGACGACACGCTGGTCCTGGCGCAGGGAGAGTCGTACCAGGCGGCGGTCGAACTAGCGACACGCGGGGTTGCGACAGTCGTGGGCAGGATCCAGGAGTTGGGACTCGAGGTGGCATTGCACAAGTCCGAGGCAATGTGCTTTCACGGCCCTCGGAACGCGCCACCACCGGGTTCCCAACTGACGGTAGGAGGAGTCCACATCGGCATCGGGTCAACGATGAAGTACCTGGGACTCGTTCTCGACAGCCGATGGGATTTCGAGGAGCACTTCCGACGTCTGGCTCCCAAACTAAATCGGACTGGGGCTGCCCTCGGGCGGCTCATGCCCAACCTTGGGGGTCCAGACGCCTTCTGCCGGAGGCTCTACGCGGGAATCGTTCGGTCCATGGCCCTTTATGGCGCACCGATATGGGCGCCGGCGCTGCGGAAGCAGCCGGCGGCCCGGCTGAACGCATGTCAGAGGGTCATGGCCATACGGATGGTGCGAGGATACCGGACGATTTCCCGCGAAGCGGCGAGCCTCCTTGCTGGACAGCCACCATGGGATCTGGTAGCAACAGGCCTTGCTCACATGCACGATCTGCGCATGGAGATGCAACGCCGGGGCGAAACTCCGCTGCCGCGACAAGTCGCAGCTTGGCGGACAGAGCTCCGGCGGGTTCTCATGGAGAAATGGCGACAGCGACTGTCGCGACCCAGTGCTGGGCACGCCACAATTATGGCGGTAAGTCCCTTCTTTGAAGCGTGGTTGGAAAGACCTCACGGCGTCCTCACCTTCCGCATGACGCAGGTTCTCACCGAACACGGGAAGTTCGGGAAGTTCCTGCACCGGATTCGTGCGGAAGCAACGCCCGGGTGTCGCCACTGTGTGGACCGCCCGGAGGACACGGTGGAGCACACAGTGGAAGTGTGCCCCGCTTGGGAAGAGCAACGCCGTGTCCTCGTGGGGGCGATCGGCGGCGGCGATCTCTCGCGCCGGGCCTTGGTACAGGCCATGGTCCGGAGCGAGGAGGAGTGGCAGGCGATCGCCTCCTTCTGCGAAGCAGAAATGCTAGCAAAAGAGGCGGCCGATCGCGTGAGGCAACGGCAACGGTCCTCACGCCCCAACCGCCGCCGGGATTCCGATCCCGATATCCAGCCACCGTAGGCGCGGGCTTGCGGACGGCGGGCAATGGGTGGCCCGCCGTCCGACCGTCCGGTAACCATCCGGACCGAGCCGAAGTCGTCGACGGCGCGTATTGTTCCGCGCGCGCCTCAGGGAGATGTCAGCAAATCGTAGGGGCCCAGCAAGGTCGAAGCCTACTGGGGCCATGGGTAGTATGAAAACGAAACCGTGGCCCTGGGACGAAGGCAACGAAGGAACAGGAGTGGGTTTTTAGTCAGTAAAAGTCTGACACTATCTCGCGCTCCGCCCAAGAGCGGGATTTGTCATAAGATGATTTTCCCACCTATAAAAAAAAAACCTATAAAAAAAAGTCCAATCTACAAAGCCTCGAGCACAGGCGCAGGGTAGCCAGCCTATCGGTATTCTACAGGTTGCATTTTGGAGAGTGTGTGCGGGAATTGCATGGCTTGATTCCGCCATCTCATTTCTACCATCGGACAACCCGACGTACGGCGAGTATCCACCCTTACGTTGTTGAAACTTCAACGGTCCGGACTAAGCGTTTCGCTTCGTCGTTTATACCGCGTACATCGAAGGACTGGAACAATTTGCCTGCTGCCGTCTTCCCGTCCAACTATAATTTAGGTGCCTTCAAGGCTAGAGTGAATAGGCTCTTAATAAACTAGTGCGCCTCACCATCAATGATTGCATCACTGCTTACCATCAGGTGGGATCGCAGTCAAGCACTGGTTTATATCAATTAAAAAAAAAAAAGAGATGACCCTACTGTTATGGACACGAGCATGTAATTTAGAATCACTAAATATAATCAACATTACGTCATTCATAGATGCGTAACGTATGTACATACGCGCTGTACATAATAAGGGGAGAGCCAATCAGAGGCAAGACTATTGTCCAATCGGATACAGGGATAGTATATAAGGCTATGTACTGAGTTCTTAGAAGTACATAACGCGGTTCTTAGAAGTAAATAGCGCAGAAAACCGTTAAGAATAATTTGGGTTTCTATTGGTGGATTTACAACGGAGAAAAAACGCCACTATTAATGACCAATAGTGAGCTAGCGGTGTGCGGGGGTCGGGAAGGTGTACATCAGCCGGCCTCAACAGGATTCGGGAACAGGACGGGAGGGATAGGGACTCTCTCCCACGACTTGCGACCGGCTGAAAAGGTACTTAAGCTACACTTTCCTTGAAGACGACGTTCTCTCTCTGCAGTTCGACTTGAAGCGTCACCACGTCAGTTTGTCATGGCACCCTAGGCTCCGAGAGCGGCCCTAGATTTCCAAATTTCCTAAGTTATCTAACGTATTAGAGTCAGTGAAGTATTGTAAAGTAACTGTGAACTATTTGTGAATTAGCGTCACGCGTATGTACGTAAAGGACATCGTTTATGTGAAAGTATTTACACGTGTCATGTGAAGGTTTATTTATATACGTGTTAAATAAACGGCTGAGGCCTTTCAAGCGTGACCATTGTGTTTTGTAATTATTTACATCCTCTGCCCCCAACACCTACATTTTAAATCGATTTGAATTTATTGTTTATGCAGTTTTTGTTTGGCAACACTGAAGTCAAATTCAAAGTCAGCTGACTTGACAAATACAAAAAACAAAAGATTTTTTACAGTGCCAATTCATACAAAATTATTAGCATCAGATATTTACTAAAATATAATTAAAATTATTGGTAAATTACATTTTTGTATAGCAGCTTGTTTAAAAATGGCCAAGGGACAATTCCCTTTCAGGATTCTAAGACAACGGAATCCCTATGAATTTTGACTCCCTTGAGAGACTCGAAATATACGTTTTTCGCACCAGAAACGGCCGTATCTTTTTTTTTCGTTGACTTACTAACTAGTTTGATTTTGCTCACAGCTTCAAGGGACCGCAGAACATTATATGGCTTGAATATTATATGGCTTTAATTTCAACTCGATTCAGGTGGTGGAGCTTATATTAGCCGAAAAGCTAAAGCCTTTCCAGAATGCTCGCGAATATTTCAACCAATCAGAATCAAGCACGGAATAATCTCGTACATACACTAACCTTTAGTATTGCGAAACGTTACCTTAACGAGAGCCTTTACACTTTAAACATGCTTTTTCAAAGAAATATCCTTATTTCTCATATGAAACCCTATACCATTATATTTGGAATTTACTAATCTATCCTACAAAAATGTAAAAACATTAAAAAGTCACTATCAGAAGACGCTAGTCCTTACACTGACACATTATCGCATCACAATAAATGCTTGTCTTATAAGTTTCTCACTAAAAACTAATTAGGTTCACTTATAAAACACTAATTATTTACATAATCACTCACTGTCCTATTAGTCTTTTGTCACTTGACATATAGTCACTTGACATATATTAGGTCCGCAGGCTCGGCGTCCATTACACCTAGTTTTTGGTCTAATTTGACTAGACTAATAAGATTTATTTTTCCGTTTTTTGCAAACCGAGCTATCATTACACACAATTCCATGGATGGGTCTCGGTATGAATTTATTTATTAAATGCTTTATGCTCTAACTCCAGTGATTTCAAGATACCGCCATGGACTTCAGGAGATCGGTTCTATGTGATCACCCTGCTAAGAAATTGATATCTCACGGGCTGTTCAGGTCCAAAATAGTTTTCAAGAAACTTTCTTCACCACAACAATGTTCGCTATAACACGATCCTGTGACGACTTTGTGAAGCTGTTACAAAACTTTATAGGTCAGTTAATGGCCTCAACTTGCTCAGAGAAAATCGCGTTGCCAGGTTTCAGTTTGGTCGAGAACATGTCCGATGGACAGATAGAGATTGGTCTAGGGTTATGTTTTCCGATGAGACGAAGACTATTCAGACAACCAGGATTATCATCAAGCATGTTTTGAAGACGTCGGTATATTGATAATAAAAGTAAAATAATTGTATGTGTCAATAAAACTATGTGATTGATTGGTTGAATGATTGAGTTTGTGTTGATTTCTTTTATGGACTCTGCTGGTTTGAAATAAATGTGTTAAGTATTATTAAATTCCATAGAACACGCATGGGATTGAGCCGAGGAGATGAGTTAGACAATCTCCAGCTCCAACTACCTTACACGAGTTAAAGAGTGTGGTAGTGGTAGAATGGTCAAACAAAGACCAAAATTGTATTAAAAATATGGTACATTGTCTTAGTCAAGTGATACTTGGTCTCAGCAAAAACAAAATATTAAAAGTTTTCTTTCTTTTGACATAAGTTTTTTTTTCCAGTTATTAATAATAATAATATAATAATAGTAATCAGTGATCGGAGTAGGTAGATTGAATTGGGGTCATTGATTCGAAACGTATATACTAATATGGACATTCCTCCGGAATTGGTTGATTATTAAAAAAAAACCGGAACTTAGGTAAGTAGTTAGGATTGTATTAAAATGAGCAATATTATATTCTTCACATTTTTTTAACGGCACACAGTCACGATTTGACACAACCCAACGACCAATCAGAAAAAAGTATCATGGGTGGTGCACTAACCGGTTATCAAAACAATGCGTATGCGTAAATATTGAAATTTAAGTGCAGCAATTTATAAAAAGCAGTGGAAAAAAGCTAAAAAAAAAAAATATTAATGCTTCGATCGGAATTAGATTGTTTTTATTATTCAACAGATAAATAATAAATTAATTTAGTTTTGATACCTTCCTTTAAATTTTGAATTGAGTAGTAATAATATCACTACCAACTTTAACACTATTTAATTGAATCCGGAAATACCGGAATTACTTTCCGGAAAAATGGATTATCCATGTTATTCTTTCTGTGTGCATTTGTGATACAAGTACCAAAAATTAATCTACCTACTCCTATCACTGATAATAATAATAAGTCACTGTATTTAAATTTATGTCATTAAATTATTATTACTCCATGCAATTAAATTATTATTATCATATACAGTTTTCATGAATTCGATTAATATAATTATTACATTCAATTTTATCGTCAACATTCATTTACTAATTAATTAAATTATTCACTTTTATTTCCAAATTCCATAAATTCCCTAATACTATAGAAACAGTTTTTTTGTAGCCATTCTGCCAATTTTGTTTTAAATACATTACCCTGTAACAATTTCAATTCATTTGGAATGTTATTATAAATCAATACACACATATTATACACTTTATGACCGGGTGGTTGATACAATAGGTTATGGAATTTAGCCCTTTTTTGCCTCAGCAGAACCTCACTGCGTTGCTTAAAGTAATGCATGTGCTTCTTTGTAAAAATGCAGATATCTTTTATACAGGGCAGTGGAAGAATTTTATATTTTTCAAATAAAGGTTTACAACTGTCTAAGAACCACTACTTCCTTTATACATTAATCAGCTATCTAGAACATGCTGCTGTTTCACGAACTTATGTTACTATTTATGAAACTATTACACTTGTTAATTGCGTCCCGGATTTTTAACGGCCCAGTGTATTTTTCAACTGTCTATCTATGTACGAGTATATAAGCCAGCATATTACAAAGAAACCGACACCGCCTCTTCCAATAAAGAAAATAATGACTTCATTACGGAGTCATTAATTCACTTAAACATTCGTAATTCATTCGTTTTCGTTCAGTGAGTTCTTCCACGGAATTTATTTGATTTATAAAGAGGGTCCTGAAGTAACAACCTCTGAGCCGCCATAAGATGGGCTTTTAACTAAACTGATTGATGGAGAATCTATGTAGGTAGGCAGTGCAGTTCACGGCTCGATTCAAAGCGATAATTGTTCATTGTTTTTTTGTAGAGTTTATTTATTATCCTAAATGGTCATCCATAGATGGTTTTATTTCAGAAATGATTAAATGGTCCATCCCTGTGAGCCTGTGACATTCAGATAGACAGATGACATTGGGTTAGTTCCTGATCAAAACGTGAAAAGTTTAGGCAGAGTTTCGGGGCACACTCATGGCACGTACGCAAATTCGTGGACTCTGGGGCCATCACATGTGTCACCTGGTGGTCTCACGATGATCAAAGGTCACGAGTAGCAATAGCAATAATGAGGGAAGATTTCATCTTTCAGCTTAGCGAACTTATTTCGAAACTATTTTGTCGGAATGCTATTTATCCGTCTTCGAAACGTTTGAAGTGTGAAAGAAGTGATCATCATCAGTTCAAGGTCACCGCCTAGTGTCGCTCAGCCGAGGTCGCACATTGTCCGCCATACATTCGAGAGTGCCATCCAGTTCGATCACAAACTATCTGTGACTATAAAGGTGTTGGACTACAGTTTGGTCCAGTTTGCTTTTGAAATGTCGCCAAAGTGAGCGTTGAGTGAGAACAGTGTTATGTGCGAATTAGTAATTGATGTATTTTTTTAGTAGGTTGCTAATTGTGATGATAGAACTATGAGGTAATTTATTGAGTTTTTAATTAATAGAACAAGTAGAAGTTAAACTATCCTTCTTTTGATATGTGCTTGTGTAAGTACCTATCGATATGTTTTTTATAGAATGGAATATCCTTGCAGTGAATCCAAAATACTCATGTCTCTGTCTGCTTTTGGCATTAATACGATTAACTTAGAATTTAATTACTTAAGTAGAGGTCAAATAATTAATGAAATAAATTTGTTTTATTTCCACCACAAAGTATTACAGTTTTTTTTGCATTTACTCGTAATAAATTTTAGTTGAATATAGGGGTGGACTGGAGCCTAAACTAGGGCAACCCTGTATTTCAGGTCTGCAGGACACTCACCCGCGATTTGAACATACTATTAGATACAAAAAAACTATATAAAAACAAAGTACAGGTACCACAAGAACATGTAGAAGGAAACAAAATAAAAGGGTTAATAAGAAATAATAATGTAACCGTGAGTGTATGTGTGATGGTGTGTGAGTGCGTGAGCGTTGGGTGTGTGTGTGTGCGTATGCGTTGTGTGTGCGTGTGAGATAAATGCTACTTTATGATAGTTAAGAAGGATTCTGTGTCGTCATAGCATAGATTCAATAAATCATTTCTAATTGAACTATTGGCTTCATGTAAGTTTTTTGGAAAAATGTTAAGCAGTGAATTAATTTTATTATAAATATAGGGTGCAAGGAAACATGATTGTCGTCTAAAGAAGGCAGTGCGGTGTGAAACCGATTCACATACCCTGTAGACTAAGATCCCAAAACTGTCTGACATAACTTATTTTCACATGGATGAAATGTTAGGTTCTCAACAGCGTCTCATGTGCTTTGAATATCTGTGTGCTTGTGGAGCTCCTCCTTGGAGCCCCTCGGCAGGTACCAGGTGAGAATGGGAACTAAAAATAAGAGTAACTTAACTTACATTTTTATGGCTGATTTTTATCGATGTTTTGAAGAATATTATTCTAAAATAGTATCATAAGTATCAGACACTTTCCATTGACCAAAACTTCTGTCAGACACTTTAAAGCTCAAAAAAAAAAGACCTTTACTTATTTTTACTTGTCTGATTTTTAAATATGTTATTAAGGTAACTATTACAAAGTTATATTTCAGTAGTCAGACTAATTGTAGTGACCAAACATCCCCTAAACACAAAAATGATTTAGCCGAGAGTATGAGCGCGAGAGCACGCATGCGTTTCAGAGCGAGTTAGACAATTTCATGCACTGACTGGATGTTTGGTCACTACAAATTATACTATATATTCTACAAAACATAATATATAAAAATCAGCCATAAAAAAATAAGTTAAGTAACTCGTTATTTCTCACCTGGTACCTGCTCAAGGGCCCCAAGGGGGAGCTCCACAAGTACACAGGTATTCAAAGCACATGAGACGCTACTGAGAACAGGTTTCATCCAAGTGAAAATAAGTTATGTCAGATAGCTCTGGGATCTTAGTATACTGTTTCTTCTGCGAGCAGAATACGTGGTCGTTGGGTAATACTTAAGGTCTTTAAGTTTTCGAAGTGTTGTGGGCAGAACAAATACTTGTCTTACTGTTAAGACATTGCATTCTTTGTAAAGATTAACTGTAGGATATCGAAAAGGTTTTCTTTCTTATAGTTACAAAATAAGAAAACCAAACCTTAGAAATAAGAGTTGAAATGAAGCAGCGGCCTAAACTCCGCTGCTTCATGTTGCGCTGTTCATGTGCCAGTGGAGTTGTAGGGTTCTGCCTTGTTGAGAATTGAAGACTCCGCACTCGGCTCACTTATGTTTAAAAAATAAAATATCTAAACACAAAACTAAAGTTAGAAATATAATTACTTATTTTTTTACTTTTATGGAGTATTGAAAATTAGAGATTATAATGAAGCGACATATGGAATAATATTTTTGTAATGACAACGTGCAAGAAAGATGGATAATTATTATTCTGTATCTTTTCTATTTAACCCCCAAGGTCATTCGGTCGCTACCAAACTGCTACTTAGAAGTTGTTAGAAGTTGGGTCAGGCGGTATTTCATTCAAGACTATAGCCTTGAATAAAACATCTCCGGGATAAAGACTGATAATTAAGATGTGATAAAGAAGATAATTGACTGGCCTGTTGGTCTACTGGTTAGTGGCCCTGACTGCTCGTGATGAATGAATGATTCCCACTCAGGACAAATGTTTGTGTGATGAGCACGATCATTTGTTCTGTGTCTGGGTGTAATTTATCTGTAATATGTATGTATTTAGAAATATATAAGTAAGTATGTTTATCAGTTGTCTAATACTCATAACACAAGCTCTGCTTAGCTTGAGACTAGACGGCGTTTTGGTGATAGTTGTGGAATAAAAAAAAAAATATGATTAGTGATGTGACTTAACTGATGTAAGGATGTAACAGTTCCTAATATTTTAACGTAAAAAAGCTGTTTGAGATTTTTGTTGAAAAATCTTTAATCACTTTACGGCTGAACGCCGGGGCGTGTACTGACACATTCTTGGCAAAATACCTATATTAGTACTTGGGCATGTCCATTATGAAATAGTCTATATAGTTTAATTAAACATTTCTGATAGAGACTTTAGACGAGAATACATAACTACAAAGCTGCCTAGCAAAGGTCCTGTGTGTAGCAAACACCTGCAGATTACATATTTATGCAGGTACCGAAATATTTATTCTACTGTAAAAGTTAAGGCGCTTGGGCACTCTTATTTGACTCGTATTCTTGGTTATATGCTATACAAGCCATACAGATTGCCCACCAAGTCTTTGTATGAGATATAGGTAGGTATTTACTATAAGACAACTTTTTGTTTTTAATTTAGTTACAAAACAGCACATACTCACCCCGTATGATCGTAATAAGCTTCGAAACAAACGTACCATCCCAAATGTTTTTGAATCGGTCAAATGTCGTACGGCTTTTGCAAGAAGACAAAACACATTCCTTTCTGTAAATAGGTATTTACAATAAAATGAATAGGATCCTCAATCTTTACCCGTTGTAGCTACGCGATTGTAAATTAAAAGTAAAGAACTGGCTCCTTTCTCGTGATTACGATAGTGTAGAGAAAATAATTTATCTGTATATATAAAAGGAGAAACTGACTGACTGACATATCAACGCACAGCCGAAACTTCTGGGACTAAGAGCGTGAAGTTTTGCACAAGGCTTTCTTTTAATATAGGCGAGCACTAAGAAAGGGGTTTTGAAAATTCACCGCTTAAGGGGATGAAATGGGGATCCAAAGTTTGTACGGAGAAACCTAATTTCACGCAGGCGAAGCCGCTAACACTGGCTAGTAATTAATAATTTTTCACGTAATTATTTTTACAAATAGGGCAATTATATTTGTGGACGTACAAATTATACTCTTTCATAAACACGCACACATACACAACACTACACAATCACGATTTAGTTGATTTAAATGGTTAATTTTAATTATTAAATTTTTCAAATAATTTATAAAACAAATTACCTTTATAAAATTGTTTACAATAAATTTATTGGGAGGGCACTGACTCCTGACATACAGGCCCGCCTAGTTCGGAAGTCAGAGGCTTCATAAATTATACCATTATTATGCCAATAAAGAATTATTATTATTAATTATTTTTATTCTCTTTATTTATTTTCTATATTTTAAAATATTTCTTAAAAACACATAAAAAAAGAAAAAATATTATTATTATTATTTGTTTGGACAAATTCGGATCCTTTTTAGGGTTCCGTACCTCAAAAGGAAAAATCGGAAACCTTATAGGATCAGTTTGTTGTCCATCTGTCTGTCTATCTGTCAAGACACCCTTTATCTTGGGAACGCGTGGAGGTATCGAGTTGATATTTAAACTCTATACTCAGGTCTGCAGTCCCTTGAAGCTGTGAAAAAATCAACCTTCCTAGTTTTTTTTTTCCTTTAATATTAACACGTTGAACGCCAAATGAAAAATCGAGTATTTCCATTCAGGCCACAGGGCTCACCGGTGAGCCTTATCTTACTGAACCATTCGAGCCATGGGGGTCACCCGTGAGCCGCGTGAAAGGTCCAACATAAACGCTTCCTACGAGCCACAGATTGCAGCTATCAAACAAAACGCATATGGAAGTGAGCCGCGTGGCCCTGTATCCGAACCGGACGGCGTGGTTTTCAAATCCAACAAAAACTTGTAGTTTTAATCAAGGTTATTGCAATGATGCTAGGGTTATTCCTAAAGATACGATAGAAAATATTATTTCGATTTATTAGCTGTAATTAAACTATAAAATACTTTTAAAATATTTATTAAAAATACAAAACAACGTAACATTTTCTACATTACCAAGTAAAAATCGGTGACATTATTTATTCATTACTTGACAAACTTCTATAATATAATCAAAATAATTTATGAATTTGAATAATCACAACTATTGCACTTCTTTTTAATATCACATTATTAAATAATCAGTCCTCTTATGAAATATACGTGAGCCATATCGTGACCCCTGCGGCCCCCGCTAACGGAAAAAACATAATCCTTTAAAAAAGGCCACGGGACCCACCCGTGAGCCTTTTACAATATTTTAAAAACTAGACGGTAAAAGTCGCTCATTTTTATTTTCTGTACCAATTACCGCATTTTATAAACTTTAGAATGAAAATCTCAAGTTGATGAAAATTACCGATTTCCTGATTATGACTTGGCCCGAATGGTATACTACGGTAGGCCCACCGGTGGGTCGTAAAGCATACAACGAGTTAAGAACAAATTTCTTAATAATTGATTACAATCTAGCCTAAAAGAAAGCAGAGCAGTGTGGTGGCCGAGTGGTAACGGCCCCGACTTACGAGTTGTAGGTCGCGGGTTCAAACCCAGCCAGGCGCATTATTTTGTGTAATTTATTTCATCACCACTGCTTTCAAAACGGTGAAGGAAAACATCGTGAGGAAACCGGCTGTCCTAGAACCAAAAATTCGAAGACATGTGACATTCACCAACCCGCACTGGGTCTGCGTGGTGGATTACGGCCCATTCCCTCTCCTAGAGAGGAGGCCTGAGTCCCAACAGTGGGAACATTATAAGGCCATGTAGATTTTTCCACAACAGGCAAAAAACTAGATTGGGGTACCCTATTTAAAAAAAACAAAACAGATCTTTAATATGAATATTTATGAGAGGATATTTATAGAGATCGCGGAATGCGACAAGTCCGCCAAATGTATGTTTTAAAATATGAGGCTCAAATGTATAATTTATTATCTTGGTGTAAGGTCAACTCGTCGAAGACCGGCACACTTTATTAAAAATTTATTTCATTGGGCATTTTTTGCTATTTCTACAATATACCTATTAGGCAAGTTTTATTAAATTAGGTGATTAAATATTTATTAAAAAAAAACTATCAGAATTGCTCTAAGGTTGTCAATTTATTACATAAATACAAATTTTGAAAAAATGGCTGAGTAGACGGAATTTCCTACCACGTCGGATAAGACCGTCTAATGAAAAAAAAAACCTATAAATAGCTGGTTTACTCAAATAGAGACAACGTATGTGTTTCAACAGCATTTCAATGTGTGCTGTCGTTTTTCATATTAAAGGCTTCAATCGGTATAAATTGCAATAAGAAGTGTTTGTCGGGTAAGACCGGTATAAATCGCCAGTCAGGGGTTAAAAACAGTTTCATAACTAAAAAAAAACTTTTTTTTGTTTAGAAATTAGCTTTTATTTTAACGAATTTCGACGAATTTGAATAGAAGGTACTAAAATATTCTCTCTTTCTGTATTATAATTATGGTAATTCTAACTTGAATTCAATTTCAGGTGACAGAGCACTGTTTCGCCCAAGTGTTTTAGATTTTGTTCTTTTTTTATTTACATGATCCATTATGGTCATACGAGGTATTTGGAAAGTTTTTGAAGCACTGTAACCAGTCATTGTCTCTTGTACGGCTTCTGTTAATTTTTCCTTAGAATAAGACCCTCTGTTAGATTTTCTATGATATTTACCCATTTTTTTTAAATTACCTGAAAAAACATTAAGAACTATACAAATACAGTCTTAAAAAAAAAATTATTACGTACTTATATAATGTAGGTACTAACAAAAGTTATCAAGTTTAGAGTTGTTGACAAATTGGAATATTCGTCAGACATTTGCTTTTACACAAAACTGCGAATTAGCATCGCACGTATCTGCGATATTACGTTTTAGTCGAAAGTAGGTAGGAAGGGACTTTAGTACCTATCTTTCATTCATTCGTCTTTACTACCGTGTAATTAAGAGTAGTATACGACACGACAGATGACAAGAATATCGATTTATCGATTTTAAGAGTATACCTCATGGTTACTCAATACGCTGGAAAGAACATCGGCCAAATTTCTATAGCAGTTGTACCTGACATTTATTTTTCGCGTCCAAAAATAAGTTATAGTGAGATTAGATTGTTTTTATGTTGTAAACACTATCTGATATGAAAATAATATTTAAATGGCCGGGTTTTTTTTTTATTACCAAAAATACTTTTGAGGTTAGAATAAAAAATAAGTCGATTTACTGACAGATAATCTTCAGTTTTTTGGGACCCCGTTTCTTTTTACTTACCATAATACGGTTTAGATTAGGGAATCACCAAAAAAACCCTAGGGAGTGGGTAAAGAATTAAGTCTTGGCAAAAATACATTTTATTCATCATTCTCTCTCACAACTACAGCATCGAGGAATTCTGCTGGCGCTAATATTTTTGGTTGATGCCTAGCCCATCCAAGGTACTACACAAGCGTCATAACATGTGCACAGCACACAAAATTACAGCAGTATTCTACAATACCTGCCCTTCCTGACACATTATTTTCAATTAATAAATATACATACTTAATATATTTTTCTTAGAACATGTCTGGATTTGATTTTTCCTCTTATCAGGGAATTATCTCCACTTCCTCTCAAACTATACTCTCTCCAATTCTGTAACCTCCATGAAACCTGATATGTTCACTATAATATGACTTTGCCGGTCTGATCTGTTATGTTCCTAAGGCAAATAATATTACTTCATGACATTCTAGATGAGAGAGTGTAATATTATTTTTATTAGCTGTTATACAAGTAAAATTAGAGCTTCTTCTATTTTATATTTATATTCATCATCACTATAAAATCTGATAAATTATTATGTAATGGAAATCATTCAGCATTATTTCTATTTTTCAACTTAACGCCGAATTTATTTATATTCATGCCGGAATAATTTATAATCCCGTTTATAATATCTATTCACAACCTCCACCACCCAACAGCATATAGTCGCACAATGACTCCTATTAGCTTGCTCAGTGGTGAGTTGAAGCTCACCTTCTAATAAGGATTCCGGCATGTAAGTTTTATGATAGCAAGACTCTAGCAGATTAATTGCATCTTTAAATTCCCTGTCTAGAATGAAAATATCATTAATTTGAAAGTATTGCCTGAGAGGAGTTTGTTTTACACAGTTTTGAGCATTTTTAGGCAAGTAATATCTATGTTGGGATAGTGTTGTTGATCCTAATGGGTCTGATATTCTACACAAATCAACATTCTGACAACCATAAAATATACAATGTGATGCAGTATTAGCTGCTTGTCTATAATTAGGTAGATCAATCACTCCAGGTGCTTCGTAAGCTTGCTCGTCATGGTCAGAATTTATAGAGCTTACAGCTTCTTGAGGTTGTGGCTCAGGCCCTTCCTGTGGCTCAGGCTTTGCCTGCTGCTCATAATTGTCCCACATTACAGATCTCTTAAGTCTCAGCCAACAATGATGACATACATGGTCTGAAGCACTAGCCTGAAACAACCAGAAAACCTGTTTTTAATATACAAAAGTTATGGCTAGTTGTTTCTTATAAAACCATACAAATATAAATGTAGTTACCAAAAAAATGACAAATTGATGATGAATTCAGCGAGAATATTAGAGGCAGGAATGAAAATAATAAATAAAACAATAAATAAATACCTGTCGTGGGGCAATTCTATTTTCAATTGCTATACGTATTTCTCGTTGTAAAGGGCCTATTACACTACGCGATATTCAGCACACGATATTCAGACTGTCTTATTTTTTGTTCCGAGTAAGACCGGTCTAACCCTTATTACACTACCTACGCGACATCGACTAAGACTGTCTGAATATCGAGTAGTGTAATAGGCCCTTAATGGAGACGCATTCTGTTTCACAACAAGATCACGTCTACGTCTTAGTAGACAACTTCAACAAAGAATGCAAACATGAATGTGGCCACGGGAGGATGAAACACCAGGTTCATTAGGTAATATAATGTTTATATGTTGCAACGCCAATTGATAACAAGCTTCACATAATGTAATCTTCTTCGGTAATCTAAAACAAGATTTAGAGTTATATTAATATTATCTTAAATCATTTAAAGTAACTAAGATTAGGTTGGTAAATGTAGAAATACGTACTATTATTGAAGAATTCCACTCGCAGATCAAAAAAATAACTCTCGTGTCAAGCTCAAAGACGAGTTGGCGACGAAGTATGTTAATGCGTATATTGCAATTAACACAAAGCAATTGTGGGGCTGCTTGTTGCGTCTGCATAGTGATTCCACTGACGACACAACAACAATCACTTCAAATTGAAAGTAAAATCGGTATTCAGGAGTCGAAAGCACAGTATAATCGTCACAAGCGGTAGATATCAGTCCGTAATAATGCCAGGGTCTGAACAACAAAAGGAAAGGCAAAATCGCACAGTACGTATCACACAATTCGCAACAAACGCGGAGACGTGAACACGAATGATTATTATAATTAATATTTTATCTGTCAATACGTTCCGTTTTACGCATCTGTGCTAAACCCTCTGACGCTGACAAAGCGCATAAACAGTTATTATTTTTGGACAAGAATCACATAAAAAACACTTGTTTGATTTTTTTGTATACGTATATGTATAATTAATTGAATTATTGCTAATAATTAAGAAAAACCTCAATAAACATTTATGTATGAAGTTATTTTAATATCAAAATGAAACGTCAACCGGTGCGTTCGGAACATCAGAACTAAATAATTTCCAACAATGGTTGAAATCATTAAGAAATCAGAAAAAAAAGGTTTTCTTTTTTTGGTGGATTCCTACCGAGATATTTCTTGGTTTTTTTAAAACAGTAAAAAATAATGGATTTTTTCATGTATATGGCATATAGGGACGCAGTTAGGTACGATTTGGCCAACGTTCTTTAAACTTACGAATCAGTTATCAATTACTTTATAAAATTTGTTTATGTGTAAAAGGTTTATGGCATCTGGAATCGGCGAAGATTGGCATATGCCGATCTTGCTCTCCAAGTACTAGACGGTCTTCTCCACTATTGCACTTTGAGGTAACATTTTTGTCACCAGATGTAACTTCGTAAAAAACTTATTTAGCTGTATACTAATATAATAATCAGGTAAAGATATTGATCATTATTGAACACATTAACTAAAAAACAACTGCGGGTAGACCCAGCAGATGAAAGTCTCCTTAGAGTGCTTGCCACTTTTTAATTATTTGTAAATACAAAATGGCTCAAAAGGCCCTAGAAAATTGTGTTCGCGACATGCAAAAGACGCTAAGCATCCTTACAGAAAAAGTGAGTGCACTGGAGTGCAAAATAAACGAACAAAGTGCTATAATAGCAAAGCAAACTGCATTAATCACCGAACTCATTTCTGCATCTGAGGGTAAGCCGCTAAACTGTGAGTCAACTAGTGCCCAGGCCCAACAAGCGGTACAGCGACCGCTGCGTCAAGCGCGGCTAAATAAGATCTCCAACACCGCCGCACGACCATCTAAAGCTGCAGGACAAGGGACAGTTGTCTTAAAAACATCAAGCGCTTCAAAAGCTGTTTTGTCTAACGACGATGCGCCGAAGACTCCCGAGCCAAGTCGACTTGATGTAAATAATTTGGCCAATTGCGGGTCACCAATTAACGATGAGCCAACGCTCGTCATCAATAACGGTGTGGCCATGAAACCTAAGGTGAGAGCGATCCCAAAAGCGGGAAGTGGGAAAGTTATTGACAAGCCTCCAGTTAACACAAACAATGAGGACCAGTGGAAGATCGTCAACCGAAAACGTAGGTCTCGCAGAGTGGTGACCGGAACTGGAAAAACGGATGACGAACTTTTAACAGTGGAGCGTATGAGGTATATTCAGGCATGGTCATTTCGCCCTGAGACTACGCAACAGAACGTGCTGAACTACCTCAATAAAATTCAACAGTGCGAAGATTACTATGTCGAAAAACGTGACATTAAGTCGGACAAACATGCAGTTTTTGTAATTGGTTTCCCTGAGAGTATGTACGAGCGTTTCTCCTCGCCGACTGCATGGCCGCCGCGAGTGAAGGTGTCAGACTGGTTTCGCGTGCGTCCCCGCGGGGAGCGGGGAAGCGGCAACAACACCGAGACCGGCCTCTAAGACGTCACCAGTACAACGGAGCGGCTGTGGCGGTGATGTATGCAAAAATGTGTCGACTCAGATTGAAATTGTTATTGTATGCCATCAAAACATTGCGTCGATCGATAAAAAAACTAATAAGTTGGAAGTGTTGTTGCGCGGTGAGTTGAAGTGTGACATTCTGGCAATTACGGAGCATTGGTTACCTGAACCTAATCTAAAATGTGTGGATATAAATGGGTTCAAACTTGCGTCCAGCTATTGTAGAAAATTTATTAAACATGGAGGATCGTGTATTTATGTTCGAAACGGGGTTAAGTGCGTTGAGAATGACGAATTAGTATCGATGTCGGTTGAGCAAATATGCGAGATATCGGCGATAGATTTAATAGATTTTGACATGAGTATTATTTGTATTTATAGAACGAATTTAATTAGTGCTAATGACTTCTTATGTAAATTAGAACAATTGCTCGATAAGATCTTAGACCTTGATATTGAGTGTATTATAGTGGGCGATTTCAATATTAACACCTTAACTGAGTCAACCGATGTAAAAAGGTTGTTGGATATACTGTCGGCCCATAACATGACGAATGAAGTAGAATTCCCTACCCGCATAAGTTTGACAATTTCTACGTGTTTAGATCATGTGTATTCTAACTTGCAAGCAGGGTCGGTGGACACGGCACCTGTTGTTACACACTTGAGTGACCATCTAGCAGTCAAGGCCGAGGTGATGCGCAGTAAACGCACTGTATCAAAGTCTCCACGCTATGTTAGGTCGTTTTCAAATGCCAATCAAGCTAGTTTTGTAGCGGCTATCGCTAGTATTGACTGGGACGAGATAAGAGCGCGCAATAGTAATCCTTCATTAATGGCTCGCGCGATTATTAACATTATATCGAATAAGATTGACATTTGTTTTCCTCTTAGGAAATGTAATTCCAGAAAAAGTGACTCATCGTGGGTAACATCTGAAATTGATGATTATAAATTACTATTATTTGAATTAGTTGACATTTGCGAGCGTTACCCGAATAATGACATGCACAATTTTATTACAGACATGCAACAGAAATATGTAGACCTAATTAAGAATAATAAATCTGGACATTATTCTGACATTATACAGTGTTCTAAAAATTCCTCGAAGGCAATGTGGACAGTCATAAATAAGGAGCGAGGCAAAGACAATTCTCCAATTCTTGACTTTACAGATATTGTAAAAAATTCGGACGGAACACCGTTTCACACAAAAGAATCGGTAGTTGACGCAATGAACGAACGTTTCTTGAGCGCGGCGTCTGCGAGTGGCGCGCCGCGCGCTGACGTGCTGCGAGTGCAGGCTGAGCTGCGCGCGGCGCGGCCGCCGGCTGATCGCTCACTTCGGCTCACTGCTTTTAGTGCATATGAAGTATACCAGATCATCACGTCACGGATCCCACCTAAATCGTCGAAAGACACGTACGGCATCTCGATGAGACTTTTAAAACTGGTAGCGGCTCCTCTGGCCTATGTTCTTGCTGAGTTATTTAATGCTTGCGTTAGGGAAGGTTCTTTTCCTGTGCCATTAAAGCTCAGTAAAGTGTCCCCCCTGTACAAAGGAAAAGGGAAAAAAGACTGCATGGACAATTACAGACCAGTCTCTATTATACCCACAATTGCCAAAATATTTGAGAACGGTTTGAGTTCCCGACTTATTAAGTTTATGTCGGAAACGAACGCCCTTTCTGACCGTCAGTATGCGTACCGAGAAGGCCGCTCGACCACGTGTTTAGCACGTGAACTCGTATATCGAGTCATGTCTGCACGTGAGCAAAAGAGGCAAGTGGCTGTCCTATGCTGCGACCTGTCCAAAGCATTCGACGTTGCTGACCGCGCCGTATTAGCTATAAAACTGCAGCACTACGGAGTGGTGGGGCCGTCGCATGCTTTAGTGACGGATTTGCTGCACGACAGGACTCAAATTGTGGTAGGTGGCCAAGGAAAGGTGAGGTCGAAACCTCTTAAATCGGAGATGGGAGTGGCTCAGGGGTCATCCGTATCCAACATTCTCTTTTCGCTGCTGCTGAATGACTTGCCTGATGCTGTGACTGACGCAGAAGTACTCATGTACGCTGATGATGTTGCAGCGTTAGTAACAGCTGAATCAGTGGATCAGTTGGAGCAGAGGCTAAACGATGCCGCGAATCAATTGGCGTTATGGTTCCAAGGAAATGGTCTTGCTCTGAATCTGAAAAAGACCCACTTCATTCACTTTGTTCTGTCAGGGCGGTCTTCACGACCACTGGCGGTATCTGCGGGTGGAGTGGCTCTGGTTCAGGTGAAGACAATAACCTTTCTTGGATTTGAAATTGACGGGTGCCTCAAGTGGGATGGTCAGATTAGCAAAGTGTGTGGTAAATTGGGTAGTGCATGTTTTGCTCTTGGCAGAATATCGCGCGTCTTACCCGAACGCGATGTACGGACCTGTTATTTCGCGACGGTGCACTCGTTACTCCAATACGGCGCTGAGCTATGGGGACGTGCTGCCGATTGGCAGCGCGCCTTTCGAATGCAGAAGCGTGCCGTGTGGGCCATCGTCGGGATACCGCAGGACATGTCCGCTAGACCCCATTTTGCTAGACTAGGCATTCTCACGTTACCTGCTATACTTATATATCAGGTCGCACTGTACGTGAGGATGAACCTCGACCTTTACCCAAAGGTAGGCAGCCGTCATTCATATTGCACCAGAAGCAGGGGTCAGTTATCGACGGTCTCAAGAACGCTCACTAAATCTTCCAAGACGACTCATGTTATGGGCCCGACAGTTTATAATCAGCTGCCTGTAGCTATTTCTGGTGCCCCAACTATAGGGAGCTTCAAAGCTCGTTTGAAAAAATGGCTTATCGAGCAAGCTTTTTATTCTTTTGACGAATTTATGATTTAATCTAATTTAACTTTGACGCGAATGTTAATTTGAATGAAAATTATGTTGACTTTTATTTTAATTTGTAATTTGACTTCAATTATTATTATTGTATTTTTATTTCTTGTATTTTCTTTTATTTGTTTGACATTTTTTATTATTTGACATTGTTATGTACATAATCATTTGTTTTCATATTTTATGTAACATTCTTTAAATGACTTGTAAGAATCCCTTACCAATAAATTACTATGACTATGACTATGAACTTACCTACACAAATCCTGGTTTATACAAAGAAAAAGATACTCAAATTTTAAATGAAGTAAGAGTAGGTGAAATAACTCAGACCTTACTTTTTCATGTAGTACCGGATTCTTGCCTATCGGAACCTGTCATAGGTAGGGATATCTTAGAAAATGACATTGGCGTCCAAATAGATCAAGACCAGATTAAATTCTTTTCTAAGAAACAGTCTAATTCTTGTGAGTTGCAACCGAACAAAATAACTTCCGATTCAATTGACACTGATCTTGATTAGGAGGGCACTCCGGTATCACCGGACGCCCGACTACCTCTGTCGTGTGGTCGAGGCGTACCTGTCGGACAGGTACATCATCTACCCTGGTCACCAGGGAGAGTGGGAACGTCGGGAGATGTCGTGCGGTGTTCCGCAGGGATCGGTACTAGGGCCGCCCTTGTGGAACATCGGATACGACTACGTGCTGCGCGGCGACCTCCCTGGCGGGGTCAGCGTGGTCTGCTACGCAGACGACACGCTGGTCCTGGCGCAGGGAGAGTCGTACCAGGCGGCGGTCGAACTAGCGACACGCGGGGTTGCGACAGTCGTGGGCAGGATCCAGGAGTTGGGACTCGAGGTGGCATTGCACAAGTCCGAGGCAATGTGCTTTCACGGCCCTCGGAACGCGCCACCACCGGGTTCCCAACTGACGGTAGGAGGAGTCCACATCGGCGTCGGGTCAACGATGAAGTACCTGGGACTCGTTCTCGACAGCCGATGGGATTTCGAGGAGCACTTCCGACGTCTGGCTCCCAAACTAAATCGGACTGGGGCTGCCCTCGGGCGGCTCCTTCCCAACCTTGGGGGTCCAGACGCCTCCTGCCGGAGGCTCTACGCGGGAATCGTTCGGTCCATGGCCCTTTATGGTGCACCGATATGGGCGCCGGCGCTGCGGAAGCGGCCGGCGGCCCGGCTGAACGCATGTCAGAGGGTCATGGCCATACGGATGGTGCGAGGATACCGGACGATTTCCCGCGAAGCGGCCAGCCTCCTTGCTGGACAGCCACCATGGGATCTGGTAGCAACAGGCCTTGCTCACATGCACGATCTGCGCATGGAGATGCAACGCCGGGGCGAAACTCCGCTGCCACGCCAAGTCGCGGCATGGCGGGAAGAACTCCGGCGGGGTCTCATGGTGGAATGGCGACAGCGACTGTCGCAACCCAGTGCTGGGCACGCCACAATTATGGCGGTAAGTCCCTTCTTTGAGGTGTGGTTGGAAAGACCTCACGGCGTCCTCACCTTCCGCATGACGCAGGTTCTCACCGAACACGGGAAGTTCGGGAAGTTCCTGCACCGGATTCGTGCGGAAGCGACGCCCGGGTGTCGCCACTGTGTGGACCGCCCGGAGGACACGGTGGAGCATACGGTGGAAGTGTGCCCCGCTTGGGAAGAGCAACGCCGTGTCCTCGTGGGGGCGATCGGCGGCGGCGATCTCTCGCGCCGGGCCTTGGCCATGGTCCGCAAAAGAGGCGGCCGATCGCGTGAGGCAACGGCAACGGTCCTCACGCCCCAACCGCCGCCGGGATTCCGATCCCGATTTCCGGCCACCGTAGGCGCGGGCTTGCGGACGGCGGGCAATGGGTGGCTCGCCGTCCGACCGTCCGGTAACCATCCGGACCGAGCCCAAGTCGTCGACGGCGCGTATTGTTCCGCGCGCGCCTCAGGGAGATGTCAGCAAATCGTAGGGGCCCAGCAGGGTCGAAGCCTACTTGGGCCATGGGTAGTGTGAAAACGAAACCGTGGCCCTGGGACGAAGGCAACGAAGGAACAGGAGTGGGTTTTTAGTCAGTAAAAGTCTGACACTCTCTCGCTCCGCCCAAGAGCGGGATTTGTCATAAGATGATTTTCCCACCTATAAAAAAAAAAAAAAAGGTGAAGATAGGGAATCTTTAGTGAAACTGCTCAACAAATATGCTCAATATTTTATAGAAGGGGTTCCAACTAGAAAGGTTAATACTGGTATGTTAGAAATTAATCTAGTTGACCCACACAAAATTGTCCAAAGATGTCCATATAGATTAGTGCCACCAGAAAAGCAAATTGTAAGAGAAAAGGTTCAGGAACTTTTAGATGCCGGGATTATAAGAGAGAGTACTTCACCCTTCGCAAGTCCAATACTCCTAGTTAAGAAAAAGGATAATACAGATAGGATGTGCGTCGATTTTCGGGAACTTAACTCTAATACTCGACCCGAACACTATCCACTGCCGCGTATAGATGATCAAATAAACCAACTTACAGGTGCCCGATTCTTCACTTCCCTCGATATGGCCTCTGGTTTTCACCAAATCCCTGTTCACCCTGATTCAGTAGAGAAGACAGCATTTGTGACGCCAGAGGGCCAATATGAGTACTTAGCCATGCCGTTCGGTTTGCGTAATTCCCCATCTGTATATCAGAGATGTATAACGAAGGCACTATGCCACCTTAAGAATAAACCCCTGGTATATATGGATGATATTCTCTGTCATTCTAAAAGCGTTCGCGAAGGCCTGGAGCAGTTACATGAAGTTCTGGGTGCGTTATCTGAGGCAGGATTTTCACTCAACTTAATAAATGCAATTTTTTTAAATCAAAAGTTGATTATCTGGGATATTCGCTTCAAAGCGGTGAAGTGAGGCCAAACCTTCGTAAAATACAGGCCCTGGTAGATGCTCCACCCCCAAAAACAGCCACACAAGTCCGGCAATTTCTTGGTTTGGCCTCTTATTTCCGCAAGTTTATACCTGGTTTTAGTCACACAGTCGGCCCATTGTATCCACTGACGAAACTTAAGGGTCCCATCAAATGGACTGACAAATGCGAGGACATACGTAGGACAATTGTTGGCATACTGACATCTGTACCACTCTTAACCATTTTTGATCCCGAGCTGCCAGTCGAGTTATATACCGATGCCAGTTCCGAAGGCTATGGCGCAATCCTTATAAAAAAAAAAAAAAAAAAAAAAAAAAATTACGTCACGTTATAGAATATTTTAGCCAACGCACAAGTGATACAGAGTCCCGCTACCACTCATACGAACTGGAGACGCTGGCAGTCGTACGAGCGGTAGAACACTTTCGTCATTACTTCTACGGGCGACACTTCACGGTCTTCACTGATTGGAACTCGCTAAAAGCATCTAAGTCAAAAGTAGGCCTGACACCACGTGTTCATCGCTGGTGCGCAATCCTTCAGGCATAGGATTTTGAAATCGTATATCGTGAAGGCCGTGGAATGGAGCACGCAGACTATCTCTCTAGAAATCCCCAACCCGATACAAATTCAGCTTCCTCAACATCTGTCAAAGGACGAAAAGATGTCAAATTCGTAGAACTGCATAAAGGTTGGCTTTCGGTAGAACAAAAAAGAGATTCTGAAATACAAGATGTGATATGTAAACACCATAATAATGATTTCCCCGAATCCGTAGCAGAAACGTATGACGTCAGAGACGGTATCTTGTATAGGAAAATTGCTCGGAACAAAATTGTATCATGGTTGCCCGTTGTCCCTCGCTCGTTGATTTGGACTTTAATTAGTCACATTCATAGCGAACTACAACACTTAGGATACGACAAAACGCTAGACAAAATTTATGAACAGTATTGGTTTCCCCAGATGTCCAAGTGTGTTAAGAAATTTATAGAAAGCTGTATTATATGTAAGGCATCAAAAGGCTCTTCCGGAGCTCAAGCTGTTCAGCTCCACTCCATTCCAAAAGTGTCTTTGCCCTGGCACACCATCCACATTGATTTTACTGGTAAGCTCAGTGGCAAAAGCGACCGAAAAGAGTACTGCTCGGTAATTATCGACGCTTTTAGAAATACGTATTACTAGAACACACCTATTCATTAGACGCAACTTGTGCTGTGCAGGCCGTAAAAAAGGCAGTATGTCTTTTTGGTGCACCGAGACGTATAATCGCTGATCAAGGCCGTTGCTATGTAAGTGCAGAATTTAAAAAATTCTGCGCCGAGCACAAAATCGACTTGCACTTTATAGCAACTGGTTCTGCTAGGGCTAACGGACAAGTCGAGCGTGTTATGCGAACGCTCAAGAGTCTTCTAACAATTGTTGAGAATGACCCTAACAAAACCTGGCGGGAAGAACTCGGCAATGTCCAGTTAGCGTTAAAAGCACTAAATCAACCGTAATCAAATACTCACCGACCGAGTTGATGATAGGAATTCGTGCACAATCATTAGGACTATCTAAAATAGGTATTTCAGATTCCGAAGAGTCAAACCGTCTAGATTTAGAGTCTGTACGAGACGATGCTTCACAAAATATTCGGAAAGCAGCTGCAGCCGACGCTGAACGATTTAATAAAGGTCGAACGATAATTAAACCATTCTCAGTAGGAGACTTCGTATTTATAAAAAGTAGCGAGCGAAATCAGACCAAGCTTGATAGGAAGTTCAAGGGGCCGTTCGTTATCACTGCGAGTTTAGACAATGACCGCTATGAGCTTAAGACAGTTAGTGGTGTCGGTTCCAGACGTACTTACAAGTATGCACATGAGAATTTGCGCGCAGTACCTAAGGGGCACGAGGGTTTATTAGAAGTAATAGTAGTCTATTGAATGAAACGGAGGCCGAGACGGCGCCAGAAGAGGTACACGAGAGTACCAGTAGAGAAAGTACACACTCATTACATAACGATGACACCTTGACTCTCGAATCCAACACCGATACAGCTGGCTCAGATACTTTAACTGCGGGTTCTGATACTCTAAGTATACTCTCGGATGACGAAACGTTCCAACTAAAGGAAGTAGGAGTCGAAATCCATAACAATTAGGTATGTACGAGACTTGTGTAATTTTTTGTGTATCATGTATGCCGGCGGACGGAATGATGCCGGCGGACGGAATGGTGCCGTCCGGTCCATGCCATACTGGCTGGTCGAAGGGACGCACACTTCCTGTCTAGTCCATTTTCATTGGGTGGTCGAAAGGACAGTGTCGTCCGGTCCATCCGCGATGGTCGCAAGGACACACCCGTCCGGTCCACAACTTGCATGTGAGTGATTGGTCGAAAGGACAGTGTCGTCCGGTCCATCCGCGATGGTCGCAAGGACACACCCGTCCGGTCCAAAACTTGTATTTGAGTGATTGGTCGAAAGGACAGTGTCGTCCGGTCCATCCGCGATGGTCGCAAGGACACACCCGTCCGGTCCAAAACTTGTATTTGAGTGATTGGTCGAAGGGACAGTGTAGTCCGGGCTACCCATTACATCAGGGTTAGTCGTAAGGACACACCCGTTCGAGTCTATATGCAATTGAACGGTGATAACAATGTCAAAGTCAAAACTTATTCTGCTTGTCAGGTTGGACGAGCGTATATTTGAAGTTGCGTAACGTTGTTTCATTGCATCGAGGTACGCCCGAGGACGGTCGCTAGTCAGTCTGGCCGTGACGGCGCATCGCTAATATGTCGTATTTAAACAGCTGCTGTCAGTTCCCACCGATGACAGCTTCTACTGATTGGTGACAGTTAACGTCAAATGTCAATGACAGACGTCAGAATAAGAGTGGCAACCGTCACTCCAGCGGAGTGTCGGGCGGGTGGGAGCACGGCGGCCATGTTGAAGGACACTTTTTGAACGAGAGCCGACCGTGCACCACGCGCTAGACGAATCGCTGATATTCTGCGTCACCCTAGTGTAAAATTAAATTATCTAAGTGAATTTGATTACTGATTGACTTTAGCTAGAATATAGAATAGTTATTTTGTGAATCGAGCTTTGTTATCGCAAATTATAGTGACTTTGATTGAAACTCGAGTGTTAATTAAAGTTACGATACCTTGCCCAAGTACCCACGCCTGACCAACTATGGCGGACTCTGGTGAAGGCCCTCCTGCGCCGACAAAGATAATAAATTAGTTTTCGTTTGTGGGGACTTAAATATTGATTTACTAGTACCAGAAAAATGTAAACTTCTCTCATTGTTTAGTTCTTTTCATTTAAAATGTATTTTTAATGAAGTTACAAGAATTACACCTACTTCAGCTCCATGCGTAGATAATATATTTACTAATTGTGATATAAAAGACTCATTCCTAATTAGTGGCATGAGATCTGACCATACTGGTCAACTCGTATCTTTCGAGTCAGTCAAAAAGTTACAATTAGATTAAACTGCGAAAAAGATTATAACTGCGAAAGAGATAGATTAAACTGCGTAAAGAGTTTAGACTGCTTACTAAAAATAAATTAAACTATTTTAATAATAGTCTCTCAACAGCCAATTTTGATTCGCAAGACCCCAATGTAAATTATGGTACATTATTTTCTACAGTATGTCAAGAATTTTATAAGGCATGTCCAATTAAAAAAGTTTAAATCAATAAATATCCAAACTAAATTAAGTCCAAATTTAATGAATGGGCTACTGCTGGAATTAGAAAAAGCAGAGATACTTTATAGCAGCTATACCATGAAAAATCATTATCGTCTGATCTTAACTTGCATAACCATGTCAGAATCTATTCAAAGATATTCAAAAGAGTCTGCGCCCAAGCTAAATCTAAGTCAGTAAGTAAGAAAATTAGAAATTCTAATAAAATTAAAGCTGTCTGGATAAATAAGGTGATAAATAAGGGAACTGGAAAGACAAAGCAACGAGATTGGAATGAATTGTCCCTTACAATTGATAATAAAATCACCTCAGATAGGACTGAAGTGGCTGAGACGTTAGAAAACTTCTTCACCAACATCCCAATAGAAGTTACGAAATCTCTCCCTTCTTCATCTTTGTTGGCTGAATCTTTTTTGAAAGAACATTTCACTAAGGATGTACCAAACTTTGAATTTAAGCGTATCTCTGTTGATTCAATTAAAAAAAACATTAAATAGTCTTAACATAAAAAAACACTAAGGACTTATGGGGTATATCCGTTAAGGCTCTTGGTTGTAATTGCTCCTGTCCTAACAGGCATATTTAATCAAAGTGACTGTTGTATAATTCTTAGTTTTTGTATTTTTCAATGTTATTTATGACATTTTTACACTGGCTGTGCCGATACTTATGGCTAAACAGGAATTGATTTATTAAATAATTTAACTCAACATGGCATTATAGACTTAATAAAAATATAGGATATATTTTTTTTATTGATTTGAATTAATGACATGTTAGAATAAATTTTTATTTGTATTATTTTGAAATATTTGCATGCCATTGTTCAAGGCAAACATGACGATCTATTTTTTGAATTATAACATCTGTTGCATGCTAACAATTTATTTTGTGACGTATGTACTGTACTCATGTTTGAGCAAATAAATGATTATCTTATCTTATCTTATCTAATGCCTAGACAGCGGTACGTTCCCTGATTTAATGAAACATAGTAAAGTAGTACCAATTTTCAAATCAGGTAGTAAGAGTGACCCCTCTAATTACATACCTATATCTGTGCTTCCAGCATTGTGTAAAATATATGAAAAAATCATGCTCGACCAGAGAGAGAGGCTTTTTTTTTATTCTTGATAGGTTCGCGCTTGACCACTATCTCACCTGATGGAAAGCAATGATGCGGTCGACGATGGAGCGCGCTTACCTAGAAGTAACCTATTCACTCTTGACTTAAAGATTCCCGGATTGTAGCCATCAGGAAACACCGATTCCGGCAAAGAATTCCACTCCTTAGCTGTACGCACAATAAATGTTGTCTCATTTTAATTCAAATAGGATTTTGCATTGTCATCATTTTGGCTTCACGAAAGCAAGGTCAACGACGGATGCAGGAGTGAAACTCATCAGTCACATTTTAGAATCCTGGGAGAAGTCCCAGGATGCTATTGGCATATTCTGTGAACTCTCTAAAGCAATTGACTGCGTTGACCATAATACTCTAATCTGTAAATTACATCATTACGGAATTCGTGGACGAGCTGCTGATCTTGTTTTTTCTTGTTTATCTTACAGGCAGCAAAAAGTAATCATTAATGGGGCAACGTCCTCGGGGTCTTTAGTAAAGATGGGCGTGCCACAGGGTTCAATTCTTGGCCCTTTCCTTTTTCTAGTTTATATTAATGACCTTCCTTACATGATAGCTAATTTATCCGATATAATTCTATTTGCTGATGACACTTCCCTTATTTTTAAAGTAGATAGGAAAGATGCGGATGTCTTGCATGTCAACGAAAGTCTGACTGTTTTTTCGAAATGGTTCGCTGCTAATAATCTCTTATTAAATGCAAATAAAACTAAATGTATAAAGTTCTCGTTACCAAATGTCCTTCAAGTTGGCGTCAATCTAATTCTTGACGGCAACAAACTTGATGTTATTACGGAAAATGTGTTCTTAGGTATAACTATCGATTCTAAACTGCAGTGGGGCGCTCATATTAGAACTCTTTGAGGTAGATTAAGCTCCGCTACATATGCAGTAAGAAAAATAAGGCAATTGACAGATGTAGCCACAGCTAGGTTAGTTTACTATGCTTATTTCCACAGTATTATGTCTTATGGCATTTTACTGTGGGGATCTGCAGCTGATGTAAACTCTATTTTCATATTGCAAATGAGAGCAATCCGGGCTATTTATAAAATGGGTCCTCGCGAGTCCCTCAGAAATAAATTGGAAGAAATCGATATACTGACTCTGCCTTCTCTTTATATATTAGAAAGTATTTTGTATGTTTTTCAAAATTAGAAGCGATTTTCATAACATATATACGCGTAGTAAACACGAAATTGTATTACCCAAATGGAGATTAGCTAAGACCAGCAAGTCATTTTTAGTAAACAGCATACGCTTTTATAACAAGCTGCCAAAGGCGGTGACTGAACTTAGCGAGGGAAAATTCAAAACCCATATTAAGCGTGTCCTAACTAAAAAAGCGTATTAAAAGGTTAAAGACTATGTCGAAGACACGCTTGTTTGGCAATGACTGCTTCTGCACATGTGGCCCCCTGGTAACTCATAATATTGTGTAAATGTATCTATTAACTGCTCCACATTTGTTGTAATATATACTTTTTCTTTTTTTTTCTAACACATTGCTTTTGCAATATTTTTTATATTATTAGACGCCAACCACCATAAATTCGTTAATAATTTATTTTGTTAACGTCTCATTTATTGATAATTGTAATTATTTATTTTTTTGCTTCTTTTATATAGCCTCTTTTTTATAATATGAATGTGAGAACACTGTAGACTCCGCGAATTCTTAGGTTACTTCCTATTACGACTCACTTTTTATTATGATTATTTTTATTGTACTTTTTAGTACAATATTGACCGGTCTACATTGTCCTTACATAATATCTACTTACACTGTAATATGGAACTATTTTTACATACAACAATTTTTTTTAAAGAGTAACCATGGAGTTTCTTGCCGGTTCTTCCGATCAATTTGGAACCGTGCACTAGCTTCTGACGTTTTATAAGTGCCCATGTAGGCCTATGTTATGTTGATTACTGTATACCAGTTTGGGGTGGAGCATGCAAAACGAAACTTATACTCGTTGAACGCGCACAAAGATTATTGAATCTAAGCTATGACGACACAGAATCCTTCTTAACTATCATAAAGTAGCATTTATCTCACACACACACAAAAAACGCTCACGCACTCACACACCATCACACATACTAGCTTAGCTTGACATTATATGTCTGACAGAAACGTGGTTAGATGACTCGTTCTTATCCTCTGAATACTTTGATCAAAGATATACTGTTGTACGCCGTGACCGTAGTGAACAGTTCAAAGATTTATATTCTAAAAGTTATGGTGGTGGGTTATTGGTAGCTATTAGTAATAAATATAATTTTGTAAATAAAACTGAGTGGCAAACCTCTGTTGAGGATATGTGGTTATGTATTAGTGCTGGGGGTGTCTGTATGAATATTTGTGTTGTTTATTTGCCGTCTTATATACCTTGCCATATCTTTAACCAATTCTTGGCCAGGGCCGAAGAAATTTGTTTGCGTTATACGGATTGCAATACTTTGATTATTGGTGATTTTAATCTTCCTGGTGTGAACTGGCTTAAACCTAATGATCCCTTTCTGGGTATTAGTGACCCTAAGTATTTAGCATTAAGAGACTTCCTAAATATCACCGGGTTCGTTCAAATGAATAATATCTGCAATGAGAATGATAAAATCTTAGACCTCATCTTAGTGGATGAGAACTCCAGTCTTTCTGTTTCTTGTGCACCCCCCACCAGTAAACCGGATGTGCATCATCCGCCGCTTGAATTAGTTCTTACTAAAACTTCAATTTCTAATTTAAATTATAATATTTTAAAGTCTAAATATATATTTAATAAAACAGACTATGAAGCTTGTGTTCGTGATCTGCGTAAACTAAATTGGGAGGATTATTGTCATTTATGCTGTGATGATTATGTTTTGACATTTTATAACATACTATGGGAAAGTATAGATAGATACACGCCAAAGGGTAAACCTAAAAATAATTGCTATCCAGCTTGGTTCTCGGCTTCGTTAATTAAACTTCTTAAAGAAAAGCACAAATACAGGACTCGTTTCAAACGGTACAAAAACCCTCGGGACCACGATACTTTTGTTTCTCTACGGATGCGAGCTGGAAGAGCTGTATATGACTGTTTTAAAGATTATATAGAAAGAATTGAAAGTGAATTAAAAACAAATGTCAAAGTTTTTTGGCGTTATACTAAGTCAAAAAAAACTTTCAGAGGTGTTCCAAACCAGGTCTCTTGGGGTGATCGTGTTGCTGAGGGTGGTAGTGGTGTGGCTGATCTATTTGCAGACTATTTTGCGTCTGTGTATGGTGTTAGTCAACAGCCTAGTAACTTATCTCCGGGTTGCTCTTCATCTAATTATAGTATGTATTCCATTGGCATTAGTGAAAATGACGTTAGAGATAGTATCAAAAAGTTAGACCTTAATAAGGGAGCTGGTCCAGATGGACTTCCTCCTATTTTTATTCGTCTATGCATGGATGCTCTTATTATAGCACTTCAGATAATATACAATAAATCCCTTGACGAGGGAAAATTTCCCGATTTATGGAAAATTTCACATGTTATCCCCGTACATAAATCTGGTAGTGTGAATGACGTAACTAACTATAGACCAATCTCTATTATATCACAATTCGCGAAAATGTTTGAGGGTCTTATTTACAACGTAGTTTATACTCACCTCCGCCATATAATTAGTCCGAAGCAACATGTTTTTGTGTCTAACCGTTCTACTATGTCTAATTTACTGATTTACACTGCTTTCATTGGTAACGCTTTTGAAGCTAGGGGTCAGGTTGATGCTGTGTATACAGATTTTGCAAAAGCCTTTGATCGTGTGTTCTTTCTATGAAATTGAATTGCGCTGGTATTCATGGCTCTCTGTTACGATGGTTTGAGAGTTACCTAATTAATCGTTCTCAAATAGTTGCCCTGGCGGGATATGAATCGGCACCTTTTTCTCCTGGTTCTGGTGTTCCACAGGGCTCTAAGTTAGGCCCATTGCTTTTTTTGGTATTTTTAACGATCTTTTCGATTTAATAAATTGCAATTGTTTAGCTTATGCTGATGATTTAAAAATTTACTGTAGGATATCTGATCTCAGTGATTGCATTAAGCCTCAAAGAGGTCTTGACATCCTTCAACAATGGTGTTTCAACAATAAAATGACGCTAAATGTTAAGAAATGCCAAACTATAACATTCACGAACAAAGTGAATTACATTAGATTTGATTATCATATAGATGGATCTGTTCTGTGTAGAGTATCTGTCATCCGTGATCTGGGTGTACTCTTTGACAGTTCCCTATCCTTTCGTGATCATGTAGATACTATAGTTGCCAAGGCTAAGAAAATGCTTGGCTTTATAATTCGCATGTCAAAACCTTTTTGTAATCATAGCAGCATTATTCTTCTCTATAACGCACTGGTAAGAAGCTCCTTGGAGTATTGTTCCTCTATTTGGTCTCCCTATTACTCAACCTATACTAATAATGTTGAATCTGTTCAGGCCCGTTTTGTTAGGTACCTGTGTATGAAGAATGGGATCCGAAAAGCTATACCAGATTACAACGATAGGTTAAGGCACTATAAGATGGTTAGCTTAAAAGAAAGGCGGATCCATTCTGACTTACTTCTACTACATAAAATTGTAAATGGTTCCATAGATGCGGAGTTGGTTAATTATTTTAACTTCAGGGCTAGCCAACGCAGCAAGCGACATCATCGTATTTTTCAATTGCCTACATCCACCTTAAATATCACTTTTAATAGTCCTCTTACACGTATGGCAAGGCTTTATAATGAAAGGTCCAACTTGATGGATTACCCTATCGATATCTTCTCCATGAGTTTCGCTTCATACAGACGCTGCCTATATAAACAGTGCGAATAATGTACGACTTTGTATTTCGGTGTGTTTTTGTCTTTGTAGTGTCCTAGATTTAGGTATTCTGGACATACTTTTTATTCTGTGTTTGTCTCTAATGTTCATTTGGTAAATGTCATGCATACCTGTTATTTGCATGGTTACTGAAATGCCAATTTTAGATGTAAGTTTATTTGAATTGTAACTATTGTAAGTGACTGTGCTGTTGGTGTGCTTATTATAAATCAATAAATAAATACACTCACGGTTACATTATTATTTCTTATTAACCCTTTTATTTTGTTTGCTTCTACCTGTTCTTGTGGTACCTGTACTTTGTTTTTATATAGTTATCTAACAGTTATAAGCTATGTTCAAATCGCGGGTGATTGTCCTGGAGACCTGAAATACAGAGTTGCCCTAGTTTAGGCTCCAGTCCACCCTATATTCAACTAAAATGTATTTAATGCTGTAATACAATATGGTGTAAACTGTAATACTATATGGTGGAAAATAAACAAAATTTATTATGTGAAATAAAAAACTTTTGACTTTGACGTGTACAACTGTCCATAAAAAGCCTCGATCACTCCCAGAAGCTCTGATTTGGCGGATATGACTCTGCCATCTTCGATCTGGCTCTGCCCAATAGACAGATCTCTTGCAAACACCTTGGAGCCCTTATTTCGCTCAATCGCGTCTTTAATTTTTCCGGTATTAAAGAGGGACATCGCGTTTTAAGGACTTAGAGATCCGTTTATTGAGCTGACGATATAATGTGCACGCATCGTCGTCTGAAGACTGCAGAATCATCTCACGCCTCTCCTCCATAAGCTGGAGAGTTCGATCTGTGAGCCTCTTGCTCTTACAATTTAGACCCGACCGTATGGACAGTTTCCACGAATCCATCGTTGTATTCGTCCACAGAGCTTCCTAGGCATTCGAAACGATTTTGAAGTTCGAGCTGAAAGCTTTTCTCGGTATTGTTTGTTTCTTATTTAACACCGACTACCGAAATTAAAGTTATTTTGATAATTTTAGTGTTTTTTTTTAGTGAAGTCGGTTATTTTTATTTGTAAAAAGTTTTTTATAATGTTTTTTTAGTGAAGTTGTTTTTTTTTTGTAATAAGTTTTTTATTTAACATTTTTTAGTTTTTTTTTTTATGTGGGAAAATCATCTAATGACAAATCTCGCTCTTGGGCGGAGCGAGAGATAGTGTCAGACTTTTACTGACTAAAAATCCACTCCTGTTCCTTCTTTGCCTTCATCCCGGGGCCCCGGGCTTCGCTTTCACACTACCCGTGGCCCCAGTAGGCTTCGGCCCTGCTGGGCCCCTACGATTTGCTGATATTTCCCTGAGGCGCGCGTGGAACAATACGCGCCGTCGACGACTTGGGCTCGGTCCGGACAGTTACCGGACGGTCGGACGGCGAGCCACCCATTACTCGCCGTCCGCAAGCCCGCACCTACGGTGGCCGGAAATCGGGATCGGAATCCCGGCGGCGGTTAGGGCGTGAGGACCGTTGCCTCACGCGATCGGCCGCCTCCTTTGCTAGCATTACTGCTTCGCAGAAGGAGGCGACCGCCTGCCACTCCTCCTCATTCCGGACCATGGCCTGTACCAATGCCCGGCGCGAGAGATCACTGCCACCGATCGCCTCCACGAGGACACGGCGTTGCTCTGCCCAGGCGGGGCACACCTCTACCGTATGCTCCACCGTGTCCTCCGGACGGTCCACACAATGGCGGCACCCAGGCGTTTCTTCCGCACGAATTCGGCGCAGGAAGCTCCCGAACTTACCATGTCCGGTGAGGACCTGCGTCATGCGGTAGGTAAGGATGCCATGTGGTCTTTCCAGCCACTCCTTAAAGAGTGGACTTACCGCCATAATTGTGGCGTGCCCAAACATTTTTTAGTTGCGATACACTTATATAAAACCAGAGTGCCTATTTCTCATGTCAATTTCAATTAAACCAAACACTGCTAGGTTACATTGTTTTATTATGAAGTTCCAGTGTCTACCTTCCACCTTCCGGCTCCATCATCAGATCAGTTCGATAGTACCTTATAGCCAAACTGCATTTCATGACAATTCTAATAAGCCCAAACACGGCTAGGATACATTGATAATAAATATATATAATTATCATAATTACAGAGTTCCGGTGCCTATCTTCCGGCTACATCATCATCATCAGGTCATTTTGGTGATACCATTTTCAACATAACTATTCAGAACCATTTATATAGTTGTGTTGTCATAGTCGCTTAACTATCTTCATTGTGGTATTTATGTGAGTATGAAGTTCCGTTGGCCATTTCTGGTCTTTTTCATCAGTTCCACTTCGTAAGTGCTTAAGTTCTCGATGAAAATACCAAAATCACTATATGGTTGCCTATAATATTTGAGAAGTTCCCTCGATTCCTCATGGATCCAATCATCAGAACTGGATTCTGAAAAAAATGGCACAAATCGGAAAGCATATCATCTAAGAGGAAAAAAAAAATTGCAAATCGGTCCATAAACGACGGAGTTCTGAGGTAACACACATAAAAAAAAAATATAACCGAATTGATAACCTCCTATTTTTTTTAAGTCGGTTAAAAATCCGTGTTGCGTACTTTATTCCTACCAGTTTCACTATTTATAACTTTCCACACAGTCTTTATTTTATTGTCTGCCGATTTGATCTTGTTGCTAATGAACAGGGTCTTCGCTACCTTGCAAATCTTTCTGAAAAGTTTAGAATACCTATTTACATATTTATTAAAGTTTTCAGTGTTGAAGAATGGCTTATGGCCGTATAGCTCATATACTAGTACTAGTAGTCTTTCCCTACTTACCCATTGAGTACCACTAAAAAGAAATTATCATAAAATTTATTACCTAGCATCATCAATATCATGGCCCAGAACATTTAACTTATTTTGTAAATTACTATTAAATTTTGTTAGTTTGCCAATTGTAATTGGCCTAAATTAAATTTGAGTTTTTTCTAAGGCTGCTTGAGACTTAAAAGCTACCGTTTGTCCACTATGATCAGACGGAAGATACTATAGCTTTATCTAAATAGTCACAATTGCAGAAAACATTATCAATACAAGTTGCAGAGGTTGGAGTTACTCTAGCTGGTTCTGTAAAAACATTAATCAAATTAAATGATTTAAAAAGGCGGGACATTCATCTCACCATCCTCCGACTCTCCGCTCTGGCTTTAGACTTTGTGTCTATCTGTAAGTTCTGTAAATAAAACTGCCTGAATGTCAACCAGGACCGACTTAGAAGCTTTCTGAAACACGGACGTGCTTCGTTACTAAACGGATGGTCAGCTTACCACTTACTGTCTGCAGCTTGCGTAGCGTAATCTCGATCGAACGAAGCGGAATGAGTCAAGTCATGTGTTGAGTGAGTGTGTGTGTGGTCAATTGCATTTTATCCATTTCCGTGTCAATTTCCTCCTCGACTCGTACGGCGGCGTGCTGCGCCGTGCACTGGTGCCATAAATCTGCCACACTAGGGCCAACCACGTGTTATCGCACAAGCGGCCACCGAAGCTACAACCAAGAAGGAAGTTTGGCTCCTTGGCCGGTCGTGCGACCATCGTGTGGTCGGTTCGGGGAGTACGTGAGCTCTCTAATAAATTGTACTTACCCCACACAGTGTATAGACAGATAAAGATAATTGAATATTTATTATTTTTACGTTGAAGTTGATGAAATATTTCTAAAAAAAATGTAAAGTGCAGCCCTAATGAAATGCGTCGTGTCATTTTATGCTGAGATCAACTTTTATATTGTTCTAACAATGTAATCGTGATTATCATCGTTCCACTGTTTCGTTTTGATGCTGCTGCGTTTTACCGCCTTTGTCCCCGTCTGTCACCCCGTGATATTACAGCGGCCATTAATAACTCCCTGTCAACGGGTTTTATTTTGTAAAACATCAGAGTCACCGCGACACGACGCGATGCGACGCTGAACAGACATAACCATTTACATTACAAAGACATTTTTCAATTTCAAAAAATATCAGTTTTATATTCTCAAAAGGATTTCAGCGAAGCTTTTACTATGTCATAAATAAACGTATCAAAACCCCAAAACGCTTATTGAAAGTATCGATATATAATTCGGTTTCAGTATAGAACTAGCTTCGAGAATAACTCTGGTGTTGAGTTTTACGAGAGCCGTGAGTCGTGAGTCGTGGGCAGGCGCGGCGGGAGCAGTTTCCCTCGTATTTCATATTTACTGTGTCAAATAAATCAGCGGAACTGCTTATTGATCTGAAACTTACCCTAGTGGGACATGCGTACGGGTCGACGGACAAACAAATACGCGATTTTATAATGTAGAGATGATTTATAGTAATGGATTTATAGGCAGGAAGGTAAAATATTTCCTTCGTGTTTTACAGGAGTTACAAACATTGACAGTTAAAATGTGTTTAGGAGTGACATATATTATTTCACATTATATTAATAATTCTGTAGCAATTCCTGTTACTTTTAAGTATACCTCCAACATTAAGTTACGATACGTGTGGACAAAAAAAAGCAATTTTTACAAGATCATAATTCGGATATTGACAAACACATTTCGTGGTTTATAGGGTCAGCGAAAGTCGTGTTCCTGTCGTAAAACAAAGGCTCATCTATATACGAGTACATAAAAAATAATGGCTAAATGCGTTGCTAAGCGCGGAACTTGACAATGACTGGACCCATTTAGATGAACTTTTTTTAAAACTATTTGTTTAAATTTCAGGAAGATTCTTATGAAGATGAAATTTGAAAACTTACACGGAAAACTATACGAGAATGGATAAAGTGAGAAATGAATATATTAGAGGATGTTTGAAAGTGGCGCCAGTGACTGAAAAGTTGAAAGGGAATCGTTTGTCTTGGTATGGTCATGTGAAGAGGAGGGATGAAACGCTAAAAGAGTTATGAGTTTACATGTGGATGGATGGAGAGGGAGAGGGAGGCCAAAGAAAAGATGGATGGATTGTGTGAGAAGTGATATAAAAGAAAGGGGAGTTAGTGATAGCGTGTGACAGGACAGAATAGAAGAAAAGAACGTGTTACGCTGACTCCAAATAAAACGGGATAATGACAGGAAGATGATGATGACACGGAAAACTATACAAAAACGTATTTTACATTATTACATATTGCACCGATATCTAAATATGTCGCCACACAGGAACTAGCATCTCGTACCCAAGGTGAAGTTCCTGGCAGTGTTGGGCATCCAGTTTATGAAAATCCTCGAATGGGGAATTAGGACTCTCCGTATCACTAGTGGAGGACATGGTGGAGCATATGGTGGAAGCCTGCCCCACTTGGGTGGAACACCGTCGTGTACTGGTGGAGGCCATCGGCGGCGGCGGCGGTGGCGATGTCTTCCGTCCAGCCCTGGTTCAGGCCATGCTACAGACTGAGAGGGAATGGGAAGCAGTCTCTTTCTTCAGCCAAGCAGCTGTAATGTGAGCGAAGAGGGTGGGCAAAACCGTAAGGGAGAGGGAAATGTAAGGACGACTCAAACAAGCCCACGGCTTGTTGTGTTCCACACGCGCCTCAACACATGTCAGCAAGATTGACGGTACCGGTAGGGCCGACGTCTGCCAGGGTACCGGATTGTTCGAAAGAGTCACCGTGCCTCGTAAAAGGTAAAAGACAGAACAACCTGTTGTCTGTCGGGTATTAATCGCATGCACGATTTGCGCGTGGAGATGCAACGCTGAGGCGAAACTCCACTGCCGCGACAAGTCGCGGCATTGCGGACAGAGTGCCGGCGGGACCTCATGGTGGAATGGCTACATCGACTGTCGCAAACCAGTGCTGGGCACGCCTTAATTAAGGGGGTAGTCCCCTCTTTGAAGCGTATCACCACTGTGTGGACTGCCCGGAGGACACGGTGGAGCATACGGTAGAGGTGTGCCCCGCTTGGGCAGAACACCGCCGTGTCCTTGTGGGCCCCGATCGGTGGCAACGATCTCTCGCACCGGGCCTTGGTACAGGCCATGGTCTGAAGCGAGGAAAAGTGGCAGGCGGTCGCCTACTTCTACGAAGCAGTTATGCTAGCAAAGGAGGCGGCCGCAAGCTCACGCTCGAGGGAACGTCACTCACGCTCCTGCCGACGGGATCCTGATCCCGATTTTCGGCCACCTACCTACTAGTGGGCGCAGGCTTGCGGACGGCGAGCAATGGGTAGCTCGCCGTCCGACCGTCCGATAACCGTCAGGATCGAACTCAAGTCGTCGACGGCGTGTAGTGTTTCACGCGCGCCTCAAGAAGATGTCAGAAAACCGTAAACCATTAGGGTCGAAGCCTTCTGGGGTCATCGGATTCGCTTCTGAAAGGAAAACCCGTCCCTGGACTGAAAGGTAACGAAGGAACTAGGGCGTGTCAGACTATTACTGATTAAAACCCATTCGTTTTAGTCAGTAAAAGTCTGACACGAAAGGGCGGGAGATGTCATTGGATGATTTCCCACCTAAAAAAAAATTAGTGGATTAACACCCACCTTTTTTTTTTAAGGTCAATAAAGTTAGCACCGCACGCCCTCTCGGTCGATCCAGAGAGGGAGAATGATATTTTCACACCTCAAAAAAAATAATATTGTTTGCGTATGTTTATACGGCTGGAACTTAAAGATTTGTGGCTTAATTTATACAAGGTCAAAAAGACTTCACGGAAATCACTAAAGAGTCCGATTTCAGCCAAAGGAGACTGCACTCGTACAATTACGATACGGGGTTTGCGCTTATCGGGTTCGCCAGTGATAAGTCTAGATGCAGATTGCTGAACGGCTGCCAATTAGATTGATTGTGATAAGTACTCTCCGAAAAAATAATAATTTATTATAAATGGATAATAAAATAAAAGTAATATAGCAAGCAGTAGAAGCAGAAGCAAAAGCAAGCAAGCAGTAGTAGTAGAGCAGTAGTAGTATACAGTAATTAGGTATATGTCAATTAATTTGATTTATTAAATTCTGTTTCATTATGTATATATACTGCAATATTTTTGATGAATAAAGAATATTATTAGCTAGTGTACTGTAAAAATGTAATCGATAAGACCACGCGGTGTATATTTTTAACTTTAACTTGAAACGATTACTGTATGGTGTAGGTACAATAAATTATATAAAGGTAAATAATAAATAATGTGTGGTGTGTAATATGTTTACATTTCATAAAACGGGGATTGGGAGCACGTTTATTTTACGGTAAGCAGCGAACGCGATGGGTAATAAATATCGAAGCCACTATGATTCATAACCGTAATGGTTTTTTACACTTGCTCTCTGGAATGAAATTGTCGAAGCGACTGGAGCAACATACATACTCGTAGATTCAACTCGAGTCAAGACATGCGACTGGATAGCATAACAATAATTAAATCTCTCCTAACATCGTATCAATTCAAGCACATCTGAAAAATTCTCAAAAGACAATGGGCACTTTTGTATAGAAACCGTGCCGTACTCAGTGCAGTGCAGTTTGCATTAGGTACGCTGCTTTCTTTGCAGATCTTCCCATTTTTGTTTCGATCGTGCAAAGAATCTTTTTCTATTTATTTTTTTATGATTTTGAGCCTCCATATCGCCCACTTGCGACGACAGTGTGACATCTCGTATTATACGATTTTTCGTTTTATTGATATTCTAAATCGCGATCTCGCGTTTTATTATCTCCAAAAACGGGATATTTTTTTCTATAAAAACAACGAAAACAATGAGAGAAAAAGACAACATATCACAGTGTAGCGCTGTCTCGTTTGTTGATCTAGTTGGGTTCGACACAGTGACAAGTCAGTTGTCATCTGAGCTTCGAGGCGTGAAGTGCTCTCAGTTTTCATGAAAAACGTGATATCTCGAGGATACCACGATTCGGGTGATAAAGGTGAGTCTCTTGTAATAATTTTCTTTTATTCGATAATGTGGCATGTCATACTTATCACAGTGTTCTTGTAAAACATCATGCGAAGTGAACGACTTTATGTTTTGATGTCACGTTTTTCTTGTAAGAAATTTACAGTATCACCGCGTCATTTTGATTTGTAACGTTGTAGATGATACATTTTTCTCTTATACTGGAAATATGTTGTGAGTCATTTGTTGATGTTCTGTTGTTATAGAATATATATTGATAAAATTTAATGGTATGTCCACTTGTCACATTGTATATACTAAACAACAATATAAAATTTCAGTTATCTTTACAGATGGGGACAAGATCTAAACTAATGTTACAATTAGCACGAACAAAATTGGACGAGGATTTGCCCAGTAGCAACCTAGTTGCTCGTAATAACCCGGGCTCAAAAACTGTTAATAATGATGAAACAGTTGATGACCAACAAACGACACAATCTCATCTCCATCGCTGTGTTAGCTGTGTATCAACAAGTTCACCTTCTTCAAGTACCTCAGTTGCTCGTAATAACCCAGATTCAAAAATTATTAACGACGATGAATCAGTAGATAATCAACAAACGACACAAACTCATCGCCATCGCAGTATATCGATGAGTTCATCTTCAAGTACCTCGAGTAGCAGCTCTTCAAGTTCTTCATCTTTCTGCGAGGACAGCGATGATTCCGTAAAAGACCCCGACTATAAAGAGATTCAAGAAAAACGCCGTCCTGTATTTTCACTCAATGATGTGAGCGATTATGTTCCAACAGCTGTGACTAGTCAGCAAACGACAAACCAAGAAGGAAGGTCAGACATCGACTCAGTGATTTTTACTTCTAATGAAAATCAATCGCCTCCATTTGAACCTAGCGTCGTCGTTGCAATAGAATCTGAAAATCCTCCTACTACTGTTGAAACTCCTACTAAAAAAGGGAAAAAAAGGCTTAGACAAGAAAAAAAGTGGAAGAAAAATATTGCACAGAAATTGAGAAATCACGGAAAACGTTATAAATCAGCAAAAACTCAAAAGGATATTCCAGAACGAACACTTAAACCCCCCTGTAAAGAAACCTGTAAATTTAAATGCTACACAAATATAACGGAACAACAACGACAACAACTTTTTAAAGAGTACTGGGATTTGGGCGAAATTGAAAGACAGTGGTCATTTATAATTCAGTCCTTAGAAGAGGTGAAACCAGCCCAGCGATATGTCAGAATTGATTCTGACGGAACAATAGCACCAAAGCGCCAAAACAACAATGCTTACTTTTTTACAGTGTCTGGGGTTAAGATCAGAGTTTGTAAAACATTTTTTAAAAACACTTTGGACATCAATAATATACCTATAGAAACCGCACAAAAAAAAAAAGAATAAAAACACAAACATTTCTTTGATCAAAGATAATCGTGGATGTCACAAAAATCATGCCCATGTTGACGAGACTATAAAAACAGGAGTTAAAGCTTTTATCGAAGCTATTCCAAAAATAGAGCCGCATTATATCCGAGCCAATTCCAAGAGGCATTATATTGATGGGAGCAAAGCTATTTCCGATATACACCGAGACTACGTTGAGCATTGCAAGGCCCAAAACATTCCCTACGCAAATTATATCATGTTCTATCGCATTTTTACTCAGGACTTTAATATATCTTTTTTTATTCCCAAAAAAGATGCGTGCGAACTTTGCGAAGCTTATAAACTAAGTACAAATGAAGAAAAGGAAAATAAAAAGGAGCAATTTCTATCTCACCAAGAAGAAAAACGGATGTCGCGAATTGAGAAGGAGAAAGATAAAAAAGACAAGGACATTTTTGTGGCCGTTTTCGATCTGCAAGCTGTGTTTCAGTGCCCGAAAGGAGATACTTCCGTTTTCTATTATAAATCAAAACTGAATGTATTGAACCTGACAATTTATGATCTCAAAACAAACTCTGTTGAAAGTTACGTCTGGGATGAATCACAAGCTCATAGAGGTGTGAATGAGATTGCTACCTGCGTTTTTCAATACTTAAAGAAGATTTCTGAAGGGCAAAATTCAATGGACATTGTTTTCTACTCGGACAACTGTGCTGGCCAGCAGAAGAATAAATTCATGATGGCTATGTATCTCTATGCTGTGCAGAACTTCCCAAACATAAACTCCATAACACACAAATTTCTCATTAAAGGGCACACACAAAATGAGGGAGATTCGGCCCACTCCCAAATTGAACGCCAAGTAAAAAGGCAGTTGAGAAGTGGACCTATTTTTGTGCCTGATGGATTTATTGGGGCGATCAAAGCTGCAAGAAAAAAGTCGGAGCCAATACATGTAAATGAATTATGTTACAGTGACATTTATGATTGGAAGGCTGTTCTCAATCAAATGAATTTTGCAATTCACAAGGATGACGATCAAAAGGTCATTAAAACTTCCGAAATTAAAGGGATTCGAGTGCTAAAAGATGATCCCCATGCGATCTACTATCGTACGTCTTACGCGGATGAAATGAAGAGAGCCTTGGTAATAAAAAAGAAACCTGTTAATGAAATCCAACTAAAGAACGCTTTCAATAGAAAACCGGGGTTGGCCCAAAAGAAAAAAGAGGATCTTCTTTCATTACTAAATGGTAACCACATTCCTGGCTATTACAGGCCATTTTTCGAAAGTTTGTAGTTCTTTTGAATTTTATATGTTTAAAAATGTAACAGAAGACTGATTTTATATGACTGATGAATGTCACTAATGTTCCTTTATTTGTTACTGTATATTAATAATGTAAGTAGGTACTTAACTGTTATTTAGTTATATCTACAAAGTCATTAGTTCCTAAATCTCTACTTAGATAGATCTTACGTTATATTTTGTTCTTATAATAGTTTACGAAATTGTTTTTGCAGTCTAGTATTTTACGTCACGTTTTCACGTGTGTACGAATTATTTTTTAGAATAAGTAAAAGAAATGTGAGCATAGTACAACATACCTTCTACACAGATCTAAGACAATCAATACTAGGCAATCACACTCACACAATATAAGTGCGTAATTAAATACCTAATAATGCCTTTACTTTTCTATAGAATGGGTTATTTTTCCAGTCACTCTGTTTTGTTTGTTTTTTAAAGTGTGAAAAAAACAGTGTCTTAATGATTATAACTTTTTTATAAGTCAAAGTGTAATTTAACGCAACAAACAAAATGTATGATTAAAATAGTTACCACTATGTTGAACGATTGTGTTATTCCTACAATAAAAAACAATTTTTCAAGAATAATGTTTTATTTTTATATAATTTAGTTAAATGACAATTTTTAAATCATCTTCAACGTGACAACTAAACTTACCACCTGGTAAATTTTCTTTTTTTCTGGAACAACGTGATAAGTTTTCCTTTTTTTTTTCAAACTCTATAAATCAAGTTAATTTGGTCCAAATCTGTTTTTTCTTTTTGATGTTTTATTTCATTATTAGTTATACTGTAATCACTTCATACATAATAAAGCTATCTTGACAACAATTTAAAAGTTATGCTCATTTAAGAGTTTAAAAGTCGTTTTCTGTAAAATTACGGTTTTTGAGATGTCACACTGTCGTCGCAAGGGGACGATATTGGAATTCTTGTAACCAACAACGTTTCATATCACTGGCAACATGGTTTGGGCCAAGATGGTCGTATTGAAACACTGCAACTCCCTAATAAATGTCCAGTCGTGTCCTATTTTTTTATCTATTTTTCTAAGTAAAACGTGTGTATTTGTATTGATACAAAGAGAAAAAGTGGGCGACCCTTCTTTTGGTAACTTGATTAGTTAGGACTTCAGGACCTCAAAAAGCAAGTCGGCAGGTACGGAGAACATTCAAGCCATTGATATCAAATTCAGGTACTATCCGTCTCCACCCTGGTGACTTTAGATTAGTTGGTAACGGCGCTCTCTGCAGATAATCTTCAATAGAGAAACAAAGGCTTCATACGTCACTACATGACTTCCTTCTTTTTTCTGTAATGACAAAAATCGAAGTTCATCATCATCTGCCTACTCTTGTCCCGTATTATTTGAGGTCGGCGCAACACTTCTTCCATTCTGTCCTGTCTCTCGTCATGCTATCATTGACTCCCTTTTCTTTTATATCACTCCTCATACAATCTTATCTTTGGCCTCCCTCTTCATCCATCCACATGTATACTCATAAGTCTTTTGGTACCATGCGTTTTATTTCTCCTCATCACATGACCATATCAAGATAAGTACAGGATTTCCTTTCAAATTTTCAGTCACTTCACTTTAAAACTTTCTCTCATTTACTTATTTCTCACTCTTGTCACACCCCACATCCATCTCGATATTTTTATCTCCGGTATGCGATCTCACAGCCCAACATTCTGATTCATACAGTAGTTATTGCAGGTCTTATCACATACTTGTAGATTTTATCTTTCAACTTGAGGAGCATCCGTGGGTCACAAGTTGTTCCAGTAACCTGTCGCCATTTCATCCATCCAAAGTTGATCAGATGCGTTACGTCTCGGTCTACCCCATCAGCCCCTTGGACAATCGACCCGTTGCACCGGAAATCGGAGCAGATCAGTTTAAAGAATGGAAATATCATCTGCGACATAGATGATAACTTTCAAATGTTACAATATGCCACTGTGCTACTTGATGCGCATGGAGATGCAACGCCGGGGCAAAACTCCACTGCCGCGACAAGTCGCAGCATGGCGGTCAGAGCTCCGGCGGTTTCTCATGGAGAAATGGCGACAGCGACTGTCGCGACCCAGTGCTGGGCACGCCACAATTATGGCGGTAAGTCCCCTCTTTGAGGCGTGGTTGGAAAGACCTCACGGCGTCCTCACCTTCCGCATGATGCAGGTTCTCACCGAACATGGTAAGTTCGGAAAGTTCCTGCATCGGATTCGTGCGGAAGCGACGCTCGGGTGTCGCCACAGTATGGAACGCCCGGAGGACACGGTGAAGCACACGGTGGAGGTGTGCCCCACTTGGGCAGAGCAACGCCGTGTCCTCGTGAGGGCGATCGGCGGCGGCGATCTCTCGCGCCGGGCCTTGGTACAGGCCATGGTCCGAAGCGAGGAGGAGTGGCAGGCGGTCGCCTCACTCTGCGAAGCAGTAATGCTAGCAAAGGAGGCGGCCGATCGCGTGAGGCAACGGTCCTCACGCCCTAGTCGCCGCCGGGATTCCGATCCCGATTTCCGGCCACCGTAGGCGCGGGCTTGCGGACGGCGAGCAATGTGGTGAGTGGGTGGCTCGCCGTCCGACCGTCCGGTAACCGTCCGGACCGAAACCAAGTCGTCGACGGCGCGTATTGTTTCACGCGCGCCTCAGGGTGATGTCAGCAAATTGTAGGGTCGAAGCCTACTGGGGCCATGGGTAGTGTGAAAACGAAACCCGGGGCCCTGGAACGTTGGCAACGAAGGAAGTGGAGTGGGTTTTTAGTCAGTAAAAGTCTGACACTATCTCGCGCTCCGCCCAAGAGCGAGATTTGTCATTAGATGATTTTCCCACCTTAAAAAAATAAAAACTTCTACTTGATACAGTATTGTATGTCTGTCTGTCAAGACCCTTTATCTCGGGAACGCCTAGAGGATCTTATAGCACAAATATAGGAATAGATCTGAAAATTGTAAATTTGTAGTTACGTCACAAAATAAAATTATACGATTCGGAAAAATCTTCGTAACTCAATTCGGGAATTGAACTGTTTTCAAAGGTAAGTTTGTACGGAACCCTCGGCGCGCGAGTCCTACTCACACTTGCCCAGTTTTTTTTATTTTATTTTACGACAATTTTTGTTGGGTAAACCTTTATAAGTATTATGCGAGTAAAATCAATTTCGTCTTCTTCATTGATTTTTTTTTCTATATTATCAACTTGTTCGATCATTTTTTTGTTATCAAGTACTAAAAAAGAAAAATAAAAAAATTAACTAATTAAAACTATATACACTAAAGACAATACTACTAGCTAAAATATAGCGTCATAAAACTCCTCCGCATCGCTGTTGACTGGAAGTGTGCTCAAAAGGCTGGCGGCATTGCCACGTTGTATGGCAATGCTTAATCTCTGACCGAGGTAAAAGCCAGTCCTTGGGTCACGTAAAGTGTCAACAAAGCGTTTGGATAATTCTTTAAAAAGCGTATGAGCACTCAGCCCAAAAGTTTAAACCCAAAAACGGCTCAAAAATATAACTGCCAACGAGGTTGTTAAATTATATTTCCGCCGCTTGAGGTTCTCCACAGTTCTTTATTGAAACCATTTAAACTAATTTTATTCATGAATCACATGCTGTGGTCCAAAATAATGTATTCAGTTCCGACGCTAAACAAATGCTGATGCAAAATGCGGATGTTTATCGTTTTTACTTAGCATCCTAAACAAATATCAAAATAAATCGTCGTATCCTACGAATAGGGGCGTAACTGCATAATAGCAACTTTTCAGGAGACACTTTTTTTGTGTTTAATTAAATTAAATATTATCAAATATGGATTAGTGTACACAGTAGTACAAACTCGTTGATGTTATGATATTTGAACTTATTCAATACTACAATTTAACAAAACGCGTTCCGCCGACTAGTGGCCGAGCGGCGCTAGTACGCTCTCTTCGCGCCCGCGCACCCCCACTACTCGCGAAGAAAGAGGGTGCGACGGCAATTGTAGCTTTTTTCTTCGATGAAAACGTAGTGCTTAAAATTGTGGCTTTTTAGAAAACCTAATTATTTGATAACCTGTACCGTTTTTGATTGTTTCGTTGAACTGGTTATATGTGGTATGATGAGCAGAATTGGATAATGCAATAAAAAAAGAAAGCCCCTATGTTCGTTAGGGCACTATTCGTAGGATACGACGAAATGTTGTATTACTTACACATGTTTGAACATGTAGAGTAATGTTATTGTCCATATTAGTTGTATGTGTGTCTCTGTGTCCAGATCTTTGGCGGTGCTGACAGCATGTCTGTTGGTCTGGGAGGCGCAGGCGCTGCTGAGTGACTCCTTGCCTGTCGGAGTCGTACTCAAAGGTAATATGTTTGTAATCTCCTCCTCATTATGTACTATACGTAGTTTGCACCTCGCACTACACACTGTATCACAAGAAAGCACAGATTACTAAATATTCTTCAAAATATATAGTAATCTGTGGTTTATCAATGGGTACCTGCACTCTGTGGGTATCAATGTCACTGTACTTTTTGTGCCGCGCGCTGTGCACATACTTTCGAATTTTATCGTGTTAAAATTAATTTTCATCAAAAAAATAGGACAAAACAAGCTTAGTAATCGAGACGTGGCTATGATTGAGCCAAGTGAGTGTTTGTGGTAACTGGAAAACCGAATAAAGAAAAAAAAATGTTATAACCATGCGGTTATGTCGTTATTTTTTATGAATATACCTACCTACTCTTAGCCAGTTCCTAGAAATCATGTAATGATCAAATTTTAATTACTTCTTGTAAGATCAAATAAATTAATTATAATTTAGGTACCTTCAAGTTTAGAATGAATAGGCTCTTAATAGACTAGTGCGCCTCACCATCAAAGATTCCATCACTGCATACCATCAGGTGGAATCGCAGTCAAGCACTAGTTTATATCAATTAAAAAAAAAAAATAATCTGCCCACTTTTATCAAATTCTTGGAAATCATTGAATGATTTGAGATTGTTGCGATATGATTTTTAGAATAGAACGATACCACTATCGAGCTATCACGTGAGGTTACTCTGTGTTACGAACAGTGACACTAAAATTTGTTGTATGTACTCACATTGTAATTGAATGTTTGTTAATTACTTCGTATTGAGTTTCGACTGCATCTTAAAAGAGCTTTCGCGTGATGTAAGCCAAAGACAGTTTTGCTAATTTATGCATTTTGACTGCATCTTATAGAGTTTTCACGAGAGGTTAGTCGATGCTACAGACGCAAATTGGAAATGATTTGACTACATCTTATAGAGCTTTCACGAGAGGTTAGCCGAAGAGAGCATCGGCTAACCTCTCATACGACTATAGGGTCCCAAATTGAAAATGATCTGACTGCATCTTATAGAGCTTTCACGAGAGGTTAGCCGATGCTATAGTCGCAAATTGGAAACGATCTGACTGCATCTTATAGAGCTTTCACGAGAGGTTAGCCGATGCTCTCATCGGCTAACCTCTCATACGACTATAGGGTCCCAAATTGAAAATGATCTGAATGCATCTTAAAGAACTTTCACAAGAGTTAGCCGATGCTACAGATGCAAATTGGAAATGATCTGACTGCATCTTATAGAGCTTTCACGAGAGGTTAGCCAATGCTCTCATCGGCTAACCTCTCATACGACTATAGGGTCCCAAATTGAAAATGATCTGAATGCATCTTAAAGAACTTTCACAAGAGTTAGCCGATGCTACAGACGCAAATTGGAAATGATCTGACTGCATCTTATAGACCTCTCATACGACTATAGGGTCCCAAATTGAAAATGATCTGAATGCATCTTAAAGAACTTTCACAAGAGTTAGCCGATGTTACAGACGCAAATTGGAAATGATCTGACTGCATCTTATAGAGCTTTCACGAGAGGTTAGCCGATGAGAGCATCGGCTAACCTCTCATACGACTATAGGGTCGCAAATTGAAAATGATCTGACTACATCTTATAGAGCCTTCACGAGAGGTTAGCCGATGCTATAGTCCCAAATTGGAACGATTTTACTTGATCCTAAAAGCTTTCACGAGAGATCATCTGTGGATTGTTGCTTAACTGACTTCCCAAAACGCTCCTAGCGAGATTGCATCAGAAGCTCTTCGTCTTACGAGCGAGGCCAGCACAACTGTATAGTAAAAACCCAGTCGTCGTACTAGTCGAGGAAGATACCCTGCTCGACGAGTATAAATGACAATTGTCATAATATTCATCAAGTGTTGATACTCAAATTAAAAGAAAAGAAAGAGGGGGGGGGGGGCATGGAAGAGCCAGCTAATGGTTACTGTATTAATGCGAATCAAGTTGGTGCCATCTGTAATAATCACATCTATTGGAAATGTACCTACTCAACAATAAGTTTGTTACTTTAATTTTAATAATTTTTGAGATCCAGCTCTACTATTACTACTTAATGATCTATATCAAGATCACTCTACTATGGAGATATCTACTATCTCTATACCTCTTTGGACACAAGTCACAAGATAGAGTCAACGTCGTTAAAGCGATCATAAAATCAGGACTGAAATTGAAGACTATTCCAGCTTAACAAAAAACATCTAAAATGAATTTAAACTACTGAGCCCATAACAATCACTGGTAAAATAAAACATTATGTTAACAAGTTAGTGAGATTCCTCCCGCAGAACATTATCCTTCCCACCCCGAGGTCCTTGCAACCTTGCAACTCCTAGATCAGGGTGATTCTTGGACCTGAATATAGCACCATGGGGATAGCATAAACACCAATCATAGTACATAAATGGGTCAGAGACGGAAAGGTTATTCCATATCTCTAGCTAATGATCCTATTCAAATCATTGTGCACCAGAACATTGGTTAAAAAGGAAACCAACCTTAGTTCTATATGTAAATTATTATCAACTATGGAATGCCAGTTTCTATCTGATGCATTCTTGCAATATAAGTCAACAGTTAACCAAAAATGCTGGCGTATATGAGGGGTTCACAAAATGTGTTTACTACTAATAAATTATTATAATTAAGGTATAAGACAAAGTTGCCTACGACCAAAATAATACTGCCAGTGCCTTATCTAGATTTTATATTATCCTCGGTTGAGTTCCGTATAATACTTACGCAGAATAAGTTATCCACTTTATGTATAACCAAAAAGCATTTTTGTGTGAGAGTTAAACTCCTTGTTCTGTAGGCTACACTATAGCCTATACTAATAAAATATGTGGTAAACACTTGCAACACTTAAGTGGTGTGAGGAAACAATTATTATAATAGTACCTAATTCTAAAGAGGATATTATAGCATCTTAAGATTCTGATAATGTGTCATTTTGGCTTAATGCATGCTAAATATACGCTTTATATTTAACAGAATAGATTATAATTTCTATTATTTTTGGATCAAATTGACACAGAACGTAATGACAAAAAAGGTAAAAGAAATTGCAGCAGTTTCTTGATGGCCAACACATATGGTTCCCAAAAGTCAACGCCACGACTTTTATTCAGGAAAATTATGTTAACCGAGTAGAAACTTACTGGTAAGTTGCCAGGGGTCTACATCCCTTACACACGAAGTTTGAACTGATTGCCGCCACAATATAAGGAGTACATTCCTAAAAAAGGAAATGCCTCCTTCCTCAATGCACCTAATGTTAGCTTCTTTGTCAAGTAAAATAAAATGGTGCACAATTTAAGTTGGTATTAAATCAGTGAATTGAGTGAACATCTTCTGCAGGAATCTAGGCCGTGTATTCCTTGTTGAACTCAGTACCAACGCTAATTTCATTCTTAAGATCTAAATTTAAAGACTCTCTAAAATCTCTAATCTAAATTTAAAGACTATCTAACCATAAATAGATTGAGATTGAGTTAGAACTAAGGTTCTTTCCCTCTCTATCTATCTGCGCTCGGAGCAGTAGTGCAGTAACCAGTTCTTTTGAGGAGTTTTAAAAACTAAGGCCCCGAAAAACCTAAATACGCTATGGTATGGGATCCCAGCGAGATAAATGACACTAAACAATCTCGTGTCAATTTATCAAATTTATAATTAAAGCTTGGTAATTCTGTGCTTATAAATATTTAATATTTACGTGTTACGTACCTACATAAGTAACAATTAATACTATTAATGAATAATTAATCAATTATGATGATGAAATCTTTTATTACTTTATCTATAACAAATAAATAAATACGATTCTTAACAACATGGTACATCATCTTACCCCATTTGATAGTTGTGTATTGTATATATTATGTACATGACTGTATTATATAGTGCACACATATTTATTTAATTTATTTCAGTAATTATATTCATTTTAAGTAGGTAGTTGTGCACTTTGTATACTGTCGTGTTAAGTATATCTGTCACCTCCGGGTTTGCGCATTAACTATCTTTTATATTTATTTGTTTTTTTTTTTGTAACTGCATATTCGTAAGTCTTTATTATAAATTATCTGTGTTTACTCGATTTTGAGTGAGTCAGCGTTTGATACGGCTTTATACATACCTACCGCATACGTTTTATTCAAGAAAATAAAATTGAATTCACCAGTGTGAAACTGTGAACATGAATAACTTCAACTCAATTACTCAATAATAACCAGTCTCCAGTTATGTTGTATCAAACACAAAGCCACAGCAGGTATATTAACGCCAGAAATTAATAACCCTCGCTAGGAAACAACCACTCCGCACTGGAGTGATATTCATGAAGACAGCACTAATTTATTCCCACTCGAGTGTCTTGCACGCCTCAGTTTAATATGTATAGTCAGGATAGTGCACTCCATTAATGCCAGTTACCGAGTCGAGGAGTTTGGAGCTGAACTCAAACTCAAACATTTATTTTAATTAACCACTACCACTACTATTACTATGGTCAAGGATGGTCGGTGAAAAAAAGTTGCAACTATTTGCATGTTGTACGTTGCTAATAGTTAAATCTTTTTTTTTACAACTTCTCTACTCTATCTTTATGTAAAGCGCAGATCTCTATAGGGAAGAACGTGGAGGAAAGGGACATTATTTTTAATAAATAGGTAGATATATACTTACTTACCAAATTATGGCACATCGTTAATGTTGAAATTTTATTTCAAACCTATTAGTTGTCCTTAATCACGGACCAGAACTTGCAGTTTTTTCTTAAATTATAAATTCATTTAATCGATATACAGTGGCAACACTGAATGACACTTTCCTTTTTCGCGCATACAGGGCTGCACTAAAAGTATCGGGAATGGAATATTTCCACTGTTCCTGTCATATTAAAATCTTTTTAATTGAAAACTCCCTGGTTTTAAAAATCGAATACCATTTATTTATTTAAAAAAAGGTTTTCGGTCTTGTCACAAGGTCTTGTCAAACTTGTTTAGTCGTTGTAAAAATGGAATTGACTCGAGAAAATTCAAGAGCGATGATTTATTATGACTTTCGAAGTGGTTTAACACAAAAACAGTGTGCTGACCGGATGATTTCTGCATTTGGTGATGAAGCCCCATCCAAAACCACAATTTACCGCTGGTTTGCTGAATTTCAACGTGGACGTGCCAAGCTCAGTGATGATCCCCGTCAAGGTCGTTCAAAAACTGCAGTCACCCAAGAAAACGTTGATGCTGTGCGTAAGCTGATTGAGGAAGATCGACATGTAACATACCGCGAAATTCAGGCAGCTTTAGACATTGGCATGAGTCAAATACAATCTTGCATGAACAATTAGGTGTAAAAAAGCTGTTTTCCCGATGGATGCCGCATTCGCTCTGTGAAGAGCAGAAAGCGGCTCGCGTTACTTGGTGCGTCAGAACTCTCGAAAGATTCCACGCAGGATCCTCAAATGCTGTATACAACATCGCATCAGGTGACGAATCCTGGATATACGCGTACGGACCCGAAACAAAAAACCAGTCACGAGTTTGGGTGTTCGAAAATGAGTTAAAGCCAACAAAAATTGTTCGTTCACGGAGTGTTGCAAAAAAAATGGTGGCCACGTTTGTCTCCAAAACCGGCCATGTTGCGACTATTCCTCTTGAGGGACAAAGAACGGTTAATGCAGAACGGTATGCTAGCATTTGTTTGCCACAGGTCGTTTCTGAACTCCGTAAAGAGAATTGCGCTTCATCCTCCATCACGACAAATTCAAATTCAAAATTGTTTATTGTGGTACACAGATAAAGATATGATGTAATAGTTTATATAATGAAGTACATCTATGACCCGCCTTTTAGCATACAATGATTTATAAGACTGCTGCAACATTATAGCAGTAATTAATTATTTAGTATAGTAGTTTAATAACAATTGATATATTAGTCAATAATTTGATAGTACATAATTATTTAACCTTTTGACGTGCGTAATTAGAGACACAATAGTAAGACAATGGCTTGCGGACGCCGGCTACCGCCTGAGCGTTAATGAATTAATACAGATGTCAATTTTATAGATGTCAAAAAAATTAGTTTAGTTAATCATGTTTGATATAATAGTTAATAATTTAATAATATTTAATACAATAAACAACAATTTAATATCATTTAAAATAGTAATCAATAATAATAATATAAATATAGTAGTCAATAATGTAATACAGATGTCATTTTTATAGTTGTCAAAAAAGAATAATTATTTTATGTTTAGGCAAAGATATAATACTTAATAAAGATTATGCAATGGATTTCTGCAAATTAAAATCTGTCATCTAAGTACTCAATAACAGAGTAATATACTTTTTCATATAATAGTTTTAATAACGCTTTTTTAAAATCAAGTATTTCGTTTAATTCTTTAATTTCATTAGGAACCATATTATAGATTTTAGGTGCCATTCCAAGAAAACTTTTCGAAAATAATGCAGTCCTATGTGAAATAGTACATAATCTAAACGTATCATAATCAAATTTAAACGTCGCAACAAAGAGATATTATCTCTTTGTTGCGACGTTTAGATTTCAATGTTTTAAACATATGAAAATTGGATTTGACAAAAACTGCAGTTTCAAAAATGTACATACAAGAAAATGTTAGGAGTTTAAATTTTTTAAAATAAGGTTTACAGCTATCAGTAGGTTTAAGTTTAAATACAGAGCGCACACATCTCTGTCATGACAATGCGAGTTCTCACACCGCGCACAGAACAAAAGAGTTTTTAGAGCAAGAAAACATAGAATTATTAGACCATCCGCCGTACAGCCCCGACCTAAGCCCTAATGATTTCTATACTTTCCCTAAAATAAAGAATAAATTGCGTGGTCAGAGATTTTCATCACCTGAAGAAGCTGTGGACGCCTACAAAACGGCCATTTTGGAGACCCCAACTTCCGAATGGAATGGTTGCTTCAATGATTGGTTCCATCGTATGGAAAAATGTGTCAACTTTCGCGGAGAATACTTCGAAAAGCAATAAATACATTTTTAAATTGTAATGTTGTGTCACTTCCTTGATTCCCGAAATTTTGAGTGCCGCCCTCGTATTATATGATCTTGATCAAGATCCAAATATTGGTTGAATTTCAACTACAACAACAATTAACAGTATAATTATGCTGCTGAACTCAACCGTCCTACAAAATATGTATGTTAAATGAGGAAACTATAATAAACTTAAGTCAAGCGTTATCCCCAGGAAAATGATTGTATCAAGGAATTCTAGTTTCTGTTTATTCGTGTTTGTCACTAATCACTACTTTTAAAATTTGGTTAGGAATATCTTATGCTCTTAGTTTCTTTTTCATTCGGAACGAAAATATTAGTGAATCAGTTTTGAACTTGCCGGAGGGCGTTATTTCCTTCGTCAAGATTATTATTCCGTCTATCTGAAAAAGAAGTGTCATCTAAAAATAGAGCGTCGGGGTACCATTTTTACGTTTAAACCGAACAAAGTAACACCGTTTATCTGAACTAAATGCAGTCTATCTGTTCGACGACATAACATAATATAACGAGTCTTTATGCAAGCCTTTTGTAACAGTCTGGTTTGTAAAACTATGAAGCATACGTCACCACGTCTGCTTAAAAAAAATGCCACTAAAATTATTTTCCTATCATCAGAAAATAATAGTTGTATGTATGTTGCTGACTATTTCCTGAAGATGTTTAGTACCTACACTCTTTTGTCGCAAGCTACGAGTATGTTCAAGTGCCAAATAATATGACGACCTTATTGTTATTAATGGGCACAATCCCAGACCACAACCCGGTACTGTGATGAAACATGAAATGTTTTGTGTGTTATTTTCGCTATTCATTAGTGTGTGCCTATTATTTATATGTGTGGTGTAAACTGTTAGTGTAAGTTGGCAATAAATAAATACTAAAATTTATGATAGAATAGCCCAATTCAATGTAGCCTAGATGATAATCAAATTCAGGACCCAAGGGTCCGGATAATTTACGGTTGCAACCACCGAACCCACGAGACAGTTCGCAATGCAAACTGAATGCGTTAGATAAATTATTAATATTTTTAAAACGCGCGGTCGTTTTAAAGTGTTTTTTATTTTGCTATACCTGAGTAACAGGCCAGGCAACTCATGCAGATTGCTCGAACAATTTCCTTTATTGAGTGGATAGTCAAAAGTTGTCTGATTGGCAGTTTCGGCAATTTCCGATGTCGCATCACTTTCGTATTGGCCCGATCGTTCCCGAGCATTCCTCTATTCTGAACGTTCACAAACTTTCACGAGCGGGTCATATTGGGATGTAATATTGTGATCATTGCGCAGAAATATGTTAGCTCACGCATTATTTGTAAAAGCTAAACTCAGTGTAATATATCTCATGCAGCACCGGGTTTAAGTGGGAGGGGGGGGAATGAACTTAATTACGCGAATATACGGAATGCATGATATTAGGTCTCATTATTATATACTTGCTTTCTTCGCTTTCTAAATACTATAAAGTTCATAAAAAATTGAAGCTATTGTTTCGCTCTAAAACAGCTTCAGAGAGAATAGACTACAAATAGTTTTAAAGTTGGTAATTTATAGACAAATCCATTAAAGTTTTTTCTTGATCAACTGATTAAGATAATTTTTGAGCTTGATCAAATTATTTTATTGAATCAAAACATACCTGTGTCAAGTTTCATCAGAGATCTTTGCGCTATCGCGACCACAAAGCTCTATGTTATTTATTAATCCAATTAATCATATAAACTCTCTTTAACGTAATGAATGATGATACATTTTAGATAAGGTAATACCTAATAGTGTAATTTGAAGCTAACCTTATTAGCTACAAGATGAAATTGACGAAATTAACCTAAAGCGTATCTTCATTAGATATTGAGAGTAGAAAATGTAAAAAAAATAAATAGTTATACATTTTCGAAGTCATTCATCTGTTCGAACAAATTATAGAAGTGGCAAGTTATATAACAAAAATTGAAGTTAATCTCATGAGCTTTTTTGGAGTTTTTGATATCCTAAAATGATTCCTTTGGCGCCCGCCAAAGGAATCATTTTGCCCAGGGCGCTTAGATGGTTAGAGCCGTCCGTGAGTATCAATCCCCAGAGAGAACTCCGAGCATAATTACAAGTTTGATTTGGTGTGTGATATTTGATACTATAAGCAAACAGAGGCGGACATACTTCTAGTCGACCTTTCAATTCATATCTATCTATACATAGAAGGAGAACCTAACTGACTGACATATCAACGCACAGTCGAAACTACTGGCACTAGGAACGTGACATTTTAAAGAGTGATCAACATATTTGTGTTGTTCATAGATCTACTCCCAGCAGTATAAGGAGGTATAAGTGAATTGGGTGGTTTTTTTCATTATCAGTGTCTTATGTAAGAGAAAGTACGAAATTCACGCGAACGAAGACGCGGCAAAAGTTAGGTACTTATGTTTAATTTCTTAACCTATTTTTCTTTGAGGTGGGCAATCATTAAACAATTTCTCCTATTCTGGGTGAAGCGGGAGGGTGTGTCAGACTTTTACTACTAAAACCACATTGAAAAAAAAGTATCTATGATGTGAAAAATCTTGCTCTCAGGTTTTCATTTTCGCCTCAAGTCGTTTAAAGAACGGTTTTTACCTAGCGGTACCATGGTATAGTAGCGTCGTTATTGCGGTACGGTATTATTTTTTGGGGAAATTCCACAGACAAAGTAATAGCAGTTAAGGCTCAAAAGAGATGCATTCGGGCGATGTTAAATTTGTAGTCGACCGACTGCTGTATGCCATTCTTCAAAAAAAACCGGGCAAGTGCGAGTCGGACTCGCGTACTGAGGGTTCCGTACAAACTTTCCTATGGAAACAGTTCAATTCCAGAATTCATTACGAAGATTTAATAAAATAAAAATAAAAAATAAGATTTTTCCGAATCGCAAAAAATTATTTTTTTAGTAACTACAAATTTACAGTGTTCAGATTTTTTCCTATAATTGTGCTATGAGACCTTGCTTCGTGTGAAATTTCAGGATTCTAGGTCAACGGAAAGTACCCTATGAATTTTGATTCCCTTGAGTGTCGAAATACACGTTTTTTGCGACATAAACGGCCGTATCTTTTTTTTCGTTAACTCAGAAGTTTGATTTTTCAAAGCTTCAAGGGACCGCAGACTTGAGTATATGGTTTTAATTTCAACTCTATACCTCCACGCGTTCCCGAGATAAATGGTCTTGACAGACAGACACAGACGGACGTACAACAAAGTGATCCTGTTAGGGTTCCGTTTTTTTTTTTGTTTGAGGTATAGAACCCTAAAAACACAGATTATTGACTCTACCATCTCTGTATATTTTTGAAATTGCGGTATTTGTTAGGATAAATCAGTATCTATTTCCTCGATTATATGACACCTTCCCCCGCAACAGACATGACAATAATCAACTGTGTTCACATACATCAAAGACACCATTAATGGGAAAAAGCGTTTTCTGTATGGTTCCTAATTTTTTTTTTAATTCTTGATAGGTTCGCGCTTGACCGCTATCTCACCTGATGCAAAGCGACGATGCGGTCGACGAACAACAAAATACCAGTCCTATAAAACATTGCCAGTAAATTTGTTTAAAAAGAAGTTTCGAGATTTACTAACAGACAAGTGTTATTAAAGTACGTCTTTAAGTGAGTTTTTGATTAATTTATTAATGTATTTTACTATTTGATTTTATTCTGCATTTTTTTATTAATTTGTTAATGCATATCAATGAAAATTTGACATTTTTATTTTTAAAAATCAAACTTCTGAGTTAACAAAAAAAAAAGATACAAAACAAAAAAACGTATATATACGTTTTTTGCGACATAATCGGCCGTTTTCGATACTCTCAAGGGAATCAAGATTTATAGGGTACTTCCCGTTGACCCAGAATCTTGAAATTTGGTATAAAGCAAGGTCTCATAGCACAAGTATAGGAAAAAATCTGAAAACTGTAAATTTGTAGTTACTAAAAAAATAATTTTTTGCGATTCGGAAAAATCTTATTTTTTATTTTTATTTTATTAAATCTTCGTAATAAATTCTGGAATTGAACTGTTTTCATAGGAAAGTTTGTACGGAACCCTCAGTACGCGAGTCCGACTCGCACTTGCCCGGTTTTTTTGAAGAATGGCATACAGCAGTCGGTCGACTAGTAGTTGTGCCACAAAAAAGAAAATGCGTTTCGGAAAAATCTTCGTAACTCAATTCGGGAATTGAACTGTTTTCATAGGCAAGTTTGTACGGAACCCTCAGTGCGCGAGTCCGACTCGCCCTTGCCTGGTTTTTTTTTTAATTTTATCTGATATTTTTTGATTCATTCATTTGCATTTTAATGAGTATCTGACATTATTTTTTATTCTAACATTTTTTTTGATTAATTTATTAATTATATATATATTAGTCAGTGTTAGTGTTATTAGTTATTAGTGGATTAGTCTGCACTCGTAGCATACAGACGTGCTCAGTAGCAATATTTAATTTCATAAAAATAATATCAGTGACCTTCTTTTTGCAGTAATTTTTGCCTAGTGTGTAGTTTAGTAAATAGAATGGAAACTTAGAATAAGTGAACTAGTTTTATATAAAATGGACAACAGCCCCTTCTCAAGAGATCGAGTGAATCTCTCCACATCTCCAGCGAAGACGATGACGCAAAATCCAGCCCAATCTGATCTCTCAATCGAAGCGGTTTCAACACCCGAGATACAAAGATGGATGTCAACCATTGAGCAGCATCTAAACGAGGTTTGTTCTATTGCCTCGGATGGCAAACTCAACTCGGAGCAGAAATTGAAAATTTCAACCTTGTGCCGTAAAATAGGATCTGGCACCTCACAGATGGCAGTCCTATATCAATCGCTAAAGCAGAAAGCAGTCCAAGTGCGCATTCTCAATGAAGACCTAATGGAAAAATGCAACTTGGACCTCACAAAGACGATTAAGGACTCTGGCACTGTTTCGTTTGCCGACATGGTGAAGAAGGGGCCAAATGATTTCGTTCGACCATCCAATTTAAACTCCGTGGCCATATATCCCAACAACAAGCTAAAGTCCAGTGACGAAACAAAAGTCCTTGTGCAAAAGATGATACGACCAGATCAAGTCAAGCTGCATATACGTGGTGTCCGTAAGACAAAAAACAGAGGCGTTATAATCAGTACAGAGACAAAGGATGACGCAGATAAAATCAAGTACGCAGTCCAGCAGTCTGCATCCGGCCTTACCGCCGACGAACCCAGCAAGCGCAAACCCCGGATCGTGGTTGTAGGAGTGCCGTCCTCTTTGGCTGAAACTGAAGTCTTCAGGTGCATTTACGAACAAAATGTAGCCGAAAAATTTCCAACGATTTCCATGGAGTCCTTTTTGACCATGGTTAAATTAAGCCATAAATCGGGAAAAAAAGATTCGCAGACTTGTAACTACGTGGTTGAAGTTCCAGCCAATATACGAAGAGCTCTAATTTCCCAGTCAAGGATTTTCATAAATTGGACTTCCTGCCCAGTCAGGGACTTCACCCTGGTTACGAGATGCTATAAATGCCAGCAGTATGGACATGCAGCAAAAACCTGTAGAGAGGTCAATTCGACGTGTGGCCACTGCGGCGAGACAGGACACTCGATGTTCGAGTGTTCAAAGAAAGCGGACTCACCGAAATGTGCAACTTGCTGTCGCTTCAAAAAGCCTTCCAACCATAAAACAGGAGACGCTGAGTGTCCTGCTAGGAAAATAGCGGAATATCGATATATTAACTCTATCGATTATGAGGGCGCCTAGGGCGTCATACTCAAGGCCAGACTTCCGTGTAGCGCTTACTGCTGACTCAAAATTCCAGTATGCTGACCTACAAATCATCGTTTTTATTTATATTTAAACATATTTGTCCAATGTAAACATAACTTTTTAGTATTATCGCAACCTCGACTTTAACCCAATTACCAATTCTGCTGACGCAAAATCATGTGAGTGTAACTAGAGAATAAAGAGCATGAAACAGTTTTAAAAAATACGAAATACCATAATTGAGACTTTTAGTGTTTAAATAATCTAGGTATATAACATTATATTTTTAAATTATATTTTTCCCTATTTAGAGACTGAATGTTAAATATTGTTATGAATTTTATTGTCCTACAAATCCATAGTGTAAGAGCTTCTACCGCCTGTGATACAGGTTTATCCTAGTACAGGCATTTAACATAGTTATACCTTTGTAATTATTCCTAAGATTTTATGTTACTATTTTACCAAATTTTATCTCTGAATAAATATATTATTATTATTATTTTATTATTATTTCGTTTATTCATTAATATCACATATAAATTACATTTTTAAATATTTCTTTAAAAAAACATAAAAAAAACATTTAAAAATATAAAAAATAGTTGTCCGCCGGTGTCGGGAACAGGGTCCAAGCTACCGGTGGTTAGGGCTCCAGAGACAGGAACCTCCTCACAATGCGAGCCGTATCGAGGAGTACTGCCTTCTGTATCAGGCCCTTGATCCAACCGCGCAACGACAGCTTCGACAGATGGTCGTCGAAGCTTTTGGCTATAAGACCATTGGCGGTCACGACCATCGGCACAATGACAGCTGAGTTCACATTCCACATGTCGACAACCTCGTGTGCTAAGTCGAGATATTTGATTTGTTTCTCTTTCTCAGCTTTCACGAGATTCTCGTCATGCGGGATGGTGACGTCGACTATCACTGCGCGGCGCGCTAATCGGTCTATCACCACTATATCCGGCTTATTGGCTACAATACTCCGGTCAGTAATGATAGACCGATCCCAGTACAACGTGACATGGTCATTTTCGAGAACTGGGTCGGGCACATACTTGTAATACGGTACCTCAGAATCCACTAGGTTGTACTTCAAAGCAAGTTGCTGGTGAATAATCCTGGCTACTTGGTTATGTCTGTGCAAATACTCGCCGTTAGCCAAACGAGAACAACCAGAGATAATATGTCTGATAGACTCACCCGGACGGTGGCATGCCCGACACACGTCAACCGTCCCGTCCTTCATTATATATCTCCGGTAGTTGTTCGTTAAGATAACTTCGTCCATAATCGCACAGATAAAACCTTCAGTTTCCCCAAAGAGGTCGCTGAAACGTAACCAGGCCACGGACGCCAAGAAATCTACATCAGGCTCATGAAGAGCCCGGTAAAAGCGCCCGTGAAGCTCCTTGCCTTTCCATATTTCCTTGCGGTCATCAGTAGTCAGTATTACAGGTTTGCGCCAGTCCTCTTTAGCCATGGATAACGGGGTGAGTCCCATGTCCACTGCGACCACATCTCGGTGCATACCCACATCGGTTTTAAGAAAATATTCTCTGAGGCTGCACACCTCGCGGTTGTGCAGAGTCTTTGCGTTCAAAAAGCCTCGACCTCCACATTTCCGCGAGATGTACAGTCTCATCACCGATGATCGTGGGTGATGCATCCGGTTTGCGGTCAGTAGTGTACGGACCCGTCTATCCAGAGCGTCTAGTTCGGTCTGAGTCCATTTGAGTATGCCAAAAGAGTACATTAAAACTGGCATGACCCAGCCGTTGAAGGCGCGCACCTTATTTCCGCCCGACAGAAGGCTATTTAATACCTTCTTCAGGCGGCCAAAGAAGCGCTCCTTCAGCGATTGCTTCATGTCAGCATTGTTAATGCCCAACGCTTCCGACATACCCAAATACCTATAAGTTTCGGTCGAGGAGAGGGATCTAAGGTGTATGGAATCCGGGAGTTGAATTCCCTCGGATTCCATAATCTCCCCTCGCTTTACATGCATGGCTGCACATTTGTCCACACCAAATTCCATCCTGATGGCGCTACTGAAAGTTTCAGTTACCTTCAGTAGCTCCATTAGTTGCAAATTGCTGGGGGCAAAGAGTTTCAGGTCATCCATGTAAAGAAGGTGAGATATGGCCTGACCACCTCTTCTCAACCGATAGCCCAGTCCTGACTCCTCCAGCAATGTGCTAAGAGGATTCAGAGCCAAGCAAAACCAAAGTGGACTCAGACTGTCGCCCTGAAATATTCCCCGTTTAATCCTAATAGGCTCATCATTACCCTGGATCGGTCGACATCCTGGATAGCGAAGGACCGTCTTCCATTGCCTCATACATGACTCAAGGAAGGTGCGTAAAGTCATATCTACTTTGTATAACTCCAACACCCTCATGAGCCATGTATGTGGAACAGAATCATAGGCCTTCTTGTAATCTATCCAACATGTCGACAGATCCTTGCGGGATCGACGAGCCTGTTGGCTTATGGCCATGTCAATGAGGAGTAGCTCCTTAGTACCCCGGGACCCATTCCTACATCCATTCTGAGAGGCAGACATAATCAAGTTATTCTCTATGTGTCGATTAATTTTTGCTCTCAGAATGGATGTAAGAAGTTTATAGACCGTCGACAAACATGTAATTGGTCTATAATTCTTGGGTTCCACGGGGTTACCTGTCTTATGGAGCAGGTGGGTTACGCCAATTGTTAGATACTCTGGTAGCGACCCAGACTCTAAGGTTGACTGGAATTGCGATGCCAGGGGCGCGTGTGAGTTGCTAAACCATTTCAGCCAGAAATTTTGCAGTCCGTCCGGTCCCGGTGATTTCCAGTTCGGTAATGGACGAACTGCTTTGGCTACATCCGCTGGAGTAATGACAACTTTTTCCATTTCTGGTATAGCTTCACACACGCGCTCGACGTCACGCATCCAGTCACCCTCAGTGTGACTGACAGGCACCGACCAAATGTTTCGCCAGAATGTAATGGTGGCAAAATCATCTGGGCGGCGCCCGTCAATCACATTTTGTTCAGGTCGCTCCCAAGCTCTATACACCCACCTCTCATCGCTCTGGAACATGCGATTCTGCGAGTACCGATCAACCCGCCGCTTATACCGCCTAATGCGGCTCGCCCATGCACAAACCTTCTGCTTCAGGAAGTCGATGCGCTCTGTGACACGAGACATGTATTCTTGAGGGCTGATACCAGTCCCCAAAAACGCCCGCCTCACAAAGCGCATCACTCGTGGTCGCGTATTACCCTCCCTGAAGCAGTGTAGTTTGCCGATGAGTACCCTGGCCCCATCGATACGCCTCTCGATCCTGTATTGCCAGGCTGGTACAGCAGGCTTTGGTCGAATAGTTCCATCTATATTAGGAAAATTTATGTTCGCCAAACGACATGCCGCAACAGCCCCACAGTACAGGATTGAGTGCGTATCAACAAGGTTCTCGCTACTCTCAAAGTTGTTTTTAAGCAGCGAATCCAAAGTACACACCAGCGCCCTATTTTTTTTATTATTATTATTATTATATATATATTTATTTGTTTCACCAATTTATCAACCTTGAAGTGCCTTTTGTAATTTAGCCTTTGTAAATGATTTTAAACTTTATAAACTTGATGTACGGACAAAACATTAATTTTGTAACATCCTACATGCTAAAACTGGATGTATACCCATGTTTTGACAAATAAAATTATCTTTATTTTTACCTATGTGACTGATAAAAACCGCTAGTTATTCCAGAAAAAAATACTCCTATAAGGTGTCATTGTAAAGGTTGGCAGATTTTTGTTTGCTCGGAGCGGCTAAATAGCTAGATAACAGCCACTAACGATATTTTATTATCTACCTGTAGAAATTTATCTTTAAAGCCGTCACACGGGATGGAGATTCAATACATAGTGAAAACTGCTGTATATTAATGCAAGAAAAGAGAGTATTATATAAAAGACATGAATTGATTAATAAGAAATTAAATAAGCTGTTTACAAATCTCAAATAGGAATAGTAAAAAAAACTATGAAAGAAAGAAAAAAAGATTTTCGAAAGTCTTTTGCGGAAAGGCACTGTTGGTATGGTATTGGCTGATTGTAATTATATATCTACTTAATTTGAATTGTATTAATAAAATAGAGGAGGGGTTAAAGGAACCTAAAATGAAGGGGATGCCGGGAGTTTAATTGCGCTCATCGACAGAACATATACTGTTAAAATAACATTTTTGCATGTTTTTTCTCGTTGGCCGAATGTTAAAAAATACAGTTAGGGTACTTGTTTTTTGTTTTTATCCTTGAATGTTGGCCACCCTAACATATGACTCTTGACAAAATAAATGATCAAAAGCGTCATGATGATCATTACCTTAGCCTCATAAATAAGGGTAACAATATGCAAGTAGAGGAACAGGACAAAACGTTTCCGCCTTTGCCAGGTATGTACGAGTATATTCCCATTTTGTGTTTTTGATAGTTAGCTAACGTATGTATGCAGATGGTCAACGGTTTGACTACATCGTGGTGGGCGCGGGCGCAGCCGGTGCGGCGGCGGCTGCGCGCCTGTCCCTCGCTGGCGCCAGTGTGCTGCTCATCGAGGCTGGCGGGAACCCCAACTCTATCTCCAAGGTAATAAGGTTTAAAATGTGCATTATAAATAACATTACAAAAAAAGTGTTTTTTACTGTAAGATGGTGGCTTTTTCTGTTGTTACAGATCCCAAGTGCAGCTAGGTTACTCCGCGGCTCAGTGATGGACTGGCAGTACAAGACAATCCCCAACAACGTGTCCTGCCTCTCTTCGGAAGGTCAGCAGTGCCGCTTCAGCCGCGGCAAGTGCCTGGGCGGCTCCACTTCCATCAACTACATGCTATACACGCGCGGCAACAGACAAGATTTCGACGACATCCGCGTCCCCGGCTGGAGCTGGGACGACCTTAAACCATACTTTCTCAAATACGAAGGTTTGGATGACCTGGACCTACTTCCACCTTCTTCAATTCCATACCATAATGCTACAGGGACAATGCGCATCGGTTTTTTTGATGCATCACAAAATCCGTGGCATTCCCGACTTATAAAGGCATTCAAGTCTCTCGGGTTTCCGGAAAATCCTGACGTGAACGCGGAGTCGCAGATAGGCGTCAGTCAACTCCTTGGATATGTCTATGACGGGAAGCGGATGAGCACCGCGCGAGGATATCTAGCGAGAGAGGACGTTAAGAGGACCCTGAGGGTCGCTAAGTACACGCGGTGCACCGGAGTTATTATAGACAAGAGAAACATCGCACGCGGCGTTACCATCATACAGGGGCTAAGGAAGCTAAAAATATTTGCTCGCAGGGAAGTGATCCTCAGTGCAGGAGCCATCGGAACGCCTCAGATATTAATGTTGTCTGGCATCGGCCCAGCTGATCAATTACAGAGTATGGGAATATGCGTGAAGGTGAACCTGCCGGGTGTCGGAGCAAACATGACTGACCATATACTGCCGGTCATACTGGCCCTGGTAGATAAAGGTGAGACTATAACGGACGACCTGGTGGGGCTGGCCACTCGGGCGATCCAAGCGGCAGAGTTGGTGATATCAGAGTCAGGACCACTCACCTCCATCGGCCTCACTGACGTCAGCGCGTTCCTCAACTCTCATTGCTACGACTTCGAGCGCAGGAAGCTCCTCAACGAGAGCTTCGACGGAAGCAACTGTGAGTTGCCAAACCTTCAGATAATTCACGCTTATGTAGATAGAAAGTTAGTGGCTGTTGCAAAGCCAGTGTTCATGCAAGTGTCAGGCTTCAATAAAGATATAGTGGAGCAGGTCAGCATAGCGAATAAAGACTACGCGATCCTAGCGATATCCCCAGTTCTTCTGTATCCATATTCAGTCGGTTATGTGCGGCTCGATAGCTCTGATCCTCTTGCTTATCCTGCCATCTTCCCGAACTACTTGGATGATGAGAGGGACGTGGACGACATGGTGCGCTCGATACGTATAGTGGAACAGATGATGCAGTCGCCACCGTTCAGAAAAAGGAATGCGAGACTCTTACATTTGGATTTCCGTGGATGTCCTAGTGTTGGTGAGGACCGGGAGGGATATTGGCGGTGCTACAGTCGGCATATGACGTTCACGGCGTATCACGCGGCGGGCACGACGAGCGTGGGCAGTGTGTTGGACGCACGCCTGCGCGTGCACGGCGTGCGGCGCTTGCGCGCGGCTGACCTGGGCGTGCTGCCCCGAGTGCCACGCGCCAACACCGCCGCGGTATCCATCGCTATTGGGGAGAGAGTTGCTGACTTCGTGCTGGAAGACACGTGGTGAGTAATAGAAAGCCGTTCTTTTTGGGGTTCCGTACCTCAAAAGGAAAAAACAGAACCCAGGTGATAAGGGTTCTATTTTTTTGTTGTCCGTCTGTCAATACTCTTTATAACGAGGACACGTGGAGTTATTGAGTTGAAATTAAAACCACGTATGTACTCAAGTTTGCAGTAAGTCTTGAAGCTGTAAAAAAAAATTAAACTTCTAAGTTAAGGAAAAAGAAAAGATACGGCCGTTAACGTCGCAAAAAACGTATATTTCGACACTCGCAAGGGAATCAAAATTCATAGAGAACTTCCCGTTGACCCAGAATCCTGAAATTTGCTACATGCACAAGTATAGGAATAAATCTGAAAACAGTAAAACTGTTGTTACGTCAAAAAAAAAAAAAATTTTGCAATTCGGAAAAATCTTCGAATAAACTCGCTTCGGGAATTGAACTATTTATTAAGTGTTTTTATTGAATTATACAAATAAAGGAGAACTCAACAAAGAAACAAAAATAAAACTATTTACATAAGTAAGTTTGTACAGAACTCTCAGTGCGCGAGCCCGACTTGCAGTTGCACAGTTTTTTGTACCTTGATTATAAAATACTAATATACAGTTGTATTACCAAAGAAATAATGAAGGGCGCGCGGGCGTCAACTCAAATATTGAGTAGACAATCAATGAAGATCTACATAACTGTCACGATGACAAATGACAGAGCAGCTGATTGTTATACAGCAGGCGTGGGTACATGAATGTGTCCAGCAGACATATTTATAAACAACATAAACTGGTCGGCGGCAGTAAAGGTTCCATAGTTGCGCGTGTTCACAACAATAAAACTTTCATCGTTATTGTTTTAGTGTTTCACGCACTGCGAGCGAGTCGAGTTATTGGGTTCATAATATTTATTATTTCACCAAGTGTTTGTGTGTTCCGTTAGCTGTACCTAAGTTACGATAATGTATTTATATTAAATCTATTACTACCAAATTATGTGTTTGCATTACCCGAGGCGAGCCGCATTATTGATTAGTTAAATTAATTCTGCTTTCACATCAATTAATTTTAAAGTAAAGACATCTGCTTGCCTAAGACAATTTATATTCCAATATCGCCCACAATTATTTATAAACACCGAATTCAAACGATTAATTAAATATTTTCCTTTGAAAGGCTTCGCAACGAAATAAGCTCTGAGGTAAAATAAATGACGGCAGGCATGATTACTGAACAATAATCTTTAGAAACATGTTGATGCATCGTTTTTAATTGAAAATAGTGCAAGTATTTGATTTTGTCAAAGAAATATTTAACATCACCTTGTGTCGTAATAGTAGATATTTGAGTCATGTGTCATCTAGTTTCAAAGAAAGCTCAATCTATCTCCGTAGGTATTTAATCGATAAATATTAATAAGATAACCAGATGAGTTAGTAATTATGAAAACGAAACTACAAAAAGAAAATCCCAGCAAAACCTTGAGATAGTCTGGTCGGCATCGGCACATCCGACAGAACTAACCACTGAGCCGGGGCTCTTGTAAAACTTAATGAAAAATTAAAATTAAATTGGTTTAAGCAAAGTTGTAATCTTACAGTGTGCCAAGTTTCCTTCTCGAGTAAATTAACTTCGCAAATTATAAAACGTTTGCGTCGACATGGAATTATTCTTCATGGAATTATTTGCAGCGGTTCATTGGACTTGCTGACATGAAACATGATCAAAGAAATGAGAAAGAATTTATTTCGGAATCTGTACCTTAACTGACGAACTTATTTTTGTGTGTCAATGAAGCGAGACGTCAAGAAAGTAGGTAGTACATTTGAGAATCTGTTTTTAGGGTTTCGTACCTCAAAAGGAAAAAACGGAACCCTTATAGGATCACTTTGTTGTCTGTCTGTCTATCTGTCAGTCTGTCTGTCAAGACAGATAGACAGACTTTATCTCGGGTACGCATGGAGGTATCGAGTTCAAATTAAAACCATAAACTTGTAAGTTAACGAAAAAAAAAGATACGGCCGTACTTATATGTTGCAAAAAACATATATTTCGACACTCTCAAGGGAATCGAAATTTATAGGGTATTTTCCGTTGTCCTAGAATCCTGAAATTTGGCATGAAGCAAGGTCTTATAGCATAGGTATAGGGAAAATTCTGAAAACTGTAAATTTGTGGTCAAAAACTTCTTTGTGATTCGTAAAAATCTTTGAGACCCGATTCGGAAATTGAACTGTTTTCTTCTGTGTTTGTACGAAACCCTCAGTGCGCGAATCCGACTCGCACTTGCCCGGTTTTTTACTTTTATATTAATTTGAATGAGAATCTCATTCTCCATCGCCATAGCAACCAATATTGATGTCCGGTAGATGTTTTGCTTCGTTAGATTGTACAATTACGGCGGTATTGTAAACAAGGAGCTTCAAAGCTAAGAATAAAACGAACTTACGATTTCTCGTTTAATTTCACGGAGAGAAAGCACTGGAAGAAGCTGTAAATAAGACAATTTAATTAGCGTGTGACGCCGCGACGCAAGTACTTACTCGCAGAACAGTTTCTGTGCTGTCTCACATAATACTACATATTTAGTAGGTTGTCTATAATTTGAACAAATGTAATCTTCGTGTGCTAACGTACGAGATATGTACAACATATTTACTTACGTATATATGTTCGAAGCTTGTCTGTTTTCTTTTCTCTCTCGTAAATTGCATTTATTTATGATATTTTTCTCGCATTTGCGCACGAAAGTCTAATGGAGAGACAAATTCAATAAGGTAGTATAGGTATACGATGTTTCAAGAGTTGTGCCGTCTGATTTATTATTGACAGATGTACCTATTTCGGTTTTGTGAGGGAAATTCGTAGGTTTGTTTTTATTTCAGGAAGTTTTGAAGATAGTTTACAATGCGTTCCAAATAAGAATAGGATCGATTGCCATATTGTGACGTCACGTCATACTGTCAAATCGAAGAATTAATAGGGCGAGCAAAACAAGAAATTTTGAAAAATTTAATTTATCTACGAACTGTGAACGAAAAAGTTTAATCAGAATCTAGTTCTTCAATTTTGCTCATCTCTGAGTTCTTCAATTTTGCCCAATTTCTTGCGATTTGACAGTATGACGTGACGTCACGACATGGCAATCGATTCTATTCTTATTTGGAACGCATTGTACTTCACAGTCTACCAAGTCCTGTCCATAGTTTATTAAGGTTAGGTTCCGAACAATTTCGTAGACTTTGCCTGTAAATATATGTATATCTGCAGCGGGAGAGCATTGTGTGAAGGAGATACAACCGTCCCTGTGTAAACTGCGCAGTTAATATTAGATGCAGCCACGCAGCGTGCACGTAGCGTGTACCTAGCGTCCACGTAGCGTCGACTAAGGTCACCTAATCTTTACAGTGCTCCTTTGCTCACACATTTGTTATTCTGTTTGATCTGAGAGGTTGTAGAAGTGAAGTTTTTATGTTTATGAACTATGACTTGTTTCGAATACCTATCAAGTAGATATATAGGTACGAGTACGTATGAGAATGAAATGCCTTTATGTATTATGCATACAGATGGCTTTAAAAATTCAGTTTAGCATTATTATGATAAGCGCTCTCAAACAAACTGACCCTTTCTGTGACCTGTTTGTATAGGTACATGAAGCGTTTCAGTAGACGCACGGGTCCATCTTAAAGGTTAGGCAACAATTGTGGATATGTGACCATCTGTTACCTACAGATGCCCCGCGTTGTCTCCGTCGGTCCCGGTTGTTATTCACTGAGTAGTGACGGCTAGTCAGAAGCCCGAAAGTGTGCCATCAAGCCTGCCCGCGGGGCACCGCGCCTTTCAGCTACGAGTTGTTAAGGTCAGGCCGCTACTCAGCGATAGGCAGGGTGATTGATGTCCATGATTCATACAAAGGTTATGGACCCCTAAATTAATCAAGATTCAATCAATTAAGCTGACGTTAATTCCTCCTTGTCTATGAGGTGGGCGGGGCGTAGGTAATTGTGCGGTAATTAGATGATGGCGTGCGTGTAATGACGCGTGTTATCGCTGTCATGTCACTAGTCGTGCGCGGCGACGCAGAAGTGACGGCTCCGGTGAACTCGGGCCCATTAGACGGATGACTTGCTCAACTATTTACTACCTAAGCAATGATACAATTAAGGCCCATATTTCAAGTCAGTTTGACCTGACTCCGTCGCCATGATAATGAAAAATCCCTCAATTTATGTCAATAAATAACAAGCTATAACTCCCGATTTAATAAATTCATAACTTGGAATATACTTAGAGCTGTTTCCCGTTTGGTCGATTTTGACGATCCTAGTTCGTCAACATGCCAAAAATTAATTTAAAAAAAAACCAGCTGAATGCAAGGAGCGTTTCATTAATACTTTGATTGTCATGAATATCAAAGAAGTTATCGTTTCGTCCACCATATGTTTTATAGGAGAGAGATATTATATTCGATGGTGATCTACTCCACTTGGGCAGAGCGCCGTCGTGTGCTCGTGGAAGCGATCGGCGGCGTCGTCGACCTCTCGTGTCCGGCTTTCTTGCTCGGCACTCGCCTCTCTCTGTAAGCGGTAATACTAGCGAAGGAGCGTAAGGAGGAGACAATCTTCATGGGCCACTATAGGCCGGACGGCGAGTAATGGGTAGGCCGCAGTCCGATAAGGACCAGGCCCGGGTCGACGGCGCGTAGTGTTCCACGCGCACCTCATGGAGATGTCAGCAAAATGGACGGCAGCCACGGAGGACGATGCCTGCTGCCAGGGCTGTGATATTATTCGAAAGAGTAACAGTCTGACACTGGAGCGAGGGGCTCCAAACAGAGTGGGGGGCGATGATATCCGTCCAAAAAGAAAAAATAGAGTGTATAATTATATCTATATTCGTGTCTGTTTTCATGACACGCCATGTAGCTTATGGAAATGGATTTTAACAAATAAGGTACTTAAGGTACATCAACGATTGCATCACTACTTACCATCAGGTGGGATCGCAGTCAAGCACTAGTTTATATCAATATAAAAAAAAAACCTTATCATTAAATTAATCTTGACACCCCAGTGCAATAGGCTTTACTGATTTTGAAAAGAAAATGGCTGCCGCTGTTACGTAAAGTGTATATTTTGTAATATGGACATGCGGGCATCAAAATAAAGGGCTCCTGGTGAATATTCTACTACTCACTGAATAGTACAAGCGGGCTACTTTACATTGAAAAGCTTAGTTAGGGTTCCGTAAATCAGAATGAAAAAACAGGTCCCTTATTATTAGGGGTACTCGTATGTCTATCTCTCTGACCGTCTGTCTGTCCGTCCGTTACAGCCATCTATCTATCTATCTATTTATGTACGGTTTCCGCACTTAGTCCTGTGTGGACCATTACGTACGTGGGCCATAGCGGCCACAACCTTAGGTGGGCTTATTCCAACCAGCCCACCTCTCTCCAAAAACAGATAAGGCCTCTTAGGTTTTTCAGGGCATCAATAAGGGAGTTCGGGGATCCTAAGGTTCGTGTGCGTATTTCAGTGACACCTGTGCAGTCCAGGAGCACATGTGCAATTGTCTCCTCCCCCTCCAAACATGCTCTGCACAGGGGACTGTCTGTGATGCCTATCGTGTGAAGGTGTTTATTCAGTGTGCAGTGTCCGGTGGATGTATCGATGAAGTGAAGAGGCGTATGGCAATTTCCAGGTCTGCGATGGACAAGTTGAGGAAAATATGGAGGAATCGCAACATATATAGAGCCACAAAAATCCGGCTAGTTCGGGCACTTGTATTCCCCATTTTCTTGTACGCCGCAGAAACGTGGACCTTACGGGAAATAGAGAAAAAGAAGATAGACGCCCTAGAGATGTGGTGCTGGAGGAGAATGCTCGGAGTATCGTGGACTGAATTCCGTACCAACGAGTCTATACTTCGGGAACTCGGCATCAAGCAGCGTTTATCATCTTTGGTACAGTCTCGTATTCTCACCTTTTTTGGTCACGTATGCCGCAGAGGGGAAGTGGCTATTGAGCGACTTGTAGTTCAGGGAAGGGTTGAGGGTACCAGGCCACGAGGAAGGTCGCCTATGAGGTGGACTGACCAGATTAAAGCGGCAGTAAATGGCTCATCATCACTGCACGAATGCACGAGGAAGGCGGCCATCAGAGAGGAGTGGCGGCGTGTTGTGAAGCTTGCCACCAACACCTGAAGTGATGACCACGACCACTCTGTCAAGAGTGATATCGACAAGGAAGAAGTGTCCGGTGATGGTCCCCGTCACCAGGCGCAGGCCGCCTCTGTCCAGTCTTATGAGTTTTTTGGTGAGGGCTGTATTGTGATGTGGTAGGGCCTCCTTGGCCTGCCTGCATCCCGGTGTCGAGGACCACCAGCGCTCTGCTTGTATATGCGTGTGTTCACGTAGCCAACTACGCAGCTGACCAAAGGGGACCGGCACAATTGGTTCGGGCCCGAAGGCCATCGCTCCAGATCCTCTCCTGGCCAGTTCGTCCGCCGCGTCGTTGCACAGTGAGCCGCTATGTCCTTTAATCCACTGTAGTGTCACCGTATTGCGTTTCGGCACTGTGACACATTCCAGTGCTGAGTGGCATTCTTGTATAATTTTCGAGGTGGTAGAGTTTTTGCCTAGGGATTGTATGACTGAAGCACTATCGGAGAGTATCCGAATGTGTGTGTCCGTTACATTCCTAGTTTCTATGGCGTGGGCCGCTAGGATTATACCAACACATTCCGCCTGGTAGACGGTGTTGAATTCTCCTAGCGTTCTGGATATTCTGATATTGAGGTCGTTGGAGAAGACTCCAACTCCCGTGCCAGCATCTGTCTTTGATCCATCCGTGTAGACTCTCAGTTCAGCTGGGCCTGAGTAGTCGTGCTCTTCTTCTGTTAGTTAAATATTGAAATTCTTTTGGAAATGATACGCCTTTGGAGCTTTGTCGGTAGGTGCTGCCATCATAGGCTGTCGTTTGATGGCGTCTTCCATTATGCGTATGTGTTTGATTCTGGAATCTTTACTCAGGGTGCCCGATGCGCTGAGCCTGAAGGCCGCTGAGGCCGCCTCCTCCTGCACTATTAGATGCAGTGGGGGCAGTCCAAGCATCGCTTGCAGGGCAGCCGTGGGTGTGGTTCTCATGCTGCTAGTGATCGCTACGCAAGCGAGTCGTTGCAGTTTTTCAAGATCTTTTTGTGCTGTGCTCAGTTCGGTCCTGGGCCACCAAACTAGGGAGCCATATGTGATTATTGGTCTAATAACAGAGGTGTATAGCCAGTGAGTGATCCTTGGGGCTATGCCCCAGCTGCAGCCTAACATGCGCTTACACTGCCACATAGATATACTGGCTTTTTTGGTGATGTACTCAGTATGTTTTGCCCAATTCAGCTGTTTGTCCAGGTAGACGCCCAGGTACTTGACTTCAGTTGACAGGCTAAGGGTAGTTCCAAAGAAACGTGGTAGCTGTAGTGCTGCCAATTTCCTTTTTTTGGTGAAAAGTACTAATTCAGTTTTAGTGGGGTTCACAGTCAGTTGGTGTTCCTTACACCAGTCCTCTACTATTTTCAAGGCCTGCCGCATAAGGTTACATAGTGTATTTTCGTGAGTGCCATTTATTATAATGGTTATATCGTCGGCATATCCTACGGCGAAGTAACCTTTGGTGTTAAGTCTTTTAACTAAATCATCTGCAACTAAGTTCCATAGTAAAGGCGAGAGGACACCCCCTTGGGGACAACCCTTCGCCACCATGGCCCTTGTAGTGTTATTTATATTTGCTTGTACTGCTCTAAGTCTGAGCATATTTGTGATCCAGCCACTCAAGGTCGGGTCAACACCGTGACTTTTGAATGCTGTGCTGATGCTTCGGAACATAGTCTTATCGAAAGCTCCTTCGATGTCTATGAAGACTGCTAACGAAGAGCCTTTGTGATTTATAGCGCATTCAATCTTTGAGATCACGCTATGTAGTGCAGATTCTGTTGATTTACCTGTTGAGTAGGCATGTTGCTGCTTGTGGAGCGGTCTCTCCAAGAGAGGTCCGTCCCGGATATATCTGTCGCAAAGCTTTCCAGGGTTTTCAGTAGGAAGGATGTCAGGCTTATGGGCCTGTACGCCTTGGGTTGTGTATAGTCAGTTTTGCCGGGTTTCGGGATGAAAATAACTTTCACCTCACGCCATGTGTGTGGTACATATCTGTGTGCTATGCAGGCACGGTATATCACCAGCAGCCACTGCACTAAGGAGTGTTCTCCCCACTGCAGTAGCGCCGGAAAGACACCGTCTAGTCCTGGTGACTTGTACGGTTGGAAGGTCCTGATGGCCCATTTAATTCGGTCTTCTGTCACTATGTTATGTGCTCTGGACCAGTCAAGATCCGTTGGGGTCTGTTCCGGTGCGCTCGACCACGTCCTGTTCTCAAGTAGGTTGCAGTCCGGGAAATGCGTTTCCAGTAGGACCTTACTGGTCTCATGGTCTGTTAGTGTGTAGCTGTTGTCTGGTTTTTTCAGCGCACCAAGGGTACGTTCCTGGTCAATTGACAGGATTTTCCTGACCCGTGCTGCTTCAGTGTTGGATTCAATGCTTTCGCAGAAATTGCGCCAGGCGGAGTTCCTGGTGGTCCTAACTGCTTTCTTATATCTGTATTGAGTTTCTTTGTATTGCTCCCAGTCCTCTGGAAGTCTTGAGTTTTTGGCTCTGTTAAATTGTTTGCGTAATGCATTTCTGAGTTTGCCAAGCTCTGCGTTCCACCAGGGGTTTCCTTTTCCCTTGATGTGTGGGGAGCTTAGTTGACAGTTTGTGTGGTATGTTTTGATTATGTTGTCTGTGAGTTTTGTCACGGCGTTATCCAATTCTACGGAGTCAGTTATTTGATTTACGGGTCTTTGTTCCCTGGCTAGTAGGGAAGTTAAGTGGTGTTTATATTCAGGTACATTTGTACGGCGAGGATTGCGCCGTGGTTCTGGGTTTTTTGTAATGGCTGCCAGAGAGAAACATATTCTTCTGTGGTCAGAGCAAGAGGGTTCATTTGATACGCGCCAGTTAGAGATTAAGTTTGTCGCGTTTTCTGTAGCTAAAGTCAGGTCTATGATCGTTTGTCCGCGGACCGTGACCCAAGTGGGTTCCGTGCTTCGGTTCACGATGTTAAGGTTAGTGGAGAATAAGTATGTGGATAGTGACTCACCTATAGTGACGACCTGGTGTTTGATACTTCACTACCCCATAGTGGGTGATGCGCGTTTGAGTCGGTGCAGATGATCAGGTCCAGGTTGGCGTTTTCGCAGTGTTGAACCAGATCAGTCAGTTCTTTTGGTGGGCAGCTTTCGTCGTCGCCAGGCATGTACGACGAGGCTAGTACTAGATTCGGGGTATCATTACCAATCTGGAGCCTGATTGCTGTCAGGTCTCTGGAACAGAATTGGGTTAGTGGTGTGATCGGTATATCTTGGGGTATGTAAATGTTCGAGGTTTATCTATATTATATGTGTTAGATATCAGTTTACCTCCAATGTTTCCAAGTCCGCATATCTTGTCATTTCTGACCCACGGCTCTTGGATCAGTGCTATGGATCGGGGATTGGTCTCCAGCACCCTGCGTAAAGTAGCTGTGGCAGTTTGACTGTGCTGAAGGTTGGTCTGGATGATCGGTATTATGGTGTGGTCGACGACGGCGTCGGAATGGAGTTAGGAAGAGGTGGAGCCATCGGAAAGTGTTTCTCCCTCCTCCATCCTTCGCCAGTCATCAGTGGGTGAGGACGTCAACAGCTGCGTCAGCCATGGCTGCTCGGGCCATTTACATTTTTCTGTTACAGCCATTTTCCTACTTTACCGATTCAGTTCACTTTTGGTTCACATATACATAATACATAACATAATCAGCCTTTTAATGTTCCCACTGCTGGGACGCAGACCTCCTCTCTAGGAGAGGGAATGGGCCGTAATCCACCACGCAGGCCCAGTGCGGATTGGTGAATGTCACATGTCTTCGAATTTTTTGGTTCTAGGACATGCCGGTTTCCTCACGATGTTTTCCTTCACCGTTTTGAGAGCAGTGGTGATGAAATAAATTACACAAAGTAATGCGCCTGGCTGGATTTGAACCCACGACCTACAACTCGTAAGTCGGGGCCGTTACCACTCGGCCACCACTGCTCTACACGGTGCGGTTCACATATGAACACCTGTAACTCAGAGACGGACGCGAACGGCAAATAAATAACTTATGAATCTACGGTCGGTTTTGGGGGATAAATTATAAACTTTTGTAATCAGTTCAATATCCATTCTGATTTATTATTGTTATATAATTCAGTTATTTGTTAATAGGTTTATTTTTTATTTATTTTATGATGTAAATGTGAGAGCGCTGTAGACTTCGTAGACTCGTTGATTCTTTTCTATTACCAATTTGGTACTATGGTGAAGTTTCTAACTACTATACATATGTCAGCTAATGTATTAACTTTAGAGAAAGATTGGATAAGAAACTTATTTAGTGTACCTAGATGAGTGTAGCGGGAAGGTTTTTAAATAAAACGACCAAAACGGGTAACACACCCTCTATACTTTTGCCTTGACAGCACACAATTATTACAAATATCATAAATCAATACCATTTAAAATAATAATAATTATATAGTAGCACTTACACTGAGATGCTGCTTACCCCAAAAACTGGAACGGAATGTGTCAGGACAGCGCAGCGCGTTATTTTATAACCTTGCCAACTGTCATAGCGCTGAGCTGTCAAATCGCATAACGTTCCAGTTGTCAGTGCAAAATAAATACATTTTAATGTTGCCAATACAGAAAACAATCATAGTGTATGTAACTAATCATAAAAATCGCTAACAGTCGGCCATCCGTATTACAAATACGACCTCGTATGTGAAAGAATAAAGAAATTGGTTTTATACATAAAATAATGAGAGAAGAAAAAAAGAATAACAGCAATAAAGCAAACAGATATCTATTACAGTAGCGAATAAAACTTTAGATTATTCATACACTGGTTGCTCAATAAATATATATTATTATTCTTACAAATCATTATCTTATTCTTTATACAGTCATTCAAAAACAGGTCTCTAAAATGTCCTGCCTCTACTGATTCAAAGATTCAAAGCATTTTATTTCAAATACACAATTTACAGGCACTTTTGAAATGTCAAGAAGTCAAGTTACAAATCTGTGTTACTTATTTCTTGTCGCTATCATGTAATGACAAAAGTACAGGCCCCTCAAATATCCTGCCTCTAATGAAAAACAAACAGGCCCCTCAAATGTCTTGCCTCTAATGAAAAACAAACAGGCCCCTCAAATGTCCTGCCTCTGAAGAAAAACAGGCCTCTCAAATGTCCTGCCTCTAATATAAACAGACAGGTCCCTCAAATGTCCTGCCTGTAATGAAAAACAAACATTAGTAAATAAACAATTACCTGATAAAGCCAATTGACTTATCCTGAACAGGCCCCTCAATGGTCCTGAACAGGCCTCTCAATGGTCCTGAACAGGCCTCTCAATGGTCCTGAACAGGCCTCTCAATGGTCCTGAACAGGCCTCTCAATGGTCCTGAACAGGCCTCTCTATGGTCCTGAACAGGCCTCTCAATGGTCCTGAACAGGCCTCTCAATGGTCCTGAACAGGCCTCTCAATGGCCCTGAACAGATCCCTAATGGTCCTGAACAGATCCCTAATGGTCCTGAACAGATCCCTCAATGGTCCTGAACAGATCCCTCAATGGTCCTAAACAGATCCCTCAATGGTCCTAAACAGATCCCTCAATAGTTTCTGTAAATACCCTTTTGATTTTGATATGGCCACTCAGGCCAGGTACATGATAAGTTTCAAGTGCATGTCACAATAACATCAATGATTTATACCTCAACCACAAAATTTCACCCGTTATTTGTGAATCATTAACCAACAATGACCGTTTGTTTACATTTGATATCAGTTGTAATCACTGACCCGACTAAAACGTGAGGGTATATTTATTTAATTTACTCTTTTGGCTCTGATTAGTTTTTATTGAAACTCCAAATTTCGATACAATAACTAATCAAAATGCGAGATCACGAACTATGAAATTGTTTCGTCTATTTTACTTCATTCATTAAAATTACCAACTATTAATTACCAGTAGGTACGCTGTAAATACCATCACTTTTAAGATACTCAAGGCAAATTCAGTCTAGACTACTTTCTCTTAATGTAAGAATAATAGGTTTTACGTTAATCACTTATTTCGTTAACATAATTTTAGATGTGGGAAGTCAGGTACACTTCCGTAAAAATAACCCCTGGTAATCAAAATATTCATAGACATTCTATACTAAATAAATTACAGTGAGACATCTTTTGGATGTTACCATTTTATTTTAAATAAATAATTGTATCCCTCCATGTCCCTAGTGAACAAATTGGGAGTTATTGTATTATATTTATCCACAATAACTCTTTACCATACCTAAAATACTCAACATTTACAGATATTTAGGTACACCCCCCTGATAAGACAAATCTCTAAAAACAAATCAAAAATGCCTACAAAAGGCTTACTGACTTTAGCAACTACTTTTTGCCGCACCATCTGATTTTCCATGAAAATTACTTCCTATAATTCAATCAATGCTATCCCCTAAGTTGGTACACTAAAATTATTAATTCATGAATATAATTTGGAAGTGCTCTGGGAGTCATTAAATAGAATTCACATAATGTAATGTGAAAATGCAAATTCTGCAGGACTAAAGTCCAAATCAGACATTCGAGTTATTTACGAAGCTTAGCGATCATGTCCTCATATGTCTCTGCACGAATTACAATCTCATACGAAAATTTATTACGCAGAAGGTATTAAAAATATACTTTCACTAAATCCATTTCGATAGTTATATTCAAAGTCAATCTTATTTATTTGGTCTTCTAACTTTATATAGAAGATAAAACCGTTATGAAGTTTCAAACTAATCTCAAAAGGCAAGTATCCAAGTTCGGTAAAATTCATGAAACGTTTGTTTGACGGCAGTGTTACGTCAGTGACATGAAACTGCTGGCATGTCACCACTTTTATTGTAGGTCAATATTAGGCGTGGAAAAAAGTGTGTCATCTTTGCGATTGGAACATATTATTTGGAATATTGGCTCAAAATATACACACTGAGTCGTGATCTGTTACGTTGCGTCATATACACTAAAAGTTTTATTTAATTGAATTTTGATTTGAGAATAATTTAAAGCAGAGGTTTTTAGTTCAGGTCATTAATTATATGTACGCCATTTACGTTATAATTTGAATTTTTAAAAGACTGCTGGTCACTTAAAGTAAAGAGTGTCTCAGAGTTCCAATTGTTCCAAATGATGCATTAAAATTTAAAACATTACTGATGTTCCAATCTTTCGGAACACTAAAATATTTCGGAACAGTGAGTCGGTTCAGTAAAGAGTTACACGCCTAGTCAACATTAATTTGTCCACAAATGCCATTTTATGAACAATGACTTCCGAGCATGAAAATAATGTTAAATTCTACAATGTTTCGTTCAGAAACGTGGTTTATTGAACAACATGAGCTACGGTGTTTTCCTGTTAAACTGTATATAAAATCACAACTTTTCATCAGTGTAGGTAGGTATACTTAAAAAATAAATTGCGTGTGGCTATTCCCTTGAAAGTACACAGTACATACTCGGTATGTACTCCTTTTAAACCAAAGAGATTTAAAGAGATAATTATAATAGAGCGGCTATCAGAACAAATGTCTTAGAAAAACTGTCATCCTATGTCTCAGTGACGCCATCTGGCTTTGAATAGCAAACACGCGAATTAAATTTGTCGAAATTTATAATTATTTAACTATCGCTCGGTAGGTGGCCAGGGGCCTTACCATGATAATGTTAAAATGTCAGTCGTACGACCGAAAAAGAGTGATGGAGCCATACACCCTATATAGCTCCACCCCTTTAACAGCTCGGTTTAGGTCGTAAAATGGATCACGTTATGAGCTCGTGGTAGAGCCTCAGTGTGTGATAAAGGTAAGGTTAAGCTTTTCAGCAATAGATGGCGTTATCACAAAATCAGCAAATGTTCTAGAACTATTTATAAAAATTATTGAATTTTAATTAATTAATTCGTAAATACAAAAAATATTTACGAAAATAAACCGAAGTTAGGTTCAGTCATTTTATCATAACAAGATTTGCAATAGCGTAATGGGCAGTTCGGCATATTTTCTCAGAAAATTATTTTCTTTTAGTGCATAGAGCGGATACAAACACGACTTGACGTGTAGGGGCGTCATACTAGACTGAGCGACTTATGACCACTAGGTAATAAGTATCGGATCACGATTTTGTTCGCTATGTCCTGTCTATTGGTAGTATATATTTAATGTCTTTGTTTTAAATCAAGAACAAACACTCTTGGTACCCTACATAGCACAATTGATAGATATTAATAATTGAACAAGAACTTTGTCTAAACCTAGCAGTTGTCAATAATGAAGCTATCCCAACAGCATAACATGGCACTGTGCGCTCTCGTGTCTCATTTGGTGTTGTATTTTGTAACGGACCTTCTTTTAACCTATAGAGTATACGAGCCCCTTGGTGTAGCACCACATAAAAATATTGTGTAATTACTTGTGTCACATCTCCATTTCCATTGATACCCACATCACTTTACAAAATCAAAAATATTTAATCAACAACAAAGATGCATTAGGGTAATAATATATTTGGACTCAACACTATCGACAACTGCCAACCATATTTTATTAAATATAATATTTTTATTCTGCCTTGCTTATTTAACTATGAGTATTATTATTTATTGTCACTGTTTCAATTGAGCCAACAGCGTTGATGCATATATGTATCATACGCCTGGCACCTATAATATTAAACAAAGTGCTGAAACTTTTTTTTTTTACACTATTTAGTTTTTTGTATAGTAATTTAATTACTTGCTAGATTTCCTCTTACTGTGTGTTAACTCCTTCATTAGACAAGAATTAACTATGCTATGTATTTGGCAACTACTTGTGTTCAATTGGATAATATGCAATTGTATATTCTTCGCATCACTCCCTAAGGCAAATTATATAGGCCATCACCTTAGACATAATGTTCTACTGTACTTACTATTCCGATTTGTACCAACTACAAGCTCATGTTTTACAGAATACCTATACACATTAAAAGGAGTTTCACGGAAACAAGATTTGACTATTAATATTTCTACATCTAGAGTTTTTCCAGTAAAGCGATTTACTCTGGTGATGTAATAAAATGTTATTATTAGCCTACCCTTCTGCCGCTTCTAAGAGCAAAGAATCTATTTCAGCATCATTAGGCATACTAGATAATACTCTTCGTCACGTGGTTTCAGTTAAATGGGTAATACTAGTAGGTATGTAAAATCGCACAGGACCGTTCGCTGTGGCGACGCTTGGGGCAGGCCTATGTCCAGCAGTGGACGTCTTTCGGCTGAAATGATGATGATGATGATGATGTAAAATCGCTTTAAACTGTAGTAAACAGTGAAGCATATACAACGCCAGTTCCAGCATATGTGAAGCCTGATACACGTGGGTAGCATTTTTATGTAAAGAAACCATGTACTAAATTTCAAACTGTATCATGTAAAATCACAAAGTTATAAGCTTGTTATGTTACTTGGTTGTCCGAAAAATACATGGTCACCGGGCCATCCAGGTGACTGAGGGGTTGTTTTGCTCCCGCACCCAGCTGTGCGCTGGTGCCTAATGCCCGCTATGACCTGTGTCGTACTTAGTGTCGGTGGTGTCCAACTTTATACATTGGTGTAAAAATTGTTGGAATCGATTCAGTTACTAATTCTGAACAAACTATATTCAGCTTTCGCATATACCAAAAATAAAGCTGTATACAGATACACCCTTTTGTTTTATTTGGAAATACCAATAACCAATAACCGACCATCTTGATGTCCTTGGTGTTACGCTAACGTCAACACTCAACTTTGGGCCATACATCGAAGCAAAGGCTCAACTGGCAGCAAAAAAGCTGGGAATCCTCGCGAAGGTCAGACAGTACTTCACGCCGGAACAGCTGCTCAAACTTTATCAAGTGCAAGTTCGATCGTGTATGGAGTACTGCTCTCATCTTTGGGACGGATTTGCCCGATACCAGCTTGATGCACTTGAGGCAATTGAGAGGCGAGCCAAGAGGATCATTGGCAATGATGCATTCGTTGAGTCGAGGCTTCAAAGTCTTGAGCATCGACGCAGAGTTGCTAGCCTGTCGGTTTTCTACCGGTTGCATTTCGGGGAGTGTGCGTCGGAATTGCATAACCTAATTCCGCCTAGCCCGTTCCATCATCGGACCACCAGGCGTACGGCAATGCGCCACCGGTACATGGTGGACATCCCACCTATACGCACAAAACGTTTTGCGAACACATTCATAGTGCGTACAGCTAAGGAGTGGAATTCCTTGCCGGAATCTGTTTTTCCTGATGGCTACAACCCGGGAATCTTTAAGTCAAGAGTGAATAGGTTACTTCTAGGTAAGCGCGTTCCATCGTCGACCGCATCGTCGCTTTCCATCAGGTGAGTTAGCGGTCAAGCGCGAACCTATCAAAAAAAAAAAAAAAAAAATACCAAGAAGTTATATTTGCATTCAATGTTTGCATAAAACTCGGTAAAGTCACGTGACCGCGTGTGACGTCATTTTACTACGCTCTGCTCAGCCGCAATTCGCCAGCTGAAGTAGAACTGTTTACTCGCGCAGTATTTCGTTTTATTTTATCATACAAGGATTCGAAAAAGGGACAATCAGATAACCTACCTAAAATACATTAGAATGGTTACTCATTATTTAGTGACAAATAATGTTTTCTTTGCCGTTGAAATGTAAATCTGTACATTTTGGCACAACGCATGATTTTCTAGTATGAATACTAGACATTTAGGAAAAATAATAAATTTATAAGTTATAGTGAAACGCAAGCACAGAATATCTAATAACGCAAGACAGTGGGAACGGACTGAGCGAGCGCTGCACTATGAAATCAAGGGTCAAATGATCGGTCATCGCACGCTCACTTTAAAAATCTATAACTTGGAATCTAAAGGTATCAAAATATTGATTGAATCTGAAAGTACTGGTCCGATTGCATTCACACATAGAAAGCCACTGTATCCCTGAGTGACCTAGGCTATATTAATATGTACGCGGGCGATGCCGCGGGCAAAAGCTAGGAGGCAAATGTAATAAATGTTAAATGTCTATCTGTCAAAAGGCAATCCATATAATATTAATTTACCTAATTTTAATTTCATTGACTGTCCTCTTTAGTTGCATTTAGATTATTCCTAATCAAAAGTATTACTGGTCTGCTCATTTACTTTATAAGTAAGCTCAGAACGCAGGTCATGGTAACAACGATTCATAAGTTGGTAGATATGTTTGCTACGGTCATTTAACAATGATCCAAAACCGGTCCCTAATCCATCTGAACACACCCTGAGTTGTCCTTAGGTATTCAATAGATTAACATACGTGTGGTATGGTAATACCTCCAGGGAGTAGCCCTGGCAAGGCACGTGTGGTGGTGTGGTAGTACCTCCAGGGTGTAGCCCTGGCAAGGCACGCGTGGTGGTGTGGTAGTACCTCCAGGGTGTAGCCCTGGCAAGGCACGCGTGGTGGTGTGGTAGTACCTCCAGGGTGTAGCCCTGGCAAGGCACGCGTGGTGGTGTGGTAGTACCTCCAGGGTGTAGCCCTGGTAAGGCACGCGTGGTGGTGTGGTAGTACCTCCAGGGTGTAGCCCTGGCAAGGCACGCGTGGTGGTGTGGTAGTACCTCCAGGGTGTAGCCCTGGCAAGGCACGCGTGGTGGTGTGGTAGTACCTCCAGGGTGTAGCCCTGGCAAGGCACGCGTGGTGGTGTGGTAGTACCTCCAGAGTGTAGCCCTGGCAAGGCACGCGTGGTGGTGTCAGAAGAAACTCATATTGAATAAGGTAGTACAACAAAAGCGATAAGCCTGAATATTTTAAAGTTCACCATTTTAAAGTACACATCACTATGCCCGCTTAGATAAGTACTATTTTATCAACAACATTGTAACGGTGCCTACATACGTAGGTACTTTCAAAGCAAAAGTAGAAGATGCAGTTTAGGAAAAAAAAATCGCTTGTGGGCGGGATAAACGAATGCATTTAAATAAACGACTCGTTTATCCCACTTCTGAATTGTCAGCTAATGTATTAACTTTAGAGAAAGATTGGATAAGAAACTTATTTAGTGTACCTAGATGAGTGTAGCGGGAAGGTTTTTAAATAAAACGACCAAAACGGGTAACACACCCTCTATACTTTTGCCTTGACAGCACACAATTATTACAAATATCATAAATCAATACCATTTAAAATAATAATAATTATATAGTAGCACTTACACTGAGATGCTGCTTACCCCAAAAACTGGGACGGAATGTGTCAGGACAGCGCAGCGCGTTATTTTATAACCTTGTCAACTGTCATAGCGCTGAGCTGTCAAATCGCATAACGTTCCAGTTGTCAGTGCAAAATAAATACATTTTAATGTTGCCAATACAGAAAACAATCATAGTGTATGTAACTAATCATAAAAATCGCTAACACATAACTACAAAATGCTTCAGTTTTACATAAAAATAGCACATTTTCGGGGAGTCCCAGAGAGAAGAAAAGTAATTATTCGTAGTATTTATACTTACCTGTTTATCGATCGTAGAAGTTATGTTGGATCACGCACACTAGTCAAGCGTACCCCTTCGTCGACGACATCATTGCTTGTCATTAGGTGAGATAGTGGTCAAACGTGAGCCTGTAAATAACAGGAAAAAAACAAAGAAGGGTACTCGGGCTTACAACGAAGGGTACTCGGGTTTAACACGAAGGGTACTCGGGCTTACAAAGCAACAATTGATTGATTTAAAAAAATATTTTAGTTTTAATAAAAATAAATTACTGTCTTCTAGGGACAGGTGATTTATATTTTATTTTTTCAAAGTTGATCCCTTAGCTAAAATTGCTTCAATTCACGAATATTTTTACCCTCCTTAAAAAAAATAAGATAGTAAAAATATTTTTTGATATAAATTTATAAACTATGGATAATAATTATATTAATCACATTTTTAATCAGGTTGTTAGTTTTTTATACGGTATCTACGAGTAAAGTTGTTTACTTTATTTAGCTATTAAAATATTTTTTAAGTTATTATTTTGTATTGTATAAAGCATAACAGATACAAGCATACAATACGCAACATGAACAGCGGTATTTCTATATTCTTCTAACTGTAGATGCTTAATAAAGGTTGACCAAATAATAATGAAAACCTTCTAGTATTCTCAAAAGTTGGCGAAACGGGAAATGTATTGTAGAGCAAAGTAGCGACGTCACTCCATTTGTGTTCACTTGAAGTTAGAAATGTTGACTAATCGGGAATGTGACGACACGTGAAATTAGCCATGTAGGGGTAATATTTTTAGTTGCCTCGGGAAGCTGTTGAGTCAGTTTTCTAGGCATGAAACAATGCATTTGCTATGTTATCTCTTGAACAGCCTGGGTCGGGTAGAGAATGCTAGGTATTTAAATAAATAATATAAACCGTCTACGAATGAGCTTTCTCTTTAAACTTTTAAACGTTGTAACAGGTCGCCCTGTAGCAATCGTTGACCCGACTGGTTTTAAATGTTTCACATGTCGCGTCTCAAGAGGGTAGTAGTACAAACAGTCGCAGCGCCCGGGCTACTTGCTGCTGGCTCGGAACTGTTATTGGGGTTTACTAGCCGTTAGACTTGGGATTTAGACTTCTGATGGGAAATGGCTCTACGTTTTCATTGGAAATTTACCACATACAGTTTACTATTGACAATTTTCACACGTATCCAGGAGGGATAATCTTTGGGAAATTCTGGTGTGAGTTGTTTAGATAAATCCGGTCTCATTTTCATAAGATTTGTTTTTTGCCACAAAAGCCTTTGTGAGTGGCCATTTGAACGTCTGACTCACAATGCAGGCAGTCACGCTACCTTTCACCAAGCATTCTCTGAAACAGTTTCAAGGTACTAAACACATACGTCAAGTCTCACGTGAGCCCGTCATGAAAGTGTCGCACTTGACGCGCACTTTGCGCGCTTCCTGCAATTGTCACTCAAGTTGCCGGTTACCCAGTATTACGCGTCACTCGCATGAACCAACACTTGTGATGACATGTATTCAACTCAAGCATGTGGAGGACTTTGACACGCCGATTTTGTACACATGTATTTTTATTTACTTGTCAGTAAAAGTCTTTTCCTCTTGCTCCATCCGGAGCGAGCGAAGTTGTTTAATGATTTCTCACGAAAAAAAAGATACCACGTAGTTACTTAAGTATAGTTTATGTCTGCCTCCAGCAAGTTATCGTACACGTGGTGTCCCTCGTCAGTCTTCAGCTCCTCCGCATGTAAGTGTTTACTCTCACGTAAGTGCAAGCGATTTCTCCAGAGACTGGCGTCGGGGAGCATCGGACTCAAACAATTTAATAAACTCTCCTGACGTTTTACGTCTCTGTTGTCCGACGGGTTTCAATGATGGACTCCTGTGCGTCTTGAAATTAAAAAAAATATATTGTCAGTGTCATTTTAAAACTTGAATGCCGAAGGTTTAATGTTTCGTTAACATTAAAATGAATGAACAAGTGAAGCTCAGATCATCTTCAGTAAATATAGAGCACTGAAAATTTAACGGGCTATAAAACAAGCAAGTATTACAGTCTAGTGCTTTCCTACATACATAGAGTGTTCTGTTATAATAAATTATGAAGCAGTTTTAATAAAAAAAAAATTAAACAGTATCGCGATTGTATTCTACTGAAGAGGCAGACGAGTTCTTGTGTTACACTCACACTTTACTAGTTATGGTTAAGGTCCGGGTGACGCCTATCGAAAAACCTACCGATCCGGGAATTGAATCCTCATGCTCAGCATTGACGCTTGCGACTACTACAACGAGGCACTGTATACTTAAACATGTATTTGATAAAGTAAATGTTAATTGATAAAGATTCTTCAACACGTTCGCCAACAGTTCGCCGTCGCCGCCGGTACACGTGACACATTAAGAAGCCTAACTTCTGCACTTCGCAACTCCCGTAACTAAACTAAACAGAAGCCTGTTAGCACCTGCGCTTAACGAAGTTTGTCCGGTTGTCCGGCACGTGACCGCTCCTGTCCAGCACGTGACCACTCCTGTCCGGCTCGAGTACGCTTCCGTACAGAACGGCCTAACTACATCTCTTACACTGATGGACTAATAAAACTAATTCAGTCACACTCTTGCTTAGTGCCATATATAACTTCCAGGTAGACTGACGGTGACACCTATTGCTAGCCTATGTAGTTAGTGTGGAAGCCTCGAGCACTGATATCTTGTCTAATATCACTGAGATGATACAGGTTGTGCATAGGTACATCAGCTGTCGTGGTATTCATGTATAGTGCCCCCGTCTGTGGATTATGTCATCCATGGCGAGACAGTTTTGAGCATACTTGTATTCTACTAATGTTGATCGACGTATCCACATGTTGCCTCCGTAGGATTTGGAGGCAACAATACTTGCACACATGCACGAACTGCACATGGTGTTGCAACGCCGGACCGAGAGGGAATGGGATGCGGTCGCCTCTTTCTGCGTAGCAGTAATGTTAGCGAAGGAGATGGCCGCTTGCGTGAGGGAACGGACATCTTAACGCCCCAGTTATTGAAATAGGTGGCGCCCCGACACAGATAGCGACGTCGGGAGTCGCAGGATAATTTCCGGCCGCCGTAAGCGCGAGCTTGTGGACGACGAGCAATGGTTAGCTCACCGTCCGGCCTTCCGGTAAGGGCTGAGTGCGAGCCGTCGTCGGCTAGTGCATTTCTTTGCGGCATGGAAACGCACGGCTCAAAGAGATATGTAGAGAGTGAGGGCCACGGGGAATTTCTGGGAAGAAAACCCTGGACTTAGAACCTAAATGGCAAATGAAGGACAAATGTTTGGTTTTAGTCAGTAAAAGGCTGACACACCCTCTTGCTCCACCCTAGAGCGTGAGAAGACATTAGATGATTCCCAACCTCAAAAAAAAAACGTATCTACATTTTACTACTTATTCAGAGTAACTATGTTTCCTTCAGCATCATGTTAGCATTGTTTACATTATACTCGTACATAACTTTAATTAAAGGTGTGTTTCGCGGCTTTCTATGGGTCTTCCTGTCGATAAGCTTCGAATAAAATGAAGAAAAATCTATTATATAATCTATTATATTTCTTTGCATAGACTCTAACCGCCTTATTCCAAAGCGCGATCTACTCGTAAATGTAGTTCCGGGATTATTCCTAGGTTTAAAACCGTGACTAACTAAATAAAACGTTATTATAAAATGAAGTTTATCACTAGTGTCTGAACTATCTATGGTAGTAAAGTTGACCGCCGAAACCCCTAGTGTAACTATGGTACCAACTTCGATACTAATATATTTTAGGTTAGCTTTCATTATTATTGTGTTATTCAGCATAAAAATCGTTAAAAACGGATTTTCATACGATTGAATTGATCGACCTGGGAGATTCGAATATTTTAGAAACTTCTCGGCGATCTTACAGACATTGTTATCGTGGAAATTCGTTTGAATTTATGAACGAAGATTTTACATATATATATATAATATAAGAAAAAACAGTGGTACTTTTACAAAGCACTTATAATAAAAATTTCATTTACCAATGCATCACTAGCGTAGTCAATAACATTTTTCATTTGTTGTTCCACTTTTTACTGTAGCTCACATTTACGTACACAACAACAGACACAACTTACGTATAAATAAAACAACATGTAACACTTAACAGTCACAGTGATAAGAGTAATTAATGAATTATTAATTAAAAAGGACGCAAAACATAAACATTTATCTCATGCTACGTTTACACGCTTGTAAGTGCGTCAATATGTTATGGACAGGCAACTGATCCTCGAATAGTCTTAGTTTAGCCTAGACCTTTTACTCTTGGTTTTACCTTTACCTTTTTTGTAATAAAATGATATGAAACATGTCGCACCAATAGGCATGCATTATCTGAATATTCTAAATAAATGAGTAGGGAATGTATAAATGTTCTAAGAAATGGTTAATTTTCCGCGCGAGCTAAGCGGATAATTAATGTGAGCGCGGCGCCGGCCCCCGCGCAGTCAGCGCTGCGCTGATTAATTCTCCACTCAACGTGCTTTATTGTGGCGAAGATATCATTGTTAATACTCACTAACATTATTATAAATGATAGTGAAATGGTCAAAGTTGATCCTTCTAATGCGATACCGGGAGAGCCTTGATGTGCGCTCATCAATCACGCCTTCAGCGCTGGACGGTTTGACTGAAACTTGGAATCTCCAACAATCACGCGGGCGAAGCAAACGTTCACAAAGTAATTCAAGGCACCGCCCTTTTAGCAATCGCTGACAAAAGAGTAGCGTCCTCGGGCGATTGAGTAACAGCCGCTTAGTTCTGTATTTATGTATTCTTTAATGTATTTCACAAACAAAATCTTATAATTATCCTCTTTTAAAAAATCAATCCTAGTTAAGTAAAATAATCTTAAAAGCCGAGTCGACGTGCAGCCCGGCGGCGCTGGGAAGTTCTGAGAATCGTTGGAATAGCGTTACCGCTGTTCCAACAATACTACTACTACTACTACAACATCATTAGTGATTATAAATGATTATATACAACAACAACGCGCCATCTCCTTCGCTACCAGATTTACCATCAACATCACTTTATTATTTCTCAGTTTTGTTTGTGTTTATTTGTTCTCATATTATGTTGTTACTTGTTACATAGAAACAAACAAATGGTAGCATGTACTATCTATTCTCTTAGTAATACGTTTACATTAAGTAGCAATTAATTCTCATGATCTAATTTATCGTTAATTAGGATTGCAAATTAATTAAATTCTCAAAATGAGTCAGGAGTAATTAACAGCTAGATGTATGTACGTTCCATATAACACCTAGCTCCATGTACCTATTGTTCCTGTCTATCATTTATCAGAAGCTTTCACGTTTACTTATTGTGTGATACGTTGGCACACCCGCACTCTGATATCAACCTTATTTCTTAGAGTTAAAGTTTATTTTGAGTTCACCGTGGTTTCTATAGCTACCTTTAAATGTACATGCTGTTATGTGATTCCTCAATATTTATAAATAATAATAGGCATTATGTTCGTCGGAAAGCAAGTTTTCTAAAGAATGCTTTCGTAGCAATCAATAGAACGGTAATACACGCGCGCGGTGCTACGCGCTACGTGAAGCTACGGCGGCTACGCAGTGGCGCGTAGCACTGGTCCCTAGCGCGCTGCGTGTGCTGCCACACACCCGTAGACTATAGATCGGCGCACACGGACCACACCTGACAGCCACAAACGCCGCCACGAGAAGTTAGAAGCGGCCACGAAGGAAGCTGAAACGCGCGACAGCCACTTGTGGCCGGTAGCTGCTACTTTTTTTAACCCATACGCTCAGTATCATAATGGACTCTGACAAAAAAGGTTTAAATGCACGAGTGGCGTGTGTGTGAGCAGTGCGAGCTACAAGAAGCGAGCAGCGGTGATTTGTAGCGGGTGGCGGCGACCAGCGTCAACCGTGTGCGGCGAAGCCATATAAAATGTATGAGAACTATAGGAAACATGCCGGTGGCAGCGTTTTCTGTTTATGGTCGATGGCCCGTGTAGTAAATGTAGCTTTGTCAATTTATTAGTGATCTTTATACTCGAGAAAATATTTTTTTTTTTTAAGGTGTGAAATTACGAATTATGGAACACTTTAGTATTAATCCACAAAAAGGTGTTGTTTATTAATTGTGATTTATTACAAAAAACAAACTTCAATTTTATCTTTGAAGTTTGTTCCGCCAATCCTAAATATGGTGTAAAATTATGGGGTCGAGTAGAAACCCTACATTCAGTTTCCATATTTATACAATAGATCAAACCGTCAGTTGAGACTTGTCATCTCTTAGCTGCCAGTGACTTAATTCAATTTCTTTTTGTTTTATTAATTAGTTTTTATTTTATTCTTTTAATTATTATTACTTATCTACATTGTGCTCACATATTAGAAGCGACAAGAAATATGTAACCAAGATTTATGTAACTCATAATATGATTTAAAAGAGTGTCCATGGAGTTTCTTGCACGTTCTTCTCCATAGAGATCTACGCTTTGGAACGTGCAATTTAGCTTCACTTGTATTTTTTTTTGACTGACCGACATTTTGACTATTCAAAAGTGCCTGTAATTGGTCTATTTGAAATAAACGTTTCTGATTTCTGATCATGCCCTCTGATAAAGTGAAGCGATTTCCCGCTTGTAAACAGAAAACCATTTGTTAGATGTTAATGATATCCTAAATATTCTGTGTGGACTCCAAAGAAATAATACGAAGCATGCTACGGGAGCAACGCGTTCGACGGGAGCAATGCGTGCTACGGGAGTGACGCGTACGACGGGAGCAATGCATGCTACGGGAGCAATGAATGCTACGGAAGCAATGCGTGCTACGGGAGTGACGCGTACGACGTGAGCAATGCATGCTACGAGAGTAATGTATGCTACGGAAGCAATGCGTGCTACGGGAGCGATGCGTGCTATGGGAGTAATGCGTGCTATGGGAGTAATGCGTGCTACGGGAGCGATACGTACTACGAAAGTGATGCGTGCTATGGGAGTAATGCGTGCTACGGGAGCGATACGTACTACGAAAGTGATGCGTGCTACGGGAGCGAAGTTGCGGAAAAAAGCTGGTAGTAGATATAATAACACACATTGTCACCATACGCACCGGATTGTAGACAAACTCCCACATATTTATAGTGGCTTATTGGAAATCAAACAGATAGAAGAAATATTGAACTTCAAATACATTCCCGAAAGTCCTGAAACAATATTTGATCTCCCCTCGAATTGAGTCTGAGTGGAGGAGTATATTGAATCAAATTCAATGGGGTTTGTTGCGATGACGCGGCATCCGGCGCCGGGCCGATACGAACACGGACTTGCAAGCCGCGCGCCCCCCAAATTTACGCCTTGGAATAAATACGTACGTTTTGTTTGATAAATTGTGGCGTGTTTGTACTGTGATTGGAGTATGAGTGTTATGTGCTTTCTGTAAGAATTAAAAAAAAGTTAAAGATTTACTTAATAGTTACTTTACTTAATAGTTAGTCATCTTTTTTAATGAATATGTATATTATAATAAGCTAGTTAAGTGTCGTTTGTATCAAAATTATTTTGCAAGCGCTGCATCTCTACAATATCAACTGCTACTACTACTATATCAAGATAATAAAAACAATACGTTAACTCATAGGCGCTAACAATATATTTAAAAATCGCTAACACAGCAGCTATAGATAACGTTCACGAAATGCAAAAACATTTGTCGATCCCAACTTATACCGACCACCACATTTCTTACAAGTTTAAATTCGGTGGGTTCAGCTCAATCGAGCGTAAACATTTCACACCAGTCACCACGCAGTTCATTGCAAATCCCTTGCTCAGCACGCTCTATAAATATAATTCGGGCACATTTCCGCGAGTCAAAGGCAAGCGGCGATGATATCAGACGGTATCGAGCAGAGATCAGGCATTACGCGCTGATACGACGGCTCGCGATAACCTCTCCACGCTTCGGGAAAAGATTCCACAACAATGGACGACTTTATACCACTTCGATCTTTGTGGAATATACAGTTTATCCGATGTCAATTCTTCCATAAGCGTGGGATTGACTTCGAGATCCTGATCTCGTGGATACGGGGATCAATTATAATAAAATCCTTGCGTCGACTGGGGTGCTCTGTTCGTGACAAGTTTCACGAATCTAAGAATAGATAAATCGATTAAGATAGGATTGAGATAACGCACATCTAAGTAAATGTTTGTATGCAATTACTTTTCCAATTCTCTTTAGAATCTTACTTCAATTTTTTGGAACATTCGAATTGAAATTCGCTGTGCAAAGATGCATAATTGTTTGCTTGTATTAATTCGCACGGCCCCGCGTGGTGTATTATGGCCCATTCTCCCTCTTAGAGAGGAGGCCTGAGTCCCAGCAGTGGGAACATTATAAGGCTGATTAAGGTTGATTTCTTTTTTGTTTGATTTGTTTGGCTGGTTGATTGCTGGTTTTTTTTGTTTGTTTATATGAGTTTCACAAGCTAGTTAAGAAAGAAAGAAAGAAAGAAAGAAAGAAAGAAAGAAAGAAAGAAAGAAAGAAAGAAAGAAAGAAAGAAAGAAAGAAAGAAAGAAAGAAAGAAAGAAAGAAAGAAATAAAGAAAGAAAAATATTTATTTGGCACACGTACACAGATACACACAATGCAGAAACAACATGTAAACACTTCAGATAAAAAAAATAAGAAAATAAAATAACTAACATTGTGTGTCTCGCGCCTGCACCGAATAGGTCCAGTTCAGCAAAAATGCCAGATAACTTCGTGGTAGTTGCCTGACGCTGGTTTTCAACTAAACCTTATTTAGAGTGTACGGTAGAAAAGTTAGTTTATTTATAATAGTTGTAATGCATATAACACGTGATTTCTAAGAGATGGGCAAGGAGAGCGAAGCTGCAGGAATAAGCTAGTTGTAACATGATCCTGAGGCGGCAGGTGCGTTGATGTTCGGTTCACCAAAACTTTTAATCAGATCGATTTGTGAGACGTGACTTTAAAGATACGACGAGTTAACGTGGTATGTTTAAACGCGCTTCGTTTCTATAATAAAGTCTTTAGGTCTTTGGGCCGGCTTTTATGTATGTGTATATGAATGGTTGGACATCCAAGTAAAGAAAGTTCGTTATGTGTTGTGGAACATTCTCAGGGGATCCTCGATGACACGCAAACACCGCTCCTCCATCAAAGTCCTCACAATGAGCAACAAATGACATGATATGTTTGACGGTGTGTCCACAGTGTACGTGTGAACAGTATTGTTACTTGGTCTTGTCTTTTATGAAAATGTTCGATTTAATTTTCGTTAGCTGTGGCATACATCGATTATTTGAAGCATGGCAACATATCTGAAGGGTAAATCAACAAATGCACCGCAATCTCAGACGCCTGATTTCAGCTGATTTGTTGTTACTTTTAAGGTAGCAACTTGCATTCCACCATTTTGGTCTGGTGAGAAATTGCAATCGTACTCATACTTTGATCGGTATTTGCTCTTTAATATCAAGAAAAGATAAGGAAAGCGCTTTTAAGGCTGTAATTCACCAGTCACAAATGCTATTATTTGAATCCGTGCAAAATTAATGAGGTTAGTCTTTTGTTTTTCGCTACTGATCTCCGTGCGGCGGCGTCGTGTCCCGCCCCGGGAGCCCGGGAGTCGCGGGACTACTCCGGACATGTTTCAGTAGCGACTTGTTGCTCCCCGCCTACACAGGGGCGCGGGGCGCGGGGGACGGGGCTGTTTACGAGGATTCTGAACGTATTAGCGTAATGTATTCAGTGGGAACATGTCACAGGGCTTGATTTATTTGCTTTAAAATATCACGAGTTATTTGGTAAGCTAAACTCCTGACGTAAATCGTAGTAACAAATATACCCATCATTTATCTCTGATAAACCCACTTTCAAGTTTGTATTCCGGCGATAACTTTACAATACTTGAACTTCAAGTTGGCTTGTTGGCTTGGCTTCAATACCCGGCGTGTATTGTTGCAAAACAAGAACGATCTCAGTTCTGTTTTAGGTACCCTGGTATTGTTTAGTCAGTGCCCGACTTCGGGCACCGTTGGGCTTTTCCCAGTGTCACCGTTTTGAATTCTAAACCGCACCAGTGGATGGGCACGGTTAATTGAGTAGTTAGTTAGTCGGCAGCGCGGCCAGTTCGTCCACCATGTTGAACTATCAATCAATGAGTGGCCAATTAATTGGAGTTAGCTAATGAACTTTTCAATTGTCAACATGTCTGGGGGGAGGGTTTTCACCCTCCCCCCTCAATTTTCATTGGAGCCTTAACTGTCAAGTGTCTGTCAAAAGTTAAGTCACGAAGATATATAGCAAGGATGAAGGACAGTATAAGGCAATACCTGCTGCCGGCGGCTTCACACGCATGAAAATGGAAAATTGTACCGAGGGAATATATTCCCGGTATAAAAAGTATTCTATGTGCTTTTCCAGGACACGGTCTACCCCTGCATGAAATTTCATTGAAGTCCGTTCAACCATTCGAGCGTAAAAATGTAACTAATACACACACACACTCAGACACATACATAACATTAGTGTGATATATTGAGTATTCACTGATCATATATACTTAAGCAGTATTCAGTGATTCATTCACAGAATGCTGCAATACTGCAAAACAAACCCCGTGATTCTTCAAAACTTGATGAGACATAACTTTCTAGTGCCTGTTCTAGATAAAGTAATATTGTAAAACACAGAAACGTACTCTTCAATTTATAAGCAGCGGTACTCACAAACAGTTTCCTCATTTCCAGTTCTCAGCAAAAACGTGAAACAAAAGCTTCAGTTTGATATTAAAACCGCAGAGTTTGGAAGCTCTCTCTTCCCTTTATCAATTAGGCACCTGTCAGCGGCGCGGCGCCGAATTAAACTTTCGTTTAGTCTGCAGACATGATGAGACTGCAGAGTGCTGAGTTCTGCTGAGTTCTAGCGCCAGCGACACATCGAGCTAATGTTCGTGGTGTATATACAGAGGTACGTACGTGGTTGGAGTCGTTAGTAGAGTTTTGGTGGCCGACACGCTGTTCGTGGTGGATGATGACAAATTGTAATGAAATATGTGCATAGTAATATGAATTTAAAATAAAAACTAGTTCCGCCGCGCATTATATTCAGTTAATTTTATGATTTTGTTCATATTTGTGTGATACTAATTGTACTTACTAAACCAATATATATGAGCAGTGGTGGCCGAGTGGTAACGGCCCCGACTTACGAGTTGTAGGTCGCGGGTTCAAACCCAGCCAGGCGCATTACTTTGTGTAATTTATTTCATCACCACTGCTCTCAAAACGGTGAAGGCAAACATCGTGAGGAAACCGGCATGTCCTAGAACCAAAAATTCGAAGACATGTGACATCCACCAACCCGCACTGGGCCCGCGTGGTGGATTACGGCCTATTCCCTCTCCTAGAGAGGAGGTCTGAGTCCCAACAGTGGGAACATTATAAGGCCGACAATGCTATGCTATGCTAAACCAATATTGGAAAAGTTGTACTTTCTATATTTGTGATCGTATTTACGTTTAATTTACATTGGTGGCATTGGTGCTTGGGCCTTTTGTGTTTTAATAAGCGAATGACATAATAATAATAATAATACGTCACTCTCTCGCATTTAATTTTATTTAGCATTTAATTTCCCTCTCCGTACCTATCGCCCACCACCTCTGCCCTCATAAGTGTGTGTTTGTTAGAAAGCATTATTCACTGGAACTACAAGTTCAAATTGAAAAAAATATTTATTAATTCCTTAATAATTTATATTGAAAAAATAATAAATATAGTGAGATTTATATTTATCGAGAAAAGCTATTGGCTAAATAAAATTACGTTACAACCAATAGGAGCGGAACAGTAACCATAGACGCGGGTTATGACGCTGTGGAATTGGGCGTTAAACGGCTTTATCCGATTTGGCAGACAAAGACTGCTATTTTGTAATAACTTCAAAAACATTTGACATTATTAAAAGATGATATTAAAAATGGCGGCAATTGTTTTGTTTGTCCGGAGCGGCTGACTTGCTAGATCGGTCCCTAGGCCTCCGGTGTTATTATAGTATTTTTAAGGTTTTGCAATTAGAATTATTGATATTTATCGTAATCATTAGTAAATAAATATTATATATAATAGTATTACATGATAAATTATCACATATTATAATTCTTCTGGGCATGCAGACGACAGCGAGGTGGAGGAGTATTTGGACGCTTTACAGTATTCTGTATCCTTATATAGGTACATATGTACGTAATGAGGCTATAAATACTCGAAGTTAATTAATATTGAAGTCATTTTTGTATTCTAAGGTCTTTCAATTAAAAACAGAAAAAAAAATAACAAAAATATAGTATACCTACATAATCTCTATGATAGTAATTTTTTAATGTAGTAGTGAGTAGTTTTAAAACCCAAAGATTATTTTTATAGTCAGAAGCAATCTGGGGTATCCTCGACTCATCGCAAATACAAATACAGTGCCAGTGTGGAGCCCCTTCACAGGATGTGTGTCACCTCCTTTCCTTCTCAGCTTGCGCAGGTGCCTGCACCTTCCGCGAACTGAACGAGGCCTACTACAAAACTATTCTCGTGGCTACACATTGGTCGGACAAAATATGAGTTAAGTCGATACAAAAGAAGAAGAACCCAAAGATTTACTAGTAGAGAGAGGCTTGTTGCGTGAAGTCGGCCTATGCACGAATAATTTGCCATCAGCAGAAATTACAAAATTCCATGCAGACTTTCATACCCCTTAAAAGGAAAAATTTTCAAAAATCTTTCCACAGTAAGTATTTAGGTAAGTAGCTACTCAGGATTGTGACTTTGTGGAAGAATATCATAGCTATGTTTTACAAGAAATTCATCTGAAAATCGTGCTTTTAAATCCAGCGGGTTAAGCTGGTGTTAGCCAATGAATAAAATTAAGATTTCTAATAAGTAACTGTAACAAAACGAGACCCGCGCGCCGCACGTAGTGCATAAGATATAAGCCGTGAAGCAAGCTTGCAGTAGCAGTGGGCAGGTGCGGACCGCCCAGGGGTGCCCCCGCCGCCCGGGGGCGACAGTCGGGTACACGTAGAGCCTGGCCTCCCGTGAAGGCCAAATATGTCTAAAAAGGTAAAAGTGAGACGCTTTAATAAATATTTAATGGAGTGAACGTAATCGGATGAAAGGTATTTTTAGCTGCCATAAATAAATGACACGTGTAGATGATACAGTGTTCTGTGTTAGTGGGGCTACTTGTTGTGTACATTATTATATTAACATAAACAAAATTTGGACACAAAATAAAACTATGGCGGGACCTGCGCGGGATGCTGGACAACATTTACACACATCGCTCAACTTATTTGTAAAGATATAATGTTCAAGCTGCCGCCAGCCGCGTTACTTACTACTCTTATGTCTACTCGTATACCTAATGATCGAATCCGCAATCCGCAAAACAACTATATTATTTACTACAACATTAGCTACATTGCCAACATAGCCTGAAGAATCGCCACACTTAAGTTGTAGTGGGAAGGGCACATTACTCATAGGACAGATGGTCAATGGGGACGAAAGGTTCTGAAGTGGCGAACGCACACCGGAAGACGCAGAGTTGGGAGACCTCTCACAAGGTGGACTGATGATCTAGTGAGGATCGCGGGAATCAGATGGATGCGAGTGTCACAGGACCGTTCGTTGTGGCGACACTTGGGGCGGCCTGTGTCCAGCAGTGGACGTCTTTTAGCTGAAACGATGATGATGATTAGCTACATTAAGGACTGTAGGCATTTTTGTATGGACCCTTGCACACGTCTGACTAAGCTTAATACAATATACATAAGCTTTACTTTTCAAATGACAACTTGATAGCGTCGGCTCCATAATGTCTTCTCTCTTTTGCTACTTTTGTTCTGAATTAATTCCCCTCGTAACAGTTTTATATTTCTGCGTTAAAACAGTGGCCGCAGACTGTAGCCCAGCTATTCAAATGTAACGACATTGTTCGCATAATGCTGTGCACAATAACCCCAAGTGCGCAACTTTTCACATAATGCTCACACTGGTCAGGAGCGAACTTATGTTTGAACAGGGTTCTGTACTTCGGTGATCCAGTTCTGCAAATGCATTAATCTACTTTGATACTGTTCAATGCATTAATCTACTTCGCTTGTTATTTTAGTTTCTTGGGATCTGTTTAGTTCTTCGGAAACTGTTGAATTAGATTTTGTACAGTAACATGGACGTGTCAACTGTGAATGTTCTGTTTTATATGTTCTCCCTCCTTTCGTGGGGAACTCGGGAATGTTTGAAGCATTAACCTACTTAGTTACCGAGGTGGGTAACCGGCTTCACAACTTACTCGCTTACTTATAAATTCGAGCTGTTTTTCAACTTACTTCCTAAGTTCTCAACACGCTATCTCCACAGTCCGACTCAGACGAGCCAGGTCTCTTTTCTCATTTTTCAATAGAAGGTCTAAAATATTCTCAAATTAGCTGTTACCCGTGACTTCGTTCGCGTGGAGTTAAGAACGTAACTCTCTGTTAGTGAAAGTCCCGTCAAAATATATTTATATTTCGGAGATGATCTCACCCCTCCTACAGAGAATCAAGTCCTGTTCCTGCTGGAAAATAAAAACAGTAGGTTAAGTTACTCATTATGACATCAGCTATATCACAGTGAAAGTCCCATCGAAGTAGGTCCATCCGTTTCGAAGATTAGCCGAAACAAACTGACAGATAGACCGACAAATTTAAAAAAATACGTTATAGGTATCGAATATCACACTAATATTTTTGTTGCGAAAGTTTTTGAGTGTATTGTCTCTTTCACGCTGAAACTATTGAATAGATTTCGATGAAGGTCATGTTATTGTATGTTCCCTTGGGATCTTTCACGCGGGCGAAGCCGCTGGCAGCAGCTAGTGTTTTCATGTAAGTATTATGCATTTAGTATAAAAAAGTCTTGTCGCAAGATAGTGATGATGGGAGGACCGATGACCTAGTGAGAGCCGCGGGAGTCCGGTGCTTGCAGGTCGAGCAGGACCAAACAGTGTGGCTTTGTTCACTTGTCGAAGTCTTTGTCAGCTCAAAGAATAAATGATTTATCATTCCCGTACACAACAGTACAATACAATGATGTCTTTTCGGTTTAAAAGTTTTACAAGTATTTAAGTCCGTTTCTTAATTCTCTCCTCAAACGCAGTCTGTGTGAGTCAGTCGCCGAGCCACACAGTGCACATTGTCATTAGGTATAGCGCGGGAACTGCTAGCTCCGGGCTCCGGCTCGGTACGTTGTTGAGCACTAACGCGTAACGTCCCTGAAATATTAAGCGAGTGGCGCCGGCGGAGACTATATGTATGTGATAGTGCAGCTAGGAGTTTGGGGACCGTCGGGATTATGTGCTAAAAGAGAGATAAGAACAGATTATCTAATGATGGCTATCGTGTTGTTTAGTTTGTAGAAGTAGTGGTGGTAATGTGTGGAGGGATGCTGTAGAGCTCAGATTGCCTATCTGAACACACAATCTGGTATTAAACCGCTTCAGGTTGAACTAGAATCTGAACCTAACAATGCCTTCTGAAGGCAGAGCGAGCCTAGGACCAAAACATGTGAAAGTCACGGGGGAGACATTTTTCCTGCTGTGGGATTATTATATAGGCTCGGTCGCCTATAACGTGTAGTTTTTAAAAGAGAGCCTTTCTAAAATTGCTATGGCACACGAATGCCCAAAACAGGGCGAATAAATCGAAGATAACTTTTTATGTTGGGTCACCATCTAATAAGTTCTCCCGCTCTGGGTGGAACGATGAGACTTTTACTGACTACAACTCATCAATGCCTTCGAGGGTGGTGGTGACTCTTTCAAATAATCCGGTAACCCTGGCAGGCATCGGACGTGACGGGAGTTGTTGTCGTGGTACTTATCCGACGACGTGAGGATTTTCTTTCCCTCACACTTTCTTCCACATTACTGCTTTGCAGATGAAGGTGACTGCTTCCCTGTGGTGACCCCTATCAAGCGGGGCAGACCTCCGCCTTATGCTCTACCGAATCCTTCGGGCGGTCCACACTATGATAATAATGATCTGGGCGTTTCTTCCCACCGAATCCAAAACAGGAACCTCCCGAAAAAAAACGCGTCCAGATCTGCATCAGGCCAAAGGTAAGGACGCTGCCGTGGTCCCTCCTCTAATGACTCTTCAAAGGGGATACATATCGCTGCGATTGTGGCGTGCGCAAACCGAAGAATTCTTAGATTTATCACACTGTGACAATGTGTGATACCTGATCCAATGTTCTAATTTCATCCAGATATATTATATTTACGTACAGTAGTAAAGTTTTAATGTTTCTCTAACTTATTCTAACAACTCAATCCAAACCGATACAGAGTTCTCTGCCAAAAACAACTGTATATTGTTATTGCTTGCAATGTTTGTTTATTCCAATGCATTTCTAGGATTCGGTATACATTGCTTACTTGCTGGCAGGAATCTAACCGCAGATGGGATCAATCCATCGTAAATGCGGAGATATGTCTGATCGACTGGAAGTGTTACAGCTATTCAACGGTGTTTATCCTCATTACTGTATTACTGTTGTGCTTGGCAATCACATGAGCGTACTTCGGACAACATTATGTCTGGACGAGGTGTTACGTATGTATTTGATGAATTTGGCAGTCAATGCGTCGGACTTCATATCCTGCTACACGTTTACTTCGACAAGAACCAGTATATTTTACCCTCGCAGTGACGGCCATCCCATAGCAGTCCATCGCAACTTAGCTGACACTTATCTACCTTCCTAAAGTTGTTTTTCTTATCATTAATATAAATACATCAGCTACCTACTTTTAAATGCGACCACGTTCAAAAAACATCAGTTGGACAAATGAATTAAAGAAGCAGACACCCCGGAAACTCTATTAGAATACGATGCCAATGAAACCGTTAAATTGGTGGCAATTTTCATTCGCCGTAAAACAACAAACAAAATAAAGTTTCCTGTAGTTAAAGCGAGCTAAAATGTTCATGTTACGGCAGAGAGCGCCCTTTGATGTGCCGCTGTTATTGTGACTCGATACTGTTTGTAACACTAACAAGCCCACCCGGCGACACTCGGGACAATCACTGCACTTCGATGTCAGTAAGTGTCTTTGTATGTTAACATAAAATGATATGTCGTTACTTTGCTCTTTTATCGTAAACGTGAAGTCGAACATTGTTTTATTTCCTAACTGTGAGTTTGCGACAAATGCCACACTGCATGCAAACAACATTTTCTTTCCACAGCAACACCTACTCATATTGCATGACTATTTTTACAACTGAAATTCTGGCCAAACTTGTCCAAAGACAAAAGTGAGGAATGTCCACGGATATCTATGGAACGTCTTTTCCCCACGCAAAATATATTTTTTTCAATACACTTACTTGAAAATCCGTTCTTATTCCTACCACTTTTAGGCACGCAATTTACTGTTTTCCGCACTAATGCGGAAAAGTGCGTGAAGTTACCCCGTCACAATTTATTGTATGGATCGTATCAGGCTGGATGCTAAACGACTCCCACGATTGATTTTTTTTATTTCTTAAAAAAAGCGTCGTTTGATATACGTAGAAATTTGTCACTGCAGCACTCGACTCCATAACATCCTCGCCTGCGGCTCGAGCGAGTTCCGCCTCGGGCGCATTGACAAAATTTCTCCACTTGTATCAAAATATAGTATATGAAAACGAGATTGAGACTTTTTCCTAAAAAAAATGTGTTGATAGGTCGACTTCCATCGACCACCTAGTTATGACAGCAGTGCGATGTTGTTTCGCGACTCGATGTAATGTACTCCAATCCCGATGTGAAGGAAGGCATCGCATACGGTTCATTAACTGCAACATTAAGCGACTTTAATTCCCGACGCTAATGAATTAGCTGCCGTAATTAGGGCTGCCACAAGTACCGCCATTCATTAGGATGGTCACTTTGTCACAAGTCGGACAAAGCGGCCAGCGACCAGTGACCGCTGGTGCTTATATTTTTCATTAATTGCACCTTAGTAACTAATGACAGTTTTTTACTTTCATCGCACCATACCGTGTACACACATCACGCACAAATTTCTCTCTACATTTCTTTTTGCCAACAGCATTGATATTTTTCAGTATCATATTTTTTATGTACTGTCAGTACATACATGTACCGGACATGGTGGACCTCCCACTCATACGTACAAAGCGTTTTGGGAACACATTCATTATGCGTACAGCTAAGGAGTGGAATTCCCTGCCGGAGTCTGTGTTTTCTGATAGCTATAACTTGAGGGTCTTTATGTCAAGGGTGAATAGGTAGCTAGAAGCTACTTATGCGTGCGTGGCAAGCGTGCTCCATCGTCGGCCACATCATCGCTTTCCATCATGTGAGATAGTGGTCAAACGCGAGCATATCCATAATGACAAAAATATAGATAAAAATATATATATATTTATATACATTTATAATAAATAAAAAAATAGGAAGTCTAATAGTCTTTAAAAAATGGGAGGTTTTCAACTCATTTTTTAGGGTTCTGTAGTCAACTAGGTACCCTTATAGTTTCGCCAAGTCTGTCTGTCTGTCTGTCTGTCCGTCCATCCGCGGATAATCTCAGTGACCGTTAGCACTAGAAAGCTGAAATTTGGTACCAATATGTATATCAATCATGCCGACAAAGTGGTAAAAAATGTTTTATTAGGGTACCCCCCCTACACGTAAAGTGGGGAGTGATTTTTTATTAGCTCAGCGAGGCTACTGGGACCAAGGGTCTGCTTCTTAAAGGAAGACTCGGCCTTGGTACGAAAGGCAACGAAGGAACAGGAGTGGGTTTTTAGTCAGTAAAAGTCTGACACTATCTCTCGCTCCGCCCAAGAGCAGGGGATGTCTTTAGATGATTTTCCCACCGAAAAAAAAAAGCGCCTAAAGACCGCCCTTGTACCCACAGATTACGTTAGTTTCTAAGTTTTTGTTACTATTTTGGTGTACAATAAAGTTTTATTCTATTCTATTCTATTCTATTCTACAGTCAAAAATTATCTGATGACAAGAATTCACTACACATACACACATATGTCTCAGTTATGATAGATAGCAGCTATGATGATACAAATAAATAAATGGTTTTGAATGGTTCTGGTGAAAATGGTACCATCGTACTGACTTGATGATAAAGCAGGAAGGTAGGCACTGGAACTCCGTAATGTATCCTTGCCGAGTTTAGGCTTATTAGAAATGTCATGACATGAAGGCACTCTGGCTATACTGCGGGGTACAAAACTAGAAACACCAACTTCTGAAATTTCCTTCTTTTTAAGGTTCGTACCTCAAAAGGAAAAAACGGACCCTTATAGGAGCACTTTGTTGTCCGTTCGTCTGTCTGTCTGTCTGTCAAGAACCTTTATCTCAGAAAGGCGTGAAGGCATCTTGTTGAAATAAAACCATATACTCAAATCTGCGGTCCCTTGCAGCTGTGAAAAAATCAAACATCTAAATTAACAAAAAGTTACGGCCGTTTATGTCGCAAAAAACGTACATTTCGACACTCTCAAAGGAATCAAAATTCATAGGGTACTTCCTGTTAACCCAGAATCCTGAAATTTGGCATGAAGCAAGTTTTTATAGTATAGATATAGGTATGAATCTGAAAACTAAATTTGTAGTTAAGTCACAAAAAAAAAAACTTTTGTTACAATTCGGAAAAATCTTTGTAACTCAATTCGAGAATCGAACTGTTTTCATAGGTAAGTTTGTGCGGAACCCTCAGTGCGCGAGTCTGGCTCGCAATTGACGTTTTTTTTGGAGTGATGTCAGTTCTTTTGTAAAATGTTTTTCTACATTAACGCGGGCGTAGCCACTGATAGAGAAGCTAATAGTTCATGTATTGGTTGCACTCACCTGACGCGCCGCCGCCGGCCACAACCACATGAACATGTACACAATGCGCCGCGACGGCGTAACACGGTGTGTTGCTAATAGTTCATGTATTGGTTGCACTCACCTGACGCGCCGCCGCCGGCCACAACCACATGAACATGTACACAATGCGCCGCGACGGCGTAACACGGTGTGTTGCTAATAGTTCATGTATTGGTTGCACTCACCTGACGCGCCGCCGCCGGCCACAACCACATGAACATGTACACAATGCGCCGCGACGGCGTAACACGGTGTGTTGCTAATAGTTCATGTATTGGTTGCACTCACCTGACGCGCCGCCGCCGGCCACAACCACATGAACATGTACACAATGCGCCGCGACGGCGTAACACGGTGTGTTGCTAATAGTTCATGTATTGGTTGCACTCACCTGACGCGCCGTCGCCGGCCACAACCACATGAACATGTACACAATGCGCCGCGACGGCGTAACACGGTGTGTTGCTAATAGTTCATGTATTGGTTGCACTCACCTGACGCGCCGCCGCCGGCCACAACCACATGAACATGTACACAATGCGCCGCGACGGCGTAACACGGTGTATTGCTTGTGATGTCTTAATGACCTACACAATGTGGTTGACGCTCTCAGTGCAATATGAACACAGTCCTTACCGAAGGATGTTATTAAAGCAGTAAGTGCTTTTGTAAACATTATACAGCCAAAATATCGCATCGGATAGTCCACCCCCTTCGTTCTCTTTTCATATCAACATTGTCCTTTAAAAATTGATTTAATTTCATCATTGATTGTTGACTACGAAACGTTGGCGCAATCCTAAAACAGTAATGTGAGAATAAAACCTCAAACTCCATGGAGCTTATTATTTTTTCGAGAAATGAAAAAGTAAAAATTGCAGTCTACAAGTGTCGTGCACAGAACATTAATACTCAAGAAGAGGGTGTCGTGTAGCAGCCCTATGTTAAATGAGCGCGTTTCGTTTTGTTCGTCGCCGGCTCAAAGTGGAGTGTGTTCCTATCACAGAGCGCGGAAGCAACTCGCCGATGTCTAAAGATGGCAGTACTAGTCTACTTGCAGGTCAGCTAGTCATTTGTGTACCTAGTTCGTGTATTAGACTTAAGTTTAGCATCACCCTAGACCGAGTTCTTAAAACTGAACACCATCTCTAAAAGAAAGTTTATGTCGAAACTGAATCGGAAGGTGTGGCAGAAAGGAGACACGAACTAATCCGCCACGCAGCAGTGGGACATTCCAGGGCTGATTATGACGATGATGGTTCAAACAGATGGTGTCGGTGACATGTTTGATTTATGAAAATTATGGACAATGCCGCCTCTAGCAGCGGGAGCTGCCTCGTCGCCGTGCCCTGTGGCCTACGCCCAGCCGGCGGGCCGGGGGCCGGCGGGCGCGCGGCCTGCGCTCCTGGGGGGATGTTAATGTTTAAGTAGCCACCTTTTATTTTATCTTTATGCACATTTAGCTTTGTAAAGCTATCCGTGCCAGTCTACCTATCTTCACATGTGAAGGTGGAATTACTTTGGCCATTTTAAAGTAGAAATGCTAGAGTGTTGCAATTACTTTCTGGTACTATACTTCTGGAATGTATTTGTCAGTATAGCAGGAACTTGTGTTTTTGTGATCCCTCAGTTTTGCTATCCTTGTTGCTAAAGTAATTATGTTGATTAGTTTACAAGTCATGAAACAATAATTACCAGCAATGTCTTATTGTGTTGTAATCCCCAAGTATATCTCAATCTATTAGCATGCGACGCGGCTCCGCCCGTCGTTTCATGAGCTTCCTCAGTAATTATTTCTTGTCACCCATCGGGGTCACCAGCAGGAAATTGTTTCTGTTATAATCTCCATCTTTACCTTTCTCCTCGGAGGCTTATTATGAAGTGTTGCCCGGGCCATTGCGAATATTGTCGACACTAAACCCAATGAGCGTAGCTTCGACAATTTTCTTTTGTTTAGAAAAATATATTTTAGGAGAATTACCAGCTTTATTCCTTGTATTCATGTGTCTGTAAGTTTTCAGTTTGAGTTGTATAAGAATCATACAGATGGTGTAGCTGGTGGCTTACTTTAGCTAACGGGAGGTAAAATGTAGGTAAAGTACTTCCGCAAACGTGGCTACTATCAACAAACGTGGGTGCTGTACGTAAGCGCCAGTACGTGCCGTGCCTCACCCATTTAGTACCTACTACAGTACAGTATCCGACCCGTAGCGATCCGTTCGTGACCTTCCGCCGAGAACAGCATATCTTTCTGAATGTGCGTCTTATTAACGAGAGGAGCGTTTCGTGCTTAATTTAAACTCACAAGTTTGTATTTTAAGATAAATACTTTTGCATTATAACGTTCAAGAAGTAATGAGTTGTTCAAATTATATCTGGAATTGATGACACATTTTGTATTTGCTACCAAACTTTTCTGTAAGTTAGTACGTAGAAAGAAAAACATGTGTAAAAAATACAACCGACTTCAATGTAAAATATTACAATGAAGTTATCGAAGTATTTTTTTGGAAAATAACTAAATTTCATCAAATCAGTTCGATGGTACCATATTCATCGGAATGATTTATTTATTTGTATCAATATAATTACCTTAATTGAGATATTTGTATGGGTGAAGTTACGGTGGCCGTCTGTGGTCTCTTTTATCAGTTCACGTCATGAAGTGATTCTTTCTGAATTTATTTATTTATTAAAACTTTATGCACTAGTAATAAACACTGTACAAAGGCGGACTTAATGCCTTAGGCATTTTCTACCAGTCGACCTTAGGGTGGTGCAGAAACAAAACATGGTAGGTGCAGCTTGATGATAAAGAAATAGAAAAGAAATACAATAATAAATATATACTTAGATACATACCTACATACAAAAAAACAATGTAATTATGAAAAACGAATCCAACAAATCAACGCTGTGATGATTACACCAACTTCCTGCAAATGTGCTCACGTGCCTTCACCTTAAAAGTGAACCGACTGGACGCCATCCTGAATATAGTGAGATTTTAATGATCATATCAAAATCAGTTTTTAGGAATATATGACTGCATTTGAGGAGTTCCCTGAATTCCTCAAAGATAAGAATAGGTTATCAGAACTAGATTTTGATAAAAATGAGACCAATCTGCAAGTACCTAAGTCCTATCGAGAAAAAAAATATTTTCTATGTCGCTTAAATGACAGAGTTCTTCCATTTTATTTGTAAACTCTTAACTATCATTGTAAACATTTACCTATATACACTAAATAAAAAATGGCGTCATAAAACTCCTCCGCATCGCTGTCGACTGGTACTGCACCCATAAGGCTGGCAGCAGAGTTCTTAGGTAACAAAAAAATACAATGAGTCGCTTACAAATAACAATAAACAATACTAGTCACATCAACAAGCGTGCGACGTAGTTCTATGTGATAGAGTTTGTACCGATGCGAGGATAATTACACAAAAACGGATGTTTCCGCCACATTCTCATGTACGTACTTGCGAAAGTTTTGTAATCTCACGATGTACGCGCTGCACGCCCATGTGAGCGAAATTGGAAAACTTGTTCCAAACACAAAAAGATACTCAACCCGCGGTTATGGAAACCAGAATATTGTATCGGTTAACTTGGTCATAGCAGTCAATGTTTTTATTATATCACTTGTATTGTATTGCATATCAGTTATAGCGTTATACAGTTGTTTCAAAAAAGAAAAAAGTGAAAGTAGACTTCTTTCGTTAATGTCAGCAAATTGTGTGTGTGTTATAATCATGTTTTACCGAAACCGTTTTATTTCAAAAAAAGGAGGAGGTTCTCAATTCGGTTGTATTTTTTAAATGTTTGTTACCTCAGAACTCCGTCGTTTATGGAGCGATTTGTATTTTTTTTCTCTAAAAGGATATGCTTCCACATTAGTCCCACTTGAAATAAAAGGCCATACTTTGCCATTTGTGTTATTCATAAATCACCATGGTCTTGATTCTCCAAAGTAACTTCATTCCATATTACTTATTATTTCTAGTACTTAATAACCTTGAAAAACTCTACATTACATCTACTGGAGATGTTTTCGTTAATTAGATATTGAAAAGAGTTTAAACTTTTTCTATCAACTCCTATCCCGTCTGTAATAAAATAAAAGCGTCCATAAAACTAACTGAATAGATCTCGTTCAATCTCGACGACTCTGCTCGGTAAGCTTGAGAATATCGGGTGTCTCAAGTTTACTGTTTTCATTAATTAATTAGTTTATGATATATTATATATATATATATATACTTCAATCTCTATCGATCGCTGTGAACATGCAAACGGATTACACCCATTATTTTTTATTGACATATACCTATAAAATTATTTGCATGATTACGAATATTTAAAAAGACTTTCATGTATTTGTTGTCAATAAACCATTGTGTTGATATCGCAGCTTTCAAAACGATGCAGAAAAAACCCCAATTAATTTATTTTTGTATAAGAAACATTCCCGAGTCACATAAATTCCAATAACAAACGTACATAAGTGATTCTAATAATACCGACATGCTCTTTTCAGAATTATTCGCTCATTTTCTGAAACTTCGCTGTTTTGCTGCTCAGTGTTGCTGTAATGAAAAGGTTGCCGAAGGGCAGCGCGCGGCGCGCGGCGGGTGGCGGCGTTCTTTGAGCTTGAGCGCATTGTCTCGCCAATAACAACGACCCTTTGAGTGATGCGTGCCGGGATTCATGACGAGGCGCATTCGAAATGAGTTGCAAGTTTGATGTCCCGGAGCTTTGGAGTAGCAGCGTCGTAGAGACTTGTAGCACTGACGTGGCCTATCGAAGAGGGTTGTAGCAGTGTCGTAGAGAGTTGTAGCACTGACGTGGCCTATCATAGAGGTTCGTAGCAGCGTCGTAGAGAGTTGTAGCACTGACGTGGCCTATCGTAGAGGTTCGTAGCAGTGTCGTAGAGAGTTGTAGCACTGACGTGGCCTATCGTAGAGGTTCGTAGCAGTGTCGTAGAGAGTTGTAGCACTAACGTGGCCTATCGTAGAGGTTCGTAGCAGTGTCGTAGCACTGCCGTAGTACTGTCGCAGCCGTGTTGATGATGAATGTCGTAGCAGTACCGTCGTTCTGCATAGTATCCGTCATTCACAGTGCTGTGGTGTAACTTTCGAGAGTACGAACTTATCTAAAAATAGTGACTGGAGGATAATAGTAACATTATAATTGATTAAGAATGTTGCCGCACCATCATTTGTCTTAATTGCAGCACACCTCCACGTTTTTTGGTGTCATGGTCCGTGACGACGCACTCCGCGACACATCATCCATCATCGCGCCTACCTCCGCGCCTCACGTGTGTCGCCGGCACGCGCTAAACATTCCCCAAGGGATTAAACGCTGTAATTAAAAAATGTATTGTTCGGAACATGGACACTGTAAAGGCGGCTGCAGAAGGGACACTTCAAGTTATAATTGTTCAATTAAGCGTAGTACAGACTGCACACTTGTCGCAGCGCTTGAGCAATCGACTGCTGTGCTGCGTTCTGACACGAGTTCGATTCCCGCATGGAACCAATATTTGTATGGCCTACAGATAGTTGTTCCGGGTCTGGGTGTCTTGTGCATGTGAATTTACGTGTTTGAGAACGCACCCATGATACAGGAGTAATTCCTAGTGTGGGGAGATGTTATTTAAAAAAAATTGTTTATCCCGCACTGGTGGCGCGAAAAGGTGTGTCAAACTTTTACGATCAGTAAAAGTTTGCACACCTGTGTTCCTTCTATTACTGTTTACGATCCAGGACTAAAAGTTACTATTAACGATCCAGGACTAACAGTTACTATTTACGATCCAGGGCTAACAGTTACTATTTGAGATCCAGGACTAACAGTTACTATTTACGATCCAGGACTAACAGTTACTATTTACGATCCAGGACAGTAACTCTCCCGGACAGTCCCGAAGTCCTGGCAGGATTTGGCCCTAGGGGGCTCCGTCAATTTTGCTGACATCTGTTTGAGGCGTGCGTGGAACACGACGCGCTTTCCACCCAGACCTAGTTCGGGTGACTTAAGATTACTCCGGCCTGGAGTACGAGTGTGATGCTGATTCAGATTCAGATTCAGATATTTTTAACCGACTTCAAAAAAAAGGAGGAGGTTCTCAATTCGGTTGTATTTTTTTTTTTTTTTTTTTTTTTTTTTTTTTTTTTTTTTTATCATTTTTTTTTTTTTTTATGTTTGTTACCTCAGAACTCCGTCGTTTATGGACCGATTTGCAAAATTTTTTTTTCCCTTTATAGGATATGCTTCCAGATTGGTCCCATTTTTTTCAAAATCCAGTTCTGATGATGGAATCCATGAGGAATCGAGGGAACTCCTCAAAAATTATAGGCAACCCTATGGTAATTTTAGTATTTTCATCAAGAACTTAAGCATTTACAGTCAAAAAGTAACATTTGATGAAGTGGAACTGATGAAGAAGACCAGAAATGGTCAACGGAACTTCATACTCAAATAGATATCACATTGAAGATATAGTTAAGCGACTATGACAATACAAATAAATGAATGATTCTGAATAGTTACGTTGAAAATGGTATCATCGAAGTGATCTGATGATGATGATGGAGCCGGAAGGTAGGCACTGGAACTCCGTAATTAATCAATGTAACCTAGCCGTGTTTGGACTCATTAGAATTGTCATGAGATGCACTTTGGCTATAAGGTACTATCGAACTGATCTGATGATGGAGCCGGAAGGTAGGCACAGGAACTCCGTAATTAATCAATGTATCCTAGCCGTGTTTGGGCTTATTAGAATTGTCGTGAGATGCTCTTTGGCTATAAGGTACTATCGAACTGATCTGATGATGCAGCCGGAAGGAGGAAGGTAGGCACAGCAACTTTATAATAAAACAATGTAACCTAGCAGTATTTGGGTTAATTGGAATTGTCATTAGAAATAGGCACTCTGTTTATAAGTGTATCGCAACTAAAAAGTGTGAAATAAAAACTTTTTAGAAAAAAAAAATAACCGACTTCACTAAAAAAAACACTAAAAGGATCAAAATAACTTTAATTTCGGAAGTCGGTGTTAAATAAGAAACAAACAATACCGAGAAACACCGACATCCGAAATTAAAGTTATTTTGATCCTTTTAGTGTTTTTTTTAGTGAAGTCGGTTATTTTTTTTTTCTAAAAAGTTTTTATTATTTGTAGAACATAGGTGGGTAAACAAAAGTACAGATGTGATGTCAATATAAATGAACACTATGTCTTGCCGTCAACGGCGTACAAATATTCACATTACAATTGCATTATAGAATTGGAAAAATAATTCTTAAAAAAACATTCAAAAATAATCAAAACAAATTCAAAAATAATCAAAACAAATTCAAAAATAATAATTAAAAACAAAATAAAATACAGTACAAAAGCATCATTAATAAAATCAATTATAAATTCAACCAAATAATAAAATTAAAATTAAATTAGATTAAATAAAATAATTAAGATGATTATGTCCTTACATTAATTTGTCTTCCAAGTACTCATTGACTGTATAGTAAGTTTTCTCGTACAATAGATTAAGAAGAGCTCTTTTAAAATGGTGTATGCTGTCAAGATCTTTTAATGTATTTGGCAATTTATTATATAACTTGGGTGCCATTCCCAAAAAGCTCTTTGAGTATAGTGCAGTCTTGTGTGGCATGGCACATATCTCTCTATATCGTCTTTTCGACTTCAGTGTAGGAAACAAATGCAAGTTTGATTTTGCGAATACTGCTGTCTCGTAAATGTACATACAAGGTAAAGTAAGTAGCTTATATTTATTAAAGAAGGGTCTACAACTATCAGTTTTTTTTAAATTAAACACAGCACGTACACATCTCTTTTGAGCTTTGAACGCAATGTCCTTATCAGTGGAATTCCCCCAATAGATTATACCAAAACGTATGGTTGATGAGACAAACGCTTTGTATGCTATCAATACCACAGACTCATTAGATATTTTCGCTAGATTATATAACGCATAAGAATATTGGTTTAATTTTTTACAAACACTATCTACATGATTTTTCCAATTTAGATGACTATCCAAGTAAAGTCCTAGAAATCTGGCACTGTTGGTTTCATTTATTTTTTGGTCTGCATATCTTATATTTAAATTTTGTTTCTTCCTTCTTTGTTGGAACGTCAAAACCTGTGTTTTTTCTAAGTTTACTTTAAGTTCATTCTTACGTAACCAGTTGACAATGCAATGGATGGAATTATTTATTTCATTTTCATATGATTCTAAGTTTTCACACGGTATAATAATTGTGCTATCATCGGCAAATAGGACAGTCTGATAGTCGGTACATTTCGGTAAATCATTTATAAAAATGAGGAAAAGCAAGGGCCCAAGGACACTTCCTTGGGGTACACCGCAAGTTGTAAACCTAATGGACGACTTGTGAGCAACTTCTCTCTTAGATTTGGGACAAATTCTGTTTATAACCGTGATTTGTTTCCTTCCATATATATAAGATTTGATTAGGCTCAGTATATTTCCTCGGACACCATAACGTTCTAATTTACCCAGTAATATTGTATGGTCCACATGGTCGAATGCCTTAGACATGTCCATGAGTACCGCGGCAATTGGATTTTTTTTGTCAACATTTTTTACAATTTTTGCAACTAGCTCATAGACTGCTTTGTTAATGTTTCTGTTTTTCCGAAACCCATATTGTTCATTGGCGAGTATACCATTTGTTTCAAAGAACGAGCTAAGTGATTTGTATATCACTTTCTCAAAAACCTTCGATAATACCGGTATTAAGGCTATTGGACGATAATTTAAAATGTTTTCTTTGTCTCCTTTCTTATGAAGTGGCTTAATTATAGTCGTTTTTAATAAATTTGGAAAGTGGCCATGTTCAATGCATAGGTTAATTATAAAACTTAGGATGGGTGCAATTATATGCGACACTAGTTTTAAAATTTTAGTAGATATTTCATCATATCCCGTGCTATTGGTATTCTTTAGCTCATTGATGATTTTCAAAATGTCCATAGCATCCGTTGGTGCCATAAAAAGGGTTTTTGGGAAGTGATCTATAAGAGATGCAGCACTACCGTTTGTATCATTTTCTACACGATGTACCGAATCTATAAAATAATCATTGAAAGTCGTAGCTATGTCTTTAGGATCGTTAATTGTCTTATCATCGACAAAAATTTGCTTTATAGATTCCGGGGGAAAGTTAGATTTACACCTATTGATCAGTTTCCAGGTAGCTTTGGTTTTATTTTCTGCACTATTGATAATATGACTGTTTTGAGACTTTTGTGTTAAACGTATTATTCTTTTCAATCGTCTCGAATATTGTTTAAGTAATTTTTTATTTTCTATATTTGGTGATCGCCTATAGAACCATAACATCTCTCTTTTCCGCTTACTACAGTTTCTGATACCTTTAGATATCCATCGAGGAGTTTTCCGAGTGGAAATCTTTTTTCTAATGGTGGGAAAGCACAAGTCGTAAAAAAGTTTAAACATGTTATAAAACGAATTAAAAGCTATTTCCGGATTTGTGCTATTAAATACTTCAGTAAAACTTAAGTTACTTATGGCTTCGACGAATTTTGATATATTCTCAGAGCTATAGTCACGACTTAATACATACCAGTGATCAATTGAACATGATTTCCTAACTGGGCATTTAAAAAGTTGGGCGGTGTGGTCTGATAGGGCTAGCTCTAAAACTTCACCAGTACCACCTCTGACATTATGCATAACATTGTCGATACAGGTTCCACCAGATATACGTGTGGGACATTTTATACTCGGCTTAAGATTGTAGTTCAGTAGTAGATGTTGGAATTCAGCGGATATTCTTGTTTTTTGAAGAATATCGATGTTAAAGTCACCGCAAAGCATGATCCGTTTTCCCAAGTTTCTTCCACAAAAATTTAAAATATGCTCAATTTTATCAAAGAAAATAGAAGTAGCATCTCTCGTGTATTTTGGAGGTCTATAAATGCAAATGATAATCAAATTATGTGCTACCAGTTCGATGGCACAACACTCTATAAAGCTGGGCACACTAAATTCTTTAACGTTTATGACCTTGAACTCATATCTATGTCTAATAAGTATACATGTACCTCCATTCCTGGTGTTTCTTGAAGAATATGTCGCAAGTCTATATTCAGGTATAAATAAGTGCTTGGTATCATCATCTTTCATATTGTGTTCAGTGATGCACATAACATCTACTGCTTTCCCATTACAGAAAAGTTCATTAATATGAAGGCTTAGCAAATCTGATTTTCCTATTAATCCATTAATATTTTGATGTAAGATATTTATTTGACTACAAACGAAAAAAATCGTGTTCTGAGTTGTTAGTGGTGCTTTCAGTTTGGGTTGACTGATCGTTATATAGCTTATTCTTATTGTTGACTGATTGGTTAAGGATATTACCGACAGCAGCATTATCAAAACAATGATGAGAATGACAAGGAACTTCAGTAATTTCTGCTTCTGAACCTAGATATTTAACAAATGCCATTAAATTCTTAAATATTATAGCAACAGCTTTATTGTTTACTGTTGCACTATATTTTTGGAACATTTCATATGTATATTCCACACAATAATTGGAATCGAAAAGATAAGCATATTCCCACAATTCGTCATCTAAATACATCAAATGATTAAAAGTTTCAATGCGCTTATTAAATATAGAAAAATTATTACCTAACTTAAAATTAGGCGAACAAATCACAATATTAGTATTCATCACATTACTAAGCTCCTTCTTTATGTAGTCGATTAATAATCTGTAATTATTGGAGACTTCGAAGTCTCTTTCACCTATATAAATGATACAAAAATCATCATGAGTAAAGTTTTGGAGTTTTTTGTCTAGATTTGCAAATAACTGCTTTATGCCTCCATTTGGTATGATGTAATGACAGAACTTATATCCTACAAACGTACATTCCCCTATGTCTAACATTTTGTTCACATTATTACTCGAGATCATACATATTTTTTTACTATCCTGTTTACGGATTTCAGATGATGTTTTGAGGTGGCTGTCAGTAATCGTCGGTAGAGTTTGTTCTTCCTGAGTGACACTATCAAATAGCTGTGTATCTTGTTGAGGATCCTGAGCACACTCGTATTCGCGTGGAGTATTCTTGGATCTTATTTTTGATAATGCAGGTCTCCCGGAGGCAGTCATAGATTTTCTCAGGGATGTTATTTCCTGAACAGTCGTTTGTTGTGTTAAATGCTTTGACGGAGTTAATAACTTCCTTATCTTTGAATTAGGTGAGCCCACGTCGGTGGTTAACATTTTTGTTGTTTTTTTTAAAACCTCATATTTATTGGTAATTTCACTCAGTGATGATTTTAAACTGCTATTCTCAATGGATAGTATATTAATCTCTTCATGGGCCGATAATAAGTCCAATTTAAGTTTTTCTACTTGACATTTTAAGTCCTGTATTCCTCCTGATGGGATTACTATTTTTATATTCGAGGGAAACCAAATAGTACACAGGCTTTGGAGATATGTGCAGGTCCAGTTTAATCCCGGTGGTCACCATTAGCATTATATAATCTCTTGACCTCTTAAAAGATCACTCTGGAACCCCCTCTATACAGCATCTATTAGGGTACATCCCTAAGGAGACTGTTAAGGAGCTTCCCCTGAGCCTTGCAGATTTTGCGTCACCTAATGTCATGTTCTGCGTCTTCCGTTGCTTTCTCTTCACCTTAACTGATAAACGCTACTGATGTCGTCAAACTCGTAACAAAATCTTGGGTCGATTCCATTTAAATTGTCATTGACACGCTGGAAGTGGTGACCGATGATATGGTTCTACTGAACAGTCTCCATTTATTTGTTAGTAGGCCAGGCGAGGTGTGTGCGGGCGGTGCGGGGGCGACTGCTGTAAGTCAGCCATGTATTATTCATGCAGTAGCCAGCCCTGGGCCTGCACTCGCCGGCCGCACGTCGCTACATCTACATAACTGAATCACTCTTAGCGCTGCTAATTGCGACACACTAAGCTCCCAGCGTAATTAAGCGCGCCCTTATTTCCGGATTAGCGGATAAAATTCATTTAATTTTGTTTCATTTATTCAGTTGTTTCCTAATAGCTTAGGTAATTTTCCTTAATTTAATGAAGTTTTTTTGGGCAGGCTTTTTGTCATATCAAAGTGCTGTGTCATTACTGACGATTTTATTCATTAGTGAGGATGGAAACAGTAAATTAGTGTCAGCACAAGAGTGAGCATGTTAAAACCGTTACGTCTAAGTTGTCACACGATCATTATCCGTGACGGTAAACAAAAACTATGTTTGCTGTTTAATTTCCCCAGACACCGACAGCCAAGTACTATACAAATACTCATTGACTACACATCACACTCCGAGCATTACATATTATATCTGCCGTACTAAACAAACAGCTACAATACAATCGGGTTCAGTATATTTTCCGGGAAGGTTCCGTATTAAATCCTGTAATCCCGGCGTTACACCAGACTCTATTATTTAGCGAGCTTCGCGTAAAAATAACTTGGTATAAAGCCGCCCCACTCCACCCGGCGCCGGCGCCCGGGTCAAACCCGGCGACGGGCCGGCCCCGGCGACCGTCCGGCAAGCCTGTAATACGAAGCTGAAAATTAAACGAACAAACATGTGAAAATTACGATTAAGAAAAGAAAATATTTGATTACGAATTTTCAATAAAATAAAAGAATATTCTTTATAGCTGAATAAAACTAATAATCGTTAAAGAATATTCAAAGCTATTTCCTTGAATTTTCGGTCGTTTACTAAGTTTCGAGCAGTTTTATTAAGTTGTAGCGGAATCAAAAGATGAAAGAAAACTGTTTACCTTGTTGTTAGTTCACGGTCAACGGCGGCGTCACTATTTATTATAAGTTCGCAAACTACTTGTTGAATCATTTTATAAACGAACAAATTAATGAATTGAAGAGTAAAAGTTGGGTTAATGTCTTACAGCTCTCTTCAAGGAAAGTGTTCGTGATCGAATTGAAATCACATTCGCAAACGATATTCAATCAAAATACACAATGATTAATCGATTCGTCAAATCTTTCAGAAGCTCTTCATGCTTCCTAACTTTCTTTGAGATCGATCCGAGCCCCTCTAACGACATAATTGATTCCGCTTCAAGCCGAATTGGTCCGGACTGTGCCGGTTGGAACCGGTTCGCAATTAAACCGGTTACGACACAATGATTACTGATCCGATATCAGTCAGCGGAAGCGTGACTTCCGACGAACACCAAACGTTCACGAGAAATATTTATCAATTTGTAATGTAATGTAAAGGCGGATGTAGCGTTTCACGAGATTCTCGACATATTGTAGCGTTAAATGTTTAATAACTTATATTGATTTTGGAGAAATTTCGTAATGAAATAATGAAATCGTATTAAATTTCAGGCATTGTTGGCATTTGTCATAATTATTTTCGTGATTAATGTTCGATAGGAAATGTACCTCGGATCTTGCTTTAATACAAGAAAAATATAATAAACATATTGATGTACTGAAGCAGTAAATCACACAAGAACGCATGTATATTATCACGAAATATTCTAAATGTATTCTTTGGTATTTGAATTTGTGAAATATGTGCTTCTATTATGATGTGCTACATGAGAGATTTATTAGGAGTATAAAAGTGTCGGACACGGCTGTAACAGCGCGATAGCCGGCGCGTGTTTATACCTGAAATAGACTTTTATTGGAGAGAGCGGCCGCAGTTAGAGTATCAGAATAGCCTAATTACATTATACGAGTACTAATGAGCGGTACTACAACGTCTGGAGCTGACTATTAGCTTTCAATATCGGTGAGTACGTTCTGAAACTTTGACAGAATATTTTCTTTGCAAGATTTATCTTCATCTTCAGAAGATTGATGTGGAGTTTGGAGACGGCTTGTGTTTTGAAGTAATATTTGTTAATTTTATTCTGTTATGTAAATTACGAGACATTTTAATCGCAGCGGTTTGTTTTATAACGTTTTGAATTAGTTTGATAAAGGCCAAGTTCATAAATATTCTGTATAATGAGACAAACATGCTTACTGCGGATACTGGTAGGTACTATTTCCGACAAGATCCTTCGTGAGCTAGTTGTCATGACTCCCACATGGTGATCTATTCTGAGATCAAAACACGGCATTCTAACGCAAACATTACATTTTTACGCAAACATCACTTTTTACAGGAATTCTATTCGTGCGCTCGTAAACTTGTGTTGATGTGTTCTCCGTGAGAGGTAGCTACAATGTTTGAAGATAGCTTCGCCACCTGTCTTTGTTTACCAGATCATCACTTGACGAGAGCTGTGCGTATTTTAAGTGATCATTGTAATATTTCTTCACCCACGCAGAATTGGATTCGCTAATTTGGGAAACATTCCATGTCGGTAAAAAATTCCATTCCAGCTGCTCGAACGTGGTTGTAAAACAAATTGCTATCAACATAACATTTGAAGTTTATCATCCCAATTGATATAGATAGAATACAAATAGAAAAGTGTGGGTAGTATCGTCGTGTTCGTATCTATAGAATCAAGTAGTTTCACTTCGGGAATCAGGCAAATTATGAATGTAGATTTCTGTAAGATCATTGTTTCCGTACTACCAGTCCTCCTTTGACATTCATGTTCATTATATCTTGACTGCACACTGGCTCCGATATTGAATAACCCCAAACTTCCTGTAGTGAGGAGAGTGCGCTTGTTATGCCCCGCTCCGTCGATTGCACTATAAACTATTCAGAGTTCAGTTAGCAACTCTGAAGTAGTCAAATATAATGGTCCAAGTTGTAGTTGGAAGCCGCGCCCGCACCGCCGGAACGATTCATTAACGTGGCGGGACTTGTTCTATTATAGCTCACCAACAGTATGACACGTTTTATTATTATTATATTTTCGTTTATTCATAAGCGAATTTAGATTAGAACGTGGAACAAAATCTACCAATTCATTCCTGTGACACAATTACTCATTGAAGATGATTTATCTTACCTACATAGTGATAAGTTGGCAATAAATAAATAAATAAAATAATTCTCTAAAGATTAATAAGTAAACAGGAGTCAGTGTATAATTTGCAACAATAACCGCGAGCCATTCATTCGCAAACTTTATATAAAAGAGTGTGAATACAAGTACAATTGTGACCATAATAAAACTATAACAACGTACACTTGTTATAAACTTTTAATGAAACTTTTCTATACTAAAACTAGATTCTGTCAGAGATGCAGCATGCATTAACATTCCCATCCACTTATCTGCCGGCGAATATAATGAAGGTGGGTTCAATATACTTATTATGTTCATTAACGACAGATATTAAATTACTGGAGCCCGCGCCTGTGTGCCGGTGTGGAGGCTTTAAATGCGTTACTCTGTCTCCGCTGGCGCCGGCGCGATTTCATTATTTCGTACCACATGTGGTGGTGGGACAGAAATAATTACGTAAATTATGAAGTTCCAGGAACTAATAATAAGTTTCCACTTTGTTATTTACATTCTTAAATAATAACTTTGTTATTTATTTTTTTTTATTTAACATTTCATGTACACACATATTAAATTAAAAGAAAAGAAGAAAGAAAATAGGTACAAAAGTGATGCTTATTTGTACAGAAATCATTGTTACATGTCATAGCATTGGCAGCATTGTTAGATGTCATAGCATGTGTAGCATTGTTACATGTCATAGCATGCCCAGCATTGTTACATGTCATAGCATGCCCAGCATTGTTACATATCATAGCATGTGCAGCATTGTTACATATCGTAGCATGTGCAGCATTGGTTCATGTCATAGTATGCCCATCATTGTTACATATCATAGCATATGCAGCATTGTTACATGTCGTAGCATGTGTAGCATTGTTACATGTCATAGTATGCCCAGCATTGTTACATATCATAGCATATGCAGCATTGTTACATATCATAGCATGTGCAGCATTGTTACGTGTCATAGTATGCCCACCATTGTTCCATGTCACAGCATGTGCAGCATTGTTTCCGTCTGTTCATCATCACTATCATCATCTTGCCCATATCTCAAGTTCTTTGGTGTCAACGTAACGTGTCCTCTTCTTCTATACTAGAGAAATATAAGTATTCATCTCAGATGCGATTAGTTTCCCATTCTATTGCTACTCACAAATTGCTATCACCAATATCCACCAGTCTGCCAAGTCGCGCCAAGCGTGGTGAGTAGGTGTATCAAATCATTAAAAACGTTCTATTTGCAAACAGTATCGCCATCTTCCAAATTTCCATTTGAATTACGATGCCCGCTATCCGGTAACCGTCTAATCAAAGTAAACGTTTTTTGAAACTCGACGAATCCCATTTTGTAAATCTCGTATAAAACGGGATATTATATTCACTCTATTATAAATACCAACAAACTAACATTTAATATATGACATACTAGTTAGCTTGTGCCAGCGGCTTCGTACGGTAATACGCTAGGTTGGGTTTTAGTTGAATATTGTTGTTAAAACATGGTTTATCTGAGGCGGTATAATATTTGCTGACAGCTTTCCTATAACAGACCGTTTGTTTATGTATGGGTTCGTAACCGCAGAATGTGCGTACGGAACCCTTTGTAGTCGTCAGTATATTGGATTTAATTCCGGCTGTAACATGAAGCGGGTTGTCTACCCATGACAGGAGAGGCGCGTCTCTTACAGACCATGGTGGAACTAAACACGGCCACAGTTTGATCAGCTACTTTACAAGATTGAAGATGAAAGCCGGGACTCCGACATTGAAATACGGGCATATTCGCTTTTAGAATTGTTGATAGTTTGCAAACAGAGCAAGTTAAAGAATATAGGTATAACAGAACTTGGGAACTTGAGTAATTATGTGAGGACATATAAAAGTAGGAAGGTGTCTTGATATATAAAAGTAGGAAGGTGAAGGTAATCGTCCTTTTATAAATGACGGTTCCAAACTTTAGCATCTTTAGCTCATTGATCTCTGACATTATAATATCACTTACTACCTGCATGCACGACTCCTCACCCCGGGGAGCGCCGGCTAATTACAGCCTTGAAATAATAATAACCGGACGACTGGCACCTCCCCGCTCACCTCGCGCTGTTTAATTCAGTCGGCTACTCGCAGTGATGTACGCAGCTGGTAATTATGCAGTAGGCACGTGTGACTTGCTTCATCATACTCTCACGCAGCTCATAAATACACGCTGCTCGTGATTCCGACGGCATTATTTCTCTGCGTGTGTTCATAGATAGCGAATGTTCGTTCACACCTCAGCTTTTAGCAACTAAACTCGGCTTGTCTGACAATGTTCGGAAACCCGAATATTGGACATCTAATAGATATTACAGTGAATGGTCGAATCAATCAGATTTTATTGAAGCACATTTTTGGAGAGGAATATTCAACATTATTATAGGTACATTTAATTCGAATAAGTACGGCCTATCCTTTAGATACGATTTAAAGATGTCCATAAAGATAACATCTTTTTACACAAATCCGGTTCAAACATTGTTTTTATTAGATGATCCTGTTGGAACTTTATTAAACGATAAAAGCATTCCGAAATCTTTAGAATTCTTTTTGTGTTACTTTCTTTTCAACTTGATGAGGGGGAAAGAAAAAAATTACAAAGTATGAGATTTGTGGATGTAAACCGAGGGAGTTAGAATTGGGACGCGCGGGTCACGCGCGGTTCCATACAACCTGTTACTCCACATGCATGGCATATGAAACAGGTGCGGGTTGGCCAGGATGAAAGCTTATAGCGTAATTAAAAACTTTTTTGATAAGTAGCTCTGAAGTAATTTCAACTTTATAAATACCATGTAAACATTTTACGGCTCGAACAGATTTTGGAATTAATTATTATAAATTCACAACAATATAATATATTGTGTTAACACTTTGCGTTCACCTTTGTAAAGGGTAAGTCACACGAGCGGCATACGAATCATTATTATTTAAGTGCAGCAATAAACGTGGGACCTGCTCCAACAGCTAAATGGCTCAGAGCACTATAAATTAATGTCAAAAGAGTCAACAGATTAGTATTCCAGTCATTATGATGGCCGCCACGAAGTCGTTAATAAAGTAAACTAGTCCACAGTTTATAATGAGAACATTAAAAGAATGTTAATGAAAATTTTAATGGAAACGTGCTCGGTATTGTCTGGTCGTAGAAACGAACTCCAGAGGCGTAGGTATTATATTGTCTGTTTATTTTTGTGTGCATCAAATAAATGTTATATCTATATATCTATCTAGGTACCTACCGCCGTGTCAGCCGTGTCAGTGATACCGAGGCCCTGGACTACAGGGGCCCCGACTGTAAACATTCATATGTTATCCACTACCATAAATTCTTTATAATGTACACACAACTTTTAAAAACAACAAAAATGGGGAAACAATAAAAAGGACAACTGATGTACGCAGGCGAGCTTGACCCACAACCGGGTGACGTGTTGGGTGGTGCTGGTGTTGGGTGATTGGGTGTTGAGTGTGATTGGGTGGTGGGTGATTCTCTTGGTTTGGGAAATTCTCTTATTGATTGCCAGCAGTGAATGAAAAATGACTACGAGTATGTGGCTGGACGTTCTATTAGTTTATAATAACTTACTCCGCTCGTTCTAGCATTTTATACAATAAACTAGTTAGGTGTTTATTGTATTTTATTTGGACTCTGGACTAGGGTCCAGAATGCTGCATTTTCAATTAAGACCTTTCCTAACAGATATCTTCCATTTTTCATGAGCTCACACGCTGCATTAGTCAGTATGTACGTAGCCCTGTTACCTTGACCAACTTCTTCGTGGTCTATGGCGATTTTATTGTATTGTCTCACTAGTGCAATAATAATAATATTCCAGAACTTTCACACAACGCCATCTAGTCTCAAACTAAACAGAGCTTGTGCTATGAGTACTAACTACTAGACAACTGATAAACATACTTATATATTTCTAAATACATACATATAATAGATTAATTACACCCAGACACAGGACAAATTCTAATGCAAATAAGGCCTAAATTACACAAACAAAACTTTCAAAAATCAGGCTTGGTCGAGCTACGCCACTGACTAATTTCCAATGTGAACAGTTTAAACACGACTTCTATAACTTATTATTAAGATCTTTCTGCCCAAATGCCAAAAAAATCTACGGTTTCGTAATGAAAGTATCATGCAGCTACAGATCGTATGTATCCTCCCTCATTTCATACAAAGAAACGTGACGGCGCCGTGACTACGGTATTTAGGAGACAAACCGGTAGGCAGGTTTTTTCCACGTAGAAGCCCGTCCCGCACACTGCGCCAGATGTTAGCAGCACCGGGTTGCAAGTTGAATGAATTTACTTACAGTCTTACAAATATTTCTAGTATTTGGATCGTTTACATCCTATTTTTTTTTATATATTCCTACTGTAATATTTAAGCTGTACAATAAAGTATATAATAAATGATAATAATATTGTCGATGTATATTAATAAAATTGTTCAGAGATTTTTTTTAGGTGGGAAAATCATCCAATGAAATCTCTCGCACTTGGGCGGAGCGAGAGGGTGTGTCAGACTTTTACTGACCAAAAACCCACTTCTATTCATTCATTGCCTTTCATACCAGGGCCGAGGTTTCCTTTCAGAAGCAAACCTTTGGCCCCAGTAGGCTTTGACCCTCTTAGGCCCCTACGGTTTGCTGACATCTCCTTGAGGCGCGCGTGGAACAGTACGCGCCGTCGACGACTTGGGCTCGATCCAGACTGTTACTAGACAGTCGGACGGTGAGCTATATACCCATTGCTCGCCGTCCGCAAGCCCGCGCCTACGGTGGCTGGAAAGGGATCCCAGCGACTGGGGCGTGACGACCGTTTCTTCGCTCGTGCACGTGCGGCCTCCTCCTTTGCTAGCATTACTGCTTTGCAGAAGGAGGCGTAACATTGTTCAGGGATAACCTTCGGTTGGCACCACATTCCATGAAAAGTATCTAAGGGGCCTCTGCAAGTTGGCTTTGGCCCCTCGTACGACGTCTAGACCCCAGGGCCCTGAGAAATAAAAAAAAATACAAAAAGTTGTTGTTGATCAACTGCAGCACACAGGTCCAGGTAAAAGGTATCCTAAGTCCTAATCCAGATTAGGACTTAGGATACCTTTTACCTCAGAAATACGTTACCTTTCGAAGCCGCCGGCAAAAGTTAGAAGAGTTTATAAATTCAAGGTAAAACCTCAAAAGTGTAATAAATCACAAGCTGTGATACACTTGAACACAGTACCGAGGTGTTGTACAAACACGTTCGAAGGAGGATCGGTGTCATGTGTCGGCCGTGACAGTGGCCGTGACAGCGAGACACGCTGTCCTGAGGGCTTAGTCAACGTGATAATCTAGAATCGTTAACGTTAGTAGAAACTTCAAATGTATGGGAATGGCATCATTTCAGCGTTAGGTCACGCGGTCAGAACAAAGGAATCAAAGGCGTTACCGACTGTAGAAAGAGATTCGAAACGAAACGGTCGTAACTTGGCTAGGCCTGCTGGTGTCGATATGTAATGTAACGCTACGAAGATGGCGTTACGTTGTTTGAGTCAATGCTTTATTGAAACAATTCACCTTGGTTACAAGCATGCCGTTGGGTGCTGGCTGCGATGGATATTACCATTTAATTACTTACGTTACTTGCTTATGAAGAGATATATTGGGGATCTGTGAATGTATTTCAAAAGACACTGTAAATCCATACCAACAATTAAAAAAAACTTTTGTGCTAATAAAATACACAGAAAGTGTTTTTATATTAAATACTAATATATGTATGTAAGTATATAGTTATAAATGAAACAAAAATGTAAAAATAAATTGATTAAATTATTACTATCTTTAAATTTTAGGGAAATGGAAAAAATACTTGATGTAGCAAAGTAGTAGCTAGGATTATATCTGTATGTATCTATTTACTGTGTACTTTCTTACTTTAATATATATATATACATTATATTTACATGCACACACACTCATGCAACACACACGATCGTTGAATATTTCAATTTCTGATGTAATGGGAGGCCCTTGAGCTCTAAAATACAGGCCTTGGCTAGTTTGGACTCCCGATCTCCCACAAATTACCTTCTATCTCTTATCGCTGTATAGCTGACAGGTAGTTCAGCTAAAAACTGTGTTGTAATTTGTTGAAGATTAATAAACGTTTTTATTATTATCCTTTATTTATTTTCTATTCATATTTTATACATGTTTAAATATTTCTTAAAACAGATATTTAAAAATATTATTATTATCTTTAATTGTATGTTATATTATTTCATAGATAACTTTTTTTTTCGGTTGGAAAATCATCTAATGACAAATCCCGCTCTTGGGCGGAACGGGGGATAGTGTCAGACTTTTACTGACTAAAAACCTACTCTTTTTCTTTCGTTGCCTTTCGTACCAGGGCCGAGTCTTCCTTTCAGAAGCAGATCCTTGGCCCCAGTAGGCCTCGCTGGGCCCCTACGGTTTGCTGACATCTCCTTGAGGCGCGCGTGGAACGTGCCGGTATAAAACATGCGGTGGAACCTCGTGTTTTATATTAATATTGCAACAATTCTTGCATTGCAATTCATGCAATGTAAGAATTGTTGGCGACGTATTCTGTGTGGGAGGTCCAGCAGTTAGTATGTGAGGCATCGCTCGATATCGACAATCATTATGACAGCTAATGAGGCGATATTAGCTCTACAGCAAGTAATTACGTTCACAATTATCGTTCCACAATGAACGATCAAAGACGATGCTGCCGTAAGCGAGGACGCACGCGAGGTGATCGCAGTTTGTTGTTATAAGGCATGTACCTAATGCTTAATGGATAAAAGAACTATGGCGCCCAAATTTTTCAAGCTTAGCTTTTAGTCTACATCTATAGAATTTCTTAAAAAAAATACACCACTAAGCTGTTACCATAGAGGTGGGAACTCAACCAATCACTTTTCCCGCTGTAGGGTGGTTTCCTTTTCAGAAATTCCCCGCAGCCCATGCGAGCATAGGTCCTACTGGGTCCCTACGATTTTACTGACATCTCTTTGAGGCGCGCGTGGAACACTACGCGCCCTCGACGACTCGAGCTCGGTCCAGACGGCGAGTTACCTATTGCTCGTTTTGACTAAAATTTATATGCATTGTACCTTCACACTCTACCATTTTAAAGCCAGCTCTGATGTGTGAGTGTTTTAATGAGACTGATTTTTTTTTCTACATATTTCGGCAAAATGCCATGAATTAATTATTTGACTACAAGTATTAACCAACTTAAAAATGGACGAATTTTGGAGTTCCACGGTCATTACGTCAATTCTATACATACCTTACCACATAACTTCCTCAGTATTAAGTTTCAGTTTTGGGTTACCACAACCAAAACGTGAAAAACTATTGTGAAAAGTTGCGATCGGTTAGATTCGTGGCTCGCAAACATTGCTGAGGTCGGTTCATTAATGGAGGATATCCATTATAATTACTTATATAATTTCCCTTCCGTGCCTCTGTCAGTACGAAAAGCAGTTGGTCCCGTCTGTTATGTATATGTATGTACATCTTTAACAGTCGTTACGTGTAGTCAGAAGCCCGCAAGTCAAACCACCAGACTTGCCACACAGGGGCTTCAACTATTGTGGAGATCAGATATGGCAGTAAATTCATGCAAAATACTGGTACTCAGTAGCTTCTGGTTACACTGGAAAAGTGTGAAAAATAATTTTGCCTAGCAATCGAAAGTCAAAACTAAATGATATTCCACACATTCCTATTTGACATCGATAGATAAGTTGACACACGACAAGTACACGTCAAACACGTGGACGTTAGGTGACATCAATGAAGGGCCATCTCAATATGAATGGGTCACACAATGGCCCATTGTCGAAACACCTTAGAGTGTCGTAAAGATGTCGTTAAATTAATGTAGTGCGTACCGAGGCGGAGGCCGCCATGCTCTTGTAAATGTAGGGGCTACAGGAAGGTATATGCATATATTATTACATTTGAACAAGAATTTCTATGAAATACAGAAGATCTGTTTTTTTCATTGATCTGTCAGAAAGTGAAACTCGAATGAGGATAACTTTAAGAGCCACCGGATGGACCCACAATGATGATTTCGTGGCAGACCGAGGTGATGCTGGCGGGCCGAGCTCGACTCCAACCGAAAGTACGGGCCAGCTCTAGCAGGAGGAAAGCCTTCGACCTGCAGTGGGACAATAATTACCAGTTACTATTAGCCTCGATTACATAAGAAACATGCATATTTAATGTGTAATGAATGAGTCCCAGCGGGCTAGCGCGGACGAGGAATCACGTACGCTGTGTATAATTGATAAGCTAAGTGAGCTCACGCCGTCGTAAACTATTCAATCTATGTATGCGTAGGATGATAGAGACTAGATAATAAAAATAAATCGTTTTATATGTCCGTAGCGTCTGACGGCAACTGTTACCTACATGTACACATACCACACACATATGTATTATATTCGAGTTTCAGTCGCGGCAACAATACAACTGTTTTTATTACTTCATTGTGTCAATAAAACAGTGTTTTATATTTCCTTTGTCACACATTACTCCAGTGTTCCATTTTCTTCTCTGAATCAACATCGGATCTTATTCAAAATAATCAATCAAACGAAACGCATAAAGCGCAAATAAAAAAGGAGTAACTCGGTAAGCGCATTTACATTTTATTACAGGTATTTACTTGTTTTACGGTGTTTGCGCAGGTATGCGAGTAGTTTTCCTTTCTTTGTGAAGATTGAATGAACTGCTATCAACGTACACATTTACATAATCCTAACTTAACGACATTTTTAAAGGTCGAGAGGAAATAAACTCGAGCCGTAACAGAACGGGAGGGTTCAGTCTGAAGTACCCGGGAACAACCTGGCCGACTGTGCGCACGTGTGGGTTCGTTTGCAGGGAATCATTTGGCGATGAAATCAGCTGTTTAGAAATTTGAATAAAAATCTATATGTTTCTTTTTTATAGATATAAACTAGTGCTTGTCTGCGATCCCACCTGATAGTAAGCAGTGACGCAACCGTCAGTAATGTATATAAAATTTTTCAACACACTTGCTCAGAAAGTGACTCTTATTGCACTGCACTTAGGTATATAATGGCACTCGTTACCAAACTGATACATTTTGATTACCATTACGCACTAGTACTATAATGTAGTTAAAACCTTTTTGTTCAACCTCTCTGTTCGCAAAACAAATTTTGAATTCGAATAAAATTCCCGTTCAATAGTATATAAATTAGTGTCTTACTTATTTCATCCAATTTACAAGTTAAAATGGACAAATTAACTTGTACAAACGATTTATTTAATAAAAAACATTTAGTAAATAAATCGTACATTCAAAAAAAATTGTATTTTTTTTTGTGGTCTATGGCCGCCATTTTCAGATGCGCGCGGTTTTTGGCGTGATTTTTTTTATTCCAGTGAAGTTCAGTGGCTGTATTACCTAATTAAATAAAATTAAATACTACAAAATCATTAGAAAATGTTACATCCGTATTCTATTGTTACTACGAAAGACATTATCGTAAAAACTTTTCTCGCAAGAAAAGATAAACGGTGCATAAACGTAAGACTAGGCAGTATGATCAAAATACCTTAGCTTTCCTCTAGGGGTAAATAAAAAAAATTATGCGCGCGTTATGAAAACAGATTTTTACCGCCATGTCACAGAAAATTTGACTAGTTTTACTGTTGTTTTCTTCACAAGTGTATTGAAAAACGTCGTATGACACACGTGAGTAATTAATGATTACCGTTCTTGGCTCTCTTAAGACCCTCGCCACGGCTCGGGTCTAAATACCGCCTCGACGGTAATCACTAACATTACACACTTATATCATAATGTACTATTAAGACTTCCTCAATTTTATGGATCCCAATAACAGACCTGATTTTTGATAAAACTAATACCAATGCAATTGATACAAATAGCTAAACATGTGGACTATAGATTAATACCTGACTGTAACAACTTTATACCATGTTTAAGGCAAATAAAGACTTATCTTATCTTATCAATCTGGAATTTAATACATTCAAATAAAAAAGAAAATCCAAATAACTAATTCAAAAATGATGTATCGTCGGATTGAGAACATCCTCGTTTTTTTTGAAGTTGCTTAAAAATAAGTGTTTTCCCCAATGAGTTTATATTTACCGATTCTAATAATTTTTCAGCGGCCTTCAACTGTCAGACAATGAATTTCGGGCCTAATCAGATCAACTAAAAGCCATTTCACAGAGAATCAATCTTAATAAATCACTTTATCATCCCCATTGGAATGAAGCAACAAAAGTAAACAGCGCCACTTCCCGCCGGCTTCCGCTACTCGCCGGGACTCCAAGCTTCTTAATTAACTCGTCGAGCAGTGAAGGGTACTGGCGCACCCCGAGCCCCGATACACAGAAACTGGACACAATTATGGTTCCATTAAGTACCGCTCATTGTTATTTAGTTTTCATTACATGCGACTCGTTGGATCTTGTGGCTCACTGAGCGACCCCGACGCGACCCTGATGCGACTTAACTTGCTAAGTGATTAACGATCAGTGGGTTTACTGAATTACATGGAGTAAAGGACTAACGACTTTTCGAAGGAGGTGAACTACCTAAGTCATGCACAAGAGAAAACTCCTCTTTGACTTTTTTGTAACGTTCGAGTGTAACCGCTTTTGTATGCACCGTTTGTTTGTGAGGACTTCAGCACCTAAAGCGCGGCAAAGACACAATGCTTGCGATTTTTTTATTATTGGTAGGCTCACGTTTGACCAGCATCTTACCTGATGGTAAGCGATGATGTGGTCGACGATGGAGCACGCTTGCCTACAAGTAACCTATTCACTCTTGACTTAAAGACCCCTAAGTTGTAGCTATTATGAAACACAGACTCCGGCTACTACGATTTACTATAAATCTACAAATTTCATTAGAAAATGAAAACACTACAATGGTAAAAATATGTTACTGGTAGAATAATCTGACAAACAATCAGAATGGTTTAACCGGTTTTTAATTGATAATAAAAGTAATTTGTAGGGGCAAATTCATGATTTTTTCTATCATACTAAATTAGCTGTATTATGTTTTGAACACGCTATGTAAAGTCTGCTGCAAAAGTGCATAGGAAGTACAGAAATAAAATCGTGTGAAGCGAGAAATGACGCCATCTAGCGTAAAACCTGATTGAAATGTTGCTATCGACAACATTACATTATACTGTTAATAGATGGCGCCGCTGTGCTTCCAATGATTAATGCTTAATTAATGCTTATTTTTGTACTTTCTTTTTGTTTCTTCAAACATTTAAATAATTTATAATTTCTTTTAAAGAGATGAAGATATTAAAATTGAATATCAATTTATAAATATTTGATTATCTATGTGTTAGTTTTCAAACTTGAGAGGGTAGGTTGAATATGGATTTACAGTGAGGCCGCAAAAGTTAAAGATTACATTGCTACGAACCGAGCGAGCACGCACGACACTTCCGTGCGTATGTGTGCGCGTGTATGAGTATCCACATTCCACAGATAACACATACTAAGGAACTGTCGTCGCACTGAGCTTAAAATATCATTATTATTTTTCTGTGCCATTGAATATGCATCACACAGTCACAGAGGCGACTTGTTCTTACCATTGCATTGATAAAATTCACGCAAATGTGTCATGTGCTGTTAGCCGTATGAACTAAGTGTTGGATTCGCAAACAACGTAGCCCGAGTTCAAATCATGGTCGGTCCGTTGTGGTTATTTATTACTTTGAAAATTCACAATCTATATTAATATAGTTGTTTTTTATATTTCTATGAAAAATACCATTGCATTTTTTGCACTAAATAGTTGCAAATTACGAATATGATCTATTAACCACAAGAAGAACACATTCGTAATTTTCAATTATTTAGTTGTTACATCTTTTCAATGTTGTAAGGTGGAAATAAAAAGACGTGTTTAATAAAAAAAAATATTCTTTATATTTACAAATTAAACATATATGAGAATTGTGACGTCGAATTGTTACCTAGACAAAAAATTTATCTTGTAACCGTTATATAAACGTGTAAGATTGTTTGTTGGAAGTATACCCACTTAGACCATTCATAATATGAATAACGTAACAATGAAAGGATATTAAAATTTTAATAAAATAAAATATAATTGTTTATATCCAGTTATTTATTGAAAAGTGATATATGATTTAGACTTTGTAAACATTTTATTTGTATGTAACGTCACAATGAATGTATTGAGGTCATAGCTTAATTGTTCATTTTCTTGACGAAAAGAAGATTGGAACTAAACCTCAATTTCTTTTAAAAGAACTTTAGTTCTCACAAGATAATCGTCAATTAGATGAGAAAAATAAATTGAACTAATATGTTAGAACAGTGTGGGTAGAAGAATAAAAAACGAAACAGAATCATGATTATTGTCAACAAAATTGATAGCGAGTTCACTGCATTCTTAAGATAAGGCGATGGCACAAGTTAAAATATATAGCTGTTTTAAACGAAAGTAAACACAATATAATACAGTGTTTGTTAACGAATAATCATGGATATGTTAAAATAAAATGGCCTACTAAATATTTAATTACACCGACTGATTTTACTAAAACTTAATATTTTGTATAACCCCCATTATTTTCGATACAGTCAAGTAGACGTTTGCGCATGGACCCAACCATATTACCGCATATTTCGCTCCCTCTAAAACTTTCCCACACCTCCATGCAATGGGTTTTTAACTGTTCCGTAGACCTCTCATTCCGCGAGTCCCACCTTTGCACCATCAAACCCCATAGATTTTCTATGGGGTTGAGGTCGGGTGATCGCGCTGGCCATGGAATAACAATTACTTCCGGGTGATTGTGAAACCACTCACGCACAGTACTCACTCGGTGAATAGGACAATTGTCCTGGACAAACGGAAATTGTGCTAACTCATCAGCTGGGTAAATGTTGCGCACAGTAGGTAGCATAATTGAGTCTAACATTTCCACATAAGTTGAACTGTTTGCGCGTGGAGGAATGAAAGCCAGTTCTCCTGGTCCTGCTGCACTCATCCATCCCCACATATTAATTGTGATTCGACCTGATTCGGTGTTAGGAATAATGTTTTTATCACACTAGCGAGTGTTATTCTTGCGCCATAAGTGAAGCCTGCCCATTTGACTGGATTTAAATGTTTTTTCATCTGAAAATACCGCAGTATTCCAATCAAAATCTAAATAATCACGTGCGAAACGTAATCGTTCTTGTTTATACCTCTCTGTCAAGTACGGCTTTTTAGCAGGTTTTCTGTGATGCACGCCTTCAGCGTGAAGTGCACGGCGAACAGTATCCATCGAGGTGTCATATAATTCCGCAAAATGTCTCGTTGGTGCGAAACCATTTATTTATTATTATTTTATTATTAATAAACCATTTGTTTCGTATACGTCCACCATATGTCGTCGCTGCGCCCCGCTAATAAGCTTCGGTCTCCCACTTCTCTTTCGACTAGCAAGGCTACCTTCTTCCTCATATCTTTTTATCCAAAGACTTACAGTATTTTTCTAAAACAAAAAAAAAATATATTAGGCAGCTATACCTACTTGACTTCATTTTCATTATATAAAATGTTAACAATCATAATTATTGAATATAATTTTAAAATAAAACTGCATTTATAAATCCAATAACCAATCCAATAAACCCAACGATTTATGTATTTCTCTTTTAAGCCTCATAAAGATACGATGGATGGATTCATAAATGGCATACATTTTAATTAGAAGATTAATTTATAATAAAGTTACAATTCATTAATAGCTATATTATACTCACATTCAGTCCGGTTTCTTCAGATATTTGTGTTTTATTAAGACCGCTTTTATGCAGCCCAATGATAGTCGCCCTCACTTCAATACTAATATTAGCCTGCATTTTGCGAATATTACAATACTGTTAACCACACGTCACTAACCAACAACTACAACCAAACGACAGTTCATTTCGGTCAAGTTAAAACTTATGTCTACCTCGCAGAAATCTAATTCTTTATTTAGTTTTTTTGTGATCCCTTTCTAACTTTAAGAAATGTGTGAACAAGTTAAAGAATAATTTAATATAATAATATGTAATGCTAATCCATAACTTCCAATCGGGTAAGAACTTACAAAAAGTCAACAATTGCGTGGGATTTGAACTTGCGGTACACTGATTTGCGCTTCAATCAGTGTGCTCTATACCACTAGGCCATCTTGACTTACGCTAAGTTGATGAAATTATGAACTACAATCAGTTGTTGACGACAATGATGACGCATGTGCCTATTATTTGTTAAACTAAAAGTCAAGTTTATACTTTGTGAGATTGCCTTTGCTCGCCACTTAGCTGTGAAGAAACCAACGCCATCTAGTTTAATTTTCGAAAACTTGAACTCTAACGTGCAAGGGAAAATAGGCGTTAAGGTATCTAAGCACTTTTACTGGGTGACTGTACATATATTTTTATAACAGAATTAGAAAAATATATTTTCGCAGTGGATCATATATTTTAGTGCATTATAAAACTTGCGATGCGCTCCTATAGTCTTCGTCTTCTTAAACCGACCGCGACACAGTGAACGAGCATAAACTTATACATTTAGAACCGGTGTCCTAAGCCCCGGTAGGTTTCTACAAATACCTGTAGAAACCCTGATGTTCTACAGAGAGAACCGATCCAATAAAAATACAGGGATTTTGATGAGTTCTATTGATATCGATTTTGTTTTATGGACATTGTTTTCCACAGCCCGCAATTATTCCACAGCTGTTATAGGATATCCTTTTTACCGGATGTAAATAAAAGAATTTCTGAGGCTTCCGCTGAGCCCTACTTGATGTTTTAATTAAGACCCTTTAGCCCTGTTCACAATCGGTGTACACAACTCGCAAGGCTAGGGGAGCAGACAGTGACTCCATCATTAATTGATTCCTGATCAATCAATCGAAACCGGGCGCCGGGTGTAAGCCTGTAGCTCAAACGACGAGCGATAAGGATTCAATTAGGGGCCGGGTGAGGCAGCCCGCGGAAAGGGACTGGAGGCTTGCGGGGCACAATCAACAGATTGTACTCAATTTAGCGGTAGCGTCAGCAGTCACTGAGGAGTAAGAATCAGTCATTAGGTACTTGAGTGTTACCGAACTACGGCAGTCGTTCGTGTTCCCTTTTGCAATATTTAGTCGTTTGACGTCCCAGCGGTGTGTGTCAGCATGCTTTTGTTGGAGTACTTACTGCTCAGTAAGCTTTTTACTTTTGTACTTTGGTGTTTTGCTAGACACATTATTTTGATAGAAGTGATCTGTTTTAATTTTACTGAGCGAATGCCAAATGGGTAGTACAGTAACTGGGTAAAAGACTTCCTGAGTGAAGGGTCTCTCCGAGTTGTTGTCGATGCATGCTCATTAGAGCCCATGACGACTAATGCCGGAGTTCCTCAGGGTTCAGTTCTCTCTGCAACTCTCTTCCTGCTGCATATCAACGATCTGCTGATGCCCGGTATCTATGGGTATGCAGATGATAGCACAGTTGTAGAGAGATACCTGCCAAGTGCTCGCACTAGTAAGGAGCTAATCCGGTCCGAAAGAGAGGCTATGGTAGAGCGTACGAATGTCTCACTTCAGGCAGTCTCCAAGTGGGGTGAAGCCAATCTGGTGGGATTCAACGCCGCCAAAACACAAGCGTATCTGTTCACCGCTAAAAGGAGCCCGTTCACCTTGGCTCCTGCTTTTCGGAATGTATCCCTGGAGTACACCGACCGCCTTCAGCTCTTGGGAGTTGAAATTTCCTCAGACCTTAACTTTGGGCGGTTCATTGAGTCCAAAGCCAAGATAGCTGCTAGGAAACTCGGCGTACTTGCAAAGGTCCGGCGGTACTTCACACCAGGACAACTTTTAATGTTATACAAAGCACAGGTCCGTTTGTGTATGGAGTACTGCAGCCACATATGGGCTGGTGCTGCAAAATGCCACCTGGCAGCTTTGGACTCGGTGGAAAGGCGTGCAAAGAGGCTAATTGGTGATCCAGATCTGGTTAAGTCCAATCTACAAAGCCTTGAGCACAGGCGTAGGGTGGCCAGCCTTTCGGCGTTTTACAGGATGCATTTTGGAGAGTGAGCGCAGGAACTGCATGACTTGATTCCACCATCTCATTTCTACCGTAGGACAAGCCAACGAACGGCGAGTATCCACCCTTACGTTGTTGAAACCTCTACGGTCCGGACCAAGCGTTTCGCCTCGTAGTTTATACCGCGTACATCGAGGGACTGGAATAATCTACCTGCTACGGTATTCCCGTCCGATTATAATTTAATTTAGGTGTCTTCAAGGCTAGAGTAAATAGGCTCTTAATTAATTTAGTGCGCCTCACCATCAACGATTGCATTACTGCTTACCATCAGGTGGGATCGCAGTCAAGCACTAGTTTATTTCAATTAAAAAAAAAAACGCGCCACAATCACGGAATAGGTCTGGAGATACGTCACCTAACATACATTTATTAATAATACTTTACTACATTGTATGTATGTTGCGTAAATGAACGCGCCGAGTCCTCCAGCCGCAGCGGTTGATTAAAATATACACAACTTTTATTCTCGGTAAGCACTAATGACTCTCCGTGTAGTACAACCATATGTTATTACAGAATTTATTTCATTTATAATCACTTGTATCGCCCGAAGGTTTAATAAAATGTGGAATACGGAAAATGGTAGATAAACGTATATTTGTCGTAATCACACTAATATTATTTTAAAAGTCGAAAGTTTGTATGTGTGAATGTGTGCGCTTGTTGCTCCGTCACGAACGGGTTGGAAGGAAACTTTAGAGTAATAATACAATAATATGCTTATCAGGATAACATTATAGGCTGTAATGTAAAATGGGGGAAGCACTCCATGCAGACAAAGTCGCTGGCAAAGTTAGTATTCTCATAAAGCTCGTGATTGTAAAATATTTTTTGCAAAATAACATGTATTACTTAGTACTCGTATATTTTAGCCATAGGGTTAGCGACACAATATATCTCTGGTTCCTTTGGTCTTTAAAGGAAGCACGCTGCAATGTGAGCTAGATGATAATTATTATGACTACATAGAAAGGGAGTGCTACTGACATGTCGGCGAATAGAGATGAGTGGAAGAATAAGACAAGCTGCGGGGATGAGTGCACGAGGATGAACATGAATGTATTAAGAAATAGCAATAATAGAAATTTATTTATTTATTTTTATCCTCACATGGGAACGCCTTGCAGCAATTACACCAATGGAGCACAATTAGTCCAAAATCTGCTTCTTTCCAACATCGTGTGCGCAGTGGAATGGTAGGTAGTCATCAAAGGAGCAGCGCGGCGGAGGGTCACGTCGCTCGCTTACCCAGCATCAGGCCATCGCTCCTCCAGGATTTCGCATGCATCAAATCCCATATCGAACACATTTTGAAATGTCAAAGCTCTTTCGATGAAATATCTCTTCAAAAAAGATTTTGCTCGTCGTAGCTAAGTGACACGACGAGAGGAGTCTGCATCGTCAATACAAGGAAGCGCGACGCTCGTTAGCAATAGAATCTAGTATACATTCACTGTCCGATCGAGATTAGCATAAAGTTTACTGCAGTCAGTAAAAGCACTCGAGCACTTCTGGGTCAGCTGTATGATAACTTTTATGTCATTCACAGTAAACTTGCTCTAGTTTACAGCTGACTTAATGAGGAAACAATTCTAGTCGTAAAGCAACATCTAGGCCGACCTGTAGTCGGTCTAGAAGATCCGTTATTAATTTGTAGGTGTTAAAATATTATTGTCACATGTTTACTACCTTACTCATGGCTTTGCTCTCGTGCGTCTAATATGAACCGTAGGTACATCTGTCGGGATAAAATGTAGTGAACATTTCACAATGATAGCATAGCATTCTATCAGTAAAAGAATGTTTGCCATCGGATCAGTAATGATAAGGTAATAATACTTTTACAAACAATACGTGTTATATTATTAGTTTAGATAACAACTTCTCTCAAAAGTTATATCGTTCGCAGTCCACAGCGAGTGGCGAGCTAAACACAAAGATTGCGATCGCGTGTTGTTTTGCAGACGTTCAAGTACTGCAGCGTAATACGACAAGCTGTGTAGGAACACAGCTTGTCGATATAGGAATATAACTATTATGACTCTTCGTGGTCTGAATAACTGTGCGCTGCGTAGTATGCGACTTACGATTGGCTTTTTGTAACTGTGTATGTGTCTTCACATACACAGTTACAAAATTACCCAATGTGTTGTTTCTGGTCGGTAGACTATATTCACTACTAGAAATAAAGCAAAAGTTTTCTCTATTAGGGATTATTGTAAATATATCACAAGCAATTATTGGTTCCACCATGGGATCTGGAGGCAACAGTCCTTGCACGCATCCACGATTTACGCGTGGAGATGCAACTGCCGTGAAAAGTCATGACATGGCGGACAGAGTTCCGGCGGGATCTCATGGTGGAATGACGACAGCCACTAACGCAACCCAGTGCTGGGCTAGCCATAATTATGGTGGTTAGTCCCCTCTTTGAGGAGTGGCTGGATAGACCTCACGGTGTCCTCACCTTCCACATGACGCAGGTTCTCACCGAACATGGTCAGTTCGGGAAGTTCCTGCACCGGATTCGTGCGGAAGTAACGCTTGGGTGCTACCACTGTGTGATTTTATCAAAATCTAATTTTATTTGATCTAATTGTGGCTAAATCATGACGGTATGCTTTTGTAGCAAATTTCTTGTGCTATTACAATATCCTACTTTATTCAGTTCTTCTGAAGTTGTTTAACTGTAAGCCTTGAACCTTGAAACAGTCACAATAAAGAAACCTTAACGAAATGTTCCGCTACCTAACTTATTTAATTAATTTCTCGGAAACTCTGGGTCTGTACCTAATATACAACTCTCTGTAGTACTACAATTCTTGTTGCTCTTAATCTCTTCTTAATACTTTATTTCTTCTTTATTAAAATAAAGTTGCCCCACACTAGGAATAACTCCTGTTTAGTGAAGACACCTAGATCCGAAACACCTATCTGTAGGCGATACAAATATTTGTTTCGTGCTGGAATCGAACCCGCGACACACAGCGTAGCAGTCAGCCGCTCAACCACTGCGCCAACCGTGCTATCGCCGTCATTCTTAATCACCTATCTTTATTATTATAGCAATTTAAGACTGTCTAGATATAAAAGTTTTACAGTTTGCGTTTTTGTAATTAAACTCAATACAACTACTGTTCAAGAAACCATGCATGAAAATGTCGCGCGGTCGGCACTCTGAAAGTTTGTCCGACAAATCCGACAATATCATCAAAGAGCGCACTGATTGGACATTAAGTCGCGTGTCGGGGGCGCCGGGTGATACTCGCGGCGTGTCGGGTGACACACATGTGTTGTACTCTTGTTGTTTCTGTCGGCCGCGTTTGATTGATGGCGCGCGCTGGAGCGGCTGATTGCCAGTAAACGGGATTCGATACACCAGTAACGATTAATCGAATGTCAGGCATTCTGGGGAGTGCGCGCTAAGTATCTAGATATCCTATTACTAATGTTTCATGTTCTACTCGAGGTTTTTATAGCGCATTTCTGTCTGATTTTTTTATAGAAAATCATTTATTTTGCACAAGAAGACATTACTGCGGAGCAAGATGTTTCTTGAAGGAAGACACAGTTTTTATGGTTTTAATACACAAGTTTGTTTGAAAGAATCCGAAATTCTGAGACGTTTGTAGCAGAACTCTCACATTAAACATACATTCCGTGTCTCCTAAGCTCGGAGAAGACAACAAGTTACAAAGCTCTCAGGGCAACTCTTTCTGTATTCATGTTTTTGAAAGTTTGAGATTTTTTCAAAGTTATGTTCGTTTGAAGAGAGGTCTTTTAGCTGAACGTCCTCCAGGGAGGTCATTACGACTTGTACCAAACGTGGGGAATATTCAGGAGGCCGGGGTCAGGGCTTGGCGGCCGCTTTTATTGCCGCACTCAAGTGATATAACCGAGAGCGGTGCGGGAACACGACTTGTTATTAAACTGTGGAATACGTAATGGCAGCCCTGAGCACCGACCTGAGCGTCGCCGCCGCCGCGCGCCGCCGCCGCCAGTACTGGGACTACGTTTGAGCACAATGGCATAACTTGTAGCTGCTATCTCTCACAATGCTAATTCATATAATTATGTAGTTCTAAACTGTTAAGTACAACATAACCATTGTGAGAGAAAATAAATTATATTATTATCTCTCGACTACAACTGATCTCAACTAACGTTAATACACGATTATTGTAAGCAAGTTTTAGAAGTGTAACGCTTAAGACAGAAACGATCTTTTAGGTATCTACTGCCTATTTGTCAAGCAAGATTACATCAAAGTAATATTCCAGTTCATTGTTATTCTGAAATCGATTTAGTTCACTGAACTGTTCAAGGGAAAAATAATTCCTATCAGAACTAAAAGACTGGCCAACCTAGTTAGTTCTCTGTCGTTTTGTAGCACACAACAAAGTAAGATTGATCCACTGACCCAGTGGCTGCTAACTAACTAAACTAAAGTAAGGCACCAGGTGACTCGACATGTCGATGAGCTCAGTATTGAGTAGCTTCATATCTCCATCTAAACCTCGGACTTCCCGAAACTTAGCCAACAGTCTGTTACAACTTCGCTCTGACGATTCGACTCAACCTTGTAAGTATCAATGTCTTAGCCGTCTTGTTATCACAATTTAATTATGTGAAGTTTAGACTGACGGCGCGCGCTCAGAAGTTTTAATGTTACTCGTGTTTTTGTAAAATTTCGGATTGTTATGGAAACACGAGAGCGTTCAATGTGAGGGATAAACATCGTATGTCAGCGTAAGAATAATATCTCATGTTTGTTTTGTTAAACCGAGTGATTTAATTGAATCAGACGTTTTCACGTCACTCTTGCCTTTTAGTAACAGCACTAAGTGAAACTGACATCAGCAGGAAACAGATCCTCGATTTAAGTCACTTTTCATTTAGTGTTCCAGCAGTCGATGAAGTGATCCACAGACAGGTCGGTGAAGTATCGAGCGGCAATCAAGCACCGCACTGTAAACCGTACCGATTGACGTGTTAAGTGGATCTCCCATTTCGATTGCACGACTAGTTGCGTCCATTCTGAGCAAATTGCGCGAGTTGCATTGAGTGCCAACTTGTATACGAATCGATTTTAATTCTCTTTGGAATCGATAATCCACTGCCAACGCAACGCACAAGGCAACGAACTGAATGGATGTTTAGTTAAGCGCACAAAAGTATTCTGTTTACTGGTTATTGGGCCACCGCGGTACAGAAAATGCATGTCTTAAACGTTTATTGCCACGTGACAACGTTACCTTACAACATTCTCTTAGGCACAGACCTGCAACAAAAAACGTCCTTCATCCATCTCTTTTATTTCGCGCTAACTTTATAAGCGAGGGTTAAGATATATTGCGTGTTAGATAGCTGTCGCGAAGGAGGGTTCACTCGTAATTTGTATCTGAGTGCGTGTTCTTAAGTGTTCTCATCTCTCATTGTGAGGCTGTGTAACTGCTCGCCCCTTTGTGACCCGTGACACATTAATCAGTTCTTAATAGAGTCTTTTCTATTTGAAACTTACGTCTCATCTTGGATTTCTCGAATATAGGGTTTCCACTGATCACTTGAAGGCAATGAACAAAAGTTACATATTGTATATTACACTACTCAAAATGTGTCGTCAACTAATTCCAAGTTCCACATGATGGCGGTAGTTCGGGCTCGTCACAATAGTCCTCATTACCGTATAGGTCAAACTCTGCGTGACATCGTACCCCCGGGGAGGCCCATCCTATCTAATATTCTGCTTATGCTGCTTATAGATAAGTTTATTTGTTGCTCGGCTCCATTGTGGTACAACTACGTATGGTATGTGTCATGATGATGGACGGTGGGAGAATCAAGCTGTTCCCTTGGACAGCTGGACACTTGCTTCCACGTGAGCGCACTCGGGTGCCAAGTTATTGGAATTATCGTTTTTACTAGCTGGCTATAAGCTAATATGTAATATGTCAGCCATTCAGCGTGCTTGAACGCTGAATGGCTGACATTCACGTTGTGTTGACGTATGCACTGTATGATTAACAGTACTCTAGCATTCGAGCCACGTTCTGTCTAACCGGAATAAAGATAGGATGGACTAGATTTGTTGGTAAAATCCTGATAGTATCTAGTTATCGTTATTTCGAAAGCCATTGTTAGTTAGTAATAATAATAAAAAATGTTTTTCTAATTGCACTGCGACACGGCACGAATGCTAAACATATTTTGAGTTATTTCAACAGGAGTGATGTTAACAATGTCGTGTTGTATCCGTTTGAACCGTTGTGAGCTGTGAGCAACGCGTCACACGTGGACAATATAATCTGTTCAGTAATAATATTGAGAGACTTGTCTTGACTTGCATTAAGAAATGCTAGTCCTGCAGAACGTATCGAACTCCACATTTATGTGTCTCGTACCTCTTTTAAACTTGTCAAGAAAATAGATTTCATTCTTGCATTATCTAGTTCGTGAATAATTCCCTCCTCAATTAGCAATAGCCGCGCGTGTGTGTTGTAATGAGTGAAGCAACACCGGCTCATTGCTCGCTGTTTATACAGTTTATTTTACAAGTTTACACTGGCAGGTCACTGTACACATCACAAATTATCTGAAATGACAGAAGGTTCAATAAATAAAACCAAAAACATGTTCATGATAAATGGGTACATATTGAACATGTTCTTTTAATTTCAATCAATGTCTACTTAACTAATGCAATTTGTATGGAAATAGTAGCTACATTGCTTTCTCTTAAATTAAAGTAGGTATAGTCTCTGATAATATTATAATAGTTGTGTTGCTATAATGTCTTTACAAAAAATCACAAATGACAGAAAATAATGGATGCGACATAAAACAGACATGTAAACGCCAGCGTGCTCCAGACTAGTTAGATAGTCTGGAGTTATCTGCTATCTAAAGTTTTCTTTTTTGTGATTCAAGGCCAAGTTCGCGTGATTCGGGCCACGTTCACGCTACTTCGCAGGGCCCCGGTTATGTACTTGTTGCTGTCTTACGAGCCCCGTGCTCCACAATGTTCACGTACATTTGTCACTCAGCCCCTCCGGACAGAGGCTGACAAATGAACCCATTGGTGTTTGCACTGAGGATTTCTCTGGTGTTAGTTTCATATATTGGAATGTTACATCGTCAATATACATTAATAATGTTGGTGATAAAGTTCGGTTGCCCTTTTCTGTCGTTGCGAAAAGCTGAGCGATTTATAGTCATGTCAAAGTGAGTTACGAGGAAAGTCTGTTAGAGCCCAGAGTATCAGCAGCGTTGTGCTGGAGAGGGGAGGGGGGGGGGGGGGCAGGGCGACAGTTGCTGTGTGTCAGCTACTTTGTAAACTTTGAAAAATGAGTGAAGTGAGTTCGCTCGTAAATTATAAATGCTAATGTGAAAGTTTTCGGGACAGGCTCGCATCTGACCTGTTTTACCCGGAGATGTTCAGCAGAAACCGCTATGTACGACATATTACCTGCAACAATTTTGACTGTTAAGTCTTTTCCTGTTTATAATTATTTGTTTTAGAAATCGTGGTTATATTGTAGGATTATAAATAATCGAGAGAATTCCCTACAACATATTCGACCTCCAATAAATACTGATAACTGAAATTCATGAGCAACTTCGACACAATATGTGCTGTGTACACATTGGCAGCACAGTTGTCGGGTCATGTTTGTTTATTGGCCTATCTACAATGTTATAGTTGTTTTGAACTAACTATTATCTGATCGCTGTCGAACAGCTCGGTAACTGCGCTGCATGTTGCACATTACTTGTGTTGTCCAGGGCCAGTACAGATTTGTATTGTGTTGCAATAGTAAATTTTGATACAAGTAAATAAAGTGTATCATTGCGACGAGGCGGAATTCACCCGAAACGAACGTGAGCGTCTTATGGAGCCAAGTGCTGCAGTGACAAATTTCCACGTGTATCAAACGATGATTTTCTATACACTTACGAAGAAATTAAGAAACAGGGGTTAGCGTGCAACTCGTGGGGGTCACTTAGCACTTAGCCTGATACAATACACACAACAAATTGTGGTGGGGGGAAACTCGCGTACTTTTCTTTACTAGTACGGAAATAGTAAATTGCGTGCCTAAGAGCGAGATTTCGATTAAGTCTATTGAAAACAATATTTCTCTATAGTCCCATAACTCATTTTTTAGATCATATATGGTCCCAACTTTTCTCTTATAAGGTACAAAGTAAGAGTACAGTTAGCCGTCATTGCGTGTGACCTGTAGCTAATGTATCAACGTCATAAGTAGCATGACGTACTATGCCAATCAATTGACAATTAATGACGTTCAAGAATATCGTTGAAGACCTTTCTTGAGTTGATTTACAACTTGCGCTCACTTCACCTGATAGATTGTTTTCTTTTAATTCCGTCGCTACGTAAGTAATGTAGTTCTTTAATTAATTCACTGTAATCCGGGATTTACGTCAATTGTAATGGAGTTACAACGGAGATAGATTACTGCGCAATAATCTTTATTTCTGATTTACGATATCGGCATTACCATTAACTTCAACTTCGTGAATATTACGCATGTACCTACTCCACGAAGTTCATCTTTGGCCCTAATAATAGGCGATGGTGGCCCCTGGGGGCAACATCACGGAACGTGCAGCAATGGGTATTGACGGTTCTGTTCCGATGGACATCTGTGGTCTTTTTGTCAGTTCCACTTCAAAAACTGGTTTTTAATTTGCATTTGAAAACTAGAGAGCTAGAGTTCTCGATAAAAATATTAAAATCGCTGTGCAGGTAGGTATTGTGCCCATAATATTTAAAGAGTTCTCTCAATTCCTCATAAATTAAAAAAAAAATTAGAAGTGCCTTCAAATAAAAAAATAATAGTTCCAATCGATTCATAAATGACATAGTTTTGAGACAACACTGATACCGAGATATTACCAAGTTGGTAGCATAGCTATCAAAACCTCGATAAAAATGTTTGAGGTGGGAAATGTTATAATGACTTCTCTCGCTCTAGGGTGGAATGAGAAGGCGTGTGAGACTAAATGACTAATAACTAAGTGAATAATACAGCACCTATGTCGTTCAGATGCCCTTTGTGTTCTAGGACTACGGGTTTCCTTTTCAGAAATTCCCCGTGGCTCTAGCGGGTATCGACCCTGCGGTTTGCTGACCTCTTTGAGGCGCACGTGGAACCCTACGCGCCAGTGACGATTCGGGCTCGGTCTTTACAGGACGGCCAGACGGTGAACTACCCATTGCTCGTCGATCTCCCTGCGACTCCCGACACCTGGTATGTGTCCTATGTCGGCGGATGGGGCGTGAGGATGTCTGTTTCCTCACGTTTGCAGTCATCGCCTTCGCTAGCGCCTCCACAAGGACATAGCGCTGTTCTGCTCAAACTTATACATACATCAATTAAAAAAAAAAGCTGGGCACACCTCCACTACATTGAGCATGTCATAATTATGGTGGTAAGTCCCCTCTTTGAGGAGTGACTGGAAAGACAACACAGCGTCCTCACCTTCCGCATAACGCAGGTTCTCACCGGACATGGTAAGTTCGGGAGGTTTCTGCACCGGATTCGTGCGGAGGAAACGCCCGGGTGTCACCATAGTGTGGACCGCCCGGAGGACACGGTGGAGCATACGGTCGAGGTGTGCCTCGCTTGGGCAGAGCACCGCCGTGTATATGTGGGGGTGACCGGTTGCTACGACCTCTCGCGCCGGGCCCTGGTACAGGCCATGGTTCAAAGCGAGGAGGAACGGAAGACGGTCGCCTTCTTCTGCGAAGCAGTAATGCTAGCAAAGGCGGCCGCACGCGCGTGGAAATGGCTCTCACTCCCCAGCCGCTGGCTTGCACTCAGCTTGGTGAAATCTTATTTAATTGACAGGCAACAGCAAGTTCAGATAAACGGTGTCAATTCTCCGGGTTTGAAAGTCAAAATGGGTGTACCACAAGGCTCAATATTAGGTCCTTTCCTCTTTTTAGTAAATATAAATGATCTACCGCATCTACTAGTATTAAAAAAACAACCACATATTATATTGTTTGCTGACGATACGTCGTTAATTTTTAAGATCAATAGACGTTCCACTAATCTTGATGACGTAAACGATGCGTTACAGCAAGTCCAAAACTGGTTTACTGTTAATAATTTAGTATTAAATGGAAAAAAAAACTAAGTGCATAAGATTTGCGTTACCGAATGTTAAAAGTAATTACTCCGACATAGTATTGAACAAGGAGAAACTTGAATTCGTCGAGAATACGGTTTTCCTAGGGATCACGCTTGACTCGAGGCTACAATGGGGTCCTCATTTAACATCTCTGGCAGGTCGGCTTATTTCAGCAGCATATGCTGTCAGAAAAATCCGTCAATTTACTGATGTGGATACTGCGCGACTAGTTTATTTTAGTTACTTTCATAGTATCATGTCTTACGGTATTTTGCTATGGGGACGGGCTGCAGATATAGAGTCTATTTTTATTCTGCAGAAAAGAGCTATCAAAGCCATATATAATCTTCGCAGACGCGATTCTCTTAGGGAACTATTTAAGGAAATAAGCATCCTGACGGTCCCTTGTCAATACATTTATGAAAACATTATGTATGTTCGGAAAAATATTCATCTTTTTACTAAGATAAGTGACAGGCACAATTTTAATACTAGGAACAGGAATAAATTAGATCAACTTCGGTTCAGATTGGCTAAAGTACATAGTTCTTTCATGGGGTACTGTGTAAAATTTTATAATAAAATACCAGTTGAGATTCTACAACTAAATGAGTCCAAATTTAAAGCATGCATTAAACGCACACTATGTAGACAAGCGTATTATAAACTGGAAGATTATACTGAAGAGAAGAGATACTGTTCCCCTTTTTGTATTGTTGTTTTCGAAATGTTTTTTTATTTTATTTTATTTGTTTATTTCAATAGAGCTTATGATAATTTATTACCTTTTGTATTTGGAAACAATAGCATTGTATAATGTAGAAGCACTTTGTTTTTCAAGTTTTGTAAATATGAAGTACCATGGAGCATTTTTATTAGGTTACAACTTGTTTGTCATTACGAGCATGGCAGTTGAGAGTTTGTCATGCTCACTCAAATGTCTCGCTGATGGTGGCACGTGTTATTGGGTCATTCGGTTCCCTTCAAAATGGTTGAACTGAGTGGGGCTGATGCACGCGTCATGCTCGTGGACGGGTGCCGTCAGTTGAGACTGGTCATCTCTTAGCTGCCAGTGACTTAATTCAATTTCTATTTTTTTTTTTATTAGTTTTTATTTTATTCTTTTAATTATTATTACTTATCTACATTGTGCTCACATATTAGAAGCGACAAGAAATATGTAACCAAGATTTATGTAACTCCTAATATGATTTAAAAGAGTGTCCATGGAGTTCCTTGCACGTTCTTCTCCATAGAGATCTACGCTTTGGAACGTGCAATTTAGCTTCATGTAAGGGCCTAGCAGGATCGAAGCCTACTGGGGCCATGGGTTCGCTTCTGAAAGGAAAACCCGGGGCCCTGAAATGCAAGGCAACGAAGGGAAATAAGAGTGGGTTTTAGTCAGTAAAAGGCTGACACGCCCTCTCGCTCCGCCCAAGGGCGAGAGAAGTCATTAGGTGATTTCCCACATAAAAAAAGACCTCCACCACATGCTCCACCGTATCTTCCGGGCGGTTTGCACAATGGTGACACCCGGAGAAACGGTAACGATTTGGAAGTCCTAATCCTAAAAAAAATACCAAATCGATTCATAAATGACGAATGGAGAAAAACCGTATTGACAACGACTTCTTGTTTTGAATTCGGTTAAAAAAGGATACCTACGTAGTCAAATTTATTGATACTGAAGCCACAAAGAAAACTGGTATTGAAAACGTGTCTTTTCTTTTCCAGTTTTTCATCAGAGTGTATTTTACTGGAAATTTCCTCCAGTAAAATACACTCTGATAAAAACTACGACAACTTTTTCATTAGAAATGCTGTTTATAGAACTATTTATTCAACAAACCAAAGAAAACTGATCAGTAAATTGAGTTAAAAGTAAGTTACCAACTGACGTAAAATAGAATGCACCTTTAAACAGTGTTATTGCACTTTACATTTTAAAGTTTAAGCGAATAAAAGCGAGCTGAAGCGAGCATCGTTCAATGACAATATTTACCCAAGTCAAGGAGTAAATCTCAAAGTTTGCGACTTGTCTCGGCGAGTTTCGCAAACATTTAATGAAGAACTTGACGATCGCGAGATGTTCGCGCGACGCTCAGCTGCTATCAACGCGACACCGGCGCCGGCGAGTCCACGCGCATGGCATGCATGGAGTACGTATCTTAAATATAACAGAAGGCTCCTTGGTTATCATGAACAAATCGAAAGCGATTAAAGAAGAAAAGAAAAAAGTATAAAGAGAAAAGATAGCGGGAGGGAGAAAACCGTGGAGTAAATGGATCTACCATTTTGCACTTTAATAATCTACAAATTGTAGAGTGAGTCAGTGTTGTTGATATTTCTAAAAGTTTATATCTTTTGTTCTTGATTGTGTCATACAAAAGGTTTTTACTTGTAAATGCGTTTTTGGAAGCCATCCTTGTGATTTAAGCAAGCAGCCTTCGTCGTTAAGGTCGAGCTCCTTCGAAGTTGTTCGTCTGTACTTCTGCAGTATGTTTGGTTGTGTATCTCATTAACGCCATCTGTATGCAGTTTCTGTATCGTGACAAATCTCATATCGACACTACAGTTTTACACTGAACTAACGTTTTCTCAGTGGCGTCGCTCGTGCAATTTTGATCCGTTCTGTCTGCAGTTCTGATCTAAAAGTAATAGGGACAGGATATTCTACGTATACATTTTATTTGTTGCTCTTCTTTTTTAAAATAACAAGCTATTGTCTAAGAGTAAATTTTGTGTACTCTTTGCCTGGGAAAAGTACAGAGATGTCTGAGTTATCGGAGGTACTAGTATAAAAATGAAATGAAACTGTTCCAAGTTATCATCCAATTAAATCGTGCTGTTCCACGCGCGCCTCAAGGAGATGTCAGCAACTGTAGGGGCCTAGCAGGGTCAAAGCCTACTGGAGCCAAGGGTCTGATTCTGAAAGGAAGACTCGGCCCTGGTACGAAAGGCAACGAAGGAACAGGAGTGGGTTTTTAGTCAGTAAAAGTCTGACACTATGTCCCGCCCCGCCCAAGGGCGGGGGATGTCATAAGATGATTTTCCCACCGAAAAAAAAAAAAAATATATATAAAATATGTAGAAACAATAAGTTATAAATAATGTTGCAAATACAAAACCAAACAGTACATTTAGGAAAGTAACAGGTTGGTAAAATACTAACTTAGATGAAGCGAATTAAGTAGTCGTCGTATGGTAGGACCTTTGATGTAGAGGGGCTGTTCCGGTTGTTTTGGTGATCTTCTTCTGCAGTATCAATGAATCAGTCACATCGGTGGCTTTTAATCTCATAGCAATCAGAAGTGGTGGTTGTTAGCATAATAGCATAGCATATATATTCGTTTTATTCATGCTACTTGTTATTACGTGACATCTCCTTTATTTCTTTGCTCCTCGATCTGTAATGTCATCTGAGCTCTTTGATGTTTATTTAAAGATCTGATATGATTACAGTCGCAGCCACGCCGGTCCATACCAACGACGATACGCGGCGTATTCCAACTGAACCTCATCGTGTCTAAATAGTGAGCGGTTACAGATACTGTGCTTAACACTGTGTGAGGTTTGTGTACCACAATCAGTGGGGTACACGTGTGATGCAACTGTAAACTGAAGAGAATATTACATTAATGGGAAAGGAAGGGAGCATACAAAGTCTTAAAGAAATTTTGTTCGAGTTTGTAGACAATCATTCAAAGCAAAGAAACGCCTTTTAAATTATCTCCGCGATCTTGTGTGACCGAAAATGGGTCAGCTCAACGGTCCTTTTCCTTACACTTGGAAAACTTTCATTCAAAGTAAACTGATAGAGATGTTTATGCTATTATTGTGGCTGATCCTTTATACCGCGTACATCGAAGGACTGGAACAATTTGCTTGCTGCGGCCTTCCCGTCCAACTATAATTTAGGTGTCTTCAAGGCTAGAGTGAATAGGCTCTTTATAAACTAGTGCGCCTCACCATCAATGATTGCATCACTGCTTACCATCAGGTGGGATCAGTCAAGCACTGGTTTATATCAAGCAAAAAAAAAAACATGCGGCGGTCTGCAGCCACACGCGGCGGGCGCTGGTCACTTAGTATTTCACGCGGAAAGGCTGCATCACGTGCGCAGGAAATTATCACATAGAGGTAAATGCGTAATTTTAGCGGCAAGCCCATGTTGGTTTTAGTTCGTGACTTTAGTGCGAATGAGGCTGTAATTTATTTCAGGTAGTCGAAATCCAAAAATGTGGTAGCAGTCGTTTTATGTGAAATACTGGTATTTGTAAGCAGTGGTGGCCGAGTGGTAACGGCTCCAACTTACGAGTTGCAGATCGCGGGTTCAAACCCAGCCAGGCGCGTTACTTTTTGTAATTTATTTCATCACCACTGCTCTCAAAACGGCCAAGGAAAACATTGTGAGGAAACCGGCATGTTCTAGAACCAAAAATTCAAAGACATGCGACATTCACCAACCTGCACTAGGCCCGCGTGGTGGATTACGGCCCATTCCCTCTCCTAGCAAGGAGAGCCCAGAGGAGGCCTGAGTCCCAGCAGTGGTAACATTGAAAAGCTGATTATGCTTATATTATACTGGTAGCTATTCATCCGGTTCGACTGGACGCCGATCCTGATGTAGTTGGAAAAGGACTTCCCAGATAGATTGAGGCTTTAATTTATTCTCAAAACTTGATTAAATAATAGATTTAACAATGGCGTCCGTGTCAATAATCTCGTTTGTTGTCAGCGATTGATGAACTTCCCGAAACTAATAATAATAATAATAATAATAATATTCCACAACTAACACACAACGCCGCCTAGTCCCAAGCTAAGCCGAGCTTGTGTTATGGGTACTAGACAACTGATAAACATACTTATATATTTTTAAATACATACATATATAGATAAACTATATTTTTGGGGGCTGAGTCACCCGCGTCCGTAGGAGAATACCCATAGATAGGCCCTACACGTGGTCCCCGGGTGGTGCTAATCAGGTGACATTAACTGGTGGTAGGTTTCGACCGATGGCTTGTGACCACCCACTGGGCAAAGACGTACCGCCAAGCGGCCTAGCCGTGTTCCGGTACGATGCCCAGTGTAGCCAATTTTGAGGAGTTGGGTCGAAGTGGTGGTTCTAATGTATGCAGACCAGCCGGACCCGCGCTGGTATTGACATATCGGGAGACTAGTCGCGGAGGGTAGCGGGATCCGAGGCACGGTGCACCGCTGGCCGACCGCAGTTAGTTGGGGGCCCAAGTAATGTGCTAGCCACACATGAAAGGCTGCCCCGCCAACTGACGAAAAATCCCGGAATGCACCATCGTGCTGGTTGGCGACCAGATGAGAGGGCCCGATGGTCATTTCCGGGGGGGCTCGGGCGTCCCCGCAGTCTCCAGACTAGTGCCCCAATGATGTTGTCCTGCCAGTGCGTGACGAAGGTTAGCAGCATGGGACTCCATTTCACTTCCTTCTCCTCTCCTACCTCACTCATAATGCCAAGGTTGAAAAAGAGAAAAGTTAAACAGCGGCTGCACTCCCTCTCACTTAAAGTGCACCTCAGCAATATTAGAGGTCTGCACTCAAATCTCGCAGCAGTCCATCATCACCTGGAGACTGAAAAACCTTCCCTCTTTTTCCTTTCGGAGACGCAGATAAGAAGTCCGTCAGACGTGTCGTACCTGTCTTACCCAGGGTTTACCCTGGAGCACAATTTTAAACCACACGCTGGTGTGTGTTTGTACGTCAGGGGCGACATCTGCTATCGGCGTCTCCGTAACCTTGAAGATACCAGGTTCTCAACGCTTTGGGCTCTGGTGGACACAGGCATGGATAAAATTATCTATGCTTGTGTCTACCGTTCGCACAGTGGTGATCAGGAGACGACCAGGCTCACACAGTACCTTAGTGAGGCGGCGGATGCGGCTCAGCAGAGGTACCCTTCCGCACAACTGGTGTTACTGGGGGATTTTAATGCCCACCATCAGGAGTGGCTTTTCCCATACCGGTGCACAGACCATGCTGGTCGAGAGATGCGAAAGCTTGCGCTAGCGTTAAATCTCACCCAGCTGGTCCAGGGAGCTACGAGGGTGCCGGATGTTGATTCGCACACGGCCAACTGCTTGGACCTTCTGCTGACAACAGATCCAGACCGCTATTCAGTGTCGATATCATCACCGTTAGGTAGTTCCAACCACTGTCTGGTGAAATCTGTATCAGTCTACTCTCCGCCTGATTCCTGCCTTAGAGGCACCAGGCGGGTTTGGCGATATAGGTCAGCAGATTGGGATGGCATGCGATCTTTCTTCGCATGTTATCCTTGGCAGCCTACTTGCTTTTCTTCGGATGATCCATCGTCGTGCGCAGATGCTGTGACAGATGTTTTGCGGCGGGGGATGGAGTATTACATTCCATTCTCTGACGTAACAATGTCTGACCATGCTCGCCCTTGGTTTGGTGCGGAGTGTGATCGCGCTAACGCGCTTAAGCACACGGCATACCAGGCATGGGCCGACGCTCGTATGCATAAGGCGAGTGACGTGAGTCAGAAGAAGAGAGCCTTCAACAGAGCTGCCAAGTCTTGCAAGAAGGTGATGCGGAGGTCTCGGTTCGACCACATTAGCCGCATCGGGAACAAACTCGCATCATACCCTGCTGGTAGTAAGGCGTTTTGGTCCCTGGCTAAGTCGGTTGAATCGAACTTCTGCCGTCCCTCACTACCGCCACTGCTGAAACCCGACGGGTCGCTGGCCCATACCGCTGAGGAGAAAGCAAATTTGTTTGCCTCTCTCTTCGCGGAATCTTCGCGTCTAGATTCTGGTGACGCGCGGCCCCCTGTTAATCCTGATGGTTGCGAGACGAGTATGTCGGATATTCGCATCCATCAGAAGGACGTCCGTAGGGTGCTGCGTAACCTTGACGTGAACAAGGCTAGCGGTCCAGACGGGATACCGGCAATTGTTCTAAGAACGTGTGCGCCTGAACTGTCTCCGATCCTGACACGCCTATTTCGGCTTTCATTTGAGGCTGGAAAAGTGCCGATTGCATGGAAGCAAGCTAACGTACAGCCCGTGCCCAAAAAGGGTAGTCGGGCTGACCCAGCTAACTACAGGCCAATCTCAGTAACGTCCATTCTCTGTAAGACAATGGAACGTGTACTCAACAGTAAGCTCCTGGCATACCTAGAAGCTAATGACATCCTAAGTGACCGACAATATGGCTTTCGCCGAAATCGGTCAACTGGTGATCTTCTAGCGTATGCCATCCACATCTGGAGTGAGGCCATCGAGAAACACGGGGAAGCTCTTGCCGTCTCCCTCGATATCTCGAAGGCTTTCGATAGGGTCTGGCACGAAAGCCTTATTAGTAAGCTTCCTTCTTTCGGATTACCTGCTGGTTTGTGTGCTTGGATTGCAGATTTCCTGAGTGACCGGTCCATCCGAGTGGTCATCGATGGTTGCTCGTCCGGTCAAATGGCCATTAATGCCGGGGTCCCTCAGGGGTCAGTGCTCTCGGCAACATTGTTCTTGCTGCACATAAATGATCTGCTTAAGCCCGGTACCTTTGGGTATGCAGACGACAGCACTGTTGCTGAGAGTTACATATCCAGCGCGCAGGCTAGTGGGTCACAGATCCAGTCTCTCCGAGAGGCTATGGTCGAGCGCTTGAACTTGTCCTTGGAGGCAGTCTCTGAATGGGGCGATGCCAATTTGGTCAAGTTCAATGCTGCTAAAACCCAGGCGTGTCTATTTTCCGCTAAAAGGAGCCAATTCAGCCCTGCTCCAACTTTCCGGGGCGTAACCGTGCCAATAACCGACCATCTTGATCTCCTTGGTGTTACGCTAACGTCAACACTCAACTTTGGGCCATACATCGAAGCAAAGGCTCAACTGGCAGCAAAAAAGCTGGGAATCCTCGCGAAAGTCAGACAGTACTTCACGCCGGAACAGCTGCTCAAACTTTATCAAGCGCAAGTTCGATCGTGTATGGAGTACTGCTCTCATCTTTGGGACGGATCTGCCCGATACCAGCTTGATGCACTTGAGGCAATTGAGAGGCGAGCCAAGAGGATCATTGGCAATGATGCACTCGTTGAGTCGAGGCTTCAAAGTCTTGAGCATCGACGCAGAGTTGCTAGCCTGTCGGTTTTCTACCGGTTGCATTTCGGGGAGTGTGCGTCGGAATTGCATAACCTAATTTCGCCTAGCCCGTTCCGCCCGTTCGTTAAAATTTCATGAGAATCGGTCGAGCCGTTTCGGAGGAGTTCAAGTTCGAACACCGTGACACGAGAATTTTATATATTAGACTAGCTGAGCCGGCAAACGTTGTTCTGCCATATAAATAAAAAAAAAAAAAAAAAAAAAAAAATAGATGTTGGCCGATTCTCAGACCTACTCAATATGCTCACAAAATTTCATGAGAATCGGTCGAGCCGTTTCGGAGGAGTTCAAGTTCGAACACCGTGACACGAGAATTTTATATATTAGATTACACCCAGACACAGAACAAATGATCGTGCTCATCACACAACCATTTGTCCTGGGTGGGAATCGAACCCACGACCTCCGGCATAGTAGTCAGGGCCACTAACCACTAGACCAACAGGCCTGTCAGACTCTCATTGACGGACAGTTTAGATCTGGAGCGTTCAGTATGATCACTACTCTCACCGGTACAAAGGGCGGAAGGAACGGTGCGGCAGCGGGGGGGAGGGGGAGCGAGGAGGGGGCTAACCACTACCACTTGGGTAGTTGGGCCAAACTCCGCTGTAATAGACTTGTTGATTGAAATCGTAACTCAAGTGTAGTTCGGGTACTGTACGGTGCCCCCTTGTGGTCACCGATACAAATGAAGTGTTGTTATTATACGAGACAGTAAACAACATTGTTTGATATCTAGATTCCTCAATAACTTTCTACCTCATCATAATAAATATTTCTTACGTTCGATTCAACTAATTTGATCGAATTGAAGATTTTTATAATTTAGAAGCGAAAAAATATGCGAAGATTTAAGATTGTTAGTTAGTGTTAAAATTCATTTGCTTTACAAAGTTGTTGACACAATTTGATAAAGCAAATGAATTTGAGGACATAAACTTCACATCGCTGTGATATTTGTAAATAAACAAATGTCTAAATAAGCAATATATCCAGTTTGACGCTCTAGTGCCGTTTCATGAACATGAAGATAGATCGCGGAATAATAGAGTATTGTAAAAGTGAGCGTGCATTGAGAAGATGTTCGACAGCGACATCAACAATGGCGGCGCATATTTCAGCGCGGATGTGACGTCACCGCCACCCGTCCTTCATCCCCCGTCTTGCCCCCGACGATGGATGACTGCGGCTGCGCTCGGCAGCACGTGGGAGCTGCTATTATATTGGATGGTAGAACTATTGCTGTTACACAAGCTGTGTGTATGGCGTGGTGGCGTATAGTCTTTTTCACCGATTTCCAAAAAAGGAGGAAGTTTTCAAGTCTTCCTAATGTCTATTTTTATTTGTTTGTATTTGTTCAGCGATATCGTCAAATGTTAACCAATTTTGATAATTCTTCTTTACTTTGAAAGAATTTTGAACAGATCCTTTGAAGGTAGACCATGGAAAACTTCAGTACTTAAATGGTAGCAAATCTTCCAGATTGGCCGTTTTCACATTAGGCGATAACTAACCTAACCGATCGGCCATTCTTGCCATCATACGTCTGTTTATTGTTAAAACTATTTGTTCACATAACATGTCTCCCAAACTAAACCAAACAACTAGGTACAGCAAAACTTTTTTTTTACACGTATAGAAAATCAACTCTGTCAGGTATTCTTATATCACTAGTTCACCAGTTGGATTCGCTCTCGTCAAGGCCAAAGAAACCAAAACTAGACCGTTCAGCAGTGAAGGCATTTTTTTTTATTTTTTTTTGTTAATAAAGCACACCAACAATTTGTTTACACAATATTCTACATTCATTAATTAATGATAGGCTCGCGCTTCACCACTATCTCACCTAATGAATAGTGACCATGTGGTCGACGAAGGAGCACATTTGCCTAGAAGTAACCTATTCACTCTTGACTTAAATACCCCTAGGTTGTAGCTATCAGGAAACACAGACTCCGGCAGGGAATTCCGCTCCTTAGCTGTACGCACAATGAATTTGTTCCCAAAACGGTTTTGTGCATATGGGTGAGATGTCCACCATGTTCGGTTAACAAATTTTTAAACAACTAAACATCCAGATTTTCGTATTATTAATATCGGTAGGATTTTGTTTAAAATTAAATCCAGTCATTCCCACGTGTTGTTGCATCTTTCATGTATCGAGATTGGAGTAAGGAATATATTCTACGTATGTAGCGTATTCTGGCACATACATATGAATGTATATGTACATACATACGGCGGACTCAAGTGTGGGTACGCTGCAGTCAATCTCTGTCTCAAAGTGAACACTTTCGAAATCAAGGTCACCGACCGGCAAATTGCCTCTAAAAGGATCGCTACGAGCTCGTAGCACACAGCTACGACGTAGCACCCTCTACAAGTCTGCTACGATATTTACGAGCGAACGATTTATTTACGTTTAGGAGTTTTATATTATACATACGAATAAGTTGTGGAGATGGATGAGGTTTTGAACTTGATGATTATATTATCCCACCAAGTGATAGCTGGTGTGACCCTATTTAAAGGTCTTTTCAAGGGTAAATTTTCGGTAGTATCGATCCAGTAAGACCCTTTTAGAGTAAACAAATATAATTTATTCGAGTGCCGATCTTCATGGCAAAGCCTCCGCCCGCTGTAAGCGCGTGTCAAAGTTAGGTTAACTCAGTACGCGGTGAGGCGCTCACACTAGCCTGACCAGTTATTTCGAATATAGAATATGTGTGTGCTTTTATAATATTAGTATTATCTATACTAATATTATAAAGTAGCAGCTTTTGAAGTTAAACTATTAGTTAATTAAAATTAAAAAGTAAAACTTTATAACAAATAATGAGATAACAAGTTTAATTAGTAATTATTGTTATTTTATGCTTTTGACGGTTTTACAAAAGGGTAAACTTGTTGTTTAATTTTAGTTTTTGCCGTCAGTTTCGTCCGAAAATTCGCTAATTAGTGAATAAAAGTTAGCGTTTGAAAAGTGCTGAACAGTTTGACGAGTTGTTTAGAAACTGTTTTTGAATTATAATTGTTGCAGAATAACTTGCGGTGCGGCTATAGTGGGCACAGAGTAGCATTGTTGTGGTCAAATTACAGTTAGTTAACTGCTCCACGTTTTAATTTTATTTTTTGCGCAATTCTTGTTTATGGTATATTTAATTCTAGCTTATACCCCGGCTGAACTCCCGCACCCTATCACATAGGTACCACATACTCTTCTAGAATGAAGAATAGTTTAGAATGTCTACCTTTCTATCAGTAAATAATTGCCAGAATCAGAACTCTCACTGTTTTCACAATACTTTCAGAGAAAATCTAAACAAGATTTTGTTCTGATTAATATAAATTTACATTAAAGACATGTAGTTTGACATCATTGACTAATGCAGCCCGACCTGACTAGACATCAACAATACCACAGTTGTGGTATGCTGTCTCTTCGATAGACATGCTATTATTCTGTCAATACGCGCTCCGAATTACTTAATAACCTCTTGACAGTACACCGCCGCATACTGCGCTACGTATTCTTTATCTAGTGACTGCTGGAGTATCGAAAACATATTGTTTTGATTTGTTTTCGTTGGTATTTTTTATTGATAAATTCCTTGTTAAGCTCTAGTAAGTTTGATAAGTTATGTCTGTTCATAACTACTTTGGAAGGAAGATTAAGATGGGTATATTAATGCTGTAAACTAAGCGGTATCAAGACTTAGAAACTCACACAAGAACAATTGTTAGTCAAACAGAGACAGACAAACCGTTTCGAGTGTTCAAAAACAGTCGGCACGTTGTACGCTTGCTCACAGTTCCTGACTGTCTTTTGGTAACTAAATAGAAGTAAAGAATGGGACGTTTATTCAGCAATTCACTCGCTTCCTTTCACTGACATTTACGTTAACCATGTCAACATCCCTCCCCCGCCGCCGTGACGTAATTCGCCAACAAACTGACTTGTATAGAACCGACACTAAATGACAGAGAATATGTCACGTTTACTTAACACTCACGTATCCTAGAACCTTGCTAAAGGCACTGGCTTCCACTTAGTTCAAGGTTTTAATCTTTATTTAATCTTACTAAAGGTCCCACGTCCAGACAAACGAGCTAAAAGAGAGCGATACTAGAATACTTGTGATTTAAGAGCAGAATAAAATCTTACTGAATGTTTGATGAGACCTTGAAACGCGCTTTAAATACGAATCAAGTGATGCTGCGAGCTGAACGAGCTAATCTGACGGATTCATTTAGCGCTCGGGGCTGAACGGCTGAGGACTGCCACTCGACGGCGAACGAGATACAATGAAACAGTTTATTTGATCGTCTTTTGTTTGGATATATTTGAACCTGGATCAACGTCTAATGAAACAGCTATTAAGTTTGAGTCGAGTGGAAAGTGGTTTGAATAATAGTTTCAAAGTTTATTCTGAGAGATTTTTTTTTCTATGTGGGAATTCATCTAATCTCGCCCTTGGGCGGGACGGGAGGGCGTGTCAAACTCACATCACTCATGGCCCCATGGTAGACTTCGACATCTCCTTGACGCGCGCGTGGAACACTACGCGCCGTCGACGATTTGGGCTCGGTGTGTGCGGTTACCGGACAGTCGGACGGCGAGCTACTCTTTGCTCTCCGACCACAAGCCCGCGCCTACGGTGACTGGAAATCGGGATCGGAATCCCGGCGGCTGGGGTGAGAGGGCCGTTGCCTCGCGCGTGCGGCCGTCTCCTTTGCTAGCATTACTGCTTCGCAGAATGAGGCGACCGCTTGCCACTCCTCCTCGCTCTGGACCATGGCCTGTACTAAGGACCGGCGCGAGAGACCGCTGCCACTGAGCGCCCCCACGAGGACACGGCGGTGCTCTGCCCATGTGGGGCACACCTCTACTGTATGCTCCACCGTGTCCTCCGGGCGGTCCACACAATGGTGACACTCGGGCGTTTTATTCGCACGAATCCGGTGCAGGAATCTCCCGAACTGACCATGTCCGGTGAGGACCTGCGTCATGTGGAAGGTAAGAACGCTGTGTTGTCTTTCCAGCCACTCCTCAAAGAGGGGACTTACAGCCATAATTGTGACTTGCCCAGCACTGGGTTGCACTGGGTTGGCAGCGGAGTTTCGCCCCAGCGTTGCACCTCCACGAACAGATTGTGCATGCGTGCAAGAACTGTTGCCTCCAAATCCCACGGTAAGCAAGGAGGCTCGCCGCTTCGTGGGAATCTATGCGGTATCCTTGCACCATCTGGATGACCCTCTGGCATGCGTTCAGTTTGACCGCCGGTCGCTTCCGTAGCGACGGCGCCCATACCGGCGCCCCCTAAAAGGCCATGGACCGAACGATTCCTGCATAAAGCCTCCAGCGGGAGGCATCTGGAACCCCTAGGTTGTGCAGGAGCCGCTTGAGGGCAGCTCCAGTACGATACAGTTTGGGAGCCAGACTTTGGAAGTGCTCCTCAAAATTCCATTGGCTGTCGAGGACGAGTCCCAGGTCATCGTCGACTAGACGCCGACGTGAACTCCTTCTACCATTATTTGGGAACCTGGGGGTGGTGCGTTCCGAGGCCCGTGAAAGCACATGGTCTCGGATTTGTGCAGTGCCACCTCGAGTCCCAACTGCTGGATCCTCTCCACGACTGTCGCAACCCCGCGTGTCGCAAGTTACGTACGACTCTTCCTGCGCCAGGAACAGCGTGTCGTCTGCGTAACAGACCACGCTAACCCTGTTAGGGAGGACGCCGCTCAGCACGTAGTCGTACCCGATGTTCCACAAGGGCGGTCCAAGTATCGATCCCTGCGGAACACCGCACGACATCTCTCGCCGTTTTCACTCTCCCTGGTGACCGGAATAGATAATGAACCTGTCCGTCAGGTAGGCCTCGATCACAAGACAGAGGTAATCAGGCACCTGGCGATACCTGTGTGCTTTCCTAATGCTACTCTAGGTCTTGCTCTGGAGTAGCATCAGGAAGTTGAAGGCGTTGGCAATGTCCAAAGACACTGCAAAGATGACCCTGCCCTGGGACACCGAGCTGGGGCCGGATACGCTGTGTCAACGGGGAACCCCAGGGGCGGAGCTTTTCTCGCAACACCTTGTAGGCGCGCCCCAACGGGTTTCAGTTCAGAGTCCCCAGCCTCACGTGGCGGGCCTCTAACTTGGCCGACTTTATCTCCACTCGGAGGGTGCGCTTTGCCACTCTGTATCCCTCGTACATATCTTTATCCCAACTGAAAACCAGCGCTGGGTGTCTGACGCCCAACTAATGCTGAGGTGGTCACCCTTTCGGTGTGGGCACGCTCGGCGCATTCTGTACTTTTGTTCTTTTTAGGGTTCTGTAAAAAACAGAAACATTATAGGATTAATTTGTTGTCCGTCTGTCTGTCTGTCTTTCAAGAACCTTTATCTTAGAAACGGGTAGAGGTATCGAGCTGAAATTAAAACCATATACTTAGGTCTGAGGTCCTTTGAAAAAACGTATACTCTCAAGGAAATCAAAATTCATAGGATACTTCCCGATGACCTAGAACCCTGAAATTTGGCATGAAGCAAGGTCTATAGCACAAGTTTAGAAATAAATCTGAAAACTGATTGAAGAGACGTCACCAAAAAAAAAAAATTTTTTTATTCGGAAAAATCTTCGAGACTCAATTCGGGAATTGAAAGACTTCGAGCCTATTTACATAAGTTAGTTTGTACGAAACCCTCAGTGTGCGAGACCGACTCGCACTTGTTTGAATGTATGTATGTATGAAATATTATTTATTACCTCATATCTTCCAAACCGCTGAACGGATTAACATAATTAAGATATCATTAGATTCGTTATGATAACCCAACATAACGACTGTGAAATGCCATAGTATAGAGCAAAAAAAAATTTTTTTTTTTGGTTACTGCAATATGGGTACCACATTAAAGGGCTCATCATGAGAATTTCAAAATGGTATATCATGACCAACCATATTTAAAAAAAAATACAATAGGAAACATGTTATTTATTATCTATTATTACTCGCGACTTAGTTAATCCCCATTTTTGAGGCAGTCGTGTAAAAAAATGTTATCCAGTTCAGAGATATATTCTCCCCTGGGACACAGTGGAGAATATATCACACAGGACTTAGTTAGTCCTGTTCACGCGGGAAAATGAAAAGTAGCCTAAGTTACTTCTTGTAACATCAACTATCGTCATTTAAGTACGCCATAATCATGGTGGTAAGTCCCCTCTTTGAGGAGTAGCTAAAGGGGCGTCACGGCGTCCTCACCTTCCGCATGACGCAGGTCCTCACCGGACATGGTAAGTTCGGGAGGTTCCTGCACCAGATTCAGGTGGAAGAAACGCTCGGGGGTGTCACCGTTGTGCGGACCCCCCGGAGGATACGGTGGAGCTTACGGTGGAGGTGAGCCCTGTACGGTCGGAGCACCGCCGTGTCCTCATGGGGGCAATCGGCGGCAGTGATATATTATATATGATGCGCCGGTCCCTGGTCCAGGCCATGGTCCAGGGCGAGGGAAAATGGATGGCGGTCGACACCTTAAAAAGTGTAAAATAAAAAAATAAATTTAAAAAATAAAAAACCAGCCAAGAGCGTGTCGGGCCACGCTCAGTGTAGGGTTCCATAGTTTCCCGTCCGTCACAATAAGTGTCCTCACTTAAGAGTTAATGAACGACTGACAACGAGCAAGAACAAATACCCCTATTGCCAACGAGAGACCAACCGAACAATTCGACAATATAATACTCATACCCGTCCTGACCCCATCAACTCCGGAAAAATCTTAACAGCGTGAAGTAGCCCAAAGTACAGCGCCATCTCTTGGGAAATTGGGTTACCAATTTATACAAACTAGACGGGTTATATGTATGTTGGGTTTTCGTTGGTAATTTTGGATTGCGTGAACCGATTTTAATAATTCTTTTTTTATTTCAAAGAAGATACGTTCAGAATAATAAAATATGTAAACTAAGTTAAAAAAAAGTTTGTAATTTAACCGTATAATTATGTTAAATTACAAACTTAGTTCAGAAATTATTTTGTATAACTTTTCAAAAACTGTTCAACCCAGTTCAACCCATCAAGTTCAAAATAATTTTCCTAGAAAGTCTTTATAACGTTCTACTTTTGAAATTTTTTAAAATATTTTCTAAACTTATGGTTCAAAAGTTAGAGGGCACACTTTTTTTTACTTTTGGAGTGATTATTTCCGAAAATATTAATATCATTAAAAAATTATTTTAGTAAATCCCTATTCATTTTTAAATACCTATCCAACAATATATCACATGTTAGAGTTGAAATAAAAAAAAACACTCCCCACTTTACGTGTAGAGGGGGGGGGGGGGTACCTTAATAAAACATTTTTTACCACTTTGTCGGCGTGATTGATATACATATTGGTACCAAATTTCAGCTTTCTAGTGCTAACGGTCACTGAGATTATCCGCGGACGGACGGACAGACAGACAGACAGACTTGGCGAAACTATAAGGGTTTCTAGTTGACTACGGAACCCTATAAAACCCGACTGCGAAAAAAATAACTTTATATAAAGCTAAAAAGAAAAAAAAAACACGTTCAGACCAGCAGCGTAGAAACCAATTAAATTGCATTAATTTAAACTCATAAAATAAAACAAATAATAATTAATTCTAATACGAAACATACAGACTGCAACAGTCGGGACCCATATTAGATGGTATGATTTTAGTCTAGATTATTTTAATGGGTCCCAACTGTTACAGTCAATATGTTTCGTATTAGTACCTATTTATTATTTGTTACCCCGCAAACGACCACGGGTAGTGATCTAATCCCAACGACGACGGCGTTCAGCTCCATAAGGGAGTTGTGGAGTTCGGCGAGAGTTTTATTCGGGGAGAGGTACACCGCGACCTCTCATGATACCCTCGAGGGACGGGGTACCGGCGGCGGCCGACGAAATTAAGGTCACCGAGCCGTTAAGGTCCTGCACACAGTCAGCCCTGGGCAGGACATAGTACGGTTCGGAGACTACGGCGACGTTGATCGACCACTGCCCCATCCTCTAGTTGATGTTCGCCCAGAGGAGACGAAATGGAGCCGTTATTGACAGTCCAAAGTCAAAGTCAAAGTCAGAAGTTTTTATTTCACATAGGCCTACATGGGCACTTATAAAACGTCAGAAGCTAGTGCACGGTTCCAAATTGGTCGTTTCCTATGGAGAAGAACCGGCAAGAAACTCCATGGTTACTCTTTTAAAAAAGTGGTTGTTTACAATATTTTCATATTACAGTGTTAATAGAAATTATATAAGAACAGTGTAGATCAGTCGATATTGTACCCAAAAGCACAATAAAATTAATCGTAAAAAAAAGTGAGTCGTAATAGGAAGTAACCTAAGAATTCGCGGAGTCTACAGTGTTCTCACATTCACATTATAAAAAAAGAGGCTATATAAAAAAAGCAAGAAAAATAAATAATTACAATTATCATTAAATGACATGTCAACAAAATAAATTACTAACGAATTTATGGTGTCTAATAATATAAAAAATATTGCAAAAGCAATGTGTTAGAAGAAAAAAAAAGTATATATTACAACAAATGTGGAGCAGTTAATAGATATATGTACACAATATTAAGAGTTACCAGGGGGCCACATGTGCAGAAGCAGTCATTGCCAAACAAGCGTGTCTTCGACATAGTCTTTAACCTTGTAATAAGCTTTTTTAGTTAGGACATGCTTAATATGGGTTTTGAACTTTCCCTCGCTCCGCCTTCACTCGTCGCTCGCTCGCCGCAGTCACCGCCTTTGGTAGCTTGTTATAAAACCGTATGCTGTTTACTAAAAATGACTTGCTGGTCTTAGCTAATCTCCATTTGGGTAATACAATTTCGTGTTTACTACTCGTATTTATGTTATGAAAATCGCTTCTAATTTTGAAGAGTCCTAGGTTTTTCCGAACATACAAAATACTTTCTAAAATATCCATTACAGCCTCCTCCCAAGCCCCCCGTGAGGGCTCTGCCGTGGTGGTTGCAGAGGCGGCGTCTGCGAAAGTGATAGCAGCGGCGGCTAACTTGTTGGCCGCATTGGTGAGCACATCCGCGGGGATGGGCCTCGGGACCTTGCCCTTGGCCTTGGCGGGGGATCGCAGGACCTGCCTCCAGCCCGGTGATCGGCCGGCTTGCCTGCCGCCGCACTTGCGTAGCAGTGCGGCGCTGCACTGCAAGTGACGGCCTTGTGACTGGGCAGAATGCACTGAAAGCAGCGGTCACTGCCACCCACCTCTTCTGCGCAACAGGCCCCCACGTGGTGCCCCACGTGGCAGCGATAGCATCGCGATAGCATCGCAGAGCCCCGGCGACTCCGAGTTCGGTGAGGTCCACCGCCCACCTCGCTTTTGAGATAGCCTCGCTGTAGGCCACGCCCTTTTTTTCGCAACCAACTGTAGCGTGATAACTACAGCTGCAGATGTCGGGGTACGAACCTAGCGGCGATGGCCCTCTTTTTGCGCCGCTGCCGCCTCGGGTGCTTTTTAGCGGCAGATGCTCCCGCCTCTTTAGCGGCAGACGCTGCCTTGCCCTTCGTGGGAGGGGCAGGCCTCCCCTGCCGCCGGAGTCCGCCTCGCCCGCCTTGGGCGCTGCAGCCGTGGCCGCGGCGGCAGCGGCATACGACACTGCCATCTTCTGGCCGGAGGCAGCGAGCGGGGGACGCAGCACAATGCTTTCCAGCACGGACAGCTGCTGCTGCAATTGTTGCTGGAAGTGCTGCTGTTGCTACTGGACGGCAGCCTCACCAGCGTCAGCAGCTGGCTTTCCGGCTGGGGCTGGGCTGGGCTGGGGCTGACTTTGCCCCAGCCCTTTCTTGCGCCCCCCTTTTGGCGACTCCTGGCAACATGCTTTCCAGGAATTCAATAGTTCGGCTTGGAGTTTTGCGGCACTCTTCTCAAAAAAGGCATCGATAGCCTCCGCGATAGAGGTGGCAAGCGTGGAGATAGTCCTCTCTAGACGATCTGTCCCCTGATATGGAGGGCTTCCGGTAGAGACTCGAATTTCTACCGGAGTCTCCCTGAGCCTCCTCAACCTCCGAGCCCCCCGAGCTCCCTTAGGATGCCACGTCGGACTCCGACCGCGCATCCATCCATCTCCTCGTCGTTGGGTTTTGTAAAAAAATTGTTTGCCATTTTTGTTCCCACAAGTATGAAACTTTGTACTCAAATTCAGTGGTTTGCACTAGAGACTAATTAAGCTTCCCATTAGTCAAGCCAACAACCTTCCTCACGGTGCGCCGCCGCTTGGAGATTCGGGGTTTTTTTTTTATAGAGGTTGTCTTACTCGCGGCCCGGGCTATTAAGCCAAGAGGGTCTTGACTTATCCACCCGGGCCGACCCCCATTAAAAGTCAGAAACATAATCTTGGATAATCTCTGGGGCTACGAGACTTGTACGGTGGCAGAAGGAAGAGCAAGTCTTTCTCCTGCCTGCTCGGTGGCAGGGTGACTGCACACCGAGCCCACTCTTACTTCGCCACTGTGCCTTCTGCTACAGCAGAGGGACACGCGCTGACGCGTTCCTTCAGACAGAATATTCACAGGCGCACATTGAGACCCCTTAGGCAGAAGTACCTAAGGGGAGTCGTTGGCTGCCTTACAGGATGCACCGTCCCACGGACTGGCCTTCGCTCCAGACGTATCTATGAGGAAACTACAGTCCGCGGGCACACGTGAAGGTTTTCTGTCGTAGCACCCCTATTCTGACCGACTGGATTCATATAATTGTGTATAGTAACAAACTGCTATTTCACAATAAAATCTAGTTTCTTTGACATTCTAATATGTAAATATATTTTTTTTTAAGGTGTATCTATTTGTGTACGATACCATCTCATTACATTAACTGAAGCAAAATACAGAAACAAGTATAGAGTTGTTCACGCATTACATTAGTATTAGAGATCGTAGTCTGTACCGACAGTGACCTGCCCTGATGTAGCCGTTATGAATAACTTGAGTTAAATTCAATTATTCAAATTTTTTAATAGCATTTGAGGAGAACTGTGAAAAGGTCTATTGAAGATTTTTGAAAAGAGTTCTAAGTATTCGTTCCGTGTCGTTCATCTCGGCAATTTAGAGGTTATTGCTCCAAGTCCTAATCGTGCCTGTTACACTAATCCAGGCCACCCTAACTTCATTACACCTTTTTGGGACACTGCTCGGAATGTACAAACTTGGTCTTTAACTTGGTAGTCTGTGGCGCACGTACGATAAACTAGACATTAACTAAACGTATCCGAGTGAGGCCGGCTGGGGTAATGGTGTGACTACCGACATGTTTGAACAGCAAATGAATAGCTATTGATTAGCAACCGCCGGTAATGGATCACTCGCTGCAGATACTACCCCACTGAAGCAAGGCGAACGATTGAAAGGTGTCCTATTCGTTACTGCTTTAGTTGCTTTAAAGATACACTTGTAGATAATGCACCAGCACGTGCGCAGCAATGGAAATTATTTCTTGGATGTTGGACCGAAATAATTTGAAAAGGTAATTAATTAATTATCTGACACTGAAGCATAACTAATATTTACTTTTAGATCTATATCTTATATTTTAGATATTGCCTAGACGTACTTCATACTTGAATGAAAACTAAAACCTGCAAAGCTTCAAATCTATTCAGTATCTGACCGACCTCGCTTATCTCTAGGTTTTTCCTTTTCACGCTCAACATGTTTTCAGCTGATTTTTTTTTATAGATTTATTTGCCGTGGGAACTTTATTCTGAAAGCGATTCGTCATAGTACGTGTTGCGTGTAATGGATCGAAACGGAAAGTTTGTAAAGGTCAAGCCAACGCTTCAAGCAGTTTATTGAAACTTAGTACACGGTGAAGGTATTTTTCTTTTTTAGATTTTATTTAATCCCAGTTTGGCAATGTTAGTACTTAGAAATTGGTTTTAGATTTTTTTTTTGTATTTTTTCCTATCAATTCAGATCTCGTTTAACTTGTATGAAGTTCGCTGCGACTCGATTAGGCGAGTCATCTATCACCGATGTATCGCTGGCACGAACTATGTAAGATACCTTACTTTTTGCACCTTTCTTGATCGCTTATTTTTCTTTATTTGAGGGCGGGTCGGGCGCGGGTCCGGCCCGGGACCCTCGTCACGGTGGCTCCGGGACGCCGATAATATGTTAAACATAACAAATTATACGGCGCAGTACGCGCGTGCGATACCAACTATATATATATATATATACTTAGGAAACGAAAGAGGTTGTATAAACGGATGATCATACGAGATGTAGAGGCATTCGATAATGGATCCTTTCTACTAGCGGAATGTAGCCGACGAAGTTATTTACTTTATATTGTTTGTTTTTGTTGAAATAAGAGCCGCACACACGAAACTACGCCGACTGAAAACAGTCTACATTAACAGTGAGCCATATTCCAAAGTTGTTTCTACTTTTAGCTGAAACAATACAATTAAGTTTCGTTTTCTAATAGAACAACAATCAGCTGCGTCATTCCAACGTCCATTAGCGTGCAGCTCGACACGCCTCTAAGTTACAGCCGCTGTAAAAATATCAATTTGTGTTGCTGAAGGTTTACAAAAAAAAAAAAAATTAACCCCCCCCCTCCTGCGGAACAACTGTCGTTTAATTAGTTCTGCGGGACGGTTGCCGCTAGTTCCACACTTTTTTGGCGCCTGTTTGACGCAAAGTTTTTTTGTTGTGCTCGGAAGAAAAATTATACATCCCTAATAGTTAACTAGTTTCCAATTAGTAGTTCAATTAGGGTTTGCGTCGTATAACTAAGTATTCAGGATTTAGTCGCATCTATTTATAGACTATGTTAGAGCTGATCTCCAAACAAACAAAGTTAGAAAAAGCTTTTAAGAAAGTAGGTAAGTTTTATTAACTTCGCAATTTTGCTAAACGTGTTCAGAGCTTACAGAATTAGTTATGTGCGAGAGAAATGGTCACATTACATGTTGCAATAATCTGCGGCAAATTTGCGCATTTGGCTGAGATTAGCTCGTGATTGCTCGCACTTAGACCGCCATTACCGGCCAGCGACGATATAAGCTAAGGAAACAGGCCCAGTGGGAGTCGCGACCGCCGGCGAGGCTCGCTGCTCCACACAATCAAGTCCTAAGTATGTCTCATGATTATCTCATCTATAAGGTCACGTGCTGAAATATTGATCAGACAGATCGCCTCCGTGCCTAACAACTGAACTTTCTAGCAACTGGTCAATGTAGAGTGCGATCCTCGCGTCGCGCGCCCGAGCTACCTGACATGTTGTCCAGAGTGCTTGCGAATGTTTTCATGGGAACGATTCCTGTAAGGGACAAATATAGAGTTGAGAACTTTGAAATTCTTAAAATTTACAGCAAACTGAACTGTTCACAAAAAAAAAGAAAGTTGGCTTTGTTTATCGGTTTAAAGTCATAAGTCATAAGTCATAAGTCATAAGTCATTTATTAATTTGTTAAACATTTAGGTACAATAATAACGGTGTAGCAAGGTAATAAAGAGAGCGCTATGTTTTGCCAGAGGGCGTACAAACGTTTGTGAGAAATAAATAATTAATGAACAGCAAAATAAAAACAATGTCAATCAAGGCACCTAATGTTAATTCAAAATACTAATGTCTAATAAAAATTACAATATACAATACAAAATGTCAATATACAATAAAAAAAAAGTCAATATACAATTCAAAATGTCAAAATACAATTCAAAATGTCAAAAATATAATTCAAAATGTCAAAATAAAATCCAAAATGTCAATACACAATACCAAATGTCAATATACAATTCAAAATGTCAATATACAATTCAAATTGTCAAATTAAAATTCAAAATGTCAAAATACAATTCAAAATGTCAATTTACGGTACTAATATTAATTTACAATTCTAATGTCAATTTACAAAACTAATGTCCGTTTACAATGCTAATGTCCATAAACAATGCTAATGTCAGTTTCAAATACAGATTTACTATTAATAAGAATAAACATTCCATGTATTTTGTTTGTATGTCAACATTCAATTACTAGGTTTTTGTCTGTTAAATATTCCGAAATATTGTAATATGCTTTGGTCACCAGTAAAGATTTTAGCCGTTTCTTAAATAGGCTCAAATTCAATTCTTTGATTGACCGTGGTAAGTGATTAAATATGACTGGCGCCATGCAAAATACACTTTTATACATTAATTTCGTACGGGACCTTCTAACGCATAGACTACTATTATCTCTTCGACTTCGATTATTAATGTCTGTCATTTTTTTAAACAACTTAGAATTGGTCTTAACAAATACAGCAACTTCAAAAATATATAAGGATGGAAGAGTCAATATTTTAAACTGTATAAATAATGGTTTACATGTGTCTATGATCTGTAGTCCAAACATCGTCCTGATGCACTTTTTCTGTGCCTTAAAGATTATTTCTTTATTGGTGGAGTTCCCCCAAAAAATAACACCATATCTCAGAACTGAACCCACTAACCCATGATAAGCTGTAACTAAAGCGTCAACACTCATTACTGAGGTAAGTTTATATAAAGCATAGGTAGACTTACTGATTCGTTTGGCTAACTCCTCCGTGTGTGTTTTCCAATCCAATTTATTATCAATTGTTAAACCTAGGAATTTTGATGTGTTTACTTGTGCTATGGGTTCGCTATTATAGTATACACTCATATTTATGTTGGAACGTTGGCTAAACATCGTTAATTTCGTCTTGTCAATATTTATTTTTAAATTATTATTATCTAACCATTGCACTATGGAGGTTATCGTCTTTGTAATTTCGTCATTGTAGGTTTCAGCGTTTGTACTATTAATGGTCACAGTGCTGTCATCAGCAAATAGTGACATAGGGTGACATGTAACTTTAGGCATATCATTTATATAGATAATAAAAAGGGGAGGCCCTAAAACACTGCCCTGGGGCACGCCATAAGTAAGTGTTCTTAGATCAGATTTGTAGCTACGTTGACATTTGGATTTAAAATCTATTGCAGATACTTCAACGTATTGTTTCCTGTTCTTTAAATAAGATTCTATTAATCTCAAGACATTACCTCTAATTCCGTAGGCATCAAGTTTACTTAACAAAATATCATGGTCCACATAGTCAAACGCTTGCGTCATGTCACAATATATTGAGCACACAGGTGTTCTATTGTCAACATTCGTATATACATTATTTAAGAAGTCGTAGATAGCCAAATTGATAGTTTTACTTTTCCGAAAATCTTTTTGCTCCTCTGCCAAAATGTTTTGCTTATCCAACTATTTATTAATCATATCTTCTATTTATTGATCATAAATATATTTTTCAAATATCTTGGATATGATTGGAACAAGCGCAATAGGCCTATATGATTCCATGCATTCTTTGTCATTTTTTTTAAATAATGGTTTTACCACAGTTGTTTTTAGGTTAGTCGGATAACTACCGTGTGTTATGCACAGATTGAGTATATAGCTCAAATGTCCACTTATAGAGTCTGAGACGTACTTGATTACTTTGGTTGCAATTCCATCATTACCTATACTACGTGTATTTTTTAAAGCCTTAATAATAGTTTTAATGTCATTTTCATTACTAGGTGCCATAAACATAGAATTACTCAATTTTGAGATATTTGATGTCACATTTTTGCCTCTATTACTAATTGGTTTTATTTTGTAGACAAAAAAGTTGTTAAATGCTTTCGCTATCTCGTGCGGGTGTGTTACAGTTTTATCTCTAATTTTTATATGTCCAATTGAGTTTTTGTTAGGCATGTTTATTTTTGTTCGATTTATGATTTCCCATGTCGCTTTCGACTTGTTAGATGATGACTTGATTTTGTAACTATTTTGGGCATGTTGTGTTAATTTAAGTATTTTTTTATATAGTGCTGAATATTTTTTGAATTTATGTTTATTTTGTTCATTGCGTTCCATTCGGTAATGCCACAAAAGTCTTCTTTTATTTTTACTGCACGTTTTTATTCCCCACGGTACCCATTGTGGCCTTTTGTGTACATTTAATTTTATACGCTTTAATGGAAAACATAAATTATACATTAAGGTAAATGTCTCCAGAAATAGATCATAGGCTGCATTCGGATCGTCAAGTTCATATATTTTCGATAATGAAATATTTTGTAAACATTCCCTGAACTTAGTCATGTTTTCTTGATTGTAGTCGCGGCGTAAAACATACCAATGCTTTAAAACACATATCTTTTTCACCGGACACTTGAGAATTTGGCAGGTGTGGTCAGATAAAGCGAAATCAAATACATCATATTTACATTTTTTACCAAAATTGTGTGCAAAATGGTCTATACATGTTTTACTGGATAATCTAGTTGGCTGATTAATTACTAATTTAAAATTGAAGTTAAGCAAAATGCATTCTAAATCTAGTGTTGTATTATTGCGCTTTAAAGTATCAATGTTCCAGTCACCGCATATTACAATATTTCGTTTATTTTTCTTAGTTATAAACTGGCATAATTTATACAGTCGCTCGAAAAAAGTAGTTAAATTATTTGCATTCGGAACTCTATAAATGCAGATTACAATGGTGTTAGTATGGATTAGTTCAATAGCACAACATTCGAAAGTGCTACTTATTGCTAAGTCCCTAACTTCAGGAATTTCCTTCCAATGGTGTCCTTTTTTTATCAAAATACATGCTCCACCTCTTTTAATGTCTCTTCTACTGAAACATGAAGCTAGATCGTAGTTAGTGATTTCCAGATACTGTTCATAACCAGCCATCATGAAATGCTCGGTTATGCAAATTATATCAATGTTAATATTCTTCATCATAAGTTCTTCAAGACATACGGAAAGTACGTCAGATTTATTTAACAATCCTGCAATGTTTTGATGCAGTATATTTATATAGTTTTCATAGAAAAAACTGGGTGTCTAAATGTTCGTCATTGGGTGTTGTATCGGTGTTTATCATTAAAAGGTCATATTTTTTTACTCCTGAGATAAACTCGTCAATATCCTTGAAGATTGTTTGCATGCCAAAATTATTTATTAGTCCTGTTTGTTTGGTAAACATTGTATAATCATTTGCCAGATTCTTGTTCGAGTCTAAGAGATACGCATGTTGATGAGACATTATATCAAGGTACAGTAAATTATTGAAGTGTTCTATTCTCCAATTATACATATTTTTGTTGTAATTGTACTTATATATTGGCGTGCAGACTATTATATTGGTGTGGTTTACTTTTTGTAAGGTTTTTCTAATGAGAAGTGTCAGTTGAAGGTAGTCGTTCGTAGTTTCAAAGTCTTCCTCTCCTATTAAAATTATACAAAAGTCTTTCATTGTAAACGTTTTTAGTTTAGTTTCTATATCGCTTATTAGTTGTTCTGTTTTACAGTTTGTCCTTATGTAATGGCATAAATTTTCAGAATGTTTGTGGAGAGTATGTTCGGCAATATTTACAATATCATTTTTGTTGTTAGTGCTCAGAATACATATTTTACTCTCTTTTTTATGTTGTTGGATATGTTCTTGACTTGTCTTATCAACGCATATTTTATTTTGTTTGGCGTTGGGTGTAAGTGTAACTATTTCGTGGTTAGATATTTAAGCTTGACAACTTATAAACTAGTCTAGATGGAACGAGGTGCCCGGCACTGTAGACTGAGCAAAGTTTTCTGCATCTCATTGCGAGAAGCTCGTAAATTGCAGTATTTATCTAGTTTAGTTCTCATTATGTTAATGCCTGAGTGTTTTCTGTGATCTATCACGTTTAGCTAAGAAGAATTCTTAGTTAAGCATGCTTTCGCTGTAAAGAAAAGTAAATAAATTATAGTTCCTATGTTATAGCTGCTGTCTTTCATTCGAACATATCAAACTTGCTATCTAGATAATTTATAATAATTATATTATAATTTATTACATTATTTTGGCATTACTTTGTGTAATTTATTCATCACTACTGCTCTCAAAACAGTGAAAGAAAACATCGTGAGGAAATCGACATGTCCTAGAAACAAAAATTTTTAGACATGTGATATCCACCAATCCGCGCTGAGTACGCGGGGTGGATTATGGCTTATTCTCTCTCCTAGAGAGGAAGCTTAAGTACCAACAGTGGGACCATTTTTAGGCTGATTATGCTATACAGTAATATAATTATGATAACTTATTAGCACGAACTGCTTACTAATAAAAAAAAACAATTACTAATATTTCAGAATTCAATTTGGGGCACGTTTTAAATTGATTCCAACCTGGTGTTTTAAGTTTACTAGCACTAGAAGAAGCATTTCATATTGGGAAATTAAACGGTTCGTCCAACAACGCGCCTTTGTGTCAAACCGGCAGCGTGACTTGTGGCAGACCGGTAGCGTAACTTGTTTCTGACGGGCAGCGCGACTTGTGGCAGACCGGCTGCGTGACTTGTGGTAGATCGGCAACATGACTTGTGTCAGACCGGCAACGTGACTTCTGGCAGGCCGGAGCGTGACTTGTGGCAGACCGGCTGCGTGACTTGTGGTAGATCGGCAACATGACTTGTGTCAGACCGGCAACGTGACTTCTGGCAGACCGGAGCGTGACTTGTGGGAGACCGGCAGCGTGACTTGTGTCAGATCGCTAACCTAACTTATGGCAGACGGGCAGCGCGATTTGTGGCAGACCGGCAGCGTGACTTGTGGTAGACCGGCTGCGTAACTTGTGGTAGATCGGCAACATGACTTGTGTCAGACCGGCAACGTGACTTCTGGCAGACCGGAGCGTGATTTGTGGGAGACGGGCAGCGTGACTTGTGTCAGATCGCTAACCTAACTTATGGCAGACGGGCAGCGCGATTTGTGGCAGACCGGCAGCGTGACTTGTGGTAGACCGGCAGCATGACTTGTGTCAGACCGGCAACGTGACTTCTGGCAGACCGGAGCGTGACTTATGGGAGACCGGCAGCGTGACTTGTGGTGGACTAGCAGCGTAACTTGAGGCAGATCGACAGCGTGACTTGTGTCAGACCGGCAACGTGACTTCTGGCAGACCGGAGCGTGAATTATGGGGAGACCGGCAGCGTGACTTGTGCTGGACTAGCAGCGTAACTTGAGGCAGATCAACAGCGTGACTTATGGGAAGACCGGCAGCGTGACTTGTGGTGGACTAGCAGCGTAACTTGAGGCAGATCGACAGCGTGACTTGTGGCAGACCGGCAGCGTGACTTGTGTCAGATCGGTAGCCAAACTTGTGGCAGACCGGCAGCGTGACTTGTGTCAGATCGGTAGCCAAACTTGCGGCAGACGGGCAGCGCGACTTGTGTCTGATCGGTAGCGTGACTTGTGTCAGATCGGTAGCCAAACTTGTGGCAGACCGGCAGCGTGACTTGTGTCAGATCGGTAGCCAAACTTGCGGCAGACGGGCAGCGCGACTTGTGTCTGATCGGTAGCGTGACTTGTGTCAGATCGGTAGCCAAACTTGTGGCAGACCGGCAGCGTGACTTGTGTCAGATCGGTAGCCAAACTTGTGGCAGACCGGCAGCGTGACTTGTGTCTGATCGGTAGCCTAACTTGTGGCAGACGGGCAGCGTGATTTGTGTCTGATCGGTAGCCTAACTTGTGGCAGACGGGCAGCGTGACTTGTGGCAGACGGGCAGCGCGACTTGTGGCAGACCGGCAGCGTGACTTGTGTCAGATTGGTAGCCAAACTTGTGGCAGACCGGCAGCGTGACTTGTGTCTGATCGGTAGCCTAACTTGTGGCAGACGGGCAGCGTGACTTGTGTCTGATCGGTAGCCTAACTTGTGGCAGACGGGCAGCGTGACTTGTGGCAGACGGGCAGCGCGACTTGTGGCAGACCGGCAGCGTGACTTGTGTCAGATTGGTAGCCAAACTTGTGGCAGACCGGCAGCGTGATTTGTGTCTGATCGGTAGCCTAACTTGTGGCAGACGAGCAGCGCGACTTGTGGCAGACCGGCAGCGTGACTTGTGGTGGACTAGCAGCGTAACTTGAGGCAGATCGACAGCGTGACTTGTGGCAGACCGGCAGCGTGACTTGTGTCAGATCGGTAGCCAAACTTGTGGCAGACCGGCAGCGTGACTTGTGTCAGATCGGTAGCCAAACTTGCGGCAGACGGGCAGCGCGACTTGTGGCAGACCGGCAGCGTGACTTGTGTCAGATTGGTAGCCAAACTTGTGGCAGACCGGCAGCGTGATTTGTGTCTGATCGGTAGCCTAACTTGTGACAGACGAGCAGCGCGACTTGTGGCAGACCGGCAGCGTGACTTGTGGTGGACTAGCAGCGTAACTTGAGGCAGATCGACAGCGTGACTTGTGGCAGACCGGCAGCGTGACTTGTGTCAGATCGGTAGCCAAACTTGCGGCAGACCGGCAGCGTGACTTGTGTCTGATCGGTAGCCTAACTTGTGGCAGACGGGCAGCGTGATTTGTGTCTGATCGGTAGCCTAACTTGTGGCAGACGGGCAGCGTGACTTGTGGCAGACGGGCAGCGCGACTTGTGGCAGACCGGCAGCGTGACTTGTGGCAGACGGGCAGCGCGACTTGTGGCAGACCGGCAGCGTGACTTGTGTCAGATCGGTAGCCTAACTTGTGGCAGACGAGCAGCGCGACTTGTGGCAGACCGGCAGCGTGACTTGTGTCAGATCGGTAGCCTAACTTGTGGCAGACGGGCAGCGCGACTTGTGGCAGACGGGCAGCGTGACTTCTGGCAGACGGGCATCGTGACTTGTGGCAAACTGGCGACGTATGCATAGTAGTTACAGCGACAATACTTACTGTTGAGCACTTGTGCCAGTCAGCTGCGGGTAGGTACAGATGTTGGTAGAACAGTTCAAGTGTTGTTGTCATCTTCTGTTTAGTCTAACTTTGCGAACGGAATAGTAAATACAATTACGAAAATATGTACCGAATTGAGAGTAGATTGAAAAATGTCGCTGTTATAAATTCTCTGGGACTCGACGTGTCATAGTGATTATAACTGTATATTAACTTAAAATGCTTATTGATAGTTTAGTCTACTGTTAGTCTAGGTATGAAGTGGAAGCTATTTCTGGAGCTACGTCATGTCACACATCAAAGCAATATCCTGTGAGTGCCGGCTGTGTGTTGTCTGTCGCCCGTCCGCCGCTGCGCCATCAGTACACCTATCGGGTTAATTGATTTCATGGGAAATTGATAATACACCTTCGTGTTTATTCCAGTAACAGCTAACACGGGTTCACGTTTTAAAAGCCACGCCGTAAAATTGTACTTACTTAATACATTTCTATATTCACGACGCGTCTGTATATCAATCAACCTGCCTCACAACAACAGCTGAAGTGGGAGTCGTCTTCCAGTCTAACAGGATGCTGAGCAAACTGAATACCAACATTTTACTTGAAGCGACTGCCTGTCAGTGTATGGTGCCTCTGCGCATCAATAGTATAATTCCAATACTAAGTGTAAATACGGCAAGGAGCATAAATCAAATCTGGAGGCAGGTGTCGGAGACACGACGCTATCATGGCGACGCGTTTTTCACTCAATTGTGCCCACGAGAGGACCTAAGAGAGGTACAATTGAGTGAAAAATGCGTATCTATCGGTAATGGATTTATAATGCAGTAGAACTCCTGCCCTCCCCACGGCCCTGAGCTGCGCGGGTATTTCGAAGACGTCCCTTAATGGAGTGCCTCTAATTCCGCGGTACGTCGTCAGGACAGATGAGGAAACTGCGGTTGTGCCGACGCAAAGTAAACAGACCCAGAAGGTATATTATTTAGTTCGCGGCAAGCAAGAAAGCATTGTTAGCAACAATTCATAATTTTATAGTAGCGGTAGCCTGTAGTTACGATGCGAACCTACCCTGCAAGCGTACAGATGTAATAATAAAAAATTGAAAAAATTATGTTTATCTAACAACCAGTGAAAAGATATTGTCACTGCTCTAAGAATTGAAACCTTTCATTTGTAGCTTTTAATAAAACTGATCCGATGGCGCCCAGTGTATTCCTTACCTGATTTTTTCTCATTTCCCATAAGACCTGCGTATTGTTTGCAATCAACAGTGTCGTAGTTTGTCTCGGAGAATCGATTAGTATTTCCAGAGATGACATGTTCTAAGCACGTAAACAATGTTATCTACTATATGTGTAGTCACTGTGCTGTTCCGAGTGTTCCTTCTGCGTCTCGTCCATGTCCCTCCGTATGTTTGTTTTCCTCATATCCGCTTCTCGTTTTCTCTTCTTTCCGCGAGCTCACCGAGTAAGTGATTCGAGTCGTTCGTTTCCTCCGCCGCGGTACGTACGTACGCATGTCTGTCATATTATTTATGTATTGTCGGAGTTCCTGCGTCACGGAGCGGGACGCAGCCTTTACTGCGGCTGTTAAACTCGCTCATACGAATACAGCTTTAATGTAAGTACAACACATAAAATCTTGCTTAAAGTCTACGATAGCTGGAAGGCATTTTCCTTTTATGTTTACCAAAGACGATAACAATATAATTTATCAAAGAAATGTGTTTTAGATACGTCATATTTTTAATAATCATAAATCAATATTTTTTGGGATCCTCGACATCTCTTTGTCTACCTTTTAACAATACACCTTATTGTTAAAAGGTGGACAAATGCCATTCTTGTAAATATTGTGGGAATAAAGGGACAGAAATAAAAATATACGTAGTATCGCCCCAACGATATCTTTTAAAATATTAATCGTTTCAAAAATTGCCTCGCCACGCAGTTCTATCGTTTTAGCTTCGACCTTGTCTCGGGACTGTTTCACCTCATTTAACTTCACAAAATAAAATATCTTTTACCTTACATTTAATATTCCATTTCAATCTTTGATCCACGTTTAGGCTGAGGCTACACTAGACCACGATGTGACCCGCGATACATGAACGATAAAACAAATAATTGAAATTCACGTTTATGGCTACACTGTACGCCAAATATTACTAGCGATATTTGATTTTTGTAAGCGATTGGAACAACAGTACTGTAATTATAGCATCGGCTACATCAAATTATCAGCGAAAGCTAAAGCGAAATTTAAGCGAATTTATTAGATAATTTCTCACTTACGCGACAAGTTCAACAGTGTTACTTAATATGTCTGTGGCTACACTACGCGTATCGTCAACGGCGACAGACAATTGGTCGCTGATGGATACGCTCGTAAGTAATATTATGTGACTACACTACTTGAGCGAATTTAAATCAAGGAGCGATTTATTTTGCGTAAAGTTCAAAATAACAATTTTAGAGGGTTCGTTGTCTAGTGGCTACATTATTATGCTAATGATGGCGATCGCTCACGTCGCGGCGACGTGTTCAAATCAGTTTGTTTTGATCGCTTGTCGAAAGAACATTTGTCTACAATGGATGTTAAATTGTTTGTATCCGAAGTACAAGTGCGTTTTTGTATTATTCAAAGAATGTTTCTGGAAATTGACGCCGATCTTTATTTATTTCATGAATCCAACACAATCTCTTTTTCAAAAATAGTTTGTACTTAAGTTAAGAATTTTCTAGCAAAAACAAAAGTTGGTTTCGACACAGCTATTCAAATAATACACGTCTTCACAAAGCCGACAACGACTGGGCGATTGCCGAACCCAAACGAGCTACCCCCGCGTGCGTCGTGTACATCGCATCTGTACCGCTTCTATGTAGCCGCCTTGTCGCGATTAGTAATAATGCGATATCGCAGCGAAATCGCTGTCTTTCTCCATGTACAGTGTAGCCGCATGAATTGCTCTTCTAATTCGTCGTAAAGCATAATATGTGTAATGTAGCCACATCATCGCTAAATTTTCGCTTCTAATGAGATGTACACCATATTTTTATAACTCGTTTCGCTCTTCCGGTCGCATCGCAAATCGCTCGCTACTGTAGCCTCAGCCTAATGTAAGTACGCGTCTTATTTGATTAACTTTGATTGGTTTTCTTATACTTTTAACTTTTCGAAATACTTTGAAGAAATTAGAAGTTTTGTAAGTATTCATCACATTGGTTATTCAATTATTAATATAATCCTTTTTATTCGATGTGTACTCTGATCTATAAATATTGCTTTACGAATATATAAAGATCATCTAGGTAGGCACAGGTCCAGAACATTTGAATAAGCTCTTTTTTATTTAACCGAATTCAAAATAAGGAGGATGTTCTCAATTTGGTTGTATTTTTATGTTTGTTTTCCAAGAACTCCGACGTTTATAATAATAATAATAATCTTTATTTCGAGCAACAAGATTCATTTAGTGTTAGTAAAAATAAAACAAACTTACAACTATGTTAGTGACACAAATACAACTACAAATTACATTAACACGCACACAATAAAACAATCATTGCTTCAGCACCCCAGCAGAGATACTGGAGCAACGATTTAGAATAAAGCAGTCCAGTCTGTCAGGAATCATGCCCAAGATGCCGTTGGGACTGGCTCGCACCCTGCGCACCAGGGATGCACATCTTTTACGCATTAATGCATAAAAGCAATCAACTCGCATTTCCGCAAACATCCCTGATGCGCCACAGAAGCGAGGCAGCCCCATCAACACTGAAAGCATTATTATACTGCACGCGAAGACCACTGTACGATTTTTGCGTAAAACGTACCCACAGGCTACAGGTGTAGAACGATGAACAGAAGGTTCTAAAAAGTGTTTTTTTAACCTCCGTAGAAGCATGCTTAAACCGCGGGCAATCATGTTCGCTCTGACCGACAGTGCCCTCCGCTCTCTCTCAATGTCGTCATCGTCAAGATAGATAGACCCACAAATTTCCTCAGGTCACAAACAGGTACTGAGCAGCACCTTGTCATCTGCATAACTAATGTTGTTGACACATACACTATCAATGTATTATTCGACTCTGGTGCTGCTCAGCTTCACGATCAACTGGTCCATGTACAGGTTGAAGAGTGTAGGAGAACTCAGACCCCCCTGCCTCACACCTGATTCAAGACCATGCGGACTTAAGATTCCCCGCCCCAACTAACACAATTAACCTGGTTCCCGTACTAAAACTTAAAAATATTTATGATTTTAGCTGGTAGCTTCGCATCATTAAGCTTTTTCCAAAGTATCTCGTACGAAACCAGATCAAAAACACTCGACAGGTCGAGGAAACAGGCATAAACCGCGGTGCTACGACGTGTATGTACTCCACAGTGTGCTTAACGCTCAAAATAACACTATCGGTAGACAACCCAGGTAGAAACCCAAACTGGTTGTCATGCAATTTAACATATTTATTCAATTGTGCATTAAGCACACTGTCCAACACTTTAGACACAACCGTAGCGTAGTTTATGAGCCAATTAGAAAAAATATTTTTTTACTTGATAGATAATTTTATTTCCAGATTGTTCTAATTCTTGTCGCTCAATTCCTCATGGACCCCTATCATCATAATTCGATTTTGATAAAAATGGGACCAATCTGAAAGAAAAAAAGAATTGCCCAAATCGGTTTGTAAATGACGTTACAGGGACAAACATAAAAAAAGGCTACAACCGAACTAAGAACCTCTTCTTTTTTTGAAGTCGGTTAAAACTAGGAACATCGACTTTAGAATTTAAGGTTATTTTGCACTTTTTAATGTTTTTTATTTTATTTTGACGTTAGTTGTATTTTTTTTTTGTAGAATGTTTTTTTAAACCAAACAAAAAGAGTGGAATTATTGCATAAGCTGTGTTGAATACAGCACAATCCTAATAAAGCTCAGCAAGCAGACAACTCTTTGTAACGTTCACGTCGTGCTATTGTCAGTCCGAGTCTCGTCTCAGATGATACGACGACACCTATACTTCGACGATGGATGCTGCATCTTAATTAGAGGTGCACTACGAAACAGATACCGACAAATGAAATAGTACACACACTGACGAAACTATAGCAATAATTCACTATAACTACACTTGAATGTGTGGAGATTCCAACTACTCGAAGTTCCGACAAACTAGAGGTGTGCGGCAGTCTCTCATACAAATTATTCAGATTCGCGTACATACGTCTTGCAGACGTGTGCTACGTGTGCACCCCCACACTGCACGCAACACGTCACCGGGCACGCGCCGATGCCGGCGCTGGCGTCAGTCACCAGTTGCTAGCTAACGGAAAGCTTCGGCGGAACTAATATTGTTTTATTATGTGAAACATAACTCAATTTGTTGTTATTTTTAGGGTTCCGTACCTTAAAAGGAAAAAACGGAACCCTTATAAGATCACTTTGTTGTCCGTCCGTCTGTCGGTCTGGCTGTTTGTCTGTCTGTCTGTCAATACCCTTTATCCCGAGAACTCGTGAAGGTATCGAGTTGAAATTAAAACCATATACTCAAGTCTGTGGTCCCTTCAAGCTGTGAAAAAATCAAAATTCTAAGTTAACTAAAAAAAAGTTACTGCCATTTATGTTGCAAAAAACGTATATTTCGACTCTCAAGGAAATCAAAATTCATAGGGTATTTCCCGTTGACCCAGAATCCTGAAATTTGGCATAAAGCAAGGTCTTAGCACAGGTATAAGAGTAAATCTGAAAATAGTAAATTTGTTGTTAAGTTACAAAAAAAAACAACTTTTTTTATGATTCGGAAAAATCTTCGAGATTGCATTCGCGATTTGAACTATTTACATAATATATGTAAGTTTGTACGGAACCCTCTGTGCGCGAGTCCGACTCGCACTTGCCCAGTTTTTTCATTATGGACTACGCTATGCAAATAAATGAATTAAAGTTGTTTTTAAATTTATATTTGTTGACATAATATTATATATATATTTTTTTATGCGAATTGTGAAATTACGAACTAAGCTGTCCGCTGTGTCTGAATTCGCCACATCGTGTGTGACTGATCGATTATTCGTTAAATAAGTGGTAGAATTCCCATTTAGAAAGTAAGCAGAATACTTTAATTTTGGAATTGTTTCAGCTTTAGTAACTAAAACTTCTTTATATCAAGTGTATCGTACCTGTAGTACAGAAGCAATCATATGTTATCGATAAGACAATGGACGTGGGTCACCTCTACAAGATTTACCCAGTGATATGGGTCCAATATATTATGTTAATACTCCTGCCATGGCTTAGAAGTAATCTCATGAAAAAGAAACGGGAATACATGGTCTTGTCTTTGACAATGTAAGTACAGTCAAGGTCAATGAGAAGCACTTACTACAGATAAAGCCAAATCCGATTACTGAAATTTAATACTTACATTTATGTATATTTAATTTTAAGGTCATTCCGGTCCCAAGTGCTAATGCCGACAGCCCTGGCGCGGTGTGGTGGGTGTGGTGTGGTGTGTCCTTACTGTGAGCGCCACACTTTCTGAAGTCGCACGTTGCACACGCGAGCACGTCCTACTCGGAACACTCGACACCGCACGCTTTTAAACTTTCGCTTCGTTTCCGACGACACGGTGATACGCCAGCGCTTTGCCAAGCGATGCTTTTATCTTGTGCTCATACATTATGGCGCCGGTGCAAGAAATTACATTAAGCACCTTTTAATATTCAACGAAGGAGTTAGAAATGCTTTCGTGAGTAAAATATAAAACTTTATCCAATTTAATAATTTATTGAAACGTTGCAGTGAATACTTCTCAGTGTAATTCAGCGAGGAATTTAATTAATTACGATATCTAGCGTCTCGCTAGACACTGGTTTTTTAATGAAAGTTCAAAAGACAAACAAATGAGACACGAACATCGTCGAACAACGTTAATTAACACGAAAAACAAAAAAAATCAAGTGAATGTGAAAACGCGGCAGCGTCGGGGATCGTAAAAAGTTAGATAATTAATATATTTTTATAGTGGTCGATATATTAAATTAGTGTCCGGCCGTTCCGGAGCGGCTTAGCAGCTTACGAGCCGGACGCGGCTCGCTCGCGCCGCTACGGTTTAACTTTACAACGCGTTCAATATGGAAAGTTTGCCACTTTGTTAATATTGTTAAAATCTCTACCATTGAACACGTAATACGTAGTGGCAGGAGGGACGGTCCTTAGCGCGATGACGATATATAGAAATGCCTAGCTCTTGTCTTCGAAAACAGAAATAGTTTCGAAGCAACTTCTGGCATAATATTGTACACTCTGCAATAGTTGAGCTGTTTCATCTGCATGTGCGACTGTGTATGAAGTGTGCTCTCGACGCATATTAGGTTCTGAGGAATGCAGTGGAGTTAGTAATTAGTTAAGTTGGTAATGTGTTGAAGGTGTCAGTTAAACGGTAGCTTAATCTGGCGTCAAATGTACGCCCCCACTAACTGTGAGTGAGGGAGTCACGTAGTGTCACGCCACTGTAAGAGTAGATGACACACGCGGTTAGTCGGAGCGGTGCCGTGATGGTAGCGTGACGAGTTACGTAGTGTCACGCCACTGTAAGAGTAGATGACACACGCGGTTAGTCGGAGCGGTGCCGTGATGGTAGCGTGACAAGTTACGTAGTGTCACGCCACTGTAAGAGTAGATGACACACGCGGTTAGTCGGAGCGGTGCCGTGATGGTAGCGTGACGAGTTACGTAGTGTCACGCCACTGTAAGAGTAGATGACACACGCGGTTAGTCGGAGCGGTGCCGTGATGGTAGCGTGACGAGTTACGTAGTGTCACGCCACTGTAAGAGTAGATGACACACGCGGTTAGTCGGAGCGGTGCCGTGATGGTAGCGTGACGAGTTACGTAGTGTCACGCCACTGTAAGAGTAGATGGCACACGCGGTTAGTCGGAGCGGTGCCGTGATGGTAGCGTGACGAGTTACGTAGTGTCACGCCACTGTAAGAGTAGATGACACACGCGGTTAGTCGGAGCGGTGCCGTGATGGTAGCGTGACGAGTTACGTAGTGTCACGCCACTGTAAGAGTAGATGACACACGCGGTTAGTCGGAGCGGTGCCGTGATGGTAGCGTGACGAGTTACGTAGTGTCACGCCACTGTAAGAGTAGATGACACACGCGGTTAGTCGGAGCGGTGCCGTGATGGTAGCGTAACAAGTTGCGTAGTGTCACGCCACTGTAAGAGTAGATGACACACGCGGTTAGTCGGAGCGGTGCCGTGATGGTAGCGTGACGAGTTACGTAGTGTCACGCCACTGTAAGAGTAGATGACACACGCGGTTAGTCGGAGCGGTGCCGTGATGGTAGCGTGACGAGTTACGTAGTGTCACGCCACTGTAAGAGTAGATGACACACGCGGTTAGTCGGAGCGGTGCCGTGATGGTAGCGTGACGAGTTACGTAGTGTCACGCCACTGTAAGAGTAGATGACACACGCGGTTAGTCGGAGCGGTTCCGTGATGGTAGCGTGACGAGTTACGTAGTGTCACGCCACTGTAAGAGTAGATGACACACGCGGTTAGTCGGAGCGGTGCCGTGATGGTAGCGTGACGAGTTACGTAGTGTCACGCCACTGTAAGAGTAGATGACACACGCGGTTAGTCGGAGCGGTGCCGTGATGGTAGCGTGACGAGTTACGTAGTGTCACGCCACTGTAAGAGTAGATGGCACACGCGGTTAGTCGGAGCGGTGCCGTGATGGTAGCGTGACGAGTTACGTAGTGTCACGCCACTGTAAGAGTAGATGACACACGCGGTTAGTCGGAGCGGTGCCGTGATGGTAGCGTGACGAGTTACGTAGTGTCACGCCACTGTAAGAGTAGATGACACACGCGGTTAGTCGGAGTGGTGCCGTGATGGTAGCGTGACGACTCTTACTTACATGGTTTTGATGATGACTTTTTCATTCTTAGTATGTGTTTTTTCCTGTTTCATATATCATATATCATCACTAAACACCTATCTATTATTTATCATTTACTACACACCAATTTATACCTATATATAATAATATACATATATTTATTTACCTCACACCTAACACACAAGTTTTATAATTTAAAATATGCCCTCCAGTTATGCTACAATTACATCAAATACACATCACAACACAAACAAAAAAAAAATCACAAATTTCCAAAACTTTCTCATACGCACAACATATTATTGCTACATAAAAGGGTTGAGACTTAGTATTCCCTTCTCAATTATAAATAGAAAATGGTTATATCTGGTTTCAAATAAATGTATATTCTTGTCTGAAGTGAACATAGATGATAAAAACAAAAATGAACGATATTCATGAAATTGTAAATCGTTTAGACTCATATGGGTCAAACGAATTTTATAACTGCTCACCCGAAAAATGCACCCAGAAAATAGGTAATCAGAATAGGTTAATTAAGGTGTTACATTTTAATATACGCAGTATTAGCAAAAACTTTGATAAATTCCAGATTTTGTTATCCACGTTGCAAACTAGGTGTGACATTATTATTTTCTCAGTGGGTTGGTTAGGTAAAACTTCATCTATCCCACAACTTCAAGGATATTCTGGTTTAGTTTTTTATATACGCTCGGATATGCAACATAATGTCACGGAGCCACAATTCATGGAAGCAAACTGTCTTGTCGGTAAGGTAAATTTCGATACAGTAGTCATAGCAATGTACCGACCGCCATCTTTTAGACGTACTGATAACTTTTTAAATAGCCTAAATAATATATTAGCCTCAGTGTCTTCGTATAAAAATATAATATTAATGGGAGATATCAACATTAATATAAGCCCGACTAGCAATGATCCACATTACAACGAATATATGAACTTGACCGCAATACATGGACTGCTTCTACGTCTATATACGTCCCCCACGAGGGAAAAAAATTGTTTGGATCATACTATGGTTAAAGTAAAAAAATCAGTAATCTCTTTTATACTAGACATATACATCACTGACCATTCACCGATTTACGTTACCAGCGTTCACAAAAGGACATCAAATTAGTTACAAAAATCGATTTCTGTAAAGTAGCCACTGATATATCCAACACAGATTTTAGTCCAGTGATGGCAACCAATGATCCGAATGAAGCGACTGATATCTTAATAAATAAACTTACCTCTATTTTAAAAACCAACACCAAAATCAGTCGTGTCTCTTCGAAGTTCCAAATTTCTAAGCCATGGATCACACAGGGGTTACTCAGATGTATTAGGAACAGGGATAACATGCATAAGAAACATAAAAAATCACCAGATAACTATACACTGAAAATCACGTACCTCCGTTACCGTATCTTCTGTAATAAATTATTAAACCGACTCAAAACTAACTATGAGAAAAACGAATTCGATAAAGCAAAAAATAACCCAAAAGCGACCTGGAAAGTAATAAATAATATCCTTAATAAACCCAATTCTAATTCTCCCTCTAATGATCTTTTGACCATCGACTCAGATAAAAAATCCTCAATAGACGAAGTCAACAGTTTCTTCGCAACTGTTGGCAAAAACCTTGCGGATAGGCATTTATATGAGCAAAATCAAAAGCACATTCCATATCTCCGGGATGACTCACAATTGAATTCTCTCGTACTCCTTGCGCCGGATCCTGCTGAAGTGGAGCGAATCATAATGAGTCTTCGTACGGGTTCTGCTGCAGGGTGGGATGGAATTACAACTGGAGTGCTAAAACTTAACCGACAATTTCTGGTACCCCTATCACACACATATGCGATCTGTGTATCACTAAGGGAGTATTTCCAAGGTCCTTGAAGAGGGCGATAGTGCACCCTATTCACAAGGGTGGGGACAGAGACAGTATCAATAATTACAGACCTATATCTGTTCTTCCAGCGCTGTCAAAGATCTTGGAAAAAGTATTAAACACTCATTTGGTTAACTTCATGGAAGCACATGGTATTTTGTCAGAGAATCAATATGGCTTTCGTAAGAAAATATCATGCGAGGACGCAGTTGCTGCTCTTGTTGACAGTGCTGTGAGGGTTCTAGATGAAGGTTCTTGGGTCTTGGTATTTTCCTGGACTTATCTAAGGCATTCGATACTGTCTCTGTCCCCATATTGGTAACTAAATTAAAGAGAATAGGAGTGAGGGGTACTGCGCTGAATATTTTTGAAAGTTACCTCTCTGAGCGGACCCAACGCGTCAAAATTGGTTCATATGAGATTGATGAGCACTCATTGACATTCGGCGTTCCACAAGGCTCGATTTCGGGTCCTACCCTATTCTTAGTATATGTTAATGGTCTATGTAACTTATCCATCCCACACTGTAGCATGTAAGTATATATTACTTATGCGGACGATACGGCTTTGCTTGTGCATGGTCTGGACTGGGATGAAGTCCGTTTGCGTGCGGAGTTGGCACTCAGCATTGTAATGTCATGGCTGGGATGCAATATTCTTACATTAAATGTAGAGAAAACGAAACAAACATGAGTACAGTACATACGTAACAAAATAAATTGTTAGCATGCAACAGATGTTATAATTCAAAAAATAGATCGTCATGTTTGCCTTGAACAATGGCATGCAAATATTTCAAAATAATACAAATAAAAATTTATTCTAACATGTCATTAATTCAAATCAATAAAAAAATAAATCCTATATTTTTAAGTCTATAATGCCATGTTGAGTTAAATTATTTAATAAATCAATTCTTGTTTAGCCATAAGTATCGGCACAGCCAGTGTAAAAATGTCATAAATAACATTGAAATATATATATATATAATACAAAAACTAAGAATTATACAACAGTCACACAAAAAATTGAATTGAATTGCTCATACAAATTTTATGATATATATATAAAAAAAAAAACTTTTAAATTGTAAGTTGCTATATGTAGGTAATGTCAAAGTTCAAAATAAGTAAAAAGAAACTGTGATGTCAGACAAATACAATAATAATGTCAAAGGTACAAGAGTTGTGTTAAAATTAAAAGATTTATGTCGAAATTACAAAGTCTATGTCAAACTTACAATATTGGTGTCAAAATTAAAAGATAAATGTCAAAATTACAAGATGAATGTCAAAATTACACAATTTATGTCAAAATTACAAGTAAAAGTATATGCGTGAGGAAAAATTATTTAGTCAAAAACTTTTTCGGCCAGAAATTCGGAGACACTGTAATATGCTTTTTGCAAAAGGAACGTTTTTAATTTACGCTTGAGTGCATTACTATTTAGCTCTTTCCAACTTTTAGGCAATTTATTAAATATAGTCGGAGCCATGCAGACGATGCTTTTGCGCATGAGTGCCGTTTTTGCTGGATAGATGCGCAGAATAGACATATCCCGTCTGTTACGCGGTACAGCTTCCTGTAGACGTGAAAACAGTTTGGGGTTTGTTTTAACAAACATTGCGATTTCGAGTATATACATACAAGGAAGAGTTAATATTTTGTACCTTTTAAAATATGGTTTACATGTATCAATCGTTTTTAACCCAAACATAGATCGAATGCATCTCTTTTGGGCTTTGAAAGCAGTGCTAGCGTCGGTAGAATTTCCCCAAAATAAAATGCCGTATCTTAGGTGAGACGCAGCTAAGCCATGGTAGGCCGCAATCAAAGTATTTACATTCACAATTGCAGCTAGAGAGTGCAATGCAAATGCAGAACTACATATTTTTTTGCAAAGGTTCTCTATTTGCGATTTCCAATCAAGTCTTTTGTCAATTATTAATCCAAGGAATTTAGTAGTATTTACGATTTCAATAATGTTATTATCTAAATTTATGTCCATATTTTCCATAGTCAAACGTTGGCTAAAATGTACGATTTTAGTTTTGTCTAAATTAATTTTTAAAATATTATTGTTTAACCACTCTATTATTGATGTCAAGGTATTGTGAATGTCAAGTTTATATTGAATCATGTCATTGTTGTTATTAGAAATTGTCACCGTGCTATCATCTGCAAATAAAGTCATAGGGTGTGAAATTGATTTCGGCAAGTCATTAATATATAGTGTAAGAAGTGGAGGTCCCAACACACTTTCTTGTGGAACACCAAAAGTCGTGAGACGGTCCTCTGATAGGTATATCTCTTCTTTTTTAGTGTTTGTATTAATCCTAGTGATTTCAGTTTTTTGCTTTCTGTCGCTCAAATAAGATTTAAATAAATTATATACATTAACTCTAATACCATATATGTCAAGTTTTTTAAATAAAATGTCATGATTTACGTAGTCAAATGCTTGAGTCATATCGCAGAAAATAGCACACACAGGTGTTTTTTTATCAACTTTTGTCAATACAGTGTATAGAAAGTCGTAGATCGCCATATTTATAGTTTTATTTTCGCGAAATCCCTTTTGCTCATTGCATAATATATTATTTTTTTCTATGTAACCGTTTAATTCCTTTTGTATGAATTTCTCAAATATTTTAGAGAAAATAGGAATCAGAGGAATTGGTCTATAGTATTCCATAAGCTCTCTATCTTCTTTTTTAAATAGTGGCTTCACGATCGCTATTTTTAATGCGTCAGGAAAAGTTCCAGCCATAATACAAAGATTAATAATATGAGATAGATGGCGGCATATTTCAGGTGCTACAGCTTTTATTATTTTGGTTGAGATGCCATCATATCCCACGCTATTAGTGTTTTTTAAACCCATTATAATTTTATGTGCCTGTTGTGGTGTATTAAGTCTTCTACGCAGCCAGATGACTCGTATGTTATCAGAGCTCATACCTGCGTTGACCAGGTAAACCAATGTCTCTGTCCTCCTCTAGTTAGATCAAATCAAGTTAGGTAACTCGGCATTATGATTGACAACATGATATCTTGGAAAATGCAAATCAATGGTACGTCTGGCAGAGTGAGGAAGCTCATAGCAGTTTTTTAAAATCTACGACGTAGTGCTGATTTAGATATACTTCGGATGGTCTACTTCTCACTCTGCCAGTCGTTACTTTCATTTGGAATAACTACTTGAGATGGTGCTCCAAAAACCTACATGATTCAGCTAGAGAGAGCACAACGAGCTGTTCTTAAAGTTATGACCTTCAAGCATTTCCGGTTTAGCACTATACAATTGTATCAAGACTGTAGGGTCATGACAGTTAGACAACTCTTTGTGCTCAACACCATCCTGCGCAAACATGGTTCACTGAATTATAGCGCGTGTCATCTGTCTAATAGACGGTCTAGGTATGTCTGTCCTGCAGTACGATGTAGAACCAAACTGGCTGAGAGACACTTCCGAGTCCTAAGTAGTAGAATGTATAATGCAGTAAACAAACACTGTAATATATATGGAATAAATAAATATGAATGTAAAAAGAAACTGAATCAGTGGCTCTCAACACTTACTTATCAGGAGGTCGAAAAGCTATTGGGAAAGCTGTTCTAATTTTTCATTATATACACCAGACACACACAACACATATACATTCACACATCCCGCATCCACATTACGGAGTGGCTACTTATTTACCTTGTTTCTGTGTATTTTATATTCTTTCTATTTTTATTTCCATATTTAATTAATTGAGAATAATATTGTTTTTATTTACCTAAGTTGAATAATTTATTTATATCTAATTGTATTATTATAAAAATTGCATTTAATTTTTGAACTGAACTGAAGACTCATACCTAATTAGTATTTTGAATTGAAGAATTGTATTATTTTAATTAATTGTATTGAATTTTAATGGATTGATTTGTATAATTTTAATTTTTATAGAATTTTGTATTTAATGGTTGAATATTGTTTTTTTTAATATTTGATTAATTGAAGTGCATAATTTATTAAATAATCGAACATGTTCTCACAAAGTAGAATTTTAATGGAGTGAACCCTGGCACCCATAACACAAGTTTAATCTTAGCTTGGGTGCCAGAGGTCGTTAATCTGTGTTACACATTGCAGTTTTTATTGGAAACAATATCTCCTCGTGTAATAACTGTGTATTTGTGGATAATAAAAAAAAAACCAAACTGATTAACATCCGTAGACTCATAGCAAGGTTCAGTTGAAAACCAGCGTCAGGCAACTGCTACGTAGTGGCCTGGCATTATGCTGAACTGGACCTATTTGGCGCAGCCGTGAGACACGCAATGTTGATGTATTCTGAAGTTTAATTATTTAAGTTTCTGTATTATAATTGTATCATTGTGTGTACCTGTGTGCCAAATAAACGTGTTTTCTTTCTTTCTTCGATTCGATAGTTTCATGTAACCTACAAAACAATTAAGATTATTTTGAAGTTTTCAAAGCACTGTGTTTTTTTTTTAGGTAGGCAATCATCCAATGACATCTCCCGTCTTTGGGCGGGGCGAGAGGGCGTGTCAGATTTCTACTGACTAAAACCCACTCCTAGTTCCTTCGTTGCCTTTTATTCCAGGGCCGGGTTTTCCTTTCAGAAGCGAACCCATGGCCCCAGTAGGCTTCGATCCTGCTGGGCCTCTACGGTTTGCTGACATCTACTTGAGGCGCAAGTGGAAGACCATAGTCTTCCACTTGCCGTCAACGACTTGGGCTTGGTCCAGACGATTACCGGACGGTCGGACGGCGAGCTACCCATTGCTCGCCGTCCGCAAGCCCAGCCCAGAGCTCTGGCTCAGGTTTACTTATAGCAATAGCAACCACTACAAGGCGGCGCTATGCGTAGCCACTTTATTCCGCTGTAAGTGAACACATTTTTCGCACATGTAGGTACATTAAGTTTGGCTAGGAAAATAAAAATCCCTATTGGTGGGTTTTTTTCCATGTAAACTGCTATACCCCGCACATCTTTGGTGGAAAAGCACCTTGAAACTGAAATACCACAAAACTATTAGTCTGTCTAGCTCGCTGTTCACAAGTATAGGGTGTTTCTCTCTTCGCGTGCTAATCACAGCGTGCCCACCTAAGCGCGGAGCGGGCACACGAGAATTTCGGAATCTAGGACTTTTCAGAAAAGCGCCTTTAGTTTTTTTTCATGTACAAACAAAACGTTGCTATGTTTTATACTCTTTGCACACTTAGGTATTGTTACACGCGCAGGAATATGGAAGTTTCAAAGAGGATGGTTTTTAGAGACATTAATCATTTTGATCTCTTTTGAACTCAGGTTTTTGTTCGTGTCTTGGTATTCATGATAATAATGTTTTGTTACAGAGACGAAATGTTTTTTTATCGAAGCACGCTGTCACAGATAAGTACGCCTACCTTCTGCCGACCGCGCTCTGTACGACCATTCATATTCCTCGCTACTGAATGGTTGGCCTCGTTTAACTTTTTGTGTACTTTTTGTTGGGAGGTTTTAGATTTCTTATTGCTTAACCTTTACAGACACAATTAAAAATCCATTGTGTCCCGCGTACATCTGCGTACTACCATACAACAGCGTAATTGTTCAAAACTACCAATTAGATTTCTGTACCTATCACCTGTCTCTAGAACTAAAGACTGCCGATTAAGAGTTGTTAGTTATTCAATATCTATACTAATATTATAAAACTGAAGAGTTTGTTTGTTTGGTTGAACGCGCTAATCTGAGGAACTACCGGTCCGATTTAAAAATTTTTTTCAGTGTTAGATAGCCCATTTATCGAGGAAGGAACGGGGAAAAATATTCCTTTTGAGAGATTCGTTTGCGTGCGCTACGTCAACGGTTAAAGTTACGCAAAAATTATGTATTACATGTTCCCCATAAAAAGTTCCAAAAAAACAGCATATGTCTATCTGTTAAAGTTGGCTTACAATGACCTTTTTTATGGTAATCAAATCTGTTCTGAAATAATGCATTATTTGCGAAGGTGTTTTTATACACATAATATTAGTCGTTATCCGTGATATTAGTCCTTATCCAATACAATAATCATTCTAAGTATTTCATTTTAAACAGAATCACTATTTACATCATTTCATTTTGATAAATATCTTGGGAGATATCACAGTTTTAAAATAACGCTGCAACAAAATAATGATGCGCGAATGCTGCAACTCTATTCGTACATACGCATCGCAAACTTTGCAGAAAGGTAGCGTGTGCTCGAATGGTGTAAAAATGGCTCTTTGGTAAAAGTTTTGTAAGACGTCAGTATATGGGATGAAAGCACTATGATTCATAGAGACATAAGAAGTAGTAATAAAATTATGGGTGGAATCACTTTCAAGTTTGCTGGTGATTTTCGCCAAACATTGCCAGTAATAGTTGGGGGAACTAGAGCTACCATTATGAAATCTCGCTTAAAAACTTCCCCGCTATGGAAATTCGTCTACACCCTTAAACTATCTACTAATATGATTACACATTTGCATTTATTTTTAGCATCAACGCGAGCACCCCTGGCGCTCCTAATCCGAAACCTGTACCTGACAAGGTAAAGAACAAGGTCGATGATAGTGATGGTGCAAAGGAGGAAGCGTCGAACGCAAACCAACAATAATCGCTGCGGCATAGCATCTGCAACTCCTAGCATAGGTCTGCGTGCTGCTCAGCCGAACACTCCCGTGTACATTTTCCGCCTGCATCACACCACAAGGGTGGAAGACATCGTGGAGTACGTGCACCATAAGATGAAGTTCGCACTGAGGGTACAGCTGCTGGAGTCGCACCATAACGTCAATTTTAAGGCGTTCGTGGTGCGAGTCCCGAACACTTTTCTGCCTCTCATGTTGAAGGAGGACTTTTGGCCACAGGGCGTGGTGTTCCGTCGCTTCCGCGAACAAGTGCTGCAGAACAGCACAAAGTGAACAAGTGCAATGTGTAGTGTTACTAACATAGTCATAAGTATCATTTCATCATCATCATCATTTCAGCCGAAAGACGTCCACTGTTGGACATAGGCCTCCCCCAAGCGTCTCCACAACGACCGATCCTGTGCGTCTCGCATCCACCGCACTCCCGTGACTCTCACCAGGTCGTCGGTCCACCTTGTGGGAGGGCTTCCAACGCTGCGTTTTCCGGTGCGCGGTCGCCACTTTAGAACCTTTCGGCCCCATCGACCATCCGTTCTACGAGCAATGTGCCCTGCCCACTGCCACTTTAGTTTGGCGATTCTTCGGGCTATGTCGGCGACCTTGGTTCTCCTGTGGACATCTTCATTCTTTATGCGATCACGCAAGGAAACTCCGAGCATAGCCCTTTCCATTGCCCTTTGGGTGACTGTAAGCCTTCTGATGAGGCCCATTGTAAGCGACCATGTTTCAGTGCCATAATGTCATCACTGGCAACACGCACTGGTCATAGACTTTCGTCTTGAGACACTGTGGTATGTTGGACGAGAAGATACCACGCAGCTTCCCGAACGCTGCCCAGCCGAGTCGGATTCGACGATTGACCTCTTTCTCAAAGTTACTCGTAGATCTAACCAATTGGATTGTTTGTCCCAGGTAAACGTAATCGTCTACAACTTCGAGTGCAGAATCTCCGATCTTGATCGGAGTTGGTTAGTTAGTAAGGTATTATCTATGGGCCAAGATGCCTGAAAATAAATTATTTATTAATTACACATTTGAGCGGAGGTAGTACGAATTGTCCTTCAAAGTTACTTTTAATAGGAGACGGGAAAGTAACTTATTGTGAAAACAAAATCAAAATTGGTCGTGGTTGGTGTGAATTGACCTAATCTCCAAAGTTTACCCAGATGAAATAGAAAATTAAGACTACCAGTGGATGTGTCAAATGGCAATATTGGCGGCTAGAAATAGTAGTGTTGACAAAATCAATAATAAATAATTCTGGGTAAACTTCTAGGATATAGTATCAACTACATTTCCATTGATAATGTAATGGATCAAGAGGATGCGGTACATTACCCTCAAGAATTCCTGAATTCGCTAATTCCGAGTGGCCTTGCCCCACATTCGCTCAAATAAAAAACGGTACACTAATTATTTTACTGCGAAACTTTAAACCATAACTTTGGTTATGTAACGGATTTAGACGCCAACTTAAATTCCTTCGCTGTAACATGATCTGTGCCACAGTTTTGACTGGTCCAACAGTAGAGCAAACGGTACAGATACTTCGCATCCCTATGATACAAACGGATTTACCCTTTAATTTTAAAATAATTCCGGTGCAGCCCCCCTAGCCAAGTTACAATAGTTTCGTTTCGATTCTCTTTTCATCGATCGCCTCGAGTCGGCCACGCCTCTGATTCCTTTGTTCTGACATCATCTCAACGCTCAGTCACGTGGTCAGAACAAAGGAATAGGAGGCGTGGCCGACTCGAAGCGATCAACGAAAAGAGAATCGAAACGAAACGATTCTAATTTGGCTAGGGGGGCGGGTATTTTTTGTAGAAACAGTTAGTAAAGCCCAGGGGTAAACATTTAAGAATCGATTTACTCCAAGAGTGTTTTTTTTTTCGTATATGTTACTCTATCGAGATCTGGTTTCAGAGAAAATTAATATGTACTTCTCCTGGAAGAAACAAAACTAAAAATTTATTATAGTGTACGTAGAAGTACTTTGAAATGTTAACTGCTACTTGGTCTCTACATAGTAATAATATTACAAGTCCCAGTACTTCTCCCAACGTTCTATAGTTCCACTCTTACTTATAACAGCGTGATGCACCTAAAACAGCCTTTTAATATATTATTATTTAGACTTTACAAATATTTCCAACTTCTACGCGAAAGAAGTTGCAGATAAGATCTATTGATTACTTCTACCAGCGGCATTGCCCGCGTGAAAGTATGTTTCTCCATACAAACTTTGGACCCCCGTTTCAACCCCTTAGGGGGTCCGTGGTATAGGCCAGGTGGTCGCCTCCTTTAGCGAAGCAGTAATGCTAGCAAAGGAGGAGGCCGATCGCGTGAGGCAACGGTCCTAACGCCCTAACCGCCGCCAGGATTCCGATCCCGATTACCGGCCACCGTAGGCGCGGGCTTGCGGACGGCAAGCAATGGGTAACTCGCCGTCCAACCGTCCGGTAACCGTCCGGACCGAGCCCAAGTCGTCGACGGCGCGTACTGTTCCACGCGCGCCTCAAGGAGATGTCACTTTAGGGGGGCCCCTACAGTTGCTGACATCTCCTTGAGGCGCGGTCCTTGAGCAGGGTCGAAGCCTACTGGGGCCAAGGGTTTGATTCTGAAAGGAAGACTCGGCCCTGGTACGAAAGGCTACGAAGGAACAGGAGTGGGTTTTTAGTCAGTAAAAGTCTGACACTATCTCCCGCCCCGCCCAAGAGCGAGATTTGTCATTAGATGATTTTCCCACAGAAAAAAAACTCCTTAGGGCGTGAATTTTGGAAAATCCCCTCTTAGTGCTCGTCTACGTCATAAAAGGAAACTGCAAAATTTCACAATCCTAGTCCCAGTAGTTTCGGCTGTGTTGATATGTCAGTCAGTCAGTTTCTCCTTTTATATATGTAGATAATAAAACAAAATCAGTAAAAAAACCTAATAAAACCATTTTCGACGGCAAAAGATAGATTGATATAAAACCAAATCATAATCTAGACCTAGACGACCTGAAGGTACCTATTTTGTTAATCGAAATACACGTTTAATTTCATTCAAAGTCAAGCAATTTATTTCTTAATTGTTTCTAATATAATAACGCCTGAGTCAGCACCTGATATTCTTTTATTCTCAACGTAATCTCAAGCAATCTGGTAACAGGTACAGGTAGGTATATGATGAATACTTGGTGGATGGGAGGTTGAAACTTACGCCTAAGTACTCTTTTTGTTGCGCTGGCGAAGTACGCGTTCTTTTCAATGTATTGTTTGTTCACAAAAGGGTTTTATCAGAAAATTCGGATTGTTTGTTAAAAGTTGAGCTTTATTATAGATTCGTGAGATTAAACTGATACAATTGAGTTATGTTCTGATTGGAAAGTTTGCTTATGTTCGGGGATCAATCAATGGTAGGTACCTACAATAAAATGAAATATTGTTGTATTTGTGATTGTTTCTTTTATCAAGTAAATATTGTTCCTAGCAGCAGTTGTGCTTACTAATGGAACAGTCAATGTTAGTTTTGTAAACAAATAAATAATATTCATTGGGTCGCCGACCTTGGCCGTGACGAGGCATTCAATTGAAGCAATCAATATAAATAGATGTAAAACATATATTATAACTTACAGTAAAGTTTTAGTCTTACATACTTTACGTTACTCTCACATATCCTGAGTATGGACGATGCGAATGTATTTGCTTACGAACTGATCGGAGTTATCCAGGGCTTAATAAATAAACATACATATGTGGTTACAATTCCCAAAAAAGAAAGAAATATAAGCCATGGATTATTTGCAAAAAAAATATTATTATTTCAGTCCTCTCATCTATTTCTAAAATTTTCGAAAAATTTGTGAATAAGGCTTACTCAGTACCTCGATAAAAATAACTTAATCGCACCAAATCAGTTTGGTTTCAAAAAAGGAGTATCTGCAGAAGAGGCAGGTCTCAACTTAACTGAATTTGTTGCAAGAAAGCTTGATGAAAAACAGAATTGCCTAGGTTTATTACTAGATTTAAAAAAGGCATTTGACACAGTCTCTGTTCCCACCCTTCTATCGAAATTGGAGGGCATCGGCATACGTGGCATAGCCCATGACTTCTTTGCCACCACCTTCGGCGTACCGCAGGGAAGTGTTATTGCCCCAACCCTTTTCCAGGTCTATACCAATGGACTTTGCTGCTTACCTCTCTCAAACTCCAAAATATTCACCTATGCTGATGACACTGCAATTATTGTTCATGGAAGTGATTGGGAGCATCTGAGAACTTCTGCCAAAACGTCACTTAAATCTGTTATCAGTTGGTTGCAGCTAAATCTTTTTACTCTTAACCTTGATAAGACCTACTTCATACCGTTCAAATTACACCCATGCATTAAACTTCCTACAGGCTTTGTCATCAACGCTCACATGTAATAGCCATGCACCCTGCTCTTGCTTTTCTCTTCGTGAGGTAGATCATCTAAAATATATAGGTGTGGTTATTGTTAGCGGACTCAACTGGTACTCGCACTTAGAATCTATTAGTACAAGAGTCAGAAGAATGATTTACTTATTAGAATGGTGTATATTGCTATCTGCCAGTCCGCTATCACCTGTTGTATCACAGTGTGGGGAGGCGCTGCCCGGACAAAGTTTTTTAAATTGGAACGGGCACAAAGAGCTGTTCTGAAGGTGATGTCAAAGAAGAACTTTATGTATCCCACCACACAATTATACAAAGGTGCAAATGCACTTACCGTTAGGCAACTGTTTGTGCTACGATCCGTACAGAGAGCACACACTAAGGTCCCGCCACCAGACCCAACACGCCGCAAGAATAAGCCTCTTATTCTTACGGTAACACACAAGACAACTAAAAGTCTAACCTGGATCTGCTAATCACTTACATCATACCACACGCCCCTCTAGCTTACACGTATTTGTCTATAATCTCTACGAGGTACGCTCATAATTTGTTCGTCTACTGTTTATGCGAAGACACTGCCTCCTAAGATACAGGATCTTCCTAGTTTAGGAGTCAGGGTTCAATGAATATTGTATTACAAGTTTTTTGGTACTTTACATTTTGTGTCAAATATATATTTTTGATAATAAATATTAGTATTATTAATTTCTATAGAAAAGTTTCTATGGAAGTAAGTGACATAAAGAAGGGACTATTAAGTAAGTCCTATAAAGGAAAATTTATTGTGGACCAATTATAATACAATTTGGCAATAGGCTATTTGACTGATTTTTGGAATCGATTTCATATTATTAAGTACTGTTAAAAGAGTCCAGAAAAAGTGTTTTATTTCAATTCTTGTAAATATTAACTTAGAAAATAGCATAAAAAGTTGTATTATTCAAATAAGCCGCCAAAACGCCATATTTGACAATACGCGTCAAATTGTATTCGTAGACGTCACACGCCAGTAAATAAACATTGCAGTGAACTAGTTGACTTAGTATTTTGCTGTTTGTGTTCATTTTAACAGTGAATTCCCCCAAAAATGAGTTACAAATGGTGTATAGTTCCAGCGTGTACAAACACGTCGATAAAAACGCCAGAAAAACTATTTGTATGTGTTCCGAAAATGTCAAAATGCGCAAAAAGTGGTTGCAACTGGCTCGCAAGTTAACACGTGGGTAGGGGTACTTACATTGCTGTCTTCATATTTCTATATCCCCAGTCCTGGATCATCGTGGTGCCTAGTACTAGGTACTTACTTCAATATGTTATCCATTCTACATCCCCAGTCCTGGATCATCGTGGTGCCTAGCACTAGGTACTTCAATATGTTCCGGTTGACTGAGGAAAAATAATAAAGTTCTAAAAATCTACGTTATAGAGAAGATGGACAAAATGGATGAATCATGCAACCTTGTGGTAAGCTAACATTAGATTTAAATTAACAGTTTACCAGTTCATTTGATTATAATAAAACGTGGATGAGAAGGTCGCGCATCTCCCACCACTGTTACCTACTCATAGCGCGCGTCATCATGTTTACATTCAATCAACTTCAAAGCGAATGTTTTCACATCTCAGTATAAAGACGTATTTATTTGCTAAGCGACGCGCGGCGCCGGGCCGGCAGGTGGCGGGAGAACGTTTGATACTCGTACAGATTAGTGAATTGATATGTTACAAAGAGACTGTACTGTAGAGGCACACGAGCGCGATGCGTTGGACAACTGCTGGGACCGTGTGAGCAGCCTGCTGAGCTCACACCGCGTTAACGAGCTTATGTTGATTTTAATATGAGTAAAGTGACGACGTCTTTTGGTCGATTAGGAAATTATTGAGCGTATAGTAGGTGTCTTGCTATGTCAGTTGTCGACAGCTTCATTATAGGTTTTGCTTGGTTACGGTTTAGTTTAGACATCTTGTAAATAAAACCAAACTTTAGAGTTTTTCTTATTCTTACATGCGTTTTACTTAACAGACCGTCACTATTCTTCATATTTTCCTTTATTTTTTTCTCTTAAGTTGCGCCTCCCCTGGCGTTGCCGATGGTCCACAGCTCTCGCAGGGAAGGCTGCACAGTCACGCTGTGGTGACATTCCAGGCCACATTACCATTACAAAACGCAGCCCTTCAGAAGGGTCGAGGGACCCCCCCCCTTCTTCCCCCCGCAACCCCTCGGCTCTAAGATATACCATTGTTCGGCAGCGGGCGCCACCGTTTCGCGACGCTCACCTCAAGGGTGGGCAGACGTAATGTGCTCTCGGTACTTTTGTTTAACTGGTTGAGTAGTGTAATTAGAGACACAATAGTAAGACAATGGCGCACGAACGCGGGCGTTCGTGCGGGGATCAACAGCTTAACTTATAAACGTCTCTAACTTGACCCAAAAACGAAGGACTTACATGTTTTTTTATAATTGAAACGAAACATTAAATAAAGTAGTGTTTCGTTTTGCCTTGAATAGGAATATATCTTACGTCGTACTATCAAAAAGGAAAAAGGATAGAAACCATAACTTAAACTAACTAAAGATAATCAATACGCCTTGTTCGTGTAGCGCTATGTAGGTAACTACATAGCGATACATGACCAAGGCACTATTATAAATTACGGTTGAATGTCAATAAATTAATATAAAAAAAGACGATAGTGATAAAAAACCCGACCATTAAAAACTACAAAAAAGTTCAAAACAAGTCACTTTAAACAGGCTGATGCAGTCTGATTCAGTTGGTGGACTTTATTCTTTAAGCAGTCGGATGCAGTTGGTGGACTTTATTCTTTAAGCAGTCGGATGCAGTTGGTGGACTTTATTCTTTAAGCAGTCGGATGCATTTGGTGGACTTTATTCTTTAAGCAGTCTGATGCAGTTGGTGGACTTTATTCTTTAAGCAGTCTGATGCAGTTGGTGGACTTTATTCTTTAAGCAGTCTGATGCAGTTGGTGGACTTTATTCTTTAAGCAGTCTGATGCAGTTGGTGGACTTTATTGTTTAAGCAGTCTGATGCAGTTGGTGGACTTTATTCTTTAAGCAGTCGGATGCATTTGGTGGACTTTATTCTTTAAGCAGTCTGATGCAGTTGGTGGACTTTATTCTTTAAGCAGTCTGATGCAGTTGGTGGACTTTATTCTTTAAGCAGTCGGATGCAGTTGGTGGACTTTATTCTTTAAGCAGTCTGATGCAGTTGGTGGACTTTATTCTTTAAGCAGTCTGATGCAGTCTGATGCAGTTGGTGGAATTTATTTTAGATCTATCATAGACTAGCTTCTGCCAACGGCTTCGCCCGAGTAAAAGTAGAAAATATGGCTATATCACTCGGTGAGTAGTATTCTACTGCTACTGGTGAAAGGATTCAGTCAGTACTAAATTCTTTCACCAGTAGTAGTACTTAAATACTTTTTGAGTTTATTCATTATAAACAAAAAAAACAGTCATTCCTTTTTATTCTTATTAATGTAGATATAGATAACCATACTTTTCAAGCTAAAATACAACAAGTCTTTAGGCTCTAGGGCGTGCCAAAGAACTATACTTACTATGCGAAAAACATAACCCCCTCTTCGATCACAGTCGGGTAAAAATCAGGGCTTGACTTGATAAACGACTTACGATCCACAAAAAAGATGCGATTTATATACTTACTTTATTTAGAATCTCATTTAATTTGGTTGTAAACAGAGTGACATTTATTGTTATAATTTTATCATTTAATTCACGATAGTGTGAGCTTGCTAACATTCCCGCCTGCAGCGGATGCGGAGCGGCCGCCGGCAGTCAGACGTGAAGTCACGCAGCTATTTTAAATTAAAGTGCCGAGCGTTTTATACGACAGCTTTGCTTTTATTAAGTTCTTAAGACATTTAGAACATTGTTTATTTTTCACATAAATCTGGACAATACAACTGGCATCCTTGGGGCTCGTTCTAGTTTGACTCCATAAAACTTAAACTAGCTGTAGCCACGGTTTCGCTCGTGTGGGCGTATTTGTTTACTGGAAGACAAACCTTTGCTTCCCTTGGTATTTTTACTTAATTTTTTTGTAATCAATTTAATAAAATCCATAACTAAAATCTGAGTCTTCGTACCCTACAACCTACAACAAAACCTGTCATTCAAAATGAGAGTATTGTGATTCCGAGTGTGTTCGCAGAGGGTGCATTTCCTCAATGGCAGCATGATTTCCATTTATATGAATGTTCATAAAGAGCCGCTGTTCAGCCGGCGCGGCGTGGTGATGCATCAATTGACGTGACGTGAGTCCGCGACACGAGCGCGCGTGGCGCTAACAATATTACACGCTACGTCGAGTAATGACGCATGGCTCATATGATAACGTCAGGACAGGGAACACTTATCTCTTTCACGATTTTAAAGCAGTGCGTTTTTTAATCTATCTATCTGCATCTAATACTTAAAATTATACGCTATTCATTGGTATGCAAATCACTTGAGAACGGTTGGAAAGAATTGTTTTTTTTTTTTAATAACTCCTTCCTTGATGAATTGTTCCTGATAGTCCAAGTGATATTTTTAAGTTACCCGGAAAAAAATGGTAGATAATAACTAAAATTGCTTTCATCAATAGTATTTGATACCTATACATACGTAGAGTTTTCGTTTACATTGTCATGGTGCGGAAACGAGAAGCAATTTTTGAAGAAATTTATTTTCCCAGATTTGTTCAAGTTGCTATATTATTTTTATATAAAAAAAAAATATTGTCAGAATAGATGAAAACTCCAGAACCTTTCGACCCCAACGGCCATCCGTTCTGCGAGCAATGTGCCCTGCCCATTGTCACTTTAGTTTGGCGATTCTTCTTTAGTTTGGGAATCCGATGGATGCGAGACGCACAGGATCGTTCGTTGTGGCGACATTTGGGGGAGGCCTATGTCCAGCAGTGGACGTCTATCGGCTGAAATGATGATGATGATGATGAGATGAAAACTGGGGTACAAGTGAAAACAATTTTACTCTTAATGATCATCATCAATTCACTGACTGACTATTTACCTACAGTTCGACTATGTACACTAACCTGTCTTACCTGTCATGTCTGTCTGTCTATTCATAATGAGATAACATCAGAATTTATTGATTTCGTTGAAGTGAATAACGCCAAGTTTGCACTGCCTGAAAAATTCTTGTCGTGCGTCAGGAATGCGTTCCTTATCTATGTAATGTGGTCCCGAGACATGTTGGCTGCGGTTAATGTGCACATCGCGCACATCTCGCACGCGACGTGCGTGCTCACAACCTACCGCCGTCCGCCGTCGGCAGTAGTCGTGGTCGTGTGGGTAACATCTTTGTTAAACTTAAAATGTTAGAGAATAGAGGTGTTGCCAGAGCGTAGTACAAACGTAAACCGAGCCAGAGGTCGGGGTAATTACGAGGTACCGCAGTCGCTCGGATAATAGGGCATGTTTTGAAAACAAGCACGGTAATTGTTTTAATAATATAGCTCCAGGTAAATTACTTACAATATAAAATATGGCTGACTTTGATTTTTTGTTGTACATAAAGTTTTGTTTTGTTTATACTGAAATTATTGAAAAGTAAAAGCGATTAAGGCTGGAACATACTATAGTTTCAATTAGTGGTCATGCTACGTATACAACACAATACATACCTACATAGACATAAGTTGCAGCAAAATTAAACTTTTCATCTTTATGTTTGAGCTAAAGAGAGTAAGAATTTGCAATGACTTATTTCAATGACAAGGTACGAACACACCTGGAAATTATTTCCTGTACCTACATACCTACCTATATTAGATATAAATATTGTGTAGCAAATGAAAAGCTTCTAGTTCAATTATACTGTTATTATATTGTATGAAGCACTTTCTAATACATTTTATATATAAAATTACGTCTAGATTTTTTATTGACATCCCCCTAACTATATTGTTTTGCATAAATCAATCCTAAACTTTTTAAAACATAAACCTTAAAAGTATATGTTGCTAGTTTGCAAATTAGTAGTATTAATGTGATCTCCATGGTCGCCACAATATTTATAATTTTGGGTACATTAGGTATATGAGGTACATTGGGTACATGGGTAAATTGGGTACATTAGATACCTTTTTTTAATCTTTATTAAGGAGCTTTGTCACAATATTGGCCATTATAATCAAATTTTGAATTTTCAGTTATTTTAAATGATTGTAATAGGTATATTTTATATAGAACTCTTGCCTCGTCTGACGTAGACTTAGCTATGACACTGTTGTGTTAGCTAATGTGTTAACTTTAGAGAAAGATTGCATAAGAAACTTATTTAGTGTACCTAGATTATATAGTGTAGCGGGAAGGTTTTAAATAAAACGACCAAGACGGGTAACACACCCTCTATACTTTTGCCTTGACAGCACACAATCATTACAAATATCATAAATCAATACCATTTAAAATAATAATAATTATATAGTAGCACTTACTCTGAGATGTTGCTTACCCCGAAAACCGGAATGGAATGTGTCAGGACAGCGCAGCGCGTTATTTTATAACCTCTGTCAACTGTCATACCACTGAGCTGTCAAATCGCATAACGTTCCAGTTGTCAGTGCAAAAATGTTGCTAATACAGAAAACAATCATAATGTATGTAACTAATCATAAAAATCGCTAACAGTCGGCCATCCGTATTACAAATACGACCTCGTATGTGAAAGAATAAAGAAATTAGTGTTATACACAAAATAATGAGACAAGAAAAAAAAAATAACAGCAATAAAGCAAACAGATATCTATTACAGTAGCGAATAAAACTTTAGATTATTCATACACTGGTTGCTGTACCCAGGAACGAGACTAAACATAATTATCAATTTACCAATTACTATTTAGACACAATTGATTGTAAGCAATTGTGTGTACATGATTTTACTTTGTTGCTCAATAAATATATATTATTATTATTATTCTTACAAATCATTATCTTATTCTTTATACAGTCATTCAAAAACAGGTCTCTAAAATGTCCTGCCTCTATTGATTCAAAGATTCAAAGCATTTTATTTCAAATAAACAATTTACAGGCACTAAAAATCAACTATATACCGGTGGTCATAAAACTGCTTTATTAAAAAAGAGTATTTTACACATGGGTCCCATTATTTATAACACTTTGCCAAGAAATTTAAAGGAATTACCTATAGTAATGTTTAAAAAGCAATTAACAAAACTTTTACTGGACAAGTGTTACTACTCAATCAAAGAATTTCTGTATGACAAGACAATCAAGTAAAATGTTGCTCCTTCAATGTGATTTTTTTTTCCATGTCATTGGTTCCTAATAGTATTTTATTATTTCATTTCATATGACATTGTATTCTATTTGATGACATTTTATCATTTGTATGACATTTTATTATTTGTATGACATGGTATTATTTCAAGCATGACATTGTATTATTTTTATGACATTATATTCGATTTTTTTTTATGACATTGTATTGAAATTTTTTTATGACATTGAATTTGAATTTATATGACATTTTATCTGAATTTGTACGACATATCACATAATTGAACGATTAAGTTAATGAGCTGACAATTTTTAACTTTTTTTTTTTAATATTCTCCTTATTTACTATAAAATATGAATATTTTGCATGCCGTAAGGCAAAATGTATTGGGACAATCAACAATTATAACACCTTATCTGTATACCTACATTATTAGCAAATAAATGATTATTATTATTATTATTATTATTATTATTGAAATGTCAAGAAGTCAAGTTACAAATCTATGTTACTTATTTCTTGTCGCTATCATGTAATGACAAACGTACAGGCCCCTCAAATATCCTGCCTCTAATGAAAAACAAACAGGCTCCTCAAATGTCCTGCCTCTAATGGAAAACAAACAGGCCCCTCAAATATCCTGTCTCTAATGAAAAACAAACAGGCCTCTCAAATGTCCTGCCTCTAATATAAACAGACAGGTCCCTCAAATATCCTGCCTGTAATGAAAAACAATGATTAGTTAATAAACAATTGCCTGATAAAGCCAATTGGTTTATCCTGAACAGGCCCCTCAATGGTTCTGAACAGGCCCCTCAATGGTTCTGAACAGGCCTCTCAATGGTCCTGAACAGGCCTCTCAATGGTCCTGAACAGGCCTCTCAATGGTCCTGAACAGGCCTCTCAATGGTCCTATTGCATTCACACATAGAAAGCCACTGTATCCCTGAGTGACCTAGGCTATATTAATATGTACGCGGGCGATGCCGCGGGCAAAAGCTAGGAGGCAAATGCAATAAATGTCAGACTATCTGTCAACAGGCAATCCATATAATATTAATTTACCTAATTTTAATTTCAATAAGTGTCAATACTATTAACTGTCCTCTTTAGTTGCATTTAGATTATTCCTAATCAAAAGTATTACTGGTCTGCTCATTTACTTTATAAGTAAGCTCAGAACGCAGGTCATGGTAACAACGATTCATAAGTTGGTAGATATGTTTGCTACGGTGATCCAAAACCGGTCCCTAATCCATCTGAACACACCCCGAGTTGTCCTTAGGTACTCAATAGATTTACATACGTGTGGTATGGTAATACCTCCAGGGTGTAGCCCTGGCAAGGCACGTGTGGTGGTGTGGTAGTACCTCCAGGGTGTAGCCCTGGCAAGGCACGCGTGGTGGTGTGGTAGTACCTCCAGGGTGTAGCCCTGGCAAGGCACGCGTGGTGGTGTGGTAGTACCTCCAGAGTGTAGCCCTGGCAAGGCACGTGTGGTGGTGTGGTAGTACCTCCAGGGTGTAGCCCTGGCAAAGCACGTGTGGTGGTGTGGTAGTACCTCCAGGGTGTAGCCCTGGCAAGGCACGTGTGGTGGTGTGGTAGTACCTCCAGAGTGTAGCCCTGGCAAGGCACGTGTGGTGGTGTGGTAGTACCTCCAGAGTGTAGCCCTGGCAAGGCACGTGTGGTGGTGTGGTAGTACCTCCAGAGTGTAGCCCTGGCAAGGCACGTGTGGTGGTGTGGTAGTACCTCCAGGGTGTAGCCCTGGCAAAGCACGTGTGGTGGTGTGGTAGTACCTCCAGGGTGTAGCCCTGGCAAGGCACGTGTGGCGGTGTGGTAGTACCTCCAGAGTGTAGCCCCGGGCAAGGCACGTGTGGTGGTGTCAGAAGAAACTCATATTGAATAAGGTAGTACAACAAAAGCGATAAGCCTGAATATTTTAAAGTTCACCATTTTAAAGTACACATCACTATGCCCGCTTAGATAGGTACTATTTTATCAACAACATTGTAACGGTGCCTACATACGTAGGTACTTTCAAAACAAAAAGTAGAAGAAGTAGTTTAGGAAAAAAAATCGCTTGTGGGCGGGATAAACGAATGCATTTAAATAAACGACTCGTTTATCCCACTTCTGAATTGTTAGCTAATGTGTTAACTTTAGAGAAAGATTGCATAAGAAACTTATTTAGTGTACCTAGATAAAGTGTAGCGGGAAGGTTTTAAATAAAACGACCAAGACGGGTAACACACCCTCTATACTTTTGCCTTGACAGCACACAATCATTACAAATATCATAAATCAATACCATTTAAAATAATAATAATTATATAGTAGCACTTACTCTGAGATGTTGCTTACCCCGAAAACCGGAATGGAATGTGTCAGGACAGCGCAGCGCGTTATTTTATAACCTCTGTCAACTGTCATACCACTGAGCTGTCAAATCGCATAACGTTCCAGTTGTCAGTGCAAAAATGTTGCTAATACAGAAAACAATCATAATGTATGTAACTAATCATAAAAATCGCTAACAGTTGCAAATACCGATTTCAAACATATTTAGAGTGCTAAACAGATTTCTCCTGAGGCGTTCGCCCCGTTCACACTCCACCAGAATATGATGTACGTCCTCGATTAATCTGCATTTTTCACAAAATAATTAGGTGATACCCGTACGGAACGTAAACTTCCTCGATGGGATGTGACCAGATTGAAGCCACATGGCACTAACAATAAATCTTTTCTGCTACGTGCATAATATTATCTATCCAGAGAATTGTTGTACCAGATACCTTATTCTCTTGATCTCTCATCATGAAATTCTTTCCACAATTTATAACAATGTGCTCTAGTCTGATAAATGTTATCTGAAAAAATTTGAACTATATTTAATTCATTCAATATTTTTTTCTATAGTCATAGTGGGGACTTAAATATTAACTATAAATACCTACTATTATACTAAACCTAACTATGTATGTACATATAATACAAATACACTCAGGCGTCGAAGTAATCCTCCACAACACTGTCATCCGGAAATGTGCCCAGAAGGCTGGCAGCATTGTCACGTTGAATGACAATGCTAATTCTTCGGGCGAAGAACGATCCAGCCCTCTGGTCACGCAGTGTCGAACAGACGGTGTGAAATTTCCTTGGAAGAAGACGCGCACTCGGACCCCATGAGATATTTAATGGAACACCTTCAGCACAGCCTCGCTTTGCCACCGAATCTACCATTTCATTGTCATGAATCCCGATGTGTGACGGAACCCACTGCAGTATTATTGATTTAGAATTTTGTTGAAATTTCAGAATCTGGTTAATTATTGTGTACGCTATCGGTGTTCCTCGAACTGTCGAGGTACAACGAACCACATGTTGTAAAGCACTCTTGAAGTCAGTTAGTATTACAAACTTATTATGATTTACTGATTGGGCGTATGACATAGCTTCACTGATTGCCAACAGTTCAATATACATTATAGACACGTTCGAATCAATACTAAAAGCCCATTGATATATTTTGATGAGGGTCATAAAAAGCTGCACCAGAAGTTTTATTTTCTTTAAAACCATCTGTAAATATTTGATAAAAATGTGTGTATTCTGTGCTTAAATGTTGACAACATAAATCATTCAAAACTAGTGGTTGGAATCGGTTTTTTACCTGATTTATTCCACTTATGTTAAAAATAATGTTTTTTCATGACTTAAAATTAGCAAAGGCTTATTTCTCCGTGGCTAAATACTTTCTATGGACAAATAAAGGTTGAAGACTTAATTCACTGCTCATGACATGGATGGGAGTAGATTTTGCCAATAATCCTCATTGCTTGGTTTTGGACTTTATCAAGTTTATGTAAGTTTGAATGACAACTATCTCTGTATAAAAAGCTAGCGTAGTCCATTCGACTTCGTATTAGGGTAATACATGCAATTCTTAAGTGTTTCGGATGAACTCCCAAACTAGAGCCAGAAAATTTAAAACATTGAGGAATCTGGCAGTTTTTTCGCGGGTTTCATTTATGGGTTTGGTCCACCTAACCTTAGAGAGCGATAAAGGCCTAAATATTTTACATTTTCTACTACCTTTAAGCCTGAGTTGTTAATTTTAAGACTGACAGTTTCATCATTTTTACCTTATTTAAATATACAAGTTTTGTTTTTGTTGTTGAAATCTCTAATCCAATATCAGCTAGGAGTTTGGCAAATAAGTTCAGTGACTCCTGTAAGTAATAACTGGCTTGACCTACACTACTTTCAATAGAATAAACAACAAAGTCATCTGCGTGTTGTGAAACATGAACAATAGATGCGTTAGATATAAGAATAGTTCAATTTCTAAATTAATATTGGTAATATTAAGTTTTCATAAATCATGACTGAATAACCAACAATAAGTATTTCACCCTAACATTAACCCTCGTATCGAATAACTGATCATAAAACATTTTCTTTTGTATGATTTCGAGACTTAAGCGCGCATTTCCCTTAGATCCGCACTCCCTTAGATTGTATCGAGATGATGTAGTATATCCGTATATATCAGTCAAATGGCACCGACGTAGTGGGTCTGATATTTCAGGGGTAGTTGAGGGCCGGGCCACCAGGTGGCGCGACCGCAACACATTACCTTGTAACGTTCAACCGTGACTTCACGCTGAACGTTTACACGGTCCGGATTAACACCAGTATGGGTTTAAGTTAAGTTTATTGAAATATAAATTGTATATTTTTTTTTTTTGGTTAAAGAAAAATTAAGCAATTATTTTACAGGTTCCACCTCCACTAATTCTAGCACCACGTAGGGAGGTCCCTGCCAGAAACTTTTCAGGAGAACAAATCAACTGTTTAGTCGCTCAGTTTTTTGATAACACTTAGTTACGTGCTATTGCTATGGCAATACAACTGAGTAATGTAGTTTTGTTATAGCTTTTCGGTATAACACTACGTAACTATTGTTTTTGGTTAGTGTCCGACTGTAAAACGATTTTTAGCCGAATTCGTAATCGAATAACTGACGTGGTCTTGAAAAAGTGGTTAGACCATATAAAAATCAGCTCTATCTTTCTGAAAATACACAATACATTACTCAACCCATGATAACACACATACGAAGTGACAGTCAGTTTTGAGGTCTGTACTACAACCTTAAGCTCAATGACACTACTTTCGGTTGAGCAGAATCTTCATCTAGTTTGAACACACGAACCCTATTTTTAGTGTTAATTTACGCATCACCATTGGCTCAAATTCTCCTGTTTTGTCAAATGCTGCGTCATCCTACTCCCTATGGAATGACACACGTATCGTATTTTGTCAAAAAAAAAAAACGCTTTTATAATTTAAGCGACGCTATGTATCACAAACACATATCCCGACGAGTATTATGTACCTATCTATGTCTTGGCGGGTTGGGAAACTTGAGCCGCCACTAGACAGACACAATCATGTTCCCAGTAAAAGTGTTACAAACATATAAGTAAACTGGTTGCCAACTTGCTGAATAAACATAATTTATCATAGTAATAGGCAGCGGACTGACTCTCGGGGCGGCGTACGTTAGCTCCCGGGAAACTCAGCTGTAAGTAACATAAGCTATATGATACTATTTTATAATAATAATAATATATAAATACATATATATCAGTCCCAACTTAGTTTCTCAAGTGCAAATTTTAACTAAAGCTCAATGAAACAACTAGTTTTATTTGAAAATCAAATATATCAATGGTAAATTCTAGTTTTAACAAAGGCATTAAGTAAAAACTAGTTTTAACTAGGGAAAACGAGTGCTAACGAAAAAAGAGGTTTAACTGTAACATATGAAATACATATAGACATATGTACAGATGAAATTATTTGTTTGTAAGAGAGTAATATCACCATCAACGATTGCATCACTACTTGCCATCAGGTGGGATAGCAGTCAAATACTAGTTTATATCAATAAAAAAAAGTTTCAACAATTAAAAAAAACCTTTCCTTATTTTCAACTCATGGAGTTTTTCGTCGGTTCCTCTCCATAGGAAACAATGTTAGAACCGTACAAGGCGAAATAGGCGAGGGTGTTATGGAACCTAGTGATAAATTTTGACGTGTTTCAAACGACGTTTTTCAATACACTTACGGAGAAATAAATAAACGAGGGTTAACCGGCGACGCGCGGGGGTCGCTTAGCACCCAACCCGATACGGCAAATACAATCAATTGTGACGAGGGCTATCTCGTACAGTTTTCCGCACTAGTGCGGGAAACAGTAAATTGCGTGACTAAAAACGCTCTTATCTAAGTGAATTGAAAAATATATTTAATGTGAAGTATTGATCTGAAAATGACTGGCCTGTTGGTCTAGTTGTTAGTGGCCTTGACTGCTATGCCGGAGGTTGTGGGTTCGATTCCTGCCCAAGACAAATGTTTGTGTGATGAGCACGATCATTTCTTCTGTGTCTGGCTGTAATTTATCTATAATATGTAAGTATTTCGAAAAATATAAGTATTTTTATCAGTTGTCTAGTACTCATAGCACAAACTCTGCTTAGTTTGGGACAAGATGACGTTGTATTAAAATTGTAAAAAAAAAACGAACAATCTTTCAACAGTAGGATTTTACAAGTTGCTGTCGCTACGTACCACTTTTGTCTCGAAACAATGTACGGTTCCTGTGAGCTGGGCAACGGGAGCTGCGGGGCAAACTTAGACAGAGTCTAAGACTATCGCTATGCTCTGGCCGTTTAGTGCGCAAAAAGCTGTAGTTGCCTCGTCTGCGCACTGATAGCCTTTGTAATCACGATGTTTGAAGTGTTATTCGATTAGCAAACAGGCAGGGAATAAATTGAACAAATCCTATAATTAGAGCGCTGAATGCTGGGGCACGAGTAGGCATCATGTTCAGCATAAGCAGCGGCGGCGGCGGCGGAGGCGGCAAGGTAGTTGCGATGAAAAGCCGAGTTAATTTCCTTTCATTCGGATTTGAATATTGAAAAGATAAACCCAAGTTTTATAAAAGATTTAAATAATCATTAAGAGAAGTTACTCTTTCGCATATTTAATTAAATATTTGTAAACATGCCTTACAATTAGGTAAAGGAAAAAGTGAGCAAGATTTTTATCTGGTTGAGTTGGGATTTAAAATGAGGATCTAATTTAGATAACGTCCTTCAAAGTAAAAGAAAAATTAAACATTTGTGTTGAACAAGCGCAGCCGGGCTGTAGGGTAGTCCTTGTTGTGTAACAAGCGCAGCCGGGCTGTAGGGTAGTCCTTGTAGTGTAACAAGCGCAGCCGGGCTGTAGGGTAGTCCTTGTTGTGTAACAAGCGCAGCCGGGCTGTAGGGTAGTCCTTGTAGTGTAACAAGCGCAGCCGGCCTGTAGGGTAGTCCTTGTAGTGTAACAAGCGCAGCCGGCCTGTAGGGTAGTCCTTGTAGTGTAATAAGCGCAGCCGGCCTGTAGGGTAGTCCTTGTAGTGTAACAAGCGCAGCCGGGCTGTAGGGTAGTCCTTGTTGTGTAACAAGCGCAGCCGGCCTGTAGGGTAGTCCTTGTAGTGTAACAAGCGCAGCCGGGCTGTAGGGTAGTCCTTGTAGTGTAACAAGCGCAGCCGGGCTGTAGGGTAGTCCTTGTTGTGTAACAAGCGCAGCCGGCCTGTAGGGTAGTCCTTGTTGTGTAACAAGCGCAGCCGGGCTGTAGGGTAGTCCTTGTTGTGTAACAAGCGCAGCCGGGCTGTAGGGTAGTCCTTGTAGTGTAACAAGCGCAGCCGGGCTGTAGGGTAGTCCTTGTAGTGTAACAAGCGCAGCCGGACTGTAGGGTAGTCCTTGTTGTGTAACAAGCGCAGCCGAGCTGTAGGGTAGTCCTTGTAGTGTAACAAGCGCAGCCGGGCTGTAGGGTAGTCCTTGTTGTGTAACAAGCGCAGCCGGGCTGTAGGGTAGTCCTTGTTGTGTAACAAGCGCAGCCGGGCTGTAGGGTAGTCCTTGTTGTGTAACAAGCGCAGCCGGGCTGTAGGGTAGTCCTTGTAGTGTAACAAGCGCAGCCGGACTGTAGGGTAGTCCTTGTTGTGTAACAAGCGCAGCCTGGCTGTAGGGTAGTCCTTGTTGTGTAACAAGCGCAGCCGGGCTGTAGGGTAGTCCTTGTAGTGTAACAAGCGCAGCCGGCCTGTAGGGTAGTCCTTGTAGTGTAACAAGCGCAGCCGGGCTGTAGGGTAGTCCTTGTAGTGTAACAAGCGCAGCCGGGCTGTAGGGTAGTCCTTGTTGTGTAACAAGCGCAGCCGGGCTGTAGGGTAGTCCTTGTAGTGTAACAAGCGCAGCCGGGCTGTAGGGTAGTCCTTGTTGTGTAACAAGCACAGCCGGCCTGTAGGGTAGTCCTTGTTGTGTAACAAGCGCAGCCGGGCTGTAGGGTAGTCCTTGTTGTGTAACAAGCGCAGCCGGGCTGTAGGGTAGTCCTTGTAGTGTAACAAGCGCAGCCGGGCTGTAGGGTAGTCCTTGTAGTGTAACAAGCGCAGCCGGACTGTAGGGTAGTCCTTGTTGTGTAACAAGCGCAGCCGAGCTGTAGGGTAGTCCTTGTAGTGTAACAAGCGCAGCCGGGCTGTAGGGTAGTCCTTGTTGTGTAACAAGCGCAGCCGGGCTGTAGGGTAGTCCTTGTTGTGTAACAAGCGCAGCCGGGCTGTAGGGTAGTCCTTGTTGTGTAACAAGCGCAGCCGGGCTGTAGGGTAGTCCTTGTAGTGTAACAAGCGCAGCCGGACTGTAGGGTAGTCCTTGTTGTGTAACAAGCGCAGCCTGGCTGTAGGGTAGTCCTTGTTGTGTAACAAGCGCAGCCGGGCTGTAGGGTAGTCCTTGTAGTGTAACAAGCGCAGCCGGCCTGTAGGGTAGTCCTTGTTGTGTAACAAGCGCAGCCGGGCTGTAGGGTAGTCCTTGTTGTATAACAAGCGCAGCCGGGCTGTAGGGTAGTCCTTGTTGTGTAACAAGCGCAGCCGGGCTGTAGGGTAGTCCTTGTTGTGTAACAAGCGCAGCCGGGCTGTAGGGTAGTCCTTGTAGTGTAACAAGCGCAGCCGGGCTGTAGGGTAGTCCTTGTAGTGTAACAAGCGCAGCCGGGCTGTAGGGTAGTCCTTGTTGTGTAACAAGCGCAGCCGGGCTGTAGGATAGTCCTTGTTGTGTAACAAGCGCAGCCGGGCTGTAGGGTAGTCCTTGTTGTATAACAAGCGCAGCCGGGCTGTAGGGTAGTCCTTGTTGTGTAACATCGCTTTCAGCTAATCACTGCTAATTGCCGACTAGTAAACCATTAAAGTATTTCCATTCAAATATATAATAATTATTCTACGTAATTAAATAGTAACAAGCTCTCGTTACGGTTTAATTAAAGTAAACAGTTAGGAACTAACCTATTAGCGCAACTTTAGCTTAGAGACGACGTGAACCAAGCGCGACTTCATTAATTAATACTTGAATGAAATCTAAACTAGACTTGTGAGTATTGTGATAACTAAAAGCATAGAAAATTACAAACAAATAATGTTTGGTTTAAATAAGTGATTGCTATTGTAAGAATACGATTCACTTATAAATTATTATTATATTAAGATAGAAAATGAAATCAAGGCATTATATATAAGGTATATCATCGTGAAAAGCGGAAAAGTCTATTTTAAATTATGTGCAGGACGCCCACACTTGGACGTTGTGATTACGTGAACTTTGTAAAATGTGTACCTATGTGAAGGACGCCCAATGCGCGAACATAGTGTAATTTTAGTGTTTAATGTTCCATATGATAAGTATTTAGATAGTTCAACGTAATGTTGTTATGTATACTTTCATAAGTGATCATTTACTGTACCTATGTTAATTAAGCATTTTCGATCTCATGTTTACCCGATATTTATATTTGTAACATAGGAAAGATCTTTAGAATCAATATTGTAAATAATACTAACTTTGTCGTGTTAGGAGCCACAGCAGGAACCGATCTCGACATGTCTGAACCTGTCGAAACCTGTATGAGATCGGTCGAGAAATGGACGTCTCTGATTGGTTAACTAAAATCGGGCCTCACCCGAGTTTTATTTGATTAGTGGAAAATTTATTATAACCACTACTTGTGCCTAGGTGAAAGGGTATAGACCCCCGAAATTTTGTATTTTTTACCTGTTCTCGTTCCAGTTCCAGTACTTATAACATAGTCGAAACTCTGCCCGTTGCTGTACTCAGTGTTAAGTATTTTCAGTGCTCCTAGAATTGTATTTTAGTGCTTAAGAAAGAGACGTATGTATAGAGATAAATCTCTGTAAGTTAGTGTTTAAACTCTAAATATCTGTGAACAATTATTTCTAATAACATTTAGTGTTTCAAAACAATGTAATTAGTGATAAAACTGTAAAACCTGTGAATTAGACTGTAAATAATAAAAAAAACTGTGATCAAACGATTTAAAAGTGTAAATAAAACAACTGTAAAGTGTACAAACAATTTAATAGATAAATAGTGTTCAATTTCGTTTTCGGAGTCTTTAATTTCGAACTGGTAGTGAGTCTCCACCAATCCAGCGCACTTAAGGTGGAATACGAACCCAATATCCTACACAAATTATATTATGACAAGTATTGTTGGTAGCGAATGGCCCCTCTGGTAGCACAGCCGGTAGCCCGGCTCGTGGCCCGGCTCGTGGCTCGCAATCGGACTGAATCCTAGCACTAAGTCAGAAGAAGAATAAGTCAATAACAAGAAGCGCGGCGTGTCAAAGAGGCGGTGAGCTGTGATTGATTGATGAGCTCATTATCCGCCATTTGTTTGTCCACAGCTGCCCAGTGGACACCGCGCCCTACTTCCAAGCGATTCTGGTCATCACAATCTAAGTTTTCAACGATGAATAATATTTTTATTTTTTTGACGTAAATTTTTAATATTTATTATATTAGCTTCTGCCAGTGGCTTTACCCGTGTGAAAGTAGAACATTATTCTCTGAGAACATAGTGCTGGGATCAAGGAAAAGGGGAATAGTATCCTATGTGCTAATCTAAGAGAACATAGTGCTGGGATCAAGGAAAAGGGGAATAGTATCCTATGTGCTAATCTAAGAGAACATAGTGCTGGGATCAAGGAAAAGGAGAATAGTATCCTATGTGCTAATCTAAGAGAACATAGTGCTGGGATCAAGGAAAAGGGGAATAAGTAGTATCCTATGTGCTATTCTAAGAGAGCATAGTGCTGGGATCAAGGAAAAGGGGAATAGTATCCTATGTGCAATTCTAAGAGAACATAGTGCTGGGATCAAGGAAAAGGGCAATAGTATCCTATGTGCTATTCTAAGAGAACATAGTGCTGGGATCAAGGAAAAGGGGAATAGTATCCTATGTGCAATTCTAAGAGAACATAGTGCTGGGATCAAGGAAAAGGGGAATAGTATCCTATGTGCTAATCTAAGAGAACATAGTGCTGGGATCAAGGAAAAGGGGAATAGTATCCTATGTGCTAATCTAAGAGAACATAGTGCTGGGATCAAGGAAAAGGGGAATAGTATCCTATGTTCTATTATAAGAGAACATAGTGCTGGGATCAAGGAAAAGGGGAATAGTATCCTATGTGCTAATCTAAGAGAACATAGTGCTGGGATCAAGGAAAAGGGGAATAGTATCCTATGTTCTATTATAAGAGAAAATAGTGCTGGGATCAAGGAAAAGGGGAATAGTATCCTATGTGCTAATCTAAGAGAGCATAGTGCTGGGATCAAGGAAAAGGGGAATAGTATCCTATGTTCTATTATAAGAGAACATAGTGCTGGGATCAAGGAAAAGGGGAATAGTATCCTATGTGCTAATCTAAGAGAACATAGTGCTGGGATCAAGGAAAAGGGGAATAGTATCCTATGTTCTATTATAAGAGAAAATAGTGCTGGGATCAAGGAAAAGGGGAATAGTATCCTATATGCTATTTCAGGACATGGTCTACCTGTGTGCCGAATTTCAGTCAAATCCGTTTGAGCGTGAAAGAGCAACAAACATACATACACACATACAAATTTTATAATGTAAGTGTGATATGATAACTTCATTTAAAACATAATTTTATATTTTCATAAAAATATTTTTTTTGAATTTGATTTCCATGTTAGTCCCAGTTGCATAGTCGTTCGCTAAAATGTGACTCGTGAATAGGTATTAATACTAGCGGGCATTAGAAGTTGATATGATACACAAATAATTTAATCGTAATGGAATCGAACGTATACTCCATCTGTTTAGGTAGTTAACTAAACGTGAACAATCTTGATATGTCTTTTTATTGAAAAAAAATCGTATAAATGACCTACAAAGATTATTTAAACTTAGTTAATTACCAAACACAGGTATAGGTAAATAACAAATTGTAAATATTTTTAGATAAAAATTTTAGACAACTTTTAGATAAAAGACATGTCAAGATTGTTTACATTTAGTTAATTACCTAAACAGATGGAGTATAAGAGGACAGCAAACTATATGCTGCTCTACTGAGCAGTAAATCGTATTCTTTAATACGTTTCCTTAGATGACGTCATAAACTATAGATGACTATAACTTGAACATCTTCAAGTGGTGCTAGGAGGGAATAAATTTAATAGATTTTAAATTGATTAGTTTCAACTGCCACGCTTGACGAGGAACTCAGAAAAACTCTTGAATATTCACGTCCTTCCCTGTTCGAGTATGTTGTGTTATGGTCGGAATGTAACAAGTTTTAGTTACGGTTCGCCAAGAGTCGCTGTGCTACCGCTGAGAGAGTGCAGTACCAATGTGAGTGAACCCGTGAGTGATCGCAAGCGATTGAATGCTCTCCAGGGCACATTAAAAGTTTACGGCGCGAGTGTTTGCGCATTCACTGCACAATCTGCGCGATGTGAACGTTGTGTTCAGCTATAGCACCTTTGTATCTGTGTCTATTGTATGTACCGTCGTAGCTAGCTACGGTATGTCGACGTCAAGGGAAAACAAGGAGGAAGGAAGATCGGGCAGTTTCTGCAAAATGTAATCAGCATATCTTTGGTAAAATGGTTATTCAGTATTAGGAAAAATTCTTACAAGAAAGCACAGCAAAAGCCAGAAATTAAGTTTTCATTTCCGGATCCAAATTACGACAACTAAGAAAAACTAAAAGATTGAGCACGTGCGTGAAATAATGCAGTTAATAAAAGCAGTTTGTTTTTCTATCTGAAACTTTGGATTCTTGTAAAAAAATTTGTTAGTGAGATGGTCAGTCAACAATAGTTCCGTCGGCATCTTAAGGTGAGGCCACAGCTATGATGTCGTATTAGTGATCCGTGTGTTGGTGTGCTCCGGCTGGTGCGTGGCGCGTGCCGCGTGCGGCAGCCGCGCGGCGCGGCGCTCTCCGCCAGTCGCACAGCGAGCCCCGCGCGCGCCGACCGCCCGCGCCTCTCCGCCGCGACTACTGCGCGACGTCTACTACCGACGCTAATCGCTTATCGCTCCGACACGCTCACTGGCAAATACTGCTAGTACTATTTCCTTCAGGAGTTTCATAAACTTCGGGAGTTCTATTCGGTACGTAAAGTAGTATTTTGTTAGTCGTAACATTTCAAGTAAGGTTTCCTAAAACTTCTGGTGTTCAGTTCTCGGGAAATCGCATAAAATAAATCTCCGTGCTGCGGTTAATATCGTAAATTAAAAGTTGTATTTCAGTGGCCGCGCGCCGCCGGGTCCATATGGAAATAGATATTATTTAGTGTAAACTGTACGTGTATGTGTGGTTTGGTTGCATCGTTTAGTTTTTGCGAGTAAACTCAGTCAAAACTGTGTCGAAAGTGTGTGACGGCTGCTGAAGGAGTCCTCCGTAAAGAAGTTCTTCAGATTCAGATTCATTTATTCATTGTAAAACATAGGTAGGTACATTGCAAGTTCTTATTTAATACATTGAGGGCGCTATGTTTTGCCTCTAGGGCTTACAAAGTAGTAATACATGCAATATAATTAGAACAAGAAATTAATATAGATTTATGAACTACCAATAAAAAATTAAATAATTTAGATCATTTAAATAAAATAAAATTATACAATGAAATAAAAAAAAAGGTATGGGTTTATATACAATTTCTCAATTGTCCTAAATACAAATTCGTTTAAGGTTCAACAAGGCTTATTCCACGATATAAGTTTAACAAATAGTTGTCAAAGACGACTGCTACAGTGCAATTTAATGACGGGATCAGCTTGAGAAACACATTGAGTCTCCTTACTTATGATGGTATAGGTGCGAGGATTGGCCTCACTCCTCATATACCATCACGAGTCCGCTCGTAGGTGCTGCTCTCACGACGACGAGCCTGACGGCGCCGGCCGCGAGTCTCGGCGAGCAGATCGAGTCATGACGTGCCGGTATTCTATCAGTAAAAGACAATTAATCTGTACGTCACAGATAAAAGGAATCATTATAGTCAATTGTACCGAGAGTGCGCACTGATTGGTATTTAACTGAGGTTCATAAATCTTGGGCAAATTCCAAAGCGTCGGCGTTTCCGGCGAGTGCAGTGATTGCTACGCAAATTATTTTAGTGGCACTTCGGCCACAGCTTCAGCTCTTAAAAACCTCGTTTCCGGAACCATTTCCACGATACAGAACGATTGGGAAAATACAATCCGAATTGGCACGAACGTTTCGGAATTATGTCACGATTCACGAGTATCATTCGCACAATATTGTGGTTAGCACAAACTGTTCCTCTTGTTGCGACGCACACGTACCTACCTACGACACGAGCGCGTGCCAATCTGAACATGATCACAATCTCCACGATCTCCACAATGTTACTGATAATCTGGAGCCGACGTGTACACTCGTAGCTAATAACAATAGAATTCTAGACATTCTCCATTAATACACATATTGAAATTGTACAGATGACGATGATAATGCGTCCTTCCTCAGAGTCCTGTAACTGGATTTATATTTTAACTACATTTTAAGAAACACACCTAATTGTGCTCTAATGAAGGAGCTATTACGGTAAATGATTGTAGACAAGTTAGAAGGCTTGCCAGACTACTGTTGATAGGTGCTACAGTATGGTAGGACCGCGCGGGACGGCTTTCGTGAGATCATCTCCTTTTCTGAGGAGGTTGCACTGATAGAAGATATCAATACAAGGTGCTTACAAGCCATCGTAAGCACCTTTTACATGTGTCAATTTTCACTACCAAAGCCATATGGTAGTGAAAATTAAATTTTGGGAAAACTGCTTTTTGCCACGAGGTGATGAAGTTTAAAGTTTTGCAATGCTGATGATGATGGGTATATAGTATCTATAGTTGCCAAATCTTGTTCTTAATTACAAAATGAACAGGACTTTCTGGAAAGTCATGGAAAAGTCAGGGAAGAAATATATTTATATCGATGGCCTAGAAGACAAATGTGCTAACTACAAAATTTTGATAATTTAATATTTTAATGCCAAATGTATTAAATGAGCATGCTCTACATTTTGGGCTTAAAATATTAAATTATCTAAATTTTGTTGTTTGCACATTTAATTTTGTCGTCTCGGCCATCGATATAAGAAAAAATAAAAGCAAACATGAGACAAAGGTAGGATGAGGATGGTCTAGTCTGACCCACAATTTGTATTATTGAAACATTTTTCCAGGTTTGGAATTTTACATGGTGTTTTGTTATAATAAGATTACTCTTATTTAGGTTTCTTTAGAGTAAAACTGCAAGGTACCTATATGGGTTCCCACAGAAAAAATAACATACAGATAAATGGCTTGGCAACTGCCTCTCTGAGCTCCACAACCCAGTAACCGTGTCATTGGCGGAACTAGTATCAGACTTTGAACCTCTCTCGAGATTACCAGTAACAACTTTTGACCTGTCTTCATATAGCAGCGAGGACCAAGATGATAACAATTTTATCGAGGCATAGAGGAGTGTTAGTACTTATATAATGAATGGTCACCCATCCGATATCGGCAAGTATTGCTTGACAAATCCAAACTGGGGCCCATGCATATTTTGCCATAGGTGTCATTTTCACGGGGTCATTAATGATCAATAAAGATAACAAAAAAAAATAATAGATATAGTTGATCAGAAAAAATAAATGGTTAATGTAAGTCCGAGGAATGTTGGGCACGCCATAATTATGGCGGTAAGGCCCCTCTTTGAGGAGTGGCTGGAAAGGCAACACGGTGTTCTTACCTTCCGCATGACGCAGGTCCTCACCGGACATGGTAAGCTCGGGAGGTTCATGCACCGGATTCATGCGGAAGATACGCCCGATGTCACCGTTGTGTGGACCGCCCGGAGGACACGGTAAAGCATACGGTAGAGGTGTGCCCCGCCTGGGCAGAGCACCGCCGGGCCTTGGTACAGGCCATGGTCCGGAGCGAGGAGGAGTGGCAGGCGGTCGCCTCCTTCTGCGTCCGGTAACCGTCCGGACCGTCCGAACCGAGCCCAAGGCGTCGACGGCGCGTACTGTTCCACGCGGTGCCTCAAGGAGATGTCAGCAACTGTAGGGGCCCAGCAGGGTCGAAGCCTACTGGGGCCAAGGATCTGATTCTGAAAGAAAGACTCGGCCCTGGTACGAAAGGCAACGAAGGAACAGGAGTGGGTTTTTAGTCAGTAAAAGTCTGTCACAATCTCGCGCTCCGCCCAAGACCAGGGGATGTAATAAGATGATTTTCCCACCGAAAAAAAAAAACAAGTTCGGTGAATGTAAGTCCAAGTTTCTACAAGTCTGTGATAAGGCCTGTCATACTGTATGGATGGGAATGTGAACAAGACGGATGAAAAAAGATTGCATGTAGTGGAGATGAGAATGTTAAGATGGATGTGTGGTGTGACGAGAATGGATAAAATGAGAAATGAGTATATTAGAGAAAGTTTGAAAGTGGCGCCAGTGACTGAAAAGTTGAAAGGGAATCGTTTGTCTTGGTATGGTCATGTGAGGAGGAGGGATGAAATGCATGTTGCTAAAAGAGTTATGAGTTTACATGTGGATGGATAGAGAGGGAGAGGGAGGCCAAAGGAAAGATGGATGGCTTGTGTGAGAAGTGATATGAAAGAAAGGGGAGTTAGTGATAGCGTGACGAGTGACAGGACAGAATGGAAGAAAAGAACGTGTTGCGCCGACCCCAAATAAAACGGGACAAGGGCAGGAAGATGATGGTTAATGTAAGTCCGGGGAAAATCAGGGAATTTTCTAAGATATTAACAGTGGACATGCTGATGAAGATCCAAAATAAATCATGATCCCATCGTCGTCATCGTCATCATATTCCCGCCCTTGGTACTTGACTTGTGGGCGATGAAACACATTTTTACCTGCCTCTACACACCCGTATGGTATACCATGGACGCGGTAGAACGTATCAAGAACAGAAAACGAGAAGAAACACGACACGGACTATATTATGGGGCATAGAGTCAGTTTTGTATCACTTCTTTTATGATATCGACGTATCATACCCGTGTATGATCCGCATACGTTTTAGCGACCATAGCATCCATGTATCATCCGCGTGTCGTTTCTGGAGCATCTTGGATGTTAGCAAAGAAAAAAATTATACGCTGCTTTAGTATGACGTCTTTTCTGATCAAGAAAGACTAAAATTATTATCGTTACAAGAAACACCACAAAGGAAACCCGTATGCTTACCGTTTCAATGTTCCGTCATCGAATGAACGATATATATATATATATATAAGTAAAATAAAATAGGCTTACTATAATTAATAAATCGATTAATTACATTAGGTAAGTTATCCTAATGCACGATATTATTATAATACTGGATGCGAATAAGAGTTTAACAATAAATTTGTGCTCCATCGTCGACCACATCATCGCTTACTATCAGGTCAGATAGTGGTCAAACGCGAGCGAGATAATAAAAAAAAATACAATCATTGAAGTGAAGGACTTCACGGTTGATATTATCGCCACATCTTCATCTTTGTTTTCATCTATCTAACGGAGAGTAGATTGCATAGGCACAATTCCTTATAGTCAGCATTATCTGCCAGCAACTTGCTCTGAAATACTCTCTTGTGGAATCGGAGGTGCAAGTGTGTGCTACAAGCATGTGCCCGACCCAGTTCTCGATAGAGGTAATGTCATATTGTACTGGGATCGGTCTGATATAGACGTGGTGGACGACGACCGGCGTGCAATGATTGTTGATATAATCGTCCCGCATAACCTCATAAAATCCGAGACAGATATGCAAATCAAGTAACTTGATTTGACTCGCGATTTGTCGACATGTGGGATATGGATTGCAGCGATGTTTGTACCGATAGTCGTGTCAGTCAATGACTTAATAGCCACAAGCCTCGACCAACATCTTAGGAAGCTCTCGTTAGGCAGCTGGATCAAGGGCTTGATTCAGAAAGCGGTACTTCTGGACACTTCTTCGTATTGTTGGGAGGTCCCTTCCTCTGGAGCCCTGCCAGTAGTTTGGACCCTGTATGTGATACCGTTGGTATACTGAAACATGGAACTTATATATTTAAATGAATAAATGAAAATACAATAATCAAAAGAAATCCAAACCTTTAATAAACGTAAAGAAAATGTTTTTTATACATAAAATTAATTATTAAGAACAAGTCATATAATTCATAATAAATTAAGCAATACCACCGATCAACGTGCCGTGCACGGCCGTTGCGGATACGCTCCGTGCATGCTACGCGACGGTGTTGGTCGGTGACGAAACGGTCTAGTGGCCTCACACTGAATATATTACCTATTGCATCTTACGTTCCTAGCACGGGTGTGGTATGATCATGATAATTATGGTGTGATGTCGGCAGACTCCTTCATTCATCTGTTTTGCACAGTTATCAAACCTGCGATTAAACGCAAAGAGAGGAGACTGGTTTCCAACGTCCAGATCAAACCATATAATACAGTCTTCGGTCGGCTGTTGATCCGCCTTCTAGATTATTTTCCTTGTTGACTCCGACCTGCCGCAGCTCCGCGTCCCAAACAAATACCTTTTTAAATCACCAATGAACAGGACACAAATATTTACTCACTCATAAATTATTTATAAAAGCTGCCATGAATTGTGTATTTCAGATTCTGAGAACAATGTTCGCTGAACTAGAACTCACCGATCAGAAAATAATTGCCTTCACGTACAACGATGCACACCATTCATTTCTTCATAGAAATCTAATCTACAATTGCATGGTCGGGCGGATTGAGGCGAGCCCGTTACCAAATAAAAGAAGGCGTAATTGTACCTAGATTTTCATTTGAACAAAACATTCATTTCTATCATGACGTATAAAAAACAGAGATACTAATAATGTTGTATCTTGTAAAACAAGAACACTAAAGATCCTCAATAACTTAGCTAAGTGGGAGCATGGACGTCGCTGCGTCGGTGCGGCGTTGGCCCCAGTTCGTGGTCCATATATTACTTTGAGCCAAAAGTTTAGGAAACTTTCAATAATACGAGTAATTAAGACACGTTTCAAAGTTTGGTTTGCACGTCACAAACAGCTTGTTTTGAATAACCGCATCATTTACTATTTTACAGTAAATCACTATGAAAACAGAATTTGCGTTACATATTTCATATCTCAACGACGGAAGTGATAGCGGCGCAGATGGTAAAATATGTCTGTTTTTTTCGATAACACGTTGGAAATCCTTTCCTACCCTACTCATAATATAAATCTCTGTGGTTGGATGTTTAAATGTTTGGATATTTTGCTAATCAATCACGCGATCAAACTAAGCTCACTATTTTTCCTTTTGGATGGGAAATCATCAAACAACTTCTCCCGCTCTAGGTAGAGCTAGAGGGAGTGGCAGACTATTACTGACCTAAACCCACCTGTGTTACTCCAATTACCCTTCACGTTCTAGGGCCGCTGTGGCTCTTTCGAACAATTCCGCAGCCCTGGCAGTAATCGGCCCTAGCATTCTAGACGCTTATTAAATACCTACCTACTGACATCTCTGTGAGGCGCGCGTGGCACACAACGCGTCGTTGACTAAGCCAATTTTTTACGGAAACCTCAGCGCGCGAGTCTGACTCGCATTGGTCGGTTTTTTTTTAAATTGGTTAACAAAACAATAATGTTAGTTTGCTCTTAAAATATCTGTCAATTATCAGAAAATGTATTTCAGCTGCATGGTGTGTGGGTACACGTTTACTCACTCTGTTTTATAAGCGACTGCGCGTTGACTTCGACCTACCTCGCGTCGCGGCAACTTGAGCGAGTTGGAGACGCGCTATTATTAGCTGCGGTTGCGACCATAGATATAAGAAAGGAGTTGTTTTTATATTTCTATAGTTTCGACCTGCCGGCCATGGGTACATGGGTGTGTGTACAAGCGGGCACCTTCCCTATACCCACTTGTAGGAACTGTCGCCATCCATTGAACGACAAAAACTGAAGTGAAGTGGCCTCCAGTACTTACAGCCTACTTGTACCTGCGACTATCCATGTTCCGCGACGAAATAACTTAGCAACACGGTTTACGATTAAATATATTCATGTGCAAACGTCTTGAGTGGAGCGAGGGCGAATGCCGTGATGGTGAAGGTAGACTGCACTTATTATAAATACAAAAAAGAAATAGATATCGTAAAGCATGGCCACGGGTTGCCCACTTGGATCGCTCGATGTTTTTCTGAGATCTTTATACTGAAAGAAATAAAACAGGTATATTATCACAATCAGTTTTATTAGTGAGTTTATTACTCTAATATTGCAACGTGGGCGCTCTCCGGCGAGCTCGGCTGGCGGCCGCACGCACGTCACTCTGTTCGCACTAACCGTCGGTCGGATCGCAGCGGTTTATTAGTCCAACAGTTTGTTAATTTAATAAACGTTCTCGTTGTATCGCGTGTTCTGTAACAATCCCGAACAAACACAGTTTAATGTTGATTGCACTAGCTACAGAAACAGTGCCAGTCAGTCTGGCCTAATATTTAACAAGATGACGTAGTTTGCGTAATTTTCAAGTAATTCAGATATTTTCGGATGTGACTGCAAGGAGCTATATTTACACAGAAATACCTACCTACGCGTTCATGTGTGATTGTTCCATAAATAATTAAATAGTTTGTCGAAGCCGTGGCGACTGCGCAGCGTTTCCGCCTCAGTTACGATCTGCCGCGGAAGCTGTCTACGAAGTTCTGATAAAATTCTCATATAATTCAAACTTCTGTGTAAATATCTAATAAATATATTCGTGTTTCAGAGAGATCAGTTTTTAAGATAGATCACTGTTGATAATATCGAAAAAAATAAGGTAACTATTTCCAGAACGGAATACAAATACAATAATTGTAAATATTTTTCTAGTGTTCAATTGATTTTTATGCTCTACGACTATTTAGTAATTATAGGTGCACGTCTCGATCTCAGTACGTGAATACTTTACTAACACATTCGTCAGTGATCATGATACAGTAGTTAAGAGCTGACCTCCTGTGACATTTCCCACGGTGTCGAGCTCTGGGCAGCACACGGCACACGCAAGCCGCTTCCACAGCTAACTCGGTCGAGTACCAATCTGTGTGAGCCCCTCTCAGGCCACACTGAAGCTATCACAACATATTTACTCTCGGAACATTCTGTTGACGGTCGCAACGTGTGAAGATGTGAGGAGTGTTTATAGTGATGAGCGGCTGGAGGCGAGACGCTGGACGAATCCATCGTTGTCTTCACACGTGGATACTGTTGACTGTCTTCGAGAATGTTTTAATTATCACATGTTTATTCAAATTGCGCAGAGTGCCAATCTGTGACGACGGAAAATGACAAAAACATAATTATTAAACACAATCTATATATATGCATACATATAATAAATCTGTAGAAGTTTTTAGTTGTGCGCGCATCATATAAAATGTACCAAATCGATATAGATAACTTTTATACAATAAAATTGTGTGTAACTTGATATATTACTTAGGCTTTGTTTCATCGCAATTGACTATGGCGAAAGATATATACTACCTACATTCATTGACTGTTAGGCGATACGAAGTTCGCCGGGTCAGCTAGTACAATTTATATCGTATTACATATTGTTAACTTGGCGCCTGCTTGCTCCGTATTCTGTCAAAGTAATTAAGCACAGGTATACACACAATCATGTTCTAGTGAACGGCTGAAGAGATTAACATAATGAAGTGTCGCGTTAGGTTGTGAGTGCGCTCATCGCGACAACGCGTCGCCGTCGCTCGCAGCGCAGAGCCCGCGCGGCCTCGACCGCGGTGCGCCTCGTCCTAGCCGCGCATCTACACTACGCTTACGCTAAGTAACTCAACTTGTTTTCCATTTTAGTGATACCTACTGAGATGATAGGTAGTTCGACAGCGTCAACGTCATTGGAAAGGCAAGATAATATTTTATAATAGCTTGTCTCCAATGCATTCTTCTCACCTTAAAATAGTAGATACATTTTGATACAATTGGAGAAAGTCGAGTGCTGCAGTGACAAATCTCCACGTATATAAAACGACGTTTTTCAACACACTTACGAAGAAATACTTTCTCTAAAAATAACGACGCATGTTTGTTCATTTTGTACTGAAGAAAACTTTCCAAAGTTGCCATACATTTTAGTCTTAATTTAGATGGCAGCAGGATATCGCAGGTATTTTTACCTCAATCACAATATCTGGCGGCGTAGCATCTAAAGAATTCTCTTCAAATCTTAAATTCGACATTTTTTCACAAAGAACACAAATGAAGTCAGAGTATTTAATACACTTTTTTTCCTGCGCTTAACTTTTGCAGGTTGAAGAAGAAGCATAGGTATCGAACCGTTATACTTCCTAATATTAAAAATAGAAATTCAAATATCTTTGAATTTAGAACACAGATAAATGTTAAGCTGTTGATCCCCGCAATAACGCCGGCGTTAACGCGCCATTGTCTTTCTATTGTGTCATTACCTTCCGCATGACGCAGGTCCTCACCGGACATGGTAAGTTCGGGAAGTTCCTGCACCGGATTCGTGCGGAAGCGACGCCCGGGTGTCGCCACTGTGTGGACCGCCCGGAGGACACGGTGGAGCATACGGTGGAGGTGTGCCCCGCTTGGGCAGAGCAACGCCGTGTCCTCGTGGGGGCGATCGGCGGCGGCGATCTCTCGCGCCGGGCCTTGGTACAGGCCATGGTCCGGAGCGAGGAGGAGTGGCAGGCGGTCGCCTCCTTCTGCGAAGCAGTAATGCTAGCGAAAGAGGCGGCCGATCGCGTGAGGCAACGGTCCTCACGCCCCAACCGCCGCCGGGATTCCGATCCCGATTTCCGGCCACCGTAGGCGCGGGCTAGCGGACGGCGAGCAATGGGTGGCTCGCCGTCCGACCGTTCCGGTAACCGTCTGGACCGAGCCCAAGTCGTCGACGGCGCGTGTTGTTCCACGCGCGCCTCAAGGAGTTGACAGCAACTGTAGGGGCCCAGCAGGGTCGAAACCTACCGGGGCCAAGGGTCTGATTCTGAAAGGAAGACTCGGCCCTGGTACGAAAGGCAACGAAGGAACAGGAGTGGGTTTTTAGTCAGTAAAAGTCTGACACTATCTCCCGCCTCGCCCAAGAGCGGGGGGGGATGTCATAAGATGATTTTCCCACCGAAAAAAAAAAAAAAGTTAAGAATTAAAAAAAAACACTAGGGTGATACATGCCATGTTGAACCTAATCGTATTGCGATAAGAGTCAGTTTACGAGGAAGTGAATTAAAAAAAAATGTGTTTCTATAATAGTATTGTCTTATCGTTATTTAACACCGACTTCTGAAATTAAACTTATTTTATTTAGTTTTTTTTTTTTTTAAATATTAGTAAGTATGTTTGAAATTAGGATTTTGTATCCGAGGAAATGTTTTTCCTGTCCAAAACATTCTTGCGTTGCTCAAGCAGCGCTATTGCCTTTATTGGGTCTCTATTGACCTCAATACGATTGCGGGCACTGTCTCCACGCGCGCGGTGCTATCTGTCACACTTTCTTATTTCCCTTCTAAAAAGGGTAGCTTGTCTATAACAATATTAGTTCACGTCGGGACTCCACATACTTATTTGTGCTTACTAGCCTGCGACGGACGAGTCTAAATTATATCACAACGTAGTTTATTCGCCCTTCGGTACGGTCTGGACAAACCCGCCTTGGCCACTGCAAACTCGTCATAATAACACAAACCCGCCTTGGCCACTGCAAACTCGTCATAATAACACAAACCCGCCTTGGCCACTGCAAACTCGTCATAATAACACAAACCCACCTTGGCCACTGCAAACTCGTCATAATAACACAAACCCGCCTTGGCCACTGCAAACTCGTCATAATAACACAAACCCGCCTTGGCCACTGCAAACTCGTCATAATAACACAAACCCGCCTTGGCCACTGCAAACTCGTCATAATAACACAAACCCACCTTGGCCACTGCAAACTCGTCATAATAACACAAACCCGCCTTGGCCACTGCAAACTCGTTATAATAACACAAACCCGCCTTGGCCACTGCAAACTCGTTATAATAACACAAACCCGCCTTGGCCACTGCAAACTCGTCATAATAACACAAACCCGCCTTGGCCACTGCAAACTCGTCATAATAAGACAAACCCGCCTTGGCCACTGCAAACTCGTTATAATAACACAAACCCGCCTTGGCCACTGCAAACTCGTCATAATAAGACAAACCCGCCTTGGCCACTGCAAACTCGTTATAATAACACAAACCCGCCTTGGCCACTGCAAACTCGTCATAATAAGACAAACCCGCCTTGGCCACTGCAAACTCGTCATAATAACACAAACCCGCCTTGGCCACTGCAAACTCGTTATAATAACACAAACCCGCCTTGGCCACTGCAAACTCGTTATAATAACACAAACCCGCCTTGGCCACTGCAAACTCGTCATAATAACACAAACCCGCCCTGGCCACTGCAAACTCGTTATAATAACACATACCGCTAATACTATGATTTAGGATTGAGCTACTTAGTTTTTTTGCCGGTTAGGTACTTATTAAAATAATGACATTTAAAAAATTATATGTGCTTTTAAATTAATAATATCACGTCATTACAAAATAATACATTCGGAAAGTCAAATTCAATTTTTAAACTCATACGTCATTTTAAATGTGGTCTTGTTCATGCAGCGTGAAAACCCGTGTGACACCGCTGACACTGCGATGGATATTATAAAAGTGTCCGGGAAATGCTGACATTGCAATAATAAGCTGTCGAGAGAGGTGTCCCGCGCCTGACCCGCCACCCCAACGCTGATGTCGCGAGTGCCGCCGGGTGTCGCCGCTGTCCGACACTCGTAGGCGGCGTGTTACATTTCCGGCGTGACTTGGGGCAGGTTTATTTTTCAGCCAAAAGCTTATATTTGTCATACTTTATATTGTCGGAGCAGACGCGGGACCTTACCATGACCTGTTAACATGTCAGGAGTGCGAGCGAGAAAGAGATAATTATGGAGATATACACCCTATATAGCTCCAACCCGTTAACTGTTCAGTTTAGAGAATCGCTTTGAGAGCTCATGGTAGGGTCTCAGATAACGATTGCAAAAGGCGTACATGGGATAACTTTAGCGATTATATCGATCACAAAGATTTGAATTTTCGAACATTTAATTTGCAAATTAATTTAATCATTAATGAATTAACTTTACGAGTACCTATATACCTACATCCGTATTTTTACATTTTATTACAAAATAACACATATTTTAAATACAGCTCACTCTGCTCAGAACATATGTGTGTGTATGTTCTGAGTTTCATAGAAACTTTGTCTACATCATCGAATCTTTTATAGATTCACTAGCTTCTGCCAGCAGCTTCGCTTGCGTCTATGTAGGTTTCTCCATACAAACTTTGGAACCCCGTTTCATCACCTTAGGGGGTAAATTTTGAAAAATCATCTCTCAATGCTCGCCTAAGTTGTAAAAGGAAACCTTCTGTAAAATTTCATGCTCCTAGTCCCATTAGTTTCGGCTGTGCGTTGATATGTCAGTCAGTTTCTCCTTTTATTTATATAGATTATATTTGAGTTGACAGTGGACGTCTTTCGGCTGAAATGATGATGATGACCGATTCGACGCTACCCGAAATGTAACTAATAGAAATCCGACAGACTAGCAAGTCGGCGTCAATGCTCAAGACTTTGGAGCTTCGACTCTACCAGCGCATCATTGCTGATGAATCTCTTGACTCGTTTCTCAATAGACTCAAGCGCTTCAAGCACGGGCGGATCTGGCAGAGCCGTCCCAGAGGTGAGATCAGTACTCCATACACGATCGAAGTTGTACTTGATAATAGTTGAAAGCTGTTTCGGCATGAAGTACCTTCTTACCTTTGCTAGGATCTAAATTTTTGGCAGCTAATTGAACCTTGCCATCGATTTAAGGATCAAAATTGCGGGTGGATGTCAAGGATTACCTTTTTGATATTAACCAAAAACTCAAGATGGTAGGTTAACATCACTTTACCTTGGAAAGATAAAGTGGGTAGAAAATGGCTCCTTGTAGCGGAAAAAAACATAAATCTGGGTTTTAGAAGCATTGAACCTGTTTAAAGCGGCATCGAAACAGACTAAATTAGCATCGCCCCATTCAGAGACAATCTTTGAGGATCAACTCAAACGCCCATCTACTCATCTCAGGAAGATTGAATCTGCAACCCAAAAGCACATGCATTGGTCACATACCTCGCATATACCTACGCATTGTATCGTTTCATACTCCGTCAGCTATTCAATTGCATACTCATGATACATATAGGTACTGCATATGCTACTAGAAAAAAGGAACAAGTAACGTACAGTCAGGAGAACGAGCTATTTAGCAAAGCAACTAAATTTTTAACAAATGGTTCGTATCTAATTAAAAATATTTAATCCTCCCACGTGTGTGTATGTGGACTGAGTTAGTAAGTGCCGCTACAACATCGCACGGTTAGCGCGACCCGAACAGCGCGGAGGTTATAAATAATGCAGTAACTACGTAAGTGAGCTGTGTCAGTGCTTGGCGATAATATTGTTAGTGTGACACACCTGTCACCTCTGAGGGCCGCGGAGTTTGAACTCACCAATATTTGGACATTTTCGTACCTCACTAATGTCATCATTGTGTTGACAGTCAATCAGTATAACGTTATTATAGACTAACTATTTGATTCAATACTATTTGAAACGTTCTACAAACATAACACTGCCAACTATGGAAGGTATTAAATTGTTTATCCAAACACTACATTATAACCTGTTTTATCATATTAAAGTCGTATTTACCCATAGTATTTTATCTGTTGCCAAATATCATAATACTGTATGGGAATGTTACTGTATTGTACTTAGTCTCACATGTTTACAAAAACAATGGACTTATGATGGTGATCTAAACATTTTTAATTTGATACGAACTATTTCTTAAACTCGGGTGTTTAGCAAATAGCCCGTTCTCCTCACTGTACATTACTTGTTCCTTTTTTCTATTAGTTGTCTATTATAGTTGTACCATGAGTATGACAGACCAATTGATTAACTGACGGCGTATGACTATTTACTATCATACTATTAATAGGTCTTTACCTATGAAATTGCCGTTCTGCCGTACTGGCTATTTTAAGTCCATTTTTTTTTTGCTTAGAATTCAAGTTCAAATAATTTTTATTTTTAAAATATGGAATCCTTTTATAAAATTAGTCATAATTATGTTTTATGGTTTTCATCGCATTTGTATGTTTTTCGTCATCATGGATACGTTAAAAAATCGAGTGATTATGTACTATGAGTACCGTCGTGCCAGCAAAGCGGCAGAAGCGGCACCCAACATCAACGACGTAAGTATACGGAGTGAACACTAATACCGATCGCACCACCTGTTATTGGTTTGCCCGCTTCCGTTCTGGAAATTTCGACCTAAGTAATGAACCCCGTGGACAACCGAAAACTTTAGTCGACAATGACGACTTAAAGGCGATTGTGGTAGCTGATGATTCTCAATCTACAGCTGAATTAGCAGCAGCTTTCGATGTTAGCATCAAAACGATATTGGTCCATTCGCGTTGAATTGGCAAGGAAAAAAAGGATGCATGACAACGCGCGACCTCATACTGCACAGCAGACGGTCTCCAAGTTACAAGAGCTGGGGTTGGAAGTTCTCCGTCATCCACAGTACTCACCAAACCTTGCCCTTATAGACTTTTACTTTTTTTCAGAATTTGGATAACTTCTTAGCGGGGAAAAAATTGAATAATCGAGAAGCAGTCCAAAATGCCTTTGAAGAATTTATTGCTTCCCGTCCAGCAGACTTTTTCAAAAAGGGCATCAATAAGCTACCACTAAGTTGGCAAAAATACATTGATTGCATGGGGAATTACTTTGATTAATAAAAATAAAAAATATAGAGAAAATAGGGCGTTAACTTATTTCATGAAAAACGGCAATTTCATAGGTAAAGGGTGTTGTTACTTATGCACGCTCGAACGGTGGAATGTTGGGGTGTGTGTTTGTTACTTATGCACGCTCGAACGGTGGAATGTTGGGGTGTGTGTTTGTTACTTATGCACGCTCGAACGGTGGAATGTTGGGGTGTGTGTTTGTTACTTATGCACGCTCGAACGGTGGAATGTTGGGGTGTGTGTTTGTTACTTATGCACGCTCGAACAGTGGAATGTTGGGGTGTGTGTTTGTTACTTATGCACGCTCGAACAGTGGAATGTTGGGGTGTGTGTTTGTTACTTATGCACGCTCGAACGGTGGAATGTTGGGGTGTGTGTTTGTTACTTATGCACGCTCGAACGGTGGAATGTTGGGGTGTGTGTTTGTTACTTATGCACGCTCGAACGGTGGAATGTTGGGGTGTGTGTTTGTTACTTATGCACGCTCGAACGGTGGAATGGTGTTCGATGAAACTTGGTACAGGGGTAGACTATGTCCTGGAATAGCACATAGGATAGAATTTTTATCTTGGGATAGGAGTGCCCTTGGGATAATTTTCTACTTTCGCGCGGGCGTCGCAGACGTCAGCGCGTTCAAACGAGCAACCAAACTCTTCATCAGCTTTATAATGTTATACCCAGTATAGATTATGAAAACTTTCAGTTTACGTTGAGATTTTTTTAATTTGGTATATCAATTACAATTAGCCAATTTTACATGTGGTAACTTGTGTATTATAGTAAGTATAGTTGGGTAATATAATATTTAGGTTGCAATAACAGAGAAAATATATTTCCTGATCAGAAACCTTACCAAGCATTCGCAAATCGAGGGTAAATCCTTGTGTTATTACAATATGTATACTTTTTTAAATTACACAATGAATTTGAAATGGCTATGAGAGAAGCATTATAATAACAGTGAACTGCGGAGAAAATAGTAATGCTTCCAAGTGGCGCGTGAAGTAAAGTATTACTTGACTCTTACGTGAATAAAACAACTGTGGTGAGTTACAGCAGCAAGGTGTCGCAGTGTCTCACTGTTTACTGCATTCTTGAAAGTTCCTATTTTTTTATTATTCATGTAAAATGGTCATTGGCACTTAAATAAGTTAATCTTTTCACTCTGTATTCTCACAGAACCATACACTTTCTAATAATATCGTCTTTCATTCATCAGCAAACAATTCTAATCCAGTTTTGATATCCGCGAGCACGTTGAGCATGGTTAGCGAACGCGGTTTACGGGAGTACTAGTAGATTGTAATTATTCAGAATAAAAAATTGACACAACTCCGCATGTAAGTTCGACGCATCAGTGAAACCATGAATAATTTTAAAGGCTGTGGTAATTTGGTTAACAATGCGTTTAACTTTTAATGAGTTAATATTTAAAGTTCCTAATAAACTCAGGTATAACTAAATGTAGATACATTTATGGGTATCATCTAAATACTCGCTTGTCGCTTGTACCCGACGAATGCATTTTGCACTATTTCCAGCGTGAGTAAATAACCTCTAGAGGATGCCATACTTTGTGAGGGAATCGTCAAGAGCTGGTTTCAAGCTTGCACCGAACTAAAGCGTCAACTTTGTAGCTGCTAAGCAGCTTTTTAAAACTTTGACAGTCCCGTTAAACAAATCCTAAGCGTCTAAATGATTCTTAATCCAGGCTTATAATGTGCGTATGAGAAGTCACTTTGATGTTAAACTGAACACCGATCTTTCACTATCGAGACTGGCTGGTCATTGTTCATACTGTAGTCGCGCTGTATAGTACTACCTAAAAGCACTCCGCATGCGGCCAAACCTCATTATTAAACATTTAAAGGTGTAAAATTCCATCTTGTTCTTGGTGGTCCATTCACTCAGGCCATCTATATCATGCTGGAGAGCTATACAGATAGACACTGAGTTAACACTAGTAAAAATCTTTAGGTCGTCGGCATAAAGTAAACATTGCGCATGTTTTATTAATAATACTATTTTTTATATTTTTAAATGTTCTTTTTTTATATCTGTTTTACGAAATTTTAAAAAATTATAAAATATGTAAGTATAGAAAATAAATAAAGGATAATAATAATGTTTTTATTGACATAAAGAAACTGATACATATTCATTTGAAGCCCTGACTCCTGAGCTAGGTGGTACCTGTGCTACAGGAGTTTTAAATAATAATTTATGCAACAACATTAAAATGTATACAATTAGTGCAAACTTGCTCTTATGTGATAAGTGTATGTGTATATGTGTGTGTTTGATGGTGTGTTTCTCTGTGTGACTGTGCTTGGTGGTTGCACTTTGGGTCATACTGACGTGCGAGCAATACAAGTAAATAAGCCCGGCTTGATGTGAAAATAATACTACACCACACACCTCACCACATCACACTCATCTATATAATAGAACACAACAAATGAATTAAATTAAATAAAACTCTAATTAGCAATTAGAAAATGTAGCAATTAAAATCAGCATTATAGCAAGAAATTTTGCACTGATGATACGTGACGGCAGATTATAGCGCGAGTTTTTTTTATCCGGAATATTAGGTAAGTGGGTAGGTAGAAGATATGTCAAGGTTCCTTGGTTTGCCCCCTATAAAGGCATGCCACTGGGTCATACCAGATATTGTTGTCTACCTTTTTAATTTGTTTATTATGAATATTAATCTTTAACTATGTTTTCCGTCTGTAAATAATCCAGAGTTTTGAGCCAAGTGATTATTGTCATCTTCGCTTTCTTTTTAGTTAGTGGATTGAAGTTGAGAATTAAATTTATTTTTAATTTATAAATAGTTAGGTATAGATGTGAGAGCAGCGGTTGCCGAGCGGTAACGGCCCCGACTTACGAGTTGTAGGTCGCGGGTTCAAACCCAGCTAAGCGCATTACTTTGTGTAATTTATTTCATCACCACTGCTCTCAAAATGGTGAAGGAAAACATCGTGAGGAAACCGGCATGTTTCGAAGACATGTGACATTCACCAATCCGCACTGAGCCCGCGTGGTAGATTACGGCCCATTCCCTCTCCTAGAGAGAAGAGGCCTGATTCCCAGCAGTGGGAACATTAAAAGGCTGGTTATGCTATTTTATTATGCTGTAGTTATAGATGTTGCCGTCTTTTGGATGCGCTATTACATTTGACTGCGCGACATACATTGCCGCTGGTTCTTTTTTGTTTGGTTGTATGATTTATTGGTGTAATTTCATGTTGTTACATTGTGAGGTTTTGCAGGTATAACTGTTTTACTGTTAGTACTTGACAGCTTCCATAAAGACTTTTTGTAGGGTACCGGTAGGGTTTGAAGGTCATGACTTTTAACAGGGATGTTTGGGCTCTTTCGAGGTGTATTATTAATTCTATTAAACGCCATGCGGAAGCCGAAGTACAGTCAGAACTTGCTAACCACGGTCATTTTGAATAGAAATAAAATAGAAGAAATATATATTACAATAAAATAGAAATACAGACTATCGTATTGTGAAAACCAGTCTTTGTTCATTGAGTGTACTGCCGACAAACTGCTATGCAGTTTGGCAGATGTATAAATGATTTTTGATGTAACAAATTAATAAAATAAAAAAAAAGTATATATATGACATGGAGGTTTGGCTATCGAAGACTAGACAATTTAAAAATTTTAACTGGAATATTAATCCAGCCCAAAGGAACTACTTCGTACTAGTTTCAACTTATTGATACCGCAGGTTTAGAAGCTAATAGAATTACTGTTGCTGTCGGTATCTAATCAAATCAAAACACAACTATGAAAAACGTTTAAGTTAAGCGTTTCAAAAATCAGCAGAGCATTTTTAGCTGCATCAATACTTGACAGTGATCGATCCTGATAGTTAGTGGTGGGTTTCAAGCCTTCTTTACACCGCAGAGTGGACATTATGTGTTGCCAAAACTGTAGCGGGTAGAGTTACAAGCGATTGTAATGCGACGCTTTAGGTTTGCTCTTAAGCAAAGAGATTTAAAGAATTGCATGTCTTTGCTCTTAAGTCAGAGGATTGCTTTGATGCTTTTATGACGATGAACTAAATAATTTAAAACTTTAAGACATATAAGTTGTCTACCAAATACTTCAATGCTTACATGCGGGAGTTGAGTAATGGTTTCATACTTGTTCAAATACCATTGAAAATTAACCAACAGGATCAAATCAACGTCACATAATAGACAAAACTTATATATACTTACAATTCAACAAAGATATAATTAGCATGTAGTACACGCTAATTATATCTTTGTTGATACTAGTAGATGAACGAACGTCACACTGAGATGATCTGTCCGCACGGCAGTCCAACAATAACACGTTTGTTGGTCCGCCATCGCGCCGCTGTGCGCTGTCCGCGTGTCCGTCGACGTCGACAATACGAGAGCAATTTATTACATTTCACAACCACACATTGAACACAACGAAAAATAGGACCGCGTTTACTAAATAATAATAATATTCCACAACTATCACACAACGCCGTCTAGTCCCAAGCTAAGCAGAGCATATATTATGAGTACTAGACAACTGATAAACATACTTATATAGGTATTTCTAAATACATACATATTATAGATAAAGTTTAAAGTTAAGTTTAGTTTAAAGTTTTATTCTATTCTATTCTATTCTATAAATTACACCCAGACACAGTACAAATGATCGTGCTCATCACACAAACATTTGTCCTGGGTGGGAATCGAACCCACGACCTCCGGCATAGCAGTCAGGGCCACTAACCGCTAGACCAACAGGCTAGTCATGTTTTTACAAAATGTTAGTAAATGTTTAAAGGTAGAACTACATTGAGCACACGTGTGCCACGTACGCCGATCTGGGCGCGTCGGTCTCCATACATTTTATATGGCAACTAGACTTGTAGAGCTACATTAGATCCACGCGACGCGACGTCGTCCTACGTACAAATCAGGCGTGGTCCACGTGTGCGTCGGTCTAGTGTAGTTCTTCTCGCTTTAATATTGCCTAAATTATATTGAGTAAAATCATATTGTTTCACTTATCATGTTCGTCACAGAGTTCGGCTGCAGGCGACACATGCCCAATTACTTACTCTTTCATAATATAAGGTTTGTCAGCGGTCATGTCACTTAGCAGATTGGTTTTCAGTTTTCTAGATAGAAGTTCTAATCTAAATAATATAATATACATAAAATATTCTAGCTGTCTCCTGCAGTTTCACTCGCGTCTTAGGTTACTGCTCCGCTCCCGTGGCTCGTAGCGTGGTGTTTTTTTTTTTTTTTTTAATAATATTCACACAACGCCGTCTAGTCCCAAGCTAAGCAGAGCTTGTCTTATGAGTACTAGACAACTGATAAACATACTTAAATATTTCTAAATACATACATATTATAGATAAATTACACCCAGACACAGAACAAATGATTGTGCTCATCACACAAACATTTGTCCTGGGTGGGAATCGAACCCACGACCTCCGGCATAGCAGTCAGGGCCACTGACCACTAGACCAACAGGCCAGTCATATAACTCTAGCGTTCCTCGATAGTTGGGCTATCCAACGCATTTTTTTTTTAAATTTGAAATAGTAGTTCCTGAGATAAGCATCTTCAAACAAACGAACGAACTACTTAGCTTAGTATCTACTAAGCTAAGTACCACCACCTACCTACCTATAGATTATGTATTTTTACTATGGAATATTAATTAAAATTAGCCAATTCTATAAGTTGTCTTGCAGAGTAAATAGAGAAGATGAAAAGTAAATATAGCTGGTTGTAAACAACTGAATATAGTAAATAATTCAACCCATGTCATAAAGTTTGTCCCTCCATACTCGGCCGCACCCAGTTAAAGGTTGACCGGCGAGTGGTCGATGGTTACCTTTCGGCATCGCTGCGTGGCTGCGGTTACCCAACAACATTCCGGGTTCCGGTGCCACCTGCTAGCCTCCCGACGAGCGGCGGGCGGGCTACCCGGGCTCAGCTTAGGAATGCCCGCTATTACTTGACCAATCCCGGCCAACCACGTGCAAGTAGAACAAAGCGTACCTTTTAATTAAAGCTAGAACCTAGCCTACACTTTAGTAACTATAAATAGGTAATATGCATTCCGAAGTCCGGTGGAACACATTTATGTACGTGACATGTTCAAACGTGAAGGAACGTTACAATCAAATTGCTTTTCTTTTGCTTTCACTAATACCCAGATGCCACATAATAATGTGTACCTAAGTGGTGTGACGAAGAAAACAATATCGAGTAATGAGTAGTCATTACGACGTATTACGTCGGCGCGTGTTCGCGAATGACACGATTATTGTAGCGCCGACACAATGTATTAGCGGCAACAACAGTTGCTGCTGTAGCGATAACATTCTCGTCTACCCACGTAAGTTGCTCATGACACCGACATAATCGTCAATTTGTCGTTGTTTCAGTCAATACTTGGTTCATGCACGAGTCTACTTACTACTTGTGTTACATCGCACCGTATATGGTGCATTTCTGCATTATCCAACTGTACATAAACTACTTGCTGACGAGTTAGTACTAAGTTAGTACTTACTATGAGGAAGCACTTACTTAGACGCCGGATTATACGCGGCTAGGTCCATGCCCCGACTTTGTGCGAGCAAACAGTTTCTACTGCTGGCAACTAGCATACGATCATTGCATTCAGTATTGTATCTATAAGCTTAGGTGTTATCGTAATCGATAAGAGCGCTTACGCATTGAGATATTATTTTAGTGTAGTTACCAATGACGCGTGACGTATTATATATCATTACTAGGTAGCAACATTGTCGCACTGCTGGGCGAACGCCTGCCCCATAGCTAACCAGTTGTTTGTGAGGCTCAAGTTATTTAAGTAGTAAGTAAAGCGTGAAGGAGAAACAATCCTCACACCCTGGCCGCCGCAGGAGACGGACGTTAGGAGTCGTAGGGCAAATCCCACCGACCACCGTAGACGAGTACTTGCAGACGGCGACTAAGGGATAATTCGCCGTTCGATAAACCCAGGTTGACATGACGGAGCGTTGTGGTCTACGCGGGCATCTTGACTGAGTCACCCACACACGCTTCTATTTAGTTTTACTTTTTTTTTTTTTTTAATTCATATAAACCAGTGCTTGACTGCGATCCCACCTGATGGTAACTGCACGTTTTCCTCCCAGATTGGGAGAAGTTATTTGATCACTCAAAAAAAAGGACAATACTCTGTTCAAACTTAACAACAGACCCCAGCAACTGTGTGCTCGTAATCCCTGGCCGTAACAATGGCACCCGTCCGCTGTAGTCGCGAGAGAGCTGCGTGGTGTCCGGGGTTAACGTCAAGAGGCAGGGTAGGACATCCTTATCCAAATAATATTAATAAACATTGCGGTCTCCCCACCATCGCTCAAGTATTCCCACATCCATGGTATTTACTCACAACTGTTTCTTACGCCCGTGTGTGGTTTATTTATTTTAACAGTACGTACAGGTAGGTATGCATAGGCGGACTTAATGCAACAAGCCATTTTCTACCAGTCAACCTTTGGGTTAAAAAAGATTACACTGTGGTAGGCGTGCAACAATTAATAAATAATAATTAAAATTGAATTAAGTATTTAATTATTAAGATCGAGAATTTGAGATAGTTATAACAATGAAAACAGGTCTAAGCTAAAATTAATACTACGAGTATGTTAATTATCAAAAAATACAATTAAAAGAACTCAAAACATTATATTTGAAAGTATTGTACTGCTCTGTCAAGAAAGTACCGGGAATTTATTTTATCACCTTCAAAGTATGTTCCTTCAGAAACGATACACTTACGCCAACAAATAATCCAATCATCAAAACATTTTTTAAATGCTGTTTCCGGAATTGAGTTCAGTTCTCGCCGCGAATTCTCCTTTATGTCTTCTACCGATTGAAAACGGGTGCCACGAAGTAGTAATTTGAGTTTAGCAAAAAGAAAGAAGTCGGCTGGAGCCATATCTGGTGAATATGGTGGTTGCTTGATGGTATTTGTTGAGTGTTTGGTCAAAAATTCGTTCACAATGATAGCCTTGTGCGAAGGCGCATTATCGTGGTGATGCGATGATAATGCGATCCAAGAATTTTCTTTCCGAAAATCTGGCCTTTTTCGTCGAATTTGCTCTCTTAAATGCCGCACAACGCTCAAATAATATTCTTTATTTACCGTTTGACCTTCCGGCAAGAATTCCTAGTGCACAACACCGCGATAATCAAAGAAAACAGTCAACATGACTTTGACTTTTGATCGACTTTGGCGTGGATTTTTCGGTTTCGGTTTAGTTGGAAGGCTCCACTCCGAAGCTTGTTGACTAGTTTGCATGTCAAACTCGTAAACCCACGTCTCGTCACCAGTAACAATGCGTTTCATGAATGTTGGGTCGGAATTGACTCGTTCTAGCATGTCCTCAGCGACTCTCATGCGATTGAGTTTTTGGAGAAAATTCAGGTCTTTTGGGACTAGCCGAGCGGTAACATGTTTCATACCCAAATGATTAATTAAAATGGTACGAATCGACTCGTGAGATACAGAAAGTTCGGCTATCTCTCTCAAAGTTGAATGAGGATTTTCAATCACTATTTCCTTCACTTTTGCGATGTTAACTTCAGTTGATGGCCTACCAGAGCGAGGCATATCTTCTATCACATCTCGACCGTTTTTGATAAAGTCAATTCACCGTAAGCCTTCTGTAACATTTTCAGTGACTCCGAATACGAAATTCCATTGGCGATGCAAAATTTAAGACAAACTCTTTGTTCGATGTTTTTGTCCATTATGAAATTCGCAATACACACTAGATATGATATAACTAAAAACAGCACTGTATTTAATATAAATATCAGAATGATGCAAATCAAACTCCGCGCCAAAATGGAAAACAGTTGTGCCAATCTACCAACAACAAAAAAAGAAACAAAAATTTGAATTTGGAACCATAAACAAATCATTCATTCCCGATACTTTTCTGACTGAATGTAAGTACGAGTACCTAGTAGTTCGGCATTTTACTTTTAGTGGTCGTTATTTTCTTTAAGTACGACATTGTGAATAAAGAGACCATGTTTTCAAAAGTTTTTCTTCGTAGAGACAGTTCCAGGTATGTAATACTGTCTCGTTAGTTGAATGATTCTTCAATTTTATTCATCCTATCAAGGAAAATACGAGATTGTGTAGACAGGTGTATTCGGAAAAGCGAAGACACGGTAAAGTCATTAGGCTCACTCTGTCGGGACTTCGAGAGCGATTCGCGCCAAGTCAGCTCCGCTTCAACTTACGGGTGAAGCGGAGCTGACGGCGCGCTGGCGGGGCTGCGCGAGGAGCGCTCACTGTTCCCGCGAGACTGTATTCGCTTATTCTGAATCGGGAATGAATGCACTGTAGTCGAAACGTCAGCAACACTTGAGTTCGTACAATTTAAATTATTTTAAGCTTTAACGAGTTCTTTACGTAGTTATTTCTTCGTCAACAGAACTTGTGGCTAAGTTTTCGATTTGTGTTCAGACGATGTTAGACATTTTTGTAGTTCATTAAAAAAATTGTGCTGTTTCTGAAAATTAAATAGTGTGTGAAAGAAGATTACCTACTATTAAGTATACATACTACACAAATAACGACTGCATTAATAGGATAGAACAGAATAACATTTATTTGCGTATAAACATGGTATTTTATACCATGTACAAAGATTAAATACAGAGCATACATGTTACAATTACAATTATAATTTACATCATTTTGAGACCCAAATTTTATATACCATATAGGTATATGTATAAAAATTTGGTATTATAACTTATATACTAATCTATACAAATACATGAAATTGAAATGTCGGTTTTAAGTATTAAAATAACATTTTTCACTAAATGCATGTGAAAGTATAAAATTATTCGAAATTGATACTTCATAATCATCATTTCAGCCGAAAGACGTCCACTGTTGGACATAGGCCTTCCACAAGTGTCGCCACAATGAACGGTCCTGTGCGTCAAATTGATACTTACCTATAACAAAAATGCAATGTTTAAAAATTTTAGTCTGTTCCGGCTAATTTCCGAAACGCCTGTACTTATTTTGACAGGACTTTCATTGGTAGATAGCTAGAGTAACTTATGCTCCTTTTATTTTAGAAAACGGGTTATTGATCCGTGTAAAAAAACATCTTGATATTGTGACCAAATGGCATTGTGCTGTTCTATCGAGTTTGCCGCGGACTAAGGGGGCACCAGCTAGTATACTTTATAAAGATATAGCAGACACTAGCGTGCTGTGAGCGGAGCCGGCGAGGGGCGATGTTCTCGTCGCGGCGTAACGAGGGCGGCGGAAACATTCCCACTGTTTATAATAAAATATGTAAAAACATCACTGGCTGTTTACTGAGTGCGCTGCTGGGCCACTCCTCCCCGCCCCCTCGGGACGGCACGGTGGCAGGCGGCACAACAAGCGACTCATTATAAATAGCGCGCCTCCATCAAATATGCAACCGCCGGTGAGTCGCTGCCTGGGTGCGATGCCAGTGTGCCACAGTTACACATTACTTACACTACAGCACCTACTGCGCTGTGCTCCAAGCACGTCATGTTACACACACACTACACTAACAAAGCACAGCCTGCTGACAGTCGCGACGACTGGCAGGCTCTCTTCATTTCGTAGGACTACTTCACATGAGCCTAAGAGCTCAACCTTCAAACTGCCCATACCTAGTGGTTTATCAATACAATGCTGATGAGCTAGATTTTTTCACCTTGAATCAATCTTTGAAGTCCTTATAACATTGTCAAGTTTGTCAGATCTGTGTTAAAGTTTTCGCTCTCTGACACTGGTATAATGATGGTTCATAATGACGAGAGTAGCTGCTACTATATCGCCACCCTACATCTGCGAATTATAAAAATAATATAAAAGCATGACATTGTGCGATATCAGAACGGACACTCACAAGTCACAGCACTGATATTGTAAATATGTATGTTCTAACTGAGGTTCTAACTAGATAACTTGGTAATTTTGACACACTTATGTTAAATAATAACGGACTGACTACGAGTAGCGAATTTATATAGTAGGTACTAGATAGCTGTTGCCCGCGACTTCGTCCACGTCAAGTTTGTAAGATTGCACAAATGTAGGTATGTAACTAATAATTACTAAAACTTTTTCATTTATTTTACGTCCACATAAAACGGCTAAAGGTCAAAACGGTAATTACTCTCAATAAGAGAAGCCTACATTATTAGTTCTCATAACATAATACATCTAAGCCGTTGGTGAAAGTCCCGTCAAAATCTGTTTACCTATCCATTTTAGAGATGTCCCCCGGGAATTAAGCGTCGTTGCTGCGGAAAAATAAAAAGCAGCTTAAGTTACTTACTCATTGTAACATTAACTATGTACACGTATATCACAGTGAAAGGAAAATCCCGTTAAATTTTGTTCAAATGTTTCGAAAAAGTATTCTGTAATTTGATATCCCGTTCCCTTAGGATAATGTAGCTTATAAGTTACTCCTAGTAACATTAATTATCCATCAGTTAAAGTCCCATCAAAATCAGTCAAGCCGTTTCGGAGATTAACCGAACAAACAGACAGACCGACGGCTAAGTAATTTATAATCAGTGATCGGAGTAGGTAGATTGAATTGGGGTCATTGATCCGAAACGTACATATATTATTAATATAGACATTCCTCAGGAATTGGTTGATTAAAAAAACGGAACTTAGGTAGGAATTGTATTAAAATGAGCAATATTATATTCTTCATAATTTTTTTAACGGCACACAGTCACGATTTGACACAAAACAGTGACCATTCAGAACAAAGGATCATGGGTGGTGCACTAACCGGTTATCAAAATAATGCGTATGTGTAAATAGGGACCAATTAGTTCAACCAGGTTTCAGACTGGCTAGAGTGGCCTCATATTAGAAAGACTCAATGAAACGAAATTTAAATCTTATATTAAACGCACACTATGCAGGCAAGCATATTATAAGTTGGAGGATTATATTGAAGATAAAAATGCTTGGCTCAATGCTGGTCCAGCTCCACTACCACCGGGGTGTACAAACTGATTAGTTTTGAAACTATTATTACTATACTTTAATGTTTATTTTTTTTGAATTTGTAAAATTTGTAAAATATTAAGTATTGTAATTAATATTGTCTATTGTAGAAGCATTTTTTTCAAAGTTTGTAAATGTGAGTACCATGGAGCTATTTTATGGTTTTTAGGTTACTATTGGACTTGTTTGACATAAATAAGCATGGCAGTTGAGAGTTTGTCATGCTCACTCAAATGTCTCACTGATGGTGGCGCGTGTGTTGGATCATTCGGTTCCCTACAAAATGGTTGAGCTGAGTGGTGCTAATATTCGCGTCATGTCCGTGAACGGGCGCTGTCAGTTGAGAATGGTCATCTCTTAGCTTTTTTTTTTTTTTTTTTTAGGTGGGAAAATCATCTTATGACAAATCCCGCTCTTGGGCGGAGCGTAAAGTAGTGTCAGACTTTTACTGACTAAAAACCCACTCCTGTTCCTTCTTTGCCTTCATCCCAGGGCCCCGGGTTTCGCTTTCACACTACCCGTGGCCCCAGTAGGCTTCGACCCTGTTGGGCCCCTACGATTTGCTGACATCTCCCTGAGGCGCGCGTGGAACAATACGCGCCGTCGACGACTTGGGCTCGGTCCGGACGGTTACCGGACGATCGGACGGCGAGCCACCCATTGCTCGCCGTCCGCAAGCCCTCGCCTACGGTGGCCGGAAATCGGGATCGGAATCCCGGCGGCGGTTGGGGCGTGAGGACCGTTGCCTCACGCGATCGGCCGCCTCCTTTGCTAGCATTACTGCTTCGCAGAAGGAGGCGACCGCCTGCCACTCCTCCTCGCTCCGGACCATGGCCTGTACCAAGGCCCGGCGCGAGAGATCGCCGCCGCCGATCGCCCCCACGAGGACACGGCGTTGCTCTGCCCAAGCGGGGCACACCTCCACCGTGTGCTCCACCGTGTCCTCCGGGCGGTCCACACAGTGGCGACACCCGGGCGTCGCTTCCGCACGAATCCGGTGCAGGAACTTCCCGAACTTACCGTGTTCGGTGAGAACCTGCGTCATGCGGAAGGTGAGGACGCCGTGAGGTCTTTCCAACCACGCCTCAAAGAGGGGACTTACCGCCATAATTGTGGCGTGCCCAGAACTGGGTCGCGACAGTCGTTGTCGCCATTTCTCCATGAGAACCCGCCGGTGCTCTGTCCGCCATGCTGCGACTTGTCGCGGCAGCGGAGTTTCGCCCCGGCGTTGCATCTCCATGCGCAGATCGTGCATGTGAGCAAGGCCTGTTGCTACCAGATCCCATGGTGGCTGTCCAGCAAGGAGGCTCGCCGCTTCGCGGGAAATCGTCCGGTATCCTCGCACCATCCGTATGGCCATGACCCTCTGGCATGCGTTCAGCCGGGCCGCCGGCTGCTTCCGCAGCGCCGGCGCCCATACCGGTGCGCCATAAAGGGCCATGGACCGAACGATTCCTGCGTAGAGCCTCCGGCAGGAGGCGTCTGGACCCCCCAGGTTGGGCAGGAGCCGCCCGAGGGCAGCCCCAGTCCGATTTAGTTTGGGAGCCAGACGTCGGAAGTGCTCCTCGAAATCCCATCGGCTGTCGAGAACGAGTCCCAGGTACTTCATCGTCGACCCGACGCCGATGTGGACTCCTCCTACCGTTAGTTGGGAACCCGGTGGTGGCGCGTTCCGAGGACCGTGAAAGCACATGGCCTCGGACTTGTGCAATGCCACCTCGAGTCCCAACTCCTGGATCCTGCCCACGACTGTCGCAACCCCGTGTGTCGCTAGTTCGACCGCCGCCTGGTACGACTCTCCCCGCGCCAGGACCAGCGTGTCGTCTGCGTAGCAGACTACGCTGACCCCGTCAGGGAGTTCGCCGCGCAGCACGTAGTCGTATCCGATGTTCCACAAGGGCGGCCCTAGTACCGATCCCTGCGGAACACCGCACGACATCTCTCGGCGTTCCCACTCTCCCTGGTGACCAGGGTAGATGATGTACCTGTCCGACAGGTACGCCTCGACCACACGACAGAGGTAGTCGGGCATCCGGTGATACCGGAGTGCCCTCCTAATGCTACTCCAAGGCAGGGAGTTGAAGGCGTTGGCGATGTCCAGAGACACCGCCACGACACACCTGCCCTGGGCCACCGCATCCCCCGTCGTGAGGGCTCGCACGCGCATGATGGCGTCCACCGTGGAGCGCCTCCTGCGAAAACCAAACTGGCCGTCCGCCAGATCCGGCCCCACCCGTGTTAGGTGCGCGACAAGGCGGTCTGCAATTACTCTTTCAAAGAGCTTGCCCACCTCGTCGAGCAGCACAATGGGCCGGTACGCGGACGGAGAGTCCGCAGGGCGCCCCGGCTTCGCGATGAGGACCAGTTTCCCAGTCTTCCAGCGAAGTGGGAACTGGCCCCTCTCCATGCATGCGCTAAAGAGCCCTCTTAGTCGAGGCCCGAGAGCCTCCATGGCCAGGACCCAGGCCTTCCCAGGTAAGCCATCGGGTCCTGGGGCGGTATTTTTGGCACTCAGCCTTCGTACCGCCACTCTCATCTCTACCTCGGTCACCTCTGGAGCGTTGTCGTCGTCGTCGCCATCGTGGTCCGCGTCGGACACCGCTGGTGGCGGAGCCATGGGCGGGGGAGAGTGTTCCCCTCGCGTGGGGAACAGAGTGCTCACCACACCCTCCACAAGCTGAGGCCGGAGACTCTGCGTTAGCGGGGAAGCCCAGGGGCGGAGCTTGTCCCGCACCACCTTGTAGGGGCGTCCCCATGGGTCCCCGTTCAGAGTCCCCAGCCACACGTTGCGGGCCTCGAGTTTGGCCCGCCTTATCTCCGCTGTCATCTCTTAGCTGCCAGTTGCTATTTTAATATCTATATTTAGTTTTTATTTTTACTTTATTTACATTGTTCTCACACGATAGCGACAAGAAACATGTAACAGAGATATTAGTAATTACAAACAAAATATGATTGAAAAGAGTGTCCATGGTGTTTCTTGCACATTCTTCTCCATAGAGATCTACGCTTTAGAATGTGCAATTAGCATCATTTTTTCTAACTGACTGACTTCTTGACATTTCACAAGTGCCTGTAAATGGTTTATTTGAAATAAATGCTTTTGAAATCTTGAATCTTGAAATTTAAGTGCAACAATTTATAAAAGTTGTGGCCATAAAAAGGCTAAAAAAAAATATATTAATGTTTCGATCGGAATTCCATTGTTTTTATTATTCAACAGATAAATAATAAATTAATTTAGTTTTGATACCTTCCTTTAAATTTTTTAAATTTTGAATTGAGTAGTAATAATATCACTACCAACATTAACAATATTTAATTGAATTGTAATTTCAAACCAACATTTTGTATTAACAAGAAATAAACATGGAAGAAGTTTTAACTGCACTCCGCAAAATCAAAAGTGAACTAAATGAACAAAAAATAGCGATTCAAAAAAGTGGAGAAAAAGTGACAGAGCAATTAACCCAAAATATTAATTACATATTAGACGAGAAGTTCAAAACTTTGGAGGAAAATTACGAAAACCTCAAGGACAAACTCGAAAACCAAGAGAAAAGACTATATTTCCTAGAAAAACCGGCAAGGCAGAGGAATATTGTCCTTTTTGGACTAGGAGAAACAGAAACATCATACTCAAACTTGAAAAATAACCTGGTTAATTTCATAAACAAGCACATTACTGTCAAGGTAGATCGCAGGGACATACAGGAAGCGAAAAGAATAGGAAAAAAAGGAGAAAGACCTAGACCAATAATCATCACAGTTCTAACACTTGGTACAAAAATAGATATCTTGAAACAAAAGAAAGAATTAAAGGACACCCTATATTATGTAACAGAAGACTATCCGGATTATGTCTTGAAGAAAAGGAAAGAGTTACAAGAACAAGTGAAGACTGAAAGAGAGAAAGGGAACTCTGTAATTATTAAATATGACAAAATAATAATTCTGAACAAAAACACAAACTCATCAAGCAACAACAAAAGAATGCTTTCAAACTCTCCAGAAAACCATCCTAGCGACAAACACAAATCCCAGGCAAATAAGAAGAATAAAACTAAGACTCATTTACAAAGATCGTCAAGTATCTCTGAGGGACCGTTAAAACTAGGTATATTAAACTTCTTTGGCATAAAAAATCAAAAAACCACGTCGACAAATCAGGAGACCACTAACAACAACGTGTAGCAATCACCACCCCCCTCTCAGATAGAAAACACACGAAGAACACTGATAAAAAATGAACCACATCTTCCAATCCGGCTGGTCACCGTGGAAGATCACGACCAAAACCCTCCAATGAAATTATAAAATAGTAGCTTTACAAACAAGTTATACATAATCACATACAATGTAAGATCACTCTCATCTTACGAACGCCTACTTGAATTAAATGAAGCTATTAAAGAAATAAAATACGACATAATAGGCTTATGGGAGATAAGACGCACAGGAAATAAAATAGAAGAATATGATAATTTCATTTTCTGCCACAGGAAGGACGCCTGGAATGTATGGTATAGGCTTTTTGGTAAATAAAAGTCACAAAAATAATATCGAAAGTTACTTCGGCTTTACAGAGAGAGTAGCATTGCTGAATGTCAGATTCGGCGACGTACTTATGTCGATCATACAAGTCTACGCACCTACAGAAAAAGCAAGCGAGGAAGAAATAGAAAACTTCTACATGACGGTTAACAAGGCAGTAAAAGCAGCTTACAAGTCGTACATCCTGATGGGTGACCTAAACGCTAAAATAGGAGAGCCGAGACAAGAAGAACATCTTGTTATGAAACCAAATGGGTATGGAATAAGAAACAAAAGAAGGCAAAGACTAATAGATTTTGCCATGGAAAACAAACTCGCAATTCAAGAAAAAATCAAAAAACAAATGGACCTGGAAAAAACGGGAACCACAAAAACGAAATTGATTTCATATTATCAAATAAACCACATATTATTGAAAATTTAGAAGTACTGAACATTAATTATCCTTCCGACCACAGACTAGTAAGAGCAACAATAACACTAAAACTCTCCAAGAAGAGTAGAAGTCAATATATTGATCAAAGCGCGTCATTAAAAACCGAAAAAGCAATAGAAAAATATAAAGAATGTCTATGAAAGCAATGAAAAATGAACTGTCAGCTCTTTATAAATTAACAAGTAAATATATAAAGCAAGATTATGCCAACCACAGATCAAACACTTAAAAAACATCTCAACCAAACAGGAAGTGCAAAAAAAGCTTACAAAGAACTGAGTAAAAACAAAACTTGGATAGATGGACTGAACAATAATGGTATAAGATCACACAGCCGCAGAGAGATAATCTCCATAGCAACTGACTTTTATAGAAACCTCTACAGCGCCAGGGCAGGGACAAACTACAGCAACGGAGACCATAATACTTCAGATTTGGGCAATGTGAACGACATAACTCAGATTGAAGTAAGCGCAAGTCTCAAGAGCATTATCAAGACTAAAAACAGACAACAACAGAATATTTAATAATAGGTTCCAAAACGCTAGCTGGACCTTTGACGAATTTGTTTAATAACATTCTAGAAACGGGACAGACACCCATACAATGGTCACAATCTGATATAATTCTAATTTATAAAAAGGTGATCCAAATGATATCGGGAATTATAGACTAATAAGCTTATTGCCATGTATTTCAACAAAAAAAAACAAGCTCTTCTCCTCAATAATTAACCAAAGAATTAGCAACACCGTGGGCTTCAGAAAAGGTTATTCTACAATCGACCATATACACACCCTGGAGCTTGTCTTAGAGAAATACCAAGAAATGAGGAAACCACTCTATGTTGTCTACATCGACTACCAGAAAGCTTTCGATACTGTTTCACATAACAGCATATGGAATTCCTTAACAACCCAGAATGTGGAAGAAAAATACATACAAGTAATTAAGAATATTTATAAACACAGTACGAGCAAAGTAAGACTAGAAACAACTGGCCCATGGTTTCCCATTAACAGAGGGGTAAGACAGGGAGACCCACTCTCTCCAAAACTGTTCATAGCTATACTGGAATCAATCATCATTCAACTCGATTGGAGGACATGTGGTATAAGAATTAACAACGAGTACTTAAGCCACCTACGATTCGCAGACGACCTAGTACTCCTATCAGAGTCAAGTTCAGAACTACAGGCTATGATTGAATCACTAAACGAAGCAAATAAGAGAGTCGGTCTAGAAATGAACCTGTCTAAAACCATGGTAATGACGAATAGCATCAAAAAGCTAGTAACGTAGACGGCGTACCTCTTAAATACACAGACAAATATGTATACCTTGGCAAGCAAGTTGGTTTTGACCGCATCAGTAACGATCTAGAGGTAGTACGCAGGATTCAACTAACTTGGAATACATATTGGAGTTTAAAAGAAATATTTAAAAGTACAATGCCAATCAAAATTAAAACGAAACTCATGAAAACTTGTCTTCTGCCATGCTTAATATGTATGCCAAACATGTAAATTTAACAACACAATTAAAAACAAAATAATAACGTGTCAAACAGGAATAGAACGCAGCATGCTAAATATAACGAAAATCCAAAAGATAAGACACACAAAAATTTGAAAATACACGAAATCAGTGGATGGGCTAGTACTAGCCCTAACACTAAAGTGGAAATGGGGCGGGCATGTTGCGCGTCTACAAGACCACGGGTGGACTAAAAAGGTAACGGCATGGCAGGGCCCCCAAGGAAAACGCAAGAAAGGGAGACCCTATGCTAGATGGGAAGACGACATCAAAAAGATTGCTGGAATGAACTGGATGCAAACAGCCCAGTCTAGAGAAGACTGGACATCTTTGGAGGACCTGTAGAAGGTTTAAGATTTGTCATTGTAAGATAATTTAGTTGCAAGAAATATAAGGCTTTTTATTTTAATTATAATTGAATCCGGAAATACCGGAATTACTTTCCTGAAAAATGGCTTATCCATGTTATTATTTCTGTGTGCATTTATGATACAAGTATCAAAAATCAATCTACCTAGCTACCTACTCCGATCACTGTTTATAATATAGTTACAGAATCTCTAATATTTATGATCCGATCCGGGCAGTTTATAAAGTTGTCCTCGCAATGTTCTAAGAAATATACTCAATGATGTCGTTGTACTGACTCTGTTTTCACTTGAGTGTATTATGTATGTTCACAAAAACGAAAGAATTTTCAATAATAGAAGCGATTTTCATAAAATCAATACCCGCAGTAGACATGAAATTGTAATACCCAAATGGACATTAGCTAAGAAAAGCAAGTGATTTTTCATAAACAACATACGTTTTTATAACAAGTTGCCAAATTCGATTACTGAACTTAGCGAGGAAAAGTTCAAAATTCACATCAAAAGTGCCTTTATTAAATAAGCGTATGAAAAGATTAAAGACTACGTCGAAGACAAGCTTGTATAGAAATTATACTTATGCACATGTGGCTTTCCTGGTAGCTCATTAACTGCATGATTGTGTAAGCGGTTGTTAACTAAATTATAGAAAAATAAATACTATGATGATGATCATTTAATTTTTTTTAATGACTAGCTTATGCCCGCGCTCTTCGCTCCCGTCAACTGACTACTCTACCCTACTCTACCTACCTACCTAAATACCTACTTACCCTACCTGGTGAACAAATAAAAAAATAATTATCTATTAAATTTGGTCCAGCCGTTCTTAAGTGCGTGACCAGGAGAAATAGGGGTTCATTTTTATATAAATAGATATACCTACATAATATTCTAAGTTCATATTTAATGGTTTTTCAGGGTTCCGTAACTCAAAAAAAAAACTGAACCTTTGTCAAGACCCGAGTTGAAATTAAATCATATACTCAAATCCGCGGTCCCTTGAAGCTGTAAAAAAACCAAAATTCTAAGTTAACGAAAGAAAAAAAAAGATACGACCGTTTATGTCGCAAAAAAAACTTTTTACAGCAAAAATTATAACCGACTTCACTACAAAAAAATAAAACACTAAAACGATCTAAATAACTTTAATTTCGGAAGTAGGTGTTTCTGGTATTGTTTGAATGTTATTTAACACCGACTTCCGAAATGAAAGTTATTTTGATCGTTTTAGTGTTTTGTTTTTTTATAGTGAAGTCGGTTATTATTATTTTTTTGTAAAAAGATTTTTATTTCACACTTTTTAGTTATAATACTCATAAAGCCAGAGTACCTGTTTCTCATGACAATTCAAATTAACCCAAATACTGCTAGGATACTTTATTTTATTATGAAGTTCCCATCCACCTCCCGGCTCCATCATCAGGTCAGTTCGACAGTACCTTATAGCCAAGGTGCATCTCATGACAATTAATAAACCCAAACACGGCTAGGATACATTGATTAATTACGGAGTTCCTGTGCCTACCTTCCTGCACCATCATCATCATCAGATCACTTCGATGATATCATTTTCAACATGACTATTCAGAACCATTTATTTATTTGTATTGTCATAGTTACTTAACCATCTTCATTGTGATGTCTATTATGTGAGGGTGAAGTTCCGTTGGCCATTTCCGGTCTTCTTTATTCACTTCATAAAATGTTACTTTTTGACTGTGAAAATACCAAAATTACTGTATCGTTGCCTAGAATATTTGAGGAGTTCCCTCAATTCCTCAAGGATCCCATCATCAGAACTGGATTTTGGTACGGAACCCTCTGTACGCGAGTCCGGCCCGCGCTTGCCCAGTTTTTTACTAAAGCGCGACTAAATTAAAGCAGATGGAAACCTGCATCGACACAGCTGTGTGCTGCACCAAGCTTTTATGCGAGTTCAACCTTTTTTGAATAAAATCAGATTGAGTTTTCAAACATGTGTCAAAATAAAATGTAATTTAAATCATTAATACTAAGAGTTTTGATATCAACTTCGAAGCAAATCACCCCCAAAATAACTTTCTACCCCTTTTTAACCCCGTTAGAGGATGAATTTTAATAAAATACGTAACTCGTCTTCCATTAATTCTGTTACAGAATGTTCATGCAAAATTTGAAGTAGATTTGACTAAGGAATCACGTTGTCCCATACAAACTTTGCCCCCCTTTTTCACCCCCTTAGGGGTAGAACTTCGAAAAATTCTTTCCTACGGATGCCTACGTCATACAAAGAATATACCCTCCAAGTTTCAGGTCTTTATGATCAGCGGTTTAGGCTGTGCGTTGATCCGTCAGTCATTCAGGACAAAGCATTTTATAATATATATATTTATAGATAGATTTTGTTTATGGACATGATTACAATTCAGTTTCATTAGTGTTATATGGTCATGTCATGTCTTAATAGGTTTATTTTTACTATTTTAGCTTCTTTTTGTATGTGAATGTGAGAAAACTGTATCGAATCTGCAGGTTTTTATATTATTTTCTATTTCGATCCATTTTTTTTAAAAGAAGGTATTTATTGTGTTGTGTTGTTGTGTATTGTGTGAAGGTATTTTTAATTTACTATTTTTTACTCATAGAATACCAGTTAAACATAATATTAAACAAGCGGAGGAGTTTGTTGACGCCATACTTACTTACTTTTAGTTAGTTCTATAATAGTAGTTAAGTGAAAAAATAAGTAAATAAAAACTGTAAATGTTAAGAAAATAAAGATATAGTTTTCATTAAACATAGTAAAAATCAATACTCTTTTTTTAAAAAGTAATTGTTGGGTTTGTTGCCGGCTTTTCTCCATAGGAAACGACCAATTGAAACCGTGTACTAGCTTCTGACGTTTTATAAGTGCCCGTATAGGCCTATATTAAACGAAATATTTTGAATTGAATTGAAAACAACCAAGCCTCGAGAAACGAGCAGCTACAAATATATATTATGTAGGTACCGTACCTATGCATGATATGAACCACGACGTATATCGACGTCACAACAGAACATCATTTATTTATTGTTCTCACCTAACGTGAATAATCTCCCTTATTTAACATTATTTATAGCCGTAGCATTGGTAATGAATATCTTACTAATAACATCAGGTGAATCAGGAATCAGGGCGAATCTCTAAATAAACCGCCGTGCACGACGCGACTTCTTTGAAATAAACGTGTTCGTGGGGCTTCCCGACATTATTGGAATTCAAATCATATTTTGGTTGGCACAAAAAAAAAACAATATATATAACATTTTCTCGTATAAAAACGTAAGCGAAGCAATTCACCTGTTAGAGAGGATTCGCGAATACATTCCATTAGTGGCGATCTCGAAGGTATTGCGGGATATTGGAGGTACCTATACCTGTGTTCCTCTTACCTCTGCGAGACAATAGGTCGCGTGTACCGCGGCGTTGTTCTCGTCTGTATTATATTAACAAGCTGTATTGAAAGCAGGCCTGTCGTCACGTCAGTTACGTAGTTGCTTAACTTCGCGTGCAGACTTCAAATAACCCTACACTATGACTATCAGTTTCGTCATTCTGAGATAATTTGGACTTTTCTTATAATTATTTCATACCATGCCGATATAATAATAATAATAATATAATATAATATTCCACAACTATCACACAACGTCGTCTAGTCCCAAGCTAAGCAGAGCTTGTGTTATGGGTACTAGACAACTGATAAACATACTTATATATTCCTAAATACATACATATATAGATAAATTACACCCAGACACAGAACAAATGATCGTGCTCATCACACAAACACTTGTCCTGGGTGGGAATCGAACCCACGACCTCCGGCATAGCAGTCAGGGTCACTAACCACTAGACCAACAGGCCAGTCAACACACACATACACTATCTATCGCGCATTGCTTTTTTTAACCGACTTCAAAAAAAGGAGGAGGTTATCAATTCGGTTGTATTTTTTTATGTGTACCGCAGAACTCCATCGTTTATGAACCGATTTGCAAATTTTTTGGGATCCATGAGGAATCGAGGGAACTTCTCAAATATTATAGGCAACCATATAGAGATTTTGGTATTTTCATCGAGAACTTAAGCATTTACATTCAAAAAGTAACATTTAATTAAGTGGAACTAACAAAGAAGACCAGAAATTGCCAACGGAACTTCATACTCACATAGATATCACAATGAAGATAGTTAAGCGACTATGATAGTACAAATAAATTAATGATTCTGAATAGTTATGTTAAAAATGGTATCATCAAAGTGATCTGATGATGATGATGGAGCCGGAAGGTAGGACGTGTAGCCGTGTTTGGACTTATTAGAATTGTTATGAGATGCACTTTGGATATAAGATACTATCAAACTGATCTGATGATGGAGCCAGAAGGTAGGCACAGAACTCTGTAATTAATTAATGTATCCTAGCCGTGTTTGGGTTTATTAGAATTGTCATGAGATGCACTTTGGCTATAAGGTACTATCGAACTGATCTGATGATGGAGCTGGAAGGTGGAAGGTAGATGAAGGTAATGTAACCTAGCAGTATTTGGGTTTATTGGAATTGTTATGAGAAATAGGCACTCTGGTTGTAAATGTGTCGCAACTAAAGTGTGAAATAAAATACACTAAAGGCAAAAACTACTAGCTAAAATATGGCGTCATAAAAAATTCTCCACATCGCTGTCGACTGGAAGTGTGCCGAAAAGGCTGGCGGCATTGCCACGTTGTATGGCAATGCTTAATCTCTGACCGAGGTAAAAGCCAGCCCTTGGGTCACGCGAATGTCATCTAAGCGTTTAGATAATTCTTTGAAAAGCTTATGAGCACTCGGACTCCACGGCCCAAGAGTTTCAACCCCAAACGGCTCAAAAATATTTGAGGATTTTTTTTGGAAAATCTTCTTATGACATCCCGCGCTCTTGGGTGAACCAGGGCCCAGTCTTCCTTTCAGAAGCAGACCTTTGGCCCCCGTAGGCTTCGACCCTGCTGGGCCCCTACGGCTTGCTGACATCTCCTTGAGGCGCGCTTGGAACAGTACGCGCCGTCGACGACTTCGGCTCGTTCCGGACGGTTACCGGACGTTCGGACGGTGAGCTACCCATTGCTCGCCGTCTGCAAGCCCGCGCCTACGGTGGCCGGTAATCGGGATCGGAATCCCGGCGGCGGTTGGGGCGTGAGGATCGTTGCCTCACGCGATCGGCCGTCTCTTTTGCTAGCATTACTGCTTCGCAGAAGGAGGCGACCGCCTGCCATTCCTCATCGCTCTGGACCATGGCCTGTACCAAGGCCCGGCGCGAGAGATCGCCGCCCCCGATCGCCCCCACGAGGACACGGCGTTGCTCTGCCCAAGCGGGGCACACCTCCACCGTGTGCTCCACCGTGTCCTCCGGGCGGTCCACACAATGATGACACCCGGGCGTTTCTTCCGCTCGAATCCGGTGCAGGAAACTCCCGGACTTACCATGTCCGGTGAGGACCTACGTCATGCGGAAGGTAAGGATGCCGTGAGGTCTTTCCAGCCACGCCTCAAAGAGGGAGCTTACCAAGGATCAAAATAACTTTAATTTCGGAAGTCGGTGTTTCTCGGTATTGTTTGTTTTTTATTTAACACCGATTTCCGAAATTAAAGTTATTTTGATCCTTTTAGTGTTTTTTTTAGTGAAGTCGGTTATTATTTAAGATATTATATAAAAATTATTTAGGAGGGTAATCATCAAATGACTCTTCGCACTCTATGGTGGAGCGAGAGGTAAAGCTGACGACAACCAGGCGTTTCTTCCTTCTTCGGTCCGAATCTAAACAGGAACTTCCCAAACTGGTCATGTCTGGTGAGAATCTGCGTCAGATGGAAGGAGGACAACGTGACGCCTCTCTAGCCACTCCTTAAGGAGGAGACTTACCGTCACGAATAGTGGCGTGCTCAATCGTGCATTGCTTAGCTCCATATTTCAAGCGATTTAGTCATGGTTTAGTTTAATGGCTCCATTGTGGAATGAGGTGAACCTAGTAATGAGTCCGTGCAGTCACGTCCCGAGCAGTCCCGAACATTGGCGAACGTTAACGAGCGCCGCATGTTAAAAACATTAATTTTTACAGCGCCACTATCCGCTTCCACCGATTTCCCCCGAGTGCGAGTACTGAGTAATACGTATATAGCGAAATGACTTCCAGCACATATCTACGTGTAGATACATGTACAGGCATAGCCGCGATAGCTTCGCACTCAATACCAGCGAGTGATATCGTTACGAGCAGTTATTACGAGTGACAGCCGTCGGGATTGTCCTCCTACAATAACAGCGGAAGGTCTACGTGATCGAAATTGCTTCGCATTGTGTGGAACAACATCAGATAAACACATTGGAAGCTTCCATTTGAGTGGGCGCGGGCTCCTTATTGTCCGGTTAGGGCACGGAGCGAGTGCTAAAGTGGACGAAGTCGACGTAACATGGCGAGTGGCTAGTTAGTAACGCCAGTAAAAGTTTACGAGGTGTCGGGGCCGGCCGACAGGCGGCGACGGGCGGCACTGTGTCGCTCGGCCGAGTCGCGCGGCACACACTTGTCGCTAATGATATTACTGACAGCTATGATTGCTGTCGCATTAGGACACCGACGAGCTGTGGGAGAAGCCGATGTTCTATTTTGGCGGTATTAGCATAAATAGGCATTTTTATTTACTTGGCATAGTCCTCACGACAAATCCATCTTCTCGTGTACCTAGTTGTGAATCTTGGCCTGCCAGTTCCTGGTCTTCTGATATTCATCTCTTGGTCTCTTGAAATCGCTGGAAATCGTTCTCTTCAGACCGTTGATAAAGATACTGCTAGATAAAGATAGTCCTAGCATTACTACACTGACTAACGCTGACTTCATACCATTTCGTTTATCATGGTAATAATTCGTACCTACACAGTCATAATTATTTTAGGTGTCAGCGACATGATCTTGCACTAAATATTGTGACCAATCGAAGATGTTGTAGGTATATCATAGCTCGGCTTGAACAAAACCGAGAAGAATATTCTTTAAACGAATTTTAGTTAAAAAAATTCAGGAATCCATTTTTCAACTTGAACAAATTAATGAAACCTCTTTTGAGTTTTATAATAAACATTAATTATATACGAGTGATCTATTCCTTTAAAGGGAGATACCGCAGCTTTTTTATGTAATCGGTTTTTTTTTTGCAGTCAAGTGTACTTGTGTAGGTACTCTCACTAGTTCCACGCCGCGACTAAAGTGCGCCTTCTGTATGCTCTCTCTCTGTACCAGCCGTCCCGGGGCGCGGGCGGTGCACAGCGCGCTAACTTCTGCTAACTTTGTATTTTAATTACTGGTTCGGCTCGTTACCCACCCGTGACCCTACCCCTCCGTCGTCCGGGCCGATCCCGAGCAGTTTGGTTTGATTTTATTCAAGAAGTTTGAATGTAATATCGTTGAATTCGATTTAATGTCTCAAACTTGCTTTATCTAATTGTTCCGGCCATTTATTTATATCCAATGTTGTGATGCCGGATGCAGGTACATGCTCAGTAATATTTATTGTTTAGTTACGACAATGCCTTCAGTGGAAAAATGTCTGTCTGTGTTTCAAAGATTCTTATTAAAAATCCTAACTATTTATAACATACATATTATTATATACGAGCTAAGATTATATCACTAGCGAAGTTATTAATGTAAATGAGTATGAGTGTCCTCAATATTGTACAAACACAGGCGGTACGAATAGAGGTGCTAACAGCACTGATGAGTGCAGACTAGTGAGGAGGCGCCACGTATCTGCGCGGTCCCACGCGTGTCACGTCATCGCACGCACCGCCGTGACGTCACGCGGCATGTCACCCGGGTTCGCGCGCCCAGCCTGTGGCCATTCTACTAATTGATATTATGATGATAGTTGTAGAAGCTCATGCTATAATGGTACTTAGATACTTATTGCTGTACTGGGCCTCACTTTAATTAAACGATAATAGAGAGCTTCTGCTCATAATGCAGTGCGATCCACGGTCGAGTACGGATGTGTTTCCACTGTGCACGTCACGAATTTTATTCGCGTATTACGCAGCAATAGTTGCTGCCCGATAACACTGTGAGTTTTAAAAAAGTCATGGTCAATGAATTGCTGGTTTTCCTAGTCCATGCTATTGACTAGATGGACGAGATGAGCATTATGCAGATATGCCGGTCGAATTTCGAGGAGGACGAGATCATCAGTGGAAAAATGTTACTGGAACAAGTCACTTGGAAAACTAGACGAGATGCCGTCACGCCGCAGAGATGGAACTGGAAAGAGTCTTCAGGATATCATCGATATGTTGAAGAAGACTGACCCGGACGACGTGCCAGATTTCGTGGCGAAGGAGCTGAGTAAGCTGCCCCCCGTCACATTCGATCACGTCGACGTCACATGGCTGCTAAAGGACATCACTACATTGAAAGCGGAGATGACCAGAATGCAGTCCAGAATGGAGGTATCAGAAAAGTCCAATGCTGAGCTGCGTGCGGAAATAGCATTATTTAGCAACGTTGGTTCAGTAAGTGGGTCACCTGAGGCCCCAAAAGTGAACACACGTTGAGTGGCGCAAAATGCATCAGTAGGCGGTTTTGAATCGACGAACCCAAGTGCGTCACCAGCTGCACGTCTGCTAAAGGACATCACTACATTGAAAGCGGAGATAACCAGAATGCAGTTCAGAATGGAGGTATCAGAAAAGTCCAATGCTGAGCTGCGTGCGGAAATAGCATTATTGCGCAACGTTGGTTCAGTAAGTAGGTCACCTGAGACCCCAAAGGTGAACACACGTCGAGTGGCGCAAAATGCACCAGTCGGCGGTTTTGAATCGACGAACCCAAGTGCGTCACCAGCTGCCGAAAATACTGATCAAGCGCCGCCCGCCGCCGCCGTCGCCCGCACCTCAACACCGGCTGCGGAAACGTCATATGTAGGTACGTTGACGTACGTCATATGTAGCCGCCTAACGCGAGCCTCCTATGATGTTGGTCGAGGCTCTTAGCTATTAAGCCATTGGCTGACACGACTATCGGTACAATGATCGCTGAGTCCACATCCCACATGTCGACAACCTCACGAGCCAAGTCAATATACTTGATTTGTTTATCTTTCTCGGCTTTCACGAGGTTCTCGTCATGCGGAACGGATATGTCAACAATCATTGCACGCCTCTCGATTCGGTCCACCACCACTATATCAGGCTTAATAGCTACAATAGTCCTGTCAGTGATGATGGACCGATCCCAGTACAAAGTGATATGACCATTATCAAGAACTGGGTCGGGCTCGTACCTGTAGTACGGCACTTCCGATTCCACAAGAGAGTATTTCAGAGCAAGTTGCTGATGGATAATCCTGGCTACAAGGTTGTGTCTATGCAAGTACTCTCCGTTAGCTAGACGAGAACAACCAGAGATAATGTGGCGAATTGATTCGCCCGGACGGTGACATGCCCGACAGATGTCAACCGTACCGTCCTTCACAATAAATCTCCGGTAGTTAATCGTCATGATAACTTCGTTCATAATTGCACAGACAAACCTTCGGTTTCCCCAAAGAGGTCACCGAAACGCAGCCAGGCTACGGACGCCAGTTGGTCTACATCGGGCCGTGAAGGGCCTGGGAAAAGCGTCCGTGAAGTTCCTTGCTCTGCCATACTTCCCTGTGATCGTTAGTGTCAAGCACTACCGGTTTGCGCCAGTTCTCGTTAGCCAGGGAGGGCGGGGTGAGTCCCTTGTCCACTGCCACTACATCTCGATGCATGCCCACGTTGGTAGCTAGGAAATATTCCCTGAGACTGCATACCTCGCGGTTGTGTGGGGTCTTAGCATTTAAAAAACCTCGACCCCCACACTTCCGCGGGATATACAGTCTCATCACCGACGATCGTGGGTAATGCATTCGGTATGTAGTCAGCAGTGTGAGGATCCTCCTATCCAGGGCGTCAAGTTCCGTTTGAGTCCATTTGAGTACGCCGAAAGAGTACATCAATACCGGCATGATTCAACCGTTGAAGGCGCGCACCTTGTTTCCGCCTGAAAGAAGGCTATTGAATACCTTCTTCAGGCGTCCAAAGAAACGCTTCTTCAATGATTGCTTCATGTCAGTGATATTGATGCCTAGAGCTTCCGACATACCCAAATACTTATAAGTTTCGGTTGGAGAGAGGGATCTCAGGTTTACGGAATCCGTGAGTTGAGTGCCCACGGATTATTATTATTATTCGATTTATTTATTTATAATACGGTATTTCTGATTCCACAAGATTGTATTTAAGAGCAACGGGCTACGAGGTTGGGCCTATGCAAATAGTCTCCGTTAGCTAGATGAGAACACCCAGAAATAATGTGTCGGTGGCATGCCCGACAGATGTCAACCGTACCGTCCTTCACAATATATTTCCGGTAGTTGTTCGTCATCATAACTTCGTCCATTATCGCAAAGACAAAACCTTAAGTTTCCCCGAAGAGGTCACCGAAACGCAGCCAAGATACGGACGCTAACAGGTCTACATCGGGCCCATGTAAGGCCCGGTAAAAGCGTCCGTGAAGCTCCTTGCTCTGCCATACTTTCCTGCGGTCATTAGTGTCCAGTACTATAGGTTTGTTATTATTATTATTTTTATATATTTTATTTATCTCAGGACCCTGAGGTCCTGGACCTTTGGGAGGCGTACGAGGAGCCGAAGCCAACTCGCAGAGGCCCTTTAGATAATTATAAAGGAACATGATATCAACCGACGATTATCCCTGTACGCGCTATGCTAGTGCACCCAAGGACAACCCCCGGTTATTGAAAAACTGTTGCGACATATGGAGAACAAAGATAATAGGGCTATGGTTTTTGGAGTCTTAAGTGGACTGGTAACATGGAACTATGTCAAGACTATGGCCCCTGCCTGAACAACGTTATTAATATGCATCGAAAAAAGGCAGGGGGTGACTTGCACACTCAATAAATGGGCCCCCAAAAACGGCCGCTAGCACGAAGTGACGTAGCAACAAGAGGGCAACATATCCTGAGGTGCTTGAGGAGTGGAGAGGTATACCACGGCTATCAGGACAATCCCGGAAGTACGGTCAAGATCCCTACCAGCACCTTACTGGATTATACATCCTTCTCCCGAGCACGTTTGCTCTTGCGAATCTCCACTTAAGCCAGCCAATAAAGGCAAGAGAGAGGTGGGAGCTCAGTTCCTCGTCAGTGTTCACTACGGCCGGCCAATAAAGGCAAACCGGAGATGAAGAACAAGAATTCTCCCGGGAGATCGGGTCCGTGGGGTCGCTAATGCCCAACAGTTCGCCACAAAACTGCATTGCGGATTGTATCTCTATTAGTCTGGCCCCTCACCCTAGGCATATTACGGCAAAGCAAACTTTACCGATACAGACCTAGGGTATATTGGAGCACGCAAGCCCCACCACGACGTCAACGTAGAGATACGGCGATGGGGTTATTATTATTATCATTATCTTTATTTATTTTTTATACATATTTTATATATTTTTTAAATATTTCTTAAAAACACACAAAAAAACATTTAAAAATATAAATAATAGTAGCCCGCCGGCATCGAAAACAGGGTCCTGGCTGCCGGCGGTCATGGATCCTGAGAGAGGAATCTCCTAACAATGCGCGCCCTGTCCAGGAGTACTGCTTTCTGGATAGGACCCTTGATCCAGCCGCCTAACGAGAGCCTCTTCAGATGTTGTTCGAGACTCTTGGCTATTAAGCCATTGGCCGTTACGACTATCGGCACAATGATTGCTCTATCCACTTCCCACATGTCGACAACCTCGCGAGCTAAGTCAAGATACTTAGTTTGCTTATCTTTCTCAGCTTTCACGAGGTTCTCGTCATGAGGGACCGCTATATCAACAATCATTGTGCGACGCTCTAGTCGATCTATCACCACTATATTATGTTTATTGGCAACAATAGTCCTGTCAGTGATGATAGATCGATCCCAATTTAACGTGATATTGCCATTGGTGAGAACTGGGTCGGGCACATACCTATAGTACGGTACTTCTGATTCCACAAGATTGTATTTAAGAGCAAGTTGCTGGTGAACAATCCTGGCTACGAGGTTGTATCTATGCAAATAGTCTCTGTTAGCTAGATGAGAACACTCAGAAATAATGTGTCGGATTGATTCCCCGGGTCGGTGGCATACCCGACAGATGTCAACCGTACCGTCCTTCACAATGTATTTCCGGTAGTTATTCGTCATCATAACTTCGTCCATAATCGCAAAGACAAAACCTTTTTATATTTTTTGATAGGTTCGCGCTTGACCACTGTCTCACCTGATGGAAAGCGATGATGCGGTCGATGATGGAGCGCGCTTACCTAGAAGTAACCTATTCACTCTTGACTTAAAGATTCCCGGGTTGTAGCCATCAGAAAACACAGACCTTCGGTTTCCCCGAAGAGGTCACCGAAATGCAGCCAAGATACGGACGCTAACAGGTCTACATCGGGCCATCCGATGTAGTCCGTCCGGCCCAGGAGATTTCCAGTTAGACAACGGACGGACTGCACGGGCTACATCTTGGGGTCTGATTGTTATTGCCCCCATTTTTGGTAAAAGATCGCATGCGCGCTCGACCTCTCGAATTCAATCACCCTCGGTGTGACTGACAGGCACCGACCAAATGCTGGGCCAAAATGAACACGTATGGCGTCATCATCCGGCAGGCCCGTATCAGTCACACCTTGGTCCGTGGTTTTTATTGTAATTGTGGGTTGAAAAAAGGTTTTGTAAATATTTTAATTTGTCGGAAATTAGTGTGAGAATTATTTGTGCCGTTGACGTTGTTGGTGTTGCCACAGATTATTATTATTAATATTTCGTTTATTCATTTAAAATAACCTAAAAATTATATTTTTAAATATTCCATTATAAAATAAAAAACATGTAAAAATATATAAAAACTTTTTATAAAAAAAAAAATAACCGACTTCACTAAAAAAAACACTAAAAGGATCAAAATAACTTTAATTTTGGAAGTCGGTGTTTCTCGGTATTGTTTGTTTCTTATTTAACACCGACTTCCGAAATTAAAGTTATTTTGATCCTTTTAGTGTTTTTTTTAGTGAAGTCGGTTATTTTTTTTTTTATAAAAAGTTTTTATTTCACACTTTTTAGTTGCGATACACTTATAAACAGAGTGCCTATTTCTCATGACAATTCCAATTAACCCAAATACTGCTAGGTTACATAGTTTTATTATAAAGTTCCTGTGTCTACCTTCCTCCTTCCGGCTCCATCATCAGATCAGTTCGATAGTACCTTATAGCCAAAGAGCATCTCACGACAATTCTAATAAGCCCAAACACGGCTAGGATACATTGATTAATTACGGAGTTCCTGTGCCTACCTTCCGGCTCCATCATCAGATCAGTTCGATAGTACCTTATAGCCAAAGTGCATCTCATGACAATTCTAATAAGTCCAAACACGGCTAGGTTACATTGATTAATTACGGAGTTCCAGTGCCTACCTTCCGGCTCCATCATCATCATCAGATCACTTCGATGATACCATTTTCAACGTAACTATTCAGAATCATTCATTTATTTGTATTGTCATAGTCGCTTAACTATGTATATCTTCATTGTAATATCTATTTGTGTATGAAGTTCCGTTGACCATTTCTGGTCTTCTTCATCAGTTCCACTTCATCAAATGTTACTTTTTGACTGTAAATGCTTAAGTTCTTGATGAAAATACTAAAATCACCATAGGGTTGCCTATAATTTTTGAGGAGTTCCCTCGATTCCTCATGGATTCCATCATCAGAACTGGATTTTGAAAAAAATGGGACCAATCTGGAAGCATATCCTGTATAGGGAAAAAAAAATTTTGCAAATCGGTCCATAAACGACGGAGTTCTGAGGTAACAAACATAAAAAAAAAAAATAATGATAAAAAAAAAAAAAAAAAAAAAAAAAAAAAAAAAAAATACAACCGAATTGAGAACCTCCTCCTTTTTTTTGAAGTCGGTTAAAAAAGTAGTAGCCCACCGGTATCGGGAACAGAGTCCAAGCTACCGGCGGTCAGGGCTCCAGAGAGAGGAACCTCCTAACTAGAACCGTGTCCAGGAGTACCACATTCTGAATCAAGCCCTTGATCCAGCCGCCTAACGCGAGCCTCCTAAGATGTTAGTCGAGGCTTGTGGCTATTAAGCCATTGGCTAACACGACTATCGGTACAATGATCGCTGAGTCCACATCCCACATGTCGACAACCTCGCGAGCCGAGTCAATGTACTTGATTTGTTTATCTTTCTCGGCTTTCACGAGGGTCTTGTCATTCGGAACGGATTATGTCAACAATCATTGCACGCCTCTCGCTTCGGTCCACCACCACTATATTAGGCTTATTGGCTACAATAGTCCTGTCAGTGATGACGGACCGATCCCAGTGCAAAGTGATATGACCATTATCAAGAACTATGTCGGGCTCGTACCTGTAGTACGGCACTTCCGATTCCACAAGAGAATATTTCAGAGCAAGTTGCTGATGAATAATCCTGGCTACAAGGTTGTGTCTATGCAAGTACTCTCCGTTAGCTAGACGAGAACAACCAGAGATAATGTGACGATTTGATTCTCCCGTACGGTGACATGCCCGACAGATGTCAACCGTCCCGTCCTTCACAATAAATCTCCGGTAGTTATTCGTCATGATAACTTCATCCATTTATTATTATTCCATTATTTATTTTATATACTTAAAAAAACACTTTAAAAAGAAACATTAGCCACACAAAAAATAGTAGCCCACCGGCATCGGGAACAGAGTCCAAGCTGCCGGCGGTCAGGACTCCTGAGAGAGGAATTTCCTAACAACGCGCGCCGTGTCCAGGAGTACTGCTTTCTGGATCAGGCCCTTGATCCAGCTGCCTAACGAGAGCCTCCTTAGATGTTGTTCGAAACTCTATTATTATTTTTTATTTTTTTTATTAATGATAGGCTCGCGTTTGACCACCATCTCACCTGATGGTAAGCGATGATGTGGTCGACGATGGAGCACGCTTGCTATTTATTAGTTATTATATCTCAGAACCCTGGGGTCCTGGACCTTTGAAAGGCGTACGAGGAGTCGAAACCAACTCGCAGAGGCCCCTTATACGCTTTTAATGGAACGTGGTACCAACCGGCGATTATCCCTGTATGCTATGCTGGTGCATCCAAGGACAACCCCCAGTTAATGAGAAACTATTGCGACTTATGGAAAACTAAGATGGCTATGGTCTTAAGTGGACTGGTTACCAGGAACTATGTTAAGACTATGGCCTCTGCCTGAACAATGTTATTAATTTCCATCGATAAAAAGACAGGGGATGACTTGCACACTCAATAAATGGGCCCCCAAAAACGGTCGCTAGCACGAAGTGACGTAGCAACAAGAAGGCAACATATCCTGAGGTGCTTGAGGAGCGGAGAGGTATACCACGACTATCAGGACAATCCCGGAAGTACGGTCAAGATCCCTACCAGCATCTTACTGGATTATACATCCTTCTCCTGAGCACATTTGCTCTTGCGAATCTCCACTCATGACAGCCAATAAAGGCAAGAGAGAGGTGGGAGCTCCGTTCCTCGTCAGTGTTCACTACGGCCGGCCAACAAAGGCAAGCCGGAGATGAGGAACAAGATTTCTCCCGGGAGATCGGGTCCGTGGGGTCGCTAATGCCCATCAGTTCGCCACGAAACTGCCCTGCGGATAATAACGTAATACCGCATACTTAGGGCATACTGAAAGTTTCTGGATTCTGATAAATAAGACTAGATATAAGACTAGATTCATTTATTGTTTTTCAAAGTATATTACCTCTCAATTAATGCATTTTTGCTTCGAGGACACTTTTCGCAAACTTTTTCTAAGACTCTGGGCAAGCAAGTGTTGACGTACCAATCTGCAGTCACTGTCCTTTGATCTTCAAGCGATACTGAATGCTGAAAAAAGAAACAACCATTTTTTACCAACATTTCCACTTTTTTTAACTTTCGTCGGCAAATCTTCAAAAGGAAAGACTCACTCTGCCGACCGGGTTTTTCTTTCGGGTTCAAAGCAGCACACCCAGGTTTCGTCACCTGTCACGATATTATAGACAGCCGATGACTGTCCTGTCATTTTACGACACCACTGGACACGCAGTCGTTTCTGGTCCTCCGTTAAGTCATGTGGTATCCATCGAGTGCAAACTTCCGAACCTTCAGATGCACATGTAAAATGTTTTGCACTTGGCTCATTCCAATAACTAACACAGCCCAAATTTCTGGCAATCAATTTTTTTGTCAGTTTCAATAAGTTGTCGTACGGTGTCAATATTCGAGTCTGTAACAGCATTCGCCAGCCGACCTTCACGTACCTCGTCATAGAGATGAACACGTCCACGTCTAAATTCTTCAAACCATGAATACACAGAGCTGCGACATGGTGCTTCATCACCAAATGCCAATTGAAGTCTCTGGCAACTCTCTTGTTGACTTAGGCCACAACGAAAATCATTGAACAAAAATGTTCACGAGTTAAATTAATTTTGATAGCGACATACAATCTTTGATAGGACGCGACAATGAAAAAACAAATGAAAGCCCCAGAAATTAAAAATTAACATGCTCGCAAAGAGTTACATTTTCTAATTCTATATTGCCTTTAGGCGCGATTGGTCCAATTCGCAATTGGTCCAACTCACCTATTCGCGATTGGTCCAATTCGCAGTTGGTCCAATTCGCAGTTAGTCCAATTCGCAGTTGCTTCAATATAAAGTATTTCCAAAATTAAATTAAATAACCCATTTTATTGTACTATATTTTATTTATAACCATATTAGTAGGTAATTATCTTGTGTTACAAGCTCATACCTACCAATAAATATTAGAAAGAAAGAAAGAAAAGTGAAAATACATTTATTTGGCACACGCAAAAATGTGAATCCTCCATATTATTATAATTGTAACAAAGAAGAGTAAAAAAAAACCCGATTGTGTTTTTTCATTCTTTTATTGTAAGTGGCCAAATTCAGAGACTCTCAGTATGCCCCACGTACACATTCGTGCTCGTTATTCGCCGCCAATATGTAAAATGCGGCTTTATGTAACTCCTTTATATTGAATATTGTTTAGCAATATTACATTGTCCACTTGTACAGGTTATCCATCTATTTTTGTACAAAGTTATTTATGTGCAAGCACACGCGATGCAGACATTTTCTAGCTTTAGAGCATAAAAGTGTGACAGTGATTGAAAAATATACGAGCGTCCATAAAGCCCGTACGTTTATGCGTCACCTCTGCCCTGTGACAGCTGACCCGCCAATGAGGGCCGGCATGCTGGCGTAAACTTCGCTTTAATAAGCACAAGAGCACTCCTCGTAGGGTGACGGAGGGTGGGGGGAGGGACGCGTTGTGGCCGCAACAGGTGGTCCTCACGCAACTGCTTTATAGGCATCGAACGATTCAACAATCATAGTCTACTAGTAAACAGCAAGTCAACTACTTGGAACGACCGATTCATACTACAACAAGGAGTGGTTTCTTGATAGCTACTAAGCTACTATCTGAGGGTCGTGTAGTAAACAGTGAGTAGATTACTTCTGGGCAAAGCGTGCTCCAATATCAACCCCTTCATCGCTTACCATCAGGTGAGATAGTGGTCAAATTCAAGCCTATTAATCATTCCATTTTAAAAAAACAAGTTTGTCAATTTGTTATCTACGGTAATCTATAACATTTAATAAACAGTTTTATATACAGGCATTATATAACTTAATTTAATAACTAAAGCATTTACGACAGTGAGCGCTACCGCTATGAGGGGCGATGCTCTTGCAATAAGTGCTGGTTCAGTCATTCCAGTCAAGGCCCACAATATCACGTTTCATTCAAGCTCAAACAAGGAATAACTGGTAAATGAGATGATGGAACTAAACTAAAAGATTTCGAGCAGCAGCCATGTTGGACACGAGCTATTTAGAGCCACTTTTGACCCTTTTAAATTCAAAATCCATTTAACATTATTATCATCATTTTAACCAAAAGATGTCCACTGTTAGAAATAGGCTTCCCCCAAGTAGGTATCGCCATAACGACCGGTCTTGTGCGTCTCGCATCCATAAGAATCCCGCGACCCTCACCAGGTCATTGGTCTACCATGTGAAAGGCCTTCTAATGTGCCCTGCCCACTGCGACTTAAGTTTAGATATTTTTTCGGTTATGTGGGTAACTGGTTCTCCTGCGGATATTATTATCTTCATTCCTGATGCGATCACGCAAGGAAACTCTGAGCATAGCCCTCCTTTCCATTGTCCTTTTGGTGACCTTAAGCCTTCTGTTAAGGCCCATTGTAAGCGACCACGTTTCACAGCCATATGTCATCACTGAGAGTTGATCACTGACACACAGGATTATATAGGGTCTCCTTTTATAGTAGAACTTTTTATGTACTAATATTATTTTGCATAACAACTGATAGCATAAACTTCATTTCGCATATCAAAACGGTTACCTAAACTTAATTCCACTGATTTCTGGGTGGTTGTGGTGGTCTTGGTTATAAGTAAGCAGGCATGCAGTATGCAAGCAGGCATGCAGCTTGGAAGCTGGCATGCAGCTTGGAAGCAGGCATGCAACATGCAAGCAGGCATGCAGTATGCAATCATGCATGCAGCAGGCACGCAGCATGTAAGCTGGCATACAGCATGCAGCAAGCATTGTTTTTGTCACCACCCTGGCGCTGCGGGGTTCGGGCGGTTTTCTGCAGAACTTGGCTACTTTTAGATCTGTATTCTTTTGTCGGTGAATTCGAACACCACACTGCACCACATTTTTGAACTTAGCTTCTATTTTCACATTAGTATTTGTTGTAGGTTACTTTTACCCACGTTAAATAGTTGCTTAAATCTTCATAAAGTAACATGAGTAAGGTCTCCATTTGCATAATATGTACAGCGCGGCACTTGAAACTGAAACATTACTACTAGTAATATGGCTAGATTTGTTCAATTGAGGCTCTGTGATTAATGTCGTTAAATACTCATCAGTTAGTTTGTCCAGTGTATTCTGATTAAGTATAATTATTATATTCATTTTATGAATTGACTGGCAGATGTCCAAATTGCTTACAAGTGTAACGGCGCACGGCGACACGTCCGCGCCATTATCCAGCTATTGGCGAGTTGACCTACTGCGGCGTCGCGCTGTGGCCACTGTGCCCCCAGTGTTGGTAAACACAGATGAGCAACCATTTTTATGAGCTGGACGACCAACGTTCAATAACAGTGGAGTGCGTGCTTCGCTCAGTGGATAATTTCCGGCTGACGCCCGCTGTAACAACACAGTACCCGCTGCCCTGTGGGTGCGGCACACCTGCCTCACTCCGGCTTCCTTACTGACGGCTTCTGTGTTTATTATGCTACGTTATAATAATTATCGTAAGCTACAAATCACAGTTCTGGCTTGTAACTGTATTTTATTAATGTCTCACAAATTAGGCCTGGGAAATTCAGATTAGCATAAGCGACTTATGTAGTACGTAGTGACTTATTATGCGATATTACCTTTTGCACTGTTTAAAATTGCCAATAATATTGAGCATAATAATGAATTAGAAAGAACCATTATTTTAAAAGTAAAGTCTTCGATCGTAAATATAAAATGGATCCTCGCTAGTCCCTCAGAAATAAATTCAAAGAAATTGATATACTGACTCTGCCTTCTCTTTATATCTTAGAAATTATTTTGTGTTCGTAAAAACTTAGCACTCTTTAAAATTAGAAGCGACTTTCACAACAAAAATACGCGTAGTAAACACGAAATTGTAGTAACCCAAATGGAGATTAAAGACCAGCAAGTCATTCTTAGTAAACAGCATACGCTTTTATAACAAGGTGCCAAAGGCGGTAACAGAACTTAGCGAGGGAAAATTCAAAACTCATATTAAGCGTGTTCTAACCAAAAAAGCGTATTACAACGTTAAAGACTATATCGAAGACACGCTTGTTTGGTAATGACTAAACCTGCACTGCCCCCTAGTAACTCATTAATATTGTTTCTGGTAACTGCTCCATCTTTGTTTTAATATATAGGGTGACTGGTAATTAGTGTACGATACTTAAACACGTGATTGTGCTCATGATAACCAACAACTTTTACTATAGGAACAAACCTGAAATCGCGACCAAAAAATCAGCTGTTCAGTACATTTATGTTTGCCTAATGTACTGAACAGCTGATATTTTTTTCGCGATTTCGACTTTGCTCCCATAATAAAAATTGTTTGTTATCATGAGCACAATCACGTGTTTAAGTATCGTACACTAATTGCCAGTCACCCTATATATATAATTTTTTTAACACATTGCTTTTGCAATATTTTTTAAATTATTTAGACCTCAACTACCTTAAAATCGTTAGTAGGTTATTTATTTTGATAACATCTCATTTATTGATAGTTGTAATTATTCATATTTTTCTTGCTTTTTTTATATAGCCTCTTTTTTATAATGTGAATGTGAGAACACTGTAGACTCCACGAATTCTTAGATTACATTCTATTACGACTCCCTTTTTTAATTCATTACCCCGCGCGAACGCCGGCGTTCGCTCGGTCATTGTCTTTCTATTGTGTCTCTAATTACGCTACTCAATAGGTACGATTATTTTTATTGTGCTTTTGGGTACAATATTGACTGGTCTACACTGTTCTTACATAATATCTATTAATACTGTGATATGGAAATATTGTAACAGCAACCACTTTTTGTAAAAGAGTAACCATGGAGTTTCTTGCCGGTTTTTCTCCATAGGAAACAACCAATTTGGAACCGTTACCGTGCACTAGCTTCTGACGTTTTATAAGTGCCTATGTAGGCCTATGTGAAATAAAAATATTAGAATTTTGAATTTTTGTAAAATTTGTGCTAATGAGTTTCCATGAAAATATCACGAAATATCGTTAATGTCCATTCGCGTGTTTTACAATCATATGGTAATCGTATACCTGGTAGAGGTACAGTGGCTCCTACTTACCGTCGCAGCGCATCAGACTGAGCAGGGGGCTGCGGTCGCTGCGGAGTGCGGCGTGAGTGTTGCGCGCTTGTGGCCTTGTGCCGAGCACCGACACACCGTGCTGTGTTCTGTGACCTTCACAGGGTATGAAGAAACCCATACTCTGCAGATACATTGAAGGAAAATATACTTTTATTAACTTCAACTATTCTTCATGCAGTTGCTCTCAGAGTTATCTTTAAACGCTTAAATATTGCTGTTTATACATGATTGTGTGCGTACTAGTTTACAATTTACATTGAACCGCCACAGTGACCGGGTTTGACTTCTCTAAGATGTATTAAAAACTGTTTCTTTGTTTGCGTTATAAAAGATGCAGTTAAAGTTTACAGACGACATATCGCACCATATCGTTGGGATAGCGCGATGGTGACCAACGATAAACTCCTTCAATCAACGTTTTATGGAGCGCATCAATTTTATGATGTCGACGACGCGACGCGCCGAGGAGGTGGAAATTGGCGCAGGTGTCCGTGGAGGCCCCTGGAAACCAGCTCCAGATATAAGTCATTATTGCGCAAATGATGTATAACAAATAACTGGAGTATATATTACAAAGAGTCGTTTCAGACGATAATAATTCATCTTAGTCGCTCATCTCATAAGCTTTATTGACCTACTAAGCCAGCAGATTCATCAGAAATGAAGATATCCGCAGGAGAACCAAGGTTGCCGACATAGCACGAAGATTCGCCAATCTTAAGTGGCAATGGACAAGGCATATTGCTCGCAGAACAGATGGCCGTTGGGGCCGAAAGGTTCTGGGGTAGCGACCGCGTACCGGAAGACGCAGCGTTGGAAGGCCTTCCACAAGGTGGACTGATGAACTGGTAAAGGTTGCAGGAATCCGATAAATGCGAGACGCACAGGACCGATTATTGTGGAGAAACTTGGGGGAGGCCTATGTCCAACAGTGGACGTATTTCGGCTGAAATGACGATGATGATCATGAAGCCAACAGATCAACATAAATTTTAACTGAAGGAAATTATTTTAGAACAATGGTCGTTAGATGTCGATATCGTTTGGCTGCAGTCAACCATCCCTCTCGCCTCTCACTCCAGCGGTAAGCGGCGAGTATTTTGTAAAGTAATGAGCAGTCCCCAGAGCGTTGCCGTTTAAGGCGTATACGCCCTTGAATACCTAGCCGGGGTTACATGCACCCCTACTCGTACTGCCGCATGCGCCCGCATAGAGCCCCGCTGACCTTTAAATCCATTTTCTTTGCGAAACATCGATTGATTTCCATTTGCTATTTGTGTAAACATATTTCTAAAGATCAAAGCCATTTGGAAGGAGTAGGGAAAACAAGCGAAAAAATATCATGTTGTAAAATTATTCTTTTGGCAAAAGTATTAGTCATACGATAATATTATAAGAATCTATATTAAATAAATATTTTTCAAACCTGTTGTCCTAGCCGTTACCGAGGAGTAGGCTTCAGAAAATCACTGTTTTATGGCACTGCTCGGGGTTAAGGCGAGACTGGCCCCGCCAAGCTCGCGGCACTGCTCGGGGTTAAGGCGAGACTGGCCCCGCCAAGCTCGCGGCACTGCCCGTGGTTAAGGCGAGACTGGCCCCGCCAAGCTCGCGGCACTGCTCGGGGTTAAGGCGAGACTGGCCCCGCCAAGCTCGCGGCACTGCTCGTGGTTAAGGCGAGACTGGCCCCGCCAAGCTCGCGGATGCACATGATTTGAACAGCACACTGTAGTGTAGTGTAAACCGTGGGCTGCGAGTGGTCGCTTTATTGATATGGTGCTTCACACCTGCCCGGGCACATGGCTGGCCGGGCACATTGCTCGCAGAACAGATGGTTGATGGGGTCGAAGGGTTCTGGAGTGGCGACCGCGCCCCGGAAGACCAGCGTTGGAAGGCCTTCCACAAGGTGGACCGATAACCTGGTGAGTATCGCGGGAATCAGATGGATGCAGAACGTACAAGACCGGTCGTTGTGGTGACACTTGGGGGAGGTCTATGTCCAGCAGTGGACGTCTTTGTGCAGAAATTATGATAACACTCCACTAACTGTTACGGACAGATACGTAGGAGCAATCATAAGTTGTGGGTGCTGAGGGCTCGCTGCACGCCTAGGTATCTATAGTGGTTCAGGCGCCGACGTCTGTCACTTTATTTACAATCGCAATTCTTATGGCAGGGTGTCCGGCTCTAGCTGCCTATGTAGTTGCAGCAATTTCTTACATACACTTTTCCCATTAATATAAGCGATGAACATGCGATTCACCCATTAAAGGCAAGATAATATCTCAACTAAATTGAGTTACACCAAACCTTATTATAATTCCATGTATTTCAATTTTCAGCTTCAGTAAATGTAGCCGTGTACCTCGTGTTTTGTTAACATTAGGAATTAGCGCTCCGCCCACTGAACTAATATTGACCGAGCCCGCTGTTCAACTTAGCACAACGATTATGATTACAACCCCGGAGAGACAGCCGCGGGCAGGGCTCGCTGACCGGCTCGCTCGGGCCTCGCGGGACACGACGCTCCATGTCCATGTCTATGGCTCTAGTTGATAGGAATCGAGTCCACGAACATGTTTCCTCGCAGTAAGCTCATTATTTTGGGCCTGATATTATGTGGAGTCATCAATTTTATTATTTCTGTTAACATCTATAAGCCGCAGTGGGCAACCCTTTTCCATTATGCTCTTATGTTTCTTAATTCATTAACGCTCAGGCGGTAGCCGGCGCCCGGAAGCCATTGTCTTACTATTGTGTCTCTAATTACGCACGTCAAAAGGTTAATGCGGGAATATGGAAGCAATACAGTGTGACGACCCTATTACGATGTTACGCATATTTAGAGGAAAATAAAAATGAATCTTATAACTTTCAGTACGATTTCGTTATTCCACCAGATACCTACCTATTTATAGAATACATCACTCCTCGATTCACCGAACACTTCATGAATATTATTAGCAGGCTGATCCCGAGATTCGTAACTCGAGATATTATATGTACATTTTTGTTTAATTTCATCTAGACTGGTGCTAATGCATACGTGTAGATGAGTTAACTAGAGAGTCGGTGGTGAGTAAGTCTCGCTCGCTTCCTGCATGCTAATGTTTGCTGACGTCACGTGTTGTATCACTACAGTTTGTAGCGATCACCGACAACTAATCGACTCGCTGTTTATGTTGTCTGATCGTTTTATGTGATCGTTCTGATCTGGGATATAAATACTTCAGGAGACTGTTTACTTTTCTTTCCGTACGAGATCTTACATTAACTGTGTAGCGTTCAGCGAGCCTGTTCTTATTCAGTTATTCTGACGCGGGATTAGTTTATCTGAACGCCGACGCGACGCGACGACAACTAGACTGTCGCTTATCGGAGAACAGTAAGTCTAACGCGGAAATGGTATTCTGTGAAACCATTTTAAAAATAAAGTTGGAAATGAGTTGGGCAGAAGTGTCGGGTAATATCTCACTGACACGATTTTCTTTTAAGTTTATTTAGAAAAGATAACTAAGTTGGGCTTGGATTCGATTTACGACTATATATCGGAGACGCGATTCGCCCTACTAAAGAATTTAGTTTGACTGAATTGATGCTATTTGTTAACTGAAAATGAACACATTATGTACGTAGGTAGATACTTTACATTAGCGACGATCGTCTTCCAGTGAATGGACTCGGGACAGTAATCTGTCACACTAGACGTGTCTCCTGCACTGCTACACTATGAACATCACACATGACGTCTCATGGCGCACACGTCACCGCGCCAGCGCGCGCACTCATGTACAATGATGGATGCGCGGCAGCCGGCAGTCGGCAGCCGCGCAGTCACTGACCCGACACAGTATACACACGCGCAGCTGTCCTGCCACTTGTCACAATACTAATATCGTGTAAACACTCGTACACTTGACCTTGCCCTCGCGCTTCACTCGCACATTCGTTCACTGAAACTTTTCATTGTAGCTGTTTCAGCCGTGACTTGTTTGTTGAATAGCAGCTGTTTTGTTCACTTGGTGAAAGTATTTAACGCCAAAGCATTTAAAAAGTGACTTCTCGTGTAATTGTTTGGGCAACCGGCTCTACTGTCTATGCTGAATATATGCCTCTATGTTACAATACGTGAAGCATATTCGTGACGTTAAGTTATGAACTTATGAGGCTTTCCTTTTAGATCACCAAATCGAATATCACCCCTAGCTTTCCACGGGGTGCGCCAGTACTGTGGTGGTCGGAGAGGAAATGTATGTTATTGCTGAATATTTGTTTAAATAACTGAGATGCCGCACTACGTGTTATTTGACATCATAACAACTACAACCCCTAGCAAGGCATTGCTGTGAGACGTTTTACAGCCTACAGCACAATCTCTGCTGACTCACGAACACATAGTTTATGGGAGAAAAAAATTATGTTCCCCTTTGTATGGAGAAAACAATAGTTTTGAGGAATAAAACTGTCAGCCCGACCGTAAAAGAGAATTTACGATAAAAATACAAACTCGTTTGGCGCTCACACGCTCGTATCGTTCGTACTGCTGGTAGCGCTCACGTCGCTCGTATAGCTCACAGCGCTCAGTATAGTTACTATGAGATGAGGTTTTCTGGGTGTTGCGCCGTTGTCTTACATTGCGACCGTTAAACCGCCGCCGAGCGAGTTTATGAGCACTCTCCTCCGGCGCCGCTTCCTTCCGTGAGAGACAGAGGAAGTTTGCTTCGTTCTCGCGCACAAACACCGACGATGTAGTTCCTTTCACTTAAAGCGAGCGAACGGCTTCCACTGCTTGTTGTTCCGTGCTTCGTTATACATTAACAACTTACATTTATTTATAGCTTTTGTTAATATACTCCACAACGGTGAAACCCTAAAGAAGAATCTGTATATATCAATGTGTGGGTCCATGTTGCCGGTTTTTAGCAAGATATTTGAAAAGGTGATGTTAAATCAAATGCTTAATCATTTTAACACAAATAACATCTTACACGATAAACAGTATGGTTTCACCAAAGGACGTTGTACAACTGACGCTGGTGTCTCCTTACTAAAACACATTTTTAATGCATGGGAAGAGGTACAGGATGCAATAGGCGTCTTCTGTGACCTGTCTAAGGCGTTTGATTGTGTGGTTCATGAAACATTACTCCTGAAACTTGAGCATTACGGACTAGGCAAAATAGCTTTAATCTTATTCAAATCTTATTTGATTGACAGACAGCAACTAGTTCAAATAAACGGCGTCAATTCGTCGGGATTAACTATGAAAATAACTAAAATAGACTGACTAGTCTCAGTAGTAGGGTAGTTGTGTGTCTAGTCATCCGCCAATTTACGGATGTTGAAACCGCTAGACTTAGCGGTATCAACATCCGTAAATTGGCGGATTTTTCTAACAGCATATGCAGCTGAGCTAAGCCGTCCTGCAAGAGATGTTAAATGAGGAGTGTGTTACATACTTAATTCAGAAAAGTGTAACCTCGAATAACACGTTCCCGTAAGTTTACTAATCCGAAACACTTAACAACGAATGCACGTTACCACGAAAAACTTAACGCCGTAGCCACGCGATCTCGAATTACATGATTCAGAAACACTGTAATATCGAATAACACGACCCCGTATGTTTACTAATAGGAAACTCTTTACAACGAATGCACGCTGCTACGAAATACCTAACGCCACAGTCATGGAATCTCGAATAACCAAATCTCTAATTCACCAATTCGATAATAATAATTTAAATAGATAGATTAAAGGAGAAGATAGCATTTGTTGTTAACTGACTCGAATTGGTGAATGAGAGATTTGGGAACAGTGTTTCGGATTAGTAAATTTACGGGAACGTGTTATTCGAGGTTACACTTTTCTGAATTATGTAACACACTCTTAAATGAGGACCCCATTGTAGCCTTGAGTCAAGCGTAATCCCCAGGAAAACCGTTTTGTCGACAAATTCTAGTTTTTCATCGTTTAGTACTACGTCACAATCACTACTTTTGACATTCGGTAAGGAAAATCTTATGCATTTAGTTTTTTTCCCGTTTAAAACTAGATTATTAGCAGTGAACCAGTTTTGGACCTGCAGTAGTGCGTTATTTTCGTCGTCAAGATTATTAGTCCTTCTATTTATCTTAAAAATCAAAGAAGTGTCGTCGGCAAACAGCACCATATTAAGTTTATTTTGCAACAAATAGGGTAAATCATTAATATAAACTAAAAATAAAAAAGAAACTAAAAATATATAATAATATACCTCCACAAATATTAGAACTCAATGAAACAAAATTTAAATCTTGTATTAAACGCACACTATGCAGGCAAGCATATTATAAGTTGGAGGATTATATTCAAGATAAAAATTGGAGTGGAGTTTCTTGCACATTCTTCTCTATAGAGATCAACGCTTTGGAATGTGCAATTAGCATCATTTTTTTTTCTGACTGACTGACTTCATGACATTTCAAAAGTGCCTGTCAATGGTTTATTTGAAATAAAATGCTTTGAATCTTTGAATCTTTGTGAAGCCGTAGATAAGCTACTGGTGATTGCAAATCTGACCAGTGAGGCTGCATGGAGTTGTTTTCAGTAGGTACGGAGCAGTCAGGGGCAGGTTCTTAACTTGCAGGAGCACAGATGTAGCGAACATATATTATGTAACGAGAATATAATTATATTATGTAGCGAACAGTAGAAAATAGTTTGTGAGCGTTTATGTATGTTTGTTACTTCTTCACGGTCGAACGGCTGAACAGATTTGGATGAAACTTGGCACACGGGTAGACCGTGCCCTGAAATAGCACATATAACTATTTTTATCCCGTGACTATATTCCCTTGGGATAATGTTGTACTATGACGCGGGCGAAGTCGCTGGCAGCCACTAGTGAGCTATCAGTGGAGTGAGAGATTATATTAATGTGTAGCTGCGTTGTGAACAGCTTGCGTCAGCGGCAGAGGTCAGGGTGCAGGTGAAGTACCGCGAGCACTTAGCATTACTCTAGTCACTCAGCGAACAGCTGCAGAAGAACCACTCACACGATCATGAGTACAATTAGCGTTGTCTCTAACTGCCGGGTGGTCTGTCAAATCAAATTAAAATTAAATTAAAGTTCATCAAAGATACCGACCAAAACGTTTAAATGTAATTTTACTCACAATTTCATGAAATTTTGGGATTGCTATAAAAGCTTTGATGTATCAGCGGTCTACCTACATCGCATGTCTTCTAGCGGTCATGGTTGCTTGCTGAGCATGAAGAAAAGACCTTCTGAGCTGCCTGCCCTGCGGTATAATAGAATGCATGCTAGCACTTACTCGCTAAATGTTACATCTGCGCGTTACTTCATTCATTTACAAGCAGTTTGATTTATTATGTGTTATCGCAATTACTCAGGAAGACAAAAAATGTGATGAAATGATTTGTTTAAAAATCCGTGTGTCGCAATAGTGGGCAGATGTAGCGAAGTGGTCGCCATCCGGCCGCGTATCTGTTTGTTAGTGACGTGGTGTGCGCGCGCGGCTGCTGCCCTGGTGCTCTACAGCGAGCTGGTCGGACTGATTGTGATAGACTGTGTCTGTTGTTGCAGTGAACAAGACTCGCGACTGCGTTATTGGCGGGGAAGACGCCACCACCACCGCTGGGCGAGAAGCTCAAATAGTAAGTTTAATATGATGAATTTATTAGAATTTCAAGTTGAGCATTTGGCAAACTCTACTTTAACATGAAACGCTTCTGGTTTTGGCATTTAAGTACGGTTTTTAACTTAACATATTAAACTCAATTCAAGGATCGATCCTTACTCGTACTTGCCTGTGCTCTGTGCTAGTTCTGTCACAGAAAAAGTAATAGTACAGTGTTCTGTGAACAAGTATTCTCACTTGTGGACGTTGTCATTCCGGAGTTCATGATTTGTCCAAAATACAAGGAAACTTGACATGGTCTACATAGTAATAGAAGAAAATATATAGCACAGCAAATAGTTAGCACAGCCATGAAATGGTGTTTCAGTCACGTGGCGTTTAGTTACGGTAGCCGACTGATACCATGCCATTGTTCACTATAAGGAATGCCATAATATTTCGTTTGCAGAGATTATAATTTAAAACAGAACTATTCTAAACTTAAGATTCTGTTTCTTTCATGGTTAGGTAACATTGTCTTTTTTAACCACCTTCAAAAAGGATGAAGCTTTATGTTCGGCTGTTTGTATTTTTTTACCAATCTCAAAAAGAGAGGTTCTATGTTCGTTTTTTAGGTGGCGATTTTGTTTTTTTTTAATATATTTATTTATTTATTTAATTTATATTGCATTCATGTTGTTTACAAGGTTGTTAAAAATTAAATATAAGATTCGTACATGAACCCTGCTAGGACACCGCAACATTATGTTTCTTAATTATAAATTAAATTATTATTGCATGCATTATTATATAAAGTTATTTAGAAATATATTATTACATTTTGAATTTCATCATTTCATTATTAATTAATTTATTATTGGATGTCTTTATTCAATTTCTACATTATTACATTGCGTCAATCTTCAAATAATCTAAAATATTGATTTTACAGAATGTCAATTTGCTAAAAACTCATTCAGGCTATAATAGCACTTCTGTATTAGGTGCACTTTAAGTGCGTTTATAAATTTATTGTCAAATTCAATGTCTTTAATCTCATTGGGTAATTTATTATAAATTTTTATGCACATTACAAGAGGTCCTGAGTGAAACATAGCTAGTTTTGAACTCGGCATTGCTAATTCATTTTTTACTCTTAAGGAGCGTTGCAGCGGTCTTTGATTCTTAGCTACAGGGAATAACGACGCATGTTTTCTAACAAACTTGCTTACTTCCATAATGTAAATGCTTGATAAGGTGAGCATTTTATATTTAATAAAATAAGGTTTAGGTACAGCTTTGCATTTGATCTACATTCGCAACAATTCTCACACATCTATTTTGTAAAATAAAGAGTTTTTCTACGTCAACGCAATTTCCCCACACTGTAATGCCATAGGTTAACCATGAGTAGCCGTAGGCGTAGTATGCTGTCATCGCTGTTTTGAAGTCGGTTGATCTTTTCAACTCATTCAAAGCATACGCGAAACTTGCAAGTTTGTTTGCCACAACATTAATATGTGCCTTCCAATTTATGTTAGTGTCAACTGTCAGACCTAAGAGTCTAATTTCATCCACACACTGGAGCGGTATGTCATTGAACGAGTAGCTAATATTCAATGGACGTTTTTGATAAGGTCTGTATTGCATAAGTTTTGTTTTAGAGAAATTTATTTCCAAATTGTGGGCCTTTAGCCAATTTACTATTTTTGTAAGTATATCGTCCAATATTAAATTTAATTTGCTACCATCGTCACATGGAAACATTACTGAGATGTCGTCAGCAAAAAGAACACTCTGGACATTTATTTCTCTCGGCAAATCGTTGATATAGATTAGGAATAAAATGCACCCTAAGATACTGCCTTGTGGTATAGACATATTTACGTGCTCCATTTGTGATCTCTCGTGGGTCACTATGCCAGTATCCGGGTGAAAATATTCCACTTCAACGTACTGTGTGCGATTTCTTAGGTACGAGTAAAACCACTCATACGCGATACCTCTCACACCTATTTGGTACAGTTTATTTAATAGTACTTTATATTAAACTCGATCATAGGCTTTGCTCATATCTAGCAGTAACCCAACTGTATATTTCTTATTATTTATTATTTTTAATGCTTCTTGGATGTAATTAAATACTGCTAATGTTGTAGACTTATTTTTCCTAAATCCATTTTGACTGGTGCTAAAGATCTTATACTTTTCGCAAAAACTATTTAGCCGTTTAGACATGGCAGTTTCAAATATTTTTGAAAATGTAGATAATAATGCAATAGGGCGATAATTTCCAGCGTCAGTTTTTTTGCCCTTTTTATAAATAGGTTTTACTTTCTAACTTACAACTACTTATCTTTACAGGGTAACCTAATGCGATAGTGTGTTTTAGTGTTTTGTTTAAAAGAGAAGAATTTTCCCGAATTGGTCCCATATAAATATTGACAAGATTATAATGTAGGATCATAACCAATAAAATTGTATAGTTGATAGGTGTATTCGATGATTGACTGAAGGTTCTTCTTTTACTGGGAGAGGTACATCGAAATGATCAGATGATGAAACCGGAAGGTAGGCACACGGATTTTGTAATAAAACAACGTATTCTAGCGGTGTTTGGCCAAACACTATACTGTACAGCTGTACTGTATAGGTATAGGGTGTTTCTTGGTTTGCTCCACTAAGTCGGTTGTTTTTTTACGAAAAAAACAAAATAATAATTCAATGAAAAATTAATTTCGGAAGTCTCAAAATTAATCTCGGTGCGCGCACTTGTTCTCGTCGCACGTTATCCAAGCTATCCTCTCGTCTACGTCATCTTTATCCTAGTGATGGAAGCACTTGCTATCGATAAAAAAATATCGATAGTCCTGAAGTCAATATGGACAAATTTATTACAAGAAGCTTCTCAAATCCATCTCTGGCCGCAAAGCGCCCAATTGAGAATGATGAAATTGAACCCAATGTATGGAATATACCGAAACGACCTGCGCGCCCTTCAAAACTCCAACCTGAAGTTCCTGTCAACACCACCAACAGGTTCAGCAAGTTAACTACTGAACATACATTAAACGATCCACTGAAAACGCATAGCCGCAGCAGTTCGACAGCCATAACCAGAAAAGTGGGTAAGATACCTCCTATTTTTATTAATCTGAAACCTGAATGGACCCACTCATACATGAAAACGTTGATTTCCCGTTACACGAAAGGGTTTCACCTGGAGTACAAGGGTAACAACAAAATCTCTGTCAACCCACATACATCAGATGGTCATCAAGCACTAAAAGAAGGTCTCCAATCAGAAAGCATTCCTTATCACACTTTCTCTCGCAAGGATGAAAGGATGCCTAAGGTCGTAGTTTTCGGCCTTCCCGAGTATGTCGAAGAACATCTTTCGGAAGAGCTATCAGCCAATGGGTACCCTAACGCTAAAGTTCGCAAAATGAAAGTCGCTGAGGGCAAAGATGTATCATGCCCACCGTATTTGGTTCAACTACAAGCTGGTGCCGACGTGTCGAAGTTTAAATCTATAAAATATTTAAGCAACTGTGCTGTTCGAATCGTGAAGTATCGCAATAAAAACATGTATGGAACCCAGTGCTACCGATGCCAAGCGTTTGGACACTCATCTAAAAACTGCAATTTAAAACCTCGCTGCGTCAAATGTCCTGAAGCCCATCTTACCGCTGAATGCCCAAAAAGTAACCGTATGGAGCCTGCTAAATGCTGTAATTGTGGAGAAGATCACCCAGCTAACTTCCGGCATTGTAAAGAGCGTCAGAACTATCTACAACTTCTACAAGCTCGGCAAGTAAAAATCAAAACAGCGCAAGAACAACGTCAAGCTAAAGTTTACTCCAAAGTCGACGGTCGCTCCTGGGCTACAATTGTATCTACAACAAATATGGACTCTAAATATAAACCCCTAGGCGATGTACCCCTTGATCAATCTACGTCAGAAATGCTGTGCATCCTTAAAACTATAAAATCTTTAAAAGACCAATTCATTGCTTGTGATAACATGATGGACAAGGTTATACTTATTTTAACTCATCTTGGTCAATATGTTCAATAATGCAAGTGAGCTTCGTTTTCTTTATTGGAACGCTGACGGGATCCGTTCTAAGCTATCTGAATTTTTGGATTTGACTAGCGAATACTGTGTCGATATTATCTCATTATGTGAAACACGATTAAGTGAAAATAATACGTTACATACGCCTGGATACACTTGTTATCGATCGGATAAGAGATCTAATGGTATTGGCCAGGGTGTCGCTATCCTAGTTAAGAACGATATTCCTCATACATCACTCCTTATTCCTCCCATGTATAACCTTGAATGTGTAGGAATCCGCTTAACATTACGTGAGAGCAACATAATTGTTGTGGCTGCATATAATTCACCTAATCTACCTTTATCTTCCAGTGATTTGGATAGTTTGTTCCAGTTAGGGACAAAAGTATTGATCATGGGTGACCTTAATGCCAAACATGAATATTGGCATTGTCGACAAAATAACTCCCGCGGTACGGTATTGTTTGATCATATGGTACTTCATGATTATCAAGTCTATGGACCTACCTCTCCAACATTAGTGCATTACAACCACTCACATACTCCTTCCACACCGGATATACTTCTCAGCCATAATGTTACGTCCGTGTCTGAACTTCGCACTCTGCCAGCATTATCATCCAATCATCTTCCAGTCTTATTTTCAGTTGGTTGTAACATTACGCGTCTTAACTTTAAACAATATCGATATTCTGAAGCAAATTGGGTGGAATATAGATCTTATTTGGATAAAAATATTACGTTACCGACCACAACTTATACGTCTATAAAAACTATTGATGCAGCAGTTGAACACCTTCAAAACACCATTTTAATAAGTCGCGAAATAAACGTTCCATCAGGCTCTTCATCTATTAAGCGCTACACTTTGCCGAGACGCGTCAAAGGTTTGATTTCTACTAAAAACAAACTAAGAAATATGGCTGCAAAAGAAATTAATCCTACAATCAAGCTGCAAATAAACAAAGATATTAACGTTCTAAAAGCTATAATAAAATACCAAATACAAATATTTAATGACAAAATATGGAATGACAAACTAGCTAAAATTGATAATCCATCGACTGATATCTGGAGGATTGTTAAATCTCTTACGTATAAACCGACAGTGATTCCACCTTTGAGGTGTGCAGGTGGACAATTGACTGCTTCTGCAACTGAACAGTGCGAGGTGCTTGCTGACACGTTTTGTGACAATATGAGTCTGACTATGAATTGGCCTAGTGACAACACTACTGAGGCTGCCGTCAATGAGTCTTTAAATACACTTAATAATGTTAAAAATTTCACTCCACCCAATTTGGTGCGTCCGAGAGAGGTGTTTAAATTAATTAAAAATCTTAAAACTCGTAAGTCTCCGGGAGACGACGGTATACATAATTGCTTATTGAAAAACTTATCACGTAAATGCATAGTATACTTAACTAAGATTTTTAATGGTTGTCTGGCTATTGGCTATTTTCCTTCTACGTGGAAAAGAGCCAAAATAATAACATTTAAGAAACCAGGCAAAGATGAAGCTATACCAACTAGCTATAGACCTATTAGTCTCCTCCCGTCATTGGGAAAATTATTCGAAGGAATAATATCGTCGCGCTTAGCAAAAGCCACAAACCACCTGCTAATGCCTGAACAGTTTGGCTTCAGAAGGGCTCATTCTACTGTTCAACAACTAGCTAGGGTTGCAGAGCACGTTACACACCACTTAAACATGGGTGAATCTACGGGTATGATGTTGCTTGATATAGAAAAAGCTTTTGATGCCGTCTGGCATGCTGGACTTTTGCACAAGCTCATAAAGTGCGATGTACCTATTGGACTTATTAAAGTTATCCAGGCGTATTTGACTGATAGGTCATTTTGTGTACATATCGGTAATACTGTGTCCAAACCGAGATCTATACCTGCAGGTGTGCCACAGGGTTCGCTGCTGGGTCCTCATTTATTCATACTGTACATAAATGACGTGCCCAAGCAGCCTCACACTCACCTTGCTTGTTTTGCTGATGACACAGCCTCATTTACGACAAGCAAAGACACAGATTTAATAGTTGAACGGCTCCAGTTATCATTACAACTTCTAGTTCAATATTTTACGAAATGGAAATTAAAACTAAATTCCACAAAAACAGAAGTCATAATGTTCACTAGGAAGAGATCATTACCAAAAAGACACATAAAAGTTGGGGATACGACTTTGCCATGGAGTATGTCAACTAAGTACCTTGGAGTTATACTGGACAATAAAATGAACTGGACTAAAAACACTGATTACTTCCGTATCAAAGGAATAAAAGCCCTAAACAGCTTACATCCAATTTTAAACCGGCGGTCCAAAATCAGCTCAAATACAAAATTGAAGATGTACACAACTCTAGTCAGACCTTGCATTACATACGCGGCCCCGGTCTGGAGCAGCACATGCGACAGCAATTACACGAAACTACAAGTGGTCCAAAACAAGGCTGTAAAAATATCTTTTAATACACCCTTAAGAACTAATCTTAAAATGTTACACAATCGATTAAATTTCCCAACATTAGAACAGTTTATTACAAAAGTCACTAAAAAGTTTTACCTTCAAACCAACCCTAAACATCATAATCCACTTATTTCTAATATTGGACTGACACGATTTAAAAATTTAAAATACATCGACACATATCATCGATACCGCCTCCCATTTAATATTTAATTTGTGTGTGGACCAAGGAGTCTTTCCAGATATAATGAAATACAGTAAGGTTATACCACTTTTTAAATCTGGTGACCATAATGACACTAATAATTACAGACCTGTATCAGTATTGCCGGTTTTCAGTAAGGTGTTTGAAAAAGTTATGCTTAATCAAATGCTTTACCATTTTAACAGCAATAAAATCTTTCACGATCAGCAGTATGGTTTCACCAAAGGACGTTGTACGACTGACGCTGGTGTCACTTTATTAAAACATATATTTGCAGCGTGGGAACAAGCCCAAGATGCGATAGGAATTTTTTGTGACCTCTCAAAGGCTTTCGATTGTGTTAATCACGAAACCTTGCTTTTAAAGCTAGAACATTATGGGCTAGGTAAACTTGCACTCAGCTTGGTAAAATCTTATTTAATTGATAGGCAACAGCAAGTTCAGATAAACGGTGTCAATTCTCCGGGTTTGAAAGTCAAAATGGGTGTACCACAAGGCTCCATATTGGGTCCTTTCCTCTTTTTAGTATACATAAATGATCTACCACATCTATTAAAAAAACAACCACATATTGTATTGTTTGCTGACGATACGTCGTTAATTTTTAAGATCAATAGACGTTCCACAAACCTTGATGACGTAAACAATGCTCTACAGCAAGTCCAAAACTGGTTTACTGTTAATAATTTAGTATTAAATGGAAAAAAAACTAAGTGCATAAGATTTGCGTTACCGAATGTTAAAAGTAATTACTCCGACATAGTATTGAACAAGGAGAAACTCGAATTCGTCGAAGATACGGTTTTCCTAGGGATCACGCTTGACTCGAGGCTACAATGGGGTCCTCATTTAACATCTCTGGCAGGTCGGCTTAGTTCGGCAGCATATGCTGTCAGAAAAATCCGTCAATTTACTGATGTAGATACTGCGCGACTAGTTTATTTTAGTTACTTTCATAGTATCATGTCTTACGGTATTTTGCTATGGGGACGGGCTGCAGACATAGAGTCTATTTTTATTCTGCAGAAGAGAGCTATCAGAGCCATATATAATCTTCGCAGACGCGATTCTCTTAGAGAACTATTTAAGGAAATAAACATCCTGACGGTCCCTTGTCAATACATTTATGAAAACATTATGTATGTTCGGAAAAATATTCATCTTTTTACTAAGATAAGTGACAGGCACAATTTTTATACTAGGAATAGGAACAAATTAGATCAACCTCGATTCAGATTGGCAAAAGTACATAGTTCTTTTATGGGGTACTGTGTAAAATTTTATAATAAAATACCAGTTGAGATTCTACAACTAAATGAGTCCAAATTTAAAACATGCATTAAACGCACACTATGTAGACAAGCGTATTATAAACTGGAAGATTATATCCTTGACAAAAACGCTTGGCTAAATGCCGGTTCTGCTCCACAGCCACAGCCTTCAAATTAAGTTTTGTGTTTTTTTTTTTTTTTTTTTAAATATATATGTTTCTAATTATTGGAAGAGATACTTACTATTCCCCTTTTTGTTTTGTTGTTTTCGAAATCTTTCTTATTTTATTTTATTTGTTTATTTCAATAGAGCTTATGATAATTTATTACCTTTTGCATTTGGAAACAATAGTATTGTATAATGTAGAAGCACTTTTTTTTTTCAAGTTTTGTGAATGTGAAGTACCATGGAGCATTTTTATTAGGTTACAACTTGTTTGACATTACGAGCATGGCAGGTGAGAGTTTGTCATGCTCACTCAAATGTCTCGCTGATGGTGGCACGTGTTATTGGGTCATTCAGTTCCCTTCAAAATGGTTGAGCTGAGTGAGGCTGATGCACGCGTCATGCTCGTGAACGGGTGCCGTCGGTTGAGACTGGTCATCTCTTAGCTGCCAGTGGCTTAATTCAATTTCTATCTTTTTAATTAGTTTTTATTCTTATTTATCTACATTGTGCTCACATATTAGAAGCGACATGAAATATGTAACCAAGATTTATGTAACTCATAATATGATTTAAAAGAGTGTCCATGGAGTTTCTTGCACGTTCTTCTCCATAGAGATCTACGCTTTGGAACGTGCAATTTAGCTTCACTTGTTTTTTTTTGACTGACTGACATTTTGACAATTCAAAAGTGCCTGTAATTGGTCTATTTGAAATAAACGTTTCTGATTTCTGATTTCTGATTTCTGACATCACTTACTGCTATATGAGTAACAAAGACGGAACGACTCCATGATCGGACATTTTTTACAAGTTCGACAGAAATGTAGGGTAGATTTTGAGCGAGACTCGCGCGGTACACGAAGTTCACTTGCATTTTAGATAACTTAATTACCATTATTTAGCCTAGTCGAAGTAAAATTAATCTTAAATAACAGTGTACTTGTTACTATTACTTATAAATAGTGTATGTGTCAAAAAAGTGCGTTTTGTGCCTTATCATCGCGCTGTAAGTAGATACCTTAGTTATTTAACGTAAGTAAAAAGATACCGAAGTTTTATAACAAGTAGTTTTGTACATTACTTTACGTATTCTTAAATGTTTTATAAAGGCGTCATAGTCTGCAGAAAACACGCATTCTTTATATTTAATGCTTTTAGAATAAGATCTAATTGTCGTTTAACTGTTCTATTTATGTGAAAATAAAGAAATTTCAAATCAAAAATCAAATCAATTTCGGAAGTCGGTGTCAAAACACCAAAAAATAATGCCAGATACACCTCATTTATAAACCAATTTTTTTCTTGAATCTCTCTTTCTATATAACTTCCATATTGTTCCTAGATTTTTAACACAATCCAGTTCTGATGACAGAATTCATGAGATGTTGAAGGATTTTGGTATTTTAATAATTACATGTCGGCTGGCAACGCATCGTCAAGGTGAGTGTACTGGACTGTTGCCCGGGCTCGGTACAAACAAAGCTTGCAATAATCTCCTTTTACCGCTTCACACGTTTACCTAAAATGCTTTCAGTAACTCGTGCAACGTGCGTTATTATTTTTTTATGTCGGTGTTACCTACATCTCGCAGCTGATCTGTTAGAAATGAACTCATTTATAGTAGAGACTATGTACCTAGTTTATTTACCTCACTATAAAACTCTATCACATTGCCTGCCGATGGCGCGGCGTCGCGTCGCTACCGGTATCGCTGCATGTTGCAGCGCGTCGCTGTGCGTTACTGCGCGTCGCTGCGCGTCACTGCGCGGCGGGATCTTTTTGTCTTTGAACCTGCAGATAGATACACTGAGCTCTCTGAATAATATCAGTTTGTCCAGCCACAAGTAGTATCGCTTCGTTCTATATCGCAGTAGCGCTGGCCTCGATCTCGATTGCTCCGTTGTCGCTCTTGTGTTTGTGTTGCACACGATGTCACTTATATTAAGATATATCTCGTTACCTCTCACATGTTCTGAAGCACAAGACTCTGCATACTGATACGCTAACAATACTCTTTTTAAATAATATTATTTATAAGTTTTCTCAGCTTTATATAGAGTATTTTAACTCTCTCTCGACACTTCAAGCAAAAAGTGGTAAAAAGGAAATGCTTTAAAAGTGCGCCCGCAACAAGTACAGTACATTGATGTGCACAATTGTGCCAGTAGGCCAGCCCGTAATGATAATATAAATTTATAAGTTGAGCTCCAAACTTCCTCATGAGCGCCGGAGCGCGGGGGACGCGGTTTATATCCAATCTGTGTCTAACGCGGCCATCTCGTAAATATCTTGCGACGTATGTGACCGCAGCGAGACGCGGCGACACGCTCACCGGGGCCAGGCGACTCACTAGCTCAGTGTACTTTAGTAGATTTATTAGAGTGATGTAAGTTAGCGCCTCTGGTGATGTATGGCGGTGGTGCGGTGGCGCGGTCGAACGAGAGTCTAACGTCACCGCTTGCACGACAGCCTACGTTTGGATGTAGGAAGCATCTGAAGGGATCGGAGCCTCCGTGTTGAGTGACGTGTGATCTCGGATTGCGCCTCTGCTACAAATGACAGAGGCTTATTCCCTGAGTAAAGCCTGATTTCCCAAAGTGAAACAGGATGTAACGTTGCACATTGCTCTTTCTAATCGAATCAATCAGCGATTGCGATTAGTCTCATCAATTGAAATAAAACATAGGTCATTTATTGTTTTATGCCACGTTGGATATTCTAATATCAAACTCGCAACGAATTTCAAATACAATATACCGAGTTCCGAGTTGATAGAAACATTTTGTTTCATATTGTGATTGATATTCAGTCGTAACTCGTGCAGTCCCCGGCGCGCGGCGGTTGAAGCGCTCGTAACAAACACGACATCGATTATTATTTATGTGCGATGTATCGCATACGACACGACAATTAAAATAGCCATTAATATGAATCGGTCGGAAGCGGCGCGCGCCCGATGATTTGCATCAATACGTAATTTACCGGTTATTGAACGTGTGGACAACATCGAGCAGTAACAACAGTTCCGGCTCGTACATTATTGATGACATAATTATGAGGCATCCGCTCAATTTGTTGTATAAATAAAGTAATGTTGGAACGGCTGTAATTATATCGTAATAATATCATATGGCTCTCAGCAGAGCGTCCAGTTCGCACAGTTTGTATTATTTAATTTAATGTATTTACCTACTCGTATCATCACAGTAATATAATATTCCACAACTATCACACAACGCCGCCTAGTCCCAAGCTAAGCAGAGCTTGTGTTATGGGTACTAGACAACTGATAAACATACTTATATATTTCTAAATACATACATATATAGATAAATTACACCCAGACACAGAACAAATGATCGTGCTCATCACACAAACATTTGTCCTGGGTGGGAATCGAACCCACGACCTCCGGCATAGCAGTCAGGGCCACTAGACCAACAGGCCAGTCAAACACAACAGTCACAGTGTGCAGTGGGTTCATGTTGTGTGGTCCGTGGGGGACAGGGGACATCTTGCTGTTAGCCACTCATACAGATTCCGAGCGCGCCGCCACGGCGTTCCCAATTAACTGTAGTATAGTTCACATCGGCGTCGGTCGTCTTCGAGAACCGGTGGAATTTTGAGGAGCACTTTCGACGTCTGGCTTCCAAACTGAATCGGAATGGGGCTGCTCTCAAGCGTCTCCTGCTCAACCTTCCCCAAGGTTGGTCCAGACGCCTCTTGAGGCTCTACGCAGATAATCGTTCGGCCCATGGCCCTTTATGGGGCACCGGTGTGGGCGTCGTCGCTGCGAAAGCGACTGGCGGCCCAGCTGAACGCATGCCAGAGGGTCACGGCCAGACGGATGGTACGGGGATACCGCACGGTTTCCCGCGAAGCGGCGAGCCTCCATGCTGGCCTGAGGCAACAGTCCTTGCACAAATGCACGATTTGCGCATAGAAATGCAACGCCGGGGTGAAACTCCACTGCCGTGACAAGTCGCGGCATGGCGAACAGAGTTCCGGCGGGATCTCATAGTGGAATGGCGACAGCGACTATCCCGACTTGGTGCTGGGTACACCATAATTATGGCGGTAAGTCCCCTCTTTGAGGAATGCCAGCCATTTCTCAAAGAGGGGACTTACTTATAAGACCTCACGGCGTCCTCACCTTCCGCATGACGCAGGTTCTTACCAAACATGGTCATTTCGGGAAGTTCCTGCACTGGATTCGTGCGGAAGCAACGCCAGGGTGTCACCACTCTGTGGACCACTCGGAGGACACGGTGGAGAACACGGTAGAGGTGTGCCCCTCTTGGGCAGAGCACCGCCGTGTCCTCGTGGGGGAGATCGGTAGCAACGATCTCTCGCGCCGGGCCTTGGTACAGGCCATGGTCCTAAGCGAGGACGAGTGGCAGACAGTCATCTCCTTTTGCAAGCAGTAATGTTAGCAAAAGAGGAGGCTGCACTTGCACGCGCGAGGGCGAGGTCCTCACGCCCCAGCCGCCGGGAACCGGATCCCGATTTCCGTCCACCGTAGGCGTGGGCTTGCGGACGGCGAGCAATGCGTAGCTCACCGTCCGGCCGTCCGGTAACCGTCCGGACCGAGCCCAAGTCGTCGACGGCGCGAACTGTTCCACGCACGCCTCAAGGAGATGTCAGCTAACCATAGGAGCCCAGCAGGGTCGAGGCCTAATGGGGCCAAGGGTCTGCTTCTGAAAGGAAGACTCGGCCCTGGTACGAAAGGCAACGAAAGAACAGGAGTAGGTTTTTAGTCAGTAAAAGTCTGATACCGCCCAAGAGCGGGGGATGTCATTGGATGATTTTCCCACCGAAAAAAAAGGTTTTTTGAGAAAACTTTCTATATAACACTCTCCCTGAGTCAGGAATCAAACCTTGAAGTCCTTTGACAGCAACTGCACTCGCAACCTAGTACATCAACTGGATTGTGAACTTTAATAGTAACGTGCATATTCTTTCTAACTAAATGGACTGGCTGGTGAGTACGTAGTACCTAACCTTCCCTGATACAATTCCTTGCTGGTATGCTGTCGTCGTGGAGTTGTCGACACAGTAACAGTGAGTGACATTACAATCAGCGCATCATCTCCGCATCAATCAGTGCGGGCGTCGGCACTTTGATGTAGTTGTGCGGGCGCGGGTGAGGCGGAGGAGGGGGGGAGCAGCGTGCGAGTGACAGCCACGCCAGCGTCGCAATGATTCAATTGATAGCGCCTCTGTGCTGGCCGCTAAGCTGATTTTACACTTAAATTGAGACACATTCGAAAGACCATCCTTCTCAAACTACGGCGTCGGCTGCTACGGGACAAGGGAGCCTCTGGATGTGATCCTGACAGAGCAACTGACCGGCAGACGCGGCTGCTTGGCCTAGTCTGCTTGCAGTCGGGTCACGAGAGGAACAACGATACGATAATTATGTACAACGTAGAAGGGCTCGTTTGACAGTGATCATCTATGTTACTTAGTGCCTGTATCTATACTTATACTAACTGCCACCCGCGGCTCTGCCCCCTTTGACGCCATCCTTCACTCAATTTTTAAATATTTCAACCCCTTTTTAAACCCTTTTACAAAACAAACAAAACGAAATAAAAATTATTAAAATCGGTCAAGCCATTTTTGAGCTTTATCGAAACTAACGAATAACTATTGATTTTTGTATAGGTATAAGATTGACGGGAGAGCTTTTTGTTACTTTTTTTTTGGTAATAACGCGATAATCTCTGGAACTAGCAGTCGGTTTGGAAAAAAAAACTGAAATTCTGTATGGTACAGCCAGATTCATAACAAATAGTATAGACTACACATATAACTGATTTGACTGGCCTGTTGGTCTAGTGGTCAGTAGCCCTGACTGCTATGCCGGAGGTCGTGGGTTCGATTCCCACCCAGGACAAATGTTTGTGTGATTATTATTATTTATTTATTTATTTAGTACAGCAAAATAGCCATAAGCTGTTGATCCCCGCAATAACGCCGGCGTTAAAGCGCCATTGTCTTTCTATTGTGTCTCTAATTACGTTATTAGATAGGTTAATACTAAACTAATTTAATCCTTTCACTCTGTCTTCTCACAGAATCGCAAACTTTCTAATAATATTGTCTTCCATTCATCAGCAAACAAATCCAATCCAGGGTTGTTCTCCACGAGCGCGTTGAGCATCGTTAGCATACGCGGTATAGGGGAGGTGGATCGAGCTACAGTGCGACAAAATGGGACATTAAATAATTTATGCTTTCTAGAGCGATTGTAATTATTCGGAACAAATAATTGACACAACTCGACATGTAAGTCGGACGCATCAGTGTAACCATTAATAATTTTATAAGCTGTTGTAATTTGGTCAACAGCCCGCCTAACCTTTAGTGAATTGCAATTTAAGCATCCTAAAATAAACATAGTAGGATACATATATGGATAGTATCCAAATAATCGTTTATATAGGTACCTGAGATAAGCTTTTTGTACTTTCTCCAGCATGAGTGTATATGTAACTTCACGAGGATTCCATACACAAGCACTGGTTTCAAGTTTGCACCGAACTAGAGCATTATACAGAAGCTTTATAACTGCTGTGATGAGCACAATCATTTGTTCTCAGAATTATTGTGTACCTGGGTCAACATACAAGCATATTATGGAATTAGTAATTAGAAAAACATATAATTATAGTACTAATTTAACTGTGTTTATAGGTAATAGTTTAAAGGTACAAAAGGAAGATATCACAGACTATGTACCTAAGATGTTAAAATTAAAATGTAAAAAAATAATATTGTGTGCTTTTCCATATGTTTGAACAATTGTCAAATAGACAAAATAATTATATTCATATGCTTAACAAACATTTATGTACTTTTTAGTTAGTCACTATAGTGACAAGTTTATATTTTTTGACACCAACATTTTTGCTGACCATTTAAAATTGACCAGGGGTACAACGTATCTGCCAATTAGTTATAGACACACAATAGCAAGGCTATTAGTTCAACCAGGTTTCAGACTGGCTAAAGTGGCCTCTTCTTTCATGGGGTACTGTTTGAAACATTATAATAAAATACCTCCACAAATATTAGAACTCAATGAAACAAAATTTAAATCTTGTATTAAACGCACACTATGCAGGTGTTATATATAATGACGAATGTCATTATATATGACATAGTTAAATCACGAATTTTAATATTTCACGAATATTGTTTGTTGTAGTGTTTACATTGGTAACATTTATGCAGTTCAAATCAAATTTAAAAGTACCTACCAAGATTAATGAGTAATATTGTTGTGTATACAAATATAAAACTTGAAACTTAGACGTATTGATGATAATCCTATAAATTATTTCGTAATTATTAATGATCATGAAGCTATATCTCTTATTTTAAATTGATATTTTATTGTAATAAGTTGTTTGAGTTGATTAGTACAGAACTGTCAATCGGTATTATATTCTTTGAAATAAGAACTAAGAAATACAAATCAAGTGTTGTAAAATTGCTTAAACGATCTTATAATGTTTTAAAACTGTTTAACTATGTAACAAATGTAATTAAAGACCTATAAAATAAGTTAAATTATGGTAAATAATTTATAGGATTATCATCAATACGTCTAAGTTTCAAGTTTTATATTTGTATACACAACAATATTACTCATTAATCTTGGTAGGTACTTTTAAATTTGATTTGAACTACATAAATGTTACCAATGTAAACAATACAACAAACAATATTCGTGAAATATTAAAATTCGTGATTTAACTACGTCATATATAATGACATTCATCATTATATATAACACAGGCAAGCATATTATAAGTTGGAGGATTATATTCAAGATAAAAATGCTTGGCTCAATGCTGGTCCAGCTCCACTACCACCGGGGTGAACAAATTGATTAGTTTGGAAATTATTGTTATTATTTTTTAATGTTTTTTTTCTTTTGGAATTATAAATATTAGTATTGTATAATGTGGAAGCATTTTTTTAAAAGTTTGTAAATATGAGTACCATGGAGCTATTTTATGGTTTTTTTTGTTACTATTGGACTTGTTTGACATAAATGAGCATGGCAGTTGAGAGTTTGTCATGCTCACTCAAATGTCTCACTGATGGTGGCGCATGTGTTGGATCATTCGGTTCCCTTCAAAATGGTTGAGCCGAGTGGTGCTAATATTAGCGTCATGTTCGTGAACGGGCGCTGTCAGTTGAGACTGGTCATCTTTTAACTGCCAGTTGCTATTTTAATATCTATATTTAGTTTTTATTTTTACTTTATTTACATTGTTTTCACATGATAGCGACAAGAAACATGTAACAGAGATATTTGTAATTACAAAGCATGATTGAAAAGAGTGTCCATGGAGTTTCTTGCACATTCTTCTCCATAGAGATCTACGCTTTGGAATGTGCAATTAGCGTGTTTTTCCTGATGGCTACAACCCGGGAATCTTTAAGTCAAGAGTGAATAGGTTACTTCTAGGTAAGCGCGCTCCATCATCGACCGCATCGTCGCTTTCCATCAGCCCCCCTAGCCAAGTTGCAAACGATAAACGTGAACGCTTAGTAATCTCCAATAGATTTTCAACTTTATACCTAAGAGCATAAAGTTGAAAATCTATTAAATACTACTGAGCGTTAGCGACCGGAACGAACGAAAACACTATGTAATCTTCAATAGATTTTCAACTTTATATCCAATAACATAAAGTTGAAAATCTATTAAAGACTACTGAGAGTTAACGTTTATCGTTTGTGACTTGGCTAGGGGGGCAGGTGAGATAGCGGTCAAGCGCGAACCTACCAAGAATAAAAAAAAATTAGCATCATTTTTTTTTCTGACTGACTGACTTCATGACATTTCAAAAGTGCCTGTAAATGGTTTATTTGAAATAAAATGCTTTGAATCTTTGAATCTATTAGCTTATTAAATTAACACAGACATAAGTAGTATGTCGAACTCTTGTATAATTGACACCGCAATGTTTAGTAATCATACTAATAATCATGTGGTGAACCAAATTAACGGTAGCACAATTGCTATGAATACTTTTATACAGTGTACGAAGGAGGTTCCATGGTACATATCACTTTGGAAAATTCTTTATTTAACGTGGAGGCTACAATTAGTTGCAACTCACTGCCAGGTGATAATATAGATTTGAGACAAACTCCGGATCATTTAAACTAATTTATAAGACAACAGAGGGTACCAGTAACACCATAGTTATACCAACCATCAATAAGGTATCTTCTTGCTCTCAAATAGTTAAACAGCAGGAAGGGTCTCAACAGCATGAATTGAAATTGTTTCATCAAAATATTCAAGGTATCTCTTCTAAATTATTAGAAATTGAAATGTTATTAGAAAAAACAATGTTTGATGTTGTATGTCTTAGTGAACATTGGTTCAGGATTACCGGGGGCTACTCAGTTATGAAAATTATAGTGTGGGTAGTTGTTATAACCGGAAACCTATGCTGCGTGGTGGTTCCCTAATCTTAATAAAAAAATGATTAAAATTTAAGCAACGTAATGACATAGTTAACTTGTCAACGGAACATTGCATTGAACTGTCCTGTGTTAAGCTAGATAAGCATGTTATAGTGTGCGTGTATAGACCCCCAAACCCTCAGAACTTTAGTCTTTTTGAATCATCAATGGAAGATATTCTAGCTAAACTTGCAGATATTAACAAATCCGTAATTATTTGTGGAGATTTTAATATTAATATTTCAGAAAATAATGCAAATAGCAGCAGATTTTTAAGTCTTTTTAAATCATTTAATTTGACTAATGTTTTTACAGAACCAACTAGAGTAACTCCAACCTCTGCAACTTGTATTGATAATGTTTTCTGCAATTGTGACTATTTAGATAAAGCTATAGTAAATTATCTTCCGTCTGATCATAGTGGACAAACGGTAGCATTTAAGTCTCAAGCAGCCTTGAAAAAAAACGCAAATTCAATTTAGGCCAATTACAATTGGCAAATTAACAAAATTTAATAGTAACTTAGATAATAAGTTAAATGTTCTGGGCCATGACATTGATGATGCCAATAAATTTTATGATAATTTCTTTTCAGTGGTACTCAATGAATTTAATACAGCTTTTGAAAAGAAGTCTAAAAATATTTTTCCTAAGTTTGTATTTAGTGACTGGGCGACTAAAGATATTAGGGTAAGTATAGAAAGACTATATGAGCTGTATGGTCTTAAGCCATTCTTCAGCACTGAAACTTTTAATAAATATGTAAATAGATATTCTAAGCTTTTCAGAAAGATTTGCAAGGTAGCAAAGGCCCCGTACATCAGCAATAAGATCAAAGCGGCAGACAATAAAATAATGACTGTGTGGAAAGTTATTAATAATGAAACTGGCAGGAATAAAGTACGCAACACGGATTTTTTATTGGAGACTTCACATGGTCCCAAAAGCTCTAACATAGAAGTAGCCCAAGAGTTTGTGAATTATTTCACCGATATACCTCTTAGGACAACGGAAGCTCTAAATTCCTCCCCTGAAGCTTCAGTTGCTTTATTGAAAGCAAACTTGTCAGGCTATCCGGTTGAATTTCAATTCAAACATATAAAACCTTTGACAGTCATAAGGGCTTTCCGGCAAATCAAAGTCAAATTAACCGAAGACCTATGGGGAATGTCTGTTAAAGTATGCACATCCATAATTGAGACCATAGCACCATACTTAGCTTTAATATTTAATTTGTGTGTGGACCAAGGAGTCTTTCCAGATATAATGAAGTACAGTAAAGTTATACCACTTTTTAAATCCGGTGACCATAATGACACTAATAATTACAGACCTGTATCAGTATGGCCGGTTTTCAGTAAGGTGTTTGAAAAAGTTATGCTTAATCGAATGCTTTACCATTTTAACAGCAATAAAATCTTTCATGATCAGCAGTATGGTTTCACCAAAGGACGTTGTACGACTGACGCTGGTGTCACTTTATTAAAACATATATTTGCAGCGTGGGAAGAAGCCCAAGATGCGATAGGAATTTTTTGTGACCTCTCAAAGGCTTTTGATTGTGTTAATCACGAAACCTTGCTTTTAAAGCTAGAACATTATGGACTAGGTAAACTTGCACTCACCTTGGTGAAATCTTATTTAATTGACAGGCAACAGCAAGTTCAGATAAACGGTGTCAATTTTCCGGGTTTGAAAGTCAAAATGGGTGTACCACAAGGCTCAATATTAGGTCCTTTCCTCTTTTTAGTATATATAAATGATCTACCGCATCTATTAAAAAAACAACCACATAGTGTATTGTTTGCTGACGATACGTCGTTAATTTTTAAGATCAATAGACGTTCCACAAATCTTGATGACGTAAACAATGCTCTACAGCAAGTCCATAACTGGTTTACTGTTAATAATTTAGTATTAAATGGAAAAAAAAACTAAGTGCATAAGATTTGCTTTACCGAATGTTAAAAGTAATTACTCCGACATAGTATTGAACAAGGAGAAACTCGAATTCGTCGAGAATACGGTTTTCCTAGGGATCACGCTTGACTCGAGGCTACAATGGGGTCTTCATTTAACATCTCTGGTAGGTCAGCTTAGTTCAGTAGCATATGCTGTCAAAAAAATCCGTCAATTTACTGATGTAGATACTGCGCGACTAGTTTATTTTAGTTACTTTCATAGTATCATGTCTTACGGTATTTTGCTATGGGGACGGGCTGCAGACATAGAGTCTATTTTTATTCTGCAGAAAAGAGCTATCAGAGCCATATATAATTTTCGCAGACGCGATTCTCTTAGGGAACTATTTAAGGAAATAAACATCCTGACGGTCCCTTGTCAATACATTTATGAAAACATTACGTGTGTTCGGAAAAATATTCATCTTTTTACTAAGATAAGTGACAGGCACAATTTCAATACTAGGAATAGGAACAAATTAGATCAACCTCGATTCAGATTGGCTAAAATACATAGTTCTTTTATGGGGTACTGTGTAAAATTTTATAATAAAATACCAGTTGAGATTCTACAACTAAATGAGTCCAAATTTAAAGCATGCATTATACGCACACTATGTAGACAAGCGTATTATAAACTGGAAGATTATATCCTTGATAAAAACGCTTGGCTAAATGCCAGTCCTGCTCCACAGCCACAGCCACTTTTACCTTTAAATTATTTATTTTTTATATATTTATAAATATTGCAAGAGATACTATTCTCCTTTTTGTATTGTTGTTTTCGAAATGTTTTTTATTTTATTTTATTTGTTTATTTCAATAGAGCTTATGATAATTTATTACCTTTTGTATTTGGAAACAATAGCATTGTATAATCTAGAAGCACTTTTTTTTTTCAAGTTTTGTGAATGTAAAGTACCATGGTGCATTTTTATTAGGTTATAACTTGTTTTGACATTACGAGCATGGCAGTTGAGAGTTTGTCATGCTCACTCAAATCTCTCGTTCACACAAGTCTCGCTGATGGTGGCACGTGTTATTGGGTCATTCAGTTCCCTTCAAAATGGTTGAGTTGAGTGGGGCTGATGCACGCGTCATGCTCGTGAACGGGTGCCGTCAGTTGAGACTGGTCATCTCTTAGCTGCCATTGGCTTAATTTAATTTCAATTTTTTGATTAGTTTTTATTTATATTTATTTAATTATTATTACTTATCTACATTGTGCTCACATATTAGAAGCGACAAGAAATATGTAACCAAGATTTATGTAACTCATAATATGATTTAAAAAGTGTCCATGGAGTTTCTTGCACGTTCTTCTCCATAGAGATCTACGCTTTGGAACGTGAAATTTAGCTTCACTTCCCTTTTTTTCGACTGACCGACATTTTGACAATTCAAAAGTGCCTGTATTTGGTCTATTTGAAAAAAACGTTTCTGATTTCTGATTTCTGTGTCTGAGTGTAATTTATCTATAATATGTACCTATGTATTTAGAAATACATAAGTATATTTATCAGTTGTCTAGTTCTCATAACACAAGCTCTGCTTAGCTTGGGACTAGACGGCATCGTGTGATAGTTGTGTGAATATTATATTATTATTTCGTTATGAGTTATTATATCTCAGAACCCTGGTGTCCTGGACCTTTGGAAGGCGAACGAGGAGTCGAAACCAACTCGCAGAGGCCCCTTATACGCTTTTAATGGAACGTGGTACCAACCGGCGATTATCCCTGTATGCTATGCTAGTGCATCCAAGGACAACCCCCAGTTAATGAGAAACTATTGCGACATATGGATAACTAAGATATAGGGCTATGGTTTTTGTAGTCTTAAGTGGACTGGTTACCAAGAACTATGTTAAGACTATGGCCCCTGCCTGAACAATATTATTAATTTTCATTTTCAGTGTTCCTTGTCAGTGTTCACTTCGGCCGGCCAACAAAGGCAAGCCGGAGATGAGGAACAAGATTTCTCCCGGGAGATCGGGTCCGTGGGGTCGCTAATGCCCATCAGTTCGCCACAAAACTGCCCTGCGGATTGTATCTCTCTTAGTCTGGCCCCTGACCCTAGGTATGTTATGGCAAAGCAAACTCTACCGGTACAGACCTTGGGTTTATTGGAGCGCGCAAGCCCCACCACGCCGTCAACGTCGAGATACGGCGATGGGGATATATTATTATTATATTATATAATATCAACGCTATGACCCACGATAGCGGAGCCGTAACCAAAGACGCGACTGTAACCGCGGGAATGCAGTTAATTATTTAATAAGTGTATCGATATGAAACACCTATTATGACTCTTGTAATGTTGAAAGCACATCAAAAAGTTTTCAACTGACTGCGGTGCTCAACACGCAGGCTAGGCGGTTGCCTAGCCTAGGTGTCAGTTGCATACTTTGTGGAGACTGTTGGTTAGCTACCCATGAAGTAAACTCGATCAACTTGCAAATAGTTGATCCGCTAAGAACAAGATTTAAAGGTGATTGTAGTTATTAAGAAATTGTATAAACATTGACTGATGACTATACCTTGATAAACGAGTTTCCTTTAGAAAAACAAGACACAAAGAAAAAGTTGGTAGGAGAATAAACGTGACCTGGAAAAATTTCTGGAGTATGAAGGAAATACTAAAGGTTAAGCTACCTACAAAACTAAAGAAAAGGGTAATGGACTCTTGCTTGCTTACTTGTCTAACCTAAGGTTCACAAACTTGGATATTCAATAACCAAACCAGAAATAAGAATTTAAAAAATTAAAGGGCTATGGAGAGGAGCATCCTCAACATCAAACTGAAACCCAAGAAAATAAATAAAGATATAAGAAGTAAAACGAATGTCATAGATGCTCTAAACCATGCCCAACGTCTGAAATGGAAATGGGCAGGACATATCGCCCGTCTACCTGATGACAGGTGGACAAAACGAACCACATCATGGCTAGGCCTAGGTGGACACCGGGGCAGAGGTCGCCCATACGAACGTTGGTCCGGCGAAATAAAAATAACAGCAGGAGTTGACTGGGTTAACAAGGCCAGAGACAGATCCAACTGGAAATCTTGGAGGAGGCCTTTACCCGAAAGGGACCATACATAACCGACTAAAATCATATTTACCCGTTTTTATTCTTACTATTGTTACTTTATTAATTAGTTTGTCTTTTATTTGGCTTTAACAAAATAATGTTACAATGTTAAGGCTATATTAATATTTATTATTATTATTATGATCATTGAAGCGGGCTCGGCTGATGTCTCCGTCACGTAGTGCACACACACACACATATACACTGGTTGTTTACTGAGCACGCGCTGAAACGAAACTCAAACGAAACCTTTTCACATGACAAGGAACACACGTTGCTGCCCAACTTTGCCAAACAAACATTATAATTCGCTCGCCACACAACATCCCTTTGTTAGCTGTTTATGTGATGATTCATTAAATACGAACACATCATCACGTACCTACCGCTATGAATGGAATTACCCTAAAGCACATTTTATCATGTTTTGACCTAATCAATTTTGTAAATAAAAATTGACACGAACTATTGAGACACTGCAGTATGCACGACATTGTATGTGCAATTGCATACCTACCGCATACCACGGTGAATTTCTGAAAGGGAAACCGTGGTCCTAGAATACAAAGGGCAACTGAAGGACACTGGTGGACACTTAGGCCAGTAAAAGTCTGATACGCCTTCTCGCCCCACCCTAGAGTGAAATAAGTAATTGGATTATATCCCAACCCAAAAAAAGCCTGCCGCATGTATCAGTTCGTAATTTTACACAGAACCCACCATTAGGAAGCTAAGTGTGAAAAGCATATTTATGGGAAAAGCGTCAGAGTAGTCCACCAAATGCAAATTTTCTTACGTTTTATGCATTTTACAGGTTCTATGTTCATTACAATAATATGATTAGCGATCGTAATAAATATAGCTTTACTGAGATAAAACCGTTAAATTCATTATGATACAACCCTATCAATTCAGCCAACCCTATTGACTGAATGTTTCATGACATAGGCGAAAACTTTGCCAAAAGTCTTTTTACACTGTAAAGAACTATCTTGACGAAAAAGTTTGGGATCGATGTGCTTCAGTACGCACTACAATGATGTCATTATTTTTTCTCTTTTGTTTTTATTTTCAATTGTGCTTTTTTATTCATTTTTCCATTTTGAAATTGATGTTTATTTTTTATAATTTGACATTGTTGATTATTTTTATTTTACAATTTGACATTGTTTAAATATTGTTTGACAAAAATATTTACTATGTTAATTTGGAAGGAAATATTATGTAAAACAAAGTTTATAAATTACATTTTATAAACTTTGTTTTACATATTTCCTTTTATTATTGTGAATGTGCGGACTATGTGGACTATGAGGACTATTCTTCTTTTCAGTAATTTTAACGAATGTCTGGCAATTTGAGTATTTTCTGCAGCCTACTCAAATATCTAGTCCTTGGGTTCCTTTTTAGTCCTGAGTTGAGCTTTGCGAATACTGACTTATGTTGCACTGACTGGACAGGTCCACTCAAAACTGTATGGTTCTTTCCTCAAAAGACCATCTCAGACACTAATCTGCATAGTTCTCATGTGATTTGACCATTACAGGTTTTGTTGTATGAACTTTAAAAGAGACATTCACCCCTGAGTTTATGTCGGTGTTTCTTTTCAGGGTAATCAGTTAGGAAACACTGGCCTCATCTAGTTTAAATTGACGAAGATATTGACGTGTAAAAGTGTTTTTAAAAACCTATTTGCAAAATAAATATAATTTATCATAGCCATTCAGTAGGGTTATATTGGTGGTAGTGGAGAGGGTAGTATTGATGATTTTAACTTCGTAACTAAATACGTGTTACGGTAGAAAATCATATTTTAATTAAAGTAAAACCTGACACTGACTAAAATAAAAAAACTTAATAAAATTTTAATTTCAGACTATCCTGGAGCATTCACCTTAATCCAATTTATTAATCTAACTTGAATAGTTTCGGAAAGGAACAACTACATTTGCATGCAAAGCATGTAAAAGCTCGACTTCGACTCTGAGCGTCGCATCGGCTTTACATTATCTTACAGCCAGCGCTATAATACTCAGCGGTAAAGCTTTAGCTCGTAGCCACAATAAATTTCGGGGCTGCATCTCAATATTAATATGCAGCCCCGAAATGCTCAACCTGGCAGGCTCAATGGAGCAGCCCGTCATCTGCTTGCTATCGCCTCTTTATTCTACTTGTTGATGCATGAGTACGTATGGCGAACGCAGCGCCACCTCAGATGTCACATCATAAATAACAAACTCCGCACATACGAGAACATCGGAATATGTCCGATTTGCAACTCCGCACGCAAATAAAGCGATCCCTTCAGAAAGCTTGCGAGCGATGATGTTACCTGCCAACTCATTTTATTTGATTCACACAATTTGCGAGCGAAGCGTCTTGACTTTTTATTTGTCGTCCTCGCGCCGATACCCTTCATCTACATAATTTAATATCCGCTCCCAGTGATGTTGTTGCGATGTGTCACGGTATCCGCTCGCTCGACACGTGTCGCTGAGCGGATCATTCATCTCTCGTAATTTGACAAATCGCGACACATGTCGTTTCAGTATTGTACAGCCATTATTTCTGTAAGCTGTCCGCACGATGCTTCGTCCACACTCGATAGTTGAGCAACGCCACTTCTTCATGCTGCACGAAATAGCAGATTGTTCGGACATAAAAGCTTTTTATTTAGATCGCCTGCAGACTGTTATTGTATACTGATTGATGAATATTTGCCGACTTTAGCTCCAACAGGTTTTATGCTCGTTTTCAATTATCGCGCACGGTTATGTAGAAGTACAGAAGCTGTTTATTTTTTAGTCTTTAGCATAATTTTACCAAGAACGAAAGTTGAAATTTTTACAACACAGATGTTTACTTCACTCTACGACTGTGTCAATATTATTTCATTATGGTGGAGTGTCCGGAAAGTCGTTATTCCATGAAGGATCTAACCTCGTGCTCACACGAGATGCCACATAAGCGTGGCTCTGACGTCACACGTTAAGGGCGCGTGCCGCCGCGCCGTCGCAGTGTGGGAATCTCGCAATCTAGGGGATTTAATTCCAAATTGAATTAAATAAGAGATAAAATTGAAAAATAATATTGATTGATATTCAAATACATAGTGATATAATAGTGATAGTTGTATTGAAAAATGGTAAATGAAAAAAGGTACCTATATGTATAGGTAAATTAAATTTTAATCACTATTTCCACTTTCAGCCTCATTTACGGTGGGAACAGAAAGTAATTTTAAGACATCAGGGTTAAGAGGACTTGGTTTTTGGGGTTCCGTACCTCAAAAGGAAAAACGGAACCCTTATAGGATCACTTTGTTGCCCGTCTCTTTGTCAAGACCCTTTATCTCGGGAACGCGTGGAGGTATCGATTTGAAATTAAAACAAGCGGTCCCTTGAAGCTGTGAAAAGTGAAAACATCAAATTTCTGAGTTAACGATAAAAAAAGATACGGCCGTTTATATCGCAAAAAACAGACATCTGAAAATGGAAAAATATTATGGCGGTCGCACAAAAACGCAAGTTTTATCAATTGTTCTCAAAAGTAAGACTCTAAAAGTCTAAACTGTAAATTAAAACAATAGAAACATCGGGATATTAAGGTTTTTTTTTATTAAAGCTTTACTTTAGCAAATAATCTTTAAGAAAACCTTTAAAAAAAAATAACCAAGTTCACTAAAAAAAAAACACTAAAAGGATCAAAATAACTTTTTTCTAATAAACCCAAACACGGCTAGGATACATTGATTAATTACGGAGTTCTTGTGCCTACCTTCCGGCTCCATCATCAGATCAGTTTGATAGTACCTTATAGCCAAAGTGCATCTCATGACAATTCTAATAAGCCCAAACACGGCTAGAATACATTGATTAATTACGGAGTTCCTGTGCCTACCTTCCGGCGCCATCATCATCATCAGTTCACTTCGATGATACCATTTTCAACATAACTATTCAGAACCATTTATTTATTTGTATTGTTATAGTCGCTTAACTATCTTCATTGTGATATCTATGTGAGTATGAAGTTCCGTTGTCCATTTCTGGTCTTCTTCATCAGTTCCACTTCATCAAATGTTACTTTTTGACTGTAAATACTTAAGTTCTCGATGAAAATACCAAAATCACCATATGGTTATGGCCTATAATACCTATTTGAGGAGTTGCCTCGATTCTTCATGAATCCCATCATCAGAACTGGATTCTGAAAAAAATGGGACCAATCGGAAAGCATATCCACTAAAAGAAAAAAAAAATTGCAAATCGGTCCATAAATGACGGAGTTCTGAGGTAACACACATAAAAAAAAAACATACAACCGAATCAATAACCTCCTCCTTTTTTTGAAGTCGGTTAAAAAATTCTCATTCTTATGAACAGTTGGGAAACAAGGACAGGGTACTATAAAACTGATTAAGTCTAATTCTTTGTAAATTAATTCAGCTACTTTGCAGTTTATGTGTTCTCTTTTAAAGCAGCTACGAAAAATGACATTAATTTTATTATTAAGAGTGGCATTTTAATTAATCGCGGATCGCGGAAGTAAACTTTAACGTGACCACTCGTCTTGACGCGGCACTCTCTACTGACAGCACTGCGAGAAACGCTTAGGAGTCTCGTCGACGCGTATGTTTGTGTAAGTGTGCCGTTTCGAACATTTGTAGGTAGTATCCGTACTGTTCCATATCTATACTGTGTCTCGGAGAAGGTGCACTGAGCGTCCGCCGCTGCAGCGTCAACTTTGCGAAAGCGAAATTCTAGGGCAGTAGCAGAAGTAGACAGTAACAGTCAGTCAGTTTCTGCACGATTACCTTAACGAACTGGCGGCATTGTGAGGTAGAGTTGCGGGTGTCGTGTGTTTGATCGCCGTGGCAGCTATGTCGGGGTGGAAATGTCTGCCACACGCGCGGACACACTTTTTAAAGTTGTTGTAAGTAGGTAAAGTTGAGTGATTGTTTCGTTGTGCGGTAACAGCTAAGTTACGAGTTTATGGTTCTTTGTAACATGACAAAGAGCTGTAAAGACCTACGACGACTTACTTTTATTTGTGCATGGCTGTAGACGTGGCTATTTTTATGAAATTAGTGCCGAAAGCCCTTAGGTAGGTAGGTACTTATGAATTTCTACCTTGTAACTTTAGTAGGTAACTTTGAATGAATATCTAGACATATTTACCCACCATACATACCCATATGTATGTTATTAAGGCAGTCATTTTGAACCATTTGGTATTGGCCTCTCCTACCTACCTCAATACAGTCAAATAAACTTTTGTAATTACGTGATGAAAGCTTGTCAATTTGCCAAATTCACGAACCTGTACCTTACAGAAACTCCCGGAACGATTGCAAAGGGTGGTTTAATACCTCAAGAAACGAAGAACCGGGTAAAATGAAACTGTATATTAAATAACGTTCGGTCACGGGTTGCCGAGGAGAGAAGATAGAAGGAGGGGGGGGGGCATGAGGTGCTCCAAGACAAGGGGCGGGGATTCACCTAATTAAAGACAGATTAAAAAGGGAGCGATGAAAGAGACCACACAAACTCCGTTTGAGAAGTTAAATTGATATTGTTTATTTTGTTGTGGAGGCATAATTGGCTCTTGTGAGCTTTTTTTTTGTTTTCGAGGGGAAATCTTAAAAAAGCGCCCAGACTTTGGGGAGTCTGCGCAGGCTTCCGAATAAACTATGAGGTATATTCATTATTCGACTCGTAATTAATCCGCCTTCCGGTTTACTGATGTATCTCACTTGCATTGTGTAGCTGGGGTGCCTGGGCTCGTCTCGGACATTATAGTCATGTGTGATACTGTCGCCTTCTCACTCGCGCGTGTAGCTGGGGTGCCTGGGCTCGTCTCGGACATTATAGTCATGTGTGATACTGTCGCCTTCTCACTCGCGCGTGTAGCTGGGGTGCCTGGGCTCGTCTCAGACATTATAGTCATGTGTGATACTGTCGCCTTCTCACTCGCGCGTGTAGCTGGGGTGCCTGGGCTCGTCTCAGACATTATAGTCATGTGTGATACTGTCGCCTTCTCACTCGCGCGTGTAGCTGGGGTGCCTGGGCTCGTCTCAGACATTATAGTCATGTGTGATACTGTCGCCTTCTCACTCGCGCTGTGTAGCTGGGGTGCCTGGGCTCGTCTCAGACATTATAGTCATGTGTGATACTGTCGCCTTCTCACTCGCGCGTGTAGCTGGGGTGCCTGGGCTCGTCTCAGACATTATAGTCATGTGTGATACTGTCGCCTTCTCACTCGCGCTGTGTAGCTGGGGTGCCTGGGCTCGTCTCAGACATTATAGCCATGTGTGATACTGTCGCCTTCTCACTCGCGCGTGTAGCTGGGGTGCCTGGGCTCGTCTCAGACATTATAGTCATGTGTGATACTGTCGCCTTCTCACTCGCGCTGTGTAGCTGGGGTGCCTGGGCTCGTCTCAGACATTATAGCCATGTGTGATACTGTCGCCTTCTCACTCGCGCGTGTAGCTGGGGTGCCTGGGCTCGTCTCAGACATTATAGTCATGTGTGATACTGTCGCCTTCTCACTCGCGCTGTGTAGCTGGGGTGCCTGGGCTCGTCTCAGACATTATAGCCATGTGTGATACTGTCGCCTTCTCACTCGCGCGTGTAGCTGGGGTGCCTGGGCTCGTCTCAGACATTATAGTCATGTGTGATACTGTCGCCTTCTCACTCGCGCTGTGTAGCTGGGGTGCCTGGGCTCGTCTCAGACATTATAGTCATGTGTGATACTGTCGCCTTCTCACTCGCGCTGTGTAGCTGGGGTGCCTGGGCTCGTCTCAGACATTATAGCCATGTGTGATACTGTCGCCTTCTCACTCGCGCTGTGTAGCTGGGGTGCCTGGGCTCGTCTCAGACATTATAGTCATGTGTGATACTGTCGCCTTCTCACTCGCGCTGTGTAGCTGGGGTGCCTGGGCTCGTCTCAGACATTATAGCCATGTGTGATACTGTCGCCTTCTCACTCGCGCGTGTAGCTGGGGTGCCTGGGCTCGTCTCAGACATTATAGTCATGTGTGATACTGTCGCCTTCTCACTCGCGCTGTGTAGCTGGGGTGCCTGGGCTCGTCTCAGACATTATAGTCATGTGTGATACTGTCGCCTTCTCACTCGCGCTGTGTAGCTGGGGTGCCTGGGCTCGTCTCAGACATTATAGCCATGTGTGATACTGTCGCCTTCTCACTCGCGCTGTGTAGCTGGGGTGCCTGGGCTCGTCTCAGACATTATAGTCATGTGTGATACTGTCGCCTTCTCACTCGCGCGTGTAGCTGGGGTGCTTGGGTTCGTCTCGTACATTATAACGCAGATTCCAACGTGTGCAATTCCAAGAACATAAATATTGAAAGTGAGATATAAGATGACAAGGAGGGCTGAGAGAGTTGAGTAGAGAGAAAAGTTTGGCCAAAGCGCGCAAACTTTTCTGGCGAATGGACATCTAATTGAGCTCAGATCTAAAATTCGACATATGGTCATATCCCTCAAGTTAAATATGACGTTACGTTACGCTTACGTAACGTAACGTCATATTTAAATTACGTCTCCCAGCGACAACATCGAGCGAATGATATGGACGTGACGCGTGACGACCAATATCAGCTCCACTCTACATTTGTACGGAAATTATTTGAAGTTCAATCAAGAAATCGGATTTTTTAGCATACTGTTATCAGTCGAATAATGTTCCCATTGCTGGGACTCAGTCTTTCTCCCTAGAAGAGGGATTGGACCGTCATAAACCCCACGGGCTCAGTGCGGGTTGGTGGTTGTCACATGACTTCGATTTTTAGTTCTTTGACATGCAGGTTTCCTCAGAGGGTTCACCGTTTTGAGAGTAGTGGTCATTCAATAAATTACACAAAGTAAAGTGTTTGCCTAGGTTTGAACCCACGACGTACGACTTGTAAGTAAGTCAGCGCCGTTATCATAAGGCCACCAGTGCTCTATAAAGTTCTAATATACCCACCTACTTGCTTACAAATAATGGTCTCTGATGATATCACGTGTCCTAATGTGTCTTTACTGTAGTAGCTCTTACTGTTACGATAACGGTCGCATCACGCACATTATACATTGTGTTGGCACCTTATAGCGCGTCGCCTGTCGCTCGCCGCTGACACTTATCCCTGACAGTGTCTTTTTTTTTTATTCTTGATAGGTTCGCGCTTGACCACTATCTCACCTGATGGAAAGTCTTCAGCGATTGTTCTGACAATGTACCTTTTATATTGTTAGATAGATAGAAGATATAATCTCATAAGTTGAGAGAGTCGGTGGTCGATGAGTTGAGAGTCGGTTGAGTTAAGTTGAGTTGAGTTGTTGTGAGTCTGTTTCTCTCTGGTTAGACATGTCATGACATGACATTGGAGTTGTTTTGTACATTACTAAAACATCAATAATACGTATATATTATATCAATAACTCTCATATTTCGCAAGTCATTAGTAAATAGCAATTCGTCGACTACCAAACTGATACATTTATTTATTTATTTTTATCCTCACATCGGAACGCCTTGCAGCAATTACACCAATGGAGCACAATTAGTTCAAAATCTGCTTCTTTCCAACATCGTGTGCGCAGTGGAATGGTATTTAGTCATCAAAGGAGCAGCGCGGCGGAGAGTCACGTCGCTCGCTTACGCAGCATCAGGCCATCGCTCCTCCAGGATTCCACATGCATCAAATTCCATAGCCCATATCTAACACATGTTTATTAAGTTAAATTAAAAAAATGATCCACATGTCTTGGATTTGACTTGCTGTTCTGACACTATTCAATTTAAGTATGGAAAGTAGTACTATTACGTATCTATCAGCAATATCAGTGAGATGTGATGAGTGTGTGCGATATAACTCCTGTGAACCAACCTCGGGGCGCGGGCCGCTTGATGAAGTGTTGACGTGCGCACATTACGAGCGCCGCGGCGCCGGCCAGTTACCGCCCGCGCCGCCGGCTCGCTAGACCCGTGCGCTCTTGACTTGCGCGGACAGCAGTCGTTACAGTAATCCGTGCCACGGAGTTTACGACGCCAGAAATAATAAACGATGTGAATTTTTCAGCGAAACAATGCATAGATGAAATAAACCGGCAGTTTGGCATAACAAAGGTTTTATGGCGAACCGCGTGCCGCACGCCCCGCCACGAACGCCTCGCCTCTCGTCGCGCCGACTAGCAGCCAAGTGCGTTTTGGGAATACTTACATTACATCTAATGGGCCATCTAACACGAAATAATCATTTCAAAGGCCTTAGGGCAATACTATTAGTCATTATTTAGTAGTTTGAAAAAGTCCTAAATATTTGTTACCTAATGTTATATATTAATTTATAATAAACGTTCCCTATTTTACAGAGGAAGTTGAGTCTTAGCAGTGGGAACATGGGCATGCCATAATTATGGCGGTAAGTCCCTTTGAGGAGTGGCTGGAGGCGTCACGGCGTCCTCACTTTACGCATGAGGCACGTCCTCACCGGACATGGTAAGTTCGGGAGGTTCCTGCATCGGATTCAGGTGGAAGAACCGCCCGGGTGTCGCCATTACGTGAACCGCCCTGAAGACATGGTGGAGGTGTGCCCCGCTTGGGCGGAGCATCGCGTGGATCCTCGGAGAGGCAATCGGTGGCAGCGACCTTTCGCGCCGGGCCCTGGTTCACGCTATGGTCCGGAGCGAGGAGGAATGGCAGACGGTCGACGGCCTCCTTCTGCGAAGCAGTAATGCTAGCGAAGAAGGAGGCCGCACACGTGAGGGAACGAACATCCTCACGCACTACCGCACCGAAACCCCGACCCCGACTACCAGCTACGGTAGATGCCGGCTCGCGGACGTCGAGCAATGGGTAGCTCGCCGTCTGATAGTCGGGTAATCGGCTGCAGCGAGCCCCAGTTGTTGACAGCGTGTAGCGATCCACGCGCTCCTCAAAGAGATGTCAGCAAACCGTAGGAACCCAGCAGAGCTAATACCTGCTAGGACCGCGGGGATTTTCTGAAAAGAAAATCCCGTAGTCCTATAACGCAAAGGCCAACTGAATGACACAGGTCTGGTTTTAGTAAGTAAAAGTCTGACATTCGCTCCAACCAGAAAAGAAAAAGTAACGTCATACGGCACTAAATGGCAGTAAGGGCTGATTAATTAACAATCACAGCAACATATAGACGGTTATAGCGACATCATCAATGTAATGTAAACTCAGTGCAGTTCAATGCTAAACATTTTGTACCCTACATGTATCTTTAGAGTTGTTTCTGACAGACCTTACTACAAATTCGCAGAATATCACATTTTAAATATGACTGACCTCCGACGCTCAATACGTGGATGTGATGTTATTACTGCATCTGTTTTAAAATCAATTTTACATCCTTTACAAGTACCTATTTATATTTCTGCTTTGAAGATCTTCTGAAATGCACGGAAACCATTCCCAGGAATGTTACTTGAAAGCAGTCTTATAGTAATAAAATTAATATTATAGGTACAAGTAGTACGATGAATCAACGAACAGGCGGGTCTAGAAACTTGAGTCTCATTATAGATCGTTCTTCAGAGATTACCTACATATTTATCCATCGCATAGTATCGACTTAAGAGCGTGGGAGGAGTACAGTACTGATTTCGCTTTCGCTATACACTGGGCTGGCTTGGAATTCGTCTAGCCGTTTTTGAAGGAAATTTGGTTTTAGAATGATAAAACGATTTTTTTTTGTTTTGCAAGGAAAAATTCATCAGTCTTCGAATTGAGCTGATGAAGATCAGAAGTTTCTTGAGACAAATCATTTAATCTTTTACGATTTGACTGAGTGAAGTCCCCAACTTAAAGTGATTTTCTAGCTATTGCGATTATGGGGGTACAGTGAATCAATGGCGTGCCAGATACCTTATAAATGATATTTATTTTGCAAATAGGTATAAAAAAAATACTTTTACACGTCTTTTTTTTTGTCATTTTAAACTAGATGAGGCCGGGGTTTCCTAGCTGACTACCCTGAGAAGAAACACCGAAACAAACTCAGGGGTCAGAGTCTCTTTTAAAGTCCATACAGTAAATATGTAATGGTCAAATCACATGAGAACCATGCAGATTTGTCTGAGATGGTCTTTTGAAGAAAGAACCATATAGATTTGAGTGGACCTGTCCAATCAGGGCAAGCATTTGTCAGTATTCGTAAAGCTCAACTCAGGACTGCTAAGGAGCTCAACGATTTGACGAACAATACCAAGGAAAAGACATTTGGGTAGACCGCAGAAAATCTTTAGTAAAAGGCGAAAGATTTATGCGTTTTGAAGGGATTAAGAGACAGTCCTTCTTCACTCCTGCCACCCTCGGACTGGTCCGACGAGTTGGGGCTACTGAAAGTGAACTGGACCGAGCTGTAAGATACATAGGGCTCGTAACACCGCACCAGGCCCAGATGGCATTCCTGGCCGGGCATGGGTTCTGGCTATGGATGATATATGCTCTAGGGGATCGCCTAAGACAGCTGTTTAACAGCTGTCTCTGTTCGGGCATGTTCCCTACCGACTGGAAGGAGGCTGGATTGGTCTTGTTGAGGAAAGAGGGCAGGGATTCAGAGTTTCCCTCTGCGTACCGTCCCATTTGCTTGCTCGACGAGGTCTCCAAGCTATTCGAAAGAATAATTGCCGAGAGGCTCGTTGAGCACCTTTCACGTGTTGGTCCTGACCTCGCAGATAGCCAGTATGGTTTCCGACGGCAGCGCTCTACTGTCGATGCAATACTACGCGTACGCTCACTGTCGGAGCAGGTAGTGTCCCAGGGTGGAGTGGCGTTGGCGGTAAGCTTAGATATCGTTAACGCCTTTAACTCCTTGCCCTGGAATGCGATTAGGGCGGCACTAGTCTATCACAGAGTGCCACCTTACCTGCAGCGCATCATCTGGGATTATCTACGTGACCGGCACATTATTATGTGAGCCGGGACGGTAGCGTTCATCGGAGGGAGATAACGTGTGGGGTTCCACAGGGGTCGGTTTTAGGCCCTCTCTTGTGGGACCTTGCATACGATGTGGTCCTGCGTGTCGACCTCCCCATAGGCGTAAATATCATCTGCTATGCAGACGATACCCTAGTGTTGGCCGGTGGGGACACATTCGATGACCATCCAGCCTTCTGAGCTTGGTGTGGCAAGAGTCGTGGCTTCGATCCGCGAGCTGGGTTTAGAAATAGCGCCTCATAAAACTGAGGCGCTCTGGTTTCACAAACTGCCAAGGACCAGAGAGCCACCCAGCTCATCAGTGACAGTTGGAGATGCGCAAGTCCAGGTGGGTCAACACATAAAGTATCTTGGCCTAACTCTGGACGGTAGGTGTGGCTTCGAAGAGCACTTCGAGCGACTAGTCCCCCGCGTTGGGAGAGCAATGGGTGCTTTGCATAGGTTGCTGCCCAACCTCGGGGGCCCTCAGGAAGAAGTTCGCCGCCTCTACACGGGTGTCGTACGATCAATGGTCCTTTATGGAGCACCAACGGTATCCTTCGAGGCGGCAACTCTCCTGGCACTCTTTCCGCTCTTTTCACGCTGGAAGACTGTCCAGCGTGTGCCACAGAGCGACGAAACCTAGTCGCCAGGATCGGGCAGGACCTGTCTCTACGAGCAGTAGTGAGGGCTATGCTGGCGGAGCCAGAAAACTGGAAGGAAGTTGCTTCCTTCTGTGAGACCGTAATGGTCCAGAAGGAGGCGACTGAGCGCGACCGTGAGAGGGCTGATCCCGCTCGGAGACGAAGGCGTCGAGGAGGCAACCGCCTCGATGCCTAACATGCCGAAACCCCGCTTGCATCATCCAATGCAGACGGGACTTTGGAACCACGGGTGTGCAGAGTGGCGACTCTGCCTGCCCATCAAGTGATTCCAAGGAAGACAGTGGCACAGTGATCACGTGCTGCCGTGCACAAAGAGGCTCAGGGGAGACCGTTGTACAGTCTCCTCAGGGATGTGCCCTAATAGGCGTTGCACAGAGGGGGTTCCGGAATGGTCTTTTAATACGCGTCATATAAAAGTTTTTTAAAAGAATCTGTGTTCATTTTTATCAAATTAACATAATCCTTTCCAACTAAACTTTACAGTTGATACTGTGAATACTGGAAGTTTGAATCATTGAATGTTTGTGACGGGAACCACGACCTGGCTAGATTATGAAGTAGAATCTTTTAATCTCGGTAGTGTCCAGCCGCCCTAGCCAGCCACCAGCGGTGTCCGACGCGGACAACGATGGCGACGACGACGACAATGCTCCAGAGGTGACCGAGGTAGAGATGAGAGTGGCGGTACGAAGGCTGAGTGCCAAAAATACCGCCCCAGGACCTGACGGCTTGCCTAGGAAGGCCTGGGTCCTGGCCATGGAGGCTCTCGGGCCTGGACTAATAGGGCTCTTCAGCGCATGCATGGAGAAGGGCCAGTTCCCACTTCGCTGGAAGACGGGGGAATTGGTCCTTATCGCGAAGCAGGGGCGCCCTGCGGACTCTCCGTCCGCGTACCGGCCCATTGTGCTGCTTGACGAGGTGGACAAGCTCTATGAAAGAGTAATTGCAGACCGCCTCGTCACGCACCTAACATGGGTGGGGCCGGATCTGGCGGACGGCCAGTTCGGCTTTCGCAGGAGGCGTTCCACGGTGGACGCCATCATGCGCGTGCGAGCTCTCACGACGGGGGATGCGGTGGCCCGGGGCAGGTGTGTCGTGGCGGTGTCACTGGACATCGCCAACGCCTTCAACTCTCTGCCTTGGAGTAGCATTAGGAGGGCACTCCGGTATCACCGGACGCCCGACTACCTCTGTCGTGTGGTCGAGGCGTACCTGTCAGATAGGTACATCATCTACCCTGGTCACCAGGGAGAGTGGGAACGTCGAGAGATGTCGTGCGGTGTTCCGCAGGGATCGGTACTAGGGCCGCCCTTGTGGAACATCGGATACGACTACGTGCTGCGCGGCGACCTCCCTGACGGGATCAGCGTGGTCTGCTACGCAGATGACACGCTGGTCCGGGCGCGGGGAGAGTCGTACCAGGCAGCGGTCGAACTAGCGACTCGCGGGGTTGTGACAGTCGTGGGCAGGATCCAGGAGTTGGGATTTGATCGACGGGACGGGACGGCGGGTCGACGATGAAGTACCTGGGACTCGTTCTCGACAGCCGATGGGATTTCGAGGAGCACTTCCGACGTCTGGCTCCCAAACTAAATCGGACTGGGGCTGCCCTCGGGAGGCTCCTGCCCAACCTGGGGGGTCCAGACGCCTCCTGCCGGAGGCTCTACGTGGGAATCGTTCGGTCCATGGCCCTTTATGGCGCACCGGTATGGGCACCGGCGCTGCGAAAGCAGCCGGCGGCCCGGCTGAACGCATGCCAGAGGGTCATGGTCATAAGATGGTGCGAGGATACCGGACGATTTCCCGCGAAGCGGCGAACTCCTAGCTGGCCAGCCACCATGGGATTTGGAGGCAACAGTCCTTGCACACATGCACGATCTGCGCATGCAACACCGCCACGCCGGGGCGAAACTCCGTTGCCGCGACAAATCGCAGCATGGCGGACAGAGCTCCGGCGGGTTCTCATGGAGAAATGGCGACAGCGACTGTCGCGACCCCGTGCTGGGCACGCCACAATTATGGCGGTAAGTCCCCTCTTTGAGGCGTGGTTGGAAAGACCTCACGGCGTCCTCACCTTCCGCATGACGCAGGTTCTCACCGAACACGGTAAGTTCAGAAAGTTCTTCACCAGATTCGTGCAGAAGCGACGCCCGGGTGTCGCCACTGTGTGGAACGCCCGGAGGACACGGTGGAGCACACGGTGGAGGTGTGCCCTGCTTGGGCAGAGCAACGCCGTGTCCTCGTGGGGGCGATCGGCGGCGTCGATCTCTCGCGCCGGGCCTTGCTACAGACCATGGTCCGGAGCGAGGAGGAGTGGCAGGCGGTCGCCTCCTTCTGCGAAGCAGTAATACTAGCAAAGGAGCCGGCCGATCGCGTGAGGCAACGGTTCTCACGCCCTAGTTGCCGCCGGGATTCCGATCCCAATTTCCGGCCACCGTAGGCGCCGGCTTGCGGACGGCGAGCAATGGGTGGCTCGCTGTCCGACCGTCCGGTAACCGTCCGGACCGAGCCCAAGTCGTCGACGGCGCGTATTGTTCCACGCGCGCCTCGGGGAGATGTCAGCAAATCGTAGGGGCCCAGCAGGGTCGAAGCCTACTGGGGCCATGGGTAGTGTGAAAACGAAACCCGGGGCCCTGGGACGAAGGCAACGAAGGAACAGGAGTGGGTTTTTAGTCAGTAAAAGTCTGACACTATCTCCCGCTCCGCGCAAGAGCGCGATTTGTCATTAGATGATTTACCCACCTAAAAAAAAAAGCCCCCCTAGCCAAGCTACGATCATTTTGTTCGCATCGAACGCCTCGAGTAGGCCACGTCTCCGATTCCTTTGTTTTGACCACGTGACTGAGCGTTGAGATGATGTCAGAACAAAAGGATCGGAGGCGTGGCCTACTCGAAGCGTTCGACGCGAACGAAACGATTGTAACTTGGCTAGGGGGGCAGGTTCGTTCCTGTGAGATCATCTTCTACGTTCACAAGGAAGATGCTGCTACACTCACTCACATAGACTCATATTTGTGTTCTCCGGATATTGCGTTGTCAAGCGGCGCCAGCAAACAACGGCACAGAAATTCCGCACCGCTCCACACTCGACACGCACTAAAAAAACGATCATACAGCCCAGGTCGTTGAACTGGAACTTATGTCTGCGTAAGTGCTGCACACCTGCAGCCCTGCGAGGCTCACTCGCTACCGAACACAGTTCGAAGTGGACATGCCCCGAAGTGCACCACATTGACCAACTGCGCGACCAAATTATGTAATTAGACCTATAGGTATTTTTTTTTCTTTTTCCGCTATTAATAAAGATAAATTATCACATGACACATCACTTCTCAAACAGTTTGCTGCCCCACCACGATATTCGTAGTTTTTCCGGCAATAGGTCAGCAGCCAGCGATCCATCACTCGCACCACGACTGACGGCTTGAGATTGGACAAGCTCACTCTCTTATAAATATATTTTCCTCTTCCTTGCACACGCAAATCAAAATGGAAAGGATATTTTTGCAGGATTCCTTACTTAAGGAATACAAGAACAACAATAATAATCATGTAGACGAACGTGCACTCTCGGTCGTACTATCTACCATCATGTATCTGCTCGATTTAGTTAAGTGTATTAATTAGAGCAGCCACTAAACAAACACATGTGCCGCTAACTGCGCGAAGCGCTAATGTGCTCAAGTTATGAAACTTGTAGCGCGGAGCCACCAGGCGCCCACACTACACAGTACACGATGTTCTCAACTCGAAACAGTCTTTTTCAGACGATATTTGTACAATTATGAGTGTCATGTTTTCTCGGTAAATTCACTGACCCAGTTTTGATTAAACTAGATTATATAAATAGGTATAGAGATAAATAGAAAGACTAATAATCTTGACGACGAAAATAACGCCTTACTGCAGGTCCAAAACTGGTTCACTGCTATTAATCTAGTTCTAAATGGGAAAAAAACGAAATGCATAAGATTTTCCTTACCGAATGTCAAGAGTAGTAATTGTGACATAATATTGAACAATGAGAAACTAGAATTTGTCCATAAAACGGTTTTCCTAGGGATTACGCTTGACTCAAGGCTACAGTGGGGTCCTCATTTAACATCTCTTGCGGGACGGCTTAGCTCAGCTGCATTTATGCTGTTAGAAAAATCCGCCAATTTACGGATGTTGATACCGTTAGACTAGTCTATTTTAGTTATTTTCATAGTATCATGTCATACGGTATCTTACTATGGGGACGGGCTGCAGACATCGACTCAATTTTTATTCTACAGAAAAGAGCTATCAGAGCTATTTACAATCTCCGCCGGTGCGATTCTCTAAGGGAACTGTTTAAGGATAATAACATCATGACGGTGCCTTGTCAATATATCTATGAAAACATCATGTACGTTAGAAAAAATCTTCATCTTTTTAGCAAAAGAGGCGATAAACATAATTATGTTACAAGAAATAGGGACCAATATTAGTTTAACCAGGTTTCAGACTGGCTAAAGTGGCCTCTTCTTTCATGGGGTACTGTTTGAAATGTTATAATAAAATACCTCCCCAAATATTAGAACTCAATGAAACGAAATTTAAATCTTGTATTAAACGCACACTATGCAGGCAAGCATATTATAAGTTGGAGGATTATATCTATATATATAAAAATTAAACCCGTTTTCCTTGGTCACGGCATCACGCGTGAATGGCTGGACCGATTTCACTAATTCTTTTTTTGTTGTATTTGTTATTATTAGGAGAAGGTTCTTACGGAAAAAAATATTAAGAAAATCTCTCAGAAATATTGAAAAATATACAACAAAATAAAGTAGTGCATCATTGCTACGCTAAGGCGGTACGAAGTTCGCCGGGTCAGCTAGTTCAAGATAAAAATGCTTGGCTCAATGCTGGTCCAGCTCCACTACCACCGGGGGTACAAATTGATTAGTTTTGGAACTATTATTACTATTCTTTAATGTTTTTTTTTTTAATTTGTTAAATTTGTAAAGTATTATTGTAGTTAATTATTATTGTATTGAGTATTGTATAATGTAGAAGCATTTTTTTCAAACTTTGTAAATGTGAGTACCATGGAGCTATTTTATGGTTTTTAGGTTACTATTGGATTTGTTTGACATAAATGAGCGTGGCAGTTGAGAGTTTGTCATGCTCACTCAAATGTCTCACTGATGGTGGCGCATGTGTTGGATCATTAGTTTCCCTTCAAAATGGTTGAGCCGAGTGGTGCTAATATTCGCGTCAGGTCCGTGAACGGGCGCTGTCAGTTGAGACTGGTCATCTCTTAGCTGCCAGTTGCTATTTTAATATCTATATTTAGTTTTTATTTTTACATTATTGACATTGTTCTCACATGATAGCGACAAGAAACATGTAACAGAGATATTTGTAATTGCAAAACATGATTGAAAAGAGTGTCCATGGAGTTCCTTACACATTCTTCTCCATATAATATATATCAAAAGTGCCTGTAAATGGTTTATTTGAAATAAATGCTTTTGAATCTTTGAATCTTTAGGTGCAAATATTGGTAAGGTAACTCTAGTGCAAAGTTCTTCAGAAATGTAAATTTAAAAAAAAATTTGTAGGATTGGGTTTTATTCAGTAAAAGTCTGGCAGTGCGCGAGGGCATCTCGCGCACTGCCCAAAAGCGAGAGATTTCATTGAATGATTTCCTACTAAAAAAAAACTTTTTACAAAAAAAATACAATCGACTTCAATGTAAAAATAAGAAACTGAAAAGTGCAAAATAACTTTAATTTCGGAAGTCAGATACCGACTTCCGAAATTAAAGTTATTTTGCACTTTTTAGTTATGGTTCCACCACTAAAAAGTACCCCTCAGCCAAACTTAAATACCTTATAGCAGCCAGAGTGCATCTCATTACAATTCTAAAAATCCCAAACACGGTGTGCCAAACTTCAGGCTTCATCATAAGATGAGATCGATATATTCCCTCTCTTCTTTCAGTCTGTCATCGACTACACGTATAAACAAAGCAATTTTACTTGTTACGAGAGTTCTGCTGTGATCCTATGAGGAGTTCTGTTCCATATCTTCGAAATTCATGATCAGATCATAACAATATTTCTATGGGACCAACTCGGATGTAAAACCTTTCAATCAAAAAAAATTTTTTCTAAATCGGTCCGAGAAATCGGTGAAAATACATAAAAAAACACATTCAGCCGAACATAGAACCTCCTCCTTTTGAAGTCGGTTAAAAAGAGGCTGTAACTGTGCTAACCAACGCCTACGACGCGACGGCCGCTACATTAAAATATCTGTTATGAAAAACCAACTTTTCACTGCACTTTACATTGACTTTTCCTTAGTTCTGACAGGAGAACAAAACGGAATAAGTTTGTAATATTAGTACCTAACGAAACAACCAGATGTGAAATGGAGAAGCATGATTAAAGTATCTAAAGACCAAAGCAAGAACTAGAACACGCCTTAGTTTGTTTACAAGTTCGCTCCAGGGTTTGCGTCACATTTGTTGCTGCTACATAAAGGTGTGCCTTGTCGGTGTGTCCACAGCCGTAGATATTGATTGAGGCTCTCAGCTGTTTGTGTCCGCACACGTACCCTTAGCAATAGCGGTGCTAATCTTCGGTGCGGAGGTGTCGGCACGCGCTCTCGTTTGTGATTCAATAACCAGCTCACAGCTCAGCACTCAACCCTCGACAATCTACAGGTCTGACCTGTAGAGTTTTAGTAATGGTTGATGATGTTTTACCTCCACTGTGCAGTCAGTACACGCTACACGACCGTAAAGGTCAAGTTAGGTACATCGAGCGTACAGGCAATACAGCCCCTACCACCCATGAAACCTTGTTTTTAGTAAACAGCATACGCTTTTATAACAAGCTGCCAAATGCAGTGACTGAACTTAGCGAGGGAAAGTTCAAAACCCATTTTAGGCGTGTCCTAACCAAAAAAGCGTATTACAAGGTTAAAGACTATCGAAGACATGCTTGTTTGGCAATGACTGATTCTGCACATGTGGCCCCCTGTTAACTCATAATATTTTGTAAACGTATCTATTAACTGCTCCACATTTGCTGTAATATATACTTTTTTCTAACACATTGCTTTTGCAATATTTTTTATATTACTATTAAGTAGACCCCAACCACCATAAATTCGTTAGACGTTAACAAAATAAATTTTGTCATTTATTGTTAATTGTAATTATGTATTTTTCTTGTTTTTTTTTTTATATAGCTTCTTTTTTTATAATGACTGTGAATGTGAGAACACTGTAGACTCCGCGAATTCTTAGGTTACTTCCTATTACGACTCACTTTTTATTATGATTATTTTTATTGTACTTTTTAGTACAACATTGGCCGGTCTACACTGTCCTTACATAATATCTACTTATACTGTAATATGGAAATATTCTAAGAACAAAATTTTTTTGAAAAGAGTAACCATGGAGTTTCTTGCCGGTTCTTCTCCATAGGAAACGACCAATCTGGAACCGTGCACTAGCTTCTGACGTTTTATAAGTGCTCATTTAGGCATAAGTGAAATAAAAAACTTTTGACTTTGACTTTGCACACCTTATTTTTAACTTAATTAATCACAACTCCAATCACAATCGTGTTTAGTATAATATAATAGTAGGGCAGCAGGGCTGTCTGTTGGCTGAGGGTCGGCTGCTAGCTGTTTGTATTTAACCCTTATTTTCGCAAATACGTCAAGTTAACCATCTCGTCTGTGAACACAGAATAATTACGAGGAAGATTATTTTCCTAATAACGCACTAGTCGATGCTGTGCCGAGTCTGTAAGTTGAATGTCTTGTCAGTGAAACTAACCACACTGAGGTTATACGCAAGCGTGCGAGAGCCAAAGATTGGCGTTGTAGTGTCCGGTATAACAGAGAGTGATCGTGAGATACAGAGCACACTATCAGTAACTGGAATCGTAAACTCTGTATGTATAATTTGACTATGTCTGTTTATCTTCACCATGAAGCTATCAAAATTATTTCCTAAATTCTTCCTTGATTTCGTATGATAAATATAATGAACTTTTAAAAAATAACACTCCATCCACACGCACACTATAATTTGTAGTAGGAGGTGCCCACTGGACCAAGTATAGTCACGCGCTTAATATACACTCGCACACTATGTGACTCGATGTGTGTAGTGTGTGCATGTATGTATGTTTGTTATTCTTTCCCGTTCAAACAGCTGAACAGATTTGGATGAAGTTTTGATACATGTCTTGGAATAGGACATGGAATACTTGGACCCGAGATAAAAAGTTCCATTCCCCATAGATGGGACGTGGGCAATATGTTCAATATGAGCCGCTGGCAGAATCTAGTACCTTTCTATAAAAGTTAAAAAAAATACTCATCCATCCCTGATTTAAAAGAACAGTTGCTTCTTGGAGTATTTCTTGATAAAACAATGTGTTCGTTAGTGTCAGATGTTGTCTATGAAATGTAGATATTATAAATCGTGAGATAGCTTTATAGACAAACCTTGTTGTGGGTCAGTTCTGTTGTGTTGTGTGTCGGCACGTCGGCACACTGTGCTCACCGTGCGCACTGTGTATGTGGCGTGCGTGCACGCTCGTGTTGACGCCGCGATCTCTACGCGATTGTAGTTTTATGAAAACCTCTACTTTACTGCCGGTCGGGGAACACAGTTTATGCACACAACTCAAAATAGCCACAAAAGGTTCACACAATACAAGACTGAAGTGTGTCGCGTGCCCTTATTTTGCCGATTAAAGTAAAATGCTTGTGCAGCAGTTTGCCTTCTGAAGAACGAATTGTGTTGTAGTGTTGTCTCCGTTTATCGGTCGTAAAGTGCCGCCACACATCGTAAACGCGCGCGTGTTGGTGTGTCCGCACTATCCGCGCTCGTATCGCTCGCTCGACGTGCGTGCTGTCAGCGCACAGCGGAGATCCGAGTACACGATTCCAATACAACTGCCAAAACACTTTCAGCATGTAGCTATGTATTCGTAATTCATAAAAAAATAAATAACTATCTGATCCTACCTACTGCAACGTTTTCGTAAAAAAGTTATGTGCAATACTGTTCCTGGTGGTGTCATGAAAAAAATTAACAGCATTTAGAGAAAGCAATGGTTTCACATTCAGATAATTGAAATACATATGAGCCGGTTCGCGTAAATTCTGGCAAAATCCTTCACAAAAAGTCATAACAGCAATTTTTTGATGACTAGTTTGTAAGTGACAGTGCAGACCGACACATACGTTCAACTTTAAGCTGTTGATCCCCGCATTAACGCCGGCGTTCACGCGCCATTGTCTTACTATTGTGTCTCTAATTACGCACTCAAAAGGTTAATTGTTTTTTTTTGTCCTAACTCCTTTAAAATAATGAGATGTTCTACCGAATTACACATAATAATGTTACGAGGTAACATTATATTATACAAGCGTTAAAATAAATAAATAATTTTCGGTCGAGAGACACAAAGAGTTTTAAAATGATTCAATGTAACAAAAAAAAACTTTTTACAAAAAAAAATACAACCGACTACAAAGTAAAAAAAAAACACTGAAAAGTGCAAAATAACTTTAATTTCGGAAGTCGGTGTTTCTATAATAGTTTTGTCTCTTCGTTATTTAACGGTTGTATTTTTTTTTGTAAAAAGTTTTTTATTTTACACTTTTTAGTTTTGGTACCACCACTAAAAAGTAACCCTCAGCCAAACTTAATACCTTATAGCCAGAGTGCATCTCATGACAATTCTAATAATCCCAAACACGGTTAGATTACATTAATTTATTACAGAGTTCCGGTGCCTAACTTCAGGCTTCATCATCAGATCAGTTCGATATATTCCCCCTCTACTTTTAGTCAGTCATCAACTACACGTATAAACAAAGCAATTTTACTTGTTACGACGGTTCTGCTGTGATCCTATGAGGAGTTCTGTTCCATATCTTCGAAGTTCATGATCAGATCATAACAATATTTCTATGGGACCAACTCGGAACCATAACCTTTCAATCAAAAAAAATATTTCAAAATCGTTCCACAATTGACCGAGAAATCGGTGAACATACATAAAAAAAAAACATACATTCAACCGAACATATAACCTCCTCCTTTATGAAGTCGGTTAAAAAGTTATTCCAGGGTACAATGTTAGCCGCCTGTTTATAGAAGAGTTTAAATAAAAGTCACAGCGACGACCAACCGTGTCGGACGGTAAACGAACCGGGCGGCGCGGGCGGCGGCGCGCGGCGGGCGGCGAGATCTATCTGCATCAGAGCAGGTCCGGCAGCCGGCGAGAGCTATCTGCATCAGAGCAGGGCCGGCAGCCGGCGAGAGCTATCTGCATCAGAACCAGGCCGGCGGCCGGCGAGGACAAACTACATCAGATAAAGTCGTCGCTCACTAACTTTTGCCAACAGATTACAGAATGAAAAACACTAAGTTTGCTAAGATATTTTACCCGGCCTGGAACACTAAGTGACTGATCGCATTTTCAATTCAACGCTCTTGAAATAAACTTATTAACTTGTAACACGTCATTTGGTTTGTTGTCTTACGCTCTCCAGAGCCTAGGTAGGGATTACAAAATAAACGTTTTGCCGATGTTTCATGATAATTTACCATCGTACTTCCCCTATACGGGAGTAACCACAGAAGCTTAAGTCCACAGAAACGTGGCAGCAAGCCACTGATTTCAAACACATCGCCAAAGGAAGTACGGCGCGTAGTGTTCCACGCGCGCCTCAAGGAGATGTCAGCAAATCGTAGGGGTCCAGCAGGGTCGAAGCCCACTGGGGCCATGGGTTGTGAGAAAGTGAACCCCGGGGCCCTGGAACGAAGGCAAAGAAGGAACAGGAGTGGGTTTTAGTCAGTAAAAGTCTGACATTCCCTCACGCTCAGCCCACGGGCGGGAGATGTCATTAAATGATAACGTCATTACCACACGTCACGTCATTAAATGATAACTAAAAAAAAAAGTCAATAGAAGTAAAAGTGCGCTGTAAGCTGGGTGAGCCTTCTGCATATTCCTGCTTGGTGTGTAAACGCGTTGCCGCCGGCGGCAGTTTGCACAAACTCAGATAAAATAGTTGTCGTCAACCTGCGGGCGCGTGTGTCGAGCGCGTGTGCCGGGCGCCGCGCGCCGCCTGCTGCCGCCTGCCGCGCTACTACTCCTTGCACAAATAACACTGACTTGTTTGCTCGAACCAGTTGTTAGTGTCACCAAGGCTTTTCTGCTATTCTTTTTAGAAGTGACTTTGTACAACTTTTTAACCGACTTCAAAAAGAAGGTTATATGTTCGGCTGTATGTATTTTTTATGTATGTTCACCGATTTCTCGGTTAATAGTGGATCGATTTTGAAAATAATAATTTTTTTTGAAAGGTTAAGGCTTCCTAGTTGACCCCATAGAAATATTGTTATGATCTGGTGATGAACTTTGAAGATATGGAACGCAACTCCTCATAGTACCACAGTAGAACAGTCGTAACAAGTAAAATTGCTTTACGTGAAGTCGATGACTGACTGGGGGACCCGGGATTTATTCAATTGATATGAAGATGAAGCCAGTAGGTAGGCATCGGAACTCTGTAATAAATTAATTTAACTTAACCGTGTTTGCGATTATTATAATTGTCATGAGATGCACTCTGACTATAAAGCGCGCGCACCAATTACTTTCGTCGGAAATATAAAAATTGAACGTGGTTTTCACAGACGCATGGAGCTGGCTCAAGCAAAAGGAAAGTGGACTGTATTGATATCGGTTGAAATGCGTAATTATACGTAACCTTGCAAATGCAACACAAATTGTACGACGAATTAGGTTTTGGGTCTACAAGGAATATTAGGTTAGGATCATGCACAACTGACCCGGTTTATCATCCGTTGGCTGAAGGCTGGACCTCCTTGATTGATCTTTCCAGGGCAGCACAGACGATATATGTCGTCCTCGACATACAAACGCAATTTTCGTAATGTTCCAGGATAACAGTTAAGTTTCACACGCGTATTAGTTCGCAAATCGAAAAGGTAATAAAATATAGTGAGCACTACTTTCTAGCCTCACTTCGTTTGAGAACTTCGCTTTGAAACGAAGTGAGGTATATCTTCATCCAAAATTGTTCCAATCGGCGGCGACAAGGAAAACGCTAGTCTAATGTGCACGTGGGAACGGGATGGAAATAGGTAGGATGATTTAGGGTTTGCAAGGCACTTAAATTTCTAACCTACAATTGAAATTATGAATGGTACGAGACCATAATGGTATGATGGTACCATCGAGCTAATCTGATGATGGAAGGGAGGACTTGAAAAATGTTATTATAGGTACTATAGGTGAATTTCTTAATGACGAATTTCTGTAACTTTATAATATTGACATTTTTATTTATACTTGACATTTTTAATATTTGTCTTTACTTATTTTATCTTCTAAATTGACTGAAAATTTTGACATGAAATGAAATCTATATACCTATATATAAAAATGAATCCCTATTTCCCTTGGTCACGCCATCACGCGTGAATGGCTGAACCGATTTCACTAATTTCTTTTTTGTTGTGTTTGTTATTGTCAGGAGAAGAATAAAAATTAGTAGTAGGGTAGAGTAGGGCAGAGTAGGGTAGAGTAGGGCAGAGTAGGGTAGAGTAGGGTGGAATAGGGTAGAGCAGAATAGAGTAGTAAGTCAGTTGACGGGAGCGAAACCGCGGGTAAAAGCTAGTTGATTATAAATATTGAAATTTTACTTGCTTGCATAATCATATTATGACGAATTTATATTTTAATTTAATAGTATAATCATTTTTTTCTTAATAATTTGTATGTCAATTGGCAAAACATAGCGCACTACCTAATTTTTAACATCTTGATACACAAGATGTTTGTTGTAAGTATTCGTAAACATAGGTGATAATTATATAATTAAATGATTCTGATTCTGATTCTGAGGCACGAAAACTCCGTAATAAAGCAATACATCTTAGCCGTGGCTTGGCTTGTTGGAATTGTCATATAATGTTTTAATGATTACATTCTATAGGTATTCTACAATAGAACTTGCGTGTGCAAGTAACAAAGTACCCCTCAGCAAAACATACCTAAATAGTGTTATTTAGGTATGTTTTGCTGAGGGGTACTTTTTTAATATGCTTCTTTCCATAGCATACAACTAGTTTAGTTTGTATTTTTGACGCATACCTCCATGTCCGATATTCGTAAGTGAGGGACTGTAGGATGCACGATATTTTTTACTGGAGGGAGAAGTCGCCTTTTAATATTTCTTGGAGGGACCAGAATTTTCTCCATCTTAGCCGTTCTAGCTCAACATCGGTATTTTAACTTTTGAATGATAACTGTTTACCAAATACACATAACAACTTTTCACAACTCCTGTAACGCACTTACAAAGCGTTCACAAACATAAAACATACACCCAGAGCCGGAGCATCTATCTGCAGGCCACACAAATATTTGTACCTTAAGGAAACCAAATCCGCGACACACCGCGCAGTAGTCAATCGCTCACCCGCTGCGCTGCGCCAATTGATTGGCTACATGCCAATTAATTTAAACTTAATTTGTTAATTTGAACTGAGTGGGGCTGATGCACGCGTCATGCTCGTGAACGGGTGCCGTCAGTTGAGACTGGTCATCTCTTAGCTGCCAGTGACTTAATTCAATTTCAATTTTTATTTTTTTTATTAGTTTTTATTTTATTCTTTTAATTATTATTACTTATCTACATTGTGCTCACATATTAGAAGCGACAAGAAATATGTAACCAAGATTTATGTAACTCATAATATGATTTAAAAGAGTGTCCATGGAGTTTCTTGCACGTTCTTCTCCATAGAGATCTACGCTTTGGAACGTGCAATTTAGCTTCACTTGTATTTTTTTTTGACTGACCGACATTTTGACAATTCAAAAGTGCCTGTAATTGGTCTATTTGAAATAAACGTTTCTGATTTCTGATTTCTGCTCTTTTAAGTACCAGTTCGGTGGCCTTGAACAAGGCCCACATCTCCGCCTGTTAGACGGTGCAGTAGGACTCCAGTTTGGCTTTATGAGTGCAGATCTCTCGTCCTTCTCTCCATAGCGACAGGGCTGCTCCCACCTTTCCTTCGATTTTTGAGCCATTTGTGTAAATGTCTTCCAAATCCTGGGGTCATTCTGCACCGTCTTCCAGCTTCCCGAAGGTAAGGCTTATTTGTTTTTCTGGGTGCGGCATGTCCGTAAATACCACCGCTCTCTCAACCTCTCGATCGCCTATAACTCTTTGGGAGTACCCCTTCTTTACTTCGTAGAGAAGTGCTGCCTCCCGGATCCTTAGATCTAGGGGAAGCAATCCAGAGAGGGCCAGGGCCGAGTGCAGTGAGACCGTTCGGTACGCCTTGGTGATCTTACGGACAAAACCACGCTGCACTGCATCGAACTGCTTCCTCACGCCTAACTTCTCTACCGCCGACGCCCAAGCGCTGGAGGCGTACATTACGTCGGGTTCTACCACCGCTACGTACAGGATCCTAATTACCTCGGGATTCAGTCCCCAGTAAACCTTCGCGGCTCTTGACAACTGATGATAGAGACCCAGTACCTTTCGGCACACATTTGACAGATGTTTATTAAATGTCAGTCCGTCGTCAATTGTCAGGCCGAGAATTTAGATTTCCTTTGATATGCCAACGCGTACCCCGCCCATGGTCAGAGCTGGGGTGTCATGTTTACGCTTTCGCGTCACAACCATTGCTTGTGTCTTACTAGGCGCAAATTTGAACTTATTTTTGACATCCCAGCTCTGAACATGCTCGAGGGTCACGTTGGCACGTCTCTGGACTTCTGACCCACTGTCCCCCGAGATAATCAGCACACCGTCATCCGTGAAGGCTTGCACATATTCTCCCGTCTGTTGAAGTTCGTTCAACAGAGGATCCAATATCATCATCATCTTCCTGCCCTTGTCCCGTGTTATTTGGGGTCGGCGCAACACGTTTTTTTCTTCCATTCTGCCCTGTCACTCGTCATACTATCACTATCAGAGGATCCAATATGAGATTCCAAAAAGTTGGTCCCCCTATCGACCCCTGAACACACCCCTTCTCCGTGTCCCTCAGGCTCTCCGCTCCGCCATACCTAACTCTCACTTTTTTCCCATTCAAGTAGCTATCTATCAGTCTCCTCAGGTTAATTGGACAACCAACCTCCGCAAGCCTACATTTGATGGCTGGCCACCACGCACTATCGAAGGCCCCCTATAGGTTAAGTGATACCACTAGTATTATTTTCTTTTGTTCTAGTTGCTCTCTTATATATTTCATCATGACATAGAGAGAGTCTTCCGTACTACGCTGCGGTGTGACTCCGTACTGCTGGTCATTTGTTTTGGCAAGGGTGTGCCATCTTATCCGTTTTATTACCATTTTTTCAAATATTTTCCCAAGTACCGACAAAAGACCAATCGGCCGGTATGACTTGGGAACGGTGTAGTCAGATTTTCCACTCTTCCTAAGGATAACCACAGCAGCCTCCTTCCACGTGGCCGGGAAGTGGTGCAGGGCGAGGCACCTATTTATTAAGACAAGAAACAGTTCTGAATTTACCGATATTGCTGTCCTGCAGATGTCCGCTGTGAAGCCGTCGGGTCCAGGGGCCTTCTTTGGATTAAAACTGGATGCAGAACACCTCAGTTCTTCTGCTGTAAATGGGGGGTCACATGGGTCATAATGTTCCCCCACATTAATGCTGGCTGCTTTGTCTCTAGTGAGTCTGTGGTCTGCGTTGTCTTCTTCAAGTTTGTCTTTCGGATAGAAGGTTTCCGCCAGAAGGCTTGCGGACCCGGCGCCTTCAAGAACCCTACCTTCCAGGATAAGCGGCATATCCTCATGACGGTTAGCAGTGTTGTTGATGACGCGGTATATCCCCACATCGTTTCCCTCTCTTGTTTCTCGCAGAAGGTTTTACAACTGGCGGTCTGAGCTTTCTTTGCTTCCGCCAGGTATTCTTCCTTCGCCTTGAGGTACTGCTCCACTACCCACCGTCGACGCGTCTCTGATGCGCAAGTTATTCTGCGCTTTTTCCTTGCTACCTCATTCTTCTTCTTTTCCAATTCCTCCGTCCACCATGGCAATCCCATTCGTTTCTTATTCTTTATCTTCGGTATTGTTTCTGAGCTAACTGAGTCTATTATATCTATGTCTTTATTTATTTTAATTTCTAATTCTGTAATGTCACTAATTTTTTCTATTTCCTCTTTATTTAGTTTCTCTGCATCCCAAATTTGGATCAGTTTCTCTCGAAACTGACTCCAATTTGCCTTCTTCGTGTTAAATTTTCTTGTATTACTCTTTATACTTATGTCCTTTGACTTTTCTAACTTTAGCTCGAATAGGATTGTCGCACGGTCGGAGACAGTGATATCGGTGCTATGTCTTTATTTATTTTAATTTCTAATTCTGTAATGTCACTAATTTTTTCTATTTCCTCTTTATTTAGTTTCTCTGCATCCCAAATTTGGATCAGTTTCTATCGAAACTGGCCCCAATTTGCCTTCTTCGTGTTAAATTTTCTTGTATTACTCTTTATACTTATTCCCTTTGACTTTTCTAACTTTAGCTCGAATAGGATTGTCGCACGGTCGGAGACAGTGATATCGGTGGCTATTCTCCAGTTGTTGACGCGTTCCAGAACGCCTGCTGAGGTTGCTGTTATATCCAGGTTACTCGAATACCTGACCCCGCCTCTATAAGTATCGAACGTGGGCTCGAGTCCTTGGTTCAGTAGGTGCAACTCAAGGTCGTCAAGCATGCCCGCTATCTCTTCTCCCCTATGGTCTACCTCTCTGCTTCCCCACCATGCGTTCCATGCATTGACGTCACCTCCTATGATAACGTTTCCCGCACCGATCTCCTGTACGATCTTTGTGATCCGCTCTACATAGGGATCCAATGGTCTGTCTCTTTCGAGGTAAATCGACATCAACACAAGCTCCCACGCGCTAGTATTCAGCTTGGCAACGGCGATGTTCTCCGTTGTCAGTGTGGGACATTGGGCGACGTCGATGGTCTCGTCGAAGACTAGTACAGCTGCTTTGTTGACAGAGTCCCCTGTCCTCGTATTGCACTGTACTGCTTTGCTGACAGAGTCCCCTGTCCTCGTATTGCACTGTACGAGTAGAGTAGGGTAAAGTAGGGTAGAGTTGGGTAGAGTAGTCAGTTGACGGGAGCGAAGCCGCGGGCAAAAGCTAGTCAATTAAAAAAATGGTTTCAAAGGTCAGCGGGGCTCTATGCGGGCGCAGGAGGTAGTACGAGTATGTGTGCATTTAACTCCGTCTAGATGTTCAAGGGACTATACGCCTTAAACAAAATTAATTTGATTGTTATTACAATAAAACTGTGCGAGCACAACCTGCCGCGCTTCAAGCTAGGTGACTCAATCATGACTGTATTACTACGACTAGCGCTCGTAGCGTAGCTCGAACTACGACCGCTACGTCGCGCTACGAAGTGCTACGACGTGCAACGACGAGCTTTATTGAACTACTACCCAAACACTATTTCATTGTTTTTTTTTTTTTTAATTGATATAAACCAGCGCTTGACTGCGCTTGATCTAATTTATATTGTGTTTTGTATTTATTTATTTATTAATAATGAAAATTTTGTTCTAGTTCAAAATATTTTAGTTTTTCATTGATTTATACACTAAACACTAATTATATTATAAAGGAGACAATTTTTTTTGTCTGGGGAATAGGCCCACCACAAATTATGGCGTATAGCAATGAAATGCACGTTAGTTTATTTCTTATAATCTCTAGATTACATTGGTAATATTAGCAAAACTTTATGTAACTGGAGTACCGTGAAATACGACAGTCAAAACATGACTCTCATAATAACCTAAAATCTCACAAGAGCGATTTTCTAATGAGTGGATAGGTCGCCTTAGTATTTTAAGTTAAAATAGTGCACTGTTCAATAATATACAGTATAAAACAAAGTCACGTTTGTACTACGTGACAGACTTTGATGTGATTTACACGATTTGATAGACTTATTCATGAAAATGCGTAGATGTATTCATTTCGAATTAGCGCGGCTTTTGCCGGCCATTGACTGTAGATATAAAATAATAAGGTGATGTGTTTTATGCTGGTTGTGTAAGGAGAAAAAAAAAACACATTATAGGTACATCACAAGTATTTAGTTTTTTAGTAGTTTTAGTTCATCATCATCATTTTCAAAGTCATCTCTTAAAAGCAGTATTTCATCTAAAAAAGATGCAGGTGGCTCAACCTCACCTTGATGCCGCGCCCAAGATAAAAACCACACTATACATATCACATATGCACAGCAGCCAACAGTGCGTCTGCCCACTAAACAATTACAACAATATCCAGCAAGAGCAGTATTCAACATTCCGTTGAAATCGTGCTGCACAATTGATACAACGGCTTTGTGGATTATGCATGTATCTACAGATGCCATTTTCATAAAACCTTTCGAATAAAAATACGAAAAGAACAGAAGAAACATGCAACTATCTAGTAATCGGAAACAATAATATTGTTGTCTATAGCGGTGGGCGTTTCAACGATGAACAGTTTTCAAAGACCGTTTTTTGTTCTGCAACGTAACAACCGTTTTCCATCCTGCGACCAAACGGTCTTCGTTGCACAAACCAGTCTTCGAATTACTGTATGCGAATTGTTATCTTATTGTTAAGAGAATAAGGTCAAAAATCCATTGCTTCAACTATCACACTCGTCGCGTCGTCGTTTTTAAAACCAGTTATTGCAATGAAAAATGAATTTTATGTTTATAGTCATAAAGTTCATTTTTCATTGTAATAACTGGTTTTGAAACGACGACGCGACGAGTACAAAATTTATTACCGACCTCAAACTAGTTGCGACAACGAACGTTTTCTGCAACTACTTCACTCAAAGATAATTTCGTCTTCAAACCAGTTGCGACGACGACCGTTTTCTGCAACCGTTTTTGTCGTCGCCAAAACGGTTACGTCTCGTCCGTCTAAAATTCGACAACGACCCACCACTAGTTGTCTGTCAGTGTCAAACTGATTGAAACTGGACCACAGAGCATCTGCAACGGGCTATTAATTACGTTTCGTTCCACGGTGATTTTTAAAGTACGTTACTTGATATTTGTGTTAACCGTTAATAACAGCATTAAAAACAAGTTCGCTGTACCAATTAATTATTATCTCTTGAAACGCATTTAAATCCGATGTCACCGCTGCGCACTGTAGTAACATATTTTTTTTTCACGTTAAAATAAACTTGAAAACGCTCCTAAACAAGCATTTTTTGCCGTAACACTTTTTTACTATTATTTCATTATTCCGGTTAGATTTCTATATAATTTTTGGTCTGTTAATTATAATAAGATGATCGCTTTTTCCATGTGTAATATGATTAATAAACGTAACCGTTTAATAGTGGGCCCAAAAAAAATTGTCTCCTTTGAAGCTTCTATGTCTGCCAGAAGTGCCATTAGAGTTTTGATGATCGGTCACTCAGTGAGTGACAAAATTAAGAATTTTTGACCTGTTATAATTCTTAAACTACTGGTTCAAATTGAATGAAATTTGAAATATACCGTGTATATACAATGCCTGCTTGGTTACAAAAAAATAGGTTTCTAGTTTTATACAAAACGAAGTTATATGAGGTCGTAAATGGTCTGAACTGCTTCGAGACAAGGATGGTACGGCCGCGCCACTTTTTTGCTGGCCTTGGTGGGGGCACTACTGTGCCACCAGATTTTATAGTATTTTACGTGACCAATACAATCCGCCAGCCGCCACCTACGCCTAATGTCATGTTGTGTCGATAATGAATTAGGGATGCCCAATCTATTGTAAAATTGTAATCGATCGATTAAATTTTTAATCTATCGATTGTTTTTTTTTTCTAAAAGTGTATTTTAAAAAACCTAATAAGTATACTTTATAGATGAGGTCATACTAGATTTTAAATAGGTAGTTAGAATAATGATGAAGTGATCAAAACCTGTTATTTCATCATGATAATTTTTCAGGGTTTTCTAGTGATCGTTTCGAAAAGTGTGTGGTCTAATTATAACTAAATGAACGATTATTTACTACAGCTAATACAAAATAACCCTCCTTTTGGACTTCATAATTTAAAAAAATATTATTGAATGCGTTAAAAAGGTTTTTATTATTAAAACAATAATGCAAACTAGATACAGATTTTATTATGTATTAATATTAACAAATATCGGAATTTCTGCGAGAGATCGAGGTATTTTATGGATAGTTGTATACGTCAATCTCTAAACCCGCTGCAAATCTAGCAAACGACCCAAGAGCTAGATTGACTCGATACTGTACCGAAAATATTATTATTATTATGCCACAGATCCTACCTACCATACCCCCAGTTACTCAGCAAGTACAAACTCTTAACCTTAGCTCCCGTAGAAAATACCTTGAAGCCATTACCCTATATAAAATAGTTAGTCAGAAATAAATCTAACTGTACAAATCTAAACAACATGATCTGTTACACTGTACCCAGAACCTTCCACCGGCGGCAGGTGCATGCAGGCACACTCTTCGCTACACACGCATGCCGCATTAATTCTGGCAAGCGATCACCTGTCCACCGTATGGTTGACTCTTACAACAAAGATTTTAATAATATTGATATTTTCAACTGTACCATGAGTAAATTTAAAAGACTTATCTGTAGCTCTTTGTTCAAATAATGTCCTTGTGTATTGCCCTTGAGAATTTTTCTCTAATCTCAATTATTTTTTTACTGTCCCTGTAATATTATTATTACTAACTGCATGTACTTTTACTAACACCCCTAGCGATTATAATAGTTTTTATAAATTTTGTCTACCCGTGGGCAACGTTGTGGGTTGCATTATTGCTAAAACTTGTCTTTATTATAATTAGTTGTAAGATATTTATAATGTGACTATTAGTTGCTCCTATTTAATAAAACAAAAATAAAATAAAAATATTCCGGACTTCAGCCTGTACGAGATTAGGATGACTATGGAACAGTTGAAAAACAACAAGACGTCTAGTGAGGACGGAATAACGCCGAGCGAGAAGGCGGGTGGAAAACTGGTCCTTCAGAAGTGGTTCGATTTCGTCATACTCGAGGGAAAATCGCCACAGGCATGGAGAAGAGGTACTCGTATGGTGGTATTCTTCTGTAAGAAGGGTGATAATAATCCTGATTAAGAATTAAAGGCCCATCTCACATCTGAGCCATGTCTACAAGCTGTTTTCCAGAGTCATCACGAACCGTCTCGCGCGCAGGTTCGACGACTTCCAGCCTCCCGAACAAGCCGGATTCTGAAAAGGCTTCAGCACCGTGGACCGCATAAATACGCTGCGGCAGGTTATACAGAAGACTGAGGAGTGTAATCAGCCTCTCTGCTTAGCGTTTGTGGACTACGAGAAAGCCTTTGATTCGATCGAGACTTGGGCTGTACTGTAATGGTGCCAGATTGACTATCGGTACATCGAAATGCTGAAGTGTTTATACAAAAATGCCACCATGTCAGTCCGACTTCAGGACCAGACCTCGAAACCTATTCTCTTTCAGCGTGGTGTGAGGGAGATGACGTCTCCGAAACTGTTAACGGCTGCATTGGAGGATGTCTTCAAGGTTCTGGAATGGAGAGGAATAGGCATTAATGTCAATGGCGAGTATATCACTCACCTTCGCGTGATCACATCAGAAATGAAGATATCCGCAAAAGAACCAAGGTTACCGACATAGCCCAAAAAATCGTCAAACTTAAGTGGCAGTGGGCAGGGCACATTGCGCGCAAAACAGATCGATGGGGACAAAAGGTTCTGGAGTAGCGACTACGTACCGGTAGATGCAGCGTTGGAAGGCTTCCCACAAGGTAGACCGATGACCTGGTGAGGGTCGGGGGAATCCGATGAATGCGAGACGCACAGGACTGATCATTACGGTGACACTTGGGGGAGGCCTATGTCCAACAGTGGACGTCTTTCGGTTGAAATGATGATGATGATGATGGTAGTAAGATGTGATCCCACTTAAGACATCAACAAATTTTCTATTTCGTTGTGATATTTTCGAAATATCAATTCAGATCTTTCTCAAAAAAATTTTACATCATTACAAGGGTCATCTTCTATTTCTTCTCAATATTTTCTCTACACCATTTTGATCAGCTTGGTTAGTGTAAAACAGTAATATGTTGTAGAAATCTCTTACCAAACTTAAATCCTATTCTCCACTTAAAAACTTTCTACAATTATTATTTGAACAATCAAATAATAATTGTAGAAAGTTTTTAACTTTTACGTGCAAATTTGGTATTTCAATCACATGTTAACATGTTTTAGCAAGCTTGCCTCCACAGGTGTCTATAAATTTCAAATATTTTGAAGTTTCATTAAAAATTTGTATGTTGCTGACAGCAGAAGCAGTCTCCATTTAACTGAAGAAATCCATCTCCCTGAGACTCATCTATAGTGACGATGTGATTGGAATTCGATTGTTTTAATATTTCTTGAATGTTCGTTGTAAGGTGGTTAAGTTTTTTTTTGTATTTTTTAGCACTACCTCTTATTGCTAAGTCTTTGTTGCCGGAACTTTAAGGTTTAGAGATAGTAAATTTTATACTTTTTAGCAGCAAGTTATGCGGCTTCATAAAGAGTTGACTCTGGAATATTTGCTTTGTCGAATTGACGCTTTTGAACGTCAGTTATTGATTTGCTAACACGCTCTAGCTTGTTGTTTTTTTACTTTAAGCCATTTACTTATCTTGTTGTGGGGCTGGCCCTAGGCCAAAACACTTCGACTCTTCTGGATCTTTTGTGCTAAGCCATTTACTTAGTGTCTTTACATTCGAGGGTTCCTTAAAGAACTTCAACAATAAACTTTGTGTATCAGTAGCTTCCAAATTTTGCTTATTAAGTACCTTTAAGCACGATATGTTTTTGAACAACGTTAGAAATTCTTCGTTGGTTGTAAAGAAGTCTTGTCTAAAACTGGCAATCCGATGCCCTTCAGGTTGGATTTCAGAAACTTGAAAAACGTTGAGCGCTTGAATGACATGATAGCGCAACATGATATCATTATTCATCGACATTACGCTATCAGATTCATCACAAATGAAATTCGCCAATTGCTTAACTAGTGTCGTGATTTGTTCTTCCATAACTATTTTACATAACATGTCTAAATCATCATCTGTGTATGATGGCTGTGTGCAATAACCTGCCGTTCCTATATGTTCATTCAAATAATCAGCAAATACACCCTCATAAACTTTGTTATTAGAATCGTCCTTCGCTGTAGTATACATAACAAAAAACTGGGCAAGTGCGAGTCGGACTCGCGCACTGAGGGTTCCGTACAAACTTGAAAGGTAAATTGCGGTTTACGATTTATGACGTACTAAAAAAAAACTACTGACCAGATCTCGTTCAAACCAATTTTCGTTGGCAGTTTTTATAGTAATGTACATCATATATTTTTTTTAGTTTTATCATTCTCTTATTTTAGAAGTTAGAGGGGGGGGGACACACATTTTACCACTTTGGAAGTGTCTCTCGCGCAAACTATTCAGTTTAGAAAAAAATGATATTAGAAACCTCAGTATCATTTTTGAAGACCTATCCATAGATACCCCACACGCATGGGTTTGATGAAAAAAAAAATTTTGAGTTTCAGTTCTAAGTATGGGGACCCCCAAAATTTATTGCTTTTTTTCTATTTTTGTATGAAAATCTTAATGCGGTTCACAGAATACATCTACTTACAAAGTTTCAACAGTATAGCTCTTATAGTTTCGGAAAAAAGTGGCTGTGACATACGGACGGACAGACGGACAGACAGACAGACAGACAGACAGACAGACAGACAGACAGACATGACGAATCTATAAGGGTTCCGTTTTTTGCCATTTGGCTACGGAACCCTAAAAAGCACTCAATTTCATCAAACTTTCTTCCAAAGATCATACATCTTTATTGTCTTGTTTAAAAGCGCGCCTAATATCTAAGTAACTGCCGAAGAATTTCCCCAAATCAGTTTTACTAGTGAATGTGAGAAGTCTCCGCTTAGCTTGAAGGAACACAGCGAGGGGTTTATCGAACCCCTTTATATTTGCTTTAAAGTCAATTTATCATCACTTTTGTAATATAATACATTCTACTACTCAATAATAAATGAAGAGGAAATAATACATTCATAAAAATATGTAAAGTGGCAACATGACGCGAAAAAAGATTACATTCAATTTCCGTAATTATGCTCATCATCATCATCATCATTATTTCAGCCGATAGACGTCCACTGTTGGATATAGGCCTCCCCCAAACGTCTCCACAACAACCGATCCTGAGCGTGATTATGCTATGAAAGCATAAAGCATAAGCATAATCAGCCTTTTAATGTTCCCACTGCTGGGACTCAGGCCTCCACTCTAGGAGAGGGAATGGGCCGTAATCCACCACGCGGGCCCAGTGCGGGTTGCTATAAAATAAAATAAAATAATCTTTAATTCGGATAAGTGACATCCATATGGGTTAGTAAACAAATAAGAAAAATTTAAACCTATGTTAGCTATGAAAGCACAATCACGTAAATTGGAGGCATTTTTAGGGTTCCGTACCTCAAAAGGAATGGGCACGCCATAATTATGGTAGTAAGTCCCCTCTTTGAAGAGTGGCTGTAAAGGCAACACGGCATCCTTACCTTCCGCATGACGCAGGTCCTCACCGGACATGGTCAGTTCGGGAGGTTTCGTGCGGAAGAAACACCCGGGTGCCACCATTGTGTGGACCGCCCAGAGAACACGGTGGAGCATATGGTAGAGGTGTGCCCCGCCTGGGCAGAGCACCGCCGTGTCCTCGTGGGAGCAATCAGCGACAGCGATCTCTCACGCCGGGCCTTGCTTGGTACAGGTCATGGTCCGGAGCGAGGAGGAGTGGTGGCCTCCTCCTTCTGCGAAGCAGTAATGCTAGCAAAGGAGGAGGCCGCACGTGCACGCGCGGGGCAATGGCCCTCGCGCCCCAGCCGGATTCCGATCCCGATTTCCAGCCACCGTAGGCACGGGCTTGCGGATAGCGAGCAATGGATGGCTCGCCGTTCAACCGACCGGTAATTGTATTGTAATTGTATTATATTGTATTGTCAGAGCTAGTAACTAGCTAGTGTGAATGGTCAGAGCTAAATATCAAATACAAGGAACAAAGAAAAGCAGACCCTCGTGTAGACCATCTCTCAACAACTTAAAAACAGAAAAAGAATCGCAACTATATAAAGCCAACTTGAACAACAACTTACAAGAATTAGAGACAGAACACCTTAATGATAATATCCAAACATATTACAACACACTGGAATCAATTATCAAGAAGAGTATAGAAACAACAAAAGAAAACAAAGCAAAACAAGAAAAAGTTAACAAAATTTTTACCACATCTACAAAAGACCTCATAGCCAGACGAACAAAACTAATAAAAACGAGACAAAAAACAAAGGAAACTAAAAAAGAACTAACCAAACTATTTAAAGAAACAAACAAGGCCATTAAAAAAGATTATAAAAACTACAGATATAATGTAATAGAAGAAAATATAAAACGCTATAGAAGTACGAAGAGGGCTTTTAAAGAACTAAGCACACATAAGAACTGGATTCAAAATCTCAAAACAAAAAATAGAGACACAAATACTAGACAAGATATCATCAATTGTGCCACGGAATTCTACACAGAGCTATATGGAAATATTACTGAAAATCACAACGAAGAGGAAAAGAACGATGAACTAAAAGACCAAAAAGAAAAAGAAGATCCACAAGAAATTGATACAGTTGAAGTAATCGTCAACATAAAAAAACTGAAACCCGACAAAAGTCCTGGACCTGATTGTATACCAAATGAAGCCCTGAAGATAGGAGCCCTTGCACTAGCTCGCCCACTAAGCTACCTTTTTAACAAGGCTCTGGACTCAGGTCAAGCACCTGAACAATGGAAAAGGTCAGATATAATACTACTTTACAAAAAGGGGGATCCAAAGGACATAGGGAACTATAGACCAATCAGCCTTCTTTCTAGTATATACAAGCTATTTACATCAATACTGCAAAACAGAATAAGCCCAAAAATTGATAAGCTTCAACCTGTCGAACAGGCCGGTTTCCGATCCGGTTTCTCCACAATAGACCATATCCATGTAATGGAACAAGTCATAGAAAAATACCAAGAATTCAATCGCCCTTTGTACCTTGCTTTTGTAGATTACGCCAAAGCGTTCGACAGCATTTCACATGATTCGATCTGGGCAGCTCTTAACGAATGCGGTGTTCATAGAAAGTACGTAGAAATCTTGAAAAACATCTACAAGGGTAGTACTAGTAGAGTTAAATTGGAAAATCGTGGATCGGAAATACCAATCCGGAGAGGAGTGCGGCAGGGAGACCCACTGTCGCCAAAACTTTTTATAGCCGTACTACAGAGTATATTTACGAAGCTGGACTGGCAGGAGAAAGGTATCAGTAGCTGGACACCACTTGAGTCACCTCAGATTTGCGGACGACATCGTCCTTTTCGCAGAAACAAGCAGCAAGTTGGAAGACTTGATGCACGCACTAAGTGTGGAAAGTGAAAAAGTGGGTCTTAAAATGAATGAGGGCAAAACTAAAGTAATGACGAACAGCACAGTCTCCCCAATCATCCTAAATGGCAAAGTTTTGGAATATGTGAGTAGTTATGTGTACTTGGGAAAACAGTTATCATTCAAAAGTAAAAATACTGAAGATGAAGTTGAACGAAGGATAGACCTAAGTTGGAGAAAATTTTGGGCCCTCAAGGAAATATTAAAAGGTGACTTCTCTCTCCACCAAAAAAAGGTCGTACTGGATTCATGCATCCTACCGTCCCTCACTTACGGATGTCAGACATGGACGTATACCTCAAAAATAAAAAATAAACTAGTTGTATGCCAAAAAGCTATGGAAAGAAGTATTTTAAAAATAAGAAAAATACAAAAAGTCAGAAGTGAATCCATAAGACGGAAAACAAGGCTTACTGATGCTCTGCATTATGCTCTCAAACTCAAGTGGAGATGGGCCGGACACTTAGCCCGCTATACCGACAACAGATGGACCATAGAGGCGACCCGGTGGACAGGACCTAGTGGCAAGAGACGACAAGGGAGACCTAAGAAACGCTGGGCAGATGAGATTACAGCAATAGTGGGAAAAGAATGGATAAGAGAAGCCGCACTCAGAGAAAACTGGAATAAGCTGGAGGAGCCCTATACCCAAGAAGGGGTTCCTATCCGTAATACGAGTAACAATTATTAGAACAGTAAAAAAACTACAAGACACTTAAAAAAAAAAAAATATGTTAAGATATTTTATAGTTTGTAAGGATAAGAAATAAAAGGCTTTATTATTATTATTTTTTTTTATATTTTATTTATCTCAGGACCCTGAGGTCCTGGACCTTTGGGAGGCGTACGAGGAGCCGAAGCCAACTCGCAGAGGCCCTTTAGATAATTATAAAGGAACATGATATCAACCGACGATTATCCCTGTACGCGCTATGCTAGTGCACCCAAGGACAACCCCCGGTTATTGAAAAACTGTTGCGACATATGGAGAACAAAGATAATAGGGCTATGGTTTTTGGAGTCTTAAGTGGACTGGTAACATGGAACTATGTCAAGACTATGGCCCCTGCCTGAACAACGTTATTAATATGCATCGAAAAAAGGCAGGGGGTGACTTGCACACTCAATAAATGGGCCCCCAAAAACGGCCGCTAGCACGAAGTGACGTAGCAACAAGAGGGCAACATATCCTGAGGTGCTTGAGGAGTGGAGAGGTATACCACGGCTATCAGGACAATCCCGGAAGTACGGTCAAGATCCCTACCAGCACCTTACTGGATTATACATCCTTCTCCCGAGCACGTTTGCTCTTGCGAATCTCCACTCAAGCCAGCCAATAAAGGCAAGAGAGAGGTGGGAGCTCAGTTCCTCGTCAGTGTTCACTACGGCCGGCCAATAAAGGCAAGCCGGAGATGAAGAACAAGAATTCTCCCGGGAGATCGGGTCCGTGGGGTCGCTAATGCCCAACAGTTCGCCACAAAACTGCACTGCGGATTGTATCTCTCTTAGTCTGGCCCCTCACCCTAGGCATATTACGGCAAAGCAAACTTTACCGATACAGACCTAGGGTATATTGGAGCACGCAAGCCCCACCACGACGTCAACGTAGAGATACGGCGATGGGGTTATTATTATTATTATTATTATATTGTATTGTCGGGACCGAGCCCAAGTCGTCAGCGGCGCGTAGTGTTCCACGCGCGCCTCAAGTAGATGACAGCAAATTGTAGGGGCCCAGCATGGTCGAAGCCTACTGGGGCCATGGGTGATGCGAAAGAGATCCCCAGGGCCCTGGGACAATGGCAAAGAAGGAACAGGAGTGGGTTTTTAGTCAGTTAAAGTCTGACACGAAAGAGCGGGGGATGTCATTAGATGATTTGAAAAAACGGAACCCTTATAGGATCACTTTGTTTTCCGTCTGCATGGGTAGGTGATATTAATTATTTCTTTATGAAAATATTGAACTTACCTACTATTTATATTTGTATGTCGTCCATCATCATCTTCCTGCCCTTGTACCGTTTTATTTGGGGTCGGCGCAACACGTTCTTTTCTTCCATTCTGTCCTGTCACTCGTCTCGCTATCACTAACTCCCCTTTCTTTCATATCACTTCTCACACAATCCATCCATCTTTTCTTTGGCCTCCCTCTCCCTCTCCCTCTCCATCCATCTACATGTAAACTCATAACTCTTTTAGCAACATGCGTTTCATCCCTCCTCTTCACATGACCATACCAAGACAAACGATTCCCTTTCAACTTTTCAGTCACTGGCGCCACTTTCAAACTTCCCTAATATTTCTCACTTTATCCATTCTTGTCACACCACACATCCATCTTAACATTCTCATCTCCGCTTCCCTCCAAATTATTACAAGAGAGCACACAATCGTCCACGGTATTGTAACTTTCAACGCCGAATTCACAGTATGTCACAAGTTCTATTGTTTTTCAAAACCAAAATAATAGACGTATCTACTAAAAATAAAAGTAGATACAGGTAGACTTATATATAAATACACGTACACGTATGAGTGTTGTGAATCATTGGCCAAATATGATTTAGTTAAAATTTATATTTATTGTAACAGAACATTGCAAGTCTACTCGTTACGGAGATCCGTAGAAATAGTATCGGCTCCCTCAGTGGACGTCTTTGAATGGATGAAAAGAAACCTGTCATTTAATGCATTCAAAACCTAGCTTAGTCTTTATTTAATCACAAACCGGACATTACTCGAAAAATGCTGCGTTGGGTGAATCGAGTTTCGGGTAGTTTTAACTAGGTTGTAACGGATGTTGTCGAACCTAAATTAGTATTTAATTATTCTCAGGGTTCTCAAGGTATTCGAAAGTAAGCGACATATGTTATGTTTTTATTGAGAGTAAAGTTTCTTTAAACCTATAGATATATCTGTTTGATTACAGCGTCAACTCACCTGGCGTGTTTGTTTGTTTCAGGGAGTCCACACTAGTCTGATAGTTTTGCCTTCCACGCACTAGTCAACTATAGTAGCTCAAGCGCCCCAAACGCCCCGAGTGCCTCTACTGCACTCAACATAAACTGCTAAGGTAAGTACGAGATGAGTACCTATTGTAAGTGCTAGTAGACATTACCTCAGTCGGTAGCTTTCTACGTTTGTCAGATTTGTCTGATATCAACTGTAGTAATATGGTTGTTACCGGTATTCTGGGGCAACTCAACTAATAGAGAAACTGTTTTTAAAGCGCAAAAGCGGTCTATCAGAGCCAGGTCCAAATTTCAAATTACGGATGGCTGTGAACCATTTTTCAAAAAATATAAAATTTTGACACTAACGTCTTTGTATATTTATGAAACTGCCTTATTTGTCAAATTAAACTCACACCTGTTTCCTAACTTATCCGGTACTGTGAAACGTAACAGGCGGAATGGTAATTATGTTATTGCACGCGGACGTAAAACAGCCAAAACAGCTCTAATGAGAAAAAGTATATTCTGCATAGCCCCACAAGTATTTAACAAAATCCCAAAATCAATAAAAAACTTAAATTTAAATGGTTTTAAAAAGGAACTTGAATACCTTGTTGTGTAAATTTTTTTATTATAATTTAAACGACTATTTGAATGATACTTTGACATCCTAATTGAATAATAATTTTTTAGGGGTATGTGGAACAGAGAGTAAAGCCCCACATACCTCCGTTGAAAAGGGAGGATCCTCCAACCAGACGGGTGTTATGTCTGGCGGGCTACTGCCCGATAGATGATTTCGGGCTGTTCTATATGTTCTAATCGCGCGGAGAGCTTTGATTGCGCGATGCAGGATTAGTTCTTATGAGACGCCATAGATGTCGCTACATCACTCCCCTCCGGAGATCGGAGATCGATAGTTCTTGATGCTTCTTGATGCGTGCCAGGCCAGTGGTAGGTTGGTTCCAGTGGGTCGGAACCGAATTCCGCATAGTTCTCGGTGAGTCGGAACTGTCTGCGGTGATGCCCCAGTGAGTCGGGGTTGTGCTATCCCAGTGAGTCGGGATGATGCCCCAGTGAGTCGGGGTGATGATGTCCCAGTGAGTCGGGATGATGCTGCAGGCTCCAGTGAGTCGGAGTAGTGCTGCTGGCTCCAGTGAGTCGGAGCGGTGCTGTGCGACGTAGGGCTTGGTTGCAGGCGTCGACCAGGAGAGGTTCTTCATTGCTCTTCATGTGACTGGCCGAAGGTGCAGTGTGCTTCGCCAAGGTCGCTGATGAGGCTGAGGGTGATGACCAGGTATGACCAGGTAGGCATGCTGGTGGTCAGGATACCCTTTTAAAGCCGTGGGTGCTGGCTGTATGGCTCGAAAGCTTGAGGAAGTGATGATGACGTCACGAAGTAGTAGCTGCACGAAGGCTGCGCTGACGTTCATTGTCGAGGGTCACCATTTTAGAGGTATGTGGAACAGAGAGTAAAGCCCCACATACCTCCGTTGAAAAGGGAGGATCCTCCAACCAGACGGGTGTTATGTCTGGCGGGCTACTGCCCGATAGATGATTTCGGGCTGTTCTATATGTTCTAATCGCGCGGAGAACTTTGATTGCGCGATGCAGGATTAGTTCTTATGAGACGCCATAGATGTCGCTACAATTTTATAATTTTTGACATCTCTCTCTAATAATTTGACATTAAATATTACTTGGAGGTATTAAATTTTATTTGGAATGATTATTTATACATGAAAAATAAAAACACAACTAATTAAACACAATATATACACAATAACTCCTATCTAAAATATGGCGTCAAAAAATACCTCCGCATCGCTGTCGACTGGAAGTGTGCCCAAAGGACTGGCGGCATTGCCACGTTGTATGGCAATGCTTAATCTCTGACCGAGGTAAAAGCCAGCCCTTTGGTCACGCGAAGTGTCAACTAGCCGTTTGGATAATTCTTTAAAAAGGGCAGGAGCACTCGGATCCCACGGCCCAAGAGTCTCAACCCCAATCGGCTCAAAAATATAACTACCGATGAGATTGTTATTTTTCCGCCGCTTGAGGTTCTCCGCAGCCGCAGCGGCAGCACCAGCACAGCGCGACGAGCTAGGAAGATGGGATGGCGCAAGAGTGTCGACACAGGTAGCGTCCCATACTAAATGCCTACCCATCTTCCATGGAAATAAAGACATACCGTCCGGTCTCTTACCATCGTCGCGTGCCAGGCCATGAGGTTCCAACACAGCCGGAACCCCGACGGTGACAAGGGCTTGTCGAATTATGTCATTAATATTCGCGTGCCGCGCTATACGTCCCGCGCTTCGACTGCATGACAGGCCGTGGTGACCGAGGCTGTTGACAACTTCGCCACAGTGGCAGCGATGAGGCAAACAGCAAGGAGCGCCTAGGCGCAGGGAAACAGCTAGACGGAAAGTTGTATCGTCGAACAAGGTGCCTATGTTCGACGATGGTAGTGCGTGGAGCCAGAGGCCCGACTCCCACTCTCCCACAGCCAATAGGCGCGCACGCTCTGCAGTAGTAGCAGATGTCAAGATTAGGTTTTCCTGAACTACTTTGCAGAGCGGCTCATCCCACCGCCTCTGGGAAGAAGGGTTGTCGGGCGGATTTGTATTCGGGCAAGCGAATCTCCAGGCATCCATAGCCTCGGTGAAGCACGGCACATCAAAAGGAATAAGTGTTGAAGTTAGAATATTCCTGATTAATTTGTCAGTGCCGTGGACCGAAGATATGAATGCCGGTAAACTAATACTGGTAATTTTGCGGACGCCGAGGCCTCCCATACGGATGGGAAGAGTAACTTGAGCCCAAGCTCGATCGTCCAAGGTCACATTTAAAATTAATGTAAGCGTATGCCGGATAATTTGGTCCATTTATTCTAAAAGTAGAGGGTGCTTCCATAAGTGGGAAGAACGAAGGAAATATATTAATTTAGGGCCGAAACAACAATAACGAATAAGGGTAATGGCCGAATGCATGTTAATTTGGAGCAATCTTTCCGAAACGTCATTGAAATTTTGTATCTTTTCCTCCACAAAACTAGGAAAGGAATTCTCAAAGATTGGGGACCCAAGGAGACGAAGAGAACTTTTATCGATAATTTTGATTGCAGGGGCTATTGCATTGAATTTTGGAAGAGTCAGAAGTCTGTCAGTATTGTCAGATAGGAATAATTCACATTTAGAGCAGTGGTGGCCGAGTGGTAATGGCCCCGACTTACGGAGTTGTAGGTCGCGGGTTCAAACCCAGCCAGGCGCATTACTTTGTGTAATTTATTTCATCACCACTGCTCTCAAAACGGTGAAGGAAAACATCGTGAGGAAACCGGCATGTCCTAGAACCAAAAATTCGAAGACATGTGACATCCACCAACCCGCACTGGGCCCGCGTGGTGGATTACGGCCCATTCCCTCTCCTAGAGAGGAGGCCTGAGTCCCAACAGTGGGAACATTATAAGGCCGACTATGCTATGCTATGCTAGAAAAGTTGAGATCTAGCCCTATAGAAAAGAGTTGGTTTTTTAAAAATACTAAATCATTTAAAATGAATCATTTAAATTTAAAAGGGTGTCTACATCGCCTCCTAGGGTTCCATCATCCAGGTACCACACGTTAAATTTAGAATTTAGTTTTCAAATGATTGGGTGAATAGCTAAGCTAAAGATCACTGGCCCGAGTGGGTCACCTTGCTGACAGCCAACAGCAGATTTTGGAATCCTTTTGGAAGGTTGTCCCGATATAGTAATTTAGATGGATGTCTATAACATTGCCAAAGAAAACTGAAGATTTGAGGTATTTCTTTTTACCCGACTGCGCGACGCAAAGGAGGGTAAAAACTTCCCCTTGGGAAGATTTGATAGGTAAAATTTGAATGGGCCCCGACTGGGAGTCGTTCTGTTCTGCATTAGAATTTATGATTTGTTTTATGTGTGTATCGATTATAAAACTATTTCGATTGTGTAGTTATTTAGTATTACTTAACAGAATTCTAGACTACTGGGCTTGTTTCTTTCTTTTTAGTTTTTATTTAAGTTAATTTTATCACGTATTTTTTAAAATTAGTTTTTACGCAGTCGGGTTTTTTGTTTTTCTTTAAATGATTTTTTTTTATATAGTTTCTGCCAGCAAGGTGTCCTTATTAACAGAATTAAATGCATTTAATTTTGATGTCAACCTTAAGGATAGCCTCTCCTTTGCCAGAATTTAGGTAGGTCGACAACGCGTGTACGGCAGTCTCACAGCCCCCTTTGGAGCCGTAACCAAGCTGCAGGGGCTGAAATTTTTCCGAAACTACCTCACCAAAAAATTTGCAACAAATCTTGGCTGCTATACGACGGTACGTAATTCTTGAAGGAGCTTACGGCTCTGATTAACCTTATGCTCTCTGGCAATGGGACGAATACCGCCATCCCTCTTGCGCAGAGCACATAAATTAGCCTCGTACAAGACGTCGATGACGGATTCGTTCACATTGCCAGAGAGCATAAGATTAATCAGAGCCGTAAGCTCCTTCAAGAGCAACTCACCAGCTTCCCCGGCGCCTGAACAAATAAGGTCCTTTAGGTGCTGAGGACTGAGACCATCGAGGCCGCCAGTAGAGCCGCTCCGGAAAGAACAAACAGCTGTGATCACTTCTCAACCTGTAATGGTGAGGGTGTGAATGTCCGGGTCAGGGGGGTCGGGAAAAGAAAGGCCATCCGCTGGGGCAGGGTGTTTTCTCTCCAGATCTGCAAGAGTATCTGGAGAACACGGAGCCACCACATCACTACTAAAAAGAATCCTGGCTGCTCCGCTAATGTCACTTTCCCCCAACTTCGTTTCAACCAAATGGGATAAACCTTTTGAAGAGGTAAACCTCTGAATCGGTAATTTTGAATCTAAATCACAGGCCGAAAGATTACAGTTTTCTTTAATTTATGCAGTTAAGGTCTTTTTTGTAGCCAAATTTTTTTGTACATGTAAAATTATGAAAGGGAAGGTGAGCAGATGTTCCCAAGCACTTTGCGAGTTCTCCCGTACGGCAAGGCGAACGCACCCTGCTAGGTGTTGCGCCACAAGAGGTCAAGCGCCGCGGGGAACTCGCTTTAAAACTGGACAAGAGTTTTTGAATTTTGAAAGGATTTTCCAAAACGGATCTAAAGATGATGTAGTTGGTGTAGGAGATGGTGCACTTACAGGGTCCGCAGTGAGTGCATTTTGGGGTTTGTGTATCTTTCCAATATGCACACTCAGACCCCGCTTACCTTTAAAAAATCGTGCCTGGGTGCACAGAGGGCACCTCTCCAGGATGTTTAGAGGTTGACTGGCACTATTTTCCACCACTTCACTGGTCCCGCTAAGCATTACACAAGGGTTTACACTTATGCACTAACTTATTTATAATGAATAAAACTAAATATTATATAGAAAAACACTAAAGAAAAACACTGACTAAAAAATTTGTTCTAATGACACCAAAATGACAATACGTGTCAATCAAGAAACGGCGCAGTCGCGTTGGCGGCCTTGGGCGCCGCGACACCGATGATGACATTTCGGTGGCGGCGCCCTGACAACCGTTGCCGGGTGTTGACTGGCGTCGCGTCCTCAGCGACACCTTCAGGATAGACGAATGAATCTTGTAGGTGGTTTCTGATGGTAAGCAATGATGTGGTCAACGACAGAGCACGCTTGCCTAGAAGTAACTTATTCACTCTTGACTTAAAGAGACAGGAAACACAGACTCCGGACTCAGACTTTTCTATGCTGTCATAGCACATATAATCATTGTGAGTCTTGATTTATATCTCAGATCTCCAATTAATTTTTATTTTTTTGATGTTCTTCAAGAGATCGAATAATTGAATATTAAATTTAAATAATTTTAAATTGAAAAAACAGTTTGACAGTTGCTGTCTACGTCTGTCTTTATGTTAATATTACTTGGAATTTGGTAGTATATATTTAATGTCTTTGCTTTGAATTTAATCCACATTATATTTTTAGATGAAATGTCATTGGGCACGCCACAATTAGGGCGGTAAGTCCCCTCTTTGAGGCGTGGTTGGAAAAACCTCGGCGTCCGGATTCGTGCGGAAGCGACGCCCAGGTGTCGCCACTGTGTGGACCACCCGGAGGTCATGGTGGAGCACACAGTGGAGGTGTGCCCCGCTTGGGCAGAGCAACGCCGTGTCCTCGTGGGGGCGATTTCTTGCGCCGGGCCTTGGTACAGGCCATGGTCCGGAGCGAGGAGTGGCAGGCGGTCGCCTCGATTCTGCGAAGCAGTAATGCTAGCAAAGGAAGCTGCCGATCGCGTGGGGCAACGGTCCTCACGCCTCAACCGCCGCCGGGATTCAGATCCCGATTTCCGGCCACCGTAGGCGCGGGCTTGTGGACGGCAAGCAATGGGTGACTCGCCGTCCGATAATCCGGTAACCATCCCGACCGAGCCCAAGGCGTCGACGGCGACGGCGTGTACTGTTCCACGCGCGCCTCAGGGAGATGTCAGCAAATCGAAGGGGCCCAGCAGGGTCGAAGCCTACTGGGGCCACGGGTAGTGTGAAAGTGAAACCCGGGGCCCTGGGACGAAGGCAAAGAAGGAACAGGAGTGGGTTTTTAGTCAGTAAAAGTCTGACACTATCTCGCGCTTCGCCCAAGAGCGGGATTTGTCACAAGATGATTTTCCCAGCTAAAGAAAAAAAAAAAAGATTACATTTTATTTATTTTTTTATTTTATTTTTCTTTTTTGCCATAAATTGTAAATTTTGTTCGTACCAACTCAATACAATTTTTTTTTTGTTTTAAATATGATTTATGTACCAAATATTTGTACTCCACACGTAGCAGAATGTGATTAGACCATGAATTTATTTCAAAATCATAATTATGTACCATATTCTGACGAAATAAATGAATTTGAAATTTGAATTTGAACCGGACAGTGGAGGCTTCCTCGCAGCTCGAGTGATAGATCCGAGTCGAGTGTCACGTCGTACTGATTTGTTCGTCGTTTGCGTCGTTTGGTTCAGTGCTACACTCATGTACTCGTAGATATTGCTACACGCAGGTTGTTGTTGTGAAGCCCAGTCAGCCGTGTCAGAGTCAAGCTTAACGGCTATTAGCCGCTAGTTAAGATATTCAGATCACCGTGTTATTGTTTGTAGTAAATAGCACGCTGCCCATGGCGTATAAAGTTACATAGAATGGAAATAATAGCATTGTATAATGTAGAAGCACTTTGTTTTTCAAGTTTTGTGAATGTGAAGTACCATGGAGCATTTTTATTAGGTTACAACTTGTTTGACATTACGAGCATGGCAGTTGAAGGTTTGTCATGCTCACTCAAATGTCTCGCTGATGGTCTCACGTGTTATTGGGTCATTCAGTTCCCTTCAAAATGGTTGAGCTGAGTGAGGCTGATGCACGCGTCATGCTCGTGAACGGGTGCCGTCAGTTGAGACTGGTCATCTCTTAGCTGCCAGTGACTTAATCCAATTTCTATTTTTTTTAATTAGTTTATTTTTATTTTTTATGTTAATTATTGTTACTTATCTACATTGTGCTCACATATTAGAAGCGACAAGAAATATGTAAGCAAGATTTATGTAAGTCATAATATGATTTAAAAGACTGTCCATGGAGTTTCTTGCACGTTCTTCTCCATAGAGATCTACGCTTTGGAACGTGCAATTTAGCTTCACTTGTATTTTATTTTTGACTGACAGACATTTTGACAATTCAAAAGTGCCTGTAATTGGTCTATTTGAAATAAACGTTTCTGATTTCTGATACACCTAATAATCTGAACACGATTATGCGTCGTATAGTTGTCACGGATCTAGTACAACTGTACCTGTCAGTCGTCGCGCCACGATGGGATGCTGTACATCTTTTACTGAGAGAATGTACCCGGTAAAACTGTACTTTACAGGATATCGAATTTGTGGGTTTTAGGGGGTGGGAGGAGGTGGGGCATAAATCTTTTCAACAAAAAATTATGAGCTCCCAAATCAGTGTCCTGTATAGTACCTACCTACATAAAGCTATACGTTAAGCTACCGTTCATGTTGTACTAACTGTAAGTGTGGTTGTGTACACGGAGCAGTTATCTAAAGTAGTTCACCTCAAACGTCGATCATTAATAAAGTGATGGATAATCTGAAAACTCCAGCGTCCAGTCGCCAGGAATACGTGCAGTTGTCACCATTGTCGCCCGGAAGACACGGCGAAGCATATAGGAATACGTGCAGGTATCACCATTGTCGAACAAAAGACACGATGGAGCATATAGGAATACGTGCAGTTGTCACCATTGTCGCCCGGAAGACACGGCGAAGCATATAGGAATACGTGCAGGTATCACCATTGTCGAACAAAAGACACGATGGAGCATATAGGAATACGTGCAGTTGTCACCATTGTCGCCCGGAAGACACGGCGAAGCATATAGGAATACGTGCAGGTATCACCATTGTCGAACAAAAGACACGATGGAGCATATAGGAATACGTGCAGTTGTCACCATTGTCGCCCGGAAGACACGGCGAAGCATATAGGAATACGTGCAGGTATCACCATTGTCGAACAAAAGACACGATGGAGCATATAGGAATACGTGCAGTTGTCACCATTGTCGCCCGGAAGACACGGCGAAGCATATAGGAATACGTGCAGTTGTCACCATTGTCGAACAAAAGACACGGTGGAGCATATAGGAATACGTGCAGTTGTCACCATTGTCGCCCGGAAGACACGGCGAAGCATATAGGAATACGTGCAGTTGTCACCATTGTCGAACAAAAGACACGGTGGAGCATATAGGAATACGTGCAGTTGTCACCATTGTCGAACAAAAGACACGATGGAGCATATAGGAATACGTGCAGTTGTCACCATTGTCGCCCGGAAGACACGGTGGAGCATATAGGAATACGTGCAGTTGTCACCATTGTCGCCCGGAAGACACGGTGGAGCATATAGGAATACGTGCAGTGGTCACCATTGTCGCCCGGAAGACACGGCGAAGCATATAGGAATACCTGCAGGTGTCACCATTGTCGAATGGAAGACACGGTGGAGCCGATTGTTCGAAAGATTCACCACCGCTGCACCGCCCTGGAACGCAAAGGGTAACTGAAGGAACAAGGGTGGGTTTTAGTCAGTAAAAGTCTTCACTCTCGCTCCACCCAGAGCGAAAAAAGTTACTTGATAATTGCCCACCCTAACAAAAGAACTGGGCAAGTGCGAGTCGGACTCGCACACTGAGGGTTCCGTACAAACTTACCTATGTAAATAATTCAATTCTCGAATGGAGTCTCGAAGATTTTTCGTTCGGAAAAATCTTATTTTTTGTGACGTAACAACAATTTTTTTTTCATATTTATTCCTGTACCTGTGCTATAACTAAGACATTGCTTTACTTATGCCAAATTTCAGGATTCTGGGTCAACCAGAAGTACCCTATGAATTGATTCCCTTGAGAGTGTCGAGAAGAGAAAAAAAAACAAGTTCAGTCCAGTAGCGTAGAAACCTATTTATTTAAACACATAAAATAATACAATCAATAAATTCTAATACGGAACATATAGACTGCAACAGTCGGGACCCATATTAGATGGGAAGATTTTAGTCTAGATTATTTTAATGGTCCTGACTGTTGCAGTCAATATGTTCCGTATTAGAATTTATTATTTGTTTATATTTTTTTACTATAGCTAATATTATAATGAATAAATAACTTAAGCTACTTTATATATTCTCGCGGAAACGGGAATTAATTCCGGCGGTGGGGAGGACATCCTGATTCCCAGGGAGAGGAAATCTTCAAAATGGCTGGACCGATTATGACGGGACTTTCACTGATGGAAAGCTTTTTTTCATTTTAGTAATCATCTAATAACTTCTCTTGCTCTGAGGCGGAGACGGAGAGCTTGCCAGACTATTACTGAGTAAAACCACACCTAGGTTCCTTCAATTGCTCTTTGTGTTTTAGGACCACGAGTTATCTTTACAAAAGTCCTCCCATGACCCTAGTAGCCATCGGCCCTGCTGGGCCATGACATCATCGCTTTGAGGAACGCGTAGTACACTACGCGTTGCCGACGATTTGGGCTCGGTCCGGACAATAGCCGGACGGCCGGATTGCGAGCTAGACATTGTACGTCGTCCGAAAGCCCGTGCCTACGGTGGTTGGTAGTCGGAGTTACGGCTGTCTCCGTCACTAGTATTACTGCTTCGCAGAAGGAGTCGACCGCCACCCATTTCCACTCGCAACGGACCATGGCCTGGACCAGGGCTCGGCGCGAGAGGTTACCGCCGCCGATTGCCCCACGTGGACACGGCGGTGCTCCGGCCGTGCAGGGCTCACCTCCACCGTATCCTCTGGGCGGTCCGCACAATGGCGAAACCCCCGAGCGTTTCTTTCACCTGAGTCCGTTGCAGGAACCTCTCGAACTTACCAAGTCCGGTGAGGACCTGCGTCATGCGTATTAAGGTGAGGACGCCGTGTCGCCTCTCCAGCCACTGCTCTAAGAGAGACTTACCACCATGATTATGGAGTGCCCAACTGACGGACAGTTGATGTTACAAGGAGTAACTTAGGCTACTTTTAATTTTCCCGCGGGAACAGGACTTAGTTCTCAGGGGATAATATATTTCCGAACTGAATAACATTTTTTACACGATTGCCTCAAAAAAAGGGGGAGTAACTAACTCGCAAGTAACAGCTATTAGGTAGATAATAAATAACATATTTTCTATTGTATTTTTTTAATATGGTTATGATATATCATTTTGAAATTCTCATGATGAGCCCTTTAATTTGATACCCATATTGCATTTTTTTGTCTAAATTATGGCATCTCTCAGTTGTTATGTTGTTTTTTTTTAACGTCACATATCTAAGACCACTTGGGTTGTCAAGACGAATCTAAAAATATCTTAATTATGTGAATCCGTTTAGCGGTTTCGAAGATATGAGGTAATAAAGAATATTACACACATTCATACATAATACGCGCGAAAAACAACTCTTCTTGCAGTCAGGTAAATAACACTCCTTTTTTGGGGCAGCCTCGCGCGACTCCCGCGCCTCCCGCGCCTCCCGCGCGCCCAATGTGGCACTTTCACACGCGTTACGTATTATTGTATTCCTGTTTGCCCCAAGTATGTATTGAATGTAATTGTGTGTGTAAAACGTTTTAAATGTGCACATCACTTGGAACACAATACTCGAGCAGCTGTCACGATCATAATTACAATGATCCCGCGTCAATTAATTAAAAGGCGTTTCATATTCAGTGTCCGTTACGTATACATAACTAGCGACCCGCCCCGGCTTCGCTCGGGTGCAACGCTGATACCACCGCAACCGCTACGTCCCGGCATTTTAAATCTGTAATATCTTCGAAAATATTAATTTAAGGTAAGCGCGCTCCATCGTCGACCGCATCGTCGCTTTCCATCAGGTGAGATAGCGGTCAAGCGCGAACCTATCAAGAATAAAAAAATAAAAAATTACATACTGTACAGGGTCATATTGATCTATATTAAATGCACAGTGTATTTAAGGATACACTTAATTGGATAATGATTAATTCTGCATTGCTTAAAATCGCTTCGTAAATTAACGCCATTATTACTCGTAATAAGTAAAGAAAAAAAAATGGTTATTGTAGGTTATCCCTAAGAGATAGACATATACTCGTACCATCGTTGACTTTTTTGTAGACCTTTTTAAGGTGTACAATACTATACAATATGTAATACATTATTTCGATCTATCTCGTAAGGTACAGCCAGCGTTTGTAATGTAAGCGCAAACAAATGTGTTTATTTACGACATCACATTAGAAACTTCTAAAATTATCAGTGTTTCTCTACTACAAGTATTATGCATGTATTATACACATAAACCTTCCAAGCATACATAGGGACAGACAGACAGCGGCGACTTTGTTTAATGCTATGTAGTGATAATGATAGTGATGATTTTATAATTAACTAAGCCGAGTGTATTCGCAAGTGCGTAGTATTCGGGCGGGAACATCCGCAGGATTAGCTTCCCACGACTCAAGACAACGCCCGTTGAAATAATAATAATGTAAAATATTGGGCAACAAGTGAACATCATCATTAGCCGACTTGTTTCTTTTGTAAACTCCTTCAGAGTGGTGTAGCCGAGTGCCTGTAGCCCTGTGGCCCTGTAGCCCTGGGGCCACTGTTTTGTTGTGGGTTCCTGTAGATCGTACTAACTCATTGTGAGTGTGTGTGTGTTCTTGCCTACAGAGTAAGCTATTAGAATGTGTCTTACGGATATTTATTGAAGGCAGCCTCTGTGTGCGAGTTGTTTTTACGTTAACGCGATCGAAACGTTTACCACGTTTGGCTTTCTGGTTGGTTAAGAGCTTGGAGCGAGCCAATCGCAGCGCCGAACGACATGAACGTGTCGATCGCGAACTCGCACGAGGCACTCTGGTCCGTGCCGTGCCGGCTCAAGCAGGACGAGCACACTACAGCTAAACGTGTCGATCGCGAACTCGCACTAGGCACTCTGGTCCGTGCCGTGCCGGCTCGAGCGGGACGAGCACACTACAGCTAAACGTGTCGATCGCGAACTCGCACGAGGCACTCTGGTTCGTGCCGTGCCGACTCGAGCGGGACGAGCACACTACAGCTAAACGTGTCGATAGCGAACTCGCACGAGGCACTCTGGTCCGTGCCGTGCTGGCTCGAGCGGGACGAGCACACTACAGCTAAACAAACTCGCACTATGCACTCTGGTCCGTGCCGTGCTGGCTCGAGCGGGACGAGCACACTACAGCTAAACAAACTCGCACTATGCACTCTGGTCCGTGCCGTGCTGGCTCGAGCGGGACGAGCACAATACAGCTAAACAAACTCGCACTAGGCACTCTGATCCGTGCCTTGCCGGCTCGAGCGGGACGAGCACACTACAGCTAAACGTGTCGATCGCGAACTCGCACGAGGCACTCTGGTCCGTGCCGTGCCGGCTCGAGCAGGACGAGCACACTACAGCTAAACAAACTCGCACTATGCACTCTGGTCCGTGCCGTGCTGGCTCGAGCGGGACGAGCACACTACAGCTAAACAAACTCGCACTATGCACTCTGGTCCGTGCCGTGCCGGCTCGAGCAGGACGAGCACACTACAGCTAAACAAACTCGCACTATGCACTCTGGTCCGTGCCGTGCTGGCTCGAGCGGGACGAGCACACTACAGCTAAACAAACTCGCACTATGCACTCTGGTCCGTGCCGTGCTGGCTCGAGCGGGACGAGCACAATACAGCTAAACAAACTCGCACTATGCACTCTGGTCCGTGCCGTGCTGGCTCGAGCGGGACGAGCACAATATAGCTAAACAAACTCGCACTAGGCACTCTGATCCGTGCCTTGCCGGCTCGAGCGGGACGAGCACACTACAGCTAAACGTGTCGATAGCGAACTCGCACTAGGCACTCTGGTCCGTGCCGTGCCGGCTCGAGCGGGACGAGCACACTACAGCTAAACGTGTCGATAGCGAACTCGCACGAGGCACTCTGGTTCGTGCCGTGCCGGCTCGAGCGGGACGAGCACACTACAGCTAAACAAACTCGCACTATGCACTCTGGTCCGTGCCGTGCTGGCTCGAGCGGGACGAGCACAATACAGCTAAACAAACTCGCACTAGGCACTCTGATCCGTGCCGTTCCGGCTCGAGCAGGACGAGTACACTACAGCTAAACACTCAGTATTGTTTCGCATCTGCTTAGTGAGCCCGTGAGGCTGTGGCGTCGTTACGTTTACTTTCAAACGTTAGCTCCGCTCGGGGCACTTCCTGCATTAAATCCAAAATTACGTCTAAACAGCAAGTTCGTATATTTTGAAAAAAATATATGTTATACTAGACTGTTTGCCTGATAATTTGATAAACGAATATTTTCATTTTTTTGATAGGACTTGGAGTGATTTATTTTCAAAATTATGTCTACAGACAAAAAAAAACAAAGATCAGGCAAAAACCGTTGGGTGTATATTTATGAAACTTTACAAACTAAAAGATAATTTAATTACCAATCTTTTGGCTTTTAGTGTCGCCTTAAGTGAAAAGTCGCTCGGCGGCGATCTCTCGCGCCGGGCCTTGGTACAGGCCATGGTCCGAAGCGAGGAGGAGTGGCAGGCGGTCGACTCCTTCTGTGAAGCAGTAATACTAGCAAAGGAGGCGGCCGATCGCGTGAAGCAACGGTCCTCACGCCTTAACCACCGCCGGGATTCCGATCCCGATTTCTGGCCACCACAGGCGCGGGCTTGCGGACGGCGAGCAATGGGTAGCTCGCCGTCTGATCGTCCGGTAACCGTCCGGACCGAGGCCAAGTCGTCGACGGCGCGTACTGTTCCACGAGCGCCTCAAGGAGATGTCAGCAACTGTAGGGGCCCAGCAGGGTCGAAGCCTACTGGGACCAAGGGTCTGATTCTGAAAGGAAGACTCGGCCCTGGTACGAAAGGCAACGAAGGAACAGGAGTGGGTTTTTAGTCAGTAAAAGTCCACTATCTCGCTCCGCCCAAGAGCGGGGGATGGCATAAGATGATCTTCCCACCGAAAAAAAAAGTGAAAAGTCGCAGCGGCAAGTATTATTCATAGACCAGCGGTCAGACTGGTCAGAGCGGTGAGAATAGGCCCGTGATAGCACAATCAGCAGCTGCGCGGCGAGCACCGCGGTAATGCACTTGTTTTACAAAGATGTATTCACCGAGCAACGACGCGCACAGAATGCGTGGCCAATTGGATTCCATTTTGAGTCGACGGAAATAGTTCCCGAGTGACGAGACGTTCGTAAAGGGCCTATTACACTACGCGATATTCAGTAGGTACACGACGTCTTATTTTTTGTTCCGAGTAAGACCTGTCTAACCTACACTACGCGACATCGACTAAGACTGTCTGAACATCGAGTAGTGTAAAAGGCCCTTAAGATTACGTCACGCGGGGCGCGACCACATGATCTACTCATGTGGCGCGACTCTCCTCTCACCAACACAATGCACGACTCTCCTCACCCACAAAACGCACGCGAGCTCGTACGAGTACGTCACTCGGGGCGCGACTCTCCTCACAGTCCTCACCCACACAACGTGCGAGTCTTGTCACCCACACAACGTGCGAGTCTTGTCACCCACACAACGCGTGCGAGCTCGCTTCTAGCTATTAGTGTTCAGACAGGTTAGAGCTCTTCCACGGAACATACCTATCACAGGTAGGTACCTACCGGTGCCAATCTTGTTGACAATGCTTATTTGTTACCGACGTATTACATTTTCTATTCACACACAGTGTCTTCTCATACTTAGATCATGAGCAATGACCCTTCCAATATCAGTAACCTTATCATTATCCATGATAATATGTAATTATAAAATCAATAAAAACAATATGGTCGCGTGGCACCACACCACACGAGTCGTCGGTATTTACCTTTCCATTCATGAGAATTTAATTGAGTTTGATTCCGTTAAATTGGGAGTGTCAGGTGCAAAGGATCACTCCGCCTGATGCCCTAATAATCAGATCAGCATGTGACACCTTGATTCTTTGCGTCGTCTATAATCACTTAATAAGAGCATAATGTATCCGAATGATTACGACACTGCGACTCATCAAGTGTAATGAAGGGACATTGAGTTGTCGCGTGTATATACATATATGACACGTGCGGAGCTGAATGCAAGACGAGCGGCTCATGCGCGGCAGGCTTTGCATCGTAACTACGACACGAAGCCACGGCTAACAAAGTTGTGAAGTGGCGCACTACTCACGCACCAAGTCGTGATCAGTGCAGCTCAAGTTGAATGGTGTGGCAAGCGTGGCGGCCGGCCGTGTGATGACAGCGCTCACCACACGAAACTGAACTGACTCCGAGAGGACTTAGACTCCACTGAGCATCTACTATGAGGCTTACAACTGGCAACTAAAAATACGTGCTCTCGATGTGAAACTGCTGGCCACTTGGCAACTTGGGTTTTGCACTTTAACACTGCTGTGGCGTCTTGCGGGGAATGCGTCGAGTTGCCAGTCACACTGCTGTGGCGTCCTGCGGGGAATGCGTCGAGTTGCCAGTAACACTGCTGTGGTGTCCTGCGGGAAATGCGTCGAGTTGCCAGTAACACTGCTGTGGCGTCCTGCGGGGAATGCGTCGAGTTGCCAGTAACACTGCTGTGGCGTCCTGCGGGGAATGCGTCGAGTTGCCAGTAACACTGCTGTGGCGTCCTGCGGGGAATGCGTCGAGTTGCCAGTTACCCTGTATATGTATGTATTAAATGATTTCATTTAGATCATTACTTTATTTTTAATCTTCTAACTTAATAATATTCACACAACTATCACACAACGCCGTCTATCTCCAAGCTAAGCAGAACTTGTGTTATGAGTACTAGAGAACTAATAAACATACTTAAATATTTCTAAATACATACCTATTACAGATATATTACATCCAGACACAGAACAAATGATTGTGCTCATCACACAAACACTTTTCATGGGTGGGAATCGAACCCACGACCTCCGGCATAGCAGTTAGGGCCACTAACCACTAGACCAACAGGCCAGTCAACACAATAAATTGTATACACTGTGTCTACAACTCTCATCCAACTCTGCTGTCGCAGATCTGCTGAAAGAAATTAAAAGCGGTACCTTTGTGCTCTTCTATCTGAGTGTTTGTTTGTACATAAATAGTTGAAATGAATAAAATAAGACAGTTGGGTCAGTTTCTTCAAATTGAGAATGTGAATAACAAGCTGAAGCTGCGTTTTCTTAGCTTTATTCCAATCTTGCATTACTTTCTAAGAAATCATAAAATTGTACAATAAAACCAGCACAAAAAATGATGACATTGAAGCCCATTCCACAGCATATAAAAGCAGATTCCTCGCACAAACTGGCTGTAAATAATCCGTCGTATATTCCAAGCTCAGCTATCTTTCATTTAAATTATATGCTATGTCAGCCCCGAGCCCCTTAGCATACATTAAAAAAATACAAGCCAATAAAGTGAGTCGGATCGTGTATGGTGGATCTATAGAGCGAGCACTTAGTATACATATTGTATCGGGTGGTATGAGTGCGCAGCCATTGTCGTTGTTTACATTAGCGGCGGCGCCGACTACCCAAGGCAAGGAAGGAGTCGTGGGGTCATGTGTAATTTGACTGACCCTTGACAATGTTAAGGAGCTTCACTACTTTAGTACTAGTAGATAGGTTATAAAATAGATAGAAAATACGTAGTATAAGTAGTCTGTATTAAACGCACACTATGCAGGCAAGCATATTATAATTTGGAGGATTATATTCAAGATAAAAATGTTTGGCTCAATGCTGGTCCAGCTCCACTACCACCGGGGTGTACAAATTGATTAGTTTTGAAACTAACTATTTGTTAAATTTGTAAAATATTATTGTAGTTAATTATTATTAGAGCAGTGGTGGCCGAGTGGTAACGGCCCCGACTTACGAGTTGTAAGTTGCGGGTTCAAACCCAGCCAGGCGCATTACTTTGTGTAATTTATTTCATCACCACTGCTCTCAAAACGGTGAAGGAAAACATCGTGAGGAAACCGGCATGTCCTAGAACCAAAAATTCGAAGACATGTGACATCCACCAACTCGCACTGGGCCCGCGTGGTGGATTACGGCCCATTCCCTCTCCTAGAGAGGAGGCCTGAGTCCCAACAGTGGGAACATTATAAGGCAGACTATGCTATGCTATGCTAATTATTATTGTATTTAGTATTGTATAATGTAGAAGCATTTTTTTCAAAGTTTGTAAATGTGAGTACCATGGAGCTATTTTATGATTTTTAGGTTACTATTGGACTTGTTTGACATAAATGAGCATGGCAGTTGAGAGTTTGTCATGCTCACTCAAATGTCTCACTGATGGTGGCGCGTGTGTTGGATCATTCGGTTCCCTTCAAAATGGTTGAGCTGAGTGGTGCTAATATTCGCGTCAGGTCCCTGAACGGGCGCTGTCAGTTGAAACTGGTCATCTCTTAGCTGCCGGTTGCTATTTATTGCCCGACTAGGGAGGGTTATGATTTTGACAGGCTATGTATGTATGTGAGTTTGTTCATCTGTTCCCACATAGCTCCTAATCTACTTATCGGAACTCGACGTATGAGGTATCATTAGAACCGTCTTAATTGTCCGCTGAACATAGGTTACGTGACGTGTCACAAAACTTGATATGGCGCCCTCTAGCGGACAAAAAGTAATGTGTAAAAAATAAAAATGGAGATAAATACGCCGTGTTTGGTATCATTTGAAAGGGCTTTACTTGTACATTTCCAAAATATTGTTCAAATTTAAAGTGACGCCCTCTAGCGGACAAGAAGTCATGTGTTAAAAAAAAATGTTAAGATAAATACACCGTGTTTGATATCATTTGAAAGGGCTTCACTGGTACTTATCAAAATATATCATCAAAATTCAATGTGGCGCCCTCTGGTGGACAAAAATTAATTTACCATTATTAATTAGAAATTTTAAATTTAGCTTTTGCAAATGGTATAGAAGCACAGTGATTTAACACCAAAATAATTTAAATAAAAAAAAAGTAAAAAAACTAAAACCCGACTACGACAAAAAAAACGACGAAACTAAAAGTATGAAACAAGATTTCCAGGATGCTGAAATAAACAAGGTAAAAGAAAAGCCGTAGTCACACGTTATTAAAGTGTTTCGGTTGTTACCTATAACGTGTGACTGCGGCTTTTCTTTTTACCTTGTTTATTTCAGCATCCTGGAAATCTTGTTTCATACTTTTAGTTTCGTCGTTTTTTTTGTCGTAGTCGGGTTTTAGTTTTTTTTTAATATCTATATTTGGTTTTTATTTTTTACTTTATTGACATTGTTCTTACATGATAGCGACAAGAAACATGTAACAGAGATATTTGTAATTGCAAAACATGATTGAAAAGAGTGTCCATGGAGTTTCTTGCACATTCTTCTCCATAGAGTTCTACGCTTTGGAATGTGCAATTAGCATCATTTTTTCTGACTGACTGACTTCTTGACATTTCAAAAGTGCCTGCAAATGGTTTATTTGAAATAAATGCTTTTGAATCTTTGAATCTTTTTTCGAAGAATTGGCATCTATTTTCTAAAATCTTAACACGGTGGTGGAGCGAGTCACTGCGTTAAACAGCAGCGAGCTTAATGTTCCACCAGACTTGATTAATTGTCCAGAGGGGATTATTTTCTCTCCGTCATCCGGCTGTTCGAAGCACGGACCGGGTGCAATAGTCTGTACGACGTTTCATAAATGAGTGTCGAGGGCGCGGGCCGCAGCTAACCACAACGATGTGTCCATTGGAGCACAGTCGTCACCTCGACACCGCGGTGTACACGGCTGTTGGACGACACCAGGACAACGGCAACAATGACACTTTCAGAACCGTCCAATTCACGTTGCCAGGACTCAACCACACACACTTAGCACATTTCACTTCTGGCGGTAATAGTAGTAATTTTCTTTACAATACGGATAATATTATGAATTGTTTCGTTTTCTTGTGACGAAAATGACGAGAAAAAATTAATTAATTGTGTGTATATTTGCTACTTCTTCACGTTCAAACGACTGAATGGATTTCGATAAAACTTGCTACACGGATAGACTGTCCCGGGAGTATATTCCCTTGGGACAATTTTCTACTATTACGCGGGCGAAGCCGCTGGAAGAAGCTAGTACTTATATAAAACACGAAGATTAATAAGTAAATTATCACACTATGATAAAGACGAAAGTTATATATGTGTGTACATGTGTATGTTTGTTACAGCATCAGCCACGAACGCCTGTACGGACCATGTCCTGGAATAGCACATAGGATATTTTTTTTATTCCGGGACTATGTTCCCTTGGGATAGTTTTCGACTTTCACATTGGTGAAACCGCTAGTACAAGCTAGTTTCTTATAGATGAGGGCACCGTCGGGATCGGCCTGTTGTCCTCGCTGCGAGCGACTAATGCTCATTCTATTCCGACGTGTCATGGCACGGTGCGCAGCGTCCGCACTGTGTGCAGTTGAAACAACACGCCTGCTGTGATGGGCGAGTGTCAACAAATATCACACATCAACGTCACTCGAGAGCGACGTGCACTGTCCACAACGTATTATCATTGTAAACCAGTAATGTAATTGTTACTCAAATGAGTTTCATATTCGACTGATGCATTATTGTTGCTTGTTTAATGTACGCTCAAGCTTCAATGTTACTCATATGCACTTGTAATTTTTGCTCGTATCGTGCATGGAGCAGCGTGCGGCGGCGATTTGAACTACGGCATGCAACAGCAAACATTCTAGTATAGATCATCGCCACTGGTCGGGATTATTTCAAAATATCCAACACAAAAAAATATAGTCTAATGAGAACTTATGGAGAGACGCAGTATATTGTACCTGTAGTGTTTGTATACTTGTCTCGAGTTCACGGGCACTGGGCAGTCGTTTAGTGGCCGTTGTTGAGGACGGACGTATTCAATATCGAATCTAGCTGCTGGTGACGTAACGAGCCAATGTGTTGGCCCCCTGTGTCAGTGCGTCCACTAAGTACAGTATATTAAAACTTCAGGAAAAAGTTAGCTAAGAACAAAGGCTGTTGTACAGAATAGCAGGCGCCGAAGAATAGCGGGAGGATAAAGGATCTACCGTAGAAATGGGATTTGAAGATGATATCGAGGTGTGGTGTAGTAGAGGAGTGCCGTAGCGCCGTGTTGTGCGAGTGCAGTGCGCACTAGTGTCGCCGCGCGCCGGCCGCTCGCTGTATTCCCGTCCGTTTTCTTTAAGCGGCTTTGGAGGTATGCAGAACAGAGTGTAAAGTCCCGCAAACCTCCGTTGAAAAGGGAGGATCCTCCGGCCAGACGGGTGTTATGTCTGGTGGGCTACTGCCCGATAGATGATTTCGGGCTGTTCTATATGTTCCAATCGCGCGGAAAACTTTAATTGCGCAATGCAGGATTAATTCTTATGTGACGCCATAAATGTCGCTACACGCCTCTCTCACACGAACGGCATCGTGCACCTTTGTAACCTGTTTAAAAAAAATCATAACATGGCGCGTGTTAGTTTCTACTGAATGGCGGTTTTACCACTACGAAGATACACTATTGTTTGCTAAAGGTGACGCGAGTATCCTGTTAGTGTGGCTGACGCCACGATTCACCTCCCGCTTGCGACCGCGCGGGCCCCCGCAGCCACGGTCTAGTGTCACACTAACGTCTCCCCAGATGCACCTCACTCACACCGCGCGTCCTCCTGTGTTTCGACACATCTTTATTTATTTATTTAACAATTTATGTACACACACAGAAATAAAAGATTCGAAGAAGGAAGTAGTTTAGTTAGCTTCCACTAATTTACTTAAAACTAGCTAACTTACCCGCGGCTTCGACCGCGTACATAAAATATAGCCTTTGTCACTCAGGAATAAAGCAGCTTTCTACCGATGAAAAAATTTTAGCAATCGGACCAGTACTTCCAGAGATTACCTTGGACAGGAATTATCTCAGGTTAACCAGGCTGAGTTTGGTGATTTTCAATACTGTAATTAAATAGTCAGGATTATAATCATTCAGTTGTGTTCTCAGATAGTATGGGAAGAGGTTTAGGCAAATTAATAAACAACAACCTTAGCTATTCTACTCAGAATTATTTTATACCTGGGTCAACATACAAGCATATTATGGAATTAATAATTGGAAAAACATATAATTATGCTACTAATTTAACTGTGTGTATAGGCAATAGTTTAAAGGTACAAAAGGAAGATATCACAGACTATGTAACTAAGATGTTAAAATTAAAATGTAAAAAAATAATATTGTGTGCTTTTCCATATTTTGAACAATTGTCAAATAGACAAAATAATTATATTCATATGGTTAACAAACATATGTACTTTTTAGTTAGTCACTATAGTGACAAGTTTGTGTTTTTTGACACCAACATTTTTGTTGACCATTTAAAGTCGACCAGGGGTACAACGTATCTGCCAATTAGTTATAGACACACAATAGCAAGGCTATTAGCTTATTATATTAATAACACAGACATAAGTAGTATGTCGAAGTCTTGTATAATTGACACCGCAGTGTTTAGTAATCATACTAATAATCATGTGGTGGACCAAATTAACGGTAGCACAATTGCTATGAATACTTTTATGAAGTGTACGAAGGAGGTTCCAAGTATCACTTTGGAAAATTCTTTATTTAACGTGGAGGCTACAATTAATTGCAACTCACTGCCAGGTGATAATATTATAGATTTGGAACAAACTCCGGATCATTTAAACTAGTTCATAAGACAACAGAGGGTACCAGAAACACCGTAGTTATACCAACCATCAATAAGGTATCTTCTTGCTCTCAAATAGTTAAGCAGCAAAAGGGGTCTCAGCAGCATGAATTGAAATTGTTTCATCAAAATATTCAAGGTATCTCTTCTAAATTATTAGAAATTGAAATGTTATTGGAAAGAACAAAGTTTGATGTTGTATGTTTTAGTGAACATTGGTTGAAGGACTACCAGGGGCTACTCAGTTATGAAAATTATACTGTGGGTAGTTGTTTTAACCGTAAATCAATGCTGCGTGGTGGTTCCCTAATCTTGATAAAAAAATGCTTAAAATTTAAGCAACGTAATGACATAGTTAACTTGTCAACGGAACATTGCATTGAACTGTCCTGTGTTGAGCTGGATAGGCATGTTATAGTGTGCGTGTACAGACCCCCGAACCCTCAGAACTTTAGTCTTTTTGAATCAACAATGGAAGATATTTTAACCAAACTTGCAGATAGTAACAAATCCATAATTATTTGTGGAGATTTTAATATTAATATTTTGGAGAATAATTCAAATAGCAGCAGATTTTTAAGCCTTTTTAAATCATTTAATTTGACTAATGTTTTTAAAGAGCCAACTAGAGTAACTCCAACCTCTGCTACTTGTATTGATAATGTTTTCTGCAATTGTGACTATTTAGATAAAGCCATAGTAAATTATCTTCCGTCTGATCATAGTGGACAAACGGTAGCTTTTAAGTCTCACGCAGCCTTGGAAAAAACTTTAATTCAATTTAGGCCAATTACAATTGGCAAATTAACAAAATTTAATAGTAACTTAGAAAATAAGTTAAATGTTCTGGGCCATGATATTGATGATGCAAATAAATTTTATGATAATTTCTTTTCAGTGGTACTCAATGAATTTAATACAGCATTTGAAAAGAAGTCGAAAAATATTTTCCCTAAGTTTGTATTTAGTGACTGGGCGACTAAAGGTATTAGGGTAAGTAGGGAAAAACTATATGAGCTGTACGGCCTTAAGCCATTCTTCAACACTGAAACCTTTAATAAATATGTAAATAGATATTCTAAACTTTTCAGAAAGATTTGCAAGGTAGCGAAAGCCCTGTACATTAGCAATAAGATCAAATCGGCAGACAATAAAATTAAGGCTGTGTGGAAAGTTATTAATAGTGAAACTGGTAGGAATAAAGTACGCAACACGGATTTTTTATTGGAGACTTCACATGGTCCCAAAAGCTCTAACATAGAAGTGGCCCAGGAGTTTGTGAATTATTTCACCGATATACCTCTTAGGACAACGGAAGCTCTAAATTCCTCCCCTGAAGCTTCAATTGCTTTATTGAAAGCAAACTTACCAGGCTGTCCGGTTGAATTTCAATTCAAACATATAAACCCTTTGACAGTCATAAAGGCTTTCCGGCAAATCAAAGTTAAATTAACCGAAGACCTATGGGGAATGTCTGTTAAAGTATGCACATCCATAATTGAGACCATAGCACCATACTTAGCTTTAATATTTAATTTGTGTGTGGACCAAGGAGTCTTTCCAGATATAATGAAATACAGTAAGGTTATACCACTTTTTAAATCTGGTGACCATAATGACACTAATAATTACAGACCTGTATCAGTATTGCCGGTTTTCAGTAAGGTGTTTGAAAAAGTTATGCTTAATCAAATGCTTTACCATTTTAACAGCCATAAAATCTTTCACGATCAGCAGTATGGTTTCACCAAAGGACGTTGTACGACTGATGCTGGTGTCACTTTATTAAAACATATATTTGCAGCGTGGGAACAAGCCCAAGATGCGATAGGAATTTTTTGTGACCTCTCAAAGGCTTTCGATTGTGTTAATCACGAAACCTTGCTTTTAAAGCTAGAACATTATGGGCTAGGTAAACTTGCACTCAGCTTGGTAAAATCTTATTTAATTGATAGGCAACAGCAAGTTCAGATAAACGGTGTCAATTCTCCGGGTTTGAAAGTCAAAATGGGTGTACCACAAGGCTCAATATTGGGTCCTTTCCTCTTTTTAGTATACATAAATGATCTACCACATCTATTAAAAAAACAACCACATATTGTATTGTTTGCTGACGATACGTCGTTAATTTTTAAGATCAATAGACGTTCCACAAACCTTGATGACGTAAACAATGCTCTACTGCAAGTCCAAAACTGGTTTACTGTTAATAATTTAGTATTAAATGGAAAAAAAACTAAGTGCATAAGATTTGCGTTACCGAATGTTAAAAGTAATTACTCCGACATAGTATTGAACAAGGAGAAACTCGAATTCGTCGAAGATACGGTTTTCCTAGGGATCACGCTTGACTCGAGGCTACAATGGGGTCCTCATTTAACATCTCTGGCAGGTCGGCTTAGTTCGGCAGCATATGCTGTCAGAAAAATCCGTCAATTTACTGATGTAGATACTGCGCGACTAGTTTATTTTAGTTACTTTCATAGTATCATGTCTTACGGTATTTTGCTATGGGGACGGGCTGCAGACATAGAGTCTATTTTTATTCTGCAGAAGAGAGCTATCAGAGCCATATATAATCTTCGCAGACGCGATTCTCTTAGGGAACTATTTAAGGAAATAAACATCCTGACGGTCCCTTGTCAATACATTTATGAAAACATTATGTATGTTCGGAAAAATATTCATCTTTTTACTAAGATAAGTGACAGGCACAATTTTTATACTAGGAATAGGAACAAATTAGATCAACCTCGATTCAGATTGGCAAAAGTACATAGTTCTTTTATGGGGTACTGTGTAAAATTTTATAATAAAATACCAGTTGAGATTCTACAACTAAATGAGTCCAAATTTAAAACATGCATTAAACGCACACTATGTAGACAAGCGTATTATAAACTGGAAGATTATATCCTTGACAAAAACGCTTGGCTAAATGCCGGTTCTGCTCCACAGCCACAGCCTTCAAATTAAGTTTTCTGTTTTTTTTTTTTTTAAATATATATGTTTCTAATTATTGGAAGAGATACTTACTATTCCCCTTTTTGTTTTGTTGTTTTCGAAATCTTTCTTATTTTATTTTATTTGTTTATTTCAATATAGCTTATGATAATTTATTACCTTTTGCATTTGGAAACAATAGTATTGTATAATGTAGAAGCACTTTTTTTTTCAAGTTTTGTGAATGTGAAGTACCATGGAGCATTTTTATTAGGTTACAACTTGTTTGACATTACGAGCATGGCAGGTGAGAGTTTGTCATGCTCACTCAAATGTCTCGCTGATGGTGGCACGTGTTATTGGGTCATTCAGTTCCCTTCAAAATGGTTGAGCTGAGTGAGGCTGATGCACGCGTCATGCTCGTGAACGGGTGCCGTCGGTTGAGACTGGTCATCTCTTAGCTGCCAGTGGCTTAATTCAATTTCTATCTTTTTAATTAGTTTTTATTCTTATTTATCTACATTGTGCTCACATATTAGAAGCGACATGAAATATGTAACCAAGATTTATGTAACTCATAATATGATTTAAAAGAGTGTCCATGGAGTTTCTTGCACGTTCTTCTCCATAGAGATCTACGCTTTGGAACGTGCAATTTAGCTTCACTTGTTTTTTTTTGACTGACTGACATTTTGACAATTCAAAAGTGCCTGTAATTGGTCTATTTGAAATAAACGTTTCTGATTTCTGATTTCTGATTTCTGATTTCTGATACCTCCTAAAAACAAAAAACAAAAACATAAAAAAACTTTATCTCTCTAGAATATTAGTGTAGATTAAAATAGTCATTATACCCTGACTCGTGTGTACTCACAATGGTTTCGTTATAGTACGTCGCGCGCGTGCCATGTGGCACAATCAACGTAGAGTGTCCGAGTTCCACCGAGAGTGCCATCCTGGAAGGCGTATCAACCTATATTGTCGCCACGCTGAATGTGTCGTGGTAAACTAAAACATATTAGCGTGTGTCCGAAAGACACCACTCGTGCAAATGAAGCCAACTGACGCTTCGCGGACCCTCCAGCGATCATCCCGATGCACATGTTACCTACATATTTATTTAACAATTTATGTACACACAATAATAAATACAAGAAAAGAAGAAGGAAACAGAAGAATAGTACAAAGGTGATGCTTATTTCTAAAGAAATCTCTTCCAGCATACCTGCGAAAGGAGAGTTGGGGAAAATAGAGATGTAGACACTGTGTGTAGAAGTAAAAGGAAAATTGGTACATACAAAATACATATAACATCCAAAAAAAAAAATGAAAAAAAAAAAGATATACTATTATAATTATATACATATACATAATAAAATAAATATCACAAAAATACATACTAAATAATATAATAAAATAATACATACTAATATGCAACTATGACGAAATAGAAAGATAGTGTTCATCAGATTTCACTCTTCTTTTAAAAACTGCAATAGTTTGGCAGCCCCTAATGTCAGGCGGTAGTAAATTCCACAACCGTACCGCGTGCGCAGTGAAGGAGTAGGAATAGAAATCGGTGGAGTGGGGAGGGGATTTTAGGAGATTCTTTAGATGCGATCTGCAAGGTGCATCAGAGGGACGTGAGTAGGAAAAGCGTTCCCGCAAATAGGAGGGCGTTTTAGGGTTTTCATATTGTACTGCGGGTCGACTCGCTAGCGACTGTTCACGTGTGCGCCGTGACACTCGGTCGGTCGGCGCGTAGCACCCGCTACGACAAATGTAGTATGACAAAGCCTGACAAAAACAAAATTCTCCATAACAACTTCATTGTATAATTATTTAGAAGGAATTCTTCTTTTCCTATTTTGTTATATTATATATGTAGAAGTGTAGATATACAACTACCCGCCTGCCCCGCTCCTCGGGTCCCGGCGTTAGTTGTCCTTACAATGATCGCATTTTTCTGCTGAACGCTCGTAGTAATGGCGGTACACCCGAACCCGCCTGCAGCACTGACATTCCTTAAGAAGTTTATCCACATCAGCAATGTTAATCGGATCTGTAAGTTCAGAATGCGATTTGTAATAAGGCGTGGATGTCGGGCGAAGGGAATAGCCACTCTTTAAATTAAATCACTGTTAGCACTTCACTATAATTTTTCTTTTCCTTCTCATAAAATAATCACCATTTTTTTAGTTGGAAAGTCATGCAATGACTTCTTCCATTCTAGGGCGGAGCAGGACTCCGGGTTTTCCTTTCAGAAGCAAACCCATGGTCCCAGTTGGCCGACCCTACTAGGCCCCTACGGTTTTGCTGACATCTCCAGCAGGACCACCACCGGATACCCTGCCATTCCTCCTTACTCCGGACCATGGCCTGTACCAGGCACTGACACGGCGCGGCGGTGCTCCGCCTAAGTGGGGCATAAAAATAATCTCCATAGATAAATTACCACACAATAATTATTACAACAAATTAGGCAACACGATTAAGATACTCCACCAAACGCGTAGCGCACACAATCAGACTGCCCGTCCATCGTCGACTTACATCACACTAGCACTCAGTGCTGCGTCAGTGTCGTGTGGTAGTGACGTGACACACGTCACTCTAAACAACAAGCGCTACTTTTAACACCTAGCGCCATCTCTGATATCTTTTGAAAACTAATTTAAACACTAAAACGACGTTAAATGCTATACATTTTATTTAATTATTTAAACTTCATATATAGTGTAAGTAGTGTTTTTCCAGCGTATGCACGGGGAAGTGCTTGCCGTCTCCTTTAGAATCTCGAATGCTTTCGATAGGATCTAGCACGAAAGCCTTATTAGTAAGCTTCTTTCTTTCGGTGTACCTGCTGGATTGTGTGCTTGGATCGCAGACTTCCTGAGGGACGTGGTCCATATGGTCATCGATGGCTGCTCGTCCGGTCAAACGGTAATTAATGCCGGGGTCCCTCAGGGGTCAGTGCTCTTGGCAACATTGTTCTTGCTGCACATAAACGATCTGCTTAAACCCTGTACATTTGGGTATGCAGACGACAGCACTGTTGCCGAGAGTTAAATATCCAGCGCGCGAGCTGGTAGGTCACAGATCTAGTATCTCCGTGAGGCTATGGTTGAGCGCTACAACTTGTCCTTGGAGGCAGTCTCTGAAAGGGACGGTGACAATATGGTCAGGTTCAATGCTGCTAAAACCCAGGCGAATCTATTTTCCGCTAAAAGGAGCCAATTCAGCCCTGCTCCAACTTTCCGGGGTGTAACCGTGCCCATAACCGACCATCTTGATCTTCTTGGTGTTACGTTGACGTCGACTCTCAACTTTGGGCCGTAAATCGAACCAAAGGCTCAACTGGCTGCAAAAAAGTTAGGAATCCTCGCAGCAGAGGTCAGACAGTACTTCACGCCAGAACAGCCGCTCAAACTTTATCAAGCGCAAGTTCGATCGTGTATGGAGTACTACTCTCATCTCTGGGACGGATCTGCTCGATACCAGCTTAATGCACTTGAGACAATTGAGAGGCGAGCCTGGAGGATCATATACAATGATGCACTCGTCAAGTCGAGGCTTCAAAGTCTTGAGCATCGACGCCGAGTTGCTAGCCTGTAAGTTTTCTACCGGTTGCGAATGTGCGTCGGAATTGCATAGCCTAATTCCACCTAGCCCGTTCCATCATCGGACCACCAAGCGCATGGCGATGCGTCACCGGTATATAGTGGACCTCCCACCTATACGCACAAAACGTTTTGGGAACACATTCATTGTGCGTATAGATAAGGAGTGGAATTCCCTGCCGGGTTTAAGATTGTTTTGTAAGATTCCCGGGTTGTAGCCATGTTTCCCGATGGCTACAACCCGGGATTCTTAAAGTCAAGAGTAAATAGGTTACTTCTAGGTAAGTGCGCTCCATCGTCGAACGCATCGTCGCTTTCTATCAGGTGAGATAGCGGTCAAGCGTAAACCTATAAACAATAAAAAAATGCACAGTGAATTAGATGTCTCTTTCATGAGAAATATTTTGTTTGTAGCTAAGAACAATAGACTTACGTGTCATGTTGCGGGTTCCTGCACACTGAAGTTTCAGAAGTTTACATTTTACAGATCTAAACATACGCCTCAGATAATTCAGTAATCAAGTTTAAGAGGTATTTTACATATTACAAAAACAAGTATAAGTCAAACACGCGCACCGAGGGTCCAAAGGTCCAGGACCTCAGGGTTCTGAGATATATTGACACATAATAATATTCCACAACTATCACACAACGCCGTCTATCCCCAAGCTAAGCAGAACTTGTGTTATGAGTACTAGACAACTGATAAACATACTTAAATATTTCTAAATACATACATATTGTAGATAAATTACACCCAGGCACAGAAAAAATGATCGTGCTCATCACACAAACGCAATATGTCCTGGGTGGGAATCGAATCCACGACCTCCGGCATAGCAGTCAGGGCCACTAACCACTAGACCAACAGGCCAGTGCAGTATGTACATCATTATAATAAATATGTCTGTGTATATCGTCATACGTGGAAAACAGGTGGCAGACGGTAGTTCTGAAAGGGTTCACGTCAAAAGTGATGTACATCCCATCAGGAGTTCCCCAAGGAAAGGATCCTTGGGGAACTCCTGATGGGATGTTTTATTGGGGCCTCTTTTATTTAATATTTTTATAAATGACATTGCTTCTTGTTTCTTACGTACATTCGAAAATTTTGCTCTATGCGGATGATATGAAAATTCTTGGTCAAATATCAAGTATTGAGGACGCATACCTTTTACAGGAGGATTTGGACCGACTTCTCGTTTATTGTGCTAGTAATAGATTAGATTTAAATGTTTCGAAATGCTATGTATGTACTTTTTCTCGCAAACCAAACCCTATTAAATATGATTAATAAGCTATCGAACACCTCAATAGCTAGAGTCAACGTCTTAAGGAATCTTGGTGTAACTTTTGACTCTAAGCTTCTGTTTGATGAGCATATAAATATAATGTATTAAGTCCGCCCTATGTACCACTACTGTACATGATGTTTAAATGAATAAATAAATATAAATAAAGTAGTTAATAAAGCTTCTGAAGCCCTAGGTTTTATCTTTAGGATTTCTACTGATTTTAAGAATATCAAGACAATGAAAATTCTTTATTGTGCGTTTGTCCGTAGCCACCTTGAATACGCTTCTCAAATTTGGAATCCCAATTATAATATTTATGTCAATCGCCTTGAAAGCATACTGAAGAGATTTTTAAGATACGTTCAATATCGCTCAAACACCTTTCTTCCTAATTATGTGAGTCGGTGTAAAAAATTTCATTTTCTGCCCCTACATGAACGAAAGAAAGTTGCAGACCCCGCTTTCTTATTTAGCGTTGTGACTGTTCCTAAATGACCCTAGGCTGATAAAATTTTCATTTTTCCTGAATTTGCCTACATGAAGGTATGAAGGTCGACTTTCCACTAAGTGGGAGGAAGGGCCCCTCCACCGCCCTACCCTGTGGTCCCCATCCTGACGACTTGGAAAAACCTCCACCAACAAGTAATGGATTCCCAAGAAATATGTCACCTCGTCCCGACTTAGAAAGCTAGGGGACAAGGAGAAGGATGGAGAAAAACAATGTTAAAAACAATTACGGTTGGAAATCCATTGATAAGGTGGTTAGGAAGGACAATCTACTTTTCTTGTGAGTTATGAAATTTAAGGGATTGAGAGGGCTACAAAAGGGTATAAGACACGTGACGCTTGTATTTGCAAATTATATTATTTTAGAAATTCTAAGGCAAAGGGTTGTGAGGCCTCTGCCATTGGATAAGACACACTTTCTATATCAATCAACTCCTTATAACGGATTACTCACCCATCACTAATACAATACAAGACTTAAACAAGCGTGACGCATCGTCAGTCGGTCGCAGAACTCTTTACAGTTGCTTTGCTAGACGCCGAAGTGGTTTATAGATCGAAACTTCCCACTTCCTTAATCTGCCCCAAGGTGAGGACAACATAACCTACACGCCTCCGAGCTACGTCTAGCTGCGGAACTTTTCTGAAATGTGTCCAAGTTTTGTGTCTCGCTAAATATTATTTTTTTGTATCAGAGGCTGGCCTACGGGAGCCGGGTTGATTTAGCGAGATGCGATCCCTAGCGATCCTTAGAACGACTATCAATGCAGTTCAGGGTACTTGGTGAAGCCTACCCCCCTCTCCCTGGAAGCACAGTATAGATAAGATATGGAACAGTACGGAAACTACCTATAAAAAAATTTGAAACGGCACACTCACACAAACATACGCATCGACGAGACTCCTAAGCGTTTCTCGCGGTCCAGTCAGTAGCGAATGCCGCTTAGGAGTCTCGTCGATGCGTATGTTTGTGTGAGTGAGCCGTTTCGAACATTTGTAGGTAGTTTCCGGACTGTTCCATACCTTATCTATACTGTGCTGGATGTGTGCGCATATCAAGAGCAATGTAAATTATCCTACTGTCAGTCAGTCCTTAGGGGGAGGTAGCAGTCGCTAACGTTTGGTGGTTTGTGATATTATTATAGCTCACACTGGCTCTAGTATGTAACGAATATATATTCGGTTCAGCCTTCAATCGGCAGTAATCGGCGGTCATGGTTGCGTCTTTCGTTTCTATGTCAGCCCTTTTTTTTTTTTTTTAATTGATATAAACTAGTGCTTGACTGCGATCCCACCTGATGGTAAGTGGTAATGCAATCGTTGATGGTGAGGCGCACTAATTTATTGAGAGCCTATTCACTCTAGCCTTGAAGAGACCCAAATTATAATCGGACGGGAAAACCGCAGCAGGCAAATTATTCCAGTCCCTCGATGTACGCGGTATAAACGATGAGGCAAAACGCTTGGTCCGGACCGTAGAGGTTTCAACAACGTAAGGGTGGATACTCGCCGTTCGTTGGCTTGTCCGATGGTAGAAATGAGATGGTGGAATCAAGTGATGCTATTCCTGCGCACACTCTCCAAAATGCATTCTGTAAAACACCGAAAGGCTGCCTACCCTGCGCCTGTGCTCAAGACTTTGTAGATTGGAATTAACCAGATCTGGATCACCAATTAGCCTCTTTGCACGCCTTTCCACCGAGTCCAAAGTTGCCAGGTGGCATTTTGCAGCACCAGCCCATATGTGGCTGCAGTACTCTACACACGAACGGACCTGTGCTTTGTATAACATTAAAAGCTGTCCTGGTGTGAATTACCGCCGGACCTTTGCAAGTACGACGAGTTTCCTAGCAGCTACCTTGGCTTTGGACTCAATGAACCGCCCAAAGTTAAGGTCTGAGGAAATTTCAACTCCCAAGAGCTGAAGGCGGTCGGTGTACTCCAGGGATACATTCTAAAAAACAGGAGCCAAGGTGAACGGGCTCCTTTTAGCGGTGAATAGACACGCTTGTGTTTTGGCGGCGTTGAATCCCACCAGATTGGCTTCACCCCACTTAGAGACTGCCTGAAGTGAGACATTCGTACGCTCTACCATAGCCTCTCTTTCGGACCAGATTAGCTCCTTACTAGCTCGAGCACCTGGCAGGTATCTCTCTACAACTGTGCTATCATCTGCATACCCATAGATACCGGGCATCAGCAGATCGTTGATATGCAGCAGGAAGAGAGTTGCAGAGAGAACAGACCCCTGAGGAACTCCGGCATTAGTCGTCATGGGCTCTGATGAGCATCCATCGATAACAACTCGGAGAGAACGTTCACTCAGGAAGTCTTTTACCCAGTTAATCAGACCAGGGGAAATGCCGTACGCTGGAAGCTTACTCAATAGACTAGCGTGCCATACCCTGTCGAAGGCCTTCGTGACGTCTTAGGAAACAGCAATCGCTTCCCCATTCTTCTCGAGGGTCTCGCCCCACAAGTGGGTGGCATAAACTAGTAGGTCCCCAGTAGATCGATTGCGGCGAAACCCGTACTGTCGGTCACTGAGGAGATCGTTACCTTCCAGGTATGTCAAGAGGCGCGAGTTCAATACACGCTCCATAATCTTGCAGAGTATGGAGGTTATTGAAATCGGCCGATAGTTGGTAGGATCGGTACGACTGCCCTTTTTGGGCATGGGTTGCACGTTGGCAAGCTTCCAGGACTTGGGCACTATACCAGTCCCAAATTAGAGGCGATATAAACGCGTCAATACAGGAGACAACTCGGGTGCACAAGCCTTGAGAACAATCGCTGGTATACCATCTGGTCCACTAGCTTTATTCACGTCAAGACGACACAATGCTCTCAGAACCTCTTTGTTCCTTATGCGGACCTCGGGCATCGAAGTATCGCAGTGAGGTAGAGTCGGTGGAGTAGCACTACCAGTGTCAAGACGAGAATTATGGGCGAAGAGAGATGCAAAGAGACCCGCTTTCTCTCTCGCTGTATGAGCCTGTGTTCCATCAGGTTTAACCAGCGGAGGCAATGAGGGCCGACAGAAGTTCGCTTCGACCGACTTGGCAAGGGACCAGAATGCTCTGCTACCGGACGGCTGCGCAGAGAGCTTTGTACCAATATGGTTAATGCGGTCGAAGCGAGCCTTCCTTAGCGCCTTTTTGTAGGACTTGGCAGCATTGTTGAAGGCTCTCTTCTTTGAACTCAGATCCGGAGCTTTGTGGTCACGAGCGTCAACCCAGGCGAGAAACGCCGAATGCTTACGTTGTTCAGCTTGAACGCAATCGGCGTTGAACCATGGGTGAGCTGAGCCACCGATGGGTACGTCGCGATAAGGGATAAAATACTCCATAGCTTGACGTATCACATCGGATATAGCATCTGCACAGCTCGACGGATTTTTAGAAGAGAAGCAGACCTGCTGCCAAGGATAAGATGCAAAGAAGTGCCGCATCTCATCCCAATCTGCTGACTTGTAACGCCACATTCGCCGTTCACCGCGTGAGTCGCAGTCAGGTGGGGAGAAGGACGATACAGACTTCACCAGGCAGTGATCTGAAGTTCCAAGTGGTGAGGAAACTGTTACGATACATCTGTCCGGATCGGTGGTCAGCAGAAGGTCCAGACAATTGGCAGTATGACCAACTACATCAGGCACCCTTGTCGCTTGCTTTACCAACTGGGAGAGGCCCATCGATACTGCAAAGTTTCGCGCTTCTCTCCCAGCGTGGTCGGTCCTCTGGTACGGGAAAAGCCAGTCTTTGTGAACGGCGTTAAAGTCCCCCAGAGCGACAAACTGCGCATCAGGGTGCCGATGCAGAGCCTTATCGGCGGCCTCACTGAGGTGGCCAAACAGTTGAGTCGTCTCCTGGTCACCGCTGTGCTATCGGTAGACACAAGTATAGACAATTTTGTCCACACCGGTGTCCACCAACAACCACAACGTTGAGAAATTAGGGTCCTCAAGGTGACGGAGACGCTGACAGCAGATGTCATTACGGACGTATACACAGACCCCGGCACGCTGCAGGAAATGGTGCTCCAATGAGTATCCCGGGTAGTCGAGATACGCCGCATCTGACGGACATCTGATCTGCGTCTCCGTCAGGAAAAGTAAGTGGGGCTTGTCAGTCTCAAGGTGGTGGTGGACCGCATTGATATTGGAGTGCAGTCCTCGAATGTTAGAAGTCCTTTCATTAAAAGGACAATTTATGAGGGTCCAAGTGGCCTATGTCGCCAGACGTGGTGTTTAAAGACAAATATAATATTTTGTTATTAATTTGGAGTAAGTGACAGACAGTCACAGCGTCATGAATGGATCTACTGAATCCCTGAGCTGGTGAGCAAGGTTGGACTTCGGGTACCTAATTCGTGTGCGCTTCACCGCAAATCGCGTCTCCTTCATGTTCCATTAGTTTCAACCAACCAACCAACTATCGTAAAAACACATACTTATTTAATAAGAGCTTGTCGTACTTTTAATACGGTGTGTCAGGATGTCGACTTTGATTTGTTTACAACCAGTGTTAAAAAAGTAAAGAAAACTTTAACCGATCGCTTTTTTGTTACAAATTGAACAATGATTAATTGTATTTTCTTTTTTGCATAGTATGAGCGCTCTCGCGTTAACTCTATGCTGTTGTCGTCTTAGTTTTAGTCACTCACACATAAGTGAAAACTTGTAAATGGCCGTTTTTTACCTATTCTAAGTTTTTACAAGTAGCTGTAAGTTTTCCAAATAGTAATAAAATAAAATAATAATTATAAGTAAATTATGTCAGAACTTTTTGTTTATCTTGAGTCGTCATATGGATGTCACTTATCCGAATTAAAGATTATTTATTTTATTTATTATTATTAAATTATTCATATAAAATAATGTATGCATATTATTTTATTATGTTTGTGTATAAGAAAAAGGTAGATTATGTCAGATACTTTTATTTATTTTTTTTATCGTCATATTATTAAATTATGTTCTTATTTAAATTAAATTATTAACGTGCATAATTATTATGTCTGTATATATGTATAGATAAATTATGTCAGGTATTTAGCAGAAACACGGTTACATATCGTTTTATCACGTATTTTTTTAAATTCTTAAACACGTTTCCCACACTAGGAATAACTCCAGTAACGTGGGTGCAATCACAAACATGTCAACTCACATACACAAGATACTCAGACCCGGAACACCCATCTGTAAGTTATACAAACATTTGTTCTGTGCGGGAATCGATCCCGCGACACACAGCGCAGCAGTCAATTGCCCAACCAATGCGCCAACCGTAGCGTCGTGTGTACCGCGTCCCTGTGCTCCCGTGCCTACCTTCTGTCTTCTGTTTCTATTATCAGATCAGTTTGATGACACCTTAATAGCCAGAGTGCATCGCACGACAATTCTAATAAGGCCAAACACGGCTCGGGTACAGCGTTTTATTAAGGAGTTCCTATGCCTAACTTCCATCTTTCGGCGCCATCATCAGATCACTTTGATACCTTATAGCCAGATTGCATTCCATAGCGATTCTAATAAGCCCAAACACGGCTATGATACATTAATACATTACGCAGCTCCGGTACCTGTTTTCTAGTTAAAGTTTCAGCATCAGATTTATTTATTTATATAGGCATACCAACGACTTATTTTCAAAACATTGACTACAATACATTTACGAGGGCATCCTGTGTAAAAAAGTTACTTATAGGTATGCACAGCATTTACAGTTATTAGTAAATTAGATTATGATTAGGTTTAAAACTGAAAATTGTCATTACAATATAAAAACTAAAATTAAGAACTAATATACTAACTAAGAATAAATTAAAATAACATTATTATTACATTAAATCATAAATTAAATTGAAAGCATTAAATATCACAAAAAAGTATTATTATTCAATCATATTATGGAATTAAAATATTATTAAATTTCATTATCATAACATTAAAATTAAATTTGAAAATTAAAAATAAGAAGACATAGAACTAGGCGGCTGATCACAGGTTGATTAATTAAGTAATTTTTACTTTAAATTTTGGCAGACAAAGATAAAAGATTCAGGACTTTGCTAACCAATTGAGAAAGTTCTTTGGAGCTAGGAGCATACACCGATCATTTTGCTTGTTAATATTCCCTGATTGTGAAAATGTTCTCATCGGTAACCAGAATATTCCTAAGTTTTCCATCAGCGTAACGAACAAGCAACGATTTTTATCTTTTCACTCTCTTCTATATAAGCGACTCGTTTAATTAAGGTATATTTTGATGAGTAAGAATCTCATGATACGCGACAGTGATCTAGCGTGTGGGTATGAAATACCTACGAATAAGATTTTTTGTGTCCAGGGATTTTAATCCTGGCCCTGACAACATTCACTGCCTGTAGAGTTGTCACAATACGCGGCCGGCTTGGATATTTTATGATCGAGAAAAGAAGAAGTGTACAGTTGGTGTAGCTATCTATGGTATGATAAACAAACTTACGACTGATACCAAGCCTCAGCAGCGTTTTAAAACAATGTTTGAAAAAAAAAGTGTTATTTGAATCAAAAAACCGGATTCTTGAAAATAAAACCCGTGTTTTTTAATAATTAAAAATATGCTGAAAAACCGGTTTTTTGGTTAAACCGGTTTGCATTCATCAAGACCGTCACTGGGCCACCCGGGCGAGGGTCGTTTTAGATAATATCTAAAACGACCCTCGCCCGGGTGGCCCAATATTCTATTCTTCTTAACAAATATATTCAATAAAAGACTTTTTACAAAAAAAAAAATAACCGTCATCACAAAAAAAAAAAACACTAATAGGATCAAAATAACTTTAATTTTGGAAGTCGGTAGGTACTTCTCGACATTGTTTGTTTCTTATTTAACACCAACTTCCAAAATTAAAGTTATTTTGATCCTTTGTGGTTTTTTTTTTAGTGAAGATGGTTATTTTTTTTTTTTGTAAAAAGTTTTAAATTTCACACTTTTTAGTTGCGATACACTTATATATAACCAGAGTGCCTATTTCTCATAACAATCCCAATTAACCCAAACACTGCTAGGTTACATTGTTTTATTATGAACTTCCTGTGTCTACCTTCCACCTTCCGGCTCCATCATCAGATCCGTTCGATAGTACCTACCTTATAGCCAAACTGCATTTCATGACAATTCTAATAAGCCCAAATACGGCTAGGATACATTGATTAATTACAGAGCTCCGGTGCCTATCTTCCGACTCCATCATCATCATCAGGATACTTCGATGATACCATTTTCAACATAACTATTCAGAACCATATATTTATTTGTATTGTCATAGTCACTTAACTATCTTCATTGTGATAATTATCTATGTGAGTATGAAGTTCCGTTGGCCATTTATGGTCTTCTTCATCAATTCCACTTCATCAAATGTTACTTTTTGACTGTAAATGCTTAAGTTCTCAATGAAAATACTAAAATCACTATATGGCTGCTTATAATATTTGAGGAGTCCCCTCGTTTCCTCATGGATACCATCATCAGAACTAGATTTAGAAAAAATTAAGACCGATCTGGAAAGATATCCTGTAAAAGGGAAAAAAAATTGCAAATCGGTTCATAAACGACGGAGTTCTGAGGTAACACACATAAAAAAAAAACATACAACCGAATTGATAACCTCCTCCTTTTTTTGAAATCGGTTAAAAATAATATACTCGTTTAAGGTATTATATAATTAATAGGCACATTTAATAATGAAGGTACCCAAAAAGTGACATCAAAAACACAATAAATGGAACCACAAATAAAAACACTAAATTGATGCAGGTTTCGGTAGCATACCAGTTAGTGAACTTAGTTTAAGTGTCTCAATTTCTTCGTTTTAAATTTTTTTTTTTACAAAAAACAAAATAACCGACGTTACTTATACAAACACTAAAACGATCAAAATAACTCTAATTTCGGAATTCGGTGTTAAATAAAAAACAAAAGCTTAAAAATAGTTATCGTTTAATATAAACGAATGAAAGTCCTATTGTAGTTCACAAATTGGTGTCAATATCGGCTAGAGAGTGTCATGATTATTCCGATGATTACAGATGACAGGTGACATCGGCGCGTCGTGAAGAGAGCGTGTGGGGTGCGGGGGCGACATGGACGACCCCGAGCGCATCGCGCGCGACGCCGCCGCCTGTGAGCTCGAGAACAACGGCACCACGCCGCAGACAGGCCAGTACCCGCCACTGTGCGCCACGCGCCTCGCCCGCACCACCAGCGCTCATCGCTCACCGCTCTCTGCTTGCAGGCGTGTATTGCGAGGGCACGTTCGACTCGTGGCTGTGTTGGCCGCATACGCCCGCCAACACCACTGCCTACCGCGCCTGCCCCGTCTTCGTGCCCGGCTTCAGTCCTGAACGTGAGCGCATCTCTTACGAATATGCCGCTAAAGTGTCCGACTCGCTCATTGCAGTGGTGTGTACACACGCTTTTGTTGCAGTGTTGGCGCACAAGGAGTGCACGGCCAACGGCACGTGGTGGCAGCACCCGGAGACCGGCCGGCCCTGGTCCAACTATACCACGTGCATCAAGCCCGAGGATGTGAGTATGTGTGCATGTGTGCGGCGCATGTACACGAGCGCGCACTGATCCGTGTGTGTTGCAGGACGTGAGCGACATCATCGCGGTATACGAGGCGGGCTACAGCGTGTCGCTAGTGGCGCTGCTGCTGTCGCTCGCCATCCTCTTCTACTTCAGGTCAGTTCTGTCTTGTACGTTCGTCTGAGTGCGCATTGATGTCGCTAGCACATTATATGAATAGCTATTTTAACCTTTTGAGTGCGTAATTAAAGACACAATAGTAAGACAATGGCGCGTGAACGCCGGCGTTAATGCGGGGATCAACAGCTTAAATCGCCTCCTGCTGCCAGACTCAGGCACACACATAAACCGCTAAGGGTTGCGGGTTCAATGTTGAGGTGACAAGTGGCAGAATTGTCTACGTAACAAAACTGGCACACATTTAAACTCAATTCTTTTGTCGATGAAGTCGACAACCATTCCACATTCTATTGAACTTGGCTCCCATTTTCATATTTTAGGTAGGATTGTATTGTTCATGCGAAAAGTTTTTAATATTTAGCTGTTTCCCAGGTAAATTCAAATTTATTTATTGCAATAAATAATTTTAGTTGAATATTACTTGAGAGTTTTTGCGTTCCGGAACACTTCAACAACTTTGTCTATTCTTGTTTGATTAGATCGGTTTCATTCCTTGCAATCTAATATTTTCTACCGGCGACATCACCCGCGTTAAAATCAAGAGGAACGTACTCTCCTTTCTCTTAGTTTTTCTCTTTTCACTTTTAAATCATTATTTGATTAATACGATTGTGGTTGTCAAGTTCAATGAGCAGCGTCACAGATGGTAAAAAATAGAACTAGTTGCATTTCTGTCGGCGTTCATAGTTTGCATAATGTTGAGGCATAATACATTTTGCTTTAGACCAATATCCGGACGACATTAACAGTATGTGTGTGTGGCAGGTCGCTGCGGTGCGCGCGCATCACCGTGCACATGAACCTGTTCGCTTCGTTCGCGCTCAACAACGCTCTGTGGCTGCTGTGGTACGGGCTGGTGGTGCGCGCGCCCGCCACGCTGACGGCTTCGCCCGGCTGGTGCCGTGCGCTCAACGCGCTGCTGCAGTACGCGCTTCTCACCAACTACACTTGGATGCTGTGCGAAGGGCTGTACCTGCACACGGTGCTGGTGAGTGCCTTCGTGTCGGAGCGGCGCCTGCTGCGCGCGCTGCTGGCGCTGGGCTGGCTGCTGCCGCTCACCTCGGCCGCAGTGTACGCCGGGCGCCGCGCCGCCGGCGACGAGCCGCTGTGCTGGATGGACGAAAACACGCCCCGCGTGGAGCTGGCTGTGCTGGCCTGCGGCGCGGTGCTGCTCAACGTGGGCTTCCTGTGCAACATAGTGCGCGTGCTTTGCACCAAGTTACGCGCGGGTGGAGGCGTGGGCGGTGCAGGTGGCCCGGCGCGGCCCTCGGCCACGGCGCTGCACGCGCTGCGCGCCACATGCTTGCTGGCGCCGCTGCTGGGATTGCAGTACCTGCTCATGCCCTTCCGGCCCGACCACACGGCACGCTGGTGGCTGGCCTACGAATACGTGTCGGCGCTGACGACGTCGCTGCAGGGACTGTGCGTGGCCGTGCTGTACTGCTTCTGCAACGGCGAGGTGCTGGCGCAGCTGAGGCGGCGCTGGCGCGTGCTGACGTTCCGGCCGCGCGCCAACTCGGCCACGGCGACCACTGTGTCGGTGAGTATGCTGGGCGCGGGCGGGCGGCGCGGCACCGCCAGCACGTGCGCGTCCTCACCCCCGCGCGTGTTGCAGTTCGTGCGCTCGGCGCCGGGCGGCGGCGCGGAGGACAAGGTGTGACTGGCGGCGCGCGGCGCGGCGCCCGCGGACGGCGCCGGCGCCGCGCCCGAGCGTCGCCGCAGCGCGCGCCAGATCCGCTTCGACTGCGGCGACAGCGACGACGACGCGCCGCCCGACATGCGCCTGCTTTGAGCGGACAGTGAACGAATTCTCTGCACTGCACACGTCTCTGTGTGCTTCGGGCCTAACGGGTATATAGTTTAAGTGGTCAGCTTCGCTCCGTCGCGCGTTGGTGTGTTAAAGACGAGTCAGTGAGAGCACGTACAAAGACGACGCGAGCGAGCTGCGTGTTCAGTGATAGTCATAAGTACCTAACATAATAGAATGTAACAGAATGTGTTGGAATGGCCTCGACGATGTACATACTTGTAATTATTTTTATAAAATAAAAATATAAGGGTGTTGATCGTTATCTTTTCATTGAATTAACTTCCTGCTCGCTCATGGCGACGCTTACCTGCACGTCATGACCTACTTACCCACATTGTGTGGAAGACTTTGTTTCTATTTTTGTCTCTTGATATTCCACTAAGCTGCCAAGTAAGCCATTATGTTGGTATATTGAACAAACGCTCTAATCGTTTGGAATGATAATTTTACAGATTAATCAAGAAGATTAATTAGTGTTTCACTGTAATGTAGCGTTTGTTTTAATGGTCATATATCAGACGCGACAACTAGCGGGGAGCACACCTCGCAGGGCTCGCGCACCTGGCGGTATTAATATATTGCAGCAGACGAGACGGCGGCGCGCGGCCATTGTCTCCGCACGCCGATCAATTGGCACTCAGCATCGATACTAAATTAAACTACTGTTCGATTGTCACCCACGCTATTAATACGCAGCGCCTGCACGCACCCACCGCCTTATATGGACACAGTGGCGGGCTGGAGCACCGGGACACCGGGATTCTGGGGTACCGGGGCGACGGGACACCGGGACTAGGTAGCTCACAATAACGAAACACAAGCTCAGTTATAAAATTATATTAAACAACAGCTTAAAGTAGTTCACTTACAATAACGCAACAGCGAGCAGTCTCCGACAGAGAGTATAAAATAAATACATTTGTTTGGCAACAAGTATAAAAGTGTGGAGGAAGCAAAGTGCACTGCGACGTACCGCGCGCACGTCTAGAAGCACTTGCGGTGCACAATGCCGGGGCCGGACTCGTCGTACTCCTGCTTGGAGATCCACATCTGCTGGAACGTGGACAGCGACGCCAGAATGGAGCCGCCGATCCAGACCGAGTACTTCCTCTCGGGCGGCGCAATGATCTTGATCTTGATGGTGGAGGGCGCCAGGGCGGTGATCTCTTTCTGCATCCTGTCGGCGATACCGGGGTACATGGTGGTGCCGCCAGACAGTACGGTGTTGGCGTACAGGTCTTTGCGGATGTCTACGTCACACTTCATGATAGAGTTGTACACGGTCTCGTGGATGCCGCACGACTCCATGCCCAGGAACGAGGGCTGGAACAGCGCCTCGGGGCAGCGGAAGCGCTCGTTGCCGATGGTGATGACCTGTCCGTCAGGCAGCTCGTAGGACTTCTCCAGCGATGTGGATGCCGCGGCCGTCTGCATCTCCTGCTCGAAGTCTAGCGCTACGTAGCACAGCTTCTCCTTGATGTCGCGTACGATTTCGCGCTCTGCCGTCGTGGTGAAGCTGTAGCCACGCTCCGTGAGGATCTTCATGAGGTAGTCTGTGAGGTCGCGCCCGGCCAGGTCCAGACGTAGGATGGCGTGCGGTAGCGCGTAGCCCTCATAAATGGGCACAGTGTGCGAGACACCGTCGCCTGAGTCCAGAACGATGCCGGTGGTACGACCGGACGCATACAGTGACAGCACGGCCTGGATGGCCACGTACATGGCGGGGCAGTTGAACGTCTCAAACATGATCTGCGTCATCTTCTCGCGGTTGGCCTTAGGATTGAGCGGCGCTTCCGTCAGTAGGATGGGGTGCTCCTCGGGGGCCACGCGCAGCTCGTTGTAGAACGTGTGATGCCAGATCTTCTCCATGTCGTCCCAGTTGGTGATGATACCGTGCTCGATGGGGTATTTGAGCGTGAGGATACCTCTCTTGCTCTGCGCCTCGTCGCCCACGTACGAGTCCTTCTGCCCCATGCCCACCATGACGCCCTGGTGGCGTGGGCGGCCCACAATGGACGGGAACACGGCGCGCGGCGCATCGTCGCCCGCGAATCCGGCCTTGCACATGCCGGAGCCGTTGTCGACTACCAGCGCGCCCGCATCGTCGTCGCACATCCTGACTCAGTCGAGAAGGTATTCAGCAGCGAACTCCACACACCTGCAACACAACGCGCTGTTAATATCACTGCACTGACTCGCGGCACTCGACTGCTGGCAGAGCACTCTGATCTATTTAGGATGCAGGTGCACGGACGACACTCACAGCGCGGAGGCAGCGGTAGCAGCGACGGTAGTGAGCGCTGGGTGGCCGCGCGCGTGCTATATACGCAGCGTTTGCGCGGTCGCCGGCTCTTGGCAATCGCAGCAGCCCCTACAAGGCGTGCGCCTCCCGCCCGCGCCGCCGCGCCACACGACTGCCATTTAAGACAATCATCCGCATCCCACGATACTAATTACATCGCTCGTGAAAAAAATAGCTTACAATAAAAGACCGTCACCGCTCGATAATGCGTGGTATTTACATACAGCATCATCTGCGGTCAGCCGGCGCCGGTCGGCGGTCACGGGTGTAGCGGCACACGCGCCTCAAACATGACCTCTTTACAATATGGTCGACCCATGTCCTGGGCATTATTTGTTACGAACATTGATTGACTTACGAACACTTAGGGCCATATTAATAGTTTTTTTTTTTAATAGATTTCGATAAAACTGGAGGAAGGGAGGGTGACCCTTGCGTACGGGCTGGACAGCACAGGCTAGCAAGAAAACCATGACCCATGTTCTTGTAAAGTACGAGTACCTTATATATTCATAAACAGACTGCCTAGCGGTCCCGGCAGACGTTGTTCTGCCCGAAAACTGGCTTTATATCAGAAAATAAAATTGAGAATCTGATTGCAGCGCCACCTACCGGATTCAATTGTATTTTCAAACCATCCAGGGACACACACAACATTTCATCGAAATCGGTCAATCTTTTTAAGAGGAGCTCGGTGACAAACACACGTACAGAAAAATTATATATATAAAGATAATTATTATGAATGTTATGGATCAGCAAAATTATTGATAATTATTATTTATTTATAGATCTGACAACACAAGCCCATTTCTTAGTAAAAACTCAATCCACCAATCAAATCAAATACATTTATTGCAAATAAACCATTTACATTTTAATTGTCAAAAAAGTCAGTCAGTCAAAAAAAGTAAATCTAATTTGCACATTTTTGGAATGTGCAAATTGCGTACCTAGATTTCTATGGAGGAGAACGTGCAAGAAACTCGAAAATATAAATTAAAATTAACCACTGGCAGTTAATTGTCGCCGCACTTGGGCCACATGTGCGCGACCACGTATCATAATGATGGCGTATGACGACGTTTTGTATTAGTGGCCAGTTCGGGCCACAAAAAGCGAGCACCAGCAAAGTTTGTAGCGTGTGGCGGCCACCAGCGTCAACCGTGTGCATACATTTTACATGAATTCGCATCCATGTAAAATGTATGAAGCCTACAGGAAATATGCCGGTGGCGGCGTTTTGTGGTTGTGGCCGGTGCCCCGTGTGCGGCTACCCTAAGAGATTACCAGTTTCAACAGACAACATTTCGTGACATGATTTATATATTACAACATAATTATACATTTTACACAGTAACCCATAAAACAATAGTGTACTTTAGCCAATCCGAATCGAGGTTGAGAGTTGGTTCCTATTCCTAGTAGGTAGGTATTAAAATTGTGCCTGTTACTTATCTTAGTAAAAAAACAGGATATTTTTCGAACATGCATAATGTTTTCATAAAGGCGTGTGTACCATTGACATACCTTGTCAATGGTACACACGCCAGCAAAGTTTCCTGGATAAGTACCTTAACGCCACTTTTTTTTTTTCGAAAATTAACCTGGGCAGAGCACACCTCTACTGTATGCTCCACCGTGTACTCCGGGCGGTCCTCACAATGGTGACACCCGGGCGTTTCTTCCGCACGAATCCAGTGCAGGAACCTCCCGAACTTACCATGTCCGATAATGACCTGCGTCATTCGGAAGGTAAGGACCGTGTTGTCTTTCTAGTCACTCCTCAAAGAGGGGACTTACCGCCATAATTATGGCGTGCCCAGTACTGGGTAGCAACAGTCGCTGTCGCCATTCCACCATGAGATCCCGCCGATTTACTTTTCTTGCCCTAGGTTAGGTTGGTAGGCCTTACTTAACTAAAGTAATAATAATTATATAGGTCAAGAAGGTAATAATAGCTGGACGGCCGGACTGCGAGCTACACATTGCACGTCGCCCGAAAACCCGCGCCTGCAATGACTGGTAGTCGGGGTGGGGGGTCTCAGCGGCTAGGGCGTGAGGATGTCCATTCCCTCACGCGTTCGGCTGTCTCCATCACTAGCATCGCTGCTTTGCAGAAGGAGGCGACCGCCATTCATTCCCCCTCGCTCCGGACCAAGGTCTAGACCAGAGCCCAGCGTGAGAGATCACAGCCGCCAATTGCCCCCACGAGGACACGGCGTTGCACCGACCACGCGGAGCTCACCTCCATCGTGTCCTCCAGGCGGTCCGCACAATGGCGACACCCCCGAGCGCTTTCTTCCGCCTGAATCCGGTGCAGGAACCTCCCGAACTTACCATCTCCGGTGAGGACCTGTGTTATGTGGAAGGTGAGGACGCCATGACGCCTCTCCAGCCACTCCTCAAAGAGGTCCCCTCTTACCGCCATGAATATGACGTACCCAACTGACTAACTGGATAGTTGATGTTATAAGGAGTGATTTAGGCTACTTTTCATTTTCGCTCGGGAACGGGTCTTAATTCCTGGGGTATATATATACCTATCTCTGAAATGGATAACACAATTTTACACGATTGCTTCAAAAAGGGGAAGTAAGTAAGAAAATAAATATTTTTTTGTTTAACAAAGTGATAAAGAACGCGAGTAACAAAGTCGCGAGTAACAGTTAATAGATGTTGAATAACATATTTCCTATTGTAGTTTTTTTTTAAAATATGGTTATGATATATTTTGGAATCCTCATGATGAGCTCTTTAATTTGATACTCATATATAAAAAAAACTTTTTACTCTAATGTATACCGTCTCACAGCCCTTATGTTGGTTTTTTAACGTCACCTATCTAAGAACACTTGGGTTATCAAGACGAATCTAACGATATCTTAATTATGTAAATCTGTTCAGCGGTTTGGAAGATATGAGGTAATAAAGAATATTACATACATACAAACATTCATACATACAAGATACGCGCGAAAAACATAACCCTTCTTGCAGTTGGGTAAAAATATGAAGTAAAAATGTCTATGATGTGTTAAAAATATGCTAATAGTCCTTTTTTTATTGTAATCGAAGTACCATTGTATATTATATACTAAAAAGACGATAAAATACTCACAAACATTATTACTATAACTGGGGATCAAACTCACGGTAAATGTCGTTCAATACCGACATTTTGAAATAATGCTCACCCTCCATAGCAAATAGCGTGATAATTTATAGCCTATGTCCTTTCTCATGCTCATTATTCTATCTTTGTACCAAAGGGAGCGGTCCAGATACGGCCAGGGGTTGACAATGCCGTGGACAAGATTATTATTTATACTAAAAATCTTAATCATTATTAGAAATAATTATTAAAATAATATCACGTCAGATAAAGTTCGGAAAAATAATATTAAACAATAAGTATATTCATTAATTCAGTGTTTCCTTGGTTCCTGCAACCATTTTGAACTTTTTTTTTCAATTATTTTTTGACCATGGATACAAAGTCCTTCAGGCGGAATACGGACACTATACCGAAGATATCCCGGACATCAGCCTGTACGAGATTAGGATGGCTCTGAAGCAGCTAAAAAATAACAAGGCGTCGGGTGAGGACAGAATTACGGCCGAACTCCTGAAGGCGGGTGGAAAACCGGTCCTGAAGGCCCTTCAGAAGCTATTTGATTCCGTCATACTCGAGGGAAAAACTCCACAGGCGTGGAGCAGAGGCGTGGTGGTACTCTTCTTTAAGAAGGGCGATAATGCCCTGCTTAAGAATTATAGGCCCATCTCGCTTCTGAGCCATGTCCACAAGCTGTTTTCCAGAGTCATCACGAATCGTCTCGCGCGCAGGTTCGACGACTTCCAGCCTCCCGAACAAGCCGGATTTCGAAAAGGCTTCAGCACCGTGGACCACATACATAAGCTGCGGCAGGTTATACAGAAGACTGAGGAGTATAATCAGCCTCTCTGCTTAGCGTTTGTGGACTACGAGAAAGCCTTTGATTCGATTGAAACTTGGGCTGTACTGCAGTCTCTCCAACGGTGCCAAATTGACTATCGGTATATCGAAGTGCTGAAGTGTTTGTACAAAAACGCCACTATGTCAGTCCGACTACAAGACCAGACCTCGAAACCTATCCTCTTGCAGCGGGGCGTGAGGCAGGGAGACGTTATTTCTCCGAAACTGTTCACGGCAGCAATGGAGGATGTCTTCAAGGTTTTGGAATGGAGAGGGCTAGGCATTAATGTCAATGGCGAGTACATCACTCACCTTCGGTTTGCCGATGACATAGTAGTCATGGCTGAGACTACGGAGGAGCTCAGTACAATGCTTGGTGACCTCAGTAGAGCTTCCGAAAGAGTGGGACTTAAAATGAACATGGACAAAACCAAAGTCATGGTAAACAGCCATGTAGCACCCACTCCTATCAAGGTCGGGGACTCTACACTCGAAGTTGTAGACGACTACGTTTACCTGGGACAGACGGTCCAGTTGGGAAGGTCTAACTTCGAGAAAGAGATCAATCGTCGAATCCGACTCGGCTGGGCAGCGTTCGGGAAGCTGCGCGGTATCTTCTCGTCCAATATACCACAGTGTCTCAAGACGAAAGTCTATGACCAGTGCGTGTTGCCAGTGATGACATATGGCTCCGAAACGTGATCGCTTACAATGGGCCTCATCAGGAGGCTTAAAGTCACCCAAAGGGCAATGGAGAGGGCTATGCTCGGAGTTTCCTTGCGTGATCGAATCAGGAATGAGGATATCCGCAGGAGAACCAAAGTTGCCGACATAGCACGAAGAATCGCCAAACTAAAGTGGAAATGGGCAGGGCACATTGCTCGCAGAACAGATGGCCGTTGGGGCCGAAAGGTTCTGGAATGGCGACCACGTACCGGAAGACGTAGCGTTGGAAGGCCTCCTACAAGGTGGACCGATGATTTGGTAACGGTTGCGGGAGTCCGATGGATGCGAGACGCACAGGACCGTTCGTTGTGGCGACGCTTGGGGGAGGCCTATGTCCAGCAGTGGACGTCTTTCGGCTGAAATGATGATGATGATGATGACGTTGTTCTAATTTTAAACGAGGAAGAAAATGATTAACCAAATGAATAAAAAAATAAACAAAGACTAGCAATATAATAATTAAAACTGATTTAACTCATTTCCTCCAACTTTTAGATAAACCTGTAATTGCTGTAACAGGTTTATTATTTCATAAACTATGAATTGAAGAGATCTTAATATATGTCCACTGGTGGCCAAATTTTGTATGAATGGTGGCCCATAGGGTATGGGCCACAATTCATACAAAATTTGGCCATCATTTCATCAAAATCGGTTCAGCGGCATAAGCGTGAAAGCGTAACAGACAGACAGAGTTACTTTCGCATTTATAATATTAGTATGGAAGTATGGATTAGTTTATTTTAATCATAAGTGATAATAATTAACTATCAGTTGATCAAAATACCATTTGTGGGTAAATTAATTAGTAGGTAATTCAACATACAAATTATTCTATAACAGCTATGTATTAATTCGGCTTCAGATGAATCATTTTTGTTTGCACCATCATCGTCGGTATCAAATTGTTAATTATGGATTCTATGGTGCTGATTTACACCCAAGTGATCGCATTTTTAGTAAGAAATTGAATTTTACTAAAGCACTAGAAAAATCAACTAGCCACTAAAACCAATATTTCGCAATTAAATGTGGGATTAAAACTACAAGTTTTAGTGGAAAATTAACTTTACTATTAACTTAAACAAAAATTTGATTTTATTATTTAATTTAGATTTACATTCTCGAATTATCTAATTGTATAATAATTATCAATTTATATTTATTTGCATTAATGTTATAATATGATTTGTTTTAATTGATTCTAATTTTACAAACTGTGAATTTAATTGTGACAGTTTTGATTATTTTTTTTTAAATTTTTATATGAGTCAATGTTACTTGCAATAAATAAATTATTATTATTATTATTATTTCGTTTATTCAATAATCTAACATATAAATTATATTTTTAAATATTTCAATAAAAAAAATAAAAAAAACATTTAAAAATATAAAAAAACAGTGTCTTACCGGTATCGGGAACAGGGTCGAAGCTACCGGCGGTCAGGGCTCCAGAGAAAGGAACCTCCTGAAAATACGAGCCGTGTCCAGGAGTATCGCTTTCTGGATCAAGCCCTTGATCCAGCCGCCTAACGCAAGCCTCCTAAGGTGTTGGTCGAGGCTCTTGGCTATTAAGCCATTGGCAGACACGACAATCGGTACAATGATCGCCGAGTCTACATCCCACGTATGTCGACAACCTCGCGAGCCAAATCAATATACTTGATTTGTTTGTCTTGCTCGGCTTTCACGAGGTTCTCGTCATGCGGAACGGATATGTCAACAATCATTGTACGCCTCTCTCTTCGGTCCACCACCACTATATCAGGCTTATTGGCTACAATAGTCCTGTCAGTGATGATGGACCGGTCCCAGTACAGCGTGATATCGCCAATATCGAGAACTGGGTCGGGCACATACCTGTAGTATGGCACCTCCGATTCCACAAGAGAGTAATTCAGAGCAAGTTGCTGATGGATAATCCTGGCTACAAGGTTGTGTCTATGCAAGTATTCCCCGTTAGCTAGACGAGAACAACCAGAGATAATGTGGCGGATTGATCCACCCGGTCGGTGACATGCCCGACAGATGTCAACCGTGCCGTCCTTCACAATAAATCTCCGGTAGTTATTCGTCATGATAACTTCGTCCATAATTGCACAGACAAAACCTTCGGTTTCCCCAAAGAGGTCACCGACGCGCAGCCAGGCTACGGACGCTAGTTGATCTACATCGGGCCCATGAAGGGCCCGGAAAAAGCGTCCGTGGAGTTCCGTACTCTGCCATACTTCCCTGCGATCGTTAGTGTCAAGCACTACAGGTTTGCGCAAGGTCTCGTTAGCCAAGGAGAGCGGGGTGAGTCCCTTGTCAACTGCCACTACATCACGATGCGTGCGTCGGCGGTTAGGAAATATTTCCTGAGACTGCATACCTCGCGATTGTGCAGGGTCTTAGCATTTAAAAAGCCTCGACCCCCACACTTCCGCGGGATATACAGTCTCATGACCGACGATCGTGGGTGATGCATTCGGTATGCAGTCAGCAGTGTACGGACCCGCCTATCCAGGGCATCAAGTTCCGTTTGAGTCCATTTGAGTACGCCGAAAGAGTACATCAATACCAGCATGACCCAACCGTTGAAGGCGCGCACCTTGTTTCCGCCTGAAAGAAGGCTATTGAATACCTTCTTCAGGCGTCCAAAGAAACGCTCCCTCAACGTTTGCTTCATGTCAGTAGCATTAATGCCTAACGCTTCCGACATACCCAAATACTTATAGGTTTCGATTGGAGAGAGAGATCTCAAGTTTATGGAATCCGAGAGTTGGGTACCCACGGATTCCACAATCTCCCCTCTATTTACATGCATGACTGCACATTTATCCACACCAAACTCCATCCTGATGGCACTTCTGAAGGTTTCAGTTACCTTCAGTAGCTCCATCAGTTGCAGATTGTTGGGGGCAAAAAGTTTCAAGTCATCCATGTAGAGGAGGTGAGATATAACCTGACCACCTCTCTTCAAAAGATAGCCTAGGCCTGAATTCTCCAGCAGTGTGCTTAGAGGATTCAAGGCCAGGCAGAACCAAAGCGGACTCAAACTGTCACCCTGGAATATACCTCGCTCGATCCTTACCGGTTCGCTGTTCCTCTGGATATGTCGACATCCTGGATAGCGAAGGACCGTCCTCCATTGCCTCATACATGACATCAAGAAAGTGCGTAATGTTGCATCAATTTTGTATAATTCTAGCACCCTCATGAGCCATGTATGAGGAACTGAGTCGTAGGCCTTCTTATAGTCTATCCAACCTGTCGACAGATCCTTTCAGGAACGCCGAACCTGTTGGCTAATGGCCATATCGATGAGGAGTAGCTCCTTAGTACCGCGGGACCCATTCCTACATCCATTTTGAGAGGCAGACGTGATAGCGTTATTATCTACATGGTGGTTAATCTTTGCTCTCAAAATGGATGTAAGAACTGAGTTAAAGCGGCATGTTGCGTTACTCCCGAATAGCACACTCCAAAGCACTCCTCAATTCGTTACTACACTGGGTACTTACATGTGTAACCATGTCAGTGCTCTTCTCGTCAGCGTGGTTGGAAAGATGGTTGGGCGGTGATACCTGTTAAGGTTCCACCGCCTGCGACGAAGAGGCAATGGCATGGCTACCCATTTCCGTTCGGAGGCGATCAAGTACAGTGTCGTCCAACATATGATTACGCTGGATGACCCGCACCTGATCCGATAGTCGTTGGGCCGAAACGTTGACGGCTGGCTCAAGCACCTGAAACAAAGAGAGCATCCGAACACGGTACGCGGTCAGGTTTTTTCCTCCCTCTGTAGCCCCATAGTATGTGCGCATGACGTTTTCGTTAATCGATTGCGTCCATCGCATGCGCGACACACATCCGCCAGTAGCTGGGACCCTATCAGAGGCCGGTGGGCCTCGAGATCCTAAGCATGCTGGCGGCCGGCGTTCTCCCCGGCGACGCGTAGGTGGTGGTGTCGTTGGCGGCGAGTAGTACTCGTCGCTCGAGCTCGACGCAGCTGCCACGGCCGGTGTCACAGCACTCTCAGTGAGGCAGGGTTCCGGCGGCGGCAAGGCGGAGCTGAGCGACGAGGCCGGAGGTGGTGGTCGTGCTCGGCTAGCTGCAGCTCTCGTCAACATGGTTGTAATTTCATTTTCATTTCGGTTATTTATGGTCGTCTATTTTATTATATTTGTTTTCCATTTGGTTGGTGACATATGTCATTTCTGGTATATGCAATTTTTTCTCTTCTATGTTCTATTTAATTGATTTGTTATGGTTTTTATAAGTTTGTATATGTAGTAGAATCTTTCTTGCTATTTTTATTGTAGAAATTGGTCAAAGGGGTCCAGAAATAAATATTTTAAAATTAAAAATTTCTTGATTGAAAAAAATACAACTTCTGTTGACATCGGGTGTTGCCATTATCATTATTATTATTAAATATAAATTGAGCATAGAGGTGCTGCTTATTTCAAAAGAAATTTCTTTCAGCAGACGTATGACAGAAGAGAAGGGTGAGCTATATGAACGGCACTGAGAAATATGGTCGTATTTTCTGAGGCCAAAAACATAACGAATGCACGGGTTTTACAAACGCTCTAGATTATTTAATCAATACTACACTGATCAATACTCTCCAGGTCAATTGATTTGTGGATTTGTGCCAATCGCTGAGTCTGCATCAGCCACTAAGAGGTGAAAAACACGAAGCAACAAGCATAAAGATGGAAGTAAAAGGTAACCTTAACAATATTAAGTATTTTACTTCGCGCCGAAACTGAAATGCAATTCTATTATTGTTCACATAATGTAGTAATATTTTCATTACGGGTCAAAGGATTCGCAAGTTTAGATATATATAAAAAAATACAATCAATGTATCCTGGCAACACCATCGCGTCTAGATGTCACTTATTTTTTTTGCGGTAAAAGTTTCGCATGGAAAAAACTTTATCCTATCTAATTATTCATTTAAGATACATGGAATAGTATTTTTTTAGCAATTTAACAAAATCCCAAGTGATACATCTTATTATTCATTTATAATACATGAAATAGTTCCTTCTTTAGCAAAATAACAAAATTTCAAGTGATAACCTATAAAGTGTATTGTGCAATAACGAATTTCAGTGTCGAATTTAAGCCTTGAATCTACAATCACACAGGATGAAGAACCGATATCCAGCAAAAGCCAAAGCAATAAGTGAAATCAGGGTACGAGATACCATTAGCGAAGTTGTTTTTGCACGCTAACTGATTGGAAGCTGCCAGACTGGTACGTGATGCTCTTAGCGGCTTATTCTACGTTGCTAGTCTGAAAAGGCCCCTGAAACCTGTCATCGAGGACGCGATCCTCATCGGGCAATGGCGGAGGCACTAAGTGATCATAGCGAGTGCTGTTTTTCGGACTTGCGAGTCCGAGGCCTTGTTCAATCTTCAATCAGGGTACGAGATACCATTGGCGACGTTAATTTTTACGCGCCAACTGATTGTAAGCTACCAGACTAGTACGCGATACTCTTGGCTTCGTTACTCTACGTTGCTAATCTGGTATGCATCTGTTATGCAGGAGTCCCATTCATTTATAATCCAAAGAACAAAAATGGCAAAAAGACTAAGTTCGACGTGCTCCACTTTATCAGTGCCTATAAAGGTCACGAGAAGGCCAAGTTCATACTACCCATCTGTGTATTATTAATTCGTGTAAAAACAGTACACCACCTATGTGTAGATCGCTACAAAACATTCAAACTCCTTTAGTGAATACGAGATATTCCAAACCACCATAAGGTGGCAAGTTATACTGCCTAATATGTAAATTATAAACTTTCCAAAGTAATGCTAAAGAATACGAGATACTCCAAACTGTCATAAGTTAATCCAATGTACCTAGCCGGATTGCCGGTAGATACCCACCTGTGTCCAGTTGTTGGACTAGAAGCCAACCCAAAACCATGGGAGAAGGCAAGGCAGAATGATTGACACCCTCACCGGCTACAATGCTGGTGGAAAATACTGCCATAGTGCGAGCATAACGGTGGCCGATTATCAAACCTATTTTTTGCTGAGTTAAATAGTAAAGACCTATTCAATAGAAATATTATTATTTCCTTATGGTTATGTTGTACACTGACCTGCAATATATTCAAAATAATAAAAACAAAAACAAACCATGGAACACGAGATGTTCACAATGATATATATCTAAGCACTAAGTGACATGAATACTTCATCAACAATTTACAAATGATATGTTCACTTATAGCAACAAATATCAGTAAGTGTTGATTATGATATGACTCCATGTAATAATATCTATGGAAAATCTTGATATAATTTAAACGGATTAAATTCATAGGTACAGCATATCATTCCACATCCTCAGTATTTAAGCTTATAGCAAAAACCTTGCTCAAAGAGCATGTAAGCTAACTTTTAAGGAACCAAAACCTAAGGAAATCGCAGGTTAAGTCCTCTGCTGATACCAGCAGTCCTGAATAAAATTATAAGGTTCTAAAGTTTCAATACCAGAATTACAGGAACTCCTCACAGGCTCGAAGAACCCGTGCACCAGCACCTTGGAATACTTGATGTATGACACCAATGCCACAATTGGTGTGGCCACCCGCTGGGCTGAGCGGTTTGAGGAAGCTACCATTGATTTTAAGAAGAAGTAACTTCTCACTGTTGAAAGCAGAAGGGAATAATATTGACGGGCAAAACCACCAGCCCTACTTACTTATAATCACCCCAAGGGAGTAAGTCAGCAATAAACTTATAATGATATACAACAACTAAATAATGAAATATGTGCTGATATATTTGTAAATAGTTGTTAGAACAAAATGGTATGAGGTATCTACCTTACTCGTACTTAATGTCTAAATCACTCAATAAACTAAAAATTCAATATAAATGAATGTCAAATTACACAAACCGTGTACGCCTGCTATTGATATAATTGCACAGAACTAAACCTAAATTCAAATCTTTTGTAAAAACTTACCTGGTTGGTGCTCCTAATAAATGAATAAACAGGGAAATCTTTGTTGTAACAAAACAGAAATAACAAGATTCAGATTTAATTTGATCTGCACTGGTATAACATTTCCAGTAGCAATTGTCTTATATTGACAATATTTTCTGTGTTCAAAGCAAATATTGTATGGAGGGAAATTGCCTTATTATAGGGAATACCTAGGAACAAGCTTCCCATGACTAGACAACTGGCCTTGTCATGGAAACATTACTTCTGATGCATTTGGCACATAAGAGCTCTCATGCCACGGGACACAAAAAGTGTGCACCAAAGCAACTTGTTTCACAAAGGACTCACTTCTATGACAATCAAAAAATCTCACTGCGCTTAATAGAAAAATTACTTTGCAGTATACATGACTCCTGAACTTAAAAATTTAACATAAAAGTAGACAACTATCTACCACTTGGTAAAGAAATGTAATGTTAGATTTTATGTTAGATCATTCAGACATTCCCAAAACATGCATGGCATACCCACCAATTTTGGAACAGGGATGGTTTGCTGAACACAGTTTAATATCATGCCTATAAGCCTATATATACCTATCCTATAAGTCATATGGTGAAATTATGGCTTCTCTCTACTTTGTTAGGTTGTCACTGTCAAACAGTGTCAGAAATGCAATAGACAACTTTGTCTACGGTGCAGCTAAAACCCGGTCCACACATGACCTACAGTAAAACTAGTCTTTTCTTTGGCTGATACTTTTAAATTTATTTCATGTTTATCCAGGTAGAATAAACATATCTTATCTCCTCTTTATTCTCTAAAATAGCTAAGTGGGACTGAATGTTCAAAATACACTTACTTAATTGAGGCAATGAATTACCCCATTTGAATTACTAGTATCATCAAAACTATAAGTACTTAACTTACCAATACAAAAGTAAAATTGCATTGAAACAAAAAGGGGGGGGGGGTGTATGCTGGGGACCAACTAGTGCAACAGGTCCTCGTGAAAAGTCAGTGACCATACAACTTCTCTAGGTATCTAGTCCCTAGCAGGAAGTTCATTCCATCGACATGACATAAACCCCTCCCTCAAGAAACAAAGTTTCTCGTTACATATAACATAAACTGTGACACAAAAATACTACTATAATGACAGAGAAAGACAATCGCATTAACTTCCATTTCGGGAGGCACAAAAAAATGACATAAAATGGTCTTCATAAGTATAAAATAATTGTATTTACATATATTTAGATAGACCCATATGCATATACATACAGGTATATACAAGTATACATATACATGCTGAAATAAACGTTAGTATACTAGCTGTATCATGCAGTAGAAAAAAAAAAAAAAAAAAAATGTAATAATAATATTAATAATAATAATAATTTAATATAATAAAATATAATTTATATGTTATGTTAAATGAACAAACGGAATAATAATAATAAAATCGATAAGCTAGACTTCCATACCAGTCACCTACAATGTCAACACAAATATAACTTAGATGTGAATAGATACTTATCGTTTGAAACGAAAATGATGAATGTGATAATATATAATGCATGTACCTAATTGCATTGCCTAATGCAAGGCTAATTATATGATGCATGTAATGTAATTACATTACCCCCAGTGACATTTAAAACATCACTATGGTATGATAAAAACAACTAATGAGATTATTCTGCTTCAATAGATTTCAACAAATTGTCTTTGTGTTAAGTGGGAACAGCAGTATTATAAAACCAAAGTAACTTTTTGTCTGATTACATTTAGTAATAATGACCTTGTAATATAGCCGACATCAACGGCTAGGTACAGGGGCGCTGGCTTTTAGAAAACCCCATGGGTGCTCATGCTCATTTGATGGACTCGAAAAAGTGGCGAAGTGTGAGAAGAAAAATGCACACTGATCAACCGACAAATAAATAAATGTCCTACTTACATACTGCGTACCTAATTACTAATTATGTTCGATAAAAATATAAAATGAAATCATTTTATAAAAATGAAACTAGTTTTTAGTATCAAGAAATATTATAATGTAACCGTAACCTAAAAGGCGATTACTTATCTGTTTCTTGATGTCTATTCTCAGGGGTGCTCGGCACCCACTGTTTATTTCTCATAATCGGCGCCCCTGGCTAGGTACATATAACGATGATGTACAAATAACCAAGTAAGTACTAAAATATACTGAGAGTAATGATATAATATTTCTAAAATAAGCTAGTAAGTCATAAGTGACTTTCATTAAGAATAATCCAATTAATTACAATACACGTCTCACACCGTGGTATTATAACTGCCCCTGTTGAAGATAACATGCTTCTCATCTAAATCAGTTGCCTATCAATGAATCAAATATATTTTTACAATACGAGAATACTTGTCACACAATACTTTTAAAAAAAAATGAACGGATAGTCTAGTCAACACCTTGGGACACTCCCAGCAAGAACGTATGACTGTAGCGACAAAAAAACCTTAGGGAAAACTGAAATCAACTCATATCTTACTATAAAAGAAACCGCACTTGAGTTGATAGTACCAGTACTAACAATAGCGTAACAATTAATTATTGCAGCAAACTCTAAACATCTACATTATGTGAACAATAATAGAATTGCATTTCAGTTTCGGCGCGAAGTAAAATTGGGAATCAAACGAGCTTACCTGTTAAGCGAAGTCTTGATTCTAATTTTATGAGCGCCGAAACTGAAATGCAATCACCCACCCACCACTAGTTAATAGCCCCAAAGCTGCAATAATTAACCTACCTAACTCACAGTTATCCTTACAGGGAAATAGTGAATGTAAGTATGCAGTAACAAGTCTATCCAAAAGACAGCTTGTTCCTTGTCCTATAATCTCTAAAGTAAGTGACATCTAGACGCGATGGTGTTGCCAGGATACATTGATTGTATTTTTTTATATATATCTAAACTTGCGAATCCTTTGACCCGTAATGAAAATATTACTACATTATGTGAACAATAATAGAATTGCATTTCAGTTTCGGCGCTCATAAAATTAGAATCAAGACTTCGCTTAACAGGTAAGCTCGTTTGATTCCCAATTTTTATAGACAGTAATAATAAGTAAGCAAAGTACGTACAGGGATAATCACCGGTTTGTACCACTTTCCATTAAAAGCGTCTAAAAGGGCCTCTGCGAGTTGGTTTCGGCTCCTCGTACGCCTTCCAAAGGTCCAGAACCTTAGGGTGACTCAGTGAAATATGTAATCGAAAAAGACTTTTAAAGAGAAAATAATTTCTATATCTCTCAGTTATTAAAGATATCCCACCTCATTCGTCATACGTGTCCATAAATTGTCTAGACAGAGGCGGACGACAGCTGTTCAAATAATATTATATACCTTGAGCGGCTTGAGCTTATCTAGTGGTGGCAAACACAACTACTGAATGTCCTAGGCTCGATAGCTGCTTTGCCAGTAGGACTCCCCGTTAAGTATGCACGATGTTATGTGTATGACTATTATATATATTGCTATTAGCATTTTCATTGTGATCTAAACTTGGCATGTCCGACACATACGCGTTCCGTCTAATTATATCGTTGCTGTCAGTTGCTGTCTATCAACTAAGATAGCGACTATTAAAGAAAGTATTACTCTAACATTATGTGTGGGCACTTCGTTAGTTGTCCACACAAGTGTAATAACAACCATTTCGGTTTTTTTTTGTTATACGTAGGCATAATGAAAGTAATAATAATAATAATCAACCCCATCGCCGTATCTCTACGTTGACGTCGTGGTGGGGCTTGCGTGCTCCAATATACCCTAGGTCTGTATCGGTAAAGTTTGCTTTGCCGTAATATGCCTAGGGTGAGGGGCCAGACTAAGAGAGACACAATCCGCAGTGCAGTTTTGTGGCGAACTGTTGGGCATTAGCGACCCCACGGACCCGATCTCCCGGGAGAATTCTTGTTCTTCATCTTCGGCTTGCCTTTATTGGCCGGCCGTAGTGAACACTGACGAGGAACTGAGCTCCCACCTCTCTCTTGCCTTTATTGGCTGGCTTGAGTGGAGATTCGCAAGAGCAAACGTGCTCGGGAGAAGGATGTATAATCCAGTAAGGTGCTGGTAGGGATCTTGACCGTACTTCCGGGATTGTCCTGATAGCCGTGGTATACCTCTCCACTCCTCAAGCACCTCAGGATATGTTGCCCTCTTGTTGCTACGTCACTTCGTGCTAGCGGCCGTTTTTGGGGGCCCATTTATTGAGTGTGCAAGTCACCCCCTGCCTTTTTTCGATGCATATTAATAACGTTGTTCAGGCAGGGGCCATAGTCTTGACATAGTTCCATGTTACCAGTCCACTTAAGACTCCAAAAACCATAGCCCTATTATCTTTGTTCTCCATATGTCGCAACAGTTTTTCAATAACCGGGGGTTGTCCTTGGGTGCACTAACATAGCGCGTACAGGGATAATCGTCGGTTGGTATCATGTTCCATTATAATTATCTAAAGGGCCTCTGCGAGTTGGCTTCGGCTCCTCGTACGCCTCCCAAAGGTCCAGGACCTCAGGGTCCTGAGATAAATAAAATATATATAAAAAAATAATAATAATAATAATAATAATTAATAATAATAAGTATAAAATAGATACAACACTTCGCACCTTCCTGATGTCGTGTATGAGGCAATGGAGTACGTTCCTCCGCTATCCAGGATGTCGACATACCCAGAGGAATAGCGAACCTGTAAGGATCGAGCGAGGTATATTCCAGGGAGATAGTTTGAGTCCACTTTGGTTTTGCCTAGCCTTGAATCCTCTAAGCACACTGCTGGAGAATTCAGGTCTAGGCTATCGGTTGAAGAGAGGTGGTCAGGTAATATCTCACCTACTTTACATGGATGACCTGAAACTTTTTGCCCCCAACAATCTGCAACTGATGGAGCTACTGAAGGTAACTGAAACCTTCAGTAGTGCCATCAGGATGGAGTTTGGTGTGGACAAATGTGCGGTCATGCATGTAAAGCGAGCGGAGGTTGTGGAATCCGTGGGCACTCAACTCACGGATTCCATAAACCTGAGATCCCTCTCTCCAACCGAAACCTATAAGTATTTGGGTATGTCGGAAGCCCTAGGCATCAATATCACTGACATGAAGCAATCGTTGAAGGAGCGTTTCTTTGTACGCCTGAAGAAGGTATTCAATAGCCTTCTTTCAGGCGGAAACAAGGTGCGCGCCTTCAACGGTTGGGTCATGCCGGTATTGATGTACTCTTTCGGCGTACTCAAATGGACTCAAACGGAACTTGACGCCCTGGATAGGAAGGTCCGCACACTGCTGACTGCATACCGAATGCATCACCCACGATCGTCGGTGATGAGATTGTATATCCCGCGGAAGTGTGGGGGTCGAGGTTTTTTAAATGCTAAGACCCTACACAACCGCGAGGTATGCAGTCTCAGGGAATATTTCCTAGCTGCCGACGTGGGTATGCATCGAGATGTAGTGGCAGTGGATAAGGGACTCACCCCGCTCTCCCTGGCTAATGAGAACTGGCGCAAACCGGTAGTGCTTGACACTAACGATCGCAGGGAAGTATGGCAGAGCAAGGAACTTCACGGACGCTTTTTCCGGGCCCTTCACGGGCCCTATGTAGACCAATTGGCGTCCGTAGCCTGGCTGCGTTCCGGTGACCTCTTTGGGGAAACCGAAGGTTTTGTCTGTGCAATTATGGACGAAGTTATCATGACGAATAACTACCGGAGATTTATTGTGAAGGACGGCACGGTTGACATATGTCGGGCATGACACCGTCCGGGAGAATCAATTCGTCACATTATCTCTGGTTGTTCTCGTATAGCTAACGGAGAGTACTTGCATAGACACAACCTTGTAGCCAGGATTATCCATCAGCAAACTCTCAGCTCTGAAATACTCTCTTGTAGAATCGGAAGTGCCGTACTATAGGTACGAGCCCGATCCAGTTCTCGATAATGGTCATATCACTTTGTACTGGGATCGGTCCATCATCACTGACAGGACTATTGTAGCCAATAAGCCTTATATAGTGGTGGTGGACCGAAGCGAGAGGCGTGCAATGATTGTTGACATATCCGTTCCGCATGACGAGAACCTCGTGAAAGCTGAGAAAGATAAACAAATCAAGTATATTGACTTGGCTCGCGAGGTTGTCGACATGTGGGATGTGGACTCGGCGATCATTGTACCGATAGTCGTGTCGGGCAATGGCTTAATAGCCAAGAGCCTCGACCAACACCTGAGGAGGCTCGCGTTAGGCGACTGGATCAAGGGCTTGATTCAGAAAGCGGTACTCCTGGACACGGCTCGTATTGTTAGGAGGTTCCTTTCTCTGGAGCCCTGACCGCCGGTAGCTTGGACCCTGTTCCCGATACTGGTAAGACACTGTTTTTTATATTTTTAAATGTTTTTTTTTATTTTTTTAATGAAATATTTAAAAATATAATTTGTATGATAAAATGATGAATAAACGAAATAATAATAATTTTATTAGCACACACACAAGTTTGAAAAAAAAAGTAAGTATACAAATATGAAGAAAATAAATAGAAAACAACAGAAGTGGCTGTGGGCCCCAAACTAGGCACAGCCTGTATCTTGGTGGCCCAAAACTAATTAGCAGTAGGTATAGACTGATTAAAAGTTCCGTGTGATACAGTACAATATACAGAGAAGGTGCAGGAAGGAATTCAAAAGTATACAGAAATAATAATAATAAATAAATTAAAAAAAAAAACTACAAATATAACCAAAATAACAATTGCAAGAAGAAAGAAAAAAAAACTGAATTAAATTAAATTAGAATTAATAAACAAAACTTCAATGTCAATCCATAAATAAAAAAAATAAAAAGAAATAGAAATACATTGGCTTAGACACAATTAAAACAAAAAAAAACTAAATCACACATAGTTTGATTTTAAATTAAGTAAAATCAAACTATACTAAATAAACAAAAATTCTAAGACAAACCAAATGCCATAGGGGACTTTAAAAATAATAATACTAATAATAATAACTGGATATAATCAATGCAATATAATTAACATAAAATGTCAGATTAAAAAAAAATTAATATATATAAAAATAAAATAAAAATTAAATGTCATGAGTGGTGTGTGGGAGCGATGGGCTAGAATAATTAGTGTTGTCTAGGTGAAGGTTTATGTTTTGGTGCTTGTCATCTCAGTGGGCAAATTATATTAAAATTTTCTGTTTCGTCATCGACAGGTCTTGCAGCCATTTCTTTAATACATTTTTTGCTTCACGTGTATTTCCAGGGACCCGCAACGTGGATTTGTTTACAGCATTTAAGACCCGAATCGGAAGAAAGAGCGAGAAACGGGTGGCAAATTTTGTTCTGACTCTTGGAATAGGTAGACTGTCAGCTCCCAACCTTCCTCTTTGCCTGTATGTGAATTGACCCCCTAACACGGCAACTAGTTGAAGGAGGGCCTTAAGCAAATATAACTGACGGACGCGTAGGACGTTTGCTTCTTTGTATAGTTCAGCCGCGGTTTCCCCAGGAAGACTTTTAGCACTGCCCTCTGAGCACGTTCAAGTTCAAGCAAAGACGACTTGGCCGCGCTACCCCAGACGCCTATACAATACTGTAACAACGATTGACATAGAGCAAGGTATATTTTTCTACATAAGTCTTTTGAGGCACTACCGCGCAGAGATTTCATGATGTAAATGAATTTGCGGATTCTTTTGGAAAGCATAGAGATATGCTCTCTAAAGGACAGATTCTGTTCAACGGTAATGCCCAAGTACTTGGTTGTCCTAACTCTATGTATGACACTACAATTACTGAAAGTATTTTGACAGTGAATGCTGTGTACTTTTATTTTTTTATGTCCGGACAGCGAGAATGGCTGATATGGAAAGTGAGGAAACTGGTATTTTGGACATTCAGTGTCAGAAGATTTTTGTCAAGCCAGTTGGAAATGGTGCGCATGCCACCCTCCGTAGCGTCCACGGCATCCCGCCATGTGTCACCGCGGAAAACAATAGTAGTACCGTCTGCATAACTGATCATATCTGATTGTGGGATGTTAAGTCTAAGTATGTCATCTATGTACATTGTGAATAATGTCGGCCCCAGTACGCTGCCTTGCGGTACCCCAAAAGTAATTGGAAGCTCTTCGCTAACAGTATCTCCAATCACAACATACTGCTGTCTATTAGCTAGGTAAGAACGAAACCAGTCCCGAGCAACGCCCCTTATGCCAAAACATTCTAACTTTTTAAGTAGCATTTCAGTAGAAACTGTGTCGAATACTTTGGCCAGGTCAAGGAAGACACCAATCGATCGTTGTCCCCCATCAATCCAAGAAGAGACAGTGTCAGCAAGAAGCCCCACAGCTTGCTCTGTGGGTCTACCACGTCTGAAACCATACTGGCGCTCAGACAGTAGGTTGTGTTTCTCCAAAAAGCTGACGAGGCAATTATTCACAAGTTTCTCCAATATTTTAGACGTGACACATAACAAAGAAATTGGCTTGTAGTTATCCAGACAGTCTTTGGCACCTTTCTTGTGGATCGGAGCGACAGCAGCTATTTTCCAGGAAGCAGGAAAACAACCAGCTGACATTCTCAGGTTACAGATATGTGCTATGGGCTCCAATATAGAAGATTTAACAAGTTTAAGAAGGAATGGAGGAATCCCATCAGAACCGGGTGCACTGTCGTCTTTCAAATCAGTAATTATACTATCTATTTCTTGGATATCCGTAGGGTGAAGAAATAGTGAGTCTCTGGATCGATTCTAAAGAGTAGTATCATTACAGAGCTTGCTCTCCGTGGTCTGGAGTTTGTCTAAGATGTTGAGCACGAAGCGCTTACCCACTAAGACAAAATGACGGTTGCAGTTATTAACAGAAGACAAGTTATCTACCCCGGAATCCAGCAGTGCAGCACTATTATTGTTTTTTTTTTTCGGGAAATCACATATTTCTTTAATGATTCTCCAAAACTTTTTGGGTTGGCCGCTGTGAACTTTTTTCAATCAATTCCCTACTCTCAAAGTATGCCATTACAGAATTTTCTGTAGCGTACATATACACGTTTAAGCTCAAGGTTAAGAGGCTGCATTTTCACCCAAGCATGCAACGAATCCCGATGACGCATGCACCGAATAAGACCAGGAGATCAATTCTACTAATATCTAACAATAGTCTAACTGTTTCGTTTATGTTTCGATTCAGTTTCGACCATTAGGGTTTTTGGTATTCTACTATTTTAAAACTAAAACTAAAACGGAACCGCAGCGCAACTACAACGGTATTGTAACGTGAACACGGCGCCCAATCAGCGAAACGAAATGGTGCCAAGAATTGTATTGCACAGATTAAAAAGTACGTATGCGAGATACCATAAGAAAAAAAGAAAAAACTTCTAAAATATAAAATTACGTTTTGCTTGCTTTAAATAAATTGAAAGCTCTGCTTGTTTGCAAATACATCTATTATCTACTTATGGGGAGACAATATCAAAACATAGAATTGAATATAACATATTAATACAATGAAATCCTTTACGCTGATTACATTGCCAACATAAAAAAATGTGTGCGTGTACTAGCGTACACTCGTAAGAAGTGAAACTTCTTTATGACGTTATTTTTCAAAAAATAATTAGCCAACTATAGTCAATGTTTACAGCTCTATAAGTCGATGCAATCGCCACCTGGATTTCAAAAAACCCACCTTTGTTCCTTCAGTTGACCTTTGCGTTCCAAAGCCACGGTAACTTTTAAAACCCACCTTTGTTCCTTCAGTATCCCTTTGCGTTTCAAAGCCACGGTAACTTTTAAAACCCACCTTTGTTCCTTCAGTATCCCTTTGCGTTTCAAAGCCACGGTAACTTTTAAAACCCACCTTTGTTCCTTCAGTATCCCTTTGCGTTTCAAAGCCACGGTAACTTTTAAAACACACCTTTGTTCCTTCACTTGCCCTTTGCGTTCCAACGCCATGGTAACTTTCAAAACCCACCTTTGTTCCTTCAGTTGCCCTTTGCGTTCCACAGCCACGGTAACTTTTAAAACACACCTTTGTTCCTTCACTTGCCCTTTGCGTTTCAACGCCATCTTCGAATCACGCGTGGTAGGGATAAGAAAAAGATGGCGCGTAACGAAAAAATGTTACACTAAATTTTTTTCCAACCCCGATAAAGAAGTTTCACTTCAAAAATCTGTCGATTCAAAATAGCTGACAAAGCGCGAAAAACCAAATAGGTACCTACTCGTACTTCATGAAAGTTTTATTACTTGGAAAAATCTTCTATAGCCGGTGAGTGCCAAATAAACTTTTATTCTATTCTACTTTCATACAGATTGAACATATACATTAATTACATTGATTATTACAACATAGTTACAAATGAACAAAGTTAATTAATTAGAGGATAAATGCGAACAGTCAAGAAAAAGTTATACAAAGCCAACTTTTCCGTAGCGACTAATTTTGACAGATGAGACGCTTAGTTTCGTTTTGTTTTCGAGTGACGCTTGCGTCAAAACATTAGTAGAATAGCGATTATAACAAAGTTTACGTTCCGTTCGGGATCGGTTGTGTTAGTAGAATCAAGTTTTTAACTTCAACTTAACTAGAACTAAACTTATATCGTTGTTATTTTAGCAGAATAGAAAAACGCTCAATAGCGGTAGTTTAGTTACAGTTCTGTTGCGATTTCGTTGTAAATTTATTAGTGGAATTGACCCCCAGGGGTTACCCAGGGTTTCAAATTAAACTTAGAGCGACTCATTTTAACTTTTTGTGTATGATTTTCAACGGTGTCCTACAAGATTTTATTGAACACTAGCACCGCTTCACCCACCTCAGCCTTTGACATTACCTCAGCCCAGTTGACACAATTAATCTCATCAGCAATCTTAGCGTAATCTATTTTTTGCCTAAGCCTATTGCGAGGTGGATTGTTAATTCTTAGTTTCTTACTCATCAGTCTCATCAGTCTCCGCGCGAACTCGGAAGCGTTCGGGTGCAGAAAAATGTCTTCCGAGATAGTAAAGTGTATTTCATGTAACATAGTGATAAACGAGTTATTATGTTTTGTGCAAAATAAAATTGACATTATAGATGAGGAGAGTTTGATCCGGTTATGTCTAAGTACTTATAATAATGAAGAAATTGAATCAGCAAAAAGTTTGTTGTACGAGTCCATTTCTACTAGTACCCGCAAAATATCGAGGAGAAAAAACAAAGAACCAAAGAATATTGAAGACATTATAAGTGTTTTAAAAACCACAGACCCAGATAAAACTCCAATTTTTGTGGCCAGATTGTTGGAAAAATTACCACCGATATCCTTTGACCACGTCGATGTTTCAGCCCTATTAAGAGACATTCTGGTTTTGAAACAAGAAGTACAAACTTTAAAACAATCAAGTGTCACGTTGGATCAAATAAATAGTCTAAAAGCAGATATAAACCACAAGAAGTTTGCGTCGCTGGTAGATGCGGAAAGGCCATTGTTTGTAAACAATAGACGCGGTGGATACTTAGCGGAGAGAGGACGAGATAGTGGTCCAATCGGTATCAATAATGTGGAAAGTACACCGAAGAGTTTTGATACCGTAACAGAAAAAGTACATTGGCGTACACCCGCAGTTTTGCAAAAGAATCAAGCTGGTCGCCATAGCGCCATCTCTTTTGCACGGTGCCCGAGCCCAACTGATATCGTAACCGTGGACACGAGTGGCACCGACGACGTCACACAACAGCGGCCGACGACGGTCGAGTGCGGAGTAGGTGACTCACGTACTGTGGATACGGTGACGGATAACGTGTCAAACCGGTTTGCTATAAAAACCCAGACAGCAGGGAAGAGCGATAACGCGAGCGCCAGTGCCGATGGTTTGGATAACTGCGTCATTAAGAATGATGTAAACAATGATAAGTCATTGGCAAAGATAACGCGAAATGGTGAATGGAAATCAGAAATTCCTAACGTAGAGTGGATCACGGTACAAAGAAAAAGGTACAGAAACAGACACGATGATTCTGTTGTTCGAGGAAAAGCCGCTTTCATGCCTGAGGATAAGTTCAAACCCGCAAGTTCGAAAATACCATTATTCCTATCCAATGTACACCAAGATGCGTCGGAGAATGATATTGTGGAGTATGTGTTTTCGAAGACTAAAGAAAAAGTTGTTCTTTATAAAATAAAAATGAAAACAAAAAAGGATTATAATGCTTATAAAATAATGGTTTGTAATGACAAGATAGATATGTTCTTAAGTGATGAGTTGTGGCCAGCAGGTATAACTTGTAGGCGTTTCAGACCTTACAAAAACCTTAAGGCTGACAATGAAGAAATAAAGAAAGTGCTTTTTAGTCAAGTATGAGTGTGACCTTAGTCAGTTACAATTGTAAGAACATTAAGCGTTCCATAGAGGATGTACAGCGGCTGTGCAACTTTGCAGACATAATTGCGTTGCAGGAGACCTGGTTGCTGCCGGATGAGTTATCATACCTGGCAGATGTGCACAGTGATTTCGGGAGTACTGGAACTTCTGCCGTTGACGTGACCACCGGCATTCTCAGGGGCCGGCCGTTTGGTGGAGTGGCACTGTTGTGGCGTAAGGCACTCTTTCCGTGTGTCTCTTTGATCCCGTGTCGGAATCCACGTATTGCTGCGATACGCGTGACTACAAGTGATCGACCAGTGCTAGTATTTAGTGTTTACATGCCCACTGACTGCGCGGAAAATGTGCCGGAATTCACAGACTGTTTAAGTGCGGTTAGTGCTATAATTGATGATAGTAGTATAGAATATGTGATCATACTAGGGGACTTCAACGCGCATCCAGGTGAGCGTTTTTATCGTGAACTTTTAGCTTTCTCACTGGAACAAGACTGGACATGTGTTGACACAAGTAGGTTACAGGCAACATCTGACACATTTACATTTATTAGTGACGCTCATGGTAGCAAACGTTGGCTCGACCATTGCATGGTGACAAGCGCAGCCTTGGGATGTGTTACGCAAGTATATGTCGAATACGGCGTCTACTGGTCAGATCATATCCCTCTAGTAGTAAGTTGTAATCTAGATGTTATTAGACAGAAAGCCTTAGAAAAAACCCCTGTTTGTAACAAAATTAAATGGGGAGACAGGGGTGCAGGTCAATGTACGGCTTATGAAAGTTTATGTAACTCAAGACCTAGGCATATTGACTTGAATACTGACCTCCAGCTATGCTGTGGTAAATTTTGTGACAGTACCTCTCATAGGGAGGCTATAAATACCATGTATGAACAGGTAGTGAATATTTTATGTACGTCCGCTGTTGTGACTTATGAGCAAAAACCTTGTAAACGAAGGAAATCCATGGCCGGCTGGAACAGGCATGTGAGCGAGGCTCATAGGAGTGCCAAGCAGGATTTCAGGACTTGGTGTGACTATGGGAAGCCCTCGTCTGGTCCCTTTTTTGACGCAATGGTGGCGTCGCGTAAAATTTTTAAAGGTAAGGTCAAGTGGTGGTCATACCAGAGAATGGGCAGCAGCATCCTCTGTGCATTACAACAACCAAACTGCGATCGCCAACCCGTCTGCCAAGCGTGGCGATTATGGCAACCCCCCCCCCCAACATGAAAAACAGAAACAAAAAATGGCCCCTAGTGCCCGGCAGCCCGTCTACCCTTGACTCCGGTAGCGGTCAAGGCCACGACGAGGCAAGGGGTGCGAAGAATCTCCGGATGAGATTTGGCTACCCATCTATAGTAAAAGATAAGTATAAGTTAAATCCCAGGCCTGGCATTCCTGTGAGTGTCGACGGAGTTGCCAACCCAAAACATATTGCGGAGTTGTTTAAAAACCAGTTCACCACAGAGTCGCCCCTAGGACCACCGTGTGGGAAGCTCGATGCTGTTCCCAAAAATGAGGAGGTACCAACGGTCGTGCTGGCGAAGGAAGTCAGGGCCATAATCAATCAAATGGTTAGAGGGAAATCCCCAGGTCACGATGGGCTCAGCATCGAGCACCTACAGCATGCAGGTTGGCACTTGCCGAGAGTGCTCGCACTTCTGTTTAATTTGTGTCTGTCTCACTCTTACCTGCCACCGGACATGATGCCGACTCTGGTGGTACCAGTTATTAAGAATAAAACGGGGGACGTATCGGACGGGTCAAACTATAGGCCAATTTCACTGGCCACTGTGGTGGCCAAGGTACTTGATAGCATGCTCAACTCGCATTTAAATAAGCATGTCAAGATTCATGATGCCCAGTTTGGTTTTAGAGCAGGGTTATCGACAGAGACTGCCATTATTAGTCTGAAGCACGCTGTTAAGTATTACACAGATAGACAAACACCTATTTATGCCGTTTTTCTGGACTTATCAAAGGCCTTTGACCTGGTCTCATAAGATCTACTATGGAGGAAGCTGAGAGCTACAACGCTGCCGCCGGAGTTCGCATCTCTCCTCAAATACTGGTACCTGAACCAAGAGACGCGTGTGAAGTGGGCAGGAGAGCTTTCGGAGCCATGCAGGCCGGAGTGTGGGGTGAGGCAAGGGGGACTGACCTCGCCCTTGCTCTTTGGTTTGTATGTGAATGACCTGATCGAGCGACTCAGCAGTATGCGTGTTGGTTGCTATGTAGATGGAGTTTGTTTCAATAATCTCAGTTACGCGGACGATATGGTGCTGCTGGCTCCCTCGATTGGTGCTCTCCGGAGGTTACTAGCTGAGTGTGAGTCATACGCGGAGTTGCATGGTTTAAGGTACAACCCTAAAAAGACAGAGTTTATCGTCTTCAGATCTGGTGCCAGATGTCCTCCTACGGTCCCTCCTCTGTTGCTTAAAGGTGTCCCGATAAAGAGGGTTTGTCAGTTTAAATACCTGGGCCATCTGGTAACAGATGACCTGAGGGATGATTTGGATCTAGAGAGGGAGCGCAGAGCGTTGTCGGTCCGGGCGAACATGCTGGCTCGCAGGTTCTCTCGGTGCACAGTTGACATTAAAACAGCCCTCTTTAAGGCATATTGCACATCATTGTATACGGGCGCCCTGTGGTTCAGATATACCCAAAGGGCCTACAATGCTTTGCGTATCCAATTTAATAATGCGTTCAGGGTTCTGTTACGACTGCCACGCTTTTGCAGCGCATCGGGAATGTTTGCCGACGCGCGCACTGATAACTTTGATGCAGTATGGCGTAAAAAATCCGCCTCGATGCTTCGCACAGCATGCTGCACTCGATAGCCGCCCGGGTAGATAGCCCGCTGGTACGTACACTGGTTGATCGGACCAGGTCGTTACTAGTTATTAAGTATTAACATAGGAGATTTTGTTTACTAACACAGTCGACTTCTGTGGTGTTGTGGTGTGTTACCGTGTGTTAATTTTTATTCCGTGAAATTTAATTTGTTGAAATTTTTATCTCTATTCCATGACATTTTATTTACCGACATTTTATTTTTATATGACATTTAAATTTTCATTTTTATTTACTGACATTTTATTTTTTACATGACATTTTAATTTTCATTTTATTTACTGACATTTTATTTTTATATGACATTTAAATTTTTTGTTTCCATGCCATTTAATTTATTGATATTTTATTCTATTGACATTTAAATTTCTGTTCTAAGACATTTACTTAATTAATTTGGTGAGTAATTGAATTTAATAATTATCTAATTTGTTATGGGAAGAATGAAATGAATGAAAAATGTATGAACTAACATAGAAATAAGTAGGTACACATATTATGTGGACCAAAGTTGTCTTGAATAAATAAATATTATTAAATATTATTATTATTAATATCTAAGATCACAAGGCCATGGTCTGTAATTGACGATTTGCAAACAATTCCTTGCGTTGACCTTGAGCTTTTCGTTTTGATAAAAGCATGGTCCAGGCATGCTTTACCTCTGGTTGGCTCAGTGATACTTGGCAGTAGTCCGTGCTCAGACAATAAACACTGATAGGCGCAACGAGAGGCATTGGGGGAACTATCGAGAAGGTCAATGTTCATGTCACCCGCCACGATCACACAGGGATAGCTGTTCACACTGCTTAGCGACCGATCCAATGAGTTCAGGAATTTGTCGATATTACTAAAAGAGGGAGAGCGGTAGATCCCAAGAACTGCAATATTTTTATTAATTTTGGCAACAAGGCAGTTAGCATCGTCGTACTCCGGCTCAAAAACAGAAACCGGTCAAGTGTCCTTCACGTAAACAGTGACACCACCACTTTTATTGATCACTTTACGTGTATGAAAGCAGTTATCGCACTCCCCACCGAATAATATGGTAATCGATAATTCTAAATTTTACAGGAAAAATAAAAAACTGTTTTTTTGCATATATCTCAGCACGGGTGAAACCTATGATAGCCAATTATACATCAAAAGAAAGCCAATTTTTACGGTCTGTTTTATATTATGTTTTTTTTTTTTGTAACGGTTTGACAAGATAAAGTTTTTGACGAAAATAATATTACTGAAATTGTATGGCAAAACTATAGTATGCAACACATCAATAAGATATTATTCGCGTGTAAACTCAAAGATGTCGTAGTCAGTATTAATGCATTATGGTATTATTCGTTTAAATACGGTGCCAAAAAATCTACCGGCAATATGATATTACGATATTATTCGGGTGAAAACCAGGCGATAGTGTATACTGTAATATAACATGACAATAATATTCCTTGATTTGTAGTGTCTAAAGAATCACAGTAACATAATCTTGCAAATACATGTTTTATAAAATAATTCAGTAAGTGCCTATTATTTGATTTGGCAGAAAATAACAATAATAGAGGAAGTTTATATTAATGATGATTGTTATATTGTTGATTATTATATACACTTCTGGACACATCTATTGGCCCACCTTAGAGTTTAGGTTTCGATGGCCCCTACCGAAATATGATTGCTAAATTGAACAAAAACTGTTGATGCAGTTTTAAACCTGATACATTTTACCATCTTTTTCGATCGTATTGTTTTAAATTTGAATTCAGAATACTATACGACATGGAGCTACGCCTAACAAGTCGGATATGCGCCTTGTTAAAGGCAATTTATTTTTGAATAAAAAACATGTTTTATCAAATAAAGGTTTAATTTAATAACGCGTGTTGCCTCCATGGGCATCTACCACAGCTCTCATACGATTAGGCATAGAGTTTATCAACCGCTCTATGAAATTTTGAAGGATCATCTCCCATTCCTCTTCTATGGCAGTTTTCAACTCCTGCATCGTCTGGGCAACTGGCTGACGAGCCCTAACACGTCTTTTTAGCTCGTCCCACATGTGCTCAATGGGGTTCATGTCTGGGCTTCTGGCTGGCCAGTCCATAACTGTGATGTTCACATCCCGAAGATATTCCCTGACGATGCCGGCCGCATGGGCTCTTGCATTATCATGCATAAAAAGGAAATTTGGGCCCACATAGTCCGCGTATAGTATCACGTGTCGTGAGGTTCTAAGCACTCACGAATGTACCTTTCAGCATTTAATGTTGGCAGCCGTGGTCCTGTAACAACCTCAAGTTGAGTTTTGCCGCTCGCGGATATACCGCCCCAGACAGTCCATGAGCCACCGCCATAAGCAACCCTCTCTTCAAAGCAGCATTGTGCGAAACGCTCTCCCTTACCCAGTAAAGAGCAAAAGGGGTTTAGACAAAACATGTCAACCAGTAAGGCCATTTATGATTTTTTAAATACCGTTATGACGAATATGGACAGGAGAATCCCGGTGTATTATTATTATACTGCGATATGACGCAAGCTTTTGACCACGTTGACCATAACATCTTGCTCCAGAAATTAGAAGCTTACGGCATAAGGGGAAACATACTAAATCTTATTAAGTCATACCTTACTAAAAGGAAACAGTACACAGAAATTGAAAGAATTAATTTTAAGACAAAGAAAGAGGAAATTTATGTATCAAACGAACGCACTCCTACATACGGTGTTTCCCAAGGTAGCGTACTCGGAGCTTTACTATTCATTATATACATCAATGACCTGCCTAGTGCGATTGACCACCCCATGACTCTCTTTGCCGACGACTGCACTATGACTATAGCATGTAAAAATAAAGACAAATATGAAATTGACATTAACGAATCTTTGACATCAATTATATCATGGATATAATTGAATAGATTTATTTTTAAGTTGTTTCTGTTTAACAGAAACAACTTAAAAATAAATCTAGATAAGACAACAATTATGCATTTTGGGCAACGGTCCCAGGCTGAACTTGACACTAACGCAATTTATGATGACACTGAACTTAATAAAGTCGACACTACAAAATTTCTAGGCATTATTATTGACTCGAAATTGAACTGGAAGCCACACATAGAATACCTTAGCAAACGATTGAGCTCTGCTGCGTACGCCTTATATAAACTGGCACTAGAGCTAAATGCAGATGCATTAATAACAGCATATCATGGTATAGTAGCGTCGTTATTGCGGTATGGAATTATTTTTTGGGGGAATTCCACAGACAAATTTATAGCATTTAAGGCTCAAAAACGATGCATTCGGGCGATGTTCAATTTGAAGTCGACCGACAGCTGTATGCCATTCTTCAAAAAACACAGATTATTGACTCTACCATCTCTGTATATTTTTAAATTGCGGTATTTGTTAGGACAAATCAAAATCTATTTCCACGACTAGATGACACCTTCCCCCGCAACAGACGTGACAATAATCAACTGTGTTCGCGCACGTCAAAGACAGCATTAATGAGGAAAAGCGTTTTCTGTATGGCTCCTAAAATTTATAACAAAATACCACAGTCCTATAAAACATTGCCAGTAAATTTGTTTAAAAAGAAGTTTCGAGATTTATTAACAGACAAGTGTTATTACAGTTTAAGTGATTTTTTGGATGACATTATCTGACATTTTTTTATTTGTTTTTTAATGTGTGATTAATTTATTAATGCATTTTATTGACCATTTGACATTTATATTTTATTCTGCCCTTTTTATTAATTTATTAATAACAATTTGACATATTATTCTATATTTTATTTTATCTGACATTGATTCATTTGTTAATGCATTTTAATGACTACTTGACATATTTTTAATTTTTTTTTTATGTTTATACTTACTGACATTTTTTATTTTATTTTAATTAATTAATGCATACTTATTTTTATTTATTTTTTGTTTATTTTGTTTTTTGGAATTTTTGATAAATGATTGTAAACTATATAAATTTGTACGCCTGAAGGGTGAAACATGTACGGACAAAACACTAATTTTGTAACATCCTGCATGCTAAAACTGCATGTATACCCATGTTTTGACAAATAAAATTATCTTAATCTTTATCTTTATCTTACGTCGGTAGACCTTCTTCCTTCCATCATTGCCATGTAACACAATTTTAGACTCATCAGAAAAGAGTACACGGCTCCAATCTTGCTGTGTCCAATTTAAATGACTGCGTGCGAAATGAAGGCGCGCTGTTCGGTGGGCTCGCGTTAGTTTGGGCCCATTAGCTGGCTTGTGTGGTACCATATCGCGTTCTTTTAACCTTCTCCGAACAGTTCGAGCGCTCACATATACTCCGTGGAAGTCGCGAAGTTGGTTTTGTATCTCAATGGAGGTAAGGTGACGATTTCTCAAGCTGGTCGTCACGATGAATCGATCCTGCCTTTCAGTTGTGACCCGAGATCGTGGCCTTCCTTGGCGACGAAAAAGCCGCCAGTCTCTAGGTACCTCCGATAAACATTTCGGACCGCAGATCGACTTAAATTAAGTTGAGCTGAGCACTCACGTTTCTTTGGCTGTGTCCGGCCTGAATAAGTGCCACAGCTTGGGCGGCGACTTCAGGTGAAGTATCCATAGATTATTGATAGAACCTCACCTTAATGTTAAGAATAAGTAATGTTTGTTGCAAAACCAAAGATATCAATCACTTTTTCAAGAATTAAATCCAAGTAAACCAATAAAACCAAGTTTTCTTAGTATTTGATTGTTTGATATCAACAAACAGGCTCCAAATTGTCTTTTGTTTCTTTAAATTCTGTGTTCGAAATTCAAAAAAAGACTATTGAATGAAATTGTGAATGTGCCAGGTTCAAAACTGCATAAAAACTTTTTCCTCGACCTAATATAAAATTTTAGCTAGGACCAAACGAAACTGAAAATACAAGGTGGGCCAATAGATGTGTCCAGAAGTGTATTAATGTGACAAGATATCTGTGTGTAACGACATAAGTATATTTTGAAACAATTTAACCATTGTAATAAGTTTATTTTAATACCTTGCATATCGCACCTTTAATCCAATACCGTCGCTGGGCGGGATTCTTCAGGGAAACTGTTTGTGAAAAAATCTGTAAAGTTAGCGCTCAGCAAACAGATGGCGTTGGGAACGGTTTTTTGAGGAGTTTCGTTTTGCGGAGGTGTTGGATTGACGGTGTGATATGTCTATAGATTTGATATATTGATGTGTCTAAGTTTCATTGTAATATAAGTAAAAGTAATTTGTATAAATAAGTTACTAACTTAACAACTAATTCAAACAAAAAAAGGTGACAAAAAAAAAGAAAAAAAAAAAATATGAGTCTGAGGTGGACTCGCGTAGTTTTTAAGTAAATGTTAAGATGAGGGCACGACAGAATGCCATTGTTAAACTTTTATAAACAAAGAACACTGTAAAAAATGGCGCGGACCATCATGTCTGCGGTAGAATAGATACATAAAAAAAAAACCCTAACCTTGACCACCAATTATACAAAACCCGTCACCTTCCATTACACAGCAAAGCATAAACACACAACCAGCACCAGTAACAGCGCTAGCGGTAGTAACAACAGGGATAAACCAACAGACGATCCCAACCGACATGCCAGTAACACAATTTCTGGTATGCGGAAGAGACGGAGTCCCCGGTATCAGACTCCGAGGGGTCGCCCTGTTCATGAATAGGGAATCAGAGACGCTGGGTATAAGTTTCTGCATTGCTTCAAGCCGCACTGGAGCCCGAATCACAATTTCACCAGGCCTAGCTGCCCTGATCAACGGGAGCACATCAAAAACGAGCATCAAAGGAAGCAAGTACGCCGCGCTGCAGCAGGTGGAGATAGCCGCTCACAAGTGCCGTTTAGTGCGATTCAAAGGAAAGACAATCGCACTACTCGAGTGGAGAGCGGAGACCCCATTTGCCCGGGCGAGCTCGCTGCTCCAAAAGATCAGGGAGGCAGGTGAAAATACGTGCATAGCACCCCGCACGATCAGCATCGATGCTATGGTGGTCGGTGGTGAAAGAGGAGACATCGCAGACCGTTTCGGCTGCCTTAAAGCCTCAGAACAGCATGAGGTCGTGGTCTACGAGGATAGGGGGGAAACTCTAAGTTTCCTCAAAGCCCCCAAAGACCACACAGGTAACACGATGAGTTCCACTAAAAACCCGAACACCACGAGCGGAGCTGAAAGGGCCCAGCAAAAGTTTGTAGCAGAAAAAGAAAAGAGGGACAAAGGCAAAAACATCAGCCCAGAGGACCGAGCCCGGTCCAAGAGCCGTCTCAAAGCAATCGGCACCTTCCTCAGCGCACTGCTCCCGAGTACCAGCCGCACATCACCAACTGAGCGGCAAGAGTCAGCGGTCATGAGGTTTTTCAAACCGAAACCCAGGGAAACACCAGAACCAAAACCCAAACCGACCAGAGCCGACAAAGGGCAAGTCAGCCCTCCGACCCTCGCTGTAAACTCGGGTATCATAGACCACGTACAGAGCGCATTCCTCGAGTATGTATCAGTCGTGAGGGCAACCAGAGAGGTAAACCTCGCGACATGTAGAAAGATTCTGCAGACCTTTCATTGGAAAAATGAGGGTCTGTTAAGGGTCTTACTCGGGGAGGCAGAGGCAGCCGTGTACGACAACGTCAAATCCCAGGTCATTGCTGGTGAAATGACGGGGTCGTACATGGCAGCCTATAGCGCGAAGAGTGGCTTTGTCACGAGGTGGAAACGGAGCGCTCAGGGAAAGTAACATTTCACACACCCGAAGACGACCCGATAGTGGTTACCGCCAAGTGTACCAAAATTATGCTGGACGACAGGATCCTCGAGATGGCGCAATCCATTTCGGGGGCCTCCGCTTCCCCGGCTTCGGAAGCGCATTGGGCGGTACCCAGTATCAAGTGGGTAAACGGAGTCCCAGGGTGCGGCAAGACAACCTGGATTGTGAAACATTTTGACGAGGAGAGCGATATCGTAGTGACCACAACAACCGAAGCTGCTAAGGATCTCAGAGAGAAGCTAGCGCACCGATTAGGAGATCGTGTCAAGACAAAAGTGCGCACTATGGCCTCAATTTTAGCCAACGGGTTCAGACCAGAGGAGAAATGCTGTCGCCTTACGGTTGACGAAGCCCTCATGAACCACTTTGGGGCAATAGTCATGGCAGTGAAGTTGTCTGGAGCGAGCGAGGTCGTTCTCATCGGAGACGTGAATCAGCTACCATTTTTGGACAGAGAGAACCTTTTTGAGTTAAGGTACACCCGTCCAAACTTGGTGGCTGGCATCACCCAGAAGTTACTCTGTACGCATCGGAACCCAATGGACATAGCACTGACCCTGAGTGAGATATACCCCGGTATATACTCCTCCAAGACCTCGCTGTCGCGGGCCCACTCTTTGAAAGTAGAAAGGTTCACGGGAGCGCGCATACCGATAACCGCCCAGAACACCTTATTCTTGGTCCATACGCAGGAAGAAAGAGCCTCTCTTGCCGACCAGGGCTATGGGTCTGGTGAAGGGTCGCGTATCCTCACCATCCACGCAGCTCTGGGTTTGACCTGCGACAGCGTTATCATAATAAACACCAAGTCAAGGAGGCTCCAAATCCACGACAGCATCTTCCATGCAGTTGTTGCAGTGTCGAGACACACGGTCAGCTGTGTGTACTACACCGACGACGCCGACGATGCCACGGGCCGTTTCGCCCGTAAAGCGATGGATGCGCCTTCTAAAGTGGTCGTCGAATACAACAAACAACCTTAAGACGGCCATGCAGCATCAAGACACCGCAGTCGTGGAAGCTCTGATGGAGTTAGTGAAGACTCTAGGTGGCAGATCAACAAGAGCCCAATACCCAAACTCTACCCACCAACCTTAAATCCATAGTCGTAAAAAAAATATATATATATAATCTGCTGCTGGGCGGGATTCTTCAGGGAAACTGTTTGTGAAAAAATCTGTAAAGTTAGCGCTCAGCAAACAGATGGCGTTGGGAACGGTTTTTTGAGGAGTTTTGTTTCGCGGAGGTGTTGAATTGACGGTGTGATATGTCTATAGATTTGATATATTGATGTGTCTGAGTTCTATTGTAATATAAGTAAAAGTAATTTGTATAAATAAGTTACTAACTTAACAACTAATTGAAACAAAAAAAAAGATGATGACAAAAAAAGGAAAAAAAAATAATATTAAAAAAGAATATGTGAGTCTGAGGTGGACTCGCGTAGTTTTTAAGCTTAGTTTTAAGTAAATGTTAAGATGAGGGCACGACAGAATGCCATTGTTAAACTTTTATAAACAAAGAACACTGTAAAAAATGGCGCGGACCATCATGTCTGCGGTAGAATAGATACACAAAAAAAAAAAACCTAACCTAACCTATTGGCTGAAGAGGAAGATAATAATATTGAAAAACCCACTAAAACTAGTGTTGAGTGGAGTGGTAATGAAATACAGGAAAAAATATATTACAATTTGCGTGGTGCGTAAATATATCATTATTTAAATGCTTGCTATTGTCAAACTGTAAGAATGGGTAATAATGATTCTTAAATTTTTTCAGATAAAATATTGTCCAAACATTATGATGAGCGTGAGGAAGATAGCGACGATTTTGCTTCCGATGACACGTCTAGTATTTATAAGCAACCAAGTTCTAATCGTGAAGCTAGTAGTACACGTTCAGAGAGCACGACTTCCAGTTTAGGGGGAGATTCGAGTTATCTAAATAAGTTAATTGACTCGACAAAACCTGGTTCTCCATCAGCTATTTCAAACCTATCTCTGTTGTTAGATAATGTTGACTTTGTGGCTTCACCTACGGCTATTTATAAAACATAACATACAAACACACCTAAACACATGCCGCAACAATATGACAATAGAATTACTGCTCTATTTGACGTTATTATATCACCTCCTGGAACAAAATGCCCCAAAAACCAATAATTTCATTCGCAAATAGACGGATGTATTGAAAATGAGACATTACAAATTAACCAAGACAACGATACCGTAGAGGAAAATTATACTTTGAAAGAAACTTCTCTAGTTATTGAGTTCGAGGAAGTAACGGCAAAAAACGATGCATCAAATGAAACAGAAGAGCCTGCATGTAATGACATTACATGTAAAGTCAACGACCGTTAAGACCAGTTAATAAGTCCATCTGTTTCAGAAAAATTACCTTCTATAAGTTTTCTTTTTTTTTTTTTTTTCGGTGGGAAAATCATCTTATGACATCCCCCGCATCCTTGGGCGGGGCGGGAGATAGTGTCAGACTTTTACTGACTAAAAACCCACTCCTGTTCCTTCATTGCCTTTCGTACCAGGGCCGAGTCTTCCTTTCAGAATCAGACCCTTGGCCCCAGTAGGCTTCGACCCTACTAGGCCCCTACAGTTGCTGACATCTCCTTGAGGCGCGCGTGGAACAGCACGCGCCGTCGACGACTTGGGCTCGGTCCGGACGGTTACCGGACGGTCGGAACGCGAGCCACCCATTGCTCGCCGTCCGCAAGCCCGCGCCTACGATGGCCGGAAATCGGGATCGGAATCCCGGCGGCGATTGGGGCGTGAGGACCGTTGCCTCACGCGATCGGCCGCCTCCTTTGCTAGCATTACTGCTTCGCAGAAGGAGGCGACCGCCTGCCACTCCTCCTCGCTCCGGACCATGGCCTGTACCAAGGCCCGGCGCGAGAGATCGCCGCCACCGATAGCCCCCACGAGGACACGGCGTTGCTCTGCCCAAGCGGGACACACCTCCACCGTGTGCTCCAACGTGTCCTCCGGGTGGTCCACACAATGGTGACACCCGTGCGTTTCTTCCGCACGAATCCGGTGCAGGAACCTCCTGAACTTACCATGTCCGGTGAGGACCTGCGTCATGCGGAAGGTAAGGACGCCGTGTTGTCTTTCCAGCCACTCCTCAAAGAGGGGACTTACCGCCATAATTATGGCGTGCCCAGCACTGGGTTGCGATAGTCGCTGTCGCCATTCCACCATGAGACCCCGCCGGAGCTCTGTCCGCCATGCCGCGACTTGTCGTGGCAGCGGAGTTTCGCCCCGACGTTGCATCTTACCTTCTATAAGCAGTGCTAACATTCAAGATCCATAAACTACTGACAAAGAAGTAGTCCTCTCCCACGAATCGTCTCTTTTAATAGACAATGAGAATAATATGATACATGATGAGTTGTCTTCTAATTCTGAAGCTGTTTTACAGAAATCAACAAGAAAGCGTTTAAATAATCAAAATGAGTGGTGTGACATTAAAAACAAAAGACTGAAAAATTCGGGACAAGCGTATGAAAGTCCGCGTTCCAAAAAAAAATATTCCTCGAAAAAAATGGGACCACCATGTTCATGTCAAAAAAAATGTGGTGAAAAATTTTCAACAGACCAAAGGCAACAAATATTCAATCCTACTTAATATTATAAATGCGAAAGTTTGTATGTATGTATGGATGTATGGATGTAGTTTGTATGTATGTATGGTAGAGCAGTGGTGGCCGAGTGGTAACGGCCCCGACTTATGAGTTGTAGGTCGCGGGTTCAAACCCAGCCAGGCGCATTACTTTGTGTAATTTATTTCATCACCACTGCTCTCAAAACGGTGAAGGAAAACATCGTGAGGAAACCGGCATGTCCTAGAACCAAAAATTCGAAGACATGTGACATCCACCAACCCGCACTGGGCCCGCGTGGTGGATTACAGCCCATTCCCTCTCCTAGAGAGGAGGCCTGAGTCCCAACAGTGGGAACATTATAAGGCCGACTATGCTATGCTATGCTATGGATGTATGGATGTTTGTTACTCTTTCACGCAAAAACTACTGAACGGATTTCGATGAAACTTGGTACACGGGTAAACCATGTCCTAGAATAACACATAGAATACTTTTTATCCTTGGATTATGTTCCCTTGAGATAATTTTCTAACCCGCAGGCAAATGACAGCAACTGTCAAATACATTGACGGCAACTGTCAAAAACACGTCTCAATCATTCCTTCATTCGGTCAATCATTCCATCATTCGGTCATTCATTCTACCATTCGGTCAACCATTCCACGATTGACAACAAAGAATAAATGCGGAATCTCCGATCTTACCTGTTACGGACACGAGCATGTAATTTAGAATCACTAAATATAATCAACATTACGTCATTCATAGATGCGTAACGTATGTACATACGCGCTGTACATAATAAAGGGCAAGCCAATCAGAGGCGAGACTATTGTCCAATCGGCTACAGGGATAGTATATAAGGCTATGTACTGAGTTCTTAGAAGTACATAATGCGGTTCTCAGAAGTAAATAGCGCAGAAAAACCGTTAAGAATAATCTGGATTTCTATTGGTGGATTACAACGGAGAAAATCACGCCACTATTGACGACCAATAGTGTGCTTGCGGTATGCGGGGGTCGGGGAGGTGTACATCAGCCGGCCTCAACAGGATTAGGGAACAGGACGAGAGGGATAGGGACTCTCTCCCACGACTTGCGACCGGCTGAAAAGGTACTTAAGCTACACTTTCCTAGAAGACGACGTTCTCTCTCTGCAGTTCGACTTGAAGCGTCACCGCGTCAGTTTGTCTTGGCACCCTACGCTCCTGGAGCGGCCCTAGATTTCCAGATTTCCTAAGTTATCTAACGTATTAGAGTCAGTGAAGTATTGTAAAGTAACTGTGAACTATTTGTGAGTTAGCGTCACGCGTATGTACGTAAAGGACTCGTTTATGTGAAAGTATTTACACGTGTTATGTGAAGTCTTGTTATTTATACGTGTTAAATAAATGGCTGAGGCCTTTCAAGCGTGACCATTGTGTTGTGTAATTATTTACATCCTCTGCCCCCAACAGAGGAACTTTGGTCCTTCGAGAGCCGGATATTTGGTCCTTTGGTAAAGGAATATCGAGCGGCTTATTGTGCATCTTTGGGGAGACGTGAAGAAACACAGTTGGGTGTCGAAGATTGAAGAAGGGAACACTTCAAGCTCGAACAGGAACGCTGCAAGTAAGAATAGGAACGCTGCAAGTAAGAATAGGAACGCGGCAAGTTACGTTACGAAGAAACCTATTTTCAAGAAAGAAAAGGAACGCTTTCAAGAAAGAAAAGGAACGCTTTCAAGTAAGAAAAGGAACGCAGCAAGTCACGTTACGAAGAATACCTATTCTCAAGAAAGAAAAGGAACACAGGAACGCAGCAAGTCCGACCCAGTAGGTGCTTAGGATTGTCGTCACGTCGGGAACTTCGAGCCGCCAACGTCGTGTCAAGCCGTCGTGTCGAGCTGCAGAGAGGGATCCACGGGTCCTTTACGCCATCGCGTCAAGAACCTTTTAAGCGGGTGGACCGCGGCTCAGGTACGTGCCACCTAACGGTGTCAAAGGTGCGTGCCTGAGTTAACGCCGTTTCAAGGCGATGCGACATATTGTGCGGTGTCGCCAACCAAACGTGGTTGAACAGCACTACTGCGCCTGTAAGGCTGCGCACGTTGCGAGGGCCAGACTGTAGGCACTGCCGAGGCAACCGGTCGTTCCCACCGGTTGCTGAGCACCTCGTAGCGCGTGTAGCTCTCTGCAGGGTAGTCCCCACCTTTCCATTCCTGCACATTTTCCATCCCTGCCGGAGCATATCCCTCTCATAGGGCCCTCCGGTAGGTCTGATAGGGCCGCTAGGGCATTGATAGAGCTAGGGTGCCAACCAAGGAGGAAGGATGCCGACTACAAGAAGCCAGAAGAACGAAGATACGCAAGCCCGCGTGTTTGAAGAACCCCCCGCGTCACCGTCGTCCCGCGCGACAATATTATCACGCGCTAACCCCCGCGTTACGATTCCCGCGTCTGTACCAGTTCCTGCAACAGTGCCTACGAACGCGCCGACAGCCGAGAACACTACGATGGATGCTATAACGTCAACCGCCGCCGCGACCGCCATCCCAGCGCCCGCGCCCGCCGTTGATAGGATAAATAGTAGGTCGCCCGTCCAATCCGTACGATCGCGCCAATCCACCGCTAGTGCTGTACTGCGCATTAGGCAAGCAGAATTAGATGCTGAGGAGCGCCTCGCCGCGATACGCCGCCAGGAATTGCGACTCGAAGCCGAGCTGGTTAAGAAGAGATTAGCGATAGATGTAGCTACCATTCGCGAGGAAACAGATCGAGATAGTGATATAGCCCAGGACGTCGCGGACACCGATAATCGAATCACGAATTGGCTGCAATGCGCGCAGCCTACGGGGGACGAGGAATTACCATCGCTGACTCCGATAGATCAAACGTCGTCAGCGATACGCGCACCCGCCCCGGTTCACATACGGGGGGAGGAAGCCGAGCGCACCCGGGGTAGGCAGGAATTTACGAGGCCGCGTACGCCACAGTATGAGGAGCGAGAACGCACGTACTTTCCAAGGGAGGAGCCGCCCCGCGTAGAGAACAAGGAGCCCCGTGAACCTAGGTCGCGGTCACCGCCTAGGTCGCGACACAGATCTCGATCTCGATCTCGATCCCGAGATATCGATAAGCTAGCCGACGCGTTAAATAGGATGACACGTTATCGACCGCCGCCGCGTCAAGCGATAGAGTTGCCCATTTTCACGGGAGCGCCGCACGAGTGGTTGCTGTTCAAGTCAGCAATGCGAGACTCGACACGAGAGTATGGATTCTCACGAGGAGAGAACTTAGCGCGCCTACGCAACAGCCTGAAAGGTGAAGCGAGAGAGACCGTGTCCGCGCTACTTTGCACCGCTGCTGACCCCGCCGTGATAATGCATATACTCGAACAGTGTTACGGACGTCCCGAGATTATAATCGACAAGTCGCTCGACGATTTAAGAAAATTACCGCGACTCGGTACGACGGCCGCTGAACTCAACGCGTTCGCGATAAAGCTGCAGAACATCGTCAGCGTGCTATCGTGTCTGGATGATAGGGGGTACCTACAGAACCCAATGCTGTCCAGACACGTAGTAGAGAAGCTCAGCCCACACATGCGCGCGCGTTGGTGTGATTACGCCCAAGAGCATGGTAGTCGCGTGGAAGCGGAGATCGTTACGCTGTCGCGCTACCTAATGAGGGAAGCTGATCGGGCCGTAAGATACGCGTACTTGTCGACCGTGACTACGACTTCAAAGGAAGCGACGCGTCAGCAAGCTCCCGCCAGAGCACAAGCGGTCAATAGGAAGAACAAAGCGCGCGTACCCGCAACGTACGCCGCCGCCGAGCGACCTGGCGAGGACGAGAAAGAGAGGGCTAAGAAGACGTGCTTGTGCTGTGGCGAGGGACATGCCACGCCAAGCTGCAAGAAACTTGGTGACATGACGGTCCAACAAAGATGGGAATGGGCCAAGGAAACTGGAGCATGTTTCAAATGTCTGGCGAGTAAACATCGTCGATTCAAGTGTACCGCGAGGAAGTGCGGAGAGCAGGAATGTCGTAGATCGCACCATAGGCTACTCCACACCGCCGACCGAACGTCGGACGCGGCTAGCGCCTCCACCAACTGTGGGAGCGGGAGCGTGAGGGAAGAATCGGCGACCACCGCATCTGCCCATGCCGGCAGCGAGATAAGCGCGGTGTTACTTAAAGTGTGCCCAGTGACGTTGCGAGGGCCAAATGGCAAGGAAATAGAGACGCATGCGTTACTGGACGAGGGCTCCACTATTACGCTACTCGACGAAGAGATAGCTAACGAAATGGGCGCGAAAGGAATTAAGCGAGCGTTACGCGTCCACGGGATTACGGCCACGCGGCAAGAGAACGACAGTCGTTGCGTGGAAATAGACATCAAGGGAAAACGCTCAGAATATTTTAACATACGCACGCGTACTGTTAAAAGTTTGAATATAACCGGTCAGACCGTGAAAGCGAGCTATCTACGCTGCGAACACATGAAACGTATACCTGCACGTGACGTGTGTTACGAGAATGCGAAGCCACGTCTATTGATAGGCGCCGATAATTGGCATTTGATAGTGTCGCAAACTTTGCTCACGGGACGGCAGAACGAGCCAGCCGCTTCACTTACGCAGCTAGGATGGGTGGTCCACGGAACGGTACCACGGTGCGTAACTGGATTCGAGGCGAGCAGCGGGATAGCATTGCACGTGCACCCACAGGAAATATCCGATGATTGCGAAGAGTTAAAGGACCTCATCACATCGCATTTCTCGATCGACGCTCTGGGGATAGTTCACCAGCCGAGACCAGTGCTGGCAGACGAACGGGCGAAGGATATTTTCACGAAGACTGCTCGGTTGGTTAACGATCACTACGAGGTAGGATTGCCGTGGCGGAGTGATGAGCCACACCTACCACCGAGTTACGATATGGCCTTTCGTAGACTCAGAACCATTGAAAGGAAAATGGATAAGTCAGCTGACTTCAAAAAAGCATATGTGTCGCAGGTCAATCATCATCATCATCATCATCATTTCAGCCGAAAGACGTCCACTGCTGGACATAGGCCTCCCCCAAGCGTCGCCACAGCGAACGGTCCTGTGCGTCTCGCATCCATCGGACTCCCGCAACCGTTACCAAGTCATCGGTCCACCTTGTAGGAGGCCTTCCAGCGCTACGTCTTCCGGTACGTGGTCGCCATTCCAGAACCTTTCGGCCCCAACGGCCATCTGTTCTGCGAGCAATGTGCCCTGCCCATTGCCACTTTAGTTTGGCGATTCTTCGTGCTATGTCGGCAACCTTGGTTCTCCTGCGGATATCCTCATTCCTGATTCGATCACGCAAGGAAACTCCGAGCATAGCCCTCTCCATTGCCCTTTGGGTGACTTTAAGCCTTCTAATGAGGCCCATTGTAAGCGACCACGTTTCGGAGCCATATGTCATCACTGGCAACACGCACTGGTCAATAACCTCATAGAAAAAGGGTACGCGAACAAAGTAGCCGAGAGTGTAGGTAGGGAGAGTGTCATACCGGAATGGTACCTACCACATTTTGCCGTCACGAACCCGAATAAACCTGGGAAGATACGTCTAGTTTTCAACGCGGCAGCAACCTCTGCAGGGAAATGTCTGAACGACGAGTTACTCTCCGGGCCCGACATGTTGAATACTCTCTATGGCGTGTTATTTAGATTTCGTGAAAGGTCGATAGCCGTCACCGCGGACATACGAGAGATGTTCCTTCGAATCAAGATTCGGCCGGAAGATAGAAGAGCGCAGAGGTTCCTGTGGCGTGGCAACGATCGGTCCGGACCACCAATCAAGTACGAGATGGCGTCAATGATTTTCGGTGCTAGGAGTTCACCTTTTCTAGCACACAGCGTGCGCAATAAGAACGCGGACGATTGCCAAGAAAGTCGCCCGCACGCGCACTACGCCATCACGCGTGCTCACTATATGGATGATTGGGTGGACAGTTACGACACCCGGGAACAAGCGGCTGAGGCTATGAGGGAGGTGGTCGCCGTGCACGCAAGAGCCGGTTTTCAGTTGGCAGGGTGGCAAACCAACGAGGCCGACCTACTATGCGAGATAAGCGATAGCGACAAGTCCAGTTCGCCAAAGGAGTTAGGAGCGAACGCACATCGCACAAATGCCACGAGTGCCCGCTGAGGTGAAAGCGCGAGAACGCTCACCGACAAAGCAAGAGACATTAGCAGCAGTAATGTCCATTTTTGATCCGCTAGGCATGCTTAGTCCGTATACGATAACGGCTAAGATAATGTTACAAGACCTGTGGCGCAAACAGACCGGATGGGACGAACCCTTGCCCCCGGAAGAGGCTTACATTTTTGAAGAATGGTTAGGTGATTTAAAATACGTAGCGAACCTACGACTCCCTAGATGTTATTATAAAGGTGGTGTAGTGAATAGAACTCTACACACGTTCGTCGACGCGAGCGAGCAGGCGTACGCGGCGGCGGTATATATGAGGTCAGTGACCCCTGAGGGAAGAGTGATCGTGACACTCGTCGCAGGAAAAGCAAGGGTCGCGCCAATGAAGGCGCAAAGTATACCGCGGCTCGAATTGCAAGCGTGTCTAGTAGGTGCGAGGTTAACCGAGCAAGTTAAACGGGAACATCGTTTTGAGTCGTTAGATACGACATACTGGAGTGACTCCAAGACCGCCCTACATTGGATAAGGAACGAATCTTCAAAGTACACGCCGTACGTCGCGCACCGACTTCGGGAGATATGTGAACTCACACAGACAAAACAATGGCGCTGGATACCTACAGCCCACAATGTAGCCGATGACGCAACTCGGTCCGGAATGACGCAACTGGAAAGCGACAGCAGATGGTTCACTGGTCCCCTCTTCCTGGGCGGACCAGAACACATCTGGCCAACGGAGATCGCGCAGGGAGAGGGGGGTGATGAGATCGTCACGCACATAGCGCGCATCACCAGCCTCTTCGACACGACTCGTTTTTCGTCCTACGAACGATTACTACGAACGACTGCGTATGTCCTGCTGTTCGTCGACAAATGCCGCAAACGCGCTACCCGGTTGACGTTGCGTCACAAACAGGAGGCCGAGCTGCTACTGATAAGGGAGGCTCAGAGGGAGTGTTTTCCAGCGGAAATAGCGTGACTCGCTGTAGGTAGGAGAGTAGACAGGACCAGTCGACTCTACCGATTGGACCCGATTTTTCAAGACTACGTCATTCGTTTAAACGGTCGCATAAATGCCGCGAACGTTTCTCAAGATAGGAAGTGCCCACCCATCTTGGAAGGCAAACATCCGATGACGTCACTATATTTACGTCAGATTCACGAACGGGATCATCACGCGGGACGTGAATATATAGTGAACAAAGCGAGGGAACGCTTTTGGATTTTAAAGGTTCGACCGACAGTGCGCGCACTGATAAGAGATTGCGTGATATGTAAGCGACGAAGGAAGCCGCCAATACGGCCCGTAAAAGGGAACTTACCTATTGAACGATTGGACACCCACCTGCGGTCGTTCACCCGTTGCGGAGTAGACTGTTTCGGCCCAATGACAGTCACAATAGGAAGACGGCATGAAAAACGATGGGGTATGTTGTTCACCTGTCTTGTCACGCGAGCAATACATATAGAGTTGTTGCCAAGTTTGAACATCGATTCAGCTATATTAGCGCTAAGAAGAATGGCGGCTAGGCGCGGATGGCCTAAAACTATGATGTCCGATAACGGGACTAATTTTCGAGGAGCCGACGTTGAAATCCAACAGGCATATAAGCAGTGGGCGAATGACCTCAATGAATTCGCAATTAAGCAAGATATGGAATGGCGGTTCATTGACCCCGGGGCCCCAAATCAGGGCGGCGCGTGGGAACGACTGATAAGAAGTGTAAAGTCGGCATTGTCGGCCGTGTTGAAGGAACGCGCACCAAAGGAGGAGGTACTTTCCACGTTGCTAATCGAGATCGAGCACACCGTCAATTCACGACCCCTCACTCACGTAAGTGTCGAACCTGGCGACGAGGAGGCGCTCACGCCGAACCACTTCTTATTAGGCTCGGCTACTGGACTACCAACCACAGGGCAGTGCGACGTCGCCGATCGAAAGACATGGCGCGCAACACAGGCGCTAGCGGACAAGTTCTGGACTCGTTGGATAAACGAATACTTACCAACGTTGACACCGCGCGGCGACGTCCGAGATTCACGCACGCAACTCGCACCGGGGAATATGGTAGTCATTGCGGATGGTCAACTGCCGCGAAATGTATGGCCATATGGGAAGATAGTTCGCACCATACAAGGACCTGATGGTGTCATACGCAGCGCTGAGGTACAGACGCGTGGAGGCGTTTTCAGACGCCCAGTTAGAAGGCTCGTTGTCCTGGCCGATGGAAGTTAGGCTCGCGTTGCTATGCCGGGGGGAGGCTGTTACGGACACGAGCATGTAATTTAGAATCACTAAATATAATCAACATTACGTCATTCATAGATGCGTAACGTATGTACATACGCGCTGGACATAATAAAGGGCAAGCCAATCAGAGGCGAGACTATTGTCCAATCGGCTACAGGGATAGTATATAAGGCTATGTACTGAGTTCTTAGAAGTACATAATGCGGTTCTCAGAAGTAAATAGCGCAGAAAAACCGTTAAGAATAATCTGGATTTCTATTGGTGGATTACAACGGAGAAAATCACGCCACTATTGACGACCAATAGTGTGCTTGCGGTATGCGGGGGTCGGGGAGGTGTACATCAGCCGGCCTCAACAGGATTAGGGAACAGGACGAGAGAGATAGGGACTCTCTCCCACGACTTGCGACCGGCTGAAAAGGTACTTAAGCTACACTTTCCTAGAAGACGACGTTCTCTCTCTGCAGTTCGACTTGAAGCGTCACCGCGTCAGTTTGTCTTGGCACCCTACGCTCCTGGAGCGGCCCTAGATTTCCAGATTTCCTAAGTTATCTAACGTATTAGAGTCAGTGAAGTATTGTAAAGTAACTGTGAACTATTTGTGAGTTAGCGTCACGCGTATGTACGTAAAGGACTCGTTTATGTGAAAGTATTTACACGTGTTATGTGAAGTCTTGTTATTTATACATGTTAAATAAATGGCCGAGGCCTTTCAAGCGTGACCATTGTGTTGTGTAATTATTTACATCCTCTGCCCCCAACATTACCTTATATAAATAAAACAAAGTCGTATTAGTTACACTATTTATAACTCAAGAACGGCTACTAAAAATTTCTAATAACTATTAAAAATCGAAAAGAATCACAAAAAAAGAATACTTTTGGAGGAGTTTATTCGTTTACTCCATCATTCCATCATTCGGTCATTCATTCTACCATTCGGTCAACCATTCCACGATTGACAACAAAGAATAAATGCGGAATCTCCGATCTTACCTTATATAAATAAAACAAAGTCGTATTAGTTACACTATTTATAACTCAAGAACGGCTACTAAAAATTTCTAATAACTATTAAAAATCGAAAAGAATCACAAAAAAGAATACTTTTGGAGGAGTTTATTCGTTTACGCGATACAATTAGCACACGATCTTCTTGATGCAGCACAAATATAATCTAGAAATAGGCGAAGTCGGCGAGGTCCTCCCAGCAGCTGAGTGAAAAGGCCCCATGTGGCTCTCAGAGGCTCGCAGGTCTGTGGCGGACAGGTCTCGCATAGCCGGTAGAGGCATCCAGAGACCAGAAGAATCGAAAAAGATCCACATGGCGGGGCGGACAGGTTCTACACGGCCAGTAGAGGCCTGTAGAGGCCTTGGCGGACAGGTCTCGCACGGCTGGTCGAGGCCTGTGAAAACCAAAGCAGCAGAAGAGGTCCTTCTCACAGCCGTCAAAGACCGGGAGACCATTTTCACAAACATAATAATATATTTCACTTCAACACCTCAGTTTGAGCAACTCAACAACTGACGTTCTCAAAAAAATTCAGCTGACAACCAGACTGACACTGGATGCATAATTTAATTTTTCAAAAACTAGAGACTAGAAACCAGCCAGTCTGGTTGAAATATATAAAAAAAAAGTATAATTCAGATGATAGGAAAAAATACTACCATCTGCGAGTTATTCTGGCGTGCACTGCAGAAACCGTTAAAGTTATACGTATATAACATAATGTCACAACACCAACAGGAACAGGACGTAGTTAAATAAAGATGCAAGATTTACCAAAAAACTGTCTTGTATTTCTTAATTCGCATGTACAATATTTAATAATTGATACTTAGCACTAGCTTACTGATTATTATTCCAACTATCTATCCACCTATTGCGTTGAGTTCCAAAAACCAAGAGAGCGCGCAGCCGGCCAAACGTTCCGTTAGCCCACCTTAACCCCTCCATTTTTGCACGGGAAGGAGCGAGTTCTCTGATTGGTTTCCGCCGATTTGCGTCAACCAATCACAGAGCGACCACGAATATACTAAAAGGTTAAAGTTGCCAGCGTAAAATATTAAATTAAAGCTGTATTAATACGTGTATCGATTAAATAAATCGATTAACAATATTAAAATTCACAAACCCTAACAATCGACCGTCCTGACAACGTGTACGTCCCCGGACACGACACCAGGTGGAACCCTAACAATCGGACCGCTGGCAGGCTGCTTAGTTTTTGTTTTTACATCATTATTTATTATTTGACTATACAGTTACAGTAGTTTCAATTTAATTTGTACACTTCTATGAAAAATAAGAAAATCTTTAAAATAATCTAAATCTATTACAACAGTTTTAATCAATTCCCAAGAAATTGCCGCTAAAACGACACGTATACGACTTTACAAATTAATAACAATTTGTGTTAGAATTAAGCTCATTAATATAAATATTTCATTTAAATTAAGGACAAATTCAATAAAGTTTACATAAATGCAATAGCTAACAGTTCACTCAATTGGGGTAAATATCTGATATAAATACTCAACTACTATCAAGGGATGTGAAATACAAATCAACTTAATAAATTCATTTAACAATTTTCAAGTCTAGTTACTGAATTACATCTATGGGATCAGTAATATCGTGTATGACTTATATTATTAAATTTCTCTTTGATCAGAAAACAGCGATCGATATGTTTTCTATCACTTTCAATCAAACTTTGCTTTAGGGCCCGAACGATCGATTAATCGGTTTACCCATCATATAACTACTAACCCGAACGATCGATTTTTCGGGGCCTAACTAATGCCTACAAGACGATCGATTTACTTGTGGCAGTCAGTAGGACATTAATTGTTGAATCAAGTCACGATCCGATCGATTCTCGTGCCTGATCTGAAACAATGAACAACACGTATCTGTAGTTAAAGTGTCTCTAAAACTTAATGGGATACACTATAGATCTTGGGAAAAATTAAATAAGATGGTCAAATTATGGTTCATTATGGTCCTCATCGTCAGTGCCACTAGTATCAGAATAATTCACCTCTAGGGCCGCAGTGTGTATCCAGGGCATCATGCGATCTGCTGCCACGGTTGTAGGTCGTTTGTTTTGCATACTGGTCAATCCTGGAACCGGTGCTACCTTATATCTATCCCTACCTAAAACTGTGGTAACACGATAGGGCCCTACAAACGAGGGCATGAGCTTTTTACTCTGCCCGTCATTATTAAAACAAGTCTTAGTAATTTTGACAAGTTCGCCTTCGACATAGGTCCGGGCTGGTACCCTATTTCTATCATAACTCTCCTTTTGCTTAGTCTGTTCATTATCAATCCTTTTCTTGACCTCCTCTCGAATAACAGTAATCTCACAGTTTTCACGCGAGTCTTTGGTAACTTCGTTAAGAATGGGATTTATTTCACTACTCATATTAGTTCCAAATAATACCTCTGAGGGAGTCCTGCCAGTGGTTTTCTGAAAAGTATTATTTAGACCCCACTGAATTTTCCCTAAATGACTATCCCAATCCTTTTCACCGTATTTAACAGTCATCGCTTTTAAAGAGTCGAGAATGGTACGGTTGTAACGTTCAACCTGGCCATTTGACCTTGGACTGGCTACTGTATTTAAAATATGTTTAATTCCCTTATCTAGGCAGAATCTATTAAAAGCATGAGATGTAAAGCAGGAACCACGATCGCTAACAAGACGATCAGGGATCCTGAATGTAAAAAATATATCTTCAAGAACTCTAATTGCATTCAAACTATTTGTATTTCTGACGGGTTTGATAAAACAGAATTTAGTGAAGGCTTCTACAACTACCAGTAAATAAGTGTAGCCTCTCTTTGACTTAACGAAAGGCCCGAGGTGGTCAACATGCACCGTATGAAATGGTACCTCTATTTTTGTGATGGGATAGAGCAGACCTTCCTGTGTATTAGTCTTATTCTTTGCATATGCACATTCAATGCATGAACTAACGTATTTTTTGACAAACTTGGACATTTTGCTAAACCAATAATGTTTTTTTATTCTTTCAAGGGTCTTCTCCACCCCAAAATGGCCAATATCGTCATGGTTCATCCGACAGACTTGCCACCTCGCACCTTTTGGCACTACCCAACGAACATTATTTTTATCATTACCTATACAACGAAATAATTTGTTATCCTTGACCACGAAATTATCTTTTATGTATCTGAGTTCCTTCTCATTAAGACTATCTTTTAAAATATTTTTAATCCTACATAGTTCGGTATCGCCAAGCTGAAGCGTATGTAACCAATCCTCACTAGTGATTGACATAACAGAAAATTGATCGGTGGGATTCTCCCCTGACCTCTCGATTGGATTACGGGATAGCGCGTCTACATGGCCCATCTTTACGCCTGCTCTGTACTCAACCGAACATTGGAACTCCTGCAGTAAGAGCCACCAGCGTGCTATTCTCGGGATCAGGTCTCTTTTTGAGAACGTAGATCGTAGAGCACTACAATCCGTAATGATCTTGAATGATTTCCCTAGTAGATATACCCTAAACTTTCGCAAAGAGCAGATTACTGCTAGAGTTTCGAGTTCGTATGAGTGGAAATTCTTCTCTTCCGGAGAAGTCTGTCGACTGTAGTACGCTACTGGACGAAAAGCATCATTGCCTTCGGAGCGCTGCAATAATATTCCTCCAAGACCTAGTTTGCTTGCGTCGGTGTGAAGCTCCGTCTCTGCTGCAGGATCATAGATTGCGAGAATGGGCCTATCAACCAACTTGGATTTCAAGACTTCAAAAGCCTCCTCTTGACTATCACCCCATGTCCATGAGGAGTCCTTTTTTAGCAACTTACTGAGAGGCAAGGCGATTCGGGCAAAATCTTGGATAAATTTACGGAAATAACTAGCCAGACCCAGGAACTGGCGTACATTATGAACATTCTCAGGTCATGGAAAATTCATGACACTAACGATTTTCTTATCACCTGGCCTAACCCCCGCTGCACTAATTTCGTAGCCCAGATAATCAATTTTGTCTCGTAAAAAGTCGCATTTCGAAAGATTCAAAGTGAGATTTGCTTTCTCCAAAACCTGCAATACCTCCTCAAACCGTTCCAAACATTCACTGAAGTCCTTACCAAAAATAAGGACGTCATCTAAATAAGCAGTTGCCTTGATGAACCGAGACGACCCTAACATCGAATTCATCATTCGTTGAAATACAGCCGGTGCATTAGCCAAACCAAACGGCATGCGGTTAAACTCGTACTGGCCGTCTGGCGTGACAAAAGAAGTGAGATGTCTGCTCTGTTCCAAAATTTGCACCTGGTAATAACCTGATGTAAGGTCGAGTGAAATAAAACAAGCCTGGCCAGTAAGACGTGCTATTTCGTCTTCAATAATGGGCATAGGATAGCGCTCCTTCACCGTGATAGAATTGAGCATACGGTAATCGACACACATTCGAAATGATCCATCCTTTTTGCGTACGAGTAGAATTGGACTAGCGTACCCTGAGATCGACTCCCTTACTATCCCTGCATCCAGCATCTCCTTCACCATTGCCCGTACCTTTTCTCGTTCATAATGCGATAACCTATATGGGCGGTAGACGACAGGGCGTTCACTGGTTAACTCTATATTCATTTCGGTCGCTTTGGTACAACCTAGGTCCCTAAGAGAAGACGCGAAGCAATGATGATATTTTCTAAGCAACTCGAACAACCTTTGTTTTACGTCTTCTGGTACCTTATCACCGACACGAATAAGATTCTCATCGAAGTCGCCCTCAATCGCCATAGGGATTTCTGGTGGTTCAACGACTACCCTACTAACAACTTCTACTCGTTTTGCACGACATAAAACTAAATCATTAGCGATCCAGCAGGAGTTCGAGCATGGGAGCACGGTTATATAGATCCGACCATTTTCAGAGCGATAGAGACCTCCACAAACAAAGTGCTGTTTATTTGGTTTCCCAGCGACGATATTTCTCAAGAGAACGCTGCCACATGTGGAGGGTTCAATCCATGCCTTCACTGATGCTGCACCAAAAGACTCTACCAATCCTTTTGCCCTAATCTTTAAAGAGGACTCTGTTAGATCCGGATCTGGTTGTGGCATTTCATTGCCAATATCGATAAATTGTAGCCTAGTTACATCCTTATAAACTATGATGTGAGGTTGTTCAGTGAACGACTGCCCTATAAGCGCGGATTTCTCTAACAAATCATCACCCACAATCTTGCATGAAACCTGAGCATTGACACCATCCACCTCGAAATTAAGCAGCAACCCTCCCGGCGACTCTATTATACCGTGTCTTTGGACATCGCCAACGCCTTCAACTCCCTGCCTTGGAGTAGCATAAGGAGGGCACTCCGGTATCACCGGACGCCCGACTACCTCCGTCGTGTGGTCGAGGCGTACCTGTCGGACAGGTACATTATCTACACTGGTCACCAGGGTGAGTGGGAACGTTGAGAGATGACGTGCGGTGTTCCGCAGGGATCGGTACTAGGGCCGCCCTTGTGGAACATCGGATACGACTACGTGCTGCGCGGCGACCTCCCTGGCGGGGTCAGCGTGGTCTGCTACGCAGACGACACGCTGGTCCTGGCGCAGGGAGAGTCGTACCAGGCGGCGGTCGAACTAGCGACACGCGGGGTTGCGACAGTCGTGGGCAGGATCCAGGAGTTGGGACTCAAGGTGGCATTGCACAAGTCCGAGGCAATGTGCTTTCACGGCCCTCGGAACGCGCCACCACCGGTTTCCCAACTGACGGTAGGAGGAGTCCACATCGGCGTCGGGTCAACGATGAAGTACCTGGGACTCGTTCTCGACAGCCGATGGGATTTCGAGGAGCACTTCCGACGTCTGGCTCCCAAACTAAATCGGACTGAGGCTGCCGTCGGGCGGCTCCTGCCCAACCTTGGGGGTCCAGACGCCTCCTGCCGGAGGCTCTACGCGGGAATCGTTCGGTCCATGGCCCTTTATGGCGCACCGATATGGGCGCCGGCACTGCGGAAGCAGCCGGCGGCCCGGCTGAACGCATGCCAGAGGGTCATGGCCATACGGATGGTGCGAGGATACCGGACGATTTCCCGCGAAGCGGCGAGCCTCCTTGCTGGACAGCCACCATGGGATCTGTTAGCAACAGGCCTTGCTCACATGCACGATCTGCGCATGGAGATGCAACGCCGGGGCGAAACTCCGCTGCCGCGACAAGTCGCAGCATGGCGGACAGAGCTCCGGCGGGTTCTATTCTATTTATGTTTGGTTTCCGCACTTAGTCCTACGTGGACCATTGTACGTGGGCCATGGCGGCCATAACCTTAGGTGGGCTTATTCCAACCAGCCCACCTCTCTCCAAAAACAGATAAGACCTCTTAGGTTTTTCAGGACATCAATAAGGGAGTTCGGGGATCCTAAGGTTCGTGTGCGTATTTCAGTGACACCTGTGCAGTCCAGGAGCACATGTGCAATTGTCTCCTCCCCCTCCAAACATGCTCTGCACAGGGGACTGTCTGTGATGCCTATTGTGTGGAGGTACTTATTCAGTGTGCAGTGTCCGGTGATGGTCCCCGTCACCAGGCGCAGGCCGCCTCTGTCCAAACTTAGGAGTTTTTTGGTGAGGGCTTTATTGAGATGTGGCAGGGCCTCCTTGGCCTGCCTGCATCCCGGTTTCGAGGACCACCATCGCTCTGCTTGTATATGCGTGTGTTCACGTAGCCAACTACGCAGCTGACCAAAGGGGACCGGCACAATTGGTTCAGGCCCGAAGGTCACCGCCCCAGATCCTCTCCTGGCCAGTTCGTCCGCCGCGTCGTTGCCCAGTGAGCCGCTATGACCTTTAATCCACTGTAGTGTCACAGTATTGCGTTTCGGTACTGTGACACTTTTCAGTGCTGAGTGGCATTCTTGTATGATTTTCGAGGTGGTAGAGTTTTTGCCTAGGGATTGTAGGACTGAGGCACTATCGGAGAGTATCCGAATGTGTGTGTCCGTTACATTCCTAGTTTCTATGGCGTGGGCCGCTAAGATTATACCAACACATTCCGCCTGGTAGACGGTGTTAAATTTTCCTAGCGTTCTGGATATTCTGATATTGAGGTCATTGGAGAAGTCTCCAACTCCCGTGCCAGTATCTGTCTTTGATCCATCCGTGTAGACTCTTAGTTCAGCTGGGCCTGAGTAATCGTGCTCTTCTTCTGTTAGTTGAATATTGAAATGCTTTTGGAAATGATACGCCTTTGGAGCTTTGTCGCTAGGTGCTGCCATCATAGGTTGTCGTTTAATAGCGTCTTCCATTAAGCGTATGTGTTTGATTCTGGAATCTTTACTCAGGGTGCCCGATGCGCTGAGCCTGAAGGCCGCTGAGGCCGCCTCCTCCTGCACTATTAGATGCAGTGGGGGCAGTCCCAGCATCGCTTGCAGGGCAGCCGTGGGTGTGGTTCTCATGCTGCTAGTGATCGCTACGCAGGCGAGTCGTTGCAGTTTTTCAAGATATTTTTGTGCTGTGCTCAGTTCGGTCCTGGGCCACCAAACTAAGGAGCCATATGTGATTATTGGTCTAATAACAATGGTGTATAGCCAGCGAGTAATCTTTGGGGCTATGCCCCAGGTGCGGCCTAGCATGCGTTTACACTGCCACATAGATATACTGGCTTTTTTGGTGATGTACTCGGTATGTTTTGCCCAATTCAGCTGTTTGTCCAGGTAGACGCCCAGGTACTTGACTTCAGTTGACAGGCTAAGGGTAGTTCCAAAGAAATGTGGTAGCTGTAGTGCTGCCAATTTCCTTTTTTTGGTGAAAAGTACTAATTCAGTTTTAGTGGGGTTCACAGTCAGTTGGTGTTCCTTACACCAGTCCTCTAGTATTTTCAAGGCCTGCCGCATAAGGTTACATAGTGTATTTTCGTGAGTGCCATTTATTATAATGGTTATATCGTCGGCATATCCTACGGCGAAGTAACGTCTTTTAACTAGATTATCTGCAACTAGGTTCCATAGTAAAGGCGAGAGGACATCCCCTTGGGGGTAACCCTTTGCCACCATGGCCCTTGTGGTGTTATTTATATTTACTTGTACTGCTCTAAGTCTGAGCATATTTGTGATACAGCCACTCAAGGTCGGGTCAACACCGTGACTTTCGAGTGCTGTGCTGATGCTTCGGAACATAGTCTTATCGAAAGCTCCTTCGATGTCTATGAAGACTGCTAACGAAGAGCCTTTGTGATTTATTGCGCATTCAATCTTTGAGATCACGCTATGTAGTGCAGATTCTGTTGATTTACCTGTTGAGTAGGCATGTTGCTGCTTGTGGAGCGGTCTCTCCAAGAGAGGTCCGTCCCGGATGTGTCTGTCGCAAAGCCTTTCTAGGGTTTTCAGTAGGAAGGATGTCAGGCTACGGGCCTGTACGCCTTGGGTTGTGTATAGTCAGTTTTGCCGGGTTTCGGGATGAAAATAACTTTCACCTCACGCCATGTGTGTGGTACATATCTGTGTGCTATGCAGGCACGGTAGGTTAGGTTAGGTTAGGTTTTTTTTTTTTTTTTTTGTTAGTAGCAGGGTGGAAAATCCTCATGGACGCCGCGACTGTCCCACTAATAGGACAGTCGCGGCAGTGCCGGACTCTTACCGGCTAAAAACCACTCCTGCTCGTCCTATATAACCACTGGCATGGGGAGACCAGTGCTGATGCTCTATCTTATTTCATTTATATTACAGATTATTAAAGGGCCCTGTCCTTAAACTATTTCTACATACTACTTGTTATCTCTACTGCCTTCAATTTGTCTTGGCTTTATTAGAGAGACCAGTGCTTATGCTCTATTTTATTTATATTCTATCTCTACATACTACGTATCTTACTGTACTAATAATTCTTATTGCCTTCTTGTCGTTATTGCTCTATGTTACATGTATGCTCTTTCTTAATATATAATTTGTGCTTTCTTTCTTGTTTTTGTGTAATGCCTGCTGCGTTGTATTTTTTTTTTTTTTTTTTTATTTTTTTTTTTTTTTTTATTTTTTTTTTTTTTTTACAGATTTGGTTAACTTTTATTATATATTACATTATATAATTTGTTACACCTATATGTGCTACGTTTTATTTCGTGCAATGACTTTTTTGGCAATTTCTTCGCAAAACTCTATAAAATCACCTCTTACATCTTTGCTGGCTATAATTTCTGACAAGTTTTCTTTGTTTAGGTTTTTATTTATCGTCATTTCTAGGTTAAGCCTTTGATTTGCGTAAATTGGGCACTCTACTAACAAATGCTCTACATTTTCGTCTTTGCCTGTGTCACAGGGGCACGCCGGACTCTCCTTGCGCTTGAACCTATTCAAGTACTCAGAGAATCCGCCGTGCCCCGTTAACACTTGTACCAGTAGCGGATTAAGCGGCAACTTATTAATTAATTTATAAGCCTTTAAGGCATCGGGAAAGAACATTTTCGTTGTTGACGCGGTGGTTCCTGTCGTGTACCTGTGCTGCCATTCCTCCAGCGTGTCCTCACGGATCTGTCGCTTGATGAAGGATACCGGGCACCTATCATAATCCGGCTTGGTCTTCAATCCAACAGCTGCCTCTTTCGCCAATTCGTCAGCTCTTTCATTTCCCTCCAGCCCCACATGTGCTTTAATCCAAAATAATCTAATTATTTTGTCCTGTTCTGATATTTTTAGGATATTTTGCCTTATTGCAAAAACTAGGGGATGGAGGGAAACACCGCGTGTTACCGCCTCAAGAGCTGACCTAGAGTCACTATATACATTGAAGCTTCCACCGGATCTTCCCATAACCATTTCGGTAGCCTTCACCAGCGCCAGTAGCTCCGCTTGGTAAACGGTGCAGAATTGTTCCAGCTTGAGCTTTTTGTTTTTAATTTCTGCGGCACCATCCCATAAGGATATTGCCGCACCAACTTTACCGTTGATTTTGCTACCGTCTGTATAAATTTTAAGGTTAGCTTCCTCTTGCTGAGCCAACTCTGCATCGTCCACCACTAATTTAAATTCAATAGCCTTATGGGCCGCTGGATGTAGTGTGTGTGTGTAAGGTATCGGTTTCTCCACTCTCCTATCGCCAACTATTCTCAGGGAGTGTCCTTTCTTTATTTCATAAAGCGAGGCTGCTTCTCTGATCCTAAGATCCAGTGGAAGCATCCCTGAAAGCAGTAATGCCGCGTTTAGTGAGGTCGTCCTATACGATTTGATAATTTTTTGTACAAACCCGCGTTGAACTTCATTTAGGTATTTCCTCGTCCCTATTTTCTCCACCGCTGGGGCCCAGGCACTTGCTGCATACATTATTATAGGCTCTACCACTGCCACGTATATTGTTCTGATTATCTCCGGCGAGATCCCCCACTCTACTTTGGCCGCCTTCGCCAGCTGCTTGTAAACGTTTATTGCCTTACGGCAAACGTTTGCCACGTGTGTGTTAAACGTCAGCTTGTTATCTATGGTCAGTCCAAGTATTTTTATTTCCTTTGACATGGCCAAGTCAACACCCCCCATGCTCAGGAGCGGCGTGTCGTGCTTAAGCCTGTTAGTAATAACCATTGTCTTTGTTTTCTGAGGCGCGAATTTAAGCTTATTCACTTCACCCCACTCCTGGACACGGCTAAGGGCCGTATTAGCCTGTCTCTGAACCTCAAGTGCAGTCTCGCCGGAGAAAACCAACACAACGTCGTCAGCAAACGCTTGGCAGTAATCACCTCTCCCTTCCAAGTCCTTCAGGAGCGGGTCCAGCACCATGTTCCAAAATGTAGGTCCTCCGATGGATCCCTGGACACACCCTTTAGTGGTCATTTTCAAAAATTCTGCTCCTGCATACCTAACCCGGACTTTTCGATTCGACAGGTAACTGTCCAAAACTCTGCGGATATTTTTGGGGCACTTGGTTTCTGCTAGTCTACATCTTATGGCAGGCCACCAAGCGCTATCGAAGGCTCCCTCTATGTCCAACGATACGATGACTATTATCTTACATTCTTTAAGTTTTGTTCGGATATGTTTCAGAAGGTCATAGAGGGAGTCCTCGGTGCTGCGCTGCGGTGTGAAGCCATACTGCCTAGCGCTCATATGCTCAATGGTATGCCACCTGACTCGCCGTATCAACATCTTCTCCCAAATCTTTCCTAACACCGGCAGCAGCCCAATAGGGCGGTAAGATTTGGGTTTGGTGTAATCATCTTTCCCGGGTTTCCGCAAGACCACTACCACTGCTTCTTTCCATGCCGTGGGAAAGAGGGAAAGACTAAGGCACTTGTTAAGCAGCGCCAAGAACAGGTCTGGGTCCCAGCTGATGGCCGCTCTGCAGATATCCGCCGTAAGCCCGTCCAGTCCTGGAGCCTTCTTGGGGTTGAAGCTGTCTGCAGCCCACTTGAGTTCTTCCATGGTGAATGGGGGGTCAGATGACTCACCTTCTTCAGCCTCATTCACTTTCTCTGCTTTTTCCCTCACCAGTTTATGGGCTACACTGTCCGCCCGGGCCTCATCCTCAGGATAGAAGGTCTCTGACAGAGCCCTGGCTGACTCTTCGCCTTCCAGGACTCTGCCATTGCAGACAAGGGGGATGTCTTCCTGCCTGGTCGTTGTGCGTCCTATCACCCTATATATCCCGTCCCACATACTTTCCCTATCTTGTTTTCCACAGAACTCTTTCCAGCCAGTTGTTCTGGTCTTTTCTGCAAGTTGCAGGTACTCTTCCTTCACCTGAAGATATGCTTGTACGACTATGTCTCTACGAATTTGGGCAGCATTTGCAATACGTCTTTTCAGTGTTTTGAGCTCTTTCTTCTTTTTTGTCAGTTCTTCTGTCCACCAAGGCAACACTACTCTCTGTTTGTGTTTAGTTTTTGGAATATGTTCTTCGCATGCTTCTTCTATGGTTTTAGTGTATTCTACTATTTTACATTCTAGTTCTTCTGCTGTCTCTATTTTTGCTATTTCTTCTAAATTTAGATTATTCCTTTGCCAGGTTTGTGTTATGTATTTTCTAAACTCTGACCAGTTTGCCTTCCTCGTGTTATACTTTCTGGTGGTTCTTTTTATGTCTACTCCTTTAGATCTTTCCAGGTTGACCTCGAACAGAATTGCTCTGTGATCCGACACTGTTAAGTTTCCGTCTATCCTCCAGTTTGCAATTTTCCCAAGCATATCTTCTGTACATACCGTTATGTCCACGCAGCTTGTGTATCTTCTGCCTCCTCTATGGTAATCGTATGTGGGCTGGGACCCTCGGTTTAGGATGTGAAGTCCCAATTCGTCCAATGCTCCTGCCAACTCCTCCCCTCTCCTATTCGTTTCCCTACTCCCCCACCATATGTTCCAGGCGTTTACGTCCCCACCCAGTATCGTGTGCTTATTTCCGGCTTCCCGCATCGTTTTTTGGATATTTGCTATATCCCGTTCTATTTTTCCGTCCCCCTCCGAGTATATCGAGACGACCATAATTTCCCAGGCCTCAGTTCTCAATCGCGCTACTGTGATGTTTTCTGTTGTCAGCGTCGGGCACTGGGTTATGTCAATGTTGTCGTCGAATACTGCAATAGCGGACTTGATGGTTTTGTCCGTATTCCCTTCACATTGCAGTATCCGAGCTCCTTGGTAGGACTTCATTTTCTTGCTGGCCCCGGTATACGGTTCCTGCAACAATGCAAACGCAACTCTCCTCTTCACCGCTTCCATCATTAACTCGTCTGTTGCATGTTTGCACCTCTGCAGGTTGGCCTGTATTGCGCGATACTGGTATCCTTCTGGTTCTGTTGCTGCGCTGTTATCATTGTTGCCCGTATCAATTTCAACAATAGGCTACAGTGGACCTTGCTAGGGTTTCCCACTTTCTTCGGACAGGGCAATCAGGGCTGAAGGCGTTATGCTCTACGTGGTCCATTTTGGCTTTCTGGCAGTTTCTGCATGTTGGTGCGTCTGCTGCCAGGTAATCAGCACATTCCGTTCGCAGGTGCGGGCCTCCGCAGTGGGCACATCTGTCCTCCTCTTCATTACATGTTTTCTTGCTGTGTCCATAACCTAGACATCGAGAGCATTGGACCAGCGGCGACTGATCCTCTGCCCTCAACCTCTGTATGTCGAAATGGACACAAGTTGCCGTTGTCAGAAGGTTCCAGACTTGCGGGGCTAAGCACCACGTGTTGTTGATGTGGATTCCGTGCCTTCTTTTTGTACCTGATTGCTGCTCTGTAATCTTCCTCTTTCACACTTTTCAACAAGTTTTTATTTTGAGTACGGAGCGCCTTTAAAATGTCGTCTTCGGTGTTGTATTTATTGACATTCTTAATAATAATTAGAGGGTCTTTATTTTTTATCTCCTCTACTCTAAGGTTCATTCCATCTCTACAAATCTTGTTTTTAACTCTATCTACTTCGGTCTTCGTCTTGCACCCGAGGATTATTTTTTGATCTCTTGCCTTACGTATTTTATCAATTTGGAAACCCTCATCCTTGGCATTCACTGCTTTCCTAATCTTTTCCATGACTTGGTCTCCTGTCTCAGTTTTATCGGTAGATGTGATTACTACCGAGTGCACAGCCGCATGCTCCGGAAGTAACCTCCTTGAAGGACCGGCCGCTACACTTGCATAGGTCACGTGTGCTTCTGTTTCTGTATCTTTCCTTTCCATTACTTCTCTCAGACGTTCCATTTCTATCCTATTCTTCTCTATCTGTTTGCTGTGGTCTGTTATTTTATCAATAAGTTCTCTATTTAGCCTGGCCGCCTCTGTTTCTACTTCATCTTCTGTCTCCCTGCCACTCCGCAGCTCTTTTGATTTCCCACTTTTCTCAGATGTTTTTTCTAGCTCAGATTCTTTTACCAGTTGGTATAGTCTCTCCACCGCTTTGGAAATCTCATCCTTTATCTCCTTCTTAAGATTACGAGAACTTACCAACTGAATTTTGGCCTTTGTGAGGCAGGCCTTGGCCTCTGATGTTCTATTATGATAACGAATCGGTTGCGAATCAGCTGGTGAGATAGATCCTGTTCCTTGTGACAAGTTTTGCCAATTAGTCTTGGCCTCTTGCGAGAGCGCCGCCTTTGGTTTGAGTTTGGGCGGGGAAGTCGTAGGGGCCTTCTTCGGAGGGGTTGGTGTTTTGAGAGACTGCGCTGCCTTAGGCCTGTCAGCCTCCCACTCCCCAATGCTCCGTCTCACTGATGGGCCCTCTTGTGCATTGTGTGACCTCCCGGTATCCAGACTCTCCTCCCCATCCTTTGTCCTTTTCACAACCGGTGTCCTGATACCGAACATTGTGAAAACGCCTGGTCAAAAATGATTAATAATGGATCCCTGTAGAGGGGGGATCAGTCAACTGTATAAGTAAATGAGCAATCGAAAAGAAATTTGTTATCCGTTAAGTAATGCTTATAAAGTACCACCTTAATTGTCTAAATAACTGAAGGTTACTATAAACGCTATTCGAATATTGAGAGCAATGTCAGTGAGTCCAATGCGCTTGATAGCTGATTTATGCAGTCCTATTCAGGTTTCAGTTATTCTAAATAACGTAATTTTGTGCTTTTATAGAGTCTTGCTCTATCAATTGTCTTACAAACTAATTGTTTAAATAAAAAATAAAAATAAAAATAATAAAAATACAATTTTCGACTCTATGTAGAGTCAATCTCTATAAACCAAAAAATGGGTCTCCCCGAGCCCTTTCAGACAAACCCAAACACGGTGACCCGGGCCCTAATGGTTCCCGAGATATAGCAACTTGAAATTCAGGTCACCGGTCAAGATGGCGCCCGAAACTCGGTCACCTGCAATTTTCTCCGAGACACTTTGTCCAAACACCACCGTGCCTGGGCTCCCCGGACTGGGCCCGACTTTATCTATCTTCCTGTACAATTTTCAGGCTGAAAATTTTCAGATCCCAGAAACTCCTGAAAAGATGCTAACTAGGAAGAGAAGGTTTAGGCAAAGTCCCAAAAGAAAACCCGAGCGTTCCACGACCCCCGGTTCAGGAGTTATCCGGGTTTAAAGTATCGTCTGACAGTTCGAGAACTGTCAAAGTCAGTTTCAAACCCGAGCTAACTTCCCTTCCAATGGTCGCAAAACGTCCGTGTTTGGACTTATTTGCCTTGTCTCCACCCCCTTCAGACCGCAAAATGACTTTCAGGGTCCCGAAAACCCCCAGTGTCAAAACACTGAAAATTACGTGAACAGGACGTATATTGTCTTCTAATTACAACTGTCAAAACGGCAACTTTCTACGACCACCAAGTCCAGAGTTGTGTCGAGTGTAAGTTTTTCAAGATGGCGGGCAAAATGGCGGCCGCTTGCATAAATTTGGCCCTGGTTGACCGAAAATACCCGAGTTTGGGCTCTTTGCATTGGGCTTGAAGAGCCCAGTCCAGGTCTTGAAAATTCAACCCTAAAAAACTTACCCTCGATTTATTCCGGTCAAAAAACCCCTTAATTTACACTAAATCAGTGCCTACATCAAAATAACAATCAAAAAACCTATGAATATTACAATTTATGGTAAATCTTGGTTACAGCTATTTTTAAGGAGTGGTTGCGGAAATTTATCACCCTTAATTAATACCCCTGTTATGAATGATAAAAAGCTGAAATTTGGCAAAAGTATACTTTACATTAAGGCCCTTCAAATGGAAAAATAAAAAAGGGGTGTTATCGCGACAAATAATTAATTATGATTTTTTGAAAATTTTGAAAAATTTTGAAACTTAATATCTACGCAACCACCTCACCTTTTTTGATGCTTGAAACGTCACAATGACTTGTACGACGTCCCGCCTCGAAGCCACTCGATGATGACAGCCGCACCCGACCAGAACTGGTTGCACGTGGCCACGTGGGATGAGGTTTTCCTTAATTTTTTCCGAGCGCGTGGCCCAGAAAAATCGAGTAGCAGGTCCAAAACACGAGCGTCAATAAGACGCGTCGTTTAACGTCAAAAAATTATGGTGTCGCCGCTCTACTTTTCGCAGCGTTTCACTTAGAATATTTAATTTTTTCAAATTTCTCACTTTTATGCAATTTCCACTTTTTCCAAGGCACTCACGATTTCACTTATACCACCAACGGATTGTCCGCATTTTTTCACGCAATGTAGTGGTAAACACGATGCGAATCGGTTGAAAAATACCACTTTTAAAGATTTTTCTAAAAAATTTATGCGCGGAACAGCCTGTGGCACGTGTTATCGTCGCGGGGGGTGACCGCGGACTCTGGTTAGGTTAGGTTAGGTTAGGTTAGGTTAGGTTAGGTTAGGTTTTTTTTTTTTTTTTTTTTTTTTTTTTTTTTTTTCTCTCTACCTCTGACATTATCAGAGCCTATTTCTAGCTATGTCTCTTTCATACCAGTTCTCGCTAGCTTGCCTCTCGCACTTTTATTCCTCATACTGTTTCTTTCTATCATCCTTCCTCAATCAGTATTTTAATGGGTGGGGCTCCTATTTTTCTCACTGTCTTTTGTGACCTGACTATGCTATACTCATACATTTTGTGTTCCTTTTATTTGCGAACAAGGGTAAATGACACTCTGTTGGGGATTTTTATTTCCAGTAATTTACAGGACTATGTTTTAATTTACATTTTTGTAACTTATTTTTAACTTACATTCTACCTTACATGGCTAACAAAATATAAACTAACATAAATTTACTACTTACTTATATTCTTATACTTATCATTTAAGGGGTGATTTTACATTCATTGTTTTGGGGTTTTACATACACAATATATCTTAACAATTTATTTTACTATATCTTATTTCTAAGTATTTTCCAATTTACATTTCTATTTTGTTCTACTGGCAATAACATTTTTATTTACTTATCTGTCTATTCATATGCATAACTAATATATCATACAATATAGTGGTTGCATACTTTATTGATCCGTTTTATTTCTTTTTATAACCCTTTTCACGATTTGTACACAGTAGTCTAAAAATTTCTTTCTACTTTTACTTGCCATTATTACTCCTATGTTTGCTTCGTTTAGTTCTATGCCTAATTCTTGTTCAATCTGATTTCTTTCGTAGGCGTACGCAGGACAGCGAATCAGCAGATGTGGTACCGACTCCGCAATATTTGGGTCGCAAATACACGATGGATTCTCCTTACACTTGAAACGATAGAGATATTCAGAGAATCCACCGTGCCCCGTCATGACCTGAGTCAAGTTCCCATCGATTTGTAGCTTCCTGATGATCCTGTACGCCGCCACCGCATCCGGGAAAAACATCTTGGTAACAGATGCCGTTGTTCCGGTTCTGTATCTGCTGTTCCACTCGTCAAGCGCTGCCAGACGAATACAGCGCTTGACGAATGAAACAGGACAAAGATCGTACTCCGGCCTCTTCTTACTCAAGATGGCAGCCTCTTTTGCTAGCTGATCCACTCTTTCGTTGCCCTCAATCCCTGCGTGAGCCTTTATCCAGAACAAGTCAACTACCTTGTTCTGGAGAGAAAGAGCAGTTAAGTTTTCTCTTGCTTCCACTGCCAGGGGATGAAGGCAACTGTGGTTTTTCACTGTCATGAGAGCTGCCATTGAGTCGCTATAAATACCAAAGCTGGACGCCGTACTCTTCCGGATTTCCCCAGTTGCCCTGCATATCGCCAGGAGCTCCGCCTGGTAGACCGTGCAATAGTCTGGTAACGCCAACTTGAGGGTGCGTATTTCGGCCTCGCTGTTCCACAGGGACAACGCAGCACCGACATGCCCCCCAATCTTGCTCCCGTCGGTGAAGATTCTCACCTCCGGTTTGGCGCTGGCGTCAACCTGCTCCTGATCTACCAGACTTTTGAACTCCAGGTCGATACGCCTGGCGGGATGCGGTGATTCCAACGCGGACACTGGCCTCTCCATCTCCCTGTCCCCTAATATTTGTAGTGACACTCCCCTCTTGGCCTCATAAAGTGAGGCCATCTCACGAACTCGGAGATCCAGGGGGAGTATCCCCGCCAACAGGAGTACTGAGTGGAGGGAGACGGTACGGTATGCCTTACACATTTTTTGTGCTATTCCGCGTTGCACGACGCCCAGCTGTTTTTTGATTCCCAGTTTTCCTGCCTCTGAGGCCCATACGCTGGCAGCGTACAGGATAATCGGCTCTATTGTGGCTACATATATTATTTTAATTACTTCGGGGTTTAGTCCCCAGCTTATCCTCGCTGCCCTGCACAGCTGTTTATATACCCCAATTGCTTTTTTGCAGACGTTCCTGACATGCGTGTTAAACGTCAACTTGTCGTCGACGGTGACACCCAAAATCTTGATTTCCTTAGACATAGCTACCTCGACCCCGCCCATGCTCAGTCGTGGGTTGTCGTACTTCAATTTTCTCGTAATAGTTATCGCATTTGTTTTTTGAGGCGCAAACTTTAATTTGTTATCGACACCCCACGCCTGGACATGTTCTAGGGTAGCGTTTGCTTTATGTTCTATTTGTAACGCTGTGTCACCGTCGAAGACAAGGACCACGTCATCCGCAAACGCCTGCACGTATACGCCTTGTCCAATCAGAATTTTTAGGAGGGGATCCAGCAGCAAGTTCCAGAAGTTTGGGCCTCCAATGGAGCCTTGTACGCAGCCTTTGCTCGTGCCTTTGGAGAATTCTTCACCCGCATACCTGACCCTGACTCTCCTGTCCCTCAGGTAGCTGTCGATGACCCTCCTCAGGTTCAGCGGACACTTTTCCTCTGCCAGCCGGACCCTTATTGCTGGCCACCAGGCGCTGTCGAAGGCTCCCTCTATGTCTAATGATATTAGCACCACTATCTTTTTTAATTCAAGTTTTCCTTTTATGTGCTTTACAAGATCATAGAGGGAGTCTTCGGTGCTCCTTTGAGGCATGAATCCGTACTGGCGAGTACTCATCCTGGGTAAAATGTAGAACCTGAGGCGAGCCATCAACATCTTTTCAAATACCTTGCCTAAAACCGGTAAGAGGCCTATGGGCCTATATGATTTTGGGGTGGTGTAGTCTCTTTTCCCAGGTTTCTTTAGCACCACCACCGTGGCCTCCTTCCAGGTTTTCGGAAAATATCCGAATCTCAGGCATTGGTTCAGTAGAGCCAGGAAGGCATCGGGTTCCCCTCCAATGGCTTGGCTGCATATATCGGCTGTGAGGCCGTCCACTCCTGGTGCCTTTTTGGGATTGAATGATTCACAAGCAGTTTTCAATTCATTCAGCGTGAAGGGTGGATCGTTGGAGTCTACTTCCTCATCTTCATTGACCTTTTCGGCTTTGTCTCTTATACTGCCATGATAGGTGTTGTCAGTACTTGTGAGGTCGTCCGGATAAAAAGTCTCCGCTATTAATTTAACGGAAGTTTCTGCATCAAGCACCTTTCCGTTTTTCATCATAAGCTCGTCCACCCCTCTTTGCGCTGTTCTCCCAATTACCCTGTAGATCCCCTCCCAAACCCCCTCTCTGTCCTGTTTATTACAGAACTCCTTCCAGCTCTCGGTTTGGGCTCGAGCTGCCTCCACCTCATATTCCCCTTTCTTCCTTAGGTACTCTTCGACGACCTTCGGTCTCCGGACTGGAGCAGCGCATCGCACCCTCCTTTTGCTGGTAGCGACGCTCTTTTTCATCACCCCGAGTTTCTCCGACCACCATGGCATAGTTAGTTTCTCTTTGGATTTTTTGATGGGCATTGCAGCGTGGCATGCTTCCTGTATGATTTTTGTATAATTATTTGTGGTTATATCTAAAGATTCTGTATTATTAATTTGGTCTATTGCAGTTTTGTGGAGATTGTTCTCTGTTCTTAATTGAGTGAATTTCTCATGAAATTTAGCCCAATTGGCTTTTTTAGTATTGAACATGCGCGTAGTTCTTTCAATTTGTATCCCATTTGCTCTCTTTAATCTGACGTCAAAGAGTATGCCATTGTGGTCGGAGCTCGTGAGGCCCTCGTCGACTTTCCAGTGCTCTACCAGCTCTAGGATATCGTCGGAGCATGCGGTCAAGTCAACATAACTGCTGATGCGCTGGCCTCCCCTAATGGTGTCGAAGGTCGGAATTTCCCCTGTGTTTAGGATATTCAGCCCGAGCCCCCCGAGAGTCGCACACATTTCCTCACCCCTGCGGTCAACCACCATGCCCCCCCACCAGGTGCTCTTCGCATTGGCGTCCCCTCCAACGAGAAATGGTTTTGAGCCGATGGTAATACTTACTTGTCTGAGGTGGTTTAAGTAAGGTTCCATTGGCTTATCCGGCTCAAAATAAAAGGAGGCGAGTGTGATCTCCCAAGCACTGGTTTGGATTCCCACCACGACTATATTCTCTGTGGTGAGTTTCGGGTACTGTCTCACTTTGATGTTTTGGTCGAAGACGGCAATTGCCGCCTTGACAGTCCCGTTTCCAACACCAGTGTCTTGGAAGATCCGCACTCCCCTCTGGCTCCTCATATCTCTTGAGCTGCCGACGTATGGCTCCTGCAAGAGTGCTACAGTAATTCCTCGTTTCTCTGCCTCCAACAGCAGCTCGTTTGTTGCCAGTTTTTTCCGTTGGAGGTTGGCCTGTGCGAATTTAAAGGAGATTTTTTCCCCTGGTGCGCCCTTAGCAATATGCAGTGGTTGACCGCGCTATTGCGTCCCATTTGCGGCGGACGGGGCATTCGGAACTGAAAGCGTTATGCTCTTTGCTTAGTATGTTCGCTCTATCGCAGTTCCTACACACCGCCGTACCCCCCGCCATCCAGTCTGGGCATTCGGTCTTCAGGTGAGGACCACCACAGTGACTGCACAAGTCCGCCTTTTCCGTACAGTACCTTCGCCCATGCCCATAGGCCAGGCAGCGAGTACATTGCATGAGAGGGGTCTGATCTTCGACCCGAACTCTCTGCAAGTCCACATGGACGTATCCCCTTTTTGTTATTCGCTGCCATAGCTCAGGGGACGTGCTGAGCACTATGTGTACGGAATGCGGGTTCCTTGTTTTTCTCCTATACCTAATTTCTATTCTGTCGTCCCCATCACGGAGGCCACGAAAAACGTCCCGATTCTGATTCCTCAGGGCTTTCTGCACATCTTCGTCTGTGTTCACTGCTAAGACGTCTCTGAGTATCAGCATCGGGTCCTTGTTTTTCACAGCCTCCACGGTGAGGTTGATGCTATTTCTTTCTAGTCGTTCTTTCACCTTATCCCTCTCACCTTCCGTCTCGAACCCCATGACTACCTTTCTGTTCTTTGCCTTTCTCACCCTTTCAACCTTTATCCAACCTTCCTTTGCTTCCACCGCTTTCCTCACCCTTTCCAAAACTTCCTCCCCAGTCTCCGTCTCGTCCTTCGAGGTGACCACCACCGAGTGCAGCGTGTTACGTTTTTCTAACGCCCCACCCGCAACCCAGGTTGAGGCCACCTTCGCGTACGAGGGTGTGTCAGAGTGCGACTTCTGCTCCTCCAGTGCTGTTTTCAGTTCCTCTATGCGCTTACTGTTTTCTTCTAGCAACTTGGAGTGCATCTCGATTTTATTTATAAGGAGTATTGTATCTTCTGACCTATTTTTTCCAGTTACTTCTCCTTTGTTTTCACTCTGTGCAAGCTGTTCTCCTACTTCTGGGTGGCAGGGTTTTTCTTTTAGTGCATCAATCTCCACTGCAGCGTCCTTAATAAGTTTGTACATTGAATCGACTGCCAGAGTGATACCTGCCTTTATTTCTGACTTCAGGTTCCGCGATTCTCCCAGCTGGGTTTTCGCCCTCTGAAGCCAAGTGCGACCTTCGATCACTCTGTCAGTCGATGCAATTGTCTTTTGCGACGCACCCGCGTCTTCCGTTGTACTTCGCCGCTTTGTCTCCTTCGCAACTTGGGGTTGTGTAACCTTTAGCGCTACCCTTGGAAGGGTTGACGGGATATGCGCTAGCTTTTTTGGCGATACAGTGAAGGTGGTCGATGCAGCTGCCCTTGAGTCCTTAGCTTTGCTGTTCTCCCACTCCCCAATGCTTTTACGAACACTTGGGGTGGGTGTCGTCTTAGGAGATGGTCCTGCCTTCTCTTTGTCAGCTGGGGAGTTAGTCTTTGGGGGTGTTTGCTTGCGAGGTGTATGTGTGAGTGTCATGATGTCTTGTCACGAGGTAGATTGTCTTCTATTAAAACTATAAATATCCTACTTTCTGGGCTTGCTTTCCCTATCCCTGTATATGGGGGATGGTCAAAGTCAAAAATTCTGCACTATCCCTGTAGAGGGAGGATAGTGAGTAGTCACAACTGCAATTATTATCCCTGTACAAGGGGGATATCGTTTGGTGTAGTAAAGAGCCGCGATCAATAAAGTATGCCGCCCTATTTCACAATTTACACAGTCAAAATGTTAAAAACTTAAAACTAATTTATATATGAGTCCCTCTATACTAGGGACACAAGTTCGGTTGGGTTTCACGTGTGTCACGGGCTGTTTTTAATTTAAAAACAATAAAAAGTGCAAAAAGAGGAAGAAAAAGTTTTTTGGCTCTATGTAGAGCAGAACACTACCGCTAGAAAGAGAGCCCCCTTCGAGCCCCTCCTAATGAACCCAAACACGGCAGCTCTACCTCAAAGGGTTCCGGAGATATGGCACTTCAAAATTTGGGTTAGCAATCCAAGATGGCCACCGAAACTGGGTTAATTGCGGTTTTCTCCGGGACCGTTCGACCGAATTCCGCCGTTCTTGGGCTCCCCAGACTGGGCTCGACGAGATCTATCCCCGGGGGTAGGTTTCAGGCTGAAAAAATTTATTTACAGGGATTTCAGCAAAACCACATCAGACCGACAGAGTAAGTCCTGCCAATGCCTCCTAAGAAAGTACGGATCTTCTACGACCCCTAGTTCGGAAGCTATCCGAGTCTGAAATTTCGTTTGACAGTTCAAGAACTGTCAAAGTCAACTTTCAGCCCGGTATAACTCCCCCCCCCGTGGCCGCAGAATATCCGTGTTTGGACTTGTCTGGCTTGGCTCGATTCGATCGGGCGTGCGAAGTAACTTTCAGGACCCTGAAAATTTTCAGCGCCAAAACGCCTGAAAACCAGCTGATCGGGTAGAGGGTGACTCCCCAGGTCCCTAATTGCAAACCGCAACCCTCCACGACCACCGGGACCGGAGCTATGTCCAGTCAAATCTTTTAAAGATGGCCGCCCAGCTGTCAAATGACAACTTCGTGAGGCTATTACTCCGCAACCGTTTGCCGGAGAGAGATGCGGTTTCGACTCCTGTTCTTCCCCTCACTCCGACCAACCTCCAAAAGCTGTTTCAGAGCTGAAAAATTTCAGGTCACCAAAACGCCTGAAAGGTTGACAATAATATTTTCGAAGATATCCCAACAACAACCGTGAAAACCCGGAGCTTCTATCTTAATCGGTCTAGAAGTTATGGAGTTCCAAAGAAGTTAACCCAAGAACTAAAATGGCCGAAATTTGACTTTTTTCGCGCTGCTTGGCCTGTTTTAGCCCCAGGAGATCGAGATTTTGGTTAAAAAGGACGTTCTATATTAGTAGAGCCCGACTGTGATGACAGAATTATTAAAAAGTTTATATTTCCCAATAAATAAACCAAAAATCTCTAAAATTCCATAACTCCAGAACGAAAAATCGAAAAATTCTAAAAAAATATGCATAAAATATACCAATTCAGTCTCTATAGGCACATGAAATAAAATTACAAAAAATATAAAAAATAAGTGGTTTTTTGATACAAAAACCGGTTTTTTCAATTTAATTGAAATATCTCGGGAACCAACTATGATTAAAATAATCTATAAAAAGATTTACACTAGGGACTCAAGCGCGCAACAGATTTAAATAAAAAATATGTATCTTCCCACTGTGGTTTCCGAGATATTTTACGTCCAAAATGAGTTTTTCTAATATAAATAACTATAAAACTATCTTACATAAAATTATTCTGAGAATGCAGGGGGTCCTCTCTGCTGGTGAAGCAGGGAGCCACGAAGAAACGGCGTCCCTGCGACAGCTCCTTCTGCGACCTCGTGCACACGTGGTTTTTGATTTTTCCTTGATATCTCTCAAATTTTCTTCTGGAAAATTCCAGAAAAATCTTGGTCTGTAGATCCTTCCAACCCGCATAAGATGAATAAATAAAAATGGGGGGTCACCGCTTTCGTTTCCTTGTCGTAGGCCGTTTAGTGTTTCGACACTTAGGATATTATAACCTATTCACAGTTTTTCCTTTTTCTTTAATTTCCACTGTAATCCAATGGTGTCACTTTCACTTTGTGGCATGCGCCAACTCTTAACGCGTCGATTAACACTTAATTGACGAAAATTAGACAAGTTTTGACCACTTTTCTTAATTTTTAAGTGCGGAGCGTCTCCAAAAACGATCCGACCGCCACGAGGGTTGGGGGGATACTGGGTTAGGTTAGGTTAGGTTAGGTTTTTTTTTTTTTTTTTGTGTATCTATTCTACCGCAGACATGATGGTCCGCGCCATTTTTTACAGTGTTATTTGTTTATGAAAGTTTAACAATGGCATTTTGTCGTGCCCTCATCTTAACATTCACTTAAAAACTAAGCTTAAAAACTACGCGAGTCCACCTCAGACTCATATATATATTTTTTTTTTATTTTTTTTTTGTTTTTTTTTTTTTGTTTTTTTTTTTTTTTTCATTGTTGTCTTTTTTTTTTTTTGTTTAAATTAGTTAAGTTAGTTACATAGTTATACAAATTACTTTTACTTATATTACAATAAAACTTAGACACATCAATATATCGGTTAGGTTAGGTTAGGTTAGGTTAGGTTAGGTTAGGTTAGGTTAGGTTAGGTTAGGTTAGGTTTTTTTTTTTTTTTTTTTTTTTTTTTTTTTTTTTTTATTGATGCTTCTACCTCCGACATGTATCGGAGCCTATGCTAGCTACTTTAAATTTTCATTCATTCCAGTTCTCGCTTGTATGCCTCTCGTACTTTCATTCCTCATACTGTATCTTTCTTGCATTCATCATCTCTTGTTCCTTTATGGGTGGGATTCCCAACTATAACTATTTATCTAATCTTACTAAATAGATTTCCATTTTTATTTATTGGGTATCATTAAGGGAGTGGTAAACTGTTTTTTATTTTCACATTTTACATTTTTTCGCTTCCTTAAATTACATATAAATATTTCCATATACAAATGGATAGGACAGAAGGGAAACGGGAAGACAATTTTATTCCACTATTTGCTTAATCTAGGCTTAAAATCTAACAGTTCTTCTAGCACACATTATTTAATTTTTACAAAAACGGAAGACCTTGATACAATCAAAATTATTATTATTCTAGACTTATTCTAATTTCAATACTTATAATTTTTTATTCAGTCCTATCTTACATTTATCTATTAAACAACTTTTATGGCTATGCTAAACTTAATATACTATATTATATTATGATAGCATATTTACTTATGCAGTTTTGTTTCTTGCAATTACTATTTGAGCGATATATTTGCTGTAATCTAGGAAAATCTCTCTATTTTTACTTTTTATAATATCTTTAAGATTATTGCGTGTTATTTTTGTATTTAACGCATGCTCGGCGTTGAAGCGGTGCCTGTCAAATTGAGGGCAGTCGAATAGTATGTGCGGGACCGTTTCACTTACATCTGGATCGCAGATACACGATGGACTCCCCTTGAGCTTGAAACGGTTCAAGTACTCGGAGAATCCACCGTGCCCCGTCATAATTTGCGTGTTTATGCTGCTTGTTCCTATCTTTCGGATGATCCCATGGGCTGTCCGGACATCTGGGAAAAATAATTTCGTTACAGATGCCGTGTCACCAGTTACGTATCTAAGGTTCCATTCGTCAAGCGTCGCCATACGTATGCTCCGCTTGACGTATGAGACCGGACACTGGTCGTAATCTGGTTTTCTTTTGGGATTTTCAGCGGCCTCCTTTGCTAACTGGTCGGCTCTTTCATTCCCCTGTAGCCCCACATGAGCTTTAATCCAGAACAAGGTTACAACCTTGTTCTGGCGGGATGCGGATCTAATGTTATCCCTAGCTTCTACAGCAAGAGGGTGGCGTGAACCGGGATTTGCTAATGTTTGTAGAGCCGCCATTGAGTCGCTGAAAATTCCAAAGGAAGACGCTTTAAGCTTGGTTACTTCCTTTGTTGCCCTTGCAATTGCCAGGAGTTCAGCCTGGTATACCGTGCAGTAATTTGATAGGGCAAGTTTGAGGGCTTTGGTCTCAGCCTCACCATTCCATATGGACAGTGAGGCGCCGACCCCTCCTCCGATCTTGCTTCCGTCCGTAAAAATGCGAATGTCAAAACTGCACCTGTCTAGCTGTTCTTGGTTTACCAGGCTGTCGAACTTAAGGATGTCGCGTGCTGCAGGATGAGGGTCATCTGTTGCAGCGGCCATTTGCTCGACCTCCCTGTCCCCCAGTAATGTTTGGGGCACTCCCCTCTTGGCTTCATATAGACATGCCGCCTCACGAACTCTAATGTCGAGGGGGAGTAATCCAGACAGCACAAGTGCCGAGTTCAGGGAGACCGTGCGATATGCCTTGCACATCTTTTGAGCGACTCCACGCTGAACGGCCCCGAGTTGTCTTCTGATGCCCAACTTTTCAGCTGCCGGCGCCCAAACGCTTGCAGCGTAAAGTATTATGGGCTCTATTACCGCCACATACATCGTCCGTATCACTTCTGGGTTTAACCCCCAACTAACCTTTGCAGCTCTACACAGCTGCTTGTAGATCGCGATTGCCTTTCCACAAGCGAGTGAGACGTGTTTTTTGAAGGTTAGTTTTTCGTCAATCGTTACACCCAGAAGCTTTACTTCATTCGACATTTTAATGTCGATCCCCCCCATGCTCAGGCGTGGTGTGTCGTATTTCAATTTTTTGGTTATTACCATGGCAACTGTCTTATGTGGTGCAAATTTAAGTTTGTTCTCAACACCCCATGCCAGAACATGATTGAGAGCGGCATTGGCACATGCTTCTATCTCCAGCGCAGTCTCCCCGTCGAAGACCAGGACGATGTCATCCGCAAACGCCTGGATGTACGTTCCCCTAGCCTCTGCTGCTTTTATGAGGGGGTCTAGGACCAGGTTCCAAAAAATTGGGCCCCCAATCGAGCCCTGTACACAGCCTTTATTGGTTGCCTTTTTATACACCTCCCCACCGTACCTGATTGAGACTTTGCGGTCTCTGAGGTAACTGTCGATGACCCGCCTAAGATCAATAGGACACTTTTCTTCCGCCAGTCGAATCCTTATTGCAGGCCACCACGCGCTATCGAATGCCCCCTCTATGTCCAAAGAAACGAGTGTCACTATCCGTTTTTGGCCGAGCTTCCTGTGGACATGCTGCATGAGATTGTAGAGGGCATCCTCCGTGCTTTTCTGTGGCATGAACCCGTACTGACAGGTACTCATGTTCGGCAGAAGGTGAAACTTTAGGCGGGCCACCAGCATCTTTTCCAAGATTTTCCCCAATATAGGCAACAGCCCAATCGGCCTATATGATTTGGGGCTGGTATAGTTCGCTTTTCCAGGCTTTTTAAGAATCACGACGGTCGCCTCCTTCCAGGCAGTGGGGAAGCAGTGACATTCTAGGCATTTATTAAGGAACCTTAAAAACAATTCCGGATCATTACCCACGGCGTGACGACAAATGTCTGCGGTAAAGCCGTCTGATCCTGGTGCTTTCTTCGGATTGAAAGAGTCCATCGAATTTTCCAACTCAGCCATCGTAAAGGGTGGGTCACAAGGGTCATTTTGCTCGCCAGAATTTACGATTTCGGCCTTAACTCGAATGGATCGGTGATGTGCGTTGTCGCATTCTGTAAGGTCTTCCGGATAAAATGTTTCCGCTAGCAGTTTCACGGAACCTTTTGCATCCAGCACATCACCATTCTCTTCCAAAGGCAGGTCCTCCTCTCTACGCTGCGTCCTACCTATTACCCTATATATTCCCTCCCAGATCCCCTCCCTATCCTGTCTCCCACAGAATTCCTTCCAACTCTCGGTTTGAGCTTTGGCCACTTCTAACTCATACTCTTTTTTCTTTTTCAGGTACTCTTCTATGACCCTCGACTTCCGGATTGGGGCGGCGCAGCGGATCCTACGCTTCATGGTGACGACGGTCTTCTTCATCTCAACGAGTCTCTCGGACCACCACGGCAAGGTAAGTTCTTCTTTAGTTTTTATAGATGGTATAGTTTGTTTACATGCTTCATCTATTGCTTTGTAGAGGTTTTCTGTTGCTATATCTATTTGCTCTATGTTATGAATTTTTTCTATTTCTGTTTTAGTGAATTTATAGGTTATTTTCAACTGGCCAAGTTTCTCATGAAAATCGGACCAGTTCGCTTTTCTAGTGTTGTATTTACGGGTAGTTCGTTTAACTTTGACGCCCTTTGATTTTTGTAAGAAGATTTTGAACGTGATGCCGTTGTGATCCGAGCTCGTGAGTTCTTCGTCGACCCTCCAGTCGTCTATCATGTCCAAGATATCATTGGAGCAGGCGGTGATATCTACGTGACTACTGTATCGCTTTCCTCCCCGGATAGTGTCGAAGGTCGGAATTTCCCCTCTGTTAAGTATGTTCAGATTTAGCTCACCGAGAGTTCCTACCACCTCCTCCCCCCTAAGGTCAGCCGTTGGACTACCCCACCACATGCTTTTGGCGTTGGCGTCACCTCCAACAATCAGTTTTTTGGAATCGACTGCGCGCTCTATTTGTTTGAGGTGTTCTAAATAGTGCTCAATTGGCTGGTCTGGCTCAAAGTAAAAGGAGACAAGCGTGATCTCCCAAGCACTGGTCTGGATCCCCACCACAACGAAGTTGTTTGTGGTGAGTTTTGGGTACTGCTTGACTATGAAGTCACTGTTAAAGACAGCTATTGCTGCCTTAACAGTCCCATCTCCTGTACCAGTGTTTTGGAAGATCCTAACGCCCCTGTGACTCCTCATTACTTTCGCTCCACCCACATACGGTTCCTGAAGAAGTGCCAGTGCTATCCCACGTTCCGTGGCTTCTGTGAGAAGCTCATTGGTTGCTAGCTTCTTGCGTTGGAGGTTTGCCTGTATTGCTCCGTAGGGAGTATTTGCCTTGGAGGTGCTCTTAGCAGTAAGCAACGGTGGATCTAGCTATATCATCCCATTTCTTACGCAGTGGACAGTCATGGCTAAAAGCATTGTGCTGTGTACCGTGCTCGACTTTTGCCTTCGTACAATTTCGGCAAACGGGTGGTACGCCTGAAAGCCAGTCCGGGCACTCTGATCTCATGTGGGGACCGCCGCAGTGGCCACATAGGTCTGCAGGCTCTTTGCAGAACCGCTTACCGTGTCCAAAGCCTAGGCAGCGGGTACACTGGACCAACGGGGTCTGATCTTCGACCCTGATGCGCTGGAGATCAATGTGGACGGTCCCAATGTCCACCGCTCGTCGCCAGATGGTGGGTGACACACCGATTATAACATGGCCAATATGTGGGTTCCTTGTTCTTCTTCGGTATCTCACCTCCACCCTGTCTTCCTCAGTGTCGAGGCCATCAAAAACACCCTGGTTCTGATTTCGTAACGCCTTAAGGATGTCTTCATTAGAGTTAACTACCAAAACGTTCCTTAAGATCAGAAGCGGATCCTTGTTTTTGACTTCCTCGACAGTGAGGTCAACACCTTCTTTCTGAAGTCGGTCTTTTATCTTGCCCCTTTCTTCTTCGGTTTGTAAGCCTATTATAACTTTCCTATCCTTGGCTTTCCTCACCCTTTCGACTTTTATCCACCCGTCTTTTGCATTCACTGCTTTCCTAACTTTGTCGAGCACTTCATCACCTGTTTCCGTTTCGTCCTTGGAGGTAACCACTACCGAGTGCAAAGTGTTTCGCCTTGGCATTACTTTTACACCCTGGGCTGAGGCCACAGTCGCGTAGGTAACTCCCTGCTCAAGGAACTTTCTTTGGTGGTCAATTGCGTCCTTTAGCTCCTCCATTTTTTTATGGCTTTCCACCAAGAGGTTTGTTTGGTATTCAATTTTTTGTAAAATTGTAGCAGTATCAGAGTTATCGGGAGGAGTTTTGTCAACTGATTGAGGCTCTAGAAGCACGGACCTTTCCCTAGTTATGTGTTGTTTAGCTAGTTTTAGCTCCAATTCGACTTCCTTTACTAGCTGGTAAAGCCGTTCCGCAGCTTCAGAGATACCGTTCTTGATCTCTGTCTTTGTATTCCTGGAGCTGTTTAGATGCAGTTTTGCTTTGACGAGGCAGGCCTTTGCTTCCGCAGTTCGGTCAGAATATTTAATGTTTGGCGGTGAGAGTGTGTCGACCGACTTCCTTATTTGTGTCACAGCCACACTCTCTTGCGTAAAAGCAAGTTTTGTTTTTATTTTTGCAGGGCCGGCCTGCGACGTCAGTTCAATTGCAGTGAGATCGGGGCTGCTGTTTGGGGCTTCCCAGTTCTCTATGCTGCGTCTAACATTTGAGGAAACAACTGCTCCAGGTTTAGGCGGTGACTTTTTGCCTCCGGCTGCTTTAAGCGGAGTTCTATGGCCGAACATGTTGGAGAGTATGCGTCAAGTAATAAAATACGTCAATAGGGACAGTAAAGTAAAGATAAAATAATGTGTAAAATAAAAAAGAAAAGGATGTGCGCACAAAATAATAATAATAATAATAAAAAATAAAAAAAACAAAACCGCACAAGTACTAATAGCTAAAATAGTTTTTACAAACAAACTTTGTAAAAATTTGTCTCTACTTGAGCTCTACCCTAAGAAGCCTGATTATGGGTAGCGGTCAGGGGTCCTGTGTTGATCTAAAAGTCAATTTTTACTGACAGACCCTGTTTTTGCTGACTTCTCTTATATGGCTCTATGTAGAGTCGATCCAATATAATAACTGCATAGAGCCCACCAAACCCGTTCTAACAAACCCAAACACGAGGTAACTAGCTCCAAGGGTTCCGGAGCAATTCAAGTTCAAAAAATTTGGTTTTTATCCAATATGGCAGCCAAAATATGGTTAAAATTGGTTTTCTCCGTATCCAATGAACCGAAACCCCCCGTGCTTAGGCTTGTTTTACTGCGCTCGACAAGATCCATGCAGTGGTATACTTTTCAGGCTGAAAAATTTTTCCCCCCTGAAAACGCCTGAAAGCCAACCCACTCGCAAGATAAGTTTAAGACGATTCTCACAGAGAAAACCCCACTGCTCTGCGACCCTCCGTTGCGAAGATATAGGTGTTTGTATTATAACAAGATGGCGGCACAACTGTCAAAGTCAAACTTTGGCAGGTAATATCTCCGTTCCAGATGGTCGCAAACCCAGCAAGTTTGAACTCTCCTATCCTGGCCTGAGCTCGCCTATCTACTGAAACTGTTTTCAGGACCCTGTAATTTTATTGGCTCAAAACTGCCTGAAAGATGCAGGACAAGGAAGGCAAGGAACCCCTGTGTCTAAAATCAAAATCCGCAACCTCCTACGACCTCCTGGTTCAGGAGTTTATTGCGGTTCGAAGTCAAACAAGATGGCCGCCGAACTGTCAAAAGTCAGGTTTAAAGGCCCGTAATTTCGGAACCCTTCGTCGGAGAAAGTTCGGGTTTTGGATGTACAGCTCGGCGTCACTTCGAGTATATCCTGAAAACCGTTTCAGCGAAGAAAAACTTTTCAGGTCAAAAGCTCCTGAAACCTGGCCAAAGTCCATAAAACGTCTCAACTTAAGGCGAAAACCGAGTGCAATCGGCCCGGTAGTTCCTGAGATATAGCGAGTTGAAATTTTGAACCCAAAAAACCAAAATGGTGGAATTTAACAAAATTCTCAGTTTTGAAGATAATTAGCCTGTGTTTGGGCTTAAATGGGTCGCAATAGACGTATTGGACCCTGTCCCGAAGTCAAAATTTGTTATTTCCTGTTAGATTTGGAATAAATGCCTAAAAATAGAAAAAAAATCGATATCTCAGGATCCACTATACATAAAATTTTGGCAAAAATGGCAAAAAATAGGAAAAATCATGTACTATATGGACAAAAAACATAATATACTAAAACTAAATAGTAACACAGAATTTTTTTGAAAAAGTGAATTATTTATAAAATTAATTATATTTTGGAAACTGTTAACTTAAAAAATCTAAAATTCACAATTTGTGTTCCACTAATAAGCGCGCCAAAAACAGCAGTTGAAAATTTTCAAAAAATAGCTTATATCCGGAGATATTAGGGTCAAAATTTATAGATTTCAAAGTCCTTGTAAAAATCGGATATAATAGGTACGATAAAAATACTTGCAGTACCAGTCTTGAGTATAAAGGAAGATTACAGCTGCAAAGTTTCAGTCGCCTGGCTCTGCGTTTTCACTGCTTTCAGCTCCACGTGGTTTTCGTTTTTCGTGAATAACTCTAAGTGATTTGGGTTTTTCAGGCTTCTGAGTCGTCCGGACGGTGTACGGTAGCTACCCCCTACCTTTTTTCCAATAAAACAGGTAGGTCGTCGATCTTAATTCCGCAGCGTTTGTGATTGAAGATTTTGCTTCTGAACTTAACCTCAATTTATGAGGTTTTTTCAGGTTTTCACACTGGTGCACTGCAATCCGAGTGTGAAAAATCACAGGGGCATGTAGGTTTCACTTTGCCCAGCACAAAGACACCTCACTCGTCAAAATCGGACCACTTTATACCGGTTTTTGGATTTTTTATGTACGGAGCGACTTTAAAAACGATCCGACCGCCACGAGGGTTGGGGGGGATACTCGGTTAGGTTAGGTTAGGTTAGGTTAGGTTTTTTTTTTTTTTTTTTTTTTTTTTATTTTACCTGTCCGGGCGCCAAGGCCCGGCCCGCGAGCTAGCCTACATGATGTTCCCCGGATATTTTGCCAGGATTATAGTACAGGAGGGGGTATATTTCTTATCGTGATTTTTTATTTAATTCCTAAAATGGCTTGTTCGCCTTTTGCATATCTTTATTTGTACAGTTCTTAGTAATTCTTATCTCTTACTACATTCACATTATTTATACCTTTCCTTATATCTATTTTTCTTACACTCTGTTTATCAGCTTATTACATATTACTATTTTTCTTACAGCTATTTATTACCTTAATTACATTTTTACACATTCTTACGACTACTTGTTATCGTTGTTACATTTTACTACATTCTTATGACTACTTCTTATCATTATTACATTGTTTATTTATTATCTAATTTATTAATCTTAATTTTACTTATATTACTGCACTTGTTCTCTGTAATTTTATTCCTTATCTACAGTTTACAGTTTTTGCTAATGTTTATATAAGTTATTATATAATTTAACAAATATTATATATCTATTTGTTTCTTTTGTTTACAATATGGCATATTTTTATGCAGTACTCTATAAAGTCGTTGGTGAAATGTTTATTGGTAAGAAGCGCACATAGATTATCTTTACAAACTTTCATTCCTAATTTTTGTTCTAGATCAAATCTATCCATAGCGTGTGCGGGGCATTCTACGAGCAAATGTGCGACATCTTCGATTGCGTTGGGTTCACAGACGCATGATGGATTCTCTTTGCACCTGAAACGGTTTCAAGTACTGAGAGAATCCACCATGCCCCGTGAGCATCTGGGTGAGCTTTCCCTCCGGCTTGGCCTTGCGGACAAACCGGTATGCGTTGATTGCGTCAGGAAGGAACATTTTAGTGACCGACGCAGTGTCCCCGCACTGTATCGACTATTCCACAGCTTAAGAGACTCTTGCCGTATTAGCCTTTTTAAAAATGAGACTGGACACTGTCGTAGTCTGGTTTCCTTTTTGACGCCAAAGCCGCATGTTTGGCCAGATCGTCGGCGCGCTCGTTCCCGGGCAGTCCTGCATGAGCCTTGACCCAGAACAAGGATACATCTTTGCCCTGAAACAAGGCCTCTGCAGGTTCTCCCTCGTCTCCACGGCCAGAGGGTGGAGGGACCAATGGTTTGCGACCGTCTCCAGTGCAGCCCTTGAGTCGCTATAGAGACCATAGGTCACCTCCCTCCTTTTGAGGATGACGCTTGTGGCTTTACATATGGCTAGGAGTTCCGCCTGGTAGACTGTGCAGTATGCGGACAGACTGAGCTTGAGGTTCTGGATTTCGACCTCGCTATTCCATAAGGATAGCGCGGCCCCAACCTTCCCCTCAATTTTACTGCCGTCGGTGAATATTCGCACCTGCTGCACATTGTACCTGTCCACAAGGTTTTGGTCTACCAGTTGTATAATTTTCCATTGCCATATGTTCCGCCGGGTGAGGAGTTTCTGCAAACCTTACCGGACGCTCTGTCTCTCTATCTCCTAGTTCGGGCGGAGGCGACCCTCTTTTTGCCTCGTACAATGCAGCTGCTTCTTGTATCCTGAGGTCAAGAGGTAGTATCCCCGCCAAGACCAGTGCCGAGTGTAGAGAGACTGTTCGGTACGATTTGCAGAGCTTCTGAGCGAAGCCCCTCTGCACCGTGTCGAGCAACTTGCGCACCCCGACTTTCCTGGCTGCTGGTGCCCATACCGCAGATGCATACATAATAATCGGCTCTATGGTTGCCGTATAGATAGAACGAACGACTCCGCGTGCAGCCCCCAATCAACCTTTGCAGCTTTGGAAAGCTGCTTGTAAATGTCAAGGGCCTTCCGGCACTGTAGCGCGACATGCGTGTTAAAAGTAAGTCGGTCGTCAATGGTAAGTCCTAGGATTTTGACCTCTCGCGACATGCCGACACCGACTCCTCCCATGTTCAGCAAAGGGGCGTCATACTTAAGTTTCTTGGTTAGAACCATTGCGCAAGTTTTGTGCGGCGCAAACTTCAACTTGTTTCTGACTCCCCATTGCCGAACGTAGGCGAGCGCCGCGTTTGCCTGTCTCGAGACGTCAAGTCCAGTGTCTCCGTCAAAGACCATACACACGTCATCAGCGAAAGCCTGCACGTACACACCCATTTGCTCCAGTTCCGTAGTAGAGGGTCCAACAGAAGGTTCATAGGATGGGACCACCGATTGACCCTGCACACAACCTTTGTTGGTGCTCCTAGTGCATTCTTCCCCAGCGAATCTTACACTGACTTTTCTGCAATCCAGATAGCTATCCAGTAGCCTCCTGATATTTACCGGACACTTTTCCTCAGCCAGACGGATTCTTATGGCCGGCCACCATGCGCTGTCGAAGGCCCCCTCTATATCCAATGACACTTAGGGTTACCAGCTTTTTACGCTCAATCAAACCCTTGATTCGGTGTATTAGCGTATAGAGGGCGTCCTCGGTGCTCTTCTGGGGCATGAATCCAAACTGGCGAGTACTAATCTCGGTATGATGTGCCATTTAATCCTTGCTACTGTCATCTTCTCCAGGACCTTCCCCAAAACCGGCAACAGACCAATTGGCCTGTAAGCTTTGGGGTTCGTATAATCGTCCTTGCCCGGTTTTCTCAGAACTACCACGGTTGCCTGCTTCCAGATGTCCGGAAAGTGTCCTAATTCTAGACACTTGTTGTAAAGGGCAAGGGATGCGTCCAGGTCCTGGTAGATAGCTCTGCTGCAGATATCTGCTGTGAAGCCATCCGCTCCCGGGGCCTTCTTTGGGTTGAAACTTCCCGCCGCGGTCTTTAGCTCCAGCAGTGTAAACGGTGGATCATGACTCTCATCATGTTGCCACTCGTTTACCCGCTTTGCCGCTTCTCTGGTACGGCGATGATCTCGTCGTCAGTTTCCTCCAGGTCTTGTGGGTAGAATGTCTCCGCTAGTAAGTTCGCTGACTCTTTGGGTTCAGAAATGCACCGTCTTTGGTTAAGGTCAAGTCTTCTTGTCTCCTGGTGGTCCTACGGATGATACGGTAAATACCGTCCCAAACTCCTTCCTTGTCCTGTCTTCTACAGAACTCTTTCCAGCTTTCTATTTGGGCTTTCTTGGCTTGGCACTCATATTCTTCTTTCTTTTTCAGGTACTCAGTTACCACTATTTCTTTGCGGTACGGCGCCGCGTTCCTGATCTTTCGCCTGAAGGTAGTGGCAACTTTCTTCAGCCTGGCGAGCTCATCATTCCACCATGGGACCTTGAGTACCTCCGTACTCTTTTTTATAGGCATACTGCCGTTACATGCCTCGGTAATAACTTTAGTGAATTTATTAATCATGTTTTCTAAATCTATATTTGAATTAATGCCTTTAATTTGGTCTAAGTTAATATTATTTTCTAATTTTTGTTCCGTGAGTATTGTATTAAAAAGGTCCCAGCTTGCCTTTTTCGTGTTGAATAGCCTTGTGGTTCTTTGCACCCTAAGGCCTCTACTCTTGCGGAGATTTATGTCGAGTAGGATGGTATTGTGGTCCGAGCTCGTCATTTCCTGGTCTACCCTCCAGTTGTCTACTAGGTCTAGTAGATCTTCAGAACAGGCTGTAATATCTACAAAACTGGTGTACGTCTTACTACCTCTCACGGTGTCAAAGGTAGGCGTATCACCCCTGTTGAGTACCTGCAATCCAGACTCTTCCAGGGTACGGACATCTCAACTCCCCTGTGGTCTTCCATGGTGCTTCCCCACCAGGTACTCTTGGCGTTGCAATCGCCTCCCATTAGCAGTCTTCTTGGACCCAGCTCCTCTCTGATCTTTCTGATCTGATCCAGGTATGGCCCTATGGGCTGGTCTGGCTCGAAGTAGAAGGACACCGCCGCGATTTCCCAAGTGCAGGTTCGGATCCTCAACACAACAATATTGTTGGTCGTGAGTTTCGGGCACTGGATAACGTCAAGATCGTCGTCAAAGACAACGATAGCCGCCTTCACAGTCCCATCTCCTACTGCTGCACACTGGAAGACTCTCGCCCCACGGTAGTCCTTCATCCTTCTTACCCCGCCCACATACGGCTCCTGGATCAAAGCGAATGCGAGTTTCCGCTTGCTGGCCTCAATCATGAGTTCCGTGGTTGCCAGCTCTTTCCTCTGGAGGTTCGCCTGGGCTCTGCATATCTTCTGGTGGGGTTGCCTGCCCCGGAGCGACTTGTGATAACCTTAGCAGTACGCTACCTTAGCTCTAGCCAGTGCCTCCCACCTTCTACGCACTGGGCATTCGGAGCTAAACGCATTGTGCTCAGCGTTCTCTGCTTTGGCGTCCATGCAGTTACAGCAGGTTGGTGGTGCTGCTGCCAGGTAGTCCGCACATTCTGCTCTCAAGTGCGATCCGCCACAATGGCTACACCTAGGGAGGGTGTCCTTGCAGAACCGTCTACCATGTCCATAGGACAGGCACACAGAGCATTGCACTAACGGAGATTGGTCTGCGACCCGGATCTTCTGCATGTCTATGTGCACTGCTCCCCTATCCATCATACGGTTGTAAATTTGCGGGGACACTCTCAATGCGATGTGACTCATGAGCGGGTTCCTGGCACGACGCCTGAATTTGACGTCGATTCGGTCGTCCCTTTTGTCGAGTCCACCAAAAACATCCTTGTTCTGGTTCCTCAGTGCAGTTAGGACGTCCTCATTGCTGTTAAAAGATAGAACGTCTTTGAGGACCAGCATCGGATCTTGGTTCTTAACGTCCTCGACAACAAGGCGACCGTCTGCACTCTGCAGTCGCTCCTTAAGCTTTTTCCTTTCCTCTTCCGTTCTACATCCTATTATAACCTTCTTATCTTTTATCTTTCTTACTCTTTCTACTGTTACCCAGCCATCTTTTGCGTTCACCGCCTTCCTTATTTCACTCAAGACCTGATCACCAGTGTGAGTGTCGTCTTTGGACGCAATGGTGACGGAGTGTAGCGCGCTTCTCTCAGGTGTGTGCCTTCTAGGCTGCGCTGCTGCTACACTCGCGTAGGAACAGGCTTGAGAGGCTACCTGTGACGCAATGGTTTCTCTCAGAGAAATTATTTCCATTTGTGTTTTATCAATTTTTTCCCCTTGTACTTTTAGCATTTTTATTAATTCTTCCCCCTCCTTTCCCATCGTTTTTCCCTGAATTCCCTTATCCCTCGCATGGGCCCTTTATCCTCCTCTCTATTTATTTGGCTACTTTTTATCTTGTTTGCAGGTCCGGTTTCGGCTACAATTTCTTTAATGAGTTGATACATAGCCTCTACCGCCTGAGTGATGCCAGCTTTGATGTCTGACTCAGGTTGCGAGACTCGCCTAGATGAGTCTTTGCTCTTTGAAGCCAGAGTCTGCCTTCTTTCACCCTGTCGGTAGAGGCCACCATCTTTGGCGACCCACTCGCGGTCTCCAAGGAGCTTCGTCGTATAGCAATCGTTTCCGAGGGCCGTGTAACCTTCTGAGTTTGTTTCGAGGTAGCCACCGGTATCTGCGCCAGCTTCCCAGGTGAAACAAGAAAAGTGGCAGAGGCGGCGGTCTTTGATCCATCTCCTCTGCCACTCCTCCATTCCCCAATGCTCTTGCGTACGCTGGAAGCCTGTGTCAGCTTGTTAGGGGAGGGTCCTGCCCTCTCCGATTCAGTCCTTGGGTTGGCAGATCTAGTCTCTGTCACCTCGGTGGTCATTTTGCGGGGCGTGTGTGCGAGAGGCATGTTCATGCTCAGTCGGTCGGTATCGTCAATCTGTAAAACTTAGTTCTGGGAGCTCCAATTGGTGCTTTGACTATCCCTGTAAATGGGGGATAGTGAAGAAGTCAGTGCGAATGTCAATTTTTTACTATCCCTGTAAAAGGGGGATAGTAACTCAGTCAGTCTAGGCACGTCAGAAAGCGTTTTTAATATCCCTGTAAAAGGGGGATAATGTCCTTTGTCGAAAATGGGGGGTGCACGCCTTTAAAACCAAACAAACGAAACACTAATTTTAAATAAAATAAACTAAAATAAAATAAAAATTTTGACTCTATGTAGAGTCGGTCTCTACTGTCCAAGTGATAGCTCTCCACAAGCCTTCCAAACAAACCCAAACACCGCGTTTCTAGCCAAAGGGTTCCGGAGATACAACAGCTTGAATTTATAGTAACCGATTCAAGATGGCGCCCAAAAACCGGTTAACTGTGGTTTTCTCCTGAACCCCTCATCCGATTTCCACCGTGCTTGGGCTCTTCCGCTGGGCTCGAGGAGCTCTATCCCTCGGGATAGGATTCGGGAAGAAATAATTTAACGTGCTGTATTCCTAAAATTACACGTCAGATGAATAGAGCAGAGTCAGTCGACGGTCCCAGAAAAAACCCGAGCCCTCCACGACCCCCGGTTCGGGTGCTATTTAAGTCTGAAGTTTTGTTTGACAGTTTGAGAACTGTCAAAAACAACGTTCAACCCAGTACAACTTTAC